>OX411275.1:10000000-19795818 GCA_948146005.1 Nomada fucata
CGTGCTTGCGCGGGTGCGCACGTTACGTATGCGTCCATGCATGTATGGGGGTACGTTGTGTGCGCACGGAATTGTCGGGGTTACGGTGCAATTGCAGTTTTCTGGAATGAGATTTCCTTCGCCGTTGGAGGCCGGTCGATGGGGTGGAAACGTGTATACGTGCACCCTCTGTTACCAAACGTGCAAAATAAAGTATGGTATTTACCGTGGACAGTGTTTGATTGATAGAGTCACTCTTATTCGATTACACTGCGCTTTTGTCATATTTTATCCTATGGAGGATTTCGGGATCTCTTGGTTATGCGATGGCAACGCGTTTTTCGTAAATACAGCGAGCGATCGAACTATCGGAGAAATTAAATTGTTGCGTCTCCGTCAGCTCGGGTGGTTTGGTTAATGGCTTCTGGCACTCCGCGAAACTGTGCACATGCACCGACGCAAAAATCACTCCATCCCGACGTGCATCGCGATGCGAAAAAATCTCACGTCAGGGCAAAGAGGGCTTGAAAAGTTCGAACAGAAACGGGACGCAATGACGGATTGGTTCTTCCTAAAACATATCCTTAGGAGCAAAGGGGTAACCAACTTTGCCTGGAAATTACAGTTCCACTGTATCGTGCAAGCGAGCGTGAAAGCACGGACTAGTTCCAACGTTCGCCGATTTAATCCCGGCGCGAGGAAAAATACGAGCCGCGGCTGATCCGGTAATTCGCGGCCCGCGGATCCCTCAAATAACAAGGCAACGATATTTCAAATCCTCGCGCGATTTTACACGTTCCAACTCGACCGAGCTCCGCCAAGCTGCTTAACCACCGACCACCTGGATTAACAAGGTGCTCTGTGCCGTTGTTTTCTGCTCTGGTATCCTCGAATCCGATAAGCGACCGCTGTATCGACGTCCATTTTCGTTCGAGCTCGTTAAACTATTATGCATTGTAAATACCCCGTCGAGCATTTGCTGTTTGATCGATTAGAGGAACGAAGTTACACCGTTGGCGCTTTCGTTCCTGCAGTTTGTGGATCTACGGAATTTTCGGGGAATTTAAAACGGGATTTGTGCGGGGAAATATTTTGGTATATTGGACGCGTTTGTGTTAATTCGTTTATAAATAATGGTCATTAAAATAATTTCTTTCTGTTATTTTTGTATGATCGTGGGATCATGAACAGCCCCCCCGTTAGTTCAATCATTGTAGCATTTATATTGGTATCTCGAAGTATTAGGATTTTTTTGAATAACCACTCGTTGCATAGGTGTTTTATTTATTTACCTTACTTATTAATTTAGTTAATTTACCCTGAAATACGAAATGGCAAAAGATGCGTCTGTTGACTACCTAGGAGAAATTGAATAACTATATGTATGCATGTTCAGTCAGTGCAAGTCCAACTTTCCCTGAACACGAGTTTCGTTGTTGAAAAACCTCTTTATAGTTAAAACATTTAGTTGATAGATCAATCGGGTCACTATTTCCACACGTAAGCAATATATGACGGTACCAACATTGTCATTTTTTTCCAAGTAATTAGTAGAAACTTCGTTTATCTCGGTTTGAATGCTAATGGGCTGTTTACACACTGTTTGGCTTCTAAACCCTCCGTATTTATATTTTTATACAACTGCGTGTATGAATAAATACAAAGTGAATGCATAATGTACGCGTGCGACCGTAGTGACATACCGCAGAATATTTCTTTCGACACTTTGGCAGCCACTGCAGGCCAACATTTTACGTGCAGCGACACGTTCCACCCGCAACGGCTGTTAAAATCCCCGGAATAATTTCAGTCCGTCGAATCACAGGCACAATGTAACAAAGTGGACGTTTCATTTCGACGTTCACGCTGGCCCGGACGTCGTTTGATATATGTTGGCAGACCTGGCAATTATTGCCGAGTATTACGGCAATAAGCGTGCGTAACCGTCATCGGTATTACCATATACTGTTATTTCCAGTCTTCACAGGCGTCTCTAATGATAGCGTTGCACACCCTCCTCGCGCCACGTTTCTTCAACCCTCCACGATTTTGTCTCTCTCATCCCGCCACCGTTTCCTCAACCCCGTGACGACTGTTAAGTATGCATGAAACAGTATCCTACACGGCGGCAATTCACGCGTCCCGTCGATCGTGATTTCCATGAACTGTCCAACGAACGAAATGATATTTTCACGTTGCCACTGTTCACGGAAATCCCCGGACTTCTCATATAATAATCCATTGACGGGGAAAAATTGGCGTTGGGCTGAGTATGTTTAACGTAAAGGCTTGATATGTAAATAATCGGGGTGCGCGAAAGTTTCGCGGAAATGGGGACTCGCAGTTTCACTGCGACTGAGGCGAATCATGCGAAAATGTACATTGCGCATCGTTGCTGTATTTACAAAAATGGGCCGCTGATCCGCCAGATATTGCGTTCGTTTAAGCTGTTACGAATTGTGAAAATTGTGCGGCGGTCCAGCTCGGGAATTAAAGCAAATTAATGGTGAATTTCGGGGCGCTTTGCGATATGAAAAAATCGTAAAGGGATAATCGCATATAGATACAGTCCCCGCGAGCTACACGCCACGCACCTGTACACTCTCGAACAATTGTACGCCGCATATTTGACGGTGCGAATATCGCATGCATTATTCAAGGACCACGGAGATTGGCTGCGCCGTGCCGCCTTTGCGTAAGCGCTGACGAGGAAAACTGCGCCTACGCCGCCCGCGTTTCCCACCTGTCGAAATACCGATCGGCCCATCGAGGTGCTGTAATCGCCGCCAGGGAATTTTCACCGGGCTTTTCGTTTTACCGGAAAACACCGGCCGCGTGCAATTTTGCGGGTTCTCGCGATTCGGTGCGCCGTGGTTTCAGGGGGATTGCGCGAACTTCTTGAGGGCGTAGAAAGATTGTCACCCTGGGCATTTCATCATGATGTTCACAGTTCGACAACCGTTCGAAATCTTTGCCCTGTCCCGTTAGTAATAATCGCGCATCGACGTAGCGATTTTTACAGAAACCAGATCCTACTAATAAGGAGTGATTGACAAATAAAAATAGAAATATAAAGAACGCGGGGAAGAATCTGATAAACAAAAGCAAAAATAAAAGAGAAGGCTAGACAGAATCTAACGAATAAAAGTAAGAATGAAAAAGGTAGAATCTAATAAATGGTAATAAAAGAGAAAGATAGAAAGGATGTAGCAAATGAAAATAAAATGGAAAGGTTGACCAGCGTGTTGACCAGCACACCATTGATCGATCAATCGAAGGCTCAACAATCGTACACCGGCTGGGATGATCGTTTGAAACGAGCCTTAACGAGCCACGGCTCGCGTCAGGTGCAACATACGCATACATGTCGTCCGCCTTTTAGCACTAGCAGCCACACGGCTTTGTTAACGCGTGCACGGCCCACGCAAATAGCCCGGTATTATTGTCAGCGGGGAACAATGCCCACGAGGACGTTGTCTTCCGCTAATCGAGCGTCGCCGTACTAATTATCGAATGCTAATTGAGCCGCGCTTCGGCTTGCGTCCGCGAAACTGTTTGCTGAAAAGGCTGCTGCGCGAACGCGCGACTCTCGGTTAGCGCAATACAATTGTAGAACTTGTCGATTTCTCGCAGTTTCGGGCAGATGCTGGGAAAATGTTCGCTTCGAGATAAATTTCGTGCGAGATGCAGGAAACTGAGAAATTATTGATCGACGATCTGCATGAAATTACGAAGCCAATTATCGAAAGATGTATAATAGGACTGATAATTTTTTATCATCTCTATGAACTATCTTTGATATCTTGGATTCGTTCAAATAAGGGTCGAGACGAATGCAAAATTTCTCATCGCTCTTTCTACACAATGACAAAGATAATACAACGACATTGTCTAAAATTAACCGAACGCCAATAACCATCCCTCTCTCAAACCCCGTTTGCTTCGAGACCATTATAAACATCGCGACCGTGCAGCGCGCAGTGCCTGTACTCTCGCCCATCCGAAGAATCCAAAAAATTCCGATAATCCGAAGCAAGAAAGAAATAACAAAAAAGTTGCACTTCGTTCCATCTGACGTCTCTGAAAATTATCTCGCATACTCGCACGGTCGTAAAACCGTCCACGGTGGACAATTAAGACAGGCAACAGAATGTTCCGTTAATATCCGCGACCGGGGATAAGATTCGTAAATTGTCGGCTGGCTATCAGTGTTCGGCAGGGTTAGAGGCTGTATTAAAGGGGGGGGAAAAAATTGTACGCGGTCGTACGTGGACGCGAGCCTCCGCTTCCGGTCGATGAGCAGGCCGTGTACACACGCGGAACATTATTCCGGTAGAATGTATCGTGACGGCTATTATCGTTAACATGTAAATGCCGTTGGTCTAATGGTGTCTTAATTGAGTCGACCATTAGACCCTCGTGTAACTCGCGTACCCTCTGAGCCGGGGCGGTATTAAGATATTAGGAGCGTTCGTATAATAAAGGTATTAAGGGGCAGGGCCTTGGTGAACGTAGCGGGACACGGGCTGCGTCTGATTTTTCACTTTTTGAATAAAAAAGCGGGGGAACCGAGGAGGAAAAAAAAATTGTAAGCTTGTGGGGGCCCCCTACGGAGACGGGGGGCAATTTTGCGTTGTTCGGGGAGAATAGGTGTTGCGCATACGGGGTGACCCGCGGGAAACGGACTGGTTAAGTGCTTCGAAAGGGCGAGTACGCTGGTGCGGATATATTTCTTCCCGAACCTCTTCTGAACGGGTTATACAAGTTCGAGCCTTACGTAACCCAAACCTTTTTTCAATTCTTCGGCAGATATTAGCGACCTACGTGTTTGCAATAACCGCATCGTCTATTCAGAAATTAATAATTGTAAATCCACGGCGATTAAATGAACGAATTCATTCGTGCAAATAATTGTGTAAACGATTTATGATCGACTCGAAACGCGAGAAGCAATAGGTGTATAGAAGAGGTATTCGAAATTAATAATCTGCTGTACCCGTTCAAGAATGTTTTAAGAATAACATTAACGCACTTCCAAGATGCATAGCTTTCATTCATTACTCACGTTATATGCATTAAAGACTATTATCATCGTAATATCTTATTACGTATTAATGCAAGTATTCCAAAATACGCTTGCGAAACAAACGAATAGCATCGTCAAAGAATTCGCCCCTTTGAAAATCTCTTCTTCAATGAAGAGCTGTATTACCAATCAGCCACCCCCCGTCGCCAACGATTCGCAGAGTCAAATCACATCAACAACAATATGTACTCCACTTTCAAAGAATTCGCGTACATTACGCGTTGTCCCCTTTGATATCATTGCAACCTTTGTACAAATAATCTTTCTGTTGTTCCGGGTGTGCAAGTTACGGGGGCCAACCCTGTATTTCACTGTCCCCGAAAAGATCCCCCGCAATGGCTGCTACACTTGCGACAGCATAGACAGGTGATTCGCAAGCTTCCGCCGCACTCTCGGTACAGCACCTGCATCCTGAATTCCCATGATCGCCGTTCGCCGCACAATATTCCTCGTCGATCGGAACCGTCGAACACATCGTCTTTCCCCGGGCGTTTCGAGGATCGCGTCCACGTAGCATTAGCCGTTCGTTTCGGAATCCGCGTACGGTCACGCGAGAAACATCCGCGCGAAGAAGTCCCACAGCGAAGCGGAAGCCGGGGGACCCTGGTAGCGGCCGATTGATAGAGCCATAAATAGGGCCGTAGCTCATTGATCCGCAGTAATCGCATGCATTACGCTCGCTACTCCGGCGGCGATTCGATCGTGGTTTTCGATTTTCGAGCCGGCGGCACCGTGCCGCGTGTGTTATTACGCCGACGAACGAGAATCGACGGGCATCCCCTGCGCCCGTGGCGGTCGAAGCCACCCTGAATTTTCAACCCGATCCGCCGCCGCTCGATCGCGACCGGATAAAACCGTTTCCAAGCAGCTCGCGCGTTCTCGGTTTACGCGCACTGCGACAACGATGAATGGCAAATAGACGCGTCGACTGTTAGCGGGGCTGACTGGCGATTTTGTGCGGGGGTTTGGGAAAACGTGGCGTACTATGGTCGGAGGGGTTTTCGTTTTAATTCGCGGGGGATGTCGGTAGGTTTGAAGGGTTAAAATTGACGCGAATTGGTGCCTGCTTTCGAGGGGAGTTCGTTTGCGAATGCGATTGTTACGTTTCTTGGCTTTTATTGGAAAGCGTGTTCGGTTGTTTCAGGGGAGACTCCAGGGGTTGAAGGAGTTTCGCCACTTGGATCGTCTGGATTCCTTTTTTCGAAACTACCGCTTGAAATATTCCAAAGGTAGACGATATATTATCCAAAGATGCTCGTGACGCGGGTCACAAATTTCTGAATTTGTCCGCCATCCATTAAACGAAATAGTCCTTAAACGAACGTATTATACGTTTATACACGCACCCCTCTGACACTACGCATACCACGTACCCCAGCGCAGTATATCCTTCAACAAAACAAACACTCCACCCAACAAAGGCGACAAAGAAATCTTGAAACGCGACGGACGAAAATAATATATCAAAAAACCTGGGTCCTGGGATCGCCGGGCCGGCCCAAGCGAAATATCAATGACGAAACTGAAGAAATCACAAGGATATCGACGGGGCCGAGATGGCGTTCTCATAGAAAACCTGAAAAGTGTGCACTGCCTTGCGGCTAAACAGGGTGGCGGGGGGGCGCACGGCGTCCTGCGGGGGCGGCAGCTTTGACCCGGTAATGGCGTGCCGAGAAGAATGGGAAATGTCACCAGGGGGCGCGGACCTTCTTCGGGTCGAGCATGGCTCGTTTTCTTTTTGTTCTGACCGACGACTGCGCAACACACTCGAGCCACATGGGGTTGGATCATTCTCGTGGCGTCATTAGTCGTCCCGTTGACGTGACTGCATACTTCAGTCGATGGAAATGAGTCTGTGTTACCACGCCAGGCCACACTTTCACGCTTTCTTCTGGGCATGCACATTCTTGCTTTGTCTTTGGAACGGCTTCGAGAACGGGGTTAGAATTGTCACCTGGATGTGGCTGCCGCTGCTCGCTTTTTGGGGATGAATGGACGATTGTGCAGGGTATGCCCTACGCGGCAGAGAGATTCGTATTTCAGTTCCCAGTGTGGGCGTATGATTATGCGTATTGAATTAAGAAGATACATATAACAAAGTGGCATTGCGTACGTAAATAATACCTATTTATCGTGATAACAATTTTGGGTATGAGTTTGATAGGTCGTTGGTAAAATAGGGTGGTTTAGCAGCTGACTGATCGTGCATGGGGCAAAGGTGTTCTGTTGCCTACAACGATTTTATAATATAAGTAATATAATATAAATAATAAAGGAGCGGAAAATGGAGAAAGACGTCAAACGAGTTCATGTCACGCAACGGAGGCCAAGATGCAGGACAAATTATTTCTCTCGCGGTTGCTGCACAATAATTTGTCGCGTCGATTTAAAGGAACAATTATCTTTCCCCTCCGTTGAAGTTCCATTGGACTTTTTTCGACAGCCGAGTATTGGCGAATAATTAAATACACGCGAACGCCACGAATGTTTAAATCCGACGCGCCAGAAAATGAAGCCCTAAATGTCAAAATTTCGTTCCACACTTTCGACCCGCTTTTGCACGAGGAACGGCTACTTTCGCGGTTATATCGATAATGACGTGCCCGTCCTTAGTAATTAACACGCGAAGACTCGAACGCTTGCTGAAAGGGGTCGGTCTTTTTTTCCACCTTCCCCCCTACCCCCCCATTTTTCGTTCTTTTTATGCCGGCCAGCTGCCTCGACTTTGGCCTCCCATTATCGAGGCGCAATCCCAATTGTCCTGCAACTTGCCTCACTCCACCGTGGTACGCGTTTT
The DNA here is from genome assembly GCA_948146005.1 of Nomada fucata. Classification (NCBI taxonomy): domain Eukaryota; kingdom Metazoa; phylum Arthropoda; class Insecta; order Hymenoptera; family Apidae; genus Nomada; species Nomada fucata. Next base: position 10,007,863 of record OX411275.1, read on the forward strand.
TTGCGCTGCGCCACCTTTTGTTCGCCGTGACGGAAGTTGCTTTTAATCGTCGTCGTACGATGCACTTGTGAAACGGCCTGCAAAGGGTCTCGGGGCATTTTGATTGATTGAATTTTCGGAGCGAAATTCCGGGCATCTCGTTTTTTGTGCCGCGTGCGATTTTTCTGGCGACGTCGAGCGATTTAAAACAATTACGAAATCGAGTTACTTTCTTTTGGAGGAACCGCGTGTCGATTATTCTCGGGGCACAAAGCGAGGCTGTTATTGCTTCGCTGATTATTTTGTAATTGAAATTAAATTGAAATCGTTACTTAAAAGCATTTATCGTGTCCTGTGCATTGATCGAAACCACCTATTCAACAGAAAGGCGAGTTGCCAAAATTCGCGGAGCCACGGAAGAACTGCCAATAAAAATCTAAACCCCAGAACCATGTCTATCGGTGTCTCCCGTCACCTTCCACTCCCACGACGATAACGATCCCCGGTCGATCGAACTCTCAGCCTAAAATCACAATATTAGTCAAACATCCGAGACACTCGCCCCGATCCTGTCCAACCAACGAATGCCCAATCCCAGCGTCCCCGTAGAAATTCGAAAGAGGAGACCGCGAAGAATAGATATTCGAGGATGGATCCATATTTCTTTTTAACGCCGGTCCTTCCTTGAAACGTACACGTGTTTGACGAGCCGGGGATATAAAGGACCGCGGCCGTTACGCGTAACCATGCTCGACCAACCGGGCTTATCAAAAGGTTACCCCTGGTCACCGCGAGCAGGCAGGTAGGTCAGGTAGGCCGGGTAGGTGTGGGAAGGTTGGCCCGTGCCGGAAGAAGGACGACGAGATGCTCGCGGAGATCCCTATCTTTTTCGTAGCACGCGCCCGCTACGCGATCACACGGAATCCCGGCAGACGAAGAAAAGAAACGCTCGCTCGGGTTCCCGGAACGGCGCCATGCATGCCGATTGAACGTGGCGAACGTTCGCCAGATGTTGGAGTTTTAGGTCCGCCAGGAAAGGTGGGATCCGTCCACGCAGCGGGCTGTGTACAGTCTGTGCGGCGATTAGTCGACGAGTTCGAAAGTCTTCAGAAGTTCGTCGATATCGTCCGATGTCGTAATTGCGAGTATGTAGTCGTCTGATGTTGGATCGGGCGCAGAGTTTACGGGTTTCTTTTTTCTTTCTTTCTGTGACTGGGCGTGGTTAAACTATTTTTATTATCGTCTTTACGGTTGTCTGTTTTGTATTGTTCATGGATGTTCCAAGCGGTCATCGATCTTCCCTTTGCAGACATTTCGTTGTTTACGCAGAACTTAATAACTTATCGTCGAAGAAGCGCTGTCGCGCGGCGTGGCGCTGTCCGACGCTGTCTTTCCGCCGATTTCCAATTTAATTGTCCCGTTCCTTTGCCATGCCCCGAGACTCGCAGGCGATCGGGGACTGTTCTAATGAAAGGCTCCATTTCTGCTGGCGAGGGGCGATTCTTCGGCAGGCATTAATTTAACTCCTCGCGATTTTTGGCATCTTCGTATCCTTCTCAAAGCTGGCAATTAGAGGGAGGAAAAAAGACAACGAGAAGACCACACTCGACCGAGATACATATTCATCGAACAACGGGGCCGCACGTTTCGCATAGATACACCTACGAAATTTCGGAACAGCTCAAGGCCTTAACCTCCATCTTTCGTTTGACGACACGAGGCGTCAACCAGCGATTCCCTCGGAACGTGCAACGATAACTCGCGTGATGGACCGGCGGCGAACACTATCAGGAGCAAAAAGGCCGCTGTCCCTCGCCCGAGAGCGGTCGCAGATTAAAAGTAAAAGAAGCGTACAGCGGTGCGAGAGAGACGAAACAATGGGCCAGTCTTTGGTGAGAGAAAGCGGGCCTCCCTAAAAGCCAATCAAAGGAATGACAGTCCGTTGCCCGCCTCGTAACCTTCGAAAAGGGCTGACCAAGGGCTGCCGCCAGATTGGGCACTCTCTCTCTCTCTCTCTCTCTCTCCGCTACTCCATATTGATGAGTGACCCATCTGCTCTCCCTTTGGAACAATTGCGGCGTCTTCGGTGCTCTATGGAGGCGATCGAGCCGAGATTTCAATAATCTTTCCATTGGTCCAGGCGTTCCGTGACTTCTTGAAACGTTGACTGCGTGGGAATGGGGAAACGATTATATTATGCATATCGGCTATGATTTTTCTATAATGGAAGGAACAATGACATTTCGGTTTTTTTTAGTATCGTAGTTGAGTATATGGGCCGGAGAATTGCTCATTCCGTGATTTTTTCTATTTTCTATTTCCTATTTTTATTTTGAATTGCTTTGAAATTATGATACTCGTTGGGCAAAATATTGGACACTTCGATCTATGGTTTATCGTTATCATTTGGGTACGTTTATACGCTTTCTATTAGTGGTTCGTATTTTTGTAGGGGAAAGATATTGTTATTAATTTATTAAGAGCGGTTCGCCCCTCTCGTAGATGAACTACTGCAACTGAATTGTATTTCTTTATTCAACAACTTTCCAGCGTGCGACAAAAACAGTTACGCAAATGATAGTAAAATAAAATTGTGTAGTTAAAGCAATCTCACTTTACTACTGTCAGCAAACACGTTACAGTTTACAACACCCACCCTCAAATCTACGTCACATCTACCAGAAAGCCAAGTTCAAAATAGCACCTGCCCTCCATTTCCACAAACTACGATAATCCACGATAATTGACAAATAATACTAACCTACCGCAATACAATTCCCAGAATCATTACAATTATCATTAATCCCCTATCAAATTACATTCAACGACAAGCCAACAAATCATCGTACGTTCCACGCGAACACCCCTAAACATCGCCGAGAAAAATCTCCAGCCGGTCTATGTACATTGTATGTACTTGCGTGCGTATTTCGAAATCGCACGACGACAAGTATCGCACCGAGATTTCCGTAATGTCGCGATGCTCGTGAGGCAAAGGTCATGCCAAAGGTTCACCGCAGATCACAGACGGCGATGTACTCTCAAGGGACAAGCAAAAACCGGGAACCTGATGCGGGACACGTGCGTTGACACTACCGTCGTTGTTCGTGAAAGGCTGCACGTTTCACAGCGGACGGGCGTTCTTATCGGGGACTCGGGTTTATCGTCCGGGGTTATCCAAGGAGACACAACTGACGTCGTGTCGTCCGAGCTGCGTCAACCGCGTGTCGTCGTTTATCGTTTTAATGGCTCTCTAATTAGCGTCCCCTTGCTTTATTGACTCGGTCTGTCCTTTTCCGGCCGGGTCTCGTCGCGTTCTCGCTGTGCAACGCCGACCGGTGCGTTGATGGTCCGCGCGGCGAACGCTTGGGACGAGGAAAGGAAGGGTGCAGAAGCTGTGATTGATGGGAACGAGGGTGTGGGAACGATCTCGATGATGGCTGACGTTCGGTGGAATGCATGCGGGGCGCGATTATGCGCTGCGTTTGGAGCAACTTTCGACGGCAGTGAAAATTCGTTTCGCTTTGTCTGCGCGACGTAAGGTCGGCACAGGATTTGGAATTTTTTTATAATTTTTCAATTATTCTTATCGACGATTTTATAAAATCCCTGTGTTACCAAACGAGAGAAAAGATCGATCTCGTTGCATTATTAATTCAGCCGTTGAATAACTCCTGGGATTTAACACGAAAGAGACCCCATTCTTCATAAATGTTTCCATTCCTGTTCGACTTAATAGTAACGCGAATGGAAAACCTTGCAACCGGAGGAGCCTGGCGAAATACTATTGCAAATCATTCTGGCAATAATGCGCACCGCGTCGTGGAGGCATCTCCAAATCTACATGCGTGCGCAGCATCGGGCCGGCGTTCACCTGGCCATTAAAATAAACCCGACACGCGGCGCAAAACCCGATTCACACCCTCGCCGTGGCAAGTGTTAAATTTTCTGACGCGGGAGGCTGTCACGTTCGAAACTCGCCCATTTCTTGGTCCAACGTGAGCGCAACAGGCCCGGCCCCAAAAAGACGACACCGAGGACGAGAGGCCGAGAAACAACAGGTTACCGAGTACCAGAAGCGTTCCGTCTCAGGCCTGAAGGAGGCGTAGCCATTCCAGCCGCATAACTCTCGGGCACAGAGGGCAATCTCTTAGCCCGACAATGCGTCGGTGATTGTGGAACGAGACCAGCCAGCGATGGGAGTGATTCAATTCTTTATTACGATTTTAGAGCTGCCCGATAAATAAGTGTTCGTTTGGAAGGTATTAATGGCGTTGGTGGATAAAACGCTTGGCGATATATTACGTTAATTAATTTATGTTCAGCGGACATTGATGGAGTCTGGATGGTAGGTTTCTCAATGCTGAAGTCGATATTATCGAATTATGTTTTCGGCGCTGCCTTTTGAATCTCGCGTAAAGTGTGTATGCAACTGTGCATTGAAGAATGTGGAGGTATTATCGCAGACGTGGCTTGTACGTTTCGAGTAGAATATTGTTGTTCAATTTGGCTTGCGAGGTTAATCGGGTTCGATTTTGATGTAAATTATTGGTCAATGAACTGTCGTACGAAGCTTTGTTCATTCGCCGGCATTGAACATAATTATCACGGATTTTAAATATAAAAACGAGTAACTTTTCCAGTCAAATTTAGAACAAGCTGACCACGGCCTACGAATCCAAACCAAGATGTTGCCTCGAAAGCACTAATCTTATGGACTATATTGAGTACACATTTTTTTCTGCGCCCCCTCAGTAAACGAATATCGTGCAGCATTACGTCCACGACTATAACCATCCGCATCCAGCCTACCAGTGGAATGAGAGGACAGTTGAACTAAATCCAAACCGGGACACGTATACGCGCAAAAGATCAAAAGGCAACAAGAACCACGCGTCCGCACCTCGTCAAACAGAAACAAAAGGAAGACCAAGAAGAGGATGAAGTCCAGGAGTATAAGAAAAGGGGATGACCGGTGATAAAAAGAAGACGAAAAAAATAGAAGAAGAGTAACGAAAGGCGGATAGAAGCCAGGTGAGATCAGCCGGATGACGGATACCCGGTTTCACCCCGTGAAAGTCACAACAATGTTTGTTAGCCGGTGCTAGGCCGCCACGCAGCCAACCTTTCCATCAACTTTCCTCCTCAAACTAATGGCTGGCACGTCGTGAGGTCCTGTGGGACCGACTGGCCGCACTGTATACTGAAAACATCGCATTTGTTAAGGCGAGTTCTCGCGGGATTATTACGACCGTGGACGGAATAGACGGTGGTGTGGACGAGCTTGGTTATAGACGAGCCGGGACGGGGACGGGCCGGCGACGAAACAAAAGAACGGGGAAGACCGATGCTTGGGGATAAATCAAGACTAACCAGGCGAGCGGAGCCTTTAATTCATGCGCGTGGGATGCGCGGCGCCGCGGCTTCGAAGATGCTTGTGCGCCCCTTCGACCGCCTCTTGTGTCCTGAGATTGGGGGTTTCGAAAGGGGTTCTTTTTTAGGTGGGAAGGGAGGCGAGTGTTTGGCGGTGGGAGATTGGGCCTTCTCGGGCATCAGCGTTCGCGCCTCTTCTTTCAACGATGCTGCCCGGTGCAGGTATCTATATACATTATAGGAGCCGGCAATTTTGGGTAACAGTTTGTTGCACAGTGATAAAATGTTTTGCGGTTCCGCTCGAAGGAAAAAGTGTGTGCACGGGGTGGGCAACGAGGCGGGGTAGGCCTAGATTATTCTGTTGTTACTAGGTGGATGAAGAATTCTTTGCTTGTTGCGATATCTTCGAGTTAGAGCTTTCGAAGAATTAGGACACGTTTTCTGCGGAAGAGAATTGCATGGTGAGTCTCGACGAAGAGTTGACAAATCACCGTTGTCATTTTGAAGCTCTCGTTAAATCGTGTTACACGATTCTTGCGTATCTCGAAATGAAAAATATATTACTTGCGTCACTTTTATAACCGACCGAACATACGTATTCGTATTATGTGCGTGGATTTTGGAATTTGAATGGAGGACAGGTGGAACTGCTTTGGATGGAGTTTGTTGGTTCTGTGAAGGTCGTTGATGATGATGTATGAGAGCTTGGATGAGAGATGGTTAGATGAGGAATGCCGTGTACACTTGGTCAGACTTCTGGAGTCGCGAGTGGTCCAAGGGTTGCGGTTGATGGGTGCACGGTTTCAAGTGAAGGGTGGTTTGATTAAACTTACCATTATTATTTATATGTTTGCGATATTAAAATTTTTACATAAAACTTAACTGGGATAATATAAAATTCGTATTCTAATCTTACGTTGTAAAGTACTGTCCGTTACGCATTTTTTTAATTAAAATATAAAAATGAGCTGCACAGAAAGCTTGCACTACGGCTGTGACATTTAATTCAACGTCTTTAATGAATTTATCACCGCGTATTAATAACACTGGATAATTAGATGTCTTCCTAATTCGTAAACACTAATTACCACACACTTCTATTTAATATTTCAACAATTATTATAAACGTCTTAACCGATTCACAGTTCCCAGCCCGACACATACCACGTCGTTCTTTACCTGGCTACTGGTTACCAGCAACATATTAATTCGTTTTCACAAATTTTCAATTGAAACTATCAGCACTACTATCAATGCAATTTGCGAAGCAAACGAAATCATTGTAAAATTTCCTAATTACTTAAATGATGAAATTAGCACTTTGAAATAACAAAAACATATACAATTATCACGCGGCAGCTTTGCAGGTGCAACATTTCAAACCACACCCCCTAATAATAATTTAATAATAACCCCCATTCGATCATCCACAAAAACAAACGTATCATCCCGTTTAGTCTATCCGCGATACTAACTGCCGCGCTAATACATTTATAATTGGCAATTAAATATGCAAGAAACCTCCCTTCGTTTCGAGTTAATAGATCGACTAGTCGAGTGAACTTGTCCGATATCATTGAAAGCTTGAAGGGGGCACGACGCTAAGTAGCGGCGCCCGGGCGGCCGGTAGCAATTTATTCATTGCGCGCGCTAACTGGCCGCGCATTGAAAACCCGCCACGGTAATCTGCATTCATTTGAATAAATAACCGATCAATAACCAATAATAAGTTGGCCGATCCCCGGTTTGTCATCTTGGCGATTCCGCCTGCCTCTGATCAACCCGGTACCAGGTGCATCTGGTGCACGTGGTGCACGCATACGCGTTGCGCGTAGCAAACTCAAATGAGGTTTTGTTGTTGTTACTATTGGATTACTCGATTGTTCATACGGTTCTTATATATTCGATTGTCGTGTGTGAAATCTTATTCTTTTAGAATAAAAATTTAGTTGGAATTTATTTTGACATTCACATTGGACTTTATACACCTGTGTTCCAACTCTTCGAATACCTTCTTCCCCACATTATTTGACCAATCCTCGTATCATCCCCCCCCCCCCAGTTCTGTAACACTATATACATTACCGATAGGGCAAGGTAATAACTAACAAATGTTTGTGTCACCAATCTTGAATCAACTCAGACAGCATAGAAATTCTCCATCTTATACAAAATAGTACGACGAAAAAAAAATTGTCCCCCCTCTAGCCATTAAATTATCGAGGAACTCCACGACCACTGCCACCCACCCCTCTATCTTGTCATTAAAAGCTGAACCATTTTCTCAAGCATACGCAACCCATTCCTCCCAATCACAAGGAGCAACATCGCCACGAAGCGTCCAACGCGTCGCCAAACTTACGGTTCGCCCTACCGCAAAGAATCCGGGCGACGTAAAAAGAGGGAGGAGAAGTAAACAGACGAGGAGCAACAAAAGGGGGAACAGAGTATTCTCGCGTAACAGATACCCTCTCGGGGCGGTGCGGTTCCGCGTCGAGCTTTTCGGCGAGAGAGAACGTGCGAACGTCTCGTCAACCTGGTCGTACTCAATCTCACTTGCAAATGGGGGAAGTAAATCGAAGCCACCGGTGGGGCACGGATAAAGGAAGGAAGAGGACACAAGAATAAGAGGGCGTAGAGGGAACGGGGAGGGTAGCGAAATACGGCCCAGAGTCCAGGGACCAAGCAAGCCAATTTGTGACTGACGAGGCGATTGGTAATAAGCAACGGAGGGACTCAAATTGCTTGAGTTTTTCTGCGGTCGTTCATTGGGTGTTGTCGTCGAGGTAGCCCACGAGACTCTCCCGTGGCCGGCACAAACGCCGCTGCGCCGTGGCAGAATCGAGGAACGAAGGAAAGAGTAATAGTGCCTCGAAGGGCACGAACGATGGTGCCCAGGGAGCCGGGATGAGATGGATATTCGATTTTACGTGTGGCGAGGATTTCTTTCTTTTCGTTTTCGCCGGCTTATGGTTATGGGAACGTGCGCGACCGGTGCAGTGGGGTACGTTGCGATTGGATTTGAGAGAATTAGCGGATCTCTGGTACTGTATGTGGCTGGATCTGGGGGGGAACGGTTTGAAGATTGTACAGGACGTCGTTGTATTTTCTTGGTCTGCGCGAAATGTGATTGGAATCGACAGGGTTTGTCGCGTGGACGGCGATTCAGTTTATGGGAAGTATATATGTGATATAGTACAGATGTATGTGAGGAGTACAAAATATATCTGGGAAATTGTATGTACATATGCATGAATTCAACTGCACATTTAACATCAATTTCATTCACAATTTTCTATCTCGTGCATATTATGATTCGCAATCGCACTGCTAAAAATAATCATTTCGTGCCCCGACGCTAAACGACAACCATTGTGCGCCCCATGAACTTGAATTTAAATCAGCAAGACATTTTAATTATCATATACCCGTATTATTAATCAACGAAGCGCTGTTGATACGGATTATTAAATTGTTGAAAAATATTGAAAAGCATTGAATTACAAGTATTACTCGTGTGTTTCGTGAATCGAAGCCATTCAGGGCGACTCGGTTCCATCGCTAACAACGATCCCATTAACCAGGACCTCCTGTTCTTTCAAAGGTGAAGGGAGAGGGCACCGCCCCCTGTGCTGCTTGTCCCTGCGCCCTGATCGAGAATCAGGCCCCCTCTACGGATAATAAAAGAAAAAAGGCTATTCTCTGTCGCCCTCTTTCTCCCTTACTCGGTCCCTACCAGTCCCGCATTGTCTGCGTGAAGCATGGAGATTTATTAGCATGATGTTTTTTTATGTCATCATTATGTCCCAGGGCGGAAAATCTTCCGCGTCGACATTGTTAAGAAACGTATGGTACAATAATTGAAACCTGTATTTAGAATTAGTGTTTCGTGTTATTTTTATTTATATTGATATTATTAATTTTGTGTGTACTTTATTTTAGTTCGTATATTTTTATCTCGAGACTGTAGTCTAGAATAATTATTGCAATTCCTTTAATTCTTCGTTTCAATCGTAAATCACCGTTGACAACGATATACATAGTGTACATAATGAAATATACCACATATCATATACTTATCAGAGAAATTCGGTTCCACTTAAAGCTACCTCAACTGTAAGAAATTCCTATCGAACAAATGCGCTGAGTATGTTGTTTAACTTATTACTCACGCAAAATATATTCCACAATACTAGATAAACCACTTTAATATATATAAAATCTTTAATACCACGACAAGGAATCATCGTTCCTTGGCTTGTCGCCAAAAGTCCATACTTCGTCTGCCCCATCCCCCCATATCCCCCGAAATTAGCGACAGAGGGGTCCAACAATTTCCGAGCGGAAGACAGAAACAAGCAACCAAACAAAACCACCGGTATCCCTCGAAGCGGGCGTACACGCGGCACGAACAAAAAAAGAAGCAAAACTTGTATCTCGAACGGCGGGAAACGGGGAATCGGAACGACGATCCGGGACGATCCCATTAACCAGGGCCCATATTCTCCATCGAGGGGTCCGTGACGGGGCAAGAGAGAGGGCACAGGTGCCCGCCCTTCCGTGTGTGTCTCTGTGGCCCAACCGGGCCGCTTCTGGTGCAGCCGTATGACGAGAGAAGAGAGACAGAGGGCGAGGGAAACAGAGAGAGAGAGAGAGAGAGAGCGGGACGGGAGAGAGAATTGGAAGGGAAAGGGGACAGAGATAGGGGCCTCTCGGTCCCTATATTTTAAGCAGCCCCGAGAACGTGTTGCAATCATCTCGAGACAATGGCCCACCGATCGGTCCGCCTCGCAAAAAGACCGGGGCCCGATAATAGCCGCGACGCATCGTCCACCACGCTTCAGGCGATTCCTCCCCCTCTACTCTCCGTGCTTCGAGTCCTCTGACTCCCTCATGGCTGTCTGTCTTTTCTCTCATTTTTCTTCCACCGGCGAATTCCTGACGCTTACTCTGGCGACGATCGACAGAGATTCCTTTTAAGTCGGTTGCGGTGTCGTGGAGCATCGACGGGGATGAAAAAGGATGGACTGTGAAATGTTTTTGGGTACCTTACTCTCCTCTTTTTTTTTCAAGGAAATTTAGAACGATTCCGTGCATTGATGTAGTGGCCCGGTGAGATTAGCAGCACGTAGTTTTGGTCGCAGACTGTTGTTGATTGTGACGGTCGTGCAGGTCTTAATATTTAATAATGGAGATAATATAGTTTTACTGTGTCGCGATGTCCTAGATGTCTGCAGGTGGGCGGAAAGATTTAGTGTGAATTTAGGAGGAGAGCCACTCAGGAATCGAACTACATTTTATCTATTACCATTATGCTTTCACTGCGCAGAAGGGAAATGAGACGAAAGAAAGGATCGTACACAACGTATTACAATTACAAAGTTATTAATTAAAATTTCCGCCAAGAAAACGATACATGTTGTTTCATGTTCATCTTCTGTGAATATCCGTGGACATTTGTGATACATTTACGAATTCCGTGGAAGGGTTAACTACATATCCGATGGCGAACGAGGAGGCCGATCAGGATCGGTGGCGGATCGAGAGCCGCGAAACAGATGCCGTTTATTTCAACACGACACGACGATGCAATTACGCAAGCCAGACGGCAGTTCAATTTGCCTTGATTTTCGACGGCTATCAGACGAACGACGCGTGAAACTAGGAATACTTTTCAGCGCTGCCTGTCAGCCTGCCCTGACCTCAGGCTGTTTTCGTGCGTCTCCGAAACGGGGCCCCTACCTTAATTAATCACTGACTTGTCCATTAAAAAAAAGTTATTGGAGTTAAAGAACAGTCGTTGCACGAGAAAAGGGGTGATTAAATAGCTGGAGATGACAATAGTTATAGGAATAAGGGATTGCTGTAATATATCATCGGCGTGTTGCATTTATTAACGCTGGGATTAGTTTGAGTTAGGTTGGCATTGGTCGACTTTAATAATTTCCTGAGATTTATTTAACTTTTAAAGAGGTGACGGCGAGCCCCAGGAAAAAGTTAGTGTATTTAAACAACGATTTCTGCTGGCAGGAAATATTGTAGTAACTGTCCCAAAAAATTTGTGTAATTTTCAAAATGTAGATAATCAAAAGAAACGTCAAGATTTTTGTATAATGTCTACCGTTTTATAAGATCTGTAAGGCAGGAGAACTGAACCACCAAAAATATCCGTCAGGTCATTATTGTAACCTTAACCTTAAGTGGACCACAATTAATCAATATTTTCCTGGTTTTCACCACCTCACCTTTTCCTTTTTCATCGCACTCTCGCCAAGCACTCTGATAGTTATCAGATAATTACTCTCCACCGACTACAGACCAATATTTCCTAAAATGTTAAGAAACAAAATTTCACAGCTCACTTCAGTCCATTTCTTTCGCCCCAGAACTCTCAATCCAAATCAAAATCTAAACATTATCCCTTCAAAGAAAAAACACGTATGCATGTATTACATCCAGTACATCCACGGATACGAATATCACTCTACCAAATTACCACCACCCAATTTCGACTAAAGCACCCCTAAAAATCTCGCCAGCGGTCTTCGTCAATTGTTTCTCTCCCTCTCGAAACTCTCTCGCATCTATCCCATAAAATGACGAAACATCCTCGCGACTCTCGGTCCCAAGAAACAGAGGAGAAGACAACGTAAGGTCCCCTTTCACGGGCCCCTTCTTGGAAGCTAGGGGGCTAATTGGTCCGCAGGACGAGACAGGACCATAAACTGTCGCCTGCAATCAAGGATGCGCGACTCTAGCCCGCGGGTGGACCCGTTCTCGGGCCCGCAACGCGACCAAGCGAACGAAAGAACGGTGCCGGGTTTTATAAGGACCCCCCCGGCCTGCGGGCGCTGAGACGGCCCTGGGACCGTGTACGAATTTACATTTAGAAAATATAATGAAGCAGCGTGAAGCGACCATTAGTCGTTCGGAGATGACAGACGATTTCGGACCCCCGCAGCTCCTCCCCCTTGGGCCTCGCGCACCCGACACCAGCCAATGAAACAAAGACCGCGCGGCCGGGGTACCGGGCCCCTCTTAATGACACCGGGCCCAGTGGTTTTCATTAGGCTTGGGGCCTGGACACGACCGATCATCGCGTGCGTCCCATCGTCGCTGCACGGTGATTGTTTGGTATTAATTTGCTGGGTACGAAGTTTGGGGTGGTACAGAATTGGTAGGGGACCGAAATTCTGTTATTTTTATATTCATTGTTTGTCTTCTTTCTTTTATTTGTAATGGGGTAATGGACGAAGGATTTTCGTTAGCAGGAGACGGTTCTTCTTTGGAATAGAGGGAGATCTTTTGAGAGGGTAGTCGTGGTTTTTTATGTAATGGGAGCTGATAGCTTCTGATGTTTTTATTTATTAGTGTGACTTGGTAGTAGATATTTGGATATCCGGCGGTATAATTGAAGGCTGCACTGCGATTGACGATTTTATTACGCAAATGAGTCTACTTCAGTGAGAGCTTTCGATTCTCTAAAATTCCGCGAGACAAGTTAGGGTAATGCTGTCCATTCTTGAGGAATTGTATTCCGAGGGTTGAAATATAACACTCTGAGGAAGATACCTTTCGCGGTTGACTCTTGGGCAAACGTGATTTCAATTGAAGGGCAATTACGCTGGAGGTGCCGCGGCGCGAAGACTGAAGGTATTTAGAGATTCATGTATTCAAATAACTTTATTACTCTGTCAAGCATCAAATGGTTTAAGAGCTGTTGATAGCGACAAGTTACTCAGGTGGCCATTAAATGTTATTAAGTGAATATGCGATAGGATAAGTGGTTTAGTTCGCGAAACGCGCATGACTAATGGGCCCCCTTTGCTCCACGCGCGCGCGTGCGCCACTCTTTGGTCCCCGTTTTTCTGATTTATGCTTTCGGGTAACGAGCTTGTTGCAATTAAGTTTCGTGTAGAATTTAGAACATTCGTATTAGTAATTTGTTTAAAAAGCAACCCGCGACATTATTTTTTCGCCTGCATAAACGCAATGCTGTAGTTTTAAATCAGCTAATATACGAAGTGTATTAAGATATATTAATTTCTTTATATTCGTAGTACAAATCCCCTTCGATGTTATATTTTCTGACAATACAGTCGTAAATGTTACTATGGTTTCCAAATGATCTCCCGTTTTAAAATTCGGTAATCCTCTTCGGGGCGCATTATTTTCAAAAGTTATGGAGCTGAAAAAATGACTATCCTACCATAAAGATCGATAATCATAACAATAATAATTGCTCCCTTATTACCTTTTATTTATAATACAATAATTTCCATCCAAACTCTGAAGATCAATAAAATGGAAAAAAACTATAGACATCGAGATCCTACAGGGCCGTCCACAAGCGGTAATTAAAGCTGTCCCATCCTCGAAATCGCTCCAGATCGATTTCTGCTGGGTCGTCGTAAATCAATAGCCGGACAGTAAAGGTCAGCCCTTCCTGGCAGACGTCGTGGTCGATCTTTTCGAACGGCGGATCGCCTAGAGCGCGAATCGGTCTCGGGAGAACGGCCTCGTTTCCAGAACGTGGGCATGAGTGGCAATTAGGCACATTAGTTTCTTTGCAATCTCTGTCCAGTTATAGCAACTGGCGTGCCGCAATTTAAATTAAGTCAGCGAGAAAACATAAAAAGTACAGAAGAAAGGGAACACAAGTATCGTTCAATAGGTCTTACCTTATAATATTATTTTAGTAATAATACCAGTTTAATAACTGTGTACTTGAAAATAATAGAAATTAGGTTATATGTATATCTCAAATAATTAATTTGTACTAATTGCAACAATACTCCAGCGAGGGCCTCAGAACTTAATCGTTACCACATAAACATTTCTATATCTCTCAACACGGGAGACGAAAGAATAAAAATCCGTTTCTTTCCAAACGAAAATACTATACAATGTTCGAGACGCTGCACTCACACGGCCAAGAAAACGGGAAGAGCAAAAGAACATAAATCTCGCAACCATGAAAACGACCGAAAAATTAAGATCGTCCACGTATTTACAACCGCTGCCGCACAATCAAAGAAAAGAGGAGACAAGAGCCGAGGGAAAAAAAGAAAAATGATAATCACCAGATCCTGTCACTCCACGGCCCAATTCGGGACCGCCGCGATACGTCAAGATCTATCTGTCTCTGGCCTATGGAAAGACAGACAGGCCCAGAAGAGAGAAGCATCCGACCCGAGAGGCGTGTCCCCTGATTATTATAATTATTCTGACCGGACCCCGGGACCGTAATTAACGGAACCGCGGGCCCAGGACATTTTGACAGATCCGAATTCTCGGTAATGATAAAAAATAGCCGTGGTCACGGGAACGAAACGGGCACGGGGGAGTCCGCTGTTCTCAATTACCCTCGTCAGGGCGACGACGCTGGCGGAATTGACGAGGTAGGAAAACAATTCGCGCGGCGTTTGGTCCAGGCCTGATATATACCTGAGCCACGAGCAGATTCTAGCGCTGGGCAGGACTGGCAATTAACCGGCCCGTTCGGGCCCAGCATCGTCGGGCCGGATCGTTTGGCTGCGCGGAAAAAAAGGTGTCGCCTAATGATCTAGAAAATAACTCGGCGGGGTGAACGGGGGTTCAACGTCGATTGTTGGCTTTATGGGGGGGGATACGTTGCGTATAATACCTTGGGAGGTATTACGATGAATATTGGGCCGCGATTATGGCATTTGAAGACGATCAGGGGAAATATTGAGTAATCGTACAGCGGCTGTGAATGGTTAGATCAATCATTCAGTCGCGAATGTGTGCGGAGTCGAAGGTTTCTTTTAAATGAAAAGAGGTTGACCGAATTGTTGAAAATTGATCTGCGTGTTCGCATATTTAGTCATTGCCAATTACCAGGTGCTTCATTTCTTTTTGTTCACCTGGCACCGAAATTTTGTATCTCGTTCAAAAAATATATCACGTACGAAGACCATGATTTGTTCAATTCAGACGAACCCTTTGGCCAGAGACAATACAATTCTAAAATTACAACAAATAACACCAATCATGGTACAAATCGTTTCCCGATATTCGAAAACGATATTACATCACTCTGACAATTATCACCGCACCGAATCTCCGACTAGACACTCTCCTTCGCGCGATTGCAAAATCTCACAACTACGGAACCTGCCCCCGTACAATTTCGATATCCGAAGCGACATAAAACCACTCTCACGATTACTGCCGCGTCTAATCACCGTACGGGCACTTTCGGCAAATTAAACAAACATAAAGGCAAGAATAGCCCGGGGCTGTCCCCGTGCACGAGGACCGGCGAACCTCTGACCCCGCCCTGTGTCCACGGCGAACAGAGCCGATCGCCAATAACGGGCCACGATCCGATAATTAAATCAGAGAGTTATTCTCGTCACGCGTCCGCGCAATTATAATTAAGGATTTATTAGCGTCCGCTGCCGCCTCTCGGACCCACTGCTGCCCCCCCCCCCCCGCCCCTCCGAACGGGCCCCGGGCTGCGTCGCAACGCCGTAGAAACGCCTCTTCGGCTTCTAACGACTAACAGGTCGAAAACTCCTTAAAGACCAAGAGCTGCGCGGAGTTGTATAGCGTTGTCCTCGTTCGACGTTCACCTGGCTCGAATAGGTGTGTCCTGCTTGAACGCAGAATGGTCCCCGTTCCTTGGACGGAGCGTACCCCACCCCGGTCGCCCGAGGGAGAACAAATTAAAAACTGTCCCAGTGGCCGTAAATAAAACGTTCGCCGGCATTCCGCCCATCTCTGTGTGTACGCTTTTAAAGAAGGCCTCTAGACACGCATCTACGCGATTTTCTTTTTATACCGGGTCGCGTATGAATTGGATGTTCGTCGAGGCAGAGAGACACCTGGGTGTGAGTATCGGAGTCGGGCGGAATTGTCGAGGCTGAAGCTTTCGTTTGAGGGCGCGGGCGGACGCTTTAAGTTAGCGTGAATCGTTGTAGACGACACGATACTCGGGATGGCGGACGATTTTTAGATTGTCTTCGGTGTTCGACGTTTTCAACTTGCACGCGTGCTATGCTGGGATGTTGCGAATTGTTGTTTAGAAATTCCGTATTAGTTTCTGTGCGATTTAGTCTTGTTTAGGAATGTTCGATGCTGGCAGAATTTCGTTAAATCAAGAACGAATAGTAATTGAATATGGATGACGAACTGCATGCTCGGTTAGTAGAGATTGCAGGCGAAGTTAACATTATGAATTCACGATGCAGTTGTTCGAACCTCATTCATGCGTACCTACTGTCTAATGATTTAATTGTATCCGAAACATAGATTAAAATTATACCTACATGGTATCGTTAACATCCAGCCCCTATGACAATTATTACAAATATTTAACATGTACGTACGTAATTATGCGCTTTATAATATTAATGTACTAAATCGGTATTAGATATATAAATATACATAAATGCTAATAATTTGCGAATATTACAAATTTTCCACCCACGTTTCCTTTACCCACTGTCGTTATTATTCGCGTCGTTCTTGGCCACCTTCAGCAGCATGGTAATGGTAGACGGTCGTAGCAGTCCGATCGGCAGCCACCTGATAAGTTCTATCGGGACAATTATCGAATTCCCGAAAGAAAGTATTAATTATGCACGCAGCGAAAGATACGACGACTCGTATCCGCTCATATTTACGAGCAATAATCATTTTCCAGCGAAACAGACGACGGCCCGTGATTAATAGCCCCTATCTGAACGATCGATTGCAGATAATTGCGACGCGTTTACTGTCGCAGGCTCGATCTCGATCACCAACGAAGGATCCGTGGAAGAACGGTGTTTTCACTTTTCTTGGAAGATTGTTGCAGGTGCGAATAATCGGTAATTGATTTTGCAGGTTCCCTTGTTTCTGGGAAAGTTTCGCCACTCCACAATTTGTTGAGCAATCTTGATTTAAACCGTTCGCTTGTTATGTATACGTGGCGAAATTACATGAAGATTCAGTGGAAGCGTTCGTTATACAACCTTAATCAATATTCTCCGATTGTGTATCGGTAATATCGGCGAAGAAGGAATACATTGTGCAAATGAAATATAATTACCTTTGTTCCGCAATAAAAATGACTGGAACTGGCAAATATTTAATAAACAAAAACACACTCCTCCGATCTGAGCTTGCTAAACTGTAATAGCAATATAAATTAGAATAAATATAACAGCATTAATATAGTACAGTAAAATTTAGTAGCACGAAACTCATCGCAAGTCAATTTCATTACTCGCCCCTTAAAATTACAGCGAGGATGTTTTAATCACCCTTCGATTGGAAGATTTTTAACACCCGTTAGATAGGTGACTGGTCCACGCTGTATTTTAGAGGAAGGATGAGATACTGGGTCCTGGCGCCGCGCGGTTCAAAATAATGACACGGGGCCCGACCGTGGTTCCATCGAGGGAACTTTTAATTACAAACTGATGACCAAGCCAAACCTAAAAATATTGTCTTCGGCCCGGTTGTATCCTTGAGACAGAGAGAGAAGGGAGGCTGAATATATTAGCGCAAAGATCGATCGCTGCGGTGCCGCTGTGGCCAAGTGCGACCCATTATTTATTTAAAGGGCCGCTTTTTCGCGCCACGTCGCCAAATCGCTTTCGTATTTATTAGCCGCCGCTCTGATATAATTACAGGATCGGTCCAATCGAATGACTATAAAGATTCGCAACGTGTCATCTTGTAAAACTGCACCGGGACTATTGTTGTTGTTTCTGTCGGGACACTGCATCATTACGCGGGGCAACGATTAAATCTAAACCGTAATTTGCCATTCGAAGTGAATTTTGCTGCGACAGCTGATTCGGCCTCTTCGGTTTCGTTAGACGGATAGACCGGCCACAAGGTGTAGGCGGTTTCTTTGTTGTAATTAACGTTTAAATATCCTACAGCTGGTAGCCACAAATATTCTGGTCGAACAACTCGTTGTTCGTACTCGTTGCTGACACCACAGTTGCAAGACAAGGAATTTCATACAGCAAACGTAACGTCATTCTTTATTAACGAAGAAAAATAATAAGACTACAGCGCTCGATGCTTGTCACGAATGATCGTAGCTATGACGAGCAGAATAATTAACCTATTCCCCAGCATGCTCAAGGAGATTAATAAAGTTCAGAGCGGGAGGCGGATGGGACGAACAGGGGATCACGTGCCGTAAACACGGTAATTTGGCGAAATTTTTTCCCCATGACAGAAGAGGGGTCAGCGAATAAAGCAGAAACGAGGGGGTACAATGTATTAGGTCGTGGTGGACCGCAACAGGCAAGAGGGCGGGAGGGAACAGCTCGCGTGAGATATTCCTCTCGCATGGTGCCCTATAATTAAAAGCGAACAACGTATCTGTCATATCTGCCAGACTCGTTCGAGCCACTCTAGTTCCATCCTCCGCTTTCACCGTTTTCTTTTTTTCCTCCCCATTTTCGTCTTCCCTTTGTTCCTTCGCGTCGCGGCTGCCTTACATTTTGCACCGGTTCCCTCGATCCGCCACGTCCGAGGAAATCGCTAGAAATCCGACCGGTTAAGTGTTCGTCATTTCTTTTCACGCGTCTCGCGCCAGCGACCCGAAATTGCCACGAGTCCACCCACGACGATCCCCCGACGATTCGAAATTATCAGCTCTCCGTATTCGATACGCTGCAACACAAATCCCTCGTCCTCCAAATAATCATTAAATCGTCTGAAATATTGTCTCCAGAAAATATCAAACTCCAACAGCGTCGCCAATAACCAATAACAACAATAACAGTGCCGTAAACAATTCGTTCGTATCGAAAATCCAATCAATCAATCAATCAGTCAACGACCGCCCCACGTCCCAGCCGTTTTCGCGTTACACACGGAGACTCGAATCGCAACCGGAGGCACACGATATCGCATACGATCGTGTTCTCCCGAGAAGCGTGCACACGCACGCGAGCATCCCCCGTAGCAAAGACGATTCCGTGACGGATCGACATAACGCGTGCACGCAGGTGCGAAGAACGCGTAATCCGCGGCGATTTCTCGCGGCTGGATTGCGGTATCTGGGGATAGAGGGGATGGGGGGGGGGCTGGGGGGCAGGGGTGGCTTGAGGGGTGAACGGCGCGGGAACGGCACCAAGGGTGCCCACTCTCTCTTCAATTTCCGCCCCAAACCAATTCCAACTTCGGTGGAGGCGCGTATAACGTAACTTCTGGCCGGGCAATCTGACTGGAAAATCACCGTTCGTTGAATTATCTCTGCTGGTAACTGCGTGCCGTTCCCGGATTGCAGCAATTACCCTGGCCTGGGTAATTATCGAGGAGAAGGACTCGAGTGTTGTTTAATCTGTGATCTGCTTGCCGGGCTTCTTCGATTACGTCAGGGAGCAACGGTGGGGCAGATTTGACCGCCTTCGGCTGGCGTCCGGGATTCTATTGCGAGGGGAAACTCGCGAGGCGCTAGGCATTTTCGTTTCAATCTCTGGCGACACTTGGTTGTTCGAGACCGATCCGCGATTGACCGATTTCGAGCGAGACTGGTATCGACCTGACCTGGATGGACGATTGGGATGCTTGGAGTCGTGAAGATGATGTTGGTGGTTGATCGGATTTGTTGTAGACAATTGGGGTGGCGATCATTTTGGACGTGGCAGTATCGTGGTGTTAATGTTTTAGGTATTTCTATTATAGGTATTAGTAACATTTGTGCTTGTTACGATCTTGTTTTATATAATATAGCAATGTAGATTGCTTTGTTATTATATGTGAAAACACACTATGTTAGGGTATATCAATTTGTATAATTTTAATTTAAATATTATCTCCGATACTTTATAATCATCTCCACATGAATATAGGTAATATTTTATTGAAATTTCTTTGCACAACTGCTGTCCTTTTCTCTCGTTGGCTGACTTCCTAAGTGTAGTAGTGGTCACAATTTGTTCCTACGCTCAATTATACATCAACTGTTACAGACGTTCGACATTTTAAAATTATACAGGATTTTTATGAAACGCCTGCAACAATTCACCAACATTGTAATATAATATTTCACTGGTTTAAATAAAATGGTCTTTGCCCTCGTTTGCTTCTCGACAAGGGGCTGTCGATCACTCGATAAGAAACGGTCGTGAGCTCGTGAAGCACCGAACTCGTAATTCAAATCGAAACTGTCGAAACAGCCAGTGGACCAGCCTGGAATTGGCGCAACTTCTTTCTGGCTGCGCTGGCAGAAGATTGCCCAAGTTTGAGTTACTGCTCCGCTTCGCTTTATTAAGTAAATCTGCCGAACCTTTAAAGGTTACACTTTATCCCGGCATATCTATCGACCCGTACCCGTTTTTCCTCGGCGGAGAATTTTTTTTCTAATTCCAATTTCGACCCGAGCAATCGCATTTTTCGCGGCTGGCTAGATACCGCGAGATAGCTTCTGACGAAACCGTGACTCGGTTTTGAAATAAAAAGGGGAGAAATTGATGGTGTAACAGTAATTGAACGTGACGCTCGGGAATAATTAGCAGTGGATTAACTTCTTCGCTTGCGAAGGGTATTGCCAATAATCCACTATTGAATCGAGCAACGGTTTATTAAAAATTCAAGAAAAATCGGTTTTAAAAGGGTGTATCGAAAAATTAGTAAAGCCTATGCACGCCAGTTTAAACAGTAATCGATTTTTCCCGTTAATTGGAAACTGGGTTACGCTTCACGAGAACGACCGGCAATGAAATTGTTATCAACTTGTCGTCAACTAGGATATTTAAAAATTTCGTTCCCTTAAAGTTATAAAAAGTGGGTCCTGCAAACGTTTACGAAAAATCTTCTTGCGTGTAGTATTTGCGTTTGCACGAAAAATATTCTTTTCTTGCACATGTTGGGATTCGTCTTACACTAAATCATCCTGCACTTGGTTGCACCGTGCTGCAACATAAATTTCATTAAAAATATATCACACCTTTTCCTCCGACAATTTTAATCATTATACAACCGAATGCACGTGCAGTGCAATTGAAACTCATTAACACCACGAAAATCTAAATTCATCGAACTCTGTGCATACACGCGGGCAACGCAACGACTCGTCCCCGGCCGATGCTCCTTTCTCAAAACTCGCAAGCACAGATTCGCGCAATGAAAGTGCAACCACCTCGTAAACCTAGAAAATTCTCCGTCACTCCTCCGTCTCGACATGGCACTGTCCCCTGGCCGCGCAAACAGCCGGCAGATGGGCCGCAACTGCACTTGTTACTCGCAAATAGGCGACCACAAGACCGGCCAGGTGTTATCCGGCTAACGAGTAGCAACACGAGGAGTGCCGGTGGGTTCCGCGAGAGGAACGAGCAACAGCACCGGTGACCAGGGCAACGGGCGTACCCGTTGCTCAGCCGTTAAGCTACGCGAGGAGGTAATTAAGCCGAATGTTAATTGCGCGAGCGTGAGCCAGACACGCGAGGAAGGCGAGATCGCGCGATCAGCTGGTCGCCTGCTTCATCCTTGTTCGATTACACGTAACTAGAAGTGGAGCATACGATTACAGCGTCGCTGGGAGGCGAGGCACTTACGTGTAACGGGACAAGGTTACAGAGAGCTCTTTAATAGCAGCGGACGAGCTTCTTTTCCCTTCGAAGCGGATTACTGTAAATTAATGTACCGAACCGCGATGTAAAATGTAAACTGTATTTAGTTGACGCTTCGATTTGACGGTAAATTAAAGTTTGTTACACGCGAGTGAACAGCATGGTTCTGAAGAAGAACGATCGACGCGACAGGCGTTGCTTTATTATACCACAGAAAAGCAGAACAACAGAATGAAACGCAAATATATTAATAGAAAAATACTGGCGAACATTCGTAATTGCTCTCGAAATACAAGGCGGTCCCAAGGCTGACAATACGATTAATACAATTAACCAACAGAAGAACTGCAGGAAAAGTATTACACCCTAACCTTCCCTCCGCGTCCTCGTCTCTCTAGGCAAAAGGAATTCTCGTCCACCAATACCTGCCCGTAGTCGCGACCACAGTCGTATAAGCGGCACTCGATGCACTTCTGCGTACCCTCGGCCTCCGGGAGGAAGAGGCTGCCGCCCTGGGAGCATTAAAGTCCCGGCGCGACGCGACGCGGTCGTGGTCGATCCTAGGCGGTGGACAAGAAAGAGAGAAACGGGAGTTGGAAGGTTGGATACCAGGTGGAAATAAAAGAACCGCGAAACGGCCACGAGAAACGCGGACGCGTACAACGTCGGTGCCGTGGTCGGAGGTGGTGGTACGTCGGCGACGGGGACGGGTGAGAGCAGGAGAAGAGAGAAGAGGCCGGGAGCTATGCGTGCTCCGCCCCGCCCACGCTTTCAGAGACCCAAGACTCAACTTGTCCACCTTCTTCTCGGCGTACAGCCACCCACAAGAGTGTCCGATGCACCGCGCCACCCTGCACCCAGATTCCATCCGTTCGCCGGGATGCTCTATCCGCGCTCGTGGCGATCGACTGCGGGGGTTGGGGGTAGCGACGGCCACGACCCTTCTCCGTTATTCGTTAATAGCTGAATTAATACTTAACGTCGACGATAGAACCAGCGGCTCTTGGCATTGTTTGAACGGGGATACGGTGGACGGATTATGAAAACGAAAGCGGTGCGCTCGGACGAGTCTGAGACGTGGTACAAATTTTGGAGCGAGCGTGAATATCGCGAGTCTGACTCGTGGAGTCAAATATTGTAGAGTTTTTCTTCTATTAAACACGAGTGAATGGAACGAGGACAGGTCTCCTACCGGTTGGCCCGGGGTTTCGTCGAGCTAAATGGTACGGCGAGGGGTGAATTATCATTCTTTTTTGTTTAAAGTCGTCGTTAATTACTGCAACGGTACCTATGCGTTGATCATTTTTAAGGAAGAAATGTGGGAACCGTAATTTTAAGAAGCTTGGTAGTTCTGATGTTGATCTCTGTTATTTTAATAGAACAGTATGATGGTGCTGAAAGTATCAGTAGTGTCACCCTTTATCTTGTTCGACTTAAGAAATATATTTAGTTTCTAAATGATTCGTGTAATTTCTGGGGGGAGAGTGTAACTGCCATGAATTACTTTTAGAATTATTGCAAGCCGTAACTTTAGCTATTCTGTTATCAGTTTCGGAACATTTCAATTTTGCAAACGGTGTACAATTTTACGGAGAGTACTATGGATGAGGTGGGCAGTGGAGCGATTTTTCGGGAATGCGTTCGAAAATTGTTCCAACTTTTCTTGAAAATTATTTCTCAGATTAATGCGCACGGTGTAATGGCAAATCATATATTAATTTCTTATATTATATTATTTCTTATATTAACGTATATTAAGAGCACATATATAAACGGAAAGTACATTTTTTATTGAACGGCCAGGTTAATTATAAAATTGAATAGGCAGATACAGTTGGTTGTTATGACTTGTTGTGACCTACATAGGTAAGTAAGTAAATCCAATCACGCTGGGGTAATAAAAGTTCGTATTACATTTAATCCTGCAAAACCTGAAACGGAAGTGCGAATAGTTCTAAGTTTCCTCCGAATAAAACCAGCAGCATTCAACCATCTGACTTCCGTCCCACTTAAATCTGGATTACCAATAATAATCTGAAAGGAACTAAATTATTAAATAATATCCTCCCGAACATCGCATAAGTCTTTCACTTAATCAAAAAGAAATTCGGCAGGTCGTCGAACACTTTTTAAATATATCAAAGCAGCAACGAGTACTTAAACAAGGTACGATTAATTAACTTTACCGCGGCCGTGTAATCTTGCTGTCCGTTGCAATCCCCCTAAAGACTGTTTGATTCAAGGGACCTGCCAATTTCTTCAAAAGCATCGTTCGTCGAATTTAAACGTTACAAAATATTCAACCACAGCTCACATTTCTTCGTTCATGAGTCCATCGGTACTTTTAAAGCGCGAAGAAAACGCAACAAATAGAACGGTCCTTTAATTCGTCAATTAGTCTCGCAAAATCGCTGATTATATCGCGATTAATAATCGCCCTCGAGCCACCAATTAACGCAAATAATTGTCCATGGGGAGCAGATAGATATACATATGCATGTCTCGCAAGGAGTCGCAGGTGGCGGGGCCCTTTTGGCGCGGACCGTACTGGCAGGGTCCGAGGGCCCTAGGCGCCATCTTCTGGAACGCTTATCCCGGTGTATCCGTGCAAGCGGGCCCTGCACCGTGTCCCTCTCTCGTATTACCATAGCCTGGCTGGAGGAGGGCGACCTCCTCCACTCGTATTCCTCTCCGCTGGCCATTATTCTAATAATTCCTCCACGGTAGTTTTCTTTTCCCTTTTTGCGGGCTATTTAGATTAATCTCGCCGGTTCCCACCTCGCTGCCGTACGCAGGCTGTCCCGTTACGAACCGCCCCCGGCATTCGCTCGCCAAACGCGAATAAAAACACTGCGAATGCTTGCGAAAATTATAATACAGTATTTCGGTATACAAATTGTTACGATCGAGGGGAAATGTGAACTGTTGAGGGGTTTGTGCTCGGGCTGTCACTGTTCGCCTCTAAGGGTGTCGTCGTTGCGTTTCTCGAGCACGTTAAATTAGTAGCGCAGAAAGCACTTCTGACTGATTTGCATTAATTATTGTTAGAAGAACGATTTATATTCGACTTGTTATTTTATACTTAACCGCGGGGAAATTCGTGGCAGACTTATGAATTGGTTTGCTCGATTCGGTTCTAGCTTCGCCTTGATAAATATGCACATCTTCCCACTAAAACTGATTAAAAGAACTTAGAAACAAAGTGATTGATGGGAAACGTGTTCGAACTAACAGCAGATATTCCCAACGAGTATTCAAAATTATATATATAATAGCAACATACTATTATGCTAAAACTATAATTGCTCCACTCCGGAATCCCGAAATCGAGGAAACTGAAGAGCCAAGAAAAGACTCCGAAGAAAACGCGCAACAAACAAACCACGTTCTACAGTCGGCCCTCCATTAAAACTCGACGAAAGCTCGCCGCAGTCGTGCAAATATCGACACGGTTAATCGTATCCGCCACGAGGGTTGCCCGCGAGTGTTTGGAAACACTGTTAAAACACGAAACTGAAACCGAGCAGTGGTCCGTGCATTGTCCATTACCGAGACAAAACCAACAGCCTTTTCTATCCGGCCGAATGAACCGTCCGAAGAGAAACAGAAAGAGGAATAGAGGAGCGAAAAGAACCGCGGCGAGAAGCTTTTGTCTTTTAATCGTCGCCCCTAACCGCGAAGGGGATGCCGCGTGGACGAGGGTTGCTCCGAGTCGCCTGACAAATGGCCACCGACTCCCTCCTGCTGCCCCTTTGCGCCGCGGCGATTCAGCCGATTTTCAATGGCCGGTTTTATTCGTTTCGAGAAATCGACCTGCCGCCCCCACCTTCGATGATACAACAGAGCCTGGACGCCGCTCTTTCCCAGTCTACGATGAATTATCTTCTGTCGCGGGGTCCTCCCTTTGGTTCTGCCCGCCAAGGGTGGAACCGTGAGCGAGAAATTTGTTCCGGATGTTAGCCGAAGTTCTTGGGTGGGTTTCCGACGGGACTTCGGTAATTGTGAAGGTGTCTTTGGGTGGCGCGGGGGTTGTTGTGATTTGTGGCTGTGTTTTTCGAAGGTTTCGAAAAATCGGGGGTTGGACACGTTGATGGATTGTGAAGTTTCACTTTTGACGAGGCGCGGATGAAAACGAAAGTTGTATCTTGGAGAACAATGCGTCTGGCCGGTTGGAATTGCTGCCTTCGGTAAACCAGATTTCCCCAGGCAAATGGAAATTGGATTCACTATTATTATCATCAAGTATATTTGTTTAGCAGGTAAGCTGGATGTGGATAACAAAATAAACAATAGGGGTCTACGTTAAAAATAAAACTTATATCGAGGTTGTAGACAATTTCTAAGTAACATTCTACGTAACAATGTATAGCAGATCTAATATAAACGTCTGCAGACAGTACCTCAATAATCCACGTAAGTCTATCGATTGCATACATAACGGTCTAAGCGCGTATACTCGTAAAACCCACGAAATAAAGATTTAAAAAAAAGCACCATGAAAGCGCTCGTCCACGCACAGCCCACAGTCCCGTGTTCCATCGTCGAACGAGGATGTTTTAGTCGCCCACAATCAATTAGGCGAGCGGTCTCGTGGCTGGTTGTCGCGCGACCACAAACAGCCACGTCGGTAAACGATTTATATAGATCGTCTCCGCGGGTGGCGCATTGTCTCTAAACGCAGCAAAGCCACGCCGCCGCCAGCCGCCCTTCTCCTGGCGGCTTTTTCACTCGAACCTCCCGTATTCCGAAAGACGTATGCCGATCAGCTTTTGGAATTCGTGTTGAACGCCGCGGGTGGCCAGTCCACGGTCTTAATAATTACCGCGACGGCGACGAGGTCTTTATCGTGGACCACAGTGTTTCGTCTTCTTCGATTCTCTTTTTATGGGATACTTCTTCTTCTTCCTCGTTTTCGTGAGCCGTCGAACGAGGCAAGTTTGCGAAATATGCGCTCGTGCCGATTCGCCCGAGATTCACGTGGGACAGTTGCGGAGGCGTGAGAGAGGATACAGGTTGGTGGTGTGAAGGTTTTGTGCTCCCCTTTGGCAGCACTGTCTGCCGTAGGTGCAGAGCGTGAAGGTATTCGAAGTATTTGTGTATATTTAATTGACGGATTTTTCTTTCGGTATTGCAACGCTGTTGGTGAAAGCGCTCTGCGAACTGCAGAATCCTGTGTCTATTTGTGAATGTGCAAAGTTAAGTTAGTTCGCTGTTCTCTTGTAGATAATCGCATGCAACGTTACGTACCATTAAATAGTTACAATGTATACAATTGCATAGTTCTTCATTCGTTATGATTTTTTCCTCGTCGAAGACGCCTTTTCTAATATTAACCGTTTGCTTCCTTACTCCTGGTAAATCTGAGACGGAGAAGCGAACCTGCTGTTTGTGTGCACAACGAGCCACGAATTAGAAACAGGGAATTTCCGTTCACACAAATTTCGACTTCCCGTCCACTTCCTATTTCCGCTACCATACCTTCGTCAACGATTTACACAAAATTTCCGAAACGCCACGAACTTCAAACAATCATTCCAGGTGGCATTTACACGATAGTGATCGACGATGTATATGCTACATCGACTCGTCGCCCTCGTGTATAAAACTGTCCGCGGCGAGCGCTTCTTCCGTCTTCACAGTTTTGCTTCCCCGCTGCAAAGCAGAAACCAAACAAGAAAGTGGACGTATCGGATGCGTCTACATGTTTCGGAACACCATAGGAAGTACTTGCGCTGTCAAATGCACAATGGCAACGTTCAATTGCACACAGCGTTTGTTTACCTTTGCAACAGAAGCTATAAATTAATAAATACATAGGTGATAACATAGAGATATTTTTATTTCCATACAGTAATTATATATGTACACGAATACACATTTGCCGTACGGTATATACGTGACCATATTCAGTTGGTGCGCCCTCAATTCGAGATATGTACATAGTAAAAGGGTGGTCCGTTCTGCGTCTGCTACCCTGGCAGTCCAGTGGCTCGAACAGAAAACGTTTCAGACAGAACATAATATCGTAGATTATATATCTAGTATATAATAGATATCTTTTCAACGATTCTCGAGTGTTTGTGTGGGCAATGTCCCGCCTGGTCTCACGAGCAACAAGAATCACCACAGAGAACTTGCTATTAACTTATATTTGACCATCAGTAGTTTTCGTTTACGCGCTATACGTAACCTTTTCCTTTCAACGAAGGAAAGGAAACTCGAGTATATTAAAATATTCGAGACCACGGTAAAATCTGAAAGCCTTCTATTCGTTCTATTTGGTCGTAAAAGATCGTTACCTATTTTTAATTCCGAGTGTTCCCATACGTCCATCGATGCAGCCACCTTAAATTTCAACTTCCAACCCAGCGATAACCCTTTCGAAACTCTCTCTCCGACCGCCACGGGCAAATCACTCTGTTTACGTTATCGTGTCATAGAGGCGCGCAGCCCCTCGACAGCTATTTCTGTGTCATCGGTACACAAACTCACGGCCACGGCGAACGATGAGCCGGGAGGGGCTCGAAAAAACAAATTAAAAACGATTCTTGACGGGCGGCTCGATTCGAGACGCCCTCGAAAGTGGATATTTCCGAGAGGCAGAGCGCCATCGACCCTCTTTGTCTTTGTTGTTCCACGATGGGCGAAGGAAGAGGGCTAGATGGCGCGGTATGCGCGCACCCCCTTTAGCGGGACCATTCGAGGACTCTATTTCCGTGTCATTGATATTACAATGCTCGAGTGCACGGACCAAGGGAACACGAGCCGAGAACACGAATTATAATGACACTCGACCGGCAGCAGGCCTCCGCGGAAGCAAACACGCTGTCTCCGGACAGTTCTGAATAAATTTATCGGCTTCCAGAGCTGTCTCCGTCGAGATAGGTGCGAGGAACTGGAACTGCCGTCCCTTTCTCCACAATAGATTCCTCTTTCGTGACAGTATTTCAAACAGGAATTTCCATTTGCCTTTGGGGTGCAACGGGGGGCCGAGGATTTAGGGATTGCTCGTGAATTTACACCGTATACTGAGCTGAAATATCTTCCTTTTTAATCTGCTGGTCTTTTTTTATGGTCGTTTTTATTCAACCGTGTATTACATTTAATACACGGTTATTTTATGAAAATTGAACTACGGTGGAATATTGGTGAACTGGTGTAACTTCGGGCCTGAACATGGGAGTGCGTTTAATCGGTTACTTGTGCTTCGAAAGCTTTTTCTACTTTTCTAATCTGACATTCGCCACCGTTGTCCCCAAGCGACAGTAGTATTGCCAGTCGTGCTACCACCATCTATATCCACAGGAAACGCCTGAAAATTTCAATGCACCTCAATGACGCATGTGCAAAACAGAAACATATCTGTAAAAGGTGTTTGAGTACCCCCGTGGCCTTGAAACGACCTTCAGCTGACTTTAGGAACAGAAAAATGTAACGAAACTGTTACACACGCGCAGGGAAGCCCAGTGTAATCCCACAAGACCCGATCCAGCGCCCTGCGTCGTTCCACGCGAGCGGCGCAAGTCCTAAAAACACGCCAGAAGCAAAGCAAGAGTCATTCGATCCGTCAGAAGCACCCGACGTGCACGCACGGACTCGAACAGATCTTGTGGGCCGGTAATCCTTGCTGCCGCGATCTCCTCGAGGAGTCCTCTGGTAGAGAAGAGGAGAATGTTTACATTGGTCCGCATTGGTGGCAACGAGAGCTGGACCGCTTGCGGATCGGACACAAAGAACGTTTTATAGTCTGGCGTCCCCGGCGATGGACGTAGAAATTCCACCCTCGTCACGGCGTGTCGCGGCCGGCGACAAAACACCACAAAGACAGCCTTGTTAATTACAGCGGGCGTAACTTGCTCCATCTGCATCCGCCGTGGCTCGAACCGTTTTCCAAATAAAGCGAAAAAAGTCACGAAAACGGATCATTGAACGAGAATCGCGATCGTATCGCCGCGGTGCGAAGCGCCGCGAAGTCGTGGCTCCGATCGGAACGGGATCGGAACCTGGTGCGAATTGTCCACGGTTTGGTCCAACGTATTGGTTGTGGAACTTTTCCTCGTGAAAATTTGCGTGCGGGTCGAATTCGTTTTTATAGGAATTGTTGGCTCAAACTGGGGGATCTGACCCCGTTGCAATTGCAATCGCACGATTGGCATTATTATAAGTAGGTACGCGAGAAATGCTGTAGATGCTATTTATTTAATTTTTTTATTAAGCATAGGGAACGTAAGTGTTGCATGCAATTTTTTAGTTTGGAAAGATTGATACCAGCGAGGGATTTCGTAGAATGAAAGTTATACTACCATTTGCCGTGAATGAAAATGTGCCCGACATATGCTTGCAATGGACTATGTATATGAGAAAATATTGGAAAATATTGTAATAAATGATAAAATATATTATTTTTCTAGTAAGCTTACCCTATTATATTTCTCGTTTAGGAAGCGAAGGTACGCCCCTTTTTAAGCTTCCAACAGTGGGCTACGTGCACACAAAAGAATTCAATAAATAGAAATTCGATGACAACGAATACCTAAAACGCAAAACCACTTCGAAACCCCGCTGGTGCTTTTACTTATCAGTGCCACGGCGAGACCACGTCGGTCTTTCAATTAGCTGCTTCTTAATAAAAATTAACGCGAGACAACTTTTCGCGTTAAAAAGAAAGTCAACAGCTTCACGCGTACACGTAGCCACACCTGCCCGAAATCGATCAGAAATATCTAGGAATCGATCGTCGATCGACGAACTCTCGGTTCGCGGGGCGCAGCCGTTTATTCCGGGACGGCGATCGTCGGCTCGCGCTTGTTTATACTGGGTGGGACAGAAATACGGGAGTGTCGCTGGGACGCGAAACATCTGTCGCGGTGGACCCGCAGGCGTCGCGACGACCGGTCACGCCACGACTATTTTCGCTACGAGCCGCGCGATTACGCGGCTGACAGCCAGTGACAACCGCTTTCTCGCTTGATTTTCTCATAGGTAACCAAGTTGACAGCGTCCAGAGACACTTCCTTGAAGGCAGTCTCTGCAAACGACCACCCATGTCTGCCCCCGTGTCATCTGTTGCACGACACGTCGCGTCGAAGGGGTGCACCGTAGCTGCATTTCGGAAATGACGTTCAACGTCATGGATTATACAGCCTGTCGGGTTGCTCGAATTTTCGTGGACGCTGATTGGCCCGCGTGCTCAATTGAGCGAAATATTATGGAAGATCGAATTTGAATTGTTTCATACCGTGAAGATTTGTAAAGCAACTTGTACGAAACAGAAATTCTGTGGTTCGATGGTATTGCGGGCTAGGATCATTTTTAAATTGTTGATTAAATGAGATTATTTAACATTCGTGTTTGACAAATTTGTATTGGAATGGAATATTCAATTGTGGGAATTTAAGAAAGGTTTTGCTAGCATCCTTGAACAAATTAGATCCAAAATTATTTTGCCTTACTATGACTGGTGACAGATATGTATTTATATCTGGTATAAGCGCAGGAGTGGACTTTAAATCATAATTTGACTTATTCGCTTTTCGAAGCTAATTTTGTTATACTTCTCTGTATCACAGTCATCTCGAATCTATGTGGAAAAATATAAAAATTACAGTTCTGAAAGTCGAGGTATGCAAATAAGGTAGATATGTGAAAGTTTCATTTAGGATGTCATTAGCGGTGGAGGAAATGGTCTTGAGCTGCAAACTGATTTCAGATCGACTGTGCGATGTATTTCTCACGTAAGCTGGCTGCATGAATCTAATTTCAAATATGTACACGGTAGAATATTCAGTAGCGAGGAAATGACTTTGTCTTTTATGTCAGTCATTAAATTATTAATGCTGCTTGGAAATGTGGACTTTGAAGTAAAACAGAAGCACAGTGATAAATGGTGGATACTCTTACAATTAGAGCACTACGGACAGGAAGTGAGTATGTAGTTCCGTCAAGCAAACCGAATGAAGAGTGGGCCCCGACGATGGAAATACGGGTGGGTCAACCTGGAACCGTTTGTTGCTTACCATTGTTCTAATATTATACAATGTGTAGCTTTTCATAAAAAAAAGTAGATATACAAAATAGACATTTTTGAAGAGTATATTTTAGTATTATAAAAAAATTTCATGCATTTCCTTCGATAATATTGGATGGAACTCGTTTGACCAAATATTTCCATAACATTATATTGATCCAAATTAATTGTAAAAGTGGACCTGATATAACTGATGGAAAATCTTTGAAAAGACCACTCGTTTCGTACTTATATTTATTAAAACGGCGAACATACAAAATTATTAAAGATTTTTGTCAACTCCTGCGACACATCTTTATTTAAAAGGCAATTCTATCACCAGGCCCCCCTCGTACAACAATCGCTCAACCCAAAATCTCGAACGATGCGAAATTAAATTCCAATTGCAGGTTACAGTATCGGAGCTAAAGTCCCAGACCATCTTCCACCCCAGAAGTACGCAGAAATGAACGGGTTGAAGCAGCAGTCATTCACCTTGCCGCTTAATCATGCACCCAATCGCTCATCCGATCGCGCATGTGTTTAACTGAACGATTGAAATGCCGGTCACGATTGCACCAGTGTATATCATTCACGTGTTCTCAGCTCGTTTCACGTGGCCCGCAGCATATTATACAAAGCGATTCGCTGAAGAATCACTGCAGAATTTCATTTATTTGAAAATGTTTGGAACACGAAACAATTATTTATATTAATTCTCTTTATATTAATAAATTTGAGAAATTGCTCCCAAACATTGCAAACCACACCTGAATCTAAAGGGTCCTCTAATTTTTAATACAGGACATCTTCTAGACTACTATCACTTGTCACATAAAACCTACCCTATTCCTTTATTTAACACTGATATCAATAACTTCGATAGGGCAGTATCTGTGACCCCACAAAATTTCGTGATCCAAGGGAGTTAACCATCGCGTATCCACGAACCTCTCCTCATCGATCCCGTAGCACGAACAAAAATAATTACAACCCGACAAACAATTCATCCATCGTCGTTACATCAACCAAAGTTTTCCTCACCGTTAACCCTTTCGCTACGGTACCATCGAAAACGAAAATATATCAAACGCCTCTCCGCATAAATACTTTTACCCACGATATAACTTATAGATATAATTGCAATGCTCATACATCGTCGCAGAGAGTTCGTCTATATAAATTTTTAACTAAGAGTTGCTGATCATCCGGGGGCGTACGATATACGTTCTTCGCGACGAAGGGGTTAAGGAACGGGAAGAAACCGAAGGGGACGACGTTGCTTACAAAATAATCCCATAAATTTCGCTCTCGTTCTCCTTGCCGACGGGGTGGGGGCGCGAGGGCGGGATTAAAGTGCCCCGGGAAACAGCAGCTGGCCGAACGCGAACGTAATGCCTATTTGCGGTACGAATCGAACGTGACCGGGGGTGGTGTTCCGATTTATTAAAAGACCGGTGTCGCGTGATCACGAGCGTGCCCGACACGAATCCTCCCCGGCTTTGTCGTCGAACCCGTCGTTAGGCAAAGTGTCGCCTGGCGGGCTTGCGTGCAGGTATGCACGGTGAACCGACCATTACGCGACGCGGTGTCACCCCGGAGCTGGGTAATTTCGTCGAAAGTACGCGAGCTTCGGGGTGACCGCAAAAAAACTACGGGGCCCGGCGTTCCTGCCATTCCTGACGATTCTCTTTCATTCCCCTTTCCACATCTTGCTGCATCATTATTATTGCACACCGTGGTCTTGTCAATGTTTTTCTTTCTTTCTGCGAGGACGGGGTTTCCGGCCCGACGCGAGGGGCACGTCTCCCGTCGACGCTGAATTATTTCGTTCGGTGGTCGACCGACGCGCGAGGTACGAGCGTTTACGGTTTTGTCGAATTCAGCGACTCGTGTACACCTGCGCGTATACGGTTCAGTGTGCAACAATAGTTTGTCAGAGGGAAGTGAGGGTTTCTTTTGTGTAATGGTGTTTCTTGCGATTACGCGAACGAGGTTGGTACGTTGATTATTAGATAGGAAAAATGAGACGCGATGAAGAGTTCGAGAAATTATTCTGCGATTTTTACCGTGTCTACGTGCGATTTTTTTTCCATTTCTTGGTCATTTTCGGGATACCCAGTTGGAACTCGATTTTTCAACTTCGATGGTAAAGAATTTGTAATATAATGTCGCGTGTACTATATCAGTTCAGGATTGGGTACACGCATCGTTTCGTTTCTCGTGGACAAATTTTTCCGCGCTTCATTGTGATTGTTCCCAACTATTCCTACCAGTAATATCTCATATTATTATTATATTTATTGTGCTCACAATGCGTCAGTATAATAATGTAACATTGCACGATCATTTAATACCTATAAACCACAATAATTATAACAAAGAGCTCGTGAAACTCCATACAAATTACGAAAAACTTCTTCAAACCGAAGCGGTTAGTCAGTGCGGATGTCCCCAGAAACTATTGCGTAGAAAAGGAAGCAACGCAAATGGTGGCAAAATTCACCAACGCTCAACAATCTACCCAACAAAGATCTCGCGACCTAAACGCACACACATATGTCTCCATGTACGACGTCGTTTTCGTCATGAATTCGCCGGCAACTTAACCGTTCTACGGATCTAATGTCTACGTATGAGCTAAAGTGGACGAAATAGCGAGAGAAGGCAAAGTAATCCTGTCACGCTAGCGAATGACGCTTTCCTCTTTGTCCATCTTCGTCCGGGGCTGTCTTCGCTTTCGCCTCGACAATAGACACAGGGCGTATCCTATTCCGTTGTTTTCCTTGTGGAACGGCCCTTTCGACGATTGACAGCGTGTGCACGCGAATCCACCCGTCGACGATGGAATGAACGCGTGTCTAGGCTCGGGGGAACATCTGTTACACGAAACTTCCAGGGGTTGTGAACAATGGGACACGATGAGCTGCAATCGATAAACTGGAGGATAAATCGGGATTCACCTGGACGCGTTTGAACACGCTAATTATTTTAGGGCGAGCCATGAGAGGGGCGAGTGGTTAGTCTGTCTCCTTTTTGTTGATTTTGGTGTACGTAGTTGGTGATCCTGGGTGATTGCAGACATGGGGTGGATCGATGAGGAAATCGTCGGCTGTTTAGGATATATTTTTCGTGTTACTTATTTTATATTATTCTTTATTATTTATATTATTCATAGCCATTCAGTGAAACTGCCGATTTCTATGAGAACATCGTCTTAGAGAGATCCCTCGCAGACTAAAACACTCAAAGTACAGAATAAAAATAAAGACCGCCGCAATATCAACGCAATCCGAACCACCCACTAAAACACGAACCATCCGACCTTCGCTACGAACCAACAACCTCCATTTGAAACGCCGGGACACCGCGACAAAACGCCTCGATCCGTTCCACCTGAACCTACCTTCGATCCGCCAGAACAATCCCATCCATTCCAAAGGCACAGTCCCTCGTTACAAAACGTCCTGATCGAAGAACCACCGAAAGAACCACCGTCCTCCGTGCTCGACGCGAGGTCTACTCGTCGCAGACGCCGCGAAAAGGAAGAAGAGGAAGAAGAAGAGGGCGAAAAAGTAGAAAAATGGCCGGAGTGCCCGGAGTAAGAACTCGGAATCCAATCGATACAAATTGGGAACGCGATGACGGTGCGCGTTTTCGCAGGGGCCCCCGGAAAAATAACGAAAGCCGCAATTATCGGCTCGTTTTGCCGATTTGCAGGCCGGCGTGGCGATCATTAGGGTGGCGAGGGCGCCCCGTTGGAAACAATGGCACCCTGGGTGTCAGAAATAATACAAATAACCGGTGCGGCGAAAGTGCTGTTTAGCCCGTAATTTCCTTTCGTGGCGCAGCGCGTCGAAGGGCGGGGCACGGTCGCACCTTCGGCGCTTGTCTTCTGTGTGCATCTTCGACCCCGTGGAATACACCGCGCCTCGTGGTTCACGTGGCTGGAACGAAGCGAGCAGGGTCAGACGCAATTTTCCATGATCCATCGGGTGCTCGCAGTTGTTCCCAGCGCGTTGTTTTTGCGGCGAAAAGTCTTGTCATTGGTAGGGAAAAGGGATATCGGCGCGACGGTACGTTGTAGGGGAGACGATCGGAGGGACTTAGCGATCCTTTGCTGGGCTGCTTCTGTTTTCGAACCTGGAATGTCGAGGGCCAGGGTTTTTTGTGGGCCGAGGAGGACCGGGCTGTGGGAATGAAGGCTTTGGCGAATTTAATTTTGCGGTTGGCTAATTGTGGGGGGTGCTTGGGAATTGGTGGAGAGGTGTCGGCCGTTCGATGTGACACGAATTGGATGGAGATTCGAGTTGCTTGCGATGTCGTGTACCTGAGGAATTGGTGGTTGAGTTTTGTAATTAATTTCTTTTTTGTTTCGCGGGGTTTTTATGCCGAGGTTTGTGCGAATTTTGTATTGGATAGTTTTCTACGATCGTAGAAATAGAAACAAATTAATTTCCTCGGGGAAAATAATTCTTTTATTTGATTGAAGACCTTTGCAAACTACTTATGGAAGCATTTTTCCATTTTAAATTATGCGAGCGACTTTTTTAAATTATTGGCACATATGTTGTTATTCTATAATAAGAGAAATCGTTTCATAAAAAAGATACATGTATGGAGTTGCATCTAAAAAAGGTACACACTATAGTAATCTTCAATTGCCTACCAAATATCTGAACGCCACTAACTAAATACAGAGAACGATTCTGCTTGTTACAATATATCTGACACGCCAGGCTTAGAAATGACGACCATTGCAACACCATTCGCAGTTCTGGTATTAAAAAACAATAAACTGAAACAGCAGATCTTCCATATATCTATTATTTAAACCGACCGCCATTTAAATGCCTGCATAATTACTAAAATTCACCTCGGACCCAGAAATGGTCCCCGTTCGTTCATTTCTTTGCGCAGAAAGGCAACAGTCTTCGTGTATGTCGCAATCGTTGGGCCAAAACTTTTGGAAGAAAACGATTTACCGTTCGCCTTGGTCCTCCGCTTCCAGGATCCAGGTAAAGACGCCAAGCTGAGACACAATGCGGCTCTCAGCGGGCAAGTTATTATTACCGGCTCACCATTGTCCGGCTGTCAACAATTAGTTTAGATGATGCTTTAACATCCTGTCGAACAATGCCACCTGAGCAGCGCGTCTTGCCTTCGAGCTTCGTGGAAAATGAAATCGTTCGAGGAACACGAACCTCTCTTTTACTCACGACTTTTCGAGTTTCGAGCAGATTTGCGCAACTTTTGCGTGCGAACGACTAAGAACCACTTTAATATTCGCGAAGGCACCGTCTTGCCAGGTTCAGACTAACGGTTAAATCTTGGGTTTCACTCGCCTTTGTCGTCTCGAGAACTATGCGGATTCGTTTTTTTTTTTTGGAAATCGATTAATTGAAGTGGTTAATTGAAATGTCGAGTCGAATCTAATTTTTGTTTGATACAGTACCTATAATTGTGACCTAAATGCAGTTTCCTGTTTATTGGAAAAATTCGAATGAATTTATAGTAAACGTTTAATAATATAATATATGTATACATTAATTATTCGAGTCATCAAAAACAATTAAGCTACGGACAGTATTTCTTCCAAGTTCTCACAAACCTACCAGAATAAACGTGCTACTATATCAAACAGGTACACACTTCTTCGATTCAAACTGGGCAAAATAATTTCGTCGTAAAAGAATTACGAAAAAGGAATCATCCTTCAAGACTAACACACCGTCGGCACCCAATGACCACCGTCCACCAACAATCCACCGACCTATCCCAACCCCCCATTCCTCCCGTCTCCACCAAAAAAAACCTACAAACCTCCCCTCCCATTCTCTCCAAACACTCGCGCAAACATCGTGCCAAAGGAAGATCGCCTCCCCCTCTCATTTTCTCCCCACGAAACTCAACTCCTCGCAATACAGCTACCCTTGTGGCCCACGACAAAAGACGGAGAGCAGCAAAGTAGACAAGGGTCCCGGTAACGGTTGCATCGCAAGGATGATACAAAATATTAATATCGCGCGTGTTTCCCTCATAACTCACGGGCTGGTGAGCGCGTTACGCACGCTCCACGGCGCCTATATCCCGAGGGACCACGCCGGGGTCCCGGGATAAGCATGGATACCAGGACAGCTTGGCCCCGTGGAGGAACCAGAGGGGCGAGAGAGACGCGTGTCTTTGTGCTTTTAAAGGCTCGAGGACCCATTGTGGCGTCAACGAATCTCGCGTGCGTTCGTGAGCCGAGTGTTCGCCCTGGAAAAACCGCCCCGAACTCCGCGCTCCTCGTCGCCCCCCCCCCGGCCATTATTCGCCGGCATAACTCGTCAAAAATATTGTGATTGGTCGGGCATTGAGCGCGACGTTACCTGGACCAGTCCGCGGGTGAAAAAGCACGTGGACAATACAAGGTGGTACCCTCTTCTTCCGTCTGCTTTCATCTTTTCTGCCGTCCTCCTTCGTCCCCCGGTCCATCTTCCTGGCCCAGGTCGCGGAGGGGAACCGGCGGGATCTGTGGGTTAAAGAATATCATATTTTCTCGGTCGCTGCGCAACGTGTCTCTGGAATTTCATATGACGCGTGGACAAAGGGACCGAAATATGGATCGGGAAAAGTCTTGAGGATGATGAAGTTCGACGGGGTAGCAGCCGGGGTATCGGAGGGGTGAGTTTTGTCGGCCTGGTTTTGAGTGCCATCGTGCCACCGCTTCGCCTCCGGTATTACGGAAGGATGCACGCGAATTTTGGACGGATGTTTTTTTTTCTTCACAGGGGTATTTTTTTCTCTCGGAGGGGTGGGGGTGGGCCACGATTGTGTGTCGTTCTGTTTGTATTAATATCTCGTCGAGTGGTTTCTTAGATTTCCTTTCTCGCCGGCTACATATGGCGTGTTTCTGGAGCAGGCGGCATGGTTTGGTGGGATTGAGGACTTTTGTGGAACGATTTTGGTATGCAGCTGCGTGCGATTGTTCGTATACGTTTGAATCGTCTGTACGCGGAGAATACAGATTTGTTTGAGGATTTTTTCTTACTTATTTTCCGGCAAACGTTGTAGAACATATAATTCGATATATTAAATCGCTCAGGGTTGAACAACAACTTGATACATGTTTCAGATATTTTTTTGGAATAATGCGTTACCTGTTAACATGCATATAGATTATGTGCAATGCAAAATAAATTCATTACAGCATTTATACTAACTTTAAGCAGATTTTTAAGTTTACGTTAAGGACTTCACGATTGAAGTCCAGTTAAAGTATTCATTATCGAAACAGTCCCGACGGAAAACTAAGTACAAAATACAATACCAAAAGCATCGACGAAGCTTCTACTTATCTATTTATCATTCTTATTCCTCGCGGCCTTCTGACACGATGCCATTCATGATCAGCAGTCTGTAAAATATATTTGTATCTGGAATATGCCTCCCTTAACAACGTTTCAAGACAGATCTACTAAAATAAAAATAACCGCAGCACAACTAAACTCGGCTTTGCAAAAAGAAATCGCGTTACCCTGTACTTACGCTTCATTAGTTTAATCGATTTACTATGCCCGCCGTTATTCCATATTCTACAATTCGAACCAAATTCATGTCCAATCTCAATGGAACCACCGCGAGTAACTAACTCCCCCACCGCCCCCCCATTCATCCCCCGCGTCATTCCCCAAAACAACCCCTTTTCCCAACCGGGCCAGGCCCGTCCCGGGTTACCAGAAATCTTAAGCCCAACAGAAAGCGGAAGACGTTCCTTTGGCGAACCGCTGGCGGAAGCAGGGTGAACATCGCGGCAGCCCCGCCGGTCCTTCGCGACCCTTTGCCCGCTTTCAGGGCTGCCGCGATGATGTTGCAAATTTAATCATCTGCATACTTGCCGATTACACGGAACGCCGATCACAGGGGTCGCGCCGCGGGGATGCCTCGTCCGAACTCCGTTTACGTTTAGGCCGCATACTTTGTGCCTTCGTAGACGCGCCCTCGCCCCCTCCCCCTTCCCCTGCGCCATTGCCGGAAGCGGAGTGCAGAGGTTCCGTGGTCGCTTCTGCGTTGCTTTGTCCGGGCCCTTCGAATCTGCCCGCGATATCGTCCCCCAAGGCCGAAGAGCGTGCCGTACGCGTGTGTGCGTGCACGGGACGTTCATTGCGGTGGAACGCGGCGTTTTTCTCGTGGATGGCAGGGTTTTGTGTGAACTGGAACAGGATAGCGTTTTATTATTGCTTGGAAACTGTTGGCGCGGGTGCGAGATTCGGTTGAGTCACTGTATGTACTTCGTGGGAGGAATATAATTAATCGTGACGGGCGATTATACACCTATCTCTTTCACAAACCTACTTTTTATGGGAAAAACGCTGCGCATACTAATGCGGAGAGCACCCTCCGGAGGATATGCATGTGTGTACAGTCGTGATAGGAGAGCGACGGCGTGTTTTTCAACGGATACGGAGCGTTGCAATTCTGTGACGGCGAAGCCCGAATTCGCTTCTATTCATTTCTCAGTTGACGACAGTTGAACCAAATCGAGAACAATCGTATCGATATTAAAATAATTCAAGATATTTGAAACAGCCAATGGGAAATTTCCATATCGGTTTCCAAAATCGGTAAACAATATTGCAGCAGATAAATAGAAACGAAAATTCTTTGCAATATTGAAAAGAGACACGCAAATCTTTCGACAATAACCTTCCCCATTCTAAACAAAAGTCCCAATGCCTCCGAAACGATAAAAGCAACGATTAAAACACTCCCGCCTTCGAAACTGACGTCCAAAAATGATTCTCCCTCGTTGAAATCCATCAATTAACATTCCGAACAGCGGTTCCGATCTCATCAAAGATACAACAGATAAAATCAATTATTCAAACGGAATTACCAGGCGGAATACCGACGGTTTAACCAACGAAAGGTTAATCGAAAGGTAAATGAAAGAGGCGCGGGACGACACGCCTGCAGGTTCAGTATTATTCCGCATTAGCTGCGGGATCAGAGGACGGCGGGGGTGGGTAACGGAGGAAGAGCAGGGGTGGTCGGTGTCGCGACAAGGAGGATCGGGACACGGGAGCAACAAGTGGTAGATGCGAAACGGAGATCGACGGATGTCAAGTCGTGGGGAAATAAAAAAGTCACCCTTATCCCTGGCGGGGGGTGACGAGGCTAATAAAGGCCTGCGACAACAAGCGACAAGAGGGGTTGGAAATGTGCCTGGGAGGAGAGAAGAATCGAGGGTGAACGGGAAAAGAACGAAGAGGCTTAAACGCTCCTCAGCGACACAATGGAATTTTATCGGGCCGCTTTCACCTTTTTTTTTTTCTTTCTCCCCCTTCTGCGCTCTCCCTTCCTGCGATTTAGATCTCCACCGGGTGTCGGTATTTTTTTCGGGGTGAAACGGGATTACGTGTTTCTCCTTTTCCCTGGAAATTCTTCTCTGCGTTTTTTTTATACGCAATTTGGTCGATTTGGGGTATTCTTGTTATGTCGCGCTGCTGAAATTTGTTGCGTGTATATAGTCGACACTATCATTTCTTAAGAGACCATTAAGTGCAATCTAATAAGTTATGATTACTGATAATTATACAATGACAACCAGTGTAAAGCATGCGAGTTTAATTTATACGTACGCAGCATCCAGCATTTGTATTGCATTTCGTCAGGACAGACTTTCTTCAGTTGTCTCGAAGATTAGAAATGCGTGGAAAAACAAAGTGCGAACTAACGCGGCTTCGATCGCAATTGGAACGAGACGCGCAGTGCGAACGAACATCATCAAATATGATTTATTGATTCTATACATCGCCAACAATTAATACACATCTATAGTTGCGACAGTCGGGTTTCGCAAGAAGGCTTGCAATTGGTCATCGCTAAAGTCGATCGAACAGAACGCATGCAAGCATTATCTCGCAAATTACAGCCGATCACATCGCATCCCCAATCACCGCGATCACCAGCGCTACATCCCCATCTAACAATCCCGCTGAAAATAATTCCTCTCCGCCGGCACAAAAGCAACAGCAACAACTTCTCAAAATCTCGTTCCGCCAACTTTTACAACCCTCCCCCCCCCTCTCACCCACCCACGCACAAGCATCCCTCTGCTATCGTCAATTCGCAACCGCCAAGCACCACCGATCGTTCTGCACAAAGAGCGGAGGGGGTACGAAACGGAAGAAACAAAAAAGAGCGAAAAAGAAAAGAAACCGCCCTATCGAACAGTAGCCGGTATTTAATTAATTCTAGATCGAGGCTTTGATCGAAATATCGCGGGCTCACCCCGACGGAAAACAAATCCGCGCGCAATTCCCGGCTGCTTAGCATTACGTAAAAACCAATTACACGGGAATGCCTCTGTTGATTGGTAACAGAGATGGCCCGCGGGGCCCGCGACGCCGTAATCGGGATCGAAAATGCCTCGGGTCTGTTGTTCCAGCGAAAATGTAGCCGATGTCAAGAGCGGCCGGACAGAGGGTTGCACGCGTGCGGGGTTGAAAGGGGGGGTTGGACGCGCGGAGACGACGAGTTCGAAAACGGGGGCCGCGAGGGGGTGGGGGTGGGGTGCGCTGCCGGGTGGCACGTGTCACTTTGAAGAACAGGGTCCGTGGGGAAGGGAAGGTGCACGCATACTGGAGCAACAATTTTCCAGGGAATCTCGTTAAGTTTTCATTTGCCAAATGCAGATCCCAGGATCCCCGGCCCTCTGAGTGACTCCTGACCATTCGACCGATTGCGACCCGCCCGCGGCAAATTACCAGCCGGTTTTTGGAGGGGGAGGGATGTCTTGTTTTCGTTTTTACCTTCGTTTCGTTTTTATTTTCGGCGGCGATCGAAGGGTGGGGTGAACGGCGACGTCGAATTGTTGGGTTTAAGGGGACGAATCATGGGAACGTTCGACGCGATGGGAATTTTGGTGGCGAATTTCGTTTTCGGTGCTGTGAATTGTTTGAGGTGATGATGATCGATTTTTGTTTCATTGTTTTTTTAAGTAGATTAGAAGGTGATCGGGTGGACAAGGTTGTGGTTGACTGACAGGTCTATGAAATTATTTGCAGTGATTGTTAAACAACAGATATTTAAAGCGATTTTGAGGAAATGTTTGTTTTAATATATTCCGATTTATTTACTGCACAATGATTGTTGCGTGAAAACATTGTTTTTAGCGGAATTAATTAAATGTTGGAAATATCAATGTTAGATTAAATAATATTGTTTCAAATATCGCATAGCAGTGTCGGTGCCAGAAAATCAAATTTTTTGTTGCCCTTCCTTGCAACTAGAGAAACTGTATTTGAAAAACTTTATATAAAATCTTTTTATAAGAAACATGCAACACATTGTATTCACATTTTAATGCAGAAATTTTTAATCTATTACAGACTTTACTTTACATATACTTTAATAAAATATGCATTTAGTCATTAATTAGCCTATATTTAATACAAATTATTGTTGACATATAATTAAACAATTTCGATACACTTGTCCAATGAACATATCATAACGCGTCGCTGATTAGCACAATCCACTCTACCGGAATAACTACGCGGACAAAAATAATAAACGATGAACTACAGCCACGATAAAAGATTGCCAAAATGATTTGTCACAGCATCAACTACCACTGTTCCACTATTTATCGCACAATTTCAATATCGCTTACAATAATTCAGACCTCCTTTCCCCATTCCGATTAAACACCACAAAACAACCCCCAATTCTCTGTCTGCCCACCAAAGTGACCCCTCTACATAATTAACGCGTCCCTTGTCCAGCTTTTTCTGCGCGCGATTTTTCAGATTAAACCCCCATCCCCGTCGACGAATTCCACACCCCCGCGGCCAGAGCCTCCCGGAATCACCACACGAACAAATTCACTCCCACGGATCGTTAAAAACCCGTAACTCGTCCCATAATTTAAATAGCCGTGCCGGACGCTAACCGGCCGTCCGACCGACCATTACCCTCGGAATTTAACGAATTTCATAGCACAAGGACGCGCGGTCATCGCGCAGAAATTACATCATTCGACGCGATATCTCACAAAATTACCTCCATCACCCCCTGTCCTTGCTTCTGTTCCTTCTGCGGCGAGACTCGAGACTACGTTCACGCTCTTTTATTTCGAATAAACCC
Source organism: Nomada fucata (assembly GCA_948146005.1). Lineage (NCBI taxonomy): Eukaryota > Metazoa > Arthropoda > Insecta > Hymenoptera > Apidae > Nomada > Nomada fucata. Next base: position 10,051,900 of record OX411275.1, read on the forward strand.
CCTTCAAGGCTGGCAGAAGCATAATTCATATTGTCGTTATACGTGATTCGCCAGTTGATTACCAATAACGTCGAAATTGATACAGGTGGGCTACAGCGTTTCTCATGGCGACGGAGGAAATTAATATATGGAGTGGCTCGTCGAATTCGAGCGGATTATTAATTGTCTACTTTTCGGAGGGGTTTTGGCGCCGGTGGAAATTTGTTTATTCGCATTGCAATTTTTATTTATGTGTTCCAAGAGGGTTTTTAATACACACAGTGCCGGGAAGTATTTAACGCAGTTGTACCTTTGGTTTTGTTTTTCGATTAAAATTACTTTGAGTGCGAAAAAAATGAAAATCTGTTGGAGAAGTATTTGCTACAGAACCCTTAACAATGGAAACAAACAACTCGACTGAATTGCTATCCATGTGAAATGTACAAAAATGTAATAATTAAAAAAAAATCATTCCTTTCTACACGTTAAAAAATTCCACTGCCAAGAGTTTCGGATCTGTTGTTCTGGAAATTGAAGCAGATGTTACCTTGGAAATTCGAGTGTCCAGAAACTTCGTATTAAACGTAATTTCAAAGCAACGATTTAAATTTTATTGTGGGTCAATTTTCCACGCTAACTAAAACTGCTAAATTATTTTAAAATAAAAATATCTATCGCTCTATAAGCTGATTATTATTAGTATTCTGTGTATACCTGTTTCGCTCGCGCGTTTTGTCAATCGAATTGGCGTAGATAATTGAGAACCACTGTGTAGAAACCGCAAACCGTGGGCCAATATAATGAGATTTAAATTACTGCGTGGCTGTGACATAGCGTCCTTTTTACAAATCGCGTTGCCTTCGTGACTGCCGTCTCCGTGGACGGTAACCAATTAGGGATGGAAATTTGATTCGATACCACGGTCCCGAAATAATCGATTACCCTCCGCGTTGAAGTCCTTCGAGATTCGTTAATCCGCGCAAGCAATTCCACGAAACCGCAAGTCGTGTGGTGAGGTTTCTTCGGGCGAAATCTTGTTGGCGAAGTGCGATAGGGGAATATTTATGACTGGAGACATCGATCCACCGAATCGTAATAGTAAATAAAAATAATGGACTAATTGTGAACGGGAAATTGTACGTGGAAGTTGTATGTATTTAATATATGCGCCTTATATGGGGACAGTTTCTAGAAAATTATGGTAGACTTTAATAAAAAAAAAGGTGAAAGAAAATGTTGTGTTTACCGTTCGGGACTAAGAAATTAATATAGTGGAGAACATTGAGTGCTATTACTGATATTAACTGCATAGATAATTCACCAACAAATGTATGGTATCGTACTACCTACGTAAGTGCGAATATTATGTACGTTGAATGAAAATTGGATGAGACATTTGGTAACCCAGATTCCGTCCATTTTCCTATCAGAAATCGATTGTCGAACGAGGGTGGGATGAAAAGAAGGGCGAAGGATTACAGTCCACTTCGCCTCGACGAGAATCAACGCTAATGCTCCAATAGATGTTTAATATTCGGCCGCGTATGAACCAATGGGCATCGTACAGCGATCGAATAGGTGGTCAACATTTTGACTGGCCCTGCTTAGCAAAATTAATTATGAAAATGATTTACCAGTTCGCACCGGTGCGAATCTACGGTTTATCGAAGCGTCCCTGAATTTCTAACCAAAAGATTCGACGTGCGTCCATCTCCTATTTACTTTTAGCAACGTACACACCTACGTGTACAGTTGTAACGAACAAAAAAAGCAGGGACACCCTGCGTACAAGATAATAATCGGTGGCGTGAGAGAAGTTGCACAGCGTGTATCGACCGGTATCGCCTGAAAATGCGTGGCGAGGCAACGCATCAAGGGACAATTTGTCAGGTAGGTGATCACCGTTCGAGCATCGGGACGAAACGAAGGAAAGGAAGAAAGAAAGAAAGAAAGAAAGAAAGAAAGAAAGCGGCAATGACACGGTGTGGCCAGCTGCCTCGGCTCCTCGCTCGACCACCTTTTTTCCGGCTGACGGTTTTTGTCAATCAATTAAACCGCATACGCCGCAATTTAGAACGCATTAAGACGACCCGCGGCTGCATTCCACGGCATCGACTCGTCGCGGCTTCCTGCCGTTCCTCGTCGACACGACAGGTTGAAACGCGTGACGCTGGTATTTTTGACGCCGTGTCACGCCGTTCTTTTCTGGCCGTCTTCTAACGTTTCGTAATGTACAGAGGTGGTCCGCTGATTGACGGCCGTTTCTACTCGTACTGTCGGATTGTGGGTAACGCGTTATCAGAACTATTGTTAGAGGAACGGATTAGGAGGGGCAGAGTGCTTTCTGAGATTTCTCGGCGACGTACTGTTCGGAATCGAAGGTGTGATGTCACCGATGTGATATAATTCGAGGGAGGTAACTTCGGAAAGGTTTTAGTAGAGTATTGGGAGAAGAAAATACTTCTTCTCGCGAGAATGGTTTGGAGGTTTGAAAAATATTCAAGACCTTAAGGATACGTAGCAGAAAGTGGTATACCTAGTTAAGTATAATAGTTAAAACAGGCTGGCCGATTGTGAAGCAGTAAATTTGTTAAACGATATTCAGCATCACAGATATCTATTGCATTACAACAAACTGCGCCAGAAATTCCAAGACTTTAAACGCTCGATAAAACTTCCAAAAAACGGAATCCCGCCCCTCCAAATCAATCTTCTATCGATACAGTGTTTACGATTGATTCCGTTCATTTAATACAATTATACAATTATCATAGAATTTATTGTTCAGCGTATTATCCGGCACGGTCACCGAGAAAACATAAAAATAACGCCCGATCCAGAATATCCCGATTCGTTGCCTGATAATACACAGACCCTTGGTCGATCCAAATGTTCCCACTTCTGCGATCGCGTCGAGATCCAAAATTCCGTCTCCTCGCGCCGCAAAAACGTGACGTCCCTCCCGTTGTTTCGCAATGTCACATTTAATCCCGTCGTTAGTTATCGGACAATCGAGTTCCGCGTGGCAGAGGACGGCGGGGCGTTCTCCAGATCGAATCTTTCCTTCTTTCGAATCGACGTCCCTCACGGGACGGAAAGCAGCGCCGTGTAGATCGGATCTGGCCGTGACCCGAAAATTTTAAAGCACCGCTAAAATCTTCGTTGCATCGTACACGTTATCTGGCAGACTCGATCTGCCGTTCGAGGATCGAAGGGCACATATTGATTTCGATAATGATCGATCCGGCGTCTCGACCTTCCACGCTCGACTCCCAACCCCCAAACCCCTTCTTCTCGCTCTTCCTTCTTCTTGTCTTAAGACGCGTATCCGTATCGTGACTCAATTTAGATGAACGCGATATCTGAAGGGCCGTGGAAGTTCTCTGCCTTCCGCGGGGCGAATTGTTAGTGGGAATCTATGAGAACGATGAGAATTATGAGCGGTGCTGATAGAAGAAGCGGCGATTCGATCTCGGGTAAGGGTTTTCTTGTGGGTGGGGTGTTTCAGCGAAGGCGGTTATCGTTTGCTTGCTCTTCTGCGGGTTCCACTTTTTGGGGTTCAAAGTGGAACTTTGTTTTTTTAGTTGCTCGCCATTTACTTTACTTTTGTCAGTCTTTATGCAGTTGTTGTTTTCATTATACAATTTTTTTATTTTTATTTCGATTTATTATATGTTATATGATTTATATTTTTATTATATTATTACATGATTTAAACATTTTTTTTGTTCGTATATCGTAGGGTTTTTTTTATTTTCAATGCTTACTGTATATTGCACAATTTTCTATGGGAACAGTTCGTAATATCCTTAAACCATAAATCAACTTTCGCTCGATACAAATTGAATCGCAATCTTGAATATTTAAATCCCGTCGGAGTTAGCTTTCAGTTTTCAATAAACGAAAACATCGTAAGAAGCTAAAATAATTCGAGCCACGAATAACGAACACCATTACTATTTTCCAAGGAATAGAATGTTCATCGAAATCATGTCAACCCAAAGCATTCTGTTAATACAATTATCCCCCTCCACTTTCCCGTTCAATTGCACCGACTCGTTACGCCACACGCCGGACTCAATTAGAAAACGACAGAAAGAAAGAAGACAGCGGAAGCAACGATTCGCCAAGCTGAGGTCAAACATTGTAGACCCCGTCCCAATATTTGCCACAGGGGTGGGCGTGGGTGGATGAAATGGAAATCGCGTCGAGTATTTCGTTTCGTAGCCAGCAATCGATTTCGAATCGAGGGTCGGATGAAAGTCGGGTAGGAATAAATGTAGGTGGAATATTCCATCCTGTCCCACCCTTCCCAGGATGACGTTAATGGTTGAATAGATGTTCGATACTTCGACCCAGCCCGTTTCAAGTAATGACGGAACGAACGTTCCAGCGGCCTGTCATTTGCTGCCTCGGCAATTATTAATCGCACGTTTACTGTTCCATCGATACCTGACCGTTCTGCGTGCTACGCGGCCGGTACTGTTCCAATTACGTTTATCGATTGTTAACGGGACACAGTCGAAGAAAAACGAGAAACGTAGGTTACATGCGGTTACTGCAATAAATTACTGCAAATTTGCCGACGTTTTGAATCGAAATAAATTATAAGTATTTGCGGATGAACAATGTCTTAGAAGTGAACACAGTTTTTAATGACGATCATTTTTATATCTGTAACGATAACTTTTATAATATTCCTCTAATTTTTCTAATCTATATTCACTACACACCTAATGCCACGTTCACACTTAGACAAACCGGCATGAATAAGCGCAAACTGACAAACCTTGCCCAGTCACCTGCGTTTCTCAATAGTCGAACGATAATTCGCTTTCCCTATTATTCATAAATTAAAAACAGCAACGGGTCTATAATCTTCAAGCGCGAGTAGTACTTCAACGAGTTCTTTTCTCCTTCGATTGAACCGGCCGTAGACGCGAAGTGTTCGTCGGTGTTCGTCTGTGCCCCGTCGTAAAGTGTGTATCGGACTTTAGACACCGCTAAAGTGGTCGGAAGGCAACAGGAGCAATGGAAGCCAAGGTTCTCCCACGATGGCTGATGTCGGAAGACGTGCGCGACAATGTAAGCGCCACACCGCTTCGTTTAAGTTAATTGTCGGCTCTTTTCCCTTTGGCTTCGAGTCTCGAGCTCGAACGATTTCATCACTGTCCCTCGATCCGTTTCAACGTCCCACCTTTTTCTTTTTTCCTTTTTTTTTTATATCCAGCCTCGTCATCCTGCTTGAATAAAACGTCACGATTACACTCCAGACGTCCAACGAGAATTGCCCTTCTTACGAGTCTAGCTGCCAGGACCTGGGGGATCCTGATCGATGGTTTCATGGGAGATGCTGAGCGTTCCCTTTAGCATAATGTATCTTTTTTTTTTATAATGCTTGAGGTGGAGCTCTAATGTGTCGTAGGTTTTCTTTGAAGTTGCTTCTTGCACGTGGGTGGTGTAGTTCTTCTGTTTATTTAGTTTCCTCATTTATTTTTCGACGTTTAATGAGATACGTGATAATTGAGCTGGACCTAAACCAGTGTTCTCGTATTGACTATTCTTTCTCAACATAAATCTGTAGGCAGGTATTAACAGTGGTGGGAGTAATATTAATAATAATATTTAATTAATATTATCCATTTGGCCTGTCTTATGTTTCTGGTGTATCTTACTGTTGGGTAATCTATTATTATTGCCATTATTATTGAGTGTGCAACCATTTGAGGGCTGTCAAATTACCTAAACTCGACCTACCAGACATCAGCATAATTCTGACAACATCAGTTCACCATTCAAACTCTCCCCTTTAATTTGATTTAAATTCATCTGCTATTTTAAACTTCCTATTAACCCTTCGGTACCTCTACTCAACGGTCCACAAAGGAACGTCCACAAATTCGAATCACAATATTTTTCCAAAAATGAAAGACGCCAGTCAGCCTAGTGAAATCGACTGGAAGCCAAATGTTCCAACTTATATACTTTCTCCTTTCAAAACCAGCGAACTATCGTTTCGAAAGAAGCATGCTTGATCGAGTGCCATCAAAAGCTCGATCCTCGGCGTACAAACAGAACCGCAGAGACGGTAGGAAGCTTCTGAAACTTTTGGAAAATAATTATCTGCTTAGCCCGGTCGACGTGAAGTTCCGACAGGCTCAAAGATGGCGTTCGACGAGCCATTGCCCTGCGTCCACTCGTTGCCTCCTGTTCGAGGGAGAACTCTACCTGCGCCGCGTTTCGAATCACGGACAATTGAACAACAGCAATTGTAAGCGAATAGGTACAAAGGTAAACACTGCAATGGATGTTTCCATGGCGTAGAAAAAAGGAGATTACGTAGACGAGCGTGACTAAAAAAAATTTTGAGGGTGGCTTATGCATATTTAGGAAGTAAGCTATTGTTGAGTGAATTTGTTGTATTAGATGACGATAATAGCGATCAAGCAACGAGCTGCTTGAGATATACGTGTATCGGCATTTCAAATTTTCTGCTTCGTGTTTGTCGAACATAGAATTTAATGGGGATTCGTTGGAAATTTTTATCAGCAACTCACAATTAGTCAGATGTGTGTGATATTTGTAGCCTCTTAAACCTTTTTTCTAACTTGTGCAAATAAATTGCACGAAACCGTGATTTCTTATCCCCGAAATGTACACACCTTTCAATGTTCAGCAAACAAAATGCATACGTATATCCTTAATTATCTGTATCATGAAAAATCAACAGAAGAAAGCTGTCCCAACAGACGTAAACAAAGAATGAACGCAACCCCTTCCACACCAATTGAAGTACCTATTATCAATATAAAAAATAGATCAAACAAATTCACTTACGACACCACGCGATTTAAAACCTACATCACAGTGTTACGTCACTTCTTCATTCAATTAACAATATCACGTTCTCAGCTCGAAAGGGTTGCAATCACTCAAACCACTCAACCACCCCTACGGGGCAATTACACCAATCCCAGAAAGTCCGTAGACCACGAAAAAAAGCACTCGAAACGCGTCGACAAAAGGACACCGTCCCTCGAAACCCCATAATCTTCCCATCTGACTGTCATTCCACGGTACGGTGGTGTCACGATGGCGCGACAAAGCGGTCGACTTTCCAGCCAGGGGAATCCCCCAGCCAGGTCTAATCCTGTTACGCTTTTGCGGATCGTTGACGTGCACGTGATGTCACCGGGTCGTTCACAATGCCGCGGTGACTCGGCTCGAATCGGCTTTCGAGCACCCCCGATCCCTACGGTAGGGGGCTGGCCCAGGAAACTGTCACGGTGTGTCACCTGTCCAGGTATACGGAGCACTTGTCCACGGCCATTCTGTTGGAACGGTTCCAGCGCGTGTCCCATCGCGCGACAAGTGTCCCTTTCTCTGGGCGACAATCGGGCCGACGACAGGGGGTTGGCGGCCGAGGGTGGCACGATCGTACCTGCCCACGCGAGTGATCGTTGGGGGAGCGGTTCGAAGGTGGTGGTTTTGTGTGCAGTGGTTTAGGTGACACGCGATTCTTGCGGTGTCTGGCTTGGGATTGGTTGGAGTGATTTCTTTTTTCTTTTTATCCTATTGAGAGATTAGGAGCGGAGACAGCGAGGGGGTGAAAATGGGAATTATTAGAGATGCAGGGAGCATTGCGGGGGTATGGATTTGTGGTTTCAATATTGGGTTCTAATGTTTCTGCGGTATTATTATGTTGCGTGAACGATTAATTTTGGACGCACCAAAGGGGATTTTCCTTTTAAAAATTTGTTCTGTATTCAAGCTATAAATTTTATGTGATTAAATTAAAGAACATTTTTCCATCGCATTTGTGACTAATTAACAAGCTGCCATTCTAAATAATAACGGCAGAAATTCTTCAATAAAGTAATACGAAATAATTATGTACTCTCTGTGAACTAAATTTGCCACGGAATTGTTCATCCACTTAATTTATCCTACAATTAATCCATCCAACCATATCAATGTTTCCTTCACTATCGTTTCCTTACCGAATTCCCATAAATTATCGTGATCCGTGTCAAGGAATTGCCACTTGGCGCAAACGGCATAAAATTACGCGCACTCACTTGCGAATTCTCGGCTAAGTTCGCGTAGGTCGTCTATGCTCCGGTTCCCCGTTGTCAGAATTCGCCGTCGATTTCATTAATCGCGAGCGTTCCGCGAAGATGAATGTTTTCACGCGCGGTCCGCCGCCCACGTTGCATCGCGAGTCTGCATTTAACGTCTCTGATCTTGTTTCTGTTACAGGTAAGCCAAACTGGGAGCATCGAGTCTCTTCTGAAACTCCTAATTACCGACATTTCATCAGCCAGCGGCGATACGAGCTTCGTATCGAGGAGGTCAGAGAAACACACTGGCCGATATTACGCACGGTACATCACTGAAAAGCGATGATACTTAAAATTGCTTTCTATTCTTTAAATAAGTGTCCAATAGAGAGAAGCGTGTTGCAGTTATGTACGTTATGTGCAAAAATGTACATTGGTTAAATACACTCTTTCACACGTTCAGAAGGGCTAACCACGATTGCTTGCAGGCAATTTGGTATTATTCGCAACGAAATCGTCCCTGAACCCCTGTCGCTAACTTGCTTCAAAATACACGCCGTAACAGTGTACACGTTGACAACTAGCCTAGTTATTCGTCCCCCTTTACAATAAAAGGGTTGAAGCTACTAATTTTGCCGAACTCCTTGAATTATTACAAGGTCGCGTCCAAAGATATCGGAAATCTAGTGACGCGCTCTGCAATACAAACCCAAGAAGCTGGCAAGAAATATGTCAATGTTAACAGATAACACCGTCGGTGTACATTAATACAATTAAACAGCTATACACGACAACGAGTCATCAACTCGAAATTCACGCCGTGGAAAAACAGCGACACAAAGGATACTCCAATCGCAGGTCGATTTTACGTAACACGTCGACCGAGGTGTCGGCGTGCTCGATCACCGAGTACCGTCGTGGACGCGAAGGCGTTACCGATCACGTCCGTCCTTGGCATGCTCGTAATTTATGCGGGATTTTGTCATTACGGGGCCCGGTGGAAGATTGGCCGTCGAAGAAAAGTCACGCCTATCCTCGAAAATGGAGATCGGTTAATTAGCGGCCGGTTGGCTAATGCATCCTTTTGTCTCTGGTTCCCCGCGTTATCTGATCAGGTTGCCGGGCCCTTGCCGGGTCGCTGGCCACCTTCGTCGGCAGATAACCAAGCCCGATACAGAGAGGCACCGATGGAAAAGCCCTTTCGAAAGTGTTCTCCGTGGAGCGCGACTATGCGTGCCGCGTGACCCGCCCCGATGATCGCGGGATCGGGTCGCGATGCACCTTGGAGCCCGTGGCCGAGACACTTTCAGGTGCAGGCCATTTTCTTGGATCGATATTGTTGAACGCGTTGGGGGACCCGTAGTGCAATGGCAGCGAGATGCTTGGAATTTTATATGAGAAGAATTTTGGATGATTTGAGATTGGAATTAGAATTTTTCTTTTTTACTTTTCATCCGACAACGAGAGGAATATTGATCTGCTAACCAAACGATAGTGAACCTTCTTCTATTGAACAGTTTCGTACTTTTTAACGATTATTATGTATTCTTCTGAGATCAGACATTGTGCCAACATGATTATAAGTGCCTGCGACAGTTTTAAATAATCGTCTACGTACGTTAATTTCACGCGACGAAATCTTATGGAAACATCAGTATGATATAATGTAAAGTTCAACAACTGTATCCCATTGCAGCTGATAGAAATTCGTATCGCATGTCACACAGCGTCCTGCTACAGCAATGTTTAATTCAACGTGCCGATGTATTTTGAAATAATAATCGAAGTCGACGATCCCATAAATTGCCTATCCACCTATCGTGAAACGAATGAACAGAGTTTCATCGATTTTTACGAAACTTTGCGAGACTTGTGAGGCAAGTGAGCACGCGATCTCTCCCGATGAAAAAGTCGCAAGTTTCGCGGATCACCGGACATCGTCGACGGTGCCACACCCACGCGACAGTCCCACAGTTTATTTATGCGCACGACTGTTATTTCGCTCGGCATGGCATGGCATGGCAGTTCGATCACGAGCGACGCTTTCCACTCGCTGCCAACGCGAACAGGCTGATTTAATCTCTCGCCGTTATAATTATTTATTTGCTAATTAACCTTTCGACTGGCAGGCGTTTTTAGCGGCGCCTTTCGACACGCGACGCACGGGCCCTCTCCTCTTGCGGTGCCGCCATGGACATTCTTCGGTATTTAATGCACACGCCGGTGTTCGATCGGCGAATGGCAATTAACAACGGTAGTGAGAATAATGTGACTTTATTAGGGGCTATAATTATGTAAGGAGGCAAGGGAACGGAGAACGAAAGTACCTAATATAATGAACCAGGTCGAAGTCGATGCATCCATTAGAATAAATATAATACATGTAATGCGCGAGTGATATAATATAATTATCGTATAATTAATTGTCCGGCAATTTCACGAGGGGAGGACTCACAATACAGTTCGGTTCAGTCTCTTTTCTTCGCAGAAGCAACTGAAAACCTTTATTTGTGGATGAAATGTACGTATCATTACTTTCATTAATAAATAGGCCAGAATTGGAAGGATTACCTACGAACAATTGTTTTCTTTCATCGCTTACAAGCTTGTACAGATTCGAGTACGGCGCTAATATAATAATAACGATAGTACAACACAAATGTTTCTAAATTAAAACGTAGGTCGTGCGGATGTAGCTCAGAATAGGAGTTGAAATGTTCCTTTCAACCGCGCGTGATACTAATAATAATAATGGTAATAAATAAATCATTTACTTGCGCACAGAGGAACGCAGCTTTGCAAGTTGCAAAGATGCATTCCTGCCGATAACCGCGGACAATTAGTCGATGGTGAACGATAGGTCGATGATGCGTCCATGCTGTTCGACCTTCGACGATCCGAGGGAACGGACGCGTAAACGATAAGCGGCACGAGACGAGAAAAACGAGCGCAATCGATTCCTCCAGCGAGGAAACGGCTGCAAGGATGAACGAGCCGAGATTTTTTCGACTTCCCTCCCCCAAGCATTTATAGGTAACGTCATTGACGGAGAACGTTTTATGAGATATCTCGAACAACTTTGTTGCATCGATCGATGAACGATAATTAACGTGATCTAACTTGGAAATTGATGGGCGGACACGAATTTTTCAACCAATCGTTTATTCCGCAAATGTAATCCGCAATTTTGTTCACGGATACATTTTATCGACGCTCCTGCAACTTTGTACTCGTTGCCAATCACTGCCTAAACCCAAATGCAACAACAATCATTTTTGCGAGACAGTAAGGAACGAAGTAACAATCTAAACGACGATCGTTCTCATTGAAATCGGCGAGCTAAAACTTTCGTTTTATACCCAATCGTTGAGAAATTTAGAATCGAGGAACTTCGATCCATCGAACCACCCATTGTTCCATCGATTTCGAACACAGCGAGCGTCCAAATAGAAATCGACGCGTTTTCACGCGACTCCGCGAATTCCCACGTGGCGAGGCTCAACATTTCCCCATTTATGCCCCATGAAACGCGTCGGAGTGCGAGAAACTCGCCTCGTAAGGTCGCGATCCACCCATTCTAGCCCGCAGCATCGGTTTCGCCTGATGCACGCCGCGGCAGAGACATTTATCCCACGATATCGACGCGCCATTAATTGCGCTCGCGAGCGTCGACGTGACATCACGGGGTCACGACGCCCCGCGTCTCCTCCGCAAAGGGGTACCTAGACTTTCACGACAGCACTTTTCCTGTCGGCTGAAACGACACTATGACGATCAGATAGTACTTACCGTGGACGAAAACTACTTGCCCGCTTTCGTGGCCTTTTCTATATTGTCATTGGGGTGACAGACGTTTCTGTTTAAGCATTGCTATTTTCAACTTTCATTCGGCAATTTTTCTAGATATCTTTTTCTGGATCTTGGCTTGATGTACGAATATTATTTTGTATTTTGTAATATTGGGGGTTGTAGATAATGTACCAGTAATTTTGCTGTTGTTTATGGTAATGAAGGACAGCTGGAATATAAAACAGTTAAGTTGACACTTATGTGTTTTGTACAATTGCGTCTTGCTTTACGTAGACTTTTATTGACGTTCCACGAAATACTTAAACATTTCAGACATTTCTTAACACAATACTGTCATGAGAATAATATTAAAGGCGATTCCAGAATAGTTTCCCTTGACAACGGTGTTTTATAGAACTATCGTGGCCCGTTTGGTTCAAGTCAATCCCCAACTTAAATCGATTAAAATTCCTTTCACTTCGTATACATGTACCTCTTATGAAGCGAATAAATGAAAGAAATAGAAAAACTACGTATAGCAATACATGCGAAAGGAAAAATAAATATGTAGGTATACAGCTGTGTCGTAGATGTTAGAGTCGGAGGCTAAGTTCGCAGTAATGAATGGATACACGTGAAGAATTCGACTGGAAAAGTTGAACGTATAAGGGTTGAAGGAAGTCGTGAGAAAGTACCTTGTTGCACAACATGGAAGAACGTATATACACCGCAACGAGTTTAGCCGTAACGTATGATGCATTGTTTCGTCGAGTGAAGTTTCGAAAGTGAGCAATAGAGTTGACTCGGCCTTAGGAAAGGCAACTCTATTGTATTGTAGTTATGTACGATAAAACTGTACTATCATTTTATTGGGTTTCCGATAGAATAGACTTGAACCGGTAAAAAAATAACGAAAGGTAAAAAAGACACGTTTCATTCTCGCGCAACTGACAAACGGCAAATGAAGCGCACTTTATTGCAGAAACAGGGGGGGAATATTTTATTAGTTTGGTTCAGCTGCAACGAATAAATGTAAATGTCGTGGCAAACATGGACCATTGATATTAAATATTTGCTTGTTCGACGGTAATTAGTGCGATTTTTCTTCCGTCTTCATAAAGTACCACGGGCTTGTGAGATAAAACCCGCTTTAATGGTTGCACAAACCTGCCCATTATTTTCCACTCTGATCTTTGCTCTCAGCAATAAAACAAAAATTGTTTCAGGAAACGTAACGTTACTTACAAAACAATTCTTGTCTAATTCCTGCAGAGCCCAGGTGTTGTATCGCATAATAAATTATTTACTTATCATCACCACCTCGCACTGCTAATTCACGACTAATTCACTGAAAATTCATTAACTACAGTGACACTATTACCACAATAATAAGCCATCTCAAAACGATCGAATTCATTAATCCCCTCAACAACTGTTGTACCACAAAAACATAAGGAGGAACCTGTGCACATAACAAAACCCCATAAGATACAGTGGGATATCTTATAAAGTACGACCGTAGAGAGAACGATTTTTCTCATCGAACCAAAACACTTGCCCTCCCTCTCTTTATAATTTTTCAACAAATTTACACACCTGCTCACCGTACAGTAAACTAAACTTAGAGCACATACATTTTCACGTTCTTCGCTTTCATATCGTATCATTTCATATCATAAAGGTCCGACTGTACATGTATCCAATAAACGAGCAAGGGTCTACAACGAATTTGTAGTTCGTCACAAACATATCCACCGTGCCCAATCCCGAACTCTTCAAGCTCCTCCAAATTTCGTACACTCGCACAACGCGCACAGGCATCCGCTCCTCCTCCAAGCAACACCCGAAGAGTGTAAAATAACGAGGGCAAAGCGGACAGTTATTTTCCAAGAAACCATTTCAAGGGGGGATAGGTGAACGCGCGAATTCATCGCAGGAAATTCCGGGCGACCGGAAGCCGTGAGCCGCTCTCTGTCTCCCGGAGTGCGGCGAGCTCGTCGTCGTCCGCTGAGCGTAAACGGTGCAGAGTCATCTCTACGTGGCCGGGGATGGATGCCTGGCCCCGTATTAGCATGACAAAGAGACGCTGGGACGCCTTCTCCTCGCTTCTGCTTCCACGCCGAGGGGCTGCTGCCTCTCAATTCAAATGCGATGGGCGTATGCTATGCTAATATTCCGATCCGCCGGCGTTAATGCATTATCAGACGCGGCGAGGTGCATCCGCGCGACGTACAATCGTCGGGCGACCTCCTCCGCGTCTGTCGTGTCGAACGTCGTTGCGTGTCATCGATGTCTCTATTAGCCCTCCCTTTCACTCTCTTTCTTCTTCTTTTTCTTTAGTCGTTAGCGACGAGTCGTTAGCGATTCGCCGATTGGTAGATCGCGGAATACTTGTCGCGTGCAAATCGCTATATTTGTGGGCCGATTGTACGCGGCCTGTAGGTACGCGCTGCTGGTCTAAAGTTTAAGAGCACGAAGCGTTTCAAGATGTATAGGGACTTTACGATCGTTCGGTAGCTTCGAGTTGATTCGCGATGCTAGCGCGAAACAATTATAAGCAGATTCTATAATATTAAATTGGGAATTGGTGGATCGTCAACAGGATGTTTGCTTGTGCAAATAAGAAAGTGGTAACAAGGTTTTCGTATTTCTTTATGACGTACTTAGCAATTATTGGTACTTCTTAATGATTGCATCTACTCCTGTCACGAAACATTTAAACATTCCTCGAGCACCTGTCAAGTACAGCTCCAAAGATGTTTAACGCATCGCCTAAAAATTTACACGGGCGAACGGGCAACATTATCGTCGAATGATTGTCACTCAAATTGCTTCCAGGACTAAACGAGTGCATAAAATATTCCCCCCGCGAAAAGCGCAACAACATTATCCCGACACGAGCACCGAAAGTACTAAACATCAGCGTCCCAACAAACATCTAATAAGCATTTCCAATCATTCAAACGAAACGTCGACGCTCAGTTTGAGCCTGGCCAGAACCGAAGCTACTTTATACCAACCAAGATTCCAAGACCTGCCGAAATTTTCAACCCCACGGGCAACCGTAAGATCCGCGCCAGCGAACACCTCAACCGGATCCATAAATAAATTCCCCGCGCGTCGCAACGAGCCGCGCGAATATTCGTCCTCAAAGGAGCAGCTTCCCCGTGTCTGGTGATACGCAAAACGGTCGAACGAGTTTCCTCTCGTTCACGCTCCGCGACGCCCGTCCCGCGGGGCGTCGCGCACTTTGTATCTCGCGCCCTGCGTCTCCACGGTCTGCCACCCCATGGAACGGTCTCCAGTTGACAGTTGACACCGCTTTTGACAGTTCGCCAAGCTCTGCCATTGTGCGGAGCCGCGTGAGCGTGTTACCTCGCCATTGTTGCCTCGACGATGCGTCCTCCTCTCTTTCCTCCGCTTCCCTCCGCTTTTCACCCTGATTCGGAGGGACTGGCTTTTTTTTGTCACGGAGTAGATCCGCGGCATTTTCTTGTCGGGATTAGGGCGTAATTTGGTTCCCTCCAGTTCGCTGGGTTTGGTTGAAGCGTTTCGTGATTGGAGGTTTATTGCTAATTGTTTTACGGCGTTTTATGGTTTCGCTGGACGATCGAGACCGGCGTACCGGCGGTCTTTGGCATCTTTATGTTATTTCTCGAAGGGTTGTTTGTTAGGGTTCGATATTTTCTGTGTCAGCTTATTGTTATTCGAATCTGACATCGTCGTTTTCGTTAACTTTGTACTGTTATTGTTATAGGGTAATAGCGATGCACTGTAATGCAATACAATTTTCAATTCATCGCGTGTCTACAAAATCGTTTCCAAGATTGTCGCCCCGAATCTCGTAATAACATTTAATCCGACAATTTCTAAAATATTTATTCATCCGTCAGGGTAACGACAATGCTTAATCGAAGTCAACGTTTACAACTCCAACTCTAGTTAACGCGAAATTCGCACAAATGACAACAAATACAACAACATCAATAATAATGATACACTACGTTTGCATCAAACATTTCCCAACTTCCCAGACCCCCCTCGAATCTAAAGGGTTAATATCGCCCGCCGTAATATCGCTTTTCCCCCAACATTCCAAGACCTTCCCCACTCAATTTCCATCTCGCCGTACTCTATCCGCTCTCAATTATATACACACCGCTTTTTCCACGTCGTCCAACGCTGCCGGCCCTACGCGTCCCTCGGTCCCTCGGTTACCTTTTTTTTCTCCACCCCCGTCGTTCTCCGCCCGGAGCCGCGACACGCGTAAATGAATAATTTAACGACAGGAACAGAAGCGTGTGGCAGTCTCGCGGCGCGGAATCCGCGCGGTTGTCACGACTCCACGGACAGCAAGACACGCGTGTTCGCGCGAGTGACGTGCCCCACGGTTTTTCGCCTTTTATGCGAAACACCGGCCGTGGGGTGACCCTCCCCCTCGGGTCTATTGTGCCCGTTGGGGGTGCGCTGGTGCGTTACGTGTCGCGCGATAGAACGGCGGTCGCGGTGAATCGCGTCACGCAAATCGCGTTTCACGTTTTTCGGGGGTGGGGAATCGTAATGGATACCCCACGATTTAATACGAGGCGCAACTTTGATGGGGAGATCGCGGGACTCGCGGAAGTCCCCGTCGCGCGTCTTCAAAGCTGTAAGGATTTAGTTGTCAGTGTGGTGAGATATATTTGTGTAAAACAGATTAGTTGCGAATGTAGTAAGTTGTATTGTATGGTAATGGAAGACCATCCCTTTCATCCGTATTTCACACACTCCCAACGAAATAATATTGTTTCGTTTCTATCCTCTTATTATCTTTTACAGACGCTTCATCTTATCGCGTTACTTGTTCTTACTTGTTTTTATATGAATCGCAAATGCCTGGTTGGCGCCTGCGAGTATAAATTTCGCCTGATAGATAGGTGGAAAATATTGGAATCGAACAGCTTCCTTCCCTTATGACGCTTTGCAAGAAAGGGTCGATGGTACATGGGTAAAAATTCGTTTTACCTCACGAAGTTGATTAGAAAAGTTTTATTCCATTTTTGTCAGGTTGAAGGAGTTTCTTTTAGTATTGACTCAATACTGCGAGTCAATATACGCTTTCATGAAATGATTTATTATTATTGTATAGGGAGTCTTGGAAGAATCAGATTCAAGTTGGATTAAACTATAGATTAACAAAAAATATATAAAGGAGTAATATAGTAATAGAATTTTGAAAGAAATAAGTTAAATGTGTTACATAATGAATCATGCATTACTATTACAATATAAAGGAAATTTCGTATACATCATTTACATATAAACCGTGTAATATAATTGACAAATTATTATATTTCTCTAAAAGATTTTACACATTCTCCTCAATATTATCGGTACAGAAGTAAATATAAAATGTGAAATACCTGAAATACAGTTTACTCAAACGTCCCGTTAACCAGTCATCATTTTCCCGAAAATCAAGCGCCAACAAGAGCATCCATTAAAAATCCTCCGTCCTCCAAAATATCGACCCGACCACTTGGAAAACCCAATAACGCATAAGCAGCATTTTAATTCGTTCTCACTATCGGCCGGCGGGGAACTAACTCTTCCAGAACCATCGCGGTTTCATCAACAAGCGAAATAAAATCATGACAAGCGTAAAACGCATTCCCCAAATAAATTCGATCGCCCCGTGAAAAACCTGTACCGAACTCGTCCCCGGGCGTTTATCAGCTATTAAACGCACCGTTTAGGGCTTCGTACTTTAATGGCCCGATACACACGGCGACACCGGCCAAGAAAATTCATAAGGGGGGCATTTAGTGCGGTCGTTAAAATTCTGGAAAAGTCGTAAAACCCGAGCAACCAGGGCTGCGCGGCGGTGGGCCCCTTTGCCACCTGGGCGACCGAGAACGAGTTTATGGAGGCAAAAACTGTACCGACGACACGGGGCCGCCTTTCTCGTCCTCCTATCGATACCCATCTCGCGATTCCGGATTTATTTCGACGGGCCGCCTCTTCCGTGAACTCGATACCAGTGTCCAGACACGTGGACCCTCGGAGGCAGACGTGACTAGGAAGGTTTTTGCGATTTGGTGGAAGTTCTCGGTGATTTTATATTGATACAACGGAAAATACATTGTAATTTATGTAATTGGAAAGGGGTTGCCTGCGAGAAACTCGATTGGCCCAAGAATTCTATTGCGGAAAACGAAAGACAAGAAATTGTCGAGAAGCACCGAGATATTAAATTTAATAATAGGCGGTACTTATCCATCGGCAACGGAATTTAATTTTAGTTTAATTTTAATTTTAATACGTTTGTTAATCAACCCTTTAGTACACAGGCGTTGAAATACGTACAGACCAGTAGTATGATATACAGTACAGAGTGAAAGCGAAATACAAAAAAGAATAGCGAATGAAATAAAATAAAACAGGACATGGGTGAGAAGACAGAAAAATAATAGAAGTAGCACGCAAGACTGAGAGAAAACGAATTATTATTGACAGTTTACAGCAGTTAGAACCGAGTGCTTAAACGCTAAAAAAGAAGTCCCGAAAAGATCGAGATCATTGCAAAATTTGTTCGCGCTGCTGCACAAACTATAATTGTATTTATTTAAGCCACTATAACACTAATCGGAACAGGCTCGCGAATAGGTAGTTTCACCCCCATTGTCACGCACTGTTACCAAGTAACTTCCTCCGGCACCGAAGCCAAAAATGAGTCCACAGAACAAACATCCTCCGGAATAATTGCCGCCTATTTCGATCGGGAACCCGTATAAAAAGCCCACTCATTTTTTGCACCTCTAAACTGTTCTACGAAGAAAAAAGGATCGGTGAAACGAGAAATCAGCGCGTACTACACGGCGCTCGTTCTCCTCGGAAGAGGTAAAAGAAAAGAGGAAAAAAGAAACGGCAAATAAAAGAGGCCCGAAGCGTCATGCATACAAATCGCATTATCTCGCGATCTTGGCTAGATGTTCGCGCGGCTGACAGGTTCATTAACATACGTCGTATCACGACGAGACGATCGACGGAGTTCCGTCGAGGCGAGCATTCGTCGATGGATTCACCGCGGTTTCACGCGAATGTCCTCGTGTCGAGGCTCGATGGCCTTCCACTGTCCCCGTGGCCACGCCACAGGTCATCGATATCGCTGTCGATCGTGACTCACGGATCGTTTCTACGAGGGACAAGTGCTCGAAGGAAAGTCTTGGCGCATCGATAGTCGAGCTGACCTTTTCATTCCCCTCGATTCGATACGCGCTGACGTCGCGTACGCGATCGCGACAGATCGTGGGAGAATCGATCCGGATCGTGGAATTACATCGGTATCGGCGATACTATTTTTTAGAACCGCATGTTGCGTTCACGGGGGCTTCGAACGTTTGTCGAACAGTCGAACAACAGCGACGAGGACAGCAGAATGATCTGAAAGTTGAAAGTGGTGGACATTTGTTTTATTTCCTGTCTCGAAGGGGTGTATGTGAAAGGGCTGGTAACTTATGCTCTTCTATTTTCATTACCAATATACGATTTTTAAGATCGCTCGAGTGCTGCCTCCGATTCGCTAGAGGGGGGGGGGGGAGAGTAAAATGACGGTGGGGGTGGTAACGATGGCTGGTAATAAGGGTATTAAAATCGGGATCGTCCCGCGGAGCACGGGACAGATTTGGGTCGGTCGGTTTACGATCGTCGGGAGTACGTGCATTTCCTAGAGGTCGTGTGCACCTGTGCAACACGACCAGAAAGAAGAAGTCAGCGGTTTCGAGAGGGCGAAGGCGGAGGGGGGCTCGCGTGATGCATATTTTTCATGAACTCGCCACCTTCCGTGACACGGCCGAGTACGGCCCTTCTGCGAACGTATCCGCTCTCCCATCTCCGGCTACTCGTAAAGCGACCTTATTTTTTACGACTTCTCGGTCACGATTAGCGGAAAGAAGCGGAATGAAAATCGAAAGACGCTCGGCTCGGGAACGAGCGCCACGGTAACGCGGCCTCTGCACGAACGCTCTGCGAAACATCGAACTCGAACGATCGTGCGATCGCTTCTTCACGTTCGTCGGACCGTGCTTGGTTCCTCTTGTGCCAGCGGGGACGAGGAGCTTCGGTTTGGCTCGGTTGCCGGCGGTATTTGCGCGAGTATGTGCACGTGCATGTATGCAACGACGTATTAGGTGTACCTGAAAGTTCTGTCGGAAAGTTCTCTCGGTAAATATTAATAAATGTGTTGTTTCCTATGAATTGAAAAAGGCACAGAACTTTCCGGTGGACCTGATATACGTGCTTCGCGAAGAATGGGGTGAGTGTGTTGCTGATGCGCATTTATGTACGATACGGAAGGCAATGGGCGAGGGGGTGGTAGTTTGTGAAGGCTCGAATAAAGATAGTGGAAGTTAATAACGAATTATAAAAAATAGCATTACTTGTAAATGTACCTAATGCAATTAATGGAACGATTAATAAGCTGTATAATTCTCTTATGCATTGCAATACGAGGGTATTCAGTCTCAGTGGGTTCAATTTTAAAATTCAAAAATTACTCGATATTTGATTACCATTTTGTATCAATTGAAGTAACACCAGTGTGATGTGCACTGTGTTGGAAGTAACATTTATTTATCAACGAAAAGATCTGTACTCAAGAAATATCTTTGCCTCGAGGAGCACGCTAAATCATTCAATTATTCTTCGACCGTTTTTCGTTTGATACTTCAAATAGAGCATTCGTGGTGGCCAAGCGTACGATAAGTGTCCACGCGACAGGTGGCTCCGCTAAATTGCAACCAATCCTCCTGTTTATTCCCGCGAGCACAGGATTCTTAATTAATTGTTTATGACGCCGAACCCGATGGACTTAATTTTTTATGCGACAGGTGACCATGGCAGAATCTATCTGCTTCTACACGCAGCGCGGACTTTCCTAATTAATTGTTTACGGGTGTAATATCTTTATTCGTGTTTTTTTGGCAACAGGTGATCCTGTACAATCGTCGAATTATTCCGAGTTTACAACATAATTACAGAAACATCCCTTCCAATACGATAACGTTCGTGTTATGCTCGCGGAAATGTCACATTCCAACGTGAATTTGCATAAAGACATCGCCATCGAGCAGACATTTTATTCAATTCCAGCTGCCCCAGTTTCTTAAACCTAATTGTAACTCCCATATTATTATCCTTACACAATTTAAGCTCTTTATTAATTAATTATCGAGATTATCAAAAGGAGATCAATTATTCTAGTCTGATTGAAAGACAATGTTTCACAAGTCCTGAGTAAAAAAGTTTCTGAAACGTAAGCACAGAACGCTAAACATAATTTCGAACTACCTGTAATAATAATAATAGTCCGATTAATAGTAACAACAATGGGCATTGATGTTTAATAACCACGGCTCGCTAAAGTGTCCACGGCGAAGAAGAAAAGCGGAAAATGGCGATACGAAAACTATAAAGATATTTTATTTCGTTTAGTGGAAAAAGCGGAAATCGACGCGACGAGGAAGACGCTGGAGTATTTCATTACGCTCCGCCACGCCATACCACCGTCGCGACGCCAGTCGACGCGGCGAAAGATTGATAATGGCGAATTTATTAGAGGCCCGGTTTCACGCGAATTAACATAACCCGTAAATATCAATTTGTTCGCGAAGCAATTTAGCCGCGAGACAACGACCACGAGGAAGTAACATAAACATGCTCGATGGTCGGTTGGCGCGCGCGCGAGCACACACACACCCTTGCTCTTTTATCGTCGTTGTTATCGTGACTTTCCTTCCTTAATCGGGGACATCATCAGATTTTTATGTAAGCCATTTGGCGAGCTGTGTCCCCGATAATTAATGGGTTAAAGCTTCGCCCGCCCGACGTCGAAATTAAGGAGCCGATCCGGGGCTCAGGTAAAAAATTAATAATATTTCATGGCATTCGTCCCCGGCGAACTCGTTCGATTAATTACGATTGCACGGAACGGTTCGTGCGTCGACCTCTCTTCGATTTGCTTCTCGGAACACGTGATGCGAAACTTTACGAGCAGCTACGGGACTATCGTTTTCAGTTTAGCTTTGGGTGATACCGTTTTGTTCGGGGGGAACATATGGAAAATGTTTTTCGTCCATCGGCCAAGCGAAATTGTCTTCTTGTAATTATATGCGGCAGGTGGGCTGTACGGGAATAGTCGACGTGAGGTGAAATAGAGTATAAAATAAATATGAACGACCGTTGCAATATTGATACTGTCACTGGTGCAATTACACGGACAATAAATATTAATTAATTCAGACGACAGTCGTTAATAATGGTCGACTAAACGCTTCTCGCGACTGCACGCAGGTTGACGAAAAGAAAAAGAAACGAAAGCGCGACGCAACTACGAGAAAGTTAATTAACTTCATTCAACTTCCGCCCTTCGCAATCGCAATAAAAGGAAACACCCCAACGATATCACTGTAATCTGTTGAAAATCATGAGAAATTCTTCCCGCTGGAGGGAAACAGAAACTGTGCCCGAGGTCGCGGAAAGGAAATAACACATCCAATAACGAGATCATTTCCCCGATTTACCACACGCGCGTCGCTTTCCGTATTCACGTAACGCGGCACGCTCGCTCGCGCACGCACGCGCCGGTAATCATAATTAGCGCGCGGCCCCCTGAAAAAGATCTTAATTACGAGGCACGGTCCACAATGGGGGCCGGGTCTGTGCTCCCCTTAATAAATTTCGCCTCGGTAACGGGACACCGGCCGAAAATTTCGGCCGTCTCGCAATTTTCGATCGTTAAATCACCGAGGGTCGACGTAACGAGCGGCGGGTCGCGACAACGTAGGAACATCGAAAACACCGGAACGCAATTCGCGACCGTCGAGCTTCGCCCGGGGCGACGGCGGTTCACGTTTTCAACCCGAAAACACCGTTCTCCTCTGCACCGTAATGGGAAACTTATAGTGATTTATCGGCGGGCTAGCACGCCCTCCGCTGTCCGGCCTTCTTTTCGCGATGGAAACTGGGCTTAATTGGCCGGCCGACGATAGCGAACCGGGATGCCGGTCGCGATGCGCCGAAAAGAGAACAAAACGGGATGCGATTGTGGAAGAATGCTATTTGGATTGTGGTTCTTTTCTTTATTGCCGACCAGGACACATTTATCTTTGGGGACGAACGCGACGATACGTTTATTTTTATGTACCCAGGTCTGTCATCGTTCCGCCGAAAGGATTTTACAAGAATTTTATTTTATCGCTTTTCGTTTTGTACGCGCGAGCAGTTGGAGGATTGGCTGGCGGCAGGCGTAATGCGAAGAGCTCGATTAATAGATTCTACTTAGACGCGTGACACGGGGAAAACGATATCGCCGTGGAAAAGGTGCGGGAATGAAAATGTGAGCGTACTGGAGCCCGCGCCACGCGTATGCGATACAAATGAAATTTGACTATAAAGCGAAGAATCCGAGTATTTCGGTCTGGCTCTATATTTGACGTATACGAGCATCGTACTGTTATCTGCGCTCGATCGAACATAGAAACACTGGAAGCCCGAATTTCCTTAAAACTGCCGTCACATGGCATCGAAACGAGGGTGTCGATAAAATGAACCACGAGTACGACTGAATGAACTATGCGGTAGGGCGGAAGAATTGAATAACGAAATCGTGCAACATTTAACTCGGCCAAGAATTTGATTTCCAAGAAACCCCGAGAAATGAAAAAGGAGTAAATGATAACTTGGACAAACTATTATACGTACAGATAAAAGTCTGAAGGGCCACTGTCCGGCGCGTTCCACTTTATAAGGTCGTTTCTCAAGTCGAAAGGCGGGGACGGTGACTTTTCGTCGTGAACCAGAACCGGCGGTGACTATTTGGTGACCGATCGTAAATGAAAGAGTCGGGGACGAAGCGCGACGTAAACGATGGGATTCCATCGCGGCAATAAATATACAATTAAGCGGCGTTGATGTCGATACCGGGGCCGTGGACGTTTTACGACGCGATAAAATCGGGTGACAAGTGTCACAGCGCGAGCATAGGGGATTATAGCGGGAGCCGGGTACAATAGGGACAAATCCTTGACCAGAGGGCGCGTCTCTGGGCCATAATTTAACTCGACCGATGATTCCTCGAAGATACTCTATTAAATTCCCTTTGCCAAGGATGAAACCTTGGTGGGGGGGGGGGGGGGGAGTTTGTGAGATAGAGGGGCCAGAAAACTTGTGGGTTATCATGGAAATAAACATTTCTCTTGTTCTTCACATTCTGTTTCACGTATGCGCGGGTGCGCGATAATAAACGTCGACGAACAAAAATAAAAATGTGGAAATAAGCAGATTTTTCTATCACTGCCGTACGAATTTCAGATCGCTACGAAACGGCCAGCCCTGTAATTAGACGGTTGAACAGTGTACAGGTGTTACAAGTTGTTGCTAATTTCAAGTACGATAATGGCCTATATGCAGAAGGAATAGATACACCATGCCCTGTTATCATGAATTATTTTTCGCTTTCAACATTTTCAAAAACAAAACATCGACCGAGCCGTAGAATATCCTCAGCCAGCACCTCGAAATGCGCACTACCTTCGCGCGAAAGATTGAACGGAAACCCGAACAAATCCCCCACCGTCGAGAACAAAAACCCACGAATACCTGCGGAACAAATTCCGCCTATCCATTCCCAATTTATCCGAACAAACTTCGAGGCCCGTTTCGCGAGAACCCGCGCACCCATTAATACAACAACGTCGAAAATCGCTTTCCGCGAAATAAAACACCGGCGGCGCAGGAGGGGGGGGGCGCAAGAAATGAACACGGGCAAGTGGCGAATCGAAGGCAGTAAAATTTCGCGGCGCATCGAATCGTAATCAGAACGATCGAGAAACGGTACATAAGCTGGCCCGTAACGAGAATCGTCCCGCTTTAACGATAATTGCAATCAAGTTTACGCGGCTGCGATTTCGTTCGCCGCGATGCCCGTCACGTTTGTTCGTGACCGGACGTCGTATGATCCCTAACAGGTGTAAGTTTGCGGATAATTATTCGACCGCCTAGCGGATTCGCCCTCTCGCGACTCCGGCCCTCGATTAACTTAATCGTCGATCGGTCCAACTCGCCCGCTGCTTGACAGGCCTGAAACGCGACCGTTCATTAGCGTTTCACGGCTGCCCCGTTTTTGTGCCCCGTTGTTCACCCTGCCACGCCGGGCAGACGAGGATAAATTGTTCCACGGTTGTGTCTCTTAAAGTGAAACACTCTCCGTGCACAGAAACGTATTGTAGTGTTTTCGTCAATGTTCCGCGAATTCATCTCACGAAGAAGGGTATTGGAGGTCGTGGAATTGGTTATCAGGGATTTCTTTCGCATCGGCGAATCGACGAGCTGTTTCGAATTTGTGGGGAAGATCGATTACATCGAGCTGTATTGAAGGAGAGGGATTTTAATGTAGCAGATGTAACGTGGATGTTAAACGTTGTACGTGTGCGATAGATTCGATGGAGGGCGGAATTGGAGAAAAATTGAGACGACGGTTCCAGTGTGATTTTAACAAACGAATACCGTGCAGAGTTTGCGCGAGATAATATTTTGAATTATTCTACAATTAAATGAAAAACGAAAGGATACAGCAGGTTTACCTTTCAACATTTAAATGGCACTTGCATGCCTGTCTTTGCGCTTCAACGTACTTTGCAAGAGGATGTTACCCGTGCAACGAATACTATTATTAATTCATTCCCTCTTTACCAAACGTTCACTTAAAATTGAAATTGAATCCCTGTCAATAATCAATGTCCCCCGTCGAACCGTCGTCCATTTCCATAAAACTATCTCCATCTTCGTCATCGTTCACTCCATTAAACCGCCGAGCACCTCGGCTAATGTCCACTTTCACCGCAATCCAATCTACGCTGAACGAATTCCGATCGAAACAAGGGTTGGCGGTCGCGCGAAATTTTGCATGTCAAAGCTTGACAAAGGGCCAAGACGTTAAACGACCACGGGTAACGCAATATCGACACACAGGCTTTGTCACTGGAAGTGTCTGGCCACTGGAAATACGATTACCCGGTCGAATTTCGGATTCACCCTCGCCTATTATTCCTATCCACTTTTCGGTGTTCCCCAGCGGCACAAGGACACCGACGCGGCGCACACGGCGAGTTGTCCCTCGAGTTCCGCGTCCTCGAGGCCTCGAAACGCGCTTTGCGATTTAAATTTTGTGTCGCGGGACAAATTGCCTGACAAATCGGATTTTCACCCGGGACGCGTCGCGTCATCCACGATCAAAAGCCGCCAGCCTGCCTACCGTTCAGCCTTTCTTCTTTCTATTTTTTTTCCTTTTTCTTTCACCTATTTTTCGTTGCTCCCTCTGTCGCTTTGTAACCTCCTCGCGGAGAGCGATTCCATGGAATCCAATCGGTCGACTGTCCGAAACGGTTTGCCCTTCGCCTTCGGAGTTCTTCCCTTGTCGACCCGTGCTCGACTTCGCTAGCTATTGAGGCTAGTCGACGATGCTTCTTGGTGGAGTTAAACCGTCTCGCGTAGAAACGTAATCGGGAAGTTAGACATTTTTAATTGCAGGTGTTTTTTAATTCAAGGAGGTTGTTGAGTACCTGATATTTTTCTAGAGCACTTTTGCCCAAGTGTTAATAAAGAAAGTGAAAATACGGTGATAATTTTTGCTGCTCCAATTAACTTATTTTGTAATGTTATTATCGGTTAAGCTTTGAATCGTAAAAAAAATTAAAATTTTGAAATGGCTAGTAAGAGGGTAGCTGCTCGCCTAGTAAACTACTTACTAACTTGTCGTCTCTATAACGATGGAATCACTGCGAAACAGGCTTGTAGTCAAGTTTATTCCGATTCTACGCAGAAGATATTATGCAACGTTTAATTAAATACACGAACAGTCCGTTATTAATGCAGGAAGTAGTTAACTGTTATTATGTGTGTGCGAAGCAGCGTTCAACAGTGTTGTTGGGTGGAATTTCCAGAATGTAATATTAATGGTAGTACTCGTTTGTTTCGCCGGCAGATAAGAATTGGATATTTAATATAGTACATGTATCGCAGCTTGGCCCGAATCTTCGGATTACCGAAGTAAGAGTGGAATTGTAAAATTGTTCGAATCGTTTCCACTTCCTCCTTTCCTCGTTACCTTTGATACTATTTTCATTTCTTATTTCAATTCGTTAAGACCCGGACGATTTCTGCTTTTACGATTATTATTACTATCATAATGTAAATGGAACCACGTAATTGCAATTACAGAGTTACGCGGAGAGTCTGAAACAGGTGGTACCGTCGTAGCTTCCGGGTGTAAATTATCATTTACAAAAAGTGTTTGTTCGCATTACGATCAGCATCATCAGGATCTGGCGATTTGCCGATATTGATGTCCACGATTACTTTACTATTTAAGATCCTTGTACTTACTTACACGCGGCACTGAACACTCGTTACCAATCAACGGGTCTCACTAATTAAAGCCTGCTATTGAAAAATCGAAAAATCGCATTCTGGATTGGGACTATATATCCTGGTGCTTCGTTATCTGAACAGTTTTTATTTATACGCATGCACGTACATATGCGGCTGCTTGTTCTAGTAAGTGCTTCCTGTAACCCTATGACTTCACATCTAGAATTGACCATAACAGCGTAGCACAATTCATGCCGGTATATTTCTCGCGTAAGTTATACATATACTTCTCCTTTTGTCTTCATTTATTCGATTGAATACGGACGACGATAATATAAAATAAACTAAGAATGTAACACAATGTGCGGGATGATCCACGAAACTGGAATAAATTGCGTCCTTTTCCTCGTTGCAATTAGAAAGGGATGTTAGGGGGACAACGTGAGTGGTTCAGAAATTTAATTTTTGTCTGCATAGATAGTACCAGTTATAATAAAATACGCGAATAAAAGCAAAACTTAATTGGGCAAGCAACTGCACTTTGTGATATACTTTACGAACGAAAAACATAATTGAACAGACTGTTGTACTTCTCTTTACTGTTCAAGACCATGCCCTCCCCTGTTCTCGATTCGCGTGTACCGCCTCGTACGCGCGCTCGCAATAATTTACAATCGTCCAACAAACCGATCCAAGCGCATCTCGCCACTTGTTCGCAAATCTTATTCAAAAGTCGCGTTGAATGGCGAGGCACTCGCGGTCCTCTCGCTAATCACGACAGCGCTTTTTTGCACTGTGAATACAGCCCGGGGATTCCTCGAGAACGAAGGACCAACCTTCAGCGAGCGCGATTCCGCTCGATTCTTCCGAGACGATGCTCGCCGGCTTAATTAAGTGGCGTCTCCCCCTTTTCGCCAAGAAGGGCGCGCCCGTTGTGAAAAGCCTTCGAGGCCGCTGGACCAAGTTGTTGGCGACGCCTTGTATTGCTTGAATTTTATTATTGCATCGTCGAATTTTTCTGACCAGCTTTTTTTATGCTTCCCAGTTGCCTCGATACTGTGTATACACGCGTCGTTTCGATGTTCCCTTTCAGTGATGCTGCATGAATGAGACGGCGTGGGATAGTGGGGTAACGGAGAATGCTATGTAATCGCGAATTTCGGGGGAATTCGGGATTTTGAGTGTCCTCTGGATGTAAAGGGTGGTGGGCATGAAGGGGGATGATAATTGAGCGGTTCAGAAACCGAACTCGTTGATCGCTTTTTGTTTTCCTCGGAATTTCGGTACGATAACGGATAATTGTGTTTGCGGATGAATTTTTGTGTCAGCGAATTGAAGTCACCCTTAAAGTTCTTTTGATAAAGTTTTTAGCAAAAAATGAACAAAGGTTAGAATATTTTACGGGATTCGATTAGACCTCCGAACGGATTCGTAAATATGATCTTGAAATCGAACGAACGACTAATCAATTGGAAATAATTATATCGTAACCGCGAAGACATTGCTCCGCGTATCAAAATATCTCGTCGCGCTATAATTATTCGCGGCAATAGCTTCGACTCGGTTTCCCCAATTATTCGGGATAATTATACTCGCGTACGACGTTCGGTCGAATAATTATCACGAATCGCACGAATTTGAAACCTTTTCGGCGATATAATAATTTCGATTAACCCAGTGTAAT
The DNA here is from genome assembly GCA_948146005.1 of Nomada fucata. Taxonomy (NCBI): domain Eukaryota; kingdom Metazoa; phylum Arthropoda; class Insecta; order Hymenoptera; family Apidae; genus Nomada; species Nomada fucata. The sequence continues at coordinate 10,080,817 of OX411275.1, forward strand.
TTCTCTCTTTTTGCTATCTGAGTGATTAATCTCAACCGACGGTGTACAGTATTCATTTCTTTTTTTCCTCCTTAATGGAAACGTTTTCTGTCTCGCAGATTACGGATGTAATTAGCTCAATTCTCTCCAGTGTCTCCTCTAACGATGTTATCAACGAACCACAATTTCACCAATTTTCACGCATCGTGGTCAACGATAATTGCCACGAGATTAAGGGATTGCGTGAGGAAGCGGGGTTAAAGGTTGATCATTGGCGGCGTGACGGAAGAGTTAAACATCCGCTCGAAACGATTTATAAACTGGAGAAGTTTTAAGCTTTAGTTATATAAATAATCTTAACTGATTTATTATTTCACGTTTCGAACGTCTGACGCGAATTGTACTACAAACGTGCTCGCTTGGTTCGCGTAAACTTGTCTGGATTATTTAGGAAAGTGGTCAAAATTTTGCAGGAAGAATAATCGATAAATATTCGAGCGAGAAATGATGTAATAAAATAATTATCGCCCGCGCGGATTTGCCACTTCTATCTGCAATTCTTATTTTATTATTGTATAATAAGGGAAAGGGTGGAAATAAAAGTGACGCCGGATTAGTAACCTCGAGACAGTCGTTTCGAATTCTTCCATTCGACTTTACGATCAAAGGGTAGGGCATTCTGTGCGAAAGCAAAGAATAAATCATTCTTGTAACTATCTGATCGGTCGCTGTCGTATTTGCGCGTAATCGTAAACACCTTGATGGCCTGTGATCTGCGTAATCTCGACTGCGTTCGTCAGACGGTGACGCAATGACACTTTGAGTGTCGAGATTGTCGTTTTAAACACTGGAAAACAACATTGTGCATTACTTTGTCGCGATCAATGAACTTGCTGAACTTTGCAAAAACTACGAACGATATAAGTTCTCTCCCCCTTTTCATTCATTTATTTACTCGTTTGTTTCAGTGTTCGCGGTTCGGCCGTACAAAAATTAGCTCATTAAATGTAACAATGCTACTGTCCAAGAGTGCTCTGTACTATAAGTCCAACAATTTTGAACCTCGCCTAAATTGAGCATACTCACTGGGTATGATAATAATTCGAGGAATGGGAGAGTTAGCGCCGAGTCGATGGACTTTCATGTTGGGGGCATTTATCGAGTTGATACTTCACAGGGAATTCAGCCTAAACGCAACGGTGAACGTAGAATGTTCACGTCGTTTAGAGATACTGTGCAAGGTGGGTTATTGTCTGGGAAATTTCGCGAGAGGAGCTTTTTTTCCGAGACAAATGTGTCGTGTTCAGCTGGGTTTGTTGGATCGTGATAGAAAATATGGGAAAGTGGAAATATTTTCTTTATGGAACTATTGATTGAGTTTTGTTGCCATTCTAGGACGTGTTATATTGAAATTTTGAATGGCATGGTATAATTGTTCAATACTGATATTTTTATACCCTTCACATTACTGGGTTTAAAAAGTGTAGCGATTTTTATGAACTATTTGTCCTATGTATCGTTGATTATTATTAGCGGATTCCTTTACTGTCATTAGTGGGGTGAGCAATGATTTTCCAAATTTCTATTCGATAGTAATAAAAGCGGCGGACTGTGTTACTTGTTTATCATCCCCCCAATTGTTATTTATTATCTATTACTATAAAACATTCTGAAAAATTCGAAACACAATCCCATACGAAATGTTAAAAATGTACTTAAAACATCCACGATGTACGTACAAAATGTACCTCATGTTTTTCACCATTTTATTTACGCTTGTTTCAAATCGTCGTATGCATATTCTTCAAACAAAACACAATATATTACACGAGTGTCTGCCAACAAATTCACAGGTCCCAGTACAAATTAAACTCAAGCACAGCTTCGCAGGACTACTTCTACTTTCCCTTCATTCGATTCGAATCGTCCGCAAACCCCAAGCCTCAAAAATTCCAAGGATCCGACAACTAGAACCATAATCCAACTCGCATCGTCGCAGCCCCGCATCGAAGACATTCTCACCGTAGCACAAAAAAAAAAATATCCCGTTCGAACCTCCCATATGCACATACACAGAAACCGCCCCAACCCCTATCATTCTCCGTTTTCCACCAGCACTCAATGCGATTGCCACGCCACTCAGCCACTCATCTAGCCGCCGCGCGGCAGAAACACCGCCACTAAACTTTTACGATCGCGCATCGGAAACAGCCGGTACAATTTAAAGATTACCCAAGAAACGATCGAGCCTCCCCGTCCCACGGCGAAAAATCCCGCGTACGCGCGTGAACGAATAACTGTGCCCCTGCGCAGCGAGAAAACCCACCCCTACGGTTCCACCCTCTGTGCAACGAAAAAATTCGGTAATGGGGTGAAAAAGGAGGCTTCGGTTTCGCGTCGGGCCGGGCAATTTCCATGGGTGAATATATCGTGTATCGTCGGCGGCGGTCGAGCCAAATACGTTGAGGGTGGTTAAGGGTGGCCGGGGGCGGCACACGTGGCTCCTGTATCAATTCTGTCAATTGTCAATTCGTCGCGGGTGGAAAGAGAAGGGGGTGAGCTGCGTTTGAAGTGCGGAATATCCGCGTAATCCCATTTGCAACCTTCATACTGAGAGACACGCGCGCAGACGTCGTTCCCAACCACCCAACCCCCTCGTTCTACCACCCCTCCAGGCATCCTCTTTCGAGAATTAGCTAGCCAAATTCGCGGGATCGAATCTCATCCAGCTAAAGGCTCCCTTATCCAGCCTGTTTAGCCCCGTCGTCCTCTTCCTCCTTTTTCTTCCTTCTTCTTTGCGCTTTCTTTGTCGTCGTTTTGTTTGGCCGACGCTTTTTATCAGCCGCCCCTTTCTTGGCCGAGCTTCTCCTTGGGGGAGTCTTTGCATGCGAGAAGCAATTGCGATGGAGTGCTCCTTTCTGCCGGTCGAAACCGGCGGAGAGTTCTTTTAATGATTCTTCTTTTATTCGCCGCGTTTCCTCGGTTGACTGTGATACGTCGTGTTTTTATTTATTTTTCTTGTTCCGTTTGCTTTCGTTGGACCGCTGCGGCGGGGTTCGATTCGCGTTTGGGGTTGGAGGATTTTGTAGGCTGTGCATGGGTTTCTTTCTGGTGGATACAGATTTGTTTCGACTTGTGATTTTGGGTTGTCGCTTAATTTTGCGATTTTGCTGCGGCAAAGGGTGAAGGTGTGTGTCGTTTTCGGTGTGAAACATTCTTTCGTTGAATTATGTTTAATTATTGACAGTAACTATACGAATGTACTATACAAATCGGGGAAATATTATTTTAAGGACGAAAACAATTCTATGGCACAATATGTGTTGCGAGCTAAATAATGTACAAGAGCTCCAAGTATTTTCGATCTACACGTCTCTGTCACCGGTGCAATTATTTGCAGTTATTAATTTTTAATATAATTTCGTCCTGCAGCTTTCCCTTACCTGTATCAAAATATGGCGCACGGTACATTCTACCTACCCATTTTCAAGCTTTAAGAAACACTCGTGCAACACAAACGGATGACGTGATACACCTAATTACGAATAACCGTAACAATTCACTGATCATTAAAGGTAACCCCAACAATCCTCGCAGCAGTTCATACTCAAAGCTTCCCACGCGTCAAAACATAAAAATCGTACCCTCCACCCTTTGCACCGCTCTCTCTCAACCAACCATTCACAAAATACATAGAACCACCCCCTTGAAAAAAAAACCCCGAACACACCAATTAACCGCACCATCGAAACGCACGCGACGATCAATTAATCCCTCCAGATCTCCACGCGCAAACCCGCCCCTCTGTTCTCGTCTATATATATATATAAAAAAAAGAAGCCAAAACAAACAAGAAAATCCACCCCGAAGCCAAGCAGCGAAATCTTCCCCCGTCTCTCAGCGTCGCTAAGAACCACGAGGGAAAGGTGAACCGTGCAACCGGTTGAAATTAATCGCCGCCCTTCTTCTTTCAATGGGCCATTCGCCACCCCTCACCCCTATACATCGTCCGTTTCCTCGGTCGTCCAGTTGGGATACGTATTAATCCCGGCATCATGGGGTCCCGGGATTATTGAAATTATTATACGCCGGCCAAGTGAAATCGGACAGAGCCGGAGCAACCCACGGGGTTGGGGGGGTGGGGTGGGGTAGGGTGAGTATTGTGGGTAGAAAGGGTGGCTCTCTTGTATCGAGATTCCGGCACACAATCGCGTTTTCCGTTCGGCTCGCGTCCGTGTTTTCGATGGTCGTGCGTGTTCCTCCGCGATGGACGACGACTGGACGAGGGCGGAGGGTCGGGGGTGGTTTCGGACGAAGGATGAGAACGGCTGGCCGAAAATAATGAGTCACCCTGCTGTCTCGCGGCCACAATGCTCGTGCACCCCCGAAATATCGTCGCGTCGTATCGTGTGCCGGCCTTGGCGGGTTCAGAAGGGGTGAGTGGGAGGGGTTTGGAACGAAGGCAAATTGCTATGGGAGAGGGAGGGGAAAAAATTTTTCGACGTCTACCAGTGGATCGGATAACGGAGTATCGACTATCGAAGGCAGACGGTTCAGGGTGATCGTGCGGTGACGTGGTTTATCAACCCCCCCCCCCTCACCCCCGTGGCTGGATTACGCGTGCGTATGTAGATATGCACGGGCAGGAGAGATTTATTATTAATATTCGTAGAAACTGTTCCATAAGATTCCCACGAGATAATTAATTTCGGATTAATCCAAATGTTAAATTGCTTGATAAATGTTGGCGTTCTCGCTAGTATCATTTTAATATACTTTCGATCCGTCCCGAACAAATGGACCTCATCTATAGACCAAAATTTCGTCCTCGACGAATCGAAAATTGAAAATCTCTTGCTTTAGTCGTTGTATTACACGATTATTATTATTATTACTTCGTCATTTTTAAATAAACTGAACGACTAATTGTACTTTTAACCAAACCCTACCCTTCTCGTCACAGTGAAGCGCAATCACCCAGGATCGAAGTCAACCACGTTTGAAGTTCGCAAACAGAAACCCACCCCTTCGCAGATTTTCGAAACGATGGCGTACGCCTCGAAGCGTGTATTTCCCAACGTTACACGCATCTCCCATTCGTTTTCCTTCTCCCGTCAACTAGCTTTCCTACCTCCATACGCTCTCCCTCTTTGTCCAGACCCTTTCCACTCGTCAATGGGAATGGCGCGATTAAAACGAAAGCCAGTGACAGGTGAAACCTGCGACAGGTAAACAGATCTCGTTGAATCCCGGTATCTCCATTCCCGGTCGTTCGATTTTTACGAGTTTTCGATTAACGCCGGAGGGATGAGATTGCCCGTCCTCCGTCCCTCCCCGCCGATGCCGCGAACGTTGGTTAGAAAGTCGCTATTAAAACCGTTTCAATTTCAGTCGTCCCGGATAATCCGTTACATCGTTGCCGCACTACGGGCAGCGTCTTCGATATTACTTTTCGAGCCTCGAAACGGTTTTAATTGCGCGCCACCGAACGGTCGGGAAACGATAGGTGGAGGAGAGTCGGGCAAAAAAAAAAAAGTCAGGCATAAATAATAACTATGATTAACAGGCAGTCGTCGTTATTGCGCGCAATAACCGAAGACTGATTCGAGGAGAAATACGGAACGGAAAGAGGGTAGGAGGAACGAAGAGCGGGGAGGCGAATGAGAGTGGGAAAAAAAAAGGATTGGATAAGTTGTAAATTACGCGAGGCTAGAAAAATCGAACGTCGGCCGATCGTGTAAACGGGATTTCGTCCGTTTCGTTGAAATTCCATCGCTCCACGACACATACGGGCGAACTTAATCGCCGGTAAACGCGAGTGCAGCTTGTAATCGACTTACGAAACAATCTCATCAATAACCTCCTCTCCCCCCCCCCAACCCTCTCCCCCACCCCGTTCGACAAGCGTAATTTACGAGCAGACGTAAATAATTAAGCGAACGTGATGCTTCGGGCTGCACGAGGAACGTCTTTTCAATCTTCTCGGAGGATTCTTGGCGGAGCGGCGACGATGGTGGTCGAGAATTTTGTTTGCGAGGGTGTTGGGTGTCGTAACGGTGAATGTTGCTCTTACAAGTTTTTCCACGGTCTGGGTAAAATGGACCGCGAGATGGTAATGGATATTTGTGGCTGGGAAGGACGGAATAGGCAGAGGGGTGTATCATTTTTTAATTTTTCAGATGGGAGAAGTGGAATGGATATTTGTGTTTACGGGAATTTTGTTGTTTACATTAGTTTTACCTTTTTATTATTGTACTTCCGCGTTTGGGCTCTGCTAAGTTGCATTGGTAACGAGGGAAATCGTATTGTTCGGGTAGATGTTAATAAATGTATTGAAAATGTATTAGCTTAGCTTGATTCAACAATGCACAGAAGTTTCCTGTGGATCCAGTATATTGTTTTTATGATTCTATTTTATAAAGAAGTTTTGTAGTTCGATCGATTTCAGGCATCGAGATAAACTCGTCGGAATATTGTAAAAGAAAAGACGTCTCAACTTTGTCTTGCACAAATTTACCCATTATTGTTCGACTTCTGCATAACGGCCGTTCGAAATGAAATGCGAGAGTATCGAGAAGAATTCCTACGTTTCTTCAAATCGTGAAACAAGAACGTGCCCGATCGTAGTCACGAGTATCTCTAAAATGACCTGGACGAACATCTCATTGAACTCAATCTCGAGGCAAACGAATGATCGATGTCTCACATAGTGATGCAATCATTGCGACTGTAATAAAACGGATTGCTCCGTCCATCTAGCAAAGTCGAGCCAACCCTTCGAGACACCATACAGGCACCCTGGCCGCGGTATCAGCCGCAAAATAATACTCCTCGAGCAGGGCAGAACATTGAATCCGCGGAGCGACACGCTACGGGGTGAAATAAAATTCTACCTGTCCGTCGGCGCGATTTATCGATAACGAAATTCAAATACGCCACGGCGAAAACATTCCAACGTCCGCGGCGAGCCCACCCCTTCGCGGAACGCAGGGGGTGCGAAACGGAAAGGGAACAAGGGGGAAAAGGAGAAACGGGGAGGAAGGGTTTAATCCCAGTTAGGGGTGCGGCCAAAGAGGGCGTAGACCTCGGAACCCCAAGGTACACACACGGTCGCCCCTTTCGGGGCGATCTTTGGACGCACACGGGAACCGTTATCGACCTTGCCGCGAGTTAAGAAGGCAGCGTTCGAGGAGTTACGAGGTGGGCCTCCTTACGTTTAGTCGTGCACTCGCGTGTTGAGACTCTGCACGCTCGTTCCCTCGTCGGGTCACGGATGCTTATTGCACGTTTCTAATGCGCCGTTTATCGCGTCGTGAATTTCGTTATCGCGGGGATTTCCTTGATTCGCGAGGCTTGGTCCTTCCGTTTTTCTTTATTCTCCTGGTCGGTTGGGTGTCGAAGAGTGACCCTGTGATGAGGTGAGGTTCTTCTGTTCTTTTTGTTTCCTTTTCCCGGTTCGCGGTATCGCGGGGGCAAGTGCTCGCAGGGTCTCAGGAAGATTGCGGAGGCTATTATGCGAATACATTTGGGGATTATTGCATGCAGTATATCTTTGGTATTATTTGTCCCGTGGCCGAAGATCGAAATTACTTTCAGACTTTGGGACGTCGTTCCTTTGCGGGTCTGATGTCCGGATTACACGAATTCGTGATACATATTTTCGAACAATTCATGGTACAGTTTTTCATTCGAAGCTGTTCTATGTTTAGATGGCGATTTAGATTAAATCTAACCCAAGCATGAAACCCACCCCCGAAATAAAAATAGAGATCACAGATCTCACTCTGCGTCCCGGCGAAGAAGCAATTGAAGTAAAGATTGTCCACGACTTTTAAAATATAACTGTTGCAATTTCACGCTCGAACCACGCGACTGCCAATAGATTTTCAGTAGGTGCAATTAATATCCCGGATGATCGGGACGCGATGAAGAGTCTTTGCCATTCGTAAAGGATCTTCTAGAGGAACGAGTAACCATTGAACGAATTCCTGGCCGACAAGCACCGTGAAATTGATTCATTTCGTGTTTCCCCTTGAAAAGCGAGCGATCGTTTTCTCCCCGGCTGTCGTTTGTTCCGACGGAGGCGGATAGTCGAGGCACGGAGCGATAATGAACGGTTGCATTGCTCGATGGCGAATGTCCGTCGCTCACGTGAGATCGAACGTCGCGCATGGAAATGCACGGCCGTTCGACAGGTGTTCCCGGGCCTAGGAGGAAGTGATTTTGTACGGCAGTTATCGTGGCGAAGTGTTAATCCGCGAACTAATACAGTGATTGCCGCCCGACGGCTATTCTTCGTCGCGAAATTTTACGTTCGAGTCTCATGGAGGGCTTCGGAGATTTACCTAATCGTTTGTCTTGCGATTTTTCAGTTCTGTTGATGGATAAGGATTATTTAACCCTTTTAGGATCAGACGATTTTTAGGTGGACAAAAAGATGAGTATTTATTATTAAACCCATTGTCTTACGACGCTTCGTTTTATTGGTGGACAAGGATTATTTGATCCTTGCTTATTTAACCCTTTTCGGATCTCCGATCACTCGGGGAACGGAAAAATTAATATTATTTTCACGCAACCGTGCTACGTTATTTGACACTTTCAATACGTTCAATTTTTAGAGAGAATAAAGAAGAAAATATTTGATTTATGGTAATTCTTGTTGCCAGGTGACGAATTTTGTAAATAGTTTTCCAGAGGATTTATATATTACAGTATGAAAACGATTACGGGGTGTTTAAATCTACTAGGATAATAAGAATCTTTGCTTTAAATGTTTTGCATCGTTCTAGCGTTTAAGCGACGCAGCATTGTGAAAGAACTTCCGGAACTTCTCACAGTTGACAGAATGATCAAACTTTTGTTAGAATGATGTACATAGTGAAAGATGTTCCTTTGATATCGCGCACACGGATTTTCGAAGCTTCGATTCTGGTAGACGCGATATCTCTTGTAGAAATAAACTAACGAGCCACGAATCGCTATTTTTAAAGATCGGAATGCTTTCCGCGAAGATGAGCTTAAAGGCGATGAAATATTTCAGGAATTCCAAATTCTTATCAATTAAATACTCCGTTAAATTACAATGAAATAAGCGCGCATGAATTCGTTCAAGAAATTTACCAGTACAATTGGTTATACAAATTTCCTGTGTTCATTTTATTTTAAATACACTGTACAATAGATTCTATGAAAAAGAATGATCGTTTAGGTAGATTGGTAAATGTTTGTGGAGAAGTTTCTTACCGTTAAATGATACTTATATATATAAGTCGTATTAATATCTTTCATTTAACGTTAAGATACTAACCAATCTAGCTAAACAATCATTCTTGACGTGTCTTCGATTTGAACGGATAGTCGAAAGTGATAGTTCTCCGAATTCGTGAGCTGTTTAATTTAATGATTGGACTCGGTTCAAGGCGGGGGGGGGATGAAATTTATTCAAACACAGAAAGCGTCTTGTCGCTTATGGCGTTCGAACACGTAAAGTATACCAAGAACAAACTGAATTCCTTTCTGCACACACAGCCATTAAATATTTGCATTTCAAATTGAAATTTTAATTTCGATCCCTGAAAGTGCTTTGTCTCGTTCGAATTATCACTCGATAATTCACGCGGTGCATATTGTTCTTTGACATATCGCAGAAACGAGAGAGAAAACCCAGAAAGTACCTCGGTTACAAATACCAACGCGCCGCATTAACGCGTGCAATAATATTCGACAAGTATTTAAAAAAAGGATTCTTCCAACCGCAAGATACGTCGGGCATCCTGTTCAACAATAATTTACCTCGATTCACCAGAAACTGGAATCCCCTCGAACAACAAAAATCGCGCGATCGACGTTTCGCGGATTCGCCGTTCCAAATTCGGCAAATAAAAAGTGGGGAGAAAAGGGCGGAAAAAAAAGATTCCCAGCCTTTTCAACAACTCCCGAGAAGTGTTCGGCGATTCATGGTGATCGACTCGCGGCCAGCTCCGTCCAGGATACACCTTTCTCTCGATTAATTGGCGTGACGGTGCCGGCGCTCCGGCTCCTTTTCCCTAATTAATTCGTATTGCAAATTTCTGCGCGGCGTGCAGCGTGCAACGAGATACGCTATCGCGATTTTCGGCTTCCTGCGACAAGCGGCCCTCCTCGAGCCCCGGGACATCGAGACGGTCGCTTGCGTGCTCGTCGAAAAAAAAAGCAAAATCTACCATCGTGATCTGTCCGCGTAATTGCCGCTGCTGCGTGCACCGTGATCCCCCTTAATTGTCCCCTCGAACGACGATTATACTCGCCGGTCGTCGCCGATCGGACCGATTTCTTCTTGTGATTGTTCTCTGTTCGATTTCGATGTGATTTCGCCGAGTTTCGTCGGGTTCGGGTTCGTATTTGAAGAGGGATTTTCTGGAGGGACGTGGGTTGCAGTGGGGGGGGGGGGGGTATCTTTAGTTGTTTACCTTTTTGTTGGATTATGAAAAGTGGTGGCAGAAGAAATTCTGTTTGTTTTATTATTATTGTGAATTTGTCTCACTCATTTTTCTTTTCCCTTTCTCGTTGTTTTTCCTCCTTGTCTTGTACTGTGCACTTAGAGTTATTAAACCCATCGATTAACAACCGAACAAATAAACAAATAAATACGAAAGATACGGGAGAACGATATTATTATACCGTACTGGTATTTATTTAATCTTGACACGGCTCTGGTATCCCCGCAAATAAATTTAGTTCATTCCACAAATTCGATTTAATGTCCCAACATTTTGTTCAACTTCCCTCAAGCCGATTACGAAACAACTCATTCTTCTTCTCGGATACAACAAATTCAATATTACACTATCGAAGAGGAAATACATAGGTTTCACGACAGATCGGCCGAAATGTTCTTACGCCAATCGAATAATCACTGCGTGCACATATGCACTTGCCTGTACAATTGTAAACTTCGCTATTAACGATCGCAATTAATCGATCCCACCGATCATCCATAAAAATCTGTTCTCAGCTATTCCGAAAAATTCTCAATTAATCGAGAACCACCGTGCTCGTCGCCAGTTATTGTTTAACCGTTCCATTCCCATTCGTACGCGGGTGCCGGCGCGAAACGGAATCGTTCGCGACGATCGCCGGAAAATGAACGAACCCATCGGACGATTGAACGAGCGGGACACGAAAATATGAAAATGAAATGAAGCCGCCAGAAGATTCCAATCGCGATGGCTTCCCGTGCACGTGAACGCCGTGGGCTCTCGACAGGATTCCGATCGGATGCCGACGATTTCGCGGGGGCAAAAATGCCGCGTTTCGACGACTGGCCATCGCGATGCCGCGCGATTAATTACTGCGTCCGGAGTTTGTAACACGGAACTTTCGCTTCGGCACGGAGAGGAGCCGCGCCATTTTTTGGATTGCTACGTTTCGGTCACGTTAAATATGTGAGTGGTGAATTTTCGACGGCTCTTGCCAGAGGGTGGGGACGGCTGGGGGGGGGGGGTTGGTTTGAGCGGCGAGAGGGTCGGACGAGCGAAAGTTTGACGGATTTAGTGGGACTTCTTGTTACGCCGTCGACGGTACGGGGCGCGTTTGAAATTTTATTCGACGGTTCCCGTTTCGATTCTTGGTTTTCCGTTTCCTCGACCTTACTTGCAAATATTGCGAGCAATTTGAATGCATCGCCGGAAGAGGGTCTCGCAAAATATCTGTCTGTTTTTTCTTCGTTGCGTCGTTCGAAAGGATCTTGGGGCATCTTAACGAGCTCTGCACTGATTATTCATTGCCTGAATTATTCATTCGGACGAAACAACGATACTTCCCGCGCGTATATTCTAAACGAAACTTTACAAAAATATTCACTTCGCTCTCAAACTAGCCCGCCGACGAATAACGTTCGACCCACTTGTTCAACCCCCGTTGAAATCTCAATATTCGCAAATTCGTAGTCCCCTCGCAATGATAACGACACAATGCCAAGTGCACCAATAATAAAACACCCGGGCAACGGTAGCCCCGATCCCGAGCGCTTCATTACCCCCGAAACGTTGGAAGAAAGATCTAACGCGCAGTATCGTCAGACGCGCAAATTGACGGGCCTAAATACGGCATTCAGCGTTGCCCAATACACCCGAAAGAGGCACCGCCGAAGCGGCCGGCCACGGCGATAATAAAAAGATCCGGGGACAAATAAAAATCCGCATTACAAAACGCCCTCAATTCCCCCCTCAGCGGTCGCGTGCTCCCATCACTTAACCCTATCCGTAACGAACGCAAGCGTGCACGTTTTGCACGTGCACCCTGGGCGGGCGGTCGAAAATTGCGCGGTTACACGCACGGACTCTCTTCTAGCCCCTCTTGCACGCGGAACGCTTCATAATCGAGGGAATACTTGTCAACGATGCCGCCTTTCGTTTCCACGATAAAGGAACACGTCGTTGGGACAATAATTCGCGAAGTATGTTTCCTGTCGGCGGCTGGTATCGCCGATCGGCATCCGTGGCCACGTAAGAACCTGGAATTATGTATACCTTACGCTCAGCTGCCGCGGACGAGCTTCCGGTTATGAAATCGTTCTGCCCGTCTCTCATTTTCTCTTCTCCTTCTACCCCTCCCTCCTCCCTACCCCCCACCACTTCGTCGTCGTTCCACCCTTCTTTTCTCCACCTTCGTTCTTGCCGACCTTATCGGCGAGTGATTCCGATTTTTAACGCGCACCGGGATGGAATTTCAGTTTGTGCGGCGAATGTCGCGTGGTTCGTGGTCCGGGATTAAACGAAGATGATTATTTTTGTTGACAAAGCGTGCACGTTGGTGATCGTCGAGGCTCGGTGCGGTTCGTTTTTCTCGCGGACGTTAGCATCAGATTTTTAACTTTCCCTCGACGGTTCGAAAGGTATTTCGATGGGACGTGTTGGATAGCCGTCTCGCGGATAAGTATGATCGAACGGTTTTTATTGCAAGCGGGATCGCTCGACCAGTTGGGATTTATCGAGCGAGTAGAATTCATTTTGAAGAACGGTTGGGAAATTATCGCCGGTTAGAGAGCAAGCTGTCGTGCTTCAGACCGGTGTATTTATTTATCGGTGAATTCGTTCAACGAGAATTCATGCCGCTTCTATTGCAAAATTGAATTTAAAAGCCTCCGGAGATTATCATTCCAATTTCCTGAATTATTAATTATTGGCCGCGGTGTTCCCACCGCGAGCGTTTCGAGGATTTCTCGAACAATTTCTGTAACCGCGCTTCCTTATCACTCGAAAAGCAGTTCTCCGGTTCATTTTTCCGCAGCAGTGGAAAATGTGCACGCCAGCTACAGATGAGCTTGGAATCCGTAGTAGAGACAGCGGCCGCGAAGGAACTTTCTAAACGTCGGTCCATTTAAATACTAATTGTGCTCAATGATTTGTGTAAGCTGTGTGCGGCTGTAACGTAAGCTAAGCGTAACGCGGAGAAAGAGGTTATCGTCGAAGAAAGTATTATGAGCGGCAAGACAAGCGGTTGTTGCATACGATTACCATACGATTAGCAAATACAAGGTAGGGACAAAATCGCGGTGTAGATGGTCGACGAAGGAGCGGCCGTTCATGCGGGGATAAGATGAAAATGCGGAATAAATTTGTGTTCAAGAAAATCGTGTTCGAAAATTGCGTTCAGCACGCATCGTCGCGAAGAGCATTGTTCAGTTTTCTTCTCGAGCCGAAAGTTTCAGGAAAAAATACTTTCGCTCGACCTGTTGAACCTCGTCATTATCGTACATATTTTGATTAAACGATTCAATTATAAGGGAAGATTAGTCGGAACAGATTTACAACTTGTCAGTAATGATTTGTCGTGCCATTCTATACATTCCATAATACATTCTAAACATTTCAGCCCACGATAAGCGAACCGTTCAAAAACCGTTCACCGTTCCCATCCCCAAATCAGCGCGCATTCGAACCCCGAACCCAACCATCTCGATTCCCATTACTCTTTCAAGCCGTTAAAGCAACAAAAATTCGCCAAGAAATCATACCTCCCCGCGATTCCATTGCAGGAACACGAAAATCGCGATAAGTCCTTCGATTCGAGTGCATACCTACAAATGCCCAAGCACCGCGAACGAATCGAATGGGAACAGTTCTGCACAATCTCTACGGGGTGAAAACCAAGGAAACGTATATATATATATATATACCTTTAGATATATATACAATATATATATCTCTCTGTTCGCGCAACCTCAAAAGTTTCCAGATGGAAATTCGATCCGCGGCACCGACGACCCGGACACGGCCGCCGGATATATATAACCAGGGAATGAGATAAAGAAAATTGCGAATAATTCAAATCCAAATTGCCCCGGACATATTCGTACGACGGACGGCGATTCGATCGCGAAGAACAGAACGCAGAGAGAAACGGGTAGAACGTATGAACGCGAGGTGGTAGAAGGGTGAAGAAGAAAGAGAAAGAGAAAGAGAAAGAGAGAGAGAGAGAGAGAAAGAGAGAGGGGAGAGGGGGAGAGAGAGAGAAAGGGAGAAATGAAGCGCGAAACCACTCTACAACTTTTGATATCGATGCATCATCTCGATCCTCGCACCAGGTTCTCTGATCGATTTTCATTCCGCGGGTTGCATGGCGGCTCGCTATCCGGGTGCTATCTTCAACCACCTCGCCTTCGACGCCTCGTATCTATAGGGTGTTCTAGAAAGACTGAAGCAACTTTTTTGTTTCTCGTGCTTCTGGGACGAAACTGTTTGGATAAATTATTATTGCCCCCGTTTGGATGTTTGCGATCCGTAGGTATATGCTGTAGGGTGTTTCATGTGTATCGGACAGATTTCTGATTTTTAGTAGCGTCGGGAATAATTGTTCGACGAATTATTATTGGTCTTATTGGTTCGAATTTGTCATATATCATTACGGTACTGGCCGTGAGTTTGGAGTTACTACTTCAATCTTGCCCATATCGAATTCTGTGATATTCACGCATTAGCACGAACTAACAGCAATAGTAGTAATAACGATAATATTGTGGAGCTGTCCAAAACTTGCAACGGATAGAGTACATAAAACCGATAGAATTTGACACAATCGCGCGAAGGTCGAGACTTAAAATAAAAAGTACGCTGACTTAAAATTACGCTTTAAAAATTCTTCACCGATTCGGGTGGAATTTATTTGACTGTTCGTTGTCTCCACGCGGTATTACGATCGGCGTCTTTATTCCACAAAAAATCAGCTCGTTACATGTGCAAATGAAACTAACTGTCACCGCTACAATTACCGTTGCGCGCAAGCGAGGACGCTCGTTGCCGAAAGCGAAACGTTCGTTCGCTTTGAAATAAATAAACTCGCGCCCGCCGATGCAAATTGAAACTACCCCCCGAAGGAACGCAAAAAGAAATACTGCAACCGCAAAAATTTCTCACCGACGGTCCCCTTTCTTGCCATCCAATTACCGCAATGTAACTCATTAACCGCGCCATAAAATTCTGCCAGCATCCCGTGCGGGGCATTGGGCACTAATTAATCGACGCAACTTTCTTGAACCGAGCAAAAGTCGCGCTCATAAATGGCACGATGCGGCACGCCCCACCCCTAAGTTCGTTCCGAAAGAAAAAAAAGCATTTATATCGCCAAAGAATGATGATGATGATGGGAATGAACACGTTGGCCCGGAGGAAGCATAATTTCCGCGACAGGCGGAAAGGGAACGTGATAATCAGGCCGGACACGAAACGCTCCTTCGTCGAAATTACTCGTCCAGTGATCAACATCTTGGACACGGATTGCTTTCCGAAAGAAGGCTCCGGAGCACCTGTGGCGTGCACCTGTGGCGCACCATCTACAGAGCGCCGGTTCCGTGAACCAAAGCGCGCCGAGCCAATCCCGTTCCCCTCGATATCCGGACAGTTAAACGTTCGTCAATTATATCGAATGCGTTTCAATTATGTTTCCACTATTGCAAACGTTGAAATACGAAACGAAAGGTGTGTCGGCAAGTTTTCCGTATTTTTTGGTGGGGTGTGTCATGGGAGTTGTTATCTTTGCAGGGATCGATGATTTTGTAAACCGTATTTACAAATTCTTCTGCTAGATGCAGCTTTTCATTTAGTTTTCGTTTCTGATAGGAAGGACGACCCTCCAAAATTGGCTAGCGAAAATATTCCCCTGCGAAAGAGTCGGTAAAAACATAGATGGTTTCGTTATAATTACTCCCTGTCCCAAATAAAGCAAACTATACAAGAATATCTTCCAAACGAGATTCTTCTAAACGTGTCATCTTCGAAGCGTCATCCCTCCCTTCAACCCTTTCTCCGTCACCGCCGATCTCGTCCGTAGCCCATTCCAAATTCTCGTACAAACGAAAAATATGTTTCCCTCCGCGTTCTCCATAATTTCTCCGCGTGGAACCCGAGAACCGCGGTTCTTTAACCTTGCACCGTTCGTTCGCGTAGCAAAATCGAGATCTCGGGAGCCGTTCGCGCTGCTCGCCGGGGACACCTTGTATAATGGTACGTGTAAAGGCGTCCGGTCGACTGGCCGTGTAAGATATCAGCTAAGAAACGGGCCCGTCCAAGACTTTACGACCGCTCTTATAATTATCTCCAATAAATATCTCCGCGGCACGAGAGCGTATATATCGAAATACCCCAGCTCGGGTCAGAGGTGAACTCTCTGCCTCCATCTTTCGATCAACGCGTTTTCTTTTGGTCGCCCCGTTCACGCTGATAAATTTATAATGTTCAAGCGCGAGCGCCGCGGACCGTCGATGAGGAATGGGCCTGCTTAATAAGTCCGCTCGGCCACACGCGAATCCACGGACCAATTTCGTTACCACAGTTCTCGATTAGTCCTCGACGACCCCCCCTCCAACCCCCCAGCAACCACCTTTTATTCTCTTTCCTTTTTTTTTTTTTCGTTCCTCTTCTGCCGTACCCGTTAGCAAGTACGCGGCGCCGTACATTTAATTACACGCGAGCGGACGCGCGTGTAATTTCTTTCTCCGCTTGGAGCGATTAAAAGGGAAGAAGCTTTTTCTCGTTTGTCGATGATACGCCACGGTATTTAGGTGATCCCCGGGCTGAGTTTTACTTTTGTTGCTGGTGATTCTTGCCGGCGCTTTGTTTCGCCGTCCGTTTTTCCGTATTATAAATGCATTATAAATATTTATAATACACGAATTGGATATAATAAATGCGATATGCTGATTTGAATTGCGTAACGCGATGAACCGATGGGAGCTTGGGTTAATTGCAAGAGAATCGACGTTTTTTAAAAATTGTAAGGGTTCTTTCGAAGAATTGATTTCGACGAACGAAGGAGACGAATGAAAGATTGCAAGACGTTTCAACAGTTGAACGGTAGTAATAATAAATTCGTTTCTTCGTCCAATTTTTATTTCCACTCGTATGAAATTATAGAAAATCTTCCGAGCTCCGATAAGGCGGGTGAAACTTCGAACAGTTCCCGAGTGCCTCGAACGAGGGTTAAATTGCCCCGCACAGATAAGAATGAACTAGGTTATCCTTGGTCTCCATTGATTTTGTGGAGTTGAAAGAGCTGCATGAAAATTTCACGATAAAGAGGATTATACAAGTAGTAAAGTGTTAACAAAAATCTTGCAGCGTCTAGGATTAACATTAATTATCCTTACTTCGCTGTTAGCTACTTAATATGTTCCATTTCTTCTTCGACAAATCAAGGGTGCAGTAAAAATTGTAATAACACGAAGGTGTTACGAGAACGGAGAAATTTTTTAGGCCTGCAAATAATTCTAATGCGGTATGCAAGTAAGCTAGACGAATGAAAGGCATTTGAACTTGCCCCGGAACGTATTAGGCTCGGTTTAATTCGATGAAGAATTACATGTTTACGCCTCGATTCGGGGAGTCTTAAGATCGGCCTTAAGTATACCACTTTTTTACGATCTTTCTTAAGGGACCAGTTAATTGCCACTTTCAAGAGGCCAATGAAACGAATGATCGTTAGTACAAGAACACGTCTTAAGCAGGCGCCGATTCTCTTTTTCTTTATAGTCATTACTAATTCACCTTTATTGTTCCTAAAAGTGTTGGCGTTGTTGGCGATTTTACACCGACTAGCTGCCGCTTATTTTTTAACAACCCTCAGATTTTTTTACACGATGTTTTATAGTTTAGAGAAGCATGCTGCGAATCGACAATTCCTTCCGACGCAAATTAAAAATCCGCTCTTTTAAAATCTGAATTGCCTCAATCTAAATTATCGGAATTCCAATACGTACAGTAATATTCTACCTAATTCCTGTCGCAATTAATTGCACGTATAATATACGTATATGTGCGCAGAAGTACTGGATAATTGTGTTTTCTTTATATTCACGACACTTTCTGTCCACATCCTATTCTCGTAACGACAAGTAAATACTCTTACACCGATATCTACCGTAGCCCCGATGATCCAAATTCAACATTTCGATTTCGATATTCCTCCATAAACAGAAATCGGCCTAATTGGCCGAATATAAGAAAGATGCAGGGAAAAGAAGGGAAATGTCAGTATATAGTCTAGAATTCTGAAACGCGACGTCCATTTGTCTTCGTGCTTGGCAAAGAAGAAGAAGAAACCGCCTGCATCGTTTCCTACCCATTAATTAAGTACAGTTACGGCCTTCGGTTAAATACCATGCGATCGTTTAATAATAACGCGACCAACCAATTCGTCGAGGACTCGTGGATCGCCTCGATCCTCCGAGGAGGGAAAGTGCATGGTCTAAACGGTTTCCTCTCGCATCGTTTGATCTTCGTCTGTTCTTGCAACCGGTGTTGCGGCGCGATCGGCGAATTGCAAAAACCGGACAGGATTAACGCGCTGTTAAGTAATTATGCAGTGTGTAATGGAGACGTGGAAAGAGGGCACGCGATGAAGATGCGCCAGTAATGGGAGGAATGAAAGTGTGATTGTCAGGTGGGGGGAGGGGGGTGGGGGGGATTGCGACAGAAATCATCTGTGAATTTCGAACTGGAGAATTTTTTCGTGTTATTAATCGTCGTTTGCTGCGGACGGAAAGATGGACTTTGATCATCGTTGGATAATAGTGAAATCTGAGGGAAATTTGAAAGAGGAGGTGTCAGAAATGGTTATGACAACGCATAGTTTAAATTTGCCCGCTCTTATCCGGTCCAAGTCGCCTTTGTTATAATTATATTTGTTATAATTATATGTCATAACCGGTTATACATTCTGCGCGTCTTAAGATAATAAACGATGGAGTAGCATACTCCAGCGTAAGATAGCGTACTGGCCTCTGCATGTACCAAGGGGAAGGTTACGAGTCTATTAATTATATCTTTTTGTGGATATGTCGTTAATAAGAGCGTCCAATTGTGAAATTTTATGTACATTCATTTGTTGTTACTTCGACGTGCGACACTTTCGGGTCAGACATATTTTTGATACTCGGTTACTACGTATAATAATTAATTATTACCACTAATTACCAATAATTGAGTAACAATATCAAGCATGAAGAATAGCATAAAAATTGAAACCTCCTAAATTAAATACCAAATTACATTTTCCACCCTTACTATTTTGTAAACGTTGCAATCACATTTCTAACTACACTCGAATAATGTATAATATATATAATATATATAATAATATATAATAATATATATAATAATTGTACTCGAATAATTTCTACATCCCCCACGATTGTACCACTATCCCTCAAAACCTTGACTTAATTGAAATCCCTGAACGAATTCCAGCAAGATTCGCCTCCAAAGGATCCTCCAAAGCCTGATAATCCCACAGAATATAGACAAACAATCCCCCGAGCGGCGTTCACTCTACATTCATACGGAAGTGCTCGGGCGTAGAATTTTAATTCCTACTTTGCGATTACTCCAGAAATAGCCGACGGGGGAAACAAGAATTACCGTAGGAGACGTGAATTATGCGAAAGGATCGTCTTTCTGGGTGGCTGTGTCTTACGAAACAACGAACGGGTCGAGGAAACAAGAGGGACAGAACGAGAGAGAAATAGAAGGGAAAGGGAACAGAGACGCGGAAATGGATCGAGGTAAATGTTCTGTGAAGAGGGAACCGTGTATCTTGATCTCGTTACGTTGCCAACTGTCGTGCGTAACGCAAAAGGCGATTTTATGCGGCGAACAGCCCTGGTGAACGCGAACCGTCGAGTTTTCGAGCGGAATGGACAACGCGGAGCGTGACTATAAATCGCTCGAGCCACTTTCTTCCTAAGGCGATAGTGGAAGAAAGAACAAAAATAGTTCAATTGAACGGTGAAGGAATGTCGAGCAGAGTTGAACGGAGGGGGTCGTCCTCGATGTGCTTGGAATTGTTTCGGACAATTTGTCGCCATTGTTAATTAATCGAGCATTCGGAGAATGTTGAATAGAAATCGCTAGCACCCTGCCCACGACAAATTTCTGTCCTGGGAGTACAATTTTATCCGTGTTGCCCGAAGGCAATCGTTTCTCCTACCCTTAAAACGTTTCGACGCACAAATTGCAACTATAGAAACATTATTCAAACAAAGTACAGAAATCGAGGGTTGGCTGATACAGCTCTGACGGAAGCTCGCGTCGGGATCAAAAGTTAGCACGTCGTATCGAAACTGCCGAATCGATACCCTCGAGATTAAAGCCGTCGAGCACTTCGAATTGCTAATAAGTAGTCCGACCAGTTTCAACTTTTTCATGCCGGGAGTACACAATACCGATACCAATCAACACGATGACATCCTGGGACGAGAGTCCTTAAAGTTCTGACCATATCCATAAACAACGACACCGGAAAGAGAGAGAGAGAGAGAGAGAGAGAGAGAAAGAGAGAGAGAGAGGAGGAGGAACGAAGTGGAAGAGAGATACACAAAAAGAGGAAAAGGGGAGCCGATGTCCGTTCAAGATTCGCCTAATTACCGTCTCGATTCGGCCCGCTTCTTCAGCAATCGTGTGACCCCGTTGCCGGTTTCACGCACGTGCGTATTGCGCTAGGCGAGCGTGCACGCGCGCGAATCCTCGCAGAGGAGCTCGATTTCACGCGTGTAGGTAAGTGGAAAGTGCGGGGATTTTTGTTCACCAGCGCCGCGAGAAAATCTAGTTGACGCGTAATTAAGTAACGCGTAATTGCGCGAGCTGAAGCGTTGCTCGGTGCGCTGGCCGAGTTCCATGCCCGGCAATTCTTCGTCGACGATGCGCTGGCATTGCGCTGGCAAGCTGCAACCGGCGTGGTAACTGTGCGAGTCGTACGAATCCGTTTGCCGGAACGTGTGCGCGAATGAACCGAAAATTGTAGCGCGTACTTGTACGTACATTGGGTGTGCGGATCGATCGGTTCTTTCGATTAGAACGCGATTGAACTGTTTACGCGTGTTGCACTTTGGCTAAACGCTATCAATTATTATCAGTCACACGATGCTGATTTAACGATGCATAGTTCTATCGTCGTTATTTGTTGCAATTGTTTCGTCATCGAGAGAACTGCGTTTCGGGCCTACCGAACTTTCTTCGCGATTGATTTTAAAATGTAATACTTATTATAATTGCATTATCGTGCCAGTGCGATTTCTGTAAGACTCACGCAAATTTACGAAAGAGAACGTAAAGCAATGAAGTTCTATTCGATATTCGTAAGGTGTTACTCGACGTTCACCATTCCAAAATGTTTTTCCATTCTCATTAAAATTAGACCAACCATGAAGGTCCGACGCGAATTCTGAAAGCAATTCGTTCAACTTCCACCCTTATTACACGCAGTCCCCCTTCACGTGCAACTCTCATACAAATTTTATGAAAATTTCTATTCAGCAACGCCTTTATTATTCAACAAAGTATATCGATTCACCTACGCGTCACGACACTCGGCCATTCTAAAATAGAATTCCCTGCCTAACTGCATGCCCGCACACTCTCCCTCTGTCCATTAACTTTTCAATATCGGTTTCGCCATTTTCCCCGCGAGCCGTCCGCCTGCACGAAACCGGGAGCGAGGCAAAAACGAAAATAATCACGATTTTCCGTCCGATACTGCCGACGCACGCGTTACAACACCGCCGCCGCCGTCGTCGTAAAAATCATTCCCCCCCACCCCCGGGCCTCTCTTCGCCGTCGTTCGCCGTTCACCGCGAGTCTCCAAACGCGTCACGATCGTTCACCGCAGATGAAAGGAGCTGATCCAGCGTCCGGGCGAAATAGGAAGCTGATTAGCATAAGGGCGAAACGTGGATGCGCCCGAGTCCATTGTGTGGCCACAGGGGCGGCGACGGGAAGGGGGTTGCCTCGGTTTCGACCGGCGGCCGTGTCCGGCGAGGGTCGTCGAGCGTGTCGCGTTTTGCGCGATGTCTCAACGAGAGAGCGGTCCGCTCGGCGTGAAAGCGAGCGGTGGATCCGATTGCCGGCGCGCGATCCCTCAACCCTCCTCGTCTTCGTCATTTTCACACGCCGCTGCACCGGAATCGCCGCTGCTCTACTGTGACTCGCTTGCGCAATAACAAGAGCGGACGCGGTCGCTCGGGCAGCCTTCGCGACGCGGCCCCGCGTCCTTTCATTTTCGTTCGACGCCGTTTGCTCGAGTCGGGTCAACCCCCTCGCCGCGGAGGTCCTCGCGGACGGGCAGTTGTCGCGTTGAATTTTGGGAGAGGGCACGGGGGATACGTTGTACGGCCGTTAGAGCTGAACGGTGATATTTTCGTTTTTCGCAAGTATTGTATTGAAGAGAAGGAGAACGGTGCGACGCGAAATTGTTTTGGAACGCGACGCGTATTATTTTGGAATCGAGCTGCATTGGAGATGGGATTTTATCATTGGGGTACGCGAGAAATATAGCGAAGGAGCGAAGAAAGTTCGAAGGTGGGTTGGTATTTGTGATTTTGCAGTGCTTGTCATACTTTATATCGTGTTGACGAACCCGATTTATTCCGGGCATTATTTTGGGAAATTGTTCCGCCGTTCTGTGCACGAACTGGTGGACAGTGGAGCTGCGGTTCGCAGGCTTGAAGTAACGAACTACGGAATCAATGCGGTTCTCTCGGAAAAGAAAAGGAACGAACGACCCTTATTATATTGCATTTCACGCGAACCCCGCAGAAACTTCTGCAAAGTGCCAGGGTGAAACATTGCTTCCACGCGGGGATAGTATACCACGTATACCACGGCGTTAAAAAAAGGGAGACCCCTCGCTTGACGAAAACGGACGAACGAATAGTTTGGTTACTGCGCCCCGCTCTCGGCTATCCCATAAAAATTGTAGAGTACTAAAAGTAATCGCCGGCTGGGCACGTGGAAAAAAAAGACCTGCAAGCGGATGGAATTCGTGTTATCGACTTACCGAATTTTCCATCAACGGCTCGTGCCATTCGACAACCGCGCGATTCCATTAAAAATTGTTTTCCCCCCTCTCGAGCGGTCCTGCGTAAAACAGCGAAAACGAAATCCTGCATCCCACGATAAATCTGTTACGAAGCGTCCTCCGAAGTTGCACAGGATCAATATATGATAGTCGATAAAATACCACATTTCGAATAAATATCCGTGGTGCATGAACAGGTGAATTCGCGTGAACTTTTCACCCTTACACGACGGACAAAAGACTTCCATCGATCCTGTATTATAATCTTGCGCGCTCGAGAGTCGCGTCCAGTGGATTCGAAATGGAGAAGCAGAGGCTGCATATTGTCGCCGGCGAGCAACGAATTCCGGCGAGGAGTAGCGGTGACTTTTATTCCCGATAATGACAGAGAACGGGAACAGAGTGGTCCCGCCGTGGTACGTGATCAATTTTCGGGCCCCCTTCTTGCACCCCCTGACGTGACCGGGCGCCTAACTACGATTTCGGCGTAATTATATACGTCCGTCTGTCCGGGCGTCTGTCCACGGTCGCAGTATCCTATAAATCGACCGGTCTCTAAAAGACATCTTGTGATCAGCACGATCAACCGCGCCTAATACCTCGCATCGATTCGGTGGACATTTCTAGATTTTCGTACATTCAAATAGCCTTACTTCTTGGTGTTAGTTTTTTTAGTGGATTTCGAGTAGAGCGCGTAGCTACGGCGGATTTGTTATATTACGTTATGTTTAGCGCCCACAAAAATAATAGTGTCAATCGTGTGCATTGAAGCCATCAGAGACATAGATGTTAGAATGAATACGCGAGATCGTGAGAAGAATGCATGGCGAACACCGCAATTCGCTTCATAAGCCGCCACCAAACGCAATATAAATCGCAATAAAAATCACCCACCCCCGCGGCATCAATCCTTCCACCAGCGAAACATTAAGGAACCCAATTCGAACAGCAATTTCGATCGTCCCGTCGAGAGACGCACGACTTGCTTCGACCATCGGCTCTCGCCCAGAACCGCGAGGACTCCGCGAGGATCCTCGCCCTTCTTTAACCAATTTCATCGCCTCGTTGCCTCACCCTCGTTCTCCTCGACCGGATCATCGCGACAAACCGCGGTCACGCTTCGTTCGTGGCCGAAAATTCGATGCCTCCTGCTCGGAAATCACTCGGGGAAGGAAGACGAAGGAACGGGGGGAAGGTTGTTGAAGGATGATCGGGTCTCCCCGAGGAGCAGATGGCCACGAGACGAACGTAATTGGCCAGCCATCGTGATTATTGCCCGTGGCCCGTTCTCTTCTTTCCTCTTCTCGCGTAAACATTGTCCTCGTCGTTCCATAGACGCGCGTCCTTTCCTCTCGAACTATGATTCTGTGTTTCCATAATACATAGAATCGTGACCAGTGTCCGGAAGGATGGACCGAGTTGTCTCTGAATGACGCTTGCTAGACGGCTGTCGATCGTCTTGTCAACCACCTGCTCGGTTTATGGTCCGGGATAGGGAATAAGAGGGCAGGGCTATGGGGATAGATAGTGGAGGAATGTAGGGATGCATGCGAGATTGTTTCGTGAAGATAATTTTGTTTTATTTTTGGAGGGGATTGTGTACGTTCGCCTTCGAGTGTAATTCATTACTGCAATACTTTATTCAATTATCTGTCCTCGTTTTTGTACAAATGGCTGGATGGCATCTAAAATGCGAGGTGGATATTCGAAACGTTGGCTGCGATTTAGATTTTCAGTCGAGAAGGAGATCTTGAAAAGTCAATGCGATATCGTATGTTACAATTGTAATATTTCATCCCATGTCGCAAAGTAGCCGGGCTGCAACGATACACATGTACATTGTATTAATTTCCAAATTGTGCATACATTCTGTAAATTCGTTTCGCCACAAATATCCGCGATCTATACGTAACGTAAAAGCCAAACGCGGGCAACAACGCGTAATTTAACCTACCACTGCATGAACGTTCCACGACCCAGCTAAAAGCTACCTCGGCATCTTCCATTTAACTAAAACACCATTCACCACCCGAATTCCAATTCCTTTCAGGCCTCGAAATAAAACTAAGCTATTTCCTTCGCCTCGCGTAAACCCAGCATTTACTCATCTCCAGACCCATCCACCTAAGCTCTAAAACTCGCATTCCACTTTCCCGCAACCACCTACTCGGCAACCATCCCATCCGAGCGAACCAAAAAGAGCATAAACTCGCCCGTCTCACTGTCAGCGTGCACCGTGTGTCCCCTGCAGGATCAAAGGTGAGCCCGTGTCAAAGCGATGCGTGCATCCAACCTGCCACCCCCCCAGCCCCTCTAACCCTTTTGAAACATAAGGGATGACGCGCGAAGGTAGCACCGGCGAAGGCAACTTCTTCGAAGTCAGCTCTTTAAAATGCTCGCCCTCGAAAGCCTAGAAGCGTCGTGTTACGGGCCGACGTGTGCATGCGCGTACGTGTGCATGTAATGCTCACCTGTCCCTCTACGCGAGCCAGCGAAATGACTTTTACGACAAGCAGTCATCCTCTAGCACGGTGTCCACAGGAGGTCCGTGAACAGCACTGACCTCTTGGCCGCAACGAGGTGTCTCGTTCGATTCCGGCTGACGCCGACTCCGTAAACGTCGTATAAATTTTATTCGGTGGTTTTATCGCGTGACCGTAATTTACGGCCGCGCGGAAACGCGCCACCGAGATTGGACGCGAGATCTCGACTGATGAACGTCGTCCCTCTGACTCTTGGATGCTGTACAGGGTGTCTGGTATCCGTGCGTAGGGGTGGCAGGACAAGTCGAAGAGGACTGGCCGTGTGTCGTGTGACAAAATGTTCCAGGTTTCGGCTCGTATTGTGTTGCGTCTTATGTATGTGTTATCGACGGATTGAAATTTCAATGGTCTTTGCGGTACAATCGGGTAACACGTTTTGTAATTTCGATGGGATTGATTGGTGTTACAGGAGCGATGAGTTTTGGTCGAGAGTTCCTCTTTTTGTTATTACTGGATCGTTTTATCGAAAATAAATTTGTCGAAAACGGTGTACGAGGGATGTTACGATTGTTTTTTTTTCGAACAGAGTGAGTTTAAACCTTTATCGGATATTGTAAGTGTACCACGGTTAGGGCATGCGTAACTGAACCGATCTTATGTATTCACAGAGAACAAATATAAAGTAGAAAATACAGTTTGTTCAAGAATGTAATATTTCAAAGTTCGATTTCCCTCACAGTAGTTTTACCATGATTTCTTTTCTTTCACACTTCCGTATGGGGGTTAATACAGTTACTGTGATTATAAATACTGCAGTTATATTGGAGCCACCCTGTACAGTTGTCTCGAGGCGTCTAGGATATTCCCTGGGTTGGTTTTGCGAGTAGTTGAAGATAGTAGTTGTTTATACGAGCTACGTGGTAGTGTAAGATTTAGAGGAGACTATTTTTTGGCTTTTTTTTTTTATGGGAGTAAAATTGTGGAGGGCAATGAAGAATCGGGATGCGTGGGGTTAAGGGGTTAATTGTTGGAACGAGAGAAGCGTGAACCTGAGGGAGGGCGAAATATTGTGCTGTTTGAAAAGGGAGGTGTCATTTTATCGCGGTTGTCCAACGTATAGCTGTCTCTGCAGAACTTCATTAATATATTATAATCTTGCATACATTTTTACGATTTACGATTTATAAAATAAATCGTATTAAAGGTATTGTCGAAATGCAAATACATAGCAGTCTCAATTAATAATTAAACGTAACCATACATTGCGTAATATAAAATGAACAAAACGAAAGGGTTGAACAGTTCTCAACAATTTTAAGACGAAAGACAATCATCTCACCGCTGGAAACAAAATACGAAACACCCCCGCAAGGGATGAAACCTAAAACAGAAACGTTTCGACAAGAAAAATTATCCAGAACGATTGAAAAATGCGTTCTATCCGAACTCTCCCGTTTGCCTTCAAATTCCCCGTGTCTCTTACCCAATAATAAAGAAAAAGTCCCCAACGAACCTAAATAACCGCCGCGTACCGCCACCGAAAGGACGGACATCTCGTGAAAGAAGGGACGCGAGTAGAATCGGGAAACATAAACGAAAACGTCAATCAAAGTGTGTAAGAAGGTTCGAAAAGCAACGGTGCGTGGGCTAATTATGGCCGGCTGGTTTTCACGGGACACGCGTGCACGCGTGCGTCTCTGTCCTGACGGCTCGCGTGACGTACGCGAAGTGCAGGTACATTAAAACGTGTGTACATCGCCACGACAACATATGCTGCGTGCCCGACAACGCGCGCCGCTGTTTTTACGAGCTAAGAACTGCTCGCCGCTTTCTCGGCCGACACGTTGCCGCCGATTAAGTGAGACTTAATGCAAGCTGGAGGCCTTGGGCTCTTGTCTCAATGCAACCCGAGATCTTTCAGCCGCGTCTATTGTCGGAAAATGACGTCGAAGGAATGTGGGAGCGAAGACGGTGGTCCGATAGAAATTTTTGGACGATTCGGTGTGTACAGGAAATCGGCTGGTTCTCCCTAATTTTTTGCGTTTGAAATGTTTAAACCGGAGACAGCATCGAACGTTATTAACGTTACTTGAAATAGAGCAGGACGATTTCTGTTAATTCCAAACGTTCGTGCAAGCAGCGGGGAGAAAACGAAACGAACGCACGACGCGGTATAAAATATGCGCATTGCGCAATGTGTACCGTTGAGAGAGAAACTTCTTCGTATTGTGTCGGTATTGAAACACCGAGGATGAATTTCTATGTTAATTAGATTGAACGACAGCCGAACGTGTAACCGGTGGATGTGTCCCCTTAAAGGGTGAATAATGTACGAAAAGTGAGAGTTTAGAGAGAGTTTTCAGAGAGCATAACGATCGCAGTACGTATCTGCTGAGCTTGGAGAGAGAGCGGACTCGAATAAAAACAGCGATTCATTTCCCTTATTGTTAATGCCCCCTATTTAAAGGCCATTATGTTTCTTCGGCTACCTTCGTTTGAATTTATCAAATTACTGAGCTGGAAGCGCCACGGTGGACTAATTACGTGCAGCATAAATATTTGTTTAAAAATCTCTGCCACCTAGTTCACTTTACCCACGTTTCATTTACACAAATCTATTATACAGAGTCGTCTCTATGGAATTTACAATCATCCCCCCCCCCCGAAAAAATAAAAGGGAAACGACAAGTAAACGGTTAAGGGAACGGAACAAGTGACTCAATCGCGAAAGATTGATGCGTCCCGTGGCACGAATCGTTCCACTTTCCCGACAGAAAGCGAGAGGGGTATGTAACACTTGAACGACAGGCAGGTCGTCCGGTCTATCGCCCAGGTGTCGCCCCCGAGAGATAATTTCTTCGCGGCGTTCGCAGATCGACAGGACAACGGCATGCTCGACAAGGTGTACGGCTCCGATTTTACGAGGCCCTCTCGACAGGAGACATTGCCACGAGGCCGATAGACAGAGGAATCGGACTGCTGGTCACGCTGGCTGCCTCTGTTGGCCGGCTCGCACGCATTTCCATACAATGCCGTACGCGCGGCATTTCCATACGCGTCGAGTCGCGCTCCCGGTTTTCACACGCGCCACCGTTGCCTTCCTTCTTTTTTTTTTTCCTTTATTTCTTTTTTTTTCGCAACACGTCGTCGCACCGCGTGTGCACGCTCGCCCCCGCGCGGCTCGTCGCACCTGTCACGCTCCTTTGATCTGGGTCAGCCGGGAGAGTCATCGTCACGGACCTGGCCTGCGATTCTTCGAGACCCGTTTCCGTGTTCGGCGCTCTTGCACGGGGTGCGTAGAATCTTTCCTCTGTATCGCCGTTCGGACCGTCCTGTTGGTCCGTGCTGGTGGTCTGCTTGCGAACGGAGGACGTTGTATTTTGCGAAATGCGTTTCGTTATTGTCGAAAGAATTTCTTCATTGCGACATTCGCGCAGATTCGTTGGACATAAAGTGCCAATAAGATATAGGGTTAATGTACAAACCGCGGTCTGCATCATAAGTGCTCGCCTGATCGCTATTTGCTGACGGACAATGATTATTTCAATAATCGAATATATTTTCTGTCTAAATGTTAGTCTTCTTGCAAGATATAATTGTAAATAATTCTTTCGCTTGCTTTGGGCATAGGGATGAACAAATCTCTATTTTTGTATCTTCTTTCTGATCTTTCTCTGGAGTCTAGAGTCCAGACCACGGTTACGTTTCTTTGCCCTTTGAAAATAACTGTAACAAGTAATAGCCATTTAATTTTTCTCGACGAGAATTAACGGAGTCGAACGAAATAACGTATAGGTACCTGCTATTGACAGCCGAGAGAAACGCGGCCATCGCGCTTCAGTTACTCTATGTGAAATATGTTAAACAACGCCATTTAAAACGCCGCGGTTTCCCTTGGCTTATCAAAAACGAATGCATTATTCAATGATGCAGGGATGCGAAGGATGTGAAAGCAACGTTGACGTGGAACATCTTCCGTACAAATGGAGATATTACACCGGTTAATGTATACGGTCCCACGCAGTCAATGGTAATCCTTTGTTTTCGAATCGTCCGCGAATGAGCAGAAGCGTACGAGCAAGCGAGTCGCGGTGCATCGGTTCCGGAAATGGGTGTTCGCGTAATGAATTTACGAGGGGACTGTTTTCAATAATTAAACAGCTCGACCTCAGCTCCCTTTGAACTGGAATTAGGATGGATCTTACCGGTGGTTGATCTCTTAATTAATGTTGTTGGAGTAATTAGAATGGGAATTTCTTGGGGAAGTTCGTAACACAGGTAGGAGGATGTTTATTCATGTGGAATGTCAATTTAAAAGGATTTTAAACGAGCCGTTGTAATCCCCTTATTATTATTTGCTTCGGCAATTATTGAGCTAACCCTTTACGGACTGATCGCGATCAATGGAATATGTGACACGCTCCGATTTGGCATTTAATGTTGCCAATTGTTCCAACATTGCAGTTACTTTAAGCCGTTCAGTTGAATTTCAGGCAGCGACTCGATTATGTACACACTGGTATTCTGACAAATTTAAAGGTCTGTTACCAATTTGCTGATTCCCTGTTAAAAACGATTAATATACGGAGCGACTCAAGAACGATTAGTACATTTGTCGTTCGTTTCGTCGTCAATTACGAAACTTTACGGTCGTAGAATTGGCGAGGAGATTTCATGCATAATTCATTGCCTGTCGCACATTTGTATGTTCCATTAATTTCTTTCCTTTCCAAGAAGCTACCAAAACGTGCTAATTAAGTCGCCCACAGGATTCACTCAATTAAGAGAGGAATATTGTCGTTTGGTGAAATTATTTATTAATATCGGACAATCAAATAGATAAAGTATTGCAAAGAAAAATTCACGCCGACGCTTGAATCGCGGCGTCTTTCAAAACGAAACTTGTTCTACGTTTAAAAATTCAAATACCACTACACGCAAACTATAGTATAACAACCGCGGCCACTCGGTCGCACATGAATAAATATATAAATTCGACGCTAAATGGTCGTATCTTTCTCCGACCCAATCCACGCGACAACCTCCCCCCCCCCCCATCGAATCCCCCTTTTCTTCTAAAGGGTGGAAACGAGGTCACGAGGAAGAAGCGGTGTCGTTCGCAGGGACAAAAGCGTTCGTATAACCCCCCGCCCCCGAACAAAGAAGCCAGAGAGTGGCAATAAAATTCGACTTGCTCGCGACGACGGTGGTCCCACCGGCGGCGTGTCACCTGTGAAACGCTGGAAAGCGACGATTTGTACGAGAAATCGTTGCCCGGCACCGCCCACCTTTCCGTGCTTTCCTCTCCGGCTACCTGGACGAAAGTCGTGAGGCGCGCCGCGACGAGTTACGAGCACTCCGCCGACCCTGGCTTTTGGTCATCATCCTCGACCCGGATCCGACCGCGCGCAAACGCTTCAGAACGCGTGGCGGGTTAATCGAGCGGCGTAAATCGGCCGGCCGCTTGTCAACGCGGGTTATTGCGGTTATCGGATATTGAATCTTTCTGATGCGGTGCACGAATGCACGGGATGGGTTGCGGAGGACTTTTGCATTCTTCCTGTTGTTTTTTCGTTAATTTTGTTTTCATTCGATTACGCGGTGGATTAAGAACGTAGGAAGGTCTGTATGGTGTAGAGCGTGGGACTTATATTATAGGTGAAAAGGTATGGCATGTCTAGGGGTTGCGAGGAGGACGGTAATCTTCGAAGGAAGGTGTCAATATCGAGGTGAAAATTGAAATGGGCTTATCAAATATGCATCGATCATTCTGAAAGCGAGTCGAATGATAAGCGATACGAATCTTTTTATTTCTCTCGCGTTCCATAGATTTAGTTACGTGCGACGGGAAAGAATTGCATTCGAATTCGACGAACGACGAGGGTAGAATCGCGATTCTTAAGACTCGAAAACATGCGAACGATTCTATGAGTCACTATGCACATCAGTCTCGCCCTGCGCACGGGTAATACATACGTCTGTTCCTCATGTGCATCGCGAGACAAACGGACAGACGTTTAATGAGTTTGTCCGCGTGGATATGGGCGCGGGCTGGCCGTCCCGTTCGTGATCGTTAATAGGAGAACGGAAAACGAACGGAAGTCGCTGTGAAATCGCGCTGCTCCTCCCGGAAGACGCCCGGTCACGATACTGTTTCGTTCGTACGCTTTGGTCGCTGGGCCGATCGATCCTCGAATAAAGATGCAGGGATTGTAATACATAGTTGGACGAAGGGAGCGGGGTAGTTTTGGCCGTCACGTTTCACGTGTCAACGTGCCACCGTGAAGGTGTAGAACAGAAAATTTACGGGGCTGTGTCGGTAGCAATGAGTGACGCGTGTCCGGTTATACGTTCGCCCCTGGATATTGTTTCCTTTGGCAATTGTGCGCCACGATTATTCCGCGATGGGTTTGTTAAATTTTCATGGGGCAGAATGTGCTTCGTTTCTCGTTGATGAATTCAGTAATTATTGACACCGGTTGCGTGCAACTACAAGACGCCACTTAAAACTAATATTCAGCAGACAATAATGTTCTACGAATATTTAAACGAACTGTATTCTTTATCCCATGTATGCTATTGAATCGTTTTGCCCGAGAGTAACGCAATCGTGGTGTAGCGAATTTACAAATTCTGCGAATGGAACGATACGCATTACCCAAACGAAAGAATACAGCTTGTACGTGTGAGGCCCTGCGCGCTCGTATATGCGTGCACTGTAAAGCCACCGCACGAAATTACATGGAAATCTTGACGAAAGTTCAACCAAGGTGACACTTGACCAGCGTTATGGTCGTTCGTTGATGAGAAACGACAGTGTTCCAGTCGTCGTATCCCACAAACGACATATGGCGTCTTCGACCGCAACTGACGCGCGACGCGACGCCAGGCGACCTGCGGTTTCTGTCATTTATCGATAATCGTTTCGTTGCTCGTCCCAGGATGCGCCGGGGCCTTCCCCCGTTAATGCACGCATCCGGTATCGAAGTAAGTGTAACCAACTAGGACACGCATCATCGAGCCCCCGTGCCTTATGGGAATCGAAAATTATCGACTTCGAGCTCGCCCTTAGTCGAAGCTGGCCAGCTTCGACAGCGGCTAAACTGAGAGTGGCGACTGTTTTACGAAGATATCGAGAATTGGAGAACTTCAAGTTGCGATTTGAGAGTCTCGATTGGATATGGATATGTATATCTCTGGTGAAGCGAAATCTGGTTATAACGAAGTTACATATTTTTCAGTTTTGTACAATCCGTATTCGAAACTATTTGCTGTTTTATTGCCGCCAAGTATCTTCAATTATTTCTCTCATCATATATTACATGATTCTATTAACTTTCTTTACAGTCGCTTTCTCAACGCTGTATTTGCATAATGTTAAAAAATGCGCATCGAATTGGAACCAGTTCAATGTTTATTAAGAATCTAGTTGCCGTTATTTCTCTTCGAGTCCCAATTTATTCAGCCTGTCTACCAATGATATAATTCGGTTAAACGGGGCCCTACTGTACCCTCTTCTATCATTCAATGCCCCGCAATCGCAAGTCCCTTTCCCCCTACCTCCAAAAAATTAATTCCTCTCGTTTGTAATTATTTAACTTTCCGTTACGCGTGTCCCATGCGTGCCGTCATCAAATGAGAATCGAACGGAAACAATGCAACGACCCTGCCATCGACAAACAAACTGCAACCCTCCGAACCTTAAAAAACAAAAACACGAATATCGTCCAATAAAAGCGGTACACATTGCCAAAATTGTTTCCCAAACAATCACGACTCCCGCGCCACTCGACACCGATTCCGGGGGGGGGCTCGTTCAAACAGAACAGATATTTCTGCTGGTAATTTCGTCCTTCCCCGTGAAAAAAAAAAAACATAAACGACTAGCCCGAAAGATGACACGTGGCCGGCAAGTGAATCGTTACCTGGCGTTTCATTGCTTCCGCGTCTGGCGAACGTTGGAACGCTTCACAAAAAGTTTACCCGCATAAGCTGGAACATCGATCGTCCTTATGGCAGGTGCGCCTCAGCTACCCCGTGTGTCGCTGAAACTCAATTTACTTTTGGAAATGTGTACAGATGAGTGGACTTGGAAGTTTGGAATAACTGCAGGAAGGTGGACAGATGTTGCATATACGTATACACGTTGGGAAGTGGAGGGCTGGATTTTTTTGTTGGGCTTAAGAACGTGTTATTAGGAGAATGTCTTCATTCTTTTCTTTTTTAAGCCTATGGAAGCACGTGTTGCGTTGGTAAATGAGTTTCCGTGGCTTGTCCTTGTTTCGACGTGACTATTTGATGCGAACCGAGACCAGAACCATGGTTCAGTTGAATTTACAATTCCCGGTATAATGATATAAAATTGCATATAAAGAATATTTCTTAAATATTTGTTATTGTGTGTAACGCATGGCAAGGAATATATCAATATATTAATTATGACTATAGCATTAGTTGTCGATATTCTTTTGAATGGTTGCACGAAGAATGTTTGTTAACCGGAATGCTACAGAGAAACTCAGGAAATAACCAAGTCGCCTAATTCTAGAACCTGAAGAGAATTAATTTCCTCGACAAGAAGGACGATATCCAAATTCCGCACCCTATTAACAGAAAACTGTCCGTGCAAAATTCGATTCGATTCGAAACAATGCTCGAACGTTAATAAATAATCCCGACCAGCAGCAGCTGGGAAATTAATTATTCAAAGAATTCTATGAGCCGAATGCCCCTCGATCAGATTCAAAGATACACCTACAACAGAAAAACCGTGGTACATGTATGCAGATCGTTCCCGTTCCCCTGTTCACTATTCACGAAA
The DNA here is from genome assembly GCA_948146005.1 of Nomada fucata. Lineage (NCBI taxonomy): Eukaryota > Metazoa > Arthropoda > Insecta > Hymenoptera > Apidae > Nomada > Nomada fucata. The sequence continues at coordinate 10,115,428 of OX411275.1, forward strand.
CTGCGCCCCCGAACGGTTTCAAGCGTTTTCCATTCGCGACTGGCGTCGAGTCCAGCGTGTCTGGAACAACGGCGGCTAAATAATTCTCGTCGACTGGTCGTGGAGCTGTCAGCCCGTGGAAAGGACGTGCAAGCCGGGGGCTTTTCATTTCGTGTCCCGACTTAATACTCGTGTCGCACGCGAAAATGCCTCGCTGAGGAAATTAAGGACTCTCGAGGCCGTCACGGGGCAGAAAAAGAGGACCCGGATTGTCCCAACCCTTGTTCGCAACTCCGAACGTTTCCATATCATCTGGTAAGGATCTGTAGATCTCATTCATGTTGGTGGCCCAATGTGCGAGATCGATGGTTCGAGTGGAAGATATCGTGAGCGAAGAAACGAGCATTGATTAGAATAACACGATGAGATGGGACAGATGGTTGAAGCAGTTGTTTTGGAAAAGAAGAATGGGTTCGTAAATTGTAATGTCACAGGTTTCTTACGATACCTGTAATATCTGCCTATCGCGATGAATAATAGAGATTTAATAATTACTTGTTATCCATCTCGGAATTAAATATAATATTATCAGGCTGAAATGGAAATTTCGAATGTGACTTGTAAAAAGCTATCGCATCGTCTGCTTTAAATTGACTATCCATTTCAATAAGTATTTACTCTATAAGTTTATCATGAATCTTTATATTAATATATAATAGCCGTGCCTACAACATTCCCAAAACTTTTCCCATGAAAACCCTTCTGAACGAGACGTCCCCAAGAAGCGACACTTCCAAAACACTTCATCTCCCAGCAAAATTCCAATGCTCCAAGTCTTCGAATCTAGAAGGACCTGTCCGCACAAAGCACGTCCGAAACGTCGCCGTACGTCGCTGTCGAGCGTCGTCTAACGAGAAAAAAAAATCCGTCCACAGGGCCCATGTATAAATATAATATACCTACATACATGTGAACAAACCTCGAAAAGGGGACACAGAACGGCCATGATGGCCGCTTTCCTGTCGACCGGATAAAAAATTCAGTTTTAAAGCGACCAGCTCCGGGACAACCCTTTTGTACGGGGACAGAAAGGGGCACCCTTCAGACGAAAGGGCACGCACAATGGCGTTGGGCGTGTGTCTCTCTTGGTGTGTGCCCTATTTACCCAGCGACAGCCTCTGACTATGAGACAGGAGTGGCTCTTTTTCTCTCTTTCTGACGTGCACCCTGTGGAATATTGGCACGGGCAGGCCCACGGTGCATTGTGGGATCCCTCGAGCGATCCCAGCCAATCGGGCTCGGCGTATGACGATTTTATTATGAAAAAGCGAAACGTTAGGGTGGATCGAACCCCTTTTTAACGGAGGGTGAGAGAGACACGGAGGAACTGGAACCGTCTCGTTGCGTGTCCTGAATGTTTACCGTCCCTGCTAAACGATGCCTTGGGGTCGGAAGGGCGAGAGGAACGGCGGGGGTGCGATGGGGTTGACGAGAGAACGAGAGGTGTGTTGACTGAAATGGGGCAATGTTCCTGTTTAGAGTTGCGAATTTTTTACTTTCGCTATTTCATTTACCGTTGCGTGAGAATGCTGTTTGGAATTCGCGAAGGTGCGTTTATTACCACTGAACGTTACTGTTCTGTGGATTTTGTTTAAGCGCTTATTGTGAATTTCATTGTAAGAGGAACGTTACGGTTACAGTTTTAGTCTTCGCGCATTTATTATTAATTTAATGGCAGCGGAAGTTTATTCTGGATACCTGAAAGATGACAGTTTAAAAACTTTCGCGTCCTCGTGACTCTAGATTGCCAACGAAGATCCTGCCAAATTTTAAGTCAGCCCAGTTTCCCCAACTAATTACTGACGATTCTAAATTTCCACGTCGGCATTGTGTAGCCGCTGCTTACAGTTGAAAGTCTTCACAAGACGCTTTCAACGTCCCCCCCCCCCCCCCCCTCCCAAAACATCTGCAAAAATCCCAAGCGGAGCGTCGATCGAACCCTCCAGAGGGGTGCATTCCTTTCGCTGTTTACGAAGCCAGCGAAAACAATTACAAGTTCCGATCACCCTGCTGCACCGTTGAAAATCCCCGCAAGATGAGATCATTCGCGAGGACAGGGGTACACGAAGGTACACAAACCGGGCTGGCCAGGGGTCTGATTCGTCGCTTAATTATATCCGTCCAGCCCCCACAGAGAAATAATAATCCCGAACACAGTGGCATCCCATTGTTTCCGGTGGTGGATGGAGCTTCGTCGAAGGGTGGCACGAAACGAAACGCTGACTCCGCATTTTCGGTAGTCGCGCACAAATGTCCCACCCTCCCGGACTTAATATTGGTTACACGGTGTAATACAGTGAGTTCGAGGAATCTTCGTGCTCCATTAAGTTCTTGTTTCGCTGGTTTGGCAACGAATTAAGTGGATAATTATTGGGTTATTAAGAATACGCGTAATTCGGAATTCATATGTGTGCGCGTTATATGGAGTTGATTAAATTTCGATAATGGAAAGATTTCAATTTAAAACAAACATTTGGTAATATATTGTTATAAATATTTGTGAGTACAATCTGTGTAATGTACATTTCAGCTTGGCTCAAGACACAGATATCTGCTGGTTTATTAATAATAATATTGATACACGTATAGGTAATTCTGCAGCCGCGCGGACCAGCTTTAAATCAGTTTTATTTCACGCAATAACTACGTTTGTATAATTCCATGTGCCCGCCATGCTCTTTGAACTTACCTTTGGAAACTTGTATCCATAGCTTACCGCCGTTTGCAATTGAGTTCACCCATACGACCAGAAAACAGTAACCCCTTGAAAGTAACTCACCCCGAACGCAACAATTACTTCACATTCTCACGAAAACAAATTCGCCCCCACATACGACATATGTTTAATCATAACCACCCGAAAATTCACCAAGCACCATTAAAACAGAGAAAAAGAAGAAAATCCCCAACAGAGCAGGATAATCCCTTACGATCGGCAAACAGTTATGGAAAATTTGACAGGCTACGCGTCGAGGAACTTCTGAAGCCAACGGAAAGTCGCCGTGGTCCCGGGGCTCTCGAGAACGGGGTTCCCCGAGAGTGCACGCGACGTCAACGACGAGGGGGAGGAACGTTAAGTACACAGATGCACGCGAGCCTACTCAGAACCCCGCGTACCAGTGATTAGCGATATTTTATTTCGCATGGGAAAGCAGAGAGATGAGACCTAGCCGAGTGGGAGCTCTCTTTCATTAGGGGGCACCATAGTCCCTTTGCCCTCTCTGACGGTGAACGTTGCCCCCCTTTTCTTCGAAGGCCACGAGGACGATGGCAACGCTCCCTTTTGCCGCTGCCGCGATGGCGTCACGTCCAATATCCTACGCACAGCTCGACCGAGTGATTCAAAATGGACAGATTTTAGGGCCGCGATGGGGGACGGCCCGTGGGATGAGCTGGAATTGGAGACTTATATAAATAAGGGAGGGGGGGATCGTCGAGGACCTCTTTAGAGAGTGTACAATACTTTGAGGTGGATAGCCTGTTGTAGTATAGGTGTATGCAAGAGTATTAGTCTTGTTTTAGCATCGTCGAGTATTGTAAATTGATTTGACGAAATATTTCTCACGCGTTTGGGATGTCGCCATGCAAGCGTTGGAGTCTGTCGCGAAAACATGGTTTCGGGCTAAGGCAAATTAGACACTGGCCATTGCAACATTTTTCATGTCTCGATAAATACAATAAAGCATGGGGAAAGTGAATATATATACATATGTGTGTGTGTACGTGGACAAAGTGTAATTGGAGAAATAGAACAGTGTGCTGTTATTAAATTCAGCCCTTGCGCAACGACATGTGCGGATTTCAGCGTGGGGCACCCTGTGCCCGGTGAGAACGGGGGAAATAGTAGGAAATTATTTATGAAAATATGCGGCAGTTCCTAACGTTTATTACAGTATTTAATTTGCAATGGTTACACTTTCTAAGGTAGGCCATAATTTTTTCTTTGTATATTCGTACCGCGCACAGCAGTTTCAATGAGAATCAAATTCAAGATATTTCTGCATTATAAATAAGACATCAATTAACGTCACCATATTGCTTATGTGCCCCATGCATTCGCCATTAAAACACTTGCGCCCCTCATCGCCCTGAAAAACTCTAGATCTCTGGGTATATACATAGTGATGACGTCATCTCACAAATAATGCACATATTTCTCCGTAGCCCACGAAGAAAAAGCGTAACAGCTTATTCGGAACCATCAATCATCCGCGTACTTAGCGCCTCTGATCCCTATATTTTTTCATCCATTCGGTAACTTTTCAATTTCCCCTTTGGGAAAGTTTTCCACTCTCGGTGTACAGAAACTGCCACGACACTTACAACACCGTCAGCATCGTAAATAATATCGCAGAATATTCAGGCAGGTGTAAATGTGACGCTGCAACTTCCAGAGATGAAGATGACCATAACGCAATTTCCCCTTTTGATCGAGGTGCTCCAATTTTCGTCCAACGCAACGATAGATGAAACATGTTCGTGGAGCAAGGAAAGTAGAGTTGTCTTTTTTTATTATTATTAGTACTGTTGTTAGAAGAGGGTAATTAATTTCTTTCCTTGTACTCGCAGTAGAAATGTTTTGTAAATTTATTCACAGTGGAACCACGTGTATTTAATCTTTACCGATAAAAATTATTTAATTGTTTCAAATTGCCGACGCAGATGCAACGATACTTGTTATTTTCCTGCGGAAATATTTAGCTGTGATCGTGCCAAAAAAACTGTTCGTATTGCAATCGTGTTACAGAGTAAAAGTAAAACGCCCTAAAATTTTTAAATATTAAAGGAACTGCAGCAGAAAGATTCCAAATGAAATGAGGAAGTAATTCCCCATTTGCAATATATGCTTTATTAACTATACCCATGCGTCCTGCCGTCATTTTCTCAATAAGTCAAACTGAAAGTTATTCACTAATGAAGACAATTATAATTATCAATTTCCACAAAATTACGTCGGCCTTGCACCGCGTTCCGAACAAATTATTACAAATACACCAGAATTAATTTATTAAGCCTTAAATTATATACGCAGGTGCACGTTTATTACAGTATTTACTACCCGTATCTACCTACAAAAACTAGCAACAATATATACATCCATGCTGCACTTCAAAAGTATCGTTGGAAATGAAAAATGATCCGCATCATCTTAAATCCAACAGAAGTATCCACCCAATGGAATCTTCGTATCGCGTGCCTACAGAATAAAAAGAAACCAATAAAATCTCGTCCTTTGTCAACACCTACCCCAAAACATACGAAAACCACGCTGTCTATTAATATCGCGAATATCCTGTACCCCACGTACAATACACGTGTAGATACGTACAAAGCATGGAACAGAATAGAAAGATACGATGGGGGGGTAAACACAGGAGGCAGAGATCGTTCCCATAAGACGAAAATGAAACACGAATACGGCCAGAGACTTTTAATATCAAGAATCGTTCACCGCCATTCCTCTATCGGGCATGGAGTCATCGTGCGCGCACAATGAACGACGAAACTCGACAAATTCGTGCTTGTTAGCAGCTGCGTAGCATCCCCCGCCCGTTACACAATACCCTCTCTGGTCCCCTGAAAAACGATGGGTGGATTAAACGGGAACAGGGAACGCACCTGGCTTCCAACGGGGAATCCGCCAATCGTTGCGACCCTCCCTGGTCGGATCGAAGGGGAAAAGCACGGTGACACGTCGAGCAACGCGATATCCACCCCATTTCTACCCCCTTGCGTCACGACTCTCCTCCAATCGCGAGTGTGGACAAACACGGCTGAAGGATCTGGAGGTACGGCGACAATGTGAAAGGGTGAGTACAGGGTGTTTCAAAGGTGTAGCATTGGATTTTATGCTGTCACGAGTTGTCTTCCGATTGTACGGAAATTTTTAGAAATTTTTATGGATGAAAGGGTGAAATATATTTCTTTCTGCAACTAAATTTCTTCAGGCTATGAAGCGTCCCAGAAATTACTTGTAATGAAGACAATTCGATACCAGTACATATAGTTGCTAAAACTTCGTTCCTTGCCTTTATGTTTTGTGTCAGATTGCAAGCTCTGTAATACTACCTAACTTTCTGCTGGGGACACTGGCCGTAGCTGGATTGAAATTGGAGAGTTAATTGTAAATGAAGCAACGAGAAAGGAGGGTTCGCGACGGAATGAAATGAACAAACGCTTGGGTGGAATTGTTTGAGAGGGTTGGATGGCTTTTTCGTGGCGCGACCTGTGGCCGTTGCCTCTGGATGGTTAAATATGAGGTACATACCTGGTTTGCTCGTTGTTGGCTCGAAAATTGCGGAGAAAAGATATTTCGTGATTGTTCTGTAACAGATGTAGGGAACGTGTCTCTTTCTTATTTGACTTTCGCCGCCCACTATAACAAGGAGCAACCAAACCTTGTTCTTCTTGTGACAAAGTCTTTATGACAGTGCAGTGAAAAAAAGTTTTACGAGTAAATAGAACAGCCATAATTATTACATACAGCATTCTTCGTCACCCAAATTCGCAGCACTTCCTATCCTTATTTTACTTATTTTATATACCTTATATTCCTTATTTTACTTCCGTACCTCCGCTCACCATCATCGCCCTCCGTGAAAACCATCCAAATCCTCTTCGAGTCTGTTTAGAAAATTCTCCCGAGAAACGTCCTTCCTCAAAAAAAAAAAAACAACCCCACCAACACCGCAACGATAATCTCCGCCAAAAAAAAACAAAATCGCAAAGTCCTTTGTAACATCAAGAAAGTGTCCCTTCGCTGGCGCAGCAGCCATTTTTTCACCCACAAGAAACCTACGGCTCTGTTTGATCTACCGGGTGTGGACGTTTTATTGTCTTACTGCGACGTCTCACGGAACCTGGTCTCCCCACGACACGTTTATGAATTTATAGCGGGCTTTGTGGCGGCGGCCGGTAATCCAACGGACAGCTACCTACCGTTTATTGGGCCCTTTGTTACCAGCCACCCTGGAGAACGTTGAAAAGACGCGGCGAAGGGGGGAAAGAGGGCGGGGGGGGGGGGACGAAAGGGTGCGGGTGTAAGAGCGCTATCCGGGTTGCGCAACCCTGAAAAGACGGCAGCGCCTTTTCACGGCGTAATTAAGACGCGTACATCTCGTAGAAGACCGGAGAATCTTTAGAAACTTTTCAAGCGAAAAGATGGATGCAGGAAAGGGGAAAGGGTTGCTACCCTGCTGATGATGCATAAATTAGCTACGCTAATGGGCGATGGATAGAGAGAGGAGAAAAGGCCGGGGGAAAATATTAATGCTGTACGGGTATGTTCGTGTTCTTGGAAATCGAAATTGGGGGCGTAATTGCGTTTCTGCGCGGGTACCTGCCTTTTTCGTTTTGGGTTATACGCGTGGTGGGGAGAGGAAGGGTTGCCGAGACTTTGGTAATTGGATGGTTAATTAGATTAGGGGGGTGGGGTGGTTTTTGGGGTGAACGACGGGTTTGCGGAATATATGGATTTTGAGAGTTCAATTCTAGCCACTGGAGTTTGACGTTTTTTGTTCCCGAGATGGAGGTAGTTTACGCGATACTGCGAATTTGTAATTAAGTAAACGTTCCGAGAATTAATATCGTTTCTGTAATGCTGTACGCGTTTAAATTTGTAAAGAAACGAAAACGCTGCTCGTATAAAAATAATTCACGAAGACCGGCCTGTCGTCGACCTCCATTCTGAAACCCTTTCTACGCATCGAGAAGGGAATTGCGAATAATTTTTGGAAAGGAATGAATCCTCGTTACTGGTACATTTTTTTACACCTACAATTTACAATTGCAATTACAATTTACACAATTTACGCCTATAATTCGTCGCGCGTTATGGTGGAATTGCGTTTGGATAGCCACGAGAGGGAAAGGAACTGAGAAAGAGCAAGGGCTGTTATTATACGAGGGCTGTCCACGTTTACTAAATCATGCTGTATCATAACTTGTGTTATGGAAGTATCCTGTTACGGGAGGGTCGCCACAATTTTTGTACCGTGTTGTATCAAAACCCTGCTCTCCGACGAGGGTTGCTTAAAATTTGAATACCGCCCTTCTGGGTTACCTGAAGTTTAACTTAATATCGTCAATTTCGCGAGAAATGTTCGTTCCTCTCGCAAAGGTCTAGTGATTTTAAACTCTTCATCGGTAACGTACCGCGGCAGATGAAACCCGTGGCAGCTTGATCCCCGGTGACTTCAACTGCGAACCAGCGATCAGAACCTAACTCTGGTAGCCATTGTCCTACAAGGTCACGTACGCTCAAGTACGATGTGCCCGGAGGTCTTCGCGAAGCCAATGCAAGCAATAATTCCAGGCTTCCCTTTACCTCGTGTTGACTCCCAGGGTCGATCGACGACCAAACAACTCCATACCTATACACTTGCAAACCGATGCGTTTCACCTCGCTTCTGCCCTCCTCGATCGTCCTGGACAGTCGTCCACAATCGAGGTTTCGTCCCAATTTTATCCTCGTAGGGCAGGTATCGCGAATGAAAATTGTACGACAATAAAACCGCTGTACCCCTTCCGTAACGTTCGTTACCAATAGACTCGCGTCTCATTCGGGAACTCTATCGCACTCGAACTTGGCCACTATTAACTAACACTAAGACTCGAGCAAAACTTTTTAAAATTTATGGAACTCCGAAGAGTCCTTCGCGAAGGGTGCTGACAAACCGATTAAAGCGACACGACTCCCAAGCGATACAATAATAATAATAATATGCGCGACAAAAAACCAAAAACGTATCAAACGAAAAAAAAGTAAAAGAATAATAGTAATACTAAAATAACCCGGAGTTTAGCCGTACGCCGCACAGTTCCACTTGGTCGACACGAGGTCGTAGAAGCGTGGCAATTGGCTTTAATTCGAGGCGGGCGTTAAAAGCATCGCGAGACCAATGATAGCGGCGAGGACCTCGAAATGGATGGTTCTCGGCCGATCCCGGGCCTCGGAGACCAGTCGATCGTTGATGTTATCTGCTGCGGCGGGTAGGCATCTGCCGATATGTATACAATGCCATAGATCCGCCGGGATTATTACAGCCTTGACAAATTGCCGCGGTGAAGGCCGATCCGGGTAATTACGGAGCGGAGAGACGCAGATACAATGCAAGGACCGGTCGTGCACACGCGGCCAACAGAGATTCTTCGCCGGATACGTTTCGCTACTCGCGATAGGCTACCTTTTTCGTTCTGATTGAACGGGAGAATATATCGAGCCGATTGGAAAAGCCCTTTTCCCCTGCGCTGCGAGTTCACGAACGTGGAGCGTGATTGTGTCTGCGAGAAAAGATATGCCCATTATCCGGGCGATTCCTAGGAGGGAACAGGGAACGCGACGCGTTTGACGTTGTGTAGGAAGGATCGAAGGAGTTGAGCGATCTCGCCGCTATCGGTTACTGTTTGCTCGCCGTTCGGTTTGATTGGGTGGAATTGCCGAGTGCGCGCTATCGACCGAATGTTTTGGAATCACTTCCTCGGTCTTGCGAATGCAGAAGCAACTTTCGAGTGGAAATTATTGTTGCTGGGATCGATAGAGAATTGATTTCGATGTACTTCAACTTCGGGGAAGCGTTTTCGATGTTTCATTCGATTCTGCTCATTTGTAGGAACGTTTCTTTCTTTCTCGGGTGGATTTTTCGACCGGTAGGTAGGGGGGTCGTTTAGTAGGTGAGTGTAGGTAGGTGTGACTGGCTGGTGTGGGCCAAAGCACGTGGTGTTATATAATTTGTTTAATCGTTGCATTTGGAATTTCGTTTCGTTGTATCGAGCGATTAATTTTTACTATTATTTGGAAGATCGGAATATGATATGCATGAATCATTTCTGACTATGCATTTAATGCCAGCTATATTTCTCGGTGATAACTGGGTACCATACCCTCCATCAACATCCCCCTAATGAGTTCAGTAACATTACTCAGCACACCTTGAAGAATTCTTTCGAAACTATATACCTTGAACCCAGGACCATCAAATGGTTTGACCTGCCATCAACTATAATTTCAAGCGACACTAATTCTCGCTTTACTAATATCCATTGTGAGATGGCGTCTATTTTTTTTATAGGGATTACACTCCTTTGTATCTGTGCCTCCAAAATTTTCTCCGCTTGAGAAAGAGAAATGTAGAATAATATCCGCGTACCTGACTAATGTGTGGAAGAAATTGTTGTACATTACCGGTGCCCCGGAAATGTAAAGCTACGATATTTACAGCAATATCTTAGTAGTTTAACTACTAATATAATTATATACTACTAAAATAATTAATAAAATCAACTTCTTCGAATAACTGAAGATTATTAGAAGAACGGCGATTTGTTCTCTTTTCGCATTAACAATAAGTGTTAAAATTTGGTGTCCTTATACAATAGCTGCAGTGGCTGCCAGAAATACCCGGCCAAAATACATAGGCAATTTTATTATATCCCCGACATCAAGCGTTTCTAAAAATAACAACTTATTGCATACAGATAACTTGCACATTATAATGACTATAATGTACCTCTCGTTGAGTCTCTTTCAAAAATAATTTCATTAATTTTCACTTAAGATACATGTCAAAGTGATTATTTGTCCGGAATCCTACGGCAGCCGCTGTATATTCCGCCGCTAAGCAAAAAATCATATTTCATCCCCAATAATCTCCCCACCCTTCTAGACACTCAAATATTCTTCCACCTCTCAAGAACCAATCACCTTCCCCGCTTGATCCTCTCCAAAGGGACCTACCCGACGAATGAAACACGGTGTACAGACACGTATGCACCCGCGTACATACGTACTCAGTGCCTACACTGTCGTGAGCGTGTATATACAACGTGACTAGTCGTGTCGCTTCCCTCCCCTTGGCCAGTATTTTTTCTATAAAAGCCCCGGCCAGATCCCGGTTAATGGTGGATGGCAGTTGCAGGGGCCAGCACGTCAGGTCGGCGCAACGGAGTGCGAGCATCCGGCTATCTTGATGAGATCTTGTTTTCCGTGGGATCCCCCGCGGCGAACCGCGATTCGTTCCTCGTGTTCCCGTTCTCGTTCCCGTTCCACCGCCGGAAAATCAACGCGTGTACGCGCTCGACGCGATCGACTGCTGTTGTTTTGGATTGGACTAAGCGTGTTCGAGAAGGAAGGTCGAAGGTTGGCCGCGAGGTAATGGACAACGGTGGACATGGGCCGTTTGAAAAGTGTTTCACCGCGTCATTCGGCGGGACACGCGGATACTTTTATTTCGGGAAACAGATGCACAGCTGTAAAGTAATGGTGGGGGTTGTTTAGAACCGTTCGGCGGATGGTAGATCTTCGCTGCAATTTTCAATTCGAGGCGGTATTTAAATCAATGTTTGTTCTGAAGAGCGTTGATTTCACTTTGGGAAGGGTAGATACTCGTTGCTAAAAATTCGGGAGAAGTTTGTCCGATGTCTCCGTTACAGGTACAAAGTAACGTAACCAGTGAACAATAGTTTCATATAAATACAAGAAACGTTTCAATTACGTTTTCGTTCGCGGTGCCATAAACTTTGGCACCGTACTAGGCTGAAAAATTTTGTTTCAAACAAGATCGTTTCTGCTCGACTAGAATACGACGGTAACAAAGTTACGAAGTGTACCTTCCAATTCCACCATTAATCCGGCAATAATTCTGCAAAAGAGATACCCAACGACTCGTTAGAACAAAACGCTCGGAACCCCAAAGGGAAGCCAATTAAAAAAATAATCCATCCCCTCGTCCGAACGGTTCGGAGGAGCCCAAACTTCCATTGTGACTGGAAAAAAAAAGACGAGACCGAGCACAACGAAAACATCAATAATCACTCTCAAACAATTATCCGTTCCGTCGATTCGTCGGGACGCGACGAGTCGCAGAAATTCGTCCCTCGAAAGGGAACGACCGTTTCTTCTTCCTTTTTTTTTTTACCTTCCTCCCTGACGTAGGGCCGGTCTTCCCTTCCGGAGGATGTTTGCAGGAAGCCTCAGAGATTCAACCCTAAAACGGCGTCCGAGCAAAAAAGGGGAATACTTTACTGCGTCCTAATTGGAATGACAGAGACGTCAATGGCGGCGACGGTCAAAGAGGCCGTAAACGTTGGTTACGGGTGTAAACTACGAATTTTAGTGTCACCGGGGCTTTCCCGGCAGCCATAACACCGCCTGTTTATGGGGTTGTGTAACCGCCCTCGTAAACCAACAGGAGTATTAACAAATGAAACGATTACACGGTGGGTGGTTTGCTTCTCCGCGTTCCATTGTTCCTGGGAATCGCGTTGTGCTCTTGGTCCACACGGTTGCAACAGTCCAAGTATGATAATTATATTATGGTTGCGCCGTTGTATGATTGTTTGTCGTGTGAGGCGCACGTAGAAGATTTTTGGGAATGAATGAAAATATATTGTGGGTTGATATTTCGTCCCGCGCCCTTGTTTTATCTAATATCGTAACACGAATACGTATCTTGCGACACGGAAATAGGAAGCACGGGCCTAAATCAATTCATTCAAACCCCAAGCAGTGAAGTTGAAGATTTTGTGAGTGATAATTTTGCAACATTATTTAACGAGGTACGAGAAATGTATACATTTCTCGTAGAAATGTATTGCAATAATGTACACACTACCGGAAACAGTAGAGCAATGAGAAACAATCGTTTATCAGGGTGTTCCAAACACTTCAACTTCTTCAAACATTACAAATGCTAATTTAAAATTACAAATCCTAAATGGGAAAGGGAAGATCGAGGGGAAGAAATGCCGAAGCAAATCCTTGCAATTATCCGCGGTAGCAACAACGTTATAAACCGTTAATTCAGCAATATAAAATAATTAGAAAAAGAATTCCAAATGAAACGTAACGAAATGTTGACATCAATTAAAGATCAAACCACTGTCGCATCTTCCCTATTATTTATCTACAACCACGCATTGTTACCGAAAAAATATCGCCAACAAAGATTGCCCGCGAGTCGTGCCCAAGTTTCACCCGTTGAATAGCGACACTTAAACAGGCAAACACGAATATCTATCACCAATTCGCCACGCTATTACCGCGATAACACCTGTCCCGTTTTATTCGCAGGTGATCAGCCTCCGCGATTCCCCTGCTCGCCAACCCTTTCCGTCCCGGCCGACCTTTGAATCGTGAATCCCCCGTACGCGTCCGTTCGCCTCCCGCAGGTACATACAGTTCGATTGTTCTCCTCCACGCCGATTCGCAGTCAATTACGCTGCAATGGTGCGCGGACGTGCAATATATTTAATAAGCGAAATATAAATACTCGGCTGTACCTGTGTGAGCGCGGGCGCGCGCGCTCCATACGGGATATAAATAGTTCAGACCGCGGCGATGTACGCTGAATACTAATCAGACTCTGGTTTGCATCACGACCACGGTGGTCGTAACGTTGCATACAATGTGTGATTTCGCGAGATCCCGTGGCCGATAATTAAGTTCATTAGAATGGCTGGCAAAGTGATTATTATGGCTGCGCCTCGGTTTTAATTAATCCGCTAATAAACGTCGTTATTGTTAGCACTGCCCCGGCGATTATCACTGTGGAAAACTCGCGATTCCCCAGATTTTTCCTCGTCCCTTTTCCGCCGCGGCTACGCGAGAACTGTTCCGCGCGCGTGGAAAGAGGGGCAAACGGAAATGGGAAACGCCGACGGTGAAGCTTCGAGTAAACGGGATGATTAATCGGAACGGTGTACATACATAGGTCTATATACTCGATGGAGTACTGTTACGTTTTGTGGGATGATTGTTGTTGGTTGTAGATTGTGTTGCGTTCAAATGCAAATTTCAGATATACGCATATAAATATTCCGTAGGTTTTCCCGTGTGATTTTCACTGGGTACAGCATAGTCTTGGAAGGAATATCTATTTGTTAGATGCAATGTTTTACATGATACGTTTAATAGACATTCGCGTCCTGCGTGAAAATGATTGCTTAATTATTTTGATTAAGGTTGACTCGAATGAATTAATCTATAAACAGCAGGACCCTTGTCTCCGTGAATAGGGTGCCAACAGTAAAATGATTAAAAGCACTTTTAGACCTTAAACATTATTTCGTTACCCATGGGCAACATAAAAATAATCCGATTGAACTGCTACTAACAATCTCCATATCTGTATATCAAAATATCTGCGATCTGTACTAAAAAAAATTGAAATTAATATCCAATATCCATTTCCACCCTGCATATTCATTCACCAGCTCTTCCATTTCGAACTCATTGTCACTCTGCAAACAAAAAAATACTAACGCGAATGCCGACGTGCCCCCACTAGACACAGTATCCTATAACATTTAACCCGCTATTCCATCCAATAACTCATCGAAAAACCCTAACCGCCCACCCCCAGGCAAGACTGGTTTCGATTATTCGCAAGCACCGTACTAAATTCTATCCGGAAAACAAGCGTGTCTCTCGCGAGCGTTGCAAGAATAGAAAATTTAAGAGTGGCCGGTTTCGAACGTAGACATCGGGGGCATAAAGAACGGTAATCGTCGGGTCCGCGTGCAACGGACGAGGCGTCGATTAATTAAAGGCGGATACGACGCTGAACGAAATCGGCGTCGATTTCGGCCTGCGGTCCCTCAGCGTATGATAATCGCACGTTTGCTTCCTTGTAATTAGAAATTTATGCACTAGTTCGCCGCCGTGTTATTCAAATGTGACACAACGCCTCGTTGCCGGCGGCGTGTATTCGCGGCATAATAACGCCCGGTATTTATGGTTTCGTCCGCGGACGCCATTAATTATCGCCCTAATGGGACGCGAACGACAACCATAGCGAGTTACATATCGAAAATTTTCGGCCCTCGACCTGCGGTTTCTTATTTCGCCGAGGGACACCGTCAAACATTGGACTGCCTTTCGCCGGGATTTTATTTAGTTTGGTGTTCGTCGAATTGTTCCGCAATCGGTGGGTGAATATGACGCAGCAGCTTTATTTATATTTGTTTAAGTAGAATTTATATATTATTTTGTACGTAATATTCCTTTGGGGTCGAGGTCGTCACTGTAACAGCGCGCGTTATAAGCAATTGGAGCGTTCGGTTAAAAGAATAGGTAGCCTCTGAAGTCGATACATTAATTTATTGATCAAGATTAGGAAGTGAGTGTCGTAAATACCTACGGTTTATGGGTCAGATATCTTAATTGTGCGTTGCACGGAAGACGTCGGTAATCAATTGGTAATGTAGATACATCTGTTAAGCGATCGTAAAGACTAACTGTAAATGAATTGGTACTGATTGCGATTGATCAATGAATTTATGTTCCAGTATCGGGCGCATTTTCTGTTACTGGAAGTCAGCAATCTTGCAACCGAGATAAAGGTGAATCATTTCCAAACTGCAAGCTTCCTTCCACGGCTGACGCGCGTGAACGAAAGGTCTTGAAACAAACGAAAAGCGGCAAACGCTGAATTGAAAAATCAAAAATGTATTTATCACCGGCGGAACTTTTCCATTTCCCTTAAAGCACGAAAAGAATTCTCCAACGCAGATTTACCATCCAGGAACCGATCTGCCTACTTACCCCAACGCTCCTCCCATTTCAACCACTTTAAGCACCCCCCACCCCTCCTCGTTTCCAACCCCCAATGTATAAATCCTCCAACGTAACCCAAACCGAAAGTATCATATTATAACACTAACCATCGTCTCGCCAGGTCTTGACAAGGAAAAAAATTATTCAATATCTTGGTTCCAAGATACCGTTCTCAGCCCCACCTGATCGACCACCCCCTAAAATGAAACAGGGAGACGCAGCTGCCCCGCGTATATAAGCCAATCAAAGGCTCGACGTTGGCCGTCTCTGTCGGCTCGTCTTTTAATAAAACCGATTGAAGATAAGGGACGGTCCTTTCTTTTCGCTTACGGTCGAACGGTGTTAATGGTGCGGCAAAAGACAACGGGGGGTGAACGGGTGGGGAAAAAAAGAGGGGTTGCCTGGTTCCCCACGACCGACATCCCCCATGGCGAACGACTAACTTCTTAACACTGCTGCAACAACGCAGATAACGATCCCCGTCTATGCGTGTTACGTGAGCGTTTGTCACGGTGCAAGATCGGACGAGCGAGCTTTCGTTGCGAGGTTCTTGCATCGGAGATTTAATTCGATCGCCCTGCGAGGCAACGAAGACGCGCTGTTGATTTTCGTATAATTTCACGGAGGGTGTCGCTATTGGTCGGAGGAACGTTTCGTTAAAGGGCAAGCCTCGTTCTCGTGACTCCGCGGGATGAAAATATATTTGGGAAAATACATGAATATGTATGTTCGTCTTACGAGGAACATTGTGCAAACCATCGGGAGCAGTGGATGATAAATAATAGAGCATTGCTCCCACTGACAATTATATCTGGTAGCGATCCTTTCGCACGGTAGAAAAGGGTACCGACCTATGTTACTGAACCGCGTTCATTTTTCAATGCGTGATGTTGAGAAGTTTGTGGTACAGTACCCTTACAGTTCGTGGTTCGTCTAAAGGTCAGCTTAATAATGTGTGGAGTCTCTGTGAAGTGTTTCGTAGCTTCGGTGCGCTTCAATTTCACGGCTGTTGGGCGCGTATCGGTAATTTTTAAACAGATATTAAATTCCGTTTAGAAGTATTGCTGAATGCTTCGAGAAATATTGCATTGGAAATGGGAAAATTGCTGGACGTTCTCTACCCACGTTTTCTCGTTCGAAAGCATAAACTGAATCAGAATTTCTTCCGTGTCCCCGCTCCGCGATGACGAGTTCGTTACATGTCACAATATTCCAAGTTATTCCAAGTTTTACACAAAGTTTCTCTATACTTGCCGTGGAAATAATAATTGCTTGTCGCGTTGCGGCGCGTCGTCTTATAATTGACGCGTACACTGGTCCATCCACAGGGGATGCAAACTTTCCCATCTTCAATTGCATCAATTGGCGATCAAATCTTACAATAACTAACCCGTCGAGCTTCGATTTTCGAAGCATTCCCTACTGAACGATCGCACGAATAGCCCACGTTATCATTCACCTCCATCGTTCGAAATTAAAACGAGATCCAAAAAAAAAGCCCATACACAGAATCTATTTATCAAAATATATCTAACGCTATAATTACACGGATTCAACGTCCCCGTCCCGTCACTATTATTATTCCATCATCAAAGTCTCATTAAAGCCAGTGATATTCACATCCTGCCACGGTTCATCCCCGTAAATTTCCAAAATCCGGGCCACTTCACCTGACGCCCGTAGTCAGCAAAAAGTCCCCCCAATTAATGCAGCAACCTTTCACTCCGTTTCCCCCGATTTCTCAGCATTCACCCAGTCCTCTACCTGCGCGACAGCCCGAAAGGTGCGACACGCCTAACCGTGACGTCTCGTCCATTGGAAACGTTGCAACGATACGATACGATCACCCTTCTAAACACTGTGACTACGGCTAATTCAGCAACGATACGGTCGATCGTTTCGTTGCGTTCTCAAAAGGGGCAAGAACACCGTAGCAACTGCGGACGAGCGTTGTTGAAAAGATCCGTGAACCGTTTCGAGACACACCCGTTTAGGATAATCTGAAACGGGCGGGGACCAGGCCAAGGTGGTACGGGCATATTTCGCAGCTCGAAATCAACCTTTCTATCTTTCCATTGCTCGTATCGATTGTTCTAGAAACGTTGGCAAACCTCGATCCATCGTTTCTATCCACGATGTCTTTCGTCGTTTTTCACCGACGCGCCCGTTGTTCCTCGCTCTTCCGTTATCGATTGCCGTGGCTCGTGGAAAGAGTGTCTTCGAGATCCGGTCGACCTTTCTCCCGTTCCCACGCGTGAAATCGGGACGCGGAATGGACGATTTCTTCGGGTACCGATGCATTGTCCAGCGTTGGACCTTTGATGCTGGAAATTACACGACTGTGTGTACGCAACCAGCTTGGGCACGATCGATTGGGATCGGCCAGGTCGTTGCAGAGGAGTATGATGTATATATATATGTATATAAATTGTGAGAGGTGCTAACTTTCTTCCTTATTGCGACGGGGGATTAGTGTTTTTGTTCTGTTCGGTCCGGTGTATGGACGGTGCAGTTTTGGTATACCTATGGTATAATTGCAGAAGGCAGTTAAGATTTCTTTGAACGAAATTTCCCATAACGATTGTTCTGTGCTTCTGTCTGCTTCTCTTTTTCATTTTTGTCTTTTTGCAAACGATGCATGTACCCGAGACAAATATTTGTCTACTTAGAACGATTTGTTGAACTCTGATTAAATTCGTGCGGATAATCGAAAGTCGACGTTGTAATTTGAAATGGGCCACCTTTTGTACGTCGACTGCGCTGGTTGCCGCTTAACTTCGATTAAATAAAGCTCAATCCTTTCCGCGTGACGAAACAGTTGACTGTCGCAGCAGGGCACGCCAAATCTCATAAGTGTCCCAAAGTTGCTTACGTTCTTCTGTTATCCTTCCCAAAATACCTTTCAGTTTTAAGGCCAAGCTGAACTAAGCCGCGCAGTTCGGCAAGCTTTTCCTCGTAGCACTCTTCTTCCAGCTCTGTGACCGATGTTATGTTAAATCGATTAGCGAAAAATCATGCAGCTATTTTATTCGAACATTTTTCGTACAATTATATGAATCCTCTAATATGTATTCCTCCTTAACCGTTGCAGTATCGTTGTTATTATTTTCGTTGCTGTCGGTGCTCATTGACTTTTCTATATTTTAGATGCATTTTGTATGTTCACGTACACCAACGGTATTTCTCAACACTGCTGACACGGAAATATAATTAAATCTAGCTTCCCTTGCTCGTGCGTGGTATTTCACATTTTTAACGAGGAAAATACGTAACTGCCACAAATATTCACAGGAATATTTATACTGGCAATATTTACACCAACGGTCCAGTTATTTCCAGCAGCGCGTTACAACGATAGAACAGAAGTGTCACAGAAATTAACAAACGCTACCGTCACACGCAAAAGCGTTAAAAATGTATACTTCTAGTGTGTACCTGAAAAGTCGCAGTACACTCGAGCCAACTGTTACATGTCCAAATTGTATTCCGCCGAACCTAAGATAAAATACAAGAAAACAAACCAAACAGCGACGAGGAACGAATTTTTCTAACCAGCACGTGGCTCCTACCTTTAAACCCTGCATCATGCTCCAAAGCTACGAAAGTGTTGAAACTGGCCACCGCCGACAACGAAGAAAATCCGAAACAAAACCCCGGAGCATTATTGCAAGTCGTCGGGAGGGTGAACGAAAGGAAGAAAGAAAGAAAGAAAGAAAGAAAGAAAGAAAGAAAGAAAGAAAGGAGGAAAGAAGCGGCGCGGCGGAACAAAAAGCGAGGATAAAAGCTTGAGGAAGGAGAGCGACGCGTTATTGCAAGTTGGCAGGACAACGCTGACGAGGATGGCTCGCGCGTAGAAGCCAAAAGAGAGAAGAAGAGTGGCCGAGGAGGAAGATCCGTATCTTCACGCTGCGTGGCCACGTTGCCAGAGATGGAACGCCGACAGCTTGACAAATTGCTGCCCCCTCCGCCTCTGCCGTTCGCGTTTTCGCTAAAATCAATCACCCCGCCGTTACCGTGTCACCTTTGCACTCTTGCTACGGCGGTAATTGCCAGATTCTCAGCTAATTACGCTCCATTGGCGCAACGGACGTGGCCGCGAACAATGCAACCCCGATTACGTTTTTCCCTCTGTCTGTCAGCGGGCCGATAATATCCGCTCGGGAGGATCAGACGCGTTCGGTCTTACGACCAGGTGTTAAATAGTTGTTGCGGACCAAGGAGGTTATAGTTTTCTTTTTTTTTTTTGCGGTTTCTGACGTGGGAAATGTCAGGGTTCACGTTTGAGTGGAAGGATGGGGTGCGTAGAGATTGTTGGTGATTCGAAAGTTTGATTGATTTGTTTTTGGAAAGGTGTGCGGAGGAAGAGAGTCTTTGAAGGTACTTATGGTAGGTTGAATGAGGAGGGTGGGGGGTGTATTCGATAGGCAGGATATTATTCGGTTCTTCGAGTGGGGTGGTTTTAGGGTCGGAAGAAGTGGCGAGGTTCGATGCTGCAATGGTATTTGTGGACATTGGTGATTGTCTGTAATAATAGCAATAATAAGTACATAAGCTGCTAGGTATCGAACATGGCTGTTATTTATCGGATTCCTTGTTATATTGAAAACAAATTTTCCAGAAGGAATGTGATAGGAATGTTACAAAATACAGTGGCAAGGGACGAGGTCAATAGATATGATAATAGGGGGTGATGATAGAATAAACAATGAAGAGATGCGTCACTCGCAAAGAAGGAAGGTCGTTGGCTTATTTTACAGAAAACGCAAGGAAGAAGTAAGATCTGACGTGCTAATCGTCAAAAAACGAAGAAAATAAAATCGAGTAAATTGATGATACGTATGTTGAAAAAACAATTGCTTTAAGCACACTACTTGTATGCGATAGTGAAACCAATATTGCACACCTGTCTACCACGGCTTCCAAGCAACAATTCATCGCATGTGACGCATGTACGTCGATTGTTACGACTGTTTGACTTGAAACTGCCATTGGCAATTAAGGGAAAGGCTGTCGAATGTATCAAGACGCACATTTTCCACGTGCTGTTACAATACATGAAACATATGTCGAAACACTTGTCGAAAGACTTCCTGACCATCGAGTATCTCTTCATTCCCTTTAATACAACTATGCATACGTACAACGTTTGGTATTCTGCATATGAATCGTACAATTTGCGATGTCACATCCGGTACAATTAATTAGGGTCGTGATCCTTCGTTCAGCCTACAGCTTACCTACCGGATTACCTGTTGATTTCTAATCAATATTTTTATCCCCATCCTGTACACTTTTGTGAACAGAACAATTGATTCTTTGGATAGTATTTCATACCCAATAATTCCGCTATTCTTCAGATAACAAGATTTATGTATTTGTCGTTAACCCAGATTAAGAATATAAAATTATTTATCGAGTATAATATAAAAGACTTTTCAACGCTGCAATAGAATTCTATTTAAATATAAATATAACACGAATACAATAAATGTAGAGCAATCATAAAAACCTTCGAATGTCTAGAAAGACGTATCTCTAAACTTTCGATGCTCTTATCCTCTCCTGTATTCGGCATTGCACAGCTATGATTTCAATTACGAATTTTTCGTATATCCCTCGGGCAAACAATTGTCGTTTAACGGGAAAGTAGCAGCGACAGCGTCGCCCCTCGTTGAAATTAATTACACTTGGGGCCGACGCAGCCAGTTTCGAAAGGTGTTGTTCGATCGTTCCCTGGCGAGGATGTTGCTGACGCATCGCGTATCGGCAGCCAGCAACGAGATGTTCGCGTTTGCGGGGAGAGTGCCGGGGGCCAGGGTGAAATCGGGGCCGGAGGCTCTAATAAAAAGATATAGGAAGGCGATAATGCAGTCCCCAGAAGGTCCTTCGGAGGCACAATGGGATGTATCATGACTGGATGACACGGCCGTTTCTGTCAATGGCTACCCACGGCCACGGCTTTGCGCCGTAAGGTCTCTATGTCTCTTCGCGTGTTTCTTCCTCTCTTTCTGCGGCTGCTTTCGTGCTTCTTATTGTTGCTCTTTTAATTCGTCGAGTGGCGAGGCGATACGGCATGAGAATAGTTGGGAAGGTTTAATAGATATCGCGGTTCTTATTGTACCTCTCGTTCGGTGTAAATGTGTGCAATGTGTACATATTCGTCGATGCGCGTACGCACGGCTGGGTACTGCGGAGTTTTTCGTTTTTCATGTGCGTAATTATAGGATATTTTTCATTTTTTGCTGCGAAGGGAGGGTTGGTTTTTTAGAGATCGATTTATTGAACGATGAGTGGGACGATAATGACTGCCACATTTCAAACATAATTTTGATTTTAATTGAGACTTTTATTCCCGTATCAGTTGATCGAATCATAAAAATCGACGGCGGATCAAGTTCAGAGAACAAAGGAACGTACACTGATCTCAGATTTTCAGCCAAAAAACACCCTCGTGAAACCCGAAAGAAATTAATATTAAACACTCTTAAAACCTCGAGAGCACAAAACACCGAACACTCGAATCAAGCTGACGCGTGAAACAACGCAAAACAACTACCCGCGGAATATCAACTTATATCCGTTGAAGCTCCGCAGCTTCTGAAGCTCCACGTGTCCTCGAGACATCGGGAGTCTCGTAAAATTTCCAAGATACGCAAAAATCCCGAAATCAGAGTTAAAAAGGAGCCGTCCAAGAGGCAGACGGTTCATAACGCAACACGATCTTTGTCGGCGTACGATCCGCCGATGGATCCCCCAGAGAGGCCGGTGACAGGGTAACAAAAGGCTGGCTGGCAGGCTTTCGAGGGCAGCGCAGTGTTTTCCAAAATTCATGGCGGCACACGGCGATTGTCCTAAGCGCCTCGGGGGCTCTTTCATACCGAGTCACCCGCCGAAGACGCCGCGTTGCGCCTGCGTTCACCATTCTCAGCCCCGGGACCCGGAGGATCCTGATAATTTCGATAATTCCATTGTCGTTTCCTGTTCGTTCGCTCGCGCACGAGGAAGCACGAAAAGGGGGACGACGCGGGCGTAATTTGACCTATACCTTTTTAACGAAAACGAAGAACTGTTGGTGCGGCGGCGCCTGCGAAATTGAAAAGAGCATTCGAGGGTGAACGCGATGGTCTTTCGCGTAAGAATGACGGTGTTCTAGATGCGCGCTTGAAGGTACAGGGAATTTACGTTCGGGAACAGGTGATCTTGGGTGAATTTTTTGTGCTGGATTGAAAGTGTATTATTTTTTTAGTCGAGGTGGTGGATGGGAAGTACAGTTGGTGTTATGTGTATATTTTTCCACAGATACCATTCGACAAAACCTGCTAAGTTCTAAAGACTTGCCCGGTCGAAACACGTCCAAACAAAAATTCTCCTATATTTACGAAAAGAAACAATGAAGCTGTTTGTACCTGTGCGTACTGTTAATCCATTTAACGAACAAACCTGCCCAATCGATTAAACACTACGTCCGGATGGAAACTCAAAGTGTACCATTTGTTATTTACCATTGCATTCGTTATCGTTTTATCCGTATTTACTTATTCAAAATTACACACTGCCCGTTTAAGTATTTCAAGTACGTCAACAAGTAGTATCCGTCATTTCAATCCTTTCTCCCAAACCTTATACCACGCCGCCTCATCTAAAAAGAATCCCCTATACACGTAACAAATAAATAACGCCGACAAGACATGCAACTACAGTTCAACTACCCCCGAAACCACCCTCGAGAAAAATACCACACCTAGAGTAAAGCCACGTATCGCCAGCGTACCAATAAAAGTGAATCCACCGCCCCCCAAAAACAAATGTCCCTTTTCACACCACGAAACTATCTTGCTGTTGGCCCCCATCGGTCCAGTTGAAGTAACTGCGGGAAAAAGAACTCGTGTTCCCGTTTATTTTCCCACGACGGCGGCTACCAATCGGCGAGATAACGCTTTGTATGGCAGAATGACACGCGATCGCGAATAGCACCGCGGCAAATTGTTACTGCCGAATAATAACTTTATCTGGCGAGCTGATGGCCACCTTGAATGGACCGATCAATTCGTCTAACGTCTTTTTAACCCAATTAATTAACGCGCCGCCGTGGCTAATGCGAAATACTTGTAGTTGACCGGCAGTGACGTCACCGGCGCGTCATCCGTCCAGCGCAACCCCCGTCCGGAACGACGCCCCTCGCTTCCGCTGTTTTAATAGATATTAATCGCGGCCAGGTTTCGATATGCACGTACGATCGATTTCTCTGGATAAATTAACGAGGAATTGGTCAATATTTTTAGGATGGAAATTGGGGACAACGGGGGAAGGGTTGAAGGTGCTGAAGGTTTGGGTTAGGTTCGGGTTTAGTCAGAATTTCTTAGTTAGAAATTGTTGAATTTCTGAGGTGAGAATAGATACTTCGCTTTACCCTCGGTACAGAAATCATGGTAAGTCTTTGGTGTGAATGTTTGAACTACAAATTGCTTGTAATTATTTTTGAATAGACATTACGATTCTAATTGGGGGTATGTAAAATAGGGAATCAATTTCAAGGTGTCTGTACAGAGTTAAGAATGAGAAATGAAATGTTGGAGAAAAGAACTTTTTACCTCCCGACTAAAAACATTGGGACCCTCTACTTCTTTTCAGCTAACAAGTAATAAATGGCAGACAGAAAGTACCATGCGGAAAGCACCGTGCCTTCCGCTCAAACTATCCACCGTCTTCGATGAACCTCAAGTAAGACGTCTTAGCAACCCCGAACAGCACAGGTCTAGGACCAGTCATCGGAAAAAAAAAAGAAAGGATTTACCAAAGACGATATAATAGCCAGCACCCCGTTTACTCTTAAAAATACTTTGTCTTTGCCCGCTTTAAGCAGCCCACGGGCCCACGTTCCTGGATTAGTTATCTAATTGGCCAACTCATTGTCTCAACGCAATTTCCCCTTCAGGTTTCAAAACACGCCGAAAAACTGTGTCTTACGCTATTCTGAACTGAGAACGGCGTAAAATATCAATTCGAGAAACCCGTGCATCCTGCTGTTCCAAACGAAATCTAACCATTTCCAGCGCAGAATCGCTCGAGTGCCTACCAACGAAAGAGTCCTCGAAATCCCTGTCCCCGAACGTACCGCTGCGTCCCCAAACTCGAGCGAGAGATTCGCGACCAAAACAAAAACACCCCCATCGACACCCTCATCAAACCGCCGTTGCCAGCAGCACGGAGATCAAGCACGTTCGCCGTAGGAACGAATTTGTCCACGAGATTTCCCGGCCTATCCAAACAGCCGCGGAGGACCAGGAACACGTCGCCGCTCGTCAAGCCCGGCGTACCTGCCCGCGGTCCGTCCCGAGTCAACTCGATTCGTCCACGCCGGGCGAACGAGGGATTGGCTTCTGTTTTCGCTAGGCTGCGCTGGAACACCAGCGGATCCGTTTAGCGTTTCGGCTAATCCAGGTCGCGGCGGACGAGACAATCCGGAAAAATCGACGGAGACAACGACCGGTCCGGCTGGCCGGTTTCCAGGCAATTTCAAACGAACAGGGACGACAGAGTTAAACCTATTATTATCGTGCCCCGTCCCCCGTAGTGAAAATGTCAAACGAGCATCGTGCATCGGTGATTCGTTGTCCGAGGGGGCCCGGCACGGCGCGGTCAGATCAAAGCTCGGTTAACCGGCGTTTCTCGCGGACGTCACGCGACAGGACACGTCGCGTCGCGTCGCGTCGGTCCTGTCGGACCCGTCCCGCGTCCCAGGTATTTTATCCGGCCTGTATCTCTACCTGTTCGCCTCGCGTGCACTCGGGGGATCGTGCATGGAACGCGGAGGACGCGACAGTGACGCGCGACGACTTTCAGGAAGTTTCGGGACAGACCCCGATTGAGACACTTGGAATCTTTCCTTGGGGATGATCGAACGGGCTCTGGTGGAATGAGAGCTCGTGTGACGTACGTAGCTTGGACGTGGACGATCGCGGGAATTTGTGTGTACATATACGGTAACGGGGGTGTGCTTTTTTGTAGGAGGACGCGGTAAGGGGAAGAAGAACGGGGACTGAGGGTTCGACGTTGAGATGGAAGAATTCAGCAGCAAGCAAATGGGCCTAGTGGAGTTAAATGGAGTTCAATTTGAAGAGGGTTTTCAGATTTCTCGCATGAAAGTTTGTAATATCGCGTATATAGGTATTGTAGGTGGAATTTAGTATGATCACTTGTACCGAGACGGAACAACAGTTGCATATCTCTATTTAATTTCGGTCCAGCCACTTTCATTTTCGTAATATATACAGCATACCTAAATGTACCAAAACTGCATCGACGTTTCTGGTGTCAAAGGCAATATGCGCGTATTTAGTATTAATTACGAAACGAGAAACGATAGGTTTCTGTAGACGTTCGAGGAAACGATTTTCATATTTCCGTTAAAAACACGCGAAAAGAAAGAAGAGAACCAATAAAATCGTTCTCCTACTCCTGCGAAGTACCCACCGATTCCCGACGAAAGATGAACAACCAAGGCGGTCGTCATCAGTCAAAAACGAACTTGCGGCAAACTCACCTTCCCCCATATAAGTATACAGTGCGCAGATAAGCTCCGTCAAATAGCCGGCAATCTAACGGCCAAAGAGGAATCGCCGTTCCTGCGGGACAAGGAGGGAGATGGAGATCGGCCTGAGATCGAAGGTACGACGAAGGCAGCCGACGATCGAGAAAACGAATTAGGCGGAGGAGAATAGGCGCGAGACGAGCGAGGAGCCATCGACAGGGACGAAACCGATAAAATCCAACAGAGCGGAGTCTGAAAGACCGGCAGAAACATCAATCGTTGACTCATCCCATTTGGATCACAAAAGTACGTCGAATTGGGTCGTCTGGTGTCGGGTATAGGTCCCAGGGTACAAGGGGCCCAAGAGCTCATCCGGCGAACAATTATTTTGCGGCTCCTTCTCTCGTCCCATCCTCGTCCCTTCTACGGCCCCGCAAACGATCGTGCTCGCTCTTTCACGCACAAACACTCTCCTTTCTCTCCGAGTTTCAGTTCGTTCCTTCCTTCGGGACAGAATGTATATCCCGCGGTGCGACGTCCACCGACGCGCTGCAAGACAAATGGCCTCGTGACGGCGGCTACATTACGTTTCAAAACTGGCCTAATCGTCGGCTTTCCAGATGAGAAACGGCCTCGATATATGTTACGTATAGAGGACCGACGTATACCTGCGCCGTCTTGGCGTTGCGCGGCCGTGCATTGTCTTTTCTGCAACCGCCGGGCTACTTCTACAGAATGCATACCGTACCGGGGGAAATTGTTAAATTTCTCGCAGCATGGGAGACGGGATTGAAGAAAAATGCGTTTAAACGATGTTGCTGCATCCGCAGCTGACGTCTGTGTCAAATTTCGGGTGTGCCGGTTGCTTAGGTTGCGTGTCACAGGTAATTTGTTTAACGTGCGATCCAGCGTGCTCGGTGTATACGTAAGGATGTTGCAAATAGCACCAGGTCACACGTCGCTGCCGTATCGCGAATTCCTCGCGATAAATAAGACGATGTCGATACCGCGGTCGCCATATCCGTCCGATATTACTGCCGGCCGTTATTTTCCATTCGCCGGAATGAAGAAAACGCCGAGAGGTCAAACGTTTTGAAACGATTGCATCGACGGGATGAAACAGAAATCGATGAAAAAAGAAATCCGGTGTGAAAAAGAAAAGCGTACACGACGGTGGCACTGGCGGATTCGATGCTCCGTTTCGATTCGCGAGCGAAGAAATAGAAGAGTAAAACGGGAACCGTCCGTCACGATGGAACAGGAATTGGCAAAAGGAACACGGCGGGAGGGAATCGCGTCGCTCGACGCGTGTATAGCTCGCAGTTATTTAAAAGGGAACGATTTTAGCGGCATAACGATTGACTGGTGCCCTGTGCAAAGGTGGAAATTAGCTTTCCGAATTAGGCTTTCGTATTATGATATTTCGCTGCCTCATGATTGCGCGAGGTCTCTTTTTTTTTTTTTAATGATCCGTGCGTTAGCTTCGATTGTTCAACAGCACCGTCATTTATTTACGAAATTGTGAAATCGATCGCAATATTTTTTATTTCGAAACATAACAATCTGACGCGTACTTCCCTTCCGTACTATTTTTAACGCCACTAGGAAAATTTCAACCGAAGAATTGTCCACAATATTTATTTCGGCAGATATTACTGAAAATGCCATTCTCTAAGAACCTCAAATCGGACGAAAAATACGCACACTTTACACGTTTCGCAAACAATTCTCGAATATACCGTTCCAATAATATCTTTCCCCGCGTTGCAACTGAAACACTAGAATCGGACAGTGTACTCCAATTGCCTCGATCCCAAACTTAAATTATGAAAATAAGAATCGTGAAAGCACGCCGTTATTTCGTCGCCCAATTGACGTGCACGCGAAAAACCGGCCAGAGCGGCAGTTCCGCACAGAGGAGCATCGCACGAAACGCCGGATCGACGATCCGGGACGGCCGGCGTGTGCACAGGTCTTGTTCATGGGGCGTGACGCGTTTCCACGGGGTTTCATTGTCCGTGCTATTCATCGGCCAAGAATACCCCATAGAAGGTAACGATGGGACAGGAACGAAAGATTTGCGCGAGGTATCGTTGGCGTAACTAAAGGCTACCGAATGGAAACCTGTCGCGAGCTCCCCCATGGTGTTTGAAAGAAACTCGAGTGCGGATCGCGCCATGCAAATTCCGGCTGACGGGGAACGAATTCTTGAATGGTGTTGCTTTCGTGGCCACTGTTTCTAGTATACGTTACATTTGGAGGAGGAGGATGAGGAGGAGGGGGGAGGGCATTGTCGATTATTCCGACGAGCGATTCTCTTTTCATAGATCCTGTTTAACCCTGCCGTATCCTTCGGGTCTTCCTCGACCCGGCGCGTTGTTCTTTCTGCGAGAACTTCGACTGTTTTCAAAAAACATATTTATATACCTGCACGCCGATATTGTTATAAATACGCTTGTCTTTCCCCCCCTTAATATTATATTAAAGTTCTTATCGAGGAAAGGTTACGAAAATTGTTTGCCAAGTTTGCTGAGATTCTTTGCAAAGGAATTTTATATACTTAATAAATTGCTTATTGCGAATATCGATCCGAAGTTTAAATTCAGCACACCATTGGACATCTACATAGTTCGAATACCAGAAACAGTGAAAACACGCAGGTACGACAATTTGCGAACGCGAGACTTAAAAAATACGGACGCCTAAAGCTCGCCAGATAATCCTGCATAATAACAGCAACGCATCCACCCACAAATCCGCATCCCTCGGAGCATAAATCCCTCACCTTGGGTAAACAAAGAATAGGAACAATTCCTCGCAAGCCCCGTCGCCGCTATCGATGTCAGGAGTATCGATATCCGCGATTCGCCACGC
Organism: Nomada fucata; assembly: GCA_948146005.1. Taxonomy (NCBI): domain Eukaryota; kingdom Metazoa; phylum Arthropoda; class Insecta; order Hymenoptera; family Apidae; genus Nomada; species Nomada fucata. The sequence goes on from OX411275.1 coordinate 10,144,425, forward strand.
CGTCAAATATCCATCGTTTACCCCTAACAATCCTCGCCGACCACAAATCTAACAGAACCTCCCCCACGAACCGCAGAAACAATACCCGAGAGGACACCAAGAGCTCTAACTAGCGAACACCAGCGTAACTAAGTTCCAGCAGGATGAACAGGAGGAAGGGATGGGAGTAGACGAAGAAGAATCGTCGCGACATCACACCTTCACAAATCATCGGGGATCGATAGGCGGTGGAAGACAAAGACAGGGGGAATCGTGGGATTCCATGCAAATTTCGTACGCTACGGGCAAATCGAATTACTCGGCCGACTCATTGTCTCAGAGGCGTGCCGGTTGTTCTCACCGGTGCCGCGCCACCCTCTAGGGACTTCCGTCTATTGTCCGTGGAACCTGTCAACGGCACGGTCACGCCGCGTTTCCGCAAGAATCCGCGTTTTCAGCCGGGTTATCGTGCACTTTTAGACAATGGACAGCATCTGGCCCGACCATTGACACTCGTGGCTACGGCTTCAAGGGACGCCGCTTCGACGGCCAACGAGAAAGGAACCGCTAATTATCAAAACTATCATTTGTTACCGAACCGGGGGGCTGTGCCTTCTCACTCTCTCTCTCTCTCTCTCTCTCGCTCTCTCTTTCTCCGCATGGGGCTACGTTTAGGAACATCGTTAACTTCCTCTTGCGTGAAATGGCCTTTTTACTCGATCTTTCTGTTGCGAGAGTCCTTTTGATTTGGTGGATTCGAAGTTGTTCTTTTTTCCGTGTTCCTTGCCGTATTGTGGTTCGCTGTGATCGATTTTAGATATCTGTTTGGGGTGGGTTTTCGAGGTAGTGGATATTGGGTTCGATGATGAACGAGTGTTTTATATTTGGCGTTTTGCAGAGCTCTTGTTGGACTTGTTTCTGAGGTCTGCAATAGGTGTTTTCTATTTGTTTTGTTTTTTTTATAGATTTTCGCACTCTACACATGGCCTCGTGTTCGTTATACATTACGGACGCGCGAAAATATTGTTCGGTCGCCAGCGAAAATGCTTTCGAAGTCGTTTCGCAACGCAGAAACAATTGTGCGCGGTCACTAAGATTGCAGGGTTTACAGTAGACAGGTGATTCAATCGCAAATTCTTTTCGAGTCCGTATCGATATCAGTTAGTTACTAGTCACCGATCACCCATATTGCGAGATCAATCGCCCCTCAATACATCCGACAGACTTATCAAATCCGTGTCCAAGTTTTCCCTTTCGCAAGACAGTTTCACTCGCGACATGTTCTTACAGTTTAGGGTCCATAGAGGGTCAACAATTCATCTATCCCGTTCCTCCTACATCAGCCGCAACAGGCATTTAGAATATCGCTAAACAAATTTCACGAGCACCAACCCAGTCGCCAAAAACAAACGTACATTCCTTCTGAATGATCTTTTACAACTCGGCTCGATACTTCAAAGACGTTTTACGATCCGTGCCTCGTCTTTGACTCGACCAGTCGACGACGCCATCGAACGATCGTCGCGACGATGGCAACAGGTCGCGTCCATCGATGACGTACCTTGCCCCAGGGACCGTCGCGAGCATCTTACTCCCGTTGCACGAATCGAAACGAGACGAAATGAAACAAAACGAATTGCAAGTGATAAGCGACCCCTCCTCTTGATCAGAATTCCGCCGTGACCTCTCGCGTCCGACAGCACGTCACAGCGAACGCTCGCAGGGGGGCATCTAGCACGCAACGTCGTTCAAATATCGATTAGTCCACCGTGGGAGGACGATCGAGCCTGTCGATCGATCCCGCGGTACGTGTCAGGGCTGACCGCGGGGCCTTTACGTAATCGTCAACGTCTCCGTTCCAACGAGGCGTTGCGAAACGCGCCGTCCTCGTCGAGGAGACGTCTCACGCGAGGACGAAATGTCGGCTGGCGGACGAACGTGGCTCGACCGATCTCTTTTTTCCGAAAACGAGTCCACGTGTTCGGTGGCCGTATAGGAATAATGACTATTCGTGTGAACGAGGGCTCCGAGGAGTGAGGTATGTATTTATTCGTGAACGTTCGCCGATTTTACGTAGACAGTTAGGTAGGTATACGTACCTAAGCGGTGACGAATAATTTCCGATATTTCTGCGAGAGATCGACCGACGAGTTCGTTAAGAGTTATTGGGAATATTTTTCCAAATATTCGTTGAAAGTTTTTACAGATGCTCTTGTAGATACATTGAGCAATTGTTAGCTATCTGTGAACAGATTACATGAACTATCTAATGTGTCTCGTGGATGTGGTCCGCGCATAAATGTTTAGCTACGAATTTGTTTGCGGTTGAATATATAATTTACGGTGACCCAAACCTAATAATAGTGTCTAACAATGACGACGATGATGACAGTATGGGGACATTGCGAAGAATATTCGAGAGGAATATTCGTAAGAATTGCCACACAGATATTCACCGAACGAGTCCACAAAGGACAGCTCTAGACAGCTAATTATTCACACACAGGTCGAACTTCATTGCGGGTCGTTCTCGATCGAATAGCGGTTCCCGGATGGAGAACGATACTTGCAGACGCTTCTTTTTGACAGGGGACGGCCGCTTGTCTACAAAGTCCTGTTAGCGTTTCTTCGAGGTCGACAGTTCCATTTTTAGAAGCTTCGATTCGCTCGAAGCGTATAGGCTGTGGAGTTATGTATTTCGCGTGTTCCGTAGGTCGTGCTGGTTTCGTTGATCGCGACGCTGCTATTGTAACACATGTTTTTAAACTGTTAATACGGTTATTAAGTTACATTCATTGGGGGTTTTTTCAACGCAGTTATTTCCATTAAAATCTTTCTCCCAATTAGTATCGTTCCTCTGGGTTCCGATCGATTAAATACGGCAGAATAAAACATTTACGGCGAACAGAAATAATAAGTATGGGGACAAAGTCGAATTTATTATAATTAAAAAGTTCATAAATCACATTCGTGTCCCGAACGGGGTACCTTTAAAGCATCAAGCATTGAACCGATGGAATTACGATCCTTCCGAATGCTCAATCAATTCATTTTGTTTATTCCTCGTCGAACCGTATCCTTGTAGCATTGACGAAAAATTCCATCGGGGTGAACCGATTGAATCACGCAGCACCGATAGTACAACAGTATAAAAGAAAACAGAAAAAGGATCCATTAACGAAGCATCTCGTAACGTCATCGGGCCGTAAAGACAACTCGCATCTGCCAAAAATCGCGTTACCGACGATTCTGTTGCCCCGTTCGCGTAATGTCGCTGAAACAAACCGGACGGAACACAAAAATGCCGATCACTCCGCGGCCATTTTTTGTCCGCAGATGGAAGGTGACGTGCTTGGCTATTCGCCTTACAATCGGAAAGCCGACGCGGATTACGCAAACGCCATCCTTGTAATCTGTCTAACAACATAATAAGTGATTTCTTGCCCACTTTGCGAGAACGATGCAGTATCGGTGGCAGACGTCCGGTATCGATCTGAAATACCCTGTTACAGAGTGTTCGTTAGGCGACAATAATAAAGGGAATGCGTTTAATTGCCGGTTTGGCAAGGCTACGATGATAAAAGAGAATACATACGTGCATACGTCTACGAGTTGTTCGTTGAATACGATTCATGGCTTTGTATATATACTGATTTTTGGATTTTAGTTTATGGAAATGAGACGGAAAGACGATTTGGATATTTGTTTTATTCGAAGTCGTTGGATATAAGATAGAACGCTGCGATTTATACGCGATATGGATTGCCAGTTTGAAATCTTGTTGAACGCGAAAGTAGTCATAATTGAAATTGTTCGTTAACCAGATGCGTAACGTTAATTTTAATGTAACGATATATCGGTAGTATAATTGCAGAAAGTAACTTCCTGCAGTCTGAAGTAAATGAATCAGGCAGCAATCAAGGTGTCTCCGTTTATTCGAATTCTAATTTGGCACCAAAATTGTACTTTGCCACTGCAACTCATGAATACTTATCTATTCTATAATCACCCGCTACAATATACGTAGTCCTGTACGTATAGCTAGCCATTCCTGTAACATCCAATCCCCAACTGCTCTCTCGACCTAAACGCTGCTCTAAAGCTCCAGAATTTCCATCTCTAACTACTCAAGAACTCACTGTCAGTCGATCTCCACTCGAACATCCGATTCCCATAACAATTCCATTACTCCGTTCCAATCAACCCACCCTTAACTACACTCCGTCCCGAAAACCAATCAAAAACTATTCCCCCGTATGAAAATGAAACGCCAAAGGCAAAGTCTTGAAAGCCATCCTTTCCGTTATCTCAGTGTTTCTCTGATTGCAACCAAAATAACCGTTTCATTGTTTCGTTCATCGTAATTTCAGTTGCAACATGCGGCAACAGTTTTCTCTGTTCCATCCCCTGATCCGCTAAGATTAATTTGTGCGTCGAAACGGGGCGTTTCCGTCACACTTTCAGGATTCTTTAATATTCTCACCTTTAAAGAGCTTACTAATTTTTAATAGTATCATTGTTTCATTATTATATTATATTTATTATTATATATTCTTGTCTGATCAAATTCGTTTATTCGTTGATCAGGGGATGATCTACGTCACAATCCTGCGACATCGTAGCATCGTTTGTCAATTTATTAAAATTTCCATCTCGTTTCAACCCGACGACACTGTTGCCAGCCATATTTCACAAATCTTCGCTAGAAGTACAGTCTGTACTGAATCATCCCCCAGCTGATTCCGTTCGAGACCGTCACTGATAATCCTTGATGCAAAGCCGCCCTTATCAATTGCAACGTTCGATCAATGGCACGATATCAGAAACAGGAAAGGAAGGATGATGGCAGCGACGCGAGCACAGTTTGTACAGCACTGTAAACAACCGGTTGGCGGGGTTACAGGGCGCGAGTAAATGGTATGTAAACCGTGGCGGGCTTACCCTTGGCCCGAACGTCCCTCCTCGCACTCCGCAAACTCCATTAAAACATTATCCACGTGCCGATGCGCTCGGAAAATCAGATGCGACTATCTTGCCTCCGTGGCGTATTGATATTACGTCCCGTTGGCACGAGCACGCGCGCGCACGCTCCCAGGTTATACATATATGCATGCACTCGAATCTCCATTTCGTGGCTGCTGCCTCTGCGATCGAACCACCCTATCGATCCGAGCACGCGGTCCTTCCCTTTCGGGTCTTCGTGTTCGCAGGATTTTTGTTTCTCGCGGACGAACGAGTCGGCTGGTCTTCGAAGAGCGATTTCGAATGTCGCCTCGATGACGTGGTGTCTATATGTACGTGTTTTGTTTCGTTTATCGTTGCTCGCAATTCGACGCGGGTTCCTCGTCCGGTTAATTTTTGTACGCTGTTCAAGTTACGCGCGGTGCCGTCAGGTAATACCGAAATTGGCAGGTGGTTTTCGTATCTGTCGTATCAACTTTATTGAACTGTTTATTTGTACAGTGTTTCGGTAACCAACAGGTGTCGCGGGTTACTGATAACAATAAGTATATTTCGTTCATTCCCGAGACACTATCCGTCCGGAATCGTAGAAAATTAAATGCGCGTAACCAACTAACGCTACCACTGATCATTTCGATTTCAATCTGCATCGATCCACGGGGTAGGAATCTAACTATCTCCAAACGAATCGCTGCCTATCCAATGGGAACTCCGTACAGCGATAAACGCCGCGAAAGTACGCGAAACGCGGGGCGTAAACTGCAACGTAAACAGTGTCTTTTGTGAGACGCATCGATACGCGGGGGCAGAAATAATAGCTGACCGGAAATCCCGTGAAATTCGACGGGTCAGCCGTGCCTACCTACGTCTCGCAAAAAAAAAAAAAAAAAAGAAAAAAAATACGTGTTTCGTTCGGTGCCGCAAATCCAGCTAACACACCGCCACCCTTCCGTCGACGTTCGTTCGTTGGAAAATTCGTTGTCGCGCGCAAAACCACCGGGCCGATTCGCAAAAAAGAGGAAAAAGAAAAAAGAAAACAACGCCGCTGCACGCGAAAACAGATCGAGGGTTCGATGAATTGCTTCGGGAACATTTTTCGCTCTCGCTCGATATCGTGCCTGTCGTTCTTTTTGCCGAGGATGTTCGTTGACGCGTCGCTCGGCAAGAAACTCTTTTCTGTTCGTATCAATTTCATGCTTTTAACGATGCAGACGCAAATAAGAGTAACTTTAGAGATGTATACGGCTTGTAAAATAAATTTAATTAAATTAAATTTGCATGCATATTATGAAGTATTTAAAAAGATTCGTATTCAATGGCTAGATTTGAAGCGCATTAGAGAAATGGTTAATAAATACAGATTATTGCAACGTTTAATTCTACTCTCGCAGCTGGAACTGTGTTTTCATTTTTTAAATCGAGTGTTTGCCAAACGTGTACGAATCTAGAACGGAAGTGAACTCTGTTATTACCCGCATCTGTGATTAATTCACAGAGTACAGGGGCTAGGTAGAGAATGATCTACAACTATAGATGAAAAGATAAATTACCGAAAATATCATAAACGTTGCTGGAATTTGTAAAATGATTAGACCAGCATACATAATCGTATAATAACGCCCAAATTACATCTTACTACGACATATTAGTATCCGTCTCGGGATCGAGAATTGGGCAACACTTTAAATGCCTCAAATTAACCGACTACTTCGGGTCGTCGATGTTCGAGCTGACACGTAAATATTACACGAGCCAAATGGTCGACGAGCTTCCTTCTTTATGTCTTCTTCGTCATTATATCCCGAGAACGTGATGGATGTCGCGTTACACGTGAGAAATGCGCGCGGGGAATATGAGCGCTTCCCTTAAGAGCGCGTTGATTTTTCTGTAGGATACGTATCCATGTACCAATAGGAGTCGCGAAGGGGAAACGGGCACGAAGCTCCATCTGTCGACAGACTCCACTTAGACTAGATTGGGGGACACCATAACTATCCTTCTATCCACCTCGCACGATTTAAGTAGAAATTTCATTCTCAAAGGTAGCGAGCAAGGACAAGCAATATTAATAGTAACAACAATTCTACAATCGCCGCTAAAAGAATGCCACCATATACCTCGTAAATCTGTCCAACCGCCCAATTGTCCATTCCCGTGAGCTCCAATCACAAATCATCGGGAAACCTCGTCGAAAACTCGCAGAAACTTTCCTCTCCGTGTCCCGCCCCAAACCTGCCCGACAAAGGCCCGAAATTCATCAACCTCCAGAAAGAGGGCCCCTCGGTGAAACTCGAAAGCACCCTGCAATCTGGGCCAATCATCGAGTCACCGGGTCCCACAAACGTTCGCCTCTTTCGGCGTACCGAAGTCGTTTAGGTGGCGAGATCGTCATCGCGGTTTAATTAAATCGAAAATCGGATAGTCATTAATGACAAGTGGCGCCCGTTCGCGATGACTGCGTGATTCCTATTGATCGCCAGGTGGGACCAACCGCGAGGGTCCGACCACTCGTCGCACCTACAACGACAATCGTCCACGGACGTCGCCGCGTGACGCAAAACCACACCGCCCTCTCAATGTTATCGTCGAGGTGAAAGAAAAAGATGCGCGTAATCCCTCTCGTTCGTGTACCTCTGTCTATTAACGATTAACGACGAACGATTGTATCTGCGTCTCGTCCATGCAACATTAATAAACTCGACACCCCGGATAGACGGGCGTACGGACAATAACGAACCGGTTAATTGAGGTTCCACTGTATTTTATGGACGATCATCACCGGCACGGATAGTTTTTGAAAATGTTCCCAGTTTTTACTATTATGCGGTCTGGTGCTCATAAAATGATCCCTATCTTTTTCGACCTGGGGATCGGTTTATTGTAACCTTTGTTTCTGGACTTTCTTTTACGGCGAATATGGTTTGAATAGGTGGGACGCGGCGACTCCTTCGAATGGTGCTATTGTTTCAGTTGACCCGGAATTGATTTATGGTACTGGTTCTTACTGGTCAAGTGGCGCTAGTGGGTACAAGTTGCTCTCTGAAGTGCAATTATCGATAGTAATAGAGCTGTTGACATTTTTCGATGATATACGAGGTAGAATCCTCAAATGTCTTTTAAATTATACGATACACCGAATACAATTATGGAGAAGCTATTCGAATACCGCATGAACGGGAAAGGGCTAAATGATGGTAATACTTCGTTAAATAATTTTTTAAGTATACAACGATAAATGCAATTTTTTATTGACTTCAGTTACGAATGAAATTAAAAATATAGTCAGCGGTGAGTCCTGTTTGGTCACTGGATCGAATAATTAATAACAGCATTTAGTAATAGGCACTGTGCTATGGAAATGAATAATAATAATAATAACTGTGCTTAAACATTTACCGATCTTCCACGCAACAAAGCTACCGACTCAAGCCACAGCATATTCCCTGAAAGGTAATACGTAGTCCTCGCAGTTCACCGGGCACACCGCGTATCCAGCAAAATTAAAAATATGTACAAAATAAAAACATTTCAACGCACATTCGCCGTATATACTTTCATGTCGTTTACAAGCAATCGAACCCAGATGCTATCTCCAGTAGGACATCTGCCGCAATTAGGAGAATTAAAGGCGGCGGTCAAATCAGAGCCCTGATCTTCAAGAAAGCCATATGCTCCCCTCTTGCATAACTCAAGGAGCCCAGGTCCCATTAAAAAGTGCACCATTACACGGCCGCGGTGTCCCTCGCGCATCGTCAGGGCCTCCTTGACGCGGATCATCCTACGAATTAATCGAAAACGTGTCAACCCTTCTTATCGCTCGACCATTAGCGTCCAATCGACCTATAAATCCTCCGTGTCGTTCGGACCCGTCGATCGAAGCAACGGAACGCAACGCAACGCAACGCAAACCGACCCGGGCACAGCGAAGCGAACGAAATGATTTAAATTTGAACCGTGCACAGTTCCGATCGATGTTTTCGTCGTACGCGAAACCCAACGACGATAGCGATCGCGAAGATTGCGTCTGCGATGTGTGTACCTGTGTGCGCGAAGACCCATAAACTTTCGTGTCCCGAGATAGGAATCGTCAGGTGCGAAAAGCGTGACGGTTCTGGAGGGAAAGCGCCTCGAGACCTTACCTAGCAGGCCGCCCGTTCCGACGACTATATACGTCGGTGTCGGTGTCTCTGAGAAAGCAACGCTCGGGCCACCGTGTCCGCGGGCGTTTTCCCTCGTGAAACCGCGCCGCGAACGTTACACCTTCCGTTCCATCAACGGGCGATGGTAAATTGTTCTACGACGGTTGCTTCGCGCGAGGTGCTTCCGAAACGACGCGGTGGGAAGTCTCAGTCTGTTTTCATTTTAATTGGAACGGATTCTGTTGGCGATTCGTATTACATTTAACCAGGAACGGAATTCGACGTTACCGCGAGTCCTTCTTCTCATTTTCATTTTCACTTCCTTCGCGTTCTATCTTGGTTATTTCGTACCGTGTAGTACGACGCGCAGTATAATTATTATTATCGCAAGGGATTTTTGTACGGGTGTTTTTTATTGCGCACACAGGTAACAATGGAGTATCGAGTTTTATAACACTGAGGATTAATGAGTATCGCACAGTATATAAATGTGGAATTGCATAGGGTTGCCTTCCGCCTGCTTTAGCTTACACTTTTACGAATTCATTGTGTTCACGTGGAAAGAGGTATAACTGTCTAGCTTTCGTTTAATTGCATTTCGTATGTGAGTTAAGGGCAAAGTTTATTTTTATGGGTGATCAGAAATATTGGTTAACGCGTTTACAAAACGTTGTTAAAAGAGCTACCTGCAAAGTGGTCCGTTCTATACGATCATTTAAGTTGACTTTTGCATGCCGCAAACAGCGAATTGTTATTTCTTATTGTAATTACATTATATATAAGCCCCATGCCTTCCAACGTATTTAAATTCAATAGGGCCCCAATATAAAATTTGCATTTATTTACGATATTCGACAGTATGCACGGTGTTAATGAAAATAACGTGTAAAGAGTCGAAGAAGAATTGTATTTCCGTTAAACGTAATGGAATTATCGCACGACACTCGCAACTGTCCGAAGGCATAGATGCCGCTATGTACCAGTCCAGTACAGGCGACCACCGAGTGAAAGAAATTATATACATACACGATGCTAACCCCAGAAGCAGATGGTCACTGTTATCGTAACTTCGAAACATTTAATTGCTAGCTGCGGAATTAAATATGGTCCTTTTGCAACATATAATAATATCATTACGATACATTTGTCCGATAAGATCGTCATTTAATTCCCCCTCGTTTAAAAAAAACCGTACCGGTTGCCCGAAATATGAAAAATTCATTGCAATAATCGTCCAACGAGTTGACTAAAAGTATCCCCGATATCTTCACCGCGGTAATAATTTCAATAGACCGTTGAATACGATAAGCGAGGCAGAAATTTGTTCGTAAATTAATAACAAGAAACAATAAACAATAAATTAATCGCGTATAACTTTCAACGAGACGACGGTAATTCCGTATTATCGTCATTAAAAAATTTCTCATCATCCCCCAATAATAGGGTCCGTCATAGTCCAGTGTCAAACATTGGAACTAAAATCGCCGCGCGAGAATGCCATCAAAGTCCCCGGGAAACTACAAAAATCACCGCCGGAACGTCGTCAGGTACATACAGGACGCTTCAAAGCACCGAAACCGAACATTTCCCGACCCATAAAAATTGTCACAGGCCGTCAACGAGCGCCCGAACAGCCCAACAATCGTCGCGGCAATCGAGACACCGTGGCGGCAGCAGCAGGTTGATGGATGCCGAGTCTCATGAGAAAATCCCCGGTGGTAGGGATGGAGCGCGACCGGCTGAACATTCCGATTCGCAGTATTGGTAGCGAGCCGTGTATCCATGTTAGTGGAACTATCGTGGCACCGTTGTGTAAGTGTGCAAGTCGCTCTAGTGTGTCGTACGAGCCGGCCGAGTAAGGTGGGGGCAAGTCCAGTGGCTGTAAGGTGGGGGCAAGTAAGTACCCTCGGTGCCACGGCGACCCTAGGTTGCACGAGACCGATACCCGGTGAGACACAAGCGAGAGAGACATACGGAACGGGCCTTGGAGCGGGCTAGAGGCCGCGAAAAACAGGAACAAAACGAAAGGACAGCAACCGTGAGCGACGTTAGGTGGCTGGAGGGAAGAGTGCGCGGGAGTGGGAGGTGCCACCGACCTGGTGGATGGTGGGGGACGTTTGTCCACGGTCACCAACACACGCGCTAATACGCCGCGCAACGCGAACGATTCTCTTTCTAACCTATCTCTTTTCCTCTCCGTTGTTGCAGCGCTGGCGCGACTGTCGTCTGGTGGGGATGTCGTCTCCAGCCCCCGTGCCACTGGTAGGGAGGACAAAAGCGGTGGAGGGAGGGTAAAGCAGGCGACGCTGACGACCACGGTGGTGACGACGACGACGGCGACGACGACGATCGCGTTGAGAGAAGGTGGGGGCGGCGGCGGTGGTGGGGGCGGTGTCGGGTGTGCCGGTGATGGAAGTGTCTCTGGTGGGAGCCGGCTGGGTAGTGGGGAGAGCGGTAGTGGGGATAGGAACGGCGGAGGTGGGGGCGGCGGCAGTGGTGGTGGCAGTGTTGGTGGTGGCGGCGAAGTCGCGGAGAAGGAGGAGAGGCCACCGGCTTCAGAGAGTGTCGAGCCGACGGCCGCGTTTGACGTCGCATCCCTCGTACTCTACGGCTCGCGCGCACTACCAATACGCCTTAAGATCTTGCTCGATCAGTTGTTCAACCAGTTGCAGCACGCGCAAGTGACACGTTTACTAGCCGCTTTCGGCTGGACGTACGAGGATTACACGCGGGGATACATACTGCAGGTGAGTCGAACCATTTCAACAAACATCGGTGATCGGAGCGTCGAAGTACGAACGCGGGATATAGGGATATAGCGGATGGGAATTCGGGACAGCTAGGTGGACGGTGGTGATTGTGAGACGTTTGAACGGAGCACTTTGACGATCGACGGACGCTGACATCGACGGGATGTAGAGTGAACATGATTTTCTTTCGGGTATTATTATGCCGACAGGGTGGATGTAGGGCAGCACTGACGAAGTGACAGCGACTCGTACGGAGTGACGTTAACAGATTAGAGCAGATAGAATCGAAAACTAGAATACAGAAACGACTATTAGAAACGCTGTGACACGTAGGATCGATCGATCAACAGGGACGACAAATCCTGAACGCGACAAACCGAAATATCTGACTGGACCAAGTGACAGGTAGCTTAGGGCACAGTTCCGGTAACAGAAATCTTGGATTTGCATCCGAGTGAACGATTCCATGTATGAACGTCGTCCGACTGGCAGCAACGTTGAGTGACCATCGACGTAGAGACGATCAGTGACAAAAAGTCGTGCGAGAATTTCGCGAAGTGTCGTCGACAGTGTCTGCGTATTTGCCAAACCAGAACGAAATTCGACGCCTGTGACAGAGGATCGGGGAAGACAAGTTCCCTAGGATCGGTGTTTGAAAGTGCGTCGTGGACAAGTGCATGGTGCGTCCCTCGATCGCATGGCGGTCGCAACGGGATTTCGATCGGCACAGTGACAAAGGAAATATTGCTCGACCCGTGCGAAAACCATCGCTCCTCCGTTCTGTCAGTTTTCGAAGGGACTGTGAAACCGTTCCGAGAGTGCGTCAAAAAGTGCGTGTCAAAACGGAGTCCGCATTTCACCTCCTGTCTTCCGCGGGACTGAAAGTTCGTTCGACCCATCTTCGCTCGGCTCCGCGTTGGGAAAACTCAATTGCAACGTGCCAACGAAGACCTGAGCCTCTAACCAGCGAAGGGCACCAAGTGTCTCTGCCCGCGAATAACACCAGAATAAACAATCTCGCGAAAACGAAATCTCGTCACACGGCAGCACACTGACCTCGTTGTCGTCGCCGGTAACCAGAGGCGTGCAGTTAACGTGGCCGTAAATACTGATTGAAAAGAAAGAGGAAGGAAAAGGATCGCCCAGGAACCGTGTCTCGATTGAACCGCAAAAATGCATTCCTGGTCCCTGCTTCGCGGCTGACAAAGTTCGCGCGGAACGGAGGTCCTCTGGAAAACAAAAAATTGTCAAACTTGTCGACAGCGAACGGATCCAGCGGAGGACGGGGCGTCGGCGTCGAGGCAGTCGTCGATCAAGATCGAAACCGACGTGAGAGCCGGTGGTGTCCGGGGTCGCAACCCGTTCCTGGGAAACGCAGGCTTCGAAAATACGCGCCGCCACGGCCTCGCATTAATCTCCCGGGCGGTGCTCGGTCCCCGTGGGTTTCCATCGGCCCGGCAGCGCTAGAAAATGGCCAGTGTCCGTGTAAACTGAATTGCAGCCGATGTCAGCGTGAAATTAAAACGTATGGAAAACCGGTTCTCGCGGCTCGGCGGTGTTCGCGGGCGCCCGCGCGCAACGCTCCCGTGCCTGGCATTTCATCGACCGATGAATTCCGCGCGGACACTTCGCGATCCCCGTCGAGTCGCGAGGGGGAGGGGGGCCGACTGGACGACGACGAGGAACGCTGGGAAATCTTGGAAAAGGTCTCGGACGCGTGCGGACCGGCGCCCGGAGGATTTTCTCGATTTTCCTGCGACGACGAACCGCGAGCATTGTCCGCGGTGACCGCGCCGAGAAACTGGATGACGAGCCGGAAGGTGGTGAAATTTGGACGTTCGAACATTGATTGGACTATGTTGCGAGTGAAGTGGCGACGAGAACGACGAGAATGAATGATCGATCGATTCGGAAGATTATTGAAAGGGGTAACGGAACAGCAGGAACGAAAGGATTGCTTGGAATTTCGTGAAGAGTTCGAAGACAATAGTTCTCCAAGTCGTTCTGTATGGTTCGATTCCGGAGGATCGTGGACGAGCAGGGACATTTGTGCGATATTTGGATATCGGCGATGCTCTTAAGGTCCGCGCATTGGCAAGAGGGAGTCGATCGTCGGAAGTTCGCGGAGAATCTAGTGAAATCGGTGGCAATGGACAGAACGAGATCTATGATGAAAGTGTCTCGGTCGTCGGGCGCGACGAAAGACTTTTGGAAAATTTTGCTCGCTCATTTCGATCAAAGTGGCTCTGCGAGTACCAAAGTATCTGCGAGATGTGTCGTCGATCGCAAAGACTGTTATCAGAGACTATTTACGCCCTGTAGTTCGGATCGAAGTGACAATTCGGAACAATCGGTTGCTAGCTAAGCTGTTCGTAATTAGAATGCGCAGAACAAAATTTAATGAGACGGGGCGAAGGTAGGAACCCGCAAAATATTCCGAGTTCGTACTTCGATCGGGGTAACTGTAGTGTCAAAAAATTGACAAACTTGGCCACGTGTAATCGACTTTTCTTATTCGAAAAATACGATGAAGTGAACGGGAGGAGGTATTGGAGTAGAATTAAAAAGACCCGGAAACGAGCTTTCTTTTATATCCAATGAAACAATCGGTTCAAACAAATTTTGTCCAATGCGAAATTTCGCCCTCGAAATAATCAACAAGTGTAATTCTTCCGTAATTCTTAATCACGATTCTATCGATATCTCTCTGTATTTCATTTCTTTTCGACTTTGTACGGAGTGACAGAATTATTTCCGATCCTGCCAAAACTTTGACTACCAACGGGGAATTTCGATTACCTCGATAAATATCGATCGAAAAATCGACTAAATAATAATGAAAGAGAAAGATCCCATGTGCAATTAACATACTCTGTCACAAATTCTGCCGTCCTGACAACGTCAATTACTAAAAAAAACCTTTGACGTCATAAAAACACCAATCAAAGGAACGCACCCTCGAGAACTAAAAATACCGCGATTGCCGCGATCCATAACGATTCTAATTATAAACCCAACTGCAGCGGTACTCCAAAATTTCCTCTCCGTTAGACAAATTACGGTGACAACGATCCTCAGCCGGAATCGAACGATTCCGAACAACGACACGCGAAACGAATCGCAGCTATCATTCTCGGGCCTGTCCCTTTTCTGCCGGAACACGCGAAACGACTGAAAGATTTCTCTCAATCCTCGCGAGGCAAAGAGATTTCCACGGTGTCGCGTTTCGAGTGTCGTGGGTCGTGCGATCGCATCGCTAAAACTGGCAGAACGTGTCCAGAATGCGAAGAGGGCGGCCCTCGTCCCTTCAGCAACCTTTTTTCCTGCGGCTTCGAGGCTGCCCGAGGGTCGCCTCGCGCTCGAATCACGGTAATGGGTGATTACAATGCCCGACAGGCGACGATTTTCACGGAAGTTCCGCGTTTCCGCCATCGTCCTCTCGATGAGGAGGAGAGACGGCCCAGCTCGCGTTGTCGTAATCGAGGAAGGTGCACTGATAGGCAGATCTGTCTATGATAGTTTAGGTTCTTCTCGTCTGTCCGATCGTTTCGAGTAAAGGCCTTGGAATTTCCTCCACGGTGACGTTTATTCCGTCTTCGTGCTGCAATTTTCGCTCGACGCTGGCCGAGTTCTATTGTTTCGGTTTTGAAAAATATACGAGCAGTTCGTTGACCAAATTGCGGCACAAGAATGTTTGCAAAATATTGCACGCCATCGACGGTATCGTGGCGAATTAAAAGAGACGTCTCGTGATCATTTATACTTTAATACGCGACGAATGATGTGAGTCGTAGTAAAATATATTTGCCCGAACGTTCACGATAGTCCTTGAATTTCCTGGTGAGAGAAAATGAAATCGGAGCGCTCGAAAACGCAGGAATTAACGTAACTGTAGCAACGGCGCGTGTACATCTTGATTCGGTTCGGACCTCGTTTTCCGAATATTTCTGAAATAGTGTTAACGCATACAGCGACGGATACAGCGAACAATGATTCCACCCTTGCCCCCTGTCCAGTTAAACTGTAATTAAGCGAGATTATATTTCGCGAACGAACGAAATAAAACGCTCGAGTACGCTATGCACAGATGTACGGAGTTTCGCACGTACCCGGCGAAACGAAGTCGGCCACCCTTTCATTTCCCCCCGATTTTCCTTTTATTTCGATCAGTTCATTAAACGCGAAACGTGCCGCGCGTAACAAGCCGTCGAAGAAGTGAAAACGAATGCACCTCCGATCCGTCACGCCGTTGGTCCGTCTTAAATGCGTTAACGGGGCGACGCGACGTAGAAATTCGTTGGACGCGTTAACGACGATTCGTCCCGATGGTTAACACTCGAACGAGAAAGTCGCGGATATTTATACTGGCTTAACACGCGAAACCGGAGTTACATTTCGTACTTTCACTGTGCGAGCCACGGTGCATCTTCCACGGAAATTCGATCGAGGTGCACAATGTAGAGCGGACGTGGAACGGTCGCGAGTGACACTTGCGTTGCGATTCGAATGGGTGTCAGAGAACGAAGGAAAGGGGGAAGAAGAATCGCGCGATGGAGGGGGAACCGAAAGGATTGAAGATAAAAAAGAGAAGCGTGAAATTATTGACGAAAGTTACGAATTATATTGCTACACTTTTATCGTGCGAAGGAAGTATCGAAAATATGATGCTCAAAGTTGAGCGGATAATTTGTGGATACCAAGGAAAAACAAAGGAAAATGTTGCTTCGGGGCCTCGGGGAGCGGTTAAAGTGGCACTTGTGACGGACGAGTCAAATCTGTGCCGAAATCGAAGTATCTATGGGTAATGGAAAAACGAGCAAGGAAATAGAACTGGCGAGAGACTGAAAGGGTTGGAAAGGGACGGTAATTTTCCTGAAACTATCCATCGAAATTAACGACGATTTCGTTGGATCGTTATCCGGCACGCAAGGAATACATCGAAGCGTTCGTTCGATCCACAAAGTGAAATGGAAAATTGAAAATAAAAATTCATCGATAAGGAGGAAAATATTGTATGGGTTTATACAAAGAATTGGCGAATTTCTCTTGGAATAACCGCTTATTAGGTACTTCTTCCTGAAATTGCGATTCCCTGGCGATATTCTAGGCAAATGTCAAGGAGAATGGAAACCTGTTTGCCCGCAGCACGATCGACGAAACTTCCGACGCGATTCTATAGATATCTAGGTACGCCTACTGGAGCTCGATTTAACCCCTTCGGCACGACGCCTTTCGATTCGAAAATCGGACTACGTTTGTCGCCACGGCGAATTTTCGAGGACGATTCCTTGCAAAACGTACTTCCACCTCGAAGCCCTTCAACGCTCTCGGCCGATAAGGAGGAATAAAAGAAAGACACAATGCGCGAAGAAATGGATAGTCGTTTTAATAGAAATGTATACACGCTAATGAAAAACTCGTGAATTCACGTGGCAAAGTCGAGTTTCGAGTGACGATCAAGCAATGCATACATTAATGTATTATCGGAGCAGTCGACGTCTTCTTAAACGAGTCTTCCCCCGATTGGACGACAAACGTGTCTGCCGATCGCAGAGTGTTAATGGATGTTGGCGGCACGACGCACGCGACATATTCCTTGCCAATTATTGCGATACTCCCAAAGAGGGAAGAACGTGTTAATTCCCCGTTCCACCTGGATGCCTGTGTTACGTGGACGTTATAGCTGTCGTCGACGAGGCACAGACAGAGTTTCAGTAAGAATGTGATTCCCGATCGACACGAAAGATTCGATTCGATTCCATCAATTTCGATAGCGTCGTCGCGTCTCGTGAAACACAGACGTGCCAAGTGAGATTCATCGAAGATAATCGTTGGACATGGTGGAGCCTTCGAAGCGATTCTTCATTTCGGAAAAGGGGCTTTGGGTAACGAATCATTCTAAGAGAATTTCCAAGCTCCGTGGACGGTTCAAGCGGCTTGAAATATTTGCAATTCGAGTGGATAATTTCGTGTAATAATTGTTTCACAGCGATGTTTTGAAATTTCGTCGCGACCACAGCGTTTCAGCGACCAAATCGTCGATGCGGTTCGTTCGACTTCGACGCGTGGACGCCTTCGATCGTCGCCAATTTTTGTTCCGCTCGCTGTAATCGGCGGCAAGAATAGAGGGGACGGGAAAATCATTGTCGCGAGTAAACGAAAGAGAAACGGGAATGTCGTTGGGCAAAGAGATCGATCGTTTCTCGATCTTTATTTTTCTACGGAAGGCATTCGCTGTCAAAGAACGTAAAAAGAACATCGAGGCCTACACAATGTTATACACAGGCCGTATTATCTTTTGTAATTGAAACGCTTCCTGGCGTACATGCTCGGCTAAGGCTTTCAAAAATAGTTTTAGGACGTGTTCCTTACGTTTATTTCTGCGTTGTTTCACGCACGCAGAACCGTGGGGGCATTAGGTTTCGGGATGATTCGAAGAAATCTGGGGAATATCGTTGGATTTAGCGAAACATTATTTCCAAGACATTCGTTGCAACGCGCTGTTTGATGAAATTTCGGAGACTTTCGATTTTTCTCGATCCTTTTCGTCACTACCGATCGACGAAGCACTTTGCTCAAATTACGAATTTGTGAATATTAGTGAACGTATTTCGAAATTCGAACGGGAAGAATTATTATTCTACGCAGATTGGCCGGAACATTTCCCCAATTACTCAATGAAATTGACAATTTCGCAAGACAAGCGAATTTTGTTCATTTAATTATTCGCATACACTACTCCACTTTTGACACGCAGTTCCCGGCGCTCCGAAAGCTCTCGAAAGACTCTAGAAACGCGCTGCTCGAATTGAAACGTACGCTGGACGTTAAAAACGAGACAAAGTGCCGGCAGAAAATGAGGAAAGTTGATTAAGATATCGCGGTAATTATTACACGCGTTATCAACTACAGCTACAAAGCGCGATCAGGTAAGCCATCAACCCTTTACCGCCTGACGGTACTTTGTAGCACCACTTATATTTAAAATCCTGCCATGAATTTCGAACCCGGATGAAACTTGCACGCGTTGCACCTTTTATAGTTGAAACATGCTTTATCTCGTCGCCTTTTAAGTATCTGGAATGGAAATCGCGATAACAAAAACTAACGGCAACGTAATTCGGGACGGTGAAGGGTTAAAAGAGCTTTCGGAACGAACCAATTCAAGTCCCGGGGTGTATTGTTGAGATGAAAATCGTGAAAATTCTCGCGGTAATATATTTCAACGCGGCTACAAGGATACAGCGGAGATTTCCGCGATATTAATTGCTATGGCAGTACTTATGTTTCACGATCGTGAGGGCGGAAATGTCACGTCACGAAAACTCGATAACGACCGTGTATTATTATACAAATGCTTCTATTCAACTCTGCGCTTATCGAAATTCATCGGCAGCAATGCGGACACGCACTGCACTGGATTTCTGCATTTTTCTATATTTTCCTCGCTTAAGAGGGGAAAGGGGAATTGTGGGACTAGTAAATCGTACAATGGTACCGCATTAGCATGATACACATTCAAGCGAATTCTCTTGTACATCTGTTGGAATATTTTCCAAATTAATTGCCTCGGGCAGATCCTTAGACTTTTTTCTTTTCTCTCCCGTTTCGGTTAGATAGCAGGACGAACCGTCGAAATCGCGACACCGGACACCGTCCCCCTTTTCTCAACTAACTTTACAGCCGGAAGATAAATTCTGTTCCTTTAATTTGTTCGTCACTCGACGCCATTCGTTCACTCGACAAGGAACCGTATTTCCTTATCGACCACGAGTTTGTCGCGCACGATTTATCGCGTTCAAATCGAAGACTTTACACCGAGGGCAGTGAAACACAACGTCCAATCCACACGGATTCCAAAATCGGATCGCCGAGACATCGTAGGAGACGTTTCCATTTCCCGCGACAATAAAAAAACGAACCGACACGAGCAATTTTCTTGCACACATACGGTGTCCCACAAATTCATTCCTCGTCGCCCCAAAAATACAATTAACGTTTCCCCCGCGTTACACAACAGCAGATAATAATTCGACGAGCAATTTCCCCGATTCCTTCAGCTTTTCCTTTCAGTGTACATAGAACAACGCGGTTGTACAGTATCGAGGCATCTTCCCGCGGGTCCCCAGGGAGCAGTCGCGGACGTGGAAGCGGTAAATCATACCGCTTGCGTGGCGGCGTATCGGGCACGAGTTTCGCGAGGCGGAAGGCAATTTCGCACGACAAGCGGCGGCGGTGGCGGCGGCGTCGGTGGCGTCGTCGGCCAGCAATACCGTCGTGGAATCCGGTAGGGTTTCGCTGGGAGCAGAAGCGTCGCAGTTTACTGCGGATGCCGCGACGGAACGCTTTGGAGAACGTGAAACCGCCTTCTGCCGCGCGCGGATTTACGAGCGGATTCTGCGCCCGGCGAGCGCGTCGCGAATCGCTCGACCCCGAAGCGAGGACGTTTCGAGCTGGATGTCGATGGCCCTTTGTCGAACGCGGCCCTCGATCGCTCGCTGTTCGTTTCGCGAACGGAAAGGAGAGGATCGATTGTCCGATCTGTCTGCGCGGGGCCGGCGTGTAATAATTGGGGCTCGAAACGTCGAAATCCCGAGAAAGTTTCGGTGGTTTTTTTCGGTACAGTTTTGGACGAGGTCGAATTGCATTCGACGCTTCATAAACTATTTAAGGGCTGCTGATTTTAGTTTCCCATTTGATTGCAGTAGCTCTCTAATTGTTTCTAAGCGTATCTTACCAAGCTCTAGAGATCGACGGATTTTTTAAAATATATTCCGTGGAAACGAGTGTGATTGCTATGCGTATTCGTGTATTACATGGAAGTCTATTCGGAGGACGGCGTAGATGTCGCTACGTGCTTGGTCCGTTTCAAAGAGACGAAGAGCAAAACCGGAAATATTTATTAAAAAGAGTGTCAACTGTGCGTTGCATCTAATTACAATTAACTCCGACAAAAATGTAACTCTGTTACCAGTGGATTCTCAATTACTTTCCAACGATACCGAAAGACGAAATATTTAGAAATGTATTGCCGGTTATTCAAATATGAATATCTGTTTCAAACTTCCTAATCGAAAGAGAGTTCGCGCTTATTCAGCGTTCTCTTGATATTAAAAAATATTTGGAACCTCTTGAGAACGTAAGAAAAAAGTTATTGCCAACTCTTGATACTCCGCTCGAATATTATTCTCCCGAGTCACAATCGCGCTTACAGCGGCAAAAATTA
Organism: Nomada fucata; assembly: GCA_948146005.1. Taxonomy (NCBI): domain Eukaryota; kingdom Metazoa; phylum Arthropoda; class Insecta; order Hymenoptera; family Apidae; genus Nomada; species Nomada fucata. The sequence goes on from OX411275.1 coordinate 10,165,481, forward strand.
ATCTCGGATCAGAAAACGAACGTACGAAAGATACGATAATGATTTCTCTTAAAAATAGAATTGTCGTCGAGATGCATTGCAGAACTGGCAGGAATATCTATGACACTGTGATCGAACGTCTGCCGCTGACTCATTTACATGAACTTCATCTTCAAGATAACGACCTCGTTTATTTCAACGAAAACAACGCCACTAAATCTTCCTCTTCCACTTCAGATGAAACGTATCTTAAAATTCGCTACTCTATTAGCGGCCGTTCCACAATTTTCACACCTATTTTCACCGGGCGATTTCGATAAAAGATAATATTATCACGACGATACAGAAAACGTTATACGTCCGGGGAGACTTGTCTGTGAGAGGAAATTTGGCTGCTCGACGTCCGTGTTCGTGTTTCGAAAAAACGAAAAATGCGAAATATTAAATTAACTTGTTGATCACGGATCGTCGTCTTGAATTGACCACCACAGTTCGTCGATTTATTGCAAATAATACTATGGAAGCGATATGTTCGTTCGTTTTGCGAATATAATGTCGCCTTGCGAATTGGACGAAACCATTGAACTTGACTGCCCACCAAGATACGTGCGTACGCTTGTCGTTTAACATACTGAAGGTATAATTACTCGAGAATTTAATCACAGTAACGCCAAGCGATATCGGAAAGTAACAGTTAAACGTATTGTCGACGAAAGTAACGAATCACCGGTCGTCTTGCGGGGATCCAACCGATCACCTATCGCGAGAAGACAATCGTTTCGAACCTGACACCCTTACACCATTGCAGAATTTGCGTGGGCGTCGTTTTTTCGCTGTTCAATGCTCTTGAACGGCTTCGCGACGATCGCGATTACGTCCACTAACCTTGCATTGTGACTCGGAACTGCTCTTCCCCCGATTTTTTTTGCAAGCTTTCCAGCCTTCGGATCCCGCACGGAGATCTTGTCCCGCAGCATTTTTCCTTTCACCAAAATACTGACGTTGTTCCTCGAATAATTGACCGAGGGGCGATTTAATCGAAGGGAAGATCCGCGCGTCACACTTCAACAACGCCCTCGCGAATGATCCACAGCGCAACACAACGTTGCAACAGTGCGATGCAATTCAGTCAAACGTAACGCGCCGGCGTTATACAACGTAATCGTAAATCCGCGGCGGTGTTATTCTTAAAATAGTTCGCCGGCAGAAAAAGAGGATTACCGAGGGGACCGTGAATTCGTTGGGACAAAAGTGGCAGCGATAAGTAGACGCTAGACGAAGAGCGGAAACCGGCAAAGATGGTAGCCCGGTGCCGATCGACCTGTCATTACTCCACCTCGATGGAAGCACGATCCAAAACCGTAAATTACGGAGCATCCTGTGCAGCCGTGTAGGATGCGATGCACACACAAGGGTCGATCCGTGGATCGGGCGACACAGAGGAGGGAGGGAAAGAAGAATAGAGAATGAAAAGGAAGACGGAGGCGCAAGGATGAGAAAAGGAACAGAGGAGGAGCGACGATTCGGGTGGATCGCTCGAGCGGAAGCGTGAAATCTGTCTCGCGATCACTTCGGGGGGAAATTGAAACTGGGAAAAGAGAGGGGAGATACGGAGCATGGAAACAGAAAAATGAGAGGAATTAATAGCTTCGGTGTGTGACGGTGTCTGGGCGACGGTAGAATTTTTTTTTGGGCTGGCGGGGGCACTGGCAGGCGAAAGAAGTAATGGTCCTCACTTGCACGATCGTACGGGTATTATTCTAATCAACTCGAACGAAGAGGTCTTTACGTTTTCTTTTCCCTGTTTTTTGTTTTTTAAGCATCGCTCTATTATGTCTGTCGAGACCGGCCATCTTATTAATCACATTCCGCTTGGATACCTGCTCCGCGAGTTCCTCGATTCGTGTACAGAATTTTTTTCTCTCGTCAGCATGAAATATTCATTTTTCCGTAGATCTAGAAATGATTTATTGTATCGATCTAAGTGAATAATCATTCGTTCGATAACGTTTAACGTGCCTTCTCCCGAACGACTCTCGACTGAACAGCGGTGCAATTAATCTTGAAACCGCGGACGAACGAAAGCGGTACGTGTCCTTTCTCCTCTGTGGACGATACGACAATTGGGCGTGTCGTTTCGCTTGAAAACAAAATCGATGCGCTTAGAAGAAGTACATCACGAGATTTGGGGCGGCCGCGTGAAAGACGGACACCCGCGCGGTTGAATAATCGATGATTAAACGCGTTTGAAAGGAAAATCTGGCGTGAAGATATTGGATAGTTGTAGCGCGGTGCTTTTGATATATGACGTGACATGTTTAGTACGCGGGTAATTACACGGTGCTGTAAGGTGGACGTGACAAACAGCAGAAATTTTATTTTCCAGCGAAACGTGAATACATTAAATGACTTCTTACGAAGTAATTAATACCCCGCGATTGTATCCGACTGAATGTTTCTCCTTTGAAACTGTTACGTGTGAAATATTCGGACCGCCGACGAGAAATATAAATGATCGAACTCGATTTCGTGTATAACAGACGGAGAGATATGCTCCAACTCTAGGATGACTATAAATATCTTCGACCAATCGGCAGTCATTGGCATCGTGTACAAAAGATACTTCTGAATTTTCGTGACGGCGTAATAATGTGCCAAGACAAGCGCAAAGAATAATCGAATCCTGGAAAATGGTGATTATTTTTCCGCGCGACAAATATTGCGACGAAAATTCCTCTATTCGTCGCTCGAGACAGAGACTTCGTTTTAACGAACGCGAGAATCGGACGCGAACCGTTCCCGTCCAGCGGAGTCGAAAAATTCCACAAACACTTCCTCGTCACACGAAGGCCCAGCATCCAGCGAAGATCCAAGGGGCCACAATCCAAACAACCGCGGGCCAAAGAGATCTTCCACTCCAACAAACCCAAGAACTCGATCCGCGACCGACACCCAAACACTCGTCGATCTTAATTTAACCCAACCGCGAATCAGCTCCCCCGGCCCCCACAATTCATCTTTATTCTTCGTTGAAAAATTTCCGCAACGATAACGCTTATTCGGTGTATCGATATCACAGTGCAGCAATGTCTTCGGGTACCTAAACCCTTTGGCTGCGTCGAGTTCTAATAAATCGTATATAGTAAATAATAACCTTTGCCGTTAGAAACGTCGAATAATAAAATCCGCGGCTCCGCGCGTTAAATTAAATTCGAAAATTCTAATCATAACTACAATAATCCGTAATAATAGTCCGCGCGGAAAGGGTCAAAGAAGACCGTCCATCCTCCAAGCACCGTCGTAAAGTGAAACGCTGAACAGTATTAAAAAAAAAAAAAAGGCGTAACTCGTACGGAAATCAGTCGCGTGTGCCAAGACAAGGAAGCTTCCACTCGCCGGACCCGAGGAGCAGAATTTCGAGGCGTTCAGCCCGGAGGGCCGACGAGAATTATTATTCCAGCGCGATAATGGCAGCGTTAAACGCAGGTACGCGGCGATCAAAGTCACATTGTTCATCTTTCGACGACGAATATTCGCTTCGTATAGCGATGATCGAATGGGTTGAATGGGGGGGAAGGAAAAAAAAAAAAAGGAAATTCGACGCGATATCGATCGTTAATGGCGGGTTCTTCGCTCCGGAATCGTGGACCGCGAATGGAAAAAATAGGGCCAACAGGTATTAAAGGACGGAGGACCGATTCGGTGGCCGATGCCACGGTCAGATAGCGTTTCATGGAAATTTTTTCTTAATGCACTAATGCGTAATACCAGTGTTTAATGCCAGATCGACGCGTAATCACGGTGCTCCCACCTGCGGCTGTAACTGATTGAAACCGTCGCGTCCTCGTGGTCTTGTTGAGCGACGGGATATTCTCGTAGTACCGTTTCGACGGCGACGATCTTTTCGGGGAAAGTGATGGGAAATTGTCTCACCGGGTTTCAGAATTTTTGCGTACGCGTCGCGATTGAGGAACGTCTGGCAAAGTTTTAAGTATTTTCGCGAAACGTGTGTAAAATAGAAAATATAGTTCACTTGAGCCTGTTGGATATAAGATTTTATAATATTTATTGTAGACTTGTCGCAAATGCGTCAAGGGTATTCTTTTCTTGGTTTCGGTTCAGGCTCGCTTAATTTTTATGGTAGACTGTTTACAGGCGACATTAATTGAATTCAAAATCGATAGAGCTATTTGAGAAATTGTATGTTTGAAAGAACGTTTTAAAAATTGATATCGGTCTGGTATTTAAGAAACACAAGCAACCACGCAAAACAGTACATCATTTAACAGCAACATCGAAACTAACGGGATAGAAATACGACAACCACCATTACCGAGCGTTGAAATCTCCCCACGCTTCCCGACAGAATCGAGACTGCCATCTCCAGCCCTAAGCATTGAAATCGCCGATAACGGCACGCGGCCCAACCAACGGACACGGTTACGCAACGATTCCACTCGCCCGATAACTCGTTCTTGCGTGCGGCAACAAAGTCGACCGAAAATCTTGCTGAAAATGCGAGAAAGAAGCAGAGACTGAACGCGTACGTACGCGAAACGGCGGGTGAAACGCCGGTAGCAGATCGAACCAGAGACAAACCGAATACCTGGGTAGAGGTGGCGCGAAAGAAAGGGACAAAGGGAGGGAGAGAGACTGCAGGTAGCTGCAATCCAATTTAGCGGCGGATATCCACGCGAGATCTTCACGATTTCTACACACGAATAAGACGCCGCGCCACCGGCCGTGAAATCATATGCGGTGTCCAGTCACGGATGGCATTGCCGTCGCGTCGATCGCTGTCTATCCTTTCGGAGTGAAAAGCGAGGCGGCTCGCTGGTCGGCGATCGCGTCGACAGATGGCAGCAGCTGCCGGGAAGGACGAGTCGCGTCGGTCTCGACGAGACTCGCGGAGTAGCGCAGGCTTCGCCGCGGCGCGTGCACGCGTTTCCCTCTCAGAGAAATACGTTGCCTCGCGCGTTCGATGGGTCTTACAGAAGACGGCGATTATCGTGCACTGCGATAGCGTTTCACGAATACGTACGTGGTTTCTGTGTTATTTTCAACAAATCTGTGGCACCTTTTCTTTCGTATCGTACTAGATTTCTATCCGGGGGAAATGAAGTTGAGGACTCGCGATAGGAAAGCAATTTCCCCGGTGTTTGCAAGGGGTGTAGAGGAGATTTGCATTTGAATAACAGCTATTGCGACTGGTAATTGAGTATCGTTCGGTAATAATATTTGAAGAAGTTCGACGATACAGCGAATTTAATGTAATTAACCCGTTCACCGGGTTGTCCGTGCTTCCGATATTTCTCGCGAACGCCGCTTCGCTTGCGTTATGCAAGTAGGATATTGATTCTCGATACGCAAAGGTTAAAATACAGATGTGCGTACGATTTAAGTATTGTTGCAAGAATTTACGACGACTTCCAACAAAACGGGCCACGTCGTATAAACCGGCGTTAAAATCAACGAAACGGCCAAAAAGGGGGCAATTCGTTACGTTAAACAGACTCGCGTAACCGCCCCGATAATATCAATAACGCAGAGGAGATCCCTCCGTTCGAAGCAGAAGAGAAATTCATTGTTAAGCCCCGCAGAGGGGGAAACGTAATAACGAGCCGTTGAAAAAATAAGTAGAATCAGACGGTTGATAGCGTGGCGAGATTTTCCGAAGCTAAAAGTCAGCGCGTATAATGAGGGAAGTTACTCGGTCGGGCTCGTAAAAGCTGATTGGACGCGGGAACGAAAATAATCACGGGGCAATAAAAATCGCGCAGAATGGCCGTAGAAATATTGTAAAAACGTTTCATTCGAGAAACCGTGATGGAAAGCCACCGCGGCGTCGCGTTGATAACGATCGAACAATTTCACTAACGCGACCGGCGTGCAACCGCGGCCGGTAATTGGCAGAGACTTAATTAAAGGACTAATTGGGTGCCGATGGAAGGACGACGGATCACGCCCATCGAATTAAGAACGTCCAACGTTCTTGTTTAATTATGTAGACCTCGTATCAATCTTTCCTTCCGTGTTCTTGTGCGCGGTGCTCCTCCGCCGGATATTCGAGTTTCGTCGACGCGCCGTTGCTGTTCGTTCGCCGTACGGTATAATATTCGTGGGATTTGATTGTTTCGCGAATTGCGATTATTCGCTATTTTCAGTTTTTGCGTTTCATTAGTTGCGACAGGTATCGGCGAGGTATTTGAACTTATTCGTAAGTGCAAATCTCGAATAATATAATAATATACATTGTGTTTTAACTTAATACCAAGTTGGTACACTACTAGAGATCCAACGTGGAGCCATAGTGTACCGATAGATATCGACGGCCATTTTGGTTCCACGCGATACGTTGAACGTTATAGCACACGCCAACTGAATAATATTCTACAACGAGCAAAGTGATATTCCGTCTTCGTGACGCGCGTAAGCTGATTCCGTCTGTATTTATTAGTTTGTCCGTCGTGAGACGTTGCTTTCTTATTCGTTCGAAGTTGAGTAATATTCTTGGCTGGCACTTTTATCGGAATACCGGTAAAGGTGTATCGATGGACGCGAAGCGGAGGCGTTGATGCGGGGTGGAAACGCGGATCAGTTCAGCGCACAGGTGCGATTATTCGTTGCGCAACACATGACGCCTCTAACCGTGGCCACAACGTACTCCCATGCTATCGGGAAACTCATTTTCCGTCTGAAAAGCGAATTCCCCCGATGACGATCCGGATTAGCCGCGTCGAACGTTTTGTCACTTTTCTGATTGAAATATTTCGGTGCCAAAGGAGTGACGAAAGAAGCTGCGTAAAAGTTTCAACGTTTAATTCGCGGAGTAATTAATTGACGAAGATTTTGACGATCGAGCAATGAGGATACTTTGAAACGCGAGAATAATTTCTAGGTGGCGACATTTGTGTTTTAACGGTATCGTAATTGTTTGTTTAATCGCGCAACCACAAATGGGAAGGAGATGCGCTAATTTTCAACTGCTTTCGTATTACAAACATAATGACACGTTAATTGTGTAACTATTGCGTAAAGTGTAAAACTTTCTATCCTATCTGAAAACATTTCGCATTTGATCATTTAACGCGCTAAGGAACATCGTGATGCTTATTTTCTTATCGAAAGGAAGGAACGAAATATAGCACATCACTATGTAGCCTTGCAAACAATTCGCAACCCCAACAATATATACTTCCACATATCTTTCTCTCAAGCATCCACCCTCCGCGTGAATCAAGCAGCTCGACCAACCTTCTATACTTACGTACTGCATAATTATGTTCCAAGTCATCTGACCGGATCGTTTCATCGAATTCAGTAAATCGGTGCAAGCTGAAAAATAAATAAAACCCCCCTGCATTCATTTCTCCTGCCTCGAGTGTAGGATTTTCGCGAGACGCAGACGGTTACGTGTCAGCCCCGTCGTTTCCGCGAATAATGGCGATTGTGCGTGCGATTTCATTAGCCTCTGCTGATTTTTCCGTGAGAAAACGGAGCGGGCCCACTCGAAGCGGGTTAAACACGATTCACACCGTTCCATTTCTCACCGGGCCGTATGATTTATTTTTTGTTTAAATTAGCAACCATCCTAGTCAGGTGTTTCCTTTCTTTTGTTTACGCGGCGAATCGTCGAGCGTGATCGACGACGTGAATGGTAATAGAATCGCGGGGTGGTTACGTTCAGAAAAGTACGGCCGGTGTTTCGTTAACGCGTCGAAAGGAAAGATATACGGTAAAATAGGGTTCGCCCATAGTTTTTGCAACGAGAATGGGGAATGATTTATTGCGCGGACGATCGGGAAATGGCGATCTACGAAAATCGTACTGGAAAAGTCGCGAGGGTACGATGCCCTGAAAGTTGCACGCGGGTGGCATTATTATATGCAGATGATTAGCTGAATTTATGGCCAAAGTGTGCGGCGAGTACCGTTTCTACCGTGGGAAAGAACTTTCGTGCGTTTATCAGTACTGTTTTACATACGAGCCGTGATCTTTTGGAATAATTCGTACAGAAATTAGAGTTACGTGACGGGCGCGATGTCCGTCAACGAAACGTGTAGAAATCTGTTCAATTTTTCTTCATTCATATCACTCGGACTTTGGTGTTTCTTTCAACATCTTCCGTCACAGTAGGCAGTTAATATTATCGTCCACCGATTAACAGTTCACCGTGCAACGGTGGAAAAAGGCGACAGTTTATTTCGAATTTCTTCCCGGTATACCTCGAAATTGCACCACCTTTTTCTTTCACCCGGCCTGGCAAGAATGTCCGGGAAGAGTAACTTCGACTCGTGATGGCCACAATGTAAAATACGCAAGAAGTAACCGCACCCGGGGCGATTTAAGAGACAGTAAATGACGCATGAACGTGCTCGCTGACAGTGACGTTGCCGACTTGATGGTAATTTCGTCTCCTGTATACCCATATTTTTCATTCATCCTTAAACGGCAGTGACATTAGCGCAGCTCCCTCTCAACTCAACAAACCCATCAATTTTAGAAACTTCATTTTACGACCAACTTTATTTCCGAACCAAATGTCACTGATATTTCACGTCGGCCTTTCTTTAAACCCCAGAACATTCGTGTCCATTTTATACGATCGTCCGATCGCACGGAATCGCGCAACTGTGACAACGGAATGCTAACGCAGAAAGACCACTGACACGGTTTCCAACCGAGGGGTTGCGAAGCTAATTTATAGCACGCGAAATATCGCAAGATAAAGTGAAACGAAAAAGAGGAAAGATTCCTTATCTAACTATTATACGTTTAACATTAAAGTAGCTCGGTGTGCCGAATCCAGTCTTCTGCCGCATTTCGTGCCGGCAAACGAAGGACCGGTATCAAGTTCAACGTCCCCGCAGTCCTACGATATTATCATTATCATTATCCCATCGGGGGTCGCGGAAATTAATAAAATCCCAAACGGTCGGATAAGCAGCGAAACGCTCGAGTTCATCGGCCAATTTAAAGGACATTAGATGGCCCAAAAAGCGTTGAACCGTTCGTTGGAAGTGGCAAGAAACGACTTATCGCCCGCAGCCGGCTGGCCACTCGCAAAAAGAGACATTCTGGCGCGCGGAAATATATTACCGATTATATGGTATCAACGGTTTAGCGATTGCCCTCACGTACGCGTGATTTCGCTAATTCGACTGTTACCACCGCCCCTGGGGCCCCATCGGTGGCCCCTTCGATCATTACCCGCTCTGCCTTCGAGCCGTTCAATTTGCTGTCCCCAGAAAGTCGTCCCAGTTACTTCGTTTCCTTCATCGTGTTTAGTTTCGAACAGTCTTATATTCTTGTATGGACGGTTTGACATTATCGTATTGAACGTAGAATTGTTTCGTTAAATATTATTGATGATAATTTATATTAACAGTGCGCGAATTGTTGACGCTACACTTAATTCGAAGTGGACGAAATTTGACGCAATTTTAATACGAATGTGTGTAACGTTCGATGTCATTATTCTACATGCCCTTGTACCTTTGGTTACGTTTTCCTTTAGCGTTTAGTTCATTAGCAGTTGTTAACAATCGACTCTGCACCAGGTGTAAGTAGTCCTGCAGTAACGGGAGGATCCGTTTTGTCGAAAACCACTGGTCCCATCTAAGGGAGACCGTCTACCTTAATTTTCACCGTTAAATAGTCACCGTCAAGAAGAAAATCGTCGCTCTTCGTTTGTTTCCGAATAGTCTGCTCGCAGAACGCCGACATTCCGACTCGGTTTTTCCTCTTCTCAAGATTTGGTCTTCCTCTTCCGAAGAAATTCCTCGTTCTGGTCGAATCGTCGTTGTAGTTCACACGTGTGCGTGACCAGGAGGTCCGTCGAGTGAAAAGCGATTCCGCGAACCGACTAAACGCTCGTCGTTACGTGAAAGGAACGCCTAAACGGTCGTGTCTGAGAACACGAGACACCGTGGGACTCGAATTTAATTCTGCACGCGAGCTGATAGGAATATCCTTGGCTACGAGATTCTTAGACGGCGGCTATGGTCGTTTCCCAAAACGGTGTACGCCTTTTAAGTTGAATCGTCTCTCTCTATATATTTCTGCATTGAAGTGAAACGTTTCAATAGAACGGACGAAAGAAAGTGACGACTTACTGTTTGCGAAGCATGTTTAATAATCGTCGAATTTTTATTTCTGCTTCGCAAAGGGTCATACAGAATCGAAGAACAAACACTTTTCGTCCAACAAAGTTGCAAGCAAATTTGCCCTATTTGCAAGTAACGGAGCCCTAAAGATGTTGATGTTTAGCGCCCGGCGGTCCGCAACCCGCCACACATCCGTCTCAACGGTGGTAAAACGCGCAGACCTTCCAATCGAAATAACTGTTACGCGGCTCGCGCGGCGAAATTTTTTTCACCAGCCTGCGATTCGATTATCGCGCGGCAATTAGCAGCGCGCTGCTGGGAGAAAGGTAACCCTTCGGCTCCGACCAATTAAACCCGCAATTCCACCCGCTCGCCGTCGTTTCGCCCCTTTTTCATCGAGTCAATCAACCCGATAGGATCGTTGTTCGCGACAGAGGGGAAAATGGCGGTTGTCTCGTGTTACAAAGTTGAGTCGTATCCAGCGGCTGGCTCGGTGCGAAAAATAACGCGGCGCTCGCTCGAATTTGGAGTGGCGTCGCGACGCGGCGCTGCGTCGTTCCCGGGCGCGTGTGCGTGCTTGAAGAAATATACAAGTGGGACGCGAAAAGCGTCGCGCCGCGCCGCGCCTCGGTGCCGTCCTGCGTTACGTCGAGGCCGTCGGTATGCGTAAATATACAAGCCCGTCGCCGCGAGGGACGCTCGATATATCGCGTGGCCACCCTGATTTTAGAAGGAGCCGCGACTACCATCGTCGATACGTGACGTTCCGAGCACGCGATCCATCGAAATTGGACCACGACCGGGATTTCTGCGGTCTTCTTTTGTAATCGACGATTTTTATTCGTCGTAGTCTTACTAGAAGAGTTTATTTTTACGGGCAACATTCCATTTTTTTGTTCCCTTTGTTTTGGGATCGGAGGTTCGCCGAGGTGCGATTGGAAATGTTCCATTCTGTCCGTAGAGCGAAACGTTAAAGTTGCCGCAGCGATTTGTTTTTATACGATAAAAATATTTCGAACTTTTCTTAGGTCGGATTTGATTTCCTTTTTTTTTTATACTTCGATGGGTATACTGGGAGGAGGAAGGTGCATTGCTTTCAACGCGGAGCCGTTTTATTAGACAGGCATTTAATCTGTGCGTCTAATAATTAGCGACTGTGATAATGATTGGATTATCGACTGGAGATCTCGTACGGGGCTATTCTTGTTTTAACGTTTTTTGTAACCGAAATGAATTTAATATACCGTAGAAGATTATCGACGAAGTATAACAGTAATTGTAAAATCTGCTGACGAAGAAAGAATCGATGTTCTCTACTTGATCCTGAATCAATTCAGTCATGCGTAAAAACGGAAATGCCATTCTGTCCTGTTAATCGATCGCTAAAAAGTGATATTGACTTTCGACGGAGCAGCACAGAAGAACAGGTGTATCGAAATCAAGAACGCGAAAGAGAAATCCATGCGACCTTACCGGCGCACTGTAAATTGATGCTCAGGAAACGGCGCCGTCGACAATGAATCGAAAAGTAGAATTACAATTTGTACATTGTATCTTTGTAACCGTATCGATATTTTAATTGGCCAACGAAAAATTTCTAAATTATTTCCGACACTTCTGAAACATTTCTCGACAGTTGCCAATCTGTAAAGCTTTCTCGACTCGCTGTCAGATATTCTGCTCTTCTAATAACAGCACGCAGCTCTTCGTTATCGTCGACGGGGACGATCTCCCCTCGGTAATTCGAGTCTAGCATGAATCGCAATCGGTTAAACATGCGTAACGTGAACATTCCATCGCGACAACCGACGCAGAACTAATTGTGCTAAAAGAACAGAAATTAATACGGTTTATTCATTGATTGGTTCTTATTGATTGTCTCGTATGCTGCTATTAGGTAAGCAGCCTTCGACGATCGACGAATAAAGGAAGCGTTTTTTTTTATCCGGATATAACATTATCATAACGGCGTATTTTCACTGCAAGTTAGAGAGGGAAAGAAGGGTTTGTCTGCTTTTTTACCACCGCTGGGACAACGGTGTAATATAGAATTATACACAATAAGATAAGATTTATTACAGAATGAGGGTAAACAAGTAGCAAGAAGTTTGTATGTAACGGGTTGATAATTGATTAGCTACTGTTTGATTATATGTACGGAAATCGTGATCGATACGGTTGAGAGTTAAAATGACTGCAATGCTAATTTCCGTGGCGTTCCATCGACGGACGACCCTGGCACATAATGTTTTTATGGGTTTCGCGCTTTTTGTTAGAATCGACAGTCCAGGTTAACTTTCGTGATCTGTTTTTTAAGTAACGGAAAATGTTCAATCGTGAACTATGACCGTCCTGACGAAACCGTAACATATTACCATTCTCAAAATAAGAAGCGACACATTTCGCTCGACATTCGATCACACGGATACTCAAATATCTTACCGTTCCTGTATAAAAATATGAAACGATTAAACATTTTGAAATTGTACAATTATTCTTTCGTATACTTTACGTTCTGTTGCAACTGTACAATATGACTTTTTGTATCGCATATATGCATAAACTTCGATACTCGTTGAATTACGCGAGCGCTTAAGGGGACGTCATTCCAAGAGTTTGCACAAGCGCGTGCCTCGTACTGTTTTTCTGTAAACACGATATCGAACGTTACACGTGAAATTCGACGAGGAAGCGAAACGACTTCCGGCGCGTTGCGTGCGGCACGTAGCCGAGCCAATCTCTAATTCGTTCTACGATTTTTATGGATTCGAGATTATTCAAGAATAATTGATACATGTTACTGGAAGATGCAATTTTCCACCAGGGCTATCATTTAGGACTTATGCTTAGTTACATACTTGTATACCACGTGCCCAGACGCGCAAGGCGTTAAAGTTAAACCTTCTAACCTTTACGCACAGGCGCTTAAAAGATGAATAGCGTTCTACAATGCAAATAATAAATAAGCAATAACGTTTTAAATGCTCGTTTCGTAGAGTCGTCGAATATGTAAGTCGTCTGTTTAAAAATATAATAAAATATAAACAAAGAAGAAGCTTGAAATTAAAAAACCGGCCAAATGAGTAACGAAATATTTCGAATCTGTTTGCAGGATTCGCAAAACGGCCCGGTGCTGGACCGATGGAGCATCTGTTCTCCTGAAGAGGAGCCGCTGGTACTGCAGCAGTTCCTCAGGTTCGCCGAGACGCGTCCATTCGTGCAGCAGTTGCTGCTGGCCGCCGGGACGCCGGGGACGGATGCTATGTCACCAAGCAGACGACCTTCGCCGCCGACGATGCCACTAGCACACCTACCACCACCGTTGCACCTGCTTCACTGCGGTCTTCCGCCTCCGGGTTCAAGGTTGCCGCATCCTCTGCCTCCGCCGCCACCGCCGCCGTCCGTCTCGCATTCGACGATGTCGCCGACGGCCCAAAAGCATTATTCCACCTCGTCCACTGGCAATTCCGGGGTGACGAGTAACGCCCATTCTCCACCGAGAGGCTTGGACTCCCACTTGACGGTGTCGCCATTGAACAGACTGCAAAGTATGCAACCGTTCGATTTCCGGAAGCTAGGCACGCTTGGTCTGTCAGCGTTCCCACCTCTGCCGCCGCCGCCGCCAACCGAGCAACTGTTGCAAAACAGGAAATCCATGAGGAATCCACAGAGTCCGCACAGTCCACCTCATCATTCGACTAGCAATCACCTTCAGAGGCCTCATATGCCGCCGGTGGCGCTAGTGTCTTCATCGGCTTTGAACTTCGGACACCACTTATCAGTACCTGTCTCGTCCGGAGCTCTGCCACCTAGTTTTCCTGCCCATTACTCTCTACCACCTATGTGCAAGTCCTCCGGTTCGGTGCAGGGTATGACAGCGCACTCGGACGTTCACAGCGGAGGTGAGAAGAGTAGTGAATTTGGGTCAGAAGAGGACGAAGAAGATGACGAGAATTCCGATAGCGCACTGAATCTCAGCAGGCGTGACTCCATTTCGAAACACATAAACGATCATCGACATCACCCGCCGCTATCTCTTCAAGCTGCTCCCCTAGGTAGGCCGCCGGGTATTCCTGGAAGGAAGCCCCATTCTCCTGGTAAACGACCAGGCAGCCAGTGGGGTGGTTCTGCTAATATTCCTCCAAATTTGGGAACTCCGTTTATCAATCCCACTACTGGTAAGAAGAGGGTTCAGTGTAACGTGTGCCTGAAGACCTTCTGCGACAAGGGTGCCCTCAAGATTCACTTCAGCGCGGTACATCTACGCGAGATGCACCAGTGCACCGTGAAAGGTTGCAGCATGATGTTCAGCTCGAGACGATCGCGCAATAGACACAGCGCTAACCCGAATCCTAAGCTACACTCGCCTCATTTGCGACGGAAGATCTCTCCGCACGACGGCCGTTCGTCCATGGCGCATGCGTTGGTGCTTCCACCACAGGTGGGCCTTCCTGTCCCAGCCAGTGGTCTGAACCACCTTCCCTTCGGGTCGTTTCCATTACTCACTCCTCCACCTGATCTCAGATCACCAGCTTCCTTGTGTGGATTGGACTTCAAGCATTTGGATCTGCAATCCACTCAGCACCAAAGCAGACCCGGCTACGACGAAGCTCTTCAACAGAGAATGAGTGTAAACGCAAATATGTCGACCACGACGGCGTTAACTACCACCATCGCGATGACCACCGGCGCTGAGACTCTTCATACCTCGGTTGGTGCTAGGGGAACGTATTCTAATAGCAGCGTAGTCGACACAGTGTCGCCCTCTACTCAGGCTTCCACGGCGGCCGCGGATGGCGAGGAAGAAGACGACGACGACGACGGCGGAATTGTAGTTGTGGCGGAAGACGACGCGAGCAACCTACCCTCTAGGTTGCCTCTGCAATCTGGCGAAGAGGATGACGAGCAGCCAGCTGACTTCAGCCTAGCGAAGAGACCCAAACTCTACTTCGGGGAGCCAGCGGAGGAAGACTTGGTTAGCAACGCGGATAGCAACGAAGACAACGACTCGATGGGCACGATCGATCAGCAGAGTTACTCTGTCAGTCAGCACTCGATGAACTCGGCGTCCATGCACAGCAAAGGCGTCAGGAAGAGGAAGAGTCAGCATCCCACTCGGTGTGCTGTTTTAACCGAGGTGCACTCGTCTTCTACCGATGGGGACTCGTCGAACGACGAGGAGAGAGTGCAGAGGCGCTGCATATCGGAAGGCGGAGGAATTTCATCGCTGAACGATTTCCAAAGTCAACCAGAGGACATGTCTATGTCCAGACTGGAAGCAGAGGAGCGAAAAGCCTCGCCGAGCCCGCTCAAAAACCTCAGCCTCAACGAGCATGAATCTAGTTCCCGCTCACCAGAGGCGTGCAACAGAGACGGAAGCATGGCAGGTGGCGCCAGGCGCGACACGGGGTCGTCGCAAGAACACACCGAAGACTTACCTCAGGATGAGCCGCGGGACTTGAGTTCGAGAGCCAGCAGCGTAAAGTCGCCGAAGAGGCAGATCAGTCCTGAACCAAAGACCACCCATGAGCTCGTGGAGTCTTCCTCGGTCGCTCAGAAAGAATCGAATTCTTCCGATCAAGCTGATCGAAGAAAAAGCGAGAACGAGGAGGTCACCGTCAAGGACAAGGAGGCGTCGAGGTTAACCCTGAAGAAAGAGAACGAGGCAGAGGAGAAGGTCAAGGATGACGAGAATCCCGAGGAGGAGGATGACGAAGAGGATGAGCCAATGGAAGAAGTCGAAGATGAGGATGATGATGAGGAAGTGAACGCGGCGCTGCGCAATCAAGAAGGTGAGCGTCCTGATGATCCCTCCCGTGCCCCGAGCTCGGTCGACAGCCGTCCGACGACAGCCGACGACCTCTCCCACGACTCCTCGACCAACACTTTGCGTCAACTCGAGTCCTTGTCGCAGGGTCGCGCCATGCAGTACACCGGGATGCAGCAGGTGGCTTCGAGGTCTGGCCGCGGCTCTACCAGCCCCGTCAGCCTCACGATGCACCAGGAGATCACCATGGACAATTCCTCACGTGGCTCTCGTTCATCCAGCGCCTCACCCTCCACAGCGGCCATGGATACGGACAATAGCCTAATCACCTACGCCCGATTCGAGAACGGCGGCTTCGTGAGTACCCAAGAGGTACCGTTGGACAGGGAGAATCCCCGTCGCTGTACCGCCTGTGGCAAGGTGTTCCAAAACCATTTCGGGGTGAAGACCCACTATCAGAACGTCCATCTGAAGCTGATGCACCGGTGCAGCGTGGACGGCTGCAACGCTGCCTTCCCCTCGAAGAGGTCTCGCGACAGGCACTCGGCTAACCTCAATCTTCATCGAAAGCTGTTGTCCACTTCGTCGAGTCCGCCAATGTCGTCGAGTTTGCCGCCAAGTTTGTCGCCCAGAGTAGAGGACTCTCAAATGAGCCCGTTGCTGCATAACGAGTTCCTAGCGAGATTATACGCGGATGCTGGTATCAGCGCACTGGGTGCTTATCCCCTGACACCTGGACTTCCATCTGCCGTTGACCTGGCGGCAAGGATACCGCCGCCGCATCCGTTGTTGCTGCCACCGCACCTGGGTGCCACGTTTTCTGGTCTATCGTCATTTGCGTCACATTTGGCTGGGCTAAACGGATTGACTCATCAGCACTTGAACCATTTGACCAGGATGACCCACGACCAGGGGAATAGGCACGCCTCTGTGGCAGGCTCACCTATGTCCTCACCTGGTTCCGAGGATAGAAAGGAGGAAGTTAGGTGCACTATTCCCGGTTGCGACAGGGTGTTCGGTTCCAGGGCTGTCAGGGACGCTCATTCGAAAGACCCACAAGCCCATCGTGATTTACCAGTTCTGTCGACCAGCGGCTCGTGACCGATCTCCTTCTACGGTCACGATTATTTCCCCTTACTGTGATGCCAAAACTCCGGTCGCTGATGGTCTCGATCGGTGAGGAACAGTTGGCTCGCGACCTCGATATAAATATACCGACTGAGTTACCCGACAGATACGTGCAATATCGAGACTGGACACTCTCGATGGAATCAACGAAAGTGAAATCGGGTTCGGGTGCACGGCTGATGTCGGTGCGATTCAGTGGTTGCCGGACACGTTCAGCGAAAGTACTTAAGAAACAGGACCTAGGTGATTCGAATCGACCATTTTGCCCGCGAATCTTGCCAGCGACAGTGGTGCGACCCGTGTCCAGAACAGCCTGGACCCAGTATCACATACTCGCGTTGCAATCCCCGGTTCTCGAGTTCGTTTTCGTTAAAACGCATGGTGCTCCAATCTAGTCAATTCGGAAACCCTCGGCCACGCCGCTGGAATCGGAAATTCGTCCACCGTCCATGTAACCACATACACACATACACAGTCGGCCGCCCCGAATACCGGTGGCGTTCTTTCGTTCGAGATCGCGTGTCGTTAGTCGAGATCTGCGAACGGATATCGAAACGGAGTACTTAACCTACAAATCGTTGTGCGGGAATACGAATTAATAGAATGAACTGAACGCGTGTTATCGAAATTCATGGAATGTTTCTGGTTAATTAGATGAAAGCTGGTCGATCGAGGAGCATTCGTGTTTCTATCCTTGATATTTAATAATGGAAAGATGGAACGGCGGTAGAGAAGGAGGGAGAAAGAGAGAAAGAGGGAGAGACGGAGAGAGGAGATTAGGTGAAAATGAAGCGACATCTGGAAAGATCGAACGCGCCTTCGTTTCGGTCTTCCGGCTGATTTTATCATCGTTGTGATAAACGTAAAGTTTAGTATAAATATGCCACTTATTTAATCAGTAATCAATTACTACTGCTGTATATATAAACATAGTACCTTTTTCGATGTATCGCGTAATTAATCAATTAAGCCACTACGAAGCGACCGATACGGCGCGAGAGAACTCGCTGGAACGGAGATCTGACGATAGTTTTGTAACGGCGGAACGATCCGGGCCGAGATATCGAGTGGCGACTGAGAATGGTGCATGGCAGCTAAAGATTAGAGATTGGTTAACGCGCTCACTGCTAGGCACGCTATGTTGGCAACGGTGCATAGTCATTTTTATTTCAATAAACCTTGTTCATATTTCGCGAAAACCGTTTACACACTATTCTGTACCCGTAATCGTAATTTCGAAACGAGAAGAATGCACAATATTTCTATGCCCTCCCAAACCTGTCAACAAGTCTGCATCCCGGTGCACCTCTTCATGGCGTACCAAAACTCGTCGCAAACGGCGCAGCACCGAAACCATCCGTGGCGATTTACAAACTCCTGACGCTCAGTGAACGCGTGTGACGCCGACAGCGAATATAAGATAACGATGAGAGCGTAACCGGTCCGAATTGATCGCCACCGTGAGCAAAGCACCGATCGACCACTGAATCAAAGTTGACGGACGTCGTCTCGCGCTAGACAAATGAGAATAGATAGATTTTATTTATTGTTTCCTAGGGATCCTACATGTCAACACACGCTGTACCAGCGGCCAGTAGCGGGCACTGCCGCGGAGACTTCCTTCTCGTAAGATCGAACGATCATCCGGCGTTCGAACGCAGCCGATCGTCGATCGATCATTGTTCAAATTAAACGAAGTAATAAGTTGAAAGCGAATTGAAGTTGGGAATCGTTCTTTAATCGCGTTCGAGCGACGATCGACCGATCGTTTTTTTCATTTTTCATTTTCCTTTTTCGGTTGTACATACGTTGTATACCTTATTTTCGTAGTCTGCGCACGCGCGCACGAAATCTTCGTGTGAATCTGCGACGAGCGGAAGAATCGGTAAGAACCGGTGACCGGTTCTTCTTTGTATACGCCCGGCGGTCAACGACTTTTTCAATGTGTCTCGGCCGAGGTAGCGGCGTGAAATGAAATTTAATATGAATATAGAAGGGAGAAAAGAATGGCTGCTCGCGACGCATAATGAATTCACTAACTAATCACACGATTCGCATGGGCGACGCAGAATTTACAATTGTAATTATGTATAAACGGAATGCTATGATGTATGATATTATAGATCGATTATAAAGAACACTCATCATTATGAAAATAAATACCTATCGAAATCAATCGTGATTGCGTCTGCTTTCTGTTACCCCCCGGCACCTGTTTCGAATCGTTTAACGGACGTGGGTCAATAAATAGGATCACGTTGAAGTTGGATCGGTATGTTATGTTGTAGCTAGAATGCAAGACTTTCGCGGATTGTAACGTTTCGACGATTATTAATGTTTCTATCGCTTCCTCGATAAATGGATTCCCAGAAGTAATTGTTTTATTTGTTAATTAATAGTTTTATACAATGCTTAACCTCGCACGTTACATTGGGAATCAAGACGGTTATTAGTGATTGTTATTACTATTTTCAGTTTTACTAATTTATTGACCAGAACTTTGTTGACTTCCACGACCAATATATTTTCATCTTTCGACGAACATATGAGAAGGGTGAAACAAGCGGTTTGCCAAATTCAGCCCGAAGGAAACAGCGGCGCCTTGTTCGAGGGATAATAAATTACCAGCTTTTGAGGTGCTCACCTTCGCGAAAATTACCCTTCAATTATAACCCCATCGTCCATGCACGATAACGACAAAGTCATAACGAGTATTCGAGTTCTCGCAATAAGAACATGTTCGTCGAAGACTGTCACTTTTTGCTGACACGGCGGAACGTTGTTTCGCGGATTCAAGCGTGAATCAAACGCTTTCAGATTATGGGGTAGCTTCGGTTCGAAATTGGGAAGAGGGACGGGTAGTTTATTTTTATGACAGAGGGTTGTACTTTTTGTGGCTCAGATTTGTTTTGTGCACGGTAGTACTTGCATAAGTGATTATAAATATACGAAATTTATTATTATTAATTTTATATCAATGGAATTTTTGGCAACGTCAGATTCAGTGAGTTATTGGGTCGAAATACTGTCCGGTTTCATTTTCTTTGTACAGACAATTACTTTGATTGCCTATTCCGGTAAACAAAAGTAATAAATTGTAATAAATAGAAACATATTTATTTAATTCAACTACTGGCAACAGCTGTTCAAAATTGCTACCATTGTACAAAATAATAAAAAAAAATAACAAAATATTAAATATATATAAGTATCGATGCCAACAGTGATTATCGTATGGGGAAAAGATATATGTATTTGTATTCTCCTTTGCAGGAAAGAGAAGTGGCTGATGAAGTACCAATTGCTATGATTCTTGCATTACATGGAGGAAGCTGTTTCAAGAATTCGAATGTAAAAAATGTCTGATTACATATCCGAATAACTGTAACGGTTGAAGGCCATGTTCGTTCCCCATTACCCGAGGCAAAATAATCGCCTCCTCCAGTGATTTCCAATTTAATCGTAGGGGTTGCTTTCAAATTAGCCGAAATCAGTAAAATAATGGGGGAAGCAGAGTTTCGTTTAAAAACCTTTCGAATCTGTTGGGATCGAGAGACTTCGATGAATATGACATGCACATGCATAATTGGCCCTCGTATGTGTATTATTATACATCGTGAAAAAGAAAATTGGAGCACAATCTGGAGGACTTTTTTTTTTTCACCAACACCTTCTTTCAAAATTTGTTACGGTCTCTTACAATGTTGAAGCATGCAATTATGTCATACAAATTCCATGGCTGTAATTGGCGAAATCGGTGCAGTTTAAAACAGTATACAGTGTGGGACTAAAGTGTTCGTGTAATTACAATGTAGAAGACCAGAAGATGTTTGCATTAACACTATGCGATATTGTACATGCATTCCCAAATAACGAAATGAACTTGTTCACCTGAATATTTGTCGCAGTTAATAGATACTTAATAACGTGGACAATATATTTCCCAATGCGAAAATAATTTTTTGATTGCACCGAAATTGCAACTCGTTGCTGGGTACAACATTGTTTTACTTTGGTTTTCTTGTAAGTTTACAATTTTGTTTTTTAATTATAACACATTTCACAACGAAAGTTCTGCGTACGTATACCATATGCCTCTTATGCAGTAAAATCCATCAGAAATAATTGAGTTATTTACAGCTAGTTTTTCACTCATCAAGTGGTCAACCTGTGTTGAACGAAATCGAACATATTCTGCTTGAATCGTAATCCATCATGAACACAGAATGCTGATAGATCGACGTACTTAACAAATGATTCCGTTTCGTCACATCGTTTTCACAATTAACTCTCAATTAAGGGGTGACTTATCGTATCGGCCTCAATCAGGACAACAGGTGGTGCACGTAGTAAACCAGGGAAAATATGTACATATTAATCACAATCTCTTAACAAAATCAATCGCTAAATTAAATTAACAAATCTAATTGTAATTACATAAACAAATTTCTTATACTATCCTTGTCTCAAACAGCAAGCACGATTACATATTTCTGGTAACGGTTCAATTTATATATTACCTACGCGTGAACATTTATTTCCTCATTGGTACGAAACGTTAAGTAAATTCCAGCATTAAAATACAAATATATGCATTAAAATATAAATATAATATGTATACAAATATAAAATACAAATATCGTGGAAATTTTTTAGCTACCCCACACATATTCATCCATCAGTGTTCGCCAGAAAATCAACGACGCCGACCGAATCGAAGACCCGATACACAACCTGGGCCCTGCTACCTACGCGAAGCTAATCGACGCGGTGCAAGCAGGTACCTAGTCCCCGTCGTGCACAGGCGTGCTCTAAATACACGTTAGAAGCGTGGCCGGCCGGTCGTTTAATCAGACACCCCAGGCGAGCTTCCATGTCGAACCGTGAATATCGGTCGGTTGTATCTCATCCAGAGATAAAAATCGCCACGGTAATTTCGGCGTCGTGCACATGTCGCGTCCCATCCGGCCTCTGCCTAGCGAACTGTGCACAAGAGAAGATCCACGAACGTACGAGCTTATCGCCGTGTAAAGATCTATCGATCCACCGTCGATCTTCACAGCCGTGCTTCTAATCGTCACGCCGCGAACGATTCCAATCATCGTGCGCTAGAATTGAGGCGCACGAAACGATCGGGTAGACCGTTCGAATTTTCCGAAATTCTGTGTTTTCGTACACAATGTGGTTACGTAGTTGATGCAGTCGATTGTTACGTTCAACGTCGAATAAATACTTTACCTTAGAGGGGACCGCGATCAAACCCCGTGCGACAAATTGAATTCGTGGAATTCGTATTTATTGTTGCTTTACTATAGCTGGTGGAATGGATACATCAATCCTTGACTGTCAATCGGTTATTTCGTTACCAAACGACGTCGCAAGTGTGTTTCTTGGACATCGTCACGTTCGAACCGGGGGCATATGCATCTAGCTGTACACCTGCCTCTATGCACTAACGAGAAGTCGATAAAAATAGCCAGTAATTAATGTTACCTTCGCCTCGAAGCAACAACCGATGACCTTAAGCAAGAATTCTTCAACAGGAAATCCAGTTCCTGTCTCCTCGACAGAAATTTCCATATTCCCACGGCGACGGTTCTTTCTGAATGAGATCCTCCAGCCGGTACCAACGGAGGAGTGAAGAAATAAAGCAGCGTGTCGTTTTCCAGGATATACGCGCCTCTACTCTCTCTTTCTCTCCAGGCAAGAAGAACGACGAAATCGCAGATGACAGGCGTCCCCGTGGAACGTGCATCTTTATTGTCGTAATGAGGTGGTTTTAATGCCGTCTGGAACGGGCTTAACGGTCATTAATGGTAACAGTCTTGCCAGGGTTTATCGTTATTACGCGATCGTTAACACGTTCACGTGTGAGCATATACGGGGTGGCTCGTTTGCGTCACCCGATTGTGCTGCGAATTTGTCAATATTTAATAGTCCCCCGATTCGTATAACGAACTCCGTTTCATATTAATCGTATCTACTGCGGTAATCTTGCCCCTGTATAATCGAGCACAAATTGGGAAAGAACAGCAGGTCTATTCAATTTCTACGGTTACTTACGGATTCGATAGAGCCACACCTTGACATTCTTAATGAGGTAACATAATTTCCTTGCTCGAAGACCCAACTCACCCCGCCCAATATGCAAATGTAACGATCAGAACGATAACGGCGCGACTTGAAAATTAGTGTGATTCCGTCCAGTGAAATTCGTTGAATGACTCTAAATCACCTTGCAGCGCCACCGGTCCGGTGACATCCTGTGTAATTACGATGCTGTAAAAAGGATAACGAAGCTTGCAATCAGCTGGACTTTAAATGAAATTCAGTTTATAGACTTCCTTTAAGTTGCGTACTAAAAGTTCGTGCTAAGTGGCTTTCTGTTATATTAATTGGGGCTTGTAACAAGTTCTTTCAGAATATACAGAATTGTACAAATTTCTGAAATTCAAGTTCCTCTGGTACTGTTTGTTATACAGGTATGCGCATAAATATTGTACAATTAATTGACGACGATTTTAATTATTCTGACGACAGAACTGAAAATAAGTAATTCGCCGGATTTAAATAATGGTGTTCACCGATTACGCTATTAAAATTCCAGGACGTTCAAATATCATCATCAGAAACGAATTAATTACAAAATTAAATGCAAAAATTGCCGCCTAAAGGCCCCAATGAGATTCAATGCTCTGCTGTTAGAAAAATAATAATCATTTCGAAAACTTTCCACGCTCAAATTAATCACTGCCAATTATTCACCACTGGCATCGCTAAAAATGGAAACAAACTCATACATAAATACCGCAGTATATACATAAGTATCCCAATCAATCGTACACGCTGCATACACTTGAAAAATACAAAATCCCGAAAAGGAAAGATTTCTGTTGCGAATAATCCCCGAGCATTGACCGTCAAAGTTTCAAGATTTAATTGCCACCAAGGCTGCCGTCCGCCTAGATGGCAGCAATCTTCCGATGCCCGTAGGCTGGAGAATTACGCGGTAAGAATATCGGGATTTTCGACAGGCGAAATTAAAAGGCGGTCGTACGATGGTAAACATCGAGCGAGCAGCCGTACGAAGCTCGCAGAGGCGGCGAAGATTGAAACGGACGCTCTGACGAGAGAACTCACTTGTAAATCAATTTATTAGTTGACGGGCCGCGTGTGGCGGCCCATTCGCTTCTCTTCCTTATTAAAATTCGTGGCACGGGCGGGATTTTAACGATCACAGGACGCTGACCGTGCTCCATGCAGCGAGGAACAGACGTGCTGGTGAAATAGAGGTACTTGCTTTTAACCCTTACGCACTGTTCGACTTAATTTGACTGGTAAACGAAACTACGACGTTTAACACGTTGTCGAGTGGCTGTTTTATCCGCGACACGTCATTCTTAACAAATGAACGGTAACAAAATTGTAATTAAAGAGGCAAACAAATGCTGCACAACACGATTAGATTTATAATAATAATAATAATAATTTGTTTATTTTAACAATTGCATTAATTCGTGCACAGCGAACGCTGTTAACAATGTGTCTTGGCAATTTTTCAACAGAATATTCAGCGTTCAAGTATATATATTATATATTTCGTGTTGGAATGTTAACGCCGCAAGAGTACGAAGGAACGACCTTGCAGAACTATTTCCATAAAAATGAAACTACTATAATAAAGAAAATAATGCAATGAAATCACTGTTACGCGAGGAGCATTAAAATTATACTGTGTCCAATGTTGATTATACACAGTGTATCATTTGTACCTTGAATTTGCCGAAGGGATATTTTGAAAATCAATAAATAAAAAGCAATTTTATAGAGCAGTTCCTACGCTCTCACCCAGTATGCTGTGCACAATCGCAAAGTCATTGAACTTCGTCCCTTTACATCCCACGTTATATCATAACCCATTAACGTTACCGTAAAGAAATCGTAAACAGTCTATAAAGAAACTTGACCACTAAGGGCGACAATGTGGCAGAGATTCGAGCGGTGTCCCGAGGAATCGTTCTTCAGCTCCGACCGCAGAGCTTTTCCGGTGCGACCCCGCGACAGCTGGAGTGACAGTGCACGCGATGGCACCCTGGCCATCTGGTATCCGCGATTGTCGCGCATCGAACGCGACAACTCGATTTCGTTGTCGTGATTTTCGTTTCCCTTTGCGGTAGCGCCGACACAGGACACGCAATTCTTTCGAGAGGCGTTCGTTCACCGGATCCTGTCTTTTGTCGGGGACACTGAAAACGAAAGGCTGCGACGCCTTATTGTGACACACACAGTTGACTTTTTTTAAACTCACTTTTTACTTATTTGCTTTGCTGCCGTTTTCTTTTTTGCTGGACCACGAAACGACGGGACCACCTCGTGGGAATTGTAAGACATTTTTAATGACGCAATTGTATCATTTTCGTTGCTACGGGGTCAGCAGAGCAGCTGCTCAGCTCTTTCTCGAAGAAATGGCTACAGAAAAATTGGTTTGGGTAATTCGAATCGTAGAATAGGACGTCGTAGGTGTATATCATTTTCAGATTATAAATCAAGATCAGACTATAATAATTTTATCGTTTTCACAGATTTTCCTTGCTGGAAAACGTGTATCATCAGTGAACGGGAAAGGAGTTCTATTTCCTCGCGATAACGTCAGATTATACATGGTAACGGCAGCAATCGAGTTTTTCTTTTTTAAAGAGCATGCAAAAATTACCGGACAGGCGATGAAAGGTATATAGAA
Source organism: Nomada fucata (assembly GCA_948146005.1). Classification (NCBI taxonomy): domain Eukaryota; kingdom Metazoa; phylum Arthropoda; class Insecta; order Hymenoptera; family Apidae; genus Nomada; species Nomada fucata. The sequence goes on from OX411275.1 coordinate 10,191,201, forward strand.
AATAGTGATCAATATATCAATGATTACATAACATTTTGTCATTCACATGTTTTTGTAATTCAGGGAGCACGATACGACAAAATGGATATTATGATATTGTAAATCAAGAAAAAATAAGACTAAAGTAAAAATAAATATTCTTCAAACAGTTACATCCACGTAATAGCAAAACTAAAGGAACAAAAGGGACACAGTGTAAGTATAGTAAAGCAGTCTGGATCGAATTTCAGATTAAATTCAATAAGGTGGGACTATAAGTAGAGCCTGCGTACCGATTGGGTAATTGAATAAAATAAAATAAAACAACATTAGCCGCGGTCCTATATTATTTGGCCTGAACCCGCTCCCACTTGCCTGAACTGTGGTACCTGTACACCTGCTAGGAATCATCAGCAAACAATCACTGTATCCATCATTGAAACGATGATTACTGTAATTTCATTTTGAAGTACGAAGAAAGGGTATGGGGTGTAAATATATGTTCCTTCCATTCTAATCTCGCATAATTATTCGAAAGCGTAATTTTATATAAAAAGTCAATCTAAAATAATGTGTACACAATTTAAATCGTCATTGAAGTAGCCAATATTTTGTAAATTTTCATTGCAAGTTTAATTTTGATTGTTTCACTCTTATTGAATGGTTGCACGTTACGAATCGAATTCGTCTGAACAATTGGCGACGATAAAAGTTGATTTGCAAGTTCTGAAATACTATTTCTTTTTAAAATTAAATTCCACTGCAAACACTCCAACAGATAGAAACATGAGGTAACAATAAATTATGAATGTAATATGAAACATTATAAGCAGTGTCTCCATTCAGCCGAAATTTCTGACACTCCCAAAGTAGGAAGACCATAAACATCTGCATAACTGCCGACCGTTACTTGCACGAATTGATCGTTGTACAACATAATATTGAGAATCCATAAAAGTAAGTGAGTAACACTAAATTACTTTTTAGTTATTTTAATTGAGTAACACTAAATTACTTTTTAGTAATTGTAATTGAGTAACACTAAATTACTTTTTAGTCATTTTAATTGAGTAACACTAAATTACTTTTTAGTAATTGTAATTGAGTAACACTAAATTACTTTTTAGTAATTGTAATTGAGTAACACTAAATTACTTTTTAGTATTTGTAATTGAGTAACACTAAATTCATTTTTAGTAATTGTAATTGAGTAACACTAAATTACTTTTTAGTAATTGTAATTGAGTAACACTAAATTACTTTTTAGTAATTGTAATTGAGTAACACTAAATTACTTTTTACATATTACTACCTGCACTGAACGCAATAAAATACTACGCAAACAAATCCCAAGCTTCAATGAATGAAAACATTGCGTCCCGGGGGAATCCAAAATGGCCGTTTATTCCAGGGCGAGGAAGGGGCGAAAGTCCAAGGGATCAAGTCGAGCGACAGGTCGTGCTCGTGGCAGGACGTAATCATAAGACGAGTGGCGTAACCGCGTGCGCCCGGTTTCGTGAGGCGTGCACAAAGCTGCACGATCGTGGCCGTCGATAACGGGCCGTTATCCGCAACAGGAACAAATTGGGCCCCCATAATCGCGCTAATGCATCAACCGCGGCGCGCACGGCTGTGACGGTAAAATTGCAGCGAGTCCTCTCGCGGGAAGGGTGGATGTTATCGCGGCCGACTTAACTACGCGAGAAGCATTGTACTCGCTAATCGGACACAGACGGTGACGCGAGGTGCCAGACATTTTTGCGCGGAAGCTGTAATCAACGCGCAATACGGTTCCGCGTGGAATTAATGCCGCGAACAGACAGAGATCGTCGCGCCCTCTCGGTAACCTGTTATACTCGACCCCTTTGACACGCTTCTCTGCAAAGCGGGCTTCGCGCTGCATTTTCCTTGCGAGCTTAAACGTGGACAAAGTAGCACGACGAGCTTGAGTACAGGTCAGAGATATTGGTGGATTTCGCGAGGACTTGACGTTTTGTTTTTGTGGAACGTTGCTCGAAAGTATCTATATATTTTAGTTGCTGTGATACCTCGTTTTTGTTTCAAACATCAGTTACCACAGATGTGCCATATGTTAATAGTAATACCTTCGCCAAGCAATCTAAAGACAAGTTAAAGATCGTCCGCGATAAAGAGAAACTCCACTGCCCAAAACCAACGTTGATAAATATAAACGTCAACATTGTACTTCTGCCTGTCCACTTTTAATCAATTACCAAATACAAACACTTTTACTGCCCAATTACTACCCATTGACAGAAGCCACCCTTTACGAATACCCCAACGTCCCCACAATATTATCTTAGATAATCCAACGAAGTGCAAAAATAGCCTTCCGTAAACCATCGAATCTCGTGTGCCTCCAAGAAGAAAGGGCTATCCGCTAGAGGGCGCTGCATCTCGCGAGGAATAATCTCCGTGCGTCCGCGCAATTGCAACTCCCTTCCCGGTTCGGCAGTAAAACGGGCCCGTCTGCGTCCCTCAGGATCCGCGTCGGCCGGTCGAAATTAGAAAAGTGCCGGTATAAAACCCGGCGAACGAGTTAGTTACAACCCGAGGAGCGAGCAGCTGCCGCGGCTCCAACTTCAGGATATCACGCGAGAGAGACGGCCTGACCTCTGGCGGACGCCAGACGAGGAGCAGGGAAAGCACGTCGGAAATTGTTCGCGGTGAAAAGCGTCGAACGGAAAGAGACAGATGAAAGACAACGACCCGCCACTCAGAGCCTCGTAAAAAGGACGGAATGTCACTGAATGACGGGCCGCGGGTCCATCGAGTCCGGTAAGTAATTCTTTGGCAATTACATAATTACTCGTGGTTGGCGGCTGCGCATTGGGCCAGTCTCGCTTGGTCGCGAGGTCCCAGGTCGGTCGTTACGATATTTACTACTATATAATGGCTGCTCCTGCCGATGGGGAAAACGTTCTGGTCGATGACTGGGAGGCGTCCTCGAGGTGTCTGACTTTCGTTCCATAGGCACAGGGACAGATGGATCTAGGTACGTAAAGAGTCTGGGGGAACTGGTGGGGTTTGTTCATTCTTTGGGAAACAGAAGCGACGCGATTGGAAGGGATAGACAGAAGAAGATGATAATTACTGCTGGCTGTTTTTGTTCTTCTTGGATATTCGTTGCTCTGTGTCTATAAAAGGGTTACGGTTCGTGCAAAATATGATACAATATCAGTGGGACGAAGGAATGTTGGCGTTTGCATACGATACAGAGTCTAATACCCCGATAGGTGATCCCCAAAGGAGTCCACTCGCGAGCAATTAACCAGTGAAGTGTGTTGTCTCTAACCAGATGACGTATGATAAGAGGAACGAGTATAATAAATATATCATTATAACAAATAAAATGGAGACTACGCTTTTTACGCTGTCCAGGGACTACTGGAAACAGACCACGAGACCATTAAATCAGATTTACCTACAACAAAAATTCGGGCCCCCTTTAAGATCGATACCACTATGAATCGCAACCTGGCAAAACTGATCAAAACCAATTACCCCGCAGAACCTTTAAATACATCAAACAATAGCTATCATCCTCAGGATTGCAACAATAATGTAACCTTCTGCGCATAATTTTTCCGTACCCAGAGCCACAATAATTGCTAGGTTGAATGACGATACCACTGATCATGCCCGCAGATTTATGCCGGCTATCGTTCGCGGTTGATAGCGAAAGGTTCTAGATTTCGCCCGACCACACTGTGGACGTTTGTGGCGAGGAACGAGCGGGTTACAGGGAATTGATGTAGCGTTACCAACACCGCGACGTCCGTAATGGATGTAGTGTTGCTGGTGGCGCACGATAAGCCGCGAGAATGGATGCACTTTTCACGCGTGTAGCTTTCGCTCACGGCGATGCACCTCTTGGATCGTTGCAGGTGGTTCCCTTGTAATCGTGCTCACTTTTCTCGCGACGAAGCTTCGCTTTCTATCGCGTAAACTTAATGAAACGGTGACTTCGCACGGTGCTTAATAAACTGTCGCCCTTTGTTTCGTGTTATGCCGTTTTAATGTTTGTTAGGTGGTAAATAATGAGGACAATAATGCTGGTTTACGGTGGTTTCGGATGGTAATTGATCGTAGTGCATGTCGCACTGAACATGACTGATTGTCAGTGAGAAATAGAGAATGTGACAGTTTGGTCATGACTTCGATGATATATGTTTTATTATTGTTTCCTAAACTAAATCTACGAAACAGCATTCTGTCGGACGATCGAGACCAACTAAATATAATAGTTAATATTTTTAGCGGTTGATCTGGTTTGAGCTGCTCAGAAGCCAAACTAACTGCATCGAAAACAGCGTCGATACAAAATTTCTCATACTCCGCGATAATAAATAGAGAAATGAAAATACTTCATTTTATTTACAATAAGTCAGATACCAATCATATACTTTGGATACCAAATTCCGCAGAATTGCAAAGTACCAATGTCAATCAGTTTTGATTCTCTTACAGCGGCACGTTTATCAATGCAACGCAAGTAGAATCAACAGGTGACGAGGCAAAAGAGGCCCATACCGGCAAGCCACGATGGAAGCGGTCACCTAGAGGGCGGGACTACTGTAATTTCAGTAATTCCCCGATGGGGCCCGCTGACTGGGCCCGACCGGCGCGCCGCACGTCTCAGATGCTACAATTCGCGGGGCCGCAACAGACGTATCCCAGTAAGCGAGCACGCGAGAGCCGTGATTAGTAATTTGAATCGTTACGGCCGTCATTCCCACCGTTCGTTCTCTCGAGGCCGCCCATTCGGACTCTGTACCGAATTCCGAAAGAACAGAACGTGTTATAGTCCGCGTGAGTCCCAATCCCCTCCACGCCGGCCCACTACCGGGGAGAAAATGGTTACCCTAAAATGGATCGGCATGGAACCCCTCTAACGATGACTTTTGTACACGCGGACAGCAGGTAAACACGACGGAGCCATTGCAAGTAGAAGAAAACAAAGGGGAACACCCTGGTCAAAATACGCGTGACCTGTATTTAAGGTGGTTTCGCTGGGACCCCGGTTCGGAGGTACCACGTTTTTTCCTTCCCTTTTTGCAAACCACTCAATTTTTTGTTCTTCTTCTTCTCTTGTTTCGTTCATTCTTTTCTGCGTTCCTCGGTCTCGCAGATAGGTCTCTCTGTTGTTGCTCCTCGGTTGCTGCGGCACTGTTGCACGCGAACGTGAGAACGTCCAGATCTTCTTGCCTCGTTCATGCGAGCGCGGCTTGAACCTAGGTGGGACTGTGCCGATACGGTTTTTGGTAGATACGGTTTAACTTGGTGTGCAGCGGTGTGCTGTCTTTTTTCTAGGAAAGGGGAGGATCTCCCGGTGAGAGGAACAGGTTTTATTAGAAGGAATAGTAAGACATCGGTTCATACAAATGCGATATGCGACAAAGCGTGTCTCATTGCAGAACAATTACTGCAAAGACAACATCCAATTGTCTCGAGACGCAATACGTCACAATACGTATTCCACTTGACCCGAGCGTACGCCAAGTCCCGCAAAAAGTCCCGGAATAATCTCTTCACAGCGAAAGAAACGCATCGACCGTCTCGATCGGCTCTCTCGGCATATTTATTACGCTCACCTCTCGACTGACCCCGCGCACAGTCCCACGTACCAACCCCTAGCCCAAGGAGTTGGTCGTCGCCGGCCGTTTCGATTCGAATTCGATACTAGCGCCGCGGTAGAAGGCGCGAAGAGCGCCTCTATCGGTCATCGGTAATAAATTTCTCATGAAATTGCCAGTCAACCCGATCCCGACCCCACCGTACCACCGCGGGGTGGTTAAGATTCACGGGGGTGGGAGAGGGCGCGCGACTCGACCGTTCAAAAGCAAACAACAATAATAATTATTCGATAGGAAGGGCCCGGTAATATCTGTAATGGGCCGTTCTACTCGAGTGACCTGTCGGCCAGGGCGAAATTAATGGCAGCCGAGATTTCACGCGAGAACGATCCACGTTGGGGGAGGAAACGGTGTGCTCCTCGGGCTGGAAGCAGAGGTTAGGAACAGATCGTGGCTCACGATCGTCCACCTGACTCGTTACACTGTTTATGGCGAACGATGAAGATTCCAGCGGACCTCGTAATCGTATTTCTACGTACGCCAGTGGACTGCGTAGCGAAGGCTGTTTCCAGCAACCATATACAACAGCAGCGCGATGGTGGGAATGTGAGATGTCGGGCTGCATCCTGGTGAGACAGGGTCGAGTTTGAGAATGGGATCTCGTGGCTTTTGTTCGGGATAGCCGAATGCGGCCCATTTGGTTCAGAAATTTTAACGAGTCAACGCTGACCGACCCACAATCAGTAAAAATGCTTAGCTGTATAATAATGTGGAGACGAATTTCAGTCTTGCTACCTTGGCATTGTAGCTTGACCATCAAACCGTTATTGGCGACAGGATTGTTGGCAATTGTTCGAGTACTCGCTGGGATTCCACAATAATGTTGTGGAGACGAATAAGGCGATAAAGAAATATTCTCTAACAAAATTCTACACGTCACACATTTAATTCTGTACGCGTGACTTGTTGCAGCGAATAGACATTGATCGAATCCTATCATTAATAGCAGAACGGATTCCCACGACCGAGGATAATAATTCCAACGCGTGGGCAAGAAAGTTGGAAGAAAAATCGGGGGAGGAGTATTTTCCAGCAACTGCACGCACAGAGTACTTTAGTCGACAACATTGTCGGACGCTGGTAGCATTCCATAGTAGATAGCGAGTGAACATGTGCCACGTGTGTACAATACATACAGGTATAAATTTTCATTGGCAAGTCGCGTGCGAATTCTACTGCACGCGACGTAATGTGTTTTAGCTTGGAGAAATGTTCTTCTGGAAATGTTTAATTGTGTTGCGAACATAATAATGCTGCAATTCGCTGTGGAACATATTTACTTTATATCTGAAGTTAAATATAATAAATAACTTCGTGGATTAATTTGTTAAACGTTTCAATTTCATTCCATTCGACTGCTTCGCAAAATATTAACAGTAGTAATCGAATCTTGTTTATTAACATTCTATCCGTCTTTCGTAATATCAAAACATTCTTACCTCGTGTTAATAATGATACATGAACACGAAGGAATTACTCACAATTTCTACGAAATCGTAGACATCTAAAATAGCACTGCAAAACTATACAGCCATGATACTAGTTAGTAACAATCATTCAACACTCTGCCACAAAGGTTTCCTCCACTTTTCAATTATTCCCCCACAATACCTGTCACTAATTGTAAGTAGACCACGCGGGAGAATGGAAAAGGCAGGGAAAGTGGGCTGGTCAGATGCCATCTGGAGGCAATATTTTCACGGTGCATATAAACATCACTACTAGGAATAACTTATACCCCTGGGAATCCCAGTAAGGGGGCATGTTTCGGTGCTAATTAAAAATCTACCCACGGAATATATTATGGTTGGCATTGTGGTCGCGGGAAACAACGCCCATCCCAGGGGCCGATTTGACACTTCATCATGCGTCCGGCACTCGCAACCCTGTCATTAAAACGAGATTAGTCTCGTAATCGTAATGGCGCAGCCTCCCATTCGTGCATCTTCGCCGAGCTCGAACATTTCGAACCGGCAAATTGCGCGTTAATTTTCTGTCTCAGCTCGCGTTTGCAAGTGGAAATACTTCTGCAGTCGTTTCTCTTTTTTCCCTGTCCCTTCGTTCGGCTCGCTGATGACACTAAACTTGACGCGCATCTTCGAAACGCGATTGCAAAACGTCAAGAAAATCGTTCCTCCCCCTTTTCGCAATAATTATATAAAAATATCAATATTGAAAATCCATTATGCGCCTATTCAAATTTAATTCTTTATTGAAACAGCACACAGCAAACCAGAATAGACCTCAAACTAGCCACGAAAAAAAATAATTCCACGGCACAGGATTCGATCAAATACAATACGCCAACGGCGATAAATGAAACAAACGAACAAAAATACAGAGACCCGAAGAAAATTTCTCCAGATCGGAACGATCGGAGGCACGACGACAAAAATATAAAGCAAAACCCCAACGAGATGGCCAGGATTAACATTTCTAATAGAATTCTCTTCGACGTACATAAACGGAGAGGATTGTCGACGCTGTCTCGAATAGTCCGTTCGAGGCTTGTTTCGAGGTTGGCTGGATACCGCGGCAGGACAATCCAACGTCGCGGCCATTCAGTCAAATCCGGCGAAAAGGAACAAGGGTGGCGTTCCATCCACCTCGTGGGATCGCGTATTGTGGATCCGCGCATACGTAAGTGCCTGTTCGAGTAAGTTCGCGCACAGAAAGACGTCCAGCTTAGCAGGGATTTATGTCACGCTTAGGCACCGTCCACCGGGCCAAGTAGACGAGCACTGATAATGCAACGCAGCGAAATATCCACGAAATGGTGTGCCTCGCAGCCTCGACAGGTTGCATTACTGGCGCATTGTATTATTCAATTCAGTTCTTTCCTCGCGAATGTTTTACAGAGTACATTTAGTACACGCGCATAATCAATTGAATCTCTTTTACTTTGATTCTGCACCCCCTCCCCCATGCTTTAGTTATTACAATCTTATGATTAAAATGCAGTTGAATTTTTCTCAGCGACACCGATGTAAGTTGAAAAATATCAATTGCAAATGGCTTTCGATCTACCAGTCGACAAAAATTATTGAAATGCGGTATTTTACCACCCTCCATTATGGCCCCGCTAAAGAACGACTGACTTCAAGCAATTGTCACACGGAACTCAGAAGTTCGCGTCATTTTCCTTCCCCAAGCACCAAGTACCGAGAATCACCGTAGCTTCCACAATATCGAAGCCACCTTTACGTGCCCCGGTCGCGAGCGCAACATCCTCCCCGTCTCCGTTCCTCCGTCGTGCACAGGTAACGTTCGTTCTCTGTCGCGAAAATGAGAGTTTACTGCGCGGCGCAGGGGGAAACGGAACACTCCTTTGTCTCTTTATGGTCCGAAAGTGGCCCGTGGTGGAGCGAGCGTACGTCGACATCGACGTCCAGGCCGTCTTCTTCGTGGACGCCACGAAGAAGTACGGTCGGATAATAACGAGTTTCGCTGTCGTCCCTTTCGCCCTTCGCGTAGCGCGAGTCGTAAACTCGGCCTCGCCGCCAGTGCTCCCCCTTTGCCCCTTGCGTCGAGAAACGTTTTTCTTCGCCGCCCGATGCCGGACGATCGCGTCAAATTTTTATTGCACCAACCCGGCCTGTCTCGCGCGATCACCTCGCCTTATACGGGAACGGGGTGTCCGGATGGCCAGGGAGAAGACTTGGGAAGGGATGGCGAGGTTCGTTGGTGAGCCGCGGCGCTGGTCTTCGAGGACTTTACGGAATTTCTCTGAATTTTCTGGATTTGTGAATGTCAGATTTTCGTATTTTGTTCGAAGAGAGGGTAGATTTGGTTGCGATGCTGGAAGGGATGGCGAGTTCTATTTTTCTTGGTGATGGTTCTTGGAGATTTTATATTCTACGTAGCAGGGGTAGCACTTGTAGCGTGTGGATTATGAACTTTATAGGGCAATAAAGTGTACATACAAATAATAATATGTCATAGTATATCGTATATACAGTGTTCCTGATTTCTCGATATTTTTCGTTTCTCGAGACCTGAGAAATCAGATCGTATTTCTCTTGAACCCTCGAGAAATGAAAGGTCAGAAGCCGTAGGAGAGTCGCGGGTTCGGCTCAAAGTTGATCAGAACCTGCAGAAGTCCACGAGTCAGACCTACTTCGGTCATACCTCCTGGACTTTTGCGGATCCTGTCCAATTTTTACCAATTCTTATAAACGAGATTAATAATAATTTCCTTGCAGTTAAGTTTCCCGAGGCACATTGCAATTTCTCGAGGAATTCTCCAAACCACTGATCGCCCAATCATCGGGGTTCAAATAAACCCGTCAACTTGCTCGCCATTTTTCGAACCACGAGCCACGTTCCACGGTGCAAGAGAAACTCAGCGTGAAAACACTGCAGATGAAAGAACACGGGCGATATTTTTTTAAACGCGTCGTCCATCGCCACGGGTGTAACGCGTTATTCCAACGGGTGTATTTTTCCAGGGTGGCCTGTTAAAAGGGCTGTCGGGTGGCGGCGAACGGTGGGAGAAGACGCATTACCAGATTGGCTCACGCCGCCGCTCGCATTCACCGAGTCTTTTACATTCATGAAGCTTTTATTCGCTTGATTTGACTATGCGCTTCGTATTCACGGCTCTCGATTTGATTTGCATTGATTGGAGTGCCAGCTTTCCCGATAACCGGCCTGTGTACATTACGCGATACCCCGTCGTCCATGTGCCACCATGGACCGTCGTTTTCCCAGCTAATTTCAACGCTGGCAATCGTTCCACCGTACTTTCACGGGTTTGCATGCAATATACATACGTTCACGGAACGGGGCACCTTTCGTTTGAAGAAGACAAACTGTCCCCTTCGAGCGGCGTGCGCTTTTTTCTTCGCGGACTCCATGTGATCAACTCCGTGAAAGAAAAATGGAAGGTAAGCGTCTCAATAGTGTGCAGTGATTAGTAAAATTCTAATATTATTATTGCAGGACAACATTATCCATTTTAAACGATCTTTTTAAGCGTATGGAGTTAATCACATTGGATTCTGTAATAAATTGCCCATTACTTTATGGCGAAACAAATGCCTGCTACGTCGTGGTATTGAATCCAGTAATAAGGAAATTTGTTTCGAATAGAAAAAACGTTAACACCGAACGCTTCGACGATAACATAGAAATAAACTCGAAGGGTAGAGTTAATCGAGTTGGCCTACGATCGGCTCAATTAATAAGACGAACACAATATTCGTCACCTGTAGTTTAACGATTTTTCTAACAAATGAATATACCTGCACTAAAAAATACAACGCACTGAATTGTAATTCCGGAAAGAATATAAATGCCTCGGGCATCAAGCGTATCAGAGATATCGTTGCAAGTGGCATTTTCGTGACACCGTGTTCGTGTTTTTATGTAACGATGACAGTATTATGTCGATGTCAGTGGCGAAACGATGATTAATCGATCGTTGGCCATTGATATCCCGGATTCCGTGAGCCGTCACAGCTACCGCGCGGCAACAAAAAGAGGGAACCGATGAATAACCTTTCAGCCGACATAATATTTCGGGGACAAAGCCGTCCTGATCCCCGGCGGGTTCATTAATAAAAATCATACGATCGTTACGGCGAAAATATTTACAGTGCGGGATCGAGGGCCTCGCCTGTCCACATTTTTCTAATCTTTTTTTCATTCCGCTGGAAATCGTGCCGATCGTGTTCGAAAACAATCATCGTGATACTATTCGCTTCACTATTTATACCTTACATTCTCTCTCTATTATTTTGCAACTGGAACAACTGTTGTAACAATAATCCTAAAGACGTAAACGAGGAATAGTCATTTTTCGTGAGAGCGCAACAAAGCAGTCTAAAAATTTGTTACACGAACAAATAAAATTGTTTAAACCGCAGAAAAGATTCACACTGAAGTAGAAAGGTTCGTATCCATATAATTAACAATTTAACCGGGATGAAAATTCACGTTCACATCCCAGACACGTGGAATCAGACCAAAATGTTAACTTTCATTAATATCTCCTTGACCATTCATCGGAACATCAAATGTTCCATAACATTACTCACGTCTAGATACGCCTGTTACATTTCTGTTCACCTGCCGAACGTCCTACAACTTCGAATCGTATTTTCACCCACCCCCAAACGGACCCTACACCTGCCGCCATTGTCCCCAAACAGCAGAAAAGCCCTTCCGCGCCTCTGAACATTCTCCACAGTGTTCAAGCTATAAAAAATGAACGGAGGCAACTCGGTCATCCCATCGACGCATACGGAAAGAAAACAAGAAATAAAAGGAACACCTATACTACATTTACAAGAAGTCGAACTATTCCAGTAGAAAGGTTGGCCACGATGATATCCAACGTTTAATCGTCGCACGGTGAGTCCGGACCTTTTCTTCCCTTTCTTCTGCGGATAAAACGAAAACGGTTCGCGTTTGGAAACACGTCGCACGAAATTGATTCGTACAGCGCGGCGCACGGTTCGCGGCGATCCAGCACCGTGGATCATTCATCTCGCGGCTCTACTATTAGTACAGTTATTTATGGGGAAAAAGAGTATGGATCGCGGCGACTATTATGCATCGCGGGTCCCCCACGGGTGATTTATGTGCCGCTGCAAATTGCCGCTTGTCCTTTGTGAGAGCGAGCAAAGCGGGCCTGATTAAATCCTTTCGACCGGCTATAACTCAGCCGTGTTTAGAAGGTGGTCTTCGTGGCACAATGTGTCCCGTGGATCCTGGAAAGCGTCGGTAAACTTTGCGGTTGTCTGCGTACAAACGGTTGATAGGCCGATGGCGGATACCTTGGACTGTCGCGGACTTAAGGGTTAAATGTACGATGGTGCAACGATCGACGTTGGATTTTTCTTTTCTATTCTTTTCTTTCCGCATGACGGCTAGGTTAACGACAAGCTAAGTATTGGGTTCGAGTAATTTGCTTTGGATGACGAGGCACGGTGCTACCGATGGAATTCTTTCTGCTACTTCTGTTGTAACGCGTAGATGATATTACTTTGCCCCTTTGCGATTCTCTGCACTTTTGTCTGTTTTTGTGATGCGATAAATTACGCATTGGAATTGTTATAGTGGATTGGATGGAGGGTGGAACGCGTTTTGTTTCATCTACATTCTACATCGTTAATTGAAATAATAATAAACGATGCTGCAATTTTCTTTTAGTGGAATCACAATTTTTTATTCACGCAAATGCCACATATTCTTTGTAGTTATTATAAAATATTTGTAGCGAATTTGTAGAGTCATTTCGGTAATACATCAAATCGAAATGATTATAAGCAGTTCGCGAGTCAAATAGGTCTAGCATCGGATTTAACGACGGACGTTAAATAAATGTCGGTTAAAACAAACGCAGTTACGGTTATTCCAACGAACTCTGCTCTGCGAATCTATTTTCTATTCACTCGGACCATTGCCTTTGCCCGTTAAATAAATTCGACCACGCGAATCCCTCAAAATCCTCTTACAGAATCTCGTAGGCAATTATCGAAATTATGCTCCCCAATTTCTTTGCCAATTCCGTCTATCCGTCAATAGAAATTTGATTTTTGGATTTCTTATTTACTTTGTATTCAATTGTTTCAATGCAGACAAACATGCCAATCAACCGGCTCCGATTTCCCCCATCCAATTCAATCACATTGCATCTTTGCAATACCGAAATCAAACGCCCCTAACTTTGCCCAAAAGTACATCCAAACGTAACGCTATATTTATAATAGTGCGTTCCACAATACATTTCCCCAAATACGTCAAAACAATTGCAAAACCGATGCACATCAATGTTAACCGCAAGAAGAACAGAATAATAACAATAAGCGAAGGAGAGAAAAGGAAACAATCCATGAGCCAGACAAGGTGCCAATTAATTGAGGACCCAGTCTAGTGTTGTCGTTTCAATCCTCATCGTCCTTGTCGTCGAGCATCTTGAAAGCGAAGGTCGGATACCGCTTGAGCCTGAGCAGTTCGTGCTCAGTTTGCAGCTCGAGCAGCTCGGCGTAATTATCCTGGAGCTTCTTGATCAGTTCCGCCCGGCGCATGATCATCCGCAGCTTCCTCTCCGCGTGCTCCTGCTGCCTCTTCTCGCCGATAACATCGCGCTGCTGCTCCATGTCGCACCTAGCCACGTTCATCTCTAAGATCTGCTTGTCGAGCTGCTCGTTCTTCCTCCTCGTAGCGGCGATCTCCTTTTGAATCCCGCGTGACCTAGCTCGATGCCCTTTGACGGCGTCCAGGAACTGTCGATTCACCGCCTCGATTCCCTCGTGGAGCTGCAGCGGTGTCTTGTTGTCGCGTAAACCCCTTGCCTTGCGACTCAGGTACAGCTGCATCTCTTTGGACACTGTCACCGATTCTGTGAACCGAAGGTCCTCCTCCAGGTCCTCTAGATGCTTCCTTTGACACTCGTGCCTCCATTGTTTCAGCAGAGTGCCTGGTATTGTTGGGTGTGCGGGTTAATGTTTGGTTTTGTGGCTGGTGTTGATAGTTCTGGTATTCGATGTGCTACGTTTATTGGTTAGGAGAGTGTCAGTATAGGAGTAGGTTTTGTACTATCGTCAACACAGGGAGATGTATAACCTTAAGCGCAGTGGTAGAAGCAAGGAGTGTCAGTATAGTTGTATATTCCATGTAGGGCATAGCGAAAAAGAAGAAAGAAGAGGAATAGTGCGAACTCTGTTCACGTCAATTAATAACAACTTAATAACGAAGCAAGTACAGCTACTGGTTTACCTCTTTGGAAACTCAGCAGTCGCGACAAAGCTTCCAATTTACACGCCCCAGCGGCACCGATCAGTTTATTCACAGTATCCATCCCGGACTTTGGTATCAGAATTGCATTCTCGGTGTCCGTAGCATCTCCCTCCAGATCGATCTCCACCTGTCCCATCTTCAAAACCAACTGTATATCTACGTTCAAGTCGTCGATGTTTCGTCGTTTCCTTAACTCAATTACACTCTTCGCCATGTCCTCTATATCGCTCTTGCATTTCTCAATCTTCTGTTCGAATCCGACGATCACGCCATCTAGCGCGGCGATGGCCGCCTGTTCCCCTTTGATTCTCAGCTCCATCCCGATCTTATGGCGTCTCAACCGAACCAAAGATTCCCAGTGTGGCGTTTCTATGGTCAATGGAACGGTTACTGGTCGAACGTCCAAGTTGTTTAAAGCTCTTAGGTAATCTTTGCACGCTATCGGTAGATATACGCATGGGCTACGTGTGATCACGTGATTCGCCAGATCGAAGAAATCGGACGCCTCGAGATGCTTCAAATTGATCCTTGGTCGACGTCTGAATTGATAGTCCAATAGTTCGATATTCAGTTTGTTCAACGTTACGAAATCGCCCGTGTGCAGTCTGCCCGTGACTTTCTCTTTGTTGGAGAGAACATTGTATCTGTTGGTCATCTCTTGATGGCCGTTGCGAAGGGTTTGCAGGCGAGCGTGTAGGACGCTTTCCTGCTCGTGCTTTTCAGCGATTTCTCCTTTGAGCCTGTCCTCCTCTTGCAATGATTTCATTCGACGACGAATTATCAGCCAACCGCGCAGGTAGCGCAGACGCAGTTGATTGATGGCCTTGTTGACGTTAATTTTTAACTGCGAAGCGATTAGAAAGTATACCGATTATCGAATTTCAGCGAACTTCGATTAGCTTGCCTCATAAGTCTTTAAGTCCTCCTTTGGCATTGAATATTCGTTTCAATTGTTTAATTTGATATTCATCCCAAATAAATGATGGAGCCATTTCAAGCGGGACTTGGCGAGCCATTGATTCAAGACGAAAACTTATTTTACAGACGTACAGTACAGAAATGACTTATTCGATGAAAAATTGTCACATGTTACAACTGTGATATACCTAATAATTTTCAATTGCAAAAATAAAATCCCTGCCCTATTTATTCTATCTGCCAACGAACAATACACTTACGTGAAACAGTTCCTTCAATTTCCCATTGAATCTATCAATCCCTTCCTGTAGAAGTCCCATAACCCTTCCATACTCTGATTCCAGTATTCTTTTATAACGTTCCCGTTCTTCCTGCAGGAATTGCACAGCCTTCTCGTACTGCTTCACCATCTGGATATCATCCGCCGTATAGTTTTCCGGTTTCTTCTGCAGCATGCACGCCGGCTTAGGAACGTCTATCTTGATCGTGTCCTCCCATCGAACCTCCAGCACGCCGTCCATCATCGCCATCAGAGCGCGTTCGCGAAAGTCGTCAGCCAACAACAATTGCCTGATCCGTTCTTCCTCCTCAGCTTGCCTGTCTAGTAATTCTTGTTTGGATGGAGAGACGTAGGGTTTCGCTTTCACCTCGTGATCCTGCACTTGGATAATACTATCCGGACTCTCCTACAGGCGAAAAGAGAGGTAAATGCGATGGTAAGGAAAGCAGGATGGTAGATGTGTGCGTGTGTGTGCGGGGGTGGCCATCTATTTAGGGGATTATTAAAACTTCTGGTTGGGTGATTAGGAGTGTCATAAAATAGTACTATCAGTTTGATGGTTCAATGCAATGAAACATCGAATAATAAATTAATAGGTATTAGTTGGAAAATTTAGTTGTCGCGTGGTGAATAATGCTTTGGTATACATGCACTGTGTATAATGTGGATACTTTTAAGTATAAATGAGTGTGTAACCGTATAATTAATTCGAACAGTAACCTGCCAGTGCCAGTCTGGATCGCCAGGTACGCGGGGCACGTGTCGACCGAACATAGTCCTCAGCTCGGAGTCGATGTAACGTATCCTGTCGATCCTACTGTGTATCACGTCCATCTCTCTCTCCTTCAACGAGTAGACTTCGTCAAACGCCTTGTTGACGTAGGCTCGAAGCCTCTGGCAGTCGTGAAGCACCAAACGACTGTCTGCTATCACCTGACTGAACCCGTAACGCCCCAGTTGACTGCAATATGGGGATGGCTCGATGTACAGGTGCGTTGTTGTCCCTTTAATGAAACGAGGAAAATTATATACGGATAATAAGTATTATAATTTTGGGGATTTGGAATTTTTGCAACAAATCATCTAACTTGCATTAAAACTTGAAACGATTAGAACTTGAAATTTGTATAATTTTCAATAGACGGCGTTTCTATCACCGCTTACCTTCTATCGCTCTCAGCTGTTCTATATCGTCCTCAGTAGTCACATACTCGTCCTCATCCTCCAGCAGCAGATCAATCCTTCTATCCTCTTCGCGATACAATGTCATCTCTTTATTCGCCTCAGCCTCGAGCACATCGCTTGAATAAACCTTCCACGCCTCAAACTTTCCGTTCTCAAGAATGCTGTCCTCAGTTTCCTTGCAGAACTTTGTCCAGCGCAGATAATCCTGCGTAAAGGGTGCCTCCTGAACCGTGGGATAGTTGGTCACCTCCATTTTACCAGAAATAGAGAACAGACATTTGCCCACGATTTCCTGCGGGTCCCAGAACGATTCTTTAATCCATATATACACCCGTTGCGTCTCCAAAATATGATGCTCCAGTTCCAAGCGAAGATCCTCGCAAACATTTCGACCTGTTTTCAACTTCTGGTCGCGCCCAGCCGTGTCTAAATCGAAAGAGGACACCGGGAGTTTCTCTATCTCCGGGCTCGTTTCATTGGCATCCAATAGTTTCTTCACTTTTCCTCGAAGGACGTCGAAGTCCGTTAAAATGGCCGTTTTCAGTGGTATGCTTCTCTCGGCCTCTTGTTTCGTTTGCTGCTCGTCCCTCCACTCTGACCAGGTTTTGTCTCCCAATTCGGGATCGGGAAATTCGTATTTCGGACGCGTCAGTAAATCGAAGATCGACGTATCAATGCTAGAGTGGTCGGACTCGATTTTTCGTTTCTGCCTCTCGTAGAGACCGCTCTCGATTCCGTACATGTGACGCGATTCGTGTTGCTCGGAAGAGGTTGATTCTGGTTGCTCCTACGCTGGATAAAGGAAGAAGGAATGTGGGAAGGTTAATTTCAAGGAATAATGAAATTTAGACCGCCTATTCTATTTACTTATTATTGGTATTAATGTATCTTGTTACGGACTATTATTGTCAATGCACATCTCACACAAAAATATGCAAACCTTTTTGCTAGACGCAACGGACCTAGTCGCGACCAGCGACCCATTGTTCCCCAGACACACGACCAAGTCACCAGACTTCGTCGCCACGGTTTTTTTGTTCCCCAGATCCGACCTATGATGCGTCATAATATGCGCGATCACCTTTCGTACGCTCTTGTCTCTGACCACCGCGAAACCGTCCAATGCAGACGTGGTGATCCACGAGCGATCCACGTACAGCCTTGCCATCTTAACCTGGTGTCCGGTAGACATACCGTCTACCAAAACAACGTCCTTAAAATCCTGCATCTTTTGCACTCGAAGCTGACGTGTCGCGTATGGCGACCCTACGAGGGTCGTTGCGTTTCCAGGCACCTGCCACAGTGCGCGATACACTCCAGGAAGTTGCAACACATGGACGTGCTCCTTTACTAGGGTCTGATTTTCCGACAGGTCGAACAGGGTCAATTGTTGTCCAACCAAGTATTGCGTGTGGCCAATGTAAAGAACGAGAAGCCTCAACTTCTTGTAAGCTTCGAAAATTAGGACATCGCTGAGAGCTCTATGAAATTGAACTAAACATTGCACGGTGTACATGTCATCGCGTTGGAGACTGATGCAGTAACAGCTTCCGGTAGACTTCTCACCGGCGACCATTGTCCTGGGGGGAGTAGTAAGAGATTTCTTTGAGGTTAAGGAATCAGGGTTTCAGAAGTTAGCGTGGTTGAGTGGGTACGTTTGAGGGATCAATTAAAATAAGTCGTATCATATTATTTGTTGCATATTATTTAAGGATATTTATAATAATAAACGGTAGAAAAGATTTATAGGTGAAAATTAAATTCTCCTAAAGGTGGAATTAGGAAAGAACTTAATTTGCTCGTTCACAATAGGCCACTTACTTTCCTGACTGCGAGAACTTAATGAAATCCACCGGCGACCTGTGCAACCGCAGCTGTGCTGCCACCTTGGGTTCCATAGGATCAAGGATACTCAGAAGAACCAGTTCGCCGCATCCCGTTCCCAGAGCGATCAAAGGGTAATCCGGGTGCGAGGCCTGACAAAGAATGTCGCTCTCTACTTCCAAATCGATGGACGTCACAAACGTGCCGTCGTAACACTCCAGAATCGCCAACTCTTTTGTGTCGCAGGACGCGACAAGGTGATGACACCAAGGATACACAAAGTCCACGAACCGGTAGGTGGCGCCGTTCTCGAGATATCTAGTGACTTTAGGACTCTCGTCGTTTTCATCGAAATCGACCTGCATCAAATAGCCCTCGAAGGTGTAGTAGAAAAATCGATCCTTCCTTAACGGATGGGACGTCAGGATATACGGCCTTGTTTCCGTTTTCATGTACCATTCCTTCCGCCACATATTCGTTCTTATGTTTCTGGTGTAAAAGCGAATCTGACAGAACGTTGTCCGTAAAACAATGCCGTCTCTGAACCAGGCGACGATCGGTGCCTCCAGATCGAGACACGTGCCGCATCGTTGAGAGAGAACTATGCGATGGATGTCGCTACCGTCGTAGTTGCACAAATAAATATGGCCATCGATGTCCGTGATGGCTAACAGCGGCTCTCTCGACGTTGGGGACCAGTCTGCCCACAAGATTGGTGCGCTCTTGGGGAGCTTCACTTCGTGACCTATGGTTCGAGGTTGGATGATTAATTTGCAGGTTAATTGAAGCTCGCTTAAGCGATTATTATAACTGTCGATAAGTAGATTGACACGATTCAAGAACCAAGAGGAGCAAAATAATTCTTGCTTTTCAAAATGGCCACCTCTTCGACTACGTCCACCTCCCAAGTGTACAGCTTTCCAAGACTTTTCCCCATCTGTGCAACGACAGTGGGGCCATCTAGAGTGGTCCTCAGAATCTGACCAATCCCGTCGTGCAGATTAGTGTTCACACTTTGAATCTTCTCGCCGGTTTTCCAATTCCAAACGGTTATCGCGAAGGAGGGATACGTTCCAATCGAGATCAAGTGGTCGCCGGTTGTGAACGCAGTGGCCAAGTAACCAAGTCGACATCCACCAGCGCATTCGGAAACTTTCTTCATCGATCGATAAGCAAAGACCATGATTCGAGGCTGAATTATCCTTTCGGCGAACGCGAATACGTGTAGCCTGTTGTGAGCGGACAGACATCGAGCGCCCTCTCCAGTTTCGTGGCTCCAGCACCAGAAAATACTTTGCGTACCCTGAGCAAGGTTGAGAAACACAATGTGTATGCCAGAGCACCAAGCCAGGACGTCCTTTTTGATCCAGACAATATCC
Source organism: Nomada fucata (assembly GCA_948146005.1). Classification (NCBI taxonomy): domain Eukaryota; kingdom Metazoa; phylum Arthropoda; class Insecta; order Hymenoptera; family Apidae; genus Nomada; species Nomada fucata. The sequence continues at coordinate 10,211,168 of OX411275.1, forward strand.
TCGAGCTTGCCGCCGCGGATCCAAGCGGGATTCCACGGTTCGTGTTGCATTTTACGTACAATAGAATCGGTAGAAAAGGTGGATAACCTTAAAACCGTAACGTGTAGCACAATCGCGAATACGACTGAAGTTGATTGGAGAAACAATCGGTAGCATATTTCTTTAGGTTGGTATCCAGAAGCTTAATGCGATCAGTTTTCAACAGAGGCTTAACGGTAGTGTAGTACATTTTAATTGGACGAGCAACCACATTGTTCGTTATTTCGATCTATCAATAGATTTGTATCCCCGGATAATTTAATGATGCCTTTTCGCTGCAAGCGGATAACATATTAGTATATTTCTTGCGTCTATCCACAATTACTGTGACAGCTTAAAACGTTGTACGATCACATCCGATCGGATCAACGATGAAGGGTGACGAAGGACCATTTGGGTGGCTCGGTTCTTTAGCCGGGAGCCAGTAGAGCCAGCCTCCAAAGAAGAGTTTGGCAGGCTTAAGACAAAAGGTGATTAGGATACGCACAGTCGATGGCGGTTTATAAAGACCCCCATAGCGTGGCGTGATGAGGTCAAGCAGCAGGGAGTCATCCGTATACCGAGGGCCGATCAAAAACTTATCCTTACCACGTGATATACTGCCCGTGGCTGCCTGCCAACCTCTTTCTCCTTGTGTACGCTGACCTGATCCTGGCTGGCTACCAAAGCTCCTTGGTTCATCCTCAGTGATGGGCTCAACACGCTTCGCGCGATCTTCCATGGTTTTATCAATTATCAGGACCAGGTCGTTCCATTGAAACGGGGAGACTTTTGTCGGCAAATTTTTGGGTGATGGGACATTTATCGTTCTCGTCGTGAAATTGATTGATTGAATCCTCGATGGGGCACAGGATTATTTATGCAGGAATATCTGGGGCTTTCGTATCTTGGTGCAAAATACCAGTAAATAAATATTTACTAATTTCCCCCGGTTCCCCGAACAAATCCAACGTTGTAACGCAAAATGGTGAATACCTTCCTCGGCGAGAAGAGAAGGAAGGAGATAAAGGGTGGTTCCCACGCGGGTCACACGAGTCGCAAACGAGGCAGCCAGTCACGGAGACGTCGATAGGATCGGTCGTATGGCATCGGGTTATGCAAATACGAGTCTCAGCGGGCGTCAATTTAATGGTGAAGCCGCAGGTTCGGGCCACGCATCTCCAGGGCAATGGATCCAATGGCTGGAGCAACGGGAGGAAGGGCAACGCAGTTAGACCGGTGCTTTACCATACAGTGATGACGTTCGATCCTTTCTCTTCGAAATTGTCCAGCAATTATGTCGTTGCCTTATTAAAGTTGCTTGACCTGGTACGCGCTTAAAAATATAATATTAGAAACGAAGTATATTTTGTGGTGGGCCAACAACTTTGGGCAGTTCGGTGTTTTTTTTATTTCTTTTATAATTATTGGGACGGAGGATATGAATAATGGCAGCGAAGAACTGTTTTCGATGCAGGAGTAACACTTTATTCGTTTATTATTAATTTCATCCGCTGCGCGGCTTGTAAGCGTAGAAATGAGAGTACTGCGGCCAGATATTGAAAGACGCATTCTACTGCGGGGTAGACACATTCTACTGTAGTTAGAAATACGAATTGTGAAACTGAAATTAAACGGCAGAAAATTCTGATAAGAGATAAATACGTACTGCAAATTGCAAGACGGAGCTGTTGAAAATGATGGAATAATTAGCGGACTCTGGCTGTCCGCTTTAAAATTGTTAAACAGCTTTCACAAGCAGGCAAGCTTTATTACAAAAACGTCATCTTAATTGAAGATTTCGAAAAGTATATAAATTGAAACGTTTCGAAACTTTTAATAATAAATAGGGAAAGCGTAAACCGCGAATGAAAAGTATAATACGATATTTATTGCGTCCTACAAGAATTATAATATGTAACGCATGTATGTATTCATTATAGTCTGATTCCTTTGATTTATTTATTCATATCGTTAACAAAATTTAATGTGTTACTCTCTTCGCTACAAATATCTGGCGGTTAATGGTAACTAGATATACACCCTTCATCGTCCAACGAATTTAAATAACAGCAAATCAAACGTATGAAAGCGAATGAAGCGGCTCAATGATTCCACGCGAATTTCTTCGTAAACTAAAGCAGAAATATCAATTACAGTTTGCACGGGGCGTGCTGTTCAATGGAATCGCTGTAATTCGCGATCAAGCAGATCGATAACGTTCGAACTTGAGGATAGGCTCACGTTCGTTACCTGTTCGCGGTTAGCTTGTTTCCAGGCAAAAATAGTTCCTCCTCCATTCCGCGTCCAACAATGAGCCCAGACATGAGCGTTAATTGCGGTTGTCGAGTGATGATTGCGAGTTTAATTAATGTAACCCGAGATCCAGCGGAATGATAAACCTCGAAGTCGAGAATAGATTTGCGATAGTTAGCCGTTCGTGGTTAACTATAGTCCAGCTTGCATTACTCTCTTTGCTGCGAACAATTTGTCTATGGTCGAAGCATCGACTTAAATAACAACTTTTCATACAATTGCCGCGACTGTTGAATAAACAACACAATAACCCTACAAATGGAACGATTTCACCAGGGTGAACTTCAAGGCCGCGGGCTAATCGAAAAGCGTTTTAAACGTAAATTCCTGGCTACTCCTACTTTATTTCTACGGTACGGCAATTCTGCGCCACTTCTTCTCTATCTACACTTCACTCCGTTTTCTTTCCTGTCGCGAAATTCGCGTAAGGCGCGAGCCGGGTACCTTCAACAATTGCAACGTTACCCTCCCCAATAATTAATTGCAATTAAACAAGCCAAGCGGGGGCAGTTCAATGAACAGTTCGCGGCAGACGTGTTTCCCCGTAAATGCGCGTACCCGGCCCCGTAAAATTAATAGACCGTTATCTAAAACAGGCCGCCGATGATTCGCTCACGAGAGTCGGCCCATCGTGCGTGCAATATCCATCGTCCTCCCGGTGCCACAAACACAATAATCTCGCGGTAAGCGCGCAAACCGTCCTCTCCCACTGTGGGAACCACGAATGCGAGGGTCGAAACGGGGCGAAACGGCGGCGCGAGTCGTGGGGCGACGAACGGGGCCCGCCGAAAGAACGAAGGAACGAGGCGCAAATGCCAAGTACGAAAATCGAAACGAAACGAAAAAGAGAAGAACAAAAAAAGGGGGGGGCGAGGAGGAGGAAAGAAAAAGGACAAAGAAATAAACGAAACAAGAGGAGGAAGACGAAACGAGCAAGCGACGGCGGGTAGCATTTAATCAGAGCCCACGAGGTGAAGTGCACGTTGCAAGTGTATGTATACGTGTAGGGAAGCGGCGTATATGGTTCGGTTAGTTTTTGCTTGGGTGGTTGCCTGGAAATTGGCGCCAAATTAGTAAGGAGGACGAGGCGAGGCTCACGCTGCCTTGGGCTGCGTGACGCGAGACATTAAAAGTAACCTCTGCTCTCTGCGGCTGCACACCCCGTCCTCCCTTCCAAATCCTCTCTACTCCACGGCTTTCCTTATCCTCTTTCCTCTTCCCTTTCCGCGATCTCCTCCTCGGACGTTTCGTGTGGCTCGTTTCTCGGCCGACATCGCACCACCTCCGCGGCTTAGAAACATCCGCCTCTCGTCTCGATAATCACGGCCACTCCGGGCGGAGGAGAGGATAAGAAGGAAGAGGGCAAAAAAAAAAAAAAAACAAAACAGAAAGGACAGCGAGAAAATCGCGCTCGAGCCTCCGTTTCTTGGGTCGCTTTTTCTTTATCTTTTCTTTATTAACTCTTCTGGGGATACTGTCTTCTGGGTGCAGGGTTGGTTGAGGGGGTCTGTGGGGGGCAGGGGACGAGAGGCGGCAGCAGGTGATAGAGGCGGTCGTTGTCGAAAAGGGTATCACGCCAATCCACGTCGTCCGCAGGAACTCTGGACCCGCTGCGTTCTGCCGCCATAGAGCACGAATACCGACGGAGACGGGACCAGAGGAACCTGGACTCTCTCACGGGACCCGGTGTCTTTTTTTCCCCGTGGGAAAGTGGGCTGGAAGTGGGGCACGGAAACGGTGGCCGGGGTTCGCTCGCTTTGGTGGCGGTTTCGTAGAGCTTTCGGCGGGTTCGGCTCTGTTGGACCGATTTAACCAAATTTTGTTCGCAGGAGGGACTTGTGGCTTTAATGCGATTTTGGCTAATCGATTGTACAAAATTCCTGATAAGAAATCTGAAACCAACCGGCTATATATAATTCTTTCTGGAACACTTCTGGAATACACTCTGAAGCAGCTTAAATTAATTGCAAATATGTCTGAACAAGAAATGCAACGGCTAACTGCCCTGTGAAATATTCCGCATAGAGAAACATCAATTAACTGCACGAATTTTTTGACACGAATCGAAATCTAGTTAGCCGTACACATCTTCTAGAATACTTCGCTGCGAAAAATGTTAAATTAATTGGAAATATGTAAGAAACGAAATCGAAGACCTAAGTCCTCCCTAAAATATTCCGCATAGAGAGCAATTAATTAATTTCACGATTTTCCCTCGAGCACTTTGAACCTCGTCGACCGTCTACCTAAAAACGACAAAGAATTCGGCCGGCCCAATTATTTCGATCATCCAAATCGAGATCGGTCGGTGCGCCGTTCCGCCGCAAAGTAAACCAAGACGAAAAAGGATTGAAAGAGGATGAAACGCAGCCAAAGATGAAGACCATCGATTCGTTCGAGTCGATGATTCTCTCTTCCCTCGGGAGCAGCTGCGTTTCACGCAAGTTGCATGTCCGAGCGGCCGGCCGCAGATTATAGACGCGTCCTGGCGATCACAGACAAACGTTTAAATCGCTAAACGTCGAATTAGACGCGATTCCCGTCTGGGTTCGTAAAAAATAATGGCCAGCCACGGATAGATTCGGCTAGCTGCCGATTTTCGGTTACTGGCAAACGGTCCCTTCTATCATATTCCCTCGGACAGCTGCGATTTTCTGCGAGTTACGCCCATGCTACGCTCGTTTCCCCGGCACTTTCCAATTAATTCCCGGGGATCTGTAATCTATGAGGTCGATCAATCGATGGAACAGCGCGTGTCCATCCGTCGGGACGGTTCTTTTTGCGGGCGTTCGATTTTCTGTACGGTGGTTAGACCCGGTGGAAATTTGGGCCCCGCTTCGTAGCGTCGTGGACGGTGTTATTATTTTATAGGCGCATTTCTGTGTTTATCTACCGCAGCTAGTATCAGCGGGGCTCGTGGTGTATAAGGTGGCCCGGGATCCATGTATTTGCGGAACGCGAGCACGGTTCACGTTAGGGGTGTAATTCATTTAATCGGTATTTATTAGATAATTGATTCGTCCCATTATTTCATACGTTTACCCGTGTTTGTTCTGCAAGTAGTATTTGTTATTTTATAAGCAGCATTAGGACGATGATACGAATGGTACATTTTATTCCAACCCTTCTGTGGAATTAGTAAGTGTGTGACAATTAAGTAATTTCGTGTCGAAATAGCACCGTGTAATATCTATAGCTATATATAGGTAAATCGGCGCTAGTTTATTTGAATATTTTCTCTGATAATCTATTGGTCACATTTATCACGAATGGTACACCGACGAAAAGAGACGGTGGTATCCTTTCCAACTATTTCGCATTCAATTCATGAACAGAAATAATTCATTAAGTTTGCACGAAAGATTCAACGAGATTCCAAATAATCTTGACGTATCAGGAACGTTTCTATCTCGCTTGAATCACTCACTTTCCTATTTTTTTCCAAGAAACAGAACCAAATGTGCCTTACAAAAAGTATTCGACCATTCCACTGACAGAAGCATCACCAATGTACGTATACACAACCCAACATCGTTTCCCCAAAAAATCGCAGAAACGCGAGGAACAATATCCACGATTTCACGAGAACAACCCGATCCTAATTTCAACACCTGCATTCCTAGCACAAAACCTACTCCTACGAATCTCCCCCGCTCTCGTCCAGACAAATGTCCCAGTTCTCCCTTTCTCGGCGCGTTTACCATCGAGGTCGATTAAAAGCACTCTCGCGAGCACCGAGGACCACACACCGTGGCCTCGGGTCACTCGAAGTCAGTAACATCAATTAGCATTCGCGAGCGGTCAGTCGGGATGGCTGGTAACAGGCAGAAAAGAGAGAGAAAAGAGAAGGAAAAAAGGGAAAAAAGGAGACAGTTTCGCGTAATGGCCATGGATCTATCGTCAGAAGCCGCTGGACAAAGCCAGTCGTGGATCATAGACTTGTCACGATGACGTATGAGCCACCGGGCTCCCTTTTGTGTCGCCTTGAATACGCCTTAAATTAGGCAACCAGCCATTCCAGGCTACTGAATATCGTCGATGATACCGACTTTCGCTGGAACCGTTCCACGATCCATCACTCGTCGGAGAATCGGTTCAGATTTCGATCCACGTGAGAATTCTGTGCGACTTATCCGGCGATAGGCTTTTATTCACGGTCGGTTAGATTTTTCTTCTCGCGATTACTCCGGCGATTGTTATTTCTTATTTGTCCACCGTTCTGTAGAAATTACAGCGGGACCGTCATTATTTTGCTCGATCGATGGACAAGACCGATCGAAGTGACTTATGTTTAAGGAGGAAGTATCGAAAGCTAATTTTTGTCCAAGTATTGAGCAGCTTAAGCAGTCAAGCAGAAACAAGGGCATCTTTTTTTTACACGTATTGAATAAATTCTAGCCATTTATATTCACGCGTAATTCACAATATTAATGGAAACTATACCCACTGTACACTCTGCGCATCGAGAACATTCTCCCCTTTAAGGACACCGTAATAAAAGGCTCGAACGCCATTACCGCTCAGCGTCGCAATCGCGAAAGCAGGTCGTCGATCGGATATCGAAAGGTCGCCGGAACTTGCAGGGAATTCGGTGATCAACCTCTGACCCACGGTCGAAGAAGAAACGGATTCCTCGGGGACGTGCGTGAAATAGGGGGACGGTGGATGTCAGGTGAATCGCTTGCCCTCCATAATACACCGGCGAGTCGCCCCGGGCGAATCGCTCGCGAGTCCGGAGAATGTGAGCGTGACTGGTCGACGTGCTCCCAGGCAATCGCGAATCGGCGAAAGTGGCGAGGATCACTCGACGATCCAGCGCTTCGGATCGCTGATAATCTGACGATCGCGTTGCGTACGGTCTCACGTGATATTTCGTGTTGAACGCATATCGTGCGACTGAGTAGCGCATGTATCACTGGATTTACTATTTCGCTATTTGTATGCTATGTAGGCTGTGCGCCGGGGCGATGCGCCTAACTCGACTGATATCGATAGTCCTCTCGGTGAGTGCGCCGCGGCCAAAGGGTTAAGGGTCTAAGGCCCTTTATGTACAATGGTAACGATGTACATAATCGCGAGAGTTTTACATTATCTCCTGTTAATTGTGCGCCTAGTGACAGTGCCTTAGCGTACCTGGTGCATTAGTAGTCCGTGTGCTTCGGTTTGGAAGACGCGGTACTATCAGCAAGAAAGGCAAGCCTTCGAATGTACTAATTGGGTGGAACGTACATCTTGCTCGTGGGTTCGGATGTGACGCATTTGAGTAAAGTAGGTCTGAAATCTATGGGAGCTCTTGTGTTCTGAGACGGAACGTTCAAATCGATCCTCGCAATTTTTATTGCCATTGACGATCGCGCGAAGGGAACCAAGATCAGCCGCTATTCTTCTGGTTTTAAGGGGAGTTAGATTGAAATGTCCGCATTAAGTTACTGTAATCATGATTTCTACGAGACATCGGATGACCTCGTTCAATTGCCGAACGACGGAGGAACAAATGCTGAGTTTTGCGTAACTGGTGCACAGTGTTTTTGCGTACAACAGCGGTGGACAAACTTCATATAACTTTTCGAAAACCAACAGTTGCGTATGAAAGGGTTCCATAAAAATCAGAGCCTTCGGTTCCCCCCGGCTGCGTGTATTAACTTCGAATGGCGGGATGATTTATTGGAATAAAAAGGAGTTAAAAACGGTTACTAATGACCTGTGGGATCCGGCGAGTGTAAAAGACGCGAGGAACGTGGAAACGATTACTTGGGTATGTTGCGTGTCGAATAAGACTGTTCTTCTTATTGTTAGCTGGAAAGGGGTGTACGTAGATGCAGATGAGCCCAGCAGTACGAAGAAAAAGGAAGCGCCATAAAAAAATCATAGCTTCGTCAGATATAACAATCTAGCTGTTCGATTTTATTTAACCCTCGCTAGAAAGGTCGGGTTAATTTGACCCGAAATGGAGGCCAGGATACGTTTTCCTCTGACCCTTCGCATAGAATCTGGAACTGGGTAATTTAATTCGTTAATTGCTAGGTTTCCCTTAACAAATAGTTTTATTATTTGTAGGGGTGATGGTTTACGTTGGGGCGTGAGATTAGAACCGTTTACGCCGCGACGGTTCCTATCGGGCGCCAGGTAACTTAAAACAACTCGAGGGCTGTGCGTCGTCGTTCCGAAAGGACGATCGGTCGAGACGGTCGAATGAGGAAGTCATTCGTTCGTTGGCATTCGTTCGGTAGACATCGTATTCGTTCATTGGCATTCGTTACTCGTCCTGACACATTCTCAGTAAAGTACTGTCTCATATCGTTTATAATTTAATAGCTTCCCATCGTTTCGTTGCAACAGTCTGTTGCTCCCATATATTATTATTAGTATGAGGATTCTTTTAACAAATTTTGGTATAATCACTTTCATTCCCGACGCGCATCTTCTGTTAAATTTGTAGCAATTTTTGTATTCCAATCTAATAATAATATTAATATTATTTTTCGTGCCCCAATCGAATAACGACAGGAAATATTCGTCAATTACTTACGCATTTGAATATTAGGCATTAAATATATACAGGGTGCTCGCGTTATTAATCCCTAGAGTCAACCTCCTGAACAGTAAGTTCCTGAGATAAGTAGAAAATGGGAAAAATATTATAGTATTTTCTCAGTGGCTCGAATAAATTTTCCATTATATACACGAGACAGTTTCCACGTAATGACGAATACATTCATTTTGACAAACTAATTTTGTTGAGTCTATTAATAGGCTCCATTAATAGTTTATGTTTAAACATAAACCAAAATACCAAACCAAAGCGTTCTCCCTTGAAAATAACAAGGTATTACGTTAAACAAAAGATTCGGCCAGTGTTCGAAAAGTTAACAAGTATACAAACGAACTCTAAATCACTGCATCTTCCAAATCGACCCTGCAATAATCACCCCTTTCTCTCCCTTAATCCCTCCCTCGTATCGAACCATCCCGACCACCGTCGACAACAATATAAAACGAACTAAACTAAAACAAAAAACCAACCGAAGCAAAATAAAATAAAGCAAAATGAAATGAAGCAATATAAAATGAAGCAAAATGAAATGAAGCAAAATAAAATGAAGCAAAATGAAATGAAGCAAAATAAAATGAAGCAAAATGAAATGAAGCAAAATAAAATAAAGCAAAATGAAATGAAGCAAAATAAAATAAAGCAAAATGAAATGAAGCAAAATAAAATAAAGCAAAATGAAATGAAGCAAAATGAAATAAAGCAAAATGAAATGAAGCAAAATGAAATGAAGCAAAATAAAATAAAGCAAAATGAAATGATGCAAAATAAAATAAAGCAAAATGAAATGAAGCAAAATAAAATAAAGCAAAATGAAATGAAGCAAAATAAAATAAAGCAAAATGAAATGAAGCAAAATAAAATAAAGCAAAATGAAATAAAGCAAAATGAAATGAAGCAAAATGAAATGAAGCAAAATAAAATAAAGCAAAATGAAATGAAGCAAAATAAATCAAATAAGAAATAAAGTGATATAAAAATATCACAGTTTACCATCATTTCCACGTGCCCGCACGAGTACACCGGCGGTACCGTCTCTTGGAGGCACCAAGAGCGACCGGTAAAAATTGCTGACCCCTGGTCGTGGCGGGGGCACAGCGGATAATCCAGGTAGATATATAAGAAGCAGATGCGTCTGTCATTAATATGAACCGGCTAAGCTATTAATAACCAGTTAATGAGGCCTCTCGTCCCTTCCCTCGTGTGTCCTATGTGCGTGCAGAACGAAGATCTCGCGTCCACGCTATTCGACCATGCGCACCGTGTAGATATATGTGCCCGCGTACACGTATACGTATATACGCGTGCGCATGCCTGCACGCATTTTCTATACAACACGCGCGCGCGTGTGTGTGTGTGTGTAACGAGCCATATTGTGCTTGCTGGGACGAGAGTCGGGTCGTCAAAGGGTCCTGGGTGAACCTTGTGATTTATAATCGGCCGTGTCCTCCCCCTACTCTCACCTGGACACTCTCGATTATCTCGAAGGATGACGGGAAATTTTGCTTTTCTTTCTCGGCGAATATCGTTCGCGTCGATGGATGTTTCGGTTAATTGCGACGACGGAAAAACTCGGGGTTCGATGGACCGGAGGATGACGAACGGGGAGGGTGTTCTCGCCCTCGAGGTGACGCCTAATTATATTCTCTTTTTGTTCTCGACGCGGACTAATTCGTGAAATGTTTCCGCGAATGATTTTCCGTCCGCATGTTCGTTCGCGGTTAAAGTAATATCGTTTTTATCCACCCGGATTATCGCTCCGCGACAGTTTGTCGGTCGAGGATTGTCGGATAGGACAGGCCAGTTACTAAAACTTTACGCAACCATCTCTGGCCGGTGTAATTCCACGTTGCGTTTACGAAATGCAAGGAAAGTTGTGCTCCTGGTCTCGATTTTAGGTCAGAACCGACCGCGAGACTTAAGCGGAGAGTGCACGCTGTCACGTGTCACGTGGCGACCGTAGCAATTAAACAGAAACATTGCTAACCCTGACTCGGCTGATCACTTGAATTGTGGTAGCAGTAAGAAGGCTCGGACAAATATCCAGCGCAATAACGTCGCCGCGTGACGCGCGATATTAGGCCTGCTGCAAATTGCACCCGTCGCGTAGGAACCAGACTTCAGCGAAACGGCTCTGTCAGATCGCACGCTGCCGCGCGAGTAGTCGAAGGTTAATCCAGAAACGAAAATAAATAAGGAATATCGGTGTATAATTTCTACTGCGGCGGGGCATTGAAGTTTCCTCGACGAACGAAGCCCACCTTTCTTACGCCAACTTGGACCGCACCGAGGAAAGGTAGGCAACGTCGTCGCGTTAATTACCGTTTCCTATAATTATGGAAACTTCCTAACGAAGTTGCGAAAAAACAAGAACTCTGCAACGCGCGGTGGATAGTCGAAGTTTCGTCGTGAATGGTATCGAAAATTCGCTTTAAATTAATTCTTACGTCTCTCGCGTAACGGATAAATGTACCAACCCCAAAATTGAACGAAACAAACCACCACAGTAACTTGCTGCGCCATTGCTCGCTATAAACATTGTCCAAATACAAATTATCTCACAGCGTGATTACTAATACGCTTCAACCAGGTGCCGCCCCGAACACCGTTCCTCGATCATCCAAGAAACACCTCTGCCTTATTAGACCGTGGTCTCCCTATCAACCGAACCACCCTCTACCCTCTCACGACCGGGACACATCGATCAACGATGAACGAACTCGCCCCTCGGTCCACCAGCCCCAGGAAAAGAAATGACACGCGATTCAGAAGGACAATTCACACGGCGCTGCAAGATTATGTTCCTTTGTGTTCTCTTATACGCCTGTGTGTACGTGTAATTTGTGAGACGAGGTTGATGAAAACGTGGCAATGAATTAAAAGGAAACCCATAGTCGCATGAAAATGTTCAAGAACGCAATAAACTGATTCGAACCATTGGTAACAAACATCTGTTGCACGATTTAACCATCCTCATTCGTCTTTAGTTACCTGGAAGCATTGCAGGTTGATTCACTAAGAAGTCAAAGGGACTAATTCTACTTTGCACAATTTTCTGTGTCTCGTTGCCGAACCATACACTTGCCAACTAAAATCAAGAAACAGTCCAGGCGAGAGTTGCCGGTTTCTGTTTCTGAAAACAGAATTCACATAACCACAACATTCTATATTTTACACAATTTGCATTACTGTCTAATCCAGTCGGTCACACGTTTTTCATACCTTCAGAAATATTAATCTACTCCCGTCAGTTAACGAATATTTAGTCCCCATATTGCCCACCGCACCTTCCCCTAGCTGCAGCTACTCAGACAGGAAAGGTATATTCTCCACCATACAAACAATAAACTTGCCACAGTGACAAAGATAATTACCATAATTGTCAACCCTACAGTTACCATACAATTTCCTTAAAACCACTGTTTCATCGTCGCAACTTTATCATCCGTACATTAGAAAATATATTAAACGCATAATACGATAACGCAATATATCTCTATCGCCGCGCCTCAGTTTCCTTTCGCCACCTGAATCATCCCCCGCTCGCGACTCCTCGCAGTCCCACCTACAGCCCTACCTACAGTACGGAACCCTGCATAGCCCACGAAAAGGGAACGCAACCGATTCCCGTTCAGAGGAAAGCTTCGAGCGAACGTCGAAAGTGGCGAGAGCTTAATGCGGTAAAATGGGAGGTGGGGGAATAGTCGGCGAGCGGTAATTAAATGAGAACCCCGGTGTACGAAGGTAGAAACGCCCACGCCATGCATCAACCGTGACGTGGATAGGTAATGCTGCTGCAGATGGAGAAGATGGTCCTCGAAGATATAGCCTCGGTTTCTACGTTAGTTAGGGTCAGCTATCTCGCGCGACCCATCTCCGCCTATCCAATCACACACCGCAAGTATGGCACGCAAGCGATAATACACGGTGTCCCAATTATCCCGCGACACGGCACGGCAACGGCAGGGCCCACGGTCTCGCCGTGAGAGTGGATTTTCAACACGCCCCTGTATCGGCCTTCTTCGTCCGTGCCCCACTCTGTTCGAGTCGTTGCCGGGACTGGAGGTGGAGTTGCGCGGGCAGGATAGAGGTGGTTGAATGGAATTGCCGGGAGTTTTATTGGGGACCGTTGGATTATTTTCAGATACGAGACGGTCGGAAGGAAGGCTACGGTTATAGTGGCCGCGTGCACCGACGAACTGGTGTTCCGTCACACATTTGTGGTCAGATCGATTGTGCGAACTCTGTCTCCCCATGCGGTTCGATAAACTCTTCGGGATAATGAGCATGTGGCATCGGTGGACGGCGATGTTCGTCTCTTTTTCACGGGATAGAGTTTCGCCTGCGAGGGCAAGAGCGAGAGTTTAGAACTGTTGTGTTCATTTGACGCGCGTTGCCCCACTCTCGATGGGGAATTTTGTTGCCGCACGGTTGATGGAATACAACAAGGTTGGTGCACCGTAATCGGGGACTTAATACCGGTATACTGTTTACACGTGTGTTACAACTTTATACATTAAACTACTTTAGTGAAGAACATAGCACACCTTAACACTCGAATAGAACAATGGAACACTATTGTGGGCAAAAATAAGTAAACTTTTAATGATTTAATCTGAAACTGTTACGATGAACGTTGTCAGTGGTCAGTTGCCTAGGGAACAAGTAAACGAACTAACGTGTGAGTGATCGGTGCACAAGGCGAACACAAACATTTCACGCGTCAACTCCACAACCACACAACCACACATGTCACATACTGCATAACCACTACAATTTATAGGTGTCCTTGTGGCAATTTATGATTAGTTTTAGTAAGACAGATTGGCAATTATATATCTCTATTGAATGTCCATTGAACGACTTTTCGTGTTCATAATCTGTAAAAGTAGTTCTATTGTTAATAGAAGTGGAAGTCGGTTAAACTGACCAACTGAAATCAACTTAAAGGAAACCAAAGCAAGCTTCGCTCGGTTCCCTTCAATCTTCCTAAACACATAAAGAATGTCGGAAATTCTGAGCGATTCTAATTCGACGGCCATGGCGTGTACCCTTCTGTACGGCATTTAACCTGAAAGGAAAGGTGTGGGTACCAAGGACCGTAATTACTGCCCATTGGAACATCCGAAATCCTTCGTTCGTATCAGCGGTATCGCACAACACGCTTCTTATCTTCTTCTTCTTTTAAACCATCCTCTCCGTGAAAGTCCAACCCTCCGCCGATATGTCCCACAATTTACTCCACATGTGCCTGGCCAAGCACGTCATCATTATCTCATCACCCTTTCTACAGAGCTCTTTCAACGTCACCTCGTGCAGACATTTTCATTACGCGCAACCGCTCGTTAACTCGCCCTGTGTCGTCCTCACGGATACTCTCGAAGGGGGAACAAAAATTTGGCGAAGTAAAGGTGGGAGAGAAGGGGCAAGAAAGAAAAAGAAACTTCTGCGCGATGAATCAGAATGCATCGAAGTCAACCCCGTCCGCGACGAACCCTCCTCTACTCCTTCAATCTCGAACAGTTGGAACAGTTAACGCTATGTAGGCTAGAATTTTTGTTCAGGGACGTAAGATTTCTTCGATGTACCACCAATTTGTCTATTCTCAACTTTTTTTTAGCGTTTTTTAGGTTTATCAACAATTATGTTAGAAATAAGAGAGACCTTGGTTTTTTAATTTCAAAGACCAATTGGGGCTTAAGGATTCCCGAAAATTTGCAACTCCGGCTTCTGTAAATTTATGTGCGTTAATTTCTACGCACCTGTTCCGTAACGATCGTGGGAATATGATCTAAAATATCCTGAAAGTTTCGGCCCAATAGTCTTACAGAAAAAACCCCCGGCTCCCCCCTTAATATATCCCCGTCTTGCTTCCCATTCATAGCGCACAATTGCCGCATCGCACATGAATATACGTGCCGTTTCTCAAACGAAATTGAACGATATCGCTGGACGAAGGTGTGAGAGCGGTGCAATTATCGAAATACAGCGATGGAGGTTAACCACGCCCCTGTCCCCACGTTCGGCCAATCACCGCTGTCGCTTGTGTCGCCCTGCCGCGGGGACACAGCACGGCGACATTCTGAATCGACGAGAACGAATCCCTGGCCGCGGACACGTTTGAACCAGCTCTCGTACGCTTTCCACTCGGGGACACGAATCGCTTTCCCGTCCAATCAACGTAATCGCTTGGCTCCGTTCGTTTGTTTGGCCGAGGAACGACCGATGTTCTTACGTATGGGTCGTGTCGTTCGACTTAGACGACGAATCATTTTTCAGGGATCGACATTGAGTAGTTGGGGGCGGCGTTGAGTAACGTTCGGTTGATGTCGAAGGATGTTGAGTATTTTTTTTTTTCTCGACGAGTCCACGATGGCCGCGGCTTCTGCGAATCCGGCGAAGCGTCGATTTGTGGACAGACAAGTAACGAATAATGTGATTCGACACTTGCGATCAACTTTTGTCGGTCTCTGTGGATTGTTCGATCGAGGGGTGGAGTTCCGTCAGTTTGCTAGCTTTATTAACAAGCGTCGCGTGATGTGATTTAGTAAACGCGAGGATATATCGAAGGTGATGTTTAAAATTGATTAAGGCGTCGTAGTTGTGTTCTATGTCCAGTCGTAACGTCGAACAGCGTTTCTTGGCGCGTCGCGTTTGGAAACATTCACCTGCGTCCATAGACACGTCCACCTATCGTCGAAGTGCACTGGTTCGGTCCTTCACAGTTTGAAACCATTTAATTTGCGTCCTCTGCTGCTCGCCATAGAGTGCTTACTGCATCGCCCAAAAATACACCCCTCTGTTGCTCGACCAGAGTAATCGCCGACTCCAAGGAATGTATCCCTTGTCCTCGCTGGGTGCCCCACCCACGAAGGGCGGTGACCTGCCCTGGAATTTGTCGTGCTCGAGCGCCTATAAGGAGAGGATGATAAAAAGGAGACAACGCGAAGAACCATAGAATGGGAGTGACGATGAAAACGGCAAGCGAAATAAAGTAGTCAGGGGAGAGGAGGGCGCGAAGAAGAAGGGAGAAACAGAGAGGAGACAAAAAATGGAAGGAACGAAGAAGGACAGGATAAAGGCGCCGAGAAGAACAAAGAAAGTGGCAGAGAAGTGCAGGCGGGGGGCAGAAAAGAGATACAGAAAAGTCGGGAAATACAGAAGGAGAAAGATAAAGAATGCAAAGGCGGGACAAAGAACGCATCAGGAACCAAGAGGGAAAGAAGAAAAGCCCCGGACGAAAATAATAGGGACAGTGAAGGGACAGAGCACGAGCACACAACAGATAGAGAACAAAAAGGGAAAGGAAGCAAAAGGAAAAGACGCCAGAAGAAGACAGCGGAGGGACCGTCACCGGGGTTTCGAGCGAATCAGAAAAGCCTGCGTCGCGACGTCCTGGAGGACAAGGGGGACCTCCAAGGCGCAAGCGCTCGTGACCGCTGGACACACGGCGACACATCGATCCACGGTTCTACAACCTCCATCTCATCCACCACCCACGCCTCCCCTGGGCTGACTTCCTCCTTTCACCGCTTCCCTTTCCGGTGTCTCTACCTTTTCTTCCGGCATTTCTGCCGGGATAGGTTCCTGCCGGCTCGACCCGATTGCCTTTGGATTGGTCGACCGGGGACGCTTGGAAAAATTGCTTCGAGTGTTGGACGAAGTGGGGGACGAGATACAGGGTGATACACCCCTGTGCAGGACGGTGGTCGCTTCACCGAGTGACGTCGTTTTGCGGGGAAATCTGGTTACGCTGTAGAAACTAATCCACCGTGGATTTTTCTTGAATATTTCTAACCCTTTGGGGAGCTGGAATGGTAGTTGCAGTATCTGGAATGCTCTAGATTAAGGGTGGTCGTTTCGAGAGCGCTGCGACGTGAAAGGGTTTCGTACGAAACATTTGCTTGCTGCTTAATCGTAGATTAAATTAATTTTATTATTCCGTCTTTAAGCGTCACCTTGGGATGAATCGTGAGTGGAGCGTGGTTGGTTAAAAATGTAATCGGATGTTTAAATATATCAGGTACGTGTAATGAAGTATATTTTGCGTAGGATGGATAGGGGTTTCTATTTGCATTATTTTATTCTTGCGATTTAAGCCACCATATATCCTAACAGTTGTTTCCATATTGTCCCCCGTAAATTGAAATAACTTGCCAGTCGAATCCGTCATTCGCAAGCTGTACATATAATATTCAAATAAATATAAAAGAACAGTAATGCGTCTACTAAAATTTAGTAACTGGTGGCGCGACCTTTCTCGTACTCTCCCACCATTTCTGTTTCACTCGTTCAAATGGAAAAGGGTGAAAGGTCGATCTATTATTTAAACGTCAAAACGGACGATAGCCGTGAAGCTATTGCATCGATGTGTCTAAATCGTAGAAAGCACGAAGTGCAGGAAGTGTACCTCTCCCGGCGAGTATTCAAACGTTCTTGTTCAAGCATAGTACATTCGATGCGCCCATTTTGAAACTCTCGTCACGCTTAATACCAGCGGAATCAAAGGGCGCTGGTAAACGGAACGGCTTCCACTCACGGCTACGGAGACAACCGTGCAGATCGAAGTCGTTGCCGCATTAGCGTTCCTCCGTTTGGTTTCGTTTTCTGTCCCATTCGCGAAATACATCGTTCGGAATCCAACTCATTTCGCACTGAAGACGGAACGGTGAAACGTCGCGGACACAAATTTAGCAACAAAATAGTAAAATTGTATACGAAAAGCAGGACTAGGCAGGAGGCCAAAAGGCCCGAGGCAAATACCTGGACGAGGAGAAACCTAATTGCACCCTCGTCCCTTTGGTAGAACAATGAATAAATCGTCCACGAAATATCTACTCGAACGCGGTCCGAAAGCAGAACGCCTTGAAACATCTCAAAATGTAATAACAGTCTACCGTACCTTCTTCCAAGCGTGTATCTCAATCAATCACCTCGACTCTCCTCGTATCTCACGGTTTTTTAAATCGACCGAGGGCGTGCAACCCCCGAATCTAAATTTACATTCGCGTAACATTCGAGCCACCCCCTGTTCGTCGACTATCCAAAGAATCCTAGCTCGCCAAGATATCCCTAAAACTCAATCGCTTGTAAAGCGCGAACCAAAACCTCCGTTCACCCCGCGTCCGCTTGCAACCGCGATATCATCCGCGAGGGTTCCGATCCACCCCGCATCCCTATCGAGGAAACGATCGTGGCAGCTACGTGGCCGGGGGGTGGGTTGCAGACCGAACAGCCCAAAGGGGTTGAGAAGCAAACGCGATCCACGCCACGTTCCACTGGCGATAAGCGTATTGATATAGCTTTTCTGTTTCTCGAGCTCATCGCGGCGTGACCTTTGCTACCGGTTGCATTGACATCCGGTTGTCGAGAGCAGACACCGCCCGCTTATAAAGTTCGATCGCTTTAAGCGTTTACCGCCCCCTCGAGCGTACAGAGCGAACGATCGATCGCTTTCTGATCCATTTAAGTGATTTTCGAGCGTGGCCTGTGCGCGATATCGGCGTGGGCGGTGTAATCGTTGGGCGAGATGGAAAATGATTTGCGTGGGGCTAATTGAGGGATACGGGGATTTGGGAAATTCGGTGTAATTTAATGGTCGCTTTAAGTGTTCAGGACTTCGGGCAATGCAGAAATGTAGTACATGTAGCACGGCCTGTAACCGTTCGGTTCTTCGCGTTCTCCGATGTGGTCGGGCCAGTCGTTGTAAACTCTTTGCTTCAATTTTCAGGGCGAGAAAAGCTCCGTCGGTGTGCGCACTGGAGAAGACCGGCCCATCGATCTGGAAATTAACAGTTTTTGAAGAACGCCCAAGTATCGTGAAACAGCGGATACGAAGAACCGAATAGTTGGAGCCTCTGCTGATGTTACTTCAGAAGCAATCGGTTGTTGCCCGTTTCAGAAAATGTATCGTCGCACTATTTTGAATCAAAAATTTGCCTGGCCAGACGTGCAGAACGAGCCGAAGCCCACGATCACGAGAGACATCAATTTTACGCAAGACTTTAATTTTGTGTGATCCAGGTCGTTTCAAGGCGATGGTGTTATACACGTCTGAACGTATTTTTTAATCCGCCACAATGTGCAATAAACAACAGTTTGCAGCTGCGTGCGAAAGGACAACGATAACCTTGAAATCTCTGGAAAAACATATTCCTGCCGCATGTGGATCCATCGATACCATCCAGATTACGTAAAAAATATTTCCTGAACATTCAGCAGGACTATTTAGGATAAGAGCTCGACAGTACAACATTTTCAGCCGCAAAGTTAAGCCAACTCGTCTCGTTTAAACGTTAAAGCATCGATAAAATATCACGAACAAGCGCGCGCAAACAAGTAGTCTCGCCTTAAATTCGAGATACAGTGAAACCCTTCGAAACGACTTCCTCGAAACGATCAATTCGATTCGTTTAGAGCAAGCCACACGGTGGTTGAATTTGGACGACGAACATCGGACCATCGATTCATCCTGACGATAGAAGCAGTTACACGTCGTCCAACAATTGGAGATGCTACTCGTCCGACGAGAGTTGCCCGCGAATGTACCTAGATATCGATTCCCTCTTGCACCTTAGTCGGCGGAGGTCGGTGGACGCGGGGAGGACGAGGGGTGGAGAAGGTGGGTACTGGCCGACAGGCTTACTCGCGTCTCACGGACGACAAGAGGGTGATATATTACCACCAACTACCCGCCTCCACCCTGTCGGCTCTCCTTCTTCGTTTCTGCGTTTCTCGCCGTCTAGCGATGGCCTCGAGGTCCATTCGATCTTCGATCAGGTAACTTTTCCATGGTTTCGAGCATATCGAACGAATAGAAACGAAGAATTTGTTTGCCGAAGAATCGCGGAGGTGTGTGTGGAAGATTTTGGGGTGGTTTGAATTTTGTATGGTTATATTTGTATTTAATTGTGAGGTGTTTAATAAAAGTGTTTAATTAACTCACTTGCTGTGAGTGGTAATCAATTGAAATTGCACTTGTTACGGGTTGCGATTAATTGTAATTCCACTGATTGCGAGTAGTATAGACTTGCGAAGCACATGCAATTGACAGAAAAGTAGCAGTTCAGTGTTATTGAGTAATACTTAGTGATATTGTGTAATGAAATTGGCAACAATTGTGTTTAGCATTGCATGCTATAGAATGATACACAGTGGCGCTGAATACCTTCGACTAATTATAAACGATATCGAATTAAACTGAACACTTAGAATTATCGCTGAATGGTACAAGTTTCCCATGAAATTCATTAACAATAGATTTGATATATTTTATCGAAATCAAACCAATGTACAGGGTGAACAACGAAACATCATATCACAATATCGTGTTGCTACTTAAAATGCTACTTAAAAATTGTTCATTTGATACAACATATTCTGAATTGGAGCTTAAAAATAATTAGAACACATTTCCCATATAAAAACCTGATTCATGCTACTCGAAGTGCTGCAGAAAAAAAGACTGAAAGCCAAAAAAACTGGCCACCATCCCGTGGCAATATTTTTCCCCCACTCTCTTGCTCCAACGATTGCTGGTGCCGTCACTTCAAACTATCCCTTCTCGTCTCCCAGTTGTTCACCGCTTGTGAACTTTGTATTTAAAGTTTCTGCACGGTAGTACTTGTTTAAGGAATGCAACTAAGGTTTTTCAAGGATTGTTAAAGTGTGAACATAAAAAGAGCAGTAGAATTAATTCCAAGATAATATTTATGAACTATTCTTTTTAATCTATTTAGAATACAGCTTGCAATTAAATTTTATCATTTCTAAACTAACATTAACGTAACTATAAAAAAATACATTGGAGTAAATATATTGCAGATCATAGCCTAAGTCTCTGGCTTTAGGTTATGTCCTCTGGTCATTGATGTATCTCGCCAGCAAGTGGCAGTAATCGCATTTGTTTATAATTTATATAAACAAATTCAATTATCTCGGCTTCTGCTGGGCCGAATTTAATCAACGACCTCTCAAAAGAAAGGGAAACCAACACGCTAACCGAGAAAAAATACCCCGATGCTGTAACTATATGCAGTTGGCCGTAATAACAATTTCAATTGTTTAATAGTTCATAACAAATGGACTTTACATGGAATATTGTTAACTCCTGTTGGAGATGCTAGCTTATACTCTAGGCATTAATTCATGTTCGGTGGTCATTGCTGTAGCTCGCCGGCAAGTTCTCTTATGCTACTGATTTAGCCCTCCGCCCATCAGTGTGCTCTATATATCCCTTAACTATTTTTCTCTACCCTGCTACATACCTTCACTAATATATTTTTTGTCTGCGCAGGTTTTCTGGGAAAGAGAGAGGATCATTGACCGTCACTGCTCTTCTTGGATAATAGCAAGAAAGAAGAAACTATAATACTTCTACTAAACGAAGAAGATACTTTAGTACGGTTGTTTCTAAAAATAGTTTACAACTATTAACCCATAAGTTTAAGTATTAAATTTGCTACAAAGTTGCAAATTTAGCACTAAGAAAACGCAACAACGTTGCAACTAAAGCCACGTGAAAACAGAAGAGAGTTGCAAAAATTCTCGAGAAAAATTTGCAACAATGTTACTCCAAAAATTTGGCAACAAATTTGCAAATCGAGCTCGAAGGAAATGCAACAAAGTTTATAGTATTTTTTATATTGTATAAATTGTCGTGTAGAATTGGTACAAGATTTAGTTGTGCGATGTATTGTAAATAGATATATAAGAATAATTTACACATATTAACTTGTAACTTTGAATTACAACATTTTTGCAACTTGTACCTTCATTAATTAATTAAAATAAATCTTTAATGAATTCTACTGCTCGTTTTATTTGCTCACCTTACCAATCCTTGAAAGAACCTAATTCCGATTCCTTATACAAGATGTACCGTGGACGAACTTTAAAGGCGTAGTTCTAAAGCGAGAAATTTGTCAAAATGACCCTACACGTTATTAAATTAAGCCCTCAGATATTCCTGGAAAACGCCGTCATTTCTTAGAGTTGCTAAGGTTCGAATATACCTCCGGGCATATCATATTCTCCTGATACAAATCGGCGATTTCCAGATGATATTTCTGCCAGAAACTAAGAAATGTAAGTGCTGAATGAAAGTTGCAAAATGAGCACTAAGAAAACGCAACAAAGTTGCAAATTGAGCTCTAAGGAAACGCAACAAAGTTGCAAACAACGCCTCGTGAAAACGCAACAAAGGTGCAAAAATTCTCGAGAAAAAGTTACAAAAATGTTGTGCCTGAGTTGACGCAACAAAGTTGCAAATAGAGCTAGAAGAAAATGCAACAAAGTTGCAAACAACGCCTTACGAAAACGCAACACAGTTGCAAAAATCTCGAGAAAAATTTGCAATGTTGTTCCAAAAATTTCGCAACAAAGTTGCAAATCGAGCTCGGAGAAAATGCAACAAAGTTGCAAACAACGCCTCACGAAAACGCAACAAAGTTGCAAAGAACGCCTCACGAAAACGCAACAAAGTTGCAAAATTTTTGGAGCAACATTGTTGCAAATTCTTCTCGAGAATTTTTTGCAACTTTGTTGCGGAATTTTTGGCGCAACATTGTTGCAAATTTTTCTCGAGAATTTTTGCAACTTTGTTGCGAAATTTTTGGGGCAACATTGTTGCAAAATTTTCTCGAGAATTTTTGCAACTTTGTTGCATTTTCGTGAGGCGCTGTTTGCAACTTTGTTGCAGAGTTTTTGGCGCTACATTGTTGCAAATTTTTCTCGAGAATTTTTGTAACTTTGTTGCGTTCCGCGATGTCTTGTTTGCAACTTAATGGCATTTTTTATGAGGAGTTGTTTGCAACTTAATTGCATTTTTATGAGGAGATGATTGCAACTTTGTAGCATTTTTTAGGCGTTATTTGCAACTATCTTATATTTTCCCGAGGCGTAGGGTACAATTGTTTTGCGTTCTCGGGAGGTGTTATTTGCAACCGTATTTCATTTTCGCTAAGCATATCTTTGCAACCTAGTTGAATTTTGGTAGGGCGCTTTATGTATACCTGGTTGCAATATGTTTAGTAATGTTGAGGTCTATTTTTACAAGTTCTCCGCTTGTGAACTTTGCATTTAAAGTTCCTGCACGGTAGTACTTGTTTAAGGAGTTGGAATTAGGTCTTTTTAAGGATTGGTAAGGTGTGAAAATAAAAAGAACAGTAGAATTTCTTTAATTAAAGATTTATTCAAATTGATTAATGGAAATACAAGTTACAAAAATGTTGCAATTTAAACTTACCATCTAATACCTATGAACTATTCTTTTATATCTATTGACAACACATCGTATAGATAAAACTTACATTACAAATTTACATAGTTTGTACGTAGATTTATAAAAATACATTACAGCAATTGTGTGACCTGTGTATATGTAAAATATTTAGTATATCTTTCATTATATATTTAGCACATTCAGTAGAACTTGTGGT
The DNA here is from genome assembly GCA_948146005.1 of Nomada fucata. Taxonomy (NCBI): domain Eukaryota; kingdom Metazoa; phylum Arthropoda; class Insecta; order Hymenoptera; family Apidae; genus Nomada; species Nomada fucata. Next base: position 10,234,490 of record OX411275.1, read on the forward strand.
AAAGGTGATATTAAAGTGTATATAAGATCTACCGAATAAACTGAATATAAAATAAAATATATAATAGATGTAGATAACACCTAACTACACAATCGGTCTAATGTAATCTTATCCGCTAATAGTTACAAACTATTTTTATAAATCAATTTACTATAACTAAAGGATAACTAAAGTAGGTGGCAAAAGTCCTTCTATCTTCTTTCTTGCTTATATGCGCAATGAGAAGTGCCGGTTAGTGTACTTCGTCACTTTGCCTGCGAACCCTGCACACACAAAAAATATATTAGTAATTATGTGACAGAAGAGGGAAAGATTGTTAAGGGATATTCAGGGGAAAAAGAAGAAAAGGGAGGATCAAACAAGGGGCATAAGAGAAGGAGAGTTCACGTCACAGGAGAAACAATCTACGGTGTTTAAACAAATTTCAGGATAGCGCCTAGCGTATGGCAACCACGTTCTCTCCTACGGAAGGATGGCTCCGGGTGGGAGCGTCACTTTCCAGGTAGCGTGCCGTCAGCTCGGGTCCCGTGAGTTTTTCCAGGGATCTAGGACGTTTACTCGTCATCTTAGGAGGCGATATCTACATTTGGAATTTCACGCGAATATCCCGAGGGGCAGCGAACGCCGGTTCTCACGCTACAGCGATTTTTTTTCTCGCTTCGACTACGCGGGAACCGAGCCAACAAGAACGCGAACAACGCTTCGAAGGCGAGGCTGCTATTATGCGTAACCGATCTCGACTCGATCTGATCTCTGACAAGAGCGTTTCATACTGTTTTCTCCCTGCTTCTCCGATGAGCAAGTTTATGTATAATGAGAAGAGCGATGAATTTCTGTATACTTCTAAAACCTGCTGTAGCAATCATTTCTCTGTTGGCTTCTGAATGACTTAAATATCGATAATTGGGCTTTATCGTGTCTATCGGTAACGACGAAATATTCTGAAACAATTATTAGTCGTCTTCGAGTAAAAACGGTACAGCGATTTCTTTGTCTGAATCGATTGGAGGATAATTCAATAGTTCAAAAGGTCGCATAAAATTTCACCTTGCTTTAACAAACTTTCATGTGCTTAAGAACACGTATAATATCTGTGGGAATATTACTACTTTTGTTAAGAATTACAAGTTTATTCAAGTTATATGGATGTTTCTGTTGCAACGTTTGCTATTAGTTTACTATTATTTCAATTTGCAATCTTGTTACCATGTGCTGCTCGCTGAAGACTCACCGAAGATCGTTCATTTTCCTTTGCATTTAACGATTTCATTCGCACAGTCTCATTCAATCGCAGATTCACATACGTATTCACACGCAAGCACTCTTTTCTCGCAACCCCACATGTATCAGACTTATACAGATAGCGTGCAAATATAAGAACGAGAAGTACGCGTGGCAGCAATTCAAAAACTTATTCATTAAACATAAAATCCGAACGATTCACGTCACGATGAAATCCAGGGGAAAGAATGGAAGATATGGTAAAGGCGAAGAATCGGCATCCAAAACTAATGAAGAATTAATAGCATTAACTTTTAGATCAGTCGAGAACTATTCTTCAGAATTTCGGCCGCGGCGTTAAGCCGCTCTTTCAATTTCCTCCTCCGCTGGTTCGCGCCGGAAATAATTGAGATTCCGCGGGGTCTAAGTTTCTCGCGCGGCAAGATACGGATTGGAAATTTCTGCCGAAGGATAAAAAATTATGAAAATGTACGCGCGCGGCTGGCCACGCGAGTTTTCCGTGGCCGGCCACGGAACAGATTAAGCTTTAGCGAGGAGATTTATGGGCAAGCGTGTAACGAGCAACTTTTTCATGCGATGAGCGCCAGCTCTCGGCCCTGGGGGTGGAATTAGCATAAGATTCAGCAGCTGCGAGCGGCGACCAGTTACCGGCGATGCTGCCTAAATAGCATGTTTGGGCCATTATTCGAATTGTTTCAGAATAAATATTTATCGAAGGCTATCGACTAAACTCGTTCCTCTAGGCCCGATGCTTCTTTATTTATTTATTCGTGCGAAATTTATTACGTCTATTTATTATAATAATTTACCGTTGCTTGTTACAGACCTTTTTCATTATTTGAATCAGTGTTAGATGGATCATTGTTTTTCACGAAACAATGTCTGAGGTTTTACAGCGGGAACTTTTAAACACCTGTAATTGTTATTTCGATGGGTGGGTAATCTTTATCGATTTTTGGAACGATTTGGAATGAAATTCTGCGGGCAATATCGTGGCAGTTGGTATTTCGTTTTGAGAACAATATGTATATGCCTGTCTACATAATTGAACCTATTGCGTACAATGATTTCGCAAGTACTTTTCTTGGGAAACTTTCCAACGTAAAGCCGGGGGTATATTTCTAGCGGCAGACTTCCCTCTTCGTGTATTAGTAGTAGCATGGAACGATTCCCTTACACCAGCTGTACTTAATTGAATACTCGGAGGCAGGATTGATGCCCGGTGTCAGTAGCCGTGTACAGAGGCATTGGCGTAATAGACGTATTACAGGGGCCTTTGCAGGCAATTATGCTAAGACCAGTGTTGGGCTTAAATTTTTATTCAAGCGTTGAATAATAAATAGTAAATCGGGAAATGTGATTTTCGTTGTAAATACGAATTAGATTTTCGATTGAATCGTTTAAGTAACGGCGAGAAGAATTTATTTGTTGGTTCATATTTCTAAATAAAATTGCGATCAAGTGGAAGAGAAATAATGAATAGTTTTTGAGCTTCTCCTATCCGGTTACATTTTGTACAGTGAAATAATCGTACAACTAGTATGCTTAATTTTCGATAAACAGTTCGTATTTACTTTTAAAACTACTCGCTATTCGATTGACTATATATTTTAAGTTAGTCGATAATAATGACAAAATAAATTAGGTTGCACATGTACGGAAATAATAATTGATGTCGCTATTTTAAAGAACCTGATTTGGCTTTCTTCAGGAAAAAATTATTATTTCCGCTTGTTATTTGAACTCTCAAATAATAAATGACTACCCATTTAAATAATTCCTTAGACGACGAAACATTTCTACAAAATCGTCTAACGCGTCCAATTTATTTTTCTCCGCTTCCGCCTTGTACTTTTTAATAAACTTGGTCGCAAAATAAAACTTCGGCTTCCAACGTTAACATACTAAAGGCCGAGTTAAACAGCTACTGCCGTTTGACAGTAATTAACAATTGAAAAAATCGCGAAATTCACCCGTGGAAATTCGCCGTAGTCTTTTACATAAATACCAGTTGCTTGCACGATTCCGAAAAATAATTCATTGGATAAAATAAAAATATCTTCCCAAAATAATATTATACAGTGGATATCGGTTAAGCAGAATCGCCGTTTATTTGATACAGATCCCGGAGAACGGAAGCAAAAACCACGATATAACTATACTTCTGTTGAAATTCGCTTTTCTGGGACAAAATGGTCCGGTCCCAATTAACCGGGATACACTGTGTAACATCGTAACTAATAAGTCAGCCACAGTGTGAACAAAAGTTTGCATAATCATATTTCAACTATTTGTAAAAATTAAACCTCCGTTCATCGAGCACAGCGTTTAAGCACGTATTCGCACAGCTGTTAACAAAGTCTGTACCATTTTCTACATCGTCGACCGATTCGTTTCCCATGGCTGCCGCAGCGAAAGAGCTGCAGCAATACGAGGGAAGCCGAGTCGCGGTCTGGTCCTCGATTATACAAATTCGAAACGCCCGAAAATCACGCGATAGATTGAAATCATTCCCATCGCTACGCCATACAACATCCAGGGGGGGAAGGGAAGCGAGAGATCAATCGCCAGCAGCGGGAATAAAGTTCCGTGTAGCTGCATAGAGAGTACAAGGTGTATGCCTAGAAGGTGCACAGAGAAAATGGTAGCCAATGGCGTTGGCTCGGCGTCGTTGCTACAGTATTGAACGTCTCCTACGTGGAGTCCAGATCTCGCTCTCTCTCGCCACGTCTCTCTCCCCATTGCTTGCCTCTCCCCTTTCCACCACCTTCACCCGGTCCTCCGGAGCTCCGTTTCCTCTTGGTCCACCTCCTGCTGCTGCCGCCGCCGCTGCAGCCAGCGTCACTCAGCCGCACACACTCTCTTCCGTTTCTCTCTTTCCACCCACGCAATTCCGTCCTCGTTGGCCTGACGGTTTCCTCGTGACCCAACGACGTCCTCTCCCTCCATGGTCCTCCAGGGTGGAGACCCTCCCTCTCTTGCTTCCTCTTCTTCGTCCCAGACGACGGGGGTGGAGAGGTGGTAGACCTTCGTACTCTGTCTCCTTCTACCTTGTCCAGGAGAGGAGAGCCCACGATCCTGATACCGGCGCCTCTCTCCGTCCTCTCATTAATATCCGGAGACACGGCCAGCCGGTCCACGACCAACGGACGAACGCTGATTGGTCGAGGGAGAGGACGACATCTTCGGAGCGGAGAGATGAGAAGAGGAATTGGAAACGGAATGTTTTTTTTGAGGGGGGGGGGGGGGCGAGTTCTTGCTAGGGTACGCGGACGGTGGTGGTGGATAGTGGAGTTGTTAAGGGGGAGGTGAGACGATGCTGGAGACCGGAGACCGTGGAGGGATTATTGATTTTTTGGATGGACAGGTGGAACGGAGGTTTTTCTTTTTTGGGACGAGAGCGGAGGTATTGGATGGGGTGGTTGGGCGATGGGGTGTGGAAGGTTTTGGGAAGAGAGTTTGTCGAGGCGATAGAGATCGGCGAAGGGCGGTTCGGGTGCTTTGATTTTGGAGGGGAGGTTCCGGGGAGGGTGTTATTTTTATTGGCGATTTTTCCTCCTCGGGTTTGTGTCTTCGGGACGCTCAAGTTTGTTCGTTGTGCGCGTCGGTGTTGCGAATGTATCGCAGAGAATTGCAGCTGCACGGAGGTTCCGCTGTACCTGTATCGCTTGCGTTGCGTTCGATTTCAAACGACTCGATCCCGGTTTTCGATGTGCATACAATTGGTGGGCTCTGAGGCCAATCTGGTTAATTACATTGAACCGCCGGTTGAATAAGAAAAGCACGAGCAACGATAGCCTACATGCAATTACTTTTACAAACTATACGGTACATACCGACAAACAAAATAATACACCCTATTTATAAATTCGTCAGTCGGTTTGTTAATCCCCCCCCCCCCCCCGCATGAAACCAAAATTCGTAAAAATCCATTCTACAGAAAATGAAAAACGAGAATCAATCCCCAAAAGAATGGCGATTTACTCGCAGCTCGAAATCAACGTCCACGTTTCGCGAATGGTCGACGTTTTTTCTCCAATCTCCAAACGAGTATGCCCATCCCTTGGGGTTCAAGCTTAATTTCTGCGTTTTCGAACCGCGTGGCGCCAGATCCCGTAACGTGATTCGATAATTGCCGTAATCTTCGGGCAGAGCCTTTCCTTATTCCGGCCATATGCCGTCCGACGTGGAGCCCGAAGCTACATCTCGAACTACCGACTGCAAAACTTCCTGCTGGACCGTTTCTTGTTGCTTCTTTTCCGTCATGGCATCCGGAGATTGGAGGCAGAGAAAACTGACGGTCGCTGGTTCTGTCGGCGGGTTTCGTTTCGTTTGTCTGCGCTTTTTTATTTGTATAACTGGGAGGCAGTGTCGGGTTAAATTACACGGAATTAATAATTAGCAATTATAATTGTAAATCTTTGATTGGCAATCGCTACCGGCAACTGCATTTTTCATTGCACTCATTTCTAATCGCAATTAACGGCGAAAGTATTTCATTAGTAGTCAAGTAGATTAACGATGGAATAGGTAATTTATGTTATTGTTAAGTAATCAAATCGGATCGTGAATGTAACTGACGATTAAATATTTCAATTGTCCACTACGATTAAGTAATATTTCGTCCATAGTTGCGATTCGAATGGAAGAATATCCCATAATGTTTGTACGCGAATAATTTGAACGAAATTTTAATCGGCGACCGGTTTTCGATTTCGATACAAAAAACAATGGTGCAACAAAATTGCAAACGAATTTCTCAAACCGATATTACCGATGCTACAATATTACCGGTGTTCATTATACTGAAAATACAATTACAGAAACAAAATTCCTAATTATTGCATGCTAATTTTTACAATTAGCGGAACCCAAATAATTATGCTGCAACTTGTGCCATTTCTTTACACGACTATTAAAGTTTATTGATCTATTAAGGTAAACTGATGCAGGTAATATTTTCAATTATCGATTCCTATTAGCATAATTATTTTTAATTATGCAATGGAGCAAGCACAATGTTAATATCGCTGGCACGAGCCACAAGAGTTTTGGGATCATATTTCCATGAAATACGGTTTACGCGCGTCATTATTCGATTGATTGAATCGCAAATAATAACACTTCGCCTGCGAGATTGCTTTTCAATTTCGACTCGTGTTTCGCAGTGCGTTGCGCGGAATCGCAATTTTAAAAAACGTGTCCGATCAAAACTAATACCGAGTTTCTAAAAATAAATCTCGTGAACCCATTGCCGGTTCTAAATGAAAATAACAATCCCTAGCTTTTTCATCCTGTCTATGGAATGACAGGATTATTCATTTTTCATATAAATTTTTTGTTCTTCTTAATTCGTTCGGAGGATAAGAAGCGGACGAAATATTCTGGTGTATAGAAATTATACAATTTCCAATGAACTTTTATTCGACGTCGCTGGCTTTGAAAAATGCGATTTTTTATTATCATTGGCGACTGGATTTTGGTATAAGTCCCATTCACTAGAGCATAATTCGCATTGCAATAATAATTTAATAGAAAAGACGAGGTTCAAAAGTCGAAATCAGTGCACATTTCGCATTAGGATTGCGTTACTGCATTAATGTATCACAAATTGCACATAGAAAACTGTATACATAATTCAGCCGGCTCGATTAAACTCCGCAAGACAAAAGTATTTAAAAGTGCGAAAAACTTACAGTATGAAAAACTGAAAGCAAACCTTTTCAAAAAACAATATAACAATTGACTATCATTAAACCACGTCGCACCAGCCAAACAAATATTCGATCAAACCCTCTAACAACAGAACAATCTAAGCTGATCAAGTTTCGTTTTGTTTAAAAAATGTTTTCGCAAAACCCCGACACGTGCCAGCAGCCCCTCCCCACCTCCACCCACAAAACAACGGGGTGGAAACAAAGGAAACGATGGATCGTTAGTCGATACACACAAATGGTCCGTCCCAATAAGACACGCGCTTCCGGTCGACCGCCAATAATGGGATGCTGCGCAAAAGTTCCCCCTGCAGTTATTTTATTTAACTCCGGTGCACGCATCGACGGAATGCAATTCCACGTTCCGCAAAGTCAGCTCGATGCATTGACCTGTGCTCGAACGTTACCAGCCGCCACGAAAGTTTTTAGCGCTGGAATCCTCTGGATAATTCGCATTACTGGAGCAGATTATATCCGGCCCCCGGCCTCATCCACCCCCTGTGAGGGTGGTTCAGCTCGGAGAAAGGTGAAAGATGTAGAGTCTAACGGTTCCAGGCGATTTCTATTGTGTCGGGCGGAAAGGAGCCCGAGGTTGCGACTGGTTAGAAGAGAAAGGAATCGAAGGGGTTGAAATTGAATTTGAAAATTATCAGATCACCGAAAGTTACTAGTTTTTGTTTGGTTTTTATTTTCTTATGTGAGACGAGCCCGTTACTTTTGTAAATAATTTGACAAATAATTTGGAATGTCTTTGTGCCACTTATGTTTAATACGACACAATTAATTTGTTTTTAATTATTTTTTAGTCGGGTCGAGACTTAAATAGTTCAAATATGTTTCGATTGAAATGTCTGTGGGTTTGATCTTTATGTGAGTAGCTTTTGGAGAAACTTTTATTTTTTGGCCTGCAGAATTCACGAAACTTATTTTTCGCAGTTATATATGTAACTTCGTTTAGTAATTTGTACAATCCCTTTATTTTATAGTTGTCCTATTTGTTAACTTTTATTTCATAAAAATTTGCAACATCTAAAACAGTGTGGATTTGTTTTAAACTAACGATATCCTTTATGTTTCATTACATAGAATGTGAAAAATGGGAACATCCACTTCAGGAGGAATTTAGATTAATTAATGAAAGAAGAACAAAAACTCGTTACATATATCCATATAGATGTCTTCCGATTTATTCGTTAATTTTCATTATAAAAGTATCATTGCTAATAGAATAGAATAACGAGCCATAAATCTTATACGCTTGCCTCCTTTTTTCCTTTTTACAAACTAACGATACTGCATTCCAATCTCGATCCTTCTTTCAATCATGCGAAAGGAAACATATATCACATAAGTTATATTGTGATTTCAACATCGATCTCCGTTGAAGTTTCTAATTACATCATTCTCTAATTAATATTGTAAAGCTTTCACGAAATATATCTATGTCATTTCTCTTATCGCTCATATTAATTCGCGCGCTTCTCGCTCTTATTTATTTCTCTTCTGAAATTATTGAAAGTACTTCGATTTTCAATAACCGAATAGACGTTCAACCATTTTTCCAAAATGCATAACGAGGGCCATAACGCTGTTAGATTTATACAAAAGAAACAACCAATGTAACAGACGCGTAAAAAATCCTAATAGCCAAAATTTCCCACTGTTTCAAAAACATACACATTTCGTTCACTCGACCAGAATTACCTCTGTTGTTCCGATTTTAGAAAATATACGACGAGAAATAATAGATTTTTAATAGTGATCGAAATGCCTGTATCGATTTTAACGGAGCAATTAAAAATAACCTGATTTTTAATAAAAATCCATTAAAATTGATGTTTCAATTACATAGCTTAAAAATACAATTGTAGACCAACGACGCGTTTTTAAACAACGTTGTCAAATTTATTATTCTCCAAATATTCCGACCATATTTTCCAAAACAACCCGGGGGGACCATCACAAAGGGAACATTATCATTCGATACCATATTTCATACTTATAACAGCTCCTATATGTCAAATATCGTTTATATAAGTTATACACTTAGTAAAAATATTATATTACATACAGAATATGTTAGATCGCTACTAGAATGTCTCTGTTTTCAGCAGCATGGCGACGACTTAAATGGAACGTACACGGTGTGGCACAATTGTTACAACGGGCATCCTTATAACGATACTTAACTCTAATAAATATCATGTTCAAGGCAATGAAGAAATGTAGACTCCAAGCATAGAGTACGCGTAGCTCGTATTGGAAATAACGATAATTCGCATAATACGATATAGAGATATCTCTAAAGCTGTAACAATTAACGAACGTCTGCTCTCCTATAGAAACCTTTAAACTATAAGGGCAACGCTGAGGAATATACAACGACCTCAACAACGGTTTCATATTCACCTTCGATTAACAGTTAATAGTTTGGGAAAACTTGCGATAGTCTCTAATAATAACAGTCGTAATGTGTATACGCAGCTGGCGAATATCAAATTCGATTTAACAAAACTAAGGAACAATTCGAAACTTTGTACAGGACTTGCATATAGATCCGTTTAAATAGCAAAATTACAATCTAACGTACGAGAATATTACGATCGTGCCAATTCTACTACGGCAAATCTAAATATTACCACTTTTTCCTACTTCTTCCTTATATTTACTTATATATCACATTTAAAAAAATTTTTTTTAGTATTTTCGTGCAAAATTTTCTATCATTATTCTTCGTGCGTGAAACGTAACTACATAACCCCTACAGCCCCTTTGTAACATTTAATCGTCAATGTCCATCGGCGTGATTACAGTTCCGTTTGCATCCTTACTAGAGACATCATTTTTCGTCGCACAATTAGACTGCATGTTAGCATTATTCTTACTTCCCTCAACATTTGCAGACTCGTTCCGATCGCCTTCGGCTTCCTCTTCAAATTTCACGCTAGCAAGACTAACGCCAGCTCCCTTTTCCTCGACAGATTCAACTTCCAGTTCTATTTTATCACTAACTTCCTCCTCCTCCGTGCCACTGTCCAAAATAATAACATCGGTGTCAGGATCATCCTTCGGCTGCTTGTTTTCTGTTTTCCCAGCGCCAAAGGAGACCTTTGGCAACTTCTCCTTAGACGTCTTCGAGAACTGTTCACCCCTGCCAACGGATATCAGCGTCGCCCTCTTCGGCACTTTCGTGGGACCAGTTTTAGCACTCTTCGGGGTGCTTTGAACCGGCTTAACAGTCAACTGTTTCTTCATCTCTTCCTGAGTGATTTTCTTAGTGAACTGAGTAATCAGAGGCACATTTTTCTTCTCTTTCTCCTTGTCCTTGTCTTCCCCCTCCAATTTTTCAACGGCCTCTGTAAAATCTACCTTCTTCGTTGGTGTCAGATTGTACGTCCATTTGTTCGGTAGAAGAAGCTCCTCGTCGACGAATTTCTTTCTGGTTTCCTCGGGAATGTACCAGCAAGCCTTCTTGTGCATCACACCCTCCTCCGGGCAACGTCGCCACGATCCGATTTCGCGGATCTTTTGCAGCAAACTGCCCTTGGAGATGCGCTTCTCGCCCTTTTCATCCTTCTTGCTCCAGTAGATCATGAACTCCTTCACGAGGAACCGTCTTCCATTGACGTTTCCGTGAATCAGTCGGATCAAGTCTGGCAGTGCCTCTTCTGGTAATCGTGCCTTCTTGGAATTTGCCGAGGCTTGTAGACGCGTGGGCGTACAACACTCGCTGGTCGCCATGGCATCGTTCTCAGACACGGTTGGTAGTACAACTGGAATCTGACGCACCCAGGCTTCACGGAGTGATAGGAAATCGATGGTTCTTCGAGACACTGGAAGTGAACATGATTTTTACTTATATATTTGTTAATTTTTGGTTTATGGAATGGAGCTCCATATGGTTGTTATAGTAAGCAATATGTATTGTAGTAAGATAACAAATACAAGGGTTAGCGCAAAAGAATTCGTGCAGATATAATAAATAATTGATCGGTTTAGTTGTGAAAGGGATATAACAGTTCGAATCTCGATTACTATGTACTGGACAATTAGGATTATTTTAAAATACTTACCATTCGATGCAAATTCGTTTTCCGATCCCCTCCAAATGCAGCCAATTATTTTGGGCTTCAATCTCGATGTTTTTGTATTGCGCTCAGACTCAAATTGTTCGCCCAATACTTTCAACTTGTACTTTTGCGTTTCAGGAGTCTATGGGAAAACAATATTCAAATTACTACGTAAGTTCCTACTTAATTAATTGCCTCCTAGTGGAAACATATTATTTTTGAATATTTACCATGCCTTCCTTGTCTTCTTCGTCAGCTCGAAGCTCTTCATCCGACAAGTACCTGCAATTATTATTATCATTTAATAGGAATGAACGAAGAAATAATATTAAAAAATAGAAATATACTTAAATATTTGAAATACGTTATTATCTTACCCGTGAGGAACCATAAACTCGTTATCTACATCATATTCATTATCTTCAGGATTTTCTTCATCCTTTTCGTCATCTGAACCACGCAAAGATTCGCCCGGTTCCTCTTCCTCCCATTCTTCTTCCGAATCCACTTCATAATTAAACCATTTCTGCAAAAGAAAAAAAAACAGCGTTATATCTACTTTATTCGTACTTAAAAAGAAAAAAGAAGAAGAATGAGGTTTAGCGTGAGACACGTAATCGTAATAAACATGTAATTTTAGTGTTTAATATTTTTTAATGACAGATAAGCAGTGGTGGAAACATGAAACACGATACCAGTTACGGCGTTATAAGTAATCTATTAAAAGACGATTAAAGGTTCAAACCACTTTTTTTTATCAACAAACTTTTTTTTTCTTACCACTGATAAAAACAACTGCTTAACGGCTGTTAATAACCGTGTATTTTTCCTTTAAGTTTATTTGCAGCTTATGGTTCATCAATTTATCCATTATACTCGTTTACTTTCGCGTGTGAAAGAATTATAAATAACTTGTCATTATTATTATTATTATTCAATAATACAATAAACTGGTTATTTATGAGTTACAATTATGATTTTGAATTCACAATATGTGACGGGATATAATAAATAAATTAATTGCGGCAGAATAACACGGCTGCAAAATATTTTTGCAACCAATTTAAATTTAATCATCAAATTCTCCGCGATATTTGTTACTTGAGGCAACAGATATTTTTCCCCCTACTGTTCGCATCGATGATCCTTTTAAATAGTACACAATACCTTTATAATAATTGAACATCCCTTAAATGTTTATTACTGAATTAATACCCCTCGCGATACACAGCAACGACTACCCTTGGTCATTTCCCTTCTTTTTGTTCTCTTCAACTACGTCTTCGTACAATTATTCGCCCGTTTTATCATTCTATACTATTATCGGAGTGAAACATACTGAATTCTATGACCTGAGTCTGTACAACTACAGAGACACGGCGATTAAACTATCAATAAACGTCATTTGGATAAAAGTGAAGAAACAATTTTATTTTTAGTTATACTCGCTTAACGATTTTCATATAAATTAAACACGAAATAAGTCAATAATTAAATATGATTCAGATAGAATTACGTTCTGAAATACCGTACTTTCGATGCATCTCAATTACCTTAATAAATTCACCTTGCATTATACAGAGGAGGATCGTACATTATCCAAATATTATAAAAACGGTTTGTGAGTCAAAGAAGTTCAAGAACAAACATCTGATTAAACAAATATTATACTTCCTGCCTTGCGCAACCTATTCTTCGAATTTGGACATACGCTCTGAATACATCACTAAGGGTGCTGTACGCGGGCTGTTATCTGCCCGGCACAGTGGCGGTATTACACCGCCCAACGATATTGCAACAAAAGGGTTAAATCCGTTGTGGAATGAAAACGGGACGAACTTATTGGACAGTCTAATATTATCGTCCGTTTTCCATTCCGTTTATTTTAGTTACGATCCCGGCCACTGGATTTCACTGGAGTCTGGCATGATTAAGCAGGACGTCGGTATCAATGCGACTTCCTTGACGGCTGATATCGCCGGCCGTCCAACGCACGTGCTGTTCTCTCTCTGCATGCCGATTCCCTTTTAGTCTCAAAACGATACTACTCGCCAGCGAGTCGGTGTTCACAAAATGCAGAAGCGTTGCCGCGAAATCGGTCCACGTTTTTCTCGCATTCGTTGTTAAAGAAAAATTATCGTATCGATCGTTGGTCAATTAAAAGGAGATATAAATCATTTTTATACATTTATACACGAGTACTATATACGGATGAAAATCGAAGAGATTAATTGTATTTCGAAAGTGAAAATTGAAGTTCGATATAGGAGTGGAAATTTTTCGAGAATTATTGTTGGTCACTTTTGGGAGAGGAAGTATTGGCAGAGTGATGATTTTCAACGATACACCAGTATAATTTAGTCATTTCAATTGTGTAATTTAGTATTGGGTGGAGGGGGGATTAATTGGAAATTGTGTGAGTTACATTATTGGTGATTTTGTCACGGAATTGAGAGAAGTTCGTTTTAAAATCACGAGATCCAGATATTTTTCTGTAACAAGATGGAAAGAAGGGGCTAGAGATATGAAATGACAGTGAATAGGGCGTAATCTGTTGATTGAATGCAACTTGGTAGCTTATATTAGTAGCTATTTTTTCTTAAATATTTAAACGATTGTCTGCTCGTATTTTTGAATTACAAAGTGGCAGGTAGTTGATAATCTCTGTGTCAGGAAACTCCTTAACTAAAATCTTGTAGATTTTCGAGTAATACTCGAGTAATCAGTTTCTATATTAAAAGATTCCTGCTAAATTAGAATATAACAAGGGAAATACGAATTTCGATAATATGCAGCAGCGAATAAAAACCAAGTAACGGTGATTTTCGTTACAATAACATTAATTAATTTGCACACAATTTGTAAGAAATTGTTAGAGAATTCGCTGTTCAAAGAATCCGCACGAAATTCAATGCGATATTTCTAAATAATAAACCGAAATTGAAAATCGATAAGGACCGATAAGGAGAACCGGAAATTCTACAAAATTCAGAGCCAGCTATATCGACGAAAAACGATCAGTGAAAACTATTAAACGAGACAAATAAAAATATATTAACAACGGCGATAGTAAAAAGAAATCATATGAAAAGCACAGAAACCACTAAGGACAGTGGTACCAATTTATCGGGACTTAGTTAACCGAGCGCATCACTTCGCGAGGACTAAATCGCGTCGATCAATTGTGCGGTGGAGGACAAAGCGTGCCGAAGAAGACCTCGACGATCCAGCATCGTTCCGAAAAGTCCATAAATCGTTGGTTTTCTTGTTTGTTGCACGAGACGCGGGCCAACCTGATCGATAAATCAACGTCGATTTGATCCCCACTCGTGCATCAATTACGGGACCTTCCCTTTGACATTAATTTATTAGCGAAGGGAAACGTAATATCGCGAATGATCGGCGAACTGGCGTTGTTCGAGGCGTGACGCGGAAAACCAGCGTGGGAGGACGAAGAAGAGAAAAGGGAAGAGATAAATAGAGGAGGGTGAGGAGGAAAGGGTTAGCCACCAGTTGAGCAGCTTTCGGCAGCGTACGAAAAGGTGAGTGTGTGCCGATTACTCCACCCTCTATACGCTGCACGATGTTATAAATAGAAGTTACTCAAATTTTATATTCGAAAGCTTGAATGCGATTCGCTGGAAAGGTTCTTCTTTCCCTTGCTTCTTTTAAACCTTGTTTTTTAAATCCCCTTGTTACGAGTGACACGGATATCACATATTCGTATATTCTAAATTACCATTCGCGTTTCGTGGACCACCGATACATTTGCATTTTTGTATTTACGATATAAAGTATCTTGCGATAATGTTTCGTCTTATGGATAAATTGTGAAAATGGCCACGGTGCGCAATTCAGCCTGGACCCCAATGAATATATTTGCAATTCAACCTGCAGCTTTTCAGTTGCACTACAAATTTCAAGTGTAATATGCATTTATAAATTTAATACAAGCGAGCCATGGAAGACACACCTGGAATGATCGAAAACAACACGTATGTCAGAGTTGACAAAGTGCTTGATAATTTTTCGTGCACGCCACGAGCACCGTTCTCCCGTACCCTGTTTCCAACGATCGTGTTCGGTATCGTCAAGTACCGTTTAAGTGGCGATAAAACGTATCTCGAAAAATTATGTCCAGCTACCTCTGCGCTGGTCGTCTTCACACTTTCACGAGATACATAGGTCCGTTACTAAAGGGCTGGTGTCGGGAAACTTGAAACAGACGCACCTCGACTGTCGAAGCACCAGTAAAACCATTAAACACGACATTAATTAGTTTCGTACTATAAATCCGTCGACGTAGTCACGATAAATCATTCACTGTCGGCGATTATTATTATTATTATTAATTGGAGGCTTTGAGGAGATCAAGGTGTTACGTTGCAAATGTTGAGTTCGTCGCAAACTGAATAATCAACATTACTCTTTGTGAATGCTTTGTTTTTGCATATTTGTGATAGCACAACGTGAATTAACGTATCGCGTAAAAAGATATTGTACACTACCATCGCGTCCAACGAAATTATTAAACAACTTTACTCAAAATGTACACATATACGTATAATTAAATTTCCACCTACGCGTATGTCTTGCTTAGACACTATATCTGCCTGCACCATTTAGTAACCGATTAACCCTTTCGCTACGAGCGTCGCCTATAGGCGACATCCGCGCGACGGCCTGTGTGTACGAGCGTCGCCTGTAGGCGACATACGCGCGACGACACTTTTCTCATTCTCTGGTTTGTTCGCATTTGTTTTAAACAAGTGAAATATCTACATGCATTGTGTTGCGTCGCGAAATAAACGAGCAACAATTGCATCGCGTGTCCTACCTGTACACCAGTTTACCTAAGCGGAAAATGCACAGTTTTCGGCGCAGTGCTCCGTTCAGCGGAGTCACTTCGGCGGAGCCGACTGCCGTAGCGAAAGGGTTAAACACCCACGTGTTCTACGTTCGCGATACTCTCATTGTAGTATTCCTACACTGCCTCACGTGAGTCAATTTTGCGCCGGACGAATAAATCTCACAAAAACAGTAACAATGTTATCGTCAATGAATGACGAGAATATTAAGTTCACCATAACTCTTTGTGACCGCTAACAAAATTGTTGTTCAAATTCCACACAAACCCTTCCGCCTGCAAATATAACTGTCCTTGCAGAAATATCTTTCTAGCCACCGACAAAATTATTCAAATTCCATTCGAGCCCGTTTTCTCTCGCGCACGTCGATCGAATTATCCCCACCAAATAAACACTGAATGAACAGGAAGAAGATTATCCGTCGAAATTGTATGCGTCTGGAAAAGAACTGGTCGGTTTCTGTGAGAGGAAATGCAGTTATCAGTTGAACGCAACGCGTAACATTGAAACGATGCCTGGCGAACATGGCGGTGCATTATTTACAGCGTGTTGTCACCCGCCGGGCCATCTGTAATGGCTGTTTTATGCCCCATTAAGATTATGGTCGGTGCTCCTCGTTGCACACCGGAGATTAAATCCCCGAATGTCGATTTGATCGATGTATTTCGAAATATTGTGCCCCGTTACCGTGGTTCCGCCCTTCTTCAACGAAACCGTTACGCGTCGTGTCACTTTTCTTGCTGGAAATCGATCACTCCTTCGACGTTCCATCGCGCGATTTTTTCGACCAGTTTCTGATTTCCACGGGACTTGAGTTTTCGGCAGAAACTCAAGTTGACGCCGGTTCATTTTTTGGGGTAATTCGTATAACGTTGAACCGTGATACTCGCAGCAGTAAGTTTGCGTGCGATATTAATAATATCGCAGGTGCAATTTATGTTGGTTTGAGTTCGATGTCTGGATAGTTTGGTGATATTTTTCAAGCAGTTCTTTGTACTTTGTACTTAAGTTTGCAATAATTCGTTTGACGTTCAATTGAACGATTCCTCAGTCAACCCTTGGTGATTTCGTGGAGTTTAATATGGCAATTACAGTTGCAACTAGATTGAAGAGAAATCTGAACCGAGACAAAGTACGGCCAGTGCAACGGTACAGGTTAAACTTTGTTGAATATTGACGAATAAAGATAAAATATGTCATAGAAGAAGTAACTGATACCATTGCTAATAATGCAATAAAATGAAGACACTTGCCTGAATGAAAACGAAACAGTGAACTTTATTCCCTATCGTCACTTCGCTTGAACAAAACAACACCACGATATCTGAATTCACAAGATTAATGAAATTCCAAGAAATTACATACTCACTACCACCGGATCGTATATAATACATATGAAAAAGAGCCCAAGCTAAGCTTGATTTAGATATTTAAATAGAATAAATCGATGACACGAATGAGCAAAAATACTGCTGGAGGGAATTGAATATATTCCAATTATAATATTAAAAAGATCCAACGGAGTAAATTGAACCATTCCAAGACAGCACATAAGCTGGAAAAGTCAGCAAACAGTTGTGAGATTAAAAAAAATTATTGGAACCTTATCGACGCGTGAGCTAAAGAACCTAATTTATTTGTTTCAAGGGGACAATTGAAAAACTTAATTTCCAAACCAACTGTTACAGTAACTTCTGAAACGGACGAAACACACGAAAACGAGGTCTTCGTTAGTAAGCCACCCCCTTGGACGCACCCAAACGAAAAATGAAACGTTCACCCTATCGCTCTAAAAAGAGAACCCAAAAAAACATATTCGACTCAATTTGTTCGTGAAATCTCGACGAAAAATGACTGCATGTTCAAGGATGGTAAATGGCACGAGGAACGATCGAGATATCATTGTTCAGCTCGTGGTTCTTCGCGATCGAATTGAATCGCGAGGCTTTTTTTTAATCGCCACCCGGTGACGCAACGAACAGCGCAATTAATAAATCACTGCGGAGGGTAGATATACATGTAGCAGCGATTGTATTCCACGGCGTGAAGTTGAATTTTTCGACATTTCAATTAAAACAATCGGGAGCGTTTAATCGGCCGCAACGCGACGTGGCTCCTCGAATGCGTCATTAGATAAAAACCGTCGCGCCATCGTCGCTCCATGGAAACTAGCATTAGCGTCGTTAAAAGTGCACGCAACTAGATGAGATTCGACTTGCGGATGAAATGCAGATACAGTTGGTCAATAAATTATTAGAGTATCCAATAAATACGTTCGAGTAATAATTGTTAATTCGATGTTCTATAGTTTTGTAGTAGACGTTTGAGTATAACTGCAAAAGTGTTTGAAATGCTTGATAAAAATGGATTGCAAGTTGGTTTCACTTTTTTTAAGTACACTGAAATAATCGACAAATATTCAATGAAAAAGCGAGGAGACACTGGCATATACTTGTAATTCATTTCAGAATTTTCACATAATTGTGTATTTAACGATACCCAATTTTTACATACTACAATATAATCCTGCAAATCTATTTTCAAGAAACTGAACCCTTCAAAATTGAGAATCTAAGCCCCTCCTGCTCGACTTGTCAGTAATAAACAACATAAACACACACGAAATTTGTGAACGTTAAAAAATCATTGCAACAGTGAATGAAACGAAGAGAAACAATGGAACAGTGAAAAAATTCAGAGGATCAAAAAATCGAAGGGCCACCATATTTTTCAATATTTGAAGTCCCGCAGATCATTCTCCGAAATTCCAACTTTATGCTGCATTAAATTATTCGTGGAAACATTATGAATAATAATAGCTTATCGAGTGAATTAAAATACGTAACGAATAACAGTTCGGGAATATCTGACGATATCCTGGATCGTTTCCAAAAGCGTCACATTTGCGTAAAGGTGAAGATACCGCTCTCTTGTCGTGAATTTGATAAGGAACATCGATAGATCGATGTCAACTGACGGTGGTCTGTTTTTCGTAACGTGTTGAAACGCAGCGATATCCATTAGCGCCATGGCTCGTTGTGCACGCAAGAAACACGATACACAGATGATATTTGACTGATATACGTGGAGTTTTGAGGAAACTTTGGGAGGGGATTTCCTAAGGGTACGGGGAAAAAATTATTTTACTGTTTATTATATTTGGGAAATAATGAAACACGGTCACAGTACTGTATTTTAAATACGAAGGGAATAATTGCGACTTTCAACCGTTTCTAAGCGGGGGTGGCTATAGGGTGCTTAGGTCCCAATTTATTACGAGTAAAAAGATTGTTACTGTCAGCTTTTTAACGACAAGCTTTACGAAGAAAAATAAGAGAGGCAAGGAAGATTTGAGTAATTGAACCACGACCAATATTTTTAACCCCTTCTGAAGGGGCTGGTTAAACTTTGGCCACGCTTTGTTACGCGCAGAAAAATTGCCTGTTTCTTGTATGGAGAAAAATAGGAAAAAAAGGGGGAAATATAAATAATCTAACCCTCTCGTATTTACAATGCTAATACTTTTAAATGCGATTGTACGATTTACTCTTTGCAAACAATATTGTACAAGCGTTAGCTTTGGTCCTTTTACACTGTTCAATAATAAATTTTCAAATTCCATACCGGAGGTAAGCAATTCAGATAAAAGACAAAAGCGAGCGAAGATTATTTTTAATTAATAAATAACAAAGGAAATCACACATTAGTACGTTAAAAGGAAGAAATAAGTAACACACCAGAACGAAACAAAACAGAAACAAGACTGGATGACCGACAAGATTCACCGTTTCCCAAGAATCTCTACTGACAGACCAAGAAAAAGGCGAGCGAAGATTACTCGAAGATATTAAGGAAACGCAAGGTCAAGACGTTGCACTTCCCTCGGTTGCACAAGTATTCTTGACGCTTGAATTGAATGCAAAATATGTACATTTGTATCTAAGGTCAGCCTCCCTCGACACGGATAAACGTATACTACAAAGCGATTCAGTCGCTAGTGCCAGTGACTTCTAACCATTTTATCTCCTGCAGCTCCTTTTTGTCGCTCTAGGTCAAAGCCATTGCAATTATAATAACTTGCTTCATTGATACATTCTTTGGAAATGTACTACGAACTGTGATTGCCCTTTTATTGAATTATTTGTACAGGATCATGGCAGTTAATTCGATGCTTATAATGTAAATTGGGTTTGGAGTAAAAATTTTGATTGGGATGGTATTATATTCATATTTATTTGAAGGAATGCACAAGAGAGAATCTTTGTCTATTTCGTCTATTTTTTGCAATGATTACAAGGGTTGTTGCTTGAGCGTATCTCTCACTATTTTGTTTGAACGAAATTTGTCTTTGAGAAAAATCATATGTTTTAGGGTGTAATAATAGTTGTTACTTTCATTAATCAACAATACCGACCATATGATTATTTAGCTGGTGATTAGCACAGCTGACTCACGTGAGCAGCGTGAAATAACGTAGATTGCGATATAATTAAATAATTTTAATAAAAGAATATAATTGTGTAAGAAATTTCTGTATTTTGTCCTCGTGTTTGTAACGTCGGAAATGGTACTCAACTATTATGCGCTCGATAAGAATAAGAAAATTTGCATTTTACTTTCTATTCTCCACCAAATCTCAATTATAAGAAGTAGAATTGATAGCAAAATATATACATATAAATGCAACGTCCAATCCGTTCATTATATCTCCAAGGAGTCGTCATTGGACTAAAAATAATCATCGCATCGTCTGTCGTTTCGTCACGTCAAGAGACAGACAAGCAAAAAACCTAGACGTCTAGGAAATAAAAGTTGAACGTCCGACTAAAGTCATCTCGGTCTAATTACAAATCCAAAAAAGAACCTTCGTTCCGTTACAATACAAACGCCAGTAGCAGTAACTGTCACAAAATAGAAATTATTACGCGGCCCCCGTCCATCACGTTTCTCAGAAACCATTGCACTTCCAAAATATTAATGTCCCGCTACAAATTCTGACTAAATATTCCCATCAAATTACCACTGGTCCCCGAAAAAAAATGCACCAGCTAACGTCATCACGAGTGACCAATTGAACTCGCAGCCCCTCGATTAAAAAATCGCCCAACAATATTCCTCACCAAAATTATCCTTGCGAAAAGGAGTAAGACGGAGAGATCGGACGGCAGAATTCGCGAATTTCTTCGCAAGCCCATACAACCTCCGGCACAAAAACCACGGCAACGTTATCATCGTCGGCGCAGAACGTTCCATCAGAGTGGCCACGTGGTCCACGCCATTCGCCAAACACGAATTCGCCAAGAAAGGCACCGACGGTCCTCCCTCGGTGTCGCCGATCTCGCAAAAATGGCCCGTGGCCGATTATCGGGGGGGGTGGCTGGCGTCGTAATTAAACGCCAAGCCAATCGGCCAAATGTAATGTAATTAGCCAATTAACCATAGGAAGCCGTCTCTGCTTGTGCGTCTGCCGGTGTTCTGGGAGCCGGCCGATCCCTGGGGAAAAGCATCGCGACGGGACCGGGTGGCACAGGCACGATTATCTCGAAACGTGTGGCGACAAGGCACACCACGAGTACGCGTCTTCTGTCGATCGAGATCGGTCGGCAGGCAGTCACCACGCGTCCCTCGACCGCGAAACGATCGAGAGGGTGGATCTGTGGCGTCCTCGAGAGTCCGTGACAAGAGGAAGACCACTCGCGCTCGATACTTTAATGTTTCACTCGTCGAAGTGGACGGGATTTAGATAGAGTTGAAAAGTAATTCGTACCGATGAAAATCTTGGCTGACGATTGTTCGGTTTTTGCTTAGTTTGTTGTCGGTTTCTTTTATATTAATAATTTCAGGTGGGGCTGGTTTGGACACGAGTGTCTTGCTAGGAAGAGTGTATCTCTTTTCTTACGGAGGAATAGATTTTTCGCGATTGAGAGGAATCGCCAGGCATTGATTTTGGATAATTTTGTTAATTTATTTTGGTCAGTGTAATAGGGGTTTTTAGTTGGACTTGGTAATTGAGAGAATTGTGTGGATGTAGTGTAGTTGGAATTTCGAAGAAGGAACTGGAAGAGTGAGTTAAAAATTGAGAAGGAAGGATAGTAGATAGCGATTTGTTGGATGTACGGTATCGAGGACCTTGTAACAGTGGGAATCGGAAGTGATAGTGCGAGGAGGAAATCAAGACAGTGACTAATGGTGGAATAATTTCATGTGAAGCGTGAATAAAAAGGAGGAAGATTAATAAAACATTAAGGACTTAGTTCGTTTGGTTTAAGTGGTATTGATTATTTTAACTGAACAACTGTCGAGATGATCGAAGAAGCCACGATGTTCGATGTGAGTAAAAATTGGCAGCTGCATAATAATTGTCACATGACATTCTTTCTCATATTAAATCGGTATGTAAAACGAAATCGTTTGTCCTCAGAACTTATTTAAAAATTAAAAAAATAAAGATTTCAATGGACACGTGATACAGTACAATGTTTTGAATATTTCAAAATATTCTAAAATATTAATTGCTTTTTGGTAATACAAAATTTGAGGCTTCAACGATGCAATAATTGCTAATCAAATTCGACACTTCCGGGTGGAAGTTGCATGAATAACGACACGAATACCTTTCTTTCCTAAAGTGAATCTCATGATTTACTTGAAATTTTGATAACTTAATATTTGTTGCCCCAGTAAATAACTAAATACATGTACAATACAAAAATGTTAGGTACTCAGTTCAATTTGTATGCAAAAAATATACTATATATCGTAAATAATAAAAAGTCGAATAGCCAAACGAAGATAAAATGTATTTTGCTAATTTTAACTAAACATGGCATGTGGCACTTCACATGATCCTTCTCATTACACCACTTTTCTTATCTTTTCATTGTTTCCGTCATGTAACGCACTAATAAATAAAAATATTATAAGAAAAACAAAACCAAAAAGAGCACATACCATGAAGATTTAGTGAACACGAGCATGGAGCAAGATTTCATAAATTCGTTTGAAGAGACAAGAGATCCGTCACACAGTTGTTGCATTACGTTTCCCTCTTTCTTTTGGCGACGATAACTCAAAATAGAATTGAATGTTAATCAACAGATATAGAACGTTTGCGTTGCATGACGTGTTGACGATATCTACAGGCAACGATTAATTCCAGGCAAGCAACAATAAACAATTTCGAACGTTCTTTGCAGTTCTATAATTTTTGTTCGAACTACCGTTACCGAATCGACATTCTGAAGCGAAATAAGTTTGGTGTGTTCGATATTCTTCTAATTTTTCCCATTATTATTTGATTAGATTAACTGTTTACTTTACGATAATTCCAATAGCCATAGGCTTGCATTTAGAGATCCGAATTTTCTATTATTTAACAATCGGATACTCAATTCCTACATTGTAAATGTTACGCATGTGTTTTATGTGAATTATTATGAAAACCGTGTCTTTGAAAATGACGTGACTAAAAGGTAACAGTAATATAAATATACCATTACGATATAATATCGTACAAGTGGCGAAGTTAATTTTCTTACATGCACCTCATCATAATAATAATTATCTTATTATTCTTTCTTGTATATAATAATAATTACTATTATATTGTAATAATAACAATTATTATGGATCTTATTAATTATTGCAAATATAATTTTTGGTCGTAGATGACGGACGAATTATTATTCTCCGCCCTGGGCCTCACCATGGACACAGGTGTCGAGAGACAATTGTTCTCCACAAACTCGACCACCTTCACCTGCGACTACGAGGCGTCTTCTTGCAGAACGACGCCCAGCAGCGATAACTCCGAAATCGTAGAACCTCACACGAACAATATCAATAATATAATCGAGTGTTACACGGATCTGACTTGTCCGACAAAGACATCTTGGAACGAATGGAGTGATAACACATCAACATCCTGGTCAGGTGGGTAGTCGAGGGTGTTACAACAAGACAGGCAAAAAGAGAATTTTTCCAATCTTTGCATTTCGAGTCAGACACTATACTGAATGGAATCGTTAACTAATGCTCTCCTAATTAAATTAATAATTACAAAAATGTACGAATAGGTTTCAATATTTTAGATCTGGAGTTCGTATAAGACTGAATGATATTTCATCTCTCATTCATTGTAACATGAAGAAGCAAATAAGTTATTTCTGTTTCGTCTAATTACCGATACAATTATTTAATGTACGTCCACAATGAGGATGAAATATCGCTGCAGCTGAATTGTAAATTGGATAATATATCAAACAAGTACATAATCCAATTTTGAAATATTTCTAAATTGCAAATAAAATTTCCATATTAGGCACAGGCTGTCTGAGCGAGTTAAGCGAATTAGACTCGGAGCTAGAATGGTGTTTAGACAAAAGCTGGAACTCAGGACTTCCGGAAAGGACGCCACTGTGCACCGCTGGCTGCGAGGGTTTTCTACACCTGCCCTTACCGAACCCGCAGCAAACGTTCCAACAAGAGGAACCATTATGGGTGCTCGGGATCGATTTGAGAGCGCTCGATGATACTTTGGAAACGAGCGGAATAGGTAAGTTTCAAGTGCCATGGTATTATCGTACAGCAAGAGCGTTTGGACTGAAATCGTGTCGAGAAATCGAAAACAAGAGGCATCGAACCATCGCGAATTTCAACGAAGAGCAATTGGATTAGAAAGTTGAGCGAAGAGCGTTGCTCCGTTTATTTTATGAGGTTCACCCCTTTCAGTTGCAAACTATCTTAAACTTTCCCATCCACTAACTGGACAATTATAAATATATAATTCGTGGCCAATCATCACTGTCTTCCAAATGCAGAATGAAATATTATTAATCGCAAAAAAAAAGAAAACAGAAAATTGCGACCAATTGTAATAATAAATACTATTCTATATTTAATCAGTAATCACGACAACATCTGTTAAAATATTAATAATAACAGATTTAGTATTTCGTAGTTTCTAAGTTTATAGAAGAACAAACGATATAAGTCTGAAATGTAATTTCTTATGGATTTCAGACTGCAACAATAATCAAGTAGAAGGAAATATCATTTCATCAGCAGCTGCCGCAGCACTGGCAACCCACGACTACACTAATCGCAATTTGGCGAACGCGGCGGAAGATCGATGTTTTCCTTGCACTTATCAAGGATGCTCAAAGGTAACAAACATTCAATGAGCTAACTGAATGTTCTAACACTAAGTGGCGCAAAACTATCTCCGTCCTTATCTACCCCGTATCTTTCATTTATACAATTCATTGAAATTTATAAAAAGCAAAAACAAGCGAACAAAAATCAAAAAGGAATTACTATCCTTCATTTTTCAACATTAATCCAAACATAAATCTCCCAACTTCCTCAATAAAGAACATGCCCTATAAAGCCGTCCCAGCCAACCAATACATCCACCAAACAATATACAATAAATATAAAATAAATAACCACACTTCAATAGTTCTGAAAGAACGTATACTTAGATTGAGGACAACTTAAAAATCAACAATTCCATCGTTGTTTTTCAGGTTTACGCAAAAGCATCCCATTTGAAAGCTCATCTACGACGTCACACAGGTGAAAAACCGTTCGCGTGCACCTGGTCCGGTTGCGGATGGCGGTTTAGTCGATCCGACGAGCTCGCAAGGCATCGGCGATCGCATTCAGGAGTAAAGCCATATCCCTGCGAGATGTGCACGAAAAGATTTGCACGTAGCGATCACCTGGCCAAGCATCGCAAGGTTCACCGAAAAAACGCGTATCCATTGTTCCATAATGGGAGAGGGATTCGCGGTGGAAAGATAAACATTCTACCGGCGGAAATTTAGTCAATTACGCTTGTATAAAACAATTGGCGAAAATGGCATTACGGGGAAAGAAGACATTGAAAGAAATTTTCTTCCAGATTTATCGAATCAGCAGCTTCGTTACTTCCTTGCATTGTACTTAATGAAAAATAAAGATAAAATAATGTTTCGTTCTTGACGCGTCGAGAATACAAAGAACGGCAAGGAAGCACTCTTTCGATAATCGATATGACGCATGAGATTAGAATGATTATAAAAGAGATTCAGGGAAGGCTATTCTCGTGGCCTTTTCTTTAAGATGGTTCAACTAACTGTTGAGATAGGTTTAATGAGAAACTCTAAATGACAATAAATATTGTTGAAGATATTGTACGATCAATTGAGTTGTTAATTATGTACAATTTCTAAATGTAACACTGCGCTATTTTTCGTGGAGGTGTGCTGATACTTTGTCACACACAAAAAAAAACAAAGAGAAGTGAGAAATTGTATACGATCTTCTAATACGGAAATATTCGAAATATTAACGTTGAAAGTTTCAGAATTAAACTTCGAGTACTATATAACAGCATACATAATCAAAATTTCGAAGCATACGATTTACTGTATCCCCCTTGCAATTTTTCCGGTAATTCAATAAATAATATAGTTGTAAGTTAAGCATTTCACGATTGCTGTTTTCGCGGACAGGAAACACATGTATAAAAATACATGCAACCTACTCCTTAATTTTCAAAATCAATAGAATAAATGAAAACGGAATGAGCGTTTAGTGAAAGCGGGCCATCTCCTCTGCTAAATATTGAAGAGTCTAATTTAAGACTTACCGTATCCCTGGAAAACGGTCTTCGAGGATTAACATGGCTGCTACGCTTCCTCCAGGTACCCCAATAAGGTGGACGCTGATTTTCAGAAAATTGTAGCAGTTTAGCCCGTTGCTTTTCTACAACGATACTTTGATTCACCATGTTCGAGTTATCGTCGTTGTCATCGTCTGCAATTAAACGATAATTAATAATTAATTCTTTTTTTACTTGATCTCTTTTTTAATTAATCTTTAGGGAAGAATTGTTTACCTAATAAAATTACATCATCCTTCGCTTCGAATGGCCAAGTTTGGAACGACTTACGTGGAACGTATCTTTTCTCTTTAAGCTCGTTAATATACAAGTTCGACAACTGTGTGATCCCTTCGCTATATTTTTCGTCCAATGACGATTTCTGCTCTTCGTTTAAGGTTCTTCTACAGACTGGAGCTACCTTCATGTCACCTTTAACTTCGAAGGGCATAAAATTTTTTACTTCAGTCGTGCTCTCTTCGTCTACAGACTTCCCTTGCTTCTTGGCAACAAAGAAACTGGTAAAATTCGACGCCGCTTTTTGTTTCTTGCGTTCTGCTTCCAATTTTTCTTCCTCCTTCTTTTTCCTTTCTTCCTCTTTAGCTTCTTCCCTTTTTCGACGTTCCTCCTCCTTCGCTTGCTTCTCTTTCTGCTTTTGTCTACAAAATAAATTCGTTTTATTCAAAACTGGAGGTACCAACCAATTACAAAGCATATTGGGCATCAATCATAGTATACACGCACTCTATTTCCATTAGTTTCTTCTGTTCCTTCATCTTCTTTTCTACCATTTTCTGCTCTTTCTCAGCTCTTTCCCTCCCTTCTTTTTCCTTACGCTTCTCTTCCTTCTCTTTCCGCCGGTTTTGTCGCTCTTCCTCCAATTTCTTTTCTTTCTCCTGGGACACAAATAAAATGTATTTAAAAAAAACAAAATATATATACACATAATGTATAATGATTAGATTCCAAACAGTCTAACTTACCATTTTCATTCTTTGTCTTTCATCCTTTTTCTTGGCACTTAATAATTTCTTCTCCTGCTGCTTAGGTGTTAATTTCTTCGGCATTAACGGATCAGATTTGGGAGTCCTAAGAATATGCGCATTTTTATCTGAATTAGAAGTTGACTTTATGTCGTCATCCCTGTCTTCATTATCAGAAGATAGTGCCATGGCATCAGAATCGGATTGGCACAGGGAATCATTTAGAACCGATAATGAATTCCCTGCCATGTCACTGACATTACCCTTCAACTCTGGTATCTTTGTATCACTTTTCGTGTCAGAGTCCTCCATATCCGATTCATCCTTCTCTTGCTCCACAGAACTCGGTGAAAATTCCTTGGAATTCTCCTCACCAGTTTTTTCAGTCTTCTGAAAGAACTTTATTAAGGGACTCGACTTTGATTTCTCCAGCCTCTCCGACTTTCTGTGCGCCGTCGGAGTTCGTTTCGGCGTCTCAATCATAGCTTTAGATTCAACTTGATTCAACAATGCGTTCTCTTTCACGTTTTCTGTTTCCGTGCTCTCTATTAATTCTACTCTATCGTAGTTCTTCTTGGTCGTATCGGAGGCACTGTCACACGACTTTCTACGTTTAACACCTTTATTATTGGAATTTTTCTTCTGTATTTTAACAGATCTCGAACTCCTGGTCTCCACTGCGGGTGACGTTAATTTCCTTTTCTTGCTTAACTTGGCATTCGGCGAATCTACCGAACTTCCCATTTGAAAAGGCAATCGTGCTGAAACGTTGGATCCAATTATAGACAATAATATGAGTAATTACAAGAATCACAGACATCTGTGCGAACAAAATTTATATTTCACTCCTGATAATTAAATCGACGAATTGCAGATATTAAAAATTGAATACCTTGTTTCATCTTTGTTTTCTTCGAAGGAGTATCTGACTCGATAGGGGAATCATGTTGCCCATTGATGTCCATCATTTTCATCTGTAAACGTCTCTAAAAAGAAAATAAATATGAAATGCAATTATACAAATAAATGAGAAATAGAAACCAATGAACGAAAAAACAGACTTTGCCTGCATTTACCTAAATAATTCCAACTGTAGAACGTTTCTTACAACATCACATCGATTGACAAAAGATTCGCTAGATCGATGGCGAATCTGTCAATGGTACATTACTATAACCTTAGCGATAATTTGTTAGAAACAATGTACGCGACACGTATGGCAACGCTCGGCATGTATTAAATATATGCAAATACTGTGGTTAAAATAATATATACAGATACGAAAACTTCGTGATTAAAGGATTATATTCATAAATACAATATGATGAAAGCACATCACTGCCCCATCGGAATCGTAACAAAATCCGCGGGAAAATAGAACATGGAAGGGGAAAGTTTTCGCATGGTGTATACTTACCATGAACTATAATTTAACTAGGTGTGCGATTCTAGAAACTGGTAACAATGGTACGCGAGAATGATTTCGGCCGGTGATTGGTTACAGTTTCGCCAATAGGAGCTTGATATTTAAACAGAGTTTAAACTAGTGGAACAGACGGATTGCGCGCTAGGTTTATTTTGGAAATACAGGCTGAGCAACATTCGTTTTCAATTTTTGAAAAAAATGCAACAATGCTGAATATATTGCTTATACTATAATTAAATATAATTATAAACTGTTCAAATGAAGTAAAAGAACTTGATATACCCTTTGTTTTTGTAAATTAATCGTCTGAACAGTGCCGATATCTTATTATATTCTGTATTTATAATGCATACGACACGAAAATGGTAACGGGAAAATTAAAAAATGGCGATATATCCCCAAGGCCGTGACATAGAAATTTCCATTACATTTTACGTCTATCTTATACCTCGTCTGTGATATAACTTCACTTTCCCCGCCAGATGACTCGTTGATAACTTTACGTTCGTTCGATGAGTATCGGATACCGATCGGGCGGCTCGCGAAGCCGTTGCGTTTGGTCAATAAGAAGCACATCGCGAAACTCGAGGAAAGTGCAATATAATGTGCATGTGACGCGTACGGAATATCGTGTATCGTTGCGGTACGCGATGCGTGTTTAAGAAATTTATCGTTAAGGTAAACGTTCACAAGTATGAAACTGTGCAACAAATAGGGAGAAAAATAAGAACAGCGGTGACCCGAATTGAGGGGTGAAAAAAAATCGAGCAGAGTCGCAGGAGGGGTGTTCTTTCTATAGCCGAAGAAAAGGTCAACCCTTGTCTGGATTCTATGCGCTGTACCGGCGCCCCACCCCCGTTCGCTACTGTTTGTCCTCTCAATCTAACCCCTTACCACGATTTAGGGGGTAGCATGCCGCATACTATGCACAACTATTAACTATGCTGTTATTACTTCGGAGGTAAGATAGATACGGTAACCGTTTGAGTAATTTTTCTAGGTATATTTACAATCGGGAGATAATTTCACGGATTGCGGAATACTTGATATACCTTATCGTGGAATCATTTCTCTATCTTGACGTTTCGCGGCTATATTGTTCTCTCTTTGAGGCGACCAACGTGATTGTGTGTATATGTACTTGTAATAAAATTGGACATGCGTAACGAACTAAAGAGGAACGGGTTTTTGCCCGTGTAATAACGTGGAACGAAAATTTCCCAAGGATGAAAGAGTGTCGTGCGCTGAGACGTTTATCATTAGTACCTGACTCGAATACCGAATCGATTGTCAATATGCTCGATGTGCTCCATAGTACACATCGTATTTACAACGCGGAATACTCGGTGAATACAAACGACGGACTGATTATTATTGTCGATGATAATTTGAACGATTATTAATCATCGACCGATAAACGTCATGCGCGTTTGAATAATTTCGACGACTCTCTTTGGATCTCACGATTTTGCTAAACGATTGAAGCGCAATCGTAGATATTCTAATTTATAAAGTGGTCTGTCCTGGTATTGGTAATTCGATATGAAGTCACGCGACCGAACACCGGTGGGTCTTACCATCGCATGAACTTGCGTAAATGTAGAAAACGTTCTTTATATATTCGATTAATTACGACAACAGTGTTCTTAATTGTGTCATTGTAAAATTTCTTTTTTTAGGATAATGCTAAAATAGTAAAGTATAAACAAGAATGTATAAAACGAAAATTTTCGTTAAATAATGTAACTTGATCAAAACAATAATACGTAAGTAAATATAATAATTGTAGTTCGTTATTGTTCTTGTTTCAGTTACGTCTTACAATAGAAAGCAATTTTAAAAGTACATCTTTTAGATACACAGCTTTTCTTGTATCTATGACCCGAGTCTGGAGTCGAGATTAATAAAGTCAACATGTATGCGTTAAAAATTCAAACTGCCTGCCAGAGTGAGGCCAGTGGGGAGCCCGACGACCCTAGTAGTCATCATCAAGAACCTACTGTGCCTCCTGCGCAGGACTGTAGCTCGTTTGATATTGTTAGAGCAACTCAGGTGATTTGAAATGTCATTCGATTAACTACTCTGTTCGTTCACTGTATTTCTTATACAAATATTTTATTCTTCGCAGTATGGAGCTTTAGGTCGTGTAACTGAATTAATAGAGGCTGGTGCCGATGTCAATCAGTCAGACGGGGAGGCTATAACGCTATTGCATTGGGCCGCAATAAACAATCGAAAAGACGTTGTAAAGTATTTAATTGGGAAGGGAGCTGTTGTTAATGCAATCGGCGGTGAACTTGTGTCCACACCGTTACATTGGGCGACAAGGTTAATTCAAAGATTTCATGCGCAATTTAAATTTACTCCGCTGCAAAGCATATAGTACAAACAAAAATTGGTTTTCAGACAGGGCCATTTATCTACAGTTGTGATATTGATGAGGGCAGGAGCCGATCCGACTCTCAGAGATTCAGAAGGATTGTCATGTATTCATTTGGCGGCACAATTCGGTCACACATCTATTGTTGCTTATCTAGTCGCGAAAGGAGTAAATCCTAATATGCCAGATAGAAGTGCAATGACACCACTCATGTGGAGTGCCTATAAAGTTAATAGGTAAATGTGAAAGAACAACAAGCATATTTCTTTATAATATTTTTCATTTTGGTATGCATTATACTGATTACTTTGAAGTCTTCCCTTTTACAGTTTAGATCCGACACGCTTGTTGTTAACATTAGGAGCGTCTCATTCGCTCGCGGATAATTTACATGGTAACACCGCTTTGCATTGGGCTATTATAGCTGAAAATAGTACAGCAATATCTACGTTAGTCCATCACGGCGCGTCGTTAGATGCAGCGAATGTTCGGGACGAAACATCAATGACACTGCTGGGTCGGCACGTTGGTGCTGCCTGGTTAGGACATAAGATCAGCCAAGAAATCAAAGAGAAACAAGGGAGGACAAGAACATGGTGTAGGGATAAGGTACAAAATCGCGATTGCATACTGGAGAATTTTATTTTCTTATGTTTCATCGTCGTTTCCAGAGAATGCGCTGGTACTGTATGGTCAGTACGCCGTTTATAGCTTTCTATATGATCGGGATGATTCTCCAAAGTGGATTGGATTATCTACTAAAATTAGGTGCCTTCGTCACTCTTTACATAGCACTGTATTTAGCTAATCATTTTGTCTTCGACGAACGATTGTTTCATATTGTACCGATGTCAATCTATTTGGCTACAAAGGTGAGTCCCTGCACACTTTTTTTAAATGTATTGAATTGTTATTAGTGTTATCGATGTGCTACCGATTATTGAATATAAACTGTTATTGAATTAAGTAATATTAGAAATCGTCTTTGTGGACAACTAATCGAACTAATACCCATTATCAACTTTTACGCAACTAAGATAGGCAGGAGGCCTCTTATCATTACATTTTAGATAACGCGAGCAAAGAAATATATAATAAAAAAAAACGACTCTCAAATTGATACTATCAAAGAATGCAAACAGTTCTTATGTTTCTTGTATTTGATTGACGATCATCGTTCCTTCTGTTCAAAGATTATTTTTCATTTAATACACAACATTCACAGTGGTCTGCAAGCATAATCACTATTTTTCTTGTTACCATATGTTACAGATGTGGATATACGTTACATGGGTATTTTGGTTAGGCATACATGCTGCATGGTATTTATGGTTACTACTAGTAGGTGGATCGGTGCCGTTGTGGATTTGTTTCTTACAATCCTGGAGAGGCGATCCAGGCGTAATTACTGCTACACACGAGGACAAATTGAATGTAAAGATCGATATACAGGGGGTCTGATGTTTTTGTAGGCAAACGTTTTCAGCGTATTGTGTGCATGAAACTGAGAAAAAAAATATTAGAAGAAAGTATACGTTTGTGCGGAAAAACCTTACACCCTGTATATTATACTTAGGTTTCCTTTAAATCGAACGTATTTGGACATTTATTGTATTTCCAGACGATTATAGAGTTAGCCGAGTCCGGTGGTTTCGAGCCACAATCGTTTTGCAGCAGCTGCCTGGTCAGAAGGCCAATAAGATCCAAACATTGTTCTACGTGTGATCGATGCGTTGCACGGTTCGATCATCACTGTCCTTGGGTGAACAATTGCATCGGTATGTCGATGCAAACTAAAACTTACGCCATCCTCCAATTAGTCACACATTCCAAGAAGCATGAATTTTTATTATCCTTTTAATTTTTAACGAACTTTTCCCTTTTTTCAAACTAGGTGCGCATAACCACAAGTATTTCCTGGGATTTTTAGCATCATTGTTAGGGCTTTGTGTCGTTGTTCTATCCGCTAGTGTACAGTATTGGCAATTTGAATGCTGGACAAATTTAACGAACGGCCGCACCGCTGATAATTACCTAGTTGCTGCGGCTACTTGCGATACATGGGTAATGTGGGTTACAGCGAACACATCTCTACATTTCTTTTGGGTCGGCACACTATTAGCCTGCCAGTGTTATCAGGTTCGTTCAGTTTCTTTCTAACCTTACGTTCTTCATTATTTCTAATTACACTAAACAGTTTCTGATTAAAATCCGTTGATTATATTTCTCTATTTCACTAAAATGCTTACTTATTCAGAACTTTATTAATGTATAATTCTATTCTATTTGTTACTAGATTATGGTCCTTGGTATGACGACGAACGAACGTATGAACGCCGGACGCTACGCGCATTTCAAACAAGGAAATCCATTCCATCGCGGTGCTCTTCAGAACGCGGCCGATTTTTGCAATTTAAGCTGCTGTGGAGTGAAAGCAAAGCCCAGTTCGGACTGGTTGCACAGTTTCGATCACAAACAGAGCATCGAAAAGTTGCCGCTACTAGCTACGAAAGACAACTTCCAATATATTTAGAATTTTCCTTGAGGGCCAGAGAACTATACTGTCATGGAGGAGTAATGTAATTTTATTTAGCCATCAGAAGCTAGCGGTGTGTCATATCATTTATGCCTGAATAATACATCCGGGCTACCAAAGAGTTACCTACCGAAATCTTGGAGTGAACTTTTCGAGGAAGGTAGTAGTGGTTTTCCGTATACAGGTTTAAATTGCATATTGTAAGTAAATTTCCTACAGTCTGTGTATACAAGTTTTAACACACTCGTCTACCATGCAAGACTGTTCTACGGCGTAAGTATGCATATCCAAACCTTCGTGTATTCCACTTTTACGAGTACGAAACACGAGAACACGTTGCACAAGTACTTTGACGCTATTTTTTTTACAAGAAATTAATTACCTAGGCCAGATTTGTCTTCTTTTTTTTTTACTGTTTCCCCGTACATTCATCGCTGCGGTTTATTCGATGTAAACGGAACGTTAGTGTAATAGATTGAAAAAAAGAAATAATTTCTACCACATTGTAAATATCTATTAATATTCATGTAATCGTAACGTAATCATTAATTAAACATGAAAACGTTAATAGTCGATTGCAAGTTTTTCTTTCTTTTTTTCTTATTGGTTTACTTGAACACTGTATGTACATCCTTGTCGAGCAACCAGTTCGATTACTAAATAATTTACAATTTTACAAGAACTACAATTTTAATTCTATCGGAGACTTATAATACATTTAGAAAAGGAAGCCATGACAGTCAACTCTATGAGATCATCGTATAATGTATTTTTATCGATATTATTTATTACTATTACTTGTACTTCGTAGCTTTTTTAAGCGTTGCTGGATTCGTAAAGAAAGAAAAAGGATAAAAGAATCGCGAGCAGCAGTATCGTCGCAGTTTTTGCTAACTTAATATTGAATATAAAAATAAAAAATGAGAAGGGGGACTATGTAAAGAGGAACGTCGGTTTCGAAGATTAATAATAATTGCTAGATAATTTTACTAGTGACGAAGGGGTGGCGTATTTATGTGAAAGAAATACGAACGATTCGGTTAGACAAAGGATAATCAAACGCTGTGCAGTATGATTTTCAAGTAAAATTGTATTGCATAATATTGTTGGCTAATTTAATCCGTCTTTTGTACTTATAAATAAGTTTACCTGACTTTAAGTGCCATGCTTGTACTATGCAAAAGACATCCACACCCACACATATTTACACATCTCTACGCTCTAGCTCTGTAAGATTTGATTAACGTTGTCTGTTCTATCTAATCCATTATTGCATTACGTGTGGGACGTTTTAACGATAGCAATATAAAATACAGTATAGTATATATACAAATTTACAATATAGTATATATACAATTGTTTACAATGTCTCTGTTTTAATGGATGTCGTACTTCAATGATATCGTACAATTTTCCAACAAATTAACTCACATTAATTGTATGTTGTAATTCAGAAGACAAATCCAAGAAAATGAAAAACAGACAAAAAAAGCCAGAAGAAAGACAAGTAAGGAGTCTGACACATTTTTTTTGTACGACAAATAACACATGTGACGATAGATATTAAATAGAAAATAATCGTCGAACATTGGTTTACATTCCAAAAGAAAAATAATCGCGCATTCACTGGGTAATCGCGAATTATTTTTTCCTTCTTCTCTAATGTTAGTATGCGATTAAAGATAATTGTC
The DNA here is from genome assembly GCA_948146005.1 of Nomada fucata. Lineage (NCBI taxonomy): Eukaryota > Metazoa > Arthropoda > Insecta > Hymenoptera > Apidae > Nomada > Nomada fucata. The sequence goes on from OX411275.1 coordinate 10,270,045, forward strand.
CCCTTTTAATTCGAGTTCCCGACATTTGCCGATGCATGTCGAAAAGAAAATTCGACTTACCTGTTAAGGTTGCAAGTGTTATGTCAATTCCTCTTTCTAACGTTAATAATTACCATTCTTAAATATCATAAACACTGTGAAAGTTGTGTTGCGTGCAATTACTATAGATAGTTAAAAATTGTACGATTAATTGCATCCTTAACAGACTAGAATTAAGTTTCATTGAGAATTGAGACTATGTTAGGGTGACCATTTTTTCTGTGGTGCAATCCGGGACATTGAGCCGGGTAGAAAGGGAAGGGTAATTTTACAAACAAAATTAAAAAATTACACTTAATGAAACAAATACAGATACAATAAATGATTTGTATTTGAACCATAAATAGTTCGAACGTTTGAACGAAATAAATAATTCGTGCTTAGTTTTAAAAGCAGCTAGTTCTGGGACAAATGGTCACCCTAGACTATATACGATATGCATTATAATCCTCCAATTAAAAGGGTGTACATGTTCTTTAGCATTGCATTTCCAATAGGTGCCTAAATGTCTAATTCCTATCTTACACAGATCTATGAAGAGACATTACGAGGATCGATCAAAAATTAAAATGTATTTTAAGTTTTAAGTTCGTATTCGTCTCGTACAGTGCTAGACAAAAGTATTGGCACAATACTTAATCGATTCAGCGTAGAAATGTATACAACCATTGACGTAATTGTTCTTTTTTTCTTTTCTTCGTGGATCGTTTTATTAATTAAAATATATTAGAAAGCTATTATATGTCCAGATATATAATAAGAATATTGAAACATTTGTAATAACGATAAAGAGTACTAAATTATATTAATTTAATATTCAAACATATCGTCGTTACATACATTTTTATTAGTTATGTAGTTATTCATTTTGTTCTTTATGTATGTAAGCACGTAAGATATTATAAATAATAGATCCATATAAGAAAGGCAGGGACGAGCAATTGTTTCAATAGTTATATACGTTTTTCGACTGACCAATATACTGTGCTAGTGCTTCTTTCCGTCTGCATAAACTGAAGTAAACTTTGACTAGTTTTTAAACACGGATTTATACTTCGTGTTATATTTCATTCGTCTTGCCCGAGTTAAGTATTATCATTTGTTCAGATAACAATCGAGGATAACCGTTATACTATTTTATCAATCGCAGTATATGATTACGTTATATTCCGATTGCATTCTAACTTAACGCGACTGCTTGCGTTTAATGTATAGATCATTCGTTTTTCATTGTGTACATAAATTCCATTTAATCTTTTAATTGATTTTTGCGAGCTTCTTTGAACGAAAAGCCTTCGATGCACGCGAATTGTACGGGGCAAAATTAACATTCGGTACATTTGTCCGAACTTTGTTAGAAAGAAGAACAAGTTGTTAATTTTGACTGATTGTGCGGAATGTTAACGTGGCGTTTGTACAAAACCGTTGTAATGTATTTACATACATTAATAGGGTTAATTCATAAGATATTGCAACATAAATACTCCATGTCAGAATAATTACAAGAAACACGTGTATAAATATTATAAATATAAATGTAAGTCAAGTGTAATTACTTTGTAACAAACTATTAACTACCACTTGTCGAGTTAAAGGGTTTCTGTTCAATAACACTAATTTCTCTCGAACGAGTGGCGCACGTTTTTCCAATATTTACGTACACATATATACATATATATTTCCATTCTAGTCCGATTGATATTCAGGTAATTTGATATCTGCATTATGTTAATCTCGTTGCAATTGAACGAGACCCATTCGATTATATATGATGTGTGTAGCAATTAGTCTCTTTCCTTTTTCTAAGCGTGCGAGTCCGTAACATGCGAAAGCATTGTTTAGATAAATAATATAAATACGTTATCAACGAATGAAAAAAGAAAAGTAAACTGATGCTGTATTATAACATTTTGAAAGGCAAGCAAATAATGATTAGACAAATATAACACAGAGAAAGTTTTGTATAATTAACATTATGAAACATTTCATTTTTATGCTACGTAAATAATATGTTTCGAAGAGTATATAAGGGAATTAAATGAAACGATGAATTAAGCACAGAATAAGAGTTGAAAGAAGGACAGATATAGAAACGTGTGTAGTGAATAAATATAGTGGAAAAAAAAACATTTTTGCGACTTGTCACGAACTTGAATATAAATTTAAAAAATTCGCAAGAGTTAGATCACGTGGACGAGTTCGCAGCTATTGTATCGAATCATATTAGGTTAGTTATCACTCTACTTCTGATAGAAGGAAATGTACATAAATAAATTGTCTATTACTTTGAACATCGTTTCAGGAACAAGTCTAGTTAAATTGAGAGGTATCGCAGTTGTAAACATTTTTTGGTAACTAATCGTGAAATCGAATCAAAATTACTATGTGTTGTAAAATAAAATAAAGAGAATAAACATAAGTATTTTATTTCACTTTCATTGTTCTTCCACTGCTTTTATCCCTATGTTGATTCTTGATTCGGGGGGAAGAAAATTTCGCGCTTTTAAAAAACTACATTACTGATTAATATCAATATACAAATTAATATAAATATATATCATACGCAATGTCTGTATGTATATCGATTTACATAAATATTGCAATCAGTCTAGGACAGGATATACATATCAGTACTGAAATGGCAAACATCTGAATACAGCCAATTAGTTTTGTTGCTGTCACTTGACAGTTTAATGTTGTTTTAGTTCCTGTTCCTTTAATTTCAAGTTTCGTTCGATTTGTTTGAAAGAAATGCGTTTAAAATGGTTTCCGGGGAGGATTGTTCATGCACTGACGCAACGGAAGCCTCAAACATTACATCGTTGCAGTCGGACAGTAGCTATACATCTAATGTCAACGTCAAGGAAACAGTTATCGATTCTGTAAAGAGGGAGGATAATAATTTTCAGCAATTTAACTGTAGGCGAAAATGTAAATTCGAATAACGCCGCAAACGATTCCAGTGAAAGTATAAATATTATATTTATTCAGGTAAAGACTGTAAATGTTATGATATACAATCAGCCACGCATCATGGAGGATCTTCGGAACAGTATGCGATTTCTGCCACCTTAGGAGAAGCGCATAAAAAAGATGGACCGATGGATCAAAGTTCGATGCAGCGGGCTCAATCTCCGATGCCATGTTTGTGTCATGCTCGCAAGAAGTAATATAAATACTTCCGTGAAATTGATTAATGTGTATATAATTTGTAACTGGACTACCTTATGCTTTCTAGCAGGGCCTATACTTTACCTCTGAAGTATAGAAATGGTAATTATTTTAGTCTCTTAAGTTCTTTATTCTATCCATTTGCTCTGCAGTTAAATATTGCATACTTTTCAGTCCATTAAATTACACGGTATATATTATTCTGATTATAAAAATGTGATACTAATAATATTTAATATTAATGTAATTGTCAATATAAATTAAATATTAATAAATATGAATAGTTAATATCAAATATTCATTTTCACCGCGAATTATACTAATGTGGTTAAAATGTAAACCTTCAGGTACTTCTAGTTCACGGACATTTTGGTGTCCCTTTAAATGGAAGTGGCCAAAGAAAGGTTACACAGATAGGAAAGATAAAAAGTACGAAGTAAAATTGAAACCGAAAAAATGTCCCGACTACGCGGAGGTAGACTTGTATAATATTTAAGTATTACTATAGTATTCTGTTTTCCATCTTTTATTAATAAGCGTTTAAAAAAAAAGTGAACATATAATGTATTTACTGTTAACAACAATATCACTTCGTTTAGCCTTTCATGTGCTGCGAAATATCAGAAGGTATACCAAAAAAGAAGAGACATGCTACACAAGAGGCATTAAAAACGCCCAAAGTCGAGGAAAGAAAGATGGAAGTGGCCGAGAAAATAGATATATATTATTTCGATCATGGGAACTCCGCGTAGGTACAACTACATACATACTCCAATAGAATACTTCTTTTTTTTTTCATCGTTCACAGCTTTTATTATGCAAGCATTTTCGCTCTTACATAATCCTTCAACAATTTTATTTTCTATAACAAAAAAAAAAAGAAAAAAATGAACACCACAAGCTCTCAATCCTTAAATGACAAACTTAAATATTTCTATCAAAAATATTAAAGAAGAAAGATCACAAAAGAAGGAACAAAGCTAGGTAGTTCACGATTACATAATTTACAACAGAAAAATCCTCAAATAAGCTCGGTCACTTTTTTCTCCTTCAATTTTCTCGTTTCACAATCGTACACGATCGATTAACATAAAAAGACTTCTAATCATTTCCTTTTTTTTTCTTTCTTTTCTTTCACGCAGATATTATCGAACGACGGATTCACCACCGATACTGGCTACGGAAAAATGTGCCGAGAAAACCGATCAAGCAGCGACACGATTCTGGGCCGAGATATTTGGGACCATTCACATCGGCACTGCTTTCGTCACGGCGTTTATTCTACAATTAGTTCGATTTATACTATACAGTATAATCAGGCCGCTGACAGTGGGCATACTGCAGCTGCTCGCGGACTATTTTATAAAACCACTATTGTCAATCCTGTTCAATGCCCTCATACAGCCTGTTTTGATACTATTATACAATATAGCGACGTCTTTGAAGGATCTTTGCGAACCTATCGCCGAGGCGATAGGGATGTTTCTACGAGAGATAGCTCACGTGTGCGCGGCGATTAGGATCGTTGAAGTCAAACAGGGTGCCGCTAGTCCATCGGTCGCTTGCACTTGACAACATATGGATAACAAATGAATTTGTCAAGAACGAACCAAGGAATTTTGTTTCGTCGAGGGGATAAGGTATTAAGAATCATTTGTACAAATGTAGCACCATTGTGGAAGCTGCCTTATGTTCGCTTATATAAATATTTTGTTTCTCCTCGTGGATCTGTAGTTTACCGGTTTTAAGGGTCAGAGATGCGAGCGAGGGGACATTCGAATGTATCTACTGATTTATCGACTCTGTATTCAAACTTTAAAAATATGGACGAATCGAAGTAATGCTGACCTGCGATTAATTAGGGAAAAAGTGAGTTTAACGCTTTGAGAAGTAAATTCGATTCTTGAAGAAATATAGGTGTTTTCGTTAGATATTATTGTCTGAAATATCCATGAAGTTCCAAGGAAATTCTTTTCCCATAACTGTGTTGCGCTAAGGTACAGACAATTTACAGAAACTGAAGGGCTTCATGGCTGATTAAAGTGTCTAAAATTTTAGTACAATGTTAAGTGCAACCTTCTGCAAATGAATGACATCTTCTCGAACATATTACAAGTTTCACACGTTTCGGTTTTTCACTTTCTCTGCATAATAAATGAATCATGATCATCGAATCGATAGGCAATGTTCAGGATGCAATGACGTGAGTTTGAAGAAGATGCTGAAACAGCTCGGTGGCAGCCGTTCGTCGAGTTTCAACGAATAGAACACATGCCTTAACACCAGGTATATATTTGGTATTACTTTAACTTTACAATATTATTATCAGTTTCATTCATTTTGTTGTTTTTGCCTTCTTTTTCCTTTTTTTTTTACAGAACAAATTATCATTTTCTTATAGCAACTAACTTTGTCAATAATAATCAATAATCATCCTTCGTCTCTTTCGTATATCTTACTGTTTAATAAATTATGTACAATCTCACAAACAACAAACGGAGGAACCTAATTACATCATGTAGTTGTTCACACTTCGCTATGTACAGGTACTACTGGTTTTTACAGAATTGCGCTTCCGCTCCACCTGCGTATATAGTCGTTAATCCTTAAACTCTGTCGTTCGCGTATTCTATTTAAAAGAAAAAAAACAGAACAGAAAGAGCAAGGAGAGGGAGAGAAAAAGAAAAAGATAGAACGGAAAGAATAAGAGCGCGTAAGAGAAAGAGATAGAGAGAGGGAGAGAGTAGAGAGAATAAGAAAAAATACATACATAGGAGAGAGTAAGGAAGTGGGGAGAAAAAAAGGAGGAAAGTCAAAACGCCTATCGTCACCTAGTCTCAGGAACTGCAACCTCTTGCTTGCTGTGCATCGCGATCTAGGTGGTTGTTGTCGGAGTCTCCTGGATGGCTAAGGTCTGTGATGAAGGCGCTGATGATGATGTCGAGTCACCTGAAATTGCCGATCGTTTGTTAGTAAATCGTAATTCAACAATTATTACTGATAATACGTAAAAAAAAGTTATTTTCAATAGACTTCCATCACGACTTGTTTCTTTTCTTTTACGCAATATCTCCAGAAGACTGGGTAAAATATATATTTCGTATGGAAAGTATGTAAATGAAAATTTGAAATTTGTGTATTTATTATTAATATTTTATATCGACGGTTCCTGTTGGCGTTTCTTTTATTTCTCTTTAATATGTGAGTTTAAATTATAGCTTGAACTTGAAGGAAAAGAATTTCAATTTTACTTCAATTGGAAATTGACAAATTTTGCTCAGATGTGGATGTGACAAAATGTTTGCTATTGTGCAGAGACGAAAAAGTGGAAATACATTGATGTATGGAATTTAGGCTGCTACAACTGGAGCTTAACAAATTCCAATTTCGTTAGTTAATATTTTTCTCTTTTAACGCTTCAACTGTTATTAAGATTACATCTAGTAGTTCAATTAGGGCGAACGTTTCTATCTAAAAATAGAAATGCATCGTACGATGCATTAACCCATTAACAATTTGGCGACGGCGGCCGCAGACTATACATTTGTTAATTACTTTTTTATCTCTTTATCTAAAAATAGTTTGAAGTGCGTCATTGCACGCGCATTTTTAATGCGATGAGAAACGTTGCATCTGTTGCGAGCAGGGCGAACTTATTTCGCCTTAGGAATTCTAGAGTTAGCAGCACAGGGGGCGCAGCCTACTGGTCGCTTCTCGATGATGAGGTTAAGCTAATTCTAACAATTAAAATTCTCCTCTAATATCGTTACTATTATATTCCATCCGAAAAACAAATTTCCACTGATCTAAAAGTATTAAAAGAAAAGGAATAATTATAACTCACATATACGTGGTACATTTAAATAAAACAACTAAATATCAAATTACTCCATCTACACCTATCAATATTATTCTTTAGACTGCAATTATTCATCGACGAACAAGTCTATCGAAACTGCCCAAACAATTAATCCGTTAAAAGGTCACTACGTTTTGAATTCCATTTATGTAATTCCTAAACCAAAGCAGTGCCCCTCCATCAGTTAGATAATATTATCAACGTGTCAGGCCAAGCGTTTACCCCTTATCGTCTGGTTGCTGCGTCATCGGCATGCCGTTTTATGTAATATCGTACGATTTTAGTAGGTCGCATAAGAGGTATCGTTAATGTTTCACCTCAAACCGTGGTATAATCCTATTATGAGAATATGACGTTCCAGGGTGTTACATAATAATATCGATCACAGAAAGGTAAGCTTACCCAAGAGGGCAGCCTCTAGGTCTCCTAAGATCTCCGTTTCCTTGGGATCGATAAGGTTGAAGCGTTGATTAAGGAGCGTGAGGTGGGCAAATACACAATTGAGGTGAGCGTGCAACCCCAAGAGTGCTACCTCTCTGAAGTGGCAGTGGTAAATGTGTGCCACCACGTGGTACAGTAGCCGCAGGATCTTACGCACTATCGATTCGAACGAGCTAGGAAATTCATTTGCTGAAACATTGGAAGAAAAAAAAAGAATTCAAATATATTCAAGTGTACACCTGTGCGCACGTATGCATATAGATATTGGTGGGTTACTTGTGCAACGCTAGTGCTGCGGCAAGTACAGTGTAATCAACTTTCGATTGTATGTTCATGATTGTAAATATAGTACTAAATTGTGAAATATTTATTATTCTCCTGCTTTTTTTTCATATTTAACGGTATCTTAAAGTTTACAGTAGGTGGTTTGAAATTTAAGATAACCAGAATGGCGAGAATTTAAAAGTCAATTAGATAGGCCAATGCGTTTCAAATTAAGGAATCTTTATTCCAAAATTAGGGCTATGAAATTCTTATACCCGAGTTTTTAAAGTACACAAAGTTCGAGTACTACACGTGGTGCCCTAGCGACACGTAGCGTCAGCTTGTCTTGTCATCAATTTTTTACGTTTTCGAGAACACAAATTGATTGAAACTAAATGTATCGCGTGTTTTTCATTATATTTAGTAGCAACTTCCTTTCAACAGTTTTTGTATCGAAGGTTTCTTAAAATTCGCAAAAATATATTAAAAAATCAAAATACATGGAACGGTGTATGTAACGATGGTGAATAATGAATTTAATTTCTATGCGGCACCGATAACAATAATCGCAATTGTGCCAAGGTGAGATACACAACTTACCATATTTCGTAGGAAATATAGTTTCGTCACTAACGGTGCGTTGTGTAAAAGTCATAACATAATCTATATATTGTGGCGCTGCCACTCTCGTTTTCTTCCCTTTCTCATCGAACCACAGGTAAGTTCTGAAAACGACATGAAAGCGAATTATTTGTCTTGTGATATCGGGCAAAGGAAATGGCCGACACAAAGGAAGAAAAAGATCGAGGACAAGTAGAAAATTGCTCAGTGAATGGCTTCTAATCGTTTTTCTACATCCCTTCTTTCTCTTACTTCTTTAGATGTAGCATAACTACTATCTACGGCAAATTCATCCAAACAGATTGAAAGAATATAAACGACTTTTATTATGCCAAATGTACACGAAAATATTATTCAAAGCTATTTATTGTACGCCTTATGTTAACTATATTCTTTAAAAAATGATTCTATGGTCAACAGTAAGATTGGTAAAATTATTGATACTATACAACCTTCCTAGTTACAGAGAAGAAGAAAAACCACAATTGTGCATTTTCATTATACGGCGGTGGAGAAAGTATATTACAAATATTCAAGGTTTATTAGATTTCCTTCCCTTCATTTGTGGTAAGAGCAGTGTTACATCATTAATAAAATATAGTGATGTAACCATATTAAAATAAAACATCGTTAACTAGAAATAATCACGGCGACCCCCTTAGTGATCGTGATCCGCATGTTGACAACCACTGATCTAGAAAATGTCCTTCAACGTTCATTGGACTACAATTATTGCAATTATTGCATTATTGCAAGTACAACATAGTTGAATATTATTTACAGTATTATTAAGTAATACTGTAAATAATATTATAAAAATAATATCATACATCCCCATCTACCTAGATTTTCGTGCTTAATAATCTTAACGATTTTACAGAAGCAATCATGTTCTTTGCCTCCAATTAAATTTTTTATTCGGCACGTACCTTAAGCCAGGACCGGTCATGTCAGGACAGCCAGTCATCGTACAGAACTCGGATATCGTCCCGTAAACGAGGTTAATATGATCGAATAGTGCGAGGGTGTGAGAGGCCAGCCACTCGTTGTAGTCCAAACCAGGCGGTAGATCGACCAGCATCCTCAGGTCCAACTCTGGCAGCTGTCTTTCGAGGGCCGCCTCCTCGAGGTACAATTTCGGATCCTCTGTGGTTCCCGCATCCTTCTCCTTTCGTCGGGCTTTTCTACAAACAGCGCGAACACGCTAGTTCAGTTTCAATTTGTTCCGTTCATTGTACCACGATCCTGCTACTGCTTGATCGATGCAATAAAGCAAATTGTTCGTTACAAAGTGTTGAAACCCGACATGTACAAGATGTAAAGTTATCTCGACTTTTTGGCGTTAGTTAATACAGTGTACGGCACCAATAATTCGTGCGTAAAATAGTCGCGTACCGCGTGAACTGTAAGTACGTTACTTAGATTGCAAATTTGGTAAATGGTCTAAACTTTAATCATATTTGTAACGCAATTGCAATTCACAGGGGGAGTCGGAATATTTTACGCAAGCATCGGGTTTCACTTGTTGCGTACTTTATATTTGATGGGAGAAAGTTTTTAAGATTGCTTCGGTTAGAGGTCGTTTCTGAAGTGGCGCAGATTTGAGTTCGGATTACGTCAGGTGTCATCGGGCGGAGGGAATGCAGTTTTCGGTCGGTAATACAGAAGTGTGAATTGTGTTTGATGTTATCGCGTAGACGTATGAATACGGGTTAAAAATTATGCCCCGGCATGAATAATGGATGGAAGGTGGTGTTATCGATTGTGAAAAATGGCGAAGGAAAGATATTGGTTTGATTTATGGTAGGTTAAAAGGGTAGGAATACCGTTATTCTTCTTCCATCAATAATTTCAATGATGCATATTCTGACGCGGACAATTTTAAGTGTACAGGCAAAGTATTTATTGTTAGATTCGTTTTAACGTAGTTAAATATTATTTCATTTTATACTGTTATATACGATAATAGGGGGTGTCTAAATTTATTTTTATGAGTTGCAGAAACATCAACAATTTATTATGGGATTAAATTATCTCGTCGTGAGAGTAATTCTCGCAAATACTTATATTTCGTGTAAATAATCGGAGAGAACTGTGCAATTATAGTACCCTATTTCTTTTTCTCCAAATTAAGCACCCTCAATGTTCTCCGCAACAAGGCTTGAAAGTTATTTCGTTATATTAGTTATTTCCCCGCGAAGCAATTTTTCCTCAGTACTGCAATTAAACCGCAATTGCTTTTCCCAGTGATTTTTACAACGCCCTACGTAAACACATTTGCATTATCAAAACGTAACTCACGTGCTTAAGTCTTTAATACCGTGCAGATACGCTTATAACCACTGTTATACTATTCCATTTTGGTTGTTAACGTTTGAAAATAAATGTCACAGTGAATAAACTACAACCCAATCTCACATTAAATAAAGTCACATTATAGGATGAGTGAAGTAGTATCAGACGCGTCTCTGTCAGACGCCATCTTGTCAAAGGTAGTTAAGCATTTAGTATAGAAGTACGAGAAAACTCGTAAGCAGTACTATCATAGTGATTACTTTCAATAAACAATAATCGAGCAATTTAATTCACAAATAAAACTGTACCTTCCATTTGACACAGAAACTCGATAGAAAAATTAAACAATAATATCCCTTCTCGCGAATCGCCGCGATGTCCCCCAACCCTACTCGTGCGCGCTTCCACTTTCATACTCGGCTATACCAGACGGAAAACACTCAAAGAGCATAACCATGAATCACGATAAAAATCTTTTGTCCAGAAGTACCGACGCTTGGCGACGAAAGAAGGCAGTGAACACGCGTTTCACCAGCGCAGCTAGATATATAGAAAAGGAAAAATAAGATGATTCAAAATGGCGGACGGAAGGAGTCGCGAATTCGACGTCACGTTACAAATCGGGCTTTCAATCTGTGTTTCGAGTACGCGTTATCGGCGAAGCGATCGAGAAACTGAGGGGATTTAGAGCGCGAGAAACGCTCGAGGGGGAAGCAACGATGTTCGAGGATCGTTTTCGAGCGATCGACGGGCCGTACGAGAAAAACTTCGAGAGGTTTTTGTGGCACGCACACGTTGGTATAGAGATCGCACTCTTTGTGCCGTGTTTATCGACTGCTGCTCGTTTCTGCTCGAAAGTAGATTTATGTATTATCGGTTGCTCTTCAACGTCGACGAGTTGACTTTGATTTCGTGTTGCAGTTGGGCGAATCGTTGACTGAATATACAGGGTGTTTCAATTATGACGTAAATCGTAATATCCACGTTACTCTTGCAGATATAAAAAAATGTCTGAGGACAAAGTTGTTCGACTCAGATCTGTAAACCTCTGAAGATTATTTTTGTCATGTTTTCAATGTCATCTAAGATATTTTTTATGACAATGAGATGTTTTTTATTTCGGTATTATTATGGGTGATGAAGAATGGATTTCAGACACGAATGATACATTTTCACTAGCTTTCTTTAATTTGTAAAGGAACTGAAGTAATGTATTCCTGAATGCATCGAATGCTACTTGTTGTTCCGCCAATATCTCGACTGGCAGTATATCAAATTTAAAGAAAAAACATTCCAATCGCACGAGTGTAAAAATATTCTGCGATAAATTGCTGCATAAAACGCAACAATTTATCCTGCAATAATACTGTCATTAAGAAAACACTAGATTAGATATCTAGTACTCCTATATACCAGAATTTAATTAATGCCCAGAGATAAACTGAAATGACCACATATATTGCAAAAAAGGCAGAAGCAGTACATAAACTAGTAAAAATGCGAGCTGAATTGTCGACAATTACGAGCAAGATGGCCGCCAATAGTTACAGATTTCAAACGTACATACATGTCCAAGCAAATAAACTTGAGTGGTGGATATTTAACCTGCGATCGGTATGATGAAAATTCATACTAATTTCACTTGCAAATACGAGAGCAATATCGTTGCGAGCCGTGTGAGTTTCATTCGCTGCCGAGAACTCCGTAATTGAAATGGCACAAAATCTACTTTTACGACATAACCATAAACGTTACGCGTTATAATTCCACGGAGAGTACAACTGCTCCACAGTAACTCACACACGTTATTCGCACCGAAAAGTATTGCAAATGACGCGCAAGTGCTTCACCAATTTAAATTCGTAATTACCAAAGTCATTAAGATAAAACACCTGTATACTACGCGATATTACGTTAACAGTTCCGAAACAATTAAGTCCCTTTTATCATCGGCAACTCTGCAAGAACATCGCCGTTAGTGCTAATTGTAAAACTCCCTCCAACAGCAACAATAAAAAATACCGAAAACAAAGAAGCGCTAAACATTTATGCATGACGTTTCATTAAGTTCCATCACTTTTGTATTAGTCTTATTATATCTGAATCATAACGAGGACCAAGTCTAACAAAGCACAGCGATTACCGCTCGAGTAATACAAAAGTAAAAGACCTATTTTGCAATGTAATTAAGAAACCAGGCGTTTCTTGTGCACTCTGTTCTACCCTTGTTGCAACAGAAATCTCTGTTTCCACTAAAAAAAAAACCAACGACTGATGAAGGAGAACAGAGCACAGGTATTTTCGCTTAATTCTCCCTCGGTTAACCACATTAAATCAAAACCCTGCTGCCCTATATAACGACTGCACGCTACACTCATTCAACGATGCATACATAATTTATACGCAACAACATATTTGTACGTAGCTTTCCCGCAATTTGGCCGCGAACCACGGCCAGTATTAACGCCCCACCGCGAGACACAAACGCGTTAAAGCAGGGTTAGACGGTTGCGAGGTTAATAGAAATTATGTGGACGTGTGGGAGCGGTGTGTCCGCATGAAATACGAGTCGTCTCTGGAGGAGGTGTATCGTGCTCAATTGCAGTTCACCGCAAGCGTTAACCCTGTTTCAGACGAGACATTCTGCGTTGACAATACGTAACAGGGTCCGAAGAAGCGTTGTCGCTTACCAGGTGCCATGTCGATGCGGATCACGAATAATTCGTCCATAGTGAACAGTGCGAAGATTCATTTCATTTAAAACGAACGCACCGAGTGAACAGCGAAGAAAGTGGAGACCGGCCCTACTTTGTACGACTTGAATCGATGGTTCAACGCTTGCAGGCAAAGCTGAACTCAAGCAGGTGTCAGCCTTCGTGTATGAAAGGTCTAATTTTCTGTCGGAGAAAATCAAACTATAAACTTCGTTCATTCTCGAACGATTTCAATACCGCTCGAGGTCTTCCACGGCAAGTTGTATCGACGCTGCCAATTGTTCCCGTCGTTTAATGCAAGCTTTTATCCACCACCATCAACGTTTATCTCACGTTCGCCAATATTTTGCAACATATGCCAGCAATGACTAAACTTATCAACTCAATCCCAGCACTCGCTATTTCACTACTGCCGCTCTCCTACAGTTTGAAAACGAATGAAACGAATCGAACCATCGAACTGGTTTAAATGTTCCAGCTTTCGTCCTTCAAATTCACTGCGGGTGAATCATCCGCCGTGGACATCAAACGTGTAAAAGTGTAAGTTAGCCGTTATTAGCACAGCGATTAATTGGTTCAGGGTTTCGAGTTTCGATGGAAACTTTATTTCACTTTATTTAGACTGTACTGGGTAAAGAAAACCCTATGAAACCTTGGTCGAAAAGTCAAACGTTTCTGAGATGCAAACATTTTTGTTTGCCAGCATCGTGATTGACTTACTTGCTTCCATCGATCAGTCGTTCGTCGTATTTGCATAGCTCCCCCGAACCCCCGATTTAAACCCTTTGGGCTTCTTTTAACGGGGATATTTGAAAGTCCCAGTGTATTCCGCGTCGATAAATGACTTAGAAGAATTACGTAACCGAATCCACCATGAATTGGATTGAACACCCTGTATATAAACGAGTGTTTGGTTTGGAACGAGGCTTGACGCAGGCACATCTTGCTTCCGTTGATCTCGACTCAGGGTTAGTCTGGCCCTGCCTCAATAACGAGACCTGGCGCAGCCACTAGGGTAATCATTCTGTCGAAGGTCACGTTCTGTTTGTATTTGTAGTGCGACGCGCGAAACTTCCTGATTGAAACGAGGAGTCACGTATTCGGCTAATTACCGGCGGGACAAAGCTGCGAAACTTCGAGCATTATCTGTTGGAATCGATGGGAAAAAGAAGCTGCGACGAACCAGTGCACTTGACTCTGGAACGTTTGTTCCGGAAACGTGGGTCGTTTTGGAATGAGTTTCTTCTTCTTCGTTTTTCATGATACGGTCGGACTAGAATATTGATGTGGCACTATGTTATCATTTTGTTTCTTGATATTAAATGCACGGTATTCTATTTTGCGGGATTTTGTACTACACACATACATACGTATATGTTTATTACGTTAATCCTAATTTAAAACTATTCATTACTAACTATCGTATTCCTGATAAATAGAAAGCTCGACCGAATGGAAACTGTTGAGAATCTATTAGCATACAAATTTCAGTGAATAATATCAGTTTCAGTAATGCAGTTTATATAGTCTACGTCTATTTCCTTTTTTTCTGCTGTTATCTCACTGGAAAACAAGAACGAAAAAAAATGTTAAGCTTTGAGCAGTATGATATTGTTGAATAACGATACCCTGGTATGTTTGCCTCGGTCATACACGTCACGCTATTAGCGTGGTCTTAAAACCAGATTACACTGCTTGAAATTCGTGGCACGGCATTGTGACATTCACAATCGGAAACCCTACCGTAGCAAATACTTTAATTAACGAATAGATAATATTTCATGCACGACCCTCTGCCAATATACAAAATATTTCAATTCAAGGGACATGAAATTTTACCGCCCTTAAATCACCTGAATTCGATGTCGAAATCGTTAGTCCTTGCAATTATAATGCACGGACGATATGAAACCCAAATTTTTGGACAGGTTTTCGACAAAATTATTGGTTAAAGGTGTCGTCGAATGCGAGAGTAAAATTACGGAAAATTGAAAACGAGTAAAGAGTTCGATTGCCTTTCGAAATGATTAATGATTGAATAACTATCAGTAAAAGGGTTCCGATGTGTGTAGCTTGTGCCGCACACGTGTTCGCACCGTATTATTTGGCGTGTGATACCTTTGATTATAGGGTGCGTAACACGTGACTCGCCTGAAATTACATTCCATTGATTTCAACATAAGTGACGACTAATTACCGTGGAAACACGTGACGTTATTCAACGCAGGCATTCTGAATGAACTATTGATTCGTTATCAGACGACTGATTTATACTTGTCGCCAGAGAACCGAGGTTAACGAATTTCTATGGAACTCGTGATTTCGGAGTAACTTCAGGGAATACACGACTAAACGACCAGAAGAAAATTAAGGAAAGATACGATAATAAAGCAAAATGTTTTACTTTTATCGAATAAAGTAAAGTACAAGCGATTTACTGAATTATTGATCGTTGAAATAAATTGGCATATACAACTATACGATATTATTAATGTTAGATTTGTTTTCGTGCTGATGTAAGTAAATATTTATTCAATATTTATTCAATAAAACACATACGTTGAAACAACGTAAATTAACACAGAAATTTAACAAATATAATATATCGAAATATTTTATTGCTATTAATAGAAAAATAAATACCGAATCAATTTTATCAGCATAAATGTTCCACTAATGCAGCTCGCGAAAGACATTAATTGCGTATAGAAAATTTGATAATAAAGTTACGAGTGCAGCTCATGGAAGACTAATTATATAAAAAAAAAAGTATGATAATCAACAGCATTTCCAAGTTTTAGTTGCTTGGGGTAGAATGGCGAGGCGCATTAGAGAACAGGACCATAGTCTCAAGGGAAGAATGGCTTTTCATTAACGCGCATTTCGAACGCACAATTATATTTTGAACGTTTATTGTGCTCTGGGTAAGACGATACGGAAGTTCGCCAAGAATCACTCCGCGAACCCTCCCTTTTGATTTCTGTAACCTCGATTCTGAATGACTTATTCAGGCGAGCGTTGAAAAAAATCTACTTTCGTTAATGCATCCGATTTATTGTTTCACCATTGCGAACCGTAAAAATATACGGCCCTCTTATGGCAACAACATAATTGACTGTAAAACGTAATGAGGCAACACCGAAGATCAAAATGGAAAATAAACAGAAATTTATTAAAGCTTTGTATTCTTTTCTTTTGCTTCAATTAAATAAGGTATGTAACAAATGCTTTCTCCTTTTCAATTAACCTAATACAAAAGGAAGTCGCAGTGAATCGTTTTGTTCGAGAAAATTAATTTTTAAGCGGGTTACGATTCCAAAGGGGATGAAATTTTCTTAATGCATCGATATGCTCCATATCGCATATAAATAATATATACAATAAATCTTCTCCAACAAATCTGAATTATAATTTCAATTCTATTTTGTGAGCATCAATCACAATAATGTACTTCAAATCGAACCAACCATTTCTACGATTTTCCATTTTTCATTCCCCTCATCCACTAGCGAAAACTTTCCGAACTATTCTCCGTAATCTGCCGTTTACCGGATATTCGACCAACGCGTCCCCCGTTATAATAACAATAGTAATCGAAAAACGACAGGCTCCCCAACAAAAATCAATAGATCCGTTGCATAGGATAGGCATATTGCGGCACGGCGATGAAAAACAAATTACACGCGAGGTTGTAACTCGAAAAAGCAATTTCATTCCCGGAACGAAGGACAATATTACGTTGCCCTAAATGCACTTTGCCATAGAGGTCGCTTAGCGCCGCGATTTTCTCCAACGATCACCACCCCCGCCGTTCACACCCATCCCCCAATATGCACCAAGCTCAGGGTTTCGCGAATTTTGGAACACATTCAAGCTCATTGGCCTGATATCGCTAATATTCCTGGCAATACGTTGCTACAAGGCTGCCGCACTCGCGTCGACTCCCTCCTTCCTAGTTACGCGTATAACGAGCATATCAAGTAGGGAAAGATCAACAAGAATATACGTAGGAATAGGTATGTAGCTGCAGGGTGTGGCACGTGAGACGCGGTGATGGAATATTTGCAAGAATATGGATGACGCTAGGGCATTTTGTTGGATAAAGTTAAAATGTTCCAAGCAAATTATTTCTGTCTTTCCTTTTGGTTAATTCGTCGTACGTTTATGTACGTAAGAACGTTGAGCAGGGTTTGAAAGTTAGTTACTGGTTTTCTTGTAATCGCGCGTCAGAATTAATTTGCTTCGATTAAAGTCCAATTTGCTCACGTGCGACCAAACTGCTCAACGAATATTTACCACCGTTTACCGGCAGTATCAGTTTAAGGAAATATTCCTCCAAAAAATAATGGGGGTCGCCAGTGTATGAACGTTTCATGGGCCGTTCAGAAGTACGCCAGGTATATGACAGTGAGGTACAGGAAGGTGTACTCGTATACGTTTTTCCGGCAATCGCGAGGGCCGAGCAGGCTTGTTTCGAAATGTTTCGGTGCCCTCGACGAAAAGAGGCGGCCGCAAGTGCATCGTCTCTTCTCAAACCGCTCGGGTGTCTCGTAATTAGCAAGTTTCCATCCGCAAACCCCTGAAATTTCACGGCTCCAACCGTGCAGAGCGAAAAATAAGACCTCGCTACCTAACCTAGCTCACACGGCCGGTGAATTAGACCAATGAACTCACTTGGAAGTATTGGAATAGTAGTGGAATTGATAATATTTTGAAATTAGTCGATTTCGGGTAGCCTTCCAGTTAGTGCATTGCATTTTCTAATTGGGTACACGATGCACTTAATGTAAATTAGTCTGGAGTTTGTAGAACTTAACCTGGACTCAAGTAATACGAAATTGCACCAAATTGAATGCAATTTGTACTTACTTGAGTTACGTTAGGTTCACAATTCAAATTAACTAGTTTGGCACAGTTTAAACTTGCGAAATTGAGTATCAGCTAGGGGCAAGTGAATTTATTTATAAGATTAGACTAATGTAATTCAAGGATACTGTAAACCTAATTCAAGCGTGTTTAATTAATTTGAACTAATTAAAAGTAGTACGATTTTCGCACGCCTTCGAAGATTGGACTAAGACATTCAGAACCGAGTTGGGTTCGCAAACTAACCTGGCCTAAATGCAATTGTAACACGTGGAAATTATTCATAAATGCTAACAATTCCTGTTATGGAGGACATTCCTGTCCTCCGAGTTAATCTATAAAACTATGACGAGCACAATTTCTTTAATAAATATTAAAACTTGTCGATAGCCGACAACAGTCTGTTTAATTTAAAATAAATTATCATTTAAATAAACGTAATCTAACCTATTTTTATTTCGTTTTTAAATTACTCAAATCTAATCTTCAATTGCCAACTTATTCAAAAAGCGTCAGCAACAAACTGCAATTAATTCCGGTGTACGTTAAATGCAGTTTTCACATATCAAACTGGAAGGTTAGATACGAATCGACCTTTGATGCGACAAAACCACCGTCCTTGAAACCTTGCCAAATGATAAAATTCCAGTTTAACCACCGAACGATAACATGTGGTCTGAACAAGTTAATTAAGTTTCGACGTAACAGAGTTGATACACCTTTTCCATGTTCACGTTCCAGCAACCCCCTAATACGCGTTCAACCAAAATGGCGGACATGTTATAACTGTGAGCTAACCTAAAACTAACCACCGGCGGTTTTCGAAATTATTCCGTGCGCCAACAGTTTGGCTCTCGAAACTCTCATTGACGTTGCCGATCATAAGCCTTTATTGTCTGGGTATTTTATTTACCAATTTTTGATAATCTATTAATTACGACAGCGAGGCAACTCTATTCAATGTCCGAATAAGTATCTTTCTTTTGCACTGCATTCTTGCCAAAATCGTGGTATGATAAATTAAGTATCTTAATAATGGAAAGAATGGAGTTACGACACTCTCATAATAAAGGGCTCAAATGTTAAATTGCCCGTTAACAGTTCTCGTTAAAACAGAAAATACTAATTTTTAGCGCGTACAAAGGGTAAATCATTAAAAAGGGCGCGAGAAATTGTACGGTGTACTTTTAATTGCAAGCTGCGGCTTTTATTTATTAACGCTGTACCGTGGTAGGTGCTTACCCTTTGAAGAGAAACGGCGTCACGCTTTAATTAGAACGCGCGATTTTTATCATTACCGTGTTACTATTTATTTACGGTTAATATGAGATTCTTTGAGAGAGTACGGATTTAAGGCTCAATTTAACACGCGGCTAACCTAGCTCTGTAACAATGACAAAACGAAGAAGCTACTGCGCATTGTTGTTTGCATTATTTCTTTGTCCTTTTATTCAACACCTTTCTGTGAAAGGTTGCAGAAAAAAAATAATTAAAACTACGGATTTCGCAGTTCTACAGTCAGACTCGAAGTTCTTCATCATTCAAGGACATTATCTTGCTTCCCCCACTACGCAATTTATCTTCCCCTCCACAGTATTGCCCCTACTTCTTCTTTACATTTCTCGATAACCTAGCTCGCACAATTCGGAGTTATTCATTTAAAAAGTGAATTTATAAATCCATTTATATTTCTACAAAGTGTAGTTAATTTTCCTGACGCTTCTATATGTTTTATTTGCAAGAAAGATTACAAATGGACCGACCGGCAATATTGAAAACATTGTTCAGATGATTCAATCAATAATTTCTATTTGTTTCATTATGTTGTTTCATTACGTTCGTTGTATCAACGTGACTGCGACGCATAATTTGTTATTTGCCAATTAATTATAGACCCTCTTATTTTCACACCGAATGCATAATAGTGGCAATACTGAAATGCAGATAAGAAATATTGGACGCCCGGCAAACTAATTAAAAAAATGTTTCTATGAATACATCAGGGCACAATAACAAAATGTTTACCAGCCCGTCGACATCACGGTGAATTACGTTCCACGCTGTAATTGTGCCTCACAAACAATGATTGCTACTAATCAAATTGTGCACGGAACATTACATCTTTAGTCGGCTGGCACCGGCTCGCTAATCAGATTAACGAATTATCGGATTCGCACTGGTCCAAACGATCTCTGAGGCTACTGTGTTCAATTCGCTTTTAATCTATCACGGACTCCCGCTGCTTGGACATTTCCCTGTTCTCATTTCATTCCCCTATTTTCTATGTAGGACAGCTAAAGCTTCTTTTCAGATGAACGTTAATAATTGATTGGATTTCCCTTACTCCCTCGTTACACAATTTTTCATCTCCAACGCATGTTTGCGAAGGAACATTGATCTAATAAATATAGCGAGAAACGCAGAGCTCGTTTAGAACGACATTAAGTAAAATGAAGCGAATATATTTAGGCTATTTAAGTTTTGTAACCATAAGTTTTGTGCTTACTGAATGATTTTTTGGTTTTACGTGTATTAATTTTCCTCCACTTATTTATCTCATTATTTGTATTCAGCATACTGCATTCAATAAGATCCATTGATAACATTTGATTGTAATTAATTTTTGTGCGAAAACTAATTCTAATTTTTGCGAGTCGATCGTTTTCGATTTTGATCTTTATGGTCAGATTTAGTTCTGCGGAGTTTATTGACCAGCTATGTTGCCAAGGGACCGATGATTTATGTCTTCTTATTATTAATTATTGGCAAAATTTTAAAGTAACGCGATTTTTCGAGTACTTGTTAGTAGGAAGTATTCTATTCTACCATCCGTCTCCCTTTACTACAAATAATAAAGTTTAAACAAAAATACCTTTCCAAGTGGAAGGTATTTCCATTCACCTTTTCCTTATCAACCGTATAAATTAAAGATAAATTTATCAAGTCTAATAAAGAACATAGCAAGGAGGAAAAAAATGATAACGGGGTTTCGAATCGAAAAGGCTAAGTATAATATTAGTATTCTAAGTCTTGTTCAACTTTATCTCTGTTTTCGACGTCTAACTTAGGGCTGCATGATCAAGCTCTCCGGTAACCGCTAAAATGTGCTATTCGCATGCAGATATAATCGGAGAGCCATAAAATTCAGCCGCGTCTACGATCGCCAAGGCATGGGTCCTATCCACTACATTACAAAGCTCATGCCAGTGGAAAGAAGCTGCGCTTGCTTGGCGAAAACTGGCCGAAACACATCTTTCCGAATTGAATTTCCAGGAATCATTTGTCATTCGCTAATCTATCATTTCGATAGTGCCAGTTTTGACCACGTGTCGCAAAAGAACTCACGCGAAACATCCAGTCGCCACAAAAGACTACGATTCAAGTTACAGACTCTGATTATTATTGGTGGCCAGTTTTTAATTCTTAATTTAATACTCTTATATATGTACATTTACCTTGCACGAGGAACGGTTGAAAAATAATTTAGAAAAAAAAGCAACAATCATTTTGTGACGCAGAATGTGTTGGACTGAAATATTAATAAACAATTAATAGTATACCACAGGCCTCGAATACGAAAAATTTATAGTTATCATATCCCTGTGTTCTACTCCGTCTAACCTATCTTAACAGTTAATCGAATATCATTTAATAAAAATATGTCTGCAATTTTTGTAACGTCGCCAATCATACGAATCTTGTCGAACAAGATGGCCGTGAGTGCGCTGAAATACGCAGAGTAATCTAGAAATCTAGTTCAATCCTCCGTTGCTTTACTTATACGAATAGTTCGTGTATTTAACGTTTCTTGCATGAAGAACGTTTCCTGTACATTCTTGGTCTCGACTTAATCGCCATTGCCAGAACCTTTTTGCGGTTCATCGCGGTCTTAAACGATTACTGGCATAACTGACGTGCTACGCCTATGCAAGTTTGAAAAACTGGCGCGTTCTATATCGCAGAATGATGTATCATAATTCTCACATGCTGTTTAGAAGTTCCTTTTAACCCGGTAACTACACTGGTCGTGCTTCCATTTAAAATGTAAACACGCATGAAAATTTTTACAATTAAATACTTTTAGACAAAGCGTCACGTTATTTTCGTATCGACACTGTTAACTATATAATATAAGATGCAAATAAAAAATGAGAATTAAGTGCAACATTTAACGGGTCGAAAAATTGCAGTAGAGTAGCCGTTGTTCGAATAAAATTGTACAAATGTTCTTAAATCCGTTCAATTACATTTTTTGTTACGATTTTTCGTTATCCTTTTTAACATGATACATCATCTCAAACTCTTTGAAAGCGACACACCTAACTTATCCAATTTCAGCAGTGAGTAAGGAAAGGGTTGTCCAATTTAGCGCGCGATTCATCCTCCTACCCCTATCAATTCGTTGCCAGCGATTTATCAAAATTATAGATTGTTCTTATCCGCACGTTCAATTTATATTTCGATTCTTTATACTAGAATAATCAAGGGATGCTCCTGAACGTCCATTAATACAAGATGCAGATGAAATTAGACTTGTGGCGGGCAATTTAAAAAAGGGCAACAATAGAAATGTTACCTAACCTAGATCAGCAAAGCTAAAAAATGCAAAATTCTTGATCCTCGGTGCGTGATCGGATCAATATTTATGTCATGCAAACGTATAGTAATGTAATGAATGATTTTCAGCCGGCCATACACAGAAATAAAATGTAACAAGATGGGCAGAGAAAACGATAATGCAACCGGAAGTTGAGTAATTCCATCGATGACAACAGTACCTTACTTTTCATAAGAAGCTTTGTGTTTTAATTCTGCGATTCGTTTCATTTAATTCTAAAGAAGCGAGGTTTTTATGAAGGAAAATTTATTTGGTCATTTTCGTTGAGGAATTCTATGGTTTCCGGTTGTATCATAACTTCCTGTTCACCCAATATGCAAGGTATAAAACTGGTAGAAGAGACAGACCAATATCTTTAGAACCGTAGTTACGTCCAGTTATTAAAACTATTAAATTGGATAATTAAGAATCTCAGATGGTAGTTTGTGATTAATATGCGATGTGTAAATCGTCTTTTTCCTCAATTCTTAAGATATTAATCTGTACCATCTTTCACCTCAGACAATGCATATGCAAGATGTTTTCGAACGAGGGACACTGGCTTGTCTATGGATAAAAAATACAGCTTTTAATTTAAAAATCGACGATATTGAACGATAGTTTAGAGACAAATTTTATCTCACTGTATTTGAACATTATCTTTGGCATGATACCGATCGAATCTGTTATTGCCTCGAATAACAATCGATAAATAAAATTCTGATAAATAAACGCACGAGTTTTATCGACGAGGGTAACTTAGTTGCAATATATTTACCCTGTTTATAGCCCAGAGCTTTTCTTCATTCAATGATCTAAAACCGGACAGGTGAGAATTTTTGTTCGGACCAGATATTTTCCGTAGATTTGTATCGTCCCATGTCTCTGCGCAATTGTGTCAATTTATACAAAACGTTTCGTATCGATCAGCAACATGTTTATTTGGTTAATTAAAATGTCACTCGTAATCATTTTTTTTTAAACAGAAACGTGTTGGAATTTTACTCTGATTTTAATCATCATTCAGCAACGATAGTAATAATCCAAAATTTAAGATATGAGGGCACTGAAAAATTCCATTAATGCTATACTCATCGACGGAATTTTCTAGTAAATGCGACCTGAAAAATCAATCAATGACCCAGTTTGTCCAGTTATTTAGGAAATTGCACTTTTCCGACTCTTTTCTCCTAGTTTTCGAAAGTGGGACACTTCCCGCAACTTTACACTTCGTCCTCGAATGTATATGTACTACGACTTTGTACCTATAGTCTAAGAACGACTATATTCGTGAAAGGTTAAATGGAAAATCGTTGTTTCTAAATGTACGTAGAAAATTCCATCGTTATATTTCAGAATACCGAATGACATAATAATGGTTTAATAGTACCAAAAACAAAGTTCCAATGAGTAAAGAAAAGAAAGACGGTCTAAAAATATTCAGGACGCCATGCTTCATGGATTCTTTCAAAAGTACTATCGTAAAAATATTTGATAATTGATATTCTTGTTTTAATGCGTCATTTATTGATTTATTTAAAACCATCTATTCCAGTGCGTTCCAAAGACGATGGATTATATGTAGTTATACTAATAAATTATATTGGTACACGCTGTAATACTTGAGTATGCGATAAGGTCAACAATATAATTAATGTAACAGTAACAATAAAATTTTTTTGTGTGTATTAGATTTTTTAAAATAGTATTAACTTTCTGTTACAAATAAAAATAATCAACTCGATAAAAAAAATTCAACTAATCGTTCTCAGATATAATACACCCATCACCTGTCACCCGTGTCTTATTAATACATTCCTCATATAACAGTTTGAAAGACGCTGATCTAACGTCAAGCACGAGTTTTCCCAAAATCTTCGATCTACCCCCAAGAACAATGTAAATGAAATAATATCCAGCAGTACAAGATTAATACTTATACAAAATCAAGCCAGTGCTCCCTTCGAAGCATTCCCGTTGAAATACAGGTGTATGTGTATACCTGTGTGTATGTACAATATAAATATATATATACGTATATATGAAATATGTATATATTTATATGTATATGTATATATACATAAAGATCTATATAGACGAGATGGAACTAGACGGAGGGACTCACGCGACAAGCTCGCCGAATAACCTGATCTTCCTGTGGCAGGTGTCGAGGAGGGAAAGACGCGAAGAGACAGTCGAGCTGCTGGCAGCGCCATGATGGACAGGCGTCGGTGGCGCCGACAGGGTCGAGGACGTCGAGGCGGAAGAATCCTGGAGAACGACGCGTGCGGGCGAACGCAGCATCGTCGTCGTGGTGATCGTCGTGGTCGATGACGATCTCTTCGGCGCCCCGTCCTCGTGCCCGAGGATCTTTTCACGTACGCTGGGTATGCACCAAATCTTGTTTGGTTCTCATCGAACACCGTCTGCGACACCGATTATCGCCTGGTGTTCGCCTTGTATAACCACAACGATCCTCGAATTGCACCCCCTCCGCGAATACGATCGTTAAATCCGCGTCTATTATCTCTACTCCTTTTTCTTATCCGTTTTTGTTTTATTTCTAACAAAAATTCTTCTACAATTAGAAAATGTTCACAGTCTCTCCGTTTAAGTAACAATCTGTTTCGTTCCCTTTTAACAATACATTCCTACTGTTCTTCGTTCACCACGTGGTAATCACGGTACAACGCCGTTGTCCCGGAAGTGAAATCCCTTTTCTCCGCGCAGGTATACATGATGGTCGACGTCGTGTATACCGTTCGAGTGTCGCCACTATCGATCCAAGATCAACGAAGGTAGAATTCGGTCGCGGTGACGCGTGCCAAGTCCACCTCGATTATCATTGAACTTGAGTCGCTCTCGATTCGCGCGGGCCCCAGTTGAACCGCAGCTCTCTCACGTTCACGGTACGCTGTGGAACAATCGTTCAACGATATCTGAATGTGATGTTCCCGTTTCCGACTTCGACCGGGAGAAATTCAAACGCCGCGCCGAGGGTGAACCGCTGGCGCACCCCTTTACCGACGGAGCGTGTTTCTTCGGTCGAAATCGAAATCGGCGATGTTTTTAGATACTGTTTGGATAGATTTTGCATCGTGGTAATTATTTATTAAACAGGTCTCGCACAGTCGACGATGCTTTGGCATTTTGTGAACCGATTCTTTCTTGTCGCCCTTATCTATATTCTGTATCGAGGTAGATTTGAATACGAAGGGTGTTGTTTTGGGTGACCGATGAGGCCAGATGGCGCACTTGTGCTGAATCGATTTGTTAATTGAATGGTACGAGTATGGTCTATGATGTAACTGTTTTACAAGCATGATCGGTCTATTGAAATAGGTTTATCGAGGTATTATTAGACCCGAAGTAATTGGGAATGTTTCTTAAAGTTGATTGATTGAATTGATTCTGACCAATTAGATGCCACAAAATATTGCAAAATGTGAAATGTCTGAGAATGGTGAATGTGATTGATTGGTTTATATTATCAGTCATGTAATGAAATATCGTAGAATAAATTAATCTTTCATCTATATACCCTTAATTCGAATAAATTGTTTGCAAGCATGAAGTGTGCATGGATAATTACAGCAGAAGACATAAACATATTGATATATTATATTACTCTGTTTTTTTTTTAATGAAAATGATCAAACACTTTTAACCAGTCTTTAGCCAACACAAGAAATATAGGGCGACTCAAGAGAAGTGTCGCTTTTCACAATTTCTGTTTAAAATTTAAAAACTTCATAACAATCATTTCTCAACATTAAAGTAACGAACTGAAGTAATACTAAATTCGTAATTTCTTCTTACATTTATATAGCAATGGAAAATAAATTATAATAAAGTAAACCCTGTTGCAACATTTTCTCATTCAAGCATACCATGAAATATATGAGTTTTCTACGTTAGTATATAATATGGATCTTATATAGAATAGCAGAGTATCGTAATGTTATTGCAAGAAGTAAGTGAAGACTCTTGAAACGCGTGAGAAAATCAATGATACACCGTATCGACGACGCGCCAAAGAAGGCCACTACGAAGATTTATCGTGAAGTACTACTTGAAGCTAAAAATAGCAGGATTTTAAAAATATATACTTTTTGGGCTCTCAATGATTAAAATAATTTTGCTAATGAAGAAATATAAAAATGGGTCAATACATTCTTGGACAATTCGTTAAGTTTACTATACATACGTATGACAATTTTCAATTTCAAAATAATTTCTATCTTTAGTAGACGGATCTATCTTTAGTCTATATTTCACGTCGGAAATCTTTAGTATTAGAGAAAACAAAAGGGGGGAACCAACATACATAGGTTCCTGAGGCTTTAAGGCCCGTTCACTACTGTCATTATCCGTAATCATACAAAATTGCTGCCACGAAGTAAACTAATCCATAACCTACAAACCACAATAGTTCTGCAATTAAACATAATTACAGGAGAACTTTTGAACTAATCTTGAACATTTCCTGCTACGAACTTCCCCCATATGTGTTATATATATAGTGCACAACTGAATTTATTATTGTACGATATAATACAACTTTGACAGAATAATTCCATTAGTATTTTTCTTGGACATCGTCTAAAGTCACCCTAGGGATTTGTCTTAATGGGTTTAATTCTTCATACATTTGGAACAATGTGGAACGATATTTTTGCACCGATTGCACATGATAAAAGCTACAATTGCTAAATATTTACGAAATATACGCCAACCAATACTAGTATATCTTTTGTATTCATCAATGCGATGAGAAGAAATGGGATGCCAAAAATCCTAGAAGAAGCTGGTACACCTGGTCTACATCGAAACGGGTCACAGGGACGATCGTAATTACGATTCTCAGCTTGTTCGTTTTCTCTCCCTCTTCTCTGGGGTAGGAATGCAACGGAATTTTTAGAATATGCGCCACTGGACCAACGCCAAAACACTCCGCATGACTTCGGATAGCTCAGGGATTTCTCGAGATTCGTGGTAACCTTATACAGGGTGTCTTCGAATAGGAGGATACGCGCTTACTCTTAATAATTGAACACAATTCGTAAAACTGAAGGTTTGAGGAATTCATGTTATGCACGTTATGCGTGTTATGCACATATACATGTCAAGCATGCAGTTTCAGGTTTCACTTTCTAATGCGAAGATAATTAAAGTGTATACAGACAGTTCTTCAGCTATCTTCAATGAAATAGTAAACGCAATACGTAATTGTATAGAGATTGTTCGATCGCTGACGTTTATCCGTATATACAGATGTAATGAAATGCTATAAGAGACAGATAGTTAAGATCCAACAGAAATACATAGCTTCTAACAGATGATCTGAAACGGTTCATCCAGGGAGCTATTAGGGCACCAGGATCACTGCAATAAAACCACCCCTCGATTGAGCTCGAGCTTAACTACACGGAATGAAGATTGTGGTTGTTCGAGCTATCTTTAGAGTTATGTTCACCCCATTGTGCCGCTGTGTTTCGGGTGAAACACACTTTATAACTGGTTTAATATGTACGATTACTACTCTAGGATATAGTAATTTTTATTAATATTCCGTGCAATCTTTCCTCTAATATCATCTTGAATATAAAATTGGGGATTGTTTTATTGTACTCTATCATATCTCCCTGCTTTATTTTATTCTGAAGTGTAATTGGAATAAATACGACAGGATATCTTGATATTTTTCCCTAACATAAACATTATACTTCAAAATTGAATCTCGATGTTACGGAATTTGTCATTTGCATTTTTTTCCCACATTACTCAGATAACTGCTTACGCTCGCTCCCGTCCCGTTTGAGTGAATTTCTGTGGATGCAGCGTCTCGTATACGCAATTTAATGAACAACTGCCGACCTGATTGAATTAGTCATGAAGAGGTATAGTTCGCAGTCCACACCCATCTTGCGATTTCATGCTCGTATTTAAGAATTCTGTTTCTGTATCTAGTGAAATATACCCTTAACTGGAACATGTAATCGCTTGAGCGAAGGAACTAGATAATTCTTTACCTAATATAATTCCGATATCGGTATAAGAATAGCAGTACATCAACCATTCTTTACCACTGTGTATACGGCAAATAAATCCTTTTACAATTATTCTCATTGCGAAGAAAATGTGATACATTTTAAGTAGCAATTTTGTGAAACTGTGATGGTATAACGCGAATAAAAAAAAATATAGTGGGATTAAAACCTACGTTCAGGCACTGTTCCCCTTTCGTAGTCAAGTACTTTTAATACTTTAATACCGCGTCCGCCACACTTTTAATTTACGGAGGGTTACACAGAGTGTGCTAAAAGTTACTCTGCTCTGTAATATTGGTAATTGTTTTCAGAACCCCGATGATAGCGCGGTGGCATGGTACTAACACATTATGCCCAGTACACTCACAAACGTTTTCCGCTTTACAAAAGGAATACAAGAAACAGTGTCCATCGACTGAGCAATTTACTGTAATTGCGTTACAATAACTTTCTAACCATTTTCGTTCCATATTCTGCAGCTGGAGCTAGTTGAATTCAAAGCAGAATAGCAGCATCGAAATTTAGCATTAAATACCTCGCGAACCGTTCACAGTCCACGCCTAAAACCAAGTACCAGACGCTTCAATACTTCGACCATCCATCGTTGCGCAAAATTTCACAAACAAGTGTACTTCACACACGCGGCCGTGTTTTCTCGCGAGACGTTTTACGCTCGCGGTAAAACCAATGGAGACGTTATTTACGGACGGAATGCGGCGTTTTCATAACCTAGCCGAGATTGTTTCTTCGTTTCTTTTTCCAGGAACGAAACGACACACGACAGCGTTAAGAGGCTCACATAATCCGTGGCTTCCGACGGTTCGTGTGGCTCGCCGTACAAATTACGAGCTTACATCGAATACGCGCGCCCTCCATCGTAAATTCCGTCCGATTTATCGAGCCCCGAAGCCCGATTATGAAATGACCATCGGGACGCTACCACCCGTGATATTTATCGCCTGTTTTCCACAGACGTTCGATTTTTTTAGAGGTTCAACGGTCCGATGTCGAAGAGTGTCGGTTGATTGTTTGGAAAAATTGTGAAAGATGCGTGCGTTAAAAAGATCGCTCGTTTCCATGGTGCTTTCTCGAGCTGAATTGTTGATTTATTGTCGGGCGACTGAGAAAAGAGATCGGGCGCTCAAGTAGCGAGGATATCGAACGATTTTATGCACTGATTTTGGAACGTTTCAATCGCAGACGACGTGACATTACGTTCGGGTTGGTTTGAACCAAAATTATAAGTCAATTAAGAAGAGTGTGCAGCAACTTCCTGCCTTGCGTCGGTATAAAGATGAACGATACAAAAGTTACTCGCAAAGAATTTGTAGCACATTAAATTTATAGCTTATAAATAAATTGATGCAGCCGGAAGCAAGGGGTGCGAAATCAATATTATGAAAATGCTTTTAGAAGTAGCGTGATCTGTATCGGATTCTATACCTCTATATACTTGTCATATTTTTGATTGGCTTAACGAAATTCAATTTCAACATCGAATAAGTAGATAAAGGTACTCGTGCCAGACATAATTATTTGACAGAATAGCATCCAATGTTGCTGTCGTCGTGTTGATAAGATTAGGTACTGCACAAAAACGATACTGTCAAGAATAATAAATGTCTGCATTGAATTACAAAACATGCACGGTCTGGCTGATAACGAGACAATAAACAAATGGAGCTCGAAATGTATCTGTATAAGTCCGTGGCATTAACTGGCCGTACATAATTAAAATGATGCCCAAGCTATGTGTACGTCGCGAAACATGTAGCCAATTTACGCACACTGTACAAAGTAAAAATGAATTCATCAACAAAAAAGATTTAAACAGCGTCAAATAAAAATAGAATTCTTCTTAAGAATGATCTCATTATGTATAAAAACATTTAAAACTGCCGTACAGTCATATTATACGAAGCATACACAAAGTACGAACAGCGATATGATTATAATGTATTCGGAAATCGAGTGTTAGGCAAACCGACCACAAGATTGTTTCTATCTAAATGTTTCGGCTATCTGTACGTGGAAATGTTTACCAAAGAAACGAACGAGTACAATATTTACGGCACAGTCGTATGCATAATTATTTCTCAGAAATGCCCTCGATCCAAATGCGCAGGAACTTGGCTAAATCAATAACTACAATCAATGAGACGTTGAACAAAGGAAGTTCCAATAACCTTTACATACTTTGTCGGCGCCACGAATAAAATGAATGAATAGAAGTCCAGGGCCGAAAAAAAATTAATTTTCCACAGAGAGATGTTGGAAGATCGATACAAAAAAAGGTACAAAGTTCCAATGGAAAAATGTGTCACGAAATAATCTATACCGGATGCCGCAAGAAAATTCAATTTCACTGAAAGTGGATACAACATTTACATAACGAAGAGGAAAAGCGATAAGGCGCGTCTTAATGCAGTAATTGGATGAGGGGATATTAAAGATGTAACGGGCGCGTGACGAACAAGGTTTTTCAAAACGTTGTATAAATTAAATCATCGTTGCTTACGTCAACGAGGGGGCGCACGAACGCCAGTCGTCTTCGTTACTCGAAAACGTCAACAACCGTCATGCGCACACATAGTCATAGATAAACACATGTATACATTTTAAAGAAGCTCCGGGTATCTTCGTTGCGATCAATCGCGCGCCGTCGATCGAAATTTATGCTTAACTGAGCATCTCATTAGCGTGACGTCATTAAGGCCGGGGGCGACGGATAATAAACGTACGTGACTGGTGTCAACAAGAAGGCAGAGTTCTTTACTCCTCTTCGCGGTGAAAAGAAACGTTTCAGGCAGAAGCTATTCGGCGGAATATTTGCCGGCAATTATTTGCCAAGTGGCGTCCAATTTGGAAATTGTAGTAGTAGTACATTAAACACTGCGAATAGTGGTGTTGTCGAACGTAAAATCGAAATTCAAATAGTGTCCGTGATTCTTCTAGAATTAGTTCAATTAATACTAGGTATTCCGGTTCTACAATTTTTTTTAGGGTATTTATCAACATGAAATTTGTCTTCCTTAAACAACGATTGCAATTTAATATTCTAAATTACTCGATTAATTGAGCTGTTTTTCTATTTTACTCTGTCTACTGGGAAAATAAATAAGCATACACCTTACTGAAGGATTCACGATCGAATGCAAGTATTAAGTATTCGAAATAGAGTAGGTCACGAGTTTAGCCAGTTCAAGGTCGTTCCCCCCACCCACGATTCAAACCACGCTGCTCTCTGAATTTGTCTAGGTTTGCAAGTATTTAACGATTTTATCAGATCGGTGTAGAGAACGAGATGGCAATTGATTCTTAGAGTGCACGTGAAATATGTAGCCACGTACTTAAAATAATTTATTTTTAATAATCGAGAAAGGGGCTGGGGCAGAATGATTTTAGGTACGAAAAATGCTGTACACGTTCTATGTACAACAAAGGAGGGTTATTTAATCGTAGCAAGTCCCATCGTGGCAGCCGGTTGGTAAACTTTTAAGCGGTGGACGCGGTGAATAATGCTTTGGAAAATTACTGTCAGACAGAAGTTATCGGCCGAGCACTTTGGTGACTCACGGTTAAATGACAGAAGCATAGCCATTCCTCGCGTCCATTTTTGTTTTAAGTACTGTCGTCCATTATGGGAACCATTTAAAAAAAAAATAGCTGCACTTCGCCTTCAGAGATAGATTGTAGGTACACGTTGCAAATGATTTATTGGGTTCATGTACGTGTACGCTGTATAATTGACCTGCGTAAATATATGTGTTGATAACAACGACTTAAAAAGATGTAGAACGTTTCACTTTTACTGCAACTGATAATAGAGTAATCACCATTCTTAGTACCCGAACGTGACAGTGGTATTGTGGAACATTCTGCAAAAGTCGACAACGAAACTTTTTGAACTATAATTCCCGAGCTACACGGGAAAATAAATTATATGTGAGAATGGAGTGAAAAAAAAATACAATTTTGTTTAGTACGCACTCTTTTTCTTGTTTTACTTTTACTTTTGCTCTGCTATTAACCTTTTCCACGTTTCTATTTGCGCACGAAAAAATTATTTTCATCCCCTGCATGTGTGATTCGACTTGCAACCCTATTACTGCCCAAGCAGAATACTTTCACCTTTCGTATTAAAATTCAAACTTCTACCTTACCCTATTTCTAAATGTGAAAAATATTCTCGGCAATTGATATCACCTTCGACCTTCCTTTTGCATAAAAACATTGCTTTCACGTTTCATGCAACAAAGCACCGAATTGAGGAAAAAAGAAATACGACAGCAGGGAAGGGTCAATTACAAAAGGGGGCGATGAAAATCATCGAAATCACGGACACTGTCTCCGCTGAGCGAACGCTATTATTAGAAACTGTGATTAGCAGAACGAAAGGCGCGGGTGTCTATTGTACGGGTGTCTGTGATTGCGGCCTCGCAGAATTGACATTTATTTTCCACGCTTAATCGAGGACACGTGACGACTGTCAAATGAGCCAACCAACGGCGACAGTGATGTAAGTCAATTTCGACCAGACTCAGGCCGTGCACACGCCGCAAAAACAAATTGAATTAGCCGATCGTTGAGGTGGTATCCCTCTGACCACACCGACGAGTAATGATATCGGTGGAGAACAAAGTTCTGTGTATAAAGGCCAAGTGTGTCATGAAAATTATATATTAGTTTATTTACTGTCTGGAAATTTGTTTGCTTGCCGAATTCGAAGGAGTTCATTGGTATTGGAATAGGCGCGAGCTCAAAATTATTATTAAGATGATTAATATTAATCGTTTCCTTGATTCGGCAAAGAAATGGGAACGTTACAATGATAATGGTGGAATGCTCGCAAAACTCGGATAATTAAAACGTAGCGGTGCAAATAATTGAGAAATTATTATCATCACTGTTTTCATTGCCGTGCAATCGATATTCATAAAATGAGGGGACGAAAAGAATGAGATATTAAATCCAAGGTAAATTTCAGGCTAATAATTTCGAACGAAACTGATACTAACTCTGTATCAAGTAAAATTGTAGAATACAAAATAATACAGATTACAAAATGTTACACTAGAATAATTTATTCCTGTTCCTGTGATCACCTTAAAAATATACTTTTACAACCAAACATTGCAAGCCATAAATAATTGATAAACGAATACACAAAATCTGTAATTAAACAAAATTAATGCACGAGAAACAATGGCGGAATAAGAAAAGAATTGTTAATAACAGTTTAAGAACGTGGGAAATGACTGAATAATACCAGATGCATTACGATCCGGCTTCTACTAGAATATTTTACGTTTTGCATCGCAAATGAAAACCGACTACCTCAAAGAAAGAAAAAGCAAGAGAATAACAGGGAACAATTACAATATTGACCTATCACACGCGGCTACGCGCTTAAAAATAAATTCCAATGAATTACTCCTCGTCCAATTTTCATCGCAACAACTGTAATACGTCTCGAAACGATGCACATAATCTTTTTGTCCCTCCCTCTATACTGAAACCCCGAATTGTATTCGAAAATATAAAATTATATCTACGTATTTGCGTACCCCCGATATTTCCTTATTTCACTATTCTATTTCTCACCTCGTGCATGAAAAAAACTATACCGTCTATAAATTATTTATAGCGCTTCCAAGCTGCTTATTTTCATTTAAACGATGTAATAACTGAAAATAGAGCACGGGTTAGAAAAGTGTGTTCCATGTTTTACGACAGCATGTGCAGATTTTACTGTACAATGTTTCGACAGGTGTTTCTTTATCGTAACACCGGTATTATTGTTTCGTGGGCATATAGAAGAAGTTAATGCCCGAATGAAACAATTCGATTTTTAACCGTTCCAAATTTTCGCGCGCCGAATCAACAGAGTATAGAAATATCGTAAAATTAGAATTCTCTTTTCACAATTGGAAATTTACAATCGTGGTGATCCCGATTTATATATCTCTGTCAGCGAATTTCGAAGGTACACCGTTCGACTACATTCTTTCGATGAATTATTGCACACCCATCGAACGTTTTGTTTTTCACTCAGCACGGTCTCCGGGATTGTAAATAAGCGAGAAAGAAATTTCTTCACGTCCACGCGTCAGTGTGATTTGTTATGCGAGGAAATATTAAACGTTGGGATTAAAGAGGGGGTGAATGTTTCAATAGAATGTGGATGAAATCATAATTTACGAACATAAAGTATTTAACGGAGGATGAAAAATAGCTGACAGAAATACTCGTGGATTATTTGTTAGGGTATAAGAGGAATG
Source organism: Nomada fucata (assembly GCA_948146005.1). NCBI lineage: Eukaryota > Metazoa > Arthropoda > Insecta > Hymenoptera > Apidae > Nomada > Nomada fucata. Next base: position 10,305,243 of record OX411275.1, read on the forward strand.
GACATTCGAATAAATGACATGGAAATGAAAAAAATGGTAATCATTATTGTGATCAAAACTCTGTACCAATAAATTTATAATTCTTTAAATAAAAGATCCTTTAATTATTCCAAAATAAAAATAGTTTTCATTGTTATTTATATCTTTTAAATAATTCCTCTCAAGTCATAAGTAATTAATGATTCCATCCCCTTATTGTCCCTCCTATAATTCCTTATCATGCCCCATTCTTCAACTAAATTTTCCAACCGGCTACAGGAACTACAGGAAAATTATTAATTATCATTTGCACAAATTCACAGCAAATTAATAATTGGCTCGACAATCAAATCGCGTACACCACACAATTCCGCCATGTACCACAAGAATCAATCATAATTACTTTTTAAATCAATTTTACTTTTCCAGATTTTACTTCACCGAATTTCACTGTACCAAGATAGATACGAATACAATAAAAGAGGGGGGGGGGGGTAGGCACGATAAATCCACTCTTATCTGCTCAAATATTATACACTATCAACAAGATTCCACATCACACTTTGGCATCCAATAATCCTCAATAAATCACATTCTCCGCGTCGCGACGATATTCACCCCCGATAATCTCCGGGGGTACTGACAAAGACGTCTATGACAAGAAAAAAAAAAGAATATTTGCACACTGTTATTTCCACGCTAAGCTAATTTTACCTCCGTGATTCACGATTCAGGTCAGAGCGAAGGTAATCTCACTGTTACTGTCAGCATTTCTAGACAGTGAAAGACAGTGAAACTTTCTCCAGATAAACGTTGAAGAAGACGAGTATTGGTATAAAACATGTATCCTTCTCGTGCGTTTTTAATGATTCTAAATGTGCTCCGATTCGATGGCACATCGCCACAAACGGTTAAATTGATAAATTACTGCAAATTATTCAATCACTTATTTCTTTAAATAAATATTACTTTAAGATACTGAGTAGCTTAAACCCAGAAAGGTACGTCGAGTTTTCGAAAACGATTGAATTACATCTGTTATTACGTTACTCCGTTGCAAACGTAACGAAAGGGGGGAAAAAATGGGGAGAAGTCGAGTCTCGTGGAAATTCGATTCCCAGTTAAGAATACGATGGCGTGGAAGTTCACTTGCATCTCTTTGCCATGAAATTACGTGGAAATTGCTATGAAACGACCAACCGGATGGCTGCTCAGACAGCGTTTTACCACCTATATCTTTTTCTTCTAGTTTGCACCTGAACCGGCACTGTTCATCAATACGTTTTTATAAGAAAGTGGATTTCACACGAGGATTATTCAACAAATGAAGAGACAAGTGACTGTAATTTTAATATGATTTATTCAAGAACGTTTCTTGTCGCGCCTTTGTGGCAAAGAGTTTCTGATACCAGTAAGAATTGTACTGGATAGTAATATTATTATTGATTTTATAAGACGAATAGTTGAGAACTATAGTTGAGTATGTAAGTATTATATAATACTTAGATAATATTTTGGCTGTCAGTATATACGTACGATAATTTGTTATAGAATATATATGAATTAATATTACAGAAATAACTTTGTTACGATGTATTCCAGCAGCTAGGAAATATTCTTCTATTTTCAATTGAAAACAATTGATCTATCATGAAATTTCTGCTACAACATTTCACAATGTCTGGCAGTTCTACATTTTTTACCAATAATCTACTGTGCTTCTGACTATTTGAATCAACGTTTCAGTTTCTGAACTAAATAGTCACTGTTCTCTAAATGTTTCTACCCTTGACACTGGGGTCGCCCATTCAATTTCAAACTGGAAGACTAAATTCGCTGTTAATCAGAAAGTCGTCCAATAGCGAGCTGGTAGGAACCATTTAGAATCACCAACCTCGCCAATTCGTAATCCTTTAGATAGCGATCCGCATTGTCTAACACGAGCTATTTCAGTCTTGACATTGCACAGAGAACTTACCGGTCGGTCAATTCACACCGAAGATAAAGTACGATCTCCAATCAGAGACTCAGAACGCCATTTAACTATAAATATTGTCTAAATGAACGATCTAATCGATTCTCAATAGCTCACACAGTGATCTGAAAACGTAGTTGACACTTGACATTGTTAACAACGGGCAGTTAATTTCAATTCAGCCCTTGCATGGAATTTTGTTAATAATAGATGAATCGGGGCTAAGAAATTGTAAGATGGAATAATGTAATATTTTATATATATATTATTTAAAAAAAGTGAGATAAGAAATTAAATAATATAGTTCGTTTGATCATTTTTGGTTCAACATTGTAAAAATATGTTCAGGTTCTGCTTAAGTAACTGATACACCGAAAATGAATAAAAAATAGCGTAACAATATTTTCATAATATTAATATCGAGTATTAAACATAATATTAATATTAAATACGAATAGGATATTTCAGCGATGCAATATACTGTAGTTTAAATGTTTGTGCAGACGTACTGTATTTGTACTCCATACTTAAATACAAGTTCCAGGGTCCAATGTTTCACTATATCTTAATCTTTGCAAGTCGTCTCGAACTCATTGTCACCATTGGAATTAGAATTGTTTAGAAACTGTTGTCACTCTACACGAATAATAATGTTCTATCACGGACACATTATAGAATGATACATTAATAAAACAAAAAAGAAATGTTATACTACATTAATTCGAAATTTATATTGCAGGAGTTAACAATAATTTATTTAATTTCGACACATTCAACCTTGGGATAGCCTTTCAACTTTTCATTTAATGTTATTATACAATTGTCAATTCCCTCGAATATTTCGGTCCGGTTGGCAATATCTAATAATAATTCCAAACTTTTGGTTAGTAGCTATATACTTTAACGAAAGAAACGAGAAGAAATGAAATTTTCTGCATTGAAAAGAATTGTTCTATTATTGAAATTCATTGTACCACCTGTCCAGTGACACCTGGATGTCCAACGACGTCTGCTAAGTAGTTAAACCAGCCTAACCGCGACGGATTCAGTCCATTTGGACCAGTTTCAAGCAACAAAGGTGGCGAACCGATTGAATGAAAGTCCAGTGACTGACTGAGGCAGTGAATGGGCGAAAAAGTGGCCACAGAGAAGGGGAGAGAAAAAAGAGAAAGAAAGAGATACAGAGATGTCTATAGCAAGTTTAAAATGTAGCTCGAAGACGAAATTTAGAGTACAAATAATTTTTCTATTCTCATTTCAATCTCATCAATTTTGTCTGCCAATTAGATTAGTGAACTCTATATTTACTTTATTCAAAGAGAATTTTTGTTTTCAATATAACGAAAATAACTCTAATATTTTTTACTTTGATGATGATGAATCGTTACCATAACTCGAATCAAAATGATACATAGAAATCTTATAAAACTGGTTATTAAAAAATCATTCTGTACCTTCCTTGAAGTGTAAGGCACTTCTTTGAACATATGTATAATTTTCTATGTTGTTTTCTCGGTACCATTTGTCAATGGTCAAAATTGCCATTCAATGTCCACAATACAAAATACCAAAAGTTCTTAGCAGTAGGTACTAGAATTTTATCTAAATAATTATTAAATACCATTTGTTCCATTTGTTTATTTCTATTTTTCCACACAATTTCCCACGCATCCGTCAAAGTTATCAAATGTTCAGCAATATACACGTAAAACATTTCTATTATAGGCGAACTTAAATATGTGCTATTTAATTGTAAAAAGAACCTGTGCTCGATTTTTCATTTCCACTCTTCGCTACCAATTTTTTCACTGGTCATCCAAAATTCCCATTAAACTTTCATAACATGACCCCAGTTGAAGTTGAATTTGATTTCATTTAAATCTCGTCTAACAGTAATAACGCCAAGGGTTTATTTTCCATTTCCATTTTCCGGTACAATTTTTCACCTTTCACTCAAAATTACCATTCAACGTGCACAACACGAATGCCACACAATCCTAAACCTGCCTCAACTCAATTTAATTCTAAGAGGGCCGATTTTCATTTCAATTTCGCATTCTTCGTTACCATTTTTCCACTTGTCACCCAAAATTCCCATTAAACATTCATGACTTTTTCAATACTTCATTCCAAGAACTACGTTTCCCATTTCTGGTTTCATTCTTCGTTACCATTATTTCACTTGCCACCCAACATTTGCCCTTAAACATTTACAACACGAATACTCAATTCTCTTGATTCTCAGCTAAACGTAAGAAATATAATATGAATTGTTACAATTACGATACGACGAATCGACGAGCGAACGATAACTCGTACAGTGTCCGATCACCGGTTTCCCATCGAAGAATCAACGACACAAGCCTCGACGCGCTTCCCTCGAGAACTCGAAAGCGACTGAAACGGCCAAATCCTTCTTGCATTTCCGTTCCCTTCCTAATGCTGCGTCGCGCGACGACGCGACGCCAGGCGCCGCGACGTAACCCGGGGTGGGGGAGAATCGAGGAGCGTCCAGCCGTGCAAGCCTCGTCACCCGGAAATGACGGACAAAGACGAGGCGAGCAGGAAACGGAGGGAGTAATGGTACCCCTTTATTCTATAATATTTTTATTTAACTAATCGAAGATTTGCTTGGAGACTTTAATATGCGATAATACGATCTTTTTGTTCGTTTGTTTTTCTATTTTGATTGAGTTTGGGGTGGGCCTTCGTTCTGAATCTTGAGGATAGTTGATTTCTTTTTTACAGAGTAGGGGTAGTTACATGGTGCAGTGACGCAGAGGGCTTTTTAATTGTTTTGCAAGTGAAAATTAAGTTACTTTGGTACGCAGGAGATATCATAGATATATCCGATCCATTTTAGCTGTTATTAGAATTTATTTATAGAAGATCTGGCTTGGCAATTTTGATACGCGGAACCGCGATTTTTTTTCTTCTATTTCGATAAGGTTTGGGTTAGGTTTTCATTCGCAATCTTGAGGATAGATCAAATGTTTGACAGAGTAGATAGTAGATAATTAGTATTCAGATTTATCTATGTATCTCTAGATATTCTCTTAAATTTATTTTATTTACTAACATTTTCACTCGTAAGCGCTCTATTACAGCAACTTTTCGATATCAACACGGCCTCTCGTATGAGACGATCGTAAATTGCTGGTCTAAGACCGAGGATAATCGAGGCCTTGGATGATCGAGACCGTGGATAATCGCGACCCGATTAATCGAGATCCTAAAATCTAGGACCTACAGCATGCCATAGGAAGAAGTAATTAAGTGGATTAAAAGTGAAAATTGGTAGCTAAATGTAGTTAAGATAAGGGTGCTGATGTTAATTCTCCAATTTAAATTAATATTTTTATTCGGGAATTTTTGCCCGTTTAATGTATCTCCTAAAAGAGTTAGATTGCTAGTAAATAGCTTTCAAGTGGTTAGCATAGTTGGTATCTTAATTAAACTTCAAGGGTAATATTTATTTAATATTATTCTGATTATACTTCATTCGCAAATCTTTTGTCAAGACCAAGCAAATTTTCTTTAAACCAGCGACAAACATTTTATCAAAATTAAAATTCTTCTGTTAGTTCAATATTGGATGGGTACATAATTCTAATGACAAAAACGAAAGGTGAAAACTGTATATGTACCCTGATATCATCCATAAACGTGGAATATTTCGGTAAAAATTTTCCTGTGGAAATATTTCATTTTCATTGCAGTTGCTTATTAAATATTTACTGTAACTTTAACACGATTTATATATTTTGCCTTTTATTTAAATCGAGTAGCTATTATTAAGCTAATAAAATCTTTCGAAATGGATTGAGTGCTTTGAGGCAAAATGATAGGTATTATAATTACATAGTTTGTATCTTAATGACTTAACGCTAAGGTAATGCTTAATCATCTATTAACGCCAAATGCTTGGCATACATTTATCAATTACTCTGTATACTCCGTGGAACAATTGGTACAAACCTTCTAGATCGTGAAATTTTTCAAGAAAAACTGTATGTTTCGAGGTGAAAAAGGATGGGTGGCATAATAGCTCGTGGTGCATGTATTTCAGGGTCAAGTTTTTTTAAAGCTTCAAAGTCATTTGTCTTTAAACGGAACCACCTATTTTTGGGAATGTGACGAAAGAAATTCGACCATTTATAGCAATACGTCCTTCGAACGATCACCGACATAAACACTTATTTTAAATCAGTTTCAAGATTCTAAAAAAGCTGTCGGTTCATTTCCTTACGCCTATAAATGTAAATACTAATACATCACTACTTGAACAGTTTTCCAAATTGATAGATATAATGGCGCAACATGTTTTGACATTAAAAACGGTTCTCTATAACAAAAATTAAAAATCCAGACCTTGGAATACCAGTCACAGTTAAATAGTTAACCCTTCCACAAGAAAAATTTATTATTCAAAAGATTTTCAAACGAAATAAAATATGTTTATCTCACATGAATAATATTTCAAACTTCAAATATTCTAATTCAAATGAAGTCGAATGAACTCTCAAATCATACATGTATTTTTGTCCGCTTCGAGGCATTGAAGCATTTGGAATATAATCAATATATATACAATGAATGTTGCGGAAAGCGTAATAACACAATCGAAAATGCCCAAACATCGACTGGAATCCTCACAACGACATTACAGGAATTACCAACTATTATTATACTTGGATTGAACCCCCAACTCATCACGTGTCGATTAATACGTGACGAGACAAAGCTTGCCATCTATAAAAAAGCCTCAGAAATAGCAACGAACATGGTTATTATTACCACGAGGTCGAATATTCCCTTCGTTTCCTTTGAATTTCATTTTCCACGCATAACAATCATTTTTAATCAATGTCTCGTCCCCACGCACAACGGCAAAATCAAGAACGATCTACCAGGTGGAATAAATAATCGAAAAAAAAAAATATATATATACGTTGGAAGCATGCAATTCTCGTCAAAGAAAGTGACATTCTCGATGCAGAAACCAGTATGAATTTTGAGTACGTTTAAGGCCATTAAGTATTTGGGTTAAATCAAGATTGGCTTTGAACAACTCTCGCAGATCGGGTTTTACTGCAGAGTCGGAAACGTAAAATGGGTCACGGTTCGGTTCAGAAGATACTTAGAACGTATTAAATTTGATTCGCATTAAGTTTCGTCCATTGAACGAGACACGAGAACGAAATTGCACTAGCTAGATAAATAATAACCTCGAGAAAACTGTAGGCTATCGGCTAATGGTTGAACTTGATTCGAGTTTGCTTTTAGTGCTTTGCTGCAGCTCACACGTACACATATATGAACTCATGCCTGTTTCGCAACTGACGCAGGAATACCGTTCCACGCTAGTACTAATGCACGTAGGGCTGCAGGAACACCGGTTTCGAATATGTCTGTAGACTTGCATTGGGCAATGTGTAAGAACATTTTTTAGGTCTGCTTGAAATTATATATGTACGAGTGAAGAGTACAAAGTGTGCACAGCTGAATGGTTTGCAGCGGGATGATTTTACAATCGTTTTTCTTGGTCGGATTCCCTGAAGGTAATCCAGGGTTAAAGTAGCGGTAGACCTGACTGTACGTGCCTTGGTAGCAATGGTGAACCATTTTCTGACACTAGATGTACAGCATCCGCAAGAACATTGCTCTTTCTTAATAAATATGAGCGCCGAGACACGGGTGTACTGCTAAGAATATGTCCCTAGATTTCTACGGAAAAACGTCGGAGCTGCTCAAAATTATATACCAGTGAGCACTACAATCTTTACATAACAGTAGAATAATTCCACGATAACGCTTAGTGGTCAACTTCTTCGGCGCAGGGACATTCTTGCAGCGATAAGTTTGTCCCTATAGAAGTTGATAACAGTGTAAAACAATGTTCTTACGCCGGTCCATTACCGTTATAATATTTAATTGGCATAAAATTATGGAAAAATCAACAGTCCTTTTGGAACTATGTAAAAGTGGAGGAAACATATATTCCCTTCTGTTTTTGCGACCAAGCACCTCCAAAGACTAACTTATCCCACTATACCTCAATTTGCTTCATTCAAAACGCGGGCAACACCTGATCCACTATACTAAGGGAAATAAATGCGAACTGTCATAGATAAAAGTCTGGAACGGAAGTCGGGATTGGGTGTGGTGTACAATTTGCACGCTTCTTCTTTACCCAACGCGGCTGCTATGGGCGTGAACTTGAAGATTAGATAGAACCAACGGGGATTAGGTCAGGATTGAATCTAAACAAAATCTGGGTCACCTTCCGATCATGTTATAAAACCGGGTCTGGGTTAGATCTAGGTTAGCCTGAGTACAGATACTCACGAACTCTTAGATAAGGGCGCCACTGTCGCTTACGTAAGGGTGAGTCTCGATTACGGGGCAAAGGACACGATGAAACGATATTGCCAGTCGATTTGTAAAGGAGTTCGAGGAAGCAGGTGTATCTTTTATTCATTTCTTTACTCTTTTGAATCGTTCCTGAGGATTTCTTTCGGAATAGGACAGTTTCTTTGGCGGTTGCAATTGAGACTGTTTTATGAAAGATTGTCGCATGGCGTGTATTATTTTACGCTTGTGCTTTTATCAATTTTAAAAGCCGTTGGTGGACATTTATACGTTATGGTAATTAGCAAATTCGTGCCTTCTCTTTTAATTATAATTTTGTTTGATTTTGTTGAGATATTTTTCTTGGGCTTTATTTTGCACTTTTACCAATTTTTCTATTATGTTTCCCTTTCGTCTTTTATGGGATATCTGGAAGAAATGAAAGATAAAAGATTTGCTTCGTCAGATTTTTTTAATTAGTGTTTTTTTCAGCCTTTAATGGGACACTAAAGTGAAATGAAAGATAAAAGGTTTATTTTCAGGCGAGGTTATCTTACACATGTAAGAAGGTGAAGTTACTGATAGAATTTTTTGTGGGTTATTAATGATAGATATTTTAGTATTAGTTATCTGTTAGTTGATTAATGTACATTTTTATTACACATATTAAATTTAACGAGACGGGTAGGTGGAACTTTTTGTGTCACAGATTCATCAAGTACTGCATATAAATTAAGAACAATGCAAAAAGAGTTCCAACTAAAATTATCTCGTAGAACGCCTCCTAAATCGTCTAACGAGATTACTGTACATCTAACTGTCACAGTAATTTTCTTCGAAAAGCGAAAATGTCGGAAGGAAGATTTAATTTAATTTCCCCAATTAATATTTATATACGTAATCACCTTGCAATCAGACATCCAGCATGATCTTATCCTGCTATTTTGTTGAATATACTTAATACAATATATTTTTATACCGGTGTCTTGATTCATTAACAAAAGACTGGATTCTCCAAGTGTTTATTACTATTGCTTTTTAATCAACAGATTTACGATATACTTTTATCGCAAAATTGAACAATCAATGCGAATGAACATCGCTCAACAAAACCAACTTGCATATCTGACCACCAAATTAATTTTCACCATTTATCGTACCCAAAGACTACGAATTCTACGCAGCACCAGGTTATCCAAAATACCAAGAAAACAATGCCACTTCCCCCCTCCCACTCCCATCTAACCAACGACAAATAGTTTGTCCAAAATGTGTACCCCCGAAGGAAATATTGCACACGCTGATAGCAATTCCGAAAGAGCCTCGCAGCCGCGTCGATCCGCTTCAATCCGGCGCAATTATGTCGAGACAACGATCACGTTCCCGTGGAATTACGACACGGACTATTATCGTTGTTTCGGCCTGCAGAATCACTGTTCCACCCTGTGCGCTCACCCTTTGTAGAACACACGATGGCTCAGATTCGGGGAGGAAGAGGAACCGGCAAAGCGTTCAGGCGGACTAGGAATGACGAGCAAATAGCTACGACACACGACAAAGCTACGTAGAATGCGTTATTGCAGTAGCAAACAGGACGGCAGGTGACTGCCGAAGGAACGAGCCACGCTGGGTAAATACGAAGATGTGAAACGCCGAGGGAACTTGGGACAAAAGATCTGCGAAGCGTTGACACGGCAAGTAGGACTGATTGAAACTCCTGCGACGCTGCATCCCCTTATTCTGTCTGTTTTAATTATTTTCCATTTCGGTGTGTTTCGCTGCTGCGGCGTCGATGGAATTGGGCTGCTTTGCAAGTCCGTAAATTCTGTTTGCAATGGTTGAAATTTTTGTTTACTGTTATTTTGCGCGCGGAACATCTTTAGCTGGCGATTCAAATTTTTCGCATGGATTCTGCGATTGACAGAGGCAAGCTCAGGCACAAACTTTACGTCTGAAACGTTAAATAGCTTTCTTATGGAACTAATCGGAGTGCGCCGCAAAGGATAATCGGCGAGATTAAGATTAATATTGCATTAGGTTTGATGCGTTTCTTTAACCAACATTTATTATTATTTGGAAACGGTGGAATAAAATCAATCGGAAAGAATCGAATATTTGCTGCGATTCATTCCTTTGTGTGGAAGTTATGGGGATATTTGAAAATAGCGAAATGTTAAATTGTTGCAATATGTGATTAAGTATCCAAACGTAAAATATTTAAAAATCATCGCCCAATTGTATAATGTTATGTAATGTATAATCTTCCTTAAAAGTTGAAGCCTGATAAATACATTTTGTGGACTTTCATCTGAAAGTTTCATCTGGATTCTGTTGAGAATGAAATCAAGATTTCACAACAATTTCGTTTCGTTGGAACGAATATCAGAAACGACGTTTAAATCTATTTGCATTTGCACCGGTGTGCTTGTAGAAATAAACGGCGGAACGACGAGGAACGACATGAAAACGGCAAAATAATGGCGGCCCTTCGATGTCGAGCATAATAATCAGCATGGTCGAGCGGCTCCTACTGCAGCAATTTACATGTATTCTCCGCGCTGCCATCCTAGCTATTGTATAATTTGCGTGGAGAAAGGAAAACGCTTTATCGACAATTAAATCCGAACAGACGTACAGTGAGTTCTTTTCTTAGATTCCATAATAGCTACTTTTCCATTTTCTACGGTACATACACAGTCGCTCGCGGGACTGGAGTAAATCATATATCTCTTCTGATCAGAATAAAAAAAAAAATATTCGAAACTAGATGCTAGCTTCGTAACACCCTTAATAGCTTAATCCCCTTAAAAAAGGAACTATCTTTTTATGGATATACACATGGGGGGGGGGGGGGGCAAAATGTTACGACGTATGTGTATTTTAAACAATTTAATAAAAAATTTATAGAAGCTGCTAGAGCATACTCGCATCCACCAATATTAAGTGAAACAAAAATTTCATTTTCGTTCTCCACTTGCTTACTGATACCAGGTCAATACGAATTCCACGTCACGGTACTCTTCGATATACCTCTGATATATTCATGTATTCATGTACGCAACGAAAGCTGGCAAGAGCGGCATACCAAAACGATTCACTTAATACCAACATAGATCTATTATACACCCTTATTATACCAGATATTATACCCGATATTATACCAGACTACCCCTTCCGGCCCCATCAACCACTGCCGGCTACACCAAATAACAATCAAAACTATTTTCCAGCCCGGTCTCAAGGCGACTACTGGGGCTATACAATGCGAACACTTGGGAACACCCTGCACTATAACGTATACGTATAGGCACGCTCGATGGGACCCGCAGAGCTCTGTGCAAAATTGGGAAACGCGGCTACTCGAATGCGGAAAACACAGGAAAACACGAGGAAGGACAAGGAGGAGAACGTGGGCAAAGATCGGACGGCGGTGAGCGAAAGAGAGAAAGAGCGAGGGCAGCGTTTAGAAGTGGGGAGGGCAGCAATGCGACGGTAGTTGCGCCGCGACGCCGAGCGTCGGATCAGCTGTGAGCTGGAAACTCGAGTCAGCTGACTGGCCCCCCTGCTGCTGTTCCGACTCTGCGGCAATCGATATTCCTCTCTAACCCCGCGATTCAGCGTGGGTCTACGTGTTTCTCCTCTCGGAGGACCGAACGTCTGCCTACGCCGCCCCCGCTCTTGTACTTCTTCTTGTGAATAGACTCACCGACGCCCACGGTGTGCGGTGTTTGGGAAAACGGCTGACGTGGAACGGTTTCATGTTTTCGGGGAGAAAAGATGTGGGATTTTATTCTTTTTCGAAGATTCTGAGGGTGACGTATTGTATTTTCAGGGGCGGATGGATTGTATTTTTTGGGGAGCAGATTGTATGGGTATACGGGTTGTGTTTGGAGGGTGACGGTTCTGGACAGTGATCGTGAATGTCGCATTTGTCTTCCCGTGAGCGGTAGGGTAGGTTTGTAGTTCGTATGAATGACGTTGGTGGGCGAAGAAGTGATTATTGGTATTTTTATGGTTCGAAACCGCTGACTTCGATTTTAGGAGGACACGCGTGTCGCATGGTACATATTATATGTGAAAAGCGAGAAACAAGAATGGAACTGCTGTAAATGTAGAACTGGTACGAATAATTATAACACTGCAGGTGTCCGATGCAGGAGTTAAATAGTTAATTTCGGCGAGCGTTGTAATGTGAATTAGGTGTTGGAATTTCTTTGGGCTAAAATCGTTCAGCTCAACGAACTGGAACATGCCGTAATCAAATTTAACGCAACTGATAATTATCTGCGACAATATGTCGAACTGTTTTACGGGCATCCACGCTTCAAATTTAATAGAAGCAAATGCAGATGTTGCATGTCGTCGTAACTTCAATGTTACGAGGCATATTTGTTGTAATAAAATTCTTTGACATCGTCAATTCGTTGCTAATTTGTACTTACAGGTTGATACTTGATTTCGCGTGACATAAATGCTTTTATAGCCACGAAAAAGAGTCGGAGCAAAAACAAAAATAAATATTTTTACACCCAACAACTTTGTACCACGGGTACATCAAATTTAAGAAAACAACTAAAAACCGCACCAGTAACGTCACCAAGGAAACCTCACTGTCCTAATAACATTTCCCCTCGGCTTTGAGCGCCGGAAGTTAGCCGTTTAGAACGATAGACGCGAAACCTCGTTTTTACCCGACCCTTGCCCTTCTGCAAAACCAGAGAAGGGCGAAAAGTAAACCGTGACCTTGACTCGTTGCGTCCTTCTATGTAAGCCACTTCAGGCTACGCGGTTTAGCAGTGAGACGTGGTAATGATGCATTTTGTTGAAAGTATGGTGGTAGGGGTGGACGAGATGAAACGCGAAATCCTTTCAAGTAGAGTTTCGTCGTGACGCGACTCGTTAACGATCGAGTGTCATTGACAAAAATCAGACAGTTCGATTTTTGTTATTCCTCTAGGAAATGCGACCGATCGAAAGCAACTGGCAATCGGATATACGATTTGTGGCTTGTTAATTTCGATAGTTCAAAATGGAACTGAAGGAACAGATCACTTTTAAAGGGGAAAATTTGTTGTAGTTAGTCTGTTTTATCTTTTGCTTCTTTGTGGAAAAGTTCATGATACTTGGATAAGTATTTGGATTGTTGGAAATGGAACTTGAGGAATAAGAATTTGTCTATTTAGGCGAATTGTTGGGGCTTATCCTTTTTCTTCTAGGAATGACGAGGGTTTTTGGGTGTTTATGGTTGAAGATTTTCAGTGGAGGCAATGAAAGAAATGTAAAGGGTTTGTGGTGAAATTGAGGGTAAGTGATTGCTTGTGGAAAATTGAATCTATTGTGAGTAGCATGAAGGCAACCCCTGTTTTTTTTTCTGTTGAGAAATTATAATTGCAGAATTTATATGCTAGGAAGAGATTAGTTTTCCGGTAGGGACGTTATCTACGAAAAGAATACGATTGAAAGAAATTGTATTTCGTTGAAGTGTTCAATAATATTGTATTTCGGAATATATATATTATTCGGGGAATAAAAACTTGTATCAACATAAATTTATATAATGAACCACTATTTTCATTCACCAGAATATATGAAACACTTTTCTCATCCATAATTGCGCGCGCCGTAAAAACACGACTCGTCAAAACTTTCTTCATAAATCTACAAATTATATGCATTAAATTCGTCACACTTGGATGGGAGAATTTGATATAACGCGAACGCCATACAATAGAGCAACGCAATAAAAATAAAAAGCAACACCCAGTCTATATAACACATCGACAAAGTTAAATTAAATATTCGTGCAATCAAAACTATATTTAACTTCGACGAATTTTTAATAAACCCCTTCCTTTACACCCCTATATTTTCTGTTTCATAATACACGTATTTCTGCTTGAAAGAGTACAATATTGTAGAAGAATGAAAAATCCTCAAGATAGTGAAATACCATAAAGTTTTTACAACACTTCGATTTACAAAATGTACACACACACACACACACACACACAAACACGCATAAACTGTCTCCCTTTATGGGTATCCCGTTTTGCATAAACAGAACACGGTTCCGTACAAAGCACTTATACGACCCGCATTATGCAGATGAAAACGGGTCATTCAGAGTCGTGAGGTAACGACGTGTCGTATTTTGGGTAAGCACGGTGAAATGAATGTGGAAAGTGGTTAAATTATACGGGGGTGCAAATACTAAAATATCTTCTGTGCTTATTTCACGACCGAACTAAACGGTTACGTAAAAGGCAAAACTGTTCGAAATAGGAAATACTATATATTGTGGTAACATTCTATGAATTGATGTTATCGAACTGTTTTCATACTGTGTTTAAATTAAAAATATTTTAATTCAGAAATAAATGTAATTAAAATATTTAGCCTTAGAGATTGTTTGCCGTTTAGTATTCAGATTGTTATGGATATATTGAATGTAGAAATGTTTAAAAATGGCCTCCAATAACTATTAAAATGATTTTACAATTTAATAATATTTAAATAATTGCTAATATAAAAGCATGGGAGGACATTGGTCTCGCATTTAGTGCGATTAAATGAACTGGAGTTATTTAATTAGTACCGTGCACACCTGAAACCATACATACAATGTAAAGTTTTTATCGGATAACACTTTTCCGAACGATCAATAATCCTATCTCTCGTTTATCGTTAAACAAACGTGGACAGGATCCACCATATGGGCTGGGCATCGTTTTCCCATTTTCAAAACTTTGCCAACCACTTCAATTACCACGGCCTGCAATTTCGTTTACATGTAATTACTGGACCCGAGTTGAAGCGTCGAAAAAGGGGCCGTGTTAACGACACCGAGCTGAACCGATAATAAAATTTCTGAAACGTCTGTTTGTCTGGGATGTGAGTGAAATATCGAAGTCGAACGACATTTATCGCAGTTTTCAACCGCAAGAAAAGGTATCTAATATGCTAAATGATCATTTACTTTCGATGTTGGTAGATTTAGCATTGCATGGATTTGCTTTTATTTTGCCTTAAACAATTCTCCCTTGCTCGGCTGTACGATGATCTTATCACGACCCTGTATAGATTCGCTTAATTTTCTTCAAGTGAAGTTCCAATGAGGTGGAGCAGTTTGTCGAAAGGGCACCGGGGACTGTTTAACTTCACCTGGCTGTCATGCTGAAGCTACCTAGGGAAACATGTCGCGAAGCTATTACGGTTTAATTAATTTCTGGCCTGATAGATTGGTAAAAAGCAGGAGTTGCAAGTGTCTGGTGTTTCTGGGATTTGAAGTGTTTCCTAGGAATAGGATGAGTTTGGTATGAAGTCTGAAGCTACACTGGGCCTCGTACATCAAAATGTAGCCACTTTGTTGATGAATAGTAGCAGGGAACAAATATTAGTCAAAGATATAAAGATCCTTGTCTTAAATGTCATCGCTCAAGGGACTAATTGACCCTGTGAAAACTGAGTTTTTAAAGAGACCTTCTCAGTTTGCAAGCACTGCATTTGCAAATATGCATTTAGAAAATCTAATTATAAAACACTGCTAATTTTTATTCCAGAAATTGCAATTGTATACCATAATTATAGTTACTTGTCTGTACGGTAAAAGATATACATTTTAAACTACTGTGCGCTCAATTTCCCGACTAGCTGTATATTCTTCAATCCTTCGGTATTACTAGATCCAAAAAAACCGGGCACAAAATCCAACTAATAAATCAGCCTGAACGCGAAGATCCCACAGGCAAACAAGTGCCACGATCGTGTGCACGGACGTAAAAGAAGGCGAAAACAAGCGGAGCTTTTAACTACGTAATTACCCGGGCAATCGAGCGCTTCCTGGTGCGCGCGAGCGCCACTTTGGCGAGGAGAAATATGGCGGAGATTGGCGCCAGCCTCCGCCGTTCGCCTCTAACTTAGAGGCTCTAACCCGTCAGGATTACGCAAAGGATGCGATCGATGAACGGAAATGGCGCCTGAGTGGCGGCCCTGCACGCCGTCGGGTCGGTGATTCCCTTTCGTAAACTTTTCCTACGTTTGTTTACTCGATTTTCCCTAGCGGTGGCGCACACGCGGCCATTAACTATCCCTGCGCCATTTTTCCGTCGTTCACGGGGGATCTCCCTGTTTGCGTTTCCATATAGGGCGATCATCGGACAGACTCGATCGATAATTTTTGTTCGTTTTCACAGCGTCGTTTTATGCGCTCTATTCTGTGACGGGAATGAAAAGTCGTAATGGTAAGGGTTAGGTAACAGAAAAAAGTACTGTAAGGTGAGGAAACAGAACTGCGGAACGGATGTTCGTGGGGAGTGGGGGCATTCCACAGAGTTGACAAGCGTTGCCAACGTGATACGAAATGTTTGGTGCAATCAAGTGCTAAATATGTTATTACTTACGTTTCTTGTTTTATTAATACTAGGGGCATATTATTGCATTCGTTTTTACCAATATTGCAGTTGGATTGTAACTTCGGCTACATTTTAGAAGATCAATTCCTGCACTTTGGAATCTGAAGCGCAAAGAGATCTTAATTTCCTCCATTTTTCTTATAACTATATGTTTAGGATAAGGTTACACTTCGAGTAAAATATTATCAACGGATAAAGTTATTTACATACGACTCACTTCGATATATCATTTTCGCTTGGCACATATTTATTCAAATATCTTTAAGCTCACCCTCGAAAGTAATTCAATTCACAAGATGAATAAAATCTGTGAGTGACGAAAACCAACACAAACAAGGAAAACTAAACCAAACCGTATTAAATTTAAAATATAATTGGTATTCAGTCTCCACCGTTACCAGAATAAGAATATCGAACAATTAGCCATCTACGTAAATACACCTTTCCCCCCTGATCTTCTAATTATATGTATATACCCTTTTCAAAATTCTAACCAGTAACACACCATATTTGATTACTTCTTAAAAATAAAAGCACGTTTGTGTATGGACCCATAAAAATGGACTGTCCTGTATTTTCATAGAAGAAGATGGGGTTGCCCGCCTGGTGACTCGTTTCCGTAAACATGGAGGGTAGATTCGTGTACGTTGTGGATATATCTGTATAGACTTCGATATGGGGTTGGAATTTTATGGGATGCGTCAATGGAACGCGGGCAATATAAATGATCGTCTTTTGGGGAAGATTGCGGATACTGGTTGGAGAATAAGACTAATGGTTTCATTTCACTCATTCAGAAGCTACGATACCAATCACAGGGAGACGACGGGTATTTCTTATATCTGACAATACTGAAACGTCACTGTCAATAAATTATTTTAGTACCAGATAAAATTATTTCGAACCTATAAGGAAGAAAGGATATTATTATGACAAAAGTTGCAACACCATCGTAAAATTCTATACACATCCAGTTCTTCTGTGGAATTTGTACATTCGCGTCACCGGTCCATTTGAAAACAATTTGGAATTGGATGAAGGGACTTCTGAACAAATGGCGGGCAAACTCACACTTTTACTATTAATACGTCTTCGCTTTCTAATATTTTTACCGATTTTCGGTCCACCTGCGAACACGTTAAACCGGACACCCCGTACAGAACATATCCATACCGTTTACACCCTTCGTGTTCTCGTTGCGCTCTAGAAAGGTTTCCTTTCCGCAAAAAGATCGGAAGTCCATTAATCGGCTCGCGTTACGCGAACCAGCCGCCATTTTTCGCCACGAGAAACACTCTGGGAACGTCTCGAAGGAGCGTTAGGATCGCAGTCTCCGTTTCGTGGACAAAGGGGCAGAATTTCTTAGAGGCAAACTCGGTTTACCTCTGGTGTGACAAAGGCGTAGGATTCAGACACGTATCCTAGAACAGTGGATTGTATCGATTCGACCGTCAAAGATGCTTTTAATGGACGTAGAATGGGTGGCATCGTTCTTTGACATTCGATTTTTCTTTCTTTCGATGACAAAGTGCTATCTAAAAGGTGGTTCGTGGTATTAGGTTCTTTTCGTACTCTGTAAGATCCAACTAGCTAGTGAATACTATATACCATTTGATGGGAACATTTGATTCGATGATCTGATGGCGTTTAGTAAATTAAGATGTGTGGAACACTTGAGCACGGATGGTAGACGTAAGTCCCAATAAAAGGAAGTTTACGCTTAATCAATTAGATGAATGAATGAATTAAACGAAATGAAATAAATGTGAAAATGATTGGTTGAAAGAGATAGAATTAGGGGAGGCCCTCCTTGGGAAACTTATTAAACACTTGCTTAGAGTTTAGAGTGTTGAGTTAAGTGGTTTGATAGGAATGAGGGGGCAGATCAGGAGAGCGAACATCGACTCTGGTCACTCGCAGAGTTTTACCAGTATTTAACCAGTATCTGTATCGCAGTAGCAGTATCGTTCATCCGAAAATAAATTACCAGTCCATAGCCTAATACTTGATGATAACTCGTGCAGAAAATAAGAAATCTACCATTGTCCTTTATTGATGAAAGAAGATAATCTTACAACACCCAATACTCCTTACGATATAGCATGTAGGATTTCCACTGTTGGTGACTGTACGTACAATTTTTCACCCGTGGAACAGGTTGGTCAATATTAACCAACCAATTATTCCCCTAGGTAAAATTCCATTCTCGTCGTGTATTCTGCATCGAAGTTTCCAATGGGACCGCAGTGTCGCATATTAATTTTGGCTTCGATCACGTGTTACTGGTGCATCGTCGATAGGTATGCCGGGTTCCGTCGACATCAAACATTGACATTACCTTAATGTCGCTGCGCCGCATTCGAAGTCCCCGGAAGAAACGCGGCGGGTTGGGTTGGATAAACATCGGACAACGTCGATACGCTTTATTATTCCACGGTCAGACATTTATCCTTTCGCGTCCGGCGATGCGGTTAAACATGCAGGTGATTGCTTTTGGAACGGCTGACATGCGACGAAACTCGTAGGAATACGGACTGCTGAGTATTTGAAAGTTGGAATTCAATTTACGCCTTGTCGTTCCATTGTCGAAATAGAATCAGAGGGGCAATTAAGTGGGCAAATAGCGATAGAGGGCGGGCACGTATACTTATGGGACTGACCGTACGAATACAGATATATTCCATTTTATTTTCCACCTGACCCCGGTATGAATACTGAAATCTTGCTCATCGTCAGAAACGGATGGGGAAGTTAACGAAATGTTAATTAAATGTTAATTCAACCAAACTTCGTCTGACGTAACTAAAACCGTATACATATTCGGCGTACCGTGTTATACGAAGAACCTACAAACGTGCATACGACGTTCTACTTGTAAGGACTATCGTAAGCACACCGTGTTCTACAAGAGCCCTGACAATTCTCCAGCCTCGTTACACGAGACTAACATAGTTTTAGCACTGTGTTATATGAAAGCCGTGTTCTCAAAGTATCATATGCCAGGGCTACCTGTATATGCAACCAGAGTAAAAGAAAACTGGAGGAATAAATGTTGGAGACGTCGGGAAACGCGGAAAGCAGCCACAGTAATGCACGAGCGCTCGCGATGCAAGTTTCGAAAGCCGCACGCCGGTATCGGCTTTCTGAAGCATGCTTTGCACACACCACGGCACGTGCCTCATCAGACACGTCAAACGTCCGTGAAGTTCTTACGTCAGACGAACTGAGACAGGCAATCGAGTATACAGGGTGTTCATTCAAACTGAATCCGTGGTTCTTAATCGACCCGTAACGCCGTATCGGAATATAAGAATTAAAAAAATCAATGATACACGAATTGTCACTTCAGCAGTAGAGGAGCGTACTGAATGTATGGTTCTCTCAGTGAAAAATGATTTTATAATTTCATTGAACCCGTTACGTAGAAGTAATTGTAATTACTATGATTGTTCCCCCGTAGAATAACCATAAAGGTACAAGTTCAAATTCTTTTGCTTCAATCATAATATAATACGCGGTTCAAATCCGTTTCTAAGATCCTCTACGTCACCAGCACACAGGAATCTGACACAACTGTTACATTTTAATGTTTTCGATCCAGGAGCACAGACTCGTTTTAAAGGCGAGCCTTCAACTAACAGCGAGCAAGGAGTATTATATTTCAGAGTGGACAGGTTTGAGAGCTCGCAAGAAGCATATCCTTGCGAGCAACGGTGGACATAAACGAGCTTGAGCGAATACTAGTTCTTGGAGACGCGCCATAAGGTGGCCGGACAATAATGCCACCGTAGGTTCCGCGAAACGCTTCCGCGATAATGGCTGACTTTCATTTTTGCCCTCAACCTGATCTCCAACGAGACTTTACTTCCCTTAGAACACGTGATTTCAGTGTACCTGATCATGATGAGCCTCTAGAGAATAAGTGTTTCTGGCGTACATTCATACGCCTATTCGTTTCCAAATGTTTCAGATTTAAAGCTTATCTGTATCAATCAATATTTCTTTGGTACCAAACAGTTTGTGAACAGTCTATATAAGTATGCCCGTATATTCATCTCGTGCATCTCGTTCCTACTGTTGTCTATATCAAACAATATTTCGTTAGTGTCTCTGCATTTTAAGAAGATGAAATGAATCAAAATGAACGGGACGATGAAATAATCAGAACGATTCTGTTAATTTAATTTGTAAATTGACCGCAGCAGATACTATATCAGAAGGTAGAGATTTCCATAAATGATAACTGTAGTGCTATCTTGAACAAAATATGCGGTGCCGTTAATAAGGTTTTTGCCTGCAGTTCCTTGTCAAGGCGTTTCTATTTTTAAAAAAACCATGTCGAGTTCTGTGTGCCAACCAGGTCCTGACTTCCATAACGAACAGGTTAATCCTTTAACGTCAAGGTGCCAACTGATTTGGCTCTAGGATGATACTGGTGAATCTATTTGATGTGCCAAACAATTTGGCAATGTCCTTTATATTATAATATGTATTCATGTATGTACGTAATGCAGCTTGTATCATTTTTTCTGATCAATAGCTGCAGTCACGAGCACGATAAGATTTAATTTAAAATTTAAGTCCTATGTACCTAGTTACTCTTATTCTTTGCTTCTGCGGAATAAATCTTGGAAGAAGACCGTAAGACTTTCAGGCCGAAGAAATGATTTCATGCCATTTGGTCTATATTGTCAATGTATGCGCGAAACTGGTGTTTTTCCGGGAAATTTAAACGATCGAAGAACAACCTTGGCGTGTGGTTGAAATCATCGTGGAGGAAAAATAAACCTTGCCAATCGAAAGCATAAACACGGAGTTCTATCATGGCCACGCTAATTACCGCTCCTTCGCGATCGAATTAGATTTTCCATGCGCACCCTGACCTTCGATTCCATTCGATTAGCTTCGAGTAACCGTGTGAATCGATTGTTCCAATGCCTGTTACCAGACATCACATGATCGGAGATTTAATGGAATAATGATGTTGGATACGAAATGGAATATGTAGTGCGTTTAATATTCATCGTTAAGTGATTATCTTTCTGATGAATTTGGAAAAACATTATTTACTTCACTAAGTACTTCTAAGAACATAATCGTTTTTAACAATTTTAAGTTAACAAATATTTAGACCGAACAGGTGAATGTAAATCCCTATTATATCGATATATATAATGATATTATATATATTATCTGTGGAATATCAAAACAATAAATATTTCTCTAACATTCTCGTTAAATCTAATATAATCGACGAACACCAGTTATACACCAAAAGAACCCCTCAGCATAAAGTTACACTTGGTAATGGAATACATATGCATGGGCACATATTATATTATATGTATAGGCACTATAGCAGGTATACATTAATATGCATATATTATACTAAATGTGCCTAATAATTATAATAATACATAATCAGGAATATTTAACTATGCACGAATGATAACATAAATCTTCCTTCACTTCGAAATAGCCACTCTTGTGTAACACTGTCTAATTTTCAAGTTCGGAAACGCATCGCGTTTCGGGAAACTTCAATATGCCCCACGAATTAAATGTTTCATAGTCGAATCCAAAAATAATGCTAGTCAGACTGAACTGAATTAAACCGAACGGCTGCGAATTTGCATTAAACTGTATCCGGCTTGTCTCAATTAAATATACGGCCCGGTTCGGGACTATTTTTAATTCGGTACCTCAAGTGCACCTTAATTCGTATTATTTCCGCAACGATTCGCCTCGACCTTTCGTTCTGATTTGGAACAAACGTCAGATTCACTTGAAACGTCGAATGATGTAAACTGTTGGTTGGACGAATTATTACGACGAAGTAGAACATTTCTAAGATTAGATAAAAATAAAGATAAAAGAGCAATACAGGACGGTGGACATTGGTACGACGTTGATGTAGAAGACAAATGTAGAATAAATACAGAGTGCCTCTATTATTTATTTGTTAGTCTAGTTAAAGTGGGTGATTGGAGTGGTAAAATTAATAAAAAAATATTCTATAAAATTGCTGCGAAAAATGAAGATTTCAACAAATATTCAATTTTTAAAGATTAATACTACTCCGGTGTAATATTAATTTATTAATAGTTCGAGACAAAATTCAGGGGATGAGAATAAAACACATCCATAATATTAAGAAATCTGAGTATTGTGAGGCTCGATAGTAGAAATTTTGCGAGGAAAATACAAGTACTTCCAGAGAGGTAATAAAGTTAAATGAAATGTAATTATACATTCAATATGTACATACATAAATTCTTCTATATACAATTTTTATTTGCAATTCGGAAGTGTAGAAGTGAGCATTATGAGTTTTGTAAACAAATGTGAAACAACAACGATTGTAGTCTGTAATAAAAAAATAACTGCAATTGTTATCGATTGACGAATTAATTTTCAACGAGATACGCGATCTCGATTAACTTTCGATCAATCTTTCGGATCAATTTACCTCTCCACAGATGTATTCAATTAAAAAACGTTTCACCTTTTAGGTACACGAATTTGTATTGAAATTGTAACTATTAAGTAATCGTTATTATTAAATGAAATATTTTTCCGCCTATGTGCTTTTTCTTTCTTTTTTCATTTTTTAATACAAAACCCGGTTCTGTTCAATTGACTGGAACATGCAGATTACAAATTGAAAGGATTTTTTCGCTTTTATTGAACGGTTCAACATCGTTGATGTAGGACGTTGAATAAAATTACCTTTTATATTGTAGTGGCGAATTCCCTAAGGAGCGGTCAGAAAAAT
The DNA here is from genome assembly GCA_948146005.1 of Nomada fucata. Taxonomy (NCBI): domain Eukaryota; kingdom Metazoa; phylum Arthropoda; class Insecta; order Hymenoptera; family Apidae; genus Nomada; species Nomada fucata. Next base: position 10,328,734 of record OX411275.1, read on the forward strand.
GTAAGTTGATGTATTTTGCTGCGAATTAAAAAGGAGGAAAAAAATTGTCATACGATGAGACTGGAGAAAATGGACATGAAAGTTGAGAGTTTGAAGGCAAGTACTGTACACACTACGCCACGGTCGCTACTGGTAACTATACTTCTAAAGTACAGCGGCCACAACAAAATTGTACCGCCTTATTACTAATGCTCGTAATAGTCAAGTGTACCAGTACAAATACGTCGATAGGTGACATCAACACATGAACAGGACTAATACTCGTGAAATTATTCCATTGAAGTCTATTTAACTGTGCGTTGGTTGTAGATACTAATTACACTTTAAGATATGAAAGGCATGTACCTCATTTGTAGCACGAATTTTGGTTCACGGTGTATAACCTGCGAGATGCAGTCTTCAATAAAAGAGAACGAAACATTTCTTTTACTTCCTTTTCTTCAGTGTTTACTTAAGCTCCACATCTATACGTATCAATAATCTAAATAAATCCTGTCACTTTATACAATATCCGACAATATTGGTACAGAATATGGATTCCATTATACGTTTATATTCACAACAACGATGCCTCGATAATTGGATCGGGCGATCTTGAAAACTCGTTTAGTGAGTCACACGGGAACTTAGAACGAACCTGATCAACTTCATTATGTAACACAAGGTACAACTACTACTTGTTAGATTTATCTGCTACTGTTTGCGGTGTATTAATGCGTTACGGGAGCTGTTCGATTGATTATCGATAAACGTGTAAACGAGTACACGTGCAGTCCACTTATGAAACGAGTTATAGCGGGAAAATATAGGAGCAGATTGTATGTACACTACTGAGCAAAAGTTATAACAATAATTTCCAAACGAATTGTCAATATTACTCCTAGAATGTAAAACTTTAAATAAACAGCACCTTTTTTGTGGAATGGTGTTCAAATTTAATTTTAGTAAGATATAACTTTGCACACGGTTTTAAGATTATAATTGCGCGAATTAAAACTAAAAAACGTGCACAAGACTTTTGCCCTTTTTAACAGGGCTCATTATCACCCCCCGATAAGATCGTTAATTCCTTCGCTATCAATTGTTTGCACATTGTCTCAGCTCGTGCGTTGGCTGACGTGTCAAAAGCGACCTCCAACTCCCTCGTTATCGCGACGTTCAAACAATCCTCGAGACGCCAACGGACGCGATCTGGAGCGCTCGAAAAGTTATACGTATATAGTATGTACATGGCGGAACTGATATAGCAAAATCATAAATTAAACCTTGAAATGTTGGCACTTGGGCCCGTCTACCAGTGTTACCCACTGTTGGACCAAGTTGCGCGTCATGTGCAAAAATATCGTTCGACTTCTACAAAAGCTACTCCATTCAACTACGTCCATTAAGTGAAATAAATCCCCAGATGTGAGTAAAAAGTATATAATCGGATGTTATGCCCAGGTGGACAGATTGTGGTAGAATCATTTTTCGGGATAATCGTAAAATATTCATCTAGGGACATATTTGTAGAGGTAGTCCCTACGTGGTACTGCCCTACGTGGATTGATAGTATTGTGGAACAATTCTTTTGCGCTGTCTGTACAGAATACGTAATGATATCGTTTCAGTGTACTACCAAAAATTGTATTTTGTACAATGAAACAACAAGAACCATAGCAATAATAGTTTCCACCGGGTATAATTTCCATATATAATTTCCATATAGTATAATATTGTCCTACAAAAATGAGATGGTATCATGTTCTAGTATTGTAGAATCTTTGAAAGGTTAGGATAACCTGTTTACGTCCTATCGAATTTTTATCGATCAACCGACTGAGAATGTTAAAATCCGGAAATGGCTCTAATCTTGAACGGAAAAGACGACTATCTCCTTAATTACGAGGTTGTTCTCGTTAGTATCAAACGAAGGTTCTCCTCAAAATATTTACAACCTTGTGAGCACTATACGATCCACCTATCAAGTTGGACAGCCTGTTCTTTAGAATCTTTCCTCACCACTTGTTCGCATTCTGTGTTTAACTATTTCAGCACACCGACAGATGATCTCACCAAATTCAATTCAATAGCATTTGCAAACATTGATTATAGAAAAATCCTATAAAATTTATTTGAAACTAAATTAGAGAAGACAGAGAAGAGTTTTGGTCGATCTACAAAAAATTTGATTCCTACATTCTGAAAAATGAACTTGCACTAGATAACTTATGGTTAATCATTGTAGAAAAATGTTTTATTTAAGCAGAAAAATTATTCAAATCTTTTTTAGTTATTTTGATTATAGGGCCCCCAAGATTTGTATCATTTTTATTCTGACAGTCTGTGAATGATTATGTAAATATACTTTCAGCAATTGTAATTTTTTCAAAGTTAAACTCACGTGTTCCAAAATTTAATACGGCCTAAACTTGCCCAAATCTCCAAAATAGTGGACCAAATCGGGCCAAATTTCGCCATCTTGGACAGCATGACCTTCAACGAATCGTAAAACAATTCCACCGAGCGCACAACACAATAAAACTCGTACACACAGTAAAACACTTTCAATATCTCACTATGCAAACACCGCTAACAGTAACAATAAACGCGGAACGTTCGCGTAACCACATAATTCCTCAAAACTCCAGAACACTCGTTTCAGCTATTCCAACTCCAACTGCTCCTTGTAAATCGCATAATTACTCTCCGTTACGCAACAGAAGTAACACTAACGCAACACACAATCGTTCGTTATCGACACAACATCACAACAATACCAACCTCTGCTAATGGCCAAACAACAACAACAGAGTACCAAATTCTGAACGCCTCCACATAATCTCTAATCGCGTCTACATTCCACTACAATCCACTATGTCTTGACCAATTTTATAATTTAATAACAAGGCATTCTAGTTTTTAATATATTTCTTGCTTTTGTGTTAAATTATTAAATATATTGAATTACTTTCCAATTTAAAAAATGGTAGATACATTGATTTTTGTTGGGCCAAAGGGATTCAATTGTGGTCGCCAGTTACACGATACACGTATACAGTAGCGTGGCAATGCTAGGCTCGGCATAGTGAAATTACATAAAGACACTTTAATTTCATCGTATTACCACTTATTTATTTGCACTGAATGCATTTTGTCCATTAAAAGTTTTAAAAATATCAGCATAATAACACCAGGTTTTCGTAGCTTTACCGCAAAACAAAACACAATGTTTCCATTCAACTAAATCATTTACACTCCAAAAAGAGGCTAGAGAAATGCTTCGACAATTGCTTCTACAAATGAATTCTTCCGCAACCCGTTGCTAATTCAATGAATCATATTCTAGAAGCGTCTCACCGTACATACCAGGACCCGCATAAAAATCACGAAACAATAGGATCTTCCATCGCGTTATCCGGTTCGAGACGATCCAGCACACACGAGCCGAATCTTCAATCGCAACGGTCGGTAAAGAAAGTTCAGCATACATATTCGAAGCGATCTCACGGATTCTGGCGCGCGTGAGCGCGCGCTGCTACGCCAGGAAGACTGACCTGCAAAAGCACGTGACGGTGTCCTCGACATCGATGGAGAAGGAGGTGTCGATGGCCGAGTACTTGAGCACCTTCCTGCTTCCCAGGCCGAACATCGAACCGATGACAGCGAAAAATCCGCCCAAAAGGCACGACACTCCAGCTGCTTCGTAGCAGCGTATCACGAAACGTATATACACAAAACGCACGAACAATACCAATTGGTAATCAATGGACGAAGAATGGCTACTTGCTGGGAGTCAGATGGAAACGCGGTTGATATTGTTGTTGAGGGAGTGGGCAGGGAGAGGAGAAGTCGTAAAAAGAAGAGAAGATGGATGAAGAGAGGAGGAAGGAAGAGGGGAAAAGAACAAGCAGGAGACACGACACTCGGATTCAGGTGGTCGGGACGCGCACGGAGCCGGTGAGCAACGAAGCACAGACTGACGTCGCCGTTCTCCAGGCGTTCGCCAGGTACCAGCGACCGCTATCGGCTATCGGCCGCCACGCCAAGATAAACGGAGAAAGCGACTCGCGGTCGTCGCGGCTGTCCCGTTGGTGGGGGAAACAAGAGATACGGGAAGGGAGAACGGTGGAAGGGGAAGACGAAAAAAGTTGCGAATAAAGCGAAAAAACGGAGACGTTTGACGTTATACCTGCGGCTCACGGAATACTACGGGTTTATTACTTGGGCATTTATTGGCGAACCACGAGACGGTTGTAGGGGTTGCTTTGCAGGTGGTAATTTCTTTCGGGAGACTTATATGTGTGGTAAATATTGTAAGAGGTTAGTTATCGGGGCGGGGGTAAACATGTGGGTTCGTTGGTAACACTGAATGGGAGGACTACTTGTTACGGGGAGCGTAGCTCACCCTTTAAAATTCAATCTCTCTTCGCTCATGGGAATAGAGATCGCATTTTATTGCAGACTGTGGCCTCTAAGTTTAATGACGGATCCATGAAAACCAGACGAAATGGAAATAGCGAGTACATGGAGATATATTCTAATAACGGCCAAGTTTCATGATATTATAGGAGAAATTAGAAGACAAATCCATAAGGACAGCATAGACATTACTGTATAAGATAATCTGCCGTAATATTCCCATAAAGCTGCGTAGCCAGTCCCATTGCAACATGCTATTTCCAATCCCATGAATATTGCGTCGAAACATTTTATCCTAAACGTAACCATCGCTCTGTCGCGTCTAGCTTAATAAATATTAAAATTGAAAGCAGCAAAGACTTTCTAATTCCTAGATAAAACACGAGAGCGTGCGCTTACCGATGGAAAGAAGCGGAAAGAAGACGCAGGAGAATGTGCATACAGAAAATGCGTACGTGTGTATATGTGTTTGAAAGAAAAGGGGTACGGCGGAGAGGGGAAAGCTAAGCACAAAGGGGCTTCGTCTCTGAGGGCAGTGCATATGGTTGTCTGTGTTGCACTTCTGGAAGTTTTTAATGTCATTTTGCGTTTGTCTCAGTCTCTCGTTGTAATGTAATTACGGGAGGGGTTAGCGCTGGGCGAAACCGAACAAGTTCTTCTTTCTCCTTAACGTCCGCGCCACGGGAGCGCGTACCTGTTCTTCAGGGTCGTGAATGATGTAGCAGATGGACGATGATGGCGGAACGGCCGGGCTGATTCCACGAAGATGAGGTCGAGGAACGGAGGAAGACGTTGGCGAGAGGAACATACGGATACAAACATGGCGTTCGGAGTTTATGGGGATTGTGGTTTGTGATTGATGATAGGGTAGTAGGTATCGTTAACGAAATTGAATAGACGGCCTTTTAACCGGGGCTTTGATTGTTGTATTAAATTGTAACTTTCTGCGGCGTTGGCGGAATTGAAGGAAGATTTCGATGTAAATTTTAAGAGAGAGCGGACTACTGTTCTAGTGCCAGCTTTCTTTTCCGAGCAAAGTAAAAACGGCGGAGAAAATTGTGTTAAATAATTGTGCAACGCCGAGACCTTGTAACAGTGAATTCTTCGTTATTCGCAATACAGTGTAAATATTAAAAGTCTACAGATATTGTGACAACAAAGTTTGAACTAACTATTTGGAGCTAGCTGTGGGAGCTGGAGCTGGAGAAGTAGAATCAGACAAATGTGTCAGACATGTATTACACATTTTGATACCTCGGCGTTAGTCGCTGTAAGATATGAATCTTCCCAGACTTTCTAAAGGATCATTATAATCTTTCCAATACAGAAACACTTCGTTGGAAACATTTAATAAAGAAGTAAACCATATTAATTGCAAGATAAATAACGTAGCCATTGGCTGCTGCACGATTAGCGGAACGCTGATTACGAATTAAAAGTAAGATCCGTTTGAAAAATGAACACAAAATCGGAGAAACATTATTCACGGACAATGAAAACCGTATCAGGTTTCCCGCGGGTTATACGAATTACCATAAGTCGATGTATATCGAAGTGGGCGCAACTGGTTTACGGGGCTTTGCGCGCCTAAAATGCCGAAAGGTTAAGGCCAATACTCATGACGTTATAATGTTTCGTAATGTGTGACATAAGAGTGAAATAAAATATTACAATGACAGAAAGCGTCACTTTTGGCCAGTAAACTGCTTTCCCTGACAAAATGTCGATTTTTTAATTTTCTGTTCGAATAAGGAAGATGGTACTGTTGCACGTCAATTAAGTATAACTTTGGGACCTGTAGACTTTTTGAAACTCTGTTGAAATTTTGTCAATTGAGGCCGCTCTGTATATAGCAAAAGGAGTAACGGAGAATGAAGTACATATTGTAGTCGATGAAAGTCGGTGGAAAACTGTCAGAAATGCTGTTGAGAGTATTCACCCCGTGTAGCACGCGAGCAAAACGCGTTTCTCGCCTAAAATGACTCGCGCATCCTCTTCAAGCTTTCCACGCACTGTCCATGCAGAAACGCGATTTTAGCCCAGAAGAGACCACTCACGTTCGTTAAGTGCTTTACACTTCACTGCTGCTTATATGAAAACAGCATTTCGGTTCCATAGAAGTGATACAAACCTCTAGAGCCATAGTCGCGTCACACGCGTGAAAATACAGCATTAATGTGGAGAAGCTTCAATATGACAGAGGTGGGACTCAATAATTAGCTTCTGACCCGAAGTATAATGTGTACTAAACAGATTGCCTTTGTGAAAATTATATTAATGGATTATATTCGTGTTGATATTTATTCAATTATTTTCCATACAAATTTCATTTTGGTTGTTGACGATCAATGGAATTGTATTTAATCGGGTTTTGTAAAAAAACAGGAAATCACACGAGATAAGTACGGCTACCGTAAAAAAGAATTTGTTAACCTCGAAAAATCCATAGAATACCGAAGGTCTATGATATGTATACTATTTTAATTTATGCTGTTCATTAGGACAGGTTCTGTCGTTCCATTTTTATTTCTATCGCAAGAAATAATGGACAAGATGAATGAAACACTCCGTATACGTATAGGATTACTGTAGTCTGAAATGTACCTTTAATCATTTTTTTAGTGGCGCTTGAAATAACATTTCCATTTCTCTATTACATAACTCTTACATAACGCAAAAAGCGATTTGGGAGCTTAATTTCAATATGAAGTGAAATAATCCTCGAATATAACAATTTCGTGGAATACCTTTTAACCGGCACACCAATTGTCATAAAAATAAAAGACACTTCGAACTGCCATATAAAATCACAATTCCGTATCCTTTCCCAGTTAAACGCCAAATCGCGTTCCAATTTACGATTGTCGGATATTCACGAAAAACAGATATTAGAAAAAACATCGAATAGAAATAAGAGAGAAACGAAGAGCATAACATATCTAAAGCCCAAGCGTGAAATTAAAGAACGATTCGCGGGATGACAAATAAAAAAGCGTGGCAGAAAATGTTCGCAGGAAATGGTCTCGTAAAAAGTGACTCAACAGGAGCAACAAGAAAATAGAAATAAATCAAACACCAAGCAAAACTGTAGTCAGTCAAACATATCAATTATTGTCAATAAAAATTCTACATGTACAAAAGTTAATTTTATATCTCTGGCCAAACATACAACGAAACGCGGCAATGCAAACCCAATTCGGTTTATTTCGCACACAGCAGTGAGGTAAATATCGATACTAATTAACGACGACCGTGTACCGAGGCAATTCCGTGGCGATTTATTGGAATCGTACGATACTGGGTTGAAAGATCGCGGCACTTGGGGTTTGGCTATTAAAATAAAGATTCCGGGATACCGGGGTGATCAATTAATTTTGTCTTAATTGCACCCTTTTTCCCCGTCAGGTATCTGGTTATGGGTAATAAGAATTTTAATTTTCGATATGATGGGTCTGCGCAGTTGTATGAGAAAATTGCTCAATCTTTATTCCATGTATTGAGCTGCAAAGTTTGGTACATATATTGCCCGTTATGTTGAGAAATAACTAGATTTCATTTTTGTCTTTCTTAGTTAATAGTTTTTTTTAGTTCTTTTAGTGGCTGAAGCTATTTTCAATGGATTGTTAACACTGAACTGTAATTTTAAATACAGAGTTCAGTAATTCCATTAGGCGTTTGGCCAAGAGATACACTACATTTGACCATTCCTATAAGCCTATTCTCCAGTGTTAACCGCGAGTTTTAGCAGTTCAAGGTTACGCACCACCACCACTATTTACAGTAAAGATAACCTCTACTATTTTAGTTTTGCAAGGTTTTCTGCACTCGAGACGTTTATAAGTACGCACTCTTAGACTTTCTGTAGCACCTCTCACTGTAATGACCTGCCGCATTCCTATTACCACAATTCACACCCTACATTTCTCTATTTAAATGTACATATTTTCATTTTATTTCATTCCAACTCTCAGAACACTGATTTTTTCAAAGTATGCTAATTAAAATCTGACCACTGGCCTGAATAAAAAGAATATTAAAACAATATTATATTATATAACTTATAATAATAATAATAGTAATAATAATAATAATAATAATAATAATAATAATAAAAATATATGACTTGCAACCTTATAACTCATAACCCATACATAACCCATACAAAGAATCAAACACTATCGGCAACAAAGATCGAGTCAAACTCTTCCAAGGTGTCTAATCAATCCATCAACGCACCTTAAATCACACCTTAGCATCCACGAAGAATTCTCGATCTCGCGCGACATGCACAAAGTCGAAAGAAAAGAAAACCAACAAGGAGTTAATATCGATCTCGCGGTTTATATAATCCACCGCTGGCTACGGCTTAAGTCGAATCTTTTTATTTCGATTCCGTATAAAGGCAACAATCTAATCGAGTTTGTGGCAAACATTACGCAAAATAGTCGTGCATTATTTACTCAAAGATCGTCGAAAATCGCTAGACGTTATTACGACATTGATCCGTAAGCAGAAAATGGAAATGTTGAATTATTATTTTAGGCAGATATGTAGACTGACCATTAACGCGTTCCATGTTGTAAAGAACATTTATAACTAAGCATTTTGAAATAATTGAAATAATTGGATTAAATAATACTTTGCAGTTCGCCGACTGTGCCGTTAAGATCATTTTTCAAGTTTAAGTCAAAAGTAAAACCATAGGGAAACTGTATAATTTATAGTGATTATTGATAACAGAAAAGTATGAATTCTATGATTACAATCAGCGTTATCAAAGAACAGTTAACGAGTCTTATGGGGTTTCCCCAGTGCACTGCTATCGACCATATCAATATTAAAGGAAACTATTGTAAAATGATTGTCAGGACAGTTTACGACTTTCGTCCGTCAAGAAATCTCGGCCACTGCGTAAAATATGTGCACAAGTAATATTAATGTAAACAGAACGATGTAAAATAATTGATTTCAAAGAAAAACAAACCCTTAATACTCCTACTAGTCGACGGCAATAATAAGTGATTTGATCAATAAATAAATCTGAATAGCTACTTCCTCTATCGGCATTTAGTCACAGTCAAATAAGTGAAGTTAACGCTCAAATGTATACGTATGTTACCGTTTCAACTTCTTGTAGCTAGTGGGCGCTAGTACGCAATGCAGTCTGCAGACTGCAAATAAAGTATTGAACGAGAGTGATATACCAATCTTAAGGAATTCTTAATAGTTTCGAGTTCAATACGCTTTTTTTCTTACGTATTCGAGGAATATATTACAAGATCTCTTTATGTACAAACTGATTATTCGCATTCGTCACTTGAGGGCCGCTGATAGCACACATGAAACGAAACGTGTTAATCACGCAACATTTTTCCATTCACAAGCAACGCTTCCAACAACATTGCGTATGACATTAAGTTGAAAATGAAAAATGAACAGCAGTGTAACGAGAGCAGCGATGAATGTCAAGTAAATGCGGCAGGGGATGGTTTTGTAGGTCGCGTGGTCCTAGCACGTCCTGTGGGAACGCTGTTCCAGGAATGCAAGATGTACGATTTCTTGTAGGATTTCATGTTCTCAGTACGGTGGACAGGCAAATTTGATTTTTGTCAAAGTTTAGGGTGGTTCTTGCATTCAAATGCTTCTAATATGATTAATTCAACCATCCCCCATAAATTATTATCATGGGAAGAGGGGCGGTTGAATGAATGGTATTAAAAGCATTTCAATGTGAGAATTTTTTACAAATTTTGTATTCCAACTTTGATTTTTATAATCTGCATTGTTACGTTTTCACTTGATTTATTTAACTTTCTCCCTGTCAGTGACAAAATAGTCAATGTATTATTATTTAATTTAAATGCTTGAATATAGTAACATCACAGTTGGCAAATGAAATATTATTTAGTTCATTTCCTACATGCATAATTGATTTCGCAAAAGTTTTGGCGAGTTTAACGACACGCAATAAGTTTAACCTAATGCTCTTTTCCTTGATCTTTTACCTGACCTATTAGAAAAAGTGGCACACCTTCAGGGAACTGAAAGTTTCCACTAAACTACAAAACGCGATGAATTGAGACGTGTTTCATTTGAAACTATGTTGCTCATAATATTTTTGGCAAAACTAGAAAGGAACTGTCCGTTATGATAATTTATATTGCTAAATTAGAAAGTGGGCAAAGATATTTCTGGCAACATTAAAAATGAATCTTGCATTATGACGTTGTACAAACTTTCGAAAAGAAAACATTATTTATTGTGAATATAATAAATACGTGTCAATGAATCCCGCAACAAATTTCTTTTATATTTGTTAATTAGTAATGCTTATTTAACAAAACAAGAAAAAAGTGGTAAATTATCATAGAGCAAAATAACAACAATTATCAATAAATTTCTGTTACACTCATACTCACTATTTCTCTTAGAGGATGTAATAAACCGGCGAAGATTATTTTGTTGCGAAAAAGACATGCTGTATAATATCATAGTAATTATGGAAATTAATATACTATTCTGCTTGGTCGACTCGATGAAATCGTTCCCCTATATCCTACTTACGTTAGAAATTCAACGTCCGGAATTATGCTTGGAGAATATTTTTAGTATTCTCCATTCGCGTACTGTGAAGGAGTATTGATTTGTTAAAGTAAATGCGAAGTGGATATTGATATAATTACCGAGCTTTCTTTGTCAATTTATAGGGACGGGTTTTTCGATGTGACCTTTCCTTTCGTTTCCCTGAATCGAGAATCAACGATGATTGGGAGAGACTTTAAAACATTCAATAAGAACAAGAAATAACATCTTGTTCGCATGCGAGACAGGTGTATTTTCATTGACTACAGCGTGATCAATTGTAATATAATTATACAAAATATTAAAAATGAAGAACAAAATGATTCTCCCTTTTTTTCAATCTCTTGTATTTGAAAAAAATACAGACCAAAAAGGATGCAATATTATTAATAATATTACAATGAAAACAATTTTCAAATACGGAAGAAGAGTACAAGATAAAAAGGGGATACGATACAGTGAAAGGGGAAGATAAGAATGGAAATAAGGGGAATAGAATATCTTATAAAAAAAAATTCTGCTTGTGTCTGCAATCATTTATGGCGAGGGTCAATACACGTAGCATGAATAGTGCAGTGCAGATACTAGCGACCCCTAATAATCGTCCGTAATCTCAAATTGACAAGGAAAAACAGACACAAGTAACATATAATGATATTGGAATGCTTCTAAATAAATGAGTTCGGATAGGAGATCAATAGCAGAGAATGGGATCATTCTGGGCATCAGTTATTCATGAAACTAGGATGAATTTGGTATCAATCACTAATTAGCCTTAAATAGTACAGTATAATCTATAATTAGAGCATTAAAATTCTGATGTAGTTAATATTAAATTCCCTACAATCATATGAATTAAATAAATAAAATAGTAAATGAAGCAAACAAGCTTATATTCGGTATTTCTATCTTCATTAAAATAAAAAAATCTTGGTTTTTGTTATGGTCATGGAAATTCTTTTTATTCGCGTGAAAAATTAAAAAAAATTAAATGTAAATGTGTCAACATCTAAAAAACCATAATCTTTACTCCAACTGGACCCTCCTTCCAGTTTCCATCAGTTGGAGATGAATACCAATGTTCGTTCAGCTTCGACGTATGTACGAATAGCTTCGTATTACATAACACACGAGGCAGGACGTATCTCATAATACATTGCTCTTTAAGAGAAAAAAGTACATTATGTACTTCTTTGTTGAAGGCACAGTGTACAAGACGATATTGCTGATAAGTTCGTAGGCGTGACGAAAACAAATATAGGAAAGTGTGTGTAGTTTATTGTTGGCGAAGGCTGTGCTATCGTCGAAACTGTTGATAAAACTGCTTTATCTACGTCTAAACACTTGCTTGTGGCGGGGATTCATTTACAGAATACAATATACGCAGCAACAGTTTACATTCTACGCACGTTCTCAAAGCGTTCAACAACCCAAAGCCTAATTTGATCGACGCTGTTGTATAAATAGATTTATTAATTCTTTCCGGTTAAAACTATGAGAAAAAAAACAAGGAATGAAAATGAAATACTGGTTGTAAAGTAAAAAGATATAAATATGCGATTTCTGTATGACGGTTGGTAGTGGTAGGTATAGAAGAAGATAATAGAACGTTGAAAGAAGAAATTGTAATAACAACTGATGGAAAAGTATGGCAGAATGATGTTTTTGGAAATAAATCCTTCTTATAAGATAGCAGAATTTGGATGCCTGCTCCAATTTGACTTCAAGATCATGCAGATGAAACAGAAATTAGGTTGAAATGTTTTGTACCGAAGCGTTTGGGAGAAAGACGTCTTATTTTGAACGGAAGCAATTACAGGTGCTTGCGAATATATTTGTTTTTATTTCTTATATAAACACGCTTTTTTCTCTTGCAAATAAAACAATTCCCCATGGTACGATATCTTTGGAAACAGTGTCCTACGTACGTTCTGGGTTTACTTGGGCAATTGTCACAATAATCACTTGTTTGACGTCTCCCGCTCTTTTCCTTTCTTTTCGAACACACAACACAGTCACTCTCCCCACCTCTCCTCGTCGTGTAAAATTTTCCGTTCAATCTGGTTTCAGAAATCGAAATGGAAATTTTTGATCTGTCCTGCCGAAAATCTCATACCAGTTGATCGACTAAAAGTTTTCGATATGTTAAATGCGTCAGTGATTACTCATTTGTGTTCCGTGGTACACTTTTGTAAAGCATGTATGAATTGATAATACATATTTCCATAAGCTCCAAAAAACAGTTTTCGCCATTACTCAAGTGATTTCCTCAAACAGCAATAACTGGATGGATGTCCCCGTGGCGGAACCAAGAAAAAGTCACTCATTTGTTGAGTTTCTAAAGCCAACATTTTGGTATTACCAAAAAGTTAGATTGGTCCAAAATTTGAAATCCTCCCAATACCTCTAATTTATGGAGTATATTATGTCAGTGTCCAAATAATATACCAAAGACTTACAGTCTGTTTGACAAGAACGTGGTCACGCGTGAATAATTATTTCTTGTAAAAGTTTTTATATAGATCGAAAGTACATCTAAAAAGCTAATACGCATTTAATTAGTAGTGCGGCCAATCTCCACCATTTGCTATTATTGCTTGACGCCGTCTGGGCATACTTTCGACCAACTGTTAGGCGTATGAGACTTTCATATTTCTCGAATACAACGAACGAAGGCTTTTAAGATTAAAATACGCTTTATTCGGAGTTTGTACTTCATAATAGATCAAACATTTTCAATTGGATTGGCTTTAGGGGACTGATATGACCGATTCAACACGTTGATATCGTTATTCCCTTTGCATTCCGTGGAAAGGCGGTTTCGGTGTTTCGGATCATTATTCTCCTGAAGTTTCCACTACCCTCAAGTTCCATCAGCTCAACGTTTTACTGATGTTAGGAGACCACTTTTCATATAATTTGATCGTTTTCGGGGCATATGAATTATTCGCAAAGACGCATAATGTCTCAAAACCCCTAACATTTTTCTTTTGCACCGCGATTTGGAACGTCATCGACACACTTTGCTGCTTTATACCGTTGTACCCATTTGCTCACTAATTCCTGAGACTTATGCAGTTATTTTGCTGCACCCCTAACACTCATCTTGGGCCCCTTCGGGGGATGGGCACAGGAAGACCGCTTCAAAGCGTTTAGCGTTTACGACACTCATTTCGCAATGATCTGATGACTTTTCTGATGACGATGACTTTTCAATGACAAAATGGATACCTAGCGAACTTGGTCCACTGCGTATCAGAGGAGACGTATGCTGCAAGCTCCGACGCAATAGGTATAAAGATATCAAGATGTTGCGTCCACGTTCTTGTGGAACAGACTGCAATAGCACACCATAATAGACGTTCAATCGTCCAGTTTCCAATGACCACGAATCTCGACCATTTTTGAAAACGCCACGAAAAAAGAATACGCGGTGCCCAAAAGAAAAGAATGTCCATGTTGTGTCAAGACTCGAGAACGCCACGGTGTCTCCGTTTAGGCTACATCGCCGAGTGATTCACCGAGGAAGCCGATCGCAGCGCGAAACCTACACGTGAGTCATCTCGGCTCCGCTCGGTTTCGAGCCAGCGAACGCGGCTGCTACGCTGTTCTCGCTCACTTTCCGCTTTGCACGCCGCGCGAGCACACGCTCGTGGAAGTGTTTCAAGAGTACGACGTACACATGACCAACCGGCCAGTCACCGAGCCATTGTCTTCTATTTTGCTCGAGTGATCTCTCTCAGAGTGTAACCTACTCTCTATGACTCTTACGACAATTTGTTCCCGTCGAATCGAGTTATTCTTTGTTTCGGGCTTGTTCTACCGTGCTCTGGTCTGGACAAGCGTGGACATGAACTTAACTTGGAATTATTGGTTACAGTGATACTTAACACTCTCCGTGTAGTCGTTGCCTGCTATAGGTAACGACAAAAGGGTTGATTTATTTGGGACTCTTGTGGAGTACCGCATGGAAAGTGTTAATAAAGCAATTCAAGTATTCCAGATTCCTTGTAATACGTATACTTATATTGTTCCATACTTGTAATATATAAACAGTAGACACTGGCTTATTTTAGTGTATAAGGTGGCGCATAAGAGATAGGACACACGTCGACACAAATGCATATGTACTAATTCTAGCTTAGAACTAAACCATTCCTACGTAAATTTATGCACCGTCATAATCGATTCTATTGTTTTACAATAAATGTTCAGATATACGATTTATAAATTTCCTTAAAGTATTATTTTAAAATAAACAAGAGCTTGTACATTAACAAACAAAATAAGGAAAAACGACGATATAAAAACGTCGATCAACCTTGAATAGCCCGAAAATAACCACAAAATAATTGATCACTCCGACATAAATAAGTCTCCAAAGTTCTTATCGATTACCTAGAAACCCACTTTAGACAGCCATGTTAATCAAACGTTCTGTTTCTTTTGGATCGCCCTATATAACCCATAAACTCCCTAAAAGAAAGAGAAACAGAAATCGATAACGAATGAAACCCCTACTACCAGCAAAAGAAAGCCGAATTGTAATACCGTAATATTAGTACAACATATTTTTACATCCTAAGACATTAATAATATAAGTTCACCAAAATAATTTCGATAAGTCGCACTAATTAATATTCGATTACAAAACGATATAATAATAATATTTCAAACCTAATTGAAAGTAACAGCGCTTTATCTGCATAGTCTGCCTCCGTTTCCCTCTCTGTTTTTTCGACGGTGCATACCACCATGTGCCTCGATAAAACCACACGGGTTTCAACCACAGCACGCGGTTGAGCGGAAACGGTTAAAAAAAAAAAAGGAAATAAAATAAACCGCAAAGCATTAAAATGTTAGAAACGAACACGCCGCTGAGAAATCGTCACCAGCCTGTCCAGCGGGACGAAAGAAATATAATTTAGCACGGGCGCCATTGCATATTTTACAGTTCGCTTCGGTACCCGTCGTTTCTATGGCTAACAATCGCTTTTGCGGCCCGTCGACGCGTGAAATTACCGCGCCGCCTCCTAAATCGCTCGTACACGACGAGATCGACCGCGATACACATATCGATATCGGCGTGTTGTTCCCCCTTCGAGGACGATTCGTACACGGGAAGTGCAATAAGCAGAGACCAGCGATAATTTTATCACGGTGGACAGCGATAACGTCGTGTTCCCGTATCATGGAAACTCGATAAAGCAAGATTGAACAAGATTCATTGATGGACAAGTTGAGCGATTCAACTGGATAGATCGTATTTTTCAAAGAATATTCTTACTGACACGCGTTACGAATAGAAGGTTGAAAGATGCAGGCATATATGCACGCGCCTAGCGCAGAGATGAGAAGCTGGATCAAGGGGGGTACATACATAATTCGCTCACCCCACCTAATTCTCCCCAGAAAACCTCATTTCTATGGTCCTAACCAGTCACACTGGTTACTAGTAGGAGCTCTATATCATCGAGAAGAACAAAATCTCTGTTACGTGAGATTTCCCTTGCTGCATTATCATAATGTTACTTTGCTTGCGTATTATGCCTACACGTCAATGCCTCGAAATCATCATTCGATATTACGCTATTTCACTCTATCTCGATGTGTTCCCTTCGGGCGGTCCTCGTCACGCGATAGATCGTTTCGGCCAAAACCGATGATGCATATGAGTAGAGGTGTCGTCCTAATGCGACAATCAATTAAATTGCATGGCCGGTTTCTCATCTCTGCACAGGGATACATAAGCATTACTGTTTGTGCGATTGGCAGCACTCACTCAGAACAGTTCATCTTTCCGGGTATGTAGTTCGAATCGACGCGTTTCCACTAATTTGACAATTTCATCCGTACATCCATCGAGTCTCCGACAGTAGTACAATAATTATACATGTATATTAAGGCAAATAATGTACTATAGCACTGGGACACTACATATAGAAATACTTTATTTTAAGGATCAATGTATAAATGTTAGACACAATAAGAACAATCGTGAAACGATTGAACAGGAAATAGAAAAGTAATAAAAACGGGAGACTTCCTTGTTCCAGAATCTACGCTACTACATGTAGATAATCTGTCTATATCTACGGGTAGGGCAAGAGAACGATATCCTAACAATTGTACAGGACACAATGCTACCATATTTTACGATACTAACTACCATCGGATACTAAATAACATTTCTCACTATCCTCATTGACAGTTGTATATCGCGTAACATGTGCATATAATACGCGCGTCCAATGATTCGTCAGCAGAAAGCGAAAAATAACAGTAACGTAACACGAGCGGGTCTCTGCGTGTACAGGGTGTATAAAAAGTAATAATCTTGGCTTTCGTGGAGGTTTCTACACCTTTGGATCGATGGACATTTGAAGAAGTAGCGCGCTGTAAAACTATTTAAAACAATACAAATCTATTTTCGTATCCCTATGTTCTCCATGAGCAGAGAAGGTCTGAATGGAACTATATATCTACTAATACTTTGGAAAATGTTACAAAATAAAATAAAATATATAAGATTGATATATAGATTCGAAAAATGTAAAAAAAATATATTCATTTAATTATTAAAGACGTGAATGCGGTTAATACACTATAATAAAAAAAATTCGACAATAATTTGTATTATTAGAAACAGGTTTGGGAGCAACCTATTTTTTCGAGTGACCATAATCTTTTACGCACCCTGTACACATATGTATTTTTTGCGGAGAAGGGGGCAAGTAAATTTTCGTCCTGCCATTATCGGTTTTTACCCGGGAAGTCACGTAATTCGCTTTTACGTAAGTACTCCAGGTAACCGGGCCACGCTGCACATCTCTCTTACGTATCGCGCGATAAAAGGGTAGAAATACGAAATCCAATAAGGTTGTCAACGTTTGACAAACGTGTACGGATATTTTTAACGCGGCTGCTTGGTACCGTAACTTTTGCACAGAAATATCGATATCCGTGACTAACGCGAGCTTTTCACCTTATTGACAAAATGGACAACTATTGTCATGTCACCGGTTTTTGCCAATTCGCGACGCAATGGGAACGAAAAACGTGCGTATAACGGGGAAACACTGTGCGCTCAAACGACACAACGTTCCATACAAGCGTTATATTCGGGACGGTAAACGGACGAAATTCAGAATGACATTGCGCGTTTCTTTACGCGACACGATACCCCAATGACAACGGAGATCCCGCGGTATTACTTTCTCTAAGAAAAAGAGAAAAGACAAGGTGATTATTAAGGTATCGAAACGGAGTAGCGAACCGTGGCGACAGAGCGTCAACCTCGACAGGGAGGTTAGATTCTGAATCAACGTCGACGTTAACCTTTTCTTTATTTTTATTTTTTATTTTTTATTTTTATTTTTGACCTAGGTGATATATTTCCATTGTCGGGATAATCGTTGCCGAACATTGGATATATTTCGTTCGAGAAAAAAACTTACCCCATAAACCAGTCCACGGTATCGCGGAGATACTCGGGTAACCTATCCAGCTTGGATGATTTTCAGTTGGATCACCGCTGAGGAAAGTAGCACGAGAGTCGAGAAAACAAAATAAATTCTCTCTCTCTCCACTAGCACCAGCAGCAGCAGCAGCAGCAGCGGCGCACGTTTCGCGATCTCGTAAAATCTAACATGGCGAAGCTCTATTGTCACCTGTTCCCGTCATGCCTCACTTGCCCCCCCACTTCACCAGAAAAATACTACCGATTTATTGCCACCACCGCGAACTCTTGTTAATTTATTTATCGTCGTGATCCACGTTCTATCCGCGGTGCACGATGACGGTTATGTATGATTCGAGCGCAGAAGAGGGAATGCTCACGATACCGCACAGGGGAAAAGCCCACCTTAAACCGCACAGCTGATCAGCCGACGACAAGAAACGAACTCACTTGCACACCCCCGTTTTGCTACCTGACTGCAGAGGGTAGTACCTACCACACGATATTTGGGTTGCTAGTACACATCGGCACGGGCATTGTCTGTATAATTGATAGATGGTAAAGCAGTTAGCGTTTTACTGTAGAACACTTCTAATTTCTTTGAACGATAATGCTTTATATCCCGTTAGACTTAGACTATTTAATGCGATGTCACAGACGTGATATACGTATAGACAAGTCATCCAATGTACTTTTTGGGCCAGCATTTTTGGGAACCCGGGTCACAGACGAGATATAGGAATAGACAACACATCTTATGGACTTTCATAGCCCAGCGTGACTGACATACCGGCTCAGAAATCGCACACGGGTAATACAGTGCGCTCTATTACTCGTGTCGACCCCCTTAACTTAAACATTGCCTGCCTAATTGGAAAGCTAATTCAATTGAAGAATTGCCTGACTGAAAACATAAGGCGATATAAAGAAAGAGGAAAGGTATATTTTATAGTGAACCTTCTTTCACTTAAATCGTGATCCTGCAACCTGACACACCTGTAGCTCGATTGTTTTTACCATATCCTTTGAATCATATGAATTCCTTTGATTTATTTGATCCATACAGCATCCCTTTTGAGCTTCTGATTAGATATTGCAATTTACTTGAGGTAGTATTCTGTTATATCGACATCTTCTTTAACTTAATAATTCTGTAACAAACTTATTTATGAGATTAGTATCTGTGAAAAAATAGTACAGTACTACAAAGGTAGCAAGTTCTTCCAAAATGCAAATATGCTGAAAAATTATTATGAATTGCAAATAGAAACATTTACTTGGATACCAAGATGAAACAACTCGTTTTAAGTGTTAATAAAAAGGTGAGAGGCAAAGGAGAATAATCAATAGCCAGATGGGTATTCTACTATTAATTATCGTCCACTTGTTATAAGACCGATTGAAAACCGTAAGTGGATTATTTCTTACTGTATTACTTGCAAAGTTAATTCCGTATGGTGCTTCGTTATCTCTCATTTAGTATTTCGTATATATTAAAAACAAATAGTAATTCCCTGCACCCATCATTTTAAATTCGCAACACAAATAACGTCATGGTAGTCGCCTCCAGGACTACCATCGATGCAATTACCTTAAACTATGGTTTCAGTGGCTGCGTATTCTGACGATTATGTAATTCACATCTCTATGGTGCACGCCGTATAAAATGGACGTGGAATTGGCTAAGTATTAGTATTTTTGCGACAATCGTTCACAAAACGACAAAACGAGGAAATTAAATTTTTCCGTTTATGGCGTATAAACATTTTAATACGACTAAACGTTTCGCCTCGACCATGGGATGAAACTTCCTGGGAACTTTACACCGTGCGTATATACACTTTATAAGATACTTTGGCTTTCTGAAGGAAAATCAGATAACAGCTGTGAAATAGCATTCGATCGTTGTACATGCAATATCAATCGCATTTTTTGACTCTGTCATATGATTGCATACAAGCAGTAGGCAAAAAACTCAAAAAATGTTCCTCCTAATTTAACCTCATTCTGAATCGAAAAGTCTGAAGGCTCTCTTTTACTGATATAGATTTTGGATGTCTATGATTGTTTACTAGTTTACATATTTTGTAATAAAATAATTTATGGTTCTAAATATTCGTCGTGCTAATGAATGATTTATTAACTCCCATACTACAAAATAGTTGCCAACGGAGGACTGCAAACAAAGATTATCTAGAGCATAGTACTTCTTTGCAAGCGAACTGTACATATGTATTGTGGTCAAGTATGCTTTATAACGTGTCAATTTTTTTTCATTCACACCAAAATAGAAGAACTTGCAATTACTATCGTTACCGCGTAAAATCGTCAATTTTCCTTGCGCAAACCTTTCTTCGCGTGCGAGCGTTTTTTATCGAAAAAAAAACTCTGCGCAATTACAATAGGGCTGACAATTGCATGAGGTATATAATAATTGGAAGCCCTCGTAAAAATAGAAAAATTGGCATGCTATGGCTGGTATGAAGCGAACCTGGGCACAAAATGTATAGCTCGCTTTAAGAAGCAACCACTTTACACGTTAAACAACAATTCTTATTCGCAAATTTTGTTATCGTACAAGAATTAATGAAATTTATAATTTGCAATGCCAACTAATTTAATGTAAAAGGCCTATTATCTAAATATTTTAATTCAAATTTATAGTCATAGAGAACCAATATAAATGTGTTTCCCCTGTACCAATAACCGATACTGTCCAATGAACTATCAATAAGTGACGTACAATAAGAAATATTAGCAAGAAAATTTGCTGATGACTGAAAACATCGAGATTTTCCTTTAAAGGAACAACATTTCAAACAGTAGAGCAACCGGTTCTATCACAAAATAATAATAAACCGTCGGAAGAATATAAAAACGAAGAAATCGGCGACTTAAAAACAGAGTTTGATGCTATCACATAATGAAATAAAACCACTAGGAAGAAGAGATTCCTGCAAATTTCTTCCTCCGTGTAATGAGTTTCTGCAGAGTGGCAAATACTGCCGTACTAAATTTACTGACATACGTTTTAGGTGTCTATGATTATTGGTCATTTGCATGATATTTTTAAATAAAATAAGTTGCAGACCTAAACTTCCGTCGTACTAATGAACGGTTCATTCATTTCCATATTAAAAAATAGTTGCCAATAGGGGACTGTAGAAAAAGATAGAAACATGCAGAAAAAGGTTGAAACATGCAGAAGCATGAGCATAGTGCTTGTTTTCCAGCGCGCTATACATATGTACTCTGTTCAAGTACGCGTTTGAGCATGTCAATTTCTATTCAAATCGCACGAAAATACCCGAACTTGCCATTATTATCATTACCATGTGCAATCGTCAGTTTCTTTTGCGCAAACCTTTCTTCACATGCGAGCGTAATGCTTCAAAAGCTTTGCGCAATTACAATAGGATTGACTGTTGCAAATCGTATATAATAATTAGCAGTCCATGTGTAAATAAAAAACTTATCACGTTTGTATGAAGCGAACCTCAGCAGAAAATGCAGAGCACAATACATAGCTTGTTTTAAGAAGCAAGCACTATACTCGTTAAGCAGCAGATCCTATTCGCAAAGTTTTTCTTCGTACAGAAATTAATGCATGGCTCTCATTTTTAGTCCAAACTAATTTAATGTAAACCGCCTACTAAGTAAATAATTTAATTTAAACAAATAATTATAAGCATCCAATATAATGAACTTCAGTAGGGTAGTATTTGCCAACCAACGAAAACTCATTACCGACAAGGAGGAAAATAGAAAGAACATCACCTTGTGAATTCAGTACATAAGTTACGGAGCTATCATAATGGGCTAGGGAAGAAGTGAACTTACTGAAAAATACATCGTAGAATATAATAGTGGATGGAAATTGTAGTATACAACCGAAAATTCTTTTCAACAATTATAGTGGGTTGCAACATCAAGTTCAATAAATGCAGTATCTGTTTACATAGATTCCAATAGATATTTTCAGAAAAAATTACAATCATTACATGACACCAATTGGCATATTCGACACATATTGGCATATTCGAATTGGCATATTCGAAGCTGCTCCATTAATCTACACCGACAACGCGTACTAAAGAAGTTAATGACGTGTCAAAATCATAATTGTAATTGAGTTTTTCAACATTTTCTTTTAGCAAAATTTGATCATCACGACAGTCAATTTACGTTTAGTTGTACTAAAATATTTATACACCGTAAATGCAAAAATTGAATTTCCCGTTTTAATCTTTCATTTGTTAACAAGATAATAAAAGATTGTCCAAAAATACTTAGTAAAATACATGTCCATTTTATACGGCGTGGAACCTAGAAATGCAAAATACATAGTCGTCCGAATACGCATCCCCTTAACCGTAGCCTTGCACAGCTTTAATAACTGCCTTTGGTGACTCAGGAACCAATTTAGGCATTTCATTGTGGTCACAACGCTACTTTAAAATCATTTATTATCGCAACACTAAATGAAAATCTAAGACAAATATTTGCGATGGAAAAATATCGCGGTGCTGAAAATGCTAATTAAAACCTGTGTAGAAAAGGAACACGGAAATTATTATCGCAACGCTAAAAGCAAGTACATATCGCAAGTATAATTTAATATAAGAACTACTCTAATTAAAACCACGATATACTTAATCGCAACTCTAGCCGCAATCGCGATTTGATTTTATTCGCAGCTCTAATGAAACCGTATTCAATCGTACGTCGCGTACGCTAATAAAAATCACGATTTGCCCAATAGGATGATGAGTGCTGGAAACAATAAACTACAACTACAGCATACAAAAGCGAGCATAGTGACAAAATAGTAAGAAAGAATGACTCTTCATCCAAAGGATACAGAGCCATTGGTAGTTGCCCTCTTGAATGACAGTTTGTCGGGCCTCTTCGGCTTTTAGCCTCTTCTTTTCTTCGGGCCAATGCCCGCTGAAACTTAGTCTAGGCTCGAGACTCTATTCGCAAACAAACAAAGATGAAATTAAAATCTAAACCGCGTAGCTAAACGGAAAACACGTGGACGAATCACGACCAAATACAATCGTAAAAATTGCGATTATGGAAAGTCGTAAAGATTGCGATTTAAATTGTAATCGATCTTCACCTACACGTGCAGCCTCGAGCATAATGTCACGTTCGTTTCGAAGCCAAATCGCCACCACGACCGCGAAAAATTCGAAATATCGATGGGCAAAACCAGAGGCGAACGCATTTTCATTCGCGCCACAGCTTCACCGTCGACTTTTCAAATTAGATTTCCTGAAACAGGTTGAACACGCGAAATAGTGCCTACCCGATCAGAGACTGTGTCAACCTGCCCGGCCCTACCTACTTATATCTATCAGGCACACCAGAAGGTATACTACCTATCCTGCCTAGACCTATATTTAAAAAATGGCAAAGCATTCACACAAACACACCTCATTCCACGGTTCTCAATCAAACACTCGGGTGCAAGAGCCTACACTAGAGAGACGTCCCTGGACGCATCCGCCACCCAAGCTTGGCATACAATCATTCACATTCTAAGGGTACGTACCAATAGCTGAAATCGGCTGATAAAGACTAGCGACCATTGAGTAAATGTGCGGAAACGCATATGTTTGTGCTTTACTTTCGTATAAAATATTGATTCGTAAATTATATTGTACATTTTCTTTCATGTAACTATACTTGGTTTGTACAGCGCTATATTCTTTGCCATATTTTCATAATTCGTTATGGCATTCAATATGAATTTGCAATTGTGAAACATATTGCTATTCGTGAAATCGTAGTATCGGTATTGGAATAAATAAGTTGATAATTTTTTTATGAAATTCCCGAGCCGACGCAATTCCAAAGCCTAACCACACACACACAGTGTGGAAAATACGTCGTGCACGATGCAGTAGCAAATGTCAGCCGCCAAACATTGTTATAAATTTAAAAACCATATGATCATCGTGCCCGTTACCTCTCACTCACCCAAGTAGCACCTGGGCACGTGAGTGAGTTCCTGGCAATGAACACGGAAGGGGTTAAATCTGAAAATCCTGATCTACAAAAATGATTAGTACACGAAAAATAGCAATAGGTACTAGTATACTTTATTTTCAAACTATTTAAAAATGACTCGACTTTGTAATTTACTCAAAATCTATAAAGACTCGACAATTGGTGATAGATTATTTATTTATTAAAAGAAATCACTGTCATTGAAACTGAATTTACTAGGATAAGTAATGCAATTAACTAGATGAGAAATTGACAAGCTATTAAATAAGCCTCAGGTGATTCCGTAATCAAAGTCCGTAATTAGTTCCATAATCGTTCAACTTAATTACTTCGATTTGAAAATCTACCCGTATACAAAGCGCCTTCTTGCACATTAATACGAAAAGGACTCGTCTATAGCACATAAAAATGAATATTAAATGCTGCCATTGGTATATACATATTCAATGCTGATTTCCATATACGTATCGTTATTTTTATTTATTTCAATACATGAACTATGCAGTAACGAAGTCGAAGGGTATCAGACTTCTGCACTACTCAATAGTGCAAATAAATTTTAACTAATTGTAAATACAATTATAAATTTGATATATATACTAAGAAATATTTCTATGCTTCCCTTTATTTTCATATTAAAAAACGCGGAGTGCAAGAAGGCAGACCTAACCTGGTACAAGAAATAATACACAAGAACATAATGGCGGTCACTATACTCGCAAAACTACTAAAAAATACAACCAGTCACCCGTGCCGCTTCGGACCAATCGTCCTACGGCATGATTGGGGACCGGAGGAACCAAAACGCATGCGACTCACCAACTCGTTGTTCGCAAAAATAGACGAAGTACTCGTGGACATCGATCAGGAACATGACCGAGGCAGTTCAATTCAACCCAAGCGTCAGGAGGTGTGCTAACTGGAACTAAACAACAACGCAAAGGACATTAAAATCTACTGTTAAAACTACAGAATTTATTTCTTCATAGAAAACTGAGAATTGTTTAAAAGGTACTTACATTTCTCACTTTACCGGTGTCGCATAAAACATCCCCTTCAGTGATGCACTGACTCTGCTTCCGATGGCGAATGTAAGAAAAAAATAAAAATAAAAGACTATGCGACCGCAGATTATATCGGCGAACAAATTAAGATGCTACTTTCGCGATTCAAATAATTGAAAAGGAGCACCGGTGCTCTGATAATAGTATTAATATATAGTACCTAAAAAACACTGACTCTACAATCGCGTCTAGCTATAATGTGAACGAAAATTTAAGCAGAGACACTTGCTCTGAAAAAGCTAGAAAACTTCGAAGCAAATACTGACTCTACCGACCGCATTGCGCGCGGTCACAAAACTTTCTGAAAGGAAAAATGTTCATCCTATCGAATGTTTATCACTGTCATTTATGAAAAACAAATATACACGAAAAATAAGTAAATATGCATTAGAGATGCGAAAATATCCATTAGAAATATTTAAATATGCATTCAAGATATGGAAATATGCATAAATAATATGTACATATGCATTCAAGATATGAAAATATGCATGAATAATATGTACCTATGCATTAGAAGTATGTAAATATACATTAAAAGCATGAATGTATGCACCAAAAATATACAAGCGTGTATGAAAAATATGCAAATATGGAAGGAAAGTATACAAGATTTACAATGCAAGAACAAATGCAATAACTTATTGCATATGTTTTTAAATAGAAAACGTAAAAACGTGTGCATTATGGAAAAAATGCAAAATAAAAAATGCTATTCCAATTGTAATTAGTTAAGTGTAATTGGTATAGAAAATCTAAGTGTTTTCAAAAGTATTATAACTGTGATTGTTTCATCTTAGTATGTTAGTATTGGTATGTAAAATCAATATGAAAATATAATTAAAATGCTCACATACCCAGGTCCTGGCTGCATTGAATTATTAGGCATCATTATAACTATTAGCTGCCTGTATTCCATATAATTAGCTCTCTCCATACTCCTGTAACAAACAATAACAAGGAAATTAAACAAATGCACGAAAGTAATGATAATTCTGATATACTAAAGCAATAATTCAACTACAATTCTGTAGAAAATATGAATATTAGATATGCAAATGGTTAAGCACACAATGTTGACAAAAGATTTAGTATAGAAGGAATATTATATGAAGTGATAATTACAATCCTATAAAATGAACAGTAGTGGTAATAGAGAGCAAATAATTGTGTTATAGCTATTATAAACGTACCTCACTGAGATGTCTTCCATATGTTTTGTCAGCACGGTGTTACGTAGTAGAGTGAGCACCCTCGCTATTGTCCGTTCACGTTAGGCTATGTTCGACGCCCGACTAAAGCCAAACACCATTTTTGTTTACGACTGCTTGCGTTTCCTAGAAATATTTCAACGTATACGTTACATGTTAAGTGTCTGTTTTTGTTTCGCGATAAATTGTCGATATTTTCCGGGAAAAACAAGCTTCCCGGACACCGGCAGGAACAACAAAGAAATGCTCGGAAATTATTGCTTGTATTATGTTAGGCCTTGTTTACAAAACGACTGTATATCATATAAGTTTTATACGTGGTACGAATTATAATTGAATAGAGATATATTGCTAAAGTTCTACTTATTTCAACAAGAAATTTGAAGAACGCTTACCTGTCAGCGAGAAGTGGATTTAACAACATGACACGCCGTCAGTTCAGTCCTGCGCATTCCCGCCTGTCAGCGTCAGGTTCGAACGCGTTCCGCCAATCCTGATTCGAAGCAAGCGAAAGGAACGCCATGGAACAGAATCGAACAGAAATTACGGATAAATGTATTAAGAATCATCAATATTATTATAATATTGCTAGAAACTGCAGAATATGCTGCAAGATAATGGAATTCTGAGCTGAGATATATATATACGCATACGTAAAAGATAATACGCATATGCATACACGAGTCGATTTGAAAATGCACGCCACACGGTGTGATTCCGGTCACTGCACAATATTTTGTTCATTTCTTGCAAAATATTCATTAATATTAATACAGAAAGTACAGAAAACTTGGACGACTGGGAAATGAAAACAACGCGTATATGATTTACTGTTTTCGAGAATATATTAGGCTATGTGACATACCTTACTTCGACCGGCACTCTGAGCACGTCTATTCACTACGAGATCCGCTGGGCGAAAGAGACAGATTTTTGAAATAGATTGCGCTAATTGGACGGTTCTAGCGGCGGGGTAGGGGGTGTTGTTCTTTCTTTAAGGCGGGTGTATTTGAATGTCGTGTCGAACTGCATATTTTCTGTTACAAGTATTACAGAATGGATATTAGCCGAATAGACCGCGGAACGAAAGGGTTAACAGATTTGAAATTAACATTAATTATTTGATATCTTTTGTCGCCTTTCATTGTTTCAAAGAACAAAAGAATTCTTAAAAATTATTAATTTTTCGAAACGTTTTCTATAATCTGTTTGTAACGAGGCGAGTGACACACAATGGGAATGGGACCCGTCCCAGAAATGCTGGCCGAAAAAATACATTGGATGTCTTCTCTATTATCTAGTGTCACTCACAACATTACCAACAGTTTATAGAAAACGATGCGCAAATTAAATAATTGATAAAAGTATGGAACTGGTACTACCTCACCGATTTCGATGATTAGTTTTCGAGACACTCGCAAAAAACTGTAGTTGCTACCACATTGAATTTTGTCTATACGTGCACGTTCATGGCAACGTGTTGGACGAAGGATGTGTATACCGGGTGAACTCATAAAAATTGTACCTCTAGAACCACATAGATATATCATATCAGATTTGGTATTTACGGTATTTTCACCCCCTCCCCAGAAAATTTGAACCCAAACCTAACCCGAATCTAATTTTCATTTAATCAAATATGAGTTTGGGTTAGGTTTGGGTTAGATTTTTCTGGGCAGGGGGTGGCGGGAGACGGGAGAAATGGTAAATCATAATGGTTGTTGATACCAAATCTGATACCTGTATCTAGTTCTAGAGGTACAATTTTTATGAGGTCACCCGGTATACACATCTTCGCCGGCTGCCGGACAAGTGGCGGTCCCACACGTTTCAACAAGCGTGCACGTATATCCAAAATTCAATGTAGTGGTAGCCATAGTTTTTTGCAGATATCTCGAAAACAAAGGCCCAGCAGCGGTTATATACATAGGAAAAAGTTGTTCGGAATACTGAGTTCTACAACATATTCAAAAATCATCGAAAACGGTAAGGTAGTACTACTTCCGTAATTTTACCAAATGTTTTTAAAGAATTGTTTTGTTCTTTGTCGCAACGAAAGGCGACAAAGTATATCAAACAATTAATGTTAACTACAAATCTGATAATTAAAAAACTGTTAATTAGACATACACACGATAACCAGTCTTCTTATTTCAATTGTACTATCAATAAATGAAATAATTTTTACAGGTATACATTACATCAAGGACTACTAGCTGGTGGCCCCTTCCCCTACTTACATCTACCACTTCCAGCGAACTGGTCGCGTATCATACGACAGACTAATCGAGCCAAATGACGCTCCACACACCTATGCGTGTTATGTTAGATGCCATATCAACGTCACATTATTTTCGCCTTTCATTGATAGTGGAGCCTCGGTAGCCGTTGTAAGAGAAAAGTTTGGCAGTCGCTGCTTTACAATTCTGTAATACTTGTAACAAAAAATATGCAGTTCGACACGACATTCAAATACACCCGCCTTAAAGAAAGAAGAACACCCCCTACCCCGCCGCTAGAACCGTCCAATTAGCGCAATCTATTTCAAAAATCTGTCTCTTTCGCCCAGCGGATCTCGTAGTGAATAGACGTGCTCAGAGTGCCGGTCGAAGTAAGGTATGTCATATAGCCTAATATATTCTCGAAAACAGTAAATCATATACGCGTTGTTTTCATTTCCGTGTCGTCCAAGTTTTCTGTACTTTCTGTATTAATATTAATGAATATTTTGCAAGAAATGAACAAAATATTGTGCAGTGAACGGAATCACACCGTGTGGCGTGCATTTTCAAATTGACTCGTGTATGCATATGCGTATTATCTTTTACGTATGCGTATATGTATCTCAGTTCACAATTCCATTATCTTGTGCCATATTCTGCAGTGTTCAGCAATATTTTTGTAACATTGATGATTCTTAATACATTTATCCGTAGTTTCTGTTCGATTCTGTTCCATGGCGTTCCCTTCGCTTGCTTCGAATCAGGATTGGCGGAACGCGTTCGAACGTGACGCTGACAGGCGGGAATGCGCAGGACCGAACTGATGCCGCATCATATTGTTAAATAATCGCCTCGCTGACAGGTAAGCGTTCTTCAAATTTCTTGTTGAAATAAGTAGAATGTTATCAATATATCTCTATTCAATTATAATTCATATCACGTATAAAACTTGTGTAATATACAGTCGTATTGTAGATAAATAGTAACATAATACAAACAAATATTTCCGAGTACTTCTGTATCGTTTCTGCCTCTGGTCGGGAAGCTTGCTTTTCCCGGAAAACATCGACACTCTATCGCGAAACAAAAAAAGACATTTAACAAGTAACGCATGGGTTGAAATTTCTAGGAAACAGGAGCGATTGTAAACAAAAGTGGGGTTTGGCTTTACTCGGGTACTGAGCATAGCCAAAGGGCAAAGAACGAAGGCGAAATTGTCATTCTACTATTCGACGCCGTGCTGACAAAACATATGGGAGACATCTCAGTGAGGTACGTTCATAATAGGTATACCACAATTATTTGCACTCTATTAACACTGCAGTTTATTTAAGAGGATTGTAATTACCACTTCACACAATACTGCTTCAATACTAAATGTTTTGTTAACATCGCATGCCCATAGATATGCAAATCGAATATTCACATTTTCTAGAGAATTCGAGTTCAATTATTGCTTTAGTATATTATATTTATCAGTACTCTCGTGCACATGTTTAATTTCCTTGTTATTCTTTGGTACAGGAGTATGGAGAGGGTTGATTATATGCAATAGAGGAACCCAATAGCTACAATGATGCCTAATAATTCAATGCATCCAAGGCCTGTATATGTGAGCACTTTAATTATATTTTCATCTTGGTTTTATTTGATGTGTGACTGATACTAAGATGAAGCAACCGGAGTTAAAATAATTATACAAACAATTAGATTTTCTATGCCAATTGCAATTACATAATTGTAATTGGAATAGGATTTTTTATTTTGCACTTTTTGCATAATGCATATGTTCTTATGTTTTCTATTTAAAAACATATACAATAACTTATTGCATTTGTTCTTGCATTGTAAATCTTGTGTACTTTCCTTCCATATTTGCATATCTTGAATGCAAATTTACATATTTTTAATGCATAATTGCATATTTCTAATGCATATTTTCGTATCTGTGATGCATATTTACATATTTTTCGTGTATATTTATTTTTTATAAATGTCAGTGAGAAACACTCGATAGGATGAACATGTTTTCTTTCAGAAAATTTTGTCACCGCGTGCAATGCGGTTGGTAGAGTCAGTATTTGCTTCGAAGTCTCCTAGCTTTTTCAGAGCTTGTGGCTCTGCTTAAATTTTTTTTTCACTTTAGCTACACGCGATTGTAAAGTCAGTGTTTATCACGTAATAGATATTAATACCATTATCAGAGCACCGGTGCTCCCCTTCAATTATTTGAATCGCGAAAGTAGCATCTTAATTTGTTCGCCGATATAATCTGCGGTCGCGTACATAGTCTTTTATTTTAATTTTTTTCTTATAATCGCTATCGGAAGTAAGGTCAGTGCATCACTGAAGGGGATGCTTTATGCGATACTAATGAAATGAGAAATGTAAGTATCTTTTAAACAATTCTCAGTTTTCCACGAGGAATTAAATTCTGTAGATTTAAGGGTAGATTTTAATGTTCTTCGCTTTCCTGTTTAGTTACAGTTTGCATACCTGCTGTCGATTGAGTCCAATTGAGATTCAACTGGGACGTTCCTGATGTCTTCCACGAGTATTTCCCTGGTATCTGCAATCAACGAAGTAGTGAGTCGCATGCGTTTCAGTTCCTCCGGTCCCCAATCATGCCGTAGGACGATTTGTCTAAATCGGCACGGGTGACTGGTTGTATTTTCTAGTAGTTTTGCGAGCATAGTGATCGCGGGTATAGTTTTTATACCCGTTAGTTGCAACGTTATTTTCTTGTGTATTATTTGTTATATCAGGTTAGATCTGCCTTCTTGTTCTACGCGTCTTTTAATATAAAATAACCGTGAACCATAGAAATATTAATTTCTTACTCAAAAAATATTTCATCGAATAAGCACTGTTCCTCTATTTCGAGAAAAATCTATGATAACATTAATAAATACATTGAACAAATGTATACATAAATATTGAGGACCTTCTTGCACTAAATTTATAATTGCATTTATAAACAATTGAAATTTGTTTTCACTGTTGAGCAGTACAGAAGTCGGATACCCTCCGACTTCGTTACTGCAAGTGTTTCATGAATATAGTAACCGTGTATTAAAGCAAATTAATATCAGTAGATTTTTAAATTGGAGTAGTTATCTTGAACAATTTACTTCGATTAAGGAATCACCTAAGGCTTATTTAATATTTTGTGTATTTGTCAATTAAATATTTAATTGCATTACTTATTATACTGAATTCAGTTTCAATAACAATCATTTCTCTTAATAATTAAATTATTTCTCAGACATTTTCAAGCTTTTATTGGTATTTCATAAATTACAAAGTCGAGTCATTTTTAAAAAGATTGAAAAAAAAAAATACTATTACCTATTGCAATTTTACGTGTACTAATCATCTTTTTAGATCAGGATTTTCAGGTTTAACCCCTGCCGTATTCATTGCCAGGAACTCACTCACGTGCCCAGGTGCTACTTGGGTGAGTGAAAGGCAATGGGCACGATGATCATATGGATTTATATTTATGACACTGATTGGCGGGTAATACTTGCTAGCGTACCGTGCACGACGTATTTTCCACATTGTGTGTGTGTGTGTTGTTTGGCTGTGGAATTGCGTCGGCACGGGTATTTTATAAAAAATAATAAACGTATTTATTCCAATACTAAACGATCTCGCGAATAGCAATATGTTTTACAATTGCAAATACACATTGAATATCATAACGTTTTACGTAAATATAGCAACGAATAGAGTGCTATACGAACCAAATGTACTTAATCGAACGAGAATGTACAATATATTATATACGAAACTAATGCACAAACATATACGTTTCCGCACCTTTACACAATGGTCGCTAGCCTTTATCAGCCGATTTCAGCAATTGGTACGTACCCTTAGAATGTGAATGATTGTATGCCAAGCTTGGGTGTCGGAGGCGTCCCGGAACGTCTCTCTAGTGTAGGCTCTTGCACCCGAGTGTTTGATTGAGAACCGTGGAATGAGGTGTGTTTGTGTGAATGCTTTGCCATTTTTTAAATATAGGTCTAGGCAGGATAGGTAGTATACCTTCTGGTGTGCCTGATAGATATAAGTAGGTAGGGCCGGGCAGGTTGACACAGTCTCTGATCGGGTAGGCACTATTTCGCGTGTTCAACCTGTTTCAGGAAATCTAATTTGAAAAGTCGACGGTGAAGCTGTGGCGCGAATGAAAATGCGTTCGCCTCTGGTTTTGCCCATTGATTTTTCGAATTTTTCGCGGTCGTGGTCGCGATTTGGCTTCGAAACGAACGTGACATTATGCTCGAGGCTGCACGTGTAGGTGAAGATCGATTACAATTTAAATCGCAATCTTTACGATTTTCCATTATCGCAATTTTTACGATTGTATTTGGTCGTGATTCGTCCACGTGTGTTCCGTTTAGCTACGCGGTTTAGATTTTAATTTCATCTTTTTGTTTGTTTGCGAATAGAGTCTCGAGCCTAGACTAAGTTTCAGCGACCATTGGCCCCAAGAAAAGAAGAGGCTAAAAGCCGAAGAGGCCCGACAAACTGTCATTCAAGAGGGCAACTACCAATGGCCCTGCATCCTTTGGATGGAGAGTCATTCTTTCTTACTATTTTGTCACTATGCTCGCTTTTGTATGCTGTAGTTGTAGTTTATTGCTTCCAGCACTCATCATCGCATTGGGCAAATCGTGATTTTTATTATTTATTTATTAAAGGT
Source organism: Nomada fucata (assembly GCA_948146005.1). Classification (NCBI taxonomy): domain Eukaryota; kingdom Metazoa; phylum Arthropoda; class Insecta; order Hymenoptera; family Apidae; genus Nomada; species Nomada fucata. The sequence continues at coordinate 10,362,396 of OX411275.1, forward strand.
GCATATGGTGATTGCATCGTTGGTAGTCTTGGATGCGACTACCACGACTTCTCCATTATTAGTGTTGAAAATTAAAAATGATGTGTGTAGTGAATTACTATTTTTTTAAATATATACAAAATACTAAATGAGAGATAACGAAGCACCATACGACCACCTGACATGAATTAAAACTTGGAGAATAAGCTACCATCTCCAACCGGAGTGAGCATTGCTCCATGTGGCGTTCATTTGTTATAAACAATTAAACATTTATTTAGCCCCTCCCACCAGGGGGTTTGGCCCCTCAACTTTTAATTTAGCCCTTTCCACTCTTGGTTTAGCCCCTCCCACTGAGAGATTGGCCCCTCCCAACTTTGATTTAGTCCCTCCCACTTAGAGATTGGCCCCTCCCACCTTTGATTAAACCCCTCACACTGAGGGATTGGTCCCTCTCACACTTAATTTAGCTCCTCACAATCTAGGTTAGCCCCTCCCACGTTTGATTTAGCCCCGCCCATTGAGAGATTGGCCCCTCCCGCCTTTGATTTAACCCCTCACACTGAGGGATTGGCCCCCTCCCACTTTTAATTTAGCTCCGCCCACTTTTCGGTTAGCCCCGCCTACTTTTCGGCTAGCCCCGCCCACTGAGGGATTGGCCCCGCCCAATTCTCGGTTGGCCCCGCCCACTGAGGGATTGACCCCTCCCATTTTCGGTTAGCCCCGCCACTGAGGGATTTGCCCCTCCCACTTTTAATTTAGCCCCGCCTATTGTGGGATTTGCCCCTCCCACTTTTAATTTAACCCCTCCCACTGAGGGATTAGCCCCTCCCACGGGGGTTTAACCCTCCCTTTAAAGGTCTTGATTCAAGAAACAATCTCCTTCTAATTTAGCATAGCTCCGGGGTACAGTTACCGTGTAATTTACAAACAAATAGTTTAATTCTTTATAACACATAAACAGCTATTAGAGCATTTGTAAATTATTTATTGTGCTGTAGCAGCACCCCTTACCTTTATTTTAAGCTGTCGATCATTAGTCTAGCTGCTCCAGAAGCCGAGATAACTGCAGTGACCCGGATTGCATTTTTGCCGATTTTTCAGTTGTTAATAACTATGAAACCACTAATGCCATATTGTTGCAACTGTATCGGAATATAGCTGAAAAACGTAAGTGCTGTATGATAGTTGCATATTGAGCCCTAAGAAAACGCAACAAAGTTGCAAACAACAAATTTTTCTCGCGAATTTTTGGAACTTTGCTGCAAAATTTTTGGTGCAACCTTGCTGCGTTTTCGCTAGGCGTTATTTGGAACTTTGTTGCCTTTTCGCGAGGTGTTATTTGCAGCCGTATTTCATTTTCGTTAGGCATTTCTTTGCAACCTGGTTGAATTTTTGTGAGGCCCTTTATGTTTAGTAATGTTGAGGACTACTTTTACAAGTTCTCCGCTTGTGAACATTGTATTTAAAGTTCCTGCACGGTAGTACTTGTTTAAGGAAATGGAATTAGGTGTTTTCAAGGATTGTTGTGGTGTGTAAATAAAAGGAGTAGTAAATTCTTTTAATTGAACATTTATTTAAACTAATCAATGGAGATGCAAGGTACAAAAATTTTCTAAGTTAAATTAACAAACTAATGCTTATGTACTATTCTGTTATAAATAATCTAATACTTATTAACTATTCTATGAAGTTAATTTACAATATACCTTACAGATAAAACTCATACTAAAATTTACGTATGGTAAACCTTAGTTTAAATTACAACGATTCTGTAACTTGTCTATATGTAAATTATTTATCATATCTTTCATTTCATATTTAGCATATTCAGTAGAACTTGTAGTAAAAGTAATATTAAAGTTTACACAAGATCTACTAAATGAACTGAATATAAAATAAAATATATAATAGATATACATAACAGTTAGTTACACAATTGTTCTAAATTAATCTTACGCGCTAACAATTACAAACAACTTTTATACACCAATTTACTATAACTAAAGTATGTGGCAAGAATGATTCTTTTTTCTTTCCTGCATTTACGCATGATGAGAAGTGCCGGTCAATGCTGCTTACTCCTTGCCTCCGAGCCTGGAAACACACAAAAAATATATTAGTAAAGGTATGTAACCGGAGACAAAAAGATTCTTAAGGGATATTTAGTGGCAATTAACGGAAGGGAGGGCCAAACTAAAAGCATAAGAGATGCCTAGGATTATTTGAAAAGGAATTGAACGAGTTTGGCAATGTGAATTTGATGAGAGCTGAAGTAAAGGAGCTGGCGGACAGCCTTAAAGGAAGATACTATGAAATACAATAGCAGGAGTGGAACACAAAAATAAAAGGATATAGATATAACAATTATGCTACGATATAATGTTACGCTAGACGATCTGATGCGTAGAATAAGAGGTAAAGGCTTAGGAATTGAAAACAGGAAGATATACATATAATAGATGTGTAATAAAGGGATGACTAGTAAGAATATATAGGGCAATATGTAAGGTAGAGATGGTATGAAAGAAAGAGTGTAAGGGAAGAATCAGTAGGCTACGATAGTAATCTAAAGTTAGGTTATATTTCCACTAACAATAAGTACAAATTTGGTGGCTACGAGGTCCAAATAAAGAAGACTATTATCGTTAGTATGTATTTATTATACACACGAACATTTATTGAAAGAACAAAATATTCAAAGATGTAAATACCATAGCTAAGCAGCTTGGCAAAAATATTTGACGGAACCTTGGTTTGTTATAAACAATTAAACAAGTAAATTAATTGTTACGGGCGAGTCGATAATGTTATTATGTTATTACTATTATAGGTGCATAGCTTATTTCTTTCTCTTTCATTTGACACCTCATGGATTAAAAAATAACCACCAGGAACCGAGATAACAAACTTACAAATAACATCGCGTTTTACAATCTGTCGGTAACGATTTATTTTGTGAGCAAAGTGTTACAAATTCACTTTTATAAAAAAATCTATTTAATTCTGTAAAAGTACATTGCATTGTATTAAAATATTACGATTTAGAATAAAAATAAAATACATTACAAAACATGTACTACAATTAATTACATTTTTTCCAGAAAATTATTATTACTTTATTTTTCTTATATTACTAAAGATTTTGTAGCAATTATATGTAAAGGTGTGTTAATGTTAAGCGGGGTATCTGAAACACCTTATTTGAAATGTAGCATATTCAAGATGTTTAAAACAACTAATTTTTGGACTAGAAAATAAATATTTTAAAAAAGTGCGCTATACGCGACACACGCAATTCATCGCCCCGATGTGATTTCGACTCAACTCGAGCCAAACAGAAGTGCGTCTCGCGACCAGGCACCGTAGCTCAATTTTTCTACCGAAACGTTGACCGAGAAATAGCTTTCCTAATTCCCCCTAAACATTTCACATATATTCACACAGTCGCATGAGTCCTGTTCCCCCTACATCAGTAAATAATAGTTCTACAATTGAACACTGTTTAGGAGCAGAGGGCGCTGATATCAGTGTTGGATTTCTGAGCCGGTATGTCAGTTACGTTGGGCCGCAAAAGTCCATAAGATGACTTGTCTATTCCTATATCTCGTCTGTGATGTGGCTAAACGTGACTGCCATACCGACTAACACATCTGACACTGATTCGAGCGTCCTCTGCTCAGAATGTTCATAAGGCACTATAGGGCCATTTGAAGGTCATACAAATACCAGTAGGACATGCGCCCCCAAATATAGTACAACTTTTGTTTAAGTAATTTGTTTGTATTCCTTATATTTTACTATTTAGCTGCTTTCATTTAAACTGAAGGCACTGTATATATGACTGCAAGCAACTTCGCATTCAATGTTAATATTAGGAATGTTTGATTACGAATGTCTCCTCATTTTTAACGCCAATAAAGCAGACAGCATTTTAATGCTTTAGGATATATAATATAAATGTATACATTTATTGTAGGAATATAATTTTATTTTTAAATGTAGAATAAAATCAACTGAACATAAAGCTATGGACGAACAGCCCATTAAGAAGAGGGGTTACTACTCCGAAATTGTGACAGGTAGGTTATCAATAACTTCTTATTTAAAATATTCCTAGTATCTAAATTTTACATCTTATACGTATCGTACTTATTTAGTTTATTTATTATAATGTCTTTCTAGAAAAGAAATGCATATGAAATAATCATATTAACAAATGTTGATAATATTCTCCTGACATTTTTATCGACAAATGGTCAGTATTGAAAATAATTGTACGTTCTGTAGGCACGACGGAAACTCCTGTCGAGCCGGAAGTGGTACTTTTAACCACTGCACCAAGAAGAACCAAACTCACTTGGCAAGTTTATACCGAGCACCATAGTGCTCATGTCCGACAATTACACGATCAGGAAACGTACAACTTTCTCGGCGAAGCTAAACGATGGATAAGCTTCCCGGAGGATCGATCGGTGGTGAGCAATAAATCTTACTTCAAAATGTCAAAATTATCTGAGGCTCCCTGCATATGAACATTTCATTCCTGGAAAGGATATTCGCCAGAATTCATTTAAACTCCTGCTGGGCGAATTATTCTAGTAATTTTATACATACCTACAGAGATCCTCTCACCTTCAGTGTGGACAAGGCCATAAATAAACGAAACAAATAAAACTAATAATTGCTCTGCGTCATTAATTACGGGAAATTTGATACAAATGTATACTTTGCGGTGGTTCATATAATGTTACCCTGACATGCTCGCACTTCATAAAGAGATAAACATGGTTTCCGTTGAACAGTCGTTTCCAGCGGAAACGTTTGCTCCGAAACTGCAAATGGAGCAGCAGGTAGAACCGAAACGTCTTCCACGTGGCGTAGAAATGGAAAGGAGACGTAGAATCTACAAATACCTGAAAATAGAGGACGCATTAGAGGCGGAAGGAGTTTGTCTGAAGGATATATTGCCACCGTCCGCCATATTGCCAATCCTAACTGGCGAAGAGATGTATGATCTGTTTAGCCCTGCACATTTGTTACCTTTGGAAATTTTCGACGACGAAGACTACGATTGTAGGTGCGCGTGCGATAAAATTAATCACTTTTGTCGTACGGAAATTTTGTATTGATGTATTTCGTTTCTTTTTATTCAAGAAATTAAGTACCGCATCAGTAATGGCAGTCTTTACTGCGCGCATTTCGGCATTGCAAGGGGTGCAATGTGTTTTACATAAACCTTAAATTTTATTGTTATATTATTATGAATATATTACTATGAATTACCGTTTATACAGTACAGAAATAAGCTGTAGTAAAAATAATCGGCATAATAAGTATCAGTTAACAGTTCATTATTTCTTTCGTATTTATTTTGTACCTATGCAATGAATCTTTTTGGTTATTTTCCTTGACTTTTATTAATTAAAGAACTACGGAAGACTGGATTAATCTCAGCCTTATCGACGGAAAGCATTATCCACTACCGGCCACAGTATTTGTGCCAAGATTTCGATCAGAAGACGAGATGTTCCCCGTTGACGATGATCAGTTAAACAACCTGTTCCACTGGTATAACGCCGCTGTGCTGAACTATGATTATAGGAGAAAACTGTGGAACGTGCTTACACTCGACGGACAGAAACGGAAGTATTCGTTACCACGGATCTACATACGTTTCTACGCTGAGGATCCAAGGGTATTCGCAAAGAGAGTCGCAGCCGCCTCAGAGGACAGACGAATCGCTGGAGCTGCCATAAAGTAATTGTTATGCTTTCAGTAAAATATTTATTTGATTACGTCATAGATGTACAGTTGATAAAATGCAAGTACTTGGGCGTATTTTAAATTGGATTGATTGTATATTTCATAAACTGGAAATAACTTGTAACTGGTGTACAACGAAATTAGAAATATCTACTTAGCAAATGGGACCTTGAAACTTTAACAAACTCTAATAAGGAAATTAAGGAGTTCGTTCTGTGCACGAGGGCCGTTCGATAAGTCCGTGCAAAGTTTGAAAGATAGCACCAGTGGCACGTATCGGGATTATTTCTTCTTTCTTGCAACTCCCGAAGCAGCACACACAAAGTTTCAGCCAGCTCGATCTGTTATTCTGTGTTTGGCGTTCGTTTCGATCGATTAAGTCGGGGGTGATTTACGAACTATGGACGAGAATTTCGTGTTGCGATTAAACATTACTTTCCGAAAGGCAACACGCCCAGGGAAGCTAAAGCCAAGCTTGGTCAACATTGTGGCGAGCCTGCACTTTCGATTAGAACGATTTATGAGTGGTTTGATAACTTTCGATGTGGCCATATGAGCACAAGTGACGCCGAACGTCATGGACGCTCTGTCGAGGTCACCACTCCAGAAAACAGTGAAAAAATCAACAGCATGATGATGGGCGATAGAGGAGTGGAGGTGCGCGAAATTGCTCAGGCCATGGGCACATCGAATGACCGGGTGTCGGGACATTTTGCATCGACGTTTGCCAATGAAATAGCTTTCCGCACGATGGGTGACGCTGTTGCTCACAATATTTTGCGGTTGCAAAATTGTTGGAGTTAGGCTACGAATCACTACCGCATTCCCCCTATTCCCCAGATTTGGCACCGTCCCGAAAAAGTTACGATTTCTTTACTCTTCTACGGACTTATCGAACAGCACATTAATATTTTCCTTTTGTTATAGAAGGTTTGCTATTTTCAAGGACAAAGAATAGTTAAGTCCTCTTGTGCATCCTTTTATTTCGTTTAACGTGAATCAATATTGCTGTGTTTGTACAGGTACAACTTCTATCTGGATTGTATGCAAACGAACGGCATGGCGAAATTGAACGAAAAAAAGAAAGAAAATATTATTCGTCTAACTCTGAGCAATCAAAAATATACGGAGGAAAAAGTATTATCGGTAAATATGAGGTCCAGTTCACTTTTTCGAAAAAGCGATCATATCAGTATTCATCTTTCGTTACAAATATTTTTTGTATTACCTGGTCAATGTACGTCCACTAATATGACATAGTATTGGTACTGATATTTTACAAAGTTAAATATCGTATCGTTAACAATAATAAATTGAATAAAGATAAAGTTGAAATTAAAATCGTCTGTTATGACAAAATACGTGAAAATGAAAATGAATTTAAAGTAAAACCACGTATTTGAAAAAATCATTTAAAAATATAATATTACCGTAAATATTGAAGCAATATTTACAAAACGACACTACCTTGTGCTCCATCGATTTCCGCCATCTCTCACCGGAAGTGATCTACATATCTAAGTAACACTTTCGCCAATCCTGTCGTCCATTAGCTGATAGAGGAAATCAGCCTGGATTATCGACGTACCATGTGTGATCTAATGTGGAGACAGCTAATACAACAGAATCCGGACGTTTTTAAATTTATCACCTGGGCGCCAGACGACGAACCGATGAGAGTACCGGAAAAGGGAAAGATCGATACAGGCATGGCAAATTTTCAGGTAATACCCTGTTTTCTATTTGGAATAATAAAGCTGCTATCAAAATGATATTCTCAGATGCTACAAATAGCTTACTTAATTAATTTTCTTATCGCGAAATATTATTAAAAATCGGTTGAGTTATTTGTTTTCGCTGTTCTTCAGTTATCCGTCAGTGAAATGTTTCATATTTAAGTGTTCAGCAAAAGTCCATTAAATGTAATCTGAAGGTGTTTGTAGCGACGAGGGAAGATTTGCAATTTCCGTAGTACAAAAAACCATGGAAAAGCTATTTATGTTACACCATTTATCATTTGAGATAAATGTAGTGAGACATTCTTTTAACCTGAATACTTGTATATATTATAAATGAACCGGTTGAATACAACTTATGAAATAGCCATTTTGGTTACTGTCACGCCATCTCTTTTAACAGTCAATGTCGCCGAAGCGAGCATTTTCCCTTCAAATGTTATATTGAGAAAGCGTATTAATTTTCTAGTAGGTCTATTTTAATAGAACTTACAATATGTAGGAATTATTTAAGAATTTCAAACTTTAACGAGCCAATAATGTCTGAAGCAACGTTTATATTGGACAAAAACTAATTGTTCCTCAATTATCATGAAGTACGAATTTAGTAAATTATTACGTTTAACTTGTTTCAAACAATTTACGGATATGTAATTATTATTTCTCAATTAACCGTGGCAAAAAATTAATAGACTTGTGTACCAGAGAAATAATTGTACATTAAATCCTTCTCAGTTATTTAATATACATATATTGCCAACAGTTAAATACCTCGCAAACATTCTTCTGTATCGTATCTGTAAAGAAAGCATATGCCTATACGTTTATTTTTCTTGTTCTCGAAATAAACGGTAGGGTGCAGCAAAAGACAGGGGGTAGAGTGATATAGTGATTAAACAGTATGGCGATAGTTTAACGCTTGACAGGCTAGAGTGGCCAATTGATTGTAAAAGTAGAATAAACATGGTAGATAGCAACAAGTCATATATTTCCTTTCGCCTTCACTACTAATCTGAACTCACGCCATCTCTAGCACAGCCATTACAGTGTTACTCAATCTGATTTATTGCCGTTAGACGAGTCTAACGTTAACAATTCGAAATGAATTGGATAAATTCTTGTACTCGAATTGTTTGGGAACTGTTTCGTGTAGTTCTACGGGGATAATTAGAAGATTTGTGTAGATAGGGGAACGGTCAATTCCAGCTTCTATTTAGGCCTATACTATTAACGACATTGGTTACCGGCATGCAAATAAATTACGTCCGATGTGTCTCAAGCACGGTGTCTATATTAGATTTCGAAGAGTTGGAATTGCGAAAACAATTTTAAAACGGTATTTATGTTGAAAACTTGAATGTTTCTATTCAGTTAATGTAGAAATAATACAGGCACCAGTTACGTATCTTCCCACCCCTTATATACGTGTATCACTAATGTGAATATAGCATAATTTTAATGTACCTCATAATTAACAGACAGAAGTTAAAGATACATAATAATGAAAACAAATTTCTTAAATAATCATGAAAATAAAGGTATTTATTTTTAAGTGACAAGGGTAATACAGAATTATATACATACTTTGTTGTTCAAACGTTTGGGGCCACGTTGTTAGTCGTGGACATCTTGAACATGCCCTGGTGGACTTAAATTTTTCGCTGTAACTATAATAACTCCTACAGTATTCTGAAAAGTCTTCTTAAACCTCTCGAAATTGAGTTCATTCGCATTCGATATTTTGCCACTTTGATTTTCCTCGTAATAATGATTCTTTGACACAGAAAATCCGCGACTACAGTCACTGGTACACACTGTACGTTCAAACAGAGGTATACGAAGCTATGACTTGTGTCGTGGCCGAGTGTGCACAGGCGGCATCTATGTGTCTATTCGCCAGTCATTATGGGAAGGAAATGAAATTATACGAATTCGAAGATCTGCAAACCCAGGCAACCGTTGCTGTCATTAAATATTTAAAGGAACCGTGGCTGATCAAAATTACGCAATCGGTTAGAATGTGCTTGAGGGATCTGGGAAAGGGCTGGTTCAACCTCAAACAGAATAATCACCGGATATACGACGTAATGAAGTTGAATCGCTTCATGAATCTCACTACTCTTCGCATGCAGGTAAGTAGATCCATACCCAAATATCATTCGATCATCAAATAGAAAAATGAATTAACTCGTCGTTCACATAGCCAATAACCTCAGAATTAATAACTTATTTATTTAAATATTTTTCCGTTTAAGAACTCCATCCGTTAACATTTTTAATCACGTTAGCGGGGCGAAATTAATATAATATATCAGTTTAAAATACAAGCAACAAGTCACTATTTCCGATACTCACATTGCAACTCGATTTTGTATTCTGCATAATTATACACAGTATTCACTAAATGAAGACCTGGAATTGTTTGAGCTAAACGGTCTAGACATCCCGATATCTGGATAATTCAATTCAATCGCGATAATTCGATTTCGCCACCTGCACAGCATAAGTTAGTTTCTAAAATATGACACCAGAGGACACAAGGCGATTGGCGTTGAACCGTAAACGGGTCTCTGGGGTAGAGCCAAGATATCTTGGTATAGGCAAAAGCATCTTCGGCCTCGGGCCACTCAGAAACTGTGAATTACTAATATCACGATAGCTCGATGTTTCTACGCAATTCTACACAAACTATCGTCCGAGACTAAGGGCGAAATAGGAGGAAGGCGATTCGCGTTAAATGAGAAAGGTCTCCTGAGTAGAGTACAAATCTCTTTATGTTGGCGTTCCGACAAGGATCTTTCGCCCGAGGCAATCCGGAAGCCATGAAAGCTTCAGTACCTTAAAAATTGGACAGTTCCGTACAATACTACAAAATACCGTTGAAAAGACGGAATTAAAACTGCGGAAAATATTTTTGTTTAATTTTGTTCGACTTCTCTAGATTCGATATTTTATCTTATACAGTAGGGTCACGTAGGACGCGATTTAAAAATTCCTACTGCCTCCGTATAAAAAGAGTTTTTAGCTATATTAATGGATATTAAAGATGCAAAAGCATAACAGATACTTTAATGTTTCGACCTGTTGAAACATGTAAAAGGAAACAAGTGTAGTATTCGCAATACTCTTTCTGTGCTCGCCGTATAATGAAAACGATTTCATATTTATGTTGCTTCAAAGTAAAATAAAAAGCACATTATTTTCGGCAGTATTAAAAAGAAAAAGAAATATTCATTTAATTCCGACTCTTTGCCCTCTGAGTCCTGTGCAACAAGAAATTCGTATAACGCTTGGGGTTTCCTCCGCTTTAAATGAGGGCTACCGTATAGTGAAAAATACGTGAAAATTTTTTGTATATTAGAAATAATTTTATCCGACCCATTTCCATAGCCCAATTGCATATACTCACGTAAAATTCATTTAGGACGCGCTTCGAATTCTCGTGGAGAATTCCATCAAGTTTTATCTGGACCTTCTGGAGACTCCAGCCCTCTCCGTGCTGAGTATGGCAAACGACTCCTTCACTTGGGGTGACAATCTCATCGACAGTCAATTCAAACCAGACAGTACGCCCGTCTTTGTCAACACTCTTGAAATGAACGAGAACGGAGCGTACTACACGACAGAGCCAGAGGTGTTTTATGTGAGTATCGAAATCTAAGGAAATTTCGAAACTTAACAGTTCTGGGTTTACTCAAAGGATCGTATTATTTCATTATACGACAACGCACTCGCCTCGTGCCATCATATCAAACAAGTGCACCCCTTTCTGCTTCCGGAGCTGACATTCGCACCGGATCTATTCTTAAGCTCCGTTGGATTGCTTGACGAGAAAGTCTGCGATTTTCGTGACCGTTTGAAAAATGCTTACAAGAAGTCCGTGATACCGCTGTTAGCGTACGCCAAGGAATACACCAGATATCAGGAATTCTTCAATCTAAACGTAGCGAGTTATATCGAGTACGTATTGTATGTAGTCGAGTTGTAATTAAAATTCCAATACGTTCGTGATTTCGTTCATCATTTAACGTTTCACGGGATTCGAATGAAATGGAACCGCGGTCCCTGTTAATTGAATACAACCCCGTCTCGGGTAAATGCCAGTAAATGCAATTCCTTTTTGGTATTCGAGGGAGTACAAGAAGGAGGAGCTGAGCGCAGTGGAGATAAAGGAGGAAATAGCGTTTCATATCAAGATGAGACAGAACATAGAAGTTACCCTTCCAAACACTATAGGCATTGGGCCCTTTACGGTGAACGTGCGGCCACTGAAGGATTTTCTAGGGGACAAACGCAGGGAGTGTTCGACAGGGTTGCTCGTTATGCTGACGAAGAAACTGAGGGATGACGTCGATGATATCCTCGACGAGTACACGCAAATAAGAATCAAACTGAAAGAGACGCCACAGGGTATCGAGCATATATTTGAGATACGCGAATGGATGGAGACTATACCGTTAACGGTGCAAGAATTGGTAGAAAGGATGGATAAATTAAAATTGGACTTTGATATACTCGATATATTTCACTGGAACGTGACTGACGAAGATTTCGAGGCGAAATGGACGGCGATCGGGTCGCCGCTTCAGATTGAGAAAGAGGTGAATTTGATTTTTATTAATCTGCTTAAGTTAAGTATATTGGTCGGTGTTCCGAGAAATGCCCGAGTACACTATTGAAGTATAAATTACCAGTGTACACCTGAAGATGCAGAAGTTGCAGAAAGGTGTCACGTCGATAGAAAAATAGGTGTTCAATATTTCGTGACTCTCTAGGTCTGTACAGAGTTTCATCAAAATAGGTGTGCCTCAATTGAGCGATGTTGTTCTCGGTTAGCCTGGCAGAGTAGTACAGTCGCCATATTGCATGTTACCTTGTGTAATATATAGCAACCGGATGCGTTTACCTTGGTAGTTGCGGTGCGCTAACATGTTCCTGTTTGCGCTGTTTCAGGTCGTCTATCGGTAGGTTTCACGATGTCCGCCTCGTTTACGCATTTATGAACCGTATCTGGGTCAACGAATCACCAACAGCGGAACGAGGTGCAATAATTGCTTTTGTCTTCGCTGTGCATTTACCTTGAATGGCAATCTTCCCTTGTATTTATCTTTCCAACGCGTGTACCAACGAAAGTGCAATCTGCTACGCGGATATAACTTGAGGAACTTGATTTACATTGTAATCGATACAGCAAGATCGCAGATAAAATTCTTGAATCGTGTCGTCTCATTTCACTCTTCGAATACAAGGTGCCTTCTAATTGACGTCGTGCTGCACAATATTGGTTCTTGCGATTATACATACATATCTCGTTGTTTCCTTGATTTTTTAAATACCTATTTAGGTTGACACAATGTAACTGTGCAAGTAGCGCACATTACTACTTGTACGTCTTTTGAAAAACTGGTCAGTATTTCAGCCATTGGATTACTTGACATGATGCAGAATAGATACGGTGTAGGACTAAAAATATATAGTACAGTTTACTTGTACAAGCCCCATCACTGAGTGGTTGGCTCAGGAATATTGAAGTACGTTAAGTTTTAATAACTAGTGCTTATTTGCTACAACCTACATATAAACTTCAACTGAATCGAACGTTCAGTGTAAGACTAAAATCTACTTAATTTAGTTGTGAGGATGGTCCATGAGTTCGCGTATAATAAGAGTTATGAAAGAGAACAGAGGGGAAATTGAATGTCTAATAATATCGAATACGCAAATAGCAAATGGTTGTTATATTTTTTAAATGATCCAACGTGGTTGTTGCTAAAGTGAAAATAACAACACGATGTATTGAGCGCTTGATGCCCAATTCATCTGTCTCTGTCATATGGGCGAATGGATACTACATTTGGTACATCATGTAGAGCTGTTTCTATTTCTGGTAATGAAGATTGATTAAGGTAGACGCCTTAGATTAGATACTGTATGTGTTTGGTTGCATTATGGGCTGAATGAGTGCAAAGGGATACATTTTCTGCTTTCAATATAGTTTGGAAAGTTCGAGACGCTTTTTCGTTACTGGGGGGAAAGAATGTACTGTTTCTCATTATATCTACGGAAGGATGCGGATATTTTGTTTAGTGTTAGGATATTTTATATCGCAGCACTATTATCTTCGGAGGGAATTTGATCAATATAGATAGGAGGCATTCGTTTCACCGGAATGTTTGTTCTCACGTTGGCGTTCGGGGTAGACCTAGATGGGAGTTCGGCGAGAAGTGCTGGTGGATCATAAGTCGAGATAAACTGCAGGCTGGCTTGTCTGTTGATACAAGCCGTTTTCTTAGGCAGAATTAAATTATCATCATCGTCCATATTGCGCTTGTTTTTGGAAGAGTTATTATTTACTAAAGACACGTGGACTCTGTTCGACTCTTAATCGGAGACTTCAAAACTCGTTGTTAGAACACAAAACGTTAATCAAGTTGGCATCGTCTCGCACTCTATCGATCCTTCCAACTACGGAGATCTTATTCTTGAAAAACAAGCTCGCAAAGCTCACTCTTACTGTATTTCAGCATTCGTATCTCTGATTAATACCTACGAAACTTACCTAGATCGAAGAAACGGTCGCACGACATTTGGAAGACCAAGACAAATTTTACAAAATCCAGCTGCAGGACGAAGTTCTGCTGTTGGAGAAAATAGATACCCTGGTGAGTAATGTGGCGAACATTGCTCTTCAAACGGATATCAATCGCATACACGAGACGGCTCTCGACGTGAAACGAGTTTGGAAGGCGATGACGGAGAGCAGAGAAATGGGTCTGCTGTTGAACCAACGACAGAAACTATTCGGAATGAAAGTGGCGCCTTTCGAGCATTTGCAGAAGCTTATGAAAGAATTCGAGCCTTACAGAAGTTTGTGGATCACCGCTTCAGGCATGCATTCCAAACGATTGTTCTATTTTCCTAGCGCAAATTTTTTGTTTCCCCCAATCCTTAAATGTTTTCTTTTCTTCAAAAAAAAAGGGATGTAGCATGAGGGGCAAAATATTATTTAAAAATCATCGGGCAATAAATGTTCGGAGTAAAAGCTGTTTCCCTTTCAAGTAATTTCTTCCTTTGGCAATGCAATTTTTATTCGTTCATCTTGTACATGCTTTCTCTTTCGCCTCTTTGAAAATTTACAATTTCTTCACGGTCTCAGAAATTTACTTGCCGCCGTCCCTTTCGAATTGCAAACTTTTCACGGAAGAATAAATATCCGGAGGCAAAGGAAAAGTTGATATTACTTCGAGTTTTCTTTCACTTGATACAGAAACAGTTTAATATCCAATCCGTTTGGGAATTCATCTCTATTTGAAATAGCTGTTCCCGGATTTCTTTTCAATACATTTTTATAAGTAGCTTTCATCATAGCGGTTGAGCTATTTATACACTGTAATTCACAGACTGGCTTAAATGGTATGAAGTATGGATGGACAATCCTCTGATGAATATAGATGGTTCACAAATCGATACGCAGGTTATGGAAATGTATCGAGCGATAACTCGATCCATTAGAACGTTCCAAGATTTGCCCAGTAAGTCTTGATTTCAAATGTTATTAATAAAAGTGAACTATCCAATCTCAGTTATTCAAACTGTGCAATAATTCTGATTCTAGTTACTTTCATTTCTTGAATTCAGAAACATTTATTTGCAGATATACGCATTCGTTTCGAAGTAAATAGATATTAATATTTAATTCTCGTTCCCAGTCTCCTATTACAGAAACCTCCTATACAAAGCTATATGTATTATATTCAAGAATTTACCTGAACTGTAGTTCGAAGCAATTATTTCGACATTACTAACCCTCGACACATTTTTATAATAGTTTTTCATTTTCCTACCAGATCGTCAATTTCCTTTCTTTAAATTTTTAATTCCTTTATTAACTGACAGAACTACAAAATCTTTTCACTGAAAATTTCATTTGCAAATACTTCGTTTCCTTCAATTCTTTCCATCGAACAGAGATGCAGGATATAGCAACCACATTGAGGGACCAGATGGACGAATTTAAACCCTACATTACCTTGATACAAATGCTCCGAAATCCGGGAATGAAGGACCGTCATTTTGACGAACTGAGTGTTCAGACAGGAATACATATGGCTCTCACGGCATCCTTAACATTTAGATCTCTGTTGATGCTCGGCATTGAGGAATTCGAGGAACTTGTTATAACTGTTGCCGAGACTGCTGCCAAAGAATATGCCACGGAAAAAGCACTGAACATAATGATGGCCGAATGGGAAAATATAGTTATGGAGATGCTACCTTACAAGACTACTGGTGAATATACTTTTTGCCTGATTCTTTCCCTTACAGGTTCCATTTCCACGTTCTTCGATAATTATATACACAATAATTTACGTGAACTTTAATGACGAAGATTTTCTACCTGTAATATCTAACATGAATTGTTTATTCATTTTCATACCAGGGCGTGTACAGTTATTTTATAACGTAATATAAAAAATCTGTCCACGGTACAATTGTTTCACGAGGGGAAAGTAATTATCGAAGAATGCGGCAACCTACAGTACTCGTTCATTCACACAATATTTACAACAACAACAAAAACCCAATGCAATTCCCACTTGAGGCCCGATATTTGCTTTCTGTAAAAGTATGATGAAATCGTTGCAACGGACCTTGATAACATACCCATTTTCCTGTGCCCTATTGCACTCAGGTACGTATATAATAAAGATTGCTGAGGAAACGATGATGCTGTTGGAAAACCACATACTGAACGTGCAACAACTCGCGTTCAGCCCACTGAAAACTGCATTCGAAGATGAAATTGCAGAATGGGAACGTAAATTGATACTAACCGAGGAGGTTTTGATACTTTGGATAGAAGTGCAGAGGTAAAGTTGACGGTACAGTAGAAATTGAAGAATAAATTGATCCCGTGTCGAAACGTCTCTCGCCTATTAATATGTTACCTGTATACGTCAACAGTTCTCGACCTGTACACATTTCATATTTTGATTCGTTTCGATTTTTCACATGGAAAGCAGAATAAGTGATTCGAATCAATAATTTCAGACTTTCTGTGTTCTCCTTGTAAAGATAATTTCGTTTAAAACGTGAATGCATGCGATCAATTTTTTAAATCAGTGTTATTATGTTTTATTGAAGTATTCCTATTGTTTGAATAATTGTCGCACGCCTGTTCTGTGCACCGCCGATATTTTTCAATATATGAATGTCAGAAAGATGAAAAATTTAGAAAAGATGAAGAGTATTGTTTTAAATATTAGTGCAACAATTTTGATAGAAACACTGCGATTAGATGTTTGGAAGATATAAACTGGAATTATATTTCGAATTGACGATAAAATTTTTGCCCATGCATCGGTGAGTACTCTGAATAAGGATTTAAATTATAGAGACTGGATGTACCTGGAGCCAATATTCACCTCAGAGGACATCAATACGCAACTTCCGCTGGAAAGTAGGAAGTATAATGCCATGGAACGAAATTGGAAGAGAATCATGAAGTCTGCGTACGACAATCCTTATGTAAATTTAATTTTGATATTCCTTACACGTTTATTAGAAACTTAATCACTCATTTATATTTATATATTCATATTTGGTAATATTTAATTTCTTCTCTATTCCAATTGTGGTCTTTAATTCGTTTATGGTTGCGAGGAACAATTATTTCAACGAAAGCTACATCACTTTAATTGTAGCATGAGGTAGACAAAGGCAAAATATGTTTGTTTCTCGTTTTGTTGTTTGTAACGAGGGGTCATCATTTATTTTTAGTGATCCAAATTGTATGATTATACATATGTATAATTTAATCATGGTTGCTTCATTGGTACAAAAGCTTTCAGCGTTTAAATGACTGTCTCAACTTTCAATCCCTCTTTCTTTGTCCCTTGTCACCCTTTTCTACACACTTCGACAAAAATATTGTCCCTACACGATGTAGTCCCGAGTCTGGATTCGAGACTAGATAATATTGTCTGATCGGATGAGTCTTAAACCTGTTGCAGATATGAATTATAAACTTCTAACCACTTGCAATAACATAACTGAACCAAATATGCACTATTCTGTTCAATAATCTATCAGATAATGCCACAATTCTGTCCTTGTAGCGTCTCTATCATTCCAAAACAAAAAATCCCCCCGTTAACCCAATTCTTTTTAACCAAACCTAAAACTCTCCATCCACATTGTTGCAGATAATCAAGATATGCCCCGACAAGTCGTTGCTGGAAAGCCTGCAAGAATGCCAGGGTCTTCTGGAAGTGGTACAAAAAGGCCTGGCCAATTACTTAGAAATGAAACGAAAGATCTTTCCCCGATTCTATTTTCTCAGCGACGAGGAATTACTCGAGATCCTAGCGCAGGCCAGGAACGTCCAAGCCGTGCAACCGCATCTGAGGAAATGTTTCGAGAATATTCAAATGGTGAGATTCGAGGAAGAAAACCAGATCACCAGGATGTATTCAGCAGAGGGGGAGGAAGTAGTTCTTCGACCACCGATGTATCCGGAAAGAAGCGTGGAATATTGGCTGGGTGACTTGGAGACTGTGATGCGAAATACTATACGGGAGATTATCGGGGATTCTCTGCGGGTGATCGCTACTGTTTCACGAAAGGTCTGGGTGTACATGTGGCCTGGTCAGGTTACCCTGTGCGGCGGTCAGACATATTGGACTGCACACGTCGAGGATGGAATACGACAGAATAATCTTTCGGATTACTACCGCGACCACCTTGCTCATGTAAGGGACTGATAAGTATGAGACTGATATATCATACGTTGTAGAGAAATATGTTGTATATAAACGTTGCATGACTTACAGCTGCATATTATTTAATGTGTGTGTGTTTTTTTTTGTAAGTTGACACGTTTTAGAGATTTTGAAATTAACTTCGTTATTTTATGCCAATATATTGGAACGTGTTGAATTCTGAGTGAAAAAGTATAGACCTTCATTAACCCTAAAGATAATAGTCAATGAGCAATGTCGACCATTTTCTGGAAAATCTACTTTGATTAATAGACGCATCTTCGGTATTTTGATTTGCCATTTTATTTTTATACCATAAACGAAACTACGGATTTTTCATAACAAAAGTTGTAGATATCAAAATAAGTAACGTGCCGTTTTTAACTTTGCTATTTAAGACAAGGACCATTTTCTTACTATTTACATTGCTTCCAATGAATTTCGAATTGTCCTTACTCCGAAAAGAAATTCTTGCGGTTCCATTCCCCGGACATCTTTCATGTATGAATCAAAGTTCATTACCCGGAAGTATTTCGATCAAATTAATTATAATATTTGACTGTGGTATTTCACATCATGATCTGCATTCATAGGCAACCTTCTTATCAAGTGCAAAGAAGTTGCAAACAAAGATATCTCGTCCACCCACATAAAAATTCACCTTTAACATGTTCCGTGTAAGATCGACCACCGCTCAACGATAGGACAAAACTTTTGCGATAATTATTGTAGTCCTGTACGAACGTTTTAATAATATTACGAAAGTTTAACATTATTCGTTTGATTCTGGGCGTGATATTTATTGCGTTACACAGTTGGATGATCTGCGAGAGCTCGTCCGCGGTCAGCAAACGGAAAACCAAAGACTGACGTTGGAGGCAGTGATCACGATCGAGGTGCACGCCAGAGACGTGTTGCAAAGATTGGTCCAGGGGGACGTTTCAAATGTGAACGACTTCGACTGGATCTCGCAGCTTCGTTATTATTGGGTAGACGATTCTGAAATGAAAGTGCGGGCAGTTAATGCAGAGTTTTCATATGGGTATGTATTCATTTCGTTTTCTGTTATGTTCGTGCAAACTTTCATTCACAACGAATTTGTTGAAATATCATTTGCTTGCAAATATGATATTTCATATTTACTGTGGAAGCTATCCTGCGTTATTTTTATTCTTCATTTACATTGCAATCAAATGCAACAGTAGTTTTTGGCCTCAATCCGTTTCCTTGAAAAAGAAATTAATTATTGTTGAAACGTAATATTTATACACACAGTTATTATAACAATATCGTAAAAGTAGAATAATGGTGAACATGATATTTTTAGGAGAAGGTATAAAAATTATCCGAAATTTCAACTTTGATGCTTGCGTTTAATACGCGAAGAATGATTCTTGCTTTATGCCTTCACTGGCATAAACTTTTCTATGCGTACCCAGTCCCTTAGACACTGCCTCCTTTAAATGTACATAATATTTATTATTCATTGTTTACTTCTCTCCAAATGTTTCTATTACCATAACCATACCATTAGAAATTGATTATTAATTATTTCTTTATCTTTGCCCGCCAATAATTATCCTAATCGTTTTAACATTTAACACCAATTATACTAATCGCATTAATATCCACCCTAGGTATGAATACTTGGGAAATACTGGAAGATTGGTCATCACTCCCCTAACCGATCGATGTTATTTAACTCTGACTGGTGCATTGCATTTAAAATTCGGCGGAGCACCCGCGGGTCCTGCCGGAACTGGTAAAACGGAAACCACCAAGGACCTAGCGAAGGCATTCGCTATACAGTGCGTGGTATTTAATTGCTCTGATCAATTGGATTTCATGTCCATGGGGAAATTCTTCAAGGGCCTCGCCAGGTAAGTTTCCTCACGATTGATGTTTCATATATTACCTTACGAATAAATTGAGGAATATGTTTGAAAGACTCATCTCATATTCAACCCTTCTATTTACGACATATTACTAATTAGATCAGGCGAAGTACTAATTTCATTTTAATTTATCATCGTTCTAAATCCAGGATATTTCAGTACAATATTTGTCAAACAAATTGACATTCATGCCGATTCTCGCTGCTGACAAGGCAAGGCAATATCCATTGTTATTAACGATATGTAATACAATTTGAAATAACAATTTCGCGTGTACTTAAATATCCATATTCCAACATTTGTTTTCGAGATTAAATTGCCGAACTTCCCTTTAGCGAATTTGTACTGAAACTTTTCCCCTTCCTTCAAGTACAAATTAAAATCAGAAACTGTTACGCCATTGTACCTGTACGTTTCCGAAGCTGAGTATCATTGAAAACATACTGTAACATTGTTGCGATACGCGGTTCTAGCTATCCACTGTTATTTCAATAATTGCCCATTATCGTAACAGGATATTGTTTGTCGGGCAATTTGTTCCAACGAAAATATATATTTTTATATTGCACGTTCACCTTTAGTGCAGGAGCGTGGGCGTGCTTCGACGAATTCAATAGGATAGACATCGAGGTGTTGTCTGTCATTGCTCAGCAAATTATGACCATTCAGCAGGCACAACAAATGCGAGTTGACATGTAAGCATCGTATATTTTTATATATCGAAAACTTTGATTGATATATGAACTAGCTTAATTGGGAGATATAATTAAGCCGCAGAAATTAATATCTGAGAAGAAACGATCCAAACCAATTCCTTTTCTAAAATATCGAAAACTTTGACTCAAAACGGTACCATCTCTTCTTTGAAACGTTTCTGAATTAATTAATAATAAATTCAACACTCTAAATAATCGAGTGTTTCGTAAGCCCTTCTTCGTGAACATCGTTGTCATTAATCCAGTAACGTTTACGTTATTTTAATACGTTGAAATTTAAATTATTTTGGGCTTTATAAATATATTTTCTTATTATTTCAAGTAGAAATACGATCAAATTACTGCTGTAAGATAGATTTGACGGTTTTTATAAACCCTACTGATTCTGATAGACTTGAGAATTTTTTTTGCTCCTTCTTGTCTTGATAATGCTGGTAGCCTTAACAGTCCTAAGAATCTTGCGATTAATAGCTGTGATAACCTTAATCCTCTCTGTGGCACTGATAGGTTCAATAATCTGGATTGTCTGGGCGCCACTCGCTTGATGGTGTAATTTGAAATCTGTTGAACATTTCCTTTAAACCTTATAATTTATTCATCATTACAATGATTACATATAATGATATATATGTACAATTAAAGTACAAAATTATAAGAGAAAAATCAGAATATTCTTTGCGAAAATATAATTGCATCCAAATGTCGATTATGCACCGGAATGCTTAGCGTTAGTTTATTTAGTTTCCTTATTGTTTATTTAGTTTTAAAACTTGACATGCACAGAGCAACGTAAAGAAATAAAAATGTTTCTTCAGGTTTGTTTTCGAAGGCGACGAAATTAAATTAAAGCCATCCTGCGCGGTATTTATCACTATGAATCCCGGATACGCGGGCAGAACTGAACTTCCGGACAATCTGAAAGCCTTGTTCCGTCCTGTGGCTATGATGGTGCCAGACTACTCGTTGATTGCTGAAATTTCGCTCTTTTCATACGGTTTCTCTGATGCGAAAACTTTGGCTGGCAAAATAACCACAACGTTCAAATTGAGCTCAGAACAACTGAGCACACAAGTAACAACATTTTATCCCAGATATTTGATTTATTTTATCGATTTTAATGCACACTTGTGACAAGTGTTTAACGACAAATATTTTATTTATATGAAAAGAAAAGTATTGCAATATTTTATTGGGAAATTAAATTAAATTTTATACAAAGAAGCAGAGATTCATGTATTTCGATGATTTATTTTCGTCCAGGACCATTACGATTTCGGGATGCGAGCCGTGAAGACAGTCATTGCGGTGGCGGGAAATTTGAAGAGGGAACAGAAAGATTTGAACGAATCGCAGATCTGCTTGCGCGCCTTGAGAGACGTGAACGTTCCGAAATTCTTGAAAAACGATTTGACACTGTTCAACGGCGAGTAAAGTTTATCTTGCAATCTTTATACATGAAGTTTTGGTCATCGGTTAATTATTTCGAGGCAGTATATTAATTATATTCAATTTCTCTTTATAAATTAGGTATAGTATCCGATCTATTCCCCCGTTTGGAAGAGAAAGAAGTTGACTATGGGGTTTTGGAAGCAGAAATTCGCGCGGCGATATTGAGGATCAACCTGGAAGAAATAGACGGTATGTGTTCTTTTAATAAACATTTCAAAAATATTATAATTATCTGTCGTATAACTATAATTTAAGCACCAACGAAGCTCGATGCTCAAATTGAATCCGACCATTCATATTCATATTTGAATGTATTCCAATGTTTCAATAGCGAATCCCATAAATAGAAATTTAATCACTTGGTCTTAACTGGTTTTAAACGTTTTCTTTTAGACATTTGTACATATTATTATTTCGATCTCGCGACCAGCGTTTTATGCAAATTACGCGTAAATCGGTATCATCGTGTTTGTAGCCAAACGAACGAACCCATATTATTTATCTGGGCCAACGGATAAAGTACGTCACTGGAGATCATCCTTTTTCAGGTTGTGCAATACGAGGCAATATGATTTTAAATGCAGATGGGTACAATGGTTCTACATAATTCATGACGTTACGTTACGTATTCACTATATTTGGTGTCCTTCGTGAAAGAAAGAAAAAGAAAACAGTTACTAAAACAGAATAATACACAATTCGAATTTAAACTATCAATTATATAGATAATGTATTTATATGTATGTTTTTATCATACAGTGACTATGTTAAAAATTATTGTGACTCTATTTGCGGTGCTATTAATTACTTGCAGAATGCGGGCTTAATTATAGATCACATTGAGCATTGCGATTATTTGATTATTTTATCATGCACAGGTGTCAATTTAACGGTGACCCGTAATAATAATTACAATAGTAGCTATTTTCGTAAGATATTGTATAATGTATTTCTATTTCCGAATAGTAAAAATAATTTCCTCCGACAGAGAAATATGACGTTTTTCTTTGCACAGCGGAAAATATTATACGGCATCCAACTAATAAAAGGAAATACGAGTATAAAGTGAATCAGCTCGATAAAGAACTTCCAAGTGTACTTGCCAGGGAAGAACGCAGTTCAAAATAGTATAATATGGTTGCAAGAAACCATAGCGGCTTCTAATTTTCTGCAATCGTTGATTTTCAACGCGTAACTCCGGCAAATGAAGATTCGTATTTCCTCTTGCCTTCTAGTTGAGATTCTGTTAGGTAACGCAGTTGCATTTATAACATTTATAGGCAACTGCTTGCACGTGCACGGTACCTATATGTATATGTATACATATGTACGTACGCGCCGCTCTGCTTCTATAAAAGTCCAGGAGCAAAAGACAGTGGAACACAGCTTAGAATTTCCCTTATTTACTAGCTCAATTCTTGAATGCAAGTGCAACGAATCGTAGTGACAGAATATACAACCGCGAACTCACGAAGATGAGTTCAAAGATTCAAAGACTCGGTTTATCACATGACCGTGAAAGTTTACAATAATGCCGACAGTTAAAATATAGAAAAGTTACCCAGAAAAATTCAATGTTGAGGGGATTGAAAAAAAATTACTGTATCGTATTAACCCTTTCACTTCGGTATCCTCGTGAAGAGAAATGGCCTCGATGCACAAAGCAGTACGATTCAAATAATTGCGATAACAGGTAGTAATTGCAATAATGATACATTGTTGCGGAGAATGTTTATATAGATTTTCAGCTAAGAATACCGAAAATCCGAGTGCGTATAATGTATACTCTTCGTAGCGAAAGGGTTGACGAATATTTCACGCTGCGTGCTTATTTTATATAAATAACGTCAGACTAATTGAAAGTCGCGAGATCATAAAAAGTGGCCATTTCTTTGTTCTCGTAACGTATTCTTTTCATAAACTCACCCCGAGTGAATAATTTGATACGTTCCAAGGTGGAGAGTCATTAAATTTCTTGCCTCTGATTGCAGAGTTCGTGAGGAAAGTTATCCAATTGTACGAGACTACGGTGGTGCGACACGGATTAATGCTTGTCGGGCCAACTGGGTCGGGGAAGACAAAGGTAAGTACTTTTCTAAACCCATAAGAACCACTCGAATTAATTTAGCCGAGGCGATCCTTACGTATTACGTAATTACGTATTGCGTAATTAATGATTTTCATTCAAGAGATTACTTGTCACGCGATTCAACAACTCGTTATGGCTATAACTCTTTCAGCGCTCATGCTTCTGCGAGCGATATTCTTTTAGCAATTTTTACCGGGCGTGAAAATTTTTCTTCTGATTTTACGTGCAGGCGCAGTTCCATTCAAACTTCATCGTTCATGTTATCTTCGTTAATCAAGCTCCCTTTTATTTATCTCTCATTAAATATGAAATCAGATCGTATCTGTATATTTTAATATATCAGTAATATCAAATTATTGCTTCTTCCTCTTAATTATTTGTGCACAAAATTCTGATCGTCCTTTTCCCCCTAATATACGGTTTCGTGCATTGCGTAAATATATTGATTTATTTAGATAATTTACAAACGTTCTGGCCTTCGTACTAGCCCCTGTAGCTGACATTATTTTCAAACACTGACAGCAATATCGATCGTGTGTTCTTAGCGTTGATGGATTGACGTTATACGTTGACGTAGATTTTTAATCTTCGATTTTCTTCCATTCGAATAATATCACCTTGCCGTGGGGACACCAGTGTTACAAATTATCTATACTTTATAGTCTAGGATGTAAAACATACTGATTATGAATTGAAGGTTTCACTGAATCTAGTATTATTAATCAATAATCAGTAACACTGACCGTTTATTATTTATGCATAATATATAATCATATTCTTTAACATATTATTATATTAATTTCTTATTAATATTCAGTTGGTCGTATAAAACACTATATATTATATCCGGTACTCAAATCTTTTATCTTATTTGATTTGTGATTTTAAAACAATATTTTGCATTTAAAAGAAATGCAATGCTTTGGAGTTTGGCACCGAGACTACAAAAAAAATAAAAACGTTGATTAAAAACAAAAAGTTCTTCATCATATATTATAGATTTTAAAACTGATTTTTCATCAAATCTCCAAAAGTAATAATATTATTGAAATGTTAGATCTCCCTCTATCATGTGATTCTGAGAGAAAAAGTCTCGTATTTGGCAAATTGTTCATAGCATTATATCAATCGTTTCCATCTGAGCCCAAATAATGATATTATCGGACACTTCTGTTGATGTCGTGAAGGAAACAACGTCCTCGTAGTTGTTTCTTCCGGAGAGTTGCCGCGGGGCTCGATTCGATACCTCGAAAAGCTTCTTTTCTGAACTCGTCGCAGAAAGAACGAGCCTCGGGCTATCTTGGGGGCTATATACAAGGTGTTTCATAATATACGGTTGATTATATTTTGTAAAAGAAGTTTGACACATCAAAAAACAAATAATAGTCATATACAAGTACGTACCTTTAAAAGGAAAATAATCAGTATTTGATACTTGTTCAGAATCATATTTATTATAAAATTATATCACCTTGGCATGAGAAAATTGTAAAATCATTTTTTTCTTCAGTTACCATGCTAATAATGGAAATTTGTTTAATGCTACGCCAAACATTCATCTGGCGAAATTATAACAGAATTGTAACAGAGGTTGATCAACAGAAGAAACTTCTTCTTTTTAAAGAAGCGTTTAAAAATTTCTTCACAAACTTTACAGACAACGTTTATACGGAATCTTTAAAGGAATCCTCAAATGTTTTAATATGAATGACGAAACATTTTCTTATGACTTCTCATGCAATTGCACAAATTCATATTCCATATTTATTTCCAAATAATATTCTACAATATCGAAGTGCACCGTAAATCTCAATTCGAAATTCGAAACAAGTACTTTATTTTCTGCTTTAATAATAGTACCTTGAACGCAAACGAGTATAGAAAATAGAATAAAAGTAAAATAGTAACTAATTGTATTTCTGTACCCAACGTGTAATTAAGTATTTTGGGTTGTATCTAATTTAAACGTTCAGTTTAGCTTTAGCATTGTGTCCACATACTTCGAACCAGTCAGTACGAATGCGGGTTGTGTTTTCTCCGGCGATGGAACTGTTTGGTATGTCGTGCTGTTTCCTCAGTAAACTGGCAAAGTGTAGTTGACTACTTTCACAGAGCTTAACAAAACAATGAACGCTGTGCATAGTATCACCTGTTCGCGATTACTGAGCCCTTCATTTTCAACTCGTTAACGCTATTTACTCACACTTTTTTACGGCACAGTAGTACGAGAATGTTGAGTAAAGTAGTTTGAGAACTTTGAAACAATTGCTTCTATAATAATTGTTGAATTTCGTAATTCTGAAATACAATCTCAAGGCAATTTATGCATTAATAATAAGGAGTAGGTGAAGCAGACAGGTAAAAGAAGTGTGAGAAGAATTCTATATTTTACTACATTATATTTTATTGCTTGTGCATTTGCCAGTTTTCATAGAATATATCAATTCCTTTTCAATTTGAAAATGTTCCGCTTAGAATTCTATGAAAAAGTAATATTGTGTATGCAACCAAATTGAATTGGCCCTGTTTCTATGTCGCACCCGTTGTTCAGGAAAGGCGGTTGTTTTACCTTTTTGTAACAGACATACATTCAACGTAGTTTCGGATATTTTTCAATGGAACAATCCCTGTAACTGTTTCTGTTTTGCTTTTCGGAAGAAATTCAATGCTATAAACGAGTTTTTGCTTGTTTTCGCCCCAATAGTTTCATGTGTAGTTTTACATTTGTATCTCCACAAACAGATTTTCCACACAAACTAGTCTAATGTTCTGCAAGAATTATTTTGATGATACTTCTACATTTTCGTAAATTCATAAGAACTTGTGAAATTTATATATCTACATACTTAAAATAAGTGTTTGCAGTAAAAATACAGTCTGGTTCATAGCTTCACATTGTTAATCCTTAAAAGCTTTCATGGGTGAAATGTCATATTAAGCAAATCTTGTTTTACTTGCACTCGGCCTGCAAATAAAACGGTACAATTATTTCATAGACTATTTCATATCACTTGAAATATGAGATCCATAAGATTTTTTTCTAATACGGTGTAGAAATCACTAACGTTATTCTGCGACAATTCAATTAGAAACACAAGACCCTTAGGTTTGTAATTCGTTTATGAAACCTTCTTTTCCTCTTGTGCAAGAAAAAAAATATAACAAAGGGATTCAATGACGTGAAAAAATATAAAAAGACGGTGATAAATACTCGAGCTCCTTTTTATCTGTAAATAGTGTGTCGCACAGTACGTTAAGATCTCCTTTTCACGTGCACAACGGCTATTAAACGAACGCGACGGTGAGACAAGAATTGTGGAAAACTCACCTTGTGTCGTCCATTGGATTATGGTTATAGTCTATTTAGTAATTGCGCTGCAAACAACACGTAACGGCAAGAAAGGACAAATACTGTAGAGAGATCAGAAAATAAAATAATATCTTATTTAAATGGTTCTGAAGATAAGCACGTTACTGTATTAACGTTTTATCAAATATTTTATTTATTACACAGATGCTAAACTGCACGAATACTATATATGTTTTTATATGTTCGCGGACAAGTACTTTCAATTATTGCAATTTTCATCACACTTCTGGGTCACCTTAAATATTAGGTGTGAGCACTATAGTCGTTTCCAAATTGAAAAGAACTATTTTTAAGGTACCGTATAATTGATTTTTAACGTTTCTATTGAATTAAACCATTATCATTTTTACCTAAAAGAAACAAAGGATGATGATTTTTTGTAAAGCATGGAATCACGCCCGACATTCATCAAAGTAAAGAAAGTGACATTCCATGCCAATCGGAGTCGAGTTTGGGCGTAAAATGCGAAAAGTTTTTGACAGACAAGCGGCAAATAAAAGAAATTGGATCTTTATATGAAATAATGTTGAGTATGACAAAACTTGTCCAGCATTTCTTGCTTCTCCTAGAATCAGTGCACATGCTAGAGAGTGGACAGCCAATTAATAGTTTCCCGATATCGGGACAAAAGTTTCGCACATGTTCACACTATTGCATTTACTCGTAGACCTAAGCTACTGAAGATACTCCGTGCTCAGAATCAATTAAATAATGAAGGCCATCATCTCGTCATGTCTATTCCTTGTAAGCGACATCGCATGTTACAAAGCTTTTCTTTCTTTTTTATATGTATATATATATATCGGTGTCAATTTTCGCAGCTTACTACATTATCTGATGATAATAATAATAATCACTACTACTATTACTACTACTGGTAATAATCATAATGAAAAAGCAAGGCTATAGAAATGGTAAAATAGTTGTTTTGTATTTGTTCCGAAATTGCAATCCCTTTATTTATTTTCTTTCGCTTGATCGAAGCAACAAAAAGATATGACAAAATTCATATTAATTAATAGGCTAAGAAGTTCGTCATTTCGTAGCGGATTATATTAAATGTATCCGGTATTTGATATGTATCCGGATATTCGATATCCGGTGGTTGCATCCTGAAATATTTTCTACCTTTATATTCTGATATCAGAAAAATCAACAATTTAAATTATCCTTACTTATAGTTTTACGGGTGTACAAAATGTACTACGAAATCTCAAAATCCCAAGATACGTATTATTATCATTATTGGCATTTCTACAATTCTCCACCAGCCACAGCAAGTGAAGTTAGCTCTTGTTCCACGTAATACCATTCTAGACAAAACATAGTTGTGGTAATTTCGAACCAAAGTTAGTTGCAGACAAGGCGGTGTATGTACAATAGAAAGAGATAAGATGGATCTAGAAAAGCATCCTATTTCTTTACCATTGTTCCTTGCAGTACTAAGGGATTCTAAGGGTAAATGAAGGATCAGCAGTGGCGAAATATCCTATTTGTTCGAAACATGGTATCCGCGAAGCAAATAAGCCAAAAGAAAAACAAAACTTGCTTGTTTCTAGTCGGAGACTGGGATTCTTTTCCTTGTGTTTGTAGCTTATTTATGGGCTAGAGGGCGCTGGCCAGTGCTTGTGTTTTCGATGAGCAAGGCGAATGTGGAATTTCGGAGATAGGAAGTTCTGGAGAACCTCCTATTTTCTGTTTGTGCAATTTGAATTTTACGAGCTACGCGTCGGTTACAAAGCAACATACCTTTTCGTATTCACTATATTT
Source organism: Nomada fucata (assembly GCA_948146005.1). Classification (NCBI taxonomy): domain Eukaryota; kingdom Metazoa; phylum Arthropoda; class Insecta; order Hymenoptera; family Apidae; genus Nomada; species Nomada fucata. The sequence goes on from OX411275.1 coordinate 10,391,926, forward strand.
TTTTGCTGATCGAGATGAAACTGCAAAGTGCTTTTCGTCGGAGAACGCGTGGGAAACATTGTACAGCGAAGTGAAAATTCGACAACTTTTAAACGTTCATTAAATGTAGATGTTTCGTAGAATACAATTTTCGCATTCTGTAGAAAGAACTAATTTATAATTAATTTATCTTCAGTTTGTTCATTATTTAGTCCTAAATTAGAGGAACAAAGTTAGAAGCGTAATAAGGGAATACACGTATGGCGTAAAATTACGAATAAATTCAATTAAATGAAACACATTAAATGAACCTACGAATAAATTAATCATAAGATTGGACGAAACAAATTGAAGCAAAATGAAAGAGAAGAGCGAATTAAATACTAGAGATAGTGTCCCAGTGAAATAAGACCGTGTCTGTCCGACGTCGCAGTAGTAAAACCAGTTTTAATCAGACGCTCTTCCCTGCAGATCTTTAGACGAGTAATTAGTTACCTGAACCATGTGATTATATATTGTTCAAATAAATTCGAACGAACATTTACGACTGAAGAAATTTTTCATACGTTTTTAATAATAAATAGACATTTGCATAAGTATTTATCTTGATAAAAGAAAGAAACGTAAGAGGAAAATCACTAAAAATATACGCAAGATCCAACGCTAAAATAAATATTGTGTCATAAAAATATGATCAACCCTTGAAACATCGCGGTGTGTTTAATTTACAGTAATACAAATTTGCAAAACTACGCCTCGTATTTTAAATTTAAGAATGTTACGTAATTTTACTAATAACAGTTGTATCCATTTATTTGTTCATTGCACGAATATTTTTATTCTTTTACCTTTGACATTGCCCTATTCTCAAGCATCGATCACAATCGCGTCTGTCTGCTGCAGAAGCACCGACCTGCTTAAACCTTCACATAAATACAGAATTTATGAACGCTTTTACTACCTATCACGTTCAATATAGTAGCTTCTAGATCACTTGCCGCGCAGTACAGAGACATTACCAAAATTGTTTGCGATCGTCCGAACACCTAAATACATCGATATCGATTATTCTCAAGAGATTGAAAGGCATCCTAAAAATGATGAACGCGTTGTAAATTTTGGAAAACAATAGAGAATCTCCCAAAATCCAAACTGTGGTATTCAACTACGTATAAACAGAAACGATTAACGACTTCAGTTAAATGTTTAATATTCTGAGTAAATGTTTTAATTCATTAACAGTCACAGTCCCGTAAAATTTTTGATAAAGTTCTTTGATAAATTGTATCATTTTCCACCCGGCTCTGATATCCTTGAAAAGAATGGCGTTATTTTACATCATTCATGAATTATCTTTTTACATTACGAAAAGGATGACACGTGAGCTGACTACGTTAGTTGCCCATTTCCCGGAAGATTTCCGGTCATTTCACCCTAAGTTACGATTGACGTATCGTAAACTCACGTAAATCAATAAAACTGACGAGCCAAATACAGGGGATTTACAGGTTGGTTTCTTCAAATAAAAGGGTCTTTGTGCTTAACGTGTACTTTTGTTATGACGCCGTGTAATGGGAAAACGATGTCACCACTTCCTCTTTCATTTCCTTATACCTGGAATTACATTTGTCGGTTGTTTACGATGATTTGCAATCAAGAACTTATATTAGAATTATTGTTTTGTTTTGTTTCGCTGAGATGTGATTACTTGCATTCAGTTAATTACGACAAAATAATTCTAACTTTAATGTATACGGTAGGCTGGTATTTATTTAATAAAAACAAGTTCATCGCGTTTTCTGTATTTTCCGAGATTTGAACGTCACGATCACTTTTTTAAATGCCACCCCATATTCTTTACTCACAATCTTATACCGGCTGTTGAGGCAAATTCAAAGTCACAAATTAATGGGAAAATATTTTTGGTACCTTTAATCCTTTGCGGGATTATTCTACCAATTGCGTTCAAATATACCACCATGTATACTCTGTGCCACGGGGCTTTCTTTCGGGCGAGAATTGGCCGGTTCAAATTGCCAAGTGCATCGATGCACGCAACGGTTAAGATAACGAGAGATCGTTTTATGAACGATTCGTGGAAGTCAACAAATTGCACACTGGATCGTTTCAAAAATTCATTCGCGTGTTGGAGCCAAATGGTTATTATTGTCTCGTTACCATGAAAAAACAAAACGACATTTGTGGAACAGTCATGTGAAATAGAATTGATCCCTCGTATTATAAAACAACGTTTGAAATGATGCTTATATATAATTATGTCGCACACAAAGAAAGTGACAAATAAATAAATCACCGTGTTCATACATTTTACGTGAACAAATTTTCATTTGCACGGAAAAAGCTTCCGGAATTAAGGTGCGCGATGCTTCTTTTTAGTGTAGCAACTTTCCCTAATTAGAGTACACACTTTATATTTCCAGTATAAAAAATGTGCTTTCACTGGATTAGGATAGCCTCGAGCAGAACTTTCCCTTCAAATTCACTCAGTTAAACTTCTTACGTATTATAACTTCTTTTCAAGGAAAAAGAATGAGGCAAAATATTTACTTCACTTTGACAAACGTCTCTGGGATTCCTGTTGCAATTAGAATCGGAATAACTTGAAGCTTTCTTGAAAGCACTTTTTTAATCCTAAAAAGAAACTTACATGAAATGGACTTTGAAAAGAAGTTCTTCTCTACCACATTATGTAAATATGTTCCTTTTAATTTATTTATTTTTTTATACAAATATATCCATTAAAATTTCTTTGTAACAGTTAGATCTTGTGTAATAGACGGTAATAATATTCCCGGTCATAGATTTGGTCGAAATGTAGAGAAAAAATTTGTTCGATGACATTCCGAATAGTGTGGTCGTTAAACTTTTTCTCTGTACTAATGGATTCTTCCAGTTTTAACGAGTTACGTTGACGGAAAATATTCCGCTTCCAGAGTGTATAGAAATTTTTCCCTATAATACTAGAACAGGATTCATTGCTGAGAATATTCGATAATAATAGGGATAAAAGTTAGCCATCTCGATATACTGCCCCAATTAAACCACCAGCTCGAATCCCAAGTTATAACAGCAAGCAATCTCTTGTTTTAGTAATGCCCACACGTGCACTGGCGGAATCAAAAAAAAAAAAACTACTCTTCTGCAATTTCATCGCAGTGAATTCGTTTATTCCCATTTTCTTTTATTCGAGCCATTCAAATAATTACATAAGCACTTGTTCATCCAGCTGTTCAAACTGGCTGGCGCTGACAGGTCGAACAATTGAAAAAAAAACTGGTCTGTCTATCGACGTAAATGAAAAAGGTATATGCACAGAGATGAATTAAACGTTGAACAGAAATAGAGTATCGAAATATAAATTGGACCGCATAACAACGCGATATAATTTTTCTATCAAACTCTACACTAAACGCAAGTATGTAAAAAAAAGATCATACGCATAAAAGAAGTACGAAAATTTGTTAATGCAACGAAGAATGCGCCCTGTATGCCTTTTCATCGCCCCAGCCAGCTTTATCGAACAAACGCTTTTATCTTTAAACAATCGTCTTCAGTGGAACGATAACACGTGAACCACTGATAGGATGATTGAATATCGGACGCGACACAGTGGCTGCAATATTCATTATAGATAATAGAGTTTGTCAACAATTACGTAGCTGGATATCGATCTACGATAGAACTCAACTGTATCGGCGGTAAATGAAGCATATTGTTCTATTTGATACGAGCGTAGCATCGTATCCGTAAATTACGGTCTCGAGTACGACGAATGCAAGCAGGTTCCATGAAACAGGTACGTGGGCAGTGAATCGTGGATTCGTTCGTGTGCTTTCATTTATTAAGCATCTCCACCGACAGGAATACTGCTAATATTCATGTGGATATTTTTTTTCAATATCAGTGGTTCATAGCAATACTTTGAATAAAAATGAAGAAATTCCTACACCTCCTGGTACAGCTAAGATGATTCAACTTTCCCATCCTATTCAAAGCTTCTTCAAACGCAGTCGCTGGCAACAATTTCATTCCCACCACATCGCCTTCCGGAATGGTGTTGACCCAGTTTTTTCGAAGGATAATCGTACTGATGTACATAAATGGGGATTGTAGTTTCCAAGCACGCCAAGCTGCATAATTAATTCGCTGACGTATTAATCGAATAACGCTTTCGTAGGGAAATTTTGATTTTTATTCGTATCTACCTCGTACCGTTAATGAAATTCTGGACGAGCAATAATTCTGTTTCTACGTAAAACTTCTTTGTTCGTGTTTCCATAAGCATGTGTTCACGTGTGCATTATTTAGCAATGTTACTAAGACGAAGTTGATTAAAAGTAACGAATTATTTTTGATAGTTGAAGTAGTAGATTAATAATTGTTGGTTTTGTGGATGAATTTGTTAAATATTTTACTATAAATGCATTATATATTTATATTGAATTTGTATCACAGTTATCGTTACTTCTTTTTCAATTCTGTACGCAAATAATTTGACAAACGCAATATCTTTCCACCTCGTTTCATGGTCGACAAAATTGTATATTCTTTTTTAAAAATCAGAATGTGAGTGTGTTACAGTGTGGAATAGGATAAACATATGTAGGTTTACATAGGAGATAGGTAAATATTATTTCAACACGTCTTCATGTTGAATTCGTAACAGTTTTATTGAGACTAGTCTTTTACAATTGAAACAGAAATGCAATACAGTACAGCACGCGTGGATGGTTTTCGTAGAGCCTATGGAAACCGCAAGTTAGGTACTACAGGTGAATGTAAAGAAGTGTCAAGGCGAGACATTTAAATCAGAAAGATAGAATTAACTCTCGAAAGATTATTTATGCTTTCATTGAAACATTTACTTGGGCCGAATTACCGTGTACCAAGAATTGCAATAAAGACTTTCGAATAATTAAAAACTTTCAATTTTTTTAAAATATTACACACTTTTGTTACAATAACGTGAAGCGATATACAAGCCAGTATCGTTTGCAAACTTTTACAAAATACTTCATGCTACATTACAGTCACAAGGTACGAAAAGAAAATCGAAATTTAAGAAAAGAAATTTCATCGATCGATAGCATGAAATCATTAACGCGTAAAACACTTTTTTGCGAATTACCGCGAGATATATCCTATTAAGCATCATTGAACGTCCAACTTTGATCCCTCTTCGAATATATGGAAGTCTTTGGATTATCCAGGATTTCCGGTCGCATTTCGTTAAACTGTCACGTATTTCGCAAATTCTACTACGAGGGTGAAAAACGAGAGTGACTTATCTCTCTCTTGTCACTCTACCTATCTGGACATTTTTTTTATATTCCCCGTAACTGCTTCTTTTTTGGTAAACAACAGAGGGAGAGAAGAGTGATCAGAATGATTTTTTTGGTTGAAAAGAACGGGCAGAATAATTCGAGGGCAGTCAATGTTAATAATAATAATAATAATAGTAAGGAAAAGAAGAAGAATATTTATTTTTGGTACAAAGAGGTGAATCGAATTTGTCAATTAAAATAATATATACATCATTTGTCCACACACCCACCGTTACACCATGGTTCTAACCAAACGAGTTCTACTATTTAATTGATAATAATAATTATACGATGCGCCACAGAAGCCGTTTGTATTCCTTTTGTCGCGCCAGTTTCGCTTAAAAAGAACATTAATGAATACTCGTTTTTCGTGTCTAAAGGCTGACAAATAATTTATTGTTTCGATGAAAAATATACAGGTGTCGAATAAATATAAAAGGAAACAATAAACGTCGATTCTTTCTTCGTCACTATTCTTCAAATACCGCTTCTATTATAAAAGCAACGATATATTATATACTTTGTCGGACTATATTACAACTTACACTTATTACAATAACTTTATCGTTATACTAACTTATTTACTATAGTGGAGGAGTCTGGTATTACGAGGTAAAGCGTCTGTTAATTTCCCGGTATCGACAATTCAACGAAACATGTAGATTCTCAAGAAAATAGACATCGATTATTCTTCGTAAGAAGTGATATTATTATAATGTTCGGTTACTTTACACTTTTTCAAGTACAGTGTACTTCGATATTTATTCGGCAAATACCTACGTATTAAACTTCCACCATTATTATACCCACATCGTTCGTGGCTCTGTTCCCCGTGCTGTTCAACAGCACGAAATAAATTATTCGGTGTGAAAATCAACTTGGTCCAAACGAAACGTTAATGCTTAAGCGATAGTGTCAGTTCGCTTTTAATATAAAAAATTCGCATAGATTAATATCTAGAGGTGTAGACTAGGCAGCGAGACAAATCGTATCCATTTTTACGTTAATTATTTCATTTCACTACAGTGGTCGAATTCTATCGAAAGTGATTCTAATTAAACAAAATTCTACCGACCATCGTCACAATACTGAAGGAACGATCCCAAACGGCCGATCCGCTTTTAACGAACTACAAAAAACATTTGCAATTTATCTGCCGACAGAGATGATATGTAAAATGAAAAGTTATATAAATAGAATGCATACAAGTTGATCTAAACAATTCTTATTACCTCCAACTTACTCTGTTGTAGCCAGTACAACCAACAATTAGTTTCCAAAAATTCTCCCGTCGTCATTTTCAAACTTCGAGTCCTCTGCGGCATCGTTCACATTATTCAACAATATATAGAAAATAGTACACAATTTCAGTACCAATCTCTCTAGTCGTACATTTTCTACTCAACATTCATGGGCCTATAAATATACACTGCCGACCAAAAATTTACAAGCACCAAGCATTTCAAGGTACATATACAAAAGTTTTGTATCTGATTAGTAATTAAATTTCCAATCAGTGAATCGTTAAAACGAACCACTCTATATTCCAACAACTAAAGGTCCAGCTTCAAACTTTGGTACGACAGTGCAAGTGCTGGAAAGAGTAAAGCGGGGTTGAAAGTGAATCCTTATATCAAATACGTCCTTAGATTTGTGTTAGATTTAGATTAGATTGGGTCCTGAAGAAGCGGCAAAGAAATTTCCGCGAAATCAATATATTATTAATATAATAATAATAATAATGATAATAATATTGTAATTTAAACTCGTAGGTTAAACTCTGACTCGTAAATGATTTCTGAAAGTAAAATAACTTCTAACCCCGGTTAAGTGATCAGCCGCGCATTTCTTCGCAGCAATCAGTTATCCGGGGATTACTGTCCGAACTTCCTGGAAACTTATATAAAGCACACAACTTTCACGTTCCCCCAAAATAATCAAAACGGTGCCCCTAATCTCCACCGCACAAACGTATACCTTGACATCTTACTACGGCACCGTCCATTTAAACGTTTGCCCACTTTAGCGTCCCCATCTATACCTGTCGATTCTGAAAACTGGGCTCTTGCCGTGAGCATCACTCGAGTGTCGACCAAACATCTGATAAGGTGTTACGTCCACAGTGAAAGGCGTAAGGATTGTTTTTATCTGCATTTCATCGAAAGTGACCAGTGAATGAAGTCTCGTGGGCCGCAGCTTTTGTCTTTCGACGAATCGACTGAATGATTCACACTATTGAAACAGTGAAACTGCAATGAAAAGTCTGAACCTGATCAATCAAATGACTGTTCGTTTTCATCGTTCAGTTTCAATGCTCAGTTTTTCTATGTCTTTTGTGCGAGTTGCAAAAATTTAATACAAGTGCCTTGGGAGTAAAAAAAATTGAAAAGAAACATTTGCGAAAAAGCATACCAATCGATACGTAGAGAAGTGGCTTTACCTCGATTTACCATACGAGGACGATAATAAAAGCAACTCGCACCCGCTACAGTTCAGAGCTGGCGAACATAAAGAATTATCAGAAAAGCGGTGATAGTTCGAGAATTCAACTGATTAATTTTAGTTGTAACTGAAGAAACACAAACGCCCCAGTTTTCATCCTTCGCGTTCACTGCGGATGATTCATCTGCGGTGTCGCATATGTGCAAATTCGCCTTCGAATTATCGATGTCCCCTGGACACATTGGGTATCTTACTCGCACCCGTTCTTTCGCCCTCCCCCGAATCGAATTCGAGGATCACAGATAAGCGTCCGGGCAAACCTCAGGCTGCGAACGCTTAAGTGGACACCAGTGCACCCTGGCCATCCCCACTATATTCCTTCCAACAACTGTGCAAACCTTTCCAACAGCTCGCCGAAAGCCTCATGCCTTAACCAGCCATTATTTCTCGTTCCGCCAAGGCGAAACGAATGATCGGACCCCCGTCCTACATCGACACGAAGTTGCCGTATCGTCTCGCAGACACGTGTTTACTGTGCGAAACGAGCTGTCCGCAGGCATCCAAGCAAGATCGGTCGTGAAAGTCACGTTTCTACCAGACTTTCGCCCATCACTCGCGGTCAACGTTACGAACGATCCAAACGTGATCCCTTTGCGAACGAGAAGGCGCAGACAAGCAGCCTCTAAGGTCGTGGTCCTATCACGATCACCGCGAAATCATCGCAGCGACACCTAAATGTAACGCTGACTATTACAATGGTACCTGGTCATGCTTTTCAGCACTTTGCGCAGCAGCTGTTGCAGGCAACGACGGAACGTGATGCCGCACATGGCGTACAGCAGGAAGTTGATGCTGAAGTTGGTGTAGTAGAGGAGCATGAAGAACTGTTGCAAACACCAGAGCAGGTCGGGCGTGTTCTTGCGCGCCAGCGTGAAGAAGAACACGCATAGTCGAATGACGTAGCTGGAAAACCACGAATTCGCTTTTTATTGTTTCGATCAATTGTGTATGTGGATTGGTTGTTTGTATGGAGTCCTGAGGTACTATGAATTTATGCTTGCGAAAAGGGGGACCTATGGCTGACTAATGATGAGCAATTTCTTTTCATTGATGTGATTTCTTTTGCGAGGTTTTTTTGTTGTAGATGAATTCATTCATTGTAGATGAATGAAGTATCTATTTCTTTGAGAGTTCAGTTTCTCACGTCGTACGGGCAACCCAGTATGCTTAAAATAAGAAACTTACTTATTAGTGGTTCAAATAAGAGAAAATAGTACACTTTGCAAACTACAATGTTGTTTTACATATATAGTGTATTTCTCTGTATTTTTTTAAATATAAAATACAAAAGGCATTTATGAATAACTGCGTGTAGGAAGAATTGCGATAATTATTTTTGTATTACTATTCACTTGAGTCGTATAAAAAGAAACTGAACTAAACTTTCTTTGTTTCAGGCAAAATATGATGCTATTGTTTTGTGCATTGTCCAAATATATAATACTGTCTCATTCTAAGTTCGCGCGCATAAAAAGTCACTTTTGTTTTAATATCAATATATTTTTGTGCCTCGTAGACCATTTGAAATTATGATAAAAAGTTAGCCATTTTATTTATTATACAAAAAGTTTGAGATCTGACTGATTCACTGGAATAATATTTGGAAAATAAATACGAATATATCGAAGTATTTGAATAGCTGAAATTTGCACAACTGTATTATTAATATCAATGACTAATTAGCACAATAGAGGCAATCAAATCAGAGAATAATCGATATACGATAGGAAGGTCACAATTCACAAGGAAATGAAAATTGAAATTAATATGCTATATATTCATAATTTTATTCAGCGATGTACATTTCGTTCAATTTTCACGTTCTACCGTCATTAATTTTAAACTCATTTTACTCATACGCATCGTCCGCCAGGCTATACTTTGAATGCTAAAACTGTCAGGGAAACTGCAGTTCAATGTGAAACGTTCCAGAGAACGAACGTTTCGACGTTCTAGAAATTTATTGTCCCTTAGAATGATTATGCAAGTGTGCTTTCAGTGCAAAGGAATTTTACACAGAAGAGCACCATTTGTGGGAAAGGGGTAACCGCAAAACCGATAAATTTAAAATTGTTTGAATTTCTGAAATAAAAAAGAAGAACAAGGTTTGCGTCAAAATGACATGATTACGGAAAATGAATATAAATTAGGAAAATTTTGTTTATTTGGTTATTAAATTCCATGCCTGTAATTATAAAACATAGAATTTTCAACTCGACAGTCGTTTTTGGACGAGTTGAAAAATAATCGTAATTAATTATTTACAGACACACGAATTACTGTCATAGTTTTTGTTTTTAATTTTCATGTAGCTACCATAAGAAAGTAAATAATTATTCGGAAAAATGGAAAAGATTGACCTTACCTTGGTAAATTAAGAAGTATGAAAACGGTGCTTATCAGAAGCAACATTTTCGTGATGCTCTGTTGATTTCTCTCGAGATTCCTTGACGACGACCTGATGTCTGGAACAAATGGAAAAAACAAATTCTGCAAAATAAGAAATTTTAACTTTTAAAGTATAACATAGCATTCCGTACTAGATATTGTCGACAAAGGGTATTGCATAACATTGAAAAACAAATTTCTGCCATAAAAGTTTTGATGTGTACGTAATATAAATTTATATTATAAGCGGGTATTGCAGTGTAATTACGTTAGAGGGGAATAAACCACTCGCTTGCATGCTGATACGAGCGAAACTGCATTTGAGATAATGACGATTTTGCTTTTAAGAATGCAATTTGCAAAACAGTATTATGGGAACGAGTAAAGATTAATTATTCTCTGACGCAATCGTAGCTGTGTGTTGTATGAAAAGTTGCTGTTTGTATATTTAAGAACGAAGATTCAAGCGTTGTAAGACCAGTTACAAAAGTTTACACACAGCTGAACCTAGAATGTTACATATTTACTAACTAAAAGACATGAACGTGGCAGCGTGGTCACTTCATCGTTTAGTAACAAAAACTTATTAAAATTGCAAACATTTTTTTGTCGCGGTGAAATTATATTTCGTTCAATATAAAGAAAAAAAAAAAGTAGCCTCACTTTGCTCTTCCGTTTGACCAATTGTAATTACAGAGTGTGCAAGTTGTATTTAACTTATTTGAAACACTTTGTGCTCCAGGTATTTGCGAAGTTACAACCAATAGAAATTAACTGTGAAACAACGTTCACGAGCTTAAATGGAACAACTATAGACGAGTTAACGATACACGTACGATGAGAGTAAAACACCATTTACAGTACCACGCGACAAGTGGTTTAGTCAATAGTTTCGTAGACGGCTTCGTTAATTTAATCAAACAACATTATTAGATGACACGTGTAGAAAAACGCAGTGCTTTTCCGATATTCAGAGCAAAAGAATTGAAAAATCCTGTACTTTCCACAACTTTGATGCACTTCGGTGACAACGGCGTGGAAATGGTTGACCCTTATCACTGGCAGGCCGGAATGATTCCACCTCTCTCTCTCTCTCTCTCTCTCTCTCTCTCTCTCTCTCTCTCTCTCTCTCTCTCTCTCTCTCTCCCTTTCCCCATATATGCTTTTGATTGAATTTAATTTATCGACACACGTGATGCTGTTACGTTTCCATATTTTCATTTTGTACTTTATAGTCGTCAGGAGATTGGAAATCAAATTACTAGATTCGAACAGATAAAACGTTCCGCGATATCTACAGCTAAATTATTTATATTTTGTACCGAATTACAATCTCACGTATGAGCGAGGGAAGCACTAAACAATTAATGAAAAAACTGAACAATTAATAAATAAACATAACATTTGAACTAAAGTAGGGCAGCACTATAATTAGAATAACAATATTGTATCAGCCCTCTCTTCGCTACCCAAAACGTACAATCATCGAAACAAATTGCCTTCTAAATTATTGACACGGTCCACTAGACCACCGGTTGCGTCCAAAGTAAAATAGAGCACGCAGAATTAACCATGGCTACCGCCTGACGCGTTAGATTGGTAATAGAGGAGGGCAGGGAAGACAAATGACGGAGAACAAGAATCCTATCATCGTGCTATCCGACCGACCGAAACTTATGGCGTTACGATTTCGCGCCGAAAAAGGTTCGAGACGAAGACAAATGTAAATATTATACTTACGTATACAACGTGTTCCTATTTCGGGTAGCTGACAGGCGTTCCGTGGCGTGGATGGCGGCACAGACGTGGTCTGATGTCGAGAATGATGGGAATGGTTGTTCTTCGACGAGTGAAACGATTGCTGGGAGGGTGGACGTCGGCCACCGACCACCGGTCCCAGATTGATGCCACCAGCGCCGTTGTTACTACTGCTGGCACTCTGGAAATTGAGGAAGAAGATTGCCAGAATTCGTTACCATATTTTCGAGATTATTTTCAGTAAATCTATGCACGAGTGTTATAGGGGTGCGGGGATAAAAAAGTTCCGATCGAATTCACTGTTTGGCGTTCATTCGTTTTTCGAAGTGAATATTGCAGGGCCTGAATAGTATTTAGTTTGGTGATTAATAAATCTATATGAATCCGATTTAAATACGATAGAGGAGGTCAGGAGTTAACTGTGAAACCCTTGTGTATTGATTGACAATCGCCACAGTAGCTGAAACGAAGGGCAAAATTCTAGACTTTAATGGCTGATCAAAAATAAGAAACAAATGAAACGTAGTACTTAGCAAACACTTGCTATTAAACATCGTTCAAGCCAAAAGTTATAAGTCGAATCTCAACAAGTACAGTCTATTTATTCAACTATTATTATATGCTTTTCTTCGTTCATTATGTACACGAATGGTGACACATTTCTGTCATAAAAGAGGTGGCTCCTTAAATGTCGATTCAATTACGCGACGCCATCAAGTGTCACAAAATAAACCATCGCAATAAAGGACCACGGGGCACCAATAATTTTTCACCAACGATATCAGCTTCTAGAAACGTCACCTCCCCATTTATCGATACTCGTAGATAAAGGTATCGTTTCGTATCGTTTCACGCACTGATCCTCGACATACATATGCCACTTATCCATGGATCTAAAGAAGATACGTATGTCTGACGTTTTCAACTACGTTTTCTGTCTGGCTTGGCTCATTTGTACCGATCGACTTAAATTACCCCGTTTCTTCCCGATGTTTGTGCAACGAAAAAACATTTCTTAAACAAATTTGTCGATTTTGCATTTGTTGAAATTAGTTCGGGGATAGTATTGATTCTTTTCACCATCTTGTTTCACACAGATGATCGTGTTTTATCTTAAAAAATGATTTAAACAATATACAGAGGTCCATACATTTGTATAGAAGCTAAGGTTAATTCAGTGATTTCAAATGGACTATAATGTTCGGGTTGGATCTTATATGGAACAGTCTATAAACGATTTACAAGTTATTAAAGTACTAGAAGTAGCAATTATTATATTGATATTACAATTAACCCTAGATTTACAGCACCTGTCAATCTCACGGATTTCAAATCTCGAAATCGAAAAATGAATAAGTGTCTGTTAATATCATATAATTGAATGAATTATACTTCCAAATGCAATTAATTAATTTTTTTAAATAAGACGTACACATTTACTGGAACCGTTCTCTGTAACGAGTGCCTGTCAAGATACGTACACAAACAATGTCCGTAAATCTACTGTTAAATTAAACAAGTTTTCCTTATTATTTAGGTATCAATGTTCAATCTTACGATTTATTCCTATTTGGAAATGCTAGTCGCTGTTTAATGCTATTCACGTGCAACTGTGACAGCTAATTGAAAGTACGAATAAAATAACCGTTCTTATAGTTTCGATTGCCACTTATTCTATTCAACGAAGTTTAATCCGGGACAGAAAAATTCGTCTCCGTTCTTTCTCTTATTTTATCGTCCATCTACCCCCGGGGTGTATTCAATCACAAGGGAACAGATTCAAAACTCCAATGTACAACCCGTGTTCTACTGTTGCTCCCCAACGAAGGTATTGATATCAGGCGAACAAAGGCGGACGTTACAAAAGAGCGAAAATGTTATCGCAGCAGAATATAGGTTAATGCTGCACATCGAAGCTATGCACGCTTGACCGTGATGAATCGTGAAAAAAAGAAAACCAAAATGGACCGACACATTTCGGATACGGACTCGAACGTTTTTATCGCGAATGGAAGGATGAGAATCGACGGTGTTGAAAATCGTTTGAAACGTCAGAATTGTATATGGCAATAAGTATGACGCGAAAACTTGTGTCCAGCTTTCATCTTGCTTGTAGAAAACACTCGGGCAATAAGAAACAATGAACTAAATGAAAGAAACGAAATACCCTGTTACGAAAGCTGAGTTTTAGATTGGATTCTTTTGTTACGCGATAAATACTAGCACCTTCGTGGTCCACGTGATACAGTATACAGTATACAGTAATTTCCGTTTCAGCCGCGACTGTGCTATGTCGAAACGTTGCAATACATTACGGAACTACTTATGTAACAGAATTAACACACGACGGCACAAAATTATTGCCACAGCTTTTTCTGCTCCTCTAGAAACTTTTTACTGGCGCGCAGTATTCGGTAAACTAAAAAAAGGAGCGTTCAATAAGCATGAATCGCAGACAAATTAATACAATAAAAATGACTTAGAAAAAAATTAAAATGCCGCTCATAATTATTTAAGAAAAATTGATTGCCAATCATTTCTCGTCCCATATTAATATCTCTAGCGTGTTTGCCTTAACACATTGGGCACGGAAGACGCGAATTCGCGTTTTCCATTTTTTAACTGTTGAGGACGGGAGACGCGAATTGGCGTCTCTCAATTGTCGGTGACGGGAGACGCCATGCACTCTTTTAAATCCTTTCAATCGTTTATTAAACAATTAAGACAATACGTGGGAATTCGTCCGGCGTGTTTAACACACTGCGAACGGGTCACGAGAAATCTGGAATATAGAAAACCGAACGTTGAGACCGGATTACGAGATGTCTCGGTTCTGCAGCGCTCAAAAACGTGCGGGCAGTGGAAAGCACGTTGGGCCAACAAAGCGCGATAGACAATGTGTCGAGATGGAAACGGTTTTCTGCTTCAGTTCCGTAAATTTGTAAACGAAACTCGTGCCAACCAAATCGGAAGGAGAAACCAGATTTATATACGATACACATATTTATCGAACTATAGGCCAAACAGAATTGCAATATCGTTACGGAACCGTTGAACGCTCTTAACGTAATCCGAACTCGATTAAAACTACCATAACGAATCGAGTGAGGCGTCTGTTTTTGCGCCGCGTAATCGTTGATTCAGTTGTGTCACGTATAATCCGTTTTCCAATGAGAAGGAATTGTGCGGGGCGAAGGGGTGAGGGGGAAGCAACACGGCGTTGCAATCTTGCTAGTCGAGGGGCAGATTTTTAAGCTCGAATATCATGAATAATTCAGCGTCGAGCAACCAACGAGGCTGCAAGTGCTGAAGGAGACGAATTTCGTTGAACGAGCTCAACACCTTCTGTTCCGATGATTCTGCAGATAGGCTTTTATATTTCACTCTTCTCTTTCGTTTTTTTTTTCTCTCCCTTTTATTAGGCCACGGCCTAGCCGAGGGAAATAGACGGCGCGTAGTTTGAAGGAGAAGAGGCGACAAGTAAGTACGTGCATTAAAATGTTTCAACGACATCTTATCTCGTTAAATCGAAGGATCGGGAGAACGACGAACAACGGACAATGCTGTACCTCGGTGATCACTTTTTGTATCTCGAGTTTAAGGAAGGAAATGAAACGAATTTCGCAAAGAATGCAACTGACAGAATAACGTAAATGCTGAAAGGATCGGGCGCATGTTGTGTACAAATACTTTCTATGGGAATTTTGCTCAAAGGGGAAATTTGCTTAACCATAGTCGTTAAGAGTTTGCACGAGCTTAAAATTGAAAGAGAAGCTGAAAGAAACCAGGCAGTTTGATTAGCCGTCTGACACGAGTTCTCGATAGATGAACGTGATCTGTATATCTCTGCTTACCTGCCAGTGGAGCTACGTCAAAGGATCAAAGCTGTTCCATTGTTTGTTTCCTTTGTTTCTCGTGAACAACAATTTTGCTACGTCGGCCTTAATAAAATACTGTAAATTCTCTTCGAATGAAGAATTGTAATACAGTGAAATGCTACAGCGTTTGTAATTAGAGAATGTGAAAATTAAAATCGAAATATATTTTTTCACGGAAAAAAGAAAAACGATTAGAGGGAAAATTCAAGCAGGCACTACCACTGGATAGCGTCTGATCTTAAGAGATAAGAGGAGTAATAAGTCACTCCTTTTTCTGACTCGTTCAACGAAAGTCGCTGTCTAGGCGAACTGGCACGCAGTATGTATACATACATTTATATTTCGGCAGTCAACGCTGCCCAATTGTTTCTGGCTTCTATTCACCACCGAACTGATTCCGAGTCAAAACTATCGTTCGCCAGTAAGTTCAAATAATCAAGTCTATACGTACAGAGATTCCGTTGGTGTTTCGTTATTCCATATTAAGATAATATTAATTAGTATGCTATTATTATAATACTAAAAAACAAAAGGGGCCTCTGAATGTACAGAACAATACAGATTTTATTAATATCCTATATATACGTCCTTCGTAGCGGTAGGGTTAACACATCTAAAATAACGATACGTTTCAATCAGTATGCTAAAGAAAACAATTTTTAACCACGCAATTCATATTTTTCCTGCTACCCACGTTTATTTAATAACGTATAACAGCTCTTGTTGTTGTGTTTTGCTCATTTATCTAGAGCAATTCTACACTGTTTTCAATGTGGCCGGATGACGGCATTGACAGAGACAAAACGGAAAAAGAAATTTTATCGGTGTTCCATGTATATGACACAGGGGAACGAAATACTTTTACGATTTCGTTCGAAATCGTTTCCGCCTCTGTATCCACCTACTATCGATTCATCATACAATTGCCCAAAGAACAATGTCGTTTACCATTCAGATCAACGAAAAAAAAGGTTCCCTTATCTCGAGGAAAATCGCATTAAGGCTAAATATAGAAAGAGTAATGGCAGGGAAAGTTCGAGGCAATTCTAATGGATATCTATTTTAAGATTGAGCGCGTGTCTATTGGAATGAATGGCAACGGGTTGATCATTTGGATCTAATACCGTGTAGATTATTTCTTTACGTTATTTCATGTGTAAGTACATGTTACCATGAAACCATCTAAGTACGTAATATCAATGATAAGAAAATATTTAATCAAAATATATTTTTATACAATACTCTCAGAGGCTGCCTTCAATGTTCTGTATGGCAATTCTTGCTTAGTGTAGTATTTGAAGTAGTTTGAAGTAGTATCAGTAATCAATTAGTTATCCACTATAGAACGTTTTGAAGTTATATCAATAATCAGTTAGTTGATTCCAAAGTTATGCCAGTAATAAATTAGTTATTCACTACAGAACATTTTGAAGTAGTATCAGTAATCAATTAGTTATCCACTATAGAACATTTTGAAGTCGTATCAACAGGTAATTAGTTGTCCAGTGTAGCAGTACCGGAATAAAATGGCGTAGATTAACGTATCGCCGTAGAGAGATCGAAAATGCAGAGTGAATTTTGTAAAGATGAATGGTGACTGTTACGTAAGTCGTGGATATTTATACCACGATCGGAAATAACTGATTGCGGGTGGCGCGGTTCGCCACGAATGTGTTACAATATGGATGGAAGTCAATGAAATACTACCGAACACACTCGAGAGATTGATAAATATTTCTGTCCCATTCTGCACTCCTTTATTGTATGTTCGATGAATCCGTAAGAGTAGGACCTGTGCGAGTTCTTTAATATTGCTTTCGTTATTAATTTCCGTCGCTAATTTTTGTTCAATTTTTGTTCTGGCTCCATAACTTATTCACATTGACTGTTAAATTACTCCGAATAAGATATAGTGCGTTTTCAATTAATTTTATGCGTTCAATCAATTAATACTTCTATTTACTATTAATGGAAATTTCTATTTCCCGAAGATGTCTATTAAAAATTGATTTAAATGAGAATTTACAACTGCTTGCTTAGAATCACGCTTGTCGTACTGCTGAATAATACAGTAAAGTGTAAAAAAATATCAGATTTATTTTTCTATTGGCAATAAAACAGTATATTACTTGTGAAGAAAATATTGCATTCCTTTCTATGTTATATTGAAACTGTAAATTAGTCAGATTGGTCAGAGAAAATGGACAGAGTATCAGAATAAAATGCCAATTACTAGTAGTGGTAATATATAATTTATTATGAAAAATCGATGTGTTGTCACAATATAGGAATGTTGCGTTCCAAATCGGTGCTGAGGTTATCATATTTTTTTACTTTTCAACAAAGTGTACTGACTATATTTTCAGTAGATATCGCGTACCACACACTATATGTATACTACATACTCTTATCGATATCGCCCATACGAAATTGCGCGTTATTGGTTATCGGCTTAGTACATCACGTCAGTCGCAAGGGACCGTTTAATAACGCGAGCACTTGAAATATATCATCTGTCTTAACATGCTGATACGTTTCACACACTGTGTAAAACACACTAAAACACAGAGACAAGTATCGATTCTCGGTTTTCAAGGCATTTAATTGGAATTTCAAATTTATTTCGTTCGTGGCAGTTCACTATCTGCGTACATATTGAAAAGCACCTATATAAAAAAAGAAGTCTCTGAATCCCATCAAATTTTACCATATTTCCAGAAATTACGAGGGCGAGGCGAAATTGATTAACACTATGGCTGTGGAATTTATTTTCATCAACTTTCTGAAAAGGCAAATAGGTCATTTTTCGATACAATCCGCCAAACTTCGTTTTAACGTGCTAGACCATCCTGTGTGAAGCCTTGATCCCTCCCAATCAAGCTGCCACCCGTTTGTACACCTAAAAGAAGCCCTAAGAGTACAAAGATTCACGTTTGATGCACAGACGAAGACTCGCAGCTCGTTCGAAAATATGTTTCAATTAGGGAAAACGAAAGCTGGTTGACGGATGGGCAAAGTGTATTAAAAATCTGAACGCTTATGTCGGATAATGATCAACATACGTGTTTGTTTTTTCTGAAAGTTGATATACATATGTCAGGTCAGTAAGTATGAAATGTCCGATTACCTCAATCACCAAGTTTGATCCCCGATATCTCTGATATTTCGCTTCGACAGTTCTTTGTTTTTTCTTTTTTATTGTGGAAATATGCCACCTGCCTTTCAGATTCAGGTTTTTGTTTGTCACAATCTGTCGAGTTGTCTTTCGGTGCTTAAAGTTTGTAAACCATGGATAGGTAAAAAATTCGCGTTATTTTCAGATATGAGTTCCGTCGTGGAACTAATGCAGCGCAGACAACTCGAAATATCAACAAATTTTTTGGCAAAGTTGTGGTTATCAATCCTTTGACTACCGTTGACTACATTACTAGATTGTTACATATATTGTGAAAGAAAGCTTAAAGTTGATGTTAAATTTTTACCATGTGCGCGTACGATTCAACGCAGAATACGAATAAATAAATAATATTGGTTTCATGTACTGGAATTCAGTGTTTCGATTATTTCAATATACTTTCTCAGAAATGCACGCCCAACGAAAAATTGCGCCGTTCTCGGTGTAGGTCGCGACTAAAGTCCTTTCGTATAGTACGGCTGGTACGTTTCAAAGTCTGCCGTAGTCAAAGGGTTAAGGGTTTGAGAGATTCCGATCTGGTGAATTTGATCCCCACAATGAACCAAGTGGGCGATCTGAGAGCAAGGTGGGTGATGATGCGTTGAAAGCTGCAGTGGAAGCGAATGCATCTCACACTACTCGTGAATTAACAGCATACTTTGATCAATTGTACCGATACTTGCTTGAGATATAACAAATCTAACTTTCAGTTTGAAATCGGTCATTTCATAGTTAATGACCTAATATTTATCTACACGTTATCTATATGTTTATAGACATCACAAATTAAAGCTTCAGATATTAATGCACATCAATAATTACGAAGGGGGGACCCTTTTTAACTCGCCATCGTATTTTCCTCTGACAAACTTTTATCCTCCTTTCGAAGGAACATGCCAATCGCTCGAGCATTCGCCATTTGCCAAAATGCTCCTGCCACCTCCAAGCATTCCGCTGGCCCGATAAATTCCCACGCTCGGCCCTTCGTTATTTCGTGGCGAAGCAATTCCTGCGCACAATTCCGACGGAATTTCGCGTGGGCCGACCAAAACATCCGCTAAACAGCATCACGCAGCGGCCACTTGAATTTCGCATTCACGCCGCTGAAGCAACTACCGCTCGCTAGAGTAGAACTACATTACAGCCTTCGCGAGGCGACTTTTACGAACTGCGAAGATGGATATGAACTATGCTTTTTCACAATTGTTGACAAGTCGACGAGAGTCGACTATGTGTTGCCTCGTAAAGAATAGTACGTTCAGCAACCTGGATGATTAT
This sequence comes from Nomada fucata, assembly GCA_948146005.1. Taxonomy (NCBI): domain Eukaryota; kingdom Metazoa; phylum Arthropoda; class Insecta; order Hymenoptera; family Apidae; genus Nomada; species Nomada fucata. The sequence goes on from OX411275.1 coordinate 10,412,229, forward strand.
CCGACACCTTTAGGGTAGACCGGCCATAAATTAAACTACAAAATTAAAATACCCACCTTGGAGTGCGATTTATCGACGGGTCGATTGTGTTCTCGCGTGTTATCTTCAGAATTCTCCTGATTTCGGTCTTTATTTTGAAAAACTGGATTAATATAACTAAACCTGTTGCCGTTTTTTGTGCAAGAATTGTAAGTTTCATTCTATTCACCACTGTAGACGTAATAATTTCATTACTCCTGGGTGTTAAATTTGAAACAGGTGTGAACAGAGTGTGATAGAGTGAAGGTAAAATTTAAGATAATTGGGTGGAGCACATTTTGAAAAAATAAACGAGTGTTATAGGTTCATACACGGGTCATCCAACTGCTTGCTCGTAAACTTTGAAACGAAACAGACGAACCAGGCGTTTGAGTAAACCAATTCTATTGTTTCTGTCGAAAGGCGATATTTAAGAGACCGTTTTACTGCCTATAATGTATAGAGTGCTGAGAAAGCTCGTAAACGAATAATTTATGGCGATCCATGATCTGTACCTCCAATTTCCGTGCAGTACAGAGTTAATAATTTGTCGTTTCATAAATCTTTCGGAATTATATTTGGTTACGATGTAGTGCGATAAGTAAAATACTGGGGCAAGATGAAATAATAAAAATTAAGTGTGGCTTAATTCGACTATGCGGGTAATTTAAATAATTTAGTAGAGCAGTTTAATCCCTTTTGTTTTCTTTAAATTATAACTGTCAGAAGTGATATATATCTCAGAATTTCAAGCTGTAAATTAAAACTCAATCCGGCAGTAAATCACCTGCTTTTGTCCATAATCAAATTTAAATAAAAGAAAACAAAATTCAAGTAATAGCTAGAAATATAAATTATTTTCCAATAATTAAAATTTCATTCGTTTCTATACAGTGACGCCAGTCTGTTGATTGTTTAAATATTTTACATTGTAAACATTTGAGTCACGGCGCCACTACAAACAAATATATTAAATGACGCGACAGAAATATTAAGAAACGCCTGTATAAACGACCGGAGTCTGGAGCGAATAACACCGAACCGGATTAGAAAAAATAACTTCAACGTCTACGCTTTTCACGTGCTCGGTTTGAGTTCCTTTCGAAAAACAAGTCAAACGCCGCATAAGACGTTTTTGAACGTGCATTTCGGGCTCGATGTTTATTTTGCACGTAAGAATAATATAAGTGAAAATCCAGTTACAACATGGAAGCCGTGACGACAACGTGCATTCGAAATAGTGACGTCCATTTGCTGTCCAATTTTTTTTTATCAGCTTTGTCTTTTACCAGGCTGATTCATACAGTAAAACTCTATTCATTCGAACTCGTTGGTGTTCAAGCAGTTCATATAATAAAAGTTCACTGAACTCACCCACTACTTAACATTTTTAGTTAACACAGTAAAAGTTCTACTGAAAAAAAAAATGTATTTTTATCTGACTTTGATTTCGAGAAAAACGACCTACAAAATTTATCACGTTCGCATATGTACAGTTAACTCTTTACACACTCGTGTAACTTTGTAGTCGCATACTCGATATATACATTGCGCACATATTACATAAATATTTTCAATTCTTAAAACCAATTACCATAGTATTTTGCAGCTGTTCCATTTTATTGCAATCACAAGCAATCACGCTCTTCTCGAGCGTGAAAATAATTTGGGTTCGGTTTGGGTTAATTGCTTACAAATTTTGGTGTAACTAGAGACAACTGAAAGGGGATGATAAGACGAAAATAAATTATTCAAGATATTTTTCTCGAAATCAAAGCCTAGCTATGAAACTCTTCGATTTTATTCGTTACAGTTATCATAATTTTCTCATGTAAAGTCACCCCCTTCTCGGTTGTACCACCAGTTACGCGACACCCCGTATAACTTCAGAAGCACTCGAGCAGCAGTTCCAACGATATAGTAGTAACTCCCAATCAGTTGGAGTTGGAATAATCGAGTACAAACAAAAACTTCGTTCAGATAAATGGACTTCCATCGGGCGGGAAGTACACTCCAATCGAATATTCAATTCGTAAAATATAGATTACTGAAAGATACGGGCCGCCCTATCGCCATCGAATATCCGCGAGAAAAAAAAAAGATTGAGTGTCTGGTATTCTTGCATCGATTTCAATGGTCTCATTGTGGTTAGAGTAAGCGATCGCTTCCTTGTTTGCGTCCTAAACAGCGATTCGGAAACATCATCTACTACGGTGCTGTCAAAATGAGGTAAGGAGTGTTATCCCCACTGTGTCTTCGTTATTATAGTGCTCGCTACTGATTGACGAGTAATGGCCGGCATTGGTAAATATAATTACTTTTCGCTGAAATGGACCTATTTGTTTGGAAATGGTAGCAGTGTAATAGGGGCTTCTTTTATATACTGTATTCGTGGGTTTCAGAACTAATTAATGTAGCAATTTATGGGACAATATTCCAGGAAGTTGCATGTTACCGTGGTAGTTAGCGGGACTTTAAACTGTCAATTATTGTAGTACAAATATAATGATGCATAAAATAGTAAATCATATTCCTAACATAGTATATACATATAATATTAAAATATTATAGTAAAATAATATTAAAGTAATATTAATAAAATATTAATATGCAAAGTCAATCACAGAGTGCAACATAACGAAATATTTTGAAACATATTGGTACTACTATAGTAATAGTAGTAAAATTTGTCTACGCGAATTTTATTTTCGTGCAATTACTATTGGATTAATTTTGAGGCTCAAAGAAATATATCGATTTTTTTACAAAATGATCCCCGTGACGATATTAAAAGGCGCTTGAATGTTTTATATCCGTTTAACCTCGATATTATGTTTGTTCTGATCGTTAGCAATTTCATTTAGGACTAGTGAAATAGCTATGTGTATCTAACGACCACTATTAAAACCGTCGACTGTTGTACGCAGAACTTCGTTAATAGAACGTGTCACGAAGTCGAAAGCGTCCAATTAACGGGACCGTAATAACACCTGGTAAAGTGCATACTCCTTTGTTATATCAAAGTTGCCAGATTTGACTGTAACAATACGATACTAGCAACGTGAGAATTAGTTTTCGGAAATATTTAACGTATCACCGACTTACAATTTAATAGCCTATCATAGTGTAATGTTACATTAAGCCTCCACAGATCTGTATAACTTTGACGTTACCTATTCAGCATCTATACTGTATAAATCTTAATTCAAATTTGTTTGAATAATTTTCAATGTATCTTCCAGCTGTGCCATTTTATTACAATCGATATATTCATTGTATGTATATTGAAAATTCTTCAATGCCACAGTTTTCAAATCTCTCACAACATGAAAATATATTGCGGTACAAATAGTTCATAATGCAAAAAAAATTTGCAAAATTGTTTAAGAAATAATATCGATGATTCAACTTTGGATGGTGGTTTCGTCCCTTAAACATGAGTTACCGCATCTAACAAAAGAATTATTATCTAATATTTTGGACTGTTCATCACCCTGAAATGTTTCATTACAATCATAGCCTATCCGTTCGCGACCCTCGTTGCTAATAATTCCAATATACTTGACTCAACCTAACTTTAATTGAAACATCCATTCATCCAAACCACCAACCGATCAACTCCGTCTCGCGCATCTCTATATTAACAGCTTGTACATATATCACTCACCGGGATCTGATTCAAATTGATGTCCGATCGCTCCATACTGGCACAGTCCGCGGATGCAGCCGACGACTGCTTGAACCGTCTGCTGAACCTCAGCAGATTCCTCATGATCATCGTGTTCATCACAATGATGAGTACCAACGGGGCTATTAAACTAGCGATACTGTCGATGATGTTAATAATCTTCATCGTCTCCAAGTATTCCACTTTCAAATCACAATACTCCTCTCCGTCCCTGCTCTGGACCACCCCAGCGGTGACAAAGGAATACGAATGGCTGGCAAGCGCCAAAATGACCAACACTAACACGATAGTCTTCGCTCTAGCGATAGTGCATATATACGGTTTATGCAACGGGTACTGAACAGCGATGAACCTCTCCACGGTGAACGCAACGATCAGCCAGACGCTCAGGGAGCTGCAAACAGCGCTCACGTACACCAGAGTCTCGCACCAGCCATCTTTGTTAAACACCTTCCAGCCCAGAGTGTTGTTTAGCCAGACCAGCAGCAAAGTAACCAGAAAGCCAAAGTCGGCGGTGGCCAGGGCGGCCAGATAGTAACTGGAACTTCGTATCCTGAGGTGTGTGTTGAGGAAGACCACGCAGGACAGCAGATTGCCAACCAGGCCGAGTAAAATAATCGATGGAATGTAGTATTGGTGAAAGAAGTCTAGCAGAAAGTACAGAGAATGGCAGGCTTCCATTGGTTTCTCCTCGAATTCCACACCTGGTTCGAGCGTACGGTTACGGTAGCCGTAGTAAGTTAGGTTGGCCCACATGGTTGGCGACACTGATCGTCTGGAGCGTGGCGACGCGTCCATACTCGGTGATTCCTGCATACACCTGGTATGTGGAATATAAAGGGACGTAATAGAGAACATGATGCGACTTTACAGTAGTGCTGTCTTGCGTTCGTTCCTTGGAAGTTATTTAGAGAATTGGCGCTGCTTCCGATACTTTATGTTCCTCTTCCTTTCTGTTCTATGGATTTTGTTTATTTCGTCCTCCTCTGTTCGTCTTTCAATACTGATTATCACTCTTTTGATTTTATAATATTCTTTATGACATGTTCTTGTAATACCAATATTTTATTACTATTGGTATTATCCTCACTGCTGCAACTATTGTGTATGTTAACATTATTATTATTGTTTGAAAAATGCCTTTCCTCGAGGCGATTTCCCTTAATTCCCGGAAGTAACGTACACTTCCAGCCGTGAAAGGTATGACGTTAATGGCTGGCCCAGTGATGCCAACTATGCTAAATAAGACTGATGTAATCCACGCTGGCCGTACCCTCACGATCTGTCTTTCATTTATAAGCTTCGTTCGTGGGCGACGGCAAAGACGCAGGTTTCGACGAAATTTCCTTACTGATTAAACGAGGTCACGAAGACAGTTTAATTAGAACGCCCTACCTCGCCTGCTGTGACTCCTCGGCTTTCCGAACTGATCGTTTCTGACAGTTGGATGTTCCATTCCAATATCCACTAGAAAAACACTGCGATGATTTACACTGTCACAGAAACGGCAAATATTGTTCAATGTTTCGTTCCAAACTGTTTACGATGGCATGAATTTTGGTGTTATTTAATTTCTTTTCTTAGCGCAGTTTATGTGTAACTTCCGAACAAAGACATTGCCGATTCAATTAATATAATAGCTCTTTGGAATTCCTTAATAAATGAAGCAATTGTAGTAACGGTGAATCGATTCGGATATAAGTGTTTCAACATTGAGATTCTCTGGGAGATAAGAAAAATTTTAACTTCAACAGAATGGCACTTCAGAATCAATTCGAAACCGCCAATCGGTGCACCGTTTAAAGCATTTTAGATCCCTGTAGAAACGAGGAATGTCTTCGAAAATAGCCACCAGAAATGTTCCACGACGCGTGGAGTTCTAAATTTCCCAAAGTGTCAATAAACGTCGAATACTTCAACCTGCGGTCATAAAAATGGCCGCAAGAGTTGTCTATTTTCCTTGAATGTTCCCAAATGTACAAACCACGAACGATACAAACTATCCGGAAAATAGAAGAGCAAAATTGTTCTCCCTTACTTTCGTTTAATTCTCTGCACCGTTTAACGGTTTAAAGTAATTAATGCAAACATTCGTTCCCCAACCATGGCCACCCCAGTACTTTAATTTACTCCTAATCCACCGGATTCCCTGTCTTTTAATTTCGTATTCCCACTTCCCAGCTCTGCCCACGGGGACCAGTTGGTATTCAATAAATGTTATTATTATTATCCTCGAGGTGTTTCGAATTCCAATGGCGGAGAAGAAATACTCCAAACTAGAGTAGACGAAACATCGGCCGTCACTTAAATGTTTCTCGACGTATGCGACGTTTCAACTTCCTCCTAGTCTCCCGAGAAGCAACAAATGTCCCGTGGTAATCTCCGGCATATACCAAACAGAATTTCCTTGATATCCACGAACTCTCGACTTCACAGGCTCTGTGTTAAATGATCCATGAAAAGAGTCCGATGTATCGTACGTTCAATTAGCAAATCTCTGTCGCGTCTCCCTAAATTCGCCATTTATAAATCATAACCGAATCATAAATATTCCAAATTGCCCGCAACACTTCCAAACGAATAATACAGATCAGTCTTGATGATTCAACGAGTTTCGCCGAGCATGTCAAGCTTCCTTATTATTCGATGAATAATAAATAGCCGACGTACATCGTTTCGACGGGTTTATCTAGGAAAAATGAAGATAAACGTAATGGCGGCGTGGAATACGGAAATAGATACGCTGGAATGCAATTGGACTTCCCTTTCGTTGCGACCGTGAAGTTACTCGATAATACGGCTTCGGGCAAATCGTTTCCCCTGGGGAACGAGTCGATTGAAGTATCGATCAGAGAAGTGCCATTTTTAGAAATTATTTTGGTCCCCGAGGGAGCCTCGAGCAATTCGATTCTAATATATTTTTCGGTTGATCTTAATATCGTCCTACGATAATCCGTCGCAATAGAAATTGCAGGACCGTTTGAATAAGTACAGTTTTTGGTTACTTTTTCTACTTTGAAACGATTCTATAAGGTTTCCTCTACATACTCTCTTCGGACACACCTGTGTGTCAGACGGAATTCTTCCCCACTAGCTTCAAAGTTGCTTCCTCTTTTTGATACAAACGCGTGATTATTATACGAATAGATCTCTTTCACACGCCTCACACTTTGCACAGGATGAATCACTTGAATTGTTCGTATGCGACAGATAAATTTTAATCGTTATTTCGCGAGAACTTTTCAATATCAGTCTCCTGAGAACCCTGGATCCGTGGCAACTTTATTGAACATATATCTCGATGTTTCTTCGCAACGAGCGTGCATTTTTAATATCGAGGACGGGTTGAAAAAAAGGCGCCGACATTGGAAGGAAAAAATGTGAAGTTTCGCAGGTGAACGCGGCACAACGATATTGGAAAGCGAGAATTCTTCTTTTTTCGTTTCCTTCTTCTCATTTGTGTATGCACCGTGGATCCAACGCGTCGTGGCGCACACTGCCGTCACTGTACTGTTCGAATCTGGTCCCTGTCATGTTGTTTCGTATTATTTCGTGATGTTCCACGGTGGCCTTGACGGTGCAACGCGGTTGTTCTATAAATCTTCTGCTGGTGGAACAAGGCCAAAGAGCACACCGGGATACGTAATACAGAGTTCAACGAACGATCGTCACTGACGATCTTTTCGTAACCGCCGGCTCACAATGTGTATACTCAACCTGCCGAATTTCCAACTTTTTCATTCGCCATTTTAATAAACGAATTTACACTGATATTCTATGTGCCTTCAATGAAACTATCGATATTTCTGACCACTTACAAGTAACCTTACATTTACTTATTCTTGCCACTGTCATGTCTAGTACAGAATTTACTTTACCACATAATTTTTATTTCACTAAGCCGCGCGTATGTATGGGAATATTACTCGTTCCCGTTATTATTATTACTATTGCTACTGCTAATATTATTATTATCGTTATCGTTATCGTTATTATTCATTAAGTGTCCACCATGGAAGTTTATTTAGCCGCACATAATTTAGTGTCACCACAGGGTGCGTACAGGAATAATTAATCGGGGGATTTCATTTCCCGGGAAATATTGGTTTTCAATTTAGCGATGTACCGAATTATTTACACGGGCGCGGTGATTCTTCATGTGAGAAGACCTGACAGGAGCGAAATCGAAGCACGCCGCGACGAAGAAACGACGCCGGGTAAACTGAAAACGCGATCCACGATTCTGACGAGTTTGCCGCCCGTCGAGTTTCGTCGCATGCGCTTTGAAAACTATGGCGTGCGGCGACGCCGCGCGTCGTCCGACGACGCCGTCGCGTCGTTCATCCTCGATGACCGCTCATTCATGCGCTCGTCGTCCTTGAAGCGACGCGACGCGGCGCGTGCTTGCGACCGCGATCTCGTGGATCGCTCGAAGAAGTTTCACGGAATTTCGTATTCTTCTTTTTTCTGTTGGAGGGGCAATAAACAAGAGAAAGCATTTACATAGTTGGCGGAAACGTTACTCGCGGATATCGGAATCTGATATTTCGGTGCGCTATTATTATCGTGTTTAGCATGAACATTTGGATCTGTTATGGTTCTTCGTATTTCTTTTAAGTATTTGGTAATCGGGTGAGACGCACATGGAAGAACGGTGCAATAACAATATGATAAGGATAATAGTCATTTACTAGCCGAGTAATATTAATAATTCTATCAAATATCAATGTTAATCTATGGTGATGATTTTTTTGTTAACCATAATAATGTCAGTGGTTTGCTTGTTGCTACTCCACGTGGGTGAATTTATAACGCTGTTGCATAGAATTTTATGGGTCGTGATGAAAGGCATTTATTAACAATAACAAGGACGATGTAATACTCTCATTTTGCTTTGATTCCTCTTCCAGTCTCCTCACCCATGCTGTGCACATACGTAGAACCTCGCTGCGGAAAGTTATTTATCATTCGATTACTCACTGTACTGGCCATTGGTATGTGTAGTAATCATGTTTGATTGCAATTTGTAATTTGAATCTCTATGGCTAGTCATAGCGTCTGGTGATAATACCGGGTGACTCGAGAACTTTTCCCCCCGTTTATAAGTACATTTTTCATTCTTATTTTTGGGTAATGTTTCGCTTTATTTCGGAACAGAAGTTGCCAATGGGTATTCAAATGCTTTCTTTGAAATATATCGGTATCACCACAGTATTGGCATTCGATTTATAATAACTTTATTTATGAAAATATCTTAGTTAATGTAATTATCAATTTAGCAACTTAACTGTAATTTTGTTAACCATAAAAGATATTCGAATGGGCTACCATTATATTCCACACGACTCTCGCGATTTTACGTGTTTCTAACGTTGGGCTGCCTTGAGCATTCAATATCTTAAGCATTTTTCATAGAACGCGAACACGCCTTATCTTCTGCTTGCTTGAATTAAAATCCTACGAAACTAAAGTCAAAAACAGGCATCGATATTATTGTTCTAAAACAAACCACTTGTCCACTAGCAGCTGAATATAAGCACAGCTCTACAGTAAACATATGCGAACATATCAGTGAAACGTACCAATGTGCAATCAAACAGCTGCCATACCCCGGGTGTCTTCCAACTTTTCACGCTCACCTCTTTTTTGAATTTATGCGTTTCTGTTCTTCGAAAAATAAAAAAAAGAAACACTAGTGACAATACCTGGTAGACGTTGCCCAGCAAAAGAAGCTTGTCAATTTTGTTATTGGACACTTTTCTCCGAGAACACCTTGCGAACAAATAAGTCTCAGATTTCAAATGAATTCGAGTCGGAGTGATATTGAATTGAATCTCGTTAGCCTTGGCTCGATGGATGTCGGGACCATTTTGAACCCACCTGTTGCCACAGGTGGGTGTAGTTTATAAATATCTCATCGCAGTATATAATATTTATAAATATACATAAAATATTCTTAATACTTGAAATTAATCGTACGTGAAGTACAATATTGATATATTTATTTAAAACGGTAATAATGGGCAATTTTAACCTTAAACGGCTTGCGTAAAATCCTGCACGGAGTTTTAACTCGTTTCATTGTTTTTTTTCCTCCTTTTTTTGACTCTAGTAAAATGCAACATGCGCAAAGCTTTTTGCACTTTTTAATTTATCTAATCTATAGGGTGTTTCCGAATGACTGGTTGTTTGCATATCTACTTACTCCAGATTTCGTTACAATCGACACCTGTCAAATGCGTTGTCAAACAGTTTCAGTATATTCGGGTAAATTGATTTTCTTTTTTGTAGTAGCAGAAGTATCGAGTGATTTATTTAACGCGCCTGGCATGTAGGTAGATAAAGACGTATCGTGGTTTATCCAAGCAGATAAATATGAAAGTGGTTGGAATTGTAAGTCGAATGTAATTAAAAATTAACTTAGTCACGTTTATCGTGTTCCATTAATTGTAAGTGGGAAATAAAAAGGAGTTCATTTATATTTTATAATATTTATTTGCATCTATTTAATTTTATATTTTTTATACATATTCATTCATAATGTGGAAACATTTTTATGAATTAATCGAAAATCGAACTGTTGAAATGATGGTCTCAACCAGTATTCAGTTTATTTTTAGTTTTAAAACTATAAATATCATGAGCGAAAAAATATATGACTAATATATCCATTTCGTAATCACCGAAACTGTAAATAAATTATTGTTTTCTAGATTTTTTACATTTTAAAGAACGTTATTATATTTAATGTTTATATTTAGTCGCGGACATAATATTAATCAAAATATAAAGGATACCTAGAATAAAGAAAATAATATTTTATTAAAATTCTTATTATGGTATTGAAAATCAATAAAAATTAATTAGGTCTAATTAATTCAATTATAATAAAACATTGACAATTCATGAATTGATCGATGTCAAAGTATTATCCGCGAACATAGAATTCTTCACCTTTATTTTATTTAATCGCGCTGGATGCATCAATTAATATAATAGTTCAGAAGCAACGCAGAGATTAATGGCAAACGAGAAGTTCAGCAGAATGGCTGTGTAACGATACGTGTCAAAGTATTTACTTTAACGAGTTCTCATTGCTTTGTAGCTACGTTTTTTTTTCTTCGACTGAACAGATTTATCAACTGAAGTCTTGAGACCATTTTCGCGCGATAGTATCTCGTAAATCACTTCAATGCCTTATTTACTTCAATGATTCGTAGAATGAAGCGAAGCAACGAACATTGAGTTTAATTAAATTGTTACATGCTGTGCTTGAGTTGCGTTCCTAACTCTAATTACTTCCCCAATGTAAAGTTTGTATTTTAAAGTCATGATAAGTATTTAAAAATTAATAATGTTAATAATGTAGGAAGTTAAATCATATTTAAATTCAATGAAGGAAATTTTAGAAAATGCATTGGTATCTTTTGTCATAAATGAATCAGATACTCTCTGCAGCATTTTTAATTTACGATGCATCTAAATATATACATATAAAGTCTGTTGCGAAATAAAATTCTTTCTCTGTTAAAATAAATAGTATATTGTACTATGTATATAAAGTACACGAAGGAAAATCTATTGTCTCTTCCTGTACGAAATGTTCATTACTGTAAGTCTTCACTTTTTCATGCTTGTCTCTTTACGCAATTATATGTACCATGCTTGCGTCTACCCTCGTTCTGTTTTTCCTGTCTCAAGAATAGGCGTTGGCTTCAAAAGTAATTAAAACGCAAAAACTGTGTTTAATTTAACATGAATCCTTACACGATCTGTTTTTTTTTTTTTTGTACGAATGCGTTAATGAACGATATACGAATTTTTTTCAGACTAAACGTATAATATTTACTAGTTTATACATTGACCGACGGAAATTCCAAAATAAATCTGAAATTCCGAGAGGGAAGAATATATTCAAATAATTTTAAACTTGCTCTGCATTTATTAGCAGGGTAAAAAGTATGAATCACTTATACATAGATACAGATGATAAAATTTATGATTCTAGGCTCAGCACGCGATTCGAATGTTTGCTTTCTTTATCTGTATATCGAAACACCAGCTTTTATTTTTTACGTTCAGCTAGTTCACCCTTTCGCAATAACACGAAAGTAGGAAATACAATTTTTCATTCTGCGTTAATCCTTTTATGATTGCAGTAATAATAGGCCACCATTAAAAATGTTCTTTACATCCAAGTGTCAGCGCCTTATTTCAAAGTAGCCGATAAATCTGTTTCAATTCAATGACACGTGAACTTTCATATTTTCGTGTAACCCTCTGCATTCTGATAAATTTTATCTGAAACTATTCCCTTGCTCTATATGTGTATACATCACCGATGGGGCAATTTGTAACACCTTATATGAATAATCCTGTGTATAACTCATTGTGAGAATTATATTGAAACATTGTGGCAGACATTGCGTTTTGTCTTTTTTTGCATATAGTTTTAGAGCTTTCTTTACAAATTCGCAGTCGTTTCTGGCACGTGTACTGCTACTCACAAAATTGAGCCCACAGTAACAAGAAATTTATATTTTAACATAAAAACAATCAAATAGGCATAATGAAAAACATAGGTACTATAATTGTATACTATTATTGTTAATTGTATATTTACTATACAATTGTCTTAATGCTCTCTTTCATTGTGGCAATTTTATTGCTTGCACGATAAAAAATACACATTTTTCACTTCTGATTAGCTGTATACATATACGCGTTGGCCTGAAACAAATGATAGATTATTTTACGCTCCCTGCGTGCTCACTAATTTCGTTTTTTCTTCTTTTTTACGGCGCAACCGTGTTTGCACGGCACTTTGAATATCGTTTTCGTAACGATCATGGAAGCAAAACGAGCGCACCCTATTCTGCTTCATGGGACACGTGCGTACCTTACCTAATAAACTTCCCACTGGAAGTAAAGTACCGTCTTTTGTTTCGAAAATCGGATGTTTAGAATCTAAACAGTCTGCCCGCTGCCGGTATAATGTGGATAAACATTGCCGAATGGAATATTAGTCGACGTATACGAATTGGAAATTAACTGCTTTTATGACATCGAGATCGGAACGATTCGCTTCTGCAAAAGATTAATATTCCCAATGTTCCCTATGCTCTTCCACATTTTAATATCATTGCATGGTTAAACTAATTAATCTCTAGTATTCTTTGCTAGCGTTAGCGTATGCTTTAAAGAATGGAAAAGGACCGAGTAGCGAAGTGCTATTCATTCGGTGAAGAATTTATGATAGGGACTTAGCCTGCGAATGGTTGGACAGTATTTTGGAAACGGGCAATCTGGGGGACAGACGATGGCTGGTGACCCGACGCTATTCAACTATCGAATGTCCCAGGATTGACTGTTTATTAGGGGGCTTTGGAAACGAATGAATTGACCGTATTCGGTTTTCCAACTATCTGGTGTCGAGGGATTGTTTATTAGAGGGTAAAGTGAACGACCAAATATGGCAATTGGCCTGTCGCCGTATTACCAAGGATAGGGACTCTGTTCCTCGAGGATCTGACCAGGGAGTGGAAAAGGTTATGCCTTTTGGTAAAAGAACTGTGATTGACCGCTCAGTCCTTACCCCAAAACTGTCCTGGAAAGAGCTACCTCGCTTACTCTTAAACTAATTCTTAGCATCGTAAAACCTCGGAGGTATAATGGGAACTATTCTTATTAAATGCTAAGCAGACATTTATATATAAATTTACGAACGTTATTTATATTTTATTAATTTATAGACTATTGTATGAGCTATCGAATAAAGCCAAAGTGGTTCAGTATTAAAGGTTTCATCGTTCTGCTGACTTTCTTCGAAAAATTTGATGAAATTAAGCTGACGATGAACTGAGCAAGGAAGCGATTATGTCATTATCTATGTCATATGCTGTTTCTATAGGAAAAAGTGATACTATCATGCCAGTGGAAAATGATTGAATTGAATGCTCGTATATTGTACTGGATAGAGTGGAGGAGGCTCCCTAAGCAACGAAGCTTGTTATAAGTTGAACAGCGCAATTATGTTTCACGGTAACGCGATTTTTCGCGCGTTATTCTTTTCCACTCCTTTAACAGTCGTTTCATTTTAATTAAAAAAACTAAAAAATTTTAATCCCCTCTGTTCATCCATGAGGGCAGACATTGCCTTCTGAAGTTACTGCGAAAGGCAATTAACTTTTCTACCAAAATAAGAAATTCTTCGCGGCATCGTAGATAGCGCTGATATAGATGAAAGGGGCACTTCTTTATTAATACACATTTTATATTAGAAAATGTTTTTTCGTCACGAAAATTATAGGGGACGAATTGTTGAGGGCGAAAGTTATTCATCAGACAATAATAAGATTAAATACAGTAGCATTAATGGGCATAAAGGGAAAAGAAAATATTCTTCGAACGACTGCAATTTAATTAAAAGATTGCAATAAACGTTTGTAAAATGTCCATTCCTTATTCGTCTTATATAATATTACATTAATTCTGCAACATCAATGAACGTGAAATAAAAATCAGATTAATTTGCACAGTGCTACCAAGTTCTGAGAGATGCGTGCACGAAATTGAAAGGGAAGCCACAGCCAAGCGGTAAACCCTTCACACCAGTGTACACTTACGTGCTGAATCCGAAATCAATCACGATGGGCCAGCTATACGGCGAGTACGATCTCAACACACGCGAATGGTGAGTGAAACATCTATGTAACGAAGTATCGAATCTCGCAATTCTGTTGGATCAAAGGGTGTGCCAAAGGGATTTGCAAGGTCGGGATTTATGATACGGGCACTTGAAGGAAAATTATTTTTTCCTCTCGAATAGGCCTGCAGATATATTAGAGGAATCGAGGGAAGCTTTCGTCACCAATGAATAGTAAAGAATAATTCGATACAATTCTCTTTCTGTTATAGATATTGATTTTTATAATTCGTATGAAAATTTGATTTTTGTATATTCTCACAAATTTTACCATATTAAATGATTAACAGTTGTTGTACAAATACTTCAAACGAAATCATAAACGTGTAATATATAGAGAGAGAGAAAATTATTTTAAATAGAAATTTAATTATACGTGGATTGATTTATTATAGAATTTTAGATTTTAGCTTTAAGTGGTGACATTTTACATATTTCAAAGTTCAACATGTTACTATGAATAGAGCCATTTGCTTTCGTTTATATAGACGCGTAGGCTATAAAAAAGTGTTCCGGGTTTATAAAGAAAACAGTTCATTAACCTGTACCACTTACAGTTTCAAAAATAAAAGAAGACGCAGATAATTGACGAATTTCTCATTTCATCGGTCTGCAAATATATAGTGTCATATACAAGCAATAATTCTAACCGTTCCTTCTTCACTTCTTGTTACGGAATATATTTACATACAGTGGCGGCACTGTTTGTTAAGAGAAAATCCACGAAAACTAGAGAACGGAATGAGTTTTTCATGGGAACACGTTTTGCTGAATAAACATAGAAGAATTCTGTCAATCTCGAAATTATTCATATTCAAACACACGCATGTAAATATCGTAGGGGAAATTGTTTTGCCTACAGGAGGATACAAATTTTTTGTTTGCATCGGTAATTATCACCTTCCCTGAATTCGAGCATGGAATCAAATCTTTGCAACGATCTGCAGTTGTAAATTTCGTTTATAAATTGCGTTCTGGCAATGTCATTTATTAAATAGGCTGTATATAATCAAAATATAGGAGAAATAAATTTGTCCGTGTATATATATTACTAATTATAATATTATTAATCGTATCAAAAATTCTAATTACTAATATTAATAATTTCATCGAAAATTCTTTTCTTCTAGGACTGATGGAATTTTTTCAACGTTGCTCAGAGCTGGAATAGCCACGAACGATCTTAATAAACGTTGGTACATATTTGACGGGCCAGTGGACGCCGTATGGATTGAGAACATGAACACTGTGCTGGACGATAATAAGAAGCTGTGCCTGACATCCGGTGAAATAATGAAAATCTTACCTACGATGACTATGATGTTCGAAGTGGCTGACTTAAGAGTGGCTTCGCCTGCCACTGTTTCCAGGTAAGTTAATTTTAACTTAGAAAAGATATACATCGCCAATCTGCCGATGTAGAATACAATTACGTATAAATAACACAACATAGTGTGAGTAGCACCCACTGTTACGAATATGATATTAGTTAGCGACGTAGAAGTTCGTCTATTAAAATATAGGTAGTAGGTAATTCATATTTAAAACTTTACTTCGACTTGGTATTCTCGTTTGGTCTATCTGCCATGAAAGTTGATAGACAGCTACCGTACAAAACGGATTCGGGAGCGGAGAAAATTCGAATAACACGTAATCGATTCGTGTCGACGTGCTGGCCGCATCAATCATCTTTCATTGTAAACGGAAAAGTGGTAACGAGTCAGGGAAATGTATCCCGTGTAATAAATCGCTACAGCGAGATAAGAACACAATTATCGATAGTAAATTTTGGAATGTATAGAAATAATAATAATAATAATAATGACAAAAATAAGAATATTATGAAAAATGGAATGCAAATATAATAGGAATATATAGAACTATCTACAAAATATGACTATAACAAATAGTGGTACAATACATAGTAGTATATTCTAATATTAAATGGTTCGTTGTATTATTCCAGTTAGCGTAAATTGGCGCACAATAAGCTTCACTTTTATTTCATCCCTTCTCCTTAGATGTGGTATGGTGTATTTGGAACCACAAGGCTTAGGTCTACAGCCACTAATTAATTGCTGGATAAACCGATTACCCAAAGTAAGCAACGCATAATTGCTTGGGAGTTCCATCCACTACGTGTATAAACCGCAACAATCGCATAACTATACTTGCGTATATAGTTTCGTGCAAACCTAATCTAAACCTAGCATAGAAAGTGTTACGATAATAGAAATACGAGGTACACGGGAAGCAGAGCATAATGAAAATAATAAGAAGATAATAAAATATACTTCATTGTACAACTGCAGAATATGGACGATTACATCGATAGAATAGTCGTGTTGACCAGTCATTTCTTGCTGCCGGGTCTGCAAATTCTTCGTAAGCATCTACGAGAAATCGTAAGCACGGTGGACTCTGGCATGATACAATCTTACATAAATCTGATGGACTTCCGAATTGGTCCAATGGCTGGTCGAGATGGAAAGCCTCCTCCAAGTGCCAACATTCAAGCGCTTATCTGTAAGAATCAGTAATAACGCGATAATAATAATAGTAAAAAGTAATCTTAATAATAGTAATCATTAGGCCTTTATCAGATTTTATAGTCGATGTGGAAATACCATTACCCCAAAAGTTAGGAACTGTATTGATGTTGCATTCAGTATAGTTTCCCATGAAAAATATAACAGCAGCTTGTCTCCTTCTTTTTTTATGCGCCATGTCATTTTACGTAATAAAGGCATACAAGAATGATAAGGTGTAAGAAATACAAAAATTCAATCATAAGTATCTGTAATGGCACAAAGGTGAATAAGTTAATGATATGGCGCGCCACGGCGCACCATTTGTAGCCTATACTACTGTCTGCAGCATAAATCATCTATACTACTCGAGCGTCATAATTACCATATAGCCCTTTAGAGGAAAATTTTATTGTTAAAGACAGCCCAGCTTCTTTAAAAATAAAGTAGAATTCATAACGGAATAAAGTAACAACATGAACTATGAAAGGGAGCACAATGCTATTATTGAACCAGACGAGTATTATTAAATATTTCAGATGGTAAAGTTAACTTGAGCCCGAAATTAATATTAATTAACAAAAATTGAATCAGAATGTTCTGGAATGTACAGTATTCTAACAATAGAATACTCGGGACATTATCGATTTCTTTTTTCACCAAACAGATATTTTTAAAACGATCTTTAAACACGACGCAGGCCGTTCAACTTTTCTACAAGGTTTTCTATAATAAAAAAAGCCTAGACCTTACCTTTTCATATTATTTCATAAAAATCAACTTGCAATTTCATTAAAATATTCCAAAAGTTCGAGTATTATTTTTGTTAAAAAAGCTAAACACGATAAATACGCATCTACTCTCCCCATTTACTTTTCGGACCACCCCTCGCAAAGTTTGCGACTTTTAAATCCCACTGCTGCACTTGGGGGAAACAAAACGTAAGAAAAAATAATGGACAGTGGGGAAAGTCTGGCTATTTACGTGACCAGCGTACAAACGACGAGAATGAGGTTAACGCTGTTTTTCCCCCGCATAAAATCTACTGTTTATTGTGGAAATGTGAGAATATCCTGGATAAAGTTCGCTGGCTACTCCATTGAGGGTCAGGTCTTAATGGTTCGATGCATCGTTGAATGATATTCTTTTGCCCCAAGGGAATAAAGCTTTAGATATTACTCTAATCTAGTTTTTATAACGTTCTTGTAAGTTTTCGAAATATAAGGGCGGTACATAAATTTGTTCGGTTTCATTGATTATTTTAGACCCGGTAAAAAAGATCATTTGGTTTGCTGGCAGATGTATCAATACATTCAATTGATATTCAATTGAATTGATGTTCCATACTCCTTGTTTAAACATATCAATTACTTATTTCTTTGCCATTATATTATACGATGGCGTTGTATTTTCGTTCAAGGAAATTATAATTGATGATTGATAATGTAAATGTATCATTCCAGCCGATCTACTATCACCTTGGGCAGCATTTGCAGCAGTGTGGGGTTTAGGCGCGAGTTGCGACTATAACAGTCGTTGTATTTACAGCGATTGGATTAGAGATGTGCAACGAGAAAATAATCATCCGTTTCCATTCCCCGAAGGAGGTTTGGTGTTCGATTACAGGTAATCGATAGAATGAATGGGTTCTTGTTTAAATGCAGCCGGGTATCCTATAACGAACTGGATTCCTTTCTAGAACCTTGCCCTTTGTAGCGTCGAACAACCCACCCACCTCATTTCCCACGCATCTCGTTATCACCCCTTTCCAAATCTCAGACAAATTCCGCCTTGACGCCAGGCATATTAAACATTTTGGTACCTGACCCATTACATCCAAGCATTTAAATATTTTGGGGAAATATAAATTATATTGGCGACATAGAAATTCGCCCCCCACCCGGACTTCAACGCCATATTTCTGTATGTGATCCGCGACATCCTAATTCTGTCTGAGGGTATCCCCCACTCCATTTTTTCCGACATTTTCCTCGGTATAAAGCGAGAACTCGCGAGACCCAAAATGTACAGTGGCAGAAAAGTAGTCAGTAGTAAAAAGTTAGTAACAAGTAGTTAGTTAAACTGTAACTCTCTACGGTGTTGGGCCTAAACAGAACCAAATCTGTCAAATATTGTAAACTAATTCTTGAATAAATTACAATCAGCAACAATTCATCTCGCGCGAGGATACCCAACTGTATTTATTTTTTCATTTCGTTTCGATAAAGTCCCCGTGTCGTAGACTACACGATGGTGGTTTTACCGATCCAATGGATGGCACAGAGACAAGTCCACCGAGGTGGTTCAAATGGCTGGATGACATTGCACCAATCACTATCACGCCGGAGATGAAATTTGCAGGTATGTAAATTTAGAGCGAATGCTCGCTGTTTCTTTAGGTCGATTTTGATTTCTTGAATGGAGCGGTGTGTATAGTAAATTATATGTAGTATTATTGCTAAGGTATCAACGTATTATTTGTTAAAACATATTATGAAGCGGCATTACGTATGATTTTCTTCTATTAATTGATATATTAAAATCGTGCATTGCGTAATTTATATAAAAGTAATAGAATTCGATATTTTGATTGCGACAAGCAAAATTAACATAACAAACTTTAATATCATAAAAGCATGTCATTACTTTTTCATGGTGTAATCGATAAAAACGGCAATTTGCGTAGATATCGAGGTACCAACAATGGACTGCATAAGAAGCTCCACGCTAATCGGTTATCTATTAATCAATGAATCGAATCCACTTTGCATCGGGCCAACCGGAAGCGGGAAGACATTGACTATAACGGGTAAACTCCAGAAGCACATGCCTAAAAAATTCATTTGCGATTTCATCACATTCTCCGCCAGGACAACAGCGAACCAGACTCAGGTAAAAAGAATGCAATTAATCAATCGATGGCAAAGAGAAGAATTGTAATTAAGTAATTATCGTTAAAATTATCCCGAAGAATTATTTAATCTGGAATTTCGAAATGGCAAATTTAGTTGACTTGTTCTTTGCGCACTTTCGTGTACAAAAAGTGTAAAAGCGTCTAAAAGAGTACTCGACGTACATATAAAAAAAAACGTAAAGAGGGATTATTATTAGTTTACGAGCGACTGTCCTCGATGCGGAAATTCTCTCATAATCATGAAAGGATCTTCGAAACTAATGGTCGAATTTCTTGGAATTAATCAGAGCTTGATCCCTATCCAATTATAATTTCGAGACCCCTTGGAGAAATAAATAGAGAGAGAGTCGCAAGGGAAAGCTCGGACAAAAAGTTAAATTCTATTGAAGCTGGATCTCTTGGTGTAACGTCGTCTGATAACAATTAATTCTGTTATTTTGCTCGGGCTTATTCTCTATTGATCATTTTACATAGATTCAATCGATTGTCTTGCCAAGACTGACTTCCAGTAGACAATATTACGACATCAGTATTTTTTTCCTTTTATTCGACTTCATACAATTTTATATTTGGAATACTATCGATGTATTTGTTTGAATTCCTTTTTTGTGCCCTTTAATATCTTTGTACAACGTTGTCCTGTGGCGTGAAGGACTTAATTGACGAAAAGTTAAGCAAGAGACGCAAGGATGCATACGGACCACCACTGCTACGCAAACAAGTCTTTTTCATCGACGACTTAAACATGCCGGCCCTCGAAACGTTTGGTGCACAGCCTCCGATCGAATTGATTCGACAGTTCATGGATTTCTCAGGTAAATCAATTCACACGTACCAACGAATTACCATCTCCCGATATACATGCCCGCGATCACCCTTTGATTATTTCTGATTATCACTGTATTATGCTAATCCAAAACATAAAGGCACTATTTAAAGTAGTTTGTCTTAAGGAATATTATTGCGATTTGTTCCAACATAACCTACCCCCTTTTTTTCTATTTAAATCAATTCGCTTCGAATATGTCGTTACCGTGAAGCCTGCTTATAAAAAGACGCGTGCAATATTTTAGGATGGTACGACCGGAAGGAGATCGGATCCTTCAGACAGATAGAGGACGTAAATTTTATCGGCGCTATGGGACCACCTGGTGGCGGTCGAAATCCAATAACTGCCAGACTATTGCGACATTTCCATTTCATTGCATTCCCGGAAATGGAGAATGACGCCAAGGTAATTCTTTAACCGTGCTGCTCTATGTAGACCGGTTATACCGTCGCGTTGGTCGAATCGTTAATTATAATTATGGAACAGAGAGTAATCAGAAGAAGGACGGGTCGAAGAAATCATTTATTTTCCTACGGATAGATCGTGTCTAATTTTTCCGTTTCTAAAATTCCGTTTCCCCGTTTTTAAAATAGTTCGAGTGAGTTCAATGTTCGCTGCATTTAATGTTTAATGGAATAATATTGTTACGCTATTTCGATGGGTTCTCCTCGTTGAGATTACTAGAGTATGTTATTTTTGATTGTCGACGTAGAGCAGGTAGGTGTCGAAATATGATTTTTCTAACGAAGGAAGCGAATAAGATGGAAGGGTAGACGAGCTTAGGGTGACGTAAGCAATAAAACGCAGTGGATTTAGTAAGCCTGGCACCGGACATATAAACTCCGCCACTTCCTTTTACGACCTTTTACCTGTGTGAAATTTGACGCGGTAGATTTGGTAAGTGGTGTAATAAATATAAGTATATCACTCGCCTTGGCCAGTATTATTATTGTTGCGGTTCAATATCATTATTGAACGAATTTTCGAAAGGAACGGTGAGTGGGGATTTGTTCCTTCGAGAAACTTTGTTCGAAAATTTGTAGTTTGTACAATGGTTTTATATAATAATTGATAAAAGTTCTACGGTCTTGACAGGATTTTATGTTACTACTTTATTCCTTGTCAGATTAATTTTGTTTCTACGTAGCTTCATTTATTTATACGAAAGCAGATTATCGTCGAGATATATTAAATTAAATTGAAAGGCATCACTCGCGATCCTATTGGATTCAAACGCGAGTTAAAATAAATCTCTATTAGACATTTGAATACTTTGCTCAAACCGAATAACGCACTTATATTTCAAGGGGGATATTCAAAAAATCGATATTCGATGTTCAGAAAATTGTTACTTCGGTATTTCATATCCGTAAAAATAAATGAAATCTTTCTATGCAGATAATATTATCGGCACCATGAATTAACAAATATTTTATCATTTAAAAACAATGATTAATATCGAAACAGATAACAGGATTGTAAATTGGAAACATATGTACAATTACGTGCAATTAGTGTCGAATAAACGTTTCATTACCACTTACCATCATTTGTTCTCTGCCAGAGTCTAATTTAATATTGATCGTCTTTCAGTTTTACTTTCCTACTATGGCCGCCCTTATTCTGTTAAAAAAGAATAATTGCTTACCGAATAATGCAAATGGCATCGCTCTTAACGTTGCATTGCCTCGATCAGTCACGTACCAACAATTTATCCCGCCCTTTCCACTCGATCGTAAGAAAATTAAATGGCACCACTCGTTTCTCAGATAAAATTATGCAAATAAATTTACACAAATTTTCGTCACTCCCTTCAGCCGGTTGGACGATTAATTTTGCAACAAACTTTGATCCGCAACGAAAGCGAGCCTTAAAAACGAAAATACCCTGATTGTTTCAATATACATCGCTTACACGCAGACTGTTAATATAATTCCAGCCTGCTACCTTACTTTCTGCCTTTAAGTAACACATTTTTATTTCGAGATTCTTTTGTCACGAGTTAGTACGCAATGTGTTAAGAAACAAACGCGTGACATGAACTCCGATAACCTTTGACGCAGCACGCTACTTCGTAGGTGCTCGACCAAAAAAAAAAAACAATGCCGTTGGATTATTCCAAATATATTCAACTAAATCGAGTACAAAAGATGTTGCCGCTTTATGTACAATTTCTTGAATGAACTTTTTTCTGCCTTTTCGATACAAATGTCCCACTGTGCGTCGTTTGATCGATCGACGATAGTTGTTCAAAGGCATCGACTACAGGTAAGTTCCACCAGCCGGGTCGCAACCACTTTTCTCAATGTTCATCCGGTTTTATTCCGTCGAGTCGTCAATCCACGCCCACGTATAATAATTGGTGCTCATGAAAGAGACGAAATACCGTCGCTGTCGACCTCTGTTTGTCCTCTCTATCGTAGTCTGTGTAATTAGACCCCGTAAATCGTACCCTCGCCTCCCATAATTTATCATGATCACCTGTTTGGCCAATAATGAGCGTCCATAGCCACCCCCTTTGAAACTTCTATTTTTTTTCCTTCCCTCTGTATGCGTCTTAAAGAGGTCGAGCAAGGGCATGCCGTGGGTGCGTTAATTTCCAACCGTGGAATGTGTATTTCTGTCGGGTATGCAACACGCGCCGTCGCTCGTGGAAATTTTCTTAATATGATATGGAGGGGATTGTAAATCGCGTAGGTGGCTCGAAATTATTTGTTTATCTGTTTGACGCAATTTGTTGGACTTGGAAAAATCGTGGTTAATTAAGTTTCGCCAAGTTTCGTTTGATAATTCACATCTCTTGGGACCATCTCCGCGTGAACCTTCCTGCTCATCCGACACTCCATTTTCTGTTTTTCCAAACGCAGGTCGTTAGTCTGAACAAGATCGAACATCTTCTGGGGCAAAGAAAAAAGTAAACTCCCCAAATCAGCTCTCAATTACTGTTTACCGTTGTTCTCGGTCAGGCCGTAAAGCTTAGGAACTACGTATTCTCCTAACGTTTGATCGTATTGAATGATTGACGAAATATTTAAGGATATTTCAACTGATTTAGAAAAATTAGTTGAAATAGGAATGTGCTGATAAAATTATATTTTTATTGTAGTCCATTTATGAAGCCTTGGAGAGTAATTTAGAAATTTTGTATTACTTGGCGATTATTTCAAAGATTATATTTTATTGATTGATATTGTTCATTAGAGAATATAATAATTCTATACAGAATGAATCTAGAATTCAGAATATAATGTAATCCACTTACGAATGAAGTAGATCTTAGATACCTTTTTCATAAGAATTATTATATCACTTGTCATAGTTTTACATAAGTATTTACGATTCTTACAATCCATACCAGACTTGACTCACGTTATGAATTTCTTTACGTTAGAAACATATTTTTGGTACAATACTGCATGCCTGGCTGTCTGGAACCCCAAGTTTTGGATACATGTTGGACACTTTTGTGGATACGACTTTGCATGTCTTCACCACGATATGCAAGGAATTGCTGCCGACCCCAGACAAGTCTCACTACACTTTCAATCTACGTGATCTTAGTAAAGTGTTCCAGGGGATGCTCATGATGAATCCGGCGAAAATAGAGGTTTATCAATATATGTATACAAAAATATTATATTTCTCTTGGATATCTTTGAAATTTATTGTAAATTTATTATCATTACTTACACTATACGTTAAATGCATTGTATATTGTGCTCAGCTTTTAATTTGCGACAGTTTAAAAATTAATTTCACATTGTTTCTAATATTTTATATTACTTCTATTCCTCTGATTTTAATTCTGGCGATGATAACAAATATTTGTTGGATATTTCTTATTCAGCTTCGCAATAAGATATTGCTGCTCTGGTACCACGAAAATTTACGAGTATTCAGCGATCGCTTGATCAACGACGCAGACCGGAAGTGGTTCGATAATTTCATGCGAAAAATGTTGAGTGAAAGATTTGAATGTGACCCCGATGAAGTTATTGGCCAGGGAATGTTGTTTTACGGCGATTTCTGCGCGGTTGCGAAAGAATATGAACAAATAACCAACATGAAAAGGGTACATATTTATTTTGCTCGATGAACGAAAAAGAATTATATACCCTGAACAATAATTTATACCTCACATTATGGGCGTATATTATATTTTCTTTTACAGTACATTTTTTTGTTTTATTCTCTTTATGCATGACGGTTAACAAGTTTTTTTTAAATTTATTACTGCATTATAATATTGTATGTATCATATTTCTTAGCATTCTCTCATCGTGCAAAAATAAGCAAAATAATTTTTATTATAGGAAAATATATTTTCCTTAACAGCTAATATTTATTTAATTACATTATCACACTTGAAATAACATCAATTATAATACGCTTTTACATATTCACTTCTGTTATTTGTACAGTTGGAAACAGTATTGGCGGAATACCTGGAGGATTATAACGGATCATCAACAACACCTATGCAATTGGTACTCTTCCAAGACGCCATAGATCACGTCTGCAGGATAAATCGAATCCTGAGGCAACCTCGAGGAAATGCTCTGCTCCTTGGAATGGGAGGATCAGGTAAAGCAAGAAAAAATATTCGTATTAGTATCTGTGAATCGTTTTTTTGCCGCTCATTCTGTCCTCTTTGTGAAAGGAGCAAGATAAATTGAACATTATTTGCGTTGATAAATGAATAGGTGATGTGAGTAAAAGTTAGAGTGTCTTGATAGGTGTTGTAATTTAAACACATAATAGTGGCGGTTGTAGAATAATTCGCAGCAGAGATAGTAGATTGAAACGTAAAAATGTTTTCTATTTAAAAAGGAAATACAGATGCGTCAAATATGTGTTTTAAATTACAGACGTTTGTGAATAACACATTATTATTTTTAAGAAACGTCATTCGATCTCGTAGAATCAATGAACTTATATACTTTCATATAATTAACTGTTTTAATAGTATAGCAAACATTTTTTTTAATGCTAATTGATTTAAAAATTCAAGATCGTTATACAGCATAATTTGAAACATCTAAAACAATTTTTATTTAGGACGACAAAGTTTGACAAGATTGGCTTCGCACATGCAAGACTATGACTGTTTTCAAATCGAGCTGAGCAGTGCTTACACTTCCAACGACTGGCGCGACGATATTAAAAAATCGATGATGAAGGCCGGCGTGCAAAATCTCTGCAATGTCTTTTTATTCTCGGACACACAGGTACACAGTTAATTTGTTTGTTAATTTATCGGCCACTTGTGGACAATATTTCAGAAACGTGGAATAATATATATTTTTTAATGTTCGTTTATTATAAGTACAGCATCAATTATTAATTATGTCCAACTTTAAAATCCAAATGTGTGTACTTCCAAATGAATTTCACGTATGCGGGAGCACGAAAATTCAGAAATCAATGTAACAATGTATTATTAATGCCTTACGTAATAATTCATAATTGATACTCGAGAAACACTTTGAAATTATAATTTTCCACGAAACCATAAAATATGGATGGGTGTGCAAAGTCGAATTGAACAAACAATAGGATTTTCAGAAGGTATAAGTAGACTTAATGCACGCCCAACATTCAGTTCACAACTGATGGTTTGCTTTTTCCACCTGAGTACGAAATGGGGAGATAAAATTACACGATTAATAAAATATTCGTTCTATTTATTTTAATAAATTCATGCACTTGAATTGGTAAGAAAATAATAATAATAGTAATCACATAGTTATTACAAAATTCATACTTTAATATTTACAATTGCATTATATTTTATACAAACATTTGAACACTAGTTTCATTTAAATATACTAGATAACCTATCAATATAACGTAAAATATATCATTAAAAGTTTTCAACTTAAGTTCACCGAAGTTTTCAACTTACAAGCCATTCAATTGCAAGTCCAAAACCAATGATTACAATAAAATTAATCACCAGACGTAAGAATTACAACGTTTCAGAAATGATAAAATAATGAAACCATAAAGTACATTTTCTCGTATGTGTACAAATCTCTAGTCTCTATTATATCTTTCACAAATTATAAATTCTACGCAGAACCACTTACAATTATATTGCTACCCCTATCAAACATTATTAAATATTTGCCACTTCCATATTTTCTCTTATTACTAATATCAATCGCTTATTTTACCCTCTAATGCGTTACCGTCCATTATTCCTTTGACCAAATATTGGAGTAGAAAGTCAAATAGGTAGGTTCAGAGTAGCGGAAAACTTTCAGAAAGCATTGCCCGTAATCGTTGACTTCCGGCTTCTCCCTCGTAATGTTTTATACTCGATACATTTACCTGCTAGGGAAGAAATATTCCAATCCCCATATTCTTTCACTTGCCTCGCCATTTTCTTCATTTCTCCGTTCGTTTACACGTGAACTCGTGTCTTGCGGTCGAATATATCGAACAGGCTAATTTAGGAAGGACATATTTGAGACACGTGCTCAGCGTTTTGTCCTGCGCCACTGTTACGACGTCACTGACCTACCGCTTGCGTTAATGGCTGCTAGGGGGTTGCCCGATTTCAGGCGTCAAATTAATTAAACTTTGAATATTTAGATCTGGTAAACGGAACCTCCGATGAAATCTAATTACTCATTGTTTTCCTCCTGTTTTGTCGTCCAGAATTCGCCTAGAACAATCGCTAATTTAATATCGCAGCAATACTTCCCGTCGCCACAGCCAGAGGTAAATTAAATGGACCCAAAGTGAAAATCGTTTTACTTAATTATTTAAATGGTTCAACTGCTCCGATTGATATTTGACTTATTATATAATGTTCCAGACATTATATAATATGTTTATATAACATTATATAATGTCTGATACATTATATAATAAGTATGGTATAATATATAATAAATTATTTATACGGAATTGGAAAAGTAAGACTCAAATGAAAGCAACAAATTCAATTTTCATTATTATTTAGTTTTGCCTTCGGTCCCATATTCTTCCATTCATTTCCCGTTTTCCTCTCAGGCAATTTGTAACTGACATCCAACATTTCCAAAATGCTCATTGCAATATAAATCTGACTTTCCTTTATCTCGGGACATATTTAACAATTACATCAAATATTCTGAACCCTGCAACTCAAATAAATATACATTATAAATTCCCTCTTGCACTGAACTCATCCCATTCAATTTCGGCATTCAGACGAATTCGAGAACTTCCTACCTCACCAATTCCCCACGTTACCGTCCAGATAAAGAACGATTCCATGCTGGAAGACCTGAACAGCATTCTAAACAACGGCGACGTGCCAAACATCTACCAAATGGACGAAATGGAGAAGATTTTCCATTCGACGCGTGGACAGGTACAAGAGGCTGGCCTACAAATTAACAGAAGCAACCTTTTCTCCGCCTACGTGAAGACAGTGCGTAACAACCTACACATCGTCATTGCTATGAGGTATGTCTCTACCGTATCACCTAAAATATCTTTGAAACCCCTGCCGACACGGTGGGAATTGAAGATATAAACGTAACAACAACGTCTGACGATGTATAGAAGTACTCTCACGGCTCTATGGGGTCGCGTTATGAGGTCTCGTCATCGAGTATGATTGAGGTCCTTCGAAAAGAATCGTCTCGCAACACTGACCGATGTTACAATGAATGCGTAGGATACATTGCGTACAAATTGCTTTGTGAATTATATAACATTGTTGTATTATTATTATTGAAATTGGGCACTGTACAAACTACATGCATTGTAACAAATTCAGAACCTGAAGTCAGTCGAGTATTAATTTAATAAATTCAGATTGCTATGAATATATGAGGAAGGATATTGCACAACATCGCAGCGATATATAAAACTGCCGTTTTCTCGTTTCTAAAAATATAAACTGCATTTCTGGTGCTCTGAAATACTTCGCGGGAGTGCACTTTAGAAATAATAAATTCTCAAGCAAAGGTACAAGGCTATTATTGTTGTTCACGTTGTCTTAGCGTCGTTTATGCGAGAACAAGACAGAAATACATATAAGCTACGGCACCCTACGCGAATATAAAATAAAACTTAGTTTTAATGCTTGGTCGAGTTTGGAATATTTTCAAATATGTAGGGCTTTTGGTGATTTATTACTGTTCCCTGATGAAACACGTAAATTAAGTCGTGGAAAGGGTGATTTATTACGGAACACGTGATGTCAGTGTCAATCGATCGTTTCCTCGAAACTGACAAACGACACTACCCACGATAACTAAATATATCCGCCAATTCCATGCTCATCGTCCCTATTGGGATTAGACTTAAGTAGGTTGTCTAGCTTGACCAATTCATGAAATGGCTAGAGATCGTACTGTTTTTTTCTTTTTAAGGTACGATGGATTCAAAAAATCGAAATTCTTTTTTACCGAGGAAATATCAAACTGACCAATCACTATACAAATCACTATATGTATAACAAATTATATCATTTAATATAATTATTATACAGGATGAGCCACGAAACGTTATCAGCTTAGATTATTCTACAGCCAGTGAGTTGTTTGAAAATTTGTTTATATGATATGTTACGTTAAATAATACAATCTTCGATCGACCCACGTACCATAGAATCATCTCACAATCAGCTGGTCACGATTCGTGAACCTTGTATAATATTAGATGACTAGCATAATGATTACACATAATTATAATTTAATTTTTCAGTCCAATTGGCGAGACATTCCGTGCTCGTATCAGACAATTTCCAGCTTTGGTAAACTGTTCCACGATCGATTGGTTTTGCCCGTGGCCGGAAGCGGCACTGCAGGTCTGCACCATTACGGAACCCGTCAATTTAACGGTTATCAGATTCGGAAAACAAAAGATCAATGAAGGGCTATTTAATATTGCATAACGAAATTAATTAGATTTTATTTCTAAATTGAACGAATAAATTTTTTAACGGAAACTCGGGTTTTCGTGTTTCGTGGACAAACAATGCAAATACAATACAAAACCCGGTAGGTTTTAAACATACGAAATCAAGTGAGTAATATTTGAAAAACGATGATCCATCGATGTGTTTCTGTTTTATCATATTTTTACCTCGTTCTTTTTTTAAATAAGACCCGTTTTAAATAAATAGAATTTAACACGTTGGATACACATAAGTTCTAATTTCCATCCTAATTCAGCATTTTATTTTGCGTTTTTGATTTTTCACAGCTTGGATCCTCGATTTAGAAATCTGCAACAATTCTATAGTACGTGCCCCCTTAGCTGAAGTGCTTTAAATTTTATTCTCAAACCTCCCAATCGAGATGTAAAGTTGAAACTTGTCGCCACGAATTCTTTCTTCTTGATAACAAATCGAATGACCACACTCTTCAATTTATTATCCTTCATTCTTTACTATTCCCAATTGTTCGTCGTAATAGTACTTTAAAGAAATGAAACAAGAACTTCAAATACATTTACGTTAGCAGTATACAATCCTGTTTCAAGTAATAATTTAAAAATCGGACAGCATCGAAATCTCATTACACGAACGATTTCCCCCAATCCAGACGCACATTCAACAAACCGTTCGCATCAGTGACTAAGATTTTCATTTCAGAGCGTTGCGTTGCGCTTCCTCACCGACATCAAAGACGAGTCCATTACGGAGGACGTTCTGATATCGATCGTGAGACTGTGTCAGTTTATGCATTCCAGCGTGATCGACGCGAGCGACCACTACCTGAAGGTGAGTGTCCAAATACCAGGGCACGCAATGTTACATTACATCCAAAGTGATACGATGAAACGACGATAGCCTTCATTCGAAATGAATTGATCGCGTGGGGTTGCTTCCAGGTAGTAAATGATGTGTCGCTAGTGACCACTTCTTTTTAAAGTTGCAGTCCGAGCGAACAATAGTTGTTAAAATGTAACTGTATAATGGATATCTTATTTGTTTAGGTCAACTGCCTGCAATTTCTCTTTTCTCACTGCGTTTTCTGAAGTTGTCCTGACACGTTCGCATTGCAGGCTGACTTAAACTCTTGTGTGAGCAACCAAAATGGTCAATAGGTTTGGATCTTAGCTAGTTAAAATATTTTGCATACATTCTTTTCGTCAAACGTGAATGGACGTAAAACCGCCCGAAGAATCGAGATCCGGACTGGTTTTGCGATATCCTGTCAAGTACATAGAAAAATTATTAATGAAAAGATAGAAATGGGTAACCGGTTGCCTACACAAGGGTTGAAAAAGGGTTCGGAACTTTTTCAATAGATAAATGACGGGGGGCGAGGAGTCGTAATGAATATGGATCACAAAATTAATAATTATGCCTGTGATTACGACAGTGGCCTGAGTTATTTTATATTTTGAAAAGTACTGTAGCTATAGTCATACTGTCTGGCAAATAAGATAAAAAGAATTTTATTGCGCAGGAATTGAATCGTCATAATTACGTTACACCCACATCGTACTTAGAACTGCTATCCAGCTACGGCGATCTCCTAAATAAGAAGAAAATGGAGTTACAATCGGCAGCTGAACGTCTCTCTAAAGGTTTGTACTCACGACGTCGCACCACTTTATCTTCTTGAGAAGCGTTTTGCCACGGGAATAGAACAAATCAGTTGAAAGCTATGCATCTTTCATGGGTTTAAGTTGTATTATTTATACAGTTCACTAAATTGAAATTGCATTTAGTTTATTCGTCGGAATAATCGTATATCTCTTTGCTGGATATTTCGCAACATATACGGAAAATTTAATCATTTTAATAATATTGCGAAACGTTTCATTGATTTATTTGATCATGACCCTGCATTTTCGCAACTTTTTCATTACTCTCCGTCTCTCGATGTAATTCATACGTAATATATATAATACGTATAAATGAAACATAAATTGAAGAGAGCTATTTGATTTTCTTTTCCTCTGTATTTACATCAAACTATTCATGTTCGAATTATATGATAAAAACATTAATGATAATGTTAGAAGCTTTACAATTTATTAACTATTACTGTATTTTTTCCAAATAATTCTGAACCAACCAATCCCTTGTCATTATCTCACACTTTACCATAATTCTTTAACAAAATATTTGTTACAATTAAAGTCCTAATTTGTTCTAAAAAAAAAAATTAAAACCTTAAAGCATACATCGGGTATTTCAAGCATCAATCCCTTGCCGGGCGACTGTCAAGCTTTTCTCCTCTAACGGCCGCCCAATCCCCACTAGCAATTACACGCGAAAATAATGTGACGTTGTTACAGCATCTAACACAATACGCATACGTGTGTGGAGCGTCGTTTGTCTGCTTGTCTGTCATATGATGCACGACCAGTTCGCTGGAGGTGAAAAATACAAGTAGGGGAGGGGCCATCAGTGGCCCGGGGGCCACCATTTGGCAGACCCTGCAATACCCTAATTCGCATCTTCCTGCACAGTTCCAAAACAGCTACATATTTAATACGGCATTACTGAAATCTCGTTCAGTCAACTGCCAATAGCTGTCTTGCAACTAACAAATCATGCCGGCGGAGCATTAAAGTTGCAGAAAACGAGCTGACACATACATTTCGATAAATTTACTTGATGGGCTCCCAAATAATGTATCCACCCTCAAGATCTATGAACCCAGGGAGTGTTAGCATAAAGAAATCCAGAATACATCATCGAAATTCAACGAACGTTCCCGTGGACCATTTTCAACGGCCATTCGTGCTAGAATCCCTAGAAAATACCGTGTACAATAAAATAAGGATCGATTTACTCTTGAAAAAATTAAAATCCTGTGCAAAGGGGACCCGAAATCACGTAGGTGTTTAACCGACTTAACCATCTATGTACACTTGAGAAGCGAAGCTGGTCGTGTGAATTTTCACAGAACTTTCAAACCCTTTTGACACCTTGTGCCAAGTTCATCGCCGGGGATAAAATTAATCTCGAAAGGGTTATCGACAAGTTGTGAATAAGTGATGGACAGCTTCGTTAACATGTCAGGGACTTTTCGATTTTATTTTAACCTTGAAATACCCTTGTTTAAGATTATTGATTTGTTGAGACGAAAATGCGAGACTGATTTTATTAGTTGCTTAAACGTATCTTATTGATAGTAATATGTTATTTGGTAAAGGCACTATATTTTGTACAGTGTATGGATAAATTTTGTTCGAAAGATTAAAATTGAATAATTTTAAAAATTATTCACTATACCAGATCTTCTTCAATCTTCATTAATACTTTTACAATATCTGACAATTCCTCTCCTCCACTTTAGCGAGTGCGATAGAAAATATACCATCAAAATAAAAATTAAACTATGAGGGGAAATTCTATCTTGATTTAGCAAACTGAAAGCAATCGAATAATATAAAAGTTGAATGCAAATACAACAGTTTCTATTTCAAATAGACACGTTGTTGTGCCACTTGTTTCGCCAACGACCCCTATCCCGAGCCCTTTCATCTATCAAGCTTCCTTGGAGATATGTAATTTCCAATTTCAATTATTACTTTTCCTTTTGCTGTACTGTAGGAATCCTGTATTGTAGGACTGAATGACGGTCAAAGTAGACTCTTCATCACGGATCAAAGATAAAGGTCTGTGCCAGTCATTTTGCAAGGGTTAAATGAAATGAAACCAATTCGATTTGTATCGAACTTGTGCACGTAATACGTCCCAATTTTGGGTAATCGATTTCTTCCACGAGCTAGCTATAAATATTGTCTGCGGGAAGCAAAACAGAGGGGTCTGCCAAATTCATTAGGACGCTTCCAATGGAAGGTAATTAGTCAAGCTCGACGTAGTCAAACAAGGGATGGGTTATTTATATTCTGATTTTGATTTGTTCGATATTTAGACAATTAGGTAACAGATATTTAAACGGTCCGCAGGCCAAAGGGATTGACTGCACATTTTGCTTTCAATTTATTTGATTATTTATGTATTTATTTCAGTTTTACAATTTATGTAAATATAGCTTGCAGAGGGAAATTGAAATCGATGAAGCTAAATATCGTATCAAACAAAAATGAAAATATGATATAACTGAGCTTAGGTATGATTCGAGTTCCTGGAACATGTAATAGAATATTTGCGCAGTATTGTTCCGACAAACAAGAATTTATTGGCCCGATTGAAAGTTTAATAATGTATAGCTTTAAATTAATTTGATTTCCCTCCGAATGTTGATATACGAATAAATTTCTCAGCGCCAGTTTAATTATTCAGAGCTCGCCGTTCCTCTTAGCATTTTTATGAATGTATTTATGAATCTCGTGCTTTGGGATTCATTCGCCTGTAGTTTCTCGAGTATAGACAATTTTAATATATCCCTTAATTAAATACAGATTAATAACATTACTTTTGCAAAAGGCTTAACATGATTATGAACTATATAAATCTAATATACAAGCTATACTTACGCGACGAATTGTTATATTTAAATCACCTTTAATATTAGGGACATAATGCCTTTTTAATAGGATGAAATAAATTAGACGGAAGGGAGAAAAGTAGAGGAGCATATATTCTTTCCTTCAGTAATATTATTTCGCCTCGACCATTACAGTTTTTATAGTACAGTCATTCACGCTTATTATTATTATTATTACTATTTAATGTTATCTGACATTATATATTCGGTATTATTATTGTTAATACAAATATTACTTGCCATGATTATTAATCATTATACGCATAACATTTTTCAGGGAAGTGTCGCGTGAAAGCACGATAATAAATTCTAGAACTCTTCCGCCAGAACTTTACACATCCACGCTGCAATTTATTCTTCCGCAAATTCGCGTCACTTATACGAAATCGCGTTTCGCCCAAGATGTCAGCCTCGCCTGATCGAATGCAGTACGACGATCAGACTTCGAATAAGTGTTATTTAATGACACCTGAGTTACGGGGCAAGCGGAGAAGAAATAAAACTCGATCGTTCAACTGGAATACCGCTGTTCCTCTCTCTCTACATTCGCAGTTAAAACCGTTACGATTAATTAACGAGGGTACTCTGGTTCTTCGCTAATCTCCGGATTTTTAATGACCCAAAAGCGGAAGAGACGAAAATCTTCCAAATTTACATAAATTTCCGTACGATCTTCTTCGTGACAACGCCAATGCTTGCGAGCTTTTCCTATTTTTTCCTCTTAAAAGGTTCGGCAGTTTTTCCTCGAAAGCGTTACGTTTTAAATCACAAAAATGTTATAGTAACAGTAACGGTCTTTCACCTTTTAATTTGAACAAAATTACTGTACGCACGGTATATTCACATTTAAATAGCGAGACAAATAGAGATTGCATTACTACTTATATATAGGCTATACAGTATTGCGACGTTCTTATTTCTTCGCAGGATTGGATAAACTAGCGAGCGCAGAGGTGGAAGTAAAAAATATGCAAGAGTTATTGGCAAAAATGCAGCCACAGTTGGTACAAGCCGCCGCGGCGACAGCGAAAATGATTGATAGAATCACGTTAGACACAGTGAGTATCGTCTACAATTACACGTATGAATGCGAATTAAAAAGAAACACTTTAAATATTTAAGCAATTAAATATTAAGCACATCCGAATTCATTTTCTTAATTTATTATCGACACTAATGTCCATAATATATTTACGTTATTAAGAAAATCAATTCACCAGCCAAATAAATTACTTCATTAATTAGCTGAATTGATTCTAAAAGATGTCGTTAGTTTTTCTCTGCGAGTCGCGAATAATTGATTGCAGATCGAAGCGGAAAAAACGAAAGCTCAGGCAGAAAAGCAGGAAGCGGTGTCGACGAAATTGAAAATAGAAAATCAGGCGATTCGTGACGATGCAGAAGCAGACTTAAGTACGTTCTTTTTATACGTTATACATAATATGGTAGTGTGCAATATTTAATACATATGCAAAAACGGGTAAGGTGTGAAAACCTGGCAGGTCTCTAACTAGCCCGATGTTTTGCCAGTAGACATACAGCTTCGAGCAAAACTTTTCCAACGACAAAGTTTTTCCTGTCTGATTTATTTTTGCATATTTCTATTGGAGTTGCGAAAAGAAAAGTACGTATGTACATCGACAGTGAATTTATTGATATTATATTTAAGTAAATAAATTGTCTTATATTTAAGTACACTATAGAAATGTAGCCAAGTTATAGATTAGTAGTTAATAGAACTACTTTATAAATGTATAGATATTCATAGCTAATAGAACTATATTATAGAAGAACCTATTATCATCAAGTATATCATAAAGGATATTTCGATTTGTTCGTTTGTTATAAATATTCAAAGCAGATTGTTTTCGCCGAAGATCGAAGTTTTTACTTTAAACAGCCGTCGTTTCCGAATTTTACGAATACTTAAATCAAAAATCGCGCTTCATCGTTACTTTACAGACGATTGTGCAAGGAATGTTGTGTCAAAATTTGAAGTCGATCGAACGAACCGTTTCAGAGATCTACCGGCTACCAGTTGGCAAACTCTCCATAATAAAAGAGACACTAAAATAAGGTTAACATATTACTTAACGACTCTTAGCAAATCCGGGAACTTTTCTCAATAATTATCCGAGGAAAATTACCTCTCCAAGGGAAATATATGTGTAGAAGTGAGCCAAAGGCAAAAGATACTGTCGTTCGGAAACTTTTGTCCACGACTGTACATCATCCTCGAAGGCGCAATTACACTGGCTACGTTTATCAATCGACAGTATGGTAGTCATGGACCGTTTAATAATCCAATCGATATTCCATTTGCTGCAGGTCAAGCGCGTCCGATGTTGATCGCCGCTGAGAAAAGTTTGAAAGCTTTAAACAGGAACGATATCACTGAAGTAAAAGCAATGAAAAGGCCTCCGGTCGGCGTGCTCATAGTCATCGAAACTATTTGTATAATAAATAATGTGAAACCGATAAAGGTTTGTGTGCGACGTTTACTTCACATTGCAGTGGAAACTATTCGAATTCCCTGCTGATATAAAAAAACAAGATAGATAGAGATCATAGATAGAGATCGTGTTCATAGTTTCATTTTTATTTATTTGTACGAAACAGACAAACATTTTTTAATTCGTCGCTTTCTTAATAAAATAATGAAGAGTACTTTAATTTAACGAGCTTCTACGAAAGATTTCTTATTTTCATCGTTAGATGAAGGTTTGAAGGAAAAACAGGGGTCTAATATATATTTCTATATAGTTTAAAGAAATATTTAAAAGGATGAACAAGCGTTTCGTACGCACAAATGTTGAAATGATCATATTCCTTATTTCATATAGTTTGAATAATTATTAACACATCTCCAGAAGTTGTAAAAGTAAAAATAATATCCCATTTCATATTTTTATCACAGACAGGGACTATAATTGTAGAAATGTTAATATTAAATATTCTGTCGCTTTTCTTTAGTCATCTTGTTAGTCAGCAGCGAATATGTTAAAAACTGATAAAGTGTTTTATACGCGCAAGCATTACAAGTTCCATGTTTCCTGTTTTACGTAGTCGGACGGGAAATTCTCTGCAACGGATCCAAAGCTGGATTACTGGACACCTGGCAGCCAGATGCTCGCAGATCCAGGCTACTTTTTGTACATGATGGAGAATTACGACAAAGAAAAACTCAGCGAGGAGATGATTAATAAACTGAAGCCCTACATTGAAAATCCGAACTTTCAGCCGTCAAAGGTTTTTCATTGACCATATATATATATATATATGCCATCTTAACGGATCTCTTTGCACTGTCTATTAAAAATGCAGAACAATCACAGGCGTGATTTCCAAAAATAGAAGCGAATAAAAGAATGGATGACATAAAATTTTCATCCGCCAGTGACTGTTCCTTTCTCCCATTTTCGTTCTTGGCATGATTCAATAATAGAATCAACTTGAACTCGTGCAACGCTTTTTGTCTGGAGTGAAACTGGATAAAGACCCAGTTAGACTCGTGTAACTGGTTTAAAATGAAACTCACAGGGGATTGGTTAATTGGACAGCGATAAATTGTTGTTAACTCGCAGGAGAAAATAATCCAGAGAAGTATGTAATTCGTTATTAAAGTCGGGTAACTTTAAAGAAGAAGATCCATCAGGGATTCCGTAATCGAACTGGTTAAGCGAACCTCTATACATCCAATGCTGATATTTAAATTAACATTCAAGAATTAGGCGGTTTTAGAAGTGATGTCTTTTTTTCGGTCTTAACAATTTTC
This sequence comes from Nomada fucata, assembly GCA_948146005.1. Taxonomy (NCBI): domain Eukaryota; kingdom Metazoa; phylum Arthropoda; class Insecta; order Hymenoptera; family Apidae; genus Nomada; species Nomada fucata. The sequence continues at coordinate 10,450,107 of OX411275.1, forward strand.
CTTTATATCTGAATGAACTAATTTCGAAATTTATTGAGGAAAACCATACGATAGATATTTCTTATTTCTATTCTTGAACCTGTGGGATAAATTAAATAGAGAACCCTGTAACGACTGTGTCCATTCATCAATTCATCAATTCATCAATTCATCAGTTTACTCTAGGCTCCTGCAACAATTCATTAATCCATCATCTTCTCGGTAAGGAGCCATCACGAACATACATACATATTACGATGGAAATTCTGGCAGCCCTTGCACTGTAACAATTTTTCCAGTAGACCGAGCGTGAAAATGTACAGCGAACAATTAATATGAAAATATATGGGCTGTAATACAGGTCACGTAACGCGATATAAATATTTCGGTCTGTACCGAAAATGTGCAATAAGCGGGGATGAAATAAATTTGTTAATAACTTGTATGCACAATGGGTGGGAAGGTACGGGAATAAAAGATAAATGATTCCATTGTTGGAAATACGTTTCATAAATAAAACTTGCATCGATATGCATACATATACTGCAAACTGCGCAAAACGCTGTGATCTATGTATAAATCGTTTCACGTACCCGCGTCAGGCGCTTCAAGAGCCACTTTAAATTTGTCAAAGTGAATTTTATGCCAATAAATGGGTTTCCCTCTTGTTGAACTCGAGAATTTGAAGCAGCTTTACTGGCGAATTTTTTGTCCCATAGAAAATTGTACATACGAGGCGCAATCACAGTAATGACGTATAAATGAAAATTGTGTAAATATAATCTGATGGTGTGACTACCGATAGCATCATATAATATCGGGATGAATAAAAGTGTAATTACTGGAGAACAGATATTTTATATTGTTACATATACGGTGTTTATTATTATGTTTCAATACATTTGTTTAATGGTAATCATATATTTGTTATATTAGGTAATGCAAATATATTTTTGATTGTAGATGTTTCTTGTCGACTTATAAATTATTGTTCATTGATTACATCAATACATTATTTTCGTCTACAGCCAACGATATGTTATTACTATTATTATTATTACGTTGTTATACGTAAGTGTTAAAGTAAATGAAATAGCAAAGAAGCACGTATAACATATTCAATTGTATATTATCAAACTCGTAGAGATGCAAACGAAACCAAATACATTATTAAAATAATTAAATATAACAAATGCTGAAATAAATATGCTCCACTAATTATTCTTCTCGTGCATTGAGCACGTCGCAATATTTTGTAAAACAAAGAATAACGCAAACTTAAATGAACGTAATCCATATGCAATAATTCATCCGTCACAATCATAATTATAATTGTAATTATAATAATTATTAGATTGAATACGTCTCAAAAGCATGCCATTCCCTTTGCCTGTGGGTGCACGCCATGTACAACTACTACTTCGTAAAGAAAAAAGTGGAGCCGAAAATGGAGGCATTGGCGATGGCCGAAGCGGCGCTTGTAGAAACCGAAAAGGCCTTGAACGCCGCGATAGCAAGGCTTCGCGAAGTGGAGGAGGGTGTCGAGAAGCTACGGAAGCTTCTACAGGAGGAAGAGGATAAAAAGGCGAAGCTCGAGAGGGAAAAGCAGCTTTGCGAGGATAGAATGGCAAGGGCAGTCCGGCTGATCGACGGTTTGGCTGGCGAACAGATTCGTTGGACCGCCACTGTAGCCGAATTACAAACTTCCCTGCAGAACGCTGTTGGCGATATTTTACTCGCTTCCGGTACGGATTCCACTGTATTAACAAAATGTATTTCCCTTCGATCGATAGAGATAACGCGCCAAAGTACTTCCAATATCCTGTTTTCCTTTTATCTTTTTTTGTTTTTTCACGTAACTGGCTTCAAGTACTTTTTTTTAATAGAAATTTCTATTTCCTGTTTAATCTTACGCTTTCTCAAAGTATTATGGTATCTTCTAATGCACTGCGTATCCCAGGTACTAATTACACTTAGATCGTTCTCTTGCACCATTCGAACGAAATAATTATTCTTAGATTTGTTAAAATATATTGAGCTGAAATTTTCGAATACACTATATCTTTCATTTTGTATTCGTTTTCTGTTGATACATGAGGTTGGTTAATTTTTGTGATAAATTTCTTACTTTTGGTACAGTTACAATTTCGGTAGAAGGATGAAAGTATGTATTTCTGGTAATATCACTGTTTTGTACTACTTAAAAACATTTCTGCAATTGTCCACTGCGCGTTAAAAATTATATTCGGCCATAACATTGACATATACTACTTACAATCCATAAGCAATCATATCGGTAGCCTGTATTGGTTCAAAAAAGAACAACGCTTTCCATATCGTTGACCTATACTACTTACCATGACTGACCGGCAATGTACATCCACAGTGGAACTAGCGCGAACTGGTCAGACGTGTTGCTTATTTAAACAAAACGAATGTATTTAATAGTTTAGACTTCGAAAATTTATATACGAATAAAACTATTTAACAAAAATCAGAAATAATTAAGAACGTCAAAAGATACAGGTAAATATACTTTAAGGTTCTCCATATATCTTCTGATTTTTACTACAGCTTTATTCGCACATAAATTTTTAACGTTGATGTTATCAAATATATCAACTTTGGAGAATTAAAAAATTGGCAAATAGACGACTGAGATTTCCTTTTATTAGAAAGATATTATCGAAATACGCCTCGCAGTAATCCGCCATGGTGGAAAGAGTTTGAATAAAATTCCATTTCTTTTCAAATCTTTTAAAAACGAGACTGTCGCCATTTTTGTTATACAAAATGAATTGCAAATTGGCCGCCGTATCACACAAAGGATAAAGGTATCTGGTTTCACAGGTGCGATAGCGTACCTGACACCCTTCACCGACAAATATCGTGAAACCTTGTTAAATTCTTGGAAGCAGCTGCTTCACGAAGTGCCGCATACACCAGGTAGCGATCCCGTATCGACTTTGGGTGATCAAGTGGAGATAAGAAGATGGCAAATCGAGGGTTTACCCAGAGATATGCTTTCCGTGGAAAACGCTGTTCTTGCAATGCATTCGAACCGCTGGCCGCTCTTTATCGATCCACAGGCACAAGCAAATAAGTGGATACGTTCTTTGGTAAGCCATATATATACGCGTACATTTCCTGTGCTGCAAAGAAGAATAATGTAAAATATTTTATGCATATATTATATTCTACATATTATTGCATTAAATAATATCGTTTCGAATTTATCCATTGATTGCCATTGTCCAGGTGTATCAATGCAAATTGATTTACTTATACAATAGTTTTCTAAAATATAATTCAATGGGATGGTGTCGAACGGTAAATGATGGCAACAATAATAGCGAATTATGAAATTGCAATTTATATACAGCAGATTATGTATCTACGAATTTTATATTTTTTATCTTATTATTTTACCAAAGAAAAATGTTTTGTCTACGGTTTACTAAGATTGAATAATAGCTACATATTTTTCAAGACCGCGTTTTGTTATATTCTACTTGAGACCAACCTTTTATCATGAAACAAGGTTTATGTATCAATTCTTGATAAATTCGATAATCCTTCAATCGATTTAACTAAACAATTACCCCTTGACATTTTTCAACAAACTCTATCTCAACGTTTTCAATTTAAATGCATTTAAATGAATAGTACAAGGAGAGCGGTATATCTGCGGCGAAAATGACAGACAAAGATCTCCTTCGTGTCCTGGAAACCTGCGTGCGATTTGGAAGGGCTTGCCTCATCGAGAACGTCGCCCTCGAATTGGAAGCAGGCTTGGATCCTATACTCTTGAGATCTTTGTTCGATCACGGCGGTCAAATGTGCGTTAAAGTAGGAGAGAATATTGTCCCTTATAATCCAGACTTCAGGCTTTTCCTCACGACTAGACTATCCAATCCGCATTACACACCGGAAGTGTGCGTGAAAATACTATTGGTCAATTTCGCTCTAACATCTACGTAAGTTCCCCATTTATACAAACCCTTTTCCTCATAATTATTTAAGCAGTAGTAGTAATAATGAATAAATACGGTGATCGTAATATTTATCTAACAATAAGAGAAATGTGTAGTGCGTATACATGTATATTATGTACGAGGATGTATCGTTTATACTATACAGGATGGAACAAAACACTTTGACCACCTGGAATATTTTTGTTATTTGTAATAATGTAGATAAATGTAAATAAAACTTGCGTGACACATACGGGTATGTGATATGATATAAGTGCTCTTTGCATTGCTGGAAACGTCGAGGAGATTTCAAAGTAATCTTTATTTGTTTTTCTTCGAATATTCCATGAGAAATATTCCAGATAATCGATGTTTTTCTTTCATTCTGTGGAAAAGCATAGTCGTAGAAGATAAATAGAAATAGAGAAAGGTGAATAATGCGTTCGTTTATAAAAGTGGCCTCGAGGATCAGATGCTCGCTTTGGTAGCCATTCAAGAACGACCTGATCTAGAGCAGGCAAGAAATGCTCTCATCGTGGCGAACGCAGAAATGAGAAGAGAAATAAAAGAAATCGAAGACAGAATTTTGTATAGATTATCGGTGTCAGAGGGTTCTGCGGTAGACGATATAGATCTTATTCTCACTTTGGAGGCGTCGAAAGTGAAGAGTGAAGAAATTATGGTACACTCTCATCAATGTATCAATAATAATTCAATTACAAAAATGATTAATTTAATAGTACATCAGTAGATCGTTGCACTGAAACCTGTTTTAACTTATGTTCAATTGACAACATCCCGCTGTATTTATCTTTTCATTACATTTCTTTTGGATGTTTTTATTACAATTACAATATTTTTAGAAAAGATCACGATTATTATGCTTTAATCGCCAATGAATTAATTCACCATGATAATATTCGAATTTGATTTATTAACAGTGCACTGAATCCATTGAATCTCTATTTATATATTTTATTTATTATCATTGTTATTATATTTATTATTAAATCTTTTTCATATTTATATTCGTATTATGTATTTATTATATTCCGTAAAGTAAACAGAAAAATGGTAATTTCAAAGAAAACATAAACTACTTTATATAGATTTGGTTTAATGTATCTACTTCACTATTTTACTTTACTGTGTCTCGCAGGCCTATTGTTAACATTCTTATTATTATTGCACAGGTAAAAATGCAAGAAGCTGAAATCACTCAAGTCGACATCGAGACAACCAGATCACTGTACATTCCAGTTGCAATTCGGGGCCGCATATTGTTCTTCTGCCTATCGGATCTCCAATATATTGACACAATGTACCAGTACTCGCTCGAATGGTTCGTCGCTATCTTCAACAACAGCATACTCGCCACGGAAAAAAGCGGTTGGTGTCAAATGTATTTCGTTAGAATCATTGTTAATTTTCTCACTGTGCCGTATGCGAACTCCTCGAAAACGCAATAACTGTTGCTGCTAATTATTATTATATTTTCAGCCAGCCCATTAATTATACAGCTACATTTATTTTTACCGCAAAATGCTGTATGAAGTGCTTCACGAATGTGAGTGATGCATGAAGAAAATTTGTTTCGCAACATTTTCACTCTAGCACCCTGAAAATTTACGCAAACGGGACGGTTTTGGGTAAAAAACAAAAAAAGAAATTTAACTCGGCTGGAGTAACTGTGACATATTAATTTATTTAACGTGAACACGTCAATTTAGCCCAGTTTAGACCACTCGCTCAGTGTACCCTGCTTAATTGCCTAAAGTATAATTGATTGAAATAATTGGAACAGTCATACATTCGTTCTACAGAACGTTTATATACATTCATATCAAACAATTAAGCACACTCTGCAGCGAAAAAGATTAATGGTTTCTCATGATCGTGTATTTTTATTCAATTTTAACCTCAGTGTTAACATGTTAACCCCGACTCGAGCATGACTCGAGCATGCTTGTTGAAGAAAATATTTTTCTTCAAGCTCTAGATATCAAAGCATTTACTTTGTTGTTCACCAAAATAAAAATGTCTTCCTTTCTGACGTGATCCGCATCAATTTAAACATTCCAGTCTCGCGAATAATGATGCACACATGGTGCACTAAAATCCTGTCATATCGAACGTACTTTTATCGTGAGAGCAAAAGCAGCAGCCACGATGGATTTCACTACAGTGAAGGCATTCATTTTCCGCTCGAATTACCGTGTCAGGTTTTCGCCAAGACTGGCTGGAATTAGTTGAAGAGAGGGTACACGTTTCTGAATAATGGCCATTTCACGCTCAATTTACACTGAATGACACCAGGACATTATTATACCGCAAACGGCTGTAGACATCTCGGACCGATTAAATAATTATAAGTAGCTTAACGTTTAATAATGGATAAATGACACTCCTGTAGGAGATGGACTCTCTAGTTTTTAAAAATATTATATCACTTTTTTACATATTTCCTATTCTACTGACATTTAGATTTAATCTTTATTATTTGTTCACCAGTTTATTTGTACTTACTGTACTCTGCACAGTATTATACAGTTGAAGTATTCTATCATTTGTGTAAATACGCAGAAACAAGATCGTCGCTCTAAAAATGATAAATATTGCAGGACAAATACAAATTTTCTGTCACTCTTACGTATTTAACTATAATTAACAATAATTTCTCATTAATCGCCACACAATCACAGGTCAATATGGAATAGAATTTTGTTACTTTTCGGCCTCACTTTTAATCTCTGCCTAATATTACATTTATTACTCTCTACCTTACATTGTATTTCTTCATTCCTTCTTTTTTCTCTTCTATTTTAATGTCCACTTGCCTCAACCACCTTACCACTTCTTCACCTTTTCTGCCACTAACTATTCCATCCGTACGTTCCCTCTTTCCAGTTCCCTGTAATCCCGCACCACGTGCTTCAATGTTCCCCAAACATCCTCGCACAGTTCACACCTCCTTTCTTCGTCTGCCTTCCAGTACCTAATCCAGGTATCAGCCTCTGGCTGCCTTCCCTTTCCTCTAGCCAGGTACTCATCCAGCATCCCCGTCCTTATATATTTATACCTATTGCTATATTTAGTTGCTTCTATTGCACCGCATTGCGCTTGCCCTTGAATTTGTTGGTCATTCTCCTTCATCCTCATCCCTACATTTTGCTCCTTGCACGCTGGTCGATATATTTGCATACACCTGCGTTGCATAAATTTCACTGTGATAAATCTAATTAAAAGGACATTTTCTCTTTATTTTCTGCACGCCATCGTCGTTAGCCACACTAATAATGTAACTTTCCAGCCGACACTGAGACACGAGTGGAAAATATCAACCAGGTGTTCATGTTCTCGCTGTTCTCGAACGTCTGCCGCAGCCTATTCGAGAAGCACAAACTGCAGTTCGCGTTTCTCGTCTGCGCTCGAATCGGATTGAACGATAAATTAATCGACGCGATCGAGTGGAGGCACTTTTTATCGGGACCAGAGCCACTGGAAGTGAGGAACAAAATGAATTCAAGTAGCCCGCCTCGTCGTTGTATAGCGTACAGTGTTTACGACGCGATCGAACGCGACGTTTCTTTCCGATTTCGTTTCAGCCAATTTCATTTCACCCCGTTTAATTCGATTCGTCTCGATTTAGCGGGACGAAATTGGTTTATTAAATTCCTCGAGCATTTTGTAGTGCGTTGCCGACGAGACAAATTGCGACGATATGAAATTTTCGCAGGCAGTGAACACGGGTGTAAAACAAGTAGAGATTATGAACGTTGAGGATAAAGGTGTTGATATATTATTTTTGTCGGAACAGGAGAACTGTCTCGTCTGATAATTACAGTGGGGGTATCCTACGACGAACGAATTCGTTATGGAACCTTGTTCGTTATAGAATGCATGTACTGTCGAACCTCGATGATAAAAGAGAACAGCATGCAAATATACGTATTATAAATTGAATTTATTATACTTAAATTGTATACACTGCACACATGTGTCAGTTTATACAAAAATAAACTCGACTGACATTGAATGGTAAAGCATCGGAGGATGTGTATATTATCTAAAGAAGGATTAGGAACAGAGTAACATTGGGTGGAAGCATGCAGAGGAATTGGCGATGGAAGTATAGGGTTGGAGGAAATTGTAGAAGGAGGAAATAGGGAAAGGGAAACAGGAAAAGTAGGAAGAAAAAACGGAGTATTGCTTGGGACACGAAAGGGAACGGGGGAGAAGCGAATATGGAGTTGGATGGTAAGGAAAAACCAAAGAAAATGTAAAACAAAAATAGTTTGTAAGGATGAGTATAAATCAGAATATAATATAACATCAGGGGTACGGATGAATGGGGATGTTGTTATAATTCGCGAAACAATCTCATTTTTTTAACAGCAAGGTAAAAATTGATAAAGATATATAAAGAGGATGATTCTAGTTTTCTTGTCGAACTGTCCGTTCGTTGTATTCGTCTTGATTTAAGGAGAAAAACTAATCGCTGTAGGATACCGCACTGTAGAAAAAAACAGAGTAAAATATATCGATTCTATTAAAGTTCCCTACTCTTTGTGACAGGAACGAGCAAACCCGGCGACCGAATGGATTACACCGCGATGCTGGAAAGAGATTCAAGCACTCGAGAATCTGTCGAACTTCAAGAACTTCAGCCAAGCCTTCGCAGAATCGGTGTCCCAGTTTAAAACAGTATTCGACGACCAAGATGCGCATATGTGAGTAACATTAAAGTCAGTCTTACAGTCCAATCGAATTGCTGTATTATCCTAAAAAATTAATTAATTAAATATAATTGCTGCTTCAACAGACGAAGTTTATTGTCTAATACAGGTGTGCCAGAAGTAGAGTGAAATCAGGATAATCATCATTTTTGTTAAAGTAACGAGGCGTCTTAAGTACGCTTGCACAGGTGTTCCTGAAGCTTGTCTACTTTATTCTTTTTAATTAGACTGTACGAAAATAATACAATATTTTTTCTTTTAATTGGACTGTATAGAAATAATGAAATACTCATTCTTTTCAATCGGACTGTATAAAAATAATAAATCGCTCATTCTTTTTGAATACACTGTATAAGAAGAATGAAATATTTATTATATTTATAAAATTCTGTAATAATATCTGCCGATTGGACGCATTGCATCGCGAATTCCTTTCTATCCAGAGCTAAATATCCAGAGCCCTGGCAGACGAATTTAGACGATTTCCAAAAGATGTTAATACTCAAGTGTCTTCGTCCCGACAAAGTAACGAACGCGATGCAATTATACCTCGCCAAGCATTTAGGACAGCGATTCGTTGAGCCACAGGCCACAGAGCTGTCCGCCATATACAACGAATCCTCGCCGACTACACCCATTGTCTTTATCTTATCCACTGGCACGGATCCTGCGGCTGAATTGTACAAGTTCGCGGACAGGTTAAAAGCTAGCACGAAATTGCATGCCATCTCGCTTGGACAAGGACAGGGACCCAGAGCGGAAGCCTTGCTCAGACTATCGGCGGACCATGGTTATTGGTGCTTCTTCCAGGTACGAATCTGTTTGAGGAATGAAATTTGGAAAGGTTTCATGTAGAATTTTAAATCGCTTTAATTATATCGAGTGGATTAAAAGTATTTCCCTTTTTTTCGTTATTATGTCCACTTTTTATTAATGGATAAGTTTGATTAGTTCATTCGTTGCTTGTTACACTCTTTTTATCGGCAAATATCATTATTCCTTTTCATAGACATTATTCAATTCATTTTATCCACCACCTAGTCTATAGAAAACATCTTTAACAAGATTTCTTTTCGTACGCACTGCTTGGGGTATGTGTTCACCGAGGCTACGGTATTAAATAAAAATACTCAACGCACCTAATGATAAATCGTTTCATTTCATTGGGCCTATACATACATATGTATACATCAACCCATACTACAAAACAAATATTCGAACGCGCCAGTCAAATATTCCAACAAATCGCGACAGTACATTCGACCACACTGCCGGAAGATTTGTCACGGTTTATACCACGAAATATTACAAGGGTCGATCAACTGAATACCCTTCTCTTAAAGAAAAAGATAAAAAAGAAGAGAAAATACCAACGGACAGTCGAGCGCTTCTCTAAGGCGATAAAATAAGGGATGGAGGAGACGCGGAAGTGTCTTCTTTATCTATGGGATATGTGTATGTAAAAATGTACGAAATCAAGGGAGAAATGATTTATCGCAGCAAGTGATAAGGCACGGGCTGTTGAATAACGAAACGAGTAGACCCGAAGAAACACACCTGAGTCGAGGTATAAGCACGAAAAGATGAAATAAAAAAATACCATGTCTATAGCTTACCTCTGCCACTGAAGATGGATTGGCAAAAAGAATTTCATAGAAAATATATATCTTTTTCTATTTGTATTCATTGGGGCTCTCCTATTTCTCGTCACAAATATACGTATACATAGATACGTATGTATGTATTATTTGTGTATCTGTGTCATTGATGCAATGGCGGTATGATTGAGCAGATATTCGACTAAACATTTATTTCACATAATTGGTACGTGTACAATTTTGCATACGACCATTGCAAAAATTTTGCACCATATATAAGTATAAATATAAATGTGAACAGAAATGCAAATATATACATAAATCGACAGAGAAAACGCATCGAAATTTTTAGTAATTAGTTGTAGAAGGGATTATAAATGCAACGAATTTTTGCACAGAATTGTCATTTGGCACCGAGTTGGATGCCAGAGCTGGAAACCTTGGTCGCAGAATTGTCCAGAGCAAAAAACCATCGTGATTTTCGCTTATGGTTGACCTCGTCGCCCTCGCCACATTTTCCCGTCAGTATACTCCAGAACAGCAGTAAAATGACGGTAGAGCCCCCCAGAGGGGTAAAGGTGCGATATAAAAGAAAATACACGAAACTAAAAGCATTTCTTTTTTCTGAAAACTATTTTTGCGTGTCCCAACTCTTGTTTCATCTGCTCACATCGAACCGAAGAACCCGTTTTCTTTCCAAACGTTGCCTTCAACTTTCAGACTAAAATTAATGTAATGAGAAATTAAATTAATTCAATTAAAATTCAACGTTTACGAAACTACGAATCGTCTGTTTACCCGTTCCAGGCAAATATGTTTCGCGCTTATTTAACTCAAGTGGCAGAGATGCAGGGCTTCATAAATTCTGTACACCCGAAAGTCCAAGAATTTAAATGGCTGGTGTTTTCTTTATGCCTGTTCCATTCTGTGCTTCTGGAAAGGAGGAAATTCGGTGCACTCGGATTCAATATACCATACGAATTCACTGACGGTGATTTAACAATATGTGTGTCGCAGTTGCACATGTTTCTTTTGGAATACGACACTGTACCGTTTAAGGTACAGTCGAAAACACAGTCTGTCCTACGTACTGACATTTTGTAATACATTTGCGGTGGTGTGGAACAAGATTATTTCATGTATCGTGCACATGCATCGTGATTTATTGAAAATGAATTTTGCGTTGAAGAGCCTTTGGAAATAAATACTCGTTGTATCATATTGCAGATCAAACATCCATTTGGTTGGCTAGAGTCCAGATGAATTCTTTTTAATACAGTGGAACATGAAATCTAAATAAATTTATTATAATAGTAATGAGACATCATTAAAAGCAGATTGAACACGTATACAATTTCAGAGTTAAAAGACACGATCATTACTGTACTGTAGCAATATTTCCATTACAATTATATTTCCTATGTACAGTTTACCCAACATTAAATATTACGGTATAGTTATTTACAGATTTATTTTCGTTGAGCCGTTTTAAGTATTATTGTATTTTTGTAACGAACGATTAAAGAACGATTGGATATTAATATTAAACTATTACTAAATTATGACATTTGATACTAACGAAGACGTTTGGTAATGTTTTATGAAGGTATTAATATACACGGCGGGTCACATAAATTATGGTGGTCGAATAACAGACGATTGGGATCGTCGATGCGTCCTGACTATCTTGAAAGATTTTTACAAGGCAGAAGTCCTGTCATCTACGTACGTGTTCGACAAGGATAATCGTTACTATCAAGTAAGCATACTTTCAAGTCTAATTACTTAACAACAGTATGTTCATACTTTACTGCTTGAATTTTTCTTAGAATTTGCAGATACATCCCATCTACTATTTATTTTCAATATTATTAGAACAAGGTGGGTCTCCGACTTTTCGAATACTATAAAAATGGGTGGCATCTGAACCAAGGGTGGAAAGGACTGCCCTGTAGAAATATCAGCAATTCTAAAAAAAAACACTTTACTCTCCTTCTCGAATTTATTTCTACACTAAATATTTGTCCTCTTCATTCTTAGCTAATATTTCTTCGAAACTAATTACAACTGTTTTTCTTTTAATCATACGTAATCTGTAATATATTATTTTTAATTGCAATCAACACTGTTCCTCAATTTCGAAGACATTAAAATCCACTGCTCGATATGGATAAGATCCATCTGAAGAAAAGAAAGCAAACTCCTACTATGCGTATACAAACCGATACTTGATTTTCCACATTCATTCCCTTCCTGTCTCATTATTTTCACGAACCCTTATATTTTAGCATAACAATTCAGCCCCCTCCTATGCCATAAATATATCCCTGAGTCCGCCCTATTCTCTTGTACATTCTAGTTGTCGGATACGGCAAGTTTCGAAGACTATATGGAGTACATAAAAAGCTTCCCCCTGAACGACGATCCATCAATGTTCGGTATGCACCCAAACGCAGACATCAGTTTCGCCCAGGCGGAAACGTATTCTTGTTTGAACACATTACTTGCCCTCCAACCACGGGAAATTGGAACGGCAGCGGCGAGTTTCGAAGAGATTACGACACAATTAGCCGAGGATATGTTGGCGTCGATACCTCAGACCTTCGATTTAGAGGCCATGCAGAGAAAGTACGTACGGCTATTCAGAAGATTAAGTGTACAGTTGTTAAAAAATGTATATTTGCTAGCGTACAAACAATAGAACTGCGTCAATGAAATGGACGATTAAAGAAATTGGTACGGTAACTATACAATTAACAGTTCAAGTATACAATTATGGTGACCATCATTTTTATTGTGTGAATTTTATTGGTTGTATGCTAAAATATATATTTCTTAGCAATTGCACTGTCTACTCTATATAGTAATTAATACATTGTATTGAATTATTATATTGAGTAAAATATATGAAATGTTATTAATATTAGATACCCTGTGCTTTACGAGGAGTCCTTTAACACGGTGTTACTTCAAGAGGCTATACGCTACAACGGTCTGCTGAATGTGGTAAAATCAACACTTGTGGATCTGCAGAAAGCATTAAAGGGTTTGGTGGTGATGTCAGAAATGTTGGAAACTGTGTCGAATAGTCTATACAATAACAGAATTCCGAAAGTTTGGCAGGATAAGGGTTATCCTTCCTTGAAACCACTCGGTAACTTTTTGTTGGAGCTTAAAATAACCGTGTGGGAATGGGAGATATTATTAATATATGTATCTGTTACATATCTGTTATCCAATGAAAATTTGACCGCTGTCATTAGAAGTATGCATAAAAGTTTCGTGGAAATAGTCAAATATAATTTATCGCGATATTGACTATCTATTAGAAAATAAAAGTACTAAATATATAGTATATTTATTATAATAAGTTGTATTACGATTTTTACTTTACTCGACAAGTGAAATAATTGATAATTATAAACCAAAATTTTACATAGTTTCGAAATGCCAAATATAACTAAACAGTTATAAATTATAATTTCTCGTTAACTTTTAATTAGTAACTGCCAATACAACATTTTGAATTTAATGTTTACAAGTTGGATATATTTTATTATGAAATTCGCAAATATAAAGAATTAGAACCCAACTTGAAATTGAGTTGATAAATGTTCTATTCTGTTTGGAATTATAGGTGCTTGGTTTTTAGATTTGAAAGATAGGATCGATTTCTTAAAATCTTGGGAGGATCGTGGTATACCAGCAGCCTTTTGGATTTCTGGGTTTTATTTTCCACAAGCTTTCTTAACTGGCACCCTACAAAATTTCGCGAGGAAACACGTTGTATCAGTAGACGCCATTGACTTCAGTTTTAAGGTTTTCGTGATGACCGATCACTTTATATTGGACCTTTTGATTAGCTTAAACTTCGATGACGCGTTTATAAGTTATATAAATATAAAGTTTAATATTGCAGGTTCTAGCAGAAGTGCCACGACAAAGACCAGCAGATGGCTGTGTTATTCATGGTCTGTTCCTTGAGGGCTGTCGATGGGATGGTGATTACTTGAACGAATCGCTACCCAAGGAGTTATATACCAGTAAATATAACAAATTATTAGACTAGTTTTGGCAAGTGCAGTCGAAAATATTTTTGGAACGTTCCATTACTTTGCCACGAATTTATTCTTACAAAAAGATTCATAAGAGTTTTGTACTATCTACTGTGATCATTTTCACATCAGGCACTCGTTTATGAATTCATACATAATTTCATTAATATTCTTTCATAGACATGCCCCCACTTCTACTATTACCGCAAGTAAATCATAAAATACCACCAGGAATCTACCTTTGCCCAGTTTACAAAACTATTATTCGAGCCGGCACATTAAGCACAACCGGTCACTCCACGAATTTCGTATTACCGATGGAGATTCCTAGTCAAAAACCGCAGTCTCATTGGATTAAAAGAGGCGTGGCCCTGTTTTGCGCTTTAGATTATTAATTACTAATAAAATAATATTTATTTGTCTCCTAATATTAATACTGTTTACTTGAGTTGAAATAAAATTGATGGACCAGTAACTTGTTATAGATGTTAATTTACACATATAAATTTCGTGAATTATGTAAAATTAAGTTAAAGATAGGAAGATGAAATAAGATGTTTCCTGGATGTAGTGTCTTTTTATAGTATTCGTCGTTAGGGTTCAGAGAGCGCGCTCGAAAATCTCGAAAACTAAGGCCAACCGGCGATTTTATGCATGGGAAAGAATGATTCAGAATACTGAGATCTACAACATATTCAAAAATATGTTAGTACCACTTCCGTACATTTACCCTCGTTTCTATTTTCGTATCTATTTGTAGTTATAAATAATATATATTATTTATTATCCTGCTCCTTACACAGATTCTTCTGTTTTCTGTCGCGCTAGGGATAATTCTAATATCTTTCGCCGTGAGAATTACATTTTCATAATCCTTAGTGATTAGTTAATATCTGTAAAGGTATCCTTGAAACTACGCGGGTCTCTGCCATATCTACAGTGCCACCTATGGTTTCGCCATCTACACAGAACTCCTTAAAACTCCTCGCGCCGCTGACTTACTGTAAGCGTGGAAATGGCAGACGTCCAAGTGGTTTCGTACAGATCTGTAAAGCAGACACTCGTAGCTTGGTACCCTTCTTCATAGATGGCGGTACTAATGAACACTTTGGGTGTAGGTAAGACAGCGAGACAAGTGGTACGTAATATTAAGACATAGCGGTAAGATAAATGTAATAAAATTTGGTTATTTATGTCCTCATTTATAAAATTAAGTTAGTAATGCTGCAATCAAATGTTAGCAAACACATGCATTAATATGTATAGTGACATTGTAAGTTCCATAACCCATTTTATTCTACAACAATCGAGCTCTTTTCCAAAGGTAAATAGATTTGTGATTATTTTTTTCATTAAATGAATTTCCCAGCATGTAATAAATACATATTCTTTATTACGGTCTCGCAGCACCGACAGTTACACTTAGCGTACATATAACCTATCTTCACAATACTATCTTAACTCTTGCACTCTCATTTTTTGTTTCCCTCTTCCTTTTCATACTTTCTGTAGTTTATGTATTACAATATTCTTTTCTCTTTATCACGCATCTATTATACATCTTTCTTATTCCTCCATGTTTCACTTAAAATTCTAAAGTCATTTTTATATACTATCATCTTTATTTCTGCACATTCTGTTAACAGGGGTTCTAGCGTTTCAAATTTGTTGTCTGCACAGGTCACGTATTTTATTCGTCTCCTCCGCCTAATGTTTCTTCATCCTTTAATTCTTTTCACATCTGTCACCTGTACTATTAATTGCTGATTGCCGTCTTTCATTTTTACTTAAGTACTAAAGTAGTGTTGCTGTTCTAATATATTTAAGCATTTCATTATATATAGCTTCTTCTATTTTTCTGCCTCATTCCAGCTGTTGCATTTCATAATCTCTTCTTTTAAGGCTCTCTGTCAATTCCTTTACTTTTGCTCTTATCAAATTCATTCTTATGAGACTTGTTCCATTCCTTGTTAAATAATCCTCTGTTTCCCTTGTGCTTCTAGTGTGGCCCTCCCCTATTTCTTCTTCCTCAAAACATACCTTAACATTTTTCTCTCTCCTGTTACATGCTTCCTAATATATTTTTTGTTTGTGCAGCTCCCGCATACAATGAGTAAAGAGTATTGGCCGGCACTTCTCATCGTGCATAAGCGCGAGAAATGTAAATTGTTTAATTCATTAATTAATTAATTAATATCTGTAAAGATATTAGGTCTGTGCCATACCTACAGTGCCTCCTACGGTATTGCCAGCTATACAGGACTCCTGGAAACTACTCGTGCCTCTTACTTACCCTAAGTGTAGATATAGCAGAGGCTCGGCTAGTTTCATTCGCATCTGTATTGATGGTGATACTAATGACCACCGCGTGTAGGTAAGCCAGGAATACGAGTGCTACGTAAATTCAAGAATTTCATTATAAGTAATGGTATAAATCATTTCGTACTCTCATTTACATGTTAATTAAGTGTTAGCAAACACAGTGTTACAATCTATATCAGAGTCTCTTCTTTGAAGGCGCTCCGTCACTTTCTTTAATTACATTCTCATGACAGTTGCTCTTGTCAGACTAATTCTACTCCTTCTCAAATAAACCTATCTTTCTCTTATTGATCTGATTTGGCCGTCCCTTCTTTCCTTGTCTTGCCAAGATCCCTTAACAATTTTTCTCTTTCCTGCTACATAGTTACTAATATTTTTTTTGTGTGTGCATATTTCACAGGCAAAGAGTAAGGACCATTGACCCGCCTTCTCATGGTGCATAAAAGCATGAAAGAAGAAAGAACAACCCTTGCCACATACTCTAGTTATAGTAGATTGATTTATAGAAATAGTTTGTAACTATTAGTTTGTAGCGCATAAGATTACTTTACAACAATTGTGTACTTAACTGTTATGTATATGGATTATATCTTTTATTTTGTATTCAGCTTATTCGGTAGATCTTGTATAAACTGTAATATTACTTACATTACTATTATAAGTTCTACTGAATGTGCTAAATATAAAATGAAAGATACAAAAAACAATTTACATATTAGTTAATTAAGTTACACAATTACTGTAATTTATTTTTATAAATCTACGTACAAGCTATGTAAATTTGCACTGTAAGTTTTATTTATAAGATGTGTTGTATACAGATATAAAAGAATAGGTCATAAGTATTAGATTATAAGTTTAAATTCGCAACATTTTTGTAACTTGTATCTTCATTAATTAATTTGAATAAATCTTCTTCTTGAATAAATCTACTTCTCCTTTTATTTTAACATGACAACAATCCTTGAAAAGACCGAACTCCAATTCCTTAAACAAGTACTACCGTACAGGAACTTTCAGTGCAAAGTTCACAAGCAGAAAACTTGTAAAAATTGTCCTATTCCTTATTAAAGCTTGCCTTAAAAAGGCAAAAAAGTTGCAAACAAGGCCTCGCGAAAGAAGAAACATAGTTGCAAACAACGCCTCGCGAAAACGCAACAAAGTTGCAAACATTCTCGAGAAAAATTTGCAACATTGTTGCGCCAAAAATTTTGCAACATTGTTGCAAATTTTTCAAGACTTTTGCAACTTTGTTGCAAAATTTTTGGCGCAACATTGTTGCAAATTTTTCTTGAGAATTTTTGCAGCGTTGTTGGGTTTTCGCCAGGCGGTGTTTGCAACTTTCTTAGATTTTCGTAGAGCTCGATTTGCAACATTCTTGCAAATCTTTGCCGAAAAGTTTTGCTACTTTGTTGCGTTTCCTTAGGGTTCAAATTGCAACTTTGTTGCAATTTTTTGGCGCAGCGTTGTTGAAAATTTTTCTTTGCCTTTGCGATGTTCTGTTTGCAACTTAATTGCATTTTTATGTGGAGTTATTTGCAACTTAGTTGGTTTTTTCGGAGTTATTTGCAACTATCTTATATTTTCCCGAGGCGTTGGTTACAACTTTGTTGCGTTTTCGCGAGGTGTTATTAGCAACCCTATTTCATTTTCGCTAGGCATTTCTTTGCAACCTGGTTGAATTTTTGTGAGGCGCTTTATGTATAATATGTTTAGTAATGTTGAGGTCTATTTTTACAAGTTCTCCGCTTGTGAACTTTGCATTAAAAGTTCCTGCACGGTAGCACTTGTTTAAGGAATTGGAATTAGGTCTTTTCAAGGATATTTAAGGTGTTAAAATAAAGAGAGGCGTAGAATTCGTTTCATTCATGATTTATTCAAATTAATTAATGAAGATACAAGTTACAAAAATGCGGTACTCCAAATTTACAAACTAATACTTATGAACTATTCTTTCAAGTTAATTTGCAATATATCATACAGATAAAACTTATACCAAAATTTACGTACTTTATTTGCTGGAGCGTATTTTAAATTACAACAATTGTGTAACTTGTGCATATATAAAGCCCAAAGTATTTATTGTATTTTGCACATTAATATTACTTTTATTACAAGTTCTACTATATGTTCTAAAAATAAAGTTAAGATATAACAGTTAATTACACAATTGTTCTAAATTAATCTTATGCGCTAATAGTGACAAGCTATTCTTATAATCCAATTTATTATAAATAAAGTATGTGGCAATGGTTGTTCTTTCTTTCATGCTTTTATGCACCATGAGAAGGCGGGTCAATGGTCCTTACTCTTTGCCTGTGAAACCTGCACACACAAGAAAAATATTAGTAACTATGTAGCAGGAAAGAGAAAAATTGTTAAGCTCAGTTCAGTCTCGTTCAGTCCCGTTCCGTTTCAGTTCAGTCCTGTTCAGTCCCGTTCAGTCCAGTTCCGTTTCACTTCAGTCCCGTTCCGTTTCAGTTCAGACCCGTTCAGTCCCGTTCCGTTTCAGTTCAGACCCGTTCAGTCCCGTTCCGTTTCAGTTCAGACCCGTTCAGTCCCGTTCCGTTTCAGTTCAGACCCGTTCAGTCCCGTTCCGTTTCAGTTCAGTCCCGTTCAGTCCCGTTCCGTTTCACTTCAGTCCCGTTCCGTTGCAGTTCAGACCCGTTCAGTCCCGTTCCGTTTCAGTTCAGTTCAGTTCAGTTTTTAAGCGTCGGGAAAACTAAGCTTGTAAGATCAGTGATAAATAAAGTTAGAAAGCCAAAAGGATTGTTCTCCGTAAAAAGCTCTCCCACACGAATATACGTTATTCAATAAGGTAGTGTGCGCTAGAGTAGTAATACCAAGAGAGTCACTACAGAACAGCAAATATGGCAAAGACCCGCGTAATTTCAAGCATATTCTATAAGCGGTTCAATTTTTATAAACAATTCAAGTGTTTGTCTGAAAATTGCGCGGTAACTATAGACAGGAGCTATTCTAAACTGGAAAGAGATTGCTCCTTGAATCAGGAGCTTCAATTTGAGACGTCGTTGATTAAAATCGGCCCAGTAGAACACGAGATAATTGAATTTGTTGAAAGAAATTATAAACAAATACGCTTATACGGACTTGTGGGGCAGCCATCCATCGCTCCTCCGAGCCAAGAGCAGAAAAGGGAATGGAGGAAAAAAGGGACTGAAGCAAAAAAGGGAACGAGTGGGAAAAGTGCAATGCGCAGCCAATTCGCTCGAATTATTTCCCACATAATTATCAAACGTCTTTTAAGCGTTTAATAATTATACAGTAAATAATTGATTGCCCAGGTCTCACTCCGTGGAGGTTACTGCGCCTGGAGACCCGCCCTAGCCACGACCCTTCCACCCTCCAATTACGCAAAAACTAAATCTACTATCATTTCTAAGGAAGAAAAATCTCCTATTATTGCCAATTTGTAGAACGTTCATTAAATGATCGTAGTACAAATACGGCAACAACAGGAGTACTTAGGAAAATCGCGACCGCGAGCTAAATTGAATATCAGGAGGAAACCTGATAGAAAATTTGCAAGATGATCCAATTTCCTGAAATAAAACTTTCTTAAAAATATATCCTATGACCTTAAAAACTAGACAACGAAATATTAGTGCAGTGGTGAACACTGCTGTCTTAAAGACTATGATACAGCTTAAAAATAAATCCTCCCTCATTAAATACTAGATTAGATTCAAATGCGCCCTGCCTGTCTAAAGATCTAACTTAAAACTAGTATGACCCTACCTAAAGCATTATAAAAATCTTAAACTCACAAACGGGATTGACGAGGCTGGCTCTTTAATTTTTTAGTTTTCAAACGTGTCCTTGACAATCTTTCTAGATCTGTGTTGTATACATTCCACTTTTAAGTAAGTCTGTACTTCCATTTGTTTAATATATTATATTTGCTTCATTTGGGATCATCTGTGAATCTGTAACAATCTCATGCTTTGGATTAGTGACATCCTCAAGCCCGGTCATTGAAGCTGCTTTTAATTTGTAATAAATTAAAGACAAAGATAAATAACTGAAAAGAAAAATTACACCATATACAACAAGAATTGCCAAAGAACTGGTCAGCCATGATCTTTGGCTGACGATGATGTGCCACCCTCAAGGGTGGCACAGGAACAGGCTTCCAATTGGAAGCAGTTGGGGCTGGTATTCGCAACTCTAATTAAAAACGCGATCTTTAATCAACGCAACGCTAACTGGAACTCGCGATGCAATCATTTCGCAACACTATTTATTAAGACCGATAGAAAGCAAACATTAAATTATTTGCAATATAAAAAAACAAGCAAATTGAAGATTCCCTGAAAAGTCAGCTGAAGGTTCAAGACGCGAAAATAATTTCCGCAACACTAGAAACTTTCTCATACGTAAAATATATTACAAAATACTACAATTCAACTAACAATAAGAACGGTCAAATTGCAAGAACAATCGCGATATCGTTGCGCAACGCTAAATCAATCGCGATTTTCAGTTGCTCGGAACACTAATTAAAAACCGCGTGGCATTTAACGCAACTCTAAAGCAACGCGATATTTTTAGGAGGGCTGTATCGTTGGGCCGGAATGTGCGTCGGCCAAGTACAAATAAAATGTCTACAAATGAAAATGCAAGCACTATGACAAAGTAGTAACACAGAATGATTCCGCATTCTTAAAAAGAATGGAGAACCATTAGTAGTTGCCCTCTTGAGTGACAGTTTGTCGGGCCTCTTCGGCATATAGCCTCTTCTTTTCGTTGGACCCGAGGGTCAGCTGAAACTTAACCTAGGCTCGAGGCTCTAATCGGAAACCAAGGAAAAACTTATAAATGTGAAAAAAATCCTGTCGAGTGTCTGTTGCGGAAATACTGCTCTTCTTTCATAAAATACTACCGTATTATTATTCAGGTTACATACTATTAATTGTCTATTCAAGATATATTATTATAGAGTAATATCAATGTTTTATCAAAAGCATACTGTGACTATTCTTTGTCAGGGCTTTAAAGGTGATCATGATTCTAGTAAGTAAACTACATGGCGTATATTATAAATTCTATGCGAAATGTCTTTATTATTTAATGAACATGTATATACGAATAGGGAGAGGTAAAAGAATCGGTGGTACCGGATGACCGGTGAAGCGTCCACCAAAAGGGACTCGAGAAAGAATTTAATGTACATCCGCGATAGCCAAACGATTGTTAAACAAATGCGTATTAATTAATAGAAGCTAATAGTCAAGCGTATGCGATGGTAAAGTAGACCCCGAGGTGTTATTGCACTGTAAGGTTACTATGTCGCTAACCTTCGGCAGCATAAACGAACCACACATAGCGACGCTTCGACTGATACTGACAACGCGCGCGCCGCGCACCGAAAGCCCCAATTCGCGGCGCGCCGGCGCGTAGGTAACACTCGCTCGCGTTCGGTAGTATTCGCAATTTCCGAGAATCGCGTTTAGGGAATTGAAATTAGGCCTCTCCAAGGATTGTTAAGGTGTGAAAATAAAAAGAACAGTGGAATTCTTATCATTGGAAATTAATTTAAACTAATCAATGAAGATACAAGTTTCAAAAAACTTGTAATTGAAATTTACAAGCTAATACTTATGAACTATTTTTTTATATCTATTTAGAATACATCGTACAACTAAATCTTGTATCAATTCTAAACTAACATTTATCTAAAATAAAAAATACTATAAACCTAAATAATCTAATACTAATAAGCTATTCTTTGAAGTTAATTTACAATATGTCTTACAAATAAACCTTATACTAAAATTTAGGGACTATATATGCTGAAGCTTATTTTAAATTACAGCAATTGTGTAACTTGTGCATACAGTAGCGGCCATATACTTACGTACAGTTAACAAAATTAAATATTATTTCCCGTATACAAAAATATATATACGAAATATAAAAATCTAATGTATTTTTTATAAGTTTACAATATACATGATAAGACATCAAAATAGCTTTTCTTAATTTGCTATAATTAAAAAGTTTTTTAGATTTTTGTAAAAATATCCATCCATAAGTACATATCGAAACGCCTATATTTTCGAATGTTTCTTTAACTCATAATTATAATACATTAATATTTCATATGTAGACCCTTTTTTTTGTAACTGCAGCAGACCTTTGCGTCATGGATTCGATAAGTCGAGCATATCTGCTAGCAGGTATTGAATTCCATGCTTCCTATACAATAGTGTACAATCCATCAATATTTTTCGGCTTTTATTTTTTTATATATTTATCGACATCAATCCACAGCATCTCGATTGGATTCAGATCGGCAAATTGCGCCGGCCACTTCATTAGTCTTGACGACTTTTGCGGGGTGTTTCGGATTATTATCCGCTTGATAGATCCATTCTTTTGCAATGTATTCTTTGGCGAATGGTAGCAATACATTTCTTACAATATCCAAATATACATATACGTATCTGTCCATGATTCCAGTTATCCGATGAACAGAACCTGTACCTTTCACTGCCATAGCCCCCCAAACGAGTACCGACTCACCATCACCTTTTACAATCGGTTTAATACAGTTTTTATGAAATTCTTCTCCTTTTCTTCTTCTACTGCAGATATGTACATCAGGGTTTAACGCTGTTAGTAAATAAATTGTTAATACCACTATCCGAGTACATAGAAATAAGTCAGCCTTTAAAGTTAAAATATGAAGTGTACGTAAGTATACGGCCGCCACTGTATATAAAATATTTAGTATACCTGTCATTTTATATTTAGCATATTCAGTAGAACTTGTGGTAAAGGTGATATTGAAGTGTATATAAGATCTACCGAATAAACTGAATATAAAATAAAATATATAATAGATATACATAACATTTAATTACACCATTGTCCTAAATTAAACTAGCGGGTTAATAGTTACAAAATATTTGTATAATTAATTTATTTTATTAATAAATTGTATTCTCGTATTTAATATTGCGTGATATCTGTTCGAATTTTATTTTGTTATTAGCGCCTTCATAGTATTTGTATTTAGTATACCTTCACATTGTACTGTAGCTAGCTGCTATTTGATGTGTGCATATGCTTTTAGCAATTTAGTGTCATGCTATATTTCACTTCAGATTTATAACTGTAGTTAGTTCAAGTTTTTAAGCACTTGTAACAGTTGTTAGATGGCAAGTGGTGTCTGTTAGATTCGGTAGCGCTCATTCCTTAATCGTGTGTGGCAAACTTCCTCTTACTAATCATCGCATTCTCTCACGTTAAATACTTCTATTTTTATTCGTTTTTTCGTACTGAAACTCTAACAAATGTTTCTTGTTGTGTTTAGTGATCATATTCCAAGATTTATCAGTCCATTCAATTGGAGCCGGCGCCAGGGAAGAGTCCATCGATTCACCATGATTGATTGATCAGTGACCGTTTTTAACGAATTCGAGGATAGAAATGAATCCAACCCAAGTTAGCATACATATACAACGATTGGTGAGTCGTATGATTTTTTTAATGCTGGCTTGCATATCTACAAATATTTATTGATAGAGCTGCTATTGATAAATGCTCAGCTATTGCGTAATGGAGGGTGGATGGGACTAGGGCACGGGGTGGGTCCCGTCATAGTCACCTGCACGTGGTGGGAGCTGGGAATTATTACTTTTCTCTAAAGGCATATTACAGAACGGTACTAATCCAAGTACTACGTAATCGAATCTATTAGCTCTGGACGATTTCTCCAATTATTATTATAAATTTGCATGGCCATTGTGGTTGCACACTTCTACTTAAATAAAATTTCTGAATCCTAGCGCTCTTATGGAGCGCCCATTTTTTAATCGCTTAATTGGTTTAATTGCTAAATTCGAAGGATTCAATAACGTGAAAGAAGAAACTGGCGACAGGGGACAGTTTCTATCAGAATGTTTGTATAGAGCGATGACATTTTAAAAATTCGTACGAAATCATTGGCTGATTTCTCGCGTCTATATATCATCTTAACTGCGTAGGTAAATTTTTGTTAAAAGTAGATTAATAAATATTACAAATCAAAACAAAAAACTAATATTATTTTTTCACAGATGGTAATGATGGTGCTGCAGGTGTTCATGTAACAGATGTACACGATGCCACTCAATTGGATGTGAACCAAGCTTTTGACGGGCGGTGGTTTGGCTTATGTTGATGAACCTAAGAGCGACACGATGTCGCAAGTAGTTAAGAAAATTCTAACTAATATTGGAAGGTGTCAATAAAGGTTTTATTTGTTAATAATTATTCATATTAAGTTTCTCGTTTTATTCCAACACCTCTCTATTTGTTCATGAACATAGTTGGAATTTATATTTATTATAGTACTGTCATATGGATATTCCTGTAGGTAAATGTCCTGTAGGTACAACGCTTGGATCGTAGGTTCATTGATTATAAATTTTATATGTATACTCCTGCTGATTATTTTTTACTCTATGAGTTGTCAAATGAAAGGGAAAGAAATAAGGAAGAAAACCATTCGAATAATTCCGGACAACTGGATAGCGCGTACAAAAGGGGATACAGTGAAGCAAAAAAGCATCCATTCATAATTGGTCTATTATTATTTTATATCTCGCCTGCAGTAATATTAATGAAAGAAACATTATTTTTTCTTTGTTAGATGTTGCACCAAAACAAAATGTAATTAATTATAATACAAATTCTTTCGACGTCCCAATTTTATTCTTGCTATGGATTATAGATTATAAAATCCTCCATTTTCAGTGTTAATAACTTAAAAATAACATTGTTAAATTCAGAATTTAAACTGTTCACAAGAATAAACTGTACTGCAATTAATTAAACAAAATTTACTAATGACCACAGTACAACAAGGAAAGGAACAACTATATAGTTGTAAACAACCGTATATGAACTTCTTGGAACTGTTTTATGTATCGTTTTCGTATTGCTTTGGGTCTTTCCTCGTGGATCTCTTGTATTCAGCAGGAGCCCATGTTACGCACCACAGAAAAATTAGCACACCTATACAAATTATTACTGGCGTTAAATAAACACCATTCTTTTATAATAAATGATCAGAAATCAGAAATAAATAAGTCAAGTTCAAGGTTATCTTTACAGTAAGCGAAAGATATAAGCCTCATAAAAATTGTTATATTCTAGAACTGTAATATCAGTTATTTGTTGCACAAATAAGCAAATGAATTTGACTTCCAATTTTACTTGTAATCTTCGAAATATTCTAATTACTTGGCACCATTGGAATCGCCATTTTTAATGATTTCTTAATTATGTTGGGCAAACCATGCGAAATAGATTTCACCCAAAACTTTTGGTCCGTCGAAGATAAGGTGTAATACACAATTTTCCTTATTCGAACCGGCAATTCTCCAAACTCAATACCCATTGCTCCGGTTAAACTTTTAGCTTTTCAAAATAAGCAGCGTGCAGCCTAATGTGTTACAATATTGAAGACAAATGACTGAGAAATAAATTCTTGTAACATTACAAGTGTGTTAACTTATATGTACATATACAATATACATAAATATTTGTGTGTAACTACATGTATGGAACTGTGTATGTATAAAGTTTAGGCAATTGAAACATTGTCCACTACATACATCCACAAATAGGTGTATTACATAATAAAAATAGATATACAATATTTTAGTATTTACATCGACAAAAATATTTATATCGATAAAATATGTACAGAAAATTCTACAGGAAGTACAACTAAAGATATTAGAAACAATAAAATGCATACATAAAGATACATTGTGTATACACAATGTAAACATTTTCTAAGCGTTTTATCATTTAGAAATGTTTTCTAATCTTGAGGAGCAGTATAATTTACGGGAGAATGTTCCAGGATTTTTGGAGGAATAACAAACTTCTCTGGATTTTGTTCCAATAAGCAACCCAGGAGACGCGGTACCGACAGCACAGTACCAGATATCACGGAAGGGAAGGCTTGCCCCTTTTCACTCTGATATGCAATCATTAATCTCTTACTGAAGTATTCCCCGCACAACGATATATGACCAACTTCTATGTACTGTTTTATAAACGAAGACCACAACTCAAACGATACACGCATAGTTTCCCAAGGTTTCAGTTCTGACGCAGGCCTCATTACAATTTGATAGTGATCGCACACGCTTTCATATAATTTACACACGGTATTCAACAGTCTTTCGAACTGTATTTGATATTCAGAGCTATTTAAATCTTTGACCAACATAAAAGCGACCACTGCCGATGCTTGAGAAACGGTAAACAAACCAATTGGTGCACAACCTGGACGAAAGGGAGTATATTGCCTTCCTGTAGAAAAATACGCTACTGGGAAATGGTTTGGATTTATCAGCTGTTTCGTGTGCAGAGCTAAGAATGAAATTAAACTTGCCCCTCCAACAAGGTGCATACGATTTACAGAATCTGTATCCACTTCGTCGTGATTATCTATTATAAAAGCATCCGCTGGATCTTCGTGATTCAAGCCAGATCCTTCTATCACCACGCTGCGACTAAAGTCAGCACCCGCTATTCTGATCATATTCTCTGCGGTAAATATTCTTCCTGCGTAATTTAATACGCCAAGCTCGAAAAGGGCTGCATCGTTGCACAAGTAATATTGCATAGGGTTCTTGTATTCTAGTAAACCAAGGCGCCTTCCAATTTCTATGTGATTCTGTAGCGTTGGATCTGACAATTGGTTGATGGAATTAACACGTTTCAAAACAATCGGTACTTGACTCGGTGTCCTACTGTCTATATTGTTCGGCAATTGCAACATTTTTACCATGATGCTTTCGTTTAAACTATGCAGAGTATCTTTGATGATTTTTAGGTCGTTTTTGACTGCTTTGATTTGCACTTTCAATTTTGTAAATTCTGTTTCTTCGGCTACTGTTAAATCCTTTCTTTGAAAAAATGGATTCAATTTGGCTGTTATCTCTTCGCTTTTTACTTCCAACCTAGATTTATCTGCCTTTACCGCCTTATAAAATTCCCACATTTTCTTGATTTCAGTGGCATCCACATTTAATTTGCGGTCCGTTAAAACCGCCTGCAGTCTGTCGAGGTCTTTCAATCGCTCATCAAAATCCAAATATGGGTTCACAAATGAAAAGAAATCTTTGCCTTTACTGCTTGAAACAAATAATGCAGAACTGTATTGCCTGTTAAGGTTTAAAAACTGGTTCATGTGTTTGAAAACATTATGCTTCGAGCATTTATAGGAGACGCACTTATATATCAAGTTTAATATATAGTTCACCATTTTATATTATTTAAGAGTCTCCTGAAAACTTTGTGATTTCTTATGTCAGTATAAACTGCTTAAAATAACAAGTCGTAACATTTTATAGGTAACGTAATTACTATGCATCGATTTTTGCTACTTTACTTTTCGATGCAAGTTCCAAATCAGTATCCATATTAAAATTATCTCGGATTATTGTCTCGATTTTCCTCTTCTGCGGCGCAATATAATTTCCCTTTCCTGCAGCTCTCTCTGAATCTTCGATAGAGTAAGGTTCTAATTCAAGGGCTTTCAATCTGCGCTTGTGAACTTTTGTTGTAAAATGATCTTGCAAAGCAGTATTATTTATAAAATACCTCCTGAAAAAGAGAATTAATTAATCTAATTTGTTCAAATGTTCCAGCCATAAACTTCCCTATACTAAAATATGCAATAATTAAATACAGTGGACTCTCTTTTATCTAAACCTGCTTGAACCATCCAACGATTGCCATTTCAATTGAAGCAAAATTACTGATTTCTTTGTACAAATAAATGGCCAATAAGCATTATTTCTTTATATGTTATTACATGATGTCAATGATGCTTACATATTCTATCTAGATTTATATTTAACCCATTGCCGCAAGCAATATTTATAGCCATTCAACTAAAAGCATACAACAGTGGGTTAAATAATGAATATCACATTGGAAGAGCTATAGTATTTAAGCTCACATCTACTAGGTGCATGGCACATCATTGGAAAACTACTACTGCACACATCCTGTTCAGGAAATATATATTAAAATGGGTAGATTTGGTATTGATGCATGGCAG
The DNA here is from genome assembly GCA_948146005.1 of Nomada fucata. NCBI lineage: Eukaryota > Metazoa > Arthropoda > Insecta > Hymenoptera > Apidae > Nomada > Nomada fucata. Next base: position 10,478,865 of record OX411275.1, read on the forward strand.
CCACATTCTAACCACCACTTATTAATATTAACTTGATTATTACCAAATTAATATTGGCTAGAGTTATATATGAACACGACTGCCTGTGTCACTGCCAGATGTATGCATTTTAATCTATACTTTCTCAACAGTACATTTACAATAGCATTGACGGTCCTTGCCTGGACACATATGTATATTCGTAAGGTTTTCAATGGTGCGCCATAAACTCCAAAGTGCACGTACTTAAATACTATACCCCAGCTATTACTTACACCTATACGTATTCTTTATTTTGTTTAAAACGTATAAATATCAATCACATATCCGGTTTTGTGCAGATCGATTAAGAGGCAGTCTACTGTAATACAAACGCTCGTTTCTAACAATATACATCGAGAGGTTAAAGCGCTAGAAAGGATACGCTAGCACTTCATGAGATGAATACTCACGCGCAATGAACACAGTAGAATTGAGCCGCGCCTGGTTTGTCTAAATCGACTTCCTGATTTAGCAGAGTTTTTACATTTTTATCTTTCAAATCTTCATCGATCTAAAATAAAGGATATCGTAATAACAATTGCCCATCACAGTCACCCACGTGACAACGCATGCTCGCAATTGGAAATGAGGTTAGGTCGCTTTACCTCATCCAAATCTTTCGTTCTCCTCTTAGTTCTCCAACCTTTTTTCAAATGCGTGTCTCCTCTATGATACTTTTTCCGTTTGTAAGTCATTTTTCTACGGAAGGTGATTAATTCGATGAAAGTCGGGTTATAGACACTATTGCGTTGACATCTGCACAAGAAAAACGTTTTACCCAACAAGGATAACGAATGGGACGAATGTGTTAGGTTACCCTATGGAATGTAACTCGTTCGTCTTTCGTTTATAAGGAAAATATTTGTGAAATGATGGGGAGACAAAGAGCTGCATGTAAAAGCAAATAATTTATGCATTATAAAAATAGACACAGGAAGTAAAAATGATTAGAAAGATTTAATAACTTTAACTCTTTGTTCTTTTTCATGGAAATTATATTTCTTTTAATAGCACGTTCAAGCTAAGAGACTTATAGTAGAGATTCATAGCATATGCAAGTTATACATGTTATGTTACTGTATGCAATTTGATGTATGAGCAGTGATCAAATTTATTGGCCTAACAAATTTTATAATAGTTTACAACCACTGGAGAATTTTTAGTGTTGCTATTGGCTAAATAACGCCATGGTGGCATTGCGCCTATGAGAATTCGTGCAAAAGTTGTATCGTTGATAATTTCCTTTAATTACAAGCATCACGAATAATTATTCGAATTCATCGGTTCCTCTATAATCTATTAATAGTTTCGTTATAATTCTTTGAAAGACCAACGAAACTATTATGTTTTCCTGAAATGTAGATACTTAAAGTACACAAAAAATTGACCGCCATTCCACGAACGATCTAGTTGCAAAAAGAATGCGAATACAATAAAAATAGCATCACGGTACTTATTCTTAAACATCTACCACGCGAATGCACGCAATGTTCAACAGGCAATTCAAGGATCGAATACTATCGCAAGAAAGGAAGCATATTCGTAAAAGGGCATGCGCATTGAAAAAGATTTCGCTTCTAAAGTCCCATAACGTTATATTGGTTCCGCTAGATGGCGCCGCAATCCGCCAGAGTAGGTCGCGCCTCTACCGGCGAAGCCTATGATCAATTCAAACGGTGCGCCACTGACGAGGGGGGTCCACACCATTTTGAAAGTAAAAATACTGCGCGACCCGGGATTTTGTTTGTACGATTCGGCGAGGGTAAAAAAGCGGCGAGGGCTAGGCTGTGGTATGGTCGGGGCAACGCGGTGTCGCGCGTAAAATGACGTAGAGTGTGCGAGGGTGTGCCGCGTGCGGTACGAGGTGTGTAAGCGGAAACGGTGTCGCGGTGTGTAGGGTCGGCGCTGGCCGTAACTATTGTAGCGTACGGGAAATTGGCTGTGGCTTCGCCAATGGATGCCAGGCAGGAGGAGACGCCATTTTGATATACGGGCGCACGTCAAGCGTTCGCTCGTAGGGAAACGCGCTCTCGAGTCGGTCTGCCGCTCCGCGTAGGACCGCGCGGATGAATTCGTTGGTTCGCGAGGTTCACGGGTATCGTTGGTACGAGTGCGTGGCGCAACGTATCTGAGGCGTTTCGTTGACAAGTGACAGGTGAATCGATCGGGCCGCGAGGAAAGTCGCGTTGCGGCCCCGTGCCCGTAACACGGTTCGCTCGGTTGATCGGTAGTGACTACTGTGTGTGGAACTACGTGCACATTCGGATTTTTCCCCACGCGGACGAGTTCAGTGCGAGGGACACGGTAGCTCGTGTATATTGGTGCGCCGATACGGGTTGGCGGTGTACGGCAGGGAAAAGCCGCTGTCGTCTCGTTTCGCGCGCGCGAGAGAGGCCACCGGCCGACACTTCGGGCCAGGACAAGACGACCCGATGTCGGGAGCGGGTCGCGACCCCGTGTCGACCCGTGGTCGTCTACGTCCACGTATATCCTCATCCTCGTTGATAGCACCAGGACGTTCCTGGCGTAAATGTGTTCTAATGAGCGCCCATGTGCACCTCTTTTTCTGCCTGCTGCCCTTACGTGCCCTGTAAACCCAGAGCACACCCCGATTAGCACGCCCACGCACTCTATCACTCGCGAATATGGCCAATATCCTTAACAAGGACCCCGTCACCTATGAGAGGGAGAGGGAAAACTTCCTGAAGGACCTCCGTCACTTCCATGAAACTAGAGGGTAAGGCTTATTCGTTTCTCATGTTTGTTCACGATTCCTCTATTTCTTAACGATTCTTTGAGAATTTACCTCTATCTGCTTTTTCTTAATATAATAATTCGTTTTCCCTTCATCGCTTCTATTTATCTTGTTATTTGGCCGTATCATTATGCCACGAACAAAATTTCAACGGCCTCCATCCGACGTTCGAAAGTAAATCGGGTTAGCGTTCCTACCTAGAATGTGGACAGAGTTGAGGTTATGTACGGTTAGTTTAAAGTTTCTCAGAGATTCTCGGTTTCTTTGTGCAAGCCATTTGTTTACGTGTTTACCATGTTTTCTTTGTCGTCGATAATCGAGCGCGTATCTCTTTTTTGCTATTGAGGTTACGTTTGTTCAGAATTAACAGCGTTACTATAAACTGGTGAATTTTTTTCGTGGCAGGTCGCGTCGTTTGATCTTACGACGATTGTAAGTGCCACGCTCTTTTTTTTCGATCGATAGACAGATTTCGGTGGTTCTTTAGAACGTTCGGACAATTAAATATCCGACGATCGTTTCACGCGAAGACGCTGGCGTTATTACGTCATTGCCGTGTTTTACTTGATTCGGAAACGGAAACAAAGCATTCTCGATTGTACGAAGCGATCTTAACCTCAGTGGGAATCTGCAATGTAACCGAAGTAGCATATTCGCTGTATCGTTCTATAAAACATATTTGCGAATACGTATTTTTTAATTTATGTACATATTAATATGATTTATAATTAATTTCATATATTATTTTATATGTAATTTTAATTTCGTAACAGTATTCTATATAATTTTTATTTTAATTAGACATTAAACAAAATATTACCATTTTTCATTCGAATCCTTCGTATTAAAAATTAAAATAATATTTCGATAAATATACAAGTAATGTTATATATATTTACAATGAAACATAAACTCTTAATTAAGTATCATTATTGATAGTAAATAAAATACACATTTTGGTACAAACAATTTAATTTATTTTTTAAATACCATTTTATATATTTTGTGTTTCGTTATTTTTAGGACCCCGTTCAAGAAAAATCCCAAAATTAATGGAAAAGATATAGATCTGTATTTGCTGTACGTTGTTGTTACTGCCCACGGAGGATGGATAAAGGTGAGTCCATTCACGCGTATTCATTCCTTTGCAAAAGTTTTCAATTGTTTTTTACATTTATTCAATGTTTTTTATGTACAAATGATATCTAACATTATTCGCGATGCACCTGCAAACGTAATTCTTAGCTAACATAATGCGAGAAAAATGAGGAGATATCCTGTCACATGTATAATTTGTTTCGTTAGTGCAACGCGTGAAGAGAGTTTTAGATTTGCGTCGCTCGTTATATTCCCCCGTTCATTTCGACACATTAGTGCACACCAATCACACACACATACACAATAACAGGTGTTGAGCACTAATTAGAAATTAAAACAAAAATTAGAACTGTGACTACATTCGATAAAAAAAAGTGCTATTAATATATTGTGCGAATTTTTATTTGATTTATATGTACCATGTGTAATTCGAGAAGCTATAATAGTTTCTGAAATTATGCAACTGTATTGGTAGCTACGTGATAATCTTCAGGTTATATCTAGCAATTTATTGCAAAAACAGTGATGCACGTTTTTTCTATTTTTTTTTAAATGCAAGAAATCACGAAATATTCAAATTTTATAGATATGTTGTTCGTCGAATATATTTATGGTCAATCAGCTAATAAAATTTCAAGGATGTCGACGTTACTGTTCAGTTCTTTTTTAATAATTGTGTTGTTTGCTACGAGTTAATTTTTGTATGTTTTCTAAATCTTGATGTTACTGCAAAATATTATCTCTTTGGGTTGAAATAAAGGTAGTAGATAAGAGAAATTTAAATTAAGAAAGCATATTATCTACTGAAAATGATTGACAATGCAAACTTTCGACTAAAAAGCCGTTTCTCCTTTATTTATGATTCTTGTTCGGTATTTTGATATGGCATTCTGTTTTTAAAAAATTCTAGACAATGTTTTGTATTCAGTGATGCATATAAGGTGTCTCGAAATGATAGCACAAAGACTATTAACTTCATTCAATTAATTTTGGTTCATTTAAGTTACAAAAAACACTGAGGTACAACAATTGTATCAATATTGAATATCCTTTGGATAATTTGCAGTTTTTTAACAAATTTTTGGGGATACACTTTTGCAGATAAGTTTCTAATTCCCTAATTATTTCGTTAATCCTTTCGCTCTGATACCTTAGAAAAGAAACATATCCTTGACGCACGAAGCAGTGCCGTTTTTATTAATATCGAAGAGTTTAATCACCCAAGCTGTAATATGTAAAAATAATTGCAATAATGGGTTAACCGATTCAAAATACTATACTTAATTGCATCATTGCATCAAGCAAATTGAATTTTGTTTTATTGTTACAAGTGAATCAATTCATCTTGAAGTTATTCAGACACGAATTGAACGATAATAATTATTTTCAAGTTACTTGAATGTTCAAAGATCTCTGGTCATTCCATCATATTCCGTGTTTCCAAGTTCCTTCAGGTATCATCCGAACGATCGGGTGCTGGATTCGGTTGGACGAAACGGAATCGCCTTGTCTCGTTTACCCGGTTCGAATTTCGAGCACGCGAGTGCTCTAAGCATTCACATGATCCATCGCGAAAAGCTCGTGTACTGTTTGCAAAAACAACCCTGGCAACTGTAACAAATTTTTTAAACCCTTGCAGATATTCTTTCAGAACGCAGTGGAAATAAAAATGAATAGAAAATAATATCGCTGAAATTTAGCCAGAAAAAAAGTATTTGTAACAAACTTGCAGCTGACCACTAATTAGTTTAAATCGATTAAAATTTGTATTTTTATCGTCGTTGGTAGGTCTATTAGTTTCTCACAATCTGCTATTGTTACCAGGTGACCACTGTTCAGTATTTTGCTGCGATTACTGGTTACTAGCTGGTAGTTGTTAAAATACTAATTGGTGGACTACTACTTGCTACTAGTTTGCTACTAATTGAGTGTGCTAGCAGTTAGATAGTAATGGACTATTAGTTTTTGGTTGAATTCTTATTATTGGCCAATCTTCATTTAATAATTCAGCTTCTTAATAAATAGCAAGTATTAAGCAGGTACTAGTTAATCCGCGGTGGACCAACGTTACGTTAACAAAACATGTTATCTGCAATTTTTTCCCCAATCATTTAACATTATTCAAACATTTTCTAATATTGTGGTTATAAAAAGGAATTAACAAAGATTTGTGTGATATTTTTTTATCACTCCTTTTTTCTTCCACCTAAAGTTTTACGATTTATAGTACTCTGACCAACGATTTTTTGTTTAATTGATCGAAATTTTTGCGCCCCTGTTTTATAAAAGGAACTTCTATAATGTGTTCATATTTTGTAATATATATATTTTTGTACAACGGTTAAATAATATTACAAGTTATTAATATTATGTGTAAAAATCACTGTTCAGTCGTTAATCAGGTAATTGAATACTAGTTTCCATTATTTACTTGAATACTAGTCAATAATTTATTCGCGTCTACTATTGCTACACTAGTTACTTATCAATGACTATGTTGTTTATTACTACCAGTAACACAATAAGTCGATCTCACAATAACGTAAACCTTAATTAAAATAAAGATGTTTATGCTAGGTCGCTCTTTCCCCGGATTAATGCGCATTTCGATCTATCACACGTGATTAACGATCGAAGAATGTGTGGCGGGAACGCGGGAAAATGTTTATTCAGCGAAGTGGATACAGTTCCTCTTTGATCGTGTTTTACCCGAAAACGAAAATCGTTCGAAATGTTATCCCCATCACTATACAACCATTTTCACATTGAAAAGGAACCTGAACATGCAAATTCATGATTCTATTTTACCAAGGACTATACACAACACACACACACATACGAATACGGGTTTAACTATCGAGTTTATAAACAGTAATTTACGCGCGGGTTATTATTCATACCCGCAAGTTGATACGCATAAACGCATCGCTGTCACGTATTTTTCAAAGAAAGTTGTACTACGAATGTAAAACGTGTTCGTACGTTTTTGATATTTCTTCCCTTTTTTTTAATCAAATTTGCAGATTCTATTGTTACGGGTGCGTGCATTTGTACGTTTTTTGTATGTACATAATATAAGCAGGCAATTGCAGATTTTGTTTACATGGTGTATTTTATGTGGGTAAAATTGTAAATTTGTTTCTTGAGGAATGTTCGATTTGAATATACTGTAGATACTTTGAACGATGATTCAGGCTTTTCGATTAAATAAGTGGTCGTCCGTTTGATTCATGTACATAGCACTTTTTGATTCGTGTAACGTAACGAGGTCTCTTTGTACAGTGATGAGTAACGAAGCGATTGAAATGATTTAAACGCGGTATCCTTGGTTCTGCTTCTCATCTCGGTTGGCATTGTTAATTCTGCTTATTTAAAAAAAAATTGAAAAATGATACGTCATATATTTATTTTCAAAATTGCACATTCTTTTCAAATTAAAAGATCCATCTTTATTATCATTCGCAAGGATGATACTTCCGATTCTTAATTTTTAGTGTTTAACTTTAGTATTGAACATTCAAACGTGTGCCTTGTTTGAATAGTAATTATTGCTAAACGATCGCGTCACTTCTCATTTGGTTTTTCATTTTATTCGGTACACGTCGACGTAATAGTTTTTGCATTTACAGTCAAGGCAGATCGACTCAATCTTCCGTTTAAAATAATTTATTGTGAACACGATTTTTGTATTCGAACGGTCTTTAACATTGACTTTATGAAAGCATTCGCCGTAAAGAGAAACCAAGGATATTACATTTTTTGCAACAGGAAAAGAATTGTATTCGATCGAAATATAAATCGTTGTCTGTCTCAATCTACTTTTACGCTTATTAAATGGTAACAAAAATTTTTGTCTGCCATTAGAAAACCGAAAGCATTGGGCATTGCAAAGCTGTGTTATATAACATTCTACTAATATTTGTACTATATTTTAAACTTTGTTAATGGCAGAGTACAGAATTTGTATGAATTTGTTAAATCTCATACATTTTTAGTCAATTGAATTGTAATGTGGGCTCAAGTACTTCAGTGTTGTCACAGTTCCTGATAATTATATTTCATCAAGCAGAATTTCTATAGTTTAGAAATCTTCGCTTCTAATATTTTACTTCTGCCATAAAATATTTTACTAATGCAAATTTCAGAATAATTGTCTCTTCAGTATAAGAACCACTGGTCAACGTTTCTTTGAGGACTAAGCACCGATTAGATAGTACGTATGTGCATGTATGTGCCCGTATATGTGCACTTACATGCGTACTTTTGCCGCGGCAGCAATGCGGTAAAGCATGGCAAAGGCTTTCCTCCTCTTCCTTCTCATTGCATCTCATAGCATCTTAGCTTACCATCCATCAATGGTACTTATACTCTTTCTTAAATAAATTCGTAATTTTTTCTACAATCATCACGTGTCCACACTTTACCTACTTTCTAGTGTTGTTTTCTCTGTTAGACCTGAGTTAGTTAGAGTTTGATCTTGGCCTCCGAGAAAATGTAGGCTTGGAACATTTTTATAAAATTTGATACTGTTTGACGCATATGGGGCTACATTTTGAAACATAGAACTTTGGCAGACTTATTTTAACAGATTGTCAGTTTCCTCAGAAAGCTATGCTATAGTCCACAGTCCGCACAATGAATAAAAGTCTCGCTTTACGCTTCAAATCTCCTCTTTCAACTTGCCATGAACTCGTTGATGAGAAAGTGCAGGCGTGCAGACGCGAGGGCACAGTATTCGTCATCGAAGTTATCGTCAAGGGTGTATAACCCCTCGGGAGAACCGAACATAAGCTATAGCAGTGATTCCCAAGAGGGAGTTGTGGTGAATAATAAAGTATGCAAATCGCGAGACTTTTATAAGAATTGAACATGTTGCTTTTATTTAGTAATTAAGCGTGTCGAGAAACTTAGAAGGAAAAATAGTTTTTCAAAATTCTTAATACATATTTCACACTCCTTTATTGCGATATTTTATACAAATTATAAATTCCAATTTTTCGATCCTCGATACGCCACGTTCAAAGTACTCAACGCATTGAATACAAAATCAACGCATGTGTCGATCAGACCCTTTGCCATAGACGTTGCTTCTGTGGAACGCGTGAAGCGCAAAATTCGACACTCATCACGGGACGCTAAAACGGAAAGCATCTCGCCAATCTTAGAATAGTAAATTGGGTCTCATCGTTCGGATACTATAAATCCCAATCTAGGCCACAATTCTCTCGGCGTTCAATTAGCCGGCTCTGCCATGTTCGATACGTTACAAGTCACCAATAGAGACATGCATTCGACTGCATGCTCTTGCTCGTCGAACGTACACAATCGACGAATTATAAATACGTATGCATTGAAGAGGTCAGGTTAGTTCTTCAGGCACCGGCTAAGTCAGCCGAAAATCCAAGCAACCGGACAATACGGAAGTTGACGCAAGGTCAGGGTTAACTTGCAGAGAGGTGTAGTTCGGGGTGGGAGATAGATCATGAACCGAAGGTGGGAAGAAGGTGCGCTGTAGGGCAGCGAGAGGGGGGAAAGAGAGCAGAGAAGCGAGAGAGAAAGAGAATATCATATGAAGAGGAGAAGGAGGAGGAGGTTAGTGCAGTGTACGAGGGCTTCCCCTCAACAAGTGTGATCGAAGCTCGCTAGACTATATAACCTGCAGCCGGGTCGTGACTACGCTCAGAATGCATCGCGGAGCGCGGATTTGTGATTCGGGCGAGACGACGCTATTTTTTGTTACGCGCTGCCGTCGAGGCTAAGGATCAGCTTTGGTTGTGTCATTATAGAGAAAAGGTTAGAGAAAATTAGTCTTTATGAGGGAAATTTTATTAAGGCTATTTAAACCGTTCAACGTTACGAATTTGTCACTGAAAGTGCGTTCCAACGAGTGGCACGAATTATTTAGGCAAAGTTGATTCTTTCGTGTGATGTGTCATGAAACACAGAGCTGGTCAAATGTTTCGCAGTCTCCAAGCTGATGTATCTTGTTTGGAAAATTTTAATTTATAAAGATCGGTACTGTAATGTCGCGCAAGTGGGCATATCCAACATGTACATTGAGGTACACAACAATTCAGCATGCAAATATATCCGCCATTCCCACGGTATACTGACTTCGGTCATAATGTTGTATATACATATACGACTGTAGCATTTGAGGGGCTAATGTGTTTTTTTAGATATTTCATAACGTCTCTGGTGATGCACTGATTGGGTGATTATCAATCAGAATTTTTCTCCTGGAACTGTCCCGCTGGGAACACGTTAATGGGAAATTGTTGTTAGCTTAGAACTATACTGTGAGCGATTTTTAGTATTAGAGGAAAATTGCTGTTAAAGAAGATAATTTTATTATGGAGGATTTTTGTGGGACTAAGTTTTATTTTTGGAGCTTAATTAACTTGCATTATCGCAATTGTGTGTTTCGTTATAGTTTTTTTTAAACATTTATTAGATATCACTAATTTTTCATATTTTAGAATGTTTACGACTTCTACAGTAATATGAATATAAGTATAAAATAGATTGTAAAGTACTCTTAAAATTTTAAATCGACATATCAAGCGTAGCTTGCAATTACAGTAGTGTGCTTAATTGTCGAAGGTGATGCTCGGTTAACTGTGGCTTTTGCCAATCTTCTCTCAGAATCACTTGCACAGATCAACTCGCGTTATCTCTGCCATTGAAATGGACGATGACTCGGTTACTAATAGGTCACCAAACTGGCAAAAATAAAATGTACATACATCTTTTATTTTATCATTACTAGATTAGTTTAATCGGATTGTTGACCATATTGCAATGATAGCGAGGCCAACAGGATCATACTTGTGCGATTTTGTATTTCATTAACGAACTATTCAGGGAACAAATTAAAATTATTCATTCTTGGAATCAATGACGATAGCCAATATCTTGTATCTTAAGTGTGAGGAGACGTTAAATATAAAAATTATATCTGTGCTAATCATAATCGTAAAATCATTCTTTAAACAAACTCCGTTTGCTCGGAATATGAATACATTATTTACAGTAACAGTATCTGCTAGGTCGAAGTATATAACCCATTGGAAATGGAATTAGTAAATTGTGAGCACTAGTTGTCTGTATTACTTAACTACTAGCTAGTAGTATACAAACTGACCGACCACTAGCCGGCAGTAATGAATTGACCACTGTTTGGTGCCGCAGTACTAGCTAGTATTTCACACTAGACGATTGCTATCTTTGTATTAATCCATCGACTCTTCTCTGGTTATGATCATTAAATACTCTGCGTTTGGTATTTCGTATTTATATATACCTGCCTATTATTAGTGTTGCAATCACTGACTTATCCTAGTTATACTAGTTTTGGGATTCTTTGCATACAACTTTCTTACGATACATATTTAAGTTCTCACTAAAGTACAATTCGCACAAGCAACTTTCACCGCATTATTACTGCCGAGCATGCACTACCAACTCAAAATACCGAACACGAATACACCGTATTACAGCCTAAAAATTGAACCACGTGCCCTAATTTCTTCCAGCGAAATTCACAAAAAAAAATATATAGAAAAAAGATGCTCTGAGTATCGTCATTAAAATAATCCTCTACTTCGCAAAGTCATTAGAAGCCTGTTCACTCATAGAGAATATTCACCGTGTCGACTTCTCCAAGTCAATGACGTTTTGCCGTGCTTCGCAACAGAAAAAACAGATTTGGGAGGGGAGGGGAGGGGGGCAAGCTGTCTGATACGTCCACGGGTTAAATTTATCAGCGAGTTAGGAAGCAAAGCCACTGCGTCCAAAGAGTAGTTCGCCGTGAAGTGAAAGTGTGTAGAGGTAGAAATTATTAGCGAGCCATTTGGCGTGTAGAGCTGGTTCTTTTACGGTAGCAAAACGATTGGATAACTTAAAACTCTTGTGGGACACACATCTGGAAATCTTTCACAAACACACGCGTCACCTGGCCATTAGAAATTCTAAATACATAAATTCTAGTGATCCTCGAGCTGGGTTTCTGCGCATAAGCGACTTAGGTGCGTGCTACGCTCGCTTTTCTAATCCATAAAATTTCTAGCGATCGTTTCAACAAACGATTGTACACTGACTGCTTCAGTCACGCACTTTTATAATTTAATGAAGTAAATACTTTCTCCGGGTATTTAACATGATCCTAAGATTTTCCTTTTCCTTTCGTCTTGTCGACCATGACTTCTCTGTGCGATTTATGTAAATTGTGAAATACGTAGATATAAAGAGTTGTTAATTGAAGTGGAAGAGGGGTTGGGAGTATTTGTATTTGTTGTTCTTATTATAGAATTGTTATAGGGCGTTTCAGATTGGATGAGGAAACTGTATAAGTTAGAAAAATTGTCACTAATATTAATTAGCAACAATAGTTTAACGCTTATTATTTTTTAATTGTTCATGACTTACAATTAAATTACAATTTAAAGTAAATAAAGTTTTTCAATATGCGTGTTACAAGAAAATGTCTGATAATACTTAGAATTTTTAATATTATAATATTTCACCATTTCGTTATTTTAATTGTAGTAGTATTCATTTACCATAGTAGCGAACACTGCCCACCATATAACAATTTGATCCTTATACAAAAAAGTCAAATGTACTTATCACATTAGTTTCGTGCCTTTGCCAAATGTATTCTGTTGATAAAAACTTTGGGCTCTTTATCTTTATTTCCGTTTACAAATTATAATCGTGTTGCAAGTCCTATCTCGAACAGTATCATGTGAATGCCGATTTGTAGCCAATGGCTGTAATGAAATTGCAGAAAATGTGATAACGTTATTGAGTGCATTATGTGGCCGCTCCTAGTTTAAAATTGAAACCGTCGATTGTGGAGATTATCAAGAAGCAGTTCTCTTCTAATTGGCCGTAAATCTTCCGTTTTTATATCAGTAACATCAAAAGCGTTATATGAAACGTATCTTAAAAAGAATTCCTCCACAGATTAAATAAAATTTTATTAAACTTTATCAACTTCAGAGTATGTATTCCAAATTTTAGGATTGTCTCGTCCTTAACGTATTATGCTTCATCATTATTTCACTTGCAAAAATATTTCAACCACATCGGAATGTACAAAGCTATAAATACCCGGTGACCAGATGGAAACGTTAAATGTCCATCAAAGTCGCTTACGAAGTCGATACATATTTCCTTGTACATAATAAATCTCGATTAACTTGTTAAAGAAATTGTCATAATATTAATAAATAAATAATGGAGAAATAAGTATAATAGAATTTACTCGATCATATACGACAATCTTAAACTGTTACGGAAAAACAAAAAAAGAAATATTCGAAGCAGATCCTTGACGTACCATGAAGTTATAAGAGTACAGGAATATTCAAAGTACATATACGTTTCGCCTGCTCACATGTCGCTCCACTATAGCATACCAAACGTGCTGGGTTCGTCAGTCTTGCACAGTTTGCTGCTAATCTAAATATTTGATCTCAGTCTCCGATTTCGAAATGGTCGGACAGCTAGAAACTTAATCGTCCTATCCATTGTCTATTCCATTGTGAGGGGAAAAATCATGGAAAATCCGGCAAAATATATGCATATATCGTCATTACTTGTCTCGTTAAAAAAAGGGGAATCCACATACCAGCCAACGTGACATTTGCAAAATAAATCAAATGAATAAAAAAACTTCCCTGCTCAGGAAAATGATTATAAATCAGAGCATATATATCCGGGTTCGCGGGCGAGCAAAATGAAACGTAAAGCGCGTAAAATCACCGAATCGCGTCACCTCACCAACCAGTTCAAAACATAGGCGTAATCCGCGCGGAACGTAAATGGTAGAGGTATCGCGTTTTCTCGTAGCAGTGTGTTGTCAAAGAACAACCAGTGACGGACCATCACGCTCCTACCGGTTCCGGCAAGAAAAAGCGCGTGATGGTGGCAGCAAGGAAAATGAAACAACAAGTAGAAAGGTAAGAGCGACCCCTTTGCAAACGAGTGAAGCACCTGGAGAAAGAGACCCAAGATCGCCCAGAGAGCCGCGCAAAGGGATATATGCATACATGTATATGTATATACGTGCACGGCGAAAGAAAGAGACAGAGGGAAAGCGTGGTGGCGATACATTCGCAAGTGCCGGGCTTGTTCAAGGGCGCGACTGGTATATGGGAGAGTCTTCGAGCGACCGTCAAATGGGCACGCATCGTAGTCTGGCATTGGTCTGCTCGCTATACGTAGCGCGTGTAGCGTGCGAGGAATCCACGACGAAGTCGGTAATGCTGAGTCAGTCAGGTGCCGCGGCGCCTTACATCGTTTCGAAGTTGCCGGGGCAAGCGTAACAGAGAGAGACGAAATAATAAAGGGACAGAAAGTGAGACTTGGATGTAGAAAAATGGGAAAAATTAAGAATAAAGAGAAAGGAAATGAAAAGAGAAGAAAGATCGAATGTAAAATGAGAGAACACGGAGGAAGGAAAGGCGGGAAATAAAAGGAAGAATGAAACGAAGTAAGCGCGACGTGTGGGTACTGCGGGGTAAGAGGCAAGCGGGGCTCGCTGGTTCGCTCCCCGGTGATGAGGTACGGTCGATATGGCAACGCCGCGCCCTGCCACACGCATACCGGCATCACCGCCCGCCCAAGCATTGAACAGTCGGCAACGTTGCTCCGGCAATACGCGGGGAGGGGGCAGCCAGGCTCTCACACATCGAACGACGAGGAGAGCGACCTCATGCCCTGCACACATGTGCAGCTGGGGACACCGAAGAGACTGAGATGCCTGGTTGGTTGGTTACTTGATGCTGCTGATGCTGCTGCTGCTGGTGTACTTGCTTTCTTGCTCGCCTGCATAACTGTCCCACGCACGCGCTTCGCTGACGCGCACCCCCGTGTGCAAATTGGTGAAGTACTTTTCACTCGAAGATTTGTTCTTTCGCTGCGGAAAAATAGGCATCCACCCACCACCTCTGCCGAACTATTTAATTCACTGTATGTTTTTTCGGGAGTTACCTGTAATCAGGTTATTTCCCAGGCGAATACGATACGTGTTTTCTTTGCTATGCGTACAAAGAACGAAAGGTTTTTTCACGTTTCCTGTTTTAACGAACGTGCCTCTCGCAGACACGGTAATATATATACCCGGTGCCGTTAAATCAACCAATCGAATGTACCATAATAGAATCTCGTGGCTTTCGTTTCCAATCGTTTCTTGAATGCACATACACATAATATTCTTTAATTACCAGCATTCTACTAATGCTCGACGAAGAAAAGCTATGCAAATCTGCTGTTTCATGGCAGCACCCATAACCCTATTTCATAGGATCGAGCAAGTAGGATCAGATCGCTGCATCGCAAGCCAGCATTCGACAGTCGCATTATTCGCTGCAGTGGAAGCATTCCTCTTTTTGCTCGTCCCTCAATCGTAGGTAACGACACCTACTACCTCCTTCGCGAATGTCGCGTGTGAGGCCGCGCGGTCGTGGTACCAAGTATGTAATGCGAAGAGAGAAAGAGTTGGAAAGCGTTGAGCGTTCAAGTGGAAGAGAGAGGGAGTGCGCGCGGTGTGGTGCCGTGCTGCGACGTTGCCATTCTCGCAGCCAGGGGAAGACCACTTCCGAGAGCACAGGTTACGCTGGGAGTATCGTGGCAACGTCGCTTCGAGGAGATTAAATAGAGATAGCCTGAGGTATACGCTCCGTCGTCGTAAGATGGGCGCACCGTTAGTCGAGGAAAGAGTGAGATGGATAAAGGACAGCCAAAGGAAAGCATATCGCCTCAATTCGAACTCGTCGATCGTTCTCTTGCCAACGCGAAAATGCCTCGCAAAACTCTTTCGCCGGTTGCTTCTTCACGGTTGTATTTCGCGTTCCTTTTATTCCTTTTCTATACTTTTTTTCATGAAAATTAAAAGCGTATCCTAGTTATGATGCTTGGATTAGCGGTTTAGATAAATGTTCATACGTCATTGCCGCGAAGTTGAACACACAGGCGAGTTACTAAGACATAATCAATAAATCTTGCGATTGTTGAGTTGCAAAATATATTAGTAATTTCGGAAAAAGTAGAAGTCTTATCGGATAGAGTTGATTAATTGAGTTAAAAATATTTCACTTAGAGTTTTAGTATCTAGCGTGAACGTGGCGTAATGAATGACAAGTGGAGGAGAATTCTGCATCTTTATACAGCGGGCATAAAAATGTGTTCGCTTCCTATACGATCGTAATTTTTAAAGCAAATGTTGTCAAGTTGGCACGTTATAGAATTCTTGGTACTGTGCCCCTTGGATTATAAATCAAATTTATTCGTGCAACAAACTGTCATAATATATTTAATATTTAATGTTTTATTTAATCATCAAGTTAAACAATATATTTATAAACGCGAAAATTCTATCCTTTATCCACACTTAACGTTTCCGTAAAAAATCTGCGCACAGGGTTTGAAATTCTCGCGAGTGCTTACCGGTTTCGAGTAATCGAGTTCATTAGGGGGCAGATGCACATACATAATATACATACATATTTCGAATTTTTGCCCCGTCTGCTTTGCTGCACGCGAGATGCATCGGTATTAATGGCCTTGGCCGACGTTGTGTACCAGTTGGTAAGCCATCATTCGAGCACGAGCCATCACCAGAGGTCACTGTACTTTTTCTCCCCGCTGTGTTCCTTTGTCAAAGCGACTTCGACCGATTTGCGGAACGGGCGCGCAAGTTTTTCTCGCTTCCACACTTTACTCCGTGCACATAAACTTGTTTTCTTCAATTTTCCACTTCGATTTTAAAATATTACTAACTTTTAATTTATAGGATCTGCCATATATTTTATACTAATGAATTGCAAGACATGCATATAAAATTTAGTACACACAAAAGAAGGGGAATTATTTGGGGCTTCATAAATATGACAAATTGGTCGCTTTTGACATATATAAACTTTGAATTTCGTTCACCGAATATGTTAAAATACGTATATATTTCATGTGACTTAATTTATTGTATCTGTAGCCCCCGTCGAGTTAGTTGGGTAATCCATTGGCGCATGCACACATTAACAAAATCGTACTGTCTTATCGCGGACAAGAGTGGCTTTCAGTTTAAGATAAATTCTATCGTACCAAATCTAATCCCGGTGTAATAAAAGTTTGTATAGTTCAAGAAGTCATGCGTAACAATATAATTTATAATTACCGGATTCGCCTTGTATAAAATAGATTGAGTACTGTGTATAAATGTGTACAATTTTTAGATACCGTCAGGAGGATTACCTGTTCAAATGACGTGGTATTTTGGGAACTACAACATCTGAACAAACGAAAATTAATTGTACAAAAAATGCAATAAATATTCAATATCTATCAATTGTCTATATGCTATTTAATTGTTTTTTTGAATATACATATATTAACGAGGATCACGGATTAAACATTTAAACAAATTGTATTTTAAATTGAATTTGGGGTCGTATTACGTTTCATATTCCTGATAAAATTACATTTTTGGTACATAGAACCGTGGACGGTGCCGCAATAAGATTTGCCTGGCAGCAGACGTTATATCTCATTGAAGCACACTGTGGCTCTGGTAGATTAGTTTATCTTATGTAACGAGTTAGTGTGGAGACAGAAAAGAGTGCGTCTATTGTTTGGTTTGTGCGACAACCGCAGGGCACAACGTGGCACCCGCATGCGTTCACAGATGTGCCTCGACGCTGAGCGCCGGCTTTGGACCTTGCCGAAAAGAAATACCTAAACATGTGTGTGTGTCCATATTTATGCTTCGTCTACGTTGCATTACAGCTGTTCACATTCGACGCATGTTGCCGAAAGTTCTTTTTATTTTTACAACGGGATGCACAGTAATGCGATTATTCTTCGCGTGCTAATGCACAGTGCTAAGCTAACGATATCAAATTCAATTTTGCACGGTTTGGCAGAGTGGGAAGTTACTATTAATTGAAACATTGAGTAGTGGAGTTTATTCGCATAATATTGTACACAGTTCATTGAGGGAGTGATATTATTGTTAATCGTCAATATTTATACAATTTAATATGCACATTAAAATACGCAATACATAAACATATAATTTAGCATAGAAGAATGTAGTAATGCAAGATAATGTTTAAATGTTACTGTGAAAAGGATTATTCCGCAAACTTTATAGTATCATGAAATATCGATTTAAATCCAGCAATTTGGAATCATCTAATAGTCAGCATATTATATTTCTGTAATCAGTGCAGCGCAGAAAATCAATAAAACCTTGGAATAATAATAGTGGTTGTTGGCTTTCAGATGTTTACATTATTATTCTTAGTTTATTTGATATATCTTTGTGTTTTATTGCATAGTGTCCCGTTAAATATTCTTTATATCCAATTAATAATAGAGGGTCGGTGGAAAGGAAATAAATTAAATTATATATTGGCCGAAAAACGTGAATACAATATACTTTGACTTTTTCGTTTTATTTTACAAAACTATCAATTAAATTCATTATTATCTCCCCTTAATAACCGTATGATTAGAATCAATTACGTCAAACGCGTTGTTATAGGATCGTAAACTCTTTAAAAATTAATTCCTTAGTTACTATAATATCATGCGGAATGTTATCACATTTATAGTAATTTTGAAAATGAAAATTGTATGTACCTTGTTTTTGTTGTTCGACCATTCTTTTTTTTGGATCTCGTTGGTTTTCAAAAATTGAATTTTTTACTCTCTTTATTGGAACTGCAATAGTTGCTCGCGTCCGGTATATGGCTCGAGGTTAAATGACTACTCGAAAAACTTGAATACGTTAGCCACGCACGCGAATGATGAGATGAACGTGCAACAGCGAAATATTTGATTTCTTGGGAATTCATGTTCAACTCGTGAATTCGCATTTCTATCGGCCATGAGTGTGTTCTACCAAATTTTAGTTCCTTACATTTGG
The DNA here is from genome assembly GCA_948146005.1 of Nomada fucata. Classification (NCBI taxonomy): domain Eukaryota; kingdom Metazoa; phylum Arthropoda; class Insecta; order Hymenoptera; family Apidae; genus Nomada; species Nomada fucata. The sequence continues at coordinate 10,497,671 of OX411275.1, forward strand.
TAATTATTATTAGCTAAGTGGGTCGTTGTGGCTTTAGCATCATGATTGTGAAACACTTTGGGTGTCAAAAATATGAATAGCATTTTTAGGTGCACAATTAAATTGTTCTAGAAAATTGGAAAACTACGTGCTCAAGTGAATTAATTTGATACATAATTAACAACTTTTTTAACGTTATTAGGTAATTAATAATTGAATATGTATAATAGTGTTTTTAACACTTGTGGATATCAGTTGAGTATATAATTATTATGAACGAAACTTGGGAAATTCTTTAAATCTTAATTTCGAAAATAATTACAGAAACATGAACTTGTGAAATGTATGATTAATTAATTGTCGCAAAAATATACGATAATCATTCTTTCCTGACTGGTACTATTCCACAGATTTTCATATTCGATCGAAACGAAATTTGCCGCTTATGTAATCTTTTACGTACACAAAGATAATGTTATTAATGTACGCACTTTATTGATCGTTTTATGGGTATACCATACGCTGCGAGAACGTTTGAGAATTTTTCGATATCATCAAATACTTAAATATTTCACAAATTATTGAAGTACTTTTAATAAACGACGTAGAAATTTAAAAAATTTCAGGTATATTAAAAATATTCGGAAAAAGATATTCAACTGATAATACCATTCTTTCTAAATTTTGTTTATTCAAGTAATCCAAATGAAATTCGATTTATAGGTAACTTAGTAAAGACAGTTTATAACATTATAAAATCTAATTTAAGTTAGTCAGGTGTTCTAGATGAAATTTAATTCCATTATATTAAATTTATCATTGAGTTCACTAAAATGTAATTTATATCTAATTGCATACACACTGCACTGATAATTCTATTATCACAGACACTACAAAATAAACTATTCGACTAATTCAAGCATTTCAATATCCCCAGGAAGTTAGATTCCAATTGCCCAAATAATCCAAACACTCGAAATGGAATGATTATTCCTTTATTCTTAGCATCTAAAGATCAAATGATTCACCTCAAATACATTTAAGTATACAAACGTTCCAAATTTCTCAAATAATTTTCTGTAGCAGTTGAAAGTTATTCAAGCATTACACTATATAGGTGTAACCACTGACCCTGTCTGGCTCCCTCGAAAGTGTACAGTCAGAGGAACTAATTTAATACGGCCATAAAATAACCAAAACTGTCCAAGAACAGCTGGCTAGTTTTTATTAGAAAATTTACAAATTTCTCTCAAGTTGTTATTTTCAAAAACATTTAATATAACAGCAGCAGGACAAAATTACATTTTAAACGAAATTTTTGGTTGCCACTATATACATGTATGAATTTGTGATTATATCTGTTCACTTACTTAGCTTTGCCTTTTACCGCCAATTATCGATAGCATTTAGTGCATCTTACTCTTAACCCTTTCGTAACTGAACTACTTTCATCGTGTCTGATACAACTGTTACAGATCATAGGAAGCGGACAAGATTTCAATAAATCTCCAAAAAAAAAAGATCAGAATTGTCAGGGTTGCAGAACCTAAACCTGAATAAAGTATTTGTGCAATAGAACATTTTATTTTCTTCTACTAAAACAATATTCCACATGTATCCGCAAATATACGTAGCAAAAAAAATGTCTAATTTCAACAATTTAACTCGTATGACTAGACCTCGTTGAAACGGACAATTGTTCTACCAATGATCATGAAAGGGTGAAGAAAACCAACAAAGTTTTAATTGACAGAGTCAAGTTTCGACCACCCTCTCTTCATCTTTCTTTCTCTGCCAATCGTACCATTGCAGTTCTTCATACTTGAAGCATGTGTATCTCTTACCATTCAACCGGCTTTATAATTCCACTGTGTGTTGGTTCCAACCACTCTACGAATATCGGTCTCTCCATCGCATCGTCCGTCTGGGTAGTTACTATGTCCTTACATCACTTGTAATAGCGTTGCCATCGTCCCCTGCAGAACAAGGCGCGGCTGTTCTTCTCTCGTCGCGGATTACATGGCCCCTTAACCGCGTATTGCGTATTCAATTGTCGATGATTAGAGGCACGCTTATTACGTGTACGTAGCCACAGTATGACTCGTACCGTGAAACCGAATGCTACGCGTTCGTTAGAGCATTAATCGAACGATTGTACTCGGCTAAAGGACAGAGTACGGTAATTAAGAGCAATTATCGGGAAGCATCGTTGGTATCGTGATAAAAATGTTACGGTTGGTTTATTGATGGAAAATGGAGAAACCGAGTGGTTTTTTGTTTTTTTAGTAATTATACTTGAATTTATGGAGATAATAAGTGTTCCGTAAGCAATAAAAATACTTCACAGTGTAGGTAACATGTGAAACTGTAATTCAGTTATAAACATGAAATTTAAGAATGCTAATAGAATTATCGAGAATCTACAGTGCTGATAATAAACGTGAATCTATACGACACTTTTAAACGTGGGTACAGTCAATGGACCAATTGGACGGAATTCGTGATAATATATCTGGCAGAATTATATCCGGTGGTTTAGTCGTTGAAATATACGATGCCGCGTAGTTTCCATGAAATTTTTCCTTTGATCTCGCCGACGCAGCGCGCAGCATCCAACACGAAATCTCTTTTGCTGTCTCGCGAATGAATATGCGCGCTGTGTGTTAAGGTTCAGGGGCGCATTACGCAATTGCAAATCGGACCTTCTTCGCATTATTAATTTTATTCTTTTTATTTCAACGACGAGTTAAGTGAACTGTTTTATTCATGAATTATGAATAGACGGCATTGTGAAATAAAAATCGAACAATCTGCGAATAATTGTGAAGCTTTGGTGGATTATTTTAATTTGGAATTTGTATCGTTGATTATATTTAAGTTATTTTTTCGGCAATATTAGATACATTTATGAATTACAAATGAATTCTAGAATAGTAATTTGAAAAAGAATTGAAATAATTTTGCACTTATGCTGATTTATATTTTAAAGTTGCTAAAGATTGTGTGGGATAAAAGTCATTTCTTAATAAAAATTGTTGCTACTGGTAAACGAAATGAGATACAGCAAAAACTACGTAACTATTCCTGTATCTATTTATGAGGAATATAGGCTACGCATAACGTAAGCATATTTCATAAGCTTAGTTACTCGAGAGTTTTCAGAGAAAACTGTATATTTTTCCTTCTTGAATTACCCTGACGTTGTGAGGAATGTTCTTAGAAAAGCTTTGCTAGTGTGTTACGCTTGTAAGGACTATCTCACCACGAAGGAACGAAAGTTCTGTGTCCTTTCAGAAGTTTGAAAATATAGAGTTGCAAGGTTCGTGGAACGGAAGGGTTTGCCTAAAGTGGGGTTGGTTGATGTTTGAATGAACGTTATAGAAAACGGTAACTCTTTGAAATATTAAGAATTAATATTGCCCAAAATTGTCCAACGGAAAACTTACACTTTTAATTAATTTAATTAATACTGTACAAAATTTCTATGGCTGTATGTACATATATGCAGCTATATTCTATATAGCGGAAAGGTTAACACTTGGTTTCTTATTTTCAAGAAATATTATTTCTCGCAAACTATGCAACAGAAACACAAATATTCAAGTTCACTTTCGACATAGGCAACTGTCATCATCGACTTTTTCATCGAATCTTGACATAAGTCTACATTGCACGGGTTTGTACCTGTATCTAATTTTTAAAGCCCACTCTTAGGCCCATTAATACTCCACGCTTCCGCCAATCGTAAACCTAAAGTACCACTGCTCCATCAGAATTAGCCTACACCATATTAACGACTATACATGTATATCCAGACCCATTGGTTCACCAGTACTCGTCCAAGTTCACCCCAGCATCAATTCCTCCATCATCCACCAAACGACTCCAAGTGCCCTATACCATTCACCCTGAAATATCACCCTCACTGTTAGGACTTCTGCAATTGGTGAGTTCGCCCCCTGGGTTTATAGTATAGCTGCCTTTGAGTTCTATTCAGAGACACCGGGTATATTGACTTAAATATTTTAGTTGCCATGCTAGTGAAGTAATTCTAGCCCAAACACGTGTCTTCAACACATATCTTCTGTGAGTAGTATATAATAGCCGTTGCTGCCAGGGATGCCGCTTCAGAACCCTTAGGCTCAAGGTCCAAACGTGCTCGGTACCGGTATCCTAATTCTGGTATGCGAAGGTGCCGATTGGTCCACTATTCAGATACAAAGAAAGCCCTGAGGACAAGCAACAATAACAACTCTCTCGTTTCATGCGGCACAAACACACTGTGTGCTAGAGTATAGAACGATTCCAGGTCCTTCTGGCCATACTTTAGTTGGCACACACGTTCAAGCACCTAGCAAAGCCAGAACGATCGAACAGATCACCGCCACATTGTATTTACCTGTACTACTTCTATTAGACGCATGTCACCTCCCACGTGACATCACTCTTTTTACCACAACGAACGTTTGCCACCCGTTTCGCGACATTCTCTAAGAATCTACTGCAGTGACGATCTGGTCGCAGCTCAGGTCCGAGAATCCACCGTCTGATAAGGGTTAACACCCGCAACGGCGCAACCCCATAACCGAGCTTCTTCAGGCGGGATCCTGTCCCATCGACGGACACCATTGTGCCCGGCCACTTCCGTTGCTACTAAAACGCTCGTGTTCGCTTCCCTCGCGAGTGCTCTGGCGCATAGTTAGGCAGACAAGCGCGCATACGCGCTCTCGCTCTCCTCCCTCTACCCCGTGAGAGCCAGCGAGAGCTCTCCCTGTACGTGTACGCACGCGAAGACTTCTTCATCCGTTCGTTCATTCAGAGTTCACAGTCAGTCAGTCAGTCACTAGCACACCTCCAACGATCAGCTGATCCAAACGACGACGGCAGACTGCGCGTCGCCAACCCCTCCGCCCTCCTTCCCTTCTTCCCTACCCTCCCCTCTTTTCTCCTCCGCCACCTCCACCACCCCCACCTCCTCTTGCTGCTGATCGTTCTACTACACTACTACTACTACTCTACTGGTGCTGCTGCTGCGGCTGTTGCCCCCTCACCACCCCGATGGACGATCAGCTGACTGGGAACTGTCAGTCGTGTGCCGTGGGCCTGCGAGCCCACGTGATGGTGGGGCTGTCTCCGCGATCAAAGTCGGTTGGCTTTCTATATTACTTTGCAGAGACGCATCGACGACGCGTTATGGAAGACTATCTTGACTGTAGAAGGGGCCATTTGGTAGGATGACTGCGGTGTAACTTTGTCGAATTGTCGGTGGGACGAGAAGAGTTGTTGTGTCGAGATAGTTTTTGGTCGCTCGGGATGAAAACATCCCTCAATACCTTGCGCCACGATGTAGGTATGGTATGGTCCGCGGAGCCGTACTGGGAACTTGCGATGCTTAGGAAAGACTGAAAATCATAAAGCTTCGGGAAGACTGGTTGGAACAGTTTAGGTTGAGCAGTTGTTTTTTTAGATAACAGCATTTATGTAGTTAAGAGGGCAGCGAAATATGCATGGGTCAAGTAGATACGTATTGTGCGTAGACATTCGGGAACGGTGTACTTTTGCGAACTCTTCACAAGTAGTCGACAACGTTAGGTAGTACATATTGGCTAGGTGTATATACATATATGGAGGGTTTCAATAGAATTGTCTAGGCTAATATGCCTGGACAAGCATATATCCAACACAGAAATAAGGCAAACAACCTATTATAACGAAGATACACGCAATTTAGGTTAAATTTTTAATTGCCATCATTAGTATCATTTCAATTGTAGTCTCTTGTTTCGAAGGAACAATTTTTCAAAAAGTTGTATAATTATATAAATTTCGTAATAATAATAAATTCTACTTTACTACAATAGTAAGCCTGGCAAGTCTACTTTGTCACGGTAGAAAATACTTTTTGCACTATTCTTTTGTAATCGGCAATATAATTATGTAGAATATGTAGAAAAGCGTATCAATGTTCTCGATTACGATTACAGATATAGGAATATTTTAACTGGAATGCTAAAAGGGAAAACGAAAGAACCCAGAACTCTTTGGGTTTTAAATACCGAACTCTTTGTGTTTAAAAAACATACTCTTTAAACGAGGTATTAATTGCTGATTGCCAGTACTACACCCACACAAGGAACGTTTGAAGCCTCGTGTTACATCAAACAAGTTATCATTCATAGCACACGTGATGGCGATCAGTTGGTGAATTCTCTGATGCGTCATAGAAATCCTAATTGTAAAATCGATCAGGGGAGTGTAAAGAAATGGAGAACGTATAGGTATGTACGAGAAAGCAAAGTTGAGGATATTTAGATTGACTGACACAGATAAGACAGTGAAATAACAAAGTGTTGATACGCGATAGCGAGTAGGAAATGCATAGTTCAATTTTGTTGTGTTATTCCATTTATTGCTTATTTCCATTTCAAGTTACATACTTCGTCCTGGTTAAAGAATGGAGTAAGATGGAATATTATGATAAATCAGGTTAAACATTCTCAAGCTAATTGTTTGACATCATCCAAGAATCAAATTTAAACAAAAATATTAATTAATTGACAAAAAGAATGAGATAAAACTCCGCAAAGAAACCGAATAATTCGCCAAATGAATTTATAAAATCGTAGATTCTACGTACCGTCAGATAAATCAATATTCGAGTTACACAAACGCAGACAAAAAGATAGTGAACGTGCATTATATTCCAATAGAGAAAGTCACCAAACTCTATCATTTGAACTTTAGCCTCATTCAAATTTTTTGGATTTTACTAAACTATTCCTTTAAAGGATGCTTCATTCTATCTCCAATTTATTTCTCCCAAAAATTCTGTATCATCGATGCACCTTGCGTCCCCAGCATTATTCATATCGTTCGATGTGTCAAACAGAACGTCGAAAGGCGAACGTCAGATACAAGATATATCTCCTCAGGGTGTTCGTACAGCAGCAAGCCTGCTTCTTCTGTTTCTGCTGCTTTCGAGTCTCGTTTGCGATACACCGTCAGCTGGATATACTGGTCTTACTTTATTGCCGATGCGAGATAAATGCACCGTGTTGCTCGTAACTTCAACCAGTCTCTATCTGGAGAACTGTGGAGGAGGGAGTCGAATGGAATGAGAAATAACGCGGAGCGAATTCGTTGGCGGAATACTAATTCCATGCCGGTGGTAGTTATAAGAGTTTCTTTTCGTGCCTTTGCGACTGGTGTAACGCCTTTTCCTTTGCTTAGAGATTCGTATCGAGTTATATAACAGTGAGTTCTTAATATTTTCGATTGGCCCGAGTTGAATTATTGTTGGTTTAAATGGAAATGTTATCTGGATGAGAAAAAATGTTTTTAATGGTTTTATTTGAATTGGAATTAATTGAATCATGGAGGTAATTGAACTGTATATAGATCAGAGCAAGTAACTATTTGTTTAAATGTTCTTGGATTTCTACGAGCATAGTAATTCATTTGGTCCGTAACTTTTCATGTTTCAAATATATTTCCTTGATAATAATACACTTGACAAAATTTTGTATGACGATTGAGTAATAAACATGTGGAGAATTTAATTTCATTTAAAATTCTAGTAGAAATATTTTTTTCTCTGAGCACTAGTTATCTTAAAGCAGCACGGTAAAGGAACTTATTCAATGTTATTAAAAAATTAAGCTAATATAGTAAAAATATTACTGGAACCACAAAAACGTGATCGAGTAAAATGAATTGATTCTCTGTACTATAGATATTCTTTAACTTACTTAACCTTGTAACTCGTACTCATTATTATTATAAACGCTATTAACATTGCGTACATGATAACATTATTGCAATTGATGTGCTTTCTACTAGCCGGCATACCGTAATAATAAAGTTCTGCACGTTGAACAGTAGGAACGATGTAGATCGAATTCATTTCATCGATCACCATTAAAACGTGTATTGTTTCAACGATAGTGACTGGAGGGTTATATGATTGGTCGTATTGTAGTGTACAATGCTGCTCATAAAAATAGTTACGATTGATATCGTACAACCTGCTGTAATGTTGTTTCAAGGCGACACCATGTACATAATGTGTCCATAAAGCTTTTACAATTCGATGTATGTATTAATTACGCGTTCGCTTGTATTTTTCATTATACACATTATTACAGCGTTGGCAAAAGTGATTGAGAAATACATGCAATAGTGCATACATGCATATATGTACTAATATTTTTATAAAACATCGAATGGCTTATACTATACAATTTCTCGGTCTTCTAAAGGTCAAAGAGCCCTCAGACGATCAATACGTATTGTCAATATTTCAGGATTCGCGACATAATTGTACGTGTAAAGGGAAGCTCGGATACGCATTGTCAATAATATTGAAAACCTTGAAATATTCCCGATATAATCTTCAATAGTGTTAAGAACCTGGAAACATTAACAATATACATTAATCATCCAGGGTTCCCTTTAAGTAGCTCATAATACAATAATCATCACTATAACAATATATTCTATTTTCATTTATTCTCCATCCAACTGTCTCGATCAATCTCCCTAGAACGGGGTCCATCGCCACCAGCCGGCAGAGCGGCGCCACTGAAAAGCGATCTGCCGCGTCGCGCCAGCCGCGAAGATATCTCGCCACCATGGCAATCAAATAAGCGCCAATTCTCCTGGCACCGCGGCGTCGTTCACCGTTGACCGTCACGAATGATGTATCCGTTCGATGACGAGGCGGAGACTGGTTAAACGCCGCGACGCGAGCACGCGACGACGCTGGAAACGTGAAAAAGCCGAGGCGATAGAGCGCGAAAACGTCGGCGCGCGCGGAACCATAGGCCAGAGAGTGCGACAGGCCGGTGCAGTATGGTCACCGATAGTAGGGTTGGCGGGGAGGGGGGGGAGAGAAGAGTCGTTCGAGAGGGGGTGGGAGAGCGAGACCATGTCCTACCCCAACGAGCACGTGGCGGCAAAGACACTTTCATCATGTAGTCCCTCGGAGGCGAACGAACACGTGGATACGTTCGATGCTCTCGAAGAATGTCTACGCGCATGCGCGTTGTAATTCATACTGCCAAGGTCCAGCAAAGTCGCACGATTACAGGCGGGACGGGGGATCCGCGTGTGCCGGTGGTATGCTGCCTAATCGGCTCCAGTAAATCGCATGTATACGCGTAAAGTGCTGCGTCACAGCGCAACTTGGTGACGAACGAACCGGTGGGATCGGTGGTCAAATGACTTGATAATGGGAGCGGTTCATTTATTTGACTTTTGAAAATTATTCTGGTGTATGACAAGGTGAATGAGAGTACGTCGATGTGTAGTAGGATACGTGGTTTCTGAATGAAACTTATTCGCAAGTATTGAGGTTCCTCTGTGACGCTAGCTTTGTTGCGATGGCTATCGTGATGCATTCGTTCTTTTTTGTCACTGTATTTGGAGCTGTCCCAAGGGCTGAGTACTGGCAGGTCACTTTCAGATTGTATTCACACAGTCAATGTTACCATGATGCTAATATCATTGATCGAATACGATGGTAGCTGCCAGTAAACGTGGTTTATGTATGTGTGTAGTTGATAAAGTTCGTCATGATTGTTTTGGGTCGTTTACACGTTCGCCGGTCGTCGCGCTTTTGCTGACATCGGCCATTCACGCCGAATATGTAGACACATAGTTGTCTTTAGTTGTTGACACTTTCGCTGTGTTGTGTTGTGTGCTTCATAGTGATGGCGTTTCTGAAGTACTATTTCTGCTTTGTGGTGGTTAGGAGCACAATATTGGGTAAGCGTTGTGTAAATGATGCATTATTTAATATTTCTTTACCTTAAAATATGAATTAATTGATCGCGCCTTAACAAATAGTTTAGGCCATTACGTAGTATAAACATACATACTTTTTTATGGGCATTGGAATGCAGATTACATATTGTTTACGAATATTACTTGTATAATAGTGAATTAAACGAAAGTGTCGTATTTAATGCTCTTATTAATTAATGCTCTTATTAATTAATGCTGGATAGGAGTTTGAACGCACGTTATCATCAGTGCTATGTAAATCGTAACTCATTGCTACGCCATGACTATCGATGTACACATTTAATGGCCACCTGTTTTTTATTTCATAATGATAATGTGAGGCTATTGGTCGTTGAAAAACTGATACATTGGGCGTTCATTTCTCTGATATTCTTCGCCATTCTTCTGTTTGAATGAATCTACTATTCGACGGCAATTATTATGGCGCCATTGCTGTTTATGACGTCAAAGTATTTACACGATGACATCCTATACAATTGCATTCACTCTTTGAAAACGTACAATTGAATTACTACGAAGTAATTAGAAGTAATACATAAATAATTCTATCGTGGAGGTAGGAAGACATGATGATGATAAAATGTAATTAATATAAAAGGGCCATAGACTAGTAATAAAGGATCGGTTCATAAAACAAGTTAGTAAACCAATAAACCAAAATGGTTCAATGGAAAATACATATGAAACTTTATTTCCTATTTTCTCGATTGAATTTTTGGTTTTTATCGTTGTGTTAATCTAACGTACGGTTCAGACAAATTCTCGGCTGTTTTCTTTCCGTAAAAGTTGCTTACAGTTTGCCATGGTTCCCTTCTATCCCTCGTTCTCCGTGGTTTGCCTTCGTCAAACAAAAAGTTGCTGCAGGTTAAAGTAAATTCCTTGGCTTCTTTTGTTGCAACTGGTTAGTTCATCGCGACGCCTTCCTTTTCTTACCTGCCTCCCTTTTGATCGAACGAAATGTTACCGTAGTTTCAAGCGAATTCCCCGTTCGCCAGATTTGCGCAATTGTTTGACGTTTCTTTACTCTGAAACAGGGAAAAAATGTAATGAAAAATAAGCGAAAGCGTCATTACGCATAACGTCAAAAATATTGTACTCTCATTTCTTAGGTATCTTTTTTCGCATATGTACATAATTTCTCCTTTTTCTTGCACATATTTGTAAAGTGAAATATTCATTTAGAATAATTGTTTCAATTACTCCTACTCTTGCAATTATCATTTTCATTGCTTGGAAAGAATGAATTGATGACTGAAGGTTGAAATATTTCTCAAAACAACTGTGCATACATATTAAATGTTGTAAATAATTATTGAACAAACACAAATGAAAAGTGTTATATCGCCATTTCCTTTGTCCGATAATGAAACGAGCTCCAATACAAATTGTTCCTGATAAACAAGATACCGCGCATTAACCGCTAATAAGAGGTTATCGAAGTTGAGGTAGCTTTTTATCAGGGAAAACAGAGCTGTAACGTATTCTGTTAAACCTCGTGTATTCCGTTGTTTACGCCAGATAAACCTTGCACGATCTAGTTATGAGCGTCTAGAATGCCAGATAAGATCAGGTACATCATAAAATATTTTCTGCGCGCAATTTGCACTGTTACATTTCTTTTTCCCCTCGTTTTTCTCATTGCTTTTATTTCTTCGCATTTTCCTCTTTCTGCTAGACACAACACTTTCGTTTAGAATAAAATTATACTTAATCAACCCTTATTATTTCTCACCCTTTACAATAAAGAGTGAGAAATACCGGGTTAGAAGGTTTCCCTTGTCAATTTTCACGAATCAATGAACTTGGAAAATTTATGGCCCGCAGACGACTTGTCCACGACGATGTAATTTCTCGAGCGAAACGCGTAATCAGGGTGCACGCTTTGCGTATTCCGTAAGGATTTCAGACGTTTTATCTTGTATCATAACATTTCGCTGGTTAACATTATGCAGCTAAAACGCATAATTACAGTTTAGCGGAGGGAATTTTTGCATTTTTTATTGCGCTCGAGCAAGCGTTAAACGATACGCGACATGATATAAGTGAAGCACTTCGATGGTATTCTGAACGATTTATACTGCGAATTACAGTTTTTGCTCTTGCGAAATAAAATTAACGTCGAGCAAGTGAAAAATATCAATTCAGGGCGAAATTATAATTCCAACTCGTAAATTATTGCGAATTCATGATCGGGGAAAGTGCACGTGGAAAATATAGTGTCGGAATAATTATTAATCTTATCTTATTAATAATGTCAAGTTTCTAGAGATGTGAACTGCCCATTTGTAAAACTCTGTATTACCTGGTAATAAAATACTGTGAAAAATTTGGAATGATTTCTATTAGGAAGCAAAATGGTAGTAAATTAGTTTATATTATACATATATCTTTAGAGACAATTTTAAGCAAGTTACATTAAAAGTTAATGGCAACAAGATGCCGGCATTTAAAAATATTTGTAGGTAGCTTTTAATTCTATTAATAAAAATGTTGTTGTTGGCTTGTGTTAAATATTTGATTTGACTCTTTATATAACATTAAGAATATGAAATGCAAATTCTGTTGAAACTTACCGCAGAAAATGGCCTCTACCATAAAATCAGTGTTTACATGTGTACCCGTTATAAATTTGGATATCGTGTACCATAATAGTATTGGTTGGCTCTAGTGAATTTCTGATTGACTTGAATACTACTGGAATATTCTAATGGTATAATAACGTGCGGAACTGCAGCGTTAGGAAATTATATAAATCAATTGTGAATTTGCAGTTATGTGCGCACGGAATTGTCGTGTTATTTCGTATCACGGTTACCAATAATTTAAGGCCCGGTTACATAATGCCGTAGTATTAATTTCGGATTTTCACATGTTAAATATCGCGCCAGTTTTCACAATCGTGATCCACATTTGAATCTCTGCATCTAAGGTAATATTGATGCTTTCAAATCGATTATGGGGGTAAATTGTTTTATTGATGTAACGAACTCTCCTTTGGTTACCTTAAATACCTCAACTTACAAAATTTGATACTATCTTAAAACCATTTATACTTTTCCATTGAATATACAGCAACAAAATGAAATGGACGAGCATGTTAAAAAACAGTTCTTTGTCCGCAAGATAACTATGAACGCCCTTCTGTTAGCGTGTAATGAAATGCAATGGTAAACCGGTACAGAAGAAATTCCAAGTTCGACTCATTAACGTCTATGCGTTGTATAATGTTAACTCTGCAGCTAAAAACATGCCCATTTACATTTCCATACAATGAGTAATAACATGACCATCAGTATACAGCAATCAATACGGCAATAAAAATTCAACAACTTATTTAAAAAGAAGTTTTTGATGAAGCCTCTACACCAATGGAAGGAGATTCGTCACGTGCTAACTACGCTAATGTCTCAAGACGATAGTACTAATTCCTTCCAAACACCGGTTTCCCTATAAAAAAAATTCTCGAAACTACATCCTAAAAGCATTACAAAGATAATAGATGAAACGAAATGATATTATAACGATGATCAAACGCGATTCGAATTCGTTGATGCATTTCACGTTCATTGACTGATCAGATATTTATTGCGCGATGCGTTGCGCTTTGATCAGACGCCGATGGTGTCGCGAGGTCGTCCACAGCGGGGCGCCACATTCTCGATTCATAAGGTTGAACCGTCGCGACGACGAGAATAGCAAAGAAACGGGCGCGGATCCAGGGAGCACTGACCCAGTATGTCCGTCCGTCGTCGATTTCACGACTCGTTCCCCCCGCTCCGTTGTGTTTTCTGTTCAACGGCGAACGCTGCGTGCAACGACGCGGCGACGCGACGATATTTCATTATGTCTCCGCGTCTATTGCTCGGCGCATGGTATATCTGCTGTGCCTTCTCCTCGATTGAATTTTATTTTACCCTCCCGAGTAATTAATACGAAACGGCGCGTTCAGAGTGCCGTTGCGTGGGACGCTTGTGTTAGTTGCGTGCATGCAGATACGTGCCGACGTTATCGTCGCGAACTTAACCTCGAAATTTTTACGCTTCGACTCTATGCAACAAGGTATATGTATATGTAAATATTTTAGGTTGGTTTTACTTTCTTTATTTTAATATGGTATATGGGATGAATTAATGTAGAGAACAGAATATTTGTATGAAAAATTGTTGTACGGATTGATAGTATTGTAAACGTTGCATTATGATGATTAATATCTTGTATTTTTTATTAGAATAGAAAGTAACGTTGTTAGTACTGTAATTCTCTGTATTCTGATTGAAATTCATTTTTTGCGGTGCGATATGAAGTTCTTGATGCGTGTGTCTGGAGAAATAGTATTCTCAAGCATTCCTGTAGTATAGCGTTACAAGTTTTCTTTGAAATTAACTCGTGCTATATAGAGAATATGTATGCAATTTACTTCTGGGAATTACTGACCTCAGTATTGATACCCTTTGAGGCTACAATGACTCGTACACATGTATGCAGTGTATTTACAGCATAATTATATATTTGACAGTGACTAACGAGGAACACAGAATCACAAATTTTGTCTCATCGTATCGTCAATATATACTCGGGCAGAACGTACCATAAAGTATGGCAGGCAACTAAAATCACTTTGGCAAAGAGCTTGGGTGATCTACAAGCTTCCGTCTGCCTGATGTTATGATGGAAATTTACTGGCACTATAACGTCAGACTTGTACATACTAATCCAGCAACTTTTTTCTGTAAATCATCCGCGAATGCACATATTTATTCATCACACTTATACATTTTTTTTAACTTTCCATTTGTATTTTACAATTTTCTTATTACATTCATCTGCAGAGTCTTTTACCGCCCAATTATTATCCACTTTACATTACCAATATTTTTATCTAATGCTTACAACGCTATATTTACTAAAAATTCCGTCTTTTATCATTACTTCTATTTTTCATCTAATACTTCATATATTTCTTTCTCTTCTTTCTAATTATTTTACTTACTCTTTTACCAACCTCCGCCCCAATGCTTTTATTTTCTTTTTATTCCTACCCCTTCTTAAATCGTCCGCCCTCTTTCATACTTTCCGCTTACTCTAATATTTTTCACTGCTACTTCTCTTATTGTTAATTCCATGCTCGCCCCCGCGGCATATGCACGGATGCCTCGTAACACGAGTCGACAGTCGGCGGTTATTTTTTCAGCGCGGGCCGCGTGAAATTTATATCCTGCCCGTGCGTTTTATCTCGCGTTCCGCTACCAGGAATTCCCCGGCTCTGAAACCATTCGTGCTACGTACTCCCACTCCTGCTGCTATTCTGCCCTCACCACGTTCCCCTGTATGCGTCTGGCAGTGGTGACTGATCGCGAGCTGCTCTTGTGTGTATGAATTCGGTGGTACAGCGTGCTGCTGCGCACCGGTGCTCGTTAGGGGAAAATGATTGCGGTGAATTTTCGCGGACGAAACCACAACACTCTGTTTAGCCAAGCAGATTCTTTACGTGGGAAAATTCTTGTGAGGTTTAGACTTGGTTGAAACGAGTAAAAGAGAGTTTAGACTGGGGGCACAGCCATTTCTGAGGGGGGTTCCGAAGGTGCCCAGGCACCTGGGCGGCCGCACACCATTCAATAAGTGTTAAATTTTTATGAATATTAAATTAATAGGGGCGGCGGTATTGTCTTTGCACGTAGGCAGCCAACAATTCAGGAACGGTCCTGGCTGGGGATAGCGTGATGGATTTTCCTCGAGGAAAACTTCTGCGAACTTACATTGCAAAAAATGAATCTTTCATAGCGATAAGTATTAGATCAAAATGAATTCTTAGCTGCGTAACTTTCTTTTCTTCTTTTTTGCTTATGAGACGCAAGAATTTTTGCTATCGATAGCAAATAACAAGGATATAAAGAATAAAATATTTTGTAAGAATTATATTGGTATAATTATTACAAATGTTATATTTTTGTTTTTATGTAACAAATATAGTGTGGGTAATATTGACCCATGCTGTTGTTTCGGATGAACAGAAACTTTTGTTCTTCTAGTGATAAACAATGAACAATGTATCTAGATATTCATTCGATTTTTTATATTTCAGGTGAATACGAGAAACGAGTGGGCATCGCTATGCGAGCAATTCCATCTACCCAACGGCTGTGTGAACAGCGGGGTCGGCCTTAAACAAATTTACCTTAGGTAAGTGACTAAAACGCCATCGATCATTTTATCATTTACCACCTGCGTGCTCGCCAGTCATTGCAGCAGTTATGATATCAAAATTCTAATGTGGCTGTGGGCTGGGTCAAGACTATACGGATAGATAAATAGAATTACACTGATCGATCAAAAGTTTAAAATCATCAGGCATTTGAAGTTGTACACAAATACTCGCAATCCTCATTCTGATGTGCGGCATAGCTCTTTCGTAGACAGGAATGATTATTGTTACACACAGAGATGAAGGTCATTCATTCGTTCAAGATAAATTAACACTAGAACAACCAAATCCGTTAAAATGGCTTGCAGAGGTTATGCTTTAAAATTATTAACATACACGTATTATTCCAGCAATTTATGGTAATTTTTAATGCGACTGAATCGCAATTATATAGAGGGTTCAGAAGCCAATCAGTGTAAGTCCATTAGCATTCAAACGGAGACAAATAAGGTTTTTACAAATAACTTGGAAAAAAATGTCATCTATTGCTTGCATATGGAAATAGTGACTTAATTGATTTATCGACAGAAGGTTTGAACAATAAAGAGTTTTTCGAACTACGTAACTAATTTTCAGGGAAAGTGAACTTAACAATGATTGGCTCCTAAGCCCTCCATATGTCTCCCATTCATTCAACCCCTTTCGTTTTCATAATAATCTGTCCAATGTATACTGTCTAAATAATACCAAAATCTATCTAGTACTTCTAGTGTTAAATAGTGTAATGTCACGATGTGGCAGATTTAATCAAAATCTCATATCTCAACACTTTGTGACATGCCTTCCTGGCCTCCTCAATTTTATTACCGCGAAAGAAATCCCTCTTCTCCCCATAAGTGTACACGCAAAATATCCATCCACTTCTCACGTTCCAATGTCAGTGTCTCGTCCATATGAAAGAAAATGCACCGCAGAGACAGTGGGAGTTCGTTGATCAGGCATGGTCAATTGTCATAGCACTCGATGCTCCATTATGTCTGGCAGTCCGCGAGCGTCTGCAAGAGTAGGAGAGCCGGCGACGTTTTACCACACAGCCGGTACCGCGTATCGGTTCTATGCTACCTACGCCCCACCACCTCCTCCACCACCACCACCACCACCCAACATTTTCCGTATCGTATAGTACGTACGTTCGTTCATTCATTCATACTGCCCTCCCTGACGAGAGCCACGTGGTTCCTGAGTCGCTGTCCTCTCTCTCCGGTTAAGCTCTCTCTGTGCAACCTTGTTACCACTGTACGCCGCTTGCAAACAAGGACGCCACTCTCGATTCACGTTTCTTCGATGCCACTTTCGACGTCTTTTCGACGCGCCTTTAGCCCCTCTCGAACGACGCCTGTAAACGGTACTAATCCTGATGCTGTTTTTGAATGGATGAAAATGTATGGTTACGATACATTTTCATCCATTGTTAACTACTTACCCTCTACACTCGGCTGGCGACTCCCTTCCGCCACTTGGTTTGGCGGAAAAGCTCGAATGGGTGACTGAGACGCGACAATAAGTTTTCTATTAACTTTTAGATGTTTAGTCTAAATGCATTTCATGCTACAGCGTATAGTTGAAAAGTTATTATTGTACATTTCATCTATCTCGAGTTACCGCTTCTCCATGCCGAAAACAAGGACTTTCGGGGGCAATGGATTAACACGTTGACTACTGGCCAACGGGTCTACGTCTAAGCTTTGATCGATATACATATCGACCCCACAGTCAACCTGTCATATCCCTTCAATGGCTTTTCGTCGTCTATTCGTTAATTGTTTCGTTGACTCATTTGTTCGACGATCTTTGAATGGATAGAAACGGTAGGTTTAACACTTTGCGTTGGATTGACGTCACAGAGACGTTGCGGTTTTTGCGAAACAAAAAGGTGAACAATGGCTCACGGACGACTATGACAAGGGGTTAATTCAACCGTTATCAGCTGTTAGCATTTCGCCCACAACTTGGCGCTTATATACCATTTCACGTAAAACTGTTGTAGCGTTGCACTAACACTACTCGACGTAAAAAGACTTATTTCTGTTTGTATGGAAACATTTACTTCAACAACTTTCGTCGTAATTTAACCCTTTCGCTATGGAGAACGTATATACATTCTATTGTATATTCATTTCTATGTATTTGTCTATTTGGCATTGTTATTTTTTATGCTACCGGAGTGAATGGGCAAGATCGCAAAATTTTATATACCGTTTGGTCAACCTCCCAGTGTGATATACGTTCAGTACGATAAAGTTATTACAGTAGTTATAGAGTGGAACTTGTATGATTGAATATATAGTAAATTTAATCAACATAATGCGTGTGATAATAAGAATATCTGTGCTCAACTTGCATCTGCCTATTAGGACACGTTTTATTTCTCGCAAGGTGTGCGAAATTTAGTAGGTAGGTTAAAATAACACAGATATTTCAAATCCTCAGAACATCGAATGGCTGGCGTTATATAATGTACGTAAGAAGAAACATTAAGTAATAGTAGAAAATACGAATTTCGATTGGAATTATGGATAGAATAATTTATATTTTCAAGTTTATGGACTATCATTTTATAGCTATTATTTTTTTCATTCGTTGCGTTTATTAAAAATATAGATCTTCAATATCGAAGAATAATGGATCGCCAATGATACGAGTATGTACATATCTAAACACGCGTAACAATGCACATTCAAGGGGTATTGTATCTAGATTGTTTTATTACTGGTAGAGAAAAATAAATCGTGTACTTTGGAACTGTCTAATGGAACATGTAATCTTTTAACATGAATTAAGTTACGTAACTGCTGGCATTATTCAAGCCATTCGCGAGTAACATCGGGATTTCCACGATTCGCGTTTCATCTTACACTTTTATCCTTGGTAGCTCAGACGTGCAAAATTGCAGTACAGAATTGCTATAATCAACGCCGGTAGGATATAAAACTGCGCTTGAAATTTATATGTCACGTCTACGATAATTTGAGTACAAAGATCACGAAAATTGTGAATCTATTACAATTTAGAATAACGTGTATAATATAATAGCATAGTGAAAACCGGATTACAGAACCAGGTATTTTCACCGTATAAAATAAAAAGAAATGTAATATTTGAGGATATGTCATACGTTTATAAGATAAGTTGTTAATCAATTTTCATTATAGCGAATGGGATGAAGCCTGTACACGGATAGTTAATGATGTTAATTATGTCTAAATGATATAGTACTTTGAATATTTCATTTATATAATAATCACTGTGCTCGAGCAGTACATAGTTGGCAACAAACATGTGAAAAAAGAAGACACGCGGCTGCTCCAAAGCTCCCCGACTAATTTAGCATCGGTAAACATAGCACCTTCTCGAAACCCACGTTAATATTCATCGATATACATAGAACGTGAAATCCGATTTTCTTTAAGCGAGCTGTCTGAAAATTTTTCACAGCTTTCCACAAAACACTTGTCTATTGTCCAACGTCGAGGATCGTACAGTATTTTTTCTTCTTCTAGAGAGCAGTATATTGATAGTTTCAGAACGGAGTTAATATTATACTAATTGTGTTGAATTTATTATATTTGTCCAATGCCAATGAAAATTTAATTTAATTAGGGAAGAAATGTGGAAATTGTTGAAAGATTGTTTTCAATGCAAAATAGAATTATTAATTAAATGAGTATAAAAACTTGTTTATTAAATTTCGAAACTAAATGAAATGAAAAAGAAATTGGAGTGACTACAAATAATGTTGTATGTTGCATTACATAATCAAGTATAAAATTAAGGTTCATTACTAAAACAGAAAAGAATATTAAAGCGTTCACAGTGGTTAATATGTTTAACTGTTGCGCCAGTTCCGGATACTCATGTCAAAGTTGACTTAAAATCAACATTGTCGGTCGCTTACTACTACCTCGATGCTTATACTGGCTGCCTACTCCATAATTCGTTAATATTATTTCAAGATTGAATGAATCATGCAAGAATAATATTATCTACGTTTTTAACAAACACCAATCGAACATAAAAACTTCTACACAAGATTTATCGTTATCAATTCAACCATGCACCACTTAATTGAAACGTATATATTTCAACAAAGAGAATATCAATTTTCTTATCTCTACGAGGAATAACGAAATGAACAAAAAGTTGTATAGCATTTCAGAATGATTATTCAGAACATTGTCAATATATTGGCTCTTAATATATGTAGGATTAATTAATCTTTAACTCAAAAGGAGCACACTGTATAATTTACAGCGCCTGTGCTGTTATTATTACCATCAAAGCGCTATAGTACCATGCAGAAATCGTAAAACGCGCAAATTTAATAGTAACTAACTGGGTTAATAGATTTCGCATAATGTTTCGTCATCCATAAATGTCAAATTTACATTTCCGAGAAAACTACTATATACTTAGAAGTCGTTTCATAGAAATCAAATTTATTACAAGAGACATATGAATATTTATTAAACGTGCCTTGTTAAGACCACGGATGATACACGTGTCATACAAGTAAAAATTTAATGCGCACTACCACGGTAACGAACGTGTTAACACGTCACACTGTGGTCACGACTTTGGCGATACTTGAAATAACTAGGGATCTTCCAATATTAATGATAAATTTTCAATGGAATTGTGTAAAGCCCTATTACTTTTAATTCGTATCGCTAAAATAACATCCCCAACAAAGGTTCATACCTGGACCCTCCTTATTCTAGATCAAACTTAGACACACACTTTTTATTAAAAAATTTCCTTTCTGTTACGTGAAATTGGATGAAGAGACAATGCTGATACAGATCAATTGATACCATTTCTATTAGATTAAAAAAAAAGATGGATGCTGTTTATAGCTGTCACAAAAAGCAAGGTGTGGCCAGTAAACGAAGGCCAGTACTCGCCACTGGTCTTCCAGCTTAGTACCGAAGAAAGAAAAAGAAGTTGTAATACAGAAATGTTCAGTTCAAGCAAAGTTTTATTCTCTCCCGCATGACGGCTATTGCCGTCATTTGTCCAGCGCACCAACGAAAATATTTAATTTCCTGGAATATGTGAACGCGCCAAAAGTGTTGCTCGACACCCTTCAAAATGCCGGTACCAGTGGCGCTGCTGATTGCGCGATCCAAATGCGGTTCCATTCATACGCAGTCGATGCGGAGTCCGTGACACGTGACTCTGCCTGGACCCACAGTCAGCAGTAGCAGTAGCAACAACAGAGGCACCGCCAGCACGCTAGTAGATACTTCCTACTACATATTCCCCATCTATAGGACACAGAGTAGTGCACGGACGGGCCAGAAGCAGACTGTAGTCAAAGTGTCTGTGCCTCAGTCCGCAGCGGGCAACGGCCAATCAGGCTCTGGCTGGGTGCTCCAACGTCTGCACCTTCCGTACTCTACGTTGGTTCATGAATGGATCCACTACACCTACCCCCTCCACTTTCTTTCGCCCACCCACGACTCTGTGTCCTCTCCTCTCCCCTTAACCCCTTTCCGTCTCACTCTACACTTCCGTTGACCGTCTCAGTGTGGTATAGTTATCAATATTTGTGCTGGTCCTATAGGTATTGTAGTATTGTGACTATAGTGAGTATGATCCAAATTTTCATGGCGTTATAGAATACATAGGATTCTAGCGTGGCACCATGGTAGGCGTAGTATACCGGAGGTGTACTTTATCCGTAACAGACAGTATTCTTTGGTATACCTGTTACTCTATTATGGCTAAGATACTGTGGTCATATGTTTGTGCTGTATATGATATATGAATGGTTTACTATAGATGTAGAAGTATTTCTAGTCTCCAAATTATAAATTATATACGTATACTGTGACGTTACGTTATTATGATACACTGCTAGAAATAGAATCTTAGAAGCATCTTTTTTCTATTACGATAGTGTCTTTCCTTTTTTTCTTATGTTCTTAGAATTTTCGTCTGGAGTGTCACATTTTGAGAGGAATTTTTGGAATAGTTGTACCATTCATGCGTCAGCCATGCATTAATTCGTCCTACTGCGTCGACGGTCTGCCGAAGACTGGTTAAATGTGGGAATACATACATTGTGGCGACACTTTGTGGCTTGAAGGCGCAACAGTATCGCTACATTTGGCGGCTCGATAAGAATTAATGTTTTTGAACACTCTTGTTTAATACTGCTCAAATTAAAAAAAAAATTATCTCACAATCAATAGGATTTAAAAAAAGCAACAATAGTTTCGGAAGCTGTAATTTGGAAGGAATAGTAGTTGCGTTCAGTTATCAATAAATTGATCTCCTCTCAATATATTTAGTTAATTCTTTACGTTATAAAATTATTTTTCTCACCTATAGTAACAAGCAAATAATTGATTATCGAAAACTCTCCATAACCCTTTCAGTGTCTTGTATCCTAATCACCTTGGACACTCTGTATAACGTTGACAACGCATCCAACTGCGTAGTTTATTCCCCGAACTGCGTAAATGAGAGCTAAAGAAGCGTGGGTCTTCCAGGGATCCGAGTGATGGTCGTAGACGGTTTTCGGGTGTTTCGTTACCAACAAATTTCCACGGGTAAAAGAAAACGAGTAGTTGACGAAACATTGGAAAGAGGATGAGCATGTAGTGGACAGTTGTCAAAGGCGACGCGTTCCTGTCATATTTTCTTGGGCCATTGCCATTCGTTACAGAGAAGGCACAGAGGGCCACGAACATTTGTATACCGTTAAGTTCAGCTGCTTTTATGTCCGTAAAGTTAGGTACAGAGGAATGATTGTATACGCCTGACAATTCATCTCGTTCTTTGTCTCGTCTAGTACCCGAAGAAAACATGCGAATTTAAATAACGAGTAAACAAATAATTTTGTGTTACACTATAATGCATATGTTAAAATGGAAATCTTATTTTTGACGGTGTTTAACAGAGTTCTGTGTCTTTTCAGGTACCTAGATAGGTACGAAAAGGTACACTTCCTGGGAGAGGATGGCCAACAAGCCGACGACGACGATGAAGACTCCAGACATAGAAAGTGGTCTGCTAGGGCATTACACTCCGTTCCTCTTACTTATAATCATCATCAACACAATGTCGCAGGTAATTGTCCAGTCTTATTCCTTTGAAGTTCGGTCGTACAAATTTTATTAATTTACGTATCCACGTAGTATTCAAATTTGATAATTATCAGTTAAATTCTATTATTAAGAAAATAATGTAGAAGATATTTAATCAAACCTTTAGCACTTTTAAATAATTAAATATTAGGAGCATTTTGAATTAAACCTCAATACACCAGTGTATCTAAGAAGTTATATACTCGACAAAGTATTTGTAACCAATGTCCATCAATCGTTATGAATTCAGGGTCACAAACTTTTATTCTCATAATAAACTATTTAAAATTGGTTCAAGTGAAAAGAAATTGGTGCACTAAGGGTTAGATATTAAATGCATATAAGAAAACTCTGGCTACCGTACTCTACATATTCACATTTTGCCACACCAAGTCTTCGCCCAACCGATCGCTGAATTTATGTACGATCAGTCTCAGTAAATCGTGTTTGCCAACTTACGCCGCTGCGCGCCGCATTTCGCATGCACGTCCACGCGCTCGAACGGCTTTCAAATGCGTTTTCCACCGTGCATTGTTCCTCTATTTTTCTCGCTCTTTCTCGGTGTCACCGACACGTATATACATGCTCTCGCAGTCACGCAGCATGCATACACCTTTATGCGTGTACGAGGCTATATGCACGACCAGTGCCACGGTTCAATAATTCGCTACGTTAGCAATATCCGTTTGTTAGAACTTTTTCGTCCGACAACTTGCGGTCTATATATCAGCGTTGACAAAAACGACCACTGCATCAGATAACAATGCGTTAGTGGCGATGCAACATGTTCGGCCGGTACATTTTGGACGCGCTGCTTACCGATATGCACCATGTGATTTGTAGTTCCTAAATTTCAAAATTGTAGCTGGGTATACGGACCAATTTTATATTCGTCTGAGTTTGACAGAGATTTGTTGTCTTTCGATTTGTCTTTGAATTATTTTTTTCTAATTGATTGACTCTTTTGATGGATGAAGCTGTCGGCTCTAATGATTCTGCTATATGACTGACTGACGATAGCGAACTTTCTCTGGGTGAATCGAAAACTGTGCCGAAATGATGAAGATTGCTGTAGCGGTGTATCGTAGTGTACTCATGCATAGGCAGTGATAGATATTCTTCACTAAGAATTCCTTACAGGCTATTTGATCAGTACTTTCTTGTGCCTATTGATACTTCAATTTTTTGTTATATTCTAATTTCAAAAAATACATTTAATATAACTTTCATAACGTATTCAACCGTTCCGGCCGCCAGATAATTATAAATTTCCCTACGCGCCGAGAAAACGCTTCCCTGTGTAATTGCATCCTGTCCCAATTAGTTACGTGCACATGCATTATCGTTCCGCGTTTCTCGGTAATTCATTAACGACGATTTACGTGTCGGCGTTAGTGCTGAAAAACGCAGCACCTCGCCCGTAGACGAAAGAACTGGAAGTGACTGCGTGAAACGCGGATAGAGATTCAGCGTGTATCGTAACGTCCTTGCTCTAGTGCCACGTTCACACTGCTGTTCGCGAGCTATGTTCGCCTGCAGCGCGAAAGTCACTTTTACAAACAGTGGGCAGCGAACAGCGAAAAATGTTACTGGCTCAATAGACAGTAGATCAAAGGACCAGTTCACAAACTCGAAGCGTGTCCTGTACGCATTTGTAACACTTTCTCGGTCAATTTAACGAACAGTTCGCGAGCAGTCTTGACCAGTGTGGACCCAGCATAACGTGCCTGAAGTTCACTCCTGAGCGCTTGCGCGTGCACGAGCTAGGGCTCGCCGTGTGAGAATCGAGCTACACTGGAAACAGGTGAAAGCCCCTAAACTCGTTTCGCGAAAAAGCATCGGTTAAGTGTGCAGCGAGCACATGTGCGCTCGTGCTATAAATGCACTATATGCAGCTTGTCGAGGCGGCAACGGGTTATTGACGTGCTTCTGTGGAGCTGTGTCGGACGAGAGAAGGATATGGAGATAGAGAGCCCAGTCTGGCTGGGAACAAATGCGTACGTGTACACGATACAGACGTGTATAGATATATGCGAGCCCCGTATATATGGATACACACGTGTGTATATGCATATATATAAACATGGGTGCACGCATTATATATATATATATATATAATATGTATATACACATTTACGGGGCTCGTGTGTCAGCAGGGAGAGTAGAACGCGCACAACGTGTGCAAGATAATTTAATGGGCAATAATCATGACACACATAGAACCGCGCATACACCTCCGTGGCTACGCTCAGACTGTCGGAACGCGGGTCTATATTTTATGCGCATGCGTACGGTCGACTGTTGACTGATCGCGCCTTTCCCACTCAAACCAGCGAATTTTCGTCTCTCTCCAATATAATTCGTTCACTTGGTCCCTCCGCTTCTTCCATGAGTGACAGAGCAAACTGGAAGCGGTTGGAAGTCGAACGTTTGGTAACTTAGCACTTTTGCCTTGTTCAACGACATTGACTGAATTCGCTGAAACTCGGAATTGACCCGACCGCCACAGGCATGACGTTTGCTCTAATGATGCTTTTTTTTTAGTTGGCCCGATAGACGTCGATTTTTCTATCGGTGTACGCAACACGCTTTCAATTGCACAAATGTTGGGGAAGCAACTCTCTAAGTTCCTATTGTCAATAGTTTGAAGATATTTTTGAAAATGATTATGTGAATGTTTGATCTCTATTTAAATTGGTAGTTCGTTTTTTTATTTAATCTTTATTTAATTG
Source organism: Nomada fucata (assembly GCA_948146005.1). Taxonomy (NCBI): domain Eukaryota; kingdom Metazoa; phylum Arthropoda; class Insecta; order Hymenoptera; family Apidae; genus Nomada; species Nomada fucata. Next base: position 10,523,479 of record OX411275.1, read on the forward strand.
GCGAACAGTATTAGTATTCAAATATTCATTTTGGCCTTATAGCCAGAAACCAGGGATGTATTTTGAGAATGCATAGTTATATTATGTAACATAAAAATTCATTGATTTTTTAGAATTAAATATTACGAATTTTATCTGGTCGTAAAAAATTGTATTAGAGTTGCAAACCACTGATGCGTAGTTTATGCGTATACTTTATAGGCCGCTTGTATAGAAACAGTATGTTTTTATGTCAGATAGTAGTACACGACCCACCATCACTTTGATCGAAAAACTGAATACCAGCATCATTTTTTAACGCCAGCTGCAGGCACATATATTGGTTGTGATTTTGAGATGAAATAATGGGCGTGCACCACAAAATCGATGCCGCGAGTTTAAGGAGCGTGTACCTGTGCAACATCCTATCTTGTTCGCGCACACTGCATGCGCGCGTTCATGCGTAACATTATATCGAGGCGTTGAAGTTGCGTGACGCGCGCGTTAAACTGTTCGTTAAGCATTCGCAACGCGTAGTCATTGAATTGAACTTCGGCGCTACTATTGCTTGCTTCACCGAGACGCTCGACTTCGCGCTTCCGTTTCTTCTGCGTTCAGTAAAATATAAAGCTATCACGAAAAATATGAAAGCATGGAAAAATAAAAGTCTTATTTCTCTTCACTTTAGTAAATGTATATTTACCAACAATGATTAAACGGCCGTCGATACTTAGTAACTATTGAAAAAGATTAACCATTAAAAAAAAGTATATACTTCTCGTTTCTATAAAACTAATGACTTGTAAGGGAAGTAGTTCTAATATGTTGCCATATAATGGGTATTAGGTTGCATGAATTAGCATTTTCCGATTTACTAATCTTTCAACATAGTACATAGAATATTTGAAAATAGACGTTTAGACGGAGTGAAAAATGTTTGGAAGTTATTCTAGTACTTTGAAATGGTGCTAGCTTGCAAAAAATAGTCAAGATTTATTGCCAGAACTGAACTTTACACCTCTACAACTAAAAAGAACAAAGACGCTTCTATTTTAAAACCTACATTTCTGATGAAATTTATTCGAATCTATTTTTTTTTATTAAAATTCACGCTTAACCTAATACCTCTGGAATCTGCTGCTCGTATCCAAACTCCGCTAATATAAATACTCCTAACGATATAATCGAATCACCCGCTAAGTCTATTTATTTCGTTCACTCGGCCGATCATTTTGCTCCCATCGCACAGAGGCTTGCACATCGCGAGAAAAGCGCAAGGAGGCTCAGAAAATAGTAAAATAAACGTCGGGCTGAAAAAGATATAAAAACAAAAGAGAGAAATGGTGTGGCGAACGAGAGAGAAAGGAGTGTGATAAAGAAGCATAGATAGAGTGGGAGACACGGGTGCCTAGAGTCACAATCAATAAGCGTTTGCTGGGATAGGTGTTCCGCGAGTCCTCGATCCTCAATGTAGTAGAGCGCTGTCGGCGCATGCGCGTGTTGCTCCGTAACTGGCGGTTCCGTTTCCCCGCCGTCGCTTCTGGCTTTACACATTTACCACCCCCACCACTTCTTCATTCCTACCCCATCTTTGTTCCTCCGTCTCCGTTCCGCTTATTCCTGGTGCTGCGTCGCTGAAATCTCTGTCATCATCCTGGACCACTCTTCCGATCAGTGACGTCTAGACCGCTGCGTGCCCATCGATACACAGGTCCTCCGTGTCCCACTGCACAAGCCACGGAGCACGGCTTGTTACGGCGTTTGTCATCCTTTAAGGCCAATTAGTGGCGTCGCGTGCGCAGCGCCCCCTGTGCACCTTTCTCATCACCCAGTAGCGAAACAATGCCCTTAACCTCGTCGAATTCGACACGTCTCCCCCTCCATTTTTATCACGGGTTACCTACAGCTCAGTGTTGATTCGATTGGTTCCCTCTGTCGATTAAACTATCGATTAATTAGCTCACCGTCATGCTGACCGAGAAAATAGAGAACTATTTGACGCAGCTGTTCGTTAGTACGATTAGATAAATAGTAGATATGAAGATGTACGGAGTATGTAGTTGGGAGATATTGCTTAAAGTTAATTTATTGGTTGTTGAATTACTTGGAACGGTTTGATACGCTGATTGGGACAAGGGGCCAGGCTTGAGTTAGGTTGAATATCTAATTCTAGTAGTAAATACAGTGGCAGTCAGAGTTACGTGTTTCTGATGTTGAAAAAGTACAAAATCATATATAAATTTGTGTTATTATTTAAATCTGGATTCGGGGAATATTCTCTTTATGATAGAAGAACATTTTCTGATATCTGTATTATTCTGTTTCGAAATCCACTATTCTGTAACGTCTATACATATAGGAGAAGTGCAATCGAGCTTCAGTTACTCTTCTATCGTTTATCGTTTCGCTCTTCTGCAACATCGTTTTTTTACACGCGAGTACGTTGACAGGGCGCAAGAAAAGAGTGTCAAAGAGCGATGGAGATGGAGATATGTTGCTACCCTTCGTCATTGCGTTGTGTCGATATTATTGTGTTCACTAATGCGATATCGGCAATAAGTAATGCGTACGCGTACAATCATTAACTCTTGTTACGGTAAACTATGAAATTCAGGGTAAAACTGTAAGAGGCAAATGATTGTTTGCTGTCGTGGATTTACATTAGTTTGATCGACGTGGAGAGCTGCGTTAAAACGGTTTACGAGCACCTCCTTTTAGAATTTTCGCCAACATTTGGCAGTGTGTCAAGTATTCCGCGCGAATTATCAACATACTGACATTATACACTCTTTCGTTATAATATTTTGGTAGTTTTTTTTCTCTTTGATCATATGAAACTACATGGTCTGAATAGAAGTACTTAATACAAAATTACTAGAAGACTGAAATTATTACTAAAGAGAGTTAGTAGTTATTTGCTTTGATTAAATGCTTATATTATAGGATTAGATTTTGAATTATTGCTTGCCAATTTATAGGGTAATTTTTGAATACAGAATTCAGTTGATCAATTTTTCAATTTGTTATAATCGCCATCATATTTGGTGCAGGTTTATTAATGTCTTTATATTCTTTCTTTCGGAGTTGATTGTTCAAAAAGATATGTATTACCGGAACTATTTAAATAAGTTACACAACTGTTGAAAACTGAGTAGTCCAAAATATTATTGTATAGTGATTATGTAACAATCTAAATTGGAACTAAAAAAACTGTTAAATTGAAGATACTAAAAAAATGATAAACAAAGTACCAAACGACAAATTATTAATTATTGAACACTATATAAAATTCCCGTAAACATAATTGAAATTGAAATAATTATAATAAAGATTTCTTTGTGCAAAAAACTATATGCCTGAAACTGTCTAACTGTATATTATTAAATTCTGTTTAATGATCGATAGGAAACTCCATAATTAATAAATTTAATACAAAATAATGAATATATTACTTTATCTTCTTCAACTTAAGTTGTGTACAACTTGAAGTTCAATTTGATGTATCAGGCAGTCGATGAACTTCAGCAGAATATGAAGATATTTTTAAATTTGAACTCCTCAGCTCGAGAAGCTTCTCACATCTGGGAATTATAATTCGATGTAACCTTTTATCGCATTCCATATACAGTCGAAGTGGATAGTAGAATATCAATCATGGTTGTTAGGATTTTACACGAAGAGCAATTACGCTCATTAAACATGATCTACAAACCGTATATCGTGCAAATGCACGAGAGTGAAACATGGACTTCGATTTTATTGTAAAATCGACATTAATCGGCGTGCTTGACACGAACACTTGTTTAATTAGATTTCTTTGTAAGTTGTAAGAAATATTACATCAGTTGAATAAGTAATTAAATATTTGTTTGTATGTATATATCAATTTATCACAGAATTGCATATAATTCTAGAATTTATTTCACTGCCGTTCCAAATTTTATTGAGTTTTCATTGTATGAAATACTCTATAATGCTGTGTGTATCTCGAACGATAGATTGATAAAATTGGGTCAAGATGTAGTGCAAGGAAAGTTCTGCGGTGGTAACTCACAGGCCTGGAAGCGAATCTTTACTTTGCTAATCGAAGTCAACTCATTACTTCTGCCAAGAATGGCCTTTTCGTTTCGTTCTCGAAAGTGTCCTTAATTATTGCCAGGAATTATTACCGTACCTCGCCTTCACTTATTTTCTCAAAATATGTAGGTGTAATCCAGTACGTGATCCTAATTGGGCTTATGAGCATATAAAACGCAAAACCTTGTGAATTAATTTAATTACAATTCTTATTCAATGAAGGTATTGTAGACCATATTGATAATAAATTCTGACAGTGCTTAAAATTAATGAAAATCGTAAAGTAAGCGCTGTTAATAAAGACGTACTCAATTTTGTATAATACAAATTAAACATCACAGAACAAATATTGGATTTAGTAACGCAACATATTTGTTACAGGTTTCAATTAAAAATTTAATTACGAAATTCCAGCAGCATAGATTCATAAATCTCACTTGAATGAGTACCAATAAAATTTATTAATTCTTATTAATGCAAATTAAAAAGAATGTGTGCAAGATATAAATAATACTTCTGCCCAATTATTTATAATGTTCTCTTCTTTCAAAATTAATATATAATGTAAAAATGATAAGCAAAAGTTAAAAATTATTCTACTTAAATTGCCAAAGTGAACCAATATGAAACACTGAATGGATCTGTCTCTATAGGTCAGCATAGTGAATACAACCCCTTTTCCAAGTCCTCCTTTTCCTTTTCCCTGGATTCCCTTTTATTCCCAATTTTCCTCCACCCACCATTCGTCTGACGTGAAATACTTCCCGCGTTTATCAATGCCTATTAAAGTCTCCGAATTCATACTTAAATATTAGTACCACAAACAGAAGCAAATTAAATACAATTATATTAAAATACTAAATCGAAATCTCTAATTGAGCTAACATTTTTATTGTACTTTCACTTTTCGTAAATATATTTAAATTTGGATTATTTCGACCCAAAAATCGCGTATGTATTTGTTGTTCTTTGCCAATTCCATACAAGGTTTAAACATTATCACCCGCAGTGGAAATTTGATCTTTTAACACTACATTCAGCAGACACTCGAATGGATCTTCTCAACAGCCTGCTCAGTTTTATTAACGACGCTCCTCTCGTCTTTGCCTCTAGCGGTTTTTTTTCGTTTTTCCCATTTCCCCTTCCATCGTTTCGTCCACGGATTCCGTAGTTTCCGGCAAAAGGTAGCATTTCTCCCGGGACGCGCGATATTGATCGCGGTTTTGCGGCTGAAAAAGATTACCGCGATTTGCGATAATATTGCTTCGAAGGCGGCTACTTTTCCAGTCTCTACGAAGAGTTTGCACGAGCCTCGAGTCACGTTGTTAGAAAGGAACGATAATTCTCTTCTCGAGCGAACACGCTCTGCGAAACACGTGCAAATTCTAAGCAAAGCCGATACACTTTCCTGCAGGTTGCAAAACGCGTGTGATTTATTTTATTGTTTCACGATTTGTCGATAAAAGGATGCGTGATGAGAGAGAGAGAGAGAGAGAGAGAGAGAGAGAGAGAGAGAGAGAGAGAGAGAGAGAGAGAGAGAGAGAGAGAGAGAGAGAGAGAGAGAGAGAGAGAGAGAGAGAGAGAGAGAGAGAGAGAGAGAGAGAGAGAGAGAGAGAGAGAGAGAGAGAGAGAGAGAGAGAGAGAGAGAGAGAGAGAGAGAGAGAGAGAGAGTTGTAGTAGACGATGAATAATAAGAATTTGGGAATTGATTGAATAATATGCACTTGCGTGAAGTGGATTGCGGTATGTTTTATATAGGGTGGTTTGTTTAAGTAGGTGTTGTTAGGTAGTACCGTGTACATACACTCTTGTTCATAGATCGTAAAAAATATAATATCTAGTAGTTGGAATTTGTTAATATATTTAACAAGTCTTTCGTTATATTTTACACAATTAGTGAAATATTAAAATTGTGAAATATAAAAAAATATGTAAAAATAATCATGTTTACTGTCCCAAAATAAACAGAAGTCTTTCCATCACGATGATTAATAAATATATAGTTCCTCTCTTTTTCTTTATTTATCTTTCGCGTAAAAATACAGTGTTTTCGTAATGTTAGCCATCCGCTTACGCCAGTAGACAGTCGGCGAAAACACTTAATTTTAGTCTTGTTAATGTATTTTGTAAGGGACGAAGACGTCTATAATTCATTGTCGTATTTGCGAGATGTCTACCTTAGCTGTATAAAAAAATGAAGAAAATAGTGTTAACTTTACTTTAATTGTAAGATAAAAAATTAGCCATTACAAAAAGGAAGATTTTTAAGTACAATCGATTATTACGTTTAAAATATTGGTAGCTCTGACGACGAGTTGGCCCGTCTCCTCTGGTTAACATATTAATATAAACTTTTAACCTTCTGTGATTCAAGTTTGTGGGATGACTAAAGTTTTCTCATTCGCTTGGTTCAACATACAGTTTATCTATTCTAAAAGTGGAAAATTATTATTATGTCTGTTAGTAATGAAATATCACTATTAGAAATACGAAGGTATTAATTATTCGTAAGAAGTTATTGCCAAAGATATTAATTATTAATATTATATTATTATCTCAGATACGAATTGATAATAATAAGTTATTGCTGTCATATATCGGTAAAAATTGCCTGTACGTTTTTCGCTCGATTCAAGTCTTTCCTTTGCTTTAGAAATCTGACCCTGACCGAGTACAACCTACTTACACTCGTGATTTGTCGATCACACCAGTTGCACAAGGCATCGCGTCGTCGGTCAACTAGCAATAGTCTTCTTTCCAGTCTTCTGCTTCTGCAAAATATACTTCTATAGTATTCATGTAGTGCTTGCATAATAATATTATTAATACGTACATATATTTACATTGAAATAAATTTAACAACATGAAGGTAATATTATGAAGCTGCAAACTATTACACACTGATTTACTTTGTGTCAAACCAAACTTTGTTAGACTGTACACTGTACATTTAACTGGCTACTGTCTAACTCTGATAATTCTTAAGTGGGCAACTCCACTCTCGACCGAACTTTCATTTTCGTTGCATTATTAAACAGTCTTGCGTCGGCAATGTCTTTATTTCACTTAAAACTACGAAATCAATGTATTGTAAAGCAAACGTACATGCAAGAAATTGTTGAGGAACTTTAGTTTTGTTATTTCTACTTTGTTTATCGTTTATTTCAAGTTCGGTAAAGAGCCTACCATAGTAACGAACAGAGTACAATTACAGTGTATAATGGTGTCGATAAATGTCAGGCAACAGCCAAATAATAAGTACAATGTTATACTTAACTATAAAAATATAACATAATGATAAATACATTTTTACAAAAATTCCATTTAAAAAAAAAACCCTTTATCAAGCATAATTATATACATATAATTAAGTAAACAAAAAACGAACAATAATGCAAAGTTTTAATCTTAAACCAAACCAGTACCATTAACCCTCCACTTTCGAATTTTAATTCCTAAAAAGGAAATCTTATAACAAAATACGTATCAACCCCGAATATCAATAGTTTTCAACCCCATACCCAAAACGGTTGAAAAAAAACTGCAACAATACAGATACGTAAGCAATGGCGATTTATTTTTTACACAAGAAACGCTTCGTGCACCACAAACTGCATGATAAACGGTACATGAATATCCTAACCCTTCTGTGTCTTTTCCAGAATCTCTTCGTGATTACAATGGCCTTTCGTCGGACCTTTACAAGCCATCCAACTACGATAAGCTTGCACTGTCTCTCCTATCGCCCCTTCCGAACGAGCAAGACTTCGCCATCAACGTCTGCACGTTGCTGTCGAACGAGGGCAAACACATCTTACGTCTCGATAAATATCCACGTCTCGTGAACATTCTCCTGGCTCACGCCGGTGTCTTCGACTCGCCTGGCACGCGGCAACTCTTCATCGAAGTTTATTCCCGCGTAAGGAATTACTCGATCAACTCATTCTGGTCGGACGTCCTTGACTCCCAGGACGTGATAGATCTCACGAACGAGAGGACGTTTATGAAGAAACCTAACACCAGCCCGCAGACCTTTTCCAGACGGAAAATCTTGGAGAAGGAGAAGCAGAACAAAAGCGCCACGCCAACGGAAAACGATGAAGCTTCAACGTCGATGGAAGTCGACGGGGTAAGATAGAACTGTCGATTGACTGTTTTGATAATCGTTGGATGTTACCCTTTGGAAGAAACTACTGGGCTTGGTCGTTGAATTAGGATCGCGTGTAAAAGGATCAGTTTTTCTGAATGTAACGCTACGATGTAAACGACAAATTGTTCTTAATTGTATAAATTATTGTCAAATATGATTTTCAACCTTTTCTTTATCCTATGGTATATATAAATTAGTTATTGATATTATACGGTAAACGAGAAAATATATTATATTGTCTTTTTACCAGTCTGATAAAAAGAGTATACATTTGTTTATGATTTTCAAGAGATAAGTATTATCTTTCCGGTTCGCTCCAAAGTGGCAATGAAATATCTATCTTTCTCACTGTATATGAAATCACATTTTTTGCACATTTAACGACAGATTTGTAATCATTACTGCCACGTCATATTAGCTTTTCTGCCACGCCTCGCGTAACAATGAAATACTGTACTTCGTAAACTAAATTCATGTTTATGTTGTTCATTCCAGGTGCTTCCAGATTGTTCAAGATTAGATCCAATCGGATCGAATCAGGACGAGAGCCTGACAGATCAGAACCAAAATTCCATAAAGTTTGAAGAAGAGGACAAAGACTTGTTTTGTGTTGGCCGAACGCTAGGGACGCAGGATCCTTATGGTCAACGTGTACTGCAGATAGCATCTATCTTACGTAATCTAAGTTTTACCCCAGAGAACGCCGCTATATTGGGGAGGAATCGATGTTTCTTGAGATTTGTATTACTGTGCGTAAGAGCAAGGTGGAGCAATTTGCATCAGCTTGGCTTCGACATATTAGGGAACATAGCGAATGAAATAATCTTGAAGGAGGCTGGCGAGAGGATAACCGATGTTGTACTGTCATGTGTGGCAAAGGGAATTGAATCCCAAGACAGGTTTATTGTTATTTCCTGCTTGGAGGTGCTTAATAAGATTAGCCAACAGGACAGCAACGAGGAAGTTGTTACGTTCGGACTAGAAGACAATGTGTACGAACTTATATGCAGGTGAATTTTCTGTTTATATTTCGTTGTGTTCCCAAAATATTTAGTCTCAAGACAAACTGTAGAAATATGTGTTCTTTTGCGATGCGTATGTCTGTATCGGAATTATCTGCATTTGAGTTACTAATTTTTGAAAAAGGATAAAGGATGGCGTAACTGATAGTATATCCAAATTTTCGTTAGCACATTACCTATATAAACGAAACACAATTTTCTATAGATCTGTGTAAATTTCAAGCTACATTTTTCTAATATTATTACTCTTACTGGACATAAATATCATTCTTTCAAAAGACCAGTTCATTTTTTAACAAATAATTAGTTTCTATAATGCTGGAATCGTCTACGTGCACCTATTTTTCCTTAAACGTACAGTGCTTTACAGACGCCTACTACGCTCGTTATTGCATGCACACTAATCGTGATGGAATCCAGGGAATACATTATAACAAAGAACTCTGTTTTTTTGTTTTTTTTGTAACAGGTTTCTAGCTCTGAACGACATAGCCCTTTTAGTATATACCTTGGAATGTTTGTACGCGTTGACATCGTTGGGCGAACGGCCATGCACTAGCGTCGCGCGGGTACGCGGAGCTATCGACACATTAGTCGCCCTTGTCACTGTAGAAGCGCAGAGCTATGGACCGAAGGCTTGTATTCTGATGAGAGTAATCGAAACAGTGTCCACTGTGGCGGCACCAGCGATTGCTACTCAAAACACTCCGGTCCCGGCTACTGTTCCAGCTGCGACGGTGTCGCCGTCTGTGCCAACTACTCCAGCGGCGGTTACTGCATCACCGGCTCCCGTTAGTCCGGCACCTTCGCGACCTACTACCCCCGCTGCGACTGTGACAAAATCTGCAACGCACAGTACGTGTACTGACAAATCAACTCTGCTAATAATTCTTCACAGACTCATCCCCGTATGGATCACTCGCAGCGTTCTTTTTGTAAATTACTTCTGTCAATGGTGACCGTTGATAGTGCGGTGTTTTTGTATTATTAGGTCGCCCCATAGGTAACGTCAGTTTTTTTATTGGTACATATATCAGGGGAATATAAATAATGAATTATCGCTTGGCAATTAGAAATGAGGATCATCTTTGACATTTTTTGATCCATACACTGTACACCTTAAATATATTTGTTAGCACTGGCCGTTACATCATTTCCATTATTAAACTTATACAATGTATCGTGCCGAATATATTTCCTGTGGCTGCAATATTCGATCTGTGCTCGAGTACTGTTTATGCAATATTGAGTGACGGCTTCTATTTATATAGGACACGTACCAATCTTATGGGATGATACAATACCTTGTTCCATGTAGCGTGATGGGAAAATCAATCGAAAATATGCGTGCCGATTACTGTGTTATGAACCCCTTATTGTGGTCGACATTAATTTGCATTATTCTTTTCATTCATATTTTTAGAAGCAGTGGAGACGAACAACTCTCTTCAACAGCAACATGCACACCAACAGATCATACAGGAGAACGAACAGTTTGCTCTCAGTTGGTTAAGAGCTACCTTCGAACCTGTACTGGGTGTGCGTATAGAGCAAGAAGAATTGTATAAAAAGTATCTTGGTTGCTGCACAAAGATCGGTAGAAGAGGCGTGATTGCTCCACTTCATTTTCCAAGATGCGTTAGGTATTTCTTGATACTTGTCATTTCATTAAATCTAAAATAGTCTTAAATTACCGTTTGCCTCTCTTACCGTATTCAAAATTGTATAGTGTTCAGTATTACATACTTGGCAGCAAGTTTTCATTATTCATTACATTCCACCATTTGTTGATGCCAAACTTCTGTTTCACAGATCTGTATTTGGCGGAAGCGTCGGACCAAATCCATTGAAGGGTGAAACAAGTGGTACTCAGTATTATGAAGGAATCCGAGTACGGGCCACACCTCCCCAAGTAACTTATCCGAGCCTAACTGCGGTTGGGACTAACACTGCTCCAATTCCAGCAGTCAACGCAACGCCAGTAAAGGTGCTTCCCGTACAACAGCGTACAATCAAGAGTATAAGTCCTGCTCCTGATAGCACAGCCCTAGACAATCCTGCATCTGGGCCTCCAAGAACTCCTGCCCCAGCGTCACCTATCCTGAAAGCCCAATTGTCTGCCCCACCGAAACCACCGTCCAATACCTCGAACACCGCAACTCAATCCCAAAATCCAGTCACCAAGGTTGATTCTAAAAGTCAGGTGGGTCCGAGTCCTAGCTTTCTACCATTCTCTCTACCACTCATGACCTTGGTTCTTATTTTGGTTATGGTTTCACTATGCAATTGTAATATGGGCTTTCCTTAACAACGTTACATTTCGCATGCCTCGAATCCTGTACATCCCATTGCTATCACGTGCATGACATAATAACTAATCGATTTATTTGAACAGTTGATGTCTGAATTATTGAAACATGGTATTTGTGAAATAATTTTACGATACGAGACTGCTTTAACATTCAATGTAGTTATGCGAAATAGCATAATTGAGACATATTTGTCATTCGACGAATCTAGATGTTATTGTAAACGACAAGTTATTAACGATAAATAAGGGATATATATTTTATTTTAAATACATGTGTTTAGGATAGGATTGGTGCATATATGAATTACCATTTAAAATTTAACGGTCTGGCTTGATATACATACATCATCGAAGCTTGAAAATCTGTCTGTTCCGAAATATTTTCAAATCATATATCTAAGCAAATTTGACTATTGCATGATCAATGTAGATTCTCATTTCTCGTGTGCAATTCATGCAGGCGTAATTTTGATCATATTACCCTTGTAACATGATATGATATGACTCTTGCTGCCTTCTATTTTTCCATAACATGTATAGATTTTCTTGTTGATTAATTTTAATTGTTCTAGACGATACATATCATGCTTCACTTAATGAAATGCTGCTATAAGGACATTGTTTAACTATTATGCCTTACAAATATTAGAAATTTAATTTCCCTCGTATAATCACGATTGATGAAATTCATTATCAATACTAGAAATTCTTCATCATATCTAAAATAGATCACTAGCATACTACATGGCGTATCTAACGAACGAAGATTACTAACGCCATAATTATAATTGCCAAAGTATTATGCCAGGGTGGTTTACATAAATGGCAGCATCAAAGTATCTCTGAAATGTTTATGTAAATTTGATAAAACAATTTAAACTGAAAACAAAATATTCTCAAGGAACCAATAAAAATTTCTCCGAGTATTCATTGTTTTCGAAATTTCAAGGTACTTTTTCTTAGCAGTTCTCGTGTTTCCTTCGTGCAACTTAAGTTTCTCGACATCCTTCTGTCATGTTACCGTAAACAATGGAGATACGTAGATAATTCCATTCATGCAGGTCACACTCTCTACTTAAACATCTAGCTGTCTATCTTTCGCCGTCTATTAAAAAATGAGCAAATAAATATTTCATACCACGATGGTATTATTTTTATTGCAATTAAATATACCGTAACAATATCATAATTAAATTAGAATTATCGTTAATCAGGTATCAGTATCGCATCCACACCTGAGCCATGCGCTGCTGTCCAGTGGTTCCCAAACTCAGCTGCAATCCCAACAACAGTTACAGCAAGTACAACAGTGTCAAACGATCCAGGTAGTTGCAAAGGAAGATAATCGAAGTGGTACTACGTCCAGTTCCATAATAAAAAGCCTTCTGGCTACTAAGGTAACGGTCAGCAGCGACTGCATGCCCAGTACTGCTGCGACTTGTGTGTCTACCCCTACTGCCTGTGTAACAAACACTACTGCTAGCATCGCATCCAGCATCAGTGCCAACCAGCTAATAACCAGCAACCAGGTATCATTGTTGTACATTAACAATGAAAACTGCAGTAGTATTGTTTTTTTTTCTTTTTTGTACTCGTAGAACGTTGAGTTTGATATTACGAATCTGATGATGATCTTGTCTGGTAAAAGAATTTTTTGGACGGTTTGAAAGAGTTTCATGAAAGTGAAGACCAAGTATACGAAAAGATGTTTGAACAAAATTGAAGATAAAGCATGTTTATATGATAGTAATTGAAGATTTTGAGTAGGATACGATATTTTCATGTAGGATAACTTATAGTGAATTGATATCCTACGTTTGTAGAGATTTTTCAGGATAAGATCGCACTTGGAATCATATTTAGTGAATGTATGTTTTAACACATTTGATTTCGAAGAGTTTATTGTTTGCGTTTTACAGTAGTCGTAAATATTATGTTTTTGTTATGCCATTTTCTTGTCTTTCAGGTACATTGAATTTACACGAAACTACATTTTCCATAGTTTTATATTTGTGTTCATTGATTATTGGAAATTTTCGAGTAATACTTAACGAAGTGATTATTTTGGCATTCAACGAAATTATGAATAATCGTATTTTTGTATTGTACTAACAAAAGCATGGTTTTCAAGATTGAAATTAGTTTTCTCCATAATTATTATACGAAACCAAGGAAAATGAATTTCTAAATAAACAGTATGAAAATTTCAAATGTTCTAAATTGCAATACTCGTCTAGGTTGCCCAGCGACAACAGCAACAGAGGCTACTACAGCAACAGTTGATTAACGTATCGCAACCTGTAATCACAACTAGTTCAACAACAATACTCCCAAAGACTCCTGTCAACTCGAAGCAGAAGCCAGCTATCACACCCATTCCTGCCAAAAAGATACAAAGGCTCAACGGAGCCAAATTTATTATGACTAATAATTGTGACAAGGTTGGTACAGAAGTTTCACAGAAAAGAAGAACTGTTCAAAACATTTTCCCCTGGTTTATTGTACTTCAATTTTATAATTGTTCATTTCAGACTGAAGTAAGTGATAACGAAAATGTCAACCAAATCGTAACATCGACAACATCTTCCAACGTGATTTTAAACTCAACTGAAAATCACATATCGTCGAATATTAAAGTATGCCGGCCTCCAACCACACACGTAATCACATTGAACAAAACGATTCAACGTTCAACTTGCACCTCGATTGCCGAGGATTCCGATTCAACAAACAATTCCCTGGCATCCAGTAGTGGGATCGGTGGCAGTAGGGATTGTTCAGGTGTCGGGGTGGAGGAGGACAATTCTTTGACGAGTTTCGAAGGGATTTTGTTGAACGGTGCGCCAAGTAACATGGACATCGATGCACAAGAGGATGGTTCCTCGAAAGATTCGTCCAGTGTGATTTCGAAAGAGAAGCCCTTGCAGAGCATGATGCTTGCAGATTTGCTAGAAAGAAAGGTTGACAAAGAACCCATTTTGAACGGTGTTTTAGGGAAAAATTCGATTAACGAGAAAGGAATGGACCTAGTGGAAAATCATATTAAGAAAGTACTGAAAGAATCTCCTACCGACGTTAAACTAAAAACCGAAGTCGAAGGGGGCAACGTTATACAAACCGAAGTCTCCGAGGACGCCTTGATCGAGGCACCAAGGGGTATAAAAAGAGCAGCCAGCGAATCGGACGAAGTGGACATGAAGAAAGTAAAGTATTCCAACGGCACGATATCGCCGGATCCTGCTGTCGATTCGACCACAGCGGAATCCACGATCTCTAGCATAAAATCTGAGGAGCAGGACGACGATAAAGATAGCGAAAAGGCAACCGTATCTTCTACAGCGGCAAACCTCTACGCTGCATTGGCTGCAGATTGCATAGAAGACGAGACAGATCTCGACGAGAACGTGAACGTGAACATGAACGTTACCAAGGAAGAGCCCCCTCCTGTGATAAAAGGGGAACCCCACATGTTTGTGAATCAAATAAATCAGCAACCACCTCAGCAGCAGCAGACTCAAGTCCAGCAACCGCCACCGCCACAACCGCAACCACAGAAGTCTCCTTTGCAAGCTCAACAACAACACCAACAACACCAACAACACCAAATACAGCCACAGCAGCCGCCTCAACAGCAACCACAACCTCAGCAGCTCATCGTAACAGCTCCCAGGCAAATAGTCGTGCAGCAGACAATTCAACCGAACAATCAGGTCATAATACCAGCGTCGGCGGTGAAAGGAAGACCGACGCAGTCGCAGCCACAAGTTCTGCTGCAACAAGGGGCGGGAGGTCAATTACAGTACGTAGTTTCCGGCGGAGTGCCAGGGCAGAATTACGTTCTAGCACAGCCGCAAACGACGCTGGTTCAGGGTCAAGCGCAGACAGTGCTCGTGGCGCAGACAACGCAGCAACAAGGCACAGGCGCGAAAACGATCATTATATTGCAACCGCAAGCAGCTACGCAGCCTACGCAACAAAAAATGGTGGCAGTTACGCCGCAGGGACAGCAAGTTGTCGTTACACAAGTATCGCGCCCCATTTTACAGAGCCCGGCGCTTGGAAATATACCACCGCCATTGGTACCAACCTCGGGCACAATTCCACAAACTTCCATAATAGTGAACAGTTCCGTAGCACAAACTAATCCGAACACGGTGACCGTTACGATTCCTGCGATGGCACAGCATTCGCCTATGTCGGCCAGCGTGCCCTCGAGGGTAGTGACACCGACCCCTGCGTCCACACCGCCGCCAACTAGACCCACGACGCCGCATCAGGCAGCCGCGACGCATGGATTGGTCGTGAAACAACCGGCAAAACTTGTTAAGACCGTTAGTTCCTCAACATCCACCGAGCCGGAGTCTAAACCGTCGACGAGCCAAAATCTAGCGGAGAAGACTATTACCATTAAGATCGACCCTAATTCGTATCTGTGCGAATGGCGGGGTTGTTTAAGGTGATTTTGTTTTCTCGAGATTTTAGGAACAATTGATGTCGCAAGTGATCTAAGTTTTTCGTTTTATTACTTTACTAAGTGGGAGTATTTATGTGGCTGCAGAGTTGAAATGTTCGTCCATTTCTCTCGTACCGCATTGAATAATATTGGCGAGACTGAAACTCGTACATTACCAATCGTATTACGAATCTTTCTCTTTTTTACTATAAAATGTATAGTAGTTAATGTGCAGCTATTTCATACTAAAATATTTATGTATTGTCGCAGGCAATTTAAAACACCACACGAGGTTTACCTCCACGTGTGCGAAGCACATTGTCCAACTGGCGGGGAGGAGATATTATGTCTTTGGGCAAGTTGCGACGCCTTGAAAAGGCGTAGATTTTCATTAATGACACATTTGTACGATAGGCACTGTAACGCGGAAGTAAGTACATTTGTTGATTACTTATATTGATATTATTATCTATTTCTATGAAACTCATGGCGAACAAACAATTTATTCCAGACAATGTTGATGAGGAGGAAACAGTTGACGGTAACGGGGAAGACCGAAGTTTCCACATTGACAGCCCCGACTCCCCATCACCCTGGATATGCACCAAACGCAGCATTCCACGCTATTAAACGGCACGCTCTAGAATTTGTTAACCCGAAAGAGTTAATGGTTAGTAAGGCTGAGATTCTAAAAATCAATTATACACACACCACTTTGGTAAACTTTGTTCAAAAGAAAAAGCAAAATGGAAGAAGCACAAAACACTTCTCTGTGAATGGTGATATTATAAAATGCACTAGATATATTCTATATACGCGTGTTAGTAAGATAATTGTACCTTGAATTAACGCGATTAACGATGCAATTAAATCTTTTGGCGATATTTCGGCAAACCCTTTATAGCCCCACGGTTTCTCAGAGCCTATTGAGTTTTGTTAATGTAATAAAATTTCTTATTCTCTTGGCGAAGCAGCAAAGGCCGACCAAGCCCGCTGCAGCCACCGCAAGCTCTTCTTCCCCCAGACCTGGGCAAAATCCTCCACCAGAACAGGTAAAAAACGTGTTCAGAAATTGAAACAAAAAAAAAAAAAAGGATTCACGATTCACAGCCACAGCCCTTGTGCGCTGCTCCTGCCGCCTGTAATTTTTTTTCCGCTTCATTTTCTCTCGTTTTCTCGCAACATTCGCTGTGTTCTTTTTTTTTTTTTATTTTATTTTATTTTTTAATTCTTACGTTAAGGTTTGATTTTTCTTTTCCTCGGTATTGTACACGTATGTATAATTTACTGTTTGTCAGCATGGATTTTCATTTTTAGTTTCATCTCTCGTAGCTAGCCTAGCGTCGCTATAATTTTGTGTTCACGCGGTTGAAGTGCATTCACGATGACGAAGGGTACTGGTGCCAATTTTAATCTATTTCAGGCAGCATAATGTAGATTTGTTTTGATAAGAATCAACTTCGAAATTACATAGGCTTTAAGAGTATAATCTTTTTAAGAGATAACGATATTTGTAGTTGGAAATGAAAATTTCTTTTTGTTGAGGTGTCTTGTTGTAAGACAATTCTATGGGATGATGGATCGTTCGACAGATATCAGTTGAATTTTTTTAAGGATTATTGCCTTGCAACTTTCGCAGAATATAGAGATAATACTAATGATAATTACAATTTTACGGAACAGGGAGAATACAAGTGAATGTAGAATATAGCTTGTTTACGGTGTAAATATTTCTAGCGTTATTGCAAAACTTCAAGGCAATTGAAAATAGGAAAATTTTGTACAAAATTATCTTATTTCTGTTATTACTTAATATGTTTAAGTAATAATTGTACTTAGTTATGATTTGACATGGCATGCTGTAATTAATTAATTTTTTGAAAATATTGTGTATGCGTGTTTGATGATTTACGAAAATTAATATACTGTGTGTTGCACTGTAGAGTGAAAAATGCAAAGTCAGTGGTTTGTTTTTTTTTCTTCGTGAAATTCTATAATTTATTCATACGCAATACCATTTTCCGAATATGGTTTTATTCTGTTTTCATTATTGTATTTTACTAATGTTCGAAGTTGTTGCAACTAATTAATTCAAGCATCATTAAACAATTGTCACATTTGTGATATATATCATGTTTGTTCGAGTGTTACTTAGAAGACTTTTTTAATTATAATGCATAGTTCAAGAGCGTGTTTCAAATCCGTAATTATTTGTTGTTTTCTTTTTCAACAGGATGACAACGAAGGTCCAGTGACCAAAAGTATTCGCTTAACAGCAGCTCTTATTCTCAGAAACCTAGTCATATATTCAACACATGGCAGAAGGTAAATCCTTGGTTTGAATTTTTTATGTAAATTAATATTTATATAATTCTTACCTAAATACAATTTCAACCGCCATTAGTTTTTGAACTTGCCTTTGCCTTTTGAGGCATTCAATTCTAAATCAGTAAATTAATATAACATTCTTATACCGAACAGTATTCTATTTAATATTTTGTTTCATTTACATACGTTTATTCGGATTATTTGGTACGCTATTTCATGATGAAGAAAGAGCTGTGCCAAAGATTTCCTTAAAGTGCTATTAGCTGTTTGTACTAAATTCTAATTCGTACCAATTTCTGTTCAACTTTTATCTGGATTTGATCTACTTATTTCATTTCTATGTAATTAAAAATAAATTGGCGTCACATTTGAATTATTCCGTGTTTATCGATGAAACGTAATTAAATATAGCCGTTGCGCGTTCTTTTTCCAGGCATCTTAGAGCGTATGAACCACATTTGGCAGGTGTGGCATTAAGTAATGTCGAATCATCAAGAACAATCGCACAAGTTCTGTACGACATGAACGATCAAAGCAGCAGTAACCATAGGTGACCTCTTGAATCAGGCCTCTAAGAAAGCTCCTTCACGTTGCGAGCAATGATCAACACTCGTTTATCTTGAATTTTAGTGTAAAGTGAGAGGAATTAACAGAAGTAAAATGATGCAGGATTGCGAGAAGTTTACAATTTATTGTAAAAGTGTGATTGTGCGTTTCAATGAAGAATAAAGAAGGCAAGGAAAACGAAGAAGAGAAACATGGTCAAGAGGATGTACTAGGAGAAAAGGAGAGAGAGAGAGAGAGAGAGGGAGAGAAAAAAGGAAGAAGATACGGCAATGTTCCATAATTATTAAAGAGGCCTATAAACTTACTAGGCAAGTCGCGATTTGCCGATTTAGACTATAATAATGTACTGTAACTAGTAACACGAACGAAAGACAGTAGTTGAAGTGATTGCAGATCAGTGATAAATGAAAAAAAAAAACAAAACAAAAATGCGAGATAATATTTCAAATTTAATATTAATATTTATTTTCTCAACAAGAAGCGGAAGAAATGTTTTTAGTAATCGTGTACAAAAAAAAAAAATGGAAACGAAAGGGCGAAGAAAATACTTTATGGACGTTATAGTTAATTACAATCAATATTATTATATTATATTATATTATTATTATTAATTATTATTAATATTATTATTGTATGTTTTTCATAAGTCACCACAAGAAAAAAACCTAGAATGTAAAGAAACCTTTTTATGAAATGTATTTGTTAGGAATTTACGATTTTTTTTTTTTGCTTATAATTGCATATTGCAATTACATGGCTATATTATCGTCTCTCTTTGTTTTATTATCGAGTATATTCTTTATCGCGGCAAACGTTTGGCCAAGGCGTCGCACAGGAGCGTTTCGATGATAAATACTTTAGTAAAAAGAAAACCGGCCTGAAACGGTCCATCGTGTAGAAAAACCTAAGAACTATCTTCTGCTTTAGCGTCGGTTTTAGCTCGGGAGAAGAACACCTAGCCAGCCGTTCGTTCGACTTCTTTAACTTTTAAATCGAGTGATACTCTAACTATTTAGTAGAAAACTTTTATACTTTTCTCCATGAAAATTGAGAGCATGTCGTGTCGAGAGGCGAATCATTTCATCGATCGTATTATTATTATTATTATATTATAATTGCCATCCAAGTAACGTTTAAATAAACGATCCCCGATTACTGCGAATCATTGGAAACTCTCGAAAGACGGCGAGAAGCATTAGTAAAAATGCTACACACGTACACACTACGATCCGATCGAGTCTGAGATCAATTTATTGCTTCCGACTTGTCCTATGTATTATAGATACAGGTGTAAGTATATTTATACTTGGAACTTAGAAAGGCCTAAATGTTCTTAAAGCCAGTGGTTTTTTTCAAATTTTTCAGCACTAAAATGATTGCTGGATGATGGATGGAAACTAAAAGAAGCACTATTCCAAGCAGTTCTTTTTCATTGTATTATTATTTTATAAGTCTCTTCCGTCTCTTTTTCTTTTTTAATGGATTTACAGTATTGACTAACAGAAAAGAAATAACGACATTATTTCAATTTCAACTCATTGAATCGTACGTTGGGTAAAAAACTAAATACTGGGATAAGTACTGTGTTACGTTTCTATTTATTTTCGCATCAGGTTTTTTTGTAAAGACTACACATTAGATTTGCAAAGTGTTAAAATTACAAGGGTTTCGTGCAGCCTGCTGTTTTGAATAATTAAGCACGTGTCCCATAAATGTGTCTTTATTTTCTTCGACGATTGTTATTAATTGATCAATTTGTGCTCTTTACTTTGCTAGTGTTACTGCAATTTTTACACAACACAGTGCTTCTGCGACTCTTCGAACAACCCAGTTTAGAGCCAAACAGATTTTTGTGACGCGTTGTGACTAAGGCTTTACTCTTTCTTTATCATTCTAAATCCTAACAAAATGTTACCGAATTCTCTGTATCATATAAACTGTACAAAAAGTAAAGCAACAAAAGAAAGTGTATCGGGAAATGATAATTTTGATTATTTCGAGAAGATTACACAAATTTTAAAGAAAACAGAAAAAAACTGGCGATACAAGTTTTCTTCCACATGCGAAAGTTAGCAATTCATTGAAATATATTGTAGTTATTATTCAAACGATGAATAGGATCTTTTTTTTCCGTTTCCAAACAATTAATTTAGAAGAATAATTAAAGAGGGTGTATGTTTTACGTTTAATACTTTATCGAATGTGACAATGAAGTTTGCGAGAACAATGAGTTTGCATTTAAAACAAATATCGTTTGTCGGATTATCCTCTGGTACTCAGGCGGGATCGCGAATTTGCAGAAAAATTCTATGAGGTTCTTGTTCGACTAAAAAGGTTGGAGGACTAAAGTGTATATGTATAATTATAAATATTTGTACATAAATGCCTGTATTTCATTCATGATGTTACGAGCTCTGTGTAAATTTTCTTAAAGGTGTAAGATTTAAATGTCTGGCGAAGCGAAGTGAAGAAAATTTCTTGTATTATAATAGAATAATGGCAAAACGTAGGAGTTGCAAGGTACATAAAAAAATTTTTGTAATTGTTGAGAATCCATACACAGCGGACGCTGAGAAAAGGGAGAGAAAGATAGGGAAAAGTGTGCGTGTGTGTGTGTGTAAGAGAGAAAGAGAGAGAAACCGGTTGGTACCGATTGTAAACGAAAAAAACTGATAATTATTAGATTGTCATCGTAAATTGTAAAACGGTGGCGAGATTTGTGCGAGCCTCTGTTATGTATTTTATATATAGATTATAAATATTATAAATATATATAAAATACATATGAGTATATAAATATATATATATAAATATATACATAAATCAAATTGAAATAGCTGACCGTTTAGAAGAGAAAATCTTATGAGAGGCTTTTTATTTTTATTATTTGTAATTACCTAGTTTACATGTTCACCGTTTCGTACGATCATCGAGATCATAACAATATGTGTAAAGGAATAAAAGAATGATATAATAAATGACTAAATGCAAAAGGAGAACTATTAAAATTAAACGAACGAAATTTATTTGGAACGTTCATTCGTTGACTGTGCTACTTTTATGGAAAAGTCTCAGCGTACCTGATTCAAATGTCTATCGTCGAATAATATTTTTCGTTGATATTTTGACAACCAAAATTTTACTGTCGCTTTGCCACACACTATTCATCTGCACGTATATATAACATGTGTCCCAATGAACGAGTTAAATATAGCACTTACTTTGTACGCTGGTTATGTTCTTTATTTTCACATTTTTCTATTTTCCAAAAATTTCTACCTTTACAAATTTTATATTCGTAGGATCTATATACTTGTGTGATTGAATGAGGTATGGTATTTTGGAATATAGAAAGTTCTGGGAAAAATGAGACAATTCGATAAAGAAAGAAAGAATACCAATTTCCATACGCTTTATTATTGTGAAATTGCATTACCACTTTATTAATTCAGCGAATAAAATATAAAAAACGATACAATAAAATAAGCTATACTCTTACTATGTTAGTCGCGTGTACAATAGAATAACAATTTCTGTCCAGTACTGGTACAAATACAGTCTTGCGATTTGACGATTTAATAACAAGAATTGCGCTTCAAAATATATTATTTTCTTGATACATGCGATAATACAAGACACATTTTATTATCTTTTTATATATTACTATAATCGATCTTGAATTACAAAAGTACAAAATTATAGTTCCTAGTTACGAGAAAAATCAGGCTTTGCTTGGCAAAATGCTAATGTTTATTATTCACGTAAATATATAATTAAATTAAAATACCTAAGACCTTACCATCGGTGCGCTATAACTTTCTTTTATTTTAAATGCGTTAGGATATACTTTTCTTCTTTATAACTGTTTAACTTATTGTACAGCTATCTTTCCCTGCTGTTCCTTCATTGATGCAATTTTCTGTGGTATACCTATAGTTAAACGGAATAGAAGGGACTGAAGTGGCTGTAGTGATTTGCGTATCGGACGATTGCGTGCAAACAGTTCTTTCTAAATCTGCCACTCTGCAACATTTTGTAGAGTGGTCAGCGAGATATTCACAAATATTTTCATCACTCTGACAATTGTTTCCGGTCTTGCAAAACGCAGATTTTAATTTGAACACAATAGGCATCTGCGATTTTCCTCTGGACAGTTTACACCTGACCGATCTGTGATCGTACATCACGCAAGAATTTGCAATACATTTCGGTCTAAAATTCAAAAACTCCAACTTTTTATATCTCGACTTCAAACACGTATTATTTACACACTTCGTTAACAGTAACATTACAACATCGTCTTCGTCGCAATTCGAACATTTTTTACCCATTTCGCTTACGTTCACCGAATTGATCGTATCATTTTTTCTGTCTGCAAGTTGACTTTTCGATCCGACCCACGAAATTTCGTGAATCGATGATGTTGGTAAACTTTCCGCGGGCAATGAAGGTGTTTGCGTGTAAGTGGACATATTGAATTTGTTGAGCGTAGATGAAGCAAGAGGTTTTACTTTCGACGAATCAAACGTGTGCAGAAACAATTTTAGTTCGCATTGTATTTCTGCATTTTCTACTTCTTTTAATTTATTGCCTTTCTTATGACTTCTATCCTCCGTAGCAACGTCTTTCTCGCGTACACATTTTGTACTAATTTCTTGTAGAGGTATACCTTGGACTGTAACATGCTGTGAATCAACATTATTCTTCACTTGCGATAGTATACCTCGTGGACTTTTCCCACAAGTATCATTCAGACATGGTTCTTGTACGTAAATATTCTTCTTTTCAGGATTCTGTGTAACTATATCTCTCTGTTGCTTGGCAGCACAGTTTTCTGAAATAACCTTACACAATCCTTTCTCTTTTCTCTTTGTTCTAATACTATTATTCATAATCGTCAATTGCTCTTCCAAGGTTTCTGTGTGCCTTTTAATATCCTTTAACATCTTTATACACTCTGGTTTTATTATTCCTAACGATTTAAGCTGATTGTAGTGAACGTCTGTCAATTTGATTTTACTTTTCGCCTGCGGATAATTGCATTTCACATTTTTACATCGTACTTCCCTGTGCTGATACACTGTATCCTGAATATGATATTTCGTTCTCTCTTGATCTTTGAATTTCTTAACACCTTTCAGCATGTTCTGTAATATGTCCAGAGCGCTATCTATTGTGCTGATGCATTTGCTGTCACACTCGGCGTGATGAATACTTCTTTTAGGTTTCCAAGGTGTACAACTAACAGATTTCGTGATTGCTGTTTCGTTTCCTCGCTCCCTTTCTCGAACACAATTTAATTTACCGCAGTCTGTTGACGTGCAGCATGTGTTCGTAGAAAAATCACCGTTTTCTTGAATCGACGAATCCGTTAATTTCGTAGTCTTCAATGTATCTCTGTACAATGTACTCGTTTCATGATTTACTGTCGAATTATACATTCCACAACTATTTCTATCGCAATAGTATATTTTGTTAGTTAGAACGGTGCTCTGGAATTCATTGTTTCTCATCGAAGTGTTGGTACGATCAGGCCTGAAAGTGCTCACAGAAACGGAATCTCTGTAGGGTGTGTAATTCGTAGTAGCTTTTAGTGCATTTTCTGTCATTTTATATTCAGAATTATCCAACGCATTGATGCACTTTTGTCTAAGGTCTGTTTCCATGTAATTTGCTGAACTTTTCAAAATCGATTTTATCTTCGCTTCTGGAGTGTTAACGGAATCCTGTTTAATTGTATCATATTTGTTCGAACTGTATGATAAATTCGATTCAGCTGCTTCGACGATCTTTCTGGTTTCGTTTAATTCTTTCGGAATAGTCTCCAATTTTTTTACTGGAAAATTCTTTGATGAGGTTGCGTGATATTCAATAAAATTCTTGACATTATCCTTCATTAACGTTGGCGTTTGCCTTAAATTTGTTCCTTTAACGTTGGAGAATAATTGTGTTCTCCTAGGCGTACTTGTAGCAACCGGATTAAAAGAAAATGGAGGACTAACACTATATTGTGTTTGACAAATATTGTTAAATCTTGAATCCTTGCTGTCTTCGAATTTTTCGCAGCATCGCATCTTACTTGACTGCAGGAAATTCAAACGATTTTCTGCATTCCCAACATGGTCGACGTTTCTCTGATTCAATGAATCGAACTGTGATGTGTCGTTCAATGATTTGAAATCAGTTCTTACAGATTCTTCGTGTTTCCGAGGTTGTGGGACATTCTCAGCTTGTACAGTATTCTTTTGAACACAGTTATAGATGCTCGAATGCATCTTGCAATCTGATCGTAAGATTATGTTAATGCAAGGAACGTCACGATGAAACTCTTTCGTATGATTACATCTGTAGTTATTTCCTTTCCTCAAGTGTCCAGAGCAAGATACATCGAGAGGATGTATTACTTTCATCCTGCTTCGATCCGTTTGACCATCTGGCTCTCTGCTTGTTTCACTCTGCAAATATCTGTCGATCAGGATATGTTATAAATGACTTTATATAACCACATTTAGATCTACGTTAAAACTGTCAGGTGTTGAGTTTAAAGACCTGCAAAGA
This sequence comes from Nomada fucata, assembly GCA_948146005.1. Lineage (NCBI taxonomy): Eukaryota > Metazoa > Arthropoda > Insecta > Hymenoptera > Apidae > Nomada > Nomada fucata. The sequence goes on from OX411275.1 coordinate 10,548,924, forward strand.
AAAGAAGAAAAAGAATTTTAATTCGACAAAAATTGAAGATGTATCTTACAGTTGATTTTGTTCATAAATCGTTTCAAAATTCGTAGACTTGCGTGTACGAAGGTTGCATTAATAGGTAATATTCTGTAGGTCGTAGAGTATTTTAATTACAGTAGTCCCCGGATAAGTGATAGCTGAGGCCAATTCTGATCGCTTAACCGGGGAGTACGGTATCACTTTTATTATAATTTAATTCTGCTGTACAAATTAACAGTAATCGATACCAATTTGTCGGTAAGATGGGTACAATTCTCATGTAAAACTGTCCACGTATAAGTCATCACCGAACGGTGAACTTACGTTCACTCAACCGAGGTGAGGTGCCACTTGAATGACCAGTCGGTAATAGATCAAATCATTTCGAGCATACAATGCAGTTATTTAACGATGAAAAGATTTATGCTTTTAATTTATACACATTTTAAAACTATTACTAATCAATTAATGACATTTTCATGATGAAAGTGAATTCAAGCATAGCCTTACTTCAACTACATTTAGTTATATCTATATCTAACGAGTACATACATATTAATTTTAACGTTTCGCTATTAAGAGGGCTGCAAAGTGTTTGCGTTTAAAAATTCATTTATTATTTTGTGCAAAAAAAAATTGTATTAAAACAGCTAATGGGATAACGACAGAACATGTACAGGACAGTTTCTAACGTAATTACAGAGGCTTTGAATAACGTCTGGTTAAATTGCTAGAATTATTTTGCTTCGCGGCTGCTTCGTTATTCGAAACAGAAGGCGATCTGTTCGACCATGGATCACGCACAACCTTTCTCGGGGGCAAACACTTGCAATCCAAAGGAAAGGAATGTCTCTCGTTTACTGATCGCGCAGCAATATGTACACGGGGGTATTTGGGAATCGCGGTGTAAGGTTTCCTCAGCCAGTGTTTTTGCCTGACAGTTTAATTATTTTTCTATTTATCAAACCATATTTAATAAACAATAACACAGAGGTGGAAAATACATCGCCATTGCCATTGCCATATAATAATTCTCATATTGACGATATAAAAATGCACCTCTGCATTTGTGAATTGTTGGTATTTAATTATATATTTTCTACCTGTCTTTGACGTCATTGGACACGTTAGGGACTGAATTATTAGGGGATAGAACTTGTGCGAGCGAATCAGGAAGACCATCTGACTGTCTAGAAAAACAAGTCATTGAAAAGATATGGCTATTTCGAATTTGTGCTGATTTGAATTTCTCCTACTAACAAGACCGATTCATAAATATTAATTTCACGGTACGTATTTACCTCCGATTTTCTTCGTCCTTTCTTGCACGATCGAATCTTTCGTTTGTAACTTGTCTACGAAGTTCACTAATTTGTTTGCAATATTCTGCAGCCTGAGTTTTGTACTGTCCAAGCTTCGTCGATTCTGAAGACCTACGGTATTAAATAAAATTTAAAGAAAATTGTATTTTTAAATTTGTTTTCACAATCTATGATCGATTAATGTGATTATTGAAATTATTGGTAATTTTTAATCCCGTGAATGACGCAAGTAATGATATTAAATTTTGTACGGTGCGTAAAATTGGATGTATTCACATTTGTATTATGAAAAATGTTTAAAATTCATATCAAATTTCTCTTACAGTTTATTCTGAAGCTCAGACATTTTGGATCTCAATCTAGACATTTCGTTCTGAAGCTCTTGATTGTTAGCCTGCACAGTTATAGACTCTTGTCTTGCTTGGTCCAAAAGTAGTTCGAGACGGTCAACTGTTGCACGGTCTTTACTCATTTGATCTTGAATTACAGCTTGTTCGGCTTTCAATTTAGCTATCTGCATGTCGTACTAAAAATTAAGAATAAATTAATAAACTATTACTACTTCTCTATTGAATTAATATTTTACAAGTACATGAATATCATACTTTGTACAATATTTCAAATCATTACTATTATTATTATATAACATAATTATATCATACATTCATATTTCGTTTTTTTAAGACCTACGATGTTAAATAATAACAATTTACCCATTTGTTTTTACAAATATTACAAATAATTCCACATTATGGTATATAGTTTTGTGCATATTTACCTGTGTCTTAAGCGCATCTTTATCGTCAAGCTGTTGCATAAGCGCATCTTTCTGATGATCCAATTTTACACACAGATCTCTGACAGCAGTTAAGTCTGCCTCGGTTCTGTGTCTCTGTTCCCCTTGCTGACGTAACTGCGATTCCATACCAGCAATATTTTGAGCCAATTCACTGATCTAAAACAATGAACAAAATACAAATAACAGTAGTAGAAAACGGCCGTTTCTTCTTTCCAGTGCAACGTCGAAAAAGGTGAATACTCTTAACATCAAATCAATCAAATAAATCGAAAAATACAGAAATAATCGGTAAGTCTCTGTACGGTCGTTCACGCTGAAAAGTATTATGTATTCTTCATTAATAAAGAATAATGTTAATTGTTTTTATTTTCAGATACGAGTAACGATCAATTATCAAGCTGCAGAGTATTTCGTTTCCAGTGAATATTTCTCACGATACCGCCTGCAAGATTTTCGCCACTGAGTGAGCTAATGTTTAAATAATGGACCTGTGCTTCGTAGCCTCTTATTAAACCGTCTTTGTCTGCTGATTGTCGTTCTAAGTCCAGCATTCTATCCCTGGTCGATTGGAGTGCTCCTTTCGCCTCGGCCGCCTCAGACTCCAAACTGTGATTGTTATTCTCCAAAACGGTCGCCTCTAGACTCAAGCTTCGAAAGTGATTTAACATTTCCGTCCTTTCGTTTTCCTGCAAAACGTAATCCTTTGAAAAATCGAAGAAAAGTCATACGGCACACCGTGCCGCGTCGTCATCTGATAAATATGTGTTTTAGAGGAAAGAACGATTATCCGGGTGTTAAAGCGGCGAGCTTGTTTGACGAATCAATAGTGAACCCCGTTAGAAAAGTAACGGTCAGCATGGTAAACCTATTCTAAAATTCAAGATAGGTATTGCGTGAAAATGATTGGAAAAAGAGTTGACAATTTAATTGGGCGTTGGTATGGTGTTTACATTACAGGCAGAAGGGAAGAGGAAGAAATTGAAGAGAGAAATAAATAAATGGTAAGGTAAGATGATTCAGTTTTGTTACGATTACTTCAACGCAATATTACTTTAAAAAAAAAAAAAGAAATTGAGGAAAAACTATGAAATAAAAATGGCAGACAGTATATTAATTATAATGTACTGGAGTTTGGCACAAATTTGGTCACTTGCAATTCGTTTATCTTTATATATGGAGCTTATCATTATTTCTACGCGTATTTTGCTGTCTCAAAATGTAGTCGAAAGTGTGTCTCTATGGAAGCAGATTAATGACACGATTTTTATTATGATATGGATGGACGTTTCTCGGAATTGTATTATTTTCTGCATATTTTTCCTTTTCATTTAAATGGCACCAATAAATGTAATCTACAAGTACCTGTTTAAGTAGCTATTCATAAGCTGTTCAAGTTAGAAAAACAAAACACTTGTTTGTATTTTTACGCTACGCATGCGTATGCAGTGTTCAACGGGTTAAAAGATTATCTTTATGGGCTTCGCCGAGTTTGCACATGGGCATTTTCGAACAGATGACAAGTAAAAGATTGTGAGCTATATACGTTTAAGAACCGGATCCATGAACTTATGGTATATCTTTCAAATGAAATACAAAGCACTGTAGATACTTATCTTCTCCTCTGTTTGTATAACTTCTTCCTCGTAGTGAGTTTGAATTCCTCGAGGGTCAATGTACTTTTAGCATAAAGCATTTTCGAAATATAAAAAACGTATATATGTGATGTACGCATTACTTACGAAATACCGTTCTGATTTTACAATAAAAACGAGGGAAAAAATGCATGAAATAATTGTACTTAATGTCTCTTGCGCCATGTTTTGTTTACAACGTTTATGTAAAATAAACAAGATAGTTTGTCTACTTTTTAACGATATAAATGAATGCAGCAATAAAAACCGACAATGTAATATTTTCGTATTCATACAAACAAAAATTGGTAAAAGATTTGAAAAAGGGTCTTGCAAGAAAGTGGTGGTGCCTTTGAAATGCGGAAAAAAGAAGAAGTAAAGTTAATCAATCTACCAGTTTGGATTCTAATCAATTCACCTTTCTGTTGAGTAGGTCCTCAGCTCTGCGAACCTCGCTGACGTAAGTTTGAAGTTGCCTCTTTAAATCGGAAGACTCTGCACGAGAGGCTTCTAACTCTCGTTGCAGGTTTCTTACTTCGCAGGTAACCGCCGCCAAATCGTCTTGTACTCGTCGATTCTCTTGAATTGCATTTTCTCTGTCGTATGACACCGTTTGCAATTGCCGCTGAAGATTTTCCATCTCCAGTTGCATGGATCTCATTTGCCTTTCCTGATCCGCGCTTTGATCCACGCATAATCTAGTATTGTAAATGTAAAATACAACAATTTATCGTATATATGGATAAAAATTTATAATCGCGTTTTTATCTTATAATTAACCTCTGATCGTTCCGAATATACTCATGTTAATTAATTACATGATATTACATAAATGCACTCATTATGATTTATTTATTCATTGTTTAGTAACTGAAGAATGAAATATATTCCTACGTATTCGTATGACTTATAGTACTATACATTTGCATTGTACAATGTGACAAGTGTGAATTGCTAGAATTCAATATCCTAATTTGTGATTGATAAACATGGTCTATGGCGCAACAAGATCAGCACTTCAAGATCAAGATTACTATCATTATCTTTTTGATCTACGCATGTCGCACATACAGACGTATCAACTCAAAAATTTTTTGTTCAAAAATCAGACGCCTTTGATGTATCCTTTGTAAATGATATCTTTTCTTTTCAGGGTTGATTTTGGGGATCTTTTGTGGAGATTCTCCCATTTTCAAATTGTCAATTTTTTCTTCTTTTTCTAATTGTCCATTTTGGAGTTTTTTTTAGAATTCGCTGCAATTCCGTGGCAACCTCCAAGTGGTGGGCGCCAGGTTGTCGAGATTACTTATCACATAATTGCCGAATTATGTTATAAATATTATCGTACCAACACCCACGATGTGCAGTATACTCTTGTTTAACATGGATTAGCTTAAATTTCTGTTAGTTTTCTACCTAAAGAACAATGTACCAAATTATAGAATTCTCGATACACTTTATCGTATTTCCATCGACAGACACCGAATTCGCAAAACTATTTATCCCTACTGCAACCATGAATACCTTAATACCTTAATAAATTTGATTCCTCCATTCATATTATAAGGTACTTTTCCACAAGACAATCAAATTAAAACACCTAACAAATGTCGTAACGTCGAACTGTGAAAACTTTATCAAGAAAATTGGTTTCTCAACCAGAAACGAACACGAATGGCATCCACGCTGCCACGCGTTGAATACTACATCGTAGTATTAACATTTAATTCGTGTCTATTCGGTTACGCGAATGCCGCACGTTCATCCCTCGTGGCGCAAGCGTTTTTCTGAAAAGGGGACAAGGGCAACCCGTGTATTGTCGATGAATTAGGCACCTATAATGTTGGGCGTTGCTTAATCTTTTCTTGAAAATATATTTACATGGCCAGATACTTGTACATTCGTTTGTGAATCACGTAGCTACGAGAATACGACTTTATTAGGGACTTAAAGGTGAACACGTAAAGGACAGGAGAGGAGCTGTAGAAAGCCAACGTTGAATTACAACGTGTAGCGTGCCGCGTTATTAAAACGTTTCTGCAACTGACAAATCGCGCTTTTAATAGCTGTCGATTATACGCCACGGTGGATATGTGTCACAGGTGTCCCTCTAAACGACATCTTGATGTGCAACCTGTTCTGTACTATCTGACAGTAAAAATATAATTTTCTCCCGGTTCAATGATTTGTACAGTCATTGTATTTTTAACCAAGGGAATTATACGCCAGTCAATAAACTGATAATAATAACATTCTCATAATTTTATTAGTTTCGAGGTAACGAAACATCTTGCACGCAAGTGAACGTACTTTTTAGATTCAGTAGGAATTTCTAAAAGGGGGAAGATTTATTTGCTAGTTGATAGTAAAATTGGAAGGGAGATTTGGGTAGCCGTATAATGAATTGAGTCAGTAGTTTTCGGCGATATTTGAAAGAAACTGCAGCCTTTTTGTTTACCTCGATGATCGATCATCGATCGACCGTGTCTCGATTATGCGCCTGCGCATTACGTAAGCGGGTTGCAACGCTCACAGTCGTCAGGATTCAAAAAGGAAAAAGCCTGAAAGACCTGTTCGCCGAACAGACGACTTTCTCTCATCTTAACATCCTTCCTCGTCGCTGTCAGCTTCCATCGATGCTCCGTATCCGTGCAATACTGTCTTTTCCTTCGTACGAAAGTGAAAACAAACCACGAACCATTCGCGATATAGGCAGTGCCGAGAAATCGTTCACGTATACATTCGAAAAGCATAAATACATTGTAAACGCGTTGATTAACGATCTTTTAAATTTCGTTTTCTCTGAAACATTATTTTCACCTTTGCTCAGTATATTCTTACTGCGAACTTTATTTTGTAATAATGCAAACATTTTAAAAAGTATTACTAAAGAGATTATATCAAAATAATATTTATATCATATCAAATTAATTAATTAATTAGGTGAAATAAATATTTAATAGCATTTAAAAATAAGGAAAATAGCTGAAGTACTAGCAAGTCGGTAGTGCGGGTGTATTTAAAATGGCATGATGCATCATAGATCAATTACTGTTGTACGATAAGAGCGACTGTAATAGAATTGTGTCATGGACCCCGCGAAGAAACATAACTCAAGATGAGTGGTTCTTTTAAATCCAACAGATAATACACAAGATTGTGCAACACCTGAATTTCCATTGCCGGTACTGTTACGTCACATGATCGACGATAACTGTTATTTGAACGGTCACCAGAGCGAAATGAATTGGATAACAGGAGAAAGATGTCTACGATTATACGCCTACACCTTTCTTAATAAATGAAAGACACATTTTTAAGCATTCATCACCGGCCAAGTAAAAATTAAATAGCACCGCTTATATGAACAAGTATAGTTGTTTGGCGAGGAGAATTAAAAATATTCGGGATAAATCTCAATAAATAAAAAATTGAAAAAAAATCGACACCGCTAAAGTTGAGTAACCGGACTGACACTACTGTAACTTTTTAGGACCCCAATTTAAAATGTTGCATGTAGTTTATATTGTTTATCTGGCGTTTCCTCTGAATGCCTGATACAGGGAAGTATTCTAATGCAGTATGCACATTTTATAAAATATACTATATACTAGCTATAAATATTACTCTAACTAATAAACTCGAGAACTTCAAAAGAAGAAAATAAAAAGCACACATAAAGTACAGCAATAATAATCACGTAAATATAAATTCTCATATGAGTCACGTGCGCTGATAAAATGACCACGGAAGTTCGCTAGCATTCATTTCCCTCTCGTTTAATTGCGGTAAGAGTTTACTTATTTTCCGGCGAGGAACTTTCATAACTGCGAATCAACGATGGAAACCTTTAATTTGTAGTTACGTTTAATGGGCGCATAACACATCGTTGAGAGAGAGAGAGAAACAAAAAGAAAATTACACGTACAAGCAACAACGTCTCGTGTAATCTTGATGAAATAAATAATGGAAAATATCAATATCATGCATTACGATAATTTAATAACCGTGGCGAGTGTTTTGCACTTTCTATGAAATAAGAAAGTGTCGAGTGTACTTTTTCTTCACTGTTTCCATCTTTTATATAACATTTTGACACGTCAGAAGTACGCTATCACTGAATATTATCTTCGATTTCGTAATATTTTAATGACTTTCTTTCTTAGCTGTTACAATACATTAATTGTCAAACGAGTGTAAACAAACTGTTGTTCTCTGGAAGTTCAAAATTGGGCATTTAATTTTATTGAATTATGAGCTATAATAAATTACACTGGATTTATATAACATTACATGTGTTGAATATTAACAAAATCTGGACTAAGTTAAAATAAATTCTGTCTTATGCAAAAAACAAATCAAACTTAAATATTCACGAAATACTAATCTTACACCGAATACCATAGCACACCATTATCGGTTCACCAATATCTACACCAACAAACTCAGTACAAAAATTAAATCTATTTGACCTCCCCAATCATTAAACAGATTCGCGTATGAATAAATTTTATCCAACCTTTCCCTTCGCCCGAGGAATCGCCAGCCTCTCCGTTCTGCCACCCACTTCGAGTCCACCCCATATCGTGTTGAAAATTTGTATCATCTGACCCAAAAGATCTTAAAGCTCCTTCGAGGATCATTTCCAAGAACATTACGGTACCTTAATGGTAGAAAAACGGAAGAAGCAAGGAACAAAGAAGTAAAAACGAAATGGGATCCATCTGGAACCGAATTCAAGGTTTTTACCTGCGTACTACCAAGAAGGTCGTCGTACCTGCTTATCGTTCCGTTAGACGGTTGTCATTGAGCAACGCGTACTTTCATTCTCGTTTATCCCGAGAAGAATGTCCCTGAAAACGAATCCACGACAGAGAAGACGTGTTCGCGTGGGCTCGAACGTCTCCGCGCACCTTCAAACGTTCCCGGATGCAATACACATAACCCCGTGAGTCTCGAGGAGGATTTCGAATTCCTTTCGCTGAATATCTGCGCCAGTTGCAATCGATTCAATCACGGTGTATCGCGGAATGTGGCCACGTAATTTCTCGGGAACTATGGCAGAGATCGTTCTACCATTTCGATACCAGTCGTGTTTCCAATAAATGTTAGGCAACCAGATTTTTCCAGATTTCATCAGCATTCGTTCGTGGAATAACTGTTCGAATCTTGGCAACGGACTTACTACGTATGCATTGATGTTCGTTCTATGATGTATACGGTGAGTAACAGGGAATTTCATGTGAGATTTTAATCGCAGGTTCTTGGTTTTGCGTGTGGATTTTCTGTTACGAATACCATTGTAAGGAAATTTTCATAGGCAGTACCGATAGAAGTTATCCAAGGTGACGTTAAGTATTCGGATTAAATTAGATTTGATTTATTTGTAAATCCTTTTGCTTTGTGTTTTGCTCCTTGGCGAATAAATTATATAACGAAGGATGGGATCACTTGAAACGCTTGTACAGTCAGTGGAACAATTGAATAAATCAATCAAAAAATGTTATCGTTTCAGATATATAAAAATTCATATGCCACTTATGCATCGCATTACTACTGACACCATCATCTTAACATCGCTCCAAATATATACTGACATCGATTTTGCAATAAAAGAAAGAAATACTAATTTAAACTCGAAATGTGAATAAGAGAAATGAAACGATGAACGAATTCTTGTATACCAAGACGTATTCAGACAAACGTAACCAACGATCAGAAAGATATTTAAATACGTGTGGTATAATATGAAGAACCGGAAGTTCGTGGAATTATTCATAGGTCAAAGTGCAACGACCTACGCAAATCCACCCACGACTAGTATCTATCCTGATGGGGCTGTCCTCGCCAGAATTCAGTATCTACCGGTGTTAGATGTCAAAACGGACGCCCTTTCAGAGGTTCCGTTCACCTTTACCGTTACAAGTAAAGGGCATTGCACGGTTCCTCGAAATGCAGGGAACGTCAGCACGTGAGAAGCACTCGCAACAGGATGCACAGTCAACGTGAACCGTTGTAATCTCTTCGCTGCTAGAGATTATACGTGATAATGTGCTCTTTGAAACAGGACCAGCCACTGTTTCGAGCCATTGTTGAATAAGAATATTTTCATCTCTGTTCGCCGTGTAAGGAACATTAATCGCGACGAATGCATGTAGTATGTAAAGCCTGTTCTATACGAGAGAGTTTGGGTCTATGGTGTCTTTCAGGATGTGTCTCTGTTACGGAAAAATTTCCATATTAATTCTGGATTAATTGGCATTGCGATGCATTAGTTGGAACACTTAAGTTACGTTCAGAATGATCAGACTTTCTTGCATGGTAGAAGCCTGATACAATTGTTAGTGTCATCTATTGAGAGTATAATATCTTACGTATGGCGAACCCTGTGAGAAAGTATATTTGGCTGATTGTAAGCTGCGCAACATAAAGTTTCTCGTATGAAACTCGTCACAAAACACGTCGATAGAAAGTGTCTCGTATGAAACGAACTTAAACGTTCCTTCCATTCGAGAAAGGTTTAGAATCCTTCGTTTCATTTGGTTTCGTCTATTGTAGTGAGCAGAGATTGAAATGATAAATCAGATTATGTACCCTTCGGGGAAGCTTCATTTGATTGATTGTAGTGATTGAATTTACTGTTTCGGATAAGGGTTACCGTAGTTAGGTAGCTTAAAAATAAGTAACGTGTAAATGGAAGGAGGAGATTTGATGAGTCGCGATAAGGGGAACAAATGAAAGATTATAGGTAAATATTTGTAGAAATGATTTGAATATATTTTACCTTGACGATATTATAATGATCGTCTATTATATACGGTAAAATATTAAATGCCGTCTCCTAAAATTACGAATTCGGGGAGATTGTAGAGATGGACCAAGTTGAATATAAATATCGCTGATGCTATAATATTATAAAGATTGGAATTAGGCATTTTTAAGGCTTTGCAAGGTTCAATTTCCTAAATTTATATGTCTGATTGAAAAAATACCATATTCAACCTTTTCCCAATATTTTTAGATACATGGTGTATGTTTTTATACAATTATCTGGTGTTAATTATATTGCATACTTTTCATGCTGTCATAAAGAATACATTTTCCATAGCTAATGTAAATACATATGTAAGCCTGAAATACCAAGATTCAACTACCATTGGACTTTCTACATTATAGTAAGCATGTAATCAAGGAAATGTTAAAGGAAATAATAAGGAAGAAATCTCACAAAGTACAAAGTCAAGAGACAAACGACATCCTAATATTTCCTGAGTGGCTGCAACTATTAATCTTTCCAGAACAGATGTTAAATTATTTCCGCACAGTATATTTTATAAAACTCCATACAGACTACCGAATCGAAACGGATGGAAATAAAATTCATTTATAAACTCACTAAATTAAAAGAGGAAGAGACGAGAATTTATTAACACCTTTTTACGTAAGTGAAAATCAAGTCTCTATATCGTCGACTTCCGCGTTGAAAATAACATAAGTTATTCTTCACATAAACTTCTACGGGAGGACTTAAAAATTTGTGAGTAAATAGTACAACACTAATATAAATCTAAACAAAAAGCACACATAAACCATAACTATTTAATGTTATATAAATAAAGTTCATCAAATTAATTTCCTCGCCCACGCTATAATACTTTTACATCGACATCTTCAGCTTGCCAATAACTCAATTAAAAAACAATATCTTTGACGTCCCAGAGAAAGCCAAATTACAAAACTAATATTATAAAAGATATTTTGGCCGACGAAGGACAAAAGAAGGAACAGAAAATGACCACCAAATAAAGCGTCAGTAAGTACATTGCTCACATAACCAATCTGACATCACACAACAGTGCAACACATACTAGTTTATCTTCGCAATCTGACATCCATAAATATTCATGTGCAGTATCCAGCATCGAAAACACATTAAAATACGCGAACCCCATCTCTCATCTGTCAAATGTTCACGAAGACCGCGAACGAAAGTGCTTCGAATAACGAGACACCTCATCCGCCACGGTTCACCCGGGTCAAAGGTACAAAAAGGGGTCGTCGTGCACCCACAAAGACGCTAGAGTTTACGGACATCCGCGTTAAGAGGATCTTAAAGACCTGGACGTGAAAATGATTGTCCATTTCCCGTTATCCAATTCAGTCGGAATAGTTTGTGAGATATACGAAGTCAGTACAGTTTGGATCCCGTTCACCAAAAATTATGCAACAATCCCAACGTCGAGAGCGTGTTTTACACACCGCCGACGAACATTTCTTTCTCAGGGAACATTCGATACGACCTCTCAAAGGTCGTACGACGACGAAAGTCTCGCTCGATTGCGCGAAATGAAATTTCGCAACTGGAAATTCTCAAGGGAAGAGTAGTTTTACGGGCGTTGAATCACCCGCTGCCTCCTGATATTGCAACGCGATTGTGTAAATAAGCGTGAAACACACTCAAGGAGATCATGACGGGCAGTGGATCCAGCTAGGAATTGAGAAATATTCCAGCACGGTTTCGTTGCTATTGTATTTACTTTCATGTACGTACTTACATACATATATACGTTGATTGTTACGAAAACCTACGCAGGACACTTTTCTGCTTCGAAGACTTGGGGAGAACGATTATGGTTTTCTGATCGGTATAGATTCAGAGAAATGGAGAATTCCTGCGTTTGGAAAGGTGGATATCGTTAGCGTATTTCTCAGGTGAGAAGTCGTCTATGAAATTCATGCTCGTGGCATTTGAGATAAGAGAGTTTTTGCTTCGAGTATGTGTGGATAAAATTAGGGTTTTGCTTATGTAAATGGTGCAGGTTTCTATGGTTCGTAGGTAGTATGTACTATGTTCCCAAGGGCGTAGGTTGAAATTAGGTGGGTTGGATGGAGTTTAGGCTTGTGGGATTGATAGTTATTGCGAGGGAAGATGTACAAATGGATTACTGGTGCCTGATAGCTAATCAGTGTTCTTGTTGTTCGTTTTTTAAGGGAATTCGAAAACAAACACAGCTGAACTGTACAGCATATCGAAGAACAAATGGATTTGCGCGTGATATTCATGACTATGTCTGCAAACTATTTAGTGTATGTTTTTGCAATCGTGTCGCAATAAGGAAAACGTGTCGAAAAAGACACCACGTAAATGTAAACAAAACGTGTTAAAGACCCGCGCAAAAATGAATCCACCATGTTAAAGAAACCGCAAAAATGTAAATAAAACGTGTTAAAAGAGTCCCGGGCGCATATAGGGAATTAGTGAAATGTATTATCGTATATGAGCATTAACAATGTAGACATTAATAAATGTAGAATGCTAGGTAAAAGCAAGAGTGGAAAATGGCGAAAAATTGGTAATTGGTAATCAGTAGAGGGTAGTCGCAATATGAAATACAATCTACTAAATTTCTAGCGATTAATGAGTAACAAGTAATTACTAAATAATAAGTAAGTAATAACTACCCACAAGAGTGCATAAAAATGATTATTAAGTAGTATATTGCAGGTAGTAAGTAGCAAGCAGTGAATGGGATTTGACGGACATAGCCGTCACAGTAACTTCACCCTATCGTAGTGCCTTCTGATATGTAATATATTAAAAAAGCAAGGTAACGCACAAGTGTAGTAACACTTTTCTGTATTCAATTCGGTAGAATTATCAAGGATAGATGGAAACTATTAAAACTAATTGTAAGACGAAACGGGTGCTCGACTAGGATCATGTCTTGGCGAAGTTAGGTAACCGCACAAAGTCGCGGAGGTGATTCGATGTCGGTGTTCAGTCTCGTCCCAGTACTCGTGTCGACACCATCGCTGTTCGTTTCGTCCGTCATGTGTCGATCGCAGGATGTCAAACGATCGCGATAAAACGACGAGGTGAAACTTGGTGAATATCTGTGATGTGATTTATGGCGGTCCATACTTCAATTTGCTTCGCCATGGAATCCTCGCCGTAAGTCATTCATTATTGAAATAGCAGGGGAATTTTTGTTTCGTTACCAGCATCAGAACTTAATCAAAATTAACGAACGCGAGTATTACTACTGGGTTTGCTTTACCCTTCTTCGATGTTATAATCATTAAAAAAAGTGTAAAGTTATTTTAATTTGTGGAACTAGTTTCATCCTCGTTTGTTATTTATTTATTATTAGTAGTAGTAATCCTGTTATTATTAGTGGAACATATATATATTTTTCATTTGCGATTACAATGTAAAAATTGGAATGATTGTTCCGTTTTGTTTTTGTTTTGTATTATCTTGGCTGGTGTTAATTTCTTAGTATAGATTGTGAAATATCAGCTAAGGAAGAAATACATTGAAACCAAAAATTTAATGATTTAATTTAAAAATGGACACATCCTAATGAGATATTAATTGTTAGTGCTACCAAGCGACTCAGTTACTCCGTACTGTCAATTTTTGTAAGGCCATGTTTGTTACGTTCCCGAAATAATGCATTGCAAACGGTAAAATTTCGATTTCGTATTTTACCAGAGCACGCTGAAATTCCTCAAAACTTTAACTCCTTCCTTCGAATCATATCGGAGCTTGTTACTATTCTTTTTTCCTTAAAAAATATTCTATTTATCATGCAAATTCATTTGCAAGAAAGCTTTAAACACAAACAAAATTGAAATTACCGTTTTGCAATCTAATGCCAGTTGTAAGAAAATTTAGTTTCTTTTTAATTACATAGTTTTCATTCCATTTTTGGACAAATACTCAAAGCTTAGGTTTGCATGAAAATTGCAAAAGGAATTTTAATTAGGAGTGAAGTTATTAATAAGAAAATGTCCTTGTTTAATTTTTGACTGTTTATCGACAATTTATCGAGGTTCTACTGTATTTATTGAGATGTTATGTAAGCACTCTTATGTATTCGCATTAAAAACCGCGAGAGACAGCCTTTTTATTATGTATTAGCTAACCAGCAATCAGTCAAAATTCTTTGTTTTTCTATTAATGGTTCTTTGTTACCATTGTTCAATCCTCAATTCTTTTTTTGCCAAACGTTCTGTTATATACAGAGTGTTTCTGAAATAAAATTAAATAGTGATACAATCGAAAAGGAAGTTATTCTTCTTGCAAAAATACAATCGAAAACGTAGGATAAAATTTTATAACACATGCTTCAGCTTTCGTAAGTTTTGAAGCACACGTGTATATAAATTTTTGAACACGATATTATCGGCTCACTCGCCTGTATTTCACATGGGACCTGGCAGCAATTTATGTGCGGCAGTTTCTTCAATTTTTTATTACTGGCCATTGAAATTTATTGTATAATTTTATACAATATCGAAACCTTACATAATATACAAAGACTTACGGTGCAATTCACAGTGAGTAAAAATAGCGATAGTTGTAATAATAAGTTTAGGTGTATTCAACAAACGAATATTCGAATTCAATTTTCTCAGGAACGAAACGTTTCGTGTAAAAATATTAATTTTATATTTTCGACTGCATTTTTTCACAAGAAATCACATTCTTCCTGATTGTACCACTATTTAGGAAACACCCTGTACGTTTATGGTGAAAGTTGCATAACGATTGTGACTAGTCCGAAAAGGTCGCTTCGTTTACTTGAAGCAAATGCCACAACGTGATCTTTACGGGAGATCCTTCACAGGGATGGACGTTCAATTTGTTTCTGTATTATTATTCACTGGTTACTGCTAGTTACCTAACCGTGGCGCTGTTATTATTTAAGTAGGACATAACAGTGTGCTACTAGGTGGATAGCTTGTTAACCCTTTCGATAAGGAACAGTACAATGTAGAAATATGTACTGCGAAACGAACGAACATTTTACTTCAATGGAATATATAAGTAAAGAAATAAAAATGGGCATATTTTGTTGTTGTTGTGAGTGTGGTTGTGAAAGAAAAATTAATATATCATTCTATTTAAAACAAAAAAGGAGGAGAAAATGCCTAACAAATTATTTACACGCCTCTGTAATTTAGTTAAAAGTAACATAAAGTAGATATCTCCTGTGGTTTCTAAGAAAGTATCTTGTAACACTTTATTTGGCCCACCCTACACACAGCAACAGTACTCAAAGGTTTGATGAACAGTACGAATTGAGTTACTTTAATGTAACAGTAATAATAAAAATGATTGTACTTGAACTGACTAAAATTGTGGTTTATAAATTTTTAATTAAATTAGCAAAAATTATTTTAGATAAATTTTTCGGCATTACTTTAGCCAATTGCATTGAAATTCATAGGACATAACCGATTTCCCCGTTTTAACACGTAATTTCGGAGGAAATTGAGAACGTAATGAATTCTCAAGGGGCATTGCTAAACGCAGGAAAGCATGGAAAGCAAAAATGAAAATTCATAATTAACGTAGCTAACTTCTGTATCTCTGGAATATTAACAACAGACTGAACATATGAATACCTTCCTTAAATATTCATCAGTGTTAAATCTCATCCGTAGAATTTCGCAGTTGCTAAAATATGAGAAAAATCGAGTTACATGATTGCTTCTCTGTTTTAACGATTCACCAACATGGTGGTAATCGAATCATTAAGCAAATCAGAGATTAAGTTCCTATCGAATTTAGGTGAATGAAACTAGTATCAAGGCTGAAACAAGCATTGTGAATTTAAAAAAATAAATATATTCGACAAATATTTAGCCCTTACGGTATATTCTAATTTCAAGATTTATTACTTAATGGAAATTTAATCATTGTGAATCAATTATCAATTAAATGAATTTTTACCAATTGCATTACGATCATTTGTCAATGGGAAAATTATATTATAGATTATATTTATATATTTTTGTTTCAATTCAAAACTTAAGCATTCGTAACTATTGCGTCCAGGTACAACAAAGAATTTCATCTTCTAACGAGAGAAACAACACCTAATCGTTACATTTAAGCCACTCGAATATGGTGAAAGCTAGTTGGCAATGAAAGTCCGTAGTCAAATAATTATGGTGATCCTTTGCGAAGATACATACATGCGAGGCGTACCTTGGAACCAAGTCGAATTGCTCGTGAAAACCGCCGGACTATAAAACGTCTGTTCTACAATGCGACCTGCTACTGACATAACACTTTTTGATTCTTATCGCACGCCATTATTATGTAACACGCATAAAAACTGAAAGGTAGCTCAAATGTGAAACAGGTATGAACGGAGGAAGAAAGAATGTAACGCTTCGTTAAAAGTGGTCCAAGAAGAGATGGCGAATTATACAGTGTCCCACGAACTCTGTTCGCAATGCGCAATACGCGAAAATATTTCAAATGAAAGTTATAGGATTTAAAGCAATTGATAATATAATAATAGCAGTTTTTGACAAATGGACGCGAAAAAGAAGAGACATGAAGGGCACATTCGGTTGATTTACATAGGAATGGTTTATTTTATTATACACGATATAAATTTTATTCGCAACAGTTTCGCGTTATGTCTGAAATGACGAAGATATTTCAGGTGGGCAGAGTTCATGGAACACACTGTATATTATATTCTTTGCAAGAGATAATGAAATACGTTAATGAAATACTGTATCGAGAGGAGAAGGATGAATCATCTTAAAATTGTGTTATAGGATGTTCAATGCAATTATAAGATATTAAATTAAAAGTTTCAAATAAATTAAGTTTGTATGTTATGCTCGTTCTTTGTAAATGTGTGACGCTATGTCATTTTGTCCTGCAGTTGCTTAATCGCGATACAGTTAGAAATTTCTTTCGAGAATTGTGTAATGAATGACTAACTGACAAACCGTTATTCAGTTAGTCGGAGAAAAATAAAAAATAGCAAATTTTTAATATAATTATAAAGTTAATTATTCCTAACATAAAATAGTATTACTTTCCATTGAAATATATGATTTTTTTTTAAATTCAAATTGTATTAGTCAACAATAAATCTATTTGTATTTATTTAGTCTTGTAATGGAGTGGTAAATCTTGCCAACAAATTAATAAAATTGCGGTAAAACAGATGACAGTATAATCGTACCTATGTCTTCTGTCATCGTTCCGATCCAAACAGCGTTGAGAATAACCTTTTAAAGAGCTCATGATCGTTGCTTCTTTTTGCGATAAATGTCACTGACGATTTCTTTACATGTTCTTTGCCTCCTTAAAGTATCACACTATGTAGAATGAAAAGGCTGAACCAGACTAATAATTTTGCACGGAATATTACCGTCATTATCGCTAACTGTGTCACCATAGTTACACATTTTTTGAGACTCAGCTGTTTAACGGGGCACATTTATTATATTTGACGTATATTTATGATAAACTGCGTGGTTTAAATTGTCTTCCTATTGAATGTAAATTTTATTTGCACAAAAGAGACGAGTACTATGATTTGCAGTTAGTTAAATAGTATTGAAGTTAGGTCTAATTACATTCTTCAATAAATAATTTCACTTTTAAAGCAAACGGGTGGTACAATCAACCTTCTACGTCATACAATAAATCACAATTTGAAACACTGTAATTCCCATAATTGAAATTTGAAAAAAAAAAACTGCAATAAGAATCTGTCATTTTACGTTATTCAATGGTTACTTAAAGCTATCAGTAATAAAAAATATCTATTAATATAATATCTAAACAATTATTAGTATTATTTAAATTTTTATTACATTTATTATTAAATTTCAAATATTACTGCTTTCACGCAGATCATTATTTTGTTCAAATACCGGTTTACATAAATTTCATCACGGTTCCATCATTAATTTTAAAATGTCAGCATGAAACTTCTCATGTGCTCCATATCCCGTCAAACAATTGTGAAATTATGCAACGCGCGATTAATTAGCATACGAGCTGTCTTAACGATTATATGAGCGATTGCCAATAGTAAATATGATTCAATGAAATGTACTTACTATTTTATAATACAATTGAATCGATAGAAGATCAATTGAATAATTGAATAAAACCAAAAGGAAAAGATTTTTCGTTCTCACTTGCGAAGTTGCAGGTACTTACAGGTACTTATTGATACAGGTACCAAAAATGTCATATTATATCATTCCTCTTTTTATATGAACGATGTATGCTGCTTTCTAACCACTACTATTAACACCTCATAAACACCTTCATCTGGCCGATAATGCATTAACACGACCGAATCTAATGTGATCTTTCGCAACGAAATTGTACAAAAATTCAAAAAAGCAGATTTATATTTCTACTTGTACGGTAACATCGAGAAGTAGAAAAAGTACATTTTCATATATATGGAGAGAAACAGTAAACATCGTTTAGCTTGATCCACCTCTAACACTCTCACTTTTGATGTGCACGAGGTGGTCACACCAGTTTGACAATGAGGAGCAATAGTTACACAGGAAAAGGAAGCGCGACATTCCGTAACTCGCGCCAGTTCTCCGGCACACCGTGAGACTTTCCTTAATGAGCTCATTCAAGGCGGAACCGCGTGGAATTTAATCCAATTTCTTTCGTATAAAAAAAGAAAAGGACAGCTGTGAAATTATTAGTACAATGTAGGTACTATTTGAGCGTATCAAAAATTTGTATGATTATATGGACGGAGAAGAAATAATACTTTCAGCAGAAACCTTTTTTCATTTAGGAAGTCTAGAAGCTTTAATAAATAGCACGGTATTGTGTAATGCGGAATTAGTTTTTACTGTGAAAACAGAGTTTTGAAAGAAATATTATATGTAGTATAGTTAAATTAGTAGAACGTATATAGAATACCGATTTAAATAGTATTTTCGCGAGCTGCAGGTGTTCTGGCAGCGTATGAAACACCTACGATCTATTAACGAGAGCAATAAACGAGGAAAAGTAATTAATAAAATACTATCGAACGATTCGCGAAACTCGTTCAAATCGTTGCAGTGGAAAGTCATGGAAGAAAGCTTGTCTAGCAACTACATTAGGATTTAAGTGCCAAGGCTCGTTATATATCTTGTAATCGATTTAGGAAACTAATTTCGCTTCTGCGAAATCGTAGATAAATTAAGCAATTCTCTAACAATTTAATCAAAAGAAATGATCAAATCATCAATATACCAGTACCAGATTTATGAATACAGTATATGAAATTTAGTTATTAAAATAGATTTAACTTCCATTCTGTATACAGTACAAGAATCCAATAGAAATTATCAAAGACAAGAGCGTACAAAATTTTTATTTAGTCAAGCACAGAGTCTAATTTCTGTATTAGGAAATTATTCGTTTCGATCACACAGTATTAACGTGCAATTACGACATAATCGAGTAGAATGCAAAACGACTTGTTTTATAACTTGCCATCAGCACAATACGTTATGATATATTTGAATGTAATTCAATACTACAAAACAATCAATGATTTATCATTTGCGAGCCGTTTTGTGCTCTGCAAGAAAACTATTTAACTGGCAACGATCTATCCGTGGCCTGCACGCCTACCAAAAATGAAAAGTCGAAGTTGAATGGAGTAGCACACGCATATCGTTTAAAATCGCCAGGTCCGTTCACGTCCAAAATCGACGAGGTAAAAAGAGGAAAGTGTTTTTGCTTTCAGTTTGCAACACTTACGAGGCATTTATATATACGGGATGGTATTCTTATTCTACATGCATGGCGTCATCTCGAGTCCTGCCGCCAGGGACAATGCCATTGCCATAGTGAAACAGTGAAAGTATGGTCATTTTATTTCTGTCGTGCTTTTGCTCTTTCCTGCCCGTACCCTCGATCTTGACATACGCAGACACATGTACTATAACGTTTTCTATGCCAATATCTATTTTCCGGATCTAATACTCGATCGAGTATGAAAACCGGTTGGAAAATATGGAATTCTTATTTGAAACCGACTGTTGGCTCATATACAGGATGATCCACATAACTTGCACACCCCCAATAACTTGCAAAGTATATGTTGCGCGGTAAAATGTTGTATACAAAAGATGCATGGCTTACAGTGACGCATTATGTAGTGCATATACTTTTCTCATAAGTTGATGCGCTTCGGAGATTCTAGACTTGAATTCTGTGTAAAAAAGTATTGACCTTTATCTGCCCCAAACTTAACAGTTAATGAGTAATTTCGGTCCATTTTTTGCATAAAGTACCTGTCGAATAAAGGTTCGAATAGCGTCAGAAATTTATATACGAGTAATAAATACTAATAGATAAATATCATTATTACACAACATGAAATAAAAAAAAAAATATTGATTGTCAGTGATAGATATTCTTATATCCAAAGCTGAATATATATGATATTCAAACATTGAGTGGCATTAAAATTTCAAATGTTCCATCCAGTAGAACAAGTGATTAATGTCATGTGCACAGTTCTGTGACACCGATATTTTTATTTCACTAATGTCGTTTCTCTATGCAATAATTTCCAATGCAATATATATAGTTGGCTCCCGTCTAACGCGGTTAATATGTTGCGCGATACAGTATAATTTAGATGATCATATCAATTATGCGACTCAGAATCGCTCTACTATTTGACTGGCGTCCAGATCGAAGTGTTAAACTTCAGTTACTAATATCCGTTCATCGAATTTGTTTCAGTGTTTCGCGGCATTTGCTGTTCCTTATCTGGTTCACGTCTGCGGTTCACGTGAGGTCAGCAATAATGCCTCCACCATGGGCAGATCCGTCGAGCAATCCTTGTGCCGCACAACCACGTGGCTGGCAACTGTTATATTGGCCGCCGGATGGAAAGTGTTACAAAATATTCCAGGCAGGTGCTGCATTTCTCTTTACAAAGCCATTGGGAGGTCTCTTAATAGAATCCACATTAGAATCAGCCTCTTGCATTTCTTTTCCCTTTCACTTAATTCAAGTAGAGAATACGGAATTCCTGATAGGAGATCTATTTAACAGATTGGAGCACCGTGTCCAGAAACTATGGAGCTTGGCCCAGCTGCGGGTGGCGGTGGAACCGTTGCTGAATGCAGGTGTCCACCTGGAACCGCTCAGAGTCCCAGAGATGCACTGTGTCATAGGATATACACCAGAGCGTCCTGTTCAAAAGGGCAGTTCTTTGCACCTGTTGCAGAGAATTCTGGAAAGTCTAGGTACTAAGAAACTGTAGTGTCTAACGAGCGTACGCAGAAGATTTAAAACAATTGTTCACTAACTTGAAAGAGAAATTAACAGGAAAGTCGCAAACTTATAGAATTATTCGAAGTATTCTATCTTCCCTTTAGTATTCTTTAGATAAGTTATATTGCACGTTTATTCATTCGGCTAATTTCCTTCGATTCTTCAGTAGATGCAATCGTTTTCAGTAGAATTATTGTAATCATAAATCTTTAAAATACCGTGGCACCTGAGTCTCCCTATTCCCGCAAAACACGTTTCTATAATACTCAACCTGGAGATCATTTGGAAGAAAACCCGGAAGTACTGCCGGAATTAAAACTATTTTAATTTTTAACAAAGGTGGGGTGTCTGTCGTGACCCAGAACCATGTACAGAAAAAGGGGAAGTGTACTGGTCCAGGGATGGCAAGTGTTACCCTAAATTTAGCAGAGGACCATGTCCAAAGGGTGAACTTCTTACTATAGACGAAGATGGTCTAGCTATATGTTCCTGTTCTACAAGCGGAGAACTTGCAAGATACCACTGGCCGGGCAGTATAGGTGGTTGCCACGAACATTATACTAAAGGGCCTTGCATGGAACCGGGAGAATTATTTCTACCAGGTGGTACGTGTGGTTGCCAGCCAAAATTACCCCATTACCATGAATCAACTGGAATGTGCTATCAATTAGGTAAGGAAATTCCATTTAGGCTCACCATACCGTCTCTGTTAATGTTGCAACGTATGTCAGAGACACGCTGCTTGATATATCATTGTTTAGTAATATTGATGAATTATTCATTGATTGAAAAGGTGGAATCGGCCCATGCCCGCAAGGACATCACTTTGTCGTAACAACAGCAGAGTTCAACGACGAAGGAACTCGGGCCAAGTGCGTGTGCAAACCGGGTCATGCGCTCTACGAAAGCGGTATTTGCTACAGGCTTTACACAAGAGGACCGTGCGAATATGGCCACATGTTAGTAAACTCAACAGCTTGCACTCCTGTGCCTTGCAAACGTGGGCGACTATATTTCCCGCAAGAAAAAACGTGTTACAAGATAGGGACCAGAGGACCATGTGCAAGTGGACAAGTTGTTTTGTACGATTATAGCGTACGACCATCTGTCGATGGTATCAGTTACAACGGAGTGTGTGGATGCATGAACTCTTTCAAAGGTGCCGAGAAATGCAACGAGGAAGCTAGTAATAGTTGTGAATCCACGCCGGGAATGGTGGAGATAAATAAATCCTGTTATAAGTTGTACACGCAGGGCCCGTGTACGTCTGGTGAATGGCTGGTAGCAAGACGAATGCCGAAACAAAGCTTATGGCAGAGCGAAGAGTCAGAGTCAAAATCGAGATGCGAATGTAGACCTGGCTACAAAAGAATTACTGAAAGCTCAGAGATCTCGGAATTGGAAAGCAATAGTTTACTCTCGCCGGGCGGTTGTCAACCACCGGCAGTGAGCTTAGCAAAGTTCCTTAACGAAAGGATGAAGACTACAAATCTTTGAGCGAGAAGAACAGTGACTGTGCGTGAAATTTTCGCTAGTGATAAAACGTTGGAGAAATCTGTGTATGGATTCGTTTGAATCATACGTGTAAATAATGTTGTACAAATGTTATAATACTGTACGAGTTTCGTAACAGCTTCTATTTATTTCAGAATCGTAATTATACGAAATTTGTAATCGCGCCGATTCGATTCCATTCGGAGTTCGTATGGTTTATCGATTTAATGGCTATATTTCATATTTAAGTATTTAATTACGTTTAGATTGTAAGTGTATAGAAGGTCTAAAAGTGCGAGCGAATTTTAGTTTTTGAGAAATCAATTTCACTGCCAACGTTTTGTAAATATACTACAATTATAGCGATAGCTCAGGGATATAGCAATTATGTTCCCGAAAGCTGATCAAATTTCTTAGAGTGTAACAAAGCCTACAAATACAAACGGTACTCACTCATTTTTGTGTTGTAGCTCCCGAATCTGATGATCGATTCCCATTGCTTGCTGCTCTTTCAACATTAGTTCCCTTTCCAGGGTAGCAATTTTCTCCGTCTTCTCGTCCAAGACCATCTAATAAATTTCATTTGCTTTTATAGGACCTAACATTGACCTCATTACGTTTTAATATAATAAATATCACTTACTAGTAATTGATCTTTCTCGTGATCCAAATGCGACATATTCGTTTTAAAATTATTAACTTCTTGTTGCAATTCCTTCACTTGACTCTCAAGCTGCAAATACTGTCTCTCCATTGTTCGATTGCGATCCAATGCCTTATTTAACTCGGACTCCGATTGCGACAATTGGTTCTGAGCATCTCCCAACGCCTGGTCCGTTTGATCTTGTAGAGCCCTAATATAGATATTGGTTATGCATATAGGTATACGTATTGAGTCTAAAATACTACGCCGTTGAAAGATAAGCAGTCGTGCAATTACATATATGTGATTATATACAGTTTTTGCGTAAATATTGTACTATTTTATTCCCACGTGTTCTTTGTTAAGCGGATAGAAAAAAGATTATAAGTATTTAATTAACACTCGATTATTTTTTTACCCTTGACGATAATTTCGAATTGTTAGCCAACTTCTTTTCTTTTTGCATATCATTATTGAACACCCTCCCTCGAAAAATAATCATGGCCGTTCATATACATATGTATACATTTCAAGAATCATAGTATATCACTCAACGTTTCTATGGTAATAAAACATAGCATGTAGAGCTCTGATTAAGAAAGGATAATGATGAATTAAATAGAAACGTTTTCTCCAAGTTATCAACTAATAAAGTTTACGAAGTGATTTGAAATTTTCATAGAAATAAGAATACATCTTTGTATTAATCTCTAGTTAATAATTATCAACTATATATTAATTATCTTCCTACTTATATTAATTCGTTTATTAATATCGATATAACAAAAAGAAAAGTATAAATCACACCTCAGTTGGAAATATTGCGTACGTTGAGTGCCCAACTCTTGTTTCGTTCGTCTTAATTCTTCTCGTAAATCTTGCAGCTGATCTTCCAGACCATTCATGGTTGCTCTTCGTGTACCTTGTGTAAGTAAAAGTTCTTGCCGCTCTTTTTCTATTTGTTTTAGTCGGGCTTCAACATCGGTAAGATTTTCTCTTAAACGACGCTGCTCTGATGTATGTGCTTCCGCTGCCATCTAATTGACAAGCGTTCATAAATAATGAATCCTTGGTCAGTATGTTGTCATAGTCATATTTCTCATGAACAATAAATGAATCGGAAATTATTATGTTAGAAACGAATAACGTTGAACCAATATAAGCAGAACGCTTTTATTCACTGCTTATATTACATTTATTTGTTGGTTTTTTGTAGTTCATTGCTAAAAATTTAATCTATTCTATCTAATTTAATTAACACTCTTGCTAAATGTAATGCAGTTAACAGAGCTTACTGTTGTTACTTGAGAATTATGATTCACAATCTTTGTAAGTTCGTAATAAATGGGACTTCATTACCTTTAATCTTTCGCGTAAAGCATCACGCTCCTCGATCAAGCGATCGACGTCAGCTCGTGCAATATCTCGCTCATGTTCCAAACGTGCAATAATATTCTGAAAAGTTTCATATTATATACATAACTTCTGAAAACGATATATTAGGCAGAAATGTTGTATATCCTTATTTAAATCGTATAAATTTCATTTTCATTCTAAACTGTCATAATTTATACACACAGCCAGCAATCTTTACCTTTGTTTGACTACCATCTCGCATAACTGGAGGAGAACAATTACATGTACCACCACGTTTACATATATTGCAGGACCCGTAAGGTGTTTTATGTTCTCCTTTATAATTTTGCACGCGTGTTTCTAGATTAGTTTTCTCGCGAAACAGTTCTTTCTTTTCTCGATGTAGTTCATCCAATGCGTTTTCCCTCTCGCTTAACTGCCGTTTTAATTCTCGAATTCGTGACCATAGATCAACCTATTGTTTTACAAGCAATTCGCTTAATATTTTGTTTCGAAATATGAGATTGTTTTGGAAATAAGGAAATCTTACGTTATCTTTGTCAACCGTTTTACTAAAGTTGTCTTTAACGCTGTTATATTCATTTTTGTAAAAATCTCGTTCCCTTCTTAATTGTTCAACTACCTGCTGCAACTAAAGTAATAAATAAAGTGTAAATGAAATATTGACGTGATGGCCTTGCAGGTAAAAGAAGTAAGTAATGTTTTCTAAAATGCATACATCATTTATTTCATGATCTTTTTGCTCCAACTGTTTGATTATGTTATTGTACCCAATACTACTTCCATTCGAAAACATGTTCCTTTCTTTATACATTTCGTGAAGGTCTGCTCCATTTTGCTCTGACAATTTGAAACAAAATTATAGACATCGGTGTTTAATTATTTACGGTATCGTTCTATAATTATTCAATAATCTTACCTCTGTTATAATCATTCTTTTGTCCTTTTTCCTTGGATGCTCGTAAATTTGTTCCGTTCTCGTTTAATAAAACTTGCTTTGAGTTCAATCGATCCTTCAATATTTTATTGTTATACTGTAACTGAATAATATCTTGCTTCTGTCTGTCATTTTCATTGGCCATTCTGCCTATCTCCTCGTTTAAATTCTTTTCTAGAATAATTTTCAAACTATTTATTTTAGTTTAAAGTACCCGGTTGTATTTAACAGTTACGAAAAAGTGAGGAGTTGGGACTAAAGTACCAATTACTGTTAATTCATTTATTCTGTCGGTCATCTGCTTCTTCTCATCTAATGCAGATTCCAAATTACGTTGAATGTTAAGTTTCTCCAATCTGCAAGCTTCTAAGTCTGCCCTCAGCTCTTGCACCTCTCTACGTTCGACAGTTAATTCGCTTTCTAGTACGTGTATCCTCGTCATCACGCCTTCCAATTTTTCCTATATAAAAAAAAATTTCCAGAAAAACGAATATACCAAAGACTAATTTTTATTCGTGAATTACTATTCTGAACGCATGTTCTACTGAAAGTAGAACCAATTCTACTTTCAGTAGAACTCTGAAAGTCAATACGAAGATTAGAATATGTATTACCTGTAGTTTAGAGACCCTTTTATTATTTTCTTTAACTGCAGAATTACAATCTGCTTCTACAGCTAAAGCTATGTGATCTATATCTCTTAATTCTTTTTCCAATTCCTCGTTACGGTCGGCAAGTTTAACTGCTTGAGTCATAGCATCGTGTTGCTTGTTTAAAGCTTCTGCATTGAATATAACAATACACGCGTAAATAATACGTTAATCTTGACCCTATTTTACGTTTAAGTAATTTAATTACCCTTTAATTGTTGTTCTAATTCTAACTTTTCCTGTTGGAGAACCTTCAATTCATTAACACCTACATTGTGACTGGTCATTATGTAATTGTTTTCCCCTTTCTTACAAACACAATCTCTAGAAACAGCGGTATATGGTCTGCCTCCTTCGAGCATCTTCTTCAACCGCAAAATTTCTTTCTCCTTAGTAGTCAGCTAGAAAATATGTTTTCGTAATATATTCGTACTTGCATCGACACCAGTATCTATTCTCCTTATGGTTTAAATTTGAACACGATCATTCCTGTACTTAACTTCCACAGCACATGCATTATCATTTGATAGTAGTTGCGTTTAATGATATAGTTATGGTTTTTGTATAATTCAAACTCATGCGGATAAAATTAACAGTAATGTACCTGACATTTCAGTGTTTGTACATTGTCGTTTTCTAAAGAGATTTCCTCTTTTAATTTCGTTACCTCGTGACTCAAGCAATTCATCTTATGATCTGCCATGCTCAACAAATCCACAACTTTGGGTTCCACCATGTTTAAATTTGGTAACAGGTTAGTCTTAGCTCCCGTTTTTGGCAATGGTTCACCTTCGATTACTGGCCTTCGAAGTGGAAAAACAGGTCGCTTTTTAGATGCTACAATACGAATACTTTAGTCACAAAATATATAGCAAAGTGGTAATAAGAAATTAATAGATAAAGTAGGAAGGCAGAATTCACTTGTGGAAGGAAACATTTTATATTTTAAGAATCACTAACACGACTAATTTAAGGTACATTATAAAGACGAATGATTTACCTAATCCAACATTGCTTATAGTAGGCTTTAAACATTTCCCTTGTAGTTCCAAAATTCTTTTCGATTTCTTTGCGGATTCAGTCTCTAATTCTTTAATTCTATGCAAATTTCTAGACGATGCCAATTGAAAATCACTACATTCATGCTCCAATTTGTAGATATCCTTCTTGAAATCCTTAATTTGTTTCTGGTGATTGTCCCTCTCCTTTATCAACTCCAAGTGAAGCTCGTTACATTCTTGTACTAGCCTCACATTATCACATTTGTAAGGATCGATAGTGGATTGCAACTGATTATGCGCCTATGTACACAATGAAGATATTAGATAATATAAGTATATAATAAAACACGTTATACATCATACTTCTTAGTCCATTGAAATAACTTTCATAATTCGGTAATTAATTATTGCAACATTAGTAGCATATTCTTTGTTTTATACATAGTGTGTATAAAAACATGTATATCAAATATGTCACACAAAACACAAATTTTGTTAATTAACAAATGAATTATAACTACATGCATACCTCAATATTTTTTTCAGCTATGCTTTTGAAATGCTTCAGACTCTCTGTCGTTTGTATCAAATCTGCTAACAACTTTTCTATTAAAGGTAACGCATCCAGCGTTAGGGCCTGTATGTACCCTAAACTATCCAAATGCTTGCGAACAGTACGATATCTAGTAGCTACATTATATTCGTCTTCCAGACTCATTTTCGTGTACTTTATAAGCAAATTGCTGGACGCTATTTCATAAATTTTAAACTGTAATCTATACAAGATTATCCACCCTCAACAGTTACAGTTAAAAGATAACAACAGCGTTGCATTTTAGATGCAAGTAAATTCGTGCATGAGTTATTTCAAAGACACTTGTCGATGTATAATTAATTACAAAAAAATGTTTTCAAATATATTATATCCGACGAGTGATCGTATTATAACCATGAGCCTGAAGCATTAATTCGATTCACATCATCAAATCAATAAATTTATTATACAAATGCAATCGGTAATATAACTTCTTATTTCCTTATTGCATTCATGCATTTTTGTCTATTGTTCTTAGGAACAACACTGTCAACTATTTAACACTTTCCATGGAACGGAAATAGTTTTCCCGTCGACTATAAACATTATTTAAAAGTGTTGCCAACATGGCAAAGGCATGTCCCCTGGTTGTAAAGGCGCAAGAGCAAGGGCGATGAAAGATATGACTACTGGATATGTGGCGCCATCTCACGTTTGCGGCCTTTTTCGCAGTTTGCCGCGGCTTCAAAACCGAATTCCTGGATTACATCGTTAATTTAAAGAATTGCGTTTTTCACGGCTTCTACTGCGTATTTCTTAACCGGACTTGTCTTAAATGCAAGCTACGAACCATAGCTATCTGCTCCAATAGTTGCAACAATGTGCTATTTGTCGTTCGAATGTTATTAATAATTGAAGTATCGAAAAAATGCACACCGCATCATTGCAATTATCTCGGCTTCTGGAGGTTCTAGATTAATGATCGGGTGCTCAACATGAAGGTAAAGGATGCTGCAACACGACAATCGATGATTTACAAATTCTGCATGCGCTGTTTATTTTGTATCTACGAATAAATGATTCGTTTGAGTATGTCACCGAAACTATAAACGAGGGCCGATCTCTTCGTGAATCAGATTGTTCCTTGATCCAAGCGGGAGAACAGCGGACGGTGGAACTCGTCTGTGGTAATGCATTTAGTTGGATTCTAATTTTATCCTTATATGACAATATTTTGAGCTTCGATAGGGCGCATTCGAAAGATGGAGGTTCAACACAGTGCGCCAAATATATGGTTGAACGATACTGTGTCGTTTAGTGACCTAGAAATACTCTTATTCTGATTGTGTATTTTGTCGATTTTTGCTTACACTTTGGACACTTATATTATTAGATAACAACGCAATCTTGTACAACTATATATCTGGCGCATTGATTTGAACCTTCCTCTTTCGAATAAGCTCTCGCCGAGCTCAGAATCTTCTCCCGTAAGGACAAGCGATGCATTCTTCTGACCCATGTTTCGGGGCCATGTTATGTCGGTATATAGCTCGCTGCATTACCCGTGTCTACCCCCTTAATGTGTGAAAATAAAAAGAGCAGTAAAATTCCATACATTGCAGATTTATTTAAAGTAATTAATGCAGATACACGTTACAAAGATGTTAGAATTTGGACTTACATAATAGTACTTATGAACTATTCTTTTAAATCGATTTATAATACATCGTAGAACTAAATCTTTAACAATTTTAAAATAACATTGATGTAGAATTGATGTACTACTTTGTAATAGTAGTACAAGTAATATTAAGAATTACATATGATGTACCGAATGATCTGAATATAAAATAAAATATATAATAGATATACATAACTATTAATTACACAATTGCTCTAACTAAACTAATCGTATGTGCTAATAATTACAAATTATGTTTATAAACCAATTCACTATAACTAAAGAACAACTAAAATATGTGACAAAACTTCTTCTGTCTTCTTTCTTGCTCATATGCACGATGTGAACTGCTGGTCAATGCCCTTACTCTTTGCATAAAAAACCTGCATACACAAAATATATTATATATAAAAATATATTAATATATTAATAAAAATATATTAATAAGTACAAAGCAGGAGTAAGAAAACTTCGTGAAGGGATGTTTAGAGGAAAAAGATGGGTGGAGGGTTAAAACAGAATCATAAGAGAAAGTGAGGATAATTTGAAAGAGAATGGAATAAATTAAGCAGAAATAAATTTGATACGAAACGAAGGAAACAAACTAATTTGATAAATAAAAACGTACATTACTCATAAAATAGTTTTGACTGTAAGTAAAGCAGGGACGAGTTGTTTCGCGTACGCCCTTATAGATGGATATACTGTATACAACATTGTGGCGGTGATACGTGATGGAAACAGAAAACGCTTGCACTTTTAAACGACTTGGAATCTTTATTGTTTTCTACACTCAAGAGCTGTCGTGGAGGAATTCTTACCGCTTCGGTAACTCTTTCTGGACTGTGTTGTAAACTATGCTAAACGCTATTGACTAGATTCAAAAACTTAAACCTAGTGTTACAAATGTAAAATACTTAAACAACTAGAACTAAAGACTAGTGTCTTAAAACTAACTATAATAACACTAACCTAGTTAAATCTAGTTACGCCCACCGACGGTAACACAGGTCGCGACTTCGCGACTAACGTCGGTAAATCCCGGTCGCCACAACATTTTCAAGGGTAGATAAGGCAGAGCACGAGTAGTTTCAAGCACTTTTTTATAGTGACCTGGAAGTGGTAAGGGGTATTTAATATGGTCCGGGAATTCGGGCCGTATGAATAGATTGTATGATTGGTCTATCCATATATCTCGTCTATGGTCGAATTTGTCAGTCGGTATGGCAGTCACGTTGAGCCACGAAGGACCATAAGGTAATTTGTCTATTCATATATGTATCTCGTCTGGGCCAAAGCTCTGCAGTGGTTCGCAGCGGCTGTCGCAGTGCGTTTGTCCTCCGTAAATTTGAAAAAAAAGCGATGAACACCATTACTATTTTTTATAACACACTGACATAAACGGCAGCAAGCTTTAAAAGACAACTTTACGATATAGATCGTGAAACATGAAATAAATGTGATCAACGTATTGTGATATTATTAAATCGTCATAATTTTCCTATTTAAACGAAGATAGACGGAATAAATGAAAATGAGTTCTGTCAATTTGACCGCTTCAAACGCAAATCAAATTCTGTCGCTTTTCGAGGAACTTTACGATCTTTCCTATCCTCAACTTCAGCAAAAGCTAAACAAATATGTGAGTAATATCGTCATCGGCTTTATGCGTGTAATTTGTCGCGGAGTACGCATCTTGATTAAAAAAAGAATGGTACAAATATTTGTTTGCGATATAATTTATATTTCAAACGAAATACAAATGCGGGGTTTATTACGCGCTACAAAATATTGTTGAAATTTTTTAAGTTGTAAATTCCTTTAAATATCTATTTATTGCAATTCATGTAAATACATTTTTAATGTACTCTGAATTAATGTATTACGTATTAATATTGTAGATACAAGATGTAACAAACACGAAGCTATCCTTTCTTGTACCAATTTTAGTGAAGTCAGAGGAAATGCTAATTCATGTGATAGGAGAAAAAATTTTAGATAGAGAATTAAGGTTTCCTGTAAGTGAAAATGGTTTACCATAAATTATGAAATAATGAAAAGAAGTTGTATTCAGCTTTTATATATCGGTATTAATACTATTTTCGATTAGTATAAGTCGATTAGTAACTTTTTCAGCCCATAAATATTTATCGTTTTATCAATTGCACAATAATTTTGACATTTGGTTTTTTAATTTGTTTACAGTGACTTATGTTTCTTTATTATTATAATTTTATAGCATAATAACATTCTAGCAATCGCAGACTATAAAGTTACAATAATATTGATACGTTCAGGAGGTATGTATTCCTTCGAGGTACAACAGATTAAAGCTTTAAGAATTGTCCTACATTACAAATAGGGATTGCTTAGCAGTGTTTAATCCTTATGTAGAATACATAGAAACCTACATAAAAGAAGCCATACGAAAAGGCATTCTTGATGTAACACTGTGAAGCATTTCGAATAAGCTATAGAAAAAGTGTTATCAATAACAGTGATATGATAACAGTGATACAGATTATTATCGTTTACGCTTTTTTAGTCAGAACTATTATATATCTACACATTTATAAATCTTCCGATCCAACTGTTATTCAGTGAAAACAAATTTGATTTCTAATTCTTCTGGTAAAATAATGGGATTAATTGATTAAACAACAAAACAGAAGATTTATATGAACAATATATGTTAAGACTAAATTGTATTATATTAAAGCAAATTCAGATATAGTACAAGGCAAATTGAGAAAGACTCATATAAACTAATGTACAGTTGTTAATTGAAAATTGATTATCATATTAGAGAATGCTCGCATATATTAATAACGAGTTAGTCATAAGTATAGTTTATATTTTATTAAGCACACACCTCATTTGAACTAACTTTTCTTTTGCAGGCTTTGAATAATGTTTTGTATAGAGCTGTAGAAAATAAGAGGCCAACTGCGATAGATATTACAAAGCTTGACGAAGACATACTGTCTCACCTTCGAACAATATGTCCGAAAACAAATTTACTTCTATCGATTCCTATACAACATCTGAAACAGAATGATGTGGCCTTACTTGTTTGCTTGGTCGATAATGATACCAAAACTGAAACTACATGCAAATGTGCGATAGTTCAAGAATGTTTCAGGTAAATTAATTACTTGTCACTCTGAAGTTGAAGTAAACGAAAAGGAAATTCACAAATTATTGGAATTACACAGATTAACATACTTCAATACCTTTTCATCTATACAGATTTTGCTTGGGTTATTTTCTGACTTCGCTTAAATGTCATAAGCAAATTCAATTAAAGCACCAATGTCAGAATTTGCTCACTGTTTCTAAAAAACTTTTTATATATCTGGGTAATGTTATTAATTAGTACAGAATATGGTGATTGCTATCCAAACAATACATATATTTATTACATTTCAAGTATTTATAAATAGGTGATTTATCAGACCTTTTACGAGAAATAATGGCAGAGGCTAAGAATTTAACACATGCAGAGAGATGTTCATTATTTCTGTTGGACCCCGATCACGAAGATCTGGTCGCAAAAGTATTCGACGGTCACGCCATGAAAGACGTGAGTTAAAGTTTATAAGCGCAGAATTCCCATTTGATAAATAATATTAAGGACGAAAATATTTATAGACGGTGGAGGAAATGAGATTACCAATAGGACAAGGTATAGCAGGCCATGTTGCGATGACGGGTCAATTGCTCAATATTAGAAATGCATACGAGCATCCTCTTTTCTATCGTGGCGTAGACAAAGTAACAGGATTCAAAACTAGAAATATTTTATGCTTTCCCATTAAAGATGAAAATGGCATCGTGGGTAATTAAAGATTAGAAAAACTTTTTTTAATCCAAGCGATTGTAAAATGTATTCCCATAGTTGTTGAAAAATGTCGACTGTGAACGTTTAAAATGATAAGAGCAATTAAAATTGTTTCGTATTCATAGGGGTTGCGCAACTCTGTAACAAGAAGGATGGTTTGTACTTCGATGTTTACGATGAAGAAGTTGCAATGGCTTTTAGTATATACTGTGGCATTTCTATGATGCACGGCATCGTTCATAAGAAGATGCAGGATGCTCGTGCGAGAAATAAATTAAGTAACGAAATAATGATGTATCACATGAAGGTAAAAAAGGTCGTAAAAATGCCCGAAATTTTGCACATATCTCGTTTATCACACAAGCTTTATATTCGCAGGTAGAAAACGATGACGTTCAAGCATTATTGAATTGCAAAAACGAGCACAATCTCAAAGATTATAACAAATATCAATTCAGTCCTCGAAATGTACCTTACAAACACATGCCTTGTTATACAATTAAAATGTTCAATGACTTAGGTCTCATATCGCACTGGAAAATGAAATTACCAACTTTAGCTAGGTAAGACAAACTTTAAATCGTTATATTGTGGATTTATGATCTACGTGTGCACAATAAAATGAGGAATTGTAAGGAGAAAAGACAGACACAGTGGTCTGGTATTCAGAACTCAGGGCTTCAATTCAGTGCCTAGTGTTTACTTTTTCTGGAATTCCTACAATATACAAATAACATTAGCGAAATAAGACATTAATTTATACAAATATCACAGGTTTATATTGTATGTTGAAAAGGGATATAGAGATGCACCTTATCATAATTGGAGGCATGCATTCTCTGTAGCACACTTTGCATACTTGTTAATAAGAAATTTGGATCTTATTAACGAGAATTATATAACGCATCTAGAAGCGTTAGTTTTCTTAGTATCTTGTTTATGTCATGACATAGATCACAGAGGAACAAATAATTCATTCCAAACAAAGTGCGATACAGTTCTAGCTACTCTTTATAGTTCTGATGGTTCTGTAATGGAGGTAACTACTTTTTAAGAATACATGTTAAAAAGAGTTTGTCACAATAGGTTGCAACAAATCATAACTTTAATTTCTTTGTAACAGAGACATCATTTGGCGCAGGCCATGTGCATCTTAAATACAGAACATTGTAACATATTTGAAAGCTTTAATAGCGAAGTATACAGTGATGCATTAGACCTCTTAAAGACTAATATACTAGCAACTGATTTGGCAGCTCATATTAGGGTTGCCGAAGAACAAGAAAACATGATTAGAAGCAAATATAACAAAAGTGACCCTAAGCAGAGGAAACTGTTCTTCAGAATGCTTATGACTTGTTGCGATCTTAGCGATCAGACTAAACATTGGAGAGTTTCTAACAAGACTGCAGTGAGTAAAAATTAAAGTGTAAATCAATTTCTTAGGGGAAGAGATTTAATATTTATATAACATATTTCTTTCGTGGATCTTACATCAGAAAGAAATTTACGATGAATTCTTTTCGCAAGGAGACATAGAAAAAAGTATGGGTAGCTGTCCTACAGAAATGATGGATAGAGATCGAGCATCGATACCAGAACTACAAGTTGAATTTATTTCGAACATAGTTCTCCCCCTTTTTACGTAAGTATGTTTCAGTTTTTAATATTTCAAACAACCGAAGCATTATTAAACTTTATGTGTACATGACGGGGATTTTAAAACACGTTCAAGGTCACCAACATTTTTTTTTAATATTCTTACAGCGTATAAAGAAATAAATCAAAAACTTTTTCCCCCATCAGATGTGCCCCTTGAAGTAGTATAACTTTATGCTCTGCAGTTTTTTCACGCGAGTATTGAGAGCGGAGATATTCAGGTGATATGTTTTAAATCCTCCACCATGTATAATACTACCAATATAATTGGGTAGAAAAAAGAGAGACAATACTTTCGTATGAAGCAAATTTTTTTTAGTGAAGATAAAATACTTTGTTTAGTTATTTTCAGAATTCTACATTATTTCTCTTGTTACTTTTCTCCCTTAGCAATCTTTCAACGTTATTTCCGGTGATAAACCCACTTGTCAATGTACTGAAGGAGAATCGAGCTATATGGGAAGTAGCGAAACCTATATATCAGAAGTACATTGAAACAGGAGTGAACACTATTGACATCCTCTTGGACCCTAGTTTCGAGGAAGAAGTACTACAAATTTATGCTCAAAATAATAAGGAATTTGTCAGGAATTCTACCCCCGAGCTGGAGTCAAATCAAACAGAAACTAATGTTTAAAGTGCAGCTAATATTAAGAAAGAACGGCAAGTATATGTATAGGAATTCTATTTCGAACCAAAATCTTGAAGGTACTTACAAAAAATAACAATTTTGGAAATCAAAAGCAATAGATGGCCTATTAGTCTCTAGATCTTTCAAAGAGAGCTGGTGTTCTAATTATTACAAGTTGAATGTACATTAAGAAATTATTAAGTTTATTGTACGATATTTATATTTTATATATATTCACGTTATAAATTATAAATACTTTGTTATATACATTACAAACTATCCAAGTGGTAAAAATATATTCAGCAGGTATAATTTATAATATGCTCAAATATTTTTGAGGTGAATCTATGCTATTTAAGGAATCTGATATGTTATACAACTGTAGTAAAATGCTGTTAAGTAGATATTACAAATGTTCTCGTTGAAATCTTAGAATTTTTTAGCCTGTGTGTAACTATTATGAATTTGTCTTTTACGATTCTAACAAATATTTTTTTTTTGTGATAAAAACTTAAAGAGCTCACATCGATTATTGGCAGGGTTGTAGTAATAAACTTTTACAGTTAAATGTAATGTTATGATATGTCTTCAATTTTATATTTTGAAGAAATTGTTTCGTTTTGTTAAAAACTTTTACGATTGCCATTAGAAGGAATACATTAGTATTTCTAAGGGAAGTTTAGTCAATCTTCTATTTGCATCAAATAAATAACAAACGCGACAAACGAAATTGTAATATTGATAAACGAAGAAGTTGAAATAGTTTGCAAAGGTTGCAGACTCGATATATGTACCAAATAAATTTGTTAAATCTGACTATTCTTAAATAAAGCTTTGTTACAACATGTAATATTCTCATAGATTTTCTACGTACGTCACCTGTTGTTTTAGATTCTTGGAAAATAACGGACAACATATCCCAAACCAAACCCAAAATCGAAACAAATGTTTTAAATCAATTAGTATTTAAATAATTGTGTATACCTGGATCTTCCACCGGAATCGAAAGTTAGTGCCCTAGGGTGAATTGCATAGAATTGTGTGGATAACCTAGCCTGAAACCAGAAAATGTAAACATATTAGTATTTCTAAATGGTTATTATTATTATGGTTACTATGGTTTTTTATTTACAATGGTTATTTGTTGTATAATGTATAATAAATGAACTACAATAAAAACTTTTTTCTTTACAGCTATAGATAAATATTATTTCTAAAAAATTTATATAGTTTAAATTGCACGTGTAACGCGTATACCAAATATATGGCAACCACATACCATCACTATCGATAACTATCGATGGTCGAGTGTTCTACAATCGGAAATTATCGATAGTGTCAACTATTGATATTTCGTTGTCCCTACTAACGAGCTTCGTAGTTATTATTAGGAAAACTGGTATACGCGATTGGCGCCAAAGGCGATATCCTTTTGTATGTGAAATGCAACGCAACCTTAACAAACTTTTCTTAACGAAATAAGTAACAATAATATGTAATACTTTTTACAAATCTCAATATCAATAGATATTTGAAAGTTTTTTATATTTTACATTTCTATTTTATACGTCGAATAACCTCCACGATACAGTGAAATTGCGAATTCGACCAAAATCAAAGTAGTACGCTCTTCCGCGCGGGAAACGTCCATGTGGTTTGGAAGAACACCGGATTATAAAGACATTGTGCACCAAATCCATCTGCTACTTTCAAACTTGTTCAGACGTGTCTCGGGCGGGAAACTTCCGTGTTTTTTAATGTCTTTATTTTATCAATTGACAGGAAACTTGTTCGTGCTCGACATTAATTTACTTTTCGGATTAAATATTCAAAAGTACTATATTACAACTGCAAAAGAGTACGAATTTCTTTGTTTTGAATATATTGTGCATGCTTGATTTTCGGAATTAAATTGTTCGTACGACCAATCAGAAAGCAGCAGGTGTAATTTAAACGCTAAAGAAAAATGGCGCGCCCGGGAGAATAGATGGCGCTGTGTGTAGAGATTTAAATTCAACCGAAAAGTCGTTATGTAGTTAAGGGACAAACTTGTACGATCCCGCCTATAACACGAAATGGAGATTGTCGTTAAGGTTTGCTTTACTTTTATGCATTGTGTCATTGCAAAGTAATCAATTCTGCGTTTTATATATTCGCGTGGTGAAGTTTTATATTTAACGTTCGTAAGTTTTTATGTAAATATAAGAGGTAAGCAAATATTTTTAGAAAAATCCTTCGATTCTTTCAGTTCATGCTAGTAAAATATTGTTCTTTCATTAAAATACCTTTATATACTTGTTTAACGTATTATTATGTACGAAATGAGTAATTATCGATATCGATTTAATTTATCATTTCGATCGTATGTGTAATAAAACGAATAAAAGGTATGTCATCGAGTCGAATGGAAATATAATTGAAACTGTTATTCATGAATATTTTTATTCGTCAAACGAATTATCCAAAGACATATATATGTTTATATTTATTTACTTACCATTACTTACCGTTTGTTCATTTTTCGTTAAAATTATTTAAATATATTGTATGCGATCCATTTCAGATTGCAAACATGGGCACTAGATCGAAGGATAATATTAAAACAATGATTGTTAAAGATTTCTTAGATGTCTACAGTCGTTACATGGAAGTTAAAAGATCTCTTAACGACAATCTTGAAGAAACATTAGATTATTTTAATGCCCTAATCGGTCAAATACCACAATCATCCTCAGGTCCCTTAATTACGAAAACTCCGAAAATTTTAAGGAAAAAGGGAGTGCAACGTATAGAAACAATTCCAGAAAATGACGTTATCAGCATTGATAACACAGTGTCGGATTCTATGATGATGCTTGATAAAACAGAAGATCAAGAAATAAAAACAGAACCGCTCGAAGATACAAGAATGAGTCGATCGAAGAGACAAGCTTCGATGAAAGCTGCCAATAATATTAAACAACAGCAATCAGCTACACTCACAACTAAGTTACGAAGACCTTCAGATTTCAATGAAAATAATGAGGTCAAGGTATGTATTGATACTTTTGTTATGTATCAATTTATATTATTTAAAATCATTACAAATTGTTACAAATATTTTAAAATCCTTAGAAAAAACGTGAAAGCCGAACTAAAAGGAAAAAGTCTGGTAAAAGTAGTTCGGACGAGGAAACTACACAGGGCCCCTCAAAACTGAGTAAAATGGAAGACAGTATTTTAAGGGAAAGTGCTCCGAAACAAACAGAGGAAAGCGCTGTGAAAAAGACAAAGGAAAATGCTACAAAACAAGCAAGGGAAAGTGGTACGAAACGATCAAGAGAAAGTGCATTGAAACAAACAGTGGACAGGCATTCGCAAAATCAAATGGAAACAGAAAACCAGGAAGTCATGGATGAAACTTTAAAAAAGTCTTCGATGGTAACAAGAACTTCCACTAGAAAGAGGACCTTCTCACAGAGTCACAATTTGAGTAGTAAAAAGTCCAACACTATCGATGATACAGTTATCGCACCAAAAGGAAACGACGTTGAAGAGCCGTCGATGTATGAGGATGCAATTGGAAAACCCATGCCTATTATGAATTCCACAATGAACTTCAATTCTACATTCGTTATGCACAAGTTAATGAATGCAACAGTAGTTTTGGAGCCCCTGTCAGCAATAAAGCTGAACGAAACTGTAACAATTAATAAACTTGCTGGCAATAATATAGAAAAGAACGCTAAACAGAGGTCGATTGAACTGAAGCCTGAATTAAAATCACCTTCATCGAAGAATCTACAGAATAGGAAGCAACAATTAAAAGATGCCATGGCGAACAAAGAGTTCGATGATTTACTCACAGATGACGAATCGTCGCCAGAAGTGAAAAAATTAAAACAGACAAAGAAACAAGGAACTTTAAAACGGCAGAAACGTATAACAAGATCCGCCACATCAAGTGAGGATGAAGTTCTTAGTACTCCTGTAAAACCGACATTGAAGGAGGTGAATAAAGTCACCGGATTCCAGGACATAAAAAACGCATACAAGTCGAATGCCTTGTTTAGTCCTTACGCTAAGGAATCTGTAAAGAAAAGAGTCGAGGCATTCGAACAGGCAGGTATGAATAGTCCAAAAGCTACTGTTGATATCGATGCGCCTACCAGAGTAACCAGAACAAAAACGCGTGCTATAGCTGCCGCCCAAGCAGAGGCTTCAGAAAGTACTTTGAAAGCTTCTGACAAGACGGTAGCTCATAAATTAGCGAGAAAATCATTGGCGAAAGCTAAGAAAATTTCATTGGCAAAGCATGCGAAGGATATGGACGAATATAAGGAGGTAATTAGATACTTCGTTTTGGATATACCCCCTTTGTGGTATACTGACTTAAAATATAACTATCCGTTCGACGAATTGGGTCACCAGCTACAGACAGAAGTAGCTTAGATATTGTAATACCTTCCATGCGAAATTCTTAAATTCTCGCAGAAGTGTTGTCGGAATTATGTAAATCATCCGTTCTTGATATAGATAATTGCTCAGCGTTTAATAATAATTAACTTTCGCCAATAGCTGTCACCCGCTGCCTCTTCCGCATGTTTTAGCACGTGAATGTTTTATTCACAGCTAGTGACTTATCCCGTTGAATGGAGTATGATTGTTTATAAATTATGCTTATTAATCATTTCGTTCCTTAGAATAAGTTGCAATCAGCACAGAAAATGAATAAAGCCACTCTGGAGAAATTAACTTACAAACAGCAACAGAAAACGACTACTCCGTTAGGCAAAATGAAGACCCAACTGCCAATGTCAGTTAATCGTATTCATCACACTCCATCCAATCAAACTAATATCAACGTAAGAATACATTTCTAACTGTTACGCGATTAAAAACATTATTTACTTTTCCACCGGGGAAAAAAATTATCCTGTATGATATTTAATTATTTTATATCTCATATCTAATATTTTGATTTTAGCATAACAAGGTTTCAAGTGTCGTACGTATGAATATCGTTACATCC
Source organism: Nomada fucata (assembly GCA_948146005.1). Classification (NCBI taxonomy): domain Eukaryota; kingdom Metazoa; phylum Arthropoda; class Insecta; order Hymenoptera; family Apidae; genus Nomada; species Nomada fucata. The sequence goes on from OX411275.1 coordinate 10,590,236, forward strand.
ATGGATTCTTTTATTCAACCTACAAAACCTGCCAGTAAGCGTAACTCAGTGGATAAGACAGAAGAAAAGAAACGAAAATTAAACGATGAGGATGCACGGAAGAAACGAGAAGATGCACTTAGGCTTCAAACAGAAGAAAAGAGACGGTAAAATGATTATTTCAATTTGAGTGGATATATTATTTATCTTTTTCACTGCCAGTACTGCTTGAAAAGTGTATACATACAACTTCTTATATGCAACAGGAAACGACAAGAAAAGGAATTGAAAAATAAATTGGCTAGGGAGGCAAAAGAGAAGCAAGATATGGAGAAACGACAGAAAGCCGAGAAGGAAAGAGAAGAAAAAGCACGCTTAGCCCAACAAATGCTAGAAAAGCAACGCGAAGAAGTAGAAAGGAAACGTCTGGCTCAATTACAGCGAGCTCAGGTACAAGTTTTTAACAACTTGTTGCCTTAGTTTTTACTTCAAAATACTATTACTATAACACGAAAACAGATTGGACATATTAATATTTCTATGTCTTTTATTCCATTTAAGCTGCCCAAAGTGTCCTATAAATATGAGGGGCGTACTCTTTATAATATAAAGGATATTTAGGGTACTCTTTATTCAAACACTGTATTGAGATTAATGTTATAATGTAATAATTAATAGGAAAAAGAAGAGAGAAGAAAATTAGAAGACCAACAGCGTTTGCAACGTTTACAAGAACAAGAAGAAGCGGAACGTTTATTAGCCGAGCAAAGACGTCGAGAACAGGAAACTGAAAGACGAAAGGAGGCCGAATTGAGAGCTCAGCAACAAGCTGCTGCTGAAGCAATGAGAACAAAACATCAAATGCTTATAGCGCAGGTGAGATTCCAAAGCATTAACAAAAACAATGACATACGCAATCCCCTGTCTGCATGATTTATCATTTATTCAACATTTTAGACAAAATGTGGATCTAAGAATCATGGTCCAACCAATTATATTTTGGACAGTGAACCTGACGACGATGAATCGGATGACGAATCCAGACCAAAGCATGCAGTACCACAATGGGCACAGCGTAAGTGTAATTTTATTATTGTTATGACATACATAAATTGCAAGCTTTTTCATTAATTACATTGATTTCTCTATATCGAAGAAATGATCTTTTTCTAACCCTAATACGATCAAAAATAGGGATACTGATAATCACAAGAAAAGGAAACAAAGTAACGGTTACTGTATTTTAATTTATGCGAGACGAAGAAATTGTGTTAATAACGTAATATTGATTTGAAACTAATTAATATTTATCTATCGACTAATAAAGTAAAATTAATTTCAGCACAAATACGCAGAATTCAACTTGCAATGCAACGATACATTCCGGAGAGAGGAATATACAAGTTCTTCGACAGTAAGAAGTGTACACCAGACTTGACTGAACTGTTTCAAGGTATAGATAGGAATAAATTAAAGCGTACGTCCAGTGCAATCTGGAAAACGCCGCCGCGTTTCTCCATGATGGAAATCGAATAAAACGTGTAGTTTATTGAATTCAGTGTTGTTGATTTCATGTTGTGCCTTACAACGAAGAAGTGCTTGTCACACCTAACGCATGTGATATATATATAAATATGTATAGAAGTATTCCATTTTGGTATATTAACGAATGTAAAATGATTTCATTCTCGACATTTCAAAGTAATCAGCGAATGATGTAATTATGTGTTGGAAATAATTTGGTCATATTTTACCGTTCTTCATTATTTATAATTGTGTCGTTATAATTCCATTAAAACCAATGAAAGACGAAAATTGTCATACAATTAATTGATAGCAATTATACTAATACATACGACCTTTTAATGGAACACAGGTTTTATTCAATTTCATTATCGATCTTCCGTATTATTTTTATACAACATGCGAAGTTAACGAGGTAGTACATTTTATCTTAACGAATTGTTCAAGAAATGCGTACTGTTTATTTATATATTTTCTTTTGTATACGCCGTGACTTTTATGACTTACGATTGCGTTTTTTTACTGAAAACAAAAAATATAAATAATTTTATTCACTGAATCTTTATATATTTATATACATAGGAATCATTAATAGTAAATGAGACAGATAAATACGTAGATATACGTGGAATTATATCGACTTGATAAAAAAAAAAAAGGTACATTATAGTAAAAATGCTTACGTTAATTCTTTCCTTCCGTACAAAAGCGTTGGTGGTTTTGGTGTTTTAATATTTTCCAAAGGCTTTAATTGTAAGTGTGTGTATATAGGTATCTGTAATATTATTTCCATGAAACTATATGTAATTTTTAAATACTCGGCAGTGAATATACATATATTTACATATGGCAAAGAGGTGTCCAAAATTGGAAAATCTCTGAAGATCATTAAAACCGATCTGTCCAGAACAGCAATAGTAAGTTTTCTCCCGTCTATCGAAGCATGTTGCTGCTGTTCAGGTATTATTGGTTTTATATTTTCCAATGGATCAGCTTTGACATCGTAATCTTTCCTGATACCTCCGTCGAGAACCTTTTTATATTCACATAGAAAGGGAATTTTGTATTTTTTTTTTTTTTTTTTTTTAATTGAAAAGGATTTTATTAAATACTTTTAGTGTAGTAGAACTAGCCCATTTTCTTATATCTGGAGGATGTCTGTAATGTTTAAAATATTGATACGCCGGAATTGTTGGTAGAATTGGTGACCAATGTCTGAAGGTACCGAATGTTGAGATATAACGCCCGCAAAGTGTCCACAAACGAACTGTATGATCTGTGCTACCACTTAAAACCAATAAAGCAGAAATGCAGATCTGAATTACAATCTAATTGCAAAGGGGTCAATCCTAATTTGTAGAAGCACATCTGCACTCAACATTACACTCACTCACTCCGCTCAGTCTTAGGCTCCAAAACACTTTAAGCGTAACGACCGTAAGAAAGTAATTTGTAATTTAAGATTATTTCTTTTTTGTTAACTAAAATTTATTTTAAGCAGAAAACATTTTGAAGGGGAAAAAACACGAGGAGACGATATTATGTTTATGATAATCTTTGCTGCGTTATAATAACAATAGAAATAAAATTAAACTTTAGACTGGGAGAAGTAAAGCAATAATAATATATTTTTTACCTGATAACAATACGTGCATCTGGAATTATTTGAACGGATGTAATGGATTTTAAGTGGCCACGTACAGATGAAAGCAAAAGTGGCAATGGCTGATCTCGTACAGCCCTTTTTGCTCTACCAACAATTCTATCTTTCCATAAGAATGGAAATTCCAGTCGCAACGAAGGCATACATATCTTAGGAGGTTTGGGCACCATATAGTTCGCAAGATACCAAACTTTTATGTATCCCACACTGTGCCCTAAATTGTTTCGAATACACTTATTATTAAAAATGTAATAGGTACTCGTTTGCTTTTCTTTTTCTACACAGTACATTAAATTTGCTGTTGTAATAAAAGAAAGAGATCTTTGTTTTCCTTTTACCTGTCACGAGAAACTCATTTTTGGGATCAGTTGCTAATGCTAATGCACAGTCACCTACAGTGTGAATAACTGAGAAAGCTTCTAAAAAACCACCGGCAGGATGATGTGTCCATACTTGTATTAAACCGGATTCGAGAGATACTAACAATGTCCCAACAGTGGGTCCAACTGCTCGAGCACTTAGAAATATCATTGCTCTAACAGCGACGATTCTCGTAATATTTAATACTGAGTTTTGATGCTTAGAAACTGTCTGACCCGGGCTACACGTGAATATTCATAGTTTTAGTTTGCACATTCGATTAAAAATATAAACGTCATTAGAATGCTTATAATACCTTGGCGTGAAACTAACTTTCGTCTTAAATGCTTCATTCTCCTTCGATTCAATATCTTTCTCATTGTTATGGAATCCTACGCTAAATCTGTAGAATATTAAGCAGTACAAGTATTAAATATTTAATTTTCTATTCTGCAGAGGATATTACCTTGACATTGGCATATTCACTTTATATTTTCGATACGGTTGACCTGTCTCTAATCTCCAGAGTATTATTTCCCCGTTATAAGACGCTGTGGCAAGTACTTGAGGATACCACATGGCAGTGCATAGAATATCTTCTGTATGCCTTACCCCCCACTTCTTTTTAAATACATCTGCCTCAGAAATTGCGTATTCTACAACTTGACGATTCCAACTGCTGCATAAAATTCGATTCTCCAGCCATACTAAACTTGTCACCTCGCTGTATACGAATAAAGAATGGAATCATATTCAAATATTATAATTATAATTTCGTAATTACAAAAAGAGTTGTTGTGTTTGATGGACAGAAAGCAATAACGTTACCATTGTGTTTCAAGTGTCATGTTCCTTAAACAAGTACCAGTATTGAAATGCCATATTTTTAATGTTCCATCACGAGCACCAGTTACCAGTAACTGCTCGGACTCATCGAAACAGGCAGCTGTAATTTCGATGTCTTGATACTGACCATACAAGAATCTACTGTGTGCATGCGTAACCAAGTACAAACGATTTCCAAGAGATGGATCCCAAATTATTATACAAGAATCTAAACCAGTAGAAACTACCTAGTTTAGAGAAGAGGTTTTCATTACTAAAATGAAGATATTGCGATTGGAAAAGAATATAAATATATGTACCACTTTGTAAAGGTGATTGTATAAAACGCAGGTAACTGGTTGGGTGTGGGTATAACCATCTGATGTTTGTTCGTCCACCACAGGATCACAAATGACCACTGCAATCATCGCACTGGCAATAATCATCTTGCGGCTCAATGTATTGTACACTAAAGTCATCGTTGTGTATTCACCCAATTCGCTAGGAAGGCCATTGTATGTCTACAGAATGTAAAATAAAGCACTAATTAAGGATAGAATATTCTTACTTGCGGACACCATCACCATCTTTTTATTATAATCATTTTTCTAAATGAAATTATTTATTATCAAAATAATCATAATGAAATATAAGTTATCGTTAGTATTAAAACCTGAATACAAGATTGAGCTAATACGTCCCACACTTTGATGCATTTATCTTTTGAAAGAGAATAGACACGACTACCAAAATTCAGAACAATTATCACGCAAATGGGTGCACGATGTCCCTGAAAAGTAGTGCTCGGCCTTTTTGTCACAAAAGGGTTCCATATTCGTACTATACAATCTGGTCCACCAGTTATTAATAGCTGACTCTCTAAATATTCATGTTTTCAAATAAACAGATATATATTTACACAGAAACCAAAGGTTCATTTTAGAAGAACTACCTTCGCAGAAAGTGAAGCAAGATATGCCCATGTTAACTTTAAATTTGTATTGAGACCTTGCGCCTGTAAGATCGCTAAATAATAAAGAACAATTTCCACATCTACTACTGGACATAAAAGACCTCAGACTTCCATAGTACGCCACTTGTTTAACCCAATCCGAATGAACGTTCTTAAATTCTAAAACTTTCAGCCCCTTTAGCTCGCTCTACAATGAGAATCGTTAAATAGTAAAACATCTTGACAATATTTGGTAAATTAACTAACAATAATACATTAACTATATAGAATTAAATAGACGTAATCTATTATATGAATATATACATATATATACTTTAAGGACAGATTCGTAACGAATAAATAATGTATCACGCTGAGGTTCCTGTTTAAACGGTCCCCTCTCCACAGGACTAAAAGACATTATCTTAACAGACCCACTCATGTCTCCAAGCGCAATATACGAGTCTTCTTTAATATTCTTACTAAAGTAGTAGTTCATACAAACGATGGCATTCTCGAACCCCGATATCTAGGGCATAAAAATTCTGTTGTAAGCACGAGTTTCTTCAACTCATAATTAATGTTTAAGTAGAGAATACAACAAACCATAATTCGAAGGTCAAATTTTCTTGCTACTGTATCGTAAAATCGCAAATCGTATTCGGTAGAACTAGTGCATACTATTTGTACATCGGGTAATACTATCATATCGGTTATTAAAGTTTGTTGGACTTTCAAACATGCTGTAAAAGTAAACGGTATAAAACATAAGTAGAGACATATGTATACTTAAGAAATTCAGGATCGAAATACTAACGATTTACAGATTGAACGCTACGTTCGTACTCTAAATCCAATGACCAATAATTTATAACTCCTTCCTTGGTTACTGTTAAATAGCTACCTCTTTCGAAGCTTGAAGTTCTGTCCTATGAATAGTATTCATAAAGTCACAACTATAGATCTATATTCTCTAATAAATATGCCGAATAAAATGATTATCGATCGTTTTGAACATTTAAACTTTATGCTTTTTGTGCGAATAAATTTGTTAATTAGGTAATCTTGAATTTTGTCGCCCCGTTGTTGTATTTGTTAGCTTTTACATGATACATAAAGTTTAAATTCCACTTGAAGTTTTTTGCAACTATATTATATGTAAATATAGTTGTACTGGTAACACGACGGGGCAATACATAATTTTATGTATAGGAGTACGATGATGTGATTTTAAAAGATGTGGAGTATCAGTTATTGGGAGTTTCAATATCTTCCACTGTAAGCTGGTATCCTTTTTCTGGAATTCCACTAATAAATACGAAACAAACTCATTCCACGTTATTTTTCCATCTCTCTTTAAGTTCATCTAAAATTTATAAATCGATATATACAATGTATTTGTATGGACTGGCAAATACTAATTACACAGTAGAATTAAAAAAATATACATTTTTACTTTTTTAAATAGAATTTTGAATTCATCTTCGGACATTTCAATGTGTAATATACTTTCGAAAGCATCGAATAATTGATCCAAATTCATTTCTTCGCTTTGTGAAGTCTAAATATTGGCATGATAAAATTAGAGTTATTTTATTGATGATACATATTGATTATAGTATGGAAAATAAAATAATGATTAAAAACATTGTAAAATGATTTGTCTCTTCTTATATACCAAAAAAGCCTCATGCAACTGTATCAAAGATGTTTCTGTACATTGTTCTTCTATACTTTTCAACTTGAAGAAATCGTTAAAGGCTTCTTGAATGCTAAAAACAAAATACATATATATATTTATATATATGATCTTGCATGAAGCAATTAATATTTTATTGCTAAATATTGAAGTAATTGAATTGTAAAAAAATTGTACACCAACCTGGAATCTTGATAATCTAAGTCTTCCATATTAACAATTTCTATAAATTATAACTTTGACTATAATATCAGCTATGAGTTATACAAAATATAAATAGAAAACAGATATGGATAATGTTTATTTTCTTCCTCAGATTTTGACATATACAAAATTGAGTGTAATTATAAGATAGTGCCTTGTTATTTTCAAAACAAAATTCATTCTGTACAATTATAATTTAAGTTTATAGTTTCGTTTTAATCAAGACTGTTTCTTATTATAATAAATATATATGGCAAATATACATAAATTATAATTAAACATAGAGGAGGTCTAAACAAGAATATATAGTAGAATAGTATATATTCATAATATACAAATACAGAAAATGCTAATTTTTTAAATTATACATTAGTATGATACCAAATGTATAATTTAATCTTAATATTAATAAGACCTGTATTTCTAAAAAGTAGGTTTCAGCTCTAATCTATAGAGGTACGGTATATACGCAATATAATCAATAACTATACATGTATAGAAAATTCATTTATGAGTACTGTACAGTTAGATGTATCCAGGTACAATAGTATACTTTGGTAAAATGCTATATTTCCTTTGAAACTTCATCAACATTTCTATTATTACTTTTTTTTTTATAAAACTATGGAGTTATTTAAAGCATTAAGTCTGTTTAGTAGAGGAAAATACGAAGAATGTGCGACAATTTGTACAAATCTGTTAAGAAAGAATCCCCTTGATCAGGTAGAAATTTAAATCTCATTAATATGAACCAAATCTCTGTGCACATAGAAAAATACAATGGTTTTCTTTGCAGGCTGTATGGGTAATAAAAATGCGTGCCTTAACATTGCAAGTGTATGTAGATGATATAGAAGGTGAAGAAGAAGGAATTGCAGAAAGTCTATTAGACAATTATACAATATCTTCTATGCCTAGACCGGGAACGTCTTTAAAGAACCCTGGTACTTCTCACACGGGACAATGTATTCGACCTAAAACACAATATGGTTTGTTGTCAAAATATAAAAACAACTTGAAACATCTAGAAAAGGAGCAAACACAGTTTTAATATAAAAAAAAATGATATGCTTTAAAGGTAGACCACTCACAGGTGTCGTACGTCCAGCTACACAAGCATCTATGTCTCAATCGATGGAACAAACTTTAAGAACACCCAGAACAGCTATGACAGCTAGACCAATTACAGCAAGTGCCAGTCGAAATGTTAGGTAGATGCTGTTTTCAATAACTAAATAGCAGAAACAAAACTGAAGCTTTAGATTCACTCTAACTTCATTGCACTTAAGTGCAAAGATTTAATAAAAATATATTACATAGATTAGGCACAGCATCTATGTTAACAGAGCCTGGAGGACCATTTATACAACTATCACGATTAAATATTTCTAAATACGCTGGTCAACCAAGCATTGCTAAACCACTGTTTGAGTACATATATTACCACGAACACGATGTACGATATGTAAGTATGTTTCAAGTTTCATTCAAAGTTCGTAACTAATTATTTCTGAAATGAGTACACTGTAATTTTTCTTGAAAAAATCACAATATTGTACACAGGCACTAGATTTGGCTGTTCAAGCGACGCAGGCTTGTCAGTATAAAGATTGGTGGTGGAAAGTACAACTTGGAAAATGTTATTACAGTTTAGGTTTAGTGAGGGACGCAGAGGAGCAATTTAAATCTGCATTGAAAGACTGCAAAACAATCGAGGTAGTTTTACGACTAATTAGAGTATACATTAGACTTGATCAACCGTTAGCAGCTTTAGAAACGTGTAAAAAGGGTCTTGACTATTTTACTAACGATGTGAATATTCTGACTGAAATGGGACGTATATTCGACGGTCTGAACAATTCCAGCATGTCGTTAAAGTACTACAGGATAATTGTTCAAGAAGATGCTTCTCATACCGAAGGGATAGCTAGTATTGGAATGCATCATTTTTATAATGATCAACCGGAATTGGCATTACGATATTACAGGTGAACACAAGTCCGTATATAGAACGATCAGAAATAATAAAAAATGTAATATTACGTTTCTTATTTAAATAGACGGTTACTACAGATGGGTGTATATAACACTGAATTGTTCAATAATCTCGGATTATGCTGCTTTTATTCCCAGCAATATGACCATGTCATATCTTGTTTCGAGAGGGCAATTAGTCTTTCCACGGATGAAAATATAGCAGACGTGTGGTACAACGTTTCTCATATCGCTCTTGTATGTAACGGAGAACTTTCTAATATTTGATTTTAATGGTAGCAATGAAAATTATTTCTTCCATACTTAAATTCTTTATACAAGTATTAGTTAATGTATAAAGAATTTAGTACTAATTAATAACAAGCACTTACAGATATCTTTATCTTAGACAATAGGTGACATAACAATGGCGGAAGAAAGTTTAAAACTGGCTATCGTTAGTGACAATAGACATGCCTTGGCGTACAATAATCTTGGAGTCATACAAATACGAAATGGAAACGTAACTGCTGCGAGAACGTATTTTCATGCTGCCGCCAATATAGCCAATTTTGTTTATGAACCTCATTTTAATAGCGCTTACTTAGCTTACGAGGTAATAATTCGTTGCATATTTCATTAATATGTACCTTCGTCTAACATTGTGTTACAACTGTTTCAAATTTCTTCAGGTCGGAGATCTTCAGACAAGTTACATTGCCGTACAAAAGTCTTTGAGTGCCTATCCTAATCATTGCGGTAGTAAATATATTTTAAGTAAATTAGAAAGATATTTCTCGCATATATGAACTAATCCATGAGGAGACAGAATTCACTCACATTATGTAAAATGTACTATTTTATTGACGTTTTATTTGAATGTTACAAATAACATTATGTACATAATATATGTATGTATGTGCAAAAAGTACAAACCACGTGGCCTGATACTGTTCCATTTTTTGTTAATGTATTTAAATGATCGAGGAATAAATGAAGATTATAAAAGGGAATGTTCGACTATAATAAAAAAAAGTCAATAATAATTATCACACTATTTCAAACTGTACATTATACACATCAAACGGTAATTGTTTCAAATGAGTGTAAGTAAAAATTGTTTATCTCTCTTGTGTTTCATTATAACTCAGTTTCTTTTATCAATGTTATATATAAAATTATAACAATCCGACAATAATGTTAGGTATTAGCCCAATATTTTATGCTTACATGTGCATATTTTGTAGGTAGGTAATTGTGAGTGACATACAAACTCATGGTTCTCTAAAGTTTATAATAATAAATAACATAATAATCTACAGTAAGTTTTATCTACAATATCTTAACAGAAGATGTATAATCGGTGGAAGAAAAATAATGTGATGGTAATTTAAAGATTTTATGATCTTATGATCACAATATATTTCTACCAGGGAGTATAACGTTAAATTTTTTTGAATTTCAAATTAAAATTGACTCGATGACTTCGACCAATTCTCAATTTCCTTCTTACTTTGTGCACAATTATGAAACAATTTACAGTCTTGCGATATTACGATTAATTTATATCTCGTTTTATGTAGTATGTGATATAACCAACCATGAAATAACAAAATAGAATAAAAATATTGGGTATACAGCTAAAGCTTTCCTTCCTACTGGTTGACTGTCGCCAAGGAATGCCATCGATGCTAAAATATATACAAACCATATTTTCGAATCGATAGAATCAAGAGGAACGTGAACTTAAGCATGCCAAGATATATATTACGTGGAAAATAATACTAACCATAGGTTGCCCATATAAATCCAATCATGGTGATAATAAATCTTAGACTAAATAAGAAGGTAGTCTGTTCTGCCATCAATATGATTCTACACAAAGTTAGGGCAATGGCAGTTGGCAATAAACAGTATCCTAAGACGCAAATACTTTGGAAGAAAGATCTACAACACATTAAAATAGGTTTCAAACATAACGAAGTGCACGATCGTTCGATCTGAAGTTTTTTTACAATATTTTAGATATTTTAAATTGTAAATATCGAATTCTTTTTAAGTACATCGGTACACAAAATAGGTAAGAACTTGTAGCTTTAATTCACTTTAAGTGTATAGATCATAGCTAAAAAATTTTAAACAATTTCCATCGACCTATGTAAATTTCATTAGCACATAATTATGCGTAATAATTTGTCACTGCACATAAATTTCGCCCAATTGACTGCAGTATGCGTTAATATCAAAAGATTGTTTGATATTTTGCATAATAGAATTAATACTTACATATTACCACCCAGCAGTTTAGAATTTAACGTAACAACCATGGATCCAATCCATACAATTACAAAAACCTCTGCAAATTCTGGTCCCCCATCATTAAAATTATTTGCTGTGTCAGAGGAACCTTGTAATATCCTGCAATAATAACAAAGAGTAAATGAACATAATTATTAATGTACTTTATTAATAAATATAACAATATTTAACATACATTGCCATAAATGTGCATAATACTAATGGTCCCCACAGATCCCCTAGAATTATAAATATTTTGTATTAATTGTAAACTAACAAAAAAATATCGATATAATATAATTTATAATGCTTACATTCTTTTAACAAACTTTTCTTCTCCTTGGGGTACAAAACATGATAAAACTTTTTGCCTACCGCTCTGACATCCCTGAGCTATATGTACATATATATGCACATAAAAAACAAGACAATTAATAATAATATCTTCACATGCGTTGGCGTGACTAATGTAACAGAAGAAGTTCAGAGATGGTTTATGCATCGTCACAAAAGACTAAATCTGTCCACAATTGTACTAAATAAAAAGAAGTCTTGCAAACCTCGTATTTGTATTAAATGCAATCTGATAACATTTGATGATTCCCACATAACTTAATATCCCACCAATTGATCTCACATTAATTAAGACCTACCTGTACACTAACGTTAACTTAAAACAATTCGCTTATAAGAATACAACTCGTACAAACTTACAATTGTGTCCCTGATTGGTTCGTCTAACGTATTAAATCCTGGTTCTCCGAGATTTGATTTCTGTTTTGATCCGACTGTCAGTTCGCCTTCGATATTCTGAGGATCCGTATATTCTACGGTAACTTTAAACTTAAAATGAAAGTGTTCCATTAGAAATCATTACATTGATCATAAGTGTAAACAAATAATTAACATAGCTCCTTCAAAAATTCGAATTACACGATAATGTAATGGTGATAATTGAACATATTTAGCAGAAATGAACTGAGATTAACATAAAATGTTGCAAACAGACTTACATCGAATTTTGTGTCATCTGTCGCTGCCATGTTTGTTGCCGACAATTAAGCACGATATTACGAAGTCATTAAATACGTTACGCAGATATTAAGCGGAAATATGTTACTGTCATATCAGAAATTAGATCGTTGCCAACAGCACGCAGTAGTAAATTATATCGCCATCTAATATTTCCTTTATTGCTCGAAGGTTGCTGCTAGTACTATACTGTAAGCTCATGCGACTTAAAAACCATTCGGCAGAAAATGTTAATAAACAAAAATTTAAAAATTGTGCACACGCATCAGAATGTAAATATCGTTACAAGTCGCATAATTACGAGGCAAATGTAGATTTTTCCATTACTTTCGGGTAAATCGACATTAACATTGACACATTCGATGTATGAAAATTTATAGGTGGCAGCAGTGTCGCTTGTTTCGCGTTTGTATACTTGCGGTTAGTTTGTCGATTGAAAGGATGGTTAAAACCGTATTATTAATATCTCCTGGAACTGGAAAAGTATAAAGTTTATTGAAAATTTCGAAATACATATCTTCACGTTTACGTACGAGTATATCTTATTCTTACAATATTTGGTATTTTAAAATTGGTTCTTTATGCATCGAGATGCCACGCGTTCTCGTTTACATTGCAGCCGTGTCAGTGTTGACATGTACCGCGCATGCGCAGAACATCTCACCGGCCGCAGAAAATGAACAAATAAGCGGGAAGCCGCAAAATAATGGTTCGTCTGGAATCGAAGTCTACGAAGAATTATGTATCCGTTGAAACTACAATTTACCTTCGCTTATCGTATATTGTGTATCTTAAAAGAATATGAGCGTAAATATTTTATATTCAATTGGAAGGACCGTGTTTTATTACATTCTATTCATTGTCTCTTATTCTCTTTCTACTTTTACAGCCTTCATTCTATACAAAGACCGCAGACGAATATTATCGAATTTCTCGCAGTATTATATTTATCACAATACTGAATATTATAACATTATGATATTAACATATAATATTATTATAAAATTAATATTATATTATAATATTAATTAACATTAACATTATAGTGACTGGAATGTAGAGTAATATTGTTGTATAAGCCAATTTAACTGTAATAATTCCCTAACCAAGATCGTATTAGTCAAAAAATCATTCAGCTATCAGCGCAAGGAGCATACGGAAGCCATAAAACGGCTTCAGAGACTAGATAGCTATGAACGTTTGTACAAAATGATCACGGTTCTTGGTGAAAAGATGGTCGAAGTGATGGAGACCAGTAAAACAATAATCGAGAACGGGGGTTTTAATCCGGATGACAAATCATTGCCACGAAATGTTACTATACAAAGTGGTAATTGACATTTGTTTCTAATTTTTCTTTAAGAATATACACATGCATAAGCGTAAATGTCAACATTTTTCTCTTTGTGAAATTAAAAAACACTACATATTTTTTTAGCCGTATCTACTACATTAGAAAATACAGCGCTATTTGGCGATATCCTTCTTCACTTTCCTCACTTTGTACATCGGGTGCTGAAGATGAAAGCAAAATGGAAACCGATCATAAGCTGGTCTTTAAATTTCACAAATCGGACGAGATATCTGTTGGATACGGAGACCGTCAATAGGATTCATTTAACGTCTCAAGAACTAAATATTATTGAACGAGAACCGGGATACTTTAATCCGTATTGGCAGCCAGCTGAATCTCAAAAGAATAAAGAAGTCACAAAGAAAAAGAAATCGGTGAAAAGAGACAAACAAAGGAGAGGTCCAAAGATGGCTAAGATCGAACTGTGAATCGAACACTTTTCTTTTTTTCTCTACAGTTTCTTCTACGTTAATTTACTGAATACATTTTTTGCTTCTATTTATAAGTAATAATTCATCGAATTGTGTTACTATGTGCATGTACATATTAATTAAATAAAGAAATATTTTTCACACTGTAATGTCATACAGTATACATGTTATCTAATAATAAATTGTTACTGCTCAAATTAAATATATCTCCGCTTTTACTTATGAAAACTTAAAAGAAACCCGTTAACACAGTTCAACAGAGTTTAAGGATTTGATGAAATAAAACGAAACACAAAACCATCTTCGGTATGGCGCCATAGTGCTGACGAAATTTGTTGTGCTCAACTTTCTATAAAATTAACAAGAGATCTTAAAGTTCAATTATTATCAACTGTGAAATGGAAAGGGAGACAGTATACCTAAAAATATATGTACATACATATAAATAAATAAATAGAATAAGGGACCGAACACCAAATTTCTGTTTCTACTACAAATCCAAATCTCGAATTAAACAAATTAAAAATACCAAGAGAAAACCCTCCAATCTCACAGTATCCTCTACACCTCTGATTTTATCATTCGATGTTACAAACAAACAACCCAAAAATGTTCCTCAAAGAAGAAAAAAGAAAAAAGTATCAAAGATAATCCACATCATCCAAAAAACGTGGAATTTAATTCAAGCGAACCCGTAGAGCTTTCATAAAAAATAAAATCCACATCACCCATAAAATCTCAGACTAATCTCATCGATTCCGCGTCGAGCTTAGGAATCTAGCAGGAGATCGTCCGTGGAATTCCTGAAAATCATCAAAAAATCTGAACTTTCAGTCGGCGTTACACGGAACCACTGTCTGTTCTAACGCGAATAAAAGCGATGATTTCTCAGGCAACCGAGATGGTGGTAGAAAGTGGTCAGCCAATGAGCTAAGAATGGTTCCTACCGTCCGGTTTCCGACTCCCGTAACCGTGGCAGACGGCATTGCTGGCGAACCCTGGGCAGCAGTGTCGTGACACCTTCTTTCTCCCAGTGTTCCATTGATGACGAGTGTGCTCGTGCACCACGAGCCTTGAAAAAAATCTTCCCTTTCGGTGCAACAGTGCTGTGCAACTTGAAAAGATCGGGAACTGGAAAGAAGATTTTCTTGACCTGAAGGATGACGCCGAGGAGGAGTCGATTGCTGCTCTGCATCGTCTTGATCACCATCGCCGCAGGTAGGAAAACACAGCTGCTCGTTCGGAAGAGAGATCGATCGAGAGATCGAACCTGTTGGCCGATCTCTCCTGAATCTCCTGCCTCCTTCTATCTGAATCTTTCGTGATCTTTCGTTAGAATAAGAGAAATTCTGCGATTCGAAACGTTTTTCCTGAAGATTTTCTAAAAATATAGAGGTTTAATGTGTTAGGCCATAGAAACTTTCATTTTTGAGGGAGTTTTTGGGGGCATTGTTGAGATTCCTTTTGAAACGGGTGGGATAATGTAAACGGAAAGGTTTTATGGGGACCAGTTTCTGAATTGATATAGGGAACGTTCTGCGTTGAAATTGTAATTTTTCATATTTCTTCATTTGATTTTAGTCATGGAATGTTTGGAGACCGATAATTTATTTATTTAAAGGCAATAATGTAAATAGCGCAAGCAATATATTTGCGAATAAAAGTAAGCAAGGTAAAAGAATACTCTGAAAGTTTCACTAATAAATATAAAAGCAACAATAATATTACATCCAGTAAAAACTTGTTATGTTTGTATCAGTTTCTATGGAACTGCTTATTGAATGGTTTGCGCTTAGAATAATGATCGAAGTAATCCTTATAGTAGTAGAGGATTGTTAGAAACGTAGATATAATGAAAGAATGACCTTCTGTAGACATTCTCCTATTAATTTGCATTTCCTTCGATTATAATCATGGACTAATTAAAAAGAATAGAAGTTGCGTCAAACTCAGTAAAATTTAATTTCAATAATCATTGAATAGGACGATCAATATGTAAATGTCTAATAATGATGAAGAAAAGTGTTTCTTGATTTACCGTTACCATAAAATCGACGTTGATCGACCAATTCTCCCGTTATTTGAATTCAAGGATATTCCTTGACCTACTGCGTGAATAGTATATTACTATTATTAATAAAGTATGTGATTATCGTAATTTTTAATAACAATACATTCTATAAAATTGTTCGCATTATAATTCGTATAATTGATTGTTCTACTGTACACATGGTATCTCAGAGTTCTTCGTCGAAACTTGCTAGCGTTTTCTTTAAAATGGTGCACAACGTATGTCGTTTATAGCATTATTAAGAAATTTATAAAAAAAAATGTATAGAAAAAAAGAGAAAGTTCGAAAGAAAGGATAATTTAGATGTAATGTGCAATGGAAGCGGTGTAAATATTTTTAATCATCTCTATTCATAAGACAAATGGACACATGGTCACCAGAAAGTCCTGAGACACCGTTATGTACCACCATATTTGAAATCTACATATACATTTTCTATAAGATCTTGAATCTGTAGATATCTTGTCGCTATAAAGTTCCATGAATATAAGTAAAATCAACTCAAACTTAATAACGTACACAAAATAAATATTTCACGCGTTAAGAATCAGAATAAGAAAATTTCCAATAAATAATAAATTCATCTCGGGGGGAATCATCTTGAATGCTGACTAAATGCGCTGCTGTATCAACATAAATTCTCCACAAAAAACAACATTTCTACTGAAAGTTCCTAACTAACTTTATAGCGGGAGCTGGTGTCGTAAATAAAGATGACACAGATAAAAAAAAATAAGAAGTCGCAGGAAGCAATGAACCAGCCGACACGGGAGATGCGTCGTTAAATTAGGTTCTCCGTCGGTGGTTTCACTGCCGTTTACATAAGCTTCAT
The DNA here is from genome assembly GCA_948146005.1 of Nomada fucata. Taxonomy (NCBI): domain Eukaryota; kingdom Metazoa; phylum Arthropoda; class Insecta; order Hymenoptera; family Apidae; genus Nomada; species Nomada fucata. The sequence goes on from OX411275.1 coordinate 10,607,434, forward strand.
ACATTTACGTGTATGGTGTACCGTAGTCTCGTGGCAGTATGCGATGGAAATGTTGCACCTGAACGATTTACCACAACGTCATTGCCAGAGCAGTACCTTCACTTTCCACTTTGCCGTCGACCCGATCTTTTTTTGACATTCATGCACACGCATGTGCCCTGAATAATTGTTTGAATTCTTTAGAGATATAATGCCCTATGGCGATGATAATTCTTACATCTGTATTACATTTGGTGCAAAGAATTTACCAAATTATCTTTTGTTATTGGCATCTAGGACATTCTTTGATGGAACTTGTAATTTCACTGTATCGGTGTGGTTACAAAAATCGGTACTCGTAACAGACATACATTGACATATTTGTTAATAATTCAGTTTACTTGTTGTACTAATATCGATAGTCAAATAATTGTAATTTACTAGCATGTCAAAAGCGTCTATGTATTTCATAAGAAATACGATGCGCGTTGCGTGCTTACGTTTATTGTAAGATTGTAGGGAAGTATCTTCTTGGGATACTACTTTCTCCTGGGAGTCCCTCTGCACAAGATTTCAACGTGTTCGAATCTGAATCTTCCCCCATAGAATTAAATGTCCGCCGACCATGCGGTATTTCCTGATTCGTTCGCTTGATCATGGCCGCGCATGTGTTTATTCTTTCACTTTAAATTTCTTTTATCATTTCTCCAATTCCTTGCTTCATTGGAACTTTTCTTTACCTTAATTAAAAAAAACCTGAGAAGCTTGTGGACATCGAACTTTACAATAAATTAAGTATCTTAAATTAAAATTTTGTGAAATAAACAGAAAAATTATTTAGTGTTAGAACAATTTGGTAAATTTCTATGCAGCCGAATAGATATAAACTTTGTAGAACCTTTAAGGCAATAACGTTTTTGTTTTGTTGGGCAGTCAATTTATTTCAAAGAAATCGCGCGTCAAGAACAAGTAACGACAGAATGGCGCCTGGTTACGCCCTTTTTCAGTTCACGTCTGGAATAAAACGTATTCCTGTAATTATGGATTCCCAGCACGATTATAGTTGAACACGATCGTCTCTAGATCGCCCAGACAGCACAATGACGACATATCGACCGGTAGAACGACTAAAAACATGATTTGGAGACATCGCATACTTTGCATACTTCATATCATTTTCTTAGTCATTATTTCAGAACAAGCACCTTTTCATGTGATCAAAGTTCTCACTGAATTCTTGAAGTTATATTTACTTACCATACAAAGTTAGGAATTTCATCTTTTTATTGATAAAATGCAAGATTTCTCTCAGCAGTGAAGAATAAAAATCTGTTGTTAAGATAAGAGAATGAAACCCCGTATGCTTAAATAAATAAATAAATGGTAAAGTATTTTTTGAATGGACAATCGAGACTTGATATAAGTTGCGCCACGTGTTGACGTGTTCTGTGCTTGTCAATTTAAAAAGTCATGTAAGACTACTATCGGTAATCTTACATTGTACTTAAAACTTTGTTTGAAAGTTTCACGAGTACAGCGGTAGTTATATGTAAATTCTTCTCTGCTGCTCGAAGAAGAAAAGATATCGATATATTAATGCGTTACTTTTGAATGCAGAATGCGAAGATTTATACATATATTGTGGTTCTATACATTGAAATCTTTTCTCTATCACAATACCCACTTTCTCGACAGTCTTGTCAATGATACTCACGGAATTTCTCTTGCGAATTTTCTATAAACACTTGTCGCTTACTGTGTACTCTGCACATTTTAACTTTGCTCTTGTCAACGTACAAACACATGTATGCATTGAACACAAACCGATTCTCGAATGACTTCTATGGGTCGTAAAATCGAGTGTCTCATAATTTCAATGAACCTACAAGGAATTTAAGGACTATCTATACAATCTAATATCTACACTGCAACCGTTAATGCATGAATCGATGATTTTAAATACTTCTTCATTGTCGAAAAATGTTCACTTTACTACGACGGTTATTTTATTACTCTACTGTGGAACTTATGCTAACTTATAGCTGATCTATTCCTACATTGGATCACAGAAACTGCAAGTTCGGTACGGTTCCCTTCGTAGTTCGTATTGTGCTAGAATTTTTTAATACGGTTTTACAAGATGTATGTTGATACATATAACATTTTTTTCTTATTTAGTAAAGGGAAATAATATTTCGTTAATGTTATAAAATATTATTTCTCGAAATGGAATATCTTCAAATGTTGCAATGGGCTATTATATTTAGCTCTGATTGGAAATAAAGAATCCGAATAGTCGAAAGTTCGACGTGAAAGAGTAGGAATATATATGTATACTCGTCTCAATTGGCTTTTATAAGAATCTTTAACCCTGACCTTTCGCTTTCATTACGAGATCTCGAAGGTTCACATTATATCCTTTTATCATTAACTAATTACTAGTCTTCGGAATTTTTTAAATTAGACGAAATATGTTTAAATATTGTTCCAGAAATAATATTAAGTATAATAGAGTACGCAATTATAATTAACGGTTTCTATTTCTTCAGAAACATTAGCAATACATAATTATATAATTAATTTGATTGAGAATTAATTTAGGCTTATATAATTATATATTACAAATGATATTTGAAATAGCGATCATATTTCATTAATACAATAATGCAATTGGTATACGATTTATTTTATAGTTTGTGGTCAGAAAAACGGTAAGAAAGAAGACGAAAAGAAAGATGAAGAATTCACATGTCCCGAAGGCCAAGGCAATGGTAACTTTGCAGATCCAGCGACATGTAGAAGATTTTACCAGGTATATATTGGAATTGAAATACAATTTTCCAAAACTTTGTAATGCTAATATCATTTCTCAAAAGCTCGAACTTCTTGCTAACTATTACTATCATTATTAATTATATTTATATGTGTTTTCACTAGTGCGTCGACGGCTATCCGTATCTAAACAGGTGTCCATCGGGTTTACATTTTGACGATATTAGTAAATTCTGTACATTTAAAAACGAAGCTAGATGCGGACCTATCCCTACAAGTGAGTTTCTTTATTTTCTGTAAAACAACTGTCTCACTATTTTTTACTACACCACCTTCTTATTTTCTAATTAACAGCTCCCGCTCCCGTTACTGAACCACCGACCGATTTGGCTGAAAGATGCGATCCTGCAAATTGCCAATTACCATATTGTTTCTGCTCAAGGGACGGGACATTGATTCCTGGTGGCCTTCACCCAGATGAAGTGGGTGAATTTTCTTTCGTCATTCTAAAAAATGTAGCTTCACCATAACAATATATAATCTCTTCAATTACAGACACCGCAAATGATATTAATGACATTCGATGGAGCAATAAATCATAATAACTTCGATCACTACCAAAAAATATTTGCCACCGATCGATTAAATCCTAACAACTGCCCGTTGAAAGGCACTTTTTTCATTTCTCATGAATACTGTAATTACAATATGGCTCAAAGCTTGGCTCACGATGGTCATGAAATCGCCACTGAAACTATATCGTGAGTATTAATGAGTAGTCTTTCGTTACTAAAGTTGTCTACAAATGGATCGATCTTCCTTTCAGTTGAAAACAGCAATTAAAATTATAATAGACAGATTTCTATTTACGTTAAATTATAATACTTAATGTGTACCGTATCGAATGTTTTTAGATTACAAAAAGGTTTGGAAGATAAAGGATACGAAGAATGGGTTGGAGAAATGATAGGAATGCGAGAGATATTAAAGCACTTTAGCAATATCTCAACAAGCGAAATTGTGGGCATGAGGGCTCCATATTTAAAGCCAGGTCGAAATACTCAGTACAAAGTGTTGGAAGATTTTGGATACATATATGACAGCAGTATTGGAATTTCCCCACTGAAAGTGCCAATTTGGCCTTATACTCTGGATTACAAAATTCCACATGAATGCAAAGCTGGCACATGTCCGACTAAATCATTCCCGAGTAATAGCACAACTTTATTAGTACTACAATGGAATAGATGATACCGTCTACAAGAGAAAAAGACTAACTGTCTGATTTTGTTTGTAGGTGTTTGGGAAATACCATTGAATGCCCATTATGTTGAGAGTTATGAAGGAGGGCATTGCCCTTACTTGGACCAGTGTGTACTTCATAATCACGACCCTGAAGAAGTATTCGAGTGGTTACAAGAAGATTTTAATCGTTACTACGAACAAAACAGAGCACCGTACATGATGCCCTTCCATACTAATTGGTTCCAAATAAAGGAACTCGAACGTGGTCTTGCTAAGTTCTTGGACTGGGCAGTCACATTGTAAGCATCGAGTAACTTTTATGCTATATTGAAATTTAAGTAAAGTGTATAAGTAATTAAACAAATGCTTTATTATACAAGCAAACGTATTTAGAGAAACTTTTCATTATTTCGCAGGCCAGACGTATACTTCGTAACAGCTACTCAAGCACTTACATGGATTACCGATCCAAAGCCGCTGAAAGCCCTGAATAATTTTGATGGGTGGTCGTGTAAAAAGAAGGAAAATATTCCTGGACCGCCGTGCAACAACGCGAATAAGTGTGCATTAGATTTCAAGCCTAACGAATCTAACTTCACTACAACAAGGTACATCAAACGTTATGTGTACTATCTAGAAGTTCCATTTTAAAAAATATCTTACAATTTGAAACTTAAAAGCTTAAATAACAAATGCATTTTCAGGTATTTGGAAACGTGCAGGGAATGCCCCAATAAATATCCCTGGCTAGGAGATTCGAAAGGAACTGGATTATATAATGATAATTATAATCCTGAGAGGAAATAAATATTTTTCTAAGCTAGAATCATAATTAGAAAGAATTCAGTCGATTCTCGTTTCTTGTTGTTTGCACGAATAATAACGTACAACATATGTAAAATTCTACAATTTAAATACAGCGTGGAATAAAAATGAATACATATCCACGAAAGCAATGAATTTACGAAACAAAATGGCAAATATAAGAGATACAATTTTCAGCAAGATCACGAATATTAATAATGATAAAATGTACTTAAGCAATCTATTTGTAACAGAGATGTAAATTAAGATATTAACTTACATCCAAGTCCACGAACTGTTATTAAAGTTTTATGAAATATACAACTTATCCCGTTTTGTATATTTATTTAATATTATATGCACTTATTTCATTTGTAATTTTACTTAGATAATTGTTACTTCTTCTTAGGATATGGTATTCCTTGCTACAGCCATTTTGATCTAATCATATAGCATTACAGTTTTCAATGAACAAAACTTTCGGACAATTCGAATGCCTGAAGAATACTTTAAGATTTATTACTCCATTTTATTACCCACAAGGAAAGGTCTCCAACGGTCAAACCCCGATTTTAATAAAACTTTGCAGGTTTAAAGAACAGTCCAAAATATTACATACGAATATAAGGGGTGAAACTACCGCCGAAAGTTGAACCCCTAAAGTGCCCAACATACGTACCTAATATTTTTACTCTTCTTCAAGCCTGCCAAATTTTATTAAAATCGGAGTCTGACCGTTCGTGATCATTTCGGACAAATGATCACTTTTTACCCATAATGAGATAAACCGTTGGGCAGTTTATAGTGTGCAGAAATCTTCACAAAAATTAATAATCATATGTCGAATAGAGTAACTAACCGCTATTCGTTATTTTCTATTTTCACTATTCAGTTCAATTTTCAGTTAACGAATGGTTAGCATGACATTGAATATTTATAAAACTATCGAAGTCATCCAAAACATTTTGCCATAGATTTAAGTAAAAGTAAAAATTAATAAACCACTATACATTTTATCATATATAATAATCTACAACCTTTATTTTTACATTTACTAGTATATGAAAGCATTACAATTGTCTCTCACGGTATCCCAATTTTTTAACGTATTGGAAACCATGGTTGAAATATATCTGCATATTTCTTATTGTCTAAAACATCAAACATATATTAACATTACACGCTATTTTTTACTCAAACAGAAAGATGTTGTACGACTAGTAATATACCTGGTTCGGGGAAACGTTCCGGATGAAGCTTTATATAATGTCGCATTAATTCATCTCGTCTTGCACGTTTAACTGTACCCACAAATGTTGCAATATGTCCAAAAATACCACCACACACGGTTGCAAATACAGTTATATGCATATCTAAAAATTGAATATACGGAACCGGTTACATTTATTCCCAAAATTAAGGATGACTCAAGTCTGTTGGAAGCAATAATTTACAGCAATAACATAAACAGTATAATTTAAATGAATTCTGTATTCAACGATATAAAACACCAGTTGTTAACAAAACATTCACATTCTACACTCATTCGAACATAAAAATTCGAAGGGCAAAAGAGGGGCACCAATAACTTTTTTATCATTAAATATCTTTTCTTCTCATACTTTAGGGGCTTCGTTTATGCGTGATTCGTACTGCACAGTGGTCTTTAACCCTTTGACTATGAACAGTGAATATGGGTGCCGGACACTATATTATCATCGACAGCAAACAGCAGTTATAGACGCAGATATTTTCTTTGAAATACCATTATACGCTTATTGCTGTGTTTTTTTTTTCCAGAAAAATCTAAATTAAAGCACCATGTTATTGACAAGTTTCATGTCGGGGCAGTCCGCAGTCAAAGGGTTAATATTATCATTTCAAGCATAGTCTATCTCGAGTTACCAGTTTCTTATACTAGAGAGAAAACATTCCATTGCATGTTTTTTTCTGAAATAAGTAGTTAATAGAAAACAGAAATTCAAGATGTATAATAGGGAGATGTATGATAGGAAAACCCATTTGTCGTAGAAATGTGTAGACAATATCTTATTATAGTCATAGTTTTACAACAAACAGATAATAAAAAGATTCGTACTGGGTACGATGGTCCCTACTGAAAAATAACCGACAAAGTGGACTAGACATTCGACACAGTGTCATTCATATTTCGTAATAGTCAGTATTTTTAGGTTAGTTCTGGCGTATAATAAACATGAATATTTTTATTAACTTACGACTCCGCAGTGGTCTACTGGCCATATAATTTCTAAGCAGAGAACCGCCCGTACCTGATACAGCGGCTAAAAATGTAATGTAATGGTCGAAAATACTTTGTTGGTAATCTAGCGGAGTGGGTTCGAGAAGATCAAGTGCCCATTGTGCTGGAAATTTTTCCTCTTTCGCTTCCATTTGCTCGTTTTCTTTTGTCACACTTTAGGAGAATCTACAAATCGATTACTAGATTTAGCGGCAAAAGTCAATTAAATGTGCATACTTCAAACTCTTGATATTCCAATGAACATACTACGTAACTGTGCTTTATTTCAATCGCCTACTTGGGCATGCGCATCTGAATTGAAAATGGTAGGCGCTTGTCGGCGTTTCGATTTGAATTATAATTTGCAGTAGAAAAGCCATGATGCCAGATATTTTACGTAACTACATACGTGTAATATATATTTTATACTTCATTATTCTTTATAGATGTTTATGACGCTTAATTACATTATGAACCCCGGATCAGGTTACAGTACTTGTATTTTAAGGCACATATTTCAGTTTCTTGTCACACACCAAAATTTTCTTAGTCACATTATGAAATGGTTTACTATATTCTTGAATAGTAATTTTAGAAAATACTATACATGCATGTACATTATTAAGCAAAATTAAAGGAAGGATTTCGATTAAACGTATTTTTCAAAGAACATAGAGAAATATCGATAATATTAGAGACGATTGATTATTCAAGCTATTAATAACATTTATTAACACTTACATGCTTTATCGTAATGCATACTGTATAGACGCATTGTACATATGCAGAATACTTTTATCATTCAAGTGATTAAGAACATGTTTCATGTTCTACGTCAGTTGTTTGAAAATAATGTTATTTGCCGTTCCTCTAATGAGTGATTTACAAAATATATCGAATACTCGTATATTACGTAACTAAATTAATTATTATGATTCCCAATGATCATTAACTTTGAGGACAAGGAAAGTATAATGCTAACGAATACATTATTAAGTGTAAGATGTTTCGTTACATTGGGAATTATGATATAGAAAAATAATTGTATATATTCGCCAGTAATTAATAATATTTTGTAACGTACAAAACAAACACTCTTCGATTGCATTTTTAAATATTATATTAATCTTTCACATATTTATGGAAGAAATTCTTGATCGTTAATGATTGGGAATCACTGGTCTACTTGAGATCACATTTACAGTTCTGAGATCATATTCGTGAACAATAACAATTAGGTGGTAGAAAAATATAGGATAGCAATAATGTCTACTTTCTAACAGAATACTGGTGGTTTACTGTCCAAAACGACATATGGTTGTGTAATAATATACATAGGGGAGAATTACAGTGACTTCCAATTTATAAATGCAGTCTACTTTTCACAGAAATCATAAGCTTTTCTATGCATTAGAAATATTAAATTTCATTATTCGTCGTCTTCATAACACTCAATTTTTAATCCCATTAGATTCTTTTATCACAGGACTGCAACTTAGATTAATAGTATTATTATATCTTCATATTTAAGATTCGCTTTAAAGATGGAAAGGGATATTTTCCTTTACTGCATCATACATAAATTATACATTGTACGTGATTGCATTTCCCTTCTTATTTCTATAGTTAAAGTCTTAATTTCATTAGTAGTTAAGATATATCACACAACATAAAATATATAATAATACATTCTGCTCGTTTTGCGTTAGATGCTTTACATAAGTATATTTTACAGTACTTTCATGAAACTGAAATACAATACTGGAAGCATAGCCATTACTATTAAAAATAATAAATTGTTTCAATGCAAGGTAAAATGCGAGAAGAAATGTGTATTTACCCATACTCATACGATTGCGTGTAAATTATAGAAATTAAATAATAAACATACACAATCGCATAATAAATATTACCAGTCTTGCTCGAAACACCAACAATCGGTCAATTCTGTGGCACACTTTAAAGGAACTCATGTAATTGTAATATACAATTATAAATAACAATCATAGTTGTTTCAATTTCGTTTCCATAAGAAAAACAACGAAATATGGCTTTAAAAATTCCATTCCTATGCTAATCCAGATTGGCGGGATAAGTTAATTTTCATTAAATCAAATTCAATATTCTACATTTTCTAGGGAAAAAAAAGAAATTTGTAATGACCTATTAAAATCTAATATATATAGTAGACGAGTTGATAAAAAATTTACATATATACTATGTATACATATATAGTTTTATGAATATACTAATGTATATGTAAGAACGTGTAAATCTTTCGGTTATAGAAAATAAATAGTCGTAATTTGCAATACTCTTGTAGTATGTTGTTATACCTTACATAAATCAACCGAGTGGAGACCATATCCTTGCAGCAGACCTTCGAACAGAAGAAATAACACTTAGTCTGCATAGAAAAAAGTAATCGAAAACTAAATAATAAATCTTAATAATGTTACGTAATAAATAATTTAAACTGAGACTTTATTATTCTAATTGTAGTTTAATGTTCAGTAGAATCTCGATTAACCGATTCGTGATTATCTGGAATACTGAATTTGCTAATAATATATTTACAATCGTATCCTCGCACTCCAAAATTACTTGTAAAAAAAGATAGTACTGTTTGGAATCGAAATTTTTAATATTTGGAAAAGATACGCTTTAAATCATGCCTTTTCAGATATAAATTCCTGTAGCATGAAATCTGCAAAATTGATCATCTGCTTTGTGTTATCTGTACTTATTGTTTGCCTTCAGCACGTTCAGTATACAAAGAGTGAATATATCGTACACACCTTAGACACGAATGCGGCATTGTATCTACTTGATGCCACAACGTGATTGCTATGAAAATACCCCAAGTGCGTAAGGGACACAATATCGTAGCTAATGTTCCGTACGCCAACCAGAAGAAATAAGCCATACAAGTTTGCATTATAATTAATAACGTTATCGGTAAGTATTGCAGGAAGAAACAAATCTTGGACAAAGGTTTATCGTTTGGTTTAGTATCTTGCAGCCTGTGAAATTATATAAGTCCTTGATAATTGCGTGTATAATATTTCTCTTCAGATTACAAATATATATAAGATAAGCAAATTATAAACACAATCAGTTTTTTTATCTTACCGTTTGTCTACTCTGTTAGCTATGATTAGCATCAGTGGTAAATGGAAGGAAAATAATTGGAAAAATCCATACGCATAGGTAAAGGCACCAGGTAAGAAAGAGTTTCCGATAAACGTTCCCCACGCAAAAATGATACCTGTGTGATTATCTATTACTTCACCAACTGCCCACGGACCTTAAATATAAATAATTCATTTGAAAAATATACCTATTTTATCTTGACATCGAAACTAAAGGTTTGATTGTGTCGTTTGATGCTAAATGTTCAATGAGTTATTGATTACGTACCAACTGTTAAATATAATGCATATAGCACCAGTGGAAAAAATAATCGGTCGACGGTGGATAATATCCATAATTTTCTAAACCACAATTGAAAAAATTTTATTCTGCATCTTGGTCGGTGTATTCGTTTCCCTGTACACACAAATATTCTAATTTTAGTTGAACAAAAAGGTAATAGTTTGTATTATGTTAAAAAGTTAATAGCCTTTTAAATATTGTTCTCAATTTCAAAGAGACCAGAATTAAATTTATATTTATCTTTTATGTTCATCTAGTATACTTCATCTGTTACTTAATTATATTTACGGTATTAAAGAGGTAATTTTTTCGATTTACGAAATATATTCGATGAATGATTTTTCTCGGCGACTTTAAGTATTTATCCTGTCTTCAAGAAATGTGCGCAACATTATCTGCAATTTACTTACTCTCGCATAATATATGAAGGAAACGAAGTAAACATAACGGGATTACTAATAAGACCAAGACGGTTCCGAATAAGAATTGAAACTGGGTGAAGAAAGAATTATGTTAATATGCAAGTTTTAGTGCAAATATAACTACTTGGTAACATATTGTATTACTTACGATACTGCTGACATTAGACATGAGTATAATTCTAGGTAGCACACGAAATGATAAACGAGATCCATCAAGAGAAAATGGTTGTGTTACCATTGACTTACGTCCGTCTGTATCCAAAACTTTTACCTAGAATTAATTTTCGTCTTACTAATGTTACATAGAATAATATGAGATTTATTAATACGTTCCATGCACTGTGGACCACTCGTGGCGAAAATCGATCTTTCAGTATGCACGTAAAGATATTCTTTACTATACAATTGAAATAAAGCGCATGGAAAATCGGTCGAACGTTTTAGAAATTTATTGAAATTTCTATTCTACGTTCTTCCAGGAACTTAAAATTCTGAGAAAACCTTAGTTTCCTCTTTGGCATGTAACGTGTTAGTATCATTGTAGTAAATGTAAGCTTATTAAAACTGCGACGAAGGAGATAGAGAAATAATCAGATCGAAAAGAAAACATATTTCACTTTACTCGAATAGTGTGTATTCCTTTTCTGTAATTCGTTGTGTTCCATTTCAAGGCGTACAGAGGTCCTTTAATGTGTTCACATTTGTACCAAGTTCCAGCATCTAATTGAACTTCGACATCTTTTATTAATGCTGTTGAGAATGCCAATATCCTAAAAAAGCGAAGCAATGGACAATGATAAAATTCAAAGTTACCGTACAATTTTAACATTAAATCACATACATTTCACTGCAAAAGCTTTTACCTAATATGCGTCGATTTTATAATAGATATTAAATTTTCTTTCCTAGGCATTGTATATAAAGCATGCTTTGGGTTAGTGATTAACACTACAGGCCATTGTTTGTGATTTATATCAATGAAAGAAAATTGTCCGTGATCTATAGCCCCCAAACGAAACCTGAAACGAAGCACAGTACACAATTGGTACTTACAAAAAATACTGCAGATTCTTTCGATATGATATGTTAAAAAAAGAAACTGTATACACAGAAATTATTTTAAAAAACGTAACACGTTGATTGCTGTAGTGTTCATCGGACAGTTAAATGAAATAAAAACTATCAATTGTAGAACTTTCAATGCTGCTACTGTTTATGGTAGTATTGTAAGAGATCTAATACACCATAAAGCACCGAAGAGTTTTATTATTTCAAAAATGTTATAAATCGTGGCAAATGTATTTATTGGACAAAATTTGGCCGGCAGTCAACGTGTTAGCATCGCTTCTGCAAATAATTGGAGTCAGTACAAGAGAAAATGTACTTTACATTCTATTATCTTTCCAATCCGCTAACTCTAGCTCCAAAAATCCAGCTTGCTGTAACGTGTACATATTGGGTACTGTTCCACCAAGTGTATGATAATGCCCGCAAAGATACACCATGCTGTCCTTGTGCCTGCCTGAAAATATATTTCAAGGTAAATATGCTTTTAAATCCAGAATGCACCTTAGTTTAAATTATATTGCCCAAAAATTTTATCCATACATCAGTATGTATGTAAATACATATACATATATATCTTTCACTAATTATTACCTATAATACTTCTGATGCCTGTATCACTATGGGATAATATGCAGGACGTAGGATAATGACCAAACCATATCATATAATCTGCATTATTTTCCTGCGATTTATTTACTAGGGAGTGTATACTTTTAATCTCATGCTCGTCTAGCATACCAACAAAATTAAATGGCCTTCTCGGACCAGGCTTCAAACAAGCATCTATTGCAATGAACGTGTACAATTCAGTTCCAATATTTATAGTGTACATATAAGATCTTGGATGTTTCTTTCCTTGAATGGAATAGTTTGAATAATAATTATTCTTCGACTCCTGCGTTAGCACATTGAAATTATCTGGAATATATTTAATGTAACATTAGGTACAGATATGTTGCAGAATCGTAAATGATTCTAGTTTAACCATTTCTACCATGATTGCCCCTCACGTCTAACCAAAGTGTTTTTTTGGTAACTTCGGTATCGTCTAAAACATGTTTGTAATATTCCCATTCTTCTAATATCTGCTTCGATCCCATCTTATCTTTAGCTCTTGCGTCCGTAAGATCACCTACCGAATTATTAATCCATTATTTTCGTTAACGTCATAATATTCTACGATAAAGTAAAGCTTTTACATAGAATGAATCATATTATCACCAATCATCAATCTTAGACATCACAAACATAAAATTTACCTGATGCCAGCACAACAGAAGGTTTAATGGTATCCACAGTGACGTTACAAAATTCCTTTAGTTCTGTTACCCTAAGTGGATCTTGAAATACGCTTATATGTATATCTGATATCTAAAAGTTTCAATGATTATGAATAGCGGTTGATTCAATTGTGTACGCACAACATACGAATAGAAGGAAGGAAATATTGGAAAGATACAAACCTGTAGAAACCAAATTAAGCTATCGGAGGATGTTCCGATATTATAAAATTTTGGTTGCAACCATTCCGTTTTTGCCTCATTGTAATGCAAGGTATCGTCTAATATGTGATTATCAACATTAATCAAATCGGCGACATTTGCCACAAATATCGATAGCATTAGCACAAAGACTAGGAGGATAACGGTGGATTTCGTAATTTTCATTTCCAAAAGCAAAACGTGCTATAAATTGTTTTACAGTAAGTCCCTTATCGAAAGCCGACTTTCTGCGTGCTTTCGACGATGTTTACAAATTTATGTCATAGGTTATACTCTCCAGCGAATAGGACACTCGAAAGAGCACGGTCTATTGAGATGAAAGACAATTTGAAATTCCGGTTTTTCATAGTTTTTATAGTTTTTACGATTTGACTGACAATTATGTATGTATCAAAATTTGAATGCTGCCAAATAGTCTGTACATTGCAGAACACCGAAGAGTCGACATGTTCTGCGCATGCCCGGTTCGCAATAGTAGTGCTGCTTTAAACTAATATCATACGAATAACTAATATTTTATAATAGAGGTCTTGGTTTTGAACGTGTGATAAAATAGTAGTGTACACGGGACACGTGTACCGTTTATTAAGGAATTAAGAATACCTGTCCTCAATACGCGTGTACACCGATTATAAATACGTTTAGATGATACTTGAACTTTAATCCTGTTAAGAAACCATATCACTCTCTCATTAATGTTAGTCTTATGTACAGAAAAAGTTCAACGTAAAAACGATTTACACTAATAATTCTTCGACATACATGGTACAATACCCTTTTTTATAGAAAATATCGAACTGTATCTGACTAATGCATTAAAAAACATTTATTTGAAATTTAATTAGTACACATATAATTTTGCGGTCTTCCGAAAATTGCAGTGTATGATTGACCATTTTTCAAAAATTAATAATATTATTTCCGCGATGAGAACCACTGAGCCACTTCCATCGCTACTAGTAATTTTCTTATCCGCATCGAGAGGCATCCGTAAAGTGTCGTGCGGTGTCAATGTGTCCCTCTTACTTAGGAAAAGTAAGGGTAGTGCTTAAATAGTGACATATGTGGCCGATTTTTAACTGAAACAACGTAGCGTTCATTTGTGATGTTCTAATTGTTTTTCTTCTCGATACTGCAGCTACTTGCAATCGTACGTTCCCTTCCAGTATTTTAATATTACTTATTATATTTGACGTTAAACAATTAACCCGTACAGACACCTACATTTCTGACCAAAAAGATTATACACACGTTTAACCTATTTTTACATAAATTATAATCTCATTAATGTAATGAAGCATCCATTAAAAGTTTTCGATTGTAAAAAAAAGTCGTCCGATTTAATACATAAATTAATTAACATACACCGGAACATGTCTATATATGGAAAAGCTTATTTTTGATAAAAATCTGTTCCCTGTACGTAATCGGCACAGTTAGATTTATTCTTCAAAAAGTGTTTAAATAGAGTTGATTAATTAGCGGATCCATTTCACTTACTGCTTAACCTGCTAAGCGGTAAGTAGATTAATTACCGCTAAGTAATCTTACTTCGTTAAAAGATGTCGAATACTTTTTGGGAATTGTTCTCGAGTGTAAAAGGTAGAAAAATTTGATAAAAATCTTGAAGTTTATCTACTTTTTGTCAGCGATAAATTACGTAGGAAATACCTAATAATTATTTAATCGAATAGGTATTCGGGAGGTGAAGTTCCTTTTGAAGTAGGACGGTAGAACGTGACTCGAATATCTACCTACTTTGTTGATTAAAACATCGAACTTATAGCGATTGATTTATTTAATTTGTACTATCCATCGTTTCCTTTATTTCTGCTTCCTTTTTATACGACATTGAAACACTTTTATTTTCTTCTTTAAATGAAAATTGCTCAATACATATATGTACAATTGATAATTGAAATTTCCCCGTTTACATCCTAATTTTTTTTTTTATAATACTTTAGATGGCATCTAGTGCGCTTGAAGAAAAGATCAATAAAATTAGACAGCAGAATGAAGAAATTAGAAGGAGATACGAGGTATAACTACAAAACTTACGCACTGCTTGCAGTTCGCCTTAAGGGTTTCGTTAAGACATTTCTTCGCCCAAAGTTTTTATAACTTTTCAAATGCAAAATATTCTGATATTATATTTATTGCGATTTCTCTGGCACCCCATGTATATGGCGTCAGAGTATATTTTTTCATTTACCAGTCGGCTAAATAGTTTCTTTCTCTGACGATTTCATTAATTATTCTGTTCTGAATTAGGAGGTCGAGGAAGATAAAAAGAATGCAGCAAAGTCAAACGCTTTAGTGCAAATGGTGCCTTCAACAGATTGGCCAGAGAGAAAAGAGCCACCCGAATTTTCGAATCCTCCTAAAACTAAACCAAAAGCAACCAAAGAGAAACAGGAGTATATACCACAATTTCATCCTGGAGAAGGGAAGAAAGTTCATTCTTTCGCTCAAGTGTGTAACAACATTATATATCAATTATTTAAATAACAGATTATCTGGGTTTTAAAATAAGATATGCTTTAGTATTAAAATACAATATTTTATTGAGAACATAATATTACAAATAGGGAGAAGGACCGCCGCCGGATCCTAAATACAACTTTTTAGCAGATTCCGAGCGGGAAGAACCCGGCGGTGAAAATGCAAAAGATAGCAGTGGAAACAGATCTCATCATAAAGCGACAAGAGGCAGCTTCAGGAAGAAAACAGTTGGAAGGGAGGCTATCCAAAAAGTACACAATATTTGTAAATTTAGTTAATTATGTAAAGTGCACAGGGTTCTTTTTTTAACCAGATTTGTGTTTCTTGGTAGGATAATAGACCAAATAAAGGAAATTACAGAGATGAAACTCAACCGGGGTACGATGCTTGGAGAGCTGAGAGAAATCGTATTGACGAAGATCGTATTAGTAGACAAAGAACTGCAGAAGGCAATTGGCGTAGAGAATGGGATAATGACAAAGTATGAAGACAATTTCATATCAAGCTAGATATTAATTATTTATGATTTGCTTTTTATGGGAGAGAAAATAATTCACGCCAATTCACAATAGTTAATAGAATGACTTTATGTTACAGGTACATATTATAGACGATGGAGCAAAGAAAGTGTCACGGCCTACGTTAGGAGACTTTGCGAAGAAAGAGCACAAAGATTCCGATAGAAGATATCATTCTAACAGTATGGTTCATTGATTTCTATCTTCTTAAATTTCTGTGCTTCCAACTGATACAATTAAAATTGATTTCTTTCAGATAATGAACATACTAATTACAGCCGAGGTGGAGGCCGTCCTCCTCATCGTGGTTCGCAAAAGAATTTTTACGGCAACTATGACAATCGGTCGCATAATACATACGATCAACACAGAAATAATACAGTGGCACCGAAAACTCCGGTCTCTCCTACTACTGAGGAAAGAACTGTTGTAGCAACCGAGAAGAGCCTGAAAGTAACAGTAAATCAGAACAATTCAGCAAAGGGTCAAGTAATGAGTGTGAAAGGTACCATGTGTATCTTTTCATTTGTATAATTTTTACTGGACACAAAAAATATTGCTTAGAAATTGTGATTGACTCTTTTAAATAATTACATAACATATTGTAATGTTAATTTTAGTGAACTCTCCAAGCATAGCTGGTACAGGAAGAGTTGGCCCAAGGCAGAGAACTCGCGTTACGTACAGCCATTCGGACGCCGATCTACCGCCACCTGAGGATGAAACTTTCCTTCGTGAACAATCATTCGAAGACAAATCGAAGGGAACTTACTTCAATAATCAAAAGTTCTCAAACCTAAAGAGGACTCATTCTCAAAAGAAGAGGGAAAACGAGACAAAGTATCACTATCAAAAGAGAGAAACGAAGAAGGAGGATTCCGATGGAAATTCACAGAAGTACTACGAAAACGAATTCAGATCTTATACGCAGAAGGATCAACAAAAACTTCCAGCTACAAAATCACCAAAACCCGTGAGATTGAACTTGAAAGTAACGAAAAATAACGATTCTCCGACTGTGAACGTTCCGCAAAAATGTGAAGCTCAGCAATCTCCAAATTCTGACGAGGTGCAGCTTGAAGACAGCATTGAACATCATGTTGATCATAATGTTGCAATGGAAAATAATGAAACTATACAGTTAAACAAATCCAACGAGATGGAGGCATCCCATGGAGAAAATGGGCAAACAAATGTTGAGGTTGCAAGTGAAGCTTCGATAAAAAAAGAAACCGTGGAAATTCTTTCGACTTCTGATATAGACAATCTTCAACCCGTTGCCAAAGACAAAACAAATGAGAATAGTTTTGATAACAAGAACGAGTGTCCAGAGGCAGTTGTGAACAATGTAGCAAAAGATTTGCAGGAAATTAGTAACACGTCTTCCGACGAATTTGTTCCAAATAATAATAAATCCGACGAGGAACTTGTACAAAATGAAAGTAATCAAGAACCAAATGGTGTTGTTAACGAAGAGGAAGCTCCTTCGAATATAGGTGGTACACAATCGTCCGAAGAAAATACAAAGCAATTTGTAAACGATGACTGTGATAATATTGAAGGAGAAGAGATTGTACAACGAAGTACGCAGGAGGAGTTAAAGGATAATCCTGTGTCTTCGTTGAAGGATCAAACAAATTCTGTGATAGAAATTAATAATCAATCGGTATGCAATAATGAGTCGGCCGAGGAAATAAAAGGGATCGATGAAAATCAAGAATCGTCTGATAAAAACATAAAGGATATGATTGATAACAGCGAGGTAAATTCAGAAAATACTCGTAGTCAGCAGGATACAAGTGAAACGCCTGTGGAACAAGATTTTGGAAACACTATGGACGTGAACGTTGAGAAAGACGAGAAGGGAAACGGAGAGAATAGTAAACCGTTGCAATAAAAACCGTACTGATACTCAATAAGCACGTAACATCAGTACATTTTGATATTAGTAACATTTCTAATGCTCACTACAACTAAAAATTATTATTTTAACGTACTATTAGGAATGAAGATTATGGAAATGCTGAGTATTGCTAGATTTTTTTTTTAATTTCTAGGTATGGGAACGTTAATTTTCTGTTTCTAAAATATTTAATTTACATTACAAAAATACTTCAGCATGACTGCGGAAGTAAAAAAAAAATGCTTTAATCGATCGGCTCATCGAAAGATGACGAGAGTTTTGAAGTACTACTTTGAAGTTTGACAAGCTTTCGAATAAAAATATCTGTGAGATATTTGTAATGTAACGCATTTTCGTAACATTGTAACAGATGATACTACTTGCGCACAATCATTAATGTTATTTGCTTAATCCTTTGCGGTTCACTTCGATTATTCTTTGCACCGATGACTAGTTTTTTTTTTCAATCAAAAGCTTGGCTCTTTGTACACACTGATAATAATGTATGAAACGAAAAGCACTGCTACTTTTCCTTCTTATAGAACGTTCTGCTTGCTTTCTGTTATTGTTCGTTTCTTTTTTATTTTCTTTCGGAAAATATAAAAGACCGCAAAGGATTACCGCACTAAAAGTGAATCACTACAGTGCTATTTATAATACGTAGAAATTGATAAAGCTACAATACGTATTTCTTGCTATTTTATATTATATAAATCGACAATAGAGTACGAACGTTTGTTCAGATATCGCGCTCTAATTATATTTTTATAATTGGCTATAGTGATTAAATTGTATATTGGAGGTTGACATATATATGCATGTATAAAGGGGGAAAAGCTGACCTACCAATATTTCGTTGATTGTTGATTTAAAAAGAGAAAAAAAGAAGGGGAAAAAGCAGATTCTTATAATATTTTAAATACTATAAGTATAATATCATTAAATGATACGCAATATTTATTTGATTTTAGTCAAGGAGCAATGTTACGTTACTTTATAGTTTATATAATTTATTTGCATCTTTTTACTAAAAGATTATTTATTGCACGTTTCTTTTTTTTATTATACGATCTTTTGTTACATTCTTGCTTTATGTTCTGTTTTTTCATTTATGGAATGAGATAACAATTGGCTGAAAAAATGCACCGCTGAAGTAATAAGTTTCAATGAACAGACGGAAAAATTAAAAATGGTGTCGAACTTGTAAACCATTCAAGTAGAGAAGTAATTTAAAAAATGTAGTTCAACAACAAATAGAACAATAAACGACACATGTAGAGCAAAGTTTTCTTTTTGTTTATGATCTTGATGCTCAAACGGAAAGTGTAAAAACCAACACGCGCTTTTTTTTGTTCGTTATTAACGTTATTACCAGATTGTTCAGATGAATTAAAGTGGGCGAGATTTGAATTGATAAAAAATTCGCCAAATGGAAAGAATAATTATTTTAAAAAATATGATATTCAAAGTCGTATTTTAATGTCGATTAAAAAGTTCCTATATAAAATTATTATTTTTCGTTATCTTGTGTAATTTTACAATAACATTATTGTATTCAAGTAATTTGCCTTTCTTTGCAAGTTCGTGCGTTTTTCTTTGTTTTATTCTGGTGCCATTAATTCTCAAATCGTTCCTGAAATCCCTCTGTGCTATAATCGTCGGTAAGATCGTCGGATTCTGTTAAATTTGGTGGTGCGTAATCCAAAGCCTCCATCAGGTTCGTTATTCTCAGCCACAGTTTTCTATTTTTAAGATTATTCTATTATTTAAAAAAAAAATGGAAAAAAAGGAGCAATAAAGATTGTTAGTAAAATTTCGTCTATTTTCTACCTACTATGTAAACCATTATTTTGATATATTTATAAAAATAATAATAGCTGCAATAGTAACAAGTGTCTTACTTCCTAAATTACAGTTACGATGTATTAAATTAGTTATTTTCTAAAAGTACTATTTAATACAAAAATCGATAAACTTATCGATATCCCTTGGAGTATTAAATTCAAAACAAATCTCTAAGAACCATCGTACTCACTTTGATCATTTCAGAATAGCACTGTGAAAATTCGTCGTATCTTTCAAGGGTCATGTTCAACAGACACAAATAGCCCCATATGTCCGGATTGTAATTGTCAATTCTATTTGCTTCTAGTAGAGACAGCTCGGCCTCGCGAAACAGACTTAACTGAAACACGTTACAGAATGTATAGGAAATAGAATGGTACATTTATTAGCAATAGATCTTATATTCTACCCACGTGTTTCTTCTGTACATTTTATTGTACATTAATTTGAAAGTTTATTTAATTAAAACCCCCAAAAAACCTGGCGATGTACAGCAGACTCAGTAAAATAAATAAATAATAAGCAAACGATCCCGGCACAATTTAATATTTTACCGTTTGAAAACGTGTGGTATTAATTGAATATTTATAGTTCATAATTGTTAATAAAAAATATAATTTAGAAGTCAGGTGCACGCGAACGGAAGCCGAAAAGAAATATCTGTAATATACAATTCAATAGTCTCCCAATAAATGATTGCGAGAAAGATCTACTCGTGATCACTTATACAGGGAATTTAATAATTCGAAGGATTAAAACGGTTATCATTTTTACTTTTTTTGTAAATCGTAAAATTAATTTCACGTAAACACGAGATATAAATTAATTAATTTTTCAAAATTCGATAATTCACCTCGTAACAAGATATACCGACGCCCAACCAAGTTAATGAAGTTGGTGAAGTATTGCACACATTCAGGAAAATACTTCTGGCTCGCTCGAAATCGCCAGTGTTATAATAATGATATCCCAATCTGTTGGGGAACATTTGCCCATGTTAACTCGGTCATATTTTTTAGCAGATCGCATTATTCTCACAGAAAACGTTATAACATACAGGTGTCCCCCGTATAGCATTGTACTTAGACTCCTTAGGGGGTTGGATTTGAATAATTATTAAAAGTATACCACATTCTTTTTCTTATAACATACAATTTGATCTTTCCTTGAAATATCAGTTATAAGAGTGCCGGGTTGTATGGGGGATATTCCCAATTTTTGAACTGTGCTGAAATGGTACCGTGTTATGCGGGGAACACCTGTATATTATTTTATTTTTCATAACTTGTGATACATGGAATTTTGCTAGTCTCGGGATTACCTAACTTCCACTAAATGTAAATTGTCAGGTCTGTCGAACAGCATACGTGCGAATTCGTAACATTTCACGCCTTGTTCAACGTTGCCCATTTTAAACAGACAATGGCCCATTAAACTGCTGATCGAGAAGTCCTGAAAAAATAAATTGGAACGTTAATAAATTATTCTATAGACATTTTCACGATCATAGTTACGTGATCATATCGTGATCATAGTTACTATAAATATAATAATTTTATTTGCTTCTGCATTTCATAAATTATGATAGGGCGATTTTAAGAGAAATGGAAACATATGTCTAGTACATTTTGAACATATACATATAACACATTACAATTTTCTAACTGGCTGTACACTACTGCATATAATTTCAACCATCGTATTTAATAATTTAAATTAGACAATTGTCGGGGTCTAACCATTCCATAGCTGCATTTAACTTCGTTCAAATGGGACAACGCGTCTTCGTATCTGCCGGACAAATAATGTTCCACAGCCATATAATATAAAACATGAATCGCTCGATTGGCGATGGCCATTTCCTGTGCTATCGCGATTTCTGCGCACTAAAATTTATTAATCTACATTTTGAATCTAACATTTTCGTATCTTTTTTTTTTAACGCGTACAAAGCATGAATATTCTAATTTATATTTGTAACACTTGTATCGAAGTGTTGTGAACACTAATTTTAGTTAGCAGAGGGTACTCTACCACGCAGAATTTCAGCTTCAATAGAATCGTTGCCACTTTCATGTACAAGTTGTCCTGTGGACAATGGATCGTGGTCCAGGAAAGCGGTTCGTGATCGTCGATTATAATACTGTTCTTGTCGTTCATACATTTCTTTGCTATACGATACGTGAGATCGATTCCTGCGAGTTTAATAATGTTAGATTATAAAATGTTTTAAAATATATTAGACAATTATAAAATCAATTAATATTAATAACAAATGTAATATCTATATTAACCATCTACTGCAAGAATTTATTGTCAGTATCCAATTTGTTATTTGTCGATTAAAATATACTGCTTACTATTAACCAGTTTAACACATGTCACTTTATTATTTAGGTTTGGAAGTCGTCCTTTTAACCACTGCTGTTGTACGATGTATGTATATAAATTGTAACTTTCAAGTTAATTATGCAAAGAGCATTCCTATTTTACAATACTGTTAAGCTATTAAGGAGCTTCTTACCCGCATAGTAGTCGGTTCTTATGTAGAAAAGATGCAAAACAGCCCAACCCTCGAAGAACCTCGGATAGAAACTGGTTACGGCTCTGAGAAAAATCTCTGCTTCTCTGTAATCTCTGTTTTCGAACAAGACCATCGCGTATACCAACAATCTGAAATACAATTGAAATTTCTTTTTGAAATTCTTTTGTTCGCCAGTGTATATACAGGTATAAGAAAAGTTTTTTCAGTATCAGTCAGAGTTTCTGAATACCATTCACATGAATGAAGAAATAAATAAGAAATAATATTGCACTCACGCTTTTGAAGATCGTGTATCTAACGCGATTGCTTCTAAACAGCATTCTTTAGCGCGTTCAATATCGCCAATATGTTTAAGGAAAATCGCATATTTTATCCAAGTATCTGAGTTCTCCTTGTTTAATGCTATTATCTGTAAACATAGTATTATTACTATAACAGTGATGTAATGTATGAGTCGCGGAATATTTAAATTATTATACAAATATTTGGATGAATTATATTATAATGCAAGACGAAAAATTACATTTCTTTTAACAATATGCACATCATTTCGGTAATGTGTCACTGGTAGCATCGATTTCTATAATTCTATAATTATACTGAAAAAGTTGGTTATAAGATTACATTAATATAAGAATGCACAATTGTTAAACTCAAACATCTGAATATTTTCACTTGGAATATCCCACTTCTCCGAAATGATAAAGAATCCCTTTGTTTATATTTATAAGAACGTGAATATATTTACGTTGGTGTAATGTTTCTTGGCCGCAACGAAATCTCCAAGTTCGTGTGCTTCCTGGGCATAAAAATACGACAATTTCGGGTCTACTTCCGGTAGCAAGTTTTGCGTATACCGACCTTCGACCATTTTATTTATTGCAACATGCATTTGCTCCACCAAATACGTGTACACTGATGTAATCACATTCTGTGAATGAAACACCAATTAGTGGGAAGCGCAATTGTTTAAAGCCTGATATAGAAATTTTGAAATTAATTCAACTCGAAGAAAATTATTAATATGGATTATACAATATTCGGGAGCAGTAATAGGACTCAATATAAATTATTTTATACGGGAAAAGGAAGCTGAGTGAAGTAGCAGAAGGGTAGATACGTACATGAGATTCGTTGGAGTCCACGAGATTCTCGGGCAGCTGAAATTTTTGATCTATCAACATGGGAATTTTCATCTTCAATGCGTTTCGTAGAGATAAGTATACTCCAGTTTTGAACAGATACTGCGTGAAACATGTTACCTCGTCCTAAAACGTTGCAATAATATTTTGCTGTATATATTTGTTGTTGCCTCCAATAGTTTATACGGAATAGTTCGATACAAAAAAATTGGTATTTCAATATTCTGAAAATAATTTTCTCGCTGATAGTATAATCTTTAAGATACAGAAATGACAATAATTATGAATCAGTTTAAGGAGATGTTATTTTTCTTTTTCTTTTGGATAAAAAATTACCGATTCTGGATCGAAACAATACTTTTCCTCCTGACGTCCATCTTTCGAACTTCTGCCCTTATTTGTTTCACAAAAATCCTAGCTTGAGGAAATAATGAATATTCATTAATCGTAAAATATATGTTAGTAATAGAGATAAAATTCGAATATTATTAAATACTACCTATTATTTTGTAGCTTATATAATTCGGAAACAAAAAGATTAGATAAAAAAAATATATAAGATACGCTGTCAAGATTTCATTTATTCACCTACTCGATAACTTTCAGTAAGAGCTTCAGCCAATTTTTGAATAGTGTGTATGTATTGCGCTTCCGCCACGTCACCGGTGAGCACAAACTGCGGCTTTTTTTCTATTTTAGGTAACACTTCAGATATCCTGCACAGCATATACTTCTTTCAATAATCAAAGTTATAGAAACTCATTTCTCATATACTAAAAATGCTATTTGCATCCTTTTAAATTAGATTTTATAATTGATCACCTTCGCAAACGAAATTTCTAATTAAACATTTGGTTTAATATTTATGTTATAAACTTCCGAGGTAAAATAATGGGGTTACATTGAAAGTGTTCTCAAATTAAAAAAAAAGGACAGAATGTGTGAATACGAATTTTAGATTAACTATAATACAACTGTATCGATTATAATGAAACTCACAAATGTGAAAAGTCCTCCTCAATTCTGCAGGGAACCAGAGGCTCATAGAGCTCTACCTCGATCATTACGATCGTAGGTTCTTCATTTTCGCTAATGATCCTTATGTCTACTGTTTCACCTTCAGATACGGTCGAGTACCCGACCTACAATTAGGGCAATTACCATTTTACTTTCATTCAATACTCGTATCCAAGATTTGCCAATGATACCAATAAAAATGTAACATTAATTATCTTACCCTTGACGATCTATTCTTCCTTTCTTTTGTTTCCCTGCGCTGCGTTCCCTGCGTGTCCACGACGAAGATATTCTCCTTGAGTCCCACTTTCTCAGTTATATCTGTCGAATTGAACTTCTGTAATTGTCCTAAGATTCGACAATGTCTTCCTGTATGAACGTTATTTTTAAGTAAAACAAATTTATGATTTGATATATATTTAGAATAAAATATCGAGATTTACTTCCTGGAAAAAGAAGTTCTGAGACGTCCACGTAGCATTGGTACACTTGCGTCGCAGATGACCCGCCTTTGGCTTTTACTGCTGTAACTCTGTCCTTTATTTCGAATTGAAAGGGCCAATATTTGTATCTGGTATTTTAATGTCATGTTAATATTACAATTAGAACTAACTTAGATAGTGAAATTAGTTTATATTACTGCTATATTTAACCATTTATATTAATATTAAGGAAATATTGATTAAAGTGGGTATCAATGTTAAACGAAAATTAAATGGATATTAATATTAGGTAAATATAACAAAGAAGTGGAATGAAGTCTAAAGAAATAGCGGCAGTTTCCATAATAACAAATTATTTTAGAACATCTTGCTATTAAATAACGAAAATTAGTACAAAAAGATAGTGGATTACTTATTGATACACATAATAATAATAGTATACACACTTTCCAATATGCTCTTTCATTGCTTTGATACCTGCCTCCCATATTATACATCGATTTATCGAATTCCACTCTATTCGTGGAATATCTTCGCATGTTTTCTTCTAAATAAATAATAACAACTATCGTCAATAGGTTACATAAATTGTTTCAGGTAAAATGTAATGTTTGTAGTACCGCCAAGTCGAATTGTTTTTCGCACTCGTTTTTCACACCCTTAAAATCACAGTCCAGTTTGTATGGCGATAATTTTGCTCGACTTTCTATGTGACCCAAAGTATTCCATCGTTTGGTTCTTTCGACGTCTCGATATTTTACCCAAGCGCCTTGCTCGAAAATGATGCGTTCAGGAGTCTAATAGATGTGAAATGTAAATATATCTAAGTTTTCATTTAAGAATTAAATTAGTGAAACATTAGAATTGGACAATTCCGGAATTAAGACTTTCTCAGACAATTTTGAACTCAAACACTGATTGCCCTTTGTGCAAAAACTGCAACATAATTCACCTGGATTTTAAATAAGAACAATGTATAGGAAAAAATATTTTGAACAATCGGAAATTACTTTAGTCATTGAAATTAAAATACCTCATTTTCAATATATGCTATGGTTCCAGCGGCGTAATTCAAATTATCCGTGAAAGTTTGTGGAAGATTATGTATACTCTCTATGGTGATGCTCAAAAAGTTCACCGTCTCTTCTGTATCAAAGAGCATAGAATGACTTTGTGACGCTGTTACCGTCAAACGAGGAAGATTTTGCCACGAAACTGACGAGCCATCGAAGGCAAATGTTGGCGTTTCTAAAATTAACTTCTCAGTAAAACTTTCCTCCCCTGGAAACGTATAAAATTATTTAAGCTAATGATTTTCGCCCTGCGAGTATTTCACTTTTTGATATTTCCCAATCAAATTTGTTATATTTTGTGTCCTTCAATTTGTAAGAATTTTGGAGTTCTCAAACACTAAGACTTTCAATAATTCAGTCTGCCTTGAAATTTTTCGAGATTTCAAGCGCCTGAGTTTTGAAGCCCTTGAAGTCTTTGAAATATTCTTTACTTTCAATATCTACAACATGTTCAATTTAAAGAAAACATTTTTGATTACCCAGGACTAATGGCATTAGATCTAAATTACACATTCCCAATAGTATTAATTGCGGAGGTGGTACAGATTTTGAACTGTATATCGATTTTTTCTTAACTTCACTTAAAGCCGTGGTGGACGAGTAGTCGTCCCCTTCGTTTTCTGAAGTTATCAAAGCTTTGACTGCGCAAAAATATGATTATTTATCAAGGAGATTTTGTTATATACAAATACAGGATATCAAACAAAGGTTGTGCTTATATACATATATACATCTAAAATTATATTATATTATAGTATTATATTAGATCTACATATGTATAATATAAAAGATAAATTGTACTTAATAGTGGAACCGAGACAATTTTATTCAATTCGTTTTTGTCCTCTGCTGGCACTGGTAAGTTCACTATGAAATCAATTCTGTAAACCGAAAATTCCTCAGAAACGTCTGATTTAGTTAACACTGGTTTACTTGCACCCAAATTGATTCCATTATGTTCTATTACGAATGATACATTTATATCTTCCTTTATGATCTGAATTTTGGAAAATAATATATTATTTACGAGGTTTTATTTTTGTATACAGAAGATAAATGGCTATAACCAAATCTATCACAGATACGTGTGCTTTTTATGTATTTCTCTTTATCCTCGATAAAGACTTTTGAATTTAAAGTCAACAAATATACCGCCTCAGTATTATTTTCTTTTAATATCGTTACGTTAAAAACGCAATCGTTTTTCTTCGTCATATATGATTAACAATAGAGTTATTTTTCTTTAAAAATGTTTCATACGATTGAAACATACCACATTTTCGATAGAGTGAATAATAATTTCGATACTCTTCTCCTCTGTTGATTTGTGCAATTGCAACGTTTCGCTCATTGTGGATCAAATATTTCACGATTGTCTTGTCGTAAATTAGTATTCTCCCATTCGACGTGAAAATCACTTCGACAGAATATTTCTCCTGTCTTACAATTAATCGAAAAAAAAGAAACGAGCAGAAATTATAATCCAAGAATATACAATCACGAATGTATTGTACATACAGAGTGTATCGTAGTGTAACATTCATTTAATTACTCAATAATTTATATATATATATATATATATTTATATATTTTTGTTGGTAATAAATATGTATACACACAAGTATACATTTCTAAGTACAAATAATTTATCGCATTACAACAATGGACGGTAAACGAATCAAATACTTCGCTTTATTATCACTTTGATTAATAAATTATGGGACTCGATCGAAGTCTTCCATTCTCAGCAACATCCATGCTGCTTTATTGATTTGTACACGGTTGTTTATGTATTTACAAATACGTGGCGCTTTTTTACCAAGCATAACGACAATTTCACATAATCTTGTACGACTAAAATAATAAATAACATTTGCAATAAATGAAGAATTAATATATTCACCTAACGGGCATATAAATAAATTAATCTTTATTTGTTCGAATAAAAATAGCATTCTTTGGTAACACGATGTTAAATTTTTTAGAAGCTATTAATATTGTAAATAGATTTTTAAGAATATTTAAGAAAATATAGTTTGTCATTATCGATAGTTCCGGTAGCTATAGTATGTTGTATTGCAATGCAAGTATGAACTGGTGCGCCCTTAATTGTTCACAACAAATAGAATTTAATACATTGTATTTCTCGAGTTTTTCGAAATAGAAACATTACCATCAGCAATGCACTCCTTTCGTTAATCAAATTTAGTCATAATTTTCTTCCTGCAACTCCTTGTAGATGAGTTGGTGAAGTAAAGGAAATTGAAAGTTCAAAACAGGTCGAATTCAAATTCAATTCATTCCCGTATAATTAAATTATTCGCAGCTTGTTTCATTGGAAAGCTTAACAATGCTCGTTCACATTATATCACATTTGATTTCATTAACAGTTGCATTAAAACGATAAATGTTTGTTCCCATACAAAAAAGAAACATACGTAGGTATCTCAGATTGTTCAGCCAAATTGTTTAAATTGTTTAATTTAAAATTCGTGCCTAAAAACTATTGAACAACTATAAATTTCCAACATTTTATAATGATATATTTCGTATAGATTATCTTCAAGCAATAAATCTTCAATTTATGAATATTATTTTTGTATAACGTTGATAATAATTGTTATAAATTATAATTCATTTAGCTAACAAGTCAAGCACCACGATTTCAATAAATCATCATTATCAAACAACACACGGTATACTA
Organism: Nomada fucata; assembly: GCA_948146005.1. NCBI lineage: Eukaryota > Metazoa > Arthropoda > Insecta > Hymenoptera > Apidae > Nomada > Nomada fucata. The sequence goes on from OX411275.1 coordinate 10,636,613, forward strand.
GCCACAATATAAATATCGTTAAAATAACACTATAATAAATATTTTGTAAGTTGCAACGAAATGTTTAAAATTTGTTACATACTAATAACTTCGTCCGTACTAAAAGTATCATTCAACGCAATCACTGTCGATAGCACAGCAAATTCAAAAACAATGCTGAAATCGAATCAGACTGAAATATTAATTAACAAACAAAGTATATATAGATTACAACACGGATTTGAAAATAATAGTACAATTAATTTGTAGCATTGAATTCCCCCGTTTATCACATGAACCAAATGCATGAAGTATTTAAAAAGTACTGTTTCTCCCTTTCCTTCGGAGTACCACTTACATTTTACAAGTTGAGCACATATTATTTACATAATGTGAATTTAATACATTTCATATTTAGCAAGCCATGAATTTCATTGACGACACTGTTTAAATAAATCCCATTTTATATATCCCAGATACCTGAAAACTCTGCAAATCTCTCGAACTTCTTATGACGGGCCAAGAAGACAAAATCGCTCTAAGAAAAATAACAATCACTAATAAAAATAAGATACAATAAAAATCCACGTTATGTAAATAAGTTTTTCGCCTGTTTAACGATAAGTACGTTGATTATACAATGGTATAAAAAAGAAATGTACCGGTTGTACATTGGAGTATCAAAACGTTTAAACATTCAAATCAGTCGACTATAGCACAGAACGATCATGCTTTCTCCTTTCTTCTCGTGTGATTAAACGTCAGGGAAGAAAACGTATACATATATATATATATATGTATATATACATGTGTGTTCATGCATGGAGAAAAATATCGAAAAAAGGTGAAAACAGTTTTCTCTTTTTTCCCCCCAGATCTACGTGCAAATTCTATATTTCTTCTCCGTGCACGAAGGTCTTATTAATCATACCACTGGACTTGAAATTAATACCTTCGTTCTTTCTGCGAGAAGCAGTCTCGTTTTACATATAAGATCCAGATGGAGAAACGACATCTATTAATAATAATAATACACGATTATTATTTTCGTTAGAGGGTCTTTAAAGTCTTGTCGATGTGTCTTAAAGTTGTCTCCGGGACAGAATCCGTCAAGGCTTTCCGAAATCCTTCGCAGCGAGTGAGACGTTTGAACATCTTCTTTGCATGGTTCCTGGAAAATTGAAAAGTATTATACAGTAGGTCGTTAATCGATATAATAGGGTAGTGGAGAGATTTAGGGGCTTTTTGAGCTTTTTTAAATACAAGAAAGGTCTTAATAAAGAAGGATTCCTGAATATTTTGCGCTCGAGGAACATGCCTCCAAATAATTAAATAATAAACAATTAAAGTTCTGTAACATCCCTTATTCATTCTGTCCAAATATATAATTATCTTTTACCGAGCGTCCAGATTTCCATCGATCAGCAATCTTGCACCCGTGGAAAGCAGTTTGTCTCTTGCGTCCTTTGGCAAGATCAACGTATGATCCGGCCCAACTCGATCGACCACAGAAGTTAACAGCCTAGCCGTTGCGGCCCTTACAATTGCATTTTGATGGCTGAAAAACATATCAAGATAAAGGTTGCACTAAATCTTTCGAGCTTTCATCGAATTTTTAGAATTATTGGAGTTTCTATGGAATAAATAATTCACCTTGCGCCACGGGATACAATCACGCCAATCGTTTTGTGAGGTGGCAGATGTTCCACCATTCGATCTAACGCTCCGTTACTGTCTGCTCGAAGAAATCGATTAGTGTCTGCTGTTCTGTGCAACAACGGGCCAGCTATGTCGTCGAAATCCTACGATAGATAATAATTCTTATTAAAAGTCCAAATTTATAAGGTACAGAAATAGAAAATATTAACGAATATACATATGTGTACAATATGAGGCACGGCGAGGCACCTAATTTGGCCACCTCGAATAACTTCTAAAATACGCGTTGTACAGAAAAATTGTTCCTACAAAGGTTGCATGGTATCAAGAGGAGCATCGCGTGAAATACACGACTTCATTGAAAGTGGAGGACTTCAAGGTCAACTTCGTTTTTTTAAATGGAATGCCCCATCCGTTGTGCAGCCGTTCGAAATAGCATTAATTTACAAGTAAGGAAGTATTAATCATTCTTTCTCCTAAAGTTAATAATTAAGGAGATATCAACGAAAGCTTGACCCGCATAAGATCGCACTGAAAGATTAATGCCGCAGAGCGTTTCGTTCGCGATTCGTCCTAATTCGATATTATTTAGACAATTGCTAATATAAAGCATTATAATAATCAATCAAACCTTCATTAATCTCGCGTGGGTAGTAACCAAAGTTTTTATAACACACAGGTGGAACAGTGAGCATTATGTTTGAACTGTATGTTAATCGTTCTAAAACGGGTGTTGCGATAATTTACCTGATCTATGCCACGGATTTGTGAGCTAAAAATATCGGCAGCGGTCGAGCAAGCGGTTCGAGCTACCTGCGACCGGAGGCTTTTTATTTGTCGACCTACAAGACGGCTTATCGTCGCTGCGGCGGTTACGTCCAGGTATTCTGGTTGCTGCTTGGCGATGTGCGACAACGTCTTCAACCCTTTTATAGTAACCTCCCTGGAAGAAAAGGAGAAAGTTGATCGCGACAAATATATCCAGATCATTATCTGTTTAGTTCAATTAACAAGAAAATTTGTTAATACGCCTTTGTTACAGATATCGAGCTACTTTTAATATACATTTTTTTTATATGGGAAACACATGATTGATAACAACACCATAATTGTGCGATTAAATAAGTCATAGAAATTCACAATTGAGTATAAAATAGAATCGGATAATTCTGAAGATGAACATTTTTAGACATTTTCGTATACACTCTTTCGTACAGGCTTTAGTACGAACTTGAATTTAATTAGATAATATTTTTCTTTATTTAAAACAGATATCTGGCCCGCTTGTTTACCGAATAATTGAAAACTTGACGATTTATGGTTTTAGTTTAAGAGGGATGAGATTGTACTTTTTCATAAGAGAATATCTATGCTAATCAAACATACAATAAATCAGTGCATTGTCCGTAGTTCACAAATTTAGTATGGTGTTTAATGTGGTAAAATAGTATAGTATATATACTGATGCATTAAAAGTAGGTAATTAGATAATTAAAAGGAATTAGATAATGTTCTTAGATTTACCAGTCTTTGCTCTCCAGTTGAGCGAAACACTGTTGCACAACAGGCTTCGTCTTGTCTGAGTTTCCTTTGCTACGACCCCTTCCAACTGCTCGAGGAACCCGACAAGCCTTCCGTTTTGTCGTGACGACTGGTTCCGGTGGTTGAGTCTAGATAAAAAATAATGAAATGCTTTTAAACCCTTTTTTTTACCAGCAAATATAACAAACACAGTACGGCTTTATTGCGGAAAAAAGTCTGAATGGTGTGGAAAATATAATCGCGTTTACTTGTATTACAAATGCAAGAGGTCTTTGTTGAACGTAAATAAATATAATGGTGTCAATGTTAAAGTTACGTAACTAAAAATTAAGTACACTGATAAGGTAGATATTATTCCAGAGGTTTAAAAATATATCGAGCAGTGAAAGAGATCAATAATTTTATTTTCTAAGCTGCTCTATTTTTTACAGCACCTCTAGTCCATGTTACCTCTATTTTCAAAATTCCTGGCTCCATATTTGTCTCGCTGGAGCTGTCTCTACATTGTTCATCTTCCGGATCGTTACTTTCATTCGGTTCGCTGACAAACTGTAACGAAATACATCAATTAACAACAGGAGCACAGAAAACCACAAACCACTCGAAGTCATGATGAAAACGAGTATTAAAAGAAATAACAAAACTATGGAATAAAAATAATTAATGATAGTCACAATCTGCTCAGTAATATGTAACTCACTCTGGCATTATTGTTTTCCTCCGCCTCGACACTGGCTTCTACATGATTTTCAACACAATCGGAGACCCCAGAGGAAGAATGTGGCCTGGAGGCAATGATGATAGCTGGCGATTCCTCTGTTTTCACCTCTGGCTCAGCTTGAACTGGCTCCTCTGACTGAGTGGAATCGTTGTCGCATCGTGCAGCGGAAGAAGCAGGTCTCTCTTCGCTGGAGTCCACGGATTCTTTGTCTTCCAATTGGAAGCTCTGTAAAAAAATAAAGAAAACTTAACACGTTTCGAAATGTTGTCCCAATGCTGTCAGCACGCTTTTCATTCAGAGTGCGATAAAACGATCTAAAAGAATCGCAGCCTTCGAATCCACAATGATTTCAATTACGAAAAGAATGTCTCAATGCCCGTGCAACTCTGTTATAAATGAAAAATACTGAAATAAAAATAAAAGATAAGTGTTAACATCCGCTGGCAAATAAATCATCCACGGTGAATCAAAGGAATATCTGTCTCTGTTCACCGACCAATTTTCGAGAGCTGCTTCGAGAATTCCTCCTGGACGATATCGATGCTTCCAAATCCACAGAGTTCTGGCTCGAGGGTCGGCTGGATTTCTTAGGGCTGGCGGATCTCCTCGACGGAGATGCCACCGTTTCTTCGAAATACGGATGCGAAATATCGCCGGAAGTTTGCATGCTTTCGTTCGTCACAGCCGGCTCCGGGGTCAAAACGGACACCATGGTTATCTCCTCCACGTTCGACGGCTCGTCGGTTCTTCCGGTCCCGTCAGAAGTGCTGAGCTCACTTTCGTTTTGATTTTCCTCGACGAATACTATGTCTTCGGATGTTCTGGACACCGCACGACTTTGGTTCATCGATCTCGGCTCTTCCTCGCTGCTCCATTCTTTCGATCCATCGTCGGCGAATGTCGTTTCCGTCGCGTCCTCGACTTTCTGCCCGAGTGAAATCTGAAGAAATGATTTCTGTGACTCTTTTCTTCGAATCGTGATGAATGGTTTGTGCAGAGATTGTTCGATCGAACTGCATTAATTTATCTTGCGTAGAATACATTTTGTTCCAATTTTCGAATATCGAACAGTTATTTAATAGTATTTAATTTAATTGTTCAATGTGTAATTACTTTCTTCAAATAAAGTAAATACTTATATGCAAATGTTATTAATGAATATTAAATGTTCCAGAATCCCATATTTAATTATTACATTAATTATTACACAACTTACTGTATACAATATGGTAATAAGTATTGCACAAATATGTATACTGTAATTTGATTTATAAGTCAATAGTAACGTTCTTTTGTATTCCTGATTAATCTCAAGTTTAACACGGTTGAAATAAATAATACATTTATTATAAATCGTTGGAGAAAATACTTACTATAAAATCGACCGTGTCTCGACCAGAAGGGCTCGATTGGCCAGTAATGATATCGAATGCTGCATCATCGTTTTGTCTTTCAGAATTGGACGATTCTGTGTCACTGTCGTCCTGAGTATCCGGTGCATCCTGCTCAGTGTCCTGCTGCCCATTAGTCTCCAAAGCGTCCGATGATGAAAGTTCATGATCATCCCCTGAAACGTAAATTAAACTATTAATTCAGCGAAATAGACGATGTTCCTCTTAGACCATCGATTTTAAATGGAATAATAGTTGCAAAAGTACAGATAAAAATATTGTCTTTTTTAACGAAAGAGTGATTAATTCAAATTCGAATAACAGTCATAATGTTGGTGCAGGTTAGTAACCAATGACAACATTTTTAAAGAGAACAAAATGTTTAATAGAAAATTAGAAGAATCACAGATACTAGGTATGAACAAATTCTTTCTGGAATATTGTTCAGTTTCTCGGAATTATTTTAATATCGTTCCGTGATCGAACCTTGAAACAGAGTATATAATTTCATATCTCCTGCACGACTACTATCTTTCCCAGTAAATAAATGGGAACGATCACGATTATTATTTGTCATGTGGTCACGTTATAGATCGATCCAAGTCAGCTTGAACATCTTTCCAGTTCAAAGTATTATATGTTTAGAATATCTGCTTTCGAACGAGTAAACGAAAAATTTTTAAACAACGCTTACTCTATTTTCTGGTATACCAACCAATGCTGCCTTTAAAATATTAACATTTTGCATTGAACAGACAAAATAATATTCCATAATTCCCAACATATTTTTTTGCAGGGGATATTATTAGTTCAGAGATTTATGGACTTCCAATGAATAAATATAATAGTTATTCTTTTGTAAATTAACAGGTATACCAGATGATAATTGTACTGGTTCATTCTGTACTTTCAACTCTTTGAACTACTCTAACTATAGATTCTGTCTAGTAAACTCATGACAGTAAAATTTCATGGACTATTATCTTGAATTGTATAATCAATTTTAAGTAATTTAAGTAATAAAGTACCAAATATCAAATAAAAAGGCACAATTTGCCTTTGCCAGATCAAATTTTTTTACTCGGCTATTATAATCTATCGGACACTATAAATCTACAAATTTCTAAGCACAACTCTTTTATCTGACTTCCGTTGCACGAGAGTCTCTGCCTGTCTGCCAAAATCGATAATACTAACACTGGTGCAAATAAAGGCGAAGAAAAAGTTGAATAAAAGAGCAGGTGAGAGAGGAAAAAAATTACATGACGTGATATCGTAGAAAAACGGAAATAAATTATGCACGCTACTTTTGTGAAAAATAGTCTGAACATTTCCATACATAATGGCGGTGTCTTACAGTAAATCTCGATCTAAATTACGAGTCTAAGCTGAATTTCACTTAAGTGTTTATGCTGAATGACCGTGTTAAATCGCAAGACATTATTCGAAGCTTTTCAAAACAAGGGAAAAAAGAACAAATTATTTGAAGAGAGAAAATCATGAAACCACGAATTTGTTACCGTCTCCTTCTTGCATGCTAATACTGTTCGCATATTTCTTGTCATATTTTTATTTATAACAAAGGAATGAACGAATTTAGTTGACCAATCTATTAGTTCCTGGTTTTCTATTTATTTCGATTATTTGATCTTTCATTTGTTATTTAAACATTTTTCCCTCTTTGAGAGAACTATGCAATTAATTAAAAATAAAACGAATAATTTGTTGTCAATAAAAGAAATAAATTACAGACCAGTTCTCTATTTCTTGTCAGAGGAAAAAATTCAATCGAATAACAGCCCCTTCCATCGATTTCAAACGCCCTTGCTTTTTCCTTTCTTTCTGCTTTCTTTCTTTGTTTCAGTGACAACTTCGAAACAGTTGGCTTGAGATTACTTTAAGCTTAACAAGGAAATTATTGATTGCACTCCCGTCTAAGCTTTGCACGTTCGTCCGAGGTTAAGAACCTCACGTTCCAGTTCGTGTTCTTTCGATCGTTTCCAGCTGGTCCCACAGGTTCTTTCGTATTGCTTTAAAAGCACACCTGAGCGTTCGAACGATTTTTCCAATGAACTCTTTATAAGCATTTGTTCGGTCTATAGATGGTTCAAGAAGGAACTATGTTTAGGCCTCTCTTGCAACACTGACACACATGTGTAAGTACAGACCCGTTTATTGTGTTCATGATGATTAATAAATTAACCCCTCAACCAAGTCGACTATTAATCACGTAGTTTTTCAAGAAAGACATTAAATGGATTAAATGGATTAACGTCCAATGGCCTATTTCGACGATACTTTAATTCGAATATTTTCGGACTATACTTGTACATTTTTGCATTGTATGGACAACATAGACAGACGAAAATAGTTTGTACGTTAATGAACAAAATTCAGAAAAATGAATAAAACTGAAGTTCTGTATGATAAAGCAGGTATTAAATCGGAGAATGAAATGGAACAAATATATAATTCTGCTAATACTTATTTTAATCTAAGCTTTAAAATTACAGCTCTATGAAGAACGGAAAATGGGACTCATGGTTTTCTACTGAATTATTATGTTTTGTTCTTTGAAAAGTAAAATTCGATAATGCTCTTGTTTTATTCAAACTAATAATTTAGATGTGTTCTAACTATTGTTATAAATATTTGAATATATCTTTGAGTACCTTCTGATGGTGCGTCAACCAGGTCTCCAAAACTGTCTTCCGGTAGGAAATGATGCTTATTTTTCTCGTTATATTCTTCCTCGTATACTGCTTTGTCTCTAGAACAAATATTTGGTAACAAAAATTATAATCGGCTTCTTCGCTCCTAGGGAAAAGCACAGTGCAATTCCAGTTATCATTTTACGGAACGGAATAAATTGGAATTGCAGCATAGTTTTGCTATTGTTGTAGAATATAATTTTATATGAAATCATTGTCTCATCATCATTTATGGAACTTGGATTAATCATATACTTCATTAAGCAAGATTTTGGTATATATTCGAAGTTGTTTAAAAAAAAAATGTACCGTATACAAGTACTTTCATTCACAATTTCGTCTTTGTTGTATATTATGTACAAGTTGTCTTAAACTTTTGTTTTACCACAATTGTTCGAACACCCCGTGTATAAGAAGTGGATATCGCCTATTGCATTCCATAATTGCAATTCACACTATACACCCCTTTGAACACAGTAGCACGACTATCATTCTTGCATTAAATATAATCCTGACGAATGTCGAGGACACATGCTGTATAGATTTTGTTCGTTTTCTGCATCGTTATTCAGTTCTATATTATAGTTTACACTTTCAATAAGGTCTTCCGTTTTTTGTTAAATTATATGTGTAGTGAATTTAAATACCCATGCGCAAGTAGTTTAATAACGTTGGAAAAATATAATATATTTAGCTGTATTTAATAATGAGTTAAGATGATGATTTTTATTAAGTAAAATTTAGGAACAAAAATAATTAATGATATTAAAATTTGATTCAATAAAGCTTACAATGTATTTAAAAGCATGACTATGACAACTATATGTACAAAGTCTGCAATATTTTTTTGTAAAGTACCCATTACCTGGCAAATCAAGTTATGATGAACTACGTATTCTCAATTGTTACCCTGTTGTTATTAGTAACAATTTTAGGAAAAATTATCAAATCAATTTGGGAAAAAACATTCTCCATTTCCATTTAATTTGCTAACATTATTTACCATTACTTAATACGATAAGGTGTTACAACTACTACTTAAAATTATATCAATAATCTAATATCCAGTATTACACCTAAACCATTTCAATCTACACTTAAAACTCTACAATAACTATCATATATATATTTTATATATATATACAAACATATAACGTAGATTTTTCAATTAATATTATTATTTAATAGCTAGAAAATGTTTTTCTCAAGAACATACATTGCGCGAATCACAGGCGTGGTGTTAACAGTAGTAATAATCGTCGAGACAGTATCCTCTTCTTCTCTAACAACGTCTATCGGTTGCCTACACCGGAAGGCGCAGGGGCAGTATCGTAGAACAGTATTAGCGATCTTGTAGTTTCTCCTCCGCGAATCGCCAGTTTCTTCGTTAAAATTCTGGTCCCTCTCGATCGAGTTCGATTCACCATTTTTTAAGACCGTGGACTTGTCGGCCTCCTTGGCCTCTTCTGGCCAAGTGCAATATTTGAAGATCATTTCGATCGATACCGTTTCATCGGGCCCGACCGGAAGTCCTTGTCGAGACAGTAACACCGTTCACAGAATTGACGAAAGTTATTTTCCCGTTTCTGAATTGTCTCATCCTTCACTTTTACCTACTCTTTTTTTAGGCTTTTTTATGCGGTTGCAGTTATTAGAATATAATTTCTGGTATATGCAACAGGTGATAAAGGGTTCATGATATTATTTATTCTGCAGTATTTTTTGCGAAACTGTATTTTTTAAATTTTGGCGAAGTTGTTTATACAATTTATTAATGAATTTATTTTCTAACGAATTTATTAAACGATTATTGTAAATAAAGGGTGACGAATCATTTTGAATATTAACTTCACTTTAATGACGCTATATTGTATTATTATATTAAAGTGGAATTAAATAATATAGAAATTATTGTGTTTTATCTGTTACTTTATTTATTGCCCGAACATTATTATAATTTTCATGAAGGCTTAGCTAAAACAATCCATTAATAAATCACGCGATATTTGGAAACTATTATCGATCCGTTACCAATGTAGGGTCGTGAATAAATTATTTAATGTGGATTCTTTGCGACACAATCGTTGAGTCATTCTGATTCAACTATGTTGTTAGTTTTGATAAAAAGACAAATTAGATGTAATTGTAAATAATATTTCATGGATTGCAGCAATGGTATTTCATTTACGTCTGTTTATATCTACGTTCCAGGATCGACTCTGAAACAGTAAATTTCAAGTGGCCAGACAATATGCAATTCAAATATCCAGCTCAATATTCTGGAACTTCTGTTGCATTTCGCTTCTATCTTCCTAAGGTTAACGAATGATCGATTAGCAACCTGTTATGAAATGTACATCTATCAACACAAATTTAATTTGGAAACACAATTCTAAACTTTTTAATAAACCGTGGAATTATACATTTATAAAATTTGAAATAAACAGTGGCAGGTTTCTCTGCCTTTTCTCGTTTAAACAAATTTTCGTCGAAACAGAAGATATGCTATTGAATTAAACTTTGCAAACTGTAAATAATTTATAGTTTCATCAATGTGAAACTTTATAGTTTTGGAAGTGTCAAATCTTGTGACTAAAACTTCAGGAGTTTGAAGTTCTAACAAAGTTAATCGTTCGACGCCGTAAAGTTTTTCGTCTTAACACCTACGTAAATCGAGTTTCCAATAACAATTGTACGTAGAATAATATTTTGTGCAAAGAAAAGGCAGAATATTTCTTTACGCTGCACCTACGTTCTTTGAATATATTTTTAAGCATATTTTCATCCGGGAAGAGAAACTTTTTCAACTTTTTTAAATCCCCACACCATATTGAAATAATTTAATAATTAAAAGAATTTCAAATAATTCTCGAGATACACAAAAAGAATCCTCCTCTCTACTAGTCGACCATTCTATTATATTTTTCAGGCAATGCAAAAATATTAACTTTAACCCTCATACGGAAAGCTGATTTAATTCTACTCAAATTCAAAACAAGAATAATCTTATCTCGCGTACTAATGTATCATTCGAACTGTTAAATACGAGGTAAGGAATGGACCATCTCACAATGACATCGTAAGAAGGTAACACATAACATTTAATAACAATAACTATACTACTATTAACAAATAACTCGAATATTCACAGCAATAACTTAGAGTATCAAACTAACAATGTATTCAATTTTTCCTTCGCTCCCTCCAAGCGATACTAAATGTAATATTCAAATATTCTTCGGCCAAAGCTGCTTAATCGTGGTGCCAGCACAAATTCCGTATAAGGATTAAATTGCACTTCACTCGATCACGCAATTAATTCCACTAAAATGATCCTGGAATCGTCGAGAACACTTGACAAGTATTTTACGCGAGCAGCAATAGATGTTCCGCGTTTTACCGTGTGCCAGAAAATCGTGAGAGGGATGGGGAGGGCAAGGTGTAATTGCAGCGACACGACAAATGACGACGCACGCACGACTGTGCTCACGTAGCCGTCGAGCGTCCCGACGCTGACCGCTGCCACCTCTTTCTACTCGATAACCCCTTCCTGTTCCCCCCTCTCACCTGTAACCACGCGATACCATTACGAATGGCTATACACTGACCGTAGGCCGACCACCCCCTTGGACACAACGAGGGGTGGAAACTTACGTGGATACCGGGGTTGGAGTTGGAAATGACCAGGGGTGTCGTGAATTACCAGCGTTGCCTTTTATTTTCTTGAATTTGCGGTTTATTTGTTTCGTAACGTATCAGTATTATTTGTTTTATTTGATTAATATTGCGCTTATTTTTTGTGCTTTGCGTGTGTCTCTATTACACTTTTTCTTTTCTTTTTCTTTTTGGTACTTTTATTCAGTCCTTGAATTTTGTACGCATTTAATATTGTATTTGTGTTCCTTAGTTTAATTCAATGGTTTGTGCTTCATTAAGCATAGTCCTATTTTTATTTTATTATTCAATCGGGTGACATTATCGTTTATTTATCGTTCGTGTTCTTTGCGTGAATTTTTACATTTCTCTTCTCCTTATCAGAGATCGGAGTGCTTGTATGTATTGTAGTTACCTTTAGTTCTATTACTTATTTCTTCTTTGTGTTATTCTATTATTACTGTTACTGTTACTGTCATATTTACGATCATTCTGTTCTATCGTTTCTCTAAATTATATTTTGTACCTTTTCATTTATTTCACTCTTTTCGCTCGCATTTATTTTATATATATAGAGTAGCCACCCGTATAACGCGGTGGTCCTACTATAACAGTAGTCGCAATATCTTTGGCGCGTTATAGGAATTCGCGTTATACAGAAGTCTACTGTATACTTTTTCTTCGGTTCATATATAGGAATTTTGTCTGCATTGATTTCATCAATTAAATTAATTTACATTTCTAATAATTCGCTCGAAATCTTTCTTCGCTTTTCTCACCCTTGTATTCATATTGTATGTTTAATCGCTGTTTAGTTCATTTGTTTAATCACGAACTACTGTAACATATACACGGAAAGAAATATTAATATATACAGCCGAATCTTTTTCCAGTCGTCAAATATACTTTTCCATAGCTTTCTTCGCCACTGTATATATTGCGTGAGTCACGGGATATAAAATATATAGGACACTCCAGTAATGTTCTCGATATCGAGGGTTCAAAAAGATACCCTCGATGATAAAATATATGTATATATATATATACATATATACTTCATTGCGATTAGAATACTTCAAACAATTCGAAACAGCCTTGGGAATCTCAGGCAGTGTCTACGATAGAACTAAAATTAGAAATTTCAGGTGTATATCGCGACAGTAAAGAAACTTTACATTTTAAGAGTAAAGAAAAGATGATAGAATCCGTATGAAATAAATAGTGGACTATAGCTCAAGTAGAAACCTGTAGTTCACTATATGCATACACATATAGTACATTTCGTACATTTTTGGGTGGAAATATTTGTATTTTAAGCACGTGTCATCATACTGTACGTTATCATTGATAAATATTATAGATGTTGCGTTATATGTAATATCGTGTCACCAAATAAATTAAGTAAATTTATATAATCGATCCAAACGCATCGATAGCACACCTGTGCAGGTAAATTGTGCTCGTGGAAAATCACTTACTTCGTTCTCCGAAATGGTGTTAAAAAATGTCTTCTGTCTTCCGTCGACTTTTCACCTACAGTTGTGCAACGAAACTTTGCACTCGTAACTTTCTTGGGAACATAATTTATGTGACTGTAAAATTCGCCCGATATAATGTGTGCCGTGCATTATCACACCAAGCAATTTGTCACAGGTGTGCGTTCGGAAGTGGTAATTTTGTAGAGATGGGGACGCGAGATTATGGTAAATTAAAGTGAGTGGAAAATCGACGAAAATGAGAAGCAATTGGCAATATGCCACCATAAAATTACGTTGACGAGTTTGGAGATAAAGATAAATAAAAAAAAAAAATATAATATAAATATAAATAAAAATAAAAATAAAAATGAAAATAAAAATGAAAATAAAAATAAAAATAAAAATAAGTATATAAATATAAATATAAATATAAATATAAATATAAATATAAATATAAATATAAATATAAATATAAATATAAATATAAATATAAATATAAATATAAATATAAATATAAATATAAATATAAATATAAATATAAATATAAATATAAATATAAATATAAATATAAATATAAATATAAATATAAATATAAATATAAATATAAATATAAATATAAATATAAATATAAATATAAATATAAATATAAATATAAATATAAATATAAATATAAATATAAATATAAATATAAATATAAATATAAATATAAATATAAATATAAATATAAATATAAATATAAATATAAATATAAATATAAATATAAATATAAATATAAATATAAATATAAATATAAATATAAATATAAATATAAATATAAATATAAATATAAATATAAATATAAATATAAATATAAATATAAATATAAATATAAATATAAATATAAATATAAATATAAATATAAATATAAATATAAATATAAATATAAATATAAATATAAATATAAATATAAATATAAATATAAATATAAATATAAATATAAATATAAATATAAATATAAATATAAATATAAATATAAATATAAATATAAATATAAATATAAATATAAATATAAATATAAATATAAATATAAATATAAATATAAATATAAATATAAATATAAATATAAATATAAATACAAATACAAATAGGAAATTCGGCAGTCAGAGTAGAACAGAAGAACGGACCAAGCAAGATACAGTGATAGGATCATATATCTCAGAATAGCAACAATACGAAAATATTTAAGTAAAGCAGACAGAGCCTTCAATTAGTAGCAAAGGTGGGATGTGGGACTGTGTGGTGAGAAATTCGGAGCACTAGAACACCTGGTGGGAGAGTGTAGAGAGACAGAGAGGGGGTCAGGATAGATGATGCGAGGACTGAAGAAAGGGATGATAAGATAGAAGAATGGCTGAGAAAATTGAAGCGGAAAAGGGAAGAAACGGAAAGAAGTCGAGTGCATCTGCAATATACAGATAAGAGATAGCATAGCATATAAGACAGAAAAGGTATACCAGAAAGAGCGAAAGAAAAGAATGCAAGAGATAAATCAATATTCGAAACATAGGCTAATTGTAAACCAAGTCCAGATTTTGTGGCTGCAATATATAAATAAAGAATACAATAAAAATTCTAACATGCTTGTACATTCTATACAATATATCTACATCATATTGATTAAAGAAAGAGAGAAAGGAAATTGAACATATATATTACTTACATGTCGTACATGGACAACGCGTGAACTTCATTGGCAGCCATCCTAACAAATTGTTGACGCTGATATAATTGTGTCGGGGAGAGAGAACGCAATCTTCTTCTGTATGGAGTCTCGGGGCATATCGCTGGGAAATATTCGCCTGTCTGTGCGTCGGATGATGATACTTCAACGTTATGGAATTTTTGAGCACCTACATCCTTCGTTCTTCTTTGTGACCGCGACTGTAATTATAATGATATATAATAGTAATTACAATTATACCATGTTCATGATATAATTAATATAGTTAAGTTAATTGAATAATAAAAATAACAAGTTATATTGTACAATATTAAATCACGTAACGCACAATTAATAAATATCAATTAATTATTTTATGCTTCGTAAATAATATACATATATATCTATGATAATCTATTTGTCACAGACAGACAGATATAAGAAATAGAAAAGATTTTCTTTCATTAAAGATCAGATGACGGGTTATCAAAGTTTATTTAATCAGCAGATTACTATTAAATACTAACTTAATTAAATTGAACTTAATTAATTACCGACTAACAATACTTACTCGTGACATACTTTTATCATTACCCTCCTCAGTTCCTTGGTTAAAGTCCGGCTTACTGTAAGCGTATGTGTGTAAAGGTCTAAAAGAATTCTCATCTGTGAATCGTCCTTCTCGTTGTAACGACGTATTGTATCTACAAAATAATATTAAAAAAATGTATTATTTATTTACAAGCATGATATGTGGATTAAAGAAGTTATGCTTACATGTTTTGTATAACAAAAGTTTGCTGCTGAGAATTCTTTGATAACGATGGCGGACGACCTTCCACAGAACTCGAACGATTATACCTAGACTTGCTATCAGATTTTCTCGAAAATCTATCCTTGTCGAGGAACTTTTGATGAAATTTGAAATTACCGTCGGGAAATCTCTCATTGGAATTTTCTTCGCCGTTCTGCAATTATTAATTCACGTTGTGAATTATTACGCAAGTTTAAATTACAATATTGTTGTTAGATTACAAATTCTGTTGAAGTACACTGAATAGAAACACTTACTTTATAATCAACGTTCGCATTATTTATATTCTTCATCAAACGATAATTATCGTACTGCATACTTGTACTGTTTTCCTGTTGATTCTTTCTTCTCTGTTGGTATGCAGTCCCAGAATTTCTGTTTCATTAAACATTCAATTGGTTTTCACTTTCGAAAATTCATTCTTATACGGAGGGAATTTGCTCAATTAAACCAATATTCCAAATAAAAATACACCTTTCACATTCATTTGTATTTACAGGTGCCTGATAATTGAAATCTGATAATTAACATCTGTATAATCGACATTTTATTGTACCTGACGGTTTCTTCGTGAGAAGTTCCGTGGCCACCGTTCATCGTGGTATCCCTTAACCTCCTGGTTAAATTAGCATTTATTATTTCTGGGTTGCCAGATTTGTCTATCAGCAAGCTGTGCCCAGTGGCCTTAATTCCACAGTCCCGATGATAAAGTACAGGAATTCTGGATTCTGCTTTATTATTATTATCCTGAAATGGACGTCGCATTAATATAAATTGTTGCAATTTCTTAAATCGCGACACATGTCATTAACGACATTAATTATAATGTATTATTATATTTGGATACGTTTGCTATGAAAATTATTTTACTATCATTAATATTGTTCTAAAATAAGCTTCAGTTAGAAATTTATTAGAAATAATTGTAATTAGCAAAATCTTTACTATTGTAGTTACTAAAAACTATATTAGTGTGAAAATTACCCTCTTGTCGAAATTATTAAGATAATTGTTCGATTCCCTCGAGGATGCCTGACTTTTCACTTGATTCCTTGATTTTAAATCGGAATTGAAACTTTCTCCTGAAACATTATCGAACGATTTATCCGATTCTCCTTCCCCTATTAATTATTATTCGAAAAATAATAATTACCATTGCGAATGCCTGCATTCGCGTTCCTATTTGCTTGCAAGGTCAACTCATCTTCACATTGCATATCCTGAAAATATACCTACACTTAATGAAACCATAAAAATGAATACATTACTAAATTATTATTGCAATCGTAAAATCGGATAATTTCTTCTAATAACTAATATAAATGAACTAATGATTTAATGGCCATTTAACAAACTTACAAGAACTCCAAAATCATTATTGCCGTTATATCTTATTCATTAAAATCCCAAATACGAAAACGCCACCTTATTATTATTATTAACAAATTGCACAATGCTGTGCATAATACGTGATGGTGACCAATATAACGTGCTAACCTTAATGATTTTTAACAAATGAATGAACCGCAAACCGGACATAATAATTCAAATCGGTCATTGCCCATATCAATCATCAACGACGCAAAATTGAGTCCTCCACGTGGAATTCAAAATCATGCACCGCTTCGAAAGAATTTTCTCATACCGTACACTCAATCAACCGGTAAAAAAACAAACAAAACGCAAGTACATCACAAGGACAACTACCTTGAATTCATCAACGAGTAACGGCAAACGATTAATCGTTAATATGAATGCTACATAAACATACATAGTTACAGTAACTTTATTATACATACTCCTCCGGCTTCGTGGGTTGTTTAACCAGTCGATTAACCCATTGGAAAATATATTGTAAAATATATAGCACAAATGGTAAGACATTATTTATGTACCATAAATTAAGCCATTAACACCCATTGTCCTATTTTGATGACGCTTTCGTTGGATTATTTCGAGAGGAAACCGTTTTGCGTTATATAAATGCATTTAACAACAAAAAACGAACTAAAAATAGAATAGCTTCCGTGCTAATGGTTTTAATCGTGCGAGCGTAGTTCCAAAGTATAATAGAAACATGATTTGCAATTTAACGCTGCTTCGAATTAACCTTTATACGTAGAATTACATCAATCTGACCTGTTATTGACCTGCCAGAGATACCCTACTCTTATTTATTACTATTCGCAGGGGAAGCAATCGATAATCATCTGATAATTGTATTACGAGAAATTTAATATAATTCCAAGATGTTATTTAAATAAATTGTATTGCTTATTCTATGTCCGTTTTCTGTAAACGCGTGACGTAGGGCAATTTTCGCCCAAAGTTACCTAATCGAGGTGCATTTACAAACTCCTTCCAAGGGTTAATGTATATGCATTTTATAATACAAGTCTGTTCGAATTCGAGACACGCGAACGGACGTCACCGTGAGCTTAAACATTTCTAGGTTTATGTATTATTGATAGGCACATTAAAATTGTTAACATCCAGCTGAACTTGCAAGATGAAAGTGCAAGCATAATGTACATATTATTATTATTGCACATAATATGTATATGTATATGTATGTATAATCCAACAATTTTTGCGCTTTTTATCGACTTACAATTAGTCCACAATGATCTATATGGTAATTCAACTTATATTGTGGGAAATATTAGAAATTTTCCACGATTATACATATATTATTTAATTTTCTGGAAAATTGTGGTAGCTTACACAGGATTTGTTTACCATAGTCTAATTGTAAGTTGATTGAAAGTAAAATTGGCATTCAATCGTACTATAACTTGCTTTTTTTATTTCTTTGTACTTTCATTGGTTTGAAAATTTTTACCTGCTTTTGCGCTGGAACTATTTGCCAAACGATTGGTTGTTCTGTTCTGGAACGCACGCCAACACCATGTGCTACGAAATTTTGCCTCTCGCCCCATGGATTTTCACGATAATTTGCATTGACGTGTCTAAAAATTCGACACAAATAAAATTCATTTCTAGAGACCTTTTTTATATTTTCATTAAAATTGTTAAAATTATTATATACTTTTAATAGTAAGCTTCAATTGTTAAGTGTTTTAATATTTTTGCGGTATTATCATTATTGTTATCATTGTGACTATTAATTGAATCTGTTACAGATTTAGTTACGTTGCAAAATGTATTGACAAACGAAAAATCCAAAATCGTACCTCGCAAATTTGTCGTATTCCAATCTGGTTGCTATTGCTTGGCCTTTGGAGCGTCCAATACCAGGTGAAACAGAACCACTTCCGGCCACGATCCAATCGACGTCCGGACCTGTACAAGTTCATTTAATTTAAAATCAAATTTTGCACCTGGATCGAATCATTTGATACATTGACCTTTTATTACGAAAACTTTGCACGCGATATAAGTATGTCGATCTAATTTATTTTTACACGAATTTTAATTGGTACCGTTATTGGTGGAATGAAAAAGAAAACGTTCCGAGTAAATATTCTACGATGGCATCGAATGGAAAATTGTGTTTCGTGACTATGGCTATGTTAAAAATGTATTCACTGATACGAGTAATTTACAAAGGCGTGAAAGCAACGAACAATATTTCGAAACATTTAATGAGAGTAGAAATGAAATAGCGCTATTCCATACACTGTACTGTATTGTGAATAATAAATTATAATTTTCGTATTGTACAGCAGAGGGTCTATTATTATTGTTTCTAAATAATTACATTTTCAATGATACATAAATCAATTTCGTTCTTATCAATTTCTGTGAAGTATTGACACAGAATATACAATATCTTCTTTGCAATTGACTTTGTTTCTAGTTGAAAATTTCTTCCATGCAAAAGATACTCTTTATCGAATTCGACAGCGACATTAAACAATTACAATTCACCTGTAGCTATTTGCACGGTGGGCAAAATTTGTAAACCGTACATCACAAGACCATCAGCGGAGACCAATGGTAAAGATTTTCGAGCCAAACGAGCCCTGATAGCCGACATCATTGCCTGGCCATCGTGGTGACCCTCTGATGCCTGTTTTCCTGCTGCTAACACTTCCTGAATGTACGACCGAAAATTATACATTACTCCATCCACAGTTGCAAGAGTTCTTATCATTTACAGCTTCAGAACACTTTCCGTTGGGCATTCTTTTACAAGATTAATATAGAATATAGAATTTATTGTCACACATATGAGCGGCTCGTTACCCAAATCGGTCAGCTCCACTTTTCGAAGCTTTTTACATTTTGTTGCCAAAGCGCTTGATTGACTTTTAACTTTCTATATTTAAAATGAATTTCCATAATTTTGTTTTGTGGAGTTAACCGATTTGGCCAATGAGTGGCTCATATATTACAGCGCAAAGAGGATAGGGTACCTCAGATTCGTAGATCTGGGCTAACACAGCTAAAGTGTCGAGCGCAGCTTGTCGTACCCTACGTCGTCGATCCCTCACCATTTTAGCCACTTTATTAGCCACTTTGTCCACTTTGAACTCCGTACTTGGAAACGTTACCAGCGAGAAAATTAACAGTTGCAAGGTGTTTTCCCTGGTCTGTAATTATCGCGATATTAAAGGAAAGATCGTTATAAATTAAAATCCATACTGAAGAGCGCAATATGAAATAGCTTCCCTGTTAAAAATAAAAAGTCGAAAAATTTTGTAAATTCAGATACAAAAGAACAATTGCATACATATGTATAAATATATCTCCACAAAAATGAATACATTTTACAAAAAAGAACATTCGGTTCTAAACTAGTTTAAAAAGATATTGAATCTTGAATATAAGTGTACCGTATCCCAAGAAAAATATTATTTAATAATACAGCGAGGAAAACTAAATAAAAAAGCGCACAAATTTTGTCACCTTTGCATTCCTTGCGTTCAAGCACTGTGGCTGCAGCAGCTGTTGCAAAAGAAGAGCTGGTCTAACCCTGAGCATCGTAATTCTAGCCAATTGTGCCGCACTTGGACCACCCTGCCTCGACAAACCCCATGCCAACTGTGGCAGTCGTTTCTTCAAAGCCTCCTCGCTTACACCAGCTATGACTACCTGATAGGAACCAACGATTGTTAACCCTTTTTCGGCACGTGAAATTGGAACGACATAAACCTCGATACGTGGGGCAAATATTTCGTGACAGGTATTCATAAAAGGTAGAATTTATTGGCATTTTATTCCAATGCTCGTGCTCTGACGTGGCATTTTATCATCTGTTTAAAAAACTCTGCTGATATATAACAGCTTTATAGTTTAATTTGAATAAAACATTGTATTTATAGCTTGACTGAATTCTTAGCTGCGATGCCTCGATAAGTTGATTAGTATTTAAAGTTCTATTCGTCAGGGTGTATTAATTTTCATTATTAACGAAGAATTCGATTGATTTAACACTTAACAAATTCTTATTATAAAATATCTGTGAAATAGTTCATTGATTAGTTCCCAGGACATTGTCTTTTTTCTGCACATTTCTATCTGACTGTCAATAAGCTTCGATAAATAATGAGTACGCATTCGTAGCCACCCAATGTAAGCTGCGTAATACAGAAATAGACTTAAACGTCGACCTTGAAAGGGTAAGAGACATTAAAAATTTTACGGAAATATTTATAAAAAGGAAAACAAAAGTAACGCCATCTCAATATTTTGTAATTAATAACTCCTTCCCCTTGGTAGTTCGCGGCTTAACGATAATTCTCAGGTACCGAAATATTCATCCACGACCCGAACTACCACCAAAGAACTTTTCTCCGTGGACGTATTGCACACGTAATCGATTGATCCGTCCATCATTAGGACCAACCGGTTTGGATGTTAACAGTAAAATAGTGCAGGGCGTCGTGTTAGCAGTTAGATTGATTTAGGGGTGCAAATTTGCGAATTACCTTCGCCACAGCCATGCCAGCAGCAGCAACACGACAGCTCCTTTCACAGCCTAGCACTGCATGCAAGAGAGATCCTAATCTTGGCTCTATCGCGATCAGTGCTGAAGACGTTCGCAGGGCCGACGCTACTCTTTCTAAACCTCTAACGCGAGCACGCCAATCGTCCTGGAAAGAAATAAGGAAATCGAATTAGTAATCGGGTTGACAAATACGTATTATGCATTGCTTTTTATATGCAGTGCGTCCAACGAACTCCGTCCAACCTGAAATATCTTTGTTATTCGGAAATGTACGCAAAAATGTTTGGAATAAATGTTGTAGGATTCAAAAGTAATTAACAAGACAGTAGTTGCAGGGTTTTCTTGCAAGTGGACGCGTGAAGGAGATATTTATAAACTTATTAGATACGTATTTTTTATACATGATTTCGGTGGAATGGTGAATTCTGAATAAAATAGACCCGAACAGCAAGACACCAAATTTGATATGAAACGTTCTTCAATATTTCGTGTAAAAGAGGGAAAGGCAATTAGAAATTCTTGCAGCTTCAAGTCTAATAGGTTATCGCTGAAATAATTTCTTTTGACTAATGAACAGTTCATCAACTTAATTATTTTAAGCTGGATATTGTTCAATCAAATTCAAATAGACCGTAATTAGAAACACCTAATGTGAGTAAATAACTCACTTTAATTGCGTTATGATAATAGACTGTGTTACAGAACGCATTTACACGAATAAAGTGACGAAATTATTGCAAAGTAAACCGAAATCTTTTGATAGAAATGGTGGTATTAAATTGAAAATCGAAAACCATTACAAGTTCAAATATATCGTAGCGATGTGAAACACTGTTATAGCAGTATTAATTTCGTGTCAGTGGACAGTTATCGAATGATTTCCTGAGGAAGTGATTTCCATGGAAAATATCATTTATACGTAATGCCGTTGGTCAAGAATCAGGAGTCGTCCAGTGAACATTATCGATCGTTGCAGCAAGTCTGAATGCAATGCACTGGTAACATCTGCATTCACTTTTCGATTCTGTTCTATTTACACGGAAGTGATCAATATTATCTAGACTATTTCATAATTCCATTGAAGCTACGGAAAATGACGGTATTACGTGTCGCGTGGAATCTTAAAAGCTTTCTGAATCGACACCGATTCACTTTACTCATGATTGCACTGCATTCACGATCAAGTGTACACATTTTTAATATTTTTATAAGCAACAGAGGAAACGAACTCCCTTCTCATTTTCTTAAATAAATTGTATGTAAATTTGATTTTCCTCGGATATAAATTATTTTCACGAATATACACAAAATTAATATTCGTAAAAAATATAATTACTATTTATACTTTTCCCTGTTTCTGTTATATTGACTTACAATATAATTATTACTTTATTGACACTTAAATTATGTATTTACTTAAATTAAATTCGATGTCCAAGCTTTCCCGGCTTCTTTTTAAATACCGCCGCTGACTACAGGTAGTCACAAAAGTCTGCGTACACTTTCTGAACGATTAAATCATTAAGAAGATTTTCACGTATTAAACTGAACACTGAATTAAACTACCTTTTAAATCTCACCTTTACGCTCCACAGATATACGGGATATCAGACAATATGTAATAAGAGAAATTACTTAAATCGTGGCACATTTCCAATTTCCATACGGAAAATTAATCCACAATTTCGAATACGCGCAACGGAATCCAAATCGGCCGCGAACAACTCTTAAAATTGCCACGAAATTTCCATAAACACAGAAACGAAACGAAACGTTTCCCTGGACCGACGTGTTACACGCAATGACGTGCCTAATTATTTTCTTGCTACCTGTTATTCGCGTTTCTCTTCCCGGCGCATAATCACTATCGTTTTTCATCCGCGGAATATTCATACATACTTCGCCTCGCCATAGAGAAGTATTTCAATGGCGTTGGACGTCCAGAAAACGAAACAGCATGCATAATTCACAGTACGCTGTTTCGCTGACACGAAGATAGGAACATCGTCGAGGGGGAAATATCTTGCTGGAGGTGCGATTAATTCAACTAATCGTGCAATATGTATGGGACATTATGGGGGTGAGGGTGCATGAAAAATTCCGACGTGGAAGGAAAGGGCGATAACGAGCAATTAAAGCATCGTTGCTGATGCATGCTGCTTTGAAGTAAAAAGGTATGCATTGTATGCATACCGTATCGGATAGAGGTACAGCTGCTCGTAAAATTAAGCGTACAGTAGTAGAAAGTAATGTGTATTTGTTAACATACGAGCAGTGTTACGGAGGATTAAAGAAATTATATAGTGACCGTAGAATTAATAATTATTGTAACTGTCTTTTTCATTATGTCAATTGTACTGCTTGCGTGGTGGAAAGTACACCTTTTTCATTTTATTATCGAGTTAACATGTTTAAGTAAAACGAAAGTTGAAGATCTTAGGATTTACGTGATATCGCGATGCAAAACTGATTCTGTTAATGTATTTTATTTATTATCAGAAATATAGATTTTAAGGTTTGCAAGTTTATATCGATTTTATTCCGACAAGAACTAATGAAGTAACCTCATTGATTTCGACTTTCTTACATTTTATATAATATTAAATGATAAAATGATAAGTAACGGTGGATAAAGTTAGTCAAGTTCAATCAATAATTCGTATGCGAAAAGAAACGTCGCGACGCCCCGTTCCCTTCGCACCGCGATTCACACGCAGTGATCGGTACCAAAGCGATACTATTTACTTTTGTGATTTTTATTGCATTTATGACGACATTCATGGAGAGGTATAGAGCAGCCTTGAACTTCCGTTGAATGAAAGGAAGAGGCTTTCACGGTCACGAGATGTCCAACATTTTTCCGTGCTACCGATAATTACGTAGAGCATTCTTTCCTTGCTTTTTTCAGAAGGAATACTTGTTCAGGGTTGCAAATGCCACGAAACACTTATTTGTGAGCGAAAATGTTCCAAAATTTTCACGTTACAAAATTAAGATATAAGACTGATAAATCTAATTGTGTTTAGACAAACCAACTTTACTTTGAATTCATTTTTCATATGCTGTGATCATTTAAATTGTTGTATTATTTTATCTCTGCTGAATTAATTTGTTTAACGTTTCAACCTTTCAAAGAAATGAACAAAATCAGGGAATTTTTATTTCGTCATATTTTAAATAGTATGCGATGCCATCGCAGTGTGAAGATAGGTTTTTATCTCATATTCGATCCGCCATTGAAATACTTGAGCTAACCAAATTAGTATGCAATTGAGTATCTGAGTTTTCGTGTTGAAACGCCTTCAAGTTCGTTCCAGGAACGGATCTACTCGCTAAAAAGATTTACAGATAAGTTTAATCTAGATGATAATGCAAACAAACGTGCATTACAGAAATATAAATTTTTTCCTAACTGCAAACACAATCTTGATATTATACAGTGCCGGCTATAACTGTACGATCTCTCGAAACCTTTCTTCTCCTCTTTCCCTTTCGCCCCTCTATTTTACGTTTCCTTGCAATGGAATTTATTAAACAAACCAAATGGAAATATTGCTTAATCTACGTGGCAAGTACATTTTAAAACATAGGTCTATACATCATCCACTTTATAGCTATAGCATGAATATGCAATTCGATAAAGCGTGTAAATTTATAATTGAATATAAATTATGATCGAATAATTCTGTAGATGAGAATACTTGCAGATATTACTTTTTATTTCAGACTTTAGTTTAAATGTAAAATAATTTTTTATTAAAGAAAAGAGATTCAGCCCACATTTTTATGTAAAAGATAAAAATTTCAACATCGAATATAGAAACCCTGTTGAAGGCAATAAAGAAATTCAGCGGTACAGATCGTATGAATCATTGATAATGTACTGTGAATGAAACGTACTATTGAAAGATTTCATAGTAATAATAACTTTTTTACTAGTTGATAGAATTTGAAAGCAGGATTTCAAATTTTTGTCTGAATATTCTTTTGCATCAGGTCTAAAGAACGCTAGATCCATCACTGTCAAAAGGCAACACGAAACCGGTCAGTCAGTGTCTTACTAGAAGGAAGAACGAATATTTACTTCGTTCTTCTCTTAAATATTCTTTTTCCAATGATTTTCCTTAATTTACGTGAAATTATATGAATTTTTTAAATATTGCAATTGATATAGTTTACTAAAACTTAATTTAAGACTTAAAACATCGAGGATTGTATCTATAGTTTGAAAACACGTAAGCAAAGCTACCTAAAGACTCATCGACTGCTCAGTTACCATTTAAAAATAATTTTTATACCGTGACAGTGCATTATAAAAATAATAAAACACTTTCAGAATGTAATGTTTAGCCATTATTTGGATAGTAATAAAATTATTAAATTCTAATAGTAATAAAATTATTGATAACTATATTCTTAAAAACAGCGACCATCATGCATGGAAAAAATAAAAGATTTTCCACACAAGTGTTCAAATGCATCATATGTTGTGGATTGCTCTTTTTTGCTGTAAAATATGTTCTCGTTGGTGACGAAAATAAAGCAATACCAAAATTAAACGATCTGACCCACTTAATGGTATATAAATAAATAAACTAGACAAATTTCTGAACCCCGTTGACAATTAAATTCTTACTTTCAGATTGAAGCAGAGCAAGATAACTCTGAACGATTATTGACTGTAAAAAATATTTGCACAAAATATAATTTGGGTGCGTATCAGGAACCTGGAAAAGCTTCCGCATTTAAACATCCACCTGCGCCACAATATAGTGTTTTTTATATTGTCAGGTTCGTTAATAAAATCGTTTAAAATATACACAACAATTACTAATTACAAAAATATTTCGATTTACAAATAATAATAGCTTATACATACTGTGAGCTAAATTTAAATTCCTTGTACTAGCCAACGCAATTGAATCCCACATCAAACATTTTTTATTTCAACATCCTAACGATCAGGCCAGAGATAATCTTCAATAACTCGACGAAACAATTGTAATTGCAAAGAAAATGATTTCCTCTATAAAATCCATTTTGATATCGATCAGACTTCGATCAGACTTCAAGAAGATCTTTCACTCAATAACAATGTTCGTTTTGATTATCCCAAAAATAATGGATTCAATTAGCAGCGTTATCAGCATTATTTGCCACGCAGATCACGCGATCTATCATACTGTCCGTTATACAAAGCCAGCAGTACAACATGGATCTACAATTTATGTCTCCTAATGAACGTGACCGAGGAGGAACTGAACAGTGGAAAGGAGCAGATATCGACCATAGCCAGACGAGCGATACCGGAAGTCGAGTTTCCAGAAGCGAACGAGGTAAAGCAACATCGCCTGATCAGATCTCCATAAGGAGGGTTCAGAAGCCAATCACTGTACATAAGTCCATTAGCATTCGAACCGAGATAAATAAGGATTTCGCCAATTACTTGGAAGAACATGACAATGTTAGTACAGTCGCCTATTGCTTACGTATGAAAATAGTGATTTGATTGATTTAGCAATTGAAAGTTTTGATAAAGAGGTTTTTGAACTACGAACTCATGTTCAGGAAAAGTTGAACTTACACTGATTGGCTTCTGAGCCCTCCACATGTATTCCTGTACTCTCATTAAACAATCAAACACACCTTCAACTCGTTCGTTTACGATGGCAGAATTGTTCTCTATTCTCGTACAATAATACTGTTTCTCATATAAATACGTTTCTATTTTATAATTGAATCGTTGGGACCATGACAAACGTTAAGTTAATTTTATTTTTGGAATTGAGCTGTGTACTGTGTCGTGTTATTCGCATTTAAATAGATCAAACGATTGGAGGGAAACGTATGTAGTTATTAACGTCGAAAATTTGTGGAAACATATTTTTTCCTTGTCTCCGACTTGTTACATAAACACGACTTGTGCTGCTTCCGATCTCAACGCAAATAGTTATGAAAGATGATAAAATATATGACATGAAAAAGAAAAAGTATAAAACTCTCTTTCTCGTCTACGGATAAAAAAAATATTGTGCATGCTAACTTTTAACCTGTAAACAGTGTACTCAACATTACTTATACCATTAACTACCATTAAATACGCAATAACTATAGTCCATATACTATTTAACATTTAAAATTTATTCATTCCAAAAGACCTAGTGAACAGATAAGTAAAATTTCCCCAATACCTTACTAATGGACACACTATATATACTGTACGCAATGATACCAAACCCTGCACTTCCAACCCCTTCTCGTCCATGATTTTACAAGAAAATACCCAATCGAAGAAACATCTGCAGGCGCTTAGGGCGACAAAGAAACTGCTGGTGGTAAGGCACCCGTTCGAAAGATTGTTGAGCGCGTATCGCGATAAGCTGGAAAACTCTGTGGCTGGAAGGGAACACGGGACACTTCACTTTTATCGTAAATACGGCGGCAAGATTGTTGAAAAGTATCGTGGTAAGTCACGACAATCTATCGACCGCGATGTATTACTTCCTCGAACACTGGGTTAATGGCGGGGCTTGTCACTCTCGTTTTTTAAGGGAAGAACTTTACGACCCCGAGGGTGGATCAGGTAATCAGACAAAAAAACGCACCGCCGCCGGCTGGAATCGAGCCAACGTTCCGAGAATTCGTGCAATACCTGATTCACGCCGATTTGGCCAACTACGGGGATGACCATTGGATGCCGTACTACCTGTTCTGTACACCATGCTCTGTGAATTACGATATCATTGCGAAGGTATACATAATTAGTATGAATTTGAGACAGTGAACAGAATTCTAGGTTTTCGGTAAAATAGACATTTCTGAATGATCTTCTGGTTTATTAAATGCGAATAATGGTGAGTTTAGATAGTGGGACGACTGTTTTAGAGTGTAAAATAGATTATTTCTAAATTTGAAATTTCTCATTTGTTAGTTGTTTCAAAGTTATTTATTATTTTCAAATTTCTGGTAAACATGCAATTAAACATATCGCCAATATTGTGAAATATCTTGAGGTATTGAAAACTATACTGAATGTTACATACGTGAACTTCGATTGAAATGTTGGAAACATTTTTACCGATCTCTGTTTCAATTTCTACTTCAGTTATAATTTCTAATTAATTCCAGGAGGAATTATAAAGCTTCCTATTAAAACAGAGTAAAACGAATATTGTTTTATAGATATTCTCGAAATCTCCCCCTTTTTATGAACTGTCGCTAAATAGTCACGTTTCATATGTTTCACAGGTGGAAACACTATGGCGGGATCAGATTTACACGATCCATAAATTACAGTTACAAGAGTTAATTAAACCGAAATGGCGGCATAGTGGTGGACACTCGAACGCGTCAAGAATATATTTCAGCCAGTTAAATAGAGATATGGTGGAAAAGCTGTACGAAAAGTTCAGATTGGACTTCGAGCTTTTCGATTATTCCCCCGAAGATTATTATAAATATGCAACTGCCACTTGAATTGGTTAAAATCAATTCGATACACAAATGGAACTACGAATGAACGAATAATAAATTCTAATGACAAATATTATCCATATGTAGCCAATCAGAAAAGTGTGCACGCGCGTAAATTTTAATAATGAAATATTTACGAAAGTACGAATGTTCAAATTATACTACGACCATTACGTCATTCGTTAGACAAAACTGGAAATATATTGTGAAATACATTTATCCATTAAAAAATTCTGTCCCTGTAAAATAATTCGAACCCTGTTGATTATAATTCTCCTACGCCCTAAATAGTCCGGTACTACTCGTATACGAATAAAACACTCAACAGGGCGGTTTAGTTGGGATCATATAAGACATATCATATAGTTGACATCATATAAGAAACGTATTCTTCTTTCCACTACCGTATCATCGTGTTTAATGTAACTTTGATTACGACAATTTCTCTCCTCCCATTAACAATTCACCGGGCAATTCATTCAATTAATAATTCAATGTCGTATCACCAGTAATTTCCCATTACGTACCATTCACTTATGCATAACAGACATTGATTCGTGTCCCCCGGCCGCAAGATCGACCCGTTATCAAACGTGTTGTTACTCCTTTCGTTCCTGACCATTCATTAATTCCAGCGAAGGGGGAAACCTTCGACTTTAGGACAGATCGTTCTGACACATTGCAGGAAAGTAGGTCAATCGATTTCGTTGGCAAAAGTTCGTCGCGTGGTGTAACGTGATTTGAACTCCATCAATTAAAATTACCCACGCGTGTATCGACACTCCGTTTCCTACGCTGTACATTTTTCCTATTTTTTTTTCCTTTTTTTCCTTTGCTTTCGAATCTTAACCTTTAGTTACTCGCATGGGGTCATTGCAATTTCGTACAAAGACGATGCCACGTTTCTATTATTTCTTGATTACTTTGACGAATGTTAGTTCTTACTATTTGTGATAGGTATATCGTTTACTCTTTTTTATTTAAAACTGTTAATCAAGATCTCACTTATGTTAATAAATAATTCATGTGAAATTGAATCACGGGGTGCGCGTAACCCGACTGAATGAATTTCCATAACTTGGCGAAAGTGTTTGTAGAAATCTTACTTTATGTTTGAGGAGAGAAATTTCTATTTTATATTTCTATTGGTAAATTTCTAATGGCTGCTCCGAGCTTTTGCAATTTTAGAACAGCGAACGTGATTGCATTTGTCAAATGAATAAATAATTAGCCCCTACTGCGAACGAATAAACTTGCTGCTGCTGTATGTATGCAGAGAGACCGATAAAAATTTAGACCAGACTCGATTAACTCGTGGATTGATTAACTTAGAAGGCAGGCACGTAAATGAGTAACCAGCGTCGAGTGCCTTTCCTGTTAAGCATCGATTGTCTTAACTTTGCTTAACGATAAAACTGCATGCAAAGTATAAGGAATTACAACTGACTCAGTTAAGTGGAATTTGTCTGTAATTCGGTCGTACCCAGTAGACTGGTTCGTGATGAAAATAATTAAAACACACTAAACTGGTGTATTCGAGCTTTCAAGTGGGCGTAAAAGGAACTTGATTCGCGATAGACATAATTCTAATAATTACGCTCGAACTCTTGAGCAAATTAGTGACAAACATCGGCAATGCGACCAACCGTACAAAGTTATGAAAAGAAATTTAATAATAACACAACACTAATAAAGAAAAAAGAACGTTTAATAAATATGAATTTAAAAATTATTAATTTGTGTAAAAGTAATTAAAAAATCGTACAGAGACGATTATCGAAAAGATATAACAAATTTTTTCGAAAATCCACAATTTCAAATACTTGAAACATTATGCGACGTTTTAATAAATTATAGAAGAATAAATAAATCATATATATTTAAAAAGAGAGAAAATACTTTTACATTTATATTCAACGAAAAACACATGCACCGGCCTCACGAAATTGTAAGCCGAATAAATAAAGCCAAACAATTCGTTCTAACCGAATGTGTGATGCCTATTGAAATGTTTTCCACTCGCCCAACAAATCCATTAAAATGAAAAGAAAAGTTTGATCGAAGAGCTTACCTTATTATGCAAATCCTCCAACACTTCCTGCCCGACCAATCCCAATTCCTCCCAGCTCTGTTCCTCTGCCATAGATTCTATCTCGCCACCGCCACAACCCGCATTTCCATTTTCCCCGATCAAACTCGCGTTACCTTTATCGCGATCACACCTCGACGTTCGTTCACAGTCGACATTTCTCAACGACTCGCGATCACCATTACCATTTCTCGTTGCACTACCTCTCAACTTCCCAGAATCTCTCTGCACAGTCTCGTTCACGTTCGCCTCAACTCCACCTTTATTCGGCCTAACACGATTCTGTTGTCCCGATTCAATATTCCTCACCGTCGAACCAAAAAAAGAATCCGCCTCTCGACTCCTCTCTTCTTTACTCGTTTCCCCGTTAATCTTCGACACTCGACTTTCCAAACTGCTCCTCGTTTCTGCAACAACCACCTCTGTACTTCTTTCGATGTCAATCTTCGAATCATTGGGTTCCATTCCCGAATCGTCTCTAGATAGCACGCTCTCCATTTTGTCCTCACTGTTCGATAGAGTTCCTGAATTTTCTGAACCAACAATTTTTACGTTTGACATTAAACTGCTCCGTTCACCGTTGCGACTACCCCCGTGTTTGATGTCGTCTTTTTTAAGCTCGTCTTCTTTTCCAACGGTTTCAACGATTTTCAAATGTTTAGCGTCCGCCATTGACTCCGCGTTATTATCTTTGTCCTCCAGTTTAACAATATTGTTCTTCCTCTTCGACTGTTCGCTTCTACCGCCGACAGACGGACTGCTATTTCTCGTAAGAATACTCTTCTTGGGACTTAACTGCGCGTTGTGCACGTAAATCTCTCTTTTGGGGCTGCTAGAAACTGACCTGACAGCTCCTCCAGGTTTCCTCGCTTCCTTTTTCGGACTGCACGGCTGCGAGGAAGATCTCGGCCGACTGTTTGGCATCTTAGTCGCAGGTGAAACCGGAAGGGGAATCCTGGTTTTAGGGGCGACCTCCGCAGCCTCAGTATCGTCGCTGTCCGGTGTTCTCAGTTTAACTATCTCACCCCCGAAATGAACCCTTCTTGGCGTTTTTCTTCGATCCGTCGAATCGTCCTTTCCTTCGGCTTCGTTCTTCATATCCGTCCCGCTCTCGTCCTCCTCTTCCCGCTCCTCTTCGCTGTCCTTCTCCTCCAAAATCGTCATCGTGATGGCCGTCTCCTCGTTGAACTTAATTTCCGTTTCCAGCACAACCCTGGCCGCAGGCATCGCAGCATTGTTCACTTCGTCCTCCTCCTCAACGATACCGGAAGTGTCGCTGTCGCTGTCCCATTTCCCCTCGACATGTTTGCCCGACAATTTCTCCGCGTCGCTCGTATCGACGTTCTTATTCCTACCAGTCTTTTTACTCGATTTTACGTTGTAGATCTTCGACAGAACCTCGATGTTTCGCTTTAACTTATTGTCGTAGTCTGCCAGGTAGCTCTCGAACTCCTCCACGCCGACAGCGTCGCGAATTTTCGTCAACGATTTAAGAACGGCCTCCTGGTGCGGAACTTGAGCTAATCGCGACGCCAGGGCCACGGTTGTGTCTTTGATCAGCTGTGGATTGGGCGACGGACTACTGGACGATGGGAATAGCAGGGACGGCACGCTGAGGATGACACCGGTGGTCACGTTGGTTTGGAAAGAGTCACGGACCTCTGAACGGTTCAGACCGTCCTGAAGAATCTGCAAGGGGATGTTCGATGTAATTCTATTGGGATATCGATCCATTAGATTGAATGGTGGGGAGATACGAAGGTCGTATATTGTTTGCAAAGTCGGAAACGTGTTGGTGGTAAGTCGGACACTGAGCTTTTTGCCAGAAAATGTTTACATGAAGGGAGTAGAAAAGAAGAAATTAAATTCGTTAGACATTAATGAATTTTCTGAAGGTATTTTTACTTCATTTACGTATTAGAGTATTTAAATGTCAAATAGATGCGTGTTTTTCAAAGGGTGAACTAAACATAGGGGGACGAAAATAAGGAAGTGAGAAGGGGATCGAAAAGTGGGAGGGGAAGATGATAACATTCGTTCCATTGATCAGACTCACACTTTTTATCGTGTTTTCTCTGTCACGACTGTGAATGAGAAAAACTCGAAACGCGTCCAATACACCCTTGCGAACAGCGGGCGCAGGGTGGCCTAAATTATTGACCAACTCTGGTAACACTGGTTGCATGACCTTGTCCACGATGTCAGCGTTTAAAGTCGGCAACACGTCTATGAGCACACGAAGAGCGTGCTGACGCACTTCCCATTCTGGATCACGCAGTCTTTCCGATATCTCTAGGAATGTTAACCGCGTGTCCACTTCGCCTGGAAACTTTCGTGTGCGCACCTGTGAAAATAGATATATGAACCTGCAAGTTATAATTAGAAAGGAAATATATAACTCCTTTCCAATCAATCCTAATATTATTTATACCAAGGGGTCGCCCATAAACTACGTGGTCGATGTAAGTCTAAAAGTTACGTAGCTTTTTTATTCTCTTAATAACGATTCCAATTATAAACGATTTATATGAGTGTCTCGGAGTCTCTCCGTTTATATATTTCGATAGTTT
The DNA here is from genome assembly GCA_948146005.1 of Nomada fucata. NCBI lineage: Eukaryota > Metazoa > Arthropoda > Insecta > Hymenoptera > Apidae > Nomada > Nomada fucata. Next base: position 10,670,307 of record OX411275.1, read on the forward strand.
TGTATAATAAAAATAACACAATATATCAATTATTAACAGTCCAAATTGTTTGTATGTCGATAAATTGTTTGAAAAGCGAAAAGTTAAAATGTGGCAAAGACACAGCTACGTAGTATATGGACGACCCCTAATCCACTTCATTATTCTTTACCTATAAAAGAGTTTTCTTTATACATTAGAGGAGTGCAAAAGTTCTGAAACATAGAATCTGTGCAGACCTTTGATTTACAGCCACTAACAAAGCACACAGACGAAATTTGATAAAAACTGCTTCAATAATATGACAAACAATCAGTAACGAATTTCGAATTCACTTTCGCACAGAGTGTTAAAAGAAGGGTCCAAGAATGTTTGTCATACAAAAACTCGATTCCACGTCGAAAAGATAGGCTGCAGTTGATTAGCCATATTTTGCTCTTCTTGGTCAATACTATAAGCCCTTAAAGTCTTTGACCCTTTTCTTTCAACACCCTGAACATCCCACAAGGATTAGTTCACCAGGTTTAATCAAACCGTAAAGCAATACCAACCACGTGCTCCCATAGAGGCGTGAGCTGTATTGGTTGACCGTTAACTGCGGTCAGTGACATCTTTCGAGGTAGTCGTTGACGATGACCACGACGTGCTGGACTCTCTGGTGTCGAATAGAGATCGAAGGGGGAGGATCGTGGCGGAAGCGTTGAGGAATCCTTTTGAGGCTGCAGAGGCCCCAAATTCGTCGACCCTGTCATAGATGAAGGGAACTCCAAACGCTCGGACATACCAACGTTACGTCTCGTCCCGAGGATACCACGGATCCTTCATCGTCTTCCACGTGGATCGTTCCTCGGCTTTGGGTTCGTTCATCGAATCACGCTAATGAAAACCTGATAGACAAACTCGTGAAATATTTACAAGTAACCGAACACCTTGTATCCAGCAACTCTGTAACACCTGATACGCCTGCTTCATTTCGTTTTTATAGAAGTAGCATTTTTTATAATTTTTCATTATATCGTGCTTATTTTGTATTACAATAAAAGAAACAGTAAATTTGCAGTACCACGTTTTTCTATCGAGCATATATAGAAGGCAAATTGCGGCGCTATAACAGGTGCATCACTTAAACCTATACTCTCTCCTTCATCGAGGTATGCACCTGCATATGCCGTTGACGAAATACGTCTAACCTTGCACTTCTAATGGAATACATTCGATCTAATTTATACAACTTGACTCGAATACTTTTTTTGTTATAACTTTTTACGTAGTAACATCTATTAATGATACACATTCTGTAATGCTTTTCATTAAAACTGCATCTCAAAATATGTATCATCTATTGCTTACCTTAGAGAACAAACGACTAAAGCGTACAAAATTTGTATATGAAGCGCCTGGCAACGAGCAACCCGCCATGCACAGACAGCGTATAAAATTATGAATATTGAACAACATATATTGTATAAAATTGTAACTACATCGTCCCCTTTTTAATCTTCAAATTATTATTTAATTATTGCAACACTTTTTACCCATGTTTTATGTGCTTGTAATTTTGCGGGACCATTTGCAATTTAAAATACATGTAAGTAGTGAAACGAAGGTATTGATTGCATTGTATAATATATTTGCAATGCAAAGTATAATGGTACTAATTACATAATTGTGTGTTAAATTAATTTTCCTAAACATAAATCGTGTTACTTACTTCGTGTAATGTTTAAAATAAACATACATTTATTAATAAGTGAAGATAGAAAAAATTGGATATATTTATTTATTTCAGAAGAAGTAAAATAAATCAATTTATCTGTTGGCTAACATTTTCAGTTATATACGTACCAATTATATCTGATAAATATTTAAGTGTATGTAACGTTTGTTCATGACTTCCGCAATTGCCGATCAGTAATATTTTCTTCACTTCCGGCAGCAGCATCGTACAGCTGCACGAAATGATTGACATTGGTAAGACTTTAACCGGTTAAACCACTAACGCATCCCACTTCCGATTTCAGTTAGAGAATCAATCACCCCAGTCACGAAACGCGATCTAATATTAATTCCTTTAGCGTGCAAGAAAACCCCCGTGTTTCTTCCTAATAACAGAATTTACTATGGACATACATTTTTCATTATAAGTCAACATAGAGGCATTTTAATAAAATGAAAACAAAATTTTTCAATAAGAACAATTTTCAACTGTATACAACTCATAGATACAAAATCTATACGTTATAAATTTAATAAACAAAGAGCATACAAACATTTTTTTCACATAATGATGTTATAGGTTTCGAGCAATATTCGTCATAAAAAGTATATGTCCAAGTAACCCGCTGATTCGGTCGCTTGCAAAAAAGAAAAACGACCCTTAAAGATCTCCTGATACCATATCGGCGGATATACACGAATGATTTCGCCCCCTCTATATTTTGCACGATTCCACGACTTTCGTGAAACGGCCAGACCCGACGTTTCTAATTGGTAGTTCGAGAAATCAGCCATATGATTTCGCTTCGCAACATTATGCCAACAAGCCACGTTATCCCAACCAATATTTTTAAAAAAAGGAATCCAGGCGAAGTCGCCTAGTTTATCATTGAATCTCGCGACACGAACGCCGCATAAAAGTAGTACACACGAAAGGCAGTTGCATAATCCGAAGAAAACGTGCGTGCGGCTGCGAGAGTCGCGAAAGAAGGAAGGGGTTATCCACACGCGGCAATAAGATCGAATGTGTACTTTTCCAGCGCATTTATCTCCCCGTCAACCATGAACTTCTTTGCCCGTTTATTTAATTGTTTTTTCGCGTTTTCATTTTGTCGAATAGCATTATCGAATTATTGACGTTAATTTTTTTTCTTAATTCCGCTCTATAAGACGTTGACGGATGCTGTTTGCACTAAGCAATGTTGAATATAGTTGGGAAAGTTCAACATCATTGCGTCTTTTACAAGCGATCAGTTTTATATGTTATATAATTCATTTTTTTTTTTATAATGCTATGTTATTCGTGTAGCACACTGGGTATAATAAATTAATGTTGCATTAAAAGTCATGGTTATAGGCATAATTTTTTGACGAGACAGTGGTGTTTCGTCTCTGCGAAGTGATTAGGTTTGTTAATTTATGAGGACTCGCGAAATGATATAAAGTAATTTGTATAAATTGTAACATGTATGAAGCATTCTTTACTTGTGTCTCGATTACTTTCATCTCTACTTAGAGAAACATAATTATAGTTATTATTGTATTGTATATATATACACACAAATTGGTACTATTAAATTAAATGCAATCATGTTCGAAAAATTAGATTCTAACATGCAAAAGAACTTACTTGTCACTTCTTATACAAGTGGGGCAGTGGTATTTTAACAGCAACAATACACATTTCACAGCTTCTTAACTCTTATAATGTGTTCCACTGTATGTTATGAAAAGCTTTTTGTTTTATTTTAACGCACATCTCGCGACAAGTGGCGCGACAATTGAAATAACATACGAATAACGTACGAAATTCACGTGACGGCGGCCGACATGTGACTGCCGCCACTCTATGCTCAAAGCAAGGTGGTTTGCTGGTAATATCGACCACTCCTCCCCACTTCACGAAAAATAGTCTTATATGTATAGGTACGTATATTATAATTACGAATAGAATTGTACGAAAGTAAGTATTGAATGAAAAGGAACGAAATAAAATGTATTTTACTGTTCAATATTAAATGGTATAACGATACTTCAGTTCGAACTTTACTTGATGAACTTTCAAATTTCGCGCCAAATAAAGCTCTGCCGAAGTAAAGAACCATATCAACTTAAAATTGTACTTATATAGCCGATGTATAAATTACTTAATAAATTATATGTGTAGAATACTTTAAGTGAAATAGAATAATTTATGTATAGAAAAGAAAGAATTGTTAAATTATATATTTCGCCCCCTTATTTCTGGTATCCTTGGAAATAAGGAAGGAAGACTTTAATGTACTCCCGCCATAGTAAAACGATTGTTAAATAACCGCGTATTAATTAATAGAAGCTAATAGTGAAGCGTATGCAGTGGTAAAGTAAAACCGGAAATGTTATTGTATTGTTGGGTGATGTACATATGTCGCTAACCTTCCACAACATAGGCAACCTGTACGCTGCGACGCTTGAACTGATAGTGACGCAGGCGCTGCGCCGAGACGTCGCGTCGGTAACGCTCACTCGCGGTCGGTGATATTCGCAATTTCCGAAAATCTTGGAAGATCTCTGACCGTGGCCATGCTTTGATTTCTAAGAAGTTTTGATCTAAATTTACTATCCTAGGGTCATACTATTGGACTTCTGCGGGTCCTAAGTTTTAGCGGAACCTACGATCCTACGGTTGTGCCGACTAGATTTTTGCTGCTTCTGACAAACTCTAAGCCGAATCTACGACTCGTAGGATAGTTCCTACTGTACTCCTGCCGACTTTGACCAACTTACAACTGAACCTACTGAAGACAATTTTTTCTTCTTTTTTTTAAATAGGGAACATATAAGCTCAATTTATCAAAGAATAATATAAATGCTGTAGTTTTTTAAACGTGTATACATTTGTATCTATAAATGTTATAAAACGACTCCATTTATCATTCACACTTATATTATATACATACATATACGAGTGAATACATAATGACTTCAAAGAAGAAACCATTTATGTATTGTTCAAAGGTACAAAATGTAAAATATGAATTTGATCATGGTCTCTTTTTTTTAAAAAAACAAGGTGCAGAATTTATATCTGCAAATTACAATATGGTATGCATATAAAGAACGAAATAATTTGCTATATTGTCTATTAAAAATTCCACCATTAGAACAGTCCACAAATATATGTGGAAAAGATAAACGTTTAAAAATAAAACAACCAATTATAGTTTAAAACTCTATAACAAAATTGCCTTCATTTCATACCTATTGTATAATACTGCTTTATATTAATTATTCTTCCGCATTCTTCTATAAAACTATGCAACAAATCGCAGCACGACAAACGCATAGACAATAGGTATGTATCAGGCAAAATAATTTCTTGTAAGGAAGTTGCGAACTAGTATTTAATTCATATCTACTAAACTTGACTATCCGCCGTTGTTAGTTCTTTGGTCCGAGTATTTTGTACTGGATTTTGCGAATACAGTACTACCGCGTAGCTCACCATGGTAATCGATATAACGGTATTGAAATGAATAGGAATACTAAATATTAGCCAGCATAAAACTGCTGTAAATATCAGTTCCAACGCGCTAGCGAAAGTCTTTAAAATCGAGTTCAAATTTTTCAAGAAAAAGCTGGTGATAATCCCGATCGCTGCGTTATTCAACATTATTAGAATAACTTTCGATTGCATCAATATACTAGCATCAGCGTTGTTTACCATTTCAGAACTGCTATTTTCTGACATGTAGAACAATATAAATATTATAAGATTACAAAAAATACTGTCGATGTACATGAATACGTTCTGTACAAAAATATTGATGTTCGCTCCATGTTCTTTAAGCAAGTATTCATTGTAAACTCCGGCTACGCAGGAACAAATCGTCTGAAAAAAAAGTGTTAAGTATTAACATCTCATTTCTACAATATATCGCTATTAATAATGATTTCCATTTACCTGTACAAACACTAAAATTATATTAATGTTTAAGTTAACTTTCGCATTAAATATATTCACACTGAAGTCCAAGTCCATGTGTTTTACCATGCATCCGATAGTTAATAATACTAATGAAAACCACTGTTTAAGGGACAATTTTTTCTTAAATACTACCTAAAAGAAATACAACGTTTTACATAATATTCTATCTCGTCCACGGTGTTCGCTACAAGAAATTTCTCTGATATGTACCTGGAAAATAATTCCAGTCATAACAACGCGAAATTGCAATAGAACATAGTAAGTTGTTGGATCGAACGCAGCCAAGTTGATAAATGCCAGATTATTATACAGGCAATACAAAAATGATGGTATCATATACAGTAGCAGCACTACAAATGAAAAGATCACTTGTTGCATTCATTCCTAATATATTGTTTATCTTAATACAATAGGAATAAATTCAAGCTTCCGTATAACACATTATTACATATAATTTTTCAAATATCTTATTAGTATTATTATTATCTTGTGTACCAGAGATATAATATTGTTTTAGAAAACGAGATTTTATAAGCTTTAAAAACATAGGACAATTAGATCAGCAGTTGCCTTGCACTTTATCTTATCACTTGCGGTATCTGGACCCTACCAACGTGATAACGCTGAGCAGAACCAATTATTAAAATATTATCAGCGCTACATATGTGGCCCGACTTCTTATTCATACAATATGACATCAAGCGTATGCGTAAATACTATATCGACATTATCGGGTATAAATAGTTTAACAATGTTCTTAACAATACGTGTCAGAAGTATGTACAGTGGACCGTCGAGGTACGAACACAATCCGTTTAGGGGACTGCTCGATCTTCGAGTTGTACAAAGTTCATCCATTTGAAAAGATGTAAATTGAACTAATCCTTTCCGGACATACAAAAATTGACTGAATATAATGTTCATTATATCGAAAATGATAATATAATCGAATGTTTCATTTATAATGGTACTGTACATATATGAATATTTTATAATATTATCTAATTAATCATTTTTTTGCAATCCTCTAGATAGGGCTGTTTGGTTACTATTATCATTTAACGTTTCTTTGGAGAAATAGTGGTCAAATGTTATTTGTTTTTGTTTATCTTACAATACTGTTAAACTACAATGTTCCATTACTGTGTCTTCGATATTGAAGCTATTCAGGGCAAGAAAGGCGAATTATAATACTAAAACTAGGATTAATAATATTCATTCTCTCAAGCCAGGATAAAAAGTAATCTTCCAAAATATATGGAAACAATGTAGAAACTCTGAACCCCAAAATTGGCCATTCTAGTTAGTTATCCTCACGGAGCATATTGTTTGTATCTGTGTTCAAACTTAGAGCTTCCGTTCGAATTTAGAACCTGACTTTTTCCTATAATGAATTTTCCTGATCCTAATTTCTACGAAATTGGGTGTGCATCTCGAGTGACTGTAAATATGCATTAATGGAGTTTCGATAAGTCTTTGTTTCACGAGTACGTTCCAAGACAAGCGTGTTTACCTTTTTTGTTTTCTGTTACTTCTTGGCACAGGTTTATTAAACGATTGCTAAAAACCAATTAATAATGAAATGTTAGTCCTGGAAATTTCAATATAATCGTATTACATACTTAATTTGACTTACTCTCTGCAGTAAAGTGTTATTGATGCTAATAACTTCAATACCTCTGTCATCAACACCACCATAACAATATTATATTGGTAACGTCCATCTCTCTGTGACCAAGTTACAATAATACCTGTGACAATAATTTCGCAAATCATTGGTAAGCAAGAAATTTATCGTTTAACATCGAATCGTAACATGCTAATTACTGAATAACGCAAACCATTGAATTGTTATCAGTAATTTTTATCGCAGGTTCAGCGGTCGTACCGTTTAACTTTGCTTAATTATTATGTGTATAGAAAAACGGGAAAAACATCCTGTATTTCGTTAACGATAATTAATACTAATTCTATGTTAATTACTTTCGGTAAATTATCGTTATCGTCATAGTTCGTCGCACGCGATCTCGTTTTTCTTTGACAAAGGGTAACAAGAAAATCGTGTACAAGGAAATATAATGGAAGTTAACCGCACTTGTATACCTTGATTTACAAAAAGAGCCATGTAAGAAATAAAAATGACAGGACTCCATCTTCCTGGGAATAATTCGCCCCAATTGATGGTACCCATTGTGAACTCTGTTATACAATATTATTCTCCCAAAACATTCGTGATGTATATGTTTCCCTATAGCCTCTTTACCGCCCGAACTTCTGATATGAACTGATATAAATCACATCACGACACGGTTTTACTCGGGTCCACTCGTCTGTACATACACTTACGTTAAAAAAATGTTAGGTCATGATCCCATGTTTTATGTAAATAATAAAAATCATTCATGTTATTTTATTGTCGCATTCATTATTTGAAATTTACTGCGGTCTATAGTTATTGTTTGCGAACACTTTTTCACCAAAATTACGAATGTATTTTTAACACAATAATATCGTTTGAAATTATAACTTAAAATTATAAGATTCTTTAATTCCGATTGCACTATTTCAGATATTTGCAAAATTTATATACAATAATGGTAATTAAATTTAAAAAATTAAAATCTTATTTAAAGTATCTTTGCTTGAAAATCACTGAACAATGAGAAATATATGTATTGGTTTTCATAGTACATACATACATACGAATAGATATAAGTGCATACTTTATTTTTTTTACAATCTTTTGAAAATACACATTGTTTAAACCGATCCGTGATGCGTTACATAAAATTTATTTACATAAAACTGAAGATTTGTATTTAGGTGCTTTACAATAGATTATTTTGTTAAAATTCTATGATCGTTCATCGTTCAGTTAACAACTATCCCGCCTATATACGTTCTCTTTTTCCATTTGCATTCATCATGGAAGCACATAAATAGAAAATTTCTATTATACATAGCATCTCATTATATGTACCATGAAATATTATATTACAGATCACTATTGTTACAAGTATTAACAATGCTGATATATTATCTACAAGATCGAGGGTTCTGACAGCTTTATTAAATATAATATTTAAACTAACCCTTCACGACTTTCAAACATAGAATAGACATCGTTGTACATTGTACATCATAAATAATATCTTCATACTAGAACAATGAAATTACAACCATGCCGTAAGTGTTTTGTCCGTAATTTGTACAGAAATAAATAATTGTTGTAAATAACGGTATTGTCCAAGATTACAAAAAGGGCAGTGCGACTAATGTGCACAAAAACTACAGTATTTAAAACTCGTACAGAATTGCTACAATAGTTTTGGATAGTAATTGCAAAATGCATCGTATCGGATATACGTCACCGGAAAAAGATAAGAATGCCGCGCTTTGAATAATTTCGTATGAATTACAGATATATTTTTTCGAAAGATCGTAAATCGTAAACTTGAAAAATTCGTCGAAATATTATTATCAGGCAGTGTAATAGGTGTGCCTGTAAAAAGTGATATAATTGTTTACTTCTTCATGTATTTTGTACCTTCTGTAAATATTTTTTGTAAAGACATTTAGTGCAATACTATGTACTATAAAATGCAAATATTATAATCCTTCTGTAATGTTTGCCGAATTTTTTATTACGTTAGGACCAATTTATCAGTTCATTTTTAACATTCAAGTATATTATATATGTATATGTATAGTAATATACGCACGAAATGCCACATTAGCTTGCGATTCGAAGTTTTTAGTGTCCAGTCAAAGAAAAAGAAAGATGGATATATAAATATATATAAATTGTGAATGTTTATATAAAGGAATCAACGATAATCTTAGCTCATGGCACATTACATTCCACTTGTGGATAATCACATCGATCATTTGCAGAGTCCATTACCTCTCCTATTCATTTTTTAATATTAAGGCTACCGTTCAGCCGTATGTAAAGTATAAATCTAAATCATCATTATTATGATATTATTACAAAAAGAAATGCGAAAAATGTTATTTCGTGGTAGATTATAATATATTCTTGAAGGTGTTTGTTTAAATGGTGCGTGAAAAGACTTTAAGCGTAAATATAATTAATGAAAATAATGAGTTAGTACAACCACCAAAATCTTAGAATCCAAGTATGAATTATGTTTGGCCATGGTTATATATATCTAACTATTGTTAGATTTTTGTACGAAACGTTGGACACGTTCTCAAAATCTGTTGGGGACTATCTTCTTTAGTTACACTAATTATTACACGTTGTATTCGTAGTACCATTCATAGTGAAGAAAACGATAGCGGACGAAAAGAATATAAAAATTTCAATCGTGAATATATATATATATTAATTTCATAAAAATTTCTCTAAAACGAATGAAAATTGATCACACGTGTACCATTAACGTGCACGATATTGTAACATTCTAACATTAATTTGACGTTTTCAATTGCTTCAAGATTTGCTGCGTGATCAATTTAGTAGCCTCACTAGCGTTAGGAATAAGAAATTTATCCATGTCTGAAATGACCGTGTCGTTATATTGTGTTATACCATATTTGAACGTAATTAAATCCGAATGCCTTTTCCTGGATGTTATCTTCACGACACTCGTTAACGGACGTTTCACGATTACATGCGCCGCACCTTTCCTTTCTTGTAGTTCTCGAAGTACTATTAGGTGTGTATCAGTAACCAAAAGAATACTGGAAAATATATTTCAAGTATTATTGAACGACCCGTAAAGTTAATCAATATAAAACATTGTTCCATCGAAGTGTATACCTATCACAGAGATCTCCATTCACTTTCACTTCCTGGCATTTAAAGGAATGTAATAATTTTGGATCCTTCATCCATTGCTGAATCGATACAACTTCAACAGGTTCCTCACTTTCATTGTTTGTCATTGTCATATCTACATTATATAAATTAACGCATACATACATATATATAATAGCAAATAGAGATTTTTTTGTTATATAAAACGTACCCAATTCTTGATCATCGTCTATACTGAACACAGGTGCCGTCTTTTTCTGGTGTTTACTGTGATCTAAATCTTTGCCATTTCTATTCTCCATATTATTATGAACACTTGCTGATGGATTAACGATGTAATCAAACAACTTCCCTTTCACTTTCTTAATTTTCCCCAAGAAATCCGAATTATTATTCTTCACCTTGGCAGGACTTGCTTCGTTAGAATTCGCCTCTGATATATTAGCATTGCATACTAAACAATGCTGCGAATTATGATCAACAAGACTAGAAACAACTTCGTCACCGAAGTATTCGTGTATGGCTGCAAGAAAATGATTACTTGAAGAGCTGAGTTATTGCTTTTCATCAGATTCACACAAAAAGTTCTCCGTTTTTGTTAAACCAATCATTTAAAAGTTCTATTATCTACTTGTAGATACCGCAAACAAGTAGTTCTGTATTATCAAATGTTAGTTTTCTTTTTTAACTTTATACTGGCTTGCATTATTGAAGGTAATCTGGTCTTGAGAGGATCACTGGTAGGGAAGTCTGTCGCAGATTAATGATGACCTTACGTGGCAAGGAATCGCGTTAGAATGATAGAAAATGTATAGAAAATGATAGAGACCTGTGGAAATGTTTGCGACTAGATCGCGGTCTATTAAAAAACAACTGAAGGACTTTCAACGAAACCTGATATTACCCTTCCAATTTTGTGAAGGACACTGCAAATACCTTGATATCCCGCTGTAACCATACTGACATATTGCGTATGTTTCTGTAGAAACGATGCAACTACCATATGCGTATAACGATCCTCCTCCTGCCTACCGCTTCCTAAAAAACAAAGATGTTCACCACCAGCTTGCGAACCAACAGCCAACGCTTGTCGTTGAGCCTGCAACAATCCTTGCACAGCTGTGGCAAATGCAGAAGGTTCTTGCAGCATCTAAAATAATGTTTACGATTCTCAATACAATATTAGCATTTATTACTAAACTTTTTGCGCTCGGGAACTATTTAAAGTCTACCTTCCACCAATCCAATAAATAAAAAATTATGATTACTTTTGTGTTGATAAAAAGAAATGCTCGATTTTATGATTCGTAGATCAAGTTATTCACAAAGTTAAACAATTTACATACTAAGCATGAAGTTGGAATTCCGAGTTTGCAGGAAGAAAGACTTCATAAACAACTGTACTGGCATTCCGAGTGCAAACGAGTAAACAGAATAAAATGGAGCCATACCAAATTACAATCTAGGTGAAACGCAGTAGGCAGATGTCCTGCGTTGTACTGTTCGGCAGGTCTACAGTCTACTAAGAAAAATCTGACAGATTCAACTGAGGTATTAGGTACGGACGGACTTTCGATAGAATTCTCCACTAATTCTTGGGCTGACACGGGCAAGCAGAGTGCGTGGGATATAATTTTTTCGTCGAAACTATCGCCAAACATAATAGGATACAGATCATGTTTAAATGAGGATGGTGTCTTCATCGCGTAATACTGCGCTAAGGAACAAAAATCTGTTACGTCTTCTGCTTCCAATGCGCAGGGCATGGCAGCGATCGCATCTATTATACTTTGCTTATCGTTATCCTTCATACTTAAAATTTGTTCTCTGCAAGAATGCAACGCGAATAGTTCAATAAATATTCCGTGCCGATCGAAGAAAAATATTTATAAATAAAAGGAACAGAAAAACTTAATACTTCTTACCTAGCATTTATTACCATAATCAGCGAAAGAAATAACATGAAAAATGGATCAGCTTGCATGAAATATAGATCCCACATTGTACAAACGGCTGGCAGCGAACATACGCCAGCGAATAGGGTGGTCACCCAACCTTTTGTATACTGATCGGGTGATACTCTTTTTGTATCCAAGAAGGAACATAATTCTGGTTCGTGGTAAAGCAGTAACAATCTCAATACTGAACTGTACGTTTCGCCTCTGAAAAAGAATGTTAAGGTGTTATTACTTGCAATAAAGTTAACTGTATAAGATTAACACATAGTCCGCCCAATGAGACGAGGCAGTAGCCATGAACGAAACTTCCACGTTCTAGATAACTGTAGCTCCAGTTATTGCCTGCCACTCAACAATATTCCGGTGTGAAGTAATACGGTTATTCTATGGGTTTTTTTATAGCACGCGTGTCACGAACTGAGACAGCATTTTCTAATTCACAGGAATCTGGAATGTGTGATTTAGCCCTGTCCTGCCCAAACGACACTTGTTTAGTCTACTGGTTTGTCTCGTTAGGCGGACTTGCTACAAAGTACTGTACCTGGGAACATAAACATCTATTATTGCTTCAAATAAATTATACGTTGCGCTACGTGGAAGTTTTAAAGCTACTAAGGGGCCCAATAATTCTATCCATCCATTTCCCCGTTTATACTGTTGCTCTTTACTCTTACAATAAAATGTTAAAATAGACTCCAAATCGGAAACAACAGAGACTTTGTCCTCGTCATCGTTCCCCAATTTTGCTGCAAATCAAAATTTATATTCCTTCTTTAATGACAAATGGGAATGAATGCATCGAAGAAGATTTTTTACTTCTAATACATTAAACATCAAGCTTTAATGTAATATAAAATGAATCTGAGCTAATTCCCTAATGCAAAGATAAAAGCTCTCATTATAAATTGTTCATCTAGCAACTTACCAACTAACTGCTGACAATCATCTCGAATAATATTTTGCTCCGGCAAATCGAAAACTTCGCTAAATTGGCTTAATTGGTTACCCCGGTCGATTACATCTAAGCATGCTTGCCAAACATCTGGCCTTAAATTTATAGGAACGGCCTGTCCCTTGCAAATCGCATATATATCAGACGCAGATGGTGCCTCTGTATCGAGTAGAGCCGCTTCCAGCTCCAAAACCCTAAAATATTTATATTTCATTAATTCATTCATTCAAGCAAAATATTCGACAATATTTGGTTCTATATTCTTAAGCTGCACTTTCTAATTATCACTACAAGTACTTTCGTAAAGTAATTAACAGACAGCTGTGGGCATAATAACCAGATTAAAAATAAGCGTAAACTCCAAAGGAATGCAATCAGCAACACTCACAGCTTTTGGTGGGAAAACATTGAGAAGAAATGGATAATATTGACTGACGTGTTAAAATTTTTGGGCAATGATACGTACAATTTGATTATTTTTTAGGAATTTTTAACATTCGTGTAAGCGATAGCCAAACCGTGTCACGAAAAGTTAATCGCATTCAATTACGAAAGAATTTCGATGAAATGTTCTATGATGGGAAAGAAAGTTAGTAAATTCGTATTTCGTTGGAAAAATGAATTTATGTCGTTCCAAGGAAAAAGGAAGTTTTGAATAACAGCTTACCAGGTGTTTTCATCTTCTTGTAGTGCCATTTTGGTAAACGTCACACTTGTATTGTGGTGTGCGAAACTCGCGAAATTAATGTGTGTTAGAATTTTCTACCGCGTAACAAATTCTTTCGTTCACTTAGCATTCTCCGTGGAGTTTCGTAACTTCCATCACATTTCTCGTGGCTTACGTTCACTTTAAAATTCGACGATCTATAGATAATGTGGACAAAACCTCTTTCCTGTTGACAGACAGTTGCCATCTTTCAGATAAAACTTAGCGCACGCGTAATAAAACGCGCGAACATGAAATACAATTTCGAACGTATTTAAGTATAGACCGAATAGATATGTTGTGTGCATGCATTGGCCTCTGTGAATATATTGGCAAAACGTAATGAACTTATTTTCAACCGGAAGAGAAGCTTTGGTTTCTTTTTTTCTCAATGGAAATTAATAAGGTGTACAATATTGTTTTCATAAGTTTTTAAATAAAAAAAAGAGCCAAAAGTAAAATAATATTTTTACATTTCTAATGGTATATAGCGATACAGATTGTTCCTTAATCATGTCACTGGGAGTTTATCAGATTGAACGATCACATGCTTTCTTTCACGAAATGTTTACTTATCTCTAAATAAAGAAAATAAAAAAGTGCAAGTACCCTATAAGAAATGCTCGGCCAATAGTTTCCTTTCCCGTTAATTTCTCATGCGCTCGAATTTTGTTACTCGAGAGAACGTTAGTTTATTTGAGAAATAACATTTCAATTATATAAAATTATAGCCGACCGAAGTTCAATATTGCGTATTGCCCGTTATGTCTGTTACAAATGCAGGAACACGCTGCTTGTCTTGTGACCATCGACGATAAGATTAGGCGCCAGATCAGACGGTGGTGAAAATATGTACTAAACGATTCGCTTCTCCGTGGATTCGTCTGCAAGTGCCTGTCGTGATCTTCGTTCGCGGACGCCCGACTTTGCATTAGTTTTCATTGTTCATTTTTGTATTAGCGTAACTTAGGACGAAACGCGAAATCAACGCAGCCCGTGACATTTCGAGACAGTGAGAGATATACGTGAAAAATGACTGGGGCAAGTGGCGCGAGCGGCATGACCGATAGTCCGCTACCAAAATGGCAACTCGCTTTGGCTGTTGCAGCGCCGGTTGCTTTAGGGCTCGGTTATATGTATTATAAGAACACCGGGAAACCACCACCGAAACCTGGCCACGTTAAATCGAAGGGCGGCTCGAAAGAAAATGGGGCATCAGCCAAGGACAAACAAATTTCGATCGACGACGATTACCCAACGAAAGTCATAAGTGATGTAGAGGTTAGGAAGATTTCGATTCTATTGTATGTTCATTGTGTAATTTATCGTTGGTAGTGTGTTCATAATGTACATTTTAAGTATTTCCTTATACATTTTTAGTATTAAACGCAAATCTGAGGTTTTATACTTTTCTGTATTTAACGTGTTTTATTTGTTAGGTTTAAACTTTTGTAACTACACGATTGCGATTGTTACATTAACCAAATGTTTTCCATGATTTCGTTGTGAAATTTATCAACAGCCATCGACCCTTCCAAGAGGTTAAACTAGGTCCACATTACCTCGGATAATCAATCTTCTGCTGTATTAGATGCTTTATGATTCATATTAAATTTCTATCATTAAGTCCATAAGAATTAACTACTTTGTTTAAAAGTATCTTTATAGTAGAGAGTAACTATAAGCTGCTTACATTTTGTTTTATCTATATTGAACCACATCTATAACGTTACAGACATTATTGGAGAAAGCTCAGAGATTTAAGAACGAAGGAAACGAACAATTCAAAATAGGAAAATACGATGAGGCAATATTGCAGTACAATAACGCCATCGAGACATGTCCCAAAGAGAATACAACAATTCTGGCTACATTTTATCAAAATAGAGCAGCAGCGTATGAACAGCTGGTAATATATTCACTTTTCCCGATTGCTCTCTTATGATAATGATACTTTACAATATCTGTACAAATATTATAATAACAATACGTTGTAGAAAAATTATAGTGCTGTAAAGGCAGATTGTACAAGGGCCTTAGAATTAAATCCACAGTATGCAAAAGCGTTACTGCGTCGGGCAAGAGCAAGGGAATATTGTAATGAATTAGAACCAGCTTTAGAGGATGTCACAACTGCGTGTATTTTGCAAAAGTTTACCAATCAAACAGCAATTGTAACAGCGGATAGAGTTTTAAATCAATTAGGTAAATTATGTTTATATAATACAAAATGGACAGGTTTCATTTAACATTATGCTTCTTCCCTCGATACTACTATGTATTGTAACGTTCTTTTAGGTAGACAGCAAGCAATGGAATATTTGGCAAACAGAAAGCAAGTTATGCTTAGTAAATATTTTGTTACAAGGTATATCACTAGCTTTCATAACGATCCTGTTTTTGGAATCAATCAAGATACAGACAATAGTAATATATCTCCGTAAGTATATGGCAAAGTATTTTGAAATTATTAATAATCTAAATCTTGTAACAAGACTTTTATGCGCCTGTTTCTGTGCAATCCGGTCAGGGGTTTTGCAAAGATTTTAGAATGTGTGAAACAACAGAACTACAATGACATAATACCACTGTGTACCGAGGAAATCGACAGTGCTGAGGCAAAAACATTGCCAAATAAAATGAAAGTATTACTATTACGAGCTACGTTTTATCTTTTATTGGGTCAGAATGATGCTGCAATTGAAGATTTTGAAACTATTATTAATAGTGATAGTGCTCCAAAGGAGGTGAAAGTAAATGCTTTAATAAAAAAAGCTACCTTATTTATGCAACTGGAAAGTCCCGAGAAGGCTATTTGTGATTTTGAAATGGCAGTTCAACTTCATCCTGAATGTGGTGATATTTATCATCAGAGAGGACAGGTGTGGATTAATGATCGTATTATAATTTTTCGTAAACGTATTCAATAAATAAAGAAGTTGAATATAAATATAATTAATCAAAAGCAAACCATAAATTGCAGGTACATTTATTCACGGAAAAAATAGATGAAGCTGGAGAGGATTTCAGGAAAGCTGTCGAATATAATCCGGACTTCGGTGTGGCCTTCGTGCAAAAGTGTTACGCGGATTATCGTTATGGTATACTGAAACAGAGAGAGGACGTAATAACTGAGGCTATGAGAGGTTTCGAAGAGGCATTCGAAAAATTCCCGGACTGTCCTGAATGTTATACTCTATATGCACAGGTATCTCTGCTTGCTCTCTTTGAAATGGATATTAAACTGTACATATGTACATATATTAACGTATTGTACCACGACACATAGATATTGTCAGAAACGCGAGACTATCAAAAAGCAGATACTTATTTCGCTAAAGCAATTGAAAAAGATCCATATAACGCAACGGTGTATGTACATAGAGGTTTGCTACAACTGCAGTGGACAGGCGATATTGATTCGGGTATCGAGTATATTAAGAAAGCGTTGGAGGTGGATGATAAGTGCGAATATGCATATGAAACGTTAGGTACAATCGAAGTTCAAAGGTAATAACTTGATATTCCAAAATAACATATGTATGTTTTTATTTTTCTCAAGAAATCAATAATGTGATATTATAAAATATACATGTGATATATTTTCATTCGACAGAGCAAACATAGAAGAATCAATAAAACTATTTGAGAAGGCCTTACCATTGTGTCGCACAGCTATGGAACTTACACATATTTTCACTTTGAGAGATGCCGCGAAGACGCATTTTACGTTGAAAGATAAATTAGACGTGGACGGAATGTTGAATATGCTAAATGTTTCATAAAATTTTTTAAAATTACACAGACTAAAATCGGGACTTCGTGAAAAAGGATACTACATGGTTACCAGAATTGAAAGGATGAAGTTTCATATCTTACGATATGACCCGTGAATATAATTTTGTACAAGTTTTTAATAGGAATTCCACAATAGTACGGTTATTAATTGCCTTTGCAAGTGTACACGTATGTGCCCGTTACTTATTAAACTGAGAAGACTTACTTCTTCCGAGGAAGAAATTTGAAGTATATAGCCAAATTTGTTCGCTGTTACTTTTTTAACCACTTTATTGTAATACTTTATCGGACAATGTTTCTAATAAGACTTGTGAAAGACGCATTTACGAGATATTCAGTTCCTTCTTAATAGATCTAAGATTCTACAAAAACTCTACAATTTTAATCATGTGTTTTATTACTTATCACAAAAATTTGTTGTAAAAGATATTTACAACTTACTCGTATTGATTTTGTTATACACCTGTGTCACGGGTTTGTTGCATTAAATGTATTCCAATTATCTAAATGTACCGAAAATTATTTGTTATATTTAGAAAAGTATATTTTATTCATAAATGTTACACTAAACGAAAATAATAATAGGAAACCATCATAACTGAATAATAATTTATACTAGTTTACCGACGACACTAATCTTGAATCCGAAATTGTATTTTGTATTACTTTGTATATAAAGCCTATAAAACCTTTTTAATCATGCCATGTAAAATTTATATATAAAAATATTATTGTTATTGTTATATTATTTTCAAACAATTATTTTGTTGTAACCCTATTCCTAGTAAGTTCTCAAAATTAAACATTATTGAAATTAAGAAGCCAAAAAGGAACATATTTATTACATAAAAATATTACAGTGGAACATCTACTCACGCATTTCATAGTTATTATTAAATGTACAATAGCACTGTTTGTAAATAGAATACTACGTGAAGCAGCATTTATATGCAATGATTCTTATCTAAAAAATTTTGGTAACACAATGTATTCATTATTTCATTTCACTTCACATTTGTATATATATATCCCTCCAAAATATGTGCAGTCTCAAACATCATAGAAAATCGAAGCAAGAGGGTATCTTATAATAAATGCTAATAAACTGCTAAAAATCTGGAACATTAATAATAATTCAGAGTGTTAGTAAACTTTGCATAACTAATGATTACTAAAGACTGAAGAAAAACAAATTATATTATTCCCGAAATTATTTAATCTTACCTGAATTAGCAATAAGATCGATGTAAGTGTAGATTCCCTCATTGGACCAGTTTTAATGAGAACAAAGTTAATTAGGGTGAGATTATTGCAAGTAACAACACCTTTGTTGTCTTCTTGCCATTTTATTATACACAATTTCCTAAATATCCATGTTATAAACTTACCTAGAGGGGGAGGAATGAATTGAAATATAAATCTAACTGGTGCTAATAAATTAATATACAGGGTGTACCATTTAAATCAATTCATGCCATTATCTTGGTAAATTTTTTTAATAACGACAGTCTCATTAATTTAAATGGTTCCACCCTGTATAGAGAACATGCCCTCGTACCAATGATACCAATATCTTTTTTATTAAATACTGTGGTGCTGATATCTAATTTTCCTGTTACTTTATTGTATCTGTAAATAAACGTATACATGATAATATGAGAATTAACGCAAAGTAGAGGAACTATTCGTTCAACGTAACGTAAAACTTACTTTGGTAACCTGTGTCTAGGACAGGGTACAAAATGAAATAATTGTGGAACACTGTAAACGAAATTAATTATTTGAGGTATGAAAAACAGCAAAGTAGTTTTGCTGAAATGACCAATAATACCAACAACAGCGAATGTCATTCCAGATAAATAACAAAATGTATCACCTACAAATACTTGTGCCGGATACCTTGAACAAGAGAAATATCATTCTTTAAATATAACTGTTTATTTCGAGATCGATAGTATTATCAATAAACAAACAGTGTACAACAAAAAATCAATTAATAAGAATAAATAGATTCCACAGCTTTGAAATTTCCGGGGGGAATTTACAATACACGAAAGCAGCTTCGCATTCAGCGGATTCATCGAAACAGTCGACTTCCATGTATTATTCATAGTTTTATCGCAAACAAATTTTTCTAATTAATTTGCCGGTAGTTTAAGACGCGTGCGCCTTCAGAAGAATTGGGTTCGCGCTTGCCGGCAAAATGCGGGAAAGGGATTGTATGGATAGACCAGTGTTGTCCCACGGGTGGGGCCCTAGTGTGGTTGGATTCACCACCACACCACCACCACCACCACCACCATTACCACCAACACACGGTATTGCAATGAGATAGAGAGAGTACAATGTCTATTTGTTTCGCTCGTGCAACCGAAACGATACCATAGGTTTCGCGGAGTGGGGGTTCCCATTTTACTCGAGGGTAGAACTTGGTTAGCACTGACTGGCGTGGACTTATTCGGGTGTGGTTTTTCAATTCGTGACGGCTGGTCTTTTGGAGTTGATTTCGAGGAAGATCCAACGAAACCTTAAGGGAACGGTGGGATATTTTTAAGTAACGAATTGTTCTCGTGGATAGAGAAGTGAGAATATGTGGCATTATGCTCCGGACGACCCTACAATTAGCGGAACGTCCAAAGTTGGTTAGGGAAACGTTGTTTCATTCGTTGAAGAAGTTGCAAGCGATTGATCGAGGCCATTTAAAATTAAATGGCACGTCGGCGAGCGGTGACGTTACGGTTTAAACGTCACGACGCAAAGGCATTCACATCATCGTTGGCGTCAGACTATACTGTGAGTTTGTATATGAATTACGTACATACACCGTGCATTCGATACGTCATTGAAAACTGTTCACCTGTAAAATGACCTCGTGTAATGCACAGATTTGGAAGCACATACGTAGATATTTTTATTCTTTCGATATTTCTTGAAAATTATTTTTTGGATCAGTAACTATCGGACTTATGTGAATTAAAAATGTTCGCTTGATATACGAGAATTATGAAAGAAATGTGAAATGCAAGCAGGTATTACGATGAAATTTAGAAAGATTAAACTTCGTTTCATAGACGTACACATACGCTGATTGTAAACATGCTCCTGGGTGGACCAATCTAGCAACGAAAATGTTATGATGGAAGGAAAATTCTTACAATATATAAGAAGAGCAATTAACAAACTAAAGGAAGAAACAGTGCCATGCAGCCCCGCCTAGATGGGAAACTGGTCTTACTATACACATTGTTGGTCCTCCAAGTTCTTATTGTTTTGATTTATGTCGCCACGACTCCACCTTCAGAACTAAACCTCTCCACCACTCACACTTCTGTTACATTCGTGAAGTTCGATGAAACACCGGTAAGTGCTCCAACATTTTATTAGTTATTTCCAATGCAATGAAAACGTTTTACACCTATTACGCATTGCAGGAACTAAGAATTCAGCAAGCTACTCGTAAAAAGTTTCCCATCTATCAGACAATCAATGGAGAGGTAGTACTAAACGATATCAAGACATTCGGTCTGTTTGAAATATACAATCGTACAGTTTGTTGGAAACATGGAGTGGACGACCAAAAGATGCGGAACAGCGAAGATCTCCAAAAATGCATTTGTATTCATGGATGGCATGGCTCTGATTGCGGTCAACCGGAAGTTGTTTGGAGAGCAATCATGGCATCGAAGCAGAATATTAAACTGAAGCATCGTAAAATAGCTAGACGTATTGTTCATACGTTTTTTCTAACCGAATTCAATTCAGCAATCGCAGAGGTGATAGTAGAAGAACTGTACAATGTAGTAGATCTTTTTGTAATATGTGATTTCAGTAGCGCGGAAGATAACTTTCATCATAATCTACTTAAGGGTTTATTGCAACAGAAACAGAAGAAAATTTTATATATTAACATAGCTGCAAGGATGCACAAACCGTCAAGACTAGTATCTAAATACATATGGGATAAAATGAAGACTGTAGTAAAGAATTTAAGGGACGATGATATTTATATAACGACTGAACCAGAACAAATATTAAACTCCAGGGCATTAATGTTCCTCAAAGTATACAACGGATGGCCGCAGCCTATTGGCTTTAGATTAAGATGGTCCGTATATGGATTCTACTGGCAACACCCGCTTAAAACAACGATAACAGTTGGCGCATGTACAATTGGTTTAATGCGCGTAGCTTATCAATCAAATTCTATCATGTTGGAACAGCTGGAGGGTGACTTAAGCGAAAGAGATACTCTAGGTCTAGTTATAGGAGATTTAAATCATTATGGCGGATGGTACTGTTATCTGTGTCAAGCACCATCAAATATAATAACTAGTTTACATAATAAAGTTAAATCCAAAGAAATTCAAATAGAAAAAACTATTGACGTACCATTTGTCGAGGACCTAATAGGAAGTGGATTGTGGCTAGATGGTAAAACTAATCTCCTAAGAGTCTCTAAATCTCGGGACCTCTACTTTGCGCCTGAAACAATACTTAATAATACATGGAAGTACGACTGGCTAGTAGAGAACTTTTATGCTAAATTAGACTATTATTGACAACATTGGTCACACCCGACTGTGATATTAACTCATACTCAATACTCAGTGTAAACTATACCATATTGTACTGAATTTATATACCAAAATAATATGTTGAATGAATTGTGAATGTTAAATAATTTATATATATATATATATATATACACATATAACTTATAAAGAAGCCAGTTATAATTGTTTTTCTAATTTAAATATATCGTTTCGTATAGTATAATTGATGCGTATTCTTTTATCCTATTCATAGATATGTATATCTATAACTTACCAATTAAATTTTAATAAGCCCAATGACGTGGCTATGTATGGAAGCATGAAGTATAAAGAAAATTGATGCGCCTTCCAGAGATCTCCCGACAACTCGATAATATTGAACACAAGAATGCTCATCGATATCACTAAACTTTGTCCAACTTCTAAACCATTTATTCCAGCTAATATGTTTATTGCGTTTGTGCAAAACACTGCCAGCATTCCCATATATAAATAATAAAGTATCCAAAGATCCATGGAGAAACCAAACCAAGGTCTTAAGGGTTTTGGCACAATTATTAACGTTGAGTTAAAATTAATATAATACACCATCAGAAGTGGCAAGGAAGCAATAGTTGGTAACAATAATTTATGTCGCCAACGAAGGTCCAAAACGTCATCGGCAAATCCCAAAAGTAACATACAACAAATCGATAGTAGCGCTGCCAAAAACTCCATGAACTGTAATTGAAATTCTATGCATCACTGTGTCTCTTATATTTATAATAAACCTACGATTTCTTTATCGAATGCAGATACCTCTTTTCACTTAACGTTTAAACAATAAAGAATATTTTACATGATCTGTTAGCTGCATACCTCATTATGAGGGAAGTTTATGTCATTAAATATGTAATTCGTGAATGGTATAGGTATAAAAAGAAAGAGCGTTATTAGAAATAAACACCCAGTAACAACACCTAAACCTTCGGGCCTGTAAAACAATAAAAACACAAAATGAATTGATATACGTGCACATTACCTTTATACCTAAAGCTTCACGAACACACTTACACTTTTTCACCACTCTTTTTATTCATATCGATACCGTATAGGTTAGCTTTAATAAACATATCCTTTATTCGTGGAATTAAACGCACCGTTATAAAGTATATACAAATTGACATCGCGAAATTGATTAAAATGGGAAAAATAAATTTCCATGTGTCTTCGTTGTATTTCGTGTCGAACATTGTTTGCTACCGTATAAAATTTTGAAACTAATCATATGTAAATATAAATAAATGCTTGACGTGGCCGATTATTTATTAGACCTGATTATTGGTCGGTCCTTGATAGGGACAATACAAATAGAACTACAAGAATTACTTATTAACTTGCACATCCCTCACTGTCAAGGGTGAAAACATATTTATATACGTTATACATATGGTACTACACTGTAGCTATGGTGATAAGCATATGATGGTTGAGCATAGGGCGTACTATGTTCTGTATCCTACAATTTATATTGGCGGTATCTCATTTGGAATTACTAGTGAATTGAAGCTCGGTTCACGCGATAGCGTAACAGTAACAACGATTAGTCGGCAAAGCATTTCTTATATTTATGATAATGTTTAGATTCGTTCAGTGTTTGCCTTTAAGAATAATATTTGGATTATCTTATGCCTAAAAATTCTTTCGACTTATACAAAATTGTAATAATAATAATATGTAGGACTTAATTTGAAAATCATAATTTTGTTTTGATATTTGTTTTCAACAAAATGGTTTTTCAAATTGACATAACAATTTATTATAAAAGAAACAAGTGCATTATATTAAAATAGACTTAGTTAATTTAAATATTAATTATGCGGTTCATAAATATTAAGCATAACAATTTTAACTAACATCTTATCAGCAGGGGAGAAAAAGTTAAAAACGTTGCGTTCTAAAGTGTTTTCAAAGTGTAATTTCCAAATTACTTCCTTCTTCCCGTCGTATTGTTTTAAATAAAGCTATTTTCAATATATATTCTTCCCCATTTATTTCATTAAATTATATATTCCTTTTCATGACTATAGCAGACGTTGAACGGGTAGAAGCGAGATCGTGCAAGACGCTCGAATCACACGTGTATATTGGTTTGAATTTCGACAGATTAATCGCTCTGATTTTTTTGTTACTATGCCCGTACGCTTGAATTTTAGGAAATGGATAGCAGGATTTGGTGCGTTAGGTGGTGCGGTGCTTTTCTATCCAAACGATAGCGATAATAATGCATCGACACAGAAGCAAGATTCTTGGATAACACCGCCATCGGTGTCTGGAAAATGGGACCACAACTGGGATAGGTTATATTCTTTATTCTGGTCACAACAATTTAACGAAATAGAGGATATATACGTACAAGAATAATGTTTTCAATTAATGTTATCGCAAATGTATAAATCTTGTTCTTTTTCTTAATATCTTGTTAATAGATTATAAAAAAGATGATTAAATGCTTGGACTAGCAAAGAAAGATCGCGACCGGTCAGACTCCGATTTTAATCAAACTTTGCAGGTTTGGAGAACAGTCCAATTACATGGTTTTCAAGTTTTCGAGAGGAAATACTAAAAAATTTTTTCTACTTCGAACCGTTTCTAAAATGGTACTTTAGGGGTTCAGCTTTGCAGGGATCGTCCCTTAAATTTAAGAAATATTAAAATCAGAGTCGCCGTAATATCTGACCATTCGCAACTAAAACGTTTCTTTTCAAAGTTAGTCATTCTCTGCCCTTGTTATTTTTGTCTTAGATCACTGTTTATATTTCTTAGAGTATTGCATTATAATTGGTTCTATTACTTTTGCATAGACGACATCCAGAATGGTTGGCAAAGGTAAGCAAAGTGGAAAACGAAACCGATAAAGAGTCACGTAAAAAGAGGTCCCTCAAGGATAAAACAAACGTGGGGCATCATATAATTTTAATTCGTCATGGGCAATATAACGTAAATGGCAAGACCGACTCAGAGAGAACACTTACGAAACTTGGTTGGTTTCTCATATATTACTATATTTTGATGTCATTTTACTCTCCAAATGTAACAATTGTTCATCGTCAAAACATAATAAAGGTAGACAACAGGCAGAAGCAACTGGAAAGAGGTTGCAGGAATTGGGATTACCGTTTTCTATGCTTATACAGTCGACTATAACTAGAGCACAAGAAACTGCTAGAATTATAGAAAAATATCTTAAAAATGTATCAGTCAAGGAGGATTCTGTGCTTAGCGAAGGAATGCCAATTCCACCTGATCCACCGATTGCATGGGAGTCCGAAATTAATGTAAGCATGTGGTATACATTTGCAAGACCAAATTGTTGCTTTATATATTGAAAGCAATATTCCAGTATGTTAATGTTGTCCAGTTTTACGAGGATGGTCCAAGAATAGAAGCTGCATTTAGAAAATATTTCCATCGCCCAGAACATAGCCAAGAAAAGGACACTTATGTTATTCTTGTTTGCCATGCAAACGTTATTAGATATTTTGTATGCCGGTAAGCTTCCTTGTTATACTCTATTTACACATTGGATGTAGCGGGTGGTGACATAAATAAGTTTGGTCACATTGAATACATGCTTATGCCTGCAACCAAAGTTACTTATGTTACAAGTAGTGTTCCTGCGTATTGCTATCGTGTTCCTTATAATTATTTATTTCTCATTTCACGAGAAACGAACATTATCGAAAAATCAGGAGCACTAGTTGCAACCCTATATGGTTTGTATTATACATATACAAAATACTGGTATACCAAACTAATGTACTCCTATTTGTCTCAGAGCATTGCAATTCCCACCTGAAGGCTGGTTCCGTTTAAGTTTGAATCATGGAAGTATTACATGGGTATCCATTCGTCCTAATGGAAGGGTAACTCTAAGGAACTTAGGCGATAGTGGACATATGGAGCCACAGCTTATTTCATCATATTAAAACCAAGTGCTATAACTGAATGTCTGGTGTAGTAAGGAACACTAAAATTACTAAATAATTTACAGTAAACTGCATAGAATAAGATCTTTGTATTTATTAATTTTGTTCGTGAAAAAAGTAATATTGTATTTTTGTTTGTTTTATAGAAAATGTTGTATGCACAAATGGTATTTTACAAGTACTATAAATCACCAGTAATAACTAAACTACCGAAAACAACGTTATCTATTATAATGTTTGTATACCATAATTTGTTTCTATATATTTATAAGTTATGTTATCGATAGACATTTTCTTCTAGAGAACATGTATCGTTGATACAATATCTATACAATTTTGGACTATTTTGCGATGTTGTAACTTTTTATATTACAAATATTATATTAAACAGAAACTGTTTAAAACATGAATGCGTTTGTGTAGAAAAGAATCATTGAATAATCATACTAATTTATAGGGAATATATACAAATATAACAATTGTTTCATAGTTGCAGTTAACTATGCAACTGACAATCTCCCAGCTTTCCTAGCATAGTATCTCTGTAATGCTGCTTCAAACGCAGGCCCAACTGTTCTTTTTTCCCAAATTTTGTACCGTTCCTTTCTTTCTGCTTCTATCTTTGCTTTGGCACTAATATTTGCCTTTTCAGCTTTTTCGTCAGACTTGCAATTTTCAGATACTTCTTCAGTACTCTTTGAATCTACAGTATTTTCTGTTTTAATTTCATTATGTGTTTCCTCAGTTTTCGTATTCTCAGTTTCTTGCTTCTGTTTTTTGGTTTCGGGTTCCATGCTTTCAGCCATGTTTTCCACATCTTTACATTTTTCAGTTGCAAATTTTTCTTTAGTTTCCTCCTTTTGTTGCATTTCTGTTTCATCTGTATCACTATCTTCTTCTATTATTCTTTGTCTATACTGTCTATTTTTCTTCATTTCTTTACTTTTTACGTTGTTTACGACAGTGGTATTTATATCTTTGTTTGTTTCTTGAGAAGGAGATTCCATGGTCTGTTCATATAAATGCCTGTAAAATCCTGACATATCCTGTTGTTTTCTTACATCCCCAATAGCTTCCAATCTATCCATATTATGTTCTTCTTCTTCCATCTTTTTAAATTCTTCCAATTTTGCTCTGTAGGCGGAAGTAACAAAACTTTCTTTGTCCGCATACATTTCTCCTTCCGCCTCACGCTCCTTCTGAACCATTCTTTCTATTCTATATTCTTGCTCTTTCTTTCTTCGTTCGGCAGCTTTTAAAAGATTTTCAATATACCTTGGTCTCTTCTTCTCCTCTTTCATAACTTTCGATTGCTCTTTTGTTCTTTCCATGTCATCGTAAACTTCATCGTATTGAAATATCGTTGGATCCTCTTTTAGCGCTTTTTGCATGTTTAACTTTGTTTGCTTTTTAACTTTATTCTTTTCCCCCTCTGCTTGAAGAGCTTTTTTAACCCAATCAGTACCATCTTCTTCGTCTGAGTCGTCATTATCACCAAACACATTGCAAACTTTTCGGGCAATACCTTGTTGCTTCTTAGGTAAAATTAAACCATACCTAAAATTTGTTTCTTAATTATAATAATTTCTGTACTTTTCTATTTTAGATTATTACCAGTATTGTAATATAACT
Organism: Nomada fucata; assembly: GCA_948146005.1. Classification (NCBI taxonomy): domain Eukaryota; kingdom Metazoa; phylum Arthropoda; class Insecta; order Hymenoptera; family Apidae; genus Nomada; species Nomada fucata. The sequence continues at coordinate 10,698,319 of OX411275.1, forward strand.
TACTGCTTTTCTTTCTTGTTTGACATTTTGAGGTACTACTGCTTTCGAAAACTTTAAGAATTTTTATTCACAAATATTGCATTACGTTGTAACGTGAACGTCTTTACAAACAAATGGAGAAATCACACTGACGCAGGATTGTAACCCCTCAATGAAAAATTTGATAAACGTAAAGATAATGTGATACGCTGTCGCGTGAACAGGCCTTAATATTCTAGTAATATCGAATGAATTGTTGCGATGTATTGCAACTATCGATAGCGGTGAATAAATTAGGAGCGAGTTCAAATGGTGAGAATACAAGGGGAAAGTATGATTGATACGGAAAGAATTGTTTATAGCATATTTTGTGCTTAAAATGGTAAACGCATGTCATAAATGCAGTGAAGTATCTTAAATTTGCGCAACACAATACTTGAATTATCCCGATTTTTTCCTAACAAATGTTGAACAATTTCAAATTTCAATTTCATTAAAAATCTCCTGTATAATAAGCGAAACATATAATTTATCGATACAAATTCTGTTTTGCAAGGAGAAATTGTTTATAACACAAACAATATTATTTTTTAATGAATGTAAATATGTAAATGCTAGTGCTGTCCAATCTCGACCGCGTTGTCATGGAAACATTTGACGCTACGATAAACTATTTATAAGTCTTCATGAATCATAATAAGCGCACTGCATGCGCAGAATGATTGATACGGGAAGCCCCGACTGTTTACCTCTGGTCTTCAAACACCCCGCCCATCTAATAACTTCATGGTATACTGACAAATTTTAAAGAATTACAAAAGTCTGGACTTACAGATTACCCCGGTCTGTTTTAATAACAATAAGAAAAAGTAAAATTGGTAGGGGGGGAAAGCGTGTATATAGTCCCATCTCCGGATAGCACTGAAATTGTACATCTGTTTCACGAAAAAAATCAGTAGCATATAATCAAAAACAAGTGGTTTGTGCTATTGGCTAACAAAAGCATATCTCTGCTTATAATTCAGGGACACATGATTTTTTTCCCGGGACCCGTTAAAGTATTATGTTAATATGTCTACAAATCTTTTTCAATTCTCTAAATTGTCTAGATAGCTCTGATATTCATTCGTTTAATGCAACTGATATTTATGGCCAAGCAAAAAATAGATTACGTCGCTTGTACAGTAAATTTCCTACCCTACTTTGCCCACGCTCGCACTTGCTGACGTCATCAATAGACTGAAGTGACGTGTGTGCATCGCCTTGCGTGAAATGTCTTCTTGAAACCGAAAATTTTGTTAGATTTTTACTCAAGTTATAAGTTCAAATATGGCACTCAAAAGCGCAATTCATAATATTGTGCCCTTTATTTTCTTACTTATTGGACTCATTAATGGTTACGCGATAAATACCGAAGAACATAACATTGAAGAAAATTTTATCGTACCGCATTATACACATTATGACGAACTTAAACAGTTGTTTAATTCGCTGGTCCAAAAGTATTCGACCTTGGCGAAAGTGTTTTCTATAGGAAAATCCGTGGAAGGCAGAGATTTGTTAGTTCTTGAAATTTCGGAAAATGTAAGAGAACGAAAGCTGTACGAACCAATGGTGAAGTATGTTGCTAATATGCATGGGGATGAAGCTGTTGGCAGAGAACTGTTAGTTTATCTAGCACAGCATCTTTTGCATAATTATGGGAGAGATGAAAGAATTACGAAGTTGGTGAATAACACGGATATCTTCCTTATGCCGTCCATGAATCCTGATGGATTTGAAAAATCAGAGGTAACATTTTCTCAGTATTGTTTTTCCTTCTCATAATTTAACCCTTTGACAACCGCTGGCGTGTAACGAAAGGACTCCTCTGACATTAGATATGATACGATTGAAGATTTGTCGTACAAGGATCCAAAAGTCAAAAAGTACAAGGCAATCCAATTGCTAGTGACCACAAATTCATTTCAGTCAAATAGATTATTCTGGCAGAGCTGTTTTTGCTTCAACTAGCAAGCGGATAGCCCTGTTATAAAGTTAGAAAAATCAGTTTTCATAAACCCACAGGCATATTAATGAGTAGTCCCATAGGTTCTTATATCTTACAGAAATCTATGGCATATAAAACTGCAGTGTCCATACGCGGTATAAAGGCGGTAATTTGACACTTCAATTTATTTGAGGATATATACTCATGCAATATTTTGTTTGTATTCCTAGGAAGGAAAATGTGAATCGAAAAAGGATTACTCTGGCCGTGAGAATGCTAATCACGTTGATTTGAATAGAAATTTTCCGGATCAGTTCGATAGAAGAGTCAATTATCTTGAAAAGAGCGGTAATATATTGGATGGACGTCAAAACGAAACGGTTGCCATGATGACTTGGATAGCAACAGAACCATTTATATTATCAGGAAATCTTCATGGTGGTGCTGTTGTGGCCAGTTATCCATACGACTCTGGGTAAAACGATGTGATATTTTTACCCCAGTAAACTTTGAGTGGCATGGAATATAAATTAATGAGTATTATTTGTCATTTTATAAAAATCATATGGTCCCTGCTTTTGTTTTTAGCATTTCAAGATCCTGTTGCATCGAAAGTAAAAGCCCAGATGATGAATTGTTTAAATATCTAGCTCACGCTTATGCTGATAATAACCCACAAATGCATGCGGGTAATTCATGCCCGCCAGATGTTTTCCAAGGTGGTGTTACTAACGGAGCGTATTGGTAAATACGAACACTTAAACGGGTTGCATATGCAAACTATTATTTGGTGAAACAAATATCATGGCGGATTATTTTTTTTAGGTACGAAGTTGTAGGGGGCATGCAAGATTTTAATTATGTTCGTTCTAACGCTTTGGAGATAACATTCGAACTTAGTTGTTGTAAATATCCGAATGCATCTGACATGCCAGAATACTGGCGATTAAATAAAGAACCTCTTATAAAATATTTTGAGCAAGCCCATATTGGAGTAAAAGGTAAGTTCTTATTGAATACAGCTCTTTATTATTTGGTCTGCAACTTAATCTATTTGTGTTTTAATTTTAGGTGTTGTAAGAGGTACTGATGGTCAACCGATAGAAGCGGCAACTATCGTCGTGCATGGAATAAACCATAATGTTTCAACTACGCATCGTGGAGAGTATTGGCGTTTATTACTACCGGGAAATTATTATATGCATGCTGAAGCATGGGGGTGAGTATATTCATTTGAAAATCAGATCTACTTCGTAGAATCGATTTGTATATATTTGTGTGGTAACAAGTTTATTTAATAAATTCTAATTTTAGGTACATACCAAGTGAACCAATAAATGTTACAGTAGAGGCAGGTGAACCAATTATTGTCAATTTTACTTTAACACAGGACATTTATGACGACCAAGGTAATCAAGATACAGATTATCCTCGTATGCTACCTATTCTGAATCGATATCTTGCACTTTATAGACTAATACCATCTTATGATGACATGAATTACTAACTATATTTGTGTACGGGGAATTAAAATTTTTCTGTTTCTTTTCAATTTCTTCTTTTCTTTGTAAAACTGAGTTTAATTATTCAGCTTTTATTAAAGAATTTTTTAATTAATTGTCTTCATGCGTTTGTGATTCGTTGGTTTTATCATATTTATTATTTTTTTTTTTTTACAGCACTGATATGATTTCACAACACCAGATTATTTCACATTAATATTCTTACACATTTTACGATAGTTTACAGTTTACATAGAACAAATTTTTAAGGTACACACAAGGTATGGAGAAAAATTTCAGTTATCCATTGCTAATACAATCATACATATTGAAACTATTGACTTATTAGGGATATTCAGTTTAATTAGAAACATACAGAAAAGATAGAAACACTTAAATCATTTGTTTTCTAATTTCCCTTTTGTACTTACATTTATTTGTTAATTTTTTTTACGTTTGTATGTTTTTTTTTATTTTTGTTACTTATTATGAATAATTATATATATTCCAAACATAAATATATGGAACTACTACGTTATTATCAGTTGTTACAGAGAGGACAATGCATTTACAATAATTTTGAATAATCAATCGGGATACTTTATAAATGTAAAGTAGAATCGTACATGTATGTTTCATAAGTGAATTTACTAAGCACTAAACATATCTTTCTACGAATACACATATAACATGTTCGAACCGAAATACTTTTATGTTATTGAACAAATAGCGAACTGTGATTCATTTTTTATTTGACTGCTCTCTTTCATAATTGATATACAAAATAGCGTATAGTATATTACGAAAATAAGTAATAACATTAATAATAATGTTTGTAGAAACGATCAAAAGGTACTTTTTCTATTACACTTTTAAAACATTTTTATTCAATATATACGTATATTTAAATATATTTTCTTTTACTTAGAGATTCATAATTTTTAACGATTCATATTATGAAAATGGGCTTGAGTTTTACGTACGTGGAAAATTATACGTTCGATACAAAAGTTTATTTGATCCATTTTAATTTAAGCAATATAATAATCCTTTTTGAGTAATGTAGAAATATGTGAAGTACGTGAAAACTATGTAGAAAAGTGTTTGCTGTGAGAGAAATATCTGTTATGTGATTTTGTTAACATTATTAGAAGAGTGTAAACAGTCGGTGACATCTCTATGATTATATTGGTAATTCGATGTATAGCATAACATATTCTAATTAAATGTATAATATCCGAAATTAAAAATAAAGTATTATATTTGCTTGAAACAGTGACTTAGTTTTGTCAAATATATTCCAGCCTCCCCCTACAATTTTGTATCCATTTAGTAGTATAAAACCATAAACATTACAGTACAATATTGTTTAATATTTTTCCTTTCATTTGTTTTTGTACATTCTCTATACCTTGTGCCATAGCAATTTCATATTTCTCTTTATTTTCGTGCTCTATCTCTATATCTTACTCATAATTCTCCGTTTTCTATGCAAAAATCCTTCGAAGAGTTATATTCATGTATATCATGTTTTGTTCTAAATGTTATTCTTACAAGATCAATAGTTTATATTGCTCTTGACCCTTTTTTTAACATCAACTAATTTATAGGGACCATCAATTCAGATAAAGTTGAAGAACATATAAGACCAATAGACAAGTATGGGTTTTTCCATAATACGGAGTTCAAGCATCACAATTACACGGCTATGGAAGAATATCTAAAGGAATTAAATTTAAATTATCCAAACATTACGAGGCTATACAGCATAGGAGAGTCAGTTAAAGGACGTCAGTTGTACGTAATGGAAATAACTGAAACTCCGGGAGAACATAGCCGAAATAAACCAGAAGTAAAGTACATAGGAAACATGCATGGGAATGAAGTGGTTGGCAGAGAAATGTTATTATTGTTATTAAGGTATATGTGTGAAAACTTTGGACGGGATGAGAGAGTTACAAAAATATTAAAAAATGTGCGACTGCACGTTTTGCCAAGTATGAATCCCGACGGCTACGAAGTTTCTAAGGAAGGCGATGTGTATGGTGCACAAGGAAGAGCAAATGCTAAAGGTGTTGATCTCAACAGAAACTTTCCCGATCAATATGAAACGAGCGATGTATGAAATTCAGCTTTACCGCACATTTATTTTTAATACATTCAGTATACGTTCTTTTTGTATGCAGTATATTAACTTGGAAAACGAATGTTTGCAATTGGTGATATTTTTTCCTAATTACAGTACAACAGAGAACAAGAACCTGAAACAAAAGCGGTGATGGACTGGATTGCAAGCGTTCCGTTTGTACTTTCTGCCAATCTTCACGGAGGTGCATTGGTAGCCAATTATCCATACGATAATGAGCCAGGATATGCATCAAATGCACAAAATCTAAGTCCAGATGATAGAGTTTTTAAAGCACTCGCATTAGCGTACTCGAATGCTCATCCTGGTATGCATCTTGGAAAAACGTGCCCTCCTATGTCAGATGGACGAAATGTGCTGACTGTATTGGAGAAAGGTTTTCCAAATGGTATAACGAACGGGGCTGCCTGGTATTCCGTCAGTGGCGGCATGCAGGATTATAATTATTTGCATAGTAATGATTTTGAGATCACAATTGAAGTCGGATGCACGAAGTTTCCAAATGCAACCGATTTACCAAACTATTGGTTGGAAAATAGGGAACCACTATTACGTTTTATTGAAATGGTAATCACATTGATGTACATGCCTAATATATATATATATATATTTAATAATAATGTTTAATAATAATGTTTAAAATATATATATATATATTTTAAACATTATTTCGTTAATTGCAATATGTTTTTTAATTTACAGTCTCGTAAAGGAGTTCACGGTGTAGTACATTCGTCTATTGGAAACCCTATACCACGTGCGAAAATATCCGTAGAAGGAATTAAACATGATATCTACGCAGCTGATAGCGGAGATTATTGGCGACTATTAGTTCCGGGCGAATACAATATTACAGCTAGTGCAGTAGGATACGAATCGCAAACGGAAACTGTAACAGTTCCTGATGGCGTTGATATTGGGGAAGGCGAAGTAACACTGGATTTCACGTTAATGCGAGACGATCCTGAACACTGGTATAATTGTGCAATAAATTATATGTGCAATTGTGCACAAAATTATGTTTGTCGTACGTCCAGGGAATACTTTAACAGAATTCTTATAAATGTTGCAATTTCCAGAATAATGATACTTGTGGGTCATTGAATGTTAAAATGGATTATATTTTAGAAGAAATCATAACTGTTTCATTTTGTGAAGAAGTTTAGAACCCCGCAAAGTATTAAGTAAATATTTTAATATGCTGTAACATAGATTACGAATTAACTCATAGAAACAGAATAGATAGTGTAGATATCTTTTCCTTTATGTTTGCACAGCCGCTTCTTCTTTTTACATTTTTTTCCCCAAGAGCTTGCATTCTCTAACGAAATATTTCTTTCTTGTGTTACATATTAAAAATATGATTCTCTATCCTATCAATTTGAAATGTATATATATTTGTATTATTTACGATAAATAATGTAGCCAAAAGGTAACTTAAGTTTCTATATTTCAGGTCATCTGCCTATGATTTTCGTTTAATGGCAAACTTGCAGTACGTTTATTTAAGGAATGCCGAACTAAGCGCCAGACTTAGTCAATTGGAAAATCATCAACCGAATATTGCAGAATTCCAAGCTGGGGAATCGTTAGTTAGTATGGCCATACACTCCTTAAAGATTACACATAATGTAAGTAATTCGTTTGAAGCGATTTATAAATATAAAAAATTTGTAATTTCATTTGTAAAGACTCTGCAAAAGATGTAAAATATGTTCGCTATAGATGGGTGCACCAGAGGAAAATAAATTTCACATTGGTTTAATTGGAGGGCTGTTCGCGTCTCAACCAGTTGGTAGAGAAATATTGTTACGACTGGCAACTCACGTTCTCATGGGAAATCAAATTGGAGACCCTCCTATACAGAGAATATTAGATAACTCTGTATTACATTTTGTCCCTGGCATAGATCCAGGTTTCGATGACATATTTAATACTCCAGAATGTAATCCTATTGTATACAATGAAATAGGCAAAACATTGTTGCTCCAGAATAAGGTTGATTCTGATAAATTGAATAGAATTACGACTGCGTTTAAAACGCTGATGTCGGATCAAGGATACGATGCGATAATATTAATTGGAAGTGGTGCACTTGGAGTTGGGTAATGAAAATTCCAACACAATTGGAAAAGAATGTGTATACTGTCGGTCTCCTGTTATGTGGTAGATACGTTCCACCGAAAAGCGCATACGAAAAAGACGAACAGAAAAGACATCATTTACGTTGACAAATTAGGGATGCGTTCTATAATTTTCTAAAATCGCATAAAACCAAAGCAATTACTAAAAATAATCCTAAAATAAACATTTAATTTGATTGGAAAGTACCAATAAAAAGAGACTCGACTGTATATATTTTGCCGTAATGCGTAATATACCAATTTTAAATAACATTTTGTATATTTATTTCAGTTATACTGATAGTAGTTTGAATGTATATAAAACCCTCGGAAATAATTACGAAAAATCTTTGCACAAAGGAGCGTGCGATTCTGTTAATAGCGACGTGAAACAAGTACAAAATTATATTGAAAATACATACAATATACCAGTGGTAAGAAAAATATATGAATCAATATTATACGAATGTGTTCAATAATGTTACATATGGTTTGTTATTGTGTATAACTATGAATGATACATTTTTTTTTTAGATAAACATCAACATGGCTTGTTGTAAGTATCCGCTTGCAGAAACCATTCCAAACATATGGCGTGAAAATTTATTGCCTTTAATGAAATTAATTCGTGGTTTAACAACTGGCATTCGTGCAATGGTGACAGACACTAACTATGTTCCCTTAAGAGAAGCTGTTGTGAAGATTGGAAGTAACAGTTATAATGTTTCGAAGAATATGGCCTATTTTAAAATTATTATTCTTCCCGGTGAATATACGCTAACATTTTCTTGCGAAGGTTACATAGAACAAACCATGATGGTTCAAGTGGATAATGAAAACATAACTGAGCTTCAAGTGAAATTGGTAAACAGGCATACAGACAAAATAAAGTCTCAAAAATCTAACGAGGATAAAGAAACAAATGTTGTAAATCAAGTTCTAATTGATCTATGCAATAAATATCCTGAATTATCAGCTTTACATACTATTGGAAAATCACAGAAGGGTAATAGAATAATGTGTTTAGAAATTGGAGCCGAAAATGATTATAAACGCATTGGACGACCATCTATAGCATACGTATCTGGCATATCGAATGGCGCACCAGCAACCTCGAAGACTTTACTTCACTTCGCGACATATTTACTAGGTCAATATAAGAAATATCCAAGAATTACACATTACTTAGATAAATATACAATTTACATTGCCCCGGATTTATCTCAAAATTCGAACAACAATCAATCTTGCTCTTCCTTTATTGCCGATAATTTACAATTCCCCATTAACACTGAACTAAGTGCAGAAACGAGCTTGATAATTGATTGGTTTAAAAGGATTAACACAGTGTTGGCAATAAACTTAAATATTGGTGCTCAACATATCGAAATTCCGTTTGCCGGGAAACATGGAAAGATATCTGAAGATATATATAAAACGGATGACGACGATGTACTGCAAGATTTAGCCTCGTTATATATAAAACACAATATCCACATGAGTTCTAAAAATGCACAGTGCAATCACAATTCGAATATGAACACTGATAAAGCTGTTTACGCTGGTATGGGCATAAGTGGAAAGACAGAATACTCTTTAATGGATTATCTCTATCTAAATACAAGTACCTTAATGATGGATGTCTATATTACTTGTTGTAATACGGATGATGCGAGAAATATATGGGATGATAACAAAGCTAGTTTACTGGCAATCATAGAAAAGCTTAACGAAGGAGTGAAAGGATATATCCTGAATGAAAACAACGGACCAATTGAGCATGCTATTTTATCATACAATAAGTCAATGCATCACGTTAAAAATGGAATAAACGGAGCATATTGGCTACTGTTTCAACCTGGTACTCATGTTATTAGTGCCAGCGCTCTTGGCTATATTCAGCAAACTAAAGTGTTCATCACGCCAGATGTGCACAACGTTTCCCACTTAATATTTAAATTAAGATACAACGATAAATTTTTGGGAATGCCCAGAATTGTTTTTATTATACTTATAAGTAAGATATGTCACATTTTTGTATAGCACATTTGCTACAGTCTTGGCAAAATTATACTTTACCTGTACAACGTATTGTTTTCAGGTACTATTTGTTTCGCTTTCGTTGCATGTTCGATTTTTATTTGCGCCAATTACAAGACTTCTAAGAATGCACAAAAAAGTAACTGGAACGGATACGCATTCAGTTTACTTAAAGATGGTACAAGCTTTTTCGATGACGATGAGAAAGAGATCGAAGTATTTCGAAGACCGATAAATGGTAAGTATCAATGCAATTGTAATCATTTTCAGATATTCGTGATTACTTGGAGAAAGCTGTTTTAAAACATGTAATCAATTATTGACATAGGATTATTACATTATTTTCGTTATGTTTTATATTTTTAGGATCTACGCAAACTAACGAAACTACGAAACCATATTTTGATGATGACAATATGTCAAGTTCCGATGATGCGAGCGATTTAGAATTTATTAAGCCAGGTAAAGAATGGGAGGAAGAGATAACTAAAGAAGACAGCTAATATTCTTGGTGATTTCAAAATTTTGATATTATTTTTAAACTATTCGAAAAAACTACAAAAAATGAGAAACGCATAGATAACAAAAAAAGATAAGATTACGCTAATTTCATATGACAGCTTTGTTCACATTAAATGGTTGAACAATTTAATCTTTTCGATATATATTTTACCTAGTATTTTTTTCGAGAAGAGATTTAACAGTCTTTTCAAATCTAGATAAACATGAAAAGAAAAAAGTTAATGTATAGAAAACTTGTGTACACAGAAAAATTACTTAAGTACTTAAAGCTATTGAATGGTGAAGCAGGATATGTATACATATTTTAAGAACGATGAATTTAAATAATTATAATGAACTATGTTCCAGAATGAAGAGGGTATCTATTTTAAAAATGTGATTAAAGTTATATGAATATTTTTCTACTCAGAAATTACATAATTGTACATTCCAACGTTTTTTACACGTTATTTCTACAATGGTTTAAAGTTATTAAATACCAGAAAGTGATAGAAATCTTAAGTATCAGAAACATATCTTTTATGCATGTTATTACATTAAAAAAAAATCATATAGTAGTAAATATATAAACATTACCGTAAATCCTCCCAAAAGCTTTCAGAGTTATTTATATAAGTTTGTAAGAATATTTATTGTAATAAGTACCAATACCAGTTTAGTAGAAATGTATGAATAAAAAACATCACACATTAAAGTAACTGAGATTTTGAATTATTCTGACGAGGATAATATATGTATTTTTTAATGGTATGATTCCAATTAAACATACCCGTTTTGCGAGATAATCATAGGAATTAATTTATTGATATCTATTATTTTGTTCAACTATTACGTACTGTATGGTCTTAAATTTAATTGTTTCAAGAAAAGCCTAGGTCAGCCTTAATTTAAATTCAAAATGAAGAACGCTAAAAATATGCTTGGTTCTTCATATGTACGTATTGTACGGGTGGATCCTTCCACCCGTACAATACAGAGGATAAGAAAAAAAATATATTTGCACAATTTCAGCATGAACTATGTCTGTTCGTTGTATTTTCCGTATTGCATCATGCCACTTTTTATGACTACGTTTGCAACACGTATAATCTGTAAATAGACGCTATAGTATTTTTAAAAGACTGTATTTCCCAGAACACTTGTCAATTTAACTTAGATTAGGATGATATAATTTCATGAACTGGTATTTACTGGTAAGTTACATCTCCGGATAGGGTTCGCTACGCAGCCCCGAGCCAGCGTATATTAAGTGGGCATTACTGCTCACTGTAGTTATTTATGTGGACAGAGTCCTAAGTTTTAATTGGAAGAAAAGCTATTTCTCCGGCAACGTTTCAGTAGAAAAATTGAGATATAGTGCCTGGTTGCGCGATGCACTTGGTTTCAGCTCGAGTTGAGTTGAATTCACATCGCGATGCATCGGGCCGATGAAATTGACAGTGAAATGCATGTCACGGCAAGCGTGTCGCCTGTGCTGTCCGCTTTCATCGCGCGGCAAAGAACAAAAGAATTCTTTAACGACGATCGTAGGTCCAGTTAAAAGTTGGTCAGAAACAGTAAAAGTCCAGTTGGTACAACCCTGGGATCGTAGGTTCAGCTAAAAGTTGGTCAGAACTTGCAAACTCCAGTTGGTATGACCCTGGGAGGGTAGAGCGCACGGCAGCGGTCGGTGGCCTACGAAGATTTCCGATATAGCGAATACCACCGATCGTGACCGAGCGCTAGAGGCGCACCAGCGCGTCGCGGAGTGGGGGAGCACAGTGCGTAGTGCGCGCGGTGTCAGTATAGCTTCAAGCGTCGTATCGCGAGGGTTGTGTGTACATAACCGTACAATGCAATAACATCTCCGGGTCTACTTTACCACCGCATACGCTCGACTATTAGCTTTTATTAATTAATACGCATTTATTTAACAATCTTTTGGCTATCGCGGATGTATATTAAACTCATTATCGAGTCTCTTTTGCTAGACGCTGGACCGGTCATCCGGTACCACCGATTCTTTGGTTCGCGATAACTAGTGGTTTATTAAAATATTGGGTTAAATAATTTATTAGTTTGAACAGTTCTTCGAGTCTTGATTACATTTTATTACACGATTATTCGGATTCGATGCGGTGTTAAGGTTGCGTTTGTTTGCAATGACACTTTCCTACTTCGATTCTGATTTTAGCACAGGTTTATCATGTTGCTTTTCTTTTTGTTGCAGGTCCAATGGATGATTGGTTGGTAGAGAATAATATATTCACGCTACAGGAATAGGGTATTGAGGTACAATTATTACGACCCTTAACAATTAGTCTGAAAACTTTTGATCATGAACTGGTAACATTTAACTTACAATTTCAACGGCTTATGTATATCTCTTGTTATCTGGCAATTGGTTTTGCGGCTCAAGTTCATTTCCTTCGGTTGAAAGTTATTGAACACTTTCATTATTGTAAATAGATTTCAATATTTAAAATTTAAATGTTAAAAAAACATTTCAAATTGAACTTACAATATTCGCGATTGAAACTAGAGTGAGTAAATTTAATTAATTCTAATATACTAATATATTCTAATAAATCTAATACTGTTCTTGTTGACACTTTTATTATCTCTGTGACCAAGTCACAAGTATGGTCAAATTGTTTTTTCGGCGAAGGATTGCCCGCGTAAGTACGTACTTTTTGGCATGCCCATAAATCATGATAAATAGTTCCGAGTCTTGATTTCTACAAGCAGCTACGAGAACTTATAAATGTTCGCGATATTTTTTACTTACTAACATCATGATCACCTTTAAAACTCTGACAAAGTACGCTTTTGATAAATCAATATTAATGTATAATAATATATCTTGTAGAGACAATTAATAGTAACTAAATCTGAATATTAATACGGTAGTACTGTATTAAAAAAAAGAGCAGTATTTCCTCAACAAACGTTCGATAGGATGAAGAAATAATAGAGAGACAAATAAAATCAAATATATATTGTTTAAATTTCGACCTCCTCACCACGTTTACTAACTTGTACTGATTTCCCTTCAGAAAATTTTGATGACCGCGCGCAATGCGGTTGGTAGAGTCAGTGCTTGCTCCGTTAAAGTTCTTTCATTGTTTTATTGTTTTGAGCGCAACCGCTCTTGATAATTACAATTAAATATAAATAATAGTAAATATATACGAAAGTAGAGTCAGTGTTTGCTTCGAAATATTGCTCTCGCGAGATTAGAGTGACTTTGTTCGTCGATCACAATTAATAAACGCGCGATGTGGTAGTCTTTTATTTTTTTATTCTTTTTTCTCAATACGTATTCCGGTATTATAGTCAGCACCTATGCAGTTCGCCGAGTTCGGGCTTTCATTCATCAACTCGAACTGTAAGTATCTCTGTATTTCTTAAATCTTATTTTGAAATGGTCTTTGATAATTTTCCTGTTCGAAAAGTACTGAAAATGCAAGGATTTCAATGTTGTCTGCTCTTTTGAATGTTTTAGAAGGGGCCATGCGTTCGATGGTATGACCATAACGATATTGTTGACCGCGTGCAATGCGGTTGGTACAGTCAGTGCTTGTTCCGACAAAGTTCTTTTTATCATTTTTTGAGCGCAACCGCTCTTAATAATAATTAAATAAAAATAGCAGTAGAGAGCCGCGAAAGTAGAGTCAGTGTTTGCTCCGAAATAGTACCCTTGCGAGATTAAAATCACTTTGTGTGTCGATCGTAAGTGTTCCATTAGAGTCAGTATCCTGTTCGGCGAGTTCGGGCTTTCATCCATCAATCTGACGAGTAAGTACCTCTTTATTTCTTTAATCTTGTAGTGCAATAATCAGGGTTTATGAAACCAATAACCAACTTCCCAGTCATGGACCACGGAATTAGTGTGTCCTAATTGGGGTGGAATTAAATATATGCATACTCATGCCTATATGACCATCGTAAACTATCATTTACATTCCTACGTAGGTAGGATATTATTGAAATTGTTCTTTTAATAGAACTCTTAGATGTTATTCTAGGTAGGGTTATACTAGTTTCATGTTAGATCTTTAGTCAGGCAGGGCGCATTTGAATCTAATCTAATATTTAAGAAGGGAGGATTTATTTTTAAGCTGTGTCTTAGTTTTTAAGACAGTAGTGTTCACATTACTGTACGCTCAGCTTCGTAAATAGTTGTACATCATTCATTGTCATTTACCAGAAAATAATGTAAAGTATAACTTTCAACATTATTTCATTTATTGATATTATAATCCAAATAAGAAAACTTGTTGTAATGTATTTTTTAAATATTTTTAATTAACATTAATTGTTTGATATCCGTTGCCGCCTTTCATTGCGACAAAGAAGAAAAGAATTCTTTCAAATTATTTAATTTTAGCATCGTTTTCTATAATCTGCTGGTAACGTTGCGAGTGACAAGGAAATGGTAATGGGACTTGAGGTCCCAGAAATTCTGATCGAAAAAATACATTGGATGACTTGTCCATTCCTATATCTCGTCGGTGGGCGAGTAGTTTCATTCAGATCTGTAGATGGCGATACAAATGGCTTCAGAAAAAGCAGCACTTGCAGCTTCGAGTCCTTCTTCATAGATGGCGGAACTTATGACCACTTTGCGTGTAGGTAAGACAGGGATGCAAGTGACACGTAAAGTCAAGAACTGCCTTTTAAATAGCGGTACGATAAATGTAATAAAATTTGATTATTTATGTCCTCATGTATAAAACTAAGTTAGCAATGCTCGAAAATCGTTTCGCACTCTCATTTACACGTTAATAAAGTGTTAGCAAACTCGTACATTAATATGTATAGTGACATTGTAAGTTCCATAACCCTATTTATTCTACAACAATCGTACTCTTTACCAAAGGTAAATACATTTATGATTATTTTTTTCATGAAATGAATTTTCCAGCATGTAATAAATACATGTTAATAATAGTATTATTCTATATTTCGGTCTCGCAGCACCGACAGTTAGGCTTAGCGTACATATAACCTATCTTCACAATACTATCTTAACTCTTCCACTCTCATCTTCTGTTCCGCTCTTTCTTTTCATACCTTCTCTACCTTATGCATCACACTCTTTGTTGTATCTTTATTGCACATCTATTATATATCCTTTCATTTCCTCTCTGTTTCATTTCAAGTTCTTAATTCATTTTTGTGCTATTAATTGCTGACACTTTCATGTTCCCTCTTTACTTTGGTACTGTGGTACTGTTTCTGTTTTAATATAATTAATCCTTGTAAATAGATATATAGGAATAGATTATACGTATTAACTTGTAAATTTGAATTACAACATTTTTGTAACTTGTATCTGCATTAATTAATTAAAATAAATCTTCAATGACAAGAAATCTACTGCTCTGTTTATTTACGCACCTTACCAATCCTTAAAAGAACCTAATTCCGATTCCTTATACAAGATGCTCCGTGGACGAACTTTAAAAGCGAAGTTCCAAAGCGAGAAACTTGTCAAAATGACCCTACACGTTATTAAATTAAGCGCTCAGAAATTCCTGGAATACTGCGTCAGTTCTTATAGTTGCTAAGGTTCGAATGCCTCCCAGAAAGTTGCAAACAACGCCTCGTGAAAACGCAACAAAGTTGCAAACAACGCCTCGTGAAAACGCAACAAAGTTGCAAAAATTTTCGAGAAATTTTGCAGCGGTATCGTGTCTAAATTTTTGCAACAAAGTTGCAAATCAAGCTCGAAGAAAATGCAACAAAGTTGCAAATCAAGCTCGAAGAAAATGCAACAAAGTTGCAAATCAAGCTCGAAGAAAATGCAACAAAGTTGCAAACGACGCCACACAAAATGCAACAAAGCTGCAAAGACTCTCGAGAAAAATTTGCAACAATGTTGCGCAAAAATTTTGCAACAAAGTTGCAAAAATTCGAGAGAAAAATTTGCAACAATGTTGCGCCAAAAATTTTGCAGCAAAGTTCCAAAAATTCGCGAGAAAAATTTGTTATTTGCAACTTTGTTGCATTTCCTAAGAGATCGATTTGCAACTTTGTTGTGTATTCGCGGGGCGTTGTTTATAACTTTGTTGCGTTTTCTTAGGGCTCAATTTGCAACTTTCATACAGCACTTACGTTTCTCAGCTATATTCCCCTACAGTTGCAACAATATGGCATTAGTGGTTTCATAGTTATTAACAATTGAAAAATCGGCAAAAATGCAATCCGGGTCACTGCAGTTACCTCGGCTTCTGGAGCAGCTATACTAATGATCGAGAGCTTAAAATACAGGTAAGGGGTGCTGCTACAGAACAATAAACAATTTACAAATGCTCTATTAGCTGTTTATATGTTATAAACAATTAAACTATTTGTTTGTAAATTACACGATAACTATACCCCGGAGCTATGCTAAATTAGAAGGAGATTGTTTCTTGAATCAAGACCTTTAATTTGAGGCATCGATGAGTACAATAGGGAGGGTTAAACCCCCGTCGGAGGGGATAATCCCTCAGTGGTAGGGGTTAAATTAAAAGTGGGAGGGGCCAATCCCTCAATGGGCGGGGCTAAACCAAAATGGGAGGGGCTAACCTAAAAGTGGGAGGGGGCCAATCCCCTGGTGGGAGGGATCACATGGCCCGGTGGGAGGGGTATTCCCTCAATGGGCGGGGCTAAATTAAAGGTGGAAGGGGCTAACCTAAAAATGGGAGGAGCTAAACTAAAAGTAGGAGGGGCCAATCCCTCAATGGGCGGGGCTAAATTAAAAGTAGGAGGGGCTGATCCCTCAGTGGGAGGGGCTAATCTCTCGGGGGGGGGGGTTAATCTATCAGTGGGATGGGCTAAATTTAAGGTGGGAGGGGCAAACCCCCTGGTGGGAGGGGCTAAATAAATGTTTAATTGTTTATAACAAATGAACGCCATATGGAGCAATGCTCACTCCGGTGAGGAGTCCGGTTGGAGCTACGGTTTGAGGTTGGAGCTAAATTGAGCTACGGTAATCACATCGGGGCGATGAATTGCGTGTGTCGCGTATAGCGCACTTTTTTAAAATATTTATTTTCTAGTCCAAACATCAGTTGTTTTAAACATCTTGAATATGCTACATTTCAAATAAGGTGTTTCAGATACCCCGCTTAACATTAACACACCTTTACATATAATTGCTACAAAATATTTAGTAATATAAGAAAAATAAAGTAATAATAATTTTCTGGAAAAAATGTAATTAATTGTAGTACATATTTTGTAATGTATTTTATTTTTATTCTAAATCGTAATATTTTAATACAATGCAATGTACTTTTACAGAATTAAATAGATTTTTTTATAAAAGTGAATTTGTAACACTTTGCTCACAAAATAAAAATTTGAGGGTCTTTCTTCAGTTTCTTATTTTCCTTTTTTTCTCAGTTGCAAATAATCACGATAGTTGACTTCCAGCTAGGTGAACACCAAACCTGCGAATAAGTAGCTATGATTATTATTAACATAAAAGGAAAGAAATTATAAATATAATAATATTATATTATTATTATTAACACACTTTCACACAATTAACACTTTCTATCCCTAGTTCACCGAGCGATGTAAAACTGATCGACCGAATTCAACGACCCAACGGACAATGCGCGATTAAACTCGATGACTACAATGTTGTCAATATCGCGGAGACCTTCGAACATCATGGATGTCGAATGCATTCTTATGTTTATGAAGATACAGTAAAATCTCGAGTAGAGCACTTCGCTCGGAACCGAATGCAAACAATAATCGTTTGCAGACACGTTTATCGCAGGAATTGCCTTATATTAGTAAATGAGTTACTTCGTTTTTGTTTTTTAATTTAAGTTTAACGTGGCATCGATACCAGGGTCATTAGCACTTCGTTATTGTTATTAGTTGAATATAAATAAGAAATTGCATCTTTCATTAACGATAAAATTGCTCCAAGGAAAAAGATAATTAAAGAATTTGTCTAGTAACTATACAATTAACAATTGTAGTATACAATTATCGTCACTATCTTTTTCATTGTGGCAACTTTATTGTTTGAGTGTTAAAAAAATATACATTTCTTAGCCCAATTTTTTTTTGTCATTTGTCAGAAAATAATGTAGAGTATAACTTTAAACATTTTTCATTTATTGATAGTACAATTGAAATAAGAAAATTTGTTATCATGTGTTTCTTTAATTAAAAGATATTTAATTAACATTAAATGTTTCATATCCTCTGTTGCCTTTCATTACGGCAAAGACCAAAAGAATTCTGTGAAATTATTTAATTTTCGCATCGTTTTCTATAATTTGTGGATAACGTTGCGAGTGACACGGAAATGGTAATGGGTCCCCGGGACCCAGAAATCGTGGCCGAAAAAATACATTGGATGAGTTGGCTATTCCTATATCTCGTCAGTGACAGCGTGAGTGATACTAGTCGGGTCTCTGCAATATCTACTCTTAAGGTAAATAAGAGGTGCGAATAGTTTCAAACAGTTCTGTATAGATGGCGATACCATAGCCGGCTTTGTAGATTTCGCAAAGACCGTATTTTCAAGCACATCCTTGCAGATATTAATTAATTTATGAATTAAAATAGCTACATGGGTATTTCTTTCTAAAACAAGAAGGCTTCTTGAGTTATTAGAAAATGTAATCCTCAAAGCGAAACAAATATTATGTTACTGAAGAATTATCTCTAGAGCAGGGACTGCCAACTGGCCGCATGCGAGCCATGCGTGTCCAGCCCCTGTGCCCCAGCTAGTCTTTACCTTGCAAAAGGGGAATTCAAGTGGTAGTGGGGACTTGGAGATTCGTAGAGAGGGAACAACTTGGCAGGCCTGGCATTAATGCAATTCTGATGCGAGCAGATAATTTTGATAATTTTGTTTTTTTTTTACTATCTTTTCCGATACAATAGATCATTGATGTCAAATTGATGGCTCGCGGACCACAAGTTTGATATCCCTGGAATAAATGGAATAGATGAATATACACATATACTATAGTATAATACTGGTTCTTGAGTGGGGGAATTTCCTACGAGTGGTAAAAAGTTGAGACAAAACTGATTCCGAAAGACATGGGTTATTCCAAAATTTAACAATAGTTTAAGGGGACTGATAAGTTGTTCTATGATTTCCTGTTCTGACAGAAATATCCCAGCATCGATTCGAAGTATCTTGAACACATTTAATTATTCATTAAAAACTATGTATACGACAATAAACAAAAATTTCCAACAGAATTACGAACACGAGACACCTGTTTGACAATCTGTTACAATTGCTTTTTCATTTCGAGTAAACAATTTTTCTTTACAATAATTCTGCAAAGAATTTGTTTATTATTGTGTTTCTAAAAGTTTCAAAGAGGTAAGTTCAGTTGTACAGTTATTATTTTATGCAATAATTTAGAAACATGAGAACGCATTGCAGTTCATTACTTTTAGGTGTTTCCATATTTTTGTGATTAAAATGGCAAAGAGGACTCAGCCATCTTGGAGTCAACCCCAAAGAAAGTCTACCTCGGTTTTGAAATTGTACAACAGCTTAACCAGAGACAAAGAAGTCTTCGTTCCACAATTTGGAAATCGTGTATTGTGGTACAGTTGTGGACCTACGGTTTACGATGCCTCGCATATGGGACATGCTAGGTAATTATAGTGACGCCCATAATATCAAAAAAATATTTATTCCAATATACATTCTCATGTAATTTTTATTATCATTTAGATCGTACATATCTTTCGACATATTGCGGCGTGTCCTGTCAGATTACTTTGGTTACGATATCTTGTATGTGATGAATATCACTGATATAGATGATAAAATTATAAAACGGGCTAGGCAAAATTATTTATACGACAAGTATGTTGAAGAGAATCATGTTCTCGATGAAATTTTGGATGATGCAAAAAGTGTAATGTCCACTTTTGAGCATACAGTGAAGAATACAGATGATCCGGACAAGAAATGTATGTTGCAGAAGATGTTGGCTAACGTAGAAAAGGCAATCGTAAAACTTGAAGATGCAGTAAAACTTAAAGATGAAAAGAAAATAAAAGAATTTCAAGAAGTTCGTGAATATTTATTATTTTTCGTCGTGTAAAACACGATAGTTAGTAATAATGTTACACAGTCAAATACAATTACAGTTGTTGCTGAAAGAAGCAAGAGATCCGTTGGCGGAATGGTTGGACAAACAGAAGGGTGCTACTGTTATGGAGCATTCGATATTTACCAAATTGTCGCAACATTGGGAAGTGGAGTTTCACAACGACATGGATTGCTTAAATGTAAAGCGAACTATCTATTTTTGTTTCTAATATAATTACACTTTTACTTGTGACACAGGGGGACTCACTGTGAGTTTCTTTTTAGGTATTAAAACCAAATGTTTTAACTAGGGTTAGCGAATATATACCTGAAATTATAGAATTTATCAATAAAATTCTAGAGAATGGAATGGCGTATGAGAGTAACGGTTCCATATATTTCGACGTTGCTACTTTTGATAAGCAAGACAAGCACTATTATGCTAAACTAGTTCCAGAAGCTTATGGCGATACATCGAGTTTACAAGAAGGAGAAGGTAAGAAAATAATAATTTAACGTTTCACACGATAATACTAAATTCTGATTAAAGATTTTGTCGATTAGGAGATTTAAGCGCATCCGAGGTATCGGGAAAGAGGTCGCCGATAGATTTTGCACTATGGAAATGTTCGAAAGATGGAGAACCGTGGTGGGAAAGTCCATGGGGTAAAGGGCGACCAGGTTGGCACATAGAGTGTTCGGTTATGGCATCCATCATTTGTGGGGAGAGCTTGGACATTCATACGGGTGGTGTAGATTTGAAGTTCCCACATCACGATAACGAAATCGCCCAATCAGAAGCGTACTTTAATAATACTAATTGGGTCAGATATTTCCTTCATTCCGGTCATTTGACCATAGCAGGATGTAAGATGTCGAAATCTTTGAAAAATTTCATTACTATACAAGAAGCGTTGAAGAAACATTCAGCAAGACAACTCAGGCTTGCATTCTTATTACATTCGTGGAAAGACACATTAGATTATAGCGATAATACCATGAATATGGCTATTCAATATGAAAAGTTTCTAAACGTGGGTATAAATATTTATTGCAATAATCAAACTATGTTCGCATCACTTGATATTCAGTAATATTTCTATTTGTATTATAGGAGTTCTTTTTAAACGTGAAGTGTAAAATCAGATCGTTCGGTTCTGAGACAAATATTAGCACCTTCAGTAAATGGACCGATGCTGAGATGCAATTGAACGAGAAGTTCTACAACGCTAGGGATTCTGTGCATAACGCTTTATGTGGTACAAAAATATCTGCAAACGAAGTATTTTTAAATGTGTTATTACACATATACATAGCTGGTACTTAGAAAGACATATTATTACAGACAATATCGATTCACGCAGTGCGCTCGACGCAATTAGAGATCTTGTGACCCATTGCAATATCTATATGAAGGAAATGAAGCAATCAAATCCGTTGTTGCTTAGAGATGTTGCGGTTTATATTACAAAAATGTTTACAATATTTGGTGCAATATCGTCTTCACACGATGCTATTGGTTTCCCTGTAGATAACAATGCTACGAACTTAAATGTACGTTCTTATATGCATTTCTATTTTTACCTTTATGCATCGCTAATCTTTTTATAATCTATATGAATTTCAATAAAGGTCGAAGAAGTTGTTATGCCATATCTTGAGATTTTGGGCAATTTCCGCGAGAAAGTGAGAAATCATGCTATAACGTTGAAGGCTGGTAGCATACTCGAGGAATGCGATGTATTACGTGACGATACATTACCAAATATCGGAGTGCGATTAGAGGACAGCAACGGGGAAATTTGTCAAGTTAAATTGGTAAACAAGGAAGAACTATTGAGGGAGAAGGAGTGTAAAAGGCAAATGGCATTGGCAAAATCGTTGGAGAAAGAAAAACGAAAGGAGGAAGCTGCTGCTGCAGCAGCGGCTAAGGAAGCGCAAAGAAAAATTCTCCCTTCAGAGATGTTCAAGCTAGAAAATGATAAATATTCTCAGTTTGATAGTAACGTAAGCAGAATTTATTTATTATATATTTACTACTTGCTTTTTTGCAACGTTAAAAAATTCTTTGATTGTAGGGTCTTCCAACGCACGATGTAAATGGCAAAGAAATTAGTAAAGGACAAATCAAGAAATTGCAGAAATTGCAGCAAGTGCAGGAAAAGAGATACAGCGAATATCTTGCTTCTACTCAGAATGGTGCTTAACCGTTTGAGTGCCAAGGAGCGATTTTGCGTTCCTTCTGTTTCGCTCGAAAAATGCCAGCGCTCTAGGAATAAGACAAGCGAAGAAGCGCTCCTTGGCAGAGACGCGTGGCACACAAACGGTTTCCACCTGCTTTAATTTTAATTTCCATCTGCAATAATATTAATTTGATGAAAGTTAGAAACGTGGTTGCCTGTGAAGAAGTTGGTTTCAAACGACAAAAGAAAACAAAAAAATATTTATTTTCATGTTACTCTTGTATCATTGCATTGTTCATTAATTTATTACTGGCTGCAAACGTAACAGTGGTTACATAATATTTATGTTACCTTTTACGTTTATATGGTACTTAATTAAAAAAAAAAAATGTATTCTGTATCAGCCGAGCGTTTGTCAATATCTTACAGATTACTTTACTACCTTTGTTGAATTACATAATGCAGATTTAATAAATTTTACTTTAACATTTAACAGCGTTAAATATTAAACATTACTTCATGGAAATATTTGGCGAACGACTATTGTAAGTTGCAGTAATTTTCGATTAAAATGTTTGATTAGTGCGAAATATAAAGGTCAATAAGGACAAGTCGATAACAGTTGTAATTTATTCTTAATACAAATATCTATAAGTAATTAAATAAATAAATACTTGAATAACATTCTGATTAAATATATACATGCTTGCTTATCTTTTTTATCACATTCCGAAGTATAAATGGGAGGGAAATTTAAAAAAAACCACAGCAGAACATTAACGCAAATAATATTACGCCCAATAACTTTCGCGATAAAAATAATAAAGAAAATAATACATATATCAAATTTATTCACTTAGTCGAGCGAGTAAGTTTTGCGCGCCAAGCAAATCGATTTCACGAGCGGCTCCGATACGGAACCACCCTTACAAAATTCTCAATTGAAGTACTATTTTTCTTTTCATCGAGAAGGTAAAAGATAGAAAAAAAGAGGTCGTCGCATTGCCAATAATACGCAGGCAGATAACGTTGCCATTCCGTCGGTAAAAAATTATAATTCTCGACTGGCGCGAAAGCCGTTCGTAACGATAGTTCGCTACGTGGCGCGGCCATTGGATTCGAGTATCCTGAAACAAAATAAACTTCACACACCGTTTCCATCCGACCGGATGAATCTGACACGTGATGCTGTCCATTATTAAAGCATAATACCCCGTTCACAATGACGGGCGAGTCGGTGCGTGACAGCTTTATAAATGTAAAAGCGATATAATGCTCGACTTGCGGCGAAGCAGGCCGATATTCATCCCGCCATTCAGGGTATGTGAAAACGCGCTACCAGAGGCGGGGACCTTGTATGACGCGCTTTTCCAACTGGGGAAAATGCACCGTTCCGATAATGTCTCGAACCGAAAATGAAACGAAATAGCCAGCAAATGTCCCATCTGGTTCATTCTCCCTTGAAATAGAAAATAACGCGGCATCGAATTATATTATAATTAACCTTTTCGATAGGGTACTCTTTGAATCGAATTTGTCGCACTCAGGGTCGCGGGATGGTGATGGGTGTCATAGGTCATCGGGTTGGCCTTGATCTCAGCTAGTACACGATAATGATAAAAGTGTGCAGTCGCGTTAAGAAAAGTATCAATGACCTTGAAATCTGAGAATGTGTGCCCTTGAGAATAATTTGCGGTCGACCATAATATTTGCTTGTTGGAATAAAACAATTTTCTACCCTGACATGTTTTGGTATCTTTAAGAATAACCGAGATGTGTGAGGTGCCCAAGTTGCCCTATTTAATTAATCAAGGCCGTCTTTTAAACTATTTAATAATGGCACAAATTAATTGATAATACACTGCTGTAGAGAACGTTTATATATGTTTTTAACAAACAATTGTTGACTGGTTGACGATGTTATTTATACATGTATATACGGTGTCCGTTGGTGAAGGAGTTAATATTCAATTGAAACTCGTTGCTAAATAGGGGGAAACTTGTAATGGAGTGTTTATCCTCAGAATTAATTCGATACATATCGATTATTATTACACAAATAAGGAAATCTTAGTTTCCCGATGGAGATACTGAAATAAGAATAATATAAAGTAATTGGAGATCCCCTTAGCATTACAATTTCTAAACCTATTCACACTAAAATACCAATAAAATTGCTCCATCGATAGATGAAAGGCACGAGTTTTCCAACCACGGGTCGCGTCGTTTAAAATATATTCCACACGCGACATTCTACTGCACGGTATCAACGAAACTCGTGTAACCACGTATTGAATTCCGCCGCCCGGTTCTCCTTTCATCGTGGACGCGTAGCGATGCACGTTGAAAAAAAAAGGAAGGAAGGAAGGAAAAAAACGAGCAAGTTGACGTTAACAATGCGTGACGGTTGGCGCAAAAAAAAGTGTGCTCTCGAATATGAAGTCAAAAGTGGGAAAAAAAGTAAACAGACTTTCGTTCGAATTACTCTCTGTCTCCCTCGATCCACAGTTTTCGCACTTTCTCTGCCTCTCGTCCGTCTTTTTCCAGGCGCGACGGCGCGAATGAATACGTAAATTTTTTCGGAAGAAGTCCGTTTCCCGCACCCCAAAGTCGAAAGGCCTCGATGCTTGATTGACATCTGAATGTTCTCGTATGCATATATATATAAAGCCACCCTCTTTCACCGCGAACTCACCCTCTTCGTCGCACCTTCGATCCTTGATTTTCATTTTATTCGCCGGCTTCTCTTTATCCGAAATCAGGATTCGGTAACTGTTGCAATTTAACGAGAACCACTCTTTACTCGTATTACCATCGTGTTCATTTCTTCTTTTCTTCCCCGTTTTTTTTTTACCTTCGTTTCTTTCACGCTGCCAATTTTTTTTTCTCGTCTTTTTTCTTTCTGCACCGTTGTTTCCGCGGCGTCGTTGATCGTTGAACACTTTAGACGGCAACCGAGCAGCGATAGAAAGAGCTTGGAGTAGAAGAAAAAAATGCATACATAGAATGCTGGAAACGTGAAACGCCAGTGTATCAAGAGGTCGGCTTCGTTTGGCGAACAATGAAAGCTGCACTCGCGGCGGAAAAATTAGAATAGCACCCTGGACTCTGTAATACGAACGGCTAGTACGTTACGTTTGTATCGTCGCAACGGTCTTTTCTTTCTGGATTCTTTGCGAAGGAATTTGTGGGATTGTTTGTGGCGGGGTACGGTTAAATTATTGGAAGAAAGAGGGGGCTGATTCTTGCTTTGGGGGGCGAAAGTCGATGGATGTAAACGTTGCTGCGAGAAAATTTCTGTGAGCGATGAAGCAATGGTTTATTATCATGATTCGTAGATCGTTTTGCTAGTCTTCGCGTTGCTTGAATTGCTAATTTTATGAGACGATAATTTTGTCGAAGTTGTATTTTTATTTATATTCACTAAGCACGAGTTATTGAATCTTTTTATATTTAACATTTATTTGGGACGTGCCATAAGTGATTCGGTTTTTCGTGGGGACTTGAAACAATGGAAAGCGTTACAAAACAAGTGTGCCGGCAATTTTAAAAGTGGTCCAAGTCATTCGACTTTTGAAGAACCATAATTATTAATAAGATACAAATAAAATTTTACGATCAAACAATGTATTTACATTGTAAGAGCAAATATTCAATTAAGTATTTAGTTATTATACTGACGAAATATTTGTTATACATATAAATGCAAAATATTACATATCTCGAAACAAAGAATATAAAACATAGGCCCGTTTCATGATCAACAGCACAAGTGTGGTTTCTATCAATATCGAAGAGCAATTACCAAAGGTACAGTACAAAGAAATAATTGCAACAATAAATCTTAAAAACAACAGTCCCATTCGGATCTGCCAGCCACGAATTATAATTTTCCCACCATACTCTATTAATAACGCTCAATACCGCCCGCCGATACAATCAGACAGATCCGACGAAGACCAGTCTATCGACAATTTGTCATCGACTTTTCGAGTATTTCATCGTAACCACCCAAGCGAAAGGGCGCAACAATAGCAATAATCGCTCAGCTGGCGGGTAAAGTTTTGAAAATCACTCCTCCGCGGGCAGAAAAAAAAGGATAAATCAAACAAAAAGGATAAGTGCGCGGTAGAGTCTGCGGTGTAAATCGAGAACCGACGAGAGGGTTGCTGAAAATTGTCGATAGAGTTATAAAAGTGGGCTCTGTGGCCCCCTGCCACCCCTTCGAGCACACCCCGATGTCGCACGAACAGACACGCTGGGTTGGCTATCCTCAAATTGTGAACAATACACTATTTATGTCTGGCTCCTGACTATCCTGCCAGCATCGGAATTCCTTTGTGAAACGAAGCTATCGACATTTCTCTTCTAACTGATGATGGCTGCACAGAGAAATATATATAAGACAAAGAAATTCCCTTGATTACACGTATGTATAAATATATATCTATTGTATCCGTCATACAATTATGTATTGCAAATCAACATTTGCATCTCCCTAATTATTAGATTTCGGTAATAGCAATATTTATGCAGAATATTTAAAAGATGGAGTAAAATATAATAATATAGGGTAAAGCTAAGATTGAGGATAAAATAAAATACTACTGTGTAATGTAATGATTTGCACGCAACTTATGAGGTCTGTTAATTAAATAATGAACTCGAACGCTATTTACAAACCATTCAAGGATTCCATGATTATAAATTACAAGAGTAATGGAAAACAGATGTCTAGCGAAATACGAACGTCCGGTGTTCTTATGTGCATACTATATACCACAAAAATATATGATTAGAATGGGGGGGGGGGGGTTCGGAGGATAAAGGTGTTATCTACAATTTGTATAAAATGTGAACTACTGGAATGGCAGAAAGTGATATGAAATGGTCTTTCACGAAATCCTTCATTTCCCATTGCTCGATCACAGAACGAATATAAGCAAATAAAATATTTGAGTGGCCCAGGGTGTTATCTGTGTTACACCACACTATTCAATAATGAAATTCAACTCTAAGGCAGCCACGGTACATTCATAACACGATCATCCATCATAACCATAACACTCTGTCGTAAATAACTTAATATATCTAAATACGAAAAATAGTAAAAGTGCTACAAGTCACACGCGCCGTCGTTTCATATAAGAGGAACATAGATAAAATAACTTTAAACTCAATTTACTCGAAACTTCATATTTCCAACGCGTAACACCTACGTCCTCCGAATCGTTCAATTACCCTGGAATTACTCTATACGTATATACTTCGCGAGGCCGCAGAAGCTACCTGATCCTCTGTATCCTATCACACGAGGCAAAACACACCCGTGTATGTTTTTCTATCGGGGTAAAAAAACAGCGTATAAATACGGCTTGTTAGGCGAGCGGTTCGAATCCGATTGCGTCTCGCGCCGTGTAATGGCACCCTATTATGCTAATCGCTAACCCTTCCGCGTTTAACCAGCTGCGCCGTCGCATTGTCTCGGCTCGTTTTTCACGTGCTTTTTTTTCTGCTCGCGTGTTTTCAACGAAACAAAACGCACGCGCCTGTATATCGCACGACCCACGTGTCGATTCGCAGCCAGCCTGCATCGGGGGTGAGTTTTTGCCATAGACCGCGACACTGGGGGTGAAGAAAAAAATAGAAGTTCACCCGATGGGTGGATGAAAGGTGGCGGAGGGTAAAGATTGCCTTTGAATCGGAGAGAGAACGAAAAGGGGAAGAAAAAAAAAGATTTGGAAAATGTATCGTGCTTGATGAAAAGTAAGAGCGGTTGCAAATCGACGTAACCCGTTTTTTCGCCCGCCCAATCGGCTCACCCTTTTTGCTATATTTGTGCTTGAACTCGACGTGGCGTTCCTTCGAGTCGCGTTATCCGATTAACTGTGACAGAATTATGAAAGTGTTTCTGACTACACTTCTTCGCTATATCGGTCTACACCTTAGTACAGACTAGGACGGCTATTAATAATTAATTATTAACTGCCAATTCGATGAAAAGTATCGAAACAATCGAGCACAAAATAATAAAGGGAAGCAGACAGCATCGGGGAAATGTTGGACGTACAAGAACAAATAAATCAAGTTGAACTAATCGAAGGCACTCTACTTCCGGGACACGCACTGCATCAATTGCAGCGTGCAACTACCATGCAAAGGGTTAAAAAGAAACCCAATGGTAGGAAGTACAAGGAAAAAGTACGCGAAAGGAAGTGCAGGAGGAAGAAATGACAGGTCTCGAAGACCAGCCTTCCGGTAAAGGGTGGGCAGACTTTAACCCTTTCACCCTCGAGGGGCATGCGCACAGGAAAGTCTGCAATGCAACCTTGGTAATTGCTGCACCGGAGACAAAATGGTAGACCTTCGTAGCGATGGCGGAATCGCGGAATACATTCGCGGGCGACAATCTTCTAAAAAAAAAAGAAGACACCGCAAACATCGTTTTCCTTCTTCGTCGAATCCATCAAATTCCGATCGATCGCCGATATAACGTATGGACCGCGTGCGTGCATCAACGCGAGCCACTTTGAGATTCAAATACGTACGTCCCGTTTGATTTTCGAATCAGCATCGTCTCGTGGTTTTCTTCTGGGCCGATAGTGTGCCTCTCTAGCTACCAGCGCCACGCGTAAAAGTCATGCTCCGTTGAAAGGAGGCAATTACCAAGGAGATTTAAGGAGGGCAAAGAGGATCACGGCGTCTTTCCTCTTTCTTCCCTATTTTTTTCCTCTTTTTTTCTCTCCCCTTCCAACGTTTTTTTTTCTCTTCTTCCCTCTTCTGGTCCAGTCTTCTTGCGGGGTTGATGGCGCGGCTTGCTACGTAGTTAGCGGGGCGTGTCTTCAGTTTCTTTGAATTAAACATCGTGCCCGCTTCAATCAGCCCATCCCCTCGACCCCTTCGCTCCTTTCCGTTCCGTCCTCGTTCGTACACCAGCGTACCGCCGTCTATCTTTCTTCCTTTTTAACGTTGTACGATGCCTCTGATGCAGTGCAGGCCTGCCTCGATGGTTCGTCTTGGTACGAGTACGTTTCGAACGATGGGGTGAGGTCGAAGGTGAATCGAAAGGGCATCGTGGAACCCTCTCTTGCGAAGACACGCGTTCGCGAGATATATTTTCTTCATAAATTTGTAATCAGTTCTTGCACCAGCTTGTCGAATCGACGGACGTTTCTTTCGCCGAGGACGCCTCCGTTTGCATATATTTATGTATATGTGTACATGTGTATCTATACATATGCGGGGGATGTTCTGTTAACTCGACGGCGAATTGTTTAAAAGGTGGTTTGTTTAGTTTGGAATGTTTTAGTGTGCATTGACGTACTTGGGGAATATAGGGAAGGGAAGTAATTGTTTATTGTATGGGAGTAGTGTATGGTATCATTAAGTTTACCGGCGATTAATTAATACGATGACGCATTTTATAATTATACGTAAATCTTTTTTTTTTGTTTCAACAACTCTCCCTCTTTCAGGCACAGAAATCGTTCGCTGTTTCACTTTATACCTTTTTCCACCCTTAATGAAAACACATTAACGTTGTTCTACCTTGACGCGGATCGAAATATACGATCCCAGATTCTCACGGTCCTTTCGACGTTGGTCCTACAAAAGGCTACGGATCCTCCATTGATATTAATACCAACGTTTTTATAATTTATCGAGGGTAAAGATACTTAGACAGCACTTTCTCGAGGAGAATGCAAGCGCGTACGTAAATCCAGCGTTACAGCCAGAATACTCTCCCATGAGCGTACATAAGTCTTGGACTCAGGTGGTGCACACTTGACACAATGTTCATACTGCGAGCCTCTGGCACTTTGCTATTATCGAAATTTATTTTCCTCGTGTTTTACTGATCCGGTGTACAGAGAAAGAAGAAAAAAACATCGTTGAGCAGGTCAAACAGTGATGCACCCACTAAACGGAATTATTGTAATATTTTTCCACTAATCGTGTATCATTTAATAATTTTTCTTGCTCCATTTTTCTTGCTGCTGCAGATTGTTCTTCATTATTTTAATTCACTTGCCCCCGCGTAAATTCGGCTCAAGGACGATTTTTAATCGATACCAA
Organism: Nomada fucata; assembly: GCA_948146005.1. Classification (NCBI taxonomy): domain Eukaryota; kingdom Metazoa; phylum Arthropoda; class Insecta; order Hymenoptera; family Apidae; genus Nomada; species Nomada fucata. Next base: position 10,728,940 of record OX411275.1, read on the forward strand.
CGATCTTTGGTAAAAAATAAAAACCGAAATTTCAACACTCAGACGAAACTGTTCGAACGCATTCGAGGAACCAGTACCTATGCATCCCTAAATCCGTGTCGGATAAGATTTATTTAAAGAAAGAGCGAAAGTCCAATAGCATTGGCGATTATCGAAATCACGCGGAGTACGATACGAACGGTTGGCTGCGTCAACACGTGTTATGGAGATGAAACGGCACGAAAATGATTACAGGGTGATTTTCAAGAGGTGTACGCTCTCACAGGATATCAGGCTTTTTGTGTCAAATCGATCCGCACCCGATTGAGCGAGGGTGTCACGGCGGCGGACGGATACATAACACTTGGGGCGTTCCAAAAACGATGTTAAAGGGTGTCTGTTGCCACCGCGTGTAAATTTAGTCAAGACTGCAGGCGCGCGTTATTGTACACACGTGTACACCTATAGAATATATCGTTCGCCGATCGCCTCTTTGCTGCCACGGGATTTTTCATCCCTTCGGTGTCCGCCAGGCAAAGTGGGATGCAATGTTTCAGCGAGTTACTTGCGATTCATATTCTGCTTGAGTCGATGCGTGTAATATTTTGCACACATTTATGTACACCGATGGAATGCAGATTCTGGGAACACCTTTTCGTCTCATTGGCTTCTTGGTTCTTTGGATGGTTTTTAGATGATTCACTGAGTCGAAATTAATGTCAACGGGACAGATGGTAATTGCATTTGCTTCGATGCGATCCACTTTGGAAATATTTTGAAATTTTTCACTTCCAATTGTTAATCAGTCGGAGATGTTTCGTACAGCTTGAAATATACCTGGTGGTCATAACTTTTGACGGGTAGTGGATACGTGTATGAAGAGCGTAATTGATATATTTCATTTCATTTCACCACGGTCGAATCATAATGGAAAGTGTTTTAATTCACTTTCGGAAATTTGGGTTAATTCGATCCGAAACGGAGATAAGAATACTCTTTCGTTTTTATTTTCGATGCACCATTGAAGCTATTGTGTTCGCGGGGGGAAAAGTCCATTTATTTCGCGTGTCACGGAATAAGGTATTTTGTCAGTACATTTTATTAAGATCGGCTTAATATTTTCTACAATATTTAAGTGACTAAGTAGATATTATTAGATTTACCGGAATGTTCTGTCCGATAATGTCATCTCAACTTTCAACATATATGGCTGTCCCTCTTTACCATCATATTTCTACATATGTGCTTTTCTAAATTACATCAGCAACGATTTATTATTTATCATTTAGAAGAATCAAATTCTCACGACCAGAATCGCAAGAGCAAGTCTTCCTTCTACGAATGGTAGTAAATATTAATATTTACTGACCAGTATAATTTCCATCGTTACTGATGTAACTTAGAAGGGCACGTATTTCGAAACACAATGGCATATCATGGTGAAACTTGAGTTGGCATTATCGAACAGAACTTTCCGTATTATATTATCAAAATTCGTGCATTTTAATCTAAAAATATTCCATTCGATTTTCCATGCGCAACGAGATAAGGTATTTTCCTAACTCATTTCCCAAAGAACTTAATGTCGTACAATAACGCCGAGCAAGTCTCTCTAATCTCAAGAATTATCAGCGACTTATTCTTTATCACAAAACAAGGAACTTCCCTAATATTACTCATCATCTCATTTCACGCCCCCGTCTGACAACAGGCGGGCAAAGAAAAGCCAAACAATTCTGTTCTGTTCTGCATTCACATACTTCTCAACCGCTATCTGACAAAATCCGTTATCGAACCGCCTCGCCCGATTCCTTCGTAATTATAATACGTCGTACGTGTTCGATTTCTCGGTTCCAGTGTTGCACGAAAGTCAAATATAAATAACGCCAAGATAGGTCTCCGTGGAAAATTCGTTTCCCGTCCCCCTCAAATCCATCCCTCCCTCACCGTCCTATCAATCTGACCAGCCTCCCTCTGTCCCTCCTCCTCGCTCTCCCTCCCGATTCGTTCACCCTTTTCCCTTTCTTATCCTTTCAACTTCTTCGGAGCAGCGAGAAGATGTACGGCTCGATACCCCACGGTCGAGCTGCCTCGGAGCACTCGAGAAGTCCACCCCAAAGATTTGATCAGGAAAAAAAAAGAAGAGATACGCTGCGCGGAAAAAGGGGTGAGGGGCGAGGGATGGGACCCCTTGGGTTCCCGCACCGGATCGGAGGGTGGCCTTCTCGCGGAGCGCCTGGTCCGCCGCACCCCAGCGCTATGAAAAAAAACTTCGCTACCCCCTAACGATTTTTTTTCTTCTCCCCCTCAACCCCATCTCCGGGCACGCTAATTACGTTTTTAAGCGAAATTACTTCTTGCGCGGAGCGTCTAAAACTCGGGCGACGTTTCGACTGGGCTGGCAGACCTGGCGGCGGGACGGCGGGTGGGGGGTGCAGAAATGTAAAGGGGGAGAGGGTTGTGGGGGTGGTGCTGGACGAAATAAACGCAAGGGTGCAACGTTTCTCTTCGTAATTTCTCTATTCGGCTGGGCGAGAACGGAAGAAGTCTTGGGAGTGAATCGCGAGTGAAACGCTATGGGGCCTGGAGGGGGTTCACTTTCGTTTCCCGTGGCCCACAGTCAGAATCCGCTGTGATACCTCCGATTGTAAGATGTTAAACGGCATCGTTGACGACGTAACTCATCTAAATTATATTCGTGCCGACAATTGGCCCGGCTACGGTCGTGGAAGAATCGGCTGGGTCAGCGGAAAGTGGCAATCATGCCTGGCCTCCCACTTTGATCCTCTTTACTTCACCCCTCCGCCCCTTTTGGTGAGCCCTGCCTGGATTTTCCTTTTTTTTGTTAATTTCATTGGCTTCCCGAGGACGGGAGTGCTCCCGGTACCGGGCATATCGTCTGTGAGATTTAATTTCAGCCTTTTACTTATCGGCCGAGGCTGCGTATGGCTTTTTTCTGGCCAGTGTGGTTAAGGGCGGGGATGAATAGGGATCGTAGGTGTAGCGAAAGTTTCGTCGCGCATAAATTGCGGAATCTATTGCGCTTTACTGGAATAGATAACGGGTACGTTAGAAACAAGCTTAATACACGTGGAGGTAACTTCTCAGAAACTTTGTTATACGTATCCGAACCATTCTAACACTAGAACTACCAATAGATTTGTGTACTATTCGGACAGCATACGTTAGACAGATAACGAACACGAAAGTCGTTGAATGGACATTAAATAGAGATGTACAATTGTCATTCTGTCTTATTAAAACTCATCATACATTGCTACAACGATACGTATATATTAATAATTATGCAGCAAGAAATCTGAGACAAGTCATTCTGACTTTCTTCGTAGTTCCAGTGCTAAACGTATTTTTCTGAAAACAATGGCCCCGCTGAATTCAATACTGTCGCCCCGAACTGTAGTTACATCGGTGGCATTGAAATTTCCCTAAAATTTGACTGCGTCAACCACTGAATACGTTTTGTTTGGATGCTTCCAAACAAATCTGCAATCTTCTATTATTTCAGTTATACAATAGGAAAGGCAACATTTAAACGCGCAACAACTAACCTATTTCACTTCAAACGATAACCATGCCAATCGCTCAATTCACCCCCCGGGTGTAGCAAATGAAACCCCGCGTTCCTCGAGTTCGACGTTCGAACACGAGCGGCGTATCAAACTTCGCAACGACGCAACGTGTTCCTGTCCCTGGAGCAAATTTCTTCTTTTTTTTTTTCTTCCGGCAACCCTTCTCGATATTGACGACCGATCGAGAGATGCAGCAGTTACGCGCATCTCATGAATAATTTCGTCCTGTTTCTCTCTGTGGCGCGGGTCGATTGGACGGCTTGCGGGGTTAGGTATAAGGGTGCAACCGGACCTAGGCTCGCTGCAAATCCCTATAGATAAAAAGTCTATACCACCCCAGGCGCTATCGCCCTAGCCGATAGTAGTGACTCACCCACGATCACCCAACCCATTTTTTTTCAAACCCCTCCGTACCACGGATCCGTGGGTCCGCGACTCGAAGGGATGAATCCTTTCGCCCCGTGCTGTTCCTCGTTGTATATACCTTGCTGCTACCGCGGAGAAGGGTTCGTCGAACCCGATACAAAGTTCTCCTCTTGGGAGTTAGTTTATCGTGGAAAGTGGCGGTCGATAGGACGAGAGAAATTATAATGCTTTTGTTATGCAGAGTGCAGGAATGTAGATGTCGAATTTTTATGTTATTTAGAATTTAGGGTCTTCGGGGCGGGTTTAGTGTAGTAGATGTTTATTTTACTTTCTATTAAATATGTTCGTCAATCAACGCTTGAGAACCCTTTGGTATACAGGGGTTGGAATACACACAGAGCGGTAGTATCATGTACAGGAAAAAGTAAAAAAGAAATACAAAAATGAATAAGGAATGAAAGAAAATAAAACAGGACAGAGCGAGAAGACAGAAAAATAACAGAAGTGGCACGCAAGACAGAGAGAAAATTAATGCTTATTTACGGCAGTTAGAACAGAGTGTTTAAACGGTAAAAAGGAAGTCCCATAAAGATTGAAATTATTGCAAACGTTTTGAAACGTTTTCATGTTACTTGGCTGCTAACTAAACAGAACACTTTGGCAAATATATGAAAGCATAGTTAATTTTTGCATCTACACGCGAAACAAAAACGAGGTGTTGCACTTCACTGTTGTTGACCTGGCGAAAACATCAAATATACAATATCTCTGTCTGTTCATAACAATGACATTTACCAGACCAGTTTTATTGTACTAAAACCGTCGTCCCCGAAGACGAAGAACAGGAACCCCTCATCGGAAAACGTTTCATCCGCACACCTGGGAAAACCACGGAGGTTAATAGTCGGTCGAGTATCGTTCGAGAGTCGCGATCCGGGTCTCTTACAATCGAACACCTCTTGTACCCACGAACACCTTCACCGCGATCCGCTAATGGACTCTCATCTGACCTCGCTCGACTCGTGTTACCCCGTCGTTTTATTATTCATGGCCGTTACTAAACCGTGGAATATTTTCCCTCTCGTCGTACACCCTTTTCTTTTCCTTTTTTTTTTCCTTTTTGGTCGAAAGCGGGCGTCGCCTTTTTACGCGCGCATTATTTTTTATGCCCTATACCGAGCACTCTCTTCACCCTGTTCTGTCGCCATCATCTCATCCCACCCTTTCACCCCGTTTCGTCCTTCTTCCCTGCTTTCTCGTTCGTCCCCGGTGTTCCAGTCCCGTTTGTCTGTCCTCTCCGTGGAGCTTCCTCCAATAAGCAGACACCGCTGACGGGAAATTGTAATTTTAATTTTTAATTCTTTTCTTTTTTCCAACGATCCCACGCGTCTCAGGGAGCCACTGGAACCTCGACGGGGGGTTGAAGCACCGGGAAGAGGGGGCGAAGCTTAAATTGTTTATAGCGTGTGGATATCCTCCGATCGATCGATCGGCCTGGATACCTTGCTAATTTCTGGGACTTTTGAGGAATGGAAACGAGGATCGATTTGCGAGGATAAAGGTATTCTGGAAACGTGACTGAAGGTAAAATTTTGTCGGAAGTGCGATAAGTTTTCATCTTTTCGATGAATAGGCATCGTGAGTAATGTTTATCCTTTAGTATTTGGCTCGATTGCGGTTTGTTTAATATAATTGGCTGGCAGTATCGGCTGTTTATTGCAGGCCAATAAACTCCACTTTTTGAATTTTAAAACAAGAATCAGTGCGCAAGAAAAACGACACGAATGCCCCAGGAAAACCAGCGTCCAACCCAAACAAAAGTTTCACACGACCGCCCACATACGTACGACGCGTATATCATCCCTAAAAGAAAACACCACCCTCGAAGTCCGATCCGTATCAAACGAATCCTCGACAGATAACGCGCAGAATCATCCTGATCTTTCTAACTTAAACACCAACTTAAACATCCCTCTGTAATTGCCAAGACGTACCCCAAGAATGTTATTTACTCCCACGAGTCTCGCGTACCCAGCGTTAACAAACTAATTTCGTTTCGCATTTCCTGTCCGCGGAATCCGTTCCCGTCGTCCCTTTCATCCGCGCTGAAAAGAAACGCGAGCTGAGAGTCTCGTCCGTTTCTCCCGGCTGAAATAAAGAACGCGGAAGGAAATATTTTGACCCCGTCTCTCTCTCTCTCTCTCTCTCTCTCTCTCTCTCTCTCTCTCTCTCTCTCTCTCTCTCTCTCTCTCTCTCTCTCTCTCTCTCTCTCTCTCTCTTTCTCTTTCTCTCTGTGTCGGCGAGTCCCCTTCGCCCCCAAAAACTGAGGTGGTTGGACGGTCCTACCCTCGGCGAGGGGTGGCGAGGGGCGACGAAAGGAAGCGTCGTGGTAGCACGCGCGTTCTCCCCCTCGGAGAAGTATCTTGCGTAATTAAGCAACGCAGCCGTAATGTATCCAGTGTGCAGGGTCGGCCATATTGCCCCCGGTGTGGGCCGACGAGCGAAAGAGGGAGGCTGGAGGCCGTGCGAATCGAAGTACGAAGAGGGTTGCTACCGGCTGAGAAAGATGGAAGGGTGAAGAAGAGAGGACAGGGAAGGAGCTTTGGCGAGACGGAGATGGATAGATACGAGTGGAGGGTGGTTCGAGGGGCGAGAGGAGGACCAGGGTTGAAGGGGGGTGGGGGTGGAGTGAGGGTAATGATATGCCGGGTAGTCGGAGAACCAGCGACGACTTCGACCCTTCATCGTCCGAAGAAGGAAGAAGAGACCAGGGGAGGGATGAGTCGCAAGCTCGTTCCAGCGGCTTCTTCTTTTCTCCTCGACCCCGTCTTACTTCCTTTTTCTCTTTGCCTTCCCTTTTGCATCCTTCTCTCCCCTCTGCCTCCCTTTTTTTTTATTTAATTTGGCAGCAGCAATTACAGTCGCGAGACACTCGTGCTACGATACCTCTGCTGTCTTATGTGTATATATATATATATATATATATGTACTTCGTGCACGTTGGAGGTGCTTGGAGTTTTTTTTGTGTATTGTTTCCCTTGTTTGGTTCCTGGGGGATGGAGCGCGGTGGCTGGTCCGTGGCAGGTCGATGTGGAATCAGTCGTGGAAGAATTGTGATCGGAGTTTTTGGGGTGGCGAGTGGTAAGAGTGTTTAAAATTGTGCTATCCAAGGTCGGAGGTTTTATAGTTCGAAGGTGTAGAGATATTAATGTTGAATCGCGAATTATTGCTTTAGGATATTCTGCATACTGGGTGGTGTTAGTAATTATGCGACAACAGGGACGACAGTAGATACATTGTTTGTAAAAAACTAAGCGCGAAATTGAAGAGCAAATCGTTTCTAATTCGAGAGAATTGAATTTGTGTGCAATAAGAAAATTTGATTTTACACGAACAAATAGATAGTGTTGAGATGTATGAGCAATGAATCAAAAAATTGACAGAAGTCTTTAAATTCTTGTGACTTAAAGGCCGCTTAAAGAACTTTCGCACTGTTTCAGTTTTCAATGCAATCGTGTGCAAACCTGGAATAATGGCAATCCATCCCGTCCAAGATCTATCAAAACGGATTTCCTTGCACCTATGTATTACCATTCACCAGCTGCACATAGAGTATATCTAATTTATGACGTCGTTAAGGGTGGATATTTAAACGAGGCCAGATAGTATTCGCTCGATCATGTACACTGAATTAATCTCGGAGTCATTGGGCGTGAGCAACGCCGTCAAATTAACTTACATCTGCTCCTCGCGAATAAATCACGACGCTGATTCGTTTAAGTCGTTTGCATACGATTAATTGTATGGGACTAATGATCGATACCGTTCCTTAGAGTTCGATCGACCGAGTTCCACCGCGAAATGGGCCGTCCGCAGGTCAACGCGATATACATCTAATAAAGCTACATATATAATAATACATTCTACAATGTACTCTTGTATATATATATATATATATATATATATATATATATATATATATTTTATATGAAATTTTCACCTACATAAATTTACCAATTTCGTCGAGTTCGTTACTTTGGCGACTGAACGGCTTAAATAGCAGTTCATCCGCGGAAAAAATAAAAGAAGAAACAACGAAATTCGTAAAATTGGTACGCACGATGGGTGCGCGGTTACGAAACACCGTGTGCGTGTATTAATTATGATGAGTCGTGGTTTCGTAATAGTTATAAGTATATAAGTGTAGGAAAGTCGCATGCTTCGGCACCGGCCACTGTTATGCAAATCAACCGTGGTACACCATGGTACCCACCCATAAGCGATAAAATATCCTTTATACAAGCCTTCCATTGTGAGAAATTCGTGGCTAGGCTTCGAGATACGCCGCGGTGGAAAGAAGACGTGGGGAGGGTGTGCGCTCGATCACCGATCGTTCAGCAAATGTTACGTGAAAAAGTTTGTTTAAAAAAAGAGGGCAACTTGTTCTCCACTGTAAAATGGGGAATAAAATTTTGCACGATATTGGTGGATTTTATTTATATAAAATGTCTACCTCAAAAAGGGTGGACATGCAAAATGGAAGGGTGCAAGAAGCGCTATATAGTTAATTTAATATTCTGTTTAAAAAAATATTTGGTCTACACAGGGTGTCTCGTACGATATTCATAATTGTAAATACGAATGTAACGACAGTGAAATTCCTTTTTTTTTTTTAAAGGTTTGAAAAGCTGCTAGCAGGGTGTCAGAGGATAAATGTGATCAATTCGCATGAATATTTTGCATAAGGGATCTTTTTGATTGAAAGTAAGAACAGTTAGCGAACTAGTAAATCGATTTCAATTGCCTTTCGCATACATAGCTTTGTTTTCCATTCCTGACATTACTGTAGTTTAATTTACGCGGACACGACCACCAGTCTTCTTATTTTGAAAAAGAACATTATGTTGCGTTTCCCATTTGAAACCCACGCCTATTCGTACTATTAATTATAATATTTAAGAATGCTTGAAATTTTTAAACATCGAAAGCATGGAATTGGAAGCCAAGGTTTCCTAAAACGCTGATATTTTACTTCGCAATATGCAATGTGTGGAAAACATTGTAACGCAGAATTATTTCTTCATGAAATATTCCATCGTTGTTGGACACTGTATTGTTTTTTTAATGGACGAAATCGTATGAAATATTGAAATAAAAGGGAAACGTCGTAAGCAGGAGTTCTCTATAGACCGTACAACTGAGAGATTGATTTCAAAACGGTTGTTGACCTTGGACTTGAACACATTTGTGCATGTCGATGGAATTGATGCGATTGATTTTTTTTTCTGCGGGACTTACTGTCGCCATGAACCCGCAGAGGGAACGAATATACCTTCGGAAAATGTAAATTAAATTCTCTTTTCATGGAAATACGATTTTGTAATCTATAGTGATTGTTATGCAAACCATTTGTACTTGTATAAATATATATATCTATTACGAGTGGCGTAAATCTCTACGGATTGTTGCAAGGGAAGAATAATTTTACTAGAAAAAAAATAAAACCATTCAATTTATAATTTACAATTATCTTTACCTTCATTTCTAATTTCGAGTCATCCAAGAGAAAATAAATAAACTATTTCCACTGTTCATTATGAGCAAATTCATAAGAAGTATTCACAATCATAATCAAAAACATTTTTCCACCGAAAATAATCCAAACGATCACATCTACATCCAAAACCACCCTCCGCAAAAAGACACGTTTCAAAATACCAAAATTAATGTTAAACTAAACCATTACAAACCGTACCAACAACTCGCCCCCCATAATCTGGTTCCACGCGCGACATCATCTTCCAATAACTACTTGCTCCTTGCTTTCCGAATATCGCTCTCGCGAAAGCCTTTCTCCTTTTCTCGCCGATAAGTTCAGCAGTCGGATACGGGGGAACAACAAACAATCCGTTCGATTATGCCGACGAGACTCCACCACTTTCGTCGCAATTCCCCATAAACGTAATCCATGAAAGGGACGGCCGAAAGGGTGCGGAGCAAAGGAATACGTAGATGAAAACTAGGCCACGCGTGATCGCGCGAATTTACTGCATATTGGCTCGACTGTTCTCGTTTTCTCATTCCCTCTTGGCCGTCAGCGTTCGATTTCGAGACCCCTGACCGATTTGCTTAGCGGTGCTGCTCGTTCTTCAAGGTGGAAACTCAAAGGCCGGGTAGTTAGTCGTTGGTCAACCCTGGTAATTGCGCGTAACCATGGAAATGCCTGTTTGTTTGGGGCTCTTTCGGTCATAAAAGGCGAGGGCGCGCGCAGGGTGAAAGGGTACGCTTTTCGAGGCCACTGAATGCAAAGAAGGGTTGCAAAGGGTAGGCCGGAAGTCAAGGACGCATTCACTGACTTCGAGAAACTCGGCCAGCGCCTGTGGTATCGTATGATTTTTTTTTCTTTGGTTTTTTGTTATTTCCTTCGATTTTTCCCTTTGTTTCCTTTTTTCCAACGGCCCGACGCCGCGTTACGGGTGAGGAGAGACTTTTCGGGCAAGCGAACGCGCGTGGCAGATGTTTCGAACCTGTTTCACGTGTTTTGGGAGTTTTTATATAGTTTTTATAAGGTTCGGTTTCAGAGATGTAGCGGTGTTATGAAATTTTTGTACCCTTTCTCTAAATGTTTATAAAAGCCTGGAATTATAGAGCCTTTAAGGCGGGATCGTTTTAATTAAATGTATATATTTTTCGACAGTCTATGAGGCCTCCAGATTCACCGTGAAAAATATGCCAGCCATTTTTCATATGTCTGTTAAATTATCGGACCCGTTACCATTTTTTCATTATTACAGCAACTAGAGTGCTAACTGAACATTAAATAATTCACTTCATCAATATATCCAAGAGAGACATTGATAATTTGGAAAATTGTCCCACACTTAAAACCATAATTCTGAACGTCCTCAACATTATAAATAATGCGGACAAATTGTTGGAGTATGTACATATATACATATGAAACGTCTTCGAATATAAAAAAACGATATAATTTCACGATCATAAGAATGAAATCCGCTGTCAAAATCTATTATATATGATGCCTTATCATTGAATATTATTAATGGAATATCATATACGAATACGATAATTCAATTATTATACAATCTGCAGGATACAACGAAATGTAACGAAATATTCAGGTGAGTGCACCGGTTGCGCGTGCAGTTATTTTCGATCCGAACCGAGGAACAAATTGTATTTCACCGTTTCGTGTATTGATAGTAGGTCCTTTGTAGTCATGGTCCCTCGGTCGCGGAACATCGGGATACCAGGCAATACATCAATCTTTATCGAGTATTTTCGACCACGGCACACTATTAAATATCGATCCTTTACCGCTTAAATACGTGTTGTGGGTCGCACATCCGTAAACATACCTCTCTATCCGATGGTATTCTTCATTTCGCTTTCGATGTAGATTTTAAAATCCATCAAAAGTACCAATAGCTCTCGTTCGTATTTTCTCTGTAGAGAATAACGTGTTTTAACTGAAACGTTTATCAAATTCTTCTAAACGTACTTGTATACCCAACGTCATCTGTATTCCCTTTCCCCGCGAGGCAGAAAATTATGGAACATTTAGGCCGGTGGGATGCAAAATAGTAATCGACTTTCAGGCAAGGAACCGTTTGGCTATGGTAGAATGGTACGATAGTAGAATATTATGTTGCATCGTTGAAATGTATAATTTTGTGTTACTAACTTAATAATTATAATGGGACTTGGATAGCACAGTAGTGTAAGAGAGAAAAATATTTTATGTCGGAAATACTGTACTGTGTATATCAAAGTAGGGACTGTTCTTTATACTATCAATTATAATATTCAATTACAGTAAGCGATAATTGACAACTACTACGAATTAGAATTGGAATAACATGGAACTGTTTCAATGATTTTTTCTACCCTGTAGATGACATAATCACACGAATACACGTTCTTCTAGCATCATCTCATTGTAACTTATTACTTACCAAAAAAAGAAGACCGATTAAAGAAACCACGAGCTTGACACAATTCCGTAACCACAAGCATTAAAAGCAACCCTTATAAATCATCCTGGTAAATATCGAAGATGACCCATGGACATCGTCGTATCAAACCAAAGGAATCGTTTCTACCAAAACCCTATTTCTACCAAAGTTCGGCTCAAAAACCGCCACCCTGAAACCGACCGTTCAGATAACCATCGAAAAGCCAGAACGGCGATGCCCGAACCGTACGAAACCAACGAGAGAAGAGAAAAGAAGAGAAAAGAAGAGAAAAAAAATGTGAAAGGATGTTCACGTTCTACTCTCGCGCTAATTTCGTATTCGTCCTAGAAGGCTGCGGAGGAATAAGGAAGCGGAGCGTGTCGTTGGCGGGACACGGAGGGACGTGGAAGGACCATTGGAAGGGTAGAAGAAAAAAAAGGGGTCGAAAATGTGGCAGGCGCGAGGGAGAGGCGCAGAGAAATGAAGAAGGAGAGACGTAGCGCGAAAAGGTTAGGGAAAAAAACGAACGGTGCCGAGTGAGAGAGCGAGAGAGAGAGAGGGTCGAAGCATCCCCACCCGGTGGGCCATCCGCCCCTGAAAAAAGAGTTAATATTGATCCGTTTTTTTATTTGAGTCACCCCCAGGTTTTTCACCCTCGCTATTTTTTCTTCCCTCGGCTGCAGGGATCGCCGCGCGGCTCTGGCACGACAGAGACGGAATTAGTGTTTCTATAGCAACTCTCTACCCCGTCCGTTCGTTTCTACGTCCGTCCGTCAGTGCGTTGGTCCGCTCGTCCGTGGAACGTCCGTTGCTCCGAATTATCCCTCCCTGATTCTGAGACGTCCTATGTAGCCTTTCGCCGCGTTGCACATCGGGGACACAAAAGGGGAGGCTAACTGCGAAGAAATCGCGAATGTACACGCCTGGCGTGGTGTGCGCGCTCGTGAGAGTCCATGCGAGATGACCTGTGCCTCCTTCTTTCTCTTTTTCTCTTTTCAAGGACGCGTGCACGATAATGCTCCACGGTGGTCCGCGTGATGGGTGGAATTTGGTCGAATTTCTCGGGAATACTTGGAACGGTGGATTTGGATTTGAAAATTTGGGGGGGGGGGCGACTTTTCTTAAGGGTGAATTCTGTCGCTGGTTTTGGGAATTTCAGCTATGAACGTCTTGGACGGCTCGGTTGGGTCTGGCAGTAGTGAATGCACGAAACGAGAAGAAAATTAGGTAATAATTGATAAAGGAGTGGGTGATATGAATGGTGGGGTGGAAAATGTTAATAGTTTTTTTCATACGAGACATTTCTGACGAATAGAACGATTGCGATTTGATCGTAAGTTTACTGCTCTGATCGCAGTAAAATACTGTTGTACATAATTGTAATGAAAGTTATAAAATAAAATACTGAATATTCTATGTTTCATATAAGCTTTTTCCTGTAGCTATTTTTTTGCGTCGAAATAAAAGCTTCTACTTGCAGTACTTTTTAATCTATCGTGAGGATCCTTAGCTAGGAGGAAGTCGATATTTTTTAAGTACATTTTATCGCGTTCATGTCCGGAATTTTATGGTGTCTCTGTTGAAAATGGTATACTATTAAATAATACGACGGGGTTTATTTTGCTTCATAACTTTTCTCTTCGCGTTTTCGCCAGCTCGGTCTGTTGGTTTGATGAAATTGGAATTATTATTGGAGGATATGCTGATGGCAATTCTTTTTTAGAAATCAGCAATTTTAAAGGTTCAATAAAATTAAAATGACTTTGAGACAGACTTTGTATCGAACTGAGGAAATGATATGATTAAACATCTGCTATGAATACATTTCATTAAACTCCGTTAATTACAATCAACTTGAACACAAAGTCTCTTACATTGGAAATTAAAGATTCAGAATCATTAAAAAAAGAAAACAGGCCTAAATCTGCAACAAGTCCAAAATTATAATGCATCTAAAACCTAGCAGCAATAACTCGACAAAGGCATATCGAATTTCAGCCGAACTCAAGTAGACACAATATCCACTCGATAAAGCAGCCGGAAAACGATGAATTATCCATTTTGTGATCCAAGCCCGCTACTGGGGATCATTTATAGTAATTGACAGACACGTAAAATCTCACCTCGTATCCGGCTGATAGCAGCGTCGCGATTCGATAGAGTTAAATTCACTCTAAATCAGAAAATATGAAGCCTCGCCGATCGTGCTTTTCCTCCATATACGTATACATATATACACATACATATACATGTATATCCTCGCGGGAGGGTTGGTTCCGTGGAATATCCTTCAGACTGGTAAGTCGATGCATATTTCAGGGACTCAGCCACGCTTTGTTCCGGAATATGCTCTGGGCGAACTCTTCTCCTCTCTCGTTCTTTTGCATTCCCTTTGACCAGTTCACTCCAGCCTAATAACACCCTTTTACCACTGTCTCGCTTTCTCTTTCTTTTCTACCGTGGAATCTGTTTAATGCTCACGATATCGGCTCCTTATGCGATGAAAGCGGGGCCCCGAGTTGTTCATCTTCCTCGTCCTCCTCTTCTGGTGCTGCGCGTAGTCCAGAAAATCTAATTCACGGAAGAGGAGAGGATAACCTTTTAAGTAACGCGTCGAACTCGATGGTACCGCCGTGCGACGCGTCTGTTTGCATTTTTGTGCCTATAAAACCGTACTCGAGAAGAAGTTTCGAGTGTACGGTTAATTGTGAGACAAAGGGAAAGGGTAACCAGGTCTGGTCTGGCTGTTTGGAACAAAAAGGAGGTTGCAAGGTGCGCCTGGATATCGATTGACGGCGGGACACGGTGGAGAGAAAATGTTCTCGTCAAGGGGCGTTTTTTTTTTTGAATTGGAAAGGGTTGTGGGAATTTATTTGCAGCGAAATTGAAGATTGAAGTCGGGGGATACTTTTACGCTGGCGCTACGGTAGATTTGATTAATTTTAGTTGGTATTAGGGAGAGACCATTTGTTCGGGTCTTATGTACTTACTTGTTTGGATGTCGGTATTGATTGTCCCGAAGAGTCTATTGCGCTTCAAATTCGACAGCTACGTATTTCGGCCGTGAAGAATCATATTTTTTTTGTTTCTGCCAAATATAAATGGTCATTTTCATTGATTACTATCGCTGCGCCAAATGTACAAGGATAATAATTGAGAAGTATTTAACAGTTTATTTCAAATAGTTAAATGTATACGAATTTCACTTTGAGAATAATGAATCTTCTTATACAAAGGCTCGTGAGAATTTTTATTCATGATTTTATATGACATATTTTCATTTCTATTTGAACTCACGTTACACTGTTTTACAGTATTGTGTATTCCTAGTAAACTATAATATTGCAACTGTTACCCTGAATTTTCATATTTTCTTCGCTATTTCCGCGCGTTCAAAATCTGCTCGGCAAATACGACAAGTAAATTGAAAACTTTATCCCGGAATTAAATTCCATATGGAAACGCTACAGTGGACGCAGGTCAACGTTTCGCTCCATCTCGTGGAATTCGGTTAGTGTAACGCGATAAAGAAAACGCATAGCCTCCATTCGGTCCAATTCTTATGGGGGCTCCTTACACGAAGTCGACAGAGGAACAGGCGAGTGTACGGCGTTGCAGGCTGCAGGGGTTATTTTCACGGGGGTGGATCTCGAGGGGTTTGACAACCCTTGGTACGACGGTGTCACCTAAGCGGCGAACCCCTTGGATCGTTTCATGTTCGAATCCTCCTTTTTACGAGGGCCGAGCTTACTTTTACGCAGAACTTTGTGGAAGCTCCCGGCGTTTCCCGCAGATACGTGATTGCGTGGCCAAACTGCGTTGTAACGCGTCGGAGATGTCTTTAAAATACACGATTTTACGATGTCTCCGGCGATTCCCTGCCTTCTCGACTCCTCGATCTCTGACAGGAGTGGAGAATTCGATCGGGGAACAATTATATTACACTTCGATTGAAGGAAAGGAGAATGATGACGCGAGGTAGGAAGACGAGGAGGATTTCACGGAGCGGAATTTTTTGGTGCATCTGCAACGGGGAGCAACATTGAACATGTACAAAAAATTGTCAGCGAAAGTATTATTTATCAGTGTATCAAACGCGAGGATATGAAAATCAGTTGGGTTAATTTATTGCTCGCTGTCGTACGAAATTGGAACTAGCTTTTTATAACTGAAATATGATTCATTTATACCATACATATAACACACTATACTTTATACATATTTTTCATATATTCAAATAAATTATTCAATTACATTTAAAGATTTTCCCATTTGTATAGATTTATTTATTACCTGTGCTGTTCGATTACGGAAACGGCAGTACTGGCAAGATTTATTGCATCGGTGGTGTAAATTTATGTAGAATGCAGCATTTTCAGAACGATATAGATAATTCTGAATGCCATCGAGTTATTTCTGGCAAAATGCGGAAACATTGAATCAGAGGTCCTCTAGCCGTGCAATACTACCTCCCCGCTACAAATATTGAATAAGTTCGGATTAATAATATTTTTAATATTTCAGTGATGCTGCAAATATCCTGCACTGTATTGAAGTTTATTGTACAGAAATATGTTTCAATTGCATCCGGTCAACTTAGAACAAGTTTCAATTAAACGACCAAACGAATGTATCGAATATGCTCCCGTCGTATTATTGTTTTTCCACGAATAAAATAAAAATCGCGGAATTCTCGGACTTCAATATAAAAATTTCGCGCACTCGGTTAGGAGATATCAGAAGAGATTAATAAAATATGATCCATCGACAGGTGGGAAATTATTATCGTCGCAAAAATTCCACGACCGCCACGAGATAACGGAGACTAGACGAAAATAACAATAAAATAGAAAACTACGTATTTACTGCAAACAAATAAATAATGGATCCAGTTCCCTATACAAGTAAAATTGAACCATATAAATTGATACACGACCGCCAATTATATCCAACGCTTTCCATTGGCTCGCCAATATAATTCGTGCACCCGCGTTTCTAACGTGAAGGGTTTTCGTTGTGCACTTCCAAACGCAAATCGAGTTAATTCTTATTGGTGATACTATTCTCGAGTACCAGCGTGGACATTTCTGCCGAGAAAGTGGCACCTGTCACTTGGGAAGGTGGATTCTCAGCGGGCATTAGCAAGCTAAGATGACAGGCGATAAATACGCGCGCGGTCAAACACACACACACACACACTCGCGCGCGCGCGCGCGCATGTAGTGGCAACGATAGGTAAGCAGGTGAAAAGCTGCGGTGGACAGCGGTAACCAAACGTTTCCCCGATTTTATCGGACGACTTTTCCACATAAGTGGATACCGCGGTTCTCTTTAAGCTTGTGGAGCGACAGCAACGTTTCGAATATAATTTTCTGAGGACGTCTGCCGCGTTCGAGTCACTGAACCTGGCGGCGCTTGCTCTGTAATTCATCGATACAGAGTATTCCTTTTCGAAATTTTTGGTGTAATTTTTCCTCCGACCACTGCGACAAAATTGGAAAAAGCATGTTAGAAATAGGCCGGCAAGTTCTGTCCGTTTTTGAATTCAAAGAAAATAATATATTTATTTGTATATATATCGGTACTAATGTAATTTAGAAAAGCAAATATGTAGAAACACAATGGTCAAAAGAGGCAGCCATATATATGTTGATGCTTGAGATGATATTGTCGGCCAGAACTTTCCGGTAGACTTAATACAATGGAAGGCCATTCTATTAGCGTTTAATATAAAATGATTGCCAGTTTAGAATTAATAATTGTGGAAGTCAGATTTCAGTGGTATAGAATGATCTCTTGATCGATATATTATCCCTTATGTTAGAAACCGGGTAACCGGGTACCCATTTCTATACTTCCTTTAATAATTTTGGTATGTTCTTGATAAAATATTTAACATAAGTGTTATTTGGTAGATTTCACGTCTAACGCTTCTAACATCGAAAACCTCTGAAATTCTTTTCCCAGACCGCTTGCACAATTTATTACGTGCGTTCATAAAACATTTGCGCAAATATATATGAAGTTCTCGGAAGCCAATCAGTGTAAGTCCAACTTTCCCTGAACACGAGTTCGCTACCTGAAAAACTTCTTTATTGTTAAAACATTCAGCTGATAAATCAATCAAACCACTATTTTCATACGCGAACAATAGATGACGGTACTAGCATTGCCATTTTGCCAAAACCTTATTTATTTTGGTATGATCGCTAATCGACTTACACTGATCGGCTTCTGAACCAATGTACAGATATTCCTTAAAAAATCAACCCTACTAAATTAATAATAACAGCAATAACTTTCATGCAACGCGGTGGCACGAAAGGAACTCTGCTCTCCCATACCAACCATCGGAAATTTCGAACGAATCGATGTTCGTTCCTGACGGCAGATCTTCTCGAAGGTCGCGGCGACTGGTGGCAAAAGGATTCGCCATATGGTCTTCTGCTTATCGTTTAGATGTGCCACGAGAGTCGAGGAGCATTCGACTGCCGAGAGGCACAGCGGTGTGCTTCGGGGAACGAGGCCCATTCATTTGGCGTTTGCTGTATAATTAGGACTACGAGAGCGGGCCTCACCGGAGGAGCGCTCATTGTCCTTTTTTCCCCTTTTTCTACTCTCCCGCTATAGCTGGAAAACGAGTTTCGAAAATGTATATTACTGGCTCGCCGTGGCGATCGCACGAATTCGGATCCACTTCTCCGACGTCCACTCGAAACGCACTTCCGGAAGTACCTGGTCATCCAGCGAATGAAACCATTTAGAAGGACTGTACACCGTTCTCTCTCCCTTTTCCTGCCTTTCTTTTCTTTTATTAGAGAGGGAGGAGAACCATATAGTGACCATTTGGTCCAATAAACAACCTTCTAACTCCGGCAATTTTATTCGACGTTCCTTTTCCCTCCTCTTTTCTCTCTCTCTCCTCTTTCTTCCAATACTTTTTTGGGGTCGTTTGCATCGAAATCGAAGTTAATGCCTTGGACATGGAAGTCGCGGCCGAAGGAGAACGGTGCTTCGTGCGAGGACGCACGAAATTGGTTCGACGATCGTTTTTCCTTTTTTTTCATTGTTGCCCCGTTGCCATATGCCTGGAATAAGAGCAGCGACTTCCGTAAAACGGGAAGTCATTTAAATTTAGGCTGTTTACGGAATTTTAAGAGGCGAACAGAAACAGACGGTGGAGAGGGTAACTCTCCGTTGCGACTAATATATATTCCAATTTTACGTTCATTTCGACGGTTCCGGGAACCGTCAGGATTATGTACATGCATATATGTATGTATTTTTAGGCACGCGCACGAAAGTGTCTCTTCGGCTTGTGCGAGCCTGATTGTCGGAATGACGACATGACATACGAGTAGACGTACTTACAGTGATGCCGGGGTAGATGTCGACCGAAAATAATTATTTATTTTTGGAGAAAATAGCGAGCGGTATTTTTCATTGATATCGACTTGCCTTCTGCGGTCAGTGCGATTGCAGTGATTCTTCTTTTGGACCTTTCGAAATCGTGGGATGCAGTTTGCATCGTTACTTGGACAGGCCGAGCGAATGTGTATTCTGCACTTTGCGAGTATCACTTTTTCTTTCTGGATACTGAAAGATTCATTGTGTAGCATCAGCTTGGGTGATACCATTTGGAACTGATTAAAAATGCAGTTTGTTCCACGGGAATTGGGTGCATTGTTCCACGGCGTAAACAATAATTTATAAAATTGGTGGACAGGAGGGGGACACTCGTAATACCAATGGTTGTTAACAGTAATTAAATCTAGCGTATCAACGTCAATTTTAATTTTGCTACACTTTGTCCACGTTGAAGCATTAAATATTTATATTTATATTGTCTCAAATCCGTGAAATTAACAATCCTGCGAGTTAACATCACCGACGGTTGTTTGAAATATTATGGACGTGTCGCCTTGCTTATTAATTACAGTTAAAGCGTGTCGCGTCACTTATTTCAAACAATATACCTAAAACCAATATATCAATTTCAGATGAATTTCCTGTTTCCTGTATACACTGCCGTTTATACACATTCGATCGCCTTTAAATAATAAACGTCTGTGGAAAATACTTTCGAACGAATGGTACCCGTTCCAGCGTACTAGTCGTTGCGAGAAAAGTAATTACCATTCGTCATTGAAATTTAAATTCTTGCGGAAACCAAAACATATTTGTAAAATATGTTTCATCTACAGACAGATGCGAGACGAAATTCATCTGTCATGAATAATTTAACACATTCATTTCCGATTACTTCGCGAAAAAAGAAATAATCCCCCATTGTCCTCATACAAATCGGTGAAACACAAAGTGAACCATAAGTTCATTTCTCCTTTATCCTCAACCCGAACGACTTTCACAATCATCGACGTAAATTACAATCAGCCCCGTGTACACCTCCAAGACCGTTCAAAAATACCAATAATACCAAACATCGAGCCATTAAAACACACCGTACCCCTCTGTTCCCATTCCCCGTGGAAAATACTCGTGCGCCGTTTTTCCATGCCGGAATCGGCGAGTCTACGAGAGGAAAATATACATCCATGCGTGCCTGGATTTCACGTAATTTTGGGTTTCTCCGGTAAATGGTATCGCATTTCTTAGGGCGCTGCATCGGCTTGGTGCATTGTCAACGGTGGGCCACCTAAGGGCCAAGGGTGCCAGTCCAGGATCCCTTTCATCCCTCTTTCTTCGTGGCAGCACGCGCTCCATGCTGCTATAGAGGAGCGTTTTTTCTTCTTTTCCTTCTTTTTCTTTTTTTTTAAGCAGAAAGACAAAAAACAAGGAGGCAAGGTGAGGTAGAGAACGGAAGAGGGGTAAACGGCTCCTTCTGCCCTCTAGTCCTGGTTGCTTTTAGAGGGACGCGTGGCGTGCACACGACGTCATTATTTCACGTTTCTCTCTTGCCTGGCGTCGATGTACGTATATGTACATATGTACGTGTACATATCTATGGAAAATTTATGGCGAACTAGTTGCATCGAGGCACTCCAAACATTTCCACGTTAAACTGTCTCCATTAACGTTCATACGATGATCGTTTCGGGATATTCAAACGTTGCCGCAGGAGGAACACCATTAAGGATGTTACGGCATTAACGAATGGAAAACTACGGGGATCACCCTTGTTTGTCGTTTTACGAGAAATACAACATTCGGATAATTCCTGCGAGCTCGTTTCGAGTGTTGAAAACATTTAATTGGTACGCAGATTGCGTGAGTGTTTGGTGCTTTTTTTATATCTGCAGCTTTTGTTAATATTATGTTGTACGGTTAACAATATTAATTCATATCGTCGAGGCACCGATATATCATTCATATGATTATCGATGACACTATGGAAATATATTACTCTTGCATGGAGGTGTTAGAATAATTATTGGTCAATGCTCTTCTTCTGGTCGAGTATGAATATTTTATCTTCGTGCCGGAAATGTTATTTCAGAGTAATTTTACATTTTTCCCGGTCTCACAGATTCAGTCGTGCAAGCCAATTTCTAGATCGATCACGTTCTTCGCTCTGCTTAATTATTCCACGGATGTCAACGAGGTGGTCGATCTACTTGTTTGACTTCAGAATAAATTTCCTATTGTCGTACGTAGCTGTTACGGTTCAGCTTGCGTATGTTTACCTATTTCGTACCGGCACTTCAGGTAGCTACGTAGCGGTCCAGAGACCTTCGAGTTTTCCGGAGTTTGACCTCGAAAACGGTCCTCCTTGATGCGTTTGGAAAGAAATGCACAGGCGTTTTACCTTGGGGTTTCTTCATGCGTCCTGGCTACTTTTCATAAAAGCTTCGTAGCGTCAACGGGGAACTATACCCTCCCGCTTTCGAAGGTAAATAATCGATTGATCTAAAGATAAACAGGAAATTGTACGAAGTTTAGGGATATACGATGTAAAATAGTTACACTACACCATAAACTTCGAGTACTATAATGTTGTGCAGAAACTAAAAAAAAAGGTTGCAGTATTTATTTCAGAGCAAAAAGAAGAGATTAAAGTAATGTTATGATCAATGATCAATTATATTCATATTTTTTGCGTGGTTCAAGTTAACATTCGATTGTTAATTTTACCAAGTCGATGGACCCCGTTACTTTGCTAAATAATGGTCACCGAATGTTCAATACGAGGCCGATCAATAATATTTTCCCATAATATTGAAAAAGGTATGAGTGATCAAATAATCAATCCTGATATTGTCACCTTTTTTGTATAAAACCTTTAAATTGAAACATAAATTGACCGGACTGAATTTAAAATTTATAAGTAGTAAAATAAGTAGCGCTAATGTCAAACCGGAAGTAGCATAGACTGGAATATAATAGAAGGGTTATTATTCACGCGGCGAAATCAATATTTCCAGTATACTCCGTGTCGGGCAAACGAAAGCTTACTAATAGCTTTACCTTCACTCTGTCGCATCAATTGCACACAAAGATATTACACATTTTTCCCTACAATCTGCTATCAATAACCAGGTACCATTAATCTGTGGTTGCAACGCGATGCGTCGTCGGTCACACTTTCCGAAATATTCGAGAGTATGCTGTAATTGATATTCCGTGACACACAGTCTGTACCTTTAACAATGAGACAATCAATTCAAGCAATTTTATTTAATAAATATCACGTGAAACAAATTATATTCCAGACTCCATTTCCTTTAAACATTCCTGCAAACAACCTCAATCTGCCACTTAACGTTCAATTTTAATTTACTAAAATACCATTCGACGTATCTCTGTGGACGATATCGGACGATATCGACCACCGAGACGAATTACGAAAATCGAAAGCGTATTGTATATACCTACATACATACATATACGCAGGCTCGTCCATTGATGGAAGGAGCCCGTCTCAGACAACCAGACAGACAGATTCGAAAAGAAATTCCTTGCTCACGGATTTTACCGATCCATCCAGTCAGACTCGATCCTCTGCATCTGCCACGTGCCCCCACATTACAGCATAATGTGTCACTGTGCCACGGGCACCACCTCCCCTCTATTCGACAATTTAACAGCGGCAGCAGCCACTCTACTCCTTGCACACATATACACAAACGCACCGACACAACGAGCGACCTTAGTCGCCTGTGGAATCCTAGATTTTGGAAACTCGTCGGATTGAATGGCGCAGCTGAATGCAACTCGTGCAACGTTCCAATGAAAAAAAAAAAGGAAAAAAAAAGAAGAGGGAAAGACACGGCGAGCTGCTAAGAGAAGTGGAAGAGGGGAAGGGGTGTGTGTGTGTGGGGTAGTTTTTCAGTCATCCATCCCTTTCCGTCCACCTTTCCACCATAGTCCTTCCACTCTGGTCGGGTGGCGCACTCTCCGTCTCTGTCTCTCTTCCTTTATTTCATCTGTTTTTCTTCTCTTTTCTCTTTTTTTCTTTTCGTCGTTTTCCAGCAATATTGGGCGTCGTTTGATGCAAGGATGCAACCTCGGATGAGTTGTGAAAATATTGACGCTTTGTGGGCCGCGACAGTTTATTCGGCCCTCGACCCGCGGTCCTTCAGGGGATAATAGACTTTGGATTTTATTGACGCACCCGGGGAAAATATCGATGGATCGATGCTTTCCGTGGAATCCATTAACGTGGCTCGGCTATCGTCCAACGTATGACGTGATGATAGAGTTTGCATCTATGATACACGTGTACTGTCGGTGGCAAAAGTGTTCGAACTGTACAGGGGTGGGTAAATATTTGCTGGAATGCAAAACTGTCGTAGAACGACGCGGTCAGTTGAAATTAATTAAATAAGCGGTCCTGGAACTTTGGTATTACTCTTTTGACGGACAATAGTATTGGTTTAACCGAGGAACGAAAGATAAGGTACATATGAAATTTGGAAATACGCGAGGGTGATTCAAATACAAAATATATTACACATAGGTACAATGATAGAAATATTTCTTGCCAACATATAAAAATCAATTGCTCGAAATACGCAGTTTAATACAGAAATTGAATAATATCATAAAATCTGGTGCGACCATGGTAATGTTAAAAATCGTTGGGCAAGTGTCAGATCCTTGCCTTAATTGGATATCAACAATTCAAATAAATATATTCGTGAAATAAAATTAATTCATCTACATATGAACAAAGTAAAAGTACAAATAATAATAACGACTTAAAGTATTTTATTTACATTCGTAATATCACAAATCAATATATTTTAATAAACTATTTAAATAAATCATTCTATTTAAGTTTAAAATTATTCAATTCAACGCTTTTCAAATATCCATAAGCATTCCACCACATAAAAACGGTCAACATTGAGGGTACACGGGTTTAATTCATCGTTGGATTAAAGGATGGACGGTGTGAGAGTAAAAAATGCACGAGAACGATTAAACAGTGAGATTTTAATAATAAAAATATTTTGACAGACCAGTCAATTCGATGGGAACATTTACTATAATGATTCGTGTGGTATGCGTATGATTGCGAGAAATGCGGCAGAGGCTGATGGTGAGTTTTATGGTGTGAGGTGTAATCGGAGTGATTCGAGAAATTACAATTAAACACCATTATAATACAAAAGGATCTCTTTCTCCATTTTCTTTGTGTTTCTTATTCATATTAGGAATTCGACATTGGCAGCGTAGTAATGACCATGATGATGGCAATAATAGTAATAATAATAATAATCATAATAATAATCATAATAATGACAGTAATAACTACAAGTTGAGTACTATGATTAATTAAATTACTTAAAAAAAAAAAACGTTCTATATTCGTATTTGTACGCGTAATATATATATATATACAATATATATATATTTTTTTTATAATACCCCATTTCATTTGTTCTCTTTCATTTTATTTACTTCTTCTCTTTTTCATTACCATCTTTAGTTTCTTTCATCCACCTTATCTATTTAGGAATACTATTTAAAATCAGTCTTGTGGTTGAGATATATTAGGTGTCTGGTGAGGTAGCGTCAGTTTCATAGTATACATCGAGTACCACTTGATTCGCTCACGCGTATCTAGAGAACATCACAATTATTGTTTATCGACGATACGACGTGTGTGATTTAAATGGACGATTTCTATCCGTGTGATTTATTTTATGTGCACATTTTGCGTACACCCCCTCTCTTTCTTCTCATTTCTTCTTTTTCCCCCGTGGAATCGTGAACGACGATCGATTCTCAAGTGGCCTTCACAGCTTTAATTAGAGTAGCGAAGAATATCGTCCATTCGTAATAATACCGCAAGAACAGTGTTAATCAACGTTTAGTAGTAGTAGTAGTAGTAGTTGTAGGTAATAGTAGTAGTAGTAGTTGTAGGTAATAGTAGTAGTAGTAGTTGTAGGTAATAGTAGTAGTAGTAGTAGTAGTTGTAGTAGTAGTAGCTTATAGGCATAAAAATTTGAATTTGTACCGTGTGTATGGTGTCTCGTCCCCCGTTCAAATTCGAACGCATATGCTACACGATGATCATCATTATTACACTTTCAGAAATCAATTAAACAAGGCGGCTAATTTTTTCGACAAAGGATACCCACGCATAGAGATTACAAGCACAGCGTTCGAATATTTACGTGAACAATCGACCAGCTCTTCGTGCATACGATCACCGTCTGCGTTGACTGTACAAAATTATAACTATGATATACACGGCTAGTTCTAGTTACATAGATACAGAGAAGTATACACCATAGGTACACGTAATCGTATTAATGGAGTACGCACTCGCACTGTCAGGATACGTGGCCAGACACGAACTCGAATACGCTCTATTCGATTCCGTTCTCTGCTATCGTTAGAATCGAACAGTGTTACAAGTGGTGATAAAATTTGCCACTTCTGTTGCACTCGTGCGCGATTCGTTAACGTCGAGGAATTCGAATTATTTATGTATTTGTCATCGTGTTCGCGGCGTATTCGATTCGCGCTTCTGTCCACAGTGATCCTTTTCTCGCGGTTTCCCCTGTCTTTTTTATCCTTCCTCTTCTCACTTACGATACACATCGCATTTTTGATACAACGTTATTAATTTGACACAAACATGTAGTAGTACTTAAATATGTATACATATGTTCTTTTTTTTCATAGCTTTGCACATTAAGATTAAAAGGACAACAACGATAATGATTATTACTATTACGATATTTTATGTTTGGGCAAGCGACAATTCTGTTATAAATACAATAGGTACTCGCCCACGAGGCTTCGCGTTTAATTCTGCTCGTATTTTATCCTACATCGTCTCGGCCTAGCATGTACTCGGTGATTCTGGTCTGTATACAAAGAAATATAGAAAACAATTGGCCCGTATCACCACGGGCCGGCAGGAACGTAATTTTCATTTCACCAGTATCATTCGGAACTAACAACCATTAACTAGGAATCGATCTGTTTCAAGGTACTGTGGTTACAGAATAATCGTCGTCGAACAAAGTCCATCGTCGACGAACGGGAATCGTTTCGTAAAATTGTCGTAAAATCTCCGCAGGCTGCTTTTCTTTTCATTTTTTCTTAATGCTTCCCGGTTTGTCAGCGTGGATTTTACCGGGCGACAAGGCGCGTATACAAAACTGTGATAGCATGCATCGCTCTCTCACTAAAATTCCATTTAAATCCGATCATCTGAGAAAAGCAAAAAATAAAAAGAAGAGGAGATCGACACTGACAATCAGTAAATATAATAGAATCGACGAGCGTACCGTGCATACTTTTGGCTATCAAAAGACTATATTTTTGGTTGCTGTTATTGTAAACACGACAGAGTATACACAGTCGACAGTGTATAACTATAGAAGTAATCAATAATAGTCAGGAACATGAGATTATTGCACCGCTGTGTAACATAGTCTTACATATGTTGTTAATTAATAAATCGAATGGTGTGTATAGCTTAATTTCCTCGTTTCTCTGTGTGATCATGGTAGTGGCCCAATTTATATGTTTCTTTAAAAAACAAGACTTTCTGAACACCAATGAAATATATTGTTCGAAGTTTATTATTTAGAAATTTAGTTTTGTCATGTTCTCGATTTCGATCGCTCTCTAGATCGTTATATTTGATTAAAATATTTTATTATATAAATTAAAGAGACTGGCCCGAGTCATTCACTAACACATAGATACGATGCCTCCAAACGAATAGCAAGCTCTGGTGGAACTTAAAATTCGCAGGAGATTATTACTTTAGAATCTCTAATTACACGTGGAGAAGATTTTCATACCTATTTACAATCACTTATATATAAAACAATACATACAACGAATATTGATCTTCAGCAAATTAAAATATTCACCTTTCACAACGAAACGCGTTGACGAATTTTCGCGGAACCATTCAAACACAGCACGAAACCATTCGGCGAAACGAACTCTGATATAAACTGTTTAAAATTCTAACCAGTATCGTTATGAACCAGTGCATTATAAGTACAATCACTTTTTACGTATTTATATTCACCTTTGGAACTATGATAATTTGTTTCAGTGACCGCGACAAAAGTCGCGAGAAAGCTCGTGTTGGCTTTTAATGACAACAGTATTGGTCCTTTACACGCCGATTATTATTATTATTATTATTATTATTATTATTATTATTATTATTATTATCATTATCATTATTATATTATATGTATTAGCGAATGTAATTAATTGTAAATAAATTCGCTCGAATAAAACATACGGTACGCTCGTGAATAAGCTAGCTGTTATCTTATATTTCTTTTCCATATAGTTCATTCTCTATATCATCTTATATCAAAGGTGAAGGTGTTCTATATATACAATACACCTGGGATTCGGGGTGGGTTTTGCTTTTTGCCGGGGTACGAGGTCGAGGCCTACTGACCTCTGTCGCCATGCTCGAACTGCTTGTTTAATGTCGAAATTAATTAACGTTTATGAAGAAAATAAGTAATGAGTGAACGAAGGATAAACAGAAAGAGAGGGAAAGGGAGAGAGGGAGAGAGATATGAACCGTCCATTGAAACGAAAGTGGACAATAGAGATAAAGAAATGAAGAATGAACACGTAATCATTTGAAAGAGATTGTTCAATAATTTGGCGTAGAATTCATTTCGCAAGTCCAGGATTTTTGTAAACAAATGGCAAAGATAATTATTTAATTTAATCGTTCCACGAAATTCAAAATTGTGCAGACTGTTAAAAACATTTCTATCGCCTCTGGCAAGGATGGTGCAGTTAAAATTAAGGAGAGTAGTCCTTGCACTTTGCAAAATATAATATTTTAAATAAATTGGACCCAAAGTAACGTTTCGAGACAAAAAATTTGCCTGATCTTCCCAACCAGCAGATCGATCAGCTAGTACGAAATATTGTTCTGACTAAAGTGAAATTTTCCTGTCCATGAGAGCCACACGAACTCATTGAACATCTCAGTAAAACAAATTATAAAAAATTGCCAAGGAAGAGAGGAAGTGAAACGGCGCTTCTGTTAAAGAGAACAGCCGTGACGAAAGATCGCAACGTTTCGTTGGAACGAGCTGGAGAAATGTCTCGTAACACGTGCACAGAGGGGCGATGTTTCAAACAGGGAGGAAAAAACAAGTGGGCTGGAAAACGGTTGTCGAAAGCTTGGAGGTGAATAACGAGCGAAAACTGCGGATGAGCTGGGGCCTTCGAAAGGAATGTGGCGAAAGTGTAACGCAGCGGGGACGGAGCCGGTTTCCCTTATGTGTTTTCTAGCGAATTTTCACTTTCCTGGGACGTAAGGATGGTCGTCGGTCGAAGGGCACTCTCAGCTAACTTGTGCCTTTAAAATTGCCACGTGGAAAAGTGTACGCGACGCAATAAAAGTCTGTATTAATATTTGCAATAAGACAACAAGGTAAGGACTTAGCGGTAAAAGTGATATGACCGTAAGTGTCTTTGATATTGAGTTACAATATCTTTGCACGAAAGAAGAATCTGTGACTCTATTCAGAGGACAAGCAACGTACAGTTTATTAAACGATTCAGATTTGCAAATTATTCGAGAAGAATCGAATTTTTATAAAACACGACAATCGTGCCTGATAATAGGAATTAATAACAAAGTGTACGAATCTACGACATCGCTTTGTGCATCGAAGAATCTGTCAGATATTAGTCGTATTCACGAGAAACCTATGTAACAATTTTTGGTATCAGCTATAAAGCGAAAACGATTGGAAGATTCTCCAATAATCATGAAACCGTTCCGTCAATAATTTACCTATTATCAGTAACGATAACGCCAAAAATACTGACAGATCCAGGAGCTCCCTGAGATACTCAATCTCGCCGTCTGAACAACCGGGTCTAACTCGAAATTCGCCAAACAATCGTCAACATCTTTTCTAAAATCCGTTTCATAGTCTAGTCCTAATCGCGAGCACTTCCACCCTCGTCTATCGACGTTCCAATTAATTCCCCGCCTAAGAAACACGAAACACTAACAGACAGCAGTCGTCGTTACCATCCCACGGACCAGCATCGCACAAACATTCCACCGTGCAAGCTTCCAGAACACAGGAATCGAAAGAAACACAGAGAACAGCCTTTCTCGTCCAAGAAGAAATTGTTCCCGGCAACAACGGCGCCCGTTCCCGTTCCCTATTCTTGCGAAACGGCCGTACGAATCGAATAGAAGCGAAACGAGGGCAATTCGTGGGGGCCCGAGCGATATTTGCACGAAACGCAGGCGAGAAAAACCTCCCCCTCGTTTCGCCTTTTGTGCCGACGAGATACCTAGCGGTGCGTCGGGTTAGATTTCTCGTAGAAGCGGCACGTTTCTTCCTACCGAATAGCGAACGGGGACCAGTTGGACCCCGGAAGAGGGACGTGAATGACGCGTCCAGGGCCACTTCACGCTCCAGAAAAGCGTCCCGGGACTGACCCATGGAACAATGAGGCGGCCTCGAAGCTGCGTCGATGAAATTTGCATGCCCGACCAGCGGACATAAATCAGCGTTCCCATTGAAGGCGGGATACGCTCCTGAGAGACAGAGGAGCACGGGCCCCGGGTAAGAAAGTCACGACGGAGGGATGAAACGAACTGCGGCGACGTGGACGACGACCACCGGCTGCGAATTTTCGCCACGCGGCGTTCCGTATCGTTGCGAAAACTGGTTCGCGCGAAACAACAGACAGGCACCGCAAAAGCACAAAAGACGGAACCTGGGAACCGGCTGCTCGTCCGAGGTGAAAATAAAAAGAGGACGGAAATTGGAGACGAAGAAGAAGACGGCGAACGATTGTGCGTGAGAATGAACCGGGAGAGGATCGACTTCGTTTCAGGGTGGATTCGTTAGGAATCCAGTCGGAGGCGCATTATTTGGGGGCTTGTGATTATTGTACGGATTGATGCGAATCGAGATCGCGCGAGAAGATCGGCTTACGGTGTTGGGTGTGTGTCATTTTGTTGTTTTTTTTTTCTTTTTTGCGATGGCCGAATGAAAAGGCGACCAACGATGGTTCGCTTGATTTGTTATTCTTAAGGGCGGACGCGGTGCGAAAATTTATCTCGGTATTCTTCGATGAACGACCGTCGAGGAATACTGGGACGTTGATGAATTGTGAAACGGTTTTCGCTTAGTTTACCGTGGTTTCGTTGTTACTGCTTTGGCATGCTTCGGTGCGATTGGATTGATTGTTAGAAAGCTGTCAGGGTAGGCGGTGTGCTCCTGTTTAATTCTCGTGTCGCACGAGCGAAGCGCATTCGCGTAATATAGGACGTGCAAGGATATGCAAAGGAGTGTAGGAGGGTGTATGAGTGTGTAAAAAGGCTATGCAGTTCAAACGTAGCAAAATGTAGCGACAATGTCTGCTTCGTTTCAATTTGTATGTACACGTATGTATTTGAACAAACTTGCTCGCCCAGTGGCGTTACAATGAAAGGGAAGAAAGAAACAAGGTGGAATAGCATAGATAACAACGTGGCGCGCAACCACAGGTGGACACTTTACATAAAATAAATACAAAAGTGATAGGGAAGAAAACGAAAGCAGGAAAAGAGAGACGATAGTGATAGATAGATAATCGTAAACGACTAAACAACGCAATTGAAAAGCATGTGACAAAAAAATAATAGAAAACATGGCGTCGACAACAGCCCGATAAATCGGCGAAGTTGCGAGAGGGCGACAGAGGGTTGACGAAACGACGCCACTCCGCCCCGCTACTTTTACTGTCTGAGGAACTTGTATACCAGTACATTCATTCCGTTTGGCTTCTAGTTTTCATTTCTCTCGATGCCCGCTCGATTCATTCGCGCACACGCTAGTAACTCATTACACGCGTGTCGATACACACGTGCGCACATACATCAAACGCGCATGCACCATGCGCAAGCTATCTGCTCGCATTTTCTTTCTTTTCCCGATACCTATCTATATAATAATAATAATAATAATAATAATAATAATATTAATAATTAATAGCTATCTAAATTGATCGTCACGGTTTTATCGAACGAAACACGCGGAACTACAACGACTAATTAAATACAGATCTTCCTTTCTCTCCATCACGGAACTATGTACACGAGAAAGCCAACACCCCGAAATGAAAATTCTGGGTGCGCTTCCTCCTCCCCATATTTATATATATATATATAATATTTATATATACACATATATATATATATACTTGTATACATATACATATACATATAATATCAATTCTTTTCTCTCTCTTTGACACAAAAAAAAGAAGAATCTCGCGTCCCTGAATTCGTTTGTTTTCTTTGTCTTGTTCACGGTTTAAATTACACGTTTTACACAGGATGCTTTAATAGACCCGCCGTACACGCTTCGATTTCCCTTCTCCTCGTCTTCTAGGTACAATAATAATTAATAATCATCTATATAATATAATATATATATCTATAAAAAGCATCTTAACAATAGTGACTGTGAACCGGTGCGTGGAGGATTCAATTGTTTCATGTCTGTATGTGTGTGCGCGTGCGTGCGTGCCCGCTTGTGTGGGTGTGTGAGTGAGGATGAGTGTGTACATATGAGTCGAGGATTCGAAATTCGATCGTGAGCTGCGAGGTTCGATTCGCCTAGAGCTACCCAAAATTGAAACGAAAAAAACATTCCATTTCTCTCCTTTGTCGGGTGCTCTCCCCCTCCCCGCTATCATCCCTCTTCTATTTTCCAACCCCTATCGGAGAACCGTTCCGTCTTTTCTCTGTTTTGTTCCTTTCCATGGGCAGACGTATCGAACCGAGTGAAAGTACAGGGTGGCTTTACTACGTAGCTGTGTCTACGTACCCCTAGAGACTCCACTAGGACGCGTGTCCGATATTAGCCGCGGCGAAGTGGTGCGTATATTTGTTGCGATGATTCTGAAGGAACACGCTGTTCGGGCTGGACGTCTCCGACATTTCCAGATCCTCGTCGTCCTCCTCGTGGATCATGTCGCTGCTCGGGCTACGGCTGATGGGTGAACCGCCGCTGCTGTTCGACTGGGAGTGCGGCCTGTGCATGCCCGTGGACATGGACAGGTCCTCCGGTTCCGTTTGCTCCGGCAGGTCCATAGCGATACCGGAGAGATTCAGCGGCAGGGTCACCGACGGACTGAGACCGGGACTCGGGAACTGACGGGGCATCGGTCTGACCGGCGTGTTCGTTTTTCTGATACCCAGGGTCGTCGCTTCAGTTTCCTCCATCTCCACGTCGATATCGATATCGATGTCCTCGTCCAGGTCGTCGCTGGCCAACGACGGGGATGCGACGTGCGACCGCGGAATACCAGAAACGGTCATACCGGTGCCGCACTTGTGATGCATCAGGTGATGCCTCCTCCTGAACCGCATCTGACAGTGCTCGCACTCGAACGGTTTCTCGCCCTTGTGGATCAGCAGGTGAGCCTTCAGCTGATTCGAATCGCTGAACTTCGCGGCGCACAGCTCGCACGCGTACGGACGCTCGCCCGTGTGCACGCGCAAGTGGCGTCGCAGGTTGGCTACCTGCACGAACTGCCGGTCGCAGTGGCTGCAGTGGTAAGGCTTCTCGCCGGTGTGCAACCGCATGTGGGTCTTTAGGTGGTGGTCTCGAGTGAATCTGTAACGATAAAGGAAGCGTTTCTTTAGTTTCGATGGTTACGAGCTGCTCAATGCGTTAAACGGGCTGGCTTTATTAAGTATTGTTAAGAGTAGCTACGTTGCGGGTTTTGTAAATACGAGTTCGACTCGATGCACCGTGGTGAAAAATATGGCAAAAAGTTTTTTTACTAATCGTTTAATATCATTTGCTTCGAGTAATCGATCTTTGCTCAATTATCTAGTGCCATAAAATATTGCTAACCCTTGTTATCGAGGTAATTACGTTAAAACGAACAAAAAATCCTCGTTTCCAATCTCAAACTTTTTCGATTTAAATGCAATCTCTCTCTTGTCTCACCTTTTGTGACATTCCGGGCACTCGAACGGTTTCTCCCCAGTGTGCGTGCGTTCGTGATTCTGCAACACGTGTTTGTATCCAAAGGATCTGGAGCAGACTCCACAGGTGAACACCTTGTCCCTTCCATCTTTTCCCGCCTCGGGGCTGACCGAGCTAGGCGGGCTAAGAGGAGCAGGACCGTCGACAGACTGTTGCACAGTATCTGCCTTCGATTTCTGCGTTTTCCTCTTGTTCGCCTGACTCTTCTTCGTGATCCTGTCCCCGCTGCTGCTCACCACGTTATTGTTATTGTTGTTCACTGTGCCGCGTCTCGACGTCGACTTGGTGCTCAACGCGGGTGACACCGGCCCAGGTGAATGATGAAGGGGTGACGGTGGCGACGATGCGGTGGGTGGCGCCCAACCGCCGAACAAGGTTTGATGGTGTCCATAGAGAGACGGGCTTGCGGCCAGGGTCGCGTGCAAGGACATGGGGATTCCTGCGGCCATCAAGGCCGCAGTTCTGCTAGCCGCCAGCAATTGTTGCGGGGTGAGCATCGACAGACCAGCCGCCGCGTTGCCCATCCCCGGGAACATCACTTGCGCGGTGTTATTGTTCAGGGGTGGAGAAAGCGACTGTTTCTCGGATTCTTGCTTCATGTCGAGATGCTGACCGGCTATGAGTCCTGCAACAGCGAAGAGAAAACATGCGATTAAATATATACCCAATCTAAGTACGCGTAACGTGCACGGATATTCCGAACGATTTTTCATAAACAATAGCGAGGACAAGATGTCGGTGAAATGCGGGGGAGGGTCGATTTTTCTACCCCTAATTTCTCACCGTCTCGCTTTTCCCCGATTTAAAATATAATTCTCGTATACGCAAATTAGTTGAGCAGAGTCGCGGCGCGTGTCTGCCACGCGAAAAAGGGAGGGAGGAAACGATGAACGACGGTACGTGCACGGAATCGTACGACGAATCTTTCCTCCCGCGTGCACTCACTGTCTCCTTTCAACTTGCCCTCCTCATTGTCCCTCCCTGTACGCCGTCCCACACACGTAGCTCACACGTGAGCGAGAAGCTCGATCCTCCTCCATTCACTCACACTCCCGTACGTCGAGGTTCATTCATAAGCCTCGACTTCCCACCCACGTCACCGCGGTGTGTACCGCCTCTCTTCGACTTGAGGCCAACGACTCGGCGAAAGTGCAAGCGACGCGACGGTGCATTTTATAGAACGCGTATGTACAGTTTTCTCGCAGTTTGCGAAAATTCGGGTACGCGTTGCATATGAAATATTTCGATATCGTTGCGGATTGTTGATCGGCGTAAATTAATCGATGGGACGTTAACGCGACAACGCGGGAAGATGAATCTTTTCTCTATATTTTGCTGGAAAGTGATTTGACCGAAGAACAATTTTGAAGGATGCGTGGAAGCAGTCCCGAAAAAGAGCAACCCTCGTATTTGGGTTACACGTTCCGATGATTGCTTATCCGCGTGATCGGCGATACTCATCGGGCTAATTGAATTAATGGCAGCCTCGTTTGCTAAATAAACGAACCATGCGAAAATAATAATCGTCGTTTTAAGTTGAATTTCGAGCGAGATCGTCGAGCTTCTCGAAACGACTCGCGAACATTTCGTACGATTTCGATTGCTCGGTTCGCCGTAAGGAGGCCGCGGGCAATTTACATGCGAGACGGGAGAAGAAGTTTAATTTAAGAAAACAATGAATCAAGCCGCCATGCTCGGCCGCCACTTGCTAATTAATGGACCGTTTAGAAGAGGGGCTCCGTAATGAGACCCGGTGAATCAATAAGGGCGCGTAAGATCTATTCTCTTTCTTCTCTACCCTAAAACTCCCTTCACGTGGGCCAAGATTCTTGCAGCCTACAATCGCCGTTTCCCGGCAACACGGCCAGGAGTACCGCCCCCGCTCGCATCCCTTCCCTAATTGGTCGCAACCCCAATATTCCGTACCGAATCCCTTTCCCTCAGGTCCGAATAAAAATTTCTGCTGTGCTCGACTTCCCGCTGTTATACTCGATGCCCAATAATAAAAAAATGCACCGATTTCTCGACGGTTGAAAATATGCGGGGAGCCAGCTGTAAATTTTTCCGTCTCATTCTTCCTTCATGGACGTTCTATACGATTATACTTAAGTGCACAGAATTTTGGAATAATCGAATTTGTATCGCAATAAGTAAGATGTCTGTAGAAAATTGCGTTTAAATTTCCCCTTTTAATTTCTGATGGAGATCCGTGCGACTCTGAATAACAGTCGTGTTATGTGTCCCGAGCAAGCGTACGTACGTGTAACGAAACTGCTTACCAATGAACTACATAGTACGGTCACGAATGCGCGTCAATGAATAGTACGAACGTTACGAAATAAGAGACAAGATTGAGCTACGACCTCTTCGAACACCGCGTTCTATCCTTTTTTCTGCAACCGTTGATCTCGCAGTTCGGCTGTGCGTTTGTCCAAATATCCAGGGATCGACGAGCGAGCATTTAATTCTACTACTTACTACGTCATCGATCGCGGGTCACTCGCAATCAGTTCACGATACGCCGTGTATTATCGAGCGATCGCACGGGGTCCCGGTCTATTCTTGGCCAACGACGACGGTTGCAACCTCGAAAATCGTTCACCTTCATTTTCCCCAAAAATTCGAGCTCTCCCCCTTTCTCTCTGTACTCTCCCTTTTCTAGAACAATTTCACGTCTTCCTGGCTTATCGATGTTTACAATGTGTCACAACACGAGCGTGTCACCGCGAGCGCTTTTAGACTTTGGCGCCGTGCCAGCCACGCTGGCGTGCCCGTTGAACGCGAAAACTTTTCGCTATTCGTCTTTCTTTGGCCGCGCGGGTCGCGACAAATAACGCGAATTAAAATATCACCGGACGTGGCGCGTACGAAACTGGAAAGGAAAGAAGGCGGGATATATCGCGTTGGCTGAATAAACACGCGAGGCGCGAAACATCGAGCCCCTTTTGTTTCCAACCGGACGTGACGCAGGTGACTCGATGAAATCTATCAGGGTTATTTATGCAATTTGTTGTATCGATAGTCGAGCAGACGGGCGAAGCTGACATCGACTGTCTGCTTCCCCGTTCCGTCGGTTCGATCCGTCGGTGCCGCGACGACGATTACGTTTTCGATTCTCGCGTGGTTCGGGGACCGTCGTGAAACGTACCTGCGTTAATTTGAGCCTCTTGAAGATAAGACAGTGCCATTCTACGATCCGTGCTGCGAGATTTCACTATGACACTCCATCCACAATTGGCGCACAATTCGAAACACTTCCGACGACAGCGTCGAACAGGACGATGTTATACAGATTCGCGCGTTACGTATAACCCAGCGAAACTGATGGCACTGCACAATTGGAGATCGATGATCGCAGGGCGCGAAAGATTACGGCCGTACGGTTGTTTATCTCCTTCTCTTGAGAATCCTCTTCCTCGTAGGTAACAGCGACGCACCACGCGGGTGTTAATCACCGGATTCTCCCCGCGTTGGACGAACCACAGACCGTGCGCCACTTTTCCCGATTCCTCGTCCCTGTACCGACACGTCCTGAGAGAGGAACTGATCGTGTACGTGTGTATCTCGTGGAACCAAGCGAGCGAACAGAAACGAAATAAAAAGGAAACAAAAACAGAGATGAAGAAACAAGGTATGTAAAAACGTGTTACTACTCTACTATAAACAACAAACGTCGCCGTCCGTGTACGAGGACCGACGACGAACACGACGTTACTCTGGGCTGACCTAACCCAATACTAACTGACAATCGAGTCGCGCTCGCTGTAGTCAAACATCCCCCCTCCTTACCAAACCCGCGTCCCCACCACGTACCCCTGTATCCCCACCCTCGCTCGGCTACTTTACCCTCTCGAATCGCAACCCTAGATGCGCGAGTCGCAGAAACGTGCCCCGAAGGGGGATGAAGCGGGTCGTCCCGTGTGTTAGAGGAGGATGGGCTCAGCGGTGGACGTTAAGGGTGGAGAGAGAGATGGGGTGAGTAGATACGTTTGGAGCGTGCAGTGACGACGGACGAGGATGGAGCGTGTTCGAAGGAGGGTGACAGAGATAGAGCGAGACGATGAGACAGGGTGAACCTGCAAGCGTGATCTTTAAGAGTGGGGGGAGCTTGCGAGTGTAGGGAAGAGTGTACACACTTCTCTGTCGTGCGACGATGGACGAGGACGGCCACAGAAGGCGGGTAATCGGTGAAACCTGCGAGAGAAAAGATAGCGAGTGGATGAGTCGCGTTGGTGGAGGGGTTGAAGGGATGCTCGACGATATTCTGCAACTCGTGTATAAACCGAACTCGTGCACCGTCGTTCACCCCTTCGGATCGCGACATGCAAGAATGATAAAAAGTAACGGACGAGTGGAGAGGATGATTTTCATGAAAGACGGATTCGTTTCCACGCGACACACGTACCCTTTTTGCTCTCGGATGGAAAGGAAAGTTGCTCCGACGAAATTTGATAGGCCTCTTTGTTATCCGCTTCAGTTGGTGTCTATCTTTTATTATGTAGTGTCTAATAATTTTAGTACGTTTGATGTCACTTCGGTGGATACAATATTGGACGGATTTCATTTAACTTTAACATCACGTTTAATAATTCACAATTATAGGGTGACCAGGAAACGTTCTATCTTGTTTGCAACGTGTCGCGATGACGTTGCGTTTAAAGTACACTTTCCTCGACGATATTAACAGTATTAGGAAATTGTTGTACGACTTTGCACTGGAAATTCGGCGCTGTCAAAGTAGCATTAAACAGTTCAATAAACCGCATCAAAATCGAACAGCAGTCGGGCCTTACCCCAACGAAAGTACTTCAATAACAAGCAAGAAAAGAAAGATCACAGACATGCACGGGCAAGAAGGAAAATCTCGCCCAGGTATTGCACGAACAAAAAAAGTTTTCGTTGCATCGTTAAAAAACAACAACGATATGCAGTTCTATCACGTGTTTTCCACGGTCTCTTTCGGCGTCTCTTGCAGTCGGCGGAATAAAAAAAAAGATAGAAAAAAGAAGAACGAGCGGCGAACAATACAATTTACGCAGGCTGCACCGCGGCAAACATCGCGGTATCGCGGCAGAGCGACAGGAATTTTCGTGGCTCGCGACTTCCGTGCGGCGATAACGCAACACGCACAATGGGCCAGAGAGCGCACGGGGCTACCACTGTTTTTCAGGAAAAAACGAATTCTATCGAAACCGACCCTCCTCTCCTTCCCTGAATTCGGCAACGTAACCCTCGGGGTTGCTTTTTTTTTGTTTTTTTACTCTCGGGGGTGAAAAGTACGAGACACACGCTCGTGCGTGCACCCGTGCTCTCCTTCTCTCACCTGCCTGCATCGGGCGTGCGCAGCGCGTGCCCGCAGCCAAAAACTTACGGGACCGTCACACACGCTCGTGCACGTTAAAAAACCGAACGAACACCCCTGTCGCAGGCGCTACCTTTCAGGTGTGCGTGTATGCGTGCGAGCGTGTGTCGTGCACGGTCGCGAGAGCACGCTCTCCACCCTGTCAGCTTGTTGTCGTTCTCTGGATAGAGACGGGAAGATCTGCGATACCGCCGGGGTTCGAGGGACGAGGGATGATCGAATGGCGGAATCTCGAAGCGTGGTCGGTGAATTAGCGCAGCGGTCGAGACCGGCGAGACACTTCTCTTTCCTGGGGTGTTCATTTTTTTCGTCCCTTTTTTTTATTCATCGCACCGATCGCAGTATTCAGCCGCCGATGAAGTGTTTGGATGAGGCGTTTGAATTTATGTAACGAGTATCGGTGCTGGGCGAACCTGTATCTATGGGATATAAGCGTGGGTGTTTGTAATTGCTGGGGATAAAATTTGTTATCGTTTTGGGGGCGGGATGGATCATCTTGAATACGCGATTTGGGTAACGGAATTAATGTTACGGCGGTGGTAATGAATACCCTATTGCCTTCAGTCCTTTGCCTGGATTTATTATTTATCGATTTAGAATGCGGCGTGTGGAATAAAAACTGTGATGGAAAGAACAACGGCAACACAGATTCAGTCCTCGTAGGGTCTTCTGAGAATTTTGCGAAAGAGATTATAAAAAATTCCTCGGAAACTTTCAACTAAATCTACAATAATATTGCCACCGTTTTAGCCGTAGAAAGTATAGCGGTACTATGTATTTTGATCAGTTAACTCGATCGCCACTCATGGGTATAACGTTCTATTCTCCCATTTTCAGTATCGCTCCAATTAAACGCACTCTCGTATATAACAAGCATCCCCTATGGACAGCAACCGAGTTAACTAATTCCTGTAACGAATGTAATCGCGCAAAAACGAGCCTTTAATAGAACGAACATCTTAAACATTTCATCGGTGGAACGACGATGGGGCGTGATGGCCGGCGAGATTGAGTACGATCCGAAAAGTACTTCCGCACACAGGCCTGACAAAATATTTTGTGAAAAAGCGACAGGTATAGGGCCGGCTTTTATATAAATCGCGAGGAAAATACGGGATCGCTATAAAAAGGGATTCAATCGATACCGGTTCGAGCGCCCGTATGTATTGTTCGTTTTACGTAAGTGCAAAATCTGCCGGCAATTTCATGCAACATCGACCAACGAGATCCTGTCCCTTGTTTCAGAACGGCAGAAAAAAGGAGGAAAGAGTAATCTTAATCCTACCTTCGAGTTTGAAAAGGGTTAGCAAATAACACGGGAACGTTCCTGCGCTATCGTATTATGCAATCCTCGCAATGGCAGAGATAAGAAGAGCAAACAGAAAAACCGGCTGTACTTTTTTCCTTTCCTTTTTTTCGGCGCTTAGGCTTAGAAATTGGTTTGACGGGCGCGAGGAAAAACTGTTTACAATGGCCAGATTATTGGCAATTATTACGATACTTAACCCTTGGGCGTCCGATGTGAAAGCGTGAGCCTCTACCTGGTGCTCGGCTATTGTGCGCCAGATGAGGTCTCTAACCCTTTCGCATACCTGCTACGCGTGCTAGCACCGTGCGATGGGTGTAAAGTGAACAATTGAAGCTCATTCATCACCGCGCGACATTTGACACGAGAACGCCGTCGATTTCTGTTCGCGATCCCCCGTGAATATTCAGCAATGCGTCTCGTCTTCGAAACTCTTTCCTCGACTAAAAACGGATAAACAAATTGCCACGGAGAATTACGACGGTTCGGATTGTACAAAAAGGTTAGGCAAAGAGGAAAAATCCAGAACTACGGTTGACCTTAAAAATTCTGCTCCGAAATATTCTAACGACTGGCCAATATTTCGTTTGGCAGTAAAACGGACCTAAGGGTTGTTCGAACCGTTTGCATATCGACGAATCGTAATGCTAAGTGTCACGTTGTTAGGGTATGGCTACGAACCGCTGGAACATTTCACTCTCCCTCCCTCTCTCTCTCTCTTTCTCTCGAACGATCCCATTAAAGGCTGCAATATGTCTACCAAGTGTCTTCCAAGGCGAAGCTCCGTCGACTAGGATGGTGGTGGTAAAGGCGAGAGCACGAGGAACATGCAACGAGAGTAGTACCGGCAATTAAAATTTTGGAGGACTGCTCCAGTTTTGCACAATAGGGGAACCCTAAAAGTGTCCCGTACCTTCTATCCCTGCTCGAGTCTGCCGACGTCCCGACGTATCCAGGACAAACGTAGACTTATTGGGGGCCGTCCGCACTTTTATAATTTTACTGCTGCAAATCATCAGGTACGAAAATACGGGGGGCTTCGGGGCTGCCAACAAAACACTGCTCACGGTAGAAAAGACACGCACTTCCTATCCTTGTCTGTCGCGGGCGGACTAGAAAACTTTGACTCGCAATGATTTCGCCCGGCGCTGGTCAATTGTATTGCATTACCTTTGTACGCTGTTCCACGAAGAAAGATGTTCCCAGGGACTAATGGATACCTTTTCGTTTAACCGATTCGAGAGCTTGTGCGACCTGCGAGGAATTCTTTTCGGGACAAACGGGCGGTCATTGTTCCTTGATGTTCGTGGCTGTCGTTGACTTTTCCATCGGGGTTACGAATTTAATTGCACGGTGATTCTTTTTCTTCTCAATCTTTCTTTTTTCGTTGGTTGGCTGTTTCGGTGGAATCGTTGTTTGCATATATGCCAGTTGCCAGCCTGGTGGGTGTTTGCATTGTAAAGTTGGAAGGAGCTTTGCGCTTTGCCTCTTGACGAGACGAAAATGTGTTGGCTGTTATTATTTTAAAAGGGATCTTTCTATTCGCGATGATCGACACACTTGTTTCGAGTAGTATTATAGGATCGTCGAGATATCGTTTAATTTCTTATTTTCAAAATTATTTTCTTTCGTCGTACCTGGACGACGTTTATATTTATCACTAATGGAAGCAAAAATAATATTCCGTAATTTTCTTCTGACTGCGTTTCGCACTGCATTATTATTTTAATATAATTCATATTGCAACGAATAAATTCTGCAAATTTCACACAGCTTTAACTGTTGTTTCAATAAGAAAATCCAGTAACTCAACAATATATATCCTTTAAATCACCAATTAATTTTAATTCTACTTCAAGTTACTCCTTCTTTTCCGGTACTATATTACGTAGCCAAAGTGACACGTTCGACTCAACCCCCCTTAACGCTTTCCTCGATGTTCTCCAAAAATATCAGCCTCGTTCGTCGCAGAAAGGGTAAACAAACTGGTCCTCTATAATCTCGATAATCCATCGAGCTGTCCAAAAGCAACGTACAGTCCTTCTTCGACACGGTACAAAAATACGCCTTTACTCCTTACACTATTTTCTGTCCCGCAGGAACACCAGGAAAATCTCGCTGCGTTTGCTTTCATAATTCAAGACAAGCGTTTGCAAACAGACGCAAACTGTTTAGAAATCACTGGTACCGTAGTGTCAAAATATTTCTCGAGGTACGCAAACCCATAGAACAGATTCCAAAAGTCGCGTGTTACACGGAACATTGAAGAATACCTGAACGTCGTGAACATTTCGATAAATACGTCTCGTTACAGCAAATTCTGTGGAACGAATTGTATAAAATATTGGGAAATCATCAGAACGAAACAGCGGTTACCCGCGGCGAACGGTTCGTCCATTTCTTTCTCTCCTTTTTGTTTTTTTGCGAATGTTCTTTCACGAAAAACGGAAATTCTAACGGAAATCCGCATGCTTGCGCCGGTCCAATTTATGCAAACCAATCTACCTTGAAATCTGTCCATTGTCAGCCGAAACCGCTTTACATAGAACGCAGTGCTACAGATTAAATCGATATCTTGATCTGCGGCTGACTAGCAACCGTTGGTCACGGCCGGGCCGCAGAGGATGTACGTATACGAGTCAGCTCGTGAAATTCAGTTGCGTCTCTCGAGTGGACGACATTCCTCCTTTTTCGCCTTTTTTCTCCATTTTTCTTCCGATCGGTGACCGTTACGGTCGATAAGAATCTCACGACCGAGCTTTTCTATGGATTTAAATATGCCATCCGGCATAATTGAAACTTTTTATTCCGTATTCTTAGAGCGCGGCAGCCTCGATACGAGCACGATCGAAATCTTCAATCTATTCCGTTCATCTGTGCACAAGGGAAATTCGTACGCCACGGATACTACGCCCAAAGAGGTCTTTTTTATTTTGCTTCGATTCGTGCAACGACATTTTGCAACGATCGAAAGGCACCCGTACTTTTTTTTCGCCGCGGCGAAGAATGGATCGCCGTTCTTTCCCTCGAATCTCCGCGGCTATTGATAAGTTTTTCCCAATCACCCAGAAACCCGACCAAAGTTTCTCCCCGCCGTCGAACGCGAAGAGCGACTCGACGTAATCCGGCCGGAACGCACGATTCGACCGACTAAATATTTATGCACGCGTTAACGACGGATCGTTGATAAAGGGAATGACGAAAAAAATTGTCGATTAGAGGGACAGGCTAAAGTCCCAGGTTGAAAAGTTTCGTCGCGCGATAGCCAGGCGGCCAGGCAATTCTGTTTTCCGTTTCGTAAGACAGGCGCCGGGGTGTGTTTGCCCGGACCTTAGACACGGTGATAGGAACGCGTGCTTTAAACACGGAAACGTCGGTCGGCTATCGTTTCGTTATCGATCAAATAAAATTGAACGCATCCTTATTACCGACTCGCCTAATCATCCGGGCTCGATAACGTCTAATGACCCGGCCTAATAACACCGATCCCGTATTAATTTTGTGTTCGCCCATCGGCGAACATGTGGCGTGCGAATAGAAACGTGGCTGGACAGGCCAGCTGGTCTAGGAGAAACGGGATCATGTTCGTTTCTTCTTTTTTCCTCTTTTTTTTCGCTGGCCATCGCTTTACCGTCGTTTTTTCCGTGTCGAATCCTTTCTGGTATTTTTCGTTAGGTGGTCAGCTCATGGAAGTGTTGAAGCTCAATGCGAATCGGAGTCGAGCGATGATTCGAGTAATATAAAATTGGGGGCTGCAAGGGAAATCGTAATAGAAATTTTCGATTATTTGGCTCGATGGTGAAAATATTGTTGAATAAATGTTTTATACGTATACAAGGAATATTGTTGCTTTCGTGATCGAAATTTGCATGAGATCTTTGGACCATTGAGGAAGCAGGTACGTGATTGTTCAGTTATTCGTGACATTTCAACTTTAACTCGGCATTGCTTGGCAGACGGTATGTTGGTAGTAGCGCTAGGACATTATTATATTTTAAAGAAGCGGAAAATATTGGATTTGTGGATTTCCACGTTTTCTCATAACTGGATAGGCTGTAAAAACGTGTCCCAAAAAGTATAGTAGGTCGTAGGTGGTAAAGTTGTCCGAGTTATAAAGGTTTATGGAACACGGTGTCGTACCTGCGCGAAGAATTTCGAACACTGTTTTACCTAAAACGACGTTCCTCTGATTGACAGCATAGTTTTTATTGAACCGAATGAGCTGCGCTTTTGTGTACATTAACACAGGCATCTGGTTATCTCTCGACCTACAATTACCTTTCTTTATTGCTCGCAAATTTGGAAAGTTGACTTATGCGTTGTAGCTAGATTTTTTATTACATTCTTTTTTTAAGCCGCCAGGTTATTGAACACAATACCGTGCTTTTACTGTGAATTCGAATGATAGCAACACTGTTGTAAATTAAATTGGCCGTTGAATACCTGAATACCTTAATCCACGAGTATAATCCTACAATCCACTTTTTCTCTTTGTTGCCGTAGTGTTAACTTTTTTT
Source organism: Nomada fucata (assembly GCA_948146005.1). Lineage (NCBI taxonomy): Eukaryota > Metazoa > Arthropoda > Insecta > Hymenoptera > Apidae > Nomada > Nomada fucata. The sequence goes on from OX411275.1 coordinate 10,773,467, forward strand.
CAGATTATTTTTCTATCAGCCAACATCCCCCGTTGATTGATTTATTGCAGCACTTTTTAACGACCCTGCGCGCATTTTTTTTTTAAGTAGGATTAAATAATGAGGTAGCGTTTTTTGCGGAGGCAGAAATCCCATAGAAGTGTCTTCAATTAGGGGACAAAATACGAATTGCTTTTAAATCTTTTGTCTGTGACAGGGAGGATTATTGCGTAGGAATTGACTTTAATTTTTTTTCGTAATTAGTATTTTGATCGGATAAATTACGAAGTGAATGTATCAAAAGCTTCTACGAAATATGTCATAAAACAGTCAACTTGTGAATTTAAAAATAGAAGGGGAAGCAGGCGGTAAGTACATAATGTAACTTGGAGTCCAAAGGCGAAGTGCACAAATGCACAAGTAGGAATTCCATTTTGATAAGAAAGGGCAGAGTAAGAAAAAATGGTTGGACAAATGGGTCTTAACAGACCGCTCCCATCTATTGTGATTTTAGTGAGAAACAGTTGCATTCTGCTAACATTGCAGGACGCTTGCTACTTAAATTCTTATGCAAAGCTGTCCTATCTGACTGGAACTCTGAAACCATGCAAGCTATATTTGTACGATATTAAAGCAACGATAAATTCCATTCAAATGTACGAGGAAACAAAATTTATTTTCATTACTTACAACAGTTGTATTATAACAACCATGATAAAAGAATCTTGAAAAAGAAAATAGAAAAAACTACGTATATAGAAGTCACAGTTCCCGGTTCGTTAAAATATTACGCATTCGTTATTTGCTACCAAAGAAGCGGCAGCACAAAACTGTCGAGCAGAAAGGAATGTAGAAAAAAAAAATCGAATGCAGCTTCCATCGCAAACGTACTTATATGTCCACGCATCTTCAGAGTATCGATGCTGCCTTTAAGGATACACAAAGGAACCGTTCCCGTGCCAGTTTGCACGGCGTCGTTCTCTAAGCGGATAGACGCACCCCAAATTTTTTTTTCCTCTCCCCCAATAAGATCCCCAGGTTTTTCTTCCGCGTCCACTCGCGACTTTCGATTAATCGGTGAGCCTTCGTTCTGCGTGAAAGCCGGGTCACGGGGTGAAGGTACACGAGTGGTCGTAAAGGTATCCGGGAATGTAACAGTTGACCAGAGCGCACCTGGCCAGTAGAAAGATCCATCGATCTCCGTTGGACTTTCCAAGACCGTTGGTCAACCGTTTAGTATTTGTGAAGAAGAATCGGATCCGCGAGAAAGGAGGAGTAGAGAAAAAAAACAAGAATTCGTTGGGCCAGCGATTCAGCCAGGGGTCGTCGAGTAAACGACCCGATTCAAAGAGTGTCGAGCAAATAATTTCACTGCGAGCAGGCCGAGCTCGTTGGCGTCTCGACGCGATGCGTCACTGTCGGATCAACTGCAACTCTTGTATGAACTCGGCGTCCTAATCAAACCTCGCGACGTCCGCGATCGGCGGCAGTACGTTACTACGTGTTTCTCTTTCTCCCGTCCTGAAGTTCGGTTTAGCAGCGTCCAACCAGCCTGGCTTATCATTGGTACACAATTTGTGGAAGCGTTCAATGAAGCGAACGAGTCTCACGAGGGAACGATTCATTTCGATATCTTTTCCACGGGTCAACGGTCGAACGATACGATCGGCAATTATTTTTTTGGTGTCGATCGGGCAAATTTCTGTTCAGCGACGCTGGATGATCGCGGCTATGCGGCGTTTCTTTTTCTGCTTCTTTTATTGCCTTTCTTTTGTCCCTGTCGGAGTTGCGATTTTTCTGAACACACGCGAGACGTACCCCTGTCGAGGAAGCATCCACCGAAACGGACCATTTTCACCCGGAAACGTATGCAAGACGAAAAGACGTATACGATTAGAATCGCCCACCCCTCTCACGTGTTTTCTCCTTCTTGCTCTGGTTCTCTCTCTTTTCTTTTTTTCGGGGTAACGTGCTCCTGCGTAACAAGGGCCTAACAGAGCTGTCAATCCGTCGATAAATTGAATGGAGGACCTAAAACCACCCTACATTTTCTGCCGTCCTTCACCCCCTTTCATCTCGGTACCGCGTACTCTTACACCCCATCGACGGTGGTGGTGGTGGTGATGGCGGTGGCGACCCGAGGCTCGCACGATATATATATATATTTTTTTTTTCTTCTCTTCGTAACAAAAACGTCTGTCTCTGCGTTTGACGTGTGATTCGGCTACCCCCGTGAAGAGATTTAAGGAAGCAGAAAAGTGACCGGACGTGGACCAGTGACATCCGTTCTCGAGGGTTGTCGTGTCATTGAGTACGTTGGAGATTTTCTAATTTTAATCGTTGTTACGCGTGAATAAGTGGTCGGCGGAGATATTTTTGGTTAAATGAACGAGGCTCTCTTTTGGGATTGTTTAAGAAATTTGTATATGTTTCTTGACAAATAATCAGTTCAAGGTGTATTAATTTAAAGAAGCTAGAAGAACGTTGGAACGTTCTTTAACGATACAAACGTTGGTACATAATTTATTTGAAATTATGATATAATTAATATATAATATATTATTATTATAATGTAATAAAAAAATATGACAAGCGGCGCCTATTTCTATTCATTTCGCCCGCTAGAGTTCATAAACGATAGTTTCCTTCATCAGAATTCTAACGAAATTCGAAATAATCCGTATCGGTAATTACGAATTGCACAGTGTTAACTAATCTATTAATTTGCATCAAACATCATTAATAAACCTGCATTCTCACATTAATTTCCTTCGCCATCATTCAATTCGGCTAATCCAATTTATCATACAGTACAAGATTTTTCAAGGCGTTCCTTCATTGTCCACCATCTGAACGCAAGTAATCCTCTTCGAAAACAACAGCAACGAAAAACGCAGAAAACCCCGATTTTCTTCACGGACCAGTATAAATCTATATTATGCGTTCTCGATCGCGATGAAAAAGCATCGTCGATAACTTTCGCCCGTATCGGAACTATGCTGCAGAGGAGAAAAGTGCCCAAAACATGGCAGAAATTCCCGTTCCTGGGAGGGGATCCAGAGTGCAGGGTGACGAGAAAGGCGGAGAGGTAGACGACCCCACGCAACGTTCCTTCCGCACACACGAGCAAATCCCCTCGTTTTTGGATTTTCGGGTAAAACTGGATGGTAAAGGGAAGAAGGCTGGTGAGTAATTCGAGGCGGGGTGTGGGCTCGTGTGCAGGGGTTACCCTTACGGATCTGCACCCTTCACCGTCCTGTTTCCACCCCCGTTGCCCGATCACCCTCCTGATGGGGCAGGTTTGACCAATATTTCCGAAGGGTAACGTAAAAGAACACTGGGAAAGGGGAATTGAGAGAAAGAGAGGGACAGAGAGAGGGAGATTGCTTTATTCGTGCCACGCCAACGACTAATTCGTTCGAGTTCAGCTACAGCTGCGATGGCGTCCCAGTTGACGTAAGCGGAGGATCGGAAACAGGCGGATCTCGTCGATGATGATTCGTTTGGAAACGAATCGGTGGAGTATGGAGTAACGCGAATCGAGTTAAATTGTTTTCTATGCGTATGTTGTACAGTTGTTTTGGCGAATAAAGTAGTTACAATTGGAGGATTGACTGATCGGATCCATTTATCGCCGTTTGGTGAATTTCAGTAACGAGATACCCGCGCCATTGGTGTACAAAAACGCATTACCTTGATGGTACCGACGATGATTTAACTGCTGTCGAATGATGGACGATCATTTTCAAAAGCCTTCCGAATTGTGCCCATTTCAAAATGATTTTTTCATTTGTAATAAGTGTAATAAGTTTGCGTACTTAAAAATGGATTCTACAATAGATATTTGCGCACACAGTATATGTTCAAACGAAATTACAATTTTGAGGACGGCCTAGTGAATTTGGTGAATTGAATTTAAGATAGAATTAACTTATTTTGATAGTTCACCATTTACAAGCACCTCTGGACTTTTCCTAAATATCGAAGACCTTCTAAAACTGACAAAACTACGATAAACCCTGTACTGTACTTTTTCCCCCCCATTAAACATTCATGTGTCAGTTGACGTTATTTTCTCCTATCTTAACCCGCGGTTCGTTGAAATAACGGACATCGATTTCGTTTCCTCGATAAATGTCGCCCGAAGGCGAAGAGGTCACTGGAATTGAACTCGTTTCGCCAGTTACAAATATCGCGTCCATACAACTTCCACTATATTCAAATATTACTTTTTTCCCCCCATTGTGGTACTTGCTGAATCTCTAACGATCCATGGAACGTCGTGACAGTGACAACTTGACTCATTGTGTTACTCTATATATGCAGCATTGTCCACGGAGCACTTAATAATAGAGACCCCTCGAAAGTCAATTTTTGCACGTCTCTGGTTTTCTCGTTCTGAAAGCTGCCATTTTCGGGTCGTCACTTTCGAACTGTCGAAATTATGGAGAAAGGAGACGAACGATATATATTATTCGACGCTTATTGATGCTCGTCCGACTGGTTAATTTTATGGGCAAAAAATTGGAAGGAATGTAGCTATGTATATGTGAAACTATTCTGCTCGATGTGTTTTATGTAACTGGGGCAGGATGTATTTGTGAGTCCCTTCGAAATAGAAAAATACGTCGCAGGATAAAATTGAAACAGTCTGATGTGTTGGATCATATTTTTCATATTTACTTTTATGCGAACTTTTATGCGGTTCCTGAAAATCCTTCTTCTGAATTATCGAATGTAATCGAATAATTAATAATAACTTATTTAAGAATCTAATTTCGATGGAACATATATATATACAGGCATACACACACCTATATGTACAACCTTCGAACACGAGGGGTCCGTTTGCTGCACGAATTCGTTACAAAGTCGAAAGCTCGGTCCACTGGCCGGTCACGTAGGCCTTTCGAAAATCCAAATCAGCGAGAAATTAAATCGACCGTGCCAGTTTCGTCCGCGGGTTCGCATTCTTCCGATGGATCTGCGACAATGCGAGTGCCTCTCAAAGAAACCACGCGAAAAGGGAGGAATAAAGGATAAACACCCTGCGAACGGTATTGGAACACAGTAAAAAGAAAAAAGTGGCAGAATAAGGAGAAAGAATGAAATGCAAGGGTGGACCACACAAGTGACACCGCCGTCTCGCTGCGGGTGAATGCATCGATCATCGCGATCCCGTGCCTTCGATTAAGTCTTTAAAATCCACGTCGAAACGATTGCACCTTGTCGAAACTCTACGGCGTTGCTAAATCGAGATCCCTTGGAACGTGTTATTAATTCCGACGAGAGAGATGAACTGGTCTCGAACGATGGAACCCTGCCTCTGTGCACGAAGACGCGCACCTGTCCTTTATGTTAATCAAGCATAAATCCAACGCAGAGCCGCGGCCATGGAACAGCTACGTGGCTTTAATTTATAGCACTGTGGGCGTGCGGCAAACGAGAGACGGAAATGGAGACAGGTAAGTTGTTAATGTAGTGTCGTCGATCGCAGGAAACGTCTTGGGATCTAATCTCGTGCGCAGCTTGATAGTTGGTGATTGCGGAGACACGTACAGGTGTTAAGGGAGGATGGAAGGTGTCGTTGGTTTCGTTGGGACGATATTACTGGACGCGTCGATTCACGGTTTATTGAATGGTTGTAATGTTTCGATAACGGTTCGGATTATTCGTATTGAACGTCTGTTTATTTTCTTGTTTATTTTCCGTTTTTTTGAGATCGTTGAACAGATTGTTATTAGGCGAGATAGAATATTTGAATTTCGTTCATACTTTCTGATCGATGATATCGGAGATATTGATGAGTAGTTAATTCCGGTAATTAATGAAACATTGATGTACCAGAGTAACAGATTGAGATCACGAAGTACAATTTTATATTAACTATTCTGATTACTTTTCGTTGCATGCCTTTGCTTTGCAATGTTGCAATAATAACAACAGTAATAATAATTTGCTTCCGCTAAAAAATGTAATAACGAATATGCACGCTCAAACATGCTAAATGCGATGAAATATTTCGAAAATACGTCTTACTTAATCACCTTGGAAGCGTTCTTCATTTAACCTATCTAGAATAAAAAATTCTGCCAAAGAAACGACTGGCAACGCAAGCCACCCCACACACTACATACGTGAACTATTAATAGAATTCTACCCGTAACTCTTATCGCAATTACATCGATTAATTTCATTCGAGCGTACATTCATTTCTTTCCCGATAACGCGCAAGGTGGACCAAGTACAGGAGAAACTTTTATTTATGTTATATACACGTAGAAAGAAGTGTATACAATATAATACAATATATATTTATATATACGCACGGTCAACTCGTGGCCCCCTGCTTTCTTCCACTTGGTACCTTCGATCCTTACACATTTTTTCGCATGGGCACACCTCAAGAGGAACCTCTTCTAACGGCGTCCAACGGAGGAGAACGAGAAAGAGGATTGCAGCCACTCTCGCAGCTGCACAATCGTCGCCCACGGTGCAAGGTTCATTTAACATCGCAAATACACAACTCTTTAACGTCGTGTCGCGTTAAATGTCCTCCTGCCAACCCGCTAATGGACACTGACAAATGTTAGTCCCAGAGGATTCCGGTCCTCGGCGTTCCACAACTTCTACACCTTCGCATTATACTTTTGTACCTCGCGGCTGCGTCGTTGTTCCGAACCGACGTGATTCTCGCCGTGCTGGACTTGTCGTTTGTGTATACATATTTTATTGTTGTACATGTTCGTGTACTTTCGTCGTTAGCCGAGAGTACAATGATACTGTAATAATAGAACGATTTCTGAAGGGTTCGCACTCGAAGTCAGTCTTAAATGCCGCGATTTTCAAACGATTTGTTTGGTAAACAGAATGGCCGGCTCTTTGAAGGGGGGCGATATTTTTAGACGAAACTGGTAATAAAGGTATATATAATAGTTCCGCCGGAGAATTGTGAGACACATCGGTGGAACTAAGAGGAAGCAGCGGGTGAGAAGATGAAGTGGCTGTGAGAGGGGAAAGGAAGGAGCCGAAACGGGGGGAAAAAGTAAACGCAAGTGCGTGAAAGAGGCAAGAGAGTGGTGGTAGTTAATCTATTTGCTCATTTCTTCGCCGAGCGTTCGAAAATGCTCGCCAGAAGTTTCGCGATGTCTATAATAGGATATGTGAATCGCAGCGGGCATTCTTGTTGATGGAATTAGTAATAATCATGTTATCGATAGATCTTGGTGCCATTTAGATAGCATACGTTAGATAGATTAAGAACACGAAAATCGTTGAACGAACATTTAATAGAGATATACAATCGCCTCTTTTCTTTAAGGTTGTCGTAAATCATAAAACATTGTAGAATATAAGCATGGTAAGAAGAGAGTAATGCTTGAAATAATGATTATTTTATAATTCGATTATTTGGATCACCATTTTCAAATATCGAATATTTAATTTCAATTCACTGTTCCAAACGAAGTAATGTATAATTTCAATTGCTGGCATGGAACAGCAGTACACTATTTGCATCGATTTGCTAATACAGATAACATGCTAGAGTACAAGAAATTTGTCGGACCATTTCGCATATCGTTAATGGAAACAAAAACTGACAACAAATTATAACTAACAAGAAAAACAATCATAAAATAAATTACCTGAAAATTACAGAATATGTGTTTCGAACTGAGATATCCTACACCCCGCAAAACAATTACAGATACAAATTTCTAACATTTTCTTTTCGAAAGCACAGTACGATCGCGTTATACGCGCACGCTTTGGTAAACATAATTCCGTTTTATAAACGCGATTCAGAAAGTTCCACAACTTGTGTATCGCGTTGACGAGAACAGCGGCGGCAATATGTGATGCTCTAATTGTCTCGAGCTGTGCACACAAAAAGTACAACCCTCCGGCACCCTCTCACGAGTCACCAACCCAAACCGTAGCCACCCTGAAGTGGCAAGATAACAAACCAGCAATTTACCAACGCGGCCGTCGGTCCATTTCCACCTCCTCTTCAGCTAAAAAGCCAGTACCGAAATTCGATACCACCGACTCTCGCCGCATAAAACGTAAAACGCGTCCCGTTTCGAACAAGATGAACAATTGTACAGACAGAGGGATGGCGTTCCTCAAACGCTAGATCGTCTGAAGAAGCTACACGTTCTCGACCCTCCCATTCACCGCCGACTCATCCTCCGTGGTCTCTGTCATATATCCACTGCACATACACACACACACAAACACATACACTCGCGCGACGACGATCCACGCGACCAGCAACAGGCTGCCGCCCGTTTCTTACCCTCCTAGAGGATCCTGCGGCCGTAGGAAGCTCGTGCCGATGGATCATTTTATTGCGTTCGTGTTCTCGGAAGCAGAAAGCCGCTCGTTCTGTGCACGCCACTGGATATTGCACCTCTTCATCCTCTTTCTTTAGGTTGACGGCAATTGGTGACTTCATCTGAAAGGGTTTGCCTACGTTAGCTGTATGGTAATGAATTGATCGCTTTGTTCCTGGGTAATTTTCTGGGTGATATTCGGCGATCGCAGCTTGTAATATCCGAGTGCTTTGGATTTTTAATTTTGAACGGAAACGGCGTTTTAGTTGGGAATGAGATCGTTTCGATTAGGTTGTGTTTAAAGTATCTTTCTGTTCATTAAACAGTGATATTGTTGATACTGTTTTTAATTGTTTAACACAATTCGAGGGAATTGCATCGAAACGACAGCGGACTATGTTGTTTCAAATGGCCTAGTTTTTATTCCCAGTGCATTTATCGAGCTCCGGATATTTTCATGGATAGCATAGAACGGGACGAGGCTGGTCTGGCGACAAGAACTTCAAACGAGCCGGACGGTGCCACTTTTCGACCATGAGACGGAAGAAGTCGAGTGGCAGGATGGATCTCGTCGAACCGGTACAATTTCGAATTTTCCTAGATGCCGAAAAAGAGGAGCGGATACTTGAAAGGGACGTTCTCGAAGTGATAATGTCTTTCATCCTTGGAAGTTATTTAAACTGTTTTGCTGCGGATCCTTATCGACCAGAGATAGGACGGTGGCTGTGCGTGGTGCTGTTACGAATTGTTTGCCACCGATATTGACTGCTTTCTGATCTGCATTAAATGAAGTGGAGTAGGCTGTGCTCGGGAAGCCTGATATTTTTGAGGTTTCGATAGTTTTATGTAGAAATGCCTCGAGGACGTGTCTGATTCGGTGGGCGAGGTCTTGGGCTAGAAAGAATGTCATTATTGTTGAAATGATTATTGTAATTTCATTTTGAATATGCTGAGAGCAACGCATATGGAAATATGTAGGTATATGTATATAGCGGGACCGAAAAGTATTCTTGAAGAAGGGTTAATAATTTATCGTTCGAACGAAGAAGAAAAGTTTGCACATTGGCCATTTATATTATATAGCGATTGCTAGGCAAATTTGTTAAACAACTTCCTAAAGTTTCCGGCAATATAATTTCTTTCTTTCCCCTTCCCTTTTTCGTATGGTAGATACAATTATGATCTGAATGAAATAATACATTAAATCATCCCTGTATTAGAACTTAATAAGTAAGTTAATAAATTGTTTTAACGTAAATACCAATCCAAGCACGTTGCATTCTCATGTATATAAATTCAAACATCAAGCGCGTGCATCGTGTTATACCGACACGAGCCCCACCTTAGATTCGTTGATATTTGTTTCTCGATTCACACCTAAGCAGGTGTTGGCCACAAGGGTGGCATTGTGTCAAATTTACAATCACCCACACGCCTCGAATCTACGATTTAGCAGGAACTTCGTGCTTCCGCATCCTGTTCACGGCTCGGCATAATTTTACGTAATGCCGTGTCGCGATCCAGGAGGCTTTGTTGCGCGACGCTCGATCGTGACGTCTGTATTTCGTAAATTGACAGCTGGCCTCCTTTCGATTCCTCTCGAAGCGTCGATGTTCACGAATTCGGAGGGAAATTTCATTCGAGCGAGATTAAAACGAAAGATTTTTATGACGGGGCGTGACCATTGTGTCGTTCAGCGTGTCACTGGCTGACGGATTTGCAGATGATCACGTATTACATATTCTACGGATATATCTCCACGTTCCAATTGTTCGGATTGGAGTGCTGTAACATGGTGCAAATAGCGATTGCGGAATATAATTTGGATAATTGTGGATCCGATAATTTTTATAATTCTGAATCTCAATTATGTGGAGAAACGACAGAATTTTTGCTGTTGGATACGATATAAATTACGCGGATTGATAGAATTTTTCCGAATTAATTATTTCATTAGAGCTGCCTTTGTCTGACCGATGCAAGACAATGCGATTAACTTCAAATACCTGAATTAATATTTCAACAATCAAATCTCAGTTCGCGTATTATTACACTATAATCTATACGGCGATACCGTGACAAAATATTACCATTATCAAATAAAAAAATCGAAATACAGTCGCAAGTATGTACGTGCATACCTACCCACAAGGATGTGCATAGACGTGCAAAGTTGAGTAAAGAAAAAGAACAAAAAAGACGGAAGTCAAATCGGTCCGTGAAAGAGCTTTTCGATTTCAAGGGATCCAAGTCACCGAATCAAACGTTCCACTCCTCTCGAGACCTTTTCGTAACAATGAAGTCTATTTGCGGCACGCGTTTGGACCGTGCCGCGAGATGGTGGAAGGAAACGGAGACGAAGAAAAAAAACCATTACAAAAGGCCATCCCCGATACTGTCAAATTTATATCCCATTCGAAGATTCGAAAAATCCAGCGATCGTCCAGATGCCGGCATGCTTCGATGATCAAACTTAATGTTATTTATGCAACGCGCGCGTGTATCCATTCTATGGTCCTGGATTTTTTGGGCCCCTTTATGCTGTTATTTTTTTCCTTTCTTCCCCCCCGTATTCCTTTTGTGGGGGCGACGGCTTCATGGATTAAGACGCGAATAAAATAGAACCCGTAGCGGAAGCGAAACAGAGAATTCTAGACAGATAACGACCCTTAAAGTGTGTTTAACTTCGTTTCTTTGGGGCTATTTGAATGGAAGCTATCGGATTATTGTGAGCCCACGATACCTGTAACGTATAGTTAATTATAATAATAATTAAGAAATAATAAGAGGTATATGCAATAAAAACAATTGGGTAACGAGGCATTCCTTGACTAGATACTGCACAGCGACGAAAAAATATGTTTTGTTTTAAATAAAGGTTCGCGAGTAACAGGTCACAAGTATTTATTGTACAAGTATTATTCGTGAACTATCTTTCTTCTATAAATCATAACAATTTCGTCAAACGAGAGAAACATAATATTTGAGCAATAAATAGTAATGAAGGAAACGAGTGCAAGATATATTCATTTACCTACGTATAAATATAAGTCAAATTGATATTGCTCTAGAGACAGCTCTCGAAAGACTTAAATGTGGAAAGTGCTCCATTGTTCAATGGAGAATCTCTATACTTAGAGAACCATAGATAGAATGATCGATTCTAAGATGGCCGATAAGCGACATTGATTCAAGCGAACCCTTTCCTGGTACCCTCTTGTCCACCCTACTATGGCCGACCAATCAAAGCGCCTCGATCTATTTAACCCTTCCTGACTGCGTCGATCCCAACTTCACCGACGCTCTCCAACCCTTTGCAGCATCTGGCGAGCACGCTTTTTCTTTTTTTTACGGTGTAATTATGCATGCCAGACGAGCTTTCACCGCTGGATTGGTTAAAAGTAGGAAAAGGGGCGTGCACGTTTCACCCCTTCTATTCGTGGGGCAGCGACTTTCATTTTATTCTCGAGCGCTATTAACCCTTTTAATGGTCACCCATTAAATGGCAAAGTGCTTGTAACTTTCTACGTATTCTTATGTAACGTGGAAATATGTAGACAGGAAAAATGATATGTATTGCAATCGATGAATGAAAATATATTTTTATAAATATTAAGTAATTCGACTTCAGAAAAGCATTCATACGGGAATCTAGTAATAACTGTGAGAGGAAGAAATTAATTTTTCCTATCGGATGAATAAGGTTTTTATTCAATTTTACGATATCAAAGTTATTTATTGTACTCATTTGCAATTAATTATACGAACAGTTTCAATTGTTCTCGTGCAATAATTATTATCTTTCGTATTTATTTAGTTACCTATAACATAAGTACAGAAATAAATAGTGCATCGAAACATTTTTCGCTAAAATAATCCAGAATCTAATTGAATTTAACTTCGAGTAATTATATTGTTATGCATTACGCGTGACGGTATCTTCTCCATAATTGAACACAGATAAATACATTGCACCCCTTCGATTATGCTAATCTTCGTATTTCATCAGAGAGATGTTGCCTGTCGTCTCACTTTGCCGCGAGAACGACGAGAGAGCCCCATAAGAAAGCGAACTTACAGAGATCGAGTAAATGGTGCTTTAAAAGTTTTCGGTGTACGGTGCTGCGAAGTTTAAACCGGGGCACATGATTAATGATGTCTAGATAATCGTGGCTGAGCCACTGGATCCAAGAAAGCCTTTAAAATAATCCCCATAAAATTACGCTCTAATGCTGCACCCATTAATTCTCCATCTTATCTTCCAGGAGGTAGGCACCTCTGGCGAAACTGTCCGCGGCGAATTGTTCCGGCTGCGTAGATGTGTAGGTGGATTCGAAATTAGTGATTTTTTTTCCAGCAACCATTTCCTAATTTCCTTCTCTATGGGGTTTATTGCATCGATCTTTTCGTATTTCGATCGCATTCTTTTTAGAAAATTGATTTTAAACTCTCTCGTTGCATCTTCATTTATTTGGGGACAGAGACAGATGTCTGTTCTCTGTAATTTAATTTAGTTTTTATTTAAGTCGAGTGTTTCGAGCGTATGGGAACGAACTGCTGTACATAGAGAATATTTTACAGCCTTCTGTCTAGCTTATTCGTGGGGTTCCCCTTGATATCGAGTCGATAGTGATTCGTCGTGGAATATTGTGGTCGTGAGATTTTATTATTCACGAGTCTGCATGAGAGAAAGTGTAATACATGCGAATTGAAATTACTGGTCTTCGTTCTGAATGTCTGCTGTAAAAATCATTTATACTTGCGCACAATACAGTTAAACAAATAAGCCCTGATTAACGAATGAACAATCTGAATACTGCATGCAATTCTTTACATATACGCTCGCCAAAAATCTTCCTATTCCCTGCAGTTACGTTCGGCACAGCAATTGCCAAATGAAAATGACTCGCCTCGGTTATCGAGTGCTCTATGTACCGATCTTATACATTAATAAAAAGAAAATTACAATTCAGTACAATTCAATTCGTTTGAAACACTCAGCATAATTCTGTAAAAAAAACCACCTGTTTCGAGAATAACAAAAAACAGATCGAATACGCGCGAATACGATCGAATACGATCGAATAAATATTTCCCCAATTTTTCCCAAACGAACCAGCACGAAAGCCGTTCGTAACGTTAACAACGAGTCGCTCCATCCCAATCGAAATTATTTCGCCCACAGATTACGCGAAAATTTCTCACGAATTCGAGAAACGTAACGCGGCGTAGAATTCTGCCGCAACGAGCTCGCGATGAAATATCGCTCGATGACGTTCCACGACCATCGATTTCAACAACGGCGTGCAAGGGTGAAACGACAGGGGGTACGAAGGTGGAGGATCTCTAGACACGTTCCTGGCATCGAAGTTTTCCTCCCCAACGCGTTTAAGCCGGCGGCACTGCCGGAATTAATTATTTAGGGGACAGAAATGGCACCCCTGTCCACCCCCTTGATTCTCTCCCTCTCCCCGATCCCCTGTCTCACCGTCTTCGCCCCGAGATCGTGGATCGAGCGCAGCCCGAGGGCGAAGATATAATTGTGGGCGGTGGGTGGGCTTCAAGTATTCATGTTTTCATTACGGCATGGGCCTTCTCAGTAGCGTCCAAGAAGAGGAGGGCAGGGACGGGATGCTCACCCCTAACGCCGTGCCATCCGACGAGTCCTCGTTCGTCCCGCGGTGAAATTTTCCTCGTACTCTCGTCTCCGCTGGATTTCTTTCCTGTTGACACACGCTTAATCTGTCCCTTTTGCAATTAATTTCACGGGACTCTTTCGACTTGGCGGGACACACGAATTGGTATATATTAAGGGCGAGCCGGATGGGGCAAACGGTTTGCTGCGCGAAATTACCTTGGAATCCGTGTTTCTGAATAATTTAGCGGAATTCATTTGTGCGCTGTTTGTTCGAGGTTCGATTGGTTGGACAGTGCGTACGTAGTTCGCGTCATTTTATCGAGGATTTTAGTGGCACGATAAAGTTGAGGAAACTGGATGGTCACGTCGAGTGTTGGAAATAATGTTTATGGTAGCCGGATGTTCTGATTGCATAGTTTTCGATTGAAGTCTGCAAAACACCATCAAGACCGATCCGCGCGGCTAATTATGAAAGTAATCGTCGTTCATTTATTTCCATTGCGATATTTATTTTTTCGGTACAACGTCGTAACGATATCGTCAACAGCATCCACTCATTTTATAACTAAGGCACCAAGAACAAGCACCTTAAATCCAACTTATCTCTCGATCTGCGATCTTCTAATTGGTGAAGCCGTCTAAAATATAAAATAGACTAAAAATATAAAGATTATATTTCCTCCATAATTCCATAATTCCGTATAGAAAGAATTTGAAGAAGCGAGAATGCAAAAACACTGCGTCCAGAATAGCATGGAGCATTCGTTAACTATATATACTGTTGCATCTACTAAAATACCATTGGCCAAGGAAAATGTAGCCTCTCTTTAGACCGGCCAATTTTTCTCACCAAAGGCGAACGCTTTGACCGTGGATGCTGTGGACGGGCAAGGGGTCTTTCTTTACCCTCCCGGCCGGCGCTCCTGGTGTTTTCACCCGGGTCCGTTATCTGCCCTTTGTTCCAGAGTTCTCGCACCCTTTGTCCGGATCCTCCCTTTTGTAACTTTCGAGTTCTTCAACCATTGTCTCCGGACGGGGCTTGCCGCTTTTTGCAAAACGTCACCGCCGCTAAATTAATCGACGCCGTTTTCCTTCTCAAGGTACGCCACGAGGGGATCAGCCATTAAAAATTCCTGAATCAGTGCCTGCTCGCCGCTGATTAACGGCCTATCCACCCCGCCGGACGATTCGAAATGGGTGGGACGGTCGGGGGATGTCGGAAGATGATGCTGGAGAATTCTCGACAATTTATGAATACGGGGTGAAACGCCACGATTATGTCACTGAAAAGAGATTTTATTCTACGGCGAGATAGCAGGAAATATCGTCCCCTTCTCCTTTCGCTGTTCCCGTTTTCCTTTCTGATTTAGGGCCTGTGTTTTTGGAAGCTGCGACGTTAATTATTTTTCATACCGGACGTTTCATTTTGTGCATTCACGCCGAACAGAATTTCCCCTGCATCTTTATCGTCGCTGGTGTTGTTCGAATATTTGAGTAACCTCTGCGAAATACGCGTTCCGCGACCGTTCCGTTTTTTCTTCGTAGAAACCTTTTCGAATTACGCAATGATCCGAGTAAATAAACATTTCCCTTGGTGGCCCAAACTCGGTGGATAATCGAGGAAAAAGATCGATCCATCGAGGGGTTAATATTTCATTTTTGTTGAACCCCTCCGCTCTGTTTCTTTTCCCCCGGTTCGCGGTATTCCGCCGTCACTTGGCGCAGCTTTTACGGGCCAATATTAATTACATCTGAATTTCTTATTTGCCATCGTCAGCAAGGCTCGACGGAGCCGCGAAGCAACGGTGCTGGTTTTAATAGGAAAGTTCCCTGGTTATCTTGGCGGAGAGCCGGTCGAAAGTGCAACGATGCAAAATGAATATCTTTTTAAAACCGCGTGTCTACTTTTCCTCTTCTTCTTAACTTTCAATCATTTCCTTCGGTTAATTGAAAAACTTTCTCGAGCCGCACGGAAACATCGGGAGAAAGGAAATTTTCATCACGGCTGAACGAAACAGAGAAACTTGCCATCCGTTGAATATTACTATAGAAATCTGCTTTCAAAGATGGTTGGGCTAGAAACTAAGACGATATTCATCGCAGCAAGAATATTCAAATCGAATTGGGAACATTATTACTATTTTCCCGCTGTTTCATGTTAAGTATTTAAAATGGTATCGGTAATGTAAAAGTAACAATTTTGTGGCTAATATGAGGCACCAATTCAAATTGCATAAAGTAGGAATTAAAAGCGTAGAATAATAACTGGACACGTATCGAATTCTTTATGGAATTCTGTTTAAATAGAGCCGAATTGATTTACTGAAAAGTCAGTGGGACTAATAATAAATTACAATTAAAATTGCAAAGGCGGGCCTATACAGTACGAAAAGGCCATCCTCCTAAAAATCGACCGCAGGTTAATTTTGTTAGTACAAAAATTCCCCATTGCATTAAGAGGTACGTTCACTAAACGAGAATATATATACTTAATAAAATCACACAACGCTCCAATTACCAACACCTATTCCCGCATACCACACCAAACCTTGGCGCAAAGTGACAATCGCAAACTGAACGAAAACAGAGAACGTGCGTAGGCATACACCGTGGGGCATAAGCTTTCAAAGATGAAGCAAAACCCAGAGGACCTTGAACGCGGTGGAATATTTCACTTTTATCGGGCTGAAGAATCGATGTCCATGGAAAGCGACCGTCGCGTGAATATTAGAAAAGATGTTCGATGACGTGACCATCAATCTGACTTGCGATTCGAGTGAAAAAAAGAAATAGACGAGAAGTTTGCTTGCAAACGTATCATTTGTGGCGTGGATATCGTGCAAGACGCATCGAGAAAGGGAGAATGGAAAAGCGAAGGAAGATGGTCGTATTGGATACTGTGACTATCGATCGCGTACACACAGCCAGAGGGGTAACTTATTGGTCAGTTGCATCGTGCACACCCCGTCTGACGAGGGGGTTAGCCGCATGGACGATGGGGTGATCGTAGAAGGGGGGACGTAACCCCGTGGAAGCGTTGTGGGATGTCCCAGGGACGAGACAGGCAAGGCACGCTTCATTTTCCGGAATTATGGCTGTGACTGACGCCACGGTTGTCTTTCTCTGTCGTTTCGAGAGCTTCGTGCTGGCGAAGCATCGTTCTTCCACGACGTAATTGTCTTCTGGTGAATTTCTTCGTCGATGCATGCCCGATGATTTTTGTATGGCACGGTTGGATGATGGGAAGCGAGGGAAGTATGTAGTTCGAGGTGCGGTCGTGATATTTAACCCTTGCACGAAGTGTGCGTGTCAGAAATAAGAAATTGTGGGTCAAAATTAATCGATCTCGTATCAGGGAAATGGGAGTGTAGGATAGATAATATTGTTTGCTTGAAAATGACGGTTCAATGGCCCACCATTCTGCGAAATGCCCCATAGAACAGATATAAGATAATTTATTGCTATTTTCGTTGGAAAAGGACGGATTTGAAGATCAAAATAAAATGTCTTCTATCCTCGGTTTTGTAGAATACTCGTAAATTGTTATTCGAATAATTTGAATGAACGTAAAACTATCGGGATTATTAATTTCTTCTTACTTATTCAAGCTATCTCTATCTGTTTACAACGCCTCGTGCAACGAAACTTGCACAAAATAGCGCAACGAGTCTGCACTTAACATGCGAGATCTTTTAGCGTAAATGAAAAGCAAAATAAGCAATTCGAGTTTCAATAAATAGAAGTTTCAAAAACTTGCCGCGTATTAAAAATAACGCTATCGACTGGCACGCGTCACAGGCTATTCGATGGAACTTTTAATCACCCGTTTCCTCGAATCCACCAGTCAGCGACGGAGCACAAGAATAATCCGAAAACGGTCGGAACAATCGTTCGGAATAAAAGAACGAGCGCGGAGCACGGCAACTTCGCAAAGTTACCATTAAAAATTGAACACAGAAATTTCCTCCTTGTCCTGGTGAGAGTTCGTCGTGCGCGGAAAGCCTCCTCTGAATTCATAGAATATTTGATGCTCGGTACCGTAACTGACGATGGACTTACCAACGGTTACTCCAACTGTTTCAAAACTTCCCGCCGAAAAAATTGTCCCTCCAAAGAAACCAAAAGCCAAAGAACGAGCCAGACCGAGAGGGCGAACCAGAATGCCAGAAAGAGTATGAATGGGAACGAGACCAAAAGCAGGATAGAAAATAGGATGGAGAACGAGAACCAACGTAAACTAGTGAACAAGATCAAGTGTTGAGATGCAGAGTGAACAGGGGAGAGACCAAAAACGAGTGGCAGGAAGCAAAAACTAAAATAAAATAGAGAACGAGATCGAGTGAAAAAGAGTTAGGCTGACGAGAGGGCACCGAACAAGAACAAAGAAGCGAATAACCATAACAAGAACCAAAATACGATAGGAAACGAGAGCAAGCGGAGAGATAGAGACTGAAGCGGACGGAGTACAAGTACAGGGAGGAAATAAGCGAAAAGATAGATAATGAAGAGGAGAAAGAACCAGGACCAGAAAGAAAATAAATGGAGAACGAGACCAAGTGAAGATATATATATATATATTGACCAGGTGAGGGAACAAGAAACGAGAAGCAGAATTCAAGAACAAGAACAAAAATAACCCAGAGACCGGGATCAACAGTTCAGATACAGAGTAAACAGATGAGAGACCAAAGAGGAGAGGCAAAAAACGAGAACAAAAATAAAATACAGAACGGGAGCAAGTGGAGAAGAGCAGACGGAACAAGAGCCAGGAGCAGGGAACAAGAACAAGAGCAAGAACGAAAACAAGATGGAGAGCGACAGCAAGTGGCACGGCAGAGAGTGAAGAGGAGAACGGGGGAAAAGAGAGGTCGGAAAAGTTTTCTAACCCCTGTGATACAAAAGTTTCAGCGCTCGCGTGGATCGTGACCGGTGGATATCTTCGGATCAAGGTATATCTCTGCGTTGCATTATTCGACGCGAGGGACCACAGGCGAAAGGGCGAAAAGATCGATAGCCCTTGGTAGCGTGGCGCGTAAGAACTTTTGTTTCTCCGTGAAGCAGATAAAGCACCGGGGGAATAATGGCGTTTCAACGGCGTTTCGACCTCTTCCTGATGGTGTCACAACGCCCACCCTACTATTCCACGCCAAACCTGACAGAATTAATCCCCGTTGGCGACCTGAATGCGCTAAAAACTTTTACCCCAGACGCGTGACGATCTTCTTCTTTGATCTTTGACTTGTGCGAATCGACCGAGGACGGGGAGGGTTGGGGATCCATTTGCTGAATGTTTATAGTCCACAGCGTTGCAAACAACGGGTCGATTGGTTTAACGGCGACGGATGAAGAGACGAGAGTGGGATACAGGTTTGACGGGGACCGAGATTTTGTAGGAAATGGTGAATTATTGTGCGGCAGGGGCGGGTGGATGGATTTATATTGGGATGTTAAGAAATCGCGCAGGATGCCTTGGGTTGTTTGGATCGTTTTCCCGGATTTATTGAATTGGGGATTGTCAATGTGGCTCGGTGACGACAAGTGTTTAAGGCCGTTCGTGCTTCGTGGATATTAACGGGAGACAGTTAAATCAATGGGATTTGAAACGAAGTGACACAAATTTCGTTGCGTTCACAAGATTATCATATAATATCGAGTTGCAAAGTATAACCCGAAAGAAGTCCAACGAAATTACTGTGCGATATTATAACCGCAATGATGGCTGCGAATTTCAAAGTAACATTACACAATAGTAACATTTCACCTCGGTGGGTTAATTACAATAGAAGGAAAACCGGTCATTTCCATTATTTCTGCACAACAGATATTTCCGTGGCATCGATCGAACAATGAACGCCAGACGCAACAATAAGAATCGAAATAAAACGGTTCGTCTGTCCAAACAAAGCGTGAAGCGAAATATACCGAGGAAGTGGCGGTACGCCTTTCGGGCAAACCAATTTGTTACTTGGTGCAAAACTTTCGGGGCCTATGAGTATGCATTTCGTTGTTTCAAACAACAGTTTGATGCGCGTGAAGTTTGACAGCCCATTGGGAACACCCGTTCCTCCTACCAAGCCATTTCGAGAGACGCACGAAGTATTGTTGCAGCATCATGTTCCGGTGGCTCGTAACGATGGCCAGATAGAGTGTTAGCTAATTTTACGCCGGTGTTTCCTTCGTGATTCCGGGAAACGTGAAGATTAATTGATTTTTCGTCGGCGGTTCGGCATAAAGGCGAAACTGGTCGAACGGTTTCCGCGCTCCTAGAACGCCGCGCTTAGAAGATTAATTAGCTTCGAGCTCGTTGTAAACGTTGCCTTCATTTCTCGCGGGAAAGTGGAAGCTTGTGAATTTATAGTAGGCACCTGTTATTTCGTGGGCTTAGGTGTTCCTTAGATTTATGGTAGCCGATGGTAATTTGTATGAGTACCTATATGCGCAACGGTGACCCTCTGCTTAATTAATTGGAGTTCCGTAAATGGGGTAAAGTGCGCGAAGTGTGAGCGGAAGTGTAATTGCGCCGAATTGCTTCTTTGGTTTCGAATGAATAAGAAATAGGTGGTGTTTCGTTGGTGTCGAATTTTTTTTGTTAGGTTTACAATGTGAGTTATTTCTTGGAATGGAGTGTTATGTCGTTTGCGATCAAACATTTAGTGATTATTATTTCGATGACGCCGTTGCGACCTGTTTCATCCCGCGGTAGACTAAATCTTTCCACGAACAGGAACTCTATGTTAAATTATTACACATAATAAGTTTATTAGAATATACTGTAAATGTAATTGTTTTCCAGTCACCAATAATTCTTCCGCCACTCTGTATCGTATATTTCACAAAATTATACTTGAATCCTCGCGAACGATTGAAACACCAGTCCCCATTTGGAAACTCCGTCCGTGAGATCATCCATATTGTCAGACATGATGAACGATATTTCAGGCGGACACGGTGGACATTATTCAACGATAAAGCAAAGAAACGTCGTTGTAATTCAATTTGGGTCCAAGGCTGAAAGGGAAGACCCTGCGGGGGTGGTTCTTCTGGGATAGTTTTATTCTCGCGTGATAGTTTCTTGCTGGCCAGCCGTGGCTTAGGTGTAAGACTTTGAAGTTAGAAAGCTTCTCGAACGAGATTACGCGGCCTCGAAGGAGCTTTTCGACACTTGTGCGGTTTTTTTCTCTTTCCGTTTCCGAGTTTCGGTGTGCCGCCCCCCAACCCCCATTTCTGCCAACGGTGGTCTCCGTCGTTTTACGTATCTCTGGCATCGTTATTCCTCAGCCATTCTCTGTACCTTGCGTTCCCTTCGAGTTTCCGTCTTTTTTTCCTTTTCTAGCGCAGCATTCGCCATTGCGAGTCAAAGAGGGCAGACTGTAAGTGACCTTTGCTAATTACAGAGAAATGCCAACGTGAGTCGGTAAAGTATTTGTGGCGATTGTCGTCAAACGCCATCGATCGATGGGGGAAGTGGTAAATTAAAGGAGATGCTGAAAACCGTTCGTCGTGAATAATTCACCATGTTCTGTACAAGTGTTAGAGAGTTAAGCGATAGTGTACGCTATGCAGAATCGATATAGACAACGCGCATACTTATCTTATACATAGGCACGTTTGTAAATAACAAGTAATAGTATTTACGTTTTCATGCCGTTTCTTACTAATTCGTTTGCTTCTGCGAGCATGCTGTTTTAAGGTAAGGCGAGTGAAACTTACGCAATTATAACAGATGAATACCAATAAATATCATTAAATAATTATTAAAATAAATAAGGTAATCTGCAATATTTAGTATTCTTTAACGCTACCCATATCCATATCAGCAAGTAACTAGCAATAAATTATATAATTACATAATAATTAAAATAAGCAAGAAAACTCGTAATACTTTTTACATTGCATTCAATTTCCCACGTGAAAATTGATACTAACGCAGCGCTACCTACGACTAAATCTAAATGTCCCAAAGCAAATTCTACGTTCGACCACTCGATAAAGGTAACGATCTTTAATTTATTTGAAATAAGAATTTCCTCGCATTTCACGCGGCGAATAAACGCGGTCACGTGGAATGCCGGATGCAGTGCACCTTCGATTCGAGACCACCGGTGATGTCAAAAGTTTTTCAAAGAACGGTTTTCCAGGAACCTTATTCACTGGAAGCCGGCTTTCCCGATTTCTCGTTCGGCAGGACTTACGGTTCCTTTTATCTTGCCTGCTCCCCTCCTTTTTTCGTACATTGCCCGCCACTCCTCGTTTCTCCCTTCCTCTTCCCTTTAACATCATCTGTCCATCTCCGACATCCCACAGTAATATCCATCCAGAACCGACAGAGGTAGAACCAGAGTGGCGACCTCTCATTATCGGTACCGACTAATTCACGAGTCCACGTGTATACCGGTTCGAAACGTACGTCCACGACGGGACCTGTACCCTTCATCCCCTTTCGTGGGGACCCTGGTTAAACACCACCTACTTCCGTTCGAGAGCAGAACGGCCACGATCATCGCGTGCACCGATAATTATTGGCTCTTAGCCGGTCGAGTTTTCTAAAAGCACGACCACCGTTCTTGCCTGGCCAACCCTATTTTCCCAAGGCGACCCACCGCCACGTTGAAATTCTGATTGTTGCCCCGCGAGTATACGTAATTGCGTAGCGAGGATTTTCTTTTTAACAGGATTCGGTCGAAATATAATTTATTATACGAGCGGGTTAAATTTAATTAGCAGGGGGTTCCATGAGTATTGGCATTGATTGGCAGGTATTCGCGAGAGGAATAATGCCAGCGAGTGTATTGGTTATGAGGCGGAAAAGTGTGGGCTTAATATTAACAACATTAATGTTAAACGTTCTATGATTACCCACCTGCCTACAACGTTTGTTCCACCTCGTTATGTACAAACACTTCAATCATTCATTTACCTCCAACAACCTGATATTACAAATTCAAGTAGAAATTTCACAATTGGTAACTACTTAATGCAAAACCCCACGTAATCCCACGAACTTCGTTCAATTACAT
This sequence comes from Nomada fucata, assembly GCA_948146005.1. Lineage (NCBI taxonomy): Eukaryota > Metazoa > Arthropoda > Insecta > Hymenoptera > Apidae > Nomada > Nomada fucata. The sequence continues at coordinate 10,796,437 of OX411275.1, forward strand.
ATCAATCAAACCGCACCGTATCCCGAACGAGGACCTTCGGTCGGCAGGTTTACCTATCGTAGAAATAGGCAGCAAAAAAAAAGGAACGAAAAAAAAGAGAAAAAGAAGGGTCGTATAAAAAAGGAGAACTATCTGGCCAAAGTATTATGAAAGGGGTTACAGAACGATCCCAACCTGTCCCTGCGTGTTTGCTTTTTTCCCCTTTCGCGGTGCGAGAACGTTTAGTGACATAATGCTGGAACCAGAGAAAGGGTTGCCCTCAGAATTCTATTGTAAACTCTCTCGTCACAAGGTGCCAGTGTGCGCTTCGTATACCTGCGGCTCGTACGATAGATGCCAAACCGGAGAGAAAGGGAGGCAGAAGGGTTGCGAAGGTCCCGAATATTTTTAGATCTCCTCACCCTTTCGAACCCTCTCTCTAAACGTTCCTGACCCCACGATCCACGCCAATGTGAGTAACCGTGAACCTGTAACAGGTGCAGCGCACAGTGCACACGCATGCATCGAGAGAGAGAGCGAGAGAGAGAGGGTTACGAGCAACGTCGAAAGGATTAGGGCCCCTTGCAGCAGGTGAACTAAAGGGGTTAGATAAATACAGCCGGGGTGCGCACTGGAAATATTTATTACACTTTAGTGGAATATTAAACGTGTTATCATTTTTATGGTTTGTTTGATATTAGTTAAGTTATTTTTTATTCAGAACTCGGTGCTTAACGAAACTGTCAAGATAGTGGTCGTTTGACGTTTCAATTGTTTTTCTCTGAAAATGCTCCCCTTCTTTACTCCGTAAGGAGACAAAAATATTTATTCCAATCAGAATGAAATATTTACTCCAATCGGTAGCTTCGCACGATATGTCAGTTCTAATTTATTTCAGGCACTGTATCAAAAAAAAAAAACGCATTTCGAATTTCAGGAACGTAAATAATAAACCGTGCATAATCCTTTAGACATAAATTTGATACTGCAACCCTGTTATTAAATTGAGGAATTTTAATACAAAATTTTCTAAAGATGCCCCAGAAACATAACATTCTACTTCCAATAAAATAATTTCAAGAGATCGAATTCTTTCTCCTTTTTTTTTTGGCGCCACCTTGGCGTAGTAATCCTTTTACCTGGGCAGCATCAGAGAACGTTTTCCCGTCTACAACGAAGGAGGCTGCTGGTTTGAAACGAGATGTAATTATAGGTGGTGAGGTAACTGCAATTTCTTGGGCTCGAGCTGTAATTTTGTACTTTTATTTAATAACAGGACAGCATGAACGGTCAACCAGGCCGATCGGAAGTATGGATTGATTCTTGTATAGATCCCGGCGAAATTATGCTCCCTTACGTGGAGTAATGTCTTAAAACAACTGTACACAACAATCGTGGCTATAAAAGACATTAATTTTAACAAACAATACAAATAATTACCATTTAATCATAAATCAATAACAAATGTAATAGATGGAAAAGTAAAAATATAAAATATTACTAATTACCTGCCTTTTAAATAAATTGAAATCGTAACCATCTTCACCGGATTGTGAAGGATTATTCATCTTCGTACCTCGATTGAGTCTCGGCTTTAAACAATGACAAAATGATTATATCAGATACTACTGCATTCCGTAGAAACATAAAGTACTCAAAAATCAATCTGCGTGTCAACGATGAATCACTTTAATCAACCTGAACAGCTTCGTCGATCGACAACCGACGCTCTAAACGCGTTAATAACCAATTACGAGGTCCGCTTCTTTATTTCGTCGTTACCGCGTGACGCAGTAGCGGCTCGTAAATACCTCGACTTTTTTTTTATGGTTTCTGTGTCCAACCTGCCAGTAGTCGATCGTCCAGCCAACACTATTTTACGGCATCGTTTCTTCTTTGTTTTTTTTTCGTTCTGTTGCCACCCCGTACCACTTCATAAAGCATCGATTTTTATCGAGTGGAAGGATATATCGCTTTCCAATTACATTTTTTCTGGGCGTGAGCAGCGGGGCGAAAGAAAGGAGGACAAAAAAATAAACGAAAGGGTCGACAGGGTACAACCCTATCGGTTTCCTCCCCCTAACCACGAAATGAATGATCCATGGGATAGGTCTGAAAGCGTAAATTCGCTGGTTCTCGTGCGGCACGGTGGCTGTCTACCATAAGTATCCACGTCCCACTGTGAAGAGAGGCAGCAGGTATAAACGCATCCGCAGCGGCGACGGGAAGAGAGGGTTGGCCTGGGTGTTTCACGTGGGGTAGGTCTTGGCCCTTTAATCCATTACACGATATATTAATTCATCTCCGGCGAAAGGTGATCCAGGTAGCGAGAGCGGGCTGTTAAAAAAAAGAAAGAAGCCACGGCAGGAGAAACGTGCCACGCACGCGTACAGGTAGTCCCGAAAGGGGTCCGCCACGAGGCCCCCATAAAAAAGTCAAGTCGAAAAAGAGAGGCAGCGAACCGACGTGGATGGAACGCGTCGAAATTGTCCATCGTAAAGTACCTGCTACTGGAACATCGTTTTTTCTCGCGGTGGTTTCTGTTTCGTTTTTCGTTTTGCCGGTGAAAAACCGTGGAACCGGAACCGTGGATGGTAAAATGATTACTTATCGTGGAGTTTATGCTGTCGTTTAGTTGGCCATTTTTGCCTTTCCGTTTCTTTCTTACTGGTCAGGATGGGAGCAGCGATGTCTGTTAGTTTGAAGTAGATTTAGTGAACGACGGAACAGAAACGGTGCGTATTGTACAATATGTTTTTCGCGGTGTCATTTGCATCATTTTATGTGCGGCGAATGGCACTTTAGTGTACGCAGTACTATTGTGTTGAATATTAACAAAACTCATCTGAGAGAATACCATGTATATTTATTATTTAATGCTAAATTCTTTTATACGTTTATTAACACTAGTACTACCGATAGATTTTCGCGCTATTCAGATATCATACGTTAGACAGATTGTGAACGCGAAAGTCGTCGAATGGACATTGAATAGAGACATATAATTAGAAGTCAACATAAATTGCTACAACGACACCTTTATGTTAATAATTTTAAAGCGAGAAATCTGAAACAAGTCATTTTGACATCCTTATTATAAAATTACAAATCGCGTCAATAATACCCCTTAGTTTCAAAATACGTACACAGATTTATATGTTGTGCACGAACAAATTTAATACATCGAAAACAATTTTACGAACGTAAGTCTAATTAATAAACCATTATTCGCGTCTAATATTTTAACGAGATAAACCAATTAATTGTTATGGAATGTTTACGTCCCGTTTCGCGAAACACCGCAATCAACGTTTCGATGGTTACCTTTCCAACCGTATGCATAAATAGTTGCACGCGTTTCCATCGAGTCGTATCGTTGACGAAAAATCGAGCCTCGAGACGAAAGAAGTCGCCGAAAACGATAAAAGCGTTTCCTTCCAATGTAAACGGAAGGAAGGAGGAAAAAGAAAGGAACGGTTGTGCCTTGTGGCGGAAAAGTTGTTTCCGCCAGGCGCAGATAAGCAGAAGTGTTCCTTCTGGGTCGTGGCGTAGGCGGGAGAGTGCCGCGGAATACAAAAGTGGGAGAGATATCTAATGCTAAAACTTTAGAATATAGGAGGGTGTACAGCTGTTCTGGCTCATTCCGCCAACTGGCCGCCATTGCGTTTGTCCCCCTTATCCGCTGTACAACTTCCGCCTATGCGACCAACAACGTGACACCTTGCAGATCATTCCACAATGTTTCTGTGTATCGCTTTTAACCCCTTCCAGTTAAATGTTCGTCGACTTGTGGACAGGATCTCCACCGATTGATCCGAACGTATACGCAGGTTGATTATTAACACCAGAACTACCAAGCCAGTCAAAATCACCGGTTTCAGATATCTCGCTTTAAAGTTATTGACACGCAGGCATTGATGCAGCAATTTACGATGTCTTTCAATAAGACAAACTGACAATTATATATGTACCTTTGTTTAATGTCCAATCAGCCACTTTCGCGTTCATAAGCTGTCTAACGTGTACTGTCTAAATAGTACCAAAATCTGTCGGTAGTTCTACTGTTAACAGGAAATTGATTATTACAGAAAGGGCGTTAAAAATGCAAGGCATAATTTGTAGAAACAAGTACATACTTGCTTTATCAAGCTGGTAATCTTGGAACAAAGCAATACTGCCTTCAACTTTCTCATTTAAGCGAAACAATTTTCCGTCCCACGCAGGAACGTTTCGATCACAAAAATCTCCCCGATGTACGCTCGCTCCGCAACGAAAAGTTGCCTGTCCCGTAAAAATGATGCGATCCGCCAATATTAACAAACAAGAGGCGTGAACAGATTATCCGCCTGACTTAATCCCGACCATGACGCAAAAGACTACGAAACCACCGCATTAAAGATTGTAAAACGCTTTTCAGGGAGGGAGGTGGGGGGGGGGGGTTGTCGACAGCACCCTTCGATCGGACAATAACAGCGCAAACTCCGAATCGTCGAACAATCGCACCGGTCATTCCGCATTCACAATCAACAAACGTAAAAAAAAGAGTCTCCAACGTTAATTCTCCAGATGCCGAAGCACTCTCTCTCTCCATCTACCCTCCGCCAGCTTCTCCGCTCTGAGAATCTTTTCCTTCCACCCTTCCCCCGTGTCTGCGGTGCGTTTCCTTTGCGTTTCAACGCGATTAAAGTGGCAGCACGTACGGTCAGCAGGAAAAGGTAACGGTCGGCTGGACACCTTTTCTTCTTCAACCCTCTTTCGGTCAGATCGGACCAGGTTACGTATAGGTCCTTTACGATCGACTCGAACGTCCACCCTGTCGGGGTCAAGGGGTTGGCCAGCTGGCGTTGGACGGTTGTGCAATCTGCACATGAACCCCTCCTTTCTCTGTACGAGAGGAGACAGGCTTAAAGGGGAGTAGGGGGAGGGGGCAATGGGGCTGCTCTGAAGCGAGATAGAACGAAACAGAGAGTGGCAGCCTCTGTGAACGGGGGTTGGTTTGCCTCGATGCTAACGTCGCTTATTGTCCAAGCTCAATGGCCGTCTGTCCAGCGCCATTGTCGTCTCTGATTTCGGGGAGGCCTGCTAGACACCGACACTACCATCTCTGTCACCCTCCAGATAAACTTATCGCCGGTCCTGACCGATATGCACGATCGACGGCGAATCGAATCTGTATGTATATGTGTACAGGCAAATGCTGCTGTTGATTTATGTGGGAGCCTGGATATCTTGACGCTTCTGCCCTGATTCGACGATGCTATCTTGGAACGTTGCAAGCCACCGAGTGAATGACTCGCGGTACGGACTGCGGATCATCCGGTGGGTCAATTGTTTAGATGGTGGCGATAGGTTGACGTGGATGTGGGAGAGATTCGATGGGTTGCTTTGATGCATATATTGTTAGACTGTACTTGATTGTACTGCGTCCGAGCGGCGAAAATCGTAATGGTTTCGGTTGCGAGGATTGTTCGAAGGCATATTCGTTTAGCGTTTCGTGTAGCCAGTAAAGAAGGGTAGGAGTAGTAAAATATGAATGTGATTGAAACATGGGTTAAACTATATGGAATTTTCATCAGGCAAAACGGTAATAACTCCTGTTCGATGGATCATAGACAAATTAAGGCTTTTACCTCAGCATCGTGAATAATCCAAGGAGTGGTCTGGCCGCCAGAAAAATGGAAATGAAAAATCCGTCGACGCGAGATGCAAATCGCCTGGTTTGTTCGTGGGACACCGTTATAACGGAAACGTCGAAACTGAAACGAAACGTTGCCGCGAAAGATTGGTCGTTGCCGTGAGCATGTTAAACAGCACGGGGGTCTCTCATTAGGCAGCCAGGTTCGCACCTTTCCTGTGTGAAGATTACGTTTCCGGTGACTTACGGTGGTCGAGCTTCGATATTTCTGACGTTTCGAAATTTATGCCTGGGCCCACCAACGGGTCTAGGTAGTATTCCCGTTGACAGGAAACAGGACACTATTCCTGCAGGAATATTCATGTCGAGAAGTAGATTGACTTCGTTGTACAATTCACAGCGATGGTGGTCATTGGAAAAAAACAGGAAAAAATGCAGGAAATGGAGGAGCTGTAACAGAATATCAAGCAGAGTCACAGTTATTTTCCGTTCAGCAATAGTCTACCAGCATTTATTAGAGGATCGCTTTAATCCATTTTCGTTTAAGTATGAAATAAAGATGCGGTAATGAAAATTTTAAGCAGATACGTGTCCGATTTACCTAAGTTTGTTACGTTACTATGGCGGCAATTGTTGACTAATTTATATGGCTTTTACAAGACAAAGTACATCAGACTTTTTAATATCTATAGAGTAGACTTGTTATTTTCTCGGATCCTTGCTGCAAGTCTTAGCATTATTATTTATAATACAATCTTTGCTAGAAATGATTTGACAAATACATATAAGGAAGATAACTATTTTTTAATCTAAATATACCAGATTTTTGTAACGAAGGAAACGAATTAAATTTATTATTAATAAAAATAAAACGAGTACAATTAGTGGAATTGATTGTATTGAATGCGCATGAATTCGAGATATTTGCATCTTTTGGTACAGCCCAGTCTACATTAAGGTTTACATTGAAAATTGTTCCTCTGGTTTATCGTGTGCAAATTGGCCAAGCAGCTCGATGCCACCATTTTGTAAGGCAACACCGGCCATAGCTCTGATTCAACCCTTGCACAACCCTATCCCTTGCAGGGTTTCATGCTCAGCCACCTCCATTCACCCCTTTATCCGAATAAAGGGCGTTAATTCGTGTGGCTGTCACAACACGGCCATTCGTGCATCAATCTGTGCCCTCATTGGCTGAAATTTTATATCGGCTTACGTTAAACATTTCGATCCTTTAAACGGGACTAATTAAATGAAACACAGCTGCCCCATTGTCGCACGTACATACAAATAGGTGCCCGAGTCCGCAAACTATTCTTCATGCACGATTAAAATTCCAAGATAGAGATTAAACCGATAATAATCGATTAAACGACGCAACGATCACACCTTGCGGCCGCTAATTAGCATCAGAAAGGAAGATTAGTCGACGTTCAGCAATCCGATCCACCTGGAAAGTGATACGAGTTTCGGTTATGGGAGCAAAAGCTGCTTCTAGATTTTAGTTTATTATAGTAGACCCATGGCTCCTCCACACACGTGCCTCCGAGAATTAATTCCTCGTCATCCGATTCCAACCGTTACACCTGAAGATTTCATCGAGCACCTTTTCCTTTCTACCTGTCCGCTCGCGGGGCGATATCTCGATATCTAACACGTTTCGTTAACGTTTCTGGAGGTGTGAAAGGCGTTGCCATATTTCGTGCTCGGTGGAAATGAGCAAGTGTAACCGTGACCGATAACGACCAACTATAATACACGCGTATACTTATATTACTGTAGATACGTATACGAGCGTGAAAAATCTACTTACAAATTGCTGTTGCCTGTCAGATTGCTCGAATATTTATTCCCTCCTATCGAGGAAGGTAGTTAGCTGTGTCAGTTAGCTTGTGTTATCATTTATTTGTCACGTTGGGTGTACTGGACAGGTGCGTTAGAAATTATCTTCTCGTGCGAAGACGTTGACGCGAGACCAATTCGTTTAATCAAGATAATTTTCATTTACATCCAGGTATACATATACGATACAGCTTGGGCACTTTGACGCACAGCGAGCGGTGTACAGCGATCAGGTCAGCGAACAGTGAACAGTGTCTTTCCCCTCATTTTCCAGCGAGATTTTCCACCTAGGTTTGCTAACACCGCCGGTATTGTTCTTAATATTTCATACTGTCAAATATTTGTCAGTACTTTTGATGTCGCTGAAAATTGCCTCCTGGACAAAAGCGAGGAATTTGTATGAGAGATTTATTACGTTACGTAAATATTCGTAACGAAGAAGTAAATTGATTTACTCGTCGGTGGGAGTCCTGCAATTAGTGTAATAGTTATTAATTGTAAGTTAGAAATTGTGAATGCCCGGCATCGTTGATCAGATGGCGATTCTCCCACGTCTGCGCGTTCGTACGCACGTATCGAGACTAACACAGGGGTCATTTACGTGGACGCACACTTACACACGGGTCTTATGCACAGGAGGGTTTCTATCCCTCATAGAGGGGCGGCAATTCTCATTTTATGGCACATAAAGTCGATCGACGCATGCTCACGGATGCTTGATTGGCTATCCGAGTAACGTCGCGCTCGTTACAGCAATATTGCCCTCGATTAACATCGTTTTAGGTTAGTGCTTTCGACTTTAACTCTGTCGTTTTAAAAAGTAGATGAGAATTTCCACTTCGTGAACAGACATTACATATAACCTTTCGTGCACTGAGAAAAATCAGTGCTCCGCGATTTCAATAATTGTACTTTTCTGCTTTCCTTTTTCCTCGAACGAAAGAAAATATTTTTCTTTTGCAAGAATTGTTTCATCGGCTGCGTAAAAAAAATGAACTTCCGTATTCTTCTTAGGTCGTTTGGGCCAATTAAGATTTCCATCGAGCTTCGAAACTTTACAGAGTTGACGAGAGAAATTATATCGCCTATTATAATTTCGCTGTTGAGTGCTATTTGAGGATTAATTGGGCAATTAAATATGTTTCGATTAAATCGTAATGATGAACGGGCAGTTATTAATGCCAGCCTTTCAATCAGTTGGCACTCGAAAATTGTCCTTCTATTTAATCGAACGTTAGTTCATAAGTTGCGACAAACGTAGATTACTTCGAGCAAGCTTACTATTTATAGCAAAACGCAGCAGACGTGATTAGTCTAATTATTCCCTTTCGCCTTTAATATATTAATAACCAAAATTAATAATGGTAATAACAATGGATCGATCAATTATCGAACAATCCCATTAGACTATCGTCAATCCAAAACGCCCTTTCAATCTCTACGCACAGAAAAAAATTAATTTCTCTACTTCCACGTTCGAAAGATCGGTTCGCAGAACTGTGCTGAAATTCTCTCGCTGGCCCAGTGCCTCCAAGGGAATCCACGATGAAAGAAGAAAAAAAAACCCAAAAAACGAAGCTACCGTCTCCACGCGGCGAACTGGATTGTCAGCGTGAAAGAATATATCACCGTCGTGGTTTTTATACTCCACCACGGAATCGATGAAAGGATTCGAGATATACCCCCATTGTTCCCGCACGCGCCCAACATAAAATAAAAGATCCAGTCCCGATCTCTCCCATCCAGGACTTCCTGTACTCCGTTCCCGTTAAATTTCCACTTTTTCAGAAACAACCCAGCCGTCCCCACATCGTTTCCACCAACCACCTATATATACACGCAGATGCGTGGCCGTTTTTTCCCTTACCGAACTTTCGATCTCTCGTCCACCATAATTCCTCCCTCCTTCCCTCTGTAGCTCTCGATTTCACCCCCCTTTCTGCCCCGTGTGCGTGTTACAGCCGCGTGCTGCACCGTTCGCACGCATACGTGGAAAAGACGACCCTCGCGCGTGTAACGAATCCGCGCTTTTTTCGCCCTTTTTTCCACCCAGAAATACCCGATTTTCGAGGTGTAGCGTGCACGCGTGCACACTGGGTGCATCGTGCCTATACTGTGTGTATGTGAATCGTCGTGGTGAAGAAAAAGTGTGGAGAGAGTAAAGGGAGAGAAACCGCAACGAGGAAGCCGGCACGGATACAGCACGAGCGTCGGATTCGAGAGGAGAGGAGAGAAAGAAACGGAGGAGAAGGCGAAGGGGGAAAAAACGTGGTTTAAAAATATGTAAACCGACGTGTACGGGATAATACGTAGCACGTGGAGACAATGTGTCATCGGCACGCGCTCGTCTCTTCGAGTCACCCTAGTGTCTTCTTCTTGCGGTCCTCTGTCGCGATCGGGGATACTGGGGTTTTTTTTGTTTCTTCTTTTTTATGGGTTACGATCAGTGGTTTGGGTGGAAGCTCGAGGGGTTGACCCCACTCCTACACGAAAGCAAAGGTGCTACTTATTTTTCCATGGTATCGGGATTAGCATGGAGACGAGACGGCTCGTTCTTTACAGAGGATCGAGCGGGTGTTTCTTGTATACGCGCAAGCCTGTTTTAGGGTTGCTCGTATCGGGGAAACGATACCTTCGCTTTGATGATTATTTCGGTGCGATGGTGTGATTAGGGTGGGTTAGGTTTTTTGGTGGGTTTTTTTTTTTTTAAACTTCGCCTTCGTTCGAAAGAAGACGTGTATCTACTTTTAGGCGTGGATTATTTATGAAGCTGGGCAATTGGCCTGTATGCCGTGGATTGATTGAAACAGTATTGCGCGAGGTGTGAGGAGTTTCATGATATAGGCAGGCATTGAATGAATGAATCAAATGAATGTCGAACAGAATTAATTAACATTGGTCCTCTGTAATATTATCTATTCGTTTGAAATCAATGTATCGCTAATAAGTTGTTAGATCTTTGTACGACTTAGGGACGTGATATCAAACTTTTGGTCAGCAGTATACATAAATATTATTATTATTATTGTTTATTCGCAGGACTTAGCAATTACGAAAAATTGCAGCATTTAAGCAGCTTTTATGGCAATGCCACCATACGTATATGTAATTAGGTTTGATATTTCAAATATAAAATCATAATGTGCAAGGTATATGCAAAACAGTAATATTAGGTATGAATATTATCATAGTATTATTAGATGTTATACATAAATATTAATATTGGAATTACTGTGAACAACTCTTCCTCCAAGCAGGATTCCAAACCGTCCAAAAAACTGTCGCGACCACGTACCACTAGGAAAGGGTTGAACCACCAATTAATTCATCCATTTGTACCGAGGTACATAAAATTTGACCCGTCGTACGGTGCGTTCCAAATTTCTCTTTCAACTACACCGATTATGTAGTCGCAAAAGGACACGACTACTAATTGTCGAAATTAGTGCCTCTTACTTGCCACATGAGACACGGTTAGCTGGAGATTAAGGGACTTTAAGGGTGCTTCGGGTTTTTTAAGGTGCTCGCGAGGAGAGACTTTATAGCGGGCGTGCCGGCTGTTCACGTGGGCGTTTGAGTATTTTTAGTCGTTTGATGCCGGCACGCGCTTTCACCGCTTTTTTAACACCGTTCAAGCATCTGCCCTTAGTTAATATCCCTCTCTGTTCGCCTGCACGTCGGTATACGTATACACAATCTCTGGAACGTGTGGAAGCGCGCGCGTATACCTGACTGGCGATGGTTTATTGTCTCCGTTTGGAAAATGGGATTAAGTTACTCGTTCGTAAAAGCGTGCACACACGCGCGGTAACGAGAGAACAACGCCGTTTCACCCCTGAAACGATTTAGTATGGATTGAGATGCGTAGCAAAAAAATAGAGATCCCTTGTTGTTGGTTTAATTTGTCGAATGCCAACGGATGACTTTTCTTTCATTCGACATTCTTGGACAGATATTTGCCGGCAGACTGTCGTTTACGTGATGTCAAAGGGGCGAGAAATTTTGGATAGGAAACGAGCAATTTAATTTGACACCGATACAGGGAAAATTGAGTTCATTCGAATTGAGGCCGAGTATATTCTCATTTATTGAATTATCTTGGAAATCGTTTGTGGGAAATTTAACAAAGTATTGGTATATTAACCCTTCAGTTCCTATGGCTCATTGTTTAATACAGTAAAGAAAATTTTGTTAATCTCTATCTCTATCGATGATGAGCAGCCGACTTGAAGAAAATTAATGTAAGTGAAAATAATAATTATTATTATTACTAAACGCACTGTATTCTATAAACTTTCAATTTGTTTAAGTTGTATTGCAATTTGAAGGGTTAACTAAAAGGTTTTCTGCAGGTATGCATACGGATCTAAACACTAATACATCTTTCTTAATCCAGAAACAATTTGTAATTGTTTTATTATCAACGGTATATACACGCTCCAATGGTCCAGATAGCTATATCCGTTCGGGACTAAGACTCCGATGCAAGATAAGAGTCTGCACTGGAAGCAAACGATCAGGTCTTAAAGGATCATCCATTAAGGTAACCCTAGCCCTTTCGAGTGCTTCCATGGCTGCCACTTGTCCATCAGACATCCTCTTCCACTAGTAATTGGCGAACTCCAGACGAATAATTTCCATTCACCAGGATCCTTCAACCTGGGTAATTATATGATTACATCGGATTCGGCTAATGGGGAATACTCGAGGCTTCCGGGACGACATAATCGATGGTATCGACTAAATCGATTCGCGATTGTATACCTATATCGTCCACGAAACTCCCCACTAGGCTTACTATTGACTTGTCTAATAAATTCGTGTCGTTCGATGAACGTGAAATATGTATTTCTGTCAAATGTGTTTGATACCAATTTGTGTCTCTCGTGTGCAGTATATATTATACGTTCGACGGCTCGTTCAACCCTTTGCACACTTCTGGCACTTTGAAGACACGTAGGCAGGTACGTGACATTTACAGGGCGTCCCATGACGTAATTGTCGCTATTCAATTTCAGGGCTTCCCTGAAACTTTGCATAATATTAAATCAGAGTTCGACTACATGTTGGTCTGCATAACTCCTATTTAATCATATCTCTTGACTTCCTTAGAGTATTGCGAATGGTAACTTTAATTTTTTCAATGGAACAAATCGTTCCATTCTTTCCTCCACTTTATAACAAATATAATAAATCTCATCACACTTTTTTGCCAATAATTTACCAATACATTTCACACTTGTACCATCGTGGTGCAACAAACATGTTTATCCCATCCAACCACCCATTGAAAATTCAGTGCCACACGTACGACACTTCCGAAGAACTATTTAAAATCTTCTCGGGCGTGGAAAAAAAATCCGCGCGCGGAGGGTGAAGATTTTGAAGAATCATTTTAGTCGAGTGTGTACAGCTACTTTCTTATCGCGTATGTACTTCTCGTGCCTTTTCAGAACGGGGCCTGTTGTCTACAACGAGCCACATGGGGCGAAGGGAAAGAAATTTAGATAAAATAAGGGGCATGCCCCCTTGTTCTGGGTTCCCTGTGGATAGAAGAATTCGTGGAGGTCGAACGAGAGACAAAAAAAGAAAAATCGAGAAGACTCGTGCTTAGCACGCGTTGATGGCGAGACCAGGAGACAAAATGATGACGACGATCATCGGGGTATTCGTGGCCACACCTTGGTACACGAGGGTGAACTGTGTTCTACGGGACAAAAAAAAGAAGGAACAGCGGCGTAATATATGCCCACCAGTCTCCGCGGTTGGATCGAAACCTCGACTGGCTGGTTTTTTGTTTTTTTTTGCAGACCATGGTCTCACCCCTGTCCGACGCGTCGATGGTGCTTTTCGAAGATAAATTTCTCAATGGAGATACTCGACAGGGTGGCGCGAATGAAGCGCGTTTAAAGAATGGGGATGGTTCTTTTGTGGGGAGATCGGCGGGTAGATGCTTTGTTGATTAATTAAACGTGTTATCGGTTGTTGAAGGGTAGCCCAGGGAATTGTAGGGGAAATTTTTGTGGAATATTGTATTGGCAAATGCAGTTTCATTGTAATTACAGAGTTCTTAATAATTGTATCTTCGAAATTGACAGGATGTCCAAGAATGGTAGCATTGTAATTTTCTCTGGCGATTCTGTTAAGCAACAGATTTGTATCATCTGGTAATATTAATTTGGATATGGAGATCCATTTGAATTGATATAGTGCATTGTCTTCACAAAGCTTTTAATTGTACGTGCATTTAAAATATGGCAAAAATTTCAGATCGCTCGAATGTTACAGGACATCGAGGAGGAAAATTGTTTGTTAATTGAACACTATTTGCAGAAGTATTGGAACGATATCTATCTTGCAACAGAATTTCCAACCGAACCTTCCTCTCGTTAATTTTCATAGCGATGCAAGGATCATTCGACGAGTATAATACAAAATCAAACGGCTATATATTTCGTTTCAAGACTTACTCACTGAATAAGTAAATTATTTATTCAATGAATCTCACAATTCACTTATCTCTCAATACAATTATCCACTTGTCGCCTCAGTCTGTCTATCTTACACCAGCAGCGTAGAATTGCCACCGTTTCCCACCCTTTCACACTAATAAATAATAATCCTTCCTACATACGAATTGAGACACACAACAAACACATCATTACCACAATTTCTACAAATAGTCGAGCACGAAGATCTGAAAGCCCTTACCCCGAGCTACCTTTTCTATGAACTATCAATGAGGTACAGGCGCGCAACCCTGCCCCAAATCCCAATCAGCTCGCAACAAAGTGGGCCACGTAATCGCAACAATTCATCCGCGCCACGAACCAATGCATTCCACATCCAGCATTCGATCTCTCTGCTTGGTCCCGAGAGCGGCCACAACGGAGAGAAAAATGGCTCGCACACGCTGCCCGCAAAGAGCCGGCCATGTCGTACACTTTTCCCCGATATTTTTATTACACTGGCCAGAAGTGGATTGGCCGTTGGTCCCGCGACAACCACCCCCTCGTACGATCGCACCCTTCCATCTAGCGCAAGGCGGAATCGAATTCGCGCCAGCCGCGCAATAAATCCTCCGGCAGCTCTATCATAGATTTATCATAGTCACGCACTCGTGCCTGGTCGTCGATAATTGCCGGATCGTGGCCCGCCTTTCGGCTGACCATTCACTGGGTTCGATTCTTCGAGGTGGCAGGGGTCCTCGAGGGGCGCGAACGTCACGAGGGGTGGGAAAAATAATGATTTCGGGCATTTTTCAATACGTCGAGGGCGTGAAGCGCTGGGGAGGAACGAAGGTCTTCGTTCCGCGGGAGAAAAAAAAGGAGCGAAATGAAAAAAAAGAAGGAAGGAAAGGTCGATTCTGTGCGATTTCGTAACGGATGTCGGCCTCGCTGCGGCCGCACGTTCGACCGCGATAATCGTGGCACCTGTCTGGCGAACGGCGGAGGGGATGAAATCAAGGTGTCACTGTGCAATATTGAATTGTAGCACGGTGGTCTTTCTTCTTGGGGTTTATTTTTGTCTCAGCGTATTTTCGGGTTCGATTGTACATTAGGGATGCAGAGTTTTTTAGTCGTTCTGGAGACGTGGATATTTTTTGTTACTCAAGGTGTTTTAAATTGTACGATGGGATGCAAAGGGAAATATATTGTACCCTGTAGAAATTGTATGTCAAAGCTGTTAGCTGTAAAAGAACTGTATGCTCAATTAACTTACATTGTATAGCATTAATTTCGTATTATAACATTTATATATTGATGATTTAACACTGGAACTACCAAGCAAGTCGAGTTGTCTTAGATATTTTGCTTTTAAATTAGTAGTAGATAGGCAGCATTGTAGCAATTTATGATGACTTCTGATACGACGACAGAATGACAATTGTATATCTCTATTACATGTCCATTCAACGACTTTCGTGTTCTCAACAGTACCAAAATCTATCGATAGTTCTACTCTTATACTCTAACCATGTTCACCTTTTAATATTACACTTAGCAATCGTCCCAAGTTATTCATCATATCACGCTAAATAAAAATAGCCTGGTTAAACGAATATAAACATACCGTTCGCGTCGTACAAAAAAGACGATTCTTTCGAATATACTACATCCGAAATCACACTATCCGTCACAGTATCATCAGGCAGAACGGTTTAATTGACCCAGTGTCGCCAGTACATTCTCATCCAGCCTGACACATTGTATCACGATCCAGCGCTTTCTATTTCCTCGCGAATAGCTCTACATCAGGCGAATTAACTGGTTGGACTAATAGTTCCGGAAAATAGACCGTGGATCGTACATCTTCCAGAATGATCTTTAGGTATACCCAGAACCCTCTACGTTCATGCTGCAATTGTAACGGCTACACCCCTGCGCAATCAATCGCCGTTGTTTCATGGGGGTTGCAGGATCGCCGTCTTCATTTCCACGTGATTCACGTTGATCGCGGGGAACCAAGCGTGAGATTAAACGTTTCGAAGCTTTGGTCGGGTATACGTACTTGGAAATTTGCCCCCGTCGGAAATTATTTGTCCACGGATCGTTTGTCTTCGACAATTGCGACTATGTTACTCTCGCGTAGGTAGCCACGACGTTATATATTAATTAAGGTAACGATACGATTCTTTTTCTTCATTTGGTTGCGCGTCTGATTGAAATTTAGAATTTGGAAGGATTCATGTCGAGTTGACAGGTTGAGGAACTGCATGGGCAATTTTGTTCTAGTTACGTGCAAGTACGTGTCGGTATAATGTAAATATTGAAGTAAAATGTTTCAGGTTACATTGTGGCTGTTAAATGTTTATTAATTGAAATTAGGCGTAACTGGAAACAATTCTGATACTCTTCACTGTATTTAGAAACGTATATGAAATTACTAGTCGATGTTCAGATGTTTTTAGTCTTCATTGTCGAGAACTTTTGATTCTATATGACAAATGCTACTTATATCTGAAGTGCAAACTTCTTAAAATAATATCAGTCCTCAAGATCCATATTAAGCAGCCAAAAAGTAAACTGTAATTCCTCAAATGCTTTTACCGTGTCCTTCATAAAAACAGGATCTTGCCAGACAAATTGTTCAATTGAAACATACACACAGCCGCCATACAGCTATAGCCATATTCACAATACTAACAACCATTCTCCATATCCCCGGTCCCTGTATACCGGATGCAGGACGAACACCGGATATCTAGGACACGCTTATATACGGCCGATATTTCTCCAGCACTAAATCATAAACGGATCCTCAACAAGAACTGGCGACGTGATTGACATTCGTCCACAGGGATATCCGTAAGTCACGGTGACCCAGTGGAAACAGGATTTCGCGTGTGCAACAGCGTCCACGACGAAACAGGAAAAGAGAAACAGAGGGTGGGAGAATCTCTCGCGAATGACGTATCGAATTTTATGCCAACAAAACTTCTGGCAACACTTTTGTGCAGCCGACTTTCACGGCTCTCGTTCGCTGAAACTTGCGGCAAACGCGGCAAACGTTCCGCTCGAAAAGCTCATGATCCTCTGGCAGCCAGCCCTTTTGTTGGCGACAAAGGAGCTGACAAAACATGACAATCATAACAGCCATAACTCTCATAACTGACGTGGGTGGAGCGTCCCGTTCGAAGTGGCCACAAAGCTTACGCCTGGCTGCAGAGACCTTCGAGCTAGACAAACATTATTTTGACAAGTCTCGCAGGAGAGAAAGACTCACCCCTCTCGGCTTATCGCGGTATTACGAAAGAATTATGCGCTATATAGGTATGTATACCCGTTCTCACCGACGAATTTCACGAGTTCTGTGAGCGACAAATGGGAACAGGAGCGAGTGACGGACCACCGTTGGGGGATGCTTGGAATTCTCTGTGCGGGAAAACGGGACGGATAGTGGAGAAAAGGCTTTTGTAGAGGAAGGAAAATGGGAAATATTTATGTTTACGAAGGATTCTGTTGGCGTTATTGAGTCAATGCGTTTTGTCATTCGGGTGTTTACGGTGAAATTAAAGTAGATTTAACTTGACGTTATTCTGTGATTGCCATTGCGTTCTTCTATATCTTGCTAAAATTATATTTCACTTGAAATATTTATTTGTATTGGCATTATCGTTATTATAATTATTAGCGATCGTCGACGTTACATATTTGTTTATTTTTATTTTGTAAACAGCAATCTTAAAGTTTCTCGCATCCGTATTATAGATCGTAAAGAGACATCCAATTTTTAATTTAACTTTTCTCCTGTATCTTAAACAGTTTCTTAATTATTCGCGATAATATGAACAGTCGAGATCTCTTTGGAGGGTTGCTATCACACCTAAGACCATGTTCAATCCGGAAACAAAGATTGTCCCGTTCTTAGCATAATATAAAGTACATTTGCGCAAAGTCTCGAATTTGTCTGAATTTTCTTCCCCTGTTACTTTCAACATGTCAGACATCAAATCAACAAGTGGCTGTGCCGGAGAAACAAAATTTCTCTCTTTCTCCACGGATACAACGTGTATTCTCTCCTTAATCCTCGCGCAAGGTAGAATCTATAGGTCGACGTAAAATATCGTCCGATACCCAATTTGGTGGAAACTTAAGGGAACGCTGAAGTAAAAAATGATCCACCCCATTCGTGACTCAATAAATGTAACGAAGAATGATGTCAATAAATCTCCCCGAGCATCAACTAAACAAAACGGAAAATTTACCCAGTGCAGATCATTCATTCGACTGTTACAAATATAAGTGAGCACGCGCAAAAATAATATCTCGAGCGAGCAAAAAAAGAACAATAAATAAATGAATCATTCAGCCTTCGATAGCCTCGATCATTTCCATTGATTCGCAATAATCAGCAACTTCCGACCAGATAAACACGCCGTGCGCGTTCACGAAAGCTCGAGACGGATGCCAGGGTCCGAGCGAAAGTATTGGATGGACACGTTAAAAGGTTTCTTTACGAGGTCGTAACGAAGATCATACCGCAGTGCCACCGTTTCGCGAGCCATCGCGATCATAAACCGCGGCATAACCCAGTGGGGGAAACGCGAGAGGCTCGTATCTCCTCTCTTTCGTCCTTTGACTGTCGAAGTCGCCTTGTTTCTCATCAACGACGCCGCTACATAAAACATTTTCGATACACCGGATAGGGTGGACTCGCCACGAAATGGGATCCTCCAGTTTCTTTGATACGACGGTCATTATTTCCCGATGCGGTAACAAGATTCGTTGGACGGTTTGATATTTCCGATTGGTAGTATAACGTCCTTTTTTGCTACGTATATCCGCGTTACGGCTGTTTTATAGGTGTTTTATAAAGGGGTACGGGACGGGCTTTGCGCGGAAGTGGATACTCAGAGTGGGTTGTAACCCCGTCTGGTTTTTAGAGAGTTAAGTTGGCATTATAGAATCCTGCACTTGCGATTAGATTATTGTACGTTGCGTCGAACGTTCCGCTTTGCAATTCTTGCGAGCGAAGTTTCAGTAAATTTCGGTAAAATTCTGGATTAAGATTTGTGAATATATGGCAATTGGGTTTTTTAATTAATTGATCTATTTAGATATCTTGCGATACGTAAGGAAATTGATTAGTATAAATAATGTAGAAATGGAATGTAAATGTTTGAACATAATGCAGTAGAATTGAAAGAAACTGTTAAATCTTTCATACAACAACTTTTTCTTTCCTCGCGATCGTTTAAATAAATTTTGTTTTTATATTGCCTCCTTCATTCAATTTCAATAATACTCGACAATTCCCAACTATTTTAATACTCCTTCCGCGTTTCGATCCCGATCGTGCAATTAGTCACGTTTCTTCTGCTATACCGATTCTTGTCTCCATCGAATTTTCATTTTCATAAGATGCTGCCCGTATAATTAATCCAGCGTTTCGCCAACCCCATCCGTGTTAATCGATCGCACTTTTAAGACCATTTCATTCCAGCAAAGAACTCGCTGTCAGTTCCACGTTGCAATTAAATTGTACAGTGCAAAGTTACACCAACTTCAACCTGTCCTTTGACCATCAATCTTTCAAGCGCCTTCCATTATGACTCGTTTTCTTAATAATGAGTTTCGTATCGCTCTTCTTTTTCATTTTCTTTTCTGTCGGTCCCTTTTTCTGTTTCTTTTTTTTCGTTCTTTCAACGTTCTCCGCCTCGGAGGCGTTTTATCAAAGGATAATACGATCTGTCGTACTTTCGTCGCTTCTTTCCTTTCCCATGGAAACTACGCTTCCAAGGTTCATACCTAGGCCGTGACGTTAAAAGTTAACCGTTTTACCAGTCTGTAAAAGGGCCATTTACGGTCTGAATTATATATTTCCCAATGGCTCCGTCCCTTTGGCGACTCGCTGGATTTGCATGCTCCTCTTTTAGGACCTCCGGCCGACTGGCTGGGCCCACCCGAAGGACTAGCAAAAACGTTAAAATGCGGTTTATGACTTTATGCTTTTCGTATTTTAGCGATATTTGGAACAATGAGTCTAGGCTTGACCTAACTGTCGCTCGGATCTACGCTTTCACTCGCTCTGCATGCGCTCATTCTTTTTGCGACGGTTATTCCTGGAATTCGTGCACGCATAAAATATCTTCATTGTGGTTCTATTGCGTTTCCCATTTTTCCTGCCCTGTAAAAATAAAAACTTGGGGAAAAAGGCTGGAACACTATGGTGTGCACTTTCACAGGTTGGTGAAATGTCCTTTTGGTTGATCCAGTTAGACGGAAATCGTTGAAGAAGATTTTCTTCTTTTATGATCGATGTCATTTTTTTTTGAGATAAACATCTCGTTCCGTGTTCTTCTTGCTTTGTGTTGAACGGTTTGTTAATATGCCCACTTTTTTGTATTGCTGTCGAATGATCCAGTTATTGGAATTTACTGTTGGAGGAAATTATTTCTTTCCTGAGGTGTTTTTTTTAAAATAATTAGCAAGCATGCTTCTTTGGCATTGTATTTTATTATTGTGCTTTTTGTTGTCGCCAAATTGAGCACGTTTGAGTGATGTTATTCTCCTGTATGTCAAATATTATATATTTTTGAAAATTGCTACATAGACAGTCAAAGTCAAAAAACAATTGAATGCTGTAAATTGTAAATCCCTCCTGCACAATGTTAAGTTAAGTCTCGACTCTTTTCGAAGCTACCTATTGCAGTCACCATTATTAAATTTGCATTCCAAGCTCCCTCCGAGTCTTTTACTAAACATACTGGAACTGCCACGAATTTTTCCACGATCTCTTTAACTTGCATTCAACGTTCTACCAGCAAACGCATTTGCAAACATCTCAGCGCACAAAGTTTTCAAAACTTTGGCTTTTGTAACGATATCGATACGACGATCTTCGAGCAGTTTCAGCTTCATTTCCGGCCGAAATATGCAAACAAGCGCCAAGTTTGAGGGTGGCATTCCGTGTTCCTATCTATTTCGAAGCCGAGAAAGAGCCACAAATCAAGCGAACACTTCCCGTGGACGAGAACAGCGGTTAGGGGATTCCAGGGGCAAAGAACGGTACATAGTGCTCCAGATTTTCACGGCTCTTAGAGAAAACAGAAAAAGGTCCGTAATGAATCAACGCTGACCGGTACGTGTCCTGCAAATTGTCGCATGGTTTAACGTTTTCTGGAGCATGAAGGTCGACTTTGTGGAAAGCTGTCGCTCATGCTGGCGGCGCAAGTATTTCCGTTTCTGTTTTCCAGATGGAACGATACCGATTTTTTACGCCGACACACGGACCGGGGATGGAATTAGGAACGAGAGCGTTCCAGGCAAATTTGCATGGGGCACTTTTACCTTTCGCAGTTCCACATTTGGCAGTTTCACATTTGGCGTTTGGTACATTCACAATTTCTGCCTTTCTTACCGAAACACTTTGGCACCCTCGATGGCCGGTTTCTTTGTCTACTAAGTTTGAAAATAGTCAGACAACGGTGGAAATTTATATCCATTCGAAAATTGTTGAGATCAAGTATCCGTGGCTCGAAGAAGCTTCCATGCACGCAATGAAACAGTTAATATCTCTTCCGTAGCTGAAAGGTGCAAATCCGTAATAAAATCTAATGGAGGAAGTACAAAGTATTGATATTATTATTTATTGATTGTTACCGTCTAATTGTAATTTCATTGTGCTCTTCTTCCTGTTAAACAAGCAGCATTGGTCTTGCCGCTTTATTATTTTACAGTACAATACTGGAGAGATGTTAAAACTGTGCCATACGGGGAACGTATAAAACTATAAAAATGCGGGGATAATTTTAAAGGACCATACCGTCTTTTAAGAGCATCGCTGTTGGGGTTTTTCTTATTTTGCAGAGTACCGCTCGAAATATTCGATGGTGGGTACGTGTTCAAATAGATAGCACTTGTCGAGCTACAAGAAATTTATACGACTTAATACCTCACTATATTTGGGGAAGGCTTTACCCCCCTAGTCAGCCACTTGAAATAGTTAAATGGACCGAAAGATTCGAAAACGCGGAAGGTTCAAGCTATAATCTAGTTTAATGAACAATTTGAAGATCAATTATCAAAACGCAACCATACAACCATGATTATTATATTGATACGGTCGTATATAGTGACGTGTACGTACACGTCATGGGGAATTTCGACTGTGGGCTTAATAAATTGCACATTCATGTAATTCACCCATTTCGAATTGTCTTCCAAATAGAGGGCTGTCTTCGATAGGACCTTAACTATATCTAACAGTCACATATAATAAACGCAGAAATGCGGGTCATCGTTGACTCGCCCGATGTGAATGGAAATTTATACTTTGCGAAATATAAAAATCCAAATATAATTACCCAAAACAGTATACGTATCTTAACCCTAATAATTAAATAGACTTTACAAGAAAAAGCAACTAATAAATGGTATCGTCGTTTCGTTTTCGCGTATCGAGAAAAGGGATATACACCATTCGCTACATTTTCACGAAGACGTGCCAGCAATATAGTGCAGTCTTTCTGAAAAAACTAGTAGCCAAAGAGTTAAAACACTACACTAGCTAAAGACGCCAAACAGAATAAAGAAGTAAAAAACGACACAATGAAAAATTAGCCACGGTCGAAAGAAAAGGTCGTTTCCCACTGTAGGATGGGAAAATCGAGTCCAAAAAACAGCCCCGGTTCGCAGCATTACATATATGTACACGCGCACATCCATTCCATGCAAGATCTGCAATACGGATTCCCGAGACTTGTTCGTGAAACGAGTTCATCCAGGGGAGCGGAGTTTCTCGCGAGTTTCCCCGATGATCCTATACAAGCAACGCGTGTTCCACGAGGTGCTGGATATCTTGGTAAGCCGTAAGCCAAACAGGACTAGCCGGTAAACCACTCGGGTCGCGCGTTATCTGTTTGCAAGCCGACCGACGAGTACAAAAGCGCGCGGCGCGGAAGGTGCGTGCGTCTTTTCGAAACGATAATATTGCGACAACGATGCACAATATTTGCGTGTTTGTCCGTTCGTCACTTCGACCACCACCCCTCTCTCTCTTTCTTTCCTCCTTCCGCTCCTCTTTCTGTCTTTCTTGTCAAAAGAATAATCATCAACACGCGTCAATGCTTTCCGTCGAGATTGGATACACGCCCATCGTGGAAAACACCCCCTAATGACGCGAATGTGTACACACAATTGCGTTGATTTTGTTATTGGTGATCATTCGCAGATTTGTTGTCGTCTTATATACAATACGAGATATTCATAAACGGGGTCGATTACTCGGACTGTTTCGATCGTAATCGTTCACGAAGGGTATGCTGTGCTTAACAAGACCGTGATAAATTGTCTCTGAAGAACAATTTCTTTAACATCTTGTTTGCACTATTGAGTAGCGAAGATTGTGGATTACCTTGTACCGACAAAATTCGCGAATTATGTATGTTCAGTATATGTGACTTCGAAGCTACACGAGTGTACAAGGGGTTGAATAATTGGTTGATTAAAATTCAGAACGCGATTAACAGTATGGTATAGTATACGCTTGGTATAGTACAGGTGTATGTATTTTCCTGCAGAATACGACAGAAGCTTTCGCTTCCCATCGAACATTCAGTAATCGTCAGGTGTATGGAAATTTTCATCTCCGGGCTTTTACATTAATATTGCACCCGTTGAACTTTGTTGACTGTTCTATTAAACTACCAGAGTTCCCTCTCACTTATTTCCGATTTGGCCGCAGCCACGCTTCGTAATTTAACAATTACTTAACAGAACACTGCATCTTCTTCGAATCGTAACTTCATGCTGCGCAAGCTACGTTTAGAACAAAGTTTCCATTCCAAAATTAAAAACCTGCGACAAACTGCACCCTCCTCAGCGTGCGTTAAAAAAAAAGCAAGAAACAAAACAACAATCGAGCTAACTGAAACAAAATCGAATCCAAAATGATCGAAGCGGTCCGTTTCTACGAAATAGCGTCGCGTTTCCCGCGACAGAAAGCGTGCACCCCGGCTTGCAGGCCGTCCTTTCTCGTCTGCGACAATGGAAATCGTAAAACCGCAGCAATCCTCTGGCACAGGATTTTTACGACGCGATCCTCAGAGGACCCAACGAAGTCAACTTCCTGGAAATTAAAAATGGAGCGGTTTTTACCCCAATCCGGTTTAATGCTATTAGAATGAATAGTGGCGAAAGGTAGGTAGCTTCTTTTTTATTAGAGGTGGCGGTGGATCGTAAAGAAGCGGAGAAAGAACAAAAATTTCTAGACAAAGTGACACTAGCACTGTTTCCCCGAGGTTCGCCCGAATCCGCCAATCGCAAACGGGACACGGCCGATCGTGGAAAAGGCGTAAAAAGGAGAACCGTTCGCCGTTCTCCTCTTGCGCGTTCGCATTTTTATTGGCACGATGCGTTCCATATTTTTACAAGCTGTTTCTTCTTTCAACTCCGGTTCCATCTCGACGGGCTAATTAACCTTGTGTAAAATAATTCGAAAATCCAATTCCGGGAAACAGCCAGCACCTTTCTTCCTTCCCTCCTTTAATCCCATTTCGTGTTTCTTTGTTACAAGGAACACCACGCCGTCGCTCCTCGTGTTGGAAATGCCCCGGGAACGCGAATTTCCACTCGCCTCTTCCGGTGACCCACTGACGGGCGGCACTTAACAATGCGCCCTCGAATCTTTATTCCCGGGTAATGGGCACCACTTTCTTGGAAACGCAAGGGTTATTCCAGGAATTGAAAAGAAACCGTAAACGAATAAAACCGAAATTGGCTGGGTACGTGCGAGCCAGTTCGTAAAAGTCATCCCTCATAAAACGCTGTTCCAAACCTCTCGTGTCTATTCCTGCCAACGAGTGAACCAGTCTCGCTTTCGTTGCAGGAATTTCTTCTGCACCGAAGTTCATACACTTTCGACGTTGTGTTCCTTCGAGTTTCTTTTTCGGTTCACGCGAATTGTTCGCGCAACTGGTCGTAATAATTTTTTTTGTTGCTGCCACCTTGCCTTCGCGATCGTTGCATGCAGGTAAAGCTCGTGTCGACGATGGACTTACAGCTGATGGACATATTCGACATTCGGTACTCACGGTTGGATAATTTGTATTATTGCTGTTTTATATTTGTTATTTATTCGTTATTGATGGTTATTGAAGATGGACATTGGAGATCGTTGGAATTGAAATTATAAAAAAATTCTGCGTATTCTCTTTGACCGGTTCAAGCTTGAAGATTATACACCTGCAGTGTACAGGTGGAATGAAGTTGACTTCGGTAATCTAGGCTTGTTGCATCAATGATTTCCCCGATTACAAGTATCGTAACTTTCGAAAACGGACTTGCATGTTCGTGTTCCTCAGGATGAAGAAAACTTTACGAAAAACTGTATCGACAGAAACGAAAACGAAGCTTGGCAGAAACATTAAAGTGAAGATCCTGAAGCATAAATTTTCGTTCCGTTTTTGTATCGTCGCGGCCAATTAGAGATATTGTCACAACAGCATCCTCATGTCCCAATAGAATCAATATTTCCCAAGAAATATTCCGTTCCCAGAACTTTCGTCCCGTGCCGCACGGTGCATGAATAAAACTTCGCGTCACACAGCTTCCATCGTGAATTCGCAGATTCCTCGATTTCAGGGAGGTTTACGTCTCCCCGGGTAAAAATCTGATTTCGTGAATGCTTTTTCGTTTGTCGACGAGAGCGTAGCTGTGTAACTCTTTAAGCCTGTCCCATGGGTGTGCGTCAGGTCCCGTGGGACGGCGAACAAAACCGGAACATGACTGGAGAAATGTCAAAGGATTAAGGACGGTTTCGGCTTCGTACAGAGGAATCTGTCGGTTTTGCCTATCCGAAAGGGAGATCGCTAAATGATTGTCGCTGCCAGAATTCTCCCCGTATTTTGTAACTCCTGCGGGGTTCCAAAATGTTATGACATCATTCCTTGTGCATTTTGTACGCAAATTTCATGGCTACACCTGGAAAATCCGTCATTTATATCCATTTATACTTTCGTTCGTTCGATTCTGTTTTTCTTTTTGTGCACGTTCCTTGTACAGCGATCGTATCGTATTTTTGTAAAAGAAATATTGTAGAAGTACACATTTCCTTTCATATATTGTAACTTCCAATAAGCGAAAGGTATCAATCTATAAATAACAACGTCCAGAATACTATCGCCGTATAACTTACTATTGCAACTTAAATTGCAATAAAAAAAATAACATCTGCGTATCCATATATTTGCACAAATATACATCGTCTAATTGCCGACGACAAATATTATTAAAATCCACCTTGCCTTTGCACACCTCCTTCTCCTCCCGTTCTATCCAACCTGACAACTACCTGTTACAAAACGCTCGCAAACCGAAAAAAATTCCATGCCTCCGCAACACGTTTTAGCGTGCCTTTATTTTTCTACCGGGGGATTTACACGTTCCCGCAAACAAACAAAAAAAGGAAGAAAAACGGCCACCTTTCCCCCACAGTGCACCGCGCGTGCCGTACAGAAAATCCAATTCGAAAGTTGCACATAAAACATAGACGGGGGCAGCCATGAACAGGTAAGCTGTAAGTATACCTACGGTGATCGTCCGGGCGAAAATATTACGAGTAACAGAGGGCACTGTAATCGAAGTCACCACGGACCGTGCCATCGTATATATATATATATATATATACATGTACATAGTACGACCACGGAACAAGTTTCGAGGTCACAAATACAGTTTTCAAGGGATGGCAATAAATAAATAAACTAATTACACCATTGAAGCATAAATTGGAACACACAAACATAGCGCGTATGGGCCGTGCTCGAGGGACCTTCACTTTCGTTTTAGAATTCCATCTAATAAAATCCCCTCCATCCCTTCGCCCTGTGAACGTTTGCCGGCCGTAAGACGGGTCCGGTCGCCTAATTGCACGACAGTTTTTACGGCCACTGATCGTCCCTACTTGACCTAGTGCAACAGGGTAAAACGTTACCGTGCCAACGCGGGCTGGCTTAACTATTTTTTCTATAGCTCGCAACAGCGTCCACGCTCATTATGCGGTATGATCACTGCACCAACCCTTTTCGTACGGTGACGCCACGGGGCATCGTGTTACCACCGTACCTGGGACGTGCGTATACTTCGGCCTGGACGATTCGAACGAACTCTTGGCGGGGCGAAAGTGGAAAGGGGTGCAGAAGAACGCGCGGGACTGGGCAAAGCGACGGGAGGCTTGACGAAACGGATTTTGAAATAGAGGATTGCGAAGGGGCGAAACAAATGGGGCGATATTATTAGGCTTAATTGTGAAGGTTTTTTTGCTTTGTTTTCTTTTTTTTTTGGATGGTTTCAATTGAGGAATCGAGGTTGGATGTTTAGTTTCGCCTGCAACGAGATTTGGTTGGTGGGGAATTGACAGAATGGAACGAGGATTTGAATCCGTTGAATCCGATTTCTGAGAGTTTCTGGATTGTTTACGAGAGTTTGAAGTCCTGGCAGTTCTTTGCTCTTCGGTCAATTTTCAAGGATGTGAATTTTGTGTTTGCGATAGCGAAGATTGTTAATTGAAAATGGGTAAAATTGTTTCCGCAGAAGACTTGAGAACTGATACTGTTTAATTTATTGAACGAGCTACATTATTATGCAACGAGTTGTTTCATTTTCGATTTTGTAATTTTCCAAGTACTCCGGTCTCCTAACGTAAGAAGGATTTCAAAAAATACGCAATATTAGATCGCGGGGGCATAGTTTTACAAACAATATAATATCCATAGAAAATAATAAGGTGGAACGTAGAATTTTCGAAACAGTTCGGCCATATCCAAATCCCTGGATTAGGCAAAATGGGTCAGTCTGGAAAGTATATAAGTAAACATTCGAAAATCTCGTCAAATTGGGCCAGTTTAATACTCTTACACTGATAGCCATCTCGGTAAACCGTATATACACCGTGGTAATTTATGTTCACGAATTTCATCCGTTCAACCCTTCACCTTGTAAATACATTCTTAAGATCGCAATCTTTCCAACAGTTTATCTTCTATTCCTGAACTGAATATTTCAGATATTCTACACGTATTCAATGCCTGTGAAATCGATCCTCATTTCCACCTTCACCCATGTGTGAAACATTAAAATTCCAAATTCTATCGAGCACCCACCATTGAACGTAATACTCCCTTTCATTTCATAGATGAATAAAAAATCGCGTATTATACTCGAAACGATTCTTTCGACCGGAAACTCGATATTGGGCTCCTCTTTGTAGAAAGGTCTACCAGTTTCCCTGTATTTACGTAATCGTTCCCCGTTTACCTTGTTGAAAAGCAAAGGAAAGGCCGGAAAAGCTCGGTCAGAGATGTCCAAACCGTTGTTCGATTCATTTCGTCACTGGGGAATGGTCAAGCAGACCCAGAACGTGGGTTTGGGTAATACTATATTTGTTAATTGTGTAATACAATCCTGCGGTCCGGCTGGATTTTACCTGTGCCCGCGTGGGAAGTCGCCACGATTTTCGTTGATATATGTACAAACGCGGATTTCACCCTGTCGGTATATACACATATTGTATATTACCTGTATCAATTGATTGAGATTTGAATTATTTCCGGGCGCAGATATTTCCTTAACAGTTTCGCTTCGAGTTGCGTATTCTTGCGTGAAATCAAAAACGCTGGAGCATTTTCTTTGCGTTAAATGGATAACTAGCAGTTCTTAAGGATGACGTTATTTTCTTTGTTATCGCGTTTAATATTTTGTAATATTACATTGTATGCTAATTCTATTTTTTGTTCACGTATCAATGCTTGTATGCGTTTGTGCGTACGTTGTACCGTGTCGATCGAAATTTGAGGAGAGTTCCCCTTCGACTTGCGGATTTTAT
The DNA here is from genome assembly GCA_948146005.1 of Nomada fucata. Classification (NCBI taxonomy): domain Eukaryota; kingdom Metazoa; phylum Arthropoda; class Insecta; order Hymenoptera; family Apidae; genus Nomada; species Nomada fucata. Next base: position 10,825,220 of record OX411275.1, read on the forward strand.
GGTAAAGGTATGTACGGAGGTGCTCTGGTTTCTCGCAAATGTATTTAGGTTTGCCAGTGGTAGGGCGAATCGGTTGAAATGATTGTCGCGTTGGTTAACGGTGAACGGAGCAACAACGGGAAAAGATTTTGTTGTGTGTAATTAATTTTATCGCCAGTTAGTTACTTGTAATAGTATTGAGTCATGTAAAAAAAGACTAAAGTTATAGAGCTTGTAAAGTAATTGGGACATTTGGTCCTGTGTGTCAATAGTTGGCCTACTTTTCGAAGATTAAATATGAACCGATTATTGAAACAGGAATCCGTCGAGTATTGTATTTTCATAAATTCCCCAAATCTTTTTTTATGGTCCAATGTACAAAGTGCTCTAATTATTTAGACTCTTTTATAGTATTTTGGTTGGGTCCGTTTATGGGGGTTGGGGGCATTTAGGTAATTCGCGCCGGTATACAGCACCTGACTATATTAGTACTGCGCAATATTTTTAATACTTTCCTTTTTCTTTTTTTAGTAGAATTGAAGGGGTTGAAGAAACTTTAATAAGAAAGTTTATTAATTTTTATCCTCTCACGCATATAGGTACATTTAAATCATGTTATATATGAAATTGTATCCAAAATTTTGATTATGTTAAATATCTGAGTGGACCCCAGACATTTTTCAATGGTACTTGCAAAATTAATATCTGGTCCAACTGTTTAAGAAACTATTCAGAGTAAACATTCGGAAACATACAGCGAGCTCTGCTGAAACTCAGCCGATCTAATCGCTGATCATTCACAGGGTACTTTAAACTCAAAGAAAAATTCCGCGAAGTGGCCTAAACGCTGTATACAACGCCATTCACAAGGAGATCTCTTCTTCGCTGCATGGCCATCGCTGACTTCAAGGATTAATCGGAGATCTCTGTTGATATCCTTCGGTATTCGTTTCTCGATCGATGAAAATCGTATTACGTTGGCTCGTTGTATATCTGCGAGCACGATAATAATACGAGCCGTTCCGAATACCCTTTACGGATGCGAAGGAGAAGAACGATGGCCATCGAGCAGAAAGGAATTACGTTTTGAAAATTATTGGAAACCGCCTGAAAGGCCCCTGTCCATTCTGAATGCTAAGCTGCCTAATTTCATCCCCCGGTGTCTAGATAGTATTTCATCTTCGGCAAGTCCCTCGAACAGGTAAAAATGGGGGTGAAACGCGGTGCCTGGATGTTCCCACGCTACGGGTTGCAAAACATCGATGTGGCCATCATGAGTGATGCGCCCTGAGCATGTTATTTTCAGGGAAACTGTTGCGTGCGTCCGACACTCACATCCGGTTATGGACCACCGTTCATCGCGAACCGTGCGTGTTCGAATTAAATTGATTTTAAGCTTTTCATGAATATTTCGTCCAGGCTAGAGAATTTTTCGTGCGAAACACTTTTCTTCTATTATGGAGATTGATATAATGCAATTATATTTAGAATACTAATATAATATAGCTATATTTTGAATACTAATATAATATACTACAGTTTGCTTTTTAATTAATAATTATGTTATTTAGGGGCGATATGCAAATGAATAAGTATCTTAAGACTGGTACTTTTATTACCAAATTGGTAGTAGTTGGGAGGGAATGCTATTTTATTTATTATTTGATTAAAGATTATTGAGGATGAATTAATCAGCGATAAATTCCACTTAAATTTGTATACCCTGTAACTTTGACAGTAACCCTGGCTCCAGGATTTCTATTTTATTAACGTGTAGACACCCAGTGTGGAATTATCCATATTTGACAACACCTTCCACAGGTGAAATGTACCATTCAGAGTAACAATTTACAAAGGTTTGTTCTCGTTTATCGTCAATTATTCGTGACCCGTAAAATATTTAAAGCGATCCAAAAGTTGAGAAACATTGTTATATATCCAATATATATACACAATATACTTCCCATACCTGCAACATATATGTATACCTACCTCGAATTTCAAATTTTCCTCAAAGTCAGGTCGTCGATGTCTAAATAAGAAAATTGCTGTCACTACACGGGAACCAGAAGATCCCACGTCGATCCATCACGATCAACCATCGTTCCCACTGATCAAAGGCAATAGAAGATCTTCGTAACCCTTTTCAGGTAAAAGATTCTCGCATCCCTACGCGACAGATATACGCCGTGCCTCTTATGTAAACGACTATGTATTCAAATAATCGTTCCCGATCGTGTTACCTGGTCCAGCTTGGGAAACCATGAAACGTCCATTCAAGGATGCAATTTTTCGTGAAAAGGATGGACTTATATGCATGTATGTATACATGAACACCGTGGGATCGATACCAGATCACTCCTTTCGGTATCCACGTCGATCCTGCATTTCTCCACAATTTTCACCCGCCTATTTCAATAGGGAATCTTGACCGTGGGAGTCTTGCGTGGGCGTTCGTTCGACAATTTCGTAACATATCGACCGATTTTTTCGCAACCGTGTACGTATAGCGGATCACCTGCGTGGCCAGGTAACAGCAAGATGACACGGTGGTTGTGTCAACCGGACTGTGGGAACCGTGTTCCCCTTTCTGGACCATTATGACCACGATTGTATCCGTGAATTTGAAACATTCTGCAACTTAAATATCAGCTGAAAATGAAACGGCTTTTCTCTCTAACGATTCACGAAAGCCAGCAGGGGGGGAGTTGATGGAAAATAGAGAATTAATGGGAAAGAGAAGACGACACGATATCTTTCGTGACGTCGATGTTGGATGAGATTTTGTAATTTCGTTATTAATATTATCTTTTCATTGATACTGTTTAAATAATTGTTTCGGGCAATAAATTTTCTGATAATTATAATAGTACTCACTCGAACAGCAAAGAATATAAACTCACGACGAATAATCTAGATTTTTTGTATAAAATTTTATCCACTTCTTAATAATAAATAACAAATCAGCATTATACCTTGCGTTAATAACAAGTGATTACACTCGAAATGATTGTATCGTGGTAGTCATGTCGTTTTCCGACTAATATGAACATTTTCGCGACACTGTCTACAGTGTATATATTTTCCTTGCGCCGATCGGTTTCCGCAACGAAGTCCCTTCCTTCGCGTGGACGTTGCTACTGTGTCATTCGACACTGTTTACCATCGACCACTTAAATGCAAAGATGGTAAACGATCCAGTGGTGCGATGTTTGAATTATAAACGAAGGACCGATGGAAATGTGTTACTTTGTTTTTAAAAATAGAGCGTCGGACGAGGAGGCATGAAACACTGCAAACTTTCACACGGCGTGTCATAGTCATGTGCTACTGAACCTGCGTCCACCCTCTCACGTCCATCCGGTCACTCGCACCCCCGTACGTGTCTAACTACGTATTTTCTCAGGGAAAGGATATAGTTGGAACACTCCCTAGAGATTACGATGGACAGAGCTAACCTGTGATTCGATTGGATGGTAACGAAATATTGGTGGGCAAATGAAAAAACACATCTCGATGATATATCTGATATTTTAAAGATGTATACTGTGTGTATTGTACTAACGATTGTATGATGAAATCGTCAATCTAAATTATTAATATAAGCAATAAGTATGCTGTATTTCTTAATTAAATGTATTTAGCATACTTGAGATATATTATATTGTATTTATAAATGATAAGCATTGTGTCGTGTGACGTTTATCTTATTATTACATGCTTTATAGATTAGTTTCGATGAATCGTAGAGGTTTGTTTGTAAAGAAGGTGCAGTTGCACTTTTCATTGCCCTACTAATATATTCCCTGTATTTTACGAATACCTGATCATCCTTAATACATTTCCATTTATTCTTTGACTATCAGAGTCTCTTACCGCAATTTATGCCGATTACATTTTCAACTTTACAGAATGAGAATTCATTATCGCATATGTAACCCCCTTCCTCGAATGACCACTTACTGTAACACATAATCCTAGAATTATGAAACAGTGCAATTCTTTTCCAACTTTAGTTGAAATAGCTAAACTTTTAAGATACTTTTAACCAAATATCATCCTACGAATCGATACTCTCTGATGCTCAGTTGCGTCTTCATATCACCGGCGCTCCTCTAATATTTTAATTAATATTAATTGAGAACTATCATACCCATCTCTGCGTGCCATACACACGCACAGTGTCTAACCGAGAAAATGCCAATAAACGAACGACCTTTAGCCTCCTCTTTACACGGTCTCATTATCCGCGCGGTCTTCCTGCGCGCGAGATGATCGCCGAAGGATTTTTACAACCCGGATAGGATACGAAGACCGTAAGATTTTACGAACAGGAGGATGGCTTAGCGTGTAGCCTGTCACGGAAGGAACAAACCACATTTCGCCCTAAGCAAACAGCAACGCTGGGCCCACCGCTCACATTATGCAACCTGATGTGACCGAACCATGGATATTTCCTTTCGCTCCTTGAGTACCAATATATTCTTCTCTTCTCCTTTTCCCTCTCTGCCCCGTCTTTCCCTTTCGTTCACGAAAATTGCGGATGCCGGCTCTTCTGCCGGATACGTTTGTTCAAGCCTCGTGGCTTCCTTCTGTAACGCTACACGGGGGAAAAAAGGTAAACACGGGTCCGCGGTCGAAAAGAGTGGAATTGCGACGATTTTATGTCGATATTAATATGCACTGCCGAAAGACGATTGGCGTATACGGTTTCGTTACTTTTTAATTGGTCGAAATGTTTTATCGTTAATCAGTGGCCGGTGTTGCTTCGAGTGTCCGGACGCTAGGGATATTTTGTCGGGGATCATTTTTATCGAGGATCATTGTTGACGACAGTGGACGTAACTTTTACCACGATCTTCCTATGCATTGCTCCGATCTTTTACGTAAAATTATTTTGCGAATTTGAAGTAATCGCTTTGTGCGGTCTCCATACGAATAGCGTATAGTTTTATATAAAAATAAGTATGCAGGAATCTGTTCGCGGACTCGAAGTAACTTTACCCTATCTACTGAATCCAACAAATAAACTGAAATTATTGCACCTATATAACGTCTATTAACGTGGGATAAATCGTTAAAGGATTAATCTAAATCGAGTCACCGCGATTAATATAAATCGTACATGAATCCTTATGAATGACTCTCAAACTGTTGGACGTACAGAATTTGAATGACAGTAAACATTTAATGAAAGCGACGCATTATCAAGCAGAAAATCTACCACTTTTAAAATCCACGCTCGCTTATTATTCGTTCGCCATTCGCGGAATATAAATAAAATGGTCTCTCGCTGCAATCACCTGTAACAACTTGCTAGCATTTGTTACACCATCGATGCCGTATATTAAATATCGTAATACGCATCCAATCCCCTACGTCGTATCGCGTGGTGTACACGAAGGGTGAATTGACGTTCATTTCCGCAAACGGCAAACTCGTTCATTTCTAACGACATGTGTTCCGCGAGACGCATGATACCATTGCTCATCGTTCATTACTATTAATATGAAACAATTGCACTTTTAATTCCCACGACAACTTCGACGAATCAATACGGGGGCACCCAGTGAACGCGAAGCACAGAAATAAATAATAAAATCGAACGAACGCTGCACCTGTGGCCGTATACCACGGAGGAGAGACTGTTGATGCGGCGTGCATATTTCGGATGCAGGTTAATTAATGTTATTTAAGAAAGGGCGCATATGATGGATAACACTGTACCTGGCGTCATCATTAATTCAATCCTTTTCTGGTATTCCCGATCGTCGAGGGTAACCAGCGGGGCACGCTGACGATTAATGGGAGCATCCACTTAATTAAAATGTATACGGCAACGAAATGGAAAGGTCTACTTGATTACCATAGTAATATGTTTAATGACAGACAACGGGGTAACGCGAACAGTCGCACGGTTATTAACTGTATCATCAGACATGTCAGGTTGATTGATAATTCCTGTGTACGCTCGGTCCGGGCTGCATTATAATATTTGTTTTCTTCATTACGGTGAGTTATTGTGTTCTGTAATGCTTGAATATATTTTATGTCCCTACGATTTCGTGGGCATCGGTGATTAATTAACCTCCCCCTCGGTGGTCGTTTAATTTGATGGAATGCGTTTGGGATGTTTATCTTATCCTCGGTTTATATTGTTCTTGTTTGTTAATGAAGTTCAAAAATATTCTTCGCTGTTTGCATCACTTGACGTTGACCTTGATTTCTAACAACTTTTCTTATCTTTCTCAATTTTCTTCGATTTCAAGTGACCAACCTCGCGAAAAACGAACAAAAGTCTTTGACTGCAGACATTGTTGAACGTACTGTAAGAAGAAAAATGACATTTAAATGACGTTAAGGAGATCCATTTTAAAAATTTCTCTCCGCTCCCACACCTTTCCTCGTGTCAACATCTAATATCGAAAATCTCCCACTTTTCTCATTTCCATGAACGATGAAAACCTTTTACCCCAAAGTATAACCCGGTACCATTCCACTTGTGACCCCCGAAAATTTCTCAAGTGTTACTCAACGAAAATTGGTCACCCAGGCCGTCACCTGGAGACCTAAGACCTTAAACCATCCACGCTCAAAGAGTTCGCGTACTCCTTCCGAAGTAAGAAACATTCCCGAGGAATGTTTCGTTTCTACGATTACCCTTCTAGTTTACGAGCAGCTTACGCTTGAAAATGGTTCGAACGATTCTCCTTTTTCTACTTTTTTCTTTCCTCCTTCCCTTTGGTCGAATGCCTGGAGAGACGTTGGCGATAGTCGAGCGAACGTGGATAAGGTTTATCGAGTGTACAACCGTGTACGGGTGGAAACACGCCGGTACTCGCGCGCGAGTAACGCGCTGTTACTCACACCGCTCGTAAAGTAGACAGATAACGGGGAACTTTAGTCGTGGCTACAGTGGTGATTTAAATGGCCACTTTGCCTAATTGCGTTATGTTTACGAGCCACGGAAATCGTAGGCCGAGCTGATAGCGGCGCCGTGGAAGCGAATGTACATACACATACATATTTACGCATGCAGGAATTCGTACTGGGCGACATTTTGTGGCGATCGTATCCATACGCGAGTTTGTTTGTTTATCTTTTTAATAAGCATTGAGACGCCGAAAAATCCGAAGGTAATTAAAGTATGATGTATTCAAATTTAATTATATATTTAAATTGACTACTGCATTTGTGCTTTTTATTTTCTTCAGGATTGACAAATGTTCTCAAAGGAACTGCATTTGATTTTTCGTTTGTTCGCACCCGACGTGTTGCGGATTGACGGTAACTAATATATTTAGATTCCTGCAGTTCGTGTATCTTGGTTTAGTTTCATGTATTGAGTGAACGTTCACATTCATTTATCTTGTCTTTGGAATATTCTTGAATAGTTGACAGCCCTTAGTCCGATTGCAAGTTGTAAAATTCACATTGGCAGTGCGTTCGAATAATAAAAACCATTGGATTGATATTAATATTTGTCTCGACTACTCTACTACTCTTAAGTTGTTAATAAACATCGCCACCGCACTATCTAGTTTATTTCAGATTTATTTTACCAGCGATTCGAATAAAAACAATCAATTCGCTACTTCTTGTCTTGGAAGAGAGGAAAATTCTGTTTCCTATGAGAACGTTTACTCCATTTCACCGGGGGAAAAAATAGTGGCGCAATTTATTTACATGAAACAAGAAGAAAATTGGCACAGGCGCGTAGTTCATTTCTTTTTTCCACTTTCTGATCGACGGTATTATTCTTCGATCCCGATCAGCCCGAGGCTGATTTAAACGAGCAGTGATGGGACACGTGTTCGCGAGAATACATTTTAATTATCGCCTCTATCCTTGTTCCAATCTTGTTGGCGCGGTGTATCGAAAGGTGAGCCCGAAGAAGAGGCAGGTGCCGCTTCTTGAATTCTGAAACATTCAATCGACCGTCGATCTGCCTCAACCTGTTATTTAAGAAGATAATAGACATTAGCTCGCTTTAACTATCGAGTAACAAGTATTATACTTACACGCTGCAAATGAATCAATATGAATGCATCATTGAATTCGAGGGGCTCTAAACGAGCACTTCTAAATCGGGTTTCTTAAGCTTCGCATATAATTTTTAAATACCTCGTAGCTAGAGCTTCGAATTCGGCTTAAAAAAAACTGCAAATCTTTTATTTTATTCCAGTCCTCCGACTTTTTTCTCCTTTTGATTATTATAATTTTCTTGCATTATATATTTCTGTTATTATTATTTTCTAGCATTATATATTCTTCATTGCTACAATTCCCTTGCACTATACATTTTTATATAATTTACACCTGGCTAATATCTATTACATTACATTCACCTAATACTATCATTTCTCCTTTTTATTTATGTTGCATTTATCTTTCCATAAAACTTCAACCCGAGAAATAATCATTTTTACCACATCTACATAGAACTACCAATGAATTTATATTTCTAAATATTATTTTCTAGCGCTGTTAATTTACGCAATGTTATATTTATTAACATTTATTACACTTCTGATATTCTTCGCCGACTGAATTTATGTACTATGTGGCAATCGTCGATAATAACGGCTGGGTTAAAAAAGGTGGAATTGAAAGATCTGGGGAAGAGGTGAAAATAGAAGAGGGAAAAATGGGAAAGAAGGAAGATAATTACAATGGTTCAGAGGGCTGTAAGGGCAGCTGTGCTCACCCTCACCTGGCCCTCTCCTTGTTGCACCATCGGCGACATCGCAGGTCGGAAGATACGGCGAGAAACCAATAACTCGAAGCTTGTTCCAAGAGGATACCCGAAGAACACACAAATACTTAACGATGAGATAATTCTCTCAGGTTATTGTTTGTGCTGCTTTATCATGGCTCGAGTTCGTCTACGTATATCTGTGATAATGGAAAAATGTACCTCGGACTTCCTTTCGCCCTATCTCGGAGAAAGTTACGCCGCTTTTCTCTTTTTTCTTTTCGGTGAAAATTTCGTCGAAACGAAATTGTCGAATTGGCTGCGTACAGTGTACGATAGAAGTAATTAATGAATCTACGTAGACCGAAAATTTGTTGTAGCAATATGATTTGTTAAATGGCTGGCGTTTAATTCATTTCTGGGAAAAATGGACGCATTCAATTTTGGAACCTAACCAAAACCGTGGAGTAATACCTTTTTTAATGCAAATTTGTTATACCACGTTACAGTGATTCACTTTAATCGTCCCGAGATTGAAGAAGTTCTATTTCACAAATTTCGACAAGAATTTCGACGTGCCCACAAATTGAACTATTATTTTTTCAAAAGTGCAGTCAGTCCGCCTACGCGTAGTTGCTGACAATTAATTAAAGTCAAACGAAACTACGGAACTTCTCAAAATACTCAAACTGTACAAACTGTAACAAAAAATTTCTACTTGCCAACAGCGCGCAACAACTGATCTCTCATCCTTTTCACATTACTGTCTGCAAGCTATTACATACTCAATTCGCTGCCAAAATTTCTCATTTATTTAATAAAATATCTCATCGAATCAGCTGCACACTAAGAATAATAAATTGTCCTGATCCTTCGACTGTTTTCCTTCCATCGCTACAATTTTTCGTGCCGCCACCGAATAGCCACAGCGGATATAATACATTGACGTTAACGAAGCGGTTACGTAAATCAACGTTCGGCTTTCGAAATTTATCGGTGCAACAGACGGTGCTGATGCACATCTATTGTCTAATTAGTCGGGTTATCCGAGTGACACGTGCCGGTATTTTAGTGGCGTTGCGCATCTGCGAAACTGAAACAATAGATAGGTCGATGCAGCTGTTTCGAGTATGAGGGAAAAAGGGAGACGAACTGTGCGAGAGCGTTCGAGGAACGGAGAACGTTGATCGATGAAATCATTTCATTATCTCCCTGCCCTTCTCCTGGCTCAATTAACGAAAGCTTAAATTACCCTTGCCCACGTGTCGTGGCTTTAGCTAATTTACGGAAAAACGAAATTCATTTATTCCGGGTTATAATATAAATTGAAACCGAGCCGGCGTAATGCTCGTGCATAACATTATTATACCTCTAATGAGATACGGAGGGTGAATTTCTATAAAAATCGAGATAACTGTAACTGCATAGTTTTTTAAAATATAGATATTGTAATAGAATTCCTATCTCACAGCTGCATTATCGTTTCAAAATATAGCAAATAATTATTTTCCTAACGAGGTTCTATGCAGTTAGACACAGAACATAGAAAATAACGGAAAAATTGTGAAATAATTAAAATGAAATTCCATATATACATAAAAAACAAGTTTCTCTTCTCACCTTTCATTCTGAAATCAATAAAAAGTTCAGTTTATATATCCTTTAAAGAGGGAATACTTTGAAAACTCCATACGTAAACATATGTGCCGTCTATCAAGCTGCAACTATTAAAATTGAAAACTGTATGGCCGCCTGATTTCTCAATCGAACTGCGTACAATTGAACAATTCGATTTATCTATCAAACAAGGAGCAGTACAACATTTACTGATTAACGAGTAAACCTCTAAATACACCCCGAGCATTTGTTCCCTTTCCACCCTTCCACGAATAATCCAAAAATCACAATTCAATCCCTCCCCCGTTCCCCGTCGATAAAGTACGAATAATCGACAACTCAGTACGCACACCGTGCAAGACATTTAATCGGGCAGGCCTTCTGTGTCTGTTCCTTCTGATGTATTAAATTTCTTGTAAGGTAGCGATCGTTATCGAGACTTGATACCTCTCCCGTGGCAAATTACACGGTTAAACACGAGCTCGTCGACGAGAGGGAAGCGATCGGTGCACCTTTAAAGATTCCAATCTCATCGTTTTGTAACGAGTTGTGACATGCTCCGTTGCCTCTTCACACTCTCGCCAATCCTTTGCCCGCGACGACAGCACAAATGGAGGATAAGTTGCTTTCGAAATCGTTCGCTCGTACGATCCAGCCTTAAGGATAACGTTTCGACGTATGTATGTATACGTATATACGTGGGTACACGTGTGTACGCTTGTACGTAAAGGGTGTTCCGTGACGGAATCGACAAACGTCAGTAGAATAGTTCGGAGGGTGGATTGTTGTTCAGAGAAAACGTTGCACAGGATACGTGTTTTCGTTCATCCTGTACGTTTCAATATCTTCGTTAATTTCTTTCTGATTGAAAAATACGCGACAGGTAAGGTATTTTGGTGTTGGTCGACGAATATCTAGATTTAGATACATGTAGCGTTTCGTGACTTTCTTTTATTAGAATCATTTTCCGACAGTTTTTTCACTGCGATAATAGTTGAATAAATGCTCGCGAGTATTATTGGAACATTTCGTTCACCTAAACGCGAAACGATAATTTCGAACGCTGTGTATAAATGTCAGTATTATTATAGAGAGAAATCTAATTGCATAGAATTTCCAATGAATAATTAAGCAAGAGTTGAACAGCTCGAACGATTCTGATTATTTATGCATGATACACTGCTATCTTAAAAATAATCATTTCATCTTTGTACCGTGTCGATTTGAGAAATTAGAAATTTTCATTCCCAATAATATCCTTCGTTTCATAAAAAGAACGTCGCTTGTACCCTGTCACGTGCAGTGAACGCGTATATATTATTCAAACACAGACGAAGAAAATTGTAAACTACCCACTGCACAAAATGTTCAACCTCGAATAACATTCTAAGCACATATACCGACGAAGTTTACACCCTGTATACAGGTATTTCGAAGCCACCGGAACGGAAGACGGATAATTGCACGGTTTCGATGTGTCCATTGTATACTACCGTTGGATTAACTCGTTGAGTAAGATGCTTGGCGGATACGTTTTTCTCTTCTTCGTTTTTTTCTCCCCGTATGAAGTCTTCTTTCGACTACGGAGGAGATAATCCGTGATCAAGCACGATTGAAGGAGACTTTGTTTTGTTCGTGATCGAAGATATGATTGAGTCAGTTCCTTTGAGGGAACCATCCGGCCTTTTGTTATGGGCAAACGATGATTTTCGTTGGGGAGGTTTCCGCAGGTATTGTTTCGGCGAGTGTGATTATTCTTTCGGGTGACGTAGGCGATGAATTAAATACGAAGTTTTCGGGAGACGAATGTGAGCGGCGGAAAATTGTACGATACGATTAACACGTATACGCACAGCCGCATACGAACACGATAGAAGAGTGAAAGGGGGACAAACGTGATTACATGTAATCGAGAAATTATATTGTTACGAGGAAAGACGGAATAGGTAGGAAGGTGGTCATTTTCGAAATTGTCCAATTTCGGCTTGTAACATTTTTCAGTTGTCCCGACGGACGTACGAGTTACAACCCCTTTCAGTCGCATGATTCACCCGTGCATTGCAGATAGCAGCGTTCGGGGTTTGTGATATAATCTGTAATACGCCTTATGTCGTTGATTGTTGCGTCCGTTTCGAGAACTGGGCGACGCAAATTATATGAAGAGTACGGCGTTCCATTAACGAACGTACAGAAACAGGCTTTACATCTTCGGGAAAAATGAGGCTAAAGAAATTGCTGCCATATGGCGATCGATTATTATGTAGTATGCGACCTCTCTGCTTGACTTCTGCTTAACTTCTGTCCTACAAAAAATTGTTACCTATACAATTGTAAAATATTCTTATATAGTTCGTAATTAAAGGACGAGAGTAGTAAAAAATAGTTGGGAATATTTGAGCACATTGTTGTTGCACATGTTCAGAAATTATTTCCAACAAATATATTGGGCAAATATATACAATTATACGGAATGTAAAACATGAAGATCTATGCACCATGGCAGCTAAGCTTGTCTCGTAGATACGAAATGTTTTATCTGTTTAATTCGTGGAGAAGGTGTGGCCTTAATTTTCAGCGAAAAGTTTCTTTTCTACCTTATAAACATCAACTCGTGCTGCAAACGGAAGGTTTCACATGTGTATAGGTATATGCATTGCGTCGCGAGCATCGGGTTTTGCCTTTCCGCTTCACTTTGCGTATTCACTTTTTGATCGAGATCGTACCTGTTGCCACGAGATCGTATTGCGTTCGAAAATGGTTCCATGGATGAAACTGAAAACGGAAGTATTGAATTCTTTGTTATTCGAATGCGTCGCTCTTAAAGGCAACGTCTTGTGTGATTTAATTAAATAAAATAGAATAGGAAATTTTTGATGTTAGAGACCTACTCCTTTTTATGCTTTTATTCTTTTTAAATATCTGTCGTATTCGTTGCAGAACTTCTCCCGTACGAAGAATTTATTTCGCTTCGTTTTGATGGATTCACGGTACAGTCGTTTCCCCTTTGGGCACTGTTTTATTGAAATGCTTATGAAAATCCTGTGTGGTCAGAGTAAGAAGAACGGGCAGGTCGGAGCGGATATTCGAGTAAATATTAGAAGGTATGCATGTAAAGCTCTGTTTAGATATGCCTTGAAGAGAATGTTTGTCGATAAAGCTGCAGAGGCTGTTCTAAAATGGTCCAGCAATCCCTTATTTCCTATCAAACCCATTTGAAAATTCAACAAATTCCATTTTAATGCCTGTGTATGTATACCTACGCCTACAGCTGAAATTCATTCGTGCCTGTCCGAAATATTGAGGTGGTACCTATAGATATCTCTATAGAGCTACTTGGAAGTCCGATCTTTCCATTTCAATTAATAATAATACAAGCATCATATCCATTTTCGAAATTCAAGTACCTCGAATTAATAAAACCATGCCCCACGAGGATTTATTCTCGTATAGCACGAGCAATACGAGGTAAATACGTTTTCGAATGACTATTCTGATACCAACTGTTATTTTCTATGTTCAATCAACTAGGACAATCTTGAAAAACTGCTATTGGTTTAACAAAGTTACACATCACTAATGTATGTGGGCGTAACTTTTCTTTTCCACGTAAATCCAACGTTACCAGCAATTCAGCCCGCAACTTATCTACCAAAAACATTTCCTCGAGATCCCTCCAAATCGTCCTCGGCATCACCTGTTGTCCAGAAAATCGACCAATCTCTTCTTAGAGATATCGCAAGGAGCGTCGTGGCCACCCCTGTACGCGCAACAATCCTTTCATTACGGTTCCAAAGGGTGCATGATGGCCATGCCGCCACAATGAGCGCGGCCGTTCCATTTCCGATTGGTAGCGTAAGAATGTGTTTTACACGGACGTTACTTTGCGGTAACGACGACACTGGGTGCAATAACTTACGGCCAGCCTTGACTTTCCGGGCAATCTAAAGAGCGGTAACGACGCAGCATCCGTGAGCTAACGGTCCGGTGCCTGTAAAGAGTTTAACTGGTGGGACGCAATAATTCAGGCTGGTCTATGGTCAACGCGGAGCGACCTGAAAGGGCTAAGATATTTATGGGTTGCAGCTGATTCCTGCTGCACAGAGAGCTTTTCTCTTCCCGATGCGAGGGTGCAACTGGCCCCGATGTCTCTTATAATCCCGGTGTTTCTTTGTCGCTATGAAATATTCATTCGTAGGGCGCTCCTCTGAAATTTTTCGGTAAACTGTATAAGAAGTTGATGGAACAAATGTGGTTTATTTCAGTGTTCGTTGTGTTTCACTTACATATGCAGACATTTTGTACGTACATGTTTAAAGTTTTTGTTCACGGTTGGCGGTGAGCCTGATAGAGTGGATGGTTTTGATAGTTTTTGTTATTTCTCGTCTTATTTATATCGTGTCGTACGATGTTAAAAGTGCGATGCGTTAGACGTCGCGAACACAGGAGCAAGTTTTTAATACCTAACTTCCCGATCCCCCGTTTGTCCCAAGATGTGCCTCTATAGCGTTCTACTAACGCGCGATTGCGTAGAACCGAAAATCCTTCAGCGGTGGTAATCCTAGCTCTGTATTATAGTGTTCAGCCCGAAAAAAACCCTTTCACGGGCAAAGGAATTCTTTCAGCGATGTTTTCATCGATGTCTTTTCTTGTGGTTCGCTCGCTGGAACGTAGCTTGGGACATATTTATACGGGGTGCGTCTGAAATCCCAGTACAACTAAAAAGTATCCAAGCTATTCCTGCCGTGATTTATTTTTCAACGAGATACTGCAAAGAAGAGTTCAATATTTATCAACGTGCAATAGGAATGAACTATAATTAGATGTCAGCAAGATTCGAGCCAAGGGAATGATGACGCGTGCTGTGTCTCGCGGCACATTCGAATTTCCTTGCAATTCTTTGTAACCAAAATGAGTTCCTTGCTTTTTAATACCATGTCGCAACATCGACACCGTTTAATATTTATAATATCAACCCTTCGTACCCCAATCTATATTGGCGCTCAAAAAGCTTTCAAAAACTCGCTACATAAAAAAACATAAAAACTCGCCCTCCGTCGAGACAGTACACCGCCAAACTAATCCAACAAACAAACGAAATGAAACAAAACTTGCAAATTAAAACTATCCAACGCCCAACTTCAAAGCTGCGCAAGTACGCAAAGAGTTAAAAGAAAAAAACGCTTCTGCGCCAACCAAATCGCGACCCTCTCAATCCTACTCATCGCAATTTCCAGCACACCCTGTACCGCGTCAAAGAATTAATCCGTACCGTGGAGTCCTTTACGTCGCGGCAATCGTGTCGCTCGTGGAATAGAACAGCGGCGAGAAAACCCTTTTGGATCGAGGGAGGGTCGTGGAGGGTAAGTCGACGATCCAGATGGAAAGAGGTGTAGTGTTTTGGCGGGGAACGGAAACGATAGCTGGCTGACAGGCTACGCAGAAAGTTTTCTTTGACGGGATATCGTAGGTAGCGCTAATGGAAGTTGACGCAACATTCGAAGGTGGTAGCTCGTGAAACGCGATCAGGATTTACCCCTCAGCAACCTCCTCCCGCAAGCTTTGCCGCTGGTAATCCGCCTACGTCGAGTGGACACTGCCGTCGGTGAGAGAGAGTGTATATACACACGGTATCCGTAGAAATCCCTACGGTCGGTTCTCGCTTGTTACTCCGCGCCATATGTGGTCCAATCTGAAACGTGCTCGTGGCGGCATTACTATTTTCGTCACGTGTCGTTACCTGACGCGAGATCAAGTTTCCACGGTAGCTTGCTCGCATTGTTTCTTCCCCTCTTTCACCCTGGAGAAATTACGACGGGTGCATTAGGATTGCTTGATTAGGCACCTCGCCTCGCGACTGTTCGCATCGCGCCTGGCGCTTGAAGAGATGCGTCCCGAGGCGAGACCGGGCTGTTCGGTTAGGGGCGCGGGATGGAAAATATTAATTAATTATGGTGGGCATTATAATATTTGGGCGATCGAGTTGGAGGATTTTGTTGGACGGTATGCAAGGGGGATATTACTTTTTCTGCGGTGATTCGGCGTTGGTTCGGTTCGATCTTTAAATAGGGAGCGATGGGAAACGAAGGGTTGCAATTGTGAAGGATGGATTTAATTATTCTTAATTAATACTCGGAGAATTTGGAACGAAGTAAATGTTTTACTATCTGTGTTGCAACCATAACGTTTATCGATATCTAATAAACAGCAAAGCAAGACCTTATCAAAATAATTCCTTGTTGTTCTTTTGTAATCTTTGTCATTTTTTACAGTGTAAAAATTTATAGTGAACGAAAGAACCTTAACGATCCTTGTGAGTGCGCTACTTTCGTGTTGTTAATAGTGCGATATATGTGGGTGGAAACGAAATTTACGTGTATTCAGTATAATATATACTTTGTTAGTTTCTGTGAAAGTTCCGTTACTAATACGTGCTCCTTAGGGAATCGGCACATTCGAATCACGTGTTGGGACAGTAAGCACGAGTCGGTGAACGATCAACTTCCTGTATCCTTGTGACGTGCATTCGACCTGACCAGTTGCACCATATTTAGGCGATATTGATGCATCGTTTCCTTTTAAACGAACATTGATTACGAAAACGTGGTAAAAATTCTGTCGTCACATTTGGTCACGTTCCTCGATATTCGTAGAAGTATTCAGAGGAGCTGAATAATCGAGATACACGATACAGATTAACTACGGTCATTTTTCGGGTAAACGAAAATGCAAATAATCTAGGCAATATGTAACAACTCGAATTCGATGAAAAATCGGACTCGCGTTCCTCAGTTATCCCCTGCGCACTTTTGGTGTCCAACTGTATCAATAATTATCGAAAGGCACACAAACAACGTCAATTAGCAAATCGAGATTTCCCACGATTCAGCAGATTCAGGTACGCACACGTTTCCTACGGAGGCAACAGAATAATCTTTCCACGGTCAACGCTTTCCATCTTGTACACGTGTTCCGTGCTCCAAGATCGCCAACAGACGAAGACGTCATCGGGTGACCAGATTTTTCACAACGGGAGCAGATTTCGATCGGTGCGACCGAATCCCACCGCTGGACGTTCGTTTTCAAAAGGGACGGACAAAACGTTGCCTGGTAGGATCACGACCGTGCCTACAAGATTCTAAGCTAACACGAGTCTGATTTATTGGCCGGTGGCAAAAAGTCACTGCGGACCCAGCCTCGTAACCCTTATGCTTAACCCGAAAGACAGTCCTGGGCGATCTTTAAACGTCCAGGGACCGGTGACGTGGTCCAGAACCGCCGCAACCAATAACGAGAACCATTTGGACGGTCCATTGTTATGCGGGACGTTCTTCTGTTGTAACAAGCTCTCTCGCAGCTCCAGTTTTCGGAAAGGAAACCATCATTCTGAACTCAGCACGAGAGAAGGATCCGGGCACTGTTTGCATCCTTTTGTCGTTGGTCGTGCATGTGTCGGTGGAAATTGCGTGAATCTGGACGGCGAGTCCTTGGTTCTGCTTTCGTGGAACTCTGTGTGATTCGGGAATGGGGAAAAAAAACTTGGCTTTCTCGTTTCCTATTCGTTGTTCGCAAGGGAAGTTGTATTTTTTTTTTGTTTGGTCTTTTTTTGTTTTGTTTCGTAAGCACGGTATGGATACCGAATGGTTAAAATATGTATGTACACATGTATTTGGAGGCACTCCCTCCGTTCTATAAGCGAGGAATGTTTAAACTATTTAAAACTTTAATATTTTAAAGTTGGCATCGCAGAAATTTCTCCAATCATGTTGACAAATGTTACTAAGTTCCCAAATTTAATTGCTTCCGTCGACTTAATATATTAGATAATACAATATAAAATTCATCTGTATCGAATTTCAACCCGAAAGTCTGCACAACTAAAGGGACTCGAGGCAACGGAGCAACAGGTTTCTCTGTATTCGCGCGTTCAAAATATTTCCAACCCCGTTTCATAAAGAAGTCCACTCTCCGATCTCTGGAATTTCAAGATATTATCGTTGCGTTCACGAGACGAGATTATACGTGAACACTTCTCCAGAGAGA
Organism: Nomada fucata; assembly: GCA_948146005.1. Classification (NCBI taxonomy): domain Eukaryota; kingdom Metazoa; phylum Arthropoda; class Insecta; order Hymenoptera; family Apidae; genus Nomada; species Nomada fucata. The sequence goes on from OX411275.1 coordinate 10,843,551, forward strand.
CAGCAGTTGACGAAAGCAGGAAAATAGCCACGCACAGAACTCGCCACTATAGATTACAGCCAGAGTATGATAGGGAAATGTGTTCTTTCCGGTGTCGTACCGAGAGACAGAAAGAGAGATAGGGAGAGGGAAAAGAATAAGATAGAAGAAAAAGGGATACTGAGACAACGAAACGGGTAAAGGGAAAAAATGGAAAGAGATAGAGATCGGAGGAAATGGAGATGTACAGAGTGCGGGGAAGACAAAAATGGAGGAGGAGAGGAAAGGGGCAAAAAGAGGAAAATCAAAAGAGTAGAGAGAAAGCAGAAACGATGGAGATATAAGACCGAGAGGAAAGGGAGAGGGAGAGAATCTCCAAGTGTCTCCAAGCTAAACGAATCCACCGAAAGCATGAACCGTGAAATGCAACCCTGGAAACTCAGTGCACCACGTTCTGGCGTGCACATAACCAGCATTGCAACATCTGCCATCAGACCACTCACCGACTGACAGGCCGGCCACACATTTACGCAACTGTCGCGTCGTCGCTTTCTCGGCCGGACCGTTTAGTTTAAGCTGTCGAATGGCCGATGATAATGATAATTTTCAGCTCCCGAATCGGTGTCACCCAGATGTTACGCGCTATCAGTGCGTATTATTGGGTACGTTCCGTGGGATAAACGGGACACTGTCGATTCGACCATTGCTCGACCTGGTTGCACGTGGAAGACGGGAATAACGAAATTGATGGTTTTGGTTTTTACCCTGTTCTCCGTTGTTAGCGAAATTCGTCTTACTACAAAGCCATATTGCCCTGCAATTTTTTGGACGTCTAATTCGAGCTTGTTTCTTAACGCTCATGGCGATTTTTCGTTTCGTTGTTCCAGGGATTTTTACAAAATTATATATGCGGTGCATATTTGATTGTGGGAAATGTGACGCCTCTCTTTAAAGTGTGGTACGATTTTTGTAGTTTGTTACTGTGTGGAACACTCTGAAAGATTATTAATTATCACCTTTCTCTATCTTTTTGTGAAGAATTTTTGCGATAGCAGAGGGCAGCGAAGACAAATTTATTTGGCGAAAGTTAGGCGTATGCGAGGCACAATTTCTCAAGGGGAGAGTGGCTCGAGGAGAAGACGCAAAGCTGTCTAATGGTGTCACCTGAGATCATAATGGATTGCGGTCGAGAATAAAGGCTTACTTATGCCATTGAGGAGACGTGCTTTCGTGCAATTCTCTCATCCCCGCGACGAAACAACGTGTATATAATAAAAAATGGACAGGGCACTGGTACTTTTATTCTGTAACATTGTTTCTTGTACGTGACTCAGCCATCGACCACTGTGAAAAGTAATGGTATTACAAAAATGTCTTACAAAATTTTCATATAAATAATTCTTTGATCCGACCTCGATGTTATCTTTCATTCACCATCACATTCACAAATATATTCTGCATCGAATATAACTGCATCGGTTGAAGAAATTTTGCCAAATAAAATTTACCAATAATTTTGAAAGTCTTTACTAATTTGGTAAGATCGTTAAAACGATTCGAATGAATTGTTCTGATCATCGGATTATTCTTCAGCGTGCCATTCACCTTTGAACTTTGCGACACCTGTTAATTGAGCAGCACATTCGCCAAATCCGCCTCTGCACTTTTGTAATATTTTATCGACAAGGCGCTCTTAACTTTTTCTGTTTAAAACAAATCTCCTTTTTTTTTATATATCTTTGAGCCAATTCATGTCCTGAGCAACAAGGATTAAATGGATTTCATTTAAATTATCTTCGATTCTGACATCGCGAAGTAAAATTCTCTCCTCGTGGGAAAATCTAGTAAAAGGTTGAGATTTTTATTCCTGTGAGTTCACAGGGAGCTTCAAGTATGTTCTGTGTCGTTGCAAAACGACTCCGTGGAACTTAAGCCTTGACTTATAATTTCCTGTCCGCCTTTCTTCTGCCACCAGTCCCCGATGGTCAAAGGGTCCGACTTTTCTCCACGCATCTTGGAGCTTTTCTTCCTGTGCCCAGCTTTTTTTGTCTTTCCCGAGCACTGTCGTCGAAGAAATTAGACCTGTCTCGTGTTTCGCCCATACGAACATCCGGTTCCAACGGAAAGTTACGCCTTTTCGCCCTGCGCCAGTCCTGTAATCTCCCACGCTCGCAAAGGGCAGCGCTTGTGTCCAACTGTGAACTCGTTCACGAAATCACAGGTTCACGGACGTTCTCGTTCGACGAGATTCTCCAGCTGCGCGTGTCGTGGCGAAAATTTTCAATATTCAAATGGACGGAATTCGATGATATTACGTTTTTGTAGCAGACGGAAACTGAACTACGATATACTATATATCGCGTGGAAAATATTAAAGGGTTACACAAAGTTATACTTATTATAGTTAATTAATAGAACAATCGCCTGGCGGAGGAAACACCGGCGCTTCCTCTCGAATCCAGCGGCTCACGGGAGACAAAAATTTCTATTCCAATAAAAAAAGGTTTGACAAAAAAATAATACCCATAGAATAAGACGTACATGCACTCTATTCTGCGTCCACTGGATCCGAGAAAAAAAGTTCCCTTTCACGCACATAATTATGTGAGCTACGTGACACCCGAAGATCTTTCGATTCCGATTCTTCTAGACGGAAAGGAAGCTCGCTTTACGATTTTTCCCGCTTAAGACGATGATATTTCACGGTGTCCCTGAATAGAGGTGGCTCTCCTATCGTAAATGTAAAGATCAAGTGAGCGAGATTGTCCCCCCTTTTCGCCTTCACCTCGCAAATTCTTGCTCTAATCTGTGAGTAATTGTTCCGGGGACAAAAGGGAAAAGCGGGCCGTGCCTTGGATCCCTGACCTGACCTGCCAACGTGCCTTTTTCTCCTCTCGCTGCATTTTTTCTACTTTGCCGATCAGCCTTGACACCCACGCCGGACGATTAATCTTCAATTATAACGCTGCTGACAGCCGCACTCGTAACACTTTTATAGCCGACCCCGGAATGTGTTCTTCCTCGGCCTCGACTGAAATTTATCCACCACCGCGGGACAGGATTGTGCACGTACACTCGTGCGTGGATTCTTCCAGGAAGAGGTTTCACTTTATTCCCCCATTCAGATGGCCGTGAATTGAAAGATATTCCGGTGGCCGATTGTGTTACCGAAGAATGCGACGGGAATATTTAGAGCAGGTGATTTTTATTGCAGGTCATTCGTTGCCGCGATTCTTTCGAACGTGAACGGAGGATTGTTTTCAATTTATTGTTCGTTACTTGTTCGCTGGGCTTGGTAAGTTTGGTAGGCTTTCGTTTATTTCGTGTCGCTGCGCTTCGTCATGGAAATAAATAATTACACCTAATTATTACGCATTTTGCTGTATAAAAGCGTCTAGAGAAGACAAGAACCTGGAAGACTTCGTTAAACTGCTCGAGGTCTGACCTCGACGACAAAGAATTGAATCCCACACCCGCAAAGATATTCCGCAAAAATCTTTCAGAGTCCCATCGGCACCCCCGCCCTTAACGCAGAAAAGGTGATCTCCCTCCTTTCTTTCGCTCCTCGTCAATCGACGTGACCCCTTAATCATGTGCCGACATTGTGCATCGAGAAATACTGCCTCCCGGTTAAAGGAAGGGTGTTATTTCGGGCGTCGCGTCGCCGGATGAAGAAAAAAAAAGTCCTCAGGCGGCAGGGCGAGCCAAGGGTCACGGATGATCGAAGGTCTACGGGGCAGGTATTGGTCCTCGAGGTGGCGTCATTTGTATCGGCGAAAATATGTGGCATCCGACGCAAGGATATTGATGTGCAACGGGAGGGGTTGTCATTGTTGCGTCGCCACCCCCTCCAAGCTTCTTCGCATCCTCCTCTTTGCCAGCCGAAACGTCTCCTCGTCGCTCTTCGACGGGGACGAAAGACTGCACTTGATATATTGGAACTTTTGTACCTTCCAGCGAGAAGCTTTGCGCAACACCCGGCACATCCCTTTATACGGTTCCCGAGGAGGATCGAAGCTCACCCCGATCCACGGATAACTCACCTGCCTGCCGGTGCGTTGCTTTTTCGTGGAAGTTAATGCACTGTTGGACGATTCCTGAAAGTGTGCCTGTTTCGCGCTATTACTGCTCGCGATGGACGCTTCAGGGGGATGACGGTTTATTTGTAGTTCGAAGGAATGTGCTAGTAGAGAAGCATCGAATAGATGTAAACATTTTTATTATGCCGGAGGACGTTTCATGGTTGATCTGGATGTTTCGGGCTATATGTCTAATATATGTTTAACGGCTGCATTTTTTAAGGGTTTATTGACAACTTGATTATTGACATTTGCATCTTAATTAATTATGGCATCCTTAATTATTAATTTCATCCTGCATTGATATCTCAGACATCGGCATGTACATGTCAAGAAATCGTATGAATAAAAATCTGGATAATCAGTGTCAGAATAATTCACACCCAACTGTACACCTTTCGCCTACTATGCTTAATATCTTCTCTGTACTACACAATCTCAAACATATTCGAAGTTGCAACTGCAGTCGACTCGGAAAGTAAGTTAACACTGTTGCCAATAGTTTGAATGTATGACAATAATTAGGATGTATGTTTATATGTTTTAATGTATCCTTTATAGTACAGTTACATAAATACGTAAGTTACAAAAATGTACATGTATCGTTGCTATTAAACATACATCGTCTTCGTTTGCACGTAGATGAAAATCGTTAACTCACCTCCCGAGGCGTCTGTGCATATTCCACTCTGGAATAAATGTCTACCGTTGTTCAACAAACTCTCCGAGCTCCGCCAGCGAAACGAAATTCCAAACCGAATAAACCCGTAGACCAATCCGACCACCCCGCCAGCATTTCGCAGTCGTCTTCCCGCGGCAGCACAATAATTTGTGTCAATGATAGCTGCAGTAATAGCCTCCTTTCTTCCATCGCCGCACGATTCATCAATAGCGGTCCAGAGAATATAGACAATAACCGAAACTGTTACCACATGACCGGTCGAAATTTCATCTCCGGTGAAGAAGAGAGGCCGTGCCGCCAGGGCTGTAAATCATTTCCAAGATCATTACGTTCCCCTTTTCTGCTTCCTCCCGGTGTCTTCCCTTTTCACGCAACCATCGAGCACGCTCTTGCGAAAAAACGTTTTTAACACCGGCATAAAACGCATCGTTAAACGTGAAAAAGAAAAGGCCGACGAGCGGCAACGATACGTTTTCCTCGGCCACGCGATTATAAACGGTTCGCCCACGCGACGCGCTCTTGTTTCCCCGATCCTTCCACGTAAATGATGGATGCCCAACGACGACCCCGGCACCGTGTCGTTATGAAGCGGTTTCGCGTGTCCGCTGGAAAGCGCGAAGTCATTCGTGTTCCTTACGGAAGCATTGGCGGAAATTTCACGGTCAACATATGGCGCGTGCTGTTCTTTGCGATGGGGAGCATGATTTCGGATGGTCGGCGGGCTATGAAAATTCGTTTCATTTTATCTTTCGTTGGTGCTGAGTTGCGCGACTCGTGGCCAGGTTTAAGTGAACCTAGTAGATCTTCGGGTTCGTCAAGTACATTAATCAGGTATTGCATACTTGCAGGGAGTAAGAGAATGTGTACACACAGAATATTTGAATGGCTGGTATGTAAAAGATACACGAAGCATTCATACAATTTGTAAAAATAGTAAGAAACATTTTTGTTATGATTCGTTGAAACTTTATAATATCGTAATTGCTTGGCGGTGTATGGTGCAGTTGTTATTTAAAAAACTAGTGGTCTATATCTATGGCATCCAAGACGTTATTGTTACTATAGACGGAACAACAAAATATTAGCACGAAGTATAATTACGTTCGATAGGTGTGTATATTGTCGCGGTAAATAATCTGCATTTTGCATAGATCTACATATTGCGAAATTTTTCTCAGAATAACTTAACGAACTCTTCGAATGCGCGTACAATTTATTTCGACGGAACACGCAATATTTTACACAAACAATTTACGCGCAGTTATACACACTTGTGCAACTAGATACTCAGTCGGACTTGCACAGCAAGGATAATAGCTCGACAATAAAATATTCATACACGCGGCCTCTCCATGTACAATCGCGTATATGAAACATTTTTCTCTTCATCTGGCCACGCAACAAATAAGCAAATAAACAAAGAAATGATGCATCATTCGCGAACGCGTATCGCGTATCTTTCAATATCCAACCCTTACCATCGTTCAGAATCAATATCGCGCGATTGTCCTCGATTCGAAGCGAACTGCAAGTCAGCGAGTCGCACCGTGTCCCCCGAGTATCGACCCAAAGTTCGATTCGTCACCAAAAGCTGCATAGATCCGCGTCCCGTCGATCCGTCCGGAGAATTGAAGAAGGGATCGAGGATCTCGAGAGACGGAACAATGAGGTGGCGCAGCTGCCCTCGAGATCGTGCGGGCGCGTCTCGATCGAATACGTGCATGTATACATACGCGACGGAATCGAATAAATAAGCGCGCGTGTCTGAAGACTCAAGATGCTTGATCGCGTGGAGAAGACACATTGTGGCTCGTGGCGGCCCTCGCGTGATCCTTGCTGCTCCACTGATTTTCTTTCAGGGGACTTGCGGCCAGGCTTCCCTTCCGGTTTACGGTGGTCGAGAACAGTGACGTGACGTTCTATGGGGTAATAAATGCCCGGGTTCGATCGAAGCGAACCGCTCGATGAAGGTAACGATTGTGCGATGTATGTGGGACGAATGAAATATATAGTTTAGATTACAATTAGAGGGGCGGTTGTGCGACATAAGCGTCCTCTTTTTTTTTCGCTCGGGATAGTTCTGTTTGGACAGGCACACGTTTCAATGTAAAAATTGTATACTCGTTCCATGACCCTTTTAGTTATTCAATTTCTGCACAGAAGCAACATTTGCGTTGCTAACCGCGCAGTGGGAGGAATCTCCCAATTGATTCCCAGCCACTCCATAGGTCCCGGCAGTTTCCCAAATTGCCCGGCACAATGGCCAAGCACGGCACAGGTTCAAAACGGAATCGATAGAAGAATGAAAGGAAGGCGAAGAAAGCGGAAGAAAGCGAAACGAGGCATTCCCTAAAACTATCCCACCTACATCCAAATAATAACCGTTCCCGGATACGAGGCAGCCGGCTCGAAGACACGAAAGAGCGGGCCGAACTTAAGCAAAACACATTAATAAAGGTCGTGCACCGTGCGATGGGATCGGGAAAACCCGAAGAAAGGAAAGATTACTAAAAATACTCAAGGGAGGAAGCGTCGAGTCAGGCGAAACTCGAAAGGGTCGTATAACCCGGCAATTATATCATTCGGCCGCAAAGTCGGGATACACTTGCACTCCACTACGGATAATAACTGATTTTCCTCCGTCTCTGATGACTTCGGCCCGGCCACGGCAGTCAGTCAGTCAGTCAGACGGCGGCCGCTGCGCTTGGCAGGTAGAAAACGTTCTGGCAGAAGCCAATCTACGGATTAACCGACCGAGGCGCACGCTTCGCTATTCCCTGTTCCCCCGATTTTCGCATGGAAGGAGTCAGAGACAAGGTGGAGATAAATTTTTGGATGGCGCGGCACGATGAACAAAAGGAACGGGCTTCCTCTCGTGAACGATGTATTATAGGGTTTATTCATTTTGTACTAATAGCCGTGAAGTTATTTGCTGGACGTTTCGCTGGATGGTTTGGATGTGCAGGCCATGGACGTCGAATTAGGATCGGTGATGCTGGACCACTCGGCGTTTTATTATTATTATTATTAAACGGGCTGATGCCGTTTCGCATAAATGTCCATGGGCAGTCTGTCGCAGGATACAAAATAATAATGCAACCAGTGTTTAAGTGTCGCAGGGTACGGAAATACAATACAAAATAGTTGAACTATCGCTGGATACAGACTTATAAAGAAGGTAGTTACTTTATTTCTTTCGGTATTTTAGTCAAATCGAGGGGTCTGACGATATTTAATAACGTTGTTTATCGTTACAAGTTTTAAGGCTTTACGCGTGTACGCGTTAATATTTTGTTTCTCATTCTTGTCTTGATTGTGCGGGGACTCGTGCAACTGGTGGTACAACCGGATAGGGGCTGATTCTACGTAAAAGTAAGTGGAAAATATAGAATAACATTTTTTTCATTTCGGACCTCGTTTTCGAGAAAATCGGTTTTAAAAATCTGCTCGCTACACGTAACGCGTAACACTCGTTTTCAATCTAGACCGTCTGTTGTCTTGTAAACATCATCGTACCATTTTTTGTATTACTCTTGTGTTACTGTTACACTCGTCCAATGGAGCTTTTAGTTTCTATCAGACTATCGACATGGTCTGCATTGAAACGCGTACCCAGCAAATTTTTCAAGTCGACTTTTTCGAAAGCGAAGTCTCTGATGAAAAAATGTTATTCTATATTTTCGACTAATTCTTTGACGCAGAATCAGCCACTATCCGATTGTAGCACGAGTTACATGACACCCTGCATATTCGTTAAGTGCACCTTGCTGAACTTCATACTTGTTTATTCGATTCTCTTCTTCCACTTTATGGTACATTTTCATCGTATTTCAACCGAGAAAATATACACAGAAATCTTTTCTTAAAAGCTCCAAAGTCCCATGCGTACGTGCATATTATTTGTAAAAGAAAGTCATCCTGAATGTAACATGCAACACGCTAATGAAAAATTGGTTGGATTTGTTCGAAGGCTTTCTCCTTGACTTGCTCACTTACGAAGTTACGGTGTGCAGACGTAGCTATTTCCGCCAAGGATTCCTCGCCAACTATTTTTGGAGCGTGCAACCTCATGTTATCGTTTCCTTTCTCTTGACCAGCACTTACGTAACCTCTACCTGTTCAACCCTCATTTTTTCAATTTCACTCGTCTTTGAAATCCCTCCTTTTTCAACGGGGCCGCCACATCTTTCGGAAACCATTTGTTAGGATGGAGAACAACTCAAGCGGGTATAATGCAAGAACCTAGAAGGCCCGTTTCGCGGAAACCACCCCGTTATACGACTCTTCGCCTTATTCATCGCCTAACAGAGTTTTCCTGGTAGATATTTGGCATTCGATCGTGACCAATTTCGCCGGCACGGTCCGACGTGTATATTTTTATCGCGCGTCTCGTCATTCGCATCTGCGCAGGTCCTTTTAGTTATGGTTTCCTTAAAATAAAAATCAATCAGTAAATAAATACACTGCTCGACGCGTGTACTCGGAACTGTATCGTCCGTGACGAGTTTTCATTGTATTATACTATGCCTGGACAATTTTACATCGGCGGTAAAATACGAAACACCTTCTTGCTATATTATCTTTTACGCAACGAGCGGATAATTTTTACCTTCGTATAAATTCGAATTTTTTAAATTAACCTCGCACCTCTGGGCAACGTTCTGGTACAATATGCCTGTTCGCGTAAGAAAATAAAGTTATTCGTCGAAACGGTAGACACTTAATAGTGGAATAGTGGACAACAATTTTCTCAGCATATTTATTTTACATTTCTCTCTGAATAGTAAGTGTAATACCCATTTCTTCATCGATGTAGCACAACGCTGCTCCATAGGTTTAATTCGTTTCGTCTATTTGCGCTCGAGCTCGGCCAGAAACACTTTCGAACGTGCCCGCGGCAATTTCCCAACACCTTCGTAATGTGTATAAACTTATCGAATCGTACGGAGCCCCTTTATGAAGTGGCAAAGTCATAGCTCTCGATCGTGCATGAAATCTCGCCGGCGCATCCTCGAACGAGAAACGAATTTAATCCCACCCGATTCGAGAAGGGATCCATGAGCCTCGAGAGCAGATGCGTGTCCCGGAAAGATTCGAGATTCGAGATATCCCGCCAATTTCTCCTGCGGGTTGTCAATATCTGTAAGGGCCAGGACAATGGGTGAGGGGTAGGCAAGGTCTCTAAGATACTCACTCAAGCTGAACAATAACATATTGCAGAACTCCGTAGGTATTTCCTGACGCGAGTGTACGTATACACACTTCACCCACACCCGAACACATAAGTATACATATATATAGCGCACACCGTATATAGCTTGAAAGCATCGAGATGAACGAGAGGGGGATGAACGGGGGTGTGCCTTTCTGTAGCCAACGCGCATACCTATATGTATACCTGTTTCCACTCGAGTCGTAACTGTTGTACGCAATCGAAGAATATGAATGAGAGGCGATCCAGAGCTTCGTAGTGGGCTGGCGATACGAATTTGGAATTCGTGTGCTGTTTGAAAGGGGCTCGTTTTTTTTCTTCTTCTTCTTCGTTCCTGGAATTGCTGTTTCTTGTATGCAACTCGACAGTCGAGTTTGATGAACGGTTGCGTTATCGCGCGAACGATTCTCCGCTTTTCAGTTGGAATTATTGGATAATTGTTGGGACGTTTTGATCTGCATGTTTTGTAGTAATAATGATGATGATGATAATAGCGACGGCGGTGTCGGAGGATTGAATTTAACGAACTCGTTGGTAAAGTTTCATTGGGGTGTAGGATCAATGAAAATTAATTTCAGTTGTTTAAGATTTAACTCGTATTTATTTATTTAATTGATCCGAAACCTTGTGTTCTCCGCTTAATAATGAAGCTGATAATTGAATCAATGCTACATTAATGTGACAAGCTTGTCTCGAAATTACATCCCCTATTTTCCCACCAATTTCAATTCACAGGATACAACGACAATTAGTATTATTAGCAAATTGAGCAGCTCGATTCATCGAGGTCCCACAGGAAAAGCCAGTAAACGAAATGTCATTCATCCAAATGCTTATGACCAGTACTATATCAAAATATAAATTCCACCGTTCCCAACCATCATTATCTCCAAAACAATCCGCCCTGCGCTATTGCGCAAGCCTCTCTACCTAACTATCTATACAATATATATATATATAACCAAAACAGCTTGAACACTTTCGAACAGATGTACCCCGGCTCATAGTTCGCAGACCAGTTTGCAAATTGTGCGGCCTCGTAATGGTCAGGGTCGTAGGTATAGTGGCGCAGAATTTATCGCAACTCCCGCCCGCCTACGCGCCATAAACCCATTGAAAATGTTGCTCCAGTTTTGGGCAACCTGTAGATTTACGACAGCGACAGCGTCAGGGTGCACCGTTAGTTTCCCTGCTCTGTCCTCTGTACACAGAAACGAAAGGTACCCCGCACGAAATTGCACGGTCCCCGTTCAAAGACTTCTCCATTGTAAATTCACTCTTGTAAATCACGCCCTGGGAATTTACAATATTGCTCCAGTTTCGGTCGCAGAATTGGTCACGGTCGCCCTCTCGTTTCGCCGCCCCATGTTTTAGAGCTATCTGCGCGTAAACTGTCCGACAATCGCGCGTCCAGGAAAGTAGCAAGTGTGGCGAAAGAAACGGGGCGAGGACGGAGGGAGAAGAAATGGGTTGGAAAGGGAAGGAAACGACAGAAAGGAAGGAAAGGAAGGAAAGGAAGGAAAGGAGGAACGGTGCGTCGTTTCGCGTCGGTTCGCGTAGCTCGTTAAAGGAACGAGAAACGACCAGAGTCCTCGAACGATTCGTATAATATATACGTATATACTATATCCGACAACGGTTCCGAAATTTCAACCAGGCCCGTAGTCGTTGCTCGTCGTTGTTCCTCAAGGGGGATGAAATCCAGCGTCTTTCTACCCCGCGAGAAACATTTTCCAACGGCGGCAGCGGCGGCCGCGTCTTCCTTTTCAAACGAACTTGTCGGCAACAGACATCTTCTTCCGGGGGTAAGAGAGACGCGGAAAGGAGAGAGCCTTCGACGAATCGTTAAGATTTCGTTCCCGACTTTTTCCTCGCCCTTTTATTTTTATGCACGCGGCGGGGTAACGAGGGTCTTGTCTGAGAAAGAGAGACATACAGAGAGCGGGAGGGAGGGAGTGAGAGAGAGAGATAGAGGGAGAGAAAGATAGGTCGAACGGGGTCTCCATCCCTGGTGAGAAAAAGAGAAGGAAGCCGAGGCCGAGTAGGAGACTCTTGCAAGCGAAGAAGCCGAGAGTTTAATGATATTCCTGATTACGCTGGCACGTGGAGAGAGAAAAGGGTGGTCTACGAGAAGGATGGGTAGGGGGTGGAATGGAGACGATGGTAGTAGAGGAGAAAGCTTGCAAAAGGGGTGGAGGTTGGAATGAAAGGGTGAGAGACTGAGACTGAGACTGAGACTGAGACTGCTCCACCTTGGCGTGCCTACCCCGTACTCATCCGAACGAACCACCACCCTCTCGCCCCGATTCAACCTCCTCGACCGTGGTTCTCGCATAAAAAGTATTGATCTGAGAGCTCCTCCTTGGCCCGTGGAGCCCCACGAGCCGAGAGGGTTGAATCCACCCTAACTGCTTGCCCTGCCTTTATATTCATCATCCCTCTAGCGCCCAGAGAACGGCCTGTCTTTCCAAGGGTGGTCGGTACTTCCTCCCTTTTTCTCTCCTGCCACCCTCAGCGGCTTCCTTTTTCTTCCTCTTCTCCTTCTTCTTCTTGTTCCTCTTCCCCGTCGTCGTCGTCGTCGTCGTCGTCGACGTCGTCACCCCCTTCGTCCATCGTATTTCGCGGGAAATCCAACGTTACGTTTTCTTAGGGAGAGGCTATCTTTTATGCGGCCCAACACGTCGAATGCCAATGAGTTTCGCTTTTTTTCCCTTTGGTAGTTATTTCCCGGTTGGGTTAAGTGCCGACTTTATTCAGAGCAAATAATATCGTAGTAGAAAAAGTATAATATACCTCCTGGCTATCGTATTTGTGAGGTGTTATTTCATTTCCAATATCACACCGTATGACAACTTAATAATCAATCCATTTTTTACATACCCATGAATATTGTAATATTCATTTTATTTTTCGTGTCCGTAAATATTATTTAGGTCATTTTACCAACGTTTGTATCAGAATACGTCGTATGTATGGAAATAATTAAGGGCTGATGCATGATGCAGATATTTCAAGGTGCCATGGTGGGGTTAATTTTCTTTTTTTTAATCAGATGAATTTCGTTACGGGGAATTTGATTGTGGGAACGATTGAGTGGGATTGGAATTCAGTTTCACCATGGAATTCGCGATTGGACTCTTGAATAACGATTGTGTTGCCAGAGCAAACAACAATTAGCATCAGCAAAGAGCGAATTTGCCTAATTTCCCTTTGCAGCCTCGTTAACTCATCGCTGGGGGATTCGATTAGAACTCGTGACAAATCGAGAATGACTCGCGCCGAGTGTTTTACTTATGCTAATAACAAAAGCTTATTAGAGCACTGTAATTAATCCAGTAAGTTGGCACAGTTTTGTATAAGGTTCTCATTTTATCAACGAATTTCCATGAATTTTTACACTATCTTTCATTTCAATGTCGAATCTAAATTGACATAAGAATTTCACGATATTTCCGAACACAGTTTCAATACCTGGACAAGTAATTACGATATAAAAATACGTCTTTGTCAGGGCGCAGCTAAAATAATATATATTCGAAAAACATAACAAACTCAAATGTATCTTTGCATATTATTTATCAAAAATTTCCCACTAACAAAAGATCCATTTTGCATACCAAATTCCACCGCCCAATAATCATAAGCCTTCTATACATTTCATACTCTTAAATGGAAGCCGAAGATTGCGGGGAAAAATGACAGCCCACACAAAACATTAAAAAAAAAATGTATCGCGGTTTGGATTCACTCCTAAACAAACACCGCTAATACCATAAAAGATCCAATCGTACACAAAACATCGAAACGAAGTATGTTCTATAATGCCACGGCGCACAATATTATTATTTCAAATTGCGCATAAAAACGATCAAGTCTAAGCCACGAGGGCCATCGAGTTTTAAAGGAACGATGCCCCTGTCTCCCGTGGCAGGTTCTCAGAAGCTGTTTCTCAAGCGTAAAAACACGCCCGTGACCGTTGTTCAGGAGACGACAATTATCGACGCGCCTTCTCCCTTTTTAAACGCGGTTTACACGGGTTATCCATAAATGGCATTCGAACCCTGCACCCTTTCTCGGCGCAGATTAACCGAGAACCCTTTTCGCCTGCGGACGTGCATCGTTCTCGAGATCTGTCGAACGCCTGAGGGGCGGTCCTGCTATCTTACCAAACATCGGAGATCCACTTAAATATTTCCAAAACGTTGAATCGTCCAGTGATTTTGAATCCTTTCGAGGGTTCACCGCGGTCGAATATCGTTGTGACAGGTCATCTGTGTCGTCGTCTCTATCAGATCGTTATTATTTATTTAAATCGTGCCGATCGATCGACGCACCGTACCGCCATTGTTGTACGTTTAATGCGTCCTCTGTTGAGCGTGACAATGAAATGATTTTAGAGATTTCGGACTGGAGATTGGGGCTGAAATTGGTGGAAGGGTGGACAGAAATGTGTGCCTTGGAATTTGTAGCGATGGAAGCGGTTTGTTGTGGGTAAAAATCGTGTCGGACGTTGTAGTGTGGTGTTTGCAAGATTTAAAGACGTAGGTATTTTCTATATATTTTCTCTGTTTTTTTTATATATAGAATGTGCGGTGTTAATATCTGTTCTTGCAGCAGGGTCGTATGTTTTAATTGTTTCATTCTTTGGTCAATAATTGTCAGCGCGAGAAAAGGAAACTTAAGGGAAACATACGCATACCTGGCATGTATTATTTTAAATAAACGGAGGCATCGCCTAATTATTTACGTTATGAAGGAAATCAAACTGTTCTGCTATTTTAATAAAACCATGAATCACGAGACACTAAAACCACTAAAACTAGAATGTCCCTTGCAATTTGTCTGCATATTGTAATATTAATAACGCGGTTGCTGACAATTATAATTATAATTATTACTAACATTTAAATCATTTTCAAATGAAAAACGTATTTCCCGTATATTAAAAATGTTCTAAAATTCCTTCTAGTACACACCGAAATTAATCACCTTGCAATCAATTATATGTTTCACCCTGAATCACGCGTGATACCTACCCCGAACAAACTATCATACTTCACCGACGAATAATGCCGCTGTCATCGAGTTCCTCCTAGTAAAGAAACCACTGTACGGAATATACAGGCTCGCTGGTTTATCGCCTTAGGGTCGTCATCTTCCAGCGTAGGCAAAGAGGATAAGGGACGGGGTGAGCGAAAGAACGCGAAGGGGTAGAAAAGAAACGAGGGTTTCGGGCAAAGTAACGTCGCCTTTTATTAAAGTTCCAAATGGAGAATGTGTTTCGGTCGGTGTTTCGAGTTCGGGGTGCGTTTCTTATTAACTTTCGTCGGGCTTCCATTCGCGGCTACGCTTTGGAGAAATGAAACGTCGCGATAGCCTGTGACTGTTAATTTCTTCTTTCGCAACCTCCCCCACAGGCTGTCCTATATAAGTTCCGTGAATTGATTAGCTCGATTAAGCGAACCTCTCGCTTGAAACGGGATTAAATTTCTCCTTGGTCAGATTAACCACTCCCCGTTTCGGCTTACGGCTTCTTCTGAACCTGTGACGCACAAATATTCGCCACCTTTCGCAACAGATATTCGTAATTGGACAAGGGTGATGCTCCGCTGCCCTGTCGACGTGTCCCCGCGCGGAACCCGGCGATTTTAATCGTTCGATTTCTTTTTCTGTTTTATCGGGGTAACAGGTTAACTGATTGTTACTTGAACTCTTGAGCAAACAGTGGGGGCAAGTTCAACAAAGAGGAAATAAGGATAAACAAATTTTAGGCAAGAAAAATGAATCGACACGTTACGAAGATACAATTCATTCAATTTCATTGCACGATACCGTACGAGGCAGACGAGATTAAACTTTAACCTGGGTATAACTTTTTTGCCTTTACAGTTGGTCCATAATCCGGGTTACAAGTGTTACTCAGCATTGCAGGGCAAGGGTTCAAATGGCGGTGTATGATACACCTTACGACGGGATCAAGTGTAGCAGGTGAAGCTGTTGCCATTGGACACTGGGGAACGGGGTAGACAACGTGGCAGGAAGGGTTGCCGGTTGCTATGGTTACGTGGAAGGGTTAGAATTCCGACCCCTTTCTGAATTCCGCGTAGTGAAGGGTTAATGAGATTGGACGAACGGTGCAAGTATCTCCCCTCGTCTGGAGCCGTCTCTTTTATTTTTTATTACACAGAACATGGCTGCCACTGTAATGGCCTGAAACGCCGTGGAGAGGGGCCTTACTTACAAATGTACGCCGACGATCAGGATTGTTCAAATTCGACAAATTTCTCATTTGTTGCCGAATAAACGGCTGAAGGAATGCATAATTACTGAGTATCGTAATTTAATTTTGGTGTGCATTCTTCTACATCTCTTTGGAAGTAGAAACGGTGGTACAGAATTATTGTAAATCCTCGAAATCTGGTAGGCACTACTTCTATGTACAATTGCCACGGGTACAAACAAACTTTGTTAATTTAATCACATCTTTTCCCTTCACTTTCTTTTCCTCTTCACTCCTCTTCATTGCGAAGTTTTATACATATCTTCATTTCCTATTGCTTAATTGAACAGGCAATACAAAGGATAAATGCAATCAGGACCCAATTAAAATAACAATAATAATACTAACAAGTACACTAAAAGAAAATTTTCTTCAATTATCGAAGCGTCAAACATTCCAAAACTAAATTCTAAATAATCTTCATGCTTTCCACTCTCCCCGCACACCCTGTCCCCGTACTTTCAACTAACGCGCTTCGAATCATTAAAAATGTACACGCATTCAGACCAAGTAACCACGTCATTCTCTGTACCGATTGCAACAGTTCGATTTTCCGGACAAAACGCGAAGCCCTCCGGGTGTAGCTTTCTCTTTCCCGCGGTTCCTTCCGCCCGAAAAAATATTTTCCTACCGTACGATTCGAATCGTACCTGCTTCCATCCTCGTCCGCCCCTCGTTCTCTCTCTTTCTCTCTCTCTTTCACCCTGTTCAATCCCTTTTGAAGTTCGCGTACGAATTTATATCGCGCTTCGCCTAGTGTGACGGACACGCAAGCGGCTACGTGTGTATGCGTGGGTGCGCAGGGAGCATTCTTATTTCCATACAAAGCCGTACGATCTCCAGCGGGTCGACCTTTGAAGAACGTGAACGGAGGGTTCCTTTACCCTCACCTGCCCCGATCGAGACTGGCAGGTTAGTCGAACGTTGCGATTTTTGAATATTCCGTGGCTGGGAAGTCTGGGAAAAATTATGTAAACCATGGTAACACTCCCACAATGTGTCGAACCGAAGATGGAAAAGGGGTGCATACAGGGGGCATGTGAAAGTATCTGGAACGGATCGTCCATTTAAATCGCCTCTTTAAAACCTTTATACTGGATAGGTGTGGATGCGTGCTTATGCAAAGCGTGGGAAATGAGAGTGATTTCTTCGATCTTTTCTTTTCATTTCCTTTTCTTTTTTTTTTATTTTCATGGAAAGTGTTGGATCATGCGCGGGCTGGTTGCGAAAGTGTCGAGGTGTAAGCTGTGGGAAAGTTATGTGGTATGAGGCAGGGTTCTTAAGTAATGGTAAGGGTTGTTGAAGTAAGAATGTAGTTGTAGATGTTGCTCGGTGTAATCGGGTGAACGGGAAAATACGAGCGGGCGTGCGGAGTTCGCTGGAGGATGTATTATGTCAACGCGATGTAAATAACGGGATTATTACGAAGTTGATATTAATTTAGGCTTGTCGCTAATTCATTAAATACAGATCTGCTGTATTTTTGGGGCAGACCAAGTGTCGGAAGTGCTGATTTAAATTTGATATCGCATCCAATGTGTACGATATGTTTAATCAGTTTTGTAACAAATGTACAATATTATTTAATAATAATCGAGCTAGATCTCCGAGTACTAATATTTTATTATTCAGGAGAACAAATTGTACAGTCTAGCTGCCTGATACAGCTTTTTTATTAGTTCCAATTATGGCTGATTCTTTCCTTTAAATGCTTTCTCAGCCAAAGCTACATTAAAGAATTTGGAAAATGTTTGATACGAAGTTTGAAATCTAATTCACGGAAACAACATAAGCTCGTGGAAAATTCAATTCCAAAGAATAATATTAATTGCCGAAATTCAGGCCTCTGGGTTAAAACTTTATTTTTTATCAATTTTATTATACATACATATTACTGGGCGCGGAATAGTAATTTCCAAAACTTCGTTTTGGAACAAAGCCTTGAGAATATTTTGAAGCAAATTCTTCGTTTATTTTTTCGCTAAACTATCAATATCATGAAACTTATCATCGCAGATGTATCTATCAGGATTCAAACTCTACAACAATACCAACACAAATTCTCTCTCCTCCCCACAGTTTGTCCCTTTTCTGATTTCATAGTACTTTCGATACCCACATTTTCAACCCCCTAGGACCGAATGTGAATATCTTTGTCAGCAGCCCCGTGAAATGAAAGAACAGTTGATATGCGGGACCTGTATAACGAAAACGGATTAGAAACGCTCACACGAGGATTAGAACACAAAATATCTATATACGTATCAACGCATAGGGAATCAAGTTATAAGTGGATTATAGCAGAATCCACTTGTCATCGCAACCATAAGTACAAATATATCAAATAACAAAAAAAAGGAGGAAAGAGGAGCAGTATTAAAATCACCACCGTCATACAAGGTGCTAGAATAAAATCTCTAAAGCTTTCGAGACTTTTATTGAAACATGTAGATATCTGCATACATTTCGACATCAGTTACGTATACATTTGCGCGTAACGCTGTTTAAAAAACATCTACCCTACGTTTCTGTTCAATTAAGAACGTACTGCTGTTTAAATATATTCTGGTTCCACTGCGAATTCAGATGTACAATTTCTCCTACTCACAGCGAGCCATTTGAAAGCTTCGCGAGCTCGATGCAGAGGATTAAATATTCCTTACTCCTTTCCACCGTACATATGTAACCATACGAAACCGTAAAGTCTCGCGGTCCCACAACGTCCCCCGCAGCCGACAAAAACAAAGTCCAACTATTTCTCCCCGAACGGAACGTCGTTCGGGAGATCTGGAGCACTCCATGAACCGAGCATTCTTTCCAAAGACCGGCACAGTGACCAAGAAACCCCGCTCGGCGTTCCGCAGGCCACACGCTTGCAGCAAAGAAGAAGAAAAAAAAAAGAAGTCGAAAGGCTGCAAGGGCGTGGCGGTGCATTTAGTCGATGTCCACGACGATGTCCCACCCCGGGTCGAATAATGTTAACGCCTCTGGATTCTGTTTCCTTGCGACAAAGGCCAACTGCCGACCCGATTGTTCCACTCTTCCGGTCGGACACGGACTCGTCCTTTCCTCGAGATCTGGTTTTCCTTCGTTTCTGCTACTGTCCCACCGATCAATCTGTACAATTGTAAGGCCACGTGTATGGCAAGCGACGCGTTCGAGGAAAGGGTAAGGGTGTCCGGTACGCCCAAGAACTTGGCGATTTCTACGAGTATCGTATATACACGTTCGAATCGTGAAATAATAATGCGGTTAAATGGCGTTCAGCCGGACGTTGGCTTCTTTATTACGAGAACATGGTGACCAAGATCGATTGGAACGGGTGAAAAGGATTGCCGCGCTCCTGAAAGGAATCGGTGTTAATGGCCATGGTGATGCCTCGTTGTGCTCAATGGGCTCATAAAGTTCTCGTTTCGTTGACAATGACACGGGGAATCGTTTGAAACGCGGACGTATTCGAGGGATGTTCAATTAGAACGGTGTTACCATTGTCTGGCATGTGGTATTGTAATATGTTAATTGATCAATCATCGTTAAGAATGGGGACCGGGAGTTTTCATGCGGTTTTGTTGCCCGATATGCTGGTGGATTTATGTTAGCAGGATTCTAGTAGACTATGTCATTTTGAGCGTGCATTAAATGGATCTTGTTTGGTTTCGTGTTATTCGTGATGGAAAATTTTGCATCCTTGAATAATTAATGTATTGGTCGTTGAAAATTTATTTTGACGAAATGTATTGTCCTTGTGGAAAGAACGATTGACTGAATGCGCCGAGTTGAACGTTCAGTGAGACATTTTTTAAATGTTTCATCCGTTTTCTCAGACAAATATTAGCAACCGTTGTTCAAGATTTCAATGAAACCATATTATAGGAACATCTGTCTAAAATATGTTTCTTCGAATCGCGAAACGATTATTTATTATTCAAAGAACTTTTCTTATTTCTCAGTACGCAACATTCGAAGGTGAATAATGTAATTGGAAATATCAATATCGATTTACTTTGAAAATGATAGCCCTTGCTACGTTCACCATTTTCCACAGATATCAATTATCCTCCTGGTCCCTCTTCTTAACTATAGCGATTACGTTCCATCATACGCCCACGTCATATTTTTATTATCGCTCCGCTTCGTCAACACATTACAAGTTTCTCACATTAGCCGACGAAGTAGGTGGAGGTAAACGAAAGGAGCACAGAAACGGAAGAACAACAGACCGAAGTGAAGGAATACAAACAGGTCTTCGTCGTCGCCTGTCTTCCAAAAAATTCGAACCTCTCCATCATTCGGACCAGGAGAATCTCTCGAGGACGGACAGAAATTCTGCTTATATACACCCCCTAACACCCTCAGCCCTCTTCTTTTTCTTGAATGGGACCACGTGAATACGTTTCGCGGGGAAGCAACGTGAGAGAAGTATTGGCAACAGCTGAGAACATATGAGACATTTGCACGAAATACCGTGCCGCCTTGCACGATCTTTGTAACGATTGTCTCCAGGTACGTTTCCGGCGGAAAATTGGGGACCGTCAAATATTTCGAGCCGGACAGATAGACTGTGTTATGACTGACTAACAATTGTTAAGTTGCAAATTCGAGAATACTTTCAGGGTAGAATATATCGAGGCGGGGATCATTAGATACTGTGCATTAGTGTTTAATAATTCGTTAACAAGGCGTTGAACATTTTTGCAGCAAAGTAAGTGGTCCCAGATTTATGGCATTAAGTGTATGTAATAGACACTTGTTATTTGTTTACTTCCTTCTCGTGACCCGAATATTTTATTGTTCGTGTGTATCAAATATTTTGGTCCGCAGCGAGGTCTACGACTGTGCTGCAATGCTAACTATCGCGGACAGGAAATTAATATGATGAGTGGTCCGTGAAATTGATTCATCCGATGAAAAACTCGCAGATTATTACATTGACGTACTCTAAACGTATCTATTATAAAGACCACAGTAAAACTCCATAAACTCAATTTCTGTATAGAACAAAAATCCTACTGACTTGACTTGACACTTAAATCCACAATAAAATAGATTTGCGTTTCCCTCAAATAGAAACTCTTTTTCTTCCGTTATTAAAAAATATCGTGCAACGAAAAAGGGAGGTGTTACGTCAGTTCCATTCAAACCCAGCAACAACTAGCACTATAGATGCACCATTAATATACGAGCATTCATTAATTCTCCCTCGAGGAGAGCGTCTCGTTTCATTTCCGATCTTTTTACAACACCGTATATAATAACACAGCATAAAAAATAACCGTAAACAATTGAACCATCGCCCCCTTCGCAATCTACGTTCGCCCTCCCTCAGTCTAATCGCGTTTGTATTTAAAAATCTCGATCTCGATGCATTACATGTCCATTCCGTTCAACGGATATTCTATTTTCGAGATGGACAACGTTTCGATACGGTGCGAAATTTCGTGCGACCGTGTACCCCGTCCCACCAGCAATCCCGACAGAGTTATGTAAA
The DNA here is from genome assembly GCA_948146005.1 of Nomada fucata. NCBI lineage: Eukaryota > Metazoa > Arthropoda > Insecta > Hymenoptera > Apidae > Nomada > Nomada fucata. Next base: position 10,865,271 of record OX411275.1, read on the forward strand.
ACGAAAACGTCCGGGGATCAGGGTCCCACCTTCTCCGCGCCATTGAGCGACCAACAATGAAGTTTTCTGCATAATACGGGCCCGAACGAACGAAGGACCGAGGTTTCGACGAGCATAGATGTGAAAAAGGGGATCGCACATATGCCGCGGCCTCTGCTCACCCGTTTACTCAATACACCCCAAAACTTTCAATGGCTTTGGCCCAGTCAAATCATCGATGCGTTCGATTCCCTCACCCTTGATTCTCATCAGGACCCTCTCGAAATAAATTAATGAAGTTTTTATTGACGTTTCTGCATCCCTTGTCGCGTACACACGGCGGGGTGGATTCTTCGCTTCGGAGTTCCGTTGTGTTTAAAGCGTAACACATTACGGGGTGGGTTTCGTATATTTCGAATTGTTCGTACGGTTCGTGGCTTTGGTTGGGTTTGTAATCTATGTGGGACATACTCGGGGTCGATTTTTGTATATTTCATGGACCTATTTGATGATCCATGTATCTGGAGGCATGTGGTGGTAGAGTTCGTAATGATTTTAGCATGTTCAATTATAATTTTCTTTTTACCTTTTTCCCCTTTGTTTTTTCGCGTTATTTTGTACTATACGGTATACATACCTACTCTTCTGTGTGTATTGTATTTCAACGCCTGTATACTAAAGGGTTCTTAAACCCGTTGATGAACAATCAAATAAAATAAATAAATAAATAATACAAATCTCGTGACGCATTAGCTGCCCTAAATATAAAGGAGAGCAATTTGTTAAATAATCGTCAAGCTTCAAATTGGGAAAACGTCCACTGGAGAAGCCATCCTTTGAACGACACGTCGACCTCGTGGTCTGTTAATATTTTCTCATTTGCGCACTACATTCTACTGATCGACACGTTTTATTTACTTCTACGCGGTGACGAATTGCGTAACCTTACACATTTGCACAGGCCACTGATCTAGAAAGAGCAAACGATCAGAAGGTGGAAAAGTACCGGAAGAGGGAGAAAAGAATAAAACAGAGATACGCGTACCCACTGCCTGTTGCTGCTGCCGGTGTTCGTAGCGCGATAAAAACGACGAGACAAGACGTCGGATGGATCTAACGTTAAGGGGGTGAGAAGATGTTTACGAGTGCGTAGCTTTGTTCCTGGGGTGGTAGTTTATCACGAAAGACTGCCTGCTTCACGTATGTATGTACGTTATACACGCGTATACGTGTACCTGTGATCCTCTGCCCCGTCCAAATTTTACTGCTGCCACGACCCTCGCGATAAGGTGAATCGTTCCAATTGAATTTTGCTGAAAAAAAGGAACCCCATTTTTTGGCCAACGAATTCGGACGTAATTCCTTTAATCCTTTACTGCGGGACGGTTATCGTAAGGGAATTTTCTGCAAGAGATATCGTATGGTGTTTAAAATTATTAGACGCGGAACAAGAATGAAGGGAAATATATTTTCTTGTCGATAATCATTTATCATTAACAAGACAAGTCTGGCAATTTTCTCCTTCACCCAATTTTTATCTCTACTATGGCGCGCTACATTTTCATAGCCTGTACGAAAACATTAAAGAAACGTCACGCGAAAATTCCCGTAACAATTAACGAACTTCGCGGTGCACCTGCGGTCAAGGATTGTTTAAACAGATCCAGCAGAACGTTTGCCATCCGCGAACCTAACTTCGCTTGTAAAATTTCAAATGTTTCTCATAGTTTCCGAAAAGTAACAGTTGGCGGTACCAGACGGTGCATTCGTCGAAATTAATGATTGTCGAAACCATTTGCTTCCTCTTTCGCTTGACAGGTCGGCGGTTTCAGTTCTACCAGACACCGATACCGTCGGCTCGCGTGAAACTATTAAAGAGTTTTCGTCCGCCTAACCCGCCGCCGAAAACGCACAAGGCCCACCCACGCGAACGAAATATAAATCAGTTTGTGTCCGCGCGATTCTTCATGGCCGGGATGACCCATCTGCTCGAGAACTTCATTCTTTCTAATAACTGTCACCGTACACCGTTACCGTTTCTTCGTGCAATTAGTTTGATTTATATCTGTATGCGGCTCCTTGGCATACTAATAAGTGGTAGCTGGCGCGTTATTATGTACGGCGTATCAACGATCTTTACGGGAATATGTATTCTCATTTTCACCGGAGGAAATTGCGACGAAGGATCAGAACGGGAGGGTTCGAATCACGAAGGATTTGTGTACGTCGTTTTTCCATATAAATATTCGCGCGCCGCCACTTGAAAAAACATTTAACGGCACGTGGATGGTTTAAAGCGATCTTTATGTTCCGTATTTATACGAAGGTAGATATTATTAGACAATTGGGGGGGGGGGGGGTTGAAATGGTAAATGATGTAGGTAAATTCCGGGTAAGAAAATTTTACTATATTTTACACTGTTATTGTTGTTAATATTAATAGTGATAGATGCGGGCTTAGTATTATTACACTGGAAAAGTAATTGTTTTTCCACACTTACCTCATCTACGATTTCAATTTCACAGTTAATTACTTTAACCGATGTTACAGCGGAATTGATCATTTTCTCTGTGTAGTCATTGTGACAACACCAAACGAACGCAGGGGTGATTAATTCTAATTTGAACCATATTTAATTAATGTGCAATATGTTGCTAGTCTATATGTTGTCTGTTGCAAACAAAATTAATATTATAAAAATCTACGAGTAACATGAATCAAATTTTAAACATGACTGCCGGGTATAAATATATTTCGTGCAATTGAATTTCTGCAAATTATTGCACCATGCTGTAGGCAGAAAAGTTTTTCTACTTTACCAAGTGCACGATTTTTTCATCCGTCGATGAAAAAAAAACTGGAAAATGTGCAGATGTTTGCCGAAGGCCAGACCACTTCAACGGCACGCGTTAATGCCTTGCATCTACCGCGAAAAGACGTGGACGTGAAGTTCAAATAATTTAAATCGACTTAGCCGAGATTTCCCGATTTTTTTGCCGACCAGTGGAACAGATGCTTTTTTTGACCACGCTTCGATGAACATCTTACCGCCATTCACGGTGGACACGTGCTGTTTCGGATTAATTTTTTTCACGGCCTCCCCCCAATCTGAACCTTCTTCAGGAATCCAGGGTTGTGTCAATAATGGCCGTCAACATTGCACGTGGATGTAATCTTGGTAAAAAACGACCGCGGTGAGGGGATGATTTATTAAACGATTATAATAATTTTATTTTCCTCGGAGAAAAATGATTTAGTGCAACGTCAGACAATTTTTAGCATTCCTTTTATTTAAGGAACGTACTAATTAAATATCGCGTATAAATTCATAATTAATTAACTAATTATAATAAATAGTTCCGTAAAAAAGGCTTCCATTCCTACGAATTCTCTCGAAATTCAGAACAACCCGATTCCAAACTTTTCTCCAAAAAAATATAATTCAATGGATACCTCCAGAAAGAACAGATCTTAACATCCGACGTTCAAGTCGAGGGCATTTAATTTCTCCCGTTCTCTCCCGTTCAACGAAACATAACAAACAAACAGAAACTGATCGTCCCACGGTATCGTTCCCGTCATATTAATTAACGAAACGCCTCTACAACGATACGCGCGTAAAACCTGCACAAAATTGTGAAACGCCGTGTATCCACCGAGGACATAAAAGAGGAAAGGCGGACCCCTCGAAACTTTCGCCAGCGATATCGTTGCGGGTACAAAACAGCTGGGATTAATTGAAAAAGCGGCGGAGGTGGTCGGCAACGATCGCCTGAAATACATCAAACTGGGACGGAAGGGGAACGGTCCGCATTAATTGGTGCTTCACCCACTAAACGAGCGAAGTTTCGTGCTGATCAAGTTTCCTCCTGGATCATGTCGTCTCATCTTCTGCCACCGCCTCGTTCCCCCCCCAGCCACTCTAATGAAAGAATAAATACTTGATGCGCCACAGACCTAATCACACCGCGACGCTTCAGCTAGGACGACGGTGGTCGATGAATTCGAAAGTCCGGAAAGGGAGGAGAGAATTCGGAAAGGTGACCAGGGGTGAGAGAGGATCCCGATTCGCACGCTTTGAGGGCCGATTGAAAAGGCTCGCACTTTTCATTGGCCAATAATTGACGGAGGTGTTCAGGTTGTTTTCTTTTTTTACTCTTCATTCGGCAAGTGTCAGGCGCGCAGTTCAATTCTTGTGGCGTGGAAGCAACGTTTAACGGTTGATGAAATTGACAGGGACGATTAGCATGGCAAGGAGACGAATGTTTTGGAAGAATTTGTAAAGCTGTGGAATCCGCGTGAAGGCTGTAATTAAGAACGGATTAATTCTGTTATATATTTTATGAATTGTTTGGACCTCGATGTCAGACTAATTTTATATTAAAATGTTGTCATTGCTCGAAGTTTCTATAACTTATACCTTATAACTGATAGAAAATTGAAAGGACTGTAGTAAGCGAAAGGGTAACTTGACTTTATTCATTTTTAGAAAGCCAATGAAACCAGCGTTAATAGAATATTTTTAATACTTTTGTGCAGGTGTTCCAGTACTTTCTTCGTTCAAAACTTACCTACACATTGGCACAGTATTTAAGGCAATTGAAAATTGCCGGTAAAAATGTATTTTCTCTACGACGAGATGGACTTTCACAACACAGCAATGACGATTAATTAAAAACGCAGTTCAATCGAGAACGTGAGCTCGAAATTAATAGTCCGAACGTGTCAACCTTGCGGACGAGCCAAGTCTCGCAAACCCATATCCGCGTTGCGTTCTCCGCATGAACAAATTAAACCACCCGATCAATAATCGTAAGATCGCGGGCCAACGAAAATTCTGATCAATTCAGGAACGGATGGAAGATGCAGCGTTAGGGGCAGACGAAAGAAAAAAGAATGTGATTGCTTCACCATAGGACCGCGTGCGAACTAATTTCCAGGCTCTCTTCTACGTTACCACGGACATGATCAAAAGGAATATTAGATTTTCGTTGAAGCTTAAAGGGCAAGAGCAATGGCCGCCAAAGGCGCACACACTGCCCTGGCACCCTTCATCGTTCCACCATAATTTCCGAGAATGAGATAAGCTACATCTCCGTGGACCCTCTCGCACGATGTTATGGGGGCCGCAACCCTCTCTTTGACGCGACCCCGTCGTTCTTTGCGCTGGGGTTGTATCCTCGGAGCTTTCGTGCAACTGACCAATGCGCTATTGGCTGGCCGTACTAATCAATAAATCGTTCTTTGCAACGACCAGGCCAACGCGGGCTTAGACACCCTTCGTTCTAACAGCGTCTTTCCGGTTCACCATTATCGCGAACGGGGGATGGAACCCGCCCGCCATTCTGTTTCATAGAATATTTTCGTGACTTCTCGTCCGTCGTCGACGAGGAGTCCAGTGCTTCGTCGTGTACCTGTTCGTTTGGAGCAATGTATTATGACGTTGTGAAATTACATGGTAAACAAAACAGTTCGAGATTACTGTTCATTTTATCGGCGGTAGTTGTGGCGCGATCAATGTTTACTTTATTCCGTGGCATTCTTTGGAAAGTCGTGACGGATAAATCGTCGAGGTCATTGGGCGACTGTTACTCTAATGATACTGCGAACTTCGATAAGTTTTCTGTTAAACGTTATAGGGTATTTCTGATAATATTAGAGGGTAACGTGGATATATGGTTAAGAATAAGATTTCTTTAGAACAAGAATTTCTCGAAATTAATATTTATATATATACATATTGCTAATTGATACTAATAATATCAATTCTTTTTTGTACGAGACCATTTATTTCGGTCGGAACAGATCCAAAAATTCTTAGCATTCCCAGGAATATTAAGAGTGACTTCATTGTTCTAATTTTCAACAAAATTGATACATCGTTTCCCTTCGCCACACGAAAATTAATATATCATGGAATTGAAAGCCATCGCCTTGATCGTACAAAGTGCACATATATTTCCACGGTTCTGCGGGTGAACAGTTACTTTGCAAGTCACGAAGAAGTGAACCGACTTCGCGGTCGAAACAAGGGTAGGCTCCTCGAACGGTGGGAGCAAAAACAAGGTAGAAAATGGCCGCAGATAAGGAAAAAGTATATCCGACTTCGTGAAAACATTTTTCCTATCGTTCCTTCCGTCTTTTACGAAAAGCCCACGGCCATTGATCGATGGTGATGGAGATGCGAATAAACAAAAGTTCGCGGCAGAAAGAGGGGTGGCCGGCATCATCAGTCATCGGTTTTGTCATGTGTGTTTCTGATGCCGACATTCTATAGCACATCCTTCGCATAGTGGCTTTCTTGAAACCACGAAGAACGCGGTACCATAGGTCTACGCGCGACTATATGGATCTACGAAGAAAAAAGAACAACTGCACATTTTCCTTCGTCCACTTTTATTCTATGTTAACCGTGTCCTATTTTTCGTTCCTCGGAATACAATGTGTCCTTAAAGTTTCCTGTACGACCTGCTGTCATAATTGTATGCAGCATTATATGTTATTGTAATTACCCTATATTTTGTACTGTAGTAATATTTTGTAATATAGTAATGTTATATACCATAATTCTAGTATTATATTATATTTTCAAATGTCAGTACCGAACTTCTTTCAGCTACCAAATAAATTAGTATATCGTACAATTGAAGCATCGGCCTGACCGTGCAGAGTGCACACAGATGCTTGCTTAGTTTTGCATGTGAGCAGATATAGTTTCTGGCTACAGCAAAACTCGCGTGCATGCATCTCTAATTTTGAACCAGTGATCAGGACTTTCTTCTTCGCGAGTGACTTAACTGTATCAACGATTTCTAATTAATAATCTATCTAAGCGTCTTCTATCAAATATATCACGAAAGATTCGAGGGTTAATTCTGTCTCCATTGTTTTCAGATTCTCGGTGCACGATACCTCGGTAATATTACTGAGAAGTTACGCACAGGTTCAGTGGATGCAACACATTCTCATAGACTTTAACCTTTTCTCATGGTCCGGAAGCTGAAAGAAGCACAAGGGGTGGCTCCATCGTTTTGGTTCGCTGTTGCACGTGAGCTCGGTTTGCACAATCGGCTGCGTTTTCCTAGAAAGTGGAGGGTCAACAATAGGCTCTGGCTACACCCTGGCCAGGTAAGACCATTTTGAATACGCATAACGATCACGCATTGTGACGGCACGGTCCTACGGCGCACCTTTCTGAGGCTACTGGAAAATTGCGGGAACATTACGCGATTCGAACGTTTCCGCGAGCATTCCTGAGAAGAACGAAGGGAAAACAGAAAGGGAGAAAGAAAAGACGTCGAACGAATCCGTCGAGATTCACAGGATACATAACTTTAACTTTCTATGTATGTTATATATTATAGTAACGCGAGGGTGTTCTTTAAGAAAAGTAGGGGCAACGCTTTTGATGCGTTCCTTTTTTTGTTGCAAGTTCCGGCGAAATTGTGGATATAAATCTATGTTGCTCATTCTGGGTTGACGATTCGAAGAAATGAACTTCGAACCTGTAACTTTGATCTTGTTATTAATATCTGATAATACGGAGAGTTCGCGCAGCACTTATTTTTCAATGAATTTCTGCGCATACTTTATTATTAAATTATTAAATATTATTTCACTCGACACACTTTTCATCGTTTCTTTAGAACCATTTGAAAATTGTTTCACGTTTTGCCAATGACGGTAATCAGTGCAAAATTAACGAGGGCAATTATGCACCACATATATTATTTTATGATTTTAATCTACGCGAATCTCGTGCTGCTAAAAAATTGCTCAAGGATTTATACCTGCGCTTCGAACTTTTAAATAAACGACGAGCTACGCTCGGTACCACACCGCTGGCTTCGATGGAAAAACTTTGGAAACTTTTCTAATTAACCAAAAAGAAAAAAGAACAAATTATTTAAAACCTTCCTTCACATGATCAGTAAATCGGTGCAAAGTGCCTTCAACAAAAATAGCGTGTCCGGGTTCGAATAAAACCGAACGAGCATAACGGCAAAGCTAATATTGAGAGATGTATTATATTTTGGCAAATGTATTAGCTGTGCAGTAAAATTCGTATTACCTTAATTGATTGGCCCATACTTAAGCAACGGAATAATAGAATCACATATATTTACTATCCGTCGAGGGGCAGCCCCAAGCGAGAAACAGTAATCCATTCTTGTAAGTAAATTTCTCTCTTCCTGTTTTTTTTTTCGCCTGTACCACCGCCTCCCTCTGGGCATTACACGTTGTTCTACCGAGTCGAAGTTTGTTCCGGCAACTTAAGAAGACATCTAGAAACGCTCTTAGGACTTCGGAGGATGAGATAGGGTCCGGTTGCCCTGGATACCAAGTCGAATCCTCTTCCACGGTTTACTTACCCGTTTATTCGCTGCCGAATATGAAAACTTGCGGTATTATTGCTATATAACCAGACGTTCTTGCGTTCCAACGTATTTCAAACGTGGCCGTCTTAAATATACAGGGTGAAACCGTAGTCTCTGGTGGAAAATTTGCAAACTTGCTTTGCGCTTCGAGAGTGGGTAATGAAAATATTTGAGTGAATGTAAATGTTGAAATTTATGTAACTCAGGCGATTGAGGTGTTTAATTTTATGAATGATGTGCGATGTCAAGTGTAATGAGTATTTATTATATTATTCAGCTAATAAAACTGGAGATATTTTAATTACAAATTTTTAGTTCACGATGTGTGTATTATATATGTATTGGTATTATTTTGCGTAATATCGACGCGTGATTAGTGATCAATTATTAAACTTACGATTTTTATTAACTGCTGGCTTTCTGTCCAATCGATTTTATTAAAACATTTATTAAAACATTTGAAACATTTCCATCCACAGATCAATTAACGAAAAGAAGTATTAAATCGTTCGAGTCCCGCTCAACAAAATATAATTCTTAAAAGCAATTGATCGATTTCGACATTATTGTTAACAACGAAACAAAATGACATTCGGCGCACGACACAATACATTCCACTGCAAGCGTGTTCGATTATATCAACAAAATCTGTCATTGCCATTTCTCTCACCCCATCTTAATTTCACCCCCCCCTGCTCCTTCCACCCCCAATTTAATCGATCCTGTCTGCTACGAAACAGGAACAAATAATTGTCCCTGCTGAAGGGCGATCCTTCCGTCCGGCGACATTCATTCCAACAAAGGAGAAACGAGTCGGACGCCATTTTCATTACGCCCTTTACGCTCACCCCCTGCTTTCGCAGACGAGTCCGGGACGAGCCTTCGAGGAAGCTTCAAAGACGAACTTTCGACACTTTTTCCTCGATGAACTTTGCCAGGCGGAGTGCAACTACTCGTATATATCAACAGTGCATTAGCTTTAAAACCGGTTCAACCCTCCTGCTCACGCGGGGGATGAAAGTGTCCCGCTCGATGGAACTTTTCACGCGTGCCAGCTGCCATCTTGCTGCTTGCGATCGTGCACGAGCTATCGAATGAGACGATTGCGATGTTCACGTATCAAGACGAGAGAGAATTGCAGAATTTAATCATCGAATTAGGGTCGACAAAAATGTGCGATATCTTTGATATTATCGGTACAATTGCAGGGGCCAAGCGAATTTTAATAAGACGGATTATTAACAAGGACAATTTGCTGTTATTTATCATTTTCAAATTACATGTGTATCGTTGGAACTCGCAGGTACCAAATACCTGCAAATACCACTTAAGTTTATTCTATTAACCGCGAGGGGAATAACTATCCTCCGTCCAAATAAACAAAACTCATGCAATAAGCCAGACTGTAATAAAAATAGAAATATAACAAGCAATTAAAAAATGTCTCCTCAAAAAGTGCAAATACATTATCAACGAAAGCTCACGCCAAGCCCGTTAAAACCCAGGCTTCTCGTCGACTGCAATCACGTTATAAAGTTGAGTGAAAGAAAGAGGAAGGACGAACGTACTTTTCAAAACAAGATATCACCTCGAAGCGGTGAACGACCGTTAAATCGTCGATCCGAAGGTAATTACCACGTCGCGCCGTCGTCGTTCTTTCGACCTGCTACCCGTGCCGCGAAGACAATGGGGCAACTTTAAAGGAATCCACAGCGTAATGATCTCGTCGGCTGTAATGCAGGTGTATGTTTGATAATAATAACGAGCCGTCGGTAAGTAGTAGTTGAACAAGGTAGCCAAACCAGTGTAACGGATCGTCAGCTGCGTGGGTGTGACTGTTTACCTCAGCCAGTCGTTGCCTGTAATTATCTTTGTTATTTTTTCATTATACTTCTATCAAGCTCGGTCCGCGTACCCTCTCGAAAGAAAAACGTTTCTGTAAGCGACAATATTTAATTGTATTCGGCAGGGGAAAGAAGCGTTTCGTATTACAGCGGCCTTTCCTTCCAAAAAGAAAAAAAAGGGGAGAATAAAGAGACTGTAATTTATTTTTAATTCATACCGCGGTGACTTGGCAAACAACTTTAATTTTACCCTCGAATGGCGTGGCGTTATTTTAACTCGAGTATACGTATATCAGAAATGGATAGATTGATATTTTACGGTTAATAACATCTGGTTCTCGAAATTTACTTTATTCCATGGTGAAAGAGAAACAAGGGGAGAGGTTCGAAATTTAGTTAGGTTCAGCAATTTTTATTTGAAAGATTAATTTGTTGCGCCTCGTGTATTGCACGGTAGGTTTATGTTTTTATCAAACAAATTGTATACTTTCGAGAATCGAAGTTTTCTCCCATTGTGAATCTTTCTGTAGAAATTTAGAGGTAGTTAGCAGGGTGAGATCTTTATTTAACTTTCGTCAAATTCCCTTTCACACATCAATATTAATACAACTTTGTTGATGCGCATGAAAATCTGTCAGAACCTTTTCCATGAAAGTTAATTAAAAAGACGTAATTGAACAGAGAAAAGTCACCGAATGAATCAGCAATTTTTCGAAACTTTTCGTTCCCGTCAAAAGTGACATTTACGAAATACGATATGTATATCTATATATTTACCATTCCTCGTCGTAACACTTTCCCCTAGTAAGGAAATAAAGCCAGTTAGACGCCCAAAAATATGTAGCTTTGGTATTTAATTCAGAGCCCGTGAGATGCCAACATCAATGTCAAAAACCAAGGAATCACCAGACTTTGGAGTTCTCTCTAAACCCCACATGTGTCATCAATTTTCCTAATTTAACTAGACGTCCACGTCCAACACTCGAATCCCTGCAACATCTAATGCAATCCTTAAAAGTGTTCCCTAAATTACTTATTTGATCGTTATCGGTATCAAAGGTACATGCGATCCTTCGCATATGTAGGACACGGGCTTCCAATTTGCCCGTCGTTTCAGCTAAACGGAACCCATACACGTGAAACATTTAAGTCGTTTCGTAACTGCAACCCCCGACCGTCGAGTTAGGACCGCATTAAAAAATTCCACTTTTCTAACCATACCGCTACAACGTGAATGGCAAATTGTCCTTAGCTGTTGAGCAATGTCAAAGAAGTCAAAGAAATTGAATGAATCACTGTTGGGCCTCGCAATATTAAAATTAATTTCCTCGAGAACGTCGATCAACCGAATCGTGATTATGTCTGCCTCCAACCTTCCGATATCTCGAGCTTGCAAATAAATGGTCGTCTGTATTAGCAATCGCATCACCCGACGTTGAAATTAATTATACCGAAATCGTTACAGTTTTTAATCCAAGCATTCGATATCTACGCGAAATTCGTTCTCAATCATTTCTCGTCGTTTCTGAATTCAATTCGGGCTCTCCGGGTTCCCCGATCGAGCCGGATGATCGAAGTTCTACTGTACGCACAGTCGAATCAGTCCATCGCATTAGGACCACGTTCAAAAATGTCACTTTTCCACCGAACAAAAATCACGCGACGAAAAACCGATATTTCTCTCGTTACTTTAACGACGTCGCTTTTCTACTGATCAAAAGAACTGATTAAAATAACACTAAGAATATCGGTTTTTCATCACGTTGAACAATGCGGACGTTGAATCAACATCCTCCCATAAATTTTACCCTAAACGGGGAAAGGAATGGTACCTGATTCAATGTTACGCGTTGCACGTACAACGGGAATCGTGCATCTGCTCGATCCTCGATTCGATTCATCCCCGTGCCGCATAATCGGTCATCCAACGGCCCTGTCGGTCAGTGGGCAACGTTGGTTCTTCTATTGCCAACGCGCCCTGGTCACCTTCCGAATTTTTCATTGGACCCGCTACCCTCTATACACGAGTCACCAGTGTGCAACTCCAGAGGTCAAGGGTTTAACAGCTGCAGGAGGAGAAACCTTTTACCCCAGGCTGACCGTTCTGTTGCGGGGAACTGTGAATGTGTGTGTGTACACATAGACGAGGAGATGTGACCACCGCGCGAAGCTACAGCGGGACAGTGTTACGTGAAGGGTAATGCGTGCGTTGGATCGTTACAGTGGCAATGGCTGAACAGCGCCATTTTAATGGCCGAGCAGTGCTCCTTCTGTCATTTGCGAGGGCAACGTTGATTGTCTGCATCGGTTTCTGGTTACGTGGAACGATAGCTGCGTTACGTAATTTAGTTTTTATATTGGTTCGTATGTAATGTTTGATTTTTTTGTTGTGACTTCATTGTGAGTCATATATTTTTTGGCTCACAGTGCAAAGAAATATTTGAGCGAATAACACTTTGTCTTCGAATGCAAAAGCTTTCTGCGATTGCAAAGTGTTACGTGTGGTTTGCAAACGAATGCACCTGTAGAGACTTTGAATGACTTGGATTTCAGATCATAGTAAAGATTAATGCCGTATTTTACAAGGGACTTATAGCAACAAAAAGCAACGAACTTTATTGTAAAGCAAGATAGAAATCAACACGTTCATTTACATTTAAATCGATTTGTGCTTTTATTCTTTTTCAAATTCCCTGACTCAGATCACTTTCGTTCATTCAATAATATCCTCAACATCAAACGCAGCACAAACAATTTCATTCACGCGACACATTCGTCCTACAGCACCCACTTAAACCACCGAAATAACCCTATACCTGGCAACCAAAAATAACACAAAGATACAAATAGGTACAAGATCCACAGTTTATCGCCAATTATACAAATGTCGACTGCTGTTACCGAAAAAAAGGGAACTCCAGGCAGGAGCTTAATTTGTACCATCGCGATGGATATTAGCCCCAACGTGTGACCCAAGAAAGAATTCTTCGTCGAGGAGACGTTTTTTTTTCACGTTGTTCCAGTGCCACGGTGTAATTAGTAACGATGATCGTTTCCGACTTCCCGAAACGTTCGCACCCTCGTCTTTATTTTCACTTGCCCCTCAATCTGTGGCGCAAAAAAAAGTACCCTCCCCACGGAGACAAACGTGACGACAGACAGAGTGTATCGCGATGAAAATACCAAGAACGGCTGTGTAGAAACAACAATTGTTTCCCTCTGGCCATCCGCGTGACATCAAGCCGACAAAAAACCACAAGAATCGTGCATCCCCGTCTCTCACCCCTGTCGCACGCGAGCACTCCGCGTATTTTTAACCAGTTTTTTTCTCAATCCCTCCAATTCTACGTAGCACGAGCCAGGCAGCGGGAATACGTGAACAGTTCTAGAGGATCGCACAGAGTATAGAGTATAGAGGGTACGTCGAACAGGGTGAAATATCATTTAACGTACGCGTCGAATTAGCTTGATATTGATGTATTTGCTACGATTTGCTGGAGAAAGAGAAGCATGGAAAACATAAATACATGTGGCGATGCGTTTTAAAGGTTTGAAGGATACATTTTAGATTTTTTTTAGGCCTTTTAACATATCGTGAAAGGTGCACTTTTATTTTTCCACCATGTATGTATTCTCACTTCACGACTATTTGGTATTTACGCATGAAAGTGGGCAATAGTTTGGATCCAACAAAATCAATTTAACAAGATTTGAACGATAACATATCATGACAACCGTATGTTTTAATTTTTATAATAAATTTGTGTTTGCAAATATAGTTTTATGTACTAAAAAGGGAAAAAGAAGACGTGACTTTAAAGATATAAGGTATAATTATTTTAAAGGGAACATTTTGCTGATTGTAAATAATGTAACACTTTTTCCCACCGCCTTATTAATTCAAGGAATTTTTTTTCTCAGACAAACAATATATTTTACGGTGTGCAGTAGGTATACAAAGGCGAAACGTCGATGGCCAACGACCAACTGTCACGCAAATGCACCATAATGATCACGTGCGAAGGATAAATTGATTCTTGCACCGATTCTCACGCAATATCCCATCGCAGCGGACTATCGGGATGCGATATTAACGGATGCAAGAGGACCCCTCTATTGATTATGCGGTGCTTTACGTGGGCAATAAATTACGTTCGTTAATCCATGAAACCGCGTGTGGAACTAAGGTGATTTATGCTTCGCATAGTTTCTCTTTTAAAGTCGACACTATGATAACGCACGTTTAATATATCTTTCATTGCGCGACGAAAAATCATTAGGCATATAAAAATATAAACAAAAATTGCCTTGAAAATGATTAGTGCGTCCTTCCTTCTTGCGATGGCCACATATGCATAAGAAAACTAAGAAGCAGCAAAATTGCATCGATTCGTTAGGACAATTCAATTAATTATTTCAATATTTCTTTACTTTCAACGATAGTGATGAATAGCAATGCCAAAAAATGATCGATCCCTGGCATATTTCTTTCTCTATTAAATTAATCCCTTTAGAAACTTCATCCGCCCAATAATAGTCACGTCGTTTAGAAAATTACCTAACGCCGTTTTCCAATGCCATTTAACAATCGGTTAATAAAAGGTGCTTACTTTCAATGTCGCGCACGATCGCAGCAAAAACAACTTTTCATTTGTTTGTATATATTTTTCACTAATTTCAGTCCTCGAACCTTTCACTTTCTCTTCTTCGTCCCCGTTTAACGTCTATCTGTGCGCCGCCAAAGAGTCATCTTGTACCACCGAAAGTTCACATGGTAAACTTGTGGGAAAGTAGTATATTTTTCCAACACAGACGCGCGTGACTTCTGGATAATGTTGATTTTGGCCTTTGGCGGGACACACTTCGACATTGACCACTTGATCCCTTCGTTACCGGACATCCGCTTGCATCGTCGTCCGTAACGCGGAGGGAAGCACATGGAGCAAAGAACAGTGTCGGAATCAGATTACGCGGATCCGTCTGTTTTCCTCGAGGACCTCTTCGCAGCTTTCTCGCTTGTAATTTGGCACTGGGGTCGCATGTGGCGCATGGTGCACGGTAACGTGAGAAACTTTTAAAAGGGTAGCCCCTGTTGTGAGTCGCGATTAGCGGCAATGAGTTGAAATAACAAGCAATTCAGGAGGGAGGTTTGTGGAACTATGCGGTTGTACGAACAACGCCTTGGGTAATCGATTAATATTGTTATCGATATAATTAATTCACTTAAGTCTACTTATATTTGTTGATATTTTTATTTGTGCATTGATGCATATACGTATGTGCATACTATTATTTCATTTGTACGATAAACACACGATGCTCCTTGTTGCCAGAAAAGTAAAAGGTGGTCCTAGAGATTTTCGAGGTTTACTATTAATTTAATGAATGTATTATTTAACAATGCGTTGATGTAGACAATATAGAGAGTACTATATTTATAGATACGAGTAATATCTTGTACAACGCCAGTTCTCTACACGAAATCGTTCATAGAATATTACAAACATTTAGACTCTGTCTCATGCACACTTCTAGAGCAAATGCACATACAATAACCACAATGTAAAACTACCTTATCACGTTGCTCCCTGCAAATTATAATTCACTCACTAATACAATATTAGCTACATAATAAGCTACGAAGCATCCCTCGCACACTCCAACAGACTTATTATACGTGTTTCATCGAGAACATTCCGCGCCGTATATTGCATTGCCGTTATTAACAAACGTATGAAGAATGTCCAGAGAGACGCAGTCGTTCATTTATCGTTCAATTGAAATCTTTTCACAGCAGGTCGCCTTAACTTCAAGGAGGCGGGACATGTCAGGATATTATCTGCACCGAATAGTTTCTGGACCATGTCCTGTTTCAGATCCATCCAGGAAGTCTATCGCCAGGGTGGCATGATTGACGACCGAAGGGTTTGCGTTCACGGCACTTGCGGTCCACAACGCACGCTGAACACATGAGCAGTACCTCATACGTAACCACCTGCCTCACCGAAATAGAACGCATACGACACGAAGCCACAACTGTCGCTCTTACTATTTTTTCACGTTTCAAGGAAGAAAATCCTTCGTAGCCAGGAAACGTTTCACGATTTAGTGTTATCCGTCGATGGTGAGCCCTGATTTTCTTTTTCCCACAACGCGGTATCGTTGAGAACGAGGAAATCGTCACTCTTCCGTGGGAAATGATCCCGTGTCGCGCCGTCGCTGGGGCAACGTTTAAATCGATTAACCATTTATTGAAATTATTCTGCGAATTGAATACGCTTTTGTCGCTGAACGATCCTGCGTTTTAAATGAAATTTTGAGGCAGACACGTTCACCTTGTAGCGTTCTAAGTGGATTGTATATTTACTTTAAGGTCCCATTAGGGTCGTGCGAAGATCATGTTGTGGCCATTCAGATATTAGCTAAATTTCCGTATTCGTCGAAATTGCAAGGTTACATCTACTTACAGACAGTCAGCCAAGTGATACATTAAATAGAACCACCGTGAAGCTACTCCTCAATCGCCCGTGACAAACAAATTTCTCAAAATACCTAACATCGAGATTTAAGAATAAATGATTGAAACAACATGTTCCTCCATTACCCACTTATCCCACCACACGGACCAACCATAAATCTGCCGAGAACCAAATAATCTACCCGGCCCCATTATGTAATATCATTACGCAAGTCCAATCATCGTTCAAGTCTCATAACAAGCTGCTTACGCGGCAGTTAGCGTGTCCAACAAAGGCCCGCGTCCAAGGAGACTCAGGCCCGCGCGAGACTCAAGGAACAATCGGGCCTCGCCGCAGAATCCTATTTTACACTCCAGTATCGGCGATACAAAGGGGTCCACGACGTGGTCGGGGGCAAAATTACGCGAACCAGAATACCGGCCACCTTCTGTCGCTACCTTGCCCCCCTGCCATTAGCCGGGCATTACACTGGCAGTAAGAAGTATTAAGGATCGCGACACAATCCCTTCTCCATCGGCTACTGGAGCGTGTTTGACACGCCGCTCCCGGACACTCTGTCTATACATCAAGTTTTCACAGAGGGATTCGAAGGCGTGGGCGTATACACCGAGGTGTACACCAAAAATCTCTGTCACTCTTCCTCTCTTCTCTCTCTCTCTCTCTCTCTCTCTCTCTCGCTCTCTCTGTCCTTTCAACTGCCGTTTTTACTACTCGCTGCGAGAACTGCTTTCCTCTGTTTAGGGAAACACTCCCGACAATCGTTGAAAGCACGGCTTGCTGCCCTCTTACTACCCGGTCTTGCCGGCTCATTGTTCTTCCATTATTGACAGCAACCGAGGCGTATACTCCTTACACCTAATCCTTTAATCTCGGGGAAATGGAGCTGTTTGTAGCAAACAGATCGTAAGGCCGTCATTGTCCAGTTTCTCGTAACCGGATGCAAAATCGACCTGGACGAGACACCCGAGAAGAGGAGGCCCCCTTTTGGCCTGCCGTAATGCCGACTTGATCTGGCGCGACGGTTTCCGTAATGCTTCCCCGATCGGCACCGCCGATGGTCCGGGGAAGAATCGTAGCCGCGGTTGGGCAATCGCCGATAGAGCAATGCTGCTGCGGTACGGTTCGGTTTGCGCTCGAGGGAAAGAGACGCACGCTGGTACCATTTGACGGGTTGTTCATAAATTTGTGGAGGGTGACGAATCTTCGTGACTGGGTGATCGTTAAACGATTAGAGGATTGTTATTTGGCGTGGAAGCGGCATGTGGAGAAATGTGGGCGAATTCGTGGTCGAAATAGAGATTTCGAAGGAAATGCTTCATCGATTGTGTGATAGGATCTTTGTCCCGCTTATGTGAAATTCATTTGGAAAATCGTGGTTCGTGATGTGCCTGCATTATCCAGAGAATATTAAGGGACAAGTGTAAAAAGTTTACGACTGAACATCCTTATAATTCCGTTCAGAACGCAATCCAAATGAAACGTGCGAAAAGATTAATCGCTTATAGAGAAAGAGCGCAGGGAAGTACAAAATCGATTACGAAACTCATGACATTCAATTGCATCAGGGAAACCTCAATTTTCCACACTTCCAAATACTTCACAATGCAAATCCCACGCCTGCGTCGGATTTTCACGTAAGCGAAGAACGAAAAGTGGAACGAAAGCGGAGCACCTATAGATACGTAATCGCGATAAGAGGCTGCGTGTATTGTAGGCGGAAGGAGTTTTGTCCAGCTGGTAAAAGGAGCAATCATCATTGTTACGT
This sequence comes from Nomada fucata, assembly GCA_948146005.1. Lineage (NCBI taxonomy): Eukaryota > Metazoa > Arthropoda > Insecta > Hymenoptera > Apidae > Nomada > Nomada fucata. The sequence goes on from OX411275.1 coordinate 10,883,717, forward strand.
CACAGGTGCTCGAGTTTCTGCGAATACCGAAACCGTTCGCCGACGATTGATCGTCTCGATTTTGGAAAATTCCAAAGTAAGACGAGAAGGGTCGTCGAATCGTCAGGTACCGTGGTCTTTTTTTCACCAAAAATTTCGTAACCACCTGGGTCCCTCGCCTAAGTCGCGATACCCATCGTCCACCTTCCTAAGCGCCGAGACCAGACAGAAAACTGTTTCTTCTGCCACTTCTTCGATAAATCGGGCCTTTGCACTGTCGACATTGAATCAGACGAGCAGTACTTTGTAGCCTTATGTAACCCTCTACCTACGTTTCGAAAAGTAACACGATACAAGCGTAACGTTACCGCGTGCGAACCGCAACAAGGAAGGAAAAGTAGAAACGCGGCCACGACCAATTCGAATCGAACCGGTACACCGTGTGACCCTTCGCCCTCTTTTTTTTCTTTCCATCGTTTCCCTGGAAAACCAGCAGTTTTTATCGGTGGAAAAAAAGGATCTCGAATAGCGTGGCTGGCCGTTGACGCTGATTACGCTTGACAGCTTCCGCACACGCTTTTTTACATATTCCTATTTTTTTTTTCTTTTTTTTTTTTGGTGAACACAACTGGACCACTCTTGAAATTCACTGGTTCCTTCTTTGTTCGGAGCTTTTGTGCTTTACGTCTTTTCTTTTCCTTTTCTTTTGTTGTTGTTCTTGTTGTTTGTTTTTTGTGGCATCGTTGTCGCGGCGGAGGATAATATTGTTGGGGGAGAAAATGCTGCGTTTTTCTATTTCGTATTCCTTATTCTATAAACACTTCGAATTGAGCGAATTTCAAAATCGTGGCATATTTATAATTCCACCCAAAGACTTCGAAATTGTCCTAAAATGTCGAACGTTAAAATGCTAATCGAATAGTACAAGGAATTCTATGGTCAGTTCTCACTTCACTTTAGAATTTATTTCTACGAGCGTCTTCCAAGAAACTTCAGTTATCGAAACTGTTAACCGAATAACAGCGACGGTTCTTTCGATTCCCTCGTTCGAACTATGAGTTACCTGTTCGTCTCGTCAGGATTAGTAAGGGGATGGCCAGAAAGTCGTTACCGAGAGTGGTTTCGCAAATTATCATGGCCACGCAGTCATCGATGGGCATATGGCGCGCGTGCTACGGAAGCGTGTCGAAGATTGCTGGCGTGTGCCTTAAAACGCTTCAGAATGCTTCGCTGTCCGTGAACGATAGATACCGAAGCATCTACCCAACGATCTTCTCGTCTTCGATAGACAAAAGCAACGCGTCTGCGATTAGTCGAGAAAATAATACCGAACTGAATCAATAAATTTCCAATAAACACGAACGAATTTGCTTCTAAGTACGGTGCCACTCCGTCTAGATTTAAAAATCGATCGACTAAACGAGCGATTAACCAGCAAAAAAATCCTATCCCCAAAAATCCTGTCTCCAACCATTAAAGTCCAATCCTCCCCGCCAACCCCTTCCGTTATCCAAATACCAACACCGTTCCCCAAACACTTTTCCAGTTGAACCGTTGGAAAACGAGCCGCCCAATTGGATTAACGGCAGAGGCAACGATCTCACGAGCTCCACGCTCGCGATCGGCAAAGGTAGAGCTCAGCCGGTCGACCGATCGCATTCGTGGTCGAACGGGATGAACGACTGTTTATTTGTCCCCTGAACGAAGGAGAAGTCCAAGCCTTTTCGTCCGTGTGTCCAAACATCGGCATTATACGCGAAAAGGAACGGGACAAGATTCGACCAGGCGTGTGACAGCCTCAGCCGCCGTGGCTGGCCTCTCTCCGTTTGCCCGGAAAATCACCTTTCAAATCCTTGCGACTCCTCGCGACTATCCTTTCGTGTAAATACGCTCGAAGCTCGCGGCGTCCAATGAAATTATACCGATTCGAACAGTCGAACGGCGGCGCCTCAATGGAACCTCGAGCCGGATATTTGTCGGCTCGTCTTATACCAATTCGATTTGCACGCCACGATGTGCAGTCTTCGAGGTTTTCCACGACTTTCCCGGGGATCGCGTGATGGTTGACGTTTCTCGTATACAAGCGCGGGCCGCCTCAACGAGTACCCGAAGGAAGGGTTTCTTTTCTGTGCTATTTGTAATAAGGTTCAAAGTAATGATAGTTTTTATGGAGAATCGAGAAGAATTCTTTTTGGCGCAGGTTGCTTTCGTATTGCAGGTAATTGTGCTAGTTATTTATTTGTTTTATATTCTGTTATATCACTGTCGCTCGCAACAGTGCGTCGGTGTTACTGGAATAATTACTGCATGGACGGAATTGATTGGAATTCGAAGTGAAAGATTGTTTCGTACTAAATATGCGAATGAAATGTCTTTAATGGAAATTGATTGGGGGCTGAGAAATGGTACGTGCAGCATACGTGTACTGGAAGCAAGCACGAATGGAAAGAACGAAGCATATCTTTTTCGAATTTTCATTTAGCATTGTAGAAATTTCGTTGGAATCCCAGTTGCTGCACAGAAGCCAAGATGCCAGTGGAGAAAGTATGATTGTCTTGAAAAGCAGGATGACCCCAAGACTTCTGGTCTGGCTAATTCTCTTTTTATTTTATTGCCATTGGAACCCTGTCAAAATATCGTAAAAGTCGTGGTTTGGTGTTAAAAAATGCACCCCCATAAACTCATCATGGACAGCGGTTACCGTGAAGCACTAAGAAATTCAACACAGGACCGGTCCAAGGAAAGGGTGGTATAATAAAAGTCTACAAATGGCATTTAACGCTGCTGAGAAGTTCTTGGAACTTCCAAAAAACGACCTTACTCTGTAACGGCCCTTTAAGTTTCTTCAAAAATGTATCCACGAGCAAAATGGATAATAATAAAAAATGAATAAGGTACTGGCAATTACCAATTTATAGCACAAACTTGCGTAACGTATTACTGCAAAGGGCAACGATGAAAGGAACAAACGTTCCGCTAATTATAAAATAAAATGAAAATAAGAGAAACCAATCAGTGACAGTGATTTCACACAAATTTCCATTTTACAACCACTGTGATAAAACATTTTTCTCAGTTTTTTTTTTAACTTTGCATAGCCTCGATGTAACAGAAGCATGGCCGAACGTCTAAAAACAATTCGCGCAGAAAATCAGTGACAACAAAAACACTTTCCTGCCGAACATTTTTCCAAACACGCCTCAACGATAATCTTCAGTCGCTCGCTCCCGTCTATTTAAATTCCAACCAACTCTACCAGTCGTTTTCCAGGCAAATGCATCGACGTCTCGCTACACTCGCAAACAAAAAAATCATCCACCACGAGCCTACGACCACCCCGGATAAAGACGGGCAATTTTTCTCCAATTTACAAAGGGGAAATCTACCGTTTGCGAAGGAGCTCGCCTCGAACGGCGAAAGATTTAAGCGAGCAGTTAAACGTAAACGGACACGACAGCTACCGCATTTTCATTCTGCGCGGAGAAGGGCTGTCCCGTGTCCATTTTCCCCGGTGCATGCAGCCAGTTCCTTCTTCTTCTCTTTTTCTTCTCCCTTTTCCCTCCCTCTACGTGAAGCGCAGTCCTTGCCCTTTGTCTAAAGCATTCGAGCGTGCTGCCTCGTGAGGGAGGGCGGAAAAAAAAGAGAGGAAAAAAAAGGAGAACCGTCTCGGCCAACAAAAGGGCCGAGGGCAAGAAAAGGGAAATTTATGTATGTACCGTGGCGCAACAACGCCATCTGCGTGGAATTCCGTCCGGTCCGTCAGTTTTTCGGTTTTCCGAAAGATTTGGGTCAACCGGACAGTTGCGAGAAACCGTCGCCCCTTTTTCGGCCTGGACCGACCTAAGTTCGCCTAATGATCCCCGATTTTTCGGTGAGTTAAGAAGCAGGCCTTTCAGGATCCGCCGAAACATCGACTGCACCGCGAATTTTTCATTAGGACATTTGTTGCACGGTGTACAGCTGGGAATACTTGTCGCAACGCCTGGACGTTTATGCGGTGGGCAGAATTTTTGTTGTACACAGCAAGGTATCTATGACCTTGCTATATTGGCAAAAATGGATCGGGTATAGTTTATTTTCGCCAGGACAGAGATTTATGCATTTCCGTTATCAATCTCTTGCTAGATACGGTTCGAATTTACATGTGGGGAAATAAAGACTCTCCATTAATATTAAATCTATAAAGCTACAGATAAATTCCATGTTTTTTTAAACCATTTAAATCTTCACAAACGTCAATGTCGAACACTCTATTACCTGCTAAATAACAACGCGAAAATCAATCCCGTTCGCAGCGTACAAAATTGTCTCCCGTCGACGGTTTTCCACGCAAAAATTCCACCCTCGACCCCCCACGTACAATCCTCCCCCGGAAAAATCGAAACGTCTCAACGAATAAGACGTGAATCGCCACGTTCAGCCGTGGACGCGTAGAAAATTTGCGTGTAAATGTATTCTGCGGCCACGCAAAGAATTTTCTGGCGGCCAACACGACGCCAATCGGGGACGAGGGGTGGAAAGAAGGAAAAGGAGAAGACAGTTCGTCCGTAACAGTGGCGGAACATTTATCTCGAGTGTCACTTCAGCCAACTTTCACCGGCACAATGTCGCTCGGTTCTCTCCCGTTCGTTACTCACCCTTTCTCTCGATCTTGTCCGCGTCGAAGGGTGCACCCCAAAATCGTCGTAATGGAACTTCATTCAATACGGTGTGGCACGTCGTTTGCATTTCTTGCCATTTATCCACGTTGTCATTTATAGCCGTTGTTGGTCCGTTCAGCAGGAAGGCACTTCTGACACCTTTTGTCATAATAGATCGGCGACGATGCTACCGGTGGTTCAGGTGATGATCACGAACTGCCTACGGTTCAGCTGAACCTTCGGCTGCGATATTATGTCGAATTCTTTGGCGAAAGCGCAAGCTGAGAGGCTTTCTCCGTTTGCTAATCTGGCGCACTTTTGGTGAAATCTGAGGATCGTTTTCTGTAACCATCTGTACTTCTGTAACACATTATGACATTTCTATTAATTTTTTGGGTGGATTTACTTGTTGAATAATTTATTTGAATGCGAAACGGCAAGCTGGAAAATAACTAGAAAATTACAAATATATTGTCTTCGTCAAATTGAGTTATCTATGGTGAAAACAGGGCTGAAACGATTGCATATTAAAATCGTGACGTCAACATAAATGTGATAGCCAGTACTTTCGCGTACACTCAATAGTTATAATAAAAATCTGTTATTAGATAATTCTAAAAGTCCAGAAGAAGTTTTTCGCACCGTACAACATTTCTACTTCTATTCTACAATTTGTTCATATTACATATTATAATATCCCCGAGTATACAATCGCAGTATCCACGCATTTTCGTTACTCGGTAATCTGCAGTAAATCAAAATCTACATACCAAGCACCCAGCGCTTCTCCTCTTTTCAAATTTGAGTCACGCAATTTGTCTCCTACCTCGTTCTGTGACATAATAAAACCGCACCCCCGCGTTCAGTAATCCTCGATCGATCTCCACAAACTGTGAATAAAAATGTCCACGTTTAACCGAACAAATCTATCCAGTGCCACTGGACCCTATCGGTACAAATGAACACGCTACCCGAGTATTTCAATCCTCCCGGTCACGCTGACGCATTCATCCAACGTGTTATCTTCATCTCGGCCAACCGAAAAGGGTTGCGTTTTACGAAGTCGGAGATGTCTGTCGTTCCGCACGGAACGAATTGTCTAAACGCGTAGCTAACGCAAAGCCAGCTCTGCTCGTGATGACTATACAGAGGCCTAACAATGCCGTTTCAGTCGCCTCTTCATGAACACCGGCTGATATATCATTGCGAAGTGGCCGCGACTAAACGGTCCGCTCGCTTCGAGGAACTCCTGGCATCCCGTTCGATCTTGGCAAAAGGGGAAAAAAAAGGGAACTAGTCGAGGACACCTCGTAACGAACGAAATTTTACGTTTGACAAAATCCTTTCGATCGTTATCGAGACGAATTATCTACTACCATTCTTCGCCTACCTCGTGATCTGTGAAAATCGTGCCGAAAGTCACGGACTTTTGAAGCTTTGCATGACATTATGTGTTTCCTTTAGAGGGGACTTTTGAATGTACGTGAAAGAAGGTCCTGTGGTCCAGTTTTGCGCGACGGGTGGAGAACGCGACGATCGTGTGACATCGACGTTAGAATTTTGACTGCGTTGTGGATTGAAAGAGTAGAGAGTGTTAAGTTTGGTTTGGTTTGGAATGAATATATTCGTATGAATATATTAGTTGTACGTAATATTGCTTTGCAGTACAGTTTTATAGGAATAATTGTTTGGTGGGGCACTTGAAAATAGATCATTATTATAATGGAGCACGGCTTTCCTCAATTTACAAAAAATATCAATACAAAGTAATTGCAACAGCAATTTTCGTGGGCATTTCTTTGATTTCCATAATCCTTGTATAAAAGGGAGGAAGGAACGGAGAAATGCTGGAAGAACGGTCGAAATCATAATGCTGCTGGCAAAACGAACGAAGGGCGGGAACCCTCGTTCGACAAAATATGAAAAACACAGTACAGAAATTGAAAGGCTTTGTCCAGATATCAAAATCTATCCACTACTCCCAACAACTAGACAATCGTGATAAAAATTTGCAGAATCTTAAAAGTAACGCTCTGGAAATTTTTTTAGACACATCGACAACGTTTGATTACGCACTCAATAAAAATACAACAATTAATTAACGCTAATAACTAACAAAATCTCGCCATTCCCAAATATTAAAGAATATTATCGATCTTAATTTTATTAATAGCTGTTTCGTTATCACCCTCTAAATTAGGGGTTTGGATATAGTAGCGTACTCTAGTGGCGAAGCGTAGAACCAGGAACGTTTTCAAGGGGTGCCCTGATAAGGGGCGACGATTCCTGTCGGAAAAAAGTCCCTTACCTGCAGTAGAGGTGAATCGAATTCACATCGGCGCGATCGATTTGACAACGAGATGCGTGTGCCGCGTGTAGCGCCCTTTTTTAAAATAGTACATTTATTTTTTAGTCCATAAATCAATTCTTTTAAATATCCCGAATAAGTTAAATTCAAAACAAAGAGTTTGAGTTATACTCTTAAATATTAACACACCTACATAATGAACATAAAATATTTAAAAGAATGAGCTGATATAAAAAATATATACAAATACATTTATAGCTATCTTCTATGACAATTGCAACAATATGGCAAGTGTGGTTTACAAGATATTAACAACTGAAAAATCGGCAAAAGTGCTCTTTGCACTTATCTCGGCTTCTGGAGGCACTACATTAATGATAGAGATCTAAAATTAAAGGTAAAGGGTATAGCTACATGGCAATAAACGATATACAAATGCTGCATGCGCCAATTGTTTTTAATAAATAATTCAACAATTCGTTTCAGAATTTCAAGGAAACTATACACGAAGCCCTATCGCAAAGTGAATCAGATTGTTCCTTGAACCAAGAGCTTCAACTAGAGAGGTCGTTGATTAAAATCGCCCCAGCAGAAGACGAGATAACCGAATTTGTTTAAAGAAATTATAAAGAAATGGGATTATATAGACTCGCAGGCCAGATACAGCAATGATCGTAAAACATAAATTAAAGCTAGCAGCATAATCTACCATCTACCATAGGTCTGAACAGTATTGCATGTGCAGATAATTTGTTATAAACAATTAAACAACTAATACTGTTATTCCGGCCAACTTCATGTAGTGACAATAACTCAGTATTTTTTTACGCATAGCTTATTCGTTTCCCTTTCATTTGAGACGTCGTTCATTAAGATCGGGCCAGCAAAAGCCGAGAGAACAATTTTTAAAAATTATATGCCTAGCGATATGTCACTAATCAGCCATGTGGCGCCATCTCGCGTTAGCGGCCTTTTTAGCAATTTTCAACCCCGCCAAAACCGAATTCCGGGATTTGATCGTTAACTTAAACAATTACGTTTTCCTCGGTTATAGCTGCGAGCCGCAGCTATATGTTCCAACAGTTGTAACAATGTGCTATTTGTCGTTCGAATGTTATTAACAATAGAAGAATCGGCAAAAATGCACCGAGGGTCATTGTAAAACTCGCGGCTTCTGGAGGGGCTAGATTAATGATCGGGGGCTTAAAATGAAGGTAAAGGATGCTGCTACACGTCAATAAACGAGTTACAAATGCTGCGTGCGTTGTTTATTTTTTATAAACAAATTAATAATTCGTTTGAGAATTACACCAAAAGTATACCCCAGGGAGATTCTAAAAGTGCAGCAGATTGATCTTTGGGTCAAGAGCTTCAATTTGAAGGTTCGTTGATTAAAATCGACCCAATGGAAGCCGAGATAATTAAATTTGTTTAAAGATATTATAATCAAATACGATTATTGCCACTTCCCGGTCAGCTACATCAATGACCAGAGGAAATAAAGTAAAGTCAGAGGTATAAGCCACCATCTGTAACAGATTTGAACATGATTCCATGTGCTGTTCAATTGTTATAAGCAATTAAACAATTTAAACTGTTTTTAAAGCCAGCTGCATATAGTTACAGCAACGGGGTATTTTTCATCGTGTAGCTGATTCGTTTCTAAACTTTTGACATGTCGTTGATTTAAATCGGCCCAGTAGAAACCGAGATAATATTTTTTTAATATTTGGTAGGGAAAGATATATCGGTAATCGTGTATGTGGCGCCATCTCGCGTTTGCGGCCTTTTTCGCAGTTTGCCGCGGCTTCAAAACCAAATTCCTGGATTACATCGTTGATTTAAATAATTGTGTTTTTCTCGGCTTCTACTGTGTATTTCTTAACCGTACTTGTCTCAAATGATAGCTGCGAGCCGCAGCTATATGTTCCAACAGTTGTAACAATGTGCTATTTGTCGTTCGAACGTTATTAACAATTGAAGAATCGGCAAAAATGCACCGAGGGTCATTGTAAAAATGGCTGCTTCCGGAGGGGCTAGATTAATGATCGGGTGCTTAAAATGAAGGTAAAGGATGCTGCTACACGTCAATAAACGAGTTACAAATGCTGCGTCCGATGTTTATATTTTATAAACAAATTAATAATTCGTTTGAGAATTGCACCAAAAGTATACCCCAGGGAGATTCTAAATGTTCAGCAGATTGATCTTTGGGTCAAGAGCTTCAATTTGAAGGTTCGTTTATTAAAAGCGGCCCAATAGAAGCCGAGATAATTAAATTTGTTTAAAGATATTATAAACAAATACGATTATTGCCACTTCCCGGTCAGCTACATCAATGACCACAGGAAATAAAGTAAAGTCAGAGGTATAAGCCACCATCTGTAACAGATTTGAACATGATTCCATGTGCTGTTCAATTGTTATAAACAATTAAACAATTTAAACTGTTATTACGGCCAACTGCATATAGTTAGAGCAACGGGGTATTTTCTATCGTGTAGCTTTATCGCTTCCCTTTTATTTGAGAAATCGTTGATTATTATCGGCCAAGTAGAAGCCGAGGTAATCGAATTTGTTTAAAGAAATGAAGCAACTGTCGCACTGATAGATAGAAAGCGAATGAGCAGGCAAAAGTTCGCCTGCGGTATTTATTCGGGAAACGAACCACGCAGCGGTCCAATCGGAGTCGCCGACCTTCAACGGGTTCCGCGAAATAATGCACTACTTTTTAGGGAAAAAATGCACACACGGACGCCTTGACGTTAACGTAATATTCATATACAAAAACTAATTGAACGTTCGAGTTGGCTCGTTGAAATATAAAACAGATATGTGCGATTGAAATGGCATACTCCGTTGGACGAGAAATTTCTTGTCTTGCGAAATATATTGAAAACCTTTTCAAAACCATCGAAAAGCATGACAGATTACTACGCCGCTTGTCTTCGATCGTACGAGATGCGACGAGAGAAACAATCAGACCCCGGGTAATAGCTGTCAAGTTTTAACCCATTTTTCGATAAATTGAAGATTAGAAACTATTTCAGGGATTATGCAGGATATGTGGGCCAGACGTGTTGCACAGTAAAATACAGAGGCAACATTATTTTTCAATTTATTTCAATTTTTTGAAGTATCGAAGGATCTCGAAAATCCGATAGACGTAAGAGATTCATTGCTAGAAGAGAGTTCTGATTGGTCGACGTTGCAATACATTCTGTTAGATTCGCCGAGTAGCCCCCCCATTCGCCCAGCAGCCAATCCCGAAGCGTTAAGAAGTAACCGCCAAACCGTGGGTATAAATACTACGCATTTTCTGCGGAGCAACATTTCGTCTCCGGAGGCCCGTAAAGATGGATCGGATAGTGACTAGTGCAATCAATATTTATTTCATGACCCAACGGTAGCCGAACATGTATGGTGAGTTTTTATATTCTGCCACAATTGACAATAAATAGAGAATGATTATAATAGCACTGACCGTTCCAAATAACGATGCTGAATATTTCTGTTACAGTAACAATTACGCAATCGGAAACAATCCGAAATTCGTAAAATAAACGAAAGCTAGCCTGGCCGTCGGCTTCTCGATCAAGTTAGAACAGGCTGATACTATCCGACCTTCGCCTCCTCCTAATAGTACTGCAACGAAGGATTCTGCAGTGTATTGTTGAATCTCTGCGCAGCGAACGGTAAGTCGAGATCCATTTATGTATTCCTTTGTCACACACGTCGTTTTAGACCGCGCGCGACTATTTTGAAACGACAACACTTTTTTACCTTCGTGTTTGCACACTTTCCGAATTGAACCATAATTATATCCCATGAAACTCTCGGTTCAACAAAAGCAGGCGAAAGAAGCGTCTGTAGAATACGAACGGAAGGAACAACTCTCAACAACAAACTGTTCATTTCTGAACAAAAGACACAACTCTGAATTTACAACCGTTCATTTCTGAACGCAACGACACTGCTAAATAAATGTACCACCTGTTGCCCTACTCCTCATCCCAAGATTTGGAATATTGTGCACATACGAATGTCTTGTCAAACATTACCAAAGATTCAGTTGGGCACCGCGAGTAGAAAAATATTACCCCGAAAACTGTATTCTAGTGGCTTCGCGAACGAATAGAATTATTTTTTGGCGTTTCAAAGATTGGAACACGAGCTCGCGGGGTATACGTCGAATACCAAAAAACCTAAGGCCCCGTATAGAATTAATTAAGTTTTTTGTTGTATGCTTGTGTGATCACCCATTAGGTGTATGCTTGTGTTTCCCTCGTTAGGTGTGTGCTTGTGTGTCCCCCTTTTTGGTATGATGTTGGGTGATCACTTCTGTAGGTATATGTACGAATGTGGACCGATTTAGAAAAACTTAATTAATTGTATTACGGAAACTGGGTGTCGCATTGGTTACGTCGCGTTTTGTAATAAACATACATTATAAAGGCAGCAGCGAATTGATATTTCATTCTTGCATCGCCAGTATATAAATATTGTAACACGTCTAAATTATATTCGTGTGGCCACGCGAATTAATCAAATCGAATGATCTTTCGGCGTTTCCAAGAAGTGAACACGTGCAGATCCAACCGAGCGAACGCCTTTGTGTCAGTGTCGCGCGATGTATATATGTAACAGCCGGACGAAACCCGATACTCTCCTTCGCGGAGATAAAGTCGGAGTATGGGGGCCCACTTCTTCGAATAATCGATGTATTCCTTCGAAATGCAAAAATAGATTTTTATTCCAGTTAATCGTATTTCTGAAAGTATGTTTATTTGGAGAATAAACACTGTTGTTGGTACCGCGGAAAGGTAAAACTGCGTATTAAAAATCTAAATAAAAATTCCTGCAACAGCTTTCTCTCAGAAGAATTGTGATCGCGAATTGGGTGCTATCTTCGTAATGGTTTATTTGTATCGTAATGAATATTTTCAGCTGCACTGCAAAGAGATTTAAACTGACCACCTAATCGTGCCTCACCTTCGCACGCAACGGAAAAACATGATGCAAACAGGAAGTGCTCTGGAAGCAGGAAGAAGGAAGAAAGAAGAACGCGTGAGTACGCAACGTACTCGCCAAGTATCGTTCTCTAATACGTATATATAGGGCACATAAAATTGCAACCAATCTTATTAATCCATTTAATATGAAACCACGGATTACTCAGATGCGCCACTTTTTTTCTTTTTTTTTTTTATGGGAAATGAAATCTACAATAATAATTGCGCCAGATGAATGCATTGGTACGATTAGAATAGAAATGGTTAGTAACCGGGCAACTAAAATGTTGAACTGACTGAATGTATGATTAATATGAATTTTATGACGTGGAACGAATAGTGCAGCATAGGGACACAGATTTAGGAACTCCTATTATTCTAATAAACACAATATATTATTATAAATGAAAAATGAAAATAGACAAATGCAACAGGCGCACGCGATATTTTTTATTTTTATTTTCGAAATACTTAGATCAAATATCGCACAAAAATAACAAAGCCGCTTTTTATATCTATAGGAATACTTACATATGAATAATAATAGGAGTACTTATGTATGAATATGAATAATAATAATAAATAAAAGTACCAATGCCGGTAGGGTTAGGGTCTATAAAAATGTAGACACGGGACGGGAAAATGTCAAGTGAAAACGAAAAGGCGCCAGTTTTGGATTGTAATGCATAGTGAGAGTAGACAAGTACGAATATTTTTCTTTTAATTTTCTTGCAAATAAATGCTATAATTCGTACTATACGGCTGTAGCTGACCTAATAAGAAAATATAAGCCGTCAGTTTTTTTTTTTTTTTTAATTCAAACTCGAAATACCAAGCACCCGTTCCACGTACCTATATATGATATAAGAATAGTGCTATATACTATGCTATGCGGCTATTTCAATTTATACGGAATGTTCTTTAAGCTTTTCAATCATTCAATTTTCGTATTAAATGGAAAATAATGTTGGTTGCGTTGTACTTATCGGTATCTATACGGTATCGGTAAACGTACTGCTTCATAGTTATCGGAGGCAGCATTATGTGGCCGGCAAACAAAAGTATATCCCGGGTTAATTTCAATTCTTATTCCATTTCTCACATGGAAATTATACATATAGATATAGTATTAATTAAGTTTTTCTTTCTATGGTTGCGTGATCACCCATTAGGTGTATGCTTGTGTGTCCCTATTATAAGTGTATGCTTGTGCGTTTTTCGATTATGGTGTGTCTTGTGAGTCCCTCTTTTATATCGGTTGTTGGGTGATCACTCCTTCGGTCGTGCGCTTGTGTGGTTCCAATTCAGGTGTATGTATGTGGTGTGATTTAGAAAAACTCAATTAATTTCATTACGGAAACGGGTCTCTGCGCTGGTTCTATTTGCTTTGAAAATATTTGACAAAGGCGCCCGCGACATATTTTTTCTTTTTTTTTCTCTCGAAAGACTTAGAAAGTCGCTGCTGTTCAATGTAGTTTGGTGTTCGATAATTATTTTACCTCTGCCTTGCCACAAATGCTGCCAACTGCCATATATAAATTCCATTTTTCCTTATAATTACTAATTCTGATAATTAAATTGCTAATAAATTGCTAATAATTATCGCCGTTTCTGTTTCAGGTCCGTTTGTATGTATATATGCTGTTATTGATTATTGTTTGATTGATATTCTGTTATGTCTATGTCTGTTATTTATGTCTACATTCGCTGCCCGGCAGCGGGGTTAAAGTAATTTTGTGTGCTTCCATTTACACATCCTTTCAGCTTCCAATTTAGGTTGTATCATCGATCTATGGAACTCAAGAATGAAGATGAAGATGTAGATGTAGATGTAGATGTAGATAGAAAAGTATACATATATATATGTTATGGGTATATGTAGTCTGCTTGCAACTATGCTTTTTATATGTAGTCTGCTTTTGATATGTACTCTGCCTGCATCTATGGTTTTTATATGTACTCTGCTTCCATCTATGCTTTTTATATGTAGTCTGCTTGCAACTATGCTTTCTATATGTAGTCTGCTTGCAACTATGCCTTTTGTATGTACTCTGCTTGCAACTATGCTTTCTATATGTACTCTGCTTGCAACTATGCTTTCTATATGTACTCTGCTTGCAACTATGCTTTCTATATGTAGTCTGCTTGCAACTATGCCTTTTGTATGTACTCTGCTTGCAACTATGCTTTCTATATATCACTGCTTTTTATCTTTCGCTGCTTTTGTAGGTGTGCACACATTGCCTACTTCTTTGTTTTTCTAACATTTTTATGCGTTTGTGTGCGAGCTGGTTTTAGTTTATAACACTTCTAATAGTTCCGCGTCGCGTCCGCCTCGCAGTAACGATTGGACTGGACCTCAGATACCTGTAGTTCTTGGCTTACTACAGTGCTTTAGACCAGCTTAGAGCAGTGCAGTAAGCCAAGAACTGCAGTTGTCTGAGGCCCAGTCCAATCGTTACTAATTGTCCGCCGGGGGCATTTGGTAACGTCGATTCGGCGACAGATATCATATTTAGGTATCGTGAAGAGGATCGCCCTGCCGAAGATAATTATTAATTCGTCGTTGGACAACGTGGGATGAGGAGGTCGAGCGAGCGTGCGAGCACGCGCGCGTGCGCATGTATGGATGAGTGTGTTTAGTTGTGTTTCGATATATGTATGCGCTTTCCAAACGACGGCACTCCTGTTTACTTACAGAGGAATAGTTTGACCCCTCCCTTCTTGTTCCGTACCGTAACCGTTCACCATTTTGGTCATAGGCGGCCACGCCTTCGGCTTATTGCTTACGCGTCGGGTTGTCTTCGCGTATATATAATGCTCATTGTTTTAGTATCTCCATTTGGGAGTTTCTAGTCAACGTTTCTTAACATATCGAGCATGCTAGAAGCACGATCATCAATTTGGGTGCAGACACGAATCCGTAATAAATACGTATGCGTGCCTTGTTCCTTAATTTCATCAGATAGTTCCTATTAGGGGATGTGTATCGTCATGTTTGGAAGGTTTCGAGTAGGGTTTCAATACTTCATTTTAAGAGCACCCATTCTGTGAGTTTTCTATCCGATACTTCCCCTCCTCATTTGAAACGAGTAAAGTCACTGTTCTGGTACGTAGAAAGTCCGTACTGCAAGTTTTCATTAATTTGATTTCAGTCGGTCGCGTTTTTCGGTTGATGTTCGCGCTTTGAAGGGCTGAGTTTGGATGAGAGGTGCTCGCTTGTGTAGGTGCACTTAGCCTTACATGGGTCGTCAACACCACTAGTGCCAAGTAGCGTGATTCACTCTCCTGAGTTCGAGTTGCTTCCCGGCGGCGGGCACCGGGGTCATGGAGCACAGTGGATTTGTGGGCGGCATTCGGGTCAGGATACCGGCCACGGACGGGCCGTAGGTCTGCGGCCGCGGTCGATTGGAAGCCGGTAGCTTCTGCTGGTTACTCGTCCGTAGGCTCCATGTTGTCTTGGACAGGTGACCCGTCTCTAGGACTAGAGGGGTCATAATTCAAGGCTTCGTACTGACTTGCGTATCCGTCACTTGCTGATTCCCCCGGTTCGGGGCCGTTCCCAAATCGTGCTCGGTGGGACTTCGTACGACGTGGATGATTGTGAGTCTCTTGTACAAACTTTGACTTTTCGTAGAGTGAGCTTCAGCTGTATCGTTCCGGGCCGCGTATAGTAGGTTCTAACGCTCATTGTTTTTGCTACTCGATTCAAGAGTAAATAGCAGATTTGAAGTTTTAAATTGAGCGTAGTAGAGACACTCATATCGAATTCGCGGTGTACTTTCGTATTACCACGAGTACAATTCACCCGATACTCTCGTTTGCACCTTCATATTTCTGACGATCGCTTCAAGTAGGAGAACGGCAGTAGCGACCATAGAAAACTTACGTGTGGGTTGCATCTTCGTTTGCGAAGCGCTTTGCGAACCTCCGGGCCACTTAGAGTCACCGCTCAGTATTTTAGCTGGCAGCAGCTGAAATGCTGAACTATTGCGTAATGGAGGGTGGATGGGATCTGGGCCCGGGGTGGGTCCCGTCGTAGTCACCTCCACGTGGTGGGACCTGGGAATTAGTACTTTTCTCTAAAGACATGTTACAGAACGGTACTAAGCCAAGTACTACGTAATCGAGTCCATTTTTATATTCCCATTAGTTCTGCAGGACTTCTTCAATTAGTATTACGAATTTGATCGCCGATTGTGGCTGCATGCTTATACTTAAATGAAATTTCCGAATCCTGGCACTCTTTTGTGTCTCTCCTTTTGTTTATCGATTAATTGGTTTAGTTGCTAACTCCGATGGATTCAATAGCGTGAAAGAAGAAACTGGTGATCGGGGACAGTCTCTACCAGAATGTTTGCGTAGAGCGTTCGACATTTCAGGAATTCATACGAAATCTTTGGCAGACTTCTCACGTCTATATATCATCTTAAATGCGTTAGTAAGTTTTTGTTAAAAGTACATTAATGATTATAGTAAATGAAAACAAAAAACCAATCCTACACTATATGGTCCACTATATAATTTTTCCACAGATGGGGATGGTGAAGCTCCAAGTGTTCATGTAGCAGAAATACACGGTTCCTACTCAACTGGATGCGAATCAGGCTTTTGGTGGTCGGAGTCTTCGCTTATGCCGATGAACCTAAGAGCGATGTCCCAGGAAAAGAAGAAAATTCGGACGAATTTTTAAACCACATATGCCATATTGTTGGAACTGTTGGAGCAGATAGATATCGTTCGTAGCTTTAACTCAAGACCTATCCGGTCGAAAAATACGCACTAAAATACTTATAGGTATCTATATGCTATCGGTAAACGTACTGCATTATGTGGTCGTCAAACAAAAGTATATCCCGGGTTGATTTAGATTCTTATGTCATTTCACTCATGGAAATTAAACATATAGATATAGTATTAATTAAGTTTTTCGTTCGTTTTGCTTGAAAAGGAGGGAGGATAGAACGCCGTGGTTAGGGTAGGTCGCGTATGCAGCAACCTCAGCTGCATTTCCTCATTATTGTTAGCTGCGAGTTACCTAATTGTACTTCTCATTCTCAAACATTGATCTTTTGTTATTGAGACAAACTGTTTTATGCTAAATATACAATTGTACAATAATCCTCTGTTCCTTCTCATTTTTTGAAAAACATCAATATGAAGTGTTGTACAAGTCAATGTAATAATCCTCTGGTTTAAAATTATCTTGAAACCAGGTAATGGCATATAAAATTCAACAACTTAAATGTCAATTACGGGTAACTGTAGACAGCTGAGGCAACGAGACTACTACAGGTGAGTAACTTGTCTTTTTTCCTTTGCATTTAACATTTTAAATGTCAACGTTTTTGTAATTGCAATACCTTGCAATCCAGTACAATTAATATTGGATGCAAAATTAAACATTTAAAAATAAAAATTTCACGGTTCAATTGTTATAAACAATTAAACAATTTAAACTGTTTTTACAGCCAGTTGCATATAGTTACAGCAACGGGGTATTTTTTATCCTGTAGCTGATTTGTTTCTAAACTATTGACAAGTCGTTGATTTAAATCGGCCCAGTAGAAAACGAGATAATATTTTTTTAATATTTGGTAGGGAACGATATGTCGGTAATCGTGTATGTGGCGCCATCTCCCGTTTGCGGCCTTTTTCGCAGTTTGCCGCGGCTTCAAAACCAAATTCCTGGATTACATCGTTAATTTAAATAATTGTGTTTTTCTCGGCTTCTACTGTGTATTTCTTAACCGTACTTGTCTCGAATGATAGCTGCGAGCCGCAGCTATATGTTCCAACAGTTGTAACAATGTGCTATTTGTCGTTCGAATGTTATTAACAATTGAAGAATCGGCAAAAATGCACCGAGGGTCATTGTAAAAATGGCTGCTTCTGGAGGGGCTAGATTAATGATCGGGTGCTTAAAATGAAGGTAACGGATGCTGCTACACGTCAATAAACGAGTTACAAATGCTGCGTGCGTTGTTTATTCTTTATACACAAATTAATAATTCGTTTGAGAATTACACCAAAAGTATACCCCAGGGAGATTCTAAATGTTCAGCAGACTGATCTTTGGGTCAAGAGCTTCAATTTGAAGGTTCGTTTATTAAAAGCGGCCCAATAGAAGCCGAGATAATTAAATTTGTTTAAAGATATTATAAACAAATACGATTATTGCCACTTCCCGGTCAGCTACATCAATGACCACAGGAAATAAAGTAAAGTCAGAGGTATAAGCCACCATCTGTAACAGATTTGAACATGATTCCATGTGCTGTTCAATTGTTATAAACAATTAAACAATTTAAACTGTTATTACGGCCAACTGCATATAGTTAGAGCAACGGGGTATTTTCTATCGTGTAGCTTTATCGCTTCCCTTTTATTTGAGTAATCGTTGATTATTATCGGCCAAGTAGAAGCCGTGGTAATCGAATTTGTTTAAAGAAATGAAGCAACTGTCGCACTGATAGATAGAAAGCGAATGAGCAGGCAAAAGTTCGCCTGCGGTATTTATTCGGGAAACGAACCACGCAGCGGTCCAATCGGAGTCGCCGACCTTCAACGGGTTCCGCGAAATAATGCACTACTTTTTAGGGAAAAAATGCACACACGGACGCCTTGACGTTAACGTAATATTCATATACAAAAACTAATTGAACGTTCGAGTTGGCTCGTTGAAATATAAAACAGATATGTGCGATTGAAATGGCATACTCCGTTGGACGAGAAATTTCTTGTCTTGCGAAATATATTGAAAACCTTTTCAAAACCATCGAAAAGCATGACAGATTACTACGCCGCTTGTCTTCGATCGTACGAGATGCGACGAGAGAAACAATCAGACCCCGGGTAATAGCTGTCAAGTTTTAACCCATTTTTCGATAAATTGAAGATTAGAAACTATTTCAGGGATTATGCAGGATATGTGGGCCAGACGTGTTGCACAGTAAAATACAGAGGCAACATTATTTTTCAATTTATTTCAATTTTTTGAAGTATCGAAGGATCTCGAAAATCCGATAGACGTAAGAGATTCATTGCTAGAAGAGAGTTCTGATTGGTCGACGTTGCAATACCGTCTGTTAGATTCGCCGAGTAGCCCCCCCCATTCGCCCAGCAGCCAATCCCGAAGCGTTAAGAAGTAACCGCCAAACCGTGGGTATAAATACTACGCATTTTCTGCGGAGCAACATTTCGTCTCCGGAGGCCCGTAAAGATGGATCGGATAGTGACTAGTGCAATCAATATTTATTTCATGACCCAACGGTAGCCGAACATGTATGGTGAGTTTTTATATTCTGCCACAATTGACAATAAATAGAGAATGATTATAATAGCACTGACCGTTCCAAATAACGATGCTGAATATTTCTGTTACAGTAACAATTACGCAATCGGAAACAATCCGAAATTCGTAAAATAAACGAAAGCTAGCCTGGCCGTCGGCTTCTCGATCAAGTTAGAACAGGCTGATACTATCCGACCTTCGCCTCCTCCTAATAGTACTGCAACGAAGGATTCTGCAGTGTATTGTTGAATCTCTGCGCAGCGAACGGTAAGTCGAGATCCATTTATGTATTCCTTTGTCACACACGTCGTTTTAGACCGCGCGCGACTATTTTGAAACGACAACACTTTTTTACCTTCGTGTTTGCACACTTTCCGAATTGAACCATAATTATATCCCATGAAACTCTCGGTTCAACAAAAGCAGGCGAAAGAAGCGTCTGTAGAATACGAACGGAAGGAACAACTCTCAACAACAAACTGTTCATTTCTGAACAAAAGACACAACTCTGAATTTACAACCGTTCATTTCTGAACGCAACGACACTGCTAAATAAATGTACCACCTGTTGCCCTACTCCTCATCCCAAGATTTGGAATATTGTGCACATACGAATGTCTTGTCAAACATTACCAAAGATTCAGTTGGGCACCGCGAGTAGAAAAATATTACCCCGAAAACTGTATTCTAGTGGCTTCGCGAACGAATAGAATTATTTTTTGGCGTTTCAAAGATTGGAACACGAGCTCGCGGGGTATACGTCGAATACCAAAAAACCTAAGGCCCCGTATAGAATTAATTAAGTTTTTTGTTGTATGCTTGTGTGATCACCCATTAGGTGTATGCTTGTGTTTCCCTCGTTAGGTGTGTGCTTGTGTGTCCCCCTTTTTGGTATGATGTTGGGTGATCACTTCTGTAGGTATATGTACGAATGTGGACCGATTTAGAAAAACTTAATCAATTGTATTACGGAAACTGGGTGTCGCATTGGTTACGTCGCGTTTTGTAATAAACATACATTATAAAGGCAGCAGCGAATTGATATTTCATTCTTGCATCGCCAGTATATAAATATTGTAACACGTCTAAATTATATTCGTGTGGCCACGCGAATTAATCAAATCGAATGATCTTTCGGCGTTTCCAAGAAGTGAACACGTGCAGATCCAACCGAGCGAACGCCTTTGTGTCAGTGTCGCGCGATGTATATATGTAAACAGCCGGACGAAACCCGATACTCTCCTTCGCGGAGATAAAGTCGGAGTATGGGGGCCCACTTCTTCGAATAATCGATGTATTCCTTCGAAATGCAAAAATAGATTTTTATTCCAGTTAATCGTATTTCTGAAAGTATGTTTATTTGGAGAATAAACACTGTTGTTGGTACCGCGGAAAGGTAAAACTGCGTATTAAAAATCTAAATAAAAATTCCTGCAACAGCTTTCTCTCAGAAGAATTGTGATCGCGAATTGGGTGCTATCTTCGTAATGGTTTATTTGTATCGTAATGAATATTTTCAGCTGCACTGCAAAGAGATTTAAACTGACCACCTAATCGTGCCTCACCTTCGCACGCAACGGAAAAACATGATGCAAACAGGAAGTGCTCTGGAAGCAGGAAGAAGGAAGAAAGAAGAACGCGTGAGTACGCAACGTACTCGCCAAGTATCGTTCTCTAATACGTATATATAGGGCACATAAAATTGCAACCAATCTTATTAATCCATTTAATATGAAACCACGGATTACTCAGATGCGCCACTTTTTTTCTTTTTTTTTTTTATGGGAAATGAAATCTACAATAATAATTGCGCCAGATGAATGCATTGGTACGATTAGAATAGAAATGGTTAGTAACCGGGCAACTAAAATGTTGAACTGACTGAATGTATGATTAATATGAATTTTATGACGTGGAACGAATAGTGCAGCATAGGGACACAGATTTAGGAACTCCTATTATTCTAATAAACACAATATATTATTATAAATGAAAAATGAAAATAGACAAATGCAACAGGCGCACGCGATATTTTTTATTTTTATTTTCGAAATACTTAGATCAAATATCGCACAAAAATAACAAAGCCGCTTTTTATATCTATAGGAATACTTACATATGAATAATAATAGGAGTACTTATGTATGAATATGAATAATAATAATAAATAAAAGTACCAATGCCGGTAGGGTTAGGGTCTATAAAAATGTAGACACGGGACGGGAAAATGTCAAGTGAAAACGAAAAGGCGCCAGTTTTGGATTGTAATGCATAGTGAGAGTAGACAAGTACGAATATTTTTCTTTTAATTTTCTTGCAAATGAATGCTATAATTCGTACTATACGGCTGTAGCTGACCTAATAAGAAAATATAAGCCGTCAGTTTTTTTTTTTTTTTAATTCAAACTCGAAATACCAAGCACCCGTTCCACGTACCTATATATGATATAAGAATAGTGCTATATACTATGCTATGCGGCTATTTCAATTTATACGGAATGTTCTTTAAGCTTTTCAATCATTCAATTTTCGTATTAAATGGAAAATAATGTTGGTTGCGTTGTACTTATCGGTATCTATACGGTATCGGTAAACGTACTGCTTCATAGTTATCGGAGGCAGCATTATGTGGCCGGCAAACAAAAGTATATCCCGGGTTAATTTCAATTCTTATTCCATTTCTCACATGGAAATTATACATATAGATATAGTATTAATTAAGTTTTTCTTTCTATGGTTGCGTGATCACCCATTAGGTGTATGCTTGTGTGTCCCTATTATAAGTGTATGCTTGTGCGTTTTTCGATTATGGTGTGTCTTGTGAGTCCCTCTTTTATATCGGTTGTTGGGTGATCACTCCTTCGGTCGTGCGCTTGTGTGGTTCCAATTCAGGTGTATGTATGTGGTGTGATTTAGAAAAACTCAATTAATTTCATTACGGAAACGGGTCTCTGCGCTGGTTCTATTTGCTTTGAAAATATTTGACAAAGGCGCCCGCGACATATTTTTTCTTTTTTTTTTCTCTCGAAAGACTTAGAAAGTCGCTGCTGTTCAATGTAGTTTGGTGTTCGATAATTATTTTACCTCTGCCTTGCCACAAATGCTGCCAACTGCCATATATAAATTCCATTTTTCCTTATAATTACTAATTCTGATAATTAAATTGCTAATAAATTGCTAATAATTATCGCCGTTTCTGTTTCAGGTCCGTTTGTATGTATATATGCTGTTATTGATTATTGTTTGATTGATATTCTGTTATGTCTATGTCTGTTATTTATGTCTACATTCGCTGCCCGGCAGCGGGGTTAAAGTAATTTTGTGTGCTTCCATTTACACATCCTTTCAGCTTCCAATTTAGGTTGTATCATCGATCTATGGAACTCAAGAATGAAGATGAAGATGTAGATGTAGATGTAGATGTAGATAGAAAAGTATACATATATATATGTTATGGGTATATGTAGTCTGCTTGCAACTATGCCTTTTGTATGTACTCTGCTTGCAACTATGCTTTTTATATGTACTCTGCTTGCCAACTATGCTTTTTATATGTACTCTGCTTGCCAACTATGCTTTCTATATGTACTCTGCTTGCAACTATGCTTTTTATATGTACTCTGCTTGCCAACTATGCTTTCTATATGTACTCTGCTTGCAACTATGCTTTTTATATGTACTCTGCTTGCCAACTATGCTTTCTATATGTACTCTGCTTGCAACTATGCTTTTTATGTGTACTCTGCTTCCATTTATGCTTTCTATATGTACTCTGCTTGCAACTATGCTTTTTATGTGTACTCTGCTTCCATTTATGCTTTCTATATGTACTCTGCTTGCAACTATGCTTTTTATGTGTACTCTGCTTCCATTTATGCTTTCTATATGTACTCTGCTTGCAACTATGCTTTTTATATGTACTCTGCTTGCCAACTATGCTTTCTATATGTACTCTGCTTGCAACTATGCTTTTTATGTGTACTCTGCTTCCATTTATGCTTTCTATATGTACTCTGCTTGCAACTATGCTTTCTATATGTACTCTGCTTGCAACTATGCTTTTTATATGTACTCTGCTTGCAGCTATGCTTTTTATATGTACTCTGCTTCCATTTATGCTTTCTATATGTACTCTGCTTGCAACTATGCTTTCTATATGTCCTCTGCTTGCAACTATGCTTTTTATATGTACTCTGCTTCCATTTATGCTTTCTATATGTACTCTGCTTGCAACTATGCTTTCTATATGTACTCTGCTTGCAACTATTCTTTTTATATGTACTCTGCTTCCATTTATGCTTTTTATATATCACTGCTTTTTACCTACCGCTGCTTTTCATTTTTCGCTGCTTTTGTAGGTGTGCACACATTGCCTACTTCATTGTTTTTCTAATATTTTTATGCGTTTGTGTGTGAGCTGGTTTTAGTTTATAACACCTAATAGTTCCGCGTCGCGTCCGCATCGCAGTAACGATTGGACTGGATCTCGGATACCTGTAGTTCTTGGCTTACTGCAGTGCTCTAGACCAGCTTAGAGCACTGCAGTAAGCCAAGAACTGCAGTTGTCTGAGGTCCAGTCCAATCGTTACTAATTGTCCGCCGGGGGCATTTGGTAACGTCGATTCGGCGACAGATATCATATTTAGGTATCGTGAAGAGGATCGCCGCACCGAAGATAATTATTAATTCGTCGTTGGACACCGTGGGATGAGAAGATCGAGCGAGCGAGCGAGAACGCGCGCGCGCGCATGTATGGATGAGTGTGTTTAGTTGTGTCTCGATATATGTATGCGCTTTCCAAACGACGGCACTCCTGTTTACTTACTGAGGAATAGTTTGACTCCTCCCTTCTTGGTCCGTACCGTAACCTTTCACCATTTTGGTTATAGGCGGCCACGCCTTCGGCTTATTGCTTACGCGTCGGGTTGTCTTCGCGTATATATAATGCTCATTGTTTTAGTATCTCCATTTGGGAGTTTGTGGTTAACGTTTCTTAACATATCGAGCATGCTAGAAGCACGATCATCAATTTGGGTGCAGACACGAATCCGTAATATATACGTATGAGTATGAGCCTGGTTCCTTAATTTCATCATATAGTTGCTATTAGGGGAAGTGTATCGTCACGTTTGGAAGGTTTCGTGTAGGGTTCCGATACTTTATTTTAAGGGCACCCATTCTGTGAGTTTTCTATACGATACTGCCCCTCCTCATTTGAAACGAGCAAAGTCACTGTTCTGGTACCTATAAAGTCCGTACCGGAAATTTTCATTAATTTGATTTCAGTTGGTCGCGTTTTTCGGTTGATGTTCGCGCTTTGAAGGGCTGAGTTTGGATGAGAGGTGCTCGCTTGTGTAGGTGCACTTAGCCTTACACGGGTCGTCAACACCACTAGTGCCAAGTAGCGTGATTCACTCTCCTGAGTTCGAGTTGCTTCCCGGCGGCGGGCACCGGGGTCATGGAGCACAGTGGATTTGTGGGCGGCATTCGGGTC
Organism: Nomada fucata; assembly: GCA_948146005.1. Classification (NCBI taxonomy): domain Eukaryota; kingdom Metazoa; phylum Arthropoda; class Insecta; order Hymenoptera; family Apidae; genus Nomada; species Nomada fucata. Next base: position 10,908,444 of record OX411275.1, read on the forward strand.
GGGATACCGGCCACGGACGGGCCGTAGGTCTGCGGCCGCGGTCGATTGGTAGCCGGTAGCTTCTGCTGGTTACTCGTCCGTAGGCTCCATGTTGTCTTGGACAGGTGACCCGTCTCTAGGACTAGAGGGGTCATAATTCAAGGCTTCGTACTGACTTGCGTATCCGTCACTTGCTGATTCCCCCGGTTCGGGGCCGTTCCCAAATCGTGCTCGGTGGGACTTCGTACGACGTGGATGATTGTGAGTCTCTTGTACAAACTTTGACCTTTCATGGAGTGAGCTTCAGCTGTATCGTTCCGCGCCGCGTATAGTAGGTTCTAACGCTCAATGTTTTTGCTACTATTGAGCATAGTAGAGACACCCATATCGAATTCGCGGTGTACTTTCGTATTACCACGAGTACAATTCACCCGATACTCTCGTTTGCACCTTCATATTTCTGACGATCGCTTCAAGTAGGAGAACGGCAGTAGCGACCATAGAAAACTTACGTGTGGGTTGCATCTTCGTTTGCGAAGCGCTTTGCGACCCTCCGGGCCACTTAGAGTCCACGCTCAGTATTTTAGCTGGCAGCAGCTGAAATGCTGAACTATTGCGTAATGGAGGGTGGATGGGATTTGGGCCCGGGGTGGGTCCCGTCGTAGTCACCTCCACGTGGTGGGACCTGGGAATTAGTACTTTTCTCTAAAGACATGTTACAGAACGGTACTAAGCCAAGTACTACGTAATCGAGTCCATTTTTATATTCCCATTAGTTCTGCACGACTTCTTCAATTAGTATTACGAATTTGATCGCCGATTGTGGCTGCATACTTATACTTAAACGAAATTTCCGAATCCTGGCACTCTTTTGTGTCTCTCCTTTTATTTATCGATTAATTGGTTTAGTTGCTAACTCCGATGGATTCAATAGCGTGAAAGAAGAAACTGGTGATCGGGGACAGTCTCTACCAGAATGTTTGCGTAGAGCGTTCGACATTTCAGGAATTCATACGAAATCTTTGGCAGACTTCTCACGTCGATATATCATCTTAAATGCGTTAGTAAGTTTTTGTTAAAAGTACATTAATGATTATAGTAAATGAAAACAAAAAATAAATTCTATACTATATGGGATTGTGTAGACGAGATACAATCTCGTGCGGGTCGGAGCTACCTGCATTTTTGCTTCGTCTAAAGTCATTATTGGCATCTATACAGATGGGAATGAAACTACTCGGGGATCTGCCATATCTACACTTAACGTGTTGAAACGTAGTTCGAAGGTGCTGTGTATAGATGACGATGCCATAGGTGGCACTGTGGATTTTGTAGAGACCCGCGAAGTTTTAAGAATATCTTTATTGGTAGTAATTAATTATAATTATAGTGATTCTTATGGTGTAAGGTACAGCTATTTAAGTATAATTAAACTAATGAATTTACTCTGGCTACAAAAATCGTGCTTTTAGGTGCACGAAGGTGGTGGAGTAGCTATTAGTTCCGTAGTGATGGTGTAGTAGCTCCGTAGGGTTGAGTGTCCCTCCAGCAGTGCCTGCATGGTGTTATATAGGGCTGTTGATGTTGAGTCTTTGTTGCCTATCTGCAGGTGCTCTTGCTGTAGGCGATCCTAGCGCGGGGCGATTCCATTTGATGTGGGTGAAGTTTTTCGGCGACTGCCGTCGGAATGACAGTCGAAATACCCCTCCTTAAACGACTTATTCCTAAGTAAAAGTAACTTAGCCCTATGTCAAACGTCGCAAGCGTCACATATTACCTTACTGAATAACTCTCTCTAAAACGTCAGAAATCAGACGAATCGACATAAGAAGCAGGATAATAAATAATCCATAATATTTACAACTTTTTAAGCTAGATATTTATCAAATTTTGACACACCGAGCTTAAAAGCCGTTACTGATCTTGTATAATAATTCTTCAACTGACTACTATTTATCAATAGAGGACGCTCAAATCGGTCTTCATTTTTTAGGTCGGTATTGCAGTCTAATTGCGAGACACAAAATGTTCGTAAGGTGATAGATCTATTGTATATCTCGTCTGTGGTTACATCATTTTATTCGGGAGAACGTTAGTTTCTTATTCTTGCATTATATGCATATTTAAAGGTGATCACAATTGGCAAGGGGTTAGGTTAGGTGTATGGATACATTTACAGCTAATTTCAGTATGAGCACGCATATATAATGATACTTTGTGATACAAATTTTGTAATCATTATTTCGGAAAAAAATTTTTTACTTTTACAGTGAGTTCATCGATTATGAAGTGAATCATGCAAGCCCCTTATTTTCCAGATTTTTAATGTTAACTAAATTTAAGAAATAGTCGATCGTAAAGCGACCTTCGTGAGAACTCGCTAGTGTGCATGCGCTACGTGCACTCAATCGTGAGAGTGGTGTTACTTTATCCGGGGCATATGACAGACGTTGGCAGTTTCTTTTTTAATTTAAACACAAATTGGCAGCAAGAATTGGCCTGATGAAGGTAATTTTCATAATAAGGCGTGAAGTACTTTACGATTCACCTACCTAAAGTGCTATGATAGTCGTGGTTAAGATTCGTTTTTCAGGGAGAGCCTATTGCTTTCATGGTGCTTTGTTTATTGTTACCTTACACAATGCATATGCTTTAATCTTTTTTATTCTGCATGATTAATTATCAACTTTATTATGCATTACATTAATTAATAATGAATATTTTTCTTGTATCTTCATGCTCTTTTACTTGGCAAAAAGGTATTTGAGTGGGCGGTGTACCGTTTTATAAAAAAAAAGTGACAAGGAATACGAAAAACACGTGATAACTGTCAAGATTCTGTCATTTTTAAGTTATCTTCTTGTTTCGAAAGCCAGGCATACATCATTTTTCTTGAATGCATGTACTTAATATTTGTTCACAATGTAAATTTAATAACAAATTATGCATACGTTATTTCTTTTACTGTCAATTTAAAGATATAAAGATCGAAAAAATCATAGAGAAAAATTTTGCTTGGTTCAATGTACTCAGTTCTACTCTGTAATTCAACATTTTTGTTTTTGCAACAATTCATCTGCAAAGCGCAGTCGAATTTTTGTTCCCATATCGGTCCATGCATAAATGTTATAAAACCAAGTAGTTAAAAATTTAATACCTTGGTAGTAATTAAAATCTGCTTCGTTTTAACTTTGTAACTAATATTCAAATGTTTCACTATTGCGGTTGAAACATTTTCTAATGTTTCTCAACGTTCCACATTATGATCTTTAATTAATCTAATCCTGTTTTATTCAGCATTCTGTTCTTCCATTTCTATATAACAATGTCTTTACGGTGATTCTCTATGGAACTCTTATTAACCGATAACTGATGCAATAAGAGCCAAAATGCCTCTTTATTTGTTTTAGGTAAGATAGCTTTTAGATTGTTCCTATTAGACAGGAGTTTCAATTAGTAATTTTATGTATTGTTATAATTTTATATTATGTATGGGAATAATTATGTATTGGTTTCATTGCTATTTACAATCTTCCCATGTGTTTAAAGTGTTATTAGAAAACAGAGTCATTTTGAGCCGCACTGTATCAGTTATGCAATATATTTACACCATGCCATTATAGGGTTAATGTATATAAAGGCCAAATTTGTATCATTGATACATTATAGATAATGTCAGATGATGATGCTGCATTGGACTCAATGGATACAGAAGAAGACATTTTTTCTCCGAGAAACCGTAGCCTTGGCACTATTGCCAGGAGGGTTAAAAGTTTACGTACTTTACGATCACAATCGAACAGCACTTCCCATATATCTATAAATAACTCAAGTGTGCGTCGAAGTACACGTAATAGAATGCAAACATATGATAATCTGAATACTAGTTGGCTTTTAGGTAAACGTACTTTAACATTTCACATTGTTTTATACCCGATATATAGTTCAGTTGCCTTGCAGTTGTTAATAGCTTTCAAAATATATAAAGTATATCATTCATGTTACATAAAATGTTAATGAATATTTTATACAGTTCTTACATAATTAACCATTAGATGATGACAAACTCTTAAAGTTTTGAAATATTTTGTAGGTACACAAACATTGAAAGGTTATCCTATGTTTCAACAACATGGTTCTTCATCTGACAAGGAAATGGTGGATGAAGTTCCAGAGAGAAAACGCGATGTTAGGGAACGTATGCCCCTTAGATCACGTGAAAATCATCCTCCAAATAAGAGTTCGTCTAGACATATTAGAGAAAGAGCAGAACATGATAGACAAAATAGTAGAGAGCTTAGAGGAAGAGGTGATCGTGATCTTAGAGATAAAGCAGAACAAGAGAAAGATATTAGGGATCTTAAAGATAGACAAGAAAGGGAGAGAGAACCAAAAGATAAAATAGAAACCAGAAGTAAGTCAAACGAGGAAAAAGAAGTAAGGTAAATATCAATTAACAGAATATATGAATTTAAAGAATGTGTCAACTTGTCTTTGAAAAATTTGTGCAGAACACGGAAATCTGATAGTCCAAGTAGACTTAGAGAAGGACCTGCAACAAAACTGGGAGGAAGTTTAACGGAAAAGGATGAAAAACCTAAAGTAGAACCTGTCGAAGCTGATGAAGATAGCTCACAGGAAAGCGAAAAGGCAGAGAATAATGATAATTCCGAAAATGAAGATGTAAATTTTTTGAAACATAAAATACATGCTTTTATATTTATTACAAATTTTTGTTTATTTATAAGTAATATTGATATATATTAATAGTAAAACATGATTGGAATAATACCTATACATTTTATCGACAGGGTTACGAAGATATGTACACTCGTATTAAACGAACTAGAAGAACTGCACAACGGCAAATTCAAAGGGGTAAGAAGCTGACAGGTTCGATGTTTATATTTAATAGATTTTGGTAACTGCCATATTTGATCAAAATGTTGAACTGTTATATTTACATATTTTTCATTCTTACAGTGGTAGATAGCGATTTAAGCGAATCTTCTGATTCCCCTGGACCTAGGAAATATAGTTTGCGTCAGAAAAAACCGACTGTAGATAGATTCCAAGCTAATGTAGAACCAGTTCGCCGATCTATAAAAGCACTTAGGAGCGTTCTTACGAACTCCATGAGAAGGCGTAAACATAGAAGCAAAAGTACAAGCTCTAGTGATTCCAGCGATTCAGAACCTCAACGTTATGATAAGAAGAAAAGTAAGAAAGGAAGGTAAATTTAAGAAAGTGCTAGACACATTTATGTATGGACAAAGTTACTGCATAGGTGACTGATGCATTTTCACTTTATTCTAGGCAATCTGCGATACCTCAAGGTGGACCACCTGACCGAAAAGCGGATATAAACCCTATTACCTTGGATACTAATATTCGATTCAATGACGTTGGAGGTTTAGAGTCGCATATTCACTGCCTTAAAGAAATGGTTGTTTTTCCTATGATGTATCCAGATGTTTTTGAACGTTTCCACATCACCCCACCAAAAGGTGTATTATTTCATGGTCCACCAGGTATAATTCATATATTTGTATAATTATAAACTGTTGTAATTATCGATGCATGTAAAATATGAAACGTTTGTATAGGAACTGGTAAGACGTTAATAGCTAGAGCATTGGCAAATGAATGTAGTCAAGGGAGTAGAAAAATGTCGTTCTTTATGAGGAAGGGCGCAGATTGTCTATCGAAATGGGTTGGAGAATCCGAACGCCAGCTACGATTGTTGTTTGAGCAGGCTCAACAAATGAAACCGTCCATAATATTTTTCGATGAAATAGATGGCCTTGCACCTGTCAGAAGTACGAAACAGGATCAAATTCATGCTAGTATCGTGTCTACCCTTCTGGCGCTTATGGATGGACTCAGTGATAGAGGAGAGGTAAAATACTTTTAAACCTTTCTTTATAATTATAACTAGATTACTAACTTTAATCTATTACTTACTTGATAACAGGTAATAGTTATCGGAGCAACAAATAGAATAGACGCTATTGATCCAGCGTTACGTAGACCGGGTCGTTTCGATCGGGAATTGTTTTTTCCTTTGCCTGCTATGAAAGAGCGACTAGAAATTTTGAAAATCCACGTTAGTAAATGGAAAAATTCACCGCCTGAACAACTTTTAGAAATATTAGCGGAGAAAGCAACGGGTTATTGTGGTTCAGATTTAAGAGCTTTGTGTACCGAAGCAGTTTTACAAGGATTGCGAAGAACGTATCCTCAAATATACATGACTAACAATAGATTACTGTTAGATCCTGAACGAGTTGAAGTATGTTATTATTTTAAGATGTACCATTTAAGATTACGTGAGTAGTAAATAAGTATGATATAAAATTATATATATATTTTTTTTGTAGGTTAAAAAGCGAGATTTTCTACAAGCTAGTTCTATTCTTGTACCATCGTCACATAGAGTATCACCTTGTGCTCGAAGAAAGTTGCAACCTTTTATGGAACCCTTATTAGGGCCCCTATTGGAAGAGTTACTTAGTTCAATAAAAGGAATATTTCCGCAAGGAATTAATCCGGCTATGGCAAAGTAATCAAATTACACAATTATATTTCTAATCCACGAATTAAAAGGACGTATGGCCTGTTTAATCGTAATTATTTAATTCAATACGTTTCGATCAAATGTTTTAGGATAAAGATAACAAAAGGAATACATCGCCCAAGATTATTAATTTCTGGCGGAAATTTGTCGGAAGGTCAAGGGCCACATTTAGCACAAGCGCTATTGTATCATATGGAACATCTACCAGTTCAAACATTAGATGTCAGTACACTTTTTGCGGAAAGTGGTCGATCGCCAGAAGAAACTTGTGTGCAGGTTGGTTAACAGGAACAGAGTTGAAGGACCGCGATGTATAAAAAATTATAGTTGAAAATTTCTTGTACTAATTTCCATATTTCAGGTATTTAATGAAGCTGCCCGGAATGTACCGTCCATAATTTATATTCGGTCGATTGATCAGTGGTGGCCACTTGTACCTGAAACTGTGAAAGCAGTTTTTCTGTGTCGAATCGCAGCCCTTGATCCTTCGTTACCTATTTTAATCCTAGCAACAAACGATAGGACGTATGAGAATCTTCCTCCGCAATTACAAAGATTGTTCAGTGAACTTCGCGGCGAAGTTTATTCCATGAAAACACCAACAGCAGAGCAAAGATCGAAATTTTTCCGACCTATTTTTATGGTTCAAAGCTTAAAACCGCCAAAAGTAAAAGGCGACAAAGTAGAAGTTTTAGAAGAGCTTCCATTAGCAACGGATCCATTACCGAAGAAATTAACAGATGAGGAAAAAAAGATAATATTCGAAAAGCAAGAAATTTCATTGAGAGAATTACGAATTTTCTTGAGAGAAATATGTGCGAAACTTGCACGAAATAGACAGTAGGCATATTTACATGTTAAAACGGTTTTTTTGTCTTCTTTGAGATAGTCAGTAATTTAAAATATTCATGTTCGCAGATTTTTCATGTTTACAAAACCAGTAGATACGGAAGAAGTACCAGATTACAACATGATAATAAAACAACCCATGGATTTAGAAACGATGATGACGAAGATCGATATGCATTGTTATCTTTGTGCTCGAGATTTTCTGGACGATATAGATCTCATTTGTAAAAATGCCTTGGAATATAATCCGGACAGGTTAGTATGCATACTATACACATATGTATAATTCATTTCATCAAACTTTAAATTAAACCTTATTAGAATTACATTCTCATGTATTATCATTTAAACACAAAGGCATTTCATCATACTCGATCTCCTTTATAACTGATACAACAAATTTATATTTCATTCAAAGTATGAAAGAACAAAAATCAATTTTACATATTATTATTACTATTTCTTCGCATATCCTTTTTGTTATTATTGCACATACAACACCTATAAATACAAACAACGGACCTAAAGTTCATACTGACGTTCATGTTGTGTGTTTTCATGTCAGCTTACGTGATAGGCCCTCCCTTGGAATATTAAAGAGGTAGTTCCGATATTCCTGTTTATCCGTTGCTGTTGTTGCTCCGTAGCTAAGGTGGTCTTCAATTCCTGCCACACTTGGCTATGTACATAATTAAAAAACATAAAAAAATGATATTATTGAAGGCCACTAGTATTAGTTCATGTTGCTTCTCATTAGTAACACAATCGTTTGTAACTTTCGTATATATATGGTATTGTGTCCTTTCGCAGAGATCCAGCAGACAAATTGATAAGGCACCGCGCTTGTTCTCTACGTGATAATGCGTATGCGTTAATAAAGGCCGAACTGGATTCTGATTTTGAAGATAAATGTCGTGAGATTTCCAAAAATCGCAGAATTATCGAAGGTGCGTATAACAACGAAGCTGTAAATAAGAATCAATCGAAAGCAGAACAATCTGCACTTGGGAACGAACGAACAGATAAAAAGGATACCGTTAGTCCTAGCCATTCTCTTGTTGTGAATGGAAAAAGGTATAGCAATTCTAGAAAACGTAGAATACCGGCTTGGGCGAGGGGCTACGTAAAGAAGGTTCACAAAAAGAAAAAGATTGCATTCGATGATAATGTAACCGTGTCTGATAACAAAGTTTGCTTAACCAATGAAACTACAAGCATCGATTTAGAAAAGTTCCAGGAATTTGAAACCGAAGCAAACAGTGTTTTAAATGGACACGTATCTTTGTTCGATAACTCCGATTCTGAGAATGATTCGCAAAACGAGAATTCGAAAGATGCTCAAACTGCTCAGAGAAACAGTATTGCGGATCAAAACATTGACGATATTGAAAACATGGAAATAAGTTATGCGGAGGAGGAGAAGAATGCGGAAAATAGTGCATCTAATTCGTCGAGTAGACGGGAAAGTATGGACGAGTTGTCGTTTGCTATTGAGAGTGATTCTAGTCCTACAAGATTCGAAGAAAACGAGAAACCTCTTGTAGATAAGAACGAATTAGAGAACGCGTGGCAGCATACCGTGGAAATTACCAAGGATTTCCCGGTCGAAGTACTATGCGACATTTATGTGCAGCTGAGTCGATGTGTAGGAAAATATGCTCAGAGTTATGATAGAAAATCACTGCCAAAGGTAAATATGTTTTATTCGATTTACTTTACCATTTGTTACTTTATCATTTATGCATTCGTGATCGTTTATAATGTTATGTGCTGGTTTTGGAATGTGATGTTTAGAGTATAATTTTGTTCACCTAATATCAAGTATCTTATAGTATGTAATGTGTATAGGACTTGCTCAAGGAAGTGGAAAGATTTGAAGAATTAAGGACAACATATTAAACAGTTCATCATGTCGCTGATCAAACCAATGTGTCATAAATCACAGGTTACCTTTAGTATCGTTATAACAAAATTTTTGTACATTTACACAGAGCAAAGGTTATCGGTTAGTGCTAAATCACGTAATAATTTAAAATAATATATTGTTTCCTTTTTTTTGATTTCGGTACTTGAGGATTATAAAATAAAACGAGGTAATATTATTAATTAGTATGAAAATATTTATAAGGACAAACGGTGATAGTGATGCACTCCTATTTCGATTTTCGCAGGCATGATGAAGTGCAACTGTGTATTAATCTTTCAAGGGAAAAAGGAGAACATTTTAACCATTTATATCTAAATATGGAACGATAAATTATTATAAACGTATTGGCCTTTATTAACTACAATTATTAGCGGCTGATATTGTATCCCTCTTAGTGAAAAATTTCGATATCAAGTTTAGGTATTGCGATAATTATATATTATCTTTAGTTGTTATATATAATTTTTAGTTACAATATTGGCATAAAAAAGTCAGATGCAATGGAATTACTTACTATAAGGTTACAATTAATCTGCTTTTTTTGCGTGCCAATTTTAATGGGGTACTTGTGAAATAATTTGCGTTAATGTATAGTACTTTTTGCGTGAGGGAAGAATATTATTTCATAACAACAAAATTTTGCAATAACTGGTTATACAAAGATGATGGTAATTTGATACAATATGTACTTAATTATAGTCGTTTTAGACGTGCTACTTGATGGTACACTATATCAAATTATTCGGTTGTATATGCATATGGTAGGACCCTGAGAAATGTCGATATCACGTATCACAAATTTTTCATATGCGCCAGTTATTACTTTCGATTTTCACGGTTCTGTAGGTTCACTTATATAAAAGGTACTTTGAACAAAAACATATCTTGATATATAGGTTCCAACGTACATACGTGCAATCACATGTGCCCTATTTTAAACAGAATTTTTTTATCAGTGTAATATTCAAAGTTATGCAATGAGTAAGAAAATCGAATAGAATTATTTTAACTCTATCATTGAAAGTGAAAAATTATATCAATCAATATCGATAATTTTTCTATTAGTTATAATTATTGAATGAAGCGATGGAAATTTAGAAAATCGCATTCACAAAATTGAAAAGATATGTAAATACATTCCAAATCTTACGAGCAATATTATATATTGCATATTAAATCATTTTGGCTTTGTACATAATTTATTTTTAGGATCAATTTCTACTAGATTTCAATATTAAATACTATTTGTCATGTCTTTTTTGAATTTATAATTTTAACTTCAGTTGATACTAAAGGCATACATAATTAAAGATCATGATTAATTTAGTTGGCCAAATTTTGTATTAGACTTAACAAAAAAATTGCACTTAACACAATAACATTTGGTGAATGTGCATGAAAATAATATCATTTATGTAATTTTTATATACATCAACAGGGCTTAGGAGTCATTGTCGATATATAAAACTTACGTATATGATGTCTATTAATACACTTTAATTGGCTATAATTAAAATAATTAGTGAAATTATATCTAGACAATTATCTTAGTTTTGCGTATAGTAAATAATGTATAATTGAAATGTAGTATATGCCCTTCAGTTTATTTTGACCAAAGCTGTAAGCCATAAGCAAAGTAATTACAAACAGGTTTCAATTCTATTGTGAATGTAAACCTGAATATTATTGAAAATTACTATAAATGTGAAATACCTCGATAAAAATTATGCAAAGGAAACGGTATCTCTATAAATATTAGTAAATATTTAACATAAAACTTACATTCTAGAGTCATATACTGGTTGTGATTCATACTGTAACTGTGAACGCGTTGTTACCAAACATTGTAGAGAAGAAAACATGGTTTTAATGCATTTTAGAGTGCAAGTAATAAGGTTCTTTCTTATCATCGGTTATATAAGTATAATTCATTTATGCAAAGAAAAATATGTATGCAAATCAGTTTCTTTGTTTAGTTTCAATTATTTAGATAGCTACGTAAATAGGATACATTATATTTGAATACATATTGAATGTGGACAGTAATGGCATAATAATAAATTCTTACTGTCGAGCAAATAATTACTAATATGAAGTTTTTTTTAGAAAAATACTATATGACTAATAGCTGATACCATTTTAAAAAGATATATATATATATATATGGATGGAATATACATATAATGCAAAACATATTCGTAAATTAATGCTCACTAGCTTTGCAATTTGTTACGTTCGTATGGGAACAAAATTTCCAAATGCGATGATTAGGTGAAATTCTGTAACAGGTTTATTCATCGTTTGTAGTTCAAATTTGTTTGTGTTGGAGTCTTTTTCTATAATTACATAAAATTTTTTAGAACATAGAAATGAAAAGACTGAACTTTAGAAATGCTCACTACATAGTATTTATTTTTTTTGTCCGTTTTACTTTGTGTTTCAATCAAGTGAAATAAAATGTTTTTCAGTATCCTATTATATGATCATTAATAATGTCTAATTTTAGGGACACCTATCAATCTGTTTATCATTTTGGTATATTGCCGGTATTTTCAAGTGATACGTTAAAATTATTTACAATTGGTTTAAAGTAAACGTAATATTTATACTGGAAAATGTAATCCCCGAGGATAGTTTTTATTGTCAATTAATTATAGTATTCCCGAAAAATTTAGTTCGTATCTAACGAACTTTTAATTATGAATTGTTTAAAAATGTTCCATGAGTGCATACGATTACATACGAACTCGAAGTACATCAACAGTGTAAGAAGTGCTTCGAGATCTTTTACATGAAAGAATAACAATTATTTATTTATAATTTTTTTTATTAACCCTTTCGATAATTGTAAATGAAATTTAAGAAAATGTATAAGAATTAAGATATAATTTATCAATTTTAGTCCAAGGTTTCTTTTTAGTTCAGATTCAAGAATTTTTAGACTTCCTTCATGGATTGCTTCTTGCATACATTCAATCACATATTGAAACATTTAAGAACACAGTCAGAAAAATTGGTAAATTAAATATTGTACTTTCACTTGGTCAGGTGCATATGTCTCTACAATAAGAATATACAATAATGTCCAAATTAGTGCCACAGAATGAAAATTAAATAAGCATCGATATACGTGGTAGATAAAGAAGAAAGATTTAAGTTAACAGAAATATTGTTACTGGTATGATTTGCCCATTACAGAGCTCACAGTATATAAGGTATGTCATGGAGGGAATTTAAAGTGGTAAAAGCAGGCTGTAATGATGCTTCTATAGTTTCTACATCGTTAATAAAAAACTAAGCGACACAAAAGCTTCTTGTGCTAAAAATTGTTACGACCTATGATTACATCTTTCCTATCAGCCTCGTTTAATCCAGCTAACATAACAATCGTAAAATAAGTTCTTATTTAACTGAAGCATATCCACCAAAAATAGATATTGCTGACATTTGCCAAAGAATTTGTATAATAATTCAATGATAAAAATTCAAATGTAAGGCAGACGAAATAGTATATGAGACAGAAAAATCGCATATACAATTAATACAGGCGAAAATTTTAATTGTATCACTGTGACTTTTCTGTTTCTATCGATATATTTTACATTCCACGTTACGGTAAAGATCAGAAACATGTAATTATTCCAAGAATAATTTCTGATGTTAACTTCTGATGTGCTATCATCTCTGTATCGCCAAAACTATTGCAAAGAAAAAATACTATGTAATTATATGTACATTATATTAATCGAGGAGGTTCTCGCAGCCACTGCCGTTTAAACTAACTACTATAATTACTTTGCAAAAGTATTCAAGATAATAAAGATTTTAAAGCTGTTATTTGCAAAGAACATATTGCCTTACGAATTCAGTGAAATTTCTGTCGAATTTGTTCATGTAATATGGTCTTTGGCAAACAATAGCTTGAAACATATTGAGCAGATGTGCAAAGGATATAGGGAAAAGAAGCAAGAGAGCATACACTGCCTTATTTATTTTACCATACAAGTAATACGTTTTATTGTCATTCATTGTAGCATAATAAATTGAAGTTTCATAACGTAATAATTTGGGTTATTTTTGTTGCTCCAAAGAATTCCTTCCACCCCCTCACCACAAAATTAATTACGTTATTTAACATTCACTGATTGCTACTGTATGTTGGTTGACATTGCTTAATCACTATGCAATGATAATACAAAAATGTATCTTATACAGCACTCATTAATAAAATTTTCTTATGTCTATTAAGATAGCAAAACATTTTTAATAATCTTAAGCTATACAATAACAAGAACACAAACCAGTAAATCGATTCATGCTTTAGAATAAATATTAACACCAACCTTTGCCCTTAACTTTCCATATTATGCCTAGAGCAATTTGATACAAATTAACAAATATAAAACCAACTGTGCAATCAAAGTGTAAATACTATTACACGTTATTCAGTGCCATGCGAAATTTGCCCCGGAATGTATCACCAAGATTCGCATGTTTCACAAGAATCGTATCGACGAAACGTCAAAAAAATAATGAAATTACATCGTGAATCGACTTGAATCAATTTATCAATCACCGTATAAAAATTCCAGTAAAATTCACCGAAACGCAGGATGCACGTGAACGATCGACAATGCGAGTAGTCGTAGCCGATCTCGGCGGTCAGAAATTCATAGTACATGTACGCAGTATTCGAGCTGGCTAAATGAGAATACGTTTGTCGGTTATGCGAAATAAAAGCTTGGACGTCACCTTCATCGCGAAAGATGTCGAGCGCGAAGGATTTCTCTTGCATCGGAGGACTGGAGAAGCATATCCGAATAGTCAAAGAGACGGTTCTATTCCCGCTTATGTACGGTGACATTTATGCGAAATTCAACCTGAAACCACCGAGGGGTTTGCTCTTTTACGGTCCTCCTGGTAAAATAAAGCGTTCTACGGTTCGTAATGATTCGGAATTTTGTTGGAAACGAGATTCTCCATTGACGGTCTCTGTTTCGTAGGGACAGGGAAGACTTTGGTTGCCAGTGCTCTGGCTGCAGAGTGTAGCAATACCGAACGAAAAGTTTCTTTCATATCTCGCAAAGGCTCCGATTGTCTTAGCAAATGGGTTGGCGAGAGCGAGAAGAAACTTCAGAAGATCTTTTCTCTGGTTAATATGGATCTATGATTTCGTTTGATGTTAATAGGACGGCAAACGGACGTTCCAATAATTATGCTCGATATTATTAAACGGATAAGGATATATTACGCTTGTGCAACACTTGCCATCGTTTATTCTGAGAAAATTTCTCCCCGTTTATTTGAATAATTGAGATTTCCTTACGATAATACGATACAGCTCTTTGACGCAACGCCGTTAAGATACACTTAACCCACGATCTAATTGTAACATTAGAAAGAATCAATCTTTTATGTAGATATATCTATTCAAACAGCAATCTCATAAATTACCTTCCGCATCTGACGATTTGATTCCGCGAAGGACTAATCAGAAACACTAATGTCTGTTACTAATTATTTAACTATATGTACCTTTTAAATTGTTTAAAATTCTACCATGTCCATCTTTGCAGGCTCAACAATCGAAGCCTTGCATCATTTTTTTCGACGAAGTTGACGGGCTGGCACCAGTAAGAACCAGTCGACAAGACTTTGTGCACGCCAGTATTGTCTCCACTCTCTTGGCCTTGATGGACGGCTTGGAGAATAATTCAGAGATCATAGTAATTGGAGCAACGAATAGAATAGATGCTATAGATCCTGCATTAAGAAGACCCGGCCGATTCGATAGAGAATTGTACTTTCCTTTGCCATGCTATAGCGCGAGAAAGGAAATACTTTCGGTACATTTAATAGTAGAAAGGATCACCTTCTGTTTTCAATTTATTTCCTTCCTTTTAAATTAATATTTTATAATTACGATTTCACCGGGGAGCAGGTTCATATAAAGAGTTGGAAACAGAAACCACCGCAGAAATTTTTGGCTTATTTGGCATCGAAGACTGTTGGATTTTGTGGAAGCGATTTGCAAGCTCTCTGCGCCGAGGCGGTAATGTGCTGCGTTCGAAGGAATTATCCGGAGATTTTCACGTCAAAGGCGAAATATCAGATCAACGAGCGGCATCTTAAAGTAATTGCAATACGATGTCAATACATAGTTTAGCTAATCAGTGGAGAGGGGGAGGGATTAGGGTCAGAATTGATGCCCGTTTGAAAAAGTATTCGTTCACCGGTGCTTAATTTTCATGCAGGTGTTAACTGGAAGCCTGTGAATTTTCATTTCCAAATTAATTTATTTGCATTCCCGTTGCGAAGTTAACAATTTTATAAATAAACTTGACGTCTAGTTTATTAGGAAGTGCAAATTTTATAAATATGTTACGAAGGATTGTCTTTATTCTGGCAAAGGCAACGGCCGTATGCATAAAGGCAAATAAAAGCTTGTAGAATGTATGCACTGAAAATCTCAAAGTAAATCCGACGCATGCCAGTCGCCGTTACCGATTTTTACGCATTCATTTATTTCAACTTTTACTTTCAGCTGTATTTATAACAATTTCAGATTCTTTGTTCATTTTCTTTGTTACGGTCGAAAGTTCTGGAGGTTGCTCTGTTTGTTTTGCGAGACAGTTCAATATTGCTGAAAAGAACTAAACGGTTTCAGTGGGTAAGCGTGACCAGATGTTTTTATGAATGCAGGTTCGAGGTAACCATCTGGTTTATAATTTCCAGATGTGTGAAAATAGAATCACGCGCTTTTACGTTCTTGCTAACCGCCCCTGTCTACCGGAAAACCTCAGGTATCGACTGACCTGGGGGTGACACGCGTGTTGCCCACGTCTTCAGCTAACGGTTTTGCAAATAATAAATCATACGGGGCGCCGGGTTTAGAAAAAGCATGCTAGTCCATTGGAAATGTGCTATACAAGTTTTCATACATGTGCCTCGCATCTGGAGAAGGCAAAGGTTGGCTTCTTTAAAGCCGCGTTAATAATCAATAATTGCGAAGAAGATCGGTGATTTGTTTCGAAAAATCTGGAGCTCTCCATTAAAACGAAGCAATCACCAAGTACATACTAGTAGTATTTACTGAAGATTGCCAAGTACATATTTATTACCTAGCACTAGTAGATGCATAGAAAATCTAGCATTTACCGTTACCTATACTTAAGAAGTTCAAGCATTTACTTAGTTTTATGCATACGGCCCGAATGACTACAGGGAAGGAAAGATTGAGAAATGTTGAGTCAGTGCTTCAGAAACGTAAATCAAGGCACTCCTATTAGCATACGCTTACTAAGCTGTATGCAACCGCGAAATAGCTAGTTTATTTGCCGGAGGCGACATATTTAATCCGGTCATCAAAGCGACTGGTACTTACTCCGAAGCTGTAATATGTAATCGTACAATAAAACAAGGAATGTGTTCGTTGTTGTATACACGCGGATACTTGAAGTGTACTAGAAAAATCGTAAACCCTTTCATCAAAATATTTGCATGCACTGTAACATCTTATATCGAAGAATATTTAATAATCGAAAGTATTACGAATTTTTAACACCTTCAATTATTTGTCGATTCAAATGGACCTTATAATGATTAATTTAACACTACGAATTATCAATGAAATAGATCGACAAACAAGACTTCCTGACAGCACAACAGAATATCGTACCAGCATCTCATCGAGTTTCAATCGTGCCTATAAAGTCGTTGTCGTTTAAAATTCAACCCCTGTTGCAAGATAATTTCTCGCGCATAATGTCACAGCTCGAGACCCTTTGCCCAACGGGAATGCTGATTTGCGATATCATGTGAGTATGGAATTATGATTGATACAATAATTGGTAGAGCTGCAGAAATGTTCCACTTGAATATTGTCAACCATCTGACAAAAGGAAATTCACAAATTTGAATTATAAACTATCGATTACGAATACTGATATTAAAATTAGACGTTCCGCTACTTCTTTTATAAAATATTACGAAAGTTTATTTCATTTTATTTCAAGGAATGGGATCGTTGCTAATTTAATATTTAGTCTATAAAAATCCCATACTCATCCGCGAAACAGATTATTGGGTTTCACGGTATGAAAAGCTTTTGAAGAACCTTTTAACAGCACTGGTCAAGCTGCATCCAGGTCAAACAATTCTCCCAGGATATTATTGTGTGGTGACGATGATTCCCACACTCGCCATTTGGGACCAGCGTTGCTTCATACATTGGAACATTTACCCTGCCACGTATTAGATGTTACCACATTGTTCGAGGAAACGGGAAGAGCCACTGAAGAATCTATCATTCAAGTAATTAAATGTGAAAGATTATTAAACATAATCGTCCCAGACAAATATCACTGATATTTCAATAATTAAAGAATTAAAATAAAATAAGATATTTCGTAAAAAAATATCCTTGTACAAAAGAAAACTACATGTTAGAAACTCACAAAAGTGATAAACAAAACTCGATGAAAATCCGTGTAAATGATTTCACTGCGCTATTATATTTGAATCGATTGAATTATAGAAAATGAAAATGGCTCGGCGAAGCTTACCATCAATGCTCTACATCCCCGACATTTTAGCTTGGTGGGATTTAGTAGACGAAGCAGCACGTGTCGTTTTTACATCTTTAATGCACGGTTTAGATCGATCGGTGTACATGTTAATCCTGACCACAGCCAATTGTTCACGTGAAGATTTACCAGCAGACGTAAGCGAAACAGTCATTATAATTCCAATATCTTTATTGTGAGAACCTGTAATATTAGTTTAACAACAGTTGCCGATAGCTAATTACTTAAAATGGACTTCGGGCTTTCAATTTATTTACAAAAATTAGTTATAAACATTTTCGTTTACTGTTATCAATATTTTTGGTATTATTACTATGCCTATATATTTTGTTGCTCATTCAACAATACTGATATTATTAAAAGTATTGATAATAAAAATTGAATATCTGTGGACCACGCAATGAATAACATAATTCATGACATTTACTTGAAACGTTTTTAAATATCGGACGGTGAAAGCTATATCACGGCTCAATTTTATTCAATTATCAGATTGCGTGTTTGTTCGAGGCATATCAAGGAGAAGTATTTGAAGTTGTGCCCCCCGGAGAGAAAGAGCGTGAATCGTTTTTCAAGCAATTATTCGTTCACTCGGTATCTGATATCGAGTCTAATCGATCTTCGCAAGGTACAAAACCTCGGCGTTAAAATATTCTTTCAAATACCTCTATACCAATTGCTTACAATAAATTATTTGCAAAAAAAACAAACAGAGGATCTCGTACCAGTTGCGAATACAAAGAAAATCAAGGAAGTAGGAAGAAGAAGGAAACATGCAGGACGAACCGACAATGGTGAGAATTCGGCAGCGCGTGAGTAAATCAAGTTCGAATTCTTTAGAACAAATAGTTAGAAACTATGAATAATATTCTTATAACGATAGAAGAAATGTCATGTACTCGAAGAAGTAGGTTCAAAGCTCGTAATAAAGTCTGCACCGTACGATCAGTTCAAGCGATGACAATTTCCAAGACAAGTAACATGCGTTACCATTTCATTCATTGGCCATTGTACACATTATTGGTACCTAAGAAAAAAAATATATTTTCCTTTTCTCAGAAGTGAACGTTAAAAGAAGAAATAGCCCGGTAGGTGATGGACCGCCATCGAAACGTACAAGAAATTCTCCAGCTAATAATATGTCCGTATCGAGTAAAGAGAAATTGAACGATTCTGAGACAGAGGATCTACTTCAGAAGATCGTCGAGATGACACATATGTGGCCATCCCGCGATCTAGAAAGTATATACGCCTCTCTGGAATTAACTTTGGAAAGAACCGAAGAAGATATATGTTCTGCGACAATTGACTGCCTTGAACAATTCAAACAATTAAGAAGGATGAAGTTGCACGTGAAAAAGGAAGAAGCCGAGGATTGAGTTTTACTTTTCGTTCACTAACGACAGATTATAGTGTGCGATATCGTTGGCAGGAGTAATGTATCCATTCACTCTCTAATCTGTAATTTTCTGCCTCCTGTGGCTGTAACCTAGCATCTTAACTAGCACCCCTTCAAATCTCAGCGTACCGCATCCCACAAAATTGACACATACACGGCGTTGTAAGTCCACTGTGTGTTTTGCTAATAATCTGTGCTGTGACTGTTCTGATTAGCGGTTTGGTGCCACGGGACCAACTTGTGCGTGATATGTTTTGTGTAGCGTATACGTATTGAATTATCGACACTATTGTTTAAATAGTTTGTGATGTAACATTGTACTGAACGTATACAATATATGCGCAGTTATATTACCAGAGATATGCTCTATGTGCATTACACTTACTGTACAGATGTGCTACACATATGAAGACTGTCTGATTTTCAATTTGGATGGTACCGGAAAACGTTTAACCCTTTAAGCGTTTGAATTTGAATTGCGTCACCGTTTATTATTTTCCTATTATTACAATTTGTATTCTAGATATTTGACAAATGATGAACGACGACACATTCCAACTATTCTCCACAACCGTTTGATCATAAATTGCAGAATGTGAGGAGACTTCAGAGACTTTTAATTCCATGCATACACGCCCAAGTGTATATTTCTTTTGTTGCACATTGTAGGTCGACATTTATGTGTTTTCGAATGCATGTAGTGTTACGATCTAAAAATAATTCAGTTTAAATAATGTCTAGCGACATATCCTGTATAATCGGCGAAAACCATTCATCTGAACGTGTCATGGGATAAAACAGTTCCGTACATTGGATTGTCCGCATTCAAAAGATTCCGCTCCGCAATAGCAAGCGCAACTTTCATTGGAAGATTATGCGTGAGGTTACAACTCGATACTGCACCGAGATATCGAAACTTCCTGACTAGTTCAATTATTCGGCTTTTCACAACGGTAATGAAACAACACTGACAAGATCTCTGTAACGGACAACAGTACTGTTGCACAACAAAGAAAGTGTACAAGATTTTGCGGTTTGACGCAGAATCACTTTCTCCGTTGCAATTATGTGACACACAAAATACAATATGATAATAATGATGAATATTACCGCGTGTAGCGACAAATCGTAAGGATATCTACTACACATTATTTAAACATAACTATGTATTTAGAAATAAAATTTGGTACGTTCGTCAAATATTTTTTCAAAAGGGCGACTTCAAACATTATAAGCAGACTACCGCTTCTATTACTTGTTAGAGTTTCATGTTTTTGTAACAAGCTATTACGCTTTCTGACAGGAGGGAGTTCTAATGGAAAATTGATTGTGGGTGTATGGGAACTAGCCGCTGCGCACGTTACCGGACTTATGAATTATAGTCATCGATTTGACCGTTGTTGTTGATAGAACCACTCAACCAATTTCTTTTAAAAAATTCGATAAAAGTAGGTATATATTTCATTTAGCAATTTTCTTATTTTCTCAAACAGAATCCACTCGTGTGATTTTTAAAAGATTCTGCATTGAACTGTCTGCAGGTGCATATAATTGGGAAATCGGGCATCAACATATCTAACAATAAATAAGTATGTAAAAGTGACCGTACTCGCTTTGTGCTATTACGTACTATTCACGTTAAAATGATTAAAAAATTTCTACAAAAACTTCACCCTGCGGATACAGTTTATCATAATTTCAAGAACAACTTGTTCGGAAGGATCAAATGCAGCGATTGGTAATAGTGTCGCAGCCTCCTTTCTCTGCACGCACGACATGCTAATTCACGATCAGCAGTAATTGTCTCTTCTCCTCGATGACGGAAGATGGAAAGCAAGATCGAATCTCCTTGAAGGGAGGTGGAGAGAGACAGGCCATGCGGTTCTCCAGGGCTTATCAGTTTGTGCCGGGCAGCCGTGCAATGCGTTGCCTCGTCTTGCAGTTTAATTGTGTATTCAATATTACGCGTGACACACATAGTACTCTATACGGGACATATGTGCCGGCCCATTAACTTCCGCTGATCGAGCAGCAAACCATCGGAAACGGTTCGTTCTTCCACCCAATCGAGGACTTCGGGTAGCGTCGCGCTTCAACGTGACCGGAAGAAGCTTCTTCAGCATAAGCCGGTAACACGTGGACCATCGTGCATGCAGGATCTTTAGCGGGACCAATTACTGTATCGACAGGTTGAACGATCGCGTAGAATTCGAACGTGCTGACATCATTTTTGCCCCTGATACGTGTATTGCATTTTCCACGGTTCCTGGAACATTTTCAAGCTTCTCGCATAATTTACGGCGAACAATTTATTTCAGTTTATATAGCGTTTTTTGTTTATTATTAGTTAGAGGGGAAATCAGGGATGCTACGTAGATTGGGTGCACTGTAGTATTTCTTACTCAGGTTAATAAAGTATGATTTTTAGTTGACGGAATTACAGTACACACAGGATTAGCGAGCACAATTTCCCCTGTTATTGGTTCCACTGTTGATTGCGAGATTATGTTCATTGAAATAAGTTTCTGTGGATTGGTGAACTTCAATCGTTTATATCGACGACAATTTGAAAAAATAAGTACTAAGAAGTTTTAGAGATTATTGAATGTTTTGTCACGAGCCTGAAATTTGTTTCATCCATTTCTGACGAATAAGTCGGGAATTAAATATTTCTCGCTGTTCTTCGATTTCACTTTTTCTTACCATAGTATACATTTTTTTCTTCGCCACCAAGAATTGGGAGAAAACAGGATTTTATCCGTGGTATATTCATTTCATCTTTTCGATGTCTCTGGAATTCTAAATTTGAAATGCTGCAGATTTTGATGCGAAATATATTTCTCCCTCGTGACCATCGATTTTAAATTGTTCAGAACATCTTTTACGCGTGGGACAGGTATGTAATACTGCTTTCAGTATATCAATTCTGTAAAATTCATATCCGCATTCTTTTCTAGTCGTGGTGTAACATACTTATGTTAGTAGTGTGCTTATGCTATGTGGTTATTCTGTCGGGACTTGATTTACATTCCTCCTCTGTAATGTCGAATGTGATACATGGGGCTCTTTTTACTGTGAAATCTTAAATCGACATATCCATTGTGCTGTAGTATGGAGTATGTTCTTGCTTTTTCATCGATAGTGCACAGCAATTTCTTCATCGCGTAGACACGGAACACTTGGGAATTTTACATCCACTCGTTTGCTTCGATAGGTAGGAAATGTTTTTGGTCGTATTCATTTCATTACAAACAATTAGATTGACAATGATTTATATATTTTTCGTATACGTTACATCATATTTGGCATATTGTTTCTAATATTACCACTTCTTAAGTGTAAACATATTAAGAAATATAACACTTACGTTTGTCCTGTTTCACAGAACATTAATTACAATAGAGTATAAAATTAACAATATAAACTTCGCTTTCGTGTATAAAGGTAATTAAATAATATAGTATCAAATGATATTCTACGACCATAAGTTACGTTAAGTAAGTAGTAATACTATCATGGATCATATAGATTACGTAGTTGAATAGATACTCGCGCAGCGTATCAACTAAAATTAATAAATATCACCTTCACTAGATATGTAAATAAAGAAACTATATATTAGTTTGCAAACAAATTTTTGCCAACATAGTGCAATACTAATGAATTAGAACAAAGGTTGTTTTTTCAATGTGCAGATACGACGTAGCATCGTTAGCTTTATAGTATTATAACAGTTTAGTAACAATCAATATCAATACTACGTAATGTACTCCGGTACAGTCCAACGTTGCAATATAATGGTGAAATATACATTTCACCAGTTTCAGACTTGATACTCTTTTTCAAGTATCACATATACACTTACATGTATACTTACGGAACGGATATAATTAATAAAAACGCAAAAGTACGATTAAATTAAAACATATAGTATTCCGCTGCTTCTAATAATAAAAAATGTTTATTACATTCATATCGAACAAATGTAATTTTAGGGATAAGTTCCCTCGCTGCAATGTTTCTGCTCCCCAAAGGAATTTCTTGAATCATTAATATTTGTTGTTGGGTCAGTAAAAACATCGATCACACTGCCGAATGCGTCATTCTGAAATGTATTCATCGCGGACATTGTTCTTCGCAGTTTAACAATGCCCTTATAAAACTATGTCCGTCATTCATCGAGGACATTGTTTCCATTGCTATTCATCCGTGTCGTTGACTAGATCTATTACGAACGGTCTATTACCCCTATTTTCTATTCTAGCCGAACACGGAGCAGGAAGGCAGCCGATAGGTTCCTGCAAACTCTCCGTATTGTTATTTATCTCGAACACTTCGTTGTCATAGTTAATACCGTACAGGCACAACACGTCTGACGGAATACCCGTCATTGTCATATTACCAATCATTAAGTTTTCCTTCAAGCTATCCTTACTGCACACCGTCATCGCGTTGTTATAGTTTTGTATCTTCAAGACATACTCCTTCTTGTCCGAAATACATTTCTCACTGATTGGACCTCTGACGACGTTATTCTGGAGATTCGGTTTAACCGTCATTCTTTTTTTCTTCTTCCCGCAATCTTCACTGTCGTCTGCAGTTTTAACGTCAGATTTCGCACTTCGTTTCCTTCTATTCACAGGCCCTACCTTTCTCACCTCTAACAAATGCCAACCTTCCTCTTCCATTCTCTTCATATCTGTGATGGCGTCCTGCACCAATATCTGTTGCTCGAACCGATTTGGCGACTCGTGGTTGATTTCCGTACTGATGCTGCGTCCTCTAACTATGCGCAACACTTCTTGGATTTCGTTGTCCTTGTCCTGGACGTGAATAGACGAAGTGTTTCCAATTCGACGTTCTCCTTGTTCCTGTCTGCTTTGTTCTTGATGTTCGTGTTTCCGTTGCTCTTGATGTTGCGCATGATGTAGTTGCTGCTGGTGTTGTTCTACTTGTTCCTGCGGCAACGGTGTTCGCTGTATCGTTAATTCGATAGATGAAGGAGGTTCATTTTCATTTGGCACGATTATTGGCGAAATCATAGGCGGTACTAATCGGATTGTATTAGCCACAGTCTGTGACGGTTTTATTTTCTCGCTCATACTAATATCATCTCGTAATCCATTTGCATTAATGTTTATGGGCTGTACAATCGGTTCTAACGATCTGTTTGTGTCTTCTGTTAAAGACTTAGCATTATTTTCCGTGCGGCTCAAAATTGGATTGAATGCTTCACTGAATCGAGAATCGCAAGTGCTTTTGTCAAGAGTTACCGTCGTACCATTTTCCTCAAAGAGTTTAGAGTTGTCACTAATATGCGTGGGATTTAGCCCGGGTAGTAGTTTCGTCGATGTAACATGCGGAGAAACATATTTTTCGCTTATAAACGTATCGCATGTTTCGTTATATCTGTTTAATACGCGACGTTCCACCTGTGTCGAATCTTTCTCGACAATTGCCTGCTTATTTGATACAATGTCGCCAGCCAAATATCGATTCGGGCTGATTACCTTATGAATAACTGAGTTGTAACATTGGTAAGGACTATTACCAAACACCGGAGGATCGATACGAGAATGTACACTTTCATGTACGCCCTTGCCCATGACTAATTCGGTTTCATTGGGCGGTTCGGTCTGTGTACACATATCAATCGCATTTATCTTCAAATGTTTTTTCTTCACGGAAGTCTTCGCGACCACTTCTTCGCCTATACGTAAAGTTATACGTAGTTTCTTTTCCAACTTTGTTCCGAAGTTCTTGTCCGTCACGCTTCTAGCATGACCGAGGGGTCTGCGAACTATCTTAGATAATTCACCTTCTGTTCCTGTGTACCGAGTTTCTTCAACTGTTGCGCTACGAAGTTCTTCGTATTTTCGATGCTTTAACGCGAGGTGTACTGTTAAGTCGGTTTGGCATTTGAAACACCTACCGCAGTGCTCACATCTCGAACCTAGGATAACAACACGACAGTCACGCAACATCACATTATGTGGAATATTAATCTTCTCAATCCTCTGATCACTGAACGGTGTGCTGTACGGGTATTGAAGCCTTCTCATTTGGAGACCGATACTACGAAAAAAATCTTCTTTCCCGTGAAGTTTCGATACATCCACATCCGGTGCGCGTAGAAAATGGTTTCCACAATGCCTGAGAGTTCTCACCGAGTACCTCCTTGAGTCTCCGTTGTTGACATTATCTCTGTGCATGCGTGGCGCCATCTTCTAAAAGCTAGGGGTCCTTCTGTAAGTTCAAATTTTTAACATTTAGCTTTTTCGCATAAGATTAATGTAAAACTAATGTTAGAAGTGTATAATAGTATAGTAAAATTATATGCTCCGTGAGATCTTCGTTAATATATTACACGTAATTGTTAAAATATGTTTGCAATTTTATGAGCTGCTCTATCGTCGACTGACTGGAATGAAGTTTATTTTATACAAATTGAATAAATAAATATTAGTACTACGATGATTGAAATACAAATTATAGTTAAATTTTATCTACACAGAGTTCATTATGAATCTATCAGAATTTATATGAGATTTCATTTTTTCATGTATTATTTATCGAAACAAATTTATGGATTATTTTCATATCATGTTTCGTCACAAGAGGTGTTTGGGATTAAATATGGGTTTTACCGTATAAGCTATTAAAAATGAGCCCATGATATATGCTGGTACGATAAACATGTATGCTTATACATAGAGGGTATTCCGTACATGTTGTATGACCCGTCAAGGGCTAATTACTGGATTGACTCTGACCATCATTTATTATTTATGAACGAAAAACACTAACCAATCAGAGAACGCGATTAGTGCGTACTCGGCCACGAGAGCATGACCTACAGTCACTCGGGGTCACGAACAAAAACAGTAAGGACCCCTTAACGGGGATTCCCCATTTGCGGAACACCCTGTATATTTGTATTATCCCAAGGGGCGAGAAAATAGTGACAAGTATTCTTTGAACATTTTCCTTAAATAATCATATGTTGCGTTAGAAATTTACATTAGAAGTATATTTGTACATAGCATGAAATAACCGGGATTATTAATTCAAAATAAAATTAAATCTCTACTGGTATAATGACTTTTCACATGACGCGGTCGGCATAACGGTCCCTTGCATTCCGGGGCCCGATTGTGTATTGATCCAGGCTTTACAAAAATTCAAAAATTTCCGAGATACTTTTTGAAGTCTCTAATTTAATGTTTAAGTGAAATGTTCAACCCATCTTGCAATAATAATTCCAGGGAAAGTCGTGAAAAAATGGGAATCTGTTTAAAGATACACAGTTTTGTAATAAAAAAATATTAAAAAATTTATTTTAGTAAAACTATATTCTTTCGAAAAATCATAATGAAAGCTAGACCTTAAACAAGTATAATGCATTTGCAGAATTTTTGCTGATATGGGGGAAGAAAATGTTCTTCGAACTTTTTGAACCGAATAGAGGGGTTGCTTTTACGCTTGAGTAATAATAAACGTTAAGAATGAAAACAGATATGCATATGTACACGATTCGGTATGTTGCCTGTGAACAGGCTGGAGCACACTTGCGTCGCATCGCCCGTTACTTACGAAAAGACTGACGTGAACGACAAAACGGGTCGCTGAAGGCACACTAAGCACTTTATCCTCGTAGTAGATATGCACAACTGAGCTGAACTGAAGTGACCGAAGTGAACAGTATTTGGGGAGCCTCACCCTTGCAGGTATAAGTTTTGTTATATGGGTATCTTCGTTTTGGGGGTATTGAACAACAAAATTTTTGCCTACAACTCAGCGACCCTTTATGCCGGTGGATGGTTCATTTATATTAATTTATTCTCATAATTTGTCGACCCCTTAATGAACAAATCGAATGAAAAAAACTTCTAATACGAATTTGTTTGACAAAAACGTCAATAGTTATATCTTGCACATTTATTTTCCGCTATATTTACAAGTATTTGGGTATATACATACTATATTAAGTTTTACCACTTTTACTTTCATAACTTAAATAATCATCATACTTACTTCAAGAATTGCAAAGCGTACAGATCCTTAATTGTTCCATATTTGTTCTCCACGTAGTAGCAAATCATCAGTAAAAAAGCAAAAATCTTTGCTTCAAAACGTGGTAGAATGATATTAAGTATGAGATACTGGATACTGAAGGACTATGAGTAATCAACGTTGCGTAGATGACGCAATTCCGGTGCTGCCGAGCACTTATTTTGTCCCGACTATTATGGCTAAAATGTCAACTATTCAATTACCATTATAACAAAAATTATTTTCTACCGATTAATACAAACGTAAAACGATTTACTATCGGCCTTCACCTTCAATTCAATTTGACGTAAGTCTTAAAACTGAAACTTTGGTATACCCAATAACGCAATATGGCAACGCCACGGAGACGTAGTTAAATAACCAGATAAGACCCACGATGTTTGGCGAATAGAAAGAGAGGTTGCATGAGTCTCAACCAATAGCCGGCGTTGTTTTATTCCACATATCCTCACTTACTCTACACACATCTGGCTGCATAGTATTTATCTCGCCAGCCACGAAAAAGAATTTATGACACAGTATTGTTGCCTCAGGAGACAAAATACATCTTAATAGAATATATTATTTGAATAAACAAATATACTCATTGATAGATAATAAATACTTATTTGAAAAGGTTTCTTACGTTCGTTTCATCTATTATAATATAATTCCGACATATAATTACAATGAATTAAGATCGTGACATGCAATGTTTATTAACCAAAACTTTGTGTACGTAAAGAGACAATATAATTATTACTCATATACGTATATGTATCTTCGGAACAGTAACTTATTTATAGCCCATTCCAAAACGAGCCTGAAAAGTATGAAAAAGCGTAAGATTGTATATTTAATATCAACTGTAAGTGAAAATGCAGATTCAGCTCCCTAACAGATTTTTAAAATTGGTATAGTTATACATAATTTTATATTTAATATTAGCAAATGTGTTCAAGCGTATTAGAACATATTTTCAATGGATTCATACAGCAACACGCAATATCGATAAGATACTACTTATACGCAGTTATAAAGATGAATTAGTGAAATAGAGATTTTTGTGTATTTGGATTCAAGGTGCATTTGTTTGATATTAATTAGGTTTAGCAAAATGCATTCAATTTTGGGTTATTGATAATTGGAGTGGGCAATGTCCAAATGGAATATAAATATAATGTAAATATTGGGTTGTATATATAGAATATAACCGAACTTATTTATGTTACAACTCAATACATACACATGTACTGAAAAATACCCAAATCAAGACAAAAATGTCCAAGTTCAGCAGTCTGCAGAGATAACATCACCGTGATTGATAACCACTGAGAATATGCTATGCCAGACTAAACATGATTCGCCATAAACACCTGAATCGTACGTGACGTACAACAATTGTACACAGTAGTTTCGTCGAATGCTTTTTTGCACAACGAACAATTAAACAGTCTAGTGTTATATAAAATTATAAATTACGCCTGACGTAACAAAATAACCATCTGTAATTTGTATAGATAGAATGCAGTATATAATTATATTATAAATAGTTGATGATGAATAGAATTTTAATAGGAGGATGGAATGCTATAAATTGGATTGTTCATAATTTCTCCAGATGTTTATGAGGTTTTAAATATTTTATGCTAAAAAATGTTGTAATAAAAACTAAATTGTATAACTATATAGTTAAAAATATTAGGAAGCTTCGTGATCACCGAATAAGTAAAGTATGCATCTATCTTGGTCCTGTGGCGCAACGGATAACGCGTCTGACTACGGATCAGAAGATTCCAGGTTCGAATCCTGGCAGGATCGATGAATCTTTTTTGTTATTACAAATTATCACAAATCTATTACACAGACGAATAGATAAATAAATAATATATCTATAAATGAAAGTGGACTGAAACTTTGGTTTACATATGTTAACGTTCCTGTGTTCTAGATGAAATTGTTTTGTACTGCTGCATGATCCGCTTTATTTCATTAAATTCTGTTTATATTTGTAACATTTATTAGAACATAATATTAATTAAAAATATTTTTGAAATTAACTGCAACTTTTGCAGTAAAATATGTCCATATAGACCTATAGGCAGATAAAATAATTTACACAAGGGCCCTGATGAATTAAATTCTAATGTTACAGTTCACTTTTGCAAAGGCACAGATTCTTCTTCGGTAAAGTTTAATAAGAATAGAAGGATAAGTAAAATTGAAGAAATTGAGGTTTCCTTAATAAAATGAAAAATGTCTGTCGTGTTTTACGGGTTCAGAAAAGGAACATTAATAACCATTCTACAATTGCATAATGGGCTCTATAATATAGCAGGCATAATAGCAAGTGAAACGCAGGTACATATTACAGAAAGAACTGACCAGTTGTCAGTCGATCTAGAACGAGTACTCTATCCATAACATGTAATTTTTGCATAGTACATAAGACGTAAGCCATAAATTACGCTCATTTCAGTACTTTCTTTATCACTATAGTATGGTTAGGGACATCTGTAGCGTAAAAAACAGTATGCAAAATTTAATGCATGTAAAAGAATATTTTATAATGTTACTTTGCATTCGAACCACTTACGTACGTTCTAACAAAATGAAAATTATATTTGCTTTATGCAATAAAAGACTGCAATAATTATTGATAATAAAAGATCCCATGCTTATAAGCATACAAGACGCACATTGTCAATATAAAAAAAATTTTGTTTGCAGGATCAATCTGGATCTGCGAATGTACTTCTTAATATGGATATCGGTGCTTGTGCTGTTCACACGTACGCGTAAGTTCTTCTATTTAACAATATAATTATATAATAGTAGATTACTCTATATAAACCTGACAATGAACATTTGAAAAATTATGGTTATCTAAACAGATATAATATGAATCAGGGAAGAAATATGTTATGTTCGAATTCTTACAAGCTCGAAACAGTGCAATGCAATTAAATAATTTTTAAAGATCGTTCAATTTTAGCATATTGCAAGGGTATTACAATTGGGCCATGACAGAGAAAAACAAATATCTCTTCAATTTGTTGCATTGGAAAAACAATGAATTGTGGCATTAGCCACTATTTGCAACTAATTAAGTTGAAAACCATGCAAAATCAAGGGAAAGATCGGGGATAATTGTTGTCAAAAAAAATAAATAAATGCAATTACTCTGTTCGGTTTTGACGACGCTAATATTCATTTTATACTACCGTGAGAATGGAACCATCAACATTGTTTGATCGGTATGATTCGAGCAGAGACTTATTGAATTGTGTAACAATGGGGCATTTCTTCCTAACGATGTCATCACACACAGTGTCATTTCATAGGCACGCCAACTCGGTTATAAAAGCTTCACGCATCTATATGACCTTCTAAACCCCTGTGAGGTTCAGCCTTGTTCATAGAATTTTATGCAAATACGATTTGAAGCATGCAAACCTCACGGCGTAAACTATAATGGATAAGACTTACAAAAAGTTTAATACTACGATATACAAGAATTGTAAAAAGAAAAAAGATACATTACAAGAAGTCCATTGCTGGGAAATCAATGAAAAATATAACATGCGCCTATTATAACTATTTAAAGATATCTAGTAATGGGAATTGACCTTTTAGTTTTAATTAATCCATTACCACACTAAACTTCAGCAGAATATACTTCCGGCGAGGAAACAATCCTCGATTCACCCCGAGGATCATGCGACGGTTACAAACGTGGCGAAGATGATCTTCAAACTTTCGATTTCATCAGCAAGTTGAAACTGGATTTCTTAGAAACTCATTACGCCGGCGTGACACGAGTCAGGGGTAGCAACCGCATGCAAACTGCTTACAGATTGGAGAAAGAGACCGATATAACTTTGCCAACTAAGTACGATTCATCAATCTATGTTTCAAGGATACTTCGAATTATTTTTCAACGACCGACTCGATGGTCACGTTGATTGTACAAAGACCTTTGCATGTTGTTTGTCAGAAATATACTTCCAAACGGATTGCCAGAGGAATTTAGCGCAGTCTGCACATTCAGGGCCAGAAAACTGCCAAAGTATACTTGGCACATTATCAGAATCGTCGACATGGAAAACGAGCCCCAGTTTTTAATCGCAATGAACCCAAAAAGTCAGACCCTCGACTTTTCTATGAAGAGCCAGAACGGCGAACTGCAGACGGTATCGTTCCCGGCTGATCGTGTGAGTAAAATGCAGTTTTTGCAGCATTGTAACAGGTTTTTTATGTAAATTAGGATCATTAGAAGGGATCTCCTATTATACATGTATTCGAAAGAGTAGATAGACAATTGATATAATTATAAGGGGTCACTAAAATTTGTTGAGCTATTAATATTATCCTTTATATACTATCTCCTATATTATTTATTTAATATTTTACTAATCCAAGTGATGTTGTTTTAATACTGTTTATCACCTATTTTAAATATTTATCCTCAAATGTTTATTTTACAAAGCAATAGATTTCCTCGTTCTGAAACATCTGCATAGATTATACTCGCATGCCTGTTTTTTTATTAACTAATTTATTTCATATCTACTGCCCTAATTAATAAGTAAGCACCTTTCGAAATCAATCGTGCGTGCAAAAATGAAGATAAAAAAAAATCCTTAACCCTCTACATCAAGTACATTTCAACTAATCCACTCGATTGCCGTCAGACCAAGCTTTATTTAAAGCTGCCCGCCCTTAAAAGCGTCATCGAGGATCGCGCGATAATGAAAACGGGTCGCCATCGTGATTACGGATATTTCAAAATATGGTCCCAGCATTGCCGCGTGAAAAGTCGATTCTCCTGTCAAATATCAATCGAGAGGTCGCGTGGGCGTATGAATTATACCCTGTCGCCGGGGCACGTGGAAATCGTGTCACGAGCTGTTGCGTAAGTCTCGTGCGAAATAGTTTAGTGGTTTTTCAGGGCGTCTAGAAAGAACGCGTTCAGAGTGCGTACAAGATCGGAAAGACTGATGAGAAT
This sequence comes from Nomada fucata, assembly GCA_948146005.1. Lineage (NCBI taxonomy): Eukaryota > Metazoa > Arthropoda > Insecta > Hymenoptera > Apidae > Nomada > Nomada fucata. The sequence goes on from OX411275.1 coordinate 10,940,820, forward strand.
ACCAATCGTCGTGACGTTTGTCTCGCTTCAAAGAACTCGCGTTGCAGCGTCCTTAATGAACACGGGAAATTCTGAATGCATAGCTGGAAATTGCCCTCTGTTGTCAATCGATGTCGCTGATTGTGCATATTCTCATCGATCGTTTATATCCTACGCGAAAGAATAAAGTTTGTGAATTGCACACTTAGGTGAACTTGAACAGGCATGATGAACTATAATTATTAGAAACTTCAGTAATGTACTAAACGCAGTTATAACAAAACGAAAAAATAGTTTCCTAATTGTACTAATCATTGATTTTTGAGGAATCCGTAGAACCTAGCAGATGCGGAAAGATTGTACTAAATCACGCTTAACACTCGCCTGGCAGAAAATTCAGTAAGACGTTTGATTAATACAGATATTCGACAAGAACTGGCACAAAATTAATATCGGAGCCTTCAAGGATAGACTGGTGGTTTATATCGATTGCGAGTACGTTGGCACGCAAGAAGTGAAACCTCGAGGGTCGATCAATGTGGATGGTGAGATCTCGATATCGAAGATGTTGCATAGCAAGCTCACTGTACCGGTAAGTTCGATCGTTCACCTCTGGAATTGCGCACATTGTGCACCGGTGATTGTGATAAGATCGACAGCGTTGTTAACAGGAAGCTCGATTACTCATTAGTCGAATCCAATCGGCAAGGCAGTTATCGATAATTTTGTCATCCATATATTGTTCTTGCTATTTTATTGTGATTTTTGCGAATTAATTGCGATGCTTCAAATAGAAGTTTGAAATTAATGAATAGTGTTATACTATTGAGCGTAAAATCTGATTAGTTATCGATTAATTATAGTAGGCCAATATTTATGAATAACATTTTATATCACTAGGATCAGGATCAACATTCGTTTTACTTCAGGGTTAATTTATCGTATTAAGTAATTTGGTTTCTTTCTTGTCACACAAATTATTTTCAAAGTTTTTACAAAATTTAATCGATTATATTTTTGAAAGCTTTTTCTATGGTATACAAAGCAAGAATGAGATATAAAAGAAGAATTATTTCACAAAGTTTTATGTTCATTTTTATATTATATAGATTAATAAAATGGACCTCATACCCGAGGGTTTCAAAATATTATACCACAGATGATATCTTTCTTACATAATCTTCTGATCGTTTTGTGCGAAAGACCTTAATGGCTGTTCTCAGAACAGGGGATCTTTTAATTTCACAAAGTCGGCGCAGGTCGGAACATATGTGATCATCGTGCAAAAAAAGTTTGCGATCGCGAATTCCGTAGAATGATGCTTAGCACATCCGCAAAGGTTGTTCGCGTTGGTTTGCGCCAGACAAATGCATCCGTCTCAAGCAGCAATTAAGAAGCACTTAATTAATAAACACTTTATAATAAACGAGGCTAAGACGTAAGTGGGTCGAGCTAGATTTAGTAGCACACTCGAAGTGTATAAGAGTAATATGTACTCATGCAAAAGCTCGTAAAATCCCTCTGAACGAGTTATTAGCTCAGCTTCACGAGAAATGAACAAAAACTCAAATAAATTACCAAACGGATGACTTGAAGGCCCACTGGCGTTGAAATGAATTGCCACTATTTAGGCAAATATAACATTGTCAATTTGTGATTCAGTGCCCAAATAAGATTATCTGATTTTAAAGATATGTTCAAATGACGGTATACGGAACGGCACTGAAGAAAGTGGCAGTGCAATTGAAGAATAAATAGAATTTAATGAAAAAAGAAAACTAAGTACAGTAAGAATTTAAATTGAAGACATTTTTAGCAAAATTTATAAAATTAGATCCAATTATAAGTACAAATTAAGTACCCACTGGCTGATTTCCATCCGAGTGAAAATAAAATAAAAATATTTATATAATACTACGTAATACTAATAATAGTATTTACTTAAGATTTACCAGTATTTACTGCCTAGTACTAGTAGAAGATTATGCATAGAAAATCTGGAATTTGTATATACTTATACTTAGTACTTTCAAGCATTTATATACATATTTTTGCGCATACGACCCGTATTGGACGTAAAACGTGTTTCAAGTGATTAAACTTTTGCATTGTGTTCTTGACATAAGACCTACTTTTTCACGAAAACCTGTCTCTAGATTGATATACAGTGGATGGTCTTAAATTGCGATCCTACCAGGCCGGAGCGAGAAACCTGCGAGGAACTACCCGTAAGCCTATATATATTTTACACAATTGCATTATTCATTATGGCCCCACGTCGTAATTATCGTAATTGCAGAAGAGCCTTAGCAGCCCTTTATTACCACAAAGGAGTCTTGGTTGCGAAATTATGTGTCCACAAGGACCTCCTGGAATTAATGGCACTAATGTGAGTCAGGGCTCCGCGTTAGGGATGCACATTTCTGTCTTATTCATCGCTTGATGTTTTTAAAGTAATACATTTATATTTCCTTTCATCAGATTTACTTCATACTAAATACCTTTTACAATTCGATCCATAGTTTTCAAACAGAAAATGTTTGTAAAAACAAAACAATATTTGTTCAGGGTTTACCTGGTCTTGAAGGACTACCTGGCCCCCCAGGACCGATTGGGAATCCCGGTTTACCTGGAAGATCGGGTTTACGTGGCCCTCCAGGAGAACCGGGGAATATAGTACGTTTTCATAAACACCTCACCAATAACATCGTATGTCGCCCTTTTTTATTTACTTTGACGCATAATATCGTGGTATTTATTAGGGGCCACAAGGTTCTAATGGTGCACGAGGATATCCTGGTAACCCAGGTCGTAAGGGATCTGCTGGACCTATTGGATCACCTGGTGTAGCAGGAGAACGCGGCGAGAGAGTTGGTTCATTATCTTGTTCGCGCATTATTTTCATTTGTTACAATTAGCAGAATATATTTAATTTGTAGTAACGTCATACTTGTATGCACACTTGTCCCATTTGTGGTAGGGAGATATGGGATTTCCAGGATTAAAGGGTGATCAAGGTGTTCCTGGACCACGCGGTTATCCAGGCCCTGCAGGCCCACCAGGAAACGTTACCGATTATCGTGAAGTTTTGCCAAGATTCGTTGGACCACCTGGCCCTCAAGGTTATCCAGGACAGAAGGGGGAGTCAGGTGAACGTGGTGATAAAGGGGGACAAGGTGAAAAAGGTACTGGTTTGATACGTATTTTTTAAAGCTCATCCCTTTTCGGATTAATTCGACTGTGTCAAATGTTAAACGTCAACGCTAAATACGATTATGTCGATTTATCCGATAAGTAATCCTTGAAGTGCCGCGCAAACTAATTTAATCTTGTTAGAAAACCACGCCAAGTTGTAGGTGTCCACGTATATACGTGCGATGATTCATCGTTAAACGTATTATTCTGATGCTGGCGAGCGCAGAATGCTTAATCCGTGGTCTCGTTAACAAAAGAGTATTCATTTTTATAAATACGTACATACTGCTTTTAGCTTTACACTACTTAAAAAACGTTCACTTATAACTGTACATTTTTCTCTTTGAACCATGCATTTTGCATTACGCAATTCAATGTTTCATTTTGTAGCTCGACAATATAACTACTTTAATTCCTCACTTAATTTTGTAAATGTTTTGCGTAATCCAAACCGATTAAGAAGAAAATCGCGAAACGAAAATATGAATGTTTCATTTAAAATGATGTACATTGTAATAATCACATTTCATCCTTCATTTAATAATCTTGATGGAGTTTTGTCTTTTGGAGCTTCGTAGCATAACAATGAATGAATCTCGTCCCCCTCGAATCAGTTAATGCGTTAATTGCAATATTGCAAAAGGTCATTGACACCTTTGTAGAAATAATTCATCCCAATAAAGTGTGTCAACAACCGCATATTTAAAGGTCGAGCGCAATCGTTTTAATGGCTTCAACTGTCTAACCAACATGTTTCCACTTATCCTACTCCCTCCTATTTCTCCGTTTTTGCCATGCAGTTTCAACAAAATTATAATTTATGGATTTAACGTTAACTATTCTTTGTATTCATCAAATTCATCAAATTCATCAAAAAGACGCATAAATATTCTATTAACAATACAATATTTCTAAAAATCAAGATATATGAATAATGCATCATTTGAGTACAATATTCCGCATATAATTATTAATTGTTCGAATGCATTTTGTAATTAATTCACTGACACTGCAGAACATAATTATTGAGAAGTATAATTGCAATACTCTCTGATAGCTGACACGAAAACAATATATTGTCATGCACATCGACGACGACCTAAATAGAACCATTCAAATTGATTGTAAATCAATTTATTGCAATCTGCTGCAATGCCCGTAAATTCCTTTCCTTTTATCAATCACTAAATGTATGCCACTCTCGTGATGGGAGCTACTAGTAGCACTCAACGTTTATCAAATTGGAGGCATCCTATTACCTTTATGTAATCTAATTCAAGACGTTCATAATAATTTTGAAATTAATGTACAATATATCATAGAATAATTGTTCGTGTCCAACTATGTTTTATCACATACATCTTAAAATGTCAGGGGTATCGAAAATGTAACTGCTGTTTTCTTATTTTTTTGTATGCGTTTGTTATACCACGAAAATTATAATTAGTGTAGCAGTTAGAAATAATTAGAATTAAATTTAAGGTGAACCTGGGGAGATAGGAAATCCTGGACAAAATGGGCCTCCTGGATCCGAAGGAAAATCTGGACTTCCAGGGTATCCAGGCATCAAGGGAGCAATGGGATTTCCTGGTGCAGCAGGCCCGCGAGGATTACCAGGTCCACGAGGTGAAGAAGGCTCACCTGGCCAACCTGGTATTCAAGGTTCAAAAGGGGAAACCGGGGAACCCGGCCGTGATGGTCCGTAAGCTAAATTAAAAAATAATATGTTCATCTGGATTACCGAGATATTTAACTTATTTATTCAGGTTTACCCGGATCAGTAATTGGTTCTGTAGTACCAGGACCACCTGGACCAGAAGGTCCTCCAGGTTCACCTGGCGAAGACGGTCTTCCAGGAGTTAAAGGAGAATCTGGTCCAGTTGGTCCGCCAGGACTTCCAGGATTATATGGGAAAGCTGGTTCTCTAGGACCTCCAGGACCTCCAGGATTACAAGTGAATTTGTTAAATAATTGCTATTGCAAATATATAATTATAATAATATAATTCAACTCAACTAGAATTTATTTCAGAATTGATGTTGCTTTTTAATGTTATCTCTGTACTATAACTAGGGCCCACCTGGTTTACCTGGAGAATTAGGGGCCCCAGGACTTCGTGGTATAGATGGTATTCCTGGAAAACCCGGGTCTCCTGGGTTCGATGGGAAACCTGGGATCAAAGGAGACAGAGGTCAACAAGGAGAACAAGGTCCAATTGGACCACGTGGCTTATCAGGAAGCATAGTAAAAATAATTTTCATTTTTTATTACATATTATAAATAAATATGTAAAATTAAATATTACGTTTTCCATTTATTTTTAATAAATAAAATGTAGAAAATTTGAAAACAAATATTTTTCCTAGGGTGCACCTGGTTTGCCTGGTGTAGCTGGTATTCCAGGATTAGAAGGACGACCTGGTAGCCCAGGTCCTCCTGGACCAGCAGGGCCACCCGGAGAAGTTGTAGATATGTTAAGCACCAATAATGTGTTGGAATCTATTGGTAGTCCAGGAGTTAGTGGACCCAGAGGTCTACCAGGTTCTCCCGGATTAGTGAGTAGTCCTTTGCATTATTCTCGAAATAGAAAAAGTATTTCGCAAGAACTTTAAATCTTTGCAGTTGTGTTTCAACATTTTGAAGTGTGATTAGTTTATTTATAACAATAAACAGTACGTTTATTGTTATCTAAAATTAGCCAGGTGAAAGAGGACCTTCAGGAGAACGAGGCCCAGAAGGTCAATTTGGACCACCAGGAGTTTCAGGGAAGGATGGAGCACCAGGACTTCAGGGGCCACCAGGAATCAGAGGACAAACAGGAATGCCAGGTGTCCAAGGACCACCAGGCCGAAGTATCACTGATACAGAAATTCGAGATATATGCGCCAGTGTTCTACGAGGTGAATATTTATTACTAAGTTATAGTAATTTAATGAAGATTTTAAGTACAAATATTAAAGGCCTTATTTGGTACTTGTACATAAAAGCGAAGTCTTTTTCTACTTCGAAAGTATTTTTTGTTATTTAATACGTGGTAAATATCCATTATCCTAATTCACTATCTAAATGCATCTATTATCTTCCTGGATAAATGGAGTTCTCCATATAGAACCAAGGCTAATATAATTATAAAGAGAAACAGCAATATCAACTGAAATATGAAAGTGTCGTGAAGGTGATAGGTCAAAGTGAGTAGCAGAAAGTTCGAAATAATTACAAATATGCACCAATAGGCAAAAAATAGTACAAAATTACTAAAGCTGATATACCACAATGACATCCTCAGATTAATGACTCGTCTTTGGCACAAAGTTTTTGTTAAGAGTATGGAAAAAATAATTCTTCCTGTTATTGCTACGTATACATACAGAGCAAATGACCGAGATGGCAGCACTGATGCAAGGCCCACCTGGCCCACCTGGTCGAGGCCGTCCAGGTCGTCCTGGATCACCTGGTCCACAAGGTCGCCCAGGTATATCCCTAAGAAAAGGGTTGCCAACCTCATTTGCCTGCATTCGATCCCTTAACTGTAGAACCCGATGGTAAAACTTGTACTGCTATGAATTTTTCGGTGTGTTTTCGTTATCAAAATTCAACATTCAGGTGTATAAAAAATAGTAATAGTTCCTATTTCATATCAGACTTATCAAATCCTTCATTTTCGTTGCACTTAATTGTGAGTGTACAACCTTTCCCCAGAAACCCATAATAAAAAATATCCTCAGTGTTCCTGACCATGATAGCCTAGCATTGCAATGATCATCAGCAGTAATGGTTTATCATAAGTTGCTCGAAATGACACCTTCATCCTTAGTTAGTGTCGGCATTCATCGGCGATGTGATTCATGTACACGCGGATGCGTACATCTGCTCGATTAACAGTCGATCGATCGGGGATTAACATCTTACGTGGTTGTACGTCGATAAAGACGATGGAATCCTGCATGTGTCACAGAGAGGCTGAAAGAACTAACAGAGGGTCTACGAGGGCCACCCGGGTTGCCAGGACTGGCCCGACAGGGTCGTCCCGGTCGAGCCGGAATCCAGGGCATCCCAGGTAGCTAATAGACGAAATATCCTGACACATACTCTTCCTGTGCTCCTTTTCTTCTGTTTTAACAATCAGGCATTATGATCGTTTGATTAATTTAAATTTGAACGCATAAGTAGTTGCATGTTGCTAATGGTCAATACAAAGTTAGTTGATCATCTTTGTCCATCTTCCATAATCAGTAGTTTTGTTCAATTATTAAGAAATTACAATAAGCGATTATTATTTTAGGTGATCCAGGTCCTCCAGGTCTGCCTGGCGAACGTGGCTTCGTTGGATTACCAGGACCCCAAGGTTCTATGGGTCCTCAAGGCCCACCTGGAGAACGAGGTGAAAAAGGTGACCGAGGGCCAGAAGGTGTTGGCGTAGAAGGTCCACTAGGTCTGAGAGGACTGCCTGGTAATATATACAGTTCCTCTTTTGTCATTATTCCTCGGCAAATTTGTTATTGTCTTTTATGCGGGCCATATTAATAGGACCACCTGGCAATGATGGCGTCGGATTGCCAGGAAGGCAAGGAGAACGAGGGGAACCGGGAAGACCAGGTACAGAAAAAAAGAACTTGCAAACACGTTTTTAAAATCTGCTGCCCGCATTTTCAGTTTCCTTACTCGATAGGTATTCCTGGAATGAGGGGACCACCTGGACCACAGGGGTTACCTGGATTTTGCGAGTTGTGCAATTATCCGAGCGCCAACTACTTACAGTATAACCGTGGCAACGAAAAAGGGCCCTAAATTATACTTGTTTCCGAGAGTACGAAAACTATAACTCTAAAGCACTCGAGATCTCACGATCGGTAATTTTATACTCAACAACGATTGAAACTGCCATATAAAGTATTTTTTTTTTATCAGCAATATACATACATTTTATTTTAAGATAAGTATTTGTCGTTGATCAATGATTCATGCAAGCTTCTCTTTAATATAATAGATCAATATATTATATCCGAGTGAAACGTTTGTCAATGTTGTTACAAATAAATATTTGTTAAGTAACAAATAGGTGAATATTTACATCCAAACGGTTAACAACAGAAAAAAGAAACAGAAAGTTGAACAGAAATCATCTCATTCCATATTTACTATACTATTTCCTACGAATTTTAACGGCATATTATAACTTGAGTTTATTATACAATTTTCAACTAGCTTCTAGCTCTAATCTTATACCAGAAGTAACTAACAATTAATAAATATCCTCGCTCGCTGCAACAAGCTAGTGTATTATATTCCTCGAAACACGATTTCATCGCGCGCGCAATGGTCCGATTCCTCGTTCTCCCGTCCACAGGGACGATGGCGCCACCGACAGTTAGTGCTAGATAAAATCAGTGATGGCCGCGAGGCTCGCGATGGATGTTACGTTGTGATTGCGTGCACTTTGTTTATCGCGACGCACTTGTATCAGAGAGTATTCCGTCTTTCTTGACCGTGGTAAACCTAACAGTATCGCGTATCTACGTGAAAAGTTCATTCGAATGAATCGTATTTGCCTCGGCGGTCCATAGAAACGACGCTTGTCGTTCTCTTGACACTTCTGTCCCGTGGTTCGGAGCAGCAGTAGTCTCTCGAGTGCCACGAGAAGTGTCGTTCCTATTCCTACTCGGACGTTTTTCTCGTAGCAGTGGTCGTCCTAATGACATCGCGTATGTGATAAAACGATAAGAAAGGAGCCTTTGTCCACACGGGGACGGCGACCCCATAACCGTCGGCACTTTTTTTCATCGCACCCTTGCTGGAGACACGCGCATCGAAAGCGTCAAAGGTATGTACACCGGCTGTCCAGGTTAGGTGCATCGTCGTGTCTCCTTGCGGTGTTTTTGACCATTTCGATCCACCGTTTTGCACGTTTCGATATATTTTTTTAAACTGTCAGATGAAAATTCGTGAACGGAGGACCTATAAATTCGTAAATAGCAAGATCGTTCTGAATTTTTGTGTTTACCTGTCGGCGCCGGGCAAAGTTTGCCATTCGTTCGGCGTATAGCCGGTATAAATTCTGTTCGAGATGTCTATGAGAAAAGTGTTTCATATTAATTGAAGAAGAGAAATATCAAGTAATTAAGGTGCTTAAGTAAACGGCTGACATGTTAAAATTTTCGCATTAACATTCACGCGCGTATAGTAACAATACGGTTTCACTGGTTAAAGAGCTTGGCTTTTGCTGCACCTGCGAGAGGAACGTCACCTTATTTATTTACCGTTATAGTATATTATAACGGCAATAAGCCGAGACAAATAAGATTAAGTTCATATGCGTCTAATGTAATATAACGGACACTGTCCCGGCAAGTGTACGTCCTATCTGGCATAGGAAGTGTTTGTTCCAACGTTAAACGGTGCTCCACTGAGACACGTTGCTTCCACTACTCGGCACCGGTCCAAAACACTATTCTCAGTTGATTCAATGTTGCCGTGTAACCATTAGTAAACGTTACGCTCGATTCCATCGCGTAGAATGACGTATCGCTATATAAATTGATAAAAACGATCTACAATTCGATCGTGTATCGTTTAAAATTACGTGGCGTGTCTATGAATTGAAAATTATCGATGGACAGTGATCTGGAATGCGTATCAAAACTGTTTTGGAAATATTTCATAAGCTAAAAAAGAAAGTAGGAAAATAATGTCGCATCAGATAGTATATCGATTAGATATAGATTGGAGGTATCGTAACTGTGATAATATAAAACGATTAAAGATTGTTTTTTCGAGTTTACTATTTGGTACATTTGATACACAATCCAAAATTGACCGCGCCTTTTGACCGCTCCGTTTCGCACGTTCCTTTGAACGCACCGAAACTGTCCCACATTCCCGACCGTTCCTCTGTCTCCTCGGGCAATCTTATACACCCCCACCTGGCCCACTTATTGTATTGATTCAAACTTAGGCATCCACGCGTTCCTCATTCCTTTGTAACTTCCTGGTCGACGATCTTCTCTGATGTTTCCTTCTCGATCCTTCCGGCAATTTACGCGTCACAGAGATGATAATTTTATCGGGGTAAATGTATTGAAGAATATGCCGGATCAATATGTTTGGGAGATGTTTCGAGTTTGCCATGAAAATTTCTTCCATTTATGCAAGCGTTATTTCGATGCTTTTTCATCCTGTGTTTTGTTCGTCCCTTTAAATTTTGTTTATCGAGTTTAGTATATGTAGGAATAGTTTTTTTGCGCAGTGATATTAGTGTGTACTGTGAATTGTCGGAGATTTATGACTGATATTATTGATCCCTCGCACTGCTATTTGTAGTAGTACATTCGGGGTCGAAGGCTTTTGTCATCAACAGCTTATGTCGGGACGCTTTTCCCTTTATGCGGCCCGCAATCAATACAGTTTTTAGCTTGCAGTAAACAAAAATAAAATGGGTGGAACGGAAACACGTGGGTTTTAACTTTAGTCCGACATATCTATGTATAAAAATTCTGTTTACTTTTGGAGCATTCCCTTTGCTGCCAAAAATGATTGTGGTCGTTCGTTCTCTTGATTTAATTTTAAGTTTTTACGACTAGATTATAATTTAATCTGTTTATGTCAATGCAGGTTTTCCCTTTATGAAATTTTTTCCACGAGGTCGCAAACCAATTGTGATATTGCAATTTGTGCTGTTTTGTGTACCGATGTAGAATAGTCGAATTAGCAAAACAATGCGATTATATGCAGTTTCTGTTCGCAATACCATAATGTATAATAGGATTCATTTGATACGGGTGAATGGTTTATATTACGCGAATTTCGTATAGTTTGAACCTGTAAACGTTATTGTAACAACAGCAAATTAATTCACGATATTTGATTTCGCTCTCGCATGAGGAAATAAGTTTTTCTCTCTTCCTTTCAAAGCTTGATAGCTCGACACGCAATACACCATCATTTTATAATTGTTCATGTTTTAATTGCAAAATGCTGAAGTAACTCCTGCAAACAATCATCCATAGTTATCCACATACATGTTCACCTACCCTCGACGATTCCATAGGATCGAAATTAGAATTAAATTACAATTTAAGCACACTGGATCTCAAAGGTGACGAAAGCTTCAAAGCCACGTGAAATACAGTTCGTTGATTATTTCGCAGGAACAACCGAATAGCAACCCTTTTTTTCTATTTTCTCTCATACCCGATAAATAAAATTCGCCAGCGTGCATATTCGTGCACGCGAATTTGTACTTACGGTCAGTCAACGGGTGGCTATTGTAAACTATCGATTAGCCTGTACAGAAACCGCCATAGCTTTTACTGCATTTATCGCAGACGCTTGTATACTTACCGAACATTCCACGTGGCAATGTTCTACTGCCCTCTCTCTCTGGCTTTCTCCCTGTGTGCTGGTGATATTAACCGGATCAGCGAAAAAGCTTTGTTCACGATACTCCAACTAGCTTCCAGTACAAAGCTTTGCAAAACGAACCTCGACAGGATTGCATAAGTTATCCCGTTGAGATTTTGCCTCACCGTTAGATTTCATCCTATTTACCGACGTCCATTTCGCTTTGATCTATGTAAGACGTTGTCGAGTATTAATCGCAATTAAATATACAGAATCAACTAAATTCAATGATCAAAGTTGATTTGCGAAAGTCGGCGCGGCAAAAGATTTTTATCGGTCACTGGATTTAATCAGTTTTGTTATTTGAATAAGGGGTGGAAATAAGTTTGGGTCGGTCTCTGAAGGAATGAATTTAACGTTTGACGTGAACGGACTTTAATAGCTTAATGATAGGCGAATAGTATTGATTTGTTCATTGAAGTACATGCGATTATTAATTTGGTGCCTTTTGAAGTTTTGAATATGTATCCTTTTGTGGCGCTCTTCAAATATAAATAGCAGATGTTTTAAATCTGTTCTGCGAACGGAATTAATAATACATTGTTTTTGTAACCTGATTTTTAATTATAGAAAATTATTTGTTGTGTTGCTTTCCCTTTCTTGTTTCTTCGTTGATGACATCATACATTTTATCTGAGGATAATATCACATTGTGAGCTTCTTCTTGGCAAATGGACACATACGGGGACAGGAAAGATTGACTAATCCGGTTAATGGAATTCGAATCATTAATTTGCTGAACGATTGCTCCATACAAGAAAAAAACCAATCGATGGTTCTATTTTTATTTTCGTAAACGCAATATTGAACATGTACCGTATATCCGTACAATTTTTAATAACTCTTAGTATTTGTTTTGAATTTATATATGGTACACTTCTTTTAACTTGCTGAATTTAGAAAAGACTGTCGTAGACCTAGATAAAAATTGTTTTCGATTAGTAGGGCATTCTTTTGGCAAGGAAAGAACTCAACCTTGAATTCTGGCCTACAAATTCTGCTGATAAACTTTGCTTTTACGTAACACTGTCTTTAAACGATTAAAGTAATTGCATTCTTTGTATCGTTAAAATTCATGATACTATAAAACACTGTTTATCACTTAAAGCACATGCATAAGTAGTATTGGTACAGTAACGAATCTTATTTAAATGAAATGTGTAAAGTAAAAAGTGTAGTCGAAAAAAAACGTAACAAATTTTTAAATGCCAACGGCAAAAGATTTATGAAATGAATCGAAAATTCTTGCTAAAAGCTGAATATAAAATGCATTATTCAATTTAATCGTGCGAGGAATGAATATATTTACACTCTGATTTTGCTAATTAATGTCAAGGCCGAATAAGAGTTAAACAAAAAATTTACACGTAAAAGGTAACGAAATTTATTCTGAATCCTTGGACGTCCCTGGGTAGAATCCTTGCCAAAATAATCTGAAATAAATAGATTTCAAATACATATTGTATAACTTTCACAAGTTAAGCAGGTCAAAGGGGATATAAATTGCACGGCATAGTACTGTTACATGATAAGGAAACGTCCTACGATATTTCAAGAGAGCTACAAAAATAAAAGAATTGGATGCAATATAGCAATCCATAACATATAAATAAGCAGTGCGTTAGTATTAATATATTATTTTGATTTCTAAGGAAAATCATAAATATGAAAAGTACCACTCGTGTTATATCAACCAATGAATATCATTACGTCCAAGCGCTTGAATCGTTTAAACTTCTGAGCTATTTTAAATGTGTTCATTACGCATTTTCGTTTAAACTAGAGTTTAATATTTCAATACCTTATCGTTTCCCCTGGTTACACAATTTTCTTTATAATATCAGACGATTGTAAAATACCTTCAGTTATACCAGTTTTATTCATTTTTATATATTTCGTCTTTTCTATTTCCGAATAAATATTTTTACGATTCCAAACGAGTACGTCGATATTCCAGTCACTTGTACATATACTCAATCCACATTTCCATTCAACCCATCATTGATCCATTCTACATTGCAATATATTACCATCAAACAAAAAAATTTGCTGAACCATTATTTCATTTGTTTGCGGTCCTCGTAAGATTAATTACAACACAAGGAAACCTACAAGTACAACAAATACATAAACCATACCACGGCATACGACTGTGAGATGTACTATCCCAGCGTTGGAGAAAATCGATAGTACACGGTTTTTCGAACCGACCAAGGTATTATTATCGCAACGTAACTGGTAACCTAATGCCATAGTCAATCGAGCAGAACGTAAAATCTATATACGCTCCGTAAGAAAAACGTTCGAAAAGAGAGAAGAAGAAAGTATGTATGTACATATATAAGTCTCAGCGTGTGCATACCGGTTACTGGAGTGTACAGGGGGATCGAGGCCCGGGAAACAGTTACGAAGTTCATTGCGCCACGTAATTAAAACTCGAAGTGGCGAACAATGCGAGAATCGTCGATGGTGGTTCGCCCTTCAAACAAAACCTCTTCACCTCGCACCGTTTGCGTAACTGGCTTTAATGACTGAGAACGAAACGCGCCGTAGGAATCGCAGGTATCCTCATTCACTTCCAATAATTAGCGAAGGGGCAATGGAGATCGAGTATCTCCACTCGAAACGTTCCGTTTAGAAGAACGGTCGAACAGATATTTTTTTTCCTTCTTGAGGAATAACACTTTGTCGTTGGATTTACTGCACTATTATTTGGTCCATTATCAGTGGATTTATAGCCGCTCCGCAATGGAGACATGATACGCATTGAGTGTTGCTGTGTGGAACAATAGTTTTCGTTTTGAAACCTCGACGGGTGTCGCATATATTTGCTCGTAACTTTGTAACGAAACGTTTATTGGAGAAATTTGTACAAATCTTTTGTCTTTAGTTTTATTACATATGTCCTTCTTATGCTTGTGATCAATAGTTATCAATGGCAACCTCTTATCGGTAGTCACCAGAATGAAATTGCAAAAATGAGGAGAAAATAGTCAAGTGCTCTTTGAACGATTCTCAAAGATTCAGCTTTCTTTTTGTCACAGGGGAACATTTATAGCTCGACGTTGTTCGTAAAGCACTCCCGTGTGTTTCAGTATATTGAAATACCGCAGAGCTTCGGAAAACGTGTACCTGTCAAACTTTAGAACTGTTCCCGCTGGGTGAAACAGTTGTTTTAAGTGAGCTATTGCTCTGAATAAAGTGTATCGAAAATCGGCCGAGAAATATGAACAGAGACGTTCAGCTCTTGAAATCCTACCGCGAATTTGTTAAAATGTGTCTCGGTACAGATACGACATTTGCCGAAATCTTTTGTCAATTTTACTTTCGTCTGAAACGATTCTAAGTTCAAGCCCATTAAAAATTGTATATTGTATAACTGTACAATAAAATATATGATATGTCAATAATTAAAGCGAACTGCGTGTCAGAGCAAATACGAAACAGGAGGTAAAATGGAATAGTAATTAAAGAGCAATTAAACAACATGGTCTATGGTCTTGAATAAATGAAACGAATAAAAATATTCCGCATTCAAGTGTATGTATTGAAGTTTGGAGTTACTTGTTGATGAAAATACGGACCCCTCAAGTGCTGATCGACTATTCATTTCAATTATTGCCGGTAAAAACGTCAATAAAATGGAGTGTACCTCCACTCGAGGCGATATTCATGTTTTCGTGGAATTGTCGATGAGCTATTTTCATAGCTCGCCGTTTGTTTCGTTGGTTCTAAAGCACAGCTGTGTACTCCAGTGTGCATTCAAGTATTTGCGATATGCGACGAACATGTGGCTGGAGAAAACACCGAATACCTATTCGTTCCGTTTGCATTCAGCGCACGATCTACTCTTGTGAGACATTTGAAACACTTGTGCAAATTTGCTCTCCTTTAGTTTTGCGAGCTTCGAAGTAGCGCAAGTGATACTCTCGAGGTGTGAAACTAGGTCCAGTAATTACATGGCAAATGGACGTGGCGACTTTTTTGAAAATTAAATCTCCACTTTTGCTCGTAACTGTTGCATTCCAATTTTAGCGTTCCCTGTAGCTTTTGAGCTGTCTTGAATTGTTACTTACGATTGGAAAATAATCATTGTTAGCAATAATGCTTTCAATTATTGAAAGGAATGCTTGGTAATAGAATAATAGCAATCTCTTCGCGGCAAAAGAATTATTATTATTTTCCCTTGTTGGAAGTTGTATAAGCCACGGATACATGCTACTGAAATTGTTGCACGACGTATAGGTATTTTAGTTATGCATATACTCGATTCGCAGACGTAATATTATTGAACAGTGTGGAATGTGTTTGGAGGGGAAAAATATTCTTTGTCGATGTTTATGTTGTTGAACAATGCCTTTAGTCTTTGCTATACGGAATTGCAGTTGTACGGCGTTTAATGTATTTTCAACCTCGCGAGACAGTCATTATGCGCAGAAAGACACGCACTAAGGTGAAGAATTTTAACGAGCTAAGATAAGAAGTTAACTGAACATTTTGTTTTCCAATATGAACAGTTACTGTTAGTGGCAATGCATCTCGAATCGGCAGTACAAGAGAAATTCTATTTTACAAAAATTAGTAACAAGTGATCGCAACGAAATGATAAATGCTCGGTAATTAAAATAGAATGGACACGGTATATTTTCGTACACGACAACAGCGTTGCGTAATTGTACAATTAGCAAGATCTGTTTTATGCTTGGTTATTAGACTGTTGTTAAATATCTTCAACGTTTCTATTAAACCTTTTGACGCCGCACGAATGTTGTATTTTTAATATTTTTTTAATAATGATTATCTGTTCTATTTGGTTGTCGGTAAGATACATAGATCTACGTACAAGATCTACGATACAATCTTTGAGAAATCGTAGAATTGACGGTTCTGTGGGTCGCAATAAACTGCTTAATTAAGGATGTGACGTAGTTTACTTCGATTCCATTATAGTGGGTTTCATTATAACGTAGCAGAAATTTTCATGTGATCACCATAGTTTGCCAAAGTAACTTGTTGAACATGTAGGAACTAGACCGCGAACAGAGTCTGTCATAACTAGGTTACGACACCGTATAAACCAAAAATCACGTATTAAGACTGGGTAACACGATCGGAAAATCAATCATACGTTTGCCTATTGATTGAAAACGTGTAATTACATGAACACCTAGACAGGCACGTGTCCTTCTTTAGCACCAGAACTAACGATAGATTCTCGCAATATTTAGATATCATACGTTAGACAGATTATGAACACGAAAGTCATTGAATGGACATTAAATAGAGACAATTAATTGTCATTCTGTCTGATTAAAAGGTATCATATATTGCTACAACGACCACTGTATGTTAATAATTGTCAAGGAAGAAATTTGAACCAAACAATTCTGACTTCCTTGGTAGTTCTAGTGTTAAAAAAATTATCCAATGAAAATGAATAATCGACACGTATTTTGCGGAATATATAACACAAACTTGAAGAACACAATTACCAAATTCTAACATAATTGTTAATACTGCTAATTTGTTATTATTTTAATGTTAAGCTCGTTAAAACAAATGTTGACAAATGTTGATATCGATAAAAGTACCGCAGTAATTGCAAAATTGTTGTTCACCTTAAAATAAAAATACCGTGTTTTACCAAATTAGACGAGTGATGTTCCAAATTGTTGCTTATGATCCTTCTCTGAAAAGGAATATTCCATGTGCATTTAAATCGGCAATGGGCCGATCGACTGATGAACTTTAGCGGTGATTCGCCTCGGGGCGAACGCTGGCACAATGCACAGGAGCAGAATTTTCAATCACAGAAAACGTGCCATCGCGATGACACGATTTTATGAATTGCGTTGCACGAGTAACAAACGACGAATGTTACTTGGGACCCATTGTTTTATCGTTGTCACACGCTGCGCAACAAGGTAAAAGATAAGCATGATTTTATCGATCGTCTGTAGGATACTGGTGGTAAACGACACCGTAAATATTTAAATAAGAGAGTCATATATGCATTCAGTAATAAATTCTAATTTATTAAAGTTCAAAACGCAATCAGTATCAATAGCTCTAAAAAGCTGCAATTGTGTAAAAATAAATTAAAATTCGTTAAGAAGAATCAAGGATCCACGATGTTGTTTAATCGACATTTATTGAGTCCTACAGGGTGACAAATTATTAGCTGTCCCTTTTAATTGCATATTTAAAAGGACTCTGCAGTCGAAATGAACATATTTTTTTCTTTATTCGAACTTGTTTTATATAATAAATTTGATACCTTAAAAATGAGATAGGGTGGATTTAAATTTTATTCCTAGAGAGGGGTGGTCAATTAATTTCCTTCAAGTCTTCGAAGCCAGCTGGAAGTACCTATTAAAAATGCCAGCGTGTATACGAGTTTGATTCCGTTGGAAATTCCAGGGTGCTGGCGGCAGCAATTTAATCGTTTCTGAAACGTATAATTTTACTGCAAGTATAATTTACGAATAGTTAACCCTATGGTTCACTGTAAGAATAAGTTACAGAAGTAGGTTCGTCGTGGTTATTCCTTATTGAACGAATATCTGACGTTTTCTAAATTATCTTAACTGGTATAATGATTGTAGTATACATAATATTTTCATTGCGTGTTAATTAAAACCATGCATGTTGCGGCGCAATATCAGAATTATAAAGCCAGGTTCCTTAAAGTACTTCAATTTATTTATCGTGAACAGCTATTGCCTTCTGCAGCTGAGTCCAAACGTAATCTCTCTGGCGAATAAAGTTATAAATTCCGTTCCTGTAATGTTGAATGTCCGTTCACCGTTTTTCTAGAATTCCAGTTCATTTAAACTGCATAGAACCGTTCACGAAAACTTTTGGAAACGAGTGAACTAACTGAATGAAAACTCTCTCATAAAACGACGGGGCAAAAGTTTCCTCAAACTTTTCACTCATAAAAACGAAAAATAAGTTGAACTACATTGTTATACTTCATTATTTCCACAAACCTTTCCCTATGATTTATGAAACGAGTGAAACTAAAATCGTTTTTCATCTCCGAATAATTATAGATAGTTAGAAATAATATTTTAAAAGAAGGAAAAAGAAACTTCTATTTTTATTACACAATCGTAAACCGAAAAGAATTTACTTCTTCAAGCAGATAACTGTATTACCTGGAAAAAAATGGAATCTTGTCAACACATTTTAAAACAATTCAATTATTCACGTATTTTTCATATATTTCGAATATTTGCCTACCTTTCTGACAGAATAGTAATTTCAGCTCAATAAAAAAGTCTCTGTTTGCAACAAATTCATCTAGCAATTTTGTTACGTTATTGATATTCATGAAAAATATTCGATGCATATTTCAACAACAATTTGACGAGCGACAGCCACAAAATATTTTATTAAATCAATGTTTCTCTGCAACTCGTCAAATATAATAGCAGTCGCATGGATGAATGAATTCTACCATAATGTCCTCCTGCTAAACAATGAAGTTGATCAAGGCACTGATAAAGAAATATTAGAAATATTCGTTGGTACACTTGATAGTTTGCACGATATTTTACGGGTATCGTTTAAAAAAGAAGAAAAAAAGGGTAGATTTATTAGAAGAAAACAAGAATATGCCTCAGCTACATGCTTTACCTCTCTGTTTAGCTATACAGATTTCAATGCAGATCACAGTTCTACTATTCCAGCGAAATCCAGTTGGCGAATTGAAAGATCCTTCGGGTCGCATTTCGCTAGAGTCGCGAATTTACCAAGAGTGCATAATCCGCGAATCTACGCGGCGCGCGGCAAAAGTAGTCGGGAACATTAGTCACGTAGTAAAGCGGTGCTCCAACCTTTTCCCTCCGCTGTTTTCTTTTTTTCCGCCAGATTTCCCTTTCTCCCGGCACTTTTCATTCTAAATGCACCCGTCTCCATTCCATACTGTCGAACAACAACCGGCGAGTCGTTTCTTTTATCGATTTCCCGTTTCGGTGCTCCAAGGAACTGTCGCCAGAGTTAACGCGGTGAAAATCGTTTGACGATCGCGAGGACTGCAGAACGGAGTATCGAAGATAGTAAAAGTATATCATTTCTGAGATCGCGATTACCGATTGTGAGTTTGCATCTCTTGGGTTCGTATAATTTCACTCGAATCAGAGTATCGAATGATAAAAAAAACTATTATTTCCCGTTTTATCGTTACATTTACTGTTTGAAGTTTTGAGAGTTTCGTCTAACTGAATATTCTGTCTATAGTTTATATTTTGTGGCTTCGATCATTTAATATTTTCAATCGGCTGTTATACTACGATGTACAACTTTGTTATCTACCTTGTTGTATTGTTAAACAAATTTTAACGAGAATATTTATTCACGACGTATCCTATGCCCGATCAGACGAGTACCACTTAACTAACTGCTCCGAACGTCGCCGGTGCTTGATTCCTCTTCAATCAGATTGTTTGTCCCGATTGTGATTTCCCAGGAAGATATTAATTGCTCCAATTCGCTGGTCGTTCCCGGTCGTCCCGGCGGCCACTCAATTTTTCTCAAACGTTTCCCCCATGAATTATGAAGTAGACGCTTCATTCGTACAGTGGTTTCCACATCCCATTAAGTTAACGACTGGCAAACTCGTTGTTTCGTCAGCATATTGACGATAAAAGTAATTATCGTTCCCGGCGGGGCTGTTGTTTCGTCGTGATTTCTTTGTTACCTGTGCAAACTGGATGAGTCGCGGTCGCCTGTTGACGATTCGAACGAACGGTTGGAGTTTTTAAATTGAACGGCTGCATCGGGAAAGTTATTGGATTGACACCGTATTGTGCGAGTTTACTCTACTGTGCATGATTGAGGGACCAACAGTTTGTCTGTTTAATTTTCGCCTTTTCCTCTACTTTCTTCCCTTTTCTTTTTCAGTTAGAATTCGTAGGCATGGAACAATGGATGCGAAAAACATAGTGCAAGAAATATGTTGGATTTATAAATAATTTGTAGCGGACTGAACGAAATTTTACGAACCCAAATTAAACGATGTTATTGTATTTCTTTTGGTCGCGAAATATTTTTCGACTGCGACTCCGTTTTCTATCGTAATATTCTAAACAGCATGAAACGTAGATAGGACAATATTTAATCGTTCATGTAACATTAAACCGAACATCTGAATTTAATGAAGTAAATGTCATTCACTCAAGCAGGACGTTTAATGTAGCGATCAGTAATTTTGTTTAGTTACTAAAAAATATGCAATAAAATCAAATGTATTTTAAATCACAAAATTCTCCTCATTGCGTAGATTCATAAGATCTGGGTACAAATTTTGACAGCACGAAGTACGT
Source organism: Nomada fucata (assembly GCA_948146005.1). Classification (NCBI taxonomy): domain Eukaryota; kingdom Metazoa; phylum Arthropoda; class Insecta; order Hymenoptera; family Apidae; genus Nomada; species Nomada fucata. The sequence goes on from OX411275.1 coordinate 10,961,720, forward strand.
ATACGGACAAAAAGAAAGTCAATTCATAATTGGAGCATCTTATATCTTACATAGCTTTATCTCTCACCACGCATCACGAACAGCATTTACATATCTTACGTCGCAAGATACAAAGCGTTTCCGAATGGACACTGCACAGCACTGACGGAGGCTCAAGTTCCTTATCTTCCTTAAAATCGTCGCAAGTTCACTGTTCCGATACCCGAGACACGTGTTTTTTCCTGCACGACTGATTTCATTACCGCAGTTATATCGATTTCGCTAAATATGCAATTTATACTACAGAGGGATACAACGCGGTACAACGAAGTCGTAAAATCATATTTCGAGCTTCGAAATAGAAATTTTATGCGTCCAAGTGAAATATGTATAGCTCATTGGTGAACCGTGTCGATTCTGAATCGTTCTTTTCTTGTAAGAATGAGATACATACGTCCATTGATTATTCAGCCACCGATACACGTGTCTGGAATGCAGAGAGATAAACTTAGACGATACTTTCCATACTTGAAGGACGGTGTCGTAAAGTGGCTTACTGCATGTGTATCCGGGTGTTAAAAGGAGGACTCAAAACTTGGTGGACTCACATTATAGTGTATTCGTCAAGAATATCTGATACTCATCGATAGGTGCAAAAAATGTCTAAACAACAACCAACAACCAAAATTAATCCTTTCGGTGTGATATTTACTTTTCTTTTTAACACTCAAACATTGTTCCACGCTGCATACCACTGACGCGCCTAGATTCAGGTATGCACACTGCTACGAAATATGACTTAACAATAAATTGATTTTGAGAAAGGACGAAACAAAATAGTAGTGAAGTAATTCTATAGCAATTCGTTCAGCTGCGAACAAGTTGTACTCTTCACCGACATTTAGTTTCAAGACCCCTCTATGTCGGTGAAGTTATTCGAACATCCAGGTTATTTCCAATATTAATAACCGCGTATTAATCGCGCGATACCAGGATCAATGGGAATGGATTGAAACTTATCAATAGGACAATGAAGCATGCGAATAATGCTTGCGCGTTCCACAGATACCTTGAACGGTCACGGGACCTTTTGAAAATGTTCACCGTACTCGCAATTGTGAAGCAAGCAAGAAATCCAGCATTTATCGATTGCTCTGACATTTAGCTTACTTCCTGCAAAGCTAAATTGGCTTGTGCGTAGCCCATTGTTTAAGTGAACTGTTATACAGAAATTGTGAAGGTGGTATCGGAAGTAAGAAATTTTTGATCGTAAATGAATCAATGTGATATATTCGAGGGAAACGAATATAAAATAAAATAAAAATAGCTCACTTGATCATTTCGGTTTAATATCCTTAACATTTTATTGAATTCCTCGCGAAATAGTACTTTTTTAAGGTAATTTATATTGTCTCTCAAGTACAGTAGTTTGAATTATGCGTTACAGATAAAAGTTGTAGAACAAATTGCCCAGAATTGTCGTATAAAGGTTAATTTGATAATTAATTAAGTTAACTTTATAATTTCCAAAATTTATAATTAAGAATAAGTGTCCTGTTTATTCCCAATATTTCAATTTCTTTTAGAGACTCGTTGTTACCGTGTTGAATGAAAATATTTTACTTTTCGCAATTCTATACTTCCTTATTGTAATTTATGTTATTCAAGTATGGACACAGATTTACCATTAATAAAGCTCACGGCACTATATCACGCACTTGTACCAATCTTCTCGCCAATTTCCTTAATTACTCAGCCGCTTCACAATTCCTCGCACCACAAGGAAAAGAATACTTTATGTCAACCATGTACACTTAGACTGGAGAAATCGCCCGGGAGATACTAAAACTGTGACTGTAAGAAGTTCAACGTGTTTTTCTCAATTATGAGTCAAGTTAACGATCAGTGATGACTAATCGGCGAACGGCCTTCGTTTCACGTGCACCACGTTTCTTATGCACATCAGCAATGCTCATAGAACACTACCTGGTCTCATAACGATTCGAAGAACTTATACGTGAAAGAAGATCGAGATGTTGGTCGCGTCTGTCGTTCGCAAACAGTGAATCGCGCGATAAACGTGTTGTGCGCGGTATACCTGTGTCAAAACTTACTTCAGAGGATTGTAATAAACGTAATTGTTCAATTGTGTGCCGCAGATAAAATGGCGGAAGATGGTGCAGGGGGTTCAGGAAACAGCAGCACAGGGGAGGCAAGTCGGTTGCAGCTGTTGCAAGAAATGCGACAGCAAAACTTTGATAGCATACGATTCGCCTCGTACCGTACTGCGTGCAAGCTGAGATTCATCCAAAAGAAAGTTCACCGTAAGTATGATATGGCGTAAATGTTGAAGCACAGTAGATAAAATATGAATTAGAGAAGTTAAGCAGCTCAGTTTTGCCTTTTTTAATTAACAGTAGGGTGGCCGAATCGGTCGAAATTTCTGTTTTCAAAGTGATTTTATCCAAATTTCTACTTTAAACTCGTATCGTATCGTATGGTTTCACAAGGTATCATTTTATACAGCTAACTATTACATACGTATGAATAATTATAGGTTCCTCCTTCGTATCCACCTTTTTTCCTAAGATACACACACAGTCATATTTTTTAATATACTGAAAGCAATCACTTTGACCGGTTGGTAAATCTAACGTTAGAAGAAGAATTTCGTAGAAAGTATGGTGGGATGTGACATTGTTCGGAATCGATAAATGCATTGAATCGAAGGGAAACAGTAAACGGGCACGTTTTATACAAATCGAATGTAATGCATGACTATTAAGATCCTATTCAACGCAGAATGAAAGTTTTAGATGTATGGCGTAAGAGTAAACTTAAATGTGCCACTCTCTCGAAAATTAAAAGATCATTAAACTTCCCATCAGTTTGTAATACATGGAAATTGTACCTTCTATTTTTAAATATTTTCATTTCCTGTATTAAAAATACTTTCTGCATTACACAGTGCATAATGTCGATATATGGAACGTAATCGAGGCATTTCGGGAAAATGGTTTGAACACACTGGAACCAACTAGCACACTAGGAGTGTCGAGGCTGGAAACATTACTGTCTTCCTTGTTTCACGCACTGAATAAACGAGTGCCTGTTTCGCAACAATCCAAAGTGGATGCAACAACGGCATTGTTAATGAACTGGCTACTTGCTGCGTATACTACAGGGTATATACACTGATTTTCAACTATAAATTGTAACGGCCAGTAAATAAGACTTGTTATTATTATTATTATTAGATTGTTGTGTATGAATTTTTGAAACCGCTTGCAATAATATGAATAGAGCTTTTCAAAAATGCACGGCGAGTGAAAAATTTTAATGAGAAAACACGAACCTCGGAAATGATTAAATGAAACTAGAATAATTAAAAATGCAAAGACAAATAAGTTCAAGTGTTATAGAATCCAATGGATCGCACTTTAATTAACGAAATATTATTTCCACGAAATGTAAAGGATGTTTACGTTGAGGATTTTTCTAAGAATTCGAACATTTCATCTGCAACAACCTGATAAATCTGAATAGCAAATGAATTATTATTCTATCGCAGTGATTATTCTTATTGGTCCGACATGATATAAAAATGATAATTATTCCGTAGGGAAAACAATAAAATATCCGTGTTCTCGGTGAAGGTAGCTCTGGCTACCCTATGCGCCGGAAAATTGATGGACAAATTTCGATGTGAGTGATTTTTCACCTTCTTCGTTTAAATGTTTTTCCAAGTAGCGAAATACCATTGGTTACGGGGCTTTAATTTGAACCATATGTCGTGCAGATATTTACTCTCAAATATCGGATAGCAATGGACACATGGTGTACTGGAGATTTTCAGACTACTTGAAAGAAGTTCTAGCGTTAACGGCTGCGGTTTATGAATCGCCGTCATTTGGATACTCCGAGGGTCTCGCCAATTCCATATTTCCCCAAGTAAGTTCGTCTGAATGAACCTCTGCAGATATTATATATTCCGTAATTGGCAAGATTCTATGAACTTAATGTCAGTCGGAAATGAGTATCGTTGGTGTCACGCCGTGTTTCAGAACTCGAAAGTCACGGTTAACGATTTTTTGGATACGCTTATGTCTGATCCAGGACCACACTGTTTAATCTGGCTACCATTGTATCACAGAATGGCTGCTGTTGAGACAGGTAATTTTCACAATTTTCTTTAACCAGACAGATATATTGCACGATTCGAATCGTATAATTAATGTATTATCCGTTTAATAGAAAATTATACGAGTATTCGACCCTACAACATTTTATGTACACAGACTGTCCCAGGATATAATGTCTATAGATAATTTCAAATTAGTCAGAATTTCGCTCGACTGAAATGCTTCAGAATTATTCAGAATTCTATAAATCGTGACATTCGTTAAACAAGATAGTACATGTGCATCAGTTCGGAATACCTCTAAATTAACATTATCATGATGTAATCTTATGTTGAATTATATTTCAATATCTTCGGGCGAATATTTCCACAACGAACAAAAATGAAGAATAAATAGATACCTCACGTCTCAGTCAGAATTATCTTTCCAACTGTCTGAAGCATTTTGGCACAGATTTATTAATACGATATTAAAACATTTTTAATAAACGTCTTCAGAAAACATTACGAAAATGACATCGAGCTATTACTCAGAAAAAATGACAATTACAGTAATTCCGTTGCTCGTTACACGTGTAATCTTTCAGTGGCCCATCCTGTAACGTGTGACGCGTGTCACAAAGAGAACTTCACCGGCTTCCGATACAGATGCCAGAAATGCCACTCGTATCAGCTCTGCCAAGACTGTTTTTGGCGCGGCAAAGTTTCCGGGACACACAATAACGATCACGAAACGCGGGAGCACAGTAGTTTTGTACGTGTTCGACGAAAGTATCAGACTTTCTAACTCTTCTGTAAATAATCGTATTAACAATATTTCGCATATCTCTCGCGTGACCTGTTTTCTCGTGTTTGCCTTATAGAAATCACCGAGCAAACAAATCGGACATTCCTTACGAAAAAGCTTCAGATGTGTACCTGAGAAGGGAAAGAATAGCTTACCAAGATTTCCAGAACAACCCGAGAAAACATTAGATTTGGCACACATAGTGTGAGTGCTGCGATTATGATATTCGATACATGTATATGTATATCTACATATGATCATCGCGTGAACGCGGTTCTTCAATCGAAATAAATTCCATGAATTGCAGCCCACCGTCACCTTTACCATCTCACAACGGTTTTCTAGATCCAGGTTTCATGGGTCCCTTCGATTCTGGATCGATGGACAGTCGTTCCACCTTACGGAGGTGAGCGTGAAACAATCGAGAATTGCACTGAGCTTATATTAAACGTGCACGTCACAATTTTATTTATTTTTTTTTTTATTTTTTTACTCATACATTGTACAGTATGGATAGTTCAAGACTGGATGATGAACATAAATTAATAGCACGATACGCACAAAGGTTGGCTCAGGAAGCTAGGACTATGGTAAGATATCAGTTTTATTTACGCTAAACTAATAACGTAAGCAACATTTCGCAACCCTATGTGTTCTTACTAAATTTATATATCGAATTTGTTCGAGCGGAGTGGATTTTTTTTTAATACTTACAGTCGATGTTCTAAATCGGTATTTACGATTAATATTTTCGAAATAAGACAGGCTAGTGACAAAAATAGTTAAAATTGGACATAATATATTATCTTCCTATTTTTTTCATACTGTTCTCAATTTTCGTTTTAATTATCATTGATTCACCGTATTCAGCATCAATAAACCGGCATTAAAGATTTAAACAAAACGAAAGTCATATTAATTATTTTGCACCGATTAAAATTGTATATGCGTTGTTTATTATTAGTTGGAAATTGTTTGCGAAAATGATGCTAAGCATCGTTAATAATATTACAATGATCATATAGTAGATATATCACAAATATAGTTTGAAAAATGATAATTAAATCCATTTAAGTTGCTCCAACGAAATCTGTGGAGAGTTCAACATTTTTCGTTTCACGTCGTAGCATAAATGCATGAAAGTTTATACGAATTTCCCAGCTGTCTGTAAATTAAAACAACAAACTCAATTAAACACGCTGTTGAATCGTAACTTTGTCCGACTAATTTCAATTTCGTATGTAACTACGCAGCCTCGTACCGCATCCAGAATGTCGCAAGCAGACCAAGCAGTAAGTGTACAAAATTTTCATTATCACTCTCATAAACTCCTAACGAAATTAATACAATTATTCTCCGATGGACTGATAAAAAAATATGACTTCTTTGTTACAGGGTAGGGCACCGTCTGACGCCAACTTGGCATCGTTAGATGCCTCACGAGCACAACGCGAACTTATATCGCAATTAGAGGCAAAAAACAAGGAAATAATACGCGAGATTGCAAGGTTAAGGTATACCTGTGTCGTTTATTTCCTTTATATCAAGCCTAAACCTCGAGATCATCCTGTCGAACCATCCTAGGATCATGCATGTTACAAAAGAACGTTCTGTTTCGCTTTTGTCACCTTGGTTGCATAGAACTGCGTATATGTATTAGTGTTGAAGACATCACAACAATACTAACAAAAAGATACAAGTTACTCTCCTTCTATTACAGTTCTATTTTCATTTTCTGCAATTCTTCGAATAATATGTAGTCAAACAGTGTTACGGTTCGATATTGCTGTTAACATCGATAAATATCCTGCTTGTAACCAACGTTCTCTTCATTAGTTCAGAATTTCATATCGTGTATTGAAATCAGTTATTTCTTTAGTTTTAGTTCCGTTTAAGTCGACGTCTCAACTAATGAAATAAAACTGTCTAATTATAAACATTCTACGACGAATTCAATATATCGTTACTTTAGTTCAACGTTGATTTTTTTATCGAAACAATAGACTCACTAGATTCACATACAGACACTACATTTAATAATATATGTGTAGCTTCAGCTTGTAGTTAGTTGAATGGAATACCTTGTTCAAGGGGTATTCCAGCGCTTTTCAACTTCACGTTTATCGCATTAACGTCGATTGTAACTACAGGAGACAACAAGAGATAGAGGCGGCTGGCTTGGAAAATCCAGCCTTGATGTCAGAGCTGAGGGCTTTAAGGCAAAGGAAAGATGAGCTAGAAACACATTTAGCAACGTTACAAGATTCCAGGAGACAATTGATGGTCCAGCTAGAAGGATTAATGAAAATGTTAAAGGTATTGCCTCAAGAATAACTTACTGCTTAAAAAGTTTCCTACGCCTAGGTATAATAGAATCAAAATCAATTTCCCATTAACAATCGACCAGATTTCGGGCGCTACGTATTTTCAATTCAGGACATTTTATTATAATTACTCGGCGTATAGTGTTTTCGAAAATATATTATTTCTCACATAAATATTGCAAAATGTACAAGCCCAGTTCTCTAGTCTGATATGTAAAATTTATTAAATATTATACTTAATAAAAAGAATAATAGCATTCTTAGCGCTATTCGGAGTAATAGGTTTAAATTGCGATCAACCATGAAAAATGTATATGTTCATAATTAAACGGCGCGTCACAACATTTATATTTGATATAATTTAAGTAGTCCATTGAGGCTAGCCGTCTAGTACCTCACTATTTATTCTACCGTTAATTATAATAAATCAGAGTTTCAGTTGTTCGTATTCATTTCACAAGTGTACACTGTAATAAAATATGTTTCACTAATTTCGTACACAGGGGAAATAGTTCTAATCAATTATTTTTTCGCTCTCTCCTTCTTCTGAGTTTTATGGTTAATTATCTATGTATATGTGGCTGTGTCGACAGTAATCAGTAATAAATATATTAATCTTTGCAGAACCATCAGGCGTCTCCGAGGTCGACACCTAACAGTTCTCCAAGAAGTACGAAATCACCGCCTTTGCCACCCGGCGCTGTCCCGAGTAGTAGATCAGCCCCACCAACCCCTGGTGGTCCACTTTCCACAACACCACAACAGCAACAACAGCAATCGCAAAGTCAACAGCAAATGTCTCAGAGCTATCAAAGTCCTGTTCCAACGACGTCAGTGGCGAGTGTTACTAATAACACCATGCTGGGAACGATACAAAATCCTATTCCAGATAACTTATCATGCGTTGGAGGCGATGTAAGGTAGGCGGGTATATAAAACAAACTACTGCGTTAAAAATGTATAAAAATGATAGTCAAAAATGAGGGAAAGGTGTGAGGACGCGAAGAAAAGAAACAGATCAAAACGTAGGAAAAAATATACAAAACTACGATCTTTGTATAAAATAATTTCATTGCGTTAAAATCATTCGTCAATGTTGTGAAAAAAAAAATGATATTTTTGAGCGAGATATTCAGAAATGTATCGATAAGTTTCAACTGCATGTAGCAACGGGATTTGTGAAGGCAGAGGAGAAATTCGTTCCTTGTCTTTACCCACATTTTTTTTTATATCGATATATTTATGAATGTTCGATGTAAGAATAAATTGTACAAAGATTTGTAATATATTTAGGTATTCAGAGATTACTTTGACATAAAAGTAATATTTTTATACATTTTCTACACTAAGTACTGTGCGTTCTGGCCATATTTAATACATGCACTATCACGTAATTTTTACCTGATTAAATTTCTAAAAAAACAAACTTTGGTTCAAGTTAGAAGAAGAAATCAGTAAAATTTTACGGCCGTGTTTATAAATCAAAAAGATTCATATAATTATATTTGTTTACATCTATTACGTACATTTATTTAAAAATTGATTTCTTCTAACCACCAGTTAGAATAGAATCGTAGCTGCACTCTATAAAGAATGTCAGCACCGTAATTTTACCTTTGATTGCTGCATGGGAATATTAATGAGATTGTATCTTCATTCAGCTAGTAAAAGAGGAATAAGTTTGAGTTCTAGTTGAATAACAAATTTGTAATACATTCCGAAATATTCCAACATTCACCTTATTGAGAATTTTGGTTGCTATTTTTGTTAATTATATTTAAGTTACTGCTTCTTGCTATTTTGTGGCGCTTTCAGATTTTATTCAACTTTCATAGCCTTTACGTTATCGATTATTATACTTTAATTATCTTTCGTTGCACCACGTTTGTGAAATGTTGCCGGCATGCGAATTATGTGAAATGAAGCAGCTGATATTAATGTACTTTAAATAGCATGTTACTATGTTTTATTGTACATTATAAATGTATTGTTATATTTCTTTTTATATAGAATTGTACAATCATTGCGTATATTATTATATTTTCTTTATTGTCTTTTTTGTTTGTTTGTATAAGTTGAAGTAGGTTTTATGTATCGAACTGTATCTCATATTTAATTCTATGCACTCGTTTACCTGTGTTTTAGAGCATTGTTATGATATTTACAAAATGTATTGACTTAATGTACATTATGTATGATATGCTTATACAATGGTATCCATTTTTTGGCAATGGTCAATGATACAAGTTTATTAACCAAAATTCCTTCGCCGTAACGATTGAAAATCGGTGTAAAATGTTAGAAAGAATTTGAAACATAGACATACGTATAAATTGGGAAGGCAATTTGTAACGATTAATATTATTAAAGAGCATTATACACAAAATTAATAATGTAATGGAAATAAAAATAAAAGAGGAAAAAATGTTATTTTGCGAGAATCTCATTACTGCTTTCTTTTAACGCTGCATGATCATAATAGCATATTGTAAAGTTTGCAGACGTTCTCATATACATTATATACAATACACATATACTTTTTGTTTAACTCGGTTCCAATGCTATATCATATACAAAATTCTGAACCATAGCTGCTTACAGAACGAGCGTGGCATGCTACATTCCTGATTTAGTTTTTTATATGGAAATCGCTTTGTGCAAAGAAAATAGAGATTTTCGATATCAGGTCTGCGTTCAGGACAAACAGCTTGCCAGGAAGTGGTTCCAGCAGCGCGAATAATAGCTTGGGCCGATCCTTACGAAATGACTTGTTGGTAGCTGCTGACAGTGTTACTAACGCCATGTCAACACTCGTGAGGGAATTGAATTCGGGTAAGTTAAATTACAAAGATTAACATACCTTGCATCAGAAATGAATGCAAAATATTTTCGTAGTTCAAATATAGCACAACAACTTGTATTTAGCTCATCATCTTTAAATACAGACTTCCGACAATTGTACATTTGGAATAGGTGTAAGGCGTAGAAATGATTAGCTCTTAAAATTCAAACAAAAGTCCTAGCCGTCTTGGGGAGGTAACGAGTAATGTTTCATAAATATTACTCCCCAAATTCATTTATTGAAAAATATTTGTATGTAGATTAAACAAGGAAAATGTGACAAATTTTTGTATATATACATATCTCTGTTTCGTACGTAATACTTTAAATAATTAATTCATTACAGAAACGATTAAGGCAATGCGAAAAATAACTTGTTTCAAGTAAATGTTTTCCATATTTACTTTACCGCATAATGTTATTCATATTAGTGTAAGCAGGCATGTTTTGCAGTACTTTTATTATATCACATCGTTAGATTTTATAGCATGTAACAAGCATTCCCCTACCCATTTCTAGAGGAAAGTTTGTAAAGACTTATTATAGAACGAATACATGTGTAAAAGGTAAATTTTCATACTTTTTAATACTTTTCCTTACGTATCTTTACGTAATATTCAAAAAATAAAAAGTTAAGTAAAGGTAATTTTACATTATTCTTTTTGATCTTCATATAGGCAGAAAATTATTGATTATTTCTTTTTGTACGTATATTAAATATAAATCTTTAGAGGCAATATTTTTCGAACGTTATATTTCATTGATTAAAGAATGCAAGAGAACTGATGCCATTTATATTTAAACATAGCAACAACTATTTCCAAGGTACAATTCCTACATGTCGTTTAAATTAAATAGATTTTCCTATCACTTACCGAAAACAACTTATTTACAAATGTAAATACATACTTAGATTTTGCCCCTTTCAATACGATTTGCCTGACGTAATTCTTACTGTTTCTTACTTAACATAGTTTTAGCGGAATTTAGTCTAGAAATAGCACAGACTACACTACACACGAAACAGCAAATGCTCCTTTCCCAAATAATGTACAATACAATTAAACGATCGATGTTACACTAACTGGAAATGATATCGATAAAAATTTGCAATCAAATGCTTATTTAGTTAACTCTAGTCTTATATCTATCACAAAATAATAATTTTGTAATCTATTGGAATTTGTCAGAAGAGAAATATAATTTGTAGGATTACCTTGATGTTTTCTTATATCTCATATTATATTGTGCTAAATATTATAGCAAAGTAATAATAGAAACAGTATAATTTATTATTGCTTCTTAATCATCGCGATAAAGTGACAAAACTATAACTCCCCGCAAAATATTTGATTTATATTGAAATTTCGACGGCAAATAGATATTCCCATATACAAATAACACTTTAGACGTGTTGTGGAATGTGTGTGATGCACCCCCCTGTGAATGTATCCTGGTGCCTTGCAGACTCAGACCAGGAGGATCATTCTCACAACTCTGGCCGAATTAACATCAGAAAGCCGTTAGGTAAGAGTTTGTTAAAAAATTTCAAACGTATATACTTGCCATTTTTTCGATTTTCACAAACATATGCTAAATACATCATCACTTAAGCAATTGCTTCTTTTTTTGTTGTGCCTATATACATAATTACTACATCCGATAGACAATTCAACAATCAAAAAGCTTTAACGTTAAATCACAATGGTCAGTTATATTCTCGTGCAAACTAAAGGACCACCACGCTATATAATTTTTTCTTAGCAGTAGTTGATGGATTGTTACTCTAGTTTTATACTATATTATTACAATATTATATACTTGTGACATTCTCTATATTTCAAAGTTCGTAGATATTTATTTTACTTTCAATTACTGTATATAGCAGTACGGGCACGCAAAATGTAGACGACTTGTTGCGATTACATATCAAATAAGTAGATATAGTGTCTGTTGTTGAATTATTAATAATTTTACGAGACAGCATCTCCTTACGCAAAGAGATCAAGGGAAAGAAAACGAATACCGACATTGAATACAATTCTAAATTATTGTAACCGTGTGACTGGTGAATCATTTTCTTCACTTCAGATTTCGAGGCTGGTGAGGATGGCGACGACAGCAGCGGCGGTGGAAACTCTTGGCGGGAGGAACTTCAACGCCGTTACCAGCAAGAAAATGATTTTCTGGCGGAGTTACGTGCACGAAATGTTAACATTTCCCAGACGCCGTCTGCCACCCCATCCAGCGAGCAAGAACAGGAAAGAGGAGAAAGAGAGGAAGCGGACGGGGAGAAGGAAGATGAAAATGAATCGAACTGGGCCGAACCAGCGAAAAAATGGGTCAACCGATAAATTTCTTACCGCGACATTCATGCGTATTTTAACGGCTTTAGTAACTGCTACCAAATAAAACACGAATAAGTTAACGTAGCCCCGTCGTTTCTCGCGATGGGCATTATATCTGGGTGTTAGTGTGAAATATAACCAGTACAACATTAGATTTCGGACGGTATTTAAAAATCTTACACTTTCAAGCCAAGTACTTTTAATCAAAAGAATTGTCGCCTCGGCGGATAAGGGTCGCAAGGGTCATGGATCGTGAAGTTAACGATACACGCTTGCAGAGAAAATGTACCTTTCCTTTTTGTATTTATTATTTCCCTTTAATATGTTCTCTTAACGGCAAAATCGCATTTCGTTTGCCTATGGTTAATGAAATATTTGTTACGATCATCTTCATTCGATATTTCATATAATTAGTGTATTCGAGAGCTTTCTATATGATGGTTTTCTGTAAGACACAGGTGCAGATACATATGGTGCGTTTCAATTCGCGTTTTGTTTTATATATACGTTGTTTCCGTTTTTTGTATGACTGTAATTAAATGCGTAAAATATAATTACTGCTACAAATAATTGAAATCGAAGAATGTAACTTGCAGTGTGTGTAGGCCTAAGAATACTGATTGTTAAAACAGACTAAACAGAGGCAGCGTACATTTCTTGTTGAAAGACTTATCAATTCTGTATACAGGATATTACTCGTATAGAACTTGTTCACGACAATTTGAAGAGACATTAACTTAAAACCGCGGGCTTGATAACGAATAACAGTTTTAGCCTACTATACGTGTAGATGTTAAAATGGAGGAAATTTTTGCACAAATCTCTCTGACCAACTTTGTACAAGGAGGTAAGTATATGTACAATTACAGAACTTTTTTAAAGTCGTGGGTAACAATTACTAATAGACGCTTAGTTACAGAAACGTCGTAATTTTTTTGTACATTCATACAAGTTAGATACAACATTCAATATAAACTTTACAATCATTGAAAAACCTAAATTATGGAACTTTAAATACATATTTCATCATAATAGATGCTTAATTGTAGTCATGTGACATAGATAAGAACATCGTAGAAACTTTTGTAATGCAATACGCCTGTTTCATTAGAATAATACAAGCCTCGCAGCTAATGACTAATAAATTAAATTTCCTTCCTCCTATTATTATGTAAAAATATTTCAATTTTGTTCTGTTCAGAGATAAATAAATTTATACATATAGTTATGCGTTATATCCATGTATATGATTTTTACAATGATTATGAATTGAATTTTATTTATAATATCAAAAGAAGCTTACTACAATCAAATATACAAGTTCCTATTATTTGTATGCTTTTGATTGGTTTAGTAGAAAATAATCTTTATACCCATGGGGGAAGGAGAATGTACATTTATGAGCCAATAGCTTGAGCTCTTGTATTAAATCATTACAGCGACAATGTATATAAACCTCATTGTTGATAATCCAGGATTATCGATCTAATATAAAATATTAGTACCTCTAGGCAACGCTTACATGTATTGGTGAGACATTTTCAACGTATTATGCTCTTTATTTCATTAACTTCGTTATATTTAAAACCTGTTACATTTAAATGCCTAAGTTTTACACAATAATCATAATTACGTTACATTTACGGCAGTACGCTGTAAAAATTAGAAGGATCGTATTCCTTGCATCTACTATATATGCCCTTTATTTTCTAGTCATAACAATAAATAATGGTTGAATTGTAATTAATATAGTACAATGAAATGTGTGATTTTTACGTGTCGTATGATATTCAAAATCTTCTATGTATATAATCATATGATTTCATAATCATTTTCGTCTAATCGCCGTAAAAATTGTGTAGCAATTATGATACAAGTATTGAATAAAAAAGAAATCAAATCATAACTTTTAGCGTTAAAACATTCTACTATAATATTTAATCCGCAACTATAATATTAGAATAAAAAGGAAAAAGAAAAGCACAAGCAATTATGATAGGACAGATTTCATTGCGCAACACTAAATAAATAATTTTAAATGTTAGAAAAAGAAAGGAACGATCGCGATCTAAAAAGTAGATAGAGCTTTGGAGAAATTAAAATAGCTTGCGCCATCCGCAGAATTTTAACCGAACGCGAATGTGAAAATATAATTTAGAAAATGTATATACATATATACGAGCTTGTGTGTGCTCAATCTGCGGGAAAGGGAGTAATTAATAAATCAGGACAGTGGAACAAATGAGAAAGGCGTACAATACGTCTATTCTATTATTATTCAATACGCCTATTCTTCAGATAAAAGAGGATTGTACCCATTCGACTTCTACGTTTTTAACCAAGTTTTAGCGGAACCTATGATTTTAGGGTCATACCTACAATGGACTTTTGAATCAAAGGCTTCAATTTGAGACGTCGTTGAATAAATTCAGCCCAGCAGAAGCCGAGATAATTGAATTTGTTTAAAGAAATTATAAACAAATGCGAGTACTGCCACTTCTCGACGAGCTACACGAATGACCAGGGGACATAAATTAAAGCCAGAAGCAAAAACGCAAATGTTTAAATTAACGATGTAATCCTGTGATTCGCTTCTGGCGGTGCGGGAAACTGCGAAAAAGGCCGCAAACGCGAGATGGCGCCACTTGTACGTTTTTGACATATCGTTGCAGAAAAAATTTTTAATAATTCTAATCTCGTCCCTTTGAGGTTGATTTGTAATAAATCGGATGTCAAATGAAAGCGAAAGGAATATGCTACAAGATACACAATACCCCGTTGCTGTAACTGCATGCAGTTGGCCGTAATAACAATTTGAAATGTTTAAATGTTTATGTCAAATGAACTGCTCCTGGGATAATGTTCGCACCTGTTGGAGAAGGTAGCCTATGCCTCAGACTTTAATTTATGGCCACTGGTTATTCATGTAGCCCGTCGGGATGGGCAGTAATCGCATTTGTTTATAATTTCTATAAACCAAGGGTAGAATACGGAATAAATTTTACCAAATACTTTATATATAATAGAATATATATAAAAGAATATCAGCTTGTAAATATTGATTGTAACATTTTTTAAACTTGTATCTTCATTCATTAATTTAAATAAATCTGCACTGAAAGGAATGCTGCTGCCGTTTTTATTTACACTCCTTAACAATCCATGAAAAGACCTAATTCCAATTCCTTAAACAAGTACTACCGTGCAGGAACTTTAACCGCATAGTTCGTAAGCGGTGGACTTGTAAAAATAGACCTGATCATTACTAAACATATTGCAACTGTTTATACATAAAGCGCCTGAAGAAAATGCAACTAGGTTGCAAATAAATCCCTCGTGAATATGAAATAGGGTTGGAAATAAGTCCTCGCGAAAATGCAACAAAGTTGCAATCAATATCTCGCGAAAACGCAACAAAGTTGCAAACAGCGCCTCGCGAAAACGCAACAAAGTTGCAAACAGCGCCTCGCGAAAACACAACAAAGTTGCAAAAATCGCCTCGCAAAAATGTAACAATGTTGCAAAAATTCTTGACAAAATTTGCAACAATGTTGCGTAAAATTTGATGCAACAATGTTGCAAACAGCGCCTCGCGAAATCGCAACAATGTTGAAAATTTTTCTGAAAAATTTTAAAAAAATTTTGCAACATTGTAGCGTTTTCGCGAGGCGTTGTTTGCAACATTGTTGCAAAAATTTTGGTGAAACATTGTTGTAAATTTTGTCAAGAATTTTTTGCAACATTGTTGCATTTTTGCGAGGCCTCGTTTGCTACAATGTTGCATTTTCTTAGTGACAAATTTGCAACTTTGTTGCAAAAATATTGACGCAACGTTATTGGGAATTTTGTCAAGAAATTTTGCAACATTGTTACATTTTCGCGAGGCGCTTTTTGCAACTTTGTTGCGTTTTCATAGGGCTTAGTTTGCAACTTTGTTGCCTTTTCGCGGGGCCTCGTTTGCAGCTTTATTGCGTTTTCTTAGGGCTCAGTCGGCAATTTTTGTGCGTTTACTTAGGGTTCAATTTACAACTTTGTTATGTTTTCTTGGGGCTAAATTTGAGACCTGCTTGCGTTTTTTATGGCTCTATTTGCAACTCGTTTGACTTTTTTAAGAGCTTTAGGAATAAAAATAGGACGCTAATTGTTCAGGAATTAATACATCTTTAAATTTAATCGTCCTCTTCCTGCTGCCAAGTTTAATAATGAATGGGCCAATTTTTACAAGTTCTCCGTTTGTGAACTTTGCATTTAAAGTTGCATGGAAGTACTTGTTTAAGGAATTGGAATTAGGTCTTTTCAAGGATTGTTAAGGAGTGTAAATAAAAAGAACAACAGCATTCCTTTCATTGAAGATTTATTCAAATTAATTAATGAAAATACAAGTTACAAAAATGTTGCAATTTAAACTAACAACCTGATACGTATGAACTATTCTTTACAATCTATTTGCAACATATCTTATAAATAAAGTTGACATTACAAATTTACATAGTTTGTATGTAGACTTATTAAATTAAATTAAAAACTTAATTAACTAATATGTAAATTGTTTATTGTATCTTTCATTTTATATTTAGAACATTCAGTAGAACAAGTATTAGTAATATAAGTAATATTACAGATTATACAAGATCTACCGAATAATCCGAATGTATAATAAAAGATATAATACATATACAAAACTGTTAATTACACAATTGTTCTAAATTAATCTTATCCGCTAATAGTTACAAACTATTTTTATAAATCTATCTACTATACTAATGTATGTGGCAATAGTTATTCTTTCTTCTTTCTTGTTTTATGCACGCTGGGAAGGCAAGTCAATGCTCCTTACTCTTTGCCTGCGAAACCTACACACACAAAAAATATATTAGTAAGTACGTAACAGGAGACAGAAAAAATATGAAGGGATGTTTAGTCCAAAAAGATAGTGGGAAGGTTAAAGCAGAAGCATAAGCGAAGGACAGGATTAATTGAAAAGGAATGGAACAAATTTGACTTGGCGTGATGAAAACGAAGTTATGTGAAGTCTTAAAAGAAGATCATCGAATAAAGCATAGCAAATCGAACCAAAAAGACATATCACAGATGTTCAATAAGGAAACGGCTAGTAAGAGATAGGGTATTGTGTAAAGTACAGAAGGCAATTCACATGTTTAATTTAAACAATTGCGACTATATGGACTTGAAGGCGAGATACATCAATCATCAGAGGACATAAATTAAAGCTAGACGTAAAAGCTACAATCTCCGACAGGTGCGAACACTGTTGCATTTGCAGTTCATTTGTTATAAACAATTAAACTATTGAAATTGCTATTACGGCTAACTCCGTATAGCTACAGCAACGGGGTATTTTTTAACCTGTAGCCGACCCTCTTCCCGTTCATTTGAGACGTCGTTGATTAAAATCGGCCCAGTAGAACACGAGATAATTGAATTTGTTTAAAGTTATTATAAACAGATGCGACTATATGGATTTGAAGGCGAGATACATCAATCATCAGAGGACATAAATTAAAGCTAGAAGTAAAAGCTACAATCTTCGACAAGTGTGAACACTGTTGCATTTGCAGTTCATTTGTTATAAACAATTAAACAATTGAAATTGTTATTCCTGCCGACTACATTAACTTACAGCAACGGGGTATTTTTTCTCGTGTAGCTTATTATCTTCTCTTTATTTTGAGACATGGTTGATCAAAATCAGCCCAATAGAAGCCGAGATAAAATTTTTTAATTATTTTGTCGGTGACGATATGTCGGAAATCGTGTATGTAGCGCCATCTAGCGTTTGCGGCCTTTTTCGCAGTTTGCCGCGGCTTCAAAACGGAATTCCTACATTACATCGTTAATTTAAACAATAGGGTTTTTCTCGGCTTCTGCTGCGTATTTCTTAACCGAACTTATCTTACGTAAAAGCTACGAATCATAGCTATCTCCTCCGCAAGTAGCAACAATATGGCATTTGTGGTTCGAAAGTTATTAACAATCGAAGTATCCTGAAGAATGCTCTCCGGGTCGCTGCAGTTACCTGAACTTCTGGTGATCGTTTTTTAATCGACAAGGTGTCAAACGAAAGGGAACCTAATAAGTTACACGAGAAAAAAACCCCGTTGCTGTAACAATATGTAGCTGGCCGTAATAACAATTTTAATTTCTTAAATGTTTATAACAAATGAACTGTTTGTGGGATAATATTCGCAACTATTGGAGAAGGTAGCGTATGCCTCTGGCTTTAATTTATATCCTCTGGTCATTCACGTAGCTCGTCGGGAAGAGGCAGTAATCGCATTTGTTTATAATTTCTATAAACAAATTCAATTATCTCGGCTTCTGCTGTGCCAATTTTAATCATTGACCTCTCAAATTGAAGCTCTCGGGTCAAGGAACAAGCTGATTCCCCTTTGGAGCGGCCTTTGTGTATAGTTCCGGTGCAATTCTCAACCAATTATTAATTTGGTTATAAAAAATAAACAGCGCATGCAGCATTTGTAAATAGGTTATTGTCGTGTAGCGGCATCCTTTAGCTTCACTTTAAGCACCCAGTTATTAATGAGCGCCGAAGCAGAAGCCGAGATACTTCCAGTGAACCGGAGTGTATCTTTTCCGATATTTAAATTGTTAATCACATTTAAAGGATAAATGCCACATTGTTGCATTAAAAAATTCGCACTATAAGGCGAGAAAAACGCAAATATTTAAATTATCGATAAAATCCAGGAATTCGGTTTTGCCGGTGCGGAAGACTGCGAAAACTGCGATAAAATACAGATCAGTGAATATTTATTTAAATTAATTCACATAGTACAAATTGCATAATTATTTGGAGTCCGTACATAGAAATGTATAAATTTAAATTTTTGCAACTTACGTGTTTGAAAATTATTTATTATAATTTTTGTTTTACATTTTGTGGACATTTAGTAGGACTTATAGAAATTAATATTAGTTAATGAAAGAAATATTACAATTTTTATAATATCAACTAAATAAAATGAATATAAAATATAATATACAACAGATATACATAACATTCTGAAATTGTATGGGACCCCTCAATATTCTTGAATATATACATATTTATAACATTAGAATATATGTATAGACACCGGCACACAATCTTTGCATTACGCTTGTGAACCCTTCCGCTGATAAACTGTACCTACACATCTCCAATTACAAAAAAAGGCGAATTATCATTCTGCCAGAATGTTTTTTCAAAGTATGCCCCCAATTCTTCGGCTCTGTTGTACAGAAGTGGCGAAAAATCCAACCAGGGTAACACGGATCATCGCACAAAACTGAACAACGAAATTCTTCAATTTCGTTCAATTCACGGAACAATTTACCAATGTTTGGCGTGTAAAGCAGCCGCTTACGAGCTTCTGAATAGTTTGCTGACTCTCGACGGAAGGTGTTCAACCGTGTCGGGTACCAGATGAGAAAAGGAGTCCTGTCCAAGTGGTCTCACGCGGTAACGTGTGACGACTGCACCTCGATGACACTGTAAACACTTGGCCGGTGTTTCTAGCAATTACCTGGTAAACCGTGGGGTGTTGTTTGCCACGGACGAAATGTGTTGTAACAACAAAATCGGCGTACAAAGTTGCGCGCGGGCATACGTTAAAGAAAGGGACCGATGGTGCAGGGTCCACTAGACTCACACTACAAGAAAGGAGTTTCAAGGGCATGAACTTGCAGATTTCTTCAGCTCGACGAACCTACCGTGGCCAATCTTTTCAACCGTCCGCTCTTTGATACCTGCCGACCTTGTTTATTCTAACTACGGTAAACGTAAACCCGAGAATTCACTGCTAAAAGACCTCCTTCACACGGCGTACCTGTATACGAGACCAATATAGGATACACGTTCGTGACTGTTAGACGATATTCTATATGCACCTTCATACGATTCAATATCCACCTAATTGTTATTGGATTATCCTATAAGTAACGCAGATTTTTCTGCATACTGAGTTTAGAGAACACGGGAATGTATGTACAGGGGGTTAACTGAAAGGTTTGCGACGATACACAAGTTTCTTGGTCCAATAAAATGATAAAGAAACGCGTAGGTTACACGTGACATGTTTCCTCGAACTTCTGGAGGGTCCTCCGGAACGAAACACAGATTTGGCGGTCGATTCGCACGCGAAAAAGTGTTTTCGACCACACGCAATATTGTGGTCGTGTTTACAGAGAAAACAAACGACACGGTGGTCGAAATGCCAGTCACACGTGCTACGAATTCCAATTACGATTCGGTTGTTGGGTGAATACTCAGTTTGTTGTTTGGACTCGAGCATTTCTTTTCGATAAAGCACGTATTGCTTATAATTTATCTGGCTCACAATACATCTTCGCGTATTCTTCTTCCATGGGGAACAGTGTTTACATGCGAATGATCAATCGCTTTGTATACCAAGCAAAAAATATCATGCAGACGTCTGCCACAGAATCGCCCATACACTTCAGACAATAATCATTCTTTGCACAATATGAATACCAAAGGCAAAAGCACATCCGTTCTAACAAACATTAACCTTCTTTATTGTATACATACATTTGAGGAAAATATGACCGGCACAAGCCACTATGACCACCATAAGTCATAAATTAACAACGATCACAAAAGACAATGGCGGTGAATCGCAAATGCACAGGAAAAAGTTTAATTCGCAGTTTATTTGTTGCTATGAAAACAAATTGCATGATTTGTTACTGTTTACCCGGTGAAATTTAATCGTCAGTTATTCTAAACATAAGTGATAACAAGATGGCTTCCAGCAGTAAGGCAAAGTATGATCTTCGGATCATCCTCGCCCGTATTGTCTCAAGGATAGACCCACCTCCACAGTTGTTTTCCGAGGGGTGTAGGACTTCACCGATTATTAACCCCCGTTCATAGAACCTCGTCATGATTACGGAGTCATGGGGGCTTGTTACGAATGATTGCAGGGTCGTAGAGCCACAGTAACCATATCCTGAAGTCTTGGGATCCCATCAGGTGAAACACAAGGTTGGATCCTACTTGAATATTGTCAATGATTCGCGGATCGTGGGATCTCGTCGACCAGGATGAAATATATGAACGGTTCATGGTTCATTTGCCAGGCTGATTAATTGCACAAAAGACGAGCGTAGAAAATTAATAAATTCGTATATCTGCTTTTTTTCAAATTTCACATAAAATATTCGAATAATAATTACAATGCAATTAATCATTTTGACTACTGAAGTTAATTATTGCTGAATCAGCTGCCGTACAAAGTTTCATCGCCAAGTGATGCTGAACGTAATGTAATAAGTCGAGTAGCGATCAAGTGCCTTGACAATTCAAAAGCGGAGTCGATCGTTTTGGCTTGCGAACAATGCATATTAAAAACAAAATCATCGCGGGTACAAATAAAATACGAAAGTTCAATTTCTCAACCACAAATTTGCCCGGTCCGTGAAATTTGCACGGATACCCTGTCGAATCGTTCAGAAACGACGCGCGTTTAAAGAAACCGTGGTGACGGAACCGGTATCGTCGCGCTCACCTTCCGTGCGTTTCCCTAATCGTTTTCCCTGCCGCGCAAGAAGGTCCTTGCAATAACATCTTCCGTCGAGATCACGAAAGCAGTGCGCTCATAAATAAACAAAGAGACTACACGGCTGGACTTAAAATAGTTTGTCCGAAGCGTAGCCAGGCATTTGGTCGGACAATATTATTTTATGACGGCCAATGGTCGTCGCCAGTCGCCGACATATACGGCGCGAAAGAACTTCTCTCTGATCTTACCGATACATTCGGAATGTAAATCACGCGTGTACCCGTATTGTGGCATGCGGAGAATTAATGGTAACCGAGAGAAATGCATGCTAATAAGGCGTGTTCCAATTAGGCCACGATCGTGAACAATATTTTTGTTTAAGGTAGGCGCACCATGGCCAAACCTTTGGGCACGTTCATTAATCTTTTTCTGTTTCTCCTAACGAGAGAAATTCCTGGTTTCGTCGCACCAGTTTGCCCGCGATGGTATTAATTATTGAAGTTCCAGTGAAACGAATTTCGTCGATGGCACGTGAAACAATGCGATTTTTGTACACACAGTGAGCTATAATATTATTTCGTCAAGGTACAGAAAAATTGCATTACGTTGACGGACAGGATTTAAACGAAAAATCTGTTTAACGAAGCACCACTATAAATAGATACCACGTGTTCTCCAAACCTTATGGAATTCTAAAACCTTTGTTCGAAGAAGAACGTGAAACGAACAAGACATCAAGCAAATCTTCGTAACCCCATTCGCAATCGCGATATTAGAAAACGTGATTCAATAATGTGCAATGATTGAGAGGAAAAAGTATTGCAAACGAAACGTTGGTCTCTAATGGGCTGAAAACGGATGGACTGGATTAGATGTCTAATAAAAGATAATTTCGCAAATCGAAAATATTCGCGGCAAAAAAGTTATTGTTGCTTAATTTTATTTCCGTATCTTTTTCAAGTCAGATGGTCACGATTACGTTTCTGTCTATTTTTTTTTCCTCTTTTCTAGGAGGAACGTTGTCCGATGTAGCAGAGTCAGGTTAGACAGTGGAATGTGACCGCCGGGGCATCACAGACCTTTCCCAAAAGATAAAACAGTCAATCCGAGCGTTTAATTAAATTCTGATGTCGTCTGTTATCACAATGGGGCCAGATCGGCATTTACCGGACCCCACTATGATAGGGCCCACGCCGACTTTCACTGCTATCGCCGTCGACTCGTGGCCCAACTCCAAAAAGGTTTCATTATTATGTACTCCGTACGGGAATACGATTGCATATCGGGTGTTTCGAAAACTCTTAGCGCACGTAAAGTCATACCGCACTTAAATAAAGATTGTACGTAATTGAACGAGAGCTTGGACAAATTGGTTATTTCACTTATTTCACGTGTCCGACGGAACATAACGTTCGAAATACGCTGAACACATTCTATCCCCTCCTCCTATTTATAAACGGAAGGAACGAAGGGGTTACTATTAATACAATGATTAGTAACTCACGCTACTGCTGATTAAAATACACAGGAGAATTACCTAAATACAGTGCACCCTAACGCGAGCATAGGATTGCAATTATATACCTACGATCGAAATTAAAATCGTCCTCCAAATGGCAGAAACAAAATATTCAACATTTCTTTTAGTCAGTGCAAAAACAAAAACGCGACGTATAAGATTCGATGTACGCACCATTATCTGCATTGTCATCAAGCTCACAGGCTCACCAGGCTCACCACGACACGATTTGCATGAACATCGCATGTAACGTGTACACGTCAAGACGATCACCTTAAAGGATGGAACAGCTTCGTCACTCGGATCGTTCTAACGGCCGGAACAAAAATCGGTGCACCGGTCGTAATCGGTACCGATGTCTCCAATTTGTTCATTCAGGATCAACTCGCGCAACCATAGAGATAAGGGGCGCATCGTA
Source organism: Nomada fucata (assembly GCA_948146005.1). NCBI lineage: Eukaryota > Metazoa > Arthropoda > Insecta > Hymenoptera > Apidae > Nomada > Nomada fucata. The sequence goes on from OX411275.1 coordinate 10,985,619, forward strand.
AATTCGCGGAGACGTATCTTTTACGGCCGTTCTTATCGCTACCACTCCATTCTGTTGCCGATACCGAATCGGAATTTTACGAGACGATAAATTGCACGCTCGAAATTCACGCAGCTAAGTATACATCCCCTACCAGCAGTATTTCACAGACTTTGTGTCTCGCGTTTCTCTTCACTGTTCGCGATTCGCGTTGCCTCAGCCACAGTTTATTCGTTCCGGACTTTTATGAACTGCGGGTCCAGTGTTTGATGTCCAATTGTTACGACAATTATAATTCCCCGAACGCTGAACCCGGCAACCACGCCTGACATGTCGCACGCTCACCTGCCTCGATCTAGCAGGTGACATCCTTTGGCTCGACGGTGGTCATACGCTACTGCGTGTACGCGGTTCGAAAATGTCTGTCAGCTCGTTCACCATCATATGATTGACAGTGATCGCGGTGATACGAGTAGATGAGATCCCGTTGTCGACTTCGAATCAAACGAAATAAGCGGGCTACTCGAATTTGGACAAAGTCTGTCGATACTCGTAAAAGATAATCGGCTATGCACCTTGCAGTCTGGTAGGTGAGAAACGCTGGGAACAGATCTTCTGCGACTTGATAGAAATGATCTGTTTGCATGCCTGCTATATTGAGAAGTTCCCAGAAATTTCGTGATTCGAATATTGCCAATGAAACGGAGTATTCGTGTACCGTTTTGTTTCGACTTTTAGATAATATTTATTTCGATTCAGCGACACAGCAAGACCGTGAAATACAAAGAAAATTATACCGCGAAAAAGCTCCAGAAACGCGATGCGATCATTGTCTCTCTCCGGTTTCTTTACCAATAAAAAGTATCACAGAATAGAGTAACAGTAACGTACATGCCAGCGAGAAGAGAAATACTTGCACTGTCAGAACAATCGTACAATACAGCGCATACTTGTATACACGGTTGGTCACGAAAATGGGATCACTTAATCACCGCCATACTTTACGAGCGTAAAAGAAAGAGCATTCGAACAAAGTGTTCTACCAAGGGGGGACAAACGTCTGAACCAGACATCGATTAATCTTTCCACTTCCGCTCGAGACACCGATCTAAACGATCTCTGCTCCGATCACACATGTCCGTGTTTATCGATCCGGCGTCCACCGTTCCACGGCACCGTGAAAATGGCCCTAAGCCGTGGGACACGCAGGTATATAGCCCAGAGAGTTCGGTTTTCAGCCGGTTCCTGGTAGCACGGTTTAGTAGCCTTATTTGTGTCCTCAGGCGTGTTTCGTGCGACCGTTGTGTGTATTCGGGTTCAAAAACGAGCCGATGCATTCCCTTAATGCGCCGCCGCGCGGCTGGGAACGCTTTAAACGGATTAAATTGTGGCCACTGTTCGATCGGATCTTAGCGATCGTGTAGGTGTATATAGAAGCGGATGATCCGTGACAAACGAATAATACAGGATCGTGCCGATCGGGCAGACTCGCTTGTTTGCACACTGGCAATGTTGGGCATTCGAGGCTGAGACAGTTTCGCCCACGAACACCGTTGAGAAGAAGGCGATGCATTAAACATTAAACATTGTTTCCGTGGTGAAAAATGTTCGTTCATCGGCTTACCCTTAGGGTGTAGTCTATGAAGCTTGATTTTCTCGCCGAAGGATTTCTTTTTTTTCTTTTTGCTTCAAGAATGGAGATGGCTGATACAGGTGCTTGGGGGCTGCAGAGATTAATCGAACGATTGGCTCGCACAGATTCGGAGTAGTTTATTCGATTCATTGCGCTCGAATTATAATTTTTATCCGATTGTCATCTTGGAAGGGAAACGATAGTATCGAGTCAATGGAACTTTCAAATGAAAATTTCTGCAGAAAAATCTATCTAATGTCTTCGAAAGAATTCCTTACCCGTCGTACGTACTACAACGTACGTATACTACAAACTATTCAATTACCTTACTTGACGTCGTTCCAAGGAGCACAGAAGTTGTGACGCGATTCTCAACAGCCGTGACAAATCGCTTTGAAGTAACTGTTAACGCTACTAATATTACTACTACTGGCGACCCAGGTTATGCCCGACGACGGTGTCATTAGGAGAGGCTCTCAATCACGTTCAAGTCAAGAAACGACGTACGCAGTGCCGCATGTCTACGTTGTCGATCTGAACGAGACGAACAGCAGCACTTTTCGTGTCACGGCGTGTCAGATTTCACGCTCACGTTTCCAACAAATGCATTTGTGCGCTCTAACGCCTGTACCCGCGCCGTTGACCAACGAAAGGCCAGTTGGCGATCGAGGGACGAATTATCGAACGAAAGAGTACTTAATTCGGAACTGGGACGTATCGAAGATCGTCTAAAAATCTGCCCCCTTCGTGATTTAATTTATTTCTTGTTTACCTCTCATAATGACATAATAGCGTTGGCAATATATTTACTTTCATATACAATCGTTTGCCTTTCAGTAACGGAAATAATGACTTCTTTATACAGTTACTCTTTTATCCCAATGTTTAAGCTAACTTGTTCGAGTCGAATATTCTATTTCGATGTTCCTCGTTCATTCAGCGTTACTTTAATGCGACAACGTTTCATTAGATCGTTTCACGATTTTTGCCACCCTCGCGTGCGATACGTGACATCGAAACGAACTGCAATCCGACGATGACTTAACAATCGCTCTCAAGCAACTATACAAGCATCCCTGCGCACGAAACACCGGACCGTTCTCTCATCCTAGCGAATACGGATGAGTAGGCGCGATGGATACACTGAGCAGAACACGACTGACACGTTAAACGGACGCTCCGGTCTCGTGTAAACAATTATTCATCCGGCGGATCCGATTTGTTCCATTTCTCAATTAGCCTGGCGGTACTCGGCGAGCCGTGGTTTGACTCATCCCCGGCCACGGAGCCAGCCGTTTCCGGCCACGGTGAACCAGGAAGACACTTCTAGCTCCGGGCTTTTATTTTTGCGACCACGAGCGTCGCGGTTCGCTTTAACGCGTGGCGGTATTCGTGGTTTCCCTGTGGCGACGTGGAAATCCCTTAACCGCGACAGTAAAACGCAAATGACACTGCGATGACAGTTTATTGCTGATTGCTGACAAGGGAACGGGGGAAGTGCAACGGTCGAGTTCGCGAGTTGCATGGATCTCGAAATGTTTAAGATCCGGCTCCGAATTGAAATTGCTGGAGTACGATTTTGGAAATTGTCTTCTAGCATATTGTACATGGAGTTAGAATTTTCTGAATTGTTTTACGACCGCTTCTGTACCTATTGCTATCTGCAGTTTGTATACCGATATTGTCCTATTATCGTGCAGTGCATTTTCACGAGCATTCGAAGGATTAACGAAACTACGGCTTATCCGAGGTCAGAACGAACCACATCCCTCAATGGACCCTACGAGACCTGTCATCCAAGCAGGATAACAATGCTCAACGCGAGGAAAAGAAAAGAACGCAACGCCGGACGTCTCGAGCGACGAACGGCCGGACAGGTGACAATCCTCAGTTACATCTGCGTGGTATCGTAGATAGCTGGTAGATTGGCGAGGCACGTGAATGCGATAGCCGGTGCGTGTCACGAATAAGGCATTGAAAAGCGTTATTTATCGGCGGATCCGCAGCCACGGCGAGCATACGCACGCACGCGTACAATCTCATGATCGCGTTGTACATAGGGTATTAACATTAAGATTCTAACCGTGCGATACTGCCCGCTGGAAAAAGGAAACCGACTTTTCGAGCGCCTGTCAACCGGCCAAGACACACGACCGCCGATCCGTTTGGTCCAGCTCCCGTGTCCACCGGCCACGGATATTACGGAACTCGATCGAACGACCGAGAAAATCGAGCGGGGAGACCGCGACCTCTTCTGCTCCTTCTAATCTCTCCAATCAGGGGACGGGTGTATTCGTTACACACGTGGCACGTACTACTAATTTATGCTCGTGACACGAAAGTAAATACGACGGAAACTACCGAGTCGAACGGATCCCGGAGCCACCGGTATCGTGAGAAAAATATTCGATCTCCGAAAAGGTAAAGGCTTGGGCCGGTTTCAAAGTCGCCGCTGCGCACGCTGCTACGTCCAACGGGGTAACAGCTTTTCGGTGAGCTCGTTTATGTCGGAGGATTGTTCGAGTGGATTTGGTAGGGTGCAGGAATATGTGCGGGATGTAATGGCGCCGACGTTCTCTTTCTGTTTCGAATCAATGTGCTCGCTGGAGAATCGTATTATACCGGTCGCAAGTATGAAGAAAGTGGCATACGAAATGTACATAAGTACGTCTTTCAATTTTTTATTGTGCTGCATTTTAATTACGTTTTTGGAAGGAGCTTGGCGTGGGCGACAGATTAGTCTTAACAGACGACCGAGTGTTTTAAGCAAATCGATGAAAGAAGCTGGCAATGGTATCGGACTATCATTGAGACTGAGATGGTTTTACAAGAGTTGCCTGCGTTGAATATCATCGAACTTTAGAAACGCGAAGATATGTACACAGAAATTCAAAGACTCCGGAGACGATGAGGGACACGTGAAAGCAACATTTTATTGAAAACGGTATGTTTGGAGGACTTAATGATTTCGAAAACTAACAAAATCTCGCCGAACCTCATTGCGCAAGACTATTTAGCACAAGAGAGACGCCAAGCGTTTTAAGAACCCCCATTTCTCCTCGAATCTCAACCCCGAAGTATTAAAACAGCGGCCCTACATCAAACAGAAGTTGAATACACATAGTTCCATATCGTCCGTTGAAATCGATTCCGTCCTACATTGAATTCGATCGTGTACCCAGCTACTCGCAATGGAATATTTTATGACAAATAGTGTTCGCTTCTTGGCCATATATTTCTGAAGCCACAATCGCGACGGATACGCGGCCGATGGGTTTCATTTCCGTGACGCTGGGTCGCGCTTATGTTCCGCAATAAAAGGTGGAAAATAAAATATTGCTCGCAGGACATAAAGCGCCGGTATTTCAGAGTCGTAAAGTTTTCTCGTTATCCTGCCAGTATCCGGATGCAGCGTTCATCTTCAGCTCATATACATAGAAAGAAAACGTGGGGCGGGATCCACGGTTTCTCGATTTTCATTCAACGCGACCCGCGGACGCTCGTCCACGGAAGAGTTATGCGTAACGCGTTGGCAGTATGCGAACATTCTTGTCGCATCGACTTACATTTCTTTTTCCACGCTTTTTATTGGCACGAGCGTCCCGCGAAATGAGATGCATGAATCTCCCCGTCTTCCCGGGACTACAGGATTCGACGGAGTTTCCAACAGGAAACCACGATAAGGCTTGCAAGTTCCACTGTACCTGGCCGACAGTTGTTTCCTTTCCACTGTCTAAGATTAATAAATATCGAATGCCTGATCGCGCCGTAATAATCAAGAGTGAATATTATCAGGATTCGTAGACATTTACTGCGTTTCTGATATTACGCTCCGAATTGGAAAAATTTGTTAATCGTCGATCAATAAAATTTGGCTGCTGCTTTCTTTAGGATAACTGTTCTTCGCGTGTCTCGTGATTCCGATCTTTTGCCCTTCGACATAATTTATAACAACTTTTGAATTACGGCGGCATTATAAATCCGAAACAATAATTCCTCGGTCAATTCGTGCTTCGTTATAGCGGAGTTTCCCTCGTGCAACCCTGATTCGCGCATAAACGTCGGTGTCAATGACAACGCAATTATCTCGCGCAAAGCAATCATCCGCTTATTTACACGGCCTTCGGGCAAGCTCGGACGAAAGCGTGAATGAACACTAAATGTCGATCTTCCTTGCTAAGCCGTTCATTAGGACGGCACGAAACTATAAAAATACGTAGCTATCACCCGGAAAGTCGCATCGACGAAGGGATACCCTCTTCGAGGGAGTCAGTACGGAAAGGGAACGGGTAGAAGAAGACATTTCGTTTCTAGCGGCCTTCGCGATACACGTTATGCGTGCCGCTTAAAAGGACGGCCTCAGTGGTCTCGGACGAGGTGAGACAGAACAGGCGTCCGTGGAACGATACAGATTTTTATGGGAAACGTAAATCTTGCGACGAGGGCAAGGAACGACTATGAATCGTGAGAGCCGCGGCTAATTCCCTAATGATTCTGATTTATCGCCGATAGTTCGTTCCGGTAAGTCATTATCCCCTGCGATGCACAGTCAACCCTTCCACAGACCTCACAGAAAACGCTTGAGCCGAGCATAAAGAGGCATCGATTCTTATTTTATATCGCGTCGAACAGCCGTATTTCAAGTTTATCTTACTGTCGACTTCAAATTTTGTTGGTTCCTATCCGAGGATTTTGGGATAATGAAATATATACATGTATATAAATTTCTATCCTTGGTATGAAGATGTACGTACCTGTAGAATCAGTGGAAAGTTCGAAAGGATTTGCCATGCATTCAGTGTTTCATGATATGTACGTGCAAAGCCATCTGTACCGAGAAAGGTATAGTAAACTGAGACTTAAAAAAAAAAATAAATTAGCGAGTAAAAAGACAGGAGGATGCAATTTTAAAAGATCGAGTTGGAAAACAAAACCAGATATTTTAAGGGATCTCCGATCGTACCGTTGACCTGTACTACTTAAATTATGCCTGACCATACCGTTGATCTTTACAAGTTAACGCGTTCCTTGCCACGTGAATGTGCTGCACCAGAACGAAAGATGTGCACTAATAGTAAGGGTAGATATCACGAACAGCGAGGGAAGATATTGAGGAAAATACGAGAGAAGAATAGAAATGAAACGAGAATAAGCAGAGGAAATGTGTGAGAAACGTTCCGAAGTTCGAACCAAGATTCAGGACTCGATCCTCCCCGGTCAATCGAAGAGCAGGATTCAATTTCGACTGATCGAATCGCAGCTTGGAATCAGTATCCTAGATTCAAGTAGGTTTCTGAAGCCAAATTATGTGCTTAAGAAACATTACTCGAACTTGGAGCCGATTGTACGAAAGAGACAGAAACGTTCGAAAGAAAAAGGAGAAAGGCTGGCGTGCACTAAATATCGTGGTGACGTAGGCGGATCGAAGAGATACGATCTGAAAGAGGTTCAGGTGTAAATTTTCCGCCAGGACAACCATAGTTGCTTATGTTTCGGCCTACCTTTAATGATCTGCATTAACGGATGGTTAGGTTAAGAATCGTCCACTGATCCCGATAACGCGTTATTACGTAAATGGGCTTTTAAGGACGACGAACATTTTCTTACACGACCGATGAAATGGACCGACACAGACACGTAAATCTGCTGGCCAGGTATTAGTGGCTTATCTTCGTCATCGGCGTGTATCGGGGGTCCAATTAATAATTACGTCTTGTCCACTTCATCAGCGTGGTATCGATTATGAGCGTGTCCCGATAATCACTGATTTAACCTGCGTCCGATCAATGTATTCCATTTGAGTTTTGTTGAACTCGAGTGGTTGTACGCTATGAACGATTCGGCGTTCTGTGATTCTCTTAAGTACATAACTGTAAACATAGTGGAGTATCTTGGAATAATATTTGCCATGTAGTTTTCATCGTGCCATCAAGTAACGTGCAATAATTAATTAGGTATACAGTTCTGTATCCTAGACAGTCAAATTATTGCCTATTCGCAATATTCAAATCCACGCGAAGAGTTTGCTATGCTAGTAATATTTCTGCGCCCACCAAACGTTTACTACCCAGAAATCTCATTACGATCAGCCACAAATACTGTTTACGAATATTGAAATATACATCGCTGATGTTTACCCAACAAAGGTAGCCCTGATAATCGATTTTTGTATCTCCCCCTTGTGGATATCTAATCGCGCGAAGAACATTTTCGCCTTTACACGACGAACTCCAAGAAAGAACGCTGAGGCTCGTCGTTGGAAAATTTCGTAACATACGAGGAATTCACGTCTCATAGCGAACGGTACTTCATTCGGAATAGCAAAACGGAATTCGTCGTCACAGACGGACAAGGAGCGCAAAATTTCCCGGCTACATTGCCGTATCTATTTTCATCCGACATGTTTTAGATGCTCCACTATTGAATACGACAGGCAAAACGAGTTGCGCATCGGTTTATGGCAGAAGCGCAAACCTATGGAATTTGCGAGCTGAGAGGAAGAATGTTGCTTATGTTGTTAATAAGTCGGCCTGCAAGATATGTATACGTATTTGCTGCGTATCTTTTTTCCCTACTTTCCGCTAGTTTATATTAGCAAGAACGTGTTACGTCTCCGCCTCTTAAACCTTTCGAGTTTCGTTTCTTTGCATAGGCACACCAGCAGTTCATTACCACTTTTTTTTCTTCCAAAATTGATAGTAGTTACCAAACGATTACTTTACGAACAATTCTTAAGCGGTGAAATTGTATTTGTTTCGGCCATTCGGAATTAACGGTATTGGAAGTAAAGTTTCCTTTATGTCGCCTCGACACCATTCCGTCAACGAAAAGTACGAAAGGACTGCAAGAAAGCGGGCTTCTTGACGGATTTCTCCGCTGTTTCGATTCAAAGCAACGTGACGCTGAATTCGCCCCTGGCGCCGTAGCCCGTTTAATTTCAGGGCAGTACGCGTGCAGGCGGCAGCCTGGCTAAAGGATTCTCCCGGCTCGGTATTTGTCGAGATATTATAGAGAAAAAGGGAAAGGCTGGAAGTCACAGGTAACGAGGGGGGCGTGACTGTTTCTTCGTGCCGGACTTCTAGGATACCCCCGACACAGTTTAGCGAATTAGCCTAGTCGCTTATCATCGTCGGCGTATCGAAGAATTTGCCGTGACTCGGGGCTGCTCTGCAACGAGCAGAGTTCAAGGTGTAACATATTTCGGAATCTTACAAATTCATTTGCATTCGAACTTAGTTGCCCACTTTGTCGTATACTTTTCGTATTCCATGTCCCGGTTAAGGTGCTTCGCAATATCAACGATTTTATCCCATTTCCGATTTTGTAATTTTGATTTTACACAAAATCACACATTTCGCACAAAAATTGGATATGCTCTTCAAGCATTTGATTAAATTCAATATAAATGGGAAAACAATTTTCGAGCGTCCTTAAAATTTCTGATTCGAAAATTGAATATTAAAGTAATAAATTCGTAATAAATCCTAAACTGTGATTAAAATCAGAATTCTCATACACCTGAGCCATAGAACCGATGAATGTTTATCTACGGATAGAATCGCATAGGACGATTATGATATTTGCATACATTTCGTCCTCGCTTCGAGCGATAAATATTCGCGATGTAAACGAAACCTTTCATTCGAGATGGTCATCTCCGATTTTAATTTGCGGCTTCAAGAGAAGGGGGTGGAGCAATGCACACTGGGTTTTGCAACGACTTGGACACATTAATTTGCACCACGATCGCGTACGCATACTTCGTGGACAGGATCGACAACAATTAATGAAGTCCCTCGTTCGCGATTTTCACGGCGTGCCAGAGGCGTGCCACTAATTACTCGAGTACGTGGATTGCTTGATGTTTTTGTCATGAATAGCACTGGTGTATGTGCCGAGTAATCACTGCTGTACTCAATAAGTACGGTAATATACTTTTCTTGATACAGTTTATGTGCATGTGAAACGCCACTGCTTAAGAAACATTTACAATAGGTAAATGTAAAATGATTCATATGTGCATCATACTATTAGCCAATTAATTATTTGTTTCGTGTAACGCGTTTAAACATAACTTTACTTATCCGGAGTAGCAGATCACACTTTCTCGATACACAGTTCCATCGTAAATCTAATCAAATACTTGCCATAAATAATATTTAAAAATCCCCCGAAGGCTTTAAGATATATCTTAATATACCGAGCCTGCATTTCCATAGATCAATCTTCAAACAGCCAGAATGGTCGGCTTGTTTGTCCAAAACGAGGTTGAACACAGCTTAAATCCAAATAACCGTGGGGTAAATTATTATTAAATATCCAAGTAAGAATATAAATGTACATGCTGTTGAAAATTTCGTATATTTAACAGGTTTCGCACGTACGATACATGTACATGTAAAACTCGATATCGCGGTTGCGTGCAGAATCATCAGATTATCATCGGCCAGAAGCGATCGAAGTGTGAAGCGTGCCGACGATTTCGTGTATCGAATTTATAATTCATTCCCAAGTGAGCTCTAGAAGCGCCTGCTACACCATATATAATCGAAATATTCTCTCAAACAATCTATCCTACATTAGAAATATTTTCTATAATTCCTATTCAGTTTCGTGTTTCATATCTGTAGGTGTAAAATTCACTTATTCGATTACTTGCATATGAATCCCGTTAATTACGTTACATTACATGCAAGTCGTTTTTTATTTAACCACCTCGCATACGATCACAAAGCGACATTATGGCGACGGACGATCATTTGCAAGTGTAAAGTGAGTACAGTAATTGGCTTAAACAATGGCGCCGTTTATTTATAAGCCGTATCATTTTCCTACGCATGTCTATCATACATATACATATTCTTGACAGTCTGTATATGAGCACACATCCATGGTCATTGTTCGTGAGTGATCTAACATTCAGATAGTTTATCGATCTGCACGTTCATACTGCTGCTTATCATATCGCTTATATGCGAGGAACTATCATTCTCATCGACACCACGTTCATCATCAATTTCTTGCTTTACCAAATATTATGCAACTCACGAAAAGTTGCGCGAATCAAATTTCCTAGTTCATCAAGTTTTTACTTTCTACAGTAGGTACAGTTTTAATATTTCTTCGCAAGGCAACACGCTAATGCCGATTTTCGTGGATACGTTCCTTACCAGGTAGCCGCGAAAGTATGAGAGTTACAGGTGGCGTAAAATCTAAGATGCATGCGTCCACTCTTGGAACAAGGGTGCAGATAATTGGAGCGCATGCAATTGAGAGAGCTGAGGTGCCGAAACGGGTCTTAAACGAGTTCGAAATATGAGATAAGGGCACCATAATACTCGGCGAGATGAATTACAGCATGCACAAAAGGCAACGCCTCGGAGGTCCGCCATATTTTATGGTTCATTTTATTATACTTTACTGTTCAATCCTTATATTGACATCTATCAACGTGAAATCTTGAGTGTCCGAAGACTCACTGTCTTTCGAACAAACCATAATTGATCAAATATAAGCTATTCGTGTCATATGTATGCACCTTACTAATTGTAGCACTTTAACAAATAATAATAAATTATCGAATGTGAACTGTACCACCAAAAAAATTATTCGCGTGTAGAACGTGAATTAAGTAAAATGTGCGTATCTATGCAACATGTCGTTAATTGGATAAATTGAAATACGGAGCATAGAATTGTATAAAAATATAAATCCAAAAGGGAAATGCTCGAGAGATCGAAATAATATTTGCCTCTACGACTGTAGAAACCTGTAATGGTAACGTCATTTCCAATTTTCTAATAATACAACTACTAATTGTATCCGTATGTTTGGGCCGCGCATATTGTCTGAATTAATACGAGCGTTCGGTGAAACGAAAATAACATTCGAAATAAACCGTGGGTAGAGTTAACATCGACGTAATGAAAATGAATCCGGTAATTCGCGTGATTCTACGTTAAAAAATTTTTTCATGCTATTTTTAGTGCGGCGCCCTGTGTAGAGCAACCAGTACCTCCTTGCATGGTGCATCGAACCCCGCGATCGGTTCCAAGATTGAGATAAGCGGCTTGCGAAGAAATAAGTAGTTTAAGCCTGTTCGCGTGGCTGGAGATTGGTCTGACGTCGTCTTGGAACCGAGAAGTGGGGATATTTTATGCATGGACCGCGCGTTATGCATCATTCCAGGTGCATCTCGAACAGAACCCGTCGAACTCTGGTTCCGTGCAAAGGACATGTTACGGCCGATCGACGAATAGTGTATTCAATGCAAAAATTAAAAAAAACGGTTGATCCCTGAACCGAAACTGTGGCTGGGACCTTGGATAAATTCAATAAGCGCGTTCATCGTTAACTTTATATTAGCAACATCTAACAGACTCTGTAATCGTATAGTGAAAGTGATAGTTAACCGGAAAATATATTTCTACCTGACACGTCGCGAGAGTACATCAAAGTCCACAAATTGAGTGAACAACAAAAATAAGCAAGTTCTGGAGTGGACGCACCCAAATAAATCACAAATCTCTCCTTGTTTCGTTATTTTCACGTTCGATACGAGTTTCAAGAATTAGTCGAAGTATGATTTTGTACGAAATGTTCAAGAGCATTTGAACCGAACCGTACGAAGTTCTTACCTAAAATACGGGAATCGGTCGCGTGACGGTCGTTCTTCGGCTACGGGGATGTTGGGTACAAGCGTGCTGGTGGGGAACCGTCCGAGGGAGAGTGGGGGCGTGCGTTACGCAGGATTTAGGGTTCTACGTGGTGGTGAGGAGCCACGAGAGCACGGTGCTCGTACCGTGGTGGAGAAGCAGCCGACAGCAGTACCAGAACACACGGGTTCGTCGCCGCGGAGAAGCTTCGCTGCTCTCGGTCGGAGCAGTCTGTGGCGATCATCGGCTCTCATGGTGTTCCGTATGGCCATGCGTCGTTCCAATCACCACGACACCGTAACAAAATTTCTCATCGACCCCGCTCGACATTGCACCGTCCACAACGTTCTCGAGGACACTCCGAGGTCCAAGCCCGAAGCGCACCGGCGAACGAACACTGAAGAACCAAACTTTGCATGCAGCTTTTCTTTCCGCAGTATCGTCGTTTCGTCGAGAAAGTGCAAGCGCAAAGGAAACGCAGCCGACGAACTCGCGACGAACTCCATTAAGCTATCGAACGAAGTTCACGAACCAGCGGAAAATATTTATAATCACGGGATCGAGCATCGCACCGAATGGAAGTTTAAAGATATCGCGTTTACACGCGAGACCGTATTAGTTGACGGTTTCGCGACTGTTTGTCCGACCGACTTTGTATCGGGCAGCACACGCGTTGCAACTACCGCACACGCACCCCGAACTTGCTACGCTTCGCATGCGGGAGGACCACCTCGCACGTACGGTCCACCTATCGCTCCACAACTCGACGATCGAGTCAGTGTTACTCTTGATTTCCGCGCGAGCGCCGGTCTCGGCTTACCGGGGACGATACCAACGCTATACAACTTCGTTCGTTTACGACGATCCACGGCGTTTCTTCGGGCGCACGATCGGACCTGTCAGTTCTCTCGATTATCAATGTGCTATCGATACACGACCCGCCGGAGTCTCGTCTGGAGAATATCCTCGTTGCGGGAAAAAACGTTGGGAAGATGTTCAGTGCTGTGAATCCGTGGAGTTTGGTTTTCGACAAGAGTCGCGCAGCTGTGTCCGTGGAACTGTTCGAAATATTTCATGGGCGCGCACTGTAGTTTGCGCAGTGGTTTCGTTGACAGCGATCACCGCGTTCAGTATTAAACAGTTGGACGATCACCGATGGACTGTTCTTGGATACGTCGAGCATCCAAGTGGACGGGTGAACTGACACGGTTATTCGGTGAACGTTCCGACGAACTTTTGTTGAACGAGATTCGGGGATTTACGATTGACGAACTTTCGACGTTGAATCAGGTTGAGGTGATCGCCTCGTGTTAAACCCACGAATAAACGATCGTCTAACGACACACGCGAGATAAACCGTTATCGAAGAATGTGTACCGCGATCTGTATCAATTCGATAAATGTAATTCTTCCGTTATTTTCATGCCTGGAGAGAAATTGAACTATCCGCGAGTTCTATGTTTTTCTTTTCCACGTTCTTTTTCGTTATCGGATACACGTGTCGGTGGCGAGCAAGCGGGGAATCCTCTTCCCCACGTAATTCTCGTTCAACCATGAAAGCTGCCGAACGTGACGGTGAATCGAAATCAGTGGTTGTCCCGTATGCATTTCGTGTTAATGTGGTGTAACTTTGTCGCGGGACGCGCGGTACGAAAAGGTGAAACGTTTGGAATGGTTACGTAGAGAGGCAACAGCAGCCTGTATACACATTGAACCGCTCCGAGTGGTGATTTCTCGTAGAAGGAAGTGAAAAGATCGGCAAGTGGCGCCAGTTTTAGCCTCCTTCCTCTTATACACGGTACAGCGTCGTTCGCGACGTAATTATTCGGAGCAACTTTACGGAGGAATACAACGTACGCGTTGCGCAACCGGCAGTGAAATTAAACTATCTTAAAATGTGCGCGCGACATCGAAAATCCTAATGAATTTGAACGCGCGATAACGTAATACTTGTGTACGTGACGGGAAAACGATGTACGAGGGAACGGGAGATTCGAAGCATTAGGAAGGATTAAAAGGAACGCGACTAGTTTCAGCGAGAAGATTCGGGGAACTTCCCAAGCTGGATCAAAATATAAACTGAAGCCACGAATCGATCGATGACAAACATTCTACGTAATCTCTACGGTCGATCATCCCCTCGCGCACCGTTCGAATGCCTCGACCGCAGCCGCTTGTCTCTTAGACATATAAAATAATCATTATTATCAGGAACGGTCGACAGCGACGCGATAACGCGGCCGAGAAACCGACCGACCAGATCAGATTGCGATCGATCTCGTGAAACGAAAATTACAGGAGATCCGCGGCACATTCTGCCAGGAATTCGAGGCGTACAGAATCGGAAGGAAGGGACGCGTGGCCATCTTACCAATTTACCATCTTCAAAGGTCATATATCTTGGCGGTAATGCGCACAAATTATGCGCCCGGTGCTTCCAGCGGAACAACCGTCCGCCGAGGAGCGGATAATCCGGCACCCAACGAATCCTCTTCCTTTCTTCTGTTTCCCAAGATTCTTTCTACACTTTATCCCGTTGCGTCTCGTCGTTCCGTCCCTACCTTTTTTCCTTTCTCGCGTCTTTTCCATTTCCGTTAAGGAAACGCATCGACTGGCTTGCTCGTCGGGGCAACGCTTTCGGCGTCGTTTACTCGTGAAATTCGTACGGCCCGATTCGACGGCAGGCCTCTGCGAGGCACGAGAGATGCATTCCTCGTCTACGTGACGCGGTGTGCCTTCATGCCGCGTGAATCGTGCTGCGTTCGTGCAAGGTGCACGCACGTGTGATCGGTGTCTCTAACAGTTTTCGTCGTTCGGGGAAGTCTGTTTCGTGATCGTTGTCATTTGGCAAGTTTGCACGGCGAGTTGGTAACGCTTCATCGAAAAGTCGAAATTTGGATTGCCGGCTATGAACCGTACGGAACAGATATTGTTTGTCGCGTAAATAATGAACGGTCGCTTCAGTGTTTCCGGGCATTTCTCGCTGCAATTACCACAGGATGGTGGTTCGTGGAAGACAATTGAGGTGCTCGAGGAAAGTGAGAACGTTGCGACCGGATGTTTTTCCAGCGGTTAAGGGATTCGGGTTTATTGAGAACTTCGTTTTCGGCATTGAAACAGTGGAACGGCAAGAATATATTTGTATCGGTGTTTATACTTGAGACGAAGCGTTCGTAAGAAAGTGCAGCACATCCTCAAATATTGTGGAATGATTTAGCTGGCGAACGTTGGAGGAATTCGTGTGTGCGCGTGACACTGTGGTACACCTGTCAATTGAAAATAGGAAACATCGTGCACCGTTATTCGGTACTTTACAGAGGGATCCCATTGCCTAGATCTTTGAAGGTGACCAGGCACGTGTCGGGAGTGCAATTGCTTTTAGGCTACAAAGATCCTGACCTTGAACGTCAATCGATCTTGAACGTTTCAAGTACATATTACGAAATCGCCTTGCATTCGAGTGCTTTTGGTATCAAGCGATAGAGTGTCTAACTGCACCAATTATTTCTGCACGCTTGACATGTTTTTTTTTTTTGTTGATAAAAATTCAATCAAGATAAAATGAAACGTAAATGGGACGTGGATTGCGAGTGAGATTTCATTGTGGAGAATTGTCGGGAGAAGAAAAAGAGCGTAGTTTCGACGTTATCGTCGAACGAAAGAAATTCGTCAAGAAAGAAGATTGCGTCTAATTTAGGGATAACATCTGTGCGTTTCTAGTGACGAAACCTCTCACGAATGCTACCTGGAGAATCTCGTGCGGCAGTCATTTTGGTGAGTACGATTCAATGCAATACTTCATTTACTGTGTTCTACGTGATACTTTCTCGAACTGAATGAATGCAATCGTAAAATGTATCAGAACAATTGAAATTAATAATCGTATAATGTTATAGCAATTAAAACATTTAGATGAATGTTGTCGATCTTCTGTTACAGACTAGGTATGCAATAGGTTCTCATAAAAAATGATTTACCTCTTATGGAATATTTGTAAAATTCTATTCCGTTATGTACACAGTTTAAGTTGAAATATTTAGAAATTACATCACCACGATTTACACATACATTATTCAAAATAGTATATAGCATACAGATGACCGAATCTTTCATTAGTCTCTCTGTTTACATAAAACATATTTCAGATGAGTGATATTTATGCTTATGCTGTTTTATCGGAACGTAAACAATCACGAAAATCAATCGAGTTCGTTTACCGATTAAGCATTATCGCGTAGATATCATTAAAACAAAAGATCCATTGTCAGCGAAATCTCAAATAATTAAATATATTTTATTTCTCCCCCTCTCTCCGTTATTTGTAGGTACATAGAACTATGTTTAATGGATAATTGGAAAGTGGACAGTATAAAGTGCGGAGAACCCATTCGTTCCTTAGTTCAGACATGTTTGAAATAAGAATTCAGAACGCAACGCAAATGCACTGCGAACGTCCATTCGTTGACTCCGTTCTTCAAGTTTCGGCGAATCCGTGTTCCGCATTGTTACGTCGCTTCTGGTTATAAAGCATTTCGTAGCCCATACAGAATTTCGTGGAACCTAATTATATTACAGATCCGAGAAGGTGATCACATATCTTGCAGCACCACAGATAGAACACAATTCTTTTAGCTTTTTGTTGCACTCGCGCGACTTTAATAACTTGGCACTTAGAGTTCCGGTTAGCGTGATTAAAATATATTCCAATGGTCCCGTTTTAAGTAAAAAAAAAATTGTTACCATGAAAATTGAACCTACTGCTTAATAAATAGAATTGTCTTGAATTAAATAGATACACCGATCGAAAAGTGGTGTGATATTTCTTTTAATGTTTTCTCTGGGGATATCAGTTCATATCAAATTAAATTCGCGATTATGTTCGTATATACATAATTCGTTTTCCTCCTAAATTTTACAAGACAGTTGTCTCTAACGATGATTTTCCTTCGATCATTTGAAGGCATGTATGAATGGCTTTTCGAACGTGATCGTAGTTTTAAGTGATTATTTATCCAGATAAGAATCCTTTCACGAAACACAAACAGTCAGGCGATGCTTTGTTGATTAACAAAGTTTAAGCATTACTCCACTTACGATGTCGCCGTACTGCGAAATTACCATGAATTAACATACACGATAAGAATGACGTTAGCAGTCTACAAGTACATGAAACGTGTCCAAAGGTATCCAATCGTTCCTATTGCGAAATAATCGTGGCCAATGTGTAGTACGCACGAGGCACGTCGTTATGTGCACTCATATTTGATTGTCCACCGGCTACGTGAAAATTTATCTCCCTGGACGTGAAGCAACCCTTTCTTTTGTAACGATAATAACGATATTAGCATGGATTTACGATTCATTCTTGTAATTTAATTTATTTAATTTATTTTTTGTAACTACATTTGCTAGATCTCACGTTTTCAAAATACTTAACAAATTTTCCCATTCCGTCTCGCCGGCAAAAAAGCAACAATTTCACTTAACCAACCACACATCCTGCCTCGACCCTCCGATTGAGCACGGCGTGTATCCATTCCATCTACCATTCAATATAAATTGAATTCTGCAACTTTCAACTCTTCGCTATTTTATTAGAGGTGACGAAGTGTCAGTACTATAGGCAATGGAAAAACAGAGACAAATAAAAGAAAGGAAAGCAAACTAAACTTCATATCGTCAGACGCACAGACTTGTCTTGCAAGTCGCATTGTTATTTCCACAAACTTATTCAACCACGTACGAATCATCCCATCGTGATATCCGTTTCGCCTGTACAAATATATCGGGCAAACCGCAGCCCGGCCACAAAGAGGGAAACAAACTATCCAAGTGAACATACAGGGTTCAGTGCACGTGCTTGTAGACGAAACAGTGTATATACGCGGACGGTTCCACGATAATGATCGTTCGTTAATATCAGCAGAAGGAACAATAAATTCGCATCCCTACCGAGGCAAGGTGCACACAGGCATCGTGAATGGTAAATAGAAGGAGTGAGGGTGTAAATCGTGGTCTTGCTGCAGCACCGAGGCACGCCCCGTTAACTCACGGGTTAAACGTTAAGCCCGCCCAGTTTTAAGGGTGAGACCGTCAGAGATTTTTATTTTCCTCTTTTATCGGCCCGCCTGTACACCTTACACCGTTTCGCCAACATTGGTTTGCACACGCGAAGGAAAGAGATAGGATCGTGTACGACCCCTTCGACGATTTTCGATCGGGTTAAACAAACAGCGACTGGTTCTCACCTTTATCGCGATAATAGCTGTAATTTCGGCGGTCCTCGTCCCGACGAAACGTGTTCACCACGTACCGCGTACGTGCAAGTCCACAGATTGCAGACGCGTCGTTGCTTGATTGCATGGCGCGGCTTCTTCGTGCGACCGCGATTTATTACAGGAACCCGTCTCGCTCGTACTGGCCCCCTCGATCGACACCATGGGCTCCCTTCCATTCTGTAACGTACAGCGTTCCTCGAATTTTGTTCGCGATCGGAGGAAGCGATTTTTCGCCCCTCATTTCCTTCTGGGGTGGAAGGGGTGTTTCGTTCATACTGTTATTTCGCGGAGTAAATAAATCTCTGTTCAAGATTTAATTGCCCGCAAGAATTTTAATGCTCGTTTCGTTGCCGGCTCGAGCTTAAGCGGTGGCGCGAAGTGAAACTTATTATTTTCCTCTTTTCATTCGGTTACGTAAAGAGCATGATCGGTTTAGAATTCGTTTGCCGGTTCTCCAAATTTGGCACTCGGATCGGTGTCAACTGTACTCCACCCCGCTGATAGAGAGTTGAATGAATTTCAAAATAAACGTCTTTTGGCCTGCTTTGATCGCACGGTTTCGACAGAGATTCTTAATGAGTTGCCGGACGCGTCCCCGTCTCGACATGTTCCTCTCAAGGTTTCGGCAATTTTTTCGTCAATATTTTATCCGAGAAAGTTGTATCAGAGACGTTGGTCCGATGCTACTACCATCGATTAAATTTAATACGTTTCTCGCGTCTTTCCCTCTGTCTCGATAACGACGGGGCCAACGCCCTTTAAAATGTAGCTTCACCCGCTTTGGTATACGGATTATTCCATATGAAAATTCTCACCGGCTCGACGTGTTGAATACGAGGAAGGTTCGAGATTTCCTTGGACATTTCAAGTACGTATCTCTGCTCTGTGCCAGGCATCGTACTACCGGTCATCGCGAAACACCAAACTCGATCTTGCTAATTAATGGACCGCGCTGAGGGAAAACTGGTGCCATTTATTATTAATTTATGTAACCGTAATTGCATGAGAACTTTTATGGACGCGCAGGGGATCTGCAATCTGAAAGAAAAAACGCCGTACATACTACACGTGCAAATTCATCTCCATCGGTGTTACTTTCGTCTTTTTGTTTGTTCGTTATTTTACACGGCGACGCTTACGAGAAACAAGCGTGCACGCGAGTGTGTACTAGGGGGTTCAATGAAGTGCACATCCGACAAGCGTGTTGTCTAGACGTCGAGGTTGGGTGAGCAATGCTAATGCGGAAAACACGATAATCAATGACTTTGCCCGGGGGGGGGGCGAGTTTTTTTGCCGCTTAAATAGTTTCACGTGCGAAAGAGTGTTTCATAAAAATAAGCCTAAACGGTGGTCAAGCGTGCGATACACGTTACAAATTTACATAGGTTAAAGGGGGAACGTAATCGTCTAAATATAATTTCGCTGCGTTTCTTCGACTGACTAGTGTACAGTCACGCCTAGTAAAAATCGACTTCGGAACCGTTTATTATACACGCAAAACGTTGTCGCAAAGTGGCTACAGGATATTATATTATTATACAAATGAAATAATTCATATTCGTTCGCGTATCGCTGAATATTGGAGGAAAATAGCCTACCTGTACGATGCGCAAAGAATTTCAAAGTGGCTTGCAGAGGTTTATTCAGAAAATGATAACAGTACTCGATTTTCGTTTGTTTCATAAATATTGAATACTTTAAGCGCGAAGAAAATGTTGATAAAACTGTTAATAAATATTTGTCGCAAACATTTGCTCGTTCATCGCGAAAGTGGTTTTAAAGTGAACAAGATTCACGTCTCTGATAGACACACGACGGGTGTAGACGAATCGGAGAAACAAACGTATAATACATACACGTATATGTTATATTCGATCGTTTGAAACCTTGAGCACGATACAAGCACTCCTTAAGAAGTATGTATTACGTAAAGTGCTTCACCGTTTTAATGCATACATATTTATACACACGATTATTCCCACTTTGCTCGGTGCGCCTCTTCAAATTTGCTATTTAAATAGGGAACCGAATTGGTTTTGATGATTAGCACGTGCATCATTGGCCGCAGTTTGCGGGACACTAAATGTCGTGGCGGCGTGTTTGCCTAACGATCATTCATTTAACGGTTAGTTATCCACTTATTCTTAGTAACTAGTTCCGGCTGCGTACCAACCCGCTCCCGGGGTCTTCTTATTTTTCAAAAGTTCAAAGCTACTAGTGACCGTAGGAAACCGACCAGTAGTTCTAGAATCTCCAAAGCTTCGCAACAGTTTACTTCTCTGGTCGTTTGAAGTGGCGCCCATCGCCGCGAGACCAGACGTGCGCACGGTGTATACGTACACCGGTGTTGTATGCCCACGTTTTACGAGATTCGGCGTCAAAGAGTAGATTTAATTACTCCGAATAAAGTTTGGGTGGTAGGTACAGCGGAGCTTCGACGAATGGGAAAGGTCTCGATAGATCGCGCTCAGATAATCGAGTCATTGGCACGTACCCTCCGTGCGAAGGAATATCACTTAGTTGGTAGTATTAAAATATTGATAGAGAACAGAATTCGAGCGCACGAGTCAGAAGAAATGTGAACGAGGTATTTCTATTTTGAATCACGGAACGAATTTTTCCGCCGTTTCCTGAAGGCCATACCTTCGAAAATATCTGTGTCAAAGGATACATCGGGATTCGTAAAAGTAACGGAGTTACAGATATTAAACGTATGCCACACGTTCAGGGACGCATTCATATTTTGTTTGTCATACGCGTGCTTTTCGAAACCATGCTTTCTGACACGGCTGACACGATATCCGAAGTACTACTAAAATCTTTGAGCATCCTTAACTTTTTTTCTAATAATTGATAAATGTAAACGCAAAGAAACACCTAAAAAATCAATATGAACTTTAAAGTGTCGCCATTGTTTTAGACAATGAGATCGTTCATCCCCTTTAATAGGGGTGCTACGATCACTTTCATACTGAAAACAAATGGCACCTCGTTTTTTTGTCCTGTCAGCCACTGTGGCCTAAATAATGACGCGAAGAACGAAATAACGAATTATTCCAACCTTCCCACATCCATTCATGATTTCCAAATTCTCCTTCCATACCGATGTCAACGAGGTCGAGAAAGTGAACTCTAAAAAAAAAAAAAATTGTTGACCGAAACGCCATGGTTTAACGACGTTCCGGCAAAAGGAGCACGTGGTCACGCAGGGTTTGGTCAAGTTGAACGAACGTGGGGACCACGACCCGATCGAAATTGCCTCGTCTCAGAGAAATCAACGTTTACCGCATTCGCAGTCGCTTCCGCCGGTGTACACCGGGGGCGGGTCCAACGACGGCACCCTCCGGACTGTCCATCTAATTTCGAGTGATTCAAGCTAGCCGGTTGTTTAGGCACGACTGTGCGTCTGGCAACTATACAACGTGTATAACGTGTAGTATGTAGTAGTTTGAAGAGCGAGTGCGTCGAGGGGTGGGGGTAGCTGTGAATGAAGCTAACCACGCGCTCACTGAATGGAGTCGAAAGCACACTTGGTGGATCTCTACGGTGTATTTCCGTTCGTATTTATACAGCAATGCGCCCGAGGAGACCGGAACATTTGAAACGTAGCAGAAGCTCTTGCCACTGTCCGTGGCGGTCCTCCTTTTTCCAAGGGTGCAACAGATATCTTAGCGTGCACGCCGAGAAAAATGGGAGAATGGGACTCGGGCCACTGGCTGTCGTCGTCCAGATAAGGCCCATTTCCAGAGTCTGTTCCACACTGTCCTCGAACGATTTCGCTTGGCACGACGGCTACTTTGTATTCCCATCGTGCGACGTTTTTAGAGTTTGCTTGGTCACCCTTTCTCGCGACTTCTTGCTCGTTTCAATGTCTGAGTTTCGCGTCAGTTACGCGGGTCGTTTAGAAGTTATCTGATTTGCGATTAGTTAGTGCTCGCGGTTCCCTGTTTCACGCCGCGCCATGTCACGCGAAACTTACTTGGCATTCATTGTGTCCGATTAATAATAATGTTTATTGCGGTTCGCAGTGTGCGACGTGGTTGCAATTTCGTTGAGGTAACTGATTGTTTTGTGCGAACGCGTGGCGAGTATGTGTATTAAAGTGGCGTGATTATGATCGTCGCCGTTGTGGAATCGCGTAACGACAGGATCACCTGGACTTTCTACCGTATTAAGGTTGGAGCACTCGTCCTTTTTCTTGTAAAATATCTCCCACGGAAATTGTTTATTTCCTTACGTAAGTATCACTTAACGATTCAAGCTGTTGCGTATGATAGATAAATTCCATTATCTTTCGATAACGAAGGATAGAACAATTGCTAATGAGAAACGGCGCGAGCAATTTAAAATTTATTGCACCGATATCACGCCGTTATCGAACACCGGTGTTAAAAACGTGAATCTTGGACGAACAAAAGCAAAAAGTACGGCCGATGCTGTAACAAGTTTTTTCCCTGTACGACGAGCGCGCTCGCGGCACGAAACGCAAGAGCATAGAATCGTAACGAAATTTTCACGCGACACACGAAGGCTGTTTAAACAGGGATGCTTGGCACACCTGTGCCACGGTAAAATGGTCGCTCTTTGAAATCTACATAGGCGCCAAATGCTACGGAGAACCAACAAAGGGGGCCGTCTTATCTGCGGAATGCTCGATAAACAGTTGGCCGATAATGCCTCTCGATACATACTCTGCCGTTTCGTTGTTGGGGAACAAAAAGTTGATACTACATCGCGCTTCGCCCATCGAATCTGGCCGATGGTGTAACCATGCGTTAGCCCCCCGTCTTATCGCGGAGATTCGCGGTTCGGGACGCCCTATCGATCGTCCCGAGATATCGCGCAGTCCTTTTCTGCCGCAATATCGATCGCCGATCGCCCACGATTCCGGAAAGCGTTTTATCATTTCACCTCGAGCGCGCACGACTCTATCGGCGATCTCGAGTGCCCCGACACTTTTCATCTTCTTCCCGGGGCGGAAAATTCTCGAGCCAGCGCAGCGGCGCGTGTTCTTTTTAAATAACCCTAAGTGCATCGATACCACCGGCGATAGACTGATAACCTCGAGGCGTTGCACGATTCGAAGGTGACGACCTCCCGAGGGTCGACAATTTCCCTGGCGATTCACGAATTCGACGACCAACCGCGTCGATGAAGTGAATCTGCCGACAGGTGCGTTTAGTATCTCTCGGACCCGCCATGCCATCGACAGATTTCGTCACGGTGGATCGATGTTACGGTACACGGTGTATCCACCGTTACAATCGTGCTCGCGCTTGACCAATGACAGCACCGATTCGACGCGACGATACACCTGGATTGGTCGATTACGACGGCAATTAACGAGACGAATTAACCCCGCGAGGTAGCTCGAATCGACGATCGCGCGCTCGGTCTCGCGTTCGACTTTCCCGAAGATTCGAGACGGCAAATCGTGTTCGCGCCGCCACGATAACCGCAGGCGGGTCACGCTGTGCGAGTCGATCGCCTGACGATCGTCTGAAATAGCCTTTGTAACTGTCAGGATTAATTAGTCATGCGCTGGCGGTGCGCGAATCAACGTGACAGTTTGCCTCGGGGACGGTGTTCGTCGTAATGTTCACCGTTTGGACGCGGCTGCTTATCGCCCGTCGCGTTTCAAGCTGACAGCCGTGAGCTTCTTCGCGCCGCGAAATAAAGCGTGCCGAATACGCGTCGGCGGTTTATATTCGCGATACACGCGAGTCCCCGTCTCTGTCCCGTTTATTCGCTGATCCGTAGGTTTCCAGGAATGCCGCGCGTCGAAACATGTGGAAATCGCATGCGGCCGTGTACGTCGTGGTAGCGTAAATCTATTTATTGCCATCTATAAAGATTAGCCGAGTTTCAACGAACGATCGAGAACAAGCGGCAAACGAAGGCTCGTCTCCCTCAACTTGTCGGATTAGATACGTAATCTGTGGGATTTGCCCGGGATTCTGGATTTTCGGGGATTTTTTACATCATGTCCGAATACGCGATGCGAAATTGTCGAACGAAAAATGTAAAATACAGTCGAGTGAATCGGCGAGTCGTCGGACGTACGTAACGTGCTCTGTTGTTAATTCATTTGTGGCGGCGACTATCGAGGAATGAAGAATGCGTTGGGCAAGAGGGTCCCTGTTAGGAAATGACTTAGGAAAAGCTGATAACTGCTTCACAAATAAAATGATTTTTTTTTTATAATAAAACATGTGACACATTAGTCTGACGAATACTTAAATAATAAACGTAGAACTTAAATATTAGAAAAGGGCGATTGTAAGAAGGACGAACGGTGAGTGACGGCGAAGAAGCACTCGATGACACGACGGTGGTACTTGGTTTTAAGTACCAACTACTCGAGGCGGAGACGCAAATGACATACGCTTTAGGCATTACAATTCTGTTTGTGGACACTTTCTCTTCACGATTCGGTGTGTCCTCTCGGAAAAAATCGCTCGGGAATTCCAAGCACGTCCCTCTATTCGTGGAATCTGTGTCAAAATCGTATGCAAAGAGATTCTGGAACTGTTCATAAATGTTTCTTCTGTAAATGAGCATCGAACTTTGGCCATTGTCGAAAAACGTATCACCGCGTTGATATGCTCGCGAGTGTTTCATTGCTATCGTCATTCTTACTAGATACTATTGTGCGCAATCTCTGTCAGCCACGCGGCGGTGCACTCGCGAGATACAAAGTTAAGAAAAGGACCGAAGTGCGTGCACGCGTACAAAACGGCTGTCATCGCAACGTGTAAGTTAAGATATTAGAATCGATCAAATGAATAAAACACCGTTTTGCTTGCAACTGATTACGTTCGATTTACGAGGGGCCGTTTATACAGATCGTACGATCCGGGGCGAATGAATGATCGCGAACAAACGCAACAACTTCTTTGTCTGTTCTACTAATGCATTGAAGCCTCGCGCTTCAATAATACCGTCGATATAAAGATTATAAAGAAACGCGGACGAACGTTACGGCAGGAAGTCGAAGCATTCGTGTCCGCCGTCGTTCGCCGTTATGGATTACGAAAACACTTTTAGCCCGTTGCGCGAGGAAAACGTCCGGAGAAAAATCGTACTTCGTCGCAGGCGTTAAAGACGTAACTCGTTTCGAAACGCGCTAAGCGTATGTATATATTTGTGCATGAAAGCTGGTATTATTTTTATCGATTCGATCGTGGCTAAGCGGAGGTTTTATGCCCGATTGGGCACAATGATGAATTTAATTGAACGTTAGTAATTAATCGGTTCTCGGCGCGTCGATTATGTTCACGGTGTCGACATCGATACGTGCAATTAGCTCTCTTTGGTATAGCTTGTCGATCCGGATATATCAATAATTTTGTTGAACCGGAGCTATTTCTCTTGGGCGATTTGAAAACAGAATCGCCGACAAAATTTTTCCGTCGATACACCGTAACGAAAAGCGTCGCCGTTTCGATCCGCGACTCGAGTGCAATAATTAGAGATCACTTGAACGGCAAGTTCTGAGGATTTCACTTCGAACAGCATTGCTGCGCGTAGCACATTTACCTCTACCTTTTAATCCATATTATCAGAACTTCGTAACACATGCATAAACGAACAAACATATTCGTAACGTTCTACGTTGTATAATCGCATCCCGATATCGCGGCTAGGAAATGTGTGCGAATACTTTTTCGACGTAGCCCGATAATCTTATCGATGCCGATCTGTGACCCATTTGAATGATTTATAAGGTCCCGTCTCGAGTATAATTAGTTTTTATATGCTTATAAATATCGAACGGAAGGCGGGCCTGTGAAATTGTATATGTCTTCGTTACCACAATCTTCGTGTCCAATTAGAGCTGAAGGATAATTATATCCAGGATATGAAACCATCGTTGTAATTGTGTATAAGCGTCTAATTGAATGTTTGTTTCTTTTGCGATTGGATATTCATGTATTTCGTTCGATCACCACGACCGGTGGCAACCTTGAAATGAATTTAAATTCCCATCGGTGACACGGCATACGGAAGTCGATTCGCAGAGCCGCAGAATGAAATTCGAAAATGAAGCCGCGGAAAGGGGCACATTCCGTGTCGATCGACGCCCTGTGGCGCCTTGACAAGCGTCTCTTTATGAGAATTTACGCGACTTTGACCTTCGTCGTATTTCAGTTATCGGTGTGAAAACGTCGCCGTTTCGCGTAATGAATTTGTTACCGCGTCCGTCGATACCGAGAATTCATTTGTATTCCCAGACGAGCCGCTTTGCGCGTTCAAGAGTTCACGTTATCCGAGGTAAATTTAAGGGAAAGTATACGGTAGAATTCGTGCGAGCTGTTTTATATCCGTTCAATGGTTGGCGAACCGTAAAGTAAGAATCAAGAAACGAAATCCGTATACAACCTAGTTCATTTCATTGCAGTTATTTCCAAACCGATATACCAATCTTATTAATAATTAATAATGGCGCGTCCCAAATTTTCAATATGTTTGATGTAGGATCTCGTCTGAATAATGGAATATCTGATCAAGATATTCCGAGTCAATATCATACAACGGTGTATCAAAATATCCTGGCAAATAATTACTCGCTTTCTATCAAAGGATTTGATCATTTAGCATTTCATTCCTTAAAATTAGGGTACGACACAAAATGGCATTGTTCAACGTTTCGATGATCCAATTAAAAATTAATTTGATAAAAATATCCGCGGCTCTCGTAGTCGTTGACGTAATCGAGTTTGTTAGACGCGAGTGGTGCTGTTGCGAAACGTGCAAATTAAGTGGCGAATGATCCCAAGGAAACCGCGACATTAAGAGAACGCGCACACAGTAACCGTGGAGTGATTATTATAAAGACGTTCGCGGTTAGTTTACGAGCGTCAGCCTTACACGGGGATGCTATTAACCAGCTTGACTGATAGCGCACGTTACGTTCCGCCTTCTGGCGTAACTAGTTATCCCCAGCTGTGTAGACGATTTTTCGAACATTAAATAACACCCCGCGGAGGATAGGTTGCGGAATGATCGCCGTTGGGAGATCGCAGTGGAGATACGAAAGAAAATCGTCTTTGAAATCCCGAAGCAAGTGAATCACCGCCGAGGGTGGATAAGATTTATTTAAAAATTGCTGCATCAGTTTCGTAAATATTTGCTTAGCGCAATATGTACTATCACTTTGTCGCGATTTCAACGTGAATTCGTAAAATTCCCAACTTGCACAAGTTTCATATTTTTCTATATGTATATTTACGTGGATAGATTATATTTAAATGCAGCTACGAGCAAAAGTCAATATTGATTAATACAATTGTTTTTCTTCCAGTATAACTGTAGGATAGATATTTATACGCAAATGTAACTTTCCTCCAAAATTTTCTTCCTTGCGAAGCATTTCGATTAGGATAATGAGACAATAAAATTCCTGTATCAACGCGTCCAATATTCTGTGGCGAATATTTACAAAATATCTATCACCGATATTAACCCTTTCGCTGCGATAGCATAACATATGAAAATGTCCTGGATGCACAAAACGATAAGTATACGTATAAACACTTCGATGTTTCGACACTCTGCCTACTTCCACAAAGTTTAATTTCTGCAAATAGTTGAAATAATTATATACTGTCGTACAGAATGTTTAGACGGCGCATACATACATATTTCCTTCGCAGCGAAAGGGTTAACGGGGGATGCAAATAATACAATAATCGCCCCATTTCCCCCTTACTTCACACTGCAACTTGCACATCAAATTACAATCCAGAAATAAAATCGCGTTATTAATTAATTGTCCCTCTACGTAACAACCGCACTTTCTAATGCATACTTCAATACATAGTTGACGTCGCGTGTCCCGTCGCATATAATAACAATCTGGAGCACGTGTTTCCTGTGTAACACAGACACTCCTGTGTCCCGTGAAAATTTATTCCCGGGGGAAATAGCGTTCGCCATGGACCGTATTAAATCGCCCCGTCGCGTTGAATATAAGTTCGGGACGGTTTTCGCGTATCGCGGGTAGGCCCGGGGTGAATTAGCAGCGATTTCACGATCGGAATGATCGAACGGTTACGATCGTTTACGCGGCCGTCGCGATAAGCGGCGTCGTAAATACGATTCACCACGCCAACGCACAATACGATGTTTTGGCACGCCTCGTTTAATGCTCGCGCGTTATGCAGTTTCGACAAAGGCGAAATTATAGCCATCTCATGCAAATGCGGGCTCCTCGTCGTCGCCGTTTTGGCAGCCGCGTGTGCACCCTGGCCAGTTGCCGAAGTGGCGCTGTTATTTATATTTTCTGTCACACCGTTTGGCACCGGTGAATTATATTACGTCACGGTGTAGTACGGTTTGCGGGGCTTTAATGAAACGACGTGACGAGAATGCGTGGAGGGGAAAGGTCGTCGTGGTTTTATCTGGGAGAAAGACATTTCACGGTGAAAGTTGTCAAAATGTCTCGATAGGAAAAGTACAGGTTTGAAAGGATGACGGACGATCACAGCTTTGAAATGATGTAATAATTGGGGGCTAAAGTGGGTTCGTTTAATTGCTCGCGGTTGCGTGGTTTTGTAGCTTGGCCATAAACTGTACAGAATTAATGCAGATAAGCGGAAGCTGTATTTTGACTTGTCCGTTCAGGTATCACGTTTGATACATGATTGAAACAGTGCAAGTGGAAACTTATAAATGAAAGGATGAAATACTTCTCCTGCGTTGGATGTAGATATTTATTTCCATGGTATCCGCTGCATGCGTAGGAAGGCCAATAATGATCAATATTGTTCGCGATGGAGAGAAATTAGCTTGGCGCGAGTCATTCGAACCTTTTCTATTTAGTCGTAAATAATTAAATTGATAATGTCAATTAAAATATTTATCCGGGAAACTTCAGTTGGATAAATGACTTCGGCCGACAGGAAACATACAAATAGGACAGGCTTTATTATTTCCAGTTATTGATAACAAAGTTCCGTTCGTTGAATCGTCCGAGGGTTTAAATCAACGATAGCCAACGCGGAATCATCAGGGCATATGGATCCTATCTGAGTTGGCTATGCAAATCAGGGAAATTAACCAAGGGACGTTCATTAGACTTCGTGCGTGCACGGCTAATTTTTGCAATCGGCATAATCCCTCATTAGCGCATTGCCTTGATGCGAGCAGCATCAATTAAACACATGTACGATGGTTGATAGACGCGCAATTAGAAGATACTGGTGGCTTATCCAGTTCCTGCTTCTCGCTGTTCGATGCTGAATTATGAGCAGGCGAATTTGCCTGCACGCTATCACGGGCAAAACGTGCGTAC
The DNA here is from genome assembly GCA_948146005.1 of Nomada fucata. Taxonomy (NCBI): domain Eukaryota; kingdom Metazoa; phylum Arthropoda; class Insecta; order Hymenoptera; family Apidae; genus Nomada; species Nomada fucata. Next base: position 11,015,460 of record OX411275.1, read on the forward strand.
CGAACTTGCGCGTGATCCTGCAATTCGAAAAATATTTGGAATGTACCTGGTTGCATACGACGCTTACGACGGTTTATAGATTATATCCTCGAGAACGCTTGTAGAGCAACAGATCGTATCTGTAAACGTGTTTTTGTGATAAATGACGAGTAGTATGAGAAATCGTTTGAGAAAAAATAGAGGTGCATCGTAGCATCATTTTTATTTATTTCATTTTATTTTTATTTGAGCTGACAAATTGGGAAACGAATTCTTCATATTTCATACTATCCCGGACGCTCACGGAGAAATAATTTTTAAATATCTCGACCACCGGTTCTTAGTGATTCTCAATGGATTATCTTTGAAATATTTTGTTTGATATTTTATATAGACCTCTGCATATACTATTTTATTAAGTTATTGTTATACGTTTATTATGTTACATTAATATAAACATTGGTTACAATTCACGTGGGTTGAGTACAAATAAAACGAGTTCCACAACAGCCACGAGACGATACTTCGTTCGACTAGTGCTTATCCCTTGTATGCTTTCGTATAATTCGCGGGACCACCTACACACTTGGGCACGATTAGTACTGTGCAATAAGTCACCGAAACCCGTAGCTCGAAGCTATGTGCGTTCCTGTATGATCGCCTCATTTGATTCACACTGTTCGTAATTTTGGCCGTCGGGAAAGAATAATGGCAGAATCCGCAGACTTTCACCCGAGGCAGCCGATCGAGCTTTTACAAGCCGAAAGATTTTAAACCGTTTTGGACGGTGCACCTGCCAAATTTACATGACATTCGTTCCCTGTCGATTACCTTAATCACGATATCGAATTCCTCGCGCAGTACGCGACATTCTCTATTCTCATAAATTCTGTTAATGCGATTTTAAAAATACTTGTCGCGTTTCGATAGTACTGTCCTTAATATTCACGAAAGTAAACTTGTTCCTTTTTCTATTATTTAGAAAAATCAATTCTTCTTCGGATTTGTGCAGTCGCATATTCGCAATGAAGATATTAAAAATGACTCGAATGTAAATTATACGATAAATTGTTGGAATTCGCAAAATTCGTTAACAAACGGCACCGGTGTGGAAATACATATTATTTTGTCCTTTTTTTTTTTAAGACTTTAGGAGGCACTTCAAAAAACGTTGTCGATCGACGTGACAGCGATTTCGCTGAAGAGAATTTGAACGTGCGATCTCGCCCTTCTCACGATAGCACCCGATTTCTCTTCATAATGTCGGCTTTGCGCGGACTCAACGAAGAGGTCCAACGATTTATTTGACACTAGAAATGGTGGTAAGGTGTTGGCAACTTAGATTTAAGATCGATAGAAATACAAATAAACTCTGAAGAACCGTCAAGCATCTTTTGATCCTCCGCGAATGTGGGCCATTGCTTTTGTATCGAAATGCTAATAAAACCCTGCGTAAGTTGAAGTTACGGTTACATATTTCATTTTGAATTGATCGTTTATAGTTCTCATAGAGTAGAGAATAATAATGGGGTATTAAAAGAACATCTTTCTATGTTTCATGTAAATAAAGGCGTTTAATAAACATGGGGCTCAAAATTATTTTCCTTTGGGTAAAAATATTTAGTAGAAATGTTGTCCATTAACTTTAGATTATCATTTTGTCCGTGGCAAAAGTAAAGCTAATAGTTAAACTCATCTCAGGCTTTTATGCAGTTTTTCGATATCAGTACTCACTGTCTTAATTACCATACCCTGTGCTTGTGTACCACGTTCAATTAAATATCGCACTGCTTGAAATCTTTTCCAAACAAAATTATAGACAAACGAAAGTTCCCCGTAATTGAGAGGCGACTGATATTTATTAAACGTCTTTCATTCGCTTCAATTTACTCGGCCTGCCATTACAGTTTTGCACAACTTTTATTGAACATTATGCAGATTCCGCGAGCAATAAGATTGTCCGAATTAACAAGGTTCTCCGAGTCCGATCTTCTGTCTCTGCAAAAACGATTCAAGGATGTACGTGTTTAAACGGTTTATCGAGGCCAATAAAGGAATCGTAAGTAGCTTCGTTCGGTTATAAAATCGCGTTTTCCTGTTTCTTCTACAATTTTGCGACCTCTGTAAAATTTCTTGATTTTCCTCCACAACTTCTTCCTGTAGCCTGGACTCCGCGTGCACCGACCGAACATCTTCAAATCACCGTCATAAAGTTCGTAAACGTTAAGCGACTTGGCGTATGACTTTGTCGCGACACTTCGCCTCGCAATTGCAGCGAGCAATTGAAACAGTTATGTGCCACGCTACCCTCGTAATCTCTGCTCGATAACAAAAAATATGTACATTATAATGCTAAGACCGGAGTACGATATCTAAATTTGGAACTCGGTATACTTGACACTAACGGTAACTGGCACGAGATAAGACCTGGAAATATATCGCCGTTCCAAGAACTTGGACCCGTTTAGGTGTTAGAATGCCGCACGATTTTTCACGTTCCGAGGTTCGTAACGGAAAATGATCGATAAAGAACGGGATGCTATAGGGAAGACAATCAAATTAAAAGGTCGAGCAAGTAGGGGGGCGGCTTTTTCGTAAAGTAGACTGTTCGTAACAATCGTTAAGGTTGCACGTCAGATTACTAATTGGAGGAATCAATTGTTCGGATCCTATCTCAGGTTCGATCGACCATTGAAAAGCTTTTAGCCCCGGTATAACAACGCGCCGGGCTGATTTACGAACGTTTATTAGATAAACGACCCGGCGCCTTCGACACAGATGCCGTAAGCACTGCTGCCCACTCCATGAACTGGCGAAAATTCATACGATCGTATTTACTCGTTGTCAATTACGATCGCGCTGGCACGAGCGGCACGGCGCAGTCGTTGAGGATATTTTACGATTCGCGGCCTGAGAGTGAAAATACCGCGCTGCTAGACCAAGAAAAGCCGCTTAATCTGTGAAAACTATGCGCGTTCGAACAATTCGGATGTGCCGATATTTATTCTATTCTCGTTTACTAAGTCGGGCCTATTCCGAGGGCTGGTCGGTGCAAGAATGCCCTTCGTTGCATCGTGGTCGCCGAAAGACGGGTTTTCCCTCATTCCCACGTCGCAACACCTTCAAGGGCCTTATTTACGATGTCCTCCGGTACTCGGTGGGTACGTGCCCGGTTCAGAGCGAACGGAGTTCGAAAATTGTTACAGCACCTCGAGTGATTTACTTGGTAAATGGATTGTCTTCGCCAGGGTACAATTGGAAAATCGTTAATAAGTTCGGGGGATTGATTCATACTTTATGAAGCGCTTCTGTTTTTGTTCGTGCTCCTAAAGTGTGCGATTGGGAAAGAAAGTAGAGACTGGATTCGACTATGTCGAAAATATACAAATAAAAATAGTTACGTTACAGGCGTTCTACGTTTTATTCACAAGTGCATCGTGTGAGTAGCCCTCTTGGCGGTGGTTTTTCGGAGCCGTGTAAGTATTTAAAAATTAATTGTATTGTAAGTAGTGGATGTTGGATGTTTTCTTTTTCGTTTGGATGTACATACGTGGTAACAGAGAAAATTTGTCGGCGACGATTGCTTTACGTAAATGTAGTTAGCATTTTTCAAAGGATTAGAAATGATCGTGCCTTGAATAATATTTAAACAATTGTAGATGATTTTACGAATAAATGTCGAGAACGAGCGGACCAAATTATACTATATCCACGTTGCGAAATAACATTTCGTAATATTTAATATTTATTTATGACCGCACGAGTACCGAGTTCCTAAGGATTTGTATATTTTACCGTGTAAAAAGTGCGCCGCTAAATGATTCAAATATTTTCAATCCAGTTTATATGTCCAGTTGATATGTTCCGAATGAAAAAGGAAAAAGGAAGAAAAAAAATTGAAATGAAACTCAGATGGCATTGGACGGTGTATTGGACGGAATAGCCTCGTAGGTATCACATATAATGGCGACTATATAAATCGGAATTAGCACAGTAATAATTATAGCAAACTGTTTCGCCGTTCGTAATAAATGTATTCGTGGCGCGGTGCGTGGAAAAAAAAAGAAACTGCAATTCCGATGCTTTATGACCGAACGCATTTTTACGCCAACGAGAAATGTGGTTGAAAAGACAGCGGTCAGATTAGTTGTAAATTAATGCTGGCGCCAGAATTCATTCCAGGTTATGACTCATTAAGACCGCTACATTTCTCTGCCGTAAACAGTGTGTATATTTCTTCTGAAGCGTGACTACGCTGTTTGACATTTTAGATCTTGCAACCTGATGCAGCTAATTGTTAAGAAAGCCGTCTCTCCATGGGATATTAACGTATCGGGCCAACATCTCAGCCATAGTATGCAGTGGCTATGCATTTGTACTTCGAAGGCTATCCCTCGAGTTATCGTAGGAAATCATAAATCACGACAATTCCGAACAATCGATGGACGTCTCGATGTAGTATATAAATCTAATCCTAACGCGCTCATTCATTCTTGCAACGTTCCATGCTCGGGACGCCGCTTCGTTTCATTTTTCAAGCATAACTGCCATTGTTGTTACCATGGCACGGTCATCGAACTAATTAGAATACAAAATCTCTACGCGTGCAAATATATTCATTAACACTTACACTTGTACGCATAACCGGCGCGCTAATCTTAACGACGTTCAATTATCTCTCTATTGTTCATTCAACTATATGTCCATTCACATTACCGTCACCCAACCGAGCTCTGACTACGATAATTGGCCCGACAATAGAGTTAACTTGCTACTTCTTAACAATTCACTGCTAAAACGCGTCTATAATAGAATCGATCGTGCGCGTTGCAACCACGAATACTTGTGGAAACAATTTGAAACGCGAAGACCACACAATCTAATTACAATACCCATCCTTTCGCCATTCCTTTCCCATTCTCCTAAAGCACTCCGCAGAGATTGGACCTCGAGTATCGTCAAGCGGTTCGGAATTAGTATAGTTATCGTTTCCGTTCAAACATTTAATTGTGGAAAATTCCCACACCGAACGACCGTGCACGTCCACGTACGATACGAAGATAACGAAAGAAATAAAGGGAAGGACGTGACGTAAAGATGTTTCACTTTGACGCCTGCACGGATTCCCTTTTATCTTAATTAAAGCTTCATCGTTTTCTTTTGTAACCCCTTCGACCGAGGCATCGAGTGGCTATAAGTTCCGATCCTCGGTCTTAGCCTTCGTTTCGAGTCACCGATTCCATCAAAGCGGTGCCCCTAATGCCCTTAGAAAACGAAGCCGGCAAACAGGTCGTGTTAGTACAATTATCGTGCCACTCTTCCATCTTCGAGCTGTGGGAAAATTGTCCACCGATAAACGACACGGTGGTGAACGATCGGTGCCCCAGAGTTTGTAGAATTAATTATTGTCCTAATGCAACGCGTTGCTAATGCCATTGTCACACCTTGCCATTGACCGAGAATGGGAACGTTGGAACAAAACATCACGTATGGCATTTTACGACTTGTGTACCTCTCTGCACAGGCAAATATTTGGCACCTTAAGGTCGTTTTTAAATGGTTCTTATGTTAAAGGAATTCGTGTTACCGGCGCAGGAAAGTTCAATGCTTTGATCGGATCTGGAATTGCTTTTCCCTTTAGCTGCAATTCCTCTTCATGTTTTTTTAAATAATCTTTGATAGATACTGGTTTAGCGAATATTCGAAAAATTTGCATTATAATTATGAAATATATTGTGTTGATAAAAATGTGCTGTTAAAGATCGTGTAAATATTAAAACGGTCAACCGTTGTCTTGTTTGAAATCTGACCGTGAAACATCTCTGTATAAAATGAAACGAAGTTCCTTTTATATCTGCAATTTTCGATTCTTTGAGTAGTTATTTTTCCTTCGAACATATTTTATGGAAGTGCAATATTCTCATTAGAATCTTCCATTACTATAATACAGAATGACAAAACGCTTCAGAACTGCAGTATATCGTTGGATGTAAAATAAAATTATTTTACATCCAACTTGCCTCAACATTTTCCATTGTCAAAGAAAAATTACAGAAGCAGTGGCAATACCGTGTCACGTTACTACATGTGGGTACTTGAAACGACTCCAACTTACCTTATCCGTAAGCCGATAAACATCCAACCAAAAATACGAACAATACTATCGTAACACCGGAATGTCGTAATGTAAGTCGTTTAACGCTACTCGCTATCGTTCATCCACACAAAAAACATAGTAATCTTGTAAGGTGCGCAAAGGTAGCGGCGTGTGCCGGCGAAAGGAAGGGGAACACTCTTATCGGAAAGTATGGAGAGAAAAGTCGCGAAAGGTGGCTCCGTTCGGCCACGTTAGTTGAACGCACCTGAAAGTTCGCGAGCGAAACGTAAAGATACAAGGTGCAGGCTTGCCGAGTCATAACTGTTATAAACATCCCGAGATTATCTCACCTCGTGTAAATAGGTATCGACGAGGGTTTACACGTTTCCCAACTGGCGCACAGACGTAACCCCCGTATATTCAATTTAGATTCTAACGAGTCATCGGTATCGGCTGTTTCTGTTCGCCAGTGAAAAGGAACAGATCTACGCTATCATTCGTAATAACAATGCATTTGAATAATTCTAATACGATTGGAACTCAAAGCGGCGTGACAGAAGCTAGCGCGAGATTAATTATCGACGCTTGTAATATTTTTGATACGATAATGAGATTAGAGCACGAATGGCGATAACAGAACTGGGGGTATCGTTTTATCCGAGTAAAGGAGCAAATCTGTCCGAAACACCACGAAAGTATTTTCCTATCCTTTCCGCCCGCTGTTTCACTGTTGTATCCGAGCTTCTCGGTCATTATTTCACGATTTGCAAGTATTGAACGCAATCGAGAACCGATGGAGCGTATCGAGTTCCCGTCGTCAGGATGTATGCACCTTCGAAGGTGGACGAAGCAGACAGACTTCTTTACACCCCGTATACGGTATGGAGATGTGTAGCGTGAGCAGAACAGATGGCTATCTGGCAAAGAGTTACAGCACGAGGCAAACTCACTTCGTGGACATACGGTCGGTTGAAACTGAGAACTCTAGTAATTTGTTGCGGTGTACGTGCTCTCGATATCGAGTACCGCGGTGGACTGGATCCAGTATCGTCGTTCCTCGAGCATCCGTGATGCATCTTACGAGATATCAGCCAGTGGGCAAGTAGCTACGGAGGAAACGTTGCGTGATCGAAATTCCTAATCGTCGGCCTGTCGGCTGATTTAATATTCTGTGCATGGTACACACATAATCGTGAGATTGGTTGTGTTAAGGGAGCTTGGATGCCGATGTTCTACATATAAAAAAAAAAAGAAAAATTAAATAATGCGCCGTGGTATGCGCGTAATAACGAAACACGTGAAGATCGTAAGGTCGAACTAGCAGGGGAAGAAGCAATAGTAACGAAATCAGAAATGTAATTAATCGCAATTATCGTACGGTGTGGTTTCTGCGCGGATACGCGGTACAAATGCACGGCGCTGCAAAAATAATTCACCGATGTTTTGAAGTTTTTTTTTTTAGCGATATACATATATAAAAAATCTCGACGAAGGACGCTTGTATATTAACTTCTGAACGGTTCTATAAAAGTTCGTGCGTTGTTTTAGTTATTATTTTCATTGACGCGCGAAGAAGAGTACATTTCAGATCGAATTAAGAAGGATAAATTAGCTGAATTGCTCCGTGTACAATAGTGTGAGAATCTCGGAACAACTTTCGACAATCACGACAATTATTGTAAGATTTGAAAGCGTTAGTTCGACGAACCTTTCCATTCCACAATGAAGCGACTCATATTGTCAACAATTCACTGCACTAAACTTGTAGTTCCATATACATACGCGCGTGCATTCCAATCTAGTTGAAATTCGCGTAAAAGACACAACTCGCATTGAAAAATGAACAACATTAAGTAAGTTAATATTCCCCTGACAAGCGTCTCTAACGTTGACACAGCGTACAGCATAACAAGAAAAAGGAGTAAAATAAGATACCGCAAGTAGTGTAATGTCTCCAAGGCAGATGGAGAAATTGCTTCAGCTCGGCAACATTTCATCAGTGATTTCTGCAACTTTCTGTCAATATGCAATTATCATGGAGGAAATCGTTGCCGGTTCATCATACGTAGACCGTGAAATCGTGGAAAGCTGGTTCCATGAAGGATCCGTGGGGTTCCTAAGTGTCGTCGTTCACGTTGCGCCACAGCACGACGGGAACAGGGGAAGAAAAAAATGGTTTCTTAAGCGCCAAGCAGGTTTACGAGACGTTTATTTCCGCTCGGTTGGCGATCCACGAGGCGTATCAGAGACGCACGGTGGCATTTCTTCGTCCAAGTCCTTGCCTGCTGTAAATCTTACTCGCAACAAGACTAAAGGATACGTTTCGTGAATGAGTTACCGGATCCCCGCTGCATTGGTCAAACGAAATTGGCCCTCGGGGTGGAGTCGCGTCATGAATAAATTCATCTTTTATACTTGCGTTGCTAATGGACACGATACTGACAGTGCAATTGAGCGTAGCTGTTAAACTTCGCACTCGAATATGACGTCTCTGTATTTACGTATAAATAGTATTCTGAATATGTTACCTTAATCAGTTCGATATGGTTGATCGTGACAGTGGCACCGGAAGCCCAATAATTATTCCAATGTATCACATTGGTGGTATATTTCGGTAGAGTACAAATTGTTAAGAAATTACTATTTACAATATATCGATTAATATAGTAACAATAGTTCTGATGCTGATAAGGAAAGCGATTACGTAGAAAAGGTGGGAAGCCATTTGCGTGAAATAATAGTTGCAATATACTGTAACATCGAGGAGCTTCTGAAATTATTCTACGCGTGTTGCGGAAAAATATTTCTTCTGCTGGCGTCAAGAATTGAATAGCGAAAGAAACCGCGTAGAGGCGTGCATTAATCATCTAAAATATTAATTAATTGGTCGCTTCTTTGGACACACGCTTCGCACTTTATTCTTTTGATAAATATTAACAGCACCCCATATGGATGTTGTGAATGCCCGCAACAAGGGTGAACACGTTTACACGCGAGTAATACCTACCCGTTGCTCGTGACGCAAGTTACGAAGCAATGAGATATACCGAAGTCATAATGGAATACTAATAGCGGCCTTAAACACCGTCTCGCGACAATAAATGGCTTTGCCGTGTCGGGAGGAAAATAACGATGTGCATACGACAAGTCCCCGGGGGATCGTAAAGTCAGAAGTTGGAAAAGACAATTGAAACGGAGAAAGTCATACGGTGGGATTATAATACGGCTAACGTTTATTTATAATGTTACAACCACCGCAATATCTTCAACCAATGTCCAACCCCTGGTTTCGTTTGTCATTTATGAATTCATTCGAAACAGCCGAGACGATGCACGCGAATAAGCATATCACCAGTCTGTGGCCTCATTCGCATAAATTAAACCGATCGGTCCTGTGACAGGATACAAGACTGATATACAGAATATCATCAACCGTCACGACGTCACCCGGTATAATATTTAAAACGTTGCCTTGCGCGAAACATTTTCGGAACCGTCTTTTTTCTGCACGGCAACACACTTCTGTCCGTTAACTAACAATCGTCAACATCGAGGATCCGTTGGATACGTGAAATTTATGCAAAAATAATGTCCAGTTCTGTCGAGAGAAATATTCGTAATCTCCATTCTCCATCACGTATCATATGCAGAATCATTCTGCTCTTAATTTCAACGTCGCCTGAACTTCACCGTGAAGTTCACCAAAGGCACCGTACTAACAATTTCTAAAACACATAACTCCAATATATTTTAGAGTCTCTTGTTGTCCAACTTCCTCCGTTCCCGACCTATGATTACTGTCATTCGGCTACCACCTATCAACCAAAGGGTTGACCGTAACCGTACAATATAATGGATCGTGTCAACCGCATTAAGCATTCCATCGGTTGAAAAATGACTACGTAGAACGTCAATATCAGAGGAGCGGACTCGAGGGAGCCTCCTCTCTCCTTGGAAGGATATCCGGAGTAGCTGGCATTATCTTATACGAGTAGACACGCAGACGGCCGCGGCGAAGGGAAGGCCGTGCTCGAAACAACTCACTCAACCTGATCCAAAGCCGGCAGGCACCAACATGGTTTCTTCCCTCTACCACGTTTCTCTGTCCGGTTTTCGTTCCTACGTTGGTCCGTCCTGGCCCTCCGTTTGTCGGCTGTCGGCCAGGATGATCCTTAACGCGTGTTTTGACGCGATTAGTGGCCACGGTTTGTGAACCGCGCGGTCCATTGTTACCGGTGCGTGATCTCGCGTGTGAACCACCTCGTTTAGTCGTGCTTCTGCGTGAGCATTGCCAAGGACATGGATGTGCATGCAACATTCATTGTTAGCCCTTCGACAAATCCTGTAATTCGAACGACCCGACGGGATTCTCGAGATTCTCGAGATTTTGTGAATTTCAGCAACTGCGACGAGAGACTCTACAGGCACTACGGTTTAATGCTTTCGTCCACTGTTTGTTTCTATATATTCGCTTTGCGCTGACGCGCCCTGCATCGGCGGCTCGAAAGTATTATTTTTACTAGCACTTATTCGGCTAAATAATTTATTTGGCATTAAATCATCGTACAAGCGGCACACAATTCCTCGAAGAAACGTAACGCCAGGTAAACCGAGTCGAACCGCAATAAAATCCTGTCGCGCGTTCGACCTCTGTCGCGCCAGCATCGATCAACAACGTACAATAAAGGTGTATGCGAGGCGCCAGGAATCTATTCGGCATGTACATATGTATATGTATGTACATGTATAACCATTGTACTAAACGATTTTTATTTCTGTCGATTGCCAACGATCGAGGACCGATCATCTTTCATTTCAAGCGCACTTTTCTCGCACTACCAGAGGTGCCTGACAAATCGTGGCGACCGTCGCGCCGAACACCCCGCAGCTATACATATATTCAATTACAAACAATCGCAACGCGTTTTCCACGTGGCCGTGCAATTAACGAAGAAAAATCGATCGTGCGCACGCGACGCGCGGAATCGTGATCGTGCAATGTCCCCCCGTTGTCAGCTCGCAGGTAATCGATAGGCGAATTCTTTCGTATCGCTCCAAGACACCGTGAACAGCGTGGAATATACGATCGCGTAACAGCAGATACGAGCAGTGCAATTTTTCTCGATACCGCCGATCAGTGGCAATATTAGTGTTCGTCTATCATGGAACGCCGATCGAGCCAATAAACGACTGCCTCCGTTCGACTAGCGAGTAATTTCACCGCGACACGTACGGAGTGATTGGTAGGTGGTTCAGAGGCCGTATTTATCGTTCGATCGTTAAACAAACAACGCGGTCACTTGCATAATTCTAGCCGGCGGCGGTGTCGGCGTTCGATCGCGGTTTACCTGTCGACGTTAAATCAAACGCGTACCTCTTCCGGCTCTAGCGTTAGATACCTTGCCCTTTGGCGTCGAAAAGCGACCGATTTATTGCCTGACACCTGGTTAATTATTATGCCAGGCATCTCTCTGATTCCTCCTCCCTTATCACACTGTGATAAATAATTTGTCGCGCGCCGTAACTAATTATTAGTAATTGTCGCGGCTGGAATTCCAGTTTCCGCCAGGTATATACATAGTGTGATACGCTGCCCCCGCTGCCCCCGGGTACCTTGATGACTCGCCGTGCAAGGTACTCTTGTTGTACGGCGGGGTGTATTATTTGTACATTTTCTTTGATTTGATGGATGTATTTGAGTATGTAGGTTGCCCATGATCCATAGTTTGTCACGCAATGGGGACAGTGTGGACGATATCGGGTCAGTGATGCGGCGAAAGGAAAGGGCTGATTAGACACATATGTATAACTGAAACAGAAAAAGCTGATCATTATAGAACTCACCGCTGATACACAAATTGTTGCCTGGCGAAAATTTTACAAACGCTAACTACTGTGTTCGTGCCGGCAAAAAATTAATATATTAATACGTATACATAAATTCTTTTTATGAACCTGCATCACTTCTGAGAATAAATTGTATCGAATGCAACCCCGTTATCGCGACAACATTTATACGACAGCCACGATACAGACGACGAGCGTAATGCCGCACAGTTATCAGCTTAAATTTCCACGAGTTGAACAACGGGTTCCGAGTATCATCCGTTTATTGCTGATATTTTGTCTACGGTTCTTGGGTAGCTATGTATAAACGTTGCCACGGTCGTGCTGCATAAAGCATAAATCATTTGAAAGGACGCGTACGCCTGTACGCGTATTTATGCCTGTTCGGTTCTCCCGTGCCATACCTGTTCGAACACGACCCTGCAAATCGAATTAGTTGGTACCTACGCGAACACACGGCACAAATCTTTTTGCTCGAACGATCTAGACGTCTAACTTAACGGGAAGAAAGTCTAATCGACCTAGAGAAAGCAAACGCTATGCTTTCCTAAAATGAAATCTAAATCCGTTAACCGTCAGCGTTTATTCATTTAATTGGGCATACTAACTATTGACGCGTGTAAAGCCCAATTTTTGTCCCCTCCGTTACTTCTAAAATGCTGACAAAATTCAACGGTTCAACATTTCGAGCACTCAGTACAAATAAAACTGATTCATACCATAAAACACAGTTTCACGTGATGTGCATAAGCATGAATCTCGATCTCCAGTATAATCGCCGACAAATTAAATGAAACGCAACCCTTCATTGCCCATCGTTCGCTACGATATATCGTCCGATCATTAGCGTAATAAACTGAGCTAATCGATCGATTCCGTTCGATGCCGCGTCGCACAGCCGCTGGATAATTATCGAGCGACAAATTAAAAGAAAGAAAGAGGAAAAAAGGGAAGATATTATAACGTGTATATACGCATGCCCACGTAGGCTCTCGCCGATAAGGCGTCGCCGCGGCGCGCCGTCAGGCCGGTTGACAGTGCTGTAATTGAGACGCGATTTCTCAGCGATAATCCGACAGGCAAATTACTCCAGATACGTAAGCCGTTGTCTTGTAAACGTTTGACCGTCCTCACGGCACAGTTCCGGCTCGTTATGTCCTCGTTTCGCTTGCCTCGTTTTGCCCGCCGCTTTTGGCCAACACCTCGTACAAAATCACCTGCCTGTGTCAAAACGATCGAGGGATTGCGTTCCCCCCGGTGGATCAGGAGCAACGTTCCTCGTTACCGTCTCTGTCGTTCATCACGGATTCGAAGAATCCTGAGCTGACAGTTCGAGTACCAATGTTACGTGCCGCGTTACAACCGTGCTCGTCTCTGATAGGACGCGCGCGTGTACAAATGGTGTACGTACACGTACGTATGCGTGTAGGCGCACTGCGCGAAGAAATACGTATGCTAATTTCGCCGATGGGAAAGATAGCCGGGGCCTTTTGACAGATTAACACACAAAAATGCTAAATCGGCGGATAGAACTGTGTAACGTTCGTTTATCCCTCGCGAGGATATTTGAAATTTTAATAAGATCGTCCGCGTTCGATGTAACACTTTAAACGGCTGCGGAATATCGTTTGATAGGCGCTCCAGGTGCCAGCGGAGCTTTTCTTTATTGGAATTTGACGAATTTCATATTGAAATATATTTTCTATATCGTCGGGATCGCGGGGAGAGCAGGGTTAAAATGGAATTATGTACTAAAGCCGATTTATACGAGCTCGTGCTGCTCATCTCTTTCGTTCCTTTTTTTTTTCCTTCCTTTTTTAAATCTATTTGACGTGCCCGCCATCGAGGAACTCGCGCGGCAGATGAATGTCGTAACCACGTGCTGGATAAGCGTTATGTCTATAATTTAAATGACCGGTGAACAGAATGGAAACCTCGAGCAACGGGCTCAAAGGGCCAACAAATTATCCACATAAAATAAATTGAGAGTTATCTTAATTTCTTTGGGGAGAACTCATTAAATATTCATCGGGCATTAACGTGGCGTCGATTGGTTCAATTAATTGTGTGTAATCGGCGAAAAGGGTCTACCGCGTCGCTTTGCCGGGTCGTAAAGTAGTTTCCTCGTTTCGTCTTACCATTATCTCTGTAAATGGTAAATCAATTTCGTATTCAAATGATCGTACAGATTCACGGTGCTCGGTTTTAGGTACAAATTGAATGCTCGTGGGACCACCAGCAGATAGACTGTCCGTCGATAGTATCCGAATTTTAAAAAGGGACTTCGGGGGAAAAAGTCACCGCTCGTTAACAATAAATTCTGTAACTTATTCTGACGCCGCGATAAATTCTCTCGTGGCGGATAAAAGGCACACGGGATACTAGTGGCGTCTTTCCTCCTACTTCATTCGGGTTGTTCGTGTCTGATGTTTATTAGATTTCATTCTTTACATTCTCGTTGCAGATACAGTATGCGCTGCACACCAACGATTCGACGTGAAATCGTTACGCGCCCATTAATATAATCACCCATTTATAAATCGATCGTTAAATAACCATCCCACGCACACTCGACGCAGCGGAATTAAATATAAACGCATTAGTGGGCCCTGGAAACATCTAACGATCCATAATTTATTAAAGGGGCAATATTTATGCACCGAAACGAGACGCACGATCGTTCGAAAGTGCACCCTGAGAGGTTTTAGAATTATTTTAAGCAGCCGGGCATCGCCGGTGGGTTAAGGGAACCGGGACAAATATTTTCTTTTAGTTGGTAAACGCGACAAATCGTGCGTGCCGCGTGAAAGTATGGACCCTTGCGTGCACGTCGGTCACGATTGTTCACACGGTGCGTGCGTGCCTGGAAATCGGAGAGTTTTCACGATATATTGTGACTCCCTAAATTACCGGACTAATGCTTGTATTGTGAAAAATGTGTTTCCGGTAGGGCCGTCTGTTTGCAAGTTTGTTTCGAGGAAACGTATACAAGCGTACGGTCGACGCGTAGCTTTTCATTGAGTGACACACCGCCGATTGCGATCACATATTAACTCAACCGATGGAAGATTTCCATCGATTTTAACCTACGATGGACACGATCCTTGCCCGTTCGTATCGACTTGTAATAGCAAAGTGGAATTGTATCGAGGGTACGTACGAACACGTTAATATTAGGGACGGGTTCGAAACTAAATTTCAAATTCTTGAAACTCGGATCCAACTCTTCGCCATCCCTAATTCTGAAGCATCGTACTTTGAAAACGTACTTAATAGCAGTTTGCCATCGTTTTTATTTCCCTGCGAACTTTCTCGTGAGATTTTCATCGATTTTTCTTCACCGCCCCGCGGTCGGACACGATCACGGTCTTCGAGCGCAAACAACGGTTTGTCTTCGGACAGCGAGTAACAAAAACGTGTTATGATCCTAGACGAACTCGAGAGGATCACGAGCCGCTGTCGTTGCTATGTCGCTCGAATTCCACGAGGGAAAATCCGACCAGTCACGCTGCTTAATCCGAGGAAGCGATCCCGCTGGTCGTAACATCGCCCCGAAGACAAATTGTGGCATGTAACGAGCGGTCGAACGAGATCGACCGAGTTTGAAACGGACGGGAGAAAGAAAAAGAAATGAGCAGAAAATTCCCCGCGGTGGATTAATCAGATTCACCGATTGGCGGGGATATTTCCGTCACTGCGTGTACAAGAGTCGAGCATCGAAGCCCCGTTGTCGATCTATATATCCGGATTAGGCGAATTTAATTCCCAGTTGACGACAGTAATGCTCGTCGATTCCTGTAAACCGTTCCGTTGCCGTTAAATCTCCGCGCGAATAATCTGTATCTTCTTGAATTTCGCGTCACTTTTAATCCCTGCACAGCGAATAGGCTGCCCCGTTCTGACTGGAATCGTGTATCGCGGCTGGATATATTTCGAATGATTTGACGTAATTGACGGTAATGCAACGCCCGATATCACGATGGGTAAATAGCTGTCGCATAATGTACGAGGATCTGAAGCACAAAATGGGACTTTCGTATCGTTGAAAGAAACTCCGGACTATTAAGGAACCCCATGGTCTGCCGCAAAATCTTTCTTTAGACTGTGCGTAAGAAAGTTTGACCCTGGGATTTAAGATCAGCAGCCACCCGTGGGGGGGTTGAACATTTTGTAAAACCTAATGCCGTTCTGCTCGGGGGAAGATCAACACTTTCGACCAGGTTTAACCGAACCAACTCCTCGCGGATGATAATTAACGAAGGTTTAAGAAGGAGATTGTACAATTTACGTTTCCTTCTGTATAACGAAAATCGAAAGGCGAGGCTCGGAGATCCGTTCGGCAACGAATTTTCAGCGATATATACGCGCGGACGTTTACGATTGATAAATACGGATTACAAGGGTTCCTCAACGACGACTTGTATTCCGTCGAGCGGACCAAGAATCGTTCGGGCCAATAATAAGCGCGTGCAGGTATATACCTTTCGAACCATCTTCATTTGCATGCGTTCCGTGCAGTCTGCAGCATTCGTTTATCTCTTAATAATACAGAAGAGAATGTGGGGATACACCGCGCCGTACATAAGTATCCGAACTCGTTTACAAATTTAGAGAATACGTTGTTCAAGTCGATGAATAAAATATTTTCGAATAACACTTTTACCGTCTAGAGTAGCACACGGTGTTACGTATTTTGCAAATTAATATGTTCGTTTCGATTTTATCGATGCGTCCATCCCGAGCCTCGATCATACTGATTACAGTTTACCAAGTCTGAGCTGAAGCTCGGCGCCTCCCCTGGAATACCGCAGTGAGCTATAAAAATAATAGCGACAGGAATCTGGGTTGCGCGGAAAAATATTTCTCGCGCGCTACTTGAATTCAACAATTCCTTTGAATAATTCATTCGTTCGACGATAAATCATTGGGCAATTCATTTGCCGCATCGCGACGAGACGCGCGGAATTTTCGGCTCGCCTTTTCTTCACGGACGTGCGTACGAGCTTGCTGGAATCTCATTGTCATGAAAAAGAAAAAACTTAAAGAAAGATACTAAAACGTCTTAGATCTCCCTCGTTGCGTAACGGGTCATTTAGAAAGCTAATTCCTGACAATGCTAAACGCAACTCCAGGCTCCAAACAAAACCTGGAAGGAGCTAAAATATCCATTACTATACTATATTATTATATTATTATTACTATATTACTATACTATATAGCTAAAACATCCGATATATATACACACACGTGCACACATGTGTATCGTTGCCGCCATGGAAAAAATTACAGTATTGCCCGCTCGTAACCGCGAGCGACAGTTACGCCCGTTTATGAAGGACGTAACTCTTATTAAACGACGCTTCGACGCGGACGCAGCTACAATTCTGGCCCGCAGCGCGACAATACCGTCGATCGAAATAATTATTTATCCCCAGCGTTCCACGTTTAAACATCGGCGAGGCTGATCGATCGTCGGGCTGGAAAAACGAAAATAGCGAATCGACCCGGCCGAGCATGTCGAACGTCGAGATATCGAATCTCGTGCTCGCTCGGTCGTTTGGTGTGTTCCAGGAACCGAGGACCTCATCGGGGGGTCCTTCTGAAACAGGACCGACTCGAAATCGAAAGCGAAGCGTGGCTGGTATTAATCAATTTCGCGCCCGGAACCATTAGGTCGCGGGGATAACGATATCGATAGACGACTTCGGATTGGCTGGTGCCGGTCGATCGTTTGAAAAGGAGCAGAACGAAACGTTACAGGATCGGCCAATGCGTCGCCGTGCAGACGTCAAATGTGAAGGGGATAGGGCGGCGACGCGCGTTTCTTTGCCATGGAATTCCGCTAACCTGTTGAGCAAACACGTGGCAGACTTGGGGAACGGCTATTGACTAGACTTGAACATTTTAATGGCGCTAGAAATACCGCGCGAAACGGTCACACCTGAATACGCGCCGGCTGTATGCATATCCACCGTCAGGTAGTTGGTTGTTCCGGGGTGGATATATTCTCGTGGGGTTGGCAACGATTGGTGGAAGTTCGACAATTTCGGAGATACGGTTTAGAGGGGTTGGAACGGATCGCGCGGAGGTAAAGATGGATCGTTGTTATTGGAAAGCTGCGAGGCAACTTATGGGATTTGCGTGTCGTCTTTCAAATCGAGATTTCTATCGTTTCGGTAAATTCTATTCACTCGGTAGTGAATGGGGACGAAATAGTTAGCTGAGAAGAAAAGATAATATAAGTTAAATAATTCATATAAATGTTGATGAAATAACGAGTAATTTGGTTCTTCGTGTTTTTGTTTGTTTTTCGGCCATCAGAATAATCGAATTATCTTGTACATAAATGTATTTATATTCAGAAGAAATATGGAACTTTGCATTCGTTTTCGATAAAGCTTTTTCTATTCTTGTGCAATTGTAATATTTACACAAAACGCTCGGGGAAAACTTAAGCTCGAACGGTAATTGGAACGAGGAAATTGCAAATCTACCTAACTGCGGAAACCGAAGTAGTTGATTTCTACAGGTGATAAAAATGTATCTTTATTGCTTGAATAGTATATTGCAGATTTGTGTGCCCCTTGTAAGAAACTCGCAAAACGCGTTACACCTGACAAGCTATATGATGATGACTATGACTATAAAAGAACGATGCATCCTCGTGGTGAGTTTTACGGATGATATCGCAGGATTATGAATAAAGTGTCGGCGGTGTGGATAGGAATGAATAGAATGAAATACAACGTGCAATAAAGGTTCACTACTGCCGTATTTAGCGTGGACTTTAATACAGTGTTCACATTCACACGTCTCAACTGCAGCCTCGTTTTAAGGATAATAACTGCACAAAGTAAAGCTTATATTGTCAAGAACGATTCATAAGCAAAGGGAATTTTCAAACTCGTAGATGCAAATATTTAAGAAAATAGAAACATAATAGATTTATCTTGCCACTCTTCTAGCGGCACTGTCAACATTCTTTTTTCACGCCGAAATGTTCGAATCACGCATACAATAATTGCACAGTTATTATTAGTAACTTATTAATCGAGAGGTACTCCATGGAGAGAACAACTTTGTTGAGTCGCGAAGACTATCTTTTCGAGAAGATTGTACGTTCCGCGTGGAATGAATGAAGTGACCCGATAATAAGTTGCTCGAAGGAATTTAAATTTCCACCTTTCTCCGTAACTTCCTGAGAGGAGAATAAAGGTTTAATAAACGGCGTGCGTGCCATGGGGACCAGAAAATTGATGCTTACTTAGACGAGGGGTTCGTTTCTATGACATCTCAATTTCTTCTTTTTCCCCGGTATCATAATAACCGTCGCTAAAATGCAAATTTCTATTGTTCACAATTTTGTAATTTATTGGTTCTGCAGAAATTTACATACATTGCGTACCGTTTGTGTAATATTGCCCCCTCGACCGTTTTACATTTCTTTCTTCCCGACATTCCAATCCTCGGGACAAGTTTTGCCTAGGTAGCAATTTCACGTTTCGTGAAAATTGATATTTAGAAATCTGTTCCGTTTAAAGAATTTCGAGCAACCGACGTATGCAATTGAAACGTTTACCCTCGTTATGGCAGCGATATATATAGCACGAATCGTGGACGATGGTTACAGAAAACGAAGAATCGGGTTGGAATTAAAGTGGCCGTTGGCTTGTCGTCTCGTTGCTTGATACGATTCACTGGCACGACAGGAGACGGTCGGCCAACGAACTGGACACTGTTTTATAAACATTCTTTTGCGTTCAGACGAAACGCGAGCGCTCTGCCAACAGGTAGACGGAAATAGAGTAAAAAATAAATAAGTAAGTGAGCATCATTGTCACGATGGTTTCATTCCCGTCTGGCGACGTACGTATTATCGCGGCAACATCGAACTGGTTTAGAAATTGTGCACCTTCGTATAAATGGCGGTATTGTCGTCGAGTTACGAAGGATAATGTCGACTATGGTTAAGAAGGAACAGAGGCAGCCAAGTCGATTACAAGTTCATCGAGCAAATGTACCGCTCGATTTTACTCGACAACTTGTTATCATAGATAGATCGCGGCCGTGTAGAAATGCTATTACATACATTGTACGAGGTAGCCATAACAATGAGGGTAGAAATTGTTTGTCGGCTTAACTACGATGCAAAAAGCGTCGAACCGTTCAACGGGGTTGAATAGATTACTGTAATCCCGCGATAGCAGCCTCGGTTTTTAATGCGCGATTGCTGTTTTCTATGCGTTTACTCGAACGAAGAAATTTCGGATTGACAATATTTGCTGCTTATTACGCACAACCTCTATCAATAGGAAAGAATATTTTATACGAATTCGGGATTGAGTTTGAGGTATTAAATTATGTACGATATAAATGAATATAACTTACGACGAAGTAATAAAAATATGAAGTAGAACATTGGACCAGTTGAAACATGATACGATATTTTGTATATTTGATTAAAAATATTTTTATAATGCGTGCTCAGTGAAATTAGTTTCTATTGGAGGAAAATCGAGCAACGCTTAACATTTCGATCGGTAAATCTAAATTGGGTCAATATTTTTTTGTATATATAACCGATTTCGCCCAGTATCCGACGAATTTCGCGACAATCGAATGCATTACCGCGCACACGTGTAACTTTGCGCGGAATGTCGCTAACTCGGTATGCAAATATCCATGTCCGGTACTTATGCACTACTATTCGCCGGGCGTGCCATTTAATGGCATCAGAAACTTGAAACGCGGCTTGCGTGTCTCGAGTGCACGCGTTTCGTGACTTCGCTTCCCGAAAATTATTTCGCAATAACTTATTATAATATCTATGCACTCCGGATGCCGATGGAATAGTCATCGATTTGCAATTGAAACAGTGCACTCGTTAGTTTCATTTCATGATTCTGCTAATGGTCAACCATCTGTATACAGTAGAAAGAATCTATTTCACCCATGCTACACGCGTTATCATTCAAATGTTCCAAACGAAATTTGCCAAATAGTGTGTAAGTACAGAAGGAAAAAAGGAGCTTTCGTTAAAGAGACACCGCTACAAAACAGAGGCAGTGGACACTCACGAACCGAAACTATATACGCGACCGCGTGAAAGAAATTTCTAATAGGGCGGAACATTTGAAAAGAGAGTACGTACGTTGACGTAGAAGCTCATGCGGTCTATTCACTTAGAGTACCATCTAGGAAAAACTGAATTCGTCGGGTTGGAAATACGGAGCGTGGTAAAGACGTGAAGCAACAGCACCCTGCTGTGCACCCTGTTGCGAGGGGTCAGCAGCCTCGTGTCGACCACGTGTATACCGTGTCTTTCAGACAAATACGTGCGATGAAATCGTATCCGGAGTACACGGAATCCTGTGTTGATTTCCGTGGCACGGGTACAAATCGCCAATGGTCGTTTGATGTTTCAATAACCGGGTTTACCTTAGGCCGGGAAGTCGTATTTTCTTAAAATTCAAGGCGGCTTCTATTTGGTAAAGGCTACCATTCGATACGTTAATCGTCGTAGATGAAACATGTTTCTCGATTCACGAGGAAAATTTAACATTTGAGAGGGATTCGTTTAGTTGCTGGAAGATAGTCGTAGTCGTATATAATTTGCTGCAACCAATTGGGGTAGGAAATCTTGGTTCAATTTTGGAGACATTAATATTTCTAATTTATAAAAAATAAATGTGGTTTAGTGCTTGCCTCTGGATGCACCCCGGAAGTTACGGGCTCGTAATATTTTTATATCGAATATTTGGAATATTCTGAAATTGACTTATCCTTTCGTTCACTCATTGCGCGGTCTCTTTCGTCCATATTCCGATGCATTTCCAGTAAATCATGTTAAAGAGGATTACCATCTACGGAAAAATCACACGGAAGTTTCTAACATAGAGAAAGTCCATTCTAACTGTATGATCCTGGGTGTACGGTAATATTAAACTTCAAGCATAAACGAGTGAACTCCATGAAGTAGGATTTAACGTTTCGTAACGACATGGATATATAACGGTGATCGGTTGGAGACGATATTAAAAAGAAAAAAAATACCATCATGGACACGTTTTACGCCGAAAGGCAGATTTTGACGAATACAGACGATATTTTGTTGTGACAGTGAAAGCAGCGCTGAAGTATTCCAAAATTTCTGTCCTCGTTCAGATTCGAAATACATATCGGGGAACTAAGCGGTCATTAATTAGTAGGCAAATTGAGGGTAAATATTTGAGAATCGTTGGAATTCTTTTCAAGGGTCCACACGTGTGTCGACTGCATGTCATTCTAAACTTACACACAATTACGTAGGCATACACGCGGGCATACACGTATACTCACACACGTGTACAGGCGTATATCATGGTGGCCAAGTACTTAACATACATTTTCACGTGGTGACCTCAACAGCAACGATTTATAAATTTTCTTAATGAATCTGGTCGGGAACGAACGGTGGACACTCGTCGATTTTTCGTTACTGGATATGTTAATTTTTCTTACTTTTCGTTTTTTCCACGAAGTCGAGGACACTCGAATAATGCAACATGAAGTTCGCATAAATGCTTTATCAATCTTTACTGTATATCGGGTTTCTTCTCTCCAGCATCTGCATATTCCATTTGATTTCTAGAGTCGGTAAATAGATCGTAACAATTTGCGTGTCACAAAGCTAACTTTAAAACCGCAGCATCAATTGAGCTGCAAATCAAAACAGCCGCACGATGCACGATCAAAGTCAGTTTCACCGCCTGCGATTCCGAGAAAATACTTGGCACAGTCTTGCTGGGCTGCATCTAACGAGATGCCATTTCGGAGTTCGTTCAAACGTTGGACTTTCTGAAATTGCTGTGAAATTGACATTGGTAAAGTGAATAAATAATGGTGAAAGTTAAGATGTCATAGTTTCGAAATTATTACCAATTAGTATTTTGCATTTATATCTTTTCCCTGTGCGACCTATAGCGATAATTATAACTTCATGATAAATTTTCATAGATCTTTCATATATTCATAAATTACTTCTAGACATAAGAATAACATAAAGCAATTTAAGCGTTATTGGCAATAATAAATCAAAGTGATAATTTACAACAATTGGAGAATGTGCAAAGTTATACCATTAATAAATACGTATCAGCAAGAACAGCAGAGCAGTCATAAATAATTCTCCTAAATATCCTCCTAACAGGATATTAGAATTTACAGCGCGAAACAAGATCGTCTTAAAAAGGTATATGGCCATTTCTTTCACATACACCAAGGCGTCGAACGCATATGCCCGAATGTTTTTACTAGTTTTTAAACGACGGCTATTTACCTCGAAGATGAAGCATCCCAAGAAGCTGGTGGAACGTGCAGCGGTGAATCGTGGCGTGACACGAAATGGGATCAATTAGGGACGCTTCTTCTCGGCAGATACAAAGGGCGAGCTAAAGGGGAGGCTGCGGTTATTTTATTTCCTTGCGAATTTCCATTGCGCCAGAGGGGGGCTCACGCCTCTCACCGCCCACAATCCTGTCGACTGTCAGAACTGTCAGTGTTTCGTGTGTCGGTCGGCTTGCTTGTTTTAATCAGCAGGCATCTCGTGTTCTTCGTTTCTCTGCAATTCATTTTTCTTTTTCTTTTTTTTTTTCACGAACAACCATAGCCGTTCAAGTTTGATCGAAGTAATTAGTACGTTTCCTATGAAATTAGAGGAAACCTTTCTATTCAATTGCCAGCCGCGCTCATCCACTATGTGTTACGGCTGGGCTGCATCTGCGTGTGTCGCGCTGTTATGTGTTGCACCTCGTTGACGCAGGAGCACGTGCGTCGTTTTAAAGAAAAAGTTGACGACTATTTAAACAACGCTTCAAGTACATGCCAAGTTCGTTAAGACGTGCTAAAAGCTTATGGAATTCACATGAATAACCCCATTTGTGCGTGCCCGTTGCTTCGCGATGCATCGTTTGACGATATTATAAACGCCTTCGTTTAAACTGCATTCAGCACGGATTCACGCTACCCAACCAACGAACCTTTGACAATTCCTATTTAAGCGATGCACATTTTGGGCCTCGAAACGGACGCACTCCCACTTACCATGATTACATTTGACTCGTATCCGTTGGTTCCCTTTTTTTGTACTCGCGGCACTGTGTGTTTTAAAATAACAACAGCCTCTCTCAGTGGGAGCTGTATTCGTTCGTCGACAAGTATTTAGCGATTGCAATATTGTATTCCTATAAGGTTTACCGTTCCGACAAGGAATTACGCTATCATCCTCGGAATTGCAGTGCCTTTTAGCAGAGGTTCCATGAGATGACTACGGGCCGTTCCTCATCACGACCAAGTCCCTTTTGGAGAAGCTTTTATAATAATTCGAAGCTTCAAAAATACGACTGTAAATATATTGGATAGTAAATGCGACGAAAATGTTGGGAGAAGGAAATTGATTTTTATTTGACACTCAATTATCGCTGTATATTTTTGTCCTCATTTCCGATTGTTCCCCATTCATTTTACCCGACACCAGTTTTACACCTGGACGTAAGAGCTACATGGTGTAGCACTCCATGCTAAATATTTTCTCACATGGTCGCGGTTCAACCGCTGCGGCGTAATTATTAGATGGTTGTATCACTTTCGATGCGCGCTTTAATTATAGAACGATCATTAGAGAATGTATGGACGGCCTTGTCGGCTACATCTTCCCGTTCTTATCACACGGCACTGATAACCATGAACCATAAAGACACAAACGGAGCCGTGTCCGGCCACGACGAAAGTCGCGAAACCACTTTGTATCGCGAACAGCTTCTGTAATATCGCTCCCGATGCGTCCAGTTTCATGAAAAAGTTTCAGAACGTTCGCTCGAGCAGGATCTCGCGTCGAACTTAAGAAACATCGAGACTACATTTAATATTGATAATCGAAGTAAGTGTAGCAAGTGGCTGGTTGCGTATCGATCTTTTAGCGTTTGAATTAGAGGGCATCGGTTAATTATGTAGAGCGCGATCGCTTTTTTGCTTATTCAGCAAGTGGACTGAATTATTTTATAATTGGACTGAATTATCGGGCGCAGATATTCAACGAATATATTATTCAATATTCTTTAAAGATAGCAATTCTTTATTGTATATACTTGGCCATTTTCATGCATGCCTTTTTCAACCAATCAGCGAGTTCAAAGTTTCTGCAGAATAATGCTTATGTATAATAACTTCGTGACGACGAATGCAATTCTTCCTCACCATTTGAATCAGTAAGCCCATCGAACAAAGATTTGCCCAAAAATGTTCCTCCGAACACGCGTAGGAAAGTTACGAAGTACAGATCTGGAAACCTAACCCGTCGAGAGTTTGAGCGGCAGTTTCCAAGCAATTAGTAGAAGGTCGAGGAGAAGTTTGCGGGGCATCCCCAAAATTGTTTCACAAAATCAACTTGCACCCCGAGGAGTGCAGGGTCGGTACGTTGGAACGTGTCGAACCCAACAGCTAATCCAAATGGAAAAAGAGTTCTCGGGTTCACGGGCCGAAACAATGGCCCGACGCTCGAAGGTAAATAACACGAGGGTGTTCCTTATATTGTAGAAACGTGTTTGTTTGGTCGGTTCGCGTTTCGAGCTCTCCGAAAAATCTACATAATTACTGTGAGAATCGGTCTCCCGGCCACCGGCTAACGCCACTCGACGCACCGAGATATTCCACTTCTGTTTCACTCGCGCCCTTCGAGGGATTCCTTTGCTTAGGTGGTGTAGAGAGGGCGATCTTTTGTTTCTGTATCTTGTTGCGGGTACACTCGTGACGATCGTGGCATGTAGCGTCTGATCCTAAGACGAATCGTGGCTACTTGGAACACGGGGTTCAAGGGGATACGCTACAGGTAACACGATCGAACGAAACCGTGAATTCCTTTCGAGCCATTCGACTTGGGGAGTTAAGGGGGTGAGTATTCCCATTTTGAGCCCGTCAATCTTAGACGATGTGTGGGATGAAAAGTGATTAAGTTGTTGTAGGTCAAGTTATATTTCAAGGCAGCACAGCACGATTGTTACTCAATTATCCTTATTATTGTTGACATTATTGTATTTGCATGACCGCCAAGATTTAAGTTGTTATATTCAACTGAATGAAAAAGTATAGGATGATCTTTAGCTATATGAAAGTGGTTGCCTTGTGAAATAGAACGATGCAATAGAAATAATCTTTTTAGTTTTACATTAGTTTTTGGTACGTGCATAGTAGTAAATAGTGAGGATGCAGAACCAATGGCAAAATGTATAATAATGGTAAAGGGAATAATAATAATAATAATAATTTATTGGATTGGGCATATGCATCGGTTAATCATTTAAAGACTGGTTTAGGAGTGAGAACTCGAATTACATTATTTTCTTTGATTATATGGAAACAAAGCTATTGCTTCTAGATATTCATTGTGAATCCATAGTGCCTCACTTATTTATTTGTTACAATAGTATCCATTAATTTTACCCGCTCGATATTACAATAACACCTGTATCGTTGCTCTAATTAATATTCGAAGATCAACAAATTATTAATAATAACTATTCTGCGCGTGTCCAAGGATTTCTCAACAAGTGTACGCGTGTATGCACGTGTATACTTAGAAAGACGGCTTTAAGCAGACGCTCATTTTAAACCTCGAGGCCGCCGACGTTAATATTTTGATTAAAAACAAAAAAAATTTACATTCTTGAGCAGCCTGCAATGTCTCGAGCATAATGATCAGATGCAAACTTGAAATTTAGATAACAATCAACTCGAAAGTTGACGAGTGGGTCTAGCTTCGGACAGGTTCGCGGGAATCGTATACATCTGAGTTTCAAAGGCCAGACTAGATTAGATACTGCGAGTGTCAATCAACCGAAATCCAATTCTACAGCTTATTACGCACTCCCCTCACCCACGCTTAAGAAAATAACATTCTTCGACTTCCTCGAGGCGGGGGTGGGTATAAATATTATCGAAACAGTGCGGCAACGTGACGCTCCACAGATCACTGACGTTCCCATATATTTTTTTTCTTCGCTTACCACGAACCACCGGATTCGTAGGTGGTGATGACGCACGTCATCGATACGTAAGTACACTTGGTGGTGACGTTCAAGTGCAGTATAATCTACGGCTGGACTACGTTCAACGTTATCAACGGGCGTCTGTCGGCCGGCGTAAGTGTAATCTACGATCGAACCCCGGGAAGTGTTAGATAATAAAGTGGGAGTGTCATCGTGCCGACTTCTAACAGGTTTTCGTCACAAAATCGTCACCGAACGAGTCATCTTATTATTCTGGGGGGATTTACACCTCGCTATCGTCACTTGGGGGGTCCACGGAATGGGTTTCTACCCAACGAATCCTCGGTGATATCGTGAGGATTTGTTTGCTTATACATATAACATCGGCTTTCAATGGAAATGTAAGTGTTCGTTTCTATTTAACATTTGATAATTGGAGCAATTTTCAGGCCGGAATTCGATGCAGCCATTTGCATACTCCGGTTGTGTTTTGTTTTGAAATTGCAATTGCCAGCAATGTGATTTCTTGCATTTGTTTGATTCTACATTTTTGTTTTATATAAATGTATCTGTACATAGTATTCTGGCTAAAGGGCACGATTCCAATTTTTTGTGTAATCATTATTTGGTTATTCGATTGGAGTAATAAATTTCATATTAACGACGGTACATTTAGTTGTTAATAGTTTCCTTTAGGCGGTAGAATTACTCTATAAATGAAGTCAGCAGTCATTTCAAATTTGCGTAGGCAGAGGCTCTCGAAATTGAGAAAGCGTAAAAATAATTTAATAGCCTTCCAAAATACCTTAGCGAAAGCAATATATTGAACTCTTCATGTCCACATTTCTTTCCATACCAAAAGTCAGACACCGATGAATATTTTCCCCGACAAATTACCTTTCATCTCGCGGTGAACATTTATTTCCAGTTTCTGAATGGTGTAGCCTACACCGTTTTACGTTACACCACAAAAAGTGAACCGCAATCGAATTTGTCCTCTTTATTTTTGTTTTTTCAGACAGAACACTTATTAGCCTCTTGCACATATGGTTACTAATATTTTAATTCCATTATATACCTTCTTTCAAGTCGAAATACATAAGAATGGCGACAGTTCGAAGCATTTCATTTTGCTTTTGGCATAATAATAAATTAACAAAAATTACGGTTGCTCAAAGATTTTAGTACCCGCCGTAACGAAGGGGCTGCCGAAGAACCTTGCCAACTTTCAAGTCAATCGGACAATCGTATCTTGAGATATCGCGTCAGCCATGTCAGAAAGCATGGTTTCGAGAAGAATGCGTTAAAGCGTAAACATATTTGTCGGATACATTTAATATTTGTAACCCCGTGATTCTTACGAATTCCGGCCTATTCTTTCACACGGATACTTGAAACAAATAAAAAGACACAAATCAATACTTTCACAGTTCAAAACACCCCTACACCCGTTCACAAATTCTTCGCGGTTCATCCGAATCGAACGATACCTTGTATATCGTGCAACCACTACATAATGCCCACCTGAACGAACGGAGAAAACGAACCGGTGCACCGGCGTTGGAAGTTTAAACAGACAGAAGGAGAACTCGTAGGATTGAGCCGATTAAATCGGCCGACATGCTACGAGAGCTTTATGTTTCGCGGCGTCACGTGTGACACGAACGACAGTGGTAGCAGAAATGATTCTTATTATTAGCCGGCATCCCCTGTCTCGCCCATTAATTTGCTTCGACTGTCACTGCTCGATAAGCCGTTCGTAATCCATTACTGGCGGTCGGTTCAGTGCACGGATGCAAATATATCTCGAGACACGTGACGCGTTCTGCTAAAGTGTACCACGGTTCATTCGTCTAGCAGTGGCTTGCATTAACCCTTTACGAGCTTGAATCGTTTGGTTGCGGTGCAGCCCTTCCGGTTGGCTCCCCTAATTTTCTGCGGTGAATTGGTGTTACTCGTCTAGTTACATAATTTCGATTGAATCTAACTGCAATACAGTTGTCGTGCTCATTTGTCGTACAAACAACGGATAAGTATCACGGTGCTCTACGGTTAATTTGGGCGAGCGCAATGATACAGACAGGCTCGTACGTATTCTATTTTTAAACGGCGATGAGTATGCTTGAAATATCCCTCGACTTCGGGCATATTATCTTTTAATCCGTAAACGTTTTGGCGTCTATCATAAGCCGTAAACAGGAACCACGTACGTTCGACATGTTTTTCAGCGGAAAGAAGTCTTTTGGAAAATCGGTAGACTTCGTATATACATCTTCGAACATTCCGAATTGAGATGAGAATGAAACGTTAAACGGTATCTTTGTTTAAACACAATACTGTTCCAGATAGGGAAAGTGAGACGCGCAAGGTGTACCGTTATGAACAAATTGTTACAAAAGAGAACACACAAAAGAAGATAACACACATTTATTATTGCGAACGAATGATGAAACAGCAAAGGGTTGATGCCCGGAGCTTAACAAGATTTCGAATGGAAATATGTTGCGATGCAGCACGATCCATTCCCGCAATGCTATTTCGAAATCGGCAGACTGTGTCGCGGTATCCGTTGATTGATTATGGTCTCGTTTACAATAAATCGTGTACGTTGGGTCGATGCAATGATTTTTATTATCCGCTCGTAGATTGCACGCAAATATCTTCGGGGACGCGAAACATTTCAATCAAATCCGGTTCAACCGACGTCAATCCGTATTAATGTTTCTTCATTTACGCGGCACTCGTTAGGTCTTGACATTTTAAGGTGGCGCCGTCTGACAGGCGTGACAGTGGCGGCACGGCGATATGTACCACGGTCGTTACTTAATTGCCGTTTATTAACTTACTCGTGAGAGAAGTTGACGGGGTTATCCGTAACTCGTCGGGAACGTCGACGATCGATTCGCGATCGCTTTGGCTACCCGACGAATCGTGGAAGAGGAATGAAACCGTGACTTTCTCTATGTGCCGGTTTCAACGAACGCCGAACGATTTTTCCGCCTCGCGTCGCAGAGGATCACCTTATCGATGTAATTAACATTTGACCGGTTGATCCCGTCTCGATTCTCGTGGAATGTTAATCATAAAATTCCGGCGGACAACGAAAAAGTCGTCGACGGATTTGCTGGCGTTATCCGACCACCGGTTTGTCTAATAGAGTCCGGGGGGGCGGGGGGGCTGCTGGTCTCGTTTCATTCGCTGATAAAGTTGGATACCTTTGGACAGTTTAGGTTCTCAGTAATAATATTCAGAGTGAAAAACGTGTTCGAGACATAATCGATTTTTGCAATGTAATTGGTTTCAATTCTACGGCGGAAAAATGATCGGTTACTGCTGGTTCAATTAGCCGCGACACCGCCGGATAGCGTTACTTACTAATCAATGTAATTATGCTTGTATCACGTATCGAACGCGAGAGAAAGGGGCTGCGGGCCATTGGGCAATATTAACTGGATTCATTTGTCAGGAAATAGAGTGGGAGACAACGATAAGATTGTACATAGTGTGTTAAGCTATTTTCAGAGGTATTCAAATATATTAGTGGTCAGACGCGATTTAGCTTCTATATTATGAATTCATGGATAGATACGATCTTCTTCCACTCAATTCGTTCTCAGCTTCTCCTTATCGTCAATTAAACAACGCTTCAAGTATTTCACGATACTCCCTGTTATAAATGTATTAGTAACGATCCAGAGAATAAGTGTTATACCTGTTTCATCACGGCTACATTTCGTAACAGCGTGGAAATAGTTTGCAGAGAAATTTTCTCGCGTATGATTCACGTACTGTTAACGCTATTACATATCGACAGAATTAACTTTCTCAGCGATTCTCGATACTATTTTAAGCAATGATGGCAAACCCATACAACGACGTGCTATCTATCAGCCTCACGCTAATCAGTTACATTTGAATTACATATAATTTTCCTTTCAAATACGGTTGGCTGGATTGCGGCCGCGCTACATATCACGGCTCGATACTAAAAAGCACTCCAATAATTACTTTGTAAACACTGTCACAATCGATTAGTGCCGCCTAGATGCACGAGCGCAAATATCTTGCCATTGCTGAACATATATGCATACTTGTAACAGGGTCTTGTAAGCTCGATTTAGTATCGCTGTGCAAAATCGTGGAAGGATTGTGAATTAAAAATTATACACACGTCAGTACATAATGACAGGGGAGATTGTACGATGTAAATAAGGCGAGAGGGTTTTTAAGGAACCGGCTGTCTTTACATTGAGTGCTGCCCCGACACGTTAGACTCTAACGTTAGAGGTATCCTTTTTGCAGCACAACTCCGTTCTATGAAAGTAGAATATTCAATCGAATATTATTAATTGTATGGTCGGAACGGTTGTCAGTGATAAAAGTGAGATTTTGGAATCCAGATAAATAAAAAGCATTAGATAGAGTAGAGGAATATTTGCAAGATATTTTCATAAACATTTCTCTTATATAAAATTAGCTATTACAGGGGATTCGTTGCTAATCAATCTTTTATACCGCAATATGTAACATTTCAACTGAGAAATCGTTCTTACGATCGTCCGATAATATTATGCCTGGTTAGCGAAACCATTTACAGCCGTTCGAATATTTCTAATTGAGATCGTAATATTTTAATCGTCCATCATTGCTTTCATCAGTGTGACACGAGACTAATGCAATTTTGCTGCCAGACCGTATCTCGTGGCTATGTTTACGTGTGACGATTATAGCGTAATTAATTCGTCTTGATTACTGCCCGCTCCTAGGGCACAATTATTCACTAAAGGATGCTCGTTTCTGAATGACAGAACTGGTTCCCGCGATAGCGTTTCACCCGTGTAATTGCGGAATAATAATAAATAAGGCGACGGCCACTCAGCTTATTATACTTAAAGCGGCCTTTTCGCAAACTTACCGCGAGCCACAACACAACGACAGGATAAGCTAATAAAAAACTCTGGAATAATATCTGCGATCGGATCGTATAATAGCGTTCCATGTGGCCCGCTCGTAATTCGCATGAACATTATCGGGGTTGCTAAAACACGAAATTTGTTCAATCGGAGCAACGTTGTGCTGTAATACCGTTCCTACTTAGATTATGCTGATATTAGCGGAAAGAAATAGATGCAACGATTACACTTATGTATCTTCGAGTAAGTGAACAAATATTAAGTTACGGGGACAAAAATTTTGATCATCTAATAACCAATATCGGAACTTTTATCAGCGTCATATGACTGCGATTACTATTATTATTTTGATTTTTGCACTTGACACGGAAATTCGGAACAGCAAATTCGCAGTAGGCTATAGGCTGTCGTATAGCATACGCTACGAAGCAACGAAAGTTAAATACCAAAGAAGTTTATGGTACGATAAAATTTCAACTCGCTGCCCAGATTCATAACGACAGCAAAAGCTTTCAAGGTATTTAACCATGCTGCCGGCATCCACAGTCGCCCTGCGTGGGCGATCCTCCAATCATTTTCAACAATTTATCATTCCATTAATCATTCCGCGGTACAACTCCCGTACGATAATTCACCATCACGCGCATTCTGCTTCTCAATTTCATTCTAATGGATTATTAACTTGAGAGCATCGCCAGCCGAGAAACATAAAACGTCAATAAACCGAATACATAAACCACTTACGAGCCTCGGTAAGAAATAAAATGCCTACACTACTTACTCGTACGTATAACCGACTCGTCGAATCGCAATCATTTCGAACTGCCGAATTGTTTCGACGTAATCGCCACTCGGCAGCTCGCGTAAAAATCCATTCAGCGTAAGGGGAATCGCAAAGAAAGAACAGAAAGAAAATGAAGAGAAAAAAAAAGGAAACGCTGATATAGATGCAACGGTGAAGTTCACGCTTAATGCGCGCGTGGCCCGTTCTGGGAACGCTAAGGTTCCCCGTGTACTGACGCGATTTATCAAGTTGTAAAACGGCCAATGGATGTTAGCTGTCAGGTCTGCCAAGCAGCGATTTGTCATCCAGTCGCGGCAGCCGACTCCCGCTACAGAATAGGGGGTTCCACTAACTTTGTCAGAATTCCGCGGCGGTCGGTGCTAATCGCGCCCTGACACGGCTTTTACGCTACTGTCAGATCGATACAGCGGCGTGAAAAAAAGCACGATAAACCGTGACGAATGGTGGAAAAATGTGCACTTTATATGTCACTTAAGTGTGAGTAGTCCGAAACGGAGCAAGGTAAAAAATAATCTTGCGGGCATCATCGATTTCCTATCGTAGAAATATTTGTTGCACAAAAGTGTTTGGTCACCACGCACGATTAAATTTCAGTCAATATCTCCTTATTTTGTTGGAAACATTAGAAAACACTAATGTTCGTTTTAATCGCGTGACTGTACTAAAGCAAATAGAAGAATGCATAAAAATATGCCTCTCCTTGAAATTGGAGAGATTATCGTGAGTAAAACTAGTTTGTTATATTGAATTTGGTCGTTCTGGTATAATAATTGCACTGCGTTAAAGAAATAGAATATCAAATTTTTGTCTAACAAAAGATATTCGAAATATGTACGAACAATCAACTCGAAGAGCAGCACAAACAAGTTTCTCACGACTGTTACAAACGCTCATGGAAACGCGCAAAATTTAAGAAGAGATATCTTAAACGTTACTTTCTTCTATTTCTTTGTGCATGTGATAAATGAAACTGCGTGTCCTTACTAAACAGTAGCTCCGGAATAAACGACAGCAAATGTCGTATTAATACATTTCCATGCATGTTAAGCAAGTCCCAGGGGGCTTGTATATGAAATAATATATAACTCTCTGAATAAATTTGTCTGCCGCGGCAATTCATTTCACCCAGGATACTTTCATTTGTACGTGTACTTGCCAGCCTTTCCCTTAGAGAACCGACATTTTTCTTACCCGCACCTTAACATGCCGTGCAATCAGGCTCAATCACGGATACATCAATTAAATACAGCCCTCTTCGTGATTAATATCTATCTCATTGTTAGTCAAGACCGTCGACATCGTATTCAGGTAGCTCGCATCGAATCAATATATAGTACCTTAGCTTTCATTCACGTTTAGTCAACCATTTAACCATTACGTGCACCAATGTAAATGGTACGATCGGTTACGAAATATTGTTAAACGTATTCTCTCGCAACAATGTGAAATTGGAAGCGGTAGGCAATGCGTATACTCGTTACGGCATGCTTCGATGCATATTAAACAGAACAGAAGGGGCTGGTAACTATTCCACGTACTTATACGAGTAACTCCAATGTGTCCGCTATTGTAACAATTGGTGGCCGTACGAACGTTCATAATACAGTTGTTAAATTTTGTCACGCGGCCTAATGTTGCTTTTCTTTGGTTACCGTTTCGTACGACATCGCATTACAATAGACAAAATATTCTCGACGATGTTTTTAATCCATTGCGTGCAGTATCGTGTGCAGCAAAAATAGATCCCTCTATCAAATAATAATTATCCCTATCCAGGAAGACGACTTTCGCCAACGTTCAGACTCGACGTGTTTGTATACTTTCTGGTGTTGATTTCGAGTTGCGAAACAAAAAGTTGGTGTCACTTTATTACAGATACATTAACATTAGTGAGTTCTCCGGAAATCTCCTTATCAGCGACGGAAATCACACATTCTTCTCCGTCGCATGAAGAAGTAAAACGACTAAAATGTCCAGATCCGCAATCTGTGTTTCTAAATTTTATTATTCAATGAAGAAGCCCCGCCTCGTTTCCAAGTATTTCACTTTTCTTTTTCAAATCAGCGACCCAAACGGTTCCTCTCCATTCAGATTTTCGTCCAATGTTTGTGCCACTTATCGAGAACTTGTTCTCCATTAGCAAACCGAACCGAACAAGAATGAGTAGCTGCTTAAACAAGTCTGACCGATGTTCACACCTTTTTTTCTCGAACGATTCGCTGGAATTAAGAAAGCATAAACGAAATGTCTCGGGTTTCGAGCTCGTTGGTATGCCATCGAGGTTCGCATCCTGTAAATTCGCCAGGCCCTTTACCGTGTAATGACGTTACACCGTTACAGCTTCCTCGTCTTTTCACCCCGTTTATGCATTATGCAAGCAGACAGGGGGGGAGTACGAAGGTGAGAGGGTTAGGGAAACGGGGCAGGGATAATAAGAGGGCGGTCAATGATGCCCGTTTAATCGTCTTGCGAGAACACCTAACGGCTGTTCCTCGTGGACGTCGTTGATGGTCCTCGCTGGACTCTTCCCGATTCTTACCCCTCAAAGATACGACGCTCTACCTCCCATAAATCATGGGAACAATATCGCTGGGCTTCACCTCACCTTGCCGATGCTAATTTGCCTAATTTTGTGCGACGATGACGGAAGCGATAAATTTGGCACGGTTTGTAGCTACGCGTTAAACTTTCATGATTCGTTTAAAATCACAGGCTGCTGGAGCACTGTGCGGGAACTTATAGAATATCGCTCTAAATAATAACATGATTTTATCAAAGTTTCACCGTTGCACTGTATCAAAAATTTGTAGCGGAAAGTATCGCGTTCAAATAGTAAGTAGTAATTCTTCGATACCTGACTTTATGCCAAGAATTGATCAGGAATTTAGAAAAATGGTATAATTGGCAAGTGCGAGGGGGATGCGATACAGTGTCGAATTGCACACGTTTCGAGGAACGGAAAAGAAAATTAAAACGATCAACGGTGAAATAAACTGCACGAGCTTCATTTAAAGCCACACTATCATTTGCGAGACGCGAAAGCTACTCATTGCCGTACCTGTCGCAGGGACATTTTGTGGCTACTTGTGCCGCAGTAAAGTAAGGTCGGCAGATCACGTATATCACTCTGTACACATACTTTCGATACCTTAATTCCCTAAACCGAACCAAGTCATCCAGCGTTGCGGATGAATCACTTTGTTCATCACAACGCTGATGCATTTTGCAAGCTTTTCTTTCAACCAAACAGGGGCCTGGTTTCAGGAGCACCACGCTATTTATCCGATCGAAATCCGCCGTTTTCTAACTATCTCGAACTGTGCACATACATACGTAATACCCGGCAACGATATCCTTAAACTTGTTCATCGATTATTGCACAATGCGTGCACGCCCTTTCAAAGCAATGCCCGTAATCACGGGCACGCAGCCACTGCTCGGGCAATTTCGTTAAATAGCTGTTCGCCCAGTACGAGCCATTTGTACCAATTGACCGTTTACCGTTAAACTCCCCGTACGTACCAGATTTTGCGTCGCATATAATTACAAGTAGATTGGATACAGACAGTCGCCGAATGGTTCGGCGCGAAATTCCGATCGTTATCGTTCCCACTTGGACTTAAACGAGAGACTTATTGCTCTTCGCGTTCCCTTCCCTCGCTGGCCCATAGAATTCGAACGACCTATAAATACTACCACTCTCTTTCACTCTTGCCCGCTAATCTTCCTTCCCTTCTTCGCGCGAGGCTGAACGGCTACGAAGGCACGGACAAGACTTCCTCGGAAGCTACGGTTAAACGAGAGCCGAGCGTAAAAGCGGCCTGACCTTTAGCCGGCGTAGTTTCACGACGTTCAACGTATGGTAAATTACCAAACGACAGCCGGTCGGATAACATCTGACACAACATTTTTACGGTTCTCGGGCGGCGTACGACGAGGGCCCATTACTTATTCGTAATGGGATTAAGGGCGCGCGTTGATGCAATCCGTGGAACGAAGAACGACGTTGCCAAGGAACTGGCCGTTTCATCTTCAATTTTGTGACGTGAATCGTTGCCGGTTACGAGTATCGAGCGATAAAACCCGTGAAATTGTTATTTAATTGAACCTCTCTTGGCGTCCTCTGCGACCGTCGTCTATTTCCTTTTTATTGCTGGTGAAACGGGTGGGAGGGGGCAGATCGAACGATCATCGTCATAGATTTACACGGACATGTACGATGCGATATGTATTAGATATGTATGGTTTGAAGGCGATCTTAGGCTTTCCTCGTACGGTCGAAGAGGGTGGCGAGCAGGATTTGTGGCCTATGGTGTAAGCCACTTCCTCAATTCCATTCTTCGCTGAACTGGTTTTGTCATTCGTATGTAATCACGTAACCGTACTAGTAATCGTGATATATAGAGCGGTAATTGCGAAGGTACACGCGTGTCCTGTTACTGTTTACCGTATTTGTATCGACGCAATGGAACCGCTTCGTTAGTTTTTCCATTGCAATACGGAACATCAGACGTGTCTCGGATAATAGCATACACTTCCAGGTGTTAAAATAATTCAACGCGAAGATAAAATGATTCGCTTCGCACTAGAAGCTGAAAAGATGGCACGGCGAAGCACTCGATCATTTTCGAGCTTCAATTAAGGCTAACTTTAAATGCCGGCACCGATCGCCCCACACATTTCACCCTCAACAAGTTGCCAAACGTGCAAACGCCGAATGACACCAGTGTCCAACATCCCGCGTTTGTCTCCCCCAATTGCGAAACGTTTCATTCGTTCGACCCACACTGGCCAGCTATTTTCACGACGCGTAACCGTTGCTAAATCCCTGTTACGTGAACAAGGCGAACCCGGTCCCCGGTGAACAATAAGTCGTTCCCGTTGGCAGAGTTCACCAGATAAGGCGAACAGCTACCGTTCGCCAAGGATCATACGATTCGCTCGCGTTCCACGGGAGCTTGTCGAAAAACTTGACAATCGACAGCTGCCGTGTGGCAAGCATTGTAACCCTATCGGCATGAGTGACGCAGCTTTGTTAGTCGTAAGTAAGTATGGCGGAAACCGGGTAACCGATGCGGAAGGCGAGCTGCTGCGCCTATTTCCGCCACGCGAGACCTCAGACATCCGTTGATGAAAGATCACGTCGCGAGGTCAATTTATCCGACGACAGCCGACGAGATTGCATCGATCGATCGATCGCCGCCGCCCGTCGCGAAAAAAACGATCAGGAGCCCCCAAGGGACCCGATGTCACGACGGTTTCCAACGCGACGACGCGACGTCGACAGACGGCGGTTAACCTGCGGTCTCGACCGATCGTACGCCGGGCGTCGACAAACCGGGATCGAGATTCTTGGGCAAGATCGATGCGTCGCGCTAATTGACGAGGATCCAGATTAATTATAGACTAACGAGGATCGCAGATTTGTCGGCGATAAATCTCGACGATTTTGTTCGAGCTTCTCGTCTCCGACTTCTCGAGAGTTTCTTTTTCTTTTTCTTTTTAGAAAGTTTTCGACAAGCGTTTCGCGATTTGCCTACGACAGATTGCAAGGAGATAGAGGTTGTCGAAAAGATTTCGGTAAAAGAACAGCTGAATATTATACAACATTCGACGACTCCGGGGATATTTGAAAAGCAATGGGATACGTTTCATGTATACGGGAGAAAGTTTTGGGGAGAAAATCTTTGGCTTCTCATCGATCGATTGTGCAAACGTTTGTTACCGTTGCATCGTCGTGCGGGTTGCAGCGCTCCGTGATATTATTTCTCCATTGCGTGTAACGATTACTCGATTGTACTTTATTTCCAGCAATCTTGAGCGTTGGAATAAAATGTAACATCCAACAGCCACCATAGATACCGTTTCTATTAAAATTTGTCGAAACAGCAGCTCGGTAATCAATCGACCTCAGAAATTCACTTCGGATCACCATACGAATCTGAAAGACAAATCGCGATACAAAATAGCCGGATAACGAAAGCAAATAATATTAGCGAGATCGGCGAATAGAGGCCAAGCCTCTCGACAAACGGCGCCAGTTTCTATCATAATTCATCGGTTTGTCGGTCTGTCGTATGCGTCATTCTTGCAGGATAAACACGTAAATCGCCGTCCATGGCCGACTACCCTCGTATACATCATTTTGCCCGACCCGTGCTCCTCCTTTTCGTCTTTTTCCACCCGTCCCTTGCGTTCACGTACGATCCATCTTGTTCGGCGCGTGCCGAGGGCGATGAGCGAAACGCACGTACTCCAACGTGTGTTTAGACCGAATATTTCTTCGGGGACGCGAAATTGCAACGGAAGATATAATTCAAGAACTATGCGGTCACGCTCCGTTTCTCCAAGTCGAGCCTCGACTTGGAGCCCTTCCCCAAGTACGTTCTTACAATTTCAACGTTATTGGGTAACAAGAAATACGGAATACTTCGATTGAAATTAATTACGTGCAATTAATAATGTGTTATACAGTGAGCCCGTTCTAAGTGGCCATTTTTATAATCGCCAGACATACGAAGAACTGTTTCGGGCAAAAGTTGCATGACGCCACGGGGGACGTGTCATGATGATAATTGTGCGACCGTGAGATAACGTTGGAGTGTCTTGCGAAGGTCGCAGTTAAATTTTTAAACGAAATCGTATATTTTTGAATGCATATTCTCGAGTCGTTTTCAAAACACCATATACGCAATACAGTTCGCACGAGTCGTCGTTGAGTTCGTTCGTTGGTTTAATAAAATAATAAGTGATTCCGATTATCCGAATTGCTGCATGTTCTACTTCTGTGCGCCAAACATTTATGCATATTTCAACTTGGTTGTCATTTCAATCCAACCGGGGACGCTTTACGTGAAACCGATTCCAGGAACGACCATCGTATCGTTGTTTAAAAGGAGAGAGAAAAAAAAGGGAGGGAGGAACAGTATCGTGGGAGCAGTAGGTGGCGATGGGAATGAAGGATAGAAAGATGGGAAAAAGCCATGAAATACGCGTGTCACGACAGCAAAACGACCGAAACATTCCCTGTTTAACTTTCAAGTTTACCGAGACGTTGACATCGATGCCGCGCTATAGTGATGCAAATGAAGCCGCATCGTGGTTCCACGGTGTTAACAGACCTCGTACGACCGTTCGTCGTAAAGGCATCGCCACAAAGTGGACGAACTTTTCACGTTGGCCCACGCAAGGCGACGCTGAGAATTTTCGGTGAGTATTTATCGAAGAAAGAAAATATCAGGGCCCTCCTCCAATTGTCCTATAAAAGATAAATAGAACGCTTCATGCTCCCGAGTGTCGTTTCGTTCGGAGCTTCTTACCTTCGAATGTCCCTCGTGGTTTCTGGAGGACGATCTCAAATATTGTGCAGTGACAGGAAATGTTCGTCGCATTTACTTAGCAGGCATCGCACTGCGATTGCATTCAATAATGATAATAACGTAGAAATATATATTTACGAAGAATCGTTGAAAATAAGATCGTGTGGAATAATCATCGTGGAACGAAGAAAGTCGTTTTCGCTCGGATATCCTCGGCTTTTTCCTCCTTTCGTTCTCTTCTCTCGCCTTGTTCGGTACACCTTTACCTGCCCCGTTGCTGGTGGCCGAGTTTCACGTGTCGTTAACCTTGAATCCGGATTTAATGGCTGCGCTTATGTTAATACGCCAGCTCACCGCAGAAAGCACCACGAAGAAACACGAAGTTGTTCCTGGTGTATCTTTTTATCCCGCGGGACCACCGTGATCTAATGACAATCAGTTTGGAAAGCCGCGGTTCGTGAACCATCCCCATCCCTCTGACATGATTTTAAATGGATCGGTAGCATGTTAGACGATACCTGATCGTAAAGGACGATTAAAACTGTATGCAAATTCGTGCACGTTCAGGAGTCAGGTCGATCCTTTTTTTCCCCTCTTTTTGGGGGTTGTCTTTTTGGTTTTTTTTTTCTTTTGAGCAATCACGTGTAATGATAACCGACGAGCATTGACTGTTTTCTTAAGGATATTGGACATTACGTTAACCTGATCTTGGCTCGAAGATTGCGGATCAGCTGTGACGGAGAGAAACCTGTTGATCGGTATTTGTCTTAGCTACTGTTAAGCGAGGATGGTGAGCAAGGAATTTCAAATATTTTTTTTCCGTGTACAGAGGGGATAAAGGTTTCGTATTTCGTAATTCGTCTAGCTAAATATCTCGTACAGTGTTCTATTATGTATTTGTTTTGTCAGTGTGTTTTAGAACAATTTTTGTCTCGCACAATTTCCCTATGTTAATAAATAAATTCGACAAAAATACCGCTGTCCAACTGTTTCACCGTTGATACCGATATTCAGGATATCCTTCTTCGCGAACGTGGAATAACAAAAGAGATATCACATTTCGAGCAATTTCATTTTCTGCCGTATAAATATAATAAAACTGAATTAGTCGAGACGGTTTATTAAACCAGAATGCATACACACGACTGAACAGTGAAATTGTCCTCGAAATGACGAAAGTATGCATTCGAAACGATTGTAAATGTGCATTGCGGTTTCTTCGCACTGTCGTTTCGCCGTGCCGTTAAATGTCGCGGGGGTGGCTTTTTTTAACGTGTCCCGTGGTTCGAAGATTTACACCGTTTTGTTCCCCTTCTTCGAAGATGAACAATGTGCCGGCGGTTCTGACATTCTTTGCAACGTGCACCTACTTTCATAAAACAAGAGGTGAAAATTCCTTTTCTTGTTTTTCTCAACATTAACGTCAATCTTCATTTTCCCGACTGATTTTTACCTGAACAAATATCGATAAACTCTCCGACAGGTTCTTGTCCGAAGCATGGTGGTTTTGTGGCGAATCAGCTACATACATGTATATACTGGATGTACAGAATTCTTTGGAGCGTGTACTTACGCATTTAATGTATTTCGTCGAGACAATAAGTGGTTGTGACAGTGTAAAATATGCAACGTTTAAAGTAATTTACATTTCATTTGTTTAAGTGTCACTCGTGGTTACATTTTGATTGAATTCGCTGATTTGAAATTACGCATGCAAAAATGGAGAAGTTACCTTTTCGCATTTCACCTTTTCTAGCAAAGGAAAAAAAAAGAAACGTTTATTTTGATTTTGCCCGAAGCACCATTAACGGGATTCTACAATCGTCTGTGATCGAAAATTTTCAGACACGATGTCGCCAGTCACGTGTTAACAGATCTTTAATTAGACAGTCGCAGTAATAAATAAATCCCATATTAGCAAGTCGCGACGCATGAATATGAATGAATCCAAGCATCGGACACAAATACACACTCTGCGTGGAAGCAAAAAAAGAAAAGGAGAAACGTTAATTATGTGTATAACTAATCTTGTATTCTTCAAAAGATCTGCCGCACGAAGATACCGATTAACAGTTCGGTTGATTGTTTTTAATATATAAACATTGCAATCATCTCCGACCCGATTATATAAATAGCATAATATAAATAAC
The DNA here is from genome assembly GCA_948146005.1 of Nomada fucata. Lineage (NCBI taxonomy): Eukaryota > Metazoa > Arthropoda > Insecta > Hymenoptera > Apidae > Nomada > Nomada fucata. Next base: position 11,057,590 of record OX411275.1, read on the forward strand.
AGCAGTATATAAATATTTTTCACTTGTGGTTTACAGCGCTCGCGACACGAATTAGAAACTATGTACCCCCGTCTGCGTGCCTTCGGAGTATTAAATTTATTTTTCGGCTAACTGTGAGAATAAATTATTTCAATAGCGCCTCATACGTTTTAATTGTAGAACGAACTCAACAGACTACACTGCTCAAATTTAATGAGGGTTAAACTTTACACCGGCCACGTACAGGTTGAAAGTATAATGGATTAAATAATTTTTCGCGTGAACGATGGATTGACAGCACAATCGCGCAACGATATAACGTTCAAGTACAATTCACCCTTAGTCATCGATAGAAGGCGACCACGGTGCACTTGGCCGTTGTTATCGTCCCCTCGTTTTCCCTGCTCGGCTACTGTAATAACTTGACCGGCGAGCCATTGTATCAACTTCATTTCAAACTCAATGTCCACTTATGGTAGGCTTATCAGATTTATTTTCTTGTAATCACTTCCGTTGAGACATTCGAGCAATCACTTAGCGAATAAGTAACCGTGATACGTATACCCATTTGGGACCGATCAAATAAATACGCCAAATAAAAGCAACAAAATTAACCAAGCTGCATTGTGATAATGAGCAATAATTCGCATCGCGTAGTAACGCGTAAAGGCACACAGACTCAGAGCTATTCTTATTATCAATTTAATTGATTCACCGTAACTTTGATTTGATCAATGCTCTAGATTAATTAACCCTCCCGTCATTCACACAAACGAACCATACAAACAAATTATAACGTAGGTCCCGTTGAGAATATTTCATCGAACGAACGACCAAATCCGTAAGGAGCCACGTGCACGTTGCGTGTGTTCCCTTCGTAGCGAAAGGGTTAATTACCACCCAGCTGTACACGTCTCTGCGGTTCATTATTATTAAACGAGGATCCCTGGTACTCGCGAACGTCGCTGCCACGATTTCTACGATTTGCGGCGCCGCATATATCGTGGTAATGAAGGCAATTCATTCGCTTATTCACCGTGTCGCCTTCGTAGGAGTAAGACATTAACGGGTGCGCGCGAACGCGCGCGTATTCGCCAAAGCGTACCGCGAATGTCCGCAGAGAAACAGAAACGGTAAAGTGACGTGGGCGAAAACACGCATTGAGATGCGTTTCTTTTCTCGCTGGCTACCCACCCGCAAGTACACATAGCCGCCAGGTATCGTGCTGATTTTTCTCTCGGATCTGCAACAGGAAAGCGAATTGCAGCCAGCCCAATGATTCATATGCTCCCTGTGGTCGAGAGCGTGCACGCCTTCGAATAAATACAATATTACCTACTCGTTAGACACGAAGGCTGCCGTCTGATTTTTCTGACAGCGACACCAATTCGAACCAACAAGTTTTGAAAAACGATTGCTGAAAATAGCATGGGATTGTACGTAATTTTCTTTTAATTCTTCAGACGGTGTATTGTATTGCAGACTTTCTTATATTTGCCTTTCTTCCGTTTGTTATTATCTTCGTTATATTGCGCTGAACACTTGTGAAGAGAAACATTGTGTTTCCTAAATTTTGTTCATCGTTCTGTTTATATTCTGCATGGATTTTAGAACACTCGATTGGGTTTCGCGAAACGTGGTTGCGAAATAATTCTGATTGCTCCGAATGGATTTGGTTTGGGGATAGGCAGTGGCAAGGTTGTCTTGAGCGTTTTATTGTTTAGCGGTCGACGTATATGTTACAGTTGGAGGTAACGAGTTGACTTAGAATTGGTGTATTAATTATCGGTAATGTCAGTAGGGTAACCTTTGAAATTAAAATGTCTTATTACAGCGCACGCCTTTGTTCGCGTCTATGTTCCGTTATTGAAAACAGTATTCTCGAAATCATTTTATATCGTTGTAAGAAAGACTTGTTAAGCACTTTCGATTAAAAACATTACCAGCATTGTGAAACCTTTCTTTTATGTTGCTACATTGTGCCACCCCCGGTGCACCTCCATTTTTCGCGCTCCTCTTTGATTCTCAATTATTTGGCGACACATCTATCGACCGTTTGCTCGTGCTCGCGTGTTTCACATCGATCAATTAATCATTCCCCGAGTTGCGTGTGCATAAAATATTGAAATTGTCCAGTCCCGTTCACGTTGAACGTTTTAACCAGTCCGTCCACTTATTTAATTAATCTCCACGAACGAATGAATATTGGAAATCCGTGTATCCACCTGAAAAGCTCTCCCGTGATCATGTTCGACTATGATAATTACGGCGATGATGGAGTAAACTTATATCTTTATCAACCGTACATCGTCGTTTGTGACTTCAATTAACCCTTTTAGTACATGATATGTATGCATAAGTATGCCTCCAATAATCACGTTCATTTGCAAAACCATATACATGGCCGCTTGCATTACATATTAACTAATTATAGAAAGTGTCCATATATTTATTGTCAGAATTGTCCCTTTCGAACATCTATCAATCTTTGCCTACACCATTGCATTTAATAACGTTATGACAAAATCGTCCAACGTTGACGAACCTGAAATGTTCACGCAATATTTAAATGGAAGACACAAAGGATTACCGCGACGAAAGGATTAATCGTACAATACTTTCGCCCACGCGATTAATTACAAGACCTCGTTCCATTCTTCTTCGTCCTCACTCCAATTCGCCACGTCGTTCGATAAACGTTCTATTCAAATATTTCTGTCCATCCGCGTAACCAGAAGCGATACGAAGTGGCCATACTCGAAAATATCGAGGTCACCGCGCGAAGTCACCAGGACGAGACGGTGCAACGAACACGAATTTCAGGTTTTCGACGGCGACATAAGAATAAAAAAAAAAAAAATGGCAGAATTAGTTAATGCGTAATAAACGCAGTCCATCGACTCGTCGCCGGTGTCGTTTTAATTGGCAACTGGTTTTTGGAACCAGTATCCCTGTGGGCCTCGACTCACCGATGCGACGGGACACGGTCTCCTCTATACCAACTCTTCGAGGACCATTCACAAACGACGCCATGAATGAGAGATCTCACCCTTCGCTACACCATCGACAAAGCTTGTTTCGCCTCCTCCGTTTAATGACGCACGGGTCAGTATAACTGTCCGGCACGGTCTATTCGTTCGTCACACTCGCGTCAAATTGTAAATTACGTTCTCCGCGCGGAAGGTTGATTACGTTTTATGATCTTAATTCTCGGCTTACCGCCCGGAGGCTGGTCGTCGGAGCGAAAGGTGTTTTTATTTTAACGATTGAAACGATACGTTACGGTGATTCCTCTTCTTTCGCTTACTGCGCGTGGATCGGTAAGTGGTAACAAGCGAGGATTAATTGAGGTAGACCGAACATGTATTTTGTACGGTGTTTTTACGACGCTCGACGCGTGATAAGGAGAAAAAGCACGCCGGAGACAGTCTCGCGGATGGTGAAACGTTCCGGGAAATTACCTCGATGATTTACGAAATGGACGGACCGCGGGAACGTGCACTGAAACGAACAAGTGTTTCGAGAATACATCAAATTGGTACCGAACTTCTTTATTAGCTTGAAGTTGATGCCGATGTTGCGGCGTAATGTTGCTCGAGTGATTCCCGATCTCTATGAAAATGTTAAACGCGTCCCCAGATTCTGGAGATTTAAATTATCTCACAGTTTCGTATCTACGATGGTTTAGCTGCCCAAAACGGGTTCTGATTGAAGTAATAGGTACTCGTGATAAAATAATAGCAGACCGAATGATGTAATGTCGAGTTTCATGATCAAATAGAAAGTGATACGTTAAATACAATACATCGTACCTCCTTCTGTGCACAAGCTTTAAAATTAAAACGGACAACAAAAATGTTGCAGTCATTATAAAAAACAGAATTAATCGTCGACTAAGACAGCTTAATTAGCTAAAAGCGCTCGCCCGTGCAACTTTAATTTCCTCCGCGATAAAATTCTCGCGGAACCATCTGTGGTCAAACTTTTTCAATTAGATTCATCCCCCCCCCCCCCCCCGGTGTGCATTCTTCAAGGGGTTTCTATCCACGTCAGGGCGTCCAATTGCTCACATTACGAACCCCCAGATAGCCAGCGTTCCTAAGGAACTGTGCATGCTTCGTTCATCGACAGAAAAGAAACTGCAGACCGCGAGCGATTGTCGAGATCGTTTTTAAAAAACCTAATCCGCGAGGTATGTCTGAGAAATCGGGTATAAATCACCTGGCTACCAGGTATTAAGGGAAGTCATTATTAAACTGCACAAGAATCACGCACTTGTGTGTAACACATGAATGTAACGAACGTCTAACGGATTTGACGATTAGCTTCAGACACGTTGCTCTTGCTCTACAGCTGCTCGTGGGCGTTTACACCCGGTAGTTGTCAAACAGTTACCACTGGTTCTAATACGCTTGATTAAGTGGACCAAGCACTTGACCCCTGCTTCCAGAATCGTGCAATCGCACAGAGAAAAATCCTCTGACACGATTAACGACCAGATTGCAATCTCTGTTCTATCTTACGTGCCCCACGGGTTTCACCATTTTTTTTTTTCTTTTAGAAAGATATACAGTATAGGTAGTAGACGTTGGTCGTTCGTTATGACATTCTGATTGTGTTATGTCACTGAACTCTTAGGGATATTCACTGATTGTCAGAAAGCATCGTATTAAATTTGGCGCTTGTAATTGTAACCTTTTGGAGAATTTTAAAAGCGTCCAGGTGTGGTACACGTTGTTGTGAATTAAAGAAGCACGCTTTCTAATCTCGCGATATTTTACTCACCGACCTTCCTATGCAGTGTACAGATTTTCGTCTGTTAATTGTTGACCAAGAGACACGTGAACCACGGACATTTTACCAAAGCACCGAACGCCCCTTATACATTAACATATTACCGTTTCTCCCACTGTACACGAACAGCAAAAGAAGTCGGCGCATGGCTGTTAATGGGACAACTTCTTCGTGCGTGCAAGTATCAAGGTGTTACGGGATAATTTATAAGAAAGGGGTAATGTTACGTCTCGGTACCCTCGTTCCAGCATCGATTTCCCCTCGGGGGCAACACGCAGGGTAGTTTATACGCACCGCGAATCAGGCTCGGCTCGTCTTACTGATCCCGTGCCTGTGCATTAATCGTTATTTTATGTAAATTACATCAAATCGTTTGGGATATTACCGAAGAAAAGAAGGAGGAAAGGGAATAAGAGAGGAACGTCGGACGGATAAGGGAAGAGGAACGTTTATCGAATAATTTAAACGCGACCCTTGCTTTATTTATCGGCTAAATATTTTTAACTAGCGCTTGTTATACATGTTGTCCCGTTAGGAAAATTCCTTCGACTAGTTCCTGCCAATTAAGTAAACGATCATTGAGCATGGCAGCCTTTATTCCTCGCGGTGATCAGTTTTGTGTACAATGCACAGCATCGTTTATAATTATCCAAATGATTATATATTTTATTATGTAAGAGGGAGCAATGTTTCTTCTGCTACTGTTTATGCAAACAATGTTTATACAATACTTTTAATACGATTATACCACTTTCTAAACTTTCTTACTATTTCATCCTGTTAAAATAGTTGCGATTATTCATGGATCGAAATTATATTGGGTACAAGTCTATCGTTCTATTCTCTACAGCTGCGTTTACCTCAAGTTATCAGCCTGCTTTGTCATTCTGTACTAATAGCAGCGTAAGGCACGCTGAATTCGATTACTCGAATCTGTATAATATATGAGGAAACGATGATTACGGGAAAGGGTCAGCACCTCGCTGAACGGTGTAACGCTATTGACCTGTCCTTTAATTTTGCAAAGATGCTTGAAAGCTTACGACCGGCGCTGTGCAACCACGAGAGCGCGTGCTTGAAAAGTAGAAGAATGACAGAATTGATCCCACGTTATCGGTCAATGGCTCGCGACAATGAAATTGCGGGTTGCCCAGTAGTGTAGATATGAATATGTACATTCATACCATGAATCACGTTCATTTCCGGTCTTCTCGCTACTCTGTACGTAACGTTGTCCAAGTGCGTCCGACGACGGATGAGAATCTTGGGAACGATGATTCGACGGGTAAAATTCATGGTAATCGCACGAACGGCTGTTTGTTTTAGTACGCTTCCTCGTTACCGAACACCGTAAGCGGCGATGCAAATGAACGGCTACGCGCAGGCATTAAGACGCGTCGTCCAACCAGAAGTGTAATTGCAACGTCAGGGGAATCGTAAAATCGTCACGACACAACTGCTGGATACTATCCAGCGACTTTGTTTATTGCTTTCAGTTTGTACGGGATATTTATTACCCGCGGTGACAAGGTACGAATTAAGCGACACTCTTCGGATTGAGATTGTTCTTCGACGATGGTTGTTTCCCTTCGCGCGTGACTAAACAGTCGAGGACAATGCAAATTGAATATTTCCTGAGGGAAATTTACTGTCTTCTGTACGGGCACGTAGGAGTATAATACCGCAAATGGTCTATTCGATTATTATTTGAGTCGTTCGCAATCCGATGCGGATAATTTCATTGATAATTACGGTCAACATTTTGCATGACGGCTGATTAATAAATAATTTACTTGGAAAGCTGACAGGATTGACTGCATATAGTAAATTTAATTAAAACCTCATAATTGCATTGTACGATGTACGTTTGAATATCCATATGTTTTGTAAGAAATTTTGTAAAACAATGCAATAGATGGAAGTTCAAACTGTTTCGATGCGAAGTAATTGAATTATAGCAAATATTGATTACGAAGCGCCAGCATTATCGCGCTAAAAAATGCGAGTAATGTTTATTAGATATTATCGGCAATCAATAAATATCGCTGATAAACGATAGAAATCAAAGTTCACATTCCTTTCTGCAACATATCGGTATTCTACCACGAATCTTGATTTATCGATATTTCGTGATAACAAGTATTACATTATACGTCGTTTTATTCTCGGAGACATTCTTGAAGTTACAAGTCATTTCAGATACAGCTCACTGAATCACTCGTTGCACTCCAGGTATGGAAAAAAAGATTTAAGAAGTCTGAATGTCAGTGATATATGAAGTCTTTGCACGCGTTTATTAAAACGTTTTGTAATTCGTCTATACGTATCCCTTTGTTTTAAGATCTCGCGTGATTAATGAAAAAGAAATAATTTATATATTATGTAACAATAGAAATAAGCAGATATAAGAAGAAAAAAAATATGAATCAGAGCATGAATCCAAAAACTGCTACGCAAAAGATTGTTTTCTCGCAGTTAAATTCGATGTTCGAATCTTAATAATGTAAATCTTGAACATTGATCTTGTTCGTAGGAATCATTTTATAGTCGAATGGAGACCAGCGGGTTAGCATCAAAACACAGATTACGCCCAACAAGAAATGAAATTACAAAACGTAATTTCTTGCTCCAGTCTATCCGCTAACTATCTATTGTCTACAGAATTATTTTTACTTGCCAATCACCAATCATTTTGCATATACAATATTCCTGAGCGGAGATTATTTGCCTGTCAGACCGAATTATCTTGCTCGACCACTGATCTGTGACCACATGCACGCTCATACATTACAGTACACATTCATTTACACGTGTAATGACGATAATAACGATCTTTGTTATACAACTAAAATGGGTAATTACACAACATTAAATATTATCTGGAAGTATTAAAAAAAAAAAAAATTTGAAAATTGCTATCATTACCAGATGCAATTTACTTATACTATCAACGTTGGTTCTACAACTATGCGCTTTCTTGTACAAGTTTAAATCGTTCGCTGGTAATATCGTGCAATTAAAGTGCAGCCTTTCTATCCGGTTCGTGATCAAACAACACGACATCCAGCTGATTACCACGATTGATCCGCAATATTCTCCAATCGATGTTTCAACTGCACCTCCCTTATAATGTACAGCAATATCTTGCAATTTGCATTCAAGTGGATAAGGAACCAGCGACACGACGTTGTAGCTTGTGCTTTATTCGTATATAACATTTCAATTAACACACGGTACGTGAGTGTATTTTACAATTTTCGTCATTGTACAGGAACGCATTGCAATGTAAGTTATAGATTTTCATAGAATATCGTAAATTGTAATTATTGTATGTGGTTTGCATAGCCATTGAAACGGGATAAAGATTTTACAATACTATAAATTATTAATCGTTCAACATTGTTGTAAAAAAAAAAAAAAAAGGAAGTGTACGTAGTTCGAATAACGTTTTTCATGGTGCGCAGAAATCATGCCTGTGCATACGTTACGTTCAAGGGGTTGCACGTAGAGGAGGAGGAGAAAGTTTCTTTGCTCTCGTTCGTAGGTGGATATTTTTCGAGCACAGTGCGATACGATTTCCCGATTGGTTTCACTTTCTACCGAAAGCTCGCTTCCTACTTCTACATTTATGACGAACTGCTTTACGAGGCGAAATTCCACGGTTTACCTTTGCTCGTGAATTACGTTGCTTGTTCTTGTAGTAGACGTTTCACCTGGGTATACCGTATCGCAGATGTTTCCATGTCTTTCAAAGATGCTGTTAGAGAGCATACAAACTCCAATCTTTTTTTTTTAAATTTCGCCGCAAGACTCGAGTAAATTAAGGTTGCAATTTTGTTTTGCTATATACTTCAATTTTTAGTACAAATTCTTAATCAAGAACCTAATATTCCTTAAATAAAATGGATAATGAAAGTCTAAAGTCTAACAAAATTTCATAGTAAGTATAACATTATAAAAATAACTTCCAATGTAATCTGCGACATCCCAACGAATACAGTGCTTCGCGTAAATCTACACATCAGGACAACGTGTACCAACACCTATCGTGTGCGATACATCAGTGAACGGGTTAAACACCCGATATCAAAGCGGTGGTCAAGCCACGAACACGTGCTCTTCGATTTCGTGAGTCAGGATCCAGAGCAGGCCAGAGCAAGGTGTCTCCCGACTTATTAGTCAAGGAACGCGCGAACAACATTCCACGGCAATGCGTATCGTAGATAAGCCATGATAATACACGCACCTTTCCCAACGTCAGTGAAAAGGTGGAAGCTCGGGTGAATCAGAGACAGCAGCGACAGCAGCAGTCAGATTCTCCTCCTTTGCATTTCGAGGGACGAATGTCTCATTCGTCGCTTGGTTCAATAGAAAAACTCGAATGACAATTTCATTTTGCCGCGTTACAACTTTCTTCGTTTATTTATTTATTTATTTGTATCAGGATATAACCAATTAGTAGAATACACGAGAACAATGACATGGTGAGGTAGGAATTTTATATAAAATAAATATGACTAAAAATTATTGGGATTAATGTAGTTGAAGTAATTTCAGTGGCAAGCTAATCAGTCATCGTTTAAGTGAAGGAGGTGTGGAATTAAATAGATCGATACACGAGATGGTATTACTCATTCGGTTGATACCAGTATGGTATCCTAACACTTCATAACAGAATAGAAAAACGTACTTGGTCAGGTATAACATTAAGGCATGGTCCATGTGCGATTCGTAGTACGGCGTCTAAAAGTTACACTACAACTTTCAATTTAGTCCATCTCAATTTATCACTTCTATGTGCCAGAAAGAAAACACCTTCGAGCGTAAAGATGTTAATCCTTTCTGTCAGTGACTTTTTTGCACATTTCCGCATCAGCTTGAAATTTTCGTCCGATTACGAGCGACCAGTTTCATGTGCGACGCGCAAACAGTTCACGAATGAGTCAATGGTACCTCGTCGATTAGGCCACGACCGTATAGACGACGCGCGCGCGAGGACGGCTAAGAATTTCTCAAAAAATGTGTCCACGTCTCGTCGACGAATTCCCAGCGGCAATTATAACCGGTGATTCACTGTATACGATCAACGTTACGCGTTTCCGATGTCGCGACGATAATCCAAAATTATATTCTTAATCCGCTTACGATTACGCGGCGGCCGTTCTTTTATTGATCCGCCGACTGCCAACTCGATTGAATCCGAAAAAGAGGATTCGGTTGATTGACGACGAGACTGGCCACGCAAGAAACGGACCGGTTGGAAAATCTGTCGCTGGTTAGGTCCTCGTTGATGGGAATAATGATGGTTATTCATGGGTTTCTGTAATTGTGCGGATGGTGGAGTTTCGTGAGGCTGTGCATGGCGTTTGTGGGGTAAACTTGTTTGGAAGGTGATTGGTACTTTTGTTGAATGACGGAAGAGCGTAAGAATTGATGGTTTTGTAATGCAAGGGAGGACTTGGTGTTTTTATTTTTCGAATTTTTTTCATGAATTTGTATCTTTTGAGTTACAGCGAGACCAGTTATTTCGGACCAGTGATATATCCTTCTTTCTATTTTTCTCAACCGAAACGTCAAGTGATTGGGAAATCTGTGTTTCAAGACGCGCGTATGAAATATTTACGGAAATTTATGTTCGATTCGAGATGGTCACTGACGAAATTGACATTCCTGGAAATTAATTGAAATTATCATACAAATTAGTGTACACTAGAAATGAAAATATCTTTTAGAACTGTATATAGACATGCCTATGCTTTCTAGTGTATTTTCGAGTGGGCATGTATACTAACCGTGCACTGATCGCTGTACAAAAGTAGATGCAATCGGATCGAGAGCGATTTGCATGGAATAAGCTTTACGATCGCGATGAAAACACGACGTGCAGTTACGATGCAAAGTAGTTTGCATTCTAGACGAGTCGTTTCGTGTTCACGATGATATTTGAAAATATCATGGAAGCCTTTCGCTGTCCACGGTCTTGTTCAACTGTTGCAACCAACTCCCATCGCGCAAAGACGACATTAAAACGAGAAAGAGGAACAAGCGTACGTGTAACTCGAACTTCGATTGCCCTCTCGGAGGCTGCAATTATTGCAAATACATTACAAAACGAGCTCACGTAAATTCCATTATGACGCGTCCGCCCCAATTTTTCGCCCATCGTCATTACTTTACGCGAAACAGATTTATTAGCCATTTTATGGTTGCCATTGACTCGCTAATGCCGTCGTTTAATAAATTACGAATTAATCATTTGCCCCGATAGCCCGCAACAGGTTTCAGTAATTCAGGTGCACAATATTTTATTGTACGTACTGTCGGTCGCTCTTTTTCCCTTCGATTCCCTGGAGACTTAGCGGGGACTTTTTGTCACGGGGCCAAACTGGTTCCGCGAGACCGCGTAATAGGACACCATAAATCTTCCTTTTCCCATCAGAAATATTTTACTTATCCTCGTCCGCAATTAATACATCCGCATCGCTATATCGTCCCGATGGAAATAAAGGGAACAAGGCCTTGTACTTGTATCGGACAATTTATTATTCTTCACACATTTTTGCGTTTACACCCGGGGGGTGGGGCTGGGGGGGAATGCAAATTCTACGACTTTGTCCGGTGTTCAGAAACGTGTTTCGGATACCGCGCCCAGAGGACACCATAGAAAATCGTTCTCATTCCACGTGGTGTCCTTTCCTTTCGAGGCTTGCCAGTCGGTTTACCGCTTGAAATGTAACTATCGTCCATTACATTAAGTGAGAAGGCGTGTTTACACGGTGTGAGAGGCGTCGCGGCTTCAGGACGGACCAATCGATGATTTCTCGAGAGTCATTAACTCATATAACGAATGATACTGGGAGCGGCTGCGTTATACTGGCTGATATGATAGCCGCCATGCTATACGATTGTCAGTAGTGGCGGACCGGAGGAATCATAGACTCGATAGTTGCACGATCCTCGAACCGATATCTGACCGCCCCTTTCGCGGTGCTCCATGGCGAAGATTTCTTGGATTTCACTCTGCTTTTTTTTCATTGAATTATTCGCTGCACGTGCGTGTGCCAATCATCGGCATTCATTATTATTGAAAAGAAATTTGTATCTGAAATAAAAACCGTGTATCGTTATCAATTAAAATATTTGTTGCTTCTACTGAGCTTCGTGTCTATAGGAAATGAATTGGCATTCGTTTCCTCGCGATATTCAATGTAACTGAATGAAGAGAACGAAACACGAAGGATTGGTAGAAGCAAGAAGAATCCGACGAAATTCTTCGCAGGAGCATACCCTATCCTCGCCGCGCTCGGAGATGAACGCATCGCTTCGATAGGTCAGTGCATGTCACGCACGGACGTAATTAGTATCTATGGGAAACACGCCAAGATAAGATATCGGTACGCAAACGTTATCACGTTCATCCGTGTGACGAAACGTGGTAGTCGCATTTCAACCGAAACGCCGGCGTTTAACTCTGGCCTCGTTACTTTTATCGGCAAATCTTAAAGATCGATCCAGTCTAACGCAACGTGCCGCGGCGATCGTGTCGCCTCCTCCCCGATATTAATCGTGTACTGCTATCGCCGAGGCGCGCCGATTTCTCAGTCATCGTGTGTCGCAAAATTCGTTCGTGTTGCTCCACGCGAAATGAGGCACACTATTTTCGTGTTCGGTGCAACATGCGATTCAGTGATACGTAGCTCTCGAGCAACGTCCCTTGCGGAACCCGTCATTGAAATTTCTTAGAATAAAATCGGGGCGGTAACATCATCGCGCCACGCGATATAGAAGGTACGATTTTTATTATGAACATTTGAGGTGAATGTACCACGTTGTATGACACTGCTTGAGTATTAAATTAATCGTCGATTGCTTCGGTCCTGATTCATGGATTTCTGTATTATTATAAAAAAAATTGATGAACGAAGTAAGGAGGACGCGCGCAACGTTTCACGTTAATTGTATTCTGTCCGCGTAAAGGAACAATAATTCTGTTGGCAGATCAGCGCAGGAGCCATGTCACCGGATCGGTACAACGGATCGCGAGAAATCGACGTAGAACCGGGAGAATCGGATCGCTTGCCAGACACGCATCGGATCGAGTGAAATCGACTACGAAAGATCGTCGGCCAATATATTGGGGATCGACACACGTTATCGATCCAACAGATTGCAACCTACGGCCTCCCCGCTGGCCTGGCCAGCTACTATGCGAATTGAAGCTCTCAGCACCCTCGTCGCGGTAAGTGTGTCCGTTGAGAATCTTTTACAAAGACAGATTCACCATCGATTCGCAACATTCGATCGTCTATTCTACGCGACAGGGAAAGGGAATTTCGAAACCCGACACAAATATCCTCCTTTCTTATATCTTTCTATTTTTCTGAAATGAACTAGGTAGGCTAGAAGTTCGAAGAGGATAATTTAAATGTCGAGAGCTGAACAGTTAAATAAAACTCGGTGCCTTTTTGTATATCAGAAGATTGTATTGGAACAATTAGGTGTACGTGTCGCGAGTTTCATTTACTGGAAATCGCAGGTCAGATGTTTGTAATTTGATTTAATTTTTGTTTCTTTTATTTCTGCGATATTTCTACGAAGAATATTGGCAAATCCTGTCAATCGTTTGGCACCTGGAGGAAAGAAAAGTAAAGAGGGGAACTCAGCGTTTTTTGCGACAGATTTTTGTAGATCCATGTTTCGAGAACGTTCGGCACATTTTTTTTATTTTTACACAGAACAGTGACAGGTAACATTCGCAGGTGTTAATGTAACGTTCGCATAAATCCAGCTTATTGTGACAATAAGTATCCTGCACACGGGTTAGCGCCGTATGACGCGAACACCAACACGAACGATAACCGTGATAACTATCTGCATTTAAATCATCGCCTATACGGAGTGGGTGTAATCACCGTACCATTCTCACGTACTTTTCCACCACGTGTAAGCAGATCAGAATTTCACGACAGAAGTTTATCTGGAAACGTTGAATTTCAAAATTCACTCTCCGCAGACCTGGTTAAATTTATAATCGTGCTTCTCGTCCGATTCGCCGTTGGTCGCCCTCTGAATATTTTAATATAATTTTCGGGCACGTCTTACCTACGGCACAGCTGTACCAACGCGTTGGGTTTCTAATATCGAGAATTTCCAACCCACGCTTTCCTTCGCCGATGACCGAATTTTTCAATGCTTCTTTTACGACCGTCAGGAAATAATCCGACGCGAGGGATAAATAAAGGCAATGCAAAATTACAGCCCTGTAAATCAATGTCGCTCGTGTTACACCCTTGCGTATTCCGTTTCGCGCGCACCTACATTTTTTTTTTCGCAACGCGAAAAGTGCGACTGCCGCTGCAACGTCGAATATGTGGAACAATACATAAACGTCGAAGCATTGTTCCAATGCAAATTTTGTCGCACGCTGAGCCATAACTTCGATACCCTTTTATCGATCGAAATACGTGTAACAAACGCGAAATTATTATTCATGGTTTGAATTGAAGCCCATAATGTTCCGCACCTGCATGATATAATCCGCCCCATTTTCCTCTCCTTTCTTTCCTCAGTTTTTTTCGTTTTGCCATTTCCTATGCATTCTACGTTCCAACGTTTCGACTAGACTGCAAGACGTACTATTTCTTCTGGACACGTTAGAATGCGCGTGAGATTTGTAAACCGCCTTAATGGCACGCTTGCCCGATCGAGCGGCGTCGCTGGGATATCGGGAACGCAATGATTTTTGTGGCGAAGATCGATTACAGTCGGTGCAAATTAATAATCAAGCCTTTCACCGCAAGATTTCCAAGGCGATTCGCCGGTCTCGACGCGTAGATCATAATATTAAACGTATTTAAAGGTAACGCGACAATATCGCGAATTGGCGCCGGTCTGGCATTGATTCTAATTGAAAATACCTGAAGCAGGTTCGAGACAGAGCTGGAATCGATCAATCGATTAACGAACCGAAGAGGAAACGCTCTACTATGTCTGCGCCAAGAACAATGGAAAGCTTGCGTGCTTAAGTCTCGGAATAAATTGCAGGTGATCGGAGATCGCGATTGCATCTGTATTTCAGCTTGAAGATTTCGCGTGGAATCACGATTGCCGGGTTTCGGAGTAATAATTCGCCGTTTGTTGTTAAAAACTTATTAGACCGACATTCTAGCAAGGCATTAATTTGTATTATTTTATATTTCCTTTGTGTTCTTGTTTCGCGAAACTTAATTTCTGTCTAGATACGTAACAGGCAACACAGTGGGGTATCCTCTAATGAATAAGTGAATCCTACCAAGGTTTTATATCGAATAGGTTTTCCTTCTGTATATTTCTCGCGCCGGTTATTCAAATGTACGAGAGGTTATTTAACTGGTATTACAATTCTTTTTGTTCGAATTATTATAACGATCGTTGTAAAAACATTTCTTCTCCAAACATTTTGCATGCCTTCGCCTTTCGACAAATAATACTGCTCCGATATCGTTGATAATATTAAATGTTGCCATACAATGCTTCTCAAGAAAGTTTCTAATCCAATCCTCTCTTCTACTCTCTTCTACCGAATCAACTTCGTTAAAGGCAAGCACCTTCTCCTTTAAAACCGGCGTCACTCTGATCCCAGTTACTCAAATCGTAAATCGTTAACCACGCCAAGTCCAGCTCCAACGAGGCACAAAGTCTCCCACGAAATTTGTCAAACATCGACGAGCCACATTGCCCCACGCAGCCGAGCTCGACCCAAAGTTTCGTCCATCCTCCGTCCGAAATCAGCGTAATCAAATGCGTCGAAGAAACCAGGCGCATTACTTGCCAAGCACCGGCCGAGTCTCATTAACGAGCGATTGCAATATCCACAACGATACAGCTAATTGCGTTTAAACCCTCCTCTCCGTACCTCGAATATTCTCTATGCATGTACCGCTAACGCAAGTGTCATCGTGTCCCGTCCGTTCGATTTCAGAACGGAAGTGCACGCCGATCCACCTCCAGCCATTTGCACGAGTTTTACTCGCGCGATCGCTATCCTTATTAACGGCCAATACCGCATACCAGTCTTATCTCTACGACATTATGTGCTGACGTACGAATATCACCGGCCGATTAATACCGGGCTCGAGATGCTGTCCCGCGATACTGATAAATGATAATCGTCGGTGCGCCGCGGCCCCGACGCTGTAACTCGAATAATTTAATAATGGCAGATTAGCAGAGATCCCGAACGTTGGAGATGATCGGCGCACGAACGACACGGGGAAATCGTTCGCGACATTAGTATGCTAATCGTTCTGCCGGCACCAATGGCGCCAATAAATAATTCTCTTAACGTGGCGTCAGACGTGGCGACCTGGTACAGTGGCTGTTGCACCTGTTACCGTTATACGTGTGCATCCCCTACTAGACGACGGCCTGTCCTCGACAAGTTTCCGAGTTCACAGTGGTCCTGACGGGAAAGAGAAAAAAAAAAGGCTCGAGAGTCCTGCGTAATCGCGCGATAAATTACACGAAACGTTATACATATTTCATTGGCCGTGGTTGTCCCTCGTGTATCATTATCAGGATCCTGCATTATTTCGCTTCGCCTGAACACGGTTGGAACTCCTGAAGACCGCCCGAAGCGGGACGAATAAACACGGAGCTTCTTGCTGGCGGTTCAGTGATAAGAGTCGTTAAGTGCAGCCAGGCATGCGGTATATACGTGCACGTACGTGTACGTATGCGCGCACCGCGGATAGCCGTGGAGAATTTTCGTGCTTCTCTTGCTTCCCTTTTATTGCGGGGATCGAAAGTTGGCGGAACGGAGGTGGCGATTTGAAATAGATCTCGTTGAGTAGCGTGGCAGTGTTTATCGTTCTCTGTACACCCGTTTCCGTAATGATCGAGGTATCGTAAGAAATGAATTTCTAGATTCCATCTTTCAATCTGGTCTTTCATTATTTATTTGTAAACGGGTTCACCCCCTTTTTTTATACGCATGCATGAGTAAACCGTCGCAGGATACAGAAATTTCCGATACAAAGTGCCTATCCTTCGAACAAATACTTGATCTAATCCGTCACGAAGAGCTCCCCCTAAACTTGATTTAAATAGGTGTATGGAGCGTAAGAGCAGTTTATTCTATTGGCGAATCTATTTGTCAGCCTCGATAGTCTAGTAATGACGTCCGTGTGCGCAAATCGGGTCAACTTTGATCTACCGATGGAGAATTAATTTCCGATTAAGTACGTAGTGCAATTTGCTCTCGTATCGCCGGTATATAATTTGCCCCCTCTCCCCGAACCCAACGACAGTGATCGACTAATTAATTGATTTACCGCGAATAAGATCACGATTAAACGATCGCGTGCCTCGCGACAATGATACATACTTTGAATATCGAGTACGTTAAAGTTGCGGTGCCTGTACGAGCCGATCGGGCGAGGAATACGTAGAATCGAAGAGGAGGGATCATCTTTTGGAGCTCGAAGCGTGTGCAATTGAAATACCACACCAGCCCATTGGGAATCGTGTGTCGACGCGCTGTATCGATTTCAAAGAAACCGACCTGCCTTCTCGAGTTGTACCAGCCACCCACGCGAGCTTCTTGTGATTCGTGATCGCGATCGACGAATCGTCCGTCTATTCAGAAATCGTGGGAAGCAGCGAAATCGGACGATCATCGCGAGGGTGGTCTGAAAACTTTTTTGCCAATCGGCTTCATCGGCACGGTCGAGTTTATGTTATCGACGCGTATGACGAGTGAGTCCTTGCGCGAATTTGTTGATTTTTTTGGCCAGAAATCGGGAAACCGATCGGGGCCCTTACAATCTTTGGGCACTTTTGTGTCGATTCGCGTTTTGAGAGAAAACTTCGTGTCAAATATTTTCAATAACTAGGCTTCAAATTTCGTAAACGTTTTATTTAGCCAAATTTTTGTAACTATTGCAAGCGAGAGCTGAAATTCACTGATCTACTAAAAGCCTTGCCTTTTGACCTTTAAATATTTGATAATTTTTTGATTACGCCAAAGGGTTCCGATGCCAATTTTCTTGCTCTGATGCAGTAGAGGTTGCGGAATATAAACGCCTTCCTCTTTTGTTGTCGGGACGATTCGGGGCTACCGAGCCTGTAATTTAAAACAATTTAAAAATAATATATCACGAATCTTATTTGAGGGTATAAAAGGGGGTTGATCCACTCTCGTGGACTCCGTGCTCGTTTTGTACGTTCCTTCCGGCGATTTAGCGTGTCGTGGGTGGATTTTACCCCTAGGGTGTTATCCGTCTAAAAGACTTGTAGTGGACACCGCTTTCTGATCTGTGTCTAATTGGAAAATGCATGGCATATTAGTGGTGCCTATTAAAACACTGTGTTCGTTGCGCTAATTGGCGCAAGGGAATATAGGGTATTTAAAAGGAAAAAGAAAATCCTTAATATTTATAAAATTCTTTGATTCCTATTAGAACAAATTGTAAGCCAAACTTATGTTATACGTAATGTCAGAAGAAATAGTTCCCAATCATCTGCATCGGTACATACGCATATGTGTATATACATTCGTAACGTAAGAATCATAAATTTGTCAAATCAAGAAGGATCGTAGTCCTGCGTTCTTGCGTCGTCCTCGTTTTTTCGTGCGTTCGAAGAATTTCACGTTCTAAACGTAAGCAGAATACGTGGCATAGGATTTACGGGGGCACGATTCACGTACAAAACGGTGAGGCGACTAACCAAATATTTATACATGTCAATCACAGAAGACGACGAAACGTTCGCTGTCTAAACAGGCCGCAGGGGTTTCGTGCAACTCGCAAACCACCCGGTAGCGTTCACCGCAGAGAATCTTTCCTCGCTCGTTGTTCTATCTCTGGGGAAGGGAGAGTCCATGGAACCTCTCTCGGTAGTTACCTTCGAATTGTATTTACCCTTATGAAGAGTATGCCAGGAATGCAAGTACTGTATCGGCGTTGTATAAACACGAGATGCATCGTGTTAATTGCGCTACGAATTTATCGTCTCGATCACTGATAACTGAACTGACTATTGTCGGATATGATGGAATACTTGACATCCGAGTCCCATTGCAATTATACTGCGTGTTCATTGTTGCAAAAATTGCGTTCGACACCCAGACACATTTGAAGTAGATTAACAGTTGTGTATCTATAGAATCGATGAAGAAAATTATAGTGGTCACTAGTTTTGAATTGCATTCAGAAAAGCTAGAGGATGATATTGTTGTTAATTACAGAGGATTACATTGGTAATGGCGAACATATTGTTTACGGTGCACATTGTCAGTCGATCCTGTAGAATTAATTTTCTCCGATTGCAAATAATCCTGTCGTCCATAACAGGACGTGCGTTACGGACTTCTTTGGACTACGTTGGCAAACCAGGAAATTATGCCAAGGTTTTCTGCCATTTTTATATTATTTTCGATTCCTTCCTCGAACGATTTATCGGCCACTCGAAATTCTACTGATTTCCTTCTGTATTTACGATTCCGGCAAGCTTTACGCACGTATTTATAGTCCTTATTAAGCCAGTTGGTCTTGCCTTGTGTACGTACGCTTTTACTACCGTTAATTTGCATATGGATTTTTATTTTTCTCTTAACGACCCTCCTATTTTATTTAATGTATGCACGCGCAACGGGAGAAAGTTCGCTACAACAAATTACACGCATAATTTCACGAATTCTTTTCTGCGTGAAATGCTGCGGTTGTGGAACACAAGACAGACAGGTAACGTCTACGTATCGAATCCTTTCGACGGATCATCGTACGGTCGTCTATGGTCAAAAGGTTAATGCGGAGTTCTGCTGCCACTGGCATTTCCATTGCTGGATTTAACACTTCTATTTATCGTGATTGCACGCTAGCAACGGATAAATGTTATATTTAAAAAGGAACGGATCGTCGTTCCACCGGCAGTCGCGCACTTTTCTTATAGAAGTTGCATCATTGTGGAAGGTTTCCATAATAAATATGCTATTGTGCAATATTGGTTTGATAATTGAACGACAAGTTTGCCGAACAGTCGACATTGTTTTTTGTATTGCTAACATCTCATAGGTTTATAATGAGCAGAAATGTTTTGCGTACGAATTAAAATGAATGATAAAGCGATTTGGCAGCGTCGAGTTTTGCGTCACAATCGAGTATCAGAAAAAATGATAAACATGTGTACGAATAAAGTTCTTGTTTAATATGTTATCTCGAGCCGCAATACGACAATGAAATTTTAGCTGTCGAACGCCAGGTTTCGCTTTGGATTTACAAATTTTGATAGCATATTCTTAGGACTGCTCTATACGAAGGCGAAAATGATTTAAAAATTGTGTAATAAACAATTGTAGAATTTTCGAGCAGCAAACCAAAATTGTAAATTGAATTGTATTTCTTCCAATTTTATATTAGCTTTCGGTAAATATGTGATATTGACTCGCGTTGACCCAAAATTACTTAACCGTGACACATTTACAAATTCCGTGCAAGGGTTAAACGACGAACCGTCGTATTTGACCAGTTAACATCTGCTCTTTATCTACAACAAACATTGAAAACAGAAATTCGGTAGCGCCTCGGTAAAGAAACACCATCAATACAATATTCGAATTCCTTTCAATTCTTCGAACGCATAGACGGGACGAGGTAAATTTTCTGTCGTTCAATCCAATTTATTGACTGCTTCAAACGATCAGTGGTTTATATAGCAAATACAGCGGGCATGTGCTTGCATCAAACCCTCTCGTAATTAGTTAGTTTATTTAACTGCAACAAAGAATCAACGCAGAGCTCGCGTTTAAGAATCGTTACAAATTCTCTTCCCCTTAATGATCCACCCAGCTAAAACAGATCCAATGGGGAATTAAATCGACAATTCGTTCCGTCCTCAACATGTTATCTCATTAACCGTGCCAATCAGACGTTCCGTTGATTTTCTCACGTTTCACGCGTCGTTTCGCGGCGAAATGCGTGACAGGGACGAAGGAGGATTGCGTAAAATTTTTATGCACATTTCGAAAGAGCCTTTCGTCGCCGCAGACACGTCGGGGAACGTGATATATTCAAATCACCGTCGCTTTATTACGATACGACCGGCTTATTACGATAGGCGTAAGCGTCCCGGCTATTTGCCATGTAACGGCAGAGTTTCAGCTTCGAGAAATCAGAGGCTCGCGGAGACCTAGAAATTATTGCTGTACGTCTATCCAATCGCCACACGGCTGGCTGGATGATTGAAAAAAAATCACGGCCAATAGTGGCAGAGAATGTCCGCTCCTTGTAACAACCGCCTCCGATTCAGGACGGCGCAGTAAAATCGGAAATATTGCTGTAATACGTTACGTTATCCGTCGATCGACGAACGTATCGCATTGTATGATAATCGTGGCCGATATCGTGACGATCCGTCATCCGGAATTCCATTACGTGACCTGGAAATTCGTCGTCGTTGCACACGATCTGCGCGTACAAGGGATACCAGCGATGTCTAATCGTAAGGGGAAAATTTGTAGGCGGCGCCCATTTCGATGATTAATAGGACAGGTCGATACTATTCCATTGGTTGAATAAATCGACCTGAAGTTTTTCATGCCGCGGAAAGTGTGGCAAAAGATATTGTCTTCAATATAGAAGGGGAGGGTTTATTGCAGGATTTGAATAGCGCGCTGCCATTTACGATACTGGATGCTATCATTGACAGAAATAATCAAGCGATTTTATTTCGCGCATAACACTCGCTTATTATCAAATGTCGCACACTCCGTTTTCACGCGGATTCCATTTCGAACGACGTATTTCCCACGCAAGGAACTTCCCTTTCAACGTCGCTTATATGCATATCTTTTGACAATCCGTGTTATCCGTTCATTTCGCATAAGCACCTATATGTATATATATACATATATATCTATTTCTTTAAATCATATCCAATCAAATTAATCGCGTCCACGATTCGTACCCCGTCGCACCTTCGATACGTGCGTACGACATTTCTATATAATTACGTAGGATTGCGGTAACTCGGGAACGGCACGTTGAAAATGTTCCAAACTAATGGGCTTATCAGTTGCAAGCGCCAGACAGCATAAGTCTCGCGTGAAAACGTAACGCAGACACACCCTCTTCGAACAGTACACCCTAAAGGGGCATCATGGACGCATAAATTGAGGCACCGAGAGAGATAATCCCATGAATGTGTCCGGGTACGCGACCGATAACGATTTTCGACTGCTAATCCAGGACACGAAAGAAAACAAGTGCAACAAAAAACTTGGATACCTTACGTCTCTACGGGTGCGCAAGCTCGAGTAGACATAAACAAAGGTGACAATAAGCCGCGTCTTTGAGATAGGAAGCGTTGCGTCTTTGAATGTTATCATCGGTCCACCCTGCAGGACAGTACGTATATCGGAAGGTTTATCGAAAGCACGATTTGCGTCCTGATTTACACCGGATGTTGGATTCGAGCCAGCCGGGGTTACCTGGATTGAAAAATGCTCGGTTATTCACAGCAATTCTATGTCGACATATGAACTACAATAATCTCTAATAATACCATCGATATCTCTATACAATTGGAGTGTTCAAATTTGTTGTTTATCAAGTATCAATACGAAATTGAATTAAAGCGTTCCTGTTCAAAAAAATTATTCAACAATTATACATACACGTACATTACTTTGTATCGTAGTTTATTCTAGAAGAAATTTTGCGACATTTTTTGGTAACATTCCTATTAATTGGTAGCACTGGCAAGTAATACGATAGATTGATATTACTGTGTACTTTTTTTATGTATATCCCCGTAAAAGAAAGGTGAATTTCAGTTCTCCTAAACAGTAGAAAATGTCGAAGGACAGACGAACTTAAATTCTTCGCCAGGGGTGTAGTTGAATTACTATCAAGATCACTAATTTATCCGAGGAAAACAAGTATTAAAAGTACAAACAGGGAAGCATGTGGCAACAAAGTATAAATCGCGACATCATCCAAACACAAGAGTAACGCGACTTCACCGTGAGTTTACGACGATGGTTCATCGAAGGTCCAGCGAACCAACGCACTCCGATATCCCAGGGTTAATTTGAAAGTACGCGTCCGATAAATCGGCCGGCCAAAAATCGGTATAAAAAAACACCGTTTGCATTTATCCTCCCAGGCCCTGCGACTTATGCCCGATCAACCCATATTTTTTCGCCTACCAGAAACCCCCAATAATCCCACCCATACGGATACAATCGAAGAACGAGTTTGTAATCCGAATCTCGTACTTCAGAATCATTTTTACACGTCGCACGTGAACCGCCTCAAATATTTATCCCCGTTGATTCGCTAATAATCGGGTTGGAGTCGTTCGGTTCGAAGACGAACGAAAATTGCGAGATCCAGCGTGATTATCGTAGAGATCGCGAGTACTTGGTGAAACGCGTTGCTGAAGCGTCGTGGTAAGGTCTCTTCCACGCGTCGATGCCAGGTGTGATATATTGTAAATGCATTATAATTGTTACATCTTCCATACAGATACATACAAAGCAAGCTAAACTCTGCATTTCGTTTCTCATTGTTCACGCGTACAATATATATTTGCTTGTTATCCTTCCCCAATGAAATGGTCGTCAATCGACCGAGTCCGAGCGGTCATTTTTGTCTTCTCGTTTTAAAGAAACTTTGAAGATCACTAAACGAGCCCCTCAAACCACCTAGTCCGGGCGATTCTCGTGGAATGCAGTATCGCGATAATGATTTTGCGGCGTTCGGGTACCTCTGTTGCCTATGATATTTTTCGCACGAAGGCAACAGAAATTTTCACGATCGTACAGGTGTCGCTGCGCGAAAGAGGTCTGACATTCTCGTCGAAATATCTGGCGATGATCGTGTGCGCGTACGCTGCCAACGAGCGACCGGCTAATTTCGACTTTCGAAAATACGCCTCGCATACCGACAGACGGCTGGCCATTTCATTATCAGACGGAAGACGGCACCGCAACGAGCACGAGACGCTAATTAGCGTGGCTCAGGCTGCGTGGCCTTTGAATTCAACCAAAGTGCATTGGTTGCCTCGCAATGATCTTTAAATGCATCGCTGAGGCTGGCCACGTTCGCGTGGATGTGAACACGATTTGACAAAGTTACAGTGTCTGGCGGAACGAAAGGGATGTTAGAGTACAATGTGTTTTATGAATCAGAACGAGTGGCGCTTTCTATTTTTCGAAGCACTGTTTATATAAGCTCTTTGACGTACGTGGTCGGAGACGTGCGTTTACGTAGGTGTTGCAGTTGGAGAAACGATTTCTGGTTGGTTTCACTGGTTGGGGAAAGAGATTTGCTTGACGAACGAGCAAGGGTATCGATGGGACAGCTAGAGCAAGGACGATTTGTTCCAATTTATGGTTCGACTAACTGGTTAAGCAGCGAGAATGCTGAATCAATTGTTTGCATACCTGGTTCATTAGTCGATATTGATAACATTTTTTGTTTTTAATATTTTAAAGCTCTAGGGGGGGGGGAGGTTAATTCTACATATTCGAGTATGTTTCTATTAGAATGCGTGGGCACATATACATATGAGTGTATGAAATATAAGCAAAGAGACGAAAGTGGTTAGTTGCAATTTGCGATTTAAATTCATAGGTTTTGGAGCTGCGGTTGGTGCACGAAAACTATTTATCACAGCTAGCCGCTGTCACAGAATCTGTACGTGTCTCAAGGAAATTCTAATGCGACGCACTGGCTGCCATTTTCGCTTGGTTCTCGTGTAGTTTTTAGAGACGTATAGACAAATACAGGGAGTTTTCAGTGGTGGGTGGTTAGTTTTAGCCTTTAGTTATGAGGCGAGTAACACGTACCTGGCACAAATTTAGACTTCCTAATAGAAGGAGAGAGCGCGACAGCAATACTTTCCAAAAACAATTCCCAAAGCAAACCTGGAAATTCCTAACGCAAAATACCTGACCACTTGCCAACGAAGTAAATTATATTTGCCGCAAGGAAATAAAATGCGCGATGTTCAAAAAGTAAACTTCCAATCTGCAAATAATAAAAGACAAAAGATTCGTAGTCTCAATAAAAATTTCTAACAATAACATAAGAGCCACATCTGTAATAATACATTCCACGACATATACACGTACGGATCTATCCGTTTTTTCCACCTTTCGGCAAATGAACGTTCCGAACGAATCGGGACAACCCCATTCGGACCATGCACCTGTTTGCGTTCTGTCTCGACTTCCTACTACTGCACGAAATTCCAAATATTCCCTTGGGAGTACCGTTCGCGTCGTATTCAGCTTTTAGTCTAACAATCAGCGATAAGTATCGTCTAAGTTACCGCGGCAGTGGCGCGTGCATGATGCGTTTCGTATAAGGAGGATTGATTAAAATCACGTTGCCAGGAAGGAAGGAGGCTGGGTCGATGAGGCAAGAAACCGATAACGATCCGAGAACACGGCGTGTGGTCGGCTGTGTGTGAATATCCACTGGATTCAAGCGATGCGATGCGATGGCCGGATCGCAATGGCAATGTCTCCGTATGGGAGGCGCCAGTCAGTTAACCACACAACCCCGAGGAACGATGGCTTAATTAAGCAACACAGGGGCCGACGTATCTTTTATTGCCCCATTTCTATGTATCTTGAGAAACCGAGCTCTCGTTCTTCTGGACGCTGAATCGAGATGTCTGGCCGGTTCTTTATTACGGGAGAGAATGGGAGATCATCAGTAAATAACACGGTTGCGATGCCAGTTTGCTGTTGCTTTCGTCGGGAATCGAAGAGCATGGATCCGGATATATGTACATACCTGTGGAGGGTTGAGAAGCCAATCAGTGTAAGTCCATTGGCACTCAAACCGGGATAAATAATGTTTTTACAAATTACTTTGAAAAAGATTGCAATGCTATTACCGTCGTCTGTTGCTTGCGTATAAAAATAGTGACTTAATTGATTAATCGACTAAAAGTTTTAACGATAAAGAGGCTTTTGAACTACGTAATTCATGTTCAGGGAAAGTTGGAGTTACGCTGACTGGCTTCTCAGCTCTCCGTGTATATGTTCTGAACGATTGGTGAGATTTGTATAGCACGGGAGACCGATGGAAGAATAAGATAAACGCTATTATTGAGAGTTTACCGAGAATTGGATGGCGCCCCGAGGAGATTTCGACGATACGTTAATGTTTCAATTCGGAAATTCGTCGTGACGACATTTGGTGGTGTTGGTGTCGCTGATTATTCGGAGAAATAATAAAATATTGTGAAACAGGTTTTTTTCGGTCACTCGAGGCGGAGAACATCAAACGTGTACAATACGGGGCAATTTTGAAAAGAATAACGAGTGTACTTTTGCCAAACAGTTGTAGCAAACTGAGAAGCAAAATATATTGCCCAAAACTGTTCCCTCGAAATGGAGTACCACGATTTGTAATTATAGGCGTAGATTAGATGAATCCCTAAGTCGTAGTGGAATCATTGAAAACACCTAATAATACCACAAATTATTATCAATGGATGAACTAATAAAAGAACGATAAAGAAAGAAGGAACGCTACGCCTATGAAGCAATCAAAATCAAACAAGATTGAAATAGTATATAATTGCAATAATTGCTTAAAAACAAAATTTCGCCAAGTCAATCATCGTTCGGCAAATAACTTACGCAACGCTCTGCGGTTCCATCTGTGCGATGAACGAAGTCTTTCCCATATACGACCAGAGGTGGCCGCGTTACGTGGTGCTCTTCATCGTAGGGGAGGGTCGAGAACACCTCGTGAGAAAGTACCGGTGGTACCGGATCGGTATTAACGTGCAATAAACCACTATGTTAGTCACGCATCGGTCGAGCGCGAAGTACGGTGCACATGTGTACCGATACGCATTTACGGAGGTGAAAACATTAATTTGGCTTATAATTTTTATGCAAAACAGGCCCCGCGGCGTTCAAGACCGTTCGGTACTGTCGACCCATCCTTCCGCGCCCCCTTCTCACCTTTCACACTTTCGGCTTAATATCCGAATACATCTTGTCCTCAGGAATTAGAGGCGAGATCGCGCGAATTTCATTGACGCCACTATTTAATTCAATTTGGCCAGCGCTTTGAAGTCCGGCGATCGTTTTTCTTTTCCTCACCAATTGATTGCTCAATACTTTATTTCTAAATCGAACATTTGCAGTTTGCACCAGTGGCCAAGTGTTCGATAAAAATCTAATAAGTGTCCAGGGTAGAATATTATTCAGATAATACTGAATATCGTTTCGTGGTTAACGGTGTGAATTTGGGAATAGAACGTTCTCCTGAACTTGGTGGAGATAGAAGGTTCAATTGTAAGTTCTTTATTCAGTGTGTGGCAGCAGATTAGTTGTGTATCGATGTGAGAAGTTTTGTAGAAAATATTAATTTCCTATCTTGCGGTTGAGAAACTAGTCCGCGAATATACTTTTGAGCACTTTCACCGAACGTTCAAAAAACCGACAATGAAGTGGTAATTCAATACAGTATACTCTTTTCTTGTTACAGGTGGTTTGGCTGACCGCAGTCCTGTGCCCGCGGCTTGCTGCCGCCAACAACCTGACTTTATCCTTCTCCTCTCGTAAGACCAGGGAACATCCTTTCAGGGGACATATCTCTCGCTGGTAAGTGTTTACTTTCTTTCATTCCCCTTTCTCTCGATCCTACGTGTTCCCAATCGGTTTTCGTACTTCGTACTCTCTCGACACTCGTTGCTTTTAATTGAATACTAGACGTAGCGAATTTGGCATTTTTATAATACTTTGGCCAAGAATAGTATGTTTTTAAGTAGGACGAAGAATTACACTTATTTCAAACGATTTCAACCTGTATCAATTAAAATTGGTTACAATCAAATAAGTTTAATAAAGTTTCGCGTTTGCCCTGCTGATAATATAAAATAAATTTCGTTTGGTACTCCTTACAATTATTTGAAACAAGTGCAGTCCTTCTTACTGTTTGAAAATATTCCATTGAAAGTAAACCTTTTCTCGTGACGATTATTTTTATTTTTAACATTGAACCAAGTGGTGAGTAAAATGGTTCGCCAAAAAAAAAAAAAGAGGAAATAGTTATATCAAAGATCATCAACCCTGTACTCCAATGTATACACGTGACATCGTAAAAGACACTACGCGCGACGAAAAATACCTTGATACCGTTCAAGCTTGGTATCGCGCTGGCAAATTTATCAACACGCCGATGACATATTTTGCCCGGCTGAATTTCAATTTTCAATCAGCGGTCGCGCGACTCGTATATCTCCAGCGCACGCCTCGACGCTACGCCATTATTTATCGTGTCTGTCAAGCTGTCTTTAATTATTATTAATGACCGGCGTAAGAAGTTCGCCAGGTGAATACAGAATTAGTGGCGAAGTATCTGCTCGCGAGTATAATAGCATTTTCGCGATTTTACAGCCCAGTCTATTACACGTGGTTTAGACACGAGCCATTGCGTTACAGGCACGAGTGGAATGCCATTTCTCTCTCTCTCCCTTTCACGAGTACTCAAGTACCTTGGTCCCGCTTTTTTAATTGGCCTCCAATCTCGTCTAGTTCGTGCCGTTAGATATTTGAACGATTCCTGCTCGAACTTTCCAGGACGCAGACCTTGGAGCACACGACCAAGCGGATGACTTATCGAGAGATGAACATGATTCTGCGACATGAAGGAGGTGAGGACGGCCTTCCAGTCGATTGCTGCCCTACGGTAGAGGAAATGGTGGAACCGGTCGGCGGTCGAAATCGGGAAAACATGTACGTCCAGCTGTATCGGGATGGCCAGAACGCCCAGAGGTTCTTCGAGTACTCCTGCAGGCCAGACGTCCTCGACAAGCCGTGCAGGTTCATCGACCGGAAGTTCAGTAACCAGTCCAGATGTGTGCAGAAGTTCTCGTACACTTACGCTATCATTGAAAATTCTGGATCGACGGTAGGTACTAGGAAACGGGCCCGACTACGATTTCATTAGCCATGTTCCATTACATTCCATGATGTTCCATGAACATTAGGATGTTCCTTCTGTCGTCGTCGTGCTACATGTATGCATATAAGTGTTCGTTAGCTGAACTCGTTTCTTCTGTGTTGATTTTCGAGACGTGGCATCGAAGACAAGCTGCTGCCCGCCTCTGACGTTCGATTAAAAATCTTTTATGACGTTTCACATGTTTCATAACGCGAACGGTGTTCCTATAGTCCGGGGTTTGTGCAATTCCAAGAGTTACATTTTTGTGACCCCGCTGCGAGATTGGTAGTTTGGTGCAATGTGAATTTTAGCTCTTGAATTAATTCCAACATTTATGCGAAGAGATCCTGCCTTTCTTTTTCTTATATTATATTTGTTGATTATAGATACGTGTCTGTATCTATCATCAACATCTGACGATAATATAAACTTCTTAAATGACGTTCGAACTTCTACTTCGAAGTACTTAAAGAATGATCGTTCAAACCGTCTGGCCAATGCCTTAAATACTAATTAATCCGTAAATCTGTCTTCCTACTCACTTGTTCAACGTTCTTACCAATGCTGTAATATTAAGGGTTGCTAACAATATAATAAATTCATCAATGTGCAATCAATGTCAATAAAGTATCATTCCCTATGCAGGGTGGAAAGGAAGAAAGAGGGAGGCACCGACACAGAGAACGCATGATCCCCACGTTTGCTGGCAATACTGTGGGTGGATCGATGTGGACATTGGACTACATCAAGGTGCGAAGTGGCTGCAGCTGCGAGATCATGCCGAAACCGAAGAAAAAGAAGAGATACAAGAAAAATAAGTCAAGGGACCAAGAATTCGATCCGGAGGCGTGATACCAGTGTGTTTCCATGTAATCAGAATAGATTCTACCTTGAAGAATGAGACACCAACGATGAAGAGCGTTTCGTCGATCGACGAACGAGATCTATCGAACTCAACGATTCTGCACGAATTGGAAAATGCTGCCTTAAATCTATACAAAGTATGATTAACCGCAAAGAACAATAGATTCGTACGTTGGATTGTTCAAGATTAAAAATGTTACCAATGGATGGATTTTATTTTAACAAGGGTTGAAACGTTCATCTTGTTAAAGTTAGAAGTTATACTCGTTAACGCTGCAACAAGTGCCTTGAAGGAGCTTTTCGTTTTAGTTTTTTGCTAATAGATCATTGACAATAGTGATCGTTTTAGGAGGATTTTGCTATTGTATTTATTATTAATTAGGTAGATTGAGAGTACGCTAAGGTATTAACGTGTTAAGTTTTTAAAGACGTGGTTCCGTCTAATTGTATTCCGTTTAGTTTTAATCAGATTGATATTCTAGACAATGATTAAATCCAACTTAGCAGTACAACAAAGTCATTAGAATCTCCTTTGGATAAATGTATACATATAGTGGATAGACTGATATTACGATTCGAAGAATTGAACGCGAAATGTGTGAGATACCTTTGCACTTGAAGTAGTGCCGACACCAGGGTAAACTTATGCTAAAATACAATTGTCTCGATTAGATTTGTATTTAACATTAATGTTAAGTAACTCTTTCATTTTCAACTGCGGCCAGTTACTATCGATTTGATCCTATTAATGTACATGTACATTATAAAGTTGTGCCCATTCATACACGTGCCTATTAATAAGTTAAGGAGGGGAGGTAGGTTTTATGATTGTCATTATTCGTATGTCGTATCGAGTTACGTTTCATAGATCTGCGTATGATTCGTTATGTATTAATAATGGAAATCGAACGGGAAGCTGCTTAAATTTATTTAATGTATGACAGTCCTATTTGACTAACATCGTTAGGTTTGTTTTGTTTTTTCAAGCACTGACTAGTAGGGTGAATTAGAAAAGTGCGACGAGCGAGACGCTACATTAGCTGGTAACCATGACAATTATTAATTAAACTGAATATATGTAGTATGTGAGCGTTAAAAATACGTACATGTGTGAATGTTGGAAAGTGGAATAGAAATTTATTGTTTAATCTAAGATATTAATTACTGGATATGTAGAGTTTATTTTATGTACGAACACGTAGGTATTTTTACACGAAAGAGTAATTATTAAATACGATTTTGCACTAGTATAACGCATGAATGGTGCTCTGATACCATTATTTTAACTCTCATTTATCGATTTATATCTGTGGCTTTGTACATATAGAAAGGTACGGGAATATTAACATCAATTGATTTTGTGCGTTATATTAATGTAATGTGTAATTTCTAAATAATTTTAACTTTCTCGTGTAGAATTAAAAATGTTCAATAACGTTGTACTTAAATAATTGAAATCGTATTAGTCAGATGAACACTCTGGTAAACGTTAATAATAAGCGAGCTCTAACAGTTCTCCAATTTAACATATTTATAAATGTATTATAGTAAAGTGCACTATACGTTTAATTAGAAAGGACGTTTTCCAATAAGTATATGTTACTTTTCTATCGCTATAATTGCCGTATTAATACTTTAACAAGTGGTTTCAACTTGATAACACTCATGTATTATAATCACGCATTAGGCTTGCAGATTTGTTTTCTGTGTCGCCATGTATACATTGTACATAAATGATATTAATACAATTGTTATAAAACATACCCCCTTTTTTTTTGCCTTTTCTGTACCATACATTCTAAATTTGTCTTATATAAATTACATATCATTTTTAATACTGTGTTAAAAGCTTGAAACTACATATAATGCATAAACGAAGTATTCTCCAGAGTATTATATTACGAGAAATGACTTTCATTGAAATGAAATTGACTAAATTTGAATTCAAAAGTAAAAGCTGCAAGGTATCACGTTTCGAACTGTTGGAAAAATATCACTGAAAGCACGAAATTTTACGTAGCGATTTATTGTATAACTTATACAATGTAAGAGAATTGCTTAACATTTGTTAACATTAATATACAGAAAAGATGAATGAAAAAAATAGGAAAACGTAAGAATTTGCTTAATAAAACTTTAACTTATCAAGCTTCATTATTATTAGACGTCACAAAAATTTACATTTTTACTTGATTATATTATTACTAATACTTAAAATGGTTAATTAAATCTAACGTATAAAAACGAATACATTCAAAGAAAAAGAACACAAAGAATATTCATAGTAAAACTTAATTTTACTTAATATATGTACACTTTTAATATATATCCATGTATATTGTACTATAAAAATTGAGAATAATATAAATTATTGTTTACAATAAACAAAGATTCATTTAATCTACAATTATTTGTAATGCATGTGCTTCATTTTTGTAAGTATGATTTTTATGCGAATTGAATGATTCTAATTATTTTTTTTACTGTTCCCCAAATGTGTTGAACAGAAATGTTCTTTCGTTTTTTTGTATATAACAGATTAAACTAATTCACTTCCATTTCTGCTGGTTCCTGTTCATCATTGGAATCTTGCATCTTATCTTCTTCCTCCACAGTTTCTTCTAATTTCTTCCTTTCTTTAAGTCCAGCAGCAGGTGATCTTATCATAGATAAGTCACGTTGAACTTCCTTGATGTCCCTCTCTTTTTCCAATTCACGTCCTTTACGTAACCGTTGCATTATATGTAGATTTTGTCTTCTCTGTCTGATATTCTCAACCTTTTTCATTGCTTCGATTGCATTATTCCATAATTCTCTATTATATTTCACAGGAGTATTTCTTCTCTTTTCAAATTCGAATGCCGGGTCCACTGCCAACTCCTTGCCAACAGTTTTCCTGTAAGCTTTGGTCCATTTGACTTTCCTTGGATTCTTCTTCTTTTTGAACGCAGCATGGCACTTCGCACGACAAAACTTAAATATCTATAACATGAACATGTACAACTGTTAAAAAATATGTGTGCTTCTTAATATGTACAGGGTGATTCTCTTGTCAGTGGGCACAACCCCTCCGCTACCAATGTGGTCTTGCTGGACTTTGTGCACTGCATCGCTTTATATGATTGTTTAGTAGATCAAAGCAAAGTGTCTTAAGAAAGCTCTTCTAGAAATTCTCTGATCGCTAATATTATTGACTTTATAAATGACATATGGACTGATTCCGGCTACATTTATTGCACTGTAGTCTAAAATTATTGGCGAAAAGTGGTAGAGCTGAGTTCATCGAGAAATTATTGACGACTAGCACGTGTTTACGTTCCAGTGCTTAAGCAACCGCATTGCCCCCGAATTCACTGGCCAGAAAATTATTCTGTATATACTTTTGAACGAAAATAGGGTAAAGTTTAATGTACACATAACCTATGAATCATTGGAAAAATAAGATTTCAAAATCTTTTTCTTGAAGTTATAAAACCCATAGTGTTGATGTATTTAGTTAAAATTTTCTTGACAATTCTCACCTTGCAGTCGTTCCTCACAAATTGAATTCCATGACCCGGATAAATCCGGGATGAACAAAAATAACACGTTTCTATACGCATGTTGCATGCGATTACGAATATGTGCCTCTATAAGTTATATTGGAAATCGAAGACAGGAATATAACTTTGTAAAATTAGACCGACATATGCGCCACCTATTAAGTCTAGGATGTGCACCAATTTTCGAATGCACCTAACTTGATATATAAACGAATCAGTAAAACAAAAGATAATGCATTAACAATTATTTGTTACTTGAAATATTTGCATCTACTAGTATCATGTTTTAATAGAATTGCCAGGTCGATATGGAAATTGAACGTGAGACGACATTACTCGCCTGGGTAAGACGGTGAGACACAAAAAGTGCATAAGGTGATAGGTCTATTGTATACTTCGTCTGTGGTTCAATACTTCGCGTTGGACATCTTATACTTTGTATGATCGAAATTGCATTGCAGAGACACCTGACAGCATAAGTATTCGTATTTTAGTTCGTATTCGATGTATTCGTCTCGGTTTTCTTCGTACGTACGTAGTTAGTAAAAATGAATGCCGTATCGAAATCGACCAACCTGTCGCCGTATTTAAAATCGGTTACAGCTGTCATTTCAAATGGGCTACAACCAGTATCTGGAAGTGGTGTCGTAGTAAAACCAAAAATTATCATTAAGCCTGTCGCCAGCAGAATGCTGCCTCAGAGTATGCTTGAATCTCTTATTACAGGACCTCTACGCGTGAGTTCAGGAATTGGAGGTTCGAGACATTTATTCGTATATTAATTTAATACTCCCTGCTTTTCTATTCGAGCGTAACACGTATCTTACATATGTCGATTATATAATCGTATGCTGTGCGATACATGATTCACAGATAACTGTTATACCAATTGAGTTTATTACAGAAGCGTTACAGAAATTTCATCTGCAAATAAACATCAAATACACATGTATCTTTGGTTTTCTGACTTTTTCTTAAGAGTAAAAAAATAGGTTCATGTAGTACAACGCATGATACAGTCCCTTGACCGAACTAATTGTTACAGCGAGCTTACAAGCGGTCCAGAGGAGGTTGGTGCATACAGATGTCCAATGGCCAGACTTTTCTGATTATCGAAAGGATTCTGTTCAAGACCCCACTGTTAGAAGCAAAGAAAGTGGATCCAGCCGCAAAACATTTGCATATCTTGTATCAGCTGGTAAATTACTTTTTATTATTCACCGTGTCATTTTAAACCTACAATTATATGTCACTACAAATTGTCAATTTTCATATAGCAAGTGGTGTTGGTGCTGTTTATTGTGCAAAATCTACAGTACATACGCTTGTAATGTCTATGAGCGCTACTGCGGATGTATTGGCTTTAGCAAAAATTGAAGTTAAACTTGATACTATTCCTGAAGGAAAAAGTGCTGTATTCAAATGGCGTGGAAAGCCTCTCTTTGTACGACATAGGTAAGTACTATGAAAGTATTGATTTTTGTCAGCGATGTAACTAATTTTATTTCTATATAATTGTAGGACAGCAAAAGAGGTCGCAGCCGAGCAGGCAGTTGATGTAGCAAGTCTCCGAGATCCACAGAATGATAAAGAACGTGTACAACAACCAGATTGGCTGATTGTTGTAGGCGTGTGCACGCATTTAGGATGCGTACCAATTGCAAATGCTGGTGATTATGGTGGTTATTATTGCCCCTGTCATGGTTCTCACTACGATGCTAGTGGGCGAATTCGGAAAGGGCCAGCACCCCTAAACTTGGAAGTTCCCCATTATGAATTTACTGATGGCGGTACAGTAGTTGTTGGTTAATGTATCAGGATGTGTAGTCAAATGATAATATAATGTATATCAAATAATTTACAGTTCCGAAAATTATTTCCAAATTTAAAACAACTTTCTTTATTCCTTAATCTCACGAAGTGTAAAGTATTACAAATACGGTGAAGCTGTATAAATAACAAAAAATAAAGCTCGACCGAAATAGAACTTGTTCACCTTATTTATTAATACTTCAATTGAATTGTATCACGTAATCTTATGGTAATTTAATTAAAACGTGTTGCGGTACAGCAGAAAGCAGACAAGGTAAATATTATTATTTTTGTATGTATTACATGCAAAGTAAATATCACGTGTCATAAAAATTGGAAGGAATTAATTCTAATTTCGCATTACGATTATTGCATCGTAATGCGAAATAGTCTGATGTATATATGTACATATGCAGGTATCTTAAATTAGAGCAAGCAATCTGCACGATGGTAGACCGTGACGACAGAATAAATCTTCCCGCTTCCGCGAGGCGGCGCCACTGATTACGAATGAAATTTTCATTTCCGATGCGTGACAAGGGCGTCTATACGACCGACAATCTGTCGGCCGATTCTCTGTTTTCAGTCGCCTTCGCTGCTGGCAGCGTACGGACGGAGGAGTTGAAAGTTTTTCGCGAAAATCGGTTGTCTTTCTTACACTGTCATCTTTTTACCGCCCCTTGCAAACAATGTTACCAGAGTCACTAACTATTCGACAAGTGTTTTTCTCGTGATCTGACATTTGAAATAAGAACGAAAATGTATTGTCGAAAATGAGTTCCCTCCTCGTGTGGTACCGGCGTTTAGTGACACGTCGCGAAAGGGTTAGAATCGAGTAACACTTCAACGCAACGAATTAAGGTGACATTTGGAAAATTCGAGAAAAAAGAGAAGAATACTGAACAAGGCGGGTGACGGATGCTCAGAACACCGATTTTCGTAAGTTTTGATTCTATTTTAATGGGATTTTTATGGGATTGTAACTATTACTTTTCTTGCCATCGTTTTACTGTATACTTATGATGGATCGCATGTTGATATGACACGCAACATTATTAAGCTGTAAGATCAAATGCATACGCGGGGCAAATATATGCGCTTAATACTCCGAAAAGAAATTATCGAATTAAATATACAACGAATCGCAAAAGCTTGCATGCAATACATTCAACATTATTCTATCTATATCGTATACAACTTTTATCTAATTTTTATCTATGGAAATACTCCGGCATATCTTATTATTTTATATCAGAAATGTTCAATCTTGCAATCATTATTTCCCACAGTATGACAATATACAATCTTGTATCCCATTATTGTATACCTGTACGTTCTATACCTATTTATTTCAAATACGTGTATTAATATTAAGTATGTAATTTTCACATATTTACACTGCTTGAATGGATATAGAATTTCTCATGGCACGAAGTGGCCCCTCTAGCAACCTAGGACAATTGTTTTTGTCACCTTAACGGTGGCACATGTTGTGTTTCTGCATGTTTGGTTCCGCCTGGTACGATGACTTCTGTACATTCGAATCATATTTTGCATCCTGCTAACGGTTCAAGTAGGAGCTTCATAGTTTTTGCGACACCGCTTGCTGCGTGCCTTTCGATTCGTGTAAACAAAGCCGAGATCATGATCGCTCGAAACAACCACTATACCGTGGTCGGCCTTGCATATCGGAAGTTAAGTCGATTGTTAGGTCGCGTTACGCATTTTCGTCTATATCTCGTTAAACGTATATATTATTCGCATATACAACGATTAATTCCCGTTTGGACAAAACGAAATCGTACTCTGCACCAGTTGTGACTTCTTTGGCTGAACGTTTGGTAAGGGATTTTATAATTAATGCACCATTCGTCATAGATCATCAAGTTCTTTGTTAAGCTAGCCGCTCGTACGAAAATGTAATATTAATCCAATTTCAAGCGACTTTATATTAAGTTCTCATTTACTGAGACAATTGAAGAATATTTGTATAATTGTATAATACAGTTTATTACGCCCGTATTCTATATTGCTAGAACTTTGGTAGTACCATTATAATATTATTCCATCGTTTCGAAACGGCTTAAGAAATGTCGATACTCCAATCGTTACGATCATACGGA
Source organism: Nomada fucata (assembly GCA_948146005.1). Classification (NCBI taxonomy): domain Eukaryota; kingdom Metazoa; phylum Arthropoda; class Insecta; order Hymenoptera; family Apidae; genus Nomada; species Nomada fucata. Next base: position 11,094,661 of record OX411275.1, read on the forward strand.
TCGCGTGTTGCTCCAAAAACGCCATATTCAAATCGCCTTGGGTTAATTACCCATCTCCGACGACATAGAACAGCCCGGCTCCCCGAACAAAGGCTCGCAAAGTCGTTCTCTCTCGTTCTTAACGTGCACTTCGTTATTCAACGTCGTGAAGCACAGTGTCCTTCGCTGCTGATCTGGTTTGCTGTTTGCAAAGGCGATGCGTATATACCCCCCAAGATTTCGAGCGCCCGCCATTCCTTCTACGTATACCTACTCCCGAAGGAAAGTTGCAAGTGCAAAGCCGCGACTACCGAGCTTTTAGATACGAGCATACTTCCCCCCTCTTCCGTCCAGCGTGCCACCATCTTCTTTTCTCTCGTCCTGCACCCGATATAAGCTGAACGGTGTGCGCGCGTTCTGGCATTCTAATTCTTTATGCAGCCGGCCGAGGAAATTCACAGTAGGAATGCACAGAAGGGAGATTGCAAAATCCAGTTCCCCCTTCTTCTTCCTTTTTTTTCCTTCCCTTTTCTTTTCTATTTCCTTCCTCCGTTCGGATCTACACGATAGAGAAGGAAAGAGGGGACGTTTTGTGCCCTGCATTCAACTCGGGGCACGCTTGGTAGGTGCGCGTGTGTGCACGCAGCCAGCCACGTGTCCGTGTAGTGCACACGGTACGGGGAAAGCGCGCGAGTGCGTGCGTGTGCGCTTCCGAAAGCGAGCGGGACACGCGGGCCTTCACGCTGAAGGAGAATCAATAGATGTGCGTTGCATCTTGCCCCTCTGCCCCTCACACCTCTCCCGCCGCCACCCCTCCCGTTTTCTGACAACCCCCCGCGGTCCCTTCTTCGTCCTCTCCAGCACACTGACTCGATCTTCGCACGAGAGCATCCCTTCTTTGCTACTCCGTTTTTGGGGATGCAGTTCAATGGGCTCTTTGTTGTTCGGGAACGGAATCTTTTTGTTTTCGTTAAAACCGATTCGTCGTGCTGTTAAAGGGTGGAAATTTGGCGCTGCTACTTCGTGGGATTGGCTGGGTAGAAACGGGTGGACAGTTTTCCCTTGATTTTTTTTTTTATACGTTCGATTGGAACGGACGATTTATTTTTCGGGCGAGCTTGGCGATAGAATTGCGGTTGGTGGGCTCGTTTAGAATCAGGAGGATTAATTTCGTAGTTGTTAAATTTACGTTACACGGGCGGTGTTTATCGAAGCGTGCAGCTGTTAATGAAACATTTTAGTGCTGTGTGATATTTCCAATTTTTTAGAAAGATGTTACGCGCATTGTCTTGTGAATCAATCAGTCGTTAAGGTATCGTTAGGTATGTAAAAATAACACAGAGTTGTATTGGAAATGGGTTTATTAAATAACTTGTGATTTTATAATATTTATTGAAAAATCTAACAAGTTGAGTACCATTGATCCTGCTGACACTACTTTTACCACAAGATCCCGGGTGAAAGACGTTGGTAGCCCAAAATTATTTGAATTGGATTTTAATTGTTCATTTCGATCTGTCGAACCAGAAGCGCAGTATAAATCCATGTAGCTGTTTAATATTATCCGTGCAACGGCGCGTTCGAGCTTCTATTACAACTCCCAGAAGTGGACGTTTTCCCAGTAGAATTAGCCTTTTGCCTCTAAAAGTTTCCTCGATTTCACCAATGTCGTCGATCGTTTTTACGCATCGCTTGTCCTTCCCTGTTTTACAACCTACGTTTTTTCTTTGTCATGCTGAAGATTCTATCGGTTCGAAACTTGACGCGTAAATCAAGATATAAAGGCGGATAAACGGCAATGGGCGTACAGCATGACAAAATAGAGTGAGCAGAGGTGTATGCGTATAGTAAGGTTAACATCGGCTGGCATTCGTTAAATGTACAAATACCTGTTCGAATGGTAACTGTCCTCGACCGAGTGCTAAAATATTTAAACGGAGAATTGCCCCTTAATGATGCTTGCCTTGTTATACCTTTCCCCCCTGTTTAATTCTCTATATTGTTCACCAATACATTTTCCTTGATAATTACAATAGGACGAATAAGTTGTTGTTCAATGAAAGTCTAGCCTGTTTTGTATTTTATGTATCGATGGTTTTCAATTATTAGCACATGATTGCATCACTTGACGTATACTTTGTACTTACGAAGTTACATCTTAAGTCATTGCCTGCGAGAAAGAAATCCGGCTAAATGACAGTCGGCTTATAAAAGTTGGAAGCAGTATTTTCGGATCTGACAACTTCATTTAAAAAGTTCAGTCCAATGTTATATTCTTTTGAACTTCAATGAGTTTTTTTAAATTAGATTGTACGTTTTATAGGATGCGTGAAATTACCAATCTGCTAATTCTAGTATTATCGAAAAAGTTGCAATGCAAATTGAAGCGAACGTAAATCTGAATGCAAGCAGCACGTGGCGAAAAATGCGTAAGATAAATTCGGCTAATAGTATACGTACATATAAGTTGAAAGAAAAATAATATTGACGAAATTGTCCACGGTGGCGTTCTTTCCATTCGTCCCTTACACTGTCGCAGTTGAATGCATCACAGAGCGCATAATAACGCACGTGTGCCAACGTATCCGTGTATTTATTGATCTATCTGCTCCCGTTTATCTGTATTCCGCAGCCCTCAAGTTTTGGAGGGTTGCACAGGGTGCAACCTCTGGCGTAGCTCCACACACGGAAACACAGCAACAGGGTTAGCATCCCTTCCACCCTTGGCGCGAATATCCTAGATCAAACTAGTTTTACAAATAACAGCTTCACTCTCTTCTCATTACCAATTCGTCTTTCTCCATCCCCGAGAATAAGCCACGCAAACGTCAGACTCCTTTTCGACCGCGCAGCTCCCCCCTCGCGACGCCGAGACAAGAATTAAAAAAAAAGAAAGAGGAAAAAATATTCTCCAGAGGAAAATTTTACGAATCCATAACCCGAAAGTTAGCGTATCAAAAGTTGCATCTCTCTAGGGGCGAAATAGGGTGGATATCGAGCAAATCGAAGCGACGACCGTGAAAGCGGCGGCGAAAGCGAGCGCGGGTAATTGTAATCGCGGGAAACGTGGGCGAGTTTGGGAAACGTAGGTAGCTCGTGCCAAGAGGAAGGGTGAATGGGCGGCCGAGTCGGCGGGAGAGGCGAAGAGAAAGGGACACGGCGAAGGAGAAAGGGGGGTACAGGTGAAAGTGAAGCGAAGGTGGTCGAGTTAGAGCTGTGTTTGGGAGGGTGAAAGGAGGTTAATGATTAGTTCTTCCGAGGTCGGGGGCTGTTGCCGGGTGCAGGTTGCCCGGCTCCCTTCAGACCACCCCCGAGGACATCGTCCCCTCTGCCCCTCCGGCTCCCTCCTGGTTTTTCGCCCTCCAATCCCCTCCGCACTCACCGATCCTGCCAACCTCCAAAATTTCAGACCCCGCCGCCGACGTAGATACGCATACGGGGGGTGTGAGAGCTTGCAAGGTTGTTCTCCCCTCCGCGATCTCGCTGCCACTTTCAGGAACGTAGGTAGGGCGCGCGATATTTCCTTTGCGATGAACATGGTATGAGTACAGAAATTTTTTTTTATAAGGTCGATGGAGAGACCGATGCATGCAGCCATAGTGCGATATTTTGTAGGAGGGTGGAGGAGAGAAAAATTTGCAGGGGATCAGATATGCGAAATATTGCTGTAATTATTGAGCGATGTCAGCTATGCGAGCGATGGACGAAAGGGGCGAGCGAAATACCTGTTTCGTGCGATCGACAAAGTTTAAACATTTCAGGCAGACGGTCGATAATGCTTTATAGCGTGAACGTTTCCACCGGGATGTCATTTGTCTGTCCACCGTTCCAATGAAATGCAAAATAATTTCTTGCCAATATATTTCACGCCAAATTTCAGTCGGATACTTCGGTCGCTTTAATATCTCTACTAATAACTCACACAGCGGCTACCGTGTTATTAATGAGTCACTCAGGATTAATAAGGAAGCACGCGGTGTTCTCGTTTCGTGTATTTAATTCAACCGCTTTCAGAAGAACGGACAATCGAGGGACAATCTTCCGTTACATTTCCCCAAACGTCAGCCAGCCAGGCAGATCCTTCATTTATCCTACCTTATCTTAAATACGGCGAAGATGCATGCACGACAGTGGAGAGTTATAATTCATGTATGCCGCCCGAAAAGCTAGAGGGGCCAAACACATCGGCGTCACCTGGCTAATTTGACTAACAAATCGCACTTGAGGGACGCATCTTCTGCACCGGTCTTCGCGGTTGAAACGATTGGAAAATATCTAGTCCGGGTATCTCTCTATTCATCGGCGTATAATATTAGCCGGCATTAAGTAGATCTGAAGCATTTCAACGTTACCCTTCGTTACCCCAAAAAGCAACTCGTTTCCAGCTAATTTCGCGCTTCCCCTCGTTCACGATCCTCGAATTTGACCATCCCGTGAAACAACGTATGCATGGTAGCATGCACAACAAGAAAAATCAGCGTCGTCCTCGTCGATTGCATAGCAACGGCGTGTATTTCGTCGATTCGCCGCGTCGCGTTTCGTCGTCTTTTTCGTCCGGCAGCGTGCTAGTCGAATTATCTTATCGATTCACGAGCAACGAGTCCGTCGGTTGGACACGGCAACGAATTCGTTCGCTCGCCGCGGCGAAATTACGCAGAAAGAGAGGAGTAGATAGCCGGAAAGAGGAGGGAAAAAAAAAAGAATGGAAAAAAGGACACTTCATCGCGCTCGCCCTTTGCAACGTCAGCCCTGGCCAAGGCCGCCCTTATAGCAGGCCGAGAGAATTTTCTAGCGAAAGTGATGGCTGTGGGTTAGGTTTGGGTAGCTTGCGTAGGAAAACCGAGTGCGGGGGTGGTTGTGCGTTGCTCGGCAGTGGAGGCGGCTGTTCCTCCACCTTGAACGCGCGCTCGCGGTGGCCACGGTGGGGTTGCTGGAAGCGGCGATGAGGGGTGGAATGGCCGGTCCGAAGGGTGGCGAGGTAGAGGGCGCATCCGTAACCTTGCAACCCTCTTGCGTACGTGGAGGAAGGGGAAGTGACAGGAATCCCGGGAGGAGCGGTGGGTTATGGGTTTGGAGGCAGTCGGGGGTGCAGCCGCATGGGGCGGCAGTGACGGGCGTGACGTAGTCGGTGGAGGATGTACGCCCCTGTCGGCGAGGGCCACGGCAACCAACAACCATCCCTGGTCAATCCATGGTGGCTTCAACCGCCAGGTACACCGTCTTCACCTGTTCACATTGTTCCGTGCGTTCTGTTTAGACACAAAGAATCCGACAAAAAGACACAAAACAAGATTTGCTTGGGTTTTTGCTTGAATTCTATGAGGATCTGATAGATCGTCGAGATCGATGAATGGAATCGATGAATGAGGAATGCAGAGGTGGCTGAAGATGAATATATTTGATCTGTCTGTTCTGTAAGTGGCTTGGGAGAAATTAGCGGGAACCGGTGAGACCGGTGGTGGTACCTGCCGTTCGTGGTTGATAGGTAACTCGTGATCGCATAGACGAACGCTCGTGCAAGGAGGATTAAGTCTCCTTGCTCGATTGCCGGTATTCCCTGTGGTTTGTGAACGATACGTGGAATGTCGGAGGTTTTGCATTTGGACAATGTTGTTACGCTTTAGGCTATTCTTGTTTAAGTAGAGGCGGTGTTAAGAGCGATAGTTTGGATGCAAGGCAAGCGATTGGGTAATGCGCACTTTTCTTGTATTCTTTATTTAGTTACAATGGAATCAGTAGTGGAATGCAATGATTTCCCTTTGGCATTATTGCTACGATGTTGTTAATCCTCTTTAGACCAGCTTACATATCTTGCGTATCATTCTGCTCGATATTAGCCGTGACAGGCTATTGTGTTGGCATGAAAATTTTCTGTGCGTATGAAATATTCTCACCATTGTTCATGGACGTACTATGGAAAGAGCGCATACGTAATGAACGGAACACAATATATTCTCCCACAGCTGCATACAGTATTACTCGAGATTAGAATCGCTTTCGTCAACTACTTTTCCCTGTCAGGTGAACCGTAACTTCCACATTGGTGCATCGTCACTATGCTTTTTCTTGTTAAATGAATACTTTTATGCACGTGTCCACGGCTGGTCCCCGTTATATGCATTGAAAATACATGTAGATCTCGAGTTTCCTTCGTTTAAACATATCTAGTACATGCACGTGCTTTTAATCAGGTGTGCGTAATACGCGTAACTGTATACACATGGCGGGAATTATATTCGCGTAATACATGCGTAAAAATTCTATACCCATTGGGTAACTACACTGCAAGTGCAACTATTGTGTACTGAATTGAACCCTTTTAATACATACCCGTTGTATATACCAATTTTGGGTAGCAGCATCACCATATTTCATTGCAATTTGACATATTTTATTTTCATTATAAACATGTTGCATTAAAATGCATTTGAAAAAATCTGGCTTGTTCGGTGCGAGAAATCTCAATGTTTGCGTTAGGGGAAAGACACCAAACAGTAAAACGAAAACCCTAACCCGTTTGTTGGTTGTCGAATAAATGTCAGACAACTCGTCGTACGAGAGAACGAAATTCCATCGCTGAGGGCTGTTTGCCTATTGTTTCCCCGCTAAATTCCTGTGAGAACTGTTAGATTCTTTTTCGTGGATAGCATCGATTTCTATTTCACTCGTTTTACCTCGAAAACAATGTTCCACGCTCGATTCTCACGCCGTTTCCCGCGTCCTCGCCCTATTGATTTTCGCGCTTTTGCGAAACGCCAAACGGTTGCAAAGTTCCGAACTGTCGCACCGGTAGTCCGACCGACACGTGTCGCAATCTTGAGCACGCGCAGCCTCTTCCTTTCGTTCAATTTGACAACGTATTTGTTAACGAACGACGCGTTTCTAACTTTGAACTATTTTAAGGGCTTCAAAATCCCTTAACGACCAAGAGCGACGTTTCTAGTAAAAATGTTTCTCCGTGGAATAAAAACTTTTGCCCAACAATTCTTTCGTTCGGGTGAAAAATTGATTTTTCTTAAAGATGATTTGTGTCTTTTTGTATTCTACCAAAAATATATGAGATAGCTGCGTTTAGAATTACTTGAGAACAATTATTTGGGGGCCAACTCTTATTTCTAAGTGTTCTTAACCTTCGATGTATGTACAATCGTTTACATGAACGATGCGTAACGATACCATACGTTCCATTAAAGCCCCATGATCAAGCGCAGGTATAGTTAACTAATGGCGGCTGCCAACAAAATATATTATGTTCGTGTGTGTACGTATCAAGATCAAGCCTCTGCGTCGATTTACGAGAACCGGTAAGAGAGAGCCCTCCTAAAGCCCTCCTAAACACCTGCTCGCGTGGTGTTAATGAAATTTCCTGTTCATTTGCCTCTGTTTGTTTAATTGCAAACATGCATATGTTGTCATCCGCACGAAAGTATTTTATAGAATACAACAGTGACAGATACAATGCAACATTTGTGAATTGTCATTAAGAAATTTTCATGGTTATAGTGTCTAACAGGTATGGCCATTCCGTGCAACCGATTCATCGCAGTCTATATAATTTCAACGCGAGACAAGGATTATTTCCATCTTCTTTCTCTGTACACATTTTTTCGACCGTCTCCTCTTCGTATTATGAACGCGTTTGCATTTTCAGCCCGAAATTTTCATCAGATGAACCCTTTCTCTGCATTCTCTCTACCCCTCGGCAATTATTACCAGGATTCAGGATCACGCAAATCTCGTCTTTCTCTCTTTCTCGTTTTCCCTTTCATTCAGGGATGGAAACATCGGGGGGATCGTTGGATAAGGGGGAAACATTGCTGCGGTAGGCATCGTTGGCTGCAGTATTGACTATGCTTGTGAGAGCAGCTCTTTCGTAGAATGTATTTTCTACAACGTTATCACCCTTTACTCCATGCTGCGTCGTTTCCTCCTCAACCGCGTCGCGATGAGTCTTCTCGAATTTCGATGGAGCGAATGCGGCGGAATGGTGAGCGATTAATTGCGCTTTTCCAAAGATCCTTCTCATTGTTCCGACAGTATTTTGTATCCTACGTTTCATCCCATGTACCGCTCTTTAATTAATCCTAGTTCATATGTGTTGTTGAGGACTGAAATAGTTTTGAAATATTTGTATGGAATAATTATATTCGAGATATTTTTTTTTATATGTCGTTTTTGGGCCAGGTTTTACGATGGTATAGTTGATTTGATATAAATTGAAGCTGGCTTTTGGATAACACGAAAAGGGATGACACTCAAGTTATTACTGTTGGTTAATGAATAAACGATTTACCTTTACAGTTATTGCATTCTATTTATCACGTTGACAGCGTCGTTTTTTTAATGTTAGTAGCTTCTTTTGGGTACAAGGTTAAGAGCTAATAAAGGTGAATTAATTCGGTTTAGTCTCTGGCAATATGATAATGTATTTTTAATCGGAATACGACGATGCATGGAAAAGCACGAGTTCTGTGAATAAATAAATTATCACGACCATAATAGGCACTTCAAATGATGGGCTAAGTCATCTTCCTTAGTTACCAGGCGTTTAAAAACGTGGTAGAAAAATATATGGACATTTAAATGCCACGTTTGTCAATAAAGTACGTGCCGGCTAATCGAAGTTCTGTTACATACAACAAAGTTCATATAATTGTATATAAAGAAATTTACTTTTCCGGTGATTAAGATACAGCTAATCTCAACGAGATCTTTATACTTTTTCTCATGAAACGCATGCATCACTACATAATCTACATATTCGTTTATTACTTCCTACCAGTGAGATTTCTTTTCGGTGGAACATTTGTTTAAAAAAAAAAAATGCACACTCTTATGTATAGTATTTCGTGCCTTTGACTTGTCTCTGGTGTTAGTTAGAGTGGGTTATCAAAGCAGTGCCGCACTCTTGTACGTATTGAGCGCACCAAAAGCAGCGGGGCCCTTAATTGAATCGGTGAAGTAATTCAGTTACCGGCTACACAGTAATGCACTAATGCAGTTTTCTGCCCGAGAGAAAAACAACGGTAACTCTGGCTCTGCAATGCTCGTCTGGAGCACTTCCTTTAAAAAGGGCACCTTTTCGTACAGTAAAATATTCCTCAACTAATCAGTTATAAATGGTATGCTTCACATTCGTGATCGATTTTTTTTCGTACATTATAAAATTGATTACTCAGTTATTGATCTGCAGTTTCACGTCTCATTCAGATAAAAAGGTTTAAATTTATGCTTGCTCCTACATTTTAGAATTGGCTCTTTAGTTCTACTTATTTGAAAGATATCTATATTATAGATATCTTTCATCTATATTATAGATATCTTTCATATATTTCAGATATCTATATTATAGATATTATAGATAGATAAACTAAGTTTACCGTTCATTACCGATTTCTATGAATAATTCGATTTTTCTTTAATTACTACCGAACATAGGATGCGCATGTGTGAAGTGTGATGCGAACGTATGAATGAAATTACGATAAGAACGTACGGTAGCATAATTGAATCTGCATGGAATGCATTTCATAGACGATTTGCCTGAGCACCACGATTATAATCGCGTTATTGCTAACGGTATAAAGATGCACTTTGCCAATGTCAATGACGAACAACGCATTCGTCCAGTACCCTCTTTCGTGTTTCTTAGATGCCTCGATTCGCAATAGAACCAAATAGGATATAAAACGACTATACGTTGTACCTCTTCCAACGAAATATCAATCGCCCTCGAAAGATACGCTCCTAACGTCATTGGACGTCGCGTAATTTTGACGATTTTACTGTATACATATAACACATTCGTCAACCACGGCACGTCGTGAACACTAATTGAATCTTTGATGCGACCTGTTCTAATAATTTGTATAACTCGGTCCCCCCTGGAAATGTTACTATTGTTAGAATCTTCCTTGCAACCCCGTACAATCGTTATCCCACCGCCCACCCATGCCTACGTATTTATATCATCCCCCGCTTTCATTTTCCCAGCAAACACCCCGTACCCAAATTTCCTTTCGGCACATCTTTTACCACTATTTCCAAAACGAAAAAAAAACAACAAAATCCGCGCAACGCAACGCATTTTCTCCGTGCCCGGGCCCGGTGACATAATACGCGTCGCCATAAGAGAACCGCCGAATTACTTGCTTGTGCGCGCTCACGTACACACGCACATGCACGCACACGATCGCGCGTGTTCGCGAACGCGAAATCAGCGCTGGTATCACGCGCGTGCGCCCCGGGGCTCGCGTGTGCGCTGCAGTGCGCACTCACCCCCGCCACCCCTTGTGCACACGCCCGTGCTGCAGCGTGCCCGCGTAGCGTGTGTGCGCGAGTGCGTGCGCGAACTGTCCGCCTGTGTGCGTGGCCAGGGGCGCGCGTGCGGCCCCGCAGCGACCTTGAGCCTCCAAGTCCTCCGCGAGCCTCCCCTCCATCGTTCAGCCTCCCCTTACACGCAATATCTCCCTCCCCTATCGCCACTGCCGCAATTGCTTCGTTCCGTCTCTGTCTCTTTGCCCCCTCCCCCTCACTCTGTCTCTCTCGCTCTCTCTCCTTCGCGAGCTCTTTTCCTCCCCCTCCCTTTCGCTTTCCTTTGCTCTAAGCGCCGCGCATCTAGGGATGGACTTGAGCCGCGTTTGGTGTTGGTTGATCGTCTGAATTTGGGGTGCAAGATGTTTGTTGGTTGGAATAGGAAATTGGGCGCAGAAGAGGCGAATGGGTTAAGCGAATGGCGAATGGCGAGCGAAGTTTAGCGAATGGGTGTACTAGATGGTAATTTTGGGCAGGTTATTCCGTCGCGTTTGATATGTAGAATTATATGCAGTAACGATGCTTTACAATCTATAGCAAGGTATAGATTATATGAATTATTATTATTATAGTTACGATGAAGTAACGATTAGACAAATTTCTAGAACCTCTATCGTAAAGTCTCGGTATACAGATTTGTATCGATCAAAGCGAATCGGACAAAGCTAATACTATTTTATACCAGACCTCCGCTCCTCCATTCTCTGCCCGATATCCGTGCAAATTATCCATTCGGGAACTTCTTTCAGGAATTAAATTAAAAGCGAGTAGATGTAAATTCGTATGCTGCGGCCTGTTCAAATCCAAATTCGATATTGCACTTTTGTGTCAAATATGAAAGCGCACTGGACACGTAATACAGATAAACAAGTTAACTCGCCCGCTTCAGTTAACAGGTTATACGCGAACAAAATTTCAAGCGAGCGGGCAGGTCTTATATGCCTCGAATTTGTTCGGAAACTCAGCATAGCTGATATGTCGATAGCCATCGCTAAGCGTCGCACAGCGATGCCTCGAGCGGCTGAATTTCCATCTACCTTCTGTCTCGCTCGCTCTTTTCCCACTCATTTTCGTACCCCTTCCTTTCATTACTCTCTACCGTTACGCTCGTCCTCGTCGTTCATGGTGCCTCTCGCTCATCTCCCCACGACTCCTACGCTCTTTCCCCCTTTCTCTTCCCCCCTCTCAGAAGGCTCGACGCCTCTTGCACGCACGCAATGCCGAAGCAGGGAGTGCACACTAAATTTTGGTGGATCAGGGACGTACACGGCGACGTTCCAGAATGGTGTCGATCTAGGGCGTGGAGTTCATAAATTGTACCCCGGTGGTGTTTTGACAAACGGCATTTGATTAGTATCTTTGGCGTACTTTATGAAGGTTTATCGTTTCCTTGGATGTAAGCCCGGAAGCACTGTATGATTCATGTTCGCGCGTTTTGTCAAAATCATTAGGTGCACGATACGCGTACAATTATGTACTAGGTCGTAGAGTAAATGGGTCATCCCGTCGAATTCTTTTCACCGTGGCACGATTACGCGCGTTGCGCATCGAGGAGAACATGTTTTTGAAAAATCGGAGCAATCCTGCAGGAGTGTGCAGCGGATTTATCAATTAATCGCGAGGCGAGGAAGCGATTTCAAAGTTCTTCTGTTTTTTCTGTGCTGGTAACTCGTATTTCGATGCAGAATTCGACAGGAATTTATGAAGCGAGTCGATGGGAGACTTCCTGAATGTATCATTCGCGAACGGCTCATTCTACTGCCCGTGCAGCGTGAGCGTATTCTACTTAATAGTCTGCATAACTCCACTTAGGATTCTCGGAACTTCTTTCATCGTAGGTTTGTCAATCGTAGGTTCAACGATCACGTTATTTAAATAGCTTCGTGGATTCGTTAACACAGAGTGTAGAATAGGCTCGCGTAAAAAAAATCAGGATAAACGCGATCAAAGCGAGCCATCGAGCAGTGGAAACGTTTCGAGCTACGCTTGTTTGCAGCTCGCTGTGAACGGCGAAAGGGTTATTGTCAGAACGAAGAATGACGCGAGCCAGTCATTCCGTTCCGATTCACTCAACCGACCGTAAATTTGTTCCGTGACCTCGACTTCAACACGCGCCCGTATGGTTACTCGACTGGACTCAAGAGTGTACGATGTACCGGGCGCAACTGCAATTTCGTTCTGCGCCATCGTATCTATGTATGTTCCCCTGGTACTCCTACTTTTTTTTCTTGTTGAAATCTCGATCGGCTGTGATTGCATAAGGCGCGACACACGTGTGCGTTCCAAGAGCATCGTCCACACGCTCACATGTTCATCGAACTCCTTGCGTAGTCATACCTGTTTGCTTTTCAAGTTTCGGCAAAGCCCAAGGCAAGTACGTGATTCTCGATGTCTGCCAGTTCGAGTAACCTGCAATAAGCTGCGATAAATTAAGTATCTCTTGTACATCGTTTCATTTGCATTGAACGAAGAGTGCACAAGTCGAGTATGTAATCTGAAAATGGACTTCTCAGAACTCGTGTTTCGTTAAGATTGAATTGCATCGATGGTACGATGGTTTCGTTGACTCTGGATGTAACGGTCTAGTGGTAGACCTTTGGAGGAGGTGGACTACCGTGTCCAGCGACGATTTCGTAAAGTTTCTTCACGAAACTGATTGGCTGTCAGGTGGCATTGTAATTGGAATTTTCTAACGTTGATTAAATGGTGAAAGGTGGGAAATGGTGAAGTTCGAATGGGGTACTAAGACATAATCCATATTGCATCTCTGCATTCGATCATGGTATAAAAATTCTATTTACTCTTTTTGTCAGACAGAAGTATAATGAACCGAATTGTTCATTGACATAGGTTTTTGGAAAGATCTTTGATCAACAATGTAGCTCAGATTGAAGTATAATCGTCATGTCCAGTAAATATTGTCCCCCCGTTTTGCGAACATGGGCGTGTGCCGCAAAATGCTAAGTACCTGTATAAATTATTCCCCCCTCCTTCTTTTTAGTTGACATCATTGTTTACTATCAATATATTCGAAAATGATTCTATTACTAAGAAAGGCCATTACTTATCTGTACACATCTGTAAAATATTCACGATGCATCCGCGACGGGTCCTGCACAGCCCGCGTCCGATTAAAATTTCCAAGCGGCAGTGACGTAATCGCGTTGACCGAAGTCGGCCGTGCAACCGGGTTCCCTTCCACGTTCCGTGGTGTTCTTGACGAGTGGCGCCACGTATCCGCGTTTCGCCCCTGGCACGTGTTAGATTAGAAAGTGGTGGGGGTGCGTGATACCTTAAAAGCGTTAGAGGGGATACGTGAAAGAACGAGAAAGACAAAGACAGCGGGGCAAAAAGGGAATACAGAGAAAGAAGGATAGCGAGAGGGATCCAGAGGCAGAAACACTATACGAAAGATGGAAAGAGATAGTAACGTGCAGAGTAACGAGAAGAGTACACGAGATAGGGGAAACGGTACGAGAGACCACGCGAACCGAAGTTCTAGCCTTAAGCAACCCAGCCCCACCCTCTTCGAAAAAGTCGAATCTTACTCCCTCTTCTACTCCTCCTATTCGTTTCTCCTTTACAAACCATTCTCCGCCTCCCACCTCCGCGACCTTCCCTCTTTTTTCCACTATGCTACCGCCACCGGCCTCCCCCCGCCCCCCTCCCCGAAAGCACATCGAACTCACACTATTTCGTGTAACCGCATTTGCATCGGTACCGATGACCCATATTCACGTTCTTTCCTCTGCGACACGGCACCACGGACGTCTTCGATCTTCCCTCTCTCTCTCTTTCTCTTTCTCTCCCTCCATCCTTCCCTCTATCTATCCCTCTCCCTCTCCTCCGCCATCGTCGGTCTCTTCCTCTATTCCTTCACAATCACCGTACGATCCTCCCGCGCGCGTACACACCGTCGTCACCGCGGCTATCTGTTTTCTACACTGCTCGTCACCGCCGGTGGAACCAAGACGGACAAGCGAGCGAGCCTGCAAGAGCGACGAGGAAAGACCGATCATAGCCCCCGCGGTTCCATTGTGCAAGGAGGGAAAGAGACAACCGACGGCGGACAGTTACGCGTAATACGCTCCTCGCCGTGGCGATGCGCGATGCAAGTCTGTGACTCGTTTTCGGCCGGGCGAAACGTAGACTCGGCCCATCAGTGTGTACGCGACCAGTGTTCGGATACCTACGAAAGTACTATCGCGCGGGCCCTCTGATTCTGTTTCACTTCGTGCCGTCTCTCAGCCGCGGTTCTGCTCTAGTTTGTTTTCGCTTCATTGTTGTTTCGGTTCTTACAGGCGACACTTGTAGCCGGGGCTTGTCGTTGCACCTGTTTCTGTGACACGATAGAGACGCAACATCGGTCCGGATCGCTGTGATCGTGGAACACTCTCGAGGGATCATGTGCCGTGTGGACACGTGTACGCGAGACCGGCGCGGATAATCGCATGTACATTACACTGTTTGCCCCGTTCAGTGAGTTCGTAGCGGGTTCGTAAGCCGCGAGATCGATACAAGTGTGAACTCGACCTGCTGGAGTAACATATAGCAGGGTGAATCGTGTGGTCCCGAAGTGGTGTCCGGTGGATAATTGAGAATCGTATCGCTGACGTCCGAACGGTGGAAGCAAGGTCGCCGATGCATCGGTCGATCCATTGAGGATTCCATTCGAGTGGACGGGTAATACGGTCCTGACGGCATCGGTAGGTCTCGCTCTCGTGCTTTTTTATCACTCGTACCGCGGAAATCCGGCAGAAGTTTCCTTGGCGCGGAGGAACAGAGTTTCGCGGTCGCACGACCGATTTGGTCATCGGTGAAACGCGCGCGCGTTACACGGGATCGATCTCCCGAACCGCTGTATTATTACATCGGCGTTACCTTGACGATCGACGAATTGCGTTCTCGTATTATATGTACGGTGCGTGACACTTTGGCGAGATTGATTTTTTTGATGGATTCGACGGATGGTATCGCGACTCTTTCGAGTATTTCGTGGCGAACCCTTCCAGCGCAAATAGGATGTACATACTTGACTCGTAGACATTCTTCTTTAATCGTTTAGTTGCGATAGAAATTGACCGATGTTAAGCCGAATACGTATTTGATGTAGTTACTTGTGACACGGCGCTGTTTTCGTTGAGGATTAAATCAATCGTATCTTAATTAATTCAGAGGAATGTTTTGCGGGTGCGTTTGGGCGAAAGAACGTAATTTTCTGGACAGCTAAGATTCAAGGGTAGATATATTGTTTTCAATGTTTGCTTCGTTTTTATAGCGTTACATTTATCGGCACTTTGTGGACGAATACGAGATATAATTGACTAAAAGTGAATTATTTTTTGTACAGCTGGACGTACTGTTGGGCACGAGCGTGATCAAGAAGGAGGATACCTAGTTGAAGGTGGCAGAGACAGGGGTGGCGAAGGTCACGGGGTCGGGCCTAGGGGTGGCATCATGGACTCTCATCAGCATCAGTTTTGTCTCAAGTGGAATAGTTTCGGTAGCAACCTAGCGACAGCGTTCTCGAATTTGTTCAAAAGCGAGAGTCTTACCGATGTCACCCTATTCTGCGAGGGTAAGTTTCTTGTACACCTTTATTTACACTACTATATTTGACCATCTTGAAATTCAGTGGTTACGAAACATTAGCAGTAGCGCAACGAAGAATACAAATATGTATGTACATGAAAAGTAATCTTTGATCGTACGTTTATCAATCAGTGATAACTGACATGTATGACGGTCAGTGCCGGTGACGAAAAGTGTACTGCAATTTCGAATCCTTTTTTTCTTTCGGTGAGTTGCAACAGGTGCTCGAAGAAGTAACGTTTGCAGTCATTTCGTTTAGTGGCAATTTTGCTAACGCACACGTGTAATCTAATGAGCAATCGAAAAGAACACCGTACGCCCGCGAAACGAATTTTCACCGCGTTCCTCGGCAAATCGTTCGAGCAACGAACCCACGTACGGTGCGCGTAATCGATCAGTCGATATCAAATCACTGCAATGACCCCTCGATAATATGCGCGTCATCGCCACTCACGTTTCGCATGCTTATCAGTTAATAACAAAATGCAAAAGCCCCGTTCGGGTTGGAAGTGGCGAATATGGTTCGGTTGCCGGTTCGCGCCGTCGAAATTTCTCCGCCTCCATGTCCGACGCCGAGGAAACCGTCGCCATTGTTCGTTGCACGCGAATACGCTCTCACCTGCCAACCTCGGCACGTGGTCAACCGCTGCACGTTGCAAGCGGTGCACGTGTGCCACTGCAGGCGAAGTGCACCGACCGTGGATTGGCACGCCCCTACCCCCGTTTCGCCCAATCACACGAGACGAGTCTCGCTCGCGCAGAGTCAGTCGGTGTGCATGCGAATTCTCACTGGCTTTGCACATCGCTCTACGTGTACGCGTATATACGTGTACGTGCGAGCGAGACACGCGTGCTCGATCGCGCGACTGTAGTGTGTGCGCGCGTGATTTTCCCCCGGCGCGAATGCAATATTCTTGCAGATTCGTCGCGAACAGCAGTTCGCGGAGGTCCGCGATGCAATGCACTGGTGTGTGCATTTGAGCGGTTGCCGCGTGTGGAGCGTTGGTCGATGGACATACGCGGTCGCGCGTTTGCACTCTTATTGCTTGCTGCTTGGCACGAATTGCAGTGTGTTTTATTGCGATCGATACGCGGTGGTGTTGTACGGTATTCGGCGCGAGGTGTACGGTTCGAGGAGTGTCTGGTTTCGACGATGTGTTAAATAATGCTGAGAGTTTGTGGCATT
Source organism: Nomada fucata (assembly GCA_948146005.1). Classification (NCBI taxonomy): domain Eukaryota; kingdom Metazoa; phylum Arthropoda; class Insecta; order Hymenoptera; family Apidae; genus Nomada; species Nomada fucata. The sequence continues at coordinate 11,111,732 of OX411275.1, forward strand.
GAACCTCGAACAATCGAAAGGTGTGGTAATAATAATATGGGACCGCTCGCTCCTCCGTTGCTTCGAATCGGCCGATTATGCATTCACGGTATGTTTATTTCGTTATCGATACAATGAGTCGGGAACGTACACCATTCCAGCTGGAAGTATTTCGTTTGTAATAATATTCCAGATAGTGCAACGGGTGCACGCTGTACCCTTTAACTTGATCTATGTTTAGAAAGCAGTCGAATATTCGAATAGAGTCGCCCACGTGTGTAGCTGTCGATGCTTTCGACGATAAGTTTCGTATTTCTGAACTGTGCACGAGATTAGAATAATTCGCGTCTCTTTCTTTTAATATTCGCGTTGCCGAAAATTCGCGCACCGTGTGCACCTTTGGCCGCACGAGAAACGAGGTTCGCCGAGGAGGATCCACGTTCGTCGCGTTAATAAAATTCGGTACGATTAATTAGTGTCACCGATAAGGAGACTATGCGTCAGCACGAACGGCCGGATATATTTTTCTCTATTATTCGCGTCGAATAAGGAAGGATGCTAAACTCTCGGGGCTCTCGATTCTCTTCGAGACACGTTCCTTCTACGATTCGTCTTAACCTCGATGCTAAAGATAACCGATCGTTATTTATCGGTATTTTGTTCGGCTTCTATACGTACACGCGCTGCTGCATTGACGCTGCAGTACCGTTATGAATCCTATTATCGAATCCGAAAGTCATAGATAGTTTGTCGGATACGTGGTTATTCGTGTCAATCCGACCCAGACAGAACTAACGGCATTCCGTTGAGTGCAACACGTGGAGAAAGTTTCTGTACGGCCAGATCGGACGATTAATCACTATGCTTCAAGACGACCGCCGGTTTGATCATTTAATTGGTTAGTTGGCTCATCGCGTTATTGTCGAACAGTTTTTTTTCTTCCTCCTCGTAACGGTCGCATGGTCTGCGCGGATCGATCGGAACAGGCGCTAAACCGCGGGGTTTTTGTTTGCCTCAAATGGTCAACGCAATCGATAATCATTCATGTCGGAATGCGGATTCTTCTACGTCAGTTTGTTTTCCTTCGTTCGAGATCCCTTTCGAAATTGCTTTCAAAACGGTTCCCCAGGAACGACCGCGACGTTGAAAAGAATAGCGGCGGGAAACGTTCAGCGAGACCGCGGATGGTCGACCTTTCGTACAATTGATCGGCATTGTTCCCCGCACGGCGGACTAAGAAGTAACGCCGCTTCTCACCTAGAATCACCAATTCTTTATCGCACGCGTCGAGTGACTTTATCGCGGATCAACATAGGTACATGTGTATTACATATTGAAGCCGGGTACACTTACCCCACCGTCAAAGTGCACCTGTTGGTTACATTCGATACAAAATAACGATATAAATAACGATATGCGCTGATGCTATTCGCGGTAATGCAACTGGGGCGTATCTCCTTGCTCCCCTTATCGAGCACGGTTTCGTGCCCCAAATCTCTTCTATCTTCTCCTCAAAAATTCCTCTCTGCATCTGCAACGACTCTCTCCCTCCTCTGCTTTACCCTCGCGTCTCGCGCGTAATATTTCACGCATTGCAACTCGGCCCCGGCTTCTGTCGTTACAGCTAAAGTCCACCGCGCGATTCGCGATAACCCCGGCTGGCCCCGCGGAGGAGGACACACTTCCGAAACGATAGTCTAGGTTTCTACGCGGGCGCGATACGAATTCTCTGTTCGCGCGTGCAACGATCGCAGCCCGCGTTTCTCTCCGTTCCCCCCTGTGTCCCGTTCCTGTCCCGTAGCCACGTTTCCACGCTTAACCCGATCCTTAACGTCTCTAACGCTTTCTCCCGTGTCCACGCGCGTGTCCTGATTTCACGAGAACCGCCTGTGCCTGCTCGCCCATCGGAACAGTTTCTTTCCAGCAGGGGAAAAGGAAAAGTTTCCTTTCTAGTCGCCGGGAATACACGAAGGTCGTGCAGCGGATCCAGCCGGTCGGACGAATGTCGACGAAAAGCCGCGGTGACCGTTCCGATTGGAGAGACAGGGAGTTGTAACGCGATGCTTTTGTCGCCTAGGAGAACGGTCCTGTGCCGTTGGTGATTCTAGAGGGTGAGAATTTAAAAGGGTGATCTGGCAGGCGGGAAGGGTTCAAGGACGATGGAATTTGGAAAGGGAGGCAACGAATCGCTCCGCGCTCCGAATAGACCGCGATTGAGCAACGAGTATGGCACGGTGCCCGTGTACGTATATATAATACATACGTGTGTAAGCGTGCGCTATCGACGCTATGCGCGCGGGTATACGTAATCGTTCGAAGGCCCAAAAGGAAGCCGAAAGTAGGCCTGGGTTACAGTTAGATCTAACAGTGTTCATCGTGGTATTCCACGGCTGGTACGTACAGGCGATGCACATTGGTTGGTGGAAGTTGGAACCATTGCGCACGTGGTGTACGCACCGCCACGCAACGCACGGCCGGTTTCGTGTTGGCGCGTAGGACGCGTGCATGTGTGTATTTTGTTAGAAGCTCGGGAGCGATTTGTGGAGAAATTTAGAATTTAGGTTGAGGCCTTAAGAATCGGAATGAATGTCTGGGTTTTTTTTAGCTCGTACGATTAATTTCAGTTCGATGGGAAATTGACGATTGGCGGATGTCCGATGGGAACTTTTTTTTTCTCACACAAATTGCATCCGCTGTTATCGATTGTTTTCCATGGTTTTTTTTACACCGGTAGAAATTTTCGTATTGACAACGGTACAGAGCATGCGTTGCGCGGGTTTCGAAAAATCTTCGTTGCGCTTGCTCCACGAATAAATCCCAATTGTTTAACGCTTAACGTAATATCTTTGCAAACGCGATAAATGTACGATTGTACCGCACGAGCGTAGAAGTTTATGTTGCGACTGATTCAGTGCCGGGAGTTGCATAATATTGCATAATGGGTGAACGAAAAATACGAGCTAAAGATAAGCCTCGAGCACGTAAATCTTTCGCCGTAAGCATTGTGTCGGACGCGAAGCAGGAACACGGGTAACTGCGATACGGAAATATTCGGAATAAAAGCGAGACAGAGAAACACGTGCGTATTACGGTCGAACCGTGGCTTCCAAATTTATCGTTCAGAATGCAAAAAAAAAGTTTTATGAATGTGCGCGAATGGGCCTCCGCGTAACATACAGTTCCGTATGTGTATGACGTTACACAAGATTAAATGGTGCGTGCAAGCGACACGTGGAGCGTTAGACTAGAAACATTCGTATACCGTTTGCCGGTCTTCGAGCCGAACTATTCCGGAGGCACTGTGCTTGGCTCCGAATGGCGGCGTCCTATGTGGTCATCGTGACTAAAATCCAGTCGAGTATGACCCAAATAATTGCATTTATATGCATGTACACCGTGTAACTTCCACCACAATCGCCACGCGACTTCTTTTCGAATTAGTAGGAACGCGAAGAGTTTAATCGTTTCGTCTACAAGCCCGTTGCATCCCGAAACAGATTTTCTTTCGTAACTCCTGCATGCTCCCCGAGATATTCCTGTGAATTTTACGAAGGCTGCACAAATCTGACACAGAGATCCGTGTTACGTATATACGTAATTATAAGCTTACTTCGTCGGTTAACAATTTCACAAATTTCAATATCTCCGCGTTATCGGTCAGTGGATAATCAACTATTTTCATAACGACGGTGCTGAAAATAAAGGTTCATTCATCGATCGATTCCGTTCCCAACGTTCGTGATGTCTCAGAAATTTTTATTGTATGCGGCATTTTATTCGGGATTACAATACTGTTCGTACATAGCGTGATTAAGTTGAATCCCCGACGTAACGGCGAGATACGGTCTTGTGAACGTGGTGATTATCTTTCGAGATCAATCATTGTTATTGGGTCACTGTGTTCAATGCAGCGTGATAACGCGTGGACAGGCACGGTCTCCCAACGGCGCACGGTATCTAGGTGAACTAAAAGGGTCGACCATAAGCAGGAAATTAGGTCATGCCGTCGGTTCCCCGTGTGTTGCAACCGAACGTGGGCTAGCACGGAAACACGCACAGATGCGTGGCCACTATGCGTGGCTGCATGTGCACGCGTGAGAAACTTTCACGACACGTTTCTTGCGTCTACCGCTTACGCTTTTCAATTACCTTTGAGTTATGAGACATTGTTCGACGCCGTGCCACTACTTTCTATTCGATAACGTGCGCGTATGCGACGACGATGGAAAACTCTGTACGATGTACGATGGGATTGTACTTTGTATAGAACGCTTCGCTGTATCGTGCTTTTCATTTTATCGATAGACGTTATACAACGCGTACATGTAAACAAGAACGTACACGCTTTAGAACACCTTTTACGAATCTCGTAATTAGGGGCTTCACGTTCGACGGTATTTATACACCAATTCGATTCTAGTTAATATTGGAGTAGACCATTTTTTTTTTTTATCTGAACGTAGGTTTATAGATCTGATTACAGCATTGATAGTGAATGTAATTCGATTACAGGGATTTTCTGTACGCAAGATTTCCTCGAATATATTCCATCACGCTTTAAGAATATGTACCTATATATTCTAAGGCTATTCGAATTTCGTGATTTACTTTCTCTCGATCGTTTGACGAGTTATTTCATTCTGTTCATTGAAACTGCATCGCCCGGAACAACTTCCGCGACAATTGATATTAACTATCAGTCGGACTTCATTTTATATTCGAATAATTTCGAATTCGTGCATTTAACATTGAAGCAGTCCTCGCGTTCTGTAGAGACATTCTCAAGCAAATACATTGGAACTCGTAAGCTAAATTATTCTTAATATCGCTGTTGAAGTAGCGCAACTTGTACAAGCGTTTGTTAATTCATTCAGGGCCGATACGATTCGGCTATTCCATCGTTCGTTCTTGTTCATTGATCGACAGCGGCGCCCGCTCATTTTTTCAGCCGCGCGCATAAATAAAATGTAACGCTTGTTATCTAGTCGATAAGACCGCTCGAACACAGGTACATACACTTCCGTTATTTGAATTTCGGGCGGCGATTCAAGAATATAGATCCCCGGTTAAACGTAACGCGTTGCTGCTATTTTTGTTCGCGAACAGAAAGAGGTCTGTGTCCGACTTCCGCGCTCCGAAACGTTTTTCTTCGATAAGTAATGTGAGCGATTCTCTGCATAAATTGTCGTCCACGATGCGTGGCGATTACTTTTCAAATACGGGAAAATAGGGGAACGGAAAACGTAGAATTTTATTGGAAAAGATCGACGGAAGCGTGTTCGAGAAAGGATCACGAGTCGTGGCGTCGAGCGTAAAAACTCCGTTTCAGAGACATAATGCACGGCCGATACGAAGGGGATAACCGAGAAATGGGGAGTGAACGTACTTGACGCGTAAACTCGTGAACTCGGTGAATCAAAGTACGCTTCTTAGAGTCAAGGTTAAGCTCTGATGCAACAGGATGCCGGCCATTGACCGTATTTCATTCTCTCGCCGATTCATAATCGCGCACGTGCTGGTGATTCGCAGCGATTTCTAAGGGTATCTCCTTTGTTATTGCACATTGCTGCATTTCAAACTGCAACGATTTACTATAGTTTAGCACGCGAGCAAGTAATATCGTTCAATGTTATTTCATTTTCTCTGCCACTTATGTGTTCACTTTTGTCGATAAGCGTCGATGCTTTAATCTCTGATAGAGGAGGAACTCATTTAAGTTCGAAAAATACAAGTTCCCCAAAACGACACTCCAGAATGCTCGATTCAGCTCAATTCTCTCTATTAACAATCTCCACGAAGAGAAACGAAATATTTGGTTTCGCAGACTTTATTTCCGATTTATCCTCCTTTTCTATTGCGGATTATTATTATTATTATTTGTTCATCTGTTCAGGGACGACTTGCTCGACCGTTTAATTAATAAAATGTAATCATCGTACCGCTCGACCTGAACGAGAGCTAATCCATCCGTTGAAAAGCGATCGTCATTCATCTTCCATGCGTGAACAAATCGTTCATCGACTTTTCAGATATTTTGTCGTTGCTTTCGCAACGTTGTACGTATATCTCTCTTGCATTAATACCGACCGATCGAGCGGCTAACAGTCGGTGAAACGATGGAGCCGAACACTGTATTTCGAGATTCCTCGTTAATCTATTCTCCGTTCGCGCAGCGCTATTTGCCAATGCGGTTACGAGGTCCTCTTGCCAGTCGCCGTTTGCGTTAGAAACGTGATGCCCATAACCGGCCACGTTTGCCGACATCGCGAACTCGTTATGCGAGTTTAGTTGGTTGGAATTCGTGGAACATTATGGCCGGGCATAAAAGTACCGTAATCGTACAATTACTCGTCACGAAAGCCAGTATTTTTCTCGCTAGATGCTGATAAAACGTTAGAAGATTTAACCGGAACAACGTGAATTTCTACGACGTCGCCCGAAATGCAAAGTACAAACATGTGGATATACATACATAGTACGTGCGATCTTCGTTTATCACGGCCGTTCATATTTTTCTTGGAAAACAATAAGGCACGATATGTATCTCGGCGTTCAGATATGCTTTTGAACATTTTTTCTGTAGGACACGATTTTCGCGATTATCGTTATTATAGTATTTGTTATAAATTGTCTTCTTTCGTATTTTTTTTACCCGATTTTTATAGCGGACATGCGTCAATTTGTAATCAGAGTTCGCGACAATGATCGGGAGGTAATGCATTTAAATGTTCGAACGGTCAAGTTTTAATCATTTTCCATTTCAAATTCAGCCCCGTGATACTTTCATTTTCATTCGTTATCTGACATTTCTGTTATTAGGGACCTGCGCAATGACTTGAGAGTTCAATACGGGCGAGTTGATAGGGTCGTATGATAATGTAGTTCTCGCGAGGTACGCAAGGTAGGGTCGAGGAGTCGCAAAGAAGTTCGAGGATCGTGGTACTGTAAAAGTGAGCGTGAAACGCGTGGAGTCATGGGTGATTTCAAGGCTCATCGTTCGTTAGTATTACAAAGCAAACGCAGAGTTGCGAAACTTCACGTATGTAGTTGATAGCATTGCTGCCGTTATCAGATTACTAGGGTATTAAATACCATGTGGCCGCGAAGCTAGATCGATAATATTATGCGTTGGCGCCTTTCGAAAGTCGCCCAACAGGTACGAAGCTCGTGGAACACGGATAACAAATAATTCGTGCACTACGTATCGAGGAATAATTTGAACGCGAGAAATGCTCGTATGCAGGTGCCCACGTAACTGATAACGCTCTATCGAATCGAGAGTTTAATCGCCACCCTACTAAGTGGGTCAATGACACTATTACACAACTCTGCCGGCTTAGCAAACTCGCGCGTGCATTTATGAGCTTTCATGAACAGACCCAACACGTATAAATATAACCGTGTATTCGCGATATCGTCGCTTCTGCCGCGACGAAAACACGCGAATTGTTGGCTCGATGTGTTACGTAGCGATGCCGGCGAATGTGACTTTAAGTAATAAGCATATAGATTCTTTTGGCGTGTTTCATTCTTCTAAGGCGTACACCTCGGTATAGAAATTTATCGAGGTGTACAATAACATTTATTGTATTTATTGCGCGTGACCAACTGCGGAATGTAAAATGAAACTTCCAGTATCCTTTACATTCGCTTTGTGCATGTAACTGTTCGAATTTATACGGCGCGCAGTGTGCGAACATTCGTACCCGATTTAACCGGTACTAGTTACAATAACAACAACAGTCACGCCAATCATTGCACCCTTACATCAGCGAGCACCCTCGCAACTAAAACTCTTCCACAGATAACGCATATTCTTTTACCATGGCGGCACGAACGATCGCCCGCTCTAAATAAGAACAAAAGGAGCACGCTAATCCCATAGGAGGCACCTGGCCCATCGCCAAAGGGTCATCGCACCCCGGCGAGCACCGAATATTTAGCGCTTTGCCACTAACGTGGAGCATTACACGCTGCAAAACGGTCCACGTGCAGCCACGTGCGGCTGCACGGCACACGTGGTCGCGCATACCGATTTTTCAGCCGGCCGGCGAAGTTTCAAAGCTCACGGTCATCTTCCCCACTCCGATCATTTCGCGCGTTCAATTCTCCGTTCCAGCTCCGTTCCGCCTCGCACGCTCGTGTCCCTCTTCTATTCCACGCGATTGTCGCGATCGTGCAACGAGCGGCGTGTGTACGAACATAGTGGAACATGTGCCAGCATCGCGACCTTGGTCCCACGCGGCCATTGGCCGGAACCAAAGGAAGCCGATCGACCTGATTGGCCGGTTCGCTGGAAAACGGGCCGCTCGGCGGTCGTCGCGTGTTAATCGCACGCGTGTGCCGCGGATTCTGGCGGCAAAATTCAGCCGCAGAGGGGAACTAGCTCGCGCACTCTGCATCGTCGACCTTGTCGGGGCATTGACCGTCGTTCTCGATGCCTTACTGCTTCTCTTACTCCGCCTTTCTTTGTCGCTAAGACCGACCGACCGACCGACCGACCGACCGACCGATCGACCGACCGACCGACTATCGTATTTCTAGCGAATCGACCGCGTTATCTATGTCGCGAGCTTTTTCGAACGCTTCGCGTCACCCGTGCGCGCGTGGGATCGACAAGGGTGTTGGGGTAACGCGGACGGAACGCACGTGGTCGATTGGTGAACTCGTATGGGGTGCAACGCGACGTTCGCACTGTTGTACGAAACAATGGTGCTGGCTGGTAGCTTTTCTCGGGATCGAGGACATTTATTTGGGCGCAAGTTAGCTTGATCTCTTATCGCCTCGCGGTACTTAGTACCATTTTTGTTGGCCTGTTAACAGGTTCTTCTCTCGGACCTTGGTTCCTTCTACAAGAAAGTTGAGTATTAGTAAGGCTGAATTATTGCGTTTGGACCTTTGCGAATTCGAAATGAATAATGCATTTTCGTGAGAAGCTTAGAGGCGTGTTAGAATTATTGCGGGCATCTGAATGAATCGATTATTGCGCGAAAAGTATTGATAACGTGGGCGACGTGTTTATTCGATTTGCTCGGTTAACGAGTCATGATGCTGCGATGAATTTAGAACCCGGACGAAACTCGCGTGTATTTATATGTATCACTTTTCTGCGAGAATTGTTTAAAGTTGGAATGTCTATGGAATAGAAATTGTGATTAAAAAATGACGGCAACATAGTTCGGATCTTAAAGTGTTAATATCATTCTTTTTCTCTGCCGATTAACATCGTGGTAGGTAATTAAGTATTGCTGTTATTGCCATTCATTTTTCACGTTTTGTCGTAAACGAAGCAGAATTCGAAGAATCGTTGCGACATACAGAATTATCCCTTGACAGTGAATTCGAACACGAATTCCTCTGCAATGGAATATTGATCGTGTGGCGCAAGAAAGAACAGTATCAAACTTTGATCTCCAGAACAACTAGTCTTGATTGAAGAATCTCAGTGTTATCGACGTAGATCACCAACCTTATATGTATATACTTCTCCGAATGATCTTGAAATATATAAGAACAGTTTGAATAGAGAGAAATTGGAGCCTGTATTAAAAACAGCAAAAAAGCTTTCAGATAATTTCTATTTCAAAGAATGACTTGTAACACTACGTAGCATTTAATCAACGATTTTCAATAATCCTGACGCGCATAGATATACGCTATGTATCACGCAAATTAAAGTCTACATAATTGATTATTATGTTATATCGATCTATCCTAAATATATCAAACATTCTAGATATAGGTTAAAATTGTTACATATTTATAGCCGACAATAAATTATATTTTATTCGCGTCTATCACGATGAGGATATTATTAAACTAATTATGCGCATGGTTACAAGAACCTCGTAGATCCTGCGATAGAAATGAAATCGGGGTCGATAAAAATCGGTGTCATTTTCGGTGAAACCGCAACTGGGACATCTAATTTATGCCGCTTCCGGGTTCTCCGTACAGCACGTTAGACGTGCGCAGAGTAATAGAATTGTTTTGAACGATAGAGAAGGAAACGATGACCGTGGTAGGATACCGAGACCCCCCCGCCTAGCCCATAAAACTCCATAGCAGCTGGCCTTCAAGTATGAATAGATTGCCCGCGAGGAGTGCATTGCTCCGTTGCGTAACTGAGCGCGTGTCATTTGCAAGTTCCTTCCCGAGACGAGCAGCTTCTAGATACACCGTGAATTAATTTCTCGTTCTCTGGCTAATGGTTTTCATTAAGAGATTCCTTCCATTGATTGTTCGTCCATCGTGATGGGTCGATGCCTCTCGGGCCAGCTGGGAAGTTCGTTTCGCGGAACCACGAGGTGAATTCAACGCGAGGAATTTATTCCCATTGAGATTCGTTTCTTAGAACTACCTCGCGTATATCGCGGACACGCGGGACGAACCTTCGCGCTGCCAAACGTGTGCGAAACGACGCTCTGCCTACGTGAAAAGGAAAGGAGAAAGAAAAGAAAAAGGAAAGGGGGAAAGGCAGCGTCGCGTTAAATATCGCGAAACCAACAGCATCATCTTTAAGTTAAGTAAATGGTCTACGCGGTGTAACGTAGGTAATCTGCTGTTATTATCGCACAATTCGAGCATGCTATTAATAAGCGAGATTAAACATTTTTGCAGCAAATGTCGAGTGATAATGTTGCCCGCGGTGATAGACGGCAAAGTATCGCAATATACACAATGGCTATGGATTATCTGTTTACTGGTTCATTCAGCTAGAAACTTACTCGTACCCGTTCGATGACTGGATCACGATACAATCGTATGCCATAAACAGGCTCCGGGGACCTCGATGCTTACGTAATCACCCTCACCATATTCTTTTGCAACGCGTGTACGCGCTGCGCATTTCGACAACAAGTGTTTCCTTGCCTGTTAAATTTGTACATTTTGGACGAAATCGGATAATACTGGTAATCGCGAAGATAGACGGGCGCGCGTCATTGTGCTCGAAATTAAGTGCTTCAGCAATTCAGGATTGAGAGGGTTAAATCTGGGATAAATCGCAGAGGCCATTAGAAAAAGCAGCTCGTGCGTTTCGTACGCGGCGTTGTTTCGCGGAGGAAAAAAACAGAGTGGGCGAATCCCGATGAAACTTCTAATCGTTGCACGCTTCGTAGAGACCACGAGCGTTTCAAGAGACTCCGGGACGGGATCGCACATCCGTGTCTTATTTTCGCTGCGCCGATCCACACAAAGGATGCGGGAATGCTAGGCACATGTTTCCGGGTCCTGGTTATGTGATGTTGGCATAAGCCCACGAACACGCTACGCGAAACGCCCACACCAGCACACGCGACTGGGTCGTTGGCCCCCGCACGCCACACATCTAGGATATATATTTGGCTCGAGTGTATACCTGTACCAATACGCAGCTTGCTATATTTGGCAGGTTGCAAATAATCCTGTCCATGCGTCTTTATTTAACAAAATTAGACGATAGATCGTTTCCCCGTGCCTGCAGTCGATTTCATCTTTTTCTCCGTTTACTTTCCGATCGACAGCGATCGGTACCATCCGATATCATCTGATATAGTGGGAATTACGACGATCGAGTCACTGTTATCGTTCCAAGTGAAAACGAAAGCGCGTGCACGTACTTGCGTACGTAAGACGCTTTTATAGCCAACGGCTATGCCTTCTTTGCGGGCTATTAAACTACTAAGAAATTGCGCTACGGTGTAATCACGAGAGTACGTATATTCCGTTCACTTCGATTTATTCCAATTATATGCACCAATATCGATTGATATATTTAGTTGGAACGATTATATTCGAATTTTCTGTTCGAGGGACTCTGCGTATTGTAACGCGGTTGCTGTATTTTTTGTTTTTTAAATAAATTTCTTCGGCATTGAAGAAGCATCGGCATCGGATGAACCGATCGAGAGACATTTGTCGTATTTTCTCGTTATAGAATTAAGGTCGTGCCCAACATCATAGTTTCGTGTGATTCGGCCATTTCTCAGGAAGTCTGGCAATTACTATAATTTTGCTGACATGTAGGAGGAGGTTCGGGTCAAATTTAATCATAGATACAAAATTTCGGAGTCACTCGTGTACACGTGGAGCAGAAGAGCTTGGTTCCTGAAGGGGTTCAGGAGTTTACTTTTTTTTCGGCGTATCTTCCGAACGTTAAGGAGCCTTGAAAAACTCGATACGCTTTGGTTAGGCGAGCCATTCCGAAAGGCAGGTGGTTTTTCTGACCACCTGGCCAGCCGTTCTTGCGTGTCTCTCTTTTTTCCTCTCGATTTCCTTATTGGGGAGATATCGTGTTATTGCGTCCCGTCTCATCTCCGTTGGTTCGTACATAATCGACCAATAGCAAGCATTTCGTATAGACCATCGAATGCTCCTTTTTTGAAAACGGTATTCAATTAGTTCGAGTGGGATCAACGAGAAGTTGGTAAATTTCGACACCAACGCCCTTCGCGTTATTTTGTTACCTTTGGAAGTCGCATTAGTCTCATAAGCGTACGTTATTTATAACAATTAGGTATCGAGATCGCTATTTAACAAGAGCACACACCGAAATAGTTGCTTCGTAAAAGAAGCTCCCCCTTGCAAATGTTAATTTTCTTCCCTAAATCTTCGGGCGATACACTCAATGCAAATAGTCCTGAATATCTATAAATAACGTGTATATTTTGGTATTCGCGTTCACGATATTTCTGCCTCGCACGAAATCAAATACGCGTCGGGCTAAAAAGGGAATTTCCTTGTTCGTTCACAATATACTTAATACAAAGGCGCATCACGCTCCGAATTCGTTACTCCTTTCGTTGGCCTCCCTCTGATCTAACGTAATGGACGATTGCCAGGAATAAAAAGTATGTTCAACACGGATTTGTTCTACAAACGTGTGCAATACCATATTCGTTAGACGCAACCCGATATCTCGTATTACGTGCACGTTACACTTGCGCACGTGAATTGTAAATTACGAAAGACCGTGTCCGAAGATGACCTAGATATTCAGCGGCCTGCAAGAAAGGGCATCGACGTCAAGCTGGCGCTGCCTCCTCGGCTCCTTTATTCTTGTTCGCGGAGGGAAATGGAGAACGAGTTGAGGAGGGAAAAAAGGGTTCGACAGTCACCGCTTCCTTTGCACGCCAAAATTCCCGCGGTCCGCAAGAGCGTTGTGAAAACCGTGAGAAAAAAAAGGCCATAATAGGCAAACGCTAGACCTAGACGATAGTCGAGCATGTAGCTCCTGAAAAACACGTGCATTTCAATCCCCATACGAAACGGACTGCTTTTGTTTTATGCATAGAAGGTATTGTTCTGGTGGGTTTTTTATCGTTAGCAAATAAATCCGGAAAGCTCATTACTTCAATTGGTGTTTGCGAGAAAGATATTGGCAAAAGCGTGATGCGCGCATGCGAAGAATTATTTTAAGAAGGAACACCTTGTAAAATGTGAGACGAATAGATTCCCTTGGAGGGCAAATGGAATGAAACGAATGGAAGCGGGGAGATGCTCTGCGGATCATTTTGCGTGGAAATTTTTTTGGGATATTGGTTCCAAACTATTGCTCCCTTTCTCACGAGACATTCGCATAGAAAAATTGTATAAGCGAATGAATACGGAAGTGACTGCAAAATGTATGAAAGATTTGAGCGGCTCGTTTTCTACAGAGTTCTAAGGAATGTTGACTAATTAGTTGATCTTTCCGTTTGTTTCAGGTGTAACATTCAAAGCGCACAGGTTAATCCTCGCAGCATGCAGCAAGCACTTTCAAGAGCTATTCGAAGGAATGCCTCCTTCTCCTGCGGGGCTGATCGTTATTCTCGACGGGACAAGTGCCCACAATATGGCGTCCCTCCTCGAATTCATGTACCGTGGAGAGGTACATGTGTCTCAGGAATCCCTCAGCTCCTTCCTCAAAGCAGCCGAATGCCTTCAAGTATGCGACTTATTTCATCTTCCTTCAAATAATTGCCCCGAATAGCGGTGTTTCAAACTCCTACCTTACATACTTTCGAGGAACATGTCTGCCATTAATGATCAGGAGTTCCTGTTCTGGATCATTGTCGCGGGGAACACAATACTATTGTATGCGAAAGCACCTTGCAAGAATGTACAGTAGCGCCATGAGTCGCAGAGTATTTAGTTTTTTGTTACGAACTTATTGCAAGTCCAATTCGTATTAGAAACGCAACAAGTATCGTGACTTTTTAATAACAGCATTTCACAACTCGGACTGAAAAGAATTGGCGTAAAGAGGAACGAAGATCCTTAAAAAATAACTTGCAATCTAGATTCACGCAACAGGATGAAAATTAATAAAATTATATACTGAGATTATTTCAAGTATGATTAAATTTAAATTTATATTTTGTGATTTTTTTTAGTGTATTTAAACAAAAATCGAGATCACAGACTGACGACTGACCCCTTTTGACTTTTGAAACTGTTACCGATCCGCACTAGATTCATGTTTAATACTACTGCGGCCTCCATACGTTGATCCTGATCACTGGATCTGACCTATCGTACGCTGAGTTACTAGCACCCGTCACACTTAAAGCCTCCAAATCTACCAATTACGATTTGCATTAATGAAACATAGAAGTAACAATGCCGCGATTTTTATATTTAAAAAAAGAAAGAAAATAATATGATTATCTCGTGAAGCCTTTCGAGTACAAGAAAGCTAAACTACTCTTATCATAAACCAACCCTCGCTGAATGGAACGAATCTTATACCAAACACTTTTCATAAATTTTACATCCGCGCACAAATTAATCCTCCAATTTCCCATTACCTGTTCCATTCTAAACACCGCGTGATTGAGAAATGATCAAACCCGTTTTGCGATCACAGGTGAAGGGTCTGTCCATCGAGCACGAGAAGTTGGCGGTAGCGCAGAGGCACGCAGCAGAAAATAATAGCTCCACAGATACCGGGGGTGAGAGTGGCAGTGGCGGCGGAGGCGGCGGAGGCGGCGGCAGCGGCAACGGTGAAACCGCGAGCGGTGGTACCGGAAATGCCGGTCGTACCAGTAGCGTGGTCGGCGGTATCGGCGGCGGTGGCGGTGAAGCGAGCGACTTCAACGAATCGGGTGAGGCAACCATGGTGAGAAACCCCATGAAGAGGACCCCGACACCGGCGCCGTCGCCCGCTCCCGCTTACCCTGTGCCCAACCTTTACGCCAGTACCGCTCACTATTACGAAAGTCCGCCGAAAAGGTTGATGAGGTAAGCCCTTTTCTTGCTCTACGAAGGACTCGCGGGACGTGAAATTATCAAGTAGATCGGCCACGACCTACCTGCGATACGTAACGGCGACGGGGATGCCTAGTGGTCGTGGCACGAATTCTATCACGACGGCCATTAGCTAGCGGAACGAGGAGATTTTAATAGCGGAAAGCAGGAACGAAGTTGAGAATAGGTGTACGCGTATGGATTGATGTTGAAGGATGTAATGGTTTTTGTAAGTTCTTTGGTGTGACATAACGTTGCTTCGGTTATCGGGGACTGTATAATGATACAGCGTGGTTTTAGGCGTTTTGTAACATTCGCTGCATGTTTTCGAGTAATTTATGCGTCGTTGAATTTTACACGGGCTCGTGGACAACTGGTTCCCCGTTGGTTTGGGAAATATTCTGTACGAGGTGTAATCGTTACGGATTCGATGTTGAAAGTGGAACTTGATTCGGTGAGATAGGGGGAAAACGTGCACGCTGGGGTTAGGGTTAAGTGTATAATTTTCCCTGGGTAATTCTGTAAGTCGGTGGTTTCCGATTGTATGTGAAAGAAACCTAGCGAATGTTTATCATTTAATATATTTTTCGCGCTCGTCGTTGAAAGTGAAGTGATACTTTCGGCTAGCATCGCGAGTCACACGACTTTCTTCCAACGTAATTGCACTATCAAAATCAAGTGTGCACCTAATTTCGACGGAGAACCATTCGAGGACTATGCAACTGTGGCGTATATATTTCTTGTTCCGGTTAATCTAAACGAAAACATTTGTACTGACGCGGATTATATGAAAAGAAACATCAAATCATCTTACCGATAAACCAATAAAAATTTCCATGCAATGTTGCTGCTATCTATGAAGATTTATCAACCTGTTAAGTCATATTTTATTTGATATTGAGCTTTTTTTGGTAATATTTATAGATCGCCCAGCGACATCGATAGCTTGGGAAGGGCGAGTGTGTTGCGCGATGGCACTGCCTTCCGGCCCGCATCCGCACCACATCCGCTTCTCCTGGAGAGTCACTTCTATCAGCCGTTCATCCACCCTTCAGAAACGCCCGCACACCCTCACACAGCACCGCACACGCCAACGGAATTGGAACAGGAATTAGGACGAGCGAGGTCCGAGGAACGTAGCAATTGCGATCACAAGGAAAGCGTGGCCGAAGGTAAAATTCTCAAGAGAAACTCATTTCCTATTCATTTTCTATGTACGTAAAAAATTGCACGTTTATGTTATTCCTTACCATTCTTAATTCTCATTGGTAACCTATCAAAACAAGAAATTGGTTTCTTTGTACATAAGCAGAGCAGCGCAAAATATTCGATACAATTCTTTACTATCACTGGATAATCATGTTTGGCTGGTGACCATTTGGGGATGATGAAGAATAATCAAAATTAAAAACCTCTCAAATAAAATAGAGCTTCTCCAGCTTTCCAATAAAAGTATTTCTATCTTTTCGACGCACAGTATAACGGAATTAAAGTAAATTTCGTGTCAATGCATCCCGCAGAGGTCTGCATTTCTCTCTCGTTAATATTTCTTGCAACAGGTATTCTTCTCTGACAATGTTGTCAGACTAGAAACTTACAAAAATTATTTGTCTTCGCTGAAGCGAACACTACTTCGTATAAATCGTCCACCGACGATGACGCACAAAGACTTTTACCATTCCGATGGCACTTTTGCACAGATCTTCGAATAAAACAAGAACCGGTGGCGCTTTCCGATCGGGAGAGGGCGGAAAAATTGGCGGAACGATTATCAGGCGAAGTATATTCCGGGGGAAGGGGTTTTGATAGTAGTCACTATGGTTCGAATTCGGATCACATGCAGCATGGTGGGCAAGTGGGCCACGCTATGCTGCCCCTGCACCCGGCTCATCCACCGACTCCAGATCTCAGTCCTGCACCCACCACCCCCGCAATGTGGAATACGAAAATCAACAAGGCTGGCACTGTCACCACTCCCGATGGTGAGTCACGTTTTACTATCTTACTTGATCATTCTCATTTTTCTGCATTAACCGTAGTCGTCTAAATATTTTATTAATATTAAGCGAACTTCCCACACCGTCTACCCGCTCAGTATTCTCTGGAATATCGTACTACAGATATTGTCTGTGATAATGGTACAGTTGTTTAAAGAAATTTGAAGTCAGAATGGGGAAATTCTGTTGACAGAGATGTCGAAGAGTTACGACGGGAATGAAAAAACGTTATC
The DNA here is from genome assembly GCA_948146005.1 of Nomada fucata. Classification (NCBI taxonomy): domain Eukaryota; kingdom Metazoa; phylum Arthropoda; class Insecta; order Hymenoptera; family Apidae; genus Nomada; species Nomada fucata. Next base: position 11,129,148 of record OX411275.1, read on the forward strand.
GAAAACTGCTAACTGTAAGCAAATTTGCCACGTATCGTCTCTTGCCAAAAGAGAAACAGATTTGTATCATTTGGGGGATTATAATAGACGCTTAATTGTATCATTTACAGTGAGACGTTGCAAGGATTGTTCGTATGACTTGATTTGACAGAAATTCATTTCTATAGAAACATGAAAATAACACCGCTGCGAACACTTGCTGTATCGCGGAATTTTACCAAAGTTAGGTATTCAGATCGAAACAGGGTACACACCAGAAGTTTACCAAGCTATCCGTAAACGGACCACGTGTATTTCCATTCATATCTGCTGTAACCCCGTATAGAGAAATGTTAAATGTCGTGTCAGCAAAATATTCCCACTTATTTACCGTTTCTCCCGGCGAATCATTCGACGATGATGCGCGTAATTAAATCGCAGCGATTACGAGCAATTATTTGACCGCGATAATTCCGGCCAGGACGTATTTCGTATCAACGAAACGTTTTATCTGGGCCAATGCGTCGCCGCGAAGCAAGGTCTTTCGGATCTAATGTTACAAAATGCACGGTTAAATGTTGCATCATTTGGGCTGCACGTGGAGCTTTCTTGATGTTGCAACCGGGTGCCCCTTCGTCGATGTCCCCTTCTAGTTACGAGCCGTTCTCTCCTCTTGCGTAGCATTTCGAACGGTGGTTTGATTAATAAGGTGAAAAAGAATGCAGTCCCAGAGCATCCTTAAGAGCTAACATGTGCTCTGGCGTTTGGATATTTCCGGGATTAGAAATTTTCGAAATGTCAGTAGGTATAAATAGCTGGAGATCAGTAGGGATAATCATGAATACCGTCAGAAATGTTTCCCCCTTTTTATTTGTGTTATCTTGAGCTATCTTCCATTATTCGAAATTTCCGTCCTATTTTCCATGGTATTCTAGAGTAGCTTTTAGGTGTCGTGTGAAACGTTCCTTCTGTCAGAGAGAATTCGAACAGGGGATTGACTTTTCTTTGCCAAAATGATCCAGAACGTGTCACAAGATTGATTGTCGTGAACATTAATCGTCTCTAATGTTCCTTCTCTTCAGGCTTGGCGATTGTACATAGGTCTGGGGCACTGGAAACGAGTCTGCTCATGTAAGACCACGTAGCTTGTGCATTCTTAAAAATCGTTATGACACACTATGATTTGTTTAATCGGCGGTGAGTCGAGAATTTGAATAATCCTTCGATCGTTATTCGATCAGTACCTTACTTAAATTGTTTGCCACCTGTTGGCACTTTAATTTCTCAAGAAATTGCCCCACTGAAAAATATTTGTACGTACCAACAAAGAAGGAAGAAACAAGTGCGACACATTGGATACGCAAGAACTTTCTCGAACATCTGACTGAAGGATTCGCATCGGATGATACATGAACGCAAAGAAAAAAATCAATTTCAAACGTTTCAAAGAATACAAAGATCTCAAGCTCAAGAATGAAAGAACGTTTCCAAATACAAATATATCGAAACCAAACGAACAGGTCTATTAACGCGTATCAGCGCCTACGATATTCATTCGAAATCAATAAAATATCGCCGGAGATAGAATGTTTCTAAAATAATGAATGCTACTCGCAACTATAATTCGAAGGTTTACCGATCTGTCGACCGTCCTGCCAAGGTACCAAGCAGAACCTTGGAGCTCGAAGGCAGTCCGCTCTATCAAACCTTCGCCGCCCCCGTTTCTCCGCGGAAAATCTGAAAAATTATTTTCAGCGACCGAGTCACACGTAAATGTCGCCGCGACATCGGCCTACGCTGACTACCGTATACTCTAACGTCGAACCGACGTCAGCCCTCGGCGCAACGATACCACCAGGGCCGTTCTCGAAATTTCACTCTTTCTCCCACCCCCTCTCCCTCTGTCCTTCTCCCTCTTTCGACGACACGTGAGGCCATTGGTATTTCTTTTTTACCTCGGACACGAAGCCGATCCTCGGTCAAATGGTGCGAGGTCTAACGCGCAAAAAGTGAGCAACATCGACGCCGATCGACACCGTTAGACAGGATCTACGGATGCAGGGCGGTCGTGAACGCCCACCTGAGGACAGAACGTTCTACCTTAGAACGTTCTACCCGTTGCCTCGCCTTCACGGTGTGAACAAAATGTACAAAGAGGATGCAGGCGACGGTGCAGCCACTGGGAACATCTTTTGCTCCGGCGAGCAAATCACCGGGCGTGAGACGCCATGACACACGGCCTACACGTAAAACGTGATCCGTATAGGGTGGCGTGGTTTACCAACACAGCCGCGACCATATCGTAACCGATGGTACAGAGCGGCTCGATGTCGCGGATCACGCTTTAGCCATTTTTAATCGCTGCTAGATGAGCGGACAGCCGCGACGGTAAAGAAAGAAGCGAACCGTCAGCTAATGCAACGGTTATTGACATTAACCGTGCTCGAGCAGCTCTCACGGGAGAGGAGAACAGAAGATGGCGACGGATGGGAGGGATGGAACGGTTCGCTGTGTCCACGGAAGAGGCGAGGAAGGAAAGAAGCCTGGAAAGAGAAAAGAGAAAGGCCTTTTTCGTCGGCTTTCAGAGTTTCGTAAGCGACCGGACGGGGTAACGTCTAATCGACGTTCGGACGAACTGTCGTGGCGTGAACCGGCTGAAACGCGGGGAAACCGGGACGTTCACGGAGTTGTTGGACCATTCTATTAAATGTACAGTTATATGCTAGCTTTGACTTTGTCGTTAGGAGCTGGCTTTTTTTCGTTAGAGGCGCATTAGTCCGCCACGTCGCGCTGTAAGTGTTACTTTTCATGGAGCCTGACGTTGTCGTCCCGTGTTTGTGGACATTTTTTGATGTGAACACGAGGCGGTCTCGTATCGTGTTCCTGATAGACTTGTTTGATTCGTAGGGGACACGATGCTAGAAAGGTAATTGCAGGGCATTGGACAACACGTGCGTGACTGTAATTACGTCACTGCTTGCCTCGTTCGCCTAAGAGCGCAGTGACTTTCTCTCTGCGTTTTTGACCGTTCCACACGACCTTCTTTCTCTCCACCTTTTCTGGCCATGGTCTGTCTAACACCGTGTCATTTAAATCCTTCAATGGGAACCGAAAGGATAGTTTGGCTGCACGACATCGGTGTAGGATTATTCCGTAAAATACCGGCTAAAGGTGTTAGCCACGTCGAAATTCGACTGCTTATGACAGCACCTATACAATAAGATCAAAGTTTCGTACAGTTTTTTATTACAGAAAGATAATACAAAATGAGAATCTTCCAAATAAAATGGAGCCTCTGCTCTCAAGCAGAAGAAACCTTGCGATCGATTGCAAGAGGTGGCCCGGGACACTCGTTCGCGAATCGCTCTCTGAATCACGACTGAAAAATTGCTTCCTCCGTTCGCTTTGACACAGCCGGAAAATGAATTTTTAATTCCTACACCGTTTCTGTTATTGTGACAGAAAAGTCGCATGCGTTTCGTATTCCGTGGGACCCTGCACGCGAAGACATTGAATTATAGACGAACAAGCCACAGGAATCGTTTCCGCATCGGCTCGAGTCGATGCATCACGTTCTCATCTACTTCGTCCGTTTCTTCTTCCCCTTTTATATTTACCTTTCGTCCTTTTGCTTCGGCTCGAGACTGCAATTTCGCGCACGTGCCGCCTCGTAAAAGTTTCAGCCAGACGTGCACGCGCGCTACCGTGCCGGAAACTTACGGGGTACGCTGACTCTGTGCGTCTTCCTGAAATATTAATTCGTCGTTTCCGACGATTAATTTCGTATGCGGAATCGCCGCCGCTTCTGCCCGGTGTTTCTCGTGTTCCGGGGCTCGAGAAACTGTCCCTTGCCGGCATATTTTAATGAACGGAGCTTGCGTTCGGTGATTCGTTGAATTTCGCCCGGCTGCCTTCGACGAGATTCCATGGAATGATGTATTCCGTTTTGAGAAATCTCTCCGGACGGAGGATTCGCTTGGCGACTCGAACTGGTCGTGCGCATGTGGCACGCGATTCATTATCTAGATACGTTTGAAATATCAAACGTCGAAACGCCATTGGGGGTGAACAATTGAAATTTCATTTATCGCTGTGCCGCCTACAAATTCTTCTAAAATTGACCATTTTTATTCGAGACACTTTTCATTTGAAATAAAATTCTATCCTCTATAACGGTCGTGCTTCTAAAGATTGAGTTGCGCTATAATATCTGCCACTAGGGAAAGGGCGTTTTAGAACGTGTTCGTTTGTCAGATATAGTTTGCCTATCGTTAGCGTTCATTGGGATTTGTTGTTTCTTCAAGTTCTCGAGGATTTAGGATCGGTAGCCGCATGTTTGGCGGATCACGCGCCAAGTGTGCTCGAATCGGGATAGGTTCAAGAATACCTAACGCGAGTCGATTTAGGCCACTGGTTCGTAGAAACGATTAGTCCTTCTCGGTTCTCGCAACGCGCGGCTCTCGAAACCGGGTTTAACCTCCAACCGTTGGGAATCATTGCCCAATGCAGTAACAGCGCGAAATTCTTGCCTGACACGTGACATCTTGACCCTCGAAACTGACTCATTAAATGAAGTTTTGATAATCGTCGTTACCTGTAGCCCTTTCGACTCGGCCGTAAAGAATGGTTGCTCGCAGTCTGTTCTAAATGAAGGAATTATTCTCTGAATAGGTTTCATTTTGAACGATTCCACCTATCTATCTTAGATATCGTAGATTTGAGATATTCATATTCTATTAACGCTGATAGTTGCCTTCGTGTCCTTAAATATGTATCCATCCCCAGATTGTTTGAAACAGACTCTCTGAGTAACTCTGAGTAAAATCCTAAAGTTCTAATGATGCATCGTTAAGCTAATAATAATTATAGATGCTACTACTATTATTACTATATTACGCCTGCAATCTAAATTATTGCACAGCTTTTGAACACAGTTCCTCGCCTACTTGTTCATTCAAGAGTCCAATAGAATTTAGTAATTACCTTCGGTTGTATACGAAGGTTTGCGCAAATCGAGATTAAATTGCTAGGCATTGGATTTAATCGCGGGTATATGGGGGGACGAGTTATTTCTTTTTCGAAAACACGCGAGAAAAATACGAAATTCCCATGGCAGATAAAAAACGTATGATGCTTTGAATAAATTATAGGTATAGATCGTTGGATGTTTTTTCAAGAGAGGATGCGAAAGGCTGGTTCTTATGTGTGTCATGGCCAAAACGGTCCCGGTATGTTTTAGAAACTGTTAGAAAAGTTCGGTTGACTTTCGGTTCTCCTGCTGCAAATTAACGTTAGACAAGGCAAGACAAGATTCATTTCGTCGGAACTTTCCGCTATAATTCGATCCTTGGTATAACCGAAGAAATAAGAACGGCCAATTACTGGTTTGATTGTAATTATTTATCAAAATTAATTTGACGTATTCTTAAACTGTAAATGCCAGATCGTGAACCAGTCGGTGCTGTTAATGTATTTCTTGACTATAAAATATTGATTCAAAATATTCTAGTAGTTTGATACGCGTTTCCGTTGACTTCAAACATATTTCCCATCGAACTCGAACGAATGCATGACGAAGAAGGCGTTACCTTCGAACAAGCGGCGTCGACATTATCAGAAGTGCGAAGGAAATTCGACATGACAGGCATTACTTAGTGCTGTATTGATCGACAGAACCTGCTAGCGTGCTGCAGAATCATAGTAACAACACGAATTGGATTATTTCTGCTCGTGCTAGGCCCGAAATTATTATGATGTGTACTACGTAGACAGAACAGGGATGCTGCAATTTGTTATGCAAACAGTAAAAAATGAAATAGGGAAGACCATCATACGCTAAAGCGTTGCAATTCGATATAATTCGTTAGCATTGAATTCATTTATGATTACAGTTATGGATAAGTGAAACGTGTCGCCGTGTAACAGTACGGTTGCTTGTTAACAGTAAGCTGATCTTATTTCGTTAATCGTCACCGACGAACGAACATATTAGGAAGCTTCTGATTATAAGGAGAATTCAATAAAATACCAATCGTGTGCAGGGTAATTTGTTCCACATTAATTCCGCAACGAACTTGGTACTCAATGAGTAGAAACTGTTAATCCGTAACCACGGACAACTCATTCTACTTAACAAATGACTTTCTCCAGAGAATAAGGATCGTTCAAGTTGCAAATCATAAATTCTACAAGGTTGTAATAATTATTTAGAAATTCAAATCCTCGTTAGCTCCCACGGTCCCGTTAAAATGTTTAAACAATGAAACCCAAAGTAACAACAATCGTGTGCCGATCAACATTGAATATTTATATGCGGTCGAACGTAAGACACAAATCGGTTCGACACGAATGAATCAGTCAACGCTGCAAACCAGCCACGTGTACTATCAGCACACACAGATTGCAATGATTGCACGCTTTAGCTATCGCAATGAAGGATCATTGCTGTGACGGGGATGGAGCACGCGTTATCGCCTGATTGGTTAGTGATAGCGTGCAATCTTTCAGCCACTTCTCGCCGGGCCTGTAGAGCCACGGATCCCTACCGTTTCTATTATTCTTTTTATTTGTTCTCTTTTATTCGCACGCGTGTTCGCATTTCGTGTATTGTTTCAACGCAGCCACCATATAGCCAACTCTCACGCAACACGCTCACATTGTTAAACTGATAGCGGGCCTCGTGCAATGCTGAATTCGGGTCACGAAATATTTCACGATAACACCGTTAGAGGGCCTGTCGCACGAACCGGGGCTGATAACCAGGAAGTTATATTTGAGAAGAACAGCACACTTATTATATACTCGCGCGACCCTTTAGTGAATTGGTTGGGTGTACACTGTAGACAGAAAGTTTGGAGGCATAAACGGATGGAGGAGAGAAATGAAGTGACAGGCACATAGAATTGGTAGAAATCGATTTTGCGCCGGCTCGATAGTGTAGATTGTGGGAACGAAACAATTGTTTTTACTTGTTTACTTGTTTTTACTTGCCAATACTTGTTTTTAGGAGTTATTAAATGGGACTGATGTTGTAACTACCGAAACACAGTTGATAGCGTTCAAAATGTAGATTAGTTGTTTAAGTGTTTGTATACTATTTCAAGCAAGCACTTGTTCTCGATAAAAATATGATTTCCATGCGTTAGTTTTAATGTAATTGTGGATACGATATTTTGGGGATGTTTCCGTCTACCTTGTATTGTTTCTTTACATGGCTTATGCATGTATCTTCCGCTGAACGGCTAATGATACCGTTTACGTATTATTTTCACTTTTCCTTCCTTAGCATTTCTTGCGCTTCGAAACTTCTTATTGTTAACATACGTGCATCTCTACTCTGGTGTGTAGGTCGCGTGTTTTAGTATACGTTTGGAATTAACGGTCCAAAAACATGATCGTGACAATAGGGGGGGGGGGGGTAAGTATATTTGCAATAATTATAGCATTGATGGCTAGAGTGATTAAGAAATTACTTCGACATTCGCAAAGTGGGGCTAATTTTCATCTAATTGGAGTTCTCAAAATAATGCTTGCCGGTTTCCTCTGTTCTTTCTTATTGCAAGCAGCGCTTAATATCACGAACGTGACAATAGTAATTAGAAAAAAAGGACAAAATATGTCGTTTCACTTGAACAATTTCATATACAGTAAAAGCTTGTCGAAACTCTAAGTGAAACTATTGGCTAGATTTAAATGGTGTCCATTTATTATGCAGTCACCGATACAACCAAGGGCAGCATTAATTTTTATTATTCGCCAGCTACGAACGCTATGACAAAACAAGCGTGGCACATTCCGGCCCTTCTGTAAGCTTTATTATTATGCCCCTCGATCTGAGAAGTAGAAATAAAACAAGAGACTGCCTCGATAGCCCGGCGCTACCCTCCTACGCACAATGTGTAACCCTATCTTCTCTGGAAATCCTCAACCCTCGTTCCCGGCCTTCCTGCATTGGCTTTCCGCCATCCGTCGACGTCCTTTCCCTTCCTCTATCGATCTCTATCTCTTTCACCCGGTCCCTCTCGTTCCTGTATCATCGTTTTCCACGCGAAAATAGAGCAGACTGTGTGATATTATTCGCGCAAACGAATATATCTCATGTTAACGCGAACAACTTGTTTAAACTTCAACTTCTACAGACGAAATGTTAGACGAAACATTATTCCGGCCGACCTGTCTCAACATTCTACAAAGCATTTAATGACACCAATAAAAATCTCTCAACCGTCGCGAACCTATGAAAATAAAATGAACAACAATTCACGTTCACCCTTGTCATTCCCTTGTACTTGCATCGTGCGTACGTCTTCGGTCAGTAGCGAGCGTGGCATTACGCAAGCTTCAATAGTCTTCTCTCAGATGACGCCGGCTACTCGTGCTAGACGATCGCGGATATTTTGGGCCGTACAGTGGGGGACAGATCGGTGTTGAATTGGGCGACAGCCAGGCGTGGGTGCAAATTTACTGCAGCTACCGCGATTCCGCAAAGTCGGTCGAATTCGACGTATTTCATGCGACCAGCCGTGCTAGCTCATGTCACCGGGGCGGGCAGATATACGAGCAGCTCGAAAATTAACTGTAACAGAATTTTGATGTTAGTGCTCCTTCTTTCACCGTGGAATCACGATGAACTTCTTCGTTACATTCGTGTTACACTCCCGTGGTTCACGGTCGAGAGTCTCGGTAATCACGACGGTACACAATTTCCCCTCCGATAAGGCGATGCGTTCGCGTTCACTGTTATGATTTGTGCCCATCGTCAACGTTCGCTCTTTCTTTTCCTGCGTTTTTCTCTTTCGTATTCTAGGTCCCCTCTATTTTTATCTTTATCGTTCTCACTGTGTTTACAGTGTCACTTTGTTGCCGTTCCTCGCGTTTTTTCCTTCGTTTTTACAGCGGACGATGATTAATTTTAGTACTCGCTTCGATGCCTACCGCCCTATATTTTTAGCGAATTTTAGTTAGGGGAACAGGTCGTTTGGATGCGGTTGATTTGCTCGCAGTTGCAGCGGCGAAGATCGGCATACGGGGAGGTAAATTCAATTATACGCGGGGGGGTCATTTCGTCGATGCTCGAACCGAAATTGACTAGGAAAGTGGTGGAACCTGTGATTTCCGCCGGTTTCTTGAAAGTTTCAATGGTAGCCTGATTCGAAAAACAGCTGGGCGTTACCGAGCCGAGATTCCGGCAGATTATCACTCGAATCGAATTCGATTTGCTGTTCATGTGTATTCGTGGTATAATTGTTAGCTGCAGTAAAAGGAAAATCAGGGAGATCGAGGCACCGGGGATGCGCGAATTGTTGTTGAAGAACTGCAAATTTAATTCACCGTATTTTATTTTTGTAAAGAAATTGCACGCGGTATACTTAGTTAATCTCTTATTACAATATTTAGATAATCATTGAATACTGTGATATTGGTAAATTGGCTGAAGACTTTCACTTTAATTATATCTCAGTTTGGTGCATATTTAATTATTCATTAAGCTAAAATCAATACCATTTATCATTTCAATTGTATCACAGTACTTAAGTTAATAGAAACAAGTTAAGACTTGATTAATAATAAAATCGTTTAGTAAAGCCAATTGTCATATGCACTATTCACATAAATGTTACAAATTCTACAGCAACTAATTTACCAAAACGTCACAGGAGACTTGCAAAACGATTTTCAGTATCACCAATAAAATTAACATTGTCGATATTTAGTTCTCAGGTCATTCCATCCATCAGTTCCGTTCCCAAAATTCAGCCAAAGAACAATCGTTTTCGCTACCGCTTCGATAATTCAAAAAGTTCCAGCAGGTAAACAACAAATCGCTAACAACAACGACTGCTTCCTCACTATCAGCCAGTTAATCCACTAATTATGAAAAATAGTTGAAATAGACGTACACCCTCCTATTCGTTTTGTCTCAACACTTCAATTCTCATCGCCAAATATATTTCCCGGGTCATGAAAGAGAGGAGCAAATACAATTTAATTTTACGAAAATAATTCTCCCGTAAAAAATGATCAAACTTCTCCAACATAATTTTCGTAGAATTTATATTCCAGTGCATCAACACGAATTCATTCGTCATTTTCACAGTAGCTGGCACAATTTCGTCGTTTCAGAACGAATGCACCATACTCGCTCGTCGTGCGGGGCTCCGAAATTCGTAGGGCCGTGCTCACCGCGGCACGCACCAATCAATAAACGAGTGCGTGCGTGCACGGACACGGGCGTTCGTGCGTGTGTGCAGCCGACCCTCGGCTCTGTGTGAGTGCACGTGCCGCCAAAAGTTAGTGAACGTGGAAGGTTTGCGTGCTCCCTGGTCGTTTGTGTGCGCAACTACGCACGAGGGCCAAGCGTACACGCACGTGTATGTAACATCTGCACACATCTCTCTAAATATGTGTGTGTGTGTGTGTGTGTGCGTGTGCTCTGCGAAAAGGCTAGGCTTTGGCGAGACCGGGCCTCGTACCGCAATCCAAATTTCTTTTAATCAATTATTGCCTTTTGAATGGGTGACATGGAATATAGAATATGCAGATTGCGAGAAAGTTGAACGATATTACGAAGTTTTATTTGGTAAATTTTTGATTGGGATGGAAATTTGTTTTATTCGTTTTAGAATATAGAGTGCAGCTGGTGACGCGACAGGGTTAATTGTAGTTGAATGTTGAATGAATGGGTCTGGTAATACATTCAATAATTGTGGCATCGTTGTTATATTGAATATGGTATGCTTTGCCCATTTCATTCGGTGCTGTGTTCGTTTTATTCATCGTCACTCCGATTCGTACCGTAGGTGTAGGCGATCAGTGAAGTGTTTTCATTGTGATGCAAGCTTATTCTTGAAACTAGTTATCTGTTATCGGCATGAATTGAAAATACGACCAGTGTTTTGATCTGTGAAATATTCTATGTCGTTGCTGACTTTTGTTCAGCAAATTCTTCAATCGACCATATTTCAATAACAAAAATATATGTACAAGGGAGTATCGTAAATGATTTACATGAGTTTAGTTCGTCGGAGTATTGGGAAAATAATTGCTTGAGGACGTACGTTGCGAGTTGCTCGCGATATCAAATAGTTAGAACACTAAAATCATTTGTACCATCAATTCGGTACGGTCCACGCGAAGCAACCGAAAAAATATACCAATGTAATCCTTTAAAGCGTCTCTCGTATGTAGGCCAATAGCTCTCCATTCAATCGATACAGCTCCACAATTTGTCTATCGATTCCTTTCAAAAACCGCAAAGAATCTCGAGCCTTACATACATCCGGATAACGATCTTCTTACACTCGTGCATTATCGAACGGTATCTGGGTCATCGTGCGATTCTTCCCCGAAATCACTAAAAAATCTGTTTCATCGAACTGACCTTATCACGTTATCTAAATGTCGTCCATCCCGAGCGAATTCTCGGAACAAAAGCGAAGACAAACAGCAACGAAGACTAAAGGAGCAAACCCTAACCGAGAACGAACCTCCGTCAAGAACTCAAGCTCGACCTTGATACGTTAACCACCCCCATTTCGAGCAATCAAATAATACAGTTAAGCACCCCCCCCAAAGGAACAAAGAAACACAAAAAATAATACAGTCCCATCTCGTGTTCCGTATCGAAACGCACGATCTCCATAAATAATTCAAGGCGCGGCTACGGCGGGCAGGTCGTCTTTAAACGTCGCCCGTGAAACCGAGAGTGAAGAGTCAAAACACGTGGCGGGAACGCGAGAAATCATGTCACCACGGAAGTGGTGGCCGGGGATAGGAGGGAGAGCTCGATAGTTATATTCCGATTCAGCGAGGTCTCGAAAGTGGACCGTTGTGCGGGTTATGGTTTTCACTTGGTCTCCGACCGGGCTGCCACGGGAGGGTTGGCATCCGTTGCAACTGACGACACCACCATAGGGAACGGGCAGACTTCTCCAAGGCGAAAGCGGAGGGTGCCGTTGGCCGGGTCTCCTTTGATTTCATTGATTTTCCTTTCCCGCTTGCTATCCATTCCGCCACTTTTCTCTTGCTGTTCTATGCTGCTTTAGCGAGAGAGCTTCGTGGAACACGTTGATTGGTGCTGACGTAAGTATCGATAGTGCGTCAGTTTTGTGACGATAAATGGAAGAAATGGCTATTCGGTGGATTTTATAAGGAACCGTTATCGTCTCTCAAGGAAATTGTATTATTTAATGAACAATGGCTCTGTAGCGCGTATAGACTGGCAGGGGCTGTAAAAATATAGGCGACCGATGATTATTGTTAATAATCTATGCAATATCAGATGATATCAATTTAAATATTCGATTATAGGATAGTTTCGTCGCAATTTGTCCCCATATGCATCTGGACGTACTGCGCGAACCCCGCGTCACAGTACTTCCTGCCCGCACTTAGAACCTAAAGATCTTCTCAAAAATATTTCCATGCCGCATAATGTTTCTCAACAATTTCTACAAGCGGGGCCGAACTGTGTACGGTGTTTGTGCCGTGCATAACGGTGGCGCCCAGCGCAACCCTTTCGCTGGACACGAACCGAGACGCTCGCCGACAAGTGAGTTCGATTGTATGCTTCCAACCCTGCCGCGAAACACAAGTTTCCCTCCATCACTTGGACGTCTCCTTTGTCTGTTCTCCGCGTTTGATTCCTGACGTTCGGCCAGAGGCTGCCGCCCAGTCGACGGCTACCAATTTGGCGCCACCGAAGAAAAATGTGTCAAGGACTGGCCAGGCCCGCACGCTTCCACCATCCGACGAACTTCTTCTTCCCCCGCGTTCGATCCCGAATCTCGCGTGGAAGAATGTGCTGTTCCGTTTCGATGTGTTCCACTGATTCTCCCTCGATCGCGCCGCTCGCCAGAGATTTCTAGATTTCCCACGGGACCAACCGGAGACTCTTTTTATCCGCGGCCGCACGTGTGCCCATGGAAACCGCCTCTTTATTTTGGATTTCGGCGGAGTTATGTCATCGATGGACGTTCCCGCAGACTAAAGGGGCAAAGTGGCTTCTTGTTTTTAGATCGTTTGTACCTAGGTGACTGGTTTGGTCGTTTCTTTGGTCGATTTCGAGCGGTGCCGCGATAAACGTAGCTCGTCCTGCGAGGTTGAGTCGAGGGTATTAAGTGATACATAATATGGCAAAAAAGGCATAGGGTTTTTACTAAATGGCTCTTTTGAATGTAAGAAATATGTTTTCCATCAACTTGCCATTTGATACCTTCCGCTTGTTACCTTCGTAGGTATAATTTAAAGTTTCTTCTGTATTTTATTTGAACATTTTTTATTGGGGTTAAATGGTTGAATTATTTGCTATATGGAATAGTGTAGGTATATCAGTTTCCACTAAAGTATAATAGAATGATTTTACGCCGAATTTGGGAAATGAGACTATGATATTGTATGGTAAGCGAAAGGTTGCAATGAAACAAACGTAGTTCCTTTGAGAAGAGCAATAACGTGCGCTAAACGACTGCTTCCGATTAAAAAGGCAAATGCTGTATATGAAATTTGATAAGTTATTAATTAATATCGTTACACATTCTGTAGCGATAACGTTATTGCCGATCACCGGTTACCGTGGATTCGCGTCATTCGTATTGACGCGGATAATACTTATATCGAGAATAACATTGTTCGGAATAAAACGATAATGACGCGAGTAATCTCAGTTGAAAAGTTGCGAGCGCATTCTGGATATATCTGAATCGAGTAACCACAACGGATTAACTTACAATCTAATCTATCCAATTAAATTATTCGAACCGGTAGCTGACAACGTATGCACCTGCTTTGGATTTCTAATTTGCCTGCGATTACAGTTCACAGTTCACTTCTTCTTGTATCCAAATCAGTTTTTCAATCAGACATTTCATTCTTAAGGTATTTCATTAACGGGCAAGGGAGATAACGACGTCGCGTGAAATAAAATTTCCATTATTTTTCTTGAAATGTTTCTTTAACAAACTGGCCGCAGTATTGTGTTTTTATTTATTCACTTACTCGATTATTTGTGAAAACCGGGAAATGATATTATACGTATAGCATACCTGGAACCAACGTGCTATCCTGTTGCAATCCTATTACATTCATGAAGATCAAAGTTGCATTATTCGGTAGTCATATTTCTGGTATAATATTAATTAAAACATTCGCCAAACGCAATTTCTTTAACCATTCGTATTGAAGTAACGAGACGAAAATCTTAAAATAACACCTATCTCGAAAAATCGATTAGTACAATACCCTGACAACACTAGTGTTCGCACATGTAAGTACCTACCAAGAATTTCAATGATATGCATCGGCATAATTCTGCATACATATGATTATAGAAATAGCTATTTAATCCTAACCCACGCATAGCCTCCGCAAATTCTTCAAGAAAAGCATTAAACGATCACAATTTCCGGACTCAGATTATCAAACCTAACCAATCCATTCTCGTCTTTTCATCTAATTGCACACCCTTTCTAATTTGATATCTAACCCATACAATATCTCCACTTATCTTTCGATTTGCATCACGCGCAATCGCAACTAAGCGTGTGCCGCAACGATCATAACTTCGAGAACAATAACAATAGTAATAATAATATGCATTAGAAACCTCTAAAGAGGCACCGATATGTGACAAACGAAGATGTTACAACGTGTGCTCCATGGTAAAAATTCCATCGACAAGATTACCAATGTCCAACAGGGAGGTCGATCAATCGCAGGAAGCCATCGCGAGTTGTGGTAGGGCTGTGCCGGGGCTTTCTTTCTGTTATTCGTTTCTCCGCGCTATCCATTCAGCTGAAAAGGGAGGAAAAGGGTCAGGCTGACGTAAATGGGTGGGGATGAGAAGACCTTGGTGGCTTCTGTGTCTCGTAACTAAACCTTTCCATTTTCTTTTCTCTTTCTTACTCGCGCTGACCTGAACGAAATGATCCACGCTTTCTTCATCTCGCATCCTCAGGAGCACGCGCAAACAGTCGAAGGTCGACTAGGGAACCTTGTGTTTTCCGTCGATTCCACGGTCTCAGGGTCCTCGGCTTCGAGGAATCCATTGATATTTGGTCATCCTCCATTTCGAGGTGATCTCTGATTGCGCGTTCTGGGTATGGAATGATATTATGGGTTAAGTAAGAGATGTTATAATTGAATGGAACGATGGGAAGATGACTTTCAGTCGGTTTTCGGATTTATTGCGTTTGGTTCTGTTGACGTGACGGAAGGATTAAGGAAGCCTTTGGTCGAATGATGTGTTACTTAAATTAAACCTACGCCTATTTTTCAATCGTATGGTATGTATATTGCAGATTGGAGAAAAGATTATCTGGTAATGCAGAAATAAGAGCAAGGATTAATATTATCGCAAAGATTCAGAAAAGCGTATGTAATTGTAATTTTGTCGCTATTAAATGCTGTTCTGGGGAATATAAAGGGAAGGTGGTGCGAACAACAACTTTTTCAGTAAGATTAATAAAGTATTAACACTCGATGATATACAGTTATTATTGACATTAAATTGTGTTTGTAATAATTTTGTCGAAGGGGGTTCATTAAAATCAAATTTTTCCTTGGGACAAAGTTTTCTTTCGCCTGAAACGAATGATCTCTGCGGGAATAAAGTAAAACTGTAAATTCTCATTTCAAGATAAAGTATAAATTCAGTTTTGTCGCTAGTTCTGCAATGTATACATACAGAAAATGCACAAAGAATTGGGAAGAAGTTGTCGCGTTTGACGTTCGAACAGATCGCAATTACCGAATTGAACGAGAGTGACCTCGATCGCGTAAGAGAAGAAAATAATCATTACTGGTGTGCATCATATCGTCATGGAATTCGCATCATCGCGTTACTGCTTTTATTATTCTGCAAGCACGTGTCAAGGTCACCTTCTGCGAATTCTGCGACTACGCACGTGTAGTGGAGCCTCAAGCTGAAAATAATTTTTCCCGAAAATTACAGCATTCGAGAAGAAAAAGACGCGCTCTCCTGCATTCTTTGCATGTCTCTCTGTTTCACGTGCAGTCGCAATCGTTTATCTCTGTTGCGACCTTCGCCGATTTTACTACCTGATATTATTTCCATTCGAGCTGTTTTTCAATGTTAAGCAAAGATGGGTATTTAGCACAGCGACAAAGATCAGGCGACATGCACTTTAGCAGCAACACTCTTATCTTTCGAGCAAACGCCGATCACTTATAATTTCTCCCCCCTCCCGATATAATAAGAGGATTAAGTCATCTGTCATTAAGACAGATTTTACGGTTTAATAAATACGATCATTCTTGCATCGAAAACGTCAAAGGTACATTTGTTATTGATCGTAACGTTACGTAATAAAAATACTACGCGTCGAACGGCTGCCACTTCTTTTTCGTTGCCTGATTATCGCCATGTACTCTCGCCAGCGAATTATCTGTCTTCCAGAGCGTCCAGAAATAACGGCTCTTGTCTCATACTACTTCGCGTCCTATAGACGGTCTGCTACTACTGCAGTAGCTGCAGCATATGGGAAAATTTTCAAGCGATAATACCGAGACTTTTCTGCACTGGTGAATCAGAGAAATGTAACGAAAATAAATCAACAAATAAGAAAGAGTAAGAAAGAAACTGATATCAAGCTCAATCTTTGATTACCTATTCGTAGCTTGCAATTTATAGCTCTTATAGCTTTTATTGCACGTACTTGAAAAACGATCGAATAGTTAATACTGCAAATTTTAATTACTTTTGTTTTCTTACAAACGTTCATTGCATTGAAGCATGCAAGAAGGCTTGAAAGGAATATTACCGGCAAGATTCAACATTTGTCAACATTTTAAAATAAAATGCCGCTACAATGTACCGTCACGCTATAAAGGGTCAGTTTAATCATTTAATATCATAATACTCATTTCATCTGTCACACGGTTACGTATCAATTTTTTACAACGTATTATAGTCCCATCATTTTATGTAACCAGTTACACGGTACGCTTTCGCATAACAAAACGAAGGGAGGCAAATCGAATTAAAAATGATGAACAACCTAAATACAATTTCGAAACATTCCGTTCAAGCATATGATGATATCTGTCAAATGCAAGCCACACTTAGCCCACCGGTAATCCGAATTCTGTGCGATTTAATCGGTCGTCTAAGCAGGAAAACCCACTGGGAGGTCCTGCTCGTCACAGAGGCCATCCCTCGTTTCCTCTTCTCGATACCTACATACACATTTAAGACAGAGAGAGAGAGAGAGAGAGAGAGAGAGAGAGAAATGTGGAGAATCCTAGCAGACGATGTACCGTAATAATCGTCGATACACGCAAAGTCCGAAAATTTCCAGGCAAGACAGATGGCGGATCCTTTCGCGGAAGCGATCGTTCCCGCTTCTTAAACGCCGACACCGGCGTTTTACGTTTCTGCATGCTCAGGGGCGTAACTACCCCGCGGCCACTTCCTCTACTACCTGCTTTCCTTCTTTTTCTCTTCGTTTTCACCTCTTTTAATTTACTCGCATCTTTATCTTCGGCCTCCGCCACCCTTTTCCCTCCCCTGTCGTCCATACATTCTGTCACAGTTTCCCCTTTTTTTTTTGCTCCCTCAAGTAATCCCACCTTGTGTCCTGTCTTTACTATTCGTATCCCTTTTCCACTCGAGCGTTTCATTATTCGTCCACCTTCAACGCTCCCTCCTCCGTTTCTCTTGTGCTCCAACTCTCTCGGTCTAAAGGCCGTTTGTCCTTCTTCCTAATTCTCTCAGCTTCTGTCTTCTGCGCCTCGCACATTTTTCCCCTCCACAGATTGGCCGGTTCCACGCGGAGAACGCCTCCGCCGGTTCGCCTTTGTCTTCGGCTGGCGATCCTTCGTGAATTTCGTAGTCAGCTGCACGAAATCGAGCCCCGTGGCCCCGTTTACTTTTTCTAGGATGGCCCGGCTCTATTTTTAACCGCTGTCCGTCGAAAAACCCGAACGGGAGGGCTACTAGCCGCGTGCACGCGTGGCACTCGCGGTGCTCCATGCGTGTGCAGGTCGATCGCGACTCTCGGCGAGAGAGATTTCCGCGTATCGATAGGTCCACGGTGAGATAGTTCCGATGGAAATGTCGTATCTTCTTTGTGATAAGTT
This sequence comes from Nomada fucata, assembly GCA_948146005.1. NCBI lineage: Eukaryota > Metazoa > Arthropoda > Insecta > Hymenoptera > Apidae > Nomada > Nomada fucata. The sequence continues at coordinate 11,147,223 of OX411275.1, forward strand.
CCAATCTCAACGGTTGGACCGTTGCAATTGTTTCTAGGGGAAACGTGATTGGGGATGGATTTCGCGTCTCCTTTGTGCAACGTTGGATTTTTCTTCTCGTTGATCGAAGGAATGTATGGTGCTCTCGTTTATTAAAGGAAAATAAGGTTTACAATGAGTATGGAGCAAGATTGTGAGTCAATCGGGAGAATATTTGAACAAAGGTGTTATTTATTGGGTATTGTTGCAGAAATTTCAACAAAGTTTCTGATATTCGAAACGTATTCTTCTTTGGCCGCAATGAATAAAATATATGGAATTTATTCGAATCGATAGAATTGAGAACTTCTCGGAGGAGCTTTAAGATTTGAGTAGAAGATCATTTTTATTTCTTGCAATCACCTTCCAGTGTGCACGCAAGGTACGTCATTGGTACGCGTGCACAGGAATGAATGTACCTGTTGAATAGAATCCGGCCTATGGTATCATTACACGGGTAATAACGTATGCGTGCAATACAAGTTCAAGGGAAGGTGAATTGAATATGGTCCACGGTGAATCCATGAATGTTAATGATTTTTTTAAATGACCCACCTTCCTGACAATATTCAGGGACACGCGATATAATCTTCTATAAAATTCAAATTCAAATTGTCTGCAGCGACTCCATTATTTCATTCCGCCGTGAATCACAATTGTTTCAAATACCATTTCGTTCGTAGATTATAATAAATTATAATAGAAGGTCAGAATAAACCGGAAATCCCTGAGGTTCCACAAAACCAGCCCTGAAAATTGCTTACAGTTAGAAGCATCGCCCACTCACCTAGATTACAAATCGTTCCCCGTGTTTATTCACTTCATAAAACGATAGCCTGAAAATCGTGCGCAAATATTGACGGAATGATTTAATTACAAATATAAACCGAAAACCACTTTGCGAACGATTCTTTACGTTAAGTACATCATCAGAAGAATCGCGAACGTTCATCTGCCGGATTCTCGAGGAAATAAAAGGAATGACAGGCACTCACGGTCAATCCGTGTTCACGCTAGTTCGTAGCATTTAATTATCGGTTCCGCATGGCCTAAGGGAAAGGGTAACGTTTGTAAATGCTGGCCCGACGCGATTCGATCATGACCGATGTGAATCTCGGCGTTCCTCAGCATTCTTACACGTGCCAACAAAGCGAATGCCATTGGCCTGCGCTTTTGCCGTGAAATTCATTCTTCTAAAAGGGACGAACCTTCGTAGCTGGTTGCGCAACTTGTTTCTTCATCCCGTGTCCCTCCACTCCCTAAACATGCTATTCAGATCTAACAAATAACACTGTCGGCTTTTATGTCTCGCGCATTACTTGCTCGCTCTCTTCTGGCGCGCTACAATTTATCGCGAAACGCTATCAACAAGTATTTATGCCAGGAATATGTCTCGCTTGATCCTCGTCCCGAGTTCCGATCGTGCAATAACAGCACCGCGAATAACCAAAAAAAAATCACCGAAAGGAAACCACATATTTCAATTCGAACAACCCTTCACGCCCGCCTAATTACCGTTCCGCGCAATCCAACGGAAAATTCGTTCACCTTCGCGATACGCGTCGATGCGAAGCAATGTTCCGGCAACCAAAATCGTCGCACGAACTGCAACCAATAACACATTCCCATTCTTCTCGTTCCAGGCAAGAAACTGAAATGTCCATTCTGCGAGAAACTGTACGGCTACGAGACGAATCTGCGCGCCCATATACGACAACGCCATCAAGGTATCCGAGTGCCGTGTCCGTTCTGTTCACGAACGTTCACGAGGAACAACACCGTCAGACGGCATATAGCACGGGAGCACAAAGCCGAGCTGAGTTTGAAGGCCTTCCAGCAATCGAATCACTCGATGTCGGACACAGTGCCGCAGTAACGACGTTCCAAGTAGTCGTCGTTACAGTCCATGTCGTCGTCGTCGTGGTCGTCGTTGCCGTTACTGTCGCAATGGCACCGGGAACAGCCCCTGTGACCGCCCGATTTACATACGAGTGGCAGGAAACGAGAGGACCGCGAAGCTAGAACGAGACAGAAGCAACGGTGATGAAGGTGAACTGTACCTTCGCCCTTGATCGTTGGTCAACGAGGTTGTACCCACTCTGTGTCGCATCCGAGGAGCGCGTCGTTTCTTTATTCGCTGCGATTGACAGCTCTCTTCCGGTAGGAAGCTAGTCGAGTTCCTTGGTGAACAGTCTGTACAAAGGAACGACCCTTGCTACCTGCTGAGCTGGCGATTCTAGTTAGTTGTCAATTACACTGCGACTGTCTCGAATCGTAATTACACGATTCGTTAACCGAGAACGTATTCAGAGTGTTTGCAGTCTATGCGAGATATATGTATACATATACATATATATATATATATATATATATATATACATGGGATCGTTCTCGAGAATCGAGATGATTTAACGGCTTGAACATTGTATAACGATAGGTGTATAGATGGATGAATGGAAATTGATAGAGCAGGCATGCCGTCACGTTTTGTTGCAGCGATTTTCGAATCTATTTTTATAGATTTATATTGTTTTTTCGTTTTTATTACCACGCGCGCTCTATGTACGTTTTCGTTTTAGGCGAATCGTGGGTACGATTGTTTTTTTGTTTTCTTTTGAGAGGGGTTAGAGAGACAGGTCGCAGGGGTTAATGCGCGTGACGCTGACACGGATGAGACAATGGCGTTGGCCACGATATATATATATAGGAAAATTGTCCCGGTGATCGGATCACGAAGAGAGAAGAGCGAAGAATGATGGTGAAGGAAGTATAAGTGTGGAAGATAGAAGAATGAAGCCTAGGAAAACGTCGACGTCCGATAGCTCGCGTGACTAGCACAGAGGTATACGGGGGAGTAGACGCCTCTCGGACACGCACGCGAATACGCTGGATAATCACAAAACTAGTCAATGAAAGTGCAACGTCAAGTAAGAATTATTAACTATAAAAAAGAAAGTAGTAAAACACTTTTTAACTGAGCGCGATAAAAAAGGAAACAAGAAGAAAAGAAAATAGAGAAGCTAGAGGCGAGCGTACACCGGAAGATTGAAATCCTATTGAAAGAAATGTATAGAAACGCGAACAGTGTTTCGGGAAGCACGTTGAAACACAGATTCACGAAGCCAAGAGGGAAAAGTGAGTATATAGATTTACGAAGATAAAAGAAAAGACGCATATCTCAGGTGAATCGTACTACAGTAAGCTTGGATAGTTCTTAATTATTTTTTGTTCGTCGCCTGTTTAACTTTCGTTTGTTTATTTTTTTTTTTCTTTTTTTAAATAATTATCCTTCACCGTATCTCCGACCAAGCCTCGCGGTAACGATCAGGATCGTTCTGGCGAGGCGTACGCCTGAAGAATCATTTACTATACACACATAGAATTATATATAATATATACATATAGCAAAGCATATAAATGAAACAGTGCAAGCGCTGTTGCGAAAAACAGGTTCAAACGAATGAAAACGTTTACTTACTATCGCTGTCTTGCTTTACTCGATAGTTATCGACTGTGTTGTCGATGATGAATTTATTAAGAATTATCAAACTGCTACCGCAAACACTGCTGTTATTATACAATTTACTGGTTATTATACCACGAAAGAAGAACACTGGTACTATTATTCCTGTTAATGTCGAGAGCCTAGCATCGAGACACTGGTGATATTTCAATTTCTATAACAATTACGTTCAAGTACAGGTTAGTGCCAAATAGCTGGACAGAAAAACAGAATCAAATCGAACATCAACCTTTTCCTTCTTCTTCTTCTTCTTCTTCTTCTTCTTCTTCTTCTTCTTCTTCTTTTTTAAACATTTTTTTACACTAACCGAGTCACCACAGTTAAGCGCGTCTCCGTTCTTTTTCTTTCTTTCTTTGAAACATATCCAGAGAGGAGACTGGTGCATTTCACGTACGCCTGTTCCTTCTTTTTTGTTCTTTTTATATAGAAGTACCGTTTTATAAAGAATTTATGAGATTATTACTATAATGATAGAACGAACAGGCTGTCGAGTTACCATACATAATATATTCATAGGCCACGTGCGTAGATTTTTCTTGGCGAATGCGTTTAGGTTGTCTTCACACGAGTAACACGCAACAGAGAGAGAAACGCAATAATCGTTAAGACATATATGAAAGAGTAAATGGATCTTTGTTTTTATTTTTTCCTATACAAAGAACGCCAATCATTTTATACGTCTCAGAATACGAATTTCGTCCAGGAAACGCTTGTTCCTTGTCGCTGTTATACAGGAACAGGAATTTCCTAATGAAAATCGGAGCGTTCAATTTTATAGTATACAAAAGAGATCCAGGTTTTTATTAATGAATTAACGTTTCTTATATTTTATCATTCGCATTCGCTTGGAAAGATCGAAACGTGACGCGGTGAACGTCACGCAAACAATCACTACCACTTTGTTACCTGTTTACAATGTTTAAATACGGACTTTTGTCCGGAGCAATAGTCGTGAATGAGATATATAGTAGGGAATAGAGAAACCAATAGACCAGGATAAACACCGAGAGAATAGGGGATGATAATAATAATAGTAATAATAATAATCATATTAATAATAATAATCGCTGCACCGGTCGTATAGAATGTGATCAATGCAATAGTTTATCATTACAATTTACCTATAGATAGATATATAGATATTCCTAGTCAGGATGGCACCACGATATTACTTGTTGCAGTATTGACGCGTTTATATTACAGAACTTCTATATCTCTCACTTTTATCACTCCCCACACCCCGGTGTTTTCTTTGCTTTCTCGTTTATTATTACTGTGCTTCTTTTTAATTGTTCCCCCGTCACTCCTTTTCTTCGTTTTCTTTCTTTTCTATGTTTATTTTTTTCCCGTTTCCTTTTTTTTTTGTTCGTTCGTTACGTTACAGAGCAAAATGAAAGTTTAACGAGAGTTATCTCACAACGATTACGCCTACCGTAAGGTATCAAAGACAATAGTTAATAGGGGATTATTTAGTATTTAAACGGTCACACGCGAGCTAGGATATACAAGAAAAAGAAGAGCTAAATCGTTCGTTACCGTTTTCGTTACCTCGTATTTTCTTGTTTACATCGCATTGTGTTCTCCTTTCCTTTTTTTTTGCGTTTTATATTTCTCTCTCTCTCTCTCTTTGTTTCTCTTTCTACCTCTTTTTACCCTGCTAATTAAAATACGATACCAAAATCGCGCGCGGTTGCGCCCGCATATTCTGCCAAATGACGATACGTATATGACAGTACTACCTCATCGTTTTTATAAGAACGCATACAAAAACCCAGGGAACACTGAGAGACCACGACATAATAGTAATAATAATAATAATAATAATGATAACAATAATGATAATAATAGTAATAGTAATAATAATAATAACACCTGTACATTCCGTACAGCCGCTATTACCCGTCTGGTTAGTGTCGGAATTATTCACCCGCTGTTGTACACCCTCGAAAAGGGTAAATTTGTTGATCTCTTTCGCTTTTCGCGGAAATTCCATCATATTTACTCATTTATTCTACTGCTGTTTAATTTTACTACAGATTCGTACGCTTATACAGAGTTTACACATTTGTAACCAGTTTCATGCACAACAGATCGTACAAATGTATCCGAATGGATAATCTGTAATATCTATCATATCGATCGAGGAATTTCTGATCGACGAAAAGTACCAGAGATCGCAGTCACAAGTGATATGTAAGATCTACATACATATAATCGAACCGTTTTTGGGTTTTTCACATTTTTTTTTTTCAACGAAACCGCATTATCTCATGTGTAGAACTCTATACGCATATACAACTGGCGACTGTAAGCACAGTGAACCGTGCGAGTGTGAATGTGGCTGCGCATGTATGTGTATGTGTGTGTTTGCGTGCAAGGATAAAGAGCGCGGCAGACTGCGTGACAATTGCAGAGACGTTTACCTTGGTGGAAAGAATCGCGACGATTTCATCGCCGGACAGCTATGATATCTGTTTTCAGGCGCCGTGAATTCTGACAGAAATACGAATGCGAAAGGATGGAGCAGGGCGGACGCATTTGTTCGCGAAATGATATGTTGGGAAGGGACGGGTGGCTGGGGCTGTAAAGAGAAAAAGGAGCAACGAAAAGTGTTACGTACCACCGCGCGTGCTCGCTTCGTCGACGTATATCGCGTCTCGCGTTTTCCGATCATCTCGAAGGGTTTGACTTTGGCGAACAGGTGGAAAGAGCAAACGAAGAAAATAATCCAGAAAGAGGCAAAGAAATCGAGCCTCCGAACGAAAGGGGCAAAATAGTATCCGAGGAAAAGGAGAAGGGGAAAGAAAAGCATAGTGGTACGCTAGTGATACCGATCTTCTTTTGGGGCTGAACTGCCGAGTGAGGTTGTCTCGCGGATGAGTTTTGAAAATACTTTAGACGACGTGAAAAACAAAAATGAAATTAGTCGTAGAGGGTGGCCGGACTGGGTCTGAAAGGAAAGACGCCGCGGGAAGGGAGTTACTCGAAAGTGTTATGTGTCGTTCACGTATGGGATGATAGGATCATACACACGCGCGCGCACACGCTTACACGATATACAGAGAAATACACGAACGTATACATATAATACACGGGATACGTCGCGAAAGGGCGATATTGCATACACGCTTGCGAGTGTAAATAATTGGTACACGTATACGTACTTCATTGGAACTTTATATCATTTATTTTCTATTATTTCGTTTCTTCTCTCCCTCTCTCTCTCTCTCTCTCTCTCTCTCCCTCCCTCTCTTTCTCTCTCGTTTTCTCTTTATTTTACTTTCTTTAAATTAAGTCGAACAAAAATTTATACAGGTTATTTTATGTTTCTCGGCTATTGCACTCTGCCAAGCAGACGCGAACGGAACGAAAGATCGAGAATAATCTTTAAGGTCGTACAAGCTTTAGCGTTAACGTTACAACTTTTGTTCTATAGCATTTTTCATGCATTTTTATTTGTTCTATTTGTTCTCTAAATCTGTTTCGTTCTTTTTTTAGGTAATTTTTGTTGGGGTGACGTTCGAAACGGAATCGAATGTAGGGGGTGTTTAGGATAGTGCGTTTATAGATAACACGCGTGTAAACTGTATATATAAATATGTATGTAACTTGGTTGACGGGCAATTGATCGTGTTTTGGATAGGGATGCAAATGGAAGTGAGGGATCGACGGATCTAAAAATCGGGTTAAGTTTATAATTCGCCCATCGCGGTTCGAGTAGGACGATTTTCCTTTTTTCAATCGTACACGCGCAGGAACGATTGAAATTGTTTTCGAACGAATCTTTCGCTCTTTTATTCCTTCGCGACAATCACGCGCCCTCGAGTTCCTTGCTCTTACTTCTTCTTCCTTTACTCGCTCCCGCGAAAACGTCTTTCGAAGCGAATCGTTCGAAGGCGAAACAACATGCTTGATCTGCGAAAGATTCGAAGGATTTATCAATCAATGATTCACCCGCATAAATTGATTTCTCTATCAATCGTCGAGTTCAAAACGAACCCCCTCGATCGTCATAGAAATGATAATAATAATAACAAATGAAGCAACACTAACTGTGGAAGATCACGTTACAAAAAAAATCGCGAGAATTAATTAAGATAATTGAACGACGTTTCGTAAGGTTTTCGTACGTTTTCAGCGGAATTTTTTTTTTCCATTTCCCTCGTTGCTTAAGTTTCGCGATGCCTGACCGTATCCCGGTGTGTGAGCGCACCATTTTTTTTTCATCACAGATATGCGTGCGAAAACGTCACGCATACACGTGAACATAAGATACACAGTACATCTATACACACAGAAAGACAGGTATACAGGCATAGGCACATGTACACATAGTCATACGCATACGAACATAGGGAAAGGGCGCGGTGTGTGAGTACGGGTCGCGTGCATATATCCACGTTACGAAGCCACGCACGAGCGTACCCACACGTATGTACCATTACTGTATCACGGCGTAGGATAAAATGTTGCATGTTGTTTCTATAATATGTGTTTTACGGATTGAAAATCCTTTATAGATGTCGTGTGTGACACAGCTTGGCGTGGCGGGCTTTACACCGCGGGTCCGTCGGTTGTTTCGCGTTTTCCGCGCGAGTCGCGAGCGTCGCCGGGAGAAATGAAGGAAAAGAAAAAAGAAAAGAAAAAAAAAATAATACGTATGTAGGAAAGTATATACTTAGAGCGTAGAGAATGCACCGTGATTCTTGACTTTCGATATAGTAGCAAAATTAACGAGCGACGGATGAGAAATTGTCGAAGAGAAAAGAGAGGGGGGGGGGGGGGAGGCAAATGGTTTAGGGAAAAGGTCGGCGAGAATTTAGCCAAATAGACGCTCGAAATCCGCGGCCGAGACTCGCGGTGTAAACGGGCTCTCCGCGATCTAAAAAGTATATAAGAAAAAAAATGGAGTAAAAAAAAAATGAGAGATGATAATCCTTCGTCACTTCTATTCGATAATTGGTGCTGTTGTGATGGACAGGCGAGCAGAGCATCGAGGGTGGAACAATACGAGTACGGCGAGCGAAAAATATGGCAGGGAGAAGGGAAAGGGTGGCGGGTGAGAGACCGTACGTTTGGAAAGGGGAGATTGTTGCGTGCTCGTAGAGAAAGAGCGAAGGGAAGAAGATTGTCAATGTTATCGCTGCACTTGAAGCTGCACGCGCGCGCAACGTGCGCTAGGCAACTTATACTATACCGTTTGATCGTCGTATAGTATAAGTGTAACAGTACTATACCATAGTTGATAATGATTGCATAGGTACATGTATCACGCACGCATTAAGCATATTTAAACGTGAGGAAAAAGCATAAAAAAATGTATAAGTTGATAACGAACGTGTGGGAGGAACGTGCATTACGGGAACGTAATGAACCATCTTTCGTTTTGTTTTCTTTTCGCGGCGAAAAATTGAATTAACTAATGGTACGATAATTACGATTACTATTATATTATTGTAAACTGTGCGTAGGGCTCACATTGTCGCATAGCGGGGCTTCGATTTCGGCGGCATACGGCGACCCTCGAGCAAACGTTCGAGCGGCCGCGACTTATAGTACAAAGTAAACTATAACGTTAAGGGGTATAAGAGAAATCGATGGAACGCGATGGTATAACAAATAATACAGATTGCAGATTGCGAATTTTTGTAAAACTTACTATACACGCTGCATTTAACGATCAGATTACGATACGATCGACGACGACGAATGATAAGAATAACGATGATGATGATGATGATGATGATGATGACTTTATGATATATAGTTGAAATAGGGCGGCCATGTGACGTGCATCAGTGAAACGATCGAGGATTCGAGGGTCACAATTTAATTAAGCTCATCCTTCACACCGCATTTTTCGATCTCGTCGTTTGTTACACAAATTGCTGTACATACAGTATTGACGAGGCGTTGATCGATAGGCTGCTCGATGGATCACGGTTTTCACGTCGATCGATAAAAGTCGTCGATTCCAATGTTTTTCTTTTCGTTGTTTATCTACGAGCCGCTTACTGTATTACGATTATCCTTTCTTCGATGTCGAAGTAAATTATTACGACCCCTCCGTGGAATAGAATCGACGACTTTTACGTAATCTAAGCGACGAAGCGTGCCATCCATTCGACGGTTCATCGATATTATTTCGTTGACCTCTGGGACGAAGAAAAATGACACGGTCGCCCCGAGCCAATGATAGTTCAAATGCTCTTTACATATCAGTTTTGCCTGTTGCTTTCGCTGCTCGTTCCGGTTTATCCTCGTGCGTCCGTTTTCTCTTCGTCCAGGGTCACAGAAGGACTGATTGTTCACCGACTGTTTCATGTGATCGTATTTTATACCAAATAGCTCCGAATAGTTTATAATAGTTACAGAGTTGTTGAGATCGTTTACTACATACTGCTCCGTTTCTTTATATCGAGATTCTATAGAATTTTAATCCTATCGAACGTGTTACACGCATAACAACTTGAATGCGCAAAATGGTACGCGGTACCATCATTCGCAGACATATTTATATGAGAGATACGCGAGAGACATGCTCGAATCCTTGTTATACGGGTGTTAATAGCAGAATTGAAGATAAAAGACTGGTGAAACTTCGTCACTGCCACTGAATCGAATCCTTCCGTGATCGAACAACGGGTGCACGTCCCACAATGCCGTCCGTCGCAATAACGGAACACAATATGTACTTCGTCATACACACTAGTACAAATGCTACCTCACACAACACATACAGGGTGCAGAAGAAAGCAAAATATGGAAAGAGAATGGAAGAAATCGATGATGAAGTAAATAAAGAATAGAAACGTAATAAATCTCTGTATATAAAAGAAAGGAATCACAGTTGAACGAAAAAAACGGTATTTTGCGATAGTAAAATCGAATGTCTCAGAGGTATCGATTATTATTGTAGACGAACATGTTCGTCGCGTTCTAAGCTATTCGAAAGGAGATGAGACGGTGAAAAAAGACAAGAAAAAGCAAAAAAAAAAAAATATGTGGAAACGCAAACGATAATTGAACAAGAGATCAGAATGGAAAAAAATCTCGAAACGGGGCCCCGGTGTCTTTTGATACGGCCCCGTGCCACGAGTCCTTTTCTCAGGAATACGAAAACCAAGTACAAACTACAAAGTATAATAGTCGATAAGATTTAAATAACATAAATCAATAATCAAGCGATGCAATAGTTGAGTGTACAGTAGGGTTCTTTAGTGTAATTTCTCGTTACACTATTTCTCTTTATCTCAGTCACTCTCTTCTCTAATCTCTTCTTTGCCCTTTCCTTTTCACTTTCTCTCTCTCTCTCTCTCTCCCCTCCCTCTTTCTTCCTCTTCCTCTTATATTTTCGTAGCCCGAGAATAACATTGTTAACGGTGACTACTATTTATCATTGTTTCATAGACGATAACGCTGTTCTACTTAGCGCACAGTATGCTTGCTAATTATGCACGCATTAATTACATACAGGCGCGCGAACGACGAGTTTACTTTCAATCCTCGTGTTACTTCTTCGTTGTTTCGCCTGTTGATCGTGGTCCACACTGGTTAGAATCCTTCCTACTCTCGTTCGCCTATCGTTCCGTTCGTTATAGGCTTTCGAGACGCGTCTGATTTTCACTCGTGACAATTTTCCACCACGAAGTACGAACCTTTGTCGTTTGCTTTGCTGTACCAGTTGACCTGGGTTTGTTCTTTGTTCATCTTTCTGCCCGGTGGTGTTTCGCCGCTGGACGAATGCTCTGAACATATTCCATTTAATAGTACGTACTTCCACCTCTTCATAGCTGTTGCCACGTTTTAAGAAGCGACACGAAAATGTTAGACATTTTTACATCATTCTGAACATCCGATTGTTTATGTTGCACGTAGTTTCTTTTATACGTGACACGTTCACTATGAAACGTTAAACCGTTCTGTTTTCCATTTCGTATCGCAATTTCCTGTTTTCCCTTTCAGTACCTCTTCGATAGGCGTTCGATCGCGTCTACTTTCTTAACGAACTGAATGTAATTCGTTGTAAAAAGCGTATGGACATTCGTCTGATTGCACTTTCTCGTCGCACACACGTACACACGCACAGCAACAACAACAAAAAGATAAGAAACGCCACTGAGACCGTTTTCGACGCGTTGAAAAATCTCTTTTGCTTGAACATATCTATTCTCCCCTCTTCGCCTCAACGTTCGCAGTTTTGTTATACTCGGGAGGAACGGACAAACGGTGATCATCATCTCGATTCTCGCGCATCTACGACGACATAATCTTCTAACTGATAATAAATAATCGTAATAGTAATAATAATAATGATAATAATAATAGTAATAATGATAATAATAGTTTGTATACGAAACCGCTTCTACCTCAATGAAATACAGAAGGACACGCCATGTACACGTACATTACATCACATACACACGCGTATTAAATATATAGAAATAGAAGAGGAGCACGTTCATTACGATAAAAACGTTCATACAGTTGCGGATCGCTTACGGTTCCTTCTCGGTTTTTCTTCCTCGTCTAATAATCATCCGCTGTGAGAAGTATTATTTTTCTACATACGAAACACCTGTGCGTCGACGCCGATCCTCGTCCACAGAGGTGCGTGCAATCCTTTTTTTTGTGCCGCACTGTTAGACAAGCAGAGAAGAAAGCACACAAACTGACTAACCGCAAACAAATGAAAACGAGATATACGTAAAACAAGAAAGAAAGAAGGCACAAGAAACAAAAGTACCATTATATTGTATAGTATAAGAGAGATATAAAGACGATGATGTACTATAGGTGCCGGAAGCTGCCGCGAATAAATATATCGGATAATAATACTGCGCTCCCTTTCCTTAAACCTATCGACCCCGTCCGAACCCCTTCGAAAACTAAAAAAAAAAAGCAACAGAAAGAACCTAACACACCTACCACCTCTTCGATTGGCCCTATTAACCTATCCTTACTCTCAGACTACCGAGTATATGCATATAACATCCGTTTATATTTATTTATTTATGTTTCTATGCGCTGGACGCGTCTATGTTACACGCAATTGCAAATTAATCGCTAACTATTCCTATTGATAGAACGAAAGAGTACACTCATTTTTTCAATATAAATATAAAATGGATATATATATTTAAATATATAAATATATATATAAATAAATAGAGTATATTATATAATAATATTAAGGAGGTACACTTGTTTAGGTCGTAAGCGAGCCCCAAAGCTCGATGCCCCGCAATGTGACATCGCAGGTCGAAGAGACAAGAGAAAAAAGAAAATATAAATGATATATATATACGTGTATACGTATTATATATATATACACATACGCACACGAAAATAGAACACATGTACACATGAAGAAAAAAAAAATGAGAAAGGAAATTGTGAAGAGACGATTAAAAGAGTGATTGAAATTCTTCAATTAATCATCTCTATAAAATTAACGACGATTTCGAAAAAAATCGCTCGATCGTATGCGGTGCGCGCCACGCAATTCGAATTTCTCCTCTGTATCGAGTAAGAAATATGTGTATCGATTTTACGCGACGTCGAGGATCGACGATGTCGGGGAGACGGTAACCGTGGGCATTTACGCTTTAACAATCGTACCAAGGGTATGGAAAACTCGGCGGAAGGCTGTTTAAACGTTTAACAACAATTCGAACAGCGAACGAACAGCGATAGGCAAAGTAGCAGAAAGCAATATTCTATTTCGAATGTCGAGCTACAACCCTTCAGAAGCGTTTAACAGCAAACATCTTTCGCCGAGTGTTTTATATCGGAGAATAGAAGAATGATGAGCACCGTCGCCGCGGCATCGATCTTGTATTTTATATCGATCCTTGTACCCCGCTATCAACGTTGATTCGGCAATACCGATCGTTCTTGTTGTATTTTGTTTCTTCCCGAAAGAGGAGGAAGGTCGTGGCCTGCGCTGTTGAGCGACACGGTGGTTACCAATTTTGTTTTTAAGTTGAAAGATTAAGTTTTGCGTTACAATTATGAGGTAAAAATGTGGGAGGGGGTGGTACTTGGTTGAAATTGGGTTAGAGAGGGCGAGAAGAAATATGTAGATGTGAGGAGAGAGTGGGAGAGACACGGGGGCGGCAAGAATGGCGAGCCTCCAGCGTGAACGGAGAGTGCAAGCTGTAGTTGCGTTTTTCGTGTACACTAACCGACAGTTCGGGTCACTACAGAATTATTTTATTTATACGGGAGACAGTGTGCGCCTGTGTGCGTCTGTGAAACGCGTGAATGCGAGAGTGCCTCTTGAACGTAGCAAAACATAAAAGAAACAAAAAAAGAAATGAATTCGTTTCCGCTGTAGCTCGAATGCGTTTAGGTTTAATTTCTGTAAAAACAAAAAAAATAATAAAAAACGAAACGCGCCACGAACGCGTTTTTAATATGTTAAACGTTATTAGAAACGATGTAAAAATGAGTATCGAAGGGCGCGCGAGAGCGAGGTGTTGATTGTTCCGTGAACGTATTGTATAAATGTGCGAGTATGCGAACAGAGAGTAAGGGAACCGAGAGAAAATGAAACAGGCGCGGAAGTGGAATAGAAGCGAAGAACGAGACGAAACTCTGCCATCTTCAACGATCCCGGACAGGAGCTTAGGTTGAATGGAGATGATAATGATAATGATGACGATTATGAATCGTGACGATGCGTAACGTGTTGCGATGGTTTTTTTTTGTTTTGTTTTCGATGAAGCGTAGAGGGAAAGAAAGACGGAAGCGAGACGAAGGGGTGAAAAGACCCGAAGTGTGCGACGTTACGATATGTTTTTTTTTTCTTTTTCTTTTTTCTCCGAGCGCGGACAGGGTGGCAGGGATTCGTGCTATACCGAGTTGAGTGTAACTCACCCTCTTTTTTGTTTGTATAAAAATTAATCGAAATTTAATTAGACTATTAATAACTGTTCGATTACTGTAAAACAAGAAAACTTTACCATTAATTATAAATTACAAAAAATCTGACTGGTAGATTTTACTTTCCCCATCCTTTTACCCACCTGCAATTACAACGGGTTGCTTAAATACGTTTCGTAAAATGTACCGATCGAGTGTTGGAGTCGTGGTGGATGCACTCCAATATTTTTCATGGACTCCCAGGCAATATATAATTAACGAAATGCCAGGCTTCCTTTTTTGAAGCGTGTATATTATTTTCTTACTTTTGTTGCAACGAATACAATTTTTATCTGAATTTGCGATCCTTGATTAAGTCACTTGCTCGTTCCGCCATTGCAATTAAAACAGAATTCGGATTACCGGAAATGGGAGCAGGCATCACGCTGGCGTCTATTATTCTCAGCTTATTCACGTCTCTCACTCTGAAACGAGGTAATCGATAATTAATAATATCCCAAATTCCTACAAATCATTCCAAAGAGGGCGGAGCTTAATTCGACTGTTATCCAAAACAAAAAGACTGTCACATTTAACAATATTTGTTAGAGAAAAAATTGAAAGAATGGTCATTGGAGTATTTCCGCCAAAAGAATGTGTCCTGCCTTTACTAGTAGTTAAAAGATTATTTATTTTTACCGTAATTTCTCATCGACGACCGCTCGATCGTCGGTACCCATCCTGCAGGTGCCACCGATGTGGTGACTCGTTAGACCACCGACTCTTAACACGCATTCCGAGTATTCGACATCTCGATAATCCTGTCGCAGGTGACGACACTCCTCCAAGTCAGGTAAATGAACTTTCGCACCGTATTCACGGAACTTCGGCGAGTCGAGCGCCTGAACGGCCAAGTTGATGGCTGGAAGGAAAAGTAACTTACGTCACGCGAAGTGCGATTGAAATAACTTTTGCAGAAACACCAAAAGGCTCTGTCGCGGCACAGACATTTACGTACCCTGGTGAGTGCACAAAACGTCGTCGTAACTTTCAAGATAAGCTGGATCGATTTTCGGTTGATGGCGAACGTCCATCGATCTTAAAGTAACGCTTCCACGACTTTTTGGTTGCAGACATAAGGATAGGAATATGAATCCTTCGTGAGAATTGTTGTTGTAAGATGGGTACAACGATCTGTAAGCCTATATAGTTGTTCAGTTAGAATCAGAGAGCGCGACACTTCTTAATTACAATTTTCGGGTACATTTTCATGTTCCAGAATATTGTAGCAGGTTTAACAAATTGCTGTCGAACTGACGAGTTCCCTTCAGGCGTGAAAGTGAATTATTTAGAAATGTCTGCCACTTGACTTACCTCCGTTTTATAATTAGACAAGGTCTTCAATAATTTTTCTTCGGTGGAAGCCATTCCCCAGAGCATGATACCACTGTTATTAACCCGACCAACCGCCATTATACCATTGGTCGCGTACCATCCTTAAAAAGCGGTAGAGAAATAATTTCCAGACCGACCGAAAAAATGAACATTCGTAAAAAACACTTCCTTACGTACCTTTCCCAAAAATAAAATAACTGAGCACCTCGGGAAGCATTTGTAGCTTCGACAAAGTTATGCTCACCCTTGCTTCGACATTAACATAAACCGGAAGCATAAAATGATCAAAGAGATTTTTGCCCACTTCCGGAACGTCGCTCACCACCGGTATCTAAAAATATCTTTATCGTTAAATTACACAATCACGCTCGTATCGTTTGAATGAAACAATTGATACAGTTGTATTATCGGCCAGCTATCGAAGCGGGCGTCGAAGATTTATTTCACAAAAAAATTGAACCACCCGTCACCTGAAACGTTGCAAGATCCTCGGCTGGCCCGATTCCTGAGAGAAGGAGCAATTGAGGAGTATTGATGGTGCCCGCGCAGAGAATCACTTCTTTCCTGGCGCCAATCTTGCCCTCCGATCCATCTTTGTAAATCACCTTAACCCCGTCTGCGTTCGAGGTCCCTTTGAATAATATCTAGAAATTCATGCAAAATTTGTTGCAATAGATTTCGTTACGCGGTAGTGCGTATTTTACTCTTTAATGTAGCACAATCGATTAATTACAAATTCTCCTTTCGCACAAGTTTATTAATTCTTTGTATTTACTTCCAGCTGTTTATCAACTGATTAACGCAGCAATAGGGGGAACAGTGTAACTTTAATAAGTAAAATTATTTGAAATTTGTCAGCGACAAATATTCTACGTTCGAAATTATCTGTCACGATGTACTTACGTTACTACTTGTTAAAACAATTTACACTGTTTTCTCCCAGTAATAATGATTTAGATGGGACGGAGTCTTTGTATGAAAATTGCAGTATTGAAAAACTAATTGTAAAGAGAATTTATTGACCAACAGTTTTACTGAAAATACGAAAACAGGAGGAGAGTAAAGTATAGTATCTTACTTTTGAGACCAAAGTGTTCGTTAAAATGTGCAAATTCCGCCTGTTCCAAGCGTTTTGCAGATGGGCGTTGAACGTGCTCCAGCGGGAGCCTCTTTTAGTGGTGAACATCCCCTTTTGTACCGTCGCGTTATTCAACTTCAACGATTCTTCCGCCATGAGAAAAGCTTCTGTCAGATATTCTTCCTCCGAGCTGGACATTACGTTCATAATATCGGACACCTTTTTAAAGTACGGAACTAGATCGGCGTGTGACCATCCCTTTGGCCAGGCTTTGTAGTCTTCCGGTTTGCCAAAGGAGTGGGCCAGATAATTTAGCTGGCCGCTGCCGCCCAACCCTTTGCCTCTAGGTATTTTTTGTATCTGTAGTAATATCCAGTGTATCGGTTAGTGAATTCCGCTACAAAATCGTTAACGACAACCGCATAGGAATTTCGTCTCTTGGAAACAACGATAATCGTTCGGTTACGAGATCTTCAATTTCTTGAAAATAAATCTATATTTTTCGTAACAAATATCAAGTTTCGCACCTTACTTTTACATATTTTTCTTTTTTTGAAATTATCTGCCCTCGAAAGTTATGCTACCTGGTGTCCCAGGCTCTTTAAGCCTTAATCTTTCAATGTTTCAATTTGGACGGGACGTGCAAACAGTTTTCTTAAAGAAATCTTGTAACAGCTTGCCACAACTGCGGCCATAGTAATGAAATGGATTTTCGTAATCGAATTGCATAGAAATGTAGCAAAGAACGCTCTTTAGACTTTTATGACTGATTTGATTTACATGGTTCCAAAATCCTTCGGAGGAAAACTTTTGTGGTTCCGTCGAATACGACCAATCGACGTCGGTTCCTTGCATAACAGGTGCCAAAATTGGAACGGAAGATAGCCAAGCGAAGTACCCTCCTGCTTCGACTAGCAGAACCGTCACGTTCGACATTTCGGAAAGACGTGACGCCACAGTGCATCCTGCTGTTCCTGCACCGACTTACGGGCAAAGAATTATCACATTACTTTTGCACAATACCTTTCTCCTATATACGCATGTATATGTACCTTTGTTTCCTCGGATATACATCCAATATGTTCGTATATATACATGCATGTATGCATCCAAGGAAACAAACGTACCACGAGAAATAAATAAATACAAATACGTAAGCAATTATGCATGCTACAAATATACTGTTGCTGTCAATAGGAAATGCTGTTGTATATTTGAACCGCTCAGAAGCCGTTCAGGCTTGTTGCAATTTCCTGGATATTCGTAGCAAAAATTAGAAGTTTTTACGAATTACAAAAATTTCAGACTTCTCAAGGATCCTTAGAAAAATGCAAAGTAACGCGTACTTTATAACGGTAACAATATTTCTCACCGATTGCATCGGTTAATTTTAACTTGTATCAGATTAAGTACGACCATAGTACAAGATTAACTACTATCCCGTGTATGCCATACTTCTTGCTCTTTAAATTGCCAGTTCAGGGCCGAGGTGACTGTATTACAGTCACCAACGTCGTTGGAAAACGGGAGACTCTTCGCTACTTACCGATTATGTAATCGTAATGTGTGTTAGGGTGCTCAATAATACTAGCCGGAGTTTTCAAATAACAATGATACAGCAACGACACGAGCAAGATAAGCGTCGAGACCAACACGTAGTTCCACATTGTTATGGAGAAATTCCCGTTATGTCTGCGATCGGTATCGATGACAGAAGAACTGCTGCGGCCTGACAAGGGTTGGGGTGCCGCGTAATTCCTATATTAAATTAGCATCTACGCTTGCAATCGATCGCCGCTTACAGTAACAGAGACAATTTTCTGTCACAATACAGGTAAGATTGATTAGGAAATATGGTTGCTCTTGAAACAAAGTTGACTGATGGTGAAAGGGACGGCTGGTTTTAACATAATGGGTGATTGAAAATAATAAAGGCAAAGTTTCTGTCAATATCTTTCTTTATCAATATCGAGATATTGACAAAAACGTTGCCTTTATTGTTTTCGTTGATTTGTTATAAACAATTTAAGTAATAATGACTAGAGACTTGATAAAGTGACAGCAACAAGATAATTACAGGCGCGTAGCTTAATCGTTTCCCTTCCATTTGACACATCGAATATTAAAAAATACCCACGAGGAACGGAGATAACAATTTTTTAAAATTTTGGGCCCAGTTCGCGGTTTGCGGTCTTTTTCGCAGTTTGCTGCACCTTCAAAACCGAATTCTTGGATTACATCGTTAATATAAAGAATTGCGCTTTTCTCAGCTTCTGGTACGTATATTTTAACGGGGGTTGTCTTAAGATAAAGCTACGGACCATAGCTATCTCCTCCAACAGTTGCAATGATATTTGTGGTTTAAAAGTCATTAACAATTGAAAACTCAGTAAAAATGCAGTCCGGGTCAATGCATTTATCACGGCTTCTGGAGGGGCTACAAAAATGATCGAGTGCTTAAAATAAAAGTTAAGGATGCTGTTATACAACAATTAATGATTTACAATTGCTGTATCCGCTGTTTCATTTTTATAAACAATTTAATAATTAATTTGAGAATTACACCGATACTATTCATGAAGGTCTTTTAAAACGGAAATCAGATTGTTCCATGAACCGAGAACTTCAATTTGAGTGGTCGTTCATTAAAATCAGCACAGTAGGGCGCGAGATAATTGAATTTATTTACAGAAATTATAAACAAATACCATTATTTCGACGTGCAGGCTAGCTACATCAATGACCACAAAACATAAATTAAAGCTAGGGGTATCAGCTAACATATCCAATAGGTGCCAACAGTATTCCATGCGCAGTTCATTTGTTATAAACATTTAAACAATTAAAATTCTTATTACGGCGAACTTCATATAGTTACAGCAATGGGGTATCGTTTATCGTGTAGCTTACTCCTTCCCCTTTCTTTTGACATAACGTTGATTAAAATCGGCCCAACAGAAGCCGAGATAATAGCAGTGACCCGCAGTGCATTTTTGCCGATTCTTAAATTGTTAATACCATTTGAACCATAAATGCCATATTGTTGTAACTGTTTCAGGAGATAGCTGTGGCCCGTAGCTTTAATTTAAGACAAGTCCGGTTAAAAAATACGATATAGATGCCGAGAAAAACGAAATTGTTTAAATGAACGATGTAATCCAGGCATTTGGTTTTGCCGGTGCGGAAAACTGCGAAAAAGGCCGCAAACGCGAGATGGCGCCGCTTGTACGGATTTTGACATATCATTGCCGAATAAATTTCAAAAAATTCTAATCTCGTCTCCTGTAGGTTGTTTCGTAATGAATCAGATGTCAAATGCAAGGGAAGAGGATAAGCTATACGCTAAAAAATACCCCGTTGCTGTAGCTATACGGAGTTGGCCGTAATAGCAATTTCAATAGTTTAATTGTTTATAACAAATGAACTGCAAATGCAACAGTGTTCACATCTATTGGAGATGGTAGTTTATATTTCTGGCTTTCCTACGTCTTTCTTCTGATGTATCAAACCAGCAAGTCGATGTAATCGCAATTGTTTAAATTAACCATGTGAATTGACTTCTGTTCTTTACATATTACCCTATCTCTTACTAGCCGCCTCTTTATTGAACATCTGTGATATGTCTTTTTGTTTCGAACTCCTAAGCTTTATTCCATGATCTTCTTTTAAGACTTTACATCACTTCGTTTTCATCACGCCAAGTCAAATTTGTTCCATATATTTTCAATTAATCCTGTCTTTCTCTAATGCTTCTGCTTTAACCTTCCCACCATCTTTTTGCACTAGACATCCCCGTATACGTTTTCTGTCTCCTGTTACGTACTTACTAATATATTTTTAGTGTGTGCAGGTTTCGTGGGTAAAGAAATTAATAACATTGACCGGCACTTATTGTGCGTAGGAGCAGGACAGAAGACGAAATAAATTTTACCAAATACTTTACTGATCCTTTAGTTATAGGTAATTGGTTTATAAAAATAGTTTGTAACTGTTATCCCGCTAGATTAATTTAGAATTTAGAACAATTGCGTAATTAAATGTTATATACATCTATTATATCTTTTATTTCATATTCAGTTTATTCGGGAAATCTTATATATACTTTAATGTGACTTTTGTCACAAGTTCTACTGAATGTGTTAAACATAAAATGAAAAATATATTAAATACTTTACATACGCACATGTTACTCAATTGCTGTAATTTATTTTCATAAATCTGCGTACAAAGTATGTAAATTTTTAATGTCAGTTATATTTGTAAGATGTGTTGTAAATAGATATAAAAGAATACCAGCTTGTAAATATCAATTGTAACAGTTTTTAAACTTGGATCTTCACTCATTAATTTAAATAAATCTGCACTGAAAGGAATGCTGCTGCCGTTTTTATTTACAATCCTTAACAATCCTTGAAAAGACCTAATTCCAATTCCTTAAACAAGTACTACCGTGCAGGAACTTTAACTGCATAGTTCGTAAGCGGTGGACTTGTAAAAATAGACCTGGTCATTACTAAACATATTGCAACTGTTTATACATAAAGCGCCTCAAGAAAATGGAACCAGGTTGCAAATAAACGCCTCGTGAATATGAAATAGGGTTGGAAATAACTCCTCGCGAAAACGCAACAAAGTTGCAATCAATACCTCGCGAAAAAGCAACATAATTGCTAACTAAGCTCTAAGAAAACGCAGCAAAGTTACAAACCAGGCATCACGAAAATGCAAGGAAGTTGCAAGCCAGGCCTCGCGAACAGGCAAGAAAGTTGCAAACAACGACTCCCAAAAAGGCAAGAAAGTTTCAAACAACGCCTCGCGAAAACGCAATAAAGTTGCAAACAGTGCCTCGCGAAAATGTAACAATGCTGCAAAAATTCTTGACAAAATTTGCAACAATGTTGCGCAAAAACTTTGGCAACATAGTTGCAAACTGCTCGGTAAGAAAATGCAACATAGTTGCAAACTGCTCGGTAAGAAAATGCAACATAGGTGCAAACTGCACGGTAAGAAAATGCAACATTGTTGCAAACTGCTCGGTAAGAAAATATAACATTGTTGCAAACAACGCCTCTCAAAAATGCAACAATGTTGCAAAAATAGATGACAAAATTGCAACAATGTTGCGTAAAATTTGATGCAACAATGTTGCAAACAACGCCTCGCAAAAACGCAACAAAGTTGCAAATTTTTTGAAAAATTTTAAAAAAATTTTGCAACATTGTAGCGTTTTCGCGAGGCGTTGTTTGCAACATTGTTGCAGTTTCTTAGTGACACATTTGCAACTTTGTTGCAAAAATTTTGGCGAAACATTGTTGCAATTTTTGTCAAGAATTTTTGCAACATTGTTGCATTTTCGCGAGGCCTCGTTTGCTACAATGTTGCATTTTCTTAGTTTCAAATTTGCAATTTTGTTTGAAAAATATTGACGCAGCGTTATTGGGAATTTTGTCAAGAAATTTTGCAACATTGTTACATTTTCTCGGGGCTTTGTTTGCAAGTTTGTTGCGTTTTTAAAGGTCTTAGTTAGCAACTTTTGTGCGTTCACTTAGGATTCAATTTGCAACTTTGTTATGTTTTCTTGGGGCTCAATTTGAGACTTGTTTGCGTTTTTTATGGCTCTATTTGCAACTCGTTTGACTTTTTTAAGAGCTTTAGGAATAGAAATAGGACGCTGATTGTTAAGGAATTAATACGTCTTTACGGACGAAAGGAATTTAGTCTTCCTCTTCCTGCTGCCAAGTTTAATAACGAATGGGCCAATTTTTACAAGTTCTCCGTTTGTGAACTTTGCATTTAAAGTTCCTGCATGGAAGTACTTGTTTAAGGAATTGGAATTAGGTCTTTTCAAGGATTGTTAAGGAGTGTAAATAAAAAGAACACAAGCATTCCTTTCAATGAAGATTTATTCAAATTAATTAATGAAAGTACAAGTTAGAAAATTGTTGCAATTTAAACTAACAACCTAATACCTATGAACTATTCTTTACAATCTGTTTATAACACATCATATAAATAAAGTTTACATTACAAATTTACATAGTTTGTATGTAGATTTATTAAATTAAATTAAAAACTTAATTAACTAATATGTAAATTGTTTATTGTATCTTTCATTTTATATTTAGAACATTCAGTAGAACAAGTATTAGTAATATAAGTAATATTACAGATTATACAAGATCTACCGAATAATCCGAATGTATAATAAAAGATATAATACATATACAAAACTGTTAATTACACAACTGTTCTAAATTAATCTTATGCGCTAATAGTTACAAACTATTTTCATAACTCTATCTACTATAACTAACGCATGTGGCAATAGTTATTCCTTCTTCTTTCTTGTTCTGTGCACGCTGGGAAGGCCGGTCAATGCTCCTTACTCTTTGCCTGCGAAACCTACACACACAAAAAGTATATTAGTAAGTACGTAACAGGAGACAGAAAAAATATGAAGGGATGTTTAGTCCAAAAAGATGGTGGGAAGGTTAAAGCAGAAGCATAAGCGAAAGACAGCATTAATTGAAAAGGAATGGAACAAATTTGACTTGGCGTGATGAAAACGATGTGACGTGAAGTCTTAAAAGAAGATCATCGAATAAAGCAATTCGAAACAAAAAGACATATCACAGATGTTCAATAAGGACACGGCTAGTAAGAGATAGGGTAATGTGTAAAGTACAGAAGGCAAATCACATGGTTAATTTAAACAATTGCCATTACATCGACTCGCAGGTTTGATACATCAATCATCATAAGATAAAGTAAAGCCAGGTATATAGGCTACAATCTCCGGTATGCGTGAACATTGTTGCATTTGCAGTTCATTCGTTATAAGCAATTAAACTATTGAAATTGCTATTACGGCCAACTCCGTATACCTACAGCAACGGGGTATTTTTTAACATGTAGCCGACCCTCTTCCCTTTCATTTGAGACGTCGTTGATTAAAATCGGTCCAGTGGTACACGAGATAATTGAATTTGTTTAAAGGGATTATAAACAGATGCGACTATATGGACTTGAAGGCGAGATACATCAATCATCAGAGGACATAAATTAAAGCTAGAAGTCCAAGCTACAATCTCCGACAGGTGTGAACACTGTTGGATTTGCAGTTCATTTGCTATAAACAATTAATCTATTGAAATTGCGATTACGGCCAACTCCGTATAGCTACAGCAACGGGGTATTTTTTAACATGTAGCCGACCCTCTTCCCTTTCATTTGAGACGTCGTTGATTAAAATCGGTCCAGTGGTACACGAGATAATTGAATTTGTTTAAAGGGATTATAAACAGATGCGACTATATGGACTTGAAGGCGAGATACATCAATCATCAGAGGACATAAATTAAAGCTAGAAGTCCAAGCTACAATCTCCGACAGGTGTGAACACTGTTGCATTTGCAGTTCATTTGCTATAAACAATTAAACTATTGAAATTGCGATTACGGCCAACTCCGTATAGCTACAGCAACGGGGTATTTTTTAACATGTAGCCGACCCTCTTCCCTTTCATTTGAGTCGTCGTTGATTAAAATCGGCCCAGTAGAACATGAGATAATTGAATTTGTTTAAAGAGATTATAAACAGATGCGACTATATGGACTTGAAGGCGAGATACATCAATCATCAGAGGACATAAATTAAAGCTAGAAGTCCAAGCTACAATTTCCGACAGGTGTGAACACTGTTGAATTTGCAGTTCATTTGCTATAAACAATTAAACTATTTAAATTGCGATTACGGCCAACTCCGTATAGCTACAGCAACGGGGTATTTTTTAACATGTAGCCGACCCTCTTCCCTTTCATTTGAGACGTCGTTGATTAAAATCGGTCCAGTGGTACACGAGATAATTGAATTTGTTTAAAGGGATTATAAACAGATGCGACTATATGGACTTGAAGGCGAAACACATCAATCATCAAAGGACATAAATTAAAGCTAGAAGTCCAAGCTACAATCTCCGACAGGTGTGAACACTGTTGCATTTGCAGTTCATTTGCTATAAACAATTAAACTATTGAAATTGCGATTACGGCCAACTCCGTATAGCTACAGCAACGGGGTATTTTTTAACATGTAGCCGACCCTCTTCCCTTTCATTTGAGACGTCGTTGATTAAAATCGGTCCAGTGGTACACGACATAATTGAATTTGTTTAAAGGGATTATAAACAGATGCGACTATATGGACTTGAAGGCGAGATACATCAATCATCAGAGGACATAAATTAAAGCTAGAAGTCCAAGCTACAATTTCCGACAGGTGTGAACACTGTTGAATTTGCAGTTCATTTGCTATAAACAATTAAACTATTTAAATTGCGATTACGGCCAACTCCGTATAGCTACAGCAACGGGGTATTTTTTAACATGTAGCCGACCCTTTTCCCTTTCATTTGAGACGTCGTTGGTTAAAATCGGTCCAGTGGTACACGAGATAATTGAATTTGTTTAAAGGGATTATAAACAGATGCGACTATATGGACTTGAAGGCGAGATGCATCAATCATCAGCGGACATAAATTAAAGCTAGAAGTCCAAGCTACAATCTCCGACAGGTGTGAACACTGTTGCATTTGCAGTTCATTTGCTATAAACAATTAAACTATTTAAATTGCGATTACGGCCAACTCCGTATAGCTACAGCAACGGGGTATTTTTTAACATGTAGCCGACCCTCTTCCCTTTCATTTGAGTCGTCGTTGATTAAAATCGGCCCAGTAGAACATGAGATAATTGAATTTGTTTAAAGAGATTATAAACAGATGCGACTATATGGACTTGAAGGCGAGATACATCAATCATCAGAGGACATAAATTAAAGCTAGAAGTCCAAGCTACAATCTCCGACAGGTGTGAACACTGTTGCATTTGCAGTTCATTTGCTATAAACAATTAAACTATTTAAATTGCGATTACGGCCAACTCCGTATAGCTACAGCAACGGGGTATTTTTTAACATGTAGCCGACCCTCTTCCCTTTCATTTGAGTCGTCGTTGATTAAAATCGGCCCAGTAGAACATGAGATAATTGAATTTGTTTAAAGAGATTATAAACAGATGCGACTATATGGACTTGAAGGCGAGATACATCAATCATCAGAGGACATAAATTAAAGCTAGAAGTCCAAGCTACAATCTCCGACAGGTGTGAACACTGTTGCATTTGCAGTTCATTTGCTATAAACAATTAAACTATTGAAATTGCGATTACGGCCAACTCCGTATAGCTACAGCAACGGGGTATTTTTTAACATGTAGCCGACCCTCTTCCCTTTCATTTGAGACGTCGTTGGTTAAAATCGGTCCAGTGGTACACGAGATAATTGAATTTGTTTAAAGGGATTATAAACAGATGCGACTATATGGACTTGAAGGCGAGATACATCAATCATCAGAGGACATAAATTAAAGCTAGAAGTCCAAGCTACAATTTCCGACAGGTGTGAACACTGTTGCATTTGCAGTTCATTTGCTATAAACAATTAAACTATTTAAATTGCGATTACGGCCAACTCCGTATAGCTACAGCAACGGGGTATTTTTTAACATGTAGCCGACCCTCTTCCCTTTCATTTGAGTCGTCGTTGATTAAAATCGGCCCAGTAGAACATGAGATAATTGAATTTGTTTAAAGAGATTATAAACAGATGCGACTATATGGACTTGAAGGCGAGATACATCAATCATCAGAGGACATAAATTAAAGCTAGAAGTCCAAGCTACAATTTCCGACAGGTGTGAACACTGTTGAATTTGCAGTTCATTTGCTATAAACAATTAAACTATTTAAATTGCGATTACGGCCAACTCCGTATAGCTACAGCAACGGGGTATTTTTTAACATGTAGCCGACCCTCTTCCCTTTCATTTGAGACGTCGTTGATTAAAATCGGTCCAGTAGAACACGAGATAATTGAATTTGTTTAAAGGGATTATAAACAGATGCGACTATATGGACTTGAAGGCGAAACACATCAATCATCAAAGGACATAAATTAAAGCTAGAAGTCCAAGCTACAATCTCCGACAGGTGTGAACACTGTTGGGAACTATCATCCAGAAACGTGAACAGTGTCGCCAAAATGGAACCACAAATAAAAAGATAAGTCAATTAACCAGAAATCGAACCCGGGACCTGTACGGCACAAGCCATACACCATCTCAATTGGTTACCAATCTCCTTCAGGATTCTTCCATATTTATAGAAGATATGACCTGACATATAAGGTATATAACTTTAATTGTTAATATCTGTAAAGTTTCTGAATACCTACACCTAATATTTTACGTACACCGCCAGGAGCCTGTGTATTATCAACCTGCAAAAGGACATTAAAATCCGAGTCGACCAGTTGAGAGTCTTCCCCCGTGAGACCCGTATCATGCTAATAGCGCCCATCCAGCGCTCCTCCGAGCCAAGAGCAGAAAAGGGAATGAAGCTAAAATGGGAATGGGAGGGGAAAGTGCAATGCGCAGCCAATTCGCTCGAATTATTTTCCACATAATTATCAAACTTCTTTTAACGTTTAATAATTATACAGTAAATAATTGATTGCCCAGGTCTCACCCCGTGGAGGTTACTGCGCCTGGAGACCCACCCTAGCCACGGCCCTTCCACCCTCCAATTGCGGGAAAAGTAATTTTAGTATCATTTTTGTGAAAGAAAACTCTCCTATTATCGTCACTTTGTAGAACGTTCATTATCTGATCGTAGCACAAATACGACAATAACAGGAGTACTTAGAAGAATCGCGACCGCGAACTAAATTGGATAACAGTAGGAAACCTGAAAGAAAATCTGGAAGAGGATGCAATTTCCTGAAATAAAACTTTCTAAAAAATATATCCTGAGATCTTAAAAACTAGACAACGAAATATTATTGCAGTGGTGAACACTGCTGTCTTAAAAACTAGGCAATGAAATATTATTGCAGTGGTGAACACTTCTGTCTTAAAAACTAAGCCACAGATAAAAAATAAATCCTTCCTTCTTAATTACTAGATTAGATTCAAATGATCCCTGCCTGACTAAAGATCTAACTTAAAACTAGAATGACCCTACCTAGTATAATATCTAAGAGTTCAATTAAAAGAACAATTTTAATAATATTCTATCTACAGAGGACTGTAATAGATACTTTCCAATACTCATATAGGTATAAGTATACATATTCTTAATATGGACTAATTGAAGAGGAATTAGTTTCGTGGCCCATGGTTTCCTAGAACACCTGCCAACCAGTATAGGTTGTACAAAACCCTGCCTAATTAAGAGTCTAATAACAATGCCGATTCGTGTAAAACCTGCCTGTTTAAAGATATAGGATTGTGTGTTCAAATGAACCCCACCTACATAAGGAGCTAAAAGTATTGTCCGATTTATAATTGGGCCTGAATAATTAATTATGTGGCACCTGTAATTAGTTAAAAGGCAGCGGGAGGGGCAGGTGCAGGGGAAGGGGCTGGGGCTGGGGCTGGGGCTGGGGCTGGGGCTGGGGCAGGGGTATGGGCAGGGTGCGAGTGTGGTCATATTAAAAAAATTTTAAGCAATTCTCCTCTTCAGCTGATTCTTTTCAATGCTTCTGAAACAATGACGAACTGGAAATAATTAGTAAAGCATTATAAAAATCTTAAACTCACAAATGGGATCGACGAGTCTGACTCTTTAATTTTTAAGTTTTCAATCGTGTCCTTGACAATATTTCTAGATCTGTATTGTATATGTTCCACTTTTAATCCTCTGACGTCTGTAATTCCACTTGTTTAATTTGTCATATTTGGGTTCATCTCTGAATCTGTAAGAATCTCATACATTGGATTAGTGACATCCGCAAGCCTCACCATTTTATATTGCATTGAAACTGGTTTTAATTCGTAATAACTGAATTTTATCGAAGATAATAAATCACAATTAATATGAAAAAGGAAGATATTTTTTTAGTAACAATAGGTAATTGGATATCGGCTAAGGTGATATATTCTTTCCTACTTTCCAGATTAAACCGAATGGTAATATCAATTTCATTAAAAACTCCAAATTAAAGTAGTAACATTTCACTACAACTGATTCTACTTTGCTTCTACAAAGAAGCACCAAACGATTATTCGGAAGCGAAATATCAAACTTCCACTATCACCATGTCGAGGTCCAAGTACAGCCAAGAACATTTTTCGTGAGAGGATTTTTGTTTAAACATTTACGGATATCGCGAGTGAATTTCAATTTGTGCAAAGCAAGCTCGATAAGTTATAAAAATTGGCTCTACTTACAAAGAGGGGTGATAATCGACTAAGAAAAAATATTTTGAAGTTAAACTCCAATAATGAGCAGTCACTAATATTGACTCTAATTGAAATCTACTATCTCGAAGTATTTCTCTTTTCTCTTTTTTTTGCTTTTCTTTTTTTTCTTTTTTTTTTGCTTGGCTTTTCTTTTTTTTCTTTTCTTTGATTTGCTTTTCTTTCTTTTCTTTTCTTTTCTTTTATATGCCTTTATTTTTTTTTTTTAATTTTTTATTAGGATGCAAATTTTTAGCAGTATTTCCGTCAACAGACATTCCAGGTAGCATAATTATTATAAAAAAAATAAAAAGAAAGGCAAATATAAAGCACTGAAAAGAAAAATTACACCATATATAACAAGAATTGCCAAAGAATTGGTCAGCCATGATCTTTGGCTGACGATGATGTGCCACCCTCAAGGGTGGCACAGGAACAGGCTTCCAATTGGAAGCAGTTGGCAACTGGTATTCGCAACTCTAATTAAAAACGCGATCTTTAATCAACGCAACGCTAACTGGAACTCGCGATGTCATCATCATTTCGCAACACAATTTATTAAGACCGATAGAAAGCAAACATTAAATTATTTGCAATATAAATAAACAAGCAAATTGAAGATTCCCTGAAAAGTTAGCTGAAGGCTCAAGACGCGAAAATAATTTCCGCAACACTAGAAACTTTCTCATATGCAAAATATAATATAAATTACTACAATTTAACTAATAATAAGAACAGAAAAATTGCAAGAACAATCGCGACATCATTACGCAACGCTAAATCAATCGCGATTTCCACTTCAGTTGCTCGCAACTCTAATTAAAAACCGCGTGCCATTTAACGCAACTCTAATTCGACCCGTTCTCAAGTTTTTCGCAACTCTAAAGCAACGCGATATTTTTGGGAGGGCTGTATCGTTGGGCCGGAATGTGCGCCGGCCAAGTACAAATAAAAATTCTACGAATGAAAATGCAAGCACAGTGACAAAGTAGTAACAAAGAATGATTCCCCATTCTTAAATAGAATGGAGAACCATTAGTAGTTGCCCTCTTGAGTGACAGTTTGTCGGGCCTCTTCGGCATATAGCCTCTTCTTTTCGTTGGACCCAAGGGCCACCTGAAACTTAAACTAGGCTCGAGGCTCTACTCGGAAATCAAGAAAAAAACTTATAAATGTTAAATAAAGAGCTTAAATCGCGGAGCTAAATGGAACGCACGCGGCCGAATCACGACCAAATGAAATCGTAAAACTTGTGATTACGGAAAATCGCAAAGATTACGATTAAAATTGTAATCGTTCATCGTTCACGCGTGCAGCCTCGAGCATAAAGTAAGGCGTTTCGTTTCGGAGCCTAAACCGCGACCACGACCGCGAAGGATTCGAAAAATCGATAGGCAAAGCCAGAGGCGAACGCATTTTCGATCGCGCCACAGCTTCACCGTCGACTTTTCAAATCAGATTTCCTGAAACAGGTTGAACACGCGAAATATTGCCTACCCGATCAGAGACTGTGTCAACCTGCCCGGCCCTACCTACTTATGTCTATCAATCACACCAGAAAGTATGCTACCTATCCTACCTAGACCTATATTTAAAAAATGGCAAACGGGCACACCAACACACGACACTCCACGGTTCTCAGTCAAACACTTGGGCGCGAAAGCCTACACTAGGGAGGCGTCCCGGGACGCCCCCGACACCCAAGTGCTGTCACACAACTTGCACACTCTAAGGTACGTACCATTTTTCTGAAATCGACTGACAGTGGCTGGGATCTTTGCGTTCGCGTGGAAAACACCACGCCGCGGTTGATATTTAATAGATTAATTAAATAGCACCGATACAAGAGGTACTTGATAGCAATTGATAGGTATATTCGATTCTCTTTGGCATTTGGCCCCTGTCATCTTAAATGACAGAACCGTCGTGCCTCAGTATAGTAGGAATTATTAATGCAATTAATAGTAAAGATTATGTCTCTGTTTTAAATTAACGGACATCTTATCTTGGTCATAATAGCTACATTTTAGCACGGAACGACGCAAATCCACAGCCTAACCACACACACAATGCGGATATTACGTCGTGCACGATACACCAAACGCACTGTCAGTCGCCAACAATAAATCATTCAATAGCTTATGAACTAAGGAAATATCGTCGTGCTCTACCACCGTTTTCCCACCCAAGTAGCACCGGGGCACGTGAGTGGGATCCGGGCAGTGAACACCGAAAGGGTTAAACCTGGAAATCCTCGTCTAAAAAGATGATAAAGACATACTGATTTTCTAACGGGCTAAATATATATTTGTATATTCAATGACTCTACTTTATTAGAAAAATTGATCAATGACTCTACTTCATTAGAAAAATTAATCAATGACTCTACTTTATTAGAAAAATCAATCAATGACTCTACTTTAAATATACTTTGAATTAAATTCAAACAACCTCGGGCGCTCTCGTCATCAAAGCATTGCTTCTAAAACGCAAGGTTGGTTTTAAAGTAGATTGCCTTGATATCGAGATCTAGCCGTTCGCGTATTGTCTTCTTGTACACTCAAGTTTAATTAATATTTTGTACGGAAGAAGTAAATTTATTGATATCTTTATACGCTAAAGACTAATATGGATATCGAATAATAAAATTATTCGATAGTTCCCACAAATTGGCAAGGTATATAAGTACCTTTACCTTATATTTAATCAAAGTAGAAAAAAGAGATACTACGTTCTTACTAACAGCAATCGTTATGCATTTTATTACAACTGTGGACTAATTGCCATTGACAAATGAACGAAGTCGAAGGGTTTTCGACTTCTCCACTACAAACTAGTGCACGTATGATACTGGACGTGACTTTATATTCATTTAATAATTAATAACTATTTAAATATTCAGTTTATACGTATTTAATTAAATAGTCTATGATAAAAAGATGCATAACGATATATTTTATACTAAATTTCGCTCTTAAAATTCTCAAACTAATTTGAAACGCGTTGTACAAGAAGACCTATCCTCATATAATATAAAACAGTATACAAGTTACTACTCATGAGTATATTTCCATATACCCATGGTCACAGTGCTTGCCAGAAAAATCTACGTAATTACAACCAATCACTCGTGTCGGTTCGGACCTTTCGTCCTGCGACATGATTGAGTGACCAGAGGAACTTTAAAGCATGCCACTCACCGGTTGCAGTCTCACCAGGGCCGCGGTCAAGCTCGTCGCCGTCGTAGCCATGGAAGTTTCTGAAACATTCAAGATGGGCAGACAACATTAAAATCTTTGTATTTTCAGTACTATTCGAATTTGTTAATTATCAAAGATTATTGGAATACAAGATTTAAGACATAAAGAGATACTTACTCGTCAGGTTGTTGGATGAAAGCCCGAACTCGCCGAACAGGACACTGACTCTAATGGAACACTTATGATTCGCAAACAAAGTGATTCTAATCTCGCGGGAGTATTATTTCGGGACAAACACTGACTCTAATTTCGCGGCTCTTTACTGTCATTTATGTTTAATTATTATTAAGAGCGGTTGCGCTCTAAACACAATAAAAAGAACTTTGACGGAGCAAGCACTGACTCTACCGACCGCATTGCGCGCGGCCAACAATATCGTTATGGTGATAACATCGTGTCCATGGCACCTTCTGAAACATTTCAAAGAGCAGACAACATTGAAATATTTGCATTCTCAGTATTTTTCAAACATGATAATAATTAAAAATCATTCCAAAATAAGGTTTAAGAAATACAGGGATACTTACTCTTCAAGTTGATGAATGATAGCCCGAACTCGCCGAACAGCATAGTTATTGACTCTAATACCGGAATACTTATTGCGATAGAAAAAAAAATAAAATAAAAGACTACTATCGCGCGCGTTTTATAATAGTGATCGACGAACACGGCGACTCTAATTTCGCGAGAGAAATATTTCGAAGCAAACACTGTCTCTACTTTCGCGTATCTTTACTAGTATGTATATTGAATTATAATTATTAAGAGCGGTTGCCCTCAAAAAATAATAAAACGAACTTTGACTGAGCAAGCACTGACTCTACTAACCGCATTGCGCGCGGTCATCAAAATTTTCTGAAAGAAAGTACAAATTAGTAAGTGAACAGAGGGGGTTGGAATTGAAGCAATACGTGTTTGATTTTATTTGTCTTTCTTATTCCTTCATCCTGTCAAACGTCTGTTGACGAATTACTGCTTTTTTTATAGTAAAGTGCTACCGTATTATTATTCGAATTTACTTATTATTCAGTGTCTATAAGAGTAATAAAATGATTTATGATAAACATACTGTGACTGCTCTTTGTCAGAATTTTGAAGGTGATCGTGATCTTAGTAAATACTTAATATCGCGCATTTTTAAATTCTCGTAGCTGCTTGTAAAAATGAAAATTCGAAACTATTATGGCAACAAGTACGTAACTACGCGTGTAATCCTGCATCGAAACTACAATTTGGCCGTACTTGTGACTAGGTCACCGAGATAATGAAAGTGTTTGTTAAAAACAATTCGGGAAGCTACAATAGAAATCGCGACCGAACGGAAGCGAAACATGTACGTAATTCAATTTTTCGGTTAGAATTAATGAAATTTACTGACTAGTTTCAATCACGTACATTGTAAGATCTATTTGAAAAGTTTTCATTATTTAATGAACGTGAATATACGAATTGCGAGATGTAGGTATTGAAATCTATATACACTATTGAAAGTGTTCAATAATTTTCCACCGAAGGAAACGAACTGGAGCCCAAAAACAATCGCTAAATAACAAGAGATATACATAAACCGTTGGGATAAGAAGTTAAATGTTACGAGTCGTTCATCATATGTCATTATATGTCTTGTAATTGTATCTCAATACTCCATTCCTGCAGCCTCAATATGTTATTCTTTATCAGCCAACCGTCCATTATACCAGCAACATAACATAGACCTGTGATAGACCTGTTGTAAAATCAGAATCGAATACGAAGTCGCAAAAGCAGTATGTAAGTGATTAAGTAAAACATATTATAGTTTCGAAGAACCGTTCAAACTAATAAATCAGTTAAGGCGATGTTACGACAAACGTCTAGTTAATCTCGTATTAAAAAAATCTCAATGCCGGACGAAGACGGGTCTATCCTCAATTGGATGATGGGCCATTCGTCCAGCACAGGAGACTCGAGAAAGATTGTAATCATTAAAGTTTAATGTATTCTAGTGATAGTAGAACGATTGTTAGTTAAACGCGTATTAATTAATAGAAGCTAATAATCAAGCGTACACGATGGTAAAGTAAAACCCGAGGTGTTATTGTATCGTAGAATGACGTATGTCGTTAGCCTTCAAGTACATAGCCAACCTTACGCTGGGACGCTTCAATCGGTTCTGACGGGGCGCGCGCCGCGCGACGGCCGACCCCACTCCGCGACGCGACGACGCATCGGCTGCGCTCGGTGGTTTCCGCTATTTCCGTAAAGCTTACTATCGCAGGGTAATACCTACTGGACTTCTACTTTTTCTGACCAACTTTTAGCCGGTCCTACGATCCCAGGGTTGTACCTACTGAGCTTTTACTACTTCTGATCAACTTTTAGCCGGTCCTACGACTCTAGGGCCGTGCCGACTGGACTTCCACTGTTTCTGGCCAACTTTTAGCCGGACCTACGATCCCGGGGTTGTATCTACTGAACTTTTACTATTTCTGACCAACTTTTAGCCGGTCCTACGATCCCAGGATTGTACCTACTGAACTTTTACTATTTCTGACCAACTTTTAGCCGGCCCTACGATCCCAGGGTTGTACCTACTGAACTTTTACTATTTCTGACCAACTTTTAGCCGGCCCTACGATCCCAGGGTTGTACCTACTGAACTTTTACTATTTCTGACCAACTTTTAGCTGGACCTACGATCCTCGTTAAAGAATTCTTTTGTTCTTTGCCGCGGAATGAAAGCGTGACAGTACAGGTGGGACGCTTGACGTTACACGCATTTCATTGTGAATTTCATCGCCTCGATGCATCGCGATGTGATTTCGACTCAACTCGAGCCGAACCCAAGTGCATCGGACGACGAGGCCGCGTAGCTCAATTTTTCTACCGAAACGTTGCCCGAGAAATAGATTTCCTGATCCCACCTAAAGCATTTACTTACATATATTCACGCAATCGCATGAAACCCTGTCGCTAACACTACTTCAGTAAATAATAGTTCGTCAAGTGATCACTGTTCATATGTAGAGGACGCTCGAATCAGCGTGGTTTTCTGAGTCGGTATGTCAGTCTCGTTGGGTCACGAAAGTCCATAAGATGTCTTGTCTATTCCTATATCTCGTCTGTGCCCCTATACCATACTCATATAACCGACAACGTTACCGACAACTTATAAAGAGCGTTGTTAATTATAAATTGTATATCTCGTCTCCTGATGGTTATATTTTAACCAATGGGGTGTTAAATGAAGGGGAAAGAAACAAGAGAGAAAGCAATTTAAATAATAATTACGGGCAACTAGATAGTCGTGTGCAAAAGGGGGTGTAGCGGATAAAAAGGGGTTGCAAGGGTGTGAAAGTGAATGCAGAGGAGCAACTTAATTCCCAAGCTACAGTCCTAGATAATTTATTATACTAAAAGGGATAACAAAATTGTAGCTATATGATTTTCAAGCTGTATTAAATTGATTTTCTAAATGAAAATGCATATAAATCAATTGTTTAAGCTTGGCGAAATAGTAGTGTCTCATAATCCAAATAAGTGAGAAAGCTACGACAGCTGAGTGACCCCTGTCCCCATCACTACTTCGGAAAATAATTGTTCTTGAACTGAACACTGTTCATGAGCAGTAAAATATATTCAATGGTGATAACTGTGATATACATATATTTTACGCATATCGGCGTAAGAATAATTATGGATCAATTATCGCAGTAAATAAATAACTAATCTGGGTAATAAATTGAATACGAAGTTGGAATTCATTATTATACATCATCTTTTGGACGATGAAGGTCAAGAAGGTCTTGATAAGTTTTTCTTTAAACTAATCTTGAAGGTAGCACGAAAAAAATACCTTCGTTTTAAAGTATGATCAATAAAACCTGTAATAATCTGTGCATGGCAGAGCTTAGAACATAGTTCTGAGTAAGGCACGGCATCGGTGGTTCCTGGTACCGATAGATGATTGTCTCATTTTTAAATCCATTTATCATCGAGACATTGTACCATCGTCTCTATGTCATTACAAAATAAATAAATAAATACTTATCAAGTAGGCTTATATTTCTATGATTATGTTACCACATTAAAACCGTATTAAAATTGATTTAAATCACGCACAAATATCAAATTTTCCTTTGGAGACAATATCGTGTCCAATATATTACTATGAGGAACTGCGCAAGTAGAATATGGACAATAGACGGCCAAGTTGCACGCTAAATTGGTAAAAATGACAACATTGAATGGCATGTTCCGTGATTCTTTCAATATTTGAGCCGTGCTTCCAAGATAACAACCATATCGCTTACCGTGAAATTCAGTGTCATCGTCAAACTTGACACGAGTCTATCGAGCCACTGATAATTTGTCAGCGGTATTACCTTTGCTAAAAATAGAAAATGCCACTCCTTTATAATAACCTCACCACTACTTAATTCACTTATTAACAATCTCTTCTTAAACGCAACAATATTTCCACGCTATTTTTAATCCTAGTTTAAAACGAAGCAACACTTCAATGACTGCGTTTTGCGATATTTTTTTGTTTGCAAATAAAGTGATGTCGTTAATTATATCTAAAAGATAGGATAGCTAAAATGCCCGGAACCCCAAGTTGCTGAAAGCTGTTTTAACCGCCCGCTACACAAATGAGTATACTTGGGCGCGGCACTGCAGATACGTTTTACAACCCCCAAGTATACTTAACGCTCCCTGGCAAAAAGGGCTAATATTTCGTGGACTACGACACCCTTTGCATAATCGACAGATTATAATTAGCTATAGCATTAAGTAACATATCTGTTCTAGATTCGTGTAAATTTCATTCTCGTTTAGTCGTAACTAATTATTACATTTCGCAGAAGTAATACTCCCTTTCGCAATTCAATTGTACGAACGTATTAACATACGAAGTTCAACGAAGACGTGTCTTACAATATTCTAACTGTACCCAGCATCTACTAACCGATGTACTGTTTTCAATACACAATTATTCTAGTCTCGAACGCACAATAATATTTTACGACACATCTATGCGAGTCAGAGTGCAGCTGCTGAATGAAAAGTGGTTCCTTCCGTCAAGCAACGTGGCTAATAAAATCGTTTGCAGACTCGTGAAGCTATTCCGCGGGGAACCATTACACCCCTTGCATTTTTTCACGCTTATTGCACTACTCCTTAATTGGAACAACCCCATATCTCTCCTGTGGGTATCGCTTTTCTTCTCCTATTCGTCGTATGTTGAATCAATTACCACCGACCGATTGTAATCTTTTATTAATTATTAGAAACATGTAACTTGTTATAAACCTTATTTCGCATCTAAAACATTTAACATTCGGCCGTTAAATTAATAATTGGCGATCACTCTTCTCACCGTTAGTCAATATTGTCATTTTGAAATCTTTTGCATACATCTGTTCAAGTTTCTAATTATTTTCATCTACATTACGGATACCTTGTAAACAGACACCTGATTAGACACATCTTCGTTTTAAAATACACACCTCGTTCTAACAGAAAAGATCAATTCTCAATTACTGAATGTACGCCGCAACGTGGTTCCTAAAAGAAGCATACTTTCAAACCGTACTTCGAAAAAACAGTTAAACTTCCAGATAAATGCATTTGATAATTGCTCAAACCGATATCTGTCACTCAGCGATAAGAAGAATTCCAACATTCGTGGACAACGGAACCGTACAGGTACATGCTTTATCTTTGCCGAAAAACAAGTGCGAATAATACAGGCAGGAGTACAAAGAATAACTTTCTCGCCAGCTCGAGGGTGCAGCTATAAACGCCGCGACGTCGACGCTGCCAAAAGCTGGTCCAGGGAGGAGGACCCGAAGGATAGTATTCCTGGCCGGCAGAGAACGGCGAGTATTGATTAAGGGGTTCGCCGGGAGGTATCCTCGCAGTCGAGGGGAGTTCCTCTGTGAATACGCGCGGGGTTGAATGGAGGGGGATTGGCGAAGGGTTGAAGAGCGACGTCACAGGCGACGGGGGTGTTTGGCCGTCGCCGCGCGGCGTATCTACTCTTGGTATCGTGCATACACGTCGCGCATGCGTGTCTAGTCGCCGAGGATGCACGCATGCACATTTTTCCGTGTATTTACAATGCACGGTTGCCGAGCCGGTACACATTGTCGGCTTGCACGTGGAGTTCCCCGGTGATTGACGGACAAAAGAAAAGGGAATCGAGCCGTAAAGAGCTCGATAGTTAGAAAAGAAGGATACCTCTGAAAAAAAAAAAATATCGCGTCGTTCGTTTCGCGTGTACACCTTTGCCGTAGAGTTTCGCGAGACGCGTCGTCTGCCTCTGTTCAACTTACGGCCTGTTAAGAGTACACACCGTACGTGGCGAAGTAACGTCTCGTGCGGCGTTTGGTATATACCTACTCCAGTACTTACGCGAAATATACAATAGTGGTCGTCAGTTTGTAACGCGACCGGCTGGAGAAACAGCGGGAGGCTCGTCCGTCTCGATAACATCTCCTTCTCGCTCTCCTTTTTTCCGGCATCTGCTCGTCTTGCTTGTTCGCCGCCGTTGCCCTCCCTCTCTTTCTGTCGAGCACCGGCAACAGAACTGGCACCGGCACCGAAGGGCTGCAGTTGCGATCGGATGATCGACGAGTACGCGTCTGTCGCGCGGATCGTTGTGCGTTCGTTTCGGTATGTCAGGTGTCCGCTCGATTGGCTGTAGTGATATATCCTCGGTGAATTGACAAGATAGCAGGACCTCTCTGGGACACTGGGGGCGAGCTACGAAAAC
Organism: Nomada fucata; assembly: GCA_948146005.1. Classification (NCBI taxonomy): domain Eukaryota; kingdom Metazoa; phylum Arthropoda; class Insecta; order Hymenoptera; family Apidae; genus Nomada; species Nomada fucata. The sequence goes on from OX411275.1 coordinate 11,186,416, forward strand.
GAGAGATGTTCAAGAAGACCCGTCAGGTAAGGGAGCTTTTTCAGAATCATTGAAACGGTAGTCGCTCCGATTAACTCGACGGACGTACGACAGGAGCGACGCATGTACAGATGTGGCGTTCGTTTACATTTATTTCTGTGACAAGAACCGGAGGGGGGAAAACGGGCGATAATTGGAGAACGTTACTGATTGTGAGTTGTTATTGACCGTGTCTTTACAGTAATTTCGTAATTCGACCGTTCTGCGTGTTAATCGCCATTCACGTGGATATAACGTATCGCGTATCAATCGATTTCTACTCCGATCGTTGTCATGAATGAGGCGCGATGGCATGGGTGTCCACGAGTCGTGAAATTGTTGATTCCTTGTAATTCGATCGATATCGTCGTCTGAGTCAGGAACGATTAAGAGGCCGATGGTAGGACAACACGGGGTACTTGATATAGCGAAAGTGGCAACAATAAGTAGAAATTATGCTGCGGACATTTTGCAAGTAAATTGAATGCAATTGGGATGAATTGGGAAGGATTGGCAATTGGCCACTGGGGATCAATGGATAATCGCATATGATGTACGCAGAGTATTCGTATATTTTAATTGACACGACGGGTATCGTTGTCTGCATGTCTGTACGTGTTAGTTTATTTACCCCGTCTGTTCGACAGTGGTCGTACTAGAACAGAAGCTGCATTCGTGTGCCCACGTGCTTATCCATTATTTGAGTTGAAGCCACGCGTGCACTTTGTTAACGCTCATTGTTGGCAAGTGTTTACCTCTTTTGCTGAGGGAACACGCATTGATTGGCACTAATTGTCATCGGCTCGCCGCTTATTATCTTCCTTCCTACGATAGTGAGCGGGGCAATAACTATTAGATAGGATTCAAGAAAAGAAAAAGGGCATATTCTTGGACATAGTTTTTGTGGAGTGCTTCCAAAGAAAATGTGATACAGCTGAGAGATATTTTAATATCGAAATTTTCATTTTCGTTTCAATTGCAATCTTTCGGTTACTCAGTTTTTTAAACGCAATAAAGCGATGCAAGTTTTGTTTATACTTATTTTTAATATCTCTCAGCGTTCTTGAGATATTTCACGAAAGAGAACAGTCTCAATTCTTTTCAAGAGTTGATTTCACCCCCCAAACTTGCGATTGGGCAGCTATAAAAAAATACGTGTACCTTATTTTCACCTGCTTAATACATCCACCAAGTTTCATAAAAAACGGAGACTTACAGTTTGGCATATTCCTTTGCAAGTGCAAATACCTTACTAGGCAACGATGCGTTTGATCCTATACAAGTAATTCTTCTGTTCAATCAATTATTCCCTTACACGTAACCTACGTGCTCCTAACAGAGATATAAAATCGGACGAACACGTAACAAACACAGAAATATCCTGCATATACGACCCACCGTAATTCTTTCATTTTCTTCTCATGGCTGTAGACTTATCGTTTCTCCTTACGACAAAAATCACACGATTCTCCCCGAAAAGAGCATGAGAATATAGTACACCATTATAATACATTCATATTATATATTCATATAGACATCACAATATAATTAATACAAATATAATATTACAAATGATCCACACGTAGAATAAGAATACTAATAAGCTCTCGAACGATGAACACCATCCTTGAAACTACTTTGCTTCGAAAAAAGAACCCAACGTTCTCCCCAGCATTCGCCTCGTCGCGCGACTCGAAGATAAAGGGGTTAAAAAATGAAAAAGAACGACGCGGCTCGACACAGATGCTGAGAGGAGGCACCGCAATTCGAAGGTAACATCCACGCTGGTTCCCACAGCGGGACGATCGGCGCTTTCTTTCGGCCGTGAACACGCCGAAGTGGCGGCAGCATCGCGAGGAGAACGCGGCCCCTGCGACGAGCAGGGAGTTTTGCTCGTGTCCACCGTGCGACATAAAGTCGTTAAAGAATTTCTAAGGCGTCGGACAACGGCCTGCTACCCCGAGCCTCATTACTCGCCATGGGCGAGTACACGGCGCTTCGTGTAACAAGTACACGCGCACGAAATATCGCCAGCTTCTGTAATTGAGCCGACGTTTAAACGCGTACGACACGCGCTTCTCGCGCCGCTGATAAATTACTGGGGCAAACGTTTGACGGGCAACGGGTCCGCTCGAAAATCGAATTCCTTGTTGGCCTCGAGTGGACGATAAGTGGAATGTGCAGGCCGATGAAAGGGCGCAGGATCGATATTAGTGGCAGCGGGAGCTGTTTATCGCGGAGAGCGGTATCGAAAATATTTGTCGTTTGGCTTGTGAAACTGTCTTTGAATGGAAATTGGTTATCGTAGTCGTGTTTTATTGTTGGGGATGTTATGAGAGTAGAGCGTGTCGCATTTAGGTAGTGAAACGCTATTTGTCTCGTTTTTTTTTTTTTGATATCGTGAGCATAATGGAGATATGCCATCTGTTTGATTTTAATTCAATACTGTTGCCTGCTGGCATTAAGATTTGCGAACTTTAGTTATGGTAATATTTGATTCGTGTGTATGGGGCACGGAATTGTATTGGAAAGTGGTTGATATCTTTGAAATGGTTGTATAACATATGATATCGTGATCGAAGTTCGTATTCAGTAAATTTAATTCGTTTATGAAGTTGCAGATGGTTATTACGTTTCCACGTGATACGATCGACAGAAATTGAACGGCATTCGTCATACGCGAGATTGTTTATTTATATGCAATAATGCAATCGCAGGCGAACAAGACCCCAAAACAACAGACATATGATCACGAAAGTTTTTAAGTCGCATGCCTTCATAAAGGGTGGATAGATTTATCATGTTCAATCTTTGAGGGCCATGTTGTGGGGTTCCAGAAAGTAATATAGCTGTAAAACATATGGACCCTTAATAGTTAGGGGGAGCGATATTTCCCATTTACTGGACCATCTAATATATATTACTGTCAGATTTACTTACTCATAGACGTTAAATGAGCATGATTCTTCGATTATTCGATAAACCTTAACTTAATCATTTAATAACTCTTCTCACTAATTTCATCGTTTCTTTTTATTCAGCGAAGAAAGTAAATGAAAAAAGTTCAATCTACCGTAACGAAAAGCAGCACAATTTATTGAAGTATCTTAAAAACTATTCGCCCGCTTATCATTTTCGTAATTTTCAGATTAATTGTTTCCTCCGGTGTACCAAAGAAAACAATTTACACCAAGCAACGTATGTACTGTCGGCGTCTCGACGCTGCTCAAACCGTTGGCTTATTATTAAGAGCCGTAGTAGGAAAGTCGCGGACGATGGCGGTGGCAAAAGTTTTTTACAAATTTCTGTCCACTCATCTCATTAGCTCTTCCTCCGTATCCCTCGAGAGCCATTGAATCGCCTTGCATATGAATACAATCGCGACGATCCGATGATTCACAGCAGTTACATACGTTTTCATTGTCAGCGGCTCGTAGACGGAACCCACAAATCTTTTGACACGATTTTCTCCGAACCGATGCATTTGCCCAAAGGTAGTCTTTCGATTGATCGATTGCACAATAGTTTCCCTGAAATCGATCGCGTGGCCATATAAGCGCTAAATCTTTTAAACGCGACGAACATTTTAGCTCGGCTTCGTTTACTCGCGGCGCTGCAGTTACGAAACACGTTGGTGCAAGGAGGTACTGTTTTTTTTTTTTCTTGTTTGGTTTTAAAGTACGAGCGTGGTTGGCGTTTCAAAGGCAGAAACGTGTGTTTGCGGTAAAAGTGCCGCGGTGTGGGATTGACAGAGTCACGACTTTGAACCTACATGTTCCAGGAATGTCTGCTGTATGCAGAGCACTGCAAATAACAACAAACGCGCTCATTGTGCAAGTCGATATAACATGTTGTTCGATTGTTGGAATTCAGTCAATTTGTATTTAACGAAACGATAAGGTTCAATAATGTGTTTGGAAGTGCGCAGAGATTTCAGTGTTATCTTGGGCGGAGTAATTACCGGGGCACTTATTTTAATGACTTGGTCGATTCAGTATGTCCTTACTTTTGGGCAACGATCAACACACTTCTTGCATTTCGCTCGGAGAATGCGTAGAATTATGGCGAACTAAAAGAAATTAGGCAGACTTTCAGATGTACTGATAATGATACCTTTGATTAATATTGTAAGGTATTTCTAGTTTATCAGTGCACTCGTTTCGGAGTTAAAGATCGATATACATATATGATTTCACGATTAGTCGACGTTTTCCCAATATATTTTCCATTGTATTTCATCCCAAAGAATATCCTGACTTTGGTATAAGACCTATGTATAATATTTGTGGATGCTTTCAAGATTGATCACAATGACAGTCAGTGAATTGGTACTATGCACATCTACATAAATTCTAAAACGACAGAAGCATCGATCAACATAAATGTACCGAATGTAAAATAAAGTAGGACACTGATCAACCGACTTAATCGAGGGACAGACAGGCTGGAATTAATATTCTTGTGGAGAAATGAGATTCCACCTAATAATAATTGAATAATTTTTCCTGTTTCGCTGAAAAATTTAATAAAGAGAAAGGTGATTGCATTTCAATTCATATCTTATCGTAACAAAGCTTCTAATCGGCTTCGTGCTCTCCGTAACAAAAATTCCTCGTTGCACCAGCTCTCCGATTAATGGAACGTCCTGTAGCGCATCGCACGTACACGCGACCACGATGGTCACGCTCCAGAACTGTTACTTATTACCTCAATCTTATTACCGCTAACGGAGCATTACCACTCTTTAGAACTATTTCTCTTCGGGTCCTATCGAGTCTATAACTAGCCCTCTATTATGGATCTATATATATACAGTCTTGGTAATCGAAGTTTTGCATGAAGTTCGAAATTGGAGGCCAATTTTTAATATAAATATTTCTGTATCTGCTATACGTGCTATACGTCTTATACGTGCTATACGTGCTATACGTGCAGAACGATACATCGAGAGATTTAACAGTACATCGAATATTACGATGATTGTGAATGCTACGGTTAAGGTAAATGGACTTATTTCTTATTTGAAATTTGCAGACTGTGTTAATATTTTTTTAATAGAAATTATTCGAATCAAATTATTCTGTACGCCACTATACTCCTATGCAAGTTCTGGAGTTATAGTATCTAAAAGCCCTGAGTAATAGTAGAGATGTTACACCGGAACACTTCGATCACAAGTTAACAGTATCACTTACTGTCAATGTTTAGAGGTACGTGTATGTATATTGTCGGATGAACAAGATTTAATACCAAACAGCTTCATGCCAAACACTATGATTCACGTGAAATGCATAAACAAATTATAACGAATAAATGCAATCGGGTGAGATAATCTTACTGTTTTCTCTAGTTCATAGCAAAATCTGCTAAAAGTAATTCACCAATTTTCTTTACACACTACCCTGAATTATTCTCAAAACGCCGATCAATCTTCACCACGGCGACCGCCTCTCAGGATATTACCGGGCGGTCTGCTAAATAGAGATTGATAGAAGTAATTACGATCGAACGGGTTAAAAGGTTTCAATCGACCGCTCAGGCACGTTGCTATAAATCGTAATTGCCTCCCGTTCGTTTCGATGGCGCACGTCGGGGTTGTTGCAAGGTGGTCCCAAGGGGTTAAACTGGCCTTCGTTACAATGGAAGCCAAATGAACGACACGACGCGTGAAAATATCACGCTGAAGAATAAAATATCGAACGACGAAGGTGAAGCAACAGATTCAAGCAACGTAGAAACGCATGGACTAGGTGGTACGGTAATTGGACAGGCACGCTCTGTTTATGCGATTTAATTGGGCTCGTGGAGCTACGGATATTTGTATCTGCACGAATTCTTTCGATCTCTTTTCTCATTGAATGACATTGAAATAAAAAGTTCGGCGCATACGCGGTTCTGGAGCATCCTCGATGGTCGTAGAGGATTTCTACGCTCCTGACATCGAACTCGATTGCAAGGAAATGACGGGTCGCGGTGAATTCGCGGCCCCATGTTAAATTAATGGGCACTGTCTAGATGGAATTGAAATATTTTTAGGAACGAGGAATGTTCGTGTAACGATTTTTTTTTAATACTCTCAATTCAATTGTTCAATGGTACGTTAAATTGAGAGTAAGTTGGGTAGAATTATTATCTTTTTTTTTAATTATAGTTAAACGCAGTTTTAAACAGTTTTAAATTGCCGTGATACACTTCGATCTGTTTTGTGTGTGTGTAACTAAGAAACGAATTTCTGCGATTTATCTCGCCGAAGTTTGATCCTATTTTCCGTATCGTTTGCAGGAATTTTCTTCCACGAAAGTTCGCTCGCAATTGCAAAGTTCAGCGAGCAACATTTCGTTGACGCGGTCCAGTTCGCCCGTTGTATTCGACGTTCGCCGTGCTAATTTCAACTGCATCTTTTCACTACCCTCGCCGAGAAGGGAAACCCTTAATTAGAGTAGTCGAGTGATTTCTTACGAAGCTTGGCAGTCTACCTGGCGCGAATAACCGTGTGTAGCAGACAATGGAATAAATAGAACCGTATGTTTGCAGTTAATTTAGTCGTTGGATCTTTGAATGAAAATGCACGCGTAAGTCTGTTTTATCGTTTTAATTAAACTTTGCTTTTACTGTTGGCGAACTTGTTCAATTTGCGCACTAAAGTGCTTAAAAACTTGGAAATTCGATAATACGTGAACTATTAATTCACTGGAAAATTTGAATATTTGGACTATCGAAAATTAATAAGTTCGAGTATACTAACTTTTTACATACGTTTTTAAAACTCCGTCTAGTTATAATGATTTTAAATCTTTGAATGTTTCATATTTTCTTGGTGAGTAATCGCAGTTTAATTCATAACATGTCGTGACATAGATGCATACATACATATATAAAACCATGAAATGGTACAAAATAGAATTTCTCTCAGTTTCACAATAAAAACCGTTTTCTCCCGTGTTTTTCTCTGCATTTCTATTGCAGTAACGACTGTTATTATATTCAATCTGTAGAAGCTCGTCCGGCATCGAGGTACTACATGCAGTAAAATATGTATATATGTATGTGCTGGACGTGCTTCGAGTTCGAGGTTCAAAAGGCAAATGGAATTGCTACGAGAAATCCGACACAAATGTGGCAAATGGTTAAATTGCGTCAATTTGCGTTGGCTCTTGAGGTGAAAATTTTCGAAACTGCTAAACCATTAGAAACGGATAGAAAGGGATAATTCAAACTGATTATATATCAGAAAAATCAGAATTGCTTTTATATAAAAATAATAGAAATGAATCGAATTACATAGAAATCTAATAAAAATGTTCTACAGTGCTTGAAGCTCTTGAAATTATTCTAAATTATAGAATGCGAAGTCACAGACATTGTACAGAGTAAATCGCATTCTTTAAGAAGTCTATTTCGATGTTCTCCAGCAATGAAACTAGCTTTAGATACTTGGCTTGTGGTAGTCAACCATTTAAGATTCCTGTGTTCATGTCACAGACCATTGACCACCCCCAACAAGCTTTTCTAATTGCTCAGTCGATCAATCTTAACCCTATTACTCCGGGTCACGACAGTATCGTATCTTCATTCTACTATATTACGTAAAATGAAATGATATCGGAGCGAACCCGCTTTTAGCATTTCTAAAAATAAAGTGCGGCAAAGAATATTCTGCGATTATGCGGAAATTTAGTTAACCAAATATTCTTTACTCAACGAAGTGTTTATATACATATGCATAGACTGCTGTCAATGTAAGTTTGTTTTTATAAGAATTTTATGGTATTTCATACAGTACGAAATACTCCTTCCACATTTATTTTTATTATAGGTATAATTCAACGGGGTATGGAATAAATAAGAGGGAGATGTCAAAGTGAAAGAGCAACATGAACTTGAAAAACTGTTGTCTTCACTTCTCGACTGCGTATTCAACGAGAGTGTACACTTTAACACGTCATGTAATCGTAGTGACAATTTTTGTAGATCGACGCGCAAAACCAGCTCTCTATCATTTTCAACACTTCGCAAACCACCTCATTGAATTAATTAACTTCCTTATCCAAACGCTTTGCACCGAACATTCCATGAAGAAACACTTAATTAAACAATCGTCCACCGAAAAGCTCTCCAAGGAAGAAAAACGTCTGCGTGCATATAATACCTTCCGGTGTGAAATCCCCACCCTCGCGAGATTCGCGTAAATTCCCCGGACGAGGAGCAACAAGAGACGAAATGCCGTGCTTCCGGCGGACCCTGTCGTGTCGCTTTCATCACGTTTCTCCTGCGGCCGGGCACGCGACTTTGTCGGCTCCTTTTACGGTTCAACATTGCGGACGACAGTATCTTCCAGCGTAATCCGCCACCCACGTGTCCAAGAATTACTCCGACTCGCCAAAGTGGCGCGAGAACGTAAACACCGTACGTCCTCCGCTGTTAATCGTGTTTCCAATCCATTTTGCTTGCCTGGTCTCTCTCTCTCTCTCTCTCTCTCTCTCTCTCTCTCTCTCTCTCTCTCTCTCTCTCTCTCTCTATTTCTCTGGTCTGTCTTTCTCTCTATCTATCCCCTTTCTCTGCTTCGTTCATAATAACGAAGAATCGTCTAGCGTTTGTACACGCAGCGTCGCTATGTTACGCACGCGGTTCTGCAACGGCTGATCGCCAACGCCGGAGTGTTGCACACTACGAACCGGACGTGAAGACACTGGCGAATGTCTGCGCCGTGCGGATGAGCTTGGTTCGTACGGCAGCGTCCGTTTTTCGTCGGTTGAACGAACAGCAAAGTTTTCTGGGAAGTGTACGGGAAGCCCGACGACCGATCGACGATCCAATTCAGCGATTATCCGAGCCGCGTGTACGATTCTCCGTCGGTCGTTGCTCCCCGTGCACGCGGACACTGATGCGGTTTTCCTGATTGAATAACGAGGTGGTTGGCGACTGGTCTCGCGGGCTGATTTTGCGATACGACTGGGATAATGATGCGATCAGCGATACGCGTACACTTTTCGTACGTTTCGCGCTGGGCATTAACCCTTTCGCTGCGGTGGCATGAAACGTGAAAGTGTCCCGAAGATGTATAGAACAGCGGTGATCTAAGTAATATCGATGGTTGGGAGTGCGGGAACACTTGGATAATCTGCTTGAGGCAGAAGACTCTAATTATGTAGGGTTTAATTGATTTAAATAGTTGAAACAATGACATTTCGATCGATAGAATGACCGATGGTTGAGCGTCGTTTAATAATTGAAGATAACCTGCTAAGTCCTTTCACTGCTATTGAACTTTACGATGTACATATTACTATAGTAAATAGCGTTTATATAATATTAATACAATATTTGTGATTGCATTGTACAATAGATCGAAGTCTAAATTCTTTGGGGTTTATTTAGATATATTAGACCAGATGGTTATTTACATATATTCGATATCTTTGACCGATAACTATTCTGATACCTTTGCATCCTCAATAATATATAAGCGAGTATACGATTGCCTGAGAAACTCTTTACATATCACAATCGTTAGGTAACGTGCAATTTTATAAAATAAAGCCGTGATACTCCAATATTCGAATGGCTGAATCAATTTTCCTCATTTCCCATACGCGCGGACAGGAGAAACGTTCAATTAACGTAATCCTTCCTTCCGATCCACCGAGTGCATCCGTTCCTCGAGTATTTAGGTGCGGCAATCGGTGTTTCCAATTCATCGCAAGAATTCACGCCTGAAGGCTTAATTAAAATCAGTATAATTTATTCGACGCGTGGGTGCACCGTTTGCAACGGTGTTTGACGATCGACTCGCGAAACTCGGGGGCCGTAAATACACGTTGCCGTGAATCGGACAGCTCGTGTCATTCTGTGGGCGAGGATCATGTGTTCCGTGTTAAAATGATTGGCCACGTCGCGGCTACGAATTGTATCGGCGCAATCGAAGCGTTTCGCGGAGTTTAAATCGTTTCATAGTTTTCCTTCGTTTAGGGCGACGTGGGTGCTTTAGTGTTGCGTACACCAGACGAACAGAGAAATGTTTGCGTAAGAAGTTGCAGTTTTTCGTTTCACGGCGACGGGATTAGGCGATGAACGTTGAGACCCATTTTTTCTTGCAATGTGTTATTGAAATTATTGGTAGGATTATTTGAAGATTGAGAAATTGTACGCCGTGTTTTATTCTTTGCAGTGCCAGTTTTTGAGGTAAATCATGTTGGTAGTTGTATATGGCGAGAGAGTAAAGTAATTTTTATATTTTTTAAATTTTGGAGCCGAATGTTTTTGGGCTGCTATATTATCATGGGTGGAGTTAAATTTGTGTCATGTAATTTTGTTGAGTCAGATGTGGTTGTAGAGCCACGTGTGTACGACGTGATCAGAGACAGGTGGAAAATAAAAGGGAATACAGACATGAAACTGCATACATATTTTGGGTAATCTTTTAATACAATATTATATGTACGTGACCAAAGAAATGATGATTGCATTTGCGAATTTATTTCAATTTAATTAATTTCATTTTGGAGCTTAATACGAGTTTATGGCTCGTTTTCCAAGGTACTACTAAAATCGATTTTCGAAAAGTTAATTTCTATTAATTTCGTCTACTTATAAGTTTGTATATGTAATTTCTGATTTAGACCATGCATACCAATGTAAATTCAACCTAATTCATACCTGTATCGGTACTGTCCTAGTTAAAAGGCATAAGGAAACGGATTTCCGATTTCCAATTTCTCTCGTGTCCGCCGCTAATATCTTAGAAAAAGTTCCAAGTCTGACAGGATGGGTGTGCTTGTAATTACGACGTACACATATACCTGTAGCAAAGCAAGCAGCGCAAACTCGTTATCTTCATTCGGTTCGGTGGCATCGGCGCCTCACCTTGGGACCGGCACACTCGGTTCTCTGCTCCATTTGTTACGATAACGCGAAAACGCTATTAATTGGCAGGCTGTCGTTGGTAATAATCGATCGCCGTGGTCGCTTGATTTATTAAGAACTCTATCACGTGGCACGATGCGATATCTCTCGCCCACGCGTTCATGTTGTCCATGGGAAAGCCGGTGGAAATTATTTCAGATTTCTGTCTTCACCGTCAGGTGCATATTTCAAAGTGTGACGCGATATCATGATTATTTGTTTTTCTTTAATGCTGAGCTTTTGATTAATTTGCATTGGAGTACTGACAAGAGTTATCATGGGACAAATATAACGAATGTCGGTTGTACATTGTTTAGTGCGATTCTAGATCTAAGGTAAACTTTCATTAATGAAATTGAAAACTGTCGCATTGTGCAATGAATTCGTGGAAATTTGAATACCATTTCAACCTTTAATTCGTGATACGATAATACGTACATACGTATCTGTATTTTAAGTCTTATCTAATTTACTCCACGCGACTCGTTGGTCATTGAAAAGAAATAATTCATGAAACAAAAGTACCGTTTAATATTTTGTACGACTAATAGAATCGCGAATAGAAATATCAGCAATTGACATAACATGCGAATAATAATTACTTTACAAATAAATAAATGTTACTTAATTTACTCCCTCGCCTGCTATCTCTGGCGGATAATATCAGGATTAACAATAATCACCGACACATTAAAGCGAGATATACAAATTTTATTGGCACTGAATTCTAATCTTTCCTTTTTTTTAACCCACGCAGTAATGCAATGCAAGGCAAATATATTGCGCCATGACATACAAGATATCTAGTGATCCGTTCGCAATTGCGCTGAGAAATCGTATTTTCACGGAAGAGCCGTGAAAAATAATAATAATAACTGCAATAGAAAACGAATAATGTTGCTCGGATACGCGGTCGAGTCGTCACTTGTTTACGAACGATTGCATTACGCCGGGCACCAGCAACGAAGGCACATTAATAGATCGATGTCGAAGGACACACGTAGGTTTGTTCATCGAACACGAGACGATTACCGGGATTTTCATTTCATCGATTCGTACGTCTAATACTTGCGTCAGACCACGATTCCCAATGGATTTGCGTCACCGGAGGCGATAGCGTTCACCGTGAAGCGTGGAAGGATTTATGAAGATTTCATTTACCCTTTTTTTTATTATCCACCTCTTACCCCTCCGTCCTGTTTTCCATTTCCTTCGATTGATCGTTCGTGTCCCACGCGACCGATTCAGCAAAATCGCAAGGTTTCTTGCGACGCGAGACGTCTCGAGTTCCCGGGGGCTGTCGTGGAATGCTAATGGCGTCGAATGTCGTTTAAATACAGAGGCGTTCGTGGACATTGCCAGTTTTATGAAAACTTATGTCCACTCCTTTCAAAATGGTCTATTCATGAGGCGAGTATTGCGAGGATTTTCGCACCGCGTGTGCGGTTGTATGTTTAAGCGAGTTGGAATTAATGGCGACCGGATGCCTTATTCGATTGTTTAGATTAGATATGTGCACTGGTTTTGATATTTGGTACTTATTAGCATTGCGTAAGCGTTCGATATTTTTCCATGATTGCAAAAATATGTTCAGGCCGTTTTGTTATTTAAGGATATGATCGAGTATTTGTAGTAATCACTGGGCAATGAATTTTATAGATCGTTTTTAGCATAAAATATATTACCGTGACGTAGGAAATATTAGCAGAAGTAAATCTAATATCCGTTATATCGAGTACACTTTTTCCAGTGACAGATCTAACGAGTGGGCATTATAGTTCTGAATTCTTCCCAGCGCTTCCAATACAGTAAATTATTTGTACAGTAATTCTACTACCATATTATCAAATATTGTATAGGTACTTGTTAATGTGTATCATATTAAGAGGTATTACTATAGAAATATTAATGCTAACAATTGATCTGTAAATCCATCGTGAAGTATTAAAGCTGCATCTTCAACCCTCTCATGGTTATTATGAATCATTTTCGACTGGCGTCCCGTAAGCATCTCTGTGTAACACAAAACCCATTCATTCCCGAAAACGCACTCAAGATACGTTTCCCTGACTGCCAGTCACTCGCGTTGGCCGCTCCTCGGTCAGCAGCCTCTTCATCTCTTCTGCCGTTTATGGTTGCGGTACCCAAACGTCTTCCGGCACCGTTTCATATCGTTCTGATCCCTTTAATCAAGCATCCTTGCCTCTTTGGACACGGCAGACCATTGGATCTATAAAGATCAGTCATTCGTGATCCAGATCAAGCAGAGAGGAGAGAAGCTAAGAGGGTGGTTACATTAATCCTAACAGGACTGTACTTATAAAGGTTCTGTGCTTCAATGTTTCAATAATTGGAAAGGGGAAAGAACATGTGACTCATAGTACAAGATCTAAAAATAACTGACACGACTCGTGGTAGTTTTTCGTTTTACAGTCAGTTGTTAAGGATTGTCAAAACTGTCCAATGCTTAAATACAGAAAATAAACTAATGTCATCATTACTTCATGTACTGCGATTTATTATAATACATTCGCAAGGACTAAGACGAACAAGTCACTTCGTCTTCACTATTACCTAACACTGCTCTCCAATAAACGACGTGCTAAACTCTTTCGCTTCGGGACTCTAACAAATAGAATATATTCCACCGTATATTCCCACAATCAGACCTATAAGAGATGATTTTTGTTCAACTGGGCTCTGTAACACATCCTGCTACCTGTTGTACACGCATTGAGACACACGATAAGACCAACACTTTTTATTTCCAGGCTCGCGTAATCGACAGACGTGCCGCGTCGCGCGGCGTCGCCGGGACTCTTCAATAGTCGAGAGCAGCCCAGGCAAAGAGGAATCTGACGTGCATCTAAAACAGCAGTGCACACGCGCCGGTTAGACAAAAAAAAAAAAGAGAAAAGGGAAATTGAAGGTCTGCTGGAGAACGCGAGAAAGAGGAGCCGGTGCGGGCCACCGGGGCACTCTTCGGCCATTTCCGTTTCAGGATGTCGTACGCCAATCGATTCCCGTCCACGCAGCACACCCGTTATCGTAGCAGCTGGGGTCCGTCCTCGGTTACTGTGTTCAATCGTGCCGACGTCCCCAGGCCCTCGCCGGAAGAGGAAGAGTACGCCGAGTTCTATCACGAGCGTCTCCACTCGGCCCAGAGCAGACAGTTGCTGCCGCTGCAAGAGGACCTCGCCGATTGGATCAATAAAACGTTGAGTGAGTACATGGCTGCTTGACCTTGTGCTGAAGAAATTTTCGGGGATACGAGGGTGGAGAAACTTTGAGGTTTGGTGGGTTTTTCAATGTTCGGGTTCGACCCTTTCGAACTGCATTTATTACCAAGCTTGAAAAGATTTCGAAGAATACACTGTACGAAGATATCTCGTCACTCTGAATTCACAATACGCGAATGGGGTGCAATATGTGCATACATTGTATATAGAAAAATATGTATATATGTTGAGGATGTGATTTCAAAGTTACAGGGGTGTGTAAAGGGTTAAATGTGCTAATTAACTTTTGCTTGAAATATTTTTGAGGTGGATCAGTCCGCATGTATATATTGTTCGAACGGTTCGATTTCTGTGGCGGAATAAATACAGAATTAGAGGGTGCTGTAAATATTGTATTATTGAAATACGAGAAAATCAGGTTTAATATTGTGTCGAATGTTTCGTGGACCACCCTGTATACTTGGGGAGGGGGGGGGGTGTAATTTCTGTTGGAGGGTAAAGTTGTAGGAGTAGCTTAGTATGGTGGCCCCTAGAAGCTTTAGTCTGAAGCATTCATTGTATTTCGATTTAAGCCTTGGTAATAGATATTTTTGAAGTTGAAAATATTATATATTGGCTGACGGGCAAAATGTTGAATCGCTTGTGTCAATAATATTTTTTATTTTATAAATATTTTATTTTATGAAACTTGAATTATTTGCTTGAGACTTTTGTGATTGGATATTCTGTATTTAAATATTGCCTCGTCTGTCTAAATATTGTAATTTCCTCAAGTTTTGCAACTGCTTTTTATTCCACCAAGTGACAAAACTTATGTTTTGACCGGAAACTTTAGGTAGCTACTGTACGTGTTTTGCGCGAGGCATTTGGTGACGGCATAGTGTTTTATTTGAAAGGTATAAGATATAACAGAAAGGGGTTATATGTCAAATAAGATGGAGACAAAAAGGCTCGTCCTATAAGATGATCATGGATAACGTTGAATGTAACCTGTTTTCTAGACGGGACCTATGATTTTCTTTGCTTAACAAAGAAAGCATACAGAGTGTATACAAAACTGTACTTCGATTGAAACAAAACTGAATCAACAGAGCACATCGAATTTTTCGACAGATAACTCAATCTTCAAGAAAATCGAATTTGAACAAGTGTATAGTTATACACTAAATTATATTATGTCATTAATATCGTTATTCTTTCTTGTCTCTACTTATTATATTTATATTTATTTCATAAAACTGTTAATTTAAATATTTTCTATTTTCATTTGAGTTGGCACGAAGCAGAAATAATTGAAGTTAATAATTTCTCATGAATTCGTAGTAATAGATTTAACCGTATCGTACATACAATATCGTTATGTGATTCTTTAGAGATTAAACGCTCAAGCAGCGCTCTGTGTCGCGTGACAAATTCGCTATTGATCGAAAAGGAGCTATGATATTTCTGAAGGGTGCCGTCGTTTTTTACTTTTCCTTTTTCCGAGATTTCGTGTGCAAAGCGTGTATCGTTGCATTTATGCTCGTGCGCCGTTAAGAACCCGTAAAAAGTAAAAATTACAATACTATTTTGGTATTTGATGTAACTGCACTCTACTTAGGCACGAGTGTCTTGAAATAATAAATGAAAGAGTCGTTCAAGTCAGCAGTTTGATATACATATAAGAAAGTCCGAGCGAAATAATTACAGAATTAATTTAGCTTTAAAGTCCAGATGATAAGATAAAATTTCAATGTTTAATAGCGTTGATCCATAATAAAATCATTGGCTGTTCAAAGTTTCCTTCAATTTGTAAATTACATTAGCGATGCGGTCACAGAGAATCGTAGAAATCATTACTTACAAATTTCGTATTTCTAAAACTGAATAAAAGGAAGGTATCTTTTTTAATCCATCGAGCATGCATCGCGGTAATATCTCGTGATCGTTTTCTGTTTCTTTTTATCAGTAACCCGGGCAACCGGTTAACCGCCTTGTAGACTCGATAGAAATTTTACGCCAGGGCAATAACTTCGTTTCTGCAGGCGACAGCCGTGAATCAAATTTACCTGCGAATTTCCTATATCTATCGACAAATAATTTTCCTGATTACGCGAGGTCGACTAGGAAAGAATCTCTCTAATTTATCATAAAGCATCGGTTTTCCTAAAAAAAAAGTCTGCATAACAATCACCAGTAATAAAGACTTTAAAAAATGGATATTTTTTAGAAATTACGATCGCGAATGAATGTTCATTTCCACGTTGTATCGTTCTTTAGCGAAAGTTACGAGGTGCAGAAGGTAGTCAACGTGATGTAAGGAGAATCGGAGTTTCGCGCGTGCACTCGACTGCTTTTTTCCGCATGCACGTGTTTCCTTTGCGGTGTGGAAACACCTTAAAGGGACAGAATACGTCTCGCGATGAGATATAATGTGTGTACGCGGTTTTTCGCAGCGTACAAAAGATTCGCATCTGGCGCGACGTGGGAAAGGATATTCGTAACATTTGGCCTTTTTTCATACCGCGTTCGACAGACAGTCACGCGAGAAAATTGTCACTCTCTCCTATCGATGCAGATCTGATGTTGATTGGTTTTGTTAACATTTTTATTTCATTAGCAAGTTGCGTTTAGTAACTTAAACCTAAGATTATATATATCCTTAGGAATATATATAATCTGAAAGTTCTTTTATACGAATGTTCTATTATGCAAACTTGTACTTTGGATATATTTGATTCATACAATAGTGCGGCTAGTCGTTTATATTATTTGGATGCAAACGGAATATTTTACGTTTTAATTTGTAGTGCCTACTATTTAATTGATCATTAATTGATGCTTATTTAATTGATTATTTAATTTTACCTAATGGCTAGGAACTAATTTAAAAACTACTGAATGGGGGAAAATTTGTGTTGCAGTGTTGGGGGGGGGGACAATTTTTTGTGCACAAAAATCAGTAGAAAGTGCCAAATAAATTTTGCTCAATTGAGGCTCTGTTTTTGCGAAAATTAAGTTTGAAGATATCGGCGAGTACGCCTGCCCGAAACGAAGATATCGTTATAATCAGTCGAGTTGACCTCGCGAGGGGAAAAGTCCAAGAGAACGCAGAAAATAATTACTTTATTTATTTTATTATATCATAAATTATTCAATATGTTGTCTCTGTTGTCGTGAACAAAATTGTGCCCATAGAATTTCGAATGCATTATCTGATGCCTACTATTAATAATTAAAAAATGTTCAAATAACAATACGATCTACTATCAATTTTTGTAGACAAAAAATATCTGCGAGATATAAGGAAATTTTCATTCAACCACTCTAGAGAATGTGCGTTCAATCTGCTATGCCATGTTCTGCGGTGTGATTTAGTTTTCTCACGTTTATCTATAATTATTAAAAACTATCTCGTACCAGATATCAGCAACATTGCCTCAGGTTCACCCTTTATTCTCCATGTTTTCGTAGTCGAAACTTCGATATAAACCAGCTGTCGACAGCCGATCTGCTTGATTGGTATCGCGGTACGTACAATAATACGAATTTTTAAAGCGAGTGAGAGTTTTCTTCATTAACTAGATTGCTATTGGGAATCACCGAGCGTGCATTCTCAGAAGACTCGGAATTCTGAAACATTAGAAGAACCTAAAAACTTTTTCGCCAGCCCTGTTCGAGGTAACAGGGGTGAGCTGGTAGAAAACAAGCTCTTCGGTCAATGTTCAATTGTTTCACCTAGTTCTCGTCATAAAACTTGCCCCAACACATGCAACTTCTATTTCCCTTACATTTTTGCATCGATTTTTGTCTTATCTATTTTCCTCTTACTTCTTTTTCTCTGTCCCTTCGCGGTATTCCGTATTTTATCTTTTTCACTGCACTACAATTATATTAATAACATTATGATCTTGCAAAATGTAAAAATTTCATGGTCAATTATTTTCTGTGATCTTGGAGAATTGTATTCAAGAAATATTTCGCGATTATCTTTTAATCAATGTTCATGTTGATTTTCGTCATGAAAAAAAATACTGAATCAAAACATTTCGTTGCTCAATTGTTTTAAAACAAACTCGTTGAAAACTATGTTCCCCTTTAATCATGTGTGGTAACATTGAAGTGTTAGGAGGTATCAGGAAATGGAGAAACGGATGGAAGAATCGATTTAAGTCGCCAAAATGGACTTACCTTTTTTTATCACCTGGCAGATCGTCGAGAGTTGAGGTTTTTTTTGATTTGATGCACTGTGACCGCCTTTCTGAACTACTACTTTCCTAATATGGTGAAATAGAGCCGCCCTGATATATCGAACGACGTACTCTGAAGGTGTACCGCTTTGCTGAGCAAATAACGCTATGCCATATCCTACTTTTACGACGTTGTTGACGATCTGTTGGGTGACATCTTCGTAGTTGCTTGCCGGAAGATATTCTGCTCAACGAAACACTCATTTAGTTATAACTTTATGATAGCCATGTTTAACGTACAAATATAAATAAGCGACATGGAAACATCAATATAAATTTTTAATAAAAAAGGCGTTTGTAAACATAATTTATAATGAGAATTAATGGACACAATATTGGAGTCAAGTGACGTGTGAAAGAGTTGGAATTTTTTAAAGAGTATACACTATGTAAACAGTAATTATTGCAAAAATAATAAGATCAAATTTAATGTTGCCAAATATTCCAGTCAATTTGACATCTTGCAATTTTCACACGGAATACAGTCATGCTACTATGTATATCACTGTATTTATAAAATTCATTTTACAAAAAGTCTATGTCCCTGATTGAAGATAATGACTTGCTGTCGCATTGTGAAGAGGCTAACATTAATATTCATTCCCCGGGGCCTTGCAAATTTCGAGTTTTTACAATATCTGTGAAACCTTCAGTATTCCCGTTAACAAACTTAATTTATTCCAACCTTTCCAATTCGATTACAAAGTGCAGTTGCAATGAATTGTGATAGTTAGTACCCGTGAGTCGCAAGCTGAAGGACTCGTTACGCCGAATCGAAATGGAACACGACGCGGCGCCGTTTTGGTTTTCGATTTTTCTCCGGATAATCGTTAACGCTGATATCGATGTCAAGGAAGGTTCATTATGTACGAAATGTCGGCAAAACGTTGTCGTATAGTTTTGTGAACGGATCGCGTGGACGAGCTCGGTTTCGCGCGACCTTCGAGGAATCCAGCCGCAAGATCTGGACCACCATGAAGGATTACGACACGAGCGGTCTTCTGGTGAAAAACGACTATGTAATAAGCGAACGAGTTGATGTCGCCGTCGTTCCATTGGATTCGCGGGGGGACAGCGTCGTGTTGCTTCGAATCGCGCGAAACACCAAATGCCGGCTGATTTACTAACGAACGAGAGCATTTTTACGTTTCCAACTAGATGAAAGCGATACCCTCGGCGCGGAGAGTACGATTTCAATGCAAACAAGGTGGTTAAGTCGTCGAGAAATGTTTCTGATGGCAGCAGTTCTTTCAATTCTGTGCCTTTTTACCGATTCACCTTCCTTACCAGGTTACTAAAGATTAATAAGAATTGCAATGACGTTCAATAACGAAAGAAGAGGAACAGAAATTAATGTTAAGCTCTCAGGCAATTAGTGTATTGAATTCAGCAACTTAAAATCGGTCACAAGGCAATCTAACTTATTATCAAGAGCGAGTACAATTATTTCTACACTATAATATAATCGTAAAATTATTGCAATCATCGCAATCTCAGACAGAAAACAACTCCCCACACGTCCACGTTACACCTACACTCGTAGGACCCATCTAATTATATCTCGTCACGATATCACGCTGAAATGTCGGTCTCCTAGCAGCTTCAAAGCCTCTGGACTCCAGAAAAGAAAGAAAGAGGGAGAAAGAAACAGATCAAGAAAGAAAAAGACAAATATGTACACAGGTCGGCAGCTTTTACTATTCGAATCATGTGTGGGTATATGTACACCTTCGCTGTGTCGTTACTATTCTCGTTCGTTCGTGTACGACTGCAACGTGGACACCCACACTTCTCAGAGATGCAAGGGGGGGCTGCTTGAAATGCAGCGTGGCGGTCAACTCTCCTGCTGTCTGCATTCAATCGAGGGGGATTTTAATGCGCGTAGGGTGAGCTGCAGAAAAATAACCACGGGCCGCCGGGCGTTTCCATGTTTGAACTGAATTATTTCGAGTGTGTCCACGTCCGTCGTTCCAATTAGCGCTTCTCGCGGGAAGGTAAATACACGTGGATTGCGGTTCCAAGCTGGGTGCAGAGAGAGATTTTGCCCGGCGATGCTTGGCGACGGTGATACGGTTTGCCTTTTGAAAATTGCGGGGGCACGTGGGTTTTTATGAACGCGGAGGTGCACTGCGATTTTTGTTGGCAAGCTGGAAAAAATTTGTTTTTTACGGCTCGCGAATTACGCGGAAGGTAATTCGTTGGAAGCTTTGGCAGCCATCGGTCTATGTTCCATCGATGATTTATCTATGTGCAGACATTTCTTTCATTTTTTGTTAAAGCACTTAGGCGTGTGCAATTTAGTGGAATTATAGTTTATTTAGGTTTGTGACTGTTCTGAAACTTTACTGCGAAATGTAATTGATCTGCATAATTATTAAATACGATTGAAGTTCTTGAACGTGAGATATTTCTTTTTATAGATACTATAATTTTGACAATAAAATTTATCGCAGTTTCATGAAACGGCGAAGTACCTATGATAAAGTTATAAATCTATTTATCAATATTATTACATTTTTCAGTATTGTTGAAGGGTTTCATTAAATAATTACCGGCGATTAATGATATTGTTCTAAGAACAGTGTATACCTACGTGTAGTCTTACCACTCTGTGTACATTCGTTATAATCACCAGAAAGGATATAATGTATACGTACACGACAATATATGTATACATTCTCTTCACATCGTGATTATAGTACACGCAATGCAATTCCAAAGTGATTTGTTCAATTAAAAGTCTCACATCTAAGGCATGGAAACGTCTCTCGATTTGGTCGTGCAAGGTTAACGACGCGCAAGATTAACGACGTCGTTTCACATGTTGCATCTGGAGGAAGAACCACATTTCTCCCAGTGTACACTATAAAACTACCTAAAGAATTCAACATGAATCCACTTAAACCACATCGAGTAGATACTAACTTCTTAGCAGGTACAATGTTCGTACATTGTGTATTGCTCGATGAAAAATTTCTTTGCCAGAACAAAACGTAAATATTAATAACGCAAACATAAATTAATAAATTAATCAAACGTTTCATTAATAAAAAATTAATAAAACGAAATACAACTGAAACCCAACGAAACGTTAAACATAAATAACACAAAGATAAATAAATAAATAAAATCAGCTCTGTTCTTCCATCTATACGCCTGTAATTCAAATACAAGGATACCTTGAACAATTGATTAAATATCCCACTGAACCAATTATTGAATTTAAACGACCACATTGTCGCTTCGTCCGCCCATGGCTAACAGATTAACGAACGCTAGTCAAATATCCAAGAAACTCAAGAATTCAGAATAAGACATTCTCGATACAATCAACGTCTATCCCACGCGATCTCCGCGAGCAATGTACCCACATTCAATCATCCACCATTTAACACGTGTCGACCATCCAGTGAATCACCGAAGGCCCATTAAGACCCCGTAAAAATCCCGCAAATATCCAGCCCACGTGTTAAAACGTGAATTCAGCTTAAACTTACGTAAACTTACGTACGACGAGGAATCACCGAATTTCCTGTCGCGATTATTAAAATAATACGAAAGGACGGGACCTTTCGACCCACACCCTGCGTCTGCAGCGGTTGCAACGGGTCTGACTCAACCGGAAGTCGGCCAGGCACCCCTCTTCCTTCGTACCACTTCTTCTGCTCCCTGTATCGTGGCTACCTGAAGCCGCATTACGCATAATGGGCGTGCATGTGTGTAGTTGTACACGTTTGCGCGTGTACACGGGCTTAGAGGATCGTAGGTGAGACACTGGGGGCCGTTTGCGTACGGTTTGATCGTTTGGCACGGGCCATGGGGGACTAGCGAGCCGTGAATCGCAATGGTGGGACCCTCGACCCTGGTTTCTCTGATGGCGCGGTTTCAATTGAAAGAAATGTACTTTGAAAGCGTGAACGTTTTTTTTCCCCTGCGATTGGGACCTTTCGTGGTCTGGGATTTAATCTGGTAATTGAGAACCGGTAATATTTAGGCTTCTATGATTCATTTATTTGCGCTTGGATTCCTTTTTCAGTGGAAATTTATTGGGACTTTGCTTTGAGAATGCGTTGTTTTATTTGAGTTTTTTTGGGTGTGACAGAATTGACTGTGAGCGGTACTGTAGATCCGGAAACGTTCTATGCTATTTATGAAAATATTTCTGTGGCGGCTGAGAAAAATGTTGTGCGCCTAGTTTGATGTATATAACGAAATAATTGGACTGTATAAAAATGGAATACACTTAGAATGTTTGAAAAATTATTTTTCCGATATAATTAGAATTGAATATAAGTGCTTGCTGAAAAATATGCAGAAGTTTTAAAGGGAAGAAATATTAGAATGTGGATTTTCCCTCGAAGTTTTTTGCAACACTGGAGAAGGGTACATGGCTTGTTACCCGAAGCAAATATATTAAGATATCGATTATTGGATACCTCAAGCGTTTGAAGTTCACTGAAACGGTTCGGTTATGAGGGCTCTGTGGTTTGAGAGTGTTTAACATGGTTCCGGTACGTTTGTGCTACTAGTTTCAAGAAAGGTTAAATTTGTGAAAGGTGGCAGGTAAACTCAAAGAAAATTCAGTTTTTTGTCTGTGGAAGAAGCTACTGCAAAGACCAGTAATTATAACTGCATATAGAAATTTACTAAACCAATAAATTTGTATTTAACGGGTATGTTGTCATCTATTTATTCGGTTTAGAATATCCTTGTAAATTTTACTTCGCGATAATGATTTATCTACCAGTAGAGGGGTGAATGATGAAATGAATCTTTCAGTAAAATGGCTCTAGAATTCCCAGTCGCAGTGAAAACAGTCCCTATTGATTTTTGTGGTGCACAGACTACTACTGTCGAGATGGAGCAGCTGAAATGCAGCCTTTGATGAATCGACGTTCGAATATCAATCTACATTTAGTAAATTGAATTTAGGTTATTTCAGACAACTTTAGGCAGTGCACTGCGACGCGAAGTAAATATTCGAATAACAAATTCTGTTTCGAGGGTGTAAAAGAGAATCTTTATATTTTTTTACAATTTACTTGAATTCTTATTTCGAAGGATCCCGCATATTAATCTTGGTACAATTTTTCCTTAGAATGACAAACTCAGAAACATAATTCATATAAGAAAATACTACAAAATCCACTTTGGCTATCTGTGACTATATTTAACAAAAATATACGTACGACGAATTAAACAAAACATTCAGACCTCTGCAAAAGGCTTTGACAAGAACATCCTCTCCCAGCAGCACAATTCATCTTAAATATATCTTATTGATTATGCTTCGCGTCCTACACAAATACAATATATCACGGGTAACGATCAATCATCGCATCATCCCGCCATTCGTAATTCTTGCAACAAAAAATAAACTTCTTTCGACTATTACAATTCAGGTACAACTGAAACCCATTCGGGAACATCTTTCCAGTCTGGAAAGCTGACAAATTCCGCTGCCTCGAGCAAGAAGTAATATCACATCAGAGGATGTAAACGCGTAACGCTTTTTTTACCGGTCTTTGCTCCGCTCTGTCGGCTTCCTTCGCTCGGGGACAAGATGTGTGGGGTCTAGCGGTGACGAAATAAAAGCTGTCGTGTCGCGTTGTGTTTTATGGTAACTGGTTATTGCAGTAATGTATCGTGTTCGAATTAATGCATCGATCGAACAATGCCAAGGACGACATCGGCAGGACATTCTGAAAAAGGCTCGACCCGTGCAAAAGAGGTCAGACGCCTGTTAAAATCGCGAAGGGTAGCGTATCAAGGATACGAAGGAAATGCGGGTCGCTGTGTACGATTGTTCTCGATGATCGTAACACGTCGTTACGAGGACAGAAAGGTGAAAAAGGATGAGTAGCTCTCTCAGTGAAATTGATGAAGAAGCTCGTCTTCATCGTGGACAGCAGTAATAAAGAATGCAATGCCAGGGAAAAATTGGTACCCCAATCTCACATTTATCAGATTTCGATGTATTTCGAAATGACAAATCAATTGTTACAGTAGATTTATCATATAATGCATTGATATTTTATTTCAAACTCCCCCGTTTTCACAATTGTCTAAGCAATCCCAACATTTTCTCCCCAAAATATGAAGTTCACTTGCAAACAAAGCGTTGATCGAAGAAAAATGTGAACCCTCATCCGGGGACTACTTTAAACGCCTCAAAAAATCACTGAATATTCCCCATCGCCCAAGTAGAATTATTATCGAAACCCCCATGCCCACATAAAGGAGTATAACACTCTTTCCAACACGGATTTAATTCTAGGAGGAACGGCTACAGTTCTCCCACCCCAAAAAACAGCGAACACTTCTCAATACATACACAGACACCACACTCCAATCCTTATCCCTACCCCGACGAAATTCACACAGAATTCCACCGTCTAATTTACCAGAACCCCGACTTTGTTCTTTCCCTTAACCGGCGCCGCGGTTATTGGTCCTCGCAATGTCGAACATAAATTAGACCCGTGCCTGTGTTCCGGGTGACCGAGTTGTTATTCGTCGCGTGGTTCGCACTTAAATACGCTCACGCCCGTGATCTTTCGCAAGATCGAGAGAGGGTTAGGCATCCTACTAGACCAGCCGTCGTTATCACGAGCTCTGTTCGCCATTGTGTGTCTCCAGGCCATATGCGAACGATATTCGCGCACCAGATCCCAACATACGTACGTTCGTGTGCATCCTGCATTACCTGAATACGTGCGTCCACACATACGTGCAGGCCAATGCACGCCTGAATGTGTTGCACGGCGAGCAACGTGTGATGGACTTAACTCCATAAGGCTGCACGTTAAAAGATTTTTTCCCCGTTCTGCCCCGGGTGCAACCCTATTGTTACCGGGTCGAGTCACGAGCCTCGTCGCTGGTTCTCATTACCATCCGTATCTACGAGGCTTTATCGCCCCGTCAGCCCAACCTAGTTCCTATTTCCCATCGTATCCCAGGTATATCTATATACGTGGCACGGGTCGTGTCGCGGCACGTCGGGTTTTCCTTAGACACTGGGTCTTCGATCTAGCCGACAGCGTGGGAGAACGATGAGAGTTTATGTCGGTTAATGTGGGCATTAGTGTAATCATTGACTATAGGCCGATCATTTTTTTCGGGGGGGCTTAATTTTGTTTAGTTTATCCTTAGACTGGGACCACGTTCGATACTTGGGAACGTGCGATAGGAGATCGGCAATCGGTTCGTTGAATACACAGAAAATGTCTATCGACAAAAGTGGATTCCAATGTGTAAGATTTCATTTCCTTGTTTATTTTAACTGCCTCCCGACTTTCAATGTAATAATCGAGATCGTCGAATTTCTGTCACAACGATTCACTGCTTTTTCACGTAAACCCCAGAGGACGTTTTTCTTCAGACCCATTGTCTAGAATCGACCGTGAAATTTTATTTCACCTGCCAGAGAACACCCTGTGCAATTGTGTCATTAATACACTTCTATCCGTAATGAAACAAGAGCGATTCCAAATTGCGCCCACAACAAGATTTTTATCGAGGGCCGTTCGAAATGGTCCCGTTCTCGATCCTGTTTGCGCGCGGCGTGCAAATCAGCCGGCGAAATTGAAATAATTTCGTGCAGTCACGCACGGTTCGGTTTATCGTGAGAGTGTCCCGGCGAGATCATTTCTCGCTTGACCGGGCACGCCTTCAAGACAGTTTCTAGCGTTCAATTTTTCGCCAGCCGATCGCTTGCTCGCGGATCAAGGAAGCGATGTACACACGCGATCAGGCATAGAAGTTGAGGGGATCGAGGTGCTCGGATCCAATCGAACGGAGGTCCGGATCGCAGGTAGCGGTTCCGCAAGATAAATCTGTAACGACGCTCTGAATCGTTTCTCACGTCCCCCGACGGTCGTGTCATCTGAGAGATCGAGAGGTTGCTTTTGATGAGGGACGATAGCGGGCTATCGTTTAGAGGTTTTGAGGGTTAATTTCGTTTTAGTGTTGCGCTGTTAATACTTGGACGATCCCGTGGATTTTTTGGCTGACGAAGCTGTATCTTTAATGCGGGCCAACAATTGCCTGTGTTGGTTTAATGGAGATTGCCTTTGGTTGAGAGGTCAGTGGACTTTTACAGTCTTCAGTAGACGAAGAAATATATTTTATAAATGTCTTTAATAGTTACGAGTAATATATTATAGGTGAATGTATAATTGTTTGCTTGACTGTTACACTACTGCGCCACGTGTGGTTGTCCGACGCGAATATTCCCATTTCCCTTAACAGCAACTAATTGTCAGGAGGATAAAGAGAAAAATCGAAACAATCCAGATGGCCAGAAAATGATCAGAGTGCAATTTACGAAGCTTAATTTTTCTCAATTAATTTCAACTTAATTGTTTTAAAGTCT
Source organism: Nomada fucata (assembly GCA_948146005.1). Classification (NCBI taxonomy): domain Eukaryota; kingdom Metazoa; phylum Arthropoda; class Insecta; order Hymenoptera; family Apidae; genus Nomada; species Nomada fucata. Next base: position 11,213,178 of record OX411275.1, read on the forward strand.
TGCAGGCACTTTTCGTCTCTTCTTTATTACGAAACACATTGGTCAATCGAAACATGCAAATCAATCTCATCGATTCCGGATTAACCTCCTGACGTTATCCCGTCTATTTCCAAGGTACAATTTTCTTTGCCGTGAACGCGGAGAACTCGCCACAAGGTTACGAAAGGGTGTAATTGAATTTCTCTCGAAATCTTGAAAGAGCGCGCCTGATGAGAACCTGGTACAGGGGGAATTCCGTAACAAAGGCAAAGTCACCCAAGCATTGCTCGAGAAGAATTCAACTACGGAGGAGAGTCTGAGGAGTGGAAACAATGTTTCCAACAATGACGCCACTTGTCGATGCTGTTGACTGCTTTCGAGTGACCGTTTATGCGATACAACTGGTCTACGCAGAAATTAAGATATAGGCGATGAACGATGTTTCGAGAGGGCTGATATGAAAAATTATATTATTCAATGCAGCAAGGAGGGTGGCGGGTATAATATTTTGTTTGCTTCGTTTCAAGACTCGGAGATTGTAACGGGGGACAACTTCTTTCATGCTCTGGACAATGGAGTGGTGGTGTGTCGACTGGCGAGGGTTATCCAGGAAAAAGCAAGAACAGCGATCGACGCCGAAAGAGCGAAAGGGGTGAGTAATTGTTGTGGCAAATTGATATCCTTAAGCTTAGAAGGTTGTGGGCAATTACGAACGAACGCAGTAACTTTCTCAGAAGTAATTATTGAAATATTTAATGGCTTGCTGTACCTATGTCTTAACTTTTCAAGTATAATAGTTACTTTGACACTGTTTATTGTTACATTCTGGTTGATCTCTTGAGCGTGCCCTCAGCATTTTTGTAACACAAACGGTAGCAATGCTCGAACAATATTAATTCGAACAGAAAATTGTTTACCCCATTTACGTTCCCGATTGAATGATAATTACAGATTCTTTATAAATATTTACATTACAGATACAACGATATCAATTAAAAATGAAAGCGAACACAATCTATTCAAAAAAGATACACAACTGAATATAGGCTAAATAGTTCGAACCTAACGCGTTCATCAGCAATCCTGCGCCTTATCAATCATCTCTGCACTCTGCCCAATTAAACGGAATTCCGCAATTACGTTTTTCAGCCCCTGCCGGTGATAAGGGGTCGCTGCTGGGAAAACGCGGCACGACGAAGTTTCTTCTCCCGCGACAACATGGAGAACTTCATCCAATTCTGCAGACGCCTTGGGGTCCACGAGAATCTCCTCTTCGAGAGCGACGATCTCGGTAAGCCCGTCTAATTAAACTTAATTCGCAAGAATCGGGCCACCTCGTTTATTATCCGCGTTTTCCCCGCCCGCAGCTGCAACTCGACCGTATCCGAGTCGATTAAAAGCGAAATCTCGAGCCGGCCGCCGCTGTGCGTGGCTATGCAAATTCAAGGCATCCTCGAAACGGGAATAATCGTTGCGAGTTAACCGCGTCTCTCGACGGAAACGGCGAAAACGAAAACGCTTTTCGCAACGCGCTCCGACGAATTCGAATGGAATGCGAAACAATGCGAGACTGTGGCCGCGCGAGTAACGCAGACCACGAAACCGAAGGGGACACGGGGTAGCGTAAAAATGGTACACTCAGTCACGTGTCGCCAGGCGTAAATGAGGGTTGAGGTCGGAGGGTGGAAATGTTTGGAAGGATGTGGATCAGTGAGTTTTTAATGCGATATCTTTCCTTGCTACGATTCCGTTAATTTTGCGTCTGGAAATTGTGATGGATGGAAGAAATTGGTCAGTTTCACGGGAAGATAGTTGTAATTTATTTTTTCGACGAAGACTGGAGTTACGGCAGGCGAGTTTTCACATCGATAAAGAAAAGTTTAGAGTGCAATATGTATTGTATTGTGCGGTATTTTAAATACTGCGATACTGTACGATGATGCAGAGAAGAGTCCAGGGTAAATCGAAAAGTGTAACTAACGTTGTTGGCTTGCTCATCCTTCAGAACTGTACCATCTATGACAAAAAAAGGCCATTAACAGAGGAAATAATAAAGATGATCGGGTTACGAAGTCTTGTATGCATAAGGAGGGCGCAGAAACCAATCAGTGTAAGTCCAACTTTCCCCGAACATGAGTTACGTAGTTCGAGAACCTCTTTATTGTTAAAATTTCCAGTTGATAAATCAATTAAGTCATTATTTTGATAATTAAGCAATAGACGACGTTAACATTGACATTCTTTTTCAAGTAATTTGTACAAACCTTATTCATCTCGATTTAAATGCTAATGGACTTACCCTGATTGGCTTCTGAACCCTCCATGTGTACACTGCCGTCTGAATGTTTCTGAGTCCTTTCGGCACAAATATTGACTTGCCCACGGTTCATTGACAGTAATTACCTTTGCCTCGATATGCTCCTGAACGTTTTCATTTAAAATAATTACTCTGTCATGTAAGTTTCTGTACAGCTGGAACTGCCTGGTGATTCAAAAACTTTCGGCCAGCAGTGTATCTATGTACACGCTTCTGGTATCCAAAGGGTTAACACATATCTCTATTAATAAAAGCCATTTCTCGCTTATGTACATAGCGTCACTCGGCGTCCTTCTACCATAGTACCTGAAATAGCACGTGGCTGACTATTTTACTCACACGTTGTCAGCTTTGACAACACTAACGCAGGACTTTGAAACGCGACACGCGTCCAGTACTCGATGCAGGGTAAATATAATGCCGGAACTTTTGTTTCCGTTCGTTGTGTCTTTTTCGTATCGCTGGTCGAGTTTTAAATTGTTTCCGTCGAAACAAGAAGGCGAGGACCTAGATTTTCGTGTGACACGTTCCTTGTCGAGCTAGAACCGTGAAATCATTGTCCACGTAACTTCAATGCTGCACAAAGCTTCTTGTCTCTTCGCGGACTCGTCCTCCATATGAGATACGAATGGCTCGGGGAGGTAGTCGCAATGAATTGAAAAGCTACCCTACTTTTGGACAAGAGTACATTTTGGTACTTCTATTCGTCGAGGACGATTGTTTTGGATATATGAAGTGGAGTATGTCAATGGATACAATAGAACGTCTCTTTTGTTTTAATTGACGACGGGACATGAAGTGAGAGGATTGCAATTTATGTTTTACAGAAATGGTATTGTACCATCGGTTTTATTGTGACAAGAGCAGTGTATGCTTTATTTGCACAGTTATCCATTTTAATGGACAAATGGGATGTATCTAGAAAAGTAGGCTGAATTGATCAATTACAGTTGTGGGAGTCGAAGAAGGCCGAGGGTGTGCACGTGTCATTGCTTGAGCTCTGTAAATAGAATCTACGTTCCTTTTAGTGTAGATGAGGTCGCAAAGAGACGGTTTGTTGGTTGTCTTGGTGCTTAATGGGACACTTTTACGTATCATGGCACATCAGCTCATGGTTTAACATAATTATGCTGCTGTGAGGAGAGAAACTAGATTATGAATATTGGTTGCCAGCTTAGATTAAAAACGGTGATTCAAGGTGGAAAGCTTTTCTTACAAATATGTATGCTTACGCTTTCCTGCAACTGATCTTAAACAATTTCTCTATTCCAATGGTGCTTGGAACTACATATGAATAAATTGTTTGTCCTGTTTCATCGAATTCATTACAAGTTTCATTACAAAAAAATCTAGTCTTACACTTATTCATTGGAAATATACGAAATTATTAAAATTTAAGTTTAAAAATAATTAAAATTAATTATAAGTGAAATTCTGTTTACATCGTTTTTCTATAATATTGTATCCAAACTTGTAAATACCCAGTATATTAATAATTACGAACTAAGCAGACCCACGTAGTAGCAGTAAATTAAAAGACACTATTAACAACAAATATAGTATATTACCAAACAGAATCCTTTTGCCCAGAAAAAAATCAGTTTAATTAAAAGAACCCAATTACTGTTGCTTTATTAACGCCGTGCCAATTATTATAATGTTATGCAATCCTAATTTTCTAGTTCTACATGGTCAACCGCGGAACGTGGTGCTGTGCCTGTTGGAAGTGGCCCGATTGGCATCGAGATACTCGGTGGAACCACCAGGCCTCGTGCAGCTTGAGAGGGAAATCGCTGCTGAACAAGAGCGGGATCTTCACTGTCTGTCCGATAGCGGTATATCCCACAGCAGCCTGGTTTCGTGGCAATTCCAGTCGCCGTCCCCGACCGCAACTCCTAGACCACAACCAGAGAAGATTAAACACAGCAGGTAGAAGAATGTTCAATTTCGTATTCTCGAACGTTCACCGTTTTAATTCTATCACGATAGAATCGGCCGAATAGGATGGTTATCTTGTGGCTATGTATACACGAAATGAACTATCAGAACCTGAATACCTAAATATATCCCTTGTCTTTTAGAATTTTTAATTTAGAATGAAAGAGATAGCGGAAATAATATTTTTCTTAATGAGGTCGATGTTTCGAATTCATTAAGAGTGTTGAATATATATTGTTGTTTGATCTATTTAGGAAGATACCTCATAACTTTACATGTATGTGCGTGTGTACGTATGGGGTGTTACTAGATATAAGGCGATTAGTGCATCGATCGAACAAAAATAATAAAAACATGTTTGTATTAATGAAAAACATTGTGAGAGATATTGGAACTAATATCGCAAGGCTTTAATGCATTACAGTGTTTCAAGTATTTAGTCATTGAATTGCTTCATTGTTATGATTACTTTTTAACACTTGAATCTATCTGAACAAGAGGGTATCAAAATTTTTGGGGAATGCTGCAACAATTATGAAATCATACAGAACTTCGTGATGAGTGCTGCTATATTATTAAAAGTTTCCCGAAACTGCAAGATATATATTTTGCATGCTGATCGATGTAATTAGGGAGAAAGCCTTCTGATTGTAAGTTATTTCACGAAACAACTCCATTGTAGCTAACAATTCGTTCGGAAATGCCAGTTTACATACATCGGGGGACCGAGTGCCCATATTTCTGAAAAAGGATTCGCGTAATGGGCGAATCTGCGAGGCATTACATTCTGGGAAAGACAGCGCACGCTTCGAGCGTAACGCAATTCTGTAGGAGTGGCGGTGCTTCATGGCGTGCACAGAGCCTACGGTATTTCCGCTAAAGTCGCGGAAGTTATTGTAGAATCGCGATAAATGCGACTGAAACACTTTCGAACGTTGCTGCGTTCAAACAATTTTAACTGTACAGAAAAATGTAAATCTTCTTCGATCCAGGAAACCGAAGATACCTTTAAAAATGGGTCGGACCATCAAACCTATTGCCCTACGTTTCAGTATCTGCAAACAGAAATGAAAAACCCTGTGTATTATACACACATACGTAAAATTCAGGTACACATGAAATATCAAAATTTCTAAGGCAAAAGTGTTCCTCTAGACCATTGGGGATCGCACACAGAACTTAAAACGTCCAAGCACTTAAATTTTAGGTACGCACTGTAGGCAATAAAAACAAAGCCAAACGATGTTTGTTTTATTTTTCAGTTCGGCATCGGAAGTCGCGTTAACGGCGACAAGATGGCTGGACCCGACCACTGGTGTGACACACGAGCCCGAAATGAGAAGGTCGGTGAGCGATAATGGGCCTGCAGGTAGCGATGGAGTACCTAGTGACACAACGGAGGACGACTGGTCTCGTGGGAGCCCTGAGGATCCGGACGAGGTTCCATCGCCGTCAAGCTCACCTTTACCTTCGCCAGCCGAGCCACCGGAACACACGGGTCCCATAACGGAACTGGATCGGAAGGTAACGTGGAAATACCTTTGTGTTTATAGAATGCTCATTGGATCAAGAACTTCGGTGGACGTTCCAGTGTGTTTCATTTCTTTTACACTTCGCCGATTATTTGTACGGGTATTATATTTTTAATTTCGTTCGCTCGTATTTTGAAATTAATGGTCGAAAGTCACGTGGTGATATTTAAATCTTGAAAATTAAAATCTAATTGATATTTTATTTCGGTTCAATATCTTTATAACGTTATAATTATTGAGGTGGTCGTTATGATAACGTTGGGAAGTTAGATTAATTGAGAACATTAGAATTCGTCTTCCATAATTTTCATTTGTGACACCGGGCAAATGAGCGATTTTTTATATGGTTGATTATATTCAGATTATGTTACAAATTGCCTGCCAGCTTGCTTCCGTTGAAACGCTGCGAGACATTATTGAATTTCTTTTGCTTGTTATGGCGAATAGAAGTTGCTATGTACATTTTTATCGCCGGTGCATGTAGAATGGCGATTTATTATTCAACAGTCTGCAGCTTCAACTTAAATAATGGAGTGTTCTGAAATTCGTTATCGAAACTCGAGCCCTTTATTCATTCATCGTTGGCTTTAGTAGCAAAGTCATGCAATAATTATTTTCTGCCAGCTTCAATAATGGAAAGTGTAAATCAGGCTGCAATTTATTTAACAGATGTGCTCCAATTCGGACGATCTTAATATAATTCCTTGTTCCGATTTCTACTTTTTTGCCACCCATTAACGGGACACAAATTTGTTTTATAATGAAATCGAGGTCATCATCCCAAATGAACTAATCGCTAAAAGTGCAGCATTGGAAAATCCTATTGCTCGGCAAATACATAGTGCTATCATTCATGTTAACAGTTGCATAAAGAGGGTATTATTTTCTCAGGCGAGGGTTAGAATTCTATACTCTCTAGGACTCTTGAAATTGTCTACTTATGTCTAGCTACACGCTAATTACCATGGTACAACGACCCATTATACAACGACTTATACACACCGTTGCATCTCTTTTCATCCGAGTTACTTTTACCCCGCATTATCGATTACAATAGAGTGAGAATTATCCGGATAAGCTGAAGCTTCAAGTAGTTCCGCAATCGATAATCGTACATGAACTACACATTTTCTCAGCCTCGGATCCCCACTCCAAAATGTGGTCGAAGTTTCTCTTCAAATCATCTTATTCATATTTTATATTTCAACAATTCGTTAGAAGCAACATGCACGATTAATCCGTGCAAGCAGAAAAATGAGTCAAATGAAATATATCATCGAAATACTTATATTTCTATTGCATATCTTTCCACGTTCCATAATTTTTCCAGCGATCGAAAATTCGTTATTGAAATATAAATTACAATCTTCCGCAAAAATCACGTAGCACCATTCGCCACGGACGTGCAATTGACATAGACACATAATTATTCAGACTAACTTATGTGCAATCTTGAAAGTGTTAAATGAGGTATTTAAGAAAAATCAAGTTCGGAGCAATAATTGTCTGCGGTATCGCATATTCTATTCACGGGGTCACAGGGAATAAACCTGGTTAAATACCTGCGCGATAGGAAAATAGGAGACAATTGTATGTACGAATGTGTCTCGTCACGTCACGTTTGCTATGAATGATCGCGCGGAAGCGATCAGAAATTGAACAATAGAGACGAACGAGTTGCTCTAAGCTTTTTCACGTATGCATTTGCACGCTCGTGGATCCACGCGTGTCGGATTCCTGCATGCCGTGGAGCGGATGTTACGAGAGGCCCTTGCATCGACTTTCCCTGCGACACGTCAGACCGATTTATCTCGCGGTGACAGTCCATCGGTCTTCGTCCATTCGAGGATCGTCTGTCAGATGTCCAAGTAAAAACTAAGCAGCCTGGATAGGCTGGGCAACTTTTACAACGAGACGTGGCCTGTTTGCTGTTTCTAGGTAAGAAGAGCCACGGAGGCTGTGCAGAGACTATGCCAGTGCCCCTCGGAGAGGTGCTCCAAGTTGAAGGTGCGCAAGGTTGGCGAAGGTCGCTACCACATCGCCGGACGAAACGTCTTCATCAGGGTACGTACTTGTTTATACAGAGTATTAACAAAACTTGTAATCAAATTTTTAACGGCCCAATGTTCGTTGCATATACAGAATGTCTATTAATTTTGTCCGACATTTTTCGACTCTATATATTAAATGACAATCGAGACACGAAGATACACAAACCGTACATTTATTCTTAGATTCGTAAAGCGCAAAATTTTCTTTTATTAATATAGATACCACCACATAGTAGAGACAATATTATATCCACAAAAAAACATTTTGCATACTTTTAAATTCGATTAAAAAATTGTCCATTGGAAGTTCACCGCGTACCATGCTAATATCGTACAAATGCGGTATGTATGCTACCTACTCATACTTGTGCAGATACAATTAAACAACAGAAACTTCCTCATACTTTTAATCCGTCCATTGGAATTGAAATTCCGCTGTCAGATATTTGTGACAACGTTGCACAACGTGTTCGCAGCTTTTGAAGGGGAGACATATGATGGTCAGAGTTGGCGGGGGCTGGGACACCTTGGAGCATTTCTTGGCGAGGCACGACCCCTGTCAGGTGAGGACCCTCAACGGCACACCGCCTTCACCCCACGGCAACAAGCACACCAACTTTCTTCCCATTCGCGCCAAGTATCGCAGCCTTCCGTCGGAATCCGTCTCGGCACGCTAGCCGAAAAGCACAGTGCCTGTATACAAAAGTCCACGCTACTTCACACTGTTAGACCGTATCGTGCAAGTAGAAAGACACACACGACAGGCAGTTCGACGGGGTGGCATCGTATCGTAGAGACCACTCAGGGGCAACCACGCTGATAGATGCGCTACGAAATCACCGTGCAGAATGTCAACGAAATTATGGTACAGGTGGGAGGCAAGCGAAAATAAGAATGTTCGGATAATTGTTCGTGCCGAAATAACTAGAATGTTTCGAATTACATTTTTTATACGGGACTCCGGTTTTGACAAAATCGAATTTGATCATCACTCACGTGCGCCTGTACCCAATCAGTTTTTCGTTTGATTAAACTTACAATCAAATGCTGTAAACTAATGCAATTAGTTACTCGGCTAAAATAATGCAATAAGTAAAATGTAAATGTGTTAATTGATTACGGTGCAATTTAGTACATACGTGTCTGTCTAATGCTCAAATTGAATTTTCTCATTATGTCCCGTGTACAGCAAAATATAATTCCCCATTTCCAACTTATTCTCGTAATGACGAATCATGGAAGAATCTCCTTCTTGGCTGTACCACAATTTCGAAAACAACCTGCACATAGTACATGCTGGAATCTTTGTAGAACACAAAGAGATCGAGAGCGAGAAACCTTGGGAAAATATCTATCCTTCTTTCCAACCGCTGTTCATTGTGCGTTGATGATATTGAGGGAGCCGATGGTACTTTCAGGTACCATTTAGGAAACTATCAGTGAACGTGTCCCGGGTTTACCAATACTGCGTTTGTTTTTCTACTTTCGTGATCGCGTGCACCAGCACTGTGGTACCACGTGCACCTGTTCCTCCATACATACATAAGACAAACAGGGGGTGGCACTATTTTTTACCTGTTGTATAATGTGGCTGGGTAGCACTAACGTTTCACGTGCATATAATACGTGCATACATACATACATACATACATACATACATACATACGTCCTAACAAGCGTGCTAATATGCCATCTTCTCTCTGAGGAGGCTCGGTCGAGTGTTTTACGCGATAATTCGTTGACATTTACCTCCTTGTTATTCGAACTCATGCGAATTTCGACGACCATGTATATTGTATAGATTTAATATGCATTTACACGTTTCTCATTCTGAACAGTAACGTCGTGCTGCGTGCACGCCACGTTTACGTTTACGAAATATGTACCATATACATGTACAATGTACGCTTCATTTTGCGCATACACATATTCCGTCGTGTATACGTCGTTCGTTTAAAAGACAAACGGGGCACGATGGATATCTTTCTTGCGACGTAACAACGATCCGCGGATCAGGACCCGTGAACGTTTCAAGTGTCGCACGTTCCACGGATCACAGGCATATTGACGCTTGATTTGGAAATTGTCTAACAGAAATAGACGGGCGGACAATGCACCTGGGTTAGAGGTAGTCGTAAGACCGCAATGACCAAAGTTCCCAACGGTATGTCGAAACGACCAGGGCCAATAATGGCTAATCGGAATGTCGTTTAACATGGAGGATAACAACGGACGGTCCGTCGGCTGCGATTGTAACGTGCTACTTCGGCGTCCAGGTCGACCCGTTGCGTGTAATTAGAAGAAAGTGCAATTAAGGACTCAGGTAACGTTTCAGATCGAGCTTTTTTTGGGTGGGGGCGTTGGGGGGGGGAGGGTTTGAGTTGGACAGGGGGTTGCAGGAAAAAATGCTGTTTTTTTTTTAGAATCGTACGACTCCGTATTTTCTAGAAAATAGAAAAAGCCACGAAGGGTTTATAGTATGGGCTGCGAACTACTTGCTTGATTAATCAGGTGAGGTGAAGCAAATCATTTTCATCATTATTACTCTTACTCATACTTGGTCATTGCTACGCCCATACACGATGGCAAATCTCGTAGTGCACTTAAATATCTCTCGCGATAAGCAATGTAAAGCACATAGATTGTAATAAATAACAGGGTCGGTTGGAACCTATCATCACACATTTGAAATATTCGACCGCTTATTCTTAGGTGATTACTAGTATATAATAATATATACATTATATATGTAATTTACAATATTATATATATAATAATTATAATATATAATATTATATATAGTATCGAAGGATTAACACGGATGATCGGTATCCCAATTTCTCGTCCAAAAAGAAAAAAACGGTGTCTTTGAACTATCTCCGTAATCGAATAGGAAAATTATATCTTTTTTATATACAATTACCCATATCGTCGTATCTACCGACCCTGAAGACAACTCTTACACAGTTTGGCACATAATCGATATGCATTATTATATCGGCTAACACGCAAAATGCTTCACGATAACTGCCATAATATATGTTTTGTACTTTTATAATAAATACGTAGGATAAGGCGTAACGAAGGACGTGTTGTATCGAAATTACAAGGCGACGTGTGTTTATTCGGTTCACAGAAATGCAAGGGCACAGTGTGCAAAGGAATACCAAAGCAAAGAAAAATGCGACGAGTAATGTCGGCACGTTGAGACTATTAAACGTTGCCGTTCAGGACTTATCTTTCTTTTTTTTTGATAGACATTTTCCTCACCCTCGTCTAAATTGATTTGTATCATAACGTTGTGTTTCGTAAATTATTGTTCGACGCGTAGTTGTGTAATGAATTTTTTTTTTTGTTTCGTATCGGCAGTATATATATTTATTTGTAAATTATAACAGGATCGATTGCGACCCAGCGATCGAGATAAATTTGTTTTCCGTGTACGTATATTATAGCGTTATCATTGCTACGCGCAAATTTCAACTATTCCGCCATATTATATATTATTGTAAACGTGTTACTCGATAAGTATGACTATAGTTCGATTAAGTTGTAATGTACCTGCCTCATTCAACGCAGAGTATTTTGAAGAATTTTTTCATCAGACGAAACTGTAATTCGAGGATGATTTTTTGTTGCATTTAGTAGAATATTTCTGTGGATTGCTGTTGCGTGAATTTCTCTTTCTACGCAACACTACAAATCCTGATCATTTTCGTTGAAAAGTAACATTGTTCGTTTAAAAAAAAAAGAGAATGTATGAATCGAATTATTATACAAATATCAATAAATATTCCGCTACACGATGGCCATCTTCGTTACCATCATAATTAAGATCTATTTAGTTTCTTATCATTTGTAATATTATAATGTTAGATCGTACATCCCGCATTGATTTTGTTTTCTTTATTAAATTAGAATTAGTAATCGACACATGCTTTTATAAAACTTAGCTCATAATTGTTTCGCGTATATCATGTAACGTAATACATTATGCCGCTAATGCTAGTTTTATTTGATTTAGATACGATACTATTGTGTTAATTGTTATATTTTGTTGAACAATAAAATATTTAATTACGAATTGGCCAGATTATCTGTTTAACAATGATCGGATTATCGATCGACTGGGGCGAATCTAGAGGTAACAAATATATCTTTATTCTTCGTAAGGTGCACATGTTAATACAAAAAGTAAATTAAATTTGGTAATCATCACTTTTGTCGCATTAATCAGTCTGGTATAAGTAAAACCTACAATTATAGAAATAATATAATAAATGCTGCAACGCTCGGTGACGTTGGTTAATTTAATTTTAATTTTGGTGATCAAGCATGAAGTGATAAAAATAATAATACTCATACGTATACAGATAAAGAATAGGTCGTCATAATTTATTTGTCGCAAGTCGTAATTTCAGCGGCGGCGATCTTTATTTTTTCTTGCTTTTGCCTAACGTCAAGGTATGATGCTGAGGTTGCTGAGCGAACTGAGTTTTTCGTCGATTGAATTCCAGGATATCATCCTCAAGTTTCTTTCTGCTCTCCTCCAATTTTTTCTTCTCCTCTGTGTGATCCTTCTTCAGTTTGTCGAATTTAGTGTGCAACTAGAACGGTTAATTGCTAAGTAGAGATACTTCGTACAAAAAGGACCAAGATAATTGGAAAAGATTGAAACTGAATTTCTACCTCCTTTTCTGCTTCCTTTAATTCAGCCTCTTTCTCCCTTACACGTACTAAGAAGATTTGTCGCATTTCGTCTTCCTTCTGTTGGAGTTCTTGCAAATGGATGGACCTCTTTGCTTCGCAAGTTTGTTGGAAGCTCACCGGTTTATTTTCACTATCGACATCGCTGAAACCCATCTGAAAACTCATTGCAATTAGCGACTGTATACAAAATTACAGGAAAAAATGCTACTTTAATGAACTTACCTGTTCTAGCCGTTTTTTACGGTACAGTTCATAATGACGACAATGTGTTTTCTCCCTCATGTCTTCCATATTAGTCCTTATTAACATCTCACGTAATTTAACGAAATCGCAGTGAGATTCATTCTCCACTGAAAGAGAGAAATGATTAATACGTAAGTCTGTGTAGTATAATTTCGAGGGGAAAGGTGGTTTTAAAATTTACCTTGCACTGTACCCCAAGGATATTGACGCGAGCGCATCATTTTATTTCCAACTCGAACAAAGTCTGTACTGCCAACCACTGCAAAGGGTACATGGGTGTTCATACTGCAATTTACTTCCGATACACTTTCGTCGTCAGTTGGAAATTGATAAATATGTACTCCATTGTTTTGTAACTCAGATATAATTTTACTCTGAAACAAAGAATACGTTTGAATATAAAATGCAGGGGGGCACGTATACTTTCACAGCATTCTTCTATACAATACCTTAAACTTCTGTAACTCTGTCTTTGATATTGTGTCAGCTTTAGCAATAATTGGAATAATATTGACTTTTGTATCCAGCTTCTTCATACAGACTAGATCGATCGACTTTAATCTGCAATTGCACATTTAAATGTTAATAACACAGAAACATCAAACTTTATTACAGAATAAATATTTTCCACAGCATATTTACCCATGGCCAGTTGGACAAATAAAATACAAGCAGACATGGGTACGACTATCGTGATAAGTTGCTAGTGAACGCTTGATCTTTAGTTCTTCTTGTAAATATGCCTCGAATTGGGCATCTATGTAGTCAACAACAGCTTTAAAGCTGTCTTCCTTATTAATCTGATCTCCGTAACCAACAGTATCGACGATAGTCAGCTTCAATCTAACATTGCTCTCTTGCAGTTCGTAAGTATGCGCTTTGAGCTTCACGGAGGGTAGGTTATGCGGGCTTGGAGCAGATTCGAAACTCGTATTAAAGAGTGAATCCATGAGTGTGGACTTTCCCAGTCCGGTTTCGCCTATCGCAATAATATCATTGTCAGCGTGAATAATCTTGACGACTTGATAAAATGAAAAGTATAGAATGCAACATTCCTAACACAATTGTCTTACCAATACAGAGAATATTAAATAGAAATCCATTCTGCACAGATTTGTTCACTAATTGATCGGGAAGACTGTCGAATCCAACATGGCCAGACAATTTCAAATTACGTATGTTTGCTTCCAACTGAAAATAATAATTAGCCATAAGTTTGAACTTCACTAGGTCGGCCGGAAATTAGCAGTACCACCCATACATGGAACGAATAACGCTTCGTCGAGAGTACTGTTGTTATGACAGAACGGGGAACCAACGCCCTTTGCAGTGTAAACACTACACGTGCATCATTCAGTACACAGATTTATGTTTATATAGAAAAAAGGGTATACACGTGATTGCTTCCAATAGGAAATACTGTTAGATGTAACGTAGTATACGCGAAAGTTAACAAAAAATGACGCCTACCTTGGCACGCTCAACATCTACCGCCGCCATTTTTACTACTAGTGACGCTATCGTTACTCATGCAGTAGTTCCCTGTAGTACCGAACGTTACGTGCGTGTCGTAATGCATTATAATCCGCAATGTTTATTCATTCATTCGCGACGCAGATGAATTAAATATATTCGCTCCGGACAAATTGTCCCGTTTTACATAGAGGCGGTTCTCTAATTACGATACGTAAGTGTTTATTCATTTCGAAGGTTTTATCGGTATTAATTGATTGTGCGAGATTTTATCGAATAATCAATAGTATGATTTTACTATTCACGCAAAAGCAAAAAAAAGATGTAATACTAATATAAAGTACTAATAACCATCATTTACGATTAATTTGACCGTAATAATTATACGAAATTTGCATTTCGTTATTGACCCATTGTACACTTTCGTTAGATACTTTTATCGAAATAAAATTTAGATGATCTTTTTCAATATAACATAAAAAAAATGATATTAATAGTAACACACATTTGTATAATAGTTGTTTACAAATATGAGATTTATTGTGAACAATATAAATACTAAAATACAAATTCGTCGTAGCGCGAGTTGCTTATACATAACTAGAAATAATTTCAGGTTAATCGCAAATTAATGTTCGTCGTTATTTTATATTACTATTATGTACATACGCTAGCAAGAATAATAAAAATATAATAATAGTATAGCATTTTTATGGATGGTAAAATACGTACCAGCCAAAGCTGCTTATAATATTCATTCCTGCAATTTCGCCATCGCATAAAATCGGTTCATAAACCCCGCTTCATCTCGCGCCGCCAAAGTTGCGCGCGTCGCACAGGTAGGAATTTTACAGCCTCAGTTTGTGTCGGTACTGCGACCGCGTCGCTAGGGTGTTTCGCTTTGCCGTGCTGGCAGGCTCCTCATAACAGTGTCTACTTTCTAACATGGCAGATCAATTTGTGTTGTATTATCATGTGACGGGTAAAAGCTCTCGTTTATAAGACGTTCTCTGTGTAAACTATCGTTGAGTTTCCCCGTGTGGAAAACGTGTTGCCAGGTGAAAACATCGTCGCGATGGCGGACATGAAGAGTCCACCGTTCAGTGACATTAAACGGCCCGAGGAGGTGGTGGCGATGGCGATGAACGACAGCCTGAAATTCGCCGTGCTGATCGGGTTGATCGAAGTGGGACAGGTGTCGAATCGGGAAGTTGTCAACACCGTGCTTCACCTGGTGAGTAACCCTGAAATTTCATAGATCCATCCGGTATGCCGTGGCGCCCGTCCTATGTCTATTCCCGCCGATTCCGTGACATCGGCGAAAATCTGTCAACTCGAGCTGTCAAACTGTGCTCGATGATCGGCACGATCTCCGGTTATCATGAAATATCTTGTCGCTCAATGGAAATGAACACGGCCGCGACAGGAGTGGATTAAGGTATGCCAGGGTGCCGATCGCTGACGTTTATTCTTTGAACGATTACATTCAATGTTAACCTGAAAATCTTGACCAAACGTCCGGCTACGTTTGCGGCAAACATACCTTAAATTGCACGTTTACTTCCGTCCAGTGCAAACTGGTCTTAAGGCAGCCCTACCGTGCATACGTTATCTTTTGTATTTAAAATTCGTAACCTGTTTTCGTTCGGGGTTGGCAATTCCTTTTACTATCGAGCTCGTTTTGGAGTAATCTGCCCTTTAATGTATGTAAACATAAACAGCTTTTACTCCAATTTCCAACTGATACACGCCTATATGCGATTGCATCTACTCGGGGAGTCCCGAATCGTAGGAAGAAGAGCGTTGAACGCGGCAATGTAGGATTCGTAACCGCGACAAGTTTACGGCCGCAGTTTTATGACGTTCAATCATGCGTTTTATAGCTGAGAAACGTTGTCTACGCGTCAGCGTGTCGTGCTTCCTATATTGTTCTTATTTCTCTGGGGTATTCGGTTCGTGCTACATATTTGTCCGTCATGCGCCACGTAGGAAAACGCGCTTATCAGCGTGATCTTGTCGCGCACACCGTTCCCGCGTGGGACGCTCGTTAAAGTTTCCAACCGATCGCAGGCCTCGTCGTGTTCGAGCGTTAGTTTGCCGATCAAATTTTCATCCTACAGACTAGTGACTAGACAAATGTTTCGAAGAGGGATAACTGGATGTGTAAATTCGGAGGATTGTCGCTGAGATTATTCGTGGGGTAGGAGTGTCGGTAGGAAGGTTTGATTGAATTATTGGGAGCTGGATGGAGAACGGAAAAACATTTTTATACGTATAAGAGTTTGTAAAATGTTTACTCGAAAATTACAAAGGAATGCTTATTTGTGTACCACGATGAGACCTATGTTCCTTTTGTTCAATTTAGCAGAATTTCATTTAAGAAGCCTAGAATTCGTAGAGATATCAACGTTGTCTTTTATCAAAACCGACCTAAATGTTAACAAAAATAGACCTCGAAAACCGCAAACGAAACGACAACTTCTCACCACCAAAAAACAACCCCTCAAAGCCAACCCCAATATTTCCACGTATATCCTATATACAAGAAAAAATAAAATACTTCAACAAAATGAATTCTGCTAAATTGAACGAAAGGAACATAGGTCTCGTCCCGGGACACAAATAAGCAGTGATGTGCAATTTTGGAGTAAACATTTTACAAACTCTTACACGTATACAAATTTTTGACACAAATACCGCGATAATTCTAATCAATAAAAAAATCTAATTTCTAAAAATTATAATTGCCTAGTGCTGGTCACTGGTTCTCTATATAGCAAAATGAATACACAGCTTCTGTGGTAGTGTTAGGGGCGACCCGTGGGATTAGCATTATCGCATTTCGTGACATATGGATCAACGATGATTTACAATATTAGTTGGGTTCGATAGCGCTATGAGGTAAACCTGGGCCATTCTGTGTTTAAATGGGGAAACGAAAGCGTGTAGGGGTGACTGCAGCTGTAGCGTTCTCACGATTATACATTGCAGTGCTATTTTTTCGATTCAGTCTTAATATTTGATTAGAAATCATCATTTTTCTGTTAGTACAACGTACCCATAGTTAATCTACACGAATCAATGCATAAAGGATGAAGATAAATAAAAAATTGACTATCAGAAACACGATTAAACGTTTCTTAAAATAATTCAACCAATCTGAGAATGTTGTCACTGTCCTTTACAATATCTGTGACCAAATTACGTTAAGATTGTTGCTATTTATTTAAGTCTCCAACGGTGTCATTAAACATCTAAGAGTAAGGGAACGAGCAAACATAGATAAGACGAAATTTCGTTCGAAACTTTTCCAACTGGAATTATGATCAAGACATTTTTAATACATTCTGAAGATTTAGATTCAAACATCCGCATTAAATCTAGCCACTAAAGTCACCAATATCCAAAGATTAAAGAATCAATTCAATATTCATCTTCAACTTAACAGAATGTGCAAAAATGCGTACTAATATATTTGAAATGTTCTATCACCACGCCAAATAATAGTCGAACACCGAAAAATGTTCTCAAACGAACTTAACATAATAGTGATCCAAAATGTCCTCTAAACCAACTCCAATGAATATGCTATAAAATCGTTCTCGAACAGGTCACTCGTAATCCTTCGCCATAAACGATAAACCACTGGTTCATCGATATTTACTATGGCAATATCAAGACCTCCAGACATTTTCCCTTAAAATTTTCGTCGTTCGTTTATACTTACGACCAATATAGTACGTGCACGAGGCTCGCTGAACTGCCGAAGACAAATACGTAGCACGTGGCAGCGATTAATGTCGGTCGTCACGGCTGCACGGAGTTACGATCCGCCGCTTTTCCGATTCCGGTCGTCTCTCCGCTTGGTGAATTAGCCGGCGTCGCGACTCGCCTCCGATTGGAGCTGTTCTCCATTGATCTTCTCTCGGTCCTTCACGTCCAAGGGACGCACGGACGCACCTGTAAATGTTTGCCCGGCTCGCTTGGTCCTGAATCGATTATAGTCATCGACGATCGCGGTATCGTCGCGTCGAAAGTCGATAGCAGCGATGGAGGATCGGAATTATGCCGAATTTTCTGGCGACCGTGACGTAACCGACAGCGAAAGTGAGCGTGAGTCGATTGTTACGGCGGGATGAATGAATATGGTATCGTGGAAGGCTTCCTTGGGGATTTTTGCGTCGGAGCAGATTGATTCTGAAGACGGGCGGGAGCGATCTGACGGGGAGGTTTCCGAGGGAAACTGAGGGAGAATTTCGGAAATATGTTTATTATGTGGGGAACTTGTGCGATGCTCTTTTCTTCTGTTCAACGTGTGGAGTAGTTTCGGTGTCCTTTTAAAATAATATATGGAAGTTTATGGTAGTTTATGGTGGCAAGAAAAAGGAATGCGTTACATATATGGAGGGCTTAGAAGCTAATCAGTGTACGTACAATTTTTCCTGAACATGAGTTTCGTAGTTCGAAAACCTATTTATTGTTAAAACTTTCAGTTGGCAAATCAATTAAGCAACTATTTTCAGACGGAAGGATGGCGGTACTAACATTGTCACCTCTTCACATGTAATTTGTAAAAACCTTATTGATCTCAGTTTGTCTGCTAATGGACTTACGACAATTGACTTCTGAACCCTGCATATATTGTTTACAAGTAATTAGTTAATACTTTTTGTCGTAATGTAGGTTGAAACCAGTTTTTCGTTAGATCTTGGAAAGATAATAAGTTTAGTTTGATAACATTTCTTCTGTAAATGTACAGATTGGTGGATTCTTAGCTTTCTCTAATTACCCGTAATGTAAATTACTTCCTAATTGAAACCTATCGAATGCTCACGACTTTAAAATCACGTTTCATAGTAGATAAACTATGCTCCTAACAATAATCATTTTCTTACATCGAAATATTTGCCTCCATTCAAATGAGCACACTTTTTCCTTGCCTCTCTGTCGTATCGTTAATAATTATACAAATATTTCAAATGCCCACTATAGAAACTCTTTATACCATTGCAAGCACTAAAGGTGATCTTCGATACTGGCTTTAAAATACAGTTACTTATTTCAATTAAAAAGTGTTTTCGTTGCAATTGAAACGGTTCCGACGCCACGCATCGAAGCCAGAGAATAGAATGAAATTCGCTGTAAAAAATACTTTCCTCTTATATAACCGCAGAAACATTTCTAATCGCAGTTACCTTACTGATAAAACTCTTCGCAACACCTTATCGCCTAATTGTTTCTACCCAGCGTACTTCTTCCGAATAACGCGCGTACAAAGTACGTATACTCTTATCCCAGGGGCAACACCGGCTGGAGTTGTCTAATAAGAAATTTCCGCGACGTTATTCCGCTCGTTGCGTCGCGTCGTCGACGTCTTTATCGGCGCGCAAGAACGCGACGCTTTTCAGCGTGGAGGCCGTAGTAACCTTGCTCTGAATGTGTACGCTTCGCGGGGAGAATTTGCATAAGTAACTGATAAAGTGGAAGCGGCTTCGAGTTTTTCCAACCGGGGGATTATCCGTTCGCTTCCCGCGAACGTGACGCAACGAAATTGGCTAATTAGTCGGGAAAGTCGGGGACTTGTTTCATCCTTTTGCCGGTTTTAACGTGCGTTTCCATCATAGAGTCGAGAGCTGGAGCCAGGTATATGTATGTGTGTGCAGCGTTTCGTGGAGCTGGATGGAAACGTGGTTTGGTTGTATGATAGGCTGATATGTAGATAAGCTCCGATGTGATTAGATTA
Source organism: Nomada fucata (assembly GCA_948146005.1). Classification (NCBI taxonomy): domain Eukaryota; kingdom Metazoa; phylum Arthropoda; class Insecta; order Hymenoptera; family Apidae; genus Nomada; species Nomada fucata. The sequence goes on from OX411275.1 coordinate 11,233,164, forward strand.
GGTTCTGGTTGTACGGCTGCCTTGAAGATGATTCGATACCTGTTTTAGGGTAAAGTGGGTAGCTCGCGTGTTTGGCTGGTTTATTGGTTGTGGATTTCTTCTTTGTTGCTGGGAAGTTAATTTACAGGTAGTTGCTAGTTTCGTTCGGTATCAGTATTAAGGTGGTATTGTTTATATAGTATTATTAGAACGCGATGTAAATTGAAATGGCCTATTGATAGTTAACTCGAGGTAACGAAATTTGTGATCCCGTTTGGGGCTCAAATTAGTGTTAAATAGAATTGATATTTTCCTTGTATTTGAAAGAACATTTTATTGTTCCCTTGTTTCTTTAAATCTGTACAAGCATAATTGAAAATATTTCATAAATTTTCAAAATTCCACGTTGCAATCGTAACCATTTTGATGAATGGAAAACCCAATTCGACGAGATAACAGTAAATATTCTAAACGTGGAACGGAGCGTAACTAATCCTTAATTAATATAAAACTCACGCAGACAGGAATAAATTAAATCCGCAATATATCAATGGCACATGAGAAATCGCCTAAAAAAAGCAACAACAAATCTGCTCTATGCAACGAAAAGCAAATGCAATGGATCACTCGAGGTTTCCAATCATTCCTTTCATCCCCGTTTTTCCCGACGCATTCGCGATAAATGCATTACACCGATCACCCTATCCCAGTCATCAACACTTCCTTTCCCCGCTACAATTTCGTATCTTCGGAAAAGCATCGCGCTCAGTGCACCGTGCACACACATGCAACACGCTATTGTCCAACCTGCGGTGGCACAGCCGCTTATGCTGGCAAAAGCATTGCATCGTTGAATCCGCTTTTGTTACGTTCACGCACAATTAATCACGCGGACAATGGCCGTCCGCCGATGGAACGCCGAGAGACGTGGCTTTTTAGCAATTGATAATTAATGTAAACGAGACAACACGTTGCTTCGGGCCTATTCACGCGAGAATATCCTTCGACGTGGCCTATCGCGTAACACCGTGTACACACAATACGGTCGATTTGCAGCCGATGTCTATCGGTGAAACGAGTTTCTCGTCGCTGTCGAAACGATCGTAATTCTTCCGGCGCAAAAATATTGTTACTGGATGGGACTGGGTCCCGGGCACCGTTCGGATGTGCAGTTTAATCAATGTTTCGGAAGATACGTGTGTCTGGTTTTATATATTCATGGTCGCGGTATCGCGTGGCGGGATCTTGAAATTATGGAGTCGGGGAGTTCGTACGGTTTTATAAAGCATTTGGGTTTCGGCGGTGTGCCTTGATGGAAGTCAGGTTATGGAACAGTGTTTTTCGTTGCCCGGGTCGAAGTGACGGCGAAAGAATTAATTTTGCTTCACGAGCACGGGCGGAGCTAGGAAATCCGTGCACAGATTGTGGGAGAATTTGCTCGATTTGTGAATTTATTACCGTTTAACGTAATTTAAAAGGATTTCGTTGTTTCGCGTGGCTTTTATGGTTCAGTTATTGAGAACGTCGAGTGTCGTAGAACAATGTGCTTTTTGGTATATGGATTTTAACGTATTTCAAGATTTAACGATATCGAGCCTGGACTCTGTTTAAGCGTATCTATTTTGTAGACAGATGGTATTGGAACAGTTGGAACAGGAATGGAACGTCGAAGTTCCTTGTTAGGAATCTTAATATCTAGAATGGAAATTAACGAAGCGTGTGGTCACGAAGTCTCGTCGCATTCGTTGCATAGTGTAAAGCACAGTGTGCAATTGCATTCGTTCCATGTATTGTTCTTCAAACGAAGGTTACAAGTATTTCAATATTGCTCTGACATACCGTTGAATATTTGAATATCGTTGAGCATTACCGGTATTTTTAATTGGCGTCGCAACAGTATACGCTTAAATGACTGGATATGACATCAAAGGAATTTCGACTAGACATTACAAAGAAAAATATTTTCGATCTTTAAATTTTATTCAACAGAAGAACCGATTTTTGTCACACAATCACTGACAGTCGATGAACGCGTACAATTTTGTAGATAAAAATTATTGATGCGATCAGAGCCGCTCGCAAATCAGCGTTTCTCCGAAAAAGTGGCACTTCAAAATATAAAACCCAAAACTAATCTCTTTTTATTAACTAGTACAATTACTATGACCTGTTACACGCTGAAATATTCTCTAAAATATTATCATTGCCTGAAAGCAATTTTAAACCTGTCCTCTTCCCAGCCACCGAAAATTTGTCCGCCATCACTTTTCAACCGAGAGAAAACTTCAGAAGTTGTTCAATTTCGAAAGTAATTTTCAAAGTGCGATTTGTTACATCTGCTGGCCAGACGACTTCACTCTTCCGCCACACCTGATATCGTTGGAGCCTTATTAAGTTTTACGTCTCTTCGTTCAATCAGCGAACGTATTTCCAGAGCCTCTACAGTAAACAATATAGTAATAATATTTGCGTAGCTTCGTTCAGTCCTTGATCGATCGTCATTGAAGCACGATTTCGTATATAATTTCCATACAAATGGGAAGGCAGATTTAATGTGTGGCAAGATCGACCAGCGGAATTCTCTGTCTATTGTCATCGTTCGTTTCTATTCACCTTCTGTGCGCCGGTTAGGCGTGTTCATCGATCGCCAGGGAATGCCGGCGACAATCGATTGTCCGTCGTATCGCTTGACCACGGCCACATTTGAATTCGCGTGACGGTCACGCGATGAAAGAAAAACGAAAGAAGCACGTGAAAAATTTCGACTTGTCCTCGGTACATAAAAAAGTTTGGAAGAAACAACGTGAGACGGTGAGTTGGTTGAAAGGGAGCCGAGGGATGATGATTTGTTGTTTTGTGAAATGTGTCAGTTGTTATGTTCATGGTTTTTTCGAAAGTTTTTGTAACGCTGGTAGGCAGAGGGGTACAACGTTTTTGTGGAACGAGGCAAAAGTTTTATAACGTTCGCTGTTTCCGTCATACAGATATTTGAAAATATGTTTACGCAAATCTGCTGGATTCATTTTGATGAAAGATTTTTCTAATATAATTCTTAAACGAAGAAGTAGATAAGCATTCGTATTGAACTGCACAACATCGAAGTCTTTCATTCGTTAATCGCTTTTTATATTAATATTATTATTATTGGCACTTGTTAGATAACACTAAATATCACTTTCGTTGTACGATAAAAATTCGTCTATGGCTTACAGGTTCAACAGAAATTGATCGAGCTTATACATTCAAATATCACTGTCACGAAACTACCTGTTATAAGTTCTCTTCGTTAACAATGCTATTTTCCAATATTCCGGAACGTTAATTTAACACAGAGAAGAAAGTCGAGGAAATAAAATTTGTAAGAGCGTAGAAATACTACGGAATGGCAATCTCGTACTTGTCAAGGATTTGTCGCGGATTTAAACTCCGACGCGTTATTGGCGCGTAAGCAGTCTGTGCAATTTCCGTAATTCCAACGACAATCTCGTCGACGTACATTGCTGATCAGCCAATCAATTTTATTCGTTCTCCACGCGAGATAGAATGACTAATAATTCATTTTTACGATCGAATTACGATCGAATTTGTACCATTTGATCCTCGAAGCACATTTTCAGCAGAGGTCCTGCCCCTAAGCGTGTTAGTAGTAGTGTCTGAAGATTCTCTTGGCCCGACCGTGTACCGTGAAGGGTCGACGGAATTGTTTTCGAGGGGATCAGGTATTCGGCGAACGGTGAACATAATTGGTGAAGTCTGGCGAGAAAGATGGTCGAAGGTAGCGATCTTGTTCGTAATTATAATGTTACCTTGCGGAAGGGGGAACGGCGTAGTTTACTATTTTATCATCGTCATTGATTGGACAAATTAACTCGCGGAGCAGCCATTTCTAGAGAATTTCAGTGCTATTTGAAGCATCTGGGAGCGTAGGTACCGCGTTCATTAGCCTGTTTCTTAATTCGGTGTTCTGGGTCGCAACGTTCTGTGTTCTTCACGTAGAAATACGTATTACGCGTGGATATATTTATAGGAGGTATTTCACTCGAGTCTGATTATTCGTTTAGCTAGACTAATAAATCAAATAACAAATTATTAGCGATTATTATAATACTGTTAAGTAATAATTCATATTCGTCACGAATGAATTATTAGCATGTTTCATTGTAATTATATTTGCCATGCGGAATATATTATTGACATTCTATATGGCTGATAGATGAAGATTAAGTGCAATTTATTATTACAATATTATCATATGATGTATTTAGTTTTGTATAACGTGACAGGAACTGTTACAGCGTGCTTGGCGACGCGTATTTGTATAATCTTCACCTGACGTGTGATACGAGAGTGTTACACATTTCAGGTAGCTACAAGTTTTGATGTCGGATATTTCGAGTGATAAAGAAATCATGATGTACACAAGTACTTCATTGCGCAGATAGAAGTCATTTTCATATTAATTATATATGCGGGCTGCAAATTTCAAGCCTGATTATAAATGGACATGTAGCACGGGTAAGCAAGTGCAGTTAGACGAATGCGATTCATTTCCCGTGATTACTATCGAGTCAAATATTAAACACCGATTAAGCAATCTAATGAATATGCATTTGAATTTTTAACGTATGTATTCCTAATGGGTCTCCGTATTTGGCATTTTGCGTATGTTAATTTACTCCATAAATATCATGAGATTTAAAAAAAATAGATTTTCCAAAAATCTCTTACACCGCAATATATTACGAAATAGGTGGTGAGCACAGATTGCAAAATTAATGCTGCTTACTCTTTTATCTTCCGGTATGCAAATTATTTGCTTGTTTTATATATTGCTTGCATTACAGCGTTCATTCAAAAATTACACGAACCGATGTACACATATATTTTACCTAAGTAAACTATTCACGCATACCGTATTTCCAAACACTTCCACCTGCAAGCAGAATTACGATACGGAAATTCCGCCAGACTCGGCACACAGTCCTTCGGGTAATTAGTGATTTAAACTTATCAAGGAAGTTTAGGTGCACAGGCGATCAATGTTTCAACGAATTTGCTCGCTAATAGAAAGGTATATATATATATAAAATTCTATATATATATTCTATTTATATATAATATAAAATTCTATATATACTATTTATATATAATATAAAGTTATATACAATTCCATGCTGGAAAACAGTGGGAAAGAATTCTTCAGGAATTCTTGCGGTTGTTTGCTCAACCGCAGACCTCAAAAATCTACATTTTTATATTCTTATTGCTGCACGCTGTATCGTGACCGAAAATTTCTGTCTTACATAAAAAAAAGTTTCGATATTTTCGATTAATAATCTATGCTTAAGTAATGTGCACTACACAAACGCTACTCTGTAACAAATTTTGAAAATTCAATTTCTATACCAGATCGATTTCGAGGAGCGTGACGTGGCTCGTTAGTGGCGTGTCGCTAAATAAACGTTGATTAATTACCAGCCGCGTTGTAATAACTCGGCTACACTTTAATGCCACCTACTAATTAGCCCTCATTGTAATGACTGCGTGCTCTCATTGTTTGTAACCTCTCAGCGCTCGTTCGAAATAAGCTCTGTCTGCCAGCGGATACTTTGCTACGTTCTATATGTAGAGGTGGGAGTAATTAACATTCGACCCGTTGAAAGGCAAACTAAATCGAGCTCGCTAAAATTCTATATGGTTTCATCGATTTGGTACTAGTAACGAATCGAAGCACACGTCTGTTAGGTACTTTGGTACGTTAATATCTGATATAATTCATAGATCACCTCGTAATCTCTCGTCTTGTCCCAATTCTTGATACAACTTTGCTCTTGTCTTGTTATATGACTTGCTATATGAATGTCGCACCAATTACATCATTTCTATTAATTGAGATATAATTAGTGTCCGAAGTGTTCTTTGAAGCGTGGAGCATTCACCGGCGTACAAACAAGTCCATTTAATTTTTTTGCCCGTACAAAAGGCAGCGTGTACAACATTTTATTGAACGCATGAAGAGCACATTTTACCCTTTTTATAAGGATTATAAATAATGCTAGGAAGAATATCGATTCAATGCTGTATTAACAATGTTTGTAAATATGTGTGTTCGAGACTTCCACTTGCAGATATTAGATTGCCACGAATATACCGGAAATTCATGGCAAGAATACCGTTTCAAACTTTCTTATTCACAAATATTTCCAACTCGAATATTCAACATCGCTTTACTCCTCTCCCGTCGATATCAATACTTCTCACTTTTATTCCTGAAAGTTTCTTAAAAACAAAATCAACTCTAATTGCTCTGTCTAAATCCTCCCTAATAAAATCCTTCGAAGCCCCATAAATAAGAATGGAACCAATATCATCGACGACCATTATAAAAACTAGTCCCACAATTTCAACCGTACGTCAATGGCAAACGACTAACAGATACGAATGAGTCACGTATCCCATTCAACGTAAAGTTTCTTCCCGCTCACGGTACCGAAGAGTCCCTATCTCCCCTTTCAATTAGAAAATTGCCCCGACTCGTGACGGAAGCATACCAAAGAGACAAGCGAAATGCACGATGCACTCGGATGAACGTCTGGGACGGCGATGACATAACTGCGTCTTAACTCGATAAATTCATTGCGGTTGCAGTAACAGGTTGGACGAGATTTCCCGTCGTTCACTGACGGTACACGAATTGCACTCGCTCACGTAGTACATACATACAGCCCGCCGCGTTATTAAATCGCATTCGGAGCAATTTGGGGGTCAGCAAGCTTATCGAGATGATATCGCGGCTCGTAACCGCGTTGCGGATGGATTTTGAAGGGAAATGTACTACTCTGGGAGCGAACGGAATTAACGCAATGGCACATGCCGCCAGATGGTAGCCACGAACCGATGATCGACTGCGATGGGAATTTGAAAGGTAATTAGCGGCGATAAGAAAACGACAGACGCGGAGAAGTATCCGATTTACTTTTAACGAATTGGGAATTTCGAATCCTCGATCGAGCGTTGTTCATTTATTGTTCGTCGTACGATCCAACGTTACTCCATATTTATCGTAACCTTATTTAACTGCTTTATTCCAGTCGTGTTTCTCTCGAACGACAGGAATTATTTATTTCGAGAGCAATACGGCGTACCGATGCATCGTAATTATAGAACTTTGTCGTGACAACTCTTTGAAACATTTATTTCATGTTTATTCTTCATTACGCTTTTGAACGAACTTTATAAGAGAAACGTTGAAAATAATAATAGGCTTCGTTAACGATTAAATGATACGTATGATGTTTTTATTTGCCGTATACCTTTTTTGCACTCTTTTTTCCACCTTTTCGTTGAACGGTTGGTAGGAGAGTGTAGTATGGCGCCGCCGTATCTCGCGGCGAAAAAATTGCTGCGACAAGCAAAATTGCTATCGATACGATATGCTTAATCGCGCTAATCTACCGGTGCAAATAATACTGTATCTGTTGATTCGGTGCATATGTAGTTTACTCGAGTCTGCACGTAATCTCATGAAATCCCGTATTTCCCCGTGCACGGTTATTTTCGGTCATGTTTCCTACACACTGTAACCAGTTTCTCTTTAGACATACTGGACTCCGGTAAAAGCATTGAATATTTTATTACAGTGATAAATGTTCAGATGTTTTCCACACAGGGTCTTTAAAATTATGTCTTGGAACTATCTTTTGAATCATTGCGTTATGCGAGGCGATATATTAGTTCTTCTCACGACGAACACTATTTACATGTAGAAGTTCTCATTCGTGAATTATTGCAAAAGTTTTGGGGAAATGCACGACGTTCTAAGGAAAAAGTATTAGAAAAGTCGTTACTTCAAAGGGTAGGAAAGTTTCTAGCAAACTATTAGAGCGCAGAATGCTGTTAATAGCAAATCATCTTCGAAAGTAGTCGACTTGCAATTAACGTAGGCTATTCTTCAATGAAATTTACATAATCTTTAACGAAGTTTATCCTTACTTGTCCTTACTCGCTTCTCGACTATCATAAAATCATATATCTATCTCGACCATCATAATCAATAAAATCCTTTGGACCATGCAAATACCACTTACATAATAACGCTGGATTTTAATTTTAATTAACCAAAAACCGTAACCGAAACCCTCCAAAAGTTAAAAAAAAATTAAATTTTCGCCGCATCAATTATTACTACTAACGCAATTAACGTTAACAAGCAGCAAATAATCTGTTTCCAATTTTCCCTTAAATTTGAATATCGAAACGACAAAAAACTCTCATGCAAAATTGGCTACAAACGTATTTTAAGAACAAAAAGTACAATACCTGACTGAATGCTGCAAAATTCTTTCCAACAGTCGTTTTTACATTAATTTCACCTTTTTAAATTTCCAGAAAAACTGAAATTACCAATTACATTTTTTCTCCCCTCAAAGAAAAATCAATGAAATAAAATGCTACTATTTCCCTGGGATTTTTCCTGGACCAAACGACTCCAAACCGTTGAATTGTAAACGGCGCCAGATCCTACCTAAAGCTACTCCATGACCGCGAAACTTCGCTTGGAGTACCGTTCGCCGGAGAAGTATGTTGAGTAATAGCGTTATAACGATCGAAATTTTTGGCAACGGTCCACGTGCACCCGGCCCACGCTCGACAATTTTTCTGTCGTTTAGAGGGAACTACTCGGGGACAAATTTTTCGGCCACATTTTACGGACCTCGCCTAAATGCACGTTGGAAACGCCGTGTCAAGGGGGCGTGAAGAAATAGTCCCCTGTCCCGGGACTATTTGGTAGATTAAATTACTCGTTTATTCGGTTGTTCACTGGAACACATTGGAGAAGTCGGTCGAAAGACGTGTGTTATGCTTCTATCGGGAGCTCGGAGGATCGATATCGGTGCATCGATATCGGTACATCGATGAAAGTGGATGGCTTTGACCCAGCTGTATACTCTGCGAGAATGTTACCGTTTCGATGGATGCAATCGCGCGTGGAGCTCTGTGCCTCTGAGTATTTATCGAACGAGGATATTTTGCCCTTATTTGAGATTGTGGAAGATTGATAATGAAAGGGGTTTCCGTGTTTCGAAGAAATTATAGTGAATTTGTATCAAATATAGTTGGAGTAATCTGAAGTTTGTGTTAGGTTCGTTTAATACTTTATTAATTGCTAGAGATTGGCTATTTAATAAATGAATTGTCTCTGTAATTACGTGGTTGGTATAGATTTTTTGTTTCCGTGTTCTTGGTCTGTATATAATTGATCACGTGAACAGTATCATCAGATACTTTCTAGAGTACAGGTATTTTCAGAATTAATAATTTTAGGCCGAGAGATAATAAATATTGAAATAGGATAAGCCTTACTTATTAGGCCTTACAAGATTAATGCTGAACTAATGGGCGGATCACAAGGGATACGATGCATGTAAATATAAGGAAATGGTTCGCTTTTGATTGGTAGTATAATTCGTTTCCTCTTTCGAGGCTTACGATAGATATTGATAATTATTGTGCACCAATAAACAGAATGCGTTTTTACCCTAGTTGTGTGAATATGTGTTGTAGTGAATAGTGGATGATGTTGCAGTTATAAATGTGTTATTAAAGAAGTTCTTAAAAGGTAGTAGACGAAGATGAAAGTTTTGGAACAACATGTCCATTCACCTTGCGAATAGATGTAATAACAGCAGACGTAAAATAATTTGGTGGCAGTTTCAGAATGTTGCAAAACTGTATTACGGTTTTACGTTTACTACCAAGAGTGTAAAAATTCAACCTTTCAACCACCTAAGACCAGACCGACGTGACTTTTTATTACAGGGGAGCACAGTGTTTTGAAACGTGTAATTTGAAAAAATATTTGCACAATGAAAACTTTATTACAAAAACGTATACGTTGTAAGTAGGGATGGGATCAAGTACAATATGCACTTACGAATCCGAGTTAATTTGGATAACCAAGTTTCATTTCATGGTTGTCGACTACTGCTTATAAGGAATAATCTTAAAACGAGTGTACTTGCAATGTAATCATAAAAGATTCGAATCTATCTGGTTTAGGTTAGAGTATACTTGGAGCCACTGTCAAAGGTCGAATCTACTTGCCAGGTACTCCATCCCATCCATAATTATAACACAGTCGTCAAAATTCAGTTTCTTAGTTAAAGCCACTTTGAAGGAAAAAGATTGAAAATGAAAATGGGAAAATGAAAAGTGTAAGTAAAGTTCTGTTGCGGATTACTGCAATATATAGTTGCGCACAGTATATATGTACTCACTGATAGAAAATTCTGCGGTCTTTTGAAATTTCTGTTTTCAAAATTTTGTTCATACAAAAGGCAATTTCTCTTAGCCAACTATTACTTGCGGATAGACTTACATTTAGATTTGTTCTACCATCTGTTCCAAATTTTACTCCCACGCAATATCTTAACATCTTGAACCAATCGTATTCACGATGAGTCAGCCCATGTTATAAGCGTCATCTGTCCAAAATCGATAGCTGCATCATGTTCGTTAAATTTCATTAAAAATTTCGTCGACGCTCATCTCTCGCCTGGTCTACGTAGCAACAGCGTGAGATATAAGGATTATGTAACATCCATTCTTCTGAGTTTATTTCCGATATTCTAACAAACGTGGTACAAGAATTTAGAAAATATTAAATATACGCATTTTAGCGAGCATTTGAATGAATTCGGATTTTCATATAACTACAAACAATTATATTCACGGTATCGGTCTGTAACGCAAAGCACAAAATACAGATAAATTAACTCGACTAGGCGTTAATCGTTCTATAAATTCAGTCACCTGAACAATCTCTTTGGTTCACTGCGTAACGCCAGCAGCTTGCATTATCGTATTTACGTAATCATTATTCAGCGAACTTTCCCTTATCGAAAGGCTTAAGGCTTAAGGCTTTGGTGTTTGTCACCAAATTTCAAATCAATCGGTTAACTAGATCTTGATACACCCGCCAGCCGTGTGCAGGAAACATGGTGTCAAGAAGAACGTGCTAAAGTTTTTGTTTGGTTTCCATTTAATATCCGTAACTCCGTTATTTTTACGACCTCCAGCTTATCCCTTGCCACTGATATTTTCAAAAATCGACGAAAAAAACACGATTTCACCAAAGCACAAAACACAAATACCCGCTTAAGTCCCGCGTAATAAACCACGTGCTTCCACTGTACATAGCACGGTTGTTGGATCGCTTCTAGTCACAGGGATTTTTCCTGTTCAACGTGCTTCCGGTACACGTTACAAAAACTCGTTAACTCGAGCGGCATGGACGAGAGGAAGAGAACGAACGGGATGAGACTAGGGTTTGTCGTATCAACGAGAGCTGCAGAGGCTCGGTCAATATGAGACGCCTCCACCTGCACTGGACTTTCGCTGATGCAGCCGCTCACCGCCTACATTTTCTGTGCGTGCATCTTGCGGCCGTGTCTCGCGTGCACCACGGGGCCATGTAATTTCGTGGCACCCGATACCGATACAACGCTGATCACATACCCTATTAACTGTCAAACACGCCAACCGTAACATCGTTGCCAGCACTAGGATCTCTGCTGCGCATTGCAGAGCTTGCCTTCGCGAGATCTGTGCATTTTCCGTCCCTGTACATCGGATTGGAACCACGTGAAAAAAGATGCACTTCTCTAACTATAATTGTGCGATATAAATTCTAGGCGCGAAGAAAAATGTATCAACCTCAACGATGCGCGTGAAATTACCTAGGAAAATGGGGATTCTGAGAGGGTAAACGTTCGGGGGGAGGGGGGCGGTTTGTCTGCGACAACGACCGGAGTGTGTGTCGTGAAGGGTGGTTAGAGACTGTAGACGCGAAAGACTATAGCGAATGTAACGAGTGGCGAGAGCATCGAAGGCTTTCAAGGGAGGCGGGTAAGAACATAATGAGCGTGATGCCGAAAATATCCAGTCTAAAGAGAGCAATAATTCTATTGGTTAATATTTCACCTTAATAGTGTGCCGACGCGGACGACACCTCGTACACGTTCTATTAAAAGCACGGAAATTTGTCGCTGCTCCCGTTCTATAAAATTATTATCCGGTTAATCGAAGCTCGTTTTAATACCATAGTGGCATTATGATGAATGATATTAGGGAACGGAGCCGAACGTGAACAAAATTTACGAGATACTTAATACGTATAATATGACGTATATATGCAAAATGTAGTTTTCATATAGCCTCAAATAATTAGCAGAAATTGTTATTATGCTTGTCTGTTCAGTGGGCTGAATTGCTACCTTTTCGTTGAAATATTATTACAATGCCCCTATTATGCAGACATCAGTTTCACGTATTTCGACACGTATTGTCAGACACGACAGAAAATAAATGACGAATAATTGCACGTGGATTATAATTCAATTGAGTTTAAACATTTTTTGTAATTAATGCAAATTATAAATCCATTTTTTATATTCCTATTATTATACACCGAGGATTTGCCTACTGCATAGTATCTACTAGCATCTATCGTTTTGAACGTTAAATATCGCGCGGGTGCCAGAATGTATCCTATCCATTCTGTTTAAAATGTGCATTAGAAAAAAAGAGGAATCAACACTCTGTACGTTGCAACGAACAGCTGCGCGTTCGTTGTGCATGCAAATAGGCGGCACAATTCTCTCCTGAAGCGTGTTGCTAATAAAATAATTAAAAAAAAAAAAATGAAAAAGAATATCGAATCTCGACGTACATAATAAAACAGCTTCTATAATACACTTATCTTCGCCCAGGGACAAACTTCGTTAATAGATAACGGGAAGCTTTTAAACGCTATACACAGGCAATACCCACGGGGGTGTTATCTAATTTATTCTCGCCACTCGGTAATGGGTGTCGACGAAATTAAAATTTTCAACACAGGATCTCCTGTCCAGAGAATTTGTGAGACTCGAACATTTTCTTCCTTCGCACGGCAGAGGTATAAAGTAATGCTGTACATAGGATAGCACGATTAAATTACAGATAATCCTGGGAAAGTAGACTGGCTCGAATACATCTGGGAACATTTTATTTTCGAGTCTCAGTTAGAGAAATTTGTTGGCGAAAGTAGTTTCCAAATTGCAAAGAATTTTTCCAATGAATCCATTAAAACCTTGCAGAAGAACGTTTCGTTTCGCGCGTTTCAACAAATACCTTCAGCCCTGTTCCAACGAACTTCGCTAAATTTTTCGCCGTGTGTAACTCGTTCGCTACTCTTGGTAGCCTTTCCCATTCATTCGTAAGACAATTCACAGTTAATTATTGATCGCGGCTGCAACTGACGTCCTGCAGCGAAAGTTGTCCGGAGTGTGTCATATAGTATGGATTTTAACCATCGTAGACAGCCAGACGGAGGAAGGGGAGATAAAAAAAAAATACACGGCACTACTTCGCGAGCAATTTATCGCGCGTTGATGACAGGCTGCAACTTTTCCACGCCTATCAACTAAAAATAGGATTACGATGATTTACGGCGAGTGGTAAAACCAATATTTCAAACGCGTGTCCAGAGCCTAACTTCGACTCGAGCCGTGCCGGATATCGGAGATGATCGATTCCTGTGAATGAAAAAATATTTCCCGTTTCTGCGTTTCACGCGGCACCCCGCGGTACAATTTAAACGGTGATCCGCTGAAAATGGATTAGCACCGCGTTCTTTTTTCCCCTGTCGGCTCTGTGCAAGCAAAAATGAACGAACTGGCAGCAGGTGGGAGATTGAATCAGTTCCTTGCCCAGGTGGACATTGATTTTTATTTCTCATCGCTTTTGCCTGTTAATTTGTCAGCAATTGATATTTGAGGGAGTATTTGTGTTCTTAACATTTTTTAGGCATTTTAGAGGATTTCTTTTCAAATCGGTTGCTAATATTTAATATTTGGTATCAAGAAAAACCCGTTAACGTTTCCGTGCCGTTTGCGTGAAACTTTATGCGTGCGATACGCTCTGTCATTTTTACGAAATTCAGCATACTCTTTTACACAGATATTTTATAGAATTTTGTCAATATTCCAAACACAAATACATACCTCCCCAAAGCGAAATAGTAAGATATCACGGGAAGTAACGGAGGATATATCTTATGCCTATCAACAGATTCATTTTCACTTATTATTCAATTTTCTTCGACATTATGTCAGCAGAGGAGGGTTATCCTTTTACGAGTGATACAATTACAGAATTTCCAATTTATCTTCAAGAGAATCTAGAAGAGGAATTATCGAATCATATTGTGAAAAATCATAATCGCATTAGTTCTTTGCCTTAAAGCATAAAGATCATTAACATTTGAGTCGTGAAAACCACCCCAGGAATACAATTCTCTCAGTTTTCATTTAACTTTAATACTCTATGCAAAACAATTATACTTAAAAAGCGAACGCGGAAACCAGCCGTTTATCGTGCCCCCTCTTTCGATTCCATTATAATTCGTGTGTCGCGTCAATGGTCCGCGTCAACGGCCGCCTGTTGATATGCATCGTGGTATGTTTCGGGAAGGAAACGATCGCGGAAACGAGCAGCACCCGTTCAACGTTTACGCTTTGCCAAGACGGAACTCGGGGAGCAAGCAGGGCATAAAATTATTGACATACCTGTCGATAACATCGCTTTCGATAGGGGCAAGGTATCTACCCTTCGCCTTTCGCCCTCTAGACAGTTGGTATTGGTCTCGCGGCGGGGGAACGGTAGATTTCGTTCGCGAGATCTCGCGGCTACACAGTCTGCCGAGTATCGAGCAGGCCCAGAGATTTAATTTGAGGGACTGGGAGGAGAAATGGCGGAAACGGAGGTCGGATAAGCTCGGTGCTAAGTTGGCGCGAAGGGAGTAGTGTTTCGAGCTGTAGCCTCTTAATAAGTTCTTCGTGTCTGTCTGAACTCGATGTATACATTATAATGCTGGGAAGAAGCGGCTATGAACCGAGGTACCCGCTGCTGTATTCGCTCCTTATTCCGTGCCCTTGGTGGTTTGTGACGAGTTCGTGAGAAAATTGGGTGGTTAAGGATTCTGGTGAGAATCGTCGCAGAATAGAATTCTGGATGATTAGTTGCGGATTGTGTGTATGCTGTATTTCATTATTTTCGAACGACTTTTTAAATCTGTTCAGTGATATCCGTTGTTTGTAAATTGTATATTGATGCAATGATAAATGTGTTGACTAGTCAGTCTGATTGAGTACTTTTTCAGAAGCGAAAGTAGATTTATAATAGTTTCAATTAAATAATACTTGCCGTTAATTAACTTCGTCAGTGAGTTGATAATTTCCCATTCGTTTTTGTTTTTTTAATAAACGAGAGTAACTTTGCTCTCTGTCCTAAATTTATGATTTGGTATAATATATGCGTGTACGGTAGTTACATTCGCGAGATTGCACAAAGTCTGAATAAGTGTGCTCGAGTCGTATCTGTAAAAAGCGTCGCCAACAACGCGGGTAAATACAGAAAAAGGGAGACAACGGCGGAAACGGGGTTTGTAAGCAGCAATTCGTACAAGACTAAAAGAAAGTGCGATAAATGAGGGACACTATTTTAGTTCGTTGCAGCTGTAGGTGGTTCATGTGAACTGATCAGTATCAGGTCCAAGGTAAACACATAAAGATATATGTGTTACAAGAAACGCTATCTACTTTTTAATTTTTTAATTTTCATCGTTGAGTTTTTTTGTCAGAATTCCAGTTTTATACGTGACTTTTGTATTAATTCAATCTTATCTGATTTCTTGATCGTTTCATTTTGTACGTGATTTTAATAATTCACGAAATTTAATCGATTGTCAGTCGTCATTCTGGATTTTCATCCAATAATATTACTATCATTTATAATAGTCCTATCTTGGAGATGATTTATTTTCCGCGAACAAACTTTGTGTGCTTTAACTACGAATAGCGAAGATTTAGAGACGCGTAGAAAGGGTTGAATAGCTGTCTGGAATATGAAGTTCGGTTTCGGTTAAGATATTCGTCTGAATAGTTTCTTGGAATGCCCGTAAACTTTCCCCTATATGGGAATGCATTATGGTACGAGTGTCGACGTGTGTGCAATAATTTTGGAACGCAGCATGGAAATTTGGGTAGATTTTTCCGAAGTCGTAATCGATTACCTGAAATTAAAAGTACGGTGACAATTTTCGTATCTTGTATTTTGTATTTTGTATAAAACACGGATATTAATCGATGAAATATTCACTGAAAGCTAACAATCTGAGAATTAGTAAACGCCAAAGCAGGAAGTCCGGGGAATTAATATCGCAATGAAATACAAGCGACGGTGAACAGCATTGTTCCAACTCTAAACTTGCGAAAATTGAATGCTACGAGCAATAGGCGGCGTCGTTTAATTTGCAATGTTTCATTCGCATTTGGATCGCAATAGAGGAAGTTCGTTGTCTCTGGGGTGAGTCTCCAATTGGTTTTTCGCAAAAAAGAGGATGAAAAACAACAATTATGTTTCGTTTCAATTGACGGGGAAGCATGGAAAATTAAACGTATCGTTTTTCATTCGACGGAAATGTTTGTTGCGCAGGAATGGTTCATATTTTTGTCAGCAAAAAATTCACTATACGAAGATTGATGAATATCGCTGGAAATATTAGTTTTTCATCGTGCACATGCAGGTGGTTGGCGATCGAATATGTGAATTAAATCGAGGGTGCTTTACTTGGATCGTCAATAGGTGATTTAAGCGTTGGCGTACTTTCGAGCATAGTTAGAACAAATGATTGGCGAACTTCAGGCGGAATAAAAGCGGGTGCGCTTTGATTCCTATGAATGAATTGATGAGTAGATCGGAGATACGCCTAGAGTCTGTATAAACGGAATAAAATTGTTCTTAATTGGTTGAATTGAAAAAAAAACTGCCTTAGAGTAAAGAAGATATTCAGGGCGATAACCACATTTTAAAATATACTGTGCAGAAAATAAACCATAACGAATTCCGTGTAGAATGTCCACACGAACATATGACTTGCTTCAATATTTACGTTCAAAATAGACTTTCGAATAGCCAATAACCATATAAATTTCTCATTTGTCTTCCTTATTCGCCACTTCATATTTCATTCAACTTATATTCTGTCACACACTATTCCCTATTCGCACATTAAACTTTTCATTACTGTCTCCGACGCGCAACAAACACACGGATATCTAAACAAAATTCGACAATACGTATCTTCGTCCATCTGTTTCACACATCACGCGACACAATAGCTCAACATCTATCCAGTGCACACTTCGGGGCGATTTTTTATTTCCCAGCCGCAACATCGATGGCCATCGAGACTTTGTCCTTCCTCAAATGTCAGAGCCAAAAATTTACATCCACGATTTGCGAGCCTGCACTGTCTCACGTGCACAATCCGCGTGCACGGAACGAACTGATCGCTGCTTGGCACGAGTCAGAAGAGGGTAAACACGTGGCAACGCGTGCGATTTTGGTTACGGAAGATCCGATCGATCAGCGTACACGATCGCTGTACACGTTCGACACTGGGTTAATGACTCGAATGGTGAATGACAAGACGCGTTCATCGAGTCAGTGCCGTGCTGTAACCGGGGACACCAGTGCAGTCTTTTGAGAGGCGGAAATTTCATTTTCACGCTGGGAGAGCACGATAGCAATCGTGCCATCCTACTGGAAATCGGCCTCGAGCCTGTATGCACTCGTACGACCGATTTTAAACACGCAACGTGAGCCGATAATATTGTTTTTCTTTCTCGATACAATTTCTGAGAAGTTAGGGATATTTTAGTTACGTATTGCAGTTGTTTCTGTTCCGGCTACTACAGCAACGTGCGTACGCGTTTTCTTCTTTGAACGTCAGGTTAGTGCCAGGAATCGGCCAGTGAAGTGAATTGAACAGTTTTGTCATTCTACGTATTACCGCTGCACCTCTAAATGTGTTACACATGGAATATTCAACGACCCGAAACATAAATATCACCAAGATCTACTCACAATAAGTTGAATTCAACGAACAGTTAGAAAAGACCACGCAATTCTCGGATTTAAATCAACGAAAAAATTCCAATCTCGTTTCCAAGATTCGACAGCAGTTCTTTCGGTCACTTTCTACATACCAATGGCCAGTGAGGAAAATGCTCATAGAAAACGTCCATGAAGCGGGACGGCAAAAATTCCCTGCACGTCCGTGGAACACCTTGCAGTGGCGGACCGTTGAAAATAAAGGGACATCACAGCAGTCGGATATGCATATCGCTCGTCCGAACGTAATTGTGGCCCGGCTATCGGAAAACGAATCGGGTACGCTTTTTAACAGCGTCCGGCAGTCGTGGCCGTGGAGATCTAACTGGTGGCAGATGCGCCTTCTGGCAAAAAGCGATTCGCATAATGCCGGGTGCCGAGAATTTCATTCGAACGACCCGCCTGTGCGCGATCTCGCCTCCAGTTTTGCACGCGATCGCGAAAACACTCTTCTTCTGGCGCCCAGTCATCATTCCGGCGAATATTGGAGGCCGATCGATTGTTAAGCTTTGCCACTTCTCTTATGTCTCATTTTCCTGAACGCGACTTTGCTGTTGATCGACGTCGATTAATTAGCCGGCGGCTTTGACGAGGATGTTAATGGACTTCCGTTGGAAAAGTGCGTTCGCGTTTAAGCGAGTATTTCGTTCGCCGTTTTCGTTTTCGCTTTGATAACGCTGTCGCGAATGCGTGCTTCAGGACTGGGCGGAATTTAATTATTTCCCGACAAAATTTGGGGACGCGCATGACGGAATCCTTTTTTACGACGGAATATTTCAATTTTTGTTGCACTGGGGGATGAAAGAATGGGGGGGGGAGGGGGTTGGCCGATGCTTGGAATTATTTAATGTCGGATCGACGAAGGATGGGGGGTGAATTTTTACTGCGGCGTATTTCGTCTCGTTTATGGAATAGAGAATTTAATATCTTAGAATTTGGTTATTCAGCACGCAAGTATCGAAGTGGTTTAGACAAGGTTTTGAACGGGGTATGCTAAAGAATTTTTTAAGCGAAGATTCGAGGGGCATAGTGTGGTTTTAAAGTGGGAAGGGTGTTAAAGTATGTATGCTTCATGGATCGATCACGCGAGCATGTAAAACAAGTGGTACGACCAAAATTTTAGAGAATAATGCAAGCGTCACTTGGGGCTGATAAGACATAATCCTTATTGCATAAACGTTTCAAGAGTTCTACGTCATGTACAACCTTAGTTTACTTTTGGTCAATAAATATTATAAATATTTATTATATTATTGTATATTTTTTCTTTTCAATCATGTAGCACACATTTAAAATTAAACACTTTTCGTAGAACCTTTCCGAAATTCTATTCCGTTGAAAAAGTAGTCGACAAAATTTGTTATACATCAATTTATGCGAGGTACATATTTCGTTTCTGATGTCGCGGCGCATTGAACTCGTACGGCTGACAAATAATATAGTACCGATATTGAAGAATATAATGAAAACCTTTCCGTCGGTCTCGCGAATTCGTGCATATACCTTGTGTAAGTCTGCTGCATAGAATATACAGGTGTGCAATGCGGAAACGCTGCACATGTCGTCAAGCTGAACAGGAAACCTTTGCAAAGCCCTCGGTCACGTGCTTTGGAAATCTGGCGTCCTCGTGGATCGACGATACGTCAGTCGGTATTGAGAGGCAAGTGGAGCCACGAAATTCTCCGTACCTGATTCAAAGTGACGAAATTTCTGCAGGTAGCATAAAGGAACGAAGTACGCAAAAGTAACACAACATTTTCTCGTTCGAGGGTATTCTTCGTAGAAACTTTTCTCTTCGCATTTCCTTCATTAATAAAACTAATAATAAAAATCGATCATTGAATCGTTGGACGATTGTAAAATGAAAATCGAGATTGTGATACATCGTACATACTTCACGTAATAGAACCAATACATTAGCACTGCTTCGTTATGCGTTAGAAGAAGAAGAATGTTTTCAGCGCATCGAAAATCGGCCTTAAAACATACATTATTCGTCGAATGACCCGATACGTATGCGTCGCGCAAACCTATTTTCTTTGCACCGCTATTTGTACCCACTTTGTTACACCGCCGAGCAATTGCCGCCTTTTCAACCGATTGCCACGGCGTTTTCCCCGCAAGGTTTTACTGCCGTCGTTACATCGCTGAAAATCACTTACACGCTCGCCTCGTAAAGATAAACGCGGGTTCGGTCGTTTTCTTCCGTTTTTACGTTGATCCCGTGGTCGATCTACCAAAGCTTATTATTTATATTGCGGCCGGATTTCGACGTGTCTCGCGTGCTAAACGATGCGATATAAGCGGCGGGGCTTGCAGGGAGCGCCACGAGACCTATTGATTTTGCCCGAAACTGGTCAATCAGCGGCGATATATTTCTTTGCCGTGAAACGAGCCTTTTTGTCCCTCGTCTCGGCCAGTAATTCCGTGCGAAATTGAATCGCGGCTGCGCGATACGCGGGGATATGGCCACGTACGTATAGCACGTACACGTATGTTATGAAAGGATTGCCTCGTGATGTTTGAATAAAATGTGCGGTCGGAGGGGCTGCATATTTAGATTCCGCGAAATCAGACAAATTAAGGGATATCATGTGTATATTTGTGGAGCGTTACACGACAGCTGAAAATGACAATTCATTTGTATCCATTAGAAAGTTGAAAGATTAATGATTCGTTTGCATTGATATTTATACATAGTCTAATATGTTGTTATTAGGACCGTTGGAAAGGCAATTAATTCTCTTTCACATTATTTTAATAATTATTAAACCATTTTCTCGTAATATTCCGGCGAATATAAATAGCTCGTTCTGCGAGTATCATTCTGCTTGAAATTGTGTCGAATTCATGTTATTAAAACATAATTATTAAACTGCACTGTTGCAAAACCATTGAGTGTATCACAATGGAAAATCGTTTCAATTCAACTTTACTTTGCAACAAAAATATCGGCTTCGCGCTGCATGAAGGGGTTCATAAAAAAATGTCTGAATCGCTGGAAACACTGCTGCAAAATTTATGGTCAGCTCAGAGGCGATAAACAGTAGACCGGAGAAGCAAACTTTTCCAACCTTGTTCGTCCGAGCTGTGCTATTGTACATTATTTCAGTAAAAATAAGAACGTGTTATTTGTAGTCTGGAATAAAATGGTTTTCGTTCAGTGCCATAGACATTTGTTATACGAGCGAAGTTCGTCGCACGTAACCCGGGCAGCCGTAGGAAATGATTTTTTTTTATTATCGCGAGATAAATGAACGAATAGTTCGAAATATGTTAATTGCCGTCGATTCGGTTTTACGAAATATCTCACATGAAAATAATACGGTTCCGTTTTATGTCCTTCGCATCGCCGCACCGTGAGCTGAAATTCTCATTAATTTTGATTGCGCGTGACGGCGATCCTTCTGTGCATAGTCACGAGACTCGATATCATTCGGTTTCATAAAACTTTTACGATTTCGTACGTGTGCGAAGTAAAATCGGGCAGCGCGACCTGTATGCGTCAGGAATTATTCCCATCGACTGGATGCTTCCGTGAAATTGTATCCTCCGACACGACGCCGTAAATTTAAATTCAACACTCTGAGAAAATCGATCTCTAGTACAACCAAGGTGAAACGTAAGAGGTTACTCCGCGCCTTTATTAGCTGACATTTCATATTTTTATTCGATGCTATTTTTACGAGTCGCACGGCTCAGCGAATTAAGTGCTTCCATGGAATGCCACGTTAGCATAGCCGACACGCCTGTCTTTTAATTTAGAGGAGTTCTGAATGGACGCGGTTGTAGAACCCAGACGCAGTGACTTGCGTTTCGCTGAAGCAAGACGATTTGCAGGAATTTGATTGATGTAATTAAGTGAGTAGAATAATAATAGAGGATGCGAGCTCGAAGGGGAATTCATTCTTCAAATGCATCGAATGTCCCGTTTCTCTTTGGCTTTTATGTAACGTCTGATCAAACGGCCGAGTACTTTTTTACTTCCCGATACGAAGTTCGAATTTTCAATTAGGCCACTTATTACGGAGAAGCTGTTTACTCGTACTTTAAACATGTCGGGGTTCAAACATTCAAATATTAATATATAATTACCAATTTGAAATTATCACTTCCGTAAACAATAATGAAAGCTTGCTTCGTTCTACTCTGCTCAAATCGAAATCGTAATTCCGTATCATACGATTGAGGATTGAAACTATTAATTTCAAGCCGACCAGTAATACCGCACAATAAACTGAAAACTATGAACAACTTATTTTCTTATTTCCCAAGAAATATTACGTTCTATACATTCACATAATTATCTATTATTAATGAACAACGTAACAGTCTGCATATATTCTGCACTTGGGACTAAGCATATACTTCTGCCTCCGTTAACTCTATTAAATGGCACAGGAAAACAATATCTAATACCTCTGCAATCGGTCCAGTAATAAAGCCGTGTTCAGGTTCGAAAACGTTCATCTCACGAGGATCGAGATTTTTATCGGCGATGCATTCATAACGCAGCCGGGGAGAACAAATGAGAAACGTGGATGTTGTTCACCAGATTCTTCTCGTCGAATTCTCTTTCCACCGGTGCCTTTGGTGATACGGTCGAGTTAGTATTCACCATTTCCTGACCTGACCCACATCCATTCAGCCATTCATTACCCAGCGGATCTTTCGACCCTGCACGAGCCACGGGCCAACAGAGTTTCCCTGATTTTTCTTAATCTCGTTGAGAACGGCGGCTGAGGGATCTGTTCCAAGTTGCACGAAGCAGCAGGGAAATGAGGGTGTTCAAATTTTCATCTGTCTCGCGACGCAGCACGATCTCTTGCGCTACACACGAGAATAATGTTGAACAATTTGAATTTTGGATAAAACATACGTGCACTTCTATTCGTGGATATGTCTGCGGTGCTCTCCAACTGTTGAGTTCAAAGTAGAAAAACTTAAGGTACAGTACGGATAAAGATGAAAGGTATGCGTTATATGCAGATGGAGGGTGTTCAGAAATATATATAAGCCCTTTCGGGAGCCGAGATTTTTGCCGAAACGATGTACGAAAGTTCGAAATTTTATTCCACTAATTTGCACAAGATATATCCACGTTAAACGTGGATGCAGGCGGACATGAATAATGTATTAACGAATTTTTTACTCTTGTTTACATTAGAAATAACGAATGAATATGTAAATTTGATTATTAATGTATTAGGATTTCCTGCATCCAGGGAACGTAAATGCAAATGAAAATATAAATCTGCAAATGGGAATGACAATGAAATTTTATTATCGATCCTTCGAGTAGATTCCAGGAAGTGTTGGCGGGAGGGGCTTGTCAAATTAGCGGGTCCTTCCGGAGTACAATTAACAGGGTTCTGCTACATTACGCGGCCACTGTATCACGCATATTGTGTCGTGTACTATACTATAGTATACCGCTGTTCGATCAATCACAGTACAAATTTCAAGTTCAATTCAACAGACGCCAATGCCATTAGTATTAACATTATTGATATAACGCGTGGTTCATATTAAAATCGTAATCAAATAAAATTGGTTCAAACCCAATGGCGTGTAAAATTCGATTCATCTAGTAGCACTATTATTGTATTCACCAAGGGAAAATGATATTATAAAGATATAGAAAATTGCATTTAAAATTCCGTACAATCGCGCAGACAATTCTAACCATTGGACGTTCAACGTAAATAGGTTAACGAGCATCAGTCGAATTTACTGTTTCATATCGTGCAGTAGTTTATCGTGTAATATACACCGATTAAAAAATTTCTCTTCATTTGTTCATTCGGTGTGCGTCATCAGATTACGAATGTTACAAGGTTAAGCGCAACGTATCGAACTGTTAAGCTACGCCAAGTCAATTACAAGTGTTCACGGTTCTACGCGAGAGTTTGAGCTGCCGTTTGGGATGTTTCGACCTATTTCAGGTGAAATTTGTGTCTGAATAGATTCTAGGAATGCGCGTGGAATTTCGGGCATAAGCAGGTGCGTGCGGTATGACCTACCGATGCATGTAGGTATACGTAACGCTTACGAAACGTGGCCGTACAGCGTGTTTAGTTGAATTTAACGGGATGCCGAGTAGTGGAGGAACTCAATACCTGGGTGGAGTCAAAGAATACGGGAGCAAAATTAAGAGTTCGAGGTACGGTATGAAACGCGGAACGAAATGCTTTTAACGCACAAGGTTTGGTGTACGTAGCCATTCGTTTATTCGTTCGAGCGAACATTACTTAACCGAGTCATCCGGGTTTATAATGGTAGACAAATAGTGGTGGACTTTAAAATAGTAGTCTTCTAAATGAAATTCATGGAGGAAAATTTTCAAGAAGGTTAAAGAGTAATGTTCTTCGAACACGCAGAAAATCATAAAAATGTAGGTGGATTCGAAAGGAACGCAAAATTTTGATGAAACTTTGATTTAGTTAGGGGGCGGTACGGTCCAGTTGCTTTCTATTTTATGCAACAAATGCATTTATAGAAATAAATAATTGTTTCCTATTTCTGTTGCGCGAAGATTTTCGTGAATGCATATAGTATTTAGAATACGAATTCCGTCTATTTTATTTCCTGCTTTTTGCATACGAGTAGTAGACAAATAAATGTACTAGCTGGTGGGTCAAAAACAACGAGTTGGTGTTCCTTCTAAAGCAGAGAAGCTACCATTAAACAGCTCCCTCTGAACCCAGTATAGAATAAATCCAAGCTTAACTACTTTCCCTGGCAGTTTGTTGACCGTGGCCAGAAATGAACTCATAAAAATTGTTTAGAACTGGTTAAAGTTGGTGAGTCTGCTGCATTATTCTTACACATTGTTTGGAACTTCACTATCAAGTACTTACTACCTACGTAACACATCGTCCTTGTATAAATAAGTAATTCTGTTGCTTATCGAATTCTTTATTCTTTGCGTCCTCGAATTCCAGAAATTGCACTTCCTTAGTATCCACTATGCATTGTCTTTCCCAGCGACCGAGTTAATCATGAAATCTTACGTTCGGCAGAACTTAAAACTCTCGATGAAATTTCCAGACCGAGTAAATGAAACGTATACGAACAGATCAACGCATTATTAATAAATCCGTCATTTCGTTTGGTAAAATAGTTGAACGCATTCGTACACAAACTATATAGAAAATTTCACTTTGAAGTAAACTTCAGTTTCCTTTCGCCGATCGTCATTTTCATATTTCATGCAAAAACATTCGTTCGTTCGATTCGCAGACCCACATCCCCTGTCGATGTTGTTTCCTCTGCGCGTGACAACTCTGTACATTAAAATGTTTATTTTACAACGAGTCTCTGCAACAGCGCCATAAATTTCGCGGACGTGTCCCAGCGGTCGTAAAGTGGTCTTCTCGGTGACGGTCTCGCCGATAAATCCAAGAAAACGCGGTGGCAATCTGCTCGTCGATATTCCGCGTCTCTCGCCTCCGTCGCTTCCGGTACGATCCTACTGCCGGCGACAACTGAGATTTAAGTGGCCGCTGGTAATTGCGTTCGAGAACGAGATAGCGCCTGCGAGCATTATCGATGAGCATCTCTATGGTTTTAATAACGATCACGTGCCCTCCGCAATTAAACTCCCGGTACGCGTTAACGTGTTCACGCGTGTGTGAATTTATGGGAGGAGCTGAGGATATTTCCTTCGTGAAAGATTACGACGATGCTGATGCAGAGTAAGAGTACATACTGCGTATTGTATGTTAGGTAATGTATGTATGTATGTATGTATTTATACATTAGGTTAAGCAACAGAGTCGTTAAGATTTTGTTGGCTTGTATGTTTCGAAGAGTGGTTATTAAAATGTGATCATTCGCTACGATAAATATTACGCACGAGTATATATTTAAGATACATTACGTTGGTGTAGCGGAATGAAATTGTAGGGTGATTAGGATAGCTATGTTGGATAGATTTGTTTTTCCTGGATCTATCTTTGACATACATTTTCTGTCGCATCGTCGACATATATATCGTTCGATATTTTTCACAAATTTTCACAAATTCATCCAAGATTCATCCTCCGCCCAGTTACACGTTAATCCTTCACGAAGAGGATAAAACAACATTCCCACGGACAATGTAGACCCGCGGTTGATTATTAAGCAAAAGGAGCACCTGTAGTATAACAACGGGACAGCCGGTGAATTTACTAGCTTTGTTCATTGGGGATTCCGGTGGATTTAGAGTAAATAATTAGGGGCGAAGTCGCAGTAAAATCCGTAGCACGTTCACCGTGCATTCTAATGTAATTACCGCCGGGGCTGTTCGTTTGCATCGAAATATACGTGGCAGATATGAAATTGTTCCGCCGCTGTAAATAAAAGGGCCGGTGTATTTTGCGCCAATGTTGCAACGCTGGGGCGGGATTTCTTTTTCATTTACTGGATAAAAGGTAACACGGTAGGGTGGGTGGAAAATTCACGAATCATGCGAGTAAAGGGCGGAATGTTTTTGCAACACGCGAAACGAACACGTTGATTTCCAGAAATAGTTTGCTTTGTTGGAGATTGGTTAAATCGTCAAGCAAAGCTGGGAAACGAGATTTCTTGTGAAACGGGCATATATATATATCAATTAAATGTTGTTGGTTTTCGTATTCACAAATCATTTCGATGCGAAGTAAACGTAATTAAAAGTAATAGGTGCTTTTATTTGTAACAATTTGAGAACAGTAATTGAATAGCTTGGATAAAGTTCGCAGACACGGTAATAATAATTTGATTAGCTAATTTCAAGGAGCTCAAACAAGTAGGGTAGATTCAGTACGATACTTAAATTCGATATATGTAGTTCTGTTTCGGACAGCTTTATATATTATACATATATTGTATATTTAGAGTTAGGCGGATTTGAACCTGGGGTCGATAGTTTGGTAGGTGTTAGATGAGAGTTAGACAGGCTCGAACGAATCTAACTTTCATCAGTTTCCACGTTCGAATGTTGGTGGGAATAAATTGTATACAACATGCCCCCGGTCTCGATTAACAATATATTCCAATACAGCAACTATTTGCAACTTAATTTAAACCATCGATAGAACAATTTAGTAAAATTATAATGCCCTCCTTATTCTCTAATTTTCTTATTACATGGAACATATCGTGTAATCTAATGAATACTCACCCGCCCTACAAGTTAAATTCCACCACTAACACAAAATATTTGAATTATAGTTACTGTTCAAAAAACGAGGACCAAGAAAATCCAATCTGTTCCATAAAATCACATTCACGTTTCCCTAAAAAACCTACGATATACACACCCTATCAACCAAATCCAATTCGCGAAACAAAATCCTCAGCCTCGCGTCTCAAAGGGCCCACAAGCTAGCGTCTCTATCTTTGACCAGTATACGTGTACATCCAATTCACAAGAGGCACTCATCAAAACATCCCTCTTAATCCACTCTTGAAACCACCTACGCGAGAGCGCACCACGGAATAGTCAAACGACAGCGCATAATTTCCACCTCGCAAATAAACTCGTCCGCCATCGTGTTCAACCCTTCCTGTATCATTCCACTTTGATTATCGCCGATGTTTCCCGATCTCCCATACGCGGTGCCCAGGCCAGCCCAACGCATCGTCGATCAAACAGCGGAGAAATTACAGAACTGACAACTGCAGGGAACGAGAAACGCGATAAGGGAGCGCAGTGTCGATGCGTTCTTTGCTGCTTTCAATTCTTAATCGTCGCTGCGCGCAAAATCGGCCGCGCACGACTGGATTAACCGCGGCTGGCCCGAAAGATACGACAGGGTATTGCGCGCAGGCGGTGAGGGGGTCGAAAAAGGCAGGGGGTGCGGCAGGGTCGTAATGCTTCATACATTTCGTTGGAGGAACAGCTTTTCCAGTCCCTTACACGACATTTCCATTTTCGTTAACGCAAACAGACTACGTAATTCCGCGGTCCATCCCGGTTGGTTGCTCGTTGTTTTTCTTCTATTTCCCGGTGGTTCGCGACACGGCTTCGTTTTGCTCGCGAAATTAATTCAACCGGATTCATCTGCGTGCTTAACCCGCGACGATTTACGACTCGGCGCGGCTGCTCCCTGCGAATTTTCCTCGTGTTCCGTTTCGCCCGCGTTCCGCATTTCTTGCCCGGGATCGCCTTCGGTCGGACGTAGTGAGCAATGGAGAATAATCGAGTTCTAACGAGGGATTGGAACTGGTAGATATCGGAATAGGGATTTGAGTGTGATATTCAGACGGCGATTATATTTTAATGACATGCACAAGTATATGCGTTGCTTGATGATGGTTTGTTAGAAGAATGCGGAGTTTGAGGGAGAAATTGAATAGAAGTTTTTGTAATATGAAATTCCGTGAAAATTGTTGAACCGTTCATAATTATGCGGCAACAAGCACGCAGTAGACATATTTCTCCCCGTCTATTACTTCCCGCGCATAGCCGCGATATTTTTATGTTTTACATCTTTTCTAATATTTCGCACATGCCGCCGAATCGATATGATATTCTGTTGTATAGGCTAATGTAAGTATGCAAGCGTTTATTATTTAATCACCGTGCCACGGATGAAATTATTTTCTCATCGGAAAGCACTTCGGTACCAATTTTGAATATGCGTACGTAGTATGAGGGAGAAAGGCAGTCAAGCATAGAAGTATTATATTTTATGTATTGCTTAATATTTTTATTTTAGTTGACTGTTATTAATTTTGTATCGTATTTTACTTTCATATTTTTTAATTAGCTATTAATTCTACTCTGGGTAATCGAAATGTTCAGTAAGTATCAAGCTCAGTTATTCAAACTATTTCGCGTATATTTTGTTTCCTCGTACGCGAATCGATCCAAAGGCGATCAGTGAATGGGGACTCGGAGCTATTTTACGATATTTTGTCAAGAACAGTATGAAAGAAAATACGGATGGTATTATAAAATGTTTAAAACGGATTATCTAAAATCGAAATCGTTCCGATAATTTGCTACAACGATGGAAAGTTATTTTTCTTTCAAGCGAATTGAAAAAAGAGTGGACTCTCCGATTCGAGTAATTGTCTGACAGGTACAGAGTGGATGGTCACCTTCCGTTAACTGAATTCAATACTCTTTCCCATGGCTCAGATTTCATTTAATCCATTTCATAGAAGAGCAGAAAAGTCGTGGTACATGTATTTTAAAATATCACGATTTCAGTCGCATTTCGTTACCTCGATATCATTTGCTGCGCGTTTCGTAATTAGGCCGCGCAACGTCACCGGGTTTTCAGCGGTTACTGCTCCTCGACTTCGTATTGTTTTCCTCACAATGTTCTTCCGGTTTTCTTTTGCGACTACAGCGAGCAAGACGTGACATTTAATTTCGGCCGTTTTCGTTCTTTATCTGTGGCTCAAGCTGCCCGCCGAGGGACAACAGAGACGAGTAACGTGCGCGCAGCGTGGCGCGACATGTTTTTAATAAAAACACGTTGGGCAAAATAACATTGCAGCCGGTTTGTAATGCGAATCACGTTTATCTGTCGAAGATACCACCGGCTACTGAAAATTTCGCGACGATTGTGCAGCGTGAATAAGATTGTCGTTTCGCATGTACTGCAAGTACATTATGGATATAGATATTTTACTAATAGAAATAGGTCCCTATATTTTGTGACATAAAAAATCAGGTATACTTTCGTTTATTTATCTCGTTTATTCAAAATACATATGTACCTCCATGGCTTATTGTGCGACTACTGTTTCGTTCAGCTTAAATTGCATCAATTTGTTGTGCAGTACTGTATTATAATTATATACTGTAGATCATTTATAAATTATATGTAATATTTGTATTACTGTCAAGTGCAACGAAGGATATAAGAAACGTGATCTATTAAATTGCACTGTAGATTGATCTTCAGTGCGTAATAATGTATGTAAAAATCTAGACCATAAAGATCATGTTTATACCGACGTACGAAATGTACGATGTCGGTCCATCTTAACGATTTACCCTTTGCATATTTGTTTTACTTGTAATTGTTCTCCAATCTGTGTTTCGTATGCTCGCCATCTATTTCGAACGTAGACTCTCAATTAATGGAAATTGGATGCGCAGGGGCGTGGTACGGACTATTGGATTTTTAAAAATGTTCATCATTCAAACGATACAAGCTTCGTATATTTTCGCTTTGATTTGTTAGTATTTGTTTCCGTCAAAAAGGGATTCGATTTTTGGGGATCGAGCGATTTTCTAGCGCAGAGTGGATGGTTATTTTATCCGTGCCGTATGGTGGCCAATGGATTGGGAAATCTTTGTCGCTTTGGATGACACTGGAAAGTGTATGAAGGGAAATTGTTAGGGATCGGAGAGTGGATATCGGAGTATTTGAACAATTTTACAGGAGATTGGTTCTAAATGGATTGGATCGAAGTGATCCCCTGAACTTTACTACTTTTTTGTTGTATAGAAAAAGTAATGCAACACTGTTCCAGATTTTTTTACTCCTTTTTTAATTGCGTAAAGGTTGCCTCACAGCCTTGCTTCGGAATTCTCTGGATATTGAGGATAATGGAAGATTTGGAAACGCCTCTTGAATGTACGCTCGGTTTACTCGTCTTGCTTGCTCGTATATTAATAGTT
The DNA here is from genome assembly GCA_948146005.1 of Nomada fucata. NCBI lineage: Eukaryota > Metazoa > Arthropoda > Insecta > Hymenoptera > Apidae > Nomada > Nomada fucata. Next base: position 11,263,750 of record OX411275.1, read on the forward strand.
CCGTGTCAGACAATCTCTCCTGTACCCCGGATTTCTGAGCAGCTTCACAACCGCGATTCATATCGTCGCGATACAATTAATTCGAATGTCAGAGCACTGTTACGATTGTTCCACCGTGACAGTGTAGCTTTTGCATTGGGTGACAAAGAAACGGAGATTTTCTTCTCTGCTTCGTTTCTTTTCATTTTCTGTAAGAATTTTAAATCATTTTGCGCGCAGCTGCCAATTTACGATTTAATATGAATCGCGATTTGAACAAATACTATTTTCGCTTGCATTTCTTCGTTTTATCATTTTACAAATTAAATAGTAGATTATAGTTTAGGAATTACTCAATCATAGATAGATAAGCTGACGAGAATTAGAGGATATCTTCTGCGATAATCTCTTGTTTTGTTTAATCTCTCGACATTTCTCGTTCGCGGACCATTTTCTCCCTGCTTGTTGTAATTTGGGCCACAGCAGCGTTTGCTGCCGGCAATCTCTTTGTTTAATGGGAGAGAACTGTCAGAATGGCCGTGTCATTTTCCCGTCATCCGTTTGGTCAACGAAACAGTAACCTATGATAAGAAGATTGAAGTTTTACGTAAATAATGAAAGTCCGGTGAATTTGGACCTATTTGTTTCCCTACAATTTAATCAAATAAATTTCTACCATCGAGACCTTCTCATCCAAAGGAAATTCGTCTTATGTCCGAGTGTGTTAAACCGACGCGGCGTGGAAGCGTCTGCGCGGAATATTTATTCGGCTTCTTACACGGCTGGAGACTGTCGAAACTCACGATGGATTCCATATGAATTTAAATAGATTTGATTCGGATGTGGCATATACGGCGAAGGATTTGACGGAAACTAAATTTCTTCGAAGTTTGCAATCCTGCGCGCGGCTGTGTGCCAGAGTGGAAAGACGCGGAGGACGAGATTGAAGCCTGCCATGTTCGAAGTGATAAGAAAGGTGGAGAGAAATAACACGGCCGTATGAAAGCTAGAAAGCATCGCCTTAGGGTTAGGGAAAGCGTAAAGTATATAGGGAAGGTATACACAGGCCAGACGGAAGGGTGGCACTGCATACATCAACCCCTACAAGTGGTTGCCGGATGTATGTCAGACACCTTACTTTCTCATATTTCCGATTTTCTCTTTTAGCGGTGCTGCACAGTGCCTCGCTCCTATCCTCGCGATTATTATCGAAAAATCTCTCGCAGAATAATGTTCCGTCCGTGTAATTCTTCCGTCTGCCTTGGAACATGATACGCGAGCTCTTGCACTGGGATTTCATGAATTTTGCATGAACGACGATAACGAAGGTCACCAATTTCGCGTGCAGTTATACTTTTCGAGACGAAGAATGTCTCGGAAAAAAAGTCACGGTTTGTTGCAGGAGAAGAGGCGTGACAGGTACGGATTAATATGAAAAAAGTGTGTCCGTTTTTAACGGATTAGTACAAGTTCTTGAATTTTGTGTTAGGCAACGAAATGAGGCAAAAAGGTTGTCACGATTAACATTCCGTGAGATAGTACTCGGTTTTTTGTTTGGGTAGCAGTCTACTGAAGCATCGTGTCGAGTTTGTCAACTCGTGTGCCCGGCGAGTATTTTATTTTTTTAGAAGTGGCAAACACGAATGTTGGAGCTTCGGTATTTTGTTTAGAAAAGAACAGATTTTCGATACTTTAGTATTTATTAAATTGATTGACATCATGAAAGTGAATACATATTATGTGTATGAAATTGAATATCAGTTCTACGAAATTTAATATTAGTTCTATGAAATTTAAATCATTAACCTCCATTCATCCTCATTTTTATATCAGGTTGTTGCGTTGAAATTACAGTGGTCAATTTATTAGTTTGGCTACTATTCAATTAGAAATATTGGCAATCTATGTAATTAAACGTGCATTCGGATGTTGTGTCATGTATTTCCAATGCGTCCATGGCACGAAGATTTATATTGTTAAAATATAATTTTATCTTTTCCTTTTTCGGTATTTATACGAGCAAATCATTTCAACAATACATTAATTACACGGGTGAACCTGTATTTTATGCTTTTATTGAATAAATGGATGGAATGAATGAGGTACAGAAATTAAAGTGGTTCATAGACGCAAAATAAAGAGCTATATATAGCTCAGCTTAACAGAAACAGTTCTCTGCGTTGGAAAATTGGAAAACAACATCATTGACCAACACGTTTTTGTTATTATTCAATACGCGATTCATAGAGTAAAATAACCATACATTATTGCGAATAAAGCAATGAGTAGAAAGCGCGTATGAAACAAAAGGAAGCAAGCTGGTAAAAATATTGTTTTTATATTATATAAAAAAAGAACAGTATATTGCATTGTTTTTTTTCTATTGAACCTTTGTGCTAAAAGAACTCAATTTTTCCCCCAGTTTTTCCCGAGTAATTTGTAAAAACCTTATTTATCTCGGTTTGAATGCTAATGGACTTACACTGATTGGCTTATGGACCCTCCATATGTTAACACAATTTAATATAAAACAGAAATCTGTTTGTAATGAATGCAAAAGAAATGTAAAAATATTTAATAATACAAAGTTATGTCCAGTGACCATTTCAATCCCCCGAAAGCAATTAGTTGAAGATCAATATTGAGTTTAACACAAATACTGTTATATTAATCAAACTACGACAATAACCATCTTTTGCCACATGTGTATTCAATTCAGCCTGACTGCTCGCGTTCAATCAGTCAAGCATTAATAATAAACTAAATTATATATGGAGTTAAAAATTCAAATTAAATTCGAGTCTACGTTGAAATTGCTATCTAGTCTACTACGGCTCTCTCTCTCTCTCTCTCTCTCTCTCTCTCTCTCTCTCTCTCTCTCTCTCTCTCTCTCTCTCTCTCTCTCTCTCTCTCTCTCTCTCTCTAACACGAGTACCAATAAACCAGTAGTACCAAACAAAGCGTGAAATGCTTCAGTGCTTTGTAAACGTCTTAACACAATGTGCAAACGCGTTTGCTCGTCTCGCATTCGAGGAGACATCAATCGACATAAGGGGATATTTCGCGTTTCGTCGTTCAGAGAGGCCACGTGGACACTTTGCGCTGCCTCGAGGCGACTTTGCACTGAATTACATGCATTCATCTTTGAAGAGATAAAGGGGCCTCCCTTCTGCCTTGGGTATTTCCTCGTTTTGCTTGCCGTTTGTCGGCCACCTCCATCGGAATCGCTCTTAAACGTTCCTCGTGTACAATATACTACTTGTCGAAAGAAAGAGGAGCGACGAGGTTTCGTGGCATCTTCGGGCAAAGCGCACGCGAAGCTTCTTTTAATTTTCCCTTCGCCTTGTTTCCGTTCTCACTGATGCACCGAGCCACTTGGTTTTCGTACATGTGTTCCGGTAGAAATGTTTCTCATTACAATTCTTGAGGGACGATTTGGAAATGCAACGTGGCTGAGGATGCGAGAATTAAATTATATAGGGGTGCGCGTGTAAACGCGAAGGGAATCGCAGCGAATTGTAGGAAGCGAAATAAATAAAATACATTTTCTAACGTCAATCGCATTAATAAAGTTCGGTTTCGAGGTGGAATGTTTATTCCCCCGATGTCCTGTTCTGATCGAAGATGAAGAATGCTTGAAGTTTTGATTAGAATGTCGAAGACCTCGGATGGTCTGGATAAAAATTGGTACACCGTAAGCATAAGGTAATAACGGTATTCGAGTAGCTGGAATGTGTGTTAATTTCACGAAATTAAGGACGTCTGCAAGATCTTTGTACCATTCCATACGTTTTGCAACTTTTATATGGTCGGGTCGCATGCACGGTACGTATATGTACAAAATTCAGGAAACTGCTGAAAATATACCTCGTTAGTGTCTTCGCTCTGCCACTTGTGTTTGCACATTTCAAGAGGATCGCGAAGGTGGAAATGAAGGTTTCGTGTTCCGTGGAACAGTAGTTTTTAGGTCCAGAATTTTTTGGACCCGGAAATAGAATTGCTTTGTACCGCGTCCTAGTCGGACTCAAGTTTTAATTCGACTTAAGAAGAAGCGTATACCTTGATTACGTAGTTGAGTCGAAATCTTGAAACTTGAATATTTCATGAATATTTTCGAATCTTCGTTTTCTTACAATATTACTGAATCTTGTGTACTGTATTATTTTACATCAGGGAAAAGAATATTTATATTCCTAACATAGATAATGTACTGCAAAGCATACCGATTTCTTTCTTTTTACCATTGGTTATTTGACATCGTCGCTGGGCAATTTCTATTACAGATTCTATTCAAACCTCGGAACTTACAAACCAGTTCAATATTTGAATGGGAACTTTGCTTCGAAATTCTCGTGTAATTTTAAACAGATACATTTACAATGAGCGAAACATAGCTTTTACACCTGAATCCAAACCGGCCACCTTTTGCGATGAACACTTCATTTTCCCTTTCGACGTGCCCGTTTCACTGAAATTTTTAATCAACGCGAATTCCATAAATCACGTAGGTACCTCTCAGATGAACGTACAAGAACGAACAACTAAGCCATTTAATATTCTCCAACGACTATATTGAATACAATAAAACGTAACAGGAAAATACTTGAAAGGGGATAAAGATCACAATGGACCCCGAGTCTCATAACCATCTCTACGTATTTAACAAAGAACCTCGCTCAACGCCGTCTTTGACCACCCCCGTCCCACAGCACGGGAATTGAAAAAAGACGAAGAAAAAGAAAGAGCCGGCAGAAAATAAAGCGAACCCGGAGTCCACCAAATGCGAGACCCTGGGGAGGCTAATTAAAAGGAAAGTCGCAGCATAGAGAATCGTCCGCTGGCAACAATATTCATTTTCATCTCCGCAAACCCCTTTCGCCTAATAAACAATTTCTCCACCCGGGATCAATTCACCCCTTCGACGTTCAGCTGCCGCACGGTCGTTGTATGCAACACGCGGTGTGCATCCACCTGACGTGCCGCAGGAAGAAACCGGAACGTGTTCCCACAGTAGCGAGCTGCAACGTTTCGTTCCCTTGGCTCGAGAAATTCGTGACACCGCGGGAATTCAATATTCATCGCGTGCTGCTTGCTCGGGGCGGCAAGAAATCTCGAGCGATGCTGGTCGATAGCACTCCGGAAGCTTCTGAGCTGTCGTGTACCGGTGTGGCAACTATTTGTCGCGCGATTTCGACTCGCCCCTGAAAGTACTTGGCCACTTTGGCCGGGAGAAGGCTGAGCGGCACACCTGTGTCTGGCTCCCTTGTCGTCAGGAAGACGCTTAAGTCGCGGGACGACGCCGTTTCTAGCCGCCCGATCTGGAACTGCAAGTCCGCGAAACACTTTTAGGCCGCGATGTTGTTCCGCGCGAGAACAAACGACAGTTAGAAACCGAAACTGCCCTCCACTGGAGAACTTTAGCCGATTATGGCTCTGCGAACTGCGGTGATGTTTCCTTCAGTTCTTGGTTGTTGGTGTGTACGTAAGTACTTGGTTTGGGAGACAGTTCTGCGGTTCGGCTCCCTTTCCGATGGCAGAATAAATTGTTTCTTTGGAATACTTGGCGCGCTGTTCGGTGTTAAGATAAATGAAGGGTGACAGTTTTTTTGTGCGTTTTAATTGACTCTTTTTGATCTCTTTTTGTATGTCGTCTGGTACGTGTCTTGATCTTAATCGAGGCTTTTATGGTGTCGTATTTTAAAATTTGGTGCCTTACGTGAGTCGAGGTGTGTGATAATTTGTTTCACTCCTGTTTCGGTATGGGATATTTAATATTATTGTTTGAAACGTATAAGGCAAATTGTATTATATTCGAAACAACTGGTAACTACATAATAAAAGAACTATACAAATAAAATAGCCGATGAATCTGGCTTGAGTCGTAGCATATTTATTAATAATCAAGAATGGCTTACTTTCAAATAATTATATTCGTTGATTAATCGTCAATAGTATCATTCTAATTAACCTCGAATTAGTAACTCTCTCTCTATAAAATTTCTGCAAGCATCCACCCGTGAATCCAAGACCAGTACAAAATCTTGAAGCACACCAAAATTAAGAAGACAAACGAATCGTTCACCTCACTCTAAAACTATTACGTTTCCCGTATCTGCAAAACGTTCCGAACCAACACAATCGCGATTTCCTCCAAAAAAGAAAAATTAACAAGCGAAATGCCAATTGCCAAAACGTCCGTCTCGATCAATATCCAATTATCAACAGCGTATCAATTAATCCCTTTATCCCATGGGACTTGAATTTCGCAACGTACCTCCGCAGTGCTGTACGATAAGAAACCACGACCCGCGTTATTTTACAAACGTATCCATTTCTCGCGTATACTGTTTCAACGATGTTACACGCGGCTGTGACATGCATTGCATAACGCGTCACATGAAACTGGACGGCTTCTGCAATTCGTTCACACACGAAGGAGTAGTCGTCGCCTCTCTCCAACGCCAGCCTAATCAAGCCTCAGCTAATCCACCAAGGTATAAGCAGCGGTAATAATTGATGACGCGACTGGCTGGTCTCGCGGGTTTCCACCTGCGTCTAGACGGAAATACCGTCGACCCTGACCTCATCATAATGATTCACCAACACCTACCGCGGCGATCTGTAATTCATAAGCGCGCTGGCCCGGACGCGTGACTCCGGTGAACGCGTTTCACGCGAACCACGGCTTCGTAAATTCGTTCCGTACGAATCGAGCCGGGTGTACCTATGTATGTAATCTGGTAACATGCTTCGATATGTTCCCGTGAAGCGGCCGTGATGAATGAAATCATAACGCTTGTTGCCTCGTGAATGTTAGTACGTAGGTGATTGACGTGTGAATCGTACGGAAATCAAGGATTGAAAGGCTCGGCCCAAATCGGTGGAAAATGCCGTGCTTAACGTGGCAGGCGTTGTATACTGCGTGGAGTTCCTTTCTTTTTGCGACGAACTGATTAATTTACGAGAGAATTGGTGAGATTGGATCGGGGACGGACTTTCTTATCAACAGATTATCAAAAGACCGTAGTAAAGTCTTATAAAGTTTAACTTTTTAATCTACGGTCTGCGAGAGCCAATATAGAACACCGATCGCAGACTGCAAACGAATGTAGATAGCGCAGAAAGGTAGCGATTATAACCTTTTAATTTTTATTTAATTACTAAAATATATTGAATATATTGAAAATCGCTTTAAAGAAACGAAGAAGCGTAATGAAAGTGAGACGGGCGCGAAAGTGAAACGCGAAACAAACGTCCGCAGGAGTTCGCCAATTTTTTTCCCCACCGTTTCAAGCCTTTCGGATGAAGGTAATTACGTCACGTAGCATGTTAGTTTCTCGGTCGCTCACGCGTCGTTGGAAATTAAAGACCGTCAAAGAGTATCAGCCTACGGGCGAAATGTGTTCCCCTTTAGACGTTCCTTTGCTAGGAAAAAGGGAAATGCGGAGAAGGAGATGGAAACGTCAGAATACGACGAAAGTTCCGAGTTAGAGTTTCGTTGACGCAGGTGAGGAATCTCAGGCCGTCTCTAATTAGCGCCCTATAATTGCGATCACTTGGAGTCACGAGGGTCCGACTGCAGTTCTGTCGACAAAGAATTATTTGTTGTTCTTTCTGCTTTCCCTTATTTTGTATAATGCACGTATCCGTTAATTTAGTGCCATGCTTGCTATCGTTTTACTTCTGTTCTTTCGTTACATGTTTTTCATCCGACTTGGTATTCATTTGCATTGTGCACACGAATTGTACCACCTCGAAAATAATGTTTATTTGAAAGGGGCACTCGTCATTCTGCTTGTTTACTGTGTGATAGTACTGTTTTGCGTTAATTTAATACAGGTATTTCGTAATTAATATCACTAACAGCTGTGTAATATGTTGTGAAGTCCGAATTGTTTGATATGTGTATAGTTTGCATTGATTTTGATTAATTCGTACAGGTGTCGATTTAATAGAATTCTGTTCTTTCATTTTCTTCTTCTATAGTACGTGTATGCAAGGTGCTTTTTCTATTTCCTATACAACATGTGACACTGTGCAAAGGGTTAGTGTATGGATCACACGAGTAAATATATTAACTTGGAAAATTGTTTTCCATAGTAAAAAATAAACTAATTGCAACAAATTCTATTCTCGTCGTTCATCGTATCTCACAATTAGAGTTAACGTTCCAGTCTCTCTAGGATTGAACACAGATATTCGTAGATTCTCTGAAGAAGTCTCAGTTTCTTAAAAAGCTCAACAGGCGCGTCTTACGCTGCTCATTCCGCCACACTACGTAATCTAGCCTGCTTAAAACCACCCCCGCAGCGTTTATTCACGAGGCTCAAACGCGCTATATGCTTCACAGGAAAGCATTGATGCAGCGACAGACAGTGACACTGACTGACATAACTGTTAATGTACACTCTGAGATTAATTATCTCACTAATTTAGTACACGTGCCAAAGCATACAACCAAGCTCAAATATATAAAAAAACAGTTCTGTACGTTACCAAACAGAGCCTACTCGAAAAGCGTCGCGCGCATCGCCAAAGTAAGCTCACGCGTGAAGCGGTTGTCCTTAAGAATATTGCATATTTCGTTTGGTGAACTTGCTCCTTTGTGGAACTGTAACAGTTCAGAACGATATTGTTGCGCCGGCTATTCAATGTACGCAGTGTACATGTCCGTGAAACGTACTCGCGAAGTGAATGCATATACGGCGAACCGGCGCGGCTTAATAAATAAACAGCGTGACAGTCGATACTCCGATTCGAGTGCGGCTACCGGAAATCGAGCGGGACGCGTTTCATTTGAAATGTCAGAAAATGCTCGACGGTGTGCGCGCGACTGCCCGAAGCGTATAGATTGTATGAAATCGACGCCTGTCCTGTTGTTGCGGATCATAGTTCCACGGAGTTTCGAACGGCGCCGATGAAACAGCCGGGGGGGATGATAATGCATGGTTTGCGACCTCCCGTTTCGAGCGCCGAAAAACCCCACGCGGAATGAGAAACACTGTGCGCGGATAAGCCTTTGATTCTTGCTTCAGTCTCACGAAAGTAATTGAGATTACAGGTCGGTGATTTTAGTGACGATTTTTGTTTCAGCCGAAGTGAGGATAATTGGGAAGAATGAGTGTAATACTGATTTCTTGTTTGGCTATGATTTGTATTTGAGATACAAATGGGTTGAATGTTCCGCGCGAATGGAACGATTTTGTAATATACTACGAGAAAAAATACTGAAATACGCGATTTAGAGTGGGCAGCAGTAAGGCGTGTAATGTAATAGTAATAGAAATGTCAAATAGTGAATATAGGTGATAGAGTAGTGGGCCTTTAGGTCTAACAAGTGGTAATCATACTATACAGTCTACCTGGAATCAATTGACTACTGGAGGTAGTTGAAACATTAACTCCCACTGTACTGTGTGCACCTGCCACGTCATTTACTTCATATACTGCTATTTGTATTTCGGTCTTTTTTTGTCGTCTTTCATTTCAAGTATTAATATGATTTTATATAGTTAGATTGGATTCTGGGGGATAAATTATCATTATTCGATAATATAAAGCTTTGCTCGATGAAATTAGTAATTAATTAACAGATAAACATTTGTTCTCTGATGGACCCACTGATATATTACCCACACTATTTGATTGTACAAAATATTCTATAAACTCAAGAACAATTTTCCAGCATATTCTATAACTGATAATAAAACAACGGAGTATTATTTAACCAAGTCGACTTCAATATCGACAAATAAAAAGAGGATTCAATCGCTCCTTTTCTTTTCGATTCGAACTACTTTTTTCACGAATGGGTTCATGAATTGGAATTCAATTTTTTGTACGATAATTTGATCTTCACCTTGGATAGTTGAAGGGAGATCGATGGAAAAGCTTCCATTACTTGAAAATTCGGTCTCCTATAAATTATGGAGCAGAAAGAGAGGTCGCCCCGTATTCAATTCGTAGATGATAAAGAAACAAGAAAAAAAAGGTACAAACGGAGAAGGAACAATTTCCAGAGTGAAAGGATGGGTGACAGGGATAAGAAATTTACTTTGGAACAGGAGGCACGGTTAAAGGTTAAATCATGTCCCACTGGGAAATCAAAGCGGCAGGAGATTTACTGGTTGATCGGTATCGCTGAAAAATGACGAGCATCTAGATCCTTCCCTGGTCACAGCTCGCTGCTCCTTCATATCCGTTCTATCACAATGGATAAAAGTGGTAAAAAAACAAAAACTGACGTTGCTCTGCCCTATGCAAATAAGGTTACTCGATACTGATAAGGTCCGATAAACCCGATGTCCTAGATACGATACATGTGCCATGCGCACTGATAAAAATGGAAATATCCGGCGAACCTACAGTGCGTTCTCCATCCGCTGGTGTTGAACCTCTATTTTCTTTTTCGCACAATTCTTGTTTCCGTGCTTTCACACTATACAGCTGTTTGCAAAGTTCTATGTATTCCTTTCAGGTTCCAATCTTCCTTTGTCCGAATTCTTTTGTATTCAATTGGTTTCGATTGCTCGACGGGATATAATTGCACGTTTTATTTCGTAATAAATTATTTTGGGCTCCGACTTTTTTGTCTAATATAATTTTTGTTAGAAAGGAGAGTGTGCTGGATGAGATCAAATGAATATTTAGGGATAAAAATACAGTTTAGGATAGCGGTCCATTATGTTCCATTTAGAGAAATGTAAATTTAGATCTTACATGATCGAATAATTCAACGAAATTTCGTACATGAGTGAACCACAGATTTTGAACTTTCGCGTAAAATACGTAGAACTACTTTAAACTGTAATCTCAGCCAGAGTAACTAAGGGTAGTCGTTTTACACGCGCACGTACATAGAATGGACGTACCGCCGAAGTTCTATCACAAGCTACTGACAGCTAACCGTATTACCTTTTTTCCATTATGCCTCGCAGAAAAAATTGTTCGAAAGAATGTCTCATAGAATCGTCCAGGAAACTCATTTTAAAAATGCAACGAATTTCGTGTTAAATCAATCTAAAACAGAAATTGGAAATCACACTTCTTCCCATAATTAGATTGCACATGGGACGTCAAAAGAGAATCTCATAACTTTCGTTTTTCATCGTGCATTCGACATTATTATTACCATCGTTTTATGGATTCTATTTCGTATTGTCGATCTATCCAAGTACAGAGCACCTCGATTTTTCCAAATTATTCATACCCCCCCCCCCTCTCCTTGCAGCAGAACCAATTTTCGACTGTCGTATAACACACGCGTATTCTCAAACGACACGGCTACAACGGCTTTCGAAGAATTTCCATCCCGACAGTATGAACCACTAAAAACGATATAAAAGGTTATCCGCTCAGGCCCGTCGCTATTTCGTTTCGCGTATCAAAGATGGTCGCGTTCAAATCCCGAAGAACTCGTCTGGAAACGCTCTAATTCACCTAGCATCGGCGTACTTCCGCAAGATACTCCTTGCAGACCGGCAGGAAACTTTATTCCCTCGTTACGCCGTTCGAGGAACGGCTCGAAGGGCGAATTTCCACGATCATTGCGCCACGTTAACGTTCGTTTTACGAGCTCTCGATTTCTTTATTGCTTCCAGCGCGTATTCCCCAGCCGGTAAAATGAATATTTATTATAAGGTATTTTGGATGGCCTACGGCGGAAAATTCACGATCCTGCCGCCGCAACTTCCTACGTATAAACTTACGAATTTACAGTATGACCGGGCCTCCGTCTGTTCGCGGAAGTGCATTGCAGACGAAACTGTGAGCTGATACCATGGACGTGTTTCGTGCACACGAACCCAGCATATCTGTCGGGGAAAAGCCTATGGCAGCCTGTACCTCGTCCCTTATACAAACCACCCCCATAGACCGGCTGGATGGGACTGGAAAAAATTGTCGGAAAACGCAACGGTTGTGAAACAAGAACCGATGAATTCACTAGCAGTTAGTTTATCAGTAGTGTATTTGAGTATCAGTAAATTCTTCTCAAGAAGAAATTCAAAATTTATTTAACTGAGTATTTTCTGACTATAAACGTCAAAATTCGATGAACAGCAGTATTTCGAATTATATGCTACGGAGTATCAGGTGGAACACCTTAATTATGTATCCTCTGCGTCGTCGTAATTTTATATAATCTCTACATCAGTGGAAATACATTGCAGAGGAGACTGTGAGCTGATACCACGGACGTGTTTCGTGCACACGAACCTAACATTTCTGTCAAGGAAAAACCTATGGCAGCGTGCACCTCTTCTCTTATACTACCCACCCCCATAGTCGAGCCGGAGAGTTCAGCGAACATGCCACCTGGTTTACGAGATCGTGACTGCTGTTCGACCTGCGAACTTCTTTCCTATGCAGACACTGGCTCGGACAATTTTGCACGGATGTTATTGATAACCTTAATTTGTCTGGCTCATGGGACAATCGTAATTATGCATTGTGTTGGGGAGAGTCTGATCACGCGGTAGCGATTAATTTATTGGCTGTCCGAGGCTCGATTATTTTTGACACGAATCGACTGTGTGATTCATTAGATAGGAAATACTTGTCTGCCGCTTCGCAATACTAAAGCTCTGTTAAAAAGCTTAAACAAGAATTGGCCTGAATGCTGCTGCCAAAAAGTTGTGCTATTAAAATTCTAATACGAATTAAAGTTTAACCTTAACCCTCGCGCGAGATTTCTAAACGTGCCATGATTAGGTAATTTGGGTCAATAATACATTTCTGTAAAAAAAAAAAACAGTTAGTCTTACTACTATGTTAAGTCAGTGTAACCCAATTTCTTCATAAAGTTAGTTCATCCAAAATATTTCACGCTATATTAAATATATTCTCGTCGTAGATCAAGCATTTATTGGATCGTTCTGCTGTCCTTTAATTTTAGACTTCTAACGTCGGCGTCGTTTTCGAATAACGATTGAATAATCAAATGTTCCTCAGCGTTTTATATTTTTCCGCCGAACTGCTTCTGCACGAACACCGATATTTCCTCGCGAGTTTTCCCGGGGTAACCGGGATTTACTTTGCTGTCGGCAGTGCATGCATTTTGCCCTCTCGATGCAGCGACGGCTTTTAATACTTCGTTCTTCAAAGGGCGAAGAGAAATACGATTCCCCTTTACGCTGCCGTGTTCTAAGAGGCATTGAACGGCTGCGCTTATACCGATAAGTGGCAGTCCGGTATCTGTTTCCACGTTGAACCACGTATATGCGCCATGTTTTCGTTAATACGGCAGAGCAAGTGCAATATTATATATTAAAGTTGTTTGCCGTGGTTGCAATATTTATTCTACTTCAATTTTCTTTCAGTCGGACATCCGTGAAATTCATGTCATTCTTGCGTGCAAGTGGGGGAACGTTAGAGTTTCGTTCATATAGTCGGAAGTTTTATTAAAAGCTGGCCACCTTTCTACGACACCGGACAGCTATAGATAAAAAGTTTTCTGATCGATTACTGTTCTACAAATTCTAAATATACACTTATGCGGTGTAACACAGTTATCCCTTGATTAAACGAAATATTATGTTAAGAAGGAGGTGACTGCAAAAAATAGTTATGAAAAGCAAAGGTTGTTGTGAGGAAAAAAGGTTAATCCACTTTTTCAAGTTTCAGTCAATTCTTCTCAAGAAGAAATAAATGCAATGGCTTAGTTACATTTTCGTGTGTAGTTCATGAATTCATCATATCAAAATTTTATGAACGACAGAATTTTAAATCATATGTTTAATTGGCCGAATTCGATATAATCCGTCCATGAGTATCTGTAATCCATCTTTTTCACCCAAAATTGACTCTTCTTGTTACAAATCTTTAATCGGCCGGTGCTGTGCAATTTTAACCAGAATTAAAATTTATTGAACAAACAAAATACATTTATTAAATACCAAAACTATACATTTGCCATAAAGAAACAGTAGAAATAATTAAACATTTAAATAGCGCAGGCCTGGTTAAACTTCGAACCACATCATCTAGCCTACAAGCTAGGCGAAAATCAAACGAATTAGAAACAACGAATGCAAGGTCAAATTAATTAATTACCGCGTCAGACAAAGGCTCGGCTCAAGCGCCACCCTTTAAAACCCATCCACGATTTAAACTCACTACCCTCTGTACCGAAGCACGTTTTGCATTCTGCATATCCTTCCCACTCCGATTCCTCCCTATCCGTCGTTCAGTTTACGCAGAAAGATTCTTCATCCCTCGCCCAAACCTCCCGAACGAGTAGAATCCCATCTCGACAATTTCGTATAAAAAGAAAGAGGAAAAAAAACAATCACAACCATTCGCGTTTGGTCTAAAGAGCGAATCGGATGCTACTGCTTACCCCGGTCTCATTCCGCTATGAATTACCGGACGGTTCAGTCGTGTCCCCTGTCGGTCGTTCCCAAGGGAATTCTCCGCGAGAAAGTTTCGCAGTTAGTTCCCACTCGATAGGACTCGTTCGGCCGTTATTAGCGTGCACAAACAGACGGCGACGCGGCATGGTCGAGACCGTGTTAGCGGAAACGCGGCGGTGCGTGCGGTGTGGGCGTTGCGCCGAATTTCCGACGACGCGACGGCTTCGTGGCCGGAAGTCACTGTCTCTGTTTCCCGTGCCGAGAGGTCGGATCTGGATCAACAGAGGACTTCAGGCACAAAAGGGTTGCTCGTGTTCAGTTTGCACTTTCGTTCGTTGTGTGAGTCTTGGTTTGCCGGCTTTGGCCTGTTCCGCTTGGTACACCGTACGGAAATCGTGGCGAGAAGCGCGAGGAAGATGGAGGGTGAACGGCGTAGGGTAGACGGAGGTTAGATAGGCTGGTACTGGCTGCGAAATAAATGGCCGATTGATAGCAATGTCCTGGAACTGCTCGGTCGAAGTTTCGAAGAATTAGATTTATTTATCCTCGGATTTGCTCGATGTTTGGTTGAACGGTGGAATATTGTTGGAAGCATAGATTTTTTGAAACTGAATATTCATTTCGTTTCGGTTTTCCTTTTTGTGCGCTCGTTCTTTTTAATCATTTCGGTAATCAGTTAGGCAGGTCCGGATGGAAGTTCTTTTTTTAGTTATGCGCAGAAAGCTATATCGTAGGGGAAAATGATTGAAAAATTGCGGCAATATGTATCTCCCTATTGAAAATAATAAGTGGATGCAAAGTTACGCGTCAGGTTGATATTTATTGTCAGTATTTTAAGTGGAAAATGAAAGCACAAGAGGGGAAGATAAAAGAGCAAGCGAAAGGGACGTAGGCATAGGTAAGGGTGAGGAAAATAGAGGGGAGTAGCGAAAAGAAAGTTAAAGGGGAATTCTCGTTCCGTGGGCTGGAAAATCGACCCCCTTTTATTATACACTCTTACCGTGGTTGAAGCATTTTCTACCGCGCAGCAGAAGAAGGACAAATTTTGTATTTTGAATGAAATAATTTATTCTTCGAGTACAAATAACCATCTCATAATACAGTACTCAGTTTCCTGAAAGCTGTCTTGTAACAGTACGCAGCGAAAAGTAAAGAAAATACAGCGTTAGGTGAGAACATTTGCAAATCTTCAGAATGTCACGCCGAAACTCTGTTGGGCAGCCTATGTAGCGTTTCATAAAGTTTTTTCTAATTAAAAAATTTGTTCTTGTCACAACTGTGGTAACAACCTTTTGTATTACCAGACTTACGTTTAACTGCTGAAATAAAATAATCATCCTTTCAACGTTCGAGTATTAGATAATATTTTTGAACTCGGGGTGTGCAGAAATATTGACCTGTATGAAAATGCGTGAGTTGATGCGGTGCATAGGTGCCGGGTTGGTAGGGTTAAAGTTCT
This sequence comes from Nomada fucata, assembly GCA_948146005.1. Classification (NCBI taxonomy): domain Eukaryota; kingdom Metazoa; phylum Arthropoda; class Insecta; order Hymenoptera; family Apidae; genus Nomada; species Nomada fucata. Next base: position 11,279,539 of record OX411275.1, read on the forward strand.
CCCAACCGCAACAGCAATACTTGACCCAGACAGCCACCAAACGTGTATCCATTTAATCCTCGCTGTCAATTTTGAAACATGGTATTCGCGAAATAGTGTCTTTATAAATGATTGACAGGATATGTCGAAGGCAAGCTTTTCCATCGGTTTGGAGTTGACTGGTACAGTCGTTAATCTCAATTGCAGTCAATACATTCAGATTTTTGCACGTTATAAAAAGGAAGTTCATTGTCAGACATGTTATGAATACAATATCGGAATTGATGAAAACTACTATAATTTTTTAACAGAATTACATTGCTCGATTTCGTGCAAAAGATAATTTGAAAAATTTTGACACAGCTATGAAATTAATGATATACGTAATAAAATATTAGTGTATATACTGTTGATTAAGGGAACTATTCGTTTTTCTTTAATACGTCATTAATAATTATTAATGATTAATACATCAATTAGCCATACTTCCTATATTAATAACTCCTTCAGCCGTCCAACATTTAAAACTCCCTAAGCGATTATCTTATCCTAATTGTGCACTGGGAAACTTTTGCCACCATAATTACCAATTCCCCGAACGAAAGCTGCACTCCAAAGAGAATAGACGCGAAAGAAACCAAGCTCGAGAATAGCGGCGACGAGGAAAAAGCTCCGGGAACGAGAGTCAAAGGGGGAACGCAGAATACAATGGAAACTTGACCAGTAAACCCGGAACCATAAAGGGGACAAGAGTAACAAAGAAACCGGCAGGATGGCTATAAAAAAACGAATTAAAAAGAGAAACAAAAATGAACAAGAAAAGAAAATGAAACAAGTCAAACATAAAAATTGAATAAGCCTTGGAGAAGGAACGCGGGTGGAAAGCAGGGCTTAAAATAGAGATCGAGAGATACCGTCGCAGGAGAGATGGAGAGAAACTGATCACGAAAACGAGAGTGAAAGAGAGGAGAAAGCGCTCGTGTGGTAGGTTACAGAGAGAAGTCATAGGTAGAGATCCAAAGAAGAAGAGAGGCAGAGAAATGCAGTACAGTGTAAGGGACGGGGAGGCGAGTAGAGAGGGATGGGTGGCCTGTAATAGCATCGCCACTGTGTGTCCGTACTGTTGGTACGTATGAACGGTGGGACAGACAGGGTGGCAGAGGGGTAGACAGCACGAGTCGGTCGATACGCGCCCCTTTGGCGACGTAGCGTGGCCCATCCTCGTGTTCCCTTCCCAGAGTACAACACCCTCTGAGCATTCTTCCTCTGCTGCATCATCGTCGTTGCCATCGATGTCACCTTCTTGTTGCTATAAGCGTCTCTGTGGACAGGGGTTACTTTCATCGGCGCCTTTGTTGTTTCTGATTACCGCGGGAACAATGAGACTTTTCTGCCAATTTGCACGATCCTGCAATGGAGCCTCGATTATTGTACAGCGGTGGAGATATCTATCGGGTTAGCAATAAATTTGCTTCGCACGCGCGGAGATTTTTTTTTTTATTAAAAGACGGGGAGCGTTTGTAATTCACATTGGTTGAATAATCAACGTGACTGAATTATCAATTTTGTCATTAATTTGATATGTAACCGGTACATATCAAATTAAATATATAATTTACTTACGTTCATATCGGAGTTTTTTAACGATTCCGATTCGGTGGGAGAAGAATGTAATTTTTCTGGCGATTACCACGATCTCGCAAGTGAAATCCGTTCAATAATAATAATAAATCCGCCTAGCATGCATAGTTTTTAATCAGGGCATATTATTGCATAGACCCGAACTGAAATAATTGACGCACTCAATTCGTGTCGTATTGAAATGCGCAGTAGTCGATATTTAATCTATTTATTTGAACAATTTGTATATAAATTTGTGTGTTTTTCGGTCGAGCAACACCGTTCGAATAGTCGATCGTTTCGTTAATCGGCGAATCGGTAATCGGGGCTACGGTTGTATCTAGTTGCATGGATTCCGGTGGAGATTTAATGGAAGAGAAAGTTGGCTAACGAGCGAGCGCAGAGCACACCCATTTATTTTGGCCAGCTAGGTTTTGTTGCAGTCGTTTTGACGGATGCAACGGAAGTTCGGCTGGTTGTTGGGGTGTGTTTCTTTGCGTTAAATGTTTTACTTGACGGGGTGTAGTAGTTGGGTAATTGATGGAACAAAGTTTTCGTGGTTCTGACGGATGTGGTTATATGGAAGGGGAAGTGGAAGTAATTGGGCGTTCGAAAATATCGCGAGTTGAATGTTTATTATTTGCTAATAGAACTTGTTGAAGTTTGGGAGACCCTTTTACCGTAGAATATTCGGTGAATTTTATGTTACACTACGGTCTGTTATATTTGTATACCTTTCAGTGATTGTTCTGCACGTGTATACGTAGCGTTAATTGTTAAAAATTCAGCAGTACGAACGTTTTCATACGAACGTGACCAAAGTGGGATGCAAATAATTTCAACAATATTTTGGAATCCGATTTGCCAATACTTAATTTCGTTACATGTTGCGTTGAACATTTGTTGAAATAATAATGCTTGATTAAATGATGCGCAAATGTTTCTGTTTATGTGCGAAAATTGTAATTTCGTTGGTTTTCGAGATAGGAAATGAAGGAAGGGGGAATACGTATTGCGTTTGCGGAAGACCTACACGTGTACGCAGTGTCGTCTGTGTATCGTCCTCCGTAATTCCTTCATTTCATAGATGAATGAGAAATGCCATTTACGTTATGCCATGTAGACGCTCATTATTGGCCTGGCAATTATCTCGTCTGTATACGTGTATCAGCCCCTACGTTGCGACGTAGTCGTCTAATAAATCTAGGGAATGCTGTGCGTCTGGTTGGTAATGAGCAGAATTTTGGGTAAATATCTTGAACAGTATTACGTAGAGTTAGAGCAATTGATGTGGATTCCCTAATAAATATGATGAACAGTTTCTTTCTGAAAATAACAATTTCTCCTTTCATGTTCAAGGGGTTTTCAGTCGTATATCAAAGGTAGTTTCAGAGTTTCGTTCCCGGGCCTAAAAGAGCAACATTCGAGATAAAAATCTCTTTGCGCATGTCACGTTTTTTTTAATGACAATTTGTTAAATAATTTTATAATAGAAGTACACTGTGCAGGGGGTGATTATTTCATGAGTCTAATATTACAATGTTATTTTATGTTTTGTTTTCTGTGTGTCAAAATTGTATGTGACGGTGGCCTAATAATAGTAATAATAATTGACAAGCTTTAAAAATGTGATAATTACATCTGAACGTTACCCTCTAGCAGCTAAATATTTTTAATGAACGCGTAGCGAAAAGGGTTATTCAATTTTAATTGCAACATTCCGTTTTTGGTAAATCTCAATCATAATTATTTTTGTCAGCTGTATATTTTGTTACGGCATTTTCTATCAGAACCCAGCAAAATAGAAAATGCTGCTCTGTTAATACCCACGATATCTTTTTAGGTTTCTTCCCGAGGCATTTACTATTTGAAGCTTTGTATTCGTAGAAAATTGAGTTCAGTCGCTCAGCGTCTAACAATTAAAGTACCCCACTAAATATTCCAATTTGCATTTCAGACGAATGAAGTTTCCTTTCCCTCATTGTCACTAACGTTTTGTATCACTAATTCGCGATCTCCATTCTGTTCTTAAACTTTATATTATGCTCCATAAAATCTCGAGAAGCATTAAAAAAAAAATGTATTTATTGGAACGGTCAACTGCATATTAATTAACTTCGTAAAAGCGTCGATCGTTTCTAGGCTTTAGAATCCATCAAGCTGTTCGATTTGTTAAATCTCATTAAACTATGCAACCCCAGCTGAATATCACTGTCGCTGCCACGCGTTTTGCCAAACTCTTTCGCTTCTGTATTGAAAACAAAAATGATATTGCAACGTTCATCCATGCTTTTCTTGGCAGAATGGTCTCCTCGCTCGAAAGTTGAAAATCTGCAACTCTTATTAAAATTGATCTTTTCAAAAACTGTGCGTTCTGGTGCAAACGGTTCGCAAATTCGTATCCGGCATAAAATTTGTCGAGCAATGTAATTATTATTACGCAAAGTGTAACATCAGGTGTTAGAGAATCGATCAATTACAAACGGAAAGGTAGTAGGTAGGTAGCAAGTTCGAGGAGCGTGGTCACATTCTTCACTGTTTCTATTTCTTGCAGATGCATTTACATAACCCGTCACATGTAACTGTTTTGCATCGTTGAAATCCATCTATACGGTGTTCGTGAAATATTATGCACCATGAATTCGTCTGTTGCCGTCGCGACGCGTCGACACGAAGCCTCACGGCTTCCTGACAAGATCGATCGACGGGTCGATCGTGACCTTCGCCTTAAAAAGAATTCTTTTAGGAGTCGTCCGAATGAATATCGAGCATTCCAGCAGTTTAGCCATTGTGTCGTTTCACTGATCCATAAATTGTTATCGCATATTTTTGGCGATGGAACTTGTGTGGAAATTGCTTCGTTTTAAAGGTGGTTAACGTTATAAAAAATGTAGTGGATATTGGCACACCATGAACCAAAGAAGTTATATTTTGCGTCTCTGTTTTCCAAATCTTTGACTTGACACGCTACAAAATTGTTTATAATGTAATATTTCTATTTTGTTGCGAAAACAAAATTAATGAGACGAAACAGCGGGGAAATCAAGTATTGAGGGGTACAAAGTTTATTTGTCGTCGTTAAAGCTTTAGGTGAATACAAAATCTTTTGATTCGACATGCGATTCGTTGTTCCGAAAAATACTATGTTAATTATACAACGCTGTTACTTAGTATATACACATCGTTGGTGTCACGTTTTTGTAACTTTTCCACGTTCTAAACTTCCCTGAGTAGAATTAGACCAAAACAAATTGACGAAGTCCACCTTTACAGATTAAACCGCTAGAACAGATTAAACCGCAGGTGGGGCGACGAACCGAATCCATAAATAGTTTCCAAAACAACGTGGTTGAATTTCACATAAATACACGTTAAGTAACGTTAATAAATAATAAAACCTAGCCATATAAAACACCTGTGTATCTATAAAACAGAAATAATTGAGCGATAAATATTAATAAACATGAGAAGCGCAAAACAGAACTATACATACAGTGCCAGACCAAACCAAGTATGAAACATAAGTGACACGATTTTTTCCTTAAGACACAATATAATTTTAGAAAAAATGAGCCAGCATGATACAAAAAATTCCTTACGTAAATAACCAATACTCATGCATACTAATTACTATCAATACTAATTTGAATCTTTTTATTCCCACCCGCTATTTAATAACATTAACATCATTTTCAAAACGCGTAAAGGGTTTCGCAGTATTTCGAACAGTAAAAGAAGTTAAACTGATTTTCAAGTTGTCACAGTCGAGGCATGTAACTTCTTTACACCGTGTACATTAGGAAGTAAATTAAGTCCACGTGCACGGTGTCCTCCCGAGGCAGCAGCACAGCGTGTATCGATCGTTATCTCGATATGTACTTAACACGATTTCTCCACCTTATCCTCTGAATGGCTTCCGTAAATCTTAACAGAGGACGACCCGCGATGAGACGCGATTTTTACGATATTCTCGTGCGCCTTATCCTTTCGAGGGCACGGAAGTTACGAGATGACGATAATAAGAGGCTGAACGGGGGTTATCGCGTGATGATTTGCATTTAGAGGGCGCCGGCCAAGTTTTCGCTGGCCGTTGTTAACTTTCGTCGTTCAGCCTTTTCATTTGCGTCGAACGAGATGCACGCTGTATTAACAGTTCATGTTTCGCACGTAGCGCTTCGAGGCGCCTTATTGCCGAGTACATATAATGATGGTGAAAGGAGGAAGCAAGGTATTCGTTTGCAAGCACCCTGAGAGAGACTTAGAGCGTTATTAATTAGGTTTAGTATTATTAAGAGAATTGCGAAGGAAGCTAAAGGCGTTGTTCAACAGTTTCGATACAGCTGCTATATTTTGATTTTTTGATGCGTTTAAATCGCGAGATCAGAAACAAATGCTGTTGGCGAAACGACGTGAAAGAAGTGTGCAACGATTAATGAAATACTGTGTGCCAAGAATTAAGATTTGATTTAACTTATTTGGCTCCAAGAATGGATATAGTTTTAAATACCTGCTATATAAATTTTAACTAGCTGTTAATAATTCTCATAATTTAAAAATGCAATTATCTGTATCCCCTGCAGATACTATAAATCTGCTAATTTTCGTATTCATACTTATACGATATATTTATTCCAACCTTGTGAACCGTAACGCAGATTTCGCGCAAAATTTCAGAACGTAGGGCTAAATACTTTCCATTGTTTCCTTTCCGATTTTACGTATAAAAGACGGATCACGTTCCGTAGCCGTGTCCCGAGTGTCTCGTACCTGAAACTGATACGCGGTCTTACGCGTAATAATACGATGCAGATTGACAAGAAAAAGGGGGCACAATGGCACAAAGCCGCCGTAAGGCAGGACGCAGGATTCATGCCATTTGCTCATTATAAATGGGAAGCGTGATCTCCAAAGCCTTGGGCGTGCAATAAGGTCTCGCGGAACTGCGGAAAGGATACATGAACGCGTCTTGAGGTTGCTTTGAGCGATGCACGGTCACTAATTAACCGCGAGTAACGACAAGAGTACTGTGTGCTATCGAGAAAAGGTGGATAACCGCGTGACGTCTGACGTGTGAAGGGAGGAACCACTCAAACGTGGTCTAAAGTCTAAACTATACGATACGTTGTAGAAAATATCCATTGAAATGACATTTTATTCGAATCACAATTTATTTTGTTCCGCTTGGTTTTTAGAATTGTTAGAATTCCCAATGTTAGAATTGGGAAGAAATGAATATGGGGCGAATAAGAATATCCTTATTCTTCGGGCAGAAGTTGGGCAGAATTGATACAAGTAACTTGAAAATAGATAGTAGTTAGTATTAAATTCTGTGGCTGATGTAGTGTCATGTATTTGGATATAATAAACTTGATTGAACTTTATTGAAGAACATTCTGGATTAATAGAATATATAAATATTTTTCGAGCGCGACACAATTTTCGCTTTACGTTTTATGCACATTTGTATATTATCAGTGCAACTGAATTTACAATATTAGGAGACTCTAGAATAGAACAGCCAATGTAGGACATTGATGTCAGCAATGGTATTTTTGAAAGTACTTAGCTCATTTAAAATACATTTTCGCCGCTATCTTCATTGGCCTGTCCACACCATCAACTTTTAAAAGTGCTACCTCTTTCAGCGGTAATTTAGACAAGAATACATTTTAGGTCACTGATGGTTAAAATGAATTTTCTGCGAATAGTCTAAATCAATACTGAAGAAGTAACCTCGCACACAGCGTTCCTTAACAAACGTTTTTCATACGTACGTTTTAAAAATATTTCAATACAATACCAAACTACTAAATTAGCAGGGGCACATTTTTATCTCTAAAAACTTTGTTCTGAAATTCTATATTTATCCGTGAAGAATTACTGGGATTTACCCGCGACACTTTGTATATATTTAACACTCGCTAGCTAGAGTTTCTTGGTTCTGAAACGTCTTGTTCTGAGCTCATGATGGAATAATACATTTGGTCCCTATAATAAGTTCTTCTCAATTAAACGATGATTTGGATCACCCCATTAACTCTGAGATTTCAAAGATTCTAGTACTGTGACGATCTGGCGCCCTCTCTGGAAGGGTTCGATTCCCACGATCGTCGGTATGTACCTCGACCTCGTCGTTCATCTGGTATTCGTCTGAACGTGGTTGAGAAACTATCATAAGTCTCGAGGCTCAGGAATCCTAAGACCTCTAACCTCTACCCTAGGGCCCAGGGTACTCTGGTGATTCTAGTATCTTGGCATCCCAGAACTAAGGTGCTGCCTCCGATAAAATCCTAACGCCATCGTGACTGTGGTCTCTTGGGGATCCTGGAAACTAAAGAGCAGTGGTCCAAAAGATCTTAGGTGTCCTCAGTAACCTTGACTAGAATTAAAAGTCTCGACGTACCCCTTGGACCAGGTAAACCAAATAGCGCGACCATCCTTTAACTTTTTCGTCGTCCGATAATTTCTCACAGTGTGTCATTTGTCGCGGAATTATCATCAATGTAAACTGGGTCTTGCGACAGAGCCGCGACTTTCCAAGTAAGGCATTCGATATATTCACCATGTTAACCGTGGCACTGATTCAAAGTGAAATATTCGATGAACTAGTTGCAGCCTGTAGTCAGTATAATATCTGTTCCGCGAAAGTTTAATTTGTAAATAACTAGTAACGCCGAGGTAACTGTATCTTCGTATCGGTTATCGTCTCCAACTTCGCCACTCTGCCAGTTTTTTTCGCCTGTTCTTTTTTTTTTCACCGTCACCTTGTCGCTTCTGGGTAGGAGGATTACAACGGATCAGTCGATTATCGTGTCGCGGGCTGGGAGTTCCGGCTCCATTTAATATCGCGCAAACATATAGGCCAAGTAAGCCCAGGCTAGTGGAAAGGGTTTAACATGGAAAAGTGATGTTGGAGGATAAAATTCGTGCGATTTATTACATCGCTTCTTATATTTTAGGATGAAGCAAACATTTAAACAAACAATGGTTAACACAGTTAGGAGTTTCAAGTAAGCTTAAATTAAATAACTATTGAATTATTCCTGAATTTCTTTTTTAGCCTTTCAATTATTGTTTTTCTAGAAACTGAGATGTTTTTAAAGAAAACCTGTATTGTTAATTGAGTTGGGAAAAATTAAATATAGTAGCCTCGAAAGGATATTTGACTTTCTACAAAATTTTGATCATAAGGGGAACGTGAAAGCGGATATAATAGATGGAAGCATATTTATTGATACTTCGACTTTGTTCTTCCAAGTCGAAATTAAAATTGGCAGATGCCACTGTTAACGAAACTTCCATCCGTTGAACAGTATTTTACATGATATCAAATTTTTTCTGCAACGTATCCATTTACAGTAATTGAACAATTCCGTTGCATGCCGTCGTTATCGAGCAAGCTATTCAGCCTTTTCCCATCGTCCCAAGAAGCCCCTCAATTAGACTTAAAATACGATTGTCGCGAGTAACATCGTTAAACGAAACTTACTGCGATACGATTTGTATCGAATCGGGGATTTATTTCCTCTTCTTTCAGTGTACACCCTTTCAACTGCTTCCCACTGTTATGGAAACTTATTTCGTACGAGAACGTCGCGAAGAAAACATTTGTACGTCTCATTCGTTAATTCCATTGCACTGCTATATGTGTACAACAATTTTTTTGTATTTCATATTTTCCTGTATGCATTATTTTAGGGAAAAAAATTGCTTAGTCTATGAAGATTCTTACAAATGTAAATAATTTCGACTCCTATTTAAGCAACTTTCATTATTATTATTATGCCCCATATTGCACGTTTATAGAATCACAATAATAATAACAATTATTCTAATACTTATATAATAAATAATTTAACTTCACTCTATACTTATGGGCACAGAAATAGATGCAACTAAATTGAAGCAAGAAGCGAAATAAAAATTAAGTTACAAACTCCTGCACAAGATAATAAGATTTGAATTCTGAGATCGTCAGAGAAATTCAATTTGAAACACAGGAAAGTTGCGCGTACAAAGTAAGAGGATAAAGAGTGTTCCATAAAAGTAGTCTGTCTATCTTGCAGTTTTCACTTATTTGTATAATTCAAATCCTCTTAATATAACGCAATAAATGATTCTATTTTATCTCATTTTTTTTTTTTTATCTCAGCTCGTCGAGACGGCAAGAATTTCCGCCAGCTTCCCAACCGGTTCGTTAAGCCGTTCGATTCCTTTTATCCGCATAAATATTTACCCAGCACCGATCCCATGGCTCGTTACTTCGTTAACAGGACATCTGTCTTCCCGTTTGATCCTCTCCCGTCGCGTTTCGCACCGCCATCGTTTCGACAGCTTCCTCTATCATCTGTCTTTCACTTCGATTTTCCCCACCATTAAAGTGTTATTGGTAAACGACTTTACGCGGAAACGTGCCTTCGAATGGATGTTAAATTATATTCAGAAAGGATAATGGCTCGCGGCTAGCGTCGAAGGCTGCGTCGTTTTTCAAGCAGCTCGCCCGTCGACCACCCCCTTAAACTCCTCTCTCACATTGGAACGGGGGAGAAAAATTAATTAGTCGAAGCTGGACCGATCGTTACGATTCGATAGAAATTCTCTGTTGGCCTCCCTATTTTCCTTCATCCCAGCGTCTTTATTTCCTGCCTCTGTCTCGCGCTTCTTAACGACCCACCCTTATTCTGTACCGTTTCGCCACCCCTACAGGTATTTCAATATTCAACGCGTCCTCGGACGAACTTCGTCCACCGTTGTTATATTATGCGCGATACACTTTGGCGATAGGTAATCGACGAGTTAATTAAAAATATTCGAAGCCGTTCGGTGCACCGAAATTTATTGTTGGCGATCCGATTAAACTTTCGCCCCCGCGATATCTTGCGATACTTGAAATTGATTCTACGCTTGCGAGGAAATTGTGTGTCGCCTGTATTTGATGTTTCATGTAACAATTAACATCGATGGATTACTGTTAAGTTTTCCTTTGATTCTTGCTGCGATTGCATGAAGAACGTTTTTTCATATTATTTCGTGGTTAATAAATGGACGCAAGAAATATCAATCGTCACTTTGTTCTTGTCTGCGAATAAATCCCGAGGCTCTGAAAGCGTAGTAGGTTTTGGGAACAAGATTCGCGTGCCGTTTTCTCATAATCGCGAGATTTTCGGTGAACAGGAAAACCTTATATTTTTCGTGCCCCGGGGCGAAATTCAAATTACACCTGTAGAAGCGGCGACTGGAGTCGAGTCTTCCGGCCGGTTCTACGTTTACATTCATTAGTTAAGCGACGATTGTGCCAGTTTCATCGGCCGAACACGCCAGTGTGTCTTTTGTACGAGAAATTTCGAAACGTTTACTACGAATGAAAAGCACGGACCAGCTGTGGAAACGTTACCCGAGTCTTTCTGGCGCTGCATTTTTTACCCTCGCGACAATTGAATCGCTGGAACGCTTGCGATAGTGTAGAACGAACGTATGCATGTACGCGCGACGCGAATAAAGAATTGTAGGTACTCCGATCGAGTATAAATTCCGGATCGATTGGTAGAATTCGGTGGGAATAGTTTTGCAAATTGTTAGTTTACAAGGCAATGAAACTCGTAAACTGTCCGGGCAAGCATTGTAAATTCTTAAATGAAAATTATTATTTATTGTGAAAGAAATGATGATACTAGTATCGACGGACTGTAATAGTAATAATAATAATAAGAAGAAGGACGATGATAATAATGATAATAGTTGCTATTATAAATATCTATAAAAGTCTATCAGATATCAATGGAAATAAAAATTAAATCACTCGTTAGTCAACGATAACGTTCGAAGCGACCAAACTGGTAATACGATGCAACAAATTTGTAATAATGGTTTACTCGAATAACGTTTCAGACGTTCGCAACAGGAAACTTAATTAGTTAACGCGCAAACAATAATAGCTATCGATTCCACAGTTTCGCCTGAAATAAATCAGAAGGAATGCATAATGGTAATTGCACTTTGTAATTAGAGGCTTATACAGCCCGCATCGTCTATTTACAAAGTTCACGTTTGAGTGATTAGACTATATTATGCGTAGCAGGTGTTTCAAACGTCAGACTACCTACGTTTTCGTATATTCTCTCTAAGGATTTACCGCGTTGCCATCTCCTATGAATGAACATGAACGCAATGCTAATATTAAGGTATCAGGCATGCCGGGTACTGCTTGCAACCTGCTTGATTTATGGATGTGAAATATACACCGGTCGAAAATTTTTAATATCGCACTTCGTTTCGTAAGAGGGACGATGGTATTTGTAGATGCCGGCTCCCGTGGATATTCCATTCGGGTGTTCCATGGTTTATAACTTTATGTAGCCGCGTCTGCATGCCACGATTTATACTTTAGATGAATTTATACAACAGCTCGAAGCAAACTCTGCGACTATAGGACCAGGACGTGGAAAAGTAGGTCGATCGATGAAGTATAAGATCTTGACGGATTTAAGACTTCCGCCGGTTTTGGACGGTGGATCGGGAAACTTTAAGGAAACCGCCTTTCCCGTTTTACAGGAAACGTTTGGCTATTGTCTACAGAGAGTAAAATTCGTTGTATTTCTGCGGAAAGTGAATTCGTTATGTATCGATCGGTAATGTCTCCTGTGTTTTAATGGTACTGGATTGATCACTATTTTAAAAGATTTGTCTTGCAAGACGGGGCGAAATTTTTCTGGAGAAAATCAGGTGAAATATATATAAGCCTTAGCACAACATACACATGCAGGTGTAAAAGTGAATGGGAAAAGAATATTTTACTTTATTTCAAGCTTATTAAATTTGTCGGGAATAATAGATGTCGGTAAAAGTGAAATTGAGGCCACTTAAAATTCGCACATTGCCAGTACTGGAACAATATATTCTTCAAAACGTTGAATCAAGCAAAACCAGTGCCATTGGAAATAAAAGTAAAAAGAATTTCCCACCAACCAACAGTCAACCCCAACAGTAACAAAAAACAATTAAATATATCAATAATGTAGATGATGAAGCGTGTTCTAATAACAGTTACGCGAAACATGATAAATTTATAATGATATACTCGAGACGAAACAAAAAAGAGAAATCAGTACGCAAATACCTCAATAATCTTCAATTTCCAAAATCTGTACGTAAATCTCGGAAACAAAGTATCTCGGAGAATTCGATAACCGCCGGCAAAAACGTGAAGGGTGAAATTTCTCTAAAGCCACCCTCGCGTGGCCTTTCTGAGCGCCGCCATTATTGTGGCCTCGCCGTTAATCCCTTTTTCAAACCTATTCTCTGACCCTTCCAGAACATTTCAATGGTTATACGAGAATAATTATTCCACTGAGAACAGTTGCCTTTCGTTGTAACAACTAATTTCGTTCTAACTGGCAGATTTCATGGGGTCCGCCTTGGTTAATTCTCGCGATGCGCCGCATGGGTTTGTTCGATTGCATCGGAATCGACATCGACGTTGGGAAAAAAGAAAGATGGCCCAGCTCGGGATGGAAGATTGGGTGGATGGGCGATAGGGGCGAGAGGATTTCGCGGAGAGCACGACCGTCGGATTCGATAGAATAAATTGTACGGCACCGACGACTTTTCCATTTCCTTCGCCGCAGGAAATTGAAGAGTTCGGTTAAATGCAACCGATGTGTATCGAATAGCTTGAATATTACGGCGCCAGTTTTCGTGCGGCGCACGTTGTGGCAGACCTGTCTACCTTTTATGTTTTTTTTTTCTCCGGCGTTTCCTCTGTGGACTCTGGCGGTCGGGATCGTTGTTGGCATGAACCAAGATCGTGGAAATCGATTTCGGCCACAGAATGAGAATACCCTTGTTGAGTTTATAGGCGATATGTGAGTTCGATTTCTAGGGTCGAGCAAAGTGCAAGAAACGTCATAGAATCGCGGGTTTAATATTTTTCTTGCGGTTTTGATAGTGCCAGCTCTTTCATTTTCTTATTAGAGATGGTTTACTTTAAATAATACGAACGAATACTTTGGGGCGAGAGTATAATTGTACTTGAAATTCCTCAGATGAAGCAGGAACCGTGGTGATGGTTTCGTGCACACATTATTTCCACCCGATCGTAAACCATGTACAACGTCCTGTAATTTGATAATAACGATAAAACGGTGACCATGCTCGCAATATGTGGTTGGTATTTAATGGGATGGCCACGGTACACGTGTATTTGCTGTTGTTATCTTCAGGCAATGATGAATTTTATGCCTTGTGCAATTCAGAGTTTACAGCAACTCAATGATTGCACTTTCATATTCATGCTTCTAGGTTTGGCCTAATATTCTCCAAAGTTTTTAGTGTCAATATGCGTTATATTGATTAGGATAGTCGACCTACCCTCATATTCTGCAGAGTAATAATAATAATAATAACAATAATAATAATAATATTAGTAATAATAATAATAATGATAATAATAATAGTCATGTAAAGTAAATTAGTTTCCCTCGTGAGCCGTACATTGTGAATATTAATAATTATTCCAAAACACTGTACAACAGGCAAGAATTTGACCCAAAATAATATTTCTAATTTTATGGAATGTACACAGAATTTTCTCGTAATCAGTTCTCGTGGGAAAAAAATAAGTGAATACAAGTGTTTATTCACGGAAAAATCCTATTAATCTCTGATACACTGTAACGAGTTTCTTTCCACGTATCAACGTCACCGAATTTCATTTCCATGGTATCTAAAATTCTCAAAACCCTATTTCCCCCTTAAAACTGGAACGTCCTCGAAACGAAATTGACAAACACTGTCAGCGTCCATCAGGGTGCTTCACAAACCCTCTCATCGCAATTTAACGTTTCACTTTGTCGCAAATTTTTCCCTTTTTTCAACGAAACACTCTATCCACAAGGCTTGCTGGTATAAAGCGGTTAAGTATACAAGAGACACGAGAGCATGTGCACGAATTTCACATGTCCCCTTAACAAACGGCCCTCTTAGCTGGAACTCAAACAAACATGGCTGCTTCAGCTAGATCCTCTGTGCCATCTCCGTCGGACGGATGACTTCTGGTGTGCCTTAACACTGGCAGATCCTGTGGACAGAATCTCCTGTTGTGTAGGAAATTGATTTATCGTTGGGACGATCTTTCGATTCTTCTCCTTTAAAGAGAGAAAAATGATGTAGTAGCAGGACTCTATATTTTGGAATTATTTTGGAATTATTAGAATAAATTCTATGGATATTTAAGGGATGGACGCTTCTTTTTCTTGGTTGTTTTTTGTAACACAGAGGTCTCTTCGTTTGGAGCGCCCCAGGAAAATATGTTTCTTTGCATGGCAACAATAAAACCACGCAGACGTAGGACGGACGAGTATAAAAGTATTTGTTGGATTTTATCGGGTATTTGAGTAGCGCAATCTGTCTCCCATGTTACGATTCTCTGTGTGCATTTTCAGTAGATCCTGGTTGGATACGTTGTACTACGAGAATTATGAATTTGAATTACTTTTTCTTCGGCTATTTATGATCATTTGTTTCTGGAATGTCATCGAATCCTTAGTTTGTTTGATTAAAAAATTTTCACGAGGAGAAAATAATGTGGCACGATGTAAGCAGAAGACAATATCTCGGAAGTAGTGTGAGAAAAATGAATGAACTTTAAGTGGTAGTAACATTCGTCGAGGTAATAAATATCATCAAATATCAAATGTAACAAATTGTACACGTAATTATTAATATTGTACAACGTGCAACGATATTCATCCTCGTGTTTTATTATCTTGCACTATACTATGCAATTCTAATTGCACTGCAATATAGAAAGCACGTTACAATAAGGGCCAAGTTGCTTTTACGATAGCAGTGGCCGATTAGATTTGGTAGTTTTTTGTAAACTGAGAAGTTAATATGTGGCGTGTATTATAGTCAGTGTTGGGTGGTTGAAGTTTCAAGCTGTGTTTCATATGCGCCAGTGTAGATATCAGCCAGTTCTTATGCCAACTAATTACTTGGAAACAATCACTTGAGCTAATTGGTCTTATTAATAGTATCTGCCTTAATTAGGACCAATCAGTGTTAGAAGAAGAAGCATTCGAGTTTTTGTAGTAATATATTATTGAGTAAACATTGAAACTTATAGTAAACGTAAAGCTTTATGCAAATTAACAGATACACAGAAAGGGTCTTTTCAATCCCATTTATTTTCCTCCCATATATCCCATATATATATCCACTGAATCTTCTGCTTCCACTCTGATGCATTCGTTTGGAGTTACAAGAAAAACGTAACTCTCCGAGCTATAAAAAAAAATGGACCATTGGGAAGACAGCAGAATTTTGACAAAAATGTCCAGTGCCTCGAGAATCGATGCAAATGCAATACACAGTCCACGATAATTATTTTACGATTATTTGGATTTACTTTACGAATGATCGGTCTATATTCCTAGAAAACGGCTGAGTCGAATTCCCACTAGCCATACAGCCCCCCCTCCCCCATCGACAACATCCCAACGATTCCCGAGCAATAAAGTACGTCAGTGAACTCGTCGTTGTAAAATTTACGATCAGGTATCCACCTCTCGTCCAGTTCACCGTCCACCATAAACCCCGTAACCCCTGCCAAACAATCAGACCAAACCGTGCCTACTCTATTCCTCTCCTCAATTCTTTACCATTGGACGTCTCTATCGTTGCACATCTCCGAAGCCACGGTGCATTCCCTAACCTCAGATATTCGTGTTCGTTCCACGCGAAGGAAGGTGGCCATATAGCCCGAACGGAAACGCGGTACCAGCGGCAGTTTCCCTTCCAAGATTCTATTCACAGTGCACGGCCGTCGTTCCGCGCGGCGATTCAGAATCGTTCTCCGCTGTCCAGGTCGCAGCAATTGCGTTCAACCCGGCCCGAATTTCAGCCTGTAACTTCCTAGACGAGATTAATGAAAGTTCCCCATTAAAAGAATGCCCTCTGTTCCGGCTAAAAAGCCATCCACGGTTGTACGGTCGCATTAACGTTGGAAGAGTAATGCCGCAACTCTGAAAAGTCTGCGAGCTTACATTGAATAGCTAGACGGCCAGCACGAGGGTGCTCTTGAACTCTATTCATCCGTTTCGCTCTTTTCACCGATCCTCTCTTTCCCTCTGGCCATCTCGCGCCGCGTTACGCCGTTCGTTTCTTCCTTTCTTTCACGTTCCTCTGACCCCTATCCATCTTTCGTTATCATAACGTTGCCACCGTCGGGGCGGGGCGAAAGTGGTTTCGTCTGCGACCGCGTTACAAAAGGTGCACGGAATTGCCGTGGCTCGAGTATTCATCGTGGCGAACCGTCACGCTGGTCAACCGTGGACCATCTGTACCTTACGTGGTGGCTGGCATTATGCGGATAGGGGATCGGAAGTGCTTGGAGTGTTTGTTTTTTTTGTTTTTTTTGGCGCAGCGTGGTCGTTCGGACGGTGGTGTGTTTTGAATTTTGTATGGGTGCGGGATGTTGCGGCGGTGACGTATCGCGGGGCGTGTTGCGGCCACTTTTGGGTTAACTGTGGGTAGTTGAAGCGGCGTGGGTACGATTAGCCACGATGCATGGGGTTGCGTGCACGTAGATATCGCAGGTGGCGTACAGTAAGAAGAATTGGGTAAATTGCCTGCCTCTATGAAATTACGTGCCGAAGCTATTTATTTGCGATTCAAGCTGGAAGCTTATACGTCTCAGTTAATGGCAGGAATTGATTCGAAAGTCCACCGCGATCTGATATACTGTTCGACATTTACAAATATATCTATCTTCCTAAAAAAAAAAAAGAAGAAACTGCCCTCGTGGAAATCCAAATTCTGTAACACGCATCGCTCGACTACTCGAATATCCACGAGCGAAGCAATCATCTCAATGTACCGAGAAGTATTCCACACAAACAGATATCTCTCTATCCAGTAACAGAATACAAAATCATTCGGAATCCTGTTACGCTGCCAAGACTAAGCCCTCGTACAACTTACTAATCGTTTCAATCCGGCCAGCACTAATTTCGACGCAATCGATGTAGACCGCTCTAGAATTCCATCGAGCATACAGCCATCGCCGACTCCGCTATCACGATCCAAGTTTCAACTACCCTCCCCTGTTACCCTCGCCCCAAGACACGACCACAGTCGCCCCCCATCCCGCCGTCCACTTCATAACACGTTGTCCAGTCCAAAACCTGCTTCACGATAACTCCAGACGTACTCTAATCCCGGATAGTATCGATAGCTTCCGTTCACCCTGTTCTACTCCGACGCGTTCCGCCTTCCTGGAAATTAACCTAGGCATCCTAGTCGATAAATCGTCCGGGATCCTCGGCTATTAGCTCGAAACGTGCAACGGCGGGTGCGCCCTCTGCGTCGAGATAATTTGCTTGCTTTTGTTACGGGTTCCAGCCGGATGTAAATAAAGCTGGGGAAATTCGGATAGGAAGAGACCGCGCGATGGTAGGGAGAGACAAAGTGAAAAGTAGTAGCAGAATGGAAACAGGGTGGACAGAAAGAAAGGAAGGGAGGTTTGGGTTTGCGAAGGGTTGCGTGGCCACTCGTGCCACCGCCAAAAGCCAATGCGATTTCCCGCTGCATACGACAGCGGGTAAGGGACGGGAAAGGGGATAAAGAGCGAGCTGGAATGAAGTAATTCTGGATATTGCCACGAGAAAAAAAAAGGAGTAGGGGCGGGCGGAGAAAAGAGGCAAGAGGGGTAGTGATAACCCGTGGCGAGGGTGAACGAGGTTGGGGCGTTTGGGATCACAATTGAGTAGAGTCGAGCTGCAAACGCCGTTCGTCAGCCTTGTCACGGTCCACGGGATGAAAACTGTACCCGCGTGCGCTGGCTTAACCCTTTCTAATTCCTTCGGCGTTTTTCAACGGCACGGGCAACAATGGCGCGGTCCGTGGCGCTTCTAATTGCCGCGGGGCGAATTATTCGTGCCGCCGAGGACTTAATCGCTGCAGTCGTTTCCGGCGGGAAGGTTAATTGTTCCGATCGTTGCGGGTATAAATTGCGCACTGTTGCTTTTTGCTCCGACGGGACAGCGAATACCAGATGCGCGACGCAACGGCCGTTGGAGGAGTCGAAGGAATTGTATTTTTCGGTGGTCGAATTCAAAGTCTGCGAAGGTTGCTGGGAACGGGGATCGTTATTTTCGTCGACTTCGTTTCGGTGGAAATTAACGATCGATGGTTCAAGGTTTTCAACAATAATTTCTTTTATATCGAGGGAGCTATTTGTGTTTTCGATGTAATGTTTCAGGTAATTCCTCGATTTTTTTGTTGTTCAAACGGAACGCTGCTTTAGTATTCACTTTCTGCACACACGGTGACCACAATTTTAACTACATTATATATTTCCCTGGCGGTCAAACTGCATAAAATTGTAGCAGGTACGCGTCATCAAAGTGGGCGATCTTATAGAAACATCTTACCATGGTTGACACGGTTCCCGCTTCCGTGGTAGATCGAAACAAAAAACGAGGTGTCGTTTCCTACCGAACGAAAGTGGCCATATATACCCAACTTTTTATCCTTCTATGAAAATTACTATATCCCACGTCCATCCAATTGCAAACGCATCAGCGACCCTTCCAATTTTCTTCGTCCTCCGAAATTTCTGTTCAATCGGAGCAGCCCCTTACGAATCTTACAGGCAAACGACGTAATCCACCTACCGCCCTTTGCCGCCACCTCTTCCCAAACTCGTAACCGTGCGATCTCCAAGTGTGTCATAAACAACGCGGCGTTATCGGAATCGCGTGGCCAGGTGGCGAACGAGCGATCGGAAAGACGATTTGATTGATTCGTTCGCGACATTACGGCCAATGCGCCGTCGAAACGGAATGAAGCGTTCCGGGAACAATGCACCGGCATTCGTTTCATTAATCAACGGCATCTCCCGCGGTGCGATAGTTTTGCGGCCGGGTTATCGGCCAGCAGGATCTCCATACGCGACAGATTAACTTTCGCGATTCGGCGAGCCCCGACTTGACGCGATACCGTGGCCATTTTGATCGCTTCACTGATTCGTCGAACATTTCGTTATTCACGTATCGTTGCTTCGGTATTGTCGAGCATATCCTGCCAGTCACTGGATACACATTTGTATTTGGTTGTGCGCCGGTTGTCGCGTCGGCGGTGTATGCTTTCCGATCGGCTGTTTCATTGTTGACGGAGATGCGCGCCGATATTGGTAATGAAGATGAAAGGATATGGAATAATTTGTTTGAACACCATGGACCAGGTAATTGAATTATGTGGGGTTATAATAAGTTGATGGAACGGTGATTGCGGGTTATCTAGGTTTTCGTTTCGTTTCCCGTGGCTTTGATATTTGATTCGGTTACGATTGAGTGCGATTTGTCGGGGACATAACGATGCGACGAATTCTTTAAGAAATCGATGCGATAGCTGATGGGTATATTCGTTTTTAATTGTAACTGTGCGGTCGGGATGACTTGCATAGAATCTTGGATTCTTGTTTCATGGGCCGTGTGTTTAACGTCGTTTCGTTGGAATTTTCTGGGTTTAATACTTCACGAGGTTAGCCGAGGTAATAGGGAATAAATTTGATGAGCGTTACGGACTTCTATTGAATTATGTCTGTTCTGCTCGTATTACCCGAGGCTGAGGTGGTCTAGACGATATCGTAGCTAACTACCAATAAGTCGATAGCAACTATCTAGGAATTCTCATTCTTGAAACTTCAGTTCTGTTTCTATTAAATCCATATCAAGATCCGTAAACTCGGGCATAACCGTAGTTCTCACAGTCGCTGCCCGCGGCTAAAGGCCAAGGATAGCATAATTTAATATTTGGGGTTTACGTTTTGTTTATCTTGCATTTTGTTTTATCGATCATTGCTTACTGCCGTTTCATTAATTGCACAGTTTATCATATGCGAATATTAAGATTTATTAAGGACCAGTATTAAATAATACTAGTATTTGCTTAAGATATACGCCTACACAGGTGGACCCAAAACGACCCAAGCGCTGCACATAGATAAAGGTAAATTTTATGTTCCGCAAATAAAATAGAATACAAAATTCCATCTAACATCTCCATGCCCCGTCTCCAAGCAATCTCGCAAGCACTATCACCAGCCAAGTGTCCCAGCAGCGTGGTGTAATTTCAAATGCATTTCCCCAACGTCAGTCGTCCCTAATTGATTCGCCTGGTTTCGATGGCGTTTACTTATTTATCGCGTGTCAAGCCCTCGTCAAAAGGGCTTACACAGAGCAGACAGTTCGCGTTGCTCCTAGCCAGCCAAGAAATGACGAGGTTACACCGGAGATAGGCGTGTTTGTGAATTAATCGCGACAGAGGAGACCCATCTTCCTGGTTGATGAGCTTTCCCATCTTACCCAGCGCGATCTAAACACTCAACCCGGACTATTTCTTTCATTGTCGCCTTTTCATATTTCTTTACCCGATCCGTCTGTTAATGACAATTCGGCAAACGAGTCTGCCTTATGCATTTGTGCTTTCCGTGCTTGCTACCCTTCCTGGTAATTAGAATTTTCAGTGTGTCGCGTATTTGCATTGCACGCGATAGCTTGACCGTGGTCGCCGGTTTTCTCAGGAAAAGAAGCCGGTGCGCTCCCCGCTATCATTTTCTCTCTCACGTTCGACCCATAACAGAATTTTCACCGTCGTTACTTTTAATTAGGGCTTCTCTCGTCTACATCCCCCCTCGCGTAAACGACGCCACGGCCGCGGAGTAGACAATCGTCGGCCATGAATATTAACATCCGCGTGAACATTAAACGTCGCCCGATGAATTAACTTCGTCGCGGATTGAATTAATCGAGTTACGGGGATTAAAATGCAAAAACGTTGCTATGGAAATATCGCTGCCCCGGGAGACGTTCTTCAGGGTTTACGGATATACAGGGATGGACACCTGGTTACGAAGAAATTTCAAGCGGACTGTTGCCGCCATGCAATAACTTGCACTGCTTTAAGAATTTTATATACAATATCGCAGTATCTGGCTTCCGTTTGTACGTTGAAATGTTCTTCGGAGACAAAGAATATTGGAGGTAAACAATGCATGGTGAAACATAATTAAATACCATGCAGATGAATATTTGGTTATACGTTATTGATCGTTGCAGCGCCAAAGAATTTTATTCGTCGTTTGCATTAGTATCAACGATAAGTAGAAATCTCCAAAATTATTATGTTTGCCATTCAGATTCCATGGTCTCCAGACATTCATTTTTGTCATCCAATTGCACTAACTGTGCCTGTTCATTTCACATTAATTGTAATACATACAATCACAGTTGTATATTGTCTTACAGTTAGTGGCAATCAGCAATTATATGAAGTTCCGTTATTCTTCTTTCGTTAAATGAATTTGAACAATTAAAGGGGCAGACATCGCAATGTTTGTCACGAAGACGTTGAACAGAGTCTTGTTTATTTCATCAAGAATGCCGATACAAATCGACCGGCGTTGTTATTACAGTCCTTTTAGCACCATGCGATGCTATCAACCAACAAACGCTTTAGAGTCGCTAATGTCGAACCAGATTATAATCAGCTACCATCAACGGATTATCAGACATGCCATTAATTCAGCAACGTCTATAAATCGATACGTAATCCTGGCTCTGTGTGTAATGGATGCTGTGTCATATGCAGTTCTCTAATTTTCTATCATTTATGTAGGGTGTTATGATTATTGATACACAGATTTTGGTTGCGATTTTCGCGCTGTGTGTATCTCTCAGGATATTAAATGTTTCTCCTTACATTACAATTTGTAATTATTCCTCGCATTTCGTGATGGAAGTTTGGATGTTTCTGAGATACGTTGCATGTAGTAAGACTTACGATAGATCACTTGTTAGTATAGAAACACTAATTCACATGCGATTAATATTAAATACTGGTAAATACAATTTATTTGGTATTGTAACAGGTATTGTAGGCTTTGATTTTGGATATATTTCTAAATTTCAAGTATATACATTTGATCAAATCAGAACTACCTGACATCGTTTTATATTTATTCATTTTCCCCATAAATTTTCTGGTATTGGAAGAAAGATTCGATAATACATTAAGTTTGGTATACTTGATTAACCTAATATTCTTACAATAATATAGAAATTGAACGAAGAAACAAAGAATACCTAGAATACCTAGTTGTAAATTTCCTGTCACCATTAATTTTGAGTATTAACCGTTCCTTCTGTTTCATAATTTAGTGCCCCCTCTGACTATACTTCAGAACCATTAACCATCTCGTGCGCAGAAAACTCTATAAAAAAAGAATATTTGAAAGTAAATCCGTTCCCTTGATAATCTCTTCAAGACCCATTTATTTAATTCAACTCATTTCATTCTACACATTGAATTCCGCTGGATCGCTCAATGACAAATTCGTTCGCGACAATATAACTTTTAATTGCCCTGGAAATTACAACGAATCGGAAAGTAGGACACCGAACGCTCCGTACTGTTTTAAAATCAAGAATATCAGCGGGCCAATATTAAATTTCCGCTGTCCCAGATGTTAAATCACGGCTGCCTAATTAATCTCGCCGCTGCACCTCCCGCCCTTTCTAATTGACCAATTGTTTCTACGACGATCGAGTGTTCGCATTGAACCTTAACGCGTGGCCACGGTTCGCGCACTATTAAACAATAAGATCGATTCTCGTTTTACGGCGGCAGGGCATTCGAATATAAAATAGCACGAACACACGGCACGCCGCAATTCCAGTTAAAAGCAACAACGTGTTATTCGTCGTTCCCCTTTGTTCTTCTCTTTTTTTTTTCTACCTCCCCGAGAATTACTTGCCACGAATTGAAATGGGATAACCGCGGTGCTCAGACAACCTCGTTTCCGTGTCACGGTACACAAATTGCACGATACGAATTGTGGGATGTAATTGTACAGTGTCTGAGCTCGTAGCGAGTGCCATTTCTGATACTGTATTGGGAATAATGGCATTTGTGAACGTTGCTGACTGGGGTTATTAATCAAAGGGGTTAAAGGATTGTCTTAACGTGCGCCGCGTTTCGTAACGCTGGCTTCACGATTAATTGGTAAGTTTTTGTTTCACTGATTGCTGCATTGGGGCATAGCGGGCTTATTGTTCAAATGTTTGGAGGAGATGTTTTTCTAAAATTATAATTTTATTCCGAGCAACAAGGTAAACATATTATTTAGAGGTGATTTTTCGTATTTCGACGGTTTTTTAAAATGATAATTTACAATAAAGAGAATGGAAATTATAGTCGGCCGCTGATTTAAGAAGAAACAAAGATATATATTGTTATTTATATTATTCGTTGATCGGTGGGTTAATTTTCTAACGAAACGCTATTTGTATTCACTTTCGAACAATTCCGTGCACGTATTAACGGAGAATTGCGAGATATTCCGCGGAAGCAAAATGACAACTGGCACAAAAATTCAAAGCGCCGTTCCTAAGGTAAAGCCGAGAGAATTGCAGCGAAGTTGGGTTTTAATTCAGCCCCTTCAGTCGAGCTAATTGTTAAACTATTTTTCCCGGACGCGATTAAAGTCGGTCGTTGCTGGAAAGATGTTCGCGTAACTGGTTTTGCCGAGCGAGTTGCCGCGAGGCAGCTGCGAAATAAGGTTCATTTAAATCTAGTTTACGATAAGGCTAGTTAACACTTAATGCGCCGTGTAATAAGGGCCCATTCTTTATTATAAACGCATTGAGGCGGTGGCCGATTACGAATGGAAAACGCGATAACTTAGTATTGTCATGAATTCGCAGCTTCTGCGGTTCGAATAACGAGAGAGAATTCGAGCATAGGATTTTTCATTTGTACAATACTTATTCCATAATGATTATTTTCTTCCCTTAATTAATAGTAATTCTAAGTAAGCAATTCTGGTGGTCTTGTAATATTTTAATTGCCAGGTATAAAATTGCCGACTATTAAGCAACCGTATAAAAATAATGTGCAGTAAATCGGGACGCGTCTGTAATTCTTGAAATAAAATTAATATAGATCCTAGCTTCAAAAAAATGTAGTCAGCTGTTTAAACATTCTAATTGTGTTATAAAAGAGGTTTGAGTCGGTCTGAGCGTGAAAGAATAAAGAAATAGTTCTAACAATAAGTCGACCAAGTAACATTCCATCAAGCAAACGTTTACCGGCGGTGTTCTGTTAATCGACGATTTGATACCGTTTAAACGATATCTTTAGCGCTGTTATTAGAGTGGCGCGGAGAAAAATGAAAGTAAACTCCCTATGGAAACATCGATCGTAGTTGTGCCTCAGGGGAGCCCTAAACCCATAAAGCTTGCGATAAATTCTCTTCGCGATAAATTTCGAACTCTTCGGCAGCAAGTCGTCTACTAAGAGTTAAAAACTCATTCTTCGTCCGGATATACGAAGGAGTTATTTTCGAACTATCATTCTGAGCGAATAAAATTAATAATACCAGTCTTCGGGTTTCTGCAACGTTGTTGCTGGTAACGTTTGCCTTCGACATCATTCTGGAATTTTCATTACGAACAACGGCAATCTTAGTGGATCCCTTAATTAAGGCTGAGCACTATTATCTTAGAATTTTTCTTTGATGTCACTCACTCATATCCGAATTACTATTCCGAGAGCTCGTCGAATGAGTTGTATCGCGTGTTCCTTGCCACGCGATGCTGATTATTATAAGTGCATACTTGTACCTTTATTAATGCACGAATTTATCCGCACGTAGAATCGAAATACCTGTGTCACCTTTCAAATTCAACGAGTATCGGGTGTACCCCACGTTATCGTGCGACTTTGATATAAAACATTTATTTATAGAACGTACACTTCCAAAGTTACCCGGAGAGGTCAAGTTCTGCTACTCACCCTGCCTCACCCTTTCAATATACACTGCCGGCCAAAAGTTTCGGGTCACTTCCACCGCGGTGGAAATATTGAATGGTTTGTTAACGAAATCAATTTATAGTATTAATTTGCATATTCCATCTTGCGTGCGTTCTTAAACTTACAATTACAATTACAATTCCACCTAACAATAATAACACAGTCGGGGCAAATCAGAATCATCCAAACGTACCATCCCCTTCATCCGACAAAAAAAAAGAAAAAATCGAGGAGAACGTTGCTACCCCTTTTGCACGCAAACGCGTTAACGCCGTGGGTCGATTCACCTTGCTTCCCGCAAATTAGAGGAAAAAATCACGCACAACGAACGAGCTCTCGCGCACAATGAGAAAAGCAGCTTCCGTACCAAACGCGTGTGTCGTTCTCGCGAGAGATTAGGTTGGCTCGGTTCACGAGAGCAACTCAAACACGTACTTTTTAATGAGAGCCGCGGCCGCGATGGAGCGTGTTCGACGAGAAATAGGAAATGGGATCACGCGGATGATGTTTCATACCGTTCCTTCTACCTCCGTACGCCGCTTCTTTGATTTTCATCCGGGAACGAACGGCTCTTTAACGGTTCCGCGATACGATACAGCCGGTCACGTTGCGTATCACGCACGACCCGTCGCTTTCGACAATTCGCTCGGACGTTATTCCGTATAATCTGTCGATACTCCGATAATGCTCGTCGAATTTCTGTTTCGCGTTGCTCATTAAGTTGGATTGCATTGGCAGGTTGGCGCGCCTCGAATGATAGATTCAATCGAACCGGCGGGGGGGCGAAAAAGAACGTTCATCCGCAGATTCAGCGGATTCCGCATCGCGCCATTAAACGTTAACGAGTCTCTCTGTTCATTGATTAATTTTATACATGATGTTTGCGCGGAACGAATACGCGCGTGGCTTTCACCGGGGCGTTGGGTCGTACGTGTTTGTTAATTTTAGTTGCCTTTCAGTGGACGGGAAATGTTACTTGGGGGAGGGGAATATTAATGTATCGTCATCTAGTTGTAGAGGATATCTCGTTTGCTGTCGCGTCATGATGTATCGGTTCTTTTTTTACTCTTAAACGGCGTAATGCCTCTCGACGCGTTGATGGTAATTTCAAGCCTGGAATAGAGTGCGTGCGTTAAAAAATTATCTGCAGTTACTCTGTTGACGGGAGAAAGAATCGATAATTATATGTAAGTAAGTGACGTGTGCAAAGACCGACAAATTTATTCATCCCGCGGTGCGACACATCTGTATATCGATTTTTTAGTGCCCCGTTGACCGACTGTTATTTACTACTTGTCTTCGGAAACCCGTTCTTGTTACGTATATTTAATAATAGAGCAACTACGTCGGGCTGCAATTTAAACAATCGACGCCTCGAATCTGCGCTCGAATAGCAGTCGTTCGTTAAATGACCCACGATTGGTCGAAAATCCGAATTCGATTCAACTCAATTATTAATAGATTAGACTCGTCGTGATCCCCCTTGCAGGCTTTCGAAAAAAATGTACGACCAGGCGTGTTCCGTGCGCTGATTGCGAGAAGTACGCGAGAATCTCTGAAACAAGGCAACATGGGGTCAGATAAACGTAGATCTTGTTGGTTTAAAATATTCACAAATTCCTCTCGCAGGCCACCTCTACAAA
Organism: Nomada fucata; assembly: GCA_948146005.1. Taxonomy (NCBI): domain Eukaryota; kingdom Metazoa; phylum Arthropoda; class Insecta; order Hymenoptera; family Apidae; genus Nomada; species Nomada fucata. The sequence continues at coordinate 11,306,652 of OX411275.1, forward strand.
CGTGCAATCGCACCGACGTACATTCCCGGCCCATGGACAATCCTATTTCGAGAACTGAAAAGTCCCTCGCCTCTCGGATTCATTGTGCCTTGCGAAACACTTTTGCACGCACACTCGTAGGATAATTAAACTGCTGCTGCTCGCAGCATTCTAAGGGGGAGGGGGGGGGGCGAATTAATTAAGCAGAGAACTTTCCATCGTAGCTGGACAATTTAATCTCATCGTCGTCGAGAACAAGTGGACGGTCCTCGGCTGTTCGTAGGTCGACGTTTTTGCGGGCTAATCGGTGGAAAATGTTGATTTGATGGCTGAGTTCGTGCCTTTGCGTCACAATACGTCGACGTTTATTGGAGCAGCATGATTTTCGTTCGATTTGAGACAGGGATCCGTTGGTCAGCTGGCAGTTCCGATTGCTGTTCCTTTTTATCGGTGAACTTGTGTAGGACGTTGAATTCGAAATGGTTAATAGAAAAATTATGTTATAGTTTTTAATAGTCTTGAGAAATGATATTTATGAGTGCACTGTGGTTGGTTAAATGGTTATGCTGTGGTTTTATATGTTTAATTTTGCAGATACTTTATTTTAATCGAGCGATTAGTATAAATATTGGAACAGACTGTTATTAAGATGAATCTAATGGTGCTTAATAGTGCAACGTTCAAGACATTTTTGTATTTAGTAAATATTGCAAAGTTATTGGCAGTGAATAACTTGACGAAATATTTAGATCCTCTCTAGATAAGCGTAATATAAAGTGCATTTGACAAAATCGTTAAATATAAAAACAAGCTGACGAAACGTTTCACCACCGATATTTCACAAAGATCGTACATATTTTAACACAACAGTGAAAGCCGCGCTAAAAAAAGTTATGTATTTATTCCTCGTAATTTCTACGTATTCATAGACGGATGAAAACATCCGATTTCACCAAATTATTGATACGAAGGATACACATCTACGACACGACACCTCCACTTCGCCGGATACAAGAAAAGAACAATAATTGGAACGGAATCTACTTCTCCCGCTTCACCGAATTAACCGAATTCCATTAACAACGTAATAAAATCGCCCAACGGAAGCTTCTCTGATTCCCAAAATCATTCCTTGAGACATTATTCCAAACGATCCGATGCTTCCGTCCAGACAGTTGAACGGCGCAGCCAGCGTGCAACTAGCATCGAATCGTTTCGGTGCACGCGAACGACCCACGAATTTCGATTTCATCGTCGGAGAAGGTGTCCGCGCGAGTAGCAGGCCAGGTTGCAGCGCGTCTTCAAAGCAGCAAGCGTAATAGTCCCATAGACTTCGTAACAGCTTCCAGATTGTTGCCGTCTATGAAATTTCCGCGAGCGGAGCGTGCACTTAAGCAGCCTGCTCGCGTACGGCCGAGTACGAGGTACGAGGAGAAAGGGTTGAACAGTATGAACGTTCAGACACAGTTAAGGGACACGTTTAATCGACGTTGGCGCAATGGCGCTGGGAAAGATGAAACGTGTTGGCGTCCTTGCGTTGTTTATTGTATATCTATATATTTTTAGTTTGTTTGCTGCTACTGTTTTTGGCGAGCTTACTGCGTGACGCAGGTTTAATACGCGAGATAAAGTGGAATTGTGGATTACGAAGCGTGTGCTGTGAGACGCGTTGAAACGTTGATCTAAAATCTTTCGGCACGTTGGTGAACAATATACAGAATGCGTTGAATGACAACAAATCTATTTTTACCATGTCGAAGGGTTTTGAAAAATTCATATACAGACGCAACCGGATGTGTTCAGTTCTCTGAACACTTTTACCTGACTCGTTTCAGCAATACCTTTGTAAATTACTTTATCAGCTGAAAGTAATAAGAAGACAGTTCGGGCATATAATCGAAAGCAATGAAACGATATCAATTTTAGAACCGATAATGGTCCCCTGAATATCTTTTCCAATCTCGTTCTTATACATATATATTCAACCAGTATCTTTATCTAATCCTAGTGAATTCCAGGTGCTCTCAATAATCATTTTTATTCAACCTGGTATAGTTGCGAATCTACCAAAGGACGCGTCTCCTTAAAACGAAGCTACATGTCTCCTAGCAGCCTCGTCGATTAAGAGAATCCTGCTTAAAGCCGAATAAATGGACGTACTTAAAGATCATTCACTCACTTCTCCAGAAGTGTCTCGGAAATTGCCCCAGAAAATTCGTCGCTCGTGCACCACGCTATTGCAGCACGAAATAATACCACGTTTAGTTTCAAAGGGGAGAGTCAATATCGTGTGATAACATTTCACCGTACGAGACATTGTAGACTCCATGGCTATCATTTTTCTGATTTCGATCCCTCCCTCGCATTATCTGTTCCTTCGCCACCCACATCCGTTTTTAACCTCTGGAACAACGGAATCGGGTCACCGCTCAGCCGATATTTCTTCCCCCACGCTGTTCCGACCCTGCGAATTGCCAACATTTTTTCCCTCCCTCAAATATAGATTGCTTTTTAAATAATCTCCAGGTGGCGACGGGCTTTAAATAGTTTCTGTACGATTCGCAGGCAGATCACGTTCGAATAATAGTGTATTGTTACGATAGATAGTGGAACGGAAGCGGTTTGCTTTACGGTGGGCCGGTAGCTCGTATGTAACATGAAAGTTTCCTTTTACATTCAATAATACCGTGGAACACGGGTGTATACGTCCCGCAGGTATATGCTTCGGTACTTTTAAAGCGACTTTCTATAGAGTCTATAGACTATCCCTGTATGTACACGCGATGTGTTATTCATTTATTATTTAACCGTACGCTGTGCAAAGGTTTCGCGATGTTTTTTCGAAACCGTTCGATAATTATTTTGATTCCTTTGATATATTTTGCCTGTCCGATTGAACGGTGAACTGGAACTTAATGAACGCCGCGGATATGTATAATTCCTTACAGCTCACTTCACGTAAATATTGCTGAATTATTCCTCTCTTTTCCACCCATAAATATGCACAGGCTAAATTATTTAAGTAGTTCCACGCGAAAATTGCACGACACGGAAATAGAAAGAAGCGCCGAAGATTGAGTGGGGAAAATAACAAAGCAGCAAAGGTGGCGAAGTTTAAGATTTAATTCGAAAAGAAAAGCGCTTTCGGGGAGCCTGAAAGGTGTTCATAAATCACCGGAGTTTCATTATCGTTTTCCTGGCGGCGGGGGCAGCTCCTTATTTCAGAGACACCGCGGCAGGTGGAAAATAATTTCGCCGTGGCCAAACAATATCTGGCCGCCGAACTTGCGAGCTGGATTTGACTTTCAAGTCGAGCGCAGGTCATTATGCGAAAGCGCTTCCGCGAACCAAAGGATCCTGCATCCCCCTTTCTCCCCGCTCTCACTCACCTACCCTCTATACTTATTATAGTACGTGACTGCTCTTGAAAGTGTGCCTCAAGTTTCGTCGACGCGGCGGGAAAAGATAAATAACCTCTTACGTCGTTCGTCCCACAACGGAAAGAATTCTGTATTCCTGTCGTCGCGTCGCGGCGAATGTTAAGAGTTTTTGGTGATCATAAGTCTCGGGGGAAAATAAGTAAATGGATATAGTTTTGCAGGAGAAAGCGATTGCTGAGTGTACAAGAGTTTTGCCTGTCACGTCTTTATATATTTTTAGAGAAATAATCGTTTTTTTAAGGCGAATAATTTTATTGCCAACAGTCGTGACGGAATCTTGAATAATAATCGAAGTAAACTTTTGTTGGGTTTGTATTTTTCTGCGAAGAATAATACGAATAAAAATTGTTGTTTTCAAATGTTCCATCAAGAATATTAGTAATTCACGTACATTTTTTGTTACCGTTTTGCATGCCCATAGACTTAAATAATTCGTCAATTTCTAATAAGATGTTTTCTGTCTGTTTTTAGGTAAGTTGATGTAAAGAATATTTGAACCTGTCGATCATTCACAGTTGCCTTTGGGGTTGGTGAGTATACTGCGTCAAGTTTCCAACTGGTGTATTTACAATGAATTTCAATACGATAGTATCGCTTGCTCCTTAGAATATTTTCCGAAGATATTCCTTTCTCTGGATAAAAGTAGTGGCGTATTTAGAATCTTATTTTACAACTTTACATGGACTCCACGAAAATAATGAAAAATATCAGGAAACTGTAACTCAGTAAACCGAAAACTCGGGACGTTAATTAGCGAATGTAATTGAGAGTTTGGTTGGTTCGGTTCACTTATCGTTCGTAAGGTACTCAGCAGTTGAAGAGTTTTACCATATTGCATCGATTAAATATTCGGTGGAGATATTAGCACGCCGTTATTATAGATCCAACGTTATACCCAATTACGTAATTATTATAATTAATCCTGAAAGTGATTTAATTCATGGCGCTACATACAATGATAATAATAAATATTCAATTGTGTCCATCGAAGCATCATATCGAAATAAAAATCGACAATAAAAAGTGGATACAGAACGCGTTAAACGACGCAACGACATAAATATCGCGAATACGTGATTTTAGTAGAGGCGAAAAAATAAATAAAAATTATAAATCTTTCAACTTGAAAATACAGCGAAGTCTAACGAAACGTTTAACCATGTGGTTCATGTTTCAATTACGAACCACGACATTGCGTTATCCGATTCACCGTACATTGGTGCCGTAAACGTATCTTAAACCTCACCAGTTCTCTTACCAATCCACAGGATCTCGTTGCAAAAATCGTTGCGCACGTGACAACGATTTTTGAATGAAAGAGGATAAAGGCGACGCGTTTGAGGGCAAAATATATTCGGTCGCGTGCCTTTACTTTCATCGACGAGCGTCATCGCGGATAAGCGGGATCATCGTAGGAGCAACAGCACGTGAAAGTATTGATTATGCTTTACCTAGCCTCGCTGCGTTTCACGTGTCTCGTGCCTTCCTCTTCTTTTTTTTCCCTTTTTTATCGCTCTTCTTTCTCGCCCTTCCATCTCGTGTTCGCTGCATAAACGCTGTGACGCCATCGCGTTTCGCGTGCGTCCACGTTTCCGCCACTCTGGGGAACGCGTTAACTATTAATCGTTTCCGTTGAATTATAAAATTCGTGTTGAACGACTGCACGTCCGGCGTCGCGGGGAAAATTGTTGCACCGGGGTTGTTTAATTTTTTAAGGGCGACGGACGAACCGAGGGTCGAGGTTCTGCGGGGTGAATAAATGGAAACTTTTCTATATTTGCTCCGGTCTAGCGGGTTCGCCCTTTCGGAATTCTAAGCTGCAACAGAGGTTGAAAACTGGCGTTGCTGGTCACGTTTCATAATTATACAACCGGGCGGGGTAATAATAACCGGAACTTATGGAAACTTGGATGAACATTTGAATTGCAGTAAGACGTTACGTTAATATTCACTTTACTTTTCATTCGGAAATTGGTTAATTTAGGGTGAATACAATTTTATGACGAAGTAATCATTCTCCGTTTGTTACGGGCTTATATAGTTCTCAGTGCATTCTAGAATATAGTGTCAATTATTTATAGAATATATATGAATGTTATATTGCATTTGAAGTTATGATACGTTACTGGCATGGAGTTATACATAATATGTATCTGGTTAAGTACGAAGTTCTATGCGCATTTCTCCGCGAGTTGATGCAAGTGCAAGTAGCCGTTCTACCTCTCGAACACTACAGGAAATAGTTATCATGCGTAGTTGCCAAGAAGTTGGTTCATAGTCTACATTCAAGAAGTTCATTCGCCCCAGCACATTTAACTTAAACACTTCTCCCTTATGCTGAGACATTTACACCCGAATCGTGCAACAACGTCTAACGAGAGCTTGTAGGTCAGTATTATACTTCTCATGGGAACGAAAAATATTTGAACTGTGTAACGAAACTCTGTGAAATCATTCATTTTCGGTGACAGCAGAATTCCGTGTTATACGGAATATAAAATAATTTCTTGAACAGCTTTCTTCTAATGGCCGGTATGAAAGAATACTATTCAAAATGTTCTATTGCCAATTTCATTTGATTCAAGAAAAATTGATACAATGTTTAAAACTCGAGTATAATTGTATCGAAAACGGTGATTCATTAGAAACTCATTAAGCGTAGCTAATATCGTTCATGCTAGTGCAATAATTGCCCCAGGCAATGTGGTGAGGAGCAATTTTGCTATAAAAAAATGAAGTTTTATTATCAAACAGTTTAAGAGTCATCGCGAATCCGCGAAGGAGGCAAACAATTCTATCTCATTCTTTTATATTGCAATTTTCCCTCGCTGTTTCTCGAAATTTTCCGTGGGCATTCAATAGGGATCGGCCATCAAGCCACTGAAAGCCCTCCTCGCGAGCAGTGTAAATATTAGAGCATCCGGCGTGGAGAGTGCTTCGAGCGCCAAACTCGATTGATATTCGACAATTATCGTTCGTCGACTTCGATTCTGGATTCCAGAGTATGCTCTGTGCCATCAATTATCGTGATTAGGAGAGACCATATCGTTGCTATTCCCTGACGATGCGAATGTTCAATGAATCCTGACGGTCGAACTCCGAGGGTAATACGATATCGAAACGTTGAACGCCGGTGAATGTCACGGTGCAGTGAATTGTTCACGTTAATGTCGCGAGTACTTTAGATCCCTGTTGGTACTTGTAACTAGTGCAATGGGTTAAGCAGCAGCGGCATTATAATATTGAACGATGTATTTTAGAGTGGAGAGCTCTGAAGAAGTTGCAATGAAACGTTAACTGTTGAGGTTCAGTCAGTTTATGCCGGAGGAGAAGTTTATCAAATAAATTGAAGACAAATAGAGATATTGCGATACAACTGGATAATATAAATTACGAATTATTATTTCAATAGCGGACACATTAATTCAACACCGTGTAAACAGAAGTAACAAAAATGTTGGCGACAATTGCTGATAATAATCATTCCATTAAAATTTCTGCGAGAGAAAGAAATTTTCTAAAGAAAAAAGTGGCATAGCACAAATCCATGGCATAACACGCATATATGCATCAACACGTTCCACGAGTAATATTAAACAATTCGAATTTTATTTATTAAAGCACTCAATAATAATAAAATGATTGAAATGGCGAGTAATTCAAAACTTTATGTACAATCAATTCATTGTTAATACATCAATTACTTGATATACAGTAAATTCTCATCCTTGAGAAATACTACCTCGAGGAATTCTGCGCAATGAAAATTGTACGAGATTCTGCCGACAACTTTTTCATTCGAACACGACGTTCCATTTAATAATAATTAGCGAACCTCACCAGCCTATACATACCTCTAAACACATACTCTAATTGACTCCGTCGAATGTTCCCGTCGATGAAGCACGATTAATCACCACCCCAAAACTTATCAATTCGCTCAGTCGCCTGAGTCTGAATAACATCCGCGTATAAGTTTCCGCCGTCGAGTATCAGTGATTGGAAACACATCGATGCGCCAGCGTAGGTTCGAGGAATTGAGCCGCAAATGTGTGCTTTGCATATTGCGCCGGAGTCAGCGGGATTTCATTTTCGGTGTGCCCATGATGCGTGGCCAATGGTGAATCAAACGTGACTGAAATTTCCCTCTGGACCAGCTTAACGTCGCTTCATCGGTGACAGTAGCCGGTCATTAACCAGAAATGAAGGCGCCTCCGCTAGATATTCAATATTGATGCACGAGGCACCGAGAAAGATACGAAATGGTTTCATTTTTTTTTTTGTTGCCGCTATCTGGCGAGAATATATTATAGATTTTAAGAGAAGTGTTTACGCAGCTGTGCGTCGGTAAATTTGTGCTTGGATTTTGATATTTCATGGAAAATTGTGGATGAATTATTCGAGGGTTACAGCAAAAGGTAAAATGAAAACAGGTTTAATGATAAAATGTGTGTTGGTTACGGTTAATAAAAATGGTATCGTTTGTTTTAATTATAATTTGATTTACCGCAACTTCGTTGTGTAGAGTAATATGGTTGGTTTTTACATTCGAGTAAATTTTAATAATAATAGGGGTTGATATAATTCCATAAATTTCGTGTATGTATAGTTACAATAGATCTTTAGTTGAACATTTTTATTCCTGACTATGTGATAGTTGTAGATGCATATATTTTTAAAATACTCTGTTCAGTTGCTGTGGAAATTACTGTCGCAATTAAGAATTTTGTTATTATTTTATTTTTAGCTTTGGGAAAGGTTTTGCCTCTATTTTTAGTACAATTTAGTATTTTGCACATACAGGTTTTGAGACTGATATTATTATTATTGTCACTACTAAGTGGTGGTTAATTGTAAATTCAGAACGTTGGTCAAGGATTATCATTACAAATTTAATCAATACTTTGTTTGTATATAATTTCTCGTATAATTAGTTATTTATATGCGATACGATTATTGAACTAATTACTCATTTCTGCAAGCTACTGGCTCACAAATCTTATTTACATAATATATTATTACATATACAGCGCAACTCCAACAAAACACCGTATTTATAACAACTCTCAATATTGCATACAGCTAAAAATACTTGTGTTCATATTCGCAGTAATGCACGCTGTTGAAAAATATAAAACTAAAACACGGTGAAGATCCACCAGAAATATTCGATATCCCTGACACAACTCTTATACAAAATTCAAAGCACACGACAATACAATTAAGCAATTTCTATCATATACCACGTAAACTGATAAAAGACAATTCATTTATCGTGAAGTCCTCTACCAAAGGCAGGTTGTGGCTGGGTCGGCAATATTCACCGTGCAGCCATCCTTTTATAGCCGATCGACGTTTATTTTGCGGCCAATCGATGACGTCACCGAATAGAATGGAAGGTATTAATATCGCTTCTGAGGAAATTCGACGGCAGAGGCTACTAACTTTTTGAAACTGAGCTTTCTTTCGGGTTGTGTCCCAAGTGCCACTGAATGGTCTACGCGTAAATTAAAAACACTTTGATGGAGCTTCCAGTTATCTATAATTTCGTGTACATAAATGTAAGGGGAATGTACTTTAATAAAATGCAGAACAATTTTCTTTTTCTGTACCTTGTCTGCTGCATATATAATAACATTTATTTGATTGATTTATTATCTATTTGATTTTCGTCGTACTTATGGTCGCATCAATTTATCTTACATAAACGAATTTTCTGTATTATTATTATTATTATTATCGTATATGTCGTACTGTACGCTAATCTGTCGCCTCTGTTGAATTCATCCCAACTCACGTGAGTTGAAATATGTGGTCGGGATGCGAATAATACTGGTCGGCGGATCAGTTGGTTAATTCGCAGTGCATCGATTTATTATTACAGCTTAAACTCCTATGTATATTTATATGTATTATTTGTCAACATTTGCAATCTGCAATCGAGTGGATATATGAGGTTGGCTTCATTTACGAGTGGCGTAGAAAACAGCCGATTAATTGTAAGTTAGACTTCGATGGAAATTAAATCTCTATCAATAACGATTGATGTATTCCAATTATATTTTGGCTGTGTATATTTGTTATCATTAATCGACAATGCACGTGGAGTATAGCTTATTGTTAGTCGCAATTTCTGGCATTTTGCAAACCATATATGTATAGCCTGACCATAGTGCACAATCTGCAAACCTTGTTCTTGAATTATACCATCGATTGTTGTTCACTGTATTGTTTGATGGGATAAGTTCGCCAATCATCGCAACTTCTTAAAACGGCTAGGGAACGTTGAAGGCACAATTATGCATACGTTCCGCGGCTTCGACGTACAAATTATGCAGTGCAAGTGGCAGATAAACCAAAATAAACTCGATAAACGTGCAGCAGCGCTGGTGAAATTACCCGACGCACAATTGGTTTTTCCGTTCGCGCAATGATCGTTGAAAAATTCAACTGTATTCCCGATATTACGTTAAAGTCGTTTCATATGCACATTGCAGCGATGTCCAGTCTGCTCCGCGTAATTAAATATTCAAACGGCATTGAAATTTTCTGGGAGGGCGGTGCCGAAATTTCGCGGTGTGGAACAGAATTGCGATATTTTTAATCGCGGCAGTTGTACAGAGACTACGCGCGTTTCTTTCATTTTCCTCTTTTGTATTTTCGTGTTTTCGTATTTTCGATTGAATTTGTTTGCGCGTTCCGCCAACAATTTCTGTTTTAATAGACTCGTGTGGATTTCAATGCGCACAATTCACTTTTGCGTTTTCATTTGTTGGGTGACGGTGCGTGATTGAAAGGGTGACTAGGTACACGATTGATATGTATCTATTGTATTTTCAAAGAAAAAAAGGATTTCACCTAAACGACTATGACATTTGAGTGAAACTTGACGGATAGTTTTCAATAAAATAGTTCTATTATTCCAAAATCAGGATCGATTCGTACGGAACCTGAACCCAATATGACGTTTACAACAACATCGAATCTTTCTCAAACACTATACCAAAGTCTTAATAAGTAACAATAAATTCACCAGGTTTATCCTTTCTCTCGCCACACGGCAGTAAAACATCCAGCACCAGCACATTCGCAGAAAGCAAGTCGAAAGCAAGTAAATTGCTGGTCGTACGACGCCCAACAGATAGATCCACTTGGACTTTCGGTCATAACCTTCGAGCTAGCTAAATCATTCGGCTGAAACTTATTCGACTCGTAGCCTGGGCAGTAGGAAGTACTCGTGTAGAATTTCCAAAAAGTGCTATCGACTGAATCACAATTTATGCACCACAATGCGACAATTCACGTTTCTGCGAGCGCTGGTCAGTGGTTGCAAGGAAGAAACATCGACGCTCTCACCTGGCCAGCAAGATCTCCCGATATAAACCCTATAGAAAATATTTGGGGTCAACTTGTACGTGAGGTGTACGACAATTGTCGGCAATATAATACCGTCGCCGAATAGAAAATTGCGCTATTGGAGGGCTGGAATCGCGTTACACCGAACCAGCTACAAAATCTAGCGGAATCAATGACCATGAGAACGAATTTATTAATAAAAATTGGCGGAAAGTTAATAAATTATTGAAACCATTTGTTTCTTCAAGTTCCTACGTTTCAGTCAATTAAAGGTTTTGTTCCTCTCCAAGTGGACCTGTCATTTTGTTTCCGTAAGAAATTGCCAAAAATCAGATAAACGTTCGCAGTACAAAAATGGACCACTACATTCATACGAAATTTTACATAAATACTCCCCAATGCCCGGGCTAACTGTCGAATAATTTTCAGTCGGAACCGCGAACCGGCTTCTGTTACGCACTGCAACTGTTTCGTCTTCGACCCTTATAGAATAACACACCCTGCCAGGTATACCGGTGTCATTCCCACGCAGTTCCAATGATTCAAACGTACCCCATTCTGTTTCTCCAACGGCGCGCGTTAACGGGTTAACATCGATGGAAATGTTTTCCATATGAACCGCGTCCACGTGATATCGACTGAGCGGGAATTGTAATCTGCCCGCAAGCCGATGGCGAGACGAGCGCGCGAACGAGAGGTTTACAAAAGCTCACGGGGCCACGGCTATTCGTGGGAAACGACGCGAAGTAATTAAAAGTCGATGGAACCTAGTGCCCTGCTCTGCACACTTTCTTTCACTCCGTTTCTCATTCACCGCCGGTGTTCCTCTGCACGCGCGAGCGGCACTCACCCCCGAGTGGCTGGGGACGATGTTCGTATCTTGAGGAGTGCACCCTGGTTGCTTGATATCGATTCGTGATTCCACGCTGGGTCTGCCTATCGTTGTCGAATTTTTAATCCGACCGTCTCGTCGGCAACCGAAGTTTCACCGGCCGTTTCTTTCATTTTTCCGGCACCTTGTACCTTTGAGTATTTTTGCGATGCGTCGCGGTTCATTCGTATGGTCTCAGTTTATTCGGGGAACATTCTGTGCACGGCCTCAGGAATTGTATCGTTGAGAATGTTGAAGTCACGGACGAAAATTTCGTGTTTTTTTTTCTGTCTTTTAGCACTTGACGTGCCCTTTTGTACTATTGGCAGTTTACCGATATCGAGCCTCGAGGGGGTGAGAATGGAACGCAGCCCTGTTTCGGTAGATAAATTTTTATATTTTCGACAATTATTATTCTCTGCAACATCCATGCGTATAAATTCTCGTACAGTCACGTGAGCCATTCCCATTAAAAAATCATATATTATCAGAAAGGCGCCGCTTTTTCAGATATTCGCTTCCCTTTGTACGCAGTCCATATTGAAAGCAGCCAACGATGATAAACTTCAAGCCAATACTATCGATTACTCGAGAAACCTGGAAATACCCGTGCAATGAAGTCAGAGTGAATAAAAACTGTGACCCAGCGAAGCCACAATTTTTCATTTCTTCCATATTAACGAACACCCCGGCTACGGTCGTAGTTTGGCCATTACCGTGCAGTACGAACTATATTTCCGCTTTATTTGCCGCATAAAACGGACAGTATTCTTCTAGCGACGCTAGCGCTAGCAAATGGAGGGAAGCCGTTATAAAAAGCGCTCTTCCGCCACCGCAAAATCGATACTCGCTGGGGTTTTATACTTGAACACTGACTAGGGACACATTTAAACACCGGGAAAAACCCCCTCGTCTCGTTTTTTTTATTTTATTTTTGTATTATTTTGTTTTTTTGTGGTTTTTTTTTCGCTAGGAAGTGTAGCTTGGGATTTAGGGTTGTTTTGCAACGTCACATAGCGGTCTGACAATGCGCTGGAACAAGGGTGTCACGCCCGTCACGTGCATTAATGAATGGGAGAAGCAGGGGAGCTAGTGCTTGGGTTCTGAAACTGCTGGAGGCAACCTCGGCGAAACGTGAAAATACACATAGTCAATCGTGGGAGTTTTTGGCCGAATGCAGGTTCTGTTAAACGTCTAAAGAGTTGCTTCGATCGATCTGCTATCGAAGGCTGGATGAGTTTATTCAACGTTCGATTTGCAATTCTTTTGTACGTAAGAATTGTTTCATTCGGGAATTTCGCATATTTTCAATCTGTGCTTAGATTTGTTATGAACCTGCGATATCGCATTTGAATTTGTACATTTAATTTTTAACTTCTGTCTAGATATAAGCACTCGGTTAGGTATCGACTTATTGATAGTTGAAATAATATGCACATATGATAAAATAAAATAAATGATGAACGGTAATTTGCGGAAATCTAATTTCTTGGACATCATGATTTATTTGTATAAACCTGTAAAATCCGCATAAGATTTTATTTAGAAGTGTCGAAGGTATTTTGTCATTCTGTATCCAGGAGAAATTTGATCAATCGATTAAAAGTAACATTCAAAAAGGTAGTATTATAAATAATAAAACGTAATAACCTGTTTGTTTGTTTGCGTTTCTACCGAAACTCGCAAGTTGTCAGTTAGCGTAGTGTACGATTCCTGAGTGACACCGCATCATGCATAAGAAATGTGTGTTAGTGAATACGATTACACCCCTATGGGAATGTGTTAATTTCGTTCGTTCTGACTGACAGCGAGGGGGCGAAACTGCATAGGGGTTGTCACCGCTGACTAGTATTGGTATTGGACGTTAAGTCGAACGAAATTTGATATACAGCCAAAAATTGTGTTATTTATGGAGACGTAAAATACTGCAACATGAAATGGCTTTTTTAAAAAATCGAATTACTAACCGATGGAAATTGCGCCAACCCTACACATTATTAAAATGTATCATTATTTTTATAATACTTATTGATCATTTTATCAATTTTATATCGATCGTTTTATGAACGATAGTGTTATTAAATTAAATTATTATTAATTACGCGTACGACTGCATTATAAATGAACATGTTTTCGATTTTTCAATTTTACTTCACATCGAGATAATTGCGTTCATGAATTATCTTTTTATTTTACGCGACAAATTACCTCTTCTGCTCGTTCTACGTTTTTATAGTCACCTGGCGTATTGTTTTCGCACGTGTGTGCGGTAGTATCGATTGTCGTAATAAAGGTGGCACCTGAATGTCTGAAGAATCAGCAGAGAAGTGGCGAACGACAGACTAGGGTTTTCCCTTGATAGCCTTGAGTGGTCGAAACCCGTTTGAGAAGTTCTGCTTTCGGATCATAACACAGCAAGGACCGCCTTGCACATTTAGGAACCTGTAACCGCGAAGCATTCCTCGCCTACCTAGTGATGTCACCCTCGAGAAATACGAAGCCGTGAATGGACAAAATTGTCGCGTTAGTAATGACGTAAGAGAATTTGAAGAAATCTAAATGAATTGTCATTTTCGCGTTTTTTTTGTATAGCACTGCTGCCTTTTGTATTCGAACAAAATTTATTGGTAGAACAGGAAACGCTTCTTTCTGTTATTTTTTCTTCATCTCCAGCGAATCGAACCGAACTCCCAGAGAGAACAATTTGTCGCGGCATTTCGTTTCGCGTGTAATGCGTTTTACCTACGAACGGGATACTCGAAAGGGAAATTCTAGAGCGCACTACTTAAGACAGTATTGAGGGTTGGATATAAAAAGCCGTGCTAAGCGTGTTCAAATTGGATTACTTGACGCAGCGACGTAATATTGTACCAAACTGTAAGAACAATATTCATTTACGGTGTAATCTCTAAGAAAAACAGTGGGCAGGATTATTTAAATTAGGTTACTCAATAGAACGACGTCGGATTACACTGAAGACCGATTGCAGCGTTCAACTTTACGCGGATAATTTTAAACCCTGCCTTCGGCGAATGTTGCTCGAGGATAAATTCAGATAACGTTCGAATTTTATTATTTAACGTCGCACTGTTATTCAAAGTTATTATATAATCTCCAACGTTATGCAAACAAAAAGTCCACGCGGTAACGCAAGAAGAAAAATAGATTGAGGTCTATTTTTAGAATGCGCCCGGTGCGAATCAACAACTGAACCGCTCAAGGTAAATTTAAAAATAAACCCACTAGTTTCCCGAAACTGGAGTATTCAAGACCGCAGTAGTGTCGCCGCGTGTCGCGCTACAGAGAAACGAAAAGTTCTTTCAACCGCAGGCACCTAGGAAGGAAGACGAAACCGAGAAATATTTTCATGACCCACAGGTGGTCCTATAACCGCGTAATTTCGCAAAATTATCGGACGGGTTGCTCGTCGTTCTGGTCGCGCACAGTATCGATTGTAACGTGTAAAACGTCCAAGGTCCTGCATGTGACTGTGCATATACGTCCAAGCAAAAGGGGTCGTAGCGTGTAATCGATATTTATTCCTGACGTGCTTAATAAGGTCTAATTACTTTACGGCCGCGTGTCTGCGTCGTTGGTCGATATATGGTTGCGTTAGAAAAGCGTTGCTCTCATGTTATGCCACGGAATCGAATTGTCAGTAGGCTGCATCGATCTCATCGGTGTCCGTCATAAACGATACGCTGACAAACCTCTCTGGTCGTCGTTGAACGCCGTACAGCAATTTCTGAGCGAACCTGTTGACGAAGATTCTCTAATGTACACCTGGAAACGAAATTTATCCAGCATCGGATTTTTCGCCGTTCGTGTACCGTTCTTTTGAAATTCATTGCTCTGCGAACCGTCGTGATTAGATTGAATCCATCGCGTTTGGAAGATTATTCCACGTTAATGGACCGATCCCCGTCGCGATCCTCGAAACGATTTTTCCGCCTTTCTCGCTAACTTCTGAGCACTTCTGAGTACTTCTGAACGAAAATTGGCTCTTCCCTCCGTGGGAAAGCAATGTATTTCGTGCCGGATAAAAGCGTATAGCTGGGCGCGAAGATTCGGATGAAATTATCGAGGGTGCAATTGAAACGAATGACCAAATCGTAGGAGGGCATTTGATTTCTTGGAGGGATGAGAAACGATTTTATATTCGGGTTAAAATTTTGCTTCATTTCGAATGTTAATATTTGCATTTACTTACCGTGTATAAGATGTATCGAGGAAATAATTTAGTAATTATTATATGCATGTACCGGAGTGATGAAACTTTTAACCATGTGGCCCTTACTATTGAAGATAATCTTGGAAAATAATATCAATTTTGAATAGCCCCTGTTGGCGAACGGGTTAAGATAAACGTAATGCAAGCTGCCTTTAACAAAATTAATCGAATAAACAGTGAACAACATTGCTCAGGATAATCAAATACGGTAACATATTCAACTATAAAATCATACGTTCCAGACATATAATAAATAAAACTCAAGTTAACAGTAATGGTATTAAACAATTTTGAATCGGCCCAAAATTTGATTGCATTTAACATAACAAATAATAGTTTTCAATTGCTCGTCCACTTATTGTTATCCCAAATTCTATGTCCAACAAACAACATTAATTTTATGCACCGAACCACGCTACTGATATAAACGACCGTTTAGTGGGTGTATTTGAAAGTCGATGGTTAGTTTATTCGTGACTAGATTGCACACTTCGGTAAGGTTCGCCGTGTATTTACGCTCAAGGGCGAGTTTCGACTGAAAACGCCCCGAAATTGGCTCGTTAGAGCGGCCAGGTTACCGCGCTAGACACTCTTCACGCGAGCATCCACTTCACGGAGATAGAGAGCGTCCGATTGCGTGTAGAACGCGTTAGTTTCGCGAAATCGATACATCTTCCGCGGGTTGAACGACTCAACGATGTTCGATTCGGGTATTTCGAGGAAGCGTTCTCTCTGGGGGCTGATTTCCGTTTGCTTTGACTTCCACGGAATCCTTTGAGGTTTCTACATACTCAAACTTTATTGTGGGTACCTCAGTTTATGGAGGAATTTATCGCAAACTGAATTCCCCGATTCTGTGTTTATGTTTACGTTGAATTTTACGTCACAATTTTTACCCTGGATTTATGTGTTTTATAGCGGGACATCAATTCTTCCGTGCTGCAAAACGTTGCAATAGATGAATCGTGCTCTCCCCCGTGTCGATCTATTTTATAGATGGATGTTTCTACTTTGTTTTTGTTTTTTTTTATAGATTACCTGTAGATTTTATGGTAATGGTCAGAGTATATCGCCAGTCGCTCGTTTTATTTCCAGAGCGCTTTATAACTTTGGCTATTTTATTCGTTCAGAGAATTGCAAGCAAAGAGGGAACAAACAGTTCAATTTATTGGAGAACCATACACGCAGGTACCTCTGCGCAAGGAGTTGCAGTGTAGCATAACAATGATTTTAGTGTAACCTGTATACAAAATGTTTAATCACTGATACTTGATAGACTATTATTCGAGCTTAATAAATAAAGCATTATTGGTACAAACATGTATCTCATCTTTTGCATAAATAATATACGCATAACGAGGGTGCGGGCAGTGTTGTTTCGATTAATTGCATGGTTACTATTTTCACTAATAATCTGTTGAAATTTTACCTCGACTGTATATTTCAGACATAATTTATATTCGAACGCAATAATTATATGCATATAGTTACTATATTAATAGTAGTCATTTTAAAAACATTTCCCACTCATTCCTTTCCATTAATTTTGTCAAACATCGCAGAACTTCGTTCCGCGAAATACATTACTCATAAAATACACCTCAATTCTAATGGTAAAAGGGTACACGTGTGAACTAACAAAAAAATGGCAGAAAAACAATCAGCAAAATAGAGCTACAATCGTTTCACTCCGGTGACCCGCCGAATATAATTTAGAAAGCCAGCTTTCATAATGCATACGTACAACGGAAATCATTAAATACCACAAATGGTCCCGATAAAGCCGCCGTCCTATTCTAATCTTTTCTCCGCAGACGTATAATCAGGGCAATCGGGGCAACTTTGGAAGCTGTATGGGAATATTGGCGTGAATCGGCGGTCTCTAAGTCCTGGCGGGGTTAAGCGTTCACCTAATCGCCGATTGTACCCTTTCCATGTACAATTGGCCCGTGAAGGACATAACTCGGGTATTAATGTGGCTAGTAGCGATGCACATTGCATCGATTTTCCAGCACGTTTACTGGTATCGCGTAACGCCGGCCGAGTGAATTGCACGGCGCGCGAATTATATGCGAAATAATCTCGTCTCGGTTCGATTCTCCTTTTTCTTCTCTGCCGGCGAGTTGAAATCGCTGAGGCCGCCGCGAATGAAACGCGAGTTCATGAAAGGGATGAAGAGGGCACACGGTAAAACGATGAATACCATTTCTACTTTATGAAACTCAATGGCGGTGTTCGTTCGGGCGTATAAAAGCGAGCAAAAATTCTGCCGCTCGGCTTTACTCCACAGTAATACACTTTAAATTGGCCAGCTTCGGGATACCGATTCGTTACGGCCCGATCGGTACGCCGGGGCACGTTTTTATTCATCGAATGCACCGTGTTCGTCGTTTCGACGTGCGTCCCCCCATCGATTCGTTGTTTATTTTATTTTCATATGTGGATCGATACCCGTTTCGCGGCAGCTTCGGTATTTAGTGCGGGAAAAAGGAACGGAATAAAGGGGAAGAGTGCAGCTGTTTTTGTTTTTTCCCGCTCGTCGACACGAGTTCGCTTGTGTCGAACAGGGAATTAGTTACGTCAGATTGCCGGGACGTTTCCAAGCCCACGTGGTACGCTGATCCGAATAATTCCCTATGAGCTTGTGGTTTACTATCTTGTTGTGAGGCTCACGCCCTCTGGCTGCAGGGATCAGGTTTATCCCTAGGCTAGTGGTAAAATGCGATGCGGGTATGGCAGAGAACAGTTTCCTACTATATCGGTGGCTACGGTGCAGATATTTTCCATTGGCTGTCGATTCCTTGATACGCTTTCCATGGTCGGTATATGGCAATAAAAGCGTTTCAATTGGTTTGATCGTTTCCGTATAACTGTTTCATTTATTTTCATCTGACTTACTGCCTTTGGTACTTTGTTTTTTTATGGTAAGTAATGTTGTGAACTGTAGGTAATTTTCACGAATGTGATACCTGTAGATGGTATGTCGGCCGGGTCGCTTATCTACTAGAGACATTTCTGCTTCCCACATTGGCAGCCACGGTCGTAGTACCATTTTCAAACACCAGCTTTAAATTTCACTAGATTTACACCAGATGGTAGGGTAAGTTTTCTAGATTGTCTCATCACGAATCAATACCTGGAACATATATGTTACTGTTGACTGTTTCGTGCATCCGAAGCTTGAGTTGATTGAACTTACTCGATGCGACTGTTGTTTATACGTTATTGCATAGCTGAAATAAATTAAATTAGTTATCGAAAGCTGTGATATTAAGGTACACGACCTGTGTGATATTAAGGTCTATGAGTTTTTGCTAAATATACGGTGTATCAAAAATACTGCTGGTTCACGCACGGCAGGTGAATACCTCGTTGGCTAAGCTTCGCATAAAGAATATAACTGTTTAAATGTTAATCAGAGTATACCCTGCACTCTATGGAGAACGCCTCAGTTGGTTCCTAATTAGGATGGCCTCTGAGCAGGGAATTCGAACAATGCACCAGTTCGTTTGACCATTTTAAATACGTGATGCACCCTGTGAAACGAACTATCCGTGTTGAAACGCATGTAGATTTTTCTCTCTCTGCGTTTGGTCTACCCCATATTTTTTTCTCTCCTTTTTTTCGTTTGGAAAAGTTCAAAATTTTTTGTTGGGTTCGTTTACCCGTTCAATGTACCCATTATACATAGTTTGCGAAGCTCGCTGCTTTTGGAGACGGCTTCCAGTTTCCCTCGGCTCTGAAGCATTGTTCTGAAATTCTTCTGACGTGCACGCCACGGGTGAAACGGGCAAAGGCAAATTTTACTGCACCGGGGTACGTTGGAGTTTGTTCCACGAAGATTTAGTGGTATCACGAAGAAAGATCGTTCCAGGTACTTTTAATTGTATCTGTACGGCATTATTGTAGCATGAAAATGATGTACTTGATAATTAAGGAAGGGGTGGCTGACTTTTTGGCAACAAAGGATTTCTCACGCTCAAACGATTAAAAGTGACAATTAATGCTTACGCGTAAATAGACTTTTCTGTAACATGTAATTATGGTTTATTTAAATTAATATCAATAATAATTTTCGAAAATATCATCACCGTCGCACAGAAACCCCAAACCCACATTCCACATTTCACAAAAAATAACGAGCTTTTCAAATATCTCACCAGGCAGGGTATAAACTGTCCACCCAGAAAACCCTCCACCCTATTCCCACTGTCGAATCGGAGCAGCAAATTATTCACGCGCGATCGATAAATACATCTCGTGAAACGCACTAACGCGATTGAAAGTCGGAGCGAAAACTCCCAGATGAAAATGTAACGTGTCCCGTTGTACAGAAAATTTCCTTTTAAAACGGAACGACGAGAAACCCCAAAGCGAAACGTATCAAATATTAAATACGAAGCGTTCCTGCCAGCGGACCACTTAATTAATCCCAACGATCGTTGTTCCCCGTGTTTTTATCATTTTCCACGTGTACGCGGACTCGGCGTTATAACGCGTAGGGGTTGGTTCTGGGCGATGTTGTTGGCAGCATGGCTTGCGGTGCTCCAATTCTCTACGACACTACTTTCTCCTCCTCCGCCTGGCCTTTTCTCCTCTTTCTTCGTTTTATTCTTTACTTTTCTTCGTCCGCCTGCTTAACTAACGATGCTAATGAGCGACAACCTACCCTGGAAGTGGCGGCTTGTATTAACACACGATCCCTTCACCGCCGATGCCAACACTGCGCCGTAATAATTACATGCAAATACAAACAATTACTCGGCCAACGAAGCGAGAGGATACAGAATCTGTGTACAGGTGTGTCAAGTGGATCCTCGCGTTGCTTGTTTTGGCTTCGTCCACCCCCGCCGACCCTCGACTGGTGTTTCTTTAAGACATGTTCGCTCTTTCGTTGAATTTTTAGGTCGCAAGGAGGCTCTTTTTCGGACGACGCGGTTTTTACAAATTTGTAAGGAGTACGGTGAAATGAAAGCGAGGAGAAGCTGGGACAATTTTGTTACTTAAGAGTTAGTTCTTTCATGTTGATGATACATGGAAATGTTTTTTATGCAGAATGTGTTCAAAAATATTTTTCTATCGCACTATACATGTAGTAAAGAAAGAAGATTTCATTCTGGTATGAGATTTTGAGCCGTAGGTTTTTGTTTGCTTTGCAGACGATAGTGAGCAGGGTTGCGTCAGTTTCTTTTATTTGTGGATTTTGTAAACAATTCTTTGCAGTTAGACACTTTTAATTTAAAGGAAATATATATATGCTCATTTGGAGATACGCTTTTGCCTAGAGAAAAGTGTGATTTTGCTAGATAAAGAATAAAACGAGCGTTCGAAAAACCAAAGACCTATAATATTCGACTGGCCTTCGTAAAACCGAGTGTCCAATAAAATTTAACGTTAACGTACTACGTTGAACGCTGCAGCTTCGTAATCGTAGCTTCCGGAGTTCAGTTTCGGTTCTTGTATAAACGATTCGAGTTCCTCGTACGTGATCGGCACAAGTAAATTCACAGTTCAGTTCGTGCACCTACAACGTCGAACATGTCGCACTAGCAGTTTGACTTATACAGTAACTAGTTTCGAAGGTCGTTTACTAAAACATAATTAACAAATGCGGCAAAAAATTATATTTGGTAACAATTTACGTACACCGTTCAATGCCAAATGTTTAACTCAGAAAAATGGTTTGTCACATTTTCGTTCTCATGGCTCAGTGATTTTTCTACGAAAAAGTTTCTTTCGTTTCAAATTGAAATTGAATAATCTTAGTACAGTCGCCGTTATTTAATCAACTCTTTAATTTATTAAATTCTTCTTGCGAATTCCACCCCCGCGTCGAGGCAGTCGTTCAAATAATTACGCAAATGAATTTTGGCCGAATGATAAATTAGAATACTCTCGACTCTCTGGATACTTGTTAACACCGCCGTTTCCGCGTTCCGCGGAGAATAGCGGGAACACTCTGTTCAAAAACTGCACCGACTTAATCCACGCTTAATGGTGAAGCAAAACGAAAGTAAACGTTTATTTCAGCAGGCGAGCCTGCGGAGAACAGGCACGGAAAATAGTGGACGACCGAGAAAATGTTCAAAACGCGAATGGAAATTCTAATTAACGCGTGCGTTAGCCGGAGAATTTGCTCAGCAAACGACACCGTGGATATTTGAAAATCTCCGCCGGAAATTGCATTAGCATGCGTTGTTACTCGTCAAGCCTCGTCAAGAAACACGATTCGCGAGTTCCGTGGCATCGATCGAACAGGCGACTAAGAAACTTGCAGATTGGAAGCGAAACAATTATTAGGCGATGGGGGGGAACCGTAAGTATACGTTGAACTTCGCTCAGTTTCGAGGGAGATGGTTCGCTCGTTCTATCGTGCATACACTGTGTGCCAGTAATTCGGAATTCGCAGTATTATACAGCGAGAAACGAAAGTGAATTAGACACAGAAATATTGAAGGAAAGTAGTATTATTCATTGTTACATAGAACGAATGACAGCTTACCGACGTAGGTAATAGGAACAATTTTTGGACATTTGAAATTTGTTTTTCCTTTGATTGTAATAAATATAATGTATATAATATGTTTTGTTTGCCGATTTAATGTGCTAAAGCTTGTAAGTTTCATTTTACCTGATAGTTTCTCCATAAGGTTTTCGCTTCTGAAACAGCCCCAATTCGTTGCGCAGTATTAATACACATAATCCGCATATGCGTATTTGTACAGTGGTAAATATTGTGGAATATTACTAATATTCACATTTATTAATTATGTACGCACTAATGGAAGTGCGGTCAATATTGAACATTCGATGAGTAATAATACTAATTCAGAATTTAATAGGATTAGTCAGAAGTTAGCTATATTAAATTTACGATAAAAATCAGCTGTAGAAAATTGCATGAAAGAAAAACTGAATATCTAAAAAAAAACGAGAATATCGGACTTTCGTAATGGCTCTTTAACAATGCTCAGTACACCGGTGCACGATGACGTAGGTGTGTTACCTTTATCCGAATGTAATGCAAGAGAAACGCTTTGAAATACGTGAATTACGTCACGATGTGAAATATGGAAAATCGAATGTACTCTGAATAACTGGTTTATTCAGCATGAACTAGTATAAAGTCTATGGGCAAATATTTGAAATATACTTGGACACGTTTGAAACGTACTTCACGAAATCGTATTTTTATATTTTCCTTTTTACTGACACTATCGTCATTGAGTATCTACATGCGAAAATTCAGCGCAATGATAATTGGTCGTAATTTATAATGTTGCGTCCAATCTTTGCATTAACAGAAAAATAATGTAATGATCATGACTGTCACAAAATATCGTTGCTCCGCTGTCAATATTCTTGCAGTATGCTGACAAGTATAACTGTTACGTGTCACAGATACCAGGGGTCTGTGTTGTAAAATTTCAAAAAATCAGCCACGTTTGTTCGCCACGTTTTATTATGAAATTCCATGTTCCAAATTTCCTACCAAATCCTAGGAACGTTCTAATGCCATTTTCCATTTTTCCGGGAATATTCTCGTGTCGTTCAGTTTATTTCGACATATTTTACGAGACGATCGAAAGCTTCGGGTCAAGCGTGCTCCAGTCGTGTACGGTATATAAGCTTTTTGCAAATAGATTCTTCTCGCAGAGCGGCACGAGAAAGCCCTGCATCCAGCAGGATTACGTGTTCGGAAGCACCGTCTGAAATGTGCGATTGCACAACTTGGAAATGAGTTCTGTCCAACACGCGCGCCGTGTTTACAATCGTATTTCCTCTTCCTCGTCGTTTCTTTGAAATGTAGCCCGCCCCTAGCGGACTATCGTTATTTAAATCGTAAAAAGAATAAAACGTTCGTCGCGTTCGCGTCAATGGTGGGGCGAGATTTAGCTATTGAAAAAAATTAAAAAAACAGATTGGTAGATTAGAGTTGCAAAATATTAGATCGGCCTTGGAGGATCGTTGTTACTATTTTCAAACTTTTTAATGCAATAGGCAATGTTACACGAGTATATTTGTTAACCTTGTTACGGATTTCCCGTCTCCATTTTCTTTTTCAACACTGTACAGGAAATCATATATAGAATATTTCAGGGCAATTCTGGTTGAGCTTCCTCTGCGAAAACAGATTTTAAATTCCAAATAATAAGCAGAATTAAGCAAAGCTGTGTCAACATTCTCATATGCGTGCATAAAACCACGAGCTTCGTCGTTACAACGAAACAGCAAGTAAAAGATAGTAACTAAAATTTTCATCGCGTAATATAATCGTTCTTCAATCAGTATCGTAACAATTCGCAGATAAAGAAATCGTCGGGTCACAAACGTTATCGTAAAAGCATCGGCTTCTAAATGGAAAAGGCGACAGCGAGAGAGAGAGAGAAATCGCCGCAAAAAACAAAAAAAAAAAACACTGGAGAAATGAAACTATCCCCTCGCCACAGAAGATTGACCACGCGAATGCAATACTAAAGACTATTAAAGACACACCCCGTTCCATCGCATCGCCGCAGGCATATACGCGTGGCGCCCGTTCAAAGGGACGAATGCAGCGCCGCAATCGAATATAGGTAGCGGCGGTACCGTAAAAATTGTTTTCATTTGGGAAACGTTGGCAGCCACCGTGTCCCGTTGGAAATAATCCGACTCTATCGATCAAAGTTTCTGTCAACGACAATGCGACGGACCTGTGCGCACATCCCGACGCCGAGCTCCAACAATGGTGCAGTCTGCGTCGCCGTGCCGCTTGACATTTTCGAATGCGCGTTGCAAACCTAAATGCAGATTACAGATGCACACATTGTTCCCTGATAACCTATTGTTTAATACGTCAACTCTGGCCCGGCTGTCCGCGTTTATCGGCACGAGTAGCGATTAAATGGCCTGATCCTCGGGTGCATGCTCGTAAAGTGGAGTGTGACTTGGTTTTTTTGTTATTCAAACCACGAACAGCGATGCCCGAGGCATTTGAGACTCGAGGTTGGCCAGTGTGCATGGATGATTATATAAATATTTTGTTGCGTTACGGTGACCTGTCGCGCTGCATTTGTTTAATTGCAAGGAAATATGATTGTATTATGCGGATGTATGATCGAATAGTATTTCTTCGTTTTATTATTGTTTATTAATTGTGCAAATTAGTGTCATTCGTTGCCTGATTACAGATCGCTCCGATTTTATGATATGATAATAATACGATGATCGTATTATTATAGACGACAAGTGGGACAATGTAGAGAGTAAAATGACGTCTCGTTAATTGCGAGCCAGATTCTGTAATTTGACAGGGATATTATTGAGCGCTTGTCGAACAACACGGACGGCCGAATTAATACTAGAATGGATTGAGAATAATTCGTACAAGTTTGTACGAGTCTCAGTAATATTTATGTCGCGAATTCTTATTACTGGAATCACCTGGAAAGTGCATGGACGAAACGTCTGCTGTTTGACTCAGAGACATCCCTGTAGAACGATAATTAATTGCAACGTGTTGCAATCAATTTTTTTCAAATTCAAAAATTTACCTCCCCATTTAAATCTTTACACTCTCCATCCATCGTTCTAAAAAAAAAATACCGTCCTTGTCTCGTACTGCAAAATAATTCCCCTCGTAGTTACACGCTCACGTGTATATACGTTCCGAACGGAAAAAAAAATACCAAAAAAGGTCGTTTGTTCCAACACGTTCCCCAACCTTTCTTCCCCAACAAAATTTCACGGGATCCCCGGGTAGAAACGTAATCC
Organism: Nomada fucata; assembly: GCA_948146005.1. Lineage (NCBI taxonomy): Eukaryota > Metazoa > Arthropoda > Insecta > Hymenoptera > Apidae > Nomada > Nomada fucata. The sequence goes on from OX411275.1 coordinate 11,332,282, forward strand.
GGGTCGCACACAGGATCGACAGTAGTTTCATAGAAATGGAAATTCCACTTCTTTTCGAGGGCCGGTGGCCAACTTCTGATAGCTATTCGCGGCCAAGAGGTGGCAGTGGAATAGGGAGCGCGTGGACTACCTGCACGTTTCTCACCGTGGCGAACAGAGACAGAATTTTTCCGTGGTTTGCGCGCACAGCTTCCTACGGGATACGGCTTCTCTCTGCAACACGTAAATGAGCCAAAGGGGCGACTCGTGGAAAGTGAACCGTGACTATGTGGAAAACAGAAGAAGAAGAACAAGAAGAAGTAGGAGGAGGGAAAAAAACTTGGAAGGGAAAATGAAGAGGCGAGCACGGGCGATAAGGAAAGGGACGTAATCGATTGGAGAGAAAGGATCGGTTTTCCAATGAACGGGAGGAAAAGAAAGTCGATTGAAAAGGAGAGAAAACGGCGAAGGGGGTTGGAAAGGCGGCGGCGTGGCGTTCGTCTAGGTTGTCGATACCAGATGCACGCTAACTGGAAGTATCGACCCAGTTTAAATATTCCCAACAGCCGCGGTGTCCTCTTCAATAATTCATTTGGAAAACGTCGCCGTATCGGCCATTTATAATGAGGCTGGCAAAACTGCGACCTGTTCGAAACCCTGGCAATGCAGTCTACCTGTTCTCCGGAATTTCTATGGGGCACCCTGGCTACGGTATTGCCTGCCGGCGAGAATGATCAGAACCCTTCTAACGAGTCTAAAGATATTCGATATAATCGAATACCTATTTCGTCAATCTTTTCTCCATCTGAACCGAAGCGGCTATAGAAATGGAACTGAAATAAAATTACACGTTCCACCATTTCTTGAACTATAAAATCCATCCCACAGATCGTTCCATAAAATCCAGAAATTACATTTGGCAAAGTAAATTCATTTGAATCCTTCCAGGATTAAAAGTACGCACACCTCGGCGATCATCTCTCGTTCCCACGAAAACGATGAAGCTCTATAACACATACAACCGGCGACCCTGGATACTTCACTGGACACTCGAAGGCCGACAAAGCAGCTCAATCGAGTTCGATCATCGAACGAAACAATTAAATGTAGCTAATACTTCGGATACGTGTCAAAAGAATGAGTAACACTTCTCTAGTTCTCGTTCGAGATCTCTGTGACGAAGGGCTAGAGAAATTCTCGAACGAGCCATTGTTTTCGTCCACTTGGCGACAAACTAGACGCGCAGGAACCGAGAGGGATCCCAGTGACGAAGAACAGTCTCGTTCACGACCTACCAACGCTGTGGAGAAAATAGGAGGACCGGTCGTTCGTCGGCGAACTTCCTGGCTATAAACCAGATACATGTATCTTCGAGTACTCGTTGTACCGTCCGTGAAATACTGAACGAGAACAACGGTGAAACGAAATGTGGTCGAGGGGGTGGAACCAGACCAAACGTTAAAAGTGGCGTGATCGGCCGCTAAGCTTTAATACCGCAATAAAAGCCAGGCTGAGATAAGGGGACGTCTCGCGAGGACTGTGAATAGCTTGGTTCCGAAACGTTCGGCTGAGGATTGGGCTCTGTGGGGAATGGTTTTTGTTCAAATGTGGCGATTTCTAATTGGTTAATGTGTGGGTTCGGATTATTCTGATTATTGTTAACCGTATGTAATGTTGAGCTACTTTGGAATCAGTATCAGTAAATTATTTTACTGAAATTTAATGCAGAATTATTTATTGGCTAATAGATTTTTCCATATATATTTTTCCTTTGGACATTCAGTTCGAACCCTTTAAACATGTAATTCTTGGTTTTTCTCTTCTTTCTTTTCTTTTTGACCTCTAGTAATACTTTTCTTTCGCATACTTTTGTAACAAAGGGTTTCTAATAGCAGTTTAATTTGGTTCTCAATGAGTTAAGGAATTAAGCAATTTTGTTATTGCGAATACTAATTTCCCATTGGCGAACTGAACTGTTTATTCTGTGAGTTCAAAGTTGTGAACGTCCCCTTATTAATATACAACTGTAAATTGGCATATTTGCCACGGAAGCATGACAGTGTAAAATGGGTTGGGCTTTATTTTAATATTAATTGCTGTATTCGAAAGGATGGTATCTAAACGTTCGATAGGTCAGGGTTTACAGCTGTGTAGAATGGCGTTGGAAACGGTGGATTTTATTTCAAACCCCATCTGTGGTCGTAATCCGGCGTATTTTATGGATGTTATTTTCTGCAGCTTTCTTGTCGAAGAGACGTTGGACAAGAAGAAGGTTTGAATATCTTTTTTATCGCTTCTTCGAAGCTGTAAGCTTGACAACACAGTTTGAAGTTGAGAATTGTGTGTGTTTTTTCAAATGTCCCGGTCGAAGTTTTAAACATAGGTGCAAAGTAAGGTAAGATGTTGGATGTATTTCCGAAGCTGCGGAAATATTATGGGAAAAACTGAAGGGCAAACTTCAACCGCACAGTAAAAACATGACGTTCAGTCGTAACAACTCTGTAACAAGTTAGAAACTACATTGCAACTGCTCGTTATATTTCGAACAACTCTGTAGAAATCATTAAAAGCGCCGACCCTCTGTTACATGCTGTAAACATAGAATAGCTTAACTTAAATTAGATCAATGTTCGTTTTAAAATGCATGCCTGTACGTATAATCTAGTAAAATAAATCACAGTTCATAATACAGTAAATAGATACAATCGATACAATCCATTCTATTTTCGATTACTAAAGAAGACAATTTTTTCGGAATCTATTGGTAATAGTTCCAATAATTCATTGAGCTACCTCAAGCAGACGCGTTACCTTGTTAAACATTCCTCTCCTTCAATTTATTTATATCATTACTTGTCAGCGAGTCCAAACAAAATTATTACCTATGACGGATTTTGTATCTTATACAAGACTTCAACCCCTAATGAATGAATCATCTAAAACGATCTAACATACCCAGTCTCTAATTCAATTTGCCCCCCTAAAAGGGAACGAAACAAGTGAGATAAATCTAAATCAAGACGAAATATTTTATAACGCACGCTTCGATTCATGTTCATTATTAACGGAAAACTTTTTCCCCAATCGACTTCCTTTCCCCCATTGTACATACGATCGTTATGAAAGCTGAGCAATTTCCACGAAATTGCGAATCGCGCGAATGTAAACGCGAAACTGTATAATTGTCGGGCAGGATAAAAAAGAAGTGATCCGAATATCGATCGCAGATTTTTTATCGCGGGTGTCCTCCCGATGGAAATCTACCAGCAATTCACAATTCTGCCCCGTCGATGATTAGGATAAATTGAAGTTCTAGAATAGAGATCCACGGACAGCAGTGCCATCTTTATGCTCGCTCAATTTCACGTTTCCAATATTATCCGCGGCCATCGTAAGCCTTTCTCATTCCATTCTTCCAATTATCCGCCTGTCGCCAGCCGTTTCGTGTATTTTGCGATCGAGAATTACGATCGTCGATCGCATGCCACCCGGGATCCCATTGTCTTGTATAATCCAACTGATAACATCGGGAATCTCACGGCGCTGCAATTCTTCATTGCCCTCTTGTTTTCTATTTGAAATTTCTTCGCAGTTATTTTATTCACATTGTTCGCGACAATCCTAACAAGATACGTGTACAATTATTTTACCTTAAACCTGCGGGGAAGTGCGCTTCAAAATCAATTTTACCGCAGTATTGCATTTTAAAATCGAACCGTCGAAATATATTATTCGCGTACGCGCGAGTTATTCGCCCAGGTGAACGATTTTTGTCTTCGATACTCGACCAATGTATTTTCCACCTGTTTTCCCCGCAAAATATTTTTACCAGCGTGTTCTGATGCCTGTGCCCCCCCTCCCCCCCCAGCCCTGGGAATCGTGCAGTTCTATGAACGTTAATTGTGCGCCTGTACGCGCGTTCGAAACGGAAGAATGAAATTTAATACTGAATCGCGATTAACGCGGTATATATTGTTCCGAGAAATTCATACGAAATGAATCCTCCGAATTTTCGAGCGAACGAGTTCAATTAATGCCCATCACCGTCGAGTATCGCGCGCCTCTCGATGGACAATTTAATATCGTCGCTATGCACCCGACCCGCTATTCAAATATCTCTATGCGGTACTGCTGTTACTTCCGTATGAAAATGGTCTTCCGATATTAATTTATTTCATTCACGATACCAGAGTTTTCTGCCTGCTGAGGCAGCTTTGGATTGGGCGATATTTTTTAACGCTTTACTGGACGCACCTTCGATTCGAGTGAAAGTTTAGTGTTTCGTTGCTGTCGAGGAATGATAACGTTTTCGTGATATATATTCGTGGCGTGATTTTTCGTGCGCCGTAATAAGACAATTCGTATGATTTTGTATGAAACGTAGCTGTCTTGGGTTGTGGCAGTTTTATCAGGGAATACGAATATAATTAATTACGTTGTAATGGTACTGTGGGTAATATATTTTGGTTCGAACAAAAATTTAATTGATACGCAGTATGTACTGCGACAGCTTGACCATTTCTTAATATTTATTACTATTATCGTACTCATGCTTCGAAGAATTATAATATAAAAAAGTGAATTATTAATCAGCATTTTTCGTGACTCAAAATGAACGAAAGAGAAAATATAAATGACAGTGTAATTTGGTTAAAGCTATTCGCCAACGATATTCCTAGCACCAGCATTGAATATTCGATGTTCTGCTGAAATTTACCAATACTACTGAATGTTTAAAGAGTATCCAGCAGAGTCGGGCATGATTCGCTCTTACAAGTTTCTTAGCAACGAGTTCGCGTTGAAAATCCGCCGGTGAAAATCTGAATTATTAAGTGCCGATTGGTCCCTACCTGTTTTGCCTCCCACGTCCATAAATAATGCATTCATTTCAGCTTCTTATCAAACCACGAAAAAGCGAAAGAAAGGCTATCGAGAAAAAGAAACGAGGTCCTTTGAGATTCTTTAGAACACGACTATATTGCCTTTCTCAATTATAATAAAATCTCTGAAATAAGATAAATTATTATATTACATTAGTTCTCAAATTATTATATTATGTCATATTATTACCGATGCCTTTGGATTTTATTATAATACTTTAACAGCCTCACGGGAAATGCGTCTGAACTTCGTGCAACCACAATACACAATACATTAGGCCATAATTTATGGAGAGGAGGTTTACGTGTTTTGCGAACGCAATCAATCATCGTCCCGCGTCCGCGAGAAAAATGGGAAATGCTGTACGTTGCAACTTTATACTTTCGTGTCACGATATGAAATCTAAAAGAGAGATGGAGAGAGAAAACATGTTGAGTGATGACTGAAGTGAAGCCTCAATCATCTGTTACGTTTAATGATAATCGTTCGAGCAAACGTGATCGCGAACATGAAAACAATGCCAACAGACTGGAACGGGTGAATGACACTTGAAAAATTGAAAATCCGGTTTTCACGAACGGTCACGGGCCGTCAGCACTCGGTTTTCGTTTCCATTTTATTATACCAGCACTGTACCACGCATTGGCGTTTCCAACAGGCTTTCTATCAAACACGAAGATAATATATTCTTTCATACATTGAGCGAATAATATACACAGCGTGGTCTAAGAGGACTTGGTCTGAAAAAGATCTAACCTACTGCATTTCACTTATCCTACTTAAATTTCCCTTTCACAAATAAAAGAACAACTTGCCCGAACATTAGGGGGTCTGTTAGAAAATCCAATCCTCCATTCAAAGTCGTATACAATAAACACAATAAACAAAGCCGTTGAAAATGGCCCTTTTCTATTACTAAAAACAGAATGCTACCGCAGCGTAGTTAATATTCGCAATCATTTTTATCCCCTTCGAATATACGAAGCCTACGCAATGCAAATTATACCCGCCGGTTAATGATAAATATTTACGAAATTATCTGAAACCGATTTGCCAGCAAACGTATACCATCCCTTAACTTCCTACTAATTATCACTTATAGCCTTACCAAACCACCCCTGATCAAACAACCCATCCCCCCCCCCCACCCCCGGGCATCTATAACCAGCCAAACCATCACGTTCGATTAATACAGGAAGGCAATAATTTAGCGACGTTCCAACCGTAATCCCCGTTCGACGTTGAATGGAACAAGCCACTTGTTCTTCACGAGACCCAGCAACCTCATAACGACGTCGAAATTAATTAAGACGTTCGCTGGTGGCCTCGTTGGTGGTTGGTCTATCGTGCAGTGGATCGTTTAAACGAAAGCCCGTGAGCGTAATATACGCGTCGAGGAACCAGAAGCAGGGCCAACGGAAATCTTGATCCAAGATTATTTGCTCGCAAGGTGAGAGAAATGGAGAGAGAGAGAGAGAAAGAGGATGGGTTGGAGGTAGAGGGTAGCAGATTCTCAAACTGTGAGAGAATCACGGGGAGCATCTTCAGGATAATTATCCTGCGGGCAATACGTATCTGAAAGCCGGGACCAGTTGCGGGAACGTCGATGCCTGGACAGGAAATCGTGGAAGAAATTACGCGTAGTCCCGTGGAATATCGGCCAGCTCGTGTCGACGATGAAACAGGATGCTTCGAGAGTTTGTAGAGTTGATTTGCGTAGGCGGTGTTATCATCTGTTCAACAAATCGGAGATAATTTTGGCTCTGCACCGGAATTGTATTCCTCCCGAGGCGCGTGGGAAATGATCCGATATCGTGCTGGAGTATGCATTGCGTAAGCCTTTTCAGCGAGTGGCAACCGGGTACGAAAGTTTTGATACGGTCGAAGATGAATATCTGCCGATGGACATGTGCTGTTTTATTGGATATGATTCGCGATATTTTCGATGCCTTTTAGCCACTGTTCAGTTACACGTACTTGGGAATTAATCGTTCTTTAAGCTTTCGAAGAACAAGTTAGTTCCGGGGCATGTTATGAAGCTTAGGCTTTGCTGTAGAAGGGTATAATAAATAGTACTTTCTCTGGAGAAAGTTTGGTGGCGAATGTTACCAAGCTTCGACGAATTTTCTTCAACTTATCTTACGGAAACTTTCAAGCATTAACGTCGATGTAACGCGAAATTCATCGATCGACTGATATTCAAATTTCGTACAAACAATGGCCGGATGGAGATTGGAAGCACACGCAGCTTCGTGCAAACGAGTCTCACGCAATTCGAATAAAATATCAAGATCCGTACGGAACAGAGGACAGGGCATTTCGGTTCGCTATTCGCGAACGCTCAAACGCGATATCGAGGATCGTTTGTCGATATCGAATTTATAACCCGTAACGTAAAATTTCATCTATCCAGCAATAAAATCGAACTGGTGTATCGATCAGATAATTCGCCACGTCCACTTCGTTTCTATAAAATCACGGTATCGCCGAACCTAAGCCTGTTTCAGACGTGGCACTTTTGTCCGTATCGTGGAACGATATCGTAGAACGTCGACCTGCAACCACCGTTGAAACGTCGCGACACAGAATCTCCATTAAATTACCATAACGACGCATTGGTTCTAATATAAATATTTTCACAAGCGTACACCAGTGACGACAACATAGTGCTTGCTATAAATCATGAATAACTGCTTTCAACGAGATTGAGATTTATAGTCGAATCGGGAATAAAAGAAGGCTAATATTGCTATTGTTCCTGGACAATAATGCAATAAAACGATACGCATTAATCAATGTGACAGGGCTGACCCATGCTTCCCCGTTTTGGAGTGTGTTTGTCATGTCAGCGGATAAAATGAACGCTCGCGCCGAAGAGGGAGATAAGCGTTATTCCTTTTTAGGCCGATTATCAGCGTCGCTATTGTTATCACTTCAGTATATCGTCCCTTCGTTCTGCCCGTTCCATCTATTTTTCTCTTTTATATCAGTAAAGATGTGTTTGGCTTTTCCTCGCGATCCGTTTTAGTTTACTCGTTACCTTTTTTCGTGTCGTTATTCGGGTTGCGATTTTCGTATTCAAATAATTTCAATGCATTCCGTTTGGTTACCTTTAATTTGCATCGTTTACTTTCGTCCATGAGTATTTGCTCTTTACCTGGGTTTGTTTTAATTCATTCAGTTTGAACTCTTAGTGGGTTGCGATCCCTCGAACCTCACGGTGTCTTTTTTATTTACCTTCTTTTTCTACCTGGTTATCGTTTTGTTAGTGTTATTTGTCACATTTTTGTTTGCGACTGAAAATGAGAATTTAAATTTTTTCGTTGCTTTGGCCTTTTTCAATAATACTAGACGCGGCGCAAATATTGTATCCGGTCCTCTTGTGCTCGCTGCATTATTCGAATCGCGCGCTATGTCGGCTAATGAACTTCATTAGCGCTCTTTGTAGTCGGGACTAATTACACGACCGTCCATGGCACTGGAGGAAAGTTTAATTATGGGGTTATAGATAAGGCGGCCCTTTGCCGTTTCGAGTTGAGTGGGAACGTCTTTCTTCCTTTCAGGGAAACTTGCGCCGGGACAATGCGGAGTTTGTGCTTAATTGGAGTTCAAATATTTAATATCTTGCGGATTCATTTAATATAGAATCAGTGCGAAATGACGACAAAACGAAACGATATAAATTAACTACATTCGTGAGCTTTTCTACAATTCAGTTTTTCTGTGGGAGTTCAAATATGAAACCAATTGGAAGTGATTTCCCCAATTAAAAATTCCAAAAATGTATTTTCAATATTCGCTCAATAACAATATATTAATCAGCAGGCTGCATCGTCCCCTCGAGGCTATAATGTGATAATTAATAGAATTTAGTCGATATGTAAAAAAGCGTGCATATTTTTCGGACGGCTTTATTATGAAAGCGTTCTGATGATATGTTTCGTTAATCTTTTATTCATTTCCTATGATTGACGTATTGTGTCGCCGTAGCCCACAATACGCGGGATTTGTCATTTTACGCGATGTAACGTGTTCATCCCAATTATGATCTTTCACGTGCGACAGAATGTATTACGCGAATATTATAAAATGATACACGACTTTCCATAGCAGCGTAGACTGCAGCCAGAAAATTCGAGCCGCACATGAACGAAGAAAATGTATACGTAATCCGGAGTACAATAGCCAACGGCCATCTAAAATTGCAGTATTCCATTTCGCCTGTAACCATCCATCAAAGGAAACTCAAGCTTCAATCGCGGTTCAATCACGGCGATGACGTGTGTCCGCTACGATTAATCGTAATTAAAATTCGCGGCTAATCTCTTGCACGGTTTAATTAATTAGACGCGTGACGTACTATCGTCGACGTTGTACCAAACTCAAAACGGAATGTTCAATTGACGGGTCCGCCGATGGCACAATCTCGTTTCCTTCACGAGTCTTCGATAAAGGTGACTTGTGACCAATCAGACATAGAAATATTCAACCGCATCGTTACATTTCTTCGAAAATATTTAAATCAATTATATTTAATCACGAAATGGAATTTATTTCACAAATTTTCCTCCATACCTGTCGATTCAAAATCGATTATCCGCATTAATCTCTATTATTAGATATTCGCATCGAATGCATAACCAACGAAGTACGCGTATAATCCCCAAAAATGGTATCAAATATGCCTACAGATAGGTGAAAAAATTTCGTGAACTTGCCAGTCAAATTATACTCAAAGCGTGAAACATTGAATGTCGAATACTCGTCCGAATTTCCAATCTCGGTACGCTCAAAAGCTCGACCCGTCGAAACGCTCAATTGGCAGGATCGCTAGCACCACCTGGACGCTCAGTAAATGCACATTACCGCCCAAACAATGCAGGCGCAAATTCGTTCGCGGATTAACAATTGCCACCGCGAAAGTTCGTGGCTGATAATTGAGGCATTGTATCGCGGCGAGGCGCACACGGTCGCGATCCTACCCCTTTGTCCTCCTGCACGAATTCACTTTCCGTGCGCGCACGGCGTTCGAATCGTTCGAGTTTCACGCGAATCTCGATCGCGATGCACACTTGAACCGCGTCCGCGTACCTGCGAAACGATGGTAACGTTACGCTTTGCGTGGCACTTTGTCGATACGTCGCGTCGGTGGGACAATTCACTGGCTCGTTGATTCCCCCGCAACAATCTATTTATATGCGATTGCCAATTAGGACACGGGGACCTTTGATCGTGACCCGAAAACTGAGGCACTCCGTGAACGGCCATGTTCGCCGGAATGTTTCGCGCCGAGATTATTCGCCACTGATTTCGAGCGAAGGGGGAACGGGGAGCAAAGGTTTCGATTATCGACGAGGATTCTTGTCTGGGAGCTGTTCTGGTGCTGCAAACGTTTGGGCGACTCGAGTGGGACTCGCGCGGAAAACGAACTGCGTCGGATCCGGTCGAGTATTCGAATGTTTGAGAAGAACATAATTGAAGGAAAGGGAAAAGGGTTTGAATGGATCTGGCTCGTGATTGGGAGATTCGTGTTTGCAGAGTGGACATTTCGAGACGTTCGATGCACCGGGGGGAAAGATGAAATATTTAGGGCGTAGGATTACTTCTAGTCTTTTAGGGGATGGTACACGCTAAAGAGCGGTAATTATGATGAATGAATGCTTAGCTTACGGTTTGGGACATATTATAGGGCGAGCTGTTAGCTTCGAGGAATACAAATGTTGCAATTTCGGGAGATAACTAAAACGGAGGAAAAGAATGATTATTATGTATAATCAGCTGTGGCGAATATTTGTTGGTATCAATATTTAAATCGCACTCATTATCACTATAAGATATATTATTACGAAACTGAGAGTAAGCTCGTTTCTCCAAATAGTATTCCATAATAGTCCAGAGACGATTAGAAAATAAACATTTTTTATCAATATATTTCACCGCGCGAACCACAAACATGCGATAATTAAAAATTTATACGCCTATGAAACATCCGCTAATTGCAATTCTAATTCCTTAACTCTTAAGCTGTCCAAAATGCCTTGCGTACAAAATTGTACCCCTCCAACAATATCTGTAACGGTTCCCACTTTTGCACATCCCTGCCATTTTTGTGGCAGATTTGCAACGCGGTTTCCGCAACGCAAATTTAATCTCTTCAGCAATGGTGAACGCGGCACGCTTAATTGTTCGTTTGTTAGGAGAACGGTACACCACCGCAAGCACGACAGTGTAGCACCCTGCTCGTAGTAACACGCTCGTTAGGCGTGGATTTGCGTTTCGCGATTGCTAATTACTTTCTGATTCTTACGCCAACTTTTTACCGGCTATTGCATCGTTACGCGCGGCTTCTATCTGCTAGGTTTGCGTAACGATGTCGCGGCTACGTGCGAACGAAACGATTTCGTTAAAATTGTCTCCGTAATGGAGTTATCGGAAATTCTACGATGAATCGCTGAATCGATATCTACGATATACATTATTGACACGATTGTTGGACGTTAATGATGCTCGCGTAAAGACGAACTAACTGGTGCAGGAATCAACACAAGAATTCATGTTAGACGGTCTCGCGTTACTTTCCTGGTTATTTGTCAATGCAAATAAAAAATAATCGCTCCTGCCAGTATAAGGCAGCTATCCTTACTAATAAACATATTTCCCTCAATTAACTTACCTCCAATTAAATTCGTGCATCGTTCCAGTCGCACAAAAGTGATTCTTCCTCTCTCTTTCTCTCCCTCCCTCTCTTTCTCTCGCAGAATCATTAAAACCGTTCCGAGCGTGCACTGTTAAACAATAATCCGTGCCAAGCAAAAATTGAATCCACCGACGAATCGGATCGCGCCACATAGCGCCAGGATTGCGTATAGCGAGTTAACACGCTGTTCCCCAATTATTTACAACGATCCGTGCACGACACCGCTCCGGACGCGCGGGGATTGTCAGAGATACGTTGGGCCGGAGGCGGTATCGTAATAAATCCTGCCATTTAAATCTACACGGGTAAACGATAACGTCAAGTTGTTAATGGCGGCGTAATAAAATTTTACAGCCCATTACGTCGGAACTATCAAATCGCTACGGTTATGGGAAAATTAAGAGGCGTCGGCCAGAGTTTATTAAATTCAATGCTGCGCGCTCGATTCCATTCGACGTGTACACACGTAAACACACCTACACATACGGGCACGCACGCACGGGTTCACCTACCAACCGGCTTAATCCTGTGCCGGATTATTTCCAGACGAATTACGCGGCCGGCACCATGATCTTCCATCGATAACATTTCGCGTTCTGGAAACGAAAAATCGCCCGATCTGTAGACAACGTGGCTGTTGAGCGATGGCTTCGTTGCCGATTATAATTCTGGGTGCAACGTTTCTGTGTCGCCCGGCTCGCCCCAGCGCCACTGCGACACGTCGAATCGAATATTACTCGATGAACGTTTCACGCGAATGACAACGGATATTGAATCGCGATTGCTGGATCGTAGCGAATCATCCGTGCTACGCTGAATCGCGCCACAGTCGACGCGGTTTTCGGTAGTAACGAATAGTTTTAACCTTTTCGATGAAATCGTTCGTCGTGGCAAACGGATCACAGCTATCCGGATTCGTGTGATTCCTGGCGATTATGTTGTACAACTGGGAATTAATTTTACGCGTTAGATTATGCGCAATTCTTGTGGCGAGCAATAACTATAATTGAAGATTCGTGGAAGGAAATGTACACTACTTTAATCTGATAGACCGATACGTTGGGAAAAAGACGTATACCGCAGTTGTTTAGTCGTGAACGACTAAAATCGACATAGTGGTTATTTTGTATGGCATTCGGTGGTTCTTTTGCATGGCTCGTATTAACAAAGGGGTTGATTAATATTCCGATTGGTGAACGGTAACTGGTGAATGGTTGAACGAAAGGGTAGACTGTAATGTCACGTTCACGTTTGTGCAGCGCAAAGAAGGCGCATATGCAACTATTCTATTGCAAAAATTGAGACTGATCTACATTATTCTAAAATTTGTACCATATTAAAAACTTCATCGATTTCAATCGTTTCGTTCAACCTTGTTTGCCTTCTCTTTGTTCCATCTTTTTTTCCAATATCTGAAAGACATTAACATTACGTTGCGTTATCGTGTACACATACATATTTATACATGAACTGAAGAAACGTGTCATTTATAATTAACATAAAGAAAAAGAAAGAAAAAAGAAAATAGAAAATAGAAGAAAATGCGCTAACTTAATCAAACAGCCCAACCAAAACGAAACACGATCCGTAGAACAGAAAAGGGAACGTGCCGACCAATAATTGCCCGATAAAACGCGAAATCCGAGATTAATCACTTTCTTTCAATTTGCCCCCCTCCCCAGTTCATTAGCTGCTAAGTAATCTCCCCGGAGTTCCATTTCGTGCATTTGTTTCCCCGATTTCTGCGTAGTCGCCCAGTTTTGCATATCGAGCGAATCTTGACTTTCATTCACGTCGCGTCTTCGTGTCCGGGGCAAAATGGCAGCGGGGGTAGTTGTATGTACAAGATGTAAGAAGGGAAAACGGGACACCCATTGCTCCGTGACTCGTCGTCGTCTTCGTACTTTCTCGACTTTCAAGCAAAAATCAGCGACTTTCTCCAGCCAACGATGCGACGTTACTATTCATGAGAAAAGTTTTAATTTGCGTGTGACTGTCGCATCGCTAGCATTCCCCGAGTCTCTTTGTGTGCGGGAAATTTTATGGAAACCGACAGTCAGAGCAGCTTCCTTTCCACGGCGAGTGGCCACGACTTCGAATGAAATCGGTTCGAATTAAGCCCGCGCGCGATTAATTGCCCCTACCTGGAGAAACGTGGAGGACAGGTGTGTAAGTGGTATCCGTTTGGAATCAGAGGTGGAAACGTTTAATGTATGGATGAGGATAATAGCGAGACGTCTGAAGCGTTGGTGAAAACAGAATTATTGTTACGAATGATTAGAAATATTGTGGACGTTATTATGTCTAATTATTTTGTGGGTTGGAAAAAATTGAGAAATGGAATCGTAAGCTTGGAAAAGGAATAATATTTCTTGTATGGTTCATACAGTTAAGCAATTAATTATATAATAATAGTATTCAGTGTGCAGTGCAAAAATTCTAATCTTGCTTTGGCATACACTTTTCAATCTATGAATTGTTAATATGAAAACTACGTGTCCTGTTCATTGAACGCGGAAAATCTAGAAATTCCAAAGATTTATGAAACCCATCCCTAGACCACCGCAATATTTAAAATTTCTTCAGTCAGAAGTAAATGTTTTAGAAATTGAATGCGGTTTCCATTTTGTTGCGCAGATATTTCACGTCGTTTGCGAGGTTCCAAACAGTGGGCAGCAAAAGTTTTCCCATAACTGCACAACATACACGAACATGACAGCGTCGATTCATCCATTTACAAGGGTGCCTATACAGTGGCCGTTATTTGAACGAGAAACGAATTTGAAATTGTACCAGGCCGCACGATATTAGTATACATGGAAAAAGTTTTAATTTCCAGCCAAGGACTCCAGGAACGTTTGCGACCAGCGTGCGAAATTACCTGGAGATCGATTCGTTGAATCTCTGCGATATAAAATCTGCCTTTTTAGTTTTATGAGATTCTAAATCGAACCATGCGTCGACGTTTATCGAGGGACTTTTTTGGGGGTGGGATTAAGAATTTCTAACGAGTGGTTACGTTTGGGTTAGGTCTAATTTAAGGAGAATTAGACAAGTTTGGTGTACGAGCGGTTTAGTTATTATACCTTTAAGACGCTGCTGCTCGTTTCATCGAATTTATTGGAAAGGAATACTCCACAGTGACGTTAATGGCGATGGTACAACATTTATATTCACTTTTACTTCAATACGTTGGACTTGTTATTCAAGTCTCGAGGCTTTTCGCCCATATTTTTCCGAGATACTCAACGACGCGATTCTTCAATGTCACACGAAGTAACGTGCGCACTCGCGACAGGGTAATTACAGTCGCGATTACGGGGGCGACAATAATGCGCCAGAGATGTATCTCTCGCGAGAGATACAGAACGAGTAATCCACAACGATCATACATAATGAGTACATAATAGCGAGACCAGACAGAGTGGCAGCAGACGAGTTAGACGGTTCTCACGAGCCCTTTTCGAGTTCTGCGTGAAATTGTCGTTCACGACAGGGTAAGACCTGTTTCAGACGAGCCACTCTGCGGTGACACTTTGTGTCACCATTCATGCGTGTCGTGCGAAAGCCCGACATTTAAACCAATGCCTCGCGATATGGCGATCCACCGACAATGGGAAACACCATGGCATCCCTTGCGGGGGTGTCCTTTGAAGCGGATCGGGTAATTTATAACGGCATTGAAATGGTCTGAGAGCAAAATTCTTTACCGTCAGCGGGGTATAAGAAGGATCTTCCACATTTCGAGCTAATGACAGGATAAAATTCTGTCGATGCGATTTATCTTTCTTGTGTGACCCATTCTTATGGACAGACGTTCCCATTGATTATCCCCCGTGGGTAATCAATTTTCTCCAGATACCTTGCATTAAAAGTTGATTCAATACATTAGTTCACGTATTTGAAAATCATTTCTCAATAAGACCCGTGACGTAATAAGGAAGCAGACCGCGACAGAGCTAAATAACACAAGTATTCTGAAAAAGGTAAAAACAATTCCGTGTCATAATAAACATCAGAGTACCAAGTCTTTCAATCGATGTAAATCACCGCGAACATTCGATATCGCCCTACTCAAGAAACGTGTACATTGTAGCTCGAAACATCCTGCCACACACACGCATTTTCAAACCGGGTCAATTCATCGGATGGCAACCCTCTCGCATCCAATTTATCGCGATACCATCCACCTGGAACTTTTACGTTCATCTATCTGCAAATCGATATGAACCTGCCGTTCCTATCAACAACTGATCTAATTACATCCAGCCCTCTTCTACGGTATCGGCCCTTCGTGATTCACCCTGTTGACTCCGTGAATCGCGAAACGAGATGAGTGCCGTTCACCGTTCACCCCCCCACTATGCATACAACCTCCGCCTCCTCATTGATTCCTAAGTGACTCTCGGCGATCGCTTACAGTACACAACGACGAAAGGAAAAGCAGAAAAGAAGGAAATAAAAAAAGAAACTGATTAGCCAACCATGGTGCTCGATGCTCGTAACTGTTGAAGAGCTTTTCCCAAACGGCTTTTTGTTCGCGAAACGTCGAGCAGCGCCGTGCTCGTTGAAGCGGAAGAGACGCACGTGGATCAGGGTGAAAAGCGACGGGCCAGAGGTAGCACGGGCGTCGGGTAATGCGCCACTAAAAGTGTTGCACGTCGCATCGGGGCTGCTTTGAAATTTATGGACGATACACGGTACCCGGAACGGAAAATCCGCGGGCTCTGCAGAGAAGCCGGCTGGGCGGGTTTCAAAGCGACTTCACGCATGCCAATGAAGATTAAGCGGGGCCGGCTGTACGGAGCGACGGAGCTGCGATGTCGAATGGGAACGGCTTTGCGCGATGCGTTTGGAAATGATCCCTTTGGTTCGGTTAATTTAATTGCACGCTCTTGACGAGACCGTTTTGAATTGTCCCGCGGATTGCTGGGTTT
The DNA here is from genome assembly GCA_948146005.1 of Nomada fucata. Classification (NCBI taxonomy): domain Eukaryota; kingdom Metazoa; phylum Arthropoda; class Insecta; order Hymenoptera; family Apidae; genus Nomada; species Nomada fucata. The sequence continues at coordinate 11,348,776 of OX411275.1, forward strand.
TGAATGCGGTTCATGGATGGGAGAAGCAGCGGGAATTTCGTGGGACGTAGGAGGGGAAGACGGACTCGCGAAATTATTATGTGAAATTGGAGGTAGTGGGCAGACTATTGTTGGCGCTGTAGCGTGGAAAAATTAGGAACATACCGTACAGTCGAAGATGGGCAAAAGGCTGAGACGTAGGTTGTTGAGCAGAAGCTTTGGAGTACTAGGTATTTTAGAGATAATTTCTAGGTGTTTGCTTTTAAATTGAAGTTTTCTTATCGTAGGATTAGCGTTGTTAGATTTTCTTTGGAATACAGAACTGAGCTGCTTTGGTGGGCGAAATATTTATTACGTAGATAATCAAAGATCAATTTAAGAAATAGGAAGGCAGACTTGAATGTGTCTTAAGGACAGACAGCGATAGATCGATGGAAAACGTGGTAAAGGTTGAAGTAGAGGTGGAAGTGGAGATGCGGCACATGGATGATGGAGTTAATGTTTAATTGAATGAGTGTAGGTGATTATTAGAAGAAGACAGATGGAAATATATTGTATTAGGTGCACCAGAGAGAACTAAACGGAAATAAGATCCTTTCGTGAAAGATTTATCAGACAACGAGACAGTTACATGCGGATAATGTAATTCGAGTTTTAGTTCTAAAACTCTGAAATTGATGTGTTGACTAATTTTTTAAATAACTTAATCGTTTTCAGACAATTATCTAATTAAACTAAATTTCGCTATTTAATTCAGGCTCTTTTCCCAACTTCTCCTTGCTAGCCCATTCGACTTAATCTTTAGGGTTCTACGAGACATAGTTGAAGAACAAAAGATGAAGTGGCGAGGTAGCTAAACTGCATCCTGGGGATAATCGCTCAATGTCTGACGTAAGCTCAGAGTAAGCTACCAAAATTGCTGGCCTTTAGCTTACTGTCCTTTAAATTTGCAAACTTCTAACACGTTGCCGCTCTGTTAAAGATAGTAAAGTTAGTGAACCTGGACAAGCCTCTATTTTGTGACCTGTGCAAGAAGTATCGGGAACACTTGCATTGTACATCTGCAGAATTTTTTTACGCCTTTTAAGAATTATGGCGATAAATTATTGGGTATTCATAAGAGACCAAAAACTGAACTGCCGTCCCGAATTTTTCACAAGTACAATCTTGATTCAGCTGTAGTACTGCCACTTCCAATATTGTTTCATTGGAAAGCATAATAATTTGCTGTGTCCTTAAATTCGATTATTTCCAAACTGCTTCAACTGGATATTCTTTTGGCGAAATACTAAAGTATACATTTATTTAGAAAAATGATCGTTATAATAGAGATGGGTAAATTCAACAACTATACACTTATGAATAAAAGTGAAATAGAGATACGAGGCAGACGTAATCTCTCTTGTTTAAACAATACACAAGTCCGTATCTATAAGGTAAACTTCCTTATATTCCTTCTGTCAGCAAAGTAAACTCTCGAACCTGACTCGTTCTGGTTCATTCTAAAATACGATCGTCCATTTGCTATGTGCAGCTCACAAACAGGCACAATTTGCCACAAATTAAACCGGCTTATCAACAAAAATTCACCATTAATTACGCTGCCCCTAATACTTTGCAAACGATATCACAATTATAGCGAAACAAATTCAATCTCCACTGTACCCATTAACAATATATCCAGGTAAAAACAATTTTATTTACCGGTCTCGTGTCATTAAAAAAATTCTAATCCGAATATGCGCTCTAAATCGATGCAGTTTACTGAAACTTTCGTAAAACAAAAACAGTAAATACAAAATCTACAGAGTTTGACAAAAAAATCTAAATAATTCCAATTAATGGATTTGCACCACTCTGCTAGTTGCCTCGTTAAATTTACTGAAATACTTCACCCATTCCATAAAATACTCCATAACGTTCAACTAATTGCGCCATGAAGCCCCATGAGCCTCTGGTATCCACTACCGTTTATACGCGAACTTTTTCCAGCGAAACAACGCCGCGAAGTCAGCCGTCCCCTTGTTACTACAACCACAACATGGTTTCTGCGTTACGTTTCAGAAAAGCCGGCCGATTCAATCCCAGAACGTTTCCCCTTACATTCAATTGCTAATGAGGCCAGGTGAAGCCGGCGCGGCGAACAAAAAGGCTGGCGCCAGTGAAACGTGATATAACGAGCAATAAGCAGCGATAATGGCTCCTCCGAATTTCCAGCTGTGCAACATGCGCAACTGTATGCAATGATTTCGTCGATAATTTGCGAGGCGTCCAAGTGAATGCACCGGTCAGGTGCATATCCAGGCCACACCCATCTATTACCGCCTGGGTAAATGAACAATCGTTTCACCCGAATTTTATATCGCTTCGTTCGATTCTAAATAGATCGATATTGGTTAATAGTGTCCGTATAAAATATTTGGAAGTGCTGGAAGTGTTTGCGTTTGGAATTCAGAGACTGCCAATTGGGATTGCCAGCAATTTTTCAAATTTTATTACTGTGTATAGTAAAATTTGTAGAACACAAGGGAACTTTAATAAGGAGGTTTAACTAATAATTGTAAATATGACAGTTTTCCTGCGACACGTTTGATTCGTTCAGAAATTGCTTTTAAAACGATATCCTAATTGTCGCACACAGATTTTTGCTCTATTAATAAAACATATATGTAACAATGATATCGTGTTCGTAATAGTTCTATCTAACAGAATAATTCGAACTCTATTATCTCTGAAGACTGAAAATTTTAAACAACCTTCATTCTACACTATTTCCTACTTCCTGATCTATCCGAAATCAGTTACTTTCCTATTCCCCGGAAATTTCGAGTGCACCCTGCATCACCACTCCAACGTTACACGCCTTAAAGTTCGAGGGTTAAACGTCCTATCCTTCCCGGATACCCAACAAGTGTTAACTTTCGCTGAGTAGCAGCAACGCGTTCCCCGTCGAGGAGCCGCGACACGCGTTGCCTTGGCTTAACCTGCTTAAAGACGTCTTCCAGGGCACAACATTTCCCGTTGAGAGTACGGTTTCACCCGTGGCAAAGATCGGGCTTCGTTCGAGCGAGATTAATAAAAGTTTTGCGAAATTTGCTAAACGCCGCTCGAGCATCCTTCGCGGCGTGCTGTCGCGGCGATCGTCAAGCCGGACAAAGGTGCACCGTTGCTAATTCTTGGTCGTTTTCAACGAAGGTCGCGTCACTTTGACGAAGGTTGGCCGTATCAAATCGGTTTGGCGATAATCGCGCAACGCGCGCCGGGAAATTACGTCGGTCGACGATCAATCATTCGGTAACGAGTGAGCACGACGAGCGTATTATAACGCGACGCGAGCGGTTCGCTTAATCCATCGGGGCAGAATTCAACGTTTTACGCGTTAATGCGCCAGCCAGAGATACATTTGTTTTCGTCAGGATGCGGCCGGGGGAAGGTGTTGCGAGAACGGCAGGCCGAGAAAAATGAGCGTTGCACCGTGTGGTACGTTTTGGAAACAGATGAGAAGTTTCATTCGGCGCATCGTTTGGTAATTGGATGGGGCAGTTATTAATTGAACTTTGATTAATTGATTAATCGTTTGGTTTGATATCATCGAGAATCTGAAAGCTCCTATTGCTTCAACTTGGACGAGTTTTGCGTCTATATTGGGTAGCAAGTTTGGTAAAGTAAACGTGCTAAAAATATAAATAGATCCGGGGTCGACGAACATTTAATGGTCGTTAGAAAATAAAAGGTATATTGTAATGAAGTTTGTAACACAAATTATCGTCGCGAAGTCGTCGACATTAAATAATTGTTTACTTCTCTGTGTTAATTATGACTGAATGCCTGGTAAGAAATTTGCATTGAGTCTACAGCATAGTTCTGTCCGATTATGTTATCTCATGTTCCAACATATATGGCTGCCCCTTTTTACCATTGCATTATATCATATCGTTCGAAATCTTATTGTCGTGACGTAAAGCTCCCACAAAGACCATCTATATTCGCCAAACATCACTCTCAGTCATCTAAATGCGTGATGCGAGGTTTCTCGTACTCCTGCTCGCGCCCGCATAATCCAGTGCACATACTACTTCCGATCTATCAGTTTTAGACCTGCTCTACTTGCTCCGGCATCAACATTCTACTGCACCTCGCAAAACTTTCCTTTCTTAAACTACACTGGATCCAGCGACTGGAACCTTTCTATTTCATTCAGATCTGAAATTTAAAATTCATATATATATATTTAAACAAACGCTATTTCTTTCTTACTTGCGGAGTTCTTGATTCTTATACAATACTTTAACCGTTCCCTTAATGCTTGGGTCCGTAAACTGGTAGCAGTTGTGGAATTGTTGGTGCACGCATCGGCATAAATTTCGTTGAAATTAAATGAATACGCAAATTATCTGTAACATATTTATGAACTTCGCTCGAGTGACTATACTGTATCGTATATACGTATAAAGCATAAGGAGTTAGTAGAACAGTACGGTCAAATGTTATATAATTCAATTCAAGATTTTTATAATTCCAGCAGTTTTTAATAATTATAACGTTCCTAATAATTTCTAATAACAATCCATTAATTTACTAATCACTGGATTCGAACTAAAAATTTAATATATTTAATAGTTTACGTATTTATTATTTCATCCATTTGCATATTTCTTACACATAATCAATGATTGCCATGTTACTCACGATTTATTAATCTTACTAATCTACCTACCAGTTACGGGTTCTAGAACGACTTGGCGAATTTACGAACGCGTCCTCGTAGCTTGCATGATCGATGATCGTTGCAGTCGAACAGTTGTAGATTTGTCTTCGAGTTATTCAATCGTGGAGGAATTCGAGTACCGATGCAGAGCTTCCAACATTTTTTTTAACGCCAAAAAACTACGAGCACAAACTTGTCGCATCGATCACGCGTATTCTCGTGTGTCCGCATAGTCCCGAGGGTTTCGTAAATTCATCAGAGGTGACAGAGTGTTCCGTTTAGGATGCACAGGGGTTCCATGTGCTGGATCTTCTTGCGAATTTGCCTAAAATTGAAAGTTTGAACTCGTCGGTTGTTGGAAATAGTTGCAGTGTTCAATGTATCTTTCAATGAATTTTCATTAGAAGAGTTATTAAATGGGCACAGCATTTTTCAAATATCAATCCTGCTAGCTAGTATGATATTATATTAACGAAATTATGGTTGGACGAGAATTTATCGTTAGGATACAACAATTTCGTGCAAATTGTTCGAATGTGTGTGAAAATATTACTGCATTACTAACACACAAATTCGAACAATCTATGGTTGAAATAAATTTGTCTATTTGTTTCGGCAGTGAAGTTCGAATGTTTGTATTTCCAAACAGCTTAATTAGAATAGTTCATTACGCGTCGAACATTCCCATTGAATGATTAAATTCCTTCCTATCTCAGGTATTTCATTTTCGTAATACAGCACAGTTGGATGTTTTATTTTGATAACGAATTTAATTAATCAATTACACAAAGTGCAATGAGCATGAGGCTTGAAATATTTCTCCATATAATATTTTCAGTTTCTCCATGTTGTTCTGTGGGGCAGATTATTAATGTTCAACTGTATAAAGGTTACGTTCGTCGAGCGTTCAATATATTACGTTTATGTGCAATTTCTGCGACAGTAGTATTTCAAGTGTGTTTTCAGCTGCCTGAAAATTCGACGCTCCTTCCTCGGTATTTCACAGTCAACGATCTAGGCGCAGTTTTGTACATTGAGATTTAGTTTCCACCGCCGGATATTTATCAACCTGGAAAACGCGTACGGCGCACAAATTTACGATTCACCATTCCCCGTGTTTTTGCTTTGATTACAACACGCGAGATATATGTATGATCATTATTTCTGCGATCAGTATGAAATTATTAATCCTTTTGAATTATATTAAGAAGAAGTGTTGCAATACAGAAATCACAGAAACTGCAATTGTAGCGTTACTTCAAGGTATTATATAGCCCAGTTTAAAATGATGAACAATTGATTTTAAAGAAAAACACGATGTCTAGAAATGTTTCTAGATTCCATAGAATCAAGAAAGTGCAAGAGTAAAAATGATTGCCGTAAAAATATAAAATATTAGGAATAGTAATACAGGAGTGTAAATTAAAAATAAAGTCATAGGAACATTAGGAAAAACATTGTGCCAAGATACAGCGATTTATTGTTACATAATTATTACTATTATTACGTAGGCTCATTTCACTAAATTACGTATGAAATTGCGATCAATAGAAAGTCCACAGCATACACATCCTACAACACAAATAATTTCCTGAATCGTATTTCTTCACCCTTGTACCGTGAAAAGTATTTCGCAAAACCATTCTCCTGCCGTGAAGTCGCCGCTCATATTGTCTCCAATAAACCGGGGCCATGTTACCCGTACACACAGAGTAAACACAAACAAAAATATTTCTCCAGACTAAACACTCTCAGACTACAAACTGTGTATGTTTCGCCGTGTCTTTGCAGTCGTAGCGTATCATCGCTCACGCGCGTCAGCCGCCCTACATGTAAATGGTTGCTTTCGCTGTATCATTAAAATCAACGAAAGACTATCGGGGCGAATGCCAGATTTTCCCATGGGCGATATCTCTAAATCGTGTAAACAACGGCTGGAATAAGCGCATTAAGTAACGCGATCCTGGCGAATGGAAAATGGATCGATCGACACGTTACACCGGCTTCAGCACGACCCCCATAATTCATTACTTTAATTCGATCGCCCCTTCTCAGCCTCGCTAATGTATCGATTTATTGGCGGTAATAGTTCGATCGTTGCATCGTGTAACCGTAACGAATCATCGAATTTCGCGATCGATCATCGATCACGGATATCATCGGCGAACGCCGACCCCGGTTTAAATATCCACGCACTTGCATAATCGAACCAGAATTAATTTGCCAAATAATAAATCGCGCAAACGTCCCGGTTCTGCATTACACGTACGCGTGCCTTACGCGCGGACCTAACTTCGCGCAAGCAACGCCTGAACTGTGTTCGCGCTTGAATCCAGTTTATTTCGCAAATGAACAGAGGCGGTGGCTGATGTGTACAGTTTGATGTTTGACGAGAATCTCGTTAGAAATTTCCCGTTACCCCTTCGAGTTAGATTGTTACCGAAAATTGGGAAGATGCTGTGCGCGTGATTTGTCCTTATCGATCGAGTAGCCGGCAGGTGAATTCAGTTAATTGTTATAATCCCGAAAATTTTTACGAAATGAAATGAAATCGTTACTCACGAGATAGAAATAAATATATCCCTGGCCTGAGACCAAGTGCGATAAACTCCGAGCATAATCTCCTGCAAAACTCTTCACGTCACAACGGTCTACCCGTGCTCGCGTGTACCTTCGAACGCAAAATAGAACGACGTCGTAAAGCCAAAGTAGCCCACCGGATTGATGGTCCCCTGGCCAGGGCTGTTCTTTGTCCTCTGCTCGCGGAACTCGCAGCTGAACTACGCGGCGACCTGCAATTCATCTCATCTCAGTGGTAGCGACTCTCATGCCGGGCACATTTATTAAACTCTACGCGAGGATTCGCCAATCCGTGTTATGGTACGGTAACTGCGTGCTCGCAGGCACAACCCGCAGGCTCCACGGGAGGAACCACGGGGAGGATGGCGAAAACGACCAAGAGCCGCGGGGAAAAGTGCATTCGACGTTGTGAGCACGGTCTGGCGCGATTGCGCGCCATTGTTCGAGTTTTTTTTTCTCCCTGGTATTTACTAGGTCTTCATTTTCCACCCCCCTCTCTCTCTATTTCCTCTGTGCTTGAACGTGTGTGTGTGTGTGTGTGTGTGTGTGTTTTTATGTTCGTTTCTTCTTCAGTTTTTCACGCGCCGGTAACGAGGTCGACAGGATGATTTTTCCAACGTGAGTTTGCATCCGACGATCCTGCCTTCGACCTTTTGTACCATTCAGCGAGTTTCCACGGTGGATGGACGTGAATACGTGATTGCACGTGGCCGTGGTCCACGCACAAAGCGATTTACTGTACCATGTTTCACTGCGTCACGGGGGAAATTCCTTGTGTTTTTGCAGGAGGCTTTTCCGCGATACGGTGGAGCGATGGCAGGATTGGACCGGGGACGTGAAATTGTTCGCGAGAGTGTGGGGAATTTAAAAGTCATAGCTTGATTAAGTTTGAGGACGGTAGCTGCTGGTGGCGGGGGTTTGATTTGTCGTAATTGTTCGGGGCGCGGTGAACGAAGGGCGGAAAGTGTTCGGTGATTCGAGAGCTTGTTGCCTGGAGTAGATTACAGGAGGGACGCCTGGATAAATTGTTATATTGTTACTGAATTTCCCTGATTGTTAAGAAATGTTCTTGTTCGATAAATTTATATGACGAGAAATGTTCCGCGTCTCTGTTCGATACATTTATATCCTGTTCGTCCTGTTTTAATTATAATATATCCCCTTAATAATAACAGAGAGCCTTGCTTATTAGAACAACATAAGAAAGCTATTTATACACCAAACTTCAAGATATCGTGCTGTCCTACCTTGTACGCAGGTCAGAGTTATAAAGACAGTAGTGACAAAGACTTATATGTGAGAAGTGCCAGAAGGGATGGCTGAAAGTGACCCCGAAGTGGACGTATTGTTCTGACTTTTCCAGTAGATGAAAGTTTCATGGAAGAAGGGTGGATAGCATGTAGAAGGCCGGGAGGGGGTATTAGCTGAATGGAGGGGAAATGTGGGGTAGTCGAATGGTGGGAGACAGATAGCAATGGAAGGGACGGGAACAAGGCTTGGAGAGAATGAGAGACTTTGGCGAGTATGAGAGAATAAAGTTGGAAAAGTGTTGGGCTAGAGAAGCCGGGGGTGAAAGAACCCTACCACAGTGCGGTGCAATCGTGTAATATAGAGGAAGGACGAGTGAGAGGGATAGGAGGATGGATGGTTGACGAGTGAGTAGAAGGAATGGCGAAGTATTAGGAGGAAGTAGACATGCAGGATGGGAAGAAGCAGGGGACAGTAGATGGTTGGCGAAGCGAATTGGGAATAGATGGGTGGAATTGTTGGTGGAAAATCTGGACGAGTGGAACGGTGGGCAGCGTAGGATTTCTCTGATTGTAGAATATGTTTCGGTAATCAACATCTTAGTAATACCCGCAGTTTTTTTGCAAATATCGCGCAAACTAAGCCGAGCAGCGGTTGGTTACATGCATAGAAAAAAGTTCGTTAGAATGACGTCCCTGGCGATGTATTAAAGAATCGTGAAAATCAGTGAGGAATCCCTCATTTCGAATAATTACCCAACATTTTTTAACTTTCTTTGAGCTTGGTCATTTGTGAACAACATCTTTTTGCAAATTGAGCAACCTATATGGAAATACTTCAGATTATTACAAACTCTGAGGCTCCTCGAATGAGACTACCTGGAATAATTGATTGCTTTGCGCAATTGAAGAGGCTACTGAAATTAATCAATTGCAGTTTAAAAAAAACATGCTGCCTATGCCCTTGACATTTTATAATTTTACTAAAAATTAGTAATTGAGCGACCCACATTGGTACACTTATACACATCGATACCACCAAAAATTTACTTCAACCCCAACGCAACGGGCCATTCGTGACTTTAATCACCGGATTTCTCCACCGATGTGGTCTGTTTAGCGTGCTGAAACGCGCTTTGCCCGGTGAGGCAGTAAACGTGCTGACGTTATTCTGGCTAAATGTATGTGCAACATCTCCAAATTAAACAAATGAGAGTGGCCCAGTCTATACTGTTCTCAGATTCGTTTCCGTTATTCTTTTTAGTTTGTTTAACGGTGCATCCCCTGCAAAATTCTCGTCGTTCGCATCGTACAATATCATTAATCATTACACGGGACCAGTTCCGTGCTAACAAACACCAGGAAAAAGAAACGAACAGAAACGAACACCACTCCGCGTTGTTCAGGAAAAACAGTTTGGGATTTTCCCGTGGTGCATCGCGATCGACACGTATTCATCGGATCTTGATACGCGGCAAATGCATCGCATGACGAATAAGCGGAAGCTGTGTGCATCGATCTCGGTGCTCTCGAGGCGTCACTTTAACAAGGCGCATTGTCGACACCTCCGCTTCCCATCGTTTCCCATCGTCGATACCAACACCGTCATGAAAGGTGTTCATCTGTGCAGCATCGTTCTCGATTAATTTCCATTTATATTCGCCCCGTGCTCGTCGATGTGTTTACAAGGGCCAGTAATTGCACGCGGCCGCGTATAGATCGCCTGATGTACAGACAGACGCAAAGTTCCATCGGCAATTCATTATTCTTCCCTGTTATGGGATGCACAATCTTGTTGTACGTGTCGCCGTGCTTGTTCGCGCAGTGACAATTCGACGACATTGGAGAAAAATAATTTCGTCGTAGCGTTTGGTGTTACGCGGATGCGTCGAGTTGGAACTATTTGAACTGGAGCCATGCACGCGGAAAATGAAACGTGGCTGAAGAGACGTTCATTTAATTCGTGTTGCAATATATAAGGATATATTACATCGAAAACGTTTGCGCTCAATAATTTTAGATCTTTCGTAGACGTCTGGAGTCTTTTATTATCGTGGATAGCATTGACATTGTAGTATACTGTTTGAGTTTAGTTGCAACTTTGATATCGTTGACCTATCCATAATGATTTTAAATATGTTTGAACGGAGTTCAGTCGTTGGGAAACGACATTTCTATTTCATTATATTAACACAATGGGTATGGATGAAGTGTGGATGATTTTTTAGCGATGCGGTGGAGTTTTGCTTTAGTTGCGTCAGGATCAGGGCGGATTGATTACTCGATAAACAGGGTTCCAATTTTGTCGTGTTTATTGCTTCATTGGATACTCTGGTAAAGTGTTGATATTTTGTTTAGCACGATGAAGTTTCTGCACGATAGCAGTAGCATGCATGCGGTAGGTTATTTTCAGAAATCCCAATCGGGGTTCGGTTGTTTTAAGCCTCACTTTTGAGAGAATGAAAGAAAAGTAAGTTCCAATCAATTTCTTTCTAACGTCAATAATATGAAAAGGATTCACCGTTCCTATATATCGCTTCGAGGGAATAAAATAAATGTCGAAAGTACAAATAATAAATAAAATACAATATAATGGCCGGAACGCAATTACACAATTCAATCATTCTAAACCTGTATAGCAAAATTTAGCGAGAAGAAAAGAAAGTGGCAAGAAGACGAGAAAATGAAAACAAGGTTTTCCCACATTCGCATAATCTTTCATTATGCACAAAAAGCTGCACCCTTTCCATCTATTACACATACAAAGTATATTTAAATATATTACTTTGGCATATGCAAAACCTCCATTTTGCGCATTACTGCGAATAAGAAATTATTGTAACATCAAGAGCCACGATTTTTATGACTTCCGATGGTCGTACCCTGTCATCCATTATGCCAAACGAGGAAGCAAACCCCCTAGACCCCCTAGGTACAGCCATTTCATATTATCCCCGCGACGCAAATAATATTGTGCACGTTCGCAAATAATATTTCAACGGGAAACCACGATGGTACGCCCCGACAATGTTTCGCAACTGTGTGGCGGTTGCCCCATGCACTTCGATATATTACACACCGAGTGAACTTGGCATTTCATTGTGCAAAAAATCAAAATTTCGAGGGATAATCCCGAAGGAAATGGGTGGGGTACTGTATAGCACAATATGGAAGATTATAGGCATCGAATTTCAATTGATATTAGACGAGCTGATTAGTCTGGGATTCTGTAATTTTTAATAAATGTTATTGAGAAGTATTGGCCATAGTTTGAAGGACGAGTAATAAAACAAAATTATTATATTTCTAGGTTATCACATTTATCTTAACATTCTACTGCACACATGAGTCAGTATTTTCCTATTTTTGTTCCTACGACTATATGAATTAGTTTTCTCAACTATTTTCTTTGCGAAGTCCAAGGAGATGGGCTCCAAGGAAATCAGTAAAGAAAGTAACACATCAGACGTAGAACAAACACGCCGAGTTCGGGGCAGAGAAGATTCGGACTGCTGCAGTTCGACCAACTGAAGAATTTTAAGTAGTTCGATCCAATTGAAATTTTGCAAACGGAGTCGCAGTGGAGGCAAACAGAAGTCGACCTCCCACAATTGTATTTAATCTTTGATTTATTTGCCGCAACTGCACCCTGAGTTCTTTTTTTCGCTTTCCACCGATGCTTTAATCTCTTTCACGAAATGCACGACACCATTTCAAGATACCATTTTTCGAAAAAGTTTTATATGTATGTTATTGGTTGTCGAACTTCAAAAACTTCGTGGCCACGAAATTTTATGTATTCCAAGTGCCAGGGTTTCTACATCGATAAAAACGACAATGACAGAAATCGATACTTACTCCGAAGATACTTTCAATGTCCGAGGAATACTGAGTTTTCTGAAATTCTACTATTCGTAGAAACTCGACTGTCGAGTAATTTGGATGTCAGGTCTCCTCTAAATTCTTGCTTGAAATAATATAATAAATATTTCATTAAAAATTTCAAAAAAAAGATTCCCTACAGAAAATAGTAAGGGATTGTGCAACCCTGTTTTTAAATAGAGAGAGGCTCCTTCTTTATTTTTGTCAAACTGCGCCACGATCTACGGTAGTAAAAAATCGCAATGGAAGTTTCTCGTTTTTAATAGCACGCTCCCGTCGTTCTGTTGAAAAGGAAAAATATTGCAAGTTAATAAAAATTGACGAAACAACAAATGCGTTGCCGTTGTTGTGCGCTTCCAGCTGGCCCGTATTTTTCATTCCGGTTTGGCTCACGTTATTAAACCAATATTTTTCTATTTCGTGCTACCGGGTACTAGTTGCGAGTTGCAAAAATACGCATACCACGGCAGGTATTGAACTTGTCCATGACAGCATGCAATGGCTGCGAAACACAGGATAAAAAGGAACACTGAGATTGCAGATCCTTTGATCCTCATTTTAAGGGGCTTTGCAGCCGCTATTGTGCTACGACGACACTTCGACAGACTATGCGGAGGATCACCTTTTATTTTACCTGGTTCTAATGATTTTTCTGCCTGCTAGATTATAGGGTTGTTGTGAGCATATTAATTATCATTATTAAATTATTTGGCAAATTGATTCGACTATGACTGGAGAAAAGATATAGCAGAATATTGCCTAATTATGGGAGAAATGGAGAAGTGATAATCTTGGATGATAGTCATGGCTATAATAGTCAGATAATTACAATAGTCGTGGAAACTATTCACACATTACTTTACTGATAGAAGTAATGGGAAATACAGATTGCGCTGTCGATAGTCCATAATAATAATAGTAATGATAATAATAATCAAAGATACTCGTTTACTAACAGAAAGAAACAACTATAGAAAGTATTCATACAAAGTTATAATGATTAAATCATAATTGCCTTCGTGATCAAAATTCATATATTGTAACAATAAAAGTCAAAACTCCCGATAAGCTATAATACTGAAAGACAGTTTGAATAATCATGTATTATATTTTGGACAGTAATTAACATTCTTGATTTTACTTTATTCTAATCCTTGGAGCACTCGCCGTGTTAAAATCAGGGAAGACAATTTCCTCGAAGAATATCACTTTCCGCGAGAGGGCCAGGTCAAAGGACTAGGAAACGAGATCACGTGGAAATTCTTCAAGGCGGGCTCTAAAAACCAGAGCTTAGGGAGTTCAATTAGTTCCGGCGGCGTGCGTTAATACTTTAATCCGCGACGAGTTTCGAAATGAAATTTCCGAGATCGAGAAATTCTCGCACTCGTTCTTCAATCCTTTGACGACTAGGAAATGCTTGATTCGCGACATTTACGATCCCATTTATCGCACACAGGGGAGAAGCAAAATATTCGAGTTCCTTAAAAATTAACGAGCATGCACACTGCAATATCATTGCAGGCATCATTAACCTTCCATGTACCACTAACGATCGTTTTATAGTTTAAACCGTTCCCATAATTTATCGCAAACCGCGAGAGAACTAATTCCACGTCCGTACTGGAAACTGTTTTATCAAGGGTATCTTTAACAGTTTGATTGTACGTGCCACAAAATTATTTGGCGTTAAACTAGTCTGTTATTTCTAAATTTATATACGGTTCTACGGTTCATTTGAAACTGCACTGTACTCTAGAATCTAGAAAATACATTACGAAGTTATTAACTGTTGGTTACTGGGCAACGTTCTCTTCATTTTATTATATTAATTGAACATACTGTCACGATGAAGCAATCTAAAGTCTAAATTCTACAACGAAATGCGTTATTTAACAAGAAGCCACCCAAAAACAAAACATTATACAAAATATGTTGGCCTGAGTGTGTCGAATTTTTAATTATCATCCTTGAATGACTGAAAACAGAATATTGCAACTTTACGCGTATATTCACCGCGTTCAGTTCTGCGAAATAATTGTACCCCACGACGATAACGAGATTTCCGTGCGAAATAAATAATTAATAGGAAAGACAGTCGATAAATGGTCGGATAAAAATGAAATCCATTGAATATCGCGCTGGTTTCATCCCACCAGGCTTGTGAAGCAGTAATATACACGAGTATATTTGTGAAGCGTTAATATCCACCTCTGCATCAGGGACCAATGAGTATTTAATCGCTTCGACGCGTAATGCTTCCCCTCTTTTTTCTTTTCTCTTTTCGCAAACAAATCCCCAGGGTAGCGAGCATTTTAATATATTCCATTATCCGATTTCTCGATACTACTCGAATCTCGTGTTTACGCGGGGGCTTATGGAAAAGAACGGCGGAAACGACTGAAAACACTTCCCACGGGTGGTATTCTGTCTTGGCGTGATCTTTTATCAGGTGGTCTGCTTTAAGTGCGCCATGTGTCTTTGGATGTTTTCTCAAACGACAAGACAAATGCGCGGAAGAATTGGGCAACGTTTCGGTATCGTGGATACTACCTTGGGCAGGTACATACGTGTCGGGTAATAACGTTTGCGCGTTTTAAATACATATAATAGCTCGTCGTAAATGAAAAATGAGGAGAGAAATGGATGAAACACTTTTTGCGACTATGATGGATTACCTAGAAGACAATGAGAGGGCAGGGGATTAATCCTGAGAGTGAGATTGACATTAGCTTCTGCCCTTTGGACGTATGTTGGGTCGATCGGAAAGTTCTTGTCAGGTGTTATTTTATTATTAATGCTCCCGATGATTGTTGTTAGTTTATTTTATGCTTACGAAGTTTGCTTACGAAATTTTCTATTCTAGATTCTAGAGTGTTTCGCTTATTTGTGACAGTTAGAGTGGAGAATTATTAAATAGCTGCGCGGCACTCTAATTATTATCATGGTATTTACTGAAATTGAAGAATACGAGAATATATTTATTAAATTAATGTTTGACTAGAAACGTAAAATGTATCATGTTGTTCCACGATTCGAAATGTATTCTGGCATGCCTACATACTGTTACAAAACTAGGAAAAATATTACTCTAAAGACTGTATTTTATTCGTTGAAGAATCAACAGTGAAAATTGCTGCATTTCAACGTAATATATATATGAAACATATTTCTTCCACCTTAGTAACTAATAGCAATTATTGATATGCCTGAGATATGCAAAATCATTATTCTAAAATGTGTTTATGTCTACAATCGAATGATCTGAAAACGTGGATATGAGGAACATAGACATTCTTCTTACCCTCAAAATCTGATATTACAAACTTACGCCACTCTTCTCATGATTTATGATAGGCATTACGGTAACATGTGATCGAATTGCAATTTCTATTCACACTGGTGTTTGTGTCACGTTATAAGCGACGGTGTCTTAATGTCTCTATCCACCGGAGCATCAATTTACATACCAAATTGACATTATACTTACCGTAATGACTTTTATGAACGGCCGTCCGATTAAATTAGTATATTAAAAATGAATATTAAGCGTGAAGTAGGAGTTCGCCCCGATAAAGAACAGAATAAGTTTTATTCACCGAAGTTCCACTCCATTACCACTCCAGAACAGTTCTGAATCTTCAGTTGAACAATCGAGTTAATTAAAGCCAGACCTTCGTTAGCCGACAGCCTGGTTCGTTTCATTCATCCCGACACCTGGATCGAAGGTTAAATGATAAAACAAAATTGTTTTTGCTTTCGGCGTTACGGGCCGAGAATGCAAACTTGGTCGTATGCTTGACAAGGAAGCGAAATTAATTTTGTTTCCTTTTATCAGAATGTTCACCGTTCAACGAACGCGTCCAAAGGGAACACGGAATTTAATATAAAAGACGGATAATTGTAATTGACGTGAAAATTTTTGTTCCCGTTAAAATGCGAGAGAATACAGAGCGAAATAGCGAAGATATAATTAAGAAGTAATTTGCAGCACGATTAATTCTATTTGAAGCAGTTTTAAATGTGGAGAGAGAGCTTTTAATGAGAATATTTGGTAGCGATATACATAAATAATGTATCTTTTTCTATAATAATAATTATTGTACTGTCCATTCATTAATCAAGATTTTTTCGCGAATCTCGTAGCATTAAAATTCTCCACAAAAGGTAGAAAAGAATAGGTACGCTGTTCCAATTTTGTTGTAATTTGCTTCAATGCAAAATTGTCGTTCACAAAATAAAACCTCCGAAAGCACATTTTCATTTCTCTGATTGCATTCAAAATGAAGCGCGGAAGGTAAGCCAATCCTCTACCGTTGGCGATAAATCAGAACCCAGAAAGAAGAAACCAATGTCGACACCAAACGAGGATGCGTTGATGCCTCGTTACTAATACCACCGACGAGATATAGGAATAGGCAAGACGTCCAATATACTTTTTCGGCCAGAATTTCTGGGACCTCGGATTACAGAAAACGATGCTAAAATTAAATAATTTTAAAGAATTCTTTTGTTCTTCGCCGCAGTGAAACGCGACAAACGATATCAAACAATTGATGTTAAATAAAAATATTTAAAAAATACATTATAACAAGTTTTCTTCTTATAAAATACAATAAAGATTCGAAGAACCGTTCAAACTAATAAATTAGTTAACGCGATGTTACAACAAACGTCTAGGTAATCTCATATTAAAAAAAATCTCCATGCCGGACGAAGACGCGTCCTCAATTGGATTATCGGTCATTCGTCTAACAATGGAAACTCAAGAAAGATTTTACTCATTAAAGTTTAATGTACTGCTGCAATAGTAGAACGATTGTCAGTTAAACGCGTATTAATGAATAGAAGCTAATAATCAAGCGTACACGATGGGAAAGTGAAACCCGAGATGCCATTGTGTTGTAGAGCGAGGTATGTCGCTAGCCCTCAATTACATCGACAACCTCACGCTGGGACGCTTCAATCGAGACTGACCGGGTGCGCGTCGCGCGAAGTCCGACTCCACTTCGCGACGCGCCTGCGCGTCGGCTACGCTCGACTTCTACTGTTTCTGCCAACATTTAGCCGGACCTACGACTGGTAGGGTCGCGCCGGCTGAACTTCTGCGGGTTCTGACTGAGTTTTAGCTGAACCTACGATCCCAGGGTTGTACCTACTGAACTTTTACTATTTCTGACCAACTTTTAGCAGGACCTGCGATCCTCGTTAAAGAATTCTCTTGTTCTGTACCGCGTAACGAAAGACGGACAACACAGGCGGGACGCTCGACGTGACACGCATCTCATTGTCAATTTCATCGCCCCGATGCATCGCGATGTGATTTCGACTCAACTCGAGCCGAACCGAAGTGAATCGCGCGACCAGCCACTGTGGCTCAATTTTTCTACCGAAACGTTGCTCGAGAAATAGCTTTCCTGATCCCATCCAAAGCATTTACTTCCATATATTCACACATTCGCATGAATCCTGTCCCCAACGCTACTTCAGTCAATAATAGTTCTTCAAGTGATCACTGCTCATGTGCGGAGGACGCTCGAATCGGCGTGATTTTTCTGAGTCGGTGTGTCCATAAGATGTCTTGTCTATTCCTATATCTCGTCTGTGCTAATACCCATCCGCCTCGGTGCAGCGAGGGAAGCAGAGAATATTGAAATTTTTAATTTAAATTTAAAATATGGAACAAGAGGAATGCATAAAGAAGGAGGTGCTCGAGCGACAAAACGGAAGAATGTAAATTGCACGAGGAAAGGGAAGGAAGGAAGGAAGGAAAAGAAAGAAAAGAACGAACCCAGTGCACGCGGCGAAGGGGACAAAAGGTAACGTCCCTGACTCGACGCAGGGGTCCCAATAGAGTGGAAATTTCGGAGGAGAAACTTCATGAAAAGCTGAGGCCGTCTCGAAAATGTTACGTTGAACTGGCGAAGCCGAAGCGACCACCGGGACGTACCTTGCAATCATGAACCCTCTAATTGCGGTCCCTTTTTAAAACGTTCCTTCTCGCAAAGAGACGGGACGCGTAACTGAAACTTCCCTCGCATTACCCAACGTTGCACGGCGAAGTATCGTCTTGCACGTTTTCGTTTTTACTGTCACCGACGGTTCCTCTTTCTTTTCCACCGTATGAAATGCAACAAAAAATGAAACAAAAAACAACCGCGTTGGGATACACATTGGTGGTCTTCGAGGGCACGTGTACATTATCTCGGAACACAAACGTTTCGAATAATTGGACGTGTGTTTCACGAGCATTTCACGAGTGTGAGTCGTACAGAAGTGGCATCACGTTTTCGTTACGCCGGATACGGATTTAACGCGATTTATTGGTTCAATCTGGAGCGGCACGAAGTTGGAACCTCGGTCAGAGCTTGCGACACGGATTAGAGTTCTGGAATCCGGATGGATTCTGGCTACGTTTATGAACGATAGATTGCAACGTGGATTTCGGTGGTCTTGGAATAATTGGTCCCGTGGTGGCGCAACTGTGTTCTGCGTTGCGCGAGAAATTGCAAAGTATCTCCTTTTTGTTTAATTGTTATTGAAAACTTCGTTGCTCAAAAACTGTCAGTGAACGATGAGTGTTATTCTATTGATTATATATACTTTGATTTCAATATTGTATTGGGTTGATCGAATTGGGTTACATTCCTTTATTTAAGTCTGGTGATAATTGGTCAAAATTAAACACATTTATTGTTAGTTATTGCATTGTTTAGTCTTCGTAAATTGAAATTGCGTAATGCAATTTTATGACAGATATGAAGGTTCCTATAGAAATGTGAAGGATTGCTGGATAAATTAATTATTGCGTTCGAAATATTGGCAACTGGTGTGGCGAATTAACTACTCACCACTAATTAACTCATTTCTATGTAATTTTCATGCGTTACGTCAGTCGATATTCCCTCATACCATTACTTCTTTTTTAACTGAAATGCGTTGTACAGAGTTTGCATATTAGAATATAAATCACTCTGTCGTTTGAATATTCTAGTTACTCCATATATGTATTTCATTCTACGAAAATTCTATTAAATCGTGGAAAACATCTACTCCGTGCTATACATCTGTCCCATTAGGTTGTTGCATATGAAATGGGTCGCATCATAAATACGTAACGTTCTCTCAATTAACTTTCATCTAGTGGTCAAGCTATTTTTTGTTCGAATTCATTTATTAAGCAAAATAGCAATAATATTTTAATTAATAAATATGTTTGGAACTGGAAACGACTACTCGAAATTGTAAAAGTATATCCGTAAACTCTTATAACATTTTATAAAATTTATTAAAAAGAACAAAGGATGCCATCGATCCTGTGCTAACCACAACGAACTAACAATCATTTTTAAACCGAGTCCACTACCTTTAATTATTATAGAGCAAATAGCTCGTAATACTTTAGCTGCATACATATCCTCATCGTCAGAGGGTGAAAACCATTTCAAACTATATGGAGAATTAAAAATGTAATTATTTATCAGTTGGTTTGAAACGAATCCAGCAGATGCGTTAATTTTAACTTTTAATATCAGCTGAAGGAAATTTTTTCAAATAAGCTCGTGGAATGCGTCTAGAATCAACGAAATATGGAAGAGCAAACATTTATTTTTCAGGAAAATATGAAAAACACATGACAGAGATATCGCAGTGCTGAAATTTAGCCTTGCGAGGCCAAAGTTTTCAGTGCTTCACTTTTGTACTTCCAGTGTATTTGTCACCGTAACGTAATCTCCATCTTCCTTTCAGTGGTAACATATGTTCCTCTCCATTCCTCTTGTCAGAACCACGCGAATTGTCCTACATTTTTTTTTTTAGCAAAATAAAATTCAACCGCCGAGATTTGCAACGTCGATGATAACCAATTTACCTGTGAAATAAATATTATGCCCCCTGTATCCTGTTTAACAAAAGCTCTACTGCAACGAATCTTTAACTAATAAAATTTGTTACTGACAAGTAGTTCCATTCAGAGGTTGATAACTTAATATACTCGTCAAATTTCCGGCGAAAGAACTACCGGTTTTGAAATTCGTCGTTACCACGGAAATGTAAATGTAATAAAACTGAGGCCGGTGCAAATGTAAATACAGGTCAGCTGGACGACATTTGTTCATATTTCGTGCGCCACCGTTTTCAGAAAACGCTCGCTATGAAACGATTTAACGGGGGGGTTTCAACTGTCTGTTTCTAATTTGGTATTTAGTAGTTCGTTTTATAAAAAAAATGGCCTCTTTGTTCCGCCGTAATAAACCATGTACGAGCTCCATTTTAATGAGCACTCAAATTTCGCTGGCTATTTATATGTACAAAAGGTCCGAATGAAATCAAAGAGAAGTTTATAATTTTATGTAGAATTGCGAACCGGGGGAAAATTGCATGATGAACGAAACGGTAAAACCTATTCTCTATAACGAATTGTTTGAAATGAATATCATTTTCTTCGGAACTTTAATTGAAGTCATTGTATTGCAAATTTCATCATGAGAATGAGAGACTCTTCGACTTCTCGTTCGTCCGACTTTCCTTTCATTAATTTTATTGGATGAACCATCGAACTTCTCCACCTCCATTGTTATATAAGCCGACGAAAAGTACTCGCCTGTGCTGGCTTTTCATGACGAATGACTTCGGCAGTTTCTTCGTCGTTCGAAATTTAAATCGTTACCTTTCGAGTTCTTGCTTGAGATCCGACTTCAAGAGGATGAGGAACGCCGAATGGGATTGGAAAGTAAGGAAAAATTGTGAACCGAAGTTTTCTTCGCCATATAAGTTTTCTTCAGATCTTTAAAGATGGTTATGCAAGATTATTGAAAAACTGTTCCATTGAATTCGTCGTTAGAGTAATTCTATTGTTAATATTGTAACATTAAATCGATAAAGAATAAATGGCCAATCGGTACTAGTATTTGTAAAACTCATTTATTAAAAGTTCGTTGCAGCCGCATTTTTCTTCAATTTATTTATCACAGTGTTTCTACAGTTGTGTTAATATATTCCCTTTATTTCTTCGACACAGTTTGCGTACTCGGTAGCTTGATAATTAATTTAATTAAGGAAAAGTTGTGGAAAGGCAGATCGCGATAGGACTCTATACTTTGATTCAATTACTGGCTGTATAACATTTACAATTATCCACACTGAGTGATCAAATCATTATGATCGGTTCGAAATTATCATTCCCTTGAAGTTGGATAGAAAATGTAGTTTAAAATAAGCTAATAATGCGACGCTCTCTTATTATAAATCATATCGCTACGCACTGTACGCAGCGATACGACGAAGTATAAAACGAATTCTGTTCTCCTCGCGTTAATTGGTACGCTTGCCTCTGAATTAAATCCCCCGATACTTCTTCATCTGTTACACCCTCGATCGAAATTGGTGGCGTGCAGAGTGGAATGAACACAAGAGCCGATGGATTAGATTCATCGGATAAGTCACTCGGTGCGTAATTTTCAATTAGATCCCAATGTGACGCGGAAACCCGCCAATAAAACGCGTAAACTTTTTTAATTAAACGCCCGACCCTAGAGTTTTAAATGAGTCGGTGTCGCTGACGGGCGGCGGGTAGGATGTCGAGGGTGGAACGGACGAAAGAGAAAAAGAATCAGAGGGGAAACTACCGAGAGGGAAAGATGCTGGTTGATAACGATAGGCTTTCAGCGTACGTAATCGACAACAACCGAGAAATCGAAACACGGCGTCAGAAGAAGAAGGAGACCATTGAGAAAATTACGAGCGGAGCCAGACAAGAAGGAACAAGGGATTGTAATTAAATGAATTGTTTACTGGGTGGGTGGGTTCTATCAGTGAAACGATTTTATGCTATTTTAATCATTTCAGCGGCTTCTCTGGGAGCAAAGTTCCCAGGCTCTATTTAGATTTCGTCCAAATCCAAACTTGTAGCCCCGTTCAACGGTCCTACTCAGCCGTTTCGTTGTATCAAAGACAAAAGAGTAATTTGTACCGCGAAATCCGATACCATTTATCCCTCTGAACGAGGTTTCCTGCAAATCCTCTCTGTGAAAACCTATGGACCAATCGCTTCGTCGCAGAAATGCAGGTTTCGCTTCGAAATCTTGTTCAGGAAAACTTACATAATTCGTCCCGAAAGTCGGCCACCGTTCCCGTTCCCTTTTCTGCGACGCGTCGTAAAAGTGTACGCTGTAAAACTCGCCCCTATGAGGTCTCGCTATTGAACCCGCGACTTTCCTATTTACATCGCAATCACGGCACGGATTGCCGCGAGTTTCGCGTCCCGTGCACGATGGGGTTCGCCGCAGAAAACTGGCCAACTTTCGCGTCGATTCGTTTACTCGAAAGACACGTGGTCGACGATCTTTGTCCCGTGCGCTGTCGATCGATTTCGGTCGCTGGAAATGACTCGTCGAACGGAGAAAATGAGAGAAGTTGCGCGAATTTGTCGTTTCGCTCGATGGCCATTTGATCGATTTGCAATTATCAATTTTAGTTCGTCCGCCGACAGAGTTCTACGATCGAATGGAATATGACGTTATTTTTTTCTCCCCATTTTTTGTTTGTTTGTTTTTAATAACGGGACGATACAATCCATCCCGCGGTAATTTTGTCAGGAATAAATCGATTCGTTGCTCGTATCGCAGCGATGCGGCAGGGCGGCAGGGTGTTCGTAATCAAAATTCGAAGCGAAATTGAGATTGTGCAGCTACTCTGCCGATAAAGTTCGTGAAAACGTAACTGTGAACCGATTAAACGTCGATGCTGCGCGGCTTCGCCCTAAACTGCGCGCGAATCGACGTTAATGCGTTTCAAGTAACGATAATTGGGATTTCGTTTGTTGGTGTAGGGCTTTTCGTTCGCGTTTCACAGTTATTGTTGCGTCGATGAGTATATGCGACACGTGTATGCGGCACGGGTATGTAAATTTTGGTGCAGTTTCATCATTAATAATTCAATATTTTAAATTATTCGATAAGTGCAGATACCGTTGGGGTTCAAAGCTCGCGTGCACATTGAAACGAAAGTGTATAACAAATTTTTCGTGCAAAAGCCGTATATAGGTCACGATCCATAGTTTTTCATTTCAGATACCAATTTTATGAACAATTGCATTTGCTCGTAGGTAGATAACGGTAGCAATGAAACGCTTCAATATTTATTTTGCGAACGAGAAATTTATTTCGTCCACGATGCTGGTAATTTAATTCACCTTTGCGAAATTCTTTCTCTGTTTCCTCCATAGGGAACTATGCAATCAAGAATTTCATGTGTTTTGCCAGAGAATTCTCTCACGCCAGCTTGGAATGCAAAGAGTAGAGTCATGTTTGAAACATGTTTGGACTAATAAAGCAGTCATCAATTTTTATAATGCCATATCAAAAATTGGATAAATTATTATTTCATGTTTGGGACAATGAATTTCTTCTGCATATTCTAATAATTTCCAAATTATGTTGCCTGATGGTATCACGCTTTGCTTGGAATGATTTTAATCTCTCGTCAACGTTTACCAATAAAAGCAAATCCACGTGGAACTTGCCCAATCATTCTATCGAAACTCCAAGCAAATTGACAATTCAAACTGGAGAATTGCCTTTCGCTATATTTGCAAATAATCGATCTATTTGAACAAAATAAAATCTACTTCTCAACGAAACCGGATAAAACCATAATCCCCATTTTTCAAACCGCCCACTGCAAACCTGCCGTCTCACCTCAAAATACACATTCCCGACGCTTTTTACCACCAGAGTTGATAAAAGTACCTACTTCAAAAGGAAGGGCGCCGACGAACGAATCAAGAGGTCCTAACATTTCTATGTATTTACATACGTCCTTTCACGTCGTTTCAAGAAGATCAAACAGAGGCCACATTTAACATCTCACTTAACGTCACATTCGTCGAGTGAAAATCCAGCAGAGACGAAAGAAAGAGCCACGGTACGTAATTTCTATCGCTGGACAACCGGCTGCCAGGTGAATACTGTTCCCGTTAAGGTGGCAAAACCTGAGGTTCGTGTCGTGTTCGCGTTTGCATTGACCCAGGGTTAAACTCCGTCGCCGCCGAGAGCAGCCATTCGAGGACACTGTGCAGAAGGAATACGTCTGGCCTCTGCTTTATACGTCTGCAAATTGCCGGTGTTAATGTAAAATCTCAGTTGTATGAAGCAAGGTATCTGGTGACGACGGTGACCTCGGTGCACGGAGCGTGCATAAAATAGTGTCGCTAATCTGGGGAATGCCGACATCCTGCTCGACGATAAATTCTTGCGAGGAGAGATGTTGCAGATTGTTTTCCGCTTGGCGAATTAAGCAACGTCCAGGCGGTTGGTACAGTTCTCCACTGATTAACTGATATTTGCTCTTGGTCAACATCTCGTTTAGATGATACGCCCTTAAATCTTTCTGTTCTTCGTTAGTCAGTGGGAAGCGAGAATCGGTGCTAGTTGAGGATTCTGTTTGCCGCTGTTTCTGGCGGAGCGAAATGACTAGGGTTTGTGCCAGTAGAGCGTTTGTTGGGGGTGAATATTTTATTGAGTACTTCACTGTCACCGCGTGTACGAACGCTTTCGTTCAGGAGTTGGGCGTTAATTATTTATGCGATATTAAGAATGGAATACACCGCAGTGTTGATAGAAATGTTGGTGTCTCGAAATTCGTGAACCCGCCGTGGCGAAAGATTTAGGAATTTAGACAGCACTACTAAGATATACGTATGACGAATAAAATTCTTTTTTGCAATCTATCATTATAATAATAATGACGAATACAATAGAATAATGATAATGTTATTCTATTCTCCCTTAAACAATTTACCTA
This sequence comes from Nomada fucata, assembly GCA_948146005.1. Classification (NCBI taxonomy): domain Eukaryota; kingdom Metazoa; phylum Arthropoda; class Insecta; order Hymenoptera; family Apidae; genus Nomada; species Nomada fucata. The sequence goes on from OX411275.1 coordinate 11,373,970, forward strand.
TTATATAAATAAGTTCAGTTGTTTAAACATAATAGATGCTGATAAAGGTGTCTGGCTGTCGGTGTTGAAATGTCATGCAAAGTTGTATCATGTTAGTTACACATACACTACATTAGGATGACGGGAAATGTAAAGAATTCGTTTGTGGTTCCGACGATCGTGTGCAGATAAAACCGCACATTCTGTATATAACAAACTTTTGTATCGCAACTTCGGGCAACTTCAAAGCCGTCCTCAAACGTCACGATTATTGGTTCACCGTCATATACCGATTGTTAGTACCTCCGCGAAATGTCAAAGGATTTTGCTCCATCAAGTTGCTCGTTCTATAAAGATATCTGGAATTCATATATCAGTTTTTGTTCCACGCGAAGCTGCTTTTGAATGAATTTCCTTCTCTCTGTGTTACATGTAACGCTACGCTCCGATCAAAATGTAGAACCGATGGTATTATTATGAATTCGCCAAACTTATTTGAAAAGGCAACGGTGACATACATTTCGCACCGCAACGCGGTTTAAATTTTGTTCCAATTATAATAATCATAGATTAAACAATTCCTGTGATTTTACTGTCCGTGATATTTTGATCGTTCAGCTGAATGAAATATGTTGCCAAGTGTGGAAATTAGGACGAACTGGAAGAATAATATTCAGAAATTGGTTCAAATTGCTTGCATAAATATTTCCCTCCTTGCTCCTGGGAACAATCTTTTTTTTTCAATTCTCACAGCGGTCTCACTATTGCATCTACATTTTACACGTTTACGTCACTTGGGGGATATCCAAGCAAAGTTTCCCATATGGAACGAGGAAAGGGATCTGAAAGTTCAAAAGAAGCTGATCCCGCCCCAGCGAAACATTTTCTTATGAGAAAACTCTTATTATGTAAAATGTCTGGACATGCCTTTAATGTGGATTTCAACATGATGAAAGTAATACGATTCTCTTTGAAATATAAGTAGATATAGATTGAATGAGGCTACTGGATAAATTATTATAACAGCTGTGAAAATACTTTGTATTTTTATTGTCACCGAAGTATTGAATAATTACGCCTTATTCTCAGAATGGGGTCTTCCTGGACCCCAAGGACTTCGTGTCTCAATATTATAACAAATTTATCCTCCGTTTGAAACAATTTTATTTTTATTTCAAAAAGTGTACGTCCTTTATTCTATTCGCGTCGATCTGTCTGTGGTGACAAATAATGACAGTCCTCAAACGTTGTAAAAATCTCAACTTAAGATCGCGCTGATCACTCACGAAATTTCAGCATACATTGAAATACCGGCCCCAATCTGTTATCCAGCGCTCTACTTACGATTACTTCTTATTCACCAACTCGCCATTCTTCAGTCACCCGGCAAACCTTCCCTCTGAACCCAACAAGAACCAGACAACCTAAAAGCAACTTCCCCCAGCAGGAAAGCCAGGAAAAGCTTTCTCCAGCGGAACTCGCTGAACGTAACTCGCAAGGCATTCTCCTTCGACGTCGACGTGACGTATACCAGTGCCGAAATACAGCGGGAGGGAGTGAGTCGTACACGTCGTTGCAGCTGGTGCACCACTCGTAACTCGCCCATGGTTGCCCAGGGATTCGCCATCGACTCCACCAGATCCTTCAGGAAGCCTCTTGAAATAGGTTGCACCGATGCAATCACCGGTTTCGTATGGAAGTTAACCGACTTCAGGAAACTTAGTTGTCCAACGGAAGCACCTATTGCCCTGGGCGAAGTACACCTGGCAAACTTGCCTGGCCAAAAGTTGCACCGTTACGGATACACCGGGACCAGTTGTTTCCGACCCGTCTCTTTCGTTTGATCAAGCCAACGGCGTCGATCGGGGGACGCTGGTAATCGGGATCAGCCGTCGCGGTCCTCTGGATCACTGGTGTGCAGATTCCGCTTGAACTGCGATCAATGGAGTTGGCGAGCCTCGATCCTCGAGCAGACTGTGCGGATTAAACGTAATGGGCTGTCTTAAAGAACCCGTTTGAGTACGAGTTGACGGTGATATAACAGTGTCGGTGTTGTTACCTGTAATCGAAGCTGTGTGGCTTGGACTTGGGAGTAGGTAGCAGGGTTTGGCAGAGGGGTTCAAGTTGGGGGATGGGATGATGGGGATCTACGGCGAGGCGTGTAAAATTGTTTGTGGAGTAAATGAGGGGGATTTTCGTCGAAGATTTGTTTAGATTTATCGCGGGGTTAGTTTTTGAACGAGTTTATTGTTGAATCTGTGCAATTGGAACTTGGTTCTGGTTATATTCTGGGGTTAAATCCATCCATACCTTTAATGGGTGTATAATATATTTTGCCAGTGGATTTTAAAACTTGATCGAGAATTTTCATTGGAAACGACCTTGAAGCTTTGAGAAGATCTGAAACGAGATTTGAATTTTTACCTTTCGTCAAATCCGTGAGTAACATTTGCCTTTGTTAATCCACGAATTTCACCCTTCGAGTTTGAGGCTGAATATAATTTGAAGTTCGCCTTTTATTTTATCACGTTACTCATGGTTATAATAATTGTTTACTCGAATGTCTCCGTCGAGGACTTGTTTCATAATGTTCTGCAAATGACAACGCTTATTGGACTGACACAAGATTCCTGTTTCTGAGACGACTTTTTATACCAGAGTTCTTGAAACTTTCGGCGAAACTGTTTCCACGGTTTACCTTTGTGTAGCTTTCGCCCATTCAGATTTACGACTATAAGCTTGTGAAGCTCGCACAAGTACCAGAAGAAACAAACAGAAAATCAACTTCCGCCAAGTCAACAAGTGTACAGAACTGCTGAAACGCATCGGGGTAGCAAGACGTGAAGTAGCAAACAGCCGAACGTGTCCAACCCTTTTTCACAATTTATTACATAAACGAGCAATAACTGAACCAGGGAAAGAAATAATGAAACTAATGTACAAAAATAACCGTTAAATTACTTAAACTGGTAAATAATTAGAAACTTACCCCCCAATACTCATGCATTGACACAAACTACCGAATGTGTTTCATTGAAATAATTTTGTTACATTTTCGAGCTCACGAATCGAACAAATCGGACCAGAAATAAATGATTGAAAACACGAATAGCGGTAGCGATCGGAATACCGTTCGCGTTAATACATAGATTCCAGACAGCGACGCTATCGGTCTAATCTCTGCTATCTCTGCTATTAAAGAATCCATTTATCGGAATCCGATGTCTAATCGACGCCTAGTGGAGCTCCGAAAACGGACTTTATATTTAGATCCCGGCTAATCCCCGAATATTCAATTCACCTCGAAAGATGCTGAATGAATCTCGACGTTTGCACGCGTATTATAAGCCTGCGAGGCGTTCGTGATCGCGCGGATGACGGGATCTACCGGGGGCATTATTGCGAGCGACTTGGGAAGGAACACGTGATATCCCCTTTTTATAGGGTTTCCTGGCGCCATAAGTCGTTGAATCTCGTGAGCTCTCTGCATCACAGGTGGTAACGTGCGCCACCCTCTATTTCCCTTGACGTTTCGTGAACGTTTCGAGCTGAGAAATTCTGCGACAACTCTGTCTTTCTCGTTCACGCAGTCCCTTCGGCCCGTAGAGAAAATCTAATAGCGCTTTTATTCGAACGGGGAATTCGATATCGACTTAGGATACGATTGAGATTTTCGGAATTGGTTATCAGAGAGATACATAATGCCTTTTGTAAAAGCAGTTGGTGACGGTCTTTCTTTTTTGTTTTCTGGAGGTCCTCTACGCTCAGATCCCCTGCATACTGAATAATTCCAGAAATATCGTTCTTTACATTGCTGCAAAAGCACAAAACAGATTGCATCTTGTGCGGTGGTGGCCAGGACCCCGGTACAGAAATTAACTAAAAAAAAAATACCTTTCCGAACCGAAAAAAAAGAAATTCCCATAATACTGTATTGCGCGCTATATGTGTACTGTGCACCGTGCAACGTTCGCCGGTGAACTCTCCTGTTACTCCAGCCGTGTAACCCAAAACCACAGAATTCTGAAACTTGTAATTGCATCACGGAAACCGTAAAATTCACAGAGGCAAATACGGTTTCACCCTTGGCAAAATATTGCGCATCCATTCGTAATCAAGATTCATAATGAAATCATAAAGTCCGTGTTCGCAATCGATTTTTACGTTAACCCATAACATTCTTCTGTTCCAGGTACGTATGCAACAGCCCAGAAAGAAACTTCTGTCGAAATATGCATTTGGGAGTAAGTACATTGTTGAGAACGTTTTAGAGCGTCGATATTCTTGATTCGAGGCATTTACTTCGGTTGACCTGAGCGTCGCACAGTTTCTACGGATATCGGCGTGCACGACCGTTCACATTTCTTGTCGTTTCTTTATCACCTTCACCGCTGTTATCAGCGTATCGTGGTCTCCCACTGCGAGTAGATGGCAATTAAAGAGAAGTACGTATCCGAGAAGTGGGACCTCTGCAGAAGAAAGCTGCATTGTCGTCTGCTCTCGGTGAAAGGATCTGTTCGTGCTTCTTCCGAAATAAAAGTGGAGCGAACTGTGAGATTCATCGCGAAGCTAATATCAGAGAGTATCATTTCGCTTTGGAACGTTTCGCGAAGGTTGAAATTTTCTGCTGCAATTATTACGCGAAGGATATACGAGTGTTTGAATCAATTTTTGGTATGCAACGTTGAATTAAATGTTTCTACTGTATCAACAGATAGCGCGAACAGTGCTGCAATGTCAATTTTTACCGACCATCAAATGAAAAATAGATATCCTTCCGTTGCTGATATTTTTCCGAAGCGTGCATCGAGAACAACTGAAAAAATTTCTCTCTGGTCGTTATAAATAATTAATGCCTTCCAATTTACTACTTCAATACCTCTTGTAATTCTTTTTTAACGACGTTCAAGAGTACTCTTATTTATTGAAACTTTTTCTCCAATTGTACACCAATTTTCCGAGCAAATTTTCGACATCTATTATTTTTGCGAATTACCAAATCCGACAGTATCGTTGTAATTCATTAATCAAAAGGTATAACGGCCCCTTTCTAAATTCAATGAACATCAACTCTGCAAGTACATCGTCCGATGTACACGAAATTGCGAATCCTTCACGCTCGCATACGGGAGAAATCATAATGAACTCGCGTGTAGCGCTGGCGAACGCGAACGTCTACTAAATTTTCCATCGTGCTTGTAAATGTGCTGAGCATCGAATTCTAAAGGCGGTAACGGGAAAATGCGATTATGTCGCGCTTTCAAAATTCAAAAACCGCCATAAGACTGGAATAGGAGGAAGAAGGAACGAGACGAACGCGAAAGCGGTCGGAGAAAATCAGATCCAGCTTAACGGGAAGAAAGGAAGCTGGAAACGTATTAGCAACGCCGTTGTCTCCATTGCAATACCGGACGAGAAACTTTCTGCTATCTTGGTTCTGTTCACGTGCCTGTTTAACGCCATTGGTCCCTCCGACTATAGACTGCAAATGGCCTTTTAAACCGAGTTGGTTCCGGTCGGGGAACGGTAATTGGTTGCATTTCGTAATCAGGTTGTAAGGAGTTTGGATCGAGTCAATTAGTTTAGACATTTATTCCTTGCAGATATTATTATTACTTGCGAGTGTGCACGTTCGCGGGGAGTCGTGAAGTACGCAACGTTGCGTAAATCCAGCAATTAATCTTGCGATTAATTACAACTCGAGCATCCACTGTGACGTTAAGTGGCGTGAAATTAAAATCTGTTAATAACTTGTGCCATCGGTTCAGCGTGGCGGACGAATTATACATTTTTATTCGTCTTCTATTACTTCGTACACGCAGAAATGTAAAATCTGACAGAAATAGGACGAGCGGAGGGACAAAGCAACGGTGACAATGGAGGGCAAAGACAACCTTTGCACGCCCTGTTGTAAAAATTTCAGGCACGTTATTCGAGTACGCACGCGTCCGATGCGAGAAGCTTTTTGAATCTCGTTTTCCAGTCGAAGTTAAGAGTCAAGGCTGCCGTAAAATCGAGGAGTACCTGTTTTGAAAGTTCCTTCATACCAATATTATCATTTAATTCGAAACGAAAATACAGCATCGTAAATTACATTCATGTATTTCCTCGCACTTACTCCGTTCAAACATTCACGATCCAATTTGAAACGTAACGTGGTAAAGTCGCGCAGGAATCGGTTCCTCCGCGGTTAAATGATGTACAAGAGGGAGCCCAGGCTGCCAGGAATTATTGGACAGAGAAATGACAAGCGCGTTATAACGTCTGTCGTATCGCGAACGACAACGTCAATTGAAAACCATCTCGCGAATACGTATTTTTCGAGCATTTGACTTGAGCTGTCTTAACGTCAAGTGACAATGCGCGAGCCCCGCCAAGGAGAACGGATCCTCTTATATTTTCGAACGTCGCCCCGAGACAATAAACAAGAAACAAGAGCCAGAGCCAGACTTCTTCCAGATGAATGAAACGAGCCTGGTGTCGGCGCCAGTTCACTCCGTAATTCATCTTATCACTTAGCCGAGAAGGTTGAAAAGTACAGAAAAGCATTTCTGTTTTATACTGCCGGAGACAATTTTCAGTCGATCCTATTCGATTGTCCTTAAATGAGATTTGTTAGATGGATGTGCATTCTTTAATATTTGTATTCAAACTATAGCACTTTTGTGAAATACGAATTAAACAGCAAAGATGTGGAAATCTAGAAATTGTACAAGAGGATAAAAAAAGAGTCGTATCATCGTCTTAAGGATTGCACGGATATCAGAATTTTTTTTACTTTAAGCGATCCCTTGTAGGGACTCTGAATGGAGCACGATATTCAACGAGAGAACGAGGCATTTAACCTTTCCTCTTTTTTTTCGCGTGATCCTTACAAAGCACCGGTGAAATTTAATTTCGGCGCCGGTAATTGAGTTTGCAGCTGGTCACCACGTTCTACGCATTCTTGCATGCTGCCTTTTCTCTTTATTTTCCTTCGCGTTATTTACGAAATACGCGGAATCATTGCGCACATAATCTCGCTGTTATTTATTATAAAATATTGCGCAATACTATGCATACTAATCTGACGTTCGTTTAAATCGAAATCGATAAATCCGCAATGCAGGAACGGCCTAGGTATCGTTCCAGAGATATATTCGGCGAATGAAATGTTTACAAATTATTCTGAATCGGAGTACGCTTCGATGCAAAAATATTAAGAATACGAATATAAATAATGGAGCACCCTCCTCTAGGTTTCACGTTTGCCAACTTTTTCACCGGCACGTTTCGCGAGGAAACTCAGAAACAATTCACCTCGAACGCCGGGCACGCACAAGAAGAAGCGAACGATTTCAATTTCTGTCTCGCTTTCCCCGACTCCTTGTTAATTACTTAGAGAAGCCTCCGCTATAATTTACGGACAGGCCAGCTTTCTTCCCGCTGTGAAACGTCTTTGAAGTTATAATAGCCGCTGTCTGGTGACACTCAACTTCGACGAAAGTACTTTGTCGAACGTACCGCCGCTCCCCTATAAATGATTGCCTCGCAGATAATTTCTCTAATGAGTTCTATCGTAATTGGGATCATAGACGGTCATCCTATACTCTGACAACGTTCCTTTGCCCCGCGAACGAGCAACTTTCGATTCAGTCTGTGAGAGAATTGCACGCAACGAGGATCGCAATTAAATTTCAAAAAGTTACGCATACGAAAATGGTGATAATTAGAGAATTGAAAAGGTATTATACGTGAATAAATCTTCAGTGCAATACACGAGGATATTTTATATCAGTCCCTAACAGTTATGGAGTAAAAATAATCAAAAGTACCTGTGTTCATGATATTTATGAATTGACAGTGTTGATATACGAAAACGGATATTACTTGCCATCTGTCGGTTGCTCGCAGTTCGAACCAAGTGTTCGTATTTCGAACGATTGAAGCCCATAAGCGAAAAATGGATACGTTTCATCCTAAGCATAACTCACGAAGGCCCGATAAATCAGCCGGAAGATATGAAAGCTGAACACCGGTCCCGTGAATCGCACTTTAACTTCCTGTTTCTCTGACCTATTGCCTCGCAGGTGGCGCTAGCTTAACCGTCTACTCGTTTCCCACTCGTCCTGGCGATTGCCCCGTTTCCTCCACGCTTCGTTCAGCCGCGTGGAAGCGTGGTTCGGCTGCCGGGTTTCCTGTGACGTTCAAAAATATTCGCCGGTGGAAATTCGAGGGCGAAATTCGAGGATGAATGAGTAGGAGAAGGGAGAAACTGTACGGTCCGCACTAACGTGGAAGGATCGAAACGTTTCTACCCCACCCTCTTGGTGTCCATCTCGCCCGCATCCCGTTGCTTTCAATGGTAGTTTAGTGGCACGCGAGTAAATACAGGATAGTGTGCAAGGTTTATAGAGAATGGGTGGGTGGTTTGAAAGGGGTAGATATTCGGAAGCGGGGAGATTTACAATCCAAGTCCTGCAATATATTAGGCAAAGTTACCTCAAGTCGTAAACGTCGAAATATATCAATAGTTGAGCAGGACGTCGTTCCTGCGCGGCGTTCGACTGCAATAGCGTCGGCTGTGTGTGTGTTTATATATGTATATGCATATAATATGTGACGTGGTTCCACGTGTGAGGGTAGATAAGTTCGAGCGTGTTAAATATCCCACCTCCGACTGCCAGCCTCCGGTGCAGCTATCGATGAAACCGTTTTAGTTAGCAGAACTGACCCGGTTCCCGTGGCTTTCAATGGATTGGTTAGCGTTAATGCAGCTGACAGCTGGAAATTAATGGGCTTTTTATTTAACCGCGTACTAGCTTTCCTTGTAATACGCTCGCGTGGATTTATTTTTACCATTAGGCCGCCTGGCCTGCCCCTTGTCTAGCCCCCTGCGAAATAATCGTGCCATCGTCGTTTGCCTGGAGTAGAAAACAACAATAGCTGCTTCTGTTCTGTTTCTGAATAGTACAAACAATTTTCAGAATATGTTCGTCGTGGGACGTTGTAATCGTTCTCCGGGAAAGCATTCCTATTCTGGTAGAATATTACATTTCTTTTCTTTGAGATTTTTCTTTATCTATTTTACCAGTTGATATATTCATGCTTGTTATCCTATAAGAAAAGATTGTTGCTTTATTCGGGAAATAGCAGTGCTTTTATTTCAGGCAGCCGATGATATATTCGCGAAAGTAATTTATAATTTGTTTGTGTCACATTTTGCAGGTTTCAGCATTGTCCTGATAACCAATTCGCAAAATGTGCGACGATCTAGTAGCATTAATTTACCGACAATAGGTATTTTTCATATACATTATTGGGGAAGCTAATTTTTTACCGATTCTCCTCGAAGCATGGAGAGAACGATCGATTGAATTATAGAGGCAGCCTTTGATCGAGTAACAGAAGACGGGAAGTTGTTCTTGAAGGAAGCTCGCTATTTTGCGGAATCTTGAATCGTGTCGGGGCTGTGTAAACTGACCGAATCGTGAATAGAATATCATTATTGCTTAAATAAGCAATCGAAGTCGACAAGTGCAGCTACCGTTACTAAAGATCAATTGTAACGTTGAATTGGTCATGAAGGGACTTTTACTGCTTAAATATTCGACGGTATTCATGGTAATAATTGAACGTATTATTAAACGAATCCTTTACACGATTTAAGAAAACATTGTGCATCAGCCGACAAATCCAATAGTGGAAAAGATCGTGCAAATTGAATATATAATGTAGTTGAAATCTAAGTGACCATGCGTGCGAAATGCTAATACAGAGCGGTGTTCTTATTGAAAAAAAGTGGCCGAAAAGGCCACCCCTTAATTTAATCATTTGGTCGAGACCACTGCAAATCTTTGCACCAGTCACTCATTGCTGCTCTACCGTAGTGCCTGTTGAAACGCTCCGCTAGTTAAACAGACGGATCAGTTTGTTAAATTCGTTCGTTCGTATCGATTAGGAATCCCGCCGCCAATGGGCTGAACCTTTTCTGGAGCTTTGTGATTATCGAAATGCAGCGCATCGCGTTCTTTCGATTACCACTCGCTTTCACAGGCAAACAGAGCCTCTCGCGTTTGGAGGGTTTTAGAAAGGGCAGTCAGTCTTTCCCGGAACTTGTCTGAGTGTACTGCAAATATGTATCAAGCTTGGCTAGGGCGGCCCGTTTTTAAGTTTAAATGCATTTTCCTCCATGGGACTTTCGGTGCTTCTGATGGTCGTCGTGAAGTTTGCTGGGCCGATTATATTTACATAGGCGGTATGGTGGCTATTAAAAATTAGTTGGATCCTCTTCAGACGTTGAGTGTAGAATAATCGTTCGGTTATGGAAATACTGGGCACCCATGATAACAGAATATCCGCACGTTCGTTAAAACTAATATAGAAAAGTCAATGGACGATCTGAGAGCCACTTGAGACACTAGTCATTTTATTTGTCCAATATTTGTCGGACAAAAGCAATACTTATAGTTCTTGTGTGATAGCATGAAGGAGAAGATGTCGAAATGATAATCGAAGCTATCTAAGTATAAAATTCAATGTGTGAGAACTTTCTTGAGTCTTTGCACACCTTCGACGAACAAACGGGAAACAAAGATAATGGTATCTTGGATCCTATTGAATAAAGAGATACGTATTTCTGGAAATAAGAAGCAAATAGCTGCGAGTGTCTAGATTTTACGAGCTGCTTGATGAGCTTGTGAGCTTATCTCAGACGAGCAGACACCAATTATCGGCTTACCAGGAAGCACTGCTTGCACTGTCCACCTGTAATTACCGCGAGCTTACTGTGATTCGGGACCAAGACGGAATCCTTGTATGTGACTATGCGGTGCTTTACAATCAATGCTTGTTACTACATATAACGCGTATCCTTCTCTGTTTGGTGTTCACCGATTGGACATTAGTGAGAAAATTTAATCTGTAATGTTGTTAAAATTTTATCGAAACAATAGTAACATATATTGAAGTGTGGAGTAGAGGTAGGAATGATAGAGAAATATGAAAAGTGTGACATTATTTTCGATTTTCAGTTCTGTTTACTTTTCATTTTACATATTGTCTACTTACACAGCGGAATATCGACCATAGATCGCGTACATAGATCCATCTTTTTTTTTATTTTAACACGAACGACAGGATTTAAACATTCGAAGTGGACGAGAGTTGCCTTTTTGTACGACGAATCCTACGCTTGCATTTGAGTATACGTCAAAAACGTCAAACATCGTTCGGGTTTCAGTGTGCCGGGGAAATATGCGTATAATACATCCGATTTTAATGGAGTGGGACTTAACCCAACTATATCCAGCGAAGTGCTTTTTCCCCCGTGCCCCACATTTTGCGCAGAAAAAACCTAACATGAGAGAACAGAGAATTGTAAACGGTCCATTTCAATCGCAAGTTCTGCACTGTATTTTAAAGAACTATGAGTGAAGCGTAACGTTATTTTACATTTTCTTCCAAATTTTGTCTAGCGCCCACAAAAATACGTACCTCTCGCAAAAACACCTAATATCGAACCGGTACAAGTAAAACTACTAACCACGTTTTCCACCGCTGAACAATCGATAAACAAAACTGGCGATTTAATCCACAATCGGTGATAGTGTTTACCTTCACGTTGACGAAACGTGCTCTTATCTTTGTAAAAAAAAAAGAAAAGAAAAAACAAGTACACCATTAGAATAATTTTAAAGCGGTTTACCCGTGTGAATTACATTACAGGGAGCGACGTGCAAGTGTTGCGACTGCGTCGCGTTTCACGGCGTACGCCGTGTACGGTGTTACTTCGTTGAGGGCAAAGGTCGTCTCAATCTTTGAACAGACCCGCCAAGACGAACGGGAAGGATACGAGGGACACTTTTCTTCGAGGCGGGCGAGTTCATTAAGGTGCAATTAAACTCGCGCGAGAGTTACTGGAAACTGTTCCTACAGTCGGTCGCGGATACAAAATCTTGCGCCTCGTGTGGCGCATGTCGGTGGATCATCGAGGTTTCACGGTAATTAGTAATTAGTGATCGTCACGTCAGAAGGGGCTGATCGTTCTTTTTTGTACGTATACAGGGCGTCGCGTAACTGGCGGCACAACGGGATAGGGGTTGATTCTGCGTAAAAAAAATAAGTCGAAACGACAGGATGAAATTTTTCCATTTCAGTCCTCATTTTCGAAAGAATGATATAAATTCATATATTGCACCAACTGCAACGAGCTCCAAATAGACAATTTAAAAAAAAAACAGAGCAGATATCGCACGGCCGAGTAACTGACAGGAAAAAATCATTAACAATCTCCCTTCATTCAATTTTCAACCCCCGAACGTTAACAAACGTTTCCGCTCACATATCACCGTCCACTTGTCCCCGCGATGTCACAACGCCCACGCAATCGTCCCTTAAACTCCCGTATACACCGTGTCGATACAACACCATGGACCCCTGGCCCACTTAAAAGCGACGTCGCTTTCTCCATATTCATGACCGAAACACGGCCTCGCATCGAGTTCGTTAACTGTCCACATACATGCATAAAATAACCCCCGAGAACTCGTTCGTAGTCTTTCCGGCCCTCGAATATGATCCGTTTGCCCGGCGGGCAAGGTTTCAACGAGGAAATGCACACGCGTCATTAGCAACGACGCCGTTGCACGGCTGCCACGGCTAAAATTGTTCTCTGCGGGTAGAGCCTTAATTCTCGAATCGTTCCACGGAATTTTCGTTCCGGCGAATTAGTCGCAGCCTCGCGGAGTTTCACGTGAAACGATGATCGCGTTTAACGTCGACGAACCTGCTCGTCGCGGGAAGGTAAACGTAATGAGAGCACGATGCGCCACGGTGCAAATTGAGCGCTCCGGGATTTTCAAGATTGGAATTTGTTTATCGTGAGATTTGAGGGGCCGCGGAGTATGGGTTTGGCGGTGTGTAATGGATCGCGTTCAAGGATGCTTGATGAAGATTTTATGAGCTTTTCGAGGGGGTTCGGGATGGAGGTTTGGTGCACGGAATATTTGGATAATTGTTGCGGAAGTCGGGGGCACATTTGTTTTATTCCAGACGGTTGAAGAGGCGGATATTGCGGAGGGAAGTTAGTAATACGCGGTGGTTATTTATTGAAATATATTTGTAAAATGGGCAGGGTTTAAGCGGAGATTCGTTTCGTAATTAGACAGTTTTCCAGATATTTTTTTATTTCACATAACGTGGATTCATTTTTATTCTGCAAATAGACAGTGGTTGTTTGCGTAAATATATTTGTAGAATGGTAGGAAAGTTGTAGGGTTTAAATGGACATTCTATTTATTATCAGAGAGTCTGGAAGATATTTCAATTCTACATAGTGCAAGTGCATTTGCCCTGCATGTTTGGTATATGGATATATGTAACATTAATTGATTTTTGTTAAGTATTTGAAGTGATAGGCATATCAACATTTTTTAAAATGTTTCAGTTATCGACGAAAATAATTAAGAAAATAGTAAATCGTATTGCAAAATGCATACGTGTAATTCAATATAGATTTACGTTAAAAATATTTATTAGCGTGTATTAATTGTGTATAATAAATATAACACAGATACCTTATCTGGAAGTACGTAAGTAGCACGAAATAATGCGTAATGGAAAGGAAAATACAGTTTTAAGAAGAGTTTTCGAAGTAAGCGGCAGAATCATTATTGTCTGCAAGTTCATCAACTTCGTTACACAACTTCCCGGTTGTTATTCATCTGTCCTATGTATTCTACTTATCGTTACACGACTTTCTACTTCAGCTAATACTCGGGATATTGAGTAATGCTTCGAGTAGTGGAACAATGGGAAAAATGATCGATCATCGTTTATTCACGATTTTATCTAGCGACGTAAATGTTTTCTTTTAGAAGAAATTATAAAGGAAAGTTACAAAGATAGAGAAATTATGCTTACCTGTCTTTTGTATCGAAAAAGAATCCTTTCTGAAATTTTCGCTACGCTAATTGTTAACACTGTCCTTGATATTAGTTTATTTTAGTTCATTGGCATAATGATTTTTTATTCACCCGTACATTCGAAACTTAGACACAGTGGTCACTGTGAAATCGAAAAGTGATTCTTCTTCCACTCATGCTCAAAGAAAATATTTAACATCTACTTATTGATAATGTCGTATAAAATAGAATTACTTTTGTGCCTCACTACATTCACGTATACGCACACTGCACAAGTTATCATACGACCATATTTATGACGACCTTGCATTTATGACAGAAATTTCACTTTTACTATATTACTCCAATATTTTTTCTCTCGCGATATTCGAAAACATAATAAAAACGAACAGTACTATCATCGTAACTCAGAACATTCTGTCCACAACCGTACTGTGGACGCCACGCTAATTTTATGGGACCAGCAGTAAAAAAAAAAAGAAGAAATCTCGAAGTTGCCATTCGACGGCTTAAAACCGGAACGAGAATCCGTGGTTTTTCGCGGGTTCTGTAACAATGGAGATCCCATCCAACGCATACGAAAAGTTGCTCCCTCCGTTCGGTCACTGCGAATAATCAAACAGCGAACGTCAGGTCGGAACGGGTAGTTTTTCTCTCGGCTGTATTCTGAAAACAATCGTGGCCGCAGCTAGTAACGAGGAGCAGTGTTTTGCCCCTTCCTCTACGGAACTCAAAACAATCAGATGTTCCTGATCTAAAATGCGGAATGTTTTTTTGCGTGTAGCTGGAAAAAGTTCGTGGTTCGGAAAGGAAAGGAAGCAGTCGCCATTCTTTTCAGAAAATACAGGTTCTCTTGTTTCTGTCCAGCTTAACGTTTTACGGAATTTCGGGTGAATGTTTCTTCAGTTTTGATTTAGTATCTTTTTTAGGTCTCTCTGTTTTCAGAAGGGAACGCGAAAATTATACAGTGGAAAGGTATAAGAAATATATCTATGTATAGATTACTGCGAGAACATAATAAAAGCTTTAAATAGCGAGAATGAAGAATGTTGCGCACGTGACGTGTTAATTAGCGGCTTATCAAGTGTTACTTCCGAAACTTCATTATTAACTTTAAAGTGAGATTATACAGGCTGCAGAGAAACTGACAGAGCCAGCGAGGAATTGACAAAATAACTAAAATAACAGCTCTCGAACTAGCACAGCTTCATCCACTTCCGATTTCTTCGCACGCTTATAAAAATCGAATTATTCAGGATAAAAAGAATTGTACCTCGAGCATTAACGTTTTCATCCCATTTCATTTAATTGCGTTATTACATTTCCCTTTCCCCCTCCAGATATTTAAACTTAGAACTTCCTCAAACTTGTATTCATCTTTCTTGTCATCTAATCGTAAGTAACAATAATTCGTTCATATAACATATCGTTGCAGTTCGATAATGAACTATTTTTCAAATAATTCTTATATAGGAAATATATGCGTCGGATTTTCATTGATCCCATTTTCCATAGTTCCTTCAGCATTAAAAGCAAAATGAAAAATCAGCAACATTATCTTTGCGACATCCTTGCGACATCAGCCTTCATCTGCATGATCTAGGATCAAGGGAAGCTGACCCAATCCACTATTCATTAAATAGGTTCCCTCGAACGACGAGCAAAGCGGGGTCGGTTTTTTGATTGATTGTTTCGATGTACTCGTTCGCGAGTCAAGTAGAACGAATGGCGACGACAGTGGAGGGTGGGTTGAAAGAAAAATGGTTAAGAAGCGGAAAGAACGAAACGGGGCGCGCGGACAAAGGGAAAAGGGAAAAAGTAGTACGTTCCTCTAGTTGGCTGGCGAGGCATAAGCGTGGAAAGCAGGAGGATACCGAAGAACCATGAAGCGCGGCCCGAGCGGGACAAAGAGTATAAAGGGAGAAACGAGCGAAGCAGGCCGATCGGAGGAATGACGAAAAACGGGAGAAATTCGTCAAGCGATATCCGTGACTTTCTATTTCGTAATGGCGTAGGGTGGTGTCGTTAATCTAAAAACCTTTCGATGTGATATGTATAAAAATTCGTATAAAAATCTTGGACCTAGGGGATGATGATTTTCGAACGTGTGTGCGCTGTTTAATTGCGGAAAACGCAGATCAAACAGCGAACAAATATTCACGACGGCTTTGTAAGCCTTCGATCGGGTAGAATAAAAGCTGGGCGAAGGGGAAGAGAAAATGGACAGGGGCGAAAGAAAAACAAGGAATTTCCGGATGAAATGAGTTGGACCGGTGAACGTATATCCAGAAAATACGAAAGGAAAATGTGGTCGAAATAACGAATTCCCGTACAAGCTGAGTACACGCATTCATTAATACTTTGATTAATGAAAAACAATTATCTATAGGATGGTGATGTTTTAATTAAAAAAAACTCTACTGAAACACTTTCATTAAAAACAGGTTTTGTTTTAATTCAACGTATCGACTTTAGAAATGAGAATAATATCAGTGGTAATAGAATGGATTTGAAAACGGTTCTGGGAAATATCATGTTCGATGTAAAGTCGCTTAAATTGCATTCAATCTTTACTGTAATCTCCCTTTTGACGGTTTCCAATGTGGTTCAAACATTTGCTTGAGCAGAGAAGCGAGAGAAAATTGAAATCTTCCTTGTCGATGTAAATATCACGTTCCGTTTACATCCTACGCAATAACGCGACTGTAACTACATACGAGACGAAACTGCCCATTCAAAAGATCAAAGTTACACCGAAAAGTACATCCAAAAGTGTATCTAAACCGTACAGGCTGGGGACAGGATTAAATAGCCCGGTAAATGATGTCGTGCCAGAATGGCGTTAATCAAATATCGAGAAAATGTTATCAGGCATGATAGTCGGAGCACACTCTGGCTTTAACAAGAATACCAGACGCTCTGGAACATAGTTGAACGCTGCAGAGAATGTAACCAGTGATGCAGTTATTAATCAAGAATGTATTCAGTCGACAAGAATGTATTTAGCCGGCAATGAATACGGTTGGTAACTCAAGCAGGCGATCTTGAATGGCAATTAAATTTCGATCGCGTATCGTATTATTGCGTGAATTCTAACAAATTACTCACCGATGATCCACTGTATATTTTTGGAATTAAATAAAGCAGCGATGTCGGTATTTATTTACCGGTGCGTGATATTAAACGCATAAATAAGTTCGATTGCGTTAGTGTCTGTAGCTACGCTTCGAAGTCAGTATTTAGGTACTTGCAATTATTTCTGCGGGTAACGAAATTTAAACACGCTAATTAGATTTACTTTGCTACCGTTCGAAAACTACGCGTGTGAAATCGACGTTATTTTTGATATCATCCGATACATGGGAATAGGGTAGAATCGTTTATGAATGGGAATAAATTTAAGCGTTACGAAATACACGAGACACAGAAATATAAACGAAAATACACTTAGCGAAGAATATGAATCCTGTCAAATAACGCGACCAATGCAACGTCAGCATGATCGTATTCAGCTTTCGGGAAGCACGATAAGTGCAAAAGGGGTACAGTGAACGTCAGCAGGAACAGTGCTTGCGCCATTCAGATTGCGATCAATCATCTACAAGCGCGTATTGAAAACATGCTCGAGTATAGTCATGATATGACATTCAATATTTCTAAGAAAAACTGGCTATCTCTGTAAGAAGTGCTTCCCCTCGTGGAGGCTGCTCCTTAAAATTGAATGGCTCCGAACAGGAAGTACCAACTATATACTTGGAACCCCGCAGTTTTCTATTTCTCCGTTCGAATTCGGCAATATATGAAAATCGGGATGATAGTATTTGAGCTAATGGATATGGAACTCGCAAACGTATTCAAATCGCATCTGCGCTTTCCATCCTGAAATATCTTGATTCCTAAATCTCTGCGGTATTAAAAAGTATAATCGGTTCGATCTTCAATTAGGTACTTTAGTAAAGTGGTTCCATAATGTTACGCAGGTTGCTATAACATTCAGAGAGTTACTTGGCTTGAATTTTTTAAACAGTTTCGAATATCACGCGTAGAATTCCTGGCTTAAAAGATACCTTCGTGCTTTCCAAAGGAAACGGAAGGGCAAGCTCTGCGAGGCAACAAAAGGTTCCGGCTCAAAAGAGACTGTTTGCTACAGAAAATTCTGACACTGTTACTTAGCCAATGTGATAATAATAATAATAATAATAATAATAATAATAATAATAATAATAAAAAATATCGTCATAGAATAGAAACAAGTGGTTCCACGATCAATCGCTTGCCCTCTGAGGTCTGAAAAATCGTGTCAGCCGGCGTAAAGACTCTGTTACACAACATCCCAGCCAAACATCATTACATCGTAACCATAAGTCGAACTGTCCCACCGATATTAATTCCCTCCAAGAGCAGCGAACGTCTCTCATCACAGCGGTTCGAGGGCACCACTCATTCGCAACCCCTACAACCTAACATCCTCTCCCAAAGCACTAAAACCCCAAGGAGACTAAGAAGTATAAAACCGTGCTTCAGTCGCGAAGAACGAAAAACAAAAAGGAAGAAGAAAAAGAAGAAGAAAAAGAAGAAGAAGTAGATGAGGAAGAAAAACAAGACGAGGAAGAGTAAGAATACGAGGGAGCGACTAGAAGAGAAGCATAGAACGCACAACCAAGAAATTGGAACGGGATAGAGCGTAGGGCGAGAAGGAAAGGGAGCCAACAGAGACGGGAAGGATAGAACAGAGCGAGGGGGTGTGCAGCGAGAAAGGGACACAAGAAACAGAAAGGGGAAGGGGGTTGGTAGATTCTGCCAGCACGGCGGGGGTGGCGCCGCGGGTCGCGCCGTCGCCCAGCATCCCTCGTTTCCACCCGCCCACCTTCGGAAAGGCGCACCCTCACGCCGAGAGTATCCGCTAGTCATACGTTGGCCCGTTGCGAGCCCGCCTGTCCCTCACTTTGCTCGTTACGTGCACGTTTGAATCGTGTCCGCTGCGTGTTGACCCACTTCCACGGTGCGTGTCGTTGCTACCGCCGTTGTTGTTTTGTGCATCGATGCGCGTGCGATTATCCGGTGAATTTGGCAAAAGGCGAGAGAAAAGAGGTATCCAATAGTAAGGGAGGAAAACATCGGACAGTGATCGGAGCCGGCCGCGGCTCGGTTCTGACGAGCGGCCGTCGCTGTGTCGCACTGGATCCAGGCACGTACGCGCATATTTAGAAGAAGAACCAGGAACACGAGTGTGCTCGAGTGTTGGGGAGAAGAAACGCGAGGGCGCAACGACACGCCAAAGAATCCTCCTCGAACCACTCTCGCCCACATGGTCTCTGTTTTGCTTCTCCACCCTCCTCGCCTCCCTTACGTGGCTCCCTCTCAGCTATTCACACGGGCGAGTCCCGCTTGCGTGTGACGCGACACGCGAATATCACCTGGACTCCTATCGTAGGTCGGCTTCTCTCTCTCTCTCTCTCTTTCTCTCTATCCCTCCTTCGGTTTCTCTCTCTTTCTTTCTTTCTATCTATCTAACTATCTATCTATCTCTTTCTTTCTTTCTCTCCCGACGAGCCATCCCCGCGGCGTGTGTGCAATCACGACGTTTCACCCACGGGCTGTGTACAGTGACCGCGCGACGACGTTGACTTCAGTGAGACTCGTGTTACCCTCCTTTTATTGCAATCATTCGCGACATTCTGTCTGAGGATTGTCGCGATCAATTTGCCTTCTGTCGTTTACACGCTCGCTGCTCGACCATTCTGGTCGTTACCGGAAGTGACAATCGGCGACGACGACGACGTCCGGCCACACGTTTCTCACTGCGGAGGGACGCTGTTGCTGCGAGCGCACAGTTATACGCGTACGCGCACAGTCGAAGGGGTCACTGGTTAGCAGCAGTGGTTTGTGTGACGTGTCGCAGGTATAGTTTGTTGATAATAGTGGATAACAGTAAAACGGGAATAGGACAGCTGTTAGTATAGGCGGATACACACTGCACGTTTTCATTACCCGGTGGACCAATCTGTTCCGCGTCTCCGAGGAAACGGTAATCGATACGATGGAAACGTTCATGATAATAGGTATCTGCTTCCTGTGCTACGAGATGTGCGACCTGATCAGACGTTACGCCACACCGCAAACGACGACGGAGCCGCGACGCCAGGTAGAAGCATCCCCAGCACCACCCCTGCAACGCGTGTTCTCGATCTCTCATAGGATTCAGAATCGTCCAGCCTGTTGCCCGCAGTAATTCCTGGGAATGCTCCGGCTTTGCTGATCTTCTGCGTGTGAATCTGCAAGGGATTAGAGGAGCTCGTGAACGACAGGGGGAAGAGTATCGAAGGAAACGAAGGGAACAACGACAACGATCCCGAAGCACCTTTAAGTGATTGCTGCTTAAGTTGGAATCGTTTACGCGATACGATTAAATCGATTGATATTCGAGTGAATCGTCGGTCTTCGGTCAGGATTGTACGCGACACGACGTCGTGATCTTAGACGGAACGAAGCGGAATTCACAGCGTTTGACTAATGCACTGGACATGATGGAGCGAGTTTTGTGGACGATCGATAGACAAAGGATGTAGTTACGAGGACAGTCCTCCATCTGTTGTGACGATCGATGGGATTCTGATCGATCAGCCGCGCGACTATTTCATTCGGCTACTTGACGAAGACTGTGAAGAGCTTCGATGCGTTTTAAACTTAGTGCCCGTGTGATTTCGAGCGGAATGATACGTACGGCGACACATGAACTTCGGGACCTCTGTCCTTTTACGTGTTTTTTAAATGGCCGTGATTAGGATAAAGCTCGGATACTCGGTGAACAAATAAAAGCATCCTCGGTGTGAGAATGAAAACTGGTGTTTTTATTATATTGATAAATAAAAAATAGAGATCACTGCCCGTCAACGAGGATCGAACTCGATGAAACGTCTCATCTGACTCTGGAATAACTTCAGTTTAGTTATTCACGAGTGCCTCTACGAAGATGCAAGAAACGTCAACGATCCACGGTACTCGTAAATATCTGGATACTGATGCGACACAGAGCTTGAAAAATATGGAATCGAGAACGACACACTGTGGGTTCTGTTCGCGTTGCTCGTAGCGCGTCTGTTGGACGCCGTTCGTACACCCTGCCGGTATTAAAATTCTACGAAATCGACAATGCACTGTTACGGTTTTCGAGTTCATGGAGTGTGACAGGATAGTTGAGTTAGGTCGATGATTCCTGGGTGTTAGTATCTCGGAGTGTATCAGCCGCGTGTTAAGAGGAGAGTAATCGTTAAACGGTAGTTCCCCGAAAGTTTACGGAAGAAGAAGAGGATAGGAGCTGGAAGTGCCCGTTTACGAGCAGTCGTTTCGAGTTTGTTCTGAATAGAGTGGATACGTGGGGCCAGGATCAGGAAGATCGAAGAGAGATGGACTCGTTGGAACGACTGATGAGCTCGCACCAGCCAGCCTTGACGGCAGCCACGAGATCGCAGAATGCCTTCGTGCAGGCCAACCTTTGCTCGGTGATCGGTCGAAAGGGTCGACACCTGACTGGCACATTTTGCTTAACCGGGGATACGATGGAGGGCATAATACAGTGTCTGGTGTTCCTGAAAGCATTTTCGGTAAGCGAATTCACTGTGCACGTCGTTGTTCGAGGTTTCTGTCGAATAAGCTGTTTCGTACGCGTGATACTTGGGAGCTTTTGTTAATCATGGGATGGGGGGGGGGGAAGGCTTGCGAGTAATTTAACATGTACCGTACTTTGGGCCAGTTGCTTTTGGAAATAAGTGAGAGCGTGACTTGGTGGTATTGTCAGTGGAATTTTATTTCAAGTGCACTGCCGTGGTCATTTAGTTAAATGCGGCTTATTATTTACCGTTTCTGTTTTTCGTTTTTGTCGGGAATTGAGGTATTTTTGGTAGGAGTGAACATTGAACACTCCGAACACCTTTCTATTTAAACCCATTGTTACTGTTTTTTGATAACTTTAATAATTCAAGATATTCAAAAAATTGTCAAATGCTGTTCATTATAACCGAAGGCCAATTATAATAGGGCAAATACTCAAAGTGTACACGATGGTAGTGAAAATCGTAATTCACATTCACATTCTGTTCTGTGAATATAGTAATCCATAAACGTTGGGTTCAATACCTGAATTACATTCAATTTTGATAAATCATTACGCATTTGTCGAACTGTCCAGGTAATCGATGCTCCAATTTCATAACATGAAACCAAACTATTCATACCGTAGATTGGTAGATAATAGCGATTTGACATTTGAAATTCTCGATTAATTTAATCATTTACAAGAAAACCTCAATTTCAATATACCAACATCATAACAAAAAAAAAACATTATTTCTCTCTTTATTCTCTCATCATTTCACTGTTGAGGAATAAAAGATAACGATTTCGCATATTAACAAAAAAAATTAACTGTCCGTAACAGAACTTACAATTTGTTTACGGGGTGATAAAAAAGGTAGACAAAACAGCGCAGCAGTCTCTGAATACTGGATACTGATACTCTAGAAATCCGTCCGTTTAACGTGCGGACAAGTAAACGAGGAACAATGTCGAAATTGTTTAGCCGGATATTCAGGAAACGTCTCTTGGCAAGCATGTTGTTGCGGAACCAGTTAATGACAGCGATACGTGTCGCGAACTAGCAGCTGATGTAGGTGTGTATGTACGTATAAGAGTCCCTGTACATATTTGGAATCGAGGAGGATTTCCGATGTGTCGCAGCTGAAGAGTAGGATAAAGTTTTAGCTTTGGTGAACAGGCTTGTGGCTTGTACCCTCTGCCCTGACAGGATTCGTAATTGTTTGATGTGGCGATACGATATTCCCTTCTTCTATGCTTGGCGTTTGATCTGTGGATTCTAGAAAGCTGATAATTCCAATCTTCGTAGGTGGTGCCAGTTTCGTGCGATACCTTCCTTTATATCGTTCGTTATCGATGGCTTATTTGCTGAATGCTTTCAGTGATATTAGAATGTGCAATGTCGTCGTCAATTTCGTGGATGTAATGGGAACAATATTTATCTGGAAGTATCGTATATATTTTCTGTCAAACGGATTGAGTTCGGAAATGTCCTACTTTCTCTGGCGACTGATCAAATTGTACGTTCATTATTTTTATATTTTTATATTATTTAAACTCGAACGAGTGTTACAGATAGTTGTTCATATCTGTTATGCTTACAGATGTTCTCCGTGTATTAAAAAGGTGCAAAGAATAAAGCTCAATTATTCAGTTTCCTTCTAAGAAACGAGAATCGCAGGGAATTAAATAAATTGTGTGTAATAAAATATCACACAATCATATATACGAATACATACAATAAAATCACACAATTCGCTTATAGCGATGCCTGTCAGCATTTCTGAATTCACCTAACTTAAATCGATGCTCCAGAATTAAATTCCATTGAACGAAGGTGCATCTGATGTGAACGAACCTAAAAATGTCCTGAATCTAATACAGCCTCGAAGCACTGTTTATTGAGAAATCGCACCGAGAACACTCGGATGCACTTTTTCGCGCGCACATTCGTCCACAAAGGCATCCTCCAACGAACACTCCATAAAGATCGACTGAACGTTTCGTTTGCGGGACACTCCAATCTCCTGCCCTTTGAATGTTCCCTTTGAGCTTTTGGGGCGGTATCTCGGAATGACGACATTCCTTACGCGAGGATAACGTACAGTCGAGTTTCTTTTCCTGGGTCGAAGCAAAATGGAGACAAGTGAAGCCACGTAGTTTGCGATTGATATTCTTTCCTTGAGAAGAAGTCTGCCATTTTCCGGGTCGATTGTTTAAATCACACAACTTTTAATCCGTTTGCTACATTGAAGGGTTCATATGCCACCAAGTGATTGCTGAGATATCCAGTCAATGAGTTCTAATTATTTGCATGCTGGTAGGAGTAGTTAAAGAAATCGTTAATTTGTGGAGATCAGTATTTGTGACGCGTCACTTAATCAACTCATTTCTTGATCTTAAGACTTGGAACAAATAGGAGACATGAACATATCGCGTTAGTATGGCGATATTTATCAATTATGTTTAATTAAAAGTTTACATTCAAGAAGTGTGATTAGTATTCGTAGCACAACCCGACATTATTATTTTTATATACATACTGCATCACACGATTCTGATGTAATAAAATTCTGCATAATTTAACGTAATATATCTAAAACAATATAATTCGTACCATTGTCCTTCATGAATCAAAAAATACTACATAGAAAATATTATTATATCCTGTTCTATGCTCGATTGTGTCTCAAATAAGTTACAAATCCTCCACGTCGTTGTCGTTGGGCAATCTTCTGAGACGTATCAATATCATTCTAAAAACTGGAGCACCTGAAACATTCGGCAAATGTATTAATTAAGGAACACCGAATGTTTTTTTAACAACGACCATGTGGACCACGGTAATTCGGTGGAAAGCGTTATTTTATTGAAAGATAAGGGAACAATCCAGGCAGAGGAGCCAAGACCCAAGGTACATTGTCTTTTTCTACCGGCTGTTTCACTCTCTGGCCGAAAGAAGTATTCTATTTTCGAGTCTCGTCGCTGATCCGAGGGGCCAACTAGGTCGAAGAATTTTAATCGCGTCGCCACGATGCAAATTGCGCGCGGTCTTTTGCGCGGAATAATTCTCGGCCGAAAGCTGGCCGAACTAATTTCGCCGGATAACGGGGCAGCGCCGCTTCCTCCAGGGAATCTTTACTTCCGCTAGGCCCCGGGATTCTGAGCATTTTCCTTCGTGCTCGCGATAATTATTTTGGCTTAAGGTGAATGGGGACAACGCGGGATTGAATTGATTTTTAGCTAAGCGTTTTATGCTGGCTTTGTTGTTTTTAACAATCGTGAACTTTGAAATCGCGTCCGGAGTCACTAATTGGTTATTATTTGTAATTGCTAGGTATACAGAAATTTAAACGGGGAGCAAAAATAGCGATAAACAAGAAATATGTCGGCTAGTAGTTATTATTGTGATTTTATTGCTGCACTGTTCTATCTTTCGTTGAACTGTTCTCGTTGAAGTTCTTATTATTATTATATTATTTTTTAGTTGAAAAATTTGTAGTGATTTGTCGTGGCGATAACTGAGAAAGCATGGCAGCGAAGACTAGATTTAGTGTCGTACATTCGAAGTGTATAATGTAATTGTTTTACGCAATTTTACAGAATAATAAGCATGAATGCAAATTCTTGAATAATTGAAATTAGGAAGCGGCTTATGCAGATTTATCAAACATAGTTTGACATATCGCGGAACATTTCGCATGGAAAACTGACGCAGGGGCGAAATGTAGAGGGAGGGACGATTCAAAAACTCTTCGACTCTCTGGCACCACCTCGTTAACTTCCAGATTCTCACTTTTCGACGTTTCGGCTTTGATTGCACTCTTCACTCACAGTTCCACGACCTCTCATTCGCTTCGGCTTGCAATCGCGATAAATACATACTCTGATCAACCGAAATTTCACACCACTTCTCGCTCGATTCACCCTTTTCATTTGACATTTCTCTCCCTCGCCCTCGTTAAATCGAGCAACAATTATATCTGTCACGAAAGCACGAAAATTTAATCGCGCGCAAGAAAAAACAAACCAGGCGAAATAACGCAGACGATTGTTCTTATTCCTTGAATATTTCTAACGTCGAGAAAAACTGAACGCGTCCCATTTACCGCGGTCAAACTTCTTCTAACAGAGCAGCGGCCCCTTGCTATCAGAATTTCCCTGTGTTTTTCATCGAGCCCCTTAAATATATAGCCGCGATACACTTTGGTCTCGTCAGCGACGTCGTTGACGGTGGTCGCGTTCCTGGTCCCTCGAGTGGCTGGCATTCTTCGTTTTCTTGGCGCGTCGTGGACGAAGGGTGCGAGGAAGGTGACGATAACATCTCCGCGAGAAGGCTGCCTATGAATTTTTATCCGTTCTGGCCTTGGGCTACGGACGCTGAAACGAAGGAATCGCGATGGCCCCTATCAAGAAAAAACCACTTACCCGGACGAGCTAGCTTGACGATCAAAGTTATTGGTGTGGTGACGTAACGAGGGCTGTATACGAGTGTGAATGGACAAGGTGGTGGGAGAAATATGGTCTCGATTTCACTGACCACATAATACACCGTTACTTCGCCTCTGTGCGCTGAGGATGTTAAATTTTTAATAGAATTGCAAATTTAATCGTTAAGTACAAACGATGAAGTCGAACGGCCGTATATTATTTTTAGGAGCGGCGATCGAGTGGATTGTGAAGTATTAATAATTATTAACAGATATCGAGGTATTAATTTTGTACGCCAGCTGCAATTTATTAACGTCATGTTCTTTTCGGTAGACGCTGTATTATTCGTAAAGAGTTTAGAAATACTACGTACATAAAGAGGGGGGAGGGGGGTAGTGTGATAACATTTGATATTAACAATCTTAGATCGCAGCTCTCTCGCGAGAATATTTTGTGTCCATCGAGGCAGTCCGCGTAGTTCCGTGTTATGAAGTTTCTGCTGAATCGAAGTTCTAATATCGTAAAGTAAATTTTTCTTGGAATCCTTCTGCCATCCC
The DNA here is from genome assembly GCA_948146005.1 of Nomada fucata. Classification (NCBI taxonomy): domain Eukaryota; kingdom Metazoa; phylum Arthropoda; class Insecta; order Hymenoptera; family Apidae; genus Nomada; species Nomada fucata. Next base: position 11,400,434 of record OX411275.1, read on the forward strand.
CCTTGCTTCGCCGTCGTCGTTCCCCACTCTGTTACGCGTAAGTTCGTATTAATAAAGTTCCCGTTAAAGCGCCGGAGGAGGATAGTTTCAGTATTGAACGTCGACAAGATATTAACGTTCAGCTGGCGGGGTGGGCGGATCGTGAGATCGAATTTGGAATGTTGGCTTCTCAAGAGGAAACGTGAATTGTTTCTTAATTTAGCCTGCCCTGATATCGTTGATAGCTGAAGTATAAAGCATAATACGTACAGCTATGTGTATTATTATTATTATTATTATTATTATTATTTTGTCATTTATAGTTTACGAAGAGAAATGTGGTTTATTTGCTGGAGGATTTAATATAGCATATATGGAAATAAAGTTCAAAGGATCTTTGTATGAGGTATTGGAAAGGTACATTGCAAACGTATTTGCAATAGAATGCAAACTAAATATTAGTAATCGATTCAGGCAGAATGTTGGATTATTTAATATGGGACAAATATATGAGATCAGTTTGCGCTATCATATTGCATAAATAACGAATGAAGCTTATATTAGAAATTGTGAGAAATATTATTTTTAACTGTCTAATCCTTTGACAAGAAAAAGCAAAAAGGAAAAGGCCGAAATTATTCTAAGCCCCTCGACGCCCCGAGCATCGCAAAAGTTTGCTGTTCGTCAAACATTTGCTTGTTTCTTTTTCCATAACTGAAGTTTCTGCCTGCCTGGTAGATGCGATCCATACAATCAAAATGCTAATTTCATGCTTGCATTTTGGATTTGCAGACGTTCCAATATCAACGTAAACGAGTGAATATTTATCATTGTCCATATATCCATATCACGTTCGCCATATTGTCCATTCTTGTCCTGAAATAAATTCGTCTCTCGAAGTATAACATTTGTGTTACGAAAGTGTAACGAAATTCTTTGAATTGAAGTGAGTCGAACGAAGTTAAGAAAAATAATGAACCCAGATACGTCACCTGTTAAAAATGGATATTCCTCTACCTGGATATGAAAACAGAATGTACACTGCTGTTATTGATCAACATCGTGTCCTGCTTTTCCAAGAAAATCGCATTACGTTCGTGAAAATCCCAACCCTATATCGCGCGGCCATTCTTGCTGTTTATTTGCAATTTCAGGCCGCACAAGAATATATGGCGAATCCATCAAACTTCGCTTAAATTCGTGGCTAAACATCCTCGAGTTCTCGCCCTATTCACATTTCGAAAATCAAATTCGGATTTCACGGTTCAATCGTCCGGCGCAGCTACATACGACTCGCGCGTACCCGCGTTGTAAATCTAGCAATAATGACGTAGCGATCTGAAGTTGATTGAATGTGGATTGATGTTCCCTCTGGGGATGCTATAGGGGTGCAGTGTTTCAATGTTCGACTTTCATCGTATTGCAATATTTTTCTTGCTGCTGAAGATCAGAACGTACAGTGTGTTCCAGCTTTCTTTGGTGAAAGCTTTGTTAGTACATCCGGTGAATCTTATTTATTCGAGAACTCGCTGAAATGTGTTTCTCTTATAGGATTAATTTGATTGTGTTAGATTGCCGCTGGCTAAAACTCTGAGTAATTTTACATGCTTGAAAAATCGATCATTGCGTGGCCAACAACTTAATACTTTTACAGGCGACGTAATATTATTTAGAATATCACAAGCTCATTCAATCATATTTATAAGCACCCCAACCGACTCCAAGACCACGAAGGCATAAATCAAAACGAAGAATCCTGCAGCACCGAAAATGGTACCTACTTACATGCACGATGCAAATTTCCTTACCACCCCTGTATAATCCAGGACCATTAAATTACCCGATCACGAGGCTAGCTCTGCGAACCGTCAAACTGAAGATAATTAAAGGAGCCGGCCATTGTTCGGTGTCATTGAATGGACTACTTCTTTCCTTTTTCGACTGCGGCCAGGCCACGAAACTTTGCCGTATATTTCAAACAGCGCGAGAGGGAGAGATACAATTGCACAGTTCACTATCCTCGTCCACGGCCATGGACGTTATTTCCCGATTTCACTCGGATGTATACATATACCCATCGGCGACAGCCGTTCATATCTCGAAGGGAACACACCCGGATCTTCGAGGCTTGACCTCGTTCCAGGTGTTCTGCCTGTCTATCGCTGCCTCCTGCTGCTTTCGATCTTCTGTCCTGTTCCTTGCCATTATCTGCGAAGCGGCCCGGTAATAATAGATTTATATGCATGGCTTTCCGCGAGCGGCACAGGTGGTTCTGTAACTATAACGACGTGCGCAGAAACCGTTTCGCGACATCGGTAATGTATGAGCGTAATAATTGTGAATGGCAGAACGGCGATACGTCAGGCGATATGTAGAATGGTGGAATTCTGCTGCGTTGTAGTGTTCGTGGCGTGGCGGCTCTGCTGGGTGGTGGAATAATATTCTAGGGGTCGGTTGTGAATTGTTACTTTTTTTTTTGCTTTATTGAAGGGACTATATTTTTGGACGAGCGGTTATGAATCTTTTAGTCCCCTAATATTTTTTAAAGGGTGGCGTTTACGTAATATATTATGGAATTTTAATGATTGGGGAAAGTAAATACTGTAATACCTGAATAAGTAGTGGCGAGACTGTTCCACTTTTGGTTTTTTGATGGACCGCTGTTTATAGATTCGGTTAGTTAATTATGATCTGGTACCAGGTGTCCGAATGAAAGTTAATGGTTTAACTGTTTCAGCATAAACATTTCTTTAAAAAGAGAACACACCGCAGCATGCATACGTTAGCTATATATTTGAATATATTTCACATTATACTATGCAGATGATTCTGCGCATACATGTATAATTATCGCAGCATTAACCTTTTTCATAAATTGCATCACCTTGAATATTAATCCGTAATATCAGCTTTTCTAAACTATGAAAAAACACCGGTGTATGCGGGTTTCATGAATTAACAGGTAAGCGAAAAAATAAGCAAATCTATTTGTACTTACTACAGTTGATTATAACTTTTCGAAACCAGTAACAAAGCTCTCAAAGGGCTGATTATAATTCGATGTAAACTGAGAAGCCTATTCATCCAGAAGGCTAAAGTTTTCTAACAATATGCGGATCCTCGATCCCATCTGCGACGAGAAAATCATGTAGGTCAGCGAGCTAGAAAATTTGCTTTTCGTCACTCCTCGGTGCCAAGGCCTCGAGTCTGAGTTTCATTCCCGGTGCATTACGTCAAAAGACAATGCTTATCCGAGATAGAGAATTTTTGAAGGGTTTCATCTACTTACAGTGTTACACACACACACACACATTGCTTAAGTTATACTGATGCGAAGTTTCTCTTCTGCGTTCCCCATTTCTCCCGCTTCATACAACATTAAAAACTTCTTATTACAATGCATATTAATATTCGCCGTAATTATAATTTATAACTCACAGATCCAGGAAATTTTCTTTTTTTTTTATAGGGCGAACGATTTCACCATTAAATAGTTAAACTACCTGTAAAATGGAACGAAAGTTACGTACCGCGTCGCCTCGTTAAAAGATGGAAAAGTCGCCTTTGATTTATGCTTCGATCCTATTACTACTCGTCTCTCCACCGTGAACCAAGTAGTACCGAAAAGGTTAAACTATCTCGCATAACGAATAGCTCGAAGCACAGAGAAGGAAAGGAGGATGGGAGGTGGGAAACTAACCGGGGGCAACTTTTCTATTTTGTAAATATAGCGACTCGAACGTTTTCGCACGAGAAGCCACTAGTTCGTAATTGATCGAGCCTTCCCGGGGTTGAAATCTTTTCATGGATTACGTGTCAAGCGTATCGATAGAGCGATTCGAACTGGCCCCCATACGATCATCGATAAAGCGTGCTCGCGAGGAAATATATACGCGATCTCTTATCGCCTGGTCGATATTAGACACATAATTTAATAACGCTGCTGCGCTTAGTCTTTAAACATATATAGAGGTCGTAGGCTCTGCCCATTCCGCCTCCATTGCTTGACTTCGTAGTATGACGTATTTCGTGCGGATATCGGAGAGCGTGTGTGCTCGATAAACCGAATATTCCAGGGTGAATTTATCGAGGATACCGAGAGGAGAATTTGATCGGACGGTTTCAATCGTAGCCGATTTAACTTCTCTCTGACTTGGATTAATGAAACGATGGTGTGCTTTGCTTTACGTATTGTTACGTCATCGACGTTACTGTCCGATTTACGGTTTGAATTGTCTTCAAATTTGTGCGCCCCTCGCGCTGTATTTCGAGAACGACTAGTTTTCCTCCTTATGCTCGATAGAGTGGCACTATTATTGTTTCAATTATTTTGTTAACTAAACTCCGTACACACGTGTAATTGAAAAGTTGTCCTCTTATTCTCATTCCCCTCTTTTATTCACTGCTCCCGGCTGGTCACTGTTCTGAACTGTCGCAACAAGCTAACAACCCTCAGGATTATCAAACTCTTCCACGCGCAAGCTAAAACTCGTCGAGGTTCTCTGAGCCATGTAGACCCCCGTATGCATCCCATGGATCCTCGCTCACAGAACGTCACAGTCATCCTGAACAGTGCTCGTTTCAGAGGGCGAAGTCTCTACTTTAACAGCCGTCAATTAATTTAATTTACAGACTTTCTTTGCATCACGTGTGAAGCGAAAGAGAGCGGGGGTACTGTTTTCAATATTTGTGCAGATTCAAACATCCGTACGGATCTAGAGAAATTGTTGTTCAGCAAATTACAGCAATTGATATATAGACAATTTGTGGAGGAGTGTATAATTGCATACTACTCGTGCATTCCTCAATACCTGCACACCTGCTTCGCCTTCAAAGTTATTGGAGCACTTGGAAATAGTTCGATCCCGGGAACAGTGGGTTTAGAAAGGCGGCCAACCCGCGTGGTCGTCGGAGAAGCGAGGCAAAGAGAAATGAACGTCGAAATTCGGGGCACAGCGAATGCGGTTCACAGGAACGATAGCCAGTGTTGTTTTTGTTAGGTAAACGATGGCACACAACATCAGCGCGGTTTCATTTGGTGGATGCGCAAACACCGATCCGCTTGCCAATAAACATGGCCGACTCTTGGTGGCCGGCCACTTAAGTATTCAAAGCCTGCTTGATTTCCGCGACGCTTTCAATCTGACTTGTTCGCAACGTTGCAGTACTTCTCGTTCGTCATTCAGTAGGTTCACGAGTGCTGAAAACTTTTACGCAGGCAGGTCACCCGAAACGGAATTGGCTCGATCAATGAACTATTGCGCTAGAGATCCCCGGATCATCTTCAGATATAAAAATGTAGCATAGACATATTGTAAACGTTGTGTGTCGTGAAAGCGACCGTTTCGTTCTACGTTGACCACCTGCAAAGCCAGGTTAATTGAAGGAAAGACAAACATGCAGTGCGCATATAAAGATTTATAATATGGTCGTCGAATGGGAACGTTTGAAAACAAACGAGAGTCTGGGGAATTTATCTGAATTTTCTCTTTTCTGTCGAATGGACTTTGGTGCGAGTTTTAGCGGAAATTAAAAATCTGATGTCATTTGCACATAGAAGCAAAAGATAATTCCCTCAAGGTAGACCATTTGTAGATACGGCAATGCAATAAATACGAATCGTTAAATTCTTCGGGGCATTCGATCACTCCTTTCGAAAGCTACCCCAGACAACAAATCACCCGTCTATAATCTGCCACGCAGCACTTCGCCCAAGCCTTTGCAATTTTAATAACCACGTCATTGACCCTCTTAAAGATCGTCCGCCAGCCCTCCCGCAAATCGTTTCCCCGTCACGATGAAGATTAATCCAGCCACGTAATTTCTATGGCCTGTCCCCTCGACGCGGCTCGTGAGCCTCGCAACGTTTCGCGTTGCTTTTGAAAGGAAGCGCGAAGATGCTTGAAGGAACGCGTTCTGAAGAGGACAGGCCTCGACGGGCGTCGAAAGTACCAAGACCTAGATTCGAATCACTCGAGGCGTTCGTGTTTTTCCACGATCGACGGATTCATTAAAAGCGTATACGAACCCTCGATTCGCACTTGCGCGTGCTAAAATTAAGACAAGACCTCGCCTCACACCTTTTAGTTCCGCGCGCGTCGTTTCACTCTCGCGTCAGGCCAGCGATCGTGGTTCGCCGCTGCACACGGAACTTCAATTAATTGCTCGCGTGTCCGCCTTAAGTGCACCGTCGAACTTGCCGGTAATTAAGGTGAATAAGCCTTCTTCGTCGATCTAACGCGACGTTCGGGATATACGCGGCGAATAGCCGGCGTTTGGCGGTGGGCTGTCGAGATTTGCACGGTGACACGCTTCAGCGGGGAAACGTCGATGGGGTAAGGAGAGTTCCACGGTGCTTCTTTGTTCTTTGTTAATGCCGCACTAATTAAGGCGCGCGGGCTCACAGTGGTGTGTGCAGGTGTGGACGGAGAGGGTGGGTCGAGCGCTGCAGACGAGGGAGCGCTGCGGTTTTTATTTCTGGGGATTTTCGGCTACGAGCGTGATTGGGGAAATGAGAGTTCGTTGGGTTGAACTGCGAGACTTTATTTCCGTACGAACTTCGGTGTAGCAATTGTGGCAGTGCTAATAATACGCGAGAAAAGTATCGTCGGAGGGTAAAATTATTATTAATACGTTAGTATTAATCTTTGTTGTCTAACGTGAAAGTAAAATTGTAACATTTTGCGATTGAATTTGTGTCCGTGAATCTACTCTGCAGCGATTTTCAGCTGAATTTATTCTTCAGTGTGCTTCGCGGGGTTGAAAAATTTCAACGAGTTGTCGCGGGCCGACAAGACATAATGTAATTAACCAAGTTGCAAGTTTGAAAATACAGAACCTCGGCGTTACAAAGTTTTAATAACAGTGGAGTCCGTGTGCAATCGTCTTTGTAGTCGGACTACCGAAAGGACATTTGGTAAAACTCTTTGCATTTCTTCGCATCGGGAGCACATTCTTTATTTTTGAATGCCCTGCAATTAAGTGAACCATTTGTATAACGATCTGCATTGTTGAGGAATTCAAATTGCTATTCATTCTTCTAATATTTTAAAGTCGTATAAAATATGAAAGAAGTCGCAAGCCTTTCAAACGTTCAGTCAAAGCCAACAATTAACAATCGCAATGGAAATTGCATCGATGGGAATTGAAGCGAAAGGGGGCAACGGTTATAAATCTTCAAAGCAACAAAAAATCGCGTGCAATAGATCTAGTACATCCACTGAACATTCGTTCACACCCAGCCATTCGAATAATCGATTCCCTGATAAACATTCGCACAAACTCGAATGAAGCTATCACGATTGACTAATGGCGTCACGCAACGATAGCTCGTGCGTTTATACGAAATTGATTCTTCGAATATACGTATTCGACGCCAGAAATTTATGGTGCATTCCCAATGTAACATTCATTGTTCCCCGTCAGGAACCGTTCTGACACGTTTCCCTGCTGCACTAATCGAACAGTCTAATCGATACATGTCGAAGATTTATTATTATTATTATTATCATCAACAGTGTTAAAAGTTTTTATCAGTCTCACGGTTTTAGAAAACCAGCTTCCTTTCTCGGCGGAAGCGTTGTTAAAAAGTGTTACCATTGAAATACCAAAAAGCGTACGCTCCCCTTTCCGCCAGGAAAACATCGACTCGCCCTCGAAACACGACCGATGCTTTTTCATTTCCAAATCGCTTTCACGTGACCCCGGCTCCCCGGAGAACAGTTTCGTTCCGCACGAATCGTTGCTCTCTCGCGGCCCGCTGCCACTCGCAGCGGAGGGCTTTTCATCTTCGCGGACGCAAACAAACCGCGAGAACCCACCGCGTTATTAATCTCCGGATTATCAAGTAGGCAACTCGAACGTCAGGCCCGGGGCATATTTTGGTTAAATATCGCCGGATTTAACGGCGGCTCGCGCCGAACTCCGACGCAGATGGGCCGTGTGTGTATGCGTTCGATGAAAAAATGCAGCCAACGCTCCGTTTGATTATTTCTTTCGAGGCGGAACTTGTTGATTCGGTAAGCTGAAAACGCGTAGAGTTTCGTGGACGGGGAAACGAACGAATAGCCGGGTTCTCAGCTGATCGTTGGGCGAGCGGGTTTCGTTTGCGGCGATAAAAGTAACGTAACCGGGGGGGGAAACTCGTTTCGCGAAATTAAGGCCGGGCTACGGAAGTACGTCGTCGGTGCCCGCGGACGAGAAGCGTTCGAGGAGCGTTCAACGGAATTGAATTCAGCGCGGAAAACAATAAACTTCCGTCGAGTGGGCGGAAGGAGGCCGATGTCTCCATGCTGCTTCGAATTAATGGAACGCCTCGTTCGAATGCTCCTCAATCTGTTAGCGTAACGAACCTTGTATCGATGATGTCGAGTGGTGGAAAATGTGTGGATGATCGCGGCTGGGGCGAACAGGAATTGCATCGGCGTTCAGTACTTTGACAAATGAATCGTGAACTGCGGTGGGAAATTATGGAAATCGAGTGGGTGGGGCGCGGCGGTACTTGGATGAATGTGACGTTGGTGTTCGATCTGTGCGACACTTGGAACCAAGAATTATATTGCTCGAATGTTATTATAGACCTAATAAGGTCTATCGGAAAGTTCTGTCCGATAATGTCATCTCAAGTTTCAACACGATGACGTATCATTGTTTGACGTACGAATGTTTATTTTACGAAGTACCGTAATAATCGAGGGGTTGAATTTTTATAATGAAATAATGTTCTGTATTAATATTATTATTATTATTATTCGTGTTATTAGTGCCAACGTTATTTTTACCAAAAAACAATATCCAATTGTTTCTTTATACTTGCATTACGTACCATTCGATCGTCACAATTCTAGCTTCCTTACACTTTCGTCGATCATACAACATTGCACTGAGATACATTCAAACGTACCTTCGAATCTCCAAATGTAATTTCCCCAAAAAACGAAGTGTAGCTTATAAAAATTCGCAACTTCCGCTAAACGGTGGCGCACAGAATTATCCCCGTATCGATTGCTCCACGATTTCGAAATCCCTCGGCGCGCATCCTCGAGATCTCGCATCGAGCGTAAATCATCGAGGAACAATCCGCCGGTATTCCAAATCTCTCTTCCAACGATTCTCATCGAACAAGAACAAGATCTTCATTGTATCCGAAATCGCTGCCGGTCGAACCCCACCAATCGCGACCCAATTTCGCTGACCACACTGCGCCGAACCATTGTTCCCCGTTGCTTCGCAGCTTCCTCGCGCGACTGAGAACTGTCTCGTTAGCCGGCTGGTTTGCGCGGAATAGCGGGCGGTGATTATTGTACACGCGGGTTCGATCGTGACGGGAAACGAGGTCGAACGAAAGCGTCGCGCCATCGGCAGAACCGGCGTCCAACATTGTCGCGTCGCGACGCTGCAATTCGCGCCCCGTGTACATTTCCAGGCGCCTCTACGCGCCGCTTGATTAGGGGAAACGGCGCGTGTACGCCTGCATTATCAGGGTGGCCCCTCGGATCGTAAAATACCTCGTGGCCAGGCGCGATTATTAATGCAGGATGAAATACGCGTTCATTAGCGAACGCTTTAGAACCGAGTCGTTCGTTCTTCCGGTTAATAACGTTTCCGAGCACCGCGTGCTTTAGCCGCTTTTGGTATTGGCTAAATGGGGATTATGGGTAATAGAATGGTCGAATGGCGAGAGTTTTGGTACGATAATTCGATTCGTGATGGGAGGAGATGAGGGTTTCGCGAATGGCGCAGTATATTATTTATATATTTGTATGATAGATTTTTATTCTGATTCGTGGTATTTAGGGGTTGCTTGAGTTATTTATTGGCTGGATTATTGCGAAACTGGAAATGTTGCGCCCGTCGATGGGGAAACGGTTAAGTATCACGCGAGTAGTAGCAGGGTTTCTTTTAGTTTTTTGTTTGCTATATCTTCCACGAATTTTAAATTGATTATTGTTCGCCATTTATTTTTGTACTTCTGATTCATTCCATTTCACTGTCACGTTATGTAGTTTACTTATGCTATTTTATTACCACGAATTTCTATCGTGAACTATATACTTCGTAGTTAATAATTAATAATTTGTTTGTTTTCTTTCCTGTGATACAACATGGGCTTACTAATTTCTCGCCCGAGAATAAGAACATACTACTCTTGCGTGGTTAGAAGAGGGTTGGGCTTGATCCTTTGGAAAACAAAGACTAATACCTATTTTTATGTAGAAAGCACCATAAAAGGGAGCCCAGTTTTTACAGGATCTTACCGGAGGAAATAAACACTGATAACTGGTTCGGAAGTAGTAACGATGCCATTGCGACCCTCGCCACTTATAACTTCTGTGGTTATTTAGGTTATTCTTGGGAAACCTTTAATCTTCGGTTCCAAATCTAGGGGTTGATTTCGTTCATGTATCACGATTTTTCAACACCCTAGCCATATTCGTTTTTTCACTCGAGAATATTATCTGAAACATTCCTTCTCCCTTTTTGCCACTAAATTGTAATCACTAGAAAGATAATATATTGCGTCATAATAAATTATACGTTCTACCATTGTCCTTACAAAGTACGATCATATGGTGTTTAAAAGAATCTCTAAAGCTCTAGAACAACGCGACCCAAATAACCATTGACAATTATAATCATAAAAACGTTATCTTTGTCAACAACCTCCTAAAAATTCAGTATCGACAAAAATCACGACCAAAGCCAACCCCAGACTCCGCCTGTTTAAAATGTCCCAGTCGTAGCGTCGAATTTTTCCCAACTCGACCTCCCTCGAAACTTCGAAATTTCTTCGCAAACACGCTTCGTTCGTTCACGATCGTTAATCTCGCCGTTCCATTCTCGCCAAACCATCGACCGGACGAGCGCAATTTCCAGCGTAGCGCAGTGGCTTCCGAGTTTTACTATCGTTATAGCGCTGAGCGTTAACCTGCGTGCGGCCGGTATGATAAGCGCGTAATCGTTGTTGTTTGTTGTACAGAGGATATACGTATGTTGGTCCGTGACACGGCGAATCTCGCGAACATATCCCCGCGTCACCGGAAGCTGCTCCCAAGCTAATAAGTGTTCATTTCGACGGTCCGTCGAACTTTCGACGCCGCGTAATCCGGCCTGTGAAAACGCGCTAAAGCACCTGGTAACGAGGCTGCGGCTCGTTTCGAACCTGGCGACTTGTTAACGGCACCAATTAACTCGGGTTTCATCGGGCAACAGTCGTGGATCGCGGGGCGAATAATGGTGCTTTCGCGTAATTCTAATATCATTGAGTGCGATTCCCGTTTCGGCGGAGGGTTGAAATGTATTAGAACTTGCGTCTCACCGGCCCATTATTAACAGCCAATTATTAAGGGAATGTTAATTCGACCAGTACTTCGCTATTATTGAGCCGTGTATGTCGCTGGTGTTAGTATGACTGTTTTTCTTCGACGTCGTAAATTTAAATAAGGCCTGACCAGACAACGTCCCGATCCCACTGAACACTCTCGAGATTTAAGGGAGAATGTTACACTGACGCGAAACCAGGACAGGGTTGTATAGTGGCGAATCGCAATGGAAGAGTTAAATAAGATAAATGCATACTACTGGAGCGAACTTTTACTGTAGTTATGAATGCGCTTTATGAAAGTATATATTTTAGTCGGTATCGTGTGAGACATCGAATTGCTCCAATTTTTTGAATGAATTAAATAATAGGGAGACGAAAATTGGGAAGAAATCGATGCCTCTGTCAATATATCGAGGGAATTGATTATTATAAATGTGAATTAAAAGTTCGATACCTCGCAAGCTCGAATAATCTGCAAGTTTTTAACGTTCCACTGTATTATGTGTCGCAAGCCATCGTTATCTCGAGTACCGTCTTAATACGAAATAACACCGACGCCATTGCGTTAGCCTGAAAGCAAAGTGCTGTAAGGGGGAACGGCTACACGCCAATATCTGAAAGTCTTTCCGGAGTCGTTTGAAACGAATCCGGGGTAACATCCCCTGAGATTGCAGCGACATCGCGGAATATTTGGGCTATGTGATTGAATTTTCTCTCGGTTAAACAAAAAGCACTCGCCGTGTGCGGGCACGCGAAATTATTCGCGCACGTGCGTTCTCATGTGAACGTTTGTTGCTGCTTCCTTGAGCGTATTTGCTCACCTGTACGCGGTCTGTGTTAATGATGTCACTTTGTGAGCGCGCGGAAACTCACCCTCGCTAAACGAACGTTTATTTTCCTAGCAAGCTGAATTCTAGTGCGGTGTCTTTGAACGCTTGAAATAGCGGCGTGGTTTTTAAAACGCAGAGAAAGACGTATTTGTTTTGATAGATTAATCGGGAAATTCGTCCGCCTCGGGTATTTGGTCAAGTGAATTAAATATTTGGATTAGACCAGGACTGGAAACGGTTGAAATTTGTCAGAGCTTTTTACCTATAGAGGATGATCTAGTTTCAACCCTTTGTAGTTTATAAATAAGTATTCCAGTCAGATATAGGTTCTGTTTGTAGTGTACTTCGGGGGTATGTAAAACTTGATGTTATTAAACGGGTGAATATTAATTTAATCGTTCAATCGTATTTTTAATTTAGTACGTTCCAGTTTATTGGATTGAGAAATAATTACTTTCTGATTACAGAATTAATTGCAGAATTTTACTAACATTTATGTATGGCATAATGCAAAGGGGTTAATTATTTAGGGTTTCTTTTAATCCAAATAAGTTGTTCAAGAGCAGTTCTATCCTGCCACCAGCTGCGTTATAAAATAAAAAATAAAGCTGTCAATTTGTCTCGTTATTTCAACTGCATTGGTTAACTATCGTAAAGAGATATCTACTATAGTTAGTTGTGTATATCTGTTCCAAAATTGTCCTCAATATATGTACAAGTCTTGCGGAACCATGTTAGAGAAAAAAAGCTTGATTGAAGGTCTTCCAAGGCAAACAAACGTCCAACAAGAATTGTCCAACAGCCAATTTGATATTTGGAAACAGATTGGAAGTGTGTATAGCTAGTGTGCCTCAATTTATGAAATACTTGGCAAAGAAAATAAAGGTTTTGGGGATTCGACGGTGATTGGGGCGGTATACCAGTGTAAGCAACACGAAGAGTGTTTAAATTCAACCTCAATTTTGTTTGGATGAGCCAGCTTAAAGTATTTGGCACGATATATATGCAATAAGGGGGAAGTTATACAATATACAGTCAATTGAGATAATTCATTTATACAGGATGAAACATTTCGAATCCAAATAATTTTCTCAGTCTCATCTGTGAATCAGATCTCCTCAATGCAGCTACCATTTTTCACATATGTATATTGTTACAAACTATTGGATTTTACAAACGGATAAAGAAGCGGGTGAAATAAAAGCGTTTAATTCGCAAATCACTGATCCAACTATTGTTTCCATCGTTCGAAAAATCGCAAAAAATGTACGCAATTGAAAATCGAATTTAACGCATTCATAATAAAAGTCGTACTGAAAACGCTCGCAAAAACAAAACTTTCTATCCGTGGACCCTTGTTCCAATTGCAAATTTTTTAACAAGCAATCGAACGTTGCGAATGTACACGTCATCGAGCGTACATCGCAACATCCGGATGCGTCCCATACGTATACGTCACTACGCGCGAACTTGTTAATCCCTAAAGCTGCAGGAAACTGTACAATCTCATATTCCCTCCGACAGCACAAACGTCACAAATCATCTTTCTTCGTTCGAACAATTTCCATTAACCTTCGTCCAAATAACTGTCTCCCCCGTCTCCAAACTCCAGGTATCGCCAGATACCATCCGAAATAGTTCAACGTGCAACTGTTCGTCGCAGATAAACGTGTCAGGTCCCACGGTACAACCAGCTGAAAACGTCCTCGCGCTTGAATTCCTTACGAACAAAGGGAGGCACGTGAAACAAAAAAAGGAAAAAAAAAAGAAAAAACTAAAAGAACGAGAACGAACAGGTACAAAACGTTCTCCAACAAAGGCCAAGTCACCTCGAAACATTTCGCGTGCCATTTTATTAATGAAAATGGCTGCTACATTTTGTTCGGCCTCCCTTCGCACCTTCCATCCAGATAGACGTTAGCTCTGTTCGTTGGGACAATTATCCGTCGTACATTTCACGAAACTGGAACAATGAACAAGCGATGGGATCCGGCCGTCCTGATGAAGATTCTGGCTGATCTCGGGCAAATTGCATTGATAAAGCTTGGACAAACGTGGACTGAAATTGCGTGAGGAATGTTGGTGTTCGACTGACGAACGAGATACACCACCCTGGTCTGCGTATGCTGTCTCTGGCGGAATCGAGACGCTGCTTCGGTCGACCGTGATTCAACAGTCACACTCGACCATTTTTAGACTCGTTCCACTTATTTATCTTTTTCTTTGAGGATGGGATTCATGAGTGATTAACCAAAATGGAATAAGGTGTACTAGGTTGGATGGGTGTTTTTCTATGGAAAGAATATTTAATGTAGGTAAAATATTAATAACCATATGTGCAAGAGGATAACACAAAGCAGCGTTCTGATTTAAACCAAATTGCCAAAGAAGGTCTAAACAGTTACATTAATAACAGTACTACCCCCTCAAATGGCATCGCTTCACATTAATGACAGATACCAAACTGTTTGAGCAGAACCTTTTCCTATCTACGTTGGTAATTCCTGTTGAGAACCCTTGAGAGTTGCCCAGCACACTGACATTGTACTCGAGATGCACATTTTACATCCCATGGAACACGGTGACAAACATTCGATACGGAGATCTAAACAAAGAAGAAGATAATGCGAGGAACGCATTCACACACAAAAGCCTACACGCTATACAGCTGTTTAGATATCGCGAGGGCCATTGCGCGGACTTGTGCAGTATAGTGAACAATGTTCCGAGATAAACAATAACTTAGACCGCAAAAAGCACGGATGTTCAATGGCAACGTACATGCAGATGCCACCGGTTACTGAAAAATCAATATCCGCCAGACTATTTTCCATGTTTACAATTTTGCTTCCCAACCTGAATATCTTCCTGAGAATGTTTTCCCTTGCAAACGTAATGTTCTTTAACAATTCGAATACTAAAGTTCGTCCTCCAATCGTGAGAATACATTTTTGCACATTTATTTCCTTCAAACGGTGCATACACTGTAAATTAACTTTCTTTCATCGAGTATAAACTTTTGTGCATACTTGTTGTAATAAATGACTTCGGTATAATCGCATTATTTTCACTAACCAGGGTCCATTGAAATTGGAAATATTTCTCCTATATATCGAATATCGTGCCGCGTTTATTTATCTTGCATACGGTAAGCAAGTTTGAAAAATTATTCTCCCCGCGATCCGCCACGCTAAATCATTTTTCCGCGCGTCGCTACGCGAAAGAACATCAAAGTTCGACTGAAAGCCCGAAGATGGATAAAAATTCCAAGAGTAATCAAGCACGAACCGTGGCTTCCTCTTATTTCCGCGTGTACCGAGTGCACGCGCTGCTCTGATTTATTGGCAGGCATACAGGAGTGACAAGAAAATGACGGAAACCAGAAATCAAAGGAAAAAGCGTCGTGGAAAGTATCGTGCGTGTATCTTTGAAATGTTCAGCTCTACGCAAATAAGGAAGAGAAAAAAGAAAGAATAGAAGGCAGCGCTTTGATCTCATAAAGGATTAAAGAAGGGAACCGTATTTGAACATGAAATTTCAGGACTTTGAAAGTTCAAGTCGCGTGCTACTGGGAAGTGAGATATTCTAGATGGAATTTTAGTTAGAACTCGGATGCTCCCAGATGTGACGTTGCACGGTAGAACTTGTTCTACTTCCCTTCTTCTGGTTTCTCGCCTTTTTTTCCAAATAGTACATTGGAATGGTTCTTGTTAAAGAAGGTTATAGGAGGAAACGATGTTCAAGAAAGAGTCGTTTAGAATTGCAACTTCTCAAATGGAAAGAGCTTTCAGTTGTAATTGAAAAATATTTGTGAAGGACAGTTACGATTATTTGTTGGACTTCCGAAACATTTCATTATCGTCCAAACTACTTTATAATAAATACACGCGAAAAGTTATCGTCCCGACCGAATCTCCCCATTTTCATCTTTCTTGTTACCACACGCTTCACAACAATCCCGTTTACCACGTTCCGCCGTACACTCTCCACACTCTGATTTATACGAGTCGATCCTCGAAATCTCCAAACTTGTCCAAAACGAACCAAAATAACGCCCACCTCGACCGCGTTCAGAAGTTTCGAGACCAATTGAAATATATCCGTCGGAGGCCGGCCTTAATTACCCGACTGGAAACATCGAAGCGAATAAATTTGTCTCGGCGAGCCGATCGATTATCGCCGCGCGAAAGACCATTACCGAACCGAAATTCGATTCGTTCACGGTGGCATTAGGACAAATTAGAAACGTGCCCCGACCCGTGGAATCAATTGTTGGCCACAATTCCCAGTAGCCAAGCTGGCCCCGGGGCCTTCGTTCGATGTAACGACCGAAACCATGGAATTCTGCCACTCTATATGTTGCTTCAAATCCCATCGGCCGATCGTCCGGTCGGCTTAATTGCTCTACCCGTGACTGTCCAACGTAATTGATGTCGAAACGTGCACGTAAGTGCGCGTGGGAGGAAACGGCGACGAAACCTTCGTTGGGCGCGCAGCGACGTTCGGCTGTGTTGCTCGTTTAAAACGATCCGTTCCCGAACGTGACGTGAAAACCGTCACCGCAATGCCTTCGAGTTGTTTTCAGGGTATTGGCGGTGTTGCAAGTGGTTAGGGAACTTCGTGGTTCCGAAGTGTTGTCATTGAACGGGACGAGCGAATGTAGAGAAACGGAATAGGAAAGCGTAATGAATTTTCTTATCTTTTACATCGTACTGCATATTTTATTGTAACGCGCAAGTGTATCGGCATGGCTGTACTACGTACTTCGCTGGTCGAATTTTCGTTTTTCTGATGTTGGCATGCTTTTCACAATAATAGAGCGCATATCGTGAATGGAATAGTAGGTGGATCGTCGTCGTGTAACAGATATAATGTAACGCCGGTGACAGAATTTTTGTTGAGAATTGGACGTAGTAGTAATAATAGGAAGTGAGCATTTTGCGGAAACTTGCCGTTCTCGGCTCTGGCCAATTAAACTTTTCTGCAACTATCTAGATCCTTCCATTCATGATCGCAGAAGTTGAGAATCTTCAATTAGGAGACCCCTTCTACGCTTCAAATTTACATTCACTTCCTTTCTTTAGGCTCTCCAATGAAAACTTTAAACCTTTGTGTTAGCTTTCGTGCCGGGGTATGATCTCCAGGCTATAGCTCGTTCTTCGCCATTTAAATTTAAAGTATTTTTGCGGCACGTTCTGCCATCGGCCGATTAGTCCGACGCGATTTAAATATCGTCGTCTCATAAATCGGAATATGTATGAGAAGCGGGTACAGAAAAATTCGCAGAAATATCGCGCATGAGAGATATAAGTGACCTACTTCGCGACAACAATCTGTTGCGCGTACCTCTTCAATGTAGCTCGGTATAGTACTTTTATTATTAACATAGTTTCAATATCTTACGCGTCGTGTCTATTCCACGATGCGACCGTTCCTTTGATCGTTCGGAAAAGCTGGCGAAGAACTGTTCGACGAACGTCGCCAGTGGCGAGAAATCGAATTCCGTTAGCCCCGTCGATATCGCTGCCCGTTCCCGGTCTCGTTTCCCTCGAATTTCGCGGACCAGGGAGAATTCCGTTCCGACCAATGCAATGGTCTCGTTACGAGCGGGCACGGCCAGCTACGAATGTGTTTCAGCCTACACGCGATACCGGCCGCAAAATTTCATCGACCGTGTGCACAAACTTCGGAAATCGACTCACCTTCGTAATTACTGAACAGATCGGGCGTAAACGTATCTCCGATCGAATCGGGACTGTCGCGAGCCCCGCGACGTCGATTAATCGCGTTATCTTTCGCCCGGTACCATTGTGGCGAGCCGTTCTGAAATTCCTCTGGACATTCGAGACGCGGTAATTTTTAGGTGATTCCATTTGGTGGACGTGACAGGGCGACTTGGTACGTTTGGAACCGATGGTTGTTCATCGGGGAGTTTCGAGTGATGTGACTGGGTAATGTCGTGTAAATAATATAACGATCATCATTACTATTATTATTATCATTATTGTGCACCGAGGATGCAGCAGGTATATTCGCCTAATTTCCTCTGGTGGACCTCCTGTTCAAGTCATTTCATACTTTACTTAGACAGAAAAACAAAATCGTGATTTACTTTCCAAGGTCGTCGACGATCCGTGCGATGTAACAGGTAAATCACGTCGAATTATCGTGACGCAGAACGTGCTGCAGAGGGGACAGGTGCTTTGTTAATAGTGACCTGTCCTAGTAAATTGAAGAGACATTCGTGCACATGCAGCCCCGCACAGTTTTATCTGTTTTACTCGCTGCCAGTCGTACCGATACTTCTGTCAATCCCAGGATCGCCGTAGGACAAATTGAACGAGCACCACGGGGTCACGAAATCAATTGTCAGCCGCAATTTCCTGCTAGCAATTCCGTTAAACGATTAAGACCCGGGGAGATACGATTCGGAGAACATCGTGGTTACATCGTGTCCCTTCGATCGCTTGTAAGGGTCGCTTAATTGCTCGCCCGTGCGCTTCCGCGTGATTACAACCGAACTCTACTGCGCTGCCCGACGAGACGCGCTCGTAAATGATAAAACGTTCGTTCCTTCTTCTGCGTCTTGCCTGTTGTACGAAGAAATCGTTCACCGGTTCGCGAAATTACGATTCTATTTCGTCTTGAAGATTGGTCGAATTGTCCGGTTGATATTTACTCCCTGAACTCTGTAAAGGATACTATTCTGATTGAGCTAGAAGAATGCTCGGTGATTTTATCGCCGGCTGAGGATTATTTATCGATCAGAAAACTTATCATAATACGACCTTCGTTTCTCATTTTCCTTGAACAGTGACAACGTTCACGCAACTTGCGAGTACCCGAACTTAGACCACATTAAAAATTATACTTCGACAAAAGAATATTTCGGTGAAACCGCGGCTATGAGAACCATTAGTGAAACGAACAAGCATGTAGAATCAAAGTACGCCTCGTTAAAGTTTGGAGACGGGTGCGCTTTCTGAGATTTGCTCGGGTTCGAACCAATTTGCAGTCGTTCGCAGAACGCACTATTTAAGCTGTGCATTGCCCCCACTGGATTACGCACTATCACGCCGCCGCCATGGAAACTAAATCCGCAGACGTCGGAGAGGGAACGACCGTAGGCACGACTGATAAACCGATCGTTGATCCAAGATCTGTCTGAAGCGTCTGTTGTGTAATCTCTCAACCGTTCGTAAGAGATATATGCATACATCTCGGAAGCCGGCTTTGGTAAAGGCGAACAAATGATTACGAAGTTTTATCTCTAACGGTGACAATCTTGAATGCATAACAATTTCGTTTGCATGTGAGAAACTGTCTCGAAAGAAAATCAGCGGGGGGACATTACGTCTGTATGTCGCGCGAATCATAGTTGTGTACCCGCGTAATACACATTACGTGATCATTTTTAATCTTCGCTTAATAATTTCGAACAATATTCTATTTGAAACTCTGAATGACGTAGGGCGTAGGGCGATGAATACGCCAGCAAGTAGTACGTGCAAGTTATTGGCCGGCCGAGCGCTGTGAATGTTGAAATGATCAGGCAAGTAGTACAACTCAAGGTGGTATCGGACAAGTAGTATAGCTCTTCCACGTATAAAGTGAATTGATTTCTAAAAGCCATTCGCTCGGCCATGAATGACGTCGTATGCGACCTCTCTTCTACAATCTTGATATCCGCGTTGGTTATTCCCCGGGGTACTTTGAACGGAGAACCGGAATAAAGGGAATTTAACTCGCAGTGATCTTGAGCTCATTGATATTATGGTCCGAGCGAGCCAAATAGAAAATTAGTAGAAGATTATAAAATTGAATGCATAGAAGTGGTTCTGTAGAAACGTTTTTTTTACAATTATCGATTATAAGGAAGGATATGTCGACAGTACGAAATACAAATAACACAGCACGTGGATTAAATGTTAGTAACTTGTTTTTTCCCCCGAATTTGCTGAATATATTATATCTTCGACCGTTTGGAAAAAGCGGTTCCAAACGTCACACGCGAGAAATGTTTATTATGTTAGCCAACAAAAAATTATTAAAAAGTAATCCGCAGAGAATCCATCGAGAAGATTTACAGAGAGTGTTACAAGTTCGCGAGAATCCATTAAGCAAAGAGGACTAAATATATCGTTACCTCGTTCGCTGCACTAAAATAGCTATAAAAAGAATTTAATTAAACCCATTGATGCATCATCGACCCTCTGTTCTCCGCCGGTAAATTATACCCCCAAGAAAAATTGCCCACCGGACAAGACACTAAATCGAGCGATCCCTCAAGCTATTCCGCGAACAGGGAGCAACAGTTTGTCCTCGAACGGCGATAGCTTAATTACAGTAGCGGTCGAGTTCGTAACCGTCACTCGATGCTCTCGCCATAATTCACGAACGTGCCAAGACGGCTCTTTCCAAGATAGAGTATCGGGGCTATTGAAAAAAACAGTCATGAATGAATAACCGGGCCTCGACTCGACGCGACCTCGCGGGTGACAATCTGTCATCTGTGACAGGACTCGGGAAGGCCTGGCGGCTTGTCTGAGGAGAATCCCGCGGCACGGGTTACGATAATCCTCGCGTGATGAATCCCCTTGTCCTTTAATCCGTTCCTGTCAATCACACGGGATAAAACTTCATTACCGGATAATAATGGAGAAATAGATGGATTTTCGTCATCCATAACGTGCTCACCAGCCTACCCCTCTGCCGACGTCACTCGCGACGCCGCCGGGCATGCATAAATATTGGCGATGCATGGAGAAAATGGTTCGGCGAATTTATGGAGCGCCGCTTCTGGAACACTTTGCAATGCAGTTTGCGATTGCTGTTTCATGCGGCCGCCCTTTTCTGGCTCGCTGTTGTTAATAAGCGCAATATTTATTCGGGGAACGAGTTTTTTCGAAAGTTTGTATGGGGAACGAATCTGTTCAAATATCGCGCGATGTCTTTTTGAAGATCTGTATGCAACCAGTGAACGATTAAGTAGATCCGCATAATAACGAAGTAACAGACACTAGTTTAAACTTTGTGAAATATTTACTGCTTGGGACAATGTATGTAACAGAAATAATTTATTTCGTTATCTATGTCCATTCTACTACCCAATCCCAGCTGCCTAATAAAGTGCAGGCTCAAGTAGTTGCTCGGGAATATCATAATGCCCGCTAATTTCTGCGTACATTAAAATAAAACCCCGTCGCTCCCCTTCATAAATTCAACGAAGGCAGTGTTATTTTGGTAAAGGGCCTCGATTTCGTATTTCGGTCTAGACATAACAGTTTGCGAGTTTGCAAAAACTTCTAAGCATGTGCTTGAAAAATATTTACGCGAGTAAACCCGCCGGCGTGAATTTATTACGACATATTCGCGGGACTTATGCGTCAAAGATCGTTGTCCCTGGTCGTCGGCGGTGGGGAATAAAACTCAAATTCGTTGCACTGCATAATTCGCTCGTAAAGATAGCAGTGGTAGGATGCTTTTGGTCGCTTTATGACCGCGCCAGTGATAATTCTGTAGCTGAGTGCCCACGATCCTGTTGCCCCGCGAAATGAAATCCACTTTAATCGTGGCTCCCTTTTCTCCCGGCGCCACTGTTGCAATTAACGTTACGTTACAGCCGGCATCCGTTGTGCGATGAAGATACTCGAACTTCCGTTTCGAGCAAAGGTCGAACGATTATATCGCGGAGCACGACGGAATTTCGTTGCACCGTTGCACCGGAGGGATTTTTTCTTCAGTTGCAATACAGGATCGCGTTGTGCGATTCTTTTTGCATATAGTGGATTGTTGGTGGATTTGGATATGAGAAATACATATTATAATATAAGAGGCGTGTAACATTTAAATTTCTTTACGAGGATTTGTGCGCACTGTGGGAGGAAAAAATTTATTCTGAATTTATCTCAGTGCCTCGTGTGTAGATACAGAGTTAACTGTAATATTATTTAACTGCGTATAATGTTCGTACTTACATACTTTTCTGAAGATCTAAATTTTGCGAGACAAGTGCTGGAGTATCATGGCTGTCCCAGTTTATGGTTAACAGCAAAATATAAAAGTTATCGCTGCATCGTAAATAAAGTATGGCAATAAAGTAAATGAGATAGTTAATGTAACAAAACTGTAACTTTAATGTGCCAGTTTGTGGAGCAGTGATGTATCTTGTATTGCGTTTCGTTCAAGATTGTCTCAACTTTTATATCTGCTTGCGAAAACGAAATTTGAATAATAATTCTTGCAATGGTTTTGAATATGGTTTTATAGGAGATTGGATTAATCTATTGATTCACTTCGTGTATGATAAATACCCATGCTAATTATTGAAAAAGATATACTACGTAATACATTGATGATTTTAATGTCATTAAACGATTTGAACGATATAAATGTTATAATAAAAATCAGAATAGTGCAAACGCAGTTCATAATACCCTTTGCATCCTCGAAAATACGTAAAATTTTTTTCGAAAAGTAATAATTGGAATACAACATCTCACTACTTCATTTTTCTGTTTCAGGTACGTATACGAAACGGGAACAGCTACGCAGATGTTATACCCGCGAATTTTGGTGAGATGTCGCCGAAGCACGTAACATACTTCGGCTAACACCATGTAAACCACCTTCGAATGCAAATAAATCGTTTGCAATATCATTCTGTTTCACTCTGTCATTATATGCTCTCGCAAATCTACTGCGTGTAATCAGCAAATATTTTATGCTCTATCATCATGTTGATTCTCGTCTTCGTTCTATCAAAACACCAGTTCAGTAAACGCATCTCGAATTGAAGCGATCGTTGACGCGTTTCTTTTAATTTGTCGAAATCCACAAATTACGTAAAGTAGCGTGGAATTTAATCCGGCCTGTTCGACCGGAGATCGTGTCGAGGATACGACAAAGTGTCCCCTTATTCAGTCGTTCTGTCGCGTCCCCCTCTTCGTTAACGAGTGAGTTGTTAGGTAACTTAATTAACACACGGGACTCGTAATGCGTGTATCGATTGCAGCGGACGCCAGCGTTTGTATGGGGAAAATTGTAAGCCGATTATCCGTTGACGAACGCGATGGTCTTCCTTCATCTCTATGTTGATGCAAGTGCGATGGAAATGTTTTAGCGTATATGTATTCCGAATTTTCTTGGGTTTCAATGAAACCGCGTTGCTAGATTAACGCTAGAATGTTTTTGGTGGGGTTTTCAGAAGAACGAAAGGGCACACTTTATGCATCGGGAAGTATGCCCCCTTGTCCTGTGTAACATTAAAATTAATTGATCGGCGGAATAGGGTTAAATTCTGTACTTTTCATCGCGTCACAAAGTTACGAGTGTTTACCCTTTTGCAATTTTCGCGTCCGTATTGATCGTCATTTTGTATAATTTACGTTCGATGCTTTTGAAGCAGGTAATAAGGTGGAGTAAACACTGAGGGGAGAGATAAGGAACATTCCATAACTAGGCAGGCAAGCAAAGCTTTGTATTTATTTTTGATAATGGTATTATTTCGAAGCACTTTATACCCGAGAGATGGTACGAAATATTTTTTTCAAAAACAATGCATAGTCCCGTTAATTCGACACCCCATTTTCAAGTCTAGTTATTTACATTGATGTTGAATTATTGAGTTTGCGATTCACTTATATCTCTGTCGTTAGCTACATACATACATCTGTAAACCGAACAGGTAATATGTATATGTATCACTGCTTATATGTGATTGTTATAAAGCATTGTCCCGTCAGGTATTTATCAGATTGTTGTAAGAGAACACGTTCAACCCATAACGATTATATTGATGGAATAAATAAACGAAGTTCGAATATGTATTTGCTTGGTCTTCTGTTTCATTACATCGATGCGATTGTTTTCTGAAGGCTGTCAGGTCCTCGCATTTTAACGAAGTTAGATCTTTATTGAATACGAAGACCTTCATTTAATAGTTCATGGTAAAGCGCTGGCTTAAAAGCTTAACGATGAGGAGAGTTCGAATGTTTACAGGGTTAATGTGTTGAATGTTTTCAATCAAATATTTAACTTCGTGCTACAAACAATTTCGATAGGAAAGTCGAAACGCTATTTGCCGAAATTTCTGCGTCTGCCTCATGAATAATTTTAGTAATTTATTATTCAGAGAATGATTACACACTTAATGTGCGACTTAAAACGCAGATATGTTTTAAAATTCAAAATTTCAGAGCCATTTTAAATTTTATATTCTCATGAATGATTATAAAAGTGATTCTCATGTACTTCTAATTCTCTGGACATTATATTAGGTGCATAATATTGCGAAGAATTTTTAATTTACAATTTATCGGCAGACCACTTCCCATCTAACTGCATGGAACAAATTCCTAAAAAAAAAAACGACCTCGTGATATTCAAGGAAGGAAGGCGGAACATTGTTAATCGCATTAATTTCGATGGCTTAATTTGTGTTGTTGACGGGGATAATCCATATACAATGAAAACCGATCGCTTTCACTCTCTCGTCACGCTATAAATTATTCACCTGTCGTTCACGTCTATAACATTTACTAGTACGGACGGCATAGATATTTAATGCCAATTGACATTTCACACGCTAGGTAAGTTCAATTATTCTCATTATTTACAGTCATTGTATTCACGAGGAAGCTTTATACTCTCCGGCGCTTTTGTGTCATTCATTAACGCGATGCTATGTGATACTGGATTCTTAATGCAAATATTTGCGGAACCCTTTGAACTTGTACTCGTTCTACTTGTTTACTCTCGACGGAACACCACGTTTCTCCTTAAAAAAAAAAGAAGAAGAGTCTCCAGAAATGAAACACCTATACATTCTCCGCGGCCTCATTTTCGCCGGTTTCGATCGGTCAAAAGCTTAATATAATTGCTAAACAACTTCGTTGCTATTTGTCTAACTAATAAAACAAATAACGGCACAAGCATCTGAGTACCATCAATGTTAATTTTGTATAATACGTAATTACGCAAATTATTGACAGTGCTAAATACCTTTGGAAGATAGTTATTGCCATTCGAAATTGCAGAAACCATAACGTCCAGATACCATTCAAAATAGCGGTCAGAATAAATTTCTTGGTCACATTTTTCCCCACCCTTTATACTGCAAGCGATGCGCAAGAAATATATCCAGCAATATGCTTCCCATTCACAGCAATAAGGGCAATTTCTCTATTTTTTTTCCTTTCATCTTTGCACAAAACATGGAACGTTGTTTTATTAGTCGTATAGTTTTTTATTCCGTGCATCGTGCAACGCAGCAGCGATACGAATTTTTCCCATGCCTTACGTGACTATTTTATTTTTTTAGTTTTACGGTGTGCAGGGGATATCACGTAGTTTATGTTGACTCTAGACCGTGATGAATAATCGAGCGTGCATGACTCCGCGTATAAATCTATTTCAAGCGTGTGTCGTGACGTCAGAGCGTATTGTAAAAACGCGAAATGCGAGCCGAATAACGAGTGCGCGCATAAAAAAAGCACGAAGTTCGAAAATATTTGCGACCGTGCAACGAAATTTTCAAACAAGTACTTCATTTCGTTTAATCGAACGGGTAAGGCATTTTTCAGAACGACGGTATTTTTTGCGTGGAATATTTTCCAATTACAGGAAACTGTCTGGTTCGTTCGAGCCCGATATTTTTATTTCAGTGTTTCGCATGGCTTTCTGCCGTAATTGTTCGATACAGGTTTCGTAACAATTCGTGATCCGATGCAATTATGATTTTGGAAGGACGCGCGATTGGTTTGAAGGGTCTGCAATTATTGAACGATTATTCGCAATGCGGCTTGCTGATATTCATTTTGACAGAGATTGCCGCTAAACGGTCCAATGTTTAACAAATTTGGACCAATAGTATCCGGGCTATTTTCTTCTTGGGTAAATGGGGACAATTGCAGGATTCTCTTCTGATTTCTATCATAGATTAATTAATTACGCGCATGCTTTAGATAACTATTTGCGATTCGAAATGTAATTGACTTTGACTTACGAGGTAAGGAAAAATTCATATAATTAAAATGTATATTATAGTATACAAAATTGTGTACACACGATAATTCACGTTCATGGATTTCGATTACTCTAATAACTCTATGTCTAATTGCAAACATCACGTCCACCGAAACCTCATTGAAACCAACCCCAATACTTAAAACTATTATTCTAATAATATACAGTCCCAGCACTGCGATATCAAAACATACCAGAAGACACCGCACTAAAATATACACAACCCCTTCGCCCCCGTTCGTTCGCCAGGTAACTCGGTGCAACAATTTCGCTTGCAACCCACCACGAGGGTGGAAGTTCACCAATATTTCCATTTCCATACAGCAGAGACGTCCACGCTCGACGTGTTTATCCGATGCAGGAGCTTCGTACAAAAGACGCGCAGGCTTCAGCCGAAGCGGAAGAACGGTGTAGGGTGTGGAAAATAGCAAAATGTTCGAACCTTTCGGCGATCCTTGCACACCGCTTGGACAAATGGAGCGAAGGGGCGCCTGAGAGTCAACTGAGAAACAGTCTTGGCGGTGAATCAAGGGAAACGGGATGAAGTGGGTGAAAAGTAAAAAAAATGGTTGGCCAGAAAAAGACGACGGAATCATCGCTCCGGTCCCTGTATCAGGAGCTGATCCGGCGCTTGTATCGATATTGATTATCTGTATCTTCCTTCAACGGTCATCGTACGTTTTCTCTGCGGGAGGGACGTAAATCAGTGGCGATCGGTCAGCGGGGGGTTCTTTCTTTCGGAAGACTTCGTGGTCACGTTGGAAATTTATGGCTTTTGGTATTGATAAAGCGAAATGATTCCTGAGCGAAGTGATGTATTTCTGAGTGGGCTGAGAAAATATGCGGTGTTCGTCGCGGTTGATAGTATCTGTTTCGGGGGACTCATTATTATTATATTAAGAAATTATGGACGCTACTGGCGTCGCAATAATTTCATACAATGTCGCGGGAGTACAAATTTCTCCTTCTTTTCGTTAGTCCTGAAATTAGGATTTTACGTTATATTTTATTCATGTCGTACCTTCGATTTATGCTTATTATTCTGCCAAATCAACGCGGGCGAAAGGATTTATAGAAATATTTGTAGATGAGTTGACGGGCGACAGAACGAATAAAATGCTCCATTCAGGAAACACCTGCCGAGCAAATGTAACGCGAAATTTCGTGAACGTATCTGGTACGTAATACATCGGTTTTCGATGGAACTGACGCAAGTGTGTTATTTTATTTCGATTGATAGAATTATAGCGAGATTCAACGGGATATATCGATAACGTATCGATTGTCCATCGTAAGAAATAATATAAACAGCAGTGACGGATTTATTAAATCCGTGCTCAGAGCGTTCACTAATATATTACAAATTGCAGAATGATTAAAATATTCTCCGAAAACGTTCGACAAAGTTGAAAAACTAGTTCCATTCATCACAATTCGATGGATGCAGGCGAAGGTTCTTGCATAATTCAAACACCGTGCATCCCCCGAGTTTGTATTTTAAATATTCCAGCCATTGACACTTGATTAAACGTCAACTTTTGAACGACCCAACATCCGACATCAATTTTGCAAGTGTCCCGTTGATTGCTGGCGAATGAAACTTTTAGCGTATCGATCGTCGTATAAACGTGTTTAATCACGTATTTATCTCACTCATGGTAGCGTTCACGGTTAAACGAGTCAATTTTTTAAAATCCCGATGGTTACATCTCTTTCGCGGTGTTCTTTCGTTCCGCGTCAAAGGAACGAATATTTATAGCTTCTTATTGGACCCGATGCTCGCCTTTGTGTAAATTCTTTTATCGATCTGGCATCCGAGTTTAAGTGATCGTAGATGACGAAGGAATGAAAATATCTGACGATCGGTGACAGCTATTTGTTCGGCAATAGCTATAGCTTCCATGCGATATTATTTAATTCATTTCGTTTTTACATTGAGATGTCGGAGTTCTAACAAATTTTTTCAGTAGTCGAGGTGCGGAAGGCTTCAAGCACATCCGGCTTTTAATTCTATTATTCTGTAATGCCGTTGGAATGTGGGTTACATCCGACTTAATGAATACGTTTACACAGCGGTTATAAATAGAATAAGTCAGTGGCAGTCAATAATCGACTTACGTGGTTCTCTGTGTGTAGAATATGACACCGATATAGTGAATTTCATTAGCGAGCGAAAATAGAAGTGTAACACTTCACTTATTCTTATTAGATGTAAAACGAAACGTGGAGCGAAGCGTCAATAGTAATAGCAAATAAATAGGAAGTGCAAGGTACGAAAGAGGAACACAACTTTTCTGTCACGTTTCGAAATTCAACTCCACTAATCTGATTAATTTCCGTAGTACCTACTATTTTTAATATACAAGTATACAATATTAAAAGGGGAGTGATTTAAACGGTTTAGTTTCGTATTAGTCTGTCAAAGGATGCGGCTTCGTCGATGAATATGGGATCATCTAAATCACTTTTGATGATCTGTTTGTCCGACGGTAGTTTCGAAGGAAGCTCGTCAATCTTCTTAGCGAGGATATTCGCTGGCATGATAAGTAGGAAAGATTAGGATTTACTATCTAGTTATAGTTGCACGAAGTCGAGGTTCGTTTGGTGTAACAACCGAGACAAGATTATAAGTCCATAATGGAAAAACTTTCCTCTGAAAGCACGACAGTATCGATTCTTTCCTGATAGCTGCTTCTGCCCTTTATTTATCTTCATTACTAGCTGAAACGAACGGTACACATTATTTTCACGAAAATAATGCTTTGGTCTACTATATCTTATCATTCATCGTTTGCAAATATTTAATTATGTTTATGCAATCCATAGAATTCTGAAAAATGATTTCGAGCAGTAGTTCTAGAGTGGATATTATCCTTAAAAAATTCATAATTTCGTTGGTAAAAATTGAAGCAGCATACATTTTTGAGGATACATTTATATGAAAGGCTTTGTGAATTGCTAAATTTTCTAAAAGCACGTAAGTAGCCAGTAACACGCGTTTCTGTATAAAATAGCTAGTGAACAATGCGTTAAGCGAAGCTCGCCGAGGAAAGAATAATGCTTGCAAAAGGGGAAAGCCATAGTCCCCAGGTATCGATAAAGTTACTGAACAGCGAAGGTTACTCGATCAAATACCGTTTCCCTCGTTAAACTCGGATTACCATTACGCTAGCCCGGGTTTTTTTCAACCGTTCCACCTAAAAGGAAGGATCCTTTAACTTCGTCGGAACACCGTTAACGCGTAATCTCATTGGCGAGTACACAGGAACTATTATTAATGCACCATGTCAAAACAGTACTTCAACGAAGAAAATATCTAAAAGAAACCTGTTTGAATCAGTCCATACTATCGATTCGTTAAATCCAGATATTTCTCAACGTTTCAATACCCATTACACGTAATATATACTAACATCTGATCCAGATTCATTCGTGATAAAACCGTCCAGAACATCTGTGGACAAAAATGAATCTTTCTCGAAACGGAGAACTTGTTTATCCTCGAACGGCCGAATATCAAGTGCTTCATGAAACACCGAATAGTCAGCAGACTTAAGGGTTTTCGTAATTCCTCGAATATTCAGCAAAATAGTCCACGGTTCTCGCAACTCATCGCTTCGCGACGCGTAAATTGAAACGAGTTCCTCGGGAGGATAGCCGCGAGATAAGTCGCGCGGCAGAATTCTACAGCAAAGTGGATATTTCTGATCGGAATTTATATCGAGCATGCCACCGCCCGCTCTTCCGAGCGGAATATTTTCCGTCGATACGGTCGGAAGCGTAGATATGCTAGCGGATTCGATGGCTGTTGCCAGAGCAGAAATTTCAACGATCCTCACGGAATGGAATCTATCCACTCTTGTTTGGTGCCTGATGATAACGACCGTACGGATTCGTTGAGTGAACGTCGTTGATTGCGATGGAAAAATAATTAACGAGGACCGGTAACTTATGACACATGTTTTTCTTCGCCATAATAATTATACTTGGAGATGAACTCGCTTATTGCTTTTTGTTTCGCGAAATTCGAATAGTAAAGTACCTACTTGAACTGATTTGTGGAAAATTCGAGGACTTCTTATATTTTTTATATTTCGTTAGTCTTTGTACACTTTATAGAAATGGAAGAAAAGGTGTGTTTAGCAACACTTTTACCCGCGTAGCTGAGCGGTAAATAAAATAGTTCGAAAGGTGAACAATGACTGCGCTGATTTATCAAATAATAACATTCAACTGCGTACAATGGTGTTATATAATATAATTGTAATCGTGTGCAATAACGGAACCTAGTGATAACAATAACGTTACATCATCAAGAAGACAATCTAGCTTCATCGATTCACTTACCGTCACGCCGTCAATTACACGTTTATTAATCCCACGAAATTTACGCCATCCCTGATCGAGATCAACATTTCCACCCTACTTTCAGCACCGTCCAGGGGCAAACAATATTCGCTTATTTCCTTCGAGCCCCCTCGTAAATCTTGAATTCGTTTCGCTGAAGCGGTGAGTTCGTTCCCAACGATAAATTCGAGCATCGAGTATCGAGCGTCGCTCGTAGAACGAAATCGCCACTAAAACGGTATCAGTCAACGAGAACAGCCGGCACAACTATTCTTCTTTTCGCCAGCCCACGGAAACACGAGCCTGTGACAGCACGAACCGACGCAACGCCCAAGCAAAACAAAAATTCGCGTAGGTCCCGTTTTCGTTTCTGGTCGAAACTGCTAGAAAACGAAAGGCAGGGAAACGAATACGAGATAACGAGATAACACCGGTTGGAAACATGTCAATGGTGTATTTGTTGCCCAATCAAGAAACAAGTCTGTCTATTTTTGTCTAGGTGTTGTGCAAGGACATTTTCTTAAACGGGTAGATAGATTAATTATAAATTGAAGAAGAGTAATTCGGGCACGAAAGGATTCAACTATCTACTATAGAGAAATGAATTTATCCGTCGAAGGCAGGCTTTCCATACAGAAATGTCCAAAGGACACGACTCGTTAGAATTATCCGATTGTTTCTAAATCAACTGATCGCACACGAACATCGACTGGCATCCTTAAAACGTTCACAAGCAAATTCCATTATCGTACTCAACTCATGCACATATTCATCGCGCACTCGGTTAACGCGTCAACGACGCAACACATTCTTCTTCAACGCATACAAGAAGTTCCTGGAAGCTCCTGTCCAACAACCGCCCGTAGTTACAAAGCATTTTTTCTGTCTCGTGCAACGCGAGTCTGCTTTCGAGGCGGGCGTCTTTCAGATCGTGCGACTGCGTTCCATTGCGATTCGACGCGGAACCGGATGTTACACGGCACGTGACGCCAACCTCGTGCAGCTCGAAAGAGCCGCGGGGAGAAGAAAAAAGCGTTTCGCGACCTCGTTTCGCCGCTCTGCGACCCTTTATGTATGCTTGTACCGCGATACGTGACTCGAATTGCACGAACGCGTGACTCTTTCGTCGCGCCGCACCCCGCAGCGCGTGCAACGGGAAACCGATTCGCGAAACTCGGTGATACGGGAACGCGAATTGTCGGGGCCTGTACAGGTTTGATTCATTGTCGGTCCCTTCCATCGGTCGACCCGACTCGCTCGTTGCTGGCTGCCTTCGCTCAATCTGAAGGGAAACGCGGAAACCGCGGCGCAGAATTATACGACACGAGGTAATCTGTCATTTCAACCGGCTGGATAGTATTCCGCGGAAGTTGGAAATTGGCTGAATTCGTTTAACGGCGTTGCTATTGCCGCGAGAGTTTGTTCGTAGTGGCGCGTTGCAATTCGCCGATTCGGGTACTCGTGAATGAAAATAATTATATCGATTCTTGTCACGGGCTAGCGTCGGGTGGATGAGTCTGAGGGAGACTTTAAGTAGTTTGGATTTTCAGTAGACGAAGTATTAATTGTTTATTTTATTTGGCTCGATATTATCTGTCTTCATTGTTGAACAATTTTCCAAATGGCGTTACATAAAATAACAAAATTAGTGGAATACTTGTGCAGTAATTGTTAGAACATGTCATATATTTATATTATAGGTAAAATCGTATAGTAGATAAAAATTGTTCCCAGAGGAAATAATTGCTGGAGAATTGAGAACAGGTTGGAACTAACGTTAAATATCGAGACTCGGCTCGTCTCGCATCGCTGAATCTAATTAGAGGCCTCCTGGTCTGACTAAAGTCGTTCCGTAACTACTAGCCTCGCGTATAATGCTCTTTCACCAGGCTGACTCTAGAGGCGCATTATCACTCGTCTGTTGCGGGCGAACTTATACTACTTCGGACTAGTACATTTCTATTGCCCGATGCATTCAGTAACGTCGGCTCGGTTGCGGCATATTGTGGAGTCTTTCATTGGGTCTGAATAAACGTCATTAGTGTTGCATTTCGGAAGGTGCATATATTTTGAAGACGTTTCAATAAAGATCAACAATATTCACTAGAAATATATAATACAAGACGATTCATCATTTTTATTGGCAAGACACTCTTGTCGTTTCTGATTTCACACATTCCCGTGACAAATTACAGGTAGCCGATTATTATGTTTGTTCTAGATATAGTACATTATTTCCTGTTACAAATTTATCAATATAATATTTTCAGGCAATAGCGCTCGACGCGAATCGAGAACCGGTATAGAAATGCAAACTTCGTATATTTCATTTCATCTATATTTATTATTTTACAGTGCGAACATAAAAACTGCCGTTCCAGTCGGGAATACATAAAATGCTCGACGCTGGCAAAAAATATTAATGCACAGCAACGAAGTGCTTCAATAAATATAAATTCTCCGCCGAAAAATGAAACAAATGAAATATCGTATCATTCGCGGTGCTGTAACTACTCATAAATACAAATGAAAAAGCACGGTGCAACCAGAATTCTGACTTAACATTTTAGATTTCTCCTCCAGCGATTCGAAGGCTGTTTTTCTGTTCTCCCCGCGGTCGACTGCGTCCTTATCAAAATACCCTCAGCAAACGTTTTCTATACAGCGACCAATTTTCCGTCCGGCTCAAGAGGCCCATCAGAAAACTGAAACAAAAACGTTCACACTAAAATATAACCGTCCAGTTTCAGTTTAAGACCGTGAAGGCTTTAACACCACCGTGAAAATATCATTTCGCGATAAGACGGAAAGGAAACGACCGTAATTCCAGCAGGTGCCGCGTGAGAAAGAAGAGTCGTAACGTCGGGCTGTAAGTAGAAAAGCAGATGTGCCGGGACTGGCCTTTTCTCCACTCTCGCGACGCGATATTAAAAGTCCGTCGTCTAAAGTTCGGATAAATAAAAGCACGCGCGAGATACCGTGAACGTAAGATTCCCACCAGCCCCCTTCCAGTGTGTCGCGTGAATATACACTGGTTTATGCTTCTCCATCTAGACGTTTTCGTTGATGAAAGACCGTGGCTCTTTCACGGTTCGCCTCTAAAAGCTTACCCTTTGTTTCTACTGTAATTTATCTTCTGATACGTGCCGCTTTTGTAACGAATGAAAGTAAACCGAGCTCGAATGATGGAAGCTGTTTTGTTGCGCATAAACGTGTCGTGCAAGGGGAATAACGACGAATGATTGAGAAAATGTCATTCGCTTAACAGTTGTTCTTCAATGGTTCGAATTTAATCATTGACGGACAAATGTAAATTTTTGTTGTATGTTTATCCGTGACTTATATTCATAATTTCGTAAAATTTTTTCATTGTAATGAAAATTTGATGTAATGATTTATTAGAAACTTTTACTAGGTCTGTTTAATTATAAATTATAGACAGTTATTCATGGTTGTTCAGTCTCAGAAATAGTTTCTACGACATCGGTACCTTTGCAATGTTCGTGATGCACGTATGTCACTATTTGAGCCTTGCTCTACAGCCAGTTAATAGAATGAATACAGTTGTCGCTAATTTTTGGAGATTACCATTCGCTTAATATATTTTCCATTATTGCATCGTGTACTTTAAATAAACCTCAATTTAGAGTAGACATCAGGTATTTTTGTAAGCAATAGGGTGGTAAAACAAAGTTCATCGCTATACAGATACGATATATTGACTATCTGATCCCCAATATTAAATTTAATCCTTTGTTAATGCTATCAAACGGACACGCCACATGACAGACATTCCTCGCAAACGTATCATAAAATTATTTATGTTACATTGTAACACAAGAATCAACGTGATATTACGATCGCAAATTCGCCAGAATTCCAGTTCGAATTTTCCTGCATCGAGAATTTGAGTGTGTATTGTACAAAAGCAATTACAAGATCCGCTTTATAGCAGGTATTTAATTAAAAATATAATGGTAGCCTCACGAGCCCCGTTGAACGGATGAAATTCGTACAATCAGTACCCAGCGGACGCTTCAAGTTCTTTTTCCCTTTAATCAAGTGCACACGATGGCGTCAACTTTGTTTCGAATATTTCCATTAATATCGCTAATCGTGACAGTGTATTCGTAAAAATTTCGTAACAATTCATTTTCCTACCTGAATTCATTTTCTACCATCGTGATCGCAATTTATGTGAAACCACCTTGTCTTTATTTTATATAAAACAATTGCAGATCCCCATTTTCCTTTGGTCTCAAATTTAAACCCATTGAAAATATTAAATTTTTCTACTTGTATAATATTTTTATTATATTTCATCAAGCTTTTTAATAATTTTAGTAACCATGCGGGCTATTCAATCCCCTGACCCACGTTTTATCGCCGATTTTAATTGAAAACCGCGTAGAATTTTTATTTTTCTGTTTGAATAATTTGGCGACAGGAAAGAACGCTTTTGTGAAATAAACAAATCAGGGAAACCGGAAAGCTTAGTTTACCGATAAATTAATTGCTACACCATAACGAATTTCAATTTCTACTTCACTTTAGACAGAACGGAGAAGTTATGTGTTGACTGCGATGGTGAAGCAGCACGATTATCGATTAGAATCTTGTACCAATTTCTCGTCAGGTAGACACTCGCGCGTGAATATTGGTTATTCGATGTGTGCAAAGGCTTTAAACGCCAGCGAGAAGCCTGCATCTCTTGCCTACGCTTTATTTCCCCTAATAACTTGTACGTGTTGCCGACGTAAAAATAATTTTCGGTCGATAAACAGCGACTCGACCGCTGCGATTTTACTTGCAATTTGAAAATTTGTATGCAAGCTAAATTAGCACGCGCCACGTGCTTATCGCGAATGCAAATATTTGATTTCCTCCGTGAAATTTAATTAACTTTATAACAGTTCCCAACTATTGAATTGTTGTTTCGTATTCATGTCAAATTAGGATAGAAATTAATGCCATTCGGTTTTAATTTTATAGGTTTGCAAATATTTACAGTAATAAAGCGTTGAATGCTAATGTATATTTGATTTCGCTCGCATCATTTCGTTCACAATATGAAACCAGTGTACAATGTTGCGATGTGAATAATACGAGAATTTTATTTTTCTCGCTGATAAATTTTATTGCGATCATTCTGTCTGGTATATTTACATAAATCTTGCGATGAAATAAATATTAATCAATAAAATTTTCTCCCGGATTAAATATCGTTTTAAATGTATGTATTCGGTACGAACGAAGAAGATTAATAAACAACTTCTCAATATTCTACAGCGATTTCTGCATCGGAAATAAATTCTGAATTAATTCCGACCAATCCAATTTTTAGTATTCGAGTTTCGTTTGCTTTTTATAAGGTTTAAAATGTGTCAATATATGAATGGGCCTTTGCATAGCTGAGTAATATTTTCTTTCATTGAGTTGGCTCGATTGAAAATGAAATGTTGCATGTCTTTGGTAACTACAGAAGGAAATATTTCGTGACATACATTTTTGGCTTACGGCACCATTCTACAAGTGATATTTTTGGTAACCTCTACAAATCTAGATGAATGAAATAATTTCACAAATGACAGGCGACGGTACGAGTATCTCGGAAGCCCCGTTCACCGCTAAATGTTTTATCACGACAATGCGCCAACCAAACAGTTCACGCTATTGTTTCCACGGGATTTCACGGTCCCGCGATTTCATGAAACGGCAGAGAATCTCCAGCGATAACTCGTCGGTCTCGGGAGTTTATTTATCGCATCGGGTTCCATTGGAAATTCAATATAACAAGCCCGCAACTTCCGTACCTGGCGAGATTAGAATGTAGAGAAGGGTGAAAAGGGCGTGTATCCTCGGGGCGGTGGTTTGCATACATTTCGATGGCAAAATGAAAATCCTCGTCGCGAACTACCGCGCACGCCGTCGAGAGTTTACAATTTGCGCGAGCTATGCAATTACTGTCGTTAAGCCGGCCTGGACCATCCGCGCCAGGAAGTTCGCGCCCTGGTTATTGCGTCTGGACGCCTTATCGGTCGTTCGTGGAGTTTCCGTTGCTCGGTAATAACCTTCAGGTATACTTTCAATAGAATGCGCCCGATCAAATCGGTTTCTATTGGTGGTAAAAACTTGTGTCCGCGGCCGTTGTAATTGTGCGGAAAGTGGACGCTAACAAGGAGATGGTATCCGCGATTTATTGTTAGCGTATAGTATAGCGATATCCATATAACAATTTCTAGAAGACAATTCCAATAGATTATATTTATTAGTATTTTTGTGCGATGAACGTGAATCCTTTACCCTTACTTTCCTCTGTATCTTAAAAATTAAATGGATAACAGACTCGCCTACCTGGCACTAAAATTTCATTTATTTAAATGCAAATCAAGGGACCTCACAATTTGTCTAGTATTTAACGATCTCAAAGCTTACTGGCTGCTAAATCGTATATAGTTTCCGAGTTAGCCCCGTGCTAAATTCTTATGATCAAAGTTCGCACGACCGAATATTGAAAACTATACGTGCATTGTATGCACGTATCGCTGGGAAATGCTGTTCGGGTAACAGAATGTTCGGAAAATAGAACTTTCGGATAAGGGGGGCTCGTATAGGGGAGGTTCTACTGTACTTCAAACGGCGTGCAGATATTTCAAAAATATTCCGCGCCGTGTCTCATGTTCCTCGTCCAACAAATATCGTATTCTCAATGGTACAGGGAAGCATTATTCGAACATAGAAAGACTTCGCTGCCCGGGAGTCGTCCATTGGCAGCAGGTTGCGGTCGAATCGGAAACTTCTCGACGGAAAAGCTTCGGATAAAAAAGCAAGCTCTGTATCTCTATGTACATACATTTGCTCGTCGAGGTTGAAAGTACAGCTGGCCGGATCCCTCGAACGACTAGCTAAGACGGATTGCCCGACCCTCTATTGGCAGATCGAATGGTTAACTTATTTTTCCGGTTCCAAGTAATGGTGTTCGTTCTTCTGCCATGCTGCTCGAGTTTCCACCCCCTCTTCCTTTGTTTAACGGCTGTCTCCAAGTACTTCCTGGTTTGTTCTATCTTTTTTTCGTGATGGAACGGCGCCTTTTTGTGGGGAAAGTTGTTCGTTGGAAATGAAACGATGACTTTGGAATATTGAATTGCAAAATAACTAGTACGTATGCTCAATTTAATAGAAACATGGGGACGGGGATATGCTCAATTTAATAGAAACATGGGGATGGATTAATAAATTGGAAAGATAAAGGTGAATTGGAGAGATTCATGGGTTTAATATTTTCGTCGATTATTCGATAAGTACAGAGAGAAAATAGAATTTAGTTATGGGGAAATAGTGAAGAGAAATATAAGTACAAGAAATATAAGAGGATCGGATTAAAATCGTTATTAATGACAATGCAAACCACCGCCCCGAGGATACACGCCCTTTTCACTTTTTTTACGACAATGAGACCCCAACTTACTGTTACGTTAAACAATATATCTGTGTTAAGAATATTACATTTTTAATATGTCCAATTTTCAAGCTAAATAATGAAATTCCTCTACGTTTATATCAACCCGTTCAGTTCTCATTTCAGGCTATGTAAATGCCTCTATCCAACGCTGCAATACGCACACACGCCACATATGTACAAAAGTGGATAACTTTTCAACTCAGTGCTCACGCTAGTTTTTAAGTGGTTCTCCACTGGTAGAGGGACACAGCGAGGAGGAACGAAACAACGGCGATACATAGAGTCGAGGGAGAGAGCTAGTTAACCTCCTTTCCAGAGGATAATTATGTCCTTTACGCCACTTCCACGCGGCGATACGTGAAAAGTTGTATAGAAATAGACGGTGCGATTCGTCGAAGCTGAATTTCCACGACTTTCAAATGAACGAATGCTCAACGTGGCAATTCGCAATCCACATTTTTAACTCTCTATAAAATCATGCAACTTTGATTTTCAACCTCTCGACGTCTATAATTTTTAAGACTTATTTCGTACATTTTTTTTTAGCACAGTATATCTCACGTATTTACTGGAATTTAAAAGCGTTCCGCCTTTATAATATTCTATCGTAACCAATAGGGTTTACTGCAATCTTGAGATTCAGTGTCACAGATGCTCGCCTTGTAATAAAATAATTATTGTTATCTAGCATGTGAAAAAAAAATGGGGAATTCACGTGCTTAAATAGATAGTTCGATTTAGAGAAGAAGTGGAGGCATTGTTTTTTGTCCTTTCGATTCGGAAGCCCGATGCGGAGTATTTTGTCCGGATTGCAGTGTCGATCCGTGTTGCACAATTTCTTATCGTCGTGTCGCTACTTTTTATTGCAGTCGTGCAGATTGAAATTTATTTCTATCTTTGACTCTAGTATTCCACGTGGGTAAATTGGATAGAACAATCGAAACGTGGATACATCTTTGTCATGAATGAAACGGATTGGAAAAATATTGCATGGCGACAGGCCAGTACATTTTTGCGTTTGTCATAACAATGCAAGAGCGGTGTGTTATTATGATTGTTTGTTTTGAATAAACACATTCCATTTTCTGTAAAAATTGATGCTACGAAAACATTCAGACGCGCATTCAGCAGTGATGAAAATTTATCGATCAGAGATTTCGACACAGAGAAATAAATAATAAAATATACATTTCGAACTGTGCATAATTGTGAAAGTACAAAGCCATAAATTATGAATCACAGAACCATACGACCATAAAATTATCCAAACAAAATATTATCCACGATATTTCATTATTCACCTCACTCAACATTCATACACCTCAGATTATTAACAGTATTACTAAAGAAGAAGGTAAGACATTAGAAATTCCTTAGAAATTATCTTCGGCAACGTTCACGTAAAGTCCTCGCAGCATTGCGATGCAACTCTCCTCAAAAAGAAAACAAATAGACAAAGAGGAACGACGAAAACACATACGCCAAGAGCATAATATTTATTTATCACGCGGTTCTACACAGGTAAAGAATTAAACGCGAGCGAAACGTCTTCGTGACCAAGTCGTTAGCGCAGCTGTTCCAGCGAGATGTGCGCCTCCTCCAGCGAAACAGGGCGGTTTATCCAACGTAGCAAGTGTATTAATCCCCGCCTGGCGAGGAAATAGATACGCTTAATGAAATGCGCTTTCGGAGGGCGAGCGCTCGCTGCCTAACTCGATTTATACCACTGCGGTAACAGGGCTCTGCAGTGCGTACACCGAGCCGCGATAAACGCGTTACCATATTTCCCACATGATAAACCACGAAAAGCAAACGGTGTACATATGTATATGTACACCCGTTGCGGCGCGTGCAACCCGCCACGATCCAGAAGTGACGACTCTAAATCTTGATTTTTTTGTTCCTCTACCCGACTCGTGTGCACGTCTGTTGTTGTTTGTAACCGCGGTTACAGAGATTTGCTGGATACCGTTGTGTCACGCGGATATATCATACCCGTCGTGGAAATGAGAAAATCCGAAATGCAGAAGTGGTCGTTGAACAGAAGGGAGGGGCAGATAAACGGGGTGGAATAACGAATTGGGAAATTCTATGTATGAAATAGTTTTGTATTGGTTGGGTTAAATTTTAGAAGATGGAATATGATGTAACTGTATTTCGAAGTGGATTGACGATGCGCTGGTGATGAATAATATAACCATTGCGCGATTAATATTTTGATAAACGTAAAATGGTAATCGACGCGTAATCTTAGCTGGCTTTACAATATGAATCATCTTCAAAATTA
Source organism: Nomada fucata (assembly GCA_948146005.1). Classification (NCBI taxonomy): domain Eukaryota; kingdom Metazoa; phylum Arthropoda; class Insecta; order Hymenoptera; family Apidae; genus Nomada; species Nomada fucata. The sequence goes on from OX411275.1 coordinate 11,440,687, forward strand.
TGCTGCCCATAGTATAAGAATTTATCACTCAAAAGCTATAGGACATTCCCCGCATAAAGAAGTGAACTAATCTCCACAGTATGATTCAGCCGAAAGAAAAAATTTGCCAGCAGTTTGCCAATGTGAACGAAAGTGGAACAGACGTACAACAAACTCCAGCAACATTTCCAAACCCAAATTTCAACTGACATCGCGAGTGTCCTGCAGCTTTACGATAAACAAGGAAGTGCCTCGTTGTGATTCCAAAATTCAGGAACATTCTCCAAACAAGTACAAGCTTGTTGTTGCCAAGTAGCGGCCAACAACAGGGGGGGGGGGGCTGAAATTTTCGCGAGCAAGTGGCTCGCGAACCGGGTTCTTGTTCGCAAGGAACCCGACGGGAAGCCGATGGAAAGCACGAAATCACGAGACGGAAGCGGACTTCTCTTTTACCTCGACGACCGGAGAATCGCTATCCTTTGCGCCGCTTCGATCGAAACGGGGCAAAGAGCCCGGAGGAGGCGGAGAAACTTAGTTAGCAGAAGTGAAAATAAGCGGATAATGGTAATAGTTTCCCCTTCGCGTAGATTTTCATCGAGTCCGATTAGGGGCTGAGGACGAGGCGGGGGGAAAGATGGCAGGGCAACATCCGGCAACTTTGGACACGACGCAGCGACATTTGATAGAGTCGAGCGCAGCTTGGATCTGACGTGATTTCAATGTTTATCCGCGTGCTCATTAGCACTCGTTAGCAACGAGCTTTGCCGTGTTTTAATGACCGTAATGCGGTTAAAGCATCGTCGACGTTGAATTTGATAACAATAACTTTGCGAGGAACTCCAAGTTGTCGTCGCAAGATGGAAATTCTGCCGGCCGAAGTTTCGACGGTTTAATCGATAATTTCATAATTGGTTCGAATAGAAATATCGATGAAGTTTGAAACAGTTTTCGGAGACAATAAAGATTCTATGATAAATGTAGGTGTAGTACAGGTACGTACACGGGTATACAATATCTCGATATTGTCCAGTTTATTTAGCTCTTTGTTGATTATTTTATTTGCTTCTTCTTTTTTTTCTGTTTTCTTTTTCGCTGTGTATGAGTCCGTACTCCGATAATGTTTGGAAGTTGGAAATAATCGTGCGGGGGGGGGGGGGAGATTTTACGTTCTACGCGAGTGCAGGATCCAAGTATTGAAGTATCCAAGTATCCAAGTACAGGTTGGCATTCGCATAAATGCTTATTTTAAAAAGGGTAGTATCCACTTGAAAATATTCGAATGTTAAACTCCTCAAAGCCAGACCTCCAGTGTTGAGAATAATCCAATCAGAATGAATAAAAAAGAACAAGGTTCCTTGTACATTAAATATGACTTCTTCCGACGCATCTAATTTCACTAGAACAAAAATAGAACGATAGTTTTTACTCTCAAAAGTCATCTTACACGACTACCGACTAAATTAAAACCCCTCAAGGCAGTTTGTATTCCGATTAAAAATAATATTCCAAAAGCCACTTCTCTTAGAAGCATTATTCCAAAGCCAATAAGAACCGATGGAAGGAAAAATATTTATTTCTTATCACGTTAAATTGATCCTCATTACGTATTTCTCTTCGGTCCGCTTGCCCCTTTTATTACTTTATTCCCCGTGTTCGCGGGGCAACGATCTGGAAGGCAGCCTTTATTTCCCAATAACGTCTTCCAATTTCTAATCTCGAGGCTGGAGAAGTTATTACCGACAAGCTTCCAATTGAATTCATCCTCCGCGGACAAAGTATTCCACCCACTGTCACTCCTTAGCGAGCACTCGCGTTTTCCATTATGATTCGCCAAGACACGTCCTCCGTTCGTCAGAGCTACGTTCCAAATAAGAACAAAAGATAAGTAGCCAGGACGGTGTCGATACACCTCGAGAGCTTCCTGTGGCATTGTGCCACGCACATACACGAACATCGACGACACTTTGTGCTGCAATAGCTGGCATAATAGCATCCTTGCGGTCGCCGTGCCGATTCAGCGTAATACTCGAAACGGCGAAACAGAGAAGCTATTGAAGTATAGAGGTGTGTATGTGTGTGGGTGCGTTTGTGTGCGCATGTTCGTACGTGGATAAAAGGTGGAACAAGGGTTGAAAGAAATAAGATATAGAGAAATCGAATTGAAGGAGCAGGAGGATTATCGATAGCATAGAAATTGAAAGCATGTGTCAGAATGATTGAATTCGATAACAAAATGTCGAGTACTATTGTTTAATAGAGCAACTTGGTTAAATATTTTCGGTCGCGAGAATTTTCCATGAATATATACGGTACTAGTAATTTCGTATCGCCAGTTACTTTGAAAACTTGCGCAACTCCTACCGTATTTTGTTATTTTTATGCAACATTTCAATACGATTCTAGAAACTACCAATCTATACGAAGCCAGATTAAAGAACGTAATAACAGAAGACAGTTACGCAATAAACACAGAAGGGTCGCAATGCGAAATCGGCCGCGCAGAAAACGCAAATTCGATTGATATAATGAGGAAACGGATAGCAACGCTTGATGCTCGGGCGAAAAGAAAACAGCGCGACAAATTCTTGGTAACTGCTTCGCAGAGCAGTCCAATTACAACAGCCACGTCACGTGTCACGCAACACCGTGAAATTATACCAACGCCGTCTCAATTTTATTTCCACCCCAACAACGCGAACACGCGCGTACACAAGTCTCGAACAAACGCGCGAGGAACAGACGGGGGGACAAACATTCCAAGAAGCCGTGGGAAGACGGGCGAGGGTGGGATGCAATTCTTGATTTACTCGAGACTCTTATTGCAGGTGTACAGGGTGAGAAAGACGGTCGAACAGGTTAGTCTAGGCGCACAGGATTGTCTGTAGAAACGGGAGCAGGTGGTGCGTGACGTGAATGCACACCGGATGACAGTGGTACCCTTTTGCCCCGTGTTTTCTCTGCCCGTTCGTCTTTCCTCTCACATCGAAGGGACACCGTCACCGGTACCGCCACAATCGACTCCGTTCGTCCCGATCAAACTCGGACATCGTTCGATATTTCCAGGAGTGTTCGATATGTCGTTTTCGCTCCGTTTCACCGCCGCACTGCGCCCATTCGCCGGCCAAAGTATACCACCCGATCTGTAATACGATTTTCCGTCCCGCGTGACGAACTCTTTGCGTTTTACGAAGTTCTCGCGTTTTTTGTGCCTTTCTTGCACGAACTTCGAGGGCTTGTGTTGCACAGGATGAGAGTCGAACTCGAAGATTTCATTCGTGATACGTAATATGTTTTGTATAAGACAGCTTGGTCGAGAGAAACAGTATTTCTTTTTATATTATATCTAGCGCACACTTCGTTCTACGAATGGGTTACATTGGAAACGATTTAATGGATCTAATATCACGTATACAATTCTAACGAAATATATAAAATATGCAAAGAGTAATTTAAGTAATTTAGCAATCAATTACGAAAGGGTTTAGAGATGTGCACAATTTCCACTTAATATATTAATCGCAGCGGGGAAATTTAAGTATGTGCTCGCGATAAAACATTTTACACTGGCCATCAACAAACCTTGACAACTGGCTCACTTATTAATCTTGTATTAACGTGGCCGCGATATTGGCTTTCATTGGTGCGTCAACGACAGATTTTGTTGGGTCGCGCAAAGAAAAAAAAAAATAGAAAAAGGGATCGCGAGACATATGCGATCCGTTTACCTGCACGCAAACGCGGCCACGAAGATGAAATATCCGCTGTTCCTGACACGAGCTTTCTTCGAGCTTTTCACAGGCGAGATATGAAAGGGATAGAGATTGAAAAGTGTGTTCCATTTATATGACACACGGCCCCGGCATGCAAATGCACGCGTTCGCGTTTGCCAAATCTTTCGGTTTGAAATTCGCCGCTTAAATAGATTCGACGACGCTTCGTCCTTAAGGATATCTGTGTTAGACGTTCGTTGGAAGTGTCGAAAACGTTCGAACCGAAATAGGATAATCTCGAGTCGGGGCGCAAATTTTTGTCGAAGCGAATGGAACGTATGTTCAGTGTCCACGATTGATTCTGCGGGGTGCAAATTGTTTGTGCACGTGTTGTACAATATCTCGAATTGTCTCACAATGGTACGACTTTCAACGTCCAGCAAAGATCTAAGATCCTTCGTAACGCGTTCTATAATCCATAGATCAGTAAACATTTCGTTCCCCCCCCCCCCCCCCTCCGACGAGAAAAATTCTCAATGCGTCGTTCGTTCGATTTTCGCATTCGTACGTCGCACACAGTTTGATATAAAAGTGTTTCCCCCGGACTTTTACGAGCGACCAGTGACGATCGATTTAAGTAGAACATAAAATTCAGCCCCGAATTTACATTTCCTCGTATAGTAACGGCGAAGCAGAAAACAGTACGCGGCCCTAGTAACTTTTTATTACGCCCTACGAACTTTTACATTCTTCTCAAAGGAAAACTCCGCCGGCTGCGGTGGACCGTCGATCTATAATCTCGGCGGAAGTAACTTTCGGGCAACGCCAAAGAAAGATGCGCTCCTTAGAAATTGAAAGCTTTCCATATTTCACCTGGAGTAATAAGTTCTTGGAAAAAGTTAACGTTCATAGAGGGCCGGGAGAAGGGGCGGTTCGAGGACGGTCGAACTTCGATTGAATTATTGCCCGGGGTAATTAAACAACTTTCGAACGATAGATGGTCGAAAAGTTGCACTTCGAAATGGTCGTTTGGCCGGCTTGGAAATGCGCTTGGGATGGAGCCAATTGGTTCTCGTTCTGAACGTTTAGTTCCGGAACTAAGTGTTTACTGGAAAATTCAATAAACGTACTGCGAATGAATTCTAACAGAGGAATTGAATACATACATACGACATGAAACGAAGAGTAGCAAGCTGAACGTAATCGACATTATTTCCGTAATAAATATCCTAAGTTTATTGTTGAACCTGGTGTTCAAATTGCAATTGGAAAATCAAGACTCGCGTGATATGATTGTCGTGAAAGTCTGGCGCTGCTAAGAATCGTAAATAATTCTCGCGAAATTGATTGCCTATTCGACAAACATTTTCCTTTCGCAATTCTCAAACAAGGAATGTCTCCTATAAGAAACCCAATTTCGCTGAATAAATGATACATGAATGGACGCGACTTCCGATATGAAAAATTTGTATCGCGAAACACCTTGGTAGCACCATCGATATCTCGAAGTTTTAATATTCGGGTCACGTCGGCAAATGGATAGGGGAGACCTGAAATGTCAGCAAGACAAATTTAATCAGAGTTGCCTCGTTGTCTCGCGGTACATCATTACGAAATTCTACACGTCGCCGTTGTCTTTCCGCTGCTATAATTCACGCTCAGACTTCCGTCCTTAATTTTGTTTCTGACCCTTCGTTGAACGAGCAACTTCTTCGCTGTCTGACTCGCGAGTCCCGTGAGTGTGCAACTAATTACTATTCGCCTCGCGAATACACCATTCCCTTCCTTGTCCTAGCCCAAGAAAATTATTACAGGTCATGCGTGAAAAGATGTGTTATATCGAAGAAAATGTTTATTTATTGGGGTACAGTTTCTTCACACGATACGATAGACGGTTTAATACTAGCGAACGAGAATAATTAATTACAAAATAGTAACAAAAAATTGTGTACATCTTGATATTTGATATTCGGGTCTGTGTAAGGAATTATAATTATTGTGTTAAACGGCATTTAAATGTTTTCGAATAAAATTTGTATATGATATGCACAGTGGATTAATTCTTGAAAATTGCGGTATTTAAACACGATAGGAAAACTATTTACCTGTGTCGTATAAAGATGCAGAATGAATATAAAATAAAAGGCGGAAGCAAGAAAAATGTGAGCGGGATCGTTATCGCACAGACGATACATATTTGATGGTGTTCGTGATTTGTCTTGGAATTTTTGCCAGGCAGCATGTACCATGTGCGCGTGCTTCGCTAAGCCTTGACTTAATGGACTTCTCTACAATTTTCACGGCGTGCAGAGCTTTGTACGTTTACATATGGGGTACACAGAGATAGCGATACAGACGGGTGTAACGGGGAGCTTTTCTTTGCCTCTCGGACGGTTAATCATTGTCACGTTGGTACACACCGAAGCTTCTAATAAGCTGTGGAACTGTATACACGAATTATTTCTGTTAATTGGATATATTAAATAATTATGCAACTGAATATTGATAAGAAAGCTTTATTAACAAATACATTTTCTTACCGGAAAGGAACAAATATTTCGAGGCAGAGAAATGCCACGTACCCGAAATAATTATGCTCTAAAAATATACGACTGTTATGGATTTCAGAATTCTAGAGGCCGGTTTCATGTACGATTTGCGCGAAGTGCGCGATATCCACTTCGGTGTTGAACAAGTGCATCCAGAAATGAATGGAGCGTTATCAGAATATTCCGCCGCTATTGCAATCAGATGTATTCGAGCCGACTCCTTAAGCCTCTACAGCGAAGAATCTCTCTTCCCCCCTTTCTCGTTTAAATCTTTCGACAATAGGCTGCAATGAATCGTAATCAGTTATACGTCCCTTTTCCCCGATTCCTTTCCCCGCTTTTAATAGACAAAAATCTCTCGACGGGAAACAAGGAGGCACCCTTTTTATAATAATCAACTCACCACGGAAACCATTTATCAGAACTTCTAAAGAAACTTCATGTATATGGGTAACTATAGTTCATATTGTCATGCTCGAGATTACTTTCTCGCGATTAATGTCTCAATTTAGACTTCTTTTATATCTACAAAGCAGCGGTGAAAAGGAAAACTTTGGAGGAGTGGAAAGTGTTCGCATAGACCGAGCTCCTTTACTAAACGCTATCTTCTCATTAATTGTTGCCCAACTTCCAAACAGTGAAAAGAAAACGAGCAATATTTCCTTATTCCTTCGACGATCTTCAATTTTCATTAAGAAATTTTCATTTATCGCCTGCATTGATGAATCGAGTGTCGCTACGATCGTGAATATGTAAACAACGTTCCACGGTGATGTTGACAAATTGTTATCTAGACGCACTGAATCGCTTACCACATTTTAAATCTTTTATAATGTATACGTTTTAAACTATACAAGTATTGAATCCTGCTGCATCGCAATGAAAATACAGGTCGAGGCTGTACCGTTTAAGAATCGGAGAAGAGAGCGGAGGCGGCGAGCGGAAAAATTGTCCGAAATATTCGATACGGTTTCATTAAGATCGTTCGATAAATGGTGCATTGCTGTATCGCGTGCCGCGCGTTGCAATTAAATCGTTCTCCGATAATTTGCGAGCAGCCAGGAGCGAAAAAGAAATAAACAACAGCGGGCAAGGAGCTTCAGTCGGATAAAATGGTTCCATTCGCGACCAGTCGATGGTCTCATTTATATCGTACTGTCGATAGAGAGCAAATAAATTTCTACTGTTTACCGGAGTTAATGCATCTCATTTCCGCCCCTTTGCATCCTCCCCCCGGGTGCGTTTAAATGTCTCCACCCAACGCGACACTGTTTTCGTTTCTTCTTATTGCCGTAATCACCTGCTCCTAGGCAACGAGGCAGACAATAAGTTTGCACTTTGTTCTTTCGTGAATTGCAGCACGAAGAAGGTGTGTAACGTTCCTTCCTCTCGAGTTGTCTCTTATTGTTTCCGTTTTATGCAGACGTTTAATCGGTTCTTTTCGATTTTAAACGATTATAAATGAAGGAAGTTCGTATGAATAATTATGGGTATTTTAAATTACGCCTCTTTGCAATTTGTTTTAAATAAATTGAAGCGAAGAGAATTCGTATTAGCGGGGACGTTACCATGACAAGGAGAAAAGAAATATTTTTCTTCGTCTGTTTCAAATGACAGATTCTGGCAGTGCCATTGATTTTTCTCAGAACCTCCTATGCTCCGTGACAAAGCCATTTCTGCCCACCGTATCCCTGTCAGGGACTTTTTCGATCCTCCGCAATTTTTCAACTATTTTGTCTTGCTCAGCGTTCTTGCGATTCCGTTATATCAATAACGGCCAACCGAGCGACTTCGTGTTTGGAAAATTAATTCGAATCAACTTTACAAAATTATGGAAACAAACTTCTGGCTTGTTCAAATATTATTGTTATGAATTCATTTGCACGGTACTCGGTATTTATTGTATTACCGTAATTCGTGTTTTCATTCTTCAACACAATCCGTTATACAACATTCACGGGAACAGAAATTTTCGTCGTTCAGATATGTTACCAAGAAGCGCTGATCGAATACTCGTGAATTAATATCTGCCCGATACACGAGTAACTCTGATTTCATCGCGTAAAAAAACTCCGCTGTTCAAATTGCATAATAAATTTCACCCACCAATAACAGATTTCACGATGCAGAATACTTCGACCACGATCATTCGGTTTCTGTCGGGTCGATTTCAGGAATGGCGAACTGATGGACACAATTTCGTAGCGTGAAAATCGCCTCCCTTGTCGAACAGCTTTACAATAAACGCAGCGACGCCGAACATCTTGTATTAGAAAGTTTCGCACGTGATTTGTTAACGAGGTTACCCTATCTGGCACAATTTAACGACGTCGTCGCAGTCTCGTATCGTGCGCTATAAAATCAATTCGAAACGCAAGGGACAGCTGCTTGGAACAAATTCCGGGGAGTTGAAAATTCACCACACCCTGGTTCCGTGTTGTTCTCTAACGGGCATGCTAATTCAATTCACCCACTCCCTTGCGACGAACGCCTCTGCTCGTTTGTAAGTCCGCGCTTTTCGCAGCGAAGTTCGCTGAAAATTAGCGGGAGTGTCGACAAGCAATTAATTTCCAAAGGGAACCCAGCGAGCACGAACGATTCATTTGATTTCGCGTGACATCGAACGCTCGCAATTCGTATAGTCTTTTGATTACACGCCTAGAGCAAGCAGATTCAATTGTAGCGGCGCGATACTTTGTCCTTTAAGATTATTAATTATTCTGGATAAAATTATCCGGGTGGAACGATGAAATGGGTTTGCATAAATTTGGGGAATTTTTGTTTCATTATTAATTTTGATATCACAGGAGTATGCGAAACTTTTCTAAATGAGCTGACCTACGGAAATAGTCTATTTCGTAATTGTGAATTAAGTATACAGTGTAGTGTAGCTTATGGTGCGACAGGGAATGTTTATTTTTAGAGTAAGTTTTCGAAGTTTGAAATTATTGAGAGTATTCTTTAATTTTCAATAGTGTCTTGGATATTATTAGCACGCCCTATACCTTATGCTATTCGTTATCGATTCATGAAGAATACAGCGTCGTTACTCAGCGAGCAATTAAATACAAAAGTTTGCCGAACATTTCTATCGTGTTACGAATTTTTACCACTGTTAGCAATTCATATTGCTTCGAGGCAAAAATACAGTTACTGCTCTCTGCTGTGCGAAATAACTCACTGCGTTTCTCGCGGCGGTAATAAATCGCGCGATATGAGTTTCATAAAGCGGAGACGAATTATGGCTTTAATGAAGCAAGAGTTCCTCGATTGCTTCGCTTCGTTCAACGAAAAAAAAAAGATGATAAAAAAACGGGAAACCAAAGGAACCAAAAACGCCAAACGAACCATCAAAAAGGAAGGCAAGAGCAAGAGGGAAGATAAAACCGAAAGGGAAAAAAGTGCAGCAACCCCGAAGCTATCGATCGACGCCCTTCCACTACCACTTTACCCGTTCTTTTACGCAACTTGTAACGTAGATAAACGCAACCGCGGAATTTACTGTTCGGTTCAAATCTCTCGAAGGGTTTATCCAGTTAAGCTTAGATCAAATCACTATCTACCCTACTTCCGGTTCCCCAATGTACTTCGAGCACTATCTAGAGTAGAAAGGTAATATAGTATCTAGATTATAGTATAAGGGATATGGAGAGACAAACGATTCACCCGAATAATTAGAAATAATTAGTATGCCGTTGAATAAAAATTTGTTTTATTTCGTCCGTTTCGAAATATTCATTTTCCGTTTTCAGGATGTACAATTCTTCTTTTTATTGTGCAGTTTGTAATTGAACGGACGATATTTCTATGAATAAAATAATTGCTACGGCATTGCTACAATATCCCGTACTGTACGACTTAATATATTAATTCAATTACTGCAAAGCAGAATGATCGTGTTCATATCATAACAAAGTCAGTTAATATGTAGCATCGACAAGTAAGTCAACAAACGATTACACCGGCATATATATTAATAACGCTCAAATTAATTCCGATAACAATATCCTACAATACAAATTACATACTGCGATACACAGAATAATCGTATATACAAATATAATAATTTACACTTTGCCGAAAGTAATACTTGTCTTAAAATTTTAATCTTAATATAATATAATAAAATATCTTTTGTTTCCTACTGAACAGGCGCTTGCAATTTCGCCTCTAATAAAAGAATATTGCGCAAAACCTCTTCAAATACAAACCGAACTGACGTATTTTTATCAGAGGCCATTCGGGCGAATTGGGCTATATATTCGAGTGGAAATATTCGCCAATTCTACCTAGGAAGATCCAGTGGGCTCTTAGCGAGTCAGCTAAGTTGATAGGTAATGAAGATAAAAGCGCGGAAGGGGGTGGGCGGCGGAGGAAGGACAAGGGGCGGAAAGGGGAGACGAAAAAGGAGACAGTACTACTGGGAATTCTGCAATTAAATCCTGCGCCCCGTTCTTCTTCTTTTCACGCGATTCGCCGTTTCTCTGTCCCTTCGTTTCCACCCGAATCCACCCCAACCACCCCCTTATCCATCCCCTCGCAATCCTGTTCCCGTTGTTGGCCACCGCGTTACCGCCTACAACAGAAACTAAATCCTGCTGCCGGAATAGATACTCGCTGGAAGTAATTCCGGATTTGTAAACCGTTTTACGCGAGATCTTCCTCTTTTTTCCCTTATCTCTTTCGCTCTTGCCATTCCTGCCGCGCGCTTTACACGCTACCCGCTGCCGCAAACTCGAGCCATCCTCGCCCTCTTCGGCGAGGAGTAAATTACGCCGGCCGTGTCCCCGCGGCCGAATGAAATATCGACGGGCGGGCTCATCGAAACTCGGGACACGGGTCCAAAGGACACCGGTTTCTGCTGGAATTTCGCGACTGGATACTACCGGATACGTGTCTTGCTGAAATATTTCCGCTGGGAATCGCGTTACGTTTCCGGGCAACGTGTTCGCGAGGCCCCGGGATCTTGTTACAGGTGTTTCATGCGTGCAACGGGAATTTCAGCAGATAGGTTGCCTGTATCTCGTTTTCGTTTTACGAGGGGGTGGCTGACGTGGCGTTCGTGTGTTCCGTGGCGTTCGAATTATGAGACGGTGAAACGGTGATAGGTACATTTTATTTCGCAATATTTTGTTGTCGCACGAACTTCGCGTACAGATGAACGATAAGTAATAGAAGTGCGATCGAATAAATTGATCTTGGCGTGTAGTTAGAAAATTATTTCATGGCTCTGATAGAAATATTGGATACGTGCATTGTATAAGTGTATGGCAGAGTTCGTTCGTTAAAACGTTTTACGGTAATATCAAGGTATTTTGTCGAAAATTTTAACTCCATTTATGATCGCCCACTCATATTAGAAATTTAATTTAGCGGAACACTTCAAGTGTTTCTTAAATTGTAGAAGGCAGAGGAGAACCATTTCAATTTGAGGAGTCTCGAAATACTCGAGCGGAAGAAATTCAACTTATAAAATTGCACAAAAACGTCACCCTGCGGCGCTTAAACCTGCATTGTCGACGACACCGCATATTCGCTTGGGAATTCCCCGTTTTGTTGCGCATTCTTGCATTTTCTTGTCAACCTTCACGAGCTTTCTTATACTACTTCAAGCATGCCTCTAACGCGGTGTACCGCAATTTAAAAAAAAAAAAGAATGTCTTCTGCATCGGCCCCGTGATTTTACTGGGGGCATCTTATGAAATTTTCAATTCGTGTTTGTAACATACAAGCAGATGAAGAAAGCGGAAGAAACTAGAAACAGAATTCTAAACGACTTTTGCAGCGTCGAAATAAAGAAATTCCGAATAATATTCGACAAAATGAATCCCTGCAACTACAATTATGCACAAAGGTTTATATAAAATACTCAATGCTCCACTTAAGCAAGCGTACTCCAACATCGCGTTACTAGTTTTCATTAAAACCGTGCACGTTAACCTCCGCCGCAGAAGCAACGCACCCTGATCCCTCTGATCCAACAAGTAGAACATCCGTATTTCCTGCGATAAAATTCCGTTTTGCGTCGAGCACATAGGTGACGCTGTCGCGCCTCGATATTAAACAAAGTGAAGGAGCGAATGAGACAAAGGTAAAGGGCCGCACAGGTGTGCACCGTAGTCAAAGAGGTTCGTTTTCAGCTCGCGCGACGTGTTCACACTTCGCTCTTCAGTTAACCGTGCAAAAAAAAAAAGAAAAAATTGCAGGAACCGGCGAAACGTTCCTTTATACGTGCACGTTCTCGCGTCTGTAACGCTAGAAACATCGGTTCTACTTTCAAAGCTGATTACGTAACCTTTCTGTCGACGGAGGCCGAGAATAGTCAGAAATAAAAGACTTTGCCGGCTAGGGCCACGCTCGTAGGCAAGGTGTCACGGAAGTTATTTGGAAAATGCGATTATTAGCCGGCTCAAAGGAGAATGGCGACGCTGACGGTACGTGCGTTTACCCCGGAATACTTTCGCAAGAATCCCCGGGGCGAATCGGGGGAAAGAATTTTATCGTCGTGCACAGGGTTACTTTCATAATTAAGGAATTCTTCGAAGAACTCGTCGGTTTTGTTTGTTTCTATATGCTAGGGATTTCTGTATACCGAAGTGGTCTGAAGGAAAGAAAGTTTTCGTGTTAATTAATGTACTTTTGGCAGAAGACAAGGGTGCCGGGAGATATTTGGTTCGACAAGTAGTCGATGGTTTCGTTGCGTCTTTTATTAGAATGTTCGTTTTCGTTGGAGTATTCGAGATAGTGGCCAGGAAGCTTTCATTTGATCGTTTGGGGATTATTGAAATTGTCTTCTGACACCAAACGTGCTGAAATAGTTAAGCTACAGTATTCATGTAAGTATGTTAATTATGTTTCAGAAAATGCATTACTGTTATATGGATAATTTTATGTTGATAGAAAGACGGGTTATATTATTATGTGTACCCAGTTTCGTACGAACTTGAATAGTAGAAGGGACATTTATTCCAACACATTTCCTGTACGAAGTGTATTGAGAGAAAGTCGAAGCACGTTCGATGTTGCCCAAAGGCCCATGATCACTGGCAACATTATATATGGGGAGTCAGTGAAGCTGCGAATAGTTAATGATTTTGGGAATAGAATTGAGATGCTCTGTTTAATGCTGAAGAGGATCTTGTAAATGGTAACTGGTACTCTGAAAGCACATCAAGGTTCTGAGCTTCTGTTTCTTGCATACCACGGGGAATAATTTATCGGCGCTATACTAAGGCCCCCGAGGTAGATTTATGTGCAAAGGTCTAAGACACATTTGTTTAAGGAACCTAGACTTCTCTTCTCAGGGCAAATACGTCCTCCGGAGTAATCGTCTTTAAAGTCATACGTAAGGCGAACCTTTAGTCAAATTTACAAACTGTCCCTTTGTGGTCCACTTTCGATAATGCTATCGACGCCGAAAAATACAATCCGCCTACAAACTATAACCCAATGTGTATTTCGCAAAAATCAGCGTTTCATCGAATCGACAATAAAGATTATTCAACAATATCACATTAACGCCTTCATCTATTGTTAAACGTTCCATAACGCAATGCCAAGATTATTAATTGCTTCTTCAAGCGTAGGACAGTTAAAGTGTTACTGTTACCAATCGTGCCTCAAAAAAAAAAGAATTCCACGCGTCACGACCGACAAACACGTTGAATAAACATCCAGTTTCGTAATAGCCGCTAAAGAAAAAGTTACATTAAACCCCATACAGCGGTCCATACGCCTTCGCCCGAACGATTCAGAATATTGCTTTTATTCCGGACGACTCTGTTTCCGGAAATATGAATACGCGCCGCCGTCAGAAACAGCCGGAAGTGGGGGAAATCTGATAGACACCGAAGAAGACGAAAAATGTAGAGCGGACGGGGGGAGCACGGTAGAAGGGATGGAAGCGCGATAGCACGGGGGGTAGAATAGTGGATGGGGTAGGGACGGAACGTGATTAATCGATGCTGGCGAGCAGACGAAGCGAAAGAGGGCGCCGTGACAAAGGGCGACTTCGCGATGGCGCCTGTACGCATAGCGCCATTGGATTACTGGATGGTAACGAGTTAACGACGGAGGCCGGGTCCCGTCGACACAACGCACCCCATTACCCCTGACAAATACCGTGCCGCGACGTTGACTTTTTCCTCGCCGCGCCGCGCAGGGTCAAACTCGCCGACCCTTTTATGCCTCGCGCAATGCCTCGTTGCGACGAACGATCCTTCCAGGGGATGAAATGAATTTTATCGACGTCGAGGCTACGCTCGCGTTCATTTCCCATTATTATTTTTAACGCCATGGGGTCAAGCATTGTATACGATATATTGGACCATGGTGGTTGACGGTTTCTGTTTCGAGTGTATTGTATTCGCGGTACTGGAGTGACGGTGGTTGATTTTAGTGCACGGTGATGTTGCGTTGTTATCGATAGAGTGGTGTTTTTTGTTATTTTGTTAGCGTGTTTATTGATAATCTTAAGTAGTTTCATTGCGTGATAATTGTCTTATTTCTTCTGTAGTATCTTTCATTTACTTAGACTGTCAATTTAATAACGATGCCGCTGAAGTGCCCATCCCTACGGCACTTGTTGAACCATGCAAACAATAATAACACATTTAATAATAAGTTGGCTAATGCCTTGTATATGTAATAGACATTTACTACATTGAGCCTAAAGAAATCAGTAAGTCTCAAGTATTATAAAATCATTTCTATTAGTTCGTTAATTTGTCTTTCAAGTTTCACACTCCCTTCGTTGACCCTGCTGCCGCCGACCACACGCAAATATGATTTGTCGAACGAAACGCCTGTCCCGAAGAAAAAGAAACTCTACACGCGGAACTAACAATCGCGTCCGACCACCGCAAAATCCAGCCGACCTCCATTTCATAAAACCACTGTACCGCCATCCTGTCCATATTTACACGGTGTCCGCCGCAAGGAAGCCGGAATTCCGGTTGCCAACGAGTCACGGATAGATGTAACGAAACCGTCGCCGGTTAAGTTAACGAATGGCCCGTTAGAAAATTCGCCCGTGTCGGCTGCGACAGTTGCTTGTTCTTCGCCGGTTGGACGCGAATCGTCGTTAGCCGAGCGAGCAGACGTGCATAATTAACGCTGGTCCCCGTCGTCGTGGTCGTTAATCCGAACACGCAATCTCTTTTCATCGCGGACAATGGACACTGGATAATAGCGACGACTCGCGTCGGGGGTCGCGGGTGGCTTCGCGCTGGACGAACGACGGGGTAGGTGGTTTAAGGGAGGGGCGGAAAGAGAAAGGACGAGACGTAGACGGGGACGTAAACTGAATAGCGTCGGAACGCCGGAGGTCTGATTTTTACATAATCGCTCAGCGAGCACGCGGGGACGAGTGTAATTGAAAATATCGAAGCACGCTCGAAAGTGTCGACAAATTTTACACCAGAGACACAGTCTTTTTCTCTTGTCTTGTTTTTTTTTTGTAGGGCTTCTTTCGTTGCGCGAGTTTCGTTCGTAGGGCGAGGATGAGTTTGGAGGAAATTGAACGAGGGTCGTAAGTATCATCATGGCCGAGGCAGAGAAACTTGTGGTTACAGTGTGTCGATGAATGAATAATCTCTGGTTTAATGCCTGATACTTTGGGGCATCAATTTAACGCTGTATAAAGTTTCGGAGTGGAGATGCCCCATGTATTTCAGTGAACGAGGGGATTTTTTTTAGAAGAGCTACAGGAGTTTTAAGGTGGCTCCTTGGTTTAAGGCGGTGTTGCTGTTTTTAACGTCATGTTTCCAACCCTTCCTCTGATGTTTCTTAATTAAATCGGAACACTGCTTTTCATTAGTCTTTTGCACGCATGGTTACTAATATTTCAACTACCTTATATGTTTCTTTCAAGTAAAAATTACGTAAAATTGTAGCAGGCAAGATGGTCTTATAAAAACGCGTCACGATGGCTGGCACGGTTTCGGCCATTGTACTGGACCGAAACAAAAAAGAATGATGTGTCGTTTTCTTCCGTACGAAACACGCTTACAGAATCCTTTTAAAGAGAGAGAGGCACCGATCGAGCTTTCTCTTCTACGAATCTCTTTACATCTTCCGGCTCCAGTTTCCCATCCCCCGCCTGTCTCGTTTCTCGCTAGCAGTAATATATTGAGGTTTGCGGTAAATCGAAATTGCTACATATTAGCAGGACCATTAGTCCTGTCGGTGACTCCCGAGTCCCTTCGGTTTTTCAACCCCGTGCTTCGGGGCGAAGCGAATGGATGCTGGACGAGGCAATGGAATTGGGGACGAAGAACAATATGCGTGGCTGGAAGATTGGATGGCTACGTTTTGCCTCGCTATACTTTTGTTCGCTGTATCCCGTCTGTCGTCTTGAGTGAACGGCCTTTGACTCATTGTTTCCGTTCGGTCTATCTGATTTTTAGGATCATTCCTATATTTAATTGGGAAAATTTTCGGTACTGCCCGTGTTCCTTGCTCGATTAATTTATCGTTGACAACTGGTGCGCAATTAGGTTCGCTGAGACTAGATTTTATTTCTCAAGTTAAGTGGCACATGATGAAGGACGAATTTATTGGCGAATAGCAAAATCGATTTTACCATTCAAAAGGGAACGGTTCAGTTTTGATCAAGACGCGTTACGAAATGTATTGTAATATAATGGGGAGATAATTGTATCGACGGTGAGTGAGAACTAGCGAAATGCAGTTTAAAGCCTCCTCTCGTCCGCGTTACTGTCTCCAAACGAAACGAGAATTGATCGATCGAGGTCGTTATTTCGAACGTTTCTGGATAGAATGCGGAATGATTTTTCGTACGCTCGAATAGAAAAACCCAGACGGAAACGCCAAATTCTGTAATGAATATTCGCCAGTAAAGCAACGTCAGAGAATTCCTCCAAACACCTTTGTAGAGGTGAACGACAAATTTTTGCAAACTCGTACACGCTTGAAACAAGCGTTCCAATCAAGAAAGGCGCAACGTTGCTCGTCGTTTCCGGTCATACCGTGCACCTTCCTCCTTTGACACCGTTCTCCACTTTTCCCGTTGACGTTGACGCAAGCGACACAGTCGCGAAACGTCGCAATGGACTCTTTGCCCCTTTTTCTTTCTCTCTCGGCCCGCGTTCAGCGTCAAATGGAACAAAAAGAAGTACACGTACGGCAGACATACAACGCGGTATGTAGTTTATTGGAACGCCGAGATTCTGCGTCTTTTTCCACGCGTACAGAAGCCAGTCCACTGAGCTTTCGTCGAAATCCCATTTGAAACGCGCGTACCTACGAATAGACGCACATTTTTCGAAATACTTTAGGTTCTTTCCATTGAGAGGTATGCGCACGAAGTATTTGGCTCTCCTGAACAAACAAACGCGATCATGGTTTTTTGTGTGAGATATACGCCGAGCTATTCAAATCGATTTACTTATAATTTTCAATAATTTCGTAACGTTTAATAATTTTTAATAATTTTCAATCATTTTCATCAATCTTGTGAAGCCTGCATTTTTCAATCGGTATGAAATATTTGAATTCCTCGACGTGAAATAAAAGAAACACCACGTACGAATTAACTTGTACTCGTCGCTGGGACAAAATATTGACAAATTTTTTACATTCAACGAATGAATTTTCTTATTGCATTTCTAATAAGCACGGAAGCAAAACAAGTACACAACAAATGATCAGGAGACAACAATAAAATTAAAATATCAATATTAAATAATACTGCCTTTCTGCTACCTCATTGCAACTTACCAAACCTTTTTAATACCCTTACGAGTCATAGTAATCTCAAGTAAAATGACTTCGAATCAAACGCCGCATATAAAGTGCCAATATTCTAGAAGCTCAAACTTCGCCAATTCCGCCCAAATAACCACAGCGACGAACCCACTAGGAAGCCAACATATCAAAAATCATATTCCCTTAACGTTCAGAAAGATGAAGAAGTATAAAATCCGTCTCGTATTAAAACTTCGGGGGCCACGTCGGCACCTTGCTCCCCGAAGCGTGATGGACCGGGAGGGATGGGTGGTGGCATTAGATCTAGGGGACAGGGGCAGAGGAAACAAGCGGAAGTGCATAGGCTGACGATGATAGGAAGGAAGGGCGAGGGTTGGCAACTTCTAGACGCGAATGTAGCGTTTCAACCCCCGCGTTCCGTTTGATCCTATCTGCGAAGGCAAACGTTCATCCTGCTGTGTTCCCCCAGTCTGCCGTCAGCCAGACTGTTCCTATTCTCGTAACTTATCGTCGTGCATCCGTGCCAGCCTCTTCCTCTATCCGTCGTTTCGGTCTGTTCCACCCCACTTCACCGCCTTGGATTCTTCTACGCTTCTTCGGTCTAGCTTTTATCGCGCGCCAACAACCGACAAGCCTCATCCGGAGAAACTCGCCCCGGGGGCAACGACAGGGCACCATTGTGATCGTGCAGGCAAGGGCGAGTCGTATTTGTACACGGATCGAAATTGAAATCGATAAACGCATGCCTGAAATACTACGGATATGAACGGCGTCGAACTGGCGGCGCGCATTTCCGTTCTGCTCCTACGTTTTGATCCTTCGTTTTGAGCCTTCGTTTCGCGAGGACTGGCGTTCCTCCGATACCGCGTGGGATCCTCGTTGCCGATGCGCAGGGGAACTGGAATCGAGGAAACTGGAACAGAATTTCTATTTTATGCTGCTCTGGCTGAATGACGGTGTTGGAAGAACGGAAACGAACGACGGATGTTCTTAATGTTTATAGGAGTTGTGGTTATTAATGCATCTTGTCGCCGGGTATGTATTATAGTAATTACGCGCAAGTGGTTGTCATTCAGTTGTCGTTACAATTATTTAACTTTCTTTTTTTACCTCTGGGCTGTTAGTGGAGTGCGTAATGTTTGCGTCAGTGTTAGTGGAATTTCGAAGTATCAGTGGTTTAGTTTTATCGAACTTTTTCCTATGCTTTTACCGTAAGTGTCGTACTAGTGGATGACGTATATATGTCGACTGTACGTACCGGAGAAAAATGGTGAAAAGTATTTCGATGCTGAACATTTGTCCGAAATAAAAACGCGGATCTACAAGATCTGCGTTAAAAGATTTCCCGAGTATGTAAGTGCATTTGTCACGGCATATGATGCGTTAAGATAGAAACATTTAAATGCGTCTTTTTGATTCAGTTCGCTGTAATATTTAAGGATTTCCTGCTGGATATAGTTTTCGGAAGCATTCGAAAGGGTCTGATGGAAGCTTTGGTTGATTGGACGCCGTTCGATAGTTTCGGACGTTTTCATTTCTGACTCATATCGCACCGACCATGACGAAGTTCGTCATCTGGATTTATGGGGCATAAAACGTAAAAGTGTCTAGACTAGCTGTTTATTCTCCTGTTATGCTTTTTTTTGTAGACAGGTGGGTCAACGTCCCCGAGGACAGATACAGTGAGAGACACCCAATAAAATGAGAGCAAGAAAATCCATATATCCCCTGTCGGTCGCGCAAAATGTACTAGAAAGGAGAAAAATCTATAAAAGAAACTCCATGGTAATATGATTCCATGTTATAAGCATATAAGACCTACTTGCTGTGGAAAAGGTTACCCCAAAGGTTATTCCATTTAAGCAGATAAATTTATCTTATTACAACAATGAAGATGCATGATTTTACACTTTATGCAGACAAATTTGATTGACGCTGAGATTTTCCAAAGTTTGACCTTAAGTAAAAGATTTTCCTTTTCGGAACAGTAAAATACACATCTCTTCAAGTAGAGTACAACACTTTCTTTGCGCACATTTTTAATCATATTGAATACTAGTCTTAGATGAGGTAACACTGGACACAACGCGGATCCATTTCTACGTTTCACCATGTTATTACAATCTATTTATGTATCATTTCACATACAATTCCCACGAAAGATCAAGAGATAATCAGTAATCAAGTATCCAGTTACCTTTGGGCTGTATTGAACACATTCACGCATATCGAACTGAACCCGCGTCGCCCGAATTCACTTTGCATTTCCCCTATTTTATGCGCATACATACATTTACAAACACCGAACTATCCATCTACCGGTCCCATACAAA
Organism: Nomada fucata; assembly: GCA_948146005.1. Lineage (NCBI taxonomy): Eukaryota > Metazoa > Arthropoda > Insecta > Hymenoptera > Apidae > Nomada > Nomada fucata. Next base: position 11,460,985 of record OX411275.1, read on the forward strand.
ACAAATCATGTGAATCCCGTACGAATTTGCGTTTGTCAATCGATTCTACGCTCATACGCTCGTATTTACGTGTTTGTCGTACGTCGCAGCGATACACGCGTTATTTTGCCATCGCATCAAAGGTATCGATCGAATCGAGGCACAGTACGGATTTTCAACGTGTATCCCGGTAAATAGGTACACATCGTTCGGTCCTGAATACGAAAGTGAACTGTCGGTACCGATACCTGTGCAGAAACTGTCGTGTTCGAAGGTGCCTCGTGATGAGAACCTCCTGTCCTCGGTTTGTCCTACGGTCTTATAGTTTGTCTTGTGAATCACAAGTGAATCCGCGTTCTAATGTATCGTGAGTTATTACTCAATCGTCAGTGATACAAATGCGGTAGGCAGCTAGAAAATTAATCCTTGACTGTAATACGTATATATGCAAAAGTAGAGAGCGAGGAATCGATCGTTTTTGGGTGGATGTGCTGTAGTCCCCACCCGGCTTGTGTGGGCGGAATATTGGCAGAGAGTTTTAAAATCCGCTTACTTTACGGAGGAATTGGGGTTGATATTTTTTTTATGGGGAAAGTTTCCGCGGTGGTGGAAATTTGATGGTGGATATAATTGGGTTGGAGGAGGTCTTTGTGGTTGTTAAGAATATAACAAAATAGGGGTAGTAAAAATATAGTTAAATGGGATTGAATTTATGGTGCGATAGTTGTTAGATTTGCAGAGAGGTGGATCACGTTTTATTGAGTATCGTAATTTGAAATAACGAAATTGAACAAAGGAACATTCATTTGTTTATTAATTTGTTTCAAAATGAAAAATCCAGGTGCCACAGTTTGGTGTACAAATTAGAATTGAACGCTATACTTTCCTAACAATCGTGAAAATTACTTGAAATTTCATTATGGTCGCCTAGAAACAATTCATTTACCCGAAACTAATTTAATTCAGCTTGACGCCGGAATTTCCGAGAAGGCAGATTTAATTTGGGTAAAAATCGCTCTGCCGAGCTGTGTGTCTCGATAAATGGCTTTTCATCGTGGACTCGGCTATAGAATATTAAATATAAGCAACCATTGGCGCAATTAAAAATATACGCGTTAGCACGTGAAATAAGCGGCCGTCGTCGGGCTTTTCATTATGAGTTTCTGAATCGCGACTAACTTATTAAGAGTTGCGAAACGAAGAGACGAGTCGCAGTGTGCAGGGTGTTCTGTTTTAATAAATGCAAGCGGGCATCGTGAAAATTGTTAGTAATATAGAATAATGATTCATACTATATCTGAATGTCTTCATAAGACAAATATTTATTGATATTAAATAACTTCCGCGTGGATAGATGGACTGCTACCGTTCAAACATTTTTCTTGACGTCTTTATTAAGTACAGGTAACGAGAAATAAAACAGAGATTGCAGTAATTATAAAAATAAAACAATTACCGGCATCTGAGGAGGTTATTAAATCCTTCCAAATATTATTTCACAGTTCATATCTTTCAACATTCAATCAAATTTGAAATGGAAAGTATTGTTAACACAAATTTTCTGCGCAAACAACTGTCAAATACGTGTCAGAGAAAACGCATAGGAAAACTAAGGAAAATACATTCTTGTTAATGATCCGTGATGCACTTTTTTCGTTAATTATTTCCTTCTGGCGTGTACTCTGAATGGAAAAAGGGTATAAGCAGGAAGCTTTGAGAGATTCGAAAGAGCGTGTAATGGTCGCAGCTTAGTTCCGCGCATGGTCTTAAGTGGAATTGCACAGAGCTAGAAACGAGTTTCTTTCGAATAGGGAACTGTAATCCGCCGCTTTAATACAGATTCGTATCTGTTCGTACACACGCCTGAGGTTTTATACGTAATCGAATGCCGAGTCGCGGCAGTTTCTCGAAATTCGAGAAAAGTGTACCTTCGATACGCTACGAAAACACGTGCCCGACTCTCTACGAGTTTCAATTTCGTTGCAAAATAAGGTCCATTAAGTTTCAAAGCATTTTTACCCCGGCACTTTTTGTTTCGAACTGTTCACGAAACAAGTTATCTCGGCATGGATAGATATTTTTAATAAACACTCAGCCGTACCTGATGTACGCGAGTTAATTACTATCGAGGGACAGGAAGAAAGTTCTAATTTCTCGATGTGAAAAATAAAAAATCTATGGTAAATACTAATCACGCCCAAAAGTATCCAATCCCGAGGACAAGAAAATGGTCACGTATTCGACTGTTTTCCATCAATCAGACAGCGCCAAGTTAATTCCAATCTTACCAACACCCTCGATTCGGTGCTCGATTCATCAGGATCCAACTAAACCGATTTTTCATTGAAACCTGCCCTCGTAACCAAATTAACGAGTGAATATTCGATCGCTTCATAGACCACGTGCACAGCTCGGCATAGAAGTTCAAAAGCAACAAAAACGAAGCAAACCAAAAAAGAGAAGAAAAACTCACACGTGTTCTGTGCCAGCAATTTTACCCCGGACTGGCCGTGGAAAATTGTTCTCGGAACGATTCTCAATTCGTCGACTAGGGTAAACAAGCTACACACGCGCGCGATCAAACGAATTTAAATTCGAACCACGGATACCATCGCGTCCTCGATGGATCGTGTTCCCCACGTGTGATAGCCAACGGTTGTTTCAGAATTGCGCTCGACCGTAATAAATTCTCACGTAATTCACTGACCGGTTACTTTTAAAGGACTAAATCGAATTGCGATCTTTCTTTGTTCGGAATTAACATTCCTGCAGCTGAATATTGGCGATTCAGTTATCAATGTTATACGGGCAGCAGGATATTTTCAAGTATTTATCATCCTTCTAATTACAAATGTATCTACCTTAATTATATAATATACACTAGAGTCATTGAACAATAAATTGTGCCCGTGGTAAATTCTCCGCAATACATACTCAGGAACAATACTAAATCATGAAGTCTGTTATCCCGACGAATAATTCAGCCCGTGACCAAAAAAAACACTTCTACTCTCCTGCGCAAATGAACAATTAATTCCCAATAAAATATCGAATATTAAAATAACCTACGAAACCTGTTGTTTCTCGCAGAGAGTTTCTCACCCATCTAAAACGAAAGAATAAATCGAGCAACAAGCAGGATGAAAATGTCGCTCGTCCAATTACTCGTAGAACAGTTTACTTTAACAGAGCGGGGCGCCATCAGCACCCCCCGGTCAATGATGAACGCGAACGCCAGGAATCAAACCGCGTCGATCGCGAGACGTCCACGCGGTTATGCGCCGCCACGCACGATTCCTCCCCGTTAATGCCACGATCTCTGTCTGCCAGGGGCGTAGCCGGTGTCTAAGCATACGGATTACAAATTACTGGCGCCCGGCGACCGGTGCCTTCGCGTCGCGACGTGAAATTACAAGCCTCCTCTCGTCCCCAATTAAGCCGAGCTATCCTTCTCCATCTCTGTGAAGCTTTCACCGTCGCGCACACTCGACCTTCCCCGTAGTAAAGCTCGATGGGTGTCCTCGTAACGCCGAGCTCTCGCCGTTTCTCATCTCGTTCGCCCTTCGCGCCTCGTCTCTGCGGCAGTATCTCGACGGGCACGAGTGGTGCGCGCACCCTTTGCCACCTTGTGTCACGCGGAGATACTTACCGCAGGATGCGAATCTGGTTAATTGACCTATTTCATTCTAATGGGCTTCTTTGTGGCCGGGGTGCCTGGTACCACGGCCTCCTTCCGGTTTCCTGTTCGACGACCGCTGCCTCCCAGGCACATATACACGTCACTTTACTCCCCACGACTTTCAGCGGGGAAGAAAGATCTTGATGGCACGAGGGGCGATTAATCGCGTGAGTGTTACGTGCCGTGCTCCGTGCTCTTCGAAGGGACGTGTTTTTTCATTGCCTCGGGTTGACGACAGGCTGACAGGCCTGCCTCCTGGAGGAACGATTCGAGGAGGAGGGCTGCCACGGGGAGATTGAAAGGTCTGCGAGGGTTGTTGGTTCTTTGCTCGGTGGATCGGTGGACGGTGAAAGCTCGATTTTTATTGGAACGTTTTCTTTCGAACGGGTATTTGAATTCTGTTTGAGTTATGATCTATAATGTGTTATTTGTTGAAACTCTGAATACGAATGAAGTAGAGTTTCGTGTCTTTTGACAGAGACGTAGAAAGATATAACTAGAACCTCGTTTATATAAATAATTTGATATAAGTAACCCCGAATGCAACAAAAGCTTAATTAAACTCTCGAAACGAAATCCACCTGATATCTTCTGTTGAATTACCCGGGGTATTGGGAAAACGTCGAATTGCGTCTCTGAAGTAACAAAACTACATATTCTCTGCTTCGACAGATTAATAAGAAGAAAAATATAATCCACAACAAAATGACTCTAACTAACGTCTCTGCTTGCTCGAGGATCTCAGATATGTAGGAACAATTTCACGGTTGTCGTTTTCTTCTTTTCCCATTGAGGATACTTCTTCGCGAAGTATCTATCGACGATGGAGCCCGCATCTAACTCGATAGTTAACGAGACCGGTCCAGCTGAATTCCCGCTCGACCAGAAGGCATCCTGCGTTGCACGAGAGGGCTCCTCTCCGGGATGAATGATGCTCGTGCACCGGTACGAGCTAACACGACCGAACACAAACAGCCCTGCGGCTAGCCAGTACCTCCAGATTGAACCACTAGATTTCATTGCGTCGAGATGAGCCACTCGAAGCACGCTCGCCACTCGTCCCGATTAGAAGCTCGTGGCTTGTGCGACCCGGGTGTTATTATACCGGGCGATGACGACACTCTCTTGCCGGCGAGAGGGGTGTTACGTATACGGCGGAGAAGAAATTATATCAATGGATCGTGATCGTTTGTGGAATTAATTAATGCTCATTTGTACTGGCACAGAGTTTGGTCGGTGTTGAAAATTGCGGTGTTCCATTTAGAAAATTTTGCTTTTCCTACGAACATTTTCAGCGTCGAATGTCTGCGCACGTATATCTTTCTCGATGTTTCGCTCATTTGCTGCCACGCTGAGAGAAAATATCCGTTGGCACGAATTGTCCACGAAATGCGGTGGCGTGCGAGCCACGAGGTTTCGAGTTAATTGTTTTCCATCAGTTATTCATCGATTCAATTATCCGCTAGGCTTTCAGCGGGTAAAGTGAAAAACAGTTCATTAATTGTTCCCAATTATCGTTACCGGCTTGGTCTCATTGATCTCCGCAATAAAACAGCGGTGGAGAATGCAGTGCTACCTGCGAACAATCGATGCTCCCGTTAATACATAAATTTCGTAAAAATTTTAAATTATCGTGTCTGCGTGTCTAATAAATATTTCTTATTACTCACTGTTACATGTATTACTTATATGTAGTAAATGTAATACTGGTATGTCACAAGTATTAATTGCTAAAAAATGCTCGTTCTGTGAAATAGTTGAAATGTAGATACAAAATCTTAACAACGATTGCCATGGAAATGGCCAGTGGTATATGGGTGGCGATCTATCCTCGTTGATTGTATTTTCGCACACGTCCCGTTCTCATGTATCGGCATCTGTACCAACTTTCATATATATATTTGTTATTCCAGACACAGATCAGTTGGCAAACAACATGGCGCGCCAGTGAACATGAAACCAAAGCCTGAATTAATATCACAAATATCGAATTAATGCATTCAATGGTTTTACGACATCTGCATCACGCGCGGAGAGTATTGTTTTTGGGAATAACGGATTCGCGTTGATTCCCGTATACGATTTGTGCCCACTGGATTGTATGATTCTCTGTGTCGCATAATTCTAGATTTGAAATGTCGAAACAATTAAACAGTAAAGTTGAGTTTCTGTCATAAATATCCCGTGATTATTGCGCCGCGTATGATCCTCGCAATTCGTAACCGTCAGCATCGGCAGACGATCGTTACGCGGGTGTCTCATTGCAGCTCATCACAGACCGACACTTCACTTTCAAGCTCAGAAACGCTCGGGGCTCATAAACAATAGCGTTGACTGTGCTCCCCGCAATCAATAAACGCCCGCCGGTGCTCATTAACTTCAAAACGAGTAACTAACACGTACCAGCTCAATGTCAAGAAACTTGTACGTGCTTGAACCCTGGCATTGAATAAAATTACCACACGAGCCATTATGAACTGTGCCGCATGTAAGCGAGACATTTTCTAGACCGACATAAGTTAGATTACATTTAAATGAGAATCAGGTTCAACGCCTGTCATTGAGAATTGTATATGAATATGTACAATCACTCGAGGCATCTAAGAATACATACTCGGAGACCCAGGATCGTTTAACTGATTCATGTATGCATATCTGGAGAACGAGAGCTAATTGAAAGATCCAGGAGTGTGTCGAGGCATAGGGCCAGCCGGGAGATCCAGGGATGCACGATGACCCATGGTCAGCGGAAGGATCAATGATCGTCCAGTAACGCATGGTCAACTGGAGAGTTCAGGGATGCTCGGTGAATCGCTGAATCCAAGGATCCATGGGTGTCCGTTAGTAACAAAGGTTTAGTTACAGGATCTAAGGATATTGGAGGATTGCCACTTAAAGGATCCACATGTAATACATCAGAGCACCCAGGATCGGTTGTCATTTCTTAGCGAATCAGAAAATCATCGAAAGACTTATTACAATTTAAGAAAAAAGACATCGTTGGTACACGAAACTAATCCAACCTCCAATATCAAAACGATTTAGACACACAGAACTCTCCAATCACGAACGCGTTTTAAGAGGTCCCGTTATCTGCATAGGCGTCCAAGATCCGTTCCCAGGATTCATGTTCCCCAACAATAAGCGTCCAGCAACTCCGAATCGGGCTCGATATATTACTTCTGCGGAAAGTCGCCGGGCCATAGTGCCCCGGACCGTGATAACCCCGCATAACTTTCGAGCCGGTGTCCATAGATCGTTCCGTAATAGAAGGGAACAAAGGGCCACCGGGATAAGTTCGACCGTTTCACAAATGCACGCCAGACAGCGGTCGAGGGATTCTCGACACGTGGATACACGGACCAGACGTATTGGACCGGGCTCGAACATTGTTCCGAATGCAAATCGTAGTTTGCACCGAGTCTTGGTTCGGACGGTTCCCTATCATGCTCAGCCTCGAGGACGTCAGCCGGAATCTCGACCCTAGGCGACGAGTATTAGTCGTAACTCGAAAACGGCGGAATGCTTGCGTGGCAGACCACGCGGTCCAATTCTACTCTCGAGATCCCTTTCCTCGATATTTCGAGCCGTCGCGGCGCATACGAATTCTGCCCTCGGAGCTGGCAGTTTTACTGCTTCCCGTTGGCAGGACGGAGAGGTTGAGGAAATGGTGGATTGCGAGCTGCTGAGTTTCGACAGTTCCCGGGATTCAATTTCGTGAACGTCTTTTTCGGATTCATTTATTTAATTGCATAGGTAGGGCTATGATGCAAAAACGGCACTTTCATTTTCACGTTCGAAGATATATTTTATGTTGGATAAATGTGAGAGTGTATTTATATTGGCGAGGTTTCTTTTTACCTTCTATACACGTAAACTGTACGAGGATACCTGATTTTTTATTTAATATTTTTATTAATATTATCATTATAATAATTGGAGATCGTGAACAAAGCGATATGTTAAACAGGATGCCCGTCGTTTATTTTAATATTCGCTCGTATGCTTGTCGCAAACATCGACTACTGATATAAAATAGCGGCGAGAACGAACATAAGAAGCAGTCGATAATTACGAAATGAACAAACGTAAACGTAGCGGCAAAAAGCTCGTACTGTCAGCGGAAAAGTTAATGTTCGTTTTTGTAGCTTAGTGAACTTGTTCCCTGGCAACGTGGAAAACTCTAGATTACACTTCTTCAGAGTCCATACTAACACGAGCAGCACACTTGAATCCAGATACGAGCAGCAATAGGATGATTTTCATCTTTTCAGCCGTGGTTGTGCTTAACGACTAAAACCATTAACAAGCATCCACGTTGATACACGGTTGGGCAATGTCGTTAACTCCTGGCGGATGCACAGTCTAAAAGACGCTTAAAGTGTTCATACTTTCGGGATATCATTACTCACTCAGTTCCCCTTAATAATCTCTTAACGAGCCTGTAAACGCCCTTCAGTGTTCTGCTACATGAATATTTTGAATCATTTCGTACAGTTTCTCGACGTGCTCCTTAAGTTTGCCGTTCTTTTAAAGATTCTACATTTAGATTATCTACTTAACAATATTAATTATTTGACAATGCACAAAAACGTGTTTATTACTTTTGCACAGAATGAAAAGCCAGGAAATTGTGCCCTTAAGAAAATTGACAATGTCTTTTAAGAAAGATTAGACAAAGTGTCTCTAATTAACAACGATACCTTCCGCTTCGTCGAAATTGTCGATAAAATAAAATGCCAGGGAAATCAAATTTACCACGGTTAGTTTTTCTTATTTCTTTAAGAATCGTCGGGCTTCCAATTAATTTTAAACACACAACAACGACCGCCACCGTGATCGAAATTATTTAATCACCGTGTCCAAGTACTTTGAAATCCCAAGCGATTCAAGGTATTCGTGATTGCGAAACGAAATTTCGCGAGGTCTACCGGTTAGCGAAGCTAACCGCCGCATGCAAAGAGAACAATTCCATTTTGCTCGCGATTTCGACAGAGAAAAACGGAGTATTAGCCGTGGTATTTGCCCAGCGTTTGTCGACCGAGGCACCGAAAGCATGACTCGGCCCAGTCGGAACAATGCTTGTGACTTTAGAGCTTGTCAAGATGGGGGCCTAATTAGGTGGCGCCCCGCTTAAATGCGAACGTTAGAGAAAGGGGGACACGAGACGTGCAGAGAGACAGAAAGAGAGACATAGAGAGAGAATTGCGTGACACGGCCAATAAGCTGCCCTCGCGTATCTCTTCTTCTTCATTTTGCTTCCACGAGGGAACGAGGCACGGTTATTCTCCAGCTCGTGCATAATGCACCGTGGCTAATAGATAATTCATGTACACAGATCGTGCGCGTGTGCTTTTCTGCGAAGGTAATCGTGTGGCCAAGGGATCCGTCGACGGGCCAATGCATCCCGATGCGTTCGATGTTAGGGGACTTGAAATATCTTCCGGTATTGCGAAGAAATTCTATTGGGTCAGTTGCGGTAAAAAAAAGAGTGTACGTATTTGTGACTGATTGCTAGATATCATCATGTTCCTCCGCGAAAGGATATCACTCTGTTAGACAGTGATATGGAATTTTCTTATTCTAGCGATTATCGATTTTTCTACGCATACTTCGACGTCCCTTAATGAAATATAAGCTATCGAGACAGGACAAAAGGAATGAATGAGGTTGCATGGTACAGTGCGACGAGCACTAATTGCTCCCGAGAACGAAGATTGATCCGGGTCTGACATGTCGCGGCTTTCATCAAATTGGTCAGCCATCAACCGACTGGCTAGTGGCTGTCTGTCAATTCGAGGAACGATTAGGGATGAATGCATGTAAATAGATGCCTGTGCTGAGCATCGCGATGCGAATCTGAATCATTTATTACGTGTATCGTGTGCAACGATTGCTTCTTATTGTTCTGAAGTCGCTGAAGGCTCTTGCAGCAATTTCTGACTTCGTTAGAAATTCAATATTTCGTTGACAATTAATTAAAGGAGACCGGAATTGAACTGACTTTTTGTAGGAGAATGAAAAGCCATACAATTTTATCTTTTTTCTTTCTAAATTAGAAAATTATGTTAAATGCGAATGATATTATTTGGTCTTGTTGTTTAGAGACGAGCTTCCTTTGAATTCGACACGAGACACACCATTTGACGAGACTGTTTGCCATCAATACGACGAGTAGAAAATAGGAAAGATACAGTTTTATTTGATTGAAAAGGGAGCCGGTGATACAAATATTGCACTAATTGGAGTGGTTTGCCGGACCAACGAAAGTAACGTGGAAAATGCGAACAAACGAGGAGAAAAGAAACAAGAGGAAAGAAAAACGACTACTAGCTGGTCCACTGAAATTCTGTTTGCAAATGCCCCGCCGAAATAACCATTGGCGCAGTGCCCCGTGGGGAATTCGTTTTGGCAGTTCGTGTGGCTTCGGGCTATAGAAAAAAATTGCTCGAGGATCGTTCGATAAAATCGAACAGATTGAGGAATCATTGCAGACAGATTTGCTTCATTTTTAATACTTAGCAGCAGGAGAACAATATACTTCGGATAATAGACAATTAAGTTAGCACTGTTTATTTGGAAGATCTCGAAAAATTAATTAAAATATATCGTCGTTCCATAATAGCAGCTGTGTCTCCACTATTAATTAATCTATTTTCGTATCCGACATTAAATATGACACCCTACTTCGTAGCGTTGACTTGATTCTTTATACACTCTGAACACGCGGAAAGCGAAGTTTCTATATGAACAAGAAGCAATAACTAAGTTCAGTGTTTCGTGGAAATAATGCATTTGCGTATATTTCAATTTACTCCAAATTTACAACAATTCGTAATGATCGTAATTAGGTGCAACAGGTTTAAACTTCAATTTTAAATGACCTGGCACGGACCTTAAGGTGTATGTCGACGTACATATCCAACAAATCGAGATTCAATTAATGTAGAATATCCCACATATCTATCAAGAAAATTGAACAACCCTCGACACGCGGGTGATATTTACACAGAAACTGATCCAAGTTTTCACCTTCTTCTCGAAAAAGAGCGGCACAGTTCGATTCCTCCAATTCTTCGATAACTTTCCTAACGACGTACTCGACATCGACGACAAACTCAACGCGATTTCGAGGGTAAACGCAAGCTTGCTATCGCTTTTGTATCACTATTACAACGAGCTGCGACGAACGAAGAGAGAGTCGTCCCCTCGTCGTAATGCATTCTTGAGTGGCAATTGAAAACCTTTCAAACCGTGCAAACAAGCCACCGCGAGCTCTTTCGCGTTAACTTGATCAAAACCTTTCACGTGTGAACAACCTGAATCGACGTCCCGTTGGGACTTGCTCGAGTATCGTCGAATATCCAGACAATTTCGCGAACAGGCATCGAACTCGACGGAAAATTTATTCGATCCTCCCCCACCCGTCGTTGGGAAACGACCGTGCCGCGTGGGCCGTAATAAATTATACTCCGATAACATTCCCAAGACTCCTCGAAATTAGGCATCGGTTTTCAATAACGACGAGTTATTAACTGAAGTCCAAACAGTTTCACGTAACGATTACGGGCGACGGCTTTACTACACTGGTGGCTGTTTGAGGGAGAAATATAAATAACATATTACAAGAACACAAAGTTAAGCCTTCCTAAATTACATTTTTATTTCTTCAGATTTACTGTTAGTGACAAGGAGAAGTAATTGCTATAATTATATTATCAGTAAAGCATGCGAAGAATAGCATTCTTCTAATATCATAAACACCTTTTCCAATAAAAGTTACAGCGAGTAAAGATACCTGAGAAAATCAATGAAATAACGTTTCAGAAAAAGACGTGCTACAGTGCTACGTCAGCTGCCGTTAGTACGAAAATTGTAGCACGAGCTACACCTGCTCCAGGTGATACGTTCCACGCTAACGCAAACGTATGACGCTAAGGGATCCCCTTCCTAGAGTCATTTCTGTCGAAAGGAAGGGAAGGGGAAATGGCCTTCGTGAATGTCGGTCGGCGTTTACTATAGACAGGGCTATAGGAATCGAGCCCTTTCCCAACATGAAGTTGTGTAGTGCGGATCTAGTCACCTAGAGTCAGTGTACTAAGCCAATCCTATTTTTCAAAGTGGTAAGAAGGAGAAGTCGGTCGGGTTAATTACTGACATTCAGTAGTTTTAATTGTGGGTCAATGGTATACTAGTCACTAGTATGAATTAAATTTATTGGCATTATACACAGAGAAAATTCACCAATTTTGTATATCACTTAAAATCATTTATGAAACTGAAAGGGTAGCGTTCATATACTGCCACAATGCCTCTGTTCTTTTCCCTAATTCCTATATTACAAAATTTAAAACTACCCCCGCTGAAAAGGAGACGCACACCGATAGGCTAATTTTCAAAGATATTTCTCACATCCGACCAAGCGGCGTACCACGAAGAATCCAATTTTCCGAACGCACGACACTCGACTCAATCATACAGGGCTCATTAAAAATTGCATTTCAATTGCTCGTAATAATAATTCCCAGAACATGAAACTCATAGCACATTTTACACAATGTCCTCCACGCAAAACTTCAACCAATCCCGATCAATATCATCCGGGATACCCGAACGCAGCGGGACATTTAAGTCCCATTGTCAGATGACTCATCCCCTGCGTATCGATCGGTTCGACCCTCGATTCCCCGCTGGAATGCGCGTTCGTCGCAGGACTACCGTGTTCTGTGTTGCCTTTAATAGAATTATATTCCGTTGGCCCCGTGCTCGGCGCGGCTCGACTGTTTTCGCCGTGTAATAAGCAGATTTGGCACGTAACCGGTAGCTTTTGGCCGTTTTGAACTGACAGAAATGGAGAAGGTGTAAAAGCAAGCGGTATCCAATTAGCGGTCGGCACCGCTGTGCAGCCCTAATTCACCGAATCTCCATTCTACCCTCTCCCAGGCGTCCATTTGCCTGTGGGTTCGTGTGTGATCGGGGTCGAAACATTTACATTCAGTCGCGCGTGACACCATTGTAACGATGGTGGAACGTAGAATCGTAAGTCACAGGGAGTCTCCGCGCTTTTCGTCCTTTTTCTATTTTGTTCTTTCGCCTCTTTGCAGAGTTGAACGCGGGCAGGGTGAACGGTTATTCTAGGGAGACGTCCCCCTATGCGAATTCCGAGTGTTGTTTATGGAAATTCCGGCCGAGAGTATTTGGTTAGAAAAACAATTGGTCCGATCGAGAGTTTGTTTGTGCTGTCGCGATCAATTTTCTCGGGTGTGTTACTGTCGCGTACGGAACAGTGTACACCGCTGGAACTTTATTTTTGCGGGAAGCAATACGTAGTTTGGCGCTGCTCGATGTTGTGGTGCAAGTGATGTGCTGTTTCGCGTGGAATTGTTATCCTGCGGAGATTTTTCCTGTGTGATCGAACTTGGAGACACTTTTGAGGAAGATGGAGGGATATGATTTGGCACAGGGTTGTGTTAATCAGGTGTGATATATTTCTCATATGTATTATTGATTTATTTGTTTTTTTGTTTTATTCTTCGCGTGCCAAATCGATTAATTCTTATTTATTTTGAAATGCATGCATAATACGTATATTGTACATTTTTTATGGTTTGTCTCGGCTATTGTAATTTTGTGCTGCTCCGAAAAGTGCTAATATACGCATCGTTGTATTATTGAAACGCATTTTCGGAATAGTACAATTCGCAATCTGAACCAATCATCGAGTAATAACTTTTGGGATCATCTGTTACTCTCATATTCAATATAATGGTGTTAATACCTTTTTGAACAATAGTATTGTTCCCACCGAATCCGATCTGTTTTATTAACTTGATCTGACATTCAAAAGCTATTAAAATTTTGTTTTCCAGTAATTCTATCGTCATTCGTCGAGCAATCGCGACAAAGTATCATTATCCACGCATTTGAGAGAAACGTGGAACCTATTTCCCCGTCCAAACCGTACCGTGTGCTAATATTTTAATGACATTTGAAAACAGCTTTTCAACGCACGTGCCTGTATTCCAAATTTTTTATTAAATAACTGACATTTAACATTCACCATTTTTTAATACTTATCCCTGTAATACTCTCCCCTGTAATAATACCAACTTCTTCATATACGAGACGTTTCAATAATTACATTTCTTCCAAACCAAACACAATCTGTTTATCTTAGCACAGACTCGAACTGCAGCTTGAACTCCTGCTTCTCCCTTCGAATTTCGAGAATACTTGGCAACGTCTCGTGCCGCCTCGTTCATACCGTCTGTTCTTTGGCAAACACGAGAGGGTCGATATTTTCGACAGCCTTTCTATTTTTCAACGCGCTTACAGCAACCCTCTAGCACGGGCACGCGAAATTTCGAGGGAGACCCGGATGGTCTCGAGAGATAGCTGCTGCGTCGAACGTGAAATCGTTCTAACGTGTCTCCCGCGGCAATAACTGCGATCCCCGTTTCTCTGTCGCGAAATTTATTTTTCTCAAGGGTTGCTTGTGAACGAGGACCGCGTGACAGCGTAGGTGGCAGGATCCTCTTCGAGAATCTAGAGCAAGCGACGTGGGCATAACCCCTTTACGGTTTAAACGGATCGCCCACAGGACGGGGGTCAATGTCTAACCCTTATTACCCTGGTGTCTGATGGGTGACCTTGAGAATTTCATAAAAAGAAATGTTTCCTAGGGGAGAATTTGATGTGACTTGCGTAATATGTTCGAGGGGAATTAAATGAGACAGGATGGTACGATATAGGAGATTGCGAATTGATAAATAATTCGCCTGCTGTTAACGTAACAGTAATCGCGAATATTCTGTAAATATATAACATTCATTGTGTCCAACTTTTTCTTTTTACGAAGAATTTCTACATTTCATTGGAAAGATAAACTGCTGCCTATTTCAATACTTTTACACATTTTTAAAATGGTTGTACGAAAAATACTTTAATATTGATTGATTGATAGAAGTATGCAGAATTTCAAACAATTACTGTGCACAGTTTTCCCTAATAACAATAATTCAATGTTTAACTCGGACAACCTTCTCGTAAATACATGAAACTTTATTTATTCGTATTCATATTGTCGTGCAAAGGCCGCACGCTAGGTCTTAATGTAGGAGCAATTATTCGTAGTTATCAATGAAATTAATGTAACGTAGGCCAATATTTAGGCATCGTAACGTATACAAAGTAGCGATGCAGAAATTTTAGTGATAATTATTATAGGTGGTAGCGCAATATTGGATCGTATAATGCTACCTAGTGCGCAGTACAAAGTTTAATGATTGCGAGGAATTTATCGATATTTGGCATAGTGGCTATCATCATATTGGATCGCATAATAGTGGTCTATTACAGTGTATAATGTAGAGTGGATAATGTCGCGAAATTTCTATGAAGTAATAAATCTGACTTATAGGGCCTGCAATGTTATTTAATTTCAACTAATTTAAATAAGCCGATTCGTAAAAAAAAGTCTTTAGCCTTAGCGCTGTATTTCAGAATCTGTATAATTCCGTCCATTTTATTTCCAGCAGAATTAAACGCCATTGTACAGATGCTCCATTCGAAATGCACTCCCTGAAAATATAACGATATCAGAATATTTAGTCGGATAAAGGCGTCCTTAATCCTAAGTTACTGAACATGCGAAGGACTGTCTCCGTGCGAGTTTCTACTAAAAACATAGACACTGTATATACGTATATCTAGAACCGCTGCTAAAATTAATCATTGCCAGGTTCATTCGGTACATAGATACGATTCTGGAGTCATCGCTTACCGAAAATTATTAATGTGCTGGTAACTTGAAACCTCTACAGAAATGATTTATCTTCTACTAACTTTACTGCAGCATAAACCATGATATTATAATCATTATATTCCACACACATCACATGTGCACCGTTTAACCCACGATGAATAATACAGTGTCGATGTTACGGTACGTAACAAAAATTAGTTTCCAGAGAAAATTATTGCAAGAATTAATACGGTAAAGGAAACGTTACGCTGCGTATAAAAACTGTGTACCCTATCCGGTACATAAATTCTCACCAAATATGCCATCCCCGTCGAAAAATTATTCCCACTCCAATTTCAATAAACCCATCCCACATCTTTTCGAACACGGTTTGCCGCTTTTTATCAACTTTATACCCACGTTGGCGTTATACACGAATTTTTATGGGCCCACGACGATCGTAAAAATTGCCCAGGACCGTCTCCCGGCTGCACAGGTAGGGCATAAGCAATTTACGATCGATATCAGGGTCACCGTTTGGAAGGAACTGAGAACGGAATGATACTCCGGCGGAAATTGCGCTCACCTCGTGCAGACGGAGTTTCCGGTTCGTTTGTACGCAAATAAAAAAAAACACCTCCCTGCAAGATGATACCAGAAACGTGTTAATAAAAAATGTACACCTGCGCACATTCTTCTCTCTGAACTGGCCTCGCGTTTGAGACGATTTATTACCACCACTTTCATCGTCGATAAGTCATCGTTACTCTTCACCGACGTGAAAACATACATCTTTTACACGACGTTGCCGTGCGCATTTCGCACACCGGATATTCACTGCCTGCACGGGCTTCCTGGCTAACTGTATCGGACCTTTCCCCTTGGGCATATATGTTTGATGTTATATGCAGAGATGCAGTGCGAATCTAGAGGCACTAACTCTTTCGCTGCGAATTTAAACGTACATTGGAGAGAGCGAAGGCGATTTAAACGAAATCGACATGAACGTCGAAATTATGAACGATCGATGGAACAGAGTTCATGATGGTAGTAATGGGAAAGTAATTAATCGACCTCAATTTACGATACTTCGATGAAGAATTATTTTTTTCCGTAGAATTTGATATTGGCGAAATCGCTGGCGTGTATAATTTATATGCTGGATTATTTCGTTTGATCTACTTGTACAGAATGATAATCCGGTCGAAGATGAAACGGGAACTGAAATATTGATAGAAAACGGAATTTAGTGGCGTATCATTTATTTATTTTGCCACTTTATAAATGACAGGTTTTATTTATATACGAAGAATTGTAAGATATAAGAAGATTGAGCATCCGTTAAATCAAATTGAAATATATAAATGTGCAAGTATTAATTATAAGAGGAAGAAGAAAATGATTGAATGGAAGAAATATTAATTTAAGATGGTTCGAAGTCAAGTTGATCATCTTAATGCTTGATGCAGTTCTTCTTTATCTTCCTTCGATTAAAACATGTTTCTACCCACTTCCGCTCACACACTTTTCTCTATGAAATTCTAACAAGGCTTTGTAACGTTTTGTTTCCAATCCAATGTACCAGATTGCATGGTGTTTGTGAAAAGTTCACGAACCGATTAGAATATCATAAATACAAATTGCTACTGAATTCTCGATCTATAAGCCAAGGCGCTTCGAGAGCATTGTAAAACTATGTATTCTAAAATTCACTTCCCAATACATTTATGATTTTAAACAACTTGGAAAAGAAGCAACCAGCGTCTGGATAATCCTATCTCGCAATTCCACAATAATTTATTACGATTTTGATCTGCCGGTAATTCATTTCAGGTTCAGAATCTTCATCTCTTCTATCCCTTTCCCAAGTACATCCCACCATAGATTTCATGATACCACGTTTAAACAATACTTTTATCGCATCCGTAGAACCGAATGGTGACGTGTTCAATAATTGTTGATTTATTTCGATTACAGCTGGTGGGGGGCGAATTCGACATGGAACTGAACTTCGTGATTCAGGACGCACAGAACATCAGGCACATGTTGGAACTGCTCGATCATTGCCCACCCAATCTCCAGGTAAGCAATGGGCGTAACATTCGCCTCGATCAAACTAATTATCTAAGCGCCTGTAATACCCCAGCTCGAATTTGATTCTATGTAGGAGCATATTATGGTAACGATCGATACGTCAAACACTGTGCCCATAAATAATTAGTTGGCAGCGTGATCGATGCACGTGCTATTGTTAAAGTCGGCACAAAATTCGTAATTGTACGAGGAATCAGTTTCGTTCGTAAATATCATTATTACTTATCGAAATAAATATTATTGGTCGGCAGTACAAAGAAATATAATTTTATAAAAATTTCCACGTCGAATGTTGGCACATTGTATTATGATCCCGCGTAATGTCGTCGGGCATAAATCAATTCTCGTTAACTGACGAGAGTACACGGACATAAAGTAGTTGTAAGCGTTTAAATTCTGTGCGACGTCGCAGCGTCACTTTCGTCGAACTCGCGACGAGCAAAAGGAGAAAAAAAAGGCAAACTCAAAGCTCTGTACGTACGCGTCGCCGAAAAGGATTGAAATCCATTACGCGGCAAATTTCGTTCGGTGGAGAGAAAAAGGCGTGCAAGTTTATTCTCCACTCTGCAGCCACGGGAATTTATCAAGCTCGTCGGCGTCCCCCGCAACCCCCTCGCCACGATTCGAACGCAGGCAAATCGCTTTCAGTTTTCTTGTTCCGATGAAAAATATGTTTCGGAAAATCGTGTCCCGATATCCTGGAAAGCAGTTGATTGTTCCGATTTATCGCGGAGAGAAACGGAACCTGATATATTTGAAGAAATTTCGCCTTTCGTCGATCAATGTGTGCGATACCTTTATGTAGGACAGTTTCACAATGGATACTGCAAGTGTACGATGAATGTTTCATTTAGTAATTAAAATTTGTTCGACTATTCTATAGAGACAGTATTTTGAAGGTATCGTTGAGGAAATTGTTAGTAACGGTAATGAATATGTTTAGCGAACATTTTCTTCAAGCCCCGGCATAGATTTCAATTGAAAATCCACTTCGTCTGTAATGTAAGCTAAGTTTGTTTTCTAATATTGTGCAATACATTAAAAGAGCAACTGTGTTCAGTGACCTCAATGTATGAAATAGGCGCTTTGCTGGGAACGCTATTAGAGATCAAAGGGTTAATGGTAAAATCCTAGTTATGTAGTACTAAGCCAGCGCTGTAAAATCTTTATACTGCTCGCGCAGGGATATCCTTTAATATTCTCTCGTTAGTAGAACGGCATTAACAACAAAATGGCCTGATAAAATTGCACATTCAATTGCATATTCTGTATCAAATTCACATGCAAGTAACTAACAACGAATTTCAACGTAAAAAAACGCACACGCGTAGGCGCACATCTAATGTTCTCGAATCCAGAAGAAATCACCACAGACAGAACAACAGTCGTCCATAACACAAGATACAAGAAATATCGTTTCCATTCCGAAGTTAAAGTACTACAAGAGCGACCAATTGCTTTTTCTCGTAGCCTCGATGCGTTACGTGTCGAAGTTACGGACACGAAAAAAGGTGGCTCTACTATGAAACCCCCTGAAGCCATTGCATTTCATCTCGTTAAGGGAGCCATCAGACGGCGAGATAGAAACGTAAGGGTGGGAAAGTTTCGTAAATAATAGTGACTCCTCAGTCGCCACGTCAAGCGAGGGAAAAGCCATTTACTCGTTCCACGGCGACTTGCTAAACTTGCGCGAGCTGTTCGCGCCGCTGAGAGAAAGTTTCGGTGTAAAAGTAAATAGAAATTTAAACGGTGCAGAGGGGAACAGGTTACAAGAGCCTTGTTCTCCCATTCCTCGTATCCTTTGATCGTACGTTTGCGTTAAACGCCTTTCAACGGCCGCGAACTTCACAGTGGGGGCTAATTTGTTGTTTCACCGTCGTGCATTTCAATGATGGCGGCTGGTCCCTGTGTTGTTTAATGTAATTGGATGATAGGTTTGACGGACGAGGTTGGATCGTTCCCCGTGGTGAATTCGGATGATCTTTACGACGAAACGGGGATGATCGAAATGAAACGGAAGTTAATTTATGACGTCGATTGGCAATTTTTCATTAGCAGTCAGTTTAGAATAGCTACACTGTTAGACTAATGTCACTTGTTCTTCAGCATAGAAAGTGATTCGTTTTGTTGAGATTGCCGTTCGATATTTTTCAATCCTCGTTCAATTCGACAGTAGGCATGAATGGGAATTAAGCTTGCAATATATTTTAAGATACCGAAGCTTTGTCGAATTTCGGACGAGAATAATTAAAATATATCTGCAATTTTGTTTTAGATGTTGAATCAGGCTGTATAGTTTATTCAAAAATATTTTGTTCCTATTGATTCGTATATTGTGATGCACCATTTATCAGCAATTTATTTTTACAAATGACGCTCTTATTACTAATGTGCAATAAACAAATTAAGCAAAGGTAATTCAATCAAAACAGATGTGCGATTCCCATATTTATTTATATTTCGTTTGCAAACATGTGCCAAATCTCTTTCGTCGGCCCAAGATTAAGCATTACCTGCTTTTGCACGATTTGGCATTTCCATCTGCATAATCGAGTGATCGATAATCGAACCATCAATTTCCGTGTAATCGACACGGAATCAGTATGATGGATATCTGACTAATTGCTGTTCCGCTGTCCAGTAAATACATTATACATACATCGCTATCCCCCATACATTTCGTCTATGCTTACTAGTCTGGCATAATTATTTTCCAATTACAATATTTCAAACAGTACTGTCATGTATGTATATATGCTAGCGTACGTATAATTTCCTTTCCATTCATCTCGATGTCTGATCAAATTAAACACTTCACTTTAACAATTATAGTCCAGCTGTTCATAATTCATAATAAATGAACCGCGTGAAAATTATTATTGATACGAAGATAACTATCGTGCAATAACAAACACCTAGTCTCAATTCGCCGTATAATTTAGAATCTAGATAGTATTGATTGTGGTTGATATAATCTGTTGGAGATCGGTTTCTCCTGTCCTCAGAATCCTGTTCGAGTACGTCTCTGAAATGTTAATACTGTTAAGGGAGTTTCCACGTCGCGATGTCCCTAACTATACATGTCAGTCGCCCACATCCATCGGTCTTATATGTATGTATATAGGTAACGTCCGCAGAGATGCAGATACACACGTACACATAATATACACACAGAAAGCGATCCAGTCATTGGAGTCCCAAGCCAGGCACAATAAGGTGCAGATGTGACATGTTGTTCGAATGGACAATTCATGTATTCTTCAGGATAAGTCAAGGGAAAGTCGAAAATATTCGTGTTCATTTCGAGTGATATTTTGTAGGAGTAATGTATGTGTTACAATTTATGAAGACGGTGCTGAATATCAGTATTTAACTATTAGCTGAAATAACAATTCGACTGATACTCACCTTTTGTGTTGAAACAAAGATTGGCGCAATGGATAAATATCCAGGCAATAATATCCGCTATCGTATTCTGAATTGCGAATAAAATGTCAAGAACATCCAATGATAGAACCTTCCATAGCAGTACAACAATTCAACTAAGGTTCCAGATGCAAAGAGCAGTGCAAATATAAACAGTCTTATCTCTCAGCAGCTAAGTACGCCTCGATATGAGAGTAAGGAAACAACGTTCCAATCGTTTCCATTCTTCTTTTCTGCAGTTCGAGTCTTTGTACCAATTCACAGTCAACCTTTGCTTCGTCTCAAAGGTTTCGAGAGAGAGAGAGAGATACCGGCGGTTGAAAAATACACAATTAAATCTCGAGTACATTGCTTCGTTCTGTACCACGGCAGCTACGTTGCAACGCGGCCAGATCCTCAAAGCGTCAATTAAAATGGATGAGACATCGGGCCATGGCTCGAAGGGATAAATCCTGTGGACGAGAAAATGTCGTTGCCCTGCAAAACCGGGGAAACCGAGAAAATAGCTGGAGTATCGCAGTGAATCTTTTCATTAAACAGCACGCTCGTGATTCGATATAAATTCAATCGAATACGCCCCTTCCATTATCTCATGGTTGCCTGCTCAAAGACGCCAATTGATGTAACCCTTGGAGGTAGTCGCGGAACCTTTTGCACTTGCCACTTTAACATGCATTGCTTTGCACTTTGTGCGACGTTATAAAGTAAGAACTATTCGGGGAACATCCCTTAGACGGGGGCTCCTTTTATTCACCGACAGACAGAGGCACGACCGAACTCTTCGACGCTCGATATTGTTTCTGAATTATATTAATTTTATACGAATGGTTCGCGGCGTCAAAGGGGGACGAATAATTGACATAAAGTATGAAAAGAGAAACGTCCCTTCTCGTGAACTACCGATAAAGCTATTCCCGGAAATAAAAATGAGCACACGATAGAAATTCGATTCTCAATTCAATTCTCATTAAACGCAATTCATCTGTCGCTGGTTTCAATAAACTTACCTGATCCTTATCTCGATGGAAGCTCGACGCCATTTGCGACAATTTGTCAGGCTGCAAATTGCCTGTTAACTCTAACGAATCGCGACAGTAGTTGACTGCAGTTCTGGGCTATAACCGGAAGCCAGGTTACAGGTGTCCGAACTAACATGAACGTGAACTCGAACAGCCAGCGAAAACCTCTTTGTTTCCTCGGATCGATCGGGACGGATTTATATAGATATATGTACATACGTCGGTTCGCTGGACACCGGTAAACTATTATGTCCACTATAGGCCAGTCAATGTTAGAACCCTCTGTGCGTTGCACGCTGTTTGCCTGTGCAATTTGACGTAGATGGCTGCACCCGGACAGGTTTAACAAGTTCTCGAACGATTCACGAGATTCATGGATAACACTCGCGTTCTCGACCTATCGGTCACGATTTCACCGCTGCAACCTGGACATCGCGGGATTACCGTGACGCCAGGTTTCATAATTTTCGATGAATTGTGAACGCGGTCGCTGTAACGACTGTGCGCAGAAACCATTAAGCGATGCAGTTGTTTCAGAGGCGACGATTCGTTGAATATTTGAGCTGTGGATGAAATACGTTTGGGAACATAGCATAATTGGCAAGCATAATGTACATTTAATAATTATATAATAGACTCGCAATAAAATGATAACAATGAGGAGGAAAAGTCATGGCGAAGAGTTCCTAATTTTGTGGAAGTCGATAATAATAAAACAGAGAACGTTCTGAATAATAATCTATCTAGATTAATAAGAGGAAAGAGAAAGGTAAGATACTTTTGGCGGGTGTATATTTAAATTAAGTTTGCATTCAAGAAATCCGGAATTAATAAATAGAATGTTTTAGAAAGTTTCGTTTCGATAATGGAAAATTCAACAATTTCCTATACAAATATCTTCCTACGTCTATATAGATACCTCTGTATCGCTGTGAATATTGCTTTGTAAATTTAATATGCAATTCTCGTAACTTCTTTCACTTCCATATCATTACGTGCATGCAAAAGCTACGGGACAACTTTCGTATTTTTCATGCGTATACACGCTTTTAACTCTCACTCTATACAACACCGTATTTCGGTGGCAAATACACGTCATTCTGGTCGTGCGAGAAGAAAGAAAGGAAACTAACGAGCGAGGGGCGAGAGATTCGCGTTCCATCGAACGACCATTTATCAGAGTTTCGAACTATACCAGCAGAATACATACAGACACAACCTGTAACACGTTGCATAAATCTGCAATGTTGGGGCGCTATTGAAATTGGACGGTCTCCAAATGCTTTAAACAAACAACGAAATAAATATGGCCAACATATGAAGTTCGCCCGGTAAAATTTCGCCGATAAATTATTACGCGTACGTGCAAATAATCGAAGAAAATAATGTCGCGCAAATAAAATTCGCTCGTAATGTACAAAACTTTCGTTCGCAGATGGCTTTACGATGCTCGCGCTGAAATTGCATTCCTAGGCGATGAGAAAGTATTTATAATTTGAAAAACAAGATACTTATCGTGAGTTCTATCTGAGAAATATTTTTAGTCCCTTTATATTGCTCCCGTTTGACGTTAGAAATATTGAATTTCTTTTTAAAAAGCAAATCATACGTAATTTTTTAAATTTTCTATCAACCATTTTATTGAATTGCTTGAACGTGAACCAAGGTTTTTCATATTTTTCGTGTAAAAATAGTAAACTAATTTATTAAATTCGATATCGCTACGTATTGTAAATATACCACGCATATACATCCATTATGTCAGTCTATACAACTTTGCTGCCTGTCCTGTTAAATCTGTTTTGTCTCTTAACATAATGCCGGTAAACACGTCATAAAATTTGTCGCATCGTCGTTCGTGACATCATGTTTGCGCAATGTGATTATACTATAATTTCAAGTGGCGTACGTTTACAAGCTACGCTGTCAGCTTTGGTTAAAACATTGCCTTAGAAACAATCAGCATATTAAAATCTACCAATAAAAATAATTTGTCACCCTAGCGCTGAATTATTTCCACAATTCCACCAGGAGAAATCGTTGCATTCGGGGACACGCGTTTCACTATGAACGACACCAGTGCAAATAAAGGTCCGAGCCGGAATGAAACATCGAATGTAAAATCTATTAGCGTGGAAACGGTGTAACACAATTAAACGACAAAGGCCCGAGACATCAGCTTTCACGCGACGCGTTAATTCCTGCTCGTGAATTTCGCTCCATCGAGCGGAACCTGCATTTCATTTGCTTGACGGACAAATTAATAACGAATTTGATGGCTGGACATGTCGAACGTTGTCCATTCAACGGATAGGTTACACACAACGTTTCCCCTTTTTTCCTTTTGTTACTGCAGCTGCGAAATGCAACAAAATCTAGAATGTTCAAATTACTGGAGAGACGTACACGTTCGTTACGCGGTTGCAAATATAAGAAGCTTTCGTACATTGGAAGCTTGCTTCAAGGAGGTCTATGATGGATAATGAAGAAATTAAATTAAATCAAACCTTGAGCAATCTAGTATAGAGTATGAATCTTGAATCAAACTTCTTAAACGCATTGCTTTCCTCTCGCAATACAAGTACACTCTGCAAGGAACAAACCCAGGTGACTCTCTACTCAAGAGATTCCTTATGTCATTCAAGATTTGAGAGATCTCATATGAATCCCACTTTAGATTCAACAAAACCAGCACATACAATTCCGGATTTCACATACTCGTGTTTCGCTGTTTGCGATACGTGCAAGGAAGTCGACACGTGTGTATTGTAGTACCCCGAATTGGAGAGGCTCGACGCAAACTACCCTTAAGCCAAGAAAGTTAATAGATCGCTCTATATCCAAAGGGGTTCAATATACCCGTTGTGGATCCTGGTACATTATATGTATCGCCTCGAGGGTCAAGGATCAGTTTCGAGTTCCCTGGACCTTTCGTGCGACTGTTTTCTCCTCTCTCCCTCTCTCCCTCTTTCCCATTCTATTTCTCTTACATTATTTGTACCAAGTTCGTTCAATGTGAAGTTACTTGTATCGGGCTCTTTTGATACGTGGTTACCTGTACCTGGCTCGGTTTGTGTCACGTATGATCTGTCACAGATCCCTTTTGAGCCAAAGCTGTCCGTTCTCTGTCCTCCTTTTCGTCAGAGTCATCTATCTTTGAGCCAAAGTTGTCTGCTCGCAATTCCTTTGATCTAAAATACTCTGTACTAATTCATTTCAATGCAATGTCCTGTTCAACCGACGCTTTTAAACACGAATTGTGTGCACCTGTTTCCCTTTGATCCGAGCTGGTTCCCTTTGCGGCAGGGTCGCACGTCTCGTGTATATGTATAGTTTCTTATTCAGAGATCGTGTTTCTAGTTCAATTCGGCTCGCAGTATTTTGTAACGAATTTTTGCCAGTTCAAGTGGTGTCATTTTCCAAAATACCATTTTCCAGAGTCTGGTATTATTCGTAATAGAAACTATTAACGCAGAATTATTCAAAGTAGATCTATTATGTTATAAGAGAGTAATTTTGTGCTCGCAATTTCCTATTTCCAATTAGTTGCAAATAAGAATGCATATTTCGACCGGATGCGAAAGTATCGATGCGACCTCGATTTAGTACGGTGTGAAATCTAATTTTCACCTCATCAATTGCCATACTCGTCGACTCTTTCGGGCCCCTGTTACTGTATCAAAAGTATCGTCAATCGGATCGGAAACTCCGTGACCCGAATTCAAGTTGAACGAACATTCGAGGTCGCGAAACTTCACCGACTTCGTTCCAAAAGTCTTTAATCACATAATTTAGCAGACTTTGCATAGCCGTTGAGCACAACCAACCCCGTACTATATCTTTCGCGCAACCCCCAGCTGTGTAAAACATTTTACACGGGTCAGATAGCGTTACCCGCCATCAGCATTATTCAGCCGTAGAATAGGGGGCAAGCTGAAACCGACATCCACACACTATAAGATAATACTATATTACGGAAGCGAAGCTGAGGGCGCAAACAACGCGACGAATTATTGGGTCAAGTTTAATGACTTAACTTTACCACGCCCTCTTGTCCCCGAGACTTCGTAAATCATGGATGCCCTTACGGCGACAAGAATCACCTTGTGTCATGGTATGCTATATAAATCCAGGGGACGAAGAGGCTTCTTAAAGTAGTGAAGCCATGCGCAACAATTGTGTTCCCTAGTACGTACTGTACTTACGTGTTGATTTAATATCAACGTATCAAGGCAATCGTCGAGTAAGAATCAAGCTGATAACTATTCTTTATTATTCTGATGAATCGCAACAATATGATATAAAACATACCATTGAAAACAATAATGTCACTGTTAACAATTTAACACTCTTCCCTACCAGAAGCTTATTTACGATAATTGCTTTCATACAAATTTATATGATAAACCAGCGATGTTTTAAATGAACACTGTTACCTATATACCGTGAAGTTATGAACTTTGGAAAAATGTACCGATTTGTAAAGAAAGCAATGAAATTTCCAACGAATGCACGCCAGTGTAATTTGCACGTTCGAACCGACTTCGAACCGAAAAGAGGCAAATAGAAACATTTAATGCACACCTTCCGCTTTGAAGGAATATGCAAACATATTTTCGAAACAAGTGTAACCATGAGAGGCACACCAGCGCCGCGCACATAACAGTCACACGTGTAGCTTAATTTTCACGGATACCGTGCGGTGACATCTCCATGCCGTTTTCCATTTCCACGGGCGACGGGTGTACACGCGTGCACGAATGTCTTCGGTTATTAGCTCGGCTGGGATATTAATCCCGGTTAGTGGCAAGTGGCACGATAATGGCGACACTTGCGTTGCGGTCAGCTCGAATTTACGTCGACCGGGCTCTTGTTGTCGGGGCCTTCTGTCGACCGGAAGCGAGTCATTGTCGAAACACCGGACCATCGACGGTAAACCTCCGCCGTTTCTATTGCCGTTGCCGCTGGCCGCTCCGCAGACAGCGGGGCACGTTGGAAACGCCGCGTTGCAGATAATTGTTCGCAGATCGAATCGCGGAAGCGATGGGAATTAGCGACGTAATTAAAACACCCGAACGGAGCGCGATAACATATTTTCCATCGTTAGCACGGTCGATCGTTCAAATTGTTGCACGGCCAGCGACGGTTCGCTCGGGCCCATGAATCGTTGTAACGTTTCATTTTCACGATATTGCCAATGCCGTGGAGAGATTTTAAATAAGCGAGGCCTGTCGCTGCTGGGTATAGAGTGTTTCAAACGCTGCGGGATAATAAAGTGTTAGGTGCTGCTATTGGTGTTTGGAAAACAATTGCCAATATCGCTGCTGCAGCGACACTTTAGCGTATTCCTGTATAAACCGGCGTATCTGCTTTTCGCTTTCAAGCGAGCGGGCTATCCGAGCAATATTTTTTTTATTATATTGAATAAATTCTCTGTCCTGTTTACTGTTATATTTATAGCACAAGACGGAAATTAAAGTATGATTGAATAGGTCCAAGAAATATTATTATGATAATTGAAAAATACCTTTTAAATATATATAACCATTTGCAATACAAACTACCAAATCAGGAATCACATTTACTATCGAATCTCCTAATGGAACTATCGTTTTAAGTAGGCGATTTTCAAATTCATGCCCCAATTAGTACATTACAAACTGTATCACAAGTGTACCGCAATAATTGAATAGCGAATATTTCTTGAACTTGTGAACAATATTGCGGACACGTATATGCACACTCTGCGACTCTCGTGCGGTGTAGTGCTGAAAGAAACATCGCGTTAACAAATTTGTAATCGTTGAAATAAATTCCATGCACAAAACGAACAGCCTCGTTAACGATGGAAGATTTGTTAGCACGAGCGGCTATGAAACATTTTTTTTAACTATCCGCTTTTTCAATTCTTAACTCCCGTTACCTTCACGTCGCCAGGATAATTCGCATCTGTGTGCAAGTACAGTCAACGAGTAGAAACGGGAGGGCTCAAATTATTACATTTCCTCTTATGCTACGCACAGAAACTTTTTTACAAATGTGTGGCAACGTAGCTTTCCCCGCGAGTAATTTTTTGTTCGTCTGAGAATTCAGCCTGTATGCTTCAGAAACATTTTTCACATTGTATTATTTGAATGAAAAGTTTATTTCTGAGAAGTTGAAATTTTTCGACGACATTTTCTTTACTTATTCACGCTGCATTTATTAACGTCAGCCGTTGTTCGTGAGAAAAATAGGGTTGAAGAATGAGCTGGAGATTGTGTAGTATGGGAACGTATGCGTGCAGCCAGTTTCACTTGCAAAGCATGTAAGAAAATTTTGTTAAGCGACTGGAGTAAATAAGGCATCCTTTATCGTTGATATGGGGCTGAAAAGAAATGTCTTGTCGCTATTTTTTTTAAGAAAAAGTAGCGTGACGGGTGAAATTGAAGCGTGATTGAGTTATGGATATTGTTAGCTGCGCGTGAGTGAGACGAAGTAGTGTTATTTGGGGGCTCGGGTGTTGCTGACACTGATTTGCTGTTCACCTTTTCAAAATTGTAACCTCGTCACATTTCTGTATGAATTAAAAATTGCTTGAGACAGAATTATAAATTATCGACTGATCAATAGAAAATGCATTCAAAAGTATTCCAAATTTTCAAACACATGAGATATGTAACATGTGAAACTACGAAGATCTGTAGAAACTTGTACGAAACCTCGACCCATGGAACATGAAAATGAAGAAAGTTTTACTCAAGAATGTAGAACTTGAAAGTCTAAGAGGTTTAATCATCCTGGATAACCAGGACGAAAGTTCTACACTTCAAGCTGGGCAAATAAGAAATTGCAGGATATATTTAACTCACATCGCAATTTACTTCTCACACTTCTCAAACACATAAACCACAATTAAAATATCAAATACCTGCCTCTATTGCAAGTCTTATAAGCTCAATATTCCCAATCTGTTGTTTGTTTGTTTTCAACAAAACTATTCGCCCCACACTTTATCCGATTCGTTTATTTTAACCTCATCGTTCTGTATCACAAGCGTCCTTGTAAATGAAATCTAAATTATCATGCCTGCATCGCAGTAATCTCTTCACACGCGAAACGGTGTTACTAAATATCTTTGGGTTGGAAGAATGACCTGCGTTTACATTACAGGAGTAGATATATGCGAGAAATCCAGAAAATGGTTGCAAAAGAACCGAAGAAAAGTAATTAAGGTCGTCCCTGCCTGCGGTTGCGCTATCTTCTCAAACGTTACCAGCGACGCAGCCTCGTTATTGCAACAAGATAATGTTAATCTCTCGCGACGTCTCGAAATTACGTTTTTAATTAGCCTGGTTTCACAGTGCGAATCAGAGGTCCAGTATCAAAGGGGAGGATCGCTGAAAAATTCTGCGAACAGTCGTAGCCCGA
Organism: Nomada fucata; assembly: GCA_948146005.1. Lineage (NCBI taxonomy): Eukaryota > Metazoa > Arthropoda > Insecta > Hymenoptera > Apidae > Nomada > Nomada fucata. Next base: position 11,490,335 of record OX411275.1, read on the forward strand.
ATTTCCATGTCGTTACGGGGCTGCAAAACGTTCGAACCAAATTCTTCTTTGGAAAAAGAACGCTTTGAGGATTAATTTACTGCGTACTGATTGAGGGCGATCTTATGAATGGGGAGGGGATGCAAGTCATTAAGCAAAAATGTTCCCTCCTTCGACGAATACGTTGGATTCTGTAGGGCAGACTCGAATGAGCTTTACGTATTACATAGAAAGGGTGAGGACTCTAGAGACGGGAGTGAAGCGTTATTTATTAGTAAAGCGGTAGTTCCGTTATCGCTCAGCAATCGTATACAAATAGGAGTTAGAGACACGAAAATAATATTCTTTCTCCTTCATTCTTCTCCAGAGTTATCACTGGAAATATGCAAAATAAAATAGTAAATACCAAAACAGATTTCTTTTCCGCGTATATCTGTTACACCGTGTAACATTTATCTCCCAATACACAGTTACCTAAATTGAACAAATTGAAGAAACAAAGAATACATCTCCCTCAATTTCCACGCCAGGTCAATCCGTCTCCATCTTCGCAATCGTCGATGCAAATATAAACATTCCGATTACGCACGCCGACAAGCGAATAAATTTCATGAAACATTCCTCGAAACAAGCCGAGATACCATGGGTCAAACCGTTCCGTGTTCATCGTGGAATCTCGATTTTCCCTTTCGACGAGACGCTGTTGCTAACAATCTCGCAGAATCGCCCGCCGCAACGGGAGTTATCGTGAAGAGGTTTATTCAAATAGCACGAGTCCTCCAACCACGGTTGCCTGAATATTCGTGGAACGTAATCTAGTCGACGATGCACGATTGTGCGGCCGGTAGAACGGTGCCACGGAAATCGTTCGCGGGACAACGCCCTGGCGCGTCGCGACGCGCTGTTTTTGTGTCCCTCCAGAATAATCAACGAGGGTGAAAAGCCGGGTGAAAAAAAAAAGTGTTTCCGGTATCCTTGCAATGCCGGGAAAGTCGTGCATTAACTTTTCGAGATGTACGAGCGTGGTATACCGTTTCATTTCTTTTGTCGCGTCTGGAAAAGCGGAGAAAGCAGACGGGAACGGTTTCGACGGCATTAATTTTAGTGCATGTTTGTATTACACTTGGCGGTTGTTTAATTTATGGCGACGGATGCATTGAAATGAATTTGCAAGGAATTAATAGTCGGGGAGAAACGGAGACGAATAGATTTGTAAGGGGAAGCATCGATGCGCACGGTTGACCGATGTCTGACTTATCACGTGGACTATCTACTTGAATGTCTTGTATACGCTTGACCGAACTACTTGCAATACGCGTTGTGCTATTCATCAGTTATATTTATGGAGTATTATTTCTTGAAAAATATTTGAACATGCTTGCGAGTGAAATATTACGATACTATTCTTGAGTCATCAATTTTCTTTTTATCCAAGTTGGATTGTCGGTAAGGTCGTACCAATTTTTAGAAGTTCTTAAATATTAAGCAACTAAATGGTAAAAAAATTGTTATAGACAATTTCAGATAATATCAGAATTCGCGAGAATCGAATGAGATTGAACATCGAAGGTAAAGCTAATAGAAGAGTGAAAATGAAAATTTGGTAGATCGTATTTGGTATCCATGCTTCACGTGATCCACGTAAACAGAGATTCTATGCAATGTCGGCATACAGAATGGTTCATTTACCCATACCGTTCTCCTGTCAACATAATGGTCATCAGAAGCTCGATATTGCTTTTCGGATTAACAGAAAAGCACTGTTCGTCTATCAGGATAAAGGTATTCATTGGATCCAATCGGCGAATTTTACCGTGCGGCACATGTGAACCAAACAATAGCCTTAGTTCAATGTTTCGCTTGGTTAATAAATCCTGCGTCTGGCACGAAACGACGAATAAATTAACGAACGCGAATTATCTTAAATTTCGTTTCAACGATATTCGAGAACTGTCGACAGGCAGACGTTAAATATGTTAAATAAATTATATTATAAGTAAAATACACATTCCTTCGCGCCATCGTGATTGAAAAATCGATACCCCAAAAATGCAATAGTCACGTCCCATTCTCTAGATACAGAATATTCTATTTTTTATTACCACTCTTAAATCCATTTTCGAAATTTGTGTAGGAACTGTAAGCGAATTTTGTAAGATCCAAGAATAACAAGGGAATACAATTATATGAATATTATCGTCGGGATTACTCATTTTAACTCGTGCCACGCGATGAACGTGTACAATTCAATAACACGTTTCACTTGGCCAAATCTCGAATTCTCCACCCCATTGGGAACACGTTCGTTCATGTAAAAGACCTAATAATGATAAACGATCGCCCGCAGCATCGTATCACAGGAGCTGTACCAGGCTTTTATTTGATGCTCCCGATCTTATTATACGAGAAGTAAGACAAATCGTTCTTAATGAGTAACGATTTGTTACGGGATATGGGAAGGCAGGAGGACGCTCCACTAACGGTGATATCGTGGGGAAGCTTTTTGATACTAGTCTGCGTGAACGATCCATCGACCCAGACTTCCACCAAGGAGGGTGAAAAATACGATAAGGGTTGTGGCAGCGTCGCATAAACAACGTGGACCAACGAACACAGCAGAATTCTAAAATGTTTCTCGCGCACCTACGAACACCAACTAACGAACAAATGAAACGAAAAAAATATCGCGTTCACCGTCAATCCATTAATAACAATAACAGCAAACATTTCCTATACACCGTTGAAGTAAAGAAATCGACAGTGAAACGGTAAAACTAAAATAATTACCTTATCAATCACTTGCGAATCATTTCACGTGTCCTTCCCTTCTCGGGTATACTGCGTTCGCTGTGAATTTTTTGCGACGCTATCATTTAGGACAGCAGCGAGGTGGGCGCCTGAATAATTCTACCCCCATCCCCATCCCATTAAACGTGCAAAGCTCCGCGGTGTTACGGTCCAACGATTTCGGTTCCACAGGCCGGTGCAAATTTCTGAGTTATCGAGAGCGTGACGTCACGGCTGCGTTATCGCTTAACCGATTTCGTGGGCTTGAATCGGTCACCGGCTCCGCGGTGCTTCGTGCCAAAGCCAGCAGGCCCCCCTTTCGGCGGAGTAATTTTCCAGAAGGGTGGATTCGCGTGAGCCAAGCTGACCCGTGTGGAACGACGCGTAGTCGAGGATAAGATGAAGGGAAGAAGATGAGTGGAATGAAGCACAAGTGCATGGCAGGTTAAGGGAGACGATGAAAGAATGGCAGTCAAAGTCGGACGGCTTAGCACGCTTGACGAATTGGTTCCTTGGTGAACTGTATACTGATCCGTTAAGTATTTGCTGATTATATGTGGTTTAATTAATTAATGATTTGGATATAATCGGTTCTGTATTGAATAACTTCTACACGTAAATGGGAAAAAATGGCAATGTTTAGTACGGTCATCTATTTCTTGCCTACGAAAATAGTGACTCAATTGATTCACCAGCTGAAAGTTTTATCCATAAAGATATTTCGGAACTACGAAACTCATGTTCAGAGAAAGTTGGACTTACGTTGAGTGGCTTCTGTGCACGTGGAACTGAATACTCATCAGCATCGTGACGATTATTGTCACCCCGGGTTACGTTTCTTCCTGTATAGAGACTTGATGAGATAATGTCGAAAAGTTTCTAGTAGGTCGTTCAGGATAATGAAGGGTGATGTCTCATTTGATTAAGAAACCGCTTGGATTGGATCCCGTCAATCAAGATAAGTGTAATGCTTTATAAGAATTCGTTATTAAGAACAAGGTAAATAGTGCATTGATAAAATGTGACCTCAGAAAATTGATTGCAATTAAATAAATTTCTCTTCAGGCAGAACATCTCTTAGTATATTTACAGTAGTTATACAATTTTGTTTTCTATATTCTGTGACGTGTATCTAGCATCGCCTACAGAATTTGTTGAAATTATTGAGTTATTGTTTGCGATGATTTACTATTTCCGCTTTTCGAAAACAGTTTGAAGTAAGTTGCTATTAAAGAAAAAGTGCAGGTGGATACACATAATGCAAAACTATATAAGCTCGTTACATCGCCTGAATCAAGAACCAATTTGAAGTCTTTAGTTTATTCTAACATTCTGCTTTACGTTCCATTCGGCTACGGATAAAGCCGCAACTGTTTAACCACGTTTTCCAATTCCACTACTCTTCAAGTTATCATTGTTGTGCGACCAATTCCCTTACACTGAAATTTCCGCGTGCACTCTACAGGTACAATCCATTCGCCTCTGTATCTCACCTGAAACAGAGCCTCGTGTCCCAAACAGCCACTCGATCCCGTCTGCGCTTTCCTAAACACTTGTCATTTGCAGCTGTTCTACGAGGGGAGCATGGACAATCGGTGTCCGAGAAATGCACTCGCCCTGTGCAATGAAGAGCATAGATACTATACGAGCCATCGTATCTTCCGTGTCGTTTGGTAGAAGCCTCGAAAACGAATTAATTATCAACCGCCAAATTCTCTTCGTCCAAATGTATATTGAATGCAATTCTCCGACACAACATAATTTTCTAACGGAATATGAATTCAAAGGAAACATTAGTATCTGCATGAAAATTTCCCCGATACATATTTATCTCCACAATTATCTGATTACATTTCGCATTCAATTCTGAGCTTCCATAACATATCGAATGGTACATTTATGATATTAACGTACACAGTACAATTTCCGCATAATACAATCGTAACAATAATTCTATTACCGTACTCGTCCTCCGGAATACATCGATCCTGACATTATATTTCTCGCAATCCTTTACATCACGTCGCGTTACAACATCTTGCCAAACAATACATATGCACACTCGACCACGCACACAAAGCGTCCACACTAAATACACCGAACTTCGTGCACAAGTTTCTCCCGACAGACTTGTGGTCCAAAAGTGAACCGGTTCCAAAACTGCTTGCTTCGTTTACTAATTCAATTACATGCCCTGGAACAAACTGGGCATGCGTTTAATAACCTTCCGTACGATCCTATCGCCTCATTCTCTCCTCTATTCCCGATGTCTGGCTGAATTAATGTTATTTCATCTTCGCCAGGCTCGGCGGATAGCCGACGTTTTGCTCCGCGATCTCGTCCTCTCCTTTAATTTAATGCATTGTCTCGGCGAGCCACGGAACTGGAATAATAATTCATTACCGAATGACCTGCGAGGCAGCATCCTCGTTATAAAAGATGCCCCCTACGGGATAGCGTGCCACGAAGAAACTTTTCCTCCCTATTTCTCCAGAGATCGTCGTCCCTACCTTATCCCGCGTACCTTTTTGTTCGCCGCGTCCATTCGCCTTTGCTGGCGCGGAACAGGAAATTCTGACGGATGTAAGACAACACTGGCGGCATCAGGGGGGCCGGGAAATTCGCTTGGATACTTTGAGGATGACGGGTTCGTTCGTTTAGTTCTTGTGCAATTCGCGGGAAATGTAGCGCGTGGAACGATTTTACATATTCCTTTCCAGCGATGAAAATACTTTTGTCGTGGTAGAGGGGAATTCGAATTATATGTTTCTGATGGCTCGCATGTAATGGATTGTATTTCAATACACGAGGGATAAGGGAGAATTTTTGTGTTAGTATATTTGTTGGTCAATTAGAAAGCTGAATTCTAATTGTTTTTATTATTATCTCCGCATAGGTTGTTGTTCGAACTGGGGGGAATGCAAGTGTCGGAATTGCCGCACGTGGCAAATATTTTTTTATTTCGCGGAGGACACTCGTACGATTAGATGACGCGTTTGGGTAGCAATATTATTTACGCCCGACACAATGGCGAATTGCCACTTTCCTTAAAACATGGAGGCAGCGATAAATACTTTTTCAGTGTTTCAATTTGCCCGCGTGATTTGTGGCGACACAGCCTGCGCAGTGTTTCGTAACTTACGGTACAGTCGTAAGGGGAACGCATCGTGAATAAATTAAACCGATAAGAAAATCTATGCATAAAAATTCTTCGCGTATCAAAGAATTATCTCCCGTTCGAAAGCGATCGCCGTAGATCCACGTGAACTTAAAGCTCGCCGTGGCGTGAAGAAGAAAATGCCCCGCAAGAGCTCCAACGTTGCCTGCCTGAGGGAGATTCTACATTTATTTGGCATTCACCCTCGTGCCCGTTTATAAAGTTGCATTTCAATTCGCCCGGCGTCGGGGTGAAAAGGAGGGAGAACGAGAGGCAGCAAAAGAGGAGAGAGAAAGAGAGCGGCCCAGTCGACGTATGCGGAGAAGCGACACAAAATATCCGTCAATGTGGCCGGAATTGCGAAAGGCGAACGCCGTTCAATTTTATTTCGGTTATCGCCGCGAATCCCCGTTAAAATTGAACTCGCCAGAAATCTTTGCTCGGCCGATCGTCGCGCAAAATTTCCATCTTACCGAGATTGACTGGAACGGCGAGGAACGGGGAAAATCACTGGAATAGTGAGCCGTGGCGAAATGGAAACCGCGGGGGAAATATTTCGACGTGGAACTGTAAAGATACGATGGCTGTTACGCCGGCGACGTTTATGGACAGCTTCTTCGTCCTTTCTCTCCTTGATTATAATTTTAAATCAGCCGCTCCGCGGGAACGTCCTATGAACGAGATTACCGTGATATCGTGGCTCAGCTTTCGCGAGCCACTGTCTGGTAAAACTGGGGATGAACGTGATGACGAGGGTATTACTCAGGGGGGATCCTGTGACATCATTGAAGTGGTATTAAGTGAGCGTCGTGGTGGAGTCTAACGTTAGACGATTCAATGACAGATATGGTTCTTTAGTTGCTTGCGGAGAAATTGATGGGTATAAATAATTCAGGACCTTTTGTTTTGTTAATTATTATTGCATTATTGTGATGGAGTGTTACTGCGTTTCAAAGTACCTAGGGGGTGGTCGGATGGAAGTAGAAATGACGTTCCCTTAACATTGTCAATGAGGCAGCTGTTGGATTTTTTTTGTCGTAGAAGATTGGGAAAATAGACAGCGGGATAATAATAATTTAATGTACAGGAGTTAAGTGAATTACGATACGGCATCCCCAGAGCGTAATAAACCCTTAGCGCCCTGAAAATAGAAAAAAAAAAATGTTGAAACAATATTTCCGTTAAATTGCTGGCCGTATTCTTTCTTCAACATCTTCTGGAGATTAAAGAACCAGAAAAAGAAAGGTCTCTCTCTTTCTCTCGCCTGCTCCTTTCGACATTATAAACTTATCTTTTCCGCAGAAAATCGCAGCCTGTTTACACACTTTTCCTTTCTCGGTATCTACTTCTTTTGCAAGCTCCGCGATTTAATCTCAGATATTACGACCGCCTAGCTTTGCAAATCATATTCATTACTTAAGACGGACGAGTTTCTTCCCAGACTTTCGTTGTTCCAGTTGTGTCTCGTTTGAGGAACACAGATACTACTTGACGAACGTAATACAATATGGTGCTAGCAAATGTTCTCCGAGTTGTGCAAATTGTTAACAAAATTTGCCTGAGAATTACTTTACTCCCGACGATTTCACTTAATTGAAAATATACAAATCTTGATATTCAGGTTCACTGCCATTATTTATCTAGACACGCTTAATAATTCACACAAATGAGCTGACATCCGCCTGCAATTGTTTCTCGCCAAATGACGTAAAAAGCATTTATTGGAATTTCATTTGAGAGAACGAATCAACAGAACGAAATTTATATTTCAATTTAAGCGCAACCTTTAAATTCGGCTTTATCTGGGATCGTTATCACTATTTTAATGGTCACGGGGGTAAAAATCAATTTGAAAGGAAAAAGGGAAGGGAGATTTTTCGTGAAAATTTACGCTACACATTTGTTCCCTACACTTGATTGTCCACGAAGACAGCTCACGTGTGACCCCCGTTTTCTCATTCTCGTCCAGGTGAAAAATTGCCCGTTTCAGTTCTCGGATTTTCCTTCTTACACGGCGATGTGGAAATTCGTCGCGGCAATCTTTCTCTCTATATATCCTCTCCCAAGATAATCTATTTTTATTGCCTCGGTTGTGAGATATAATTCTCCATCGTGAGAGTACTACTTCTAACTTGAACTCTATCTAATTGAACATAACAATAACAGTTTTACGCATCTATTTTTCGCGTCAACGAATTCTAAGCATTTCAGCGCGCAATAATGTTGGCAAAACGTGAAAGTTGTTTGCGCAATATCATATTCGGAATGCACGCTGAACGTTTCAATGGCGATACCGTACAATATGGTCGTACAGAAATATTAAAGTATTAGTAACGTCGTGTGTGCAGCAAAACGATAGGCGCGCTCCGCGGAAAATCATTTTATCCGCGAATGCGACATTCATGACTGATCAGAACTGTTTAATTTGTGGTATTCCATTCATTCCACGAGCGAATGCACCCTCTCGAATTCAATAGCCCTTTATAATCGAGCCTTTGTCCGCTCGACGAATATTTAACGTTTGATCGTGTCAAAATTATTGCACGATATTGTACATTGTTCCGCGGATTCCCCTTGCTTTATATTTCCTTCGTTCCTCGAATTCCTCCATTTATAATCCATTAACCGCATTATTATAATAACGTTATTAATCGAAATACGATGAAACATTTTTATGACGAACCGAAGGTTGCGTTGAAAGTATTTAAAGAATTCCGAACGAACGAATTAATACCGTGTCACAGTTTCGTCTATTGTATAATTCTGAACCAGCTAGCATCGAGAATCGCTTAACTTTTTTTGTACTCCTACGAAAGATATACAAATTGTGAAATCCGCGAGCTCCAACCCTCCAATCCGTTTGTCGATGTCGTCGTTTGACTTTACGACTCGCGAATCGACTCGACGAACCTTTCAAAACTATAAAACCGAGCTTTGAGTGGATCAAGAGACTTAATGTCATTATTGTCGTTGCTGGGACAGTCAGCACTAGCAACTTATTACCGGAGGAGGTTTATTATCGGAAACGTTTCTCCAAGTTGCTCACGATACTCGTAAATCGAAATCTCGTTCCGCGGAGCTGCGCACAGGAGGCAGGCTTCCTTCGACCGCGGGTCGAATAGAGATATAGGGGGTGGGAAATAGCTGGTGCACGAGATTGTCTGCGATTTCGTGAATCTGAAACGTAGATCGCCGGGCTTGCGATATTTTCAACGAGATGGCCCTCGAACGAAGGTCAAGATAGTAGGAATAAATCGCCTTGATATATAGAAGAGATAAGACCGTGATGAGGCGATGAAGTTGGACGCTGACCGACGCGGAGCGACGCGACGCAGCGAGCGATAGCCTCTCGCCCCATTGCATTCTGATCGAGCCAATACCAACGGCCCTGTCGCCACGAAAAATCCGCAGAATATTCCACCCACTCGTTTCCTGTCCTCGTGCTATCTTGTTAGAAGACGTTCGTCGTTCCCGCGGGACGAGCTCCTCGTTACACGCTAAATTAATCTTGCGAAAAGAACTGGAAATAGATTTAAAGCTTCGCTGGGGGTTGAAAGACAATGCTTCTATTCCTCTCGCATAGAAATATAGACGTATTTATAAATTTTTAGCTTCCTTAGTAATTTTTATGTAGCTACCGAAATGAAATACTTATTTAAAACGTTTGCCGACTCTTCGCAACGGGAAGTATCGCTTGATCAAAGGCTTGCTTCAAATATGAACATCGCTATTTCTACTGACGTAATCGTTGACTGTTATTGGGAGAATATTAAAGAAATTAACTATTGGAGCGAGTCGAGCAATTCTCTCCAGTTGAACATCCCCTTGCTCCGCGACAGCATCGAAATGCAACCCTCGAACGTAATTTCGAGAGCGTGTAACTTCACGGGGGGTTGAACCACTAAATTACAACTAAGTCTGTGCTCAGCTTTATTCGCCTCGTGTACTAGCAGCACACGTGTTAATCTTTTCAAACAAGCGCGGCAAGTGCCTCGCGAACGTGGCACAATGCTTAATCCTTCGAGTCACATCTAACACGCGCTCAGAGTAACGTCTATTATCGTGCCTCTTCTGCTTTCGTTGAGCGTGTTGGTGTGTGTTCCAGAGCACGACGTGGATCTCGGAAAATTCTAATTTCCCTTTCGTATTCCGAACACCCGCGTGTTATTGTGGCTCCCGGATCGTCGAGAAATCGATGGGTTCTCGACGTCGATGAGCCAGAAACTGCGTAGGGCAACGTCTCCATAATCCCAGGAAACGCTGATCCCGCGGTGCTTTCTATAAATCCCGGTATAAAAATAGGATCGATCGTTGCGATTGCGTGAAAGGGGTCCGCGAATAATCCACGTGAACGGAACCCCGCTGACGTGTGTAGACTTCGAATGCACGGTGTTACGCAAACGTTTGAGGGGAAAATTGGTCGACGTGATTTCAGAATTGTTGGACTGAAGTTGCGTTAGTTAACGTGATACGTGATACGTGAATAGACGACTTGATTTGGGCTGATTTTTATGTTTCACCTTTGCCGATTTTCTGCGCTACTTTTGTTATACGACGGTCGATAAATTTTTATATGCGCATATGGTGTGCACAGGCATAGGTGGTAGTTATCAACAAGAAAGGAAAACTGTTTAAACAAGATATTTGAAGATGTATAAAGATTTGAATTTTCTGCGTCAAAGGCACAGTAAAATGATTCTACGCTATGTATACACTTTTTTAAATAATCAGGTACTAAAAAATAGCGTTCAATTCTTGAGTGAATTAATTTAATCTAGACGGTTCCAAAGTAAACTAGCTGTACTTAAAATTATACATCGAAATACTTAATATGAAATGCACGTACCATGTAACAGGGTGTAGCTCAAAATTATTACAAAGACGTTGCTCACATTTTCGAATGATAGTTTCTTTCGAATCCTGTCTTACGTCGTCCCTATTCTTTTCTTAATTCTCCTGTTAACGTGAATATATATTATGTAAATGTATTATGCACTATGTAAACGTTCAACTCGGATCGGTGCCACTGTGCCAACATTCTTGCGCCAACTCGACGTTGCAGAGGCTACGAAAATTCGGTGGAAGGTAACGGTTGCCCTTTCCTTGGTCCGCTTAAAAGATTCGACAACGTGGAAGGCTATGTGACAGCTTCTGCTTTACTGCACCGATGCTTTTGGCGTTTCAGCTTCCCCCTCGAAACACGCTGCTTTATTTTTCGAGTACTTTCGCGTGGCTCGTTCATCTTCCACGACACGTTCTCAAGCCTTACGACCACTGAGCTCTTCTTCACTCGAAACGAGAAACACTTGATCAGTTAGATAGATTAAAAATGAGGAAATTTATTGTGGAGTACGATGCGAAGCGAATTGAATTTTTATAGTTTTTCTTAAATTATTTTTGCGCTTATTTCCTTTCGTTGTACAATATATTATTAATCTATGTTGATTGAGCGAGGGATTCTATAAGGGATTTCACATATTGTTAGGTAGTGATTCATGCTACAATAATAATGATAATATTTTCTTTTTTATTAAATCTCCCATGGAAAGATTATTTTAATACCTATATTTTCACTGCCGTACTTTATGCACGCTATGCAAAATATTCAGTTATTTGATACTGCAATACTGTTGGAATATGAAATCGCGATTAAATATTGAACCATATTTCAATCGAGGATACTACTGCAAAGAAAAAGTATATCGCCAAATTTGATATTTCGTTGCATTAATTCAGAATGATACGGTAAAATGTATTCGACGAGTCAAGTGAAGAAGACGCGAAGCGTTGGATTAATCTGGTCTACGATACAGGTATATTTGATAGAAATTCAATATAGCGTGCTTCAATATTTACACCGCTTTGAATTATATTTCGCGAAATTCTCCATCCCCCTGAATATCCCCGAAATTAACACGGGCTTCCTCCTTTCAGCATCTATTCCGTCAAAACCGGCATTAAACATTATGAAATACCCATCTTTTAAATATATGAATCCTTTCTCTCTGCTAAACAAAATTTCCCTTCCCGTAATTTCAGGAAATTATTCGCCGTTAATACGCCTCGTCGTTCATAAATCATATTATTCAGCATCCGTAACGTTTCGACGTTTACTACGCTAACCGATATTATTACTTAACCGTGATCGCGACGTTGACGCATGATCTAAAATCCGCCGATGACCCACTGATCGACTATCGACACCGTCGGGACGGGCACGGAATCGCATGCAAAACACGGTATCGCAATTTTCGGAGGCGTGTACTTCGAATTACAACGGGGATTCGATCGATTTACGAAGCAGCCGGCACGGCACAGATCCAATATCTTCCGATCCGAACCACATCATTAGGTTACGTTCGCACGGTAATTAACAATTCCACGTGCAATTTCCCATTCGCGTCAATCCACTCCAGCCGCTTTATTATCGAACCGTGCGTATCACGGTCCTGTTTCGTGACACTTTTCGCGAACCCGTGCAAATCGTGCCGAACTGTTGCGAGATGATCGTTCCATTCGATTTCGTCGATGCGTGAAACGTTATTCACGCGTGGCGAGCGACGAGTCGTATTATTTTAATCGAATCAACGGAATAACGGGAACGAATTTCTGAAATCTGTTTGATCAACCATTCTTTCATGCCGTATCGTCGATAGGAACGAAATTATTGCGTTTTCGTTGGCAAACAGAGCGGGCCGCGACTAATTGGTTTGCCTTTCCACCCGTAGCGCGCGTTTAAGCACACAGTTGAAACGTTACTCCGATAGGAATGTGACTGGAATAGATCGTTTTATAACGCACGCGATCACGTCGATCAGGCGATAACCGCTTCGACCAGTTCTTCAAGTTTGGTTTATAGTTCGAACGGAGTTACTGTCGATCGACTGTCCATGAATCGCTGGATAAACTCGACGGTGAGCTGATTGTGAGCACGCTAACGAGCGTAACTTTTACACGAATTTTAACTTTTTGACGGGCGACGTTGTTCTGTTTTTTTATTAGCCGTCGGCTAAGCGCGTTTCGGGAGCGGAGGCAATTAAAGTTTAACAAAAATTGGATAATGTTCGAACCGAAAGTTAAGGGTGCAACCCATTCTCCTCGAGTTTCCCTTGATTATTCAACACCTGACAGGTGATTTATGCAGATGTAACTACTGTGCGATAATTCTTGGTGTTTTGGAAAGAAGTAGAAAAAGTTCAAAATTTCTTGTGGGATCAAATTTATTATTATTATTATTTATTATTATTTATTATCTTTTGAAATTCGCGGTAGAGATTGTCAGCGCACCTTTATTTGTGGGTGAAATAAATTTCATTCAATTTACCGATTAAAGCTTTTAATATATTTAACTCTGAGCAACATATTTTGTAAATTTGGTCGCACGAACCTTTCCCATATTTTCCACGACTTACTAATTATAAGTGATTGCGTTACTCGCATATTTGACATATTATTTATTCTGCCCTATTTGGTATACTCGATGCAACTGTTATTGCAAGCTCTGGTGACGTGTTATCTTTATCAATAATGTAGTACATCCTCCTCTTCGCGAGAGGAAGTTGAATACCAGTTTCCTTGTTAATAATGTTCGAACCAAACTTCAACATATCGGGTCTCACAAATTTCCACTAGAACCACAAACATCTTCATTCAGTTACACAACGAGATTCTATTGCATCTTTGCCCATTCAGGTATTATGAAATAAAAGAACCTTCCTGACATTCTCTCTTCTCTCAGCTCCTAACGCAAATAGCAAGAAAAGCAATTCTACGAAAAAGGGGGGAAATCGCGCGTCGATAGTTGCTACGTGAAACGAAACCAATATCGATTCACGCGTTTCGCCGACAATCTTGTTCGCCCACGGCGCGTCTCTGGGTGCTTTGATTTCCGTTGTCCCCGGCGAAACGGACGACGATGCAGAGGAACATCGCAAGGGATAACGAGACACCTTTGCGAGATTCCAACGATGGACGAGCGCGGATCAAACAACAAGGGGGATCCAGAGAAATGACGAGAGCAACCCGATAGCGGACGTCTAGAGAGACGGAGCGTATTGATTGACACGTTCAAATCACTCGAAAAGTAGCGTCATTAATCCGCAGCACGATCCCATTTTTTCCCTCGTCCCCGGGAGTGTTCTCCCCGTTTCATCTGCCTGCCTCCCCTTCGCCGTCTTCGCTCAACATGAACGCAGCTGACAGAAAATCGCCGGGCGTTAGTATTTTCCTTCAAGTTATCTCGTTACCGCCTGACACGGCGGTAATTGTACTCCTGCCTTTCGTTTGTACCCGTCACAACGGCGCGGATAGCTTTTCCCCCCCTGTTGGCGAGAATCGCGATCGACGTTTTTATGAATGTTTGCATAGGCGTGGATAATATGCGTGTCAGTGACAGGGGGAGATTTTTCCTTGGGGCGTCGAAGAAGTTGATGGGGTGGAAGAAAGGATTGGCGGTGATTTGTGCATTGTGAAAAAGTGTGATCGATGAATGGGATGGATTGTTGCATAATGGGGTAGCATCAGCGTGGCAGGAAATAAACGATGACATTAAGGTGCTTAAGTTCACCGTGTTCTTTTATATATATATCGTAAAGATCATGGTTCTTTTATATTATATATAAATGGACATTTCTGTGTTAATGCAAACGCTATTTCAGTTTAAAGGATAAGTGGAACTCGTGCATTTGAGGAATTTTAAAGGAATCAAAATTAAGAGAATTTTGCGAAGCTTGTCTTCTATTGTTTTTAGTACATCCTTAAATATTTGCATGTGCAGTGATATGTAGATAGATCATTATTGTTAAGTTTCAGATTTAAAAGCTTGCTGCGATATACCGCTTTGCTGTGCTTTTTACATCTTTTCGTAAGCTCTCTTGCTGAAACCTCTCGTTTTACTACGCATTATTCACTCTTAAGAAGACACTCTTATGTTTAGACACTCGCAGAGTGGTTACTTGATCTCTTGGAAGTGCACACATACATATATCTAAAATCTCAGCCTTTCGGCCTTCGTGCTCGCACCTGTTAAAAACACTCAGTCTTGCATGAGTTAACATCCGAAGAGAGAAATACTTTCTTTCACATTTCTGTCTGTGTGAAACTTTATAATAATGATAATATTGGTTATAAAAATATAGGTGCAGCCTTCGAAGGAAATATGATATACAAAAGTGAATGATTGGACCATTCTTATTTATCGATTGCAAACGCGCCAGTATAAATAATTGAGTATAAATAAAAATTGGCTAGCTTACTTCAATATTGGTGTTAGTATTGCCACCCTGTAACTTTCATTAACTAAATGCACCTTTTCGATTACTTAAAATAAAAGCCCGGCTATCTTTATCCCCAGTCTACGTTGAATTCGACAAAATCGATAGTGGAAATTGCTGGAATACGTTACATCAATTTAAGCAGACTTATTTAGCAAGCAGCGTTTAAACGATGGCCTTAAAGGCCAAGTGGAAATTTCTGGGATTACGTTGAACATGATTCAAAGTCCAAGTACTGCATCGCAACGCGAGGTAACGAGAGTCTAAAGTCCAAGTGCTTCACAGTTCGATAGTTGAAGTGATTGTGATTCTTAGAAACTAATTTAAGGCTACCGCTCAGTTCCGCTTCCACCGCCTCCCCCAAGATATTCTTCGAAGGTCGAGCATAGAAATGGGAGCGTGAGAATGCCAATAGGGATGCCCTGAACGTTTCCTTCAATTTTACTTAAGTATACAATGCAAGCTTTCAGAAATTACAATCCTATAATCTTTGTTCGAAGTCCGCCGTTCTTGTGAGGCCTCTATAGTTCGACTGCTATTGAAAAATAAAAGGAGGTCGCAAGTAATCCCAATTGTCTCAGGTTTTCTTAACATAGTTAATTAATTCGAGGCTTTCTCAAGAGCTGCAAAATTCAAATTGCCTATCTAAAGGAATCGATATGAATTAGCGTAAAATGTAATCGATAAATATTACTGATGTGGATATTTATACTAAACAGAATTAGCACGGACAGTGAGCCTAGCTGTATCTGTTCTGAAGTATTACTTATTATAACAAATATTTTAATTTTAAATCTTAATTGTTGGTCAATCGCGTTATTGATTAATTCATAAATATCAAAGAATGGGTAACAATACGCTGCAACGTAGCTCGGATAAACGTTTGGTAAAACTTCTCCGCTAATTCATCGCTAATTATTTAAACGAGAATCACTTGAACGATACGAATTGATTGAAACTGCCGCTTCTATGATCATTTATACATCAAAATGGTTCGTCCCCTAAAGAAACCATTAATTCAGCCTCTCCCCCGCTCGAGAACAGAAAAACTTTAATCAACTACAATTTCCATTCCGACAAATTAACCGAACATTCAGCCGCGGCAAATTGTTTAACCACCGACGCGTGGTAAAACGGCGTCCATCAGAAAGTAATAATTACAAAACACTGGTCGCTCGAATGTAACAAACGCAATCCAGGCCGGCGCTTTCATCCAACTAAATCAATGCACGAAGCGTGCTCCTGACCGAAACTCCAATTTACGAAGACTGGAAATCCAGCCGGGAGGAAACGGAAAATCGTCGGCTGAACGTTGGCTGATGCGAACGGGTTGGCGGCGTAGAAAAACGCAATCCGCACGCAAAGACGCGAATATCCGCCGGCGTGATGACAGAAAATCTAAATTGCGTTCCGGCCAGGGGAGAACGGTCTACGTTTTTCGTCCAACGTCGTCATATTTATCGAGCGGCACGACGCTCCGCACCCGTGGGCTTAGGCAAATTTCGCATTTCGGTTTAGCTAGTTGCGGGCCGTCGACGAGACGAGCCACCAAGGTAATTGAAACGTAGCGGCCCAGTATAACTCTATTTCCCTTGAGCCGACGGCTGCGGGCCCCCGCGTCTTTCACCATGAATTGACGCACAAGTGAAATACCAACGGGGATCCCCGGGCTGCTACGAATTCTATTTGTAAGTGTTATTTAAACACGTCCGCAAGTTCGCATATTGTATTCAACCCTTTGAGTGGTTAATACGTACGTCGAACGTGCAACCGACTGAGGCTGAAATGAGCAAACTTCTTGCGAGATTTGGCTGAGGGGAAGCATAAAAAAGAAACAAACGGAAAAACAGATAATATTATTGGCTTTTTTGTTCCTTATATTGGAATATACCGTGTAAGAAACATCGCTTATTAAGCCGGTGAAAATAAATCAGTGATATAACGAATTGATTCCGCCAGTGGGGACTAAATCAGTAGTGCAACCAAATAATAAGATCGACAGGTTGGCTAAATCAGTAAAACATTCATTTCGTTATTTTATGTAACTCCGTAGTATGACCAAACAATGATTGCGTTATACGCGGTAGGTAAATCAGTAGTATAACCGAGCGAATTCCGCGACACATCAGATGCGCCAGTAGTATAGCCAAATAATTACTCGGGCATGTCCCAGCAATCACACACTACGACGTACCTTATACAATAGAAGATTGCTTCTTTTTTTTTTTTGGTATACATTAAATGTCCAACATAGTCGAACTAATTTGTTCCTTTTTTCTCTCGATTCCCACATTTACCAAAACGAGTCTTCCGAAGAGCCCACTAGCAACTAGCAACTATTACCCTGTAAGACAACCACTCACGGCATTCCCCGTTATACCAATTAGAGTGGCGTTACTATTCCAACAGCTTGGTTTCCAATATCGCCACGAATATTGGCCGTGGCAGGAACAATTTTCGTTTGCGCGAAAGCAAAGTTCCCGCGACGACGGTGTCAGGACGATCGTCGGGGCAGACGAACACAGGAATGCCGGGTATGCCCAGGCCAATTCCTGGTTGTTCCGGAGAATGCCGCAAGCTTCCGTGCAATCGCTAAGTTATGACGTCTATAATACCGGTTGGTATTTCATTGTTACCATTTACGAAACGGCCATTCCATTGCTCACCACTTTCCCAATTACCGCGCGAAGGACGGCGCCCTTCTTTGTGCAATTTTCCAAGCCGAACGTTGTTGCAATCCGTTCTCGTGCCATTGGTAATTTCCTTTCGACCGTAAAGGGAAAATTATCGAGACTGTTTGGTAGGGGGGGGCGGGATTGTTTGTCTTGGGTCCGTTATATAGTAGGTATTTCGCTTTCATCGCTTTTGCAGTAATACGATGTCGTGCATCCAAACTGCGTTCTGCATTGTCATGAAGTTACTTGCCTTTTCGAGAGGATCGTATACCTGCCCTTCTTTATATGTCACGGTTGAGGCGGCAGTATTAAAGTTAGTTAGCCAATAAAAGTAAATAGACATCGAATTTTACACTATCGACAGATTTATTGAATATATCCCAATAGTATTTCATGTTCAACGTTCTTTGCGTGGTTTTACGTAATGTCTTAATTGTTCGTAATACTAATGATAAGGTATAATTAATTGATAATTAAATTACTCTAAATGAGTTACAAATAATGTTTAACAATATTCTCTTGAACGTCCAGTGTTATTTAATGGCACCTTATATCCCACTAAATTACGCATCTCTTTTAGCTTGATAATCTTTCTTAATCTCTGTTACCCTTGTAATAAATACCTTAGACCCGCTATCTAGAAAAATTCTACCTCATTCTTATTCTTGCTAATCCAAGTTCACTGCACCAATGAATAAAAATAATGCTGCAGACAGTTGCGTTGCAAACCCTCCTGTGTACGAAATATTTAACGAAGAACGCGTTTGCATAATTGTCTTCCTTATCACTCGCGCCTCGCTATCAGATAATCGGTATCAGACATTCCGAACGCAACGGCGACAATGTTGTTAATACGAAACATCGACATCGGGGATGGCGGGCCGAGAAAGCGAGGAAAGTAGAATGAGAAAGGAATCGTTACGCGGAAGTAAGACATTACGAGAAATGCAAAATGGAAGCAGTGTGCAGCGTCAATGTTTGCTGTTCCAGAGGAGCACGGTGCTCATTCCAACCATCGTTCTGCCGCCATCAGCAATAACACTGGCCATCATGGCTCGATTTCACATGCAATTTACATAAACAGAGGCGCGTCCCGACGACGACAAGCACGATGTCGTTTTCAATAAATAAGTTCGATCCGTCTGATTTCGTGCTTTGACGAAGTGCTATATAATTGAGCAATTCAAAAATGTGTAAATTCGATGCGTGACTTTTCTTGTTTCCAATTAATTGGCCAATTAAGAGAATTTAGCAGGAAGATGTCATCATAATGCTACTTTAACGACAGTGTTTTGTTTTCTTTCGCCGGCACGGAGATAATTACCGCGTTCATTATTAGAAAGGACAGCGTAAAGAGGAACAGTGAAAAATAGATGAATTCCATTGTGTCTTTGCCGTTACGTTCACGAAACGAAAGGGACTGCGAGGAAAATTATGCCGGCCATTATGCTGCCCTCTAACTCGTTCCGTCTAACGTTTCGCTACGTGATAACGTTGCTGCCGACGAAATAAGAAAAAGAAGGAAATCCTTTTACAAAGGATGTTTAAGCTGCTAATGCCGTTGGGGGCACAGACATCAAACATATTTAAATCAGATACTTGAGAGTTTTTAACAACGTACAGACGAATCTCTTAATATTCATGGATACTTGAAAAATGTATTTATTTCTGTCTCTGTGTAACATTTAAGCGAATCTCAGCTATTGATGCAAATATAAATATCGTACGATTAAACAAAGTACAATAATATCTAGGAGAATGATATTTAATATAAGAGTGTATAAAGGGTGAAAGCTTGTTCCTCGAAAGTTCGCACAGCTACACCGTAACAGATTTTCTTATTAATTATTCCGAGATCCAAGTAAGCTGAAATGTCGTTCGAAAGTTTAGTTGTTCTGTTACTGTATCGTGAGCATTTCTCACCTGGAAACGAGCGAGCTTTCGTTACACCCGCTTTGTATGTTTATCTTTATGGGGAAACTGTTTTCGTGACTAAATGGTCTCCGTTGTTCCTCTATTATTAACAGAAATAGTTACCCTTGTAGTTACGTGTTCATTATCAAGGGATGAGAATCAATCCACGAAGCTCCCGTTTACAATCAGCGTACACAATTTAATATAATACAACAGACAGGTAGAATAGGGAAATAATATTAATAGATGCAGTTCTAGATATTGAACGTAACATTGTATTGGAACTATTAAAAACAAATTCAGTTGAAAATTTCAAGACATTTCAATGCACGACTATCGACAAAATATTTTTTGTGTTGACAGAAATTAACTTATACATTCGTTTGCAATCTTACTCACATGGAACTCTAACAGACGATGCTGAGAATTGTATTACTGTAAATTGATTCAACAAAAAATTCTGTTCTTCGGTATACGTCACAAACGAAGATTATGAGCACAGTGGACGGCATCCAGTGCGAGTCAATTAAAATCAGTTAAAAAAAGTTGATTAAAAGGAACCCCGACGGTGGATTACATGGAATGGTCGCTGAATAAACCTGAGATTGTTTGTTCACATCTCCAAATGAGCCGGTGCTGGCCGTCTCCTTGTTTACCCTTTCGTTTCTTCGACGAAAAATTCAGCCCATTCCTGGACTACCTTATTTTCCCCTACTCTTCGCGAAAGCCCGAGGATTCATGCCTTCTCGAAGCATCGTAATCTGGTGTAATCGTCTGCGTTCGCCGGGGCTGTATCGCCAAGGGAGTGGATCGAAATCGCGTGGACAGGCAGGACAGTTCACGTGGAACGGAATTACCACGATATTTTGATGAAACGCGCGAGGAAGTACAGCGGCGGAGCGGCCCGAACCGCGAATTAATTAAATTGACGCGAGTCTAACTGCTTGGTAAGCTGGAAATGCAGTGGAAGGAAATTTCGTTCAAATAGAGCGGTTCGTGAGTTAAGTGGAGGAGGAAAAATGCCCTTGGAATCTTTTATCTGACTGTCTGAAAGCTTGAGACTGATGAGCTTTAGTGTATTAAACTGCTACTTTTCGTAATATCATTTTGCAGTAGGTATCTGGGTGAAAGAGAGTGGCGGAAGGATATAAAACGTGGGTTGTAAAATTGATTATAATTCGGAATTTAAAGAAGTCATCGTATTGTATCATCTTATCTATTGTTTATTAATTGTCGTTTCCAGTCACAATCCTTGAACGTTTCATTGATTCGAACGGGACAGTTGGAAGAAATGAATACTACAAGTCAGCTAGTAGCAGACCCGAATGATTTCGACGACCAAATGCCAGACAAGCCAGCGGTGTATCTAAATAATTGTTCTACCATTTTTATATTGTCTCTGCAGCGTTCTTTACGAAAACAGAAATATGATTGCATCCGAATTCAATTACTTATTTAATTATTTCATCTCACTTTAGCCACTTTAGATGAAAATAACGAAGTTAACGTTCTATAAAACATCCGCCACAAGCCGAATCAAACGAAACAAAAAATACAACTCCGGGCCAATTTACAAAAATAATGAGAACCCACGTTACTACAAGTAAAACAAGCTTCCATTCCACCATAAACCCCATCGAGCAATTGCATCCCCGAAAGTTCACTGCGCCAAAATCAAATTTCCAAGCGGATTAGCCCTGCAAGGAAGCTTCGTGGCCCGCATAACTCTCGCAACTCTCCTTTGACTGACACGGAACCGCTTCCCGACAGCGAAGGGAGTCCGATTTCTTCTCGTGCATGTACTTATGCGCGTTCCCTTTGCCTGTCGAGTCTGATGACTCTTATCCATGGTATTCTCTGAGCAGTGAAAGTGGTGAGCACGTCGCGGCGATCTCAGAAGGTACCGATGTCGTAAAGGCATCCACGGTTCGCCGCTATCGCGTTTGAACGTTCCGCGGCGAAGTTAATCGTTTATCATGTGAACTGTGAACGAAGCCGCGGCCCTTGTTGCCGGCGAACATTCCGAACATATTTGATTTTGCAAGGGGAAGTACGCGCGGCGCACCGATCGATCGAGTAATCGATTGTGTTGTTAGGTAAAACGAAGGCGAAAAAGGGAATACGTAAGTGGGTCAACGGCTCTGTCGCGCAGAAAGCTCCTTTGATTAGCGAAGTTGAGGTGCGCCACGGTGGCAACGCTCGGTGGACGGGGAGCCGATTATGTCGGGAGCACGGTGTGCAAGTGAAACAGAAACATTGTTCGCAAGGTTAGAAATGTTAATATTGCCGCGGGGACTTGGAAACTATAATAATTTCGTGGATGAAACTTCGCTGTAGATTCTCTTAGTTATTGAGCATTTAATCGTTTTGTGTTGCGAATTAGCGGAAAGGTCTTATAGTAAATTGAAAATCAGCTTGTGTATTGTAATCTGATTTTCCTGTATTGCGTGGTTTATAACCATTCTATGGAAGAAATTTAATAAACGTAATAAGATTCGTTGTAGGAGTAATACCACTTTGCCAAGAAATCGAACGTTTCGCTAATAAATGAATTATTTGTGGTAGTTATTAATTTCACGTACTTGAAAGGGTGGTCATGTTTTCGATATGTTTCACGGCGTTATATCTCAATAAAACGAACGATCTCGTACGAAAGTGTGCTTCGGTTATGCAACGCCCCTGAACTGCCGCAAATGATCAGCGGCGAACGCAAAGCGTTTCACCAGGACACCGCTCTCGGTTACTATCAACGTGGAAAACCGGAACGTCGACGCTCGAGATTATTAACGACAGAGACGGAACGGCGAAGACCGAGATTCAAATAAGATGTCAACGATACCGTTCTCGATTCAATTTATCGCGGTGCCGCGATAAGTATCGGCGATGGGATCGAGAACGAAACGCGAAAGAAGAGAATCTGATTAGAGGCGAGAAGCGATGGAACTCGGATCGGATAAAGGTTGCCGGTTTCATAATGATATAATTAACAGGAACGGGGGGGGGGGGTTTAAAGGGATCGCCTCTGCTGTCGTTTCAGAGGAACGTCGAGAAGAACGTTCCTGGGTACTTGCTCCTCCTCCTTTTGCAGTCGATACTTCCGCGGTTTTCATTATCCGTTGCAACGACGGGAAGAAATTATCAAGTGGAGCGGCCATACTTAATCAGGAGACCCTTGCCCTGTTTAAATATGCAAACGAGCCTGGTGCACGTAGAAGCTGGAATAATTAAAAATATTCCAGGTGACTTGTCTGTGTGAATTGGTATACCAAGGTATAGCGTTGAAACAAGTTTTAGAACGCGAGTTCGTGAACTTTTGGGTTTGAAAATTTCTTGGGTATCTCGATCGACTGTCAGCGGAAATAGATTCGGGTCGGTGGAGCAAGTACAATTGAGAATATTTTTAGCAGGAAGATTTTAAGTATTTGAAATGGAAATATCTGTTGCGCTTTTTTTATACGGTTTATACTGATAAAATGCGTTGCTTTCCTTTTCTGCGGATTTAACGTAAGCCGCGAATGGAGTCCGAGTTTATTTATAGTGCATTCCGCTTTCTGCTTTCGTTCGTGTATTCATTCGGTACTTTCCTCGCAGCGATTTATCTAAGGAAATATTAAGATTAAGACGGCTCACAAAATGTGGGACGGATATGTGATATCCTCCCCCGGGTTGGCATAACGAAACAAATCTGGAATAACTGAAACATGGATATTTCGAAATGAAAAACTTAATTTTAAATGAACTTTCGTTTTTAATACCAATAATAAACTCACGTTTAGTTCTATAAATCACCTGTGCTCTACCAATACGATATCTTTACGTTTACCTAATTCCAAGAAATCGTCGTAATAAAATATCTGGAAGGTTTCTATACAAATCGTGTTCAATTTTGCGAATATATTAATATACGTATATTGACATTCAACGTCGAGTGCAAGTAAAGGAATGTTACAATTAGAATATTTCACGAAGTTAGGAACACGTGGATAGTGACGTCCGTCAAACATGTCAAGATTATCGAAAGAATAGCTCTCTTGGGTGGTCGCAATCAGCTTTAAAAGCCGTACACCGCTGGTTGCTTTTAGCGTGACACGATTGTTGAAAAGTAGGTGCCAGCTCCACGAGCACGTTTTAATGCGCCAAGCGAAATGGATGAACTCGCTGGGATGAAATTGATTCCACGGAAAACGTGATTGCGCGTGATCAATCTGTACCCTCGCGACATATTTTCGCAATATTCGTTCGGGCTTGACACGGAAACGCTAAAAGAGGAGAATGGAAGAAACTTCACTAACATGCACGCGGAATCCGCACCGAAAGTAACATTTATAATATAATTGATCGAAAAGATGTAAACGCTTGGTTCGTACAAAATACTAGTAACGTAAAATAATACAAATTTAACTGGTACGATTAACAAAACAGAAAAATCGTTGTTTAATACAATATTCGATTTTTCACGAAGAAACGAGCAGATTAGCGTACATTATATCTATTAATAAAATTGCAAAACTAGAAATAACCTCGGCATATGTATTTTGAATAAGGTAGTTGTTAAACCAAGATTAGAATTTCATTTTTCAAAAAAAGGAATAAAATAGAGATTTAATTCATATTGCTTCATCATTTTTTCTATTTCCTTGGATATTAAGTATTTTTCAAATGTGATTAACACCTGATTTAAATAAATCAGAATTTCAGATGATCGAAAATGGAGGGGCGTTTTATTAAATCCATTGAAAATTCCTCTGCCACGAATGGAGTTCCCTAGAAAAACGTATAATTGTTTTCGATTATACAACACGGCGCGATAAATGTTGAATCGCTGCCCCCGCCATTCGTGTTGGATTGAGTGTTACGTGAACAGCATCTCATTACGATTATGTTTTATTGTGTACGTGTCCTGGAACGCGTAACGACAGCATCCACCGTCTACGAAAGGCGATACAATAATGATATCACGAGGGAAATAATGCCGCTGCATTATTACTGGGATGCATTCATTGAATAAATTCGATATCCAACGTAATCACGTTTTCTCGCTTCGAATTCTTCCGGCGACTCTACCTCCCCCCTCTTTCTCTCCCTCTCTTAGTGTTCGTTCATTCTCTCCGATTTCCATCCCCTGGTCGTTGAAAGCATATCTTGAGATATAACGCAAGAAATTTCTGCTCGAGTATGGGGAACGTCGAGGAAACACGTAGTAGGGTATTTGAATATTTTATCAAGTCTGGATAAATGTGTTTTAAATGTTAGAGAAATTTCTGTTGAGATAAGCAAAAGCGTGATGCTACTATATACTGATATTAATACAAAGAACATGCAATTATTCTTGCATTCAGTTGCATTTAATGATTGTACGGATAGTGTTTGTTGATATAAATACCGTTTGTTTCACTGGTTTTATTATTTTTTTAATGGCAGAGATGTGGGTTTCCGTTAAAAATTTGTACGATATTGTATTATTTATAAATCCTCCTGTTTGATGGGATCAGTAACGAAGTTTCACCTTTAGTTTCAATTGAAGAGCCAAGTGAAATCCCTTTTTAATAACTTGATTACGCGGTTCATCCTTGTGCACGCCATACCCCTTATACGTTACGGCTTGCATAGCCGCGAGCTGTTGAACGCAATTTTGGGTCTAAACTTCTGCAAGCAATTTATATAATGAACGCTTGGCTGTAGTACCTTTATTACTTGCAGTTTCTAAATTAAAAAACGGTAATAAGGGAAAGGTATGATGTAGAGGGCAGTAGATGTTTCTCGTTGAATAGCTTATTAGGAGAAATATCGCTTGCTCCGATAAATTATGCACTTTTTCTTTTACTAGTTTCACAGATTAAACAATCACCGAAAAGAATACAATTCTAGGACCACAAATACTACGGTAGAAATTCTTATAGGTACCTTTAAAATTACTTGCCTTACCAGAGGCAATTTATTAATAGAACTGTATAGAGGAGTAATATTTTCAAACGAAGTGTCTATGAAGCTAATTAACTGTAAATTTTGCGCAGGTCGGGATAGAAAACTCTTTCATAAAAGGTATCAAAGCTAGCGCCAAGAACTTAATCAAGCAGCATCGTAGAACGCAGTGCAAACGTGTCAAGAATTGGCGTCGGGGGAACTACAAAGTTTAGAGGGAACAAACTCGTTTTTAATTAAATTGCATCGTAGATGCTGCGAGGACTACCAGATTACTAATTAGGCCTTCGACGGAAAAATGAATTTCACCTTTGCGGAATATGTTGAATATTTGACTTGCAATAAGTCTAGACTGAGATCGAAATCGTTGACAAATAATTCCATTTGCAGATGGATATTCTACAAAGTGACGACGATTGTGTATCTCATACTCGTCAGATACGATCAACATGTTTTTATATTTCAATTAAACAATATAATATCCGAAATTTCATTTCAAGTTAGACTTACAAACGCAATCAAATGAATATTAAAATCAACTGGTGGCCACGCTAACTTTACATTGTACAAAGGGAATCGAAAGTGACAAAAATCAAAATATTCTCCAAGGTAAGATCTCGTTTTAGAGAAAACGAAATTCGTGTATTACACCCATGCATTTGTAAATAATAAAATGCACCCGTTCATTACGAATATTCACAATGAACAATTATCTCTAAACGAATTCTGCTACAAAATAATTTCATTCAATACTTTCGTCCTCCTCACGAGTTAAATTACTTTTTCCGAGTAATTTGTGAACACCATGTTTATCTCGGTTCGAATGCTAATGGACTTACAACGATTGGCTTCTGGACCCTCCACACGTATGTATTCGTCCAATATTCGAACGTCGAAACTTTAATACGTTCATCCAACTCCGCGCACGTACGAAAAACCACTGCACCGCGTTATCCCAAACGGGATACACCTTCAAATCTCTGCCACGTTAAACTTCAACGTAGCCGGCTTCGAAATTTCATGCTGGTGAAATTGCAACAGCATTTTCGGGATTTCGACGATGGTCACAGAAAGATTTTCCGCTCCGTTCCCCCACTGATGTTCTGGTACTTTCGTCGGCGATCCAGCTTCGTGACTTCAAACACGTTTTCAGGAACGGATTACACGAGTTCGTTGGCTGATTCACTTTTGATCTCAGATCCGGCGTGGTTGGTCGTGCAACTTCAGCCTGTGCCGCTGGTATAATAGTTTGGATATTAACTACGTCGTGTACTACCGGCGGGCCTTGTGCTGTAATCCGTGCTAATGCATTGGTTAATTAGGCGAACAGTTCTATTATGGCTTGCTGGATATGCTACATCTAAGCGGTGAAATGATTTGGCGTTTTTTTTTACATTTCAGAGATTTAATAGGAGATCATTAATATGGGGAGTGTATGCGGAACGCATATATTATTCGTATTCGTAATTGGTTGAGCAATTAGCAAATGTAAGATAAACTCCTGCTCCTGCGATAAAATTATTGAAATTCTAAAATGAAGTCGGCACTGTTTGCTTGCACGCTAAATGAATGGAAATTTAATTTAAGTGAATAATTACTTTATACGAGACCGTACACGTTCTGGTACTACTCAAACTCGTTCATAAATGTGAAATCAATTCTCCCTGTATCGAAATGCCTATAGAAATATATGGATGCAAAACGCTAAAGAGATTTCTTGTAAATTAAAACGTCGATTGTCGAATATCTAAAATATTTGTGAATATGCTGTTCTCGATAAACATTGTCCTTACGTTTTGTTTATATCTGTTTCAGGCTGAAATATGGAGCGTGTTCATCGCTATTTTAAGGAAAAGTGTACGGAATTTACAGGCGTGTACAGACGTAAGCCTCATCGAGCATGTGCTGTTACGGCTGTCTCGCGCAGAGACTGTTGTCGCAGGTAAAACCTTATCACACGATTCTAATCTCGTTCACGTATAATAGGTAGCACATGCGGTTCATAGAGAGATCAATTTTTCTTTGTTCGGCAGATCTACTGATCGATATGCTTGGAGTGCTGGCGAGCTACAGTATAACGGTGAAAGAGTTAAAACTTTTGTTCGGTGCCATGAAAGCTGTAAAAGGGAAATGGGTAAGGATATGAAAAAAAGGAAGAACTTTCTTTTCAGAAAAGCCTCTTGCTCAGAGTGACGAAGAAACGAGCGAAACTTTTAATATGATACTGGCATTATTTTCTTCGTCATTTTTATTTTTCACAATTATGGTTTAGCGTATATTGTTAGATTGAGTCATAACTTGGTTCACCATTCGATACCCGGTGTAATATATTTTTAACAGTATAACGTCGCTCATATAATTAACTTTTCAAATACGGAACGACATCGTCAAGATTAATAAAAACAAATTGCTAACTTACAAATCTTCTTACCCCGTTTTTAAGCGCTCGTTTTATGAATACGCATACCAAAAAGGTTTAAATAAATCGTGTTTCATAATTTTCAACGAGAAACAGTCATACAAATGAGTATAGAAATCTTGATCCACGTCTAAACACGATTCGCAAACCCAGACAATTATCTTTCTTCTTTTACGATAGAAGCGATCCATAAGTTATGCTTCACCGCGAACTTTTATCAACCGTCCATCGAACTAATACGAAGAATTACTTCACCCGCTCCATGACTCATTACTCATCGCCGGTGTCCGAATGAACCCATCGCTCAGGCCAACATAATTTTCATAATCTAATCCATGTTATTTCTATCGCAGCCAAGACACTCGGCGAAACTATTGAACGTTCTCCGTCAGATGCCGCAACGGAACGGGCCAGACGTGTTTTTCAGTTTCCCCGGCAGAAAAGGGTCGGTAAGTCGATTTCCATCCCTCTTCCAGCCGTTCCTCCTCCGACGGATATCCCTGTTACGACCTCGTCGAGGATGCCGTTCGATCCTGAACTCCATTAAACTTTCGATAAGAAAATTCGCCTTGTTTCACGGAACTTCCACCCGCGCTTAATCCGTCGAATCAGATGACGTATTGATTCGACGATAAGCCAACTCCTTACGGGCGAACAGCCGGAAAATCATTGGAATTATTGGATTCGCTTAATACTCGATCGAGGTTGAGCATATACCCTCGTTACGTGATAATATAGTATGTTTCTACGTTTAGGTTCTACTGATTTAGATTAACGACGTTCGATTATTCCCTTTAAGCTCGAGTTATTCCGAACCGATTAAGATGATTAATTGTTTCGGACATATTTAGGTGCTTTATAAATTGTTTAATACCAGCGGAATAGTTTTTTGTTAATTTCGATCGTAAAAACATATTAATTTACTAAAGTATATTTAAATTATTAACATTGTTATACATTTTTCTTAACTTTCTGAGAATATTATAATTGTGCCACATATCTCTGCAGGAAATATCGATAGATTTTAATTTGTATTTAGCGTGGAAGAATTTGCAGTATGCTATACTAAACAAATAAAATATCCTTCGAATCATCGGTAATAGAACGTCAAACTGGAATATTATCTTTCGCAGTTAAACGAAAAGCTTTCCAAGCTTCGTGTCCAAAGAAACGCTCGAACAAATTGCCCCGACATTAGAATATACTTTATTTCAGCGTGGACATGACGGCTACTCTTTTCACGTCTGAACAAAAAGATAAGAATGTTGCAAAAATACGAAGGAGTTACTGGAAAATCGATCGAAACAGATGGTGCACGGTGTAGGCGACGTTTGTAGCTATTCAATGAGTTCTCGTAGAGACAGAAACTTTCTATACGGTAGAGAAAATTCAGGAAAAGAAGTTTCCTGTTCGACGAAGCTGTTTCGAACGTTTCCTTTAATGTACAACTTGGAAAGAGTACAAGTCAAAGGAAGAGAGAGCGCTCGCTGCGAAGTTTGGACAAAGTTTGGACGCATGCGGCAGTAGACGAAATAATCAGGAAGGTGTTATATGAAAAACTTGAATTTCAGAACGGAAACTTCTTCTACCACATAGGAATCCTATATCTTATTCCAATTGGCGTGTTAATTTTTGTTCTACCTCTATAATTATCGAAGACAATGAGTTGCTAATAGAACGCTGAGCATCAGATTGCTATTCCTAATTAAATGATTGATTTGGCATTAGATTGAATTCAAATTTGGATTAGACACTTTTAAGGAAACATCCCGAACTGTCCACGGATTTCTCAAAACAAATTTTTGCGCAATTTCGTAAACGCAACGAACGGATTCAAGTTTCGTTTATACTTTTATTAAATATCTCCAGGCGTTCTAGAGCTGTTTCACGAAAAAGAACATTCTACTTTTTTTAAAGGGGTGATTTCACCCTCCAAACTTACCATTGGGCAGCTATGAAAAAATACGCGTCCCTTATTTCCACCTGCTTAATAGAGTTTCATCAAAATCGGGAACGGACAGCTCGTTGTGTTCCCTTGTTAGTACCGGACACTAGACGACTAATTATTTCCAAACAGAATTACTAAAACAAAATAAATTTTATAGTTACTTCTCCTGCGTGTACATACTAAAATATTATACCTATTTAGATCACCTCCTTAAAGATACTTTATTTTCCAAATACTGTCCAAGAAATAACATACCCCACACTCCCAATATACTATATTACGAATGAAATAAAACAGCAATTCCGTTCAAGATTATTTAACCCTTTCCATCGCAACCTTCTCAGGCAATCGTCCTACCACCGCTCGCGAAGTGGCCGCACGAAAATGGTTTCACGTTTACCACGTGGTTCCGGCTGGACCCCATCAACTCTGTTAATATCGAACGAGAAAAGCCGTACCTCTACTGGTAAGTGCCCTTACATCAAGTACTCTCAGACGAACCCGCACTTGAATCGAAGTGACTAACCAGCTTAAAGAATCGTTCATGTTATTCATATCGGGGACCCGCTGTAGGTGTACGACGAGAAACACCGAGACACAGAAACAGTTAGCAATAGGGGTAAAGGTAGAACGTGTGGTACAAATTCCTTTCGGTTCGAGCAAGTTTGATTAAATGCGGCTCCGTTCGAGTTCACGCGAAAAAAAGGCTCCTATTGGAGCGTTGCATCGTACAGCAATTTGATCGCATTCCTCCACGCGGAAACAATTCGATTTCCATACCGTCGACAACCGTTGTTCCCGTTTGCCCAATACATCGCCCTTTCGTTGGATAGAAATAAAATAGAGAGCGCTGAAGCTGACAAGAATAACGCGCGACTCCGCGTACTCGACAAAGAGGTGCCGTTAATGAATCCGAGGGGGTTGTTCACAGTTTCTGCCGAGATTAATATGGTGAACGACGTTTTTGTTTGATACCTGCTTACTGGGTGAAATAATCATTTTGTCACGAAATAACTTTCGGTTTACTGTGGGCTAGAAAGTGTAATATCTATGGCGCGTGTAATTTTGTGGGCAGAATTAGTTTTGCATGCAGTTGAAAAAATTTATAAACTGATTTAAAACAACTTAAGATAATAAACTTACGGTTTAAGGATTCAAATCAAAATTTTCCACGAATCGAATTCATAATCTTGAATACAGAATTTTTTGGGGGTAAAAAAGTTCTCCTACGTCACTCGAATGCTGTATCTGTGAAAAGCTCAGAAACATTTTCACCCAGAATGAATAATAAACCATGTTTAAAAAGGAGTTCTGTTGCATGGAACACTCGTTTAATGCTCTATAACCATCTTTGCTTTGCTTTGCGTTTGCAGTTTTAAAACAAGCAAAGGAGTGGGCTACTCGGCACATTTTGTAGGGAACTGCTTGGTCCTCACATCTATGAAAGTGAAGGGAAAGGGCCTCCAGCATTGTGTCAAATACGAATTTCAACCACGAAAGGTACCTCACCTTTGCATCAATATTTTACAAAAAATTCGTGCAACACGTTTCGTGTCTCTTAAATGCCGACGGTTCCATATAACACAAAACCAAAGACGCAATATTCCTTTGGAAAGTTTTCCGCACGAAGAAACTGTTGTTCTCTACAATTTCTCAACCCCTCCATCGCGCGAGAAATTAAACGTATCGAAATAACAATTTCACGGCACGAGACGTGTTAAATAAGACCGTTTGCCATTCGCGAGAACGGCATCGATCCGTGCGATCTCGCACTGTCGAATAATTAGTTCGTTAATTAGTTCGGGACATTCTCAAACAAGACCTATAACGTTTATTTCCACAGTGGTATATGATCGCCGTAGTGTACATATATAATAGGTGGACGAAGAGTGAAATTAAATGTTTGGTCAACGGTCAATTGGCTTCGAGCACAGAAATGGCGTGGTTCGTTTCGACAAACGACGTAAGTGGATTTATTACCGCCTATTAATTCCCGTGCACGTTGGTCGCAATTAAAGCTTCCCAAACGGACGCCCGAAATGCTTGTCGCCCGATACATTTGCCCCGCCCGTCTGGAGAAATAATCGTCGCTATCGTGAAAATTTCTTCGCAGCCCTTCGACAAATGTTACATCGGGGCCACACCGGAACTGGACGAGGAGCTCGTGTTTTGCGGACAAATGAGCGCGATTTATCTGTTCAGCGAAGCACTGACGACGCATCAGATATGCGCTATGCATAGACTGGGGCCAGGATATAAGGTAACTCGAGACTCGGGTTAATAAAAATTCGTACGAGTACGCAAAATTTGTGATGCCCGGGATTAATATTGCCTGGGGCGTTTATATTTGTCGCGTTTGCTTAATATCAGTCACGTTTAAGCTCCCTAATAAAATACTTGCGCTTGCGGCGAGGAATTTTACTCGCCAGAGTTGTTCTCGATTAGTTCTGGATTTTGATTTGCGGAAAGTTTCATGATTTATTAAAACTGTAGATAATTACATTTAACGCAGTACATTATTATTAGCTTTTATATTTTCGCGAGGCATAACATTATGGATAAAGTGATCCAAATTTTTATATAGAGTGTCGTGGCTCAATTAATTTTTTTGACAATTGTTAATTGCATCTGTTGCACGTTAAGTGTTATTCAATTCCCGTTTCTGTTTTCCTCTTCGCAGAGTCAGTTTCGTTTTGACAACGAGTGTTACCTGAATCTGCCTGACAATCACAAAAGGGTGAGTGATGAGCTGGAGCTCACGAGCATGGTGGACCAAAGTATGCAAACTGTAAGCATTTTTATTTTCGTTTTTTCCCCGTTTACGTTCAATTTGCACATTGTTTAATCACTCTGTTACTGCGTTCGAGTTCATCAGAGGTAATTACCCCTATTATCGACCATCACATTGCGAATATCTTTTTCCCAGTGCGTGACGTTCGATTGGACGTTGCTGTGATGCATAACGTTCGTATCCATCGATTTGCGTGATTGATTTGTTTATGGACTATATTATTTTCGTACACACGATTCGTTCTCGTGCGAGCCAAGTTTTCCGTTTTGCCTGACGCTTTCTTATTATATGTAGTCGTATACCAGTACCCTAATTAATTTGCGGCCTTTTGAATATATTATAATAGTTTTGTACCTTGGAGAACGTGATTGGTTTTTGATGGTGATTTTTTTTTTGTGGTGTATGTGTATTATCTCGTAGCAATATGTATCTGTAGGAGTAATAGTATTGATAAAATATACAATGTGTGATATCTATTGCAATTTCAACAGCATTGTTAGCAAAGGACGCTGCGATCAATTGGTAACGTTTAACACGGAAAGGATTTTCAATCCGTTTCCTGGTGGTTTCATCATGGTTCACTTAAACTAATTGTAAAATCACGTTCGGTTTCATTTGTGATGTGTGGCACGTTTTGGTCGTTTAACATATAGCGGTCTTTCTAAGCAATCGTTATTAAACTTTGTAAGTCTCCTTTTACTTACGATACCAGACGTCATGATATTTGTAGATAAAGATAAATAACAGTGGATATATTTATTACATTTAGTATCGTTTGGAAAGTTTTCAAAGATTAATAATGATTTGTACGGCGATGGAATGGCTCCGAGGGATGAAATCAAGGAGCCGTTTAAACAATATTAACAACGCTATTTTATAGGTGCTTTACGATGGGAAGCTGTCGAATGCGATTGTGTTCATGTACAACCCGGTAGCAACTGATTCTCAACTGTGCCTGCAAAGCGCACCGAAAGGCAACGTCTCCTATTTTGTACATACACCTCACGCCCTTATGCTGCAGGTACGATTTCGAAAATACTATACCCGGGTGCAATTGAAATGGAACACCTGGAAATCTTTCATAAAACACCGACGGCCTGCCCAATTTTTAATACTCAACGTATCTAAGTAAATACGAAAGTATTATATTGAAATTATGATATTGTTCGAAAAAAAGCAGCAAAATTAAATAATAAATTAAATTAATAAACATATTAAAACTCATCCTAGGTAACGAAAACTATTATCCATCAACTACAGGAAATATTTCCAAATATATAATGTATATATTTGTAAATATAAAACTTCCATAAGATGGAAACAACCCCCAACGTTGGGGTGAATAATTTTTCCACCTGTTCCATATTCTTTTATACCCGAGTGTAGAATAGATCAGGCTACATACCAGTCGATAAACAAACGATCGAACCGTTCCCCCTTCTATTTCTAGGATGTTAAAGCTGTCATCACACATTCCATTCATAGCACGTTGAACTCGATCGGTGGCATTCAAGTGTTGTTCCCTTTGTTCTCGCAACTAGATATGCCCTACGATTGTATAGCGCCCAACGATGTTAAACGTGATCCAACGTTATGGTAGATACAATTTTACACATTATCACGGTCGTGCGAAACGAACGGTCGAGTGACGAAGGAGCTTAAATTTCAGTTCGAAACTGCTGGGGTTTATTTGCGACCTGGTGGAGAGCTCGCAAACCGTGCAGCAACACATGGTACAAAACCGTGGATTTTTGGTAATCAGCTACATGCTGCAAAGGGCGAGCAGGGATCATCTGACAACGGAGGTCCTCGCGTCGTTCTTGAAGCTAACGAAACACCTGGTCACCTGTCTCAGCGCGAACAGCGATTTATTATTGAAACAGGTATCGATTTAGTCGTCAGTTCAATTATACTACAAATTAGAATTATATTAGTGTTAAGACCCTTAGATCGAGGATAGAGTCGAAGTTTTAGTTAAAATCGAAATTTGACTGGATTCGAGACTAGAATGACAGGCATAGTTTGCACGAAAGTAGTCGAGAATAAGCAAAGTATGTTCCTGATGTTTATACTAGGTCCGTATAGTGCTGGTCACGAGTATGGGGAACGACAAACAATTTCTTTGCCCCTCTATTCAATAGATTACTCTAAATTTTTGTTAATAGTTATCAAGAAAGAAAAAGAAATACAAAAGCATATAAAACATTTTATATTATATACTTGTGGCCACTGCTATAGTTATCATTGTCAAACAATTTAAGGTAATTCAGTGTACCATTAATTACCATTAATTACCATTTAGAAATAACACTCACCCTTCGATTAATCTTTCTTAATTGAGAATACGTTTTCGTACTATGAATTACCTTACGAAGTTAAATTATCCCATGATTTCAATATAGATTTTAGCCCAACCAACCCCTAGATTCTAAGCGTACTAATGATGCGAAACCTGTGAGACGCACAGTTAATGACATAACTAGAAAACAGTATCAAGTAACTAGGATTTGTATTTCCAGAAACATTAGTGTACATTTAAATTTCCTAGCAAGATCGTCGTTGACACATTCCTCTGTGAAAATTTCGTATTCAACAGTGCAATGCGTCCCCTATTTTCCACCCTTGCTCCCTTCGTTTCATCCACGATGCAGCATACAATAGCATGAACGAAAGAACTTGGTAAACGCAATTGTAGCTACCTATTGTTCCATACGATATCCGTTGCATTATCCTGTACGATAAAAAAATTGCTCGTAGGTGCTCTGAATGTTACGTGCCCTTTATAATGTATGCGTATATTTTCGTTCGTAAATTCCATCCGTCTACGATGCATCACAATTTCAAGCATGAGCTATACTTTCCTGATAGAACGACGTTATGTCACTCGAATCTTTGGGTCGCATGCAATCTACCGACTTTTAGGCTTCCTGATTTCATAATATGGCCACGCAAAAACATTTTCGTTCACACTTAAGACGCTTTTCAACGAGATCTACGTCTACTGTTTCTTTCTACCTTTGCAACGCTGAAAATAACGAATTCCCTACGACGCGAACAATCTGTCCGATATCTCTGTTCCAAACAATGCTACGAGAACGTCGTATGATAACGATTACTGTCTTTTGTTCGTATCACTGACAATTGGCTTCATGTTCCATCGGGGATGCCTACTATCGACTTCGAGAAGGCTGTTATTATTCATTATTTTTTTTTCTTACGCGCGCATTGAAATATTGGGACATCCTATTCTCGCGACTTGCAGCTGAATCATGAAAGGAAGGAAGATCGTTTGCCTCAATGTTTATTATTACACAACTAATCGAAAAGAAATGTCGATAGAAATGAATTGAACATACATGCCTCTGTGTGACTTTTTAAATCTGTCTCAATATTACCCTCGAAGCTACCACTAACTTTCAGCATTGATTTTTCGGTGCATGAATGTTCGACGTGAAGTGTCTACCTTCCTCAATCTATTTTTCTTTGTGATCACTGTCGTGAACTGTTACGGTGAACTTATGCGGCACCATCGATTTCTTTCATCCCACTGTCCCCCTATGCGCTTTCTGTCCACCAGCGAAGCTCCTCGCACAAATCTAAATGTCAAACTTCCCACTTCGATTTCCTGTAACGTTATCACGCCAATGGGCGAGCACAAAAGTGCGAAGAGATACAATTACTCGATCTCCGTTCCCGGCGATCGTCTACGATAAGGGTGACGTGCACACTCGATAGCACACTCGAAGCAGGATTATAAGACCATTAGGAACACGTAAAAGTCGGCTAGATTGGTGTGTCCGAAGAACAGGCAGATCCATGGTGATGTAGTTGTTTTACTTTTCATTCCTAACATGGCAGCTATTGGACCACGTCCTTTTTAATCCCGCGCTGTGGATATATACACCGGCGCCGGTGCAAACCAGACTTTATTCCTACTTGGCCACAGAATTTCTCAGCGACACGCAAATATATTCTAATGTAAGGAGGGTCTCCACAGTATTACAAACGGTGCACACCCTTAAGTACTATTACTGGATCGCCAATCCACGAGCCAAGAGTGGAATCACTCCCAAAGGACTTGGTGAGTAATTTAGGAAGGGTGAACATACGCTAATGTACGGCAAATGTTTCCATCGATCGTGGGGGATACACGTTCGTCCTGTTTAAATATAGATGGACCGCGACCACAGCAGAAGGATGTTTTGACAATACGTTCATATATTTTGTTATTTCTGAAACAACTGATCATGATCGGCAACGGGGTGAAGGATGACGAGCTGCAGAGTATTCTGAATTATCTGACGACAATACACGAGGTAACGATGCTTGCAATTAGTCGATAATTGTATGAAAATTTATTGGCGTACCGACTTCTCCATAATACGTTAGGTATCTTAACTTGATTTTTGATTTTTATCAAGAGACTTATGTTTAAAAAATAATTATACTAGGGCACTATGACTGAGAAGCTTCAAGCTTGATACAACATTTCTTTCCCGTCAGAAATTATATTTATTTCTCCTATTATCTCAATTTCTGCACACGTAACCGATAGTAATCAACTTCAGTAAAATAATAATTCGAAATAACCGATTGTGCCTTGTTTATCATTCTGTAGGACGAAAATTTGCACGACGTATTGCAAATGCTTATATCGTTAATGTCGGAACATCCATCGTCGATGGTGCCCGCCTTCGACGCGAAACAGGGTGTCAGGTCGATTTTCAAATTATTAGCAGCGGAAAGCCAGCTGATACGTTTGCAGGCCTTAAAATTATTGGGCTTCTTCTTGAGTCGCAGCACACACAAGTACGTACATTAGGCTCGTAAAGAATGTAATGCATAAAAAAGATGTGTACAGATGTAACGGAGGTAAATTATAAATACTGTTCTATTACAGAAGGAAATACGATGTAATGAGTCCACACAATTTGTACACGTTACTGGCTGAAAGATTACTATTAAACGAAGAGACATTATCATTACCAACATACAACGTTTTATACGAGGTGCGAACATCGACGTGTAGATTTGCTCTTCTAATGTCATTTAATGATATTACTCTTAAATTTCCTCCGGGAAATTAAAATTGCTTAATATTAAAGACAAAAAATTGGTATTGAGTTCTCCTGTGATATAATTCGAAATACGATTCCAGATCATGACGGAGCACATTAGTCAACAGATCCTCTATGCTAGGCATCCTGAACCAGAGTCTCATTATCGTCTAGAAAATCCAAGTAAGACTTCGAATTAATATATCTATAATATTTCCCTGTTTATTAAATAGAAAATGCCTCTCGGTAAAAAAGAGAAACTGGTATTGTCGATAAAAGTAAAATACAAACATATAAACACAAAGAGAACCGTTAAAAGAAACGATATGATACAAATATAAGTCACCGCAATTAAGGGTGACAAAATCGAGAATTTATTTAGACCGTCTCTGATATAAATCGCAGGTCGGTAAAGATTTCATCGGAAACAAATTAAATAATATTGCCCGACACACTTGTCTCCCCAGTGATCCTGAAAGTAGTGGCGACGTTAATACGACAATCAAAGCAAACGGAGCAACTGCTCGAAGTGAAGAAGCTGTTCCTCTCGGATATGACGTTGTTATGCAACAACAATCGAGAGAATCGACGAACTGTTCTGCAGATGTCTGTATGGCAGGAATGGCTAATAGCAATGGCGTACATTCATCCGAAGAACACGGAAGAACAGAAGATCTCGGACATGGTGTACTCGTTGTTTCGTATGCTTCTCCATCATGCTATCAAACACGAGTACGGCGGATGGCGCGTTTGGGTGGACACCCTGGCCATCGTGCATTCCAAGGTAAATATCGTAAAAGCAAGTAACATACGAACGAACCTGGTGTATCACGTGAATCTTGATTGTCTTAGGTATCCTACGAGGAATTCAAGCTTCAGTTCGCTCAGATGTACGAGCATTACGAGAGACAACGTTCAGATAATATCACGGATCCCGAGT
The DNA here is from genome assembly GCA_948146005.1 of Nomada fucata. Taxonomy (NCBI): domain Eukaryota; kingdom Metazoa; phylum Arthropoda; class Insecta; order Hymenoptera; family Apidae; genus Nomada; species Nomada fucata. Next base: position 11,529,196 of record OX411275.1, read on the forward strand.
TAAGACAGCAGAGGCCAATCAGCACTATCTCTGGTTGGGATCAACAGCATTCGGGAAATAATGGGTACAGCAAACCGTCGCCCTGGGGCAATCAACAGAATCACGACGTGCAACACGTAGAAAGGAATTACAAGGTTTGTTGTAAAATTAGGCAGTCCAAGAAACCTTCTGCATAAAAAGGAGATAGAAATCGGATATAATTGTAGATAATTAAGTCCAAGGGCCAAAGGAAACATTTTCGTATTCTTTATTATGATTTTCTGATACACGCTCTGCCAATTTGTTATATATCAAAGTTATTCGGTATTTGATGTTTCTACATAGTCAACATTATGTTATACTGGCACAGGAATAATCCACTAATACCAAAAGTATTACTCCTCGACTGCCCACGATTAATTGATTACTTCGCCATAAAACTGTATTGCGCGCTGTTTACAGGAATTCGACACAATTGAAGGAAACGACCGGCTAGAGGAATCCTGCAGTTGCGACTTAAATTCCATAGACAATACTGAAAGCGATGGCAGCCCTGCGATCGTGAAATCGCACAGCGAAACCCTGGACACCGCACAATCGAGCGAAGCGATTTCCCTGGACTCCAGACTAAGCGACAAACCGGAAACGCCGACAACGGCGCGTGAAATTCACACAGACACACCGACGATCCTCGAAGAAGGAAACAGTGAAGCGGTTTCTGCGCCAACTACCCACGAAACCAGCGAGGCACTGTCGATAGAGAGTTCCAGTGACTTCTACAGCGAAGTTCACAAGGTTGACAGCTCCAGTCCTGATTCGATGGCAGTGCAGGAGGTTTTGAAGAAAGACGAGGAAGCTGGTGAACAGAAATCGCAAGAGGAACCCGTTCCTCAGCCATCTTCCAATGAACAGACTGAGGAGAACGCACATGATAAACCGGAAGACGTTGAACCGACAGAAGAATCAACACCAATGCCCATGGACAACGTGGAGACCTCTGTCAATGTTAGTTCGAATGAAACTGAAAAGACAGAGGAAGAAGAGGGTAAAGTTGAAACTGAAGTCGAAGCTAAGGTTGAGAGTGCATCCGAAGCGAAAGCAAAAACTGAGGTTGAAACTCAAGTTGAAACTGAAGTTGCAACTGAGGTTGCAACTCCAGTTAAACCGGACGTTACGACTGAAGATACAACTGAAGTTAGAGCTGAAGTTACAACGGAAGTTAATGCTGAAGTTGCAACTAAAGTTCAAGCTGAAGTTACAACTGAGGTTCAACCTGAAGTTGCGACTGAAGTTCAAACTGAAGTTCAAGGGGACGTCACAACTGAAGTTACAACTGAAGTTCAAGCCGAAGTGAAAATAGAAGTTTCGCCGGAAAAGGAAATCGCGGAAACCGACAAAGCAAAGTCCAACGTAGAAGACAACGTTGCCCCCGAAGACAAGAGTCCTTCTGACACAGCTGAAGCTTCCGAGAAAGAGGAGCAGAAGGGAGAGCAGGCTGAGGGGAAAGATTCGGCAGACATTGTTACCTCGACAGAGCTGAATGATGCAGAAATTGTGCCACCTGCCTCGCCTGGCCATACACCGGAGCCATTAACGATCAAGGAAATCGAGAAACTGCAATTGGAGAACGATAGGGAAGTGATCGACAGCGATACCTCAGAAGCGTACTTAACACCGACCGAGAATCAAGACAATTTGACGGATATGAAGACGAAGGAGGCGGACAGTATCGAAGAACCTGTCAGCGAAGATAATGAGAATACGGAGGAGCCGCACGTTGACACCGAGAAGACTAAAAACGATACCGAGGAGACCGTGAAGAATGCCAATTGCTCAACTAGCGTAATAGAAAGTAACGAGGCCCGCGACGAGAAGATAGATGTAAAACAAGACGAGGAGAAGAAGGTGGAGACAGTAGTGACTAGCGAGTTAAGTAGTGAGAAATGCGCCGTGGACTCTGTGAAAGAGGAGAAAAGTGCTGTTATTAATGATAGCGACGAGAAGGTAACTGAAAAACATTCGAGGGAGCCGTCCACTATTTCTACTAACGTAAGTGATAATCAGACAGACATTCCGGTGAGAACTGAAAGCGAGGTAGAGGTAACAGATAGTGTTTGTAGTAATAGCGATATTCAAAGTTCTGTAGATAATGTGACGCAAGTGCCAAATCCTAAGCAGCAAATTCCAACAATATCTACGGTCTGTGATGCAAATAAAAATATGCCCGACGGTGTGCCTGAAATCGTTAGTTCTACAGTGATTACCAGGGATAATTCGTTAATGAATAACTCGACTCCGGAACACGTAGATGCCCATCGCAGATCCAGTTTACCGGCTGTTCCCACAGAGCCAGGCGGCGACGATAATGTGAACAGTAACAGTAACGAACCTCCTTCTTTATCTGTACCCTTGCGGAAAACATCGTCACCTCAGAAACGACCAAGGAGTGCCTCAACGTCCACACAGGTGGATCCCAATCATTTCGGTAAGAACCTGTATTTATGCTGTGTGCATAATGTGCCTGATTGCATCGATCAAAAATCGAAAATAATTTCCTGTCGCGTGAAGAATTGTGGATAGGCGTACGTTTGACTCTTTTTGGAGTGGTTGACTGTGTCAAAAATTGTAGAGTTTGCAGAAAAATTGTCCTTCCAGATATTAATGAATTTCAAAGATGTTGGTGGTTATAACAAAAATTGTAACCGTTGACAGACAGTACTGATTGAATCATCGAATTCTACGTACAACACTTTATTCTTTAGTACCAATATATACGAAATTGCGGTTATTGCAGAATCAAAACGCGCGAAACAAGGTAATCCTTCTACGAGACCAATGTTCAGCCCAGGTCCGACTCGTCCTCCCTTCAGAATACCAGAATTCAAATGGTCGTACATACATCAACGACTACTCTCGGATGTTCTTTTCTCGTTAGAGACAGACATTCAAGTTTGGAGAAGGTAATGTCAAATAAAAAAAAGCACCACCGCGATAATCGTGACGACATTATTTCCTGTGAACTACAAATTTTGAAACGCCATGTTTCAGTCATTCGACGAAGTCAGTGTTGGACTTTGTGAACAGCAGCGAGAACGCAATTTTTGTTGTGAATACTGTTCACCTAATTTCCCAACTGGCTGACAATCTTATAATTGCCTGCGGAGGATTGTTACCACTTCTAGCATCGGCGACCTCGCCAAATGTATGTATAATCCATCTCCGTGTTTCTTTATGATTTCACATAGAAGAGCATATCCGGATGAAAGTTCTTTGTCATGGATCCTTTTTTTAATTCGTGCTTGGATATTCATAGAGCGAATTGGATGTAATTGAACCAACTCAGGGGATGCCAATTGAGGTAGCAGTTTCTTTTCTGCAAAGACTAGTCAACATGGCTGATGTACTTATCTTCGCCAGCTCTTTAAATTTCGGTGAACTGGAGGCTGAGAAGAATATGTCTAGTGGTGGTATTCTAAGGCAGTGCTTAAGACTGGTTTGTATTATCGTCCACGTAGTATTTTAATTTTAATTTGGCAGACAGATACACTACTATTGCCACATCGTGTCATTCGGCTCTCATGAGAAGCTCGTTTCTGCAATTTTCGTATAGCTGATCAAAATGATTGTTTGTGAACAGTGTAGCTCGTTGATTGAGTTAAAAATGTGGGAGTTATCGTTGAGAAGGTTTATACATTGAGTGTTTGTGATGCACACTAATTAGATTCATTGTTCTATATGCGCATTGCGACAAATGAAGTTTATGTTACATGATTACACAAACATCAATTATTATTGATTGACTTCGTCCTTCGGAATATAGTTATTAATATCTTTGTCTTCATTTTGCTCGCCTGATGATATTGAAGCTTTTTTTCGAATCGTACAATTATATTTATTGAAACGAATTGTTGTTTAGTATTAAATTTATTGCATATATACTTAAAATCAATCCATTTATATGAAATCGATCTGTTTAAATCCCCATATTACATATGATTTATCATCGTTTATTATTATGGTCCTTCCTTTTTGAATGACGAAGTCTATCTACATTAGAGTAATAGTACAATCATATAGTGTGGGCTTATATATTTTTTCACATGTATACACATTGATATCCCGTTGTGATCACAATACAAAAAGTGTTACCCTTAAAAATATGTTGAAGCATCACATAATTCGATCACCAGTAAAAACACCATTTAATGGTACCAATTAGCTTTCTACACCATAAACCATCGAATTTTCAATACCTCCGAGTAATAAGAAATTGCCTATATAATTCACGTAATAAAGCCATTACAATAAATCAATGTTTTTCAAACACGTTAACGCTATCGTAGCTTAAAAGTATGTAATCTCTTATCAATAGAAATAGCTCTTAAGTCAGCAATGTATTCAGTATTATATTAGCAGTAATACTTTTCATTTCCGTTTATATGTAAAACATAGAACTTCGACATGTATGTATGTTGACACTATATTTCGTTCTTATATTCATCTGATGAAATGCTTCTATAGGTCTGTACATGTGCCGTTAGAAACTGCTTAGAGTGTAAAGAACGTGGCAGATCGTACAGCATGTTAGGTCGGCAGATTGGTTCTAGTAATAAATCGCAGCACATACAGTCCCTTATACGAGGAGCTCAAACATCACCCAAGGTATGTCTCATCTGATCGAACTTATACTTTTATATAGAGAAATGTGTTATTGTCATCCGTACTGGCAAATTACACACCATGCCTACCATATACTTATCCGAAATCGTATCGCGTAGACAATAGCGTTCAACAGTGATCGTTAACGTCTATAATCGACAGTCAAGTATAAAATACAATTTCTATCTTTGTAGAACATAGTGGATAATCTGGCACATCAATTAAGTCCTGTAAAAGATCCTGAGAAATTGTTACAAGACATGGACGTGAATCGTTTGAGAGCTGTGATATACAGAGATGTTGTGAGTACATTGGAAATGTTCGCATGTGACTTGGAACGTGCATGATAACAAGATAACGAAATTATTAAAGTGTATATTCTTGTTTGTTTCTTGCAGGAAGAAACCAAGCAGGCCCAGTTTCTGTCCCTGGCTATAGTTTACTTCATCTCTGTACTGATGGTATCAAAATACCGCGATATATTGGAACCACCAGTGTCACAACGTCCACCAAGCCCGGTTCAAACTATACAAACTAATGGCGCTAGCCTGAGACCAAGCAGCCCGTCTGGTAAGATATATTTCATTATAATGTTAGTACAGTTTGCTAGAACAAAATAACCTTTATTATGAAATTTCGGTTGTGAAACCTGATATCTAAATAAATATTTCACACAATTTAATACAAGTTCCGAAGTATATTATTAGATAATAGGAAGGAGATAGATTTTCATTAATTCTGTCGTGTGTCAGGAGCATTGTTTTTGTCACGGATAATACAAGACTCTTTATAAGAATGAATAGGTTTGAATGTTACAACAGTTTACGCTTTACGCGGTTTGCCCACGTCGCAAGTAATTCGGTAATCGGAAGTTTTGAAAATGATTGTAGACGCTGTCATTTTCAGGAGTTTCAAAAGGAACGTTAATAAGATACATAATGATTGTTGAAATCAGTGTTAATATTTATATATTTGCATGCTCGATTTCAAACATACATGTACTATTCCTAACAGATTTTACACGCAAAGTGATTGTATTTGTTACAATGTGAATAACCAAAATAAGATCGAAATACTACTTCAAAACTCTTACATGTCAGATATGCATTATTACATTTTTTACTTGTTCCGTCTACCATCCATTGAAACAACAGGAATTTATATCCTACCATACATCAATTAGACATAACATCATGGCATGATTGTTACTGGCGACAAACTAAACGCGCATGTTTCTTACGATATTTATACATTTTAAAAACCGTCATACTTTCTTTTCAAACTCCAACATAGTTTGAGCTCAACAGGTACATAACATTAGTAGGTGCATACATGAGAAGTTGCTATAAAGTTTAACGAAGTAAAATTTCTCGAAGTGAATAAACGATTGGAGGAAGTGTTTTTTTTTATAACAAACAAAAATTTTACAAAAGCGATTGGACCATAATTGAACGAAACGACAATTTTATGCATAACACAAATGTATGTGCAAATACGTAGCTGCTGTGGATCACTATGCACTTTAATTGTCTAGCAGCAAATCAAACAATAGCACATTACACTCGATAGAGCCGCATGTCGAATTGCACTGTATGAACTATTTTCTATGTATCTGACAGTGAGAGTTTTGATGTTTGCCGAATGCATTAGCACTTTTTGGTTCAGTTTAGATATGTTATTTAAATGTCACTATTATGTTGCATTACGGAATACAAAATTTATTTCTGTACAACCGATTCGAAAAATAATAGTTTCGAAGAGCAATTACATATGACAGTCAGGATAGTCTACAACAAGCGCGTTAAATGTTTCTACGAGGACAATTAAATGTTTAACAATGTGTACCATTTAGATGTTGTAATTCAACGATACATGTTATCTTCGAATTATGCGAAACTGGAAAATCTCGCGTTGTGTTCACTTTATTGAGTTTCACTTTGTATTTAGTATGACGTGAGATAATTTTCAAGGATGAAGTTCGTATTCGTATTGAAAAGAACACCGATAATAAAAGTTGCATCAAGGCAATCAATTTTATAATAATATTAAAATTTCGCTGGCATTAAAAATCCTTCCGATCACGGGAAAGATGAGTTCGTTCAAATAAAGGGAAATGGATATATAGTGTAACGAAAATGTAATACAAATGGTCCCGGATAAGTGATTACATTTCCCCCCTTTAAATAATCCTAAAAGTACAAGAAAAACATACGAACTTAACTCATTGCGTACTTGAAAAAATAGCTCTCTCCCTCATACACAGTACCTATTAACTCCTATTAACTCAAGGTTACACACCTCGCTATCACTTATCCGAGTACCGCTACGTTTCTCGACTCACCCCTTGCTCTCAACCACTTTGAACTGCAATGCAACTTCTTCGACATGGATAAATTAAATTCGTAAAAAGGATTAGTAATCAACACATCCCAATTGCAGTCTGATAATTATACCAAAGCGTACGTAATCTCTGCCGTTTAAAATGAAAGTAGCCAATTTACAGCAGACACAGTGAAACCCAGTAAAACCAGTGAAACTGGCATACATAGATGGTCAATTGATAAATGCGAACGCACGTAGAGAAACAAAAATAAGAAAACAGAGAGGGCTTGCGGTCGAGTATCGTGGTAATATGGTAAATGTGGTTCCTCAGCAGATGGGAATGGTGGTGGAGGAGGGCGGCCCCTGTTTCCACAGTGGTCTCACCACGTGTACCCACAGTTCCTCCCGGGATCTCACCCTAACGCCAATGCGAATGCCAATGCCAATGCCAACCACCACATGAACCAGCACCACCACCAGCACCCGCTACCGGCTGCCAGGCACTCTAATCGCCAGCCCCCCTCCAACTATTATCTCCCGAATCACCACAGTAATCATTATGACCATCATCCGAATAATCATAACTATCATCGTCATCATCATTACCATCATCACAATAACAACAATCACCATCATACGCTTCAAAAGCATATCGATCAGCCCCGAAATCTCTGTCATAGAAACTCCGGTGTTGGTCTGCAAGGTAACTTCGATTGCCCGAACGTTGTGTTCCACGGAATGCTCGAGTTTTGTTCATTTGTTCGCCTGCTCGATTTTTTTTTTTTTTCTACTTGCCGTCTACTATACTGGCCGACGAACCTATGTATACTTACTATCGACACACCTGTTTCTTTCTATTTAAAAAACCTTACGTTCCACGATTGTTCTACTTTTCTCTTCTGTTTCATTGGCGGTATTACACACGTATATCGATATATCTGTCTTGCATGTTTGCTGTTCACTAGCCAGTTTGAGCCACTTCGAGGTTTGATCTGTTGTTACACACGGACGTATATACACGTGCACGCACATACACGCGCACAAGCATCGTCCCGATTTTCTTTTCACGTACTTTTTCTTCTTTCTTTCCTCTTTCTTTTGGTAATACCGATGGATTGGTTTGGTTTGCGGTGGAGTTTCGATTCTCGTTGTGTCGCGAAAGCCAGGCGAGGTTGCGTAGACGCGTTTCACTTGTTTGGTAATTTGAAGGGTGGAACGCACATGTTTCGAATGAGGATTGCGCACTATTTGCATTCGATTTGTCACTAATCTGTTTAATCAGCATGTCCTATATGGATTGTAATTCACAAGTTCGCGTGAAATATTGGTTTGATTGCCACCAAACGCAGAACTGCTCCCACAACGATTAACGAAGTACAATAATAATTATATATTTCGGCGCGTTCGAGATTGATAATCCTTCGAATAAATTGCACATTGATATCGAGGCAACGCATTTCTCTCGAAAGTACTACATACTACGGTTTCTGCTGCGACGAAACGAATTTACACAAAGCCTGAAAACCACCCGTCACTCTTGGTGCATTTAAAAACGTTCACGTCTGATTTTCTTACGTTCACCGCGATTATTGTGCATTATTTGATTTCTCTCTGCGTTACGAGGAGGAAGGAGACGTATTAATTATTAATTACTATCTCTAGCCGTGTTTCCTTCAGCTTCGAATAGCTAAGCAGTCTTGTACGCTTCGATAAAAATCTTTACTTACGCTTCGGTTTCGTTTCTCCCTCCTGTTTTCAATTCCTGCACTATATAATGCATCTCCTGTCCTTTGCGAATGCGGTCTACGTAACATTCGTGACGGTTCAAATGAAAATGAAAAAACGTTGAGCCGTGACGAACGCAAGTGTCGTCGATCGCATGATCGTTCATGTCAGCCTGCTTTGCAAGACAAAATGTTGTCCCCGCGGGTACGAGCAAATCATCATAATGATAATATATGTTCTCAGGAAGCGGAGGAATGATGAGTCAGACTGGTTCGCAGGACGACGGTGAATACGAGGTGATAATCGTCGACGAAAACAATTCGTCTATCTTGGCGGATCACGACGTCACGTCATCCGGACCTCCGTCGACAAAGGTAAGTAACCGTAAGACGTTACCCGTTGAAAAAGCAAACAGACCAAAGAAAAACCAGAACCCCTTCCGCTACGCTCCGTTTAAAAAAAAACCCGTGCGACGTAAAAGATCTACCTGTACGAAAGATGCTTACGTCGGGATTAATTGATCCGTTGTTCTCAGGTAAAAAGTCTTGTGAATCTCTCATCAGTGCTGTTACGTAATGTGAACGTAATGAAATTTCTCGAAACTTTCATTCATGATTCACTGTCAATATATGAAACGTCAGATGCTCGAGAAGATTAGTGACTTGAAACTACATACTTGAGAATTGCATGCTTTTGAAAAGGCACAGTCGTGTTTCAATGTGTGGTCTCGAAGAGTAAGATTTTGTAAAGAAAACAAAGATCTGGAATGTTCCTTTCGAAATCGTCACGTTGATATTATATTGTGTTCTATATAAGTATAAATTTATCTATTAAATACCTATCGATAATACTTTGATGGCAATATAACTCTTTTGCATCCGTACTGTCACGCACAATCCATGGTTACGATGGAATTGTCACTTTCCGCCCACGCGATACGCTTTGCATTCGTTTACTGAACTATCGTTATACGATTCTTTCACTGTAGATAAATGAGAACGTGAAAAATCTGCGTGCCCCCGTTGGAATTTCTGACATGACGAACTAACTGCATGCATCCCAAAGTGTTAATAATAGACTAACTGTGAACAGATATTTATTTTATATATTAATCAAAACGAGACGAAAGAATAAATTTCAAAAGTGCAATGAGTTTTTGAGAGTGCAATTGAGAATTAGTTTTGATCACAGAAGAGTTTCCCTTAGAAGTAGTTCATTTATACCTTGTTAGTAGTTAACACGATAGATAGCGTTAGAGTTCTTCGATTTAACGACGTAAGAGTTTCTGCTACATCCGGCATGTAGTGTTTACTGGAAATTAGTATACATTCACCGTTGCTCTATTGCACATTGAGTAGCCCAGAATGGTAGCATTACATTACCAATAATAATCGCACATTTATAGTTTGATCGGAGCACGTGGAATCGATGAAAATATTCCAATTGTCAAGTCGAAGGAACGAAACTATCCTTTCAAGCTCGAATTCCAATTTGTACATACAATTGCACTGTTCCCATGTCCCGAAAAGTGCATATCTATCTATTTGACACTTCTTCGCCCCGTAATTACTTCCCCGAGCATGCGACACCTGTACTCTTTAATTCTTCTCAACGTTAACTTCCTCTGCTTGCATTGCTATGCGTACTAACTACTGGTTCTGAAGGGAGGTCACAGTGGTGTACCTCGGCCACGGACAATTCTCGAGGATTACACCTCGTCAGAACCAACGCTTGGCTCCTCGGCAAGACCCACTGAACCACTGCCACGAAATGTCCAGGTAAACGTTTCACTTCGTGTACGGACACTGGAACAGAGTGAATGAACCGAGTGAACAGAGCAAAGCGAAACAGAGAATTTTCGTACGAACAAAAATATTCGGAAAGAAAAAGAAAGAGGAATAATAATTATCTCGGCGATCGCTTCTTTAATTTAAAGGAGGCTTATTCGAGAGATCATTTCGATTTGCACCGATATTTTTTTTTGTCCTCCGTGGAAAGCAAGAGGAGACGCAACGACGAATACCTCGACGGGTATGCAATAAGAATAGGGAACAGTATGGGAATAAAATCGATTCGAATTTCTGTAGGGTTGCTTGTCCATGATTTTTTATTTTATTTTTTTTTTCCATACGCGTAGGTGTCTTTCTGTTATGTACGGTTTATGGACGTAATATATCGTAGCAATAACGACAATGTGCGTTCGCCGTCAGAGCTTGAGACTCTAGCGTGGCTTTTACTTTGTTGTTTACACGTATATTAGATGATTGCGTATTAGTGATGTACGACTAACTGCATGACATCGAGTAAATGCATAGCACTCGAGATTTCATGCCAGAATTCATCGTATGATTCTCTTTTTCGGTAAACGTACTTAAGTCTATCGTGCGGGGTGACACGAAAATAGATTGGAGTGATTTAGAGGCATATATCGCTCATTGAAATAGAGAAGGAACATTGCTATTGATGTCGCTTTATTTTGTACAATATAAATGGAGGAAAATTAGAAAAATGAGAGAAAGAAAAAATACAGCAATCAAGATAAAACATTTTTTATGTATCGACATATCTTCTTGCTCTAGTATTAAAGTAAATCATGCCTCCAACCTGTCCAATCTGTTCTTCAGATCATCCTTATAGTATTTTACAATTAAATAGTGTGATCAGTGGAAGCTAGGCTTCCGTTTGCAAAATACAGTGTTTAGTATCAAGTAGCAAAGTAGTCGTAGTGTTGTTTCAAATTGTCCTGATATTAAAGTATTGTTGTTAGACAAACTATTCTCAGAGAAACTAATCGAACAAATCATATTGATCTTAAATGAAAGAAAGGATCTGTTAAATTTTTTTTTCTCAGTCGGCCGATGAACTCCCTATTCCTGAAAATTTAAGAACTAAACCGTTAAACGTATAATAAATTCACGTTTACGCACATATATGAGGGCTTCCATCTATTCACTGCGATTTCAGTTTCGCTCATTTTTTTCCTTATTTCTATTAGAGCAACGACTCCAGTGAAGAAACGGTGCATCGTAGCAATATGACCGCCGATGCTAGTCCATCCGATATTACCACAGACAATGAGAACAAGCATAACTCGTCTGAAGAAGCTTGGACTGACGTGAACCTGAATGAAGACGGAGATGCGATACCGATTACTAATCAAAGAGAAGATCCGCGAAATATTCATAATATGGCGCACTCTCGTGGTAAGCATTTCTTTGGATCGTATGAAAATATGAATCGTTGCCCTAAGAAAGAAGACGAGTTTCACAAATTTCCATTTCACTGGAAAACAACATATTTATCGGACATGCCTTAATAAATATTTTATAGATTTTTAGATATATGTATGTATTGATTTTTTTTAAATCAAAATATCCAACGAGAGATTTTTTTATCACTCGCACTTCTGGCGTTATTTTTTCAAGAATTTGTAAATACTTGCACCTAGTATTTCGTCACGTGTTGTATTTGGAAGTTTGATGTACGAAAACACAAATTTGTGTTTGGTTATCTAGTGTTATCCAGGTGTGTCTAGAAGTTAAGAATGTTACGGTATTACAAGTGGGAGATTCGAATTTATATTTCCAAGCAGGAGTTATAATTTTCTTTAAAATGGGATTCGTATTCATCTATTATTTTCGACCCTCTGTTTTGTATTCTACAAAGCTTTCGACCACGACCATTTTAGAGCATTAAGATTCGAGATAATAGTTTGTTTGCCACTTATTTAGCAACCGAGAGATTTCAATCTAAATCCTAAGAGTCTGGACCTTTCTTTTCTTTCCATTAAAATCCTTTCACCTTCCATTGTGCTTTGGCCATTCACTTTCATTTCAAGTTCCTTGTTCGGTCTCGTTACAAATTATCACTATTTCCATACACCAGGATTACGAACGGAAAAAGAAAGCTATTAACTCTTAAGGTACCCCGAATGTCAAAACAATTTGACAGTAGTAACAATAAAGAACCTGTGCTCTCTCTCTTTACAATAGTCGTAAATTTCTTCACCACGCTCAGTTTTACGAAACGAACAGTGTGCATTTCAATGAGCCCTAAATTTGAAGGTTGAAGATAAAGATCTGTTAACTACCTGTCCACTGACAGTTGTCCCGCAAGAATGTACCCCAAACCTCAAAGTGACCACGCTATTGTCAACTCTTCCTCCCTACACAAAAATCTAAAAAATGCAAGACTCGTACTTTTTGCCTCCCTCCTTTAACATCATTCAATTCTCACCGGTTTTATTCGTCTTTCGATTCAGGAATCGTGCGCCATTCACGTAACTCACTGTCCTCTCACTTATAAAATATATCTCACTTTCGAAGCATACACCTGTGTATCTAGGAATAATTGATAATCGCTTGTCAGTGAAATCACTAAAAATCACTTTAACATATTCAGCGCAGCATAATTCACAATCAGGTATAAAACAGTACTTTTGTTGAATCATAACATAGAAATATATACGTAAGTATAATGAAACCCGGCAAATATAATACGGTCGTCTACCAAAGCGTGGAGAATAATTCTTAATTGATCAGAAAGAGTCAGAATACCATACACAAAAGTATAAAAATCATCGAAGTAATAACGTATTTAGTTAGTAAAAATGAGATAGTTAGTTCGATGGTTCAACTGAAATCTCTAAATTCATTTTACTCGCAGGAGACATACAGGACAATGAGGGCAACGTTCTGGAGCAAGGGATGATGGGTAATACCGAGCGTGGTGAGAAACCGCCCGGTGAAATTTCAGTGGTTCGCGTGTCAGACCGTTTAGTGATGACATCCGCGTCGCCACGACCCGACGAATTGCCAATCAAAGGGTTGGTCGATCACCTACCTGTACCGACGCCCTCGCGCGAAGCGTCGCTCACGCAAAAACTAGAAATGGCACTGGGCTCTGTTTGTCCGCTTCTGCGTGAGATCATGGTCGATTTCGCGCCGTTCCTTTCGAAAACCCTTGTCGGTTCCCATGGGCAAGAATTACTCATGGAAGGAAAAGGTAGGACTCGTAAGTGCATTCTAATTAATTAATCCATTTGTGTGTTCGTTGTGAATGTCCTTCCTGATGTTGGTTGCACTTGTGAGACGTCTACTCGAGTTCTCCTATTTTCTTTGATTATTACTATTATTTTACCACGACTCGCGGTCAAGGGAAAATTGTCCATTTCGATGGAACTTTTCATTTGGATAAGACAGTTGTATTGAGTGTCACTAAGTAAGTACTTGCAGTTATCAGTTTCATTTTCGAGGACGAAATAGAGGCATCTTTTTTTACTAAAATGCTTGTGGTAAATTTATGGCTGCAACATCGTATCATTTCAAGAACAAAATATTATGCTGAGAATAATATTTGATAAGATATCCGATTAACATTCACCAGTCTTTACTGGAAAAGCTATTCGCATTTAAGAAAGGCATAGAAACAAATTCACCCCTGAATAATCGAAGTCTCGCCGTCCATTAGCCAACCCTTTCCTTCCCCCTCAAACGAAAAGAGAACCGTGACAATTACATCGACCAATCACCAGAAAATTTAGAAACATCGAATCAGTCTCTTCGTTCGATATTTCCATCGACATAGTCCACCATTCTTCCACATTCCTCAGCCACTTTTTATCAACGCCGGCTCGCCTGTATTCCACCGTTGCTATCTGACTCGATTCATCGCCGTGGATGTATTCAAATTAGTCAGTTTATGGTTTCGCTTAGCGAAGATGGAACGCGTATACCGGGATAATCGTCGAACATTTGTATTCACGCGACTCGCGTCGTCCGCGGCACTTCGCGAGGATTTTATATATTCGTGGAACGTCGCGGCTGACGGCCGTGCCGCGTATCGATGCACTTTTTATTTTTAAACGAGAATAAAATCACGCTCCGACCGATACATTGAACGCCGTTTATAAATCACCCAACCGCCTTTCCTACAGTCGCGCTCGTTTCACCCCGTTGAATTCTTTCTCCCTCAATTGAATTTCAACCGCGTGTCCCTTGCTCCCCGTCCACGTGATCCCGTCGTTGGAACCGTCTACAAATTGAACAATCTTTTCTGCTAACGATTCCCTCCGTTCCACGTTAGGCCTGACAACCTTCAAGAACAGCAATTCCGTGGTGGAACTGGTGATGCTGCTCTGCTCCCAGGAATGGCAGAACTCATTGCAGAAACACGCTGGCCTGGCTTTCATCGAGCTCATTAACGAGGGAAGGTAAGAAGGAGGGCTCGTTACGATCGTCGGAAACTACAGAGTTATAGTTATAGTGCGAGCGGTAAACAACCCCCTGGAACCGTCGGCCACGTTCACTATCGTAAAAGTTGACGCTTATGTTGCACAGGTTACTGTCCCACGCGATGAAGGATCATATAGTGCGTGTGGCCAACGAGGCTGAGTTCATTCTGAATCGCATGAGAGCGGACGATGTGTTGAAGCATGCCGACTTCGAGGTACGCATACCCGTTTTACATATTCTCAGACTCTGTCCATTGAACATATATTTATTGCGATCGAATGTGTGTCTCAGTCGCAGTGCGCGCAAACGCTTCTCGACCGGAGGGAAGAGGAACGGATGTGCGATCATTTGATCACTGCCGCGCGAAGACGGGACAATGTTATCGCCAGTCGATTGTTGGAGAAGGTCCGCAATATTCTGTCGAATAAGCATGGCGCTTGGGGATACATGGATCCAATGGCTGCAAAGTGAGTATGAGACACCTCTGTCGCGGTGGAACGACGGAACTCCGTTTCAACCGAACTCGTCGGGGGACAGGTGTGCAGTCGAGAGAACAGAAGCTTTCATTCGGACAAGTGGACTCGAATCTACGATTGTCAGTTGTTCTGTTTCGAACGTTTGTTTTAAAACAATTATCATTTTGGAAAGGAGGTTGCGAGGATTATCGTTTCGTAATGATCGGCGAATTAAGTCTTGGTTCATTTTGCGATAAACGTATTACGTATTTCGACGAATTACGAAGCAATTGGGATGCAGTTGCATTTTCGTGTAACTGGAATTACACTTGGCAGTATAGTTCAAATAATCGGACACTTGGTAAAATTTCGTTCGGACAAGTGGAGTTCTACGGTATATTTATTAGTTGTATTAGAATTCAACGGAGGAATGGTCGTTTATCTTTGGGAAGCCGTTCGTTAAGCGTAGAGGATGGATAGAAGAGGAGCAATACCAGCAACTAATCTGATAAACCAGATATCGGAATTAATTTGCGCTCTGTAATTGGCTATTCCAATATGAGTTGAATTGCAATTTATAATAGTGGACGATCGCTATGATTTGATATATTTCTTTCTAATTGTTATTTACTATTTCCTGTATTATCATCATTACATTGAATAGTTTTTCTGAAGACATAATAATAGTAGCAACCGTACATCGAGATAATAATAATAATAAATGCTTTACTTGAAACGTTGGAGGAAGATCATTAAAGTTAATGTAATATATTACAACGTTCCACAGGAAGCCTGTGGCACTTCTATTAATTCGTAAATTCAAACCCAAGGTACAGACTTCCGCATTGTTTCAAGCAACACATTATCAACCCTTTTAATCACCATCAAGCTGCAAACAGTCTACTTAGCTAACTAATTGGAAAGCGTTAATACCTACAATATTCGAAATCTTCAGTACCTTAATTTACGCTAAGCATATACACATCTTTCCACGCTACAACTAATACACGCAGGAGGATATCGCCGCGCGAAATCTGCCCCTTCGTTTGTATCGAATAATGTGCAAACAAATGTGAAATCTGGTGAACGCAAAATGTAACTCTGCGTGTACGACTGAATTTGTTTCGGCAAAATAATTTTGTCCGTCGCCCAACGTCAACCTGGTTACATGTTTCTAATTATGTACATTTCTGCCCCCTTGTAGCATAATCCTTCTCTCGACAATGCATCTACCAATCCCTGTCCACGACGAAAGAAACAAATTTCGGACTATACCAAATAATTGTGCGATATTAAACGAACGCAGGTTGGCCGAATACTGGAAGCTAGATGCTTGGGAGGATGATGCACGTAGACGCAAGCGTTTCGTGCATAATCCACTAGGCTCGAGCCATCCCGAAGCTACACTGAAAGCGGCCCTCGAACACGGTGCACCCGAGGATGCGATTCTGCAAGCACGTGAAGAGTTTCACGCGCATCTCGCAGCCTCGCGTGCACACCAGCAACAATTGCAGTCAGCGGATCTAATGGACGACAGCGAATTGTTATCGGACGACAGAGACCTCGACAACGATCTGACAGGTACGATATTCCATTTTATTTTATCTTGCTCCGTTTCGTGTCGTTTCGTTTCGTTTTACCCCGTGTACAGTGGGGCGCAAAAGTCTTGGATGAAACAAAAATTCGTCCTGACATGATGGCTTTAACACGGTTTTCAATTCTCGAAGGGCGTTTGAGAAAAGACTTGATGAAATTATAAATTGACGTAAAATTATGAATTAAAAGGAATGAATATTCCGCGTGAGCTGCAAAATTCTTGTGATACTTGCTGTTAGGAGATTATCGGGTACTTATCAGGTAGTTAGATCTATGGGCGAAGGTAATTATTAATAACTGTTCACATCGTGATGCGAAATGTTCAAGTTAAAATATTATTTCACTTCGGTGGCTACGGTATTCTTATTTCACCGCTATTAGTAACTGAACGATATAATATTTCATAGTCGTGTCTCAATTTATAAAACAAGGAAAATTACGAAGCTCTTGCCAAAGGGATTAAAATGTTTCGATAATCTTAGGAAAACGACAACGACAATATTTCCGTGAAACCTAACAAGTCTCCGATGATTTACGAACGAGAATGTACGAAACAAATCGTAACACGTTCTATCGTTTCAATTGTGTAAAACATTGTGCACGTGCGTGTACACATAAACTGCAACAAATATTGTGTTGTGCTAGGCCCCGTGAACATCAGCACGAAAGGAAAATTGATCGCGCCAGGTATCGTGGCCCATGGCATTATCTCCGTGACGTCCACGGAATTGTACTTCGAGGTGGACGAGGACGACCCAGAGTTCAAGAAGATCGACAGTGAGGTAAGCCCTACAAATATTTGACTATTCACATGAAAATAACTGTCCACGTCTACAAAGCGATACAAGGGGATCAAACTTGATATTTCAAAACTGTGGTGTCAGTCCTTAATATTTTAATTAAATCTTATCATGCACGTATCGTGGACGAACTGAAATTACAGAGTGCAGAAACATTCTTTTAAATGGTTCAACAGTAGCACGTAAACGTGAAACTAGAAGCTGACTGTAACGTTTGCTAAATACGCTTTTGTAATGCAACAGCTGAGCCACACGATTAATTCCTTTCCTCGTAAATATGCGAGCACATTTTCGATTTGTGGCACCTGAAGATAGCAATAATATACGCAGTATTTATTTAAATAATGCAATAGTAACAGGGGAAACTTAAGCCTATGCAGAAATTTAAATTCAAGTGTAAAAAGTATACAACGAAAGTTCTTTTTTCTATTAATCACCAGCGACACCGGGAATTTGACAATCTTTACTTTCGAAAGGATGAAACGACATCACCGTTGACGTAATTCAACTGCGCGAGTAATTGATTGTTATTATTCATTTGTGGCACCTAGTTTCGCCTGACGGGAATGTTTGAAGTCGCGAGAATTAATGGTTCTCGGGACATTCTTTCTGTGCATTTTCTTCCGTTTTTCTTTTTTTTTTTACCAATTGCAACAGTTAATCTGGAATTCGAACGGCCATTACGTTTGTCACTTTTTCCGTTGCACACATTGAAACGATATTCCTTACCTTACATTTATCACTTGTCACGCGCAATCTTAATGATTAATCACTGTGTCAGTTCCTCCGCGTTAAGATACCGATTATCACATGTATTTGGAGCAACTTGTTTCGTTCGAAGCTATCTATTTGAAACATTGTTACCGGTGACCAGGCAGATAATGTTAACCATGCACTCCGAAATCTGGAACCACCTCACGTTTCACTCGACGGGTGAAAGTTTCCAGAAAAATTCAATTCCGCCCGTTTTCGATCACAACCGGGCGAAGCGTAAATAATAATAATCCATCGTGGACAATCTTCGAGCCATTCTACGAGTTTGGAAAAACTGAAGGAACCATAACATTGATTGTACGAGAAATACAAGCGGCGTCGAAACGGACTGCAATTTGTTCGAACAGTCGAATGTACAAACTGGTATAAAATAATTCTCCGTCATACACCGGTGCCAAAAGCCTCGCCAACAGCGAGGATTGCAAAACTCCTTCCACCGCTAAACAGACCTCAACTACCGCGAGAGGCTAACGATCCCGATCGGCCGCGTCAGGCTCCGCCACCAAAGTGTATTAATCACAACCCGCGGCCGAGGTTTTCGAACAAATGCGAATCGTAAATGATGAGACGTGGCGAAAGCTTCCACAGATGACCGCTGCACGGCCTTAGTCTTAGTTACATAGAATTGGTTCGGACGTGTCCTTGCCTATCAGCCTGCATAATGTAGTCACGTTTCGCGACGGTGGTCGTCCAACTGGTCGCGGCCGGAGTGGCGAGCAAAAAATTCAGCGAAGAAAGTAAAGGGAAAAGGGTGGAAGAAAACGAAACAGGGTGAAACCGGGCAAAAGGAGAAAACTCGGGGGATAAAAAGAGTCAGCGAGATAAGGAACGAGTGAGAGGGATCCTGGAGAGAGCTAGAGACCGATTATCATATATCGGTCGTAGATCTCGCGTTTGTATAACTAGGGAATAAAACAAACAGAGAAGGGCCCCCATGGGGTCGACCGATCTTCAGGGTCGGCAATTATGAGCCCCCCGCGGGGCCCGGTATCTACCTAGCCTGCTCCTCTTTCTCTCTCTCTCTCCATCGCACGCATTCTCTTTCCCTATGCCTTGCATCGTTGTCCCGCGTACCGTGGGCATATCGGTGGCATAGGTGAGCAGACAACTCCGCAGGAATGCACTAGAACTACCACGCTTTTCTCCGCCTATCTAGCAACTATTGCACGTCTACGCACGACATCCTGTTTATGCGATCCTCCTCGCGTATCGACGGGAAGCGATACGATGATTCGGTAGATAACCAGCCGTTCGAATTCCCCGGTAGATATTTATAGGCGCGGCTTAAAAGCGCCGGGTTTCATAAATACCGATGGTTAGGGAATATGTGCTCTCGTTTTGTGGCGAGAGAAGTTTGTCGAAGGGGCGATTAATGGTCCGTGTTTGCGAAAGTGCTGTTGGAATCGGGCTGTCCCGTGACAGTTTTGTAAGAGATTGGTTTCTGTGCGGTACGCGTACCTTTTCGTTGGTGTTGCGTTGAAGTTAAAAGCGTTCATGCTGGTGTTAGAAATGTTCGGTGCCTAATGGTTCGGGACAAGCAAAGTTGTCAGCGATTACAGCGGGAGAGGCGGTATTTTATTCTCGAAATAAGTTGTAGCTTGAGGGACACTTGAGTGATCAGAAAGTAAGTTCGTTTGCTGGAGAAAGAATCGTGCCTTTGGACGGGGCACCTCGGAGTCGATTTTGTAGCGAAGTGCTGCGGCGAATAATTTATTCCGAATATTTCCAACATTGAATATCGTGAAATGTAAAAGCTTGGTCAATGTCACATTTTTGTTAAGTAAAAATCGACCGCCAGCGATAAGACAGGAAAATAAATTGAACCGCCTAATCCTAGGACGACAAATGTTATCAATTCTCGGTCGACTATATTTTAGACGTTCCCCTCGTTACACATTCAGCAACACTGGCAAGCAGTGAAATACCATTTGCGAGAATCCCTTGTCGAAACGTTAGCAAGTATCTCCACAATGGAGTACAGAGACAATAGGAGGAAGGCTGGCTCGCAAGAAGAGAACCGCGATAAAATAAAAATTATAACAAAGGACGACCCAAGACCTCGATATTCTCCCACGAAGCACCGTCCAGAATCCAACTTTCCAATTAACCCACTCGTCCCTGTCCCAAACAAGCAACACGGAAAGCCGAGTCCCGTAAGTGTCTCTTCTTCATTCCGGTCGCTCAGTCACCGGGAATTCCTCAGCATCCAAAAAGGTTTCGTCGTGTCCACCTGTCGTCTCCGATATATCTCGGGCGGACGGGTGGAACCGTATCCATGAATAGGAGCACGAGCTCATTCGGCCTCTTAATTGGGATCCTGTTTGAACGGGGAGGCTCTGAGCGCACCTGGAAGCGTGGACGTCTCCAAAAAGAATAGAGGGGCAAACGAGTGCGATGGAAAGGAGGCAGACATAGACTGACGAGGAGACAGAGAAGCAGGATATAGAAAAATGGAAAGAAACAGAGCAGAACAAAATTCGTAGACCTGGAAAGGGAGCAACGCGAAGGAGCGAACGGGCAAAGATAGGATAATAGAAGGAGAGGGCCAGCCCGTTCACGATCGAGACACGCTCATTAGCCGAGGATGTCCCGAGGGTAGGCGGGAGGGTTCGTCGAAATCGTAGGTCGATGGATCACTCGATAGTCGAGTCGAGACTTAAGCGATCGTAATGCGTGGCTGTAGAGGAGAGACTGCAACGGGAGTGGCCCCAGGGAGGGACTGCATATCGGTGAACTCTTGGCTGGTTCACCAAGGATCGGCTGGCCGGCGAGCCTCACCTCCTTCGCCGATCGTGCCGATTCCCCTCCCCACCTCCTCGAGCTTTTATAATGGTCCGGGCAAACGTATTTATCGTGATTTATTATTTACACGGGTCTCCTTTCTCTCTGGCCAGCCTTGTCTCATTTCGCTCGATACACCGTGCTCTCTCTTCCGACCGGCCCCACGGCAGAGACAGAGGATGCACACCGTGCGATTACGTCCGATGTAAATTATTGATCATCCACGGGGAACATTAATATCTAAAACAAATAATGGACCGTTACACCCTGAACCCTTTCGAGCTATGCGCGCCCTCGCGTTCTTTCTTTCCTTTCGGCCAGTCGAACACCCATTGATCGGGGATCGTACGCTTGCTGGTCGTTTTTAATTTCTGCGAGTCTTATTGATTTTCCCTCCTTTGTTTCCCTCCTTTCGAACGGTATTCTGCACGCTCGGCTGCATTGTTCCCGGCGATGATTAACAGATCACGGGTTCAACGAGCGTTTCTTGCCGGCCGTTGAAAGAGTTTTAGTTGCGGCTTTGCGTAACAAGAGCGTGCAGTATTCGATTTCGAAACAGTTCTCATCGTAATGACCTGTTCGGTATCGCGGCGAAACGTACCTCGGAATAAAATATGGGAATACCATTGAATTGCTTAAGCGCACTATTAAGTTTAATCCAATGAATAATTATACCCAGTCGCGGTACGCTGTGTAACGAATCGCCGGCAAGGTGTTCCAGTTTGCCTACGCGAGTCACAGTTCGTTTTATGGTTAATAACGATTTGCTTATGTAAAAATTGTAACGAATTACGGACGGTTCGTGCGATAGCGGACATAAATTTCATCTATTCGGTGAAAACGCGATTCGAGGAGTCGCTGAAGGGTACGAATGCAGGCCGAGTTGCTTAAAATTCTGCCTTTACATAGTCATTACATCTCCTTATGATGCTTGCTCGGCGATGCATGGCTTGCGTGCACCGTGAAAAGAGGCAGCTTGGTAATTACTGTACCTTCAAGCACGCACGATACTCTCGTTACGTCGAGGCCACGAATATTCGTTCGTATCGTGCGAGATCTTTCTACTGATTTTCTACCCGGCAGTTTAGAGTGAAATTACCAAGATGCGCAAATTGTAACAGAAGATTCGCAGACGTTTGCAAACTGTCCACATTCATTTCGCTTAATATTATTTCCGTGTATTCACTGTTTAGCCATCCTCCATGGCTATGATAACATTCGTATCCAGAGTTGATATAACTTTTGGTCGACCGTTTACTATCTGACCGTACTTGTTAGCACCGCAGGCAAAAAAATGCTGCCGTTTCATTTACATTTTTTACACGCTACCATTTATGAACCAATGTTTGTGAACAATGTTTATAGTTCGAACGTGTCCTATTTGTTTACTGTCGATGTATCTGGTATACATATGCTCGTTAAAAGATAATTGCAATACAATTCAGCCCGAAAAGAGTTCCTCGAGTGTTACAGGTGTTACGTGTTGAAGCCAAGATCAGCATCGATATTTTGTAAGAATTAAAAATATCGAATCGCGTCCCTGTCGCAGATTATGCTCAAAACGATACCAAATGTCCCGTTCGTGATATCCAGCGCCGATTATATACTGTGCGACTGTCATCGCAATCCAAGCTGCGTAGCAGATGAATACATTGAACACGCATCTAATTCAGCGAACAGATGCTTCTACGGTTCTCCATTTCATCTCCTCGTTTACTCAAGACCGTTATGCAACGACTCATCAGCAGATCTTCATCTGTCTCGGCGTATATATACGTCTGTAATTCGGCTTTCAAACTCCAACACATGTTTTCCATTAAAGCCATTAATGAATGGTTTATTACGAGAATAAGCGATTACCGTGAAAATCCCGAAACTGTTTTCACTTCTTTCAATTCACGCTTGTGTACATCGCAATATTGTACTACGAGATCTCGGTTAGATATAGTCCAAGAAATTTCACAGATGAACAGGTGAAATATTAAATATATCATACAACATGTTTCTATCAGTTTTCAAAGAGGACAAAAATACGTAAATGGGGAATTATTTAAAATTAATTCATCGTTATCATTATTTAGCAACATTATTTCAAATTTGAAAGGAGAGAATAACTAGTCTCGTGTAACATATCTCAATTTTTCGTACCAAAACTTTAAGAAGACTCGCGAGTAAATACTTCCCTTAATTTCCCAAATTCATAGAACACTCACTCATAAATCCCATATTACAGGAAATTTTTCAAGAACCCAACTTCCTCATTACGCCAGAGTCGCACGATACACCTGTATCTCCAATATATCCGCCCCTCCATATTCCCTTCCCATGTAATATGATAACGAAATATTATTCTTACCTCGTAGTAACACCATTCGATCAAGAACCTACGGCCTCGAGTACCTACACTACGACCACCGCTGAAGTTCGCATTTTTATAAAATATGCCCGAAACGACGCTCAATTTGAATACAAATCGTTCGTTCTCCCGAACGTATTGAACCCGTAATTGCCAAATACGTGCATACATACAACGGGCCATGAGACTGCAACGCATACACACGGGGGAACAACGTGCCTCCGGACAATTCACATTTCTTTTTTAGCAAACCGAAGGGCTGCGGCGCCTAAAGCCGGCCGATCCGCGCCATAGTTATCGCAGGCGAGCCCTGCGTAGTATCCCCGCGGGATATTTACCTGTCGAAAGGGTTGGCGAGTTGGCGAGGAAACCGGACAGGTGGTCCGTATTGGCATACGCTGGCCGCGTACTCATTGGCAAGTGAGATTAGCCATTAACGGGAGTAGAATATCGCGTAAAATCGAAGAAACCATCGGATCGTTTATCAGCGAACAGGAGACGAGCCACCCGGGTCGTATATCATCTCGCGGTAAAGATTCTCGATTTATGGATAGGGGATATTGCGGTGTACGGTTGCGGGAAAAATCGGCGTGCGCTTGTATGCACGAGCGAGAGCAGTAGGTTTTGACGAGGATTTGAGGAATTCCGCGTGTTAATGGTTTTATAGGCGTCCGTGCCGCCTCGAGTCGGGTTAAATTAATTGTTCGTCTAATTTATGGATAGAGAATATCGCGAGTTCGAATTACCGTGACGCCGGGAGTCGACGTTTATTGTCGAGGCCCGTGACTGCGTCCGGAGAGATTTCGCTGATTTCTAATCCTTCGCGCAGTGAAATTGATTACCGGCGGACGTATGGGTAATCGCGATGTTTTTGCAAGACGCGACAGGTACGTAGAAATCGAATACCCGCGGTGAACGCACCATTCGATAGAATTTTCTTACGCGCGACTCGACGAACGGGGAACATTCGGAGGAAATTCCTGGGTCGGACGAAGGGAATATTTATGTCGAAATTACTAATACCACAACGGGGACGGTTACGCTAGAAGATCGAAGGATTAAAAGCGAATGCAAAGGAAGGCTTTGCAGGATGTTCAGTATTTATTGTCAATATTTCTGTATTAACAATAACATTGAGCGTTGCGAGGGGCAAAAGTGCTGAATAAGAAAACCACTTTAAAACAGATAGATGTAGGCGATGCCTTTCGTTTCATACGCCATTAAAAAAGAATCGAAATAGATTGGCCATAAATACATATTAACTACCGGTAGACCATTTTTATTGTCGTTCCAGTGAAACCAATAACGTCGTAGAATTCCTTAACGATTACGAGAAATTATATTTCAAAGGCAAAATCGTACCGCTAAAATTCCCCCCGTGGAAAGACGAAAGTTTAATTCGCACAATTGCTGGAACGAAAATTGATCAGAGCGGCGTTCATCGTTGTTCGGCCAGAGGTTGGAAAATCGAAGGAGCTCGTATATTTAATGCTGCTTTTCCGCGGAGCAAGGTTAATTGTTGATCGAACGCACGTGTTGCGACATTCATCTTTTTAGTTTAGATAACCGGTGTTTACCGGGCGTGGCTTCCTAACCAGTTCCTACGATTACCCATTGATATATGCAAAACGGCGTTGGCTCGTGAATTTTTTTCTCAAATTAATAAGGCGCTCGGATACGGTATTCATTGACAGTGTAACAGGCTTATCGCGACTGACAGCCGGGGACTGGTTGATTGGTGCTTGTCGCAAGGATATTACGTGTATAAGGAGTGATTTAAACACGCGTCGAAATCCCTTTAAAACGGTGCTGCTTGTAAGGAAGTTCTTATATGGAGGACTTAAAAAGTAATCTTTTCCTTAAGTGGTTGGGTATTATAAATATTCGATCGACATTTTCGAGGCAATATTTTGAGGAATGATCGAGGACATGGATTTTAATGGTACGATGGAGAGAAAAAAAACACGCAGATGCATGACGTGACTTTAATTACACGTATATGGTGAAGCCAGATGGAATAACAAACTAGACGTATTTATCGTTAGTCAGTGCATTTCGGCTGGAAAAAAAAGTTATGCTCAAAGGAACAAAATTTTCTATTTGTCCACTGTTACACATTTCACGAGAGATATAATGTTTTGCACGCTTTATCCGAAATTTTGCAAAGAAATTTGTTCAAATCATATGGTAAGCTGACTGGACTTCTCAAGATTTGTACGAGAAAATAATTAAAGACGGATAAGGACAAAATATACTAGGTAAGAAAGGGAGGCCAAATGAAATTAACGGAAAATTAATATTCCACGCGAATTAACGATGAGAGAGTGCTAATATAAAAACACTGATATAATTTCTTAAACAAATTAATGCTAGCAATTACTGGTTAGCGTTATATTATTAACATTACATAATATACGTATATCATAACCGACGCGACTAAAATATATTGCTCCAATTTTTATTCACGTCGCCCGCGTTGCGCTGTTAAGTTTCGCGAAATACGCCGGGCGTCAATTACGCGATACCCTAAAATACAATTAATTAGTCAACGGACTATTACGCGGGGCGTTCACATAATTAACGTCCGATAAAGTTAATCGTACGTCGGACGCGGGGCTCGCGGTCAAACGAAATACAGACATAGGAAAGAATGATCGCGGAGGGCGTGCGCTCGGCGAGGAGAGACCGAAGAGAAATGGCAGGAAGGCGGTAAAGTAACTGTGAACGAGCGCCGATTTAATGTTATGCGTTTATGCCCTTCCGCGGCGATGCATATGCATGAAATCCCGGTGATGTATGACGAGTGACTACAGCAATAATGCAACTGTAATTATCCTGTGCCCAATACAGGCCGATTCGAGAAAACGCGCCGCTGCTCGTAGGCGAGCGGGGCACGAGAGAATGCGATCGTGTATTTCGTTCCATTAATTTCATCGCGTTGTCCGTCTCGCACTGATCGCACGAACATCGATAGCGTACAGTGAATATCTTGGCGTAATCTTGTGCGACAGCTGGTCGCTGGTTCAAAACCCGGAAGATAGTTGAGCTGTCCGGTTCTATTTCCCTTCGTCCTCTTTCTTGAATCCAACCGATTACTCTGTAATTATACATCGTTCTTTTTACTAAGACAAACCTACTGAATTGCTTTCTCGTAAACAGTCAAACTTCGATGTCAAAGGTACGTCAATGCATTTGCAAAAATGCTCTCACGCGTAATTCTAGCGTCCCCGACAGTTCCACTTAACCGTCTCTACCACTTATACGTATGAAACACAAGTAATAAATCCGCGAATGAATTCAATACTAATTTAGCGACCGAGTGAAATAATTGCAAATATCCTTATATTGTGCGAAGGAACACGGGATAACTTCTAAACAGTTATCCGTGGTGCCCGATGCACCCTTATCCGGGTTGCATCGCGTACCCACGGCACGCGATGCGTTTCAGCACGCCCCTGCCTTCGACGTCGCATTTTAATTCTAGGGGCCGAAAATTTCAATGGAATTCGACGTTATAGTAGCTCACGGCTGCACGACGTGCAGGCAGATAGTTTGGTAAACATCCATCAATTCGTGGGCAGGGCACCGTAAGGCAATGCAGGGTTGTGCCCGAACAACAAGCAGTCTGGAAGGAGAGCGGGCGGATTCATTCTGAACAAGGCAGGGTAATCACAGCTATTAACGCGGACATTACTCCGGTGGTCCGCCAATCTCCTTAGCACTCCATCATATCGCTACCTCGAGGGCCTTCTCTACTCGGACGTGTAGAAAATAGATTGTATACTTTTTGCGGAGCAACAAGTCTCAACTTGTTTATATTCCACTCGTACGACCCGCTACTTTCGTTATACATACCGGAGCGGAGCCTCCTGATCGTCGAATTAGGATCGTATTGCGAAATATTCGAGTTCTTCTTTTAACCGTAGCGCCGCGTCACGAATGGACAATTAGGTGGACAAATTGTTGTCGGGCGTGTGGACGACTGTACTGTGGTTCATTTATTGCACGGAGTAAAATATTTGGAGCGTGATTTTTAGGATTGACCACTTGTCTACTCCATCGCCGATGTACCACGTTATCCGATGCGGAAGTAAGAATCAAGGCACAAAGAATTCGATAATGGAGTATATTCACCGCCTACCGGAAAGAGCATGAAATATTGCCACGTGTATCGAAAGGAGCTTAAATGTTAATAAACTTTGTTATCAAAGTTCGCTCAGTGTAGCCAGAAGTTATATCACAACTGTATCGTTGTTCGCGCGAAATATGAATAGGTTCTGTTTTCATCCCATGGAATAGGGCGATACAATTTTGGGCCAACGTTTATTTCGATTTCTCAGTGAAGTTATTATGAGCGAAGGGAGTCAGGAGGAAGTTAAATATTTGTATAATTTATGCAACATTGGGAGTCGGTTCATTAATCATGGAAATTACAGGATTCTTTTGGTAAGATTCGGAATTTAGCCGAGCGGAAGTGAGTTGTCTCGTTGGCACTGTTGACACTTGTGGTTTCTGGCGAGACAGTTTAGTTTTGGAGCAGGACTCCTTTTCTTCTGCGATATCCTTCGTCGGCTATTAGAGACGTGACCCGACGATTAGCCTCGCAAGGAACGATGATGGATACCATAGGCAACTGTCCCGTGCCACATCAACGCTGTCAGCGGCTGCCAGGTAGGCGGAAAGTTTGTGGGTGTAGACTTGTTCCGTGAATCAACGATGCACCGTACGTGTAATGTGGATACACGGAGGCACCGATGTATGCGAATCTCATTAACGCGATTTGGTTCAATTCCCTCTCGTTTTAATGAGCTCCTTTACTCGACCATTTTTTTAAAAAGCTTAACTTTTCACGTGCACAATATTGTTTTATGCGTTCTGCGACCATTTATGAAGTCGATGGCCCAGCTTATATTTAGGTAAACTGGTATCCAACTTTTTCAAGATTTTAGTAGAATCTTCGTACAAATTGGGGCGTCGAGGATGCAACGAAAGGATGCCGTTTTCACGCAAAGTATTGATTAAAAATAGCAATCGCTTGAAATATGATAAATTCAATCTTTCCTAGTTATCAATCGAATTCCATCAGAATACTGCAAGCCTTCCATGATATATGCGGAATCGATATCTCGCATTTGCAGCACAAATCCGCTTCATCCAAACTCGACGCCGCGCCCGTAACAAGATTAACGAAGACGCAACAACAACAAAATAACGAAAGAATATCGTCGCAAGCATTTCACAGCGATGCCGCGCTACCACGTTAAAAGGAAAAGAAACCTCTTGCGCGGCTCCGAACACACGACGCCTCGTTCACCTTCGCATTCGAGGGAAAAACGACGCGGGCAATTAATAAGGGACGCGTCGCGCAGCAGAAAAGGCAAGACGGAACAGTAGTCTCTATCATCAATTCGTTCCGCTCGCACCCGCGAACAGCTGACCCGCCTGTCATCGCCTCGTGGTCGAGCGCGCGAACAGGTAGACCGGCTCGTGGGAACGGCAAACGGCGAAAAGGAAATTGGCCGTGCCGATTGAATCGAATCCACGAGCTGGCAATTTGTGTGCCATGGGGCGCCCGGTAACCCTTCCGAGACGAGCCTGGTGTGGAAGAATGTTAGCCGGTGAATAGGCGGAGCCGGCCAGGCTGGATCCGATTCAGAGTGTGACGGATGGCGCCCACCTGTGGATTCATTCACTAATCTGCTCGCTAAGCAAACAGCCCGAACACACCCCATCATTATCGCTGACGGCGTAAGTAGCGCCCGATCTCGTCCTTACCCGATATTTATTATGCCCCCCGGACCCCGTAGCCCCCACCATCCTCTTTTATACGCATTTTAAGGGGGCCACGTATCGAACGTTCGGTCCGTTTTCGCGTCACACCGTTCGCATGGACGGTCGAGGGCAGCCCGGTTATTATACGCGGCGAACTGGTACCGGTGCGTATCGCTGGTTGCCGTGTGCCATATGGAACCACCATGGAGAGAACAATCTCGTTCGTTGAATGTTTCGCGAAATGAGTTCGAAGAGGAACTCGTTCACGATATTTGCATAGCAGAATAGAGCAGGCTAATTACAAGTAACGACCGACGAGGGTAATGAAAATGCCGAGCGACGATTTACTGGGATATCGATTCGTCGGTGGGGCAGGGGGGCTTCCACCCGTTTCGCTAAGGTAATATCGTAACCGGTGAACGACTCGCCGAACGGGATCATCCTGAACGACGAACGCAATGCGCGTGCAATTACACGTATCTACTTGATTATACCGCGGCGAGGAAGAGCGTACGGCGATCGGTGTTGAGGAGCATTCCCGCTGATCGTTGCACGTAACGATGGAAAACGAACGGACGCAGCTGCGACGTTCCATAACAGCGGATAAAGCCGCGACCGGCAGATATGGGAAAATCTACCTGCGCCTACCTTTCCCGCCTTTTCTGCCATTAATCATTGCCGCCTTGCGTGCAGACACGCGCTGCCCGTGGCAGGTTTTCAAGCGTTGCGAAACGGCCACGTGACAACGGCAATCGATTAATATTAATGAACGACGGGCGCGCGAATCGTCACGCATAGGATCGCGCGGAATTCGTGGATCGTCGCTAAACGGACATAATGCCAGACGTGTAATTTTCTGTACGCGTGTGCGATTCGTCGTGACGACACCGTCGAAGCAATTAACGGCGAGGCAACGCGAGTGGGTAGTAGGGAAATTCGTTTGAGAGATTTGCGGGAAGAAGTTTTTAACGGCAGAGAATTCTGTGAAATCTCGTAAGAACTTTTAACGGCTCCAATTAACATTTCGTTATATAACGCGCGGAGACATTAATGAAGCAATTTGCCGGGGCAATCGAAGGAGTCGCGAGCAATTTACCACATGCTCGATCAATTTATTGACCGACAGAATTTTCATAATAGATCTTCGGCGAGGATTAATCGAGATTGGAGAAGACGCGGAGGGAAAAATGTAACGAAGGAATTGATCAAGAAATTCGCGATTACTGAAAGAAAGAAACGTAAATGATCGCAACGTAGGGTTGAAGGAATTGTGGCATTTAGTTGGTGGGAAACGAGTGACCGAATAAATCATGAGCGATATTACGATATTATGACACTGGTTGTTAATCGCATTGAATTGGTTCTGCAGAGTGTAATAGGTTAGCCTACACGCGGTGCAGTGATGTTATGACTTCGATGAAATTATTTTTCTGCTTTCGCGCGATTTCGTTTGTCGCAGTTTAATCGGGAAAATTGCTCGGCTATTAAAAAGTGCTTCGAAAAGTGCTTAAATCGAACCTCGAATTTCCACAATCTCCCATCTGGCACGTGCTATAATTTATATACAAACTGTGCACAACTGTTGATACAAATTTATTATTCATAATTGCGCTTTGAATTATGTAAATAATTTGCTGCGCCAAAAATAACCCTACCACGAAAGTACGCGAATCAAGGTTCAAGGGGGAATTTATAGAATTTATGTCTTTAAGAACCACAGCGGTTATAAAAATTAAAAAAAAATGTATGGACTGCGGCAATGTCGTCACAGTCAGACATCATAAAATATACACGGTTGGTATAATAGCATCAGGCAAATATAGATATCCTGTGGTCGTCTCTTTCACACTGACCCAATATCTTCGCGGGATCGCAAACTTCCGTGTTCCACCGGGCGCAGCGGACCGTTAAGCGCTCGAATCCGAATCGAATCGGATCGAATCGAATCGTATCGATAAATCCATAAAACAGACCGCAATCTCCCATACGTAAATAAAACCCCATAAAGACTGTAGAACCCTTCCGACTGCGAGCAACAAAAAAGGAATAAAATCTCGAGAAATTCATGCGCCCCGGCGTTGTTTTCCAAGGCGTGTGGTCGAACAGGAATGTCCGGTTACCGGTAGAAAATTAAATGCTAACAAAGTACACCGAAAAATGAGTATCCCTCGCCGGTTTTACGAGTTTCAGGCTCGCGGGCTCTTGTAATTTACCAGCCGCGCGAGATTGATTTTATTTTGCCCCTAGACGTTATTTGTCCGTAAGAAAGTATAAAATTATACGACGACATAATTGCTCGATCAAAAATGCCGCGCAATCACGTCGATACCAACGTGAAGGATCCACACTTTACGGCCACCGTTACCCCCTCGCTGATCGTTAAACTGTTAAATCGTTCGGTCGCACTTCGCCGTAACAGCGCCGTCATTTTTCCCCTAAACTCGTCTAATCTGTTCACGGATCCCGAACACGTCCTTCGGGGTGGAGGCGAAATTTGC
This sequence comes from Nomada fucata, assembly GCA_948146005.1. Lineage (NCBI taxonomy): Eukaryota > Metazoa > Arthropoda > Insecta > Hymenoptera > Apidae > Nomada > Nomada fucata. The sequence goes on from OX411275.1 coordinate 11,561,146, forward strand.
CAGCGTGTAGAAAATTTGCCAGGGCTGATGAAAATTAATGACCCGCGCAAATTGTACACCTCCATCTTCCCGGAGGATCCAAGGACCAGGTATAAAATAACAATTATACCTCGTTCGATGGACCATTCGTCGAGGCCCCGTTTCAGGTGAACTTTATTGGCCCATTAATCATACCGAGGTCGATAATGTTGCTAACGACTGTCCCCCGTGATTTTCGTTCGCGTCCTCGCGAACCGTTCGCCCCGCGTCGTTCTTCCCTTTTTATTTCCGTGCACCACCGTTTGTCGTGAAGAAGCGCAAATAATAAGGGGAGAAACTGAACGGCGAAAGGTTGGAGAGAGGCGGCGGGGCAAAGACACAAACGAAGGAAGCTGGCCAGGTATCGGGAGAAGCGAGATGGGTCAAGCGGATAGGCAAGGAAACGGGAATGTTGATCAGCCGGGGCAGCGGGCTGGTAGTTAAAACTGTACGCATCCCATAATTTAGCGATTATTTTGACAAGGGTATGATCTCTTGACAGGTTGTTGGCCTTACGGCTACGCTCTGAAATATAGCTATTTAAATGGGCACTTAGGCGTCCCGTAATGAATACATACTTTCGGCTGCGCCGTTCGCGAGCGAGAATTTCGTCGGGAACGTGCGATTGCGCCCCGTCGCATTTGGATCCCCGAGTCGCCCGTGTCCGACCGTCCCTTTTTCGGGCAGCGCGAACGAGGTTTAACGGGAGCTCGGTTGAATAGCGTTTGCATCGCGTGTTGGTCGGATCCCAATTGACAGTGAGATACGGTGTTCGCTTGGCGAATGCCTGCACAGAGAGAACCGGCTGTTTACTACTATGTTGCAGAAAAACCGATGACCTCGTGAATTACAGGTTGATTGGTGTAACGTGACGGAGATGTTCTTTTATAAACGTCTTCCGGAGTTTTATAGAGTCCTCGTCGGTAGGTTGTGGAATTAAAAATGATACAGAATAAGAGGGAAATCAAATTTCAGGGTATACCTTACTTTTACCGTGCGAAATCGATTATTATTCGTGATTAATGAAAATGGAACCGTTTCTTGCGGTAGTTTCAATTGTTAATGTTCGCACAGTCTCGATTCACGTTCGACGAAACGAATTACCAATTGAAAATGTTATCAGCGATGGCAGTTGGAAAGATGAAGAGGCTTCGAGAGTTTCGCAATGCGGATGGCTATTTATGTTTATTCAACAGTGTAACATTTTCAGTGGCTTTTCGCGATAGACCCAGGCTTCGTTAAGCTAATACCTGGTTCCCAAGTGGCATGTGGTTGATTATGGTAAATCATTGGGGACTTTGATCAGCCATAATTTCCACGGTCCCCAGCGGACACACTTGTTTCATCTAATTACGCCCGATGTACTAGGCCGTTTATTTTCTACTTTATCGCGATAGTAAGTAGCGAAGCTACATGATTATCCACGGGACCGGGCAAAAGAAGCGAGGATGCGCGGTGTCGTAACTTAACGCTTAAACGAGTCTCGATTTATCGCGAATAACGGTCAAGTTATGTCCTCCAATTAATTCTCGTTAAACTCGATAATTTGCGAACCAAATGGAATCTTTATTGAATACAAGCGTGCGAGCCTTTTACCGCCGGTTAACTGGTAATTATATTTTTTTCATTTCGATGCTGTTGTAATTTGTTTACTTTCACGGTCCAAAAGCGTTTCGTGCTACGGGAGAATAATATCTAGAACCCACGAGATTCGCCCAGGCAATGACGAAACGTATCCCGAAACAGCTGATATTTTAATGGAATTTAAATTGGTTTCGGTAGGTACCTCGAAACTGATGAAAGCAGGCAAGAAATGTCGCAACAATAATTGCATGAATAAAATACGTTCGTCAATCGTATAAATCACCCCTAATTTTATTGATTATTAAGATGTTTAATGTAACGACCTACGACGTGTACAGTCATCGAAAATTCATTTATGCAAAAAATATTTCACGACGAAATAAAAATTACTTCTTCATATCATTATTTCTCGTCGCCTTTCATTCTTTCTCAAGTTAAAGGAATCAATCCTCGTACGTTGAGTGCTTCACCAGATGCAAGTTATCGAAGGAAAAAAGTACATTCTGAGAACGTATTTCGAAGAACGAGGGGCTGAGTCACGAGACTGAAGCTTCCGCGATTTGCAACGGACCCGTTTAGTGCAAAACCGTGCAAGCCTGTTCAGGTTGTCTTCCTAGGCTTTTCAGGGACCCTGGGCACACGAGGTAGCCCGCTAGGTCTTACCGGAACGATTATCCGGTTGGTAGTTGGACCCTGAAATCGATGGTAGGTGGAGTCCCTTTCAACTTTGCTCGCAACATGGTAGCATCTGCATAATCTGTTTACATTTCCATCCTATAGGATAATTGCACTGTTTCATGTAAATATCGGCTGGTCCTACCAGAGGTATCTTAAGTGGAAGATGTATATCCTCGTCAAAAGATTGAGTTTTTATTTGCGCTTCACAATTGCAACCTCGGCGAGTCGATCGAGCCGTACTGTATACATAATGTTTCCCGCAGGTACAACTTGCATAGAATCCGCTGGTCGCTCGAGGCCGCGGCAACGTTTAGTTCCTATAGAGCTATATTCACAGGATCTTTAAGTCCGCGGGCATGAAAACTGTCGGACCCGTGAAGTTGAATCCAACGAGATTAATAATTGCCCGATCGTAATTTACACGGTCCCGCGCACCTGTTCCGTTCGCGCAATGCGCAACAACGGACTCCAATGAAATCCTAAATGAATTTAACACCGCGGCCAAGAAAGCCCTTCAATGGTTTCAACCGCTTTATTGATATTCGTCGCCGAGCGCTCTCCCAAGCGATTACCCTATCTTTATTCAACCGAGCCCCCACAATGTTCCCTTCGGCGATGCGCCGCGTATTAACGTCTCGCAATAAGTACCGCGTCGCGGATAAGCGAATCCGTGAATACGCAAATATCTGGTTTGAAAGGAGGTGGTCGCGCGGAGGGGTACGAGAGACCTGCCCGCGGCTGGAGGCGCGACGTACCTTGAGTTATGGCGCAGGTTAATTATACAAAACATTCAATTATACCTCCTCGACCACGCACACGCGGCACAGCCTGTTTGCACGTGCACGAGCGAGGAAACGGTACGCGCGCAGGACGAACGAGCGAACGGTCGAGCCGGGTGGATGTTGCATGGCTCGCAAACATGAAATCAGTCGCAAGGGTCGTGAACGATCCCGTTTGCTTAACGAAAAGAAAATATAAAAATCGTGGAATAAGAACGCTGCCACGGTGGATTCTTCAACGGTCGAATAAAACAGATGTTTGTGGCCATTGGAGTCGCTTGGCCGCGAAGATAGCAGGTGAAATTAATTATGGTACATTGATGGAGAACCGGCAGAAGTGTAATTACAACAGAGAGCAAATTGAAGCGTTGTAGTAGGATACGCGAAGGGAAAGAGTCAGCTGGTGCTTGGCTGCAAGGGAAACGGGGTTTCTGGAAATGTTTCGTTTTCAGTTTCGGCGAGTAAGCGTAGCGAAGCGCAGTCGGATAGGCGAATTTAATTAATTAAATCGAATAGGCTCTTTGCAATCATGGTTCGTAGGTAAATATTCATTTCTCGCGAATTGATACATCGATTGCCTAAAAAAATAATTCATCCCGCCACCGACGAGCAAAACGGAGCAAAAAGCTGTCGAGCAATATTTACGAATATTTTAATCGACAATCGATTATCCCTGCCAACCTTCCATTCTTCTGCTAACTTGCTGACGACACTTTCACAAAAGATCCTGGTCCCATGAACAACAAAAAAAAAAGCCCCTATCTACTCTGCGACGGAAACGACGTCAACGATTCACGTTCCTCTGTAAAAAAAAACCCGTCTCATAAACTCGCCAAAAAAGGAAAGAAAAAACGGAAAAACAGACAGAAGAACGAACGTAACCCGTAGCACACGGATCGTCCCGTGCAGAACAGGACCGTGAAATCCGTGGACCTTTTGTCATCTCGAAGATCGATCTCCGCGCAGCCGGTTGAGGTCGAGGCGAATAGTCGCGCGGCTAGCGTGTCACCGCATAGTCGCACGTGAAGTTACCGATCGTCCCTGACGGGAAGGGTACCATTTATCACGTCCAAGGGATCCTTGGGATGCCTTCTTAAAACAAAAGCCCAATGGAGATAGGGGAAAGGGAGAAAGATAGAGTGAGAAAGGGTGGGGGGGGGGGAGAAAGAGAGAAAATGAGAAACAGTAAGGGCGAACGAGAAGCAGAGAGAAAGAGGGAGAAAGAGAAAGGGAGAGACAAAGAGAATGAGATAGAAGGGAGAGGGAGAGAGATGCGCTCGTGGGGAAACTGGACGAAAGATAGCGTGGAGAACGAGAAAGCAAGGGAAAGAAAGATACAGCGACGAAGGAGGAAGAAGAGGAGCACGGGTTGCGGTGATTCCGAGGCGAAACGGCGTGGGGCCCGGTATATAGTGGTTGGGACAGGCGGTGGGGAGGGGCGGGGGGGGGGGACGAACGGGGACTCATAAGGCAGAAATTTTACGCGCCGGCGCCGGCGCCCCCCGCGGTCTCAGACGCCGCAACCATAATGCTGCACGAAACTGAACGCGCATGGGACTATCTCTGGGACTATCGCGCCGCACGTACCCTTCCTTCGAACGTTTCGAAACGTTTTTTATTGATATTCACTCGTTACATAACAATCGAATTACGGAAACTTGATTTTCTCCTTCGCCCCGTTGCGTTACGAGCCGGACGGCCCGCCCGACGTGTGATTTCTTGCGACGGTTTCCCTTTAACCGTACGATTCCGTCCGCCGTATCGGGGAAATATTCGCTTGATTAACGGTGGTATTTAAGGACTCGGTGTTGTTTTTTTGGCTTTTTTCGCTTCGGGGCGAAACGGACGCCGCGTACGGATAATCGACGATTTCCACGCGGACACAGGAACGCCGTTGTCTATGGAGGATGAACGATCGGTCGGCGTTCGGTTGAACCGCGGATTCCTCTGTATCGATCATGTCGCGGGGACGATCGATCGTCTTGCATCTATCCAGCCGCGCATGATACGCCGCCATGGTCACGTGATGCCTCGTTTTAGAGCGGTCCCGCGATCGGTCATTAATTATCCGTGGGGTTATTAATTGTGGCGCGGGGAGGTATCATTGCGCGGAACGCGATTCAACCGGTTCCCTTCGCTAACCGATTGATTTATTCCTTGACCTTGAACTTTCGTCTCACGACGGGAGCAAAAGAAGTGAGTTTGGTCGTTGTTGCCTTGGCTACCGATTTAGATGCGCCGACGGAGGATACGACGGTGGATGGCCGGTGGAGGAGAGCGAACACGATTTCTTCATTGTACCTGTATCTCGACATATTGTTGTAAGGACCGCGGTGAACTCGTTGCAGGTATTTTTGGAGATTGTAGAGTTCATTCGGTGTATTTCGTGGTAGGGGTATGTGTTGGAATGGTAGCGAAGGGGTGTCGAGTTGGGATAAAGGTTTTTTTAAGCTGCAAGTGTTTATTGCGAGTATAGATTGACAGCAGGTATTGCCAGATTGTGATTGTTCTTGCGAGTCGAGTATTCATGGAGAATCGAATTTAATGATGTTCCGACGCGGGACAACTGGTGGAATCATTGCATTGGAATTTGGGTATAGAAGAACCTAAGGATAGGAGAACATTTTATTTCATATTTACAGCCCGAGAAATATTAAGTGATAATAAATGTTGCTCGCTCGAAGTGGTTTTCATTGATTTGACTTGACAACAATAGAAGCTACGTATCGCAGTTGAAACCCAATTGAATGTATTTCTCACGTAATAGTATCGTTATTGTTATTATTATGACGAGGGGGGTGGTACCCCCTTTTGCATGCTTCGAACGATGGATTGATATAAAGTTACAATCGTCCCTGCGTGAATGCTGATATGCTTTTTATGATACGTTTTTTATGACACGGTCATTAAATGAAGAATATTCCGTTAATCGTAAATCAATGATTGGTTTACAGCTTCTCTGCAGGAGACGTTTCCTGAAATATTCTTCGGGGCCCCCGCTTTCCACTTAAATGGCTAGACTCCTACTAAACTCTGCTTCACTAAATATCCTAACGAATATATATATATATGAATATCTGTGTCAAACATTTCATTTACAGGTATACTCTACAAACGTGTCACTTCATTTAGATTACAATTAATTTCATCCATGGCCAACTTTCCTTCTCTACCGTGAATACCATAAACTGATTCGTCAAACTTTTCCCGTCGCTCCAAGTAATCTCACCCCAAGGGTCGTTTGACTCACTAGCAGCAAAGATATTCCGATCGAATATTCTCCACCTGTAATCTGTTAACGTACGTTCGAGCAGTCGACATTCTATTCACCAACGAAACAACCGATTCCTTTCCACTCACAAACGAAAGCTCGAAACGAAGCTCCGTCGCACGTGGGCACCGTTAAACGTCGGCGCACCATAAAGTCTATTCCGGGGTAGACCGGGCGTAACGACACGCACATTCGATTCGCGGTTATCCGCGTCGGATTCGACGCGCGGACACCGTTTCTTCCTCGGCTTGCACGCGCGTCGGTTCGATTCCGCCGCGGGGACCATTACCGTGAAACATCGTCCGGCTCTGGAAGCATGTACAACACGCGAACGCTGTACACAGAACCGGGGGCCCCGTCTTCGGGGCCCGCGTTGCTCCGCGGCGTCTCGGATTTCTGGAGTCCTTGAACGCCTTCGAAAAGGCATCCAAGAGGCGTGCGCCCGTGCTGTCCGAGATCTGGCCGATCTCTTAGGGACTTTTCTCACGGATCAACCTGGACTTAACCCCGAGAGACACCGTAAACATGATATACCGCCATTCGATGCGGCGACACGACCGTTGGGACCGATCCGCGGGTAGCGTTCCGTCGCCCCGTGGTATTCGAAAGCTAGCCTATTCATTGTTTTATAGGAGTCGTAAAGATGTCAAGCAATTAAAAGATTCGGTTGATTTGTTGCGTGGGCGGCTCGCGGGAGACGGTGGCGGTGGGTGGACGGTCGAGGGGACACAAGTAGGTGGAAGACGCGACGTGAAACGACCACGGCAGCCTGTGCCCACGTGAAGCACCGCGTCGGCGACACCTGACATCGTACCGTCGCTGTGTCCTACAAAACACAGCTTCAGATACGCTCGTAAACGTCCAAGTCCGGGCGCCGTGACTGTACCAGTGATATACAATAAGCTGTATATTACACTTGCAACGTGCCTCAGTTCGAAGCTGTCGTTCGTTTCGCTTTTGATACCAGACGTCGCGGGATCGGACTGTACCCCGATTAATGAGCGGCCCGGTGTACGATTTCTTTGCAGCAGGGACATTGGTTCGGAACGCTGAAAGATTTTTATTGTATTGTGTTTGGGCAACGGAGCTTAGACCGCAGTCAGACTGTGCGAAATATTGTAGATACGTGTCAGGATTTGCAATATATTGCAAACTTTTCCCCTTAATTCGACGATAACTGTTCGATGGTAACAGAAATATAAGTCGCACAAATTGTACGCGCATGGTTTAAACAGTTCCGTACCCGAGGACTATTGCCGTCGTCAGTTGCCCACAGGCTGCGCGAATACAGCTCACAGTCATCGAACCGACAGGGTTGACGGGGAACCAGCCCCTCAATTGCGGTTACTTCCAAAATCACGATGGAAAATGCTCTCCGTATCTCTTCCTATCGAACCAACGACGAGATACGAGAACCGCATCGCAAGACATCTCTGTCCGTCGAACGACAGCGTGATCGATCTCCACAGAATACGGCGGCTCGTATCTTTCCTCGGCACCTATGTCCCTAACCAGAAACCGGCGCATACGAAGATCGTATCTGGCCGAAGGCGAACTCGCGGTTACGCCATACGACCCATCGCTCTCGTCGTGAACTGTTGCTCGGCCGTAGGTTAGTCACGTCGGAACGGACAATCGTGATCCTTGAACGAGTAACAGGACAATGAAGAAAGACCAAGAAACCCTTTTGTCCGTGACTGTTCGCTGGCGAAAGAGGGAAAGGAAGGAAGACTGTTTCGGTGGGAGATTAAAACAATGCGCCCGGTCAGATAACGCGGGTGTGACAGGTCCCCGTATCCACGGGCCGGAGATGGCTACGCGGATGGACCTTAACGAGGTCCTCTAATAAATAACCGCCAAGTTCGAGTTCTTCTTCTATCTTCTTCCGTCCGTTGCCCGGTCTCTGTTCGTCGTCGAATCGCCTCGAGTTTCACGGGCCGCACGAGGATGGAAGATCGTAGGGATGGACCCGAACAGGGCCCGAGCAAGAAGATGGATGTGCTGCTAGGCGCCGCCGTCACCTGGCGTGCTCCTCCGGCAGACTTCCAGTGATACTTTCGGAGGAGGTCGGTTTCGAGCGCTTCGAACCGCGACACCTCGAAGGTCCTTAGAGGAAAATTTTTGACCCTTGCGACTGATTGGGGACGCCAAATTGGTCGCTTTAGCAGGGAAAGTCGTACATCGATTCCGTGGCGAAGCCAAAAAAATCGAGACACCGTGAAACTTGATACGCGTTCGGTGTATTTCGAATGCCAGCACGCGACTCCTCGCTTTTTCGCACAAAATTATCCGGTCTCATTAGTAGATACGAGCGTGTGAAAGTTATTCGCCGCAGAGTGCAAGAGTCTTTCGTTTAGAAATCGGCTCGCGAACCAGTTTCGTTGCTGTTCGAAAAAACACGGTCTCGTTTTCTTCTAATCGCCTCCAATTAATTTCAATCTACGGCATCGCTCGATGAATTTCAACCTTCCGAATAGAACGTCTCACGCGCCCCAGTTACGAGGGACCGTCGGGCCGAATACCTCGGCGCTATCTACTCCAAACACCGAATTTGCATTTCCACTGATCCGTGCAGCCGCTATTCGCCGGGCTCATTTCGCTTCGAAACCTTTCCCGAAAGGTTCGCGACGACGCACCGCGGTGACTACGTTCCTCCTGTCGTCCCCTTTAACGGACGAAGCCATTCCGATCGTGTAACGTCAACTCAACATGACTGTTCGAAAAAGGAAGAAAAAGGTCTACCTGGACGTGGGCCACGTCCACGAGTAAGACGTTCCACGGCCTACATGTCACGTAGCGATTGAACGATCTGCGATTCAAGCCGCGCTCCATTCGCCGCGCCGTTCCATGTCGTTTATACGATTCCGTAAGGGCCATATTGATAAGGGGCTAACCTACGTCCACGGTGAATTTATCTGGCGCGTATTTCACGCACGGCCAGCGTCCCGCTTCGTGTATCGTGGCGAGTGGCACGATAAAACAGACTTCGATCGGCCGGATCGGAAACGTTCGCGGGGCCGTTAACGATAAGGGGCCGATAAGGGAACGACAGTGTCGCCTCGTTGGCCCCGCGGAGGAAATGCAAATGCCCCTTGCACAACAGGTGCGACGACGGAATTACCTGGCGCACTACGTATAGCGCGCACAGCTCGAAGGGGAAGCTGCGGGTGCGTCTGGAAGCCGGGACGTAGGATTTATTGTAATGGACACGGAGGCGTTCGACGTTTCGATCGTCCCCTAGCCGACGCGTTCAGTATTCTATGAATTACGATTCGCTGTCGGCCGAGCGAGTCGATGGATTAGATTATTTCGCCGCGTACCCGGCGACGAGATTTACTGGTATAACGCGAGCCAGCCGTGGTTCGACAGGTAGCAGTTCCGTTTGGACAATTATTGCGACTCGTTTGGACGATTAGACGGCTGACTCTCTCTCTCGCGCTTTCCGGACGGCCACCGGAATCGTGATTTACGGATTGGGACGCGGGTAAGCGAGATTGGTGTTTGCAATTTCTGCGACTGTCGCGCCTGCGAGGAGTTTCTTGATGGTAGGTACTGAAACGTTTCAGCGACGGCATTGAAAATTGTTGAGACAGTTTTACTCCGAGGTTATACGACAATTTGAACACCTCTATTTCGAATAATAGCCAGGCATGTGAGTAAACTGCGAAGCATCCCCGGTTCTCGCTGCGACGAATAGACTCGTCAAGATAATTAATAGTGCCCGTAACAAGTCGATCACCCGTGCCACGACGTCTCGATGCTAACATTTCCGAAATTTCGAAAGAAATCAAATTAATCGCGTTCGGCTTCCGATCGCCCGGAATAAAGCTACCTGAAACCATCCACCCCAATATCCCTCCACCTATGTATATAGAAAAAAGTTTCCCCAGTTCGGTGGTCGTTATTTATTTTCATAACGAGACCTTCGCTCGAGTATATGCGTGCGGCGTGGTATCACGATTCCCGGTTCTTCGCTACCGATAATATACGCACTTCAGATTCTATTAGGTCGCCGGTAGATCCTCGATACCTGCTTGACTCGGTAACCCAAGGGTTTCACTTATCGTGCAGCCGATCTTCTTCACGCATATTATACTCCGGGGAAAACAGTGAGGGTAAAAAAAAAAGGGGCGGATAGCAGCAGCGTCTCGAGCTGGTGAGCTCCGTCGCGCGAATAACAGGATCAGGTTACTCTTTTGGAAAAAGGAAAAGGGACCGTCGCTGGTATTTCTCGTAGGATCTCCCGGCCGCTGGCGGCCTTTTTCCAAAAACATTTCACGGCGGGAAGGGGGTGACCGATCCTTTTCCGGCGCGTTGCACGCGTGAAACGTTTCGCTATTTATTTCTTTTCCATTCCGTTTTATTCACCCCGATGGGGTTTGCAGAGCTTGTTGATCCCGCGGCCCAGCTTTTCGTGCTCGACCGTGCGAGATTTCTACGGTGACGCAATGTGTTTAACGCGGAGTCTCGGGAGATTTGAAATTGGTTGGGTTTTAGAAATACGTGGACAGTAGTTGTTGATATGAGAGGCTTGCTTCGATTTGTGATATAGGTAGTTCCATTTTTCTTTATTATTTATTGTTTATATAAAAGCCTCCAAATATCAACCTGTATCTCAGCACATTGAACGAGCAGAAAAACCTGCCGAAATATTTCACCGATAATATTATCGAGTCGAAAATAAACGCGTCGCTGCGCCTAATAAAATCAGCCCGACAACCTTAGCCCAATAAAATTGCGCTCTATTTCTTCCCCAAATCCCTGGCGAGCTGCCAAACCTTCAAACAGTACGTCAATCATCCGGCGATAGAGGTGTACCCGTTTAAGAGTACTCGGTGCAACAGGTACAACTTGTACCGAACCATTGAATCCCGTAGTTGCCCGTGTAAGAGGGCAATCAAATCCAATCAAACTGACACGAGATCCAGAGCCTTGGCGTTATTAAAAATTGTGTCCCTCGCCGATGGCCACCCGGACGTCCGCGGAGGAACATAAATCTTCGCCGGATGGTATGATTGACGTCTATTTAATAGAAACGCAACTACACATGGATGGCGCGGAATAACATTAACTCGTCCGGGAGTCGAGGGGGCTGGTTTCACCACGGCGGGTGGCCATTGTAGCCGATGGACCCCTGCGATCCACGGCCTTTCTCCCATTCTCGTGGCTGCCAGCTCCCTCGTAAAGTCAAACGTTGACACTAGCCGCGGGACACCGGCTCCGTGGCTTTCCCTCCCTTCCTATCCCCCTTCTTTTTCACCTGAAACAGACTTTTTCATGCGTCGTTATGTGATTATTACCGGCCTCGAATAATATCTGACCGATCAAGTGGGCGCGATGTCATCGACCCGCGGGTCGACGTCGAGGGTTTCGTCCCGGTGAAGATCCGGGGTACAGTTGATTGAGCATCCGAGGCGTGTATTGCACGATGTTATTAATTCGTCACTGGTTCGTCCTTTCCTTCTGTTATTTTATCCTAGTATGTTTTTCTACGCATCTATCGAATCTCGGTTTTGAAAAACGGGAGAAACTTAGCTCGCCGTTGTGGCGCATAGATTACTATTCGTGCAGGTAATCGCGATTTCAATCCACGTAAATATGTGTACGTAAATTTCACGTTGCTATGGTACTGCATATACGCGTATAGCGGGCCGGGGCCGAGGCGTTCCTTAAATTGCAGACTTTATGGGCGCATTAGCGACCTTAACGACCTAATCAGAACTGCACGGCATCAGAAGGGCCGTGATGAAATTGACGTGATCGTGCTGACGCGACCTCGACGCCTCGGGCATGAACCACTCGGCGGACCGTATTTCTATCTTCGTATACGACACGGCTAGTCGAATCGCTCGGATCGTTCGCCACTAAATATAATTTATCCGTCGGTAGGTGTTCCTCGATGTTTGGTCGTTCATGGCTGCGTTCAGTTATTGGTAGGGTGATCTTTGCGCGATATAGGTGAAACGTTTCCGTAATTACAATATCAACGGGGCAACGCATAGGCGATCGAAAATTCGTTTCAAAATCCACCAAGTATCCACTTCCAAAGTGGCTACGTTTACGAACAAAGACGTCTCCTCGTGTATCCAAATTCTTTTTTCAAAGTTTACAATTATGCGTCTACCAAAATCGAATTGCAAATCTGTCAAACACGCGTACTATATCCCCCCCCTCCTCCATCCGATCACCCGTCCAGCGTATCCGATTCCAAGCTTCCGTTAATTTTCCCACCCTCTTCTGAACTCCCCATAATTCGAGGAAAGCGTCAGAGCGTAAGGCCTGTTCGTGGAACGTGGTAACGCGATACAGCGGAGAGGCTGATCTTCCAAGATCGAGCTGAGGAGGATCGGTGGTGACCGGCTGGTGAACTGGCCTGTTGCGCTGGTTGTAACGGCGGGCCCTCGGGGGCGGGGGTGGGGGGCCCAAGAGGAAAAACACGAGGGCCCGAAGAAAAAGGGGCAGAAGAATGGGCAGAGTGGTTTGCTTTGCGCTTCGTCGGCGAGATCAAGGTGGCGCCACGCCTCCGGACCGCCTCCTCTAATCATCGGCTCATTACTCATTAGTACTAATGAGCCACGCGCACCGTCCATACGTATCTGCCTACGACGGTGCAACACCTAGAAAACTGACTGAATACCTGGCCACAATGGCCCCCACCGGACATGTGTGCCACCGCGATACGGCACACGCAACCAGTTGCCGGTCACGTAGATTTTGGCCGGGAATAAAAGGGGAAAAAAGGGCGAAAAGGGGGAGAAAGGGGGGAAGAGGTGTTTGGGTGTGTGTGTGTGGTATATGGGAGAGAGAAAGATCGATAAGGCTTGTTTTAAAGTATATCGTGAAATGGAACCATTTACCGGAAGGTCGGGCGATGATGATTAACGATGGAGTTAATGGAGAACGTCTCCAACCGCTCGCGTTTATTATAGAGGCCTGAGTCTAAACATGTGTACGGTGACTGTTATGGTACCTGGGTTGAAGTTTGAATGGATATTCAGGTCTGGGCTATATGGAAATGTGTAGCTCTTTTTTTTTCCTTCTTTCGATGCTGAAATCTGGCTACTTCGGGATGGATTAAGAATTGATAACTATGCGAGGGAAAGGGATCGTCCATTTGGTTAATGATGAGGATGTAGGTTTTCATAGATTGACGTGGCGTTGGAGGGGGCATTTCTGACTCGGAGATAAATCGGGCACAGTTTACGCATATAGTGAGAAGATGACGGTATAAGAATAAATTTTACGCAGGTAATTTACTTTATTGTTTGCTCGGCATCGGAATTGTTTGACACATTTGTTTTATTATAATTGGAAATGATATTATAGAGGATTTCACTTGAAGTTTCCTTAAATTAAATAAGACTCTTCCAACATTTCGTATACACATTTCCTTTTTCTTCGAAAAACATATGCATCGTACGAAATATTCCTTAACGCTTATCATTAATTTCTTATTACTGTTCTTCTTTCAATTCCAACAAATTAACCCTATATAGAACTGAATGCGTGATAATGTGGCTCGTAAATTTCAGTGTTATAGGATTCGTATCATTCCGCGTCACAATTGCGTTGAATGCTGTAGCGTTCACGTTCGCGACGTTAACATATTGGCGACGGATATTGGCGAAGTTCTAACATAAAAACGAAAACCGAAGTATCGACGTACACAGTTGAACTTTGTACAGGATATTCAACAGCATTCGAATTCGCCCACCAGCGGAATTAAACCTGTATTTGGTTCCTCGATCCACCGACGATAGGGGATGATTTTTGATCCCGTTGGACGAAGCATCCCCCGTTTCCCATAAAACCAGCCATGACATCGTGCCCAGCGAAGCGACCACGTGTGACGAACGCCGCGTAGTACTGCGTCTCGTTACATCCGTCACAGCCGTCGGTCCGTAAAATTAGCGCCACCTGCCACCCTCACGGAGTCCGGCTTCCCGTTGCTACAGATTCTGACTCATCCCCATCGCCTCTGAGTATTTAATGCATTTATAATACCGGACTTAATAACGCCCGGCCCATCTTCTCGCATGAGATTTATTACAAATTGAACGTTCGCCGATACGAAAGACAAGAAAGTTGAAAAGGCGTTAGGCGACGCGTTAGTTATAAATAATTTTGTTATCTTGGTTTTTGAATTCCTCTAATCATTCCTTTTTCATTCCCTTTGTGGTGTTATTAAAATATCGACGTATTCGATGATTTTCGTATGAATATTATATTCTTAGTTCTAGCAACTATCTATATTAATACAATTTCTGTTTTTAAAACAAGACAAGACTGGTTTGAAAGGCCCAATATGGAACGAGTGATTTAGGTATATCAATTTGTTTACGAAACATCCAGTTGAAACAAGAACACAGTTCATCATTATTCCGTTACCGTGTGCATTAATCGGGAATAATAATTCCAAAGCGTAATTCCACGGAAAAATACCATGCTTATCGTAAACACAACTGAAGCATTATTCTGTTTCAACGAACTATTCATGCCGACACATTTCACTCGCCCCTTCACGTCGAGCACAGAGTACGGAATAACACGCAATTAAGAGCCACCCTGTATAAATATCTTCCAGTCGAAGATGACTTAATTAATGCGGTAAGGTTCCAGCAGTCATTACTTCTTTCGGGCTCGAAGGAATAAAGAATCATTGCATTACCCTAGCCCACCCCGCAACCAGGGGTGGCACCGTGCAGAGGGTAGGCAGGAAGCTCGGTGTACAAACTATAATGTGATTGTTTCCGAGCCAACGGACCTGCTGGGGCTGCTGTTTCGCTCCACCGGTGATGACTTCATCCCCATCTGATCCCGATTTTCTCTCCGTTTTAGAGACTACTACAGGACCATCAGCATTCGTTCTCGTACAAACCATCGCGTGCCCCTCCTTCTATCTTGTCACTCGAGTGCTCCAAAAACACCCCACATTGACAGACAGAAATAGCGATCCCTGTTAAATTGGACAAATGCAAAAGTGGGGATATTTTTCATCTTACGTTTCTTCTTACTATTATTCATGTTATAATATTTATGTGTTGTTATGTACAGGATGCATCAGGCATTGTTATTTGTTTTTTATGTCACGTTAGATTAAAAGGGATACGAGTAACTGCTGCGACATTTACCAGTTGAAACAGATGAAATAAAATGTATTCAAGATTTCGTTCTCGGGAGTGGCGTAGGAAGCGGTGTAGGTAACAATAGAAGTATTACATTTCTATTATTATTATCGAAAGGCCAGGGCCAGGTTTAACGATAATGACCCTATCGCCGACTTGAAATCTCATAATTAAACCTGACTATGATAACAATAATTACTGTAAAATCCTCCTTCTTTGTATTATTATCTGTCTGCCATTATCGATATCGTTGTAAAACTTCCGCTAAATGATCATTACATCCGGTCACCAAAGACCGATTGTAATCAAGCACCTGAAGAAGGCTGCTCTACATATTATTCTGGATCCCTGTAAAGATCCTCGCGAACCAACAGAACTTCGTAAACAGATCCTCCATCGTCGTTCGAGCGATATCATTGAACTTCCTGTTTGCGTGGAAATATTAGAACGGTGGCGTGTAATCGCGAACCATTTTACCCTTCGTGCTGAAAGGGGGTAGAAAGGGAAACTGGCACAGGCACAGCCAAGCAGTAGCTGATCGGAAAGAACAAAGCTCGTAGATAGACCCGGTTGTATTGTCCCGCGGCTGTTTGCGTCCGTTTCTATCCCTGTGTACAGGAACGACGGACTCTTTGTGCCTCTTGGTGTTTTCGCCATCGTGCACCATCGGGTTCTCTCGCCAACTGCGGCCAGGGGATTACCAGAGAAATCCTTTAATGGTATTGTTGGCATTTGAATAACACGAAATATGATACGAGATCAGAACCTAGTCGTCCTTTTTCTCTCTCTCTCTCTCTCTCTCTCTCTCTCTCCTATCTCTCTCTACCACCCTTTCTCGCCGCTTCGTCTTCAAGCTCGAACTTTAGGGGGGTCTCCTATGCGCACGTATAGGGTTACGGTCCCGTTCTACGCCGTTGTCCGTCTGGATTAATTGTTGGCGGCTCGTCGATGTTCAACCGAGATACGGGCGAAAAATGTCCCATTTCTTTTTTCTTCCCTCGGTTCGCATGATCCTCGATCTCCGGAAAGCGCACCGTCGACAGGCTGAACACGGCGTCGCGGTTGATCGAACCCTCGAGTACGCGACAGAGGACTGTCGTGATCTTTTTAGTCGGGATTAATTATCTCGCGGCAGTGGTACCCATCGCGTGGGGAGGGGTCTTAAATTTGTCTGGAGTAGGGACTGTTGAACACTGTTTTTATTGTTCTGTAAAAAAGATATTTTCAACTATAACAGAACTACATTGGAGAAGTCTGGAGCATTTTACCGAAGACAGTTCAAGACACGGATAATGTCGCTGTAAAAAAGACTGTTAATTATTAAAATACGACCGCGTGCTTCTTTTGATTGAAGCGCAGCTATCGTTATGCAACTTCTTGTTTGCGATATTTCCAATGTATCCGCGACACCGACACATTCGCCGCGACTGTACAATATTTCCGTCACCACCCACAATGGTTCTGATAATTGAATATCGACGTTCTCCACCGCGACAAACATACTTCCCTTCGTCTCACGACATTTCTACCATCTGATCTGGGCCGCCCGAACATCGGCAAATAATGACTCGAGAAGTGCCGCGGAACGATCCACGAATTGAAATTCCGTCCCAGTCGCGCCGGGCTCGATCTAACCATCCCCGGGAAGAAATATCGTTTCCAATTCGTGACTACGGGACATTACTGCGAAAACGTCCCGCGATTCCGCGATTGATCCGACACCGAGGTTAAACGTCGCCGCGCACGCTTCTAAGACGGCGGGCAGGATGGTTTCGTGCGAGGTAGCATTTTAGTGCTGGAAGAAAAACGCGAATCACGCGGCGTCGGGGGTTCAAGCGTGATGGGGAGGAGAGGCAAATGAAAAGGGACGCGGGGCTATAAAGAACAACGGTGGCTGGCGAAGTGAAAGGCCAGCACGAAAGCAAACGGGAAGACAATCTGCGCTGGGGCGAACGGTTGAAAAATCGAAAGACTAAAACGCGGTAAGTTATTACGCCGGGGTATCAACTTGTTAACGTCATTTCGCGCGTGAGCGACTACCGGTCACCCCGCAGCCATGCCGCGGCAGCTATTTTTCCTGAAGAATGTCCATAAACCGGACACTTTAGACGTACGGCGGCCGCGCCACGATCTATTTAACATTCACGTCGTTCCTTTGAACCACGACGGGGAATGAATACTGTGCCCACCTTCTCTAGGCGTCCCTTCTCTTTCCCGTCCGTTCTTGTTCCCCGTGAACGGTGTCGCGATCGTAACGTTTATTTTTAACCAGTTTAGCAATGGAATCGACGAGATAACGCGAGACTGTCGCGCGAATCCCGTAGAAAATGTTGGATAACGCGGTTCGATGCGCGCGTCGGGCTCGAGAAGGCGGCGCGGAAACGTATTTGCTCGCGTCAACGTGATTGCGAGGGTACCCCTGGTGAACTTTTTAAATAACGAATGGGATTATTTGGATTCCGTTGGTCCTGGATTGGCTGCTTTTGCTCTTGTTTGACGATAGTCGTTCGAGGGGGTAAGGTCTGGAGGGCCAGGTTTTGGCTGGAAACGGATTTATTATCGGGAACATTTTTACTCGTACTGCGTAGTGTTCGTTCAATTTTGTTCAGACGAACGAGATTGTCGAACGTATCGCTCTTACTATTGTCGTTGTTAGGTTGACTTTTATAATTCAGTTGAACAAGTTGATCAATTTGTTGGATAATATAGGTACACCTTTCCCCGCGAGAAATGGTGAAAATAATTTAGTTAAACATATAAAAATAGAAGTAGCGCAATGGATATATTTATCGCGATTTAAGAGCAGGGAAGGTATAGGCGCCTTTTACATTTCACGTTATTGTTGCGTGAATGTTTCCCTGGGCATCCTCAAGGCGTTACCACAGTAAACAACGTTAATTATAGAATTAACTCACCTCTTGTATCGCTAAGAGGACACTAAAAACCGTTTCACTCATCGAGATTACGTTCTCGCACATTTTCCACCATCTCATCCTCCATTCATTCGCCCCAACGAAAACGCTCCTCACTCATTCTAACCCCTTTGTTCTTATTCTGATTTCAGGTGAGTAATCGACTGAATCTGACTTTCGTGCAACAATTTGCCACGGAAACGTGGCGGATCGGTAATTCAATCGGTGTCGGTGAGTAAATCACATTGTTTACGCGGGCATGCGGTCCCGGGGGCGAAATTAGACTAAGAAAAAGGTCTGCCGCGTTGCGCCAACCGAATCTACACAGAAATACCCTGGATGAGATAGTTCCATGGCCGCGACCGCGAAGTTACGAGCGTAAACAGCCGATATAGTTGGCGATTCCAGAAAATTAAGGACTTGCCTCTGTGAGCAGACCCGGGGCTAAATTACAAATTTAGAAAGCCACTGAGAGCATGATATTCCACCGCGGTCTGAACCAAGATCTTAACTTTCCGAGGACGTGCACAATTTTCCGTGACAATCAAATCCCCGCAAACTGGTCCAATACCCGCACAATTTATCTGCTAATTCGAAAACGTCGCAAGAATGACGGAAAACAATATATAACGAACCCACAAACGCATAGTAACAAATGAAAATACGTCGCTTCTTGTTGCAAGTATTTAAATATATCATAATGTGAATCGGCCATTAATTTCCCGTCAGTCCAGTAATTAAATAAAGTCGAGGGTGTAAATCGTCATCTCTCGAGTGGCAAGAGCTGCTGCTGGAAAAAGAAGCAGTGGGAGATCCAAAGGAGGCGAAAAGTGGGGAAAAAAAGGAGGATCCGAGACTAGGACTCGGTAATAATTCAAGCAAAAGGACGCATCAATCCTGATGACCCTCCGCCCCTCTTGTTCCTCTGCGATGTTTCAGCCAGAAATAGAGCGATGCTCGTAACGCTGTTCTTTCGTTGTCCTCCTTCCACCACCGTTCACACAAACTCGTCCGTGTTCTCCCCTGGGGAAAAGCTGGATGACTACCGATTTTCCCTTATTGCCGCTTGCCACGCGACACCCCCGCCCATGGCACTCGCACTTTTGCCACATAAATCTCCGCTCGTTGGGGCACAGCTAGCGCCGCCTCCGGAACTAATCGAATTTTCGGTCGAACTCATCCGATTTCGAATTTGGAGATCACGTCGCGTGGAATGGATCGATAGTTATTTCGAGAAGTGACTAAACATGAAATTACATGTACATGAAAACGTATGCATATGTATTTCACGCGACGAAATGTCCAATTGGATGTCGGATGAGCTCGGTACACACAAATAATAATAATGGTAATGCAATAGTTTTGTCGAGGATGCTCCGTACTTTGCTGTACGGTAACTTTTGGACCTTCTGTGTTGTTATGATTTTCTTTTTCTTGGCTGTGGATTTTCTTGGGCGTTGGATAGAGGAACGAATTTTGTTGCGGTATGGAAGGTAGAGTGGTGATGGATATGGTGTCTGCTTGTTTGGATCTTCGGTGATAAATTGTATTTGGACAGCACTTAGCTCGTCCTTTACCCCTTTCTCTGGTAACGATGTTACACAGGTCGTCGCTGGGAGCATGATTCAATTTACGTACCCCTTTTAGCGTAACGAATGAAGAATATATATGTTACGACGAACGAAAGTCGTAAACGACACATCGACCGTGGCAGTTTTCTAGGAACAATTGTTTTTGTGGTGAACTATAAATCCTACAATGCAGGTGATTTTTTGGTGTTCAGGTTTTCCAAAAACTTACTCGTTTGATCCATCAATTTATTCATAAAATTTTCAACAAAACGTCATATTATTTTTGACATATAATAATTTTTAAATCATTTGGACACTCGTCGATGTATTTTTTTTATACGTATTCGATTCGTTCATTGCTGTATTTAATTTCCAATGCAGTTCGTATTATAAAATTATTAGTATTCCCTAAAAATTGATTATCAAATTATTGGAAAGATATATTAACTCCCACTTGTTCGAACTGCAAAACCGCCATAATCTATGGTGAAAGTTCCCCGGTTTTTCCCGAAACTAATATCCAATCTATCGAACAAGCAGCAGAGTTACGATCATTTATATCCATTCCTAAGATCCACGTCCGTAAAATATAGCCCCCGCGAGCCAGCTTTCCTTGAAAATGGCGTTCAAAAAATGATGCAGCCACGTGGCCACGTTCTCCACTTTAATAATCAAGAGTGTTTCTCGCCATAAAAGAAACTCTTACACCCATTATTTCTTCCACCTCTGAATAATTTAATCGTACACTTTACACTCTAATAGCAATCACCAACCAAGAAACCGCTCTCTTCAGAAACCTTATATCGTCTCTGTTACACCGAAATCAAGAATGCACTACAGGTAGGGATAGGTTTCTAACAATTCACAATCGAATATAAATTCCGGAAATCATAATTCTCTACCTTCACTCCCGACATGAATTTAATTGCAAAATAATTTGCAATTAACCGAAGACGCTCGACCCGTTCACACGAAAAATAAACAATTTAGATACACATGCTTGATTGCCAACCAATGTTGCGCTCAACAATATATCAGATAATCGGAGCGCTAACTACAATTTCGCTCCAATAAATAGAATTCTATTCTATGCTAAAAAAAAAACAGAATATATACAACAAGTACAAATATATATTTATATTTATATAATTCACCCCGCTGAAAATTTGAAGCTTCCCGCATGAACTGCGGCCCGCTCCTACGACTATCTTAAAATACGCCTATATTGGCCGCCTCCATTTACGGAAGATCGGTGCACTGATTTATTGTAACGCGTTCTCAACGCATTCGGTCTAACGCGTCTCACAGTGGTCGCGTAGGAGGAGCGACGCATCACCGGGAGCGGTGTTTAGACTCAAGAAGAACAAAGGGTGCCGCCTGTTCAAAGCCAGAGCTCGTTTCACAGCCCGTGGAACATTAGCCAGATCACCGGATGCCCGTGACACTTTTCTCACCCACTCGTCCGTCGTTATCTCCGCCGTAAAACCAGCCCTCTCCCACACCCCTCGCCACGTCCCGTCCTCCACCACTCTCTCTCTCTCTCTCGCGCCCCTCGTTTCTTATTAAAAAGTCGCCCGTTAATTTCGCGTCCGCCGGTGTGTGGCAAAAAACCACGAGGGCAGAGAAGCTTGGTCCTACGCGCTATCGCGGACGAGATCGTGGAAGAGTATTCGGGAGTTACTTTCGGGCAGACGTTCAGATAAGCCGGTTGGATGCGACGTTCAAAGGCGGCCACGTAAGGGGACCGTTAATTGCCGCTACTTTGTGTTCCAGCGCATTTAACTGGCCCCCGCGGACGATTTGTTTTGGCGCTGGTGAAATCGTCGGGACGGACTCGCGTGTAATCATCGTCGACTTCATAAACGACAGATTACTCGGCCAGTTTGGTTATCTTACGGTGTACTTACAGGGGGGGGGGGGGCGCAGGGACACGCGGTTTCACTTATCTGTCGCAGCATTACGGTATTGACGAGTATTCGGGATGAATCTTTTGGCTCTGTTCAGCGAGAGGAGCAAAGTTTCTTGTACATGTACGCGTGTAAGTATATTGTATATCGCGTCGCGGGTGTATCTGGCACCCGAGCATGGATATTTGCTGTTAGAAAATGAAACGGGCAGGATTCGTTATATCTGAATTCGGGCAATTCGATTGATAAAATCGGCAGCGCGGAAACTGTACGAATGCGTCAAGAGAGATCGGCCAATGTTTGTTAGAGATTGTGTTGGAAATCACGTGTACGAGCATGTGTACAGTTTTGTTGGTGGCGCTCGTTAGATGTTTTTGTCGGTGGCCGCTTTACAGCCTGGTGAAATGTACGGAGAAACGGAGACGAGAACAGGAGTCTCTGATTGATACGGCCGAGCAATCGTTGCGTGACAATGATCCTTTAGCAGGAGACGCTTCCAGCGTTTCATACTGTTAACTTTTTGCTCGATCGAGGGCTCGATTTACGGTTAGGCCAGCTCGTATCTGTTAGACTCGTTGCTTCCATGGATTTCGCGTGGCACGGTGTTTTCATGTGTTCGGGACGCGGCGTGTCACCCTGCCTCCGCTTCATCAATGTTTCATACGCATGCGATGACCCCAACCCCCTGCGCCAACGATACACTAAGTGGTTTTGCTCATAAAGCTGCGACGGTTCGTAGGATAATGTCGCCTGTAAGTGGGTCTCGAGTAGCGGACCGGATAGCGTGTTCTCGAGAGCGCACATGTGACCAAGGAACTACCACTTGCGAGACATTTCCATACTTTACAGGAAGTTCCCGGTGATTTTGAAGTGTCTAGATGGGTTTCGAAACGGGAATTCCTTGCACTGCGCGGAAATCGAATTTTCGATGAGTGTATGCGCGTATTGGGGAATAAGTGTATTATTGTTACTCTTATTAGTATTTTCGAAACGTTGTTTGTTGCACAAGTTGAATTAATTAAGGGGAAAGCAAATGATTCGAATACGCGTGAAACATTTCTTTAATGCGAGAAGGATTGGTGAAGGGTGTGTAACATTGCATAGAAATGATGTCCGAAGTATGTGGCGCAGCGTTAGATTTTTCTATTTATAGGAATAAATACGTGTATTTCATCTTCAGTCGTGACTATCATAATTTTGCCCGTAATTAATACGGCGCAACGTTGACCCTTATAAATTTTAAACAAGGATTCAAGTCTAGCCTAGTTCCTCATAGTATCGGTATCTATAATTAAAGCATCGCAATCTCAAAGTAACATGCAAATACGTAAGTGCTGCATGCAATCCGTATCTATAGAATGCGTTGTTAAAAAGTATCTACTATAATTGCACTGGCAGCCATATCGGTACAATCAATCCGATCAAACTACTGAAAAGCTGCAGTTCCTTTAAGTTCGATCACTTAAATATGCAGACATCGAAACAGATTGATCAACACCGCTGGTGCCTTTCAAATTCATACCTCATTTTACTCGATACCGATCTCAATTACAAATTAATTTTTTGTCGATCTTTCTCATTGAAACTATGGCGCATACATCGCGCCTCTCCTTTGCATAAACCATTCGATTCATGGCATTCTGAATAAGCATTTACAATTAACTTCCTCGAGATACAATATTTTTCAATTAACTTTATCTTCCATTTTATTAATTACACCGCATAAAAATGTCCACCGCGTGGTTAATCTGCTTACGCGATCGCTTTTTACGCTCAGTTGGAGCGAAACCTGAGCACTGTACAACTCCGTACTGCATAAGTGCTGCATAAATCTCGTTCAACTATGCAACTATTTGTATCGGTCGCTAGCTGATTACATCCTACGTTTAATAAAAAGTTCCTGTGCAAAAGAAAAAAGGATCGGTAATTATACCTGCACGGGCAAACAAACAACTATTTTATCACCCACTTTTCGACATGCATACAAATTATTATTTCTCTCAATTGAAATCGCTGCGTTCAATTCCAATTCTACCAAGTACATACTTTGCCCGTAATGGACTCGACTCATGCCGCGTTCGCGTAGAAATATTTGATACGGGTACCGAGATATGCAATTATGGCTGGAATTATTCGACAGTCATGTGGAGTCGCAAATATCGTGCCAAATGAATAGGGTAAATTGATATTTTGTATAGGTTGTTAATGTTCGCGGATTTTGCAACTCGCGAGCACGCGTGCGCTTACCAATTCTTACGAACGTTCACGATTATACACACCTCCGGATAATGACTTATCGTACCTACTATCGTACCTTGCATACCCACGGCTTTCGACGTCCATAGTTTTAATTATTATATTCCCCAATTTTATGTGCTGTAACACAGGAATGCGCAAGTGCGTTCAATCAATTAAGTTTGTTTAACGTGCTGAGATAAATAGGAATTACAATCATTGTACGTTTGTTATCGTCACAAATATTTACAAGAAGATCCAAGGACGTTCGGGTACATTTATTGGTGAACCAAATTTTTCCACTTAATAGCAACACATTCTAAAATAATGAATTCATAGTGGCTACTCAGTTCCCCCGATTTCTCCCCATTTCATTGTTAAGTCAAACATTTCGGCTCAATAAAAGAAATTGTGATTCAGAATAATTTTGCGGCAGCAACCAGTCAAATAATTCCACGACAATGTTAAGCTCCATACGCCAAAAGTTCCAAAAGACCGTTCAATATAAAATTCAATTAATTTACAGCGTTTTCAGTTACACATTTATCTCGATACATAAAACGCGTTCGATTCGAAACAGTTACCAACAATAGCATCACAACGAAACACCCCCCCCCCCCAAAAAAAATTATGGCAAAAATTTCCGACGCACCCGAAATGAATATACAACCGCCCTAATCGACAATGCGATATGTCGATAACGAACCACAAAAAATTTTTAAGAAATAATGCCACTGCTAATTGGCGCCTACCATATGCGCAAACATCCACAATCCGATTCCGCGCCGACCCCGCAACAACTCCATCGCGTTCACCCTCCCTCTGTCGGTCTGGAAAAGTTTCGAATTTCAGAGCCTATATTTTTCCCCCGTTTTCGACATGATTTGAAGCCGCGACTCGTAACCGGGGGGTGTGCGCGGGGACACCCGCGTTATTTTTATAATCCCGTTTTGCCGGCCCCAACGCTCGAGCGGTCTCAGCGTGTCGCTGCTCGGTCTTGCGCGTGTGCATCACACGAGAAAAAGGAATCGTTCCCGGGGTATCGCGTTACCGATCGGTAGGTAAGGCCCTTGTCTCTCGTCTTTTTCTCTTCTTTAACCGGCATGGCTGCAAAGGGGTGCAGGGCGTGTGTGAGGGCGCGCGCCCGCGAACACACACGCGGCGCGCACAGACGGGACCGCCAATAAAATTCAGGGTTGTCGAGGACGCGACATGTTGGACAATGAAACGAATGGACAGGCCCCGTTGAAATAATTATGCCACGGATCCGAGAAATATTTCTGCGGAATACACTGTGCGCGGAATTGGCCGTGTCGGCGGTGTACACTCGTTGTTACGGTCGAGCAAGGCAGATTTACGGGACGGTGGCGATTTTCGTTACGCTCGGGCTGGAGGATAGCTTTTTGGGGAACGCCGGACGGGGGCGGACGAGATTTGATATCGGTCGCTTGGTTGTTGCTTAGCGTATCGATTGTGCGCGATTTTTGTCGTTCGGGGTTGCGAAAGAATTTGCGGATCGTTTACGATGTTTCTATTTACGGATTAGACAAGTGGATTGAAGTAGGGACGCAGGGTTGAAAAAATGGAAACTGGTTACCAAAATTGTCCATTTTACTGTCGAGATTAGAAATATGAATTTTTTGTACGCTGGAATGCGTAACAGGAAATATTTACAATTATTCTTTTCACTTTTCATGCGGCACCGAAGATGTCTAGAGATCTTGCAAAGTACTGAGCATACTTGCACCTGCGAATAGAACTGTTCTACTTTGTAATCGCGCGACAATTAAACTATAAAATGTTCAAGCAGTAGCTCGATCGCATGGAATTTTCACCAAACGCTTCAATCTCCATCGTTCTACAGCTAGCCCCAGAAACTCATCGAAAACCTCCTATATTTCAGAACCCCTTGAACCCATTATCCACGAACTCGCGCGTTTCAGAATAAATCCAGCAAATACAAACTCGCCTAATCATCCCCGCGATCTCTCTCACTGTACTCCTTAACCCTTTGCGGTCGTACATGGAGACTGGCTCGACATCGCGTTTAATATCACAGCTAGTGTTACGACTTTACGTATAAAAGTGTGTCTCTGTTCAGAATCATTTTAGCCTTCTGCACACGCCTTGTAATGGTCTTCCCTTGCATCGATATATGCAGGGTTCTGGCATTCAAAGCGAGATAAACGAGGCTTTTACAAATTACTTCGAAAAAAAATGACAACGTTAGTACCGTCATCTATTGCTTACGTATGAAATTGATGACTCGATCGATTAACCAACCGAAAGTTTCAACAACGAAGAGGTTCTCGAACTACGAAACTCACGTTCAGGGAAAGTTGGGCCTGCACTGATTGCCTCCCCCCCCTCTCGTGTGATCAAACAAACGCGGACTAGCTGAAACGGCACGGCAACGGGTTAACCGCGTCCACTCGTCAACAGTATCACCGTACCGCACGAAAGTTTCACGCGATCGATCGATCGATCGATCGATCGAATCCAGCAACGGGGCCTCGCGAAGAGGATCCACAGTCTAATGAGCGCCAGGCCCGCGAGATAAGCACGCCTCTGCTGCCTGTGCAACGCGGCGCATTCATCCGTGCATTCCTGTCCGGTTTCCTTCTTTTCTGCCCACCCTCTCACCCCCTCGACCTATCTGCCGTCTCTCTGATACGATGCAGCCCCCCCCCCCGCCCGCCCCTCGCTCGTTTGTCCTCACTCTTTCTTCCTCCGAGTACTTTTCTCTCCGTTCCCCGTTCCTCTCCCCGTACTCCCGTCCTCGTCCGGTCCCGTCGGTTGGTCCCGCGAGTCCCTACTTATACCACCGCCGTCGTCCACCCCCGGCTTTTGTCTTATTATTTGGTCGGCGGCCGCGCGGCCAGGTATATCTCTCCTGGTACACGGCACTCCTTTCGCTGCGATCCACGCATATAAACATCGCGGCTTTATCTGAGCGTTTTATAGCGGCGGTGGTTCCAGCAGCTTGTGGGGGGGGGGGCGGCTGGGGGGAGACCGACCACGATCGCCACGGCGAAACGGAGGACGCGCTGCGATCGCGAGTAGGTACCCCTCGGCCTACGCTCTCCTCGCGTTTTCGCCCGTTTCAGAACTGGCCGGGAAGTTTTTGTTTGCGCGTTGGTCGCGCGGCGCGGGTATGCCGAGACGCGTACCGGTTTTGTTTCTCGATTTCGCTTCTCTCGCGGGGACACGCGGACTCGGATCACCTGTTGCGTACTGCTTCAGTTTTCTGGCCTGCGCGACGTCCCGCGATGCGGGGGACATCGAAGCGTTGGAAAACTCGCGCAACTGTCGCCGGGCTCGCGCGTGATTTCAGGCGTCTGTTATTCCTGGGACAGCTTGGCTGGCAGAGGGACGGTTTCTTTGTTTAGCTGATTTGGGAAGTTGAGGAGAAAATGGTAGCTTTCCCTTTTGAGGGGGGTGCGCGGAGGGAGGGAGAGGAACGAAAGGTGTTTGCCGTTTGTGGACAATTCTTCTTGCGTTAAGATTTTGTAGGAGTAGTGAGGCGCGTTGAAATACTTGTTGCCGTGAAAGTTAAGGAAAAGCGGGGAATATATGAATCACAGCATTTGAATAATCTGAACGGTGATTCTTTAGCGATGCAGGGTCGGCAGGAAGGTAAGAAACGTGAATGTTCTTACGAACCTTGGCGATACTGATATAATTCGCTGCCGGCGGTTGCCCTGGCTTGTTAATAAATTTTCCGAATAAAAAGTATGATGCCGAATAAAAGTGCGCAACGAAATAAATCGCGCGGGTTTATCCGGGGATCTAGGTAGATATTTCTCCATGGAACAACATGGACGTTATCCAGGATATACGCGGATGTTGCCTCCTTTCAATTAAACTCGCTGCCATTTAAAAATCCTGTATCTTTGATCTTCGGGTCTTTGTTCCCACCGATTTCCATCGCTCTTTCCGCGGCGATCGATACCGAAGATCGATCTCGCGATCGCCCATCGCGGATCGTGAGAGACGGCCCGACGCGTAGAATCTGTTACAGGGTTCGCAAGAACGTCGCGGCAAAAAAGGAGGAAAGCGGCTCGCCTCATTAGCATACCGTGTCTGGATCTCTCTTCTTCCACCTTTTTCTTCTTTCTGCTTCTCCTCTCTTTCCTCGGGGACCTCGTCGCTTCTCCGTGATTCTCGCCACTTTGATAATTTCGTCGGCTACGCGGCCGTAATTTTTCCCTCGCTTGCACCGCTCCGAATCGGACAAGCCCGCTGAATTTCGTAATCTGCTTTACTCGGCGCGTGAAATCGTGTCCCCGGAAAGAGGAACGAAGCATTTCGACCGTATTTCGGAATTTTTTTTGTCGCGGAACAGGTCCTGGAAGGACCCGTGGACTCGATAGATTAGATATGAACGCGTAAAGCTTCGATTTACTGTTCCTTCGTTCGTCTGATAATTGTTTTTTCATTTTTTCTTTTTTGGGAAGAACAATATTTTCATCGAGTTAATGTTCACGGATTGTTTGAAAAATGGAGAATGTTGCTTGGAACGTTTTTGTGTTTAGTTTGGCCGGGAAATTGTTTCAGACGTATGTGGGTAGTATATTAATGGATCGATAAGGGTACAGTCATTTCCAGGTCGGTGAGTTCCATTGATAGAGAAAATAATTCGTACAGTAGAAACGTGAAAATAAAGTGAACCATGATGTACTTTCTTAATTGTTAAATATATTCAAATATACACATAGGTATTTAGCCGCGCGCTGTACTTTTAATGATAACAAACATGTTTTACGAGGTATTCGGGGGTATTGTATTCAGGTGTAGAAGTTAATTGGATCATTCGGTATTTAATAATAACGCACGCGGGCTGGCATAAAATTGCTCTTACTACCCACGAACCAACTCTAACCATGTCTTTGTCCCTCCTTAATTATGTATATAGTTAAAACGCCTTATCAACGAAATTAAATTTTACGTAACAAGAACGGGACGTTGCCACTGAAACATACGTAAACCACTTAGAAACATTTTTCACCGTTACCTACTTATGTATGCTACGGAAATTTCATTTACACTCCCTGTGTAACTCACAATACGCACAGCCAGATGGTCTACATAATTGAAACAATTCCAGTAATTAAATTATAAGATATATCCTACGCCAACAAACAAATTATTATTACTATTCAACGTTCGAACACTTTTACCCTATCGGTATCGCGAGCTTCGCCCGATCGAAATTTCAGAGCCTACAACTGCGGGCCGTCGCATATTTTTATTTCATAGTTCCAAACGTGTAAAACAAAAACGGGGTACGACGTCGAGATAAATGTTCCCTTCGCAAAAGAGTCACGAAGTTCTCCTTGCGTTCATTGCATTGCGCACTTCCTGGTCCCGAACAAACAGGACAAAGCGCAAGATTACGATAAATTTGCCCGTCAGAAGGTCGCGAATTTCTCCAACGGCGGTCGTCGATATTCCGCGAGATCGTAATTGATTCAACAATTAAAAGTCATTACACTCGATACAATAGACCGTACGCCGCGCAGAACGCGGCTGTCTCGCCAAGGTT
Source organism: Nomada fucata (assembly GCA_948146005.1). Classification (NCBI taxonomy): domain Eukaryota; kingdom Metazoa; phylum Arthropoda; class Insecta; order Hymenoptera; family Apidae; genus Nomada; species Nomada fucata. The sequence continues at coordinate 11,590,771 of OX411275.1, forward strand.
TTTTCGTCAGACTTACCGGTCAACTTTTGTTTTCCTTCGGCTGAAAGTCGCGGTAATAACCAGATAAACATGTAAATTTATTCACCGTGGTAATTTGTCGCACGCATGACTGCTTAATATTTAATCCACGAACACGGCCACGACCGCGGATAGACGAGATAGTGTTCACGCTACGAAATTGTACATTTTTGGCGGAGCAGCTTGTTTATACCGTCGCGTGTGTCGTTCGTCCTCGTTGTTAACTGAAACGAAATTAAAAGTCTTATTCCTCCGCGCGTCTTCCTCCCGTTTCCTTAAAAAGGCAAACCAACGACGCTCCGGTACGTTTATTTATTTTCGCGTACGATCGTGCTTCGCGTACTCGTTCGATGGGCGACCGGCGAGCCGTCGATCTCGAGATTAAATCGATCGCAGGGGATGAAGGGTTAACGGCACGCGAACGCTTTCCGCGAACAATTCACGCGCGACGGATATTCGTCCGCATGCTTTACTTTGCGAAACTGGGAAGGTTGAAAAACGAGATGACCGCTTGTTAGGCGGTTTTCATTGGAAAGTTAAAGTGAATCGATATTAAGTGGAATTAAGGCTCGTGCCGCGGAGTTTATTTAGGAGAAAGTTTACGATTTAATTGTTGGAATATAATGTACTCGTTAAAGACGTTCCGCATCCTTGACGATTGTGGCCACACGCACCGTACTCTGAAAATCTCTTTTCGAATCACGAAGATTCCATTAAAAAGTGAGTATGTACAAACATCTACGACGCGTCTTCGAAAATGTATAAATCAATCACCAATATTTTACGAGATCCGCAAAACGTAACTGAACAGGCCACTGAAACGCATCGAACACCGGAAATATTGTTTGCTCCATTGAATTGAAAAGTCAAGAGAAACTTCGTAATCCGCCGCGGATAGTAGCGCAAAGGCAAATAATATCAGAATATACATATTCCAGTCGTTCCATAACGAAATAAAAATGATATAACCAAACCAAACCAAAGTATAATACCAATTTATACTAACCGTAATAAATAACTTGTGGATACGTTTGCACAAAGTGCTCTATGAATATCAGGGAATCGAGATCGATTAAGAAAGGCACTAAATTAAAAGTGGATACAGAGAAACGATCAATCAAATCTAATCGATATGTTTTCCTGCAATTTTCACGCGTCTCATTTCTGTCGAAACTCGTCAAAATCGTGTCGCTGCCACTGGCGATGATTTATCAGACCCGTTCGTTCATTAGTCGGATATATTAATTCAGCTATCAATATTTCTCGTTCGATAATCGGCCACGTTTCCACGAACGTTTATTGGCACCAGTTGCGCCAAGTGGATATCGCTGCTAACACTCGCGCACGTTAGACGCGCGGAAATGTGTTCTATTTGAAATTTCCATGATCCGCGAGCGGTAAACACGGTTATTAACGATTGTTGCTTGAATTGCTGCCAGTTTCTCGCTCGTTCTTGTAACTCGCGCGGATCTCCCCGTCGGAAAATGGATTGCGCGGGTGAAAACGCGACAACGCGACATCGGATCGTCGTTTTCGAGCCTTCAACGATTGACGATCGACCAATTCATTAGTTGTATCGATTTTCAAACAACCGTTTGTCGTTGCCTCGCGACGGATACGTTATTTATTACGATTTCGGAAACAGCGACGCGCAAGCAACGAACGAGGCTCTTGTACAGATAAAATGCAATTTACGTATCGACAAACAGGAAACGATAGCGCGCCTGGAAAGTAACGAAACGAAACACAATGCGCAACTCGGAAATACGTGATGTAATCCTCGGTTTAGGAAACGTAGAAGTACGATCTGGTTTCGCTGCGACGCGATATCTGTCGCATCGATGCACGATTGCACGAAGACAAAGCTTTGTTTGCCCGTTAGGCAAACTTTGAGAGGAGAAATTGGACTTTTCGCGAATTCTTTACGGCGAACGAAGGAAAAAGTTTAACCGTCGCGTCGAACGAAACGGAACTCGACGATACCTATACACGTGTCGTATAATTTCAAGAACGCGGCAGGCTAACCAAACCATTATTATTTCTTTATCAGTATTTCAATTGTCTCGTGCCCGATATATCTTTGAATAATACGTTTATATATTATTACGGAAAGGGAAATAAACCCACCCACTATGGATCATTTAACGATATCTCGTTTAAATATGGTTTGAACGTTCACCCTTTTCCGGATAACGCGAGCATTACATTCCCGTAGAAGCAGAACGCCAGAAATAATAATTTAGTAATGTAATATCAGTTGCTGCTGGGTCCGTATATAATTCTGGTGAATACAGAACGACAACTGGTGCAACGAGAGAATTTACTTCGGCTCGAACACAAAACGCAAAGCGAACAGCACTTAACAGAATTCTCGATCACGACCGTAGAAACAGACAAGCAATAATGTTGAACAGACAGAAATTTGATTCAATCGATCGTCGTCCACTTTCTCCAGTCTCTAATGATAATACGAGAAATTTACGCGATCCTAATCGTCACAGCGTTCGCGACAATTCGATTCCCCTGCAGATTTCTCGATTTAAGTAAGGAATGGGTGTGTTTGTCCCGAACAGACGAGAATGACTGACTGCGGCTACGGTTCCATATAAATAGCATTGTATTTCACATATCTCGTGTACACTTTCAATAAATATCTTTCAAATAGTATTTACATAGCGACAGTTCGATTAGAGAATGGGACTAAGTAATACACGTAACCGGTGACTCTTCCGTTTTCAACGTTAACAGTCTCACAAATATAATATATATATATATATACTCGAAAATCAATCGGGATTACGCTTAATATCATTCAACTGCAAACAAGTGATTTACATAGAAACGATACCAAGTAGCACCGGTTAAAGGTTAAGTATCGTTCAAGTATCGCAATGCGACGTAGCTGCCGTCGGCGATTCGCAATCGAAACAGACATTCCAACGTCGACGTATTTATGGCACTGGTTCGTTCGTCCTCGAGGTCCGTGGACCACAAAATCACACACGCACGATCGTCCCTTCTACGTGCACACACTCCAAAACCGGACATTTTCGTCTCAGCCCTTTGCTGACTCGAAAATTCCTTCGACAACGCCCGCGTACAAAAACGTTCCACTGTGCGACGATAATCAGTCCCGTGAGACCATCACTGGAACCTGGTGCCTCAGAAATCATGCCCGATTGTTCCACTGGACCGTATTCAATCGCATCAATACACACTAAATTCCAAATCCTCTTCACTACAGCTTCTCCAGGGCGCGACTGTTCGTCAACAGCTCCCTGGTGAGTCTCCACACTTGCTTGGCCGCGTTCTCCAAACCACTGGGCGACTTTCCTTTGAACAGATCCAAATTCGGCAGAAAATAGTGCGGACATCTTCGGCACTGAAGGCAGGATATCAATTGCAACAATATTCCATTAATCCGATCGGCGATAGAGGTCTCGTCCCATTCCACTTCGTGCGGATGTTTCTCGCATTCGTACAGCAGCAACGTCTTCATGTGATAGCTGGACACCGGATTCCCAGGTAGATCCAGGTGTCGATCCCTGAGGGTCTTCAGAATGCTCAGGCAACGTTTTCTGCTGCCGCCCTGGAGCAAACGATTCTCCGCGTCGATGAAGGATAACGCCCATGCGTCGCCTTCCATCGCGGACTGCTTGCCCTGCAAGCCTATACACTCTTTCGAAAGCATATCGAAGCCCTCCGTCTTTACTTCCGCCACGATGTTAGGATGCGGCCAGGGTATGTGCGCTATCGGCCAATGGGACGCCGATCTAGGCCACAGTCCGGCACATTTGAAGGCCGGCGTGATCTGCACGACGTATCGCTCCCTGATTCGAAGCTTCACCTCCGTCGTGTCGGCTATCATCTTCACCGAATCCCTGTAGGCGCACTTGTCGCAGGCCTGCGCCACCAGGGTCTGGAACCTCGAGCGGATCTTCCGGGCGGACAGATAGCCGGAGGCGGTGATGAACTCCACCCAGAGGGACATGGATCGTTTTCGTCCGTCGCTGAGCTTCAGTACCGCGCATCCTGGTAGCGTTCCGTCGTCGACGAAATTCAACACTCCCATCTGATTCAGATAGATCACGATCTCGAACTCCGTCGGCGAGATAACGTCCAGGCCGTCGAAACGGCCGTTGTAGTCCGTCAGAGACGAGATGAACCTCGGCTCCTGCACCTCGACCTCTTTCAACACGTCCTGCACAACTCGGCACACTTCTTGGATCGTCTTCATCACTTGGCTCTTCCTCGTCATCACGCGTTCCCCGAAGTACTTGTTGATCTGGTACACCATCTTAGACTGAGCCGCCAGCATATCGGCCGGCAACAGCATGGTTGCGGCGGCCTGAACCCCTCGAGGGCTTCTGTGTCGCGGTTTTTACTCGTAGATCACCGCATTCTGCTGCGAGAACACCCCGATGGAACCGATGCGTTCCCCTCGATGCGTTCAACTAGATCTTCCAGGATTTCGCCGTTCCATGTGCCGCTTCTTCCGTCTGTTCAGCTATCCGGCTTCCGTCGACCGAGTCGACAACGGTCGTACTGTTCGCCGGGGAACGATGCTACCCGCGAACGGCGTAGCGCAGGGTACAAGACCGGCCTCGGCGTCGGAGACACGAGCGAGAAGCGAGAGAAGAGGTGTGCGAGCGACTCCGTGCAGGAGCAGATTGTCGACTGCGGTGTCGTCCACCTCCTCCGCGCCACCCGCTCCTCGGAACCGCACGGAGTCGTGCGGCGCGCTGGGCGGTGCCCGCGGCAGGCCGCGCCCCGCGCCGCGCGGTTCGACCAATCCCGTGGTGCGGCAACCGCAGGGGCGTGGCCAACCGCGGTACGCCGACGGATCGATCCGTTGGACCCGTTCCACCTATACGCAAACGCCGCGCGTCTCGCCGAAGGACGAGCGCGACGGCGGCTAACCCCATAACGCGAACCCTTCGTCCCCCATGAATTATGCAGGGATCCTGTACTCGTTTTATTTCGTGCCCGTGGATACGCAGGGCTCGGCCATTCCTCCGCAACCCCTTCGACCGAGCCGCGAAATTTTCGTCATGGTGGAGGTTTCGGCGGTCACGCTTCGCTACCTCGACGGTGCCACCGTGCCAAAGAGGTTCCTCAGTCGGTTTTTGTTTGTCGACGGTGGGCCCGCGGGATGATACTCTGTCGTTATCTATACGGCGACCGTAAAATTTCCCGAAGAGGTGGTTCGGTCGGGAATAAGAGATTCGCGCGACGCGCTGACGAGTTTCGGTTACGGTTGAGTTATATGGGGGGTGAGGTCGGTGGCAGGGGGAGGGTGGAGGGTGGAGGGGGGGGGGGTGGAGGGACACACCAGTTTCATTTACGAGCGTTTTATTGAGAACCGGACGCACGCGGCGAAGAAAGTTCGGTATAAAATCTACATTTAACGACGACAACGATAACTCTACCATTAAGGCTTGTAAATCGCGGGGGAACTGCGCGATACGGCGCGCGTAAAGTGTGGCCGAGCGTTCGCCGTGGAAACGTTTTCCTCTCACTTTGTTTTACGGGGTAATAATAGTAAACGTAAATTCCCGAACGATCGGCCTGGCCGAGGCTGAGTGGCACCGGCTAACGAATGTCATTGCGCCGCTGAGATAAGGCAGGAAGTTTCTCGAGGGAATTAAGATAAGGGATACGACTCGCGTCCCGTAGGTGTATAAAGGATACGAAAGTCGGTAGCGACGCGTTCGACGAGGCGGTTTCGGTGTTCTGGCAGCGCGTGCGCGAGTGTTAATATCGTAGATAATAATTGCCCTGTGGTGCCTTTTATGGGCCCGTTTGGAGCTGAAACGCATTGAAAGTTGGAGGAATTCTTTGGCGGGTCGTTATTACGGCGGACATCAATTATTGCGGGCCGTTTTTCGGGGGAAAGGTTTCACGGGATTGGGTTTCATTTTTCGCAGGCTGTGCTTAATTAAGCGACTGAGCAAATATTTTGCTCGGTGTATGTCTCGACAGGCTTAGATTTTTGTAAATACTGCGAGTCGCTTGGCGAGAATAATGACGGGGGTTTGGGAGCAGAATTTTTTCTGGAGTTCGCAGAGGATTTGTAATACACCTCCGTTTATGGTAGACTTGATACGCATAGGAATATCGTGAGATGGAAAATTGAACAAAAATTTCGTTCGGCTTGTAACATAACACAGTAAGCGTCATTACCGGTAGCATAAATCTTACTGCAAACACCTTCCAATTGTTCAATTAGGGTGACGTGGTTTCGAGTGAGGTACACTTTCGAATACGAGACGAAATGCGTTTATTAATTATTTACATCGTGTGTTCGAACAGCGATTCGAGTAGAAATAAATATCGTTTAAATAATATAAAACGAAGTATGTACATACAACAATATAATGGTCGAGCATCCATCGCGGGCTCGATCGCTAACCGATCGTAAACATTGGATTAGTTTAACGGCAACGGATCACACGATAATTAACATCAGCCATTAGGAGGCCAACAGCAGCTAACGTAATTGATTAATCTTCGCTTCTACATTGCAACGCTACACAGAGAAATTCGTTCGATCTCCGTTGGCAACAAGCACGGAAATCCGCTCCAAGCGAAAGCTTCACTGGTATAAAAAACACATCTATGTACTTAGTAATATGTTCCACGGTAGTGCGACACGCGTGTCGATTCGGTGGTATTCTGTCCCCCACTGTTCCCCTCGAACTTAATCTTACAGATCCTACAAAACTAACGTAAAACCTAGCAACAATTGTCTTCGCGAGAAACGAAACATTAACATAGTAGTACGATACTGCACTAGGACGGGAGGCATCGTTGCGCAAGCAAAACCGCGGTACGAAATGCGTTACACGCGCCACGATTAACAGGGTACGTAACGAAACGTTAAACAAGACGGAGGAAAGCAACGCGAAGAAAAGAGAAGTGACGCGAGGACCGCGAGATTGGTTACACCGTCCCCGTATCGAAGTACTCGAGCGAGACAGCTAGCGAAAGTCGACGCATCCACAAAAAACAAAAAACAAAAAAAAACGGACAGAGAACCGACGCGAAGGCGGCATCCTGATACTCGTGATACGCGCGAGCCGCCGAATCGTAGAAACTCCAGGCTCCCCTCCATTCTTTATTACATTACTCCTCCCGCTTGAAAATCAGCAAACAAAAACATTCAGCTTCGCTAAAGCTTCTCCAGAGCGCGACTGTTGGTCAGTAACTCCCTGGTCAGTCTCCATACTTGCTTCGCAGCGTTCTCCAATCCACTGGGCGATTTCCCCTTGAACAAATCCAAATTGGGTAAGAAGTAATGGGGGCACCGCCTGCACTGAAGGCAGGAGATCAGCTGCAAGAAGATCCCGTTAATACGGTCCGCGAGACAGCCCTCGTCCCACTCCGTCTCGAGGGGATGCTTCTCGCACTCGTACAGAAGCAACGTCTTCATGTGATAACTAGACACAGGATTTCCGGGTAGGTCCAGGTGTCTGTCCCTCAGCGTTTTCAAAATGCTCAAGCACCGTCTGCGGCAGCCACCCTGCAGCAGCCTCGTCTCCGCTTCCGTGAAGGACAACACCCACGCGTCGCCCTCCATGGCCGACTGTTTCCCCTGAAGCGCCACGCTCTCCTTCGACAGCAAATCGAAGCCCTCCGTCTTCACCTCGGCCACGAGGTTCGGATGCGGCCAGGGTATATGGGGGATCGGCCAGTGAGCCGCGGACCTGGGCCACACGCCCGAACATTTGAAGGCCGGCGTAATCTGCACCACGTATCTCTCCCTGATTCGGAGCTTCACTTCCGTCGTGTCCGCTATCATCTTCACGGAATCTCTGTAGGCGCACTTGTCGCAGGCCTGCGCCACCAGGGTCTGAAATCTCGAGCGGATCTTCCGAGCGGACAGGTAACCGGAGGCGGTGATGAACTCCACCCAGAGGGACATGGATCGCTTTCGTCCGTCGCTGAGCTTCAGCACCGCGCAGCCCGGCAGGGTGCCGTCGTCGACGAAGTTGAACACTCCCATCTGATTCAGGTAGAGGACCACCTCGAATTCGCCCGGCGAGATAACCTCCAGGCCCTCGTACCGGCCGTTGCACTCGGTCAGCGACGAGATGAACCGCGGCTCCTGCACCTCGACTTCCTTCAGTACCTCCTGGACCACCTTGCACACTTCGCGGATCGTTTTCTGCACCTGGCCCATCCGAGCCTGCACCCGTTCCCCGTAGTACTTGTTCATTTGATACAGCATCTTCGACTGGGCGGCCATCATGTCCTGAGGCAGCAGCATGTTGCCGTGGCGTCGCTCGACCGATTGCGAACAAGATTGCTCGGATATTTATCCTCGACAGCAGCCCGACTCATTCTACCGCGTGGATTTTCGTCGTATCGATTGGCCACAAGCAATTTCGCTCCATGATCCCGCGGTGCTTTCGTCTCCTGCGCTGCCCGATCGATGACGGCCTACCGCTGAGGGGGCGAGGGGGGGCCGCGAGGAAAGGAGGAACGCCAAGTTCCTGGATCACGGGGAACACTTTCGCGAAGGAGTCACCGATAACAGGCCGAACGAAGCGCGCACGAACGAGCGGCGATCGTCGGCGGCAGGTGTTCGACGTGCAACGAGCGCGACTCGAGGTGTTCCGCGCGCGCGACGACAGAGAGAGCACCGGGGACCACTGGCCCGTTCCACTGCCCTTGTAGTTGTGTGCCGGCGCCCGAAGTCCCGCCCTCTCGACGACCCGGTCACGTGGAGCGTGCGCGGTTTCGCCACGCCCCTCGTCGTTCCTGCTGACTCGGTTTGCGCCGACACGAACCGCGACCGCGCGCACCATCGGCGTCGCGGCCCCTCGCCCCTACGTGCCGACGAATTTTTCCTCCCGCTTTAGTTATTTACGCGACTCCTCTCGTTGTTAACGGGGTACATGGCGCGACGAACTTCGGACGTAAGGGGACGTTCCGCGGATTTCCGATGGAACGGCGAGAATCGTCGGATCGGTTATCGTGGTTTTCGGGGGACGATTCGAAATGATTCGAGTAGCGTTTTCGGTAATGCAGACCCAGTATAGAGTGTTCTGCATTTTACAAATTGGTCGTTCCACGCGAATTGAAATCATTACCCTGTCTGTCCTTTGCCTTTAGACACCGCGTCGTCGCATTGATACGGACTCGGGTGACAGTATACGGCGTGCTCCGCACTTGTACTACGTGTCCACCAATGACACTTTATTTTAACCAAGCGTAAGACCTAACGAGAAGACGGAGAAACAGGAGAGGGCATCGAGAAGCACGTTTGCCTGTCTTCGATTAGCAAATACTATATAGCGCGACGTATCTAACGAGAAACCATCTTCCCTCTTCCATTTAACTCACTTCGTTCGTTCCCGTCTAAATCACGGCCTGCGCTCGCTACTACCACAACCTTCGACGCCTCGTTTCTATTATACATTCGTTTCACACTGTCCGGCACAGAAGCAACGGCGAAAGTGAAAACGTGCGCGCAACGATTTCACGTGCCAGACGCATAAATATCCCGGGTATCCATAATTTCCCCCGTCTATTTATTCTCCCGAACCCGACGTCAAGGAGACATCAACGCGCCACCGAGCAACGCTGTGTACCGGTCCAACCGACTCGCCCATAAATAAATTCCTAGGCCGAGAATCGTCCATGGAATAGAGCCGCGCGAAGATTCCGCTCACGATCGTTCGGTTCGATAATTCCATCGCGGACGGTCATTTGAATGTTCGACGCGCGAATAAGAAGCAGAGAAAGCTCGCACTGACGAGACATTTCCTTCTGTGTACCGCGTCACCGTGGAAAAACGGACGCGACGCAAGCTCGCGGCACGGCGATCGAATAATTCTGACGGATGCTTTCGGTTCAAAGCAGCGATTCGGCATTGCGAAGCAGAATTTTCCAGGCCGCTTTTACGCGTCGATCGTAAAACGACGCGACGCGAATACCTGTATCCGAAAATACCGATAACCGGCTGAGATATCCCATACGTCGATCTCCCCCCTTTATAAGATTCCGGAGATTGCAGCCTGCGTATGACGAGGAACGGTCCCAGGTACCACCGCCTGCTCGACCTTCTTAACCCCTTTTGTTATCGGGGTCGAATCTGGCGACGCGACACTGGAGACGCGTTTTATTTGGCGAACGGGTCGCTTGTGCGTCTTTGATGCCGGTGAAAGGGGTGCTTTACGGCGGTGGAACAGATTGTCGAATAGATATCGAAGAATTTTGGAGGTTCGTGAATGTAATGACGCGATTGAGTGTTTTTATGATACTATGTTAGGTACGCGAATAGATGCGGGCGCTGTATTCTTTATTTTTTCATACAACCACTCGCGCGTTCGACCGTAACGAAATTTTACGCGAGCACCGAACTCTTTTCTTGTAGCGTTTATGGAAGAGATCGATCAATTCGTTGGATGTACATAATTTGAATACGAGGCTTCTCTAATGTTTCGGGAAAACTCTTTCCTCGCGATTTCTCTATTCACTCAGCCTGTCTGTTTCCCGATCTGGAACGTCAATCGATGCTGTACAGTATTTTAGATGTTTCACGCTTTAAAATGTACTCTTTCGACCGGTACCTTTAAGAGATTCATGCCCCTCGACGGATTATGTCGACCCCCAACGCCAAAAGGAGATATGCTTTCCAAAAGAAACCCTACGCGAAGCGAATAACCCATTACGAATTCGTTACTTCTCACGCGCGAGGACGCGAGTTGCACGCACACACATACGTCTTGCGTTACTCTTAGAAAACCCTCAACGACGACCTCCTCGTCCGGTCGAGCGTCGCCCCGTTGGCGGATAATTAAATAAAGTTCAGAAATCCAATCTACTCCGAGTTGGAGTGGTAGATTGGTGCCCACCAGGCCTGCTACACTCTCACTAATGCGACTTGATTCATGAGTCGAGCACGTGCACTTCTCTCTCTCTCTCTCTCTCTCTCTTTCTCTCTCTCTTTTTCTCTCTCCCTATCTTTGTTCTGCTTTAGGCCCGCGTTTTCGTGCAAGGGATGAGGGGTCAAACGTTCTGCTACATCAGCCCTCGCGTTAATGCAGAAACCGGCGTCTCGTTGCGCCCTAAACGCGCCTTTCATCATCCCATTTCGACTTAATTCGTTTATCATCTGAATTATTTGTACACCCACGAGATGCCCGGGGTGCAGCTTGGAAGTGATGCCTGCGTTTGGTCATTTTTTTTATACGGAGACGGGGAAGGGGAGGATGGGGCGAGCTTCCTTGTTCGATTGACAGAATCGGGAATCGCACGTATAGGGAAGGAAAATTCGTGCAGTATTTATTTAAGTTGCGTTCGCTTCAGGACTGACGGAACGAAGATCGCCTCAGTGTTTAAAGTGTTTGCTTGAATGATCGCGGCGACTGAAATTTGGTATTGTATCACTCGGATGGAAAGTAACGCCGCGTTCGACGTTATATTTTACTTGTTTCATTATTTATTTATTCGTTATTATGATGCACGTTCCATCGATTACATACCCGTGCGTTATTTATAAGAACTTGCTCGTTTCTCTGTTAGATAATTCTCCGTTTCTCCTGTTATTAATATCGTCCCGTCCGTTTTGTCCCCGATTCACTCAACTTCCCGCAAGGACAGTCAAGATTCCCAAATTAAAAAGGAAACGCTGCTAAATATCATTTATCGCACGAAACATTCGATGCTATATTCCGTCCAATCCAACACCGACGCTTAAACGAACGTTCGTCCCCTTGCTGAAACGAATCACTCGACCAACGAACGTCTAACAGTTAGCAAGCTAAAAAAACACGGCAAAAATCTGCCAATCCGAAGTACGCAAATAGCTGTCGAAGAAAGATGGCCCAGTATCGTTTCCATCGACCGCGCATCCACTCGGCTGTATCTAACGTACCGATCGGCAACCATGAAAGTCCCCGAAAGAGCAATCCGAAGCAAATGCAGCTCGCCAAAGCAAAACATTCCTCAAAGGAGGGGGCCAAGTTTTACGCGGCAGGTATAAGAGCCTCCTTCGGTCTCCTATTGCGTGGCCTTTCATTGTACAAGGTTTCCAGTCGCGTGGAAACGACGACGACAAGTCTCTGGCGGAGGCGACCGGCCGAGCTGAAGCACGCGGACCTTGTAAATCAGCTCGAATGAACATCCTCGCGTAATCCCCGAATAATCCAGGGCTCAGTCGTTGAGCTCCAACAGCCGGCAAAACTGGAGAGGCGCACCGCGCGTTTCATGGTCTTCTTGTTTAATGAAACGAGAGCGCGACGCTCTCTTGGTTCGATCTCTCGATTCGATCTGGATGAAAGGGACGGCGGTGATTCGTATTGCGCGGCTGGTTGCGCGGGGGGTAAGGTTTTGTTCGGACGGGGAAATTCTTCTGCGAAAGAAGCCCGTGTTCGAGCGGAATGAAGAATAGGAATAGAGACGTACGGGTGAGTTTATTCTGGCTGCCTTGTTCTTCACGACGGCGAACAAATTTAACGTTTTATTGGGGGGCACGCGATTTTTACTTACGCGGACCGTTTAAGTTGCGTCTGAATTGTAGTAAAATTTCTAGTCTACTGAAAAATCGAATTATCCGAATTAGAATTAATGTGTATAGCTAATATGACAGGGGCGGTAAGTGTGTTATGATAGATATATTGTGTCGCTTACGGGGAAAGCGTAAAATCTGGTCGACAATTACGTAGATATCGTCTGAAAAATAATGAGGCACACTAATTATTTTGGCACACTCTGTACAAAAATCTTGGAAAGTAGGGTGCAATAATAATTTAATAAAACGAATCCTGTTATCGAAGGGGAATCGCGTTCAACTGTACTCGTATTGTACATAAAATCGAATCCCCCGTCGTGGAATTTAAATGCACGCGTCGTCGTCGCATTAAAGTCGCGTAGACTCGATTATCGACGCGTCGACGATCGTTCCCGTGGTGGTACTACGGTGCAGGTTCATGGACCAGTGACGGAAGCACTGGTCCAAAGCGAGTGACAGTCCTGTCGCATCTGTCGGCGAAAATGGATCGCGTTATGCGTTGTTTTGCAACATCCCCGCCTCTCTGTGCGGGTTCATCAAGCGAAGAAAACTTGTCGTTCGCCGTGTAGCGAACGCCATTAGCTCGGCTCGTTCTGTCCAATTACTTTCGACCGGCGGTGCTCCGAACGAGACAGGAATCCGCATTCCGGGTCGGGTACTTGGCGAAATTTAGTCCAAGACGGGGCCTTGTTAAGCAACGAGTTATTGGCAAATGCTGGGAAATTAATTTCACGTTCGCTGGATGCCAAGATCGAATTGGTTGAAAGAAAGCGAGCCGTTGTTGTTCGCGTTGCAGCGAAACCTCGGTTAATCGAGTCGGGATTACTGGCGATTAAACTTACAACGATTAGTTACAGCGGGGGCGGTACTGCTTTTAATTAAGTTGTTCAATATTTGGGAGAAATTTCGTTTTCAATTACTTCTGAAATCGGGTGGTCGGAGTCCCACCGTGTCTGGCATTATTTTTAAATTAGCGATCAGCTATGAAAAGATTGGGTGCACACTTGTGGTAGTGGGAATGCGATTGAGAACGTTCGACCGGTAGTGTGTTTATATTATTAGGGATGCGAGGGTTGGCTACAACGCGAGGAGTCTTTTGTATTTTGGATGCCGCGATAAGTTATCTCGTGTGGGCTACCGTAATAAAGGTATGAGAACACGCACGTGACACGCATAATTCATTGTGCCGCGGGCCGTTTTGACGCTTTTCTAACGTTTTCGACGCATCAGCCGGCGCGTTCACAAAACTGGGGTGGCTGGTGCGTTGCTTATAGAACTTCTGCACCAGCATCTGGTAAGTCTCGACAACAGATCGTACATGATCTGTATTACAGGTAAATAGATTACTAGCAATGCGAATAAGTGTCCGAGCGTACCTTGTTTTACGCCATTCTCGTTTCTCGCAGCAAAAATTGTATTCGTCCTTTGCAATACTCTAACTCGACTTTCTAAGAGACTTATAAACAACATCAATCTGCTATCAATGCAACGTTTAAATACGAGTATTTTCAATCGACGGCAAACACGAGGCCGATTGTATCCACCAAAAGAAAAGAGCAAGTAACAAAGTACGTCGCTCGAACGTAGACAAACATTGAAACAAAGAGAATAACGTAATTATAACATCCAGTACCCTTTTCTCCACCCAAAACGAATCCACCGCCCCTCGCGGCCCCGCACGCGCACATTACTCTCCCCAAACGAAAACTTCCCCAAAGCACGCCGATAACTTTCCAAAAGCATTCGAGTACAGACAACTGCGCCCCCTCCCCATCGATGCCTCGGATAACTAATGATCCAGCCACTTCGTTCAGCATCCCGAATCCAATGAACCACCTCTCACGCTCACGAGCCATCGTGATTTCGAGCGGTTCGCGCTCCGCAAGAAGGCTCGAGAGGGTGCTCGAGGTAGACCTGGCCGAAGAGGACGGGGGGTCTATTATTGTCCGGTGCTTAATCTGTTTGTTGTATACCGGGCGGCGGGCTGCTAAGTGGTCCCCATTCTATGGTGCCCTATGGCGTATACACATTGAACGGAGCAGCGAGGGGCCCTTGTGAACGCGACACATGTTGTTACATCACGATGCCCATTGTCGCGGCGGAGGGCAAGGCGCGGTGCTGAGTGAGCCCGGCACGATTTCGCTTCCCCGAGAGATGAACGCCGCACGGGGAACACTAATCGCGTACCACTTGACACTCCGCCAGGGCTGCAGCTCTTTTTAACCGTGAGCCCTCTCTCTTTTCTACGCGGACGCTTCATCGAACGTGTAAACATATTAGTCGCGCGAGACTGGTGGCTCCTTGCGACGCGACCGAACGAGGGGTGCGCCTCTGTTATTTTAACGGCTCACTTTTTGGCCTCGCCGTTGCATGGGTGGCGCGAGAGCGTTTCGGGTGACCGATGGGGCGAGAGTGGGGCGGAATTTAGGAATTTCCTTTTTTCTTGGGGTTTTCTTTGGGTTTATTTGGTCGGGCGGATCATTGGACGCGCGACGTTCTCGCGAGTTTTATGCGCTTTTCGAGGCGTAGCTGTGTCGCAGCTGTGTTTTAGGCGATCAGGTATTGTTATGGCGTGTAGCGGATTGTAGTTTGATTGTTTATGGATGTAACCGGATTCTTTGTTTTATTTCTCAGATCCGAGGAAAGATATTGTACTGGCTTCTGTTAAATTGTTTTTCGAGATCGTCGATTTGATCAGTTTACTCTTCATAATTGTTCCGATAGCGATCAGATGTGAATAATTTGAAGGTTTGATACTTTCTGCAAATATAACTTTCGCGTGCCTATGTGTAACAAGAAGTTGCTGTTTACCACACCTGAGAATACCGGGGTAAGCGTGTCGAATGAACGAAACGGGTTGAATCACTAAAATCCTTACCTTCTTTATTTCTGCTATAAATAATAATCAGTACAGACATTATCGCGCGGAACGTGTACTTTGGTCAAGAAAAGGTATCTACCGAGTAAAGGTTCATTTTTATTGCAAACCTCCCTGATTGATTTTTCGGGAAACAGTCGAGCGCTAGATTCCATCTACAGAGGCCGTAAATCGGTACACTGCTAAAAGACACGAAGCACTCGGGGACAACCACAAAGGACGATATAATACTGCGTATACGTGTTATATCTGTACCAAGATTACAAAATATGCGTGTAATGAATTCTGTATCACGACGCGAAGCTTTATCAGCTTCGGCCAGTGTTTGCAGCGAGCCTGCGCAGTGGTCCTTAGGGGTTGGTTCTGCGTAGCCATCCCCCAAACTTCTCTTTTCCGATATCGCGCATGGAATCGAGTCGATTACGTTCCGAAATATTTGCTCCAGCTCGTATCTAACCATTCGCACTTCTCGTCGATAAACGTCACTTTTTAGTCGAAGCTCCATCTTGACAGATCGGATCGATCAGTATACGAGAAACGTTTCCCCCTAGTCGTCGAGTGTTTGCGACGACGACACTTGACTCTCGGTGACAAATTGAAAAAAGCCCCGCGACGACTTATTAACGCAAACAACACGCGCTGTACTTAATCCGTACGAGTTAACGCGACGTTTATGGCCCCCGGAGGTTTCGAGCAGCTTACGTGCTCGTAATTAGATTTCGACGTGCGTGCGTTGCACCCTAATGTACTCTCTCGTGTTCGTTTGATCTGTCGCGACTGACGGGGGACCCTCGATACGCTACTCCGACGTTGTACGCAAAAATCCATTTATTATACCGCCGTTCGATGCGCTTCGTTACTTTGCGCTTCGTTCGAAGAGCTTTCCCGTTTGTTGTTGACTGGTGAATGTCGTGAACGTTGTGAATTTAAACAGTCGTTAACGGTTTACTTGGTCGTCAGAAATTATCGGGTCTCCTGCCTAAAAGAAGCAGCACACGTTCATTGTCTCGAACAGTTTGCAAGTATCTAATTATTTCGCTATCACAGAACCATCAAACGCGTTACGAAACGACAATGATCGAGATAGGCCATGTTTGCACCTGGCTGAGATTGAAAACATTTTACGAGACATGGTTCTGAATGTGTTCCGCGTTTTAAAATCACAACAGTGTTTTACAGCATTACCAACTTTCTGCCAAATATTGCAGTCTAGCATTGTTTGCGCTCGTGACTGTACGAAGACGGTGCTTGGGTCGTCGATTGTGGCTCTCGCGTGACGACAATCTTATAATCTTTCGATACGATCGACAACGATACATCGAATC
The DNA here is from genome assembly GCA_948146005.1 of Nomada fucata. Lineage (NCBI taxonomy): Eukaryota > Metazoa > Arthropoda > Insecta > Hymenoptera > Apidae > Nomada > Nomada fucata. The sequence goes on from OX411275.1 coordinate 11,607,512, forward strand.
GGCAAGCCGAGTTGTATCAACCACGATATTCCAAAATTTGAGCTGGTTTTTCTTAAAACTGTCCCGTCATCCCCAGGGTGAATAATTACGCGTTTCGAGTGCCTCGAGACGCGCAGAACCATATGTCACAAGAGGCCTTCATTCCCAGCCAGGTCGAAGATTGGCCAATTTCTACCATTGTCCTTTATTAGCAATGCAATAAATGCTAATAGCACTCCTCCTTCCCAATATCAATTTCACTCCAACGTACGACAGAAAAATCCAATCCCCCGAGACCCACCGAATACTCACCGTACAGATCACCAAAGACCCAAACGTCGCGCAAAACCATCGAATAATTCTTCTAATCCCCACCTGTGCGATCCATCGAACCTTCCTCAAGAATCCTCCAGCAATCTCGAATCTCTGACATTAATTTTAATGGCGTTCGGTGACATCCATTTGCCCTGGTCAGTATAGTCCCTATTAGACCATTCGGAACAAGGAATTCGACGAGCGTCCAGGCATCAAGCAGATAGGATCTCGTCCGCGGGACCAAGGTTAGTTAGAACCGGGGAACGTCGTCGGATTATATCGAGGATAATTTCATTTGGCCCGCGTAAGGACATCCTGGCGGCGCTCATTAAGCGGGTAAAAATTGAAAGGGCTGTTGGCCGCGACTCGGTAAACTAGGACCTCTCTCTCCCCCTTTAACCCGATCTTCCTCGAACCGCCACCGGCTGCCTCGTCCTTTTTTCCCCCTTTTTTTCCTCCTCGCCCACGAGTTGTTCACGACTCGTTCGAGAGCGCAAGTCCGCGAAGTCCTGGGATCGATTCTCGACTCAGCAGGAGGCTCCTCCTACCATGACGGCCATCTTGCGACCGGCACCGGTCTCACTATATCACATCACACATCACTGAATCCAGCTTGCATACTTTTACGGCCAGCCATGCGATCGCAACCCCGACGTTGTCCCTCCGCGGTGTAGGTCGGCCGATTTTCTTTTCGAATTTCGGCCCGCTTCAACGTCCGCCGCGTTCTGCGAACTTCGAGGACGGCGGATCCTGAGCGCACGCTGAACGCGATTTTTTCGCCCTTCGCCACTAGGACAGGTTCGATCCGTTGTTTGTTCCAGGTAGTTTGAATACGGGCGCTGAGGGAATTTTCTCGCATTAAGCTACAGTTCGAGATGATACTGCGAGTCACGGTTAACGTAGAAGTGCTTGCAGCGCCGCGGTTTCCTTGTGGAGGACTCGGGACATTTTCGTTCCGTGTTCGAGGAATGTTTTGATCTTTGGAAAGGAGGCTTTGGGTTTGTTTTCGATGGGGATATAAAGTCTCGCCGGGGAATCGGGGAACCGAGATTTCTGTATTTCTCGGAAGATAACGATCAATCGGTGGTTCCCAGTTCAGCGATTCTTTAATTAATACGCGACGGTCTCTTTTCGGAGAACCATTCGCCGCTTGAGATATTCGAGACATTGTTGTTGCGAAATGTACGAGAAAACATTCCTGGGGAAAAATTCGTATTTCTGCTGTTCTTGATTTATAGACGCGAGGAGAATTCGTTTTGAGTTTGCGGTTTGCCTTTTAATCGATGCCCGATTCGGAATGACGCTTCGGTGGGATATTTTTATCGCAGCCGAAATCTTCCCAGGGTTGGCAATATTCAAATTGCGTTTACCGGCACTAACACACCGAAACGCGTAACAGAACCGAGGAACTTGTCATTTGTATACTCGCGTGAACGTTTGTACGCGTGCAAAATACGCGTCCAGAGTTACTATCGAGGATCAACTTCAATTCACCATCCTTGAACACGAGAGCGTCTCTGCTATTCAGAACAACATCACTGAAACACACTACATTCGACCCCTTGAACAGAATGTGCAAAACAGCAAATCTCTACTTCCATAAACTCAACTTTTTTGAATATCAGTGCCTCTGTCTTCAAAAGCGAACTATACAAGCTAATAGATTTAGACTCAGATTTAGATTTAAACCTAGAATAGACGAACATTACATTTAGTTTAGACATTAAGACTGATTAATACAACATAAACAAAGGTATTACACTGTACATAAAGGGTTGCTACCCGTTAAACAGAATAAATAAATAAATAAAAAAATTAATATTTAACGACGACGCAAACTTCTCGTTCCGTGTCTCCACTAACGGTGCCACATTTTTTTCATGATTCCAGGTGCTCAAGTACTGCGACCATCTGCACGGAAAATGGTACTTCTCGGAGGTGCGAGCGATATTCTCGCGACGCTATCTACTACAGAACGTCGCCATCGAGATCTTCCTGGCCAGTCGAAGTAAGTCGTGCGATTCGTCCCGTTCGTTTTCAAAGGAGGCGGCGGGTCCTCTTCGAAAGGGGACGCATTCCGTTTCTTGCTCGACCGACCCGCGCGTTATTTCACACGGCGTGATCTAATCCGGCAAAACGGTAACGGAATCCTGAGCGCGCCGAGAGGTGTGCGCCCCCGGTTTGCTTTTTACGTAATAAATATCTGGCTCGCGTTGCAGCAGCCGTTTTTCTTTTTTCTTTCGCTCTTCTTTTTTCACTTCGCCGATTTATCGACCAACTCTGCCTACACCTGCAGTTGCCGTCCGTGCCGTTGATATCCTTCGCGGGGATGCAATAAGGTGGATCGCGGATTCGTGACTCTTTGTGGGAAGCTGTGCAAACGCGTGATAAAGGAGTCTCGTTTTATCAGCTCGTTACGACGCGTAGTGGACCACATCTGTGTTTCAATGAAATAAATGGATCGTAACACTCCATTGAGAAATATTGCGAAATATTTGGTATATATAATGTAATGTCTACATTGCGATGTAGTTTCGATCGAAGCTACGCAAATATCAACGTCGGGACCTGAGAATTCGGACTTTTTACAAGAGACACTTGGGATTGCCTTGTACATTGTTCGCACTTTTAGGCTCGCTTCCCGTTTCCAACATGGTGCACAAGAAATAATTAGCGAGGTACGGCGAGCAGAGTGCTCGTCATCTCGATTTCATGGCAAGGTGTTAAAATATTCCTCGAGGTCTGTCCAGCATCGAGATACGTCGCGTTTCCCTTGAAATATAGTATGTCGCCTTCCCCGTTGGACGAACGTCGACGGTGCGCGTATTTCGAACAAACGCGTCGTGGAATTACTGGCGTATATACCTGCGAGCTCCGTTGGGCACGCAATCCCGCTGATTATTTCTCTTCTGGCCGCAGATAAATTTCTCGACGGACGTTCCTCGATTCTAATCTGATATCCCTGGACTTTCGATGAAGCGGCGGAATGTCATCCGTGCGTGTTCGTCGTTCATTAAAAAATTACTGGAAACGCGCGTGCACCTCCTCGTTAACGGGACAGGTCGGATCGAGTAGCCATGTGATAAATCGTCGAAGAATTGAGAGAGGAAAAAGAAAAGAAATACGAGCGAGCCCACTCGTGTGTGCGTGAATGTCGCCGCGACGCCGTCGTGGATCTTTGCGAGACGGTTTCCACTTTCGAATTAGTCTTGGAGAAGAATTGCGGATATTTTTTTGCTTTTGTTAGGATCAGGTAGAGAGAAGTAGAAGTGGAAGCTTCTCTCCGCGAGGACTTAACCATAATTGTTTCAGTAAGCTCGAGAAAAATATTAATGGGATTTCTTGCAATTTTTAGGGGACACGAAATTGTCTTTCTTTCTGGATTAAGACACGCTCGTGCATCCCACTTCTGTATTCAGAGTTACATAAATTACTCGCAAGTATTTATGGTAACTGTCTCTTTGCGTGCTACCCTTTGAACTCTCGGGAGAACCTCACCGGTGCTATTAAGACCGTGAAATTAAATCCACCGCATACCCCCCATTCGTATTTCCACATTTAACTGCGCCCGAAATGCGTTTGTCATTCGCGTTACGACGAATCAAGTAAACAAATGGGGTCTTATTAATATAATGACAGACGTACAAACGCGAATTTCTGACTCTTTCGTTCCTTGTTTGCGATTTAAACGAAACACTGAATGTTCAGGCACGTCAGGTTCGAAAATTTGCACAGCTTCCTTGACGCCGAATAGTCGCATATACGAAAAAGGTCGATGACACGAAAAGTCACGGCAGCAAACATAAAATGTAAATAATAGATACACGTCGATTCTATTCGTCCCCCAACGTTTCGCGCCGTTGCAATAGCTTCACGTTCGCAACTCGTTCTCAACATTCTTAATCTGACAAATAACGATTTAAATGTTGCACAGAAAGAACGATCTTAGACAGGTGTATCGGCGAGTTTCTGCGCACACATCGTTCAAACAAAACAAGGTTTAGCTTTAAAATAAGATCAGAAACGACGTTGCTCATTGGATGTCCCAATGCTATTTTCAACCCCATGCTACACCACCCCTACGGCACCCCTACCGCTCCCTACAAACCTACACAAAAACATGCCTCGCGATTATCCTAAAGAGAAACGAAATCAGCCAATTCCTTTCGAGGACCCAGCCACCCATCATCCTAGCCTAATTCGTAGATACCAATCAGCCAGTAACGCCCGAAACAATTCCGCATGAGCTACCGTCCAGCAAAAGGACCGTCTCCCTCGACGATGCGAGTAAGAAAGTCGTCCTTGCCTGCCATCCCCGCCGAATGATTGACACACGGCCCGTCAGCCAGATTGGGCTCGCTTATAATCCGCCCTTTAACGCCTTTTTGTCCACAGCCTCGATCCTGTTCGCGTTCCCGGACCAGGCGACAGTGAAAAAGGTGATCAAGGCGCTACCGCGGGTCGGCGTTGGCATCAAATACGGGATTCCACAGACTAGGTAAGGAACCGCGTACCCCTTTCGCCGACATCTGGAGCCGGGAGTGATCGGGGCACCACGGGGCCCTGGAACACGCTCGCCGCATTCCGTTTCTTCTTTCTTTGTCCGGTTCCGTGGGATTCCCCTCGCGATCGATCCCGGATCTCCGCTCGTTTCTTGCTGCGGTCGAAACGCGCGGACGAATCGAACGATATAGAGAGCTTCGATGGATAGCGAAGAATGTTCGGCCGATCGAGTATACCGATAGCGAGAATACGTTGACGTGACGAGATTTCATTTCAGGTTACAGCGGTTTCGATCGTTCGATTCGGATGATTTCAATTCTGCTGGGCTTCGTGCGTTTGCGTTGAAGCATTAGTGTCTACCGCGCATATGAATATTTAGTTATTTACGGTTGAGTGTCGAAGAATTTATAAGCATTGACGGATATTATAATATTTCATCGAGTTCGTCTAACGAAAAACTGTTCTCGACTATCAGTTGTCTTATACGTGGCCCGCTGAAAATGTCCGACTACGTCACGAATAGTTTACCACTTCGATGATAATCATCCCAAAGAGCTACTTAACCGCAGTACGAAAGAATATTAACAGAAAGATGCGTCAATATCGAAATTCTTTTCAGCATCATTTTCAACTGGTATTAAGACTCTGTCTGTTACTTCTGAGTGACGCAATCTAATAATCCTTCGTGAAATACAACTGTCGTCGCGGAATATTCGATTCGGTTAAGCGCGAGACGAAATTTCAAACGAGTCGGCGTAGACGAACATCTTCTCCGTGTTCCAAGAGAAGGAACAGAGGGATCCCCTCTCGATACCAATAGTACCGCAGCTTCGACGAGGACAGGCCAGGCGGCGAGAACAGAGGTTCGCGTATCCGCGCTTCGATCCATCCATTAAAGTGCTCCTATCCTCGAGACAGAAAGGGAAAGAAAGAATCTACGAGAAGGATACGCCGGCCATAAATATACGGAGGCCGAGTTGGACGTCTCGTCCGAGGGAGATTCCTGGCCAACAAAAATAATCCGCCTGCGTATAAAACGTGCATCCGCGTCGTGACGCCCGGTACCATTCTCCACTCGCGGGAAAAATAAACGCTCCTCACCTTCGAACGCTGAACGGAAAATCCGCTTGGCGAACTTGCGTGACGCCTTTGAAAATGACGGAAGCGTTTCCACGACGAGGAATGTTTCCATTCGACGAGTGTCGGGAGTTTTAAATATCCTCGAAACAATGATATTTTACGTTGCAGAGGTGACGTTATCGTAAGGACTTTCGTAACGACAGATGAATTTATATTTGATACGCGTAATTGCAAGTAACAGTAAATCCATTCGATATCAGATTCAGAATAATTGACTTTCCGATTTCGTGCGTTTCTGTCACGAGATCGCGTGCAGATTCAAATTCGATTTTTCCCAATCGACGAGGCAAATGATTCCTCCATGATAACGGTGACAAAGTAACAACTATAAACGTATGTAATAAAATATAATTTATTATTACGAAATATAATAAACAATAATTGTAATCCGGCGAAGCATGAAACAGAAAGTTTCTTTCCGAAAGTAATGCGAACCAAGGCCGGAGATTTTGCATTTCGTACCGAGGGGTGTGCGCGTCCCCCTTTATAAGGGAGGCACGCCGGCGAAATAATTGACTCAGTCTTCTCGCGCGATGGTTCCCGACTTGCATTGTGAAACGGTGTCGCGCGAAGGATTTTCGCAGTTCCGCAAGATTTGTTGACGACACCCGCAAAGGCAGAATTTATACATCCGGTCCGTTCGCATGCATCCCTCCTTTAATGTCGTCCACCGTGTACCGTCCATTAAAGTCTCCCGTATAAATCCTAAATCAGCCATCCTCGCGTTCATAAAACGCGATCGCTGAATTTTATGGCGCGAACCGTAAAGCACCAACGGCCCAAGCGTTCCGATGCAACAGCTTTTACGAATTGAAACCGAGTGTCCTCTTAATCGGGCACGAGGATCGTTCCAGGTTTCACGGGGAACGTTTCACGACGCAATTACTGTATCGTCCACGACTTCGAGTTCATGCCATCGTGCAATCAACGTCGTTCAACTTATCGTTATCGAAACTGATAACATTTTCTGGGGGAATATTTTTGGGGGAAGTTCTCTCGTATAGTCGATCTCTTAAGCTGTTCGCCAATGAATAAGATGCGGGAACATTTTTTCTAGGTGGCAAAGGAAGAAGCGATGGCGAAATATCTACTTATTAAGGGTTCGTTATTGTTTCGAGAAATTACCTGCGCCTTGGTTGCACCGAACGAAAACGATTTCCAATTCAACGTTGAATAACAGTAGTCGCTCGTAAGAAAATTATTATCGCGAGGCAATGTTGAAAGTAAGCCCGCGTATTGAAATCTCTGTCGGCGACTTCCAGTAAACTTGCATCACTCGTACACGCGATAGCAATCGCGTAATTGCGATTGATGAGCGTGCGATTGAGTAAACTAGTTAGACAGGTATCAATTCATCTGTCCCGGCGTCTCGGGTTAGCGTTTAAATCGCAAATAGGTTGCCGTACGGCTGTATTAATTTGTTTTGATAGATGACTAATCGCGAGATAGTAATAAATAGAATAATCATAATGCTTGCCGTGGATACTGCACCGTCACAACTTAAAATTACTATTAACAACATCAATCTTACGAACTGTCATGCATCGCGTATTGGATAATTGGTTCGGCGAGCGTTTGAAATAAGAAACATTGAGAATCGCCTCGCAACGCGAGAAAATTAAACGACGGTAACGTTATCTGTTCAGGAGAGCGTCGATGATGTCGCCCCGACAGCTGATGAGAAGCTCCAATATGACGCAAAAATGGCAGCGAAGAGAAATATCGAACTTCGAGTATCTGATGTTCTTGAACACCATTGCTGGTAAGTACTGTCTTCTTACAACCAAACTATACATTTCGTCGTTCACTCGAGTTCGCTTATACATTTCGTCGAAAGGAATTTCAACGACATCCTCCCTTCAAATTAGCCGAAACAATAGAGAACAGATCGTCCCAATAACAAACTCGACTTGCGAGCGAAAAGAACGATCTCCGAATCGAGCTTACGGGAAGCGCAACAGAACTTCGACGCATCAACGCATCAAAATTTTCCCTCATCCCTCGCTTCTGTTCCTATTCGTAATACAAATTTTTCTCGACGACGAAACGCCGCGTCGGGAAGCCTCGTCCACGAAATAATACACCCCATCGCGCGAGCTCTGCCCAGCGACCGTAACAAAGGGTGGCTTGTTCAACAATCGAATCGAAAAAAGAGAAAAAAAATCTTATCGGCTTACGGATCGCGGAAAGAAAATGCGACGTCCGCGGACGGCCGATCGTCGCGGTTTCACGAACGACAGTAGGAGAGGGCTGGAGAAGGTAAACGGGACAGAGGAGGATCGAGATGGTCTATGGCTGAGCACGGCCGGATGGAATCTGTCGCGGCGTATTAGGGATGTTCTCAATCAGCTCCGTGTTCCGTTAGCCACCCCATACGAGTAATCCCCGGCTCGTGGGCCCCGGTAATCCTCCCCCCGAGGGACCGTCGTCGTTCCCCGCTACCCTAGGCGGAATGGAAGCCGCGCCTTTTGTTTCTCTGTCGGTTTAATATCGGTCGACCCCTTTGTGCGCCCGCGTCGCGAGCTAAATCACGAAACTCGAGACGCCGGGCCCCTTGCCTTCTCGTTTTTTTTCTTTTCCTCCTTTTACCGGGTCACGCTGATCAGCCCCGTTTCGACGGACGCTGAATATGCTCTCGTTGTTCGGGGTTCGTCGAAGTGGCGTGGGGTGTACAGATTTGACGCTTGGCGTATCGGAATTTGCTGGATGGCGCATAATGCGGTCGTTTGGATGGGAAATGTTTTTGCAATTGGTCGGGAAAAAATATTGAAGGATTGAGGACGGTAGGGTCGGACGGTTCGGTGTTCTGCAACAAGTTGTGCTCGCTGGTTACTTGTGTACATTGTTCGCCGCGTGTGATAATAGTAGGAGCGATAATTTTGCTGGAGGGCGTAATATATTATTCTATTGGTCATTTGGTTAGACGTACTTCTAGTAACGAACAAACTTACTGGCTACCAGTACTGAAATTCATGTCGTCCATCGGTTAATACTAAAAATGTTAAACAAATTGAGCTTCAGTGATTGTTACGATCAAGTTCTTATATAATAAGTTGTCATATCGAGTATAACAGATATATTTGGCAAGCATCAGTCGTTTACGTGTTTACCCGCGGTCTTTCCAACAATTTCTAGGCGACAATTGCAAGAACGCATGGCTCCACTGCAATACGAACAACCATACAGTTCAATTCACGGCAACAATACGGTAATGGCTTATCGCGATACCAATTCTGCCAACAGTTTATCAATTTATCGATCGCCATGCCGTGCATAAATTCCAGAACCGTTTATCTTCGACCGACGCTCCGCGACAAAAGCGTAAAATCGTTTCCAATCCGCTCAAAGGGAACCCGATCGCAAAATCAGCTTCGTCGCGCCACAAAATTATGTAATTCGTGAAATTCGCCACGCGACCGATTTAATTCGACGACAAACACCGTTAACGACGAGGATCATCGCGGATTCGCAATTACTCCTATATCGACGAGGATCGCGGTTGGGGGGGGGGGGGAGGGAGACCCTGGAGGGTGGTCGTGTATTTACGAGCGTTATATATTAATTGCACGAATAAATAGTCCGTCGACGGAGGGGTGGGGTAGGGGGCGAAAGGGTGATTGAGAAAGGTGAGCAACGCAATTGGGCAAAGGCCCGGCGGGAGAACACGTTGCGAGAACGAACCGGTCCAACGGCCCGGACTCCCGCATGCGATCGTGGCCCGTTGTTTATTTGCTCGGACGCATTGGTTTATTAAAAATTAATGACAGTAGGGCCGATGTAAATATGATAGACTTTCGTGTCCCGATGCGAGGCGGGTTCGCGTGGGTGTACACCGTCGGCTACGCAGCCACCGGTGCTTCGGCGCTCTTTCTGCCGCTTATTCGCCAAGGAGAGTTTCTTTAATTAATTGTTCGCCTGGGAATTCTGCGCAGCTCTTGGCCGAGTATGTATTTACGGGCGGATGAGGGAGGATTACGGTGGGGGATAAAGTTATGTAGATAAGTAGTCGATACGGTTGTAACGTGCACGTATGCGTGTGTAAGGTTTAATTAATGAGAGGGTGCCAACGGTGTAAGCCAACTGAAATCCATTGTCTTTGTTTTTTTTTTCTTTTTTATCAAACGTTGGTAAGATGTAGTTGAACGTTCGCGAGATTCCGCGCAAATTATGCGATTTTAATTCGCGGTAGCGCGTGCGCTTGGGTTTTTATGTGGGGGAGTAAAGTCGAAGGAGACGAGGCAAGTCGTAATTTCTAGAAAAGATCGTATACACCATCGGCTACAGTTACGGCACCCCTTTTACTCTTCTTGCCATAACTCGTTAGGTTTTCGATCGAACAATGGGCACTCTCGGTTGAATCCTTGAAATTTTGCATCGAAAGTTACGGACATTTATAGTCGTATCCTACTATAGGCTGTTGGGTTTCTTGTGAGTTCTACATCCCGTTTATTTTAAAGCGCTGTGTGGCGACTTTTTGGTTCTAATCGTTGATCCATTGAGACAATTTTCTCGTGATAACCGGCAACGTAGCGATTCCTATTGCTATCGCAAATTGGATCGCACGATTGTACTTTCAATAAAGATATCCACAATTTTTATACCCTTTGGGCAAATGTATAGTATTAAAATTTTGTTGTCTTTTCTGAGAAAAATGTATTAAGGTATTGGCGTCTGTTGTTGAAGATTTGTTTTAAAACATTCGCTATTTGAATATCTGGCTTTCAGTCCGCCAGATTGCTCTTTCGAGAAACCATAAGGTTTATGGTGCGCTATAAATTACGACCATTTATAACTTAGAACCAAAAATATACGATATATATTTGAACGTATCCACAAGACAGGTACTTAATTTTACGACACATTAAAGACACCGCAGTCTAATGCTTGACGTTTCAAACTTACCCTCGACAGTTATCACTATCCGATTCACAGTCGTCCAGGAAGATAGTTCAAAAAGGAATATTCGTGAACCAAATCGAGTAAAATTGCACAGTCCCAAACAAGTACTTAATCAAGCAGCTCCAGGAAACTACATTTAACTTGAAATATACCACGCAGTTCACGAAATTTCCTGTATTGATACCCTTTGATTTCTTCCTTTACGTTTTCTGATTTCACACTGTACAATTATTAATATCTAGTCAGTCACTTTGAAAATTTACCCACAATATTCATGTGCCAACTAAATTAAACCATTACAGCACGTTACCCTTCTTCTTTCTCATATTCGTAACTGGAAACGATTAATATCTGCTGAGAAACAATTAATCACTTCCCTCCAAACATAGCAGGGACAAAAATTGCCGAAAATTTTAACAAGACTAAATGTTAATTACACGTACATCGAATATTTCACTCCTCGTTAACGAACAATTTCCTCGAGGCGATCAGCTTCAACAGACATTGCACAAGGTTTAGGGTGACGATTGCTAATAAACAACCTATCAAAGATTTAAAACCCCTATTAAATAATAGTCATCCTATCAACAACTGGAAGTATACGAGTAATTTTACGACTCGCTACAGCTTACCACATTTAAAACACGTTACTCGAGAAACGTCACATATTTATAATAATATCACCGTCAAATAACCACCCGATCGTCTGTCAAACAACCACCCCGGGCCCCTCTAGAAATAATACGAAATTCTCAAGAAAATAACCGGCGAAACAAGTCGCAGCAGCGTAACGAGGCGCACTGTCGCCGGGCCTGTAACCATTTCGCAGTACTTCCTGCCAATTTTTCTCCGCACTCCCGGTCGTCCCTCTAAATCTCGTCGAGTGGCGAGTTAAAAACGGGCCGCTCGTCGCGGCCGGCACTTATTATAACGCTGTTCCACGGCGAACGACAGGGGCGGCGGCGGGATATGTAAAAACTAAGGGCAAAGGGCGGCGGCGGGGGCGGTGGCGACGGGGGTCGCGCGTGTCGCGAGCATTCCGCTGTCGAGAAGCGTTCAGGGAACGCTCGCTCACCCCGACGCTACCATTAATAATCACTTTGATGCATAACGCGGCCTTACTATTATTTACGTCCGTCCGACGGTCGTGCAGCGTCACGATTTACGACGCATTGTAGCGGGCCTTGTGCGCCGCTACTTCGCCGCCGTGTTCTCCTTTCCCTCCTTCCTCCCTTTGTTTCCGCACTTTTTCATTCTTCCTTTTTCGCGGTCGAATCGGAGAGACACCGCGGGTACCTGTTTGGGACGAATCGACGAAGTCCCCGTGGGCCCTGGATTATTTCTCCGTTCGGCGGAGATTCCGCGATCGGAGGGACGGGAGACGCGATTTTGTGGGTCCGCGCGTTGGGCGGGACGCGGGTTGTCGATTCAATCTTCTCGGCAGGTCTTTGAACTGGGGGAACTAAATAAAAAATTATTTAATAGAGCGAACGATCGTAATAGTCCTCAAAGTATTATCGCTCGAGCAAAGTAATTTTTTAATATGTTTCGAGCTGGACAAAATCGTTCGTGGATAAAGCATTAGGTCCGCCAGGAACTCTAACAGCAATCTGCCTGCAGATCGGCAGCAGATTGGCAGCAGAACTCGAGCGGATCCTACAACTCCAGCCATACAAATAGATTTCGATGACCATTTAAACGGTTCAAGTCGCAGGATCTGCTCCGTTCCGGCTACCAATCTGCCATCAGTTTCTGATAGTACAGGTTTGGCCGACTGGGAAAGTTCTGTCCGATAATGCCATCTCAAGTTTCAACGTACATGGCTGCTCTTTTTGCCATCGTAGTTCCAAATATGTGCGTGCTTCTCTAAATTACATTAGTCACGATGGAAATTTTATATTGTTCTGTAAATAGTATTAAATGCATTGGAAGTGTATTAGTTTCTTCGAATTCAGAAACGCGCAGAACTATCCGGTAGACCTATTATGCAGCCTTCTTCTTTGCGAACGATAACTATGGATACATTGATTCCTCGCAATGGAATTGTTCAACGTGTACCACACGATCGTAACGGTTTCGAAAATGCAGTCGCTCGAGCAAATCGATCATCCCCGTGCACTCTGTGCATCCCCCCCAATAGCTACGAAAAAAATCAATCTACATAAAAACCGAAGAGGAAAAATTCCCTTCCTCGTGTAAAAAATTCCCTTCCTCTGTCGGCGAATCGGTAGGCCAACTAGAACGAATGTAGTACGAATTAAACGTGCGCGTAAACGATCCGGCACAGGGCGTCGTCTGACAAACTTGCTGACGGGTTTTAATTAGCGACAGGGGCAGGAGATTAGAAGAAGCCAGGCTTGCAGCCTCGCTGCCGTCGCTAATGCATCACGGAATGGGATTTCGGGGGTGGAAGAGTGAGACCTCCAGAAGTGACAATTTCAGGAACGATTAGCCGTCACGCTCTGAGTTATGCGCTTACTAAACGGAGCACCTCCTACCCACGAGTCGAACCGTGGCGTGCATTTCGTAAAAATAGAATTAGAGGGCCCACGGGTATACATCCACGACTTTTCTCCCCTTTGCATTCCTTTTTTTATCGTTGCTTATGGCGCGAGGGCGGCGCACAGGGGAAGAGTGACCGCGGCTCGGCGCGACAAAAAATTAGGCCGGTGATTATACGCATTAAAAGGAAGGCACGATGTCGATCTTTTATTTTTGGCCCCGTTTAGGCGTGGAATTCTGGCTTAGATAGCCGGGACGGCTGATCCACGCGACTCGGCGGACCGCGATGCGTGGTCGTGTCGTAAACGCGGAACGATATTCATGTCGTTAATGGAAGACGGTTCGTTTTTGTTATTTGTCAGGGTTTTTAGATTTTTCTTTTTGTTTAAGGTAGAGATGGTAAGCGAAATTTCGAGGTTTGTTTAGAGCTTAACTGCGGCGTCAACTAAAATGATATTGTACTTTCTATCTTAGTATTCTTGTATTTCCTTCATTCTTCGTTTGTATATTTAGATCTTGTTTTGTATAACATCGTTAAGATAGTTGGTTTTTCTTTTTGTCAAACCCTTGTTGTTAAAGATGCAATATAACGAAAGTTGTTACTTGAGAAATTTAAGTGAAGTATCACTGTTGATGTTAATATAATCTTGCTTATAATATATGCTCCTGGTAAATAAAGTAAATAAAGAAATTTATTCAGACACTGAAAAATGCAATTTACATTCACGTTATCATTATGATTTTCATTATACTGTAACAGAAACTATTCTTACCGTTCGACTATTCACTTATTACATTAATTTTATATGTTTCTTTCTGAATAAAGTGAAATATGAAAATAAAAATGAATTGGGATAACAAGTATAATTATGGAACTTCGTGACAATTAACTGGATGCAAATTATATTCCAGGTCGAACTTACAATGATTTGAATCAGTATCCAGTGTTCCCTTGGGTATTGACTAACTACGAGACGAAGGAGCTTGATCTCAGTTTACCCAGCAATTACCGCGATTTGTCAAAGGTAAGAAATATAAACTGTGAAACCACTTGGGATTTTATTTAAAAGTCGCTAACAATCTTTCTATTTAAATTCTCCTTTAATTAATCATTTACAGCCAATCGGTGCATTGAACCCCAGCAGAAGAGCGTACTTCGAAGATCGTTTCCAAACTTGGGAGCACGACAGCATACCGCCTTTCCATTATGGCACACATTATTCTACGGCCGCCTTCGTTTTGAACTGGATGATACGCATGGTAAGTTATATTAATTGATGTCATTTAAAGTAATTGATTAATTACAATTACGTTTAGCTACATACTTGCTTCGCTACAATTTATTATACCCAGAGTTTCTCCAGCCTTTTCACAATTTCGTAGATCTTGCGATCGAATGATAACTAAAACCGCGAGACACAATTTTCGTTTTAAACAATGCAGCCAGCGCACGATAACGATATATTGAAACCAAACGAATATACGAAAAGGTGAATCCGTCTAGTTCTATTTCGACAAAACACTTACGAAAAGACATCCCCCTTACTACCACCTGAACTGTGCATTTCACACGAAATTTATTTTTATTGTCTCGGTTCAACTAATACCTCCCTAATTCAATATTTTGTAAACAGGGCTGAATTTCGTAGCGCGTGCTCCCGATTTATCAGCAAACAACTCTAAAACAACTCAAAGTGCCCCAACAAAATTGCCCGTTTCTGAGCCGTCTATTTCAGAGCGCTGCCCAGTTCCAACCATAAATTTCCACGACGCATTCGGTAGTGTCTGCACACTAATTCGGAGGCGTCGGAACGCCCTCGGGTTCACGAAACCCGCCTTCCGTTAAATACTTATACGCGTTGAAACATTTCTTTTCCGCTGCGTTCTCTCACCTGTCCCTTCCCCTCTTCGCCTTTTCATCGCTTCAAAAATTCCTAGAAAAGTATGAGCCCTTTCAACAGTAACGTTTGCATCGATTTCGCCGGCGATACCAAGGCGAATAAACAATGCAAACTTTCCAATTCAGTTTGCACCCGACCTCACCCATCGCTCATCTCACCCCCGGCGATAATTCAGCGGGCATGCGCGCGCGCCGATTCACCTTGCAGCGATCGAAACCCGCTTAAATATACTGCTCGAACGGAACAAACATGATTTCCCGGGCATTTACATGCAAATCGTCAATAAGCGATTTTACTGTTGTTTCTCCGGCAAGACGCCCCCCGCTGTTCCCTTTAAGGATATACTGCGTCGTAAACAATTTACTGCTTTATAACTGCGCCGCTTCTTGTCTCTTTTCGTTTCCTCGCGCGCCCTCGGCGCCGCGACCTCGCGCGACCAAACAAAAAGAGGAGAGGAGGCGAATCGCACCTCGAGCCGTTCGTTTCTCGGATCATTGTAAGCGTTCCGGGCGCAACTTGTCGAAAATCTCGCTCGCGAGACACGGCCGTAAATCATAGGCGTATTTTTCGACGCCTACGCGTGAAACACGCACGGATCACAGGGGGTCCTCTGTTAACATTCATCAGCCTGTCAGTGAAATGGACGACTGACGGGCGACGGACGGGACTTTAAGCGCGAGACCGTATAACAAAGTAGCCTCTCAGTGGGCTTAACGCGTTATGATTTTCGTGTCGTTTTCTTTTTTTTTTTTTGCTTTTTTCTTTTTTTATCGTTTGTTTTCTTGTTTGCGCTACCCGCGATGACGACGAGCGTGGCGACGTTAATTCGTCTTTAGTTTTCTGATCAGAGCGCGCGCGCGCGCGCGCAATCTTGTGTTCTCCAACATGGGAATCACCGATTGCGAAGTTGTGGATGCCTTCAATTGTTAAGTAGTTACAGGCTGGACCGAGAACGTTGCGGAGCGATTGAACGAATTAATTTTTGTCGAATGTTTGTCGGATATAGCGATGCATTTTATTAGTTCATTTACAGTTGTCGCCAGTCTTTTTGTGAACGTCGACAGTTGTATGTTCACTTGGTGGAACAATTTTTGCTAAATTTAAATCCGTGAAAGATAAATATGATTTTGCAAGCGGCACTAATAATACGAATATCAGACACAGAGAAATTATACGTGTCGAGAGTTACGGTATGACGGGGAACACAGTTTTCCTCAAATTTTATTATGACAAAATTTTCAGGAGCCCATGACGACGATGTTCCTCGCACTCCAGGGCGGCAAATTCGATCACCCTAATCGATTGTTCTCCTCAATCGCTCTGTCTTGGAAGAATTGTCAGCGCGACACGTCCGATGTTAAGGTTCGTGTCACTTTCTACCCGCTGTTATTCATCATTTTTTAATGAGAACCATATTTGCCACAGTGTCCAATTAATTATTCGTTCTGTCAACAGGAACTGATACCCGAGTTCTTCTTCCTGCCGGAAATGCTGGTGAACAGCAACCGGTATCGCTTGGGCAGACAAGAGGACGGCAGCGTTGTCGGCGACGTTGAATTACCGCCGTGGGCATCCTCCCCCGAAGAATTTATACGAATCAATCGAATGGCACGTCATCGAAAGTTGCATTACCCTCAGGCGTATCTCAACCTCCATTTAACAAAATTGCATTTTTTCTTACACAGGCTCTCGAGTCGGAGTTCGTGTCGTGTCAATTGCATCAATGGATCGATCTGATATTTGGTTACAAACAGAAAGGTAAGATTTACGATGCGCGATGCCTGCGTAAATATATTCCACACCTGCTGATTTCGTGCGTCTTAAAATAGCGCAGACGCGACGAAAATTAAACAGCAATTCGAACGCCGCTCGTAATAAATAGATATACCGGATGCCAAGGTATCCGCAACGCCTTAAGCATTAATACCGCGCCCCAAAATGATTTACTTTGTGAAAACCACTTCCACCCGTTATATCGCAGTGTCTAATTCAGACGCCACCATAAATCTCAACGTCGAAGTCCCAGAAACGGTGGTGGTGCGGAGGCAGGAGCATAATTCAAACTCCAACAAAGTCCCAGAAAGTCCCGGCGGCATCAATCTTTCCGCGTAAAGCCCCCGACCGAATCGACACGACAACATCCGGACAATCGCGCGAATGGTCGGCCGTGCCACGGGTGTTGGGACACGCGTGGTCGAGTCAAATTAGATTTCCACTGATGATAATTGCCGGTGGCGCCTCTATATCCGGCGCTTCCTCGAAGATGCTGACGCCGCGCCGACGATGGCGTTGGGGATGCTGGCGCTCGGCGCGCGTATGGAATGAATTAGTTTTTAGTTGGCTTCCTCTTGGTCTTGTCGCGACCAATTAGGCACGTGTGCCGGCCGCGACAATGCCGTCCACCCCTTAACGCGTAACACGTTTACAGACGGTTGCACCAGGGGGGGGGGCTGGGTGGCGGGGGGCGCAGGCAACCGGAAATACCGGCCACGAGCCAATCGGCAATAGCTTGCGGGGTTGGACGGCGCGACAAAACGCTGAAACTTTACTTTAGCTGTAGCTTTTTCGTGTTTATGGTGGCGTCAAATTTTACGGCCCGGGAAACAAAAGTGCAGTCGTTTTGAACAGCTTTTACGGGCATGTAAGTGTCGAGCGCCGATTCCGATGAAATTTATGTTTGACGGGATACACCGACGAGATATTCGAAACGCGGTGGTTCGTCCGCGTTTTCTGCGTACTTCAGATTAACAGAGAGAGAGAGAGAGAGGGGGGGGGGAGGATTGGAAATGTAATTTCGTCGATACGTTGGGGGCGGATGAGAAGTTGACGCGGATTGGAAAGGTGATTAAGGGTCGGGAATAATTAGAAAAAGGTGATGCAATAAAATTTGCGGAGTATTTTGTTTAGCTGCTGCTGCATTAGTGATACTGAAAGTTATTCGATTGAACCAGTGTTTCGGGATTACGAAAATTAGAAGGTAGTAACGAATTGATTAAGAGAAATTGAATAACTTGTTAGGTCCGGAGGCTGTGCGAGCGACGAACGTTTTCTACTATTTAACCTACGAGGGCAGCGTGGATTTGGACACGATAACGGACCCAGTGATGAGGGAAGCCATCGAGAATCAAATACGAAACTTCGGTCAAACACCGTCGCAGCTGTTGATGGAGCCCCATCCTCCAAGGAGTTCGGCTATGCATTTGGTAAACGCTGTTCATTTCGTAGTTACACCATGCTTTCAATAGTACTCACCGTGATTCAGTGTTTCGTAGAACAGTGTGCCAAGAAGAGTGTGCAATGTATCGTAGGCATTCCGTTTGCAGAAACGTGGACAGAGTTTCTATACGGGAGCTACTTTTAGATTAACAAGCTAATGGCCTCTGATAAGGATAAGAGCCTTTACAAATATTCTGTTAGTTCTAGAATAATAGCACTGGCGCAGAAAATTTAGTTAGCCTTTAGTCGGATAATTTAGATTTCTCCTCTCAATTTTATCATACGTTATCTACCAAAGTTTCCTCGTCAAAGTTTTTCAATAAGACCTAGCTCTTCATTATTGACGTGTATTTTGTTTTTAAAATTTACCGTTTACAAGAATCATTGCAGACTCGCAAATCCTATGTCGCTTCATTACATCGATTTAAAAAATTGCAAGATTTCAAGCTCATTCTTCTATACGCTTTTTGCATTGTTTCGTTCAATTAATGGATTATACTAACAATTTAACAATACACAACATTTTTTAACCGTGCAATAATTTCGTAGTAAAATCTTTTCCAACGGTAGCAATTATTTTACTGCACAGTTTCTATTATATTTAATTCTCCGTCTCGAGATACCGTTTGTCATAATTAATCAAGAGACCGCAAAATTCGAAAGTCCGGTTGGATGTCTTTCGCATTAATTTTCATTAATTTCAATCGGTGAACGTATGATAATATTATAAATCTATACCGCACGTAACTAACAGAATACTAGACTCCATTCACGACGTCTCTAATATAGCTTCCCCGGCATCAATCCGACACGAGTTATCGTAAAATTTCCGAAACAGTAAACGTACAATGCACGCTTTTCTTTCTGTTCAATCGTACCGAACGAGAAGAGTACCGCGAAGTTTGACAAGACGTTGCCAACCGTGTTGCAGTCGCCGATGATGTTCTCGAGTATCCCGGACGATGTCTGCATGACCATCAAATTCCCATCGAACTCGCCGATCTGTCATATTTCGGCGAACACGTATCCCCAATTACCTTTGCCATCCGTTGTCACAGTGACCACTGGACAACAATTCGCTGTAAATAGATGGAACACTAACTATGCTGGTACATATCTTACGTCTCTCTGTATTTTGTTGCCGCTGAATTTATAGAAACTCATTAACGCCCGGTGATTTTGCAGCATCTGTGCAATCGCCAAGTTACGCAGATACTCCGCAAGCTCAAGCCGCCAATCAGCCGTTGTCCATGGACCCAGTGCTGTGTAAGTACCGAGAGGAATAGTGAAGCGGTGGCTCGACGGAAAAATTCGGGATATAAATGTTACTGTTCTCGTTTTGTTTCCTGCAGCACAAGCAGCGAATAGCTCGAATCCCACATTACGTCGTCATTTAGGAGACAATTTCAGTCAGAAGCTGAAGATTCGAAGCAACTGTTTCGTCACTACGGTGGATAGTAGATTCTTGGTAGCTTGCGGTTTCTGGGATAACAGCTTCCGCGTGTTCTCCACCGAAACTGGTAAGAGGATCGATCGACGTGCATTTATGTTCGAACGTAATTGGGTATGGAAGAAAACGTTTAATAGGGAGAAATACTTTGAAATATGTGGGTTAAAAAATTTAATGTAGGAGATAATCGAGGGGCGAAAAATATCAGTGTCGATAAATTAATACTGGGGACAGAGGAACGTGTATTAAATAACAAATGAATGGAATCTGCGTTAGATTGTGAAATGAAATATTATTGTCCCCTTTTTCAGCCAAAATCGTGCAAATAGTATTCGGCCACTACGGAGTCGTCACGTGTTTGTCACGCAGTGAATGCAACATCACTTCCGATTGCTACATAGCATCCGGGAGTGCCGATTGCACCGTTTTGTTGTGGCACTGGAATGCCAGGACTCAGACAATCGTTGGAGAGGGTGAAGCTCCTGCACCTAGAGCAACCCTTACAGGACACGAGCAGCCAGTAACTGCTGTGGTTATTTCAGCCGAGTTGGGCTTGGTCGTTTCCGGTTCCTATTGTACGTAGTCAGAATTTCTTGTCTCTCAGGGTGTTCGTACGATTCGAAACTATATTTCGATCTTGACTTTGATCGAACATTGCAGAACAGTTGTCGTAGCAAGAATAATAGGGTGTTCATCAATTATTTTCTGTCCCTCAGACGGACCAGTCCTAGTTCACACCACTTTTGGCGATCTGTTGAGATCGTTAGAGGCGCCCAACGGATTTTCTTCGCCGGAAAACATAGCTATGTCGCGGGAAGGTGTTATCGTAGTGAATTATGAACGCGGACACATAGCGGCATTCACTATAAACGGAAAGCGACTTCGTCACGAGTCTCACAACGACAACCTTCAGGTAATTTATATCAATTTTTATTACTGGACTAGCCTTGACCTTTCTATTAAGTACTATTTCTCCCCTGTTCCGTATCGATGATATTCTATTCAATTAATGTCTGAAACCAAATATTCCTAAGTTCGAAGCGTTTCGTATAAATCGGTAATTACGGCACAAACAATTTTTCTCTTTCTTTCAGTGTCTGCTTCTCAGCAGAGACGGCGAGTACTTAATGACAGGTGGCGACAAACGAATCGTAGAAGTCTGGAGGACATTTAATCTAGCTCTTCTCTATGCATTCCCAGCTTGTGAGAGCAGTGTTCGTTCTCTGGCACTCTCGCACGATCAAAAGTAAGATCACTTTGTACATTCATTGCACACGGCTTTCCTGAAAAATGTATCATCCCCTTTCCGAGCTACCATCGATCGCTACAAAGGGATCGCCGTAAATCCCAAACGTCATTCGATCCTTATCTGCGCTGGAGACGTCGCTTTAGCAAATCAAGACGTTATATTAATATTAGAAATTCAATCTTCCCTTCCTTCCTTCCAGGTTTCTCTTAGCTGGTCTGGCTAACGGGTCGATCGTGATCTTCCACATCGATTTCAACAGATGGCACCACGAGTTCCAGCAACGCTACTGAGACTGTTTCGCCTACGTCTAGCAAAGCCGAACGGGATATGAACATGATTCATGTATCGTTTGTCTTCCTTATACAACATCGGCAGATTTCTCTCGCCCGTGGATCTAACGCTAAAATGAATCCACGCGAAAACTCAGTCTCGCAACATCCAGTGTGTACAGCTTCGTTCGAACAGACTTACGATTCGACCGCAACTCGTCGAACATAAGGAAAGAAACGACAAAAACGCATCGTGCAATAACGCGAAGATCGGACGAAACGTTTAACGATCATTCGCGATCACCTGAAATGAAAACGGATTTCACGAACGGTGGTGAACGAAATACGTTCTTCGGACGATTGCAGATAGGAGCAACGAGTAACGACGCTTTCGTAACGGTTTATTACAATCAAGTAGTGGGTGAACAGTAGTCGCCGAGCAGCAGATATATTCATGATATTCAGCGTGCTAGCAATAAACGATAAAAGAAAAAGAAAAAGAAAAGTAAATTCGCTTTCTCGCGACTCTAAAAAAAAGAGGATATTCGTGTGCTTCCGTGAGCTGGCGCTCGCGAGTCGTCGATCGACGCGCAAGTGAACGAAGGTGGTATGAACTGTGCCGAGCACGGGTCAATCTCGAGGTCACGTTCTTTCACGGCGCACCGCGGTGTCGCGGGATGTCGACGGTTGCCCCGTGCTCTCCAGCCGTGCAGAGACGAGAGAGCGAGAGATGGGGAGATGAATAGAACAAGGAAAGGAAGCAAACAAAAGAAACGTAAAAACATCACAATTTCTCTCTCCCTCTCTCACTTTCTCGAACGGCTAGTCAATTACAAACAGACTGGAATCTATCTGTACGCTTGCGAATACTCGAAGGCCGATTCTCTCGACTCGCACCACGTTCGAGGGTGTGTGGCGCGCTGACGTAACGCGGTCGGATCCCTCGCGCAGTGGCCTTGCGACCGAAAAATCGCAGGAAGCTTCCGCATGGTGTGCGCATGTCGAGGCCGCGATACATTCTCGCTTGGAAGAAACTTTCGCGTGGCTGCGGTCCCTCCAAAAAAATAAAAAAAAAAAAAACAAAAGAAAAATAAAAACCCCTAGCGCTAGTAACGTCCCGTGTAAATACGATTGTCTCTACGGCGTATAAATATAAAAAGTACACGTATATTCTATACATACACGCATAACTCCGTGCTAGGGTGTACGAGCGAATGAGCGACAGTCAAGGGAGAGAAATGCAGTGAGAAATGTGTGTCCATTTCGAAGGGGAGAGACGTCTTCGATTATATTTCTGCGCCGGCGATATAATTGCTGCTCGTGATATACAAAAACAAAAAAAAAACACTTTTTGGCCAAGCACTTATCGTTAGTGATTTCAGTTCTACGAGGCAGGCGTAGCGCGTGAATAAGAGCGGACACAGAACACGCAGAGATTCACGCGAGACAAGGATCTCGCGCGTCGAAAGCAAATTTACACGTTTCCACGCGGGGGCTGAATCGCGCGGGGCGACCCGTATTTCATTTCGCAAGCGACGTTTGCAACGACCCCGGGCCGTCCCGTTCCGCGAGACAAACACCGTGCAACGCCGTTCACCACGTTCACCCGCCACACCGTATTACCCGCAATCCCGCAACACTTCCAATCACCACTCCCCACCGCTCCCCGATATTCACGTCCTTCGTAAGAGATCCTAATTTTTTATCAAAGCCGTCCAGCTTAACTTTTGCGAGGATATTTCTTGGTATTTTCGCACGCGAGGTATAATTAATCAGCAGAGACGAAGAATTATTAATAGGCTTAAATGGAAAACAAAGGGAAAGAGAAATAAAAAAAAAAAAACGAGCGAATCTGAATCACGTGGATTCTCTTGAATTTCGTGTTGCGAGCGTGACGCCCTGTGCGACGATTCGAATGGGACAGAAGGGACACGGTTTCGTTTCCACGGTGATCCATCCGGTAGGTTCGCGACAAATCGCTCGAGGAAAGCGAGGAACGATCGAGTGTGAAAGAAAATGGCACGAACCGATGGTTAAGGAGTAACGGTTAAATCGGTTAAATCATCGTGGAAAGTAACAGAGGAAGTTGAAACGGATGCTCGAGGGGACGACGTCCCCGTGTGATCCATGCGACTCTCGTCCACTCGTCGTTTCGCTGTAGAACGAACGCCAGTCACTTTTACCTTGCACGCGAACACCGCGTGTGCACAATTTCGATTGCCACGCTGCTGCAGCTCGAAACCTACAGTCTCATGAAACCGGTGAGCCAACGAGGGTTCTCTCGGTGCGCGCGAGCTGCTGCGGTCGTCTTGATCAGATCTCGACGTGTTTCCCTACGTGTGACGATCAGTGACGCGACGCTTAGATCAGTGAGGATCCCGGTAGGCGAGGGAAATGAAAGAACGAGGGGGATGAAAACGAGAATGACGGACAAAGGGGGGAAGAGGGCGCGAAAATGGGATAAATGAGAATGATTGGAGCGTTTGCGGCCGCGTCGGTGCTCGTCGCGACGCGACGTCTCGCGAGTCCGCGCGTGATACCACGGTCGCGTTCGATTGGATCCATACTTAACTTCCCGGTGTAATTTCTCAAGTACTTAATAAACGTAACGCATAGGTTAGCGGCGGTCGAACGAACGATCGACCGGGAGGGCTTGTCGCGAATCGAGAAATATATCTCAGGATGCATCTAGTCAGGACTCGCGCCGTGGGACGTCGCGACGTCACCGTCGGATCCCGGATTCCTTAGATGTCGATACACTTAAGAAAGAAATCATATTACGATACTGTCTAGGTGGTTAGATGTAACGGAGAAAAAGTATGCGCATGGCGCACGTCGTTCTGGCGATCGATCGCTTCTGAGCTTCGCGAAACGGGCATGAATATGGACAGGACGAACGGGAAGGAGAGGCGTCGCGGTGCAACTTTATAATAACGGTTTTGCGAAATATTTTAGTGTCGGTTCTTGTATCGTGCACCCGGCTCGCCGCCGGTCTCGTTAATCGTACAATTTATACACGCATAGGACAATGTTACGTGTGCAACAACGTGTTAAACAATGATATTATCGCTGCTACTACTCGTCATGGGCGTGCTTATTGCATGATTGTCGTGTCGTATCGAGAAGATGTGTACGAGGGGAAGCTTGCTATCGGGGGAACGAAAAATCGCGGAGGGTTAAGCGGGGAGGAAAAGAAGGGGTGCAAATTCGCGTTATGGACGTGTGAAAGAGGGAGAGAAACGGAGAGAACGAGTCACGCGCGCGTTCGCTGTTCGCGTATGCGTGTGCGTGTGCGTGTGTGTGTCTGTTTAAATGAGGAACATACAGTGTAGGATCGTGCCTGGTGCTTCGGATAATATTAATTTCTTGCACACGCCTGGCTATTTGTTCGCGCGTGTACTGTTCACATGTTGTACTTAATGTACAGTCGCGGTACTATCGACACCTTATTTTCGCTACGATGGAATTACGTATTTGGAAAGGGAACAGACGACGGGAAACGGAAGAAAGTGTGGAGAAGAACGGTGAGAGTTATGGGGATATCAGACGCGGTATTTTGAACGCGTTTCGCGCTTTCGTTCGAATCTGAATCGTCGTGACGCTCGAGAAGTGGCGAATGATTTGATATCGGAGAAAATCACGCGAACGCAGAGCGGCGTAATCGGTTCAAATGTATCGTGCTGGACGAAAGGAAAATGAAACGGAAAGAGTGCGAAAGTGGACGAAAGACAAGTGTGAAAAGTAAAACAAAAAAAAAAACAGCAAAATGATTTTAAAGAGAGGAGTTTTTATATTTGTTTATAGGTGTGTGAGAATGCTGCACTTTTCGAGCAAGTTGTTAGTGAATTCCCTCCATATTGCTATATATATAATATATATATATATAAAAATATATATAAAGGAAGTTAAAAAAAAAATCAATTTTCTGTCCGTACTTGAACTTCGGTACACATAAGAGTAACGCTACTATTTTAAATAACGCTAAGTACAACGCTACAACCAAGTTCGCCTATATAATTATTATTACAACTACACTCTATTCACATTACTGATTAATTACGATTATTATTATTAATTACCATTACTATGATTACGAGGTATAATTGATTAGTGTTCTCGGCATCACACGCGTTTGCGGTTACATTTTGACACGTGTACTTATTAAATGAATCTTGTAATAATAATCGAGTCGCTCTGTGCGAATGACACACAAAACAAGAAAAAAACAAAAAAAAAAGAACGACGATGAAGAAGACAAAAAAAAGAAAACGAATAATAAAGATACAGAGATTTGTACAATTCGAGAACGAGCTAAGGTTCGTCCGACGTTTTCCGTTTCTTCGAGAATCGTAGGAAAACGTATGTGGTAAATACAAAAAAAAAAAGAAAAAAAATGATATAAGTGGATAAAATGTACGGGACGGTTGACGGTTCGTTTAGCTCGTTTACTGATCTACCCGTAGACGTACTTACGTGTAGATTAATCGAACGTTCTGCGTTTCTAAGCGTAATCACGGGCGGATGAGAGGGAATAGCGCATAAACGTCGCGGAATAACACTTACTCGGACGCTTAGTCGTTAGAATCGTAACCTGTTCAGTATTTCACTGCGCCGCTGGCCGAAGGAAATCGCGACGATGATCGAGACGCAAGTTAAAAATGTTCGGGGGCGCGATCGTTGGGAATGAAACGACACCGCGATGAGATATGTGTGCGAACGATGCAAAACGTTCTTCTCGTCGTCACGAGCTTCCTCTTGTCGCGAAATAATTTCCCGATCGATCGATAAAAGTCAATATACGCGAGATTGCGGAGAGAAAAATGAAAAATCTAATAACGTGAACAGGGGAGAAATAGAAATGGGGGGGAGAAGGAACGACGATGAAGATGATGCAGAGGTGCACACAGGGGGAATAATAAGAATAACGTTAGCGAAGCCATGTAGAGCCGCGATCGTTAGAAAACGAGTTCATCGAGTTCATCTGCGTCGAAAAGTAGCGTTTTATAATCACGAGTCCGTTTTCTTATGGTAAGCGAGATACGATTTAAATAATTGTACAGCATTCGTAATGCTTACACGAGCCATCCGCTCTGGATTAAGCTTAAGCCCATTGATCCGGTTCAGACCGCTGCAGTTGCATTTCTTCAAAGACTGAACATCGTTCCGCGACATATTTTGTTTTCTATTATATACACAGTGTATATTTCACCACCACGTTACGTCACGTCATTGTTTCGTCGTGATTTCGGGGCAGTATTCTAGAGACCGCGCACTCCGATTGTTCCAAAGCAATCTTCAATTAGCGAACAGACGGAAGGGGAAACGAACGGGTGTAGAGGGTTAACACTTGTACGGGAAGCGAATAGTAAAAAACGATAATGGAAAAAAAGGAACGAATTAAAATGTGTCACGACGATGGATAATAATATGGCCTAACTTTTTTCACAATTTACGACGCGATGCAGATGATACGTAGAGCGCACGAATATGGAAACGTAAATGGAACAAAAAATGGATCGATGTTCGATCGACGAACAAATGGCTGCGATTAGTTTGCCCCATTAAATGAAACCTCGATGCTTGTCTGAATATGATTTCCGAACGGAAGCCAAAATTGTAAGCGCGACACCACACGTCGGTCGGTCTCGTCGGCGAAACGGACGACGCAGGTTTATTCCCGGCACTTTTAAAACCAGCACTATTAAATAGAAGTACTTAAGTCGTTGCTACATACCAATATAAGCTCTATTGCTTATTTTATACTTAGTATTATCGTAATGTTTCGATTAGAGGTAACATAATGGGAAAGTTGTATCTTAGCATAAGGTAGACTAATCTGTAAAGATAAGTAGTCAAATAAATGAAAAGTACATTTGATGTTGCAGACAGTTTTTCCTTTACTTTCATCCCCGTGACACACTGTTTCGACTGTTCGATAAATTTATGTCGTTCGACAATACAATGGTACAATGATTCACCATCCGAATAAATGGAATAAATCGTTCGGTTATTAATAACAGTGCATCGCGATCTCGTCAAAGCGCGAACAACAATATTTCATCGAATGTATCCTGTACCTTATTCAATCTTTTCCTCGTCGCGTATAATCGTGCATTTGCACATCATTATTTGCAAATATACTTAGCTACAAAACTTCCTCCAGTTTCCTGAAGAATTGAAAAATGATACGCCGAGAATACTATGTTCAACGTCGAGCTGAAAATATGTGAATCGTTGTTTTCCTCGAACGCATTGGAAACGTCGGATTGTTGGATTCGTGGAACAAAAATAACAAAGAAGGCAACACATTTTACATGGTACCGATTTATTTATTTCATTCACAATCACAAAGGGGCCGCTGTGTACGCCCGGATATATAGTGTAGATTATACATACTCGTTAGAAAATGCGTATTACCCCCGGTACCGGGATACTCATGGTTGACTCGCCTGCAATTTTGGTTAAATATACGATCACGATATCACTTTCATGATCAGAGTAGACTTTAAACGAGGTTTCGTCCCTGCTTGTAGCTACGCATTCCTTCGCCCCCCGACGCGAATCGCTTGTCCAGTGAGATTGATGCCCGCCAGCCAATTTGTTCGCATCGTCGATTGATATGCACACGCGTCCAAATACATACCATTCGCTCGGTAATCGGTATCAGCGATAGGATGCCGACGACGATGCTTTGCCGCGTGGACAGTTCGAAAACCCCGTTAACGTATAAAAAGGAAACCCGTCAACTCTAACATCGACGCACACTAATCGTAGGAGTACACGGGAATAGAAAGATGCCAGGCTGAAAGGAGTTTCGTACGGTGTACCATGAATATTAGACGGTTCGACGACTTCGGCTACATCTATTGACGTTAATTAACTGGAACTAACGTTTGTCTGTGTTCAACGTTATAATAGAAGTTAGGAGTATTGGTCGATCGAGAGCGGACGTTCGTGCGCCATAACGTATCCTGTAATCAGCGTTAACGAAGGTGTTCTAATGGATTGTATTAATTAATATATGGCGTTCGGAAGGTAAGCTACTTTCACAGGAAGGAAATATATTGATTGATTTTCACGAGATGTCGCGCGGTTCCAAATATTGTGAACGCTGGCAGGTACCATTCGATTTTGTCTTTTTGTCGTAGAATAAAGGTAGACATCTTTTTATAACTCTATGGTTGCTTATTTGCATTAAGAGAATAATTAATCGCTGGAATTGCAAGTCAACGAAACCAAGGAACGTAAACGAAATTGATTTGTAAAACGCATGAAAGAAGAATGGTGTCCAAAATATTACACGTGCATAGTTATTTCAAAATAATAAAGCAGAAGATTGAGTTTTGCTTTTTTATAGTTTTCTATATTTTCTATATTGTTTAGCGAAATAACTTCCAGTAATGTTAAGCAACATTTCTGTTACGTATCTCTAACCAACCAATACTCATAGCTTCCACTAAAGTGTTACAATTTAAGTACATGTTTCGAGAGAGCATGGATCTATCCTATTTCCTGTCTCTTCCCTACATACACGTATAAAATAACATTCCTCAGTCTCGACTCATTCAAACGACTACTCCAATTGTGAAATAATACGGCAATCCGCGGTGGTGTCACGTTTGCCGCGCGAAGTTGCTCGAGTAAGCTCAGTCTGTGAAAGAATGTTTATGGTTCGTACGAAAAAATAAGAAATACACTTGCATTCGTTTTGCCCGGCTGATCGAAATCGATGGTGGGGCATCGCTGGAACAACGGATGAGATCAGAAGATTACGGTAATTTTTAAAGACGTTCTCGAAAATTCACCGGCAGCCACGAGAATATTGACTGGATACGGGTATCTTAGTACATGGTCTATACAAATACATGTATGTATATACGTATATGTTTGTGCACACTTCGAGGTTTCAACCACTAAAAGCTTCCGATGTTCTGCAACTAGGTACTACTGTGCTAATCTACATTGTGTCTTGACACATTTTCATTGCGCCACTACTGCACTTGTAATATCACCGTTTGTTCATCCAGTTAGTTTCAATAGTGTATCATCTTATATGGTACGTTGTACAATTATCTACGTATGTAAATACTCCCACAGATAAGTCACCGGACACTTGTTACTTTTCGATGGAATATCTGCGATGAAATTAATCGATGTTTACTTAACAGTCGGGATATTAATTAATGAAGATAGTTTTCTCCAATCATTTCGATATGTGTTTTCAATTAAATGGAGTTAATTTGATTCGACTCATAGTGCACTCTTTGTCTCGCTCTTTTTAACTTTAATAAAATTAATCAAATGTATATTGAAAACTCTCAAAGTTGGAAGCTGGCTTTCTAAGGTTTTCTTTGTCTTTATCGCCGCGGAGACCAATTTAATAAAACCTGAAATTAACTGGCTTTGAATTTTCAATGCTTGGAGTCATAATATTTTAATATTGATTTATATACGTCAATACCCACCTTTTATTCCGGGCTTAATTCGAAGAGTCACCTCTATCGTGTCTTTCCATTATCAGTCGGAATCTACTAGATGCCCCGTGACTTATAAGCAGTAGTGTATGTCTCAGTACAGTTAAGGTATACTTTCAGCTACATGGAACACAGAGTGTCATTACAAACGTAACGCTTCGTCCAATCCCGTGGTACGTATACATCGATTGTTCGCTGTTTTGGCATATACCTCCTCATCCATCTTCCAGAGACGCCCATGCACATTTCGGAGTGCAGCTTCTGTACTTTCCGTGTCCCTCTGATCGATCGTTTGCCAATATAAAACACGATCGCATCGTCGTCGATCAAGGTGTGCATATTGTTATCCGCGGAAATAATCGGTGCCGTTTTTTCGCGTACTCCTTTCGCACACCCCGCGGTCGCAAATGAATCTTACAGATATATACGTGTACATATTTTTTACGATATATCATAGTGTCGCCTGTGCGCGTACAATATCATACTTTACATTACTTGCTTTGATTCGCTGTCCTCTACGACGCAGCCCTTCGCACGTGCACTCGTCATTATTATAATATCAATTATAGTAGAACTGGTGTTTCAATTTTACAAAGTCACGATTATTACGATATCACCTTTTCAATATCCAATTATGTACCTTGATAATTCTAATCAAGAGGAATTTCTAGTTCAGGTGCAGTTGTATTTTCCTTTCATTCGACTCGTGTAAAAGAAATTTAATATACCATTTATCTTCGAATTATTCTGTCCCTTTTTTCGAAATAATTGATGATCACTTTTTCGACAACTAAAGGCGATTTTTCATATCTATATTTTTCCCTTTCCGTTAATCGGTGTCCGTTAAAAAAAAAACTGCAAATAAATGGTACTTATCCCTCACTTGTCGCCCAACTGCCGCACCTGATAAATAGTAAGCCACTGTACATTCACTCCCGAAAGGACTCCACGTTTCCCTTCCATACGCGTTTCATCTAAGTGCACGTGTGTCCAGGTGCGTTATCACAACCGGTGCCCTTCGCGGAGCCTTATATCGAAACACGTATCGCGCTAAATTAAGAACGTTTTCACGAAAGTGGCGTACTAGCGTGAATTAGTAAACTTCGCACTCGCTACATCTACGCTTCGCTTCGTCCCCATTCTGTCCCATAACTCTCTCAATCTCTCCGTATTTTGCATTCGAGTTTTGTGCCCGCCGTGCACGATTCACACAGAACATCGTTTACATTTAGGAATATTGCTCTATTCGAAATCTACAGGAGCATCTAACCGGTTACGGGTTTTATTGTCCTTAGAACGTTCCATCGCGGTGTAGGTACATGCGTGCATCGATCGATAGAAACAGTTAATCCGGAAGCACGAAAGAGGTGTTTGGTTATAACCGATCCGCATGACAGATCCACGGGGATCGTTGAAAGCGATTATTGTACTATTATTTGTGTCGCGCAAGCCTACATTTCTATCTTAATAAGTGTCCTGCGCAAACACGCGCGTTTTGCGTGCACATTGACAATAGGCAACCACATATGTTTCACGTCTTACTGCTTATGCGTCAAGTCTGCGGAACAGAGCGAGTGAAATATTCGCCGGTTGCGTCGGCCTAATCGGGGGAATGGTCGATTCGCGGCGTCCATTGATCGCTGACGATCATTTTCGGTGAAACGAAAAATATTATTATTACGGTGGGTATACGATGCGGAACAACTGATACAATTACTTTAATAATGTGCAACGAGCGAGGCCATAGTCGCGAGACTGGAAGTTGAATGTAAAGAAACGTGCAGAATGTATGCAGACAGTAAGTTTGACCAATGGTAGTGGAATAAATTTGGCGATTCAGAAAGATACATAAATATAATGAAAGTTATTCGTATATATTGATACGTCGCGTCGTTCGGCAAGCAAAACGGGTTGCTCGTAAATACGTTCGAATTCGCCAACAATCGATCGCGTAACAATTCCAGGGGAAACGTACGCATTCAATTCTTCTGCATGAATGTCCCTTTTTTTTTCTCTTCTTTTTTTATCCGTGACCATTACCTCAAAGTGCTGTGGATATAGCGAAGGCCCTGTCTACGTTCTCGTACCGCCGTTCCGTCGGACAATTATTTTCCAATACCGCCCATAGAAACTGTACGCGTACATCGAAATCCCTATCGTTATCCCCGTATTATTCGACGGGAAAGCAAATTGTGTGGGTGGGTATGTATCGATTTGCAAGATCAAAAGCGTCGTGCAACGAACAGTTCGCGTGTTCTACCATTTTGGGTCGTCGTAAAAATTCCCTCCTATTCACAACCATCTATTGGATCAGAGTAATCTCTCTTGCTGATAAAATATATATGATCATGGCACAGTTGTTAAACTATATATGCTCGTATTTGTGTGTATGCTCGAATACAGGACCAGCCTGGATTCGTTCTCAAAAAATAAACTACTCTATCTTTTGTATTTATTTCCCTTTCTCTCTCTATATTTTTATTCTACTCTCATTCTCTCTTTCTTAACACTCTCTATTCATCTCACACACATCTTTTTTTTCTCCCCTTTTCTTTTTCTTCAAAGATAGTTTGAGCAATCTCGCTTCCCATCGTTCCTCCCTATCATACCTAAGCTTTTACAAACATTCTGCTACGGTCTACCACACGTTTACTATTTCACGCTCGCCACGATTTTCATTATACTCCAAGAAGCACAGAGTGTGTCTCGTTTTTTCATTTCTTTCTCTTGTTTATTTTTTTCTTTTTTTTTTTTTGGTTTTTGTTTTTGGTTTCTTGTGTTTCATCCAAGTTTTGCTTGTCTGAGATAGAAATTGTACTTAAGTCAGTCAAGCGGTGTGCATGAAATGACGACAGAAGGAAACAACGCCCGAGCCGACGTCCGACAAAAACTGCGACTTCCTGCGACATTTATCCTGGCCGCGGTGTCTTCATCTGCAAGAAGTTTTCGCTATTCTGTATCGAACTTTCTTTTGACTTTTATAGTGACCGCCGTCCTTCCAATATTTCCGGGACTCAATGATCTTATATCATTCTTGAATTTAATAAGAAAATCTAGCGCGCAATGTGCGATATATATCGTTTCAATTTGTTTCGTATTAAATTTAGGATTTGCAGAGGGACGAGTAATAAATTGACGCAATGCTTGGTAGGTAATTTCATATTCAATTTCGAACAAGGTTTGCCCAGAAACCTTTACGCAAATTCTGCCAAAACGACTTTAATCGGATTTCGTAAATTGAGCTAAATGATATTTTACAAGCAAAGTTTTACGTTCAAATAACAAATTCTACGTGTCCTCATTTTTTTTACTCATGAATTTCGTACAAATATTTATTCCCTCCGACCTTGTTTATGGTTATCTAAATATTTAAGCAATTTCTTATTTTACGTTTGTCTTTATTTTCCAAATGAATAATATCGGGCCGATTCAAATCGAATTTACGTCATTCTGGTGACATTAAAAAATTCTGTACAAAGAGTGAAGCTCTTTCGTGAATCGCATATTCGTACAAAAGAGAAATTGAAAAAAATTCATTGAGGCAGTGCAGATTAACAAATATCAGGAGGAAAATAGCGTAATTAATAAATACTTTCTACTTTACCGAGAGACATCCACAAATTTGCTGCATGTTCGAAATCAGCAATTCGTTAATAGTTACCCATCAACTTACCTACTATTTAAGCAGCTCAGACTCACTGGAAGTGGTTCCGCAGATGGAATGTGACCAGGGATCGTTTCTAGCAGCGGGTACCATTGCGTCACTTGTTTCCTCGGATTGTCCAACATCTTTAGCCATTGCTCGCGACCGATACCGACGAAACTGGAGCCAATTGCCGTGCAACCCATTAACTCGTTCGGTCCGATTCTGCGGAGAAAATGAGCCCAGGCTTCAATCTTCGATTGATAATAATTAATCGTTCGATGGTTGGTGATATTGATTCACAGAAAGTAATTTTAACCACTGAATGGGATATTTCATTTATTTGTTGCTCGTCGAATTCGCGTTTGAAATTATCAGCGGCGAGTGAGTGACTTTTATTTATGATCTTTTATTCTGCTAAGCATACTCAATGTGTTATTAATTGATTCGTTAAAGACGTCGCGGGCAATTACAACCAATTTCTCGGTTCGTTGAGAAATTCGTCGCGGATTGTTTCATATTTTGTTTGCCATCATTCTTTTCAACACACCTGTCGTGATCGATTACTTTTACTATGAGACTGACGTCCTCGATGTTGTCCGCCGGTACATCGAATATCAGACTCTCATTGTACGCGGGATACAACGTTTTCTTCTTCACCGTGGTCTTCTTCTTCTTAATTCGCTTGCCTTGGCACAGCAGGTACACTTTCACGTACGGGTCTGAAAATTCGTTTTTCTCCGGTTAAATACTTTCCGTGCGATTGTAAGAAAGTTTTTGCAGATAATTTTACTGTACGTGCCTACTGTTTCAGACAATTCCAAGGTATCTACTTTAAACGATATTCGATATTTATTTCATTTTTGTCTTAGCTTACTTAGTTGCAGAGTGTCTAAATTTTCTCCTTCGACATTTATCATTTCACATACTTCAAAGTAATTTCTGAAGAATCGATAATGGCACACTTCGATTTTTACATAGACGTGGAGCGAAGGGTTATATTTATGTAGATGTACGTTGAACAAGCATACCAATAAAATTGTATGTCGTATTGCAAAAACTTTTGCGCACTGTATTTTGCTGTTCATCCGTGATCACGTGGAATACATTCGAGTAAACTTACCCGACGATCCTGTTATATCCATGGCTTTCAGGTTCTTGGCTTTAATTACGGTCACTGTTAGCCGACCAGCAGTTGGTAGATAGCACAGAGACAGCATCAATTTTCCCCGGTCAGCTTTGTCCTAAAGGAATGGGCAAAAACCGGTTCAGTTGCTAAAGCAGACTCTAAGGTAATGCCTAAGGTGGGCGTTATTTGAATGTTGCTGGCTCACGGTCACTCTGTTTAACGAAACACCTGGTAACAGGATTTAATTAAACATTTTCGAAATTTATAAATGATTCCCTTCGAGCTTCTGTAATAAGCAAAGTAAGTTCTTGAATTTTGAAGAAATTGTCTTTCGCAAAATTTTTCGACGACAGTAAGGAATTACTGAAATTCAGAGTCATGTTCCGAATAGTACTCACTTCCTTAAATAATTAAGTAACTGAATGAAATTTTCATAAAGCAAAGAATTATTCAACTTGTACGCCCAAAGATCTTCCAATATAATATTTGACGACCAAATGGCTTGGTGAAATTTTTTGAGACAGATATTTCGACGACGAATTTCTGGATAAAATCAATCACTGTACCGACCTGCATGGCACATAGAATGTCCATCGTGTACTCAAGCTCTTGTTTAAGGTCTGTGCAATCCAGCAACTCCTTGAGTACCACTTGCCCAATCAGATCGTTCTTGGAGAATCGATCGAAGTCGCAAACGGAGAATTGCAGATATCGTTCACCCAATTCTTCATACGACACACTAGTAATCAATATAAATATGTTAACGTTTTAGTTGAAACAATTGAGTTAAATAATTTCGGCAGATTGGTAAAATTTATTAGCGCCTCAGGGCTAACCTGAATATGAATGTTTCGTTGAATTCGGGGTTCAGATTCTTTCGATGAACTTTCGTTTGATATTTCTTCTTCCGGTCTGGTAAGAGGTACACCTTTACGTACGGATCGCTGCTACCTGTCACGTCTTTCACTGGGAGTTCCCGAGCCTCTAAAATCTGCGAAGCAAATTATTTTCTTGTTACATATTAATTAGATTAAACATTTTACGATGTATCATATTGATATGTTGTATTAGCGCAAGCTGATTGATCAGTTTGAACAGGTTCGTTTTACATCGAAAGAAGTTTAGTCTGAATGGAGAATGTTATATTTGTTTGACGAAACATTCGATTGTTCACGTGTAAATTTCATTTCAACGAATTTTATCCCAAACTGAGTATCAGCGTTTCATTCCTAAAGCCACAGGGGGCAGAACTTTCCTACCCTACAAACTTTCAATGAGCAATTAATGAAATTGAGGCTCGAAACCCTCGTGCTCGCAAAAAAGGATTCGCCACTTTGAAACATTTCGCACTGTATAAATCACAAACTCGTGGACAGACCACTATCAGAGAAATTTAAGGTCGTACTTTCTCAGGAGTGGGTTTCGAGAGACAAACTGCTCCACTGTGAAAATAACGTTCAATGCCACCGCTTAACTTCGTGACGAACGTTCTCGAAAGTGTCATAAGTATAAGTACTTCATTTTCAGAAACCGCGAGGTACTGTTGCTTGAATTATACACTCGAAGTGATTCAAACTATATCCTACGCCCATAACCATTGTTTATAATTGAATATCCGCGGTAGAGGGGTCGACATCGCGACATCGATGAGAATTTTAAAAACGGAAAAGAAGCCCCATTACAAATTTTCACTAAAAAGTTCCAATATAAATTATGTAAAGCATACGGTAATATCGATGGCAGATCTAAAGATTTAGAAAGTCAAATTTATCGCGGAAAAATGATCGCGATATAATGCAAACTTGACGGCAATAAACGAGACGAAAGATTGATAACTCTTATTTCAGAACTTGTAACAAACTATCAAATAATTCCGATAAATCAAGTGCTGTCTCTCTCGGTGCCCACGGGAAAGAGTACCGCAAGTTCACAGCGATAAATTAATATTTTATACCCGTATCTCCAGACTCATTAATTCCTTCCATTCTTCCACCACGAAGTCCCATTTGTTAATTACCTTCGCTTCTTCCCCGAAAGCGAAACGAAAAAGCAAAGGAACGGTTCAACCCAACAAATTTCTCCACTGTTCGAGCAACAAATCACGATGCGACGAAATCATCCATGTCCCTCCAACCCGTCGCAACACCAAGTAGATTCCAATTAACGTCACCGTAATCACACCCTCGCGAACGGGGATTGCCGTAGGGCGAGGGGAAAAATTCATATCTTCGCGGACGGTCCTCTATTCCTCCCTCCATCCTCGATTAGATTTATGAACGAGGCCCCGACCACGCGGCACCCGTGCGTTCATCCGCGTTTACATTTCCGTGTCACGAAACGTTGGTTCCGCCCTATTTAGAACGAATTCAATCCACCCCTGATTCAATTCCAGCGGCGCTAATGCGTCGACACGTCGTTTATTAGCCAGTCGACGACAGGTCGCGCCAGCCGGTGGTAATCTGAGCGACAGGTCAACGTGTGTCCGTCACAATGGCCTGATGTACTTCATTATCGTTGTCCAGCAGCCCGTGCTAAATATAGCGGCCAGGTAATTAACTCGGTCGAGTGCAACGGCGAAACGAATTTGCCGGCGAGCGCGAAGCGTTACGAAAATGTTTTCCGCCACGACAGGTCGGCCGTTGCAGTTGCAATCGTGTTTGCTCGCGATGACGATCGCGTTCTATTCTCGTTTCTGCGCGGGACGGTGCTCGTTATGGATATACCGATGGCCGATTATGCACCGTGCGAAGGGCGTAACGACGCGTCGTTTTCGGTACTTCGGACGAACTGTTATTTGCATTCGATGTCGTACACGGGCGGCCTTTGGCACGGGCGATGTTGAACAGTATTGCAATTTTTTCGCTACGTCCGAGTAGATTCTTTCGCGACGGAGTTCAAAGGTGTTTTGCGGAATATTTTAGTAATTACGTTTGTGTAATTTGTCAGGTATAATCGAAGGCAGGAGCTTGTTTCATTATTTGTTAATTTGTGATAGCGCGCGGTAGGTGTCGACGAAAGTATTTTCTTTTTATTATTTGCGCCGTATTTGTACGAATACATTTGTGTCTCACTGTGCATTCGGATCTACTAGATGTCATAGGAGATTTCATGTGCGAATTCTCACAAGAGACGGGCGGCTGCATATAATTGAGATGGGATTCTATTTTACGCCTAAATGGTTGATATGTTGCTGGTGACAACGGTCCGATTGCATATTCGCACTCCTATTGTTCCTTGCGAATTTTAAATTTAATACAGATATAATACCCGTTATTGCCCAAGCAGGAAGGATATATTCGCCAATATAGCACGAACCAAACTGCTGTATTACGCGGTGCATTAAAATCTACGAAGGCAACAGAACTATAATAATTTCCCTGAGGCGATCCATTTTGCCACTTATGACTTTTCTGATACTGGTCCGGCCGTAATAAATATCTGGTCCAATAAGAAACTCGTTTCCCTTGCAACGCTTTTCTATACCAAGCACTTCGCTGCACTATTTACATACATACGTATGTGTATGTAAAGTGCACACACGTAATTTCACAAGATTTTTTCGCGCGAGAAATTTCTTTTCCGTTATCCACGTGGCGTTTCGCTGTACTTCTCCATGGCCTTTCCGAGGTCTCACCCTTGGATAAGTTTCTCGTGAATAATCCGCAGCCTTGAGGCGCGGACACCCCTTTAATCGGTGGTCACACGCGATCGAACCTGGCAGAAATCGAGAACGATTCGATTCCGGGGCGAACGATGAAACTGGAGCGCGAATATCGGTCATCGTTTACGTGGAAAGAATTCTTCGTTCGCCGCGTTGATTTCACGATACGTGCACCGTTTTATGAAGGGGCTCTGTTTGCTGATAGAACCGAGATGCTCGGACCAAGGTGTGACTATACATCAGGACGGTTCTTATTATTTGAGGATGAAATTGTTTGCTCTCGTTAACCATGTGTGT
This sequence comes from Nomada fucata, assembly GCA_948146005.1. Lineage (NCBI taxonomy): Eukaryota > Metazoa > Arthropoda > Insecta > Hymenoptera > Apidae > Nomada > Nomada fucata. The sequence continues at coordinate 11,646,139 of OX411275.1, forward strand.
ACCGGTTCGTTTAAAAACGCTGTGCGAGGCACGCGAGATTTATTGGACTATGGCGAAACGTGCCGCAAGGGCTTTGAACGAATATCGGAATATTCTCGAATCGAAATTAATTTATGATACGCTAGTTGCGTGCTGGTTATCATGAAAATACTTTTTACCGCAATTCAATCCCTCGGTTATGTTACTGAAGCAACGATTAACAAATGATGTCGTGAAAGGTATAATACTAGCTTGACCTAAAGCTCTTCAACAAGTTACATATATTATCGAATACAGTATGAAATATCATTTACAAGAATTTTAAAAATCTTTGCTATTCTGCAACATTATTGATTAATGCTAAGCTGTACCGCCGATCTTCATAATAATTTTATGTAAACTAGTATGTATGTACTCATGTGTTTGACATAATATCGTATATGCGACATCACAATGTGTTCTTGATAATTTCTCAAATAGTAATGCATACTTTCAATGCGATATTCAATTAAAGAGATACGGTGTAATTAAACTACAAGCATAGAAAGATAATATTATTTGTAGAATGCCTTAATGTATCTATATTATGTTTAGAAAATTGCGAAACTCACCTTCACAACCAGCCCCTCGATTTCTCTATCGTAACGTAGGGCAAAATGCAGTTTTCCAGCGTATTCCATCTCCGTGGTGCTGCAGCTATCCGCGTCTTCCTGTCTTGCCTGCTCCTCCTTGTAAAGCTCCGGCTGCAAAACCGGGAGCATACGGTTAAAACTTTTCACAAACTGAATTTGCCAGCTCCTTTCATTATTCGGACTGTGTCGGTTCGTCGTCTATAGTTTGTTCTTCGGGAAAGTCGAACAGGAAAGTTCCATTAAATCCCTTAATCGTTTGGCGCAGTTAAATATCGCGCTGCATTCGATTTTCTCGCATTTTCGCGCAATGCACTCGAATTCGAATACTTTTGGGGTGACCCATTTCGTATTTTGTTTGCACTTTCAACGGAATAACACTTTGCATTAGAGTTGGTTTAAATGAAGCATTTTTTAGTAACACACGAATTTTTATTCTCGTGGTTGGATTTGTCTGTTGGAATATTTTGAAAGTGACACTTTGAACCAAATTCTGTTTGGAATTATTTCATTCATTGGATGATTATAAATTCCTTTTCGAATCGAGTTCTTTCTGTGTCGTTTGCCATGAGTTCGTGAAATTTTTTCCACGAGTTGGAGTGGCAGTTATTTTTAATGCAATTTATTAATATAAATTAATTTTCTATTTCAGTAATCGACGAAAGATGAACGAAGGGAACAATGCATGATATCGAAGTACATGTACCTTAATTAATCCAAGACTGGAATCGCTACGGTTCTCCAGGCTACGGATGCTGAAATTAGTCGGCAGATCGAGTCGATGAGAGAGTTGCCTCTGAAAGCTCTGATGTCTCATCGGCACAATGGGCAAAGTTGTCTGACGCAGCACCTATAAGAAATTCATACATAAATGCGTCCGTCGCGTCTCAATATTTCAGAAGTTTGCCCCGGAAGTCGAGCGCCCCTTCGTTAGTCCTTTAACTAGGAACTTTTTTTCTTGCCGTTTCGTTACATGAAATTTTAATTTGGTTATTTCGCAATTGTTACGCGCGAATACGCCATCGCAAACTGCGAAAAGGTTAATCAATTGCTTCGAACAATTCTTGAAAAAAAAGAGGAGAATACCTGCACTTGAATGCTTATAGTCGTTGTACTCAAGTGCCGCCTCGTCGTTTTATTGTTATCCTCGAGTTGTTGAGCGCAAATGTTTACAGGAAAGATAGTTTGTGTATTTTAATATTCAATTTTGCACCTACACAATGTTCTTTAAACCCACTGTAACGATACGTGGAACCTTCACGGTCTACGTACGATTACTTTATACGTTCCTGGACATAATATTGTATCATACCTTTTTGCTATCCTTCTGCTCCTGAACGTACTCATGAGTGATTGGCTCTGATTGGAGATCCGGCAGGGAATGACTGATGCGAATAGCGTTCTGCTGCGATAAGTTGCTCTCGGCGTCCTCTTCCTTCATATGCCGTCTCACCCTCATTAACCATCGCCAGGTAGAAGAACATTGGAAGCTCACGGCGGCCAACAGCAATAGAGCCATCAAAGCTACTCCAGTCCCGACTAACAGCTGATACGGAAACGTTTCCGTCCATTCTTCTGCGAACGAATTCACGGAACGATAGCACGATAATGATAATGCGGATAATAAATAAGCAAGCGGGTTAATTTACTTGAACGGTTCCACGAATACAGATTGTCGGATTAAAATGAAATTTACTTAGGAGAAGGTTACCTTACCAAGGGGAAGGTTCGACAATGGCAAGGGGAAAGTACGGTGGAATTTAAGGGGAATCGCGCGAGTTATCGTTCGAGTTCTAAGCTCGAAGTTAATTAAGTTAGATAAAGGAAGGCTTCCCACGGAGTCAAAGAATTTTAATTAAAAGAAAAAAAAGTGTTAGATTTTGTTCGCCTCAGATTGGAGGCGTACGAGGATCGAACGGAAATTAGTATGCCATTCGAATCGAATAAGCGTGTTGCATCGTGGGGATCGATAGCGGGAGATAAACACCACCCAACCATCTAATTGCGCAACTTCGCGCACGTACTAAGGCGAGCTTTACAGTCTCGACGAAACTGGAACTTCCCGGCGAGATTTGAATAATCTCGTTCCGAACAGATGGAGGCCGGCAACAATTTCTTGTGATCAAGTTTGTTAAGTATTTTGAACCTGTCCTTGAATAAACTCCGACACCATAAATAATGTAATGTTTCGTGTGCCAATTTCTAAATGTGTTTTTCGTTTTGAAAAATTCATTGTCGCGCGCAGGTGTGCAACTGTATTTGCGACTTTTAACATTCCACTCTATCACAGTTCCCCAAGCTTTCCCTTATCCAGTTGATTTAATTTCCCCTACGCCTTCGAGGGTTAAATTTAATCAGCGCGTTACTGTATCCTGTCCATTACATGCTGTAACAGGTACCATTTGCATATACCGTTTCCGTTTATTTGCATGTATTATCCTGGACGTGCCGTAGCGACGACATTATTCTCATTATTATTACTCCAAACAGGAGTTATGCATTTACATGAAATTATACGAAATAGTATCAATTCGTTTGCAATGATTCTTCAACGTTATTATAGAATTGCACCAATGCCATATTTACATTAATATTGGTAACATAAAATTGTATAAAAATTCCACGATTTATTTTATTCTTCGTATCGTTCAATTCGGGTCGACATTTTCACCGTATATGTATATATATACAACTCTAATTTAAAAGAACAAGTCACGTTTATAAGTACGAGAAGACTTTGTCCAACAAACCAGGACAACGCCCCTAAAGTTTCCCGTACCCACCTTAACAACCACGCTCATTTCCCTCCAGAGCTGAGCAAGAAAAAAGAGAAAAAAAACCAGAACCAAGAAAAGCCGTGAATGTTTATTGTTCGTGCCTTCTAAGCTCACGGTACATCGCTGGATGAGTCATTTGCGAGTTCCAGCTGACGCAACGCCGTTTAACATCCGACAGGTAAAAATCGTAGACGATTTTGCAACATCCTAACGTTGCAAGAGGACGATGCAAATGAAGAATAACGTTTCGTGTAAAGTACACGCACGCCTCGATGATTAATGCAGTATGTAGCATTACGGGTAACCAAAGAGAAAGGGAAAGCCAGATGGATCGTTGCGCTTACACGAACATCGGGCAAACACGTGAACGCGTCTCAAATAAGAGAACGTTTTGTCTTGCCGCCTTTATTAAGCTTGTCGTCAACGCCTCTAATGACAGCAACTATTCAAACGTAGTTGAATCGCGCAATAATACGCCGACCGACACGTATGATGCAAATAAGGCGAAATCTTCAACGCGCACGACGAATGATTATTATTAATCCTTACTGTGCTGCGGTGCGTCGATGCCTTTGTCTCTTGAGTTCCACTCATTGTCAAGAGGGAAACCGTATTATTTTCTTCTATATGTAACCACTGAACGATAGGAGGTAACTAGGAACGATAATACAAAATTGCAATGAGACTTTTATCATAATTTTTGATTTAGAATGTTACTGCGAAAAAATAAATTCTTTTCCCTGAGTTTTTCAAGGCCTAGTTTTCACCTCGTGCCTTTTAAATGGAATGCTATATTTTTGTTTTCGTTTTGCGAACGATCAGAAAGGAAGAAGTTCAGTTGCTTTACCTGTGTTGCATTACCCTTTACATTTGATTTAAGTAACACGACAATTGAACTTTTTTGATCAACTTTGCAGGTGTTTAAGAAACCTTAGCAGAGTGATCAGGAAATTTTTAAACTGCTACTGTTTGGATTCTCGGGGGGGGGGGGGTGAAAACAACCCTTAAATGTTAACGCGTGTTAACAAGCCTGCAGTAGAATTCTTGCTGGGCAAAAAGTATAGATTATTTTTTGTAGCAAATCAATTACAGATATTTATCAACCTCGTTAGCTTCAGCTTTGAATCCTGTTCGAAGGACACCCTTAAGATCACGATATCACGTGAAAAATTGACTGAAGTTATTACGTACGTACCCTGCTAATTGGCGAAATGGTCTTGAAATGCTACAATAATTCTTTCTGTCGTTATACAGCGAAAGCAAATAGCAATACATTGTTAAAAAAAGCGACCTTGTATCGTTCAAGATCTTGTTCGATACGTGGAAACGATATTCATTATATAACATCATTTAGAACTTCGACTTGGATTCAAAGAATTCTTATATGTATAATATTTTTCAATAATAAAACTGATGCTTGCAGATATCGTAACAAGAATGTTTCTATATGCATATCCGTTTCTGGAATTTCATTTCAACGTCTGCTGTGCACTTTGTATCAAGTTGCCTTCACTGGCATACGTTTCACTTGCCTGCGTTTTTCAATAAATCGCGACTGCGCTTATTCTGAGCTTCTGCTTGTATTTCGGATACAATCGCGACGTCGCGATGGTTATTGTACCTCTGATTTCTCGCACAAAGAGTTCCTCTGCCGTAATCCATTTATGCGGGGCTCATTCTCCCTATTTAGTGCCTCGATGCATGGTATTCGGTAGGATTGAACGTGTTCCTATTGCATCTATATTACCGTACTGCCCACTGGAGGTTTTGCGAACAATTCTATGCTAGGAACAATAACCCCGATGATGTTTCGTGTATCTGATATTTACTTTTTAGAGGAGACATTTCTTTGGAATAGAAAATAAACATGACGGATTTGGATTTAAAAGTTGGCTGACGGGACTAGAACAAGCAGGTACATATGTAAATTGAATTTTTTCTCGATGTCCATTCTGTTCAGCTAAGTTATATACTTCGTCGGTTCCTAGACGCTGGTATCCGAGGGGCATTTCTAACAGGTTAATAAATGTGAGTCGTCCCGTGCACGAGTGCGAACTGAATGTTTGGGCGAAGCGTAAGTCATGAGTGGAATTCCACACACCTAAAATATGTGGGAAGAAAGGGAGTGGTCGGACGATCGAATGGGTCGTAATTTATATTCACAATTGCGAAGATTGCAAACCATCGTCTTCATTCAATCATCCTTATAGACATGTCCAAAAGTATTTAAAGTGTAACGAAGAAGTGTCAAGAATAAGGATTAAATTAGTTGATTGATATCATTATCGTTTTATTAAACAAAAATTGTCGTGAAATTGTTGTGAGAAATTAATATTAAAATTATTTTTAATCCGATGCAGATTCCTTTTCATATTTAACTAATTGTTAAAAACGATTACAGTTTCGGCCTTTATTACGTACATATCACATTTTGTATATTAAACAAGCAGTTACCCCAGGCCGTCCTAGTTACACCATTACACGGTACACGATTCAATTGGCTTGAAACAAATCATCGCCCAGAATATCCAATATCATTATGAATAGCTTGCAACGACGTTGTGCCACGCATTTATAATATCTGTAAATTTGTGTGTCACTGAATCTATAAATAAAATTCGTATCTTATTTGTCGATTACCAAACAGGTGCTCATCAATGCTTTTACAAGGATTTCGACCCAACTTTAATATTTAAGCTAAGCTCTTGCCGTTTTTAATTCATCTTTTTCATATAGTACAACAGGATTTCGGATCTAATTAACTCAACAAAATGTTTTGGTTATAGAAGTATATGTACAAATATCGACGTTTCCAAGGAACTTTTATTCCACACACTAATAAAAAATAATAAATAAATAACTAATAATAAATTTTCCACACCTATCTCAAGGCTCGACAATATTATTTTACAGAGACACATTACCCGACCTACACCGCGCAAGTGGATGAATTCTCAATTTCTTATCAACGGAGTATTCAACACTCTTCTCTACATCACTTTCTCTTCTCTTCCATTTTCTCCTCCACTGTCACGGTGAATCGGTCATCGCAGAGCCATACGCCAGAAGGTCGCAAAAAGGTTCAAACAAACGACATCCCCCGAGGTCTCATCACTTTTATCGCCGAGTCTGGCAAGGTAACATCCGATGATGGCGTGACGGAGGTGATAACGGCCGAAGGTACGGGTGTAAATTCGATTTACGACTTCACCCGTTCGCAGTCGCGGACGAAACGCCCCCACGTGCACGCTTAAGTGATTGATAGTGGCCAGCGAATTACACCTTCGCAGACATTACTAGCCCCTTAATATTCGTTTGCCGGTGAAACATCGAATTTCGCGTTCATTCTTCGCCGGCCGCGAAGCTTGCCTGCGACGATTTTAATAATGCACAACTTTTCTTCCGTTTTACATCCTGCCTTACGATGGAATAGTAACGCGGCTGTCGCGGGACAACGGCGTTCCGTATCGCTTCGTAAAAAGGACAGTTTATGCTCGCTCGCGGGTCGTAACAGGTGAGAGGAGAACCTCGATTCACTTTCTGGACCGGTGGGGCGTAGGCGGCGGCTATTTCGATGCTGGAATCAACGAGACGCAGTCGTGTATAACTGGAGCAACGGAAGTGGTAACTAGTTCAGTAATTCCGTGAGTTATTCTTTGCACTGCACAAGCCGACGTGGTGCAACAAGTTGTGCCCGTTTGAGGATCGTAACGACTTCAATGAATCGGTGCTTGTTTCGCGGATGACGGTATGCATAATAGACTGTATACGTATGGTTGGAGGTGTTGGAGCGAGTTGTGGTTGTGGTTGTGGGTAATTGATTTGGAACTAATGAACGTCGTATTCTTTCGACGATATTGATATTTCTTTTTTTTTTTTCTTTGTAAGGATTCTTGGTTAGCACACGGAGATCTTTTAAATGGGCACACATATATGGATTTGTATTGGCGGCGTGGAAAATTTGATGGGAGTATGTCCAATTGCAGGAATCGTGAAACGAAAGATGTATGTGAAAGTAGCGTTGATTATTTCATTTCGGCGAAGGTTAATATCAATTGAATTGTTTTATTATTATTCAAGATTCGTGATTCTAATTTTGGTAACTGTGCTTCATAATTTATTATCACAGTTATTAAAAGGCGAAGAAGAATAATCGATTTATAGTTATTTATAACTGTATTACATAGCCGGTACACTTAAAGATACTTCTTGTGCATATACTACTGGCCTACCGTTGCATATAGAACATTGAGACTCCCGGACATTGCAAACAGGATGGAAATTTTGTAAATAATTGTCGATGTTAAAGTATAATACAGGTTTCAACATTTCTCCAGCGGCGAATATATACTTTGCAATATTAATTTTAATTAATAGGAGTATTTCTAAGGCTAATAAAGATTTCTCTCCACTGCGACGTATTAAAAATACAGTTCTTAATTTCCCCACGAGATTGACCAAAAATGCTAACGAAAGGCAGACCCTTTCAATTAAGTTTCACGTTTAGTAAAATCTCTGTTGCCATCCAATTGGAACATCGCCACAAAGCGGTCGACATCGAATTCAAGGAATCGTTAAATGCTCGAATACCGATGCCGCATTGCTCGCACGAGACATTTCAAATTGCCTCGTGACACAGCCTATCTTCCATTTACGAGTTCGCAAGTTCACCGCCGCCAGCCCATTCAATTATCGATTGCGCCACCCTTTTTTCATCTTCCGCGTGGATGGCTGGATAGGTAACCTTGACCCTCGAGTCCCTATCGCGTGGGCGGCAAGGTAACGCAAAATCGACCGTGCGTTGCACACGTTTATCGTGCGCCGGAGGTGCAAATTTGGAGGCTGTTATCTTCGTTTTCAATCGAACAAAATGAGTAAGAGTGTAAGCGAGAAACGGTAGGTGATTGGTTTAACCCCTTTTCTAGTGCTCTCTGTACTAGATTAAGGTTTGCTAAATAGCAATAGGTGCACACTACTTTTCTTTGATAAGATCATGGATTTAATCCATGGAATTAATCATATCAATGAAATTATCCATTACAATTTTAAGGTTATCAGATTTTCAAGTATAAGTATATTATTGATCGGAAGTTTAAATCACTATATTTATCGATCTGGTTAATGAAAAATAAAAGTACATGTTCAATGTACGAGAGGAGCTTTATAGCAGAACTACGTATATACCTAACTTTTATGATCGTCGTCAATGGTAGCAACAAGTAGTTTCGTTCTGGCTGATGAGTGGAAATACTATCTAACATTCTTCGGTTCCATGTAACCACTTGAATAACTACAGTTACTCGAAAGAAGAGTTAAATTGAATATAAAAATTAAATTGAATTTTCATCATATTTTCAATTTTCTAGAAATAGACAATAATTATGAATACAGGCATCGACTAGCAATTTTTACACAATTATATACATCCTTTTAATCATATTTATATACTTCTTTATACATGAATAATAGCGTTCGTATTTATTTAGTCGTAAGTCACATAATCAATTCTCTTCCATCAGCCTGATTATACTTTCTCTCCGCCATGTTTGTCTCACCAGGTGAAAATTCATTTCTAATCTATTCGATCTTTTTATCCTCTTACGTGCTATATGTAAATCTCAGCTACGAACATTAACACGAAGGAAAAATGAAAATCATCAATTCCACCGTGGGAATCTTCGCACAGTTGTATTTGCTCGTCAATGAATCGAGGAATCTCGGTCATAGAAATCACTGCATACAAGCCTGTCCGAGCTATCCACCCACGATTGATTTTCATGTCTGTGTCGAGACGTGACGCAATGGTTACGGCGTGACGAAATAACGACGACCCTGACCTTACCTCTCCAATGATTGTTATAATCTCGAAGAGGCTATCTGGGCTGTCACGTCGAATCTGCATTATCAGAAATGGCACGCAATAATTCGATCGACGGCCCTTCTGTGCAGTAAATTCTGTTTCTTGTCCGTTATCATTTAACGATGATCTCGTACGTTTCGACAGCATGTGTGCACACGTACGTTAATTCGCTGATAAAGGCTAACGATTTGATGTTTCGTTCCGTAATATTATTTTCATTCGTGGCTTACATTTTATAGCAGTTAGTTATATCACGTTCAATAATTAGGGGTTGCACTTTTAATAAGCAGAACAATTATTCGCATTAATTAATTTAATTAAATGTGGTGGTAACTGCGATAATATGATTGCAAAATAGAAAGCAGAATGTTAATTAAATTTCCAGGGCACAGTTGCAAATTGAATTCCATTCACTTGCCATTACAATGCCCCTCGCGTATCATTCGAATATGTTTCTTTCGTACAGATACTTTATGTATTTTCCTAAATACAATTCGTGATCTCAGTGCCAGTACAAACTAAAATCATTTTGCACGTTGGAGCGTAGAAATGAAAACGCTGCTTCCTTTTTTAACGCAACTATTAATAATACAGAAAACTACTCGCGTCAAGTAAAAAAATTTCAACGAATACAATGGCCAGCGCATAGAACACAGTCTTTGTACGCTTGCTTATGTGTTTTTTTTTTATTACGCCCTCCAGACACTGAACGTCTAACAGGTTCTATAATATACATTCCATTGTAATTTTTTAAACCCTGGGAACGGTAATGGAGAGTTTGCGATCATATTCAATCCCAGTCATAACGGGCAAGATAGCCTTGTGTATAGAGAAAAGCATGAAGCACAATTTGGCATCCTTTGTACCACAGGGTACCACGTTGAAAAATAACGGTAACCTTCAAACGTGAGAAATTCTAAGCCACAAAGAAGAGAGGCTCACTTTGCAACATATCCCCTTTCTAATACCTTGTCCCTTATCTGAAATCTGTTTGACATTCCTCCACACTTCAACTATAATTTACACGGCTTTGCAAAAAAAAAGCCACTCTATATAATGAACGTCTTACTGGAACGTTGGGAGCATTTTTGTCGGACATTATTAGGATACACAGAAACATTATTCGTATCTTCTTTCATAATAATCCAACATCCATAGAAATAGAGGACCGATGTCCCTGATTTTTCTAAAGATAAACAAATATAAATTTATGCTCTCGAGTAATTTAATTAAATCAGCTGATATTTACTTGAGAAATGTTTCGATTCGGGTTATTAAGGATATATAACTTGCCATTTTCCTAACTAATTATCAACACAATTTTGTTAACGTACCATTAGTACAATTGCTATTGAAGAAAAAGTGAATTTCTATTGCACAAGTGCCAACTAACAATTTGTTCTAAAGGAACACACACAGACACGTGCAGCTTTAATAAAAGAAGATATTTTCAAAGGACATCGAATGTTTCTTTTATTACCGTTGACACGTGAGCACATTTCGATATACGAGAACACGAGTCGCGCGAAGTCGTGCGTTTGTTCGAAGCTACGTGAAATATTTGGAAATTGAAACGTCGATTGCGGGACGGTCGTTGCGATTTTTCATTCGTTCGGGTGGCAAAAGTGACACGGAGATGAAGGGGAGTTCGAGATTGTCCGCAGACAAACGCGAAGGTGCACATGTCCCGTTGCACGAGGCTGATTTAGAATCGAGCCGCAAGAGCAAAGAGGACCACACGAGGGATGAACCAGTCGAACCCAATTTCAAACCCTGGCGTGTGTTTATCAATCACATTGACAGTTACCATGGCAGGAAATTGGCCGACGTAAGTGTCGAAATATTGATAGATTCTAACGTTTCGATTTTCATCGAATACCTTACAGTGTCGTGGAAAGGTTTAATAAAACGTCGCAAATTGTATGGAATATCTTTGCCGTGTTATTGCCCGATTGAATAGAATCGGCGATTAATCGTGACATACAGGATGTCTAGGTTACTAATTAATAATTACATGCTCAGATGGCTGTGCCGAGAGAAAGTAGGAAAAGGAACATTTAAAATAATAGGTATAAAATCTGCTTACGTAGCCTTTAATTTTATTGCGAGAGCTGAAAGTGTCATGCGCGAAAGAAATTCGAATTCTATTATAATCAGCTCGCGTTATTAATTTGTTATTCTTCAGAATTCATTAATAAGATACAGAATGAAACGTGTATTTCGGAACAAGCGGGTGCAAGGTAGAAATTAAGGATTCTTGCCCTTCTTCCCAACACCCCCGTACAACCTGCGGTATCGATTTTGAATTAGTTCCGGTATATCCCCTTTAAGCATCCTACAGGTAGAATCTTTTTTTAACAAACGACGCAACGATGCAACTGTCGCGTTGGATAGCTGGTTGCAAATTGCAGGCAAATTGCGTGTCAGTGAATTCTCAGTCGAGTTGATGGATTAGGCGGGTTAGGTTATAGCGACTCAGACTGTTCTTCGCGATGGTATGGGGTGGAGCTGAGGGGTGGATATATATTATTCTCGTAGTTGCTCACTCAGGAGAAAAAATTACGACGCAGCACAGACCCCACAAATACTGTGTAACCAAAACTCGACCTTGGTTAGGGGGCTAACAATAAGAAAGGGTTCAGACTAAATTGCGTTTTCCACTGGAATATGCGATTACACGTGGTCTACTTCAAATATTTGCTTTCTAATCAAGAAGATTTGGAAATATTGTACCAGTCGATTGGCGAACACTCTGCCAAAGATAATGTCGTTCATTTTATTTTTTAAACAAAGGCATAGAAGAAACTTGAGGCAGATTGTGAATGTTATACTATTAGATTCGTACGATGTCAACATTAGCACACTTCTCTTGATTTACAAACGTAATTAATTCTTTCATATTATTTTCCCTCCGTTTTATGCAAATATCAATGAGATTAACCTGGTTTCTCTTTGGTGCGTACTTTTCCTTTTATACTAGTAGACATTAATTAATAAGTTCTACTCAATCAGTTGAACGACGGGATGAGTATTAAACGGGTTATTTATTTGTAGGCATACTGTTACTTTTCGAACAGTTAAATATTTGAACTTAGTATAAAGGAATTACTTTTGCTCATTACGTTAATTCATTTGTTGGATTAGACGGAGAAATTCCGAAATCTGGCGATGCTCTAAGTTTTACCAGTCATATGTAAACTGTGCAGCTTGGTTCGCGACAGCTAGCGCGTGAACAATAGATCATTTATGAAACAGTAAAAACGAAACAGTCGTAAAGAAACTCATGTGCGATGATCTTTTCTGTCGTCGACAATACAGTTCGTTAAACAGTAAACTTTCTGCGCGCTATTCTTTTGTGAACCGTACTCCATGGAACTTCTAATTACGAGTACAGTGACGGTCGTGATTGCCAATTCATGAAAATCAAACATGTGTTTTCATTTAAATATATTTCTTCAAAATATCTGTTTGATCTGTTTGTCTTGTCATTCTCCCTATCGTTTTATTTATCCGTAAAGGTACAACGGTAATTTGTATGCAATTTTTATCTTATAATTTTACATCTTGAAAATAAACGAAGAACGAGAGTAGTTTACAGCATATGCGTTAATATTAAATTCTTTCAAAGAGAGAAATTAGAAACGATATTTTTCTTCCAGCAGTTGTAATTTTTTCAATCTACCCTAGGCAAATCAAGGACATATATTTACTGATATTCGACATCTGGATATGAGACATCTGGATACAAATTTATTACTCGAATTACTGGCAAGCAGCGAGCAGTATTAATTTTCTTAAACATTCCTGCACGCGCTTACGAATAATGGAAGCATCAAAACCGTCAAGTTTGATGCAACATCTTCCGCTTAACGAAGCTATTAATCTATTCTCGCATTAGAGACTCTATTCCACGCTCGAAACGAGATTATCCTGCACGGCCGACTAAAAATAAAGCAATCAATTAGTTCACACATATAGATCGCACTAAGCGAACTATAATTATTTCCAACGTAGGCAGCACGCAAAAAGACTAAACTATTTTCCCGTTTAATTAGCGGACGCGGAGGCAGGAAAGATTCTTTGTTTCAACAACGAATCGCCTCATTTTAAACCGACCTTGTATGCGTCTGCAATTTCATTCTAATGTAAATTACGCCCCAATGAGTAGTTCGTGCGACTTCTTAAACATTATTATACCCTTAAGCTGTTGCGTCGACTTGATTCGTCGCCCACCGATTAATTCGATTCCCTTTCAATGCGGCCCGCTAAGAATTCGAGGAAGCTGCAGAATCGAATTTCTCGCATCACAAACGCGGCCATTCCAGTCCGAGGGAAGTTTGTGTAGCAAACGACGTTAATTAAACGACCCTGTGATGTACCAAAATCGAATTGCTTCAGTTATTCAACTGGAAATCATGCACCGTGCCCGCCTTTTAAGGTGATTGCTTTTTTTCGTATCGTTGAATTGGCGAATGTAATAATCGGCTCATGGTGGCCGCTGAAAAATTTCTTTGACGGCAACTCCGACGTCGAGGGTGCTCTCGATTTAAAAGGGTGTCGCCGCATGGATAGCAGAAGTCGAATAGGGTTCACGAACGTAAAAAAAAATAATAATCTGAAATGTATAATACATACGTAGGAAGGATCGTTCGCAAATAAATCGTGGAAAGTTCATGGATTACGTATATTAGGACATTCACGGTCATGGGTTAGGTTTGTGTTTTATTAATGTTATCCATCAAGTGTGCTACAATTTATGACAATATGATGTCTGCAGCGCAGACAATCGATAGCACCCATGGGACCCATAAATTTATCAACCCTCTGCCCCTCCACGCCTTGAAAATATAACAATACACACGCAGAAGTTATCCACCTAGCAGTCCACTATGTTTTCTGCGTACGCACAATTTTATTTTCATCCTGTCGGTGCTTTACACTTTTCCATGTGGATATTTTAACATGTCAAAATCATGTCAAGGTATAATGCTCCTTTTTAGAATAAGAATTCGAAGTTAATTGAATCGAGGCAATTAATTTGAAACTCGCGAAGTATTATCGGCGCGCTTCGATGTGCAACAAAATTGTCGTGCACGAACTAATGTAGATATCGAACAAATTAATGAAACACGAGTGAATGTTCACTATATTAAAAAATAATTATTCACTGCAAATGTACATAACAATAGTGAAGGATAATCCTCACCCTTTTTTCTAACGAGACTAACAGTGTCTTATGTACGACACTCTCCAAAGCAATCCTTTGAGGCTCATGATCTGAATTTACATTTTCAATATTCACATTCTTATACTCTATTCGTATATTTGTCAACTCTCTAATCAAAATTTCAGCTTCTACTGGATCGCGTGTACATTAATCCGGAAGGTGAGCTCGGAGGAATGGGTGAAGGTGAGAAATTCGAAGAGGAAGGGGAAGAGGAAGAGGAAGAGGAAGTGGAAGAAGGCGAAGAAATGGATAAAGAGGAAACCAGGAAGGACGAAAAGTTTAGCAATTTAGTAGACCCACCAAAGAAATACGAAGTAATCGGAACGACTTCGAACCCCGATGTAAGCTAATACTCATAAGGAACAGCCCTCAATTGAAGCATGACTTGATGAAACTTTGCAGACGGCTATAGAATAAAAAAATTACTCGACACGTATGTTCCTTATTGGCACAGGTTTATGCTCAGGAGCTAAAATTATTGCACAAAGCTGGGGCTTATGAATTTATTAATTCGAGTAGTTTAAGATTGAATGAGGATACAATCAATTTCAATTTCTGGCACTTTATAAACAACGCAGTCCTAAACGACGAAGGAATTTTTTAAAACAATTATTTTCTTCTCAACATGATGATTTTCTACTGAATTCTCTTAGGATGGATATGAACTACAATATGAACCACCAAAAGGAGTGCTTTATCAAATAATCGTAAATTATTAGTCATTTCAATTTTTTTTATTAAACTTTCGTTTTATTCTCAAGCCTGGTCGAATGACTTGAGCTTTGTAAGCACCACGTCTCAGGGCTAAATGCACTGCTTACACGCTCTTATTCCACAGGTATATGCAAAGTTTCATAAAAATCAGCGGGTCTCAGATGGCTAATGCTCCTTATTACTCGAGACTCCCTTTTACTGTGCTTAATGCTGTACCACTTTTCTGCGCCGATTCGTTCGCTGTCCGCAAAGGCCATGAATTTCTCGGTAAATTTATTTTTCTGCGCCACTGCGACGAAATGAGAGGGCGATTTGAGTGGTTCATTTATTCCTAAGACGACCATCTCTTCTGTTGAACGCGAGACGATGCTGAACGACCGACTTCAGGACGATCTTTTCATTCCTTATTCCTCGTTTTTTTTTTGCCCGTTCAAATTCAATACCACTCTTCTACGAATGGTTCTTCCCGACAAAATTTTTTCCTTCTCCTCCCTCGGATGTCGAGTTTTCTTTCGACACTAACTTTCCTTTCAACCCCATTGTAACCCGGCACGGGTGGGGGTAAGGGGGCACCCTCCACTACGCTTCAATTCGCTTTTATTACACAGACTTTCATTCTGCCTGTTCAGAGCCCCGCGCCAGAGGACGTGACCATGATTATAAAGGACGCGAAAGATCGGGAGACGCTGCTGCAGGAACTGATGAGGTGCGGCATCGTGATATACGATATCACACAGGACGATAGCCAAGTCGAGGAGGCACGATGGGCGTTGAAATGTTAGTAGAAAGGAGCGGCTGTTCAGGGTACGATTAATCGTATCGAACGCGAAACAGTCGCCGCTGTAGCGTATATATGTGTAATATGCTATACTATACAGAAGGTATGTAAAATTTGGAAGATTGATAGCATTTTCGTGGAGGATTATTTCTATCGCTCATACAAACGTGACACGATAGTGGCTATTTAATGATGATACTCGAAAGACAAACTCCGCAGCTGACAAGTATTTCTTGAAATTAGACCTGACACGATGGAGATAATAGCGAGCCTGACGTAAATCGGAGTATCTGATTTACGAATCGCTAAACACCCAAAAAAAAGGTTGTACGTTATCTCCCGATGTCACGAAATAGTTGTAGGTAGCACATTGAAGGGTTCGTAGATGTTCGAATTGGACCATTACGACATCGTAGAGGCACGCTTCACGTCACCTAAAGGACGTTGGACCTCGTCTGGCATCATCACAAATGGGCGAAATGATATTGGAATCATGTTTCAGGCCATTAAGCAATCACAGTATCTTCAGAATGGATCTTTGATCCGAAACCGTAGACTCTGATCTCGTTTATGGTCTCAGAGTGGAGACTTGGGTCTATAAACTTTGGGCACCGATTCTCAGAACCCAAATTTTCGAACTTGTGACATCAGATTTCAGAACTGATGCTTTAGACATCAAGCCTCAAATACTAGTGTCTCGGCGTGGAAGGGAGCCAGGTGGATTATAGCTCTCTTTAAAAACAGAGGGGTGCTAACAACAGGTGTCCGGTTCTTAAAGGATCCCGTGTTATAAACCGGAGATGTTCTCGCTGGGATGCGATTACTTTATCCTTGAACTCGCTACTTTTTTCCTCGCCATTAAACGTGGATTATGTTCCTTTTATTAAGACCGTAAACGTGGGTATGCGTACGATGCACAGTATAGTATGAACATTATATTAATGGAAAATCCAAGGGACATAAGCCGTAATGGCAATGTTCACGCTACGGTGTTAAAAGTTGCATTCCGAGAGGTCTAGTCTATGGCGCCTTATAAATGTATGGTATGTGATGTCAGAATGTTTGGGATTCAGGTGTGTATGGTGACTCCAAATTTGTATTCATAATTTGCGTAAACTAAGCACGAACTTTCGTACCTATTTTCAGGTGTTCGTTGTTCTTTGTTCAACAATTTTGGACGTTGATGTAATTTGCAATTTTACATGACTTCTCTGTTCTGAGTAGAGAATATCAAAAGATTCGAGATCTTAACCCTGGTACTCTTGTTAGCCAATAATTTTCATTTAATAATGTATCATGTCATTATAAGTTACATACCCTCCATTTAAAAAAATATCTATTTGTCCTACTTAAGATTACTTAATCCATGTAAAACAAAATGTGCACAATACAATAACTACACAATTAAAGTACAGTACCTTCTTCGAAGGGAAGACGAAGATTTAAGTGTGATTTTTACCATGCGTATACGAATTTCTGTTGCCCTCTAGCCCGTAAAAATTCTGTTCGTTCACTGTTCTCAGCTCTTATCTTTTCAATTTCGCTTTCTGCTAGCCATCGTTCAGATGTTGCAACAGCTGGAGCAAGCATCGCCAAAGGCTTTCAAACGTAGCAAGGATGTGCGATATTTCGTTTTGGTATCCACCCTGATGACGTGGGCCAACACGAAACCGTTGAGTCCGGACGAGCCAGACCTACCATTTACGGAAGAGGACTATCGAAAACGAAAACCTCATCCAAACTTCAAGCAGCATATTCAGTGCGAAAAGGACGTAGTGATAATAAAGAAGGACACGAAAATAAGAGATAAATTGAAGACGGTGGTAATTTGTTGCGGAATAACTTATGGCGACGAGCAGGGTCCTCTTCATCATTTATTCAAAATGGCGTGGCAGAACGCTCCGTTTCTACCGATTTTCGGAAAGGGGCGCAACAAGATCCCGTTGTTACACGTCCGTGATCTGACCAGGTGAGTGCCAAACGATTTATGGAGATTCGATGTTGCGGATCGATTCGTTAATGACGCGTTAACTCGAATTCCAATTAAACGGTAAACGGTGATCAATGGTGATGCCCGTTACGGTGTAGTAAATTGGGCAATTAACGCGTATTCTCATTAAATCTAGCTTCAGTCCGCGTCGAATCGCGCCAATTTAGATTTCCAGCGATGTGTCGGTGTAATTTTGGTTATTTAAATTATGCAATTTGTAGAATAGAACTAACGGTTAAGTAAATTCTCACGTTCTCCGTTCTCGAAATTCTGACGCAAACGAAATTTTTCATATCATTGTTGTTAAAATGGGACTAACAACCATGGGATATTCTATTGTTCTAAAAATGTCACACTCAGTATGCTCCTCCACTAAATACTGAGAGAATTATCGTTTTCAAATATTATACATTCCGAAATAAAATGGAAATAAAATGGAAATAAAATACTAAATCGAAACTTCTTCGTATTAATATGACAGCGCGATGACAGACGTGCTGCAAAACTGGCCACCGTTGCAATACATCGTGGCTGCAGAACAGGAACCAACTACACAGGCCACTATTGCAAAGGTATGACAATGGAAAGTCTCCGTCGTGTACATGATTTACATGTGCACAGGATACCTTATCATCTTGGGAGTTTGCTTTCTGCGAATTTTTCCGTTTGACCCCTTGACATGTCATATGTTCCTTAACGTGACGCAGCATTGCACTGTAGCATTGCAATTGTCCCGTTTGTCCCGTTTTTCCGCATCGTTGAATAAAGGAGAATTAGAATGCAAAAAGAATTGAAGGTATCAATGACTAATTTATTACCGTGGAGTAATTATTCTATTGTAGTTATCATATCATTGTTCAATTCTGTAAGAAAATTAGTTTCTATGGTTTCGTTACATCTTCGATAACGATAATCAACTTAATAACTAAGAGGTATTAGGGGTAGGTTCAGTTATTACTTCCTAACTTAATAGCTCGTCATACGACGAGACACGGTGCGAAATGACTGATAGCACGAGAGTCCAGCTTGTCAGCGTCTAATAGATGATCTTGAAGTTGATATGTCTTGTTACGAATTAGTTCTGTTTACGGTTCGAGTAGAATCATTAATCCGAGCAAATGCTACGAAGAATGTGTTACATATTTTGCGGTGCATGCAAGCTCAAGGTACATTAGGAGCGTTGAATAAATTTCAGTTTGTTATTGCTACTGTTGCTTTTGTCTCCTATCGGTTTTGTATAATTGACCCTTAAATCAGAGTAACTTTAGCGCTCCCAGACGTAAATGCTTCACAAAAATCATGACGCAGAAGCTCTTAAGATGAATGAAACGTCGAAAACAATTGGTCTTGAACATGTTATAAAATTTGAATATAAATTTTCTTTCTTTTACAGCAAATCAGCCGAGCTTTGACCACCGGTAAGGTGAGCCACATCGCGCAAGAGGAGGCTTTCTTATTACCGGAGGTCACGCAAAGAATATTTGACCTAATGACAATGAACCTTATCATTGACCCGGTGTACATCACGGATAGGATATCTTGGCACCTCGATGCACCATTCCGTGACAACATCAACGTCATTGTGAAGGAGTACAAAGCAGCCAGGAATCTACATCCTATAAAGATAATTGTTCTAGGACCACCGGTATCTGGGAAGACCAAGGTCGCCCGTTACCTTGCAAAGCATTATTGCATTCATTATATTCATGTGAAGCCGCTGATTTCAGAGACAGTCGAGAAATTGGTTAGTGTAAATAGTATATTGTACATAATATATATAAATACTTGTCTTGTAATGTTAATAAAAGAAAATTTAACTGATTCAGAAACTGTTTTAACACAAGTTTTTTATTTCTAAAATCTTGAAATGGTTAATGAATTAGAATCACGAAATCATTACTACCAAACACCGTATCCATTAGTATGAGTGTAAATAATATCTCTTAAAAATAATTTCTCAACAGAAATTCTTTATTAATGATTTAGGAAATGTTTAGAATCATTGAATACCATTTCCAACTTTTTCCAACACGCAAACGTGTCCTAATATTTCTCTCGAATAGACAGCAGCTATCGAGGAGGCCACGGCTGCACCGGAACAAGGCGATGAAGAAGAGGGGGATGAAGATGAAGAGGCTGAAGACGAGGAAGAGGGGGATGAAGCAACAAACGTTGCCGAAATGCAGGAACTGTTAGATGAAATTGATCGAAATATGCAGAGAACCGATGGTCGCCTCGATGACAGTATCGTGAACAAGTTAGTCAAAATATTTTATTTAAAGTATTAGTTATAAGATGTATGCTGCAGTTTGTATCCAGAAGTGCTCGGTTTAACATTACTCTCCACTGATATTATCAGCACTGACAATAAATAGCGAACGTATGAGTCCCCTAAGATTAAACTTTACAGCACAACAACAACAACAACAGCAAAAATAGAAATAGCCCGGTCTGTGCCAAAGAATAAATAAAATTATAAAATCCTGTCCACGGAACAAATTTCGCTATAACAACGATAGTGTGCGGTTTGTTTAAACGGTGCACAGAGCATAATGCCGAAAGTGCAGCTATTTGCATGTTATGGCTAGCAATTTTGTGCACTTGGCGTTGGTAAATAACACCCTAAATTAGCTGGACGTTAAGCCAGTGCATATCGAAAGTACCGAGTTATTTAATTAACACAAGAGGCACATCGTCCATCGTCGTCGTCGATGAGGTGGCAATTTTTCCTTCGCTCGAAATACGATTTATCGAGCGAATCTTGTGGTAATTTTGTGCTAAGACAGACCACGAACCGTTGAGATGGTGCTTCTGCTAGCGCGAGAAATTTAATTTCGACGCATTCCATCCGGTACGTGTGATATCTCCTCCGTTAACGGGATCGTTATCGATTCACGCGACGCAGTTTGAACCTTCAAACGAGGTGGTTTCACGTGTGCAATGGGCACCGTGAAGCATCCAGCGGAGTTATGCGACACGTTTTGGGCTAATATCGCGTTCTCACGTGTGCAATATGCGCTCAACTACTTTCGAGAGTTCAGTATATAGGGATGCATTTTTACGCAAGGATGTGGGCTCATTATTATTATTATTCGACTTGTGAGGCACCATTCGATAGCTTATTAAGAAAAACCAATTCGTGCCAAGTTTCAACACTGTAGCTCGAATGGGAGGGTACTTACACCCAAAAAACAAAACTATAGTTTTTGCTCAGAATCTTCCATTATAGGGCACCCAAAATTTCGAAAAAATCTGACGCATTGCAATTATGAAGGCACAAAGTTGCAAATAACGCTTCGCGAAAAGGCAAGAAAGTTGCAAATGGGTCGCTAATGAAATGCAACAATGTTGCAAACAACGCCTCGCGAAAAAGCAACAAAGTTGCAAAAATTCCTGACAAAAAATTTGCAACAATGTTGTGGCTAAATTTTGTCAATAAAGTTGCAAACGACGACTCGCAAAAAAGCCACAAAGTTGCAAAAATTCTTGACACAAAATTGCAACAATGTTGCGTAAAATTTGATGCAACATTGTTGCGTTTTTCGAGGCGTTGTTTGCAACTTTGTTGCCTTTTCGCGAGGCGTTGTTTGCAACTTTGTTGTGTTTTCTAAGGGTTTAGTTAGCAACTTTGTTGTGCTTTCTAAGGGTTTAGTTAGCAACTTTGGTGCGTTTACTTAGGGCTCTATATTTAAAAAATGTTCTTAAAACATTTGTAAAGAAATATTAATCATTGTCTTAGAGTTACGAATACAAAAAAATTAATCACGGGGAAAATAAAATCAACATTAATTTTGTGACTTCGAGTTTATACATGGGTGCGAATTGTTTATGTTTGTAACAATTATATATTTAATTGTAATATAATTACTGATATGAGATAAAGAAGTATAATGAGGAGGCACAAGTGGATCATAAAAATTGCGAAAAATCCTAGTGTTATATATAACCCCTAATATTTGTTATTCTGTAATTCATTAAATAAATGAACAACGTTAAACGATAAGCCGTTAAAATATGAAACCTGATTCTAGATATTCTCCTTTAATCAACGACATATCTATGTGTAAAGTATGTGATTTGCCCCTTTGAACGTTTTCAAGTAAACATGATAATGTTTGTTCGCGGTTTCTAATAGTTCAAGAGCTTTTCAATATTGCTACTCCACAGCAAATGAACCGCTTTGAGCGTCAAAGCATCCCATTTTCTGTACGATATGGTTCACGTGCGGTGATGAAGCTCATTTTCATAATATAATGCACGAGATGGTACACGAAAACGATGTTCCTTCAAAATGGTGTCTCCCAATACTTCACGTATTTTTATTTTACACCGGTATATTTCATGGATATTTAGAGTATAATTATAATGTGATATTGTAACCGTAACAACCCATATAATTAGTTAGCTATAAGATGTTTGAGGCGCCCGGAGTGCTTCAGTCAATGAACCAGGCAAACTAAACTTGCGAAGTTAGAAAGCTTGCATCCGCTTCTGCTACGCTAACAGAGAAATATTGAATATTGAGCCCTACCACGATGTACGTTTAGATGAAAAGCGTGCACATCGGTGAACGTGATTAATTCCTTCGAGAAGTATCGATTTTCCTGTACCTAATAACGATACGCGAAATGAGGAAAGGCTGTGAAAAATGCCTCGTCGCTTGTTACGCGAACAACTAGGTACGTGGCATAATGAACGGTGACAAACTAAAAGAAACAAAGGGTCACGTAGCATTTCGTAGCTGGCTAAACTGCAGTGTGCAAATGTTTGAAAAATCGCTGTTGGAAGCAGAGAATTTATTTCAAGACAAGGGGGCGAAAGAAATAGGCAAGTAGAGAGCCGTAGTATGAAAATTGGAAATACGTATTCACGTTCAATCATTGTAAACAAATTCTATTTCTTCCATAATCTCCGACATACAGAAATAATTGCGCTACTTATGAAACAATTGGCGATCACGAAAAACGACGAACATAAAATAAAAAGAAATCAATGTAGATAAAGCCAAGAAAAGGGAGACTTTAATAATTCGCCCATCGTTTCTACCTGCCTATTGAAGGTCTTGCGCACAAAGATAAATGGAATATTAATACATGGGATGCAATGAATCACGATAAGTGGAACTGTTTCGCGAACGGGCGGTGTCCATTGAAATTGCCATGAGACAGTCGGCCGTGGCGTAACGGAAACGGATCACCCTCAAGATGGGGCCAATCTTTTCACTTCACAAGATCCTCCCGTTTTTTTCTTTGTTCTGTCGTGCGAACTTAAGTGGTCTGGAAACCTGGTAATGACGCTTGCGTTCCCGTACACGACGATGTTCAAACGATGCACGTTACGAGCATGACGTTAAAAAGAGCATCTCTTTGAAAGAGACCAGAGAACTTAAGCAGCTGAGTTTGCAGGAAAAAAATAGCTGTGGGACGCGTTCGAACAGCGAATTAGATAGAACAGCAATATCGGAGCTTCGAGGAAAAGTTTTTTCTGAAGAGGGGTAGACGGTGAAAATTGATTGGAAATTAGAAGCAAAGAGAGGGTTAGGTTTCACGTGGAAAGCACTCTGAATAAACTATGACTACCTGGCAATCTTGCAGCTCTATGGTTGTCTGTTATTTCGTACCTGTTTCAATGCTTCTTTTATTCGACATTAGGATTTATGTTCAAGTAGGTCTGTGAGAGGAGCTGTATGAGGTGACTGAGAAATAATTTCATTGAATATAAGAACGTGTTACAGATATTAAGTGCAGAAAGAAAAATATGGAAAATATTATAACCATGAACAGTGTTATAAAAAGTGTGATTTTTATATACCACAACATTGAACTAACACTTTTTTTTTACATACAGTAGGCCAAGAAATTATACACACAGTGCATTAGTTTCACTTGCAATTTGCATTATTTTGGTGTCACCGGAAATGTTGGTGTTAAGACAGTCACGCCGAAAACAATTTTACATGGATATGAAGCACATCTATTACACTTTAAAATACTGTATATTGTTTAAGGAATAATTGTATTGGCGCCAACATTTTGGTGACACCAATATAATGAAGTTGGAAGTGAAACTAATGCACTGTACGAATACTTTTTTGGCCCATGATCGATTCCTTTCACTCTTACGGCATCCAGTTTTCCGAATCACTTCTTTCCTCATTTATTTCTCCGACTCATTGTTAAGAAACACGGGTAAACCTTGAGTTGTTACTCATTCGCGCCTGTTACAGATTATTCCTCAGGAAGTTACGCTCCGCGGAGTGTTCGAATCAAGGTTACGTCATAGACGGTTATCCGAAGACACTGGAACAAGCGAAAGAACTGTTCACCGGCGAAAATGTGAATGAAATCGACGAAGAACAAGACGAAGAAGTTCAAGCGGATGGGACGGTCTCCATCATGCCTGAACTTGTAGTGTCGTTAGAGGCGAGCGACGAGTTTCTAAAAGAAAGGATTATTCACCGACCCGAGAAGGAAATCCAAGGTACTCATTATACGGAAGAGCACATGGTTCGTCGGTTGAAGGAGTTCAGGTAACACTTGCGAGTACATTGCCTCTGCGAGCGACGCCGTCGTGTCGATAAAGGTTCATTAACAAAGGTTAATTCAACGCGAAATTCGTCGCAGAGTCACCGCGGCGATTTTCATGGAATTCTACGAGAGACGGGCGAAAGATTTAATTGTCAGAAGCTAGACGACTTAACCACGCGTGGTTCTTAAATTTACATTCAGCCAGCTGATCACAATCAAGTCGAATGAAATAACTTTGTAATTATTCAGTTTACTGTCGTGACTTAAACGGATTTCAAAAACCTTTACGATCGTAGGAATGCTTTAATGTTTTAGTCGGAACAATTGTAGAATAGTTTTGTGGATCTTATTGAAAATATGGAGTTTAATTGATTGTCGTGAAACTTTCGTGATCGTTTTCCAACACATTTATCTCCTTGGCAGAGCGAGGACCACGGACGATAACACCCCCTTGCAGTTTTTCGACGAAATTGAGATTCACCCGCTCATCATCGACGTAGAGGACGACGTTTGTCCTGACATGTTCCCGACGATTCATCAATGTCTCGAGAAAATCGGTCCGCCGAAGAATTACGGTGAGAAATGCCTTCAACATTCTCCGATCCGTCATATATCACTTGGCCGGCAGGGTAAACTTTTTCATCGCCGAAATGAATGTATTAGCGGCAAGTTTTCTTGCAGAGAACTTTGACGTGAATTCTGCAGAATTTTCTGATACATTAGTCTTCTTGATTTTTGTACGAAGGCAAGACGTTCATTCACTTACTTCGACAAAGTTGCACGTGCCTAGGTTATTGAAGTCCGAACAAAGGGTGCAGAGTTCGCTTGCACGGTGTCGCAAAATGTACTCTCTCAAAGGATTCCTAATGCAAATTTCGTTCTCGTCTGCTTCTCCATTCTATTGGTCTTCGAAAGATAGTCAATAGAATATCTCTTTTCAATTATAAATATATTTGCCAATGTTAATTGTTGCATTTTTATTCGTCCACTCCACCTGATTAATCCATGAAAATATTCACATGACGTTTACTCGTATCATTTAAAATTTGGATCCCCAAACTCGGCGAAAAATCAGGTCATATTACAAAAATTCAAGTATTACGAATACGCAAAATAAAAATGTGCCCAGCAGCTTCAATGTAAATGAGAGCGCGCAGCATTCAACAATGTATTTTTGTTTCTTGCTCAACGTGAAATATATCTGTCGTCCTGTTCTTTCCGTCAGGACTAACCGTGGAAGAGGCGAGGGAATTGAAAAAGCTCGCCGAAGAAGAGAAGCGTGCAGCGGAAGCTGCGGCGAAGTTGCAAGAAGAGAATGAATTCCAGGAACGCAAGCGGATACGCGCGGAGAAGATGGCAGAATGGGTTAGATCCCATTGTTTCATTTTACCAATAAAACGTGAAGTAACAAAAATCTGTTACCTGAACAGCGTTAGATTCTGTTCACCCAATTTCTTTTCATCAATTTATAGTAGGTACGCAATGGACGATCAAAGCTGGACTATTTCTGAATAATAATATTAACTTTAAGTTTGCCCTATTCACGGCTCAATGGTCTGACGAGTGGCTGACAACGCCTGCACGTGGATGTCACATATAGACATGTGACATCTTATAATTTACGCGACGCGCAGAAACAAATGTGTCTTTCGAAGCTATAATAAAACAGGTGGTCGATACATAATCCGAAACTCTGGTTCGAGTGGGGCTGATTTTATTCAGTGTTGCTTCATATAACGGAACGCTATGAAAGTTACGATCGGTCAAAGTATGAAGTCTCATCCAGTCGAAACTCTTCGAAAAGGGGAAGCCCATTGTTGATTGATGTCTAAAACGATACTTAGGCTGCCTTCGACAACTTCTAACTAATGATAATCGTGTACATATTGAAAGACTGCTCTCGCCGACTTTTTCTTCGCGTCGTTGTGTCTGCCCGCTTGCATTGATTCCAATATTTTATGGATACAATTATCCGGAGGAAATTCAATTATTATTCGGCGCTTTTAAGCGTAGTTTCAAGATAAAAAGTTCCAGCATGGTAAAAATAAACTACGATAGTGTTTTGGAACAATGTAATTTTTCAATTCAGCAACGATGCTGAACGGTTTGCCATCGGTTTAATATATTCTGTCTCAGCAACATCTTATATTTGGCCAGTCGCTGGTAAACGTTTTGTTCCTAAAGACAACTTCTGTCATTCTCTCCCATTCATGTGCACGTGCTTACGCTACTTCTGCGTGACAAATCAAACAACTTTTTCTAGACTTATCTGTTTGTGTCTGTTTTCGTGGAATTATGTTATCGTCCCGCGACTCGCGAAACTTCGTAGATGCCAGAAGTTGCTTTTGTCGCGATAAAGTGACTTATGGAAACGAATCCCCGGAGCCGTCGAAGAGTTGGTAGAGCGATTTAAAATGTTAATTCGATTTTTTTTCTTGTCTGTCAGAATCTTATGATAAATTGCGTCCACTCTGTACAACTTGCAAGCCTATTTCCATTTCTATTCCTTGCTTAAAAGTTTTCTTATTAACGATTTAATTCGATATCCTTCGTTCTTGTGCCAAATCTTTCGAACAAACTTTATTATTCTCTGGGACGTTTTTTAATGTGTTTCCCCTTCTTCTGTCACGAATAAGGATGCCAATGATAAACCTTGACTGTTAGATCTGTTATTTTTGTTTTTAATTAGGAGATATTCAGAGGATACTAGTTTCAATAGTACTAAATACACAAATCACCGAATACGTGAGCAAGATTAAATTAATTTCCCCACAAGTTTCCTCCATAATTTTCACTCAGAATTTTATTTCCCCGATCAAATTTTTTGACCAATATTGCGTCACTCCAAAATGTGTTGCACGAGAATGCATTAATAAGTAGCAAGAAAATGAATAGATACCTAGAAATAATAAATTCTCATCACAAATGATAAACATAAGATTCACCCTATTAATTACGAGATACCTCAAATAATATGAAGAATGTCGTTACTAGTGCTTTACACGGTGTTCCCTACCGCTCGCTTATCGGAAAATGCCAATCATCGGTTTCCTATTCCATTGGATGAATATCGGAAACCGGGACGAAACTTTCGTATTAAATCATTTTCGCCGTTCGACTGCGGCCCGATGCGATATAAAATATTAGCGACGATATCGTTCCACCGTCCGTGGTTGTCGTTTCTCTGTGAAACTAATCAGCGAGAAACGCGTTTGAACGTAAATTAACACACACGTCTTTCTGTTGTCGAAAACAATCGTTTCTCTTTCGGTTGAAATTTCTCGTTTTACTTTCGTTGCAGACGAACCTCATGGAAAGGTTGAAGGAAGAGGAGGAAGAAAGGCTGTGTCTCTTGGGTCTGCCGTTGCGCCACTATTTAGTGAAATACGTGTTCCCGACATTGACAAAAGGATTGATCGAAGTGGCGAATCTCCGACCAGACGATCCCGTTGATTATCTCGTAAGTGTGTCGGAACAAGAACTTATTCTATCCAGACATTCGAGCGTTCATGGTATTCAATATAATTCGTGCACATTTGAATTTGGATCCATTGGTCTGCTCATTTAAATATTTTTGAATCAGTATTCTGGGTGTTTTATGCTGGAATGGAAATGCAAAACTGTGCGCCACTGAAAATTCATTTTTCTTCGCGATAACTACTTAAGAAATTTTTCCTTTCCGTTTGCTTGCCTTTAGTTAAAATTAATTTCCTCTCTGGTAATTGTAAGAATAAAAAACGAGCGCAGAGTACCGGTAAAGGGAGATCTATGCTCCGAGACCGTCTGTGTAGGTTAATAAGACCATCGATTCTCATTCCGTTTTTGCAACGCTTAATGGTGGGGCCCAGTTAAAAAATGCCAGCAGGAGCCTGGATAAGAATTAGTGGAATTTTTCCAAATGAATTAAATCAGTGGTGAAAATAAATGATCTACTATACATTATGCGTGACGTAAAAAGAGAGGAGGGACATTTCAAGGTAATAGATTTCCACAGATTGTTCGCTGCGATAGGAACAAGACTTATCGTGACGTAAAACGCAGCAGGCCGAAGTATTGTCTTTGAAAGAATTGTGAAGGGGAGTGTAAAATTGACGAGTTGACGATATTTATTACCACACGCAAAACAAACCGACATATTTGAAGCCCCTAAACTTTCAAAGCGTAGCAAAAAGTACTCATACTGTAGTGCTTTATGCTCTACGAAAGATGATGGTTTGAAATAATGGAAGTGTAATACTTAATATAAAGTGTACAATCTAGGAAAAACGAGGGGAAACGTTGAAATACGAAAACGAACGTAATATAACTTGAGCAAAGGCGGAGATAAACTTAGACATGCTATTAAACCGAACCGTTTGACGAATTAATAGTTGCTCCAGGCGTGACATTTGAGGATCAGATATATCGTTAACGTCATCCGAGTTTAATTACTTGATCCAGAAATTCGAAATGTGAAAGACTGCAGGCCAATTAGTAAAATTTTACACTTCATGTACAGTGGCCTTTGCACCGTTTTAAATTACGAAGTTACCGAGGACAGTTATGTTCGTTAAGTTAGCTGAACTGGGAATGACATCTCTTTCTTCGTGGGAACCTCATTACGAGGAGAACATTGGTCTACTAAATAGCATGGTCGCT
Organism: Nomada fucata; assembly: GCA_948146005.1. NCBI lineage: Eukaryota > Metazoa > Arthropoda > Insecta > Hymenoptera > Apidae > Nomada > Nomada fucata. The sequence goes on from OX411275.1 coordinate 11,675,258, forward strand.
TCAAATATACACGAAAGAAAAGATTCGGGCCTCAACATTCAATTATATCGGTTTTTAATTTTTTTACAAGTATGCTCCCGAAATTATACGTTTTTTTACTTATTTACTTAATAATTAATGGGCTTCAGCACAATCTGGAAAGCATGAATTACCTTGTTTAAAATAAAATATAAGAATCACAGGAATTTGTAACTTTTTCAATGTAAAAGGAATTACTGAGCACTATCTACGCATAAGAATCAGTAATTATTTGGTCGATTGTTACTTTTAAACCCACTTGACCGTAAAATTTGGTGACTGGAAATTAGTAGTTTGTCTTCGAGCGAGCAATAATGTCTGTAGTCATCCGTCATAATGGTTCCTGTTTGTATTCAAACGATTTCTATACAGGTTGTAACATTTATTACAAAATTCTCTAGATGTCTGACAATCGTTCTTCACGTCGAAGGAAACTAATCGCCGACTCGGCGAGGCGATATTAAAACGGATATTTTTCAGTCCACGTATCGATCCCTACTGTAATCTGAGACCGTACAGTTCATCCAGAAGGGGATACTGAATTTCCAACGAAGCGGCCAATAGTATGACATGGTAGTAGCTTCGTTAAAGGGGAAACAGAATTCCCGTTCAATTTCGAAAATTACTATCGACCGACACCATAAATTCTGCCATCAACTTGATACACTCGGCTCCTCAAATTAATAAGTTGCCACTGCAATAAACTGGTATAACCATCATTGAGATCTAAATACGAGGAACCCACCTTTTCTTATTTTTTGTGAACAAAGATTATGCTATTAACGAATTTTTATACCCTCGTGATCCCTTGGACAAAACACGAAACAACCTTATCTGCTCAGAAAGATTTTGGTTCGTAGCATTAAACTTTTCATACTTCATTCGTTCGTGTTTCTAAAATGTTTGGCAAGTGCCCTTTTCTATTTCGCACAATCAAGTCTCCCAACGAGTCGTGCCTCCTCTTCTTCGACTCGAGGACCTTCGGAACAATAACCTTGCGCGTCTCGACGTCGCTGTGCCCGTCTCCCACGGCCAGACAACGATTCTAGTAGGGACAACGAACCGCAAGGAGAACGGGAGCGTGGCGAGGGCTGAATCAACTATCGGTGGATCGGGCAAGCGAAATCCCTTCCGTCGACACGTTGATCCTTCGTTATCAGCAGAAAGTTTCGGGAAGCTGCCTCGAGGTCGACGCACCTTCCAAACGTCGACGACACACGTGCGCGACGAATGTTTGCATTAGAACGGTGCTTTATCGATCAGCTTTTCTTTTATGTAAGACAAGCTGGGAGGACGAGCGCCGCTCTGAGAGGGTAGCAAAGAGTGAAATATCGACGAAGTGAATTCCTTACAACGGGCGTCTTACAACGATCGCCGTCTTGCCGTTCGTATCCCGTTACTTATCTTATAACCGAACCCACCGTTGTGCGAGAGGCCTGATTGATACGGTGGGCTCAAAGGGGTGAACTGATTTTCTTAGCTGGCTGAATAACTGAAGACGCGTGGCATTATTTCTGACAAGCCTCCGGGTATCTGCACGGAAAATCGAGGGCATTCGGAAAATTGAAAGCGCGTGAAAAGTGCGTCACACTTTTCTGCCACAACGGGACGAATGTAATTAGCGATGGCGCTTTGAGTCCTCGCACGCTTCTCTTCTGAATTGTATAAACGTTTTGCCATTTTTATAACAATTGATGGAATGATAGAAACATATAATTTTGTTCAATAGAAAACCTTACCTATTATGCTTCATTCATATTTTTATTCGATTTCTTTAGAATATCATCGACCCCTTTACTATCTATCGTTTCTGAATTCCTTTGGCTAATTTCTGATTAATCCTAATAAAGCGCTTGTTTTCCATTTCCTACGCCGGTTATTTCGCACGAACTTTCGAAATTTCCTTACGAACGGGAGGAAATATAGAATATTTTTTAACACCTCGTTCGATACAAATTCGACAAATAACACAACCCTTTCGCACCGTCAAGTCTAGCTTATGCTCTTATGTTCTAGCTTAAGGGGTGGGTCTATGTAACGAGTCCATCGTTTAGGAAAGCGTTATGCTTCCATATATTTCTCGTTTTACGAGTACGACCGTCGAAGGGCATTCCTGATTGCCTGTCTGTTCGTTCCCGGGCCACGCTGTTCACCTTGAACCTCTTCCAACCCCGGCAAGGATGTTTCAGACGAGGGTTGGTGACTGGGGTAGTTGTTTTAGCGAATTCGGGGAAGTAAACTAATATTTCTGGCGTACTTCGTGACTTGAGCCTAGAAATGGCACGCGCAAGGGACACGGGATCATTTACTTCGTAAACAGTGGCAGGATTTCTTCTCATCCGTTTCGAAATTAATTGCCTGGTTTCAAGTAACGGAGAATTGAAAAATACATATTTTAGCATTTTATGAACAACATCTACCGTTCGCTTTTGGAGCATACGTAGCACAAGATTATTAATTATTGTTCTCAGAAGTTCGCAGACGTTCGCAGTTTAGTTCTCAGAAAATAGCCGTCGAAGAAGAAATTCGGTTCAAACTCGTTGGTAAACTATGACGGGGGCGTGAAAGGATTATTTTGTATGGGAGAATGTATTTACTTTTCCTTCCACGATCGTAGAGAGATATTTTTTATGTAATAGAAACCTAAATGTTAGGTAACTTCGAAACGGAGATTGGGATTAAAACGTTGTCGCAATATCCGACTCGTAAAAGTGTATCGTGGTTCCACGGAACATCAATTGACACACAATGAAAGTGACATCGCTCAATAACACAGAATCTTGTAGGGAATTCACAGAATCGCGGGCAATCGAAGTTTTTCAACCTTCTGTGGGAGGTTTCGTACGTCAGCTGAAGTTTATCTCGGTAATACGAAGAGGATATCAATTGGTTCTCAGTGGCTCCATTTTTGCCTGGGCACATAACGTTTTCTGGAAAGGTATCTCGTATTATACTTCCGAGAAAATTCACTAAGAATGCCGGTATTTTGTATCGGAAGTAAGGGAGCAAGATTCGCCCCCTTGAATACGCTAGACCGACAACGTCTAGAGGCTAGAGTTCCTTGAAAGTACCTTCTTCGGTAATGACGTTAAGTTAATTGGTAAATCGATTGCTAGTGTTTCGTACGTGGGTGCTCTTGATTTCAGGTAAAGGTTCATGTTACCTGCATTAGTAAGATTGAGAGTATTTATGACTGTCTGTATATACTGATGCAAAGAAGGTGTCTAACGCCTTGAAAAAGTTTATTCGTTTCTTTACAAATATCGTAAACTTTTTTTTCATATATTCGAAAAGACGTTTCGCGTTCTTGCGTGTATTGGTTAATTTAATAATTCAACATTAACGATGAATATTGTGAATTCAATATTACGCCTTTCTCTCATAATTTAAAATTGATATCTGTTTTATCTAAGCAAGAAAAGAAATCGGCGATTATCATTCCGTAATAACTATTAACTGTAGTAAATTGTAATAACTCAAGGAAGATTAAGTTGTTCGAATACAGACTGATCCCTGACATTTCAATCTTGAGACCCGATTGGCTGCCTGCTAAGCTCCATTTGTCGGTCGAAGAGTTTAAGGAACGTCACCAATCTCCCGCACAATTTAGTTTTTACAAGCATTCCCCCGAACCAATTACTGACAATACTTATATTACTGTATTACAACATGCATATTTCTTTGCCCTCAAAAGTATGATCCGCTCAAATTTGTAATGAGCTTCCAATCGAACAGTTTTGCTTCTTACAAGTTGATGGTACTGCTGGTATTCATCATCTGCTAGACTTTCGTTATAATTAATTTCGACCTCCGGATCTGGTTTATTACACAAGGTGATGACCCGAGCTTAATGCGCGCGCGCATGGTTCAATGTACGCTCTGCCGCGTGGAATTTCACGATGTCATCTCCGGTGAGGTGAAAGTTTCGCGGTCGTTACGACCGCGCAGATGGAAATGTAACACATCCACCTGTACCTTCCCATCGCGAGTAGTTATATCTAGGTGAACAATCGACCTGATGCGTGCGCGATGTTTCTGCGTGCGCGTTTCTATGTTTTATTTGGACGCGGATTATAATTTATTTGCGGGACCGTAAATTCGAAGAGTCGAATGGTGTTCGGAATTTTAATTAATCGTTAACAGGTAGAAATGAAGTGAAACGATATCGTGAAATCTTGGAAAGTCAATAATTTTTATTACAGTAATTTAGACTACAAAAAATTCTCTTATAACGTGGGAAACCGTTTCGAAAGGCAAATTTAATTTCTGGGTCGCATATTGCTATTTATCGTTAACAAATTCAGTACAGTTAAATAGTATATCAACGGAGCATGAAATGAAGTAAACGAAACGTTGGAAAATAAATTTGCACTCTACGTTTCGTTTAATTGCAGACTTTGAGGAGGGGTTTAAAATAAATTATATTTGTTTAATATTGCCTGATTGAAACAACGTGTAAAGCAGTCTGCTGAAATTAATATTAATTCCCAGATTATAAACGGCAAAGTAATTGATTTGCTCAAACTTGTGTCTACAAAAACCCTGACACATATCTCCAATTCCAAATCGGTACTTACATTCGCGTTGAAAAATCCGAATTGAAACCTGAAATATTTCTCTATCGTTCTCTATCATCTCCAATACAAATAACAATAAAACGACAGTAAACGTCGAGTAAATGAACAAATATCAATATATCACGAATTAATGAAGCGGATTAGCGGCATTTATTTCTATTTCCAGCTGTAAGAAATCAACTATCCAATGAACTGAAATAGTTTACCTAAAACCTAGCAATGGAAACGAACTTAATACTTATCTCAAAGAGAAATTTCATTTTAGGTAGTCTATACTCCATTAACGTTACGCCTTTCGTAAGCTGTTCACTGGTAGATAATCCAATCAATTTTCATCGATAAATCATGATCAGTTAATTAGCAATGATGTGTATACCGTTGAAATTATGTGGGATCCTCGTGGATATCGTGGAATCATCCCACGTGTACATTTCGCGAAACAATACTACACGACGAAGTTCCCGTCTAGTTAGGTAGGTACGTTAGGATAGGATATATAAACGTAACAGGAATTTCAGAGACACTATCACGACCAAAACTGTAGGAACAGGATACATTCAGCAGTAACGAGATAGTGTACGCGATATGACGGCGAAACAACAGTGTAAGCTTTAATAAGCACACTTCTGCTGTTCGACGTAATCTACAACGCAGGGGCAGCTCCGAAAAAGGGGTTGAAAATTGCTACGGTCTCCTAGAGTAGAGGGTGATTCTCGTGGTGATTTGTTGATACGTAAAATAGAATGTTGTATGAATAGAGAATCAATGAATCTTTGGCGGAAATGTTTGTATTATATCTCGATTAACAATACGCGAAATTTCAAGTAGCTGATTTTAATGGAACGAAGGGGGGTATTATATTTGCTAGATTTTGAAATCTGTTGAATAAACAGCGGCACAGATTGCTCGCCTCGTAATTAAGCAAATTAAGCGATTCAACAAATTCGAACCAATTACGTAGAATACTATTTGCGCAGTTGGCAGGGGTCGGAAGTGTACGTGCAGGTGTTAATTTTTAAGCATTGTAGACGTAACTTAATTGTACAGTGGTCGATTGGCAAATCTTTATTTTATAATACATGTAAACAAACGAATTGTCAATTAGTTCAAATCCTTTGTAAAACACAGCACTGGTCACTGAAAAAGTATTTTCGAAATAAAATACATTTCATTTCATTTCCAGAAGTTGTCAAAGATCCACAGAATGCTGTGTAATATCGAAAATATACAGGGTGGGCTACGTGAAACGACCAGCTTAGATTATTCTATTTTCAGTTTCCTTTTTCGAGGTCACTTTCAGTTTTTCTATCCAGAGAGTTTACTAAGATAATTTCACAGCTCTAGTTAAACTATGTTTGTCGAATACAACAATTTTCGATCGGTCCATCAACGGCGGAAAAATCTTAGCTGATCACCGTTCGTGGTTCACCTCGTATAATACTGTATACCATTGAAAACGTCCTTGCACAATATGCTTCCCTATATATTCCCTATATACGAAGGGGTGAGTGCCTTCGTAATTAAAGATTTGCTGACAAGTCAGATGAATTGTCTGGATTGCATGAGACGAGTGAATTTAAATTACAGAACGACACGTAACAACCATTGAGACTGCGGATATTAATATTGTCAGTCTGGTTACGTTTCCCCGAGTTTATATCGTAACGGAAATTGAACGACAAGAAAAGTGTCTCACCCTTTGCCCGATAAAATATTATGTAAGTATTCGTAATCGTTCAAGCCACGTCGGTCTACTTATATCTTCACATACCTATGTATGTACGTCGACGTTACGTTAACGCAATTAATGAACTTCGTGGCTTCGATATAAATTACTTTAAACAATGCGGCAACGAGACGAGATTGAAACGTATCGTACTTTGAACTGGAACAAAATTTATGACACCGATGTGCATTATAATTTGCTTACGCGTTCAATTAGGTAATGAGTCAAGCGTGGTTAAAGAAAATAAACTGTTCTAACGGGGGGAATCGAATTGCGCGTTCAGCAACGAGTTCTTTGAACAGTTAATAATGCTGGCCATTACGTGATGCTTGATTGAGATTAACATTTGGTGGATTTTATATGTTCAATGAGTGAATTTTAAATTAACTACAAATATTGATAAATAGTAATGCAAAGTGATACCGTTGCTTCAAGTTATATCTGAATTCATTTCAATAAAATAAGAAGTGTATTATGAAAATTGGACTCACGAGGATGTCTATGAAATTCAAAGCAAAAGCAAGAAAGATTAGTTTTGTAAAATATCGGAAAGAAATATATTTGGCGCTGAGTAATTAATATTATAAATACACAAGTGCACATACTCCAAGTATATGATAATAATTTTTCTAAAGCAACCTTGGCTCAGCTTTACCTTTAACGCTTTACCTTGAACGTTTTCAATATCTCCTACAAACAGCTTTTAATCCTCCCATTCCTTCATTCTTTTTTTGTTCGTTAGCTGAGTGCATTTTAACGAAACGTGAGCAAGTCGCGCATGAAATAGTTGTTAAACGCAAAAACAAGGGGACCAATGATACTGGTGTCTTATTTTTAGATGAGACCATAAACGAGAAGTTTCGAGATTAATTTGTTCGCGGCAACTTTAGAAGGTCGTAGGATCGTGCAAGTAGTTTAAACCGTGTTACGATATTTAAACTGAGGGCGTATACACGTCAGTCACGTACAGTGAATAAACTGCATACAATATTCGCGATGCATATCGATTACTGTCTGTCAAAACGAGTCTTATTCTACCGATCCCTGAATCGCATGAAGGTCGCGGTGTTCGGGTTCGTTGAATTTCTTCCCTTTCTTAACATTTTCTCAGAAAAACATGGAAAAATAAATAATAATGTGACCTTGATTAAAAATAAAGCAGCAGGCACGAAGGGACCTTGGAAAAATAAATAGGATTAAGGAAAATCATTATTCTTGCTAATAGTAAAATTTTCTAATAAAAAAAAAAGTGACTCTGAAACCTCAGACATTTCATTTTTATCGATAGAAAGTGACATAGCATAGAAATAGCAAGGTGACCATAAATGGGAAAAGATATGACTACAATGTATAACAAAAATTACGTCGCTAAAAAAAATTCAGAAAATATGCAAAAAATCTGTACAAAACGGTATCCAGAAAATAACTAACCCAGTGGACCAAAGTCGGCTTGAACTAACAATAAGTTTCAAACATAAGTCACGATATAAATGGACATTCAACTCTCCCGCGATTTCGAAGTACAATCTTACAAATCGAAGCGAGCGTCGTTTCAATCCTCCAGAAACTTTTCAAACCGATGATCTACAATAGATCAAACGAATATGTGTCGTAAAAAAGAGGAAAAAAATCTCGCGATAGGTTCTCTGTGTGTTCGCGAACGTTTCAAACTCCATCCATTCCATTCACGCCGGAACAAATACGAATAACTTCAGCCATTCGACGCTGAAGAGTTCTGGGGCCATTTTAGTCGTCGCGATTCACCGTTTTTCGAAAGCGTCGCGCGATTCTCTATTTTATTACCTCCTCCATTTGACTGGATCCTGTGGGCCACTGAACCGACGGAAGACGGGAAATGCGTTGACAAGGGTGGCGAGTTATGCATGGAAACGTGGAAACAATGTGACGCGATCGCTTGGATTAGAGGGAAAAGTCGGTCGGAAAGTTGTGGAATAGGTGTCGACCCATTTTTAAATAGGCCGCGTGTACGTGTACCGCCTATGCGTCACGTTTCCGGAAAGAATATCGGGAAATGTGTATGCATTCCTTTATGAGAATCCATCACGTATTCCTATTGCGTACGACCGTCCCTGCATCGAGTTTCGCCGCAGCTGTATATCGTTTTTGTTACTGCCATCAATAATATTGCCATTTGCTTCATTCGCAGTGAAATACTGTACTGCGAATCGTGTATGATTTATTGGACAACGTCAGTATTTTTTTTTTTACCCACGCGAATTGGGGTAACATTCTGTTGCGTGTCGTGAAAGAAGAATTAATGGTATTATAATAGAGAAGCAGAATGAGCATCAGGTGGGAAAAACTTGGAATTCCCTTGTCTCATTGTGTTAATATAATATTTTCTCAACTGTCTAATGACGCGATTATTACATTTAACGCATTAATTGCAATAATATTCTAACAATGTATTGACAGAGTACCTCGATTGTTTCGCGGCAGGTTTACTTTCAGATTTATTCTTATCACTATTATTATTATTATTATAGGAAATTCCTTCTTGCAGGAACAATGAAAGATTAAATCTTGAATCGGTAACTTTACTGCCGTGCGATACAGCCCTCTTCTTATACTATTATCATTACACCTTCTTTACGGCTTACAAGGTACGAAATGTGAATCAATAAGTAATACAAAATTAATGTAGGTCGTTATGGATGGTGATTAGTCAAGTTCCGTTTCTCGTGCATCATTTATTACATACACGGGGGAAAATATCCACAAACGAAAATTCGCGAAATCGCGGTAGACTTTTCGCGAGGCAGGAAATCAATAAAATACTCCCCTTCGTCTAACTAACAAACCTATATTCATAAAATCAAAACGCCCAGGTGTATTACACCGATCATACATCATCAGCCGATTAGATGCAGTGCGTCCCCTTGCAGTGTCACCGATCGGGCGCTATCAAGTAACCATATATCACTCGATTACATCTAACCGATTCCCCTCCGCCCTTCAGGCTGAGTTCCTGTTCCGTGAGAATCCCGAGGGCAAGATGTTCGAGCCGGAATACACAGAGGCGTTGGACACGGTCCTGACCTTAATCGAGAAGTTCGGCGATACTGTTCTTCACAAACAGGAGATCAGTCACACCATAACGCAGTTCCTGCATCGTAAAACGGATGTGTCGATGTCGATGACGGAGTGCAGCGAGTTCGACGTGTGCGCGAGCCCGAAAATAACCACCTGTGTCACCTCGTGTTTCGGTGACGACGACACGGATGCATACGAGAAGGAGGAGGAAACAGTGTCGGAGAGCACTGCCAATTACGACCAGGAGAATTGACGAGGCTGGAGGAAACCTAAACGATTCGGCCAACGGCCCGGCGATTAATTAATCCACACGTGGCATAGCAGTGTCAATATTTGGCTCGCATCGCCGCCAGGAAATTCCAGTAATCTGATGAGTCGCGCATACTAATGTGCCGAGACTCTCATCGACCATTTCCAAAAGAGATTTTCATAGTATAATAGCTGCGATGATGGTTTGCGAATGGTAGCATGGGATTGCGGTATTGATTTGCAACGTTCGACGCGCGGGCTCTATTGTCAGTGAAAATAAAACGACTTGTTTGCTTAGTGCGTTGGGCGCTGTGTCGATGGAAATTAACGGAGATGTATAGTATACGGAATGATTAATGTGTATTTGTTTTTAGTAAAGTGATTAAAACTATTTGGTGCACAATATTGTGCGAGCATTTGTTTGGCTTCTGGAACCAGTGGAATATTTTTAACAAACGCGTTTACGGGTCGCGAACAATTATGTCAGTTTGTCATATATTTGATATGAGCCCCCTGAATCATTCGTTTCTCAATTTAGACAAATGCGCCTTCCCTCGGTATTCTTTGAACCAGCATCAGGTACTGTATGTAGAACATTACTTAACCGACGTAGGAAGTCGTGGGCGACTTCTCTTGTTAAAAGAAAAAAGTAAAAGTGGATAAGGAAAAGTTTATGCTCCTACGACGTAAATGTATTCGTACGCGTAACGATACTTGCGCAAAATGTGATTGAAATTCTGTTCGCAGAGGCAGCAAGCTGATTTGAATGTTTCGCTAATTTATATTTATCGTGCGAGAGGAGCGGACATTTTACGATACATTTCATCCCGCGGGATTATTACAAAGACAAAGTGTCCGTTTCTTAACACGAAAGGCTTAAACGAACGAAGCAGAGTGAATCACTGGAAGCTACATGTTACCACTAAAGTGGAAGAAACGGCTCGTGTACCACATTCATTTCGTTGCAGTAGACCGAAAGTAGGAGCAACGCGTGCAATTGGGAAATTTAAAATACCTTATACGCATATTCATATTCCAAATAACTCACTTCACTGTTATCACGCATAGAATATTTAAAAGACTCGATGTACTTATATGTACGTATGCAAATAAGAGCGCACAATATTTAAAAAAAAAATGGTAATGCAGGCGAGTCTTATAAATGGTTCTTGAAGCAGACAGAGATAATACGCTTAAAAGAAGAAAAATAGCACCCGTAGTGGATAAAGAAGTTGTTCCTTTCCGTACATTGTTTAAAATGTAAATACTCTGTTGTGGCACTGTGTTGCAACGTTTTATGTAAAAAGGTTTCTAAAAATAATTCCTCGTCGCACGAATGCACATCTTAATCGATTATCAACATTGAAAAGTGCTTCAGTTTCCTGCATTTTTTAAAAATAGAAATAATAACACATTTTTTGACTATCTGAAACAGCTCGACAATTAAAAATTCAATAGATTATTATTACATTACGTATATTTTAATTGCGAATAAAAGTGTTCTTTAACCACGGTGAATATATTCACATTGGCAACCACCCCATTTTCCTCTGTCAAAGAACTTAAAGGATAACCGAATAAAAGATCCACGTCAACCTACGCATAGATATACAAGCGAAATTCTATCGTACAGGAAGCAATAATGTTAACACCAAGAATTTTCAAATACAACGCAACAGATATACGAATATCATTCAAACACCGTAATGCAATTTTGAAGCGAGCAATTTCATACGTTGCGTTCCAATGTGCTCCTCCGTTCGATAATCGATTCACGTACACCTCTGAGGCAGGATCAATCGTCAAGCCAGGCGTCGTCTGTTAAATATGCATTACCGGAAGTGCAGGGATATTCGAAAGACCAACGCAGGCCATTAGGACCGCACCATACATTACTATATCGGGTCTAAAGTAACCCCACGTGTCCAGAGGAATGATATTCACCGTAGCAATTTTGCCAGCCCAATGTTACAGACCTTGACCGTTTCATGCTGACGTATGGGAAGCTGCGAAAGCTATTTCGAAAATAGTCCGACAGGCATGCACCTCAAAAGCCTCTAATGCACCGCACAAGACCACTAATAACACCTATTCTATGGATCCTGATTAATCAAGCAGCAAGCATATTTATATCATTAACTCGAACGGAAGTAACAGTCTAAGGGTGGCTAGAAAATGTTCAAACGTATTACATCGACGTGGAATCACAAAGCGTTCTATTCCGACGGACGTTGGCGTCTTTAAGAAATTGTTTATCGCCCGTTAAATTCAGCCAACTCGCCTTCGTCGTAGTTACCGGTTTGATGGAAATTCAAATCAATTCCAAAAATGTGTTCACGGCGAAGGACAACAGAAGCAGTGTAAAATTAACGTCGGCTACGATTCGCGGCAGTATAAATGAATGTTAAGTTGTTTTGGTTGGCGGTCGTTTAATGGTCGAACGAGTTTTCGGTGTCCTACTTTTTCTTCCGCGCGGAGTGAATAATCTTGTTGTTTCTAAAAACAACAAATTAGTGAGAGAAAGGGGACACGGAAGAACGGGAAAATGTTTGCACGGGTTGAATTTCGCCGAACGCGCTGTTTAAGCGGATCAAAAAAGTCCGAGTGGGGTAGCAACGGTTATTAGTCGCGTACCGTGTTAATATTTCCCTCTGAGGACGGGCGCTTGAAATTTGCCGTTTCCAGAAGACTAGAAGACTATGAGCGCACTATTGAGCCGTAGGCGGCCTTACGAGGCCAAGGACGATGCTACCACATTGTTCCGCGTCTTTAATATGACGCAGGTTTGCACCCTTCGCCTGGAGCATTCCTAATATCGGGGTGCACCTTCTGCGTGTTATTCTTCAAAACAAACGAGAAATTACATGGGGAAAGCATGGATGAAACTGTACTCTTACTTCGGTCTTACTTCGTTACAACCAGACAGGGTATCCTAACGACAGTTTCGACGATAGAGATCTGTAAATCTTACAGGGCTGGTAAAACCGTGCAATACTGTGGAATATAATAATTCTTCGTGCCCTTATTGTTTCTACATTCATTATGCCCGTAGTGTAGGTTTCTCTCCCTCCGTTTCGCCCCTTATTTTTTTCCTCGGTTACCTCGACGGCAATCGAGAGAAACCGATCCTTTTACACTTTTCACCACAGCAAACGCAAACAAGAATGATGCGGGCAGTTTCGGAATTTCAACACCTACGCAATCTCGCGTATCGCTTGGCGTCGGCTTGAAATATACCGCGATAAAAAATTCGCGAAACGCACGACAGACGCGTTCGTCTCGCGGATATTCCTCTGGATAAATATAAAGGTGCACTGGTCTGATTCGAAACTAGCGGCGCTGATACGACAGGTAGCCGGTCGCCGAGGGAAAACATTCGATAAATTCTACGTCGGTCGAAAAATCCTTTCGAACGCAACCCCTGTGCGTCGAATTAAAAGGAGAGCCCTGAATAAACTGGAAACAACGCCGACACGGTTTCCTATCGCTACAAAAGGAAAGCATCGATAGAGCGTGTCCGTCCTGTTTTCCAATTAGAACCGAGAACTCGGCAACTCTGCAGTAGGTTTCAACAGGTAAACTTTCGATCGTATCTCGAGTTCCTCACGCGTGCCTGTTCTACCGGCCCCGCAATCGCAGCGATCGATTGCCAGTCGCGATTAAAAATAATATCGCGCTCAATCGACGCGTGCCCCGTGAAAATTTCCCAACGCGAAAGCAGAGGGTAGCGGCTCGATTTCACGCGAAACCGCTAATCGACCCTAACGCCGTAATTCGCCGCCGCGACGGCGACAGACGCGCTGGATTCGTCTGGCCGAGGGGGAAACGCTTGAATAATTCGAAGAGCAAAGACGCCGCGACGCCTTCGAGAGCCGCGAGCGACGTGTTATATACACTGGCGAAGCGCAGCCGGTATATCTGTATCTTCGAACACCTGTTAGCAGTGGCTCGTGTGGGCGGCTCGCCACATCGCCTTTAAACTCTCGCCGCGATCAAGCGACGATTTATCTCACTCACGCGATTTCTACTCTCCGTTCTGTCGTGTCGCTCGGGCTTCGTCGGTTCCGCAATGTATCCGTAACGACGCGCTATCAAACGCAATCGCGCCGCGCGTAAAATAAATTTCAACTTACCGGCATGGCCCTGCACAGAATAGTTCGCCTCCTCGCTCGGGACCACGGCCTCCTCGAGGATGCTCTCGGAGGCTGTCTTAACAACACCCATGTCTGCCGTCCTCGATTCCTCCGGTTGAAATCTCGTCGAACGCTCCACGGTCGTCCAGGTACACGCTGTAAGCCGATGGGACCAAGTGATGTTGTTCCGCGGTGATTACCTCCGCTTGATCGTGCCGCGTTGTCTGCCGCTGCCGGAATGCTCGGCGCCGTTTCGTCAACTTATTGCGTCTGCGTTCGCGCTTGCGTCCTCTGTATCTCCCTTGTGCCCTCTATCCTGCTGCTCCTCTTCCCTCCTTGACCCTCGCGCGCGTATATCCTAACCCCTGTTCCATCCTCCAACCCCCCGAGCAGCAACACGTCACGGGACGAGGAGCAAGGCAATCCCTAGGCCAGGGTGAACGCAGGCAAGAACGGAACGGGGGTGGCGGTGGTGATGGCGGTGTGCCGCGTCCGTTGGCTACGGCAGGGGGTTTGCTTTCGCCGTTTCTGCCGGCGCTACTCTCTAGCAAACGTTAGCCGTATCGGCGGAAGGGCGGGGTGCGGCAATACTGGAACGCACGGGGGCAATGTCGACCAACTGGGTCTCGGTGAAGGTCTCGGTTGGCACAGCTACTCGTGTCCAATAATGCATCCGCTCCCTTCGCTGTTTTTCCCTTTCAATCTACGGAGTTTCCGTCCGCGGGATCGTTGCTGGATTAATCTTGGCGGTGGAAATTGATGGACGGCTAGAGGCGCCCAGGTATTTTCGGCGATGATTAGCAATTTTTGGCCGAGAATCAATTGAGCGCCTGGACGCCGAAGAAATCGATACCGGCTCGTGCGATTCGGCAACTTGTTGGAATCGTTTGGCTGATAATACCTGAATCGTTTCTATCGCGAGCCGCTTGATATAATTTCGCTGGCGCTTTTATATTTCATGCGCGTCTGGGCGCACGTTAAAAATGCAACAGGGTTCTCTCGAAAGGCGGTTCCGGAAATCGCACGTTCGCGGGAAATGATTAATCAATCGGGTCCGGGATTAATATTCTCAGGGCGTACCGCGAGATACCAATTCACCAACGCAGCCAGAAATCGTCTTAATAATTAACCGACGAATCTTACAATATCGCGTTGGACCTGTACGTATCTCTGATATAGGAGTTAATTAAAACCAGAAGAACAGTAAAATAGTGGAAATGTACTATTTTGTTCCTCAACAAATAAGGATCGACTTAATTTGTCGAAATATATGTACACACACAAACCACGGGAACACTCTTTGCACCGATGCTGCCACCTGCGTAATACCTGCTTCTCTTGCTCGCAGGGTTATCGGATTCGATGCGTTCTCAGCACGTGCACGCCCTTGAAAGCGTACGCGGCTACAAATAGAACGGGGGCATGAACCAGGCGCAACCCTTAATTTCCGCCTTTTATTCGCTCCCGCATTTTCACCCCCCGATCGGACGCCAATCCATCTCACCCCTTTGAGCCCAGTTTTCGTCGTGCTAGCAACGATTGTTCTACCGTGCTTCGTGCATACGTTGCATAATCGGAAATCGTGCTTTACGTAACACGACGGACAGTGCAGCCTGTCCGGCGGAGCGAATTCACGTGCGGAACGAAGAATGTCGCGGTATTCGTGATACGAAAATTTTCAGCCTGGCTCCCGTCGTGTTCAGCTTTCGCATTCAGGAGCCCCTGGATGGTCGATAAAAGTGGCCGCGGAGAATACATAAACGCCGTCGAGCTTTCCGCGGAGCATTGTGAAGATAAGCTGTTCAAGGATGGAAAGGCCTGATGGATTTATTAAATGGGACATTTCTCGTGAGGCCGGCCCCTTCGACGAGCTTTTTTTTCCTAAAATCCCTCGACATCCCCCGCCGATCCCGGCATTCCATCCTCATTATCCCGGCCCTCTCATTGAATTTCTCCTCTCCCTGCCGTACGGACGTCACGTGGTGCGAGGTCGTGCTTCCCGGTTCTGCCCTGCCGCAAGACTTGTTGCACGCAACCGAACGTACCAGCCAGCGACAGAACAAATCAGAGAACGGACGGAGCGGATCGCAGAGCAGCGGTGATCTTGCGACATCTGGATATTCATATCTATGTTGTTGAAAAGAGTGGCGAAGCGTTTTTATTCAACGACGGTGAAATTCGGTGCATTTTAGGAACATCATTCGCAATTTTGCGTCGACAATGTAGCGTCGAGTTGTTTAGCGATACTGTTATCAGGTAAATTAAAAGTTTCTCTCGTAAGTGTAAATTTGATTGAACGTCGAATATCTCAGAGACGGTGCGTTTTGGGGCAAGCGTTCTTCGGTACCCTTTTATCGACTATAAGAAATAAGTCACTGGATTTAAGAACGCGAAAGGCGTCCGTTCGCCAAAAAATGGTTATTGCTTGAAATCGTATAATTTTTATCTAATGCATTTTCGCGTTCTTGTTTCAAATATCCAAGATATTATATTAAAATACCATTCGAGGAATGATAATAATTTTCTACCCTACATAGCCCGATCTGGGTCACGAAGTCATAAAGAAATCACTGACAACTCCAAACTACCGTGGTCATAATAACATATTGACTTCTGATACATCTCAATCGATCATTTGCTTCCCGTGAAGCAGCCATTATATCTATCTTGCATTATTCTTTCATAAAACTATGCTACGTCCTAATGCCAATACCCCACGAAGCAACAGCCGATCCCCTTAATAATAACAATAATAAAACTACTCGGAAGCGAACAGGCGCATCGCCACCGTGTGTAAATAGACCCTTACACGCTCGCTTCGTGTCTAGCCCCTCCAGTCGATGGACACGTGGCGTAGGCCCGATAAGGATGCAACCATTTCAAGGATCCCTTCGATCGTGGTTCAGGTCGACCTGTTTGTCTGCCAGAGTCTGCCCCTGGCTGGCAGCCCATTCGCTTTTACACGCTACCATCACGAGAGGGTGGCGCGCCGGCGTTTCTCTCTGATTTTCGACACCACCATCCCCATATCGCTTCAGGCCACTCCACTTTCCCTGTCTCACAAGCCTTCCGCAACTCGCTCCTACCTCCTCCACCCTCTCATGGACGTTCACCGTTCTCCTGCCACCGGTTATCCATCGATCGAACGATCTCGTGGTCGCGCTCGGATTCATGTTTCGACGTGCGAATGCAATGCACGCGCGTATGTATGCATGTACCTACATATAACGTATATACGTGTGCATCGGCGCAACTGGTGTAGCAACGATCGATTTGAGTTCATTGCATGCTGACGCCGCGCCGTAGTTGCCGCGTTACATCGCGACTCTTTCCCTGGGTTGCCTGGGACAACGCTCAATATATTTTCACGCGTTTCAACATCTGCAGCCACGCGTGCCGGGCCAGCGCACCACTTGCAAAACGTTGCGACATCGTCAGGAGTGTCAGGGTGAAGGGGAAGGATGTTGCGGGGAAGAGTTACGGGATCGAGGTTTGGTGGATCGTTCTTTCTTTTTTTTTTTTGAGGTATCGGGTCGATTTCGATAGCCAGATATAGGGTAAGCTCAGGCGGATTAATTTGAATTCGTGGCATTGGACACGTAGAGAGCGGTATAATCTGTGAAAATGCAGTGTGTAATAAATTAATTATAGGATCTGAATTATATTTCAGATTTTTCTTTTCGAAGGTAAAGGGGTTTCAGAGTCTATAAAGAAACGCGAAGCACACGATAAATTTGTATGCAGATTAAATATAGATATTCTAAAGATACACTAAAGAGGACTGTTTCAAATGAATTTGGAGAGGCAGCACGATGTAATACCGACGAGTAAAATAGAGTGCTCAACTATCCATATAAATACTAGTAGGGTTGAATATTACGCAATATTTAGCTGGCGATTTAACCAAGCTTAGTGTTTCAGCTGCTCTCCGATATCACAGTGACGCATCTTTCTAGCTTGTGCTTTAAACCGTTTGTATATCGACGCAAAGTTATATAGAAATCTATTTCCTTCCACGCTGTGCGATTCTTTGCACACATATTCGGCTACAGTGATCCGCATTTAAAGGGTGAAAACTGTCCTACAAATTTAGGACTGCGAATCATTTTCATCCTACATCTCGAAAAACATTTCAGGCAGAGAAACAGTATCAGTAATGAAACTTTACGCTGCTTAAATAAATAAATAAATAATTCACTGGTGTATCCAAATTTAAATATTACTCTAAGTGAACAAAAATAAATTCTGCGACGGCCTTTCAAATGCGTGAATAGCGGGTTATTCGCGAACGAAAGTCCAGTAGTAATTAATAGTGCGATTCGACTACAGGGCAAGGTTGTGCTTAAACTAAAGTTACGTGGCCCACGGGTCTGCACCTCTGGGGCATCATTAGTATTGGAAATTGTGGGCCAAACACGGCCTCGAGATGCTTAGATTAATAGTGACCGCAGGTTTTGTTATTGTTCTAAATTAGGCCACTTCCGACAAGAAGTTAGAGTTGATTGGAATGCAACACTGCGCTTGGGAACTTATGTTTTCCGATGGTGCTATTGTATCGGCTATTCGGATAATTGAACGACTATTTATTCTAATGACTTTGGACTGGATGGTACAGCGTAGATTAGGAGCGTACTGTATATGGAAGTTGGACATATTGAAAATATACATTTTGGTGAACGCATGCAAATATACAGGCATGCATACACATGTAATGCAGGTGATACTTGTTGCACTTTGACAGGATCGTTTTATTCATTGAAATTACCGCGATGTACGTATTTAATCTGCTAGGATTTGGGCAGTATTTATTTCCCATTATTGAATGTTGTATCGACCACTATGATGCATTATCAGTCTCTCAATTACACTCAACGATATTCGAACTTGTGACATTGCTCATTGCATAACATTTTATATATCATGTTCTAATCTTCCGGACTTTTCTCTTGGTCGTTTCTAATTTTTACAATATTTTGACAATTCTATTCGCACTGTTTTAACTAATATTTGCATTTCTTTTGTCTTCGCGTTTAAAATTCTTGAACAAAAATTCCATTATTATTATTATTAAATATATAAAATGAAAATATTACAAATATTAGGGAAATTGCAAAGATCTTCGTCCACATTCACTTTCCCCAATTGTAAACATCATTTTCAAACGATAGCACAAAACTACCCTGTGCTGGCACTTTCCCAGAGTAACGAGTGCACTCGTTCTGCACCCTCAAGGGGGTTGCCCGTCTGCTTCGCGTCGCACGTCGCTCAATAGACGGTCCCAGGGAAATAATTATAAGTGTCACAGTGAACTCTCAGTAATGAGGAATATTTAATAGCGAGCCCTATCGAATGGTCCACTCTATCGCGTATCGTGGAAATAGATCGAAGTTTTTGATAGAATCAAGCAAAGGCCATCACTCGCCTAATAGTTATTACACATGCAGTCTGCCACGTGGGCGACGCTACGGGGACGTAACTTATTTAATGGCTGGTAATACTAGTCGTTATACGCCATGCAAGTTCAAGTTCAACCATGGAGGTCCAATCATCGTGACCCTAGGATCGAGGGATTAAAAATCTCTATGGTCGCGGTCGCTCGGTACACGAAATTTCTGTACGTGACGTTCCACTGACAACGGGATGGCGTGCCAACATAACGAACCCAGCCTTCGATATGCTAGTGTTAACAAACGGAATTTAAATCGAACTGTTGATCCGTCACTAACGAACTTGCGCAACCCTTGCAGCCTCGAGTGGTTCGTGTTCCTCTATCGATTGATGATTTTCGTTCTCGATGTTCGTTCTTTTCTTGAACCGACATTACGTAAGTACATATACCCAGGTATCTTTTAAAAATGGGTGGCTAATACAAAATCATGCCATGCTCCTTCAGCCCTGTCAGTTCTATTATTTCGTGATCGAATTATTTTGGTAAAAGACGATGAGATGTCGAAAAGTCTGACCGATTTGTCTTTTTTTTTTAACTGGAGTGGTTTAAGGCTAGAGGATTGTACTTAAGGGAATTTTTACGGAAACGTGGAATGAAAAGAAACGACGAATATAATTTCAGTTCATCTTAATCTCAATGTAATCTTAACAAAGTGGTTACTGGAATGGATACGGGACGTAGTTTTTGAACTATGTTTCAAGTAGATGGCAAGTTCCTGTATATTGTAAGTGATAAATTTGTACCGATATATATTCGTTGCGAGTGCATAAAAAGAATTGCACGTGACTTCAATATTCTCCTTTGTTTTACAAACCCGAGAAAAACTCTTGTTTTTAATATCCGCACGTTTTAGTCAGCTGGTTTAATATTGGAACGGAGGATTGCAATTTATTCCGACGGGGTTTGCGTGCAGATTTATGTTAATCAAGCAATTGTTTCCCTTCCTGTTAGGTAGTTTCCTTTACATTGTGCAAACCATTCGAACGGAATAATGGCTATTATTCTGAAATTGTAAATTGTTAGAGCCTGAGCGATGTTTTAATTAGAAAAAATATCAACGACCGTATATTAATTTACTAAAGAAGCTTTCTTATAAAACGTTCATAATTTTGTATTAGTATATTCTTTACATAATCCTTGTATACTTTTGAACCACAGCAAATAGTTTTATTAAATCAATAAACCCTCAGATAAAGTCACATAATTCTAAATTCAGTTGCATACAATAATGGTAAGAGTATTAAATTAATATTATAAATATGACAAGTATTTATTGATCAACTTGGAAGTCGCATATGTAGAATCGACTACAACTTACAATACCAAATACAAATTTCCAATACGCGAATAAATAAAGAATACTTCAAATGTTTACAGACTCACATACACAAATTGCAAATGTTTTTTTATTTTCATTCGCGTTCCATCAATACGTTCGATTGTTAAATCGAGTAGCTAGAACGTCATTTTGATGCAAATATACGGTCAATGGGAAGGTTCGCGTGCTGCAGTTCGATGTTTAACACTCTGTCGTAAATCAGCGCTGTCGCAACAGAAATGGCATCTAATTGCTCCCTGTGCATCGTAAATGTGCCTTTCGAGCGGCACGAGGCGTTGCCATATAAGCGACTTGTTGCATACGCAATCGATGGCCCACAGATCGATTCGGCACACGAGCGCGTTAAACATTAAAACGATTAGCACGTTGTGCCCAGTTTAATTAAACCTTCGTCCATTATTGCAGCAACGTCAGAAAACAATTTTATGGAAGTATTCTGTGCACGATTTTCTAAATGCATTTCTTTCTTCGCTGCAATTGAAAACTCAAATTATGTGTCGATGTGGCATATACTTGTACAGTCTCGCGTTTCAAACAGTCTTTTTAATACTCACTTCCTTGTATTTGTATTGCATCTTACTTTAGATTATTTTCAGTTGAATTTATTTTATGTCAAGTCGAAGACATCTTATCCTTATTAACTTTTATCAATAATATTGTTTTATTACCATGTGTGTGGTATAAGAACGTTAAATTAATTAAACATGTTGATAAAGACACCATATGTTAAGAGCACCAGCAAAAATGGTAGCAATATTGAATGTATACAAGTCTAGTAGTAACGTATACGGGCGTCTGCCCAGTTGAGACTTATTCTACTGGCAGACAGCGCGGCAGCTTCTCCACTGATAGAATGTCGATTTATTGTCGAGGTTTATATACGTTTATTGTTATCAAGTATATTTCTCAAATATATTAATTTTACGTTTCCTGTATTAATATAATGTTATCATTATATTATATTAAATATTATTATATATTGTTTGCGTCAAAGTATGTGTTTTGACGAAAGGAAATAGTAAAACCAGTTAGTCTAAGTTTATCATTTAGATTAGTCTTATTATCAGCGGTACACTTACAATGAATAAGACGGCTTTTACAACATCTTAACCGATCTTGTTTTTCTGAGAGGGTAACGCTTCTTTTCATCTTCTACCTACTCCCTTTCCTTTTGTTACAATTTTACTCTCTTCTCTTTGTTACTTGCTATCCCTTGTATCCTGAAAACACGTACATAGTTACTCCTTGTTTTTTTAAATTCCTTGCAACCAGGCTAATGTATTATCTTGTCTGATTTATTTACACATCGTTGTTCCTGATTCTATTTAGCATCACGGACGCACATTATCCTATATTGTTGCTTCAGACCTAAAAGCAAGCATTCAATTGTTCCCTACTTAAGAAATTTAGTTTAAATAATAATATCGCTCGATATTATCACGATTGGCCATGCACTTTACACGATTTTTCAATTATGAAACATTACGATTCTGTTAATCTCTGAAACTTCAATACATGTGAAATACAAAATCTATCAACTCACAACCGTCGTCGAGGAAAACACTTGATGCTTTCTAACCATGAAGAATATAACGTTAAAGAGTGGGCTTAGCCAAACAGGATCCACCATTCGTAAAAACACTCCCGCCTTCGAATGTTGCAATATATTTAGGAAAATATTTACCTAATGGAAACAAGCAGGTCCTCTTCGGCCACGGACGAACGAAAGTTCTTCATAAGAAGACGCCAAGCGTCCCACGTCTTGCGTATTCCCTGTTTACACGACAGGCTTCACACGCGTGAGAGAATCGTGAATACTAACACGCTATTATATCGGGGATTCCGCAATTAAAGACGGCGAGTCAATGCACAGGAAGTACGTCTTTCCTGGACGTTCGCGGCGACAATACGCCATAGAATGTTCCGTTCTATATTTTTTTTCAGGGCGGCCCGACAAAACCTACTTTATGCCGCGCGATTCAGGTTGCGCAATTAAATGTGACCGAGTATAAAACCATTGTGCCGGTGTTGTGTCGCTTCTTCTTCTTCTTTTTTTTTTTTACAGAAATAACCTTCGGAACCTTCTTTTCTTTGAAGAACGAGGCGCGTTATCGTGAACCAGTTTTCTGGCGGACCGTTGCGCTGGGAATTATGCGGTCATTGGGAAAATAATTGAGAACGAGGGCATTACGAGGGAAGGGAATGTAATGCGTACTGAGTTATTAGAAAATAGATAATTGTTCTTCAGGTTATTTAATAGAAGTGATGTAATGTGGGGCACAGAGGAGACATTGTAGCTATATTGTAGTGGGTGATACAACAAGCAGATTCCCCATTTGGACACCTATTGTTTGAAGATCTCCAGGTGGATTACGGTCTGTAATAAAACTGTGGGTCCACATCTAGGGCAACAGCAGTGCCATAAGTCTACATTTTGGATCGCCAAAGGATCAAATGATTTTGCTCTTGGTCGTCTAAAGATTATAGGTGGCCCCCGGGAGTTACCAAAACTGCGTCGAGTGTCCATTCGAACCACTAATCGATTGTGGGACCTTGCCCTTTACCGTCAGACTCGGTGTAGATCCTGGTTTTTGGACAAAAAGTGAGGAATTGAAAAAGTATCACTATATTACAAGAATATAGTAGCTTGGAATATCAAATAAGTATCAAACAATTTAATAAAAGAATCCATTTGTTAAATCCAAATTGATCCGCAAAAAGACAAATTCGAAAAATAAAAAACGGTTATTCCGTAACTATAACGAATCTCCGAATTTTTGTTTAAATGAAGTATTCTCTTCCAGTTTTTTTACAAGGAAGCTCAATAATCTGAAAAGGATTAGAGTCTTTCTAAAGGTTATTGCTGAAACTTATTTTCTAGGGCGTGGGGACAGTTAATAAAAATTGCTTAAACCCCCTTATAGCTGTCAAACTATTTTAATTGGCTGCAAATCTTGATAAAGACCAAGCTTGATCCACTGGAAATTTTTAAAGCAGGCAGGAAAGCATGTATTATTTTTAAATTTTGTATTTAAATGTAACACAGAATGTGCAATTAAAGCTGAAGTGGGCTAGTCGTCTTGTACAATACAACTATACATATATTTCTTTCTTTACATTGTAGTAGATTTTTGCGAACTAGTCAAGAACAGAGACGAAAACGCCATATTGGTACACGTAAATAATTTGCAATGACAATACTTTTTACTTTATCCAAACGTCGATATTATTTATATGCACAGAAGTCAATTGGAAACTATTTACCATTTAAAAAATTATCAACTGCAGATTATACTATGAGTATTCAGTTCAGGTCAAAGTTTAAATTAAAACGTGTATGTACAACAAAAATATTTCATACCTATGACAAAAGGTTCTGGGACTCTAAAAATATTATCTGATCGTACATATATTGATAAGTAATTAAATTAATCGAGAAACTTAATGGATTATGGATGGCAATGAATCGACGTGTATCGACTAAGTAATTGCGGCACTGATTTATCGATGACGAGGAGGACAAAGTTTACCCCGGAACTGCGGATTAAGCGAGTTTCTAATCGGCCGAACTGACGACGGTCAGTTAGAGGCATGCTTGAACGATGATTCTACGGTGGAATCCCTTCGACGTACCAAAGTTTCCCTTGAGTCACTACTTCCCTTGTAATTACATTAACGTGGATTAATAGGTAAATGGATCTCAATTTTTGTTACCACTCTATTCCTGGAAATGGAATAATCTGTGTTTCCAATTTCAGTAGCAGTACCGGTGTTTCGAATTTGATAGCCGAATTAGTGACGCAACTCGGAAAGGAACGATTCCGCGTGAAAAAATAAATCGAATACGGAATTTCATTTGCGAATTGATCGATATTGTAAATTGATTGAATGCGACGTCAAACGTATCGATAATCCGTAGTCGGAAAAGTATAAATCGTTTTAAACGTTATGGATGCCAATATGAACGAAATTTTAAATTAAACTCAATTTATATTATAATTAGTGTTCGACTAATTCGAGTAATTCTTGATGACACATCAGGAAATTGCAGCATTGCAAATAAAGTTTCCTTGATTTTGCGGTAATTTGGTAAACAAACATTTTTTTCATCTCGAGACATTCATTTTTGTTATGGAAGAGGTTGGATAATAAATCAGTAAAGAGCGTACAATGGACGAGTCAGATTCGAATCTGCTTCTGTAACATTTTAAACGCCCCGTTTCGCGTTAATTGTAAAGTTTCTTCGTGCGGTAATCGGATCGTGTACGAGAGGAAAGTGCACTAATTGTGCGGCATAACTTTGTGCTCCAATTATCCCGATCGTGAAATTGAATTCATGAAACCGATCTACGTCATTCCTCGTGAACTCTTAATTCAAGGAAAAGTAAACATCGGTACGAAGAGATAGGGTAAATTGTAATTGCATGAAAATGTTGTTTGCATAGCTGCCATGGCGAAACTTCAACCGTGTTTATTTAACACCGACGAATATTTTGATTGTGTAAATGTATTAATGTATACTCGAGTGTCGAGGCGTGCTACGATTATGCACTATAGTAATTTAACAGGTAACAATGTTCAGGAAGGTAAGCCTCGATTACGGTATCTCCAAGAGTTTCAGTAAAAATCATGTTTGAATATGAAACGTTTGCTCCAGATATTTTTTATACCCATATAAACCATGGTTTTTTCTCTAAAACAGGGCACATACAATGTCGAAAGAACAGTCTATTTACAACTACAGTAGCATTATGGAATATTTTAATTCAGTTGAATTCAGCATTTTAAAAATAAATGTTCACCGATTACGGAAGTTAAATATGTATGTAACAAATGGACATTTATGTACAGCGCAATGAAAGTATGTACATGACAATTTGAAACTTTGAGATTTCACTTGACTTTTCATTCTATTGAAAGTTTCGCCATGAAAAGTGAAATGCAAATAACTGTGAAACGTAAGGTAAGTAAATAAAAATAATTTCACTGACGGTAAGCTGCTTGTGAGCGTAGAAACTTTCTTCTTCGAGCAGTCTGTCTATAGCCTGAGGATGGCCAACGGTTTCAACGAATGATCTGCTTGTTAAAATTAAATTGCGAATCAAAGCCCATGTTTATAACGATACAACGTGTCCTCAGTATTTCTTTAAAATTGTACCAATATTTCCAAGGCTCACTAAGTTATTTTAATCGGTCCCAGGCGATTGTCACCTAAGAATATGCATCGTTTCAACAGTAAACCGTATTTTATTTATTTCAACGTAGCTTTCCACCAAAACCTTCATACATCCAAAAGTGAGCACCAATAATCGACGCGGGACACAGAAACTTCCGAACTTATAGGAAACTGAATGGAGACACGGGACGCTCAATAAAACCCAACGTCGAGTAACACATCGATTGCGTATTACAAAACATTATATAAGCTTTATTTATTACTCCATATTTTACATCTCACGCGCGCGGTCGCTCAGCGTCAGCGAATCATGATGGATACTCAAGATCGGGCGTGCCAGCACCGTTTTATCTCGAATTTTCACGGCAACCTTCTACAATTCATTTCTAACAATAAAACAATCCTGCCGAAAACCGAAACGGAAGTTTCAACAAAACGAAACGAAAGCAAAAAAAACGAAACAAAATTCGAGTCGAGACAGCGCTTGCACGCGTGACTATACACGGTAACGAATAATAGATGTGTATGTTTCGCGTGACGCGACACCGTGTGTCTTTCAGTGGCGTGTTAAACATGCAATATACTTCTCGTAGCACCTTAGTCCTAAATAAGGGAACGTGTACGGGCCAACGATACGATAATAGTATCGAGATTGTCGGTTATCGGGCCAAGCACGTGCACGTCGGGTCGTTCCCTTCCGGTGCTGGATACTTCAGCAGTGTGGACAACGGATCAGGCCATTCACGTCGCATTTCGCACACTTCAGGGCGACGAATTCTGCGGTGAAATCGTTGCGATGGACAGACCTTTTGCTGCCGTTGCAAATCGGGCACAATTGCCACTGGTAACCTCCGCAGAACAGGCACACTGTGCAGGCGCCTTCACTCTGGAATACAACCAAATAATATTCGTTAAATCTTACAATTGAACTAGTCAAGAGATATTTTCTTAAGAATGTTCCAAGGAAGAAGGTCGTATTTTAATTAAGATACCACGAAAAGTTCAAGATTGTCCAAATTTCGGTATACGATAGACTTTGTACCAGGTGGGTAGTATCACGCGACGGAATCATGGCTCGAAAATTCGTACCGTATCGAAACTAATGTGACCACTTTCTTAACACACTAGAGTGTGATTTCTGCCGTTCGCTTCACCGGATCTTACTTACAGAAAAGATTACTACTATTTGCGTAACATGTGTCTGGCGTTCAAACCTCCGACGACGCGCTTAATGTCGATCTCGATTATGATTGCTGAACGTTACCGATTAACCATTAAAAAAGCCAGCGCGACGACTCCGATTTCTACATTAGTCCCCCCAGTGTACGGACTGTGGTTGGACACTTTACGCAATACCACTTTCGCTTTTACTCATTTTCGTTTTCAATCTTCGCAAGAGAGTATATTCGCCAACACGGTGGAGGATGTGCGGAGGGAGGGATGGCGTGGGAAACGAAATTGTTTGTTCAAGTTTCTCGACATTGATGTTCATCGTTTCAAAACATATGGTTCCACTTCGAAGTTTTCTCCCTGAACCATTAATTTCTTCTTTTTTCCTCTGGACGACTGACGTTGGGTTTAAAGTGCGACTATAATTAATGGAGCGCGGTGTATAATATATAAGTGTAATATATCACTAAGTTATTATAAATTGTAAAGATATTTCGGCATGTAAAAGTAATGTAACCATAGTATACTAATATTATCATTAAACGTATCAGTGAAATATTATTTAGATGGGAATGAAGGTACCTACGCTACAATTTTTCCCAATAATATAGACAATGTTGTAACATATAAATCTCTACTTGTAGTTAAGTAATTTTGTGTTCGGTTAAAATTGTATTGCGTGCGTCGCATACTTACAGATGTAATAATAGGTAATGAAAAATATTTCATCTACGTTTTGTGACGAGAAATGTCAGTGACTTTGCTTATCGCATCCTATCGAACGTTTTCTGAAATTACAATCTCGAACAGTTTACTTCACCCCGGTTTAAATTCACCAACGACACGCAGTGGTCTCGCAGAAGAGAATAGTGATGGACCAACGATTGAAATGAAGCTAATATCGAAGCTGTATTGTTCTCGAAACCGGATGAAGGTATATGTTTCGAATTCAATAAAACGTCTACAGATTATTGTCCACTCTGTTAATTGCATTCAATGGGATATTGACGTAATACCGATACTATTTTAGCCGAAGTTCTACCGAGGCGTAGATGACAAGACGTGATTGGTATTCAACGTGTTAATGAAACTTATGTATGCATGTATGTACATGTATGTATGTACCATGCACGACGCTCATGTTCATCGGATGAAGGAAGATTAGAATAGCGATGATACATTATGCAAGTATTGCGTAAAGCTACGCGGAGCAAAGTATACTGCACGTCGTGGGCGTACCGTTTAATTACGCATCTTTCGAACAAACCAAACGAGCAATTAACTTTCGTGCGCAGGAGAAAAGCGGTATGCTCTTTTTTTTTACTCGTAATTATAGTACTTTCTTAACTTTCAATAGCAATAACGACGCACGGATAATCTGTAAAGCTTTTTAAGGCGTGGTGTAACAGGTTGGTAATCGTAGTTACCTTCGGACGTTTTGTGTCACTCGTTAAATTACTCCAGTCATCATGGGGTAATAATGGAGCAGGTTTTTACATTACTTATATAACTGGAACACTAATTTAACGCGACGAATGGAGAATGTAACAGTCGTCGCATGTTTGATTAGTTTAAATAGGTAATTTTCGTTACTGGATATGGCTTTTGGAAATTTGCGGCCTACTCTATCATTGTTATTTAAACTTTCGAAATATTTCTCTACTTCACTTTTTGGTTCTTCACAAAAATTAATTATAAATTGAACAGCCACGTAACGTAAGTAAGTTCTGCGCCATTAAGGACAACGCTCCGAGCCACCACTTTATAGGCAATTTTCATATTAATGTTTGCAGTTTATAAACTCATTATCCAGTTTTGATGTAAAAACAGGTAAAACGATGATGACATAAAATGTATCTTTCATCTATCATTCCTGTAAGCTCATTCCACCAAACGTCACAATTATGTAATAGTTACTCATCTCTGCAACGCACATTCATTGCAACATTCCATATCTGTTGAATAGAAACGATGTTTCCCTTCTCTTAAACATCATACTTTCTACATTCGATAAACGTTGAAGCCAGATAATACTGTTTAACAAAAGACAAATAATTGTACGGGCACGCAAGATACTGTATACTATTTTTATATCAACTGTACTAAAGAATATTCATACTGTATCCTTCAGTCTGACATACATTTTTTCTGATACAAATTTTCGAGGCAAATATTGAAATATTGAAAGGACACGTTTTGTACTGATCTTTTCTTCTATTAATGTAATACGATATTCACGTAATTATTATACGTCTATATAATATTAGTAGACGACTGACAAGGACTCTAACTGCACCTACACGTCTCTCTATTCATACCAAAGTTTTATTTCAGAAATTTACTCCTATAAAGAAAAATAGTCAGCAAAAATATTGAAATAATAAAATATATGCTTGGATAGAAAATATTAGTTGTCAAGTACATTCTGGAAGTTATTTTTAATATCAAAGAGCTTCGAAAATATTCGATTGCCGAAAATTGTAAATGATGGTAGGATTCAGATTGCATATTTATGTTTGGCCCCTCCAGTGTTACATAATTCTTACTCTTCGCTCCAAGCCTTTATGGCGGTTCTTCACCACAAGAGTATGCCAACACAGTTGAGTCCCTCGCGAAAAGAGAAATTGTTTGTTTAAAATTTCTCTGATTTAACATTCACGGCACCAAACTATCTACAACTAATGCTAGATTATTGACGACACATGGTACACCAATACTCCTATTCTCCATCCTAATGCGTACTATACATTTTCACAGAATAAAGAAACCAATACTCCGCCGTTCTATGAAATCTGAACATTCCCCACTAATTACAATTATGATTACAATTAAAAATAAGCATTCGCCTTAACATTTTCAATCGAGGGGCGCGAATCTAAAGGCCACCAATCTAAAGGCCACGAATCCAAAGGACACCGGACTTGGATCCACACCGCTCGAAACACGGAAACATTATCAGAAAAGTGATAGTGGTGGCAGGAGTGTAAACGACCTTTACTCGTAGCAAGGTAAACCTCAATCGCAAGACATCGAAATTTATGGCCACGGTGGACAAGGAAGGTGGTGGTAGATATCGTCGGATAAAAGTGAAAGGATTGTACAACCTTGCGTTCGCGACGGATTACGGTGCACGCGCGCGCGCGCGCACCCTACCACGCTCAAGTTCGTTTGCGGCACACAGTTATGCGTATAATGCCCGGCACGGTTGTTCCATTCTTTTGCACGGCATAAATATTCCGAAGACATGGAACATAGTTACGTAGCGAATTCTCGGAACCGACGCGGAATTCCTAAAGGGTCAAGCAATTCTTCGCCGGCAGGAATATCGACAGGACTCTGGTGGTTTTCCGAGGATTACTCGTTGACTCGGGATTATAGTAAAGCCATATGTCCGCCACTGGATTCGTTTATGAAACCGGATTCTTTCGACGGCGTAGAGTGGACAGAGAATTGAACTGAAATCAAATTGCATGGTACGAGGGAGGAATGTTTTCGAACGGTCGAGTGATCAACGTTTCGGTATGTAAAAATCGGGGAAAATATTCGATTTCGTTCGTGGGAAAATCGTATGGATATCGGAGAATATTTATATGGCTAATGGTTCGAGATTATTGTAGAAATTTCGATTCGATGAATAATATTTTAGACGTGGTATTTTAATTGCTTGGTAATTTATAGGTGTGGATGTTAATTACAAAATGCGTCTCCTATTAAATTCGTTTTAGACGTAATTCAAGTAGCAAATTATGTTTCAATGGAAATTCGTGCTTTCATCGACGTACTATTTTATATTGTAAAAGAATCCCTTCGAAATTAGGACCGAACGGTGGCTACTCCACACGGATGGAATATTTTTATGAAACCAATTGTAACAATATAATTATCCTCTACTTAGAATTTTATGACAAAAAATGTTATTTCTGGTCGCGGGTAGCTTCGCATTTATAGCCGCCTGCACATATACGTACATATAGAAATATTAATCGCATCTAAGTTTATTTTCATTAGTATCAGACAATTATCAAGAAGTAGAGAATAAAACACGCACGAATAAATTGTTATATCTCAAACTGTAAATTGTTTAAGCAGAAGATTTGTTTATTCTACTTAGAAAACTTCCCGCTGGCAGAATGACGTTTCTATTACCACAAATATATCTATGGACTGTACGAATATTCATTTCATAAATCTGTTTCATTTGTCGCAAAACCATTTAAAACTATTTGCATCGTCCAAAAATATAGAAATATATCCGACATCGCTGCACGAATTCAAGCAGTAAGAAGTGGAGAACAATTTGTACACGTGTCTAGCACAGACCGTAGCTTATATCACAACTTTTGATTACCTGGTAGGGTTTCAGCATATCTCTCAGCTCTCCAGATTCGTTTAGTCGCTCCACAGTGTCGAATCCCTGTAACAAGAAACAACTTTTAATAACTCACAGATAGATCGTAACGTCTTTTAATCAAATTCTGCTAAACTTGACATAAATCAAAAGAACTTCCGTGATCGTTCCGCCTTTCTTAAGGTTACGCCGTTTCACCTGTTCATAGGAAGCACATTGAAGGTGAATAATAAGTCGATTGTAATTTTGAGCACCTCGTAATCGATGGCTATTTCGGCAGGCCGATTACACAATGACGGCGTAACGTCGTACGAACGTATATAAACGAGGAAAATTGCATTAAATTATTTATGAAGCTTATAACGGCCTCCATAATCGCTTTGGTTTTGCTGTCACGCAATTTCTCTATTTCACGGTATTTTATCGCCCGCTATTTAGCAGTGTTGCAGAAACGCACACGCGACAGAGGCAGCTGGAAATGAATGACTTCCGGTTAGCCGCTCTTAAAACAATCAGTTCGTGGTCCTTTGTGACAAAGAGATTCGTAGCAGTGGTTCGTTCTTATTGTGAGTGATAGGAATTGGTAAACGTAAAAGTGGCGTGGAAAAACGTGGTACAATTTTTAGATCGGTTTGTGGAAGTATTTCGCCAATGAAATGTGGGAATAACATAAAACTTGCTGTTAATATCGATGCTTGAAACATTTTCGATGCTGAAGTGGTAAAAAACGTTTCCAAAAACGAATAATCAATTGACAGTTATCTTTCGATTTAAGATGGTACTGTGCTAAACTATCCACGGAATTAAAAGAAATAAAACAAACTTCAATTTCAACTCATTGAAGTCAGGTCCAATTAGAAAAATTGCGAAAAATCTTTTTTCCACCCCAACCCACAATAATACATTTCGTAGTCATCTTATTACCCCTCATTAGTTACCACAAGCATGCATTTCCTCTTCTGCAACGTAACAATCCTTGCCACTAACTGCGTTATTAAAATCGAGTACCGTGCAGTCGTTGACCTATACTACTTGCGCCTCCACATGAGTCGCATATTAGCCAAATCGATTAATTCCACCTTCTGACTTTTATCAAATTTCATCGACAAAACATTTGCTCGATTCCTAACTGTTTACATTTAAAATAAATTTCCCTATTTTTGTTTCGTGGAGTTGACCGATTCAGCCAATGAATGGCTCATATGTCGCTGATGTGCTTCTCATCCGAATCGATTAAAAAACCGATACATCGGTTATGTCCAAAGAAACCACGCCAAACCAAATCAGAACCGCGTTGGTCGTAAACTTCCAATGGCATTTTCTGCTTTCGATGCTCGCGTGCAGCTGTCGCAACGCGTTACGAGGAAACGAACGATTGATGCCTTTCACTGAACACGCTCCGCGTTTCTAATCCATCAGCATCGCGTTCCGACGAAACGCAAGCGGAAAGGAACGGCTCCGAGGTACGAGGAACCCGACGAACGACACAAGATACGCGACGACCGGCCGTTTCTCAGGTTTTCCATTCTTTTCTCTCCGTTTTCGAGGTTGCACGACTATCGGACGCGACTATCGCGTGGCGTGGCCGATCAGGAATGCGGTTGGAACTCGCTGTGTTTCGTTTGCACGCGTTTGCTCGAGACCACAGTGGACCGTGGTGCCTTGTAACGCAAGCAACTTCACCTTTCGTTCTCCTATCCTTTTTGCTCATTCCTTATTTCATTCTCTGTCTTTCAGTCGGCCTTGGGTCGAACGGTTTGACATTTCGCTGGCTTGCTTATCTGCTTGGACGACGACTGTTTCGCGAGCATGGAAAGCGAAGATGGGATTGTTTGTTCCTTCTTCTTCTGCTTTTTTTTTACAGCAAGACAGCAGATCGATTATGTCGGTAGCTGGTCGAAGTTTTTGTTAAATCGTTTAGTGATACGCTTGGGAATGGTACGATCTCTGGGGCAGGTATATCTGGAGCATATGAGATCAGTTGGTTAATAATGGAACGTGCCTCGAAAACCTTGAAATTCAAATGGGATACGTGTACCGTAGTGGTCATGATTTCAAACGAGGTATACTGTCGTTCAGATTGTATGTACGGTTGTGCTTTGTGCAAGGATTGGAAAGTCAGAATGTGTAGATCTATGAGAGTCTTGTGACTTTGACGGTCCGAATTGTTCGAATTTTTTTGCAAAGCTTAAAGAAATAAGCAAGTTCGAATATGGTTGAAACTTTTCATTAAAATACAGTTTTAACTGTATGTTTTTCATATCGATTGCTATCTAGTGTCCAGGGACTTATGAAAGGCAGACATTAGTGGACTATACATTATAAGTATACAAGTACCTTTTAATGTATCTCGCCGAATGGCCGACCTTCAAATATTCCTGGCAAACAAATTCCTGTTAAATATTCCTATTACTGCAACTTTCATTATCATTTCAATCTCCTTGGACCACGCTTTGCCGTTCCCCATATGTAATCACGTACACTCTGCGTTTAATTTCCTGTAGTGAAACGCTTTTTATGGATAAGAGTAAAAAAAGAAAAAAACCAACGAAATCTCAACGTTACGAAGTAAGAATTGCACTAATTTGCACGAAACTATATTTCGCATGAAACCACGGGTGCTTTGGAAAATTAGGCAATTGCGGATATAGTGGTCGCACGGGTACGTGACAAATAGCCGAACTACGTGTCCGGAGAACGAAAGGAATTCGGTGTTCGCGGCGAGTATCGAAATCGATTCTGAACGCGATGGAATGTTGTTGAAATTGCGGATAGAAGGTTCGATGTCTTGAGTTAATTGTACGGCATATAGAGTCGTGCCTGGCGAATGTTTTGTGTTTGGTCTGGAACGGAATACGTGACGTTTGTGTGAATGATTTTGGAATGCGGTATATCAACTTGTTGCAGAAGTCGTGTTTCTGACTTCGTGCGACATTACGTGTTATTAATTCATATTCAGTTTTGATCCGTGTTCCATACAATACAATATTTTCGAAAAACGATGAACGTTCATTCGAAGGGAAATGGAAGTCATGTTGTTATTATTATTATCATTGTTGTTATATATAAACGGGTAGCAAGAACCATTTGATATTAATATTGATAATTTATAAATCTATCAGATAGCAATTTGATTGCACAATATCAGATTTAGCTCATTGCACAGTACTGATTGTACAGTAATGATTGAGATAATTTCGTTCCCATTCTTTCGAGAATTACCCCTGAACTTTTCAAACACTACTTGGATAAAATGTTTATCCCACAGGAAACGAGGGAGGGTTTCAAACATTATAGAGTATAAATAGCTTATAAATATATTAAACTCGGAAGTGTAAAATGAAAGTCACAGGGTGCAGATAGTTTCGATCGAAATTAATTTGATCTCCTAATGCCTCGCGTATTATTTTAAGAATCGTTTTCCACGAAAGCTATTAGAATTTAATGGAAACCTCGAACACAATTACGTTTAATAACTTCTTTCCTACACTGCAGCGAAGTGATACAAAATGTGAAATGGGCGACAAAATGTCATAATATTGGAAAGGTGAGGATCAACTCAGACGTTATTAAACTTGGATGAATGCATTTTATGATTGTTAAGCTCCATTCCGTTTCACTTTTCCAAGAAAGATACTTTACAAGAGTTTATTGTTTGTAATGAAACTTTAAATACACGAGGAAAAGCATGATTTCCATGAAAGTTGCACAAGTATACCATACATTTTTCCTGAATTCCAATTTTGAATTGAATTAATAATGTTTGTTAAACATATAAAATCTTTCTGGGTCAATGTTTTGAATAATTTATTTGGCATGTTTATGCGAAGACATATTAACACTAATTCGAATACAATCCGAAGAAAGCTGTGTCCTTTTCGCCAATAATAATTAGACAATAATGAGAAAGACATCGTGGGAAGATGTACTTAGATCCACATTAAAAAGAACAATCTTATATATAAAAACGTGTTACTTCATTATCACGAATATCTTGTATATTCAGAAACCTGTTAACTTCCGGCTATAGATACATGTAAGCGTACATACATTAAAGCATCCTCGTTTCTCTCCTAACCGTTCGAATTTCTTCATTTCAAATTTCTCTCGGGTCAAGAGTCTTCATTGAAACCTCGCCGAAATTTCACGGTTCGATTCGGTCAAAAAAAAAGTAAATCGCCCGAAGCGAATCACGACCAATGTACAAAGTACTTTCCTTCGCTAGAACGTACAATACCAAACGCAAGCACTTAAAAATAGTGCAAACATATTTTGTAAATACACATTCTTCGCCTGAAAAGTTAATTAATGCGTTTTAAGCTTACAGAAACAAACAGTTGTCGTAGCTATTAAAAAGTACCAGATTTATGATTTTCCCTCTGCTAAAATCGCAAAACGCATTAACTCCAAGATTACAAGTCTACTAACAAATATAGAATGCAAACAATTCTTTAAAACAATTCTAACAAAACATTATAACAATTCAATAAAAAGAATCTACAAATTGCAGTAAAATGCGATAACGCGATAAAATTCAGTACATTTATCGGAAGGAACAAATAACGGCAAGCCCATAAATCACTCTTATATTTATGACCAGTACCGTCTCCCACTGATCCGTGTCGCGCAATTAGCGAAATTGTGCGGCGCGTCCATCACGAGAGCACTTTCTGCAACAACTGAGATCGCGACAACGTTTCGGCCACCCCTCGAACATTCTGAAATTGTTATTCGATCGGGGGACCATAAATGCCAAGCCACAATGAAGGTATCCCGTTATCATTTCGTTCCCATTGACCAATCTTGATCGAGGACGGCGAGCCCACATTCACCTAGCAATAATTAAAATGGATCCTAGTATGCGCCGTTAATTGGGGCAAGGTAAGGTCTACGAAGTTTCAATCCGATTGTGCTGTACTTTTTTCGAGACTGGGCACGTTACCCGTACAACGTTCGTTGAGGTTTGCGTAACTTTTCGACATTCGTTCACCATGGGACCGAGAACGCCCGCTATTTTCATTGGAATCTTTCCAGCCTCGCTGTGATACAATTTATTAGCCGCCGTGTTGCAACGTAATTACACACCACTGTCGAAACGTGCGGCTAATTGCTCGACATGTAATTGCGCGTTCGTTTGTTTCGTCGCGAGCGGTATTCAGCCTTTCGAAGGCTGCCTTCCCGATACCTGGGGAAAGACTCGCTTTTATTTTAGCACTCCAGCGAGACGGAGCGGTTTTATCGAAGTATAAATCGAATCGATAGTGGGTATGAAAAGGAACGATCGAAAGTATAGTTGTATATTTATGTGAGATATTTCGATTGAATCGACGGGATTGGAAATAGTATGTATGACTCAATATTCCTTTCATTTTATAATTCTCATTTATGTTTCATTTATATTCTATAAGCAGATTAAATTCACTCGCATTAATATCTATCAGAGTGTAGACTAATTGTTCATTGCCGATAATACGTGTTTAGGATTGTGTTAACCTTTTTCCTAGCACTTTACCCATAGTTATTTAAATAGATGATAACATTTGAACTTTCGCTTCAGTAATTCAAAGAATTTAAACTTCTGTTAAAAAAAAACCCTCATAAAGCTAATACCCCTCTTGGAGGATATTATTTTTTACAAAGAATTATTTCGTATTTCTATCGAGATTGGATGAATTGGAAGAATTGGAAGAATTATTTTTCGCGCAAACAAACGCACATTTCGAATCGAAACCAAGCGCAGCATTGGCCACACGAAACTTTCATCGAGCACTCGACCGATAAGGCAAGTAAAAGTATCGTCGGCTTGCCATCGCAAGGAAAAGGACCATTACGAAAGCAAAGTGGAAAAAAAAAATTGGAGAACGTGAAATCGTTTATTCCGTTGAACAACTCGCCGAAGCTGAACAATTAACTGTGTTGAAGCGTTCGTGTGCATTTATTTACGATAATACACGTTTTATGGATTTTATTGCCCCGTTTTACTTCTCTATCAGCTGTGTGGCACTGAAACGTGCAATTGCAATGAAAAACTGACGTCAGACGTGCCCATCGGGAAATAATACAACCTTCCCTGGGACGTTTAGATGTGTACCGTACGGTTGTTTCCAATATTCCGTTGTATTTGCTCTGATGGTTCCACGATTCGTGATCGATGGACGAAATTCTGTTTAATTTATATGCCTGACGTCAATCACCCGTTAAATTCCAGCCACTATGGTTGGATACGCAGTACGCCATATAGAAGAAATTCCAAGAGAAACATCGCGACTCCGGAAACATTCTAAATCCATTCGACCACAAAACAACGAAATCGTTGAGGCGGTTTAATCGATGAACCTTTCGATCGATGAACGTACAGCAGAGGCGCGTACCGAGCATCGTGATGGACAGAAGACTTTCTCGAATCGATTGTATAACCATGCGTCGCCCGCAGATTTCCGGTTACGAAGTTATTCGAGACACAAGCGTTGCTCGTCGGTCATCATTGACATTTCGCCTTGGTTTCTCCCGTCGACTCCTCTTCGCTTTCTCGAACGTTTCGCGTTCACGTTGATTGTGTAACGCGACATCGGCCTTGCGAGAAATTCGCGCGTGAACCAACGGGATCGCGTGACAATTGTTGGTCATACATATGTATGTGAGTACGTGCTCCCACGGAGCCAAGACCGTAGATGTCCGCCGACTTATTACAAAAGAAGTTTCAGCTACGAATTATAACACGGCGAAGTTTGCAGCGTTTGAATTGGAGACAACGGTATTGAAACGAAATAGATATTCAACCTTATTGTCACTGATTCTTAAATTTCATTCGGATCTATTACAAGTTAATCTGGATTTAAGAATAATAGAAAAAACGTATTTTCAAAAGAGTAAACTGCGCGTACAGTATAAATATACATCTAATATAAATGTAATATAAACTTTATATAAAATCGTAATTCC
Source organism: Nomada fucata (assembly GCA_948146005.1). Lineage (NCBI taxonomy): Eukaryota > Metazoa > Arthropoda > Insecta > Hymenoptera > Apidae > Nomada > Nomada fucata. The sequence goes on from OX411275.1 coordinate 11,713,439, forward strand.
ATAATATGACGAAAATCATTTTTATCGCCACTGAAGTCACCTCAAATTGCCGCAAATACAGGTGTCAGGGTAAGTAGGAACAAAGGTAGGCACATCATTATGAAGTAAAATATCAAACTCCGCGTAGCGCGGCGGAACGGCCAACCGGGAATTTTAACCCGAGGGGAATGAAGGTTTCCACGAACTCTCTTGGTATTCAACTAATGACGCGAATCAGTAGAGAAAGGAATAGCGTGTGATTGGAAAGAAACGATTACGATTTCCCGCAGGCGAGAAGATCGATAACAACGACTGAACAGCCGCGAGCCGGTTTGACGAGCGTCGAATGCAGCTCGTCTAGACGGTCAGCAGCAGATGCTCACGTTTCATTATTCAACGTCGTTTCGCTGATAACCGCGGAGCGTGCACCTTATCGGGAATGTTCGCGACACGTGCCGACAGGAAGTGATCTCTTGCAGGTACTCGTTGCAATTTTATGCTAATAATTGCGCGGTCGGATTGACCTAATGAGGGGCACGATAAGCATCGATGATTATGTGCAGTGGTATTAACGAGAATAGTGCGGATACCGATTTAACCTTGTTATTTAGAATGGCGTGACACGAGTATTTAGCTGGTAATGGCTTTCGGTTACAGTGGAATATACGCTATCCAAATATCTATGATTTGATCGTGCAGTAGAATATTCTCAATGAATGTTTGATTGTGGGAAACTGTGCACCTCCATTTACGATTACTGGTATTTCTTCGGTTTATTTGATTTCTTTGATAACAGAGATCTGCACTGGTCCTGACGGAAATTGATATTTTTGGAAAAGTTTTAATGCTTCCGCGTCATTACAATATTTAAAGGGAGAAGTGTAACCTCGATTTTCAAAAGGAAACAACGGGTGTTAAATGAGAATGTGAATGGAAATTAGTACAATGGAGGTTCTAAGATTTTTCGCAAAGAAAATCGATGTGTGACTGTAATCAATTAACGAGGAATTTTGTGTTCAAATTGTTTCGAGATAGCAACATCTGTAATGATAGTATTTTCATTTACTCGAGGTTGGTAAACTTTATGGTGTATTTCAACGAGAGATTTTTATAAGCACAGTGTCGAGTAGCTGTAATTACACGATTATTAAAATAAGCATGATTTCTTCAATTCGACACCTGCCCTATTTGACATCTTACACTCTTACATTATCGCGTTACGTTTCACGACCTCGCGGTTTCGATTTCGCTCATCTCGCGCATTGCATTCTTCTCCCGTTTACATTTACCTCGTAAATTTTGGAAATAAAATATTTATGTGCAATTCCCGCGACTGCAATGCCTTTCGAAAAATGTCATCCGATACTTCTACCAGAAAGTATAGATACGTTTATAACAAGACATTCTAATCCTTTAATAAAATCTTATTAATTTAAATCACCATTCAAATGTTTCGATAATATCTGCAGTGCGTTTAATGCATCGTGCGTGAATTTTTTATTATTATTCAATAATCCCGTAAATAAACGTATGCGTATAAGTATCCTATTTAAAATGATTGAATACAGGTGACAAGTTTACATACCCCAATATGTTGTCCATCAATGAAAAGCTGCGGCAACTGTATCACTGTGGAACTCAAGCGTTCCCCCAGCTCGGCCTGCAATTCTGCATTTCCAAATAAGTCTAGCTCGTCGTATTTAACCATGTGCGTCCTCAAAATTTGCTTCACCTTCTTGCAGTTGTAGAATGTTTTCCTCACGATGCCAAAGGTCGTTGTGTAGACCACCACCTTGCCCAATTCCTTCTTTATGTACGCCTGCGAGCAGACATGAAACCCTTATTAAATATCGTGACATGGTGGAAATTGTATATTGCGGCAAACACTTTGTCGCTACATTATTATTACATGTACTATAATATAATTGGGGCACATGCATTAGGCATCCTAACAAATATAATCAAAATATAATACAATATGGCATCGCAACAAATATAATAAAAATAGGCTTCTCCGAATGAACGCGATATGGATTGGTAAAATTCGCTGTACGTGTACGAACAGGGACGCCAGGAAGAGCGATTTAATTTATATCAACTGGATCTATAAATCACGATAAAACTACTACAATAGAATTGTTTTTCCATTTAAATTTTATCTTTGGCGTTAATTAAAATATATTTACTGCCCGTTTTACATGTCGCATGTGAATGCCTCAAAGAGATTTTATTTCATTTTAACGATGAAAATAATACATCGTCGGCGCACTGCAATTTTATGTATTATTATCACCGTTCGCCTTGATATCTGCGCCGCTCGAAATTTCAACCTGATTACAGCCTATTGTGCACATGGAAACCCTTGTAATTTAATATTCAGTTACGATTGCACGCTGCGCGTTCTGCTTTGGAACTTTCGACTGAATCACTTCGTCTCGAGCACCGCGAGAAAGTATCCTACTATTTCGATGGCTTCGTGTTCTCTAGCGAGACAGAAAATGAACATGAAATTGCGGTTAAAGTGGTTGCCTGCGAAGATAGAAGATTTTGTATCGTTGAAGGCAGAAAGTTCGATTGATCGGATTGGAGGATTGCAAGTTGTACTTTTTCATTTGTTGAGGTAAAATGCCAATTAAATCGGCGGCTTTCCATTGTCCTGAGTAATACAATAGAGAAATGTATATTGCTTCTGTTTTTCCGAGGTAACATTAAATTCCTGGAATATGAATGAAAGGGAGATAAGAGATAGCGCAATAAAATTATTAAATAGCACAGCCAAATGTACTTCTTAATGCTTTCTGCGTTAATGCCAGAAAAACTACAGTTGGACGACGTGGAAAGATGCTTCGACGGTTGCGGACGTTATAATTGCCGGCTAGAAATATTTTACAAGTACTAATGAGCAGCTATAAGAACGATCACAGTTAGACTTCGCTGTTACATCTGTCAAATAGAATATTTATGGATCGAGTCATTATACTCGCTTTCACGTGAAAAATCTAACAATAAAGTATTGAAACATCCTGACAGTCTCGCATCTAATAGAAAATAATACATGAACACATGTTATTCAAAATCTGTCGAAATATTTATGCGCCTCGAAAAAAATTAATTAATTTCAAACCACTTGCAGTATGCAAATTATCTGCTCGAAAGAAACGAAGGAAGACAGCACGCTGCAAAATGTAACTACTCGCAATTAGTAGCCAAATTTGCTCGCTAAATCTAATTATGCATCTGAAATTGATTTACGATATCGACCATTATGCTCGCATAATTTCGAAGAACACTACGTTCAATCTATATTCTGTATACGCATGCCGCGTAATTCGAACTTTGATACCCTAAGGAGTACCTAGTAGCAGTTGTGTAGGTGGTTCATTGTATCGCGTAATTTATGTCATTAACCTGTAAACGCTAACTGTTTACGCGATCCATTTTAACAACCTTGTCAACAATCATGTACCCACTTCACTTATGTGCATATGCTGCATTCACAATGCATGGTCGGATAGAGGTAATGGATTTCACGTAGGCATATAGATGTGGGCGTTACGAGATAATGACACTCGACCAGATGTATACGAAGAATTAGAAAGGAGATTGAAATATGTGAACACGCGCATACAGAAGTGGTACATTACGTAAGTGGAATGAAAGACTTTCTGTAGTAGGCGGACAGGTGGACAATTAGCGGAAAATAGTGAAAAAAATGATATTTTTGTGAGCCTGCTCGGTTTACGTACTTTTGTTTAAAGTAACATGCCTTATTTTTTGTATTATCGTCGTAATAGAGGTTCATTGTTGTTTATTTCAGATTTCTCGAGAGGCAAGATTTATAGTATTTTAGACGGATATGTTTCTGAGCGGAATTTTCAATCATTTCTTTTTGAATCTGATATTAAGAAAATTTCGAACAATGGGTGCAAATGAATTCTTAAATATTGGTTGCAAGAAAATTCCACCGAGCTGACCTGAACGAATGTAAAGTGTGAAGGGAACAGGAATGCACGATACAGATATTTTGCATAGCTCATGGCGAAAATACGTCTATTTCCCATAACGCATAGCGGGACACCGAGGTTGCAGTTACGTGCGCCAGTTTACACACGAGACATACGGTTAAGTCTGGCATGCAATTCGTACGTATCGCCGCACGAAAATCACTCCAAAAGTAACGAGAAATTTAAATGAGATAATATGGTAAATAAAGATACAAAAATCTCATGGTGAGAAAAAATAAATGTGTACCGCCGATTTATAATTTGACGAGATAACAATAAAAGTGCAGAGTGCAGTATGCAGATTCGTGTAAATTGTTAATTACAGAATATTTTTTGGCACAGTGGGCACTTGATTTTGGAAATTACTTTTAACATATGATCTTTGAATATTCTAGCAACTTTGTTTCCTCTCGAAGTGAGATCATTTAATGTTATATATTTGATTAATGGCAATGCGTAGTTAATTTGTGCTTCATTAATATATAGCGTCTACGATAATAAAAAGGAAAGTCTGTACCAAGGATATAGAATTATCTTCCACTTTTCCTTCTTTTTTCCTTCCCAATTTTTCTCGGCTGCCAGCTGAGCAATTTTTTTCTAATATTCCCATACAACTGGACGTAATATTTTCCCATGGCCCACATCATCGTAAACCCGTTTCCAAGGCAACGAATTCCTCACTAACGTGTACGAATTTAAATCCAGAAGTCTTCTCAAATTGTCCTCCTTTCTACGTTGGTTTCTTTTTTTTCGCCATTTGCCTACATTTCCGTTACAATAGCCAACACATTTGTAACGAAATATTACTTTCAAATGCTAATTAAGCAATAACATAATAATGTAAATTTATGCAGCGAAATAAAACGTGAGCAGAATGATATTTCTCTTTCCTCGCCCTTATCAAACACTGTTCAGATATTCGAATATGCCCTTAATCGGTGTACCGATAAAGAATGCAGGAATGTTAATTTAATCGGTGCTCCAATAATAATCGATCATTCCGTCAATCGACGTCCCGATAATTGACCTACTACTACACTACACACATCATCACTTAGAATAAACCAAATATAATTTCCTTTTAACACAACTAACCAACATGCCACACAGTACATTGTATTTATACAGCGTAAGCACGCCCGAAAATATATCATTGCCCGGGAAATCTCAGGCTTGAAATGGTAAGGAAGCACAGTAATGCTTCTTTCCAGAGATTTATGTTAGCCTGTAAGCGAGAGCCGGCCGTCTTGTTGTGCTTACAAACGATGAACAAGAAAACAATTTTTCAGAAGTCCTACGTGATAAATGTCCATCGAATTGTACAAATGATTATTCACATTGCGGAACGAAAGTACGCTGGTAAAATTCGAAACCGAATCCATTTTCTGTATTCGTTAAACCTGTACCCAGAAATGAATACACGCAAAAGTACTTCTAATACGTACCTCGCATATTCTAAGAACAGCAATTACTTTTCACTAATTAAAAATCTACCATAAATAATGCAATTAAAAACATTAGAATACGTTTAACCAATCAGCCAGGAAATTACGATTAATGAAAATAAAATAAACAAACGTTTCTCCGGCAACCTACCGCAATTCGTCGAGAAATAACGAAATAACTCAATCGGAATTCTCGCGATTTACACGCGTCTCTACGTACTTACATATTGTACGCGTAGGCATGCTATCACCGGACGTTCGAAGCATGTGTACATATTACGTATAGGAACAAATCGATCACGTACGCAGAGTATTATAGATCACCGTGTATCCACATTGAACGGGGCCGTTAATGAACACGCATTGCGCATTCGCGAGTCTGTGTACATACAACCGGACCCGTCGGTCCAGGTGTATGATCGACGCGATAAAAGGAAACCCTAATTGCACAGGAATGTTCCGTAGGATCCCGGCTTCGAGGCTCGTTTAATTTTCCAACGGTCCCTACTTAGCCAGTTGCGCCACACGATCGAATCCCGCGACTCTCTAATTATTTGATTTGGCGTTGGCGAATCATTAGGACGCGTTAAGACGGCAAACAATATTTGCGTAATTTCGTGCCGCTTGTGATGTACAGTTACGCTCGTGAAGCTGGCAAATTAATCTCTCGGCCGTGTCGCGGACAAGATTGGTTGCGAAGTGGGAGCAAAAGGAGCGAATTGATTAGAAAGACACCGCGGGAGATTGGTGGGTGAATAATTGATGTGAGAAATTACTTCTGCACGGATAATACTTTGACGTGTACGCGAGTGAATAATTAAATGCGTGACAGAGGGACGTATTAAGTGCCACTCTTTAAATGGAGCATGAAACATTTTAATGTAACGAAGTAAAAAGAAGAATTTTTTAGTCGACATTTCGTGCAAAAGAAAATTATTGAGTTCAGACTAATATTAAATTACGTTGACATTAGAAACACTAGATCGTAGAGGGGCTCGTGAATGCACTTATAGTCAATGAATCACCCCTTGGGAAACAAGGAGCCAGTAAGAAAACAAAAACAAACGAATGCACGTAACATTAATTACACCGTGGATCACGAGAATTTCTGCTCGCAGTGCAAACAGAAATCGCGAATGCCGTATGATTGCACGTTCGCGTCGTACCGCGTCATTGTTTGCCTTCTTAATTACTTGTAATCGAGCGTTGCGCGAATGAAGCAACGCAAACGGAAATAGGATGAGCCGAAGTGGCGCGGCAATATCGCGACAAGCAACGAGAGACGATGAACGTCCTCTTGAAACTTCGTTCTAGAAGAATTCATCGATTAAGACTGCGCCGCCTGCTTGAGATTCGCGCGGCTTCGTTCCAAGTAAAACGGCTGAAACGCAGCCCCGTTCGTGCTGAATATGGAATTATGAAAGACGCGGAATTGCAAACGCGATAACCTTCGCAGCAACTTCTCCGCTCTCGCACTATTAATGTCGATGAACTGGATCCACCAGAATGCATGAAAACTTCTGCAAGGATATCTATTTCTGTTCCTTCGTCCTTCGTCCTGCTCAACTCCCACCGACCGATTCGTCGGATATTTCCAAGAGAAATAACCAGAGTATGTGTACAAGGATCTTCAAAAGTGACGGAGCAATTCGCGGAAGCGTAATAAAGTCGAACAATAATAGATTGTATTAATTCAAAGGAGGATTATAGTAACGTGGATTCGAAAATGTTTTATTCTTGCATATGTATTATATTTATATTATTTTAGGGGTTGTATATAATTGTAAAATTAATTGTGAGTAAAAGCGCTTACTAAATAGAGATTGAAAAGTGTATATGTTTCGAGGCGCACACGAGTTTCTTTCATTCATCTGCTCAAATATAATATTATAATAGATCTTGGTAGTTAGGATTAATAATAGCTTCTGGTGCATTCTCGATATTGAACATGCTATACTGCCATCTTAATTCTGTACCTTCTTGTCTTTATAATTTATTTCGTATCATACAGAATAAGTCCGTTAATAACAGTAATAACGAAGATCTCTCAAAGTCGAGAGCGAGTTTTAGTAGGCATACTGATTAATATATCATTAAATAAATTAAACGCCTTTGAAGTGTGTTGAATATGCAGGAATGAATAGGCCAATGGTAATGTTTCATTGAAACGAATAACTTGTAAAGACTAAATATTGAAAATAAATGACTTTTTTAATATCCCATGGTAATATTTATTCTTCCATTTTGTAAACTGCACGCACGATAGACTCAGGTGTTTTGTTAAGCTGTCAAATGACGTTCATCATTTCATAATCCGTCAGCCACTGGAAAACATTAATTTTTTTTAATGACGCTGCTATTTCCTTTTTGTTCAAATACATGACAATGCAGTTACGAAAAACTTGTTTCTCGGCGTACCTGGTCACTAATCAAACGAGCAAGATCTGTTCCATCTTCTGCTTTAGATATTTATGTAAAATACACTACTATGCAGATGTATAAATAATATGAAGGAATTAAGTCTCTCCTGTTGTGGGTAGAATCACATTCTGAATATTACGCCTTTAACCCTTTGCACCTGTAATTTTTGTTACGGTGTATTTCAATTTCTCATTCCGACAGAATAAAATAAGAATGAATACTTTCAACGAACAGTCTAGGAGTCGGCAGTGCAATTGTACGATCGCGGATGACGATAGCTTACCATAATAAACTGGGAAATAAAACTTTTAGAATATAAATACAATCGTTATGCAGCTTCGAAGTCGTGTCCATTGAATCACGAAGAGTTAAATTGTCTATTTGTATGGAGCATTATCTGAAAGTAAATCTTGAGTACTGCATACAGGCTGATTCAAAAGTTAAGCGTTCATTTCGAAGATGTAAAATCCACACGAAATTTCATAAAACAGGAATTTAGTCGCATCAGCAGGATTCAATAAATTTCAATAAATATCTTCTCAATAACTCTTCAGCGGACAGAGATATAGTGCAAGGAATTTTGATAATAAATTATACACTACCACCTAATTTTTTAGATAACACCTGAATCCTGTGCAAAGATATTTATACAATTTTGGTTTATACAGTTTCGTAATTCTCAGGTGTACATCTCTATTATATTTCCATAAACCCACATTACTCACAACCGAACGAATCGACCTTTCGTTTCCACAAAGAATGCCTCGACTTTTTACTCCAAGTGTACCTACCAGCACCAACGATGTAGAAGAGACACCCATGAGGCGCATCTTCAGCATCACGACGATAAATCAAGCAAGTCGATAAAAAAAAGAAACAGCCACGTTTCTATGCCTTTTTGTCCTCGTGAGAATAAGGCGACACTCGAACAAAGCGTGCGTCTGCTGTAAAACCGAACAAAGATCGCCGTATCGATGATTAATTATACGAGGACCGATCGTTGATGCTACTTTGTCGACGAATGACATCACCGACGATTCCTCCGCAAATAGGATGACGCTCAATCGTAAGAGAGATGACCGGAATTTTCTTGGAATATACCACTGGAATAATACCACTCGAATATACCGAGACCGTCTCGAGGTTTTCTGTTCACGTCCAGGTTCAGCGGATCGAGTCAAACCGTCGCCATGCTAAGCACGCGGTGGACCGTTTTCATATTTTAGAAAGGGTAAAAAGACACGTTTCGTAAATTGTACAGAACCGACGTTGATTCTAACCGAGCGTAACGATCGTAAAATATTAGACCACCGTTCTCTCGTGTCTGTTGCCCGCCGTGGCATGGTTAGATAGTTTAATTGAAAAGTGAATTGAAGTTAAATTGAGTTGATTTATTGCTTTGTGGAAATGGTTAAACGAAAGTGGGTTTTCCTCGCTTAGCGATCGTTGTTGAAAATGGTTCAATACATTGGTTAACTGTATTTTATCGATCGGGACTTGCGAAAAATTCATTAATTGATTGGGCGGTCGAGTGAAGTTTTTATTTATTTACTTCAAATTAGTCTCTTTATTTCAGATTGTTTTTATTGTGACGAATGTGCAAGTGAATATTTGTATTTACGAGGACTCTCTTTTAGATATCGTTTGCTCGGTGCTTTACCGATATTAGCTACGAATTCATTGAGATCTTGGGGAAAAATTGGAACGATTTAATTAATCGGTGTACAAAATATTACTTGCGTAGCATTCGGTTGGAACTGCGCCAACTCCGATGAACTTTAACGAATGCGAATGCGTATAAATATAAGGCACAGGCCGGACAAAGGTGTTACTTCAATGGAAAGATAAACATAACGATGAATACTACCCGAGTACAAACGAGAACAGCAGGTTTCGTTAGACATTCTACTGACTTTGTATCACACACGAATTAGCTTATTGAAACAAAAAAATTTTATAATAAATATTATAAAAATAATATAATTGCAACAAATTTAACAGCGATAAATTTTGCCTGCGATACTGCCAAGCTACATATTATGTACTCACAATCAAACAAAACAAAAGTAAAACCACGAAATTTCTATTTCACGATTCTGCTCTCCATCGCTACCTGCGGAATTATTTTTTACATGGAAATCTACGTCAGAAATCTTCGCAATTTAATGTGGAGCAGCCAGCGTTCACCGTGGTTGCGGGGCACTGTCATTTCTCTAATAGCAGTTCAGCGTTCGCGCGACTTTCGCCTGGAACCACCGCGAAGTGAAAAGTTGTTCAGCAGGAGAGCAGCGACGTTCCAAAAATAAGTGTGCCCGAGCCGCGAAGGAATCGGGCCAGGACCTCGATTCGCTAAATAATTCATTCGATAATCTCCCTTGGAATACTTGCCGGCACGCTGATAACGTTCACGGAATTCGGCGACAAGACTTCTTATTCCCGTTTTTAGCAAAAGAGAAAGCGCCCAGCTTGGCGGAGTGACAGTGGTCACTTAACGCTACACGCAGGGACAAAAGAGAAATATCCTGATTACACGCGGAGAAGTTTGACGGTTTTGGCTGCGCAGGAACGCGATCGTATAGCAGGGGTGCGAAAGATAGGAAGTATGAAAAGCAGAGTATATAATCAGGTGTTTGAAACGCTTCGAGAATGGATTCGTTGATTATTATTACCGCAACTGGATAATGGAACGAAAATAAATAGGAATCTGAACAGTCGGAGGAGGTCAATGCTTCCCGGTTTCAGATTAATTGAATCGACCAAATTACACGTTACGCATTAAAACCGTTTCTGTATTGACAATTTCTTAACTGCGACACATAGGCGTCAGGCATTCGTCCAAGACGGATTCTATCTTTGCGGTTCTTGAGAAAGCAGTCCTTTTCCATCATTTCCCACTGCAGCTAAACTTCTTCCACGTGTCGCAGTAGCCCGAATTCCTCTACCATTCAAAGAAAGCGGCAAATAAACTGTCGTTATTTCTATTTACGGGCGGGAAATTTTATATTTCGCCCAACCGAGAACGTCACAATGCTCACCGCCAGTTCGAAGCTGCAGCGTGTTGTACACACTCCCCATCGAATCGATGCTAAGAATTGAATTATCTTAAGACTTATCGAGAGTTGCAGGACCGCTCGAGGAAGAGAAGCCGGCAGAAAATTGCCTCCGTTCTAATAATTACGTTGAAGTGCACACGTGACGTGCTTTTGTGATTGGTAATAATACTGCATTCGTAGTTATCGTGAAAGTGATGTCGCCTTCATCGTTCGACACATCATATTGCACTGAAATAAAATTTATCTTCCGTTTGGCAGAAGTTCAGTTGACTTTTGAGCCGTCCGGTGTATGCAAAGTAGTACCATTTCGGCTTCATTTAACGGCGTAATGTTCCATCGTTGCGGGAGGAATTTATACTCCCAATCAGGCAAATAAACGTCGAACATCGGGTGCCCAACATTGGACAAGGGCACTGAAACAATTTGAAGCGTTTTTCGATAAATGATCCGGTCGTTGCCTCCGAACTATACCTATTTCACTTGCATCGAATTAATATACATGAAGTCGATGTTTCCGTGGCGATCCGTTTAACGAAGCCAGCCTCGTTTTGATGAGTTTCCAACGACGGGCTTTCACTGCTCATTATTCTCTGCGTTGTTGGGTTCACAGTCGCCTTGCTAATTTCCGAAACGACCGGGAGCATCGATTTCACAGAGTCCCGTGGCTATCCGATGCTCATCAAGCTTAGAGTTCATTGACGTTGAACCATGATCCCGTGAACGGGGGCTAACGAACTGGTGTAATTAAAAATACTGCTCCTATTTTTTCCGTGACGCATTGGTGCTTTACTTAACTGTGGAGATTATAATCCATGCAAACCGTTCCTTATACGCCGCATTTCGAGGCAATTACTACAAAAGGAACACGAACTGATAGCTAATAAGTAATAAACGTGTTTCATTTTGTCCGCCTAGCATGCAAGTAAGAGTAAATTGTAATTATCGGCGCTGTTAATTACAGTATAAAATGTGCAACGATATTGAAAACCGGTGAAGATAATATAATTATATCTTCGTTGCATTCAATTTCGGATATCGATCAATGTTACGTAGCAAATGTACATATCATATTTAAGACATGATTATATCGTTGAAATCTTTCTATCAAATGTATCCGATTTTCCATCGACTTCCACTTCAAAGTTCGAAATACTATTATACTTTGTATATGAATATATTGTTAATATATTAGACAATACGGGTTCGAAAATTGTCTGTGAAAAAAAAACCCAATAATAAAACTGAAAAGAAAACTCACGAACGTTATCTGCAATTACATAAACCAGTCCCCCGTCTTCAAACACGACAGGTGCCTACAGCATAACCGATCGCCAATTAAAATTAACTCGCAATCAGCATCTTTCCACCGATTGGAGAGGAAAACAAGCGATTCCGTCGATTCATGTGTCGCCAAGGAATTCTTAAGCGTCATCGATCCAGCGCTGATTTCATTCCCGTTTCGAAACGTCGCGACGCTCGGGGACGGTATAGCCGTGATCCTCGTTAATTGGACGCGTCGTTGACGGAATGCCATATACCGAGAAGAAAGTACGCTTTCATGGACGTGGTTAATTATCCATGCCCGACCGACGACGGCGACGACGACGACGACAACGAACAGCGTGCCGCAGAAATGTCAACGACGCGACGCGACGCGACGCCGCGAATGGAAAGTGGCCGATACAGGCCATTGTCGACGCAGACCGCGATCTTTTCTTTCTCACGGGCCGATCGCGTACCTCTTTCCATGCAAGTGTTCCCAATTACCGCGATTCCATTACTTCGATGATGCCAGGTTGTTGTAAGTTCACGGAAAATCGAGTTCTCCGTGTTGGATGACCAACGCCTTCAGTCACCGATAAAATGTAAAGCCCCGCGGATTCTGCCATGGTCGCAATGAACGTCACTCACTAACAAGGGCCAAGATCGGCCTTGCCCCCTATACGTCATAATATATATAGTAGGGGAATGTCAATCGCATTCAGAATAGTTCTGGACACGACACATTCCATCACTCTGTCGCGCAAACTTGTCGCGGTTGTCTTACAGGAAACCTCTTCGCAAAAGTCAATTGTTGCACAGGATTTCGTTTACCCCGTAATCCAACATCTGCATACGAAGATCGTTCGTTTCGTTTTGCAAAGTCGAAGGTAAAATGGAGAGTTTAACTTCGTTTTCATTTTTGTCTATCATTTTTGTTTCTAGAAGAAAATTTGGTATTCAGGCGGGGAGAGCGGTTAGTACACAGCACCGAGTTTGAAGGGAATCCTAATTAATCGTTGTCGAATTTGCATTCTCTGTAAAGTCACGGTCTCGTGGGAAGGTGCCGCTAAGCACCTTACAGTTCTTAGAAATGACGTAAGGGTAATGATGTGCCGCGAGTTTGAAAGCGCATCGTTATCTGCACGTCGAGAGAATCTGGGATTCCGATGCCTTTTTGCAAACATCGGTGGTTATGTCGTGAATGTTCCTGGCGTACATGATCACGAAGAATTATTTAACGTGTTATGATTTAATACATTGGAATGTTACTATGAGGAAATTTTTGTATGATAAAGCTGGAAGCAGATTATGATGAATTAACAGCAGGGCACGAAGATACGTACAATATATATATTGGTTTCAGGATTTTTAATGATTGGAATACAAAGATAATATAAATAAATTAAGAGCAACATTTTAGTCGCCGTGATCGAGTTGTCGACGTGAACGAAGAATAGAAAAGTAAGAAGAAGTAAGTAAAATAAATTGGGCAATAATAAGTTACTATCAGGAATAAGTACTGCGTACGTAATATCGAAAGTAAAATAAAAGATAATAGAAAGCAATCTTGCCAAGGATTAAGGAAACATAGAAGTGCAAGCATGTGGTCAGAATAATGAAGCTTGTCCAGAGAAACTTCTAGGATCGTTCAAGTTGATTCGAGAACTGAATTCTGAATTACCTGTCTGATTATTGATAGTTTTACATGGAAAAGGGTAGTCGACAATATTGTCAATCCTACTGTTCTACGACAGCCGAATTTTCTATATACTTTGCTGAATTATGCTGGCACTGACAATCAGTGATACTCAGAAATGCGGAACCCAATGAAATAAGTATGCAAGGATTGATGCCACGGAAGATAGTATTGTTCACTTTTGTGGTTTCTTAGAAACGAAGAGTGATTGAAAGTTTCTGTAGTGATAGGAATTTTCAGATAGGCAAATGCCATTCGAATAGAAAGTTTGGTATTTTCAAATGTTCGAATAAAACTGAACAATTCAATCATAATTAATAGTAATCCCCGGTCAAATATGCACATACATATATCGAGCTGTATTGTAAAATGATTTCGAAGCTTAACGATATTAGAGTAAACCCGGTTAGTAGTTTGAAGATGAAAGTCATTGATGACCCGAGATACAGCGATTATTTTGGAATTCTATGATTATTTGAGAAACTAGTTTTCTTATTTGCTTAAGTATTAAGTGTTAGTAATACATATTTGGAACGCATAACTAAGAAAATGCACAATTTCTACCGATTAACATATAAGAGGCCTGGCACATATTAAATATTTCGATGTTTCTAAAACCTTAGAAATATTGTTCGCGCCAGTGGAGAACTGCCACAATGTAAAACCATAAATTTTCGTAACAACTATATCGAACCTCAGACATCTATGAATATCTGATTGGAGTGTGCCATCCTACTAGAATATTATACTTATCGTTTCTTCGGTCTTGAACGCAGACTCTGATTTATAGCCGTTTACTTTTGCAAAAAGTGAATGCGAGTACGCGAGTGCACATGCGTTCGTAATGAAGTGCTCGTAGGAAAAGCGTGCGCCTTGAAAACAGAATCTCTCGAGCCACGAAAGTGTGAAAAACGAGCAACGGTCTGCGAATTATGCACTAGAAATTAATCACGTCCCACTCGTATTTTCCACTACACTGTTGCGATATTTAAATATGTTGAAATAATATTCTAACAAATTCGTCCAAGCCTGAAAATCCCTTTATCTCACTGTTCCCTAACTCACCAAAATATTCAACGAGCCGCTGTCATTCTAATTGTAAGTGTATTTCAACTGTGGAATGTGCTTTAAAACGACTACTTACATGCTATTACGCGACAGCTATTTGTCGCTGGCGGTTGAGATCCGCCACAAAAGAAACAGATAATGATCGAAGAAACAGGTAGAAACTGTACGATCATCTTCTTTGACACGTACAAAGGTATGTGGCAAATATGTTTCATAAACGACATTACTAGATACTCGAAGCACCGCGAAACTATTCGCGTGTATTACTCTATTCGTATAGTATCCTCGTAAAGTCTCTTTTACCTTTCCCCACATTCGAACGCCTCCATAACTGGCGTGCAACAAGTACATGTTACATATATACAACTCGTATGCCTAGACCTGTCGTGCGATTTAGAACGAAGAGAAAAAAAATTTCTTGCTCGTGCATGGTCTCGTGCTTGCGAGTAATTTAGAAATTACAGTGTTACGAGCGCCTCAATGTTTTCCTATATTTTCTCGCGAGACACTCGATCGTCTTCGTACCCGTCACGACTTTTCGAATTCTCAGCGTTTCCGTTATAGATTTGATAAACCGGTTCCACAGCGACCAGATTCCCGAAATTTTGGGTTACCAGTGCGACGCACGCACACGAGCACCGCGTCATGTAAAGCTCGTCATTGGATAACGGTATTGGCGAAAGAACCGCGGCTTACTTTCACGCTAACCCTTATCGAAACGCTATCGATGTTGACTTTGGACCATCTATCATCTGGGACTTAGTTGAGACGTCCTACGATATGTCGCAAATGATAAAAATATTGATACGCCTTACTGTTATAAATTTTCTTCAATTAAGATGCAGATGCATTTGAATTAAAATTTTAATATATCACACATTTAGTTACTTGTATATTATTCAAATCAGTTTATTATAATTTCATTTTTTCAGTTACGTAGCCACCTTTTCTGTTCCATTCACAAAGCTAATAATGGGAGACATATGTGCAAGCACATCAGAAATAATTGAATGCATTCATCGATCATTGAAATTGCATAGGAATGTTGCACTCTGAACAATGAAAGATAGATAAGGCTTATCAGTAAATAAGTAGAACAAACTGTAATATTTAAATCAATCCCCCCTCGTTCCAGATCGGCGACTATGATCTAATGAAACTCGAATCGCTCCAAGACAATTCACTGTGACCTGATAAATCAATATGCACTGCGTCTTAAATTTGTTTACCGTGACAGGTGTTAATCGAAATCGTGATTACACCTCCAATGAAATGCTCTTCCGCCTCTGCGACAAGGATCTTAGTTCCCGTTACGCTCGGGGACTTCGAAATGAAGCGCTTTTTACCTGACGTGGTTATAGTTACGATTCGATGCACCGTTTGATACTTTACGCCAGGTGTTCTGCGAACGGTGCACCACGGGGGAAGCGAATGGAATTTTTAACTGTAGCTCTTAGGTGTTGTTGGAAAGTTGATAGAGGTTGGGGCTGGAAACATAAGAATGCGATCGATATCGATTGAATTGAGGTGTGGTGTTGGTAAAACGATATTGATGGATAGTGCTAGTTTTACTTTAAATGAGAAAATGGAAGATTGTTGTTTGGGACAGATTTGCGTCAGCCCTAATCAAATTCGAATCCTCTTGAAACGAAGATTCTTCTTTACTGTGTTTTGGATATTATATTTATATAATTGTATGCCATTCGTTGCTTCAGTGAATTTATTTGTGTTTCTGCCAGTTGGGGTGCTATTCGTCGATTTAATTATGATAACCAAAAGTGTCTAAAAGTAATAAGAATAAAGGTAAATTTCCTGGGAAGATCTTCTGGGAAGGTCTTCTTAATTAAGAAAATTCTGTTTTAATACATTCCTGTATTTAAAGATCGCTGGAATATTTCATCTCGCACGGTCTTCAGTGCCATCGCGCGTTACTTAAGTTCTTTCCATAACTTCAAGAGGAAGTCTAAATTGGATTTAGCCTGCATTAACTTCGCAAGAAAAAGTCACCGGCCGGAAAGTGTCGTTACCGGTAATCAGAAAAGCAATAATAATGAAACACGAGATCCTAAAAACAAATAAATATATGAATTCGTAATATGAACAATTGCGATCTCCTTCGAAATTAATCCTTCCATTATCATGAAAATGCGATTTCAACGATGACAGTGAAAAAAAATTTCGCAATACTTCATACTGCACCGCGTCGCAACACATTGCGACAAGAATACAAAATCCTTCCAAACGGCTGACGTAAAGAGCCGCGAACTACAATTAACACGGTACGAACACTACACAGAAATAACTCCGAAAGAAAGTGCACCACCACGGGCAATCCTACAAACCTACAAACCCATAAGTTAGTTCATTACCCCCGAAAGTTATCGAACCCCCTCCCGCCGCGCTTCCTCATCCACAGAATTTTTCCTTTCTACAAACATCAAACTATACTTCACGCCCGAGCCTCCTTTCACATTCGATCCATTCAACAAGGCTCTTGCAACCGCCTTCAAAGGGCGCAACGATGCACGATAATGAAGTGGCGGCTCCCGAATCGTCCCGATGACTCGACGCGCAAGAGGTGTACACCGAGAGATCCGCCAACGAAAGACGAGGAAATCAGGTGAACCGGAGAGAAGGTTGAACGAATCCAAGACGAGGTTAAAACTGCTGATCGCCGTTCCTGTCGCCACGGTGGCCTCTTTGACCCGCTTTCTCTTTTCCCACCCGATTTGTCTCGTGAACATGCCTACCGCGTTTTCTTTAACCGGGAAATTCATGATGCCGGCCTCGCCACCTGCCGTGCCACGGCGCTCGATCGGCTGAGCTTGACGTTCCTCCGCGGCGCAAGAACGAAAAACCGGAAGTCGGGAACCGGCCAAGTGGGTCGAGCAAGTGGGCACACGCGCGAATTCCGATTATCTGCTTGGTTCTCGTCGTTCGTTCAACCTTTACGAGAGGTTACATCGCGTTGGGGCAAGCACTTTCGAAAATCGCACGACAAGCAGACACACGATCGACACCGCAACGCAAAGTGATCGAATACGGCGTGGTGAATATGTTTCGCGTCAAGGTTGACCGAATGTATGGTATCGCGATTTTACCTCGACGGGCTTCACGAGCCGGGGAGGACACGCATTGATTTTTGTTGCAAGTTGCATCGAGAGTGTCGTAGAAACTTATTTTTAATTATTGATCGTCCTGAGGTGTAATGTTCTAGTGGATGTGTATTTGTTTGTTAATATTTTGTAATCGTTTTCGGGACGAATTCCGTCGCTTCGCATTTGTCATTCGCGATATTCGATTTACCTTTTGCTTGAGGAGCGAATTCGCGACTTAAAAAGCGGTCGAGCCCGGTTTAAAAGTCAATCTCTGGAGTATGATAAGCTTTTCTTAGTATTGATTGCGGAATTATTTGAACGAGTCCTTGCTTATTCATGAGAAATATGTGAAGTTAATGTAATAAAATATGAAATTTCGTTCCTTTTTGGAATTCAGAAATGGATAAGTTGATTTATTATTAAGCATCGTACTTTGGCGATGTTTTCGTTAAAAGCTATTATTTATGATTATTGAAATAGGAGTATAAATTGCGTGGTATTAATTGGATTTAAAATTATGTGACTATGCCGAGGAATTAGGAATTGGAAAACTACGTATTCCTTTTATAATACTATTATGTAGATGCTGTTCACGGAGACAGTCGTGTGGTATTTTTAGAAAGGAGTAAGAGGTTCTTTTAACTGGAATGTGATTCCTGAAAAACCCATTGGATGTAGAGTTTGAACTGTGACTCACTGAAAAGGTACGTCTCTGTCTATTGATCCTTCTACGGAAGAGTGGCATCTCTTGGTATTTCGTTACACGTTAAACGGAGTAAGGCGATAATTTTAGCGAAGACTTTAAAATTATAACACAGATCGATATTATCAATAAAATATTTTACGAAGTTTATATCAAAACATTTTTATCGCTAAAAAATTTAGGTTTTCTGCTTCATCCTAATTAATACAATTCCCGAGGACCGCTGCAGAATCATAATATTGCCTAAGCAACTTTCTCTGCTGTGATTTATTTTTATACGATGCACAATCTCTCGCAAGAAATAATTTATGCATACAAACGATAGTAAAACGAAAGTTATTCAGTAGATAAAATCGTAAATGCATACAATGTTTCTGCTGCTGACCTACTTGATATAAAAAAAGGATCTCGTACGAATTCAACCATGAACCGATACGCCATACGTGTAATATCTTTTACTGAAAAAGCAACTTGCAAGGATCAAGAAAATTCAACAAAACCTTGAACTTAATTACGCAGTACCTCGCGACTTTGACCTCCTTTCGAAACAAAGTTCCAATTCCGCTATAACGCGAACCAACATTCTCCTGCCACGAAAAATGACACGGAATTTCGTATATTAGCTTCAAAATTTGGCTAAAATTTATTCACGTAATGTAGAAACTTTCAGATCCTTGTATCTTTTATTTTTATTACATCGATACATGTAATCCGAATTCGTGACAAGCCTTAATCCTATCACAGCGACACACACATGGACACATTACTCAATTGACTAAAATGAAATACTTGATCAGAATAATAATATAGTTTAGCAGGTAAGGTTTACATTTTTGTCATCCACTGTACCTATGTCCCCAACGAAAGGGTTGAAAATCATCCAATAAATAAATGCTACAATAACGATTCCTTCATCCAATCATCAAACATCCTTCCATCCTTATCACCATCAAGGAATGAGAATCACGCAATCCTATAAGACACCACTTCCATAAATACATACTACCGAATTCCAGACGATTCATGAAGAACGTCGACGAATCGATATTACTCCGCAAGTTCAATTACGATTTTCATCGACCCGGTTTCTCGCATTTCCAATTGATCCAGTGTTGAACGATCGCGGGCAAATCATCGGAATCTTTATTTGCGTGCAGGCCAAACAAGCATCGCGGGGAAATAGAACATGAAGCGTGACATACAGCCTACCCATAAGTGTCGATTTCGAGCTGCTCGAGGCCGGTGGTCAGATCAGAAAGAAAGTCGGCGACGCTGAACGATGAAGTGGGTCGTGTTCCTGTCGCGTTTATTATCGATCATTTCACCTTCTTCGTCGGCCGGTCGACAGGATCGACAAAGTGGGTTGCCCGCTCTGTACCCGGGCGAATTAGCCTCGCGAATATTTATGTTGCGCGTACGAAAGTCAACGTCGATTAATGTTGATACCGTGGAACGAGTTTACGGGTGTGATGCGGATCGATAACTTTCTTCACGGGTACACTGGATCGAAAATCGGGGGAACCTAAACGCGTGCGTACAGCGGCATAATTACTTTCGTTGCGCAATACATTTTTCCTCCGTTTTTATTCCATCCCAATTTTGAAGTTTTATACGGGTTTAGACGAATTCGTCGGGAAACACGAGCCTCAGAATTGATTGTGAACATTATTGGTTGTGCCGAGGGGGGGACAGATAGATTAATAACGGATTGAAAGTTAATATCGAGTAATGGCTGTACAGGATAGCACGAAATGAAATTTGCATATTTGCTACGAAAAGATTTCCATTAAATATATTTCCATTATTCTTGAAGTTATTTCAAATATCTCTGGTCTGTCATACCAGATGTGCGATATATTTGCAATCAAAATGAGCATCGCTTTTATATAAATAATATTACAGATAACATATCCCACCATTAAAAGTGATTATTATTGTTATTTCATTTTCCATCTCTATCGAACGTTAGGTCGATTAAAATCAAGCCAATTTAGATACCATTTATAGTTCCAGCTACCTGCTATGCTACATTACAAATTACGTTTAATTGGCATGCGTCCGCAATACGATAGATCAACATTTTTTTCTTTCTACAGCGATACATTTTCTGTCGTTGAAACGAGCCGACTGGTCGCCCCGTTTCCTGCGCCATGTGCCGCAGATATGGTATTAATTAAATTAATTTAACGAGCAGGTTCCAAAATCGGTTAATTCGCTCGGCTAGACGCCGATGTTTTAATTGCACACTGGTGCTGGCTGGTCGGTGGGCAAATCGCTGAACTGGCACGTGCGTGTGCCACAGTGTTCGATTCCATTCGCGATTAATCGTGTCGACGTGTCATTGCATATTTCATACACAATCCTGGATACGGGGCGCAGTGAACGACCTTTTACGTAACCGAGCTAAAAAAACAGCGGAATTTATGCATACACGTAATTGCTGTGGCATGAATCGTAGATACGTATATTAGAACGGGATTAACGAGTTCATTCTGGAGGTGTGACAACGAGGGTAATCGCCGAATGTAGCGTTTGGTTGATATTAAAACACCAACAAATTATGTATTAGTCTGTGGCTTATTTAAAACATGCTCCGTTTCTTATGAATGCGACTTAGACGACAACGAAAAATGGTGTTTCAAGCGATGGAACTGTTTTAACATCTCGCGACCGGGTAACGTCAATTACGATGATCAGAGAATTGATATTTTACTGATCGATTTATTTTAAAGTTACTTACGCCTAATTATTCAGGTACGGACCCGCATTGCGAATAATCAGTGTAATTGCTATCGCTGCGTGCAATCCCGTTTCAGATTAATTCTGAAACAATTTACTGTTCGACCGTTAAACGGAATCAATTTGGTAGCGAACGTAGCGTAATCGTGATCAGCTGCAATCGAATTCACGCTATATCCGAAAGCAAACTTAGGACAGGCAGACTTATCCTACGAAAGTCGAAACCTTCTTCCGCTTCGGTCACGTACAAGAGAATCGCGCGCACACGCAATCCGTACCAGAGGAGCCTAGATAAAACTGGGCACAACAAATAAATCGTGTACATAAAACTGGTCGGAATTTCAATAAACGATTAAGCGAATTAATTGACCGCCGGGGAGCGCAGTAAAAACTGGTATTTTCGCGTTGTTCCAGCACAACGCAGCAAACTCAACAACTTTCTAGTCTCAATTGGATCGCGTGAGGCTCACTATAAAGACACGGATTACACGAGTATCGTAACGACCGCGGCATCGGCAATTGCGTGAACGATAATGCCGCGATAACACTGATACGGGGCAGCGCGGAATTTAAATCGTTCCCTATCCGTCGCAGCGTCTTCGCGCGTTATACGTTCTTTCTTGTACCACAGGAAATTACGACACCGCTTTCTGCTGATACGTGCTCTGTTATGTCAGCGGAACCGCGCGATACCTAACGTTACTTTCGTATTGTTGATTACACGGAAGCAACCACGTGACTTCCTATCACGCGTTTTCTCATCGCGTCGACGATCGCTGCACACGAGGCTGCGAATGTAATCTCCGCCTTGTTCGCTTAACTCTCTGATTGGGGGACCCCTGAAGCGATGGTAATTACCTTACAGATTAATGACGTAATTATGAACGAATAAAAATGGATGATTTTCAAGCGCGATGCGCGTTACGATATCTAACGCAGACAGGAAAAGGATTAATTCAGAGTTGCCGGTGAAACAATTTCGTATCGCGTTTTGTTCTATTTTCTTCATGCTGGTTAGGGATTATTCACTGCGATGATAGATATAGTTTCATAAAATTCATAGGAAGAGTTAGCTGCCTCAATTATTCAATCCTTTTATGCAATCGGAATTTGCAATTCACATGGATAATGGGATAAGGTGGACAGAGGCGACAACAATCATTTTAATGAACGTATTCCTGTGGAACGAAGATTATGCACTGCTGATTTATCCATCGAACGTGCCCACATAATTTAAAGAAACATGTATCCAAGGGCGAGGATGAAATATGATTCGCGTTACAATTTTAATCCGATTATTGCTTCGGGGAAACAGTTGGCGGAGCATCGACGAAGTATTTAAATCGAAGAATTAAAGATTAATTACAGGCACCTTCGATTCGTACGAGAAAGAGAATTGGACTGTTGTTCAACCTTTTACTTCCAGGGCTAAATAATGAGAAGGCGGCGGTTCAATTAGAAAACAGTAAAGGAACAACAATGGGCAGATTGAACCCATAACGTACATTTCTAAGACGGGGCGAAAAAAAATTCGATCGAGGTTGCTATTGGAATGCGGCACGCGGTTCAGCTTTCGCTTCGATCTAGATTACGAATATTTATTGTTAACGCGATCGCGGTTCAAAATCAACAGCACAGGTGCAAAGAAGGAACAATGCCCGCCGCGGCACGCAAATATGACTTAGAGAGAGGAAAAGGTTCGAGTCGAGGTTGCGAGTGAAATCCCCGCGTTCTAGCTTTTACTCTGACCGAGGAACACTTAACGCTATAGTGGCCACGTTAAAGAGGTGTTATTGCGATATGAGCAATGGTCAGGCCAAATTCGTATCGCGGGTACAATTCACGGGGGAGAAAGAAAATCCACTCCAAACCAGTTCGAGTGTCCTCAATAATTTCCCATCGTTTTATGAAACGAGCAAGATTGACCAGTCGATGCCGTAGAAAACGAAAAACGCCCGTCCACGCGCAAACGACCGCACAATTAATTCAGGACCGGACAAATCAAGATTATTTCGCAGCACGGTTTCGCGTGTCAGCTGGCGAAACGAGTTGCATACCCGGGGATCTCATTTTTACGCAGCAGGGAAACAGTAGAGTTACGACACAGCAACCACAGATTACCTTCCAACGAGAGCTCCGTCTAATCTCGGCGCCGCGAAGGATTCCGTTTCCACGGCGTACACCCGTGTCAGAACATTGACCGTAGCGCGGCGTGCCCTTTTTTCCCCCCCATTCGCTAATGAAACGCGTGAAGAAACCAAGGAAAATTGTCACTAAGTAAATGACTCCCGTAAATGTACCTGCTGCGAGGGACCTTTAAGAAACTTGTTGCGAAACGCGGCCATTACGTTGCTTTACTGGCGAATATTGTACAATCGGAGCCTTCTCTCTTGCGTCAAAAGATTCAACGGTATCCGCGGTACGTGGAATGAGGGGTGCACCAGGGGGTCACGCGGCCGGTGATACGAGAGGGATAATGATGATTTCGTTCGAGAAATGAGATATGAAATCGCGGATAGGAAGAGATTTCAAGGGGAACAATTTCAGACGCTTTGTCGAGTACCTTGTATCTCATTCTGTCACGAATGAATGAATTTTACAATAGATTTCATTAAAGGGAGACTTTATTCCAGCCACCTGTATCGATGATATTATTCACGGTAATTGCTGAGGTAACTCGAATGGATTTACATGGAAATGTTTTTACAGATGCACGATGTTTACAAGGATAGATGGTAATGAATGTTCAGTAAAGAGAAATCCGGCTTCGTTATTCAACGAGTGGACCTTCCGACTGCGTTCGAATTGAAAAATGCAGAATAACATGGATTATGCGAGTACGCGCTGGTGGTGTCGCAGTTTTTATACCAATGTTTTTTTTACTCTATCTACATACTGGGGAATAATTGCATGCGCATGTTTAATAGTGCCTATTACGACAATGTCGAAGCACCAAAGCGACAAAAAATATGAGGTAAGAAAGCAAGCGGCGCTATGTGCACGACGAATGCATATCTGCCAACGTTAGTACGCGAAAAAAATGAAACTTTTAATTCGGATGAAACTGATCGGAAGCAGACTGCGATAAATTGACTCGTTCTTAATCGATAAAAGAAGTTCCAATAACAGATTTCTCTGACATGGTCTCTGATAGACCACCGATCGTGAAAAACCGGGCACCGTTCGTAAGAAGATCCGTTGATCGAAAGGGCACGCGTAATCTCTGGAGACAAGCTGCAGTGTATCCGAGATTTCTTTATAATCAGTTTCGAAGAGACTTCCCACAGTTCAGATACATCTGAGTTTATAATCTCTCGAAATAGACACGAGTTCAAAGAATGCAGTGTACAGCCAAATTGGAATTCTTTTAATCTCGCGGCCCAAACAATGTTCTATCTGCGCCTTGTGGGAATGAAATCGCTAGAGGATTGTAGGATCGATGAAACAGTGATAAAACGTGCCCCGAGGTATTTGAAATTTAAATGGGAACCATAACGAGTTTAAATTCTTCTGCTGCCAGCCTATGAATTTCAGATTCCGCATCTATTATCGTATCGGAAGCAATTATTTTTTCTGAAAATTCACGGGTTTCGCGATGCCGGAACTTCATTCCATTTAATATACCTCCAATTCTTGCGTCTATGCATAAGTGAAATTGTTTGGCTCTTAGGTAAATAGCTACCTTCTTTGCAGTGTTCGATCTATCCAAATAGTAGCTGGAAATAGAAGTGCAAATGAAGAAGCTACATGGTGAAGGCTGGCTACAATTTGCCTATCGTTGTATTTCAACAAAATAACTATTGCCGAGGAAGAAATATAAGGTGAGCTTCTGATTCAAAATTATTATCAGTGTACAATCACAAAAAGTATTCCTACGACTACTAATAATAAAGTAAGTGAACATTGTAAGTAAAAAACAACTGCTTCCTGCGTCAAAGCACATCGTAACTCAAGTGAAAAAAGCCGTCCGATCACTTACATCCAACAATTGGAGGAACCCAACCCCGGTGCACTCGAAAAAGTAAACAAAATGAGGAAAGGGTCACAAAAATCGAGAGGGGAAGAGCTACTTCTTCTCTGGATCTTCATCCAGATGAACGCAAAAGCGGAAGACCGTGTTTGTAGCTAGGGACAACGAGTATGCTCTCTGTACGTTGCCATAATATCGCTTTATCGGATCTACCGTTATGTCGATCCGTTCTGCATCGACGGTGTACGATTCTCGTTCTATGCACGCCATTCGCATAGCAACACCGGAAACCTAGCAGCAGGACCACATGGGACGCCGTCGTCTACGACAGTCAACGTCACTGATCGATGTCAGTCAACCGGTCGATCCAAACTGGTCAGCTAGAGAGGTGATCTAACTGTAAATCTGACGCTTTTCGCCCGTCGTCGTCGTCGACGCGAATCAAATGTATCACACGAACGACGTAAACAGATAGCCGTTGCTCGACGGTAGCACGAACCTGCCACTCGATACCGTTTCGATCGTGGACCGTGTTGAAACGCTCGTCAGGTCGGCGCGGCGTCGCTGACCGATTTGCATAACAAATCTAAGTGTCGTTTGTGCGTACCCGTGACTGAAGTCGATATTTAAATCCCGTCAATGGCTTATGCCGCGCGGCGACACGACACCGTTTCGACGCTTCGATTTCACGTTTTTGTCGTGATTTTTCCTTGAATACGTGCGCCGTTCGACAGACGGTGCGCGAAAGCGTTTAGAACGGTCGACGTTCCACGCGCTGCGGTATTCGGTGAAATCTAGACCAACGATTCGCCAATTTCTCGTCATTCTGCCCTTGTAACCCCGGCGAGGTCCCTTCACCGTCTTCGTTTGGGTACATCGCGATTCGTGACATTTATCCCAATCTCAGGAGGAACGCTTTGTGATGGTCTTTGAACTTGGGTGGAAGTTATGTCTACGTGTATTGTTAGCGTGGAAAAATGTTTTTCCTCGTTGCGGTTCCGTATGAGAATTACGTACATCGGCGTTTCCAGTGCCGATAAACATCGCTTAATTTAAACTTCACGTTCGCTTCCCTGAGTATCTGTTTAGTATTCGTTTAACGGGCAGGATTAGACGTTAATTAGCGGGCAACAGAAATTCCTTCAGGAAGAGGAAAGGAAGTCTGAGTGTGTATATATATGTGTGTATTAGGGTGGTTCTCGGCTATAGATGGTTCATAGTCGTGCTTTCGCAGTCAGGGGCGTTCCGATCATTATGAAAATAATGTTCAAGGGGAATGAGACTGATCAGATAATTATAAAACGTCGAAATCTTTAAGATTCAATTGAGAATTGTAATTGGTCCCAAAATTGTTCACACCTCGGTATATATTCGTAAAGGAGGGTCATTAAAGAAGAATCGACTTTTGTCACTGGCACTTTTTCAAAAGCCATTTAACCAACAAAGTTCTAAGAAAGGCCAAACCTTCAATTTCCTACTCGGATATCAAGTGCTTTAAGATACACTTGAGCATTATACTATTAACTTACTGTGCTTGTTCTGAAATTCTATTTTATCCGCCTATTTTTTTTTTTATGTAATGAAACAGAACGAGATGTACCAACCTGAGAAGAAGGTTTCTGGAGGAACGTCGCGATTCCAGCCCGCACCCTGTTTTTGACACCGCGCACAGTTCCCTTGGCACTGCGTATGGCTTCCTTATCGAGGATCTTGTAACCGGCAAAACATTCATCGGTCTCCTTATCGCCTAAGACCACTCCCCTGCTCGTGTCCTTATTGTTCCCCTTCAGTTCGTTCATGTGAAACTTGTAAAACCTGTCATACTCGTACAGGTACTTCTTGCCAGTCACAGAATTAATGGTGTTATCAGCATCATTGGCAACCGATTCTTGTTCTAACCGTTCCTGTTCTTGTTTCCTCTCCTCGTACGTGCATTCCTTTACCACTGGGGACGATAGCCTGCCATTTTGTTCCGTCGATAGCAACGGACTTCTGATTCTTGGCGTGGAGGAGGCCTTCGATAAGGAGGAAGCACCGGACGGCGACGGTGAAACGCTAGGTGAAGCTCCGATTGAACAGGAATTCGAGTGAACTTCCGCCGTCGTAACAGCTGGCGCGGATTCTTTACACATTTGCTCCTCGTTCTCGTCAGACAATACCAAGCGACTCAGATTCAGGACAGTTTCATTGGCGTCCCGATACTTCTGATCGTTCTGCAATCCATTTTCCAAACGATGATTCCGACCATCCTCTTGGAAATCCATGGACGCTCGGTTCGACTCGACATCGTTTCCATTGATACTTCCTTCCACTATTCTGTCGCTCAGATCTCTGCCATTCAACGAGTCACAGCTGATGTTACTCTCGTTGTCATCGCTGTCTACCTCTGCGCCACTGCTGGTCAGGCTGCCGGTACGGTTGTGTTGCTCATTGGCCAACGTGACCTTGCTGGCGTTCTTCTTCTTAGGAAGAGGCGGCGGTGTGCCGTCCAGGTCGCTACAGGTGCCGCTGTCCAATGTGTCACTGGGCGAACACTGCCCGCTGGACATCACCATCCCGTTCAATTGACTGGGGTACGAATTATAATAGAAGCAAGCACTCGGACTGTTTTTCGCAGTGGTTGTGTTCAATGGTTCCGAAGTTTCACGATGAACCATCTCTCTCTCCGAATGACCCTCGTTTTGGTTACGCTTCTCCTTATTGTTATTATTATTATTATTGCGCTCGAAGGAGTTCGAGCCGACACTGATCCTCACACAGCCGTCACCGGCACCGGCACTTCCACAACGCTGCTCGTTCACCAGATTCGTCGCACTCACGACCACACCACCGTCACGCTTGCTCGAACGTTCGCACCCGATCCCGTTCCCCTTTTCGGCTTCGCGCCCGACGTTCTCGTCCAGAGTCAATAGTACGGTCGATATCACTCTGCCGTTCTTGTCACCATCTGGATTGATCTTGATCTTCACCACGTGGGCCGCCTGTTGCTGCTGTTGTTGCTGTTGATGCAGTTGGACGTACTGGTGCTGTTGTTGCTGGCTCTGCGTGTTCTGCGCCGGCTTCACGGTGCTCTGCTTACCGTAGCCGTTCGCAGCCTGCACTTCCGGGATTCTTCTCCTACAGGTTGCCGCGGAATCGACGCCAGGAGCGGCCAGTCCGACAAATACCGTTGCTCCGGCCCCGGTGCTCAGAGGTGCTGTGGGGGGGCTGGAAACAGTCCGGATTGACACAGTCTGTCGGGCAACCTGACTCGCGTCTCGGGCCTGAGCCTTCGCCGGCAGTGTCGGTGGAACGGTCATCGTGGCGATCTCGTCCATATACACATTCGAGGGCCCTGTCAGCTTCGTCGATGACGAGTTACACCTGGTCTACAGCCTGCGCGATCTTTCGTGCTCTACTCTGTTCTATTTCGTTTTCCGGTCGGGGGAATGCAGGCTCAAGGTGTTACGAGGGCAGCTGACTTTCTTGAGAATGAATTTCTTAGGCAGGCTTCGGGAATCGTTTGGATAGTGGAATAATTGTTGAACTGGATGGGTGAACAACAGGTGGTTGACAGGTTTGATCGAAGAGGGTCTGCAAATGTCTTGGCTTTGCTTTCGGGAAGTGATAGTCTGAATGTATTGCACAAACTGTAATCCCTGTCACGTTCGTTTTCATGAATCACAGTTTCACACACAGGAGCTCGACATATGGCGCGACGTATTGCGAACACCAGAGACACCGTGCCACGAAAGTTTTAAAAACTGTCAAGCATCGCTATTCACTAATCACACTCCAGCTCCCTGTAGATGCTCGAACTCGTTCTCCTCCTTGCGGCAATTCAGCAGAACGGGGAAGAAAAGAATCCCAGTTGCTTCTCCGTGCTCAGTAGATGGTCGAAAGTCGTGATAGTCGGCGACACTGCACCTCATGGATCTCTGGGGTGTATACTTTCCGAGGAATACAAAAAAACGCCCGCAAACATCGACGAACGAGCACACGAGCTTCAGAAAATCTGTCCACAGGGACGCGGTTCTGTTGAGAAACGAAGAGGAGAAACGGCGGAACGAAAGAGGAGAAGAACAGACCGAGAGGAGCAGAGATAGAAGAAAGAGAGAGAGAGAAAGGGTGAAACAAGCGTACCGCCACTTACTAACCGCATACGTCTATCGCGAGCAGCGCATGGTAAACCCTGCTATACGTTCGACAACGAC
Organism: Nomada fucata; assembly: GCA_948146005.1. NCBI lineage: Eukaryota > Metazoa > Arthropoda > Insecta > Hymenoptera > Apidae > Nomada > Nomada fucata. Next base: position 11,743,071 of record OX411275.1, read on the forward strand.
ACAACGAAGGTGACAACAGTCGACGACGGCGATCGTTCACGGTACGGGCCGTCAGTAACTGTACTGAGTGCCTCTGACACTTACTCATGCAGTTTCGTAGGATAGGTGGGGGAGACGTTGGGCCTCGCGACGGGGCACAGTGAAACCGGGAGTGGGAATGTCGGCTGGTTCTTGGGGCCAGGAGTGGGGATGCTTGGGCCAGATCGAGAGTGGGTCTGTACACGTAGGCTGTGAGATCGAATAAGGAGAAGGATGGTGGAGCTACATAGTGATGGGAGTGATCCAATTCTTTCTCGTGGTCCTCGTTCAAATATCGATACACTTGTCGGGAGGAATTTAATGAATTGCTTCGCAGGGTTGGTTGAGTGAGACCGATCGCATTGGAGTGAATGCGAAATCGTATTAGTATCACGACATTCACCGAAGAATGCGTCGATACTGTCGCAAGCAGAATTGAGTAATAGTTGGCGAAACACGTGAGGGACTGCAAATAAAAATGCGGCAGAACCAGCAGCATGTGAATTATTAGGGAGAGATAATCGTTCGGATACGAGAATTCAGTGGAGAGTGGAATGCCAGTTGCCTCTTGTAACGAAATGCTGCATTGATTATAGTTTCTTAAATTTTTGCGCCTGGTCCAGCCGAAGAGTCGCACTGGGAATCTATCGCAAATATTAGGACCTTTTGCAGCTGTGTGGAGTTTCTACCCTTTCCTAGCGTTTCGCTCATCTCTTGTTTTGTTTCAATAGTTTAGCGCTACAAGTTTCACTCTTTATGCCATTGTGCTCTCGGTACCATCCGATTTACGTGATGTAACAGCTATTATTATCGAACGTCCACCCATTTCATCGTATATTTACCGAAATTTACATAATGCTACAGGGTTTTGCATTAATACATATAATACTAATTCCATATTGAATCAGAAGCGTGCATCCCTTTCATGAAAAATACATTTTCCTATTAAAAGAACCGTGTATAAACCGTCCATCGGATTAATGAGCAAGGTAGGTACATGTGCTTTTTGCATAAAACATTCGAGCAGAAGTACTTTCGTATAACGTAATTCAGAAATAAATGCAGAAAAGTGTCCTATAATTAAAGGGGCGAGTACACTTGCGAAAATTGTAATACTATAACATTTATCGTTTAAACGGAATCAATCCTGCTTCGATTAACAAAACTAGACATAATTTGATAATCAATTTCGAATTGGCACTTACTTGCGTATTCTTACGTACATCTCGAGTAGCTATATTTTATTAGTAGAAATCGATACTAATTGGGAGGTACGTATCATGACCATCGCCACATTGAACGAGTGAACCGTCGAAAGAATGAACCAGCATGGGGGCCCAAGCTCGAGTGAATGAGTGAAGGAATGAAAGAAGTTTCAGGTCTATGTGTGCGTAGGTAAATGAGCTGTCGGTTGGGGGGCACGCGAGTGAACAGGTAAACGCGTTAGCAGGCGATCGAGCCAGTGAAAGGACGAGTGTGCGAGCGTACGTAGAGGGTGAATAAGGGGAAAATACATGACACTATGGTGTGGAAGGAAAGGATAGAGGTAGGAGAACGAGTGCTGGAAATCGTCTGGCAGGTAAGCATTTGCTCGTGGTGGACGTGGCGTCCTCTACCGAGCCAGGTAGAATCGACTATCCGGTTTCTCATTTAAATACCTGTTCTTTACCGTTCACCGGCTTTCTCGCGTACACAGGTGGGTGTCTGTGTGCGTTCTACATTACAGATGCGCGTTTTGCTAATGGATTTGTGTACCTGCCTGAAGGTGTACACCTGCCAAAATTTCGTGTAATACTATGTATTAAGACGATGTTGGTGAACTGGCGTATTTTGGGGTCCATTTGTCTTCGTGTTTTAAATATATTTCTCCGCAAAAAATGAACCAGCTATGGGAGCGACAATTATTTTCAATAATATCCAGTATTATACTTCATTGTTCCCCGCGAACCAAAATGATTCTTTTGTTGTTGGTAATTCGCAAAATTAAACTGCTTTATACGCGAAGTAAAATAGAAATTTATACATCCTTAACAATTTTTGCTTTATCAAACATTCACTACTGATATCCCAAATTGCAAGACTATTTTTTCTCCCTTTTTTTTTATCATCCAAACTACCTGTTTCGAGGAGACCAATGAACAGCGACATACTTTGTAATCGAATATTTCCCCAAATGCTACCTAGGACGATTTGACGTTAGAATTGAATAATTGTCCCACGATGTAGGGGGTATTCCTTTCGAAAGTAGTCAGTGCCTACTTTGTACGAGTACGGCCGAGTGCGAATGATCGTATGAAATAAGAGCAACGAGACAACTAGTTCCGGAATTATTTTCTAAACTCTCATGGCAATGTTCACCTGGCAATGGGATGTATCGGCGTAGTTGCGTAACACTTTCCGTTTGTTTGCTCCTGTTTCATCGTGTTAACCGTAAGCGTTGCAAACGGCCGTGTAATTACTTCTGCGGGAAAGCAGAACGGCTGTAATTCTTTGATAACTCGAGTTACGTAGTGAGCGATGAATGAATCTGTCCCGGCGGGAAGCGGCTCCGTTTTATCAACAGCTCGACTACGAGGAGATGATCGATTTTTTTTCGGTTACCTGCCGGTAACGCGAGAGATTGATCTCGCATACGCATGCCAGGTAAGTGGGATATTTGTCCGCGTAGGCAAGATTACGCTTGTGCATTGATAAATATCATATAATTGGATTCACTTAATTATCGATGATACTTTCTACCGTAAATTCATGATCATGTATCTAGCGTGTATCGGGCTAGAAATTTGAAATAAATTGTGTAGTATATGTGAGTATTAAGTAGAAGTATTTATGAATTTGTCAGATAGAAAGTAGCGAGCTGAACAGTTAAAAATTAAAATCTTTTCCAGCGATGTGAAAACGATCCGTTCAGTTAGAAAATTTATATAGTTCCGTGGGTGTTCTACATAAAATTAATTTGACGAAAATATTAGCGACCGTAGTATAATTATATGGGTAAGCTGAAAGCTTATAATTCATCCTAGCATATATTTCAAAATATTTCGGATATTGCGGAATTTTCGCCCTGAAACAGTTCATCATTGTATATTTAATATTCATTGAAAGCTGTTGAGTAATAAACTGTATGTTTAAACGAGAAGGTAAGCTGAGAGGGCGAAACAAATATGTTTTGTTCCAGGTTTCACTTTACTTTATTGTCTTTCGTACTAGAACAGGTGGCTACTTGAAAGTACTGCTGCTGCTGGCAACCCCACAGTCGCAGATCTCGAGCCGGGATGAAAAAGGAACAATTTAAGTTCTGACAGCTGCGATGCAACGACTTGTTCACGGAACCGGCAGAATTTTATGCGAAATTCAAACAAGAGAAGAGGAATCTAATTCAGGCAAACAACGTATTTTTTGGACAATTAATTCGGACCAACTAATTTTATTAATTATATTATTTCGTATTAATGTGCTGCATATTATTTCCTTCACTACAGTCTTTCATAAATTACTTTTCTGTTTTTATTATAATGTTATAAATATCTACACTTGTTTTACAGGCACACCGTTTTATGTATGTACTTTCAGAAAACACGTGTCTGACAATTGCTATATTATTCTACTCCGTTTAATCTAATTTGTCTAACTTTCGAACATTAGATGATTGCCTGCTGTATTAAAGTTTGTACTGATATTATATAGAGGGGCCGGCGAGTACCTAGTGAAGCGAGTCTTATGGCTTCAGCACACTTAATTTCATTTATCGACCATCATAATGAATAAGCTCCTTGATTATGAACATTTAAACTCAATTTGTTAAGCACTTTATTATTACTAAGTCCCGACAACGTTTCAGCAGAGTTCATTTGCACGAGGCAAGGTATTGATATTTTTTGGTCGTCGTATGAATTTCACTGCAACACCATTAATATTTATTGTATTTATTCATCTTCGTGAATCCCATGGCATTACCATGGAGCAGATTCTGTAGCAAGTGTTTTCCAGAACCATCATTTTCTCAAGTACGGTTATCAGTAATTACATAAATTATTGCAATTTAATTTCTTTCGGTTGTTATACAAAATTCTTCTTCCTACTCGGGAACAGTAGGAAACCAGTCCCTTCCTCCATGTAAATAACTTACCTGAGCAAACAAAAGAATCTGCATACAAATTAATCATTAAAATATCACTGTTCAAAAAGGAAGGTATCATTCGCAAATAATCACCGATCGCGGATGTCGTCGAGACTCTCGAACGACATTTCATCCCTCATACCTCAATCTCCTATCGACTGTCGATATTCGACCCTCGTTACGTGTGAATTCACGCCTCCAATTTACCTGTAGGGCACGTATTACGGCGTTTTTACGATGTCGTAGAGAAACCATGACAATCGCACGCTCTCCAGATTGGATAGAATAAAATGAAATATCTGATGATTCGTTCAGACGAACCGTCGTGTCGTACGTTCCGACGTTCTTACGTTAAATCACGATTTTACACGACCGTGGGTATCGGTATCGATCGGTTAATCCCACAGTGTTCGATGTTTCTTTTACTCCTTATTATTTGTCCTTACTTTCCACATACCTCACCTGGTAAACCAGTTGGGTAGTACGCCTTTCTTTCCATGCCACGGAACCTGTATTCTGCATACCACTTAACGCGGCATGCGATTGAATAAGCAACTTTATAAACATCTAGAGGAACATGGAAGCTGTTTGCCTAGGAAACCATAATAAACTCTTGGGAATTCTCGGTTTTTCCTTATTTGCACTTGTCCGTGCACGTGTGTATCGTAGATTTGTGATTTGCGATATGTATTCTGCGAACGTATGTAGGTTACATATGTATGTGACTTAATGGGAAGCAAGCGCTTATGCATACACGTTGAAATGTATATTCTGCTATAGTTGTTATCGGTTTCTTGGGTAAAAGAAGTATATACCGGAGTTTGAAGCACAATATTTGCGGTATAAATTGTTATTCTTACTGTTATTGTTGATTACGTTAACTATTGTCGTTGTAATTCTTAATTGCTGTCTGCGTTAATTGCTGTTATAGTCATTATTACTTTTCTCATTACCTAACAAGTACATTGTTTCGTTCACTCATGATTGCAAATATGTTAATTCACAGAAATTCATACCGCGAATGGCGCGGGTTACGACGACGATTATGACACACACATTATCATTATTATAATATTATGCACTCGCTGAATCGCGCAACACGTATTTCAATTTCCACGCAAATATAATTGAACGCAAAATCCAAGTCAAAAACATGTTAGCTAACAATAATTCTCGGTTTCTAATCATCTTCAAAGCCATCGCGTGCACGGCGATTATCGTAATCGAGTTGCACAAGCACACCGAATATACGCCTTTCGGAACGAATTATTAACCAAAAAGGAAAATAAAGGAAATGTCGGCCTGTTAACACCGCCAGAATTTACTGGACAATTCTCGAACGTCGTCTACCAATCTGCAACATCCAAGAAATTATCGCGCATGCGAAAAATATGACGCGCAATAAAGTACGCGTGTACGATTTGCATAAAGGAACCAGGACAAACGGCCGGGCCCTAACGAGCATGATATATTACTTTCGCAAGACGACGCGCTTATATTGAGATATTCCTCGTAGGAATGAGAGAAAAATGATTACTGGAATCTGTGCCGCATCGGCGATCGTGTTATGCCCGAGCCTTCGTGTATTGGCCTTGCAATGTGCGTGGGACGTGTTGGGGAGTAGAACAGGTTCCGTTACACCTTCCAGCATCGAAGCATTCCATCGGCATCTGCCCGCTACCACTTTGCAATTCTTTTTCCTTTCCGTTTGAAGGGTGGGGTTATTTCACACCGGTGACCCTCGACCTGATCGACGCTGACGGCGATGAACCTGTGCGTCGGTGTCCGCGTTCAGAGGGAAACGTTCGAAGGAAGGGAAACACAAGCGTGCACACCATTGAAGTAACAGTGACATTTATATTTGATTGCCTCTTACACTTACAATTGGTTAACACTGATCGTGTCGATATTGGACGTGAAAATTCGAGATTTTCTAGTGGACGTCGGTTTAGATTAACGATGAACCGTGGTGTACACGATTTAAGCATAGGACGACTTTTGTACGCACTGCAAAGTAATTCGTTTCTGTACAATGTATTAGTATTACAATTGTGACAATTTGCGGGCTATGGTAATGAGTGTTATAATCGTGACAACTTACGCACTAGAATGATAAATATTATAGTTACATATTGTTAACTCCGGCTATGTAAAATTGTTCGCGCGTCTTGGTCTGAAAATATTTGACACCGCGGAACGCATTTGAGTGGCCGCAATTAGAATTTTATTCGCGCTAACTGCTGCGCGTAAATGAAACTTCCTTCGGTGCACGTCGACCGGTTCGTTCGATATAAATCCGAGAAAAATGAACAATACGAATAATCTCCTTACAGAATTAGTTCGGCAAGAATCGCCCTAGGATTAAATATTGCACAATTGCATGAACATTTCTCACGGCTCGTGCCTCGTTCGATATTGAAATTATTCGTTTACAGAGTATTATAATCGTAAAAATCTTATCAGCTTTCTATACAATGCTCTAAAGGAATTAAGAGTTCGGACAGAATCGTGAAAGTATCGCTAGAATGCTGTTAGCTATGGCGGTAGCGAATTTATGCAGGTAGCTCAGTTTCCCTGGATAGAAACCAAACGTTCATGGGATCCGACTTGCCCTTCATGGTCACGGGTCCCCTGTACTCCAACAGGAATTGCGGATCTTGGTTCTCGGGCATGCACAGATACCTACGACGAAGGCAAAAAAATATTCATTACTATCAATTGAATGCACCGACACAGCATATACAATATTAAAACTGAGAAAAAAATTATATCACATTAGAGCTATCTGTACCAAAGAAAATTATCGTAATTTAATATATATATATATATAATCTACAGTAAGTGTTGTGGATAATAAAATATTAGTACAGGATTCGCCTTCTGAAAGATATAAGAAGATGCTGGGACCGCCCACGTGATTAAGGTTGTTGCAATCAGACATGGAAAGTTGAAAGCTCCGTTATTCTTCCGAACTTCAACAAAGTTTCTGGAAGCGCACAGTTTCCAAATTCTGACTTTCCGAATTATTTCAGGATTTCACAAAAATAATCTCTCCAAATATCGTTCTCCCCTAGCAGTGCCAGTTCAATCCGTCAAACGATTCCACATCACGACGACAACTTCACAACTATCGCGTACATCCCGAGAATAATATTGAACTAATATTTATCCATCTTTATATATTACTCCAATAAAGTATGTTGAATAGTAATTCAAGTCGCAGGAAATACCTGACGATTTACTGCATATTAAAAATCGTAATACTAAGAAGAGATCGAATTATTAAAAACAGCTAATAACCAATATCCCCTTAAATTACGTACATATATACATATGTACATATGCCCCTGCATTATTCAACAGAAACTTGCACCACGGTCACCCGAGTGGTTTTGTTGCACCCTTCGTGAACGAACAGAAGAAGCCCTTGAAATATACTTATTTAACGTCTAATCGAATTAGCCCTCTCTTGTTTCCTCGGTTGTTCCTCCTGTCAGCTATCATTCGCAGGCGAACAATGCTTGAGATAGTTCGCTGGCAAGTCACAAACGTTTGTTTTTAACACCGGGATCAGTGAATGTCACCTGTCGGACATCTCCATCGAGTAAGAGGGCGGAATGGAGGTGTTGATCGACTGTTACTTCGACAAACTGTTCTCCGAGATGGAACGCAGTTGTCTGGCCTCGAGATACAAACGTCGAGAGATGGTTGGGTACTTTTCAGACGTGATAAACAGCTGCGCCGAAGGTAATTGTATTATCTTACGAAATCTATGCGCGCCTTTCTTTGTATGGCGAACGTTGATTCATCGGGACGAATTATGTGAAGTAATGTCATCTACTTAACGCGTTGATATGAACCTTGGTGGCATTAGAAAAAGACAAGTTTCCAGAGGGTGTAAATAGTTTGTTGTTATATGTGAGTACATAGTTGTGTTACGCATACAAGAGAATTCATACCTTCTTGAGCGTTTGAATACTGACGTTTCTCCGGCGAAATATTCTGACATCTTGAATGAACTTCTGAAGATTTCAATCGACGGAAATCTATGATTATTCTCGACAACGCGCGACTGTGAAGCAACTTTTAAGTGGATTCCGATAGACTTGAAACTGTTATTACTTCATAATTTATTTCGTACCCTTTCATATCGGCGCAACACCCATTCCAAACAATTCGCTAGATAGCGAATCAATTGTTCCGTATGAACCATTTATTATCCGTCTTATCATTTGACGTATAAGTAGAAACGCAGCAAACACTTGTCACATTGTGTTTGAATAATCGTGCATTATTATAAGGAACGGATTACGGCCCATAGTTTACAGTACGACTAACGGGGATTGGTAAAGGTCCGATACGAATCAGCCTCGAAGCGTGTCAACGCACTTGTCCGGATGTTTCCGTTTCAATGGACAGAGGGTTCGCCCATCGACCTGCTAGAAATTGTATTGTGTGATCACGAAAGTGGCTCGAGCGAGAATACCGGAAAGAAAGTGATCCTGTGTCATTTTCTATGCGGGAGAAACCCTCGCATCATTCGCCACCATATGATTTTACTTTCTTTGAAAAATTATGCAAACCGAAACGACGCGGACGGAATCACTTATCCGTGAAAAAAAGACTTTCGCGACTCGCGCTGTTCCGTAATACGCTTCGTGCTACGTAGCAAAGCACGAAGAACGTATGCTGTGACGGTGACTTTACGTTGAATTATTGTGGATATATGAATGGTTAAAAATTTGTTAAGAACGGTTAGAAATTCGCCCTTGAATCTTCGTACCATGGATTACCATTGAATATTTTGCACGGTACTAATTTACGAGTAGATTTAATTTGTTGGTTTTTTATTAGTCTGCGTTGAACGGTTTGCTTTTCATATCTGTTCAAACGGTGGGCGTTTTAAGTGTGTGATAAGTAAGAAATTATATTTTCAGTTAAAATATTATTAATAATAATATCGGGAAAATTTTATTCCTGGAATTTGCATCGTATATAATTTTAATTCCTTACTTAGATTTCTCGGCGGTTTAATTGATCACATACATGAATAAATCTTCCCCCTTTTAGTTACAAATAAAGTAATGCAAGAATAATTTTCGCATCCTTCCAAGCGTTCAGCGTTGTATAAAAGACTTACGTTTCTAAGGAAGTGAAATACTGTTGTGCAGTCATCGTGAAACAGTGACGTTGCTTCGAACATCGCTACTTTCACCACGATAAACATATCGATCACCCTCGTAATGATCGTCAATTAATAGGAACAATGGGTATAGACATGTTCCAAACCGCAATCCGGTGGTTGCCGTTACATTTTATAGTCTTACGACAACTATTGCCCTCGTGTACGATAATGAAACTAGCCTACATCCAACTAATCATAGCCCCCCTTATAATGGACAACTTCTATCGAAAATAAGAATGAACCTTGCGAACCAATAATATATTAACCAATAATCATCCACGTTATTTAACAAAACTCCAAAGCAAAATGTTCCTCCCCCGAGCCGCATCTAACTTCTCCACCCTTCCTCAGCCGAAAACCTGGACAAAGGAGACGTCTGCGAAAGAATCGTAATGTCTGCCCTCCGGTACCACAACATCGCCATGATGGACAACGGCTACGTCTGCATGCTGGGTAAATTCCACAACGTTCTGTACGTGGCAGCGAAACTCTGCTTCGACTGGAACCTCGACAACAACGAGATCGTCTCCCGTCTTCTCAACGATATTTTCTACTGCGAGAAGACGTTCGAGCGGATAATGGTCGGGGCGATTTTCGGCACCCGTGTCACACACTTCCTCTCCGGTTGGAAGAGCGACTTCGAGGACCGCGAGGAAAACATGCGAGCTTTGGTGTACTTCTTGCATCACGCGACACTTGGACGTCTGGAATACCGATGCGAGTCCTCGCCAACGAAAAGACGCTTGGTCGACGTGCCAATGGAGTCGTACGGCCAGTCGTTACCGTTAAGGGTGGCCATTCAGCACGGCGCCCCGGATATTCTTTTAATCATGCTTCGTTACGGGGCGTCCGAGGAACCGGACAAACTGGCCCCGTCACCCCTCGAGATGCTTCTCACTAAACTGAGCGAGTACGAATGTCAACCTGGCCAAGATCGTATCGTCTACCCGGAACAATTGCTGCATTGCCTGAGACTGGTGCTCAGAACCGTGACGACTGCTTTCGTTAGGACTCCCAGGCACATAGCTGACCTGAGCGGGGTGTTCAGTGTGTCTCTCTACGAGCAGCATCCGATTTTGGTGGAACAGAAGCTGGTGCCGCCGGAGAGGAGCGGTATGAGCCCGCCCGAATTGAGACATCTTTGCCGATGTCGTATACGCGAGACTTTGTTTGAAAACTGGGCGCTGCCTCACGGGATCAAGCAGCTTCACATACCGGAGTCGTTGAGGAATTACTTGGACCTGCTTTGCGATTGAATTTCATGGCATGAGAATAGCTCGCTTCAATTGTGGATGTTTTTTTAAACGTTTTTGCGCGAGCTTTACATAAGAGGATCTTACCGAAATTGTTTGGAAATCGTATTTATTGTATGACGCCGTACGTGCGTGAATTTATTGTGTAATAATATGGAATAATTGCTTTTTAAAGACTGAGATTTAAAGTTTACAATTCAAGGAGGTCATTCACAGATCACTGTATTTGTTTGGGATTATCTACTCTCGGATATTCTTTCACGATATATTTCCATTGCACGATGCACTGATATTGCGAATTATAGTATTTAATTTAATACGTATAAATCAAGTGCTCTGTGTGCACTATAAGCATTCTAATTTGTCTAAGTGGCCTTAATCTTAAATAAATTGATTTGAACGAATTAAACGTATAGGTACCATTTGTCTATAGAAAGAAACACTCGAATCTTTCTCCAACTTATAGCAGCCATCGATCTTCTGAACCTGCTCTCCACATTGAAGAGAAAAATATGATTGATGGAGATTCTGACTTCAACACAGTTTTCCAAGTTAACCCAATCATAGTTTCCAGAGTTTCGGGGCTACAGTTGGACAGTTGCCTCGAAGAAATCTGAAGTTCGACGAAGATATAATCGAACAGGTATACATAATACATATACACTGACCAATTGAGACAAGTTTCGGATAGTTCGGTGCGTGGAATGCACAAGCCGCCTGAAAGCGTGGGTTCAGATATTTTAAGCTTCTTCAGAACTTTCGATGCAGTTTCTTTCAGCTGACGTTACGAGCGTTGCAAACGTTTCGACAGCGTTTAACCTTCTGATAAGAAATACTGCTATAGGATAACAGGTTAATTGTACAAATTTCGACAAAGGTGAATTGAATTTTCCACTTTGCACATGATATTTGCGATGAATCGCGCTGGTGGATATAAAACGTCCAACATTCAGCATTTAAATGATTATACAATAATTGTGCGCTCCAAGTGTTGCAATATTTGAAAAAATACTTGTTAATATTTATAACAAGACCCGCAGTGAAACATTAATTTTCCATTTCATAGTTTCTTCCTGACTTGATTAATGTGCATATCGAGTTGCTTGTATTCAACTTGAATGAATGCATCACTTATTTTCGTAACCGGACTCATTAATCATTCTTTCGAAATTGTATAATATTAAAAGCGTACCGTGATTAAATAGATCGAATAATAATTATCGGCATATCGTAACATGTACTAAGCGTACCAACAATCGTCGTTCTCTCGCATACATTTTTATATAAACCAACTTGCTACGACTTTCTATCCTATTATATAAACGAAAAAATACCTTTCATAATCGCAAACGACCCACACGTTTGCAACAGTGACAACTGTTTACTGCAGAAAGCTTTGCCCGAGTATCAATCAACTACGAAACCGTCGAGTAATTGCAAATTTTCAACACATCTACTTAGAAACAAAAAAAATTGGCTGAGGCAATTTCAACATCTATCGAAGTAAAGTATCGTAAAGTGTTCACTCGGGATCACTAATCTGACGAGGAGTTACGGGAGCTTAAGGAAAAGTTAGTTAGCGTGATATGGTGGTTTCCGAGCCCGTTGGTTAGCTTTGTCGTACGAAAGATATCAGTCAGCACCGACGATATTGGGGGCGATCAACCCTTGCTGAGAGTCACCATCAAGGATAAATAACACCTTTGCATATCCTGGTTACCCGTCATGAGCACGGTAGACCTTTGCTAACTCCTGTTGTCTGTCAGAAATTTCGTTTTCTAAGTTATATCTTATACTTAATAGATTGCCCGTTTCATTAAGGAAGACTGGTCCGGCGATAGAAAGTAAGGCACAATAGGCCCATGGTAATTATACATAATTACATGATTATAATTTTAATATATCGACGTTTGTAAATCCTGAGAATCGGAGAAACTCATTCGAACTGCGAGATGCATCCTTCTGTTTCTTACGACACCCGTACCGGCAAGAGAAACGCTATTATGATCATCGAACTTTGATGGCGGCTTAAATATGCGAAGCATGCCGCACACGAGACAACAGAGCGACAGTAAATTGCATTTTTCATGAGGCTTTTATGCGTTGTTGCTGTCCCGCCAAGGGAGTTTGCAATTATCTCGAAATAATGCGACGGGCTTGGTCAAAGTGTAGGGCAACGTTCGTGCACAGTGTTCAAATTTTCTTACGATCTTTTGCTGAAACGCCAATGAATTTTTGCTTTCGTCGCGAGTCTTTCATTAATCTAGATTTGTATAAGTTCTGGAGTGCTGCTTTCAAGTACGAGAAATTTTGCCAGTTTTGTTGAGAATATTTTGTTCTACGGATAATTTTTAATACTACTCACGAAAAGCCTATCCTTAATCAGTAATATTTTTTGTAATAGCTGGTTCAAATTATTACGTGACCAAGTGTCTGTCGTTTTTCGGGGGGAAAATTCGGTGCTATTATTTTTATTCCCTGTTTTTTTTACGGCCTTTTTCAATGATGGCAAATGTTTTCCGCTACGATTAACTGCATGAGCTTTCAGAACAATGAACCAATTTAGGATGAACGGGCCTTGATAATTAATTCTATGCATTCTAATGCAGAAGGTACATACAAATTATTATTGTGCACAATTTTTGGATGGAAAGTAACGAAAAATGTGAATTAGATATTCATTTCATTAAACGCGTCAATCTTGTGCGTTTAATCCCCCCGTGAACAGCAGTGATATTGGAATTTAAAATGCCCAAGAGAATGACTGACAGGCGTTGTAACTACTTCAACTGACATTTTGCATTAAATTTTGTCCCATGGCGTCAAACAAATTTCCCGTGGGGATGATAGCTCGCGATCCCTCCTAGATTCTACCGAGCTTGCTCGTGTAATTGAATTACCTTCCGCCCTAAACAATTCATTGCCGCGATAGTGTTGTTGGACATGGTTATCTGTCATTTATCAGTAATCCCAGCTGCGCTCTGTATATTGAGGTGACGGGTGAACATGGACGTAATAAATCACGATGAACGCGATAAAACTTCAAAAGGAAATATATTTAGTTTATCGTTTGTCGAATGCTCTATAGAAAGGACTCTATTTCAATTTTATGTTTGATTGCTATTTTTAAACATTAATTACTATTCGATTCCATTTTACATTGCACGTTATTTGACGCGAACGAAAAATGTTGAATGGAACTTGTGCAGTGTGTCACGCAATGTGAGTTTTGAGAATCGGGAAATCAAATACATGAATGTCTTCTATACCTCTGGCATCACGTAACTGAATAGTGTGTTCCTATTTTTTATTTCAGCGCACATAACGTTTTCAACACCCATCCCCGTCTAATTTTTATACATATCTACAACCTAACACAGGTCTTCTTCATCTACGTACGAAATATGAGGTAATTGGCAGAAATTCTACTTTACTCCGCGTCGAAAATTTTATTTCAACCGACGCAAGAGTTGCAACGCGAGTGCACCTAAAGTCTCGGAAATAATCCCAAAGAATTTTTCAATCGTGCAAACGTTGCCTGCTCTTAAAAAACACTTACTCAAGGATTACGACCCATTAATAAAAGTTCTCCCCATTAAAGCATACACCACTTGCAGCTCGAAGCGAAACATTCCGCGGACACATTCCACACTTTCTTGCAAAACTCGACGGCGACTTTTACAGAAACGACCTCCAAAACAAAATATCCACTAATTACCATAAATTTACCGCCCAATGTAAGAAATATTTATACCTGTAGGCGTCTTCGGAGACGTTTATTTTTCCAGGCTCCCCGGTGGTCTCCGTTCGGCTGGTAAGGTTCACGGTATTTCCGAAGAGACAGTAACGAGGCATACGGTGCCCAATTACCCCGGTCACTACCTCGCCGCTATGGATGCCAATGGTGATTTTCTGCGAAACAATTTTCACGTTTGTTACAAGTATCCGCTTTCAAGCGACAATGGGGATTCGCGTCACGTTGGACGCGTTTGTATTATTGGCAGAAACTTTCGCCTAGACGCAGGAGGAGCGTATTCAGGAAGCAGAACAAGACCCTTTCTACGGGTAATCGAATGCAAGACATCTTCGTGTACTTGTTTCCAAAGGTGTTCGACGAAACACGAAAAGTCACGTCGAGAAACGTTTAACTCATTCGGAAGCGCTCTGTGTTGTTCAGTTGCCGCGTTGAGAAATATATGCATATTAGAGGAGTATTTGAGTCAGGTATTTTTCAATTTATGGACGTGCTGGGTCAAAAAGATTGTACTGGGTAATTCGAGTTTAAGGGTATGGGCAAACGAGTTGGAATGATAACGTTTAGAACGATATAGAAACTAGTGTTCCGAAGAATTTTCGAAATTCTGCAAAATATGATAAACCATAATTACTGAAGTTCGCATTGAATTCCACCGCCAGCTAAAGTTTATACGAAATTTATCGTACGAAATTTTTCACGGGAACTGTCGTAAAACGAAAAACTTCCATCGCATTTTGAGGTTCAGAGATATTCTCAGTAGAAACACCCCCAGGGAATGCCCTTCGCGGAAACATAAAATTGTAGTCCGTAGATGGCTGCATTGAAAATATGGCGACTTACCACAGGTTCACCATCGATCTGCACCTCGTTCGCCGCCAGGTCCATCATATCTAACGCCAGACGAGCGATGCACCGGGCATGGGAACGACATGGCTCCGGTAATCCGCTCACGGCCATGTATTTGTCACCGACAGTTTCGACCTAGTCCAAACGAAAGTGGATCAGTGCTAACAAGCCTTCCCGTGAATTCCTACATATTCGTAGCCAGCTATATATGCGATAGTCATAATCGAATCCAGGTTAAACTTGCTGGCGAATTTCATAAAATTCGGATCACCAGCGATGTTTCTCGTTTGAGACGCGGAACAAGCAGACAGAGTTCACTGCTGAACATATCTCTTTTTTTAATATGTGTGTACACTGAATATTTTTGTATATCATTTATACATCTTATTTTACTATGTTGCCTCCTTTTGAGATTCTTATACATTCGATGCCCAAGAGTTTGAGCAACGTATGTTACGAGGAAATATTCCCTTCGAACAAGGGAAACGGTTCTAAAATTTTGGTCTCAAGTGGTATTAGTACTATGCAACACAATCGACCATATAATTCCGCACAGAATTATTCGAAATGTCGTCCAAATTATCCTGCAAGCGCAAAGAAGGAAAGGTTTACCTTGTAGACGTTTGGATTCTTCTTCGGGTCTGTAAGCACGTCGAATGCCGTGTACAGTTGATTGAGCATGTTGACGATCTTCATCGCGCCGCTGGAGTCCGTGTGAGCGGCACAGTAAGCCCCGAAACCGACGATTCCGGAAAACAGAAGGGTTACGCACTCGTACTTCTTCGCCGGAACCGGCCTCGAGTGCCTCAGCTCGTTCGCCACGGAAATAGGCAGAACCGAGTACAATAATCTGCGGAACACGAGCAATTCTTAATGGTGCTCCCTTCAATCACAGCTGACCACGCCGTTACCCCCTAGTTTCGTTCACTCCCCTAAACTGTAGCTGTGATTGTAAGTGGAAATGGTTTTTCAAGACGCAAAACCGGATGCAGCGTTTTTCCGTTTTCCCGTAATAATGCGAGACGGGTGCGTTCTCTTGCATTCTTTCTCTCACAAAAAAATGGTCCTTTTTATTTTTCGAAGCACTAATTTTTTATCCGCTATGTTAGGTCTACGTACTTTTCTGAACCCTCCATTTGAATTTTTACTATTAATTGTTTCTCGGTGTTGAAATTTTTGAATCTAATGAAAAACACAAACAAAGAGTGTTCCGCTATTTGTTCTAACTCTATCATCTTCATCCACCGATTTATTAAACCTAATCGTTCCCTGGATCTTATTCAATTATCATACTGTCGATTGTCCGCGGTTCATGGCGCACATGTTCGCCATAAATTCGTTTCTAAATTAAGGTGTCCCAGTTTTCACGATCACAAGACTCTCGAGACAGTACGGGAGACTAGTAAATATTGCAACCGTTGAATGGAAGTACCAAAAAAAGAAAAAAAGAGAAAAAGAGGACGAAGAAACGCGATCCAATTTCCAGTAGGATAGAATATCCTGTCAAGAGAGGAACTCTGGCAACGAAGAAGTCGATTCCAGCAGAATTGCGCCAGGATAAATGGCAAACGAGGCCAATGGGGATTTCCTTAATCAGAAAATTACGCAGACGGAAATACTTACCTGTCGGTTTTCTGCTTCTCGCCGTCGAGCTCGCGATACGTCTGTTGCAATTTATCGGTAAGCAATTCCAAGTTCCTCGTTAATTTGTAATCAGCCTCGAATTGCTCCGACATCAGCACGAGATCTCTGGTGGCGTCGTGAAGAGGAATGTCACTCAGGTACAAGCCCCGTCTGACGAACAGAGGCATGCAATGGTAAAGGGTAGCTCTTCTAGTTTGATCAAGGTGTTGATTTAGAAAGAGATTTCTACGTGGGAGTGGTGACAGTATTTAATAACAGAAATGTAGCTTTCCTCCTGCTAATATACTATGAAATTGTAGGGAATGATTGCACTGACAACTTTATGGTGCAATTTAATTCAAGTCTGTTGGCTTGAACAATTAATTGGTCAGTGCAAGGCAATAATATATTTACATAGCGCAATAAGAAAAAGTCGGAACTGCTTTAAGCAGTTCTGGATATAGTTCTGTCGTAGTTAAAATACAATTTCACTACATAGGTATTCAAGCAACCAAATCTCGAAACAATAATTTTCCAAGAATAACTACTGTTCGCGTAATTAATCAATAACCCGTAGCTTCGTGATCCACTTTTACTAAAATATATTTTAAATCTAGTAGAAATTTAGTTGCATCTGTGTTATTATTAATAATGACTATACAATTATTAACAATTTATTAACCCATATTTTCATCATTATTACATAACTTATTAAAAGTAACCGAATATTTACAATCCCCAATAGTTCCGCGGTGCAAATAAGACAAGTAACGAACGTGTTACGTTGCATTCACCGATTGCAGGTAAATGGTTCGACACATTAAACGATATTTATCCCTGCCAGCTGGAAACTCGATTTGAAATCCAGCAGAATTTCCCCGCGTCACCTCTAATCGTTGTCATCTAAAATTCAAGATTCAATCATCCCCGATGTGTAATTCATGTTTCTTCCCTCGATCGCGATGAATGTTACGCAACGGCATGGCGTAATGGCGCACCCTTAGCTTCGTGTTTCATGCTTAATGGAAAACCAGCTATGCCACGACTGAAGAAAC
Source organism: Nomada fucata (assembly GCA_948146005.1). Classification (NCBI taxonomy): domain Eukaryota; kingdom Metazoa; phylum Arthropoda; class Insecta; order Hymenoptera; family Apidae; genus Nomada; species Nomada fucata. The sequence goes on from OX411275.1 coordinate 11,760,928, forward strand.
ACGAAACCCTTTCCGAACAAGAATTCATCCCCCGACGAGTCAACATTTCTTTGATGCCTGTAGACGAGCTAATTTATCGGGCCGGTAGAATTTTCGTCTAATGTAACACCTGAGGACAACCCACGACACGGTCCACGTTACAAAAGGAGCTTAACGCGGTAAACAGGCGGCGTAATGGGAGGCAACGCAATTAAGCTTTAAATTTATCCGCTAACTACCCCGACGCTTCCGCTCGACTAAATCCTGGCCAGACCTAACTACGTAGAATTATCTACGAGTTAATCGTCAGCCATAAGACTAGAGAAAGCGGGGGGTGTTTAATAGCGTTGAAAGTGATCCAATTTTTCTCATGATTCTAAAGCGGCCGAACGATCAAAGCGCTTTGCTATGGATGTTTCGCAATACAGTGGAACCACGGTTATTTGAGTACTTATTAGAGTACTGATTGATGGAATAATCGATTATCGTTGCGCCGTTCAACGGAATACTCGTTGATCGAGTCGTCGATGAACAGAACGTTCGAATATCCGAAGTGTATCGGGTATTTAACAAGGAAAGGAGAGAAATATTACGAATCATCTCGAACGATTCTCATAAAAATGATCGAGTACCCGCAATTAAAACCAGAATGACTTCAATGGATAACCGCTGCGATGCTATCGATACCGACCCCGTGCAACATACATTAAAGAAGAACTTAGGAATCGATACCGGTGAATACCAATAAATAGTTATATACACCCGCACACAGTTCGCACGAGTCAATGCTGTAATAACGAAGAAATAGCGTACACGTCACTAGCGACGACTGAACCAAGAAACAAATTCTCGATACAGTACTGATTGCCCTGTCGAAGCTTCTCTATGGATTATTCGATTCTGCTGCAGCAAATCGCAACGTATAATTGACCGTGGAAAATCATAGCATAAAGGGATGCTGGTGGACGCCGCGTTCGATAGAACGTTCGATCCGCCGTTGAACCGTAAAACGGGGGGAACAAGAAACGAAAGATGACCTGCACGAAGCAAAGATCGGACAAGCTGGACAGAGATATGGTGAACTAGGAGAACAACACGAGTGAGGATTACTCGAACGGGGGCAATTCGGTGGCGGCGTGACGAGAATTTATGCTCGCAGCGGAGCACCGCCAGACACTAGAATGGCTGCAATTATGCGAACCATCGTTCCACTATCTATTGTACAGCCACTTGTATCGTTATTTTCACCGGGGACAAATACTTTCCACGTAAAGACTGGAAGATACGTTTCGACGAATTAATGGGGGAGTCCACTTGTCTCGACCATCGAACACGTTATCAGCATTTACGCTGGCGACCCACAATACCGTTGTATTCAACGGCTTCGAAATCGTTGGGTCAGATTTTATGGCGAATTTCTCGGCAGTTGCAACGGGGATGCCGCCACGGTCTTATTTCTGTTGCGAACGTAACGACTTCCTCCAGATACTCCTGCTTTTCGTCGACTTACTATGCCAGTTGTGCTCGTTTAATTGCAGGCGTACTGACGTTCTGTTGCCAAATTAAACTCCCGGGTGCACGGTACAACGCGGCGCTTCGATGCAAGCGTTCTGGTGGACGTAGACCGTAATAAACTTGTGGGTCAACGATTTTTAGGACAGAGTAGAAGCAATTCCGGTAAATTAATTTATTAGGAAGTGTAATACGTAATTGAAAACGAAGTAATAGCAGTACAATTTCAAGCAGTCTCCGGGGAACGTAAGTGTTCTAATTAATGTGATTCAAAATTAAAAAGATCTCGTCATCCAAACATACACCGAGCACCCTTGGTATTTCGTGAACTATCCGTGACCTAATTAGAAATCCTTACAGAAAATTCACTTTCAGATTTTCCCGGCTTGCGTTATTGATTGTGGAGGATGATCCATTCTTATCTATAAACGGCTGTGCCTCGAAGGATATATTGAACTGCGAAAATGAAATATATGAGGATTAGAGTGTATATAAGGGGACGTTAGAGCATCCAAGGGGACTTCCTGGCTAAGAGCAAAGATGTTTCAACGCCGTTTGTATTTTTCTTATCTTAATAACGGGGCCGCTCTTTGCGATAGGTAAAGTGATGAAATGTGTACATTTGTCCCGTTGGCAATGAAACAAGGCCTAACTGATTGTTCAATGGAAACTTTCGGCCGAAACTATTCGTCCGAGACTCGAAGCAAAGCAAGCAGGTACTTAAGATTTAATTAATTAAAATACCTCAGAAAGAATTATGTTGGTATTGCTGGTGCAATATGAAAGGCACACTTGGTAATTCACTATTATGTAAAACTTTTGATGGGAAAATTTATGTTTCATTTGCATAATAAAATTTTGAATTTATGACATGGATGTTTAATTTGTTTATATATCTGACATTAATATTTATATGCTCCATACAGTAACATCCCATCCTTCGGTTTCCAATTGGGCGTACAATGAAGCAACATTCATAATTGGCAAAGATATGAACAACTCACTTTAAAAATTTCAAAGTCTATTCATTACGAGAGTTTCGGAGCTCTAGATGTGTCATTCACTACAAAAGGTCGAATAATTGCTTTTTAAAAGGGAAAGAATGCGCAACCTTTTATGTCAGTGCAGCATCACTTTTGTTGCCGTTACTACGGATCGCACTTCAATTAATTAAATAGGATATCTAGCATTGTTTACACGAGCATTCTTGCCATGTTTATAAAAACTGTGCTAATTTGTGCACCACAACATGTTGAATTTTAATCACGTTGCAGGGAACGCGTTTCTTGGTACGTTCTACTTACTAAATTTAATATTGCCTTGTACGTTCTTTAATTAATTACGTTCTGCTTTGTCCAAAGTCAACCCATTTCTAGATTGAAATACTTCTATTTACTTAAAACTGAAATTTCTCAATGCCTTTTATTTATATATGCAATTTTATTAGCACCCGTCAACAATCTTTGGATGACCAAAATCCTATTTATTTATTTTAGTAAATTGTGTTGAATCTAACATAAATCATAATAAAACGAAGGACATCAATTGTACCGTGCACAAAATTTTTCTGATAATGCAGTTAATTAATTGTCGAAGACAGATGTACGAATAAAGTTTTTCAGTTAAAGTCACATTTAACCATCAACCCCTAAAAAATTGGAAGCTCTACCAAGTGACCTGCTGGACAATTCGACGTGGCAACCCTCGACGTTAACGAACGACTGTCCCCCTAGGTGACTGCTTCACCTTCTGCAAGCGGAAATCCGTCGAGTATAACTCTTCGCGACATTCACTCGTTTCGCCACGAGTTAACCGTATATATGTGTCGCCAGTTTTTGCAGATTCCGAATTTTCGACGCGAAACGCAGCGATGATGGACGTGCTATCGATTACACCATTGATTGAAACTCAATTTAGGAACTATCCGATAATTGCAACGCATCGTGGATCAACGTGTATACACGTGAATAGCGATATCAATTTACGGCATGATTGCCACGTCGTACGAGTTGGCGAATTTTCGAATTATCGAGCGCCTAGTGCAATGGAGGAATGCGGTCGATCGTGCCACTTCGATTTCTAATAAATCGAGGTCGCGTTAACCCGCTTGGGAGAAACGATTCTCGTTAATCGACGGGACTGTGATGCCTTAAATGTGTGAAATCGAGTCCCGTGTGGCGGCTCACGTACGATCAATCGAGATCGGGGTCTGATTGAATTTAGATTAACTGTTAATAGTTTAGTGGACAGGTCTGTATTAGTATTTTGTTACGTATGATTTGTGCAATGGCTGGTACGAATCGTGGTTATTCATATCCACTATAATTAGTACGAATCTTGAAGATGCAATAGCGATCTAATTATTGTGGTTACGATTACTCCCTCATTCGAAAGTGGCTAAGTAAAACATTTTGTAATTATTAGTTACGAGTATTACGGGTATTTTTCTTTCTTCTGCGAATGTTACGGTTGTTTTTTTTTATTGAAATGTTATGCCCATCGGTAGAAACTTCGGAATACTCAGAATTATATGCAAGATCTTTTAGCGAAACAGAATAATTTGGTTTCAGTTAGAAAGTGCATAATAGATTATTCAATGTGCGAAGAACAATTTGCAGTTATTATCTTTAACATCATTTGCATTATTGCAAGCAAGTTGCTTTTAATCCTATTACGCACACATATATTTAGTTCTCAAGCTGTGCAAGTACTCTATACACATAAGTCTAGTAATTTTCTGTGGATTCTTACCTGGTTAAGTCGTCCAAGTTCATAACACTGGGGTAACAAAGGAAAGTGACCAGGTCTGATTCGGGTATGTACAGCATTTGTCCCTGGACATTCAATAAATCGCACCATTAATAAAGTCTCTTTGATTCGGTTCCATGCTGCGTGTGCCACAATTTATCTACGTCGTTTATATTGTTAGGTAATTTATCATGTGTCTTAATAAGTTCTAGTCAATTAATATGTTCCTTATGATGAACTCGAGCTTTTTCTAAACCGAATTAACTATTAAACAACACACAAGTATTAAGGAAAGAATTGTACTAACTTTCAAACGCAGAGACGAGTACTCCTCGGATGAGCCCACACGCATTACTCCTTTCTTCGTTCGTAACACATAAACGGTGTTTATGTGCGATAATATGTTCGCGAACGTCAACTCTAAATGAGGTCTGATCTGCGACAACAAAACTAGAAGTTTATTCCACAATACGTGTCGCTTATTTAGATCAATAAGCATTCACCGATTATGGCTGGACCATTATTGCGTTATGCACATCACGTGTAGCATTACACATGTACACGCGCAGATTGCACCAGAGCCTGTAGGCTTAGCTCCTCGAATTAACTTTCACACACGATAGTGACGGTAATGTTCACACATATACTCTGCAGTGCCATTAGACACGTCCATACTAAATTTTAAAGAAGCATGTGCTGGTAAAAGCTGGTCACTCGAATAATTGCGAATTTTCGTATTGCGACATATATTGCAAATAAAGAGGACATAAAAGGCCGTAAGAAAAATTGAATTTCGCAAATACATTCAGCTATCCTTTTATTTGCTTGTCGAAGTCTGTAAAATTGAAATGGCAGGATATTACTGCATTTCTTCTTTTTGTTTTATAGTTTAAAATCTGATTGTATTTCAACAGAAATGGTTTATTACCATTTTCGAACGGGTATATGCTTCGAAATAGGCAAAATTTTACACGAATTATTTGATCTTGCTCATATCTTGTTTCATCGTTCCATAAATATTATCGAAATTACACCCAAAGATTTTCATGCACCATGTATATAGAAGCGACGGGGTTCGGTTTTACGTAATTCCTCAAGGAGTCAGCCCGAAATTTCAACAACAATGTATGAATAACAATGGACCGATAATTGATCACGGACAGGTGCCTACGCACGAGCCGGGACGCTAACGAAGTTAAATGGTTCCGTTTCGACGGCGCGTGTCACGTCGTTTCGAATAAACCGCATTTGAAAGATATATGATCACGCGTGCATGAATTCGTACAAATTATATCGTCGGTGGCCGGGAAGTGGTGCACAATAACGCAATTTCGTGGTGCACAACAAATAATGCGGTGTTACGAGAATAAAACGTTGATCATTGATTGGACGTTGTTGCGTGAATCGGTATCGTTTCTCTGGAAATCACGATCGAAATCAGTTTTTCATGATGGTTTTTATATATGCATAGAGAATATTCGACAGTATTCTTTTCCCAGCAGAATTCAGTATTTCGAAACGCGAATTCAAGTTCGCGTTGCGCTGAATGAAATTTGAATGTACTGCGAAAAACATGTGTGGCATTGATATGTATCTGAAGATTAATTAGTATAACTCGTTACACTCGAAGATTCTTTATGTGAAATTAAATAAATTTTCTTTACGCATTAAACAAATACTATTGTTACATCAATCAATCGTTAGAAACGCCTAAATCGTTTGGTAGTCCCTCACGAAGTATCGTACATGGACCAATTCAGATACTAATACGCAGAATGTCGTCGAGCAGCATAATTGTACGTAACACTTCATGCATTACACACGTAAGTAATAATCGTACGAACTTACGGTCAGAAGGATGTCGCTCAACTTGCAATTACCAGAGCTCACTTGGGGGATAACTCGTGTCACTGCGCAGCCAGTTTGAACTATCGTGAGGTCTCGGTTGAACATCAGGTGGAATGGAAAAACTCGGCAGAACGTCATGGGGCTTACTTTCGGTTCTGCAACATGTTTCATAATATTGTTAATGAACGTAGTATTAGCTTTTACGAAAGAACAAATCCTACGGTGTGACGTTAAACAATATACAATCGAATCTGCACATAATTAGTAATAATATTGAAAATGATATTTTAATAATAACAGCGACAGCAGGAATGACAATAACAATGGTAATAATATTGAAAAATACAAAAGGGAAAATCCCTTCAATTTTTCCAGACAAATATTAGTTAATGTATTAGAAAATTGACTCACCCACGGATAGTGTTTCCAATTCTGCGATCATCGGATTAGAAACGACCCCGGGCCCAGATGTGTTAGTGATCAGAAATTGCACGTGATCGCATTCATTTTTTGTCTTCAATATTCGCATCTCTATATCCGTGCCGTGAAGCTTTTTCGCCACGGTCTACGACCGATAAAAGTTATAATTCGTTTAATCATGGTTCGTTTTAGCCCGCGCGGATATTTGTTAAGATGAAAATTAGATAGCAAGTGGCGATCGATTTACCGCTCGTTTAACTGATCACGATGCCAATAAAAACGCGTATCGTTACCGGTAATAGCAATATAGAAATTGGTTTTCAACTTTAAATTTGAGACGGCCAATTTTATTATTATTTTTTCTTTTATGCTGAGAATATTCATTTATTTTCAATTGGGATTTTCTCGATGCTTAAATTTTAGCTTCAGCAGTTACTTGCACCAGAAATGATTTCATTCTTCCTCTAATAAAACGATTGTCTAAATTGAGTTTCATAAGGAAAAATTGGAAGTACCAGTCTATCAGAAATACAAATAGAATTTCTATAACTGAATGAGAACAAAAGTGAAAGTTTTTGAACATTATAACGATTGTTTATAAATCCTTCCATTCCAAATTTTTTCCTCTCAAAAAGCAACAATTGTTCACCACTACTCATCGTAGTATTTTACTGTTATACTATTGTAAACAATGAATTTGCTGTATGCACTTAATCGCCGTTTGTAACTCCGTAATTGCAAACCATTCTTGATTCCTGACAAAGCATCAATACCTTGAAAAATTATACTCAATTCATGTACTAGTATTACTATATCCCACTCGCATGTTGCATACATTTCATTTCGCTTGACCAACGTTGGGTCACAAATGGTGCCGATAAACAAAATAATATTCCGTTGGAAATATGCATCGAGCTCCCAAGTGAAACACCACTCGGCCAAAATAAAAATTCCGATTCCAGCGACACCCGATCGCCCACACTCGCGTTCTTAATTTATACGCCTAAAGTATATACCTTAACGATGCCAATCACAATATGCTCCAAACCGGGTCGATCGGAGTAATAATGTAGTATGAGAGCCCCATCATCGGGCCGTTCTGTGCACCGGAAAGAGGGCGCCCTCATTCCCGGGTACAAAGTGCCTAAATGATCGTGGAGGGCGTCCAAGTTCTGTAATTAAACGTTACAGGTATCCATGTCAGCCTCTTGTCGCTTACATAATTATGGTGCACTACGCCCCGTCCAACTAAAACATATCTATGCCCCTAATTCGTTTTCGATTGCCACTTTGACCGTACATTCACGCTGATCGACATACACGATTTCATCGCACGAACCTCGTTACGCGTTTCCAATTCAATTTCTGCCCATTAATTTCTGTCACGTCCGGTCGCGTTAATATTCGAAATGGTAAGGCCAGGGGAATACGTAAGAAACGCGGCATTTCCAAGATCGAGCGACGCGACGGGAACAAGTTGCTCGTACGTGACGTTAGACGAGAGTACGGGAGAGAGTACCGGAAATGAAACCTTGCGAAAGAAAACTGCCACGATAATAATCTCGTTTCGCGGTGACACTCGGCTTACTAATCGCATCGCACGCATTCATCGCGAACCGAGTTTCGCAGTGTCCGCGGTGGATGTCGTTTTATTCGAATGAGGCAAGTAATAGTGATAATAATGATAATAATAATATCAGTAGTGGAACCGTTGGACGAACGATTCTTAATTAGGAAAGTTTCATAAATTGATTCGGTGAAATGAAATTTCCTTTAGTAGCGCGCCCATTCATCGGTCAACAGTTTATGAAAATAATCGGGGCAAAGGAAATCGGCGTATTTGTCGTGGAACAGTTTGAAAAAAACGCACGATTGCAAATTGGATTGTTTTCTGTAAAAGATTGCGAATATCTGATTGGTAATCGATTTTTTGTTTCACAATTATGGATATTATTACGCGCCGGTGATGTCGATTACCCTCGTTACGACTTCGCGCGTTCACGATGCTCGTCTTTCATAATTCTGTGAAAGCAAGAATGCGCACCTAGCAGCTGGGAGTACCAGTAAAAAGTGAAGGACAATTTATTGTGGGAATATTAAGCAGAATTTATGAATCTATAATTAACTCGAAGGACGGACCTGTTTGGACGATTCCTTTTCCCAATGGACGAACTTCAAAGAAAGAAAACGTAATAACGTCGCGCTTCCTTACATTTGTCATTCGTATTATTCAAGCAAGAACCTTAATTTATGGAGCAACCCAGATTTCGTTTCCCTTCTAGTATACCCTCGTTGGCCCCGCAGAATCGATTATTTCAAAGACAATGTACCGTGCGACGAAGAAATTGGGGCACGGTTCATCTTTCGCCGAACAGACTGGCCTGGGTTCGTAATGTTATTGTCATTATCACCCCGTTTCATGTATTTGTACCGTCCTTAGGTCATCAACATTCCTGCACTCGATACAAATAATCATACATGAACGAGATATTGTGCGCGATATGCCAGGTAAAAGAAGCAGGATTAATGGCTCGAGAAAATGACAGGATACGTATCATTAAATAATTGCACGCAAAAGATCCATTACTTACGGGGTGATACAATATTTAACCCAGCCAGCTCTATACGATGTATAATAGTTCGGAAGGAACAGGTATAACTTTTTTGCCCCACTGAAATATTGTAACGAACTCATAATAATTCATTGCCCGGCCACGGCGAAAATATTTTCTACGATTGCGCCCCGTATAATTCCGCGTTCGTATTCCGACCACGCGAACGAGTTCACGCGCTTTTTGTTCGGCCATTCAGGCATAGAGGTTGTCGCAATCGGCGACTGGTTCAACGCGTTTCCCTCAAACGAATCGTGAGCCGGGTTTAAAGCCATGTGAACACATCGCTGGAACGTTGCATACTTAATACACCGATGCAAATTCGTCGATAATGAAAGCACAAGTGCTTTGTTAATATTCCTGACCGCACGTTGCGCTGCACAAGCGCGGGGAAAATGAACATGGACAGGTACGGATGCCTCGGTTCTGCACTGCGTGCCGATGAAAGCGGTGGATAAATTTAAGGGAAAGATTGCGAGAGAAATCTTGAATATTTAATCGAAGCAAATTAACATGGATTTTCTTGTCGATTTCCGTGAATTTTATTCCGATTGAATTTTGGTAATAAATGAAAGAGGGAGAATCGAACAGAACGTTCGCGCGATTTGATTCAATTACTGAATAATGGTTGTAATCTCTTTAGACCATTTGGCATAATTAGTTTGTCTGAATTACGGCTGCAGAAAACGGATGATAGCGGATATCGTCTACCTTAGTAGGTAAAATTAATATGCTAGAATTGGTGCAATATGTTTCAAGGCTTCTCTTTCGGCTTTTTCTTTCATTGAAAATCATTTCCACGTGCAGGAGGACACGTAAAACCGTGCTGACACCATTTTTACGTTACGTTTACAGGTGCACAAAAAGTCGATCGTACGTAGCAAAATTCTATACTTAACAGCATTTTACACGAACGAATAAGCATCCCACTTTGCCCGCCTGTTTCTCCAATTCTTTACACAACTCTATCCCATTATGTAATCAACGGTGTACGCACTTGTTTCATACATATCTCTACGCCGCGGAACGATTTACCCACATGTCATCTTTACAGAAAACTTTCACCATGACAGAGTGGAATCGCAAGAATTCCGGTCGCGGTCCACTATGGTAATCTTATTCCGCAGAAAAGTGAATGGCCTGTGCGAACCAGCGTGTGCAAGCGTGATTTACCTGTAAAAAGTCCCTGGGCGTTGCCCCGAGCACCTGGAGAATCTTGTCGTAGCCGGAATCCTGGCAGAACTCGAAGAACATCCGACCAAACAGCTCCAAGATCTCGTTCGCGGGAATGTCTGCAAGATTTTTCGCAATATCCGCGATACTTTCGTTAAAGCTCGATTTGGAAGTGGATCGTTAGTCGTGCTAAACGGCTGCCGTCACCATCGACGTCGATATTACAATTTTCGAGAAACACGTGGGGAACTCGAGGACGTGATCGAGGATTTTCTCGTACAGAGAGAGAGAGAGAGCGAAAGAGAGAGAGAGAGAGAGAGAGAGAGAGAGAGAGAGAGAGAGAGAGAGAGTGTGTGAGAGATTAATTACGACGTCGATGCGACGTGACAAATTGCTCGCCGAGAAAACGTTTTCACGGCGGGTCATTGCAGCACAAGTGTTACAAGATGGACTCGTCTGTTTTTTTTTCTTTTTCCTCGATGATTTGTGAATCCCATTTTATTTGTTGCCATAGGAATCGTAATGAAAATTGCAATTCTGAATATGGCTTTGAATGATACGTTTTGAAACGTTGAAAATGAAAGTTACCGGGTAATATTTTTTAAATAAGTATAAAAAGACGGGAAAGAGATCATCATTATTAATAATATTATAGGTGTGAGGAAATTGAAAAACTTTGGTGTTAATTTAGACTATAGGTGTAGACGCTTTAAGCACGTTAACATATATACAATGTATATAGGTCGAAATATCTGGCCAAAGGAAAATAACTACGTACTAAGTCGATTGACAGCGGCCGATATAATATTGTAGGTAATTTCATCGTCGTATATCTGGCGAACCAGAAACTGTCCTTCCATATTAACCGCGGCATCTTTCCTGCACAAAGAAAACGCAATGGACATTAAATTATAGTTAAGGTCAATTCCGTGGCAAAATAACTTCGTAGAGATACATGCATTAATGTTCTACTATTAATTTAATGTTCCAAATTAATCTACAATCCGCGGCTTCCGTTCCTGAAAAAGCTTACAAAAGTATAAAACAAAATCCGGCGCCGGGAACAATTTCGAATTGTGTGACTTAAACAGTTACACAGGTTTGTTTGCTACGTAATAGGGGATATTTTTCATTCAATAAAAGTGGGCAACAAATTGATTAAAATGTTGTACCTTTTAAATGGTTTCTCAAACGTTATGGTAACATGAAAGTCAGCATCTATTAAAAACGAAATGCTCGATTTATAGCTTTTGAGTTACGATTGCATTAAATTGATATTATCCTTTGAACGTTAAAAAACTTTTGCATTCTGTACACTATTAATTCTATTTGTAGTAACGGGATAACCAGCTATTAAATTTATTACAGTTGCAGAATTTCTGTTGACAGGGTATTATACCGTTAGTATAGGTTCTAGAAAATATCGTCGAATGTTTGCAAATTAAAAATGTGGTACTATAACAAGACAAAGGGGTCGTTTATCCTGTTGCAACGTTTCGATTTGGGGGGTGTGTATAGCAACTGCTTGATTAATTTTACTCGGCGAACAAAGTAAATGTATCTCAGCAGCTAAAAGGAAAGCATTTTAATAGGTTGCCAGACACTCTGGTGGTTTCTATTAAATTTTCAAAGTGCAATCTACAGCCACTTCGCCGTTTGACATGGATATGAGCTGTCACTCGAAGCCAACTATGAAGTTTTCGTATAATTTCTCGAGACTCTTACTGGCCGACATGCAGTGTTACATCTTAAATAAATGCTAAGAATAGAATTAGCTTTTCCACGAGCAAAAATAAAACATTTAACCTTGGTTATCGTAATTATAGAAATCTTCGTTTTATGTACACGCACGAGTCATGTAACGTTTTAACAGGACAACTTGTCACCTGAGTATTTGTTGTTTTAATATATAAAATGTGTGCTGTATAATGTATTTTAATTCTAATGCGTTGTATAATAGGGAAACTCGAATGAGTTTATTTCAGCATTGTTGGATTCGACTCTCATGTAATCGAGAATATTTCCATCGCAAATATAATTATGAACGCATTAACGTTATCGATAATACATCTGTACGACTCGCTAATAATTCTCTAATTGCTTGAAATGCAGCAAAAGCAAGTATTGTACATAAATTAAAGACATTCGCGTATTTTCATTACGTTAGAAAGTGTATACATCATTTACTAGTAACTCGAATTATAAAGATACTTAATTAATATACTATCTTTCTGAAAATCGAAACTAGAAACCTGCATTATTCATATTCTTCTGCAATCAAACTCTATATGATAACTTATGTTTATCGAGCAACTTTCAAAATCGGCAATTGGCCCAACAACACCTTGTATTTTTAACAAACTTGTTAATCTTACTCGAACTCCGGAAATCAAACGTCCATATAAGATGACCCGTAGTTGCGAGAACTACCCTCGAATATGTACAATAATATACTGCTCGAGTTTCAATGAAATCTCATCGAAACCCCGAACACACATAGTTTCCCGACCGTATCACTGCAATAATTTCAACACACATTCGCAGAAACACGCCAATTATAAACATTAAGAGCGACGGATTAAAGAAGCATTATCATGCGCGTTGAAATGAAAGCGAGTGAATGTACGTAGACGTGTGCGACAAAAAACCAAATAAACGAACAAATACGATTGGCTGAGATAACAAAAACGATCAAGACGAAAGTGACCATCAGTATGTTTGGGAAACTATTCTAATATCCGTCCAATTTTCTATTATTTCAACTTAATTTATTCATTAATTTACTGAATAAACTCGATATTAAACACCGCCTGGCAGTATTAATTCACATTAATACATATATTCCAACATACATCGACGGTGGCACGACTTTTCCGCGCAAACTTCCACCCGACTTGAGAAGTCGCGCCACTTCCGTCATCCCTCTGAAGCACACAAGAAACTTCGCGCTTCGATAATGCACCACAATTTTGCACATTCTGCGAAAGTATAGGACCGAACGAATGAAGTCGCATCGCGAGCATCGGCTGTCCGAGCAGCCTGTTTCTTTTCTCTCTCGTTTCTCGTTACATCCCCCACGCCCCTTGCCCCTTTACAAATTCCTCGAAAGAGTATTCTCACGGTGGAAAAGCAGAAAGGAAAGCACCATCGACAACCGAGGCGACTTTTCCATCTAAGAAAACGATCGGAGAAAGGAGTTTCGCTGCTGCGAGCATAAAAACTTTCGCGGATTACGGATATTCTTTTCTAGTTCTGCCACGGCTCGGGGACTTCTGTTCGGTCGTTCCTGGCTAGATTTGAGCGGGGGACGCCGTTGCAGACGCCAAGTTTCGGACGAGCCCCGTCAAGGGCCAACCGGCATTGATAGGAGAACAACGAAACATTTTTGCAACCCCCTTGATCGGGGATTCAAAGGTTTATCCTATGGGCGACCAACGGGGACCGGCATGGTTGTCGGACAAATAACGAAACGCGTGGCAATATTTCGTAAAAGAAAAAAGCGTAGCTGAATCAATGGAATCGGAAGATCGGGTCAACGAAAGTTTATTACACGAACTTGTTGATCCGACGAGATGGGGCCGGAATTTATCGTGCGTCGACATATTCTTCCATTTCGTGGGCAAACGGGTTGCTTGTCGTGGGTCACGTTTTCCTTCTTTTTTTTTATGACCAGGGGAACTCTTATGGGCATAATATGCGAGGCGCAGTTTTGTTGCTGGCATTTCATTTATGGATCAAATTATTTCTTAGGGCGATTGAGGATAATAGAAAATAGTTTATGTTACGTATAAATTTCACGTGAGACCTGTGGGCGTAATTGATGAACCGGAAGGGTGAACATTTTGGCGGTGAGCACATTCGGATGAGGTGGGACGGACCGATTCGGATGCAAGGTAGGGTTTCAAGTATTCTTCGCGGTAATTAAAGGGCGGTAATCGTATATGTATAATGTTGTGTTAGATAACGGGGAATCCTTTCACTGAATGGAATAAAATGATAGTGGGAGCATAGGTATACTGTTTCGTAACTACTGCTAATTTATGTTCCACTTGCCTCTGCTTGTTCATGTAGAAATTATACGTCTGATGGAGCGCGTAATATATGTAATTGAACGTATTGCATATTATGCAATTACGCGGTGGATGGTACAAAGGAAGCTCTTTGCATATTTTATGTCTATTGTCATTTCTGTTATCAAATTTTGTTTCTCTATGTATTTACCCTCATTTGGATTTTAACTCTTTCACTGCATATATAAATATCTGATTACTTATCCTTGCATACAATTTCGAAGCCCTTGAATTGCACGTCCAGTAAATTAAGTAAGAAGTAAACTCTTCTACTGACGTAGATAGAATATTAAAGTATTGCCAACGACGTATATACTTTACCTCGACGTTATTATTGTTCGCAAACTATCAATCGTACATCTGTGTATTTATATTATACTCAATCAAAGTCTGCCCGTATGTTTTGCATAAATATGAAGCATCTTAAGGTGAAGAAATATATACAATAAAATCAAGCAAAGGCATGCGTAAAATATCCATGACTAATTATAATGATACACCGGTAAAGCATTCTAATAAAATCCATCAGATCGTGACTGCGTACCGCAATCAATTTCCAAACAATAATAATCACGTCTAGACGTTATTAGAGGTACATCCAATGCCTCAAAGGACTCGATCATGAAAGCTCAAACCTTCGTCGGTAGTGTTTTGAAACATGTCAAAATCAATTCCACGGGATTTACGGTGAAGTCGAAACCGAGGTAACTCAGCAAGGATTCGTCGGGGCGGAAATTCAATCATCCCTTCGATTTCTATCGAATCCCAACGGCCGAAAAATTCGACACAAATTCTGCTCGGCAGCTCGGAGAACACAAGCACCGCGTAGATCAGCGAAATTTCAATTGAGCACGCGTAGGATGCAGATGATGGAAGCGTGGTGCCTCCCTATCGATACCTCTATGTGTACACACATTGACAGAGCAAAATAAAGCTGGGCAAGCATGGAGACATAGCACGTGGTCTGTCGGAGCGTCTTCTCGCTATCAGCTTTCAGCTTAACGAAGAAGCGAAGAAGCGAAAGCTCGACACGACCCGTCCATGAAATCGAGCCGGCGACGTCGACGGCGTTGTTTACTATGGTACACGGGCTAATGAAGAAATTCACTCATGCAACAAACTATACGCAACAACTGTACACAAAAGGAAAATGAACACGGGACGTACGAAGAAAATAGCCGAGTTAGTGGGTGTTGCATCCACGTTTTACCTACTTTATAGCCTCCCACGTCTCGCTGTCAAAGGTCTTCACAACCAGCAGCTCGAGGGCGTAATTCACAAAACCGTACTGCACATAGGACAAAAAAAAGAACCATACGTTTTCTTTCCGCGTGGATCATACGAACGAGTACAACTAATAAACGTGAATAAACGTGATTTACGTGAGAACTGATCGTTTAGCCACTGATCAACTGACATTAACATTCACGGACTGTCAACCGGTCCTGTCATTCGTTCAACAGTCACTGTTTCGTACGTATCTGTTTCGTGTTTGTTTCGTTGTCTGTCACGGGTTTTTTTCGTTTCTTTTTTGTTGTTGTAATGAACGTACCATGATGATTGTTATTGTTAAAAGGCTCCTCCACTTATCATTCCATTTTAATTGCCATGGGAGCCGTGTTTACCTCGTGCACACGAGCCGCATACTGGAAAGTCGGCCTGCCGTTCGTCGGAGACGATAAGTATCGATTTTCTGGTCGCCGCTGCGCCACCTAGATACAGCCCTGCTACCCGTCTTCAGTTCACCCTCTCCAAGCGCCCCCTACACCCTTCCAATGCCAATCCGCTTTTCTGCCATCCTCAGCCCGCTATCGGAGCGATATTACTCGCTGAGTGAATACTTAGAAGACCTGGAAGACTGACCAGAGGGAATTCGATTTCTTTGTTGGAACTGGACGTCTTTCCTTTTGTCTTTTTCTTTTTTTTTTTTCATCCCCGTAATCCTCTTACTCGCTATGTTCTTGGCGCTGCTATTATTGTTGTATCGATCCTATTGGATTCGATGCGCGAGGTACAAAGTAAGAAAATGAAGCGGGGCATTTAAGGTGTTAAATGAGTGAAAAAGGTTATTAGATTTTGTATACCCCTTCGTTGCGAGGAATTAAAAGCTGCTGACTTGCTTGTTTGATTTTGAAACTGCTGTCGCTTTTACGATATTACGACGGGACGCCGCTTTTACGAATAACTTATGGGATTAAATTATTCGTTAGTTCGTACTTGATAAATGTCTTTGATCTTTATTTAAGGTAAAGTACAATCTGACTGGATCAACTTATTGTACGTAACATTATATTAAATGGATGCCAGCAAGTAGAAACACAGCATTGTCGACGCTGTATTGACCCCTGAAGTTATGAACAGTACACTGGGTTTAATTAAAGTAAGGTAAATCTCACATTCAAGTCGGTAGAAGTATTAGGGTGGTAAAATATGCATAGCCTTAATAGCTTCCCAAGATTTTGTTCCGCTTATAGTGCCTTCATTATGAAGTCGCTCGATTAGTTCGTTCCAAAATTTAAAAAATCATCAGATAAGCAGCGCTACACACCAAACGCAATCTAATAATAAAATAATTAATCTCGCGCAAATTGAAAGTAATTAAAAATATTTCAAGTTGTTTAACATTTTAAGAAAGCATCGAAATGTGAAATAATATTTGACAAAATAGAAGTTTGTTAGAAATTATAAAATCCAGTGTAATGTAAATCATAAAGAAATCCATATCACAGCGATACTCACAAGTCCATTTTACATAAGTGCACTATATTACCCATAAAAATTTACTTAAAAATATAAAAATATCACTGACAAGTTATTCTGTAAAATCAACGGGCAAATCTATCGCTCCAGCAACGTTGCAGTCCATTGCTTAAATATTAAGCATCGATTGTAATTTCAAACTGTAAGTAAATATAGAAATCAATAAATCAGTGAACCCTGAAACGTTTTCTGAAACGATCCACCATCGTTCTTTTCCAAGAAAGTGTCGGCTTTCTTCCGGAATTCTCCCCGAGACATTCGGTCCCGAAATCAGGTTTAGCAGCGATTTCTGGGTCAAGTTTCGTTGCAAAAACGATTACCGTCGTTCAGGAAGTTAGGGCAACAGGTTCGAACGGATTAATTTCGTATTAACGTTAGGCGTCGGAAACTGGAGCGCGATATAATATTCCGGTCGGACGTTCCACGCTTCGAAATACCGACTTCAGGACATGATGGGGAATAAGCTCGGCTTAAATTGTAATTAGAAAGGAAGGCAGGAATTCGTAGCGCTTCTGCCGCCTTCGGGGACCAGAAGACTCTCATTGAAACGTCTTGAATGGGCGGATTCTATAATATTTTCGCGGAGCACGGCGTTGTTCGACGGTGAAACTGAAGGAGACGGAAATTGCAATAGCTTCAACTCCGTGAATAACTGCACGGTTTCATTAGTATAATTATATTTGTTGTTGAGAATCGTTCTCTCGAGCTGTGGAATGCGGTAACATCTGTTATTTTGCTTTTCGTCGTTTTTTTAAAGAAGCGGACACCTGAATTAGTAGTAAAATGATAATAGTGAGAAGGGCTCTTTTTATTCATTTATTTTACGTTTTATTACGAAAGAGATTTTAAATATATATATTCATTGTCTGTTAGTACTATGTGCACTTCAATTTTCATAACTAATTCCTGTCCGGGAAGTTGTAAATATTTGGTATAACGCAGATTCTACTTCTCCGAATTTTCGTCGTGCATTCATATTCCCGTGCCATTTTTAAAGCGATTAATCCACTGGCAGACGATTTTGTTCGTTTTCCTACGCTTTCGAAAAGCAGCCGCCTCAGAAGTAAATGTAACGTAACGACCCAACCCGTTCTTCTTCAAATCATTTGTGATTGTGTCGCTGCAGAATATTGTTAATACAAGCATTCAACAAATGCAGCGAAGGTCAGAAAGGTTGTATGAGGGAAGGAGGGAAGGATTCTAATTTCTCTCAAGTATCAAGAAGATATGCGTAAATAAACGTTCGATGTTATCAGTAACTTATTGCACTCGGAAAATCGCAAGTGTGTTTAATTGAGATATATCTGTTCTTCACTTTTCTTTTTTAACTAATTCCTCGAACTTTCCCCACTAATATCATAAATATTTCATAAATCCCCGCACGATTCCTTAATTTTTCCGTCGAATGTGTGTACCAGGGGTCCCAATGGATTAACTAGGACCGCACACTATATTTCCCTTCCCTGTGCATTCAGAACTTCCCGGAATATCCGAACAATCCCCCACAAATTATGCCCGGGGAAGGGATCGTAAAAGTAGCTTTTAGCCGGAAACCAAGCCAGAACGTACGTGTGCACGATCATCTAGCCCAGCCAATGGCAAGTAAAACTATTACGTACGATTCCCGCGACGATATTCAATCCGTCATTCGATATTCAATAGGTAAATTCATTGACGACCGTTATCCAATCACGTTAGATCGTAAGACGTGGTCCCTATTTTAGCTGACTTCACGATATTGTGTGGACGTCGAGTGAAACTGCAAATGGGCGATGCCAATTTATGCAACGACATCGTGACTGGTACAGCGAGTTATAGATCAAGGTTCTATATGCACATAAAAGGAAATAGATATCAAATAATAATATTCGTGACCAATCGTACAATATCGGTCTTCCTTCTGGCAAATCATTTAGTGGCAATATTACTGCAAATGGGGAACTTAATTTTAATAGAATCCCTCTGAACGCTTGCAAAACAGTTGTAACTAAACACTGAAATGAAATATGACCTATTATTATACATTGACGACGTTCATTTTTAACGGTAATATCGGTTGGCAACATATCGGGCAGAAGCTACAACAGCGAAAGAATTATTTCGGCTGCACGTAATTTTTCTGTCAAAACAACGTGAAGCTTAAATCGATAGTCGATTTCCAAAAGTAGGTAACTATAGCTTATATAGGCCACCCTGAAATTCCAAATATTTATACATCGAACTTCCGGCCGTTTCGCGATCCCATTCTCTCTGTTCCAGAACGCTGGTACGTCAAAGGACCGCCGGATCCGGCAACACCCCGCTATATCCTGATAAAAATATACGACCGGCAGAACGAAACTCGTTTCTACGTGAACTCCATACAAGCCGCGCGACTAACATTCCCCATTCGACATCCCTCGGCGAACTAATCAGAAAGTCAAGGAACAGGGGGGGTCCCACTTCCAATCAGAATTCTCTCAGTCCGTGACCCAAAGCGTTTTTGATTAATTCACACACTGGCCATCTTCCATCGGGCACGCCAGCAATTTTCCTCGGGGATCGCGATCAACTTCGAACTGGAAAGGACGACAAAGTGGTTGCCGTCGCGACGCGAACGAACGGCGAAAGGACCGTTAAGGGGAATGAAAGTTTAACGGAGCTAGCTCGGACGAATTCCGTTTTCCCCGGGACCGGGGGCGAATTTGAAAATTTCATCGGCCATGGACACAAGAGGGGAACATAAATATTTAACGCCCAGGCGGGGAACAGTCGAAGTTACGCGAGCTTGATGCCTCGAGCCCTGGCGCCGACAGTTTAAGGCTGACCCCCTTTTCGCAGGCCGATGCTCTTGGAGAAACTTCGCGAAGCACCGCGCCATCGATGGCAGGAAAATATCGGGCAATCCATTTCGAGCGATCGTCCCGTGAAAACGCTCGGCTTCGAGTTCTCCGCCGGCAACTTTACGCGCTCGGCTCCTCCGGTAATTTCGCCGCTGAAATTCCACCGTTGATTTTCCTCCGACTTCTCGTTCGTGATTGTTTCTCGGGCAATTGGGCGGATATCGGTGTCGTTGGTTCGTCGTCGACGGGCGACGTGCGCCGCGACGTCGACATACTTTTCCGGCAGAACTGCCAGATGTTTACCATCGCAGCTGTCGCGCGGCATCAAAGACGAACAGGCTATATCGCCACTCGTAATATCGGTATATAGGGCAGCGGGGGCAATCGCGCTGACCTCGACCCGATTACGAAAGGCCAAGAGGACATGATGGAGCGTCCTGCCGTGGATGATTTCGCGTGAAAATCGACTGGAAGAGTTCGACCGTTGACGAAGAAACGAGGTTCGTTCGTCGAGTTCGGGGAGTGTAATGTTTCAAAGGATACGTACTCGATTGTTGTCAGGGAAAATTATTTGTCCAGCGGAACATCTGGTACCGTGAATGTTACAGCCCTCGAATGGTGAATGGTCGAACGTGAACTGCGTGATCGACAGTTTAAATGTAGATTAAGTAAATTTGAAGTAAACATTAAATTTGTATAATAAAAATTATTTGATATATCAATTAGTATCGGTAAATTTCATTTTTATGCCGATAAATATTTTGAAAGGAAAGGACGTAAGACTGCGTAACACACTAAGGGGGCATGAACGTTCTTAGCAGAACGATCATTCCATCGATGATTGCAATAGCTTGTTTTATAGGTCACGGTGTTTTTATACAAACAAAAGGAACATTGTCAGAAGTGTCTCGTCTGTTTCGAAAAATATCATACTGCTTAGCTTTTATGCTGTATATTCTTTGAACATCCTTTAGTGTTTAAACAAGTGTTTCAACTGTAAACAAAAATGGGAACAATTCGAAATTAAATTATGTAGATACCTATGTGTACACAATATGGAAGAGTGGGTAAAGTTATGCCCTGGAACTTCGTTAATTTTTGAAGCAAAATATAGGACAAATTTCTCTATCCAATAAAAACATTCTTACACCACATCGACTATCGTTGCCTCTGCCATACGGGTCCGAATTCCTGTGTAACGGCTTCAGCGTTCCCCAAACTGTATTCCCTGGTGACACCCCCTCAGTTTGGAGAGCGCAAAAAAAAGAACAAAAAAGGAAAATGCCACGAAAGTAGGTCTTGCGTGTAATGCGGTTTTTTTTTTTAATACTGTTACTAAGCTTTTTTCCGAGAAACTTACAACCGCGCAAGGCTAGACGTATCGTAGTCTTATCGTGACAAAGGCAGCAGGATTTATCTTTCTACAACGCTGGTTTCATTTACCAAACTCAAACGCATAATCATCCTGGGGTCACAAAATGCGACGTCCATAATTTATCCTTCCGGGGGGAATTCGATGTTACATTATTGATTGCCACCGACGTTGTTCCGTTATTCGAAACCACCTATATTGGGTTTTGAATTTTTTATCAAATTTTTGTCGACGTCCTATCATTACGACGAGCTAGGGGAACGTTTGTTTCTTACGATCTTCCGATGTAAAGCAACATTAGCGCAGAACTTGGGCGGTTCAGATAGTTGGGGCAATTTTTCGAGAGAACCGCCGGGGGAATTAACTCCCGTGATCTAACGAGTCGTACGTTTCACACGTGCTTCGTGGGTTCCCCTATAGAGTTGCGTGACTCTAGAAATCATAACGGGGTCAAGGGAGACGTTCCTCCGCTTGTTAAGGGAGGTTAATGCATTCTTCTGGCGTACATCGTGGCAGGATATTCCCCTTATTGACGTGGCTATCTGTGCGCCTTGGAAAACGAAATGTTTCAAAACTGGAAAGTACCTATCAGGAGCTTCTCATATCGTACGCTTGAAAATGCTATCAAATTCTCGCACGGAAACTCGAATAATATAGAAGCCTGTGAGGACAAATTGTATTTGGATAAAATCTTGGCGTTTCCTCGTTTCAACTAACTGACTGCAGGTTAATTTGGTTGATAAAGGATAAAAGCAATTGTTAATGATTCTTACTACACACTTGTTAATACGAAGTTGTAATATGCACCTTCGCGTACATAATTAATCTTCCGTGGAGTTCCGCGCGACAGCGTCAGGGGTACTAATTTTCAAACACTAAGTGACTCGTGTTTATTAATGGTTACTAGAAGCTTGCCCTGTATGAATAAAATATTCCTTCGAACACAGTGTGACTCGTACACGCGTTTTGCTCCACTTTCCGTGGCTCCTACCTTGAAAGAGTACACGCAGAAAGTACGCACGATAACAAATTGCAAGTTACACGTAAAAACGTTCGATCTAAAACTATTTCGTGTATTCCACGAATGTCGCGGAAGAAAAATAAGTCTACCGAATCTCACGATCAGTTCTTTCTGAAATACACTGAAGCCTGAATTAGACATACAAGATATACGCAACAATTTAACCGACCACCGAATCACCTCCCAATGATGTCTGAAAAATGAAACAATCTTCATCGGTACGCCACGAAACAGAAGCTCCAAAATAATCGAACCCCGCGTGTTTCTTCCATACAGCGTTCTATTTTTCCTCTCCGTGTAATGCCCCGTTCGTTACTATTATCTCTGTCGAATAAAATCGATGGCGTGGCCATTGGTCGAGGAGGCGAGCTGCGAATCGATGCAACGACAGAATTTACGATGCTCACCACCCGGCGGCTTATGAGGTAAGATATGGTCCTCCATCGAAGCCGGTGTTTGCTCGTAAAAGCATGGAAATAATGGGGACGTTATATAATTGCTGGAACGTTTACGATCGAGAGCTTTACGAGTCGTGTGTCGTTGCGACGAGTAGCAATCGAATCGCCTGTCAAACGAAACGCATGGCCATCGACCGTCAGGGATTAAACGGCTTCGTGTGATTCAGGAGTGTCACGACGTCGCGGCGACGACGACGACGTGGCGTGGGTGGGGTTCGATAATCAAGGGCGACGACAACCGGGTGCTTTTCGTCTTCCGTTCCTCTACAGCGAAGAATTACCGTTCGATTTCGAGGGTTGGTCGTGAATGGCGAGGGAAAAACAAGAATGTTTCTTCGTGAGTCGCTGATACGTCGGGATACCGTGGGAGACCGTGGAACAACGGTCGAAGCTATGCCTTTGATCGTCGCAAGAACGCTATCCGTACTGTCGATCTACGATCTCTCGTCGCACCGACGAACGTTCATCCAAGCGGCAACAACTGGAGAAAATTCGTTAGCGACGGATGCTGAAATATGCGACGGATACACGGCCCTGTCGTCGCTGGAAGCTTTAGCGGGCGTGCTGTAACGACGGTGCGCTGTGAGTGGAATGAATAAGCAGGAATTACCGTTTGATCGACGTGTTTAGCTATTTTGTGAAACTTCGGGGAAATTGTTGATACTAATTGTGTAAAGGAACAGCAGTTTATAAAAATGTGAATAGCAGTGGGTTAGAATTGGGCCAAGTTGGTTGAATTTAATGAATTTAAGGATTTAGAGTGGAGTTTACGTCTGTTTATACGAATTGGTAGATTGAGGTTCACCGTGCAGATGCCATATAAATTGATGGACGTTATAAATAAATCGAATCCCCCTTTCAAAATGAGATGGAAAATATTTTGCATCGAACTGTGCAAACGCAGTTCGACTAACGGAAGAAATGTTTCTGTAGATTTGTGATTTTATACAGGATAATCTAATCGCAATAGTGATTTGGAAAGATTTATTGCTTACTGTAACTGTAACTGTTCGAGTAATTGCTTGTAGAAAGTTCCTCGTATAGCTATAATCTATTATTATAGAAAAAGAACTTTTCACCGGGCGAAGTATATGCCTCGTGTAGAAGCACTATATTGGATCATATGCCTTCGGAAAGTTTTCGAATAAATCTAACAGCTGATAGCCCCAAACGAAGTAAAGTTCTTCCCACATCAAGACAAGCAATGTTTGATATAGATTAATTGTAATAGTATAGATGAATTATAAGTTACGATATGATCGATCATTACAGCGAAAGTCATTTCGAAATCTTACTACGATATCAGCGTCGAACAATAATCAGGATTATTATCGACCACAATAATAGTCCGAATAATATTTGATTCAGACATGTTAATGATCGCAGAAACCTGTCCTTCCACGAATAAAATATTCCACCTTATTCGAGCAAGACTCTCCTGAATTAGGTTCTCAGTTGTAATAATAATATCAAATCGGCAAAGTCCTTATACATGTGAATGCCGTGAATTCTCTTTGGTAGATGCATATCCTTGCGGTGAATTCTCTTTGACAGATGCATATCCTTGCCGCGAAGTCCCCGAATGCTAATTCAAGTGGCAATAATTAGAGGTGATAATAATCTGAGAAGATCTCTTGCTCGTAGATACGCGGCCTCAAATATTTAATTGGTTCGGTCTAATTAACTCGTAAATCGTGTCATCAAGGTATCAACAGGAGTTGAAGATTCTTGAGATTGTAATTGAAGCGTTAATTGAATTACTCGGTAGGTAATTCTGATGTAGAGATTCGTAAGAGTTGAAATTTGCTTTTATTACATTTCGTGGAACTTTTCGATGTGAAAAACGCGCTCTCAAGGGTTGTTCACTTTCGAATGAAACAACGCACATTGTGACAGGTATTTGCCTAAAAGCGGTTAGCTCACAGCGATACAATTAGAAAAGTTATATTAAAGACAATATAAAAAATGAATGTACATCTTACGCATAAAAAATGATGCATAAGATAAACCAAAATTTGATTCCTTCTTCCCCTAAATCCACTGTGATTTCTTCGTAATTTTCTTTATACATTTTCTTGTTGTTCTTCTTATTGTTTCCTTATTACAAAATCAATCTTCAAACGATATGGATCGAAAAATATTCACGCGCATAAAGCGTGAAGATGCTTTAAATGAAACGAGATCGATATTATTGCAAGCCGCGCTATTGATTCCCCTCGAACGATAAATTCACGTACGTGTTCGATGCCGATCTGGGACGCATATAATCCCTTAACGCACCTCGAACTTAACATCACGAACCATCGATACAAGGGCAAACAAAAAGAAGCAGATAAGGAATTCCAAACGTTGCCCCTCTCATAAATCATCGTAGTGCAAATATTGAACGGACTTCGCGGCCAGTTACCGGACCGCTTCACGACTATCCCTGTCGTGTTATGGGGTGATTTATTTACGAACGACTCATCTTCTTGTCGTAAAAGTGTCGTTTGACGATTTAGAATCAAACCTCTCATCCGGTCCTATGCAAATTTGCTTGCCACTTAGTAGTAGACGCACACGCCGCGAAACGTACCGAAACACGTTACATTAGTTCATCCGGGCTCTTTCCATGGAAACTTAATATTGTTTTAGGGAGGGAGGGGTTGTGCCGGGAACGACGTTCACACGTTGTAAAATGAGGGTATGCGAAAACATGGCAGCCAAAATTTGTGGAATTTATAGGGGAATTTAGCTGTGAATGTATTCAACGAACGCCTGGAAATGTTGTCCGGGCAGTAGTATAAGCCCGGCTATGGCCAGACCACAACACTGGTGATGTCCCACGGCTTTATCTGTTCGTTATATGCGTTTAATGCTGGGTAATTAAATGAACTGACTCGGTTTATTCGTATTCGACAACGAAAATATTCTAATGCTGATGGCCGACTAGCAATGAACGAATATAAAGGGAAGCGCACGAAAGTAAGTATGCCCATAGATCAAATTTCAGGGCCAACGGCGAGGGAATAAAGTGAAAAGACATTTGTCGAAAGCGATTTGGAAGGTCTGTAAACATCTAGCGAGGTTTTATTGCTCGTCAAGCGAGTAAAATTTCCAACACGTCGCGCAATTCTGGCGACAGACCGTGATTCTGTATTATTGAGTGCGGATATAAACTACCCTGTAATGGTCATAAACGCTAATCTCGTGTTGATATTCGTGCAAATAGTAAAGCATTCCACCAAACTACGTACTCCCGTCGAGATCAAATAAATTTTTTACAAAGAACGCTATTTCATACAATAACACCGTCAACGGTATGATATCCCGAAAATTACAACTATTTGACACCCCCTTGCAATGTAATAATTTATCGATTCCTATGTCTCATTTAATCGTTCATTTATTTAACAATTTATACGTTTAATAATAAAATATCAATAATAACGTTTCTTTTAACGCTTTATAATATTTTCCTACCGAGCTTCGACAAACATATACTGTTATACTAAAAAAAATTACCATGCGTTCCACAGAAGTTTTTTCACCACTTCTGCCCATTATACATTCTTTCTGTTCGCTCTTGAAACGCGTCAAACGAATGTTCAAACCAACCAATTCAATCCCCCCCCCCCCCCCACCGCCGCCCAATTCAAGCAATTATATCCGTATCAACCGTTCCTCGCACTCTTCTCAACAAGCCGCTCGCGTATATCAACGCGAACACCTGGGACCTCTTCCTAACAAGATAATCAATAGAAACGGGGCGCTCGTTAAGTGGACATTACGACGGGAGGCTGCGAGGAAGGTCGAGAGACGGTAACAAATTGCGGGCGATGTCGTGGAAGCGCGAGGGCGACTGCTTCCCATCGTGAATCTGACGGGAACTTAAAACTGGCAAAGCCGTGCACCGGCTTCGCCGAATCATTAATCGATTCGTTTCAAGTACGAAACAGAATTATCCGCCCCCCGCCCCATTGGACCTTTCGCGAAATTAATTATTCAATTTTCAATTATTCAATTATTCAAGGCCATCGTGATTTGGGTCCTCGAGGCTGGCACCGAGCGATGATGAATAGCGTTCCGGCGTTAATTAAAAATACCGTCACGCATCGAATATCGATGACTCCGTCGACGTGCCGGCCCCCCGTTGCTCGTCGCCGTTCCCTTTCGTTTCGTTTTCGATGCCACCACAGAGACCCGCCGCCAATCGGAACGGTCGTATGATAACGCAGAAATGATCGATGTCAACGTGTGGCCAGTGGTCCACCAGCAATCTGGGCTGTTTCAGTGTTTGTGGTGCGATTAGGGGGTGCAATAAATGCAAATATCGTATAGTGCATTGCTTTCGGAAGGGATTTTATATCGCGGTTGTTCACCGAGGATCGGAGTGATCATATTCAGTAAAGGCGAGTCGTATACTTTGTAATACTTGGGCAAATATACTTTTACTTCAATCGTGTTTGTACAACAGCGGGATGAGTGCGAGTTATATATGTATACTTTGGTGAATTGTTTTTTTCATCATTCTCTGTAAATTGGTGAATGTATCGGCGGTAATATCGGCAACAATTTTTACAACTGAGATTACTATAACTGTATGGATTTCTAGGTTGCGGTACAATAATTATGATCATTTGAAAATCGTTATACTGTAATTGGAAATTTAGTTATAGCCTCGGGTACGTGTATCGCCAAATGTGGCTTGCTAAACAATTTTCCATTGAAATATCTTCATAGACTGGCCAAATGGTTTAAGTAACATCGATAACAGTACTATGTGCGGCAATTAGCATAGGTTAAACGTTTCCACTTGCTCTACTAAAAGCTCTGTTCGTTAATATTTCAGGTCTGGATCAGAGGTATTCGGTGCACACCGGAATATTATAGATATTAAGATATATAATGTATTTGTGTTTTAAAAATAAATTTACCTCGTCCCCTTTTATACACAATTCTTGAATTAAAATATATTTGTTATTGCAGCGATGAATACTGGGTTAATATAGCGAAATGACAGCGGTGCCTAAATAAAATATTTGCGAATAATCTTGACGTAGCGTTGCTTGTCAATTTTTATAATGAAACACCATCAGTGCATTGTTGAAGGCTGGTCATTTATGCCAGCCGAGAATAACCATCAATTTCTATCCCGTATAATCTTCTCCGACGGCGAAGAGCAACGTCGACTCTCGCGGTTTTATCGGCCTCTTTTCGTATGCACTTCCAGCCAAATGTTCCCATTACATTCCCAAGCTAGTGCCTCGACCGAGGCGATTAGATGTGCGACTCGATTGAAGTTCAATGTAAGTAGATCGATCGACACAGGTTTAACGCTACTTGCGCGCACCTGTTCCGCCTAGGTCGATTCTTTTTTATTTCCAGCTGGTGAAAACCGAACGAGAAAGAGTCAAGAATCGGTGGTTTGTGCAATCATGTTACAGAGAAATGAGGATTTGCTCTGTCTATTTGCTTCTGAAACTTGTATTTAATCTTTTCGATAAAGTAGTAAGCAACAATTTCAATGGCGGAGGGTATCATGAAATTGAAATACACGTATACTGTAAAGAAAAATGGGTAAACATTGGGTTTGTCGATAACAATGAACATTTCCTGCCTTCAACAAAGTCCAATATTTTATGCAGATGGTTGTGAACTCTTTAACATTTTCGACTTTCTGAAAGTTTGTATTACTATAATAAACTCGAGATATTAACATTTCCTTGCTTCTATCACTTTGAGCAACTTGAAGTCTCAAAGCTACCGTGTCAATAATTCATCGACAGAAATAATAAAAAAAAGTTAAATACCGAATCGCTCCCTGGGGGCTCAAAATAAATCATACGACATCGTTAAACCTAAAACGAAAACCATTTCTTGACAATCGCGGCGGCCATTCAGCATTAACACACCCTTCTGAAAAGAAAAACCCATTACGCCAGAAACTCTCAAGTCAATTTACATGCATGCATTCAAATACAACCCCGAGCGACATCGAATAATGCAAAATAGGTATCTTTTCGTAGAACAACAGCGAAATCAGGTTTGGAAAGTCACTTTATTCGTCCAAGTTAATCCATGTGGAAATATTTAGAGGTTGTTGTTGCCGCTCGCGGAGGAACAGTCTACATAAAGGAAGCTACACATGTTTCTTCCGCGAAGCCGACCACGTAGAAGCTTTTATTTCCGCCCGATAGGAATCGACGGAAGGATACAGTGAATGCAAGTCGTAGAATTCGGTCGTGACGCAGCTTCAACCGTGACTAGATTTCTCGTGCTACAAGTTTATATAAATAACTTTGATCGCTATGAAAACACACCGATCACTGGAATTTCGATAGTCGTCTATGAATCGCAACGAGAAACTTATTTGCAAAACGTTCGACGGTCCTGTGCTTCGATACAAACGGAATAGAAGCAGGAATGTATCGATGGTGTTTAAAGGGTGGTTAATTAATAGGAAACCGCGATGTTAATTAAAGAGCCGCAGCGGAGAGCTGTGAACACGTTATTTCTTTCGCCAACGTAGTAGGAATATGCGCAGAATATTTTAATGCATTCCATTAATGAAATGGAACAGGGAAGAAGGTATCGAAGTTGACCAGAGAGAAACACCGTATATATGTATACATACATACATCCATAGGTACTTGGTAGTACATAGAGACGAGGAAACTGTGTCGAGGTGAGAACTTCTTTGCTTCGGTTTTACGTGGCAGTAAGAAGCACGCTGAATCTTGTAGTGTTCTAAAAAATATATTACTGTAAGACTGAGAAGTAGTAATGGTTAATGCAAGACTGGCAGAAACAGAAAGATATATTATTGTGGCTTGAGATCTCGCGTTCCAGAATTTTGTACAATTTTTGTTACTTTGATATTTGGGACACAATATCGAACGTGCAAATTTTGTTCCACTTTTTTGGCAGGGTCAACGAATAGTTGTCAAGTGACAGGGAAAGTGTAAATTGTTGATCGCTGTTTGACTATCTCTTCGGGACTTCCAGTAATAAATTCGAGTCACTTATTCATTTTTGGAACGAGGTATGTTCGATAAACCCTTTGATAATGTCAAGAAGTTCGTCGAGTGCAGCGAGGAATAAGTGCCGCTGCAACCTTTGCTAAACCTCTGATATCCAATGGGAAATCTTGCACGCTCTTCTATAACTCTTGCTCATTTCTCCTTTGGGAAACATTTTTCAATTCCATTTCACGTGAGCGTTCGAGCGATTTCTCGGTGTGCAAAAACTGCTTGGAAGGATGGCTTTCCTGCTTTGCCTTTGTTCCGATTATGCGATACTTTCAATGCGACAGTTTTATTCAATTGTCGTGTTTTGTGCCGACAGATTAAACTATTCAGATTTTTATCATTCATCGAACAATGTGTCTCGTTTGAATAATTCCATATTTTGCAATTCATCGAAAATCTGGATATTATTTGCACAATTATTCCACGCGATTGCAATGGGAATTGAGAATTTTATATCTCCTTAATTGCGGAGTTATAAATTGCTGATGATCAATTTAATTATGCAAAATGCTCAAGCCATTTAATGTAGGGAATGGCAAATTTTTGTTAGTCGCACGGAATTCTATTTTCAGTCATAAAATTTTGTAACAGAACCCATTGAAATGAATTTAATTACCCTTCGAGCTAATACTTTAATCTATTGCAGTTGACAGTACGCGCGTTGAAACCTATTTCAATATCTGACAGGTTCCAACTTTCACGGAACTAATATAGGTACGCAAACCCCTTGAATTTCGTGGATTAGCCATAATACTTCCAGCATTTGTGATCACGGCTGCCGGCTCGTAATCCCTTTAGTGATATAAAACAACATCTAGCTTATTCGTATTCTTAGACACGCAACAGCTCACAGCAGATGGAGATCAAATTGGTTTATTCAAATCAAGGTTCTTTCCGGCTGTGACTCGCCAAAAAAGGTTGAATCGTTTGCTGTATATAAACGCAAATTTCTTTGTAACTTCGTGGCGAATAATTAATGCGCTTAAAAAATATTACTCGTAATATAATCGTAGACAGAAAGACGTGGATGTATACTAATTCGCTGAATTAACCCAGAAGAAACTCCTAAATCGATTGGTGTATTAATCCATATTATATTAGAAAAGTTAACTCATATAAAAAAGAAGAAACGCGAAAATCTCCTTCTGAGTTGGAATTTTAGTGAAAAGCGGGCAAACGCTCTGAAGCCCAAGAGCAAATCAAATGAATCAGAGGGATACGATTGAAGCGAACTAAGCGGAAGGCACGTTTCTTTGAGACGGTGGAGATCCATGTAAGTCAAGCTAAGCCTGGTCTGCTACGGATAAGTCAGGTGTCCGAACAGGATCGAACAAATCAGATTAATTCGCAGGAAGTTTCATGGAAAGGAAGAACGAAGTTAGAACAGAACAGAGGAGGTCTAAGACAGCAGCAAAGACGAATTAAAAGATATCGGGAAAAGTTCGGCTCAGCCGTTGGCATGATTGCGTGAAGGAACGACGAATAACGTTTAAGTGAATGGGCAAAAAGTGGGAAAAGTTTCGTTGATAATCACCGTGCGCGTGTCACTAATGAAACGGTTATGTTTCTTCTGTATGGTGATTTTTTAAGTAGTCACAGAACGACGGGGATTCGAAGTAGCGTAACAATATCGTACGTCGGGCGAGACTTAAGAACGAAGTGCGAAAATGTTTGTACTCTTCCGTGAATACAGTACCTTGCCCGATTACAAATATTATAGAAAAAACACGAGTGGTCTGTTTCAAGCATGCATAGAAATATTATTAAGCAGAAATGAAGCATGTGTTTAGTTTTCTTATTATAATAAAACGCGTGGAAAGGATGGTGGCTATTGGTTTATGAAAATTTATCCAGCCCGCATACGAACTCTGGAGAAACGGGCTGAATTTGCCTCAGGTTTATCAGAAATTGGTTCGACAAGATCGAAGCTAATCAGCGCAAGTTCCGGACGTACATAAATGGAGATAGGTACTGTGGAAAGTTGGCGGACCTCCTCTAGATGAATCAGGATGGGTATAAATGGCCCGAGGCGTGTTCAGCCAAGTCAACGAGGGTCCAAGTTGATCGAGGGTATTGAGATAAGTTGCGTCCAGCTTTTCTGCTTAATACGAAAACATACGTGTTAGTAGGAGCAGCGGACACTGCTCAGAGCAGGAGGCTCAATTGCATGTAACGGAAAAATTCTGCATTCGTTAATTGTACCTTCCTAATCTTTAAGACATTATTATGGAAATATTTAGAAACAAGTCAGTAAAATATTGGGAGGTGTTGACAATTGCACGAAGATTTTCTTTTCATGACCATTAAAAATTAATGGATCATATTTACCTCGTACCAGGATAATACCTCGTAACGCAAAATTTCAATTAACTGTACACATTTAATACAAAAAATGACCCCTTCAAAAATGAGAGAAATGACACGGCGCCGTAAAATGTCTCTTTGCTTAAATCGTCCTGCACAGCAGAGGGAAAATTTGTTTAAAACGCTTCGTGCTGTTTCTCACCAGTTATCGTTTAAAATCTTCACGGCTTCCTAAATATCATCGCGTTCTCTGTTTCACGTGCAGACACTTGCACGAACACACTCCGCCAGTGATACAGCTTTGGGTGCAAGCTTTCACGCAACACCGGAAGAGAGTATGCCCGATAAATCAAATCCAATTAAGCAAAAAAGTACTCAAGCATGGCGTGTACAATTGAATTGCTTTCACGGCAGCTCCATGATCAAGTGAAAGGAACGAGCTATCAAAACAGAGAATTGTTCATCTGCTCGATCACTCGTAACCTCTTCACGCGAACAATACCAATTACTCGGTTATACACCACAATTATTCCACTCCGACTGCTTCTCAGCCCTCTTTCACACAATGAACAATTCATCCCTCGTGGAGCGAGCCGAAAATCGAACGGGTCCACTCTTGACCGCTGAAGCATCACCAGCCATTGTCCATTACTAAAGTTTCCCCCTGGTCGAAAGTGCTGTAAGCGAGTCTTGATTCATTGCCAGACGAAGCTACAGATAATCTTACGTGCACGGAGAATTGAACGCGTGCAGCCAGAACGCAACTGCTTCATTGTCTCCAATGTGTGGGGCTGATGGGGGTGGAAAGTTTCTACTCGTCCGCTGGCCCAATCAAATTCAAAGTTCCGACCTGGTGTACAAGTGTTCGAACAAGGTGTATTCGGGAAAGTTTCACTGTCCCACGCCGGCGTAGATTATTCGAATCAAGAAGGCACTCGCATGCAGAACCCGTCAGCGGCATTGGTTCCTGTTGAAAGAAGCGATCAGCCTACCGGAAATGGAGCTCTTACGGCACGCGACTGTTCAGAATGTAGCTGATTACAGTTTCAAACTGTCCTTGTGTAACGCAACGAGTTAATTTCCTGGCCCCAAACGATACTGGCAGCTCTGGAATTTCTCTGCGATGTTAAATATCGCGCAGTTTTGTTAAACGTATCGAGGAGAAACATTTCGAAATTTCTTTCGTTTCTAATCAGAAACTGCCGTTTTCAGCGCGCTATCCTTCGTCGTAATTATTAATAAATTAACTTGTTTGAAGGGGTAATGTACAATATTTGTTTCTTGTACGAATCAATTTGGTGTTTGTTAGATACATTTCCATTTGCATCATTCCTTTGTTTCCCTTTCAGTAGAATTGAAATGTTGAATAATATATTGCCAATTGAATATTGAATCTACATTTCCTCCATGAACCATTTCATGGCCTTCCCAATGTTCGTACAAATAATGCGTTGGATAAAGTAATATTTAAAAGAATAATAATTAATTTATTCACGCGTGCATCTTAGACTAATATTACTGACACGCATCAAATTGACACTAAAGCGCACGACGTGTACCTGTTTCACACGAAATAGATGCTGTTGTGAAGTGTGTATGCACGCATGTAACAGCATCGATATTTCTTCATAATGGTCGTTATGGCGACCAGCCCCCGTTGCAATTTTCATTAACTGTAATATGAAACGCGAGATACACTGGTAGCCCAGAGCTGCTGCTTTCGGCGTAATTTCCAATGTATGCGTCCATTTGAGTTTGGTAATTTGTCTGCATTCGTTGTTCGCCGTGGTACTTTTACGCGCGAGCTGCCGAGTCGATAGATTATTTCTAGTTGCGCCGCGCGTTGAAGGGTTTGAGCTTCAATTTATTGCTCTGTTAGAAGTGTCAGGAGTGTGCAATAAAGTGTGCAGCTGCTTCCCGTTTTGCATACTTGCAGCCTATTTCTATTTATGGGAATTGTAAATCTTCGTTCAGCGGGGGAATGGTTTTGTGCGTGGCAAGGTATTCGCGAACGAAACAGGGCACTTATGCTTGATAAAAAGGCTAATGGCTTTATTGACAAATTTTTCATCGATTCATTTGACTAAAATTCTAAAGTGCTTCATTAAATAATCCGTGAGGAAATATAATACTTTTGTTTGGATTCTTATATATAATATGTTATTTATAATACCATGAAATTTGCTAATAACAAAATGATAATTGCTACAGCATCTCACAAATTGAGTGAAACAAATTTTATTTTAGGAAAATACATATAAAATATAAATACCGACTACGTGTTGGTAGCACACATTAAATAGACATATTCTATTCTAACATGTCTTAATTAATTAATTGTTGTCAATCGTCCGTGGAATAAATTCTGTACAATGTTCATCGCCGATTGTTGAGACAATTAATTGCAACTCCCTGGCAATTAGGGAACAGTTATACCGTCTGTATAACACCAATTTACAACCTACGATCGTTTAAAAACCCATTGCCAAATACGCCCGAATTTAATACATTCCATTTCGAAATTGTATCCCCTTAATATAATTTGGTCGAAGCAAAGTTTTATTGGTTTTATACGCCCACGCTCAGCGTGCCAATTCTGAATCCAATTTAATTAAACCAAGAGACCCACTCTTTTCGCTCGACATCGAGTTCACGCATCCAATATTTAAATCACTTATCAAATCATACCCCCCGATGTTACAATTACCGTATGCACACGCAGGGAATAGAAAACTACTCTACTCCCGGTAATGCCATTTTGATAACTAGCGATTACTACTACTTACTAGCGTTCGAACATTCCCGAAGCGTTTGCTTCCGGTATTCCCATTTCTCTGCGTCACGTAGTGGTCGAGTTTAAGGATCCGTGCAATGTGTAATAATTCCCCAGGGAAATGCGCCCCAGTGTGGTCCGCCCCGTTCCTCGCGTAGATCTAAAAACGATTTTTGCACAACACACCCGGCGGCGTTACTCGCCTCGCAATTCTTCTTCTCGTTGATCTTCTGGAAGAAAATAAACTAGCGAAAGTTTTTTTACGATGTTTGGACGAACCTGCACACCGAGTTATGTTTGACGACAGTAAAATTTATTTCCGTCGAACTTTCTTAAGTACTTTACTAACCGCGCTTTACCTTTTATAGTACACCTTTCCGCCCCACCCATACCGTCTTATATGTTTCTGATATTGCCCGTTTTGTTCGTCGGATCACTTTAATACGTTCTACTTTAATTTATCTACGATTCTGACAGAAATGTATTTTCATTATTTCACACGGCATGCCGGAATAATTTATTTATTGATGTGAACGTTTCGTATTTTCGTTTGTGCTGGATACAATTTTTAATTTAGCATAGTGAGTCTTTGATATTAATCCTTTTTCAAGATTGTGGTGGGGCAGGGTCGAAATCACATCTACCGATTGTCGTACATATCGATACGTCATATTGCGAACAATGTAAATCACTGCACGCATTCTACCAGTTCCGCGGCACCTGTGATCGAATACCATACATTGATCACGCGTTTTTGCAATTCCTGCAGTGATATATTGAAACATAGAACGCGAAGATACGGAAACGTTTCATAAAATAAAAATCTGAATTCGATCTAAATAAGGGATAACTCTTGTGACTGCTTCAAAATCACGCTGTCTTTTTTCTCAGTAACTTCCTCTCCGCATTTCCTTCCCACTTTTCAGGTGCGAAGCAGATACGGAACTTGATCGGCACAACTTCCGAAACTCGCCATGAATAATTTCAAAACGAAACATGTACGACGACCCTAATATTATAAATTTCACAACCACATTGAAACTACTACATTTTGGAAATCGTAAGAATCATTCGATAGCTGTGCACGAAATACTTTCGTTGCAATTTTCGTTGAGAACGGAACAACTGAGTGATTCGTAAACGGACGAGTTTATAGAAATCGGTACAAAGGATTTCTATTACAGGCATAGAGGCAGTGCAATTAAATCCTTGAGCACGTGTGTCGCTATTTAGTTGGCCGCAAATTTCTACATTTAGCTCGTGCCAGCCACGCTCCTACTGTTCTGCCACATTCTGCCGAGAGATTATTGTACCAGCTTATATTTACTGCGCGCACGCCGCGAACGCTTCGCCGTTTCCCATTCGCGTCACCCGTGAAATGTTGGCTTCTTAATTAAATTAATACCGCCGCCGTTTTCTATGCAACACAAGCATGCATTGTGCCAGGGGAAAAATTAAATATCTTTGCCGAGCTTTGCGCGGGGGCGTCGAATTAATACCGCCGTCGTGCTACTCCATTCCAGACGCGATTACGATGGGGTGAAGCGTGAATCGAACCGGAATCGACGTTTTTTATAATTGAATTCCGTTCACCGCCATTGTCTGGATGGTTTCACATATCGCCGTTTCGTATGGAATCGTTTGTACTAATATTGGCAGTATCTAATAGCAGTGAAATATTTGATGTACGTAATTGACAGAAGAGGATTTTCACCGATTCTACTGACGTAGAATCGAAGTTCGTGATCATGTTAATCCATGGTATAATGGGAAAGAAAACGTGCGATTCAGTTCGGAGAAAAAAATTGAAAAGTTATTTCCAGTCCGTAATATCGATACCGTTGTACACTTACCATCCTTTCGTATTATTAAAAGTAAGCGACAAGTCTGTAGATGTTTCACCGGTAAATTTTCTTAATTAATGCAACAGGATCTGCATGTATGAACAACGAGCTATGAATACGAGTTGCTCTATACGCAAATGAAATAATATAAATAAAATGGATATCATCATTCGTCGAATAGGAAGTACTATACGATTTTCATAAGGACCGCGATACGTAACAAATAATGACGAATGGTCTATAAAAAAAGAATACAGTGGAAATTGGTGATTCCATGATACGGAAGGAAATATGTACCTTCACCTACCATTATCCCATAATGGCTACATACTTATTTAAATGTGTCAAGATCCAAGGGTGGCGTGTAATTTCCCTTCCTAATCCGCGAGTGGGTGAACTTTTATGGTTTACGGTAAACTGGTGGGGAGTTTATGGGAAGGTCCATGTAACCGGGAATAGTATAATATCTCGACGAAAATATAATCTATTTTACATAATCGTTCCGGTTTCGAGTGATATGGGGCCAAGGTGTGTTGAAATGTGTAGCAGGGTTGATCTGTATTCATCCCCTTTAATGGTGAAACGAGGGTCGCGTAGAAAATTTCAAAAGGGGCAGCTGCTTTAACAAGCAATTTTTATCTGAAAATTTTGCTTAATAAAGCCGTTGTTAGGGAAGCTGTAAGCCGGTACGGTTTAATTAAGATTAGTTGCAAACGTTCGAAGTTTTAAATGCGCAAACTTGAAATTGTTGATGGTCAAACTAACTTCAAAGTGTTTCACGCTGCGACGCGCAATACGTATTTCTAAACAATGCCACGGTGTATAGAATGCGTTCAGCTGAAATAAACGTCGGCAACTTCTCCAGTATATTCTTCTTGATGCTTACGCGCTTGGCGCAATAAGTTCCCCGGTAATATCACGTAACTGTCTATAAAAATTGTCCTTTGTTGTCACACAATCAGTTTTCTTTAGATACTACACACGGCTGGGGTCCACCGTGTTATATTAGTTTCGTAGAGACTCGATCACCTTCGACGCATTAAAGATAACACCGAACATGATCGAATAAGTAGAAAAATGTTCAGCTTCATTTATTCACTCGGATCCAGCAAGATATTATTTCCTCGTTAATAAAATTCCCCATGAATAGACTTAAAATTGCTAGATCAATTACTTTACAATATTTACCGGTACATCAAAAACTTCATCACAAATGATATACATAATACCATTCGCTAAGTACGTTTTGAAAATAGACTACCGTTATCCAGTTAATATCAGAGCACAGACTGCCGCTCCTTCCTCCGCGAATTCCGAAACAAATTCTCATCAAGCTACGAAGTTACGATCCGAAATTCCATTATTTTCGATGTCTACGTGGTTCGTGGAACGAACTCGCCGACATTAATCCAACGACGGAACGAGGCCGCGTGTCGCGAGTCGTAAAAACCGTCCTTTGTTGCGACAGTGTCATCCGACTTTTCCATTTCTCGAACACCCGTCAGTTTCTTCGCCGTGCATCAAGTTACACGGCACCTGGACGACGCGACGCGCCGCCGGCAAACGTCTCAGGTGAAGAAGAAGAAAAGGCGTAGAACGGCGCGGTGGAAAAATTAGTCGCCGCCAATTAGGCTGCATCGATCTGGCCGCGCGCCCTCTTCAAGTAGTACAAGCGTACGTATACAGCGGCATACGTGACACGGAAACGGCGCGGAGATGTCAGAGCAAGATGCCGGCGGCACCCTCTGGAACGATTTACGGATCTGTTTATTTCTGTCGCAACGAGCACTGAATCTAAGTGCAAACAACGCTCGCGATGCTGCAGAAATTACGTCCCGCTGATAGAACAACGAATCCGATTCGAATCCATTTGTCCTAGGGAACGATACCCGCTGCGTTCGACTTCGTTTAACTTGCGTGGCGGTGTTCGGAGTTTCAAATTATTTGTAAACGCAGCACGCTTGAAGCTCGCAATTGGGAACAAGTCGATTTCTCAAACTTTATTAGTGTTTTCATTTACCCCCTTTTATTCCCTTTGGTTTTAACTTATATTTTTATTTAATCTGTTTTACTCGGGAGGTCGATTGTTTTCTATACAATAAAGTAATAAGAATTTTATGATTCATCATGGAAAATATCATGAAGCAAAGTGTG
This sequence comes from Nomada fucata, assembly GCA_948146005.1. Lineage (NCBI taxonomy): Eukaryota > Metazoa > Arthropoda > Insecta > Hymenoptera > Apidae > Nomada > Nomada fucata. The sequence goes on from OX411275.1 coordinate 11,799,808, forward strand.
GATATTTATATATTATTTTAAATAACCGTTTAATAAGTAAGAAAGGTTTCTTACTTATTTAGCGTACATTATTCTACAACAGTTAACCATGCCTATCTAAAACGCATGTTATGTGTCTCCAATGCATCATTATATAATAAGTAGTACGTAATAGAAGCTATGAAATTGTTCACTACGTTCATTTAGCGACACCGTAAACAATCGATTAAAGATCGCGGGACACATTTATCTCTATGCTAACAGTGAACTGCCAAACAGAAGAATAGCCCGGAAATGCACGGCGTTTCGTAAACAGCCAGGCAATTTGTACGGTGTCGTAGGTAGATAATGGCAAATTAAGTACTCTGGACAGTTTGGCATACGTTCGCGAGTGGGCCACATTTCGTTGCAAATTATTGAAAATTGTTTGACCATTGGAGAATTCCATTAGTGCCAGTGAAGTGTTACGTACACTCTCACCATTCCCATAACTTTATCTAGCTACATTCTAAATGGATCAAATTACAGGTATTCATACAGGTAAACGAAAATGTCTAATGATACCATAATAAACGGGTTAATTTAAGAATACATTTGACTCCATTAAAAAAAAAGTACTTCCGCCCTCAACAACGGTTCACATGAATCTCGTTTACGTGGCGTCTGTATTCCTCCATTATAAGGAAAAGTTATTTTCAATTAGCCGGCCTCGCTACGTAGAGGCGGAAAGTTGTATTCACAATCAGTAACGAAAGTTCCAATCTAATTTTCGCTATTTTCTCCTCTAACTGCAAACTCTCGGATGTTACCTTCGCGGCAGCGGTATTTAATTTTTCAATTTTCCTAAACTCCAACGGCCAATTTGCTTCTCCACGAAATTTATCATCGATTTTCTCGATGAATCTGCCAACAACGTTACACGCTCGCAACAGCTGTATTATGATTGAGCGTAATACGATTTTTCTTAATTTCTATCGTCGTGCGCCGCTAGGGGCTCGATGTTAAGAGCTTCGTACACAAAGACGGAACGTCTCATCTTCGGACAAAGGTTCGTCCCGTTGCAGCCAGCGACGGAACAGAGTTATTAGAGATACAAAAGAATCTGTCGTTTTAAGACATTGCTGTCGAGGGGAATGAGCCTCTCGCTGGCGGACCCGGTCGTCATTAAGTGTGTACAATGCAAAGAAAGTACGTGCACTCGGCGACGACGTAAAAACGGCCCTTGGTTTCAGAAAAACACGGCGATTCTAGAGGTTGAAAAATACGTGGTGAAATTTCTTATTGCATCGGAATTGTCACGTGGTTGGACGTTTTTAATAATTCGATAAGAAACTCGATAACCAATGACTCCCTGAAGGATTCTTGAGGGAACTTGGTTAATTCGTGCCGAGTCTGGTCGCGGAACGGTTGATGGCAGCAACGTCGAAACGGTTCCGATGGAGAAGAAGTGATAGCAAAATGAAGGGTATTAATGAAAGTTGCAGGATAAGTAGAAGAAACAAATTGGGTGCTAATTAGCGATATGTGAGGTAAGTCAAGCAAATGGGATAATCTATGATAAATCTAATATTGAAAAGTGCTTTAAACAAAAGTTGAATGGCCTCGAGGGGGACACGATTAGGCGATAATATCTTTTCTAACAAACGAGATATTCCAGGTGATAAAGTTAGGTGGACCACACTCTATATGTCGCTTGGCCAGAGATAGAAGGGGCTCTGGAGAAAAAGGTTCAATGGTAGCGGAAATCGATATTTCTATAGCAATTATCCCGAACGAATTATCCATAGGGTTTTGCTGTTTCTTTAGATAAAAGTGTACGATTCCATTAAAAGTGTAGCACCGCACAATTTCTTTGATATATTTTTGTACACATCGAAGACTTCGCCAAGGTGGGGCCGAATAAAAATATTATAAAAATTTTATTATTAATTCGAAAGCTGCGAATAATGATTTCGCTAACGCTTAACGTGCAACGTGAAAGAAAATGGGTAACAACAATTCTCCAGTCACATTATTAAAAGTACTGTTAACAATAAGAACGAGATCTATGCAATGTTGCACTGCAGCAGAGCATTGAAACTTATAGAAACAGGGTGACCCAAATGTTGAAGCATGCACGCTACTTTTTTGTACGTCGCGTTCTTTAAAGTTCCACGTGCGGAGCAAAAAGTCGAAAAAAGGAGCGACGAAGAAAATGGCGCAATAGAAGGTCTTCCTGTCTATTCCGTGTTCTATTCTCCACCTACTCGACGTTTGTTAAATAAACTTCTCTCTGACGTCTCGCCGCGTGAAATATGGGAATACCAGTAGGAAAATTCTGCGTTCGCGAAATTTTGCCCTTTCCGCCTCACGTGCTCGACCGTGGCTCGTGGGTCAATTTTCTCGAGTCCTTTGTTACACGCCTCGTCCCCGGCCGACTCACTCGTCTAGTGCATATTCTTATTCAGCTCTCGAGTACGTATTCTCAGCAATACACTCACAGAGGCATACACGGGGGAGCTCGTTGACAAATTGCTGGAAAACAATTATGAAGTCGGGTCTCCAAATAATGTTCAGAGAAAAGATTTCTCTTTCAAACGCGAAGGGACAGCTTTTCATTTGCGACATTACGACTACAAGCACGCATCGAATCGAATTTCAGGTTACGGATCCGTCTGTTTTAACGCGAAAAAAATATATGAAGGAATATTGTGTATATTTTAATTATATTTACAAAGTTCTCGATCTGAGCATTGTCGCTGAAAAAACATGCAACACAAAGGAAGGAATGAAATTATCTTTACACCCTTTGAAACATTTCACTAATTACAATTTTGCAATTTTAAATAATGCAATTTTAACATAAACTTGAAACACCTTCCACTTGCATAATTGCCGACCCCAAACGCAGCCGTAATTCCATGAGTCGCGGCCTCCCTATAAATGCATCTACCGCGATACCCATAAAACATAAATAAATCGCTCAGCCAGCAACGAATCCATTTATTCCCTTGCATCTCGATCCGATTAGGCGATTAACCGATCTCCCTCAAAATTAAGGCGGCAAACGCTGCGTTCGACTGTTGTACGAAACCGAATCCCGCCCGAGCCCCTGCCACTCCTCGCAGGATTCGACGATAAATATTCCCATAGGCGTTACGATACCAGCCCGAGGCGTTAAGCTGGCTCTGTTTATCGGCCCTAGCAAAGTACCATCCGAAGTGACACACACATACGTCCAAACGTCCGAACGGCCTACCCCCGGAGAATTGCACGCGTGCAACCGGCATTGTATGCCGGCATCGGGAAGAAAGACCCTGCCGAAATCTATCGACAGCCAGCTCGATGCCGCTGTCAATCGACTTAATCCTGCTCGCGTCGTCGAAAACGGGGCCACGGGAGAAGAGCCTCCGTGGCGTTACCACGGGAGGGTCTGCAGTTTCCGTGGATTCCGCGCGATACAACGGGCAGAAGGGATCGCAGAGATAGGAACGAGGTGGCTGGTAGACAGGCGGGCAGGCAAGTAGGGCAGAGGGAGCAGGTTTTCGTTTGCGGTTGAAAGAGCTGCCACTATAGAGAAAAGACCGCTCTCGCGGTGGACAGAGAGAGAGAGAGAGAGAGAGACTCGCCCCCTTGGGTAGGTCGAGAGGGGCTGAATATTCGCGCAGGCGTTCCAACCACCGTCCATCGTGGCGCCTTGACGCTACCCTCGCATCCCCTACGGCTCTCCGCCCCGCTGTTACACACCGCATCCCGTGCACCCCCTCGCCAGGCGAACGGCGACTCGGCGCTGCTCGTTGCGCCTCGGTCAATCCGCGCCTAGTATGGCGCTACGCGCTCCGACACGGCATCGTACGTACCGCGCTCGCCAATCGTCCGTGGATCGTGCACCGCGATTAGTCACGGATAGAAACGGTAACGCGGGAATTATTCAACCCGGCCGCAGGAGGACAACAGTCGCGCGACACAACCGTCCGAGAGGGACGCACGTCGAGGAGGTTGTTCGATTCGGGGGAAGGAAACGTGTCTGCCGGATCGTCGCGAGACGATGAAATAAAGGAAAGAAAACGACGGGCGTCTCTTCTCTGATTCACCGGGGCGCGAGGGATTGTTGTTGCCGAAGTGAGTCTCTCGCAGTTAGGGGCCGGCGAAGGGGCGAAGGGAGGAGGACACGCGGCAACGAACCGACAGAGAGCGCGAATATATCGGCGAGTTAGGGGTTGCTGGCATGTAAACCGCGTGCACCGCCGCTGACCCGGTGACGAGAACGCAGAGGACGCCGGGCGGTAAGTGGTGATTGCGTTTGCGGTAACGCCGGACTGCGATAAGCGCCCCAGTAATAAGTGAAATGATAGCGTCGTTAACTGCGGCCCGGGTGCACGAGGCCGGACGGTTGTCGCGGCAGGTGTTTGGCCTGACACGAGTCGCAGGGCGACGATGCTTGTGAATCGGCCGACGCGGGTACCAGATAGGGCAGCGGGGTGCAAACGGAGGCGCGCGTTGTATCGTTGAGAACTGCGGCCGGGGGGTTGAGAAAGGGAGGATAGGAGGAAGAAGAACGGCGAAACGGGGACAGGAAGAGGAAGGTGGCCCGCTGCACAGCTGATCGCTGATAAACAAGAAAATGCGGAGGAGTATTGCCGCGCTCGTCGAATGTAAATGAACGATCGAGTGTTCGTAGTTTGCGCGATAGATCGACGGTGAATCGACGATCAACATGGCGTGCCCGTTCTCGCGGGATCGTTTAAGGGCGAGGTTCGACGAGCAGAGCGACAATGGTCGTCCACGGATCAGTAGATTCAGTCGGGACGAAAGCGGCAGGTCGAGACAATCGTCGTTCGAAGTCACGTCGCTGCTGACGCGAGAGGAGAACGAGGACGTCGAGGACACGCAGACCCTGAACCTGAAGCACCTGCGGGCGGCTGTACTTGTGCTGACAAATCCAACGGTATTGTACACGCTTTATTATTTCGCTAGTTCTTCTGTTTTTTTTCTTTTAATATGTTTCGCCGTCCATTTTTGCCGGGCAGAGTTGGGGGAAGAATAAGGGGGATCGCGTTTTTGTCCCTTTCTTCTTGCGAGATTTTTCTTTCGCGGGGAAGAAAGGTTAGACGAGGAAATAGGGTCCCGGGGACGTTGGAGGCGCGGACCGAGATGTAGGATCGAAGTTTCGTCCGATTTGGATGAGAGGAGGATCGAAGGCGGAAATTTATGCGACTTCCTGCTTGCCGAGTTTGTCGTCTTTCGATAAATTTTTCATAAAACTCGGGAATTCAATTTTCTCGAGCTCCTTTTCTTCGTCTCGCCGTTCCGCGCGCAATTATTGCATCGAAGACGCGCGGACGAAATCGAAAAGCGAAGGTATAACGGGGGGGATTATTTTTATAGGTTGTTGGTATGCGATTTTGTGGGAGGATGGAATTCGTTGATTGAAATATGGATGTTTGGGGGGAATATATATGGGGATAGATTTATCTGTCCCCCTTTGACTTTGACGAAGAAGAGAAGAAGTAAAAATTTGTAGAATACGTAGTTCGACTTTGTTAGGTGTGTTTTTAATTTGCTGATTCTTCATTCCATTGAAGCTACGTTCAGTTTTTAGATCAACTAAAGCTTAATAGTGACGTCAATGTGCATGAACTGTTTGTCCTTAATAATTGTTGGAATACTCTTCCAATGATAAGTGTACTTGTAATCAGTTTTAGCTTCGAACAGAGAATATGTTATTGCGTAACTCGCAATACGAACGCAATCGTCCTTCCAATAACTTTGTTGTTGCGTTGGTCAAATCCACGGCTTATCTCAGGATAACCATGCTTGTTTGTTGAACCATTTTCGTATCATTTATTGCTCAAACTTAATCTATTACGGTTTGTATGATTTTACTCTTATTCATCCAGAACGAATTAATTTATCTGAATCCATATAATTTATAAACAGTGGTAAATCATACTTTAGCGAGTGTAATCGTTATCAAACAGAAAATATATGGATATGCATTTGTGAGCTGTAGATTAAATGGAAGCTGTGCACGGTTATATTTGTAAGGCGATCCGTTTAAAAAACTCTGTTAAAAAAAGTTTTCTGCAGCAGTCAATCGTTGCACCATTACGGACAATAGACTAAAGTAGTGGCCATTCGGTTAAATTGCCAGGTTTTTGCAACAAATGTCGCGGAAATTCGACAGTCCCTTTCGCTGCAGCTAACATTTACTACGATCATAAGACAAACAAGTAAAGTGAAAAACAAAATTCAAACACAAATGTACCGATGGCAAACGATGTTTATTAAAGCTTCTCACCCGTCAAGATATCATTGTACCCACTCCGGAAAATGAACAAAATTTGCTACCAAAAAATTTGTTAATGCTCCGAACATATTATTATATGCAAAAGCACATTCGATACTGTCCGTTTACCCGCGTAATTTTGTTTTCATATATCCAAGTACTTCTTAAACAGGATAACGTCTTTCTTATAATAAACTGCATCATTTTATAGAGCAACAGCTTCTTTCTAAATATTTTTCTCAGCTTGTTCTCAACTATACCTCCAACTAAACAATCACTATAAATGTCAATTGCACGATTTATACGGTTACTACCGCACGCGGAAATTTTCAATCCGCATTTCCATCCCCGTATTATTCATCGAAACTCGTACTGCTTGAAAATGAAAAAACCACAAAAGAATGAAGGCATCCGTGTACGAGGAAATCCTTATGAAAGAAAACTTCTGCCCCAGTATGAAATCGTTGCAGCGAACAAGAGAAACGACCAAACTTGTTTAACATTTGGTATGCCGTGTATCGTCTCGACGAGTAATTCTATGAAAGGAAAATATCGCTCGTAATTCGTGTGACCGTTTCGTTATTATACACTATAAGAACGTCCATATGGTTGCCGTGGTAATACGAAACAGCATTGCGTTTGTAATACAAATTAGAATTCTTCCACGGCGGGAATCGAGCCGGAAATGTGCAATAAACGTGTACGGAGGGCTCTTCCTGTTTTCCCGTCCGCCGCAAAAACGCCCGCCAAGTTTCTTCCGAGCCCGGCGCCGATTAATAACAGTCGGCCAACGTTCCGCCAATTATGGAAACACTCGAAGGAATCCTTTCGCGCCGGCAATAAAGCAAAAAAAAAAGCTTGTGTGCAGTTCTGCCCGTTTATGAGTGTCCGAATGATCGAGGACCTTGCGGCTGAAGAGTTTACAGGATTTCTTGCGCTTTCGACTTGCGAAAACACGTCTGACGTATTAAATTCAGGTGATTTCTAAGCGATGCCACGAAAGAAAGTGATTTTCGCTTACCACGAACTTGTCTGGCGCATTAATTCGAGCTACTTCGCGATTGTCGAGACGAAAATGACGATTTTGTTGGAATTAGATTACGATTTAGAAATGCGTTGGTGTGCGAATCGGCGAGAATTAGCAATCTCTCGGAGACGCGTGTTCTTATTTAAAATAAGCTTATAGTCAAGCGTTAGTAGTACTGGTCATGTGACAGTATGTAGGTAACACGTGGTTAATTCGTTCGACGCCTTATTTTACGGGATATTTTTTTATCCTTAGAAATATCAATAAAATAGAAATAACAGAAACGGATGGAACGATTAATTTGTGTGGTAACAGGACCAGTGGGTGGCAGAGTTTACGCGAATACCTGAAACCGCAAAAAGCGAGAAGTCGCGGTAGTTCGAAACACAGAGAGGGTAACAAAGGAGGAATATGAACATTTTAGTCGATAGGATTAGTAGAATAATTATTATAAATATACCTCTCCTTATTTTCATCCGGAATGCACGTCTCATTCATTCTCTATGTTCCCAAAAATCATTTTATCGCTCATTTGAATCTGATTCTCGTTAAATTGAGCATCGAATAACACGTAACATAAATTGAACAACAATACGGTCACTATTTTCACGATGTTCAATTATAAAAGTTCAACCCAAATAACAAAGCTGTGATTTTGTAAAGTCCATACGTATCTCTTGATCCTCGCACATACAGCACGAGCTTCGAACTATCTAGAAAAGAAAACTAGTCCACGAATCTATCAATAATCCAAACAACGCCGTCGATCGATACCTAATACTCCCCACCCCGTATAGATTTATCTAAAAATCGAACAGAGTCTTAACGAGGATGACGTTCGTGCTCGAACAGGGTTTTTTCGTTAAAACCGTCGAGAAGGGGCAAAGCGGTTTTTTCCTCCCTTCGACTGTATCATGAAACGGCCATTAGTCTCCGGCACATCAATCGAGGAAGATCGATTCGCCGTCTCCGGGGGGGAATCGCGAATAATGGAGCGACATTTAGCATACGCGAAACGAGCCAAGCTCTGTGCTTGGCCGCGGAGAAAGGGGTGAGAGTAATGTAAGCTAACACGTAATATGAATTTCAAATCAGAGCCGTCTCGTTTGCTAAAATCGTACATATTGCCCGATAACGTCTCGCCTACAACCACTTAATTCGAGTTTGATGCCCGGAACTTTGCACGGTGTCGATTTCCATATTCAGGGGCGGCCAAGTTTTCGCGACTCGCCAACGAAATTTCTCTTCACGCGTCTAACCCCTAAACGAACGTGGAATCACGTCGTGCACGTTGGGGAATATCGCCAATGTAAATCGTGGAATCGTCGGCCAGACGATCTAGAGTGTCGCACGAAATTGGATCGGCGTTCCCGTGTTGGCACACCTCTCGTATTAATTAGGAAAATCGTGTTTTTTAATCATTGAAATTGTTTCTCGACGGAAATTCTCGTGTACCGGTGGGCTTCCGTTCGGCGCTCGGTATGCGAACACGATTCCTCGTGCGCATTGCACGTTTAATGCGATTTAAGCGAATGGAATTCGCGTCTGCGAATTGTTATGCAAATCGGTGTATAGAGGACGGAGAGGGAAGATATGTTCTATAATTTATACGGTGAAAGGTGGTGCAAGAGGAATTGGGTTTAATTATTTTTAGTCGGCTGAAATTGTGGATTTCGAAACGGTTTCGTCGTTCGGGGAAGTGGTTTTAGATGGATCAATTTTGGTTTTGTTTATTTCCCTCCGCGGTGCGATTTATTTGATTCGTTTGGATTCTGTATACAAGGCTGTACTAGAGTAACGAATGCTTATGTTTTCAAGACATAATTTCTTTCTCAGAAACATGGGGATACTTCTGGAATTCGGCTGTTGCTCGCGCAATAAAATATTTAATTAAACATGTGAGCGAACAATAGACAGAAATTGGAATTGTCGGCGTTTCACTATGAAATAAATTAATGCAGAATTAATGCACTTCACCTCTGAGCGTAAATGGAATTTTCGATTGCCAAAGGATCAGCTTGAGCGGTTATACAGGTACTCGTCAACTTCCTTCGCCTCTCTTCCATTAACACTTCTAATTGTAAGATCTACCAACTCCTAAATGTTACATCCACAGTTTACTTACAGTCCTTAAGTTCTTCCACTGCAGTTAAAAGGCTGCCGATCATCGGTTCCGCTCTCCACCAACTTAAATAATCTTTCACTAACTCTCAAACAGTCGTTCATCCCTTGTTAATCGAAGAAAACGGGAGCCCGACAATTAAAGCAATACATTTTCTTAAAAATCCAAAAACGAGCAACTACAGTATTGAATGTTTCCATCCATTTCTGTTTAATATTAGCAGAAGTGATTTTATTCGGTGACGAGAAGTACACAGTCGATAAAATAATGAATATTTAGGATTATCTAATTACTGTAGCGTTTACAGCTGATTATTTTCAATAGTCCTTGTGCAATAAAAACTGGTTAGATATCGTATAATAGAACGGTATTACTATTTAAATATAATATTAACTTATGAATTAATGTAATATTGTGTGCTGCTGTTTGTCCATTAATTGAATGATAGCACGACGTTCCACTATACCGTGTCTACCCTTCGATCAGTCTGGCACAGATATTATTTTAGTGCCGCATACGCTAATAACATTCTGACGCAGAATAATTTCACCGCAGAAACTATTGTCATGAAAGTAATCGAAAGATGTATGCATTCAATAGCACTAGAACTTCAAGTTAACCTAGACAAAAAAGATTAATCACTGTAATACAGTTCGCAAGACATTTCGAGACGCCAAGCTTAAATCATCGTGAATGGCAAAGGGCAATGTGTAAAATTCAATTGATACCTTTTAACGGCGCAATAAATGGAAGGCAATGAATTTTAACTTGAACGGTTCGAAGACGGCGGAACCAAACGGCCACTTATATTCCGTGAATTTAATAGTATCGCTCGACTCTGTACAACGGAGGAACCTCTCGAACGAAACGAACGTCAAAGAAATCCAATCGGAGGAAACAAAACTGATTGTCTTTTAACGACGATTCATAGGCGTAACCTGTTGAGCCGCGACGACACTTCATTGGCATAAACATCGATGGAATCGAGTTGAAGATGATGCTGAAGCTTGGCCTTCGTTTCGAACAGACTTCCGTTTCCTCTCGGTACGGAGCGGTTCGATACAATATTGTTTAATCGAAAGGATAATACAGCTTTGGACGGTCTGTGCGGTTGCGGTCGTCTCAGTCGAGACAACCGCAGCTCCAAGTAACTCGAGCATAGTTGCGAATCGATATGGCATCATAATTGCATCGTGATTTTAGTGGAAACTCGTCCATTAGTCAATTGGTTTGTCCGCGTATTCGTTCGAATAGTCTCACGCGTGGTTGAAACACGCAGAAATAGATATGTCATCGATATGTGTGCTTGCAAGTAACAGCTTGCAATTAGTTTGTTTTAGTGGGCTGTAAAAAATGACCCTAATCGTAGGTTATTTAGCTAGAAACACTTTGTAACCATGTACATTTATTTGTTAATTTATTTCACGAGAAGAATAACCAGTGTGATGTAGGAGTTTAAATAAAACAGTAGTTCACTTGTTGAGAGTGGTATTTTTATGTAGGACATGAAAGAAAACTTTATCAAGATATTTTTCTATTAAATCTATTAATGTTTTTTATTTAAGCTTTTTAGTTTGAAAGGCACAGTGATATATACATGTTTGTAATCTAATAATTCGCCTGTGTACCTGTTTGTAAGAGTAAACCAGGTGTATGGATCTCGAGAAATATAAAAACAAGAAATACAACATTGCTTCATGGAAAATGGGATAATTAATTAAAAAGTAAGAGACAATAATAACGAAATGTCGCTTTTATTTACTACACGTTGAATTATTAAATTACATTTTGATAAATTGCAATAATGGAATATTTATCAATTATAAACATGTGTAAATAAGTTGATAAAATATATGATAATGTTAGTCACCATATTAAACTTTGATGAACTGCAACAAAATCAATTCGTAAATAGACTTCACAGTTGATTTTTAATAATACTGTAGCGTGCGATTCGTGATATTACATTTCACCATTGTGTAAAAATGTTCATTTGCTTCCCATATTGATGGCATTTCCATGAATATATGCAAAAAGCAACTTTTCCAATTCCGTGACGCATATTGTGAAAGAAGAAATAATTACTGCTTCAATTTTGTTTTTATCGATCTTTCGCTCATCCAACCGTTACCGAAGGAAAGATCCTTTCTTCAGAGAACGAATATTTTAAATGCCACTGTCATTAAACTTCAATTCATTCACGAATCGAAAGAAAGCTATTGGTCCCTCTGGGTGGCACGAAAACCGATCGCAAGATTGAGGAGGACTCGTCTTTCTGAAATTTACACTGAGAAAGAGTTTAGTACTCCAATTACCGGATAGAAATTCTGGGTTCTTGTTTACCCAATGACACGTTTGTAAACTGGGGAAACTCAGACCGTCGACACGTTCCTCGTGGAAAGTTTAAAATCCAAAACTCAACTGTTCTTCGTGATTAAACAAAATTTATCTAAGAAGCGGGCTAAATGCATGAGACCAGAACACTAAAGGCGTTTAATATTAAAACGACGTAACAACAATTCGCCTGTAGTAGGCACAGTTTACGGTACTTTGACGAAGGAATAATTTCAAGTAGAACAATTGATCTCTATCTCTACTCTTTACGTTCACCCATACCCTTACGTATTACTATTGTACCTATACTACACCCGCAACGCACTGACCGCCCTCAGAAATACCCTCACACCCACCTACTTACACACACTAGCAACAGCTTTTTCGGCCGATGTGAAGCACATCGCTCGAATCCTTATTTTCTGCCAGTCTCAGTCACGCTTGTCGCGCAAAAAAGCCTATTCACATCTAGATTGATAGCCGATCCTCGACACTGAAACCCACGACGCAATTTTTCAACGTATACTGGATTCTTGCTAACCAATATCATTTTTCCGGAGATGATAAAATGTACGCAGCGGCGTTCAATAAATTCAGTCCCCTGTCTCGTTATTCGTGTACGATTCTGTTTGAATAAATGACGAGACGTGATTAGCATACGTTTACCCAGCGGATATCCGCTAATACACGCTTAATTTATTGAAATAAATCAAGAGTTCGTACACAGTAGATACGCAGTGAATGCTTGCCCGACGCGTCGATGGAAGATTTGCATGCCTCGTACCGAAGCCAAGATAAAAGTGGACTTTTCTCATTTTTCAGGTACCATACAAATAATTGGCATCGAAGAAACAAGCGAATTATCTCAGAAAATTTGACAAAATGTTAGGGTATTCCACAATCTTCAAATGAACTATACTTTTCACATCGCGTAAACTTATATCGCTTCTAATCAAATATTTTCTGTTTGCGGTCATTTGCAGATCTCGTTTATAGTACTTAAACCTTTAATGATGCGGTTCAATTCCGGCCGTACGGTTTCGCCGTAACACCGTTAAATCGTACGAAAGGAATTGAAAGTTCTCGGCGTTTGCGTCGATTGACGTAAAAACGACACCGCGGGGAGCATCGATTACAATGCATTTATTTTCTTTGTGAAAATTCATCGAGCCGAGTGGAGGATTATCGATCGTTTTAAAAGAGGAACGCCGGAGTGGCTTCCTTTCACAGAAAAGGGTCGAGAGCAATTAACCTAGGAAGTGGCGCGGCGAGATATTATTTTTGCGCTCCCCCGGTTCCACTTTTAATTTCATCGCGGCAGAAAACTTCGTATTCTTTTCCACTTTGCCGTTTAATTCGCTGGATTTACGGCGCGTTAATTGAATCAGAACCCTCGGTCGTGCCGAAAAAATTACGACGATCCCCGGCAGCGAAACCGAAACCTCGCTTTCTTCTTTTTTCTCAGAGACGTTTCGCGCTTTCGTTGTTTTTTGTCGTTGTTGTTGCTGTTAAGGGATCGTGGGTGGCGGGGACAAAGTCGCACAAGAGTTGAACGTTCGCTGGCGTTCTAACGATAAAATATTAAGTCAACGGGGATATTTTATAGCCATCCCTGTACCTCTGTCTTATGAATCCTAAGGGGAAGGATTTAAGCTGGAGTAGAGGCTTCTTCTGAGAGTTTTTGTTGGTCCGCCTCAGCGTGAAATACGCTTTGTTTTCGAAGTTTTTATTAGAAGCCTGTCAGATTTAATGAGAGTGGAATGATATATCTATCTGCACCCGGGAGGTATTGATTTCAGATTTGCTGATGAATCACTACATTCTTCTTACATTGTTATATCATTAATACATTTGTTATTCGCGAATATTATACAAGTAGCGATACGCTTTACTCAAATGTTTCGAGATTTCAATGGGAATGTAATATTTCTATGCAAAATCCCGTATTTCGTTGCTTAACTATCCCGGCCTTGCTTGACCAACCGTTTTACTACAAACTACAGATAACAAAGCTTTGTACCATTGTCACGTCTATGTATTTAAATTCTAAAAATAACCAAACAATATTGAAGACAATACGAATTCGCTGAAACTTTCTGCAGACCTAATATCGCCTACCTAAATTCAATCACCAGGCAATGAAAACTGTCGTGACAAAGAAATCAGCAGCGTTTCAGGACCCACATCGAAACCTGTGCCTCTCCTGTAAAATATCCACTTCGCCTCTACGCTTGCGTCGATATTACCAGTAAAATCGTACGCGTATTGTATAGAACGCCTGCGTATTCCCTCGCTTTTCTCTTTCAATCCGACCGTAGATCGTAGACCCACGGCACTGAAAGAAATTGATGCAAATGTCGCTGCCCTCGTTATACGATTTCCGCGAAAGTAATGCGCGTTAAGGATTTACCGAGAGCCAACGGAACATTTCCGTTACGACGGGGTAAAACGCAGCGAAAGCATTCGAGGCGCAGAATCGACGACGGAAACTCGGCCGGCTGAAACGTTTCGGATGTAGCGTGAAATTTTTCAACGTCTGTCGTACCGCCGCGTTTCCCTTTGTGCGAGCGCGAGAGGATTGCTCGTAAACGGGAATTAAGAGGATTACCCTATCTAATCCCAAAAGCGCGGCAAATTAAACCGAGTAGCCTTTACATTCCCTACTTAAGTTTCACGGCAGCCGAGGCTCGTTTCGTTCGGCCCAGTAATTGCTAATGGTCTCCCGATGCAAATGCAATTGGAATTGAATACGATCTTGGCGATGTCTTAATGTGCCGAAGTAAATTTCGAGCTACGGTATATCATAGATTAAATGTGTAAGAGGGTTTCGACTCTGATGTCTATTGGGTGAAAAGAATGTTTCACGGGCGAGAGGAATTTCGATCACTTCGCTGCGAATATTTAGAAATTGTTCGGTCAAGATTTATATAAATGTCTCTTGCGACAGTTTACAAAATACTCAAATAATTACACAGAGTAACTATAAGTGTTTACAGGTAGTAATAAAAAAAAAACTGTACTGCTTTCTGCATCGAGGATACTTTTCCTCTAGAGTGTACTGGGGTGAAAGGGTTAGGCAACAGAGTTCGAGTATTAAGAGTTTCGCTATAATTGGTATTTTTCGTTTTCAGACATTTCTCTGTTTTCCATATCGCGAGTTAATAAATCCACGCAGATGGAAACGTTATGAAAGTGCTAATGCCTGCACGATACCTCAGAATTATTCAACTGAATTTATCGTCACTGTTAATCATAAACGGAGTTCATGAAGGAAACGTTACGACATTGTCAGAAATGACTGGCGCACGGAGATAGATCAATGCCGACATCTTTTATTCTACGCTTCGTATTTTTATTATAATTTTTTAATGGTGCTATTGACGTGCATGTTACGTGTATCTACCCCAGAAATATGTTGACAAAATTCGTCTAGGAAAGTTGGAACACCATGTACGTTAGTACATATAACAAACCTTTCATTATAGCACTGTATTCAATTATATTATGTTACTTCGTTTGCAATTTTGTTTCTATACATTTCTGGCATGGGTTGATTCTTCCATAAGCTGTGCTTCCATTTATGTTGCGCAGCAAAAACTTGACGCTCTCCAACCTTCGACATCCGTCACCTTTGATAATTTCAAACTCACAGCTATTGATAAAAAGAAAAATGAGAACTGCTAAAGGGCCGCGTAAATGGAGCAAATAATTATGTGCACTTTCTTAATTATATTCCACTATCAAATTTATCACGGAAATACGTTTCACATACGTATTGGAAGTCACCCCATGCATTAAGTGATAGTATGGGCCACTGCTGTCCAAACTAAGCCCCGAGCTTACTCAACAGCTCCCACTATGTATTCGTTATCCTAGAGGAGAATGTAGGATGATGCAGTGTTATAAGTGAGAAGTATGTGTTAGTGAACACGATTACGTGGTCAGTGTGTGCTGATAGTTCATAGGAAGAGACAAATCCACCCAGGGGATTCCACCTGCGAACAACGATGATGCGAGGTACGTCACCTATATAACGTGATGCCGACGTAAATTCGGAAGCGACCTCGACGCACAGAAATTCTTGGAAGAAGAAGAGGAAGTTCTCGGAAATACTTGTCTCAATTTATCTACTTTCATAATAGCTGCACGAATTGTGCATCTCAACTCGTAGTTGATTTCGTTAACTGCGAACGCCTGGTACTTTTAAAAACCGAATGAATAAAAGCACGTGGCAAATAAATATACCTTGAACCTGGACCGTTTTCTATGATTTTATGTTTTCCCCGTTTCTGTGTAGTCTGTCAGTCATCGTGTTCAACTACCGTGTCAAAAAAAGTTGAATGAAGAAAATTGAATAATAGGAGAAGCGAATATTATTTTCGTGCGCGCAATTTATTTACTTGAAATCAGATGCATTATGGTGCATTTACTATCGCGTTAATAATCGACCGTTTAATACTACAGAATAGTGTTATACATCCCCAATAATGGTTCGATTAGCAATACAGTTAACGCACAGTACGATCAGCCATGAATTGCCAACAAATCTGGAGACACAGATGGTACTGCGCCTTTAGGGTGGATCATTGTAATTCAGAGTTACGACGATCAGTTGATCACTTAAATAGGCGATTATCACTCCGAATGGCACCAGTCCGCCAACATTCAGAAATCAACATACTAACGAACACGTCAGCTGACCCGAGCATCTTCTTTACAAATTACAAATTTTCGCCCAACCGAAGTAGTTCGATCGATGAAAACCACCCGGTCTTCTAAAACCGCAGCACTGACAATTCTCGACGTACGTTTACCAAGCACAACAAATGGAACTACATAAATAAATAATATGCTTGCATGTCAAATTAACGATCGAACAAACGGACTGCCCGTCAGCCATAAATGATAAAGACATCGACCCCTGTTCTGTCTCTCCAATACGAAGAAATGTAGTGATAAATCAGCAATTAATGCAATGCACACCCTGACGCCGCGCCGTAATTCATAATCCACTATACTTATGAGAAAAACAAGGCACGGAGTCAACAAACGAACTGACGCAGCAAAAATCGCCTGTCATTTGTTTTCCCTCTGTCACGGTCGCGTACAAATTGGCAGACGAATCGAGGGAAAACCGGGCTCACGTTCAATTAATAAATGGCGAACGAATAAATACGCCGGCGGTGGTAGGTCCAACCATTAACAAGGTAACCGTTCAATGGCACGAGCGTACCATTCGCGGCAGAATCTCCTATTATTTGGGCCGCGATAAATTGAATTTCACAATCCATTTGATATGCATAAAAGAAGGATGCCGCGGCGAGGTGGATTTAGCTAGGTACTAATCGCGAGATAATTCAATGGCTGCCGGTGCTTCCTTATCGCCAATCACTGGGCAAGTGGTACCCATTTAGCGGAGATGTACGTGTATTCGAAATACATGCTGAAGCAGAAATGTATATTCGAAATGGCGAATAGAAGAATACCAAATTGAACCACGCGATGCTTATAAAATTATAGAAGCATTTCAATAGGCCCCTCTTTTAATTGTATCGTACGCTGATACATGTCCTTCGCGATGATACTACACGACTATGATAATTAAATTTGCAGCTCGCGAAACCTCGGTGCACATTTTCAATCAAATTTATAACACAGATTTTTTAATCGAAGGCATTCGCGTTTGAGACTGAAAATGATAATACTCCGTATTCTGTTGAACCAAAAAAGTGAACTATATATATACATATATACACGACTATAGAATAATCGACGTAACTGTTCAAGAAGCGGACAACTGTGAATCAAATATTCGGAAACTCCAATTTTAAACCACCCCATTTCGCAATGAAAACAAACCATTCGCGCTATCTTTTTCAACCGATTTGTGTTACTTGCCTGCCCGAAATGAACGGGGACGTTATTTGGCTCGATGGAAGCGAGCTTAACGCGGTCGAAGAAGTCACGACAAGTAACCAGGCCGTGCCTTGATGGTGGACTTCCGGTTCAGATACGAAGAGGTGTTCCGACGTCGCCTTGAAATATTGTCGTCCAGGTTTTGTGCTGCATACATCGGTGGCTGGTCGAGGTGCAAATGGAAAACGCACGCGATACTCTCGATCGATACGCGTTTCTATTCCGCTCTCTCTCTCTCTCCCTCTCTCTCTCTCCGTCTCTATCGCGTGGCTTTACGGTGCTTCCGTGTCTCGAAATAATCGCCTGGTTGGTGGATGCGTTTCAAACCGGATACCAGGGCAACTATTGCGGCCCCCCGACGTGAGCCTGTGGAAACGTCGTGATCGATTCGATGTTACGAGAAACGAAGAGCCCGAAGGAAGGAACAGCAACGGGGACCGATATGCAAATGCACTGGAGAATATGTCGGATGGATTATAGGAATTCGTGGTTTATAGGTGCCCTTAAAACACCACCAGGTATATTCAGCTAAGAGACAATTTGTGAACTGACGTTGGTACAGTGGCGAATACAGGGATGACGTACGGTTGAGCGTGGCGTCATTTGAACGAGGAATAATTAATACGAATAACGAATAGGCTTCTAATGCATTCATTTAAGCATTCCTCATATCGTAGAAAGTTTTTAGCGAATGGCGTAGAAACGCGAGGAGTATGGCTAACAGGTATGGAAACGTTAATGTATGCCAGCTGTGATAAATGTTCAAGGCGATTGTTTTTCGTACGACACGAAGTATAATTGTAATAACAATTTTGTAGAATAATTTGTTGTCATTCATTCCTTAAACTGAACGTGTGTTCTGCAGGTTGTAAAATTGTTAATAAAATCCGGTAATGCAATTCTCATGTAACATGCACGACAGTACACGAACAATAATTTAGTTACAGGCAACGGATCAACGTGTTATCCGCTTTGAGGGGCGAAATTTTTTATTGCCTCGCAATTCGTTCGAATTTACGGTCGAATAAATATTTCATCGATACTCCGAGAATTATTTATTCGTTTCGCGTGTTTGCATTACTCTTACTTCTCCAATGAATTTCTTCAACAACGTTTCGCACGAATGGAAAACATTGTTTCGACAATACGGAGAAAAATAATTCATAAGGGATAATAGGCAATAAAATGAATCGCGTGAACGATATTCGATTAAAGCTTCGAAAACTGATTCCAATATTACGAGCCGTTTTTATTTTATTTAACAGAGTGCAAAGGAATTGCACAATACAGAGAAAGGTAAAAAATATCAGGAAAAGAGGAGAACTCTTAAAAGCACAGTGGGCCCAATGATAATATCGACCACTAATGACGATAATTGAAAAGATGCAAAGGAATAATGGATCCAATATACATCGAAGCAGGAAAAATTATCAGACGTGCATATTTTAAAAACAGAATTCAGACCGATAAAAATCAAACGGATATTCGAAACATGTAAGCTCACCTTCACCTGATGATAATAACATCCCAAGTTCTATGCCTCTTACGTGATAAAAAATCTTTGCGGCATTCTCAAAACCTCAATAAAACCATTTGCTTTCGTTGCGGCAGTACTAAATAACGCTGCGGCTTCGTATTGTATCCAAATTTCGTGCATATCGCTCTCCAATCGTTACATCCTATCCTCTTTGTTCCATTCCATCGGCGTTTCACTGCGTCACGTATCTACCGTTTTCCAATATTATGTCCCTCCTTTTATTTACCCTTTTTTTTCCATTTTCCTCGTTTCGTTCACTTCCGTGCGACTAATTCCCTCGAAATAAGAACGCAATTTCTCGGATGGGCGACTTCTCGCATCGCGACACTCCCATAATCCTCTCGAACATCCGTTTCCGCCAGCGATCGTAAATGGTGGACTGCATCGAGCAGAGATATCAGCTTTACTCAATCGTGGAACGGGAGTCGCGTTTTCAACGCCCGAGAAATCAAACGCACGTATATTAATTCGATGTATGCGCTATCGGCAAAAAATGTTGGATTCAATCGCAAGTATTGGTGTTTCTCTCACGACGAAAATAGACGCGAATGAACTTCATTAGAGCTCAGCATTAGCCCGTAACACATTTCATCCCCGTTCTAAAGCATTTTTCGATGTATCAGATATATAATATAATATGTATATAGTTTCTGGATGTACACGATCTTAAAAGTATGGGTTCTTTTATTATAGACTAACCCTTTAACAATTTTGTGTATCTAGAGGAGAGATATAAGGGCACACCAAATTTCTTGGTTCAATGTAGCGAATAATGATAAGGTATTGTTCCGTCCTTAGACGGAATTTTTGTTTATTTCAAGGCGCCAGGATTCTTGAGTATGGCGAGACTTTCATAGTCGAGGCGCCAGTTTTCCTGGCGTACGAGTCAAAGTCAAGGGCCTCTTTGTACTCAGGCGATAAGGGCCTGTGAGGCCCGATGACAGAATTAGCGGTCCTGCGGCGACGCTGGCCGCCCGCGTCGTAGGGTTTCCCACGGCGAGTTTTTCCCTTTCCCTAATTATTAGGGGAAGGTCTTATTTGGCACCCTTGGTGGGAGCTATGCCGGATTGCACCAATAAAGTATCTGTGTTTTAAAAAACATATAGAACTCCACCCACTCGGAGTCCACCTCAAAGAGCATGATGAGCCTTTAGTTTTAGTTTACCACTAACCAGCGTAAGAAACAGTTGTACCTAGCCATAACACCGTTGTCTATCTATAATAACCGAGCTGTAGTTCTCAATAAAGTATATATCACATTGATTAGGAGCTACTATGGTTATAGTTCTTCAAAGGCTCTCTAATCGCCTAAAAGTTCTCGCCGCCATTAATTTGCCGTCGGGAAGCGCAGTCTAGGCAACTTACAATTGTTAGACGCGCGCCGTCGTTACTGTTAAAAAAAAGTGACGTACGGTCGAAACATTGGTCCTTCGAGCCGGATCCACCCTTTTGAGAGTGGTCCACATCTATTGAGGAAGCAGCCGTGATTCACAACGGAAAGGAAGGTACTTCGTGCTTTTGGGTCTTCTGCCGAGCGGGTTGCTATTGGGTCTCCATCGTCTACCCAGGTGCCAACAAGAAGACTTGGCGCAGAGATTCACTTGCTGGTGGCCGTCGCCAAACTATATAGTGCAACGGACGGTCAAGGACAGCAGCGATCACTGCAGGGGACGATCAGGACGAACCACGTGGCAGCGTTCGAAGACAAGGCTGAAGACTCCATAAATCACGCTCAGGTAGGTGGTGACTCACTTTTCCTTCTTTCCTGACACTCCTTTTGGATATACCTTCAAATTTCTATTGCCATGGCGGAATTAATGAAGAAGTTAATACGACAACGCGGTTCATATAAAGCACAATTAACACGGCTTCACAAAGCAATCGTCGATGTCGAGAATCCGGTTGACGTTGAGATGTTTGATCAACGCCAACAGAAACTAGAGGAGATTTATAATAGTTTCGGGAGTATTCAATTAGAAATTGAGTCGCTGGAGGACAATCCAGATCACGAGATTGAACGTGCGGAGTTCGAAAGACATTATTATCAATGTAGTGATGACATTAGAAAGGGCCGCGGTAGAGTAGCAACCGCGAGTAACCACCAAAATCTTTCGACGATTAATATGGCGTCATCATCACCGCCGAGCGGACGGTCAATTCTTCCGAAAATAAACATAAAGCCATTCGATGGGAATTATGCCGAATGGAACAATTTTTATGATACGTTCCGGGATTTGGTGCACGAGAACGAGTCACTACCGGTAGTACATAAATTTCATTTACTAAAATCATATTTGTTCGGAGATGCATCAACCGTGGTCGGTTCGATTAGTGCTTCGGAGGAACACTATATGATCGCGTGGGAGTTGTTGCAAAAAAGATTTAATAAGCCACGCAAAATTGTTCATGCGCATATTCGTGCGCTTTTCGAGTTAGCGGAAGTGCCATCGAATAGCACAACCGCATTAGGTAGTTTAGCGGACAAAGTCGAGATGCATGTAAAAGCATTAAAGTCGCTGGGACAGCCCACTGATTGGCACGAAATGCTAATTTATATTGTTGGGGCTAAGTTAGACAAGGATACACGCATTCACTGGGAACGTTCGATAGATGAGAGCGTCATGCCTACGTTAGAGCAATTATTAGAATTTTTAAATAAATTTGCTAGGGACGCGGAACCAGTGAGCTTGTTAGTCGCGAAGCCCAAGAAGTCGCAAGGCGAGAGACCGCAATTCGCGAAGCGTGGTGACCGACCGCATCATGTTTATGTTCAAGGTACGGAGGGTGTAAGTTGTCCAGTCTGCCAGAAAGGGCATTTTATACAGGACTGTGGGCAGTTTTTAGCGTTGGATCCGCGTGCTAGGGTGCTAGAGGTTAGAAAGGCGAGAATTTGCCACAATTGCTTTCGGTCAGGTCATTCGACCGTTCAATGTAGGAAGGCTAATTGTTCACGGTGTGGAAAAAGACATCATGTCTTATTGCATTTTGAGGCCACCATAGTTGAAAGAGGCACTATGGCACCAGGGGAAGAACGAGCTTCAGGGTCGACAGATGGAATAAGAGCGTTAGTGTCGTACCAGCGGTCAGAAGTACTTTTAGCCACGACGCGTATCGTAATCTTAGATCGCGATAAAAAAGAAAGGCAATGCCGGGGTCTGCTGGATCCGGGTGCTCAGTTTAATTTTATGACGGAGCGACTCGCGAAGGGCCTTGGTTTAAAATTGCACACGTTTGAGGTACCAGTTTTGGGATTGGGTGCAAATAGTAGTAGCGTACAGTATTACGTGAAAACGCGCTTTAAATCCAGGTGTTCGAATTATTCGGAAACGGTAATGTTTTTAATACTGCCCGTGATTACGGGTCGTCTACCTGCATGCAAGGTGGACCCGGGGAAGGTACCGGTGCCAAAAAGGGTCAGGTTAGCCGATCCCGAGTTTTATAAGCCTACTGAGGTAGATGTATTGTTCGGGGAATACATTTATTATAGGGCTTTAGATGTTGGTCAGATTAGATTGCCTAATAAAGTAAGTGTATTACAGAAGACGCGTTTTGGTTGGGTTCTGTCCGGTAGGACGAGTTGTGCGCAATCCAATAATGCCAAACGCAATTGTTATTTAGCTCGCCTCGGTTTGGAGGATAGTATTGCTAAATTTTGGGAATTAGAGGAGTGTTCGACCCAAAGGTATTTTTCGGCTGAGGAGAAAGTATGCGAACAGCATTATCAGCAGAATGTTTCTCGCGATGATGAGGGTAGGTACGTAGTGCGACTTCCCTTTAACGGAGAAATAGAAAAATTAGGCGACTCCTATCAAAGGGCGATAAAGCGATTTCGTGCATTAGAACGTCGATTAGGGAGTCAGAAGGAACTATATAGACAGTATAAGGATTTCATTTCCGAATATATAGAACTTGGACACATGTCCTTCATAAAAGATGATAATGTGAAGGAAGGATTTTATCTGCCGCATCACGCTGTGATAAAAACCACGAGCAACACCACAAAATTACGCGTGGTATTTGATGCGTCCGCCAAATCTGCCAGTGGAATATCTCTCAATGATGCTTTACTGGTAGGTCCGACAATTCAAGACGATCTATTTCCTTTATTAGTTCGTTTTAGATTACATAATTATGTTCTGACGGCAGACATTGAGAAAATGTTTAGGCAGGTAAAGATGCATCCGGAAGATACCAAATTCCAAAAGATTCTATGGCGGGACAATGTAACGCAGTCTGTAAAAGCATTTAGGCTAAATACGGTTACTTATGGAACTGCGTCCGCGCCATTTCTAGCCGTCCGGACCCTAAAACAATTAGCGAAGGACGAGGGCCATGCGTTTGATTTAGCGGCTAGCGCATTGGAATCCGATTTTTATATGGACGATCTGTTGTCGGGAGCAAGCACGCTCGAGGAGGCTATACGGCTTCGAGATCAATTGTCAAATTTATTGAGATTAGGAGGGTTCAATTTGAGACAGTGGGCTTCCAATGAACAATCGTTAATTTCGGTATTTAAAGAGCAGGCTAGTCCTAGTACCGTGCATTTCAATGCTTCGGAGACGAAAAAAACATTAGGTATTTGCTGGAACGCAAAACAAGATTTTATTTCATACGTGATCAATGCTGATTCACAAGAACAGCGTAGTACAAAAAGGGTCATATTATCTAGAATTGCACAGCTGTTCGATCCGTTAGGACTTTTAGGACCGGTCATCATTTCAGCAAAGTTTATAATGCAGGAACTATGGAAAGCAAAGATAGGTTGGGATGAAGCGGTCCCTCAACACATATACACTGCGTGGAAGGAATTTGTAGAACAACTTCCCATTCTAAATAATTTTCAGATCGCACGCAAGGTATTAGTTGACCATCCAGTAGACATACAGTTGCATGGCTTTTCGGACGCAAGCGAGAAGGGTTATGGCGCTTGTATTTATTTTCGGTCCATTGATAAGGCAGGTAGAATCGCGACAAATCTCATTTGTGCTAAATCCAGGATAGCGCCATTAAAGATTATATCCTTACCTAGGTTGGAACTCTGCGCTGCGCTCCTATTAGCAAAATTATATATTTCCGTTACCAAAACACTGAAGGTTAGATGTAATAAGATCAAATTCTGGTCGGATTCTATGATCGCGCTGCACTGGCTTAATGCGGAGCCGCATGTGCTGAAAACGTTTGTAGCTAACCGTGTTTCGGAAATTCAACGGCATACGATGTCGAGTGATTGGTCGCATGTTAGTTCGTCCGATAATCCAGCAGACTTTATTTCGCGAGGACAGTTGCCTAAGGAATTTATTAGGAATCGACTTTGGGTATATGGGCCATCCTGGCTGAGTTGCGAGGAAAATGCTTGGCCGGACACCCCATTGACGCTTATTCCGATACCGGAACAACGCGTCAACATAGCACTAGTGAGTGCCAAAGACATAAATAACTTCGATTTATTTTCCAAATTTTCCTCATTTCTCAGGTTACAAAGGGTAATAGCGTATTGCCTCCGATTTCGCTCTCTCGCGTCGAGGAAGAGCAGTTTGAAGGGTGAGCTGACAGCTTTGGAATTGCGGGTCTCTCACGATATAATTATTAAATTGACCCAAGCGCAGGTATTTCGCAAAGAACTAGCGCAACTAAAGGGCAATAAGCCTCTTGACGCATCGAGCAAGCTACTGGGTCTTACACCTTTTGTCGATGCTAACGGTATAATTCGAGTAGGGGGTCGGTTGAAAAATTCGGATATGAAGTATGCGCAAAGGCATCCAATATTGCTACCGAAGTCGCATTCAGTTACGACTTTGATTATTCGAAAGGAGCATATTCGGAATTTACATGCCGGTGCACAAGCGACTTTGAATGCGGTTAGACAAGTTTATTGGCCAATTGATGGGAGAAACAGCACAAGATTTTTGATCCGCAAATGTCTGCGGTGTTTTAAGGCAAAACCGACCAGTCCGCCAAGCTACCTGATGGGCGATCTTCCACGCGATCGGTTAGTTGCGACACGTCCGTTCGAGAATGTAGGGGTAGATTATTGCGGCCCTTTCTACATAAAAGAGAAGCGCTTTAGAAATCAAAGGCGTCTAAAGGTTTATGTAGCCGTGTATATTTGTTTTCTAACAAAGGCGGTGCATTTAGAGGTGGTCAGTGACCTTACTACTGAAGCATTTATTGCATCGTTGAAAAGATTGTTCGCGAGGCGCGGCAAGGCTAAAAATGTTTATAGCGATAATGGTTCGAATTTTGTCGGCGCGAATAATGAACTGGTGGAATTGTTTGACTTTCTTCGTCGCAAAGAAGTCAGTCAAGAAATGACTCGTTATTTGAATGAGTTATCGGTATCATGGCATTTTTCGCCACCAAATTCACCACATTTCGGTGGTTTATGGGAAGCTGCGGTGAAATCGTTTAAATATCATTTGATTAGGACCGTAGGAGACACCTTGGTGACGTTTGAACAACTTAATACTTATGTTATTGAAATTGAAGGTGTCTTAAATTCCCGTCCTCTGACACCTCTGTCCTCGGATCCAAATGATTTACAAGCCTTAACCCCAGCACACTTCCTTATTGGTGGGTCATCAACCGTTCTACCTGAGCACGACTTTAGCGACGTGCCATCTAACAGGCTGTCTGTATGGCAGCACATTCAAAAGATGAAGCAGCATTTTTGGGTTAGATGGCACAAAGAGTACATGAACGAGATTAGGATTCGCAGTAAATGGAAGCAGGGGTCCAACGAGATGCTGAGCGTCAACGATCTGGTGTTGATTCGAGATGACGGACGGCCAGCATTGCGTTGGCCACTTGGACGAGTCTTAGAGGTTCACCCTGGAGCAGATGGAGTGACCCGGGTGGCCACAATCAAAACAGCCGATGGAATCTACAAAAGGAGTGTTAAGAAACTATGCCCCTTACCCATTGATTTCAATTAGTGTGGTCCCAAGACAATGTATTCTATGTATCTCGTTATAAGATAATTTTAGGTGTGAATTGATATGCGATAAGCAATATAATTTGTTATGATTTTTGCTTCTTTCTGTCTATGTTACAGTGCGTATTCTTCGTATACGACTGACTTGATGTGTAGTCAAGTCCATTATTGTTTGTAGCTTTTCTGCTTATATCTATGTTGTATTGATGCTTAGCATATAATTTCGTTATTTCTTAGGCTCATTTAGTGTCATGCGATAGTTTGTAAGTGGCTGGGTGTTCTGGAGTCGTGTGTTGGTGCAATCGGCTGGCTTGTCCCTTTCATTAGCTAACAATTTAATTTTGAACGTAGCCGTTCAAGGGGGCCGGTATGTTCCGTCCTTAGACGGAATTTTTGTTTATTTCAAGGCGCCAGGATTCTTGAGTATGGCGAGACTTTCATAGTCGAGGCGCCAGTTTTCCTGGCGTACGAGTCAAAGTCAAGGGCCTCTTTGTACTCAGGCGATAAGGGCCTGTGAGGCCCGATGACAGAATTAGCGGTCCTGCGGCGACGCTGGCCGCCCGCGTCGTAGGGTTTCCCACGGCGAGTTTTTCCCTTTCCCTAATTATTAGGGGAAGGTCTTATTTGGCACCCTTGGTGGGAGCTATGCCGGATTGCACCAATAAAGTATCTGTGTTTTAAAAAACATATAGAACTCCACCCACTCGGAGTCCACCTCAAAGAGCATGATGAGCCTTTAGTTTTAGTTTACCACTAACCAGCGTAAGAAACAGTTGTACCTAGCCATAACACCGTTGTCTATCTATAATAACCGAGCTGTAGTTCTCAATAAAGTATATATCACATTGATTAGGAGCTACTATGGTTATAGTTCTTCAAAGGCTCTCTAATCGCCTAAAAGTTCTCGCCGCCATTAATTTGCCGTCGGGAAGCGCAGTCTAGGCAACTTACAATTGTTAGACGCGCGCCGTCGTTACTGTTAAAAAAAAGTGACGTACGGTCGAAACAGGTATTACATGACAAATATACTGCAGTCAATTCTTGATAACATTTACCAATAATTCTGCACACATGGAAACGATAAACTCTTTGAATCGAGCATTTAATGCATTGTTAAAGGGTTGATGCGTTCTTAAATGCAGTTAAAGCATCGTATATATTTAATATTGCTTAACATCCAAGTAATTCTAAATTCTGTATAGAGCTTATAATTCTTTCGAAAGTTTCTTTTTGATACGTGGCAGTTTTATTTCGATAAACAAACTAACTTTTCTAACAAACTAACGTTTCTGCGATAAAAATCTGCATTGGTAAGTTATTATTTGTCTGAGGCAAATGTAATATCAAATTATATCGGGGACAAAAGAATGTATTTGGCGTGAGTCATGAATGCAGACGTTGGCAATAACATGAAACACTGCTCCGCAGAGATTTAGTGAACGTTGGGTAGCAACAATTTTGCTCTCTGCGGTCTTGCAACGTACCACTACTGTAGACCACGGAAACGTTTACTCACAGCAAGGGAAGTTACATAAATTTCTAGCAGCACGTGAACAGGCGTTGCCTCAATTTTTCGCTCGCCTTTGTGAAACTTTGAACTACTTTAAGACTTTTTATTGCCAAGGTGTTCCACGCGTGCATCCATCATCGACCGTGGGCAGTTTTTAAGTAACTTTCGCGGAGAACAGCGTATCTGGTATAATCTTAAAACCAGGAATTAATAACAAGACTCTATTGTGTTCTGAATTGCTTGCGCTCGACATTCTTAGTGGAGAGTTCTGGAGAACTGTTTTTGTGATTTATTAACCCCCTCTTTACAAAGGGGCGAATGTGAGCTATCGGAAAAGAAGCAAACATTTCTTGAAAACGTAAACGAATAATTCCCATAACAGTTTCTTTTTCTTATTAATTTAAATAATTACACGCTGTGTTATGTCTATGTTAATAAAGACTATTCTAATTTGTATCATGCAGAACGTTTTAAACATCAGCGGTGCAGTAACGAAGTATCTGCATCTCAAATATTCTGGGCTAACATTAGCATATGATTTTGACGTTTAAAAGTATGTGATATTCGGTCTTTCATATATTTTCGTGACCAGAAACAGTACAGAAAAGTCATGATGTTTGTCAGGTAAACATAGTATGATTATAGGTTTAATCTAAAACATTTTTAAACTTTCATCTAAAAGTGGTTCGCTTCTACGTGTTTGTACTTGCAACGTAAAACACGAGATTATTCCTGAGCTTTTTCAAGAAATGTTTTCGAAGGGCAGGTCATATACGCTTTTTACCCCCATTGCTTCGTTTACAAAGAGAAATAGAAAGAAATGTCTGTGTGCTTGCGAATTTGTCATTCAGGTGTTGGTATTTCTCTGCTTCGAAATGCATGCAGGGCATAACAAAGTTGAAACGAAAAACTGTCTTATTTATGTCTCTCGAATAAGGCTGCACCGTGACACAGAGGTAAAGAAAATACACGATATGCCCGTCAGCTCTGCGTAAATAGATTTCGCAGCTGTTTTGCGTTCGAGTTGAAACAAGGAGATTGGCTACCTTTACTTTACTACTTATCATACAGAATCGTTTTCTCAAAACTTGAAATTGAAAAACTTTAGAGATATTTGCTTATATCAGCACGCGCATAAAATGCAGCATGTAATGCCTCATTGTGCGTTATTGGCAAATATTAGAAAGATAATAGCGACGAAAGATTGATGATAATCATTCACATTCCAGTAATCACCATCCAATATTGCAAATTAAATTTCCTCAAATGCTTTCATAATCCATATCCAATTTAACCAATCCATTTATAGAAAAATAATCACATAGATCCACTTGGAAAAACTCCAATTTAATTACAAAATAATTATACCCAAAAGAAATAACAGTCGTAAAGAAACATGTCGTATGTTCCTTCAACGATGCCATTCTATCTCCACGTATAAACCTTAAACCAGAAATACGATCCAGTCCGGTTACTAAAATCCTCCTTGTGTCTGAAAGCCGCGTTTCCGTCACCACCTTTCATCCCTGCTCCATCCACCCACGTTCTTCCGCTTCTTTATTTCCAATGGTCCCCCGAGCAAGATTCAATTCCGTCATTTCCATCCTCCGTAATCTAACAAGGTGGCAACGAGATCAACAGGATCTTGCACCTCCCGGACCATTAGCGTGTGCCGTCTGCCTGGCGGATGAAAATGGCAGAAAATTGACGTTCAGCCGAAGGTTCGTCGTGTTACTAGATTCGCGTACCTGCACGCGACGTATCTCGTTATTTTTCATAAAGCACGGATTCAATTGCCTTTACCCACGGTGGAGGGCCGCGGGCAGCGCTCCAGTTTCTATTTTGCCCTCGAAACGTTCCTTCTCTTGTTATGCTTCTCGCAGTTCGCGAAAATTGTTCACGCAACTACGTATGCAGGCGCACACGTCTAGCGAAGCCAGACGGAATAACGGAAACGGTTCGTCCATCGAACGGGAGAATTTTACTGCACGCCGAAGGGAATGGACGACGTGAATTAAAACGATCGTTCTAATTACGGATCAATGAAATCATGGTTAATACACGAACCGTTTATTACATTTCTTTAGCGCGTTCACGCCGATGTGCATTATCGGGCGGAGTTGCACAACACGGGTAAATAATGTTATTTAAACTGAATACGATTATGCGGCACCCGGCGTTACGGTTGGCCGGTATTGAAATAAATTGAAATCAGCGAGTCGCGAAGCTTGCAGATATGATATGCGTTAATTAACACCCCTAATCGTTCGTCGTATTTATTATAATTCGTCGCTGGGTTACGCGACATTCGAGGCATTGTAAACCATCGAATAATATGCTGGATGAATATCTGACAGCTGGTGGATGATAATCCACAATATTCATTCGTGTTGGTTTAAAAGAATGAATCTGCATGAACACGATTGACAGAAGGGTCGACATTGAACTTATTTTTATTAAGGAATCGATGAAATTGATTTACCGTATGTTCAGTGGAAGTTCGTTCAATAATTTCACGCGAGATTGATGCTCAATGTGTCAATGGGACAATAAATATTTTTAACAGTGTACGTGCATCAACGTTCCTTCGGGAATCGCAGAGGTACGAAAATATTAAAATGTGTACGATACGACTGACCTACGCAGTCTACTAGTTAACCCTCTTCGTATTAATCTACAATAAGATACGTGTGCACACGCGGCTCCCAAATTGTTTCATTTAAACGAAGCCATTCGCGCGCGATAACGGGTGACAGAGTGAAAAGAAATGCAGGATATGACGGTCTTCATTTCTAAAAAAGAATTAATGTCCCTTCGCGTGTAAAGTGACAGCGGGCTAAAAATTTTTCGACGGTGTTTTATTGTTATTATGCTGTTCCATTTAATATAATTATCTCGCTGGTGCAGTAATACGCAGGTCGAGAGCATTTTGCCTCTTCTGATACAGAACGCGATAGAGTGACTGCCCATCCGACCCAACAATTTATTCTTGTCAAGCTTCGCACAGTTTAACATCATAGGAACCTTCGGGGCTTCCTTCGTGCATTAGACACTCGACTGCGCAAGAAGGGAAAGGAAAGAAGCATAGGTTGGATAAATATGTATTATCCGACACGGCGCACAAACCAGATCCCTTTTCATCGCAATTCTATCGCGCCGGCCTGATTTCGTTGGTTTCTCCATCTGTATTCAATTTCGCAGAGTAACCAGACATCGATGCTTTTACCAATGTTATTAAGATAATGCTGAAGCTAGACGGAAAACTGGAGAACAATAAAGTGAACAAACAGTATAGATAATAATTACTTGAATTCGATAGCAGCAGCACTGTTAATATTAATTGCAATTGGATTTTTCAATTCTAGAATGAATAGTCTATATATGGCGAAGATATTAATCAAATTTTAATTAACAACAGTAGCACTGTATACTTTGATTAAAATTCCCTCTACCATTTTCTCTGTTGTTTCAGTTATCATTTAAATTTATCCGCGACAATGGATGTGCCGTACACTTTATTTATCAATAACGTGTAATATCCGGGTGAATATAGTACACTTGCAGATGTGCACATTTGTTAAATGCCGAACTATGTCATTGATGTTTAAAGTTACAAAAAAATGGTTACGGATATTTGTTTGGTTGCTTCTCAATATTTTGAAAAGAACGATGCTCAGACAAGTGAAGAACGATAAATCGAACGATAAAAACGGCTTTCGTTGCGCGTTCACCCTTTGAGAGAAAAAAACCATCTCTTCATGAAAACGTTCGCTTTAGCTTTCCAACACAACACAACCGAGCACACACGGCGATGCAGTGCTTCGGTTCGCCGACAATTCTCGTTGTTCTTTCATCGTTGCACCTCCTACTCACGATTGCACTAGAATTAACGCAGCTCGCCGATTGCATCTTTGGCTCTGTTGGTGCTCGTTTCATTCCTATGCTTCGTTCGTAACAGCCTTCTCCAATCAAGCTCGCTTTTCCATTGTGCGCGCTCCTTGCATTAAAATTTACCGTCTCCGCGCGATTCTATCAATGTTTATCGTACTTCGTGTGGCAGCCGATAAAATCTGAACACTAAGCGTCGGCGTTTCGAACGGTCTCTTGTATCAAACGTTCAATTTGAAGCTGGACGGGTTGAAAATAATAGTGGAGTGAAGTTTCTCTCGCCAGTCATCTCGTTGAAACAAAAATTGCATAAAATCTTGAAACCTGACAAATTGGATCGTCTCGTTTATACGAGATGTGTTGTGGGATATCTGTTTTCAAGAAAAAGTGGGTGGCTGGTAGAAATTTTATTCTTCGCTTTAACTTGAAAGCACTTTTCAGGGAATGTCTGAAGTTTCAATGAAATCAAGAGTTACGCGAACTCTTCTCTCCGCTCTCGAATGTTGAATGCAACCCTGAGGTGGATCTAACGCACAAATATGGCCCGTATGGTACGAATATGCCCGAGGTAAGATTCGCGTGTACATATTTAAGATTCGAGAGCTTCGAGAGTTGATTCGTCGTAACTGTATTGTTAGATTTGTGGTGGAAACATATGTAATTGTATTGAAAGTTATATGCATAGAGAAGATGATGTAACTTAAATCGTCAGAAATTATTTTAAACTAAAACACTATGCAGGAGCCAATAATGAAAGTAAAATAATATCTATAACTATCTAAAAAACGAATAATACAAAAAACGTAAACCTATTTCATAATTAAATAGCTCTGAAAGTGTTCTTCAATCTTACATTCAGGACCAATGGGCTCTTCTCAGAATATGACAAATATTGTCGTATCATCAGCTGTAACATTCTGGATATTAATTTTGTTCGCTCGTTAATCAATGAAATCATTTAAAGAATAAAACGAACACCATCCCGAATTCGCAAGTTCCGACACTTTCCATATCCTTCTGCTACATAATAATATAAGAACTGAACTATTTCTAATTGCACGCGTGTGTCGATAAATAAAGTATTGTTCACCCAACGTATTCCTGTTGATTGAAAATCACATCTCCCGAGTTACGTCACTCTTCCAGCAACGCTGTGATATCGAAGTTTGCACACGCCTTGAAAAACGAAACTTATTGAGCGAAAAGAAGTTTTAACACGCAACGAGAGCCGCAAAAATCGCCAACACATCCGTTGCACGAAATGGCCGTTATCGATAAGAAACGAAACTTCGTCGTGCCCGTTAACGATAATCCCCGATTATATCATGCCGTACAGAATATCATCCCACGCGAAATGTTAGCGCATTTTCCTGCAAAACCTGATTGCCAGCAATTCGACTAATTGTAAGTAACGAAGTTTCCGGGCCCCCGTCCGTCCGATTCGTCCAAATGGAACGGAGCCCGGTCAATTTGCGCATCGTTCTGGCTCCGCGAAGTGTGTTTCTGTCTCCGCGTCAGTCAGCAAGGGGGCAATTAGTTTCGCGGTACCCGTCAGACACCGTTTCTGGATTTCACGATGACGCACCTCGACGGCGTCGAAAAATCCAAACCGGTTGACAATTTGTCGACCCAAGTCGAAACGGTTTTGCGGCGGCATCTGTTTATTGGACATCTCTTCTTTCTTTCTCTTTTTTCGCCTCGCGCGTGCATTTTCACGAGCATTTTACTTGGTGATCAATTTTGGTCGATCGTCGGATGATCTACTAGTGACTTACATCAATTGATTGATGTTAAATTGTGAGGAATCGATAGCGCGATAAACTGTTTGTAGAAATTACAGTTTCTCACATGTTGGTATAGGTATTATACGACTACCTTAGGCAAAGTAGACTGTAGGCATTGTTGATTCTGGACTAATGACAGTTTTATGTATATTAGCTCCGTCTACCATGAAACATGCAAACATAGGTGAGTCTATTTGTGCACCGAATTTGTCGGGCAAAGTTTGACAGATATTCATAGCCATATGCAAATATTCGATTTCCTATTTCTCATTATATTTTATCATCGCTATTCAATTGTCAAAGTCATATCAAAAACAGTTTTTCATCAATTTATATAAATTTCATTGCTACAAACTTGTTTCTTAACAGCAAAACGTTCCTATCGTCCTTTCAAAATCATTAAAAACAGTGGAATTCCTAGAAATTTGTACCGCAAGACGTAATTATTCCGAGCAACGGGAACAATCGACATTTCGACTGTGGTGCACAGTTGTATCCCATCCGTTTATAAAAAACAAAGACACGCACCAACTACAAACATTTACTTTCCCATAACGAAGGAACAAGATTAATTTGAATATCGCTTCGAATGCAGCCAGCCCATTCACTTTGTCCAACTTCTCTACCCCATTCTCAGGCATTGAAGAGAAGTACTAATTATTATACAGCGAACTCTGCTCCGATTTGTATTCAGCATAAATGTGCCCAGCTTTCAACATATGAATAAACCCGGGAGCGGAAAGAAGCGCGGAAAGTCCCGATGCGTATTCAGGGCAACAAAGCAGAAGAGCTATGCGCACAATCTACGATATAACGTCTTTGAGCGACGCTGAAAAACTTGACAGAACCTTGCCCGGAGCTTTCGGCGCGTTGTCAGGGTGAGAAAGAACAAGAGAAAAAAGGATATTCCCGAGAATCGTACCATATGCGATCGCGTGTTTTTCACAACAGTCATTCCACAGAATATCGTATCGATTTTATCCCCAATTGCAATACGACCGTCGGGATACCGTGTGACCCAACAATCCTTGGCACCCTCGAACTCGCTTCAACCGTAGCGCCTTCCAATGTAGACCCACTAACGCGCGCTAATCGCATAGCTTCCAACGGCAGATGGAACCAGTTTTTAACTTTCATCCGTTGCACGAACAGCTCGACGCGATTCTGCTGTAACTTCCCTCGGAATTGCCGCACGTTTCTAACAATTTCCTCGCGGGTTCGTTCGCGCAAGTAATCGCCAAGTTATTCTATTATTCAGCCGAACCTGGTCCAGGATTTATGCCCGCCGTCCAAATACTCATCGATCGAGCCTTATCGCTCGGCTGTTCGGTCGAATTAATTGCCACCACGGTCGTGTTTCATTTAACGCGATTAGTGTATCCTGATAGCGGTGCAAATTTTCGTACACATGCAATTGTTCCCGGCCAGGCGTTCCACGCGTGACAACCGTATGCGTGCGTACGCACGAAACGATTCAATACGGTTCTCATAAATCGTCCGGAGAACGGATACGAACGACGACGTCGCGGTACTGTCGCATTCCGTGTGAAAGTGTAAAGACGCTGTCGAGCAATGGGGCACAATAAATTCGATCACCGTCCAATACATTGAACTGCTGGACAGGCAACAGTGGGTATCGGGAGGAGGAAAAATTTTGGAATTCGTTGTAGGGATGGATTCCTGCTGGGTAAAACGTGTACACGCATGTCTGTGCACGGAAGCTCCTCCTGTTCCCGTTATCGCGAACTCTCAGGGAATCTTTTCACGGCCCCACCTGACAGGCGAAAAATTCTGCACCGCGGAGAGACGGCTGCTGTTGTACAGGAAATTCGATTTGACGGTACTGTTCCCGTGTTAGCCGGCCCTTAAAACTAAAGGCGCGGCAAATAAAATTGCCCCGTCCATTTGCTTGCTTCTTGGCCTGTTTGCCTGCCGCGGTAATAGCCCCGCGGTGATAAAGGGCAACCGAAAATTGAATCAACTGAACGTTAGCGAGCACTACCGCGTTTCTCTTTTAAACTGTGAATCCTTTTACGAAACTGTGCTGCGGCGAAGTCAAACAGAAGTAGCGGTCCCCGTCGCCGGCGACAATGGAGATTATGCTATCGATCGGTTACGGGGGTTTCCTCTGCGGTGGCCCGTTCCGTGGTTCAAGAGGAAAAATTCGTACTTCCCTCTAAGACCTGCTTCGCGGACGTGAGAGCACAAAGGGTACTATCGATCCGCTTTTACAGGATGTCAGCGCGTCTGCAACCGTTCCATTCGCAGCCTTTTATTCGATACGATACATTTTCCTGGAACCGGTGGCTTGTTCACCGAGCAGTCGCATTTAGGATTCTGGGAACGATGCCACGGAATATTCTACGTTAGCCAAGTTTAGTTACTTCGAATGGAGAACGCTTCGCCCTTGCTGGAATTGAACGTCGTTGCTATACGATGTTGTTCTCGTCACACCTCTCGCGGGTTTACGTTGGAATTGCCGCTACGAATTTTTGTAAATCGAGTGGGTGCTTTTCACACGCGGGGAATTTGTCGGGAAAGTTAAGAATATTTCAAGTATATTCTGCGGTCATTTGTAATTAACCATACTTCAGGATTTGCGATACCTTGTATTTCATAAATAATTCCTTCGTTATCACACGGGAATTAAAAGGCCCGGATATTATTATATAATATTATAATTCCGCATGTAAATGCGGACATTTAAAATTAAGTAAAATCAAAATCTGCGAATAATGTGTTTATATAGAAAGGGTTCACAATATTGCCAGTGAAAAGCAAAAATTTCAAGAAGTATATAGTAATTGAATTTTTTACAAGTATTTTCGTTATTTCGAAGGTACTGCAGTATAATAATGACATTAGCTGGTTGAGCAAAATATAAAGGAGCATCGCTAACTGATTTATTCTTCTATATCGTAGTATTTGCTGTTTGTGTACAAATATGTATTTATATCAATAAGACGGTATAGCATGTCACCTGTACTCTTATAGAATCAACTTTATACAAACGATCTCATTACGAAGTCTTCGTATGGAGAAACTTATACCCTTAACGTAACGAGACGTGAATAGGTATAATCTGCTTGGAATTGCTAGAACCTCTTACTCTAATAGCAAGAAGTTTCTTGCTACTACTACAATTACGTTAACATAACAGCTTCATACTATTCATATCTTTGTAAGAAAGGCATTTATTACTTTAAATCCCTAAATTTTAGTTTTTCCTTTATGAACATTAAACTTCATAAATAACTTGCGCAAAGAGACCAAGATTACTATTATCACTATTATTCTTTTATAGTCATTTGTTCAACAGTTGTAATCAGTAATTAAACCAATAATCGGTATTTAAACATACCATTAAGTTTACCTATGAGAAGCGCACAAAGTCCACAGTCCCCTTATCATGTACACTACCAATCAGTTGGTCACGTAAACGTTTAACATCGAACGCAATAAAAAAGGGACCAGCGCATCTCATTGAACCCCGTTGAATCACCGGTGGACCGTGCATCCAATCCAAAATAATTTATCCACTTCGAAGCTCCAATTCACGACCCCACTCGAGATTTCAGGAATGGGGTCATAAATGACGAAGGAAATTCCACGATAAATTGGAAACACTGTTAACGCAACCTTCATCGACAGTACGACTTATTACTTATTACTTTGCGTTACAGTGGCAATTGCGCAATCCACCAACGCCAGCGTACGCGCACGGGGCGAAATTAGGAGCAAAATTTCGGTTGGCGCAGCACGACGAATAATGCGGATCGTAATTCAATCTGGCACGACGCGACGCACCGCTGGAACCGGTCAGAAACCGATTCCGTATTTAACCCCGGCCAGGATCGGGGGGCCGCGTAGCCAAAGTAATGTCCCGCATAACCACTTCCAGCAAGAGTAGAAATTCCCTCCCCCTCGCCCCGCTTCCTCCCTTTTACAACCGTCTCTTTGGAGAACGGCGGGCCATAGCCGCGCGCCAAGTGGAACGATAAATCCTGCCGCAAAGTGCCCGTCATAATTTACGATTAGAAGCTGGATCGGTTCTGGGAACCGCCCTCGTCAAATTATCTCGAGCGATTATTAATTTCGTCGCGAAAAACGAAACCTCCCGATGCCTCGTAAACGCCGGCAAAAGAAAACACGGGTGAAAAGACGGGAGACGGTTTTTCGCGTTTCGTCGGTCGTCCGCGGTTGCTTGGGAAAAAATCCAGAAGAGAAATAAGGAAACAATCTCGCCCCGCTAGGTTCAGGACGACAGGTTCACTTTATACGTCCGGCAAGAGGGTAGAAACAGGGCCGTTCCTTACGGTTCACGCCTTTCGGTGACAGATGCGGTTTATGCGAGCTTCTCGAGGAGTCCGCCCGGCGAAATGCAGTTACCCAGGCTTCAAGTGGCTACCCGACGGCAATTTTCTTTGCCTTCGGGGCCGACGGATTGCTCGAAACGTAATTGACCGCGGTGGATTATGTGAAATCAATACGACGGTCAACTTATTAAGTTAATTGAAAGTATTGGGGGGATTAAGCCTTGCTGGAGCTTCCTGGGACGCTGAACGACATCGCGGGACGATATAAAAGTGGAGGGCTGTTCATTTCTTGATTCGCGAGATCGCTATGATTAAATGTACGAGGTGGCTTAAAATTGCACGGTTCATTCTGTCGTTTCGCCGCTTTTATAACATATTATATTCGCTGGGGCGGCAAGTTTGCCTACGTGGAATATTTTCGTTATTTTTTGGAGATAGGAGGAAAGATGAGTCGCAGGGTTTTATGGGTTCCACGGGCACTTGTATCCTTTATTGCGTATTTATATTATATAGGATACTTGAGCGCAGTTCTTTTTTGCCAAACTTTGATCCTCACGGTATATACGTGTTACAGCTGAAGTGTGATTAATTTTTTAGTGCCGTACCAGTTTGCTCAATTTGTGAGATATTGAAAGATTTATGCAGCGTCGAAAGAAAGATCGTTATTATTTTGCAACGTGGAATTCCTTTTCGAGATGCACGCAATTATATCGCTGAAATCCGATTTCTACTGCGAGCTGTTTAAATGTCAGACAACTGAGTGTACGCAATAGCAAACACGT
Source organism: Nomada fucata (assembly GCA_948146005.1). NCBI lineage: Eukaryota > Metazoa > Arthropoda > Insecta > Hymenoptera > Apidae > Nomada > Nomada fucata. The sequence continues at coordinate 11,838,202 of OX411275.1, forward strand.
GCTCCTACGTATGCGAGAATCACGCGTATTTGTGTTATTCAAATAGGATGTATGTACGTATTGCAACAAGTATTCCAGTGTTTCTGAATTTCAATTGAACGATGTGTGGAACAACAGGATAAATTGATTCGAAGATTAGAAGTTCCCCATATATCTTGTTACTTATTACATCGTCAGTACTTTAATATTGGCATAGCAATTATTCATTGCTCCAAATCATCGTCACTCAATAATTGCGAGCATATTTTAATATTCTTAACAATTTTATGTGATTTTTTATTTTATGTGCAAAACAATTTCTGTTTCGTGTTTATCGGAATGCTATTTAAATCGGCACAACATTGTTAATGAATAATATGCTTCTATAGTAACATAAAATTGATCAACAACGTTTTGCACATGCAATAAAATCTGATCCTAAATCACGAACATGCAAGAAACTATTTCTCCTTGCACCTACGGTCGTACCTGCTGATTGTAAACCACGCATAAAACATCCACCATAAGAGCGAGCACTCGAGTGCGAGTAACACGTTCAAAGTATCCCACAATAAGCGTTGCAATTTCTGCAATCACAGTAATTCTCACTCTCGTCTCCATACAAATACGTATGTACACTACCCGTCAAATGTTTGCAGTCGTTTCTTCCATTTTACGATACATGGTATTCTTCGATGATATCCAACTAACTGGAAATTAATAATACAATGACCACCTGGGATATCATGCGATATTGCTAATTGGGTACGTCCAAAAATTCCATTCTTCTTGCAATTCTTCAACGATTACAAACTTTTGGTCGGCAGTGTATACTTCCAACTCATCCAGGAAAGATATCTTCCTCTATGCATACACATCTCGACTTTCATTTTCTTCTTTTGCAGAACGAGGTAGTAGACGTGGCTCTGGGGGCCCTTTTAAGCAAAGGCGACGAGTCATTTCCAACTGCGGGATGTCTGTAAGTATTGTATTTCTTCGTGCGAGTACATCATTCGCTATCCGCGGCGCTATCTAAACTGGCCTTACATTGAAAAGGCTTCCACCGATGCGCCAGGTGCATTAAGAAGATTGGTCGAACCTTTGGCCACGAATGTCATTATGAAAATAGAAAATGCATGAAAAATTGTGGGCGAAAATTCAGAGCTGTAAATTATATGTATGTTACGTGAATTAGTGCCAACTAGATGTTTATAATTTAGATTTCTGTCACTGATGATACACAAGGCTTTTCTGTTACACAGGTTCTGGATAGTAATTGAATTGGGCTAAATACGGTATTTGTGATAAGAATGCTATACGACAAACGAGTTCTATAAGATGATTACATTGTGACACTGTTACTATGGGTGTGGATTGGAGCACTTGCGGTGCTTTCTTTTTTTTAATGGAACTCTTAAATCACACAGGCAACAAAGTTTTCTTTGATGTTTTCCTTTTTGGTATCGGAATTATAACAGAATTAGAGTACGGCCCAGTTGTTCAACTCAGTCTGTGCGAGCATGTTCAAAAAATAATATAATAAAAGAAAACATAGAATATTGCTCTCCATAAACATTTGATATTAATTAATTAATTGTTTCATAGAGAGAAATCTAATACTCGAACAAAAATCGAAATTTCGCTAAAAATACGCATTTCCAACGCAACATTTTGCACTGTGCAAATTAAAAAATGTACAGTAAATGTTCGAACAATTTTTCCCATAATTCTGCAATCGTACGAATATATAAATTACTAAAATACATAATTCATTGTTGCAAACCTTCGCAAATACAGAACTAACCAAATCTTTTCTATAACAACTCTTGTCATACCCTATATGACGCTAAATAACACTCACTAACGTCACCGTGCTTTGCAATACATTCACAGAAACACGTTAACCGTATACAACACATATCCAAATTCTAGACCATCTTTCACGATGCACCTCGCGCGCCGCGTAAACGACCCCGTATCCCAGCGAACTCTTTTAAATATCTCTCGATCGGAGTCACATGCATTTCCCCGTTTCCATACGATCGACACCGAAAATTACACTCGCGGGCCGTTCTAGTAACAAGATCGCTGATAAAACCGAGAGCCATCGTTCCACGAACGACCGATCCGAGCTAATTGAATTTCCTTCTGGCCGAATGGGACCGATCTGTAGCCGGTACTACCAGCAACTATTCGTTCGTGCTCGCGTTTCCGCTGCCTATCGCGATCCACCTGTCTCGAAACACTCACGGCCAGGGAATACTCGCGATACCTAATGCCTGGCTTAAATAACCCGCGAACGAAAGTTCCAATTAACATTCCAGCCGCCTAACGAAACTCTGTTTTGCTCGAAATTTCAGCGAGGAGCTGCTGTACAACGTCGACGCGGAGAACTACAACTTGCTGGAGGACATTTACGAGACGCTAAGTTATCGCTGCGGTAAGACGTTATGTATTGGAAACGGGATGCGTGTAATGGACAGAGCGCGGTGTATGGCTGGCTTCACCATTTACTTTAAAACCAGATATTACACTTTGTCGTCATTCGAGGGCTTTGTCGCGGTAAATCGGGAACGCGTCGATGATTATTGGCGTTTCGCCGTTTTCCGAAGCCGTACCACGGCAAATCTTACCTCGGGTCCCCGGAATCGGAGAGTTATGCGATACTTCGCGGGCTTCGCGCTATGCGTCCCGATAGTGTAGTAGCAACACACTGTCCCACGTCCACTTGCGGATTCCACGGCTGTTGCTCGTGTGTACAGGTTAATTTACCTGCCTCGGCGTACACGAGGCCACTGTTAATGTGCTCGCAGTGATTCGTGGAACTGTTTGCGATAAAAGTTGTACGATTTTGGAGGGGACGTGCTGGGACGATCATATCACGTGGCGATTGTTTTCTTAATTCTGGTGCTCCTCCCTTTTTGTTTAATCGTTGATTTAAATATAGAATCATTTCTCAGCATCAGCGAGTAAATATGTTACATGAATGATATTTTTGAGAACTTTAACGCAAGTTTAACTAGAACAGTTTCTCTACAGTTATCAGTGTAAGATAAACTTTCTATTCCCTAATAGCTGGAAATATTCCCTTAACTGTTCGTGCAATCACGGTACGAAATATTTTAAAAGCAATTATATCTTCCACGCGTATTATAAACATAAGAAAATTTATCCATCTTTCGTGACTAACAATTGTACGCGGGCCAATCCAATAATAGTCAAACGTTCAACGCAGTTCGATTGACTTGTCGATGCTTTTTCGCTTTATGCAACAGAAAAATGAACCGGATTAACCCTACATGTTACCAAAACGTAGCGGTCTTTGTTACCCCACCACGAGGAGTAACAAGATTAATTGTTGCGTCTATATCATGCGAATTCCTTCGAAGGAAGCGGTCCACAACGCCCAGACACGACGTGACTGGCCGCGTCGCGAAATAAAATCGGTGCTCCTTACGAGCGCGTTCCACGATGCGGTACGAAGGGGCATTTTCATTTTTTGTCGAATAATTGGTTCCCGAAGCGGCGCACACTCCGTAGGAATATCATCGCCGAAGATCCCCGAAGAACGGGAGGAGAGAAAAACTGGCGCTCGATGAATTGAAACTGTCGAGCGTATCTATTCATTCAGGGAAACCGGGACTAATTTCGTCGGGATTACCCCGTTCGCCTCGATCCTCCCTTTAAGCGTCTTCGGCCGCTTTAAGCTTTTCACGCGACCCTTGATAACGCGGTCCTCGTTAATACAGGCTTGACCGAGTTTTTAATTGAATGACCGCGGAACGGCGTGAAAACCAATCGATATGTAGCCCCGCGAATATAAAATATTCAGGAGCGTTTCCATCTTGGTAACGGGGGCAGAATCCGTAATCCTCTTCTGTCGAGTTGCTGTTCGTTTACGGCGTCTTTAGTGCAAAGTGGATACGTCATATCCAGAGCTGAAGAAACGCATGCATACGTCCGTTTCTATTCATGCGGATACCAAACCACCCGGGATATCTGGCTTTATATAAAGGCGATGTGACGCGGTTTGTTCGCGGGGGCCAGGAAAAATGGTAATTGTTCGGTCGTGATAACGAGAACAATGAGCTGGACTTGAAAGGGATAGAAGTCATTCGTATGTGTGTGCGCATAGCTGTTGGATAACGATATTTACTGTAGGTCAGGATCCGCTTAGAAATATAAGGAAGAACTAAGTGAAACCGTTTTGACGAATCGGTTTAAAGGATTTGTATATAAATACAATGTACCAACTTTGCTTGATAATTATACACGACGGTGGCATCTGCCCCGAATAAATCGATCCTATTCACGAGCCATTCGCCAACAAATCTCTGATTCATGGGACGTTTAAGTTAGTTCCTAGAGGGTGAACAATTCGCAAACGGGAAAGTACAGAAAAGCATATTCCAATAATTAGATTTCTCATGAACGCGATACGCGCGAAAATAGAAGCCTCGATGTTTCCTAACGAAGCGTACACACGGAAGGCAGCAGAAATTCTTTCCAATAACCAGAACCGTAAACGAAACGATACTTTCTCGTTCGAACTTCCGCAGTCGAAAATGACAGTCTCGTTCGCATATCGAATCGATAATACACCCACTCGATCTTCAATTACCGCCGGGCTTATTATTCGAAAATTAATCGCCAAGCCGATTAACGTTCACGCTTCGATTTCGGCAATAATTAATTTTACTTTCCCCCCGATTTCGCACTCTCCGCGCCAATCGAAAGCTCATTTGCACGCGCTTCGGCTCGCTCGTAGCGTGATCGACATCGCGTCACGGATCTCCTTGCCCACGAGTATCGTGGCTCGAACTTCGTTCGTTCGCGGCTAGGGGAAGTTGAATCCTAGTTGAATTAATTTCATAGACCAAAGTCACAGAACCGTGGCGTCGCGTCGTCGCGTCGCGCACGTTCATTGAAAAAGGACTTCGATATCCTCGGTAGAAGATACAAGACGAAGCTTTAAGGTCGCGTAATTGCCGGGACAAATGCAAATGCACGATAACGCGAAAACACCCGGCAAGTATGCCAGTCACGCGCGAAACGTTATCTGGATGATGCAGTTCTAACGAGATCTTCGTTGCGGGGTGCGCAACAAACGATCTCGCGTGCGATAGCTTTCGTGCAAACGCGATATCGGCTAATAACAGACACGCAAGAGATGAATGTATCAAACGACCGTAGTCCAAGTGAATTCTGGGACCCGAACGGTACGTTATGGTTAATGTACTCCATGGTGATTACAGAAAAGAGACGGAACGTTATGTTGCAAGTCTATAGTTGCGAAATTCTACATGTGGCACAATATATAATATAAATTATTGTTCGGTGTAAGCTTCGATGTTCTAGCGAGACACCAGAGTTTCATAGATTCGAACGAATTTTTATTAACCTTCTGCTGATAAGATAGAGATTTTGTGTGTACTGCGGCTTTTAATACGCAGAGATGACACTGTCTGGTCCATCAGATCTCGAGATTAAAGTTATTCCTGTTACAAATGACGGAGAAAAAGGTTAAGCATGGGGTTAATTGAGGGCGTTGATGACACAAAAATTAATTTCAAGGCAAATCTGTTCTTCGTACCAAATCAAACTTGGCGATAGCAAACCCCACGCAAATTATTTGGATACATCTTGACAGAGACAAGTACAAACGATTGTGCTGGTAGAACGTCGTCAGAAATCGAGTTATAACACCAAAGGGTAGTTGACATTCGTCCCGATACACCAAAGACACATTGCAATTCGACTCCAGACCAGTGAAGGTTCTCTGGAACTCCCATTGAGCTAACAAAGGAACCTTGCAAATTCCTCTCGGACTATCGGAACAGTTGTACAATCTGACATCACACTGCCAAAAGGTTATAGGAACTCGATTTAAACCACCCAAAGATTCACGAAAATCATTTTGATGCGGGCAAGGATCGTAAATCGTAATCAAAGGATTCTAAGAACTCACCAGATGTCACCAAAGGGTCCAAAGAACTCGCACCGGGTCAACGAAGTGTCCCAGGAAGTTGTTTCAGATCACCAAAGTGCCATTGCAGGAAATTCAATTTCTTTAAACCTATCCCTTCAAACTTTGCAGTATTTTCTGTCTCTGACACTCATATTTTACATATATTTCATAGTAGCTAATATTTTACACAGACTTCTTCAGAACGTGTGCTGATTTAAGTTTAATGCAATGTTTTTGAACGATTTACAATTTTCTTCCTATAAGAATTCGTATTGCGTGCCGGTGACCTTTCAGGATACTTTTCCCTTGAGGACAGTGTTCGAAAGGGTTGCACGAGTATGTCCTGGAGCCTCGCATCCTTGGGCGGAAAGTGGGACGAACACACGACCGACCGAACTGAATATTTTATCGACGAAACATCAAAAGGCTGGGGAGATAAGGCAGCGGAAGTAAATCAAATCCAGCCACGTTTTCTATTCCCTTCTGGATATCCTACAACTTAGCAGGAAATAAATAACGTTGTAGATTATGCCATGAGCATTGAAGAATATAAAGAAACGGAGAAAATGGCTGGCCGTGGAAGTAAATTCTTGAAATATATATATGTGTGTTTGGAATATATTTATTCTATATATTTGTTGGTGAAATTGTTCAAGAACGCGATGTCATTATTTCTTCTCACGATTATGGCGAAGTACTTTTTAATTAATAAGGCGCGATACATTGAAGGTCTCAAAGCTTAGGACGATTCAAAATATTTTTACAATCATAAGCTTATATAACTTATTCTTGCTCACAAGGTGTATCATGATTCGCCTAGCGTACGAACGTAATAAAAACTACACATAAGCTCTCTGAGATGACCCGACACGTATGCGACCCAATAAAGACAATATGGACCAGACTGGACTCAACCGAGACGATATTGGGGACACGGACTATGATAAAGACATTATTGAATATACCGGACCTGACAGGATTGCTGTAGGTTACATTAACCTGACAGAGGCGTTGCTAAAGTAATTTCCTACGTAGAAGCCGACGAAAGTAATATTTGAACCATGTAAGATATCTAGCTAATTACTCTTATACCTAATTGCACTTTGTAGTTGTGACAATAATAAAATAGAAGCGTCCTTAGAATTTTAGTAATTAGTTAAACTTGCAACTAATTCCGGGAACTTCGAACGGCTCCTAAATGTAGCTGCACGATCTATACTGAAATTTCTCCTATCTCCAAAGATTTTATTGATCCATTCTGTAGCACCGGGCACAAACTCAATATTATACAATATAGGTTTCGAGTGTGACCCAGGGCTGAAGGTACCCTTGGAGCCCTTGCCTCTTTATAATGTCCCGTCGACCGGGGTCATAGTTTCAATGATTCCCAGGATTCTTAATATCTCAGAATTTCTATCAAACAGAATCCCTGAACTTTCTTAGTTATTTGGGTTAAAAGTGATAACATGTTTTATGCCACATCCTGTTCGCGATGCGTATCACTCTTGGAACTTCGCGTGATAACTTACGCGGACTTTATGAAACGTTTTTATTAAATTCCGAACGGTTTGCATTAGGTTAGACTGTTGGACCATCAGGGTGCGGTATATGTTCTGTATTGTATGCACACACCCGACTGCATTATGTCATACGAAACTGATGTCGCTCATAAAAGATCTGTAGATTTTCTTCCGTGCGACGTAAGTCGCACACGATATTTCTCGTCGGGCAGGTTTTATGTATCTTGCAATTTCCTCAGATGTCTGTAACAGACCCTACAAAGTTGGCATTGTTTACGCTGTCCCTGAGGTTCCATTTCTCTCATGATGGAAATATTGTTCCGAGTCTCCGAGGAATATGTTGATGCCCGGCAATCGGCATTTAAATGATCTCCCGTTAACTGGAGTAATCATGCCGGTGTTAAGCATCCTATTTATTTCTGGGCGCAATATTGTAATCGTAATTACACGATTCCATTGCAATACGAGCGGCTCACTGGTTAAATCGGTCAACTCGACACACAAAAATAAGGGAATTCATAAAAAGTTGAGAGTCAAGCGATGCGACGATAAAATTTTTAATAATTCAAATGGCGACGTTAAGCGATTTGGCTGGTGTGCGGCTGATGTGTTACAGACGTTCCAACTTTGGCCCAATTAGAAAGATCGTATACATATCTGTGCTTCAATTACGAAATATAGTGTAAGCACAAAATATAGGAGAACTAATAGGAAAGTTAGAACCAGTTTGTAAAATTGGCTAACGTTGTTCCAGCATGCTGATAGGTATGTACAGGTCGTGATTGTAATTATCTCCGCCCAGTTAACCGTGATGGACATTTATCGCATTTGAGGGTAGTTAGGGTAGTCGAGCACGCGGAACTTTTAAAGATGTTACCGGATTAGCATAAAGCGTTCGCGGTGCTATAATCTAATCTTCTGTTCGCGTTTCCACTTGTTATACTTACGTATAATACGTGTATGCGTATTTATTATATAATACGCGTCCAGCGGTGGCGAAAAATATATGGCAAAAGAAAATAATATTGCACAGACATGATACACCTTTACACATTGATTAACACTTCAAATAATTCTATTGTTGCCTATAAGATAACTTTTAAAGAAGAGAAATTCTATATCGATCAAAGACGACTCGAAAATCGTAGAGTAATTTTCCAAGAAAGTTTCCCGAGAAAGCTATCACCGACCTTAATGAAATCATACCAAGTTACGACACAAGTCTTTCGGGACCCAGAATAATGGCATCCACCCTCAATAGATCTTAACGATCCACCAAGAATTTCTGCAGCCTGTTCGATAAGACGTTATATACATACGTCGCCGGGTGGTTCCGGTCGATCCTTCATCTTCGAGGGCATGCTAACCTAATTTGCATTCGGTTGTCAAGTACCTACTGTAGTTACAGTGGGAGCGTGCACTGCGAATGTCCCATTAATCATCATGGACAATCAATATGCATAGTAACGTATTCAAATTCGACCACTCTGTCGGAACTTATCAACGACTTCCGGCAGGAACCCTTCGCGACAAGAGGGACTAATTCGTCTTCATCGAAACGTTCGCACTCCGTGTTACAAATTGTGCAAATTTCTAGCTCAGACCTCGGAATATTCGTTCAGCTTTCGGTACACCGGGACACTTACCGTTCTGTTTATCCTAGTCCACTTGTGGAAACAGGGTGTCCTCTCGTTGTCTGGCCTGCTACGTTAGGGGGAACGAAATAATGTAAAATAACACGTCGCCTCGAAGAAATTTCATTCATAAATTCGTCACACTGTCAGAGCCATGAGATACACAGATGAAAAGATTTCTCGACGATTTCGTCTGTTAGATACATCTCCGATTATATTGCGTGCGCGTTTACAAATGTTAAGACTCTTCTAAGAATGTCTTTCGATATACGTGTCTGGATCTACTTAAAAAACGATCGCCACATTTTCGTCTCCATTTTCTGCCTGTGCCTACGTAAAATCGAAACACGACCGTCTTATCGCGAATATAAGACCGCGCAACAGAGGGGTCGAAATCACAGCAGCATGAAACTAATCGGCCTCGGACGATCTTGAAAAGTACGTCGTCGTTAACGTATAAACGTTTGCACGTATATAAGGCGTGGCGCGCGTGTACACGTATACGTACAAGGGAATATATAATATTCGAAAGCATTTCCTGCCTCGTAATCGCGGTCGCACAAAGGCGTGCCCAGCGATAAGAATTCATTGCTCATTACCACGACACACCGTAGGCTAATTTAATAATTCAGGTCGACCCTTTGTAGCCGCGCGGCAGCGTACGCCACAGCTCGAGTTCTCGCAATCAGATGAAACACCGTCCGCCAACCGTGAAGCATTCGTCCCCTACCGTTATAACGTGGTTTCGCGTTTAAACGCGTTGCTGCGATTATCACTATCAGATGTTCATCTTCGTGATTAACCGTGAAACCGTTTTCGGTGCGAAATTAAACGTCCGCCGATGGTTTCGCGACGAGGAAAATGTTAGCACCGCGGCTTCTCTCTACAATAATAGTGGCGTGCTCGTCCGGCGTTCCCGATAACGACAACACGAGAGAGAAAATAAGAGGTAGCGGCACGAGATCGTTCTTTGGAGTTGGCGAAGCGCAAAAAGGATTTCTCGTAGGATCCTGATGGAGCCTCGGAGAATGGTTCGAGTCGCGTCGCCTTGAAAAGGCGTATCCCGTATTTGACTCTTTTCTAGTATTGACTCGCGTGGAAACGTTGCACACAGTCCTGATCGATACACCATCGCTGCAGAAGCGTGAGGGAGAGATTCGCGCGAGGCGAAGATCGGGTTCGTTTTTTGGGGATTTTTCTGTGTTGAGGCAATAAAATCACGCAAATCTGTGGGACACTAAAAATATAATGTCGAAGATGGAAGTTTAAAATGGATTGTTAGATGTATAAGTTGGTGTACCTGGAAGGATATTCTGTAATGTTTAGAAGTGTGATTTGACAAACCGACAACTTAAGGATAATAAAATTTCATCCTGTACCAGCTGGTATGCATTGAAGAAAAATTGTTGCGAGAAAAGATAAGAATTAATGCAAGGGCAGTTGCGAACACTTACGGAGGATGCGGTTTTCAGTTAATTTTGATTGTAAATAATTTATATAATATTTCCTTGCGTTAGCGTGCAGCAATGTCTATTTACATTTTCGCGTTTTAATTCCCCGATTTATTACACGTTTCTTATCCGAAAACTCTGGAAGCTAATAACAAAGGAGGTGAAAGCCATTAATTATCTACGTAAGAGATTTCAATCTTGGCAATCCTGGTAACAAAAAATCTCTCCTTTTTATCTCAACTTTAACTCTAATATGCTGAATCTCTTCACGTTGCTACGAACCTTCTAAGGTCCGCCCTCTGCTCGCAACTTTACACGCTCTTCCTGGCGTAATTTCACCTTGCCAGACGTATCGCAGCCGGGGCATTAACGATACGGAGTACGCACGAGGCTGTGTGACAGCAGAACAGGTAGAACGTTGGTTTCCAAAGTGTTCGCCCTCGATGCATTGTCCCAATTCAATCAGCCGTGAATATCAACGTTCTCTCAAAGGGTGGGTAGACCGCGTGGTATGGCGCTGCTTCGTCAAAATCGTCTTGCGAATAAACGCGCACGAGGGCTGTTATGCTTCTCGCCAATCGAACATTGCTCAAAGTCAACAGCGAAGAAGGCTGCGATGCTTCGCTCGGCCATTGTCGTCGCTGCGCTTCTTGCTGTGATAACAACGAAACACTGGACCGCTTTTCTGCGATGGACAAAAGGGAAAAGGGAAGAAAGAAAATGTTTTCTATGGCGGGGAACTTTTACGTGGCGGCGGCATCCGTAATTAAGGACGCTCCTTGTATCGTTAGGGAATATCGATTGCACGAATTGTTGAAGGGCTGCGCGCGAGGGTGCACATTTCCTGCTATGGGATGTTGCGTGATCCTTCGCTCGGACTTTCGTGCTTCGATCCGTTAAATTGCGATTCGAGAAAGAGGATGGATACCCCATGAACGTAGGCGAAGGGTCTTTAGAACGTCAGACGAAATGAAACGCTTGCTTGTTGATTATTTTGTGGCTCTTGCAATTATCTCCTTATATTTTCCATCGTCACAGATACGTTGCCACCGAAATTTATGTTCGAGAAAGTATTGAGAAGCACGCGTACAACGTTATGTTTAAATATAACTGCCTAGTGTGTCAATCATTTTCATGTATCTCTCGGTGGTCCAATATTTCTTGATATAAATATAAATGTATTTCATTGTGAGTGAACATAGATGCATCGATGGCTAACGTATACATAAAACGTTCAAGAGCCAGTTTGGTAAACCAACTGTTAATATTCAATCGTCTTAGACGTCCAATATTTATTGCAAACATTTATTGTTATATTTATTGACATAAATTATGTAATTACATATATTTAATTACGAGAATCACTCCGTTTGCTATTGGCGATAGAAGGAAATGTGCCGGATGAAACTTGCTTGCTATCGGGGCTGGCAGAGTCCCCTATCAATAGTTATCTCTAATATTTAAAATAATCACGCATCCCAAAACGCCCGTCCCTTTATATATTTTATATATACGATTACATCAAACATTGAAGACATCCCATTTGACAAAAAATAAACGTCGGATATCTTTTTCGCGGAGAGTACGAGTTCTATTCAATACATTCAGTCGAGTACGGAATCCACCGTTTAAGGGATTCAACTTATCCTGCTCATTTCGCCGATGTGCTTTGCGGGCATATACATGTTGGTGGCTTCCCTATCTCCCTGGCGGATTGCACACTGGTTTTGCACCCCCCAAGTCGTCCTGCGTCCCATACATGTTCATCTCCCCCGCAGTTTCCTTCTGACCAAACATCGGACGCCTACTGCCAAGGGGCCATCGATTTGTCAAGCTCTGCCGGATGATTTGGCGGGCTGTCATAGAAGCATCAAGCATCGGTGTTCCAAACGATTGGCCGTCCGTATGACCACCGCTATTGATTATCGCGTGCTTCCACGTCCCACGGGGAATTACACACGCGGCCATTAGATCTAGCCTGGTGCAAGTCATGTCGGTTTCCGTATTTGAGAGGGTGCCAACCACCCTCTATCGCCACTCGAATCTATCGACCGTTTATCGACCGCACGGCCTCGGGGTCAACCCGCTGAAAACTTTCGCCACCATCTCAGATGGTCTCGCGTGCTCGGCGCTGATTTCCGCGCTGAAACTTGCTTGCGCCAGTCTGAAACTGGGGAGAACCGAGGGACACGCGATGGATATCGGGTACGGGGTGGTTTATGGGGTGGGCGAGGGGGGACGAAGGTCCAATGGTAGATTACAGCGGTTCGTGGCATGATAGATTGTAAATGAGGTGGCGGATCTCGATTAGATCAAGGAACGTTTTCGATGCTTTTCTTGCCGTAGTCACGTTTGCGAAAACATTTCGAATTCGAGGAAGTTCCCGGGAGAGGAATTTTTTAGGGAGTGTTTTTAGTATTTTCATTTGGTTACCGTTGAATAGGCGGAATTGGTTGGGAAGACTATTTGTTCGGTAAGACGTTTGTGTTGTTCGGCTTGGCAACTATATTGATCTGTGCACTTTGACCTTATAATGCATACCTAAATGCGGGAGAAAGGTTTATTGGATCTAGAGTGGTTCGCGTACACGATTTTTGAAATACGAGAAGGGCTCTTGAGCGCGAGCTGTAATTAATGGAAGGACAATTCCTACATCAGTCCAGGAATGTTGATTCCAGAAATTGTCAAGATGCCTCGGGGCAAAATATTTCGAAAGAACTAGTCGTCTGTATATTTCTTTATTGAATAGAACATACGGCGATATAGAGTATAATATTTTTAAGACTTTCCTACCCCAGTTGAAACTTTACGCTCGGACAAAGCTCTGACGATATTCTTGCATTTCAGTGTAAAGTTCTGAAATTAGAAAGGTTACAGAAATGTATTAATATTTAGTCGGGCATCCAATTCTGTCCTCATTTAATTTTCATAGATCGCAATCCGAAACGATATTTCATGTTTGCCTTACATGATGTCTGATACAATAATAAAATTGCCGACCAATTTCTTTTATAGATGTTAACTTACTCTTCATATATGCACAAACGTACAAACATATCGACTTATCGAATGAAATACGAAATACACGCAAGCTATAAATACAATTGAATTGTAAATTAATATAAATTCGGTAAATTCTCATATATAAATTCTAAATATAAACGATCGAGCGACACGCTGAAATACATTTGACTATTATACTATTAATAGACAGACTGTACTATCTTTGTACATTCTTCTAAAACCAAAGCGTCCATTATTGAATGTACATACGTAAACATTGTTTTTCTTGTTTACTCAACCTATTTCAATAGCTTTTTCGGCAATGTCTCTATCCTCAACAAAAAATCGCCTACGCTGCTTCTGTCAGCGTCTACATTTCCCTGACCGTCTTTCAAAAGAGTCGATGAAAATTTAGGTTAATGCTCGCAGTAAAAGTGGAAGTTCGAAAATTATAATATTCCGTCCACTCGGCAAAGTCAAATCACCGGAGATTAGCAGCACTCAACGTGCAACGATCAGAATTTGCATTTATTTCACCCTTTTTCTGCCCCTTATCCAGGGTTGGGGGGGGGAGGTAGTTCGAGTAATTCGTCGCTGGTCGCCTCTTCAGCGAAATTACGGTGGCATTCAGGTCGCTGTGACGAGCAAGCAAGCAAGCAAGCTCGATCGAACGAGAGTGCGAAGCGTGTCGTGTCGATTTCTTTTTTCGGCTCATCTAATTGTTTCTCCCATCGGGAAACATCGTGTTCGGTTCGTCCCGGGATTTCCCGATATTAAGTTCACAATCGGTTCCATTCGGGACGGCAACTTTGTTGCACGCGTTTCTGCATCTTGGAATAAACAGCCCGGTTTCTTTTGCGTTATTGGTACGACAGTCATAAGCGTGGAGCACGTACGCGAAAGTTACGTATTGGAAAATCTTGGCTTCGAGAAACTGTTACCGCAGGAAGTTGGAGAGATCTGTGTTAGATACGCGGCGTAAAAATTCGCCTCGCAATGGAAAATGTCGTCCTAGAAGTCAACGCGAATTCCCAAAGTCGTGATCTGCTTCCGGAAATTACCATAGGATTATGGTTGCTGCGTTGACTCGCGGAAGAGTATTAAGCGTTCTGCTGGAACGCTTGCGTATGGACTGAGAAATTAATGAAATCTGGCCAACTTTGGCTAAGGTTGGTCTCGGGAAATGTGGTAAATTGGTGACAAAGTTCTGAGACTCTTAAATGCGATCGCGAAAAGTTTTTGATGGTGTTCAAGAGAACGGTGTTCGAAGATAGTTTGACACTATTTTATCGGAGAAATACGTGTGAAGGTCTCGAATGATTTTTAGAACGTCGGGGGTCTCGAAGGTTTTGAATGTTGACCAGCCTTCCTTTTAGTTTCGCGCGAGTTTGATGAAACTTCAATGAAAGTAGGTACGAAAATATGCGAGGAGCATGAAGATATGATTTGACCGACACCGATATGTTCAAAATTTTGAAAAGTACTTTAAATCCTAATAAAGTTTAAGTCCCTTTCTGTTCGAGCGTCAGACTTTTCAAACAGGATGTTTCAAGTTTACCCTATATCCCATTTTTAAATGTTCACAGATCCTTCTATTGCGACTTTCTTCGAATGATATTATCAAAGAACAGACGGTGGATTTAGTCTTCAAATAAGCGCAATTACAAAGCAACGTAATTAATGGAAGAAAGCATCGTCCACCCATTGTTCATTGAATGCGTTTCTTTATTGCTGGAAATAGCGTACGGGCAGAAAATTCCCGCAATTCTGGTTGAAGTATGTGGTGGAAAATTTATCACGCGACATTTAAAACACCCGTGCGAATCACACTGCACGACCTGTAATACGGTTGCATACGCAGCCGCATAATTCGTGGTAACGTTTTAACGTAAAACCATCCATTTTCAAACTTGCTTTTTCTTGGCTCGCGAAGTACGTCGGACACGTACGCACTAACAAAGACCATACATTCTTACCTCGCGCAATAAGCACGATTCTATATTTCAAGAGCATAAATATCGTGCACACTGAGTCGCTATGCACGTATGTACGCGTATACGCGTACACATGGCCCATGTGCTACGTGGCCCACCCATGGCCCACCCATGACCCACATATCATGGAACGTTCGGAGCAAAACTGCCAACCCGCCGTTAAAGTCATTTGAATAACCAACTCCACCCTTTGCCCATCTGCCCCTGTGTTGAGAAAGGTCAATTTCGACCCGGGGTGCGTGAGTCTGCCCCATAAATACGACCCAACGATGTTTACTACGGTTCAAGCTAATTCAGCGAATCTTTTTCCAGACGTGGACGTGAGCGCCTTTTTCGATCAGCTCGGTCAACAGCTGATTTATACAGCTTGCGTGGGTCTGCTGGAACGGGCGTTTCGTTGCCTCGGGAACGATCTGACGGCATTTCTGACTACTCTGGACGGGGTGAACGATGTCGTGCAACACCAGTCCGGAACCGAAACGGAGGCGGAGTTCGTGTGCATCGCTACACCGGAAGCGATCGAGCTACATTTTACAACCGACCATCCGTCTGCCGCGTATCTGCTGGTGGGAAGCTTAAAGGCCATAGCCAGACAGTTTTACAACGACAACGCGAACGTGTACATTTTACCTGACCCTTACAACACCAAATTTTTCAGGTATGGCAAAGAATTATTCGCTCGTTTATTGGTAAGAATTTATCGGCAATCGATGTACAGATTGGTCGGCGAAACGGGGTTGACGGCGGGACGCTTAAACGGTGTATCAATTTGGGAAAGTGGTGCTTGCGTAATACGTGGTAAAGTTGGGTTGCTTGGTCCCAAAGAAACGAATGTGGGGACCTCTTTTTAACGATCGGGCTATTCAGCAGCAATCGAATCGGGCGACGAACAAACTCACCTGTTAATACGTAAATTAGGTGCAAACCTGCCAAGGGACTCGACCGGTGCAGCTACCTTATGTCTACACGCAGATTAAACTATTTTCTATATCAGATTCCATTGACACCTTGGCACCACCTGAAATGCAAATCAGAAGCGTTGTCACTACAGACACCCTGACGATTCCGCGAATAGGAATCCATCGCGGTGTATAAAAACGCTTGCACGCACGAATTCGCCAGGCTAACGTAAAAATCGCGAACACCGGAGTACACTATCAGTAACTTGCAACGAAATGCAAAGGGCCAAAGCAAAACTGTGTCGCGCGTAAACGGGTCTTACAACCCCGAGAAATTCTTATGCCGTATCGGGAATAATTGCGGTGTTCGGGGCGCAACTGGGTTGGAATGTAGCGAACGTTCGTGAAGGAGTTCAGTGGCTGCTGGGACCAATATCCGAGGTAGTATAGTATCGTGCGAAGTTGAGACGAGACGCACCTTTGAAGCAGTTTCAAGAGCAGCGAAATATGATAACATAGAATTAACGTTACACGGGATGCTGCTTATTCCCTATGGTAGCTTTATAGAGTTTTATGTGAAATATTTGCTAACACTTTTATGCCCGGGTGCCACATAAAGTATTGAGTTGCACCTTCCGTTTTAAAGTGGCGCTCTAGAGTATTCCATGGATTTATCGTGGCACGTATTTCATCTTTTACAGAAATTATAATATATCTACGTATACGTTAAGACTTTCAGTATCTACTCTTCAATAGGAATATACAGTATCCTATATTATTGCTACACTTTACACGCAGCTTATCTCGACTTTATGGATGGCCTGTATAATGTATTATAGTGGAGGATATATACTCCGATGTGAATAATTCCATAAATATGTGCTCCAGAAAATATAAGTTAAACTTCGATTCGAGTGTTTCCTTCTATTTACGTCCCTTCGAAATTCAAACCGTGGAAAATAAATATTTCCATACGGAAGAATTAAATCTATTTGCGTTTCGCTGCATTTTTCCCGAATGCACCCACTGAACCGATCACGTTCTTTAATAGAAAATTTTTAATCAAGTTCAGTCGCGCGCGGGTAACATGTTTTATACGCGTATGGAAGAGGGCGGTGCAAATTAATTCACGGAGCAGTTTAATTACAGGATATTCAGCTTCGTTATAATATATTATAATATACTGCATTTAACTGGGAACAGTGTGTTTGAAATCCGGCTACATACACGGCCACTTGCGATTTATTGATCGTCGGTGTACTCGAAACGAACAATGCACATCGACGTTCGCAAGCGTGTTGTCACAACTGAAAAAAAAAAAAATAATATTTAGTATTTGCCACGTTGATTAGACTTTCGTGTGCATGTTTACATTCCGCGATTCCATTTACACGGACGCTGAAAGAGTTCTAGGAATCGTGTCGCGATAAACTGGACAAATATTGATCGTCGATATTTGCCTACATTGCTCAGGAAACACAGAGGATTTCAACAATTTTATTTCGAACGACAGAAGGAAGTATTCGTCAGTTTGCAAATCTGTCCCCATTTACAGCTGCAACAAAAATAGGTTAAAAAGCACTTTTGCAACAACGGTTTATCTGCAATATATTTTCACCGATTCAGTACTGCAAATAACAGTTGCTATTCAGGTTTTAAAAAATCAGGGCACTGTAAAAAAAGACCGCCTCAAGCGCATGTTTCATCAAGGTATACGATCCTCAATTTCAAAAAGGGTACATAAATACTGCAGCCACTCGTTACACAGTAGCAAACGTGCGCAAATCGTTGAAAATTATATCGATCCAACGAATCAAACAGCTAAGGGCAAAAAGTAGGTTCGGTTAAACGTAGCCAAGCAGGCTACCACCCTCGGCGTCCGAATCAAATAAAAAACAGCGAACAGACTGATATTTTTTTATATTTTATTACCCCATCTTTCATTCGATTCAATCCCCGTGATGATTTCAGTAAAACATTTCTAACAATCCCGAGATGTAAAGCACAAAGTGTCAAATCCTTCGCCGATCACATTCAGTATCATCGAACCCAACTCAGCTCGAGTAGTGTCACGGGAACCAGCGAGCACAGAAAAATCTCGTCGGAGTATTTTCT
This sequence comes from Nomada fucata, assembly GCA_948146005.1. Taxonomy (NCBI): domain Eukaryota; kingdom Metazoa; phylum Arthropoda; class Insecta; order Hymenoptera; family Apidae; genus Nomada; species Nomada fucata. The sequence continues at coordinate 11,856,765 of OX411275.1, forward strand.
CGTTTGTCGAAAATATAAAAAGAAAACAAAAGACCAGAAGAATGGGCTTTGAAATCACAAAACTCCACGACAGACTCGATAACATCATCCATTCGATTCTCTAATCCAACCGTTGAGACCCTCGCGTCTATTTGGACCCTCGTAATAACGTTCAAATAACTATTTCGCAGGTATCGTATCACTCCAGAAGGTTATAGCGAGAATTCGGTCGTCGATCCGGAGATCGACAATAATCTCGACACGGTCACGTCTCCGTTCCGCCCACTGTCGACCGAAGCCACAGATCTTCGCATGGGAGTAGCGAGCTTCTGTAAAGCGTTTCCATGGCACTTCGTCGTCGATCGGCAATTGGAGCTCGTGCAACTTGGGGTCGGATTCATGAGGATTTTCGGTCATCATCTAAACCGATTGGGGCGAGAGATATCCACGTATTTCGTTTTTACACGACCGCGCGGGGTTACTCTGACCTTTCACGAGATACTGAAACGTGCGAACACTCCATTTGTGCTTACCCTCCAGAGACCGCAGGGTGTCGATAAATATCCTGCAGAGGTATGTATATGAATATGTTATTCGTAAGGAGATTCGGGTGTATTGCAACGTCACGTGCACGGCAAACGGATGATTCGCTGATCCGCGCTGCATTCCGGAAACGTTTACGTTTGCTACGTAGTTGGGGGTGTTTACGACATTCAAATATGAAAGGGAAGAATAGCTTGACCTACATTCATTTGTCCAGACAAGATAGTATAATGCGTACGTTCAATTGGAATTTTCGATACAACGGTGAAAAAATTATCGGTGTTTTGGATACGAACTTTACTTTCTTTTATATTAAAGAATTTGACATCGAGTACAGTGTAAACTGGCGATAATGTCTGAAAATATAACGTCAATGAGAGTACGTCTCGATAATAGTGGCTCGAATAATAGAATTTAATTGCATTGAAAATTAGGTAAATTGCATTTTCGGACTTAATTTGATTCCGAAATATACTTTTGCTTTATGCATACGTGTAGTTGTAATCTGCATTTGAGACCCTTGAATATCACGTATATCATTACTCTTATTGGATTAAAGTTCCAGTATTTGTCCCCTAACAGAATTTCAATCATTTCAGGGCTTAGAGATGAAAGGTCAGATGGTCCATTGTCCTGAATCGGATTCTATTTTATTCGTGAGCTCGCCATTCCTGAACGGCCTGGAAGGGCTAACCGGCCGTGGACTTTTTATATCCGATATCCCATTACACGATGCCACAAGAGATGTAATCTTGGTGGGAGAACAGGCAAGAGCGCAGGTAAAGTCACATTCGCAATTCTTCGTTGCATTTATAGTTATAAAATTCGTATCAGCGATATCATTCTGAATTATATTGAATTCTGCGCCATATATTTTAAAGGGTTCTACCCGTTAACAAATAAATAAATAAATCAATAAATACTGGAGTTGATTTCAGAGTTGAAAACAGCAAATAATACTAAGAAGTAATCAATTTTCAATAATGAATGAGTCTGTTCATGTATGCATTAAGATTTTCAATCGAGTAAGATAAAGTTCGAAACGCTATAATTTAAAAAATCGCGTTTATATTCTAAAGTTCTCTTCCTCGAGATAGGGGGCATTAGCTTACAAAGACAGAGTTCCAGGTGACGCCACCAATCGGTACCGTGCGCAGCGGGTTAAATCAAATAGTGCTGATAATGTCGATCCCGTGATTCTGACGAATTATAAGTTTCAAATATTGTTTAAACATGGAAAATTAATTAATTAATAGTTACAAATCTTTCCGAAGTGATGACTAATATGTAAATGTTTCAATTTGTTAGTTCTATCAATGAATTTTCAAGGCGCCCGTTTTCTTAAACAATCCGATTTTACATTTAACATTTATTAAATTTCTCCATGCAGGACGGATTACGGAGGCGAATGGATAAACTGAAGAGTTCCATAGAGGAAGCAAATCTTGCTGTATCAGCAGAACGAGAAAAAAATGTCAGCTTGCTTCATCTTATATTCCCACCAGACATAGCGAAACGTTTATGGTTGGGTAAGTATTTCAATTAAAATTCAGACCCAAGAGATTCTTCGTGCTTGATATTCTTCGGTGGATAACATGATCCACCGAAGTAATATTTCGTAATTGAAGTGACCTTAATTTAGATTGCCCGTTTCAGGTGAAACCATCGAGGCGAAAACTTATTCCGAGGTGACAATGCTGTTTAGTGATATTGTCGGTTTCACGGAAATCTGTTCCACCGCGACTCCAATGATGGTCATTAATATGCTTCAGAATCTTTATGAACAATTTGACTCGTTTTGCGGTCAGCTAGACGTTTATAAGGTATGAATTGTATTTATACACGCATGCAGTAGACTCGACAAGAATTATTCCAAGCATTAACAGAGATTCATCAAGTTGAGAAACCAATTTTATAGATTTCTTTGCTCTCTCGCTACAATCTAAATACTGTTAATGTGTGTTTAATCGGAATACAAATTACAGGTGGAAACAATTGGGGATGCTTATTGCGTTGCATCCGGCCTTCATCGTGATACATACACTCATGCACAACAAATAGCTTGGATGGCTCTAAAAATGATACAAGCATGCTCTAATCATTTAACACATAAGGGTAAACCAATAAGGGTGAGTGTGCGGTTTCGATCCCGTTAAATTATTTATCAGCGACTCTGAACTTCAACTATAAACTGCCAAATAACATCCAAAAATCAGTGTTAATAAAATTTGGAAATATTATTCTTGATGAGATTTCTGAGAACACGTAATAAAAGCCTTCGTATTCCCTATCGGTGCAATAACTTTGAGGAAAACTTTTCAGCTTGATATTATCACAGTTTGCAATGATCCTTTTTATTACAAGTGCGCTTCAAAGAAGAAGTATTCAATTGCTTAATACTACCAAACGCGAGATTATTAAAACTTTTTGCCTTTCAATGTGCCTCTTGATAACAGAAACGTTGATAACTAAGCTCATTACAGTTACATCAACTTTTTAAGTAGGTTAAGCCGTACTTAAAACAATGTCCATACTGCAATTCAGCACAGCCAATATTTTATCAGCTTGACTAAAGTTTATTCCTGCATAATCGAGGATTATTATTGAATGAATTTTTGGGCACATTTTTAGTGTTTGTAATATTTGGAAATTTTGTAATAATAACAATAATAATCGCGTCGAATGAAAATTAAATTATTATACACCACAGAAATAGAATTAATAAGAGAACAGAGATTACTCGGTTTCAATTGCGATGCTTTGTCGACACAATATTAAAATTTATATATAAATGCATACTAAAACGGCGTTTGTTTAGATGCGTATCGGCATTCACACTGGAATGGTACTAGCAGGAGTTGTTGGAAAGAAGATGCCAAGGTATTGCCTATTCGGGCACAATGTAACCTTAGCTAATAAATTCGAATCTCTAAGCGAGCCACTACGTATCCACGTTAGTCCAACGACACACGAGTAAGTATCAACGATTCAATTAAATAATAATTTAACTTACGTCAATAGGGTACCGATAAAAATAATTATCGATGCCATTCATTATGCTAAACACTTATAACTAAACGGCTAACGAATGAGAAATATTAAATTTACAATTATACAAAATACTAAAAATAGGAAATCAGTTTCCATAATTTCTCATTAATGCCCAATATAATACACGACTTATACGCGATATGTTACATATTTGAACCAGACAGCACGATACTCTAATTGAACATTTGTTTCTGGCAGCTTATTGAAATATCCCATATCAGGATTCAACCTGGAATCGCGAAGGAAAGATTTCCTTCCAAAGGAGTTTCCAGCTGACACAGAAGGAGCGTCTTACTTTCTGACCGACTATAAGCACAAGGACGTCGATGTGAATCTTCCACTAGATTTGCACATTCAGAACGCGATCAGAGAACACGGGATCGGCAGCAATGTATAGATATCTAAATAATAAATAAATCCCAACGAATGTGCGTCGTTCGTGAATGTCGCTGTACCAATGCTACTCTGTCCGTAATAAGTAATAACACTTTTCGGTAAACGTCTGTTTCCATGAGTTCACAAATTGGCACCGTGTAACGACGCTGATTCTAAGCAGCCTAACCGGCCGATTCCTGGTCCGATAATATTTATACGCAGAGTTTTAGGTTACAATTATTATACACTTATGACCATATAAGCAAATAAATCTCTATGATAAACCATTCGATTATTTTATTCCCGAAAAGCCCATCATTTGTTTTACACAAATACTAGGTGCTTTATTGAAAGATAGAAACTCCTTTTCGTTAAAGAGTTAGGAAGTAGATTCCTGATTGTCTTCACTTTGTGTAGTTTCAATTTCTTAGTGACACGTGTACGAGGGTAATTGTAAATAATTATGTCGAATGTACAACTTTAATGCAATAATACGATCATTTCTCTCTTTGTATTACTTTTCAAACAGAATTTCTTTTCAGTTCTGTACATATAAAAATCGAAAGCTTATTGTTCCCATGCGTGTCCTGTCTGCTTAAAGTACTGACCTGTTCGAAATGTTTAGTAGTAAATGCTGAGACTCTACCCACAAGCTGAAATTCGCTATGTGTTGTACGCCTACCCATATTCAATTTCACACAATTTAATTTCACATCTTAGCGAAAATTAACAAGATTCCGAAAACGTGAAATCATTATTCCACAAATTTATTTCGAATTTCGTACTTTAGCCAAATAATCATAGATGAGATAAATGTTATGCGGGTACACCCTGCCTACAAAACATCTCTCCCCAAATATAGTTTCAATTCCTGTCGCCACTGGTGTTGCAGTCTCGTACACTATCTCGGTAATGTTGAGGGTGACACGAAAATGGTAATAGGGGTGGATAATCCGTCATATGGGTAACAAAAACGGCATGACAAATCGAATCTTTCCTATCAAATTCGTAACCCAATTAGTTCCGCCATTCGTAATGTCGCTATTACTATTCTACTCCCATATTTTCACAGTCAACAATTCTCTAAAGAGGAAAGAGGAAAATTTCATTTTCGAGTTGAGCTCCCTCAGACGACGTCAATATCTCGAAACGCTTACTCCAAGTCGATACAGTACCATTCTTCCATTCTGTTCCGTACTTACCTCCGTCCCTTTGAAACAGGTCGCTGGCGTTTATTTTTGATAAGGCTCGTTCCAGATTCGAATCTCATGCCGCACAGCCTTTTGTTCGCGAAATAATAGAACTATTTGTATTCTTTGCCGAAATAACCGGTTATCGTTACGGGCAACTCCCCCGCCGCGTTATCCGGCCTCCTTTTTCTTCGTTTCACGAAGCTGAAACCGAAACTCCATCGGTGCACTTTTCCTCGTGACATCACTTATTTACCGTGGGACGTTACGTGCCCACGTTCGTTTGCCCCTTCTAGTGGTCTTTTCATCGATTTCGGCCGCTTATCCGCGACGTTAACGCGCTGGTACGTCGTTTCGTTTACGCGAACCCCTCGTGGAAAAGGAAGGGACAGGAAACTGATGATGGAATCAGTTGGCTTTTTCTAGTTTAAAATCTACGAATCACTTAAATCTTCGTCTGGCGGGTCTGTTACGAAATTGGCTTGTCGTTTTGCATATATCAAGCATTTTATGTTTTTAATTCTGTGAGGATTTTCATTTTGATACTAGAAGATTTGCTTCTATGGTGCTGTGTTAGGTGAATTTTCGTTGGATTATGTTATCGACGGATTAGACTCGTTTCCCTAATGAAGCAGAGGCTGCTGGCCAAGGATTTAAGAAGCTGGAAGAATGTCAAGATAGCTGAAGAAAATTGAGTAATATCGATGCACATATATATTGCAACAAAGTTTGCCTCGATTTAGTATGTTTGTTTATAAATATCAATTTACAATCAATTATACATTCCCAATATCTATTCGAATGACGGTGGATCATTATGAATCAGATTTACAATTTTACCTTTCACCTGCGACAGAATTCATTGGTAAACGTTGTCTCGAAAATAAATAACGTTCAACGTTAAAACAATAAAACATTCTTTGCGTCTGCATAATTCCTTGTAATACTTGATAAAATTGAATAATGACAAAAAGGGGCTAGTGTACTTCATTGGAAAATGATTTTATAATTCATGATTTTCATAGTGCTTCGATTATACTCTATCTGTTCACCATCTACAGTGTAGAATCAACGCTATTGTAGCTCAATGTTGAACTTTCACCACGTAACAAGGTACTCGTCCCCCGGAGCTTCAGAAATGATTGATTGTAACATACTGTGTACAAAGTCTTTGTAGTTCGACGTGGATCGCATTTTACTTTCAGGCCTGACACAAATGTACACCAGTACCTATATGCATGGGAACCTCGCGTTAAGCAGGTGTTTCGCGTTCGATATACCTGTGCAACGTAAAACAATGGTCTCTAGTATATTGAAAGTTAATTAGCAACGTTCGTCGAGAAAGGTCTTTTATGATTGGACACGAATTTATTTTCTCTCGCAGGAAACGTTTTTATAGATTTAACGTGAAAAAGATGGTGAACGGTAAAATATGTATATGTATATCCAACTAAACTGTGTGCACGGAGTTAAACACGCCGATTCTATCATTTTAGTATCATTGTATCAGAGATTTCGGCCTCACCCGTCTCTTATGAATAAAATAATTTTAAATATACAGATACGCAAACTTCACGACTTGTACCATTATTCACGCATTGAGTATCATGTTTTACCGATCAATAGCGCTCTGCCGTTCGCAATAAATACTTGTGTGCATTAAAAATATTAAACCACTTGATACCAATCGAAATGACATTGCAATACATGTATCGCGAACAACGAAAGTGTTGATTAAATTTTTCATAATTTTAGAACGGCCATGAAATTAATTGCCGATAATTCTGTTTGCAATTGTTATGTTTTTCCAATTATCCTGTATAAAATTCAATAAGCGTGTCTGTAATTGGGAACAGCGATGCTTCGTTTCTGAATGATATTACATAATTTTTCTGCAGGATTGAATATGACAGGTACAACAGCCAAATTATCGTGCAAACAACTGCATCGTATTGTTCCCATTTTAAATACCGCGTGCAGAACTGTCGGCGACGCTTTGGATCGTTATCCTATTGAAAAACGAAGTTACACCCAATTAGTCGCAAAAATCGTTCAGTAAATATATGTATATACTATACGCAACCAAGCTGCAAATACTGGAACCGGCAATTTGTGTCGCTATACAAGTACAAACGAAAAAGAGAAATAAATAAACCGAAGCTGCGTTTAAGAGGTTGAAATATTTAATACCGCTTATTCTATTAATTCGTGTAGTCCTTTTTCTACGTAATCAATAAAAATTCACCCTCACCGTCGATCTATTTTCCGGAATATTTTAGAAATTCCGCTCCAAGAAAGTTTTCAACACGCCATTGCACAACAACGAATCAAATTCATCTTGCAGGTTTACATTTCGAAAATGTTCCATCTTGTATAGTTTGACTTCCGAACAAATTGGCCCGAGCATCTCTATTGATTTCACTCGCTTCGAATTTCCAAGCCAAAGGCACACGGTTTTTCTCCGCCGTAACCGTGCAACAAAGCATTTCCCCTAAATAAAACAGGAGAAACCCCGGACAATCTCACAGGAAAAATACGGAACAATAAACTCGTATTCCGGGCACATAAAGAACCGCGAATATCACGATTGATTAGAGCGCAACCAGTGTTTTCATCCGCATCGCTAAAGATCTAAAGCGAGCCTCTACTTTATTCCTTATCCCCCGTAACAGTTTCTTGCGCCACGAAAGTAGCCGATTACACTATGTGGTCCAAAGGATACGGGTACCGGTGCGCATTGTGCCCGCTGCAGCTTTTACAGCATCGTGCACGCATTATTTTACCATGGCCACAAAAGGAAACGGGGGAGTGTAACGTAAAGCTAAAAAGCCGGCAAGAAAGGAATTACAAAGGACCCGGCACTATTCCACGGTCTCGTTTGCGCCGGTGTTTGCACGTGTACGTGCACACTTGCATCTGGTCGCGTGCATTTCTCGCGTACGACGCCTGTGTAAACGTGCCTTTACTATTTCTTATGCTGCCATTCATCGCAACGAGACCCGCGGCCGTGCAAAGAGAAAGAAATTAAACATTGGGCCTTCCGGCTACGCCGCGTAATCAAACGCCGCGGAACTAACGAAGCGGCCCCCGGTATGAGACAGACAGAGTTCATATCGGAATACAAGATACCAGCAGGAAATAGAAAGAGGGAGAGACAGCGAGAGAGAGAGAGAGAGAGAGAGAGAGAGGGAGAGAGAGAGGGAGTGAGAGAGGAAGAAGGGGTGAAAGAGAAAGAGGACACGCTGTGCCAGACGTAGGAGAAATAATGACTTAGATGACGTGCAATGAAAAGTACACGTGTAGAAAGAGACGGAGTGGCAGGAAAAAAGGGAGAGTGGACGTCTTCCGTTTCCAACGATGAACATCCTGAGCGTCGTAGGTAATCGCGATGTCTCGTTGCTTCGAGGTATGAATACGGTCGAACGAAATCGCACCTGACGTGCAACGTGACGGAGGGGCACGCGAAAGTACAGAAAGTGACGGGGGGTATCGATGAAAATTTGCACGGAATGAAAACGGATAAAGGTGGACCGTGAAGGATCTACCTTGGCCCCGTGGCCAAATGACGACGATAGAAACGGCAATTCGGATAATCTACCATTGGCGAAGCTTTGCGCGACGACACCGATTCAGTGCAACGGAGGGAGATATATTTTTCGGCAGATATTCTAGCAGATTTAATATTCGCGGTGGATCAGCGAGGCGGCGTCGACATCAAATAAATGAGCGATCGGTATTGAAATCGTTATGTACTTCGTGTCTCATTCATGCCTTCGATCAATATATTTTCGCAATACGTATGTTTTAATATGGAACGTCAATGATTATTCTTTGAACGCATCAGTTGTCGCGTTCGCCGTGGCCAGTATTTCGTATTCCAGCGGATTCGTTCACCGTTTAATATTTTATATCGAATTTTGCGATGAAAACAATGGAGTGCAAATAAAACACTGTTCGGATTTTACAATTTTGAGAGCGTGATATAAAACGGACCAATGTGAAATTGCATGGTTGAATTGTGTATTTCACGAAGCGCCGCAATGAATGGAAATCAAGGTACAAAGACCGGGGAGTCGTAAGCAAGCGATAATTTCTTTCTTCCGCCACGTGGCCCACAATAACTCCAGTTGGCTAAATATATATGTATTCTGCATTGAAGTTTACAGTATCTCTGCTTTACACTCGAAATACACATTATTCCGTATCGATGGGCGCATTGTTCGTGCGCCAGAGAACTCCTTGCAACAGATTGTTCGTCGTGCACTAATACATCGAGCCGATCGATCCGTGACCACTTCTGCGAATTTCGAGATTCATTGGACGCGTACGCGAGACAATTAATTAGGTGGCGCATCCTGTTTCAGTTCCATGTAGGACATTTCGAAACTTTCGGATTCGCTTCAATCGAAAAACGCGGATAACGCTGGAGGGGCGATTAACTTTGTGCAAAACATGTAAACCCGCTTCTGAATCTGGTGAACCGATCGTGCTGGTTCCCAACGAAAGTATGTTCGTAGTACTTATCACAATTGAAAGTCATTTGAGCGAAATATGTTCCCCTGTATGCGCTAATAATGATTGAACGCTCGCCACGCGTTCTTCTGTTGTTCTTTTTCTTGTTTTTTTAAAGCGAGTTTAAATTGATCGCGGTGGAAATTCGCGAAACAGGGGCAACAACACTCGGGCAATAATTAACCAGCAAGTTAGCCTTCGCTATTTTTCAGTTCGAGGTAAATATTTTAATAAGATGCTCGCGTGGTTAAACACTAGTACCAGGATATTTCAACTATCCAAACTTTAATGCGCGTGGCATTATCCACATTCTCCGCTTAATTACATTCTCTTAATAGTTTGCAACAGCCCCAAGGATACCGGTGCCCGGGCTGCAGGGAAATTAAGAAATCACGTTATTGGGTACGTCGGGCACTTGGAATTGGTTCAAGTTATTCGAATTATTAGGTGCTGTTAACTTTCTTATTTATTCCTTACTGTAATAGTGATCAGATTCTCTGAGAATGGTTAGGCGTGCTTTCAAGTACTCATCAATGATGTTTAATATGTAGGAAGTGGTACAGAAGTTTATATTTATAATTGGACACGCTTGAAAGTTTCAATTTAATTTCCAACCGTGTGAGTTTATCAAATAACAGAGTGGAATAACAAAGTGGAAAACAGATAACTAACTCATTCGTATGAAATCTTCTAAATAATCTACCAATAAATGGAGAAAATAATTCACTTCCCTTCGTATCATCAATAACAAATTTGTATGCAAATTAATTATAACAGGTTTCGTTAGCGTGTTTTAACTTTGTACGTGATTTTTAAACAGGTTTATAAATGTTTTCCATTCGTCAAGTTTCGGTCCTAGGTCACCCCCCATTCCACGAAGAACAGGACAAGTATGAGACAGGGCTGAAAAATTACCCACAGCACTGTCTACAGCAAAACTTTCATTAAGAAACACTTTGTAATTTATTTTCACACCTGTATCGTGTGCTCCGTCTCTCCTGGAATCCTACTAAAGAGAATCAAACAAGTGTGCTGCTAGAAAGGTGGCAAAAAGTAAAGTGTGGCAAAATGTAAACATTAAAGCAATCTTCATACGAAAGGTAATCATACAAAATAAGGGAAGAACGTGGAAATGTACATTTTATGCCGGAATTTGTTTCCCAAACAAAATAATATTTCTAGCAGAGGTATTTCAGCCAACATAGCACTTTTACTCTTTGCCGCTTAATTCACTCTCGATATAATCAAAAATATATACAAATACAGGGTTCCGTTTAAAGAATTAGCAATAATCTACAATATCTGTGATGTACTGTGTGTTTAAATTATGTGAACTTATTTAATGAATCCTTTTGTACGTAGAACAGTATTTCCAGCCTTTCTTTTCCTCTAAAGAATCCGACAAATCGGAATCAAAGCGAAATAAAACGAACTCGTTCTCGTTATCAATTAGCACATCATAATGGAATGTCTTCGATGGAATATTTCACACGATGCGATTTCCGCCTCGCACACCTGTCCTCCGACATGTGTTCTCATAATGCGAGCACAAATGCGCCGAACAGCGATACGTGTGCATTCTTTACTCCATTATATACAGCCGCCTTGCTCATCGATCCGTTTATTCGATTAAACTGCAACGAAGGCTGGCAGCTTTTCGAAACGGATCAAATATTAAATATTTAGTGAATGCTGCGGGTTGTAGACGGGCGTAGGCACAGATCGATGCGTCAGTTGCCTGATCATTGGTGGAGAAAAAAATATACAGGATGAGCGACAGTAAAGTGTCGCAGACTGGTTTTTTCGGAAACCACTGCATCTATGGATTTAATTTTTTTTTGTTGCCTTTTCGGTAGAATGGTACAACAGGGCAAACTCTTTTTGAGCGCAACAAATTCTTCTGAGATCATTGCGTGGAGAACAAGAGACATATTAATTTAATTAGAATAAAGAAACGACAGAAACACATATTGTAATACGCATACGGGCACGTTAAGATTGTCAATTACATAAATTCAAAAAATTCATCGAATACCTGAGAGTTCACGTTTCGTAGCCACCTAGCATAACTGATTTTCAAACCCGAAACACAGCACGCTTTCGTAATAATAATTCCTCATTGCGCGTGTGTCGCGGACACTGCGCACAGTTTTGCTGCGAACGAATTTTATTATTTTTCGACAATATTGCACGCGACTGGAATAACGAAATTGTTTGCCTGTATTTGTAAAGGTCGCGCGGGAACCAGATTGATTCAGTTAACCCGTTCGCTTATACACCATAGGAACACGTTGGAAAATTATTCCAGACGAAATATTATTACCTTAAAAAGACATTGCTGCGACGTGTGAAAGGGGGCCGTGGAACGATGTCCGACTTGCGTACACGAACGAGGGGCCGGGATGAATGAAACGTAATTTATTCAATTGCTTCTAATAAATGGTGTAGACCGAAACGCGGTAGGTGCCGGGGACTAAAAATTCACTGCCACGCCTTTTCAATGCGACGAAACGGTCCACGGAGATGCAGGGAATACTGATTCAACGTCGATCAGTCGTGAATGCAATAATCGTCCATTAACATATGGCAGGGAATGTTATAAACCGATACGAATAATCTTTCCGTTCTCCACGGCTGATCATTTATTCGAAAATGGCCATTGTTTTCGGCCGTTTATTTACAGCTACGTAGCCACGTCGATCAATTTTTCACTGATCTGAAAAACATGAAACGAAGCTAACGGAAACAATTAAATTGCCAACGTGTTATCCTATTACAAATGCAAACACAAGGATGTAACATTGTGATTCGTTTGTATAGCAGGGACTGTCGTATTTGAACAAGCATTATTGGAACTAATAAATATGTGCTAATATATTAACTCTCCAGATTCTGCTGATTGATTGACAATAAGGCTGCTGTTCTTAAAAATACCAGTGGACCATCGATATGAAATTTGAAGGGTTGGTGGACACTGGGGGGACGAAGCCTAAATATGTATAAAACATATTCGTTTCCGAGATATTAATCAACATTTTACTAATGCACATTGAATGCTGTGTATCTAATATTACAAACGCAACGTCTTATATTCGGCCTCCGTTCCCCATTCACCACCAACCCTCTATATTTCTTGTCTTTCAGCTGCTGGTGCTTTTCGGACCAATACCTCGAAAAGAATTTTGGTGCACGGAATTATTTATGTTAAGAAATTTATTCGATATGCCAAACGATATGATATGGGTTCAATGAATATAAAACTAAAATGTAAATTTTCTCGATCTCTGGCTTTTCAAATAATATTGTAACAATCAGGTAAAAATGTGTGTCGTATTCTTCGAATACTTATGCTCTAGTAATATTTATGTACCTCGCATTGTATGGTTTCTCTAAAACGAATATAGGCCGCGAATGTATACATATACACGCGTGAATTAAAAGGAATCCAGCGTTCGAATCAGTTGTTCTGGAGCAAGGTTCCATAGACGAATACCAAAGCTAACATCGGAGCCAGTGGATTTAAATTACACTCATCGAACGTGTTTGCGCGTACACAATGAGAGAGTAGAATTGACCACGAGACCATTGATGCATACGTAGAATTTGACTCGGTTTCGAGACAACACCTGGCCACGTGCGCGGCAAATGCGTGCACGCGTTTATGTATATGTTCACGGTTCGAAAGAAATTGTTTACCGGGGGCCATACACGCGTGAATGTCAATTGTATTTGCCGAGAGGGTTTCAGAAATTGTTCCTCGAAACCAGGTAAATAAACTGAACTACGGCTTGAATAGGCTAGACAGCCTGGTGAACATATAATATACATATGTATGTGCACTTATGGCGAACATTAAATAAGTACTTGACGTATTGTTGAACTACATGTAAGGTGTTGTGTATCAGACGTGTGCTTCATTTGTTTGTACACGTTATACTGTCGTGTTTCAGGTAGTAGGTACAATAGAACCTCGTTTTAATCTTTAAACATATGATTATTCGCTGGTTGGATTATCCTGGGTGTCCAATTTGTTAATAATATATTTCGCACTCTAGAACATCTTGCCAAAAGTGGTGACGTTACTTTCAAGATTTGTAACATTTATGAAAAATCCTCAGATATAAACTTCTTCGAGCTACCTGTCGACTGATTGGAAGAGTTAACCCTTTGAATACCAGTGGGGTGAGCAAGGTTAACATGTACACGTATTTTATGTCATTCGATAACTATTAGAAATATACCACCAGAAATGTTTTTTATATATTTCATAACTAAATTCGATTGGAAGGACAGAAAAAGAGACATATGAACTGGAATGATCGGTGTAAAAAAATTATGGACTGCAAGATCTGCACAATCCTCGTACGGCATATTACAGTGTCAAAATTTGTCTTCTTTCGTCCCTTACCCAAATTGTTGAGTTGATAGTTTATCGAATAGTGTACGATGAGTCTGATCTTTAATGATATCCCCATCAAGTTTGTGAAATGTTATAACAATAATAAATATAACAACGAGGCAGCCAAGGGGTCCCTTAAGTACACCCTTTGGTAAAGAACATCTTTCACCCCATCCGGGTATGCCAGGGGTTAATCAAGGTCCTGCCGTGCGTACTTTGAAAAAATAGGTTCCCTATGTATTCGTTAAATGTGAAACGTCGTTTCGTGGCTGATCACTGCGTTACATTTACGAATATCGAGATTGTTATTTCCCGATGGCATTTTCTGCATCGATGGCCCAAGCAGGATTTGATTTAACATGTGCACGATCTGTGCAAGGAACGTGCATACACACCAGTTTCTAAGGAATCGGAGCACAAGAGAGACCGGCCAAAGGCGCGTGACGCTATGGGTCAGGTATCGGCCGCCAGGAGCGCAGCAATCGCGTACGCTAGCCTCAAGACTTTCTCGACACTCAGTTTGCCGGAGTCTGCAGCGCGCGAAAGTTGTACGTGCGTCGAATAGCGTGTGTCCGACCGGACCTCCTGTTACAGGATTTCGCCGCGGTTAAAAGTGTTTCACGATCGGCCGTCCGATATTGTGCCACGCCGCGTGACAATCGAAACTCACGCGTCGGTTTCGCGATCGAGATCGATTTCATGGGATTCAACGTGAATAAAGAATTATTCAGAGTGTTCGTATCCGGGACAATCGTCTCTGGTACAAGTCGAACGCGATACCACGTGATTTTTCTCTGTCCAATTGTACGCGGGGGCGCTGTGTTCACTGTGCACCGCAAGTGTGTGTTGATAAATCTGGAAAAGTGTGATCGTATACGTGCACAATCGGGGTACGCGATGTTACGGTGAAAACGGAGCGTTGTCGTTTAGTATTATTGAGAAATTTTCGCCGGTCAGTGAACGTATATGTAATCGTTCCGTAAAGTTTCGTGGATCGCCGTTGCCTCTGTGTTTCGCCGGTCTTTCTCGACCGGCCGAAAGGAAACAGGGGGGGAAAAAGGAGCAAAGTTTGCCGGTGGCGTTTACGATTGACGGATACGAGCGGTGGACGACTGCCACGGCCTTGTATAGCAGTAAGTGTCAATTTTTTAATCCTTTTTCCTTCTCCCCCCAGCCAGCTTGGTTCATTCTCTTTTTCGTGCGGCTTAATTGTGCTCGAGTCTTGCTATGACCTTCTAGGGATGTATGCGCGAATAAGAGTAGACGATCTCTTACCTTCGTTTCCCCCTCTCCGTGGCACACGAGGCAGGCAGGACACTCGAACAGAGTCTCTGTTTTCTTCGAGTAACGTGGATTCACTCGGAATGGAATCTTGCCTCGGGAACAACTTGAACGTTGATCCCCCGACCTTCTATTATTTGAACTTTGGCGAACAGTGACGAGGGACGATCCCTTTCGACACGAAAAATTCTGTCGTGTGAACTTCGTAGCACGTTTCGTAAGGTTCATAGGTGGTTTAAAGCGAGTTTGCTAGCCAGAAACCGGCGCCGGTCCTATGCTACTGCTCTAAAACCGCTGCGAAATATAGTCTGACTGTGTAGGGACCTTTTATACTTGCACGGTCTACCGTCGCTGTTCAAGGACACTCGATTCGGAGCGCGGATTATAATTTCAGACGAATAACAGTTTCTTTCGGTGATTCCTGGAACGTTTCTAGGATTTTGCACCATGAAATTTTTATGCTGGACACGAAGTTATCATGTTTTCATTGATTTTCTACGGTGTTTTATTTATCTTTTTTATTTTTTCACCGTGGTAGCATAGAGTTCAGGTAAAGTTTTAGTTCTTGTGCAGATTCTGCTTTGCTTGGGCAGTACGCCAATCTTACCTGCTCCGTTCTTTTTTTTTTACGAATGTACTTTGAGTACATTTTTAGAGACAATTCACTTGTCTAGGACAGTTTGAAGAAAATGGTACGAAATAATCTGACAGATGTATAGACGGCCGCAAGTAGAATTAGAGCTTCCTTAAAAAGATACCGGAAATGTTTTATTAATGAAATTCCATTGCCTACACGAGGCACAATGTACTGTTTCCTTAACGAGATTTCCACTCTTGAATTAGAAGAACATTCATTATGCGCATATTGTGCATTTTGAGCAGTATTTTTTACACAAATAGTACATGTGCACACTTTCTTTCTTTTAAAACGTGTATCCCAGAAAACGTAATTCATTGCATAGTATGCTATTCCCACAGTGCTGCTTCCACAATGTGGAAAATGTACCCGCGCTAAATTATTATTGCTCATGCACGATAGGACGACAAATTTTTAATACTCGTAACAACAATAACTTTAAAAAAAATCCTGCAATCGTAGTCGAACAAGTCGATGAACAACAATTTGCACTTAGTAAATCCGGCTGAATAAACGAGACACTAAGAGCAACGTTTATTATTATCACCGTTCCTCCGTTCCATCCACCGTTTCAAACACAACGATACCGCAAGCAACAATGCACGGAAGCGAAATCCGTCGCATTCCTCATCGCACAGGACACTAACCGACCGTGAGTTCATTTCGTTCGAAGCGTCTCGAAAACGGAGGCGCGTCGCCGGCCGCAAGATATCCTCCGCAAGAATTCCTCCTGTCGGCAATGTTTTCAGTGTTATTCGGCGTGGATGTTCGGTCCCAGTATCCCTGCAAGACAGAGAACCACCAGGAAACGGGGGCGCGTTGTAAGGGTGGTCCCAGGTGATTGCGGTACGCGTGGAAGCGCATTTTGGTCGAAGTTAGCGCGCGGTAAGAATTCGGAAGCAAAACGAAACGGGACGAAGCCAGAGTGAACATTGAAAGAAGAAGAAAAAGACGGGAACGCGAAACCCGAAATGAAAAAAACAAAACAAATGAACGAAGACCGTGAAACGAGGAACAGGCAGGAAAGCCGGGTCTGCTGGCTTTCCGAGTTTGCTGGCGATCCGCGTATATCTGCCGGACAGTCGTTAGTCATGCTTTATTTCGCTTTAGTTTTCCGTACACGCTGAAATAGCATCAACTTTCCAGGAAGGGGCTGACTCACGCGCTTTTGAAATCCATTCAGAAAGTGACGAATGCCCATGCATGCCACGCACTATGTACATACAGCCCGACTGGCCGGGCGCCACACGTGTGCCGGCTAATGGCCCGTCTTTCGTTTTATTGCCGCATACGTTGACAATGAAACGCACCGTGGATTTCGTTTGTAGACCGCCGGCGTTATCTGCGCGACAGGAGATATTGAATACCGATCGAAGAAGCACTTCGGTTCGTTGCCTAAATAGCGTTGGATTACGGCACTCCAAATGGGATACCGTGGATCGGGGCGTTCATTATTTAACGGGGATCAGGGCGATGTTATTTCGTGGATCGTTGTTTCTGGACGGCACGAACGGATGCTGGAAGGGTGGCGAGTTCTTGGTGTGGGATATCATATTTGGCCTCAGTGATAAGTTCGATATTATTAGGTCTACCGATAATGTCATCTCAAGTTTCACCATTACACGGCTGTCCC
The DNA here is from genome assembly GCA_948146005.1 of Nomada fucata. Lineage (NCBI taxonomy): Eukaryota > Metazoa > Arthropoda > Insecta > Hymenoptera > Apidae > Nomada > Nomada fucata. The sequence goes on from OX411275.1 coordinate 11,874,365, forward strand.
CTTTTACCACTGTATTTCCGAATAATTACATGAGACATACGAGACGAACGACGAAATTAATTAATTCGTGTCAAAGCGATTTCAATTTTCTCAAGCATGCCACTGGTGCATGATAATACAACTTCTGACGTTGATGAAAGTTCCGTAGATGAAAGGAAATATTTATAAATATGTAGTTATGCAACGTTAAGTGGATGCCGAGGATATTGAGTGGATAGAAATATAAAACCGGCGCTAATTACATAAGAAAGCATGAGGTATACCCCACTTTGTACCCGTGCACCACAAAGCACTTATGCTTATTAAGTCTACAGTCTCCCTGTGCATCATGCGATAAGGGGTAATGAGATATGGAGAGCAGAGAATACCTTCTTGAATAGAATGGACCGACTAATATAATGCCGGTTGCATTCGGTTCTCGGATATTAATTGCAATGTTCAACGAGCAATTCGGGACAAGTTAGTTGAAATACAAATTGGTCCATCGCACATTTTCGTATGAAAATATTTCGAAATTGTGCATGGAAATATCGATCTCTCGTATAAAATCACTGTTCGATGGACGATGAAATTAATTTCTGCTTCAATTTACCCTTCTGTATTGGTCACTCGCGATATCGACCAAACGTTATGCTATTTACATAACACTTACACGAAGACAATTGCGTTTAACACTTTCATTGTTGAAACAGCACCACATATCATTCTCAAATTTCGAATTATGACTCATTGATTTGTTAAATTCGTAAATGAAGTGAAATATTGGTACGCGTAATGTTCATTTTTCCGTATTTTTTATCGTAACAACCTCTGATTCGTACGCGGCGAATAAAATTAGCTTACTTCTTCGAAAACACATTTCATAATTTTCTCAAGCGGCCTATATAAAGTATACAATATACTGTAAATGGTAATGCCTCATACGTGGGCGATACCGAGGCAATAAATGTAAGCTTCCAGTGATGTATTGCGCCTTAAAGTGTGCCAGCATTGGCGTGAACAGGTCGAGAAAGGTTATTTTAAGCCATTTCCAGGGCGCAGTGAAAGGCTCATTAAATTGAACTGAACGCAAGCAATCTTGAGGAAGGCGGAATTCGCAATGCATCCTCGAAAAATCGACCGCGAAGCTTGAAATTTCATGGTTAACTACAAAGAGGTCAAACGCGTACTATAAAACGTGCACGTAACCCCGTGACCGAATGCAGCGTGCAAAAATAACATAAAATTTCGAGAAACGTTCATCCTGTACGATAATCCGGTTTTTCAGCAAAAATGTATCGTGTACCAGTGATTCCGGACTATCCCTGGACTGGCTCATCCTTCGATATTTACCGTCTCCCTATTCGCAAACATTTCCGTGATATATCGTGAATCATTTGAGCCGATTGCCTCGATAAAAGCTGTGCCTGCTCGTAGAAAATTTTGTAACGACACCGTCCGCGAAAACAAGTGAACAATCACGGTGACATGGAAAGTGGTGTGTAATTCGAAATTGCCGACGAACGACGCCTGATAAGCGTTTATAGGAAATTTCTCGATCATTTTTGCGTGTGGAATTCGTGCAAAACTGGATATGCATGTCCTTTCTGGTAGCGTTAGTGCGAGGTAACGAAACGTTAATCATTATTGCATTACTAGGCATCGATTAAATGAATTACACGCAATAACCATCGGCATGAGTGGCTGATTATAATCCACGCGTTGCTCATACCGCAATAAGGATCACTCTCGTTTTATCTTCACTCGCGAAATCATGTTAAACTGTTAGCCCACTTCCAAAGAAACCACCAAACGATGCTCACCCTCCTAATGCCGGGCGTTCGAGCGCTGTTTAAAAAGAAAAACAGTCCAGTATGTCATTGTTCTTGCACCGCGTATGCAGTACATACAGCTCGACTAACATTTCCATAACATTCTATGCCGGCCGGCTAGGAAAATGCTCACGGTATATGCATAATCTGATTTAAGGTGTACTTTAAATGTAGCAGTTCGTTGACTCTGCCGCGGGATGTAAGTGTGGCACGCAACGGCGATCCATATGCTCGATAATAAAAGCCAGAAATTTTTCGTGCCGCGGAAAAATGTATTATTTTTTGGAGAAATTGCTCGGCACGTTCGTACGAGATAAACGCGCGTCGTTACTGGCTATGCTTGGAGTACTGCTACGTTACACATTTTCCACGCCCCTGTTCCCTTATTTTTCTCGCCATTTCACGCCGAGTATCGCATCGTGTGCACACGCCTGTCGATATAATACATCTCGGCAGAGAGAGCGTTCATCTCGCCCCGATAATTCTTTAACGCGACGGGCAGCGCCGGGCGCGAAACAATGCGATATTCAAGACTTTATCCAGCCGTGATATCGCGTTCTTTCACGTTGGAGATTTTTAATTTTCCGCGGGCCCAGAATGAGCTTCCTGTATCGAGCGTGGACCAGAGATGAATTGGGAGGACGGGGACCGAGAAGAAAATAAGAGCACAAGGGACAAAATCAACTCGACGAAAAATCCTTGGTCACGACGGTGGGCGAGACGTGCACATAATCACTATGAATTACCAATATTGTCACGTCGAAATCATTATGACCTGTCAACACGATTAACACTTTCACTCTGTGCATGCGTAATACGAAGAATTACGAGTACCGAGCGTGTCTAGTATGATAATGCGTCCATAGGTATAAAAATACTGGTGACCGTAGGATCTCTTTGAAACGAATTACAAACGATAGGGAAATAAAGTGTCGGGGTCACGTGCGATAATATAATGGAAATGATTTATATGCTGCGTCTCGACGAAACGATTTTTCATCGTTCGGAAATTCAACTTCGCCGACATTTTGGCCTGGTGTAAAATAATTTCGACCCTCTATGAAGCAATTGTTGCGCGCATACCTTCGCGCGAGTATCGCGGCGGTGATTTCTTTTCCCCGTTGGAAATTTCGATTGAATTTTTGTTTTTAAAACAAAGACCCGGTTCGCCGATTTGATTTGCACTCGAGCGGCGACGAATATTATACACTGGCAATAAATTGCTTCCCTTGGAACGACGTGGCGCGGTTTAATATTATGATATTTCATGCGTGCACATTGGACCGGTGACCTGGCACAGTTTGAACGATGGGAAGGGCTCGTAATGAAAATTATGCGGAGAGTCCGGCCGGAATGGCTAATTGTCGCGACATTAAAATATCATTTAACGTTGATTACAATCGGACATCGCCGTCGGTTCCTTTGGGATCGCGATTAATAGTTGCCAAACAATCTTGCGCGTGCGTCGATACGCATCGAATTTGAATAAATTAAATGCAAATCACGTGTGCGATGACGCTTCGAATGGACCGTCGTGGTCGTGCGCAGATATATGCATTTATTTCTTACTTTCTGTGATGAAATTACACTGGAGTGGAGAATACGTGTTCGACGTGTTCACTGCAACGATTGACACGATGGGTCTTTAATGTTCTTAGACAATCGCGTTTCACTCGATTAATTAACACGAGATCGATTCTGGCAATCGTTTCAAGAATAACTCGAATCAACGTCTTCAATCTTTGCAAGTAGATTCTAGGTTGCACTTTAATTTTAGTGCAAATCTGATTACATTCGTTCTTTCTATAAGTAATAAGTAATAAGACTCATTTTTGTTCATCTGCAGATTTCACTTCTGTTTTAAACTTGTCTTTTTTATTACTTGTATTACTTGGATCTGTACTTTCAATCTTTCCCATGTACGATTAGCGTTTAATTCAACGACAAGCCAAGTTGGAACTCGAACAGCTCTCGGGACAATCGCGAATTCATTAATTAATTAAAACCGCCGAACTTCTTACATACTCCATTCGGTTATACGTACTAGATATATGTACTGTCATATATTTGTATGTATATTCAATTATTTTATCCCAGGTTGCGATTCATTCCTGGCCCAATTCATTTCTCTTATCGCACTGATATATCATCCGTAGTACACAATTATTCCCCTCGTAATTCTTAATTGCACTCCGATTCAAATTATGCTTCAATCAGCTATTTAATATCTTCGCTAAAAGAAAGATATGATCTGGACCGATACACGTGCCTTTTAAAGAAACAAGAAACATCCAACTCCATTATCCACCAATTAAGCCTCCACGTACTCCCATTGTCGATTGTGCAACATTTTTTTTTTTTTTTCCGTCGCCACACGCGTCTTCGTTTCAGAATCCAAGAAATCGACTCATCGCCATATTTGTACGCAAGTGAGCGCCTCCGTGTTAACGATATTGCACGTAACCGGCGCCAGGTATCCTTACCGCGCAATTCGATGCGATCTTGAATAATACACGCGAGTATTCTTAATCAGCGTATCTGCGGCTTTGTGAAAACTGCTTCGTTCGTGGCGTAGTAGGTCGACTGGTCTGTCTCAAGTTTTCCCACATGATGCGGCCTTCGAAATAACCAACAGCCTTTCATATCGACGTCGTTACCGTTGAACGGACGTTCTCGTGGCAAATCTGTTTGCATCTTGGCAATCGAGACGCGTTTCCCTTTTCTTTCCTTCCCCGAGATAGTACTCGACAGGTAATGACATTTGTAGCGTCGTAGTGCGGCGTGAATTTGTTGGGGCAAACTGATTCTGAAGTTTCATGGGAGAATACAAGATTTTCCAAATGATTTTTTGAACTGCTATAAAATCAAATTATTGATTTTGCAATAGCATTGTACCATGCTTCCATTATTAACGTTACGTTTAATTGAACTCTTCCACTGTGTAGGTATCTCTTTGCTTAAGAATATTAGTACATACTGGAATGACTCACTACAGCTCCGTGCAAGTGATATAAGTGAGATATTTTTGAAGGAAAGCGTAACTTATCATAATTCTCGAAACTTTCATAATCAATCCAATATCAATTGCTGTCTTCGTGTTTCAAATACGAAGCCTGCTCATATTTTCAAATACTAAGCAAATCTTGCCCGAATTTCCAACCTATCCAATACTTCACCGCGAAGAAGTTCAAATAAGAATCATTTCGGGCAACAAGTACCCCTCGTAAAAATTCCTGCAACAATCAGAGTTGATTGCACGAAGAAGAAAAGCATTGTATCCGGCGAGATGATGAAGGGTGTAATTTCTACGGGCCTTTGCAAGAATTGCAAGGAATTAGCTCACAACGGTCGGGAACAGGGCGGTTGCAAAGCGAAACACATTTCCATTTGTATGACACGCGGTTGTATGCACTCCGATTCTGTAGCGCGAAAGAAACCCCTCGCCAGCTTTGTAATCCGATCTGTAACCCGTTTTTCTCCGGACAAGCATTCTCGATCAAGTTCAGAATGCTATCTGATTACAGTCACCCTCAGACGCCTTTTCATACCTTTTAATTTCACCACGGGACCAGATGATTTTCGTCCCCGTTCCTCCCCTCTTCTTTTAACAATCGCTTACCGCATAGCAAATCATTGCACTTTGGAATCGTTGGGTAGGAATAAACCGACAGTCATTCGATGCCTGCGGCAGTAACTTGAAATAGAATAAGCGATTTCGATTCGGTGCGTTCACCGAAATAAATCGGTGCATCGATTAGTATCCTATTTTGTACAATTTGCAATATCTGTTATTGTGAAAAGATCGATTGGCAACGAAGAAAATTCACACCCATACATTACTTGTAGAGTAGTTTACAGGTTTCTTCGCCGATGTAATAAGGGGCACGAGTGCTTCTTCTCTTTCAGCTGCACGACGTTATATACTTTGTTATGAATTTCGTTACCTGCTCAGCTATATATTTTCGTACGAACTTATTCATTCTATAATATTGGTTTTCTTGTGCCACCAATGTACGTAGAATTTTTCTACGTAGGTGTGTATGCACTTTTGTCATTGTGTGCAATATATACGCTGCAAGCAAATGAGTCGACAGGATAACCAGCAGACGTTACACATAGGCGAACGCATTTTGTCAAAGTTGCCTGATCACTATTACACGAGACGGCCTCTCGTTCTCGATATCCGGGTAACGTGAAACTTTCCTCCAACCTCGCCTTCCCTCGAGTTGCACCGATATTGGAAATACATCGGCCGTTACTTCGACAGCCTCTAATATGAAAATGATTAAAATATGAAGAAGTCCGCGGAAAAGTTAAATTAAAGATGAACCGAAGTTCCAGAAGCCTTTTCCCTCCGCCCTCGATAGAGAGAAGTTGCGTTTCACCGAGACTGGCTGTTTTGTCGACTGCGGGGCAGAGATAGCCGCTCCTTTCGCGAAATTTATCGGGAAGCCAGCTAGGATTTCTTAAGCGACCCATTCAGGTGGACTCGTTTCTCGATTTGGTAGCTTGCGATAATCCACAGGTAGTCGAAACGTGCGGGTAATTTATTAAATTGAAGTTTAACACTTTCGAGGAGCTTTCGGTTACGCAGAATCAATTGTGATGCTTCTTGTTTCTCGTGCGAAAGGTGTATTCCTATCAGTTTAAATTCGATCTCCCAATGCCGGGACATCGCAATTTTTTAAATCTCGCAACGAAAATCCTCCTTTCCCCGGTGCCATCCAAAGGATCCCCAGCAATAATTTATAACAACGCCCGTTTCTTTCCAAGCTTTCCGACGTGCCTTCCTAGTACTGCGAGGCGCAGCGAAAAATGTGTTTCGTTTCGGGTCTTTGTGTTCCACCGAAATTACTATTGCGAAGACAAATGTCCCTCGGGCAACGAGAAAACGCATTAAATGTCTTCTGTACGTACACACTTAACGCCATCCATTACGGAAAAGCAGCGTCGCGACGTCGCGAATTCACATACAAACACACCCACACGCGTATCTCGCCTGCATTTACACGCACACATAGGATCGGTTGAAATAAGCTTTATCCGATTAATATTAAGGAATTAAATAGCATATTCTTATAAAAAAATGTTCTTACAATAGCTGTTTGGTCTGAAAGGACACATTAGGAGGTATAAATAATTGTAGGTGCAATGGTATATCGAAGTCAACTTAATTTTTTTCAAAGATATTCCGTATGTTTTATTCACATTATGCTAACGTATGCCGAGACGAATACAATGACCTACGAAATTATATCATTCCGTGCAAAAGAATGGCGAAATGTAGCTCTGAAAGCGTCAGATATCGCCAGCTGTACTCTGCGATCGGAGCTAGAAAGAAATCTGAATTCATATAGTAGAAGATATCCGAAATATAGGTATTTGTTTATTACTGAATATTTCTCACCGCCTAAGTCTTGAAAGTTTCCCCAAGCAAAAGAAACAGGATAACTAGGTTCGTTTTCTACGAAAGCGAATTTCCTCTGAATGCAAGGGCTATCACTCCGATTTTCATTTATCAAATGCTCTGATTTACATCGATATCATTTCCTCTAACGCCTCCAGCAGCCGGGAATCCTACTCACTAACAAACTTCTTTCTCCTTTGTTCCGCCTCAGCTGACGCCGGCTGCTACTTCCTTGGAGCTTCTTACTTACCTCCCCGAAAGTTTCAAATCAATGTAACAGCGATTTCAGAATTCTGAATTTCGTCGAGCATCTGCCAAGAGGCACCATCCGCCTCAGGGGAAAATATTCAAAATCACACCTTAACGAAGATGTTAGAACTTTCGAAGTAGAGGAAGGTTTAGTAAATTGAGCGCACTACTGGTTACGACAATCCAGTGAATTTTTCGTCTTTCGTTTCGTTAAACACAGTCCGCATAAGCAATTCAAGTGAATCATAGACGATTTAATTCCTGTTCCCCGTGTTAGCTCACTTTGTACAGTTTCAAAATTGTTGGTCACAATTAATTTTTGCACTTGAGCACGATTTGCTGTTTTCTTTATTGGGAATGTGATTCTAAACGCCGCTGTAGTTAGTAAATCAACAAAATAGAAGAGAGTACCTTGAAAGAAAGGATTCTTTGCATCAAATAAAATTTATAAAAGGTATTAACAGGAATTCTCTGTATAAATTGTAAAAGGTTTTGGGGAACCATAAGATAAACATTGTCAATTAATTTGCCGTTCATGTTACGCATACTAATTTAACTATTTTCGTAATATTATTAAACACGTGACTCGAATGTTTCGCAAAAGGTATACACATCTATATTCTTCTTACGTTCGAATGATTTGTACTAAACCATGTGTCAGGATTCATAAACTGATGCAAATTGCCCATCGATCATTTCGTAAACCACGCTGATGTACACATTTTGAAATTGCGTGGAGGGCAACCCAGTTAATTGAAAACCGAGCAATCGTGATACTGGATCGTGATGAATTTGTCTCGCGGTCGTGTCGATTCCACAGGATATACGTACATAGTTGACTTTTGCTTGCGGAGACTTAGACTCGATGATCGGGTTTCGAGGGCATATTACGTACAATCCGTACGCGGATCCAAGTTTCGTTCTACGGGGTAGCTTCTAATTTTCGATGTTATCAGCGAGAAGACTGGATTTATTTCATCCTTCAATCCTTCGGCTTTAAGTCAATTATCTTGAGTAATGGAAATTTGAATCTCTCAAACACGCGTCGACGTCTTTAAAGGAATACACTAAATCGGTTAATAAAACGGCTTGCTGCATTGGAAATATTGATCGACAATAATTCTAAAAATTGGGAAGCATTATCGTGTCGCACGGCAATTATCAACACGAAATACATAAAACTGTCCGGTACAAAAGTCGTAAACTAAAGAACCAAACTAAATAGTAACTTAACAATACTAAATATATCATTCACGTCGAACAAAAAGAGACGATAAATGTATTTATCACCGAATTCGGCACCGAACAAGAGAGTTCGCCTCGGCTTCCGCGGTTCAAAGGGAACATCTCCCGATGTCTCGACGTATTCCAAAATCTTCCTCTTCTTCCTTCTGGTCTCTCCGCGCCGCTCGTAGCTGCATTAAATCGCGGCCTCTCTACCAGAGTTACGATCCGCATACGGACGAGGCTACCTACAGAGAATTATGAAGTGGCAACGATAAACATTTAACGTGCAGGGATGCAGGATTGCGCGGTCTAGGTGAATCGCCGCCTCTGCTTGAAATTCACGGCGATGTGTGCGTCCGTGGCTCTCTACACACAGCAAGAAAGATCTGTCGGCTTAACCCACTTACAACAGTGTGTACGGGTTAATCGGCTAAAAGGGTACGTGTATATGTACACGTCCACGAACGCGCTCTTGCACCGCAGAGCTTCTTCCGGCTCGTCTTTTCTGGTACGCGGATCGTTCGCCGCGGATGAACCGCGAGACGTTTCAACGGGCAGCGACGGGAACGCTTCGGGAACGGTTAACGAACAGCCGGAATTGCAGGGCGATTTTTCGACGCCGCGCCGAATGTTTGCACGGCCGATACCTGGACAGCAATTTCGTCTCGCGTACGAACGAGAATCGGCGGCCGATTGTTTGCCGCTGCCGCGAGTTTTCTTGAACGTTTGTTGACTCTCGATGGTGGAAACAATTAGTGCCGGTCGGCGGTGATTTCGGAGCGGGTAAACGGAGGGCCCGGCGAAATGTTTGCACGAGCGATGGTACGTTTGAAGATTTAATATCGGGGGATTAACATGTGGCCCGATGGTGTGGATTGATCTAGGTGAACGGCCTCTGGAAGCAAATAGGAACGACAATGAGAAAAGAGAGGAACGTTGGGTAGCATTCTAAGCCAGGAAGATTTCGTCGCGTGCGATTCATAGGAAGGTGCGAGTCGGATTTATTTGTCGGTATTAATGTGCAATGTTTTTTTTGATAAACAACCGGGAAATAAATTACCTATGGCGTAGGGAAGAATGGTAGACGCGCTCGAGGGGTAGAAGTACGGGATGGAATTTTTGAAACGTGATTATCGAAACCTGGTTTATTGAAATTTCGTTAATTCCTGAAGAGACATTGATCATTTCATGAGGCTCGACAATCTTAGTGACAAGTTAAAGATGAGCCGTGGTGTGAATCGTTCGATAACGATGTGCGTATTTCTAAAATAAACTCGCGTATACAAACTGAAAAGGAAAATATAGAAAATTGGAACGAAATGTAGAAAATGTATATCCTAAGAGAATTTTCGTTTCTCCCTCTGGACACGAGAAAACGGAAATCCTAAAATTTCGCAAAAGCACCGTATCAATTCTGTCCGCAATGGCTGACATTGCTTCCGGAGCAGAGTATCAGAAAAACTCGAGGGTAGTCGAAAGGGGTGGAACCGGTTTTCTTTTAATAGGAATTCTCGTTGCGCAAACTATTCGAACTCATTCATTTCGGCTCGCTAAACGAGAAAGCGCTATTGAAGCATCATTCCCACCTGTGCTCCCTTTCTAAATATTTGTCTCAAGTCGTTCGAGAACGAACGGACCTTCCCTCTCGAATAGGAACTGCACGTTTAGCGTGATTGTCGTGTGTGTTTAAGGTAAAATTCTTTGAAACTGTCGCGATAAAATAGAATGCGCGACGAACGCGCTTAATACCGCAGCTAGAAGATTAAAGCAAACGATTCTTTTATCTCTGTGCACAATGCAAGCAACGCGATAGAATAATTATTTCCCTGCGAACAGGACACTGATCTGTTTAAACTAATTGACAAAAATGCCAAAAATTATTTCTAAGCGATCATTCAATTCGATTTATAATCAGAATAAATGTTATTGTTTCAAGTAATTATTATTAGAATGGCTTTCGATGAGAATTGAGCTTCGCGAGTCGAGCTTGATCAAACGTGCCTCATATTTTCGAGTGTCACAATTATACATATATACATACGCGTAAATGCAGTAGCATACTTAGAGTTGTCTTTAAACAGTGCCAATTTTCCCCCAAAAAAGTCTTCGTTGACATCCAGGCGTTTGCGCACCAGAAAAACTACCAAAGTCTGTCTTAACAAATCTAGATTCGTTCTTAAGTGCGGGCTTAAATACTAATTACCTAAGTATGACCGCCGAGACGCGACAGAAAATCAGTTATTCATGTCCAAATTATTCTTCAACAAGAAACGCACGCTTATTGGCCAAAGGGGGTAGCAAAGAACACGCCCGTGTAAATGAGCAGGTGCATAGAAGAAGCAGCTGACAGGGGTGTCGCGTCGTTTGGGCATGGTTGATGTTAAAGATGCTCCTACTAAAATATTCATCGTTCATAAGGGCGTCCAACGAGGCAGCAGCAACCGTGGCCCTGGTCTTGCACGGAAATCCACCTAAGACCGAGAACATCGGGCTTAGCGTCCTTTGCAAATTAACCAGAGAGCCGAATTAATCTCAATCGTCGACAAGTTTCGTCCTGGGTTCGGTGTTACCGTGATAACGATTTTATGAACACTGAAAATTCGCGCGTGAACGATTGGAGCAAATAGTCTTGTCAATCACAACCCTTTCTATGGTCCAAGATATTGGCACTGTCCAATTGTTAGTTATTCAGTTGCATTCGTATCTGTATAGTCGAATTTCTTTGTTGTCCAGTATATTAAGTGTGCGACACGTATTTGCGAATGTTTTTTTCTTCTTCTTTTCTTATTCGAATCTTTTTTAAAACAATTTGCAACAGTAGTTCGTCGACTTTGCCTTTGTACCTTAGTTAGGCTTTCGGCTAAATGTGGCTACGTGTGATTTACCATCTGTTGTAGTCCACTTGTAGTTAGCTTTATTCATGTGATTTATTTGTTCATTTATGGCTTCTCGCCGTTGCGTAAACTATCAGCGGCTGGCAGTTTATTTGTAGTTTCCCTTTGAAAGATTGCAGGTAGTCGTAAACGGAACGTTAACACGTTCCACGTCGAATGGGTCGCTGGTGACCTATAACGTTTAGCAGAAACGCAACTTGAATTGAGTAACTAAGGCTTTCCTCCGGTTTATTGTTAAAGTGGAATGGGCGGAACCGAGAATAAATTGTAGCTGTAACATATTTGATACAGTTACGAACTTGTCAAAGCGCTGTGCAGCTTCGAACTTCGTTAATTAATTATTATTCCATGAGAGTTTCAAGGAGCTATAAAAATCGTAAATATAATCGAACTCGATCTAAAATAAATAAGTTGTATAAATATATGAATTGACAAGCACACCTGTTCATAAGCCAATTGCACACATAACGTTCTAAATTACACCTTGTTAATGACTCATTCACGAATTTATATTTAAAAATTGTCACGTTTCGGTTGTCCTTCAAGTGTGACACAATTGTTCTGTCTACGATTTGTTGTACAGTTGTACTTATTTTCACCTTTCCCCGTGAAATATTGTAGGCGATGGCAAATGGAAGGGTGAATTGAGTTCGCTACAGTCGCATGGTGCAACAAAGTTATCCGTGACAATCCTTTCGGAGCAACGATCCACCTGTATTTCATCTTTTCGCTGCCACAAATCGATAGGTGCAAGAAGCGAATTATACCACCCCGCCCCCCTCGTCGAGAATTTCATTATTTTACTCCATTTACTTTTATTTCCCATGCCTCTGTCTAATTTATTCATTTACGTTCTCCTCTTTGCACGCGACTTGTTCCCTGTCACGTATATTTGTCGTTTCCCTTTGGAAGATTACGGCCGATCGCAAATGTAACATTAAATTAAATTGCTTCGTGCGCAGTTGCCTGTGACGCGTACGCGAACGTGTTTCACTCTTTTCTGCGAAGAATTAGTAATGACGCGAAAGAATGCCTTCCGCGCGATTTAATCCTCGCCGCATCAACGCACGACGATTTCAATTATCTAGCGTAAGCATTGAATAAATTTTCGTATAATTGCGGAATGTGTGTTCGTACAATTATTCGGCAATCTCGCAGGCAACGCGTATGCTTGACGAAATTTCAGAGGGAACCGGGACATTTTGTTAGACACGGTACGATAAAATTAGTAATTATACTTGGAATGATAATAATTGTACTACCAATCCGAAATTCGACAAGGTACAAAACTACTTTATTCCTAATGGGATTTCCTAAACTCTTCGTTGATTGTTCGTCACTATTGGACTAAGTAATTGAATTACGGCAAATATTTCAAACATTTAGAAATTCCAACTACCCAAGATTATAGGGAATCGATACGGAGGATAATAAATTCAATTACTTGTAAACGCAGTGTGCAATGGCATCGCGCTAATTACATTCTTAGAACGCCAATCATGTCTACCGTCGACTTCATCTTCCTCGAATCGGAATCAGTATAGACGTCAATTATCCCCATGAATTTTCAAATGATTACATTTATATCGCAGCAGCATTTAAGCGAATCACAGTCGATCGAAATGTCAAATGGAGTTATTCGATCGCACATGGTTATTACACACTAGCCGGGATCGTCATTCTCTCGGCGAATACGTTTAAACAGATATTTAAATTTAGCCGGGCCACCGTTAATTAGCTTGTAAAAGTGCTTAACACCGGGCACTGGCCGTCGGGGCATTAATTCGATTTTAATAACGTATTCGATTAAAATAATTCGCTTACGGATGGACGAATTGGCGGAGAATAAATGGCGTTAACCGATCGAAGGGCAATCATGTGCCGAGATACGATAAAGTAACACCGCGACATATGCGGTCCACGATGCTACAGATTTTATTAGTTGTATTGGAATTTCAAATTAAAGGCCGTGGAGAGCATTGCCTTTCGTTCGTCCTTTTATTTCGCGACTATCACTCGTCCCACGTCGCGTCGCTCCACGTTATTGTTTCTTTATATTTCAACGGGATCGTTGTACGCCAACGTATATAAATTTAATTTTCGCAGATTTCATGCTCTCTATATTTGCGCTGATTCTTTGAACAACAGCGTGTACAAGTTGTTTGAGGTACACAAATTTGTTAACCCAATGGGCGAAATTAATTTGGGATGTATGTTAATATTATTGAGCGTCTCAATTCGATTATCGGATCAGCGGAAGCATATTATTTTCCATTTGTTTATTATATTCCGGGAATTCAATTATTACACAGTGAAGAAATGATAATAGCCGTATTTTTGTTATTAGCCCGCAGGAATTAAATATGTATCGTTGGGAATAAAATCGCGGGGAAATAAACGGATATAAAGTTTCACTTTAAAACAGAATATATTGGGGTTGATTATGTTTCCTATATATATTTTGGATCCAAGATGTACGATATTATACTCTGGAACAATATCTGACGGCGCATTCATATTTCTCTCGGTCCATTTTCTTCGGATACCGTTAAATTCGTACCGCTCCGCTCGAATATATTTTTGACGAAGCGTCAGTCAAGGAAGCTCGAAGGAGTGTAAAAATATCGTATCGTATTTCACGTGACACGACGTGCAGTGATTAGCAAGGAAAGAAATATCGCGCGATTCGCCGCTCGACAGGTGGAATATAACCTTCGAACCTGGATGATTGTTGATCGCATTGAATTTATTATCCACTGCGTTCTACCGATCGCCACGAAACAACGCGTAAATCAATGTGACAAAGCGCGTCACTGATCCTGTCGATAATATTTTAGAACGTTGCGATAAGCGCATGACAAGTATTATGATAATGCGATGCAACACCTTTCATCAGTTATTATATGACGTCGCGAAGCATTACAAAAACAAAAAGTGTATTTTGTATGACTCACTATTTCATATGATCTTACTTTCACTGGATGCTTAAGCGCTCGCAAGTTAAGATTTACCTGTTAATGAGCTATTTTTCTGCACACGCGTAGGAGTAACGAATTTGCTTAATCAGGTGTTCATAGATTACAGTGGGATCTATACGAGGCATTACACATTCGTTATCGTGTTCGCCAGCTTGGCGATAGATAAGTGCGATTTAACAGGGCGAACGACGTTGGCTGACGTGTGGCAAGGTTGACGACTGAGAAAAATAATTGAGGGGATCGTATTTTTGAAATTGCGTGGCAGTATGTACGAATATCAATATTTTGTCTAGTCTAAACGATTGATTAAGTGGATTTTTGTTCATAAATCAATATTCCCTTTTATGTTAACAAATTAAAAATAAATATCAATGGTAATTACGGGAATAATAGTACACACTTTTGCATTCAATCACTATTTCCCCGCAGGATTTCTACAGACCATTATAGCACATTCAGTCCTGAAATTTAATCTCAATGGTACATCACGTTAAGTAGATACCAGTAATCCGAAAGGGTTAACAAGCTAGTCTGGACGCTCTTTATAAACTATCATCCACCGCTTCAAGCTGCGCAAAATAAAGAATAAAATGCAACAGGATCGCATTAACATTCCCATCCGAAAGAAGGTGGGGGACGACATAAAACCAAGCTGCAATGCCAAAATCCTTTAATCGCGATGGCCGATTGATATAACGTAAATGCATCGGAATGCGGTGACTCATTATTCTTCCTCGTTACACGTTACCCGGGTACGTGTCGCTTCAGGAATGCCAATATGACGAATTTCCCCAGGGTGAGGCTTCTCCCGTCGCGTCACACGGAGGCACATCCGAGGCAATCGACGCGACAGAGAGTCGTCACGTCGGTTCACGTTAACGCACCCACGTCGACCTCCACTTGCGGCCACGTCGACGAGACAGAGAGGAGCTAAGCACGCGTCGAATTGGTCGCCGTTGTTCCAGGCATTCACTTAATGCTCGCCTTTGGGACCAGTCTTGGTAACTCTGCGGCGGCGTCAGCGGTGAATGACCCAGAAATTCGTGCGGCAAACTCTATGCAGAGAGGCGACTGGCCTCGCGCGATCCTCCGCCGTGCAATTTCACCTCGGCCCGCAATCACCTGGCGCCGGATCCAGGAGAAGAAGAAACACATTCCATGAGCTATTCCATTCCGCGGCCACTCTCGTTGCACCAGCTGAAGTGCCAATAATATCGTGAACCGGGAAGACGCGGTGCGACGCGACGCTGCAACGGTGCGCCGTGCGCCGCGTACCTGGAATTTCACCGAACGGGCTGCGGTGTTGATTTTCATCGCCGGAAGCGGTCGTATCGGCTGTAAAAGATTATCGATCGGGGCGCGATGGCAATGCCGTCAGGTGGATGCGGAGTGTATCGAGATGTGTATTCGGTTCGAACGGGACGAACGGCGCGGGTTTTTAATCGTGTGCCGGCGCGATTATTTTATTTGCGAAAGCATTGAGTGTCGGGCTTTTATTTTTATTGATCGTTCGGATACAAAGAGGAAAAGGGTCGAGTCGCGGCGCGAGAATGGCGGTGGGCGAGCGCAGGGTGGTGTAATTTGAGGCAATAAATGTTCAAGCGAGCCGGGTACGAAGGGGGAAAAGAGAGCGAGAGAGAGCGAGAGCGAGAGGGAAACTTATGAAATAATACGTTTGTTTAAAATTGAAAGCCGGTGATTTAATTACCGCGTATTTAAAATTCCTTTATGGTATTTCATTTCCATTCGAGCTCAATACAGCGAGCGTATTAATGTATTACATTCGTCGTCGTTAAATCCATAAGCGCGCTAAAAAAAAAAACTTCAAACCCAATTTCTGTTATTAACTCTCCCTTTCGTATTCTCAAGGCTCTCCGAGGCACCGCGGTTCTGCCCGTTTCACTGACTAACCTAATAATCGCTTACACGCCCTCGTTTCGAGACGTTTCCGATTCAATCCGAAGAATTCTGTGTAAATTCTTCAGACTCGAATGATACGTTCTCCCGATTCGCTTTCTGCGTAACACGCGTTCCATTGATGCGACGCTTGGTAACTTTTCGCTGCGAACAACGGATACGCACAGGGTGTCGTAATTGTCGGAAGAAAATTTCGTTAAGTTTTTAACGAATTAAGAATTGTTTTATTTCCACCGCCATTGAGTACACGCGCCTCGCGTTTTCTGCCCCAAACGAAATCACGGCATCGATCAATCATTTCGTACTAATACCACGGTCGAAGAACTAAACAAACGTGACGCGAAACCGCGGTCATTTTTCTTACTCACCGGACGAGATGAAGTGTAATGTCGTTTCGCATATCAAGCGGTCAAACCGTTTATTAATTAATTGACTAAGATTCGCAGAACTTTAGTCTCAATGTTTCATCGCCAAGAACACTATCGATTTCAAGCGCGCTCTATCGAAATGGTTAACGTTTTCATTGCCGCGAAAACTTTCTGAATTTTCCACGCTCACCAGCAATTCGGTTAGTGCCGACGTTCTTTCCCCCTCCGCCTAACACAATAACGAAACGCCGGACGAATGAATCCAATTCGCTGTTTCAATTTCTCGGTCCGCGAACAAAGCGCAGGATAATGAAAGTTGAACACGTTGCCGGTTAACTGTTCGTAAAATTGTGTAATCAGCTGTTCGCGGCTATTATTCATACACGGCGTTGTTCACGAAATATATTCGTGTCCTTTATGGCGTGTCTCTTTCTCGCGGCGGGGCGCAACCTTCGATTGTTACGCGAATTTCCACCTGCCCGGCAGAAACCGCCGCTGCAGTCGACCAGACTGCAGATTCCTTTAATCCCGGAATCACCGGAATTTGCGAAATTATTACGGGACAATTGCACACGTCAGATCTCCCGATGCAATATTAATTCACCGGATTCGCTCGGCGTTTCCGAGTCGCTCGGTGATTTCTCCGGCTGTTCAGCTCGTAGGATCGCGGTTTCGTTAAACAGTTTCCGTTATCGAAAGGGGCAGACGCTTCGCGTAATTGCGCACAGTAGCGTTTGTCGCGAGACGCGGCAAACCGTTGGCTGTAATTTCGAGAAATCGATGCGAACGATTAGTGGCGCGTTGATGCGTTGGCTGTAACCGTTCGTAAGCGCGATGTACGATGGATTTGCCAGATTTGAAGGCGGATGTGCGTACAGTTCGTGGCACGTTTCGGATTTTCAGGATCGTCGTGCTGCGTTTACGCGCGCGATGCGTCGCTACCGGAAAGAGGATTAATACTGTGCCAGTATTTTTTATCGCATTCGACGTATCTTCTTGGTCAACAAAAAATGTGGAAGCAGGGCAAGGGTGGAAGTAGAAAAACGGTAAGGGTATTGTGAGAAGGGAAGATTACGTGTTGCTGCACTCGTGAGAAAGTTGTGGACACTGGGCTGTATTGAAATGTTTCCCCCGTTCTTCGAGAAAATACAATTATAATTGGTAAAATCATAGTATTCTGGCGAAGTTTACAGTAGCGAGGAATGTCTCGTCGTGGTTATGTAAAACAGATATATAAATATACTATATTTTAGCGGTATACATGAATTATTGAGTAATAACGATTTACGGATGTATCGAATTCACGAGGAAACAATGATTCATGATGCTTACGGAGGTTTGTAATATCAGATGTTAGTGTCGCGTATCTGAATAGAAACATAAGAACAATGGGTAAGGAACGTATCAAGGAAAAACTTTTCAATGCTAGACTTGACGGACAGTTGTGCTCTGTTAAAGATGCATATATGTATGTGTAATTCGAAGATACACATTTGCAGTAAATTGCGATTTAATTCAGATTTAAATTAATAAGAAACGTTCCTGCAGAAGATTTCTGCCAATTTATTTCGATACCGCGTGAAAAGAAAGTGCGAGAAGTTTCCAGTTAACTTTTCGAATCGAAAAGAGATCGTCCTCGGATTGTATATCGGTCAACTGCAGAAGAGTTATCTGGAGCGTAGTACAAAATTCGTAGAACAAAAAAATCCTCATTACCATTCTCGCGCCTCCGCCGTGGTCCCGTGAGAATACTTCGTAAAAAAAAATGGAGTTTAAAAGGCTTTGGATCACCCTCTTTAACTTGGAATACATTTTACACTTCGATGAACAAACTTTTCGGGCTACCCCACACTGGAACTTTGCAACTGCACGAACCTTGGAACTCCGGATTTAGGGACCTTCAAACTTGGAATTCTTTGGTCTTTAGAATCCAATAGACTTATCTTCAATTATATTACGGCCTCAAGTATCTACGAACTGTCTGCGAACTCTGTCGAACACTTATTCATATTACTATCTTCCATAAATAAAGTTTCTGCAAATAAATGTAGGTTAGTTCAGACGGGAGTTACACTGCCCTATCGATTTTCCTTACGAACGAGGTATTTTTATTGGGAAAACTAGTCGGCACTCTATTCAAACATTTTAAGATCGTATTCCGATATCTTTAACAAATTATATTTGCGCATCGTAACAAATTTTTTGTTAAATTCCTGAGTGGCTTTACAAAGATATAAAACTATTCAATAGTTTGCATCACTATAATATAATTAATATCTAATTCGATAATAGAGTAATACACTTCCGCATTCGTCTCCGCGATTTGTCCCAAACATTTTTCCCAAACTTCGCTCCTGAATTTTAATCGCAACCCGAGACACTCCCGTTTCACCGTAACACCGTCCGGAAAATCCGAAAACACAACTCATAACGTAAGCGTAACTTCTTCACACCAGACGTAACACGCAACGGTTTAAACGGGGTCTACGTGTGCCGCAGTAGCTTATACCCGCAAAATTCAGCGGGAAATGCATTCAAGACCCGTTAAACGCTACAAATTAGCATAGTCGGCTTGTAAGCCCCAGGTGGTAGGTTGCATATGTACGAGGCGACTGTCATATTTTCGTCCAGGCGGTATAATTTCCGGTAATTCGCAGCTGGAAGAGTGCTGTGTTCAACATCCAAAGAATGCAACGCGTTTCCTATTTTCCTTCACCCATCCCCGCCTCTTCGTTTTCTCCTCGATATTCGTGCGCTCGCGTTCAAACCTCCTTTTTTTTACCTGCGCGCACCTTGCAGGCAAGTGTCGCGCGTGGTCGCGCGACTCTTCGAAGCAGATTTCGTACGCGATCGCGGCGGGAGCAACACGATGAAAGTCGTTCCTTTTCCTTTTGCTCAATTTCACATGCATGCCTTCGGTTTATTGCACGCTGCTCCCTCGATACGCGCCGCTAATCGTCGCCCGTATTAGCCAATTTCGCCCGGCCAATATTCCTTTATCGACTTTTTCCCGTACGAACGTTCCGCGGGATGCGTTTCAATCGGAGCTAGTTAGCGTTTCCTTCGTTCTGCCTCCGTGATTTCTGTCGATTTATGTGTCGGTGATCGCAGAGGCAGAGTAAATCCGGATTGTGAAATGGCGCTGATTTTGCCATGGATATCGCGTCGTAATATAGTAATGATTGGTAATGTTACGAACGCAACATGGATAAATAATGGGAATTTAAGAAAAATTGTTCGTTCGTTTCTTGGAGCAAGCTGAGAATTAAGTGAAATGAACTTATTGATGGAAGAGTTATTCAGTTTGTCGATTCATATGATTTAGACTATCAAGAATCATTTGGAACGAAACTGTGCAACATTCCTAGACTTACATACTTTATTTATCTGATTTCTTTGTGCCTGCATCTGCGGGGCTTGTTAATGAATGCTGTTTTATACAGTTCATCACGAGTGTTGTTCATTCAGCGCCACTAGGGGATTTTTGAAATCGAATCTCGTTCTGCCTCGCGTTTTCTTCTTTACGTAATGTACCTCGTTGAATAGCAATGTCGTGTGATACATGTAGTTTTAATGCAGTCGCAGCGTGGCCGATTTAGTGTCGTAATTGCAATCCTCTTTTCCATGTACATAGAGGTTGCAACGTTGATTCGCGTGGTTGATTGTACGAGAAATTAAATCTGCTACGGGCGCTGTGGACGCGGATGCGTTTCGCTGTGGCTTTGCTTTTCGACCGTTTTGTTGGCCGTTGAATGATGCGATTAGCGGGTAACGTGAATCGCAAAAAACCGCCGTTCGAATAAGAAAGTTAAAGCAATTGAAAGCATTGAAATAAATAAATATTAATTTGTGACATAGACGAGAAACAAGTTCGTAAAATATGGTTTTTTCCAAGTTCTTACGTCTCCCTTTTTTCAGGAACATGTATGTCGAACGAGTTCGCCAAATACCTGCGATTATTTTGCTACAATAAATTTTATGCGAGCGATATTAATAATATACCTTCAACATTGAATTGATAATAATAGTGTAAACTATGAATGATTCTCTGGTCGAATATTAATATGGAAATTTCAGTAGAAGTTTGTGCGCACCGGTCGGACTACTTAAAATGACAAACGACTCGACGTATCCCGATCGATAACTTTTAAAAGAGAACCAAGTTTCGCGAATTTAATACGAGTGAGAGTGCATTTAACGACAGCCTAAGAAGATAGAGTATCAAGAGAGAGCGAGGGATTTTTATCAGCTCTATCGTTACATTGCCCGTCTAATATGTTCATCCGCATGACAATCCACTTTACTTGCAGGCCGTTCCGTTTCGAAGTTATTTTCCTCGCGAGATTCCTGAAAATCCATACACGCCGAAAGATCCGCGGAAACCAGAAACATACTTTCACACATTTAACAGGATAACGTTGGAGGTAACGAGGCGAACAAGGAAATAATGAAAAACCTCGTTACGCGGGCTAATCGGCGAGATTGCGTTTCGTACGGGGGAAAAGATTTAAAAAGAATTCGCCGTTCGAACTGTCTCCTCGTGATGTTCCTTTTGGAACAGAAGTTCGCGCAATCCGTCGAATATATACGACGCTGACACGCCTTCCATTTAACATCGTTTGGGCATTTAATTGTGGCGACTTTCCGCGCAGACAACGGGTGGAAATTCGTAGGTGCGCAGCGATTTATCGAAGCAATAAATTGGGAGATAACAGCGCGGTCCGCGTACTTAAAACACTGAAGGCGATTACGAGGTGCTATGATTTTATTTTCGCAATTATCCAGCTTCAACGATTGCTCTTCGTTTTTTTTGTTGTTGTTTTTCTTCAACCAGAATACATCGTCGCCTCGAGCGAACGATTTTCGAAAGGATATAAATCAAGGGCCACGGCTATGGGGAATTACCGATAATCTAGAAATATATTTCAAGGGAAAGGATGTCTCGCAACAAAGTTGTGAGAAGCAGCACCGTGAACTCGATAATTGTTGCTTCCCCGAAGCAATTTGTAAATTTATCACGATGGTTAATTAACGTAGGTACTGTCGATTTGCTAATTACTCGGCATGCATCATCTGTGCGGTAAACCTGGAACTTTCCGCTGAGATTTTATAACACCGTTATGATATAATTGTTAATCTCCGGTTTAACCCGGATTTGTGTTCCTCAATTTATGTCCGTTCTTCAGCATGAGCAATAAAGAAGTAATAAAAGCGCGAGGTAAAGCGTAGCACCTATTTGCAGGGCTTGGTGTCAGATTAATTATAATAATCGAATCTACTACTTCTGTTCCCGTAACTCCTAATGCACTGTTCGCGTTACATATTTAATTTACACGAGTCAAACGTACGTATCAGTTTCGGCCACGCGGAACCACGCAGATTCACGCATCGCGTCCCCTCGCGTTAATCATACCGATGAATTCGTCAAGCGTTAAAAACCGCTCATCTCGTGACAGAAAATTTCATCGAGCCCGAACGAAATATAGCGAGAAGTTAAAAGCGATTGCTTCAAATTGATACGTTCCGCCCGTTTCGGTGTTCAACATTCCGGAAACTGAGCGTTCACCACACGCGAGTTAAACGCCTGCATGGAAACGTACTCGTATTATATTCGGTGCGTGGTCCTTTGAAGCATCCACGGCCGTGAAATTTTGTTTCGCGTAAAACGCTTTGGCGACTTCAATCTCCGTGCACCGTCATTAGACTTTTGACAAGGTATCGCATACTTATTTCTAGGCATACGTGTTTCCCATGTGTATTTGTATGTACGTGTATGCATATAAATTCGCGTGTGTGTGTGAAAGAGAGAAAGAGAGAGGGAGAGAAAAAGTGACTGTACGATTCTCTGCACCGAAATGTCGAATCTCTTTGCCGCTCGGATAAACTTCGCTGAAACTTTCGGATGAGACATACGAATCCGGAAACTGGATGTCCCGAGGGAACCAATACGGTTAACTTCCTATTACCAGAATTGTATGTGCAGAGATTTTCTACTCCGCCTCCCCGTTTTGTTTACCGAATATGTGTATCGGAAAGTTTGGATTTCCTTGAGCTCGTGCGACTCGAATAAATAGGCGGCCCTCCGCGAGGGGCTTGTTAATTTTAATAGATATTCGTATCACTCCTGGAGTATTCGAACTCGATGCTCTATTCTTATATTTTATAATATTAGAATGCAGGAGGTGTCGATTAGTCTTTGCAGTGGCGTAATAATCGTGATACTTGTGGAGCCAGGTCGCCATAGGTTATTTGAAATATTTAAACAATCGTCCACGATGTTGAATAATTCATCGATAATGGATTGCCGCGAGCGTGCATAAAATCCGTTTCTGCACCGGTCTGCGTTCACGATAAACCGTAACAAACATCTTCCTTCTACAGGTTTGTCGATGCAAACGCGCGCCCTCGTCCGCCCTAAACGATATTCCAGTTGAAATCAATAGTAACGAAGCCGACACCTACTTGGACAAATTCCAACGGCGAATTATATCACACCGCGGCCTCGCATGAAACTCCGGGCACAAGCAGATTTACGTCCAGATTAGCCCCGATTCGCTTTTATGAATTATTTACACACGACGCCTTTTTTTCTTTTGCCGTCGATTTCTTTATTTATTTCCTTCGCGTCGCGTCAGAACGGATTTCGAATTTTCTATAACCCGAACTTTCCTGTAATCAGATTTTACATCGAACGACCCGGGTCTCGTAGGGTCGATGGATTTATGCCTCGTGTACGGCGAACTCGCTACGTGTCCTGCACACCTATACCCTCGATTCTATCTCCACCCTGAGAAACTTTCGCGAAACTAGTTTACCCGTGATCTGGATGGAACTTCCGCAGAGGTTATATTAAAGCAGTCGCTAAATCTTGCAACGAAACGTACTGCAAAACCGATAGGCTGTATCTGTCGTGTCTGTTGACGCCGGCTGCCTTCATCAGGGCACCGGGTATTATTTATGTCTCGTGTTAAGAAGTTAACGTGAGATTCGAGGCGTGCACACCCTGATTGCGTGTTTTCAACGTCGCATTTGTAGTCTCGTGCCGTTTACATCCTTCCGAGCAAATAATCCGCTACTAATTACTCACGTCGGATTTTGAGGAGATTTCAATTATACTGCTGACGATTTTAATTGGCATCGTCTTCGAGGAGATAATAGCAATAGTACGTGGTGTTTAGTGAATGAAATTTTTCAATCGATTAGTTGGTTTCGCCGTTTCGACGATTTCCTTCATTCGAACAGATTGTAAAATATTTTACCAAACGTACAGTTTTGATATTTACCGAGATATTTACACATTGTCAGTTAATTATAGAATTGGTTGATCGAATGTACGGTGTCAAGGAGGGTTCGACGTAGGTGTTGCAAAGGGTTGAGGGATGAAAATGGTTTCTGCAGTAACACTGCCTCGTATTGTGATCACGCGGTCGAGTTTCAGTTCAACACCTGCCAAAAACATAAGCACACGGACAGTACCTATTCGATATTTATTTGCAGTTAGTATTCCCTGCACAGAGTTAATCGTCCATGGTGAAAATCTTTCCCACAACCACATCAAAGTTTAGATTAACGTTACCGTTGATTCCGCTGGGGTTCAACTAGTAATAATTGAATATATTCATCTACGTTCCGCTAAATACCCCGACGCATAACACCGTCGAAGGTGTGCCGCGGCGTACAAATATTTATAATATTCGGGACAGACTGTCCGAATTAATTCTTCTCAATAAAAAACTGAAATATGAATGTTGCAATTACGGTGTCGGTGATTTTCCGTACGAAGTTATTCGTCAATTCGATTTTATCGCCGAAGTGTGCTCTTCCCCAATTTTAGGCATTAATATGCACCCGTTAGAAATTATTCTGGGGGGATGGATGCAGACAAGCGGATTACAAGAGGTTCTAACACTAATCCAGCGGTTGGGTGCTGAATTCGTGGGTCAAACGATGGCCAGCAATCCACGGCGATTAGAAGCTTATTTCACCCTAAGAGTTTCGATACCTTGTGGACATGCGAGCACTTGTCCACGATCCGAAGTAATCTATTTGGTACGTCGGTATCCGAGATGCGAGGGGTCGATCCTAAATGAAAACCTTCCGTGTCCAGGTAAATAGTCCTGGAAGAATCCTCGTAGCCTGTTCACCTGCGAACACATAACAAATTTTATGTAATTTCATTAACACGTGCCATCGTCCTTATGTAGTAGCAATAATTCTTTCAGAAGCACTGTATCTCTTCAGATTCGATATTTTCAATATTCCAGACGCTGCACGCAAAATTTTTATTTGCCTATATCTTCACACGTAAATGCGTCGCTTCATAAGTGTGAAATGGAGCGCAGTCATGAGAATTAACATACGTTACGTTATTCTGAAAACGACCGTTCAATGGGTACCAAAGAAAATCGTGTCGGAGCTAAATATAATTTTCGAGTGAACAAATGTACTACGCTTATCAAATATCGATAACGATATAAAGTCAAGATTGGCCAACGTGAGATTCCCCGTACACCATTTTCAACGTCTGATAATTTAAACTCCCAGTGAGCCAAGGATAAGAGCTTCGACAAAACTTCTTTGATACACTCTGCAATATTTACTATGACACTCATATAGTT
Source organism: Nomada fucata (assembly GCA_948146005.1). Taxonomy (NCBI): domain Eukaryota; kingdom Metazoa; phylum Arthropoda; class Insecta; order Hymenoptera; family Apidae; genus Nomada; species Nomada fucata. The sequence continues at coordinate 11,899,834 of OX411275.1, forward strand.
TTTTTAATTACAGAAATTGATCGTTGAAAAACATTCGTAGCATTCCGACGAAAGCCAACGTTCTGTGGATTATTTCGCATTTTCTATCTGTTCATTTTTCTGATTCGCACTCATTTCGTATTCCATGGCATTTTTAATATTTGCGGTAGACAATCGAAAAGTGTCACCGGCACAAGGGACAAGCAAACCACACGGTAAGTCGAACTCGAACCAAATCCGATAAGTCCACAGAATCAATTCGTTGCACGTAGTTGGCTTGTGTATATTTATCTTTTCACGTGGGCCAAGTATAATATGTAGCCGAGCCGATAAAAGCTGTGGCATTTCGAAACTCAGATCCTATGTGAGTGCATACATGTATCTGTACATACGTAATATGTTACTATTCCATGCTTGAAAAATATTCAGCAGAGTGAGGAACATTCGTGTCACTATTCAGATATTTTCGAATATTCGCGTAAATTGTCTTTTTGTTGGCGCAATGAGTGGCTCGAGTGAAACTGAAAAGTGGGGCACACTTTTTTTGATAGTTCGTGATTATAATTTATCGGGAGCAGTGGTTCGCGGTAATAAATTCAGCGAAGCAACGCGAAACGAACTTGCGAATTAGAATCTCCCGCTGACGAAAATGTCAGGAGTTTTAAGGGTGCTCGGGGTAAGTTCATGGGGTAGGTCATGGTTTAAAAGTTTCGATGGAGGGCAAGTACATATATTGATCAGGTTGGCACAGGGTTCGTGCGATTCGAATGATGCCGGATGCAGAGCGAATTGCTCTGCAATATTTTATACGGAAGGGTGAAAATATTTGAGGAGTATTTTTGTGCGAAAACTAGGGCGATTAATCCAGTACACCTGAGCTAATTAGTTATCTACAAGAATATTGATAAACTTATATGTATGTACAGTACATGTAATTTTATCTTTTTTTTTTTATTTAGTAACGCTTACAAATATTATTATTCGCAAATATTATACATGTTAGCGTCAGCGTATTTTTAAAGAAAGGAATATGGCTGGATTGGTGGAATAGTATTCATTCAGGGTATAATTTATATTAGGGTCTTAGTTTATGGGCGTTCGGTGAGGTTGTTGTGAGAATGTGCAATCTGGGCGACAGACGATGGCTGGTGGCTCGTCGCCACTCAGCTATCGGATGTCCTAGGATTGACTAATTTATGGCAGGTCTGGAGTTTGTATGAATGAGTCCAAACATCCTGTTGGCAGGCGATGGCTGTTGACTACATTGGGTCTTTCGGTTATCGAGTGTCGAAGGGTGTACTGTTTAAAAAGGAGAGAGAATGGTCGGAATGGACAAGCGGCCCGACGCCGTATTGTAAATGAATAAGGACTCTGTTCCTCTAGGATCTGGCCACGGAGTGGGGAAGGCAATGCCTTCTGGTAAGAGGACTGTGATGAACCCCATAGCACTTACCCCAGAACCTTGGAGCTTTACAGTCGCCTTTTACTCGGTTGATTGAGAATATAAAATAAAATCTAACATACATATATTAATCGCAGTGTACAACCAGGTGGGTACTCGAACGCCACCCTGTCACCCTGTCACCCTGTGCGTGACAATAAATGAGAAGAATTTTCACACGTCTATGAATAACAAATACTATATCATTTCTAAGTAGAGGGGTAACTCGTTAACGACCATCGGAACGACAGTTTTTCTTGTCGAGACTATATAACATACATACAGATACACGTCGTGACACATTTTCCTGTAATCTGGATGATGTGTTTCCTAAGACGATACCCCCTTGGCGTGTCCGTATCGGAAAATCTAGAAAAATATTTCTCTTCGCGTAACCTGGAACAGATTGAAGGAGCATGTTTCTACTTGGGCAGGTGTATATATTTTTTTAATCGATTTACTTAGACTGCAATTATCGAACGTTATCAAGTACGAAGTAGTAGTTGTTTTCGAAAATTATTGCAGTCGACATTAGCATTTTCTTATAATGTGTGTGCAACGAGGAACAGACTATTGGTGCTACTTATTAAAAATGCGTTCGCGTACTGTAATGTCATTATTAGTGACAATCTCTGGTAATTTAATAACAGTAATACAAAGTTTTATTGCCCCTGTTTCGTTTTTTTTTTACTTGAATCAGGTTTCCAAGAGTATTTGTATAATCTTCAGAATTGAAAATTGGAAATAGTTAATTTTCATAACCAAAAACATTATTTGAGCAAAAGCTACACATTATATTTATGTATTTAAGAGGTGATTACATTTTTTCATTACAGCAAAACAGAAAATACCACCGTGGTACTTTCTGATTATCTTCATCGCCATTTCCAAATTTACCAAACTCCTGTCGTCGTAAAATCTTTGCCCTGCACAACTACGTACCATGTAATTGCAGAACAGTCTAATTCTATGCGTGTTAATCTAAAATAAATTACGTTTCACGAGCGTAATAAAATATCACCACCTTATGGGGAATAAAGCTTTTACTTCCTACATTTTCAACTTCAAAGCCCCGCTAAAACTTGCCGTGGTGTTGCCAATTTAACTTCCATCAAACTCTCCGAATAATGTATTATACGACTATAACATTATAATGCACAGTTTGCGTAATTTGGCCAAGTTCGCGATTCGCACAGCGAACTGTTAAAGGGTATCGCGCGTGGAACAAGTCGAAACTATGTATTTCCAACGGCGTTTCCAGCGCTAAATCGAAACAAGGTAAATTCACGTAAACGCGCTTTGACTTTTCCCGGTGAAAACCGGCGAATCTAATACAATCGTCGTTTGCGCGGCTCACGCTTACGCGAGCGAGAAATAGGCAAGTAGCACGCGGTTAAGCAAGGCGGTTTCCTTGAAGCGGAGCTAACAATGAAGCGAGATCGCTTTTGGATCGAACCGCGACGCTGAACAAGCAAAGAGTACCGGATGAATTGAAGCGGAAAAAGAGGTAGCATTGTTGCTTTGCTCTATTCATGCCAATAACGTCGGGGGCGGATGTTGAGTCTCGCACGAGCTTGCATGCGTCAACCGGAAACAATATTTGCTGCCGCGAACGTGTAACATGGAAATCGAATTCGTCGGCTGGATGCGTCGTATCTGCTCGATTAATCGTTTGTCAAGGGATGAATTGAAGGAATGTAGGGGAGAAGTTATGCACTTTGCGCTAGGTGGAAATACGCGAACGTATGTGTGTAGAGGGTAAGAAGTTCTGTACACGTTAAGGTACATACACGTATGGTGGATACTAATAATTATTATTATAGATAATTTTATTATAATGCTATTGTTACATCTAAACTACTCTGTTAAAATACAATTTACCTTGACAGACCGTCGTCGCGTATGTATAATATTTTTTCTACAATAGGATACACTTAAATGCCACGTAACGAACACGTCGGTTCTTCAATTTTAGGCTTACTAGATAAAACGTGCAGGAGTAAAATAAAGAACAGGAGAAGGCGCGATATTGTAGGGTTCACGGGTTTTTCAATTTAATAGCTCTGGTAGTGCCCGAACGGCGTTGTTTAACAAAAGTTGTTCGTTAACAAAGTGCCTACCGGTGTGAACTTCAGATAATACTGGGATATCGCATTTTCCGCCAGCAGCTTTGAAGCGACCTTTACATTCTACTGCGCCGGAAGATACGTTCTATCAGTCCTTAGATATCTGAAAGAACGATGGCGCGAAAACTAAACTGGTGAGACCCTCTCGGCCGGAACAAGACAATGCACTTCCAGTCTCGTTCCTCGCATTATCTTCTCGCCTCGTAAGTTTCCTCGCTATTATAGCGCTTACTAAATCGGTTTTGCATAATCCCGCTTGAAACTGGCGCTACCTGCACTATCTGTCTTTGGATGAATCGTATATACGTTCGAATTTACTTCCACGGGCACACGGCACGTCCAGACTTATAGCTTCGGATATTCTAATGGCGCGTCACTGTTCCACGTAAATGAGCCATTTTATTTGTCATCCCTCACAAATATTTTTCGATACTATCGCCTGTACCCAACGGTGATATGCGATTATATTTCAATAGACGTAAAAGGACCGAAAAGAATTTTAAACGATTTCGGAAAAATCTTAACGAAGTAGACAAGTATTTTGAACGTATACCGAAGATTTAAATCACGATGACGGAAAGAAAAGCTTCGTCAAATTTCCACCTCCTCTGTTTCGCCAGTAATTGAAAACGGAAAACACGTTCTCGACCACAACTTCGATCGCGTACCAATAAATGAAAACGCGAAGCTCGCTTATTAAAGCGGCAAGGAGAACTTGCATCGAGTCAATCGTTAAAATATCTGCAGAAGATACATTGTCCGATCGCAACTTCAGGTGATCTATCCACGACGCGCAGCAATCCATCGGACGAGATGCGCCGGCATTTCTCGGTCAAACGTGAATGGTGACAAGGATCCATAAACAAACGGCGTCGCCGATAGAATTCGTCATTATCGGATTTGCAAACCGACCGACGTTTACGATGGTTGCACGTAAACACATTGGTGGCTGGTAACGATTTCCCTGCAATTCTCTTCTCTTCTCTGTTTCGTCCATAATCACGCTGACAACGCGTAAACTGGTAAAGGTGTGTTCCGAGAATTAGTGGCTACTTGAAATTATCGCCGTGCTCTGCGATTTGAATGCTTCGCTGATAGTACGAATTCTGTAAATTTATTTATATCAACACCGAATTGATGTACGTAACATTGTTCTCGATAATTTTTATTGAATTTGATAGGAAAATATATGCTTAGGATTTGCTTAAGGGTTTTGTCGATTTTCGTGAGATTGGTGCAATAGAAATTTTAGTATAATATTTCGTATACTCTTATGTGCATGGCTTTTACCATACATGTCCATATATGTATATCTTGTATTAAATTTTGAAACAGGCCGGACAACGGAGCTTTGATCGTACCACAATACAATACTATACAGAAACAAACACAATAGTATCATGTACGTACACACATTAGCACCAATCTAATGCATCCGTCTAACATTAACCGCTCGCATGGCTCAGTTAATGGCCATAAATTAGCGTACGTTGCATAGAGATTATGTGCAGGATAATTAAGGAACTCAATGGTAGGTAAACAAAGCTATAAGTAAGATCGTAACGTACTGGTAAATTGAATTATCCAATTGCCCTTATATTTCGTACAGTATAAAGAGGAAGGGATCGGCAACGTCTGAATAAAGTATAACCGAACTCTCTCTTGTCTGTGTCATTAGTATTCTCATTACTTCCCCGTAAGGATAAAGAGAAGAAGCAGGATTGCGTTCTTCAAACATCCCCTCATCCAAACCGGCCATGTTTTCCCATTAATCCGCCTCGCATAATAGAACTAACATTATTAGTATTATTACATTCAAACTTCGACGAGTATCATCTAGCCGTCCAGCGGGTTGCGTCTTCATTTCATTCACAATCTATTTCCAGGACCATCCCCGTTCCAACGATACCGAAATTTTTCGCCCCCAAGCGAATTATGTACATCGGTACTCATTCCTTAACTGCCATTCCGAGCAGCCGCGATTCAAGCCCGTTCCGATTCGCGGAAAAATCGTTCGCACGCACGATAAACAGGCAGGAACGCGGAAATTAGAGAAACGGTGAAACTGGTCGGTTCGACGCGGTTAATTAGTCGGATCGAGCAAGCCGAGCAAGGACCCCACGAACGTCCATTGCCAACGTCGAGAACGTCGCGGTATCCTTTCGAACTTGACGGCGCGCAACACGTAAAAGCCCCTCGACTTATTCATAATTGGCGGCGCGTATGGAATTTCAGTTGAGGGCGATGCAACTCCTACGGGTTGAAATTACATAGCGGCTCTCGCGTTCGTGCACTTCGAGCCTTCGTCGAGCGCAAGATTAGATACGCCGATCAGCGGCCTCTAGCCCTCTACCTCTTATAATACGAGTACGTACATATTGCCCTCGTCGTTGCGTTCCTCGTTCAAGGCCTCCACCCTCAGCGCTGACCGTTTCCTTTGAGTCCGTGACGCGCGTGCACGTAGCACCTAATCGAGGCAGGGTCCCCGATCCAGCGAAACCGAAAATTATTGTTCCTACGTCAAAGTTCGGTAGGTCCGCGACGGTGTTTGTGCTGTACCGGGCAACTTTCGCGTGACCAGTGCGTCGATTATCCGTAAAGCGATCGATACCGTTCCTACCTTGGCTAGGTAAGTTTGCTCGCCGCGGTACACTTGGCAAATTTTCGTCGCGGTTTCGGTGCTCCTCTTCGAAACAGCCACGTGCGAAGGGACAGGTATACGCGATACTTGAACGCTTCAGTCTCGCGGAGTGTTTTTAAACGCGTTTGCAGGTCGTTAAAGGGTAATTAGGTATTATACAATTACGCGAATAACCGTCAGTTGAGCCGCGGGGATCGCGGTTTTGTCCGGAGTGTATTCGAGAGAGGAAATTGCATGGGGGTAAATGGGGGCGGATTATGCATTTATGCGGAACGAATTTTGCTAGTGCTTTGTTACGGTTCAATACAGCCGCGAAGGATTTCCTGCAGGTTTATAGCGAGAGGATGATATGCTTAGTTCTTCGATTTCGTTAATAATCGTCAATTGAAATACGATTTGGAAAGTTCGACAGTTCGTGGGGTACAATTTAATTGATGTACCCGGATGGCAGCTGCACAATTCTTGTCTCAATCCTGGGTAAGATTTGCTTGTTCCGATTGCGAGGTAAACTTAAGTGCTGTCACGCTAGTCGATTAAATGAATAATTGTAACGTAGAAAGTAGAAACAAATATTGACACGAGCGTGGTGCAATTCTTTTTCAATTGATCAGTATTACGGATTATTAAAAGTCCCTTATTATATGTCTCGATATTTTTCATGATTTTATTCAGGCGGTGTACCAAAAGGAATAAGTCTGTGTAAATTTATCTCGGTCTTCCGAAAACACACGTCCTTTACGAATTTCGTGGAAAGTGGAGCTTCTACCTCGAGGATAAGAACTAAAAGGAATCGGTCTGAAGCAACTCTCGCTGCAAGTTACACCGACAGTAATTACGCTACGTAATACTCTAACGTCGTCGTCTGAGACGTGTCGTTGTGTGCATACCTTACACTGATTAATTACGGGGGCTTAAATTAACACGGGAACTGTAGATTATCGAATCTCGTGTAATATTAGTAGCGCAAAGTAAAAGTTACATTAAATGAAGATCAAGTTTGTCCGACAAATTCAACGAATAATTAGTTTTCTTCTACACAGCCAGGCTATTCTACTTAATCAATTACATCTTTCAATAAACCACCTATTTGTAATTCCTTCAGACTTTTCATGGACAATCCTTGGTTTACATTAACCACCACGGTACTTTCTGCACTCCCATTTACATTTTACTGAAAATTCAATTACCGGAACTTGCGTGATAACTTAGAGAATTTACTAGCAAACTTTCGGCCACCTGTGATACGCGCTCACAGTTATTTGTATAATATCGTTTCGCAGCTATTCACCACTTTAGTGTACTTGAACTGTAATACTATTACTAATATACAGAGTGCTTAAAAAGAGGGTACAAAATTTTGTGGCCTTATGGCATTCTCATCGGGAAATGTAAGAAAGGAATATACTCGGAATAATAACTCGTTACGTTCGTTGTGTAGACATTTTTTATTCCTTTCGATGCATTCCATGTGCCCACAAATTTCCACCGTCCTTTCTTAACACCCTGTGCAAGCAGAGGCTATAGCACCGATTATTGTCTTCCAACATTTCTTAAGAGATGTGTTCCTTTTTTCAGTTATCACGACTGATTCAATCCTTATATATTTATTTCTTCAAGAAGAAATTCGAATAACACTTATTGATTATATCGTCCTTTCGTTCTCCATGGCGCTAACAGCGCCATATTTCGTCGATACAACGTTCGAACTCTGCTGCATAAATCGCGATAATAGAAAAATATTTCCGGACCGACGCGCGTACTCTTTCCTTGCCACTTGGCCTCCTCACTGTTCCTGCCGTTCAAATGTCAAAGATCCATAGTTCGCCGACCCTGCCCGTCTAACTTCCTATGTATTTTCGCGAACTCTACGCTCCCCTTTCGATGGGAATCGGCTTGCGTGTCGCCAATAATACGTTTCGCTAAGTTCCGATGTTCCGTAAACGTTGTATTACGGGTCTACTTGATCTTGGCTCGCACTGATCTTGCTGCTGCATTGGGTATCGTATAGGATTATTCTAGATTATCTTGGACGAGTCTCGCTCCTTTTGTGTCGAAGGAATTAATTTTGGGCAGTAGTGTGGGCAGGAGAAAGATTGAGGCGTTGCGTGTAAAGTACTTTTTATACATTTATTGAAGCGTGTACTGTAAAACTCCGTAATTTAGGTTGCACTAGGAATTTACGGGGACAAAGTGTGGCTTTTCGAATCGAACAAAAATGTTGACAGCTTAGTTGCAACAATTTCGTATCAGTTCTTCCTTATCAATGCCCGTGAATTTTCCATCTAATGGAAACCACGAAAATTGAACAGTTTTTCCTATTAGCCTAGTCTGATCAATAATTACACAATCCTAATGTTGACCGCCTGCTTCAAATGGATACAATATTAAACGCAAAACTGCCATACATTCACAGCCATATAACGCGTTTCACTTTTCACTCTGTTCACACCATGAACGCTTTCGCGTTTTCCTTCTCAACATCTACACGTATCCCGCCGCAGCTTGGCCGCCCAACGAAAAACCCACTTCAGTTAAATGTAAGGCACGAACCGCGACAGAAACTGTATCCCATAGTCAATAGTCTATCCCCGTAGACGGTTACGATCATCTCGCTTTAAGGTATAAGTTCGAAGGACCATTAGGGTCAGCGACGTGAATCTATGGGCACGTATGTGCACACAGGTTTCTAGGAGGGGTTTAGAAACTCGATGGAAGTCGTGATTTCGATGCTGCTCGAGAGGATACGCTATCCTCCTACTTCGCCGCAATCCTCTCCTCTCCTCTGTCCGTCTCGGTTTCTCTCGGTCCCCTTTGCGACCCGGGACACACGCGATGCACGTTCGAAACGGCTGGCCATCGTTGCATTCGCGTACACCGAGGCAGGTACATGTGAAAGGGCAAATCGAAGAAACGGGAAATATGGCAACTGGCGGATGATCATAGCGGCCACGGCGAACTCGAAACGGTAACGTACGAGGATACGACGCGTTGGCCAAATTGAATACGAACCCGGAACTGTTGTTGGGGACGCAGGTTGCCTCGACGATGACTTTGTGGAACGTTCCGGCGCTTCCGGTCGAAACGAAGGGTTGCGTTAACTTCTCGTTACCACTCAGAGAATACTGTGCTTTGTTGGGGAAACGGTTTCATAGGTACGGCGCGGCCGTTGGACCATCGAGATCGCATCGGCGACTTTACGGCGGCAGGGTCCCGGAAAGTAGGCTATCGCGGGGAAAGAAACCCTTGACCTTTGACGCGAACTTTCGTGTCGTGGAAAAATTGTTGGAAGATCGATACGGGGAACAGAAAGTCCGTTGAATGGGAATTGAATTATTTTTAGCGGAAGGAAACAGACTTGTCCTTTTCGTTCGTAGCATTGGAATGCGAAAGTTGGAAAGGTACTTTATTGCGAGGTACGATTATTGTAAGTATACGTTCGCATTAAGTTGAATATTAAAGTGAATAAGTGATGAAGAAAAGGAGCACGGAGCTTATGGTATTTCAAGCTTATTATTAATTAAGATTAATCGGGGGAGAATTCCAAGTGATACTTTAAATGTATTTAAAAATAAATCAAATGCAAAATGACCAATTCAGTCGGACAGCTTGGATAATGTTTCTCATACTAGATACTCGTATTTAACGTCTTTAAGGGAATCTTCCTTTCTAAACTGAATTGCGTTCAATTTCCCGCAGAAAGTAAAAAAACCCTGTCGCATTGAACGAAATGTGAGGAAACTGCGCATTTCGACACTTCACTTTAAGATGTATTACTCTTTTTTAATCACTATTATGGTCATACGACGATCCCAATATATTATAAATCAAACAGCTTCCGAACACCACTAAACACACTTCCGTTCGCCATAAATTATTCATTCGAGAAAAGAAGCTCCCCTTTCTTCCAAATGCATCAACCATCCGCGTGAGAATCCATAATCACTTCTGCGCTTATCAAAATATCCCACGCACCGCGTTCAAGGTGTGCGCCATGGAACAGCCGCAGGTCCACTTCGAGTGGGCAATCGAGACCGTCTCGTTCGCCAACGCCAACAGAAATACGACCAGCACAGTGTCGATCTGAAAACCGACCAGTCAAGCGAGATTCAGAATTAAACGGCGCTCTTCGAATCGTTTGAAGACCGTTTTTCATCCTTTGAAGCCGAAGCCCCATCAGCCTTTCGCAGTCGTCATTCGAAGCGAAAAGGGGCCCAGGTGAAAAACCTCGACCGAAGTGCGGCAATATCCTGCCGTCCGTCTCCGTCGGCGCGATAAGAGGCCATTTTGCCTCCACTTATCGGCAGACCCCAGGTTCAAAAGTCGATAAGATAACCGGGGCACGGAGGCGATACAGCGTTGGTCGCCGATCGGACGCGGCGACGAATTTATAAACCGTGCGACCTTAGTTTCGCACGCAAGCCCTGCCCCAAAATTGCCAATTAGCCTGGCTATCCTGTCTTCGCGTTGGCTGATGGCGACACGGAAGCGGTCCCGGATAAATAATTGCCAATTCCACGGCCAGGGATCACTGGGTGGGCAGGACACTCTGCTGGCAGGTCATTTTCTCCCATTTACGTGTACGCGGGGAGCAAGGTGCGGTCCAATGTTCGTTTCCTCGTGTTAATGGTACACGCGTGCCTTTGTATGTTACTAGTGTTCCTCATTGCTCTTTATCTTCTGTATCTTTCGTTCTCTATCTCTATTTCTATTTTTATCTGATACATATGTATATACGTGTACGTGTAGCTGTGTGTGTCCGTACACGTATGCGTACGCGTTTCACTTTGTGCCAGGTATTTACGGGTTCTGCTGAAAATATTCCCGACACTTCTGAAAGCGGCTTAAACAGGTACTGCGAAGCCTTCGACGCAAGGTTCTTACAGGTAGCTGGCTGGCACATGCCGCGTGTATTTCGTGTAAAGCATCTGGTTCGTTAAGCGTACAGCCTGTACGAACAGGATGAGTATGGAACGGGCGTTTATGATACTTTGATACTCGAAACGCGTGTTCGAGTTTCGTGGGCAAACAAAGAATGACAGGTGGGGGGCGCGGGTAGCGTTAACCCCCTCGCGGGACTGCGTCGAGTTTAAACGGAATTCTCCGGGGGGGTTTAAGAGGATTCGCCGGGTAATTGCGTAAAAATTTGCGACCGCTTACGTATTCCGCGGACGAGCGTCGACGTTACGTCGTTGGCGGTGAAACGTTGTGCGAGCGCTTTAAGGAATTACGTTTACCTGGGCGGAACGAATTTAAAATTTTTTTCGGACTGAACGGGGGGCGATATGTAACCGGAACCTTTTTATTCACTCAAGGGCACGCACGTCTGGCGACGACATGGATCGCAATTTTTATTGGACGCGGCGAAAAGAAAAACAAGAATGGTATTCAGGGTAAAATATTTTCGTTTATCGTGGAATCGGTACGGGGTGAATATGTTTGGGAAGAATGTGCGAATAAAGGAAGCCGAGCAGTTGGATTAAAGATTCTGCAATTAAGTGGAATTTTTGTTAGGCCTCGGTGATCTTGAATTTCGCATTTCATTGCGAAATGGCAAATGTTTGTTGAGAAGTTTTTATATTCGTTAAAAGTTTCGAGTTTCAACATAATTCTACATGCAAAATGATTTCATTTCGATCGCATTTACCAACTAATCTTGTATTTTTTGTCTGTTTCAGGGTAAGATCTGGTACCAGCAAAACGTTTTAGAATATTGTTCGAAGGATCGGTCGCCTTGCCACTTCGACGTCACGTAAGAATGTATAATTACTATGTTTAGTATATACTATGTTCAGTATATTAGAAATATCATAATTAACGTCATAGGAGAATTCTCGGATTACTGAATACGGTTGTATTGAAATATTACTTTCATCGGAATTAGCGTCACATTATGCAAGAATATTGAAAAAGGATTTGCTTTCATAAAACTAATGAGGCTCGGGATGGAAACCTTGGTCTATAACTTGTGTCTCTTAACTACGACATCTGGTTTCGAGTTTCTATTTAATAACCCTATCGATTTATGTATTCCATTTTTCACGTATGTCGTTCTCCAACATCCAGAACAGAATTAAATTCAGAGAAAACTGAAAAGATTTACAATTATCGCGTTTCACAATAATTACGACACAATAAAAGCACAGCGCAACAAAGACACGAACAATAATCCACTTCAAACACGTTGAAACTAGGACACGTACGGTGGACGTACATTACTCAAAATATAATTAGAGACACAAATATCGGTACGAATAACAGCAATTAAATGGAACATTAAAGAGCTCGTCAAATTGTGAGGTACCAACCAAATCGCATTTAATTTCGTCCGCATGGTGTATCGGCCATTGGACCATACCAATAGCAACAGCATCTTTGTGGTTCTAGCGAGGTCTTACCTTGAGCCTTTGGTTCGACCGCGCTTGCACAAGCCGATTTCAATTCAGTTTTCGTAGTCTCGCGAGAATTCCGGATTCAATACCTTGGCTCCAGCTCGGCCGTACTTACCTGATCAAGAAGAATACCTGGCCTCTCTGAGGCAAGGTCCATTTTCGACGTTGCCGCATCCTGTAGCGAGCGTTGCCAGTCGTCCCGTGTATTTCTGCACGCTCAAAGGATACGTATGAATGTATAAAAATCAGACGCCCACGATGGGGGACTGTACTGTAGGGCTCTATGCTTGGTTGAATCTTGGATCGTCGAAGCAGTGAGAGAATTAAAATGTCGACGATGACATGATTGATGGTGACGAGAGTGTAGGAGGATAATATTTGATAATGTTATTGTTTGAAAAAAGCACGTTGAAGGATGGAAAGTATCTGTTCAATGGAAGGTGCAAGACTCGTCGAGGCCTTTCTCGTGGTAGCGATGGGGACTCTTGATGTTTCTGTTATATTGTATTGATTTATTCTTTCATTTTATTTTTTTGATAGAGAATGTATTATTTGTTTGGGAACACATATATATTATTACTCTGTTTATTAGCACATGTATATATATGTTGATTTAATTGTTGTTTAAACACGTGTCATCAGTTTCAGTAAATAATCGAAATAGGAATAGAGAGTTCCTTTCTCTTTTTTTTAAACCCTGAGCGAAAAATAAAGCTCGTGCATTTGGCTTTTATAGTCAGAAGATTATCAGTATTTAAGGTCTTTCATTCCGTTCTCGCTGTATTGCCACTTCTTCCATCGATTTTCAATTAATTTATGGTATCAGCACTGCTCATGATATCTCGAAAACTTCACATTTCCGACCTTCAACGTGAATATCAGTGCGCACCAATTCTATGGAGCGTAACCGCCAAAACTGGGAGGACTTCGAATGAAAATAGAGAGGTGCTCCACGCGTTAATGACGAAGCACTCTGTATTACAAGCGCTTGTTAAAATATTCATAACCGGACCGGACACCTTTCAACAGATTCGAAATATTTCGACGAACTGCATCCGTGTGTGCATTGAATTTCATGAAGGACACTTCTCACCTCTCATCGTCAAGCCCTTCCTGTCGCCCAATTTCACATTTCGCACCTAGGCAGAGTGCTACGAGAATCCTATGAGTTTAGAAACCTGCACACATAACTCGTCATGCGTAGCGAAAAATGTTTCAACGATATTCTGTGGGTGAACTTCTTTACTGTTAAACGTATTTTCGCATTGCGCCAAGGAGCACGTACTTATTATAGTTTCCAAGGGGAGAATCATGCTCATAGGAGAATCCATTTGGATGTGCACCAATTTAAATTCCAACATCAAATAAAACATTAATCAAGGGACGATGAAAATTTAATAAAGGGTAAAAAATTTCGTATCCCGATTAGTAATAATAATAAATCAAATATTTCACATCCGGAGGCAAATAATTGATACATCCGCCGACTTATAATAAATATACGTAGAGACACTTCGACCCACCATTGTTACCCAACCCTTCGAGCGCAACACACCCCTAACTTACAATCCCCTTTTTCCTACGCGTTATGCAATCTGTTTCCTTCCCGCTGGAATAACAGAATCCTTGGGAATCCAAAAGTCTCATGCCCTCGCGAACATCTTGGAAGATTGTTGTCTGTTAGATACGCTGGCGATAGCGCGTAAACGTTTTGGCAACTGCTCGGTTTTCCCTTCCTCTTTCTGCCGGCCGTCTGACTGAAAGACGGGCGGCTCGGTCGTACGAAACGCTTCGTATCATTGTTCCAGAACGGTGCAGCTGGTTCCTATATTCCCGCATGTGCCCTTGTACCGTGCGATTGCACGAGCGCATTGTGCCTCGCCAGCGTGCATCTCGAGCGACGGTGTCATGTCACGAGATGCATGTACATACATGCTGCATGAGCGTATTAAACATCGCTCTGAACCGCGGTGAATATATAAACTTGGTTAACCGTGGAACAGATACGTCGATTTTTTCATTTTTCGTTGACAAGATTGAAAAAAAGGGTCGTAAGGGTTGAAAGTTGGGGGCTAGTGCGAAATAGGGTTTGCCATCGATAGGGCGAACTAAAGCTGACGAAGGTGAGAATGAGGGGATTGGGATTTCTGGAAATGATTTGACAACGTGTTAAATTTCGGGGTATTTCAATGGATGCGAGATTACTTGTATTTTTCGTGGAAATTATTTGTATAATGGTTTGATCCCTTCAATACGATGGATTCGTCGGTCACTGGAAATGTGGTCCACCGTGGCAACTATTCAATGTTAGCCACAATTTACGCTCTCGTATGCTGTGTCATCAAACAGCGAGCTGGAGGAAATTCTGTCCTGAGGTCGGCACGCCATTATTTTACTTCTAAAATTCTGCGCTATAAAGATTAACATAGTAGAATCGCACAAGTGAACGTGCCTACTGATCTCACGTATAAATTGAGATAGACAAGAATTGTCGTAACGCGAACATGTCCGTTATTTCCCCTGAAACCCTATAAGCACCGAAGTGTTTCATGCTAATTGTTCCAAATGCCCAAGAATAAACTGCAAAGACAACATTTCATAGAACTACTGTACCAGTCCGACATAGTTCGTATACGTAACGTGAGTTACGGTCGGGTATTGGTAAAGCTATTCTGTCCGATCACCGGGGCACGATCTCCTTTGGAGAATTTTCAAGAAGAACGAGGCGATAAAAAAGAAACATTTCCATGGGTCGATGATACACCAGAGATGGCCTTATTTCTCTGATTCGGGCCACTGGTCACAATCTGGCGTGAATTCGAAAAATTCCACGGTTAGAGACCGAGTTCTATATCTACGGTATAAGATGGCCGAAGATAATCAGCACTCAATTTTATTGGAAAGCGAATGGCGAAGGCGGAGTTGAAAGAAGTATTGTCCGTTGGAAGCACTTGAGCCTCGTTTGTTCATTGTACGCCACTTTTACAGACGTCTCCGTGAGATACGTGAACAATTCGTACAGGAATCGTGAAAATATGTCGGAAATTTATTTGTGAAGGAATCTCCGCTATATCTATTTTTATCGGCAGTAACGTTATTTAATTTATATAGCAAATGAAGCATTTCCATACTCTGGACAATTTAATGCCTCGGTTGAAGGACGCTCGTTCAACAATCTATATATGTATAGTATATTATATTGCCAATATTTCAGCAATGACAACTGATTTATCCAGACGTTTCTTATTTCATTCTTGATCGATTTGAAATAGGATGTTACGTGTTACAGAGACTTTGGTATATTGACATTTGCGACAACCAACATCAGTCCAAGAAGCTATTAACAACAATGTGTCCCGGATAATGGATTTAAAATATCCGCCCTATAGAAATCTTTGGATTCATAAGGAAGTTAATTCTGTACACGATAAATATGTGATCACGTACAAATTTGTGTACAAGACGAACTATAATGAAACATTGCATTCCCGTGGGATCGCATTATTATTGTTTCATTGAATCCAATATATTATATTAACAATATTCAGTTCAGTTCAATATTTATATTATTTCTTAATGTCTCCAATCAGCAGAATTCATTTTAAAATGCCCGAATTCCGCGTGTACCGCACGCTTTCATAACTCGAATAATTATCTGCCTTCTGTTTCGCAGCGCAGCGTAGTATGCAAATTGAAATAACGAGAGCTCTATTAAAATTATTGTGCAAAAAGAAAGCGGTCAAAATTACCGTCTGTCCATTTACCGTCTAGAAATGACCTAAATTCGTAATTCGATTTCCGCAGGATTCGCTCGAAAATTGTGGGCAAACGTATTTGTTTCCAAATGCTAGTCGCGTATCGACTCCAATAGCAGAAATACGTCTCCGATTCGCTTCTCTCGTGAAACGGGTGCGTGCTCGCAACGTCGCCCGTACGAAACTTCAGCTCTGTAAAACCTTTTCCGAAATGGTAGGCAAAATGTAGAACTCGATGCAGTTCCCCATGCGTATCATGTTTAATAACGTTAATGCGCGCGTTATGAGCCGTCCTACTTTCCAGCGGCTGAAATCTTTTTGATTCGTGAACCAGGACGAACGGATCTACATTTTCGCGTGCAATTTTTCCATATTGCTCGTCGCCGTAGAATCGACGGCGAACACTGTGCCTCGCGGACGGTAAATTAAATGCTGCTTGCCAGTATTCGAGAAACTATTGCGTTTCCTTTCAGGCGTGGAAATTGTTAACGTGGAACGTTTTTCGTTCTGTTTGTTTTTATTTTTGCAGAAACGTTCAATAAGCAGGAAAATGAAAAGAATCGTTCACTTTGTTCAATGTCCGAGTGATTTATGAGATAGCAATTACTCCGCGGGAATGGAAAACTCATGAAAGGGACACGCCGACGTTCGATTCATTTTTCTTTTCGATCGATCGATTTCCCAACGATATGTATTTCGTTTCACGGGGGGGTTGAATATAATTCTGAATATAAATGGGAACGGTTTTACTTACATGTCTCGACCACGTTCGCGACCGTCTATGCAGGTTTAATTATATTACTGGCCTGGACGTCTAGGATAATTGGTGAAATTTATCGTATTGTATATCGTCCGGAACAATGTTCAGTAACAATTGAACCACGCTTAAACGTTAATTTATTTGACATGCTGGCACACATTATTGTCATATTTCATTATCTTCGTTGCAAGCGTGTAAAATGTTGAATCAAAAATCTGCGGGGATGCATACGAATAGATTTAAAATCGAAATATCAGAGTAATGGCATGTAACAATTTGTGCTCCACAAATATCTGCGAAATACTTCATTGTTGTTTCGTTTTACAAGCGGCCTGCAATTTCTGTTTACTCTTTTCTTGACTAATTCGTTAAAATTTGAAGGGCGTTCAATCAACGACAGAGTGTTTTTAGTCACTTCGCAGGTGAAAGGTGTATGTACTTTATTTTGTTATTTTTTTACTAATTTCGTGTCGATATTACGGGATTTTTATGGGTACGGATACACAGTTGCCACCAGTAACTATTCACGTAACGTTGAATCATTCATTTAAAGATATATGTTATCCACGATATGAAAAGAAAGCAAAACGTTCATTCTCGGCGAAATAGCCATTGATAATTTCGACTACGATCGATCTATTCAGTGCCGACACAACAAAATTCAATTTCGGCTTTCCTATCTGCGCCAAATCAATTTATCCAGCTATTTTAGACTTCGACGATCGATACCGGATGGAAGCTGTTGAATAATATAACGCTGGCAATTTTTGGAAGCTTTCGCACAATTCACCGCACGTCTGCCTCGGCTAGAACGTTTCCACTGTCGTTCCATAGAAGCTGCCGTGTATTGCTAATTCGTCGTTTTATTGACGTTTGATTGCTCATTGAGGTTTTTATTGATGTTTTACGTTATAACAGAAGCGACCGGATAATTGCGCGAACTTCGGTCTGCGTTTTTTTATCGCGTGCCAAATGTATAATTCCGTAACATATTTTGTTTATTCTTCCTTTCTGTTTGCCGCGTGAGTGTTCTATAAAATCGTGAATCTCGGCAACTGCAATGGTGTACATTTTATGCTCGACGATCGGTCGCACAGTTTAGTGGAGTCAGAACATAGGTATATAACAGTGCCAACATAGGATCATGATAAAAAATATACAGGCATTCTATATCGTGTCGTTTCGAAAGTAGCTAGGCGATTTATGAGGATACAAATAGGTCGCCACAAATTTTACGCGACTCGATAATTTTATCACAGCTGTGGAGCCACCTTTTGAACACGATGACATGAAATTATGTAAAAAGTTAACGAAGGAGCAGTCAAGTACATATTTTTATAACTAACATAATACGACGCCTTCGAAAAGTAATGAAAAGTAATAATCATGTATGTGCAATTTCAATTGAACTGAATTTTACGTTCATAATATTTCGTTTCCTGATAAGTTATTATACACAGTTATTATACACTGGATTTCCTGTCAAAGGAATCAATAAATTGTCCATTTATTTTTATCAAATCAGATAATTTGATCAGCGAAATGAACTGTTCGGTTTCATATTTGCCTACTTCGTTAAACTGTCAATCCTAATAGTGTCCATATTGAACGTTTCCCAAACCGATTTCTAACAGTACTTTGTACATCTTCTGTTCGCGTGAATTTACTTTTACACGACCACGATAATATGTGATGAATGCTTCCTCCGGGGAGAAGCAAACTTCTTCAGCACACCTGATACATCATCCCGAGTTAAGAAGGTCTTGTGCTGTGACTGCATTCGAAAAGATTGTTCCGCCTACATATCTTTACATTATACTGCAAAAAAAATTACAGTGTACATACTGCCGTCAACAGCCAGCAATTTCATGATACAACGACATATGTAGTTAAAGCAATCGACTCCACCAATACCGACAACGAAACATTCAAATCATTGATATCGCCCGAAACAGGCCCGAGCAAATGTTCGATTAAACAGATAACTTCGTTTCCCATAATTTGCCTTTTATCCATCCTCCAACCTCGAGGCTCCACAGAAACGTTGAACGTTAATTTACAAACTCCACAATCCAATTCACCATCGAATGCTCGAATCAAAATTACCATTGCCTCTCTTCCCCCCCCCCCCCCCAAAAAAAGAGCGTCTGTGGGCGATCAGGAAGAGGTCGTCGAAACTACTTCGCCCGTGGGCCCGCGAGGGTTGCACACAAGCCGCGCACGAACCGTCATCGCGATTTCAGCGCCCCTTCATATCTCGTTCGCTAAAAACGCAGAAATCGACGGTCCGCCGACTAAAATCTTTTTCTCGCGACTTTCTGAATCAACGTTCAGGGTTTACGGGGTGAAAGGGCGACGCGAGGCGATGGCGCGTTATATTTCTTCGTCGATGCGAATGAATTTATGCGGTCGGTCCCCCCTAACGTAAGGGGAACGTTCCAACGATTGTTTATAGCAGCCAGACTACTTTCTTCCCTTATCTTTCACCCCTTACGCGTCTCGCATCCACATGGATAAACGACCGAGCAGTTCTCCGCGGTGCTGCGGACCCATTGTTTATCGAGTTTATTTTCCGACGTTCCCTCACTGTGCAACCACCATTCCCCATGGGGGGACGCATCGTTTTTCGAAGTTACGGCAGTCCCCGTTGTATGCACGTTACCCGGTCCACTCGAGATCCAGACTGTTTCGAGCTGGAATTATTAGAAGAAAAATATCCGACGGCCAAAGAGAGTTCTTTGCTCCCGGTTTTTCGAATATTCCGGTACAAAATGTGGAGCGGCGGCGGGGGGCTGTAGGGACACGACGACGATTAAAGTAGGTAGGAATTTAGTGGCCGTTTTTTGCAGGGAACGTAACGAACGCGAAGGAAATTTTTCGTCGCACCGAAACGCGTTGGGCCCACGCGGTCTGTTACGGTTCTTCCGGTTGAAGGAACTCGTGGCTCCCCGCGACTCGCGACAATACGACGCGTCGCGACGTCCCGTTGCAGACGATAGTAGAGACGTCCCGAATGGGTTGGAAATGTTCGTTCCCCGGTTATCTCGTAATTTCTGTCCGGCGATGCTGACAATTGGAAGGGAGCCGCGAGTTTTTTTTACCGTTCAAGCGGATGGATGAAGGTGAAAGGAGGGACCGTAGGGCTCGGAGGAATGCACCGGGGACTGACAACGCGCTTTGAGGTGTTTTAATTGAATTCCTTTTAGTACAGTTTGTGCCGCTTCTGTTACCAGCGTAAGAGGTAATTTATATTTCGATTAAGGTGTTCAGCTTTTTTCTTTCATTTCGACTTGGAGTGGATAGTTGGAGTAACATCTTTGTGTCGCGAAATGAAAAATATGAGAAATACCGATATGAATATTTTGTACGGTCGACGTGAATTGTGGAAAGAGTGAGTACATATTTGTAATTAGTTCATTGACAATCGCAGTTTAATGCAGTAGCGATTTATTACTTTCGGTGAATTATTCCTTATTACGGTTGCTAATTTTTCTAACTTCACACGTATCAGTTTTATCGAAACGTAATTGAAAAACATAGATCCCCCTCTCAAGGGGGAAACGAAAAGGGGATGACTTGATGTCGCGACGTAGTGCACGCATCACGATTCCGTCGTCTTCTTAACACGTCCGACTTTGCTCCTTGCCGCGAGTAAAGGCCAATTATACAATTCGTTTAAATACTTCCGTCCTTCCAAAAAGTAGAAAAAGGTAACAAAGAACACTAAAGAGAAGACGAAACCGCCGACCCAAGCATAATAGAGATCCGTAACAAGAAAATTCTTCGAACTAATCTCCGGAACTTCCGCTCCATGCATAAATTTCATCCCAGAAAACAAAATCCGTTTCCCTGACAGCGGGGAGTAGTAATTTAATTTCATTGTCCTGAAAAATACGGCGGAACGCCTCTGACGCGTCTCCATTGACGAACACGAGAGAAAAGAGGTACTCGCGGGGCCATCAGTTCGAATGGCCAACAAAGGACGTCATAGGGGATGCTGACTCCTAACGTTTTCAATTTTCTCCGGCTGATGTACAATTTCCTCTGCAAAATCACCGATAGAAAGTCGTAACGCTCTGCATGGTCTGAAGCTTTTCCCATTTTTCGCGGCAGAACGACGTGGCGCACGTTGCCTCCAACTTTTTTTTCTCCCTCCTTACCTTGCCCATCCCCCCCTTTCCTCGCAGAAAAAACCCTATCGCCATGCTATTTTCGCCCGGCAGACGATCGACTGATGTCACTCGTCGCTCGTTAAACAGAACATCCATCACTGTGCGGGCACGAATCTCGCGAAAACCTGGTCGATATCTGTTTCGTGTCCACCGTGATTACCGTCGCGTATGCACGTGTATATGTAGTAACTAGTAACGTGTGAACGGGAGCAAAATTTCTGCGCGACGCGGATAACGCGTGCAGAGGACGGGCACTTGCGTATCGAGGCGCGTCAAATCGAGCCTTCCGCCATCACGTGTCGGAAGGTATTCCCTATGATTTATTTGGCAGACGAGCCTGCTCGAGCCGTAACGTCCCGTGGCTGGCCGGCATTATGCGAGCTCGTATATGACTTCGAAGTTCCACGGGGGATTCCGATATTTACTGCCTCGCGTGCACCACGACCACCTTTATGCCCATTTTACGAAGCAGCTGTTGTGACGCCGTTCGCGACTGCGGAGCCACATTGTTTTTACTCCACTGGAGGGAACGCGGAACACCGTGTGTGTGTCGCGACTGGGACGACGAGCAGTTTCTTCGGGGATACTTTAAGTCGTGGACGTGCGTTCGGATGTGTCTTCTTGGGGATATATGGGGACGGGAAGTCGTGATCGTGTTTGGAATGGGACTTTGTGGAATCGTTTAAAAACACTTTCGTAGAGTTTCCGGTATTTTATGCGTCGTTGGGGTGAGAGGTGACGGAATCTTTTGTTTGCTCTGCACGGGGGTACGGAAGGGAGGTGCGCCGATTAATGTGAACGCGATTTAAGTTGTGTTAATTTTTCTTTGCTCACTAGAATTATTATTATGATTATGGGCGCCGATATGCGTTTGGGTCTGGGACATAGGGTCACGCTATCGGCGATGAATTGTGATATTTATAAAGAAAAGGATCAAAAGTATACAAAGTTGCAAGACACTTGTTCTGAAAGATAGTGTTGTACATTGTCAGCTATTCTTCCTGCACAGCCGCGGAGGAGCGGTAGATTTTTCAACGAGTAATGGAACACGCAAAAGTATAAATAACTGCTTTCAGAAATAACAAAATAAAGGCACGCTCGCGATGCTAATAATTTCTGGCGAAAAATATTTCCACCGAATATCGGTCCAAAGAAAACGTATCCGAATCGTACGAAAAATCGAGCGGAAGCAAAACTTCGCGAGCGACCCGTTTTTGCAAAATAGGGCAGGGTCGGTCACGAATTCGACGACACCGTAGTTTCAGACGAAGTCACGCTATCATTTTTCCCGTTCATCAGGCACGTCATGTCCGCATGCCGAGCACAGGCCGCCGTATTCCTGGTGACACGGCGAATTCAGCGACTGCAATTATTGTTTACTTGCCACGCCGTCAGTTATTCCCACGTGAAATTTATCGATACAAAATTTTCATTCGGCACCCGGGTCGTGGTTTCATTTTTAGTGTTCCCTTTAGATTCGCTCTAATGTGCTACGTACGGCGTAGCTCGTGAAATTGAGGCACACACGAACGCAACGACGAAGGAAAATAGTAATTGCCGCGCGCCTCGACTTATTTTCTCGGCGAAAATAAGAAAAAGTCCAATGTAGAACGGTGTGCATTAAAATTTTGTAAACTCAATTTATTTTTCTTGCCGTGGACGTCCAACGGGGCGTGGACCTCGCGAAAGATTTTGCAGATCGAATATTTTAACCGGCTCGTTAACAGGTAATATACTGGGATCATTACTTCCTTGTGGCTTGGTGTACAGTCATGCGGTTAGCCCGCAATTACTTTCGAACACGCGGTAAAACCGTTTGTACGTGACTTTTATTTCACGAAATATAGGGTAGATAGAACGTCGAGTCCGATTCGTCAATTCGCTTGAGACGATCGTTACGCGAAATGGCACGGGAGTATCGATGAAATATATTATTGAAATGCGTTCGCGGTTACTCGAGGCTCATTCGGCGGATGATCAATTAACAAATGAACACATTACGAGCCAGTTAAGGTTGTCGAGTTCGGTGACTGGCCTGTATTTTAGGAAGAGAAACGGTGGTTCGTGCTCGTTTCCTCTATGATTTATTTCGGGGGATCCTTCCAGCAGAAAACCTAGCCTCCCGGAGCACGTATCACAATGGCACGTACTTTCGCGCCTATCTTCTTCAATTTCTCTGTTGGAACATGTGATACTATCTTCCCTTTTCTACCGAACGAGTAATGTGCAATTTGCCGTTCGAGCTTTTCCCATTGCAGTGCGCGCTATTCCAACGAAGGTTTGTTGACCGCTGACCATTAATCAATCCGTCCATTCGGTTTGAATCTTCATTTGAACTAGACATTATCGACTTCGCTTTTTCTCTAGTTACGAAATTGTATCAATTATATTGATTAAATAATATATTTAAATCTTGCGGGCACAAGAGGAACCGGATAATCAAGCTTAAAAAAGGGTTAATCTGCTAATTGTAAGAATTGAATCCAATAATTGTTTTAAATCATTCAACGATTTTTTGATAAATAATGCACCTTTCCATTTGCACCTCGTGTGTGCGATATTTCCAGCATTGACTAAAAATTTTCAATGTTTGAAATGTCGGTTTTATACATAAGTTGTATATCAGTTTTTCCTGTTAATTTTTACTTTGGTTGAATTTAATATTATCGTACTTCTCCATGTATTCGGCCACAAGCGGAAAATACTAGTAATAGAAACGATA
The DNA here is from genome assembly GCA_948146005.1 of Nomada fucata. NCBI lineage: Eukaryota > Metazoa > Arthropoda > Insecta > Hymenoptera > Apidae > Nomada > Nomada fucata. The sequence goes on from OX411275.1 coordinate 11,923,819, forward strand.
TTTTTGTGTATCTGTTGGACTATATTTGCAACAGTAAGAACTAATTAGAATATTCGTGCTGCCGACTTAATCCACGATCTTCCATCGGTTGAACAACCAGCAAAAGGTACCAACTAATTAAGAATAGAGCCCACTCACTCGAAGCATTTCATCTCAATTTTCTCTACAGTATTATTATATATCATCCACGCAATTGAGACAGAAATTCACGACCCAGCAGAAGGTTCGCAGTAGGCGTTCGTAAAATTACATAAATCTTGTAAAAAAGCGTATCGCCATTCCCGCACATAAAATTCGCGCTACAAACGTGCCACCATACGCCCGGATCCGCGCGAAATAAAACCTCCTCCACCTCGAAGCCTTCCACTTCATCGTTCATCCACTGTAGAACAATTCCCCGTCGCGATTTCTCAACGGTTCACAGGGAAAACAGTAGCAAACAGCTCGCTGGCGCAGCCGCGATAATCGCGTTGCACCGTTGCAAAGAGTTAAGAGCCTCGCGAACATCAAAGCGTGACCAGACACTCGGAAATAAACGAGATGCAGAGGTATCTAACTCTGCCAAGCTGGTTATAATTTTATATGGTCGCCGGTGTCGCGTGTGACACGTCTCAGGACACGGGAATCCTCTATTTTATTTTTCCGGCGGTGTTTCACGTGGTCTTTTTTCTGTTTTTTTCACGCGTTAATGGACAGCGCGGGCGTGCCTCGCGAGATAATGGTCGAACTGAAACTCGTCACTACATCCTGGTTCCACTTGTTTCCCGTTTTCACATTCGTGGTCGATTTGTGTGATCTTGTGGAACGGAGTGGAGAGGTGCAACGTGTGTTCAGATAAGTGTTGTTGCAGATAATCTGTGAAGTGTTCTACGAATTGATGATAGGAGACGAAAGAAAGGGTTAAATATGGGTAATTTCATTATTCGTTTCTGTATAAAATGTCTAAACATTTTTTCTAAACCAAGTAATCACCTAAATATAGTATAAAATATGCTTCGAAACCCTTGTTTGCGGAGTTATCTTCACCTTATAAATATCAACTTTTCCCAGCCAGAAAACCCGTATATATACGTATAATACAAAAAATATGAACCTTTAAAATATTTCTATTTTAGCGGCACAGAGTCAACGCCAAAAATTTAAGTTGCGTTTCATTGCGGAACTATTCCCAAGGAGATGTTTTCATATGAATAGGTTCGATTGCGGTATCCACCCTTGTCTAGATAGACAATGTAAATCGTCTTTAACTCTCGGTGGAAGCGATCGCAATAATTGGGAATGGTCGAGCACGTCGGCCCTTCTATCCTCTCCTTCTCCTTCCCGTTGTCCCTTGACGCTACACCTTTCCTTACTTCTTACCCTACTGGACCATTCAGCTTTCACGTTGTCACGTAGCACGGTAAAAATGTGAAACGACCGCTAACTTCATTGCACATAAGTGGCGGCATGGGGAAGTGTCGCTGGTCTTTACGATCTTCTCTAGGAACTCGGAATACCTTGGTAGAGAATGGACCATTCCTGATGAGAATTCGAGCTCTCGGCTGCCTGCGATGATCGTTCAGCCACCTGAGTCCCCACCGCAGACCGAGCCATTGTGCACCGATATCTCGGGAAGGGGTGGACATTTGAGAATGATGTGTCGATTGGCGAGCAGCGGCTCTTAGTTTCAGACGTTTAGCTCTTAGTTTCAAAAATGTCAGAAATCGGCTTGCACAGTTTTTCATCCAAAGTGCAATATTAATGTTCGGTGCACGTGCAATCGCGATGTGCTACCTTCATTTGCAAAATTTCCACATCAGATCTGCCGATGTAAGAATACTGTTCTGTAAGGGAAAATTAGGTAAACTGTTTATCAAAATCTCCTTCGAATTTCTTCTGTTCGTTCAAGATCTCGTCTTCAAAGCAGCCGCGCGTGCACCGTATAAGCGCACTCAGCCAGTTTCGGAATATATGCCGAAGGCTGCAGTTTCGAAATCCATGTTTATTGAATCCGTCGTTTCCAGAGAGCCTGACTGGGATTTTGTACATTGGCTCTATTTACGCTGTCGCCACGTATCTTTGGATTACGTCTTAGGGCTATGTTTCAGAATAAACCGTACACTCTAAATGGGGTTCTTAACTGGAACACGTGTACGTGTAACCGTTTCTTGCCTTTAATATATCGCGCCGCGATTTTAATAAATCAGTTTCTTCCTTTGTTAAGATGTACATATATGTATCTACGTATATGTAATATATCTGTGCCGCTTTCGCTAGTTTACTCAGAGTCATCCCTACCACTATGTACTTTGCTTCACTTCGGCCGAGCGAGTAAAAAGTAGAAAAAATTTCATTGTTCATACGGCCAAGCGATGATTCATCGATTATATGCGGTAGGTTTGCGCCTTCATTGCCTACCATTCTTAGTCGATGTCGTGGTTCAATGATAGAGATGTTATTAATAACTTTAGTTACTCATACGAGAGTAAGTACGAACCGAAGGCAGAGATTCGATGATTAAAAAACTTCCATTCCCACCGCTAATTGGTTGGTTAATAATTGCCTTGTACTACAATTATTAGATTTATTATTAAGCTTTATCTTACGCTTTTTCACTGGATATTTAAACTCTACATGTAATTTTACGAACCTGGGGGGAACTGTAAAGTACACTCAAAAGAGAAAATAGTTTAAAATTTGAAAATCGATTGAAATTTTCTTACTTATCTGTTGTATTGTGCACCCTCAATATGACCCAATTCTAACTTTAAATTAGTACAACATTTTTGTCTTGCAGTTCTAAATTTAAAACGTTTAAATCTTAATGAAAAGATAAATCAGAATATTGCCCTTCCAATTGAATTCACGACTCCTCAATAAAACAAACTATCCTATTGAAAAACTAGTATCGAGTTATATAGACCCAATTACAATACGTGGGTTAACATTGCTCCAACAATTTCGATGGTTCGTTCAAGTACAGCAGTTTTTCGTAAAATATCCCGAAACAAAATAACTCGCAACGGAAACTCACCACAGCACAGTGGTAAAATCTTTCCGGGACTGGGTACACTGTGGAATTCTTAAAGATAAGAGGACACGTCACGCGTTCGAATGTTCGAATAATTATCATCAGGTTCAGCAATGATTCACAGTTTACCGGAATCGATCCGGACCCTTTAAGATTGCAATGTTTCCATTCAGTGGTGGGCAACGAGAAGCTTCGTATACCGTCGCTGTGATACATCATATATCATACACTCTCCAACCCCTTTATGGGTTCTGTATTCCCGACGGAGATATTCCGGCTTCAGCGTATTGTTCGATCGAATTGCGTAATTTAATTGCACAGATGGTAGTCAAGCTGCAGGTAGTTTTCATCCGTATCGACGACCATCGAGATAAAGCCATTTGAAATTTTCAACGTTATATTTAACGTGCACTCGAGTAGGTCTACGACGAATGAAGCCCGCTTCCGTTTAAAGTGTGTATAAAATGTGGCGCCGCGCGTTATCACCCGAAAAATCTTCCCTGCTTCTGACCGTAAAGTAAAGTGGCCGTGAGTGGCGTAGAAATTGTTGGAGTCAAAGGGGTGACGGTGGTGAAATTTTATGTTCGAGATTACTCGAAAATTGCTTGGTAATGGTTCGTTGGACATTTTCGATGGGCATTGTGCGTATCGTTACATGGAAATGAAATCGTTCAATTTCGTTCAATTTCGTTTGATCCTAAGCTCTTCGTGAACGAATATTTAAAACTTAGAAGAATGTCGCTTTAAGGTAAGGGTTAATGTAACGACAACTTTAATGAGATATTAAGGTTTATTCGCATATTTGTGCTTTTCATTCTATTCTCTACGCGTTTATAATTAATAAACTATTTTTAATGTTACATTTGGGGGGGCACATTGTATTCGTATTAATCACCGATACACAGAAAACTGACATACGCTTTTATAACATGAGGATAACAGACTGTCTCTGCGTCTCTCGACGTATATGTGCTAGTAGCCCCAAAGGGGTTAAAGAACTGTATGGAGCAAAAAAAAAGTCCATGGAATCTTGAACAACACGATCCCAACAGCAGTATCTCCCCTCGTCAATCCTTCCCCGGCATATACCACGCTATCGAAAGCAAATTAATAAACTTTTTCCATAAAGTAACATCGCGCAACAAAACAACGATAACGTTATCGATAAGACCGAAGGATTCAGGCAAAGCTGCGATAAACTTCCGAGAAACGGCAGTTAATAATTGGTCATTTAAACCAATTTCCGTTTAATATGTAAAAATGATAATTGGAATTCATACACACCAGCTCCTTTCATCTCACTGAGCCAGCAAAGCGTTCCCCAGCCGTTATCGCGTTGTTCAACCCATGAATAGATAGTTCTCTAAGAGAAATTACATTGTGCGCCGGCTTCCGGTTTATCGTTCAGCCATTACGAACGGCATCATGCTCGTGCCATAAATCATGAACAGCATTAGAGGGTGGCCACTATTTTTCACGTATATCTTCCATTAGCCTGCATCCTGGTACGTTCTCCACGCACGTACATCGGATCTGTAACGTGTGCAAACCGTCGAAGCCTGCCTTCCTTTTGCCACGCGTTGCTTTACGCCGCCAGGTAACACAAATTCACTGCCGCACGCCTGTGCATCGGTGTGTTTGCCTGCGTGTGCCTGTTTCTGCGAGGAAACGAGCGCAGGATGACGGGGGAAACAAAGTTCGTCGCGCGCAGCGTTGGAAGCTAAAGAGGCTTTAACGTTTTAACAGTTTAATATTGGAACGGCACGGACGTATTCGAGTTCGGTCAAAATGTTTAGAAAGCTAGGACGGGGTTGGTGGTTGCACGCGAGGGTTGGCGAAGATTTAAAGACCACTGGTATATAGTAGAATAGAATTTTGGGCAGTGCAATGGGTGGCTGGGTGATTTTAAGAGAATTTCAGGCGATGAAACGCGGAGACATTGCTTTATCCTTTCGTTGTTTGCTCCCGTTGTGTCTTTTGTATCTATTTAGGGCGGAACAGCGCGTGCCGTCTGATTGATGGATGTGTGTTGCTCTAGGATGTTTACTTGAGCTGCGATGATGATCATCTATTTTGGGATCTTCATCGAATCTCTTGCAGTAGGCATTTCCTAGAGGTGGATGTTATAATTTCCGATGAAATATGTGGAGATAATTTTATACGGAGAATTACTTTGACGAGCAGATATCGTGTCGCTCAAAGGTGTTTACATTTTTGTTTAGACATTTCATTCACTTTTATTCATTTTATATACGCATAAAAGTCGAACTCATTTCATTAACAGCCAATGCAGAATTTCAATTTCTGTTCACCAATTGCGTACAACATATTCCTAATGGTATTAATCCGTTCTATTTACATACGTAGAATGTTACGAGTTTACGTCCATTATGCTCAATTCGTGAAATCGCACCACGAAGTTCTATTCGTAATCATCTACTACCCTTCGATGTCGTTCTCTAATTTTATTAAAATATAATAAAATATTCCCTTCACTTGTCAAGTATATAATCGGAGGTTAAGATAAAAATAACTGAAAGAGCAATTGAAAGAGGATAATCCTTGCAATATCAGTAGTATCATAGCTCAATTCAAAATCTAATTTACGACGATAAAATTGGAGCGCGAAATTTCTCCTTTCCACGAATCACACATCCCAAAACTCATCAAAAACTTGTCAGGCGTCTCCTCCCTGATGCCAATTCCGAGACCAACCCCGAAATATCACTTTCCTCTTCTACCAGTGTTCCCTCGACCGGTTTATCTTGTATCCCGCAGGTTCAACGATCTGCCAGACAAAATAAGACTCTGGTCATCGCCATCCATCGTTGAACGGCAGCGTGATTACGGCTGCTTGAGGCCAAACAAAGGGAAAGTCAGGTTGAACGTGTAGTTTTAAATAGCCAGCCGTGCGGCCGCCGATTTCTTGTCGATCCCGTGCCACTCGACCACGGCCTTTTCTCTGACCAAGTGGCCCGGGAATAACCACTGTTGAATCGAATGGAACACGCTTCCCGTTTTACCAGACAGCAGACACGAACACGAGGCCGCGCTGTTTACTATACGTCGATGGGTTCGACGCACGGTCAATCGTTGAATCGTTCGATCGTCATTAATTTCCCCTGCAGACCCCTGCGTTATGATACGAAAGGGAAAGAAGGAGAGTATTTCATGAAAATTGTCTAATGCTCCCTGACGAAAGATGGATCACTAGAAATAGAGCGCGAGCAAGTTCGCTTCAGCAAGAATATGCGCTGCTCGAAGTATAATTGAAAATCTTTCTGCGACAGGTTCGAATTTTGAAAGTTGTCCAACTTTTGCATCGACCAAATGTATCAAGCTTACACGAGTACAATTTCACCGCCCTGTGTGCATACCAAGATCTTCAATTGGAACATGCCTCCGGTAATCTTGCACCTTTTGTATAAGACTGATCCTTTGTGCTCCGTAAAGCAAAGTTGTCGGACAGAAATCGTACCGATGGTACTACACCTATATTTGGCAATCAAATAGTTCGAAGCAGGGGTAACAGTTTAGCTAGGATCATAATCATCATCGTATTTCGGATGATAAAATAGTTTCAACTGAATGGTTGAATAGATACGATGACAGTACAATGAGCACGATTAACGGGAGAAATCCAGGACGAATAGCAAAGGGGTTGAAAGAAATATCGAAGGCGTGCTTTAAAATTTGTCGCCAGTCGTATACGAAACGGCACATCGACCGTGCGATCAGCGAGCAATTATAATTGCAAATCGAGGCCATGATCGGTATTTATCAGCGTTGATTAAATTAGGCCGCCGTGTATAGTCTGGATGAGCAAAGCCTTCGCTGCTTGCCCGCCCTTTTCTCTCGAGCTGTTCAATTTTGTGCTCCCATTTAGAGCGAGGAAGATATAGGAGAGAATCGTAGAATGGGATAAACAGGGACGGAAAAAAATTGCTGGCTCGGTATTTCTTCGTCAGCTGTTGCATATTCACGATCCGGTTTACCAGACTGCTAATGCTTGAAACTTGGAATTGGCGGGCCTGTGGAAGAAGCGCTTTCGTGTTTTGGAATTGGTATTAGGGGGACGCGTGGGCTTTTGTGGCGGTGCAATTGTGGAACATAGGGAAGAATGGAACTTATGCAGCTTTGCGAAATGTGTTGCAATAAAACGGGAGAAAATCATTAATAAGTAGAGTATGTAGGTGAGATGATAATAAAATATTCCGGATTAATGGAGGTTTATTTAGCTAACTAATTGAAAGGATATTTTACGCCTCGGACCTATGTATACACCCCATTTACAATTCTATTTCTGGCTTGCTTATACGTGTTCGTCGAACTTAATACTGTACGATTTTACTACTGAACAATTTCGTCGACCTTAATTTCAATATGTCTATAGACGCATAAAATTTTAGTTAAAATCTCCAGCTATTTGAGAGAACTGTGATATTTTATTCAATAAATTTTCCAGTGGAGATTGCAATCGTACTAGAAGGCAGCATTGTCTTTTTTCATTGTCAGCGAACTAATCAGCATATTTCATTTATTATGTAATACACTTCGTTTTATAATGGAATCCTGTACAATTTGTTCGCGAATTTCATATAATAGCTAACACCCTTTCAATCCCACGACCGACCATTCCATATTTTTGTCCATCAACCAGCGTCTACGGACGTTCAACGATCTCAATAAATTATTTTCTTCCCTGCACGGGACGTTGCGTACGGAATATATACGCAAGTGTCACGACGTGTATACGGAACATAAAAATTAGGTGTTGACTGTTTGTCTTCTTGTCCCTAACGTAAACCCCTGCCCCTGTTCTTGTTCCTTTTTACCTCAAATCAGTCTTCGAGGGGGCGCACCACTGAAGGGGTGACGACGCAACCAGCGGTCGAAGTGTTGACCAATAGACAGAGTTTCCTGGTTCGCGTGGCATGTGCGGGTTTGCCATGAGTGCACCTTAGTCGCCGAGGTTAGGAGAAACTGGACCCGAAGGCTGTAAATTCGTTGTGGAGACTCCACGGTTCGTCGTAAATTCGTAATACGTCAATCGTCGCGGCGGAAGGAAGATTAAGATCCCGCAAGGTTATGCGGTAACTGGTAGGCGTAAAGTATTTCAAGTGAAAATCAGTTTGTGAAAATTTTCATTCTGCGTCCGCCCGCTGATTTTATAGTTCTGCTTCGAGTTCGTCTTCCGACGTGCCGTTAATCTGGAACGTTTCGTTCCACATAAATCTATACACAATACGAACGTGCCGAATATATTTCATCTATTTCTAACAACGAGCTTCTAAATTTGCACGACGAATAAATCATATTATACGTCGGCTTCGTGACAGCACACAAATTGCTTACCGTATAATGAAATAAATTTAGACCCTCCGAAAACGACTTCCAGGGCAGGATTATTAATCGAACGTTCTACGGATTCGACTCGATACCAGAATCTCCGTTCGACTGGCCGATATTAGTTTTCGCCGACCGGAAAGTGGCGTTTCAATCGCCCCTCAGACGCAGTCCTATCAAAATCCTAACACCGTTCATCCCCCCCCAAACGCGGTTTCCACTGAAACTGTAAATATCTTGCGGTACATTTCCCGATGAATCTCGGCGAAAGTAAATACGCCGTTTCGCATAAATGTAACGGGGGCTGGTGGGCCCGGTCCCTTTGAGGCAGAAAGCCCTTGGAGCAAATTACGCCGGTCGTTGCCTTCGTCAAAAGTTCGCCAGCATGTCCACACCGACAGGCAGACGTGAGAGGGAGAGAGCGAGAGAGAGAGCGTTGCTCGCAAGTGGAAACACCGAGTGTGGCCAGGACATTGCAGAACGTTCGAGTGGAAACTGAACTCGATGCGATCGTGGTACGCGAAACAATGGCCCGCATGCTCAACAGTTGCGGTAACTCCGGGATCGAAAGCAAGTCCTGTCGATACCAAATTACCGCATTTTCGAACGAGTCCGCGAGCGCGTAATCCCAATTCACGACATCCAAGGGGCGCCTAAAGGGTTCGTCTCATTGGTCAAGGGGTGGGCCGATCCTCAAGAGAATTAACTGACAGTTATGTTTCGGTTAAACTTTCGGGACAATGTACCTCTCGGTCGCATTTTTCTATCGCTATCGACAAATGTTTGCAACTTTATAAAAGAAACCTATCGACAAACTCATTGGATTGCAAGATGTATATCCTTCTTTTTTGTTTATATCGAATAGATAAATTGTCGTAAAAGTCTCGAAAACTTTGTATTTGCTATTTCAATTTAATGGGATGGGGATACTTAAGGCGAACTCAAATTGGTCAGTTACTTTTCAGGAAAAAGTCTGAACACATGCCCCTTTTCTATATCCTCTTTTTACGGTGAAATGAATCATGCGACAATTAATCCTGCCACCCCATTCCTAACACATTAAGCAAACGAACAAGTAAACTAGTAAATGAATTCGTTCCTCGTAACGAATGCGACTACGTATTTGAATCTCCCAAGAAAGCCAGGCATCATTGCCAATCAACCCCCCCTGCTCCCCGATCGCGTGGACGATTATTCCCGCATCTAATCATACCATTGTTCCATTGAAACGCCGCATCGCATTCAGCTAAATTGATGCCAGCCTCCCAACAGATTAATAATTACTTTCGAACGATCCAAACCTCCGACATTTACGAAAACCTCGAAAGTGTCCCCCAGAAAGTGTGTCGCGAATTATTATTATCCATCTCCGTTGAACCCCCCGCCCAGGCCCCCCCCCAGCCCCCCTCCAATTCCCACGATAGCGATCAAACAAAGCCGAGTAACAATCACGATTCGCCTAATGCAGCGGATAATCTCAGGCGGATGCGCGTAATTAGTGAGATTCGAAGGGTGATATAGGTATTGGGCGCGTTGCCCGAAGGGGTCAAAGTAGATTTGCGTAGACGCGTATTGTCCTGGCCGGAAGCGGGGCCTCGGCCGCCGTCGCTTTTGGCGGCCACCTCTGCCAACTATCACATTGATAATCCGGGCTAATGCCGAAGGAATAATTGAGCGACACCGGCGAGCACCGGCGCGTTTGCCGCAACTTCCTATCCAGTGGGCCCTGTCGGTTCTGGTTTCGACGTGGACCAAAATTGTGTAAGCTGCGCCGGTGTTCCGCGTCGGCCGTGCCCCGGGCTTGATAGAATAACTGAGCATTGACTTTCAACGACAAACAGTTGCTCGGAAGTCAATTATTAGCCGGGGGGCACGGTAATGCGTTCGCCGCGAGAACGACTCGAGAGCGCACTAATTTTTGCAAACGAGCGCGCGGCCCGTTGAAATTTTTAAACCGCCCGAGATTGCGGCCCGAACGTCCCACGTCCCTGGATAATTGCGTTTATTACGCGATAATACAGTTTTTTCGCTTCGGCCCGCCGGTGCACGGCCGCGGGTATTTATTTTTCTCGGCCACGGGAGGGGTGTACCGTGCGCAGATTATGTTCCACGGTGATTAAGTAGCGCACAGTGGTTGCGGGCTATTCTCCTGGTCGACCGGATGCTTTCCAGTCATGGAGAGTTTCTGCTATGAATGGTTATGCGGTAGTTTCGTTTTCGCGGTATGGACAGATTGTTAGTGAAGTTGTCTCGTATCGCAAGATTTGCACGATTCTGTTCGATCGGATGTTCGAACTTTGTTCGGCCTGAGATAAATCTCGAACAATTTCATCATCATGGTATTATTATTATCAACGAAGAAATTCAGGGATTGACGTCGGATCACGTTTTAATTATTCCCTGTCTCGACCATCGATTTCGTTAATCATTTTATATGGGCGGCGCATGCGGAATAGATTTGGAAATTGAAAGGTTAAGTAGGAAATACCAGAATAAAGATAAGTTTGGTAACATCGTTCGATTTCTATTTAGGTTATCGGTTTCGTAGCGACAAAGATCATCAGTCACTGGAGATGATGTTTTCAGATCGAAGTAAACCACCCTGTAATATTCAATCCAGATTATGTTCGACAAGGATTTATATTTTGGGAAACGAGGAGCAGTGGTTAGTAGACGAGCTGTTCCTCTTTTCACTGATTCAGCGAGCGCTCTAAGGACTTTCACTTATAGCGTAATTCCCGTTGTGGATAGCTGAGGAAACGGAGGTCGTTTAGAAGATCGTCGTGCCATGGTTGGGAAATTTTAGAGCAATTTTACGACCTTTGCGTAGAGGTTTTAGTGTCGCGGCTTACTTCTGCAGTTGAAAAGTTATCCTTTGTTCTTGTGACAATGATTATGTTGTTATTTATGGGCAAGTAGGTGAGTGAAACTATGAGGAAACTATGAGGAAAGTTTCCGTAAATTGTATTGGCGAAGGAGGATTCTGTTAATATAGAATTGGCGAACGATGGTTTTCATAATATATACAAAATTGCGTTTGGCTTTCTGCTAGTATTTTTCGGGACCATTTTGATGAAGAATAGATTACCTTTTTTCTTGAATACAAAGTACCGAATTTTTTGTACGATTTCTTTGGAAAGGAAAAACGTGTATTCCATACAGCTATCTGTATTTTTGTGTGATAAAGAATACAGGTGAAGTAAAAGAGACCAGAACTCTATTTGTAGATTCGAATGTTTTTGTACCGTTTGTATTGTGATAATATCAATTTGTTATTTGTGCATGTATTTCGGATGAAAATATTTTTCGAAGCGGACAATTAATTTAGAATTACAAACAATTTCTTACAAACAATTTATTACATGTATCCTATTGTGTGCATCGATTTTTTCCATATCAGAAATTTCGCAGTTCAATGGAATCTGGCATCGTCACTTGCTTGCTTAATTTCTTCCTGACATTCATAATAAAAATCACACGAATATCGCTTATCCGATCACCAATATGTCCTTACTATTTACAGCCTTTTAAAATTCTATAAATGAAATGAATACCACTATCTCTGTCACAGACAAGAGTCAAGCCATTGATCCTTTCCGCGACGGTAGTGCGATGGCCCAGAACTATCGACTCATCAGCGACCTCCGACACTGAAATGTTCTCCAACAATTCGGAGAACTACGAATAGTGTCCGCGCACAAGTGTATCAAGAATAAATTCCAGCCGCTTCGAATAAAACAATTTCAATCACCGGCCTCATTAAATACTTTCCCCATTTCCCTTCGCCTCCCTCCTGTGCAAACCTGAAAACCAGTGTGGGGGTGGGGGAAGAACCCATCCGTCTCGCGTTAGTCAAGAGAACGCAAACATCGCCGACATGTCGGGGACTTTTGACGATGCTTAGCGCGCGGCATCGCGACGCCTCGCGTCACCCCGTTCGTCCTCCCTCTGTCTGCGCTCTGTCAATCCGGTCGATGAGCCCAATTGAATCGACGTTTCGAGCGTAATCCAGCTTTATTGGCGAGCGGCGACAAAGCAAAGCTGGTACGTATGCTCGCCTTAATCCCCACTGGCGTGAATGGCGTGAAAACTTCAACAGTTCGAGGCCGTGGCAGCTAGTGTCGCCGGCCACTCGATCTATGGAGGGGCTCACGGCCATTCAGTAGTCGCTTTTAACGCTGAAAGCACCCCCAAAGAAGAAAAGCAGCCACCCTTGTCCGACTCCCCCACTCTTTTCCTTCGGTTCGTTCGTTCGTGAAAGTGAGGCACGGCATCGGAAAGTGGACACTTCTCCCAAAAGGCTTCGCGAGCATGAACCGTCAAAGTACTCGGACACATTTTAGCACATCTTCGAGAGAAGCGTTTATTCTGTATACCTTCTGTGCAGCTCGATGGGGAGTGGCTGTATCGATACTCCGACCATGGCCCTCTTCTCGACCTCCGATATTTTGGAAGCCGATTTTGCCGGAGATTGTATTAGGCGTACCGTTCTGGTTCAGTGATTGACCGGGGCTTGCGTTAACGTTCGATGATTATTGTTCGTGTGGATTACGGTTAAGAAAGAGTGGTTACGATGGGTGGATATTTATTGAAGAAGTTGTATCGATAAATAAGTATTATAATAGTAGCTGGGAGATACCTTCAGTTTAAGTGCATTCAGTTTCTTGATATTATTAATAAACATATTGTTTATCGTATAACGTACAATCATTGGAATGATATGCACGATATTTGTTTATCACTATTGCGAAGAAGAGTATGGGAAAATGAAATATGTGTAGATATATAATATAATATTATCGTAAATTTCTATGATAGTACACTGTGTGTACATACATATATCTATTTAATGGATTGCCAGAGTGACGCGTTAAATACAGGAACAATAAAAATTGGATTCAATTTCTAACGGCGCCCCTGGCCGGGCAGATTAATCAATCGTCCTTTGAAAACAGGAAAAGGGGCTACTTTTTGGTTGCCCTGCAAGAAGGTACTGATAATTTTCTATTCTCAAATTAATAGGGCACCAAACGATCAGCACTTTCAACCGAGCTCCCTTAAGCTCCTTTTCTCCTGCAGCTTGTTCTCTAATCCTTCGCTCTCTTTTTCTTCGCGCTCTATTCAACGTCCACTAAATTCTTTCAGCAAAGCCCGCTCCCCTTTATCTCTTTCGACGATGTGCTCGACGTTTAAATACTTCGAGCATAGCCCTCTCGCATGGAGGGAGCCTCGAAGCGTGACTCTTTATCCTCCTCCTGTCTTTCGCATAAATGCTGCTGGCCGTGAATTTTAGTCGCGCCGGCACCGCTTCACCGTTTCCCTGTTGCAACCCTGTTTCGACATTAATTCGCTGGATCTGCGCGGAAAACACTTTGGGAAGTGAGAGTAGATCGTACGGAACTGCGTATTTGTAAACAAATACATTCGGCTGAAATTGGAAACCCTGAGTGTGAATGGAAAATAAATTTGGTTCGCTGGAAGAACCTTTTTTTTTAAAAAAAGTACGTGTACTGGCAAGTATTCCAGTAACCTCGTTTCAATTATCTCGCGAAACATAACTTCATATGAACAATAAACCATGATTATGTCAAATATGTCTACATACTTAGCAAATATATAGGTTTCGATGAAAACAATTTAAATGCGAATAACCCCCGCAAAACAATACACCGTTTGTATTAAAAAAGACAAATGCTTTTATAGAATTTAATTTAAAACACAGGCAACGCGGCTGACAAGAGTTACGTCGCCGTTCTTGTATATTTATTCCAAATTGCACGACCGATAAAACGTGAATGCAGATCATACAATTTGAATCGTTGCCGAACGAAAATTTCTATAGAACGTACCGCTCGGCTTTTAACGAAGAATCATATCATCGTTTTTACTTTACCGGGCATTATTTCGAACGCGCTGTATTGTAAACGCGATCGCGTTATCAATGAGCCTCCGAAGACCGTCGATGATGCTATCGTGCATTGTTCCCGTGTTACTGCTGCAGGTAGTTATAATCCTCATTTCGCATATCAAATGAAGTTTTTAGTTATGCGAGCGCGCGCACCGCGCGTCGAATGAGCTCGCTTAATTAAATTACGCGCGGACCGTCCACACTTCCAGTATGGCGGATTTTCTTCTTTTTTTTTACGAAATCGTATTAAACGTTGAATTGCGTTTCGGTTCGCACCGTTTATTCCATTGAACGGGATTCGTTTGGTACTTGTTTTTGGGAATTCTGGGATTAGTGTTATTTAGAATACACTTACTCTTTTGCTTGCGTGTATTATTTATTTGATATATATAGAATATAATACTCAATAACTTGCAATAAACTATTACTATGCCCGAAATTTGTTCATGGTACGACTCTGAAACAAACTATCTTCAAGCAGATAATAACGTATTTCCATCCTACCAGAACACCCTAAGCCCTAAAGCGATACAGGTGCAGACGATGGCCATTTTAATATTAGACTGGTCGTTCAGGATCGTGGTGTGCACGTCATCGACATTCTCCAAAATCGAGGGGTTTAACGACTCACGGCGAGTTTAAGGTTCGATCTTAACGAGCACGTCGATTGGACGGGTTTACAGAACGAATCGAACATTGGTTGTAACGTTACACCTCGATCGGATTCTATATAAACGTCTTATGATCCCATAACACGAACTCGTTTCGCGTTTTTTTTTTTTTCCTTCACTTTAGCTGCCGGTGAACCAGCAGGAACGTTCATTGCTGAGTTAGAGAAGTTAGAAATCTATGGTAGTGCGAATGGGGACGATTATTCGGCGAGCTTTATGCCACTTTGCGCCCCGAAAAAGTGAATGTAGAATCGTTATACCGAATGGGTTAATATCGTTAAGATAATGGTATACGTTTTTGTTGAAAAACGTTATTTATTCTGCCGGCTATCACAGCTTACGTATGTTACGTTTCATGGATAAAGCAAAGGGACGTTTGAGAAATGGTCTCTCGTTTACAATTATTACTCGTTGATTGTACCCCTCGTTTTTTTCATTCCACCCACCTATATATCACACTTGCCTCTTCTCTCCAGTTCCCCCGATCGTTCGTTCAGCTACACGCTATCCAATCATACCCCAATACGTAGTTACTTTCACACAAACACGCGCCTCTTTCTTCTCATCCGAGGTTTCTAGCAAACGTTGACTTCCGGTTTTCACAAGTAGCATAGGCACGAAATATCTAATTTTTTATAAGAAAAAGTAATAATAGCAATTGTTTATTTTAATACAAGCTGTCCAATTATTTTTCATTACCCTATACTCCATACTTCCTGACCAACTTAAGGATCAAGTATGCTGTCCCATTTTCCGTACTACACGAATATTAATATTTTACCACAGACACTGGTAATTACTCTCTGTAAAGAAAAAAAGTATGACGAACTCTCCTCACCTGTCACCGCACGAAGGAAAAAAACGTGACGAAACTTCGCCGCCGTAGCCGCAAAGGAAATCAAAACTAATGTCCGATGTAACAACCTACGCAACCACTCCCTGTCATCTTTCATCTTGTCCCTGTCGTACAAACTTTTACCACGTGTTCCCATGTCGTCAATGGGCCTCGCCATCAGCCCCCGTCAAACGACAGTCGCGACGCGTTGGAAGAGATTTGCCCTGCGTTAGTTACGGTCAATTAGAAGTCCGTGGTAATGGAGCATCGAATCGGGAGGGGTCGCACGGCGGAGAGGAACGAACGAACGAAAAAAGAACGTGGGGACGTACGGTGTGCGTGACGCCATTATTTACCTCGCGGTAATTAATTGTCATCTCCGGGCGGGTGGAAAAAAGGTGCAGGCACCACCTGTCGCGACGGGACAGCGGAAACCTTATATTTCCAATATTATCACGTCCGTAATTTCCTGCTGACGGCCTGGCCGGGGCTCGTAATGTTCCCGTGGAATTAATCCTTTCTGCGAAATTATGATCTCCCGAGTCACATTTAACCGCGGCCAATAGTTTCGTTTCCCAGACGAGGCGGCGAACGCCAGGTGTAGCTCATTTTCAGCGGATTTTATCAGCTGTTCGATCGTACTGGCTCGCGGGGATAAATCTGAGAATAGAATTGGGGCGCGGATGGTGTGCTGGCTGCAAGGTGAAAAGAAGAGGGAATATTGGACATTGGGGAAAAATAGATATATGTGAAAGAGGCGGGGAATGGAGCAGGGGTGAAAAAATTAATATTCAAGCGAAAGACGGATAAGGAAAATTCGACGCGACGTTGTAATTGGTTAAATTGATAGTCTTTAGCGAAAGAATGTTGGACGTACGATCGATGAATAATATTGTTTATAAAATCGTACGATTGTAGGCATAGACGAGAAACGTAGTTATTTGTTTCTGTTCGAATGCGCAGCCCTACGTTTCAATGCCTTTTTATTTTCAACACGGAACGAAATTTTAATTTCGATCGTACCCTGTCGTTGCATCTGCTTAATGAGTAAAATACGAATTACGGATTAAAAAGGAAACTCAGTGAAGCGGATAATGTCATGGAACTTTTCCTACCTTTTAAACCCGGGAACATTTGCAATTTCATTTTGTCAAAGCCCCCACAGTACCCACCCCATGTTTGAAAAAAACAGTATCCATGATTGTCAACACGAAATCCCTTTGCCAACCGTCCAAACCCGCGGAATTCGATCGCTCGTCACGGCCCATGCAGTTTCAAAGAAATACCGTCCCACGACTATTCCCGTCCAGAACAACGCTTTCGAGATATCCACGTCATAAAGAGGTCTTGACACGGGGTTGCAAACTCTTGTTCCCCGTACACCCGCCGAGAATGAACGTAAAAGCTTTCGTTTGTCCGGCCAGTTGTTCCTTTGGACCTCGGAAACGACGCGTGTACTCGAGGACAAGCGTCGTGGGTCCAGGAATGGCGAGAATGGCGGCGAGTCGTAATTTTCCAGTGACTAGTTCACGGGTCGAGAGTAGAATCGGACCGGCCGTTACCCCGATCGCCACCCCTAATCTTCGGTTCCTGTCTTGAAAGCTGCAAGTTCGCAGCGGCGAACTGAATTCTCTATGGTATTGTACGAGAATAAAGGAGAACTCATTTTCACAAGTGTCAGCGTGAAAGACGAAGCTGAGTTCTCGATTACGATTTATAAAACTAGATTAGCAGACCTCGCCCATTTCAGCGTGGAGAGGGTTAGTCGAGAATTGCAGATTGTAGATTTGATTGCGCGTAAATATAATATGTACTCGTGGGATATTCATTTATTCTGGCGTTGATTTAAATTTAGTTTGAGGCAGATAAGCTTCGCAGCCTTACGGTAAAATGATATTGACGTAGCCGTTAGGCCCGGCCATTCCGTGCTGAATTTTACGATGGATTCATAAACGGGCTCCTCGCACATGGACGGAACTGACGGTATTATTTATGCTGAACACTTTTATATGTTCCACATTCCGGCATAATTTTTTACGTGCTTGTGCCTCGGCGCAGTTGTAAAGAGCGTTTACGTACTTTTTCTACCGTAAATGGAGTGAAATAGCTGTGCATTTGGTATATTGCAAATTTATGCTGCGCGTTATATTAGTTTATTCATATCCGTTCGTAAATTTCTTTGTTTTTATTCCATTGTTATTGTCGCCGTAATAACGATCCAACTGCACCCGGCTCGCTAATAACACAATTCTCAACCATTACCGCGTAATTTTAAATCGTCGAATTTATTAACGTTTTATACAATTAAATACATGAAACGGTAAAGAAATGTTTTCCCCCGCGGATATAATCGTCAACTATTCCCCAGCAATTTTTGTTATCGTCCCCGAGCACTATTCTCGAAATTAGACTTCCGCGACATCAGTTTGCCTCTGCCATTTTTTTTTCCGTGCGTGCATGCGCTCAAATATTTCCTCTCCTTTACTTTAGGGCTCGCACTTGGTTGAGAAATGCGCC
This sequence comes from Nomada fucata, assembly GCA_948146005.1. Taxonomy (NCBI): domain Eukaryota; kingdom Metazoa; phylum Arthropoda; class Insecta; order Hymenoptera; family Apidae; genus Nomada; species Nomada fucata. Next base: position 11,942,106 of record OX411275.1, read on the forward strand.
ACAGTATACAGGATCTCGCGAAGAATGCCAGTCTACGTAACCCCATTCCACCGGTCTGCAGCTGTCGGAGCTTGCAAGCATTAAAAATGGTGGAGCCGCCTCGAGCTAAAAGCTCCTCGCGATACCGGTAACCCCTGTGTTCCTTCATGATACTAAGTTGGGATATTCACGGCGGCTTAATAGTCGCCAGTGGTGCGCCGTGTGTTTCGCCTCCACATTTCCCTCTCGCCGTCTGTTACCGATGGACGGTGATTCCATTCTTGCTTATGATTTTTGAACAGCTCGGCGATCCTGAAGTTCTTGTCCCGAATACTCTTTGCGAATTGCACACACGTATTTCACATTTTAATTCGTTCATTGACTGATGGATTGTTCACAATATTATGCGTACTTGTTGTAATAAAGCAAAATGTTTACATTTATAGTGCTGGTGATAAGTAGTCGAACGCTCAAATGAAATCAAGCCAGCAGATGAAATATATATTAAGACAGAGAAACGTGCATATCTTAAAAGTTGCCAATTTTTGTCCAAATGACGCTCATCAATGTGTCCATCACTGTATCTCCGTGTTTCTGTATCATATTGTTTAATTATATTGTTTAATCGTAGAAGTAAAGTGAAAAGTGAATGAGTAATGATGACGAGAAGATGCTGCCAATTTCGCGGCAGGTTCACGCGACGGATATGTGACGCGAGAGAGGCACGATCGTGACGAATCATCTGTCAGGTGGTTACTTGGCCCCGTGCAACACGAGCTAGAACGGTATGCTCGATCCATGCTTGCACCGTGTCCTCTTTTGATAGTGTGCCAAAAATGCTGACCCGCGAATGAACGAGGGAATCGCAGCAAATCGTTCCGCGTTCCTCGCGCGTCGATAATTTTCGCATCGCCACCGTGAATTTTCAGGAAAATCTGTAACTTCGCGTGGACGTGGTAAACGTTACATCGCGCGGCACGCACGTACAATAAATAAACGAAGGGTTACATATAATATAGCAGCGAGGTATAAAAATGTTTATTCGCGGCGTCGCGGGGCAGGCAGCGCTTTTTCATCGATTTTACGACACTGACTCCGCTCGTGGTTAATGAAACATTTATTTTACCGAATACTAATTAACGTTTATTAACGAATATTAAATTAACGCGATTGTTTGGTCGACGTTTTGATGTTTCGAACGACATCTGATGAATATTGCACTTGGAACGAAGATAGATGCGACAGTTCGAACGATGGAAGACAGCTTGTGTTATCATTAATTATTGACACTGATGTCTCGCGATAGATAGTAGATTTATAAAGTGTCGCTATTTTTAATGAGACAGCTAAGCAGGTAATATTGAGAACCGTTGTGTTATATTAACGTTAGTGGTAAATTGGACATGTATGCCAGACATTCTTATATTTTTAATGAAATATAAATATACCTTTGTCGTTTTAGTCTTTCAGCATCTGTCAATTAACGATACCCCCGCGTCTAGGTTTTTCATATAGAATTTATCAATTTAGATCTCCTTCGCTGCGGTATCCCTGATATTAAACATCTTCTGCCACACAATACAACACGCCAATGTTGCATAGTGTGTGCCGAATTTAGACTACTTACAGTACAAAGCAATATTCGCAAGCGTATCGTTTGCACATTTCCTTAATGTCTACCGTTCACCGGATCCAGTGCAAATATTCGTTAGTCGTCGAATATCAGAAAAATGAGGATATCAGGTCCATCTCTGGTCCGCTCGACAGTATTCTCCGCACGTACACGCCGAAGAGATACGATATTGTCGGTCGAATTCGTTTCTATCTGCGAACCTCTGCCCCGCCCTCGTCCCTGTGTTCTTTGCGTTTTCTATTCTCCCTGCCAATGCAGCAAATTGCCCGAGGGACCGTGCCTATAAAGAGATATGTCATTGAATTATTGCGGATCTTCCTTAAGAAATCAGGACAACGATAAATATTGATCGAGGCAATACTTCTTGTCAAGATTCTCTCGGCTGAGAAATAATTCTGTCATCCGGCGCCAGTGACGTATGAAATTTGCTCGCCTAGCTATTATGGACCAAAGAGTTGCGCCATCCAGGCGGATTCGCTAATTGTTATGGATTCTTGTTTGATATAATATTTGCCGTCATTGTTGACGCGATGACCGCCGTCATCGATCGCCCATACTTATTGGGAAAGCTGCGGGCTCGACGGAAACATGGTTCGCTAATTGGGAACAATCGTGTTGACAGTTGTGTGTTTATATTAGAGCCGGGGTATTCTCTTTTATGCCCTTGCGTCATTCACCATTCGACATTCCCCTGTCTATGTTTGAACGATTTTTTGAACGTACCATGCATTTGAGGATGTACACCTTTTCTTTCGTACTCTTTTGTACATTATATCTATCGCGGCATTTGAATAGCATTTTGAACGAACGGTTTTAACGGAAGTCGAAATGGAAACTTGGTTAAGAATGTTACATTTAATAATCGTAATCTTGTAATCATTATTTGAGCTTGTCTTCGATTTATCAATTTTGCAATGGGTAAGTTTAATAAGTTTGTAATCCTATTTTTGTTGCAGGTACTTGCAGTTAATCGTATTTAGAACCCACCAAGACCAGAAGTTTTTTGAGATCGATACCAAAGCTACCGAGGGCTGAAAACGTACGTGATAGTAAAAATTAGCAGTATTTTTCTTTGCGGTATATATAAACTTTGACCCAGTTTTAATATTTATGAATAGCATTAGTTAAAATGTTTCGGTGCTCAAGTAGATATTATACTTGAACTAGATAATTTGATTTAAAGGACTAAACAACGTGTAATCTAACTTATTGCTGTTTCGACGTTATTTAATATTATTACGAATTTTTCGATTTTCTAAAGAAATTAACGTCGGAAATGTCGAAGTCCTTTAAACGATATCGTCTAAAGCGGTTTGCGACATTTGGAAAACGTCACAGCTAACATTATAGCAGCTCCAACGTTCACAGAACCGTGCGCCTTTCACTGACCACTGACCAAAGTTTTTAAGTAGCCGACTGTTTAATCAAAAATTGAGATAAATGTCGTCCAGTCTACATTCCGCTCCTGTACCTTCCAAGAAAGTGGGTCTTTGATTCGTCGTCCACGTTACTTTCTTCCATCAATATTTCATGCCTTCCGTGGCTCAACTCCTTCCAACTTTGGGCCACGTTTTCTTTTTCGCGGAGAATGATCCCGACATTTCGTTAGCATTGCAAGCAGCTTCATCAAGAATCCGAGAATCAACAGAAGTTTATCTCGCACTGACCAACCGTAGAGCCAACTGTTAAATAAAAGGAAAAAAATAGCAGAAGCTAACTTACCCCAAAGGAATAAAAATCAGTACGCGTAAATATCTTTCCTTCGAAAAAGTTCCACCCATCCCTGTATACTTCCGCGAACATGCAAATACCTTTGCCCCAGCACAATTATGCCGTCCCTCCATAAGACACCGAATTCCAAATACCAAACACACAACCCTGTCGATGTTGCAGCAAAGGCGAGCCGCGCGTTCCGCGAATAAATCTTCGCAAAAGCCGGCATTAATTTGTTGAGAATTAGTGTAGTGAATTTCAGGCGCAAAGACGTAATTGTATGTTACACTGTACACGTCGGAATGCATGCGTTCTATTTTTGGCTTTGGAAATGCTATTGACCTTTCACTGTGTTATGCAGATGTATTCTCCTTGTATACGCTGTGTTGTTTAACACGTGGACTCAGTTTTTTGGTATTGAAAGGCTATTGGTGGATGAGCTGGTGGGCGCCGGAGTGAATTTGATCGAAGTTCAATTATTATAGGAGCTTGGACGTGGATTGGAAGACGGTAGGGATGTTAAGGAAAGGGCGAGTTTTCCCGATGATATGTCGAATTCCGGGTCCCTCCTAGTTTATCCTGGCTGTTCCTAGGTACCTAGGCGACCATTCAGGTAGGCTCGCGAGACAACAGCCTATCTACGGCGTGCAGGATGGCAATGAATTATCGCGTTCACATAGAAGCTCATATTTAATGCGCTGCTGAAGCCCGACAAACATTTGCCGAAGCATCGTTTCTGCGGCTGTTTCTACTTTTCTCGCGGCCGCGTTTATAGCGCACACAAACGGCACCGACCGGCGATGAAGAGGGCGATGAAGAGGGCGACGTTTCGCAAACTGTTTGCGGATTGGCCTGGCCGCAGTTATCAGGGACTACCGGCGTCAGCTTCGTGTTCGCGATACTCCTTCCGCGAAACCGGTACTCGCGCGCACGCCACAGCGGAACTCCTTTTCGTCGTATCGTGCGCCATTTTCGACTCGAAATGCCGAAATGAATTTTTCTCTGGCCCGTTTCAAAGGATTTCCTCTCACCAGCCGTCCGGGCTCCGCGATGCCCGGGTCTACCTACCAGCACAGACACGCGCCACCGTTAACGGAGTTCGGGTCAGGTCTCTTTTTCGAGTAACTCGGTGCTGCCGGTACGCCACGTGTGTTACGCGGCACACCTGTGCCCGAATGCACACGTATGTACGTGCGCACCGACCGTTCGGTCTTTGCTTCCGGTTCAAAGGTCAAAGTTGCTGGCCACCGTCTGTGCTTCTTGCGGTCGTACGCGATAGGATACGAAGAAGGGGACGGTTGAATAGTTTTCTTCGTTCCTTATATTCGAGTCGCTTTGAGCCCGTGCACGGTTCGCCTGTAATTTGTACATTTCAAATCGCGGTTTTTCTTCGAGCACAAAGGCGTTTTAAATATGAAAGATGTATTTAGATGTTTAGGGTTAATGTGCGACGCGCATTTGGATTCGTCAGCAGGACACTATCAATTTCTTCGCGTCAACTTCGATTATGCAATCTGAGATATGTGACACCGTTGATTTTAAAGCGAACGATTGATTCGAAAGGAGGGGCTCTTCAGCACCAACATTTTTAAGCAATCGTAAATTTTTCTAATTTCGTATTACGCTGACAAGCAGAAAAGAAACTTTAAACAATCAGCTTGAACTTTAAAGTGTGGTCATGTTTTTTTAGCAATGAGTCCCTTTATCCCCTTCGATACCTGCCACAATTTTATGCATTTTCACTTGAGAAAAATGTCCAATGCATTGAAAATATTAATGACCAAAAGGCACCCCGTTCACATCAACTCGAACGCTCGACTGCCAACTTTTACAAAACGAATCCTACATTTTCGTTGACATCGGTACCTCCCTTCTCCCCAAATCATATTCCCTCGCGGTGCCTGTTTCTGCTATATGCGCATGTAGCAACGTATCGGGCGTGTTCTCTTGTATATCGGATAGGCGCGTGTATCACGGCAAGTATTTATTTGAAATGTCGCGCGAGGAAATGCCGCGCGAAAGGGTACCGTCGTGCGTCGTCCACCTCCGTCGTGCACTCTGCTTTATTACTTCGCCGGCGTAATTTACTTGCGTTTCTACTTGCGCGGGCCGCGAAATCGAATCCCCTGTGCCCCTGTGACGAGGGCAGGAAAAAGAGAGTGACGGTGTCAAGTGGCGCGCGAGTAAATATGGCGACGATCCTACCCCGACTCGATCTCCGTTTCTCCCTCTGGCTCTTCCTCGTCGGTTGATTCGTACACTTCGTCCCTGTGCGCGGATCTCCTTTTTCAATTGTTCGTTCGTTCGTTTCTTGCGTTCTCGAGCTTTGTGCAAACTGCAGCCCCCTCGAATGCTAAGTTCCTAAGACGCGAACGCGGCCTTCGGGTCTTCTCGCGATGGAAGAATGGAAGGTGAATGGAAGGGCGGTGAATATTCAGCCTCAGATTCGCTTGGGTACTTTACCTACATGCAATCGGGGAACGTTTTATATGAGTAGGATTTGCTGAACAATCGTGGTGAAACGATACTTCGTAGGATGACGAGTAGGGAGCTTCATAGTTTCAGTCTGACAACGTTACTGTTAGTAGCGTGATACTGTATAACGATAGCGACAGGTGGAAGATCTTCTGGCGTTACGCGAGTGTAAATGCACTGCATTGGTATCTCCGAAGTTTTCAGGAATTTTTGTTGCACATTTTGCATCGATGTGTAGGTAATTTACAATTTAGAACTTTGTATATTGTCGCGAAAGTTGTGGCTGGGGGTGGAGTGGAGCAAATGTGACGAAATAAGGAAATGGTAAATGGCACCGTGGTGCCAATCCTTTGAACATATGACAAGACGTACGTTTAGCAGCAAGTCCCTCGGTTAAACTATTCATTTTATTCCGTGAAATAAATCTATATTTCCATCTTTCTGACATACCCTCACCTCACGTTTCTCTCCTGAAATTTTTGTGAGCTCCTTGCAGTCTCTCAGTGAATTAATTGCAGTCTCTCCAGCACTAAAATCGATTCGTCAAAAGTAGCTCACCAATATTGGATATATAATAAATGGAAAGTCAGATTTTATTTCTGTACACGTCTGGAGAAGCCTGACAAAGTGATCGAAAATATTTCCCATGGTTCACTTGTCGGAAAAATAAATTGTACTCGAAACAAGAATGAGTTACCTTGTGTTACCATTTGTGCAGCAAGTGCCTCTTAGTAGTTTGAACCTGTTAGAAAAAAAATACATAGTCGATGGAATCTCTGAAGGGAAAAAATGTCTGAAATCATTCTCCATTGAATATTAATGAAAGCCTGCAAAGGATCAACCCTGAAGCGATAAATCAAAGCTTTCACGTGTCCAAAATTTTATATCCAGTTAGCAAGCCGTCCTGTTTTTGATCGGAAGGAAAGTAAACCGTGTCGTGTCGGATAGATAACCGAATTACAAGTTCGCCAGTTTTAAATTTCCAAGTTACAAGAAGTTCAAGAGTTCAATAGTTGCGGAAGTTCGATCATCGACCGTTGTGTGCACCTCTAAAAATTGATTTAAAGCGCCTTCCTGGTCTTCAGTCGTCTCTCTTTCAAAAATTCCTCGAAGCTTATCATCGTCACGAAGAGCGTGACGATTTTATTGAATTTTATAAAAGAACTCCAGAGTTACGGAAAAAGTATATACAACTTCCTAAACTCTTATTTTATAATAACGAGTGACTTGCAAAGTACAGAATTATTATTTAACGTGTAATGATAAATGCTTGCAATAGAATTTTTTAAAATAATCTTAGTTAAGTTAAACAGTCAACCCTGGAGAACGTAGTAACTCGTTGTGTGCTAATCGAATGAAAGATTTTTCAGACGTTATTGTACTGGGAAGTCTGACTTAATCGAGAACACAATTACAATATTTCTTATTAATATTCCTCAAAATATCAACGTTATAATATTTATTTGCAGCGACGTACTATGATCGGTAATTTATGCGACTGCTATTACATGAAAGCTTCAAATTTTTAAAGATATCCACGATAAAGACTAGATTTGTTCATCTGCTTGAAAAATTCATTGGCCTAAATCTCGTTTAAACAAACGTCTATTTTCTTGTTCCTTTAAATAACCATTATTAATATGTATGCAGCGATTAAATTTATGCAAATTCTTCTGGATGACAGAACGTACCTCCAATAAGCTCCAGTTCCTTGCTCAGAATGAAATGTTTAAAAATATTCTTAGCTTTTTCGAGAGTATACGTACATGTAACCTTTCAACACCTGCTACTCTTCCCGATCTTACACCGATCGATTCGTCAGCGGTATCTAATACATTAATGTTAATTTCACCTGCATACATATTTTAGACACGGCTTCGTCGAATTTCCTGAACTCTCAAATCTTTTTTTTTTTTTGACAGATGTCCCGTACGTTTTTCTGTAATCTTGGTAGAATAGGAAAACGAACTTTTGAAGTATTCCGTCGGTCCTGGTAGATGACACGGCTTCTGGGAACGAAGGACATATATATTCTAGGCACGCCGTTAAATGTTGCCAGAAATTCCTTTCTTTCGCTTACTTTAATTAAGTCCCCGGAATTCGGAATCTGCTCTGTTTGCCAAGTTAGAACACGTCGACGCGCCACACTGTCTGCTACGAGATCAGACAACTCGTGGTCTCCAAATTCTTTCCTCCTGTTTCATCTCGTTGTCGACGATTGCTTTAATTAATTCTTGACTAACCCCCTACTTGTGCCTGCTCATTTCGATGCATGGAGTTTGTCATGTATTGCTGGCGGACTGGCGGCAAGTGAATGAATTCGAAGCAAGCCGACGACCTGCTCGCAATTAGTCTATCACAATCTAATTTTGTAAGACCAGACGATATCGTTAAAAGAAGGAAATAATTCTTCGCGGAATTATTAAAAACATTCGTCATTGAAACATTTTGCCAAACATTTTATCGAAAGATGCTCGTTGGCAGTTGGTACTCAAAACAAATTTCATTAACGTTGCAGGGTTTCTATATCCTGAAGGAGAAATGCGTTTGTTCGAAGTTTAATGAGGCCGCGCGCTTATGTTTTTGACATTGTTTCGATAGCTTGAGGGGGGTTTGAAAAGTCTCGACGAGAATGAGTACCTGTAGCTTGTTCATCGTTATCGAGCCACTTGTACATCTATTTCTACTTCGCTAAATTTAGCAATCTTTCGGTGGCTGAGAGCGAGGGAGGATCACGCGCGGTAGCTGCACTAGACTTCAATAATTTTTTTCGTTAGCGAAGCGGGGCGGTGTTCCGTCTTTGGGGACAGCCTCATACGCGCGACTGGAAACTTTGAAATTTATTTCGCGAAGAACAGAACTCGTTTCCGGTAGGATCCTTCAGCGACCAGATAAGGATATCAGAGGGCCTTTGAAACGCGATTTTCGAAAGAGATTGCGCACTGTCGCTTGGCTAAAGAATTTGTGCAACGTGTGCTAACAGCGGGGGAACTTGGTCCGGTGTTTTAAATGGAATTTAGGTTCTTAGGAAGGAGGACAGAAGCTGGACGACATATGACAAATTTGGAACAGTTAGTCCACGGTCGTTAAAATTTGTTCGATTATGGACTAATCAGTGTAACACTATACTGATATTCGTGATACAATAATTTTTGTAATGAAGGCGCTCAGGTTATGAAATACGCGTTGCATATTAAGCTCTGATTCACTCGTAAAGAAACAATAATTAATAATTATTGCGTTCAATTTCCAAATTTATAACATCAGAAGATGACTGATGTATTGATAATGATTATTTTTCGATTAACAATGACGAGTTTTGTTTTAGTAAACTTCGAATATCCTGCAGAGAGATTACAGATCTAATCGATTATTACGAATTACAGAAGTTACAGAGTGGAAAATGAGAAACACAACACAAAGAACGAAAATTGTCATTCTGTCATTACCCGTTCCACGTGCATAAATAAAATGGTAGGCAATTATAGAAATATTTTATTCATCGTGCTTGATAGAAATATAAAATGTTTATCGGGAGAACAATTGAAACAACGGCAACAATTTGCATCGGAATATTTATGGAAACATTATTCCTTTGCATTGTGCATTTTTGCAAATAAATTTTCATTTATCCCAACGACGGCATTTTAAATATTTTAAAATGAACTAGCTACGTTATACAAGTGTGAACTTCTTCATAATCACTCATTATAATGACTCTCTATTCTTCTCTACGAAACGGTTGTTCATTGTTTTTCTTAGACAAAATTAAATTGTTTCACCAAAAATATGAGAGAAAAATACGCATTGCTTCGCTCACGTAATGAACAGAAAATGGTGATTCGATGGAACTGAGCTTTTCCATTCTTTTCACCAATCTTTTCTCTGTTTACCAAAATTACAATTTTTCGCGCAATGTAAGTAATTCCTTCATTCCTTTGCCTCGCAGAGAATAAATTCATTAATTACAGGAGAATAATCTCCATTCTCTGGTGTGTAATTTCATTCTCCATATTCTCGCAATTAAAATTATCCACCATATTGCATTACCTCCTTATTAGCCCATGTACAGTTTAATCTAAGGAGGAATGTGATAGAGGTACTTTCTGCACGTGCGTCCACACGAATTTCTTTTCTACTATTCCATAAAACCGTTAACACTTCAATTATATTTTAGCTTGTATCGTAATTCACTCGCAATTAGTACGCCCCAATATAAACTGCTAACCATCCCTAGCTACTCCATCGGATCCAATTTCACCGGGCCTTTATTTTATACAAAATGTCATTTATATTCCACTTTAGCGGCGCGTCGCAAACAAAACGGAATCGATACTCGATGCATCGACAACATCACCGGTAAACCAGATAAGGTGCAATCTCTGCACGAACAAACTCCCTATTTTCTTCTCATAGTCGTCGATCGCGAGAACGCCCGACGATGTTCATTCCCGCGACCATCGAAATTTCTCTCCATTCTCCAACAAAAATTCGATCGGAATCTTGATTCTGGATGAGAGAAGTTTTCATTCGATATTTTAATTCCATTTTGTTCCTCTCACGGGGAAAATATAAGCGGAGCAATCGTTGACGAAACCAATCGACCGTTTCTCTTGCGAAAATTGTCAATTGTCGCTGATTGCTGTTGGTTTCTGGTGTGTTTACGAATTTTCGAGCTTTACACGAGGCTGTTTGTGAAAAGTTCCATGGACGGAAGTTCGCGGAGAAGCACAATTTCAGCGTGATTGACGCCCGCGTGCAGGCGTTATGAACGACAGCATCCACGGGCAATGTTAATTGAACTCGCGTCGTTACACGGCAGTTTTCTATTTTTTTCTTTTTTCGTTTTTCATTGTTCGTATTTTTCCGTGCAAAACGTTGTCACGCGGAAATACATCGCCAGATTTTTCGAAAAAATCGCTGTTCTGGCGTTTTATAATACATGCACATATGTTTCTGACATTTTGAACGATCTTTTTGTTGAATTTAGTGTTCCCCGAGTCGTTGACCCCGACAAACGGAGCATTTAATTGATGATAAGAACACAGTTTCTTGGAATGGCAGTTTTAAATTGTCGAAAAAGATAATTGTACAAGACGGTGTTTAAAAAAAACAATTAAATTCGATAGGTGGTACGATATAATAATATTTAATCGCTTCACAGAGAAATTCGTATGTTTCGAAGCATTTATTTACACACTGTGTAAATATATTAAAAGAGCGAGGTGCTCGTGATTCTCTTATTTACAAAGCTACTGCTTAAATCTTAACCTCGACGTTCTCAATCGTACATTATCTCAGCCGAAGATGAAGACATTATTATATTCACGATCCTTAAAGGTCATCGCAATGTATTTCGACATCCCTTCCGGACCATTCAGATGTCGTTTGAGGATCGTGAAATCATGCTGGAAGTTATTCAATTACCACATACAGCACGATGAATTGATCGCGTGAACAAATTATATAGACACACACAATTTATGATACGTCCACAAAGACGACGCTCAATTGTCCGCAACTGTCGCAACAAAGTATCATCCGTTTGTACAATGTTCAAACACCCCGGGCTGTAAATTTACGTCGAGTTAGCACTATTATAACAACGGGCAAGCCCTTTTCTCGCGCGGCAAAGGTACCTTTTACACGTGGAACAAGCGAAGACATTTCCTTCCTCGAGATGTGTAACGCTGGCGGTGCCGAGGTGAAAATTCTGGCAAATGTTGAACCTCTGGAACTTCCAATATCATTGATCTCATCTATAAACCCGCACATTTCCCTCCCGCGATGTCGTGGCACACTTCCCTTTTACAGCGGCCAGATTTCAGCCGGATACATTACTTCCTGTCACAGATTATCCGTCGCCGGCTGCCACGTCTTTTACGTGGATCCGCCGTCGTGGCCCAGCGTCTGAAATGAAAGTAACGGAGCCGAGATTTTCCTGTCGGTGTTCGTTTGTTCACGGCGATCGGGTCGACTGTAATTGCGTTTCCCTCGCTCGCAAAGGGATGGCCGGCCCGTGGTGTTTTGAGGTGGCACGGGCTCGAATCGTAGAAATTGATCGATACGATCAACGGTAATCACTCGGGGACTTGGCGAGGACAGTTCGTCCTCGATTCCGGAGAGACGGGAAAAATTGTGGCCGGAGATATTGAAAAACCGTCGAGTGGAATAGTATCTTTTTTTGAATGTTTAGAGTTCGGAGCATATATTTTTGTCCGCGATATAGGACAGGTGGCTTTTCTAAGTTGAGAGAAATTCGAGGACTTACTTTCGAAATTGGCGAATCGAGATCATTCTATTACTATTTTCTATTACGTTCTATTACTGGAATAAACTAGTTATTACTTAATATCTTTCCACCGTCGTATATGCTTCACGTAACACTTATTGGGTCGTGTAAATTTACATTCCAGTGTAATATTTTATTATTTTGTTCTATGTATCGTTTCGAAATTGAAATAGGCGAAATACTATTAATTTTAGGGTGGCTTCAGCTCGATTCGCACTCGGACATTCTTCTTCCTTAAAATTCACAACGTTATCAAATATTGCCATAAAATGTCGCCATTTTATTTCGACCAAATAAAATCGATTTTAAAATCTCCATTTCCTCTGCGTCCGTAAAGAAGTTTATTACTATCGCGTTTTGCGTATCCCGAAACCGTAAACTTCCTATCGTCAACTACTTCCTAATATTTAGAATAACGAAGATATTTTAAGGCAGGGTATCAGTGTTCTGTTCTCTATAAACAAGCACACATTTAACCCCAAAAGAAACATTGCTCTACACTACTCCAAAAATAGAAGGACAACCTGAGAACACCTCTCAGGAAAATTAAAAAAAAGAAGTAACATCCGTTATCCCTTCGCTCCCACAGTTCTGTAATACATACAAGTTATGCGGCGGAAGAAATGTGTCGAACTTTCAGACCGAGTCCAAACACGTCTCTCATTAAACTTCTTTAAAAAAAAAAAAGATATATGTTGGTAATTAAGAGTCAGTCAGAATTTAACTTTTTAGTACAATTTTTAACCATGTCTTCTACATTTTGGATTTTGTTCAAAAGTAACTCGTAGGACCTCGTCGCGTCATGTTCTTCATTGGTGTCTACTATAGTTTTCAACTGGAAATTTCTTAATCCAACTATGACACCGACTTACACTAATAATTTCTTCATACACTGGAGACATCATTTTCCCCGCTGCGGTTGCGTCATTTCCTTTAGTAAATTCATACAAAATACCATGTCGACTGTATACTTTTCTCGACTGTATATTTCTATTAACTGAGATATTCGATCTACTTATATGAACTTTTGTTACAATATTTCCCAACGGTTCTGATCTGCAGCAATATGTACGCATAGATATCAAACAGATAAGCGATAATCGTCACGAGCTTCATTATTTTATACTGAACTCTTAGAGAAAGCAGTCGGCTTGTAAAATGGCACAACGTATGTGTCCATAGTTCTTGCAACAGAACGTTGCAGTATTACCCATATTTCCCTTCGACCATTCCCCACCTTAACACGATGGTCGATTCGAAACTCCCCGACAATTTGTCCTCGAGAGCTGTCACAACCGTATCGTCGGTTTTCGGTTCTCCCCCCGCGGACTTGGGAAACTCCGGCGCACCGTTTCTCCATTGGAAACTTTCAATAAGATTGCCGTGGCCCCGTATAAAGTAGCTGCGGCTGTTCGCGCAGCCGTCGAAAGATACAGAAACTACTTACTCGCATGATCGTTGAATCGAATTTTCGTTCCCGCGGTCCCCCGATGATGTCTGTGGCCGACGTCCTGATTCTACTTTCCTCGCTGACCGTCACCTTTACCCACACCTTTATTCCCTCGAGCCACGAACGCCTGTGGCTGTTCTCGTGATTTATGAAATTCCCTGTCTGTTCGGGCGTCAATATAAGGCACTTATTTACCAGGAAAGATGGAGCTAGAGGAATGCAAGAAGAATTAATTTTTGGGGGAATATCCAGGTATAGAGTCGCGTTTAGACTTTTGGGTTTCTTATGTGTGTGGTCTCGTAATATATACACACGCGCGGTGGCGCTGGGTCGAGATTAGTGGGTCTGTGATTAGTGCCAAAGGAATGCAGACGGCTTTAATGTTTTGGCAGATAGATGTGCTATATTGTTATTAAACATTGCGTAGGGATATTGCGTACATTTATGAATGACAAATAACGCTGTTCTTTAACTACCACAATTAATTTAAACTGCTAATTTGTATGATAGATTATGGTACGTTTTGATGCGAATTAAACTAGCAACAGACATATGGTCTTTACAGGAATGGATAAAAATATATCAACGGTGAATACATTCTTCAATACATTTTTATTTTTCCGTGTAATAATGAGTTTATATTAAATTATGTATTTACAAATACAGAATTAGTTTATAATATAATAAATATTTTACTTCATATTTTGCTAGCGCGTGTACGCTTGCCACATTTTCCTTTATTGCGAAGGTTCAGTTTCATAAGCTTTCAAAGCTGGACTCGCATGTGTGCGCCCTTGGTTTATACTTTATACGCCTCTCTGTCTCAATATCTCAACGCGGTCCGACAACTGACAATGAGTTAAAGAGTAATATGGATTGATGAAAACGAATAGCCCTGCGTATTGTACTTGAACCAGAACTCGAACGAACGCACATATTCTTTTTTTTTTTAACAGCGAACTCTTGCAGTTGAAGCATTTATTTTAACGTTTCGAGATCGGAATTTATTTAATATTTATTCCATATTTATTCAATCAGGGAGATTCAATTTTGAACGAAATTTAAGTTGGAAATGAAAATGTTTTCTTGAATATTATTTTCCTTTGGGTCTCTTTTCCTGTAGCTTTTACGTTGAAAATTGGAAATCTCCAGATTTGTAGGTACACTGGCTGCTTCCAGTACATTCGAAAACAATTGAAGTCTGCAGCGACGTTGTAAAAGGAACAATCATTTTTCAGGCCCTTCACAGTCGAAAGAATAGCTTTGAGCGACAAACTGATTTCAGAGGTATACGTACATTTCTGCCGTCATTTTTACGTATTCTCCGCAACGTAGTTTAGGGATTGATAATCCAGAAGTAGGGCATTTATCGAATTATACACAGATTTTGTAAAAGTTCATTTACGGATATTATAGATGAATCGACTAATTCGTAATTCGTAATTGCTGAATTATATTAATTCAATCATTTCATGACTTTCTAAAGTCGTAATCGCTGTTATTCTTAATATTATTATTATTATTATGTATCATTATTTTTTATTGTTCGTGTAAGCTGACACTATTATACTAGTGTAACAATAAAATGTACATACTATATTGTACATTGTGAATCCGAGACTTTTATACTATTATAATTCAACCAATAATTTGCAGCAATTTATTATTAGAAATCTTTACCAAAGATCATTTATATGCTCCGTTGCACGATTTTAGTTAAGAGTTACTGCATATGACGTTCCATTGACATTTCGTTTCCGCTTCCTCATTTTTACCCGAACAAGCGACGACATGTTCATTATGTTGGTCAATGCTTCGCGTCAAACTTGTCCATCTTTCGCCAAATTAATTTCTTCGTACTACCGTCTGTAAACATCCAGATACTCGTGATGTCAATCTGTGTATCTGCATAGGTGTTTATAGACAGTATAAAAATTAAACAAGTGGATATCGTTTACCAATTTACCGACAAACGCAAAATCTTGCTGCAAAAACTATATAAATATTTCATCGTATTACAAGAGAATATCTGTCCCGAATCTCTAATGATCTATTTGCAAAACGATCACCGTAATCGTTGGTTAATTTTCCCCAAGTAATGCACACGTTTCCACCTAATATCGGACAATGAATAGCCGTCAGATCCAATACAGAACCTTGACGCGTACAACAATATCTATCTATTAGCCCGTTCCACATTTCAGCAAGCATTTTCTCCGCGGATATGCGTCAGAATTTTGGGGGTGCAAGTGAAAAGCCGCGTGATGAACGACACGTCGGTTGTTTATCAATGTTACTCGATATTGGCCAACGTGCGTTTCGCAGAAACGATGGCGCGCCTTGCCACCCATGCTTACCTATATACGCATGTACTATACGGTGTACACGGAATGTTAAGAGTTATGGCAGGTCGAGCAGCGCCTAATTCTGCAACAGTAACGGGAATGTAACACGTCCAGTGCAGCAATGCCTCGACTTACATACGCATGTATGGATTTCCGAAAAGGAACGGAGGGCGAGACTGATAATCAACTCGATTGTGCGTACAACTCATTGCGAAACGATCTTTTTGCGGGGTGTCCATACCTCCGAATATTATGAAGCTTGCGAAAGAAGGATATCTGTGTCAATTTATTTATTTCAATTAGTAGCGTTTATGTCATAGTTCAGTCGTACGCTAGAAAAGTGTTCCAGACTAATTTATTTACGATGCAAGTAGTAGACCTTTAATAGTTTTTGTTAAATAAACAAATTTTTTCTTCTGATTGAAAGCAGTTATATTTAGTTTTATATAACTATTTTACATAAATTAGGTGGAATGTCCAACCGATCTATTTTCTCCAGTGCAGCAACTGCGTCCATTTGATTTTGAAGACCACAATTATTAAAGCGAATTTGCAATTTTTCTACTTCCAAATATACCACAAAACGTTTAAATATTCTAATGAATAAATTGATGCGACTAAATTGTACTGTTAATACGATTGATCTGTTTACTGTGACTTTTGAACGATGAATCTGACTTTTCGCCGTGATTAATGGTAACGATTACAAGAGGCGGAGAAAGAATGGTTGTGGCCAGTGTATGATTAATTACTTCATGTTTCCACAAACCCACGAGAAAGTACACAGAATGATATAATTCTCCGTCTGAAAATTATCAAGCATCCCCAGTATCACAGTTTGAAAGTATCAGTCGCTCGCCGTAACACACGCCACGCATCGGCTGTTCGCAGAGAAGCAATTAATTAACGTTTCCGCTTTTCTCAGGAGGAATTCTTTCGCGAAGCAACAATTTGTTTGCTAAGAGGAGCCAGCCAAGCGCGGTCTCCGCGTACAAAAGAAGTCGAAGTGAACGAAAAGAATCGTCGCGGAAACTTAAAGACAGAGACGCGCAATTGGCCCACAATTACTTGGCCTCGCTGTCGAGGGTGAAAATAAAGCCTCAAGATAAAAAAAAACAAACCAAGAAGAAAACAGAGACACCTCCGAGGGAAAAAAAGCAAAACAATTTCCACTCCTTTCTCGGCAATTATCTCGAAAATGTGTAAAGGTCAACAAGCTTTGAGAACAGAACGAATAATGAAATGACGAATGAAAAGAAGAAAAAAAAACATTCCGCTCGTTGCAGCACCTTGCTCGTCGCGTCGGTTTAATCACGAGTTTAATTCAATGTAAATAGCCGACCAGCCTAATGAGTGCCATTCGAAGTTCACGGCAAATCGAAAATCGTCGCCCACCAAACCTCCGATTCTTTTTTCCCCTTACTCTCGCTCTCTCTCTCTCTCTTCTCTTTTCCTCTTTTTTCGTTATTTCTCTCTGTACGTCGCGAATGCTCCTTTTTCCCCGCGTCCTCGCGGTCTATACGCTTCCCCGAGCTTTTCCGCTTTATTCCACGGACCTCTAATGACGCTCTCGTTCGGTGGTCTGCTCCACGCGGTTCCACCCTCCACCCTTTCTACCCTCGCGCCTAGCTCCTTTCCTCTTCCAACTCGTCTTCCCTTTCTCACCTTTGTTCCGCGTTCCCCACCTTATTCTGCGGCCGACGTGTTCTTTAATCTTTTGATGCTGTCCTTCCAATTAATCCCTGCGAGCAGAGCGAAACGACGACAGAACGAGCGAGCCGCACGCGACGAAAGCAACGCTTGTCCGCCCAAGTGATTCGCTGGCTCTTGCATACTATCCTTCCGTTTCCGGTCTTCCGTGTACCCGTCGTTTCAGAATCGTTTCACGACCTCGCGGTACGTCACCTCGGCCGGATACATTTTCGCGAGAACATGGAATTTTGTCGAGCGACGAGGACCGTGATGGCACGGTTTTTCGACTCAGCTTTAATTTTAAACGCGCCCTTAAGCTGGGACGAGGGCCTCTCCGTGTCGGTTGTTTTCTTTGTTCCTCTCCGTGTGCCGACCCTTTCATCCCTCGCGATAAATTGAATGTTCTCCGCGGCGATGAGTGGAGGCCGGACCAGAGGAAGACACTGGGTTATTCGCGATGCCGAGAGGGTCAGGAATGGCCTCGTGAATAGATCCGAACGCTAAATACGCGCTCATTAAACGCACGTCGCGCCGTTTCACGAACACACGCGGGCTCAATGGGCCTGTAACCCAGAGTCCAGGTAACCTCGTCGAGGGTCCGTTTCCATAGTGCAGAAAATGGATTCAGGAGTGCGGGAATTTTTATCTGTTTACCCGGCCAGAAGATTCGCGAAGCTCGCGGTACACGGATATTACGAGGATACTTTTCGAGCAATAGCTTAAATTGTTACCTTCTTGTGCTAATGCCTCGTTGGTCTCGTTTATTTATTTATTTCGTTTGCTCGGTTCCTCGAGCAATGGAAAGGAGTATCCTTACGGAATCTCCGATTACGGTAAAATATCTGCGACAGGTGGAAAAGCATAAACGACTTGGACAACACATAAATCTGCCTCGCGTCGATCGCTCGAGGAGGCGACATAAATGTTTCCCAATGCGGAATTCGGCAAAACAGCGGCATAAAGAACCAATACTGCTTGCCACGGGCGACTTGGTTATTCCCAATTTTTCCGTGACACGCGACGGATATTTATAATGTATGCATACGTGTATGACCCTTCCCCTCGCGTAAAACAGGGAAATTTATAACCATGGGAAAGGTCAATTAGAAAAATTGGGAAATTCGTTCGACCGAAATACATGAGCGCAGTGTGCTCTGTTGTCCTCTGTCGAATTTTAATCACGACTTTCGGTTATTTTGTTATTCATAGGCGGCCGTCGCGCATTTATTCGATGGTTTATGCCGTCCGTGGCGTTCGTGTCCTGCGTGGTTATTATCTAAAAGGAGCAAAAAAAAAAAGAAAGGAAAAATCGATACGCCGTAAAACAACGACGTTAATAGACGGGATGCCACGAATTCTTTATTCCGAGCTGCCCTTTTTTCCTTCAGCGTCTCGTCAAAATTTTAACCGCGACCGGATGGCGCAACATCTTGCTATCAATCTCCTCGAGGATATCCTAAAAGCGGTCATCTGCATTTTAAAGCCGCGAAAATTTCAAGGAAAGTTCGCCGGAATGGAATTTTCTTATTCAGCAAATTGTTTCCTTTGTAGTGGAAACTATTTTATCATTTTACGTTGCACCCCCCTCGCCGCACGCCTGTCAAATTGCTTTTCAGAGGGATTCGAACAATTCGCCTTCAGCCTCTTTACACGATATACGTGTATAACAAATTCTTCTGACTGCGAATTTCGTCGGAGGCCGTGTCCGCCATCGTTCATTCTACGACGTGGATCTGTTTGAGATTGTTAATATTAATGGGTCGACAACGAAACACTCTACGTTTCTGGTTCGTGAGATTATCCTTTTTAGGTAGGCTTACGCGGTTACAGATCCGGAAACTCTGTTTGACTTCACGATGGACTACCGAGGGCTAGGGATCTCAATCTTCCGCTTAACACTGCGGGCAGTTTCAGGAACAATGAGCGCAGCCTTTGGAAGTAATTGATTGATAGACTCGGGACCCTTACAAGGAAACTATAGAACTTGATACGAACCCATTTCAATGTATTCTTACGCCGAGATGGAAAATAAATGAACACAGTAGATGATTGCCTCTGTTAGTGATAGGCTGATAGAGTTTTGCCAGATTGGATTCGATCTGAGTGGACACGGATTTATTTTGTCAGGGACAGTAATACCTACAATTAATGTTCCGTCTTTTCGCAAAATAATATTGGTATTCCCCGCAAGCGACATTTGGCAGACTATTCCTTTAGCTAATTCCTTTAGCATTCCTAAATTTCGTTAGCAGTGATTGTTCCTGTTGTTATAACCCAGTCTTCAAACTACAACTGCGTATAAAACGATTAATATCGATTGTTCGACGCGTTAAGTAATGAGTGTCATCCGCACTGTTCATTGAATTCCAACTGTTTCAGTAAAAATCGACACGGTAACAATATTTGCACTCAACGCACAACAATTTAAACGCGATATAACGATATTACAAAAGAATGAATCACTTATTTACCTTTAAAGCGCTAAACATCGCGGAACGAAAAAATACTCAACAACTTACCCAAATTTCGCAAGGCACTTTCACCGCTACAACAATTTCGCCCGCAATTTATCCAAGTTAAAATTACCTCTCGGATTATACTCACCTGTAATATCCATCTGTACTATCCGGTATCGACTAGGAAGGCCGCCCGTTCCCAAGCACAGGATGTTAGCGCAGCTTCGACTCATCGACGTTGAACATCCCGCGAACTTTCCATGTGGCCATCCATCTTACATGCTCCCTTATACTAATTGTACCCGACGCCGCTCGAACTTCGGTGATTAGACGAGAGAACCAGAGCGTTCTGCGGGGCAAACGATAGTCGTTGGAGTCTTTTCCTAAACCGCGTTGCTATACCTCGGCGCAACGACGGCGGAACGATGTGGACTTGCATGTTAAAACGACGGAACATCGTCGTAGCGTCTTTTTCCACTTTTCTTGTTCCTGTTCTCCCCCTGTGCGGACATTAGCATTTCGCATTTCTTATTCAGAAGTACGCTCGCGACTAGCGAGGGAAAACAAGACGGCGAAAGAACAGAGACGAAGTCCTGGCAAACTATCGGGCTCCACGGTACACTAACGTTCGACCTGCCGCTGCACCGAGGCGAATAATTCACATATCCAGGGGTGAGCGGGGGCAAAACGGGGTATTTATATGGCCCGGCAGTTTTCCCCTGGCCACATCGATGGATTAGGTTTAACATTTTCGATGAGTGTCGCGCAATATATATTGTGGAATGTACAGTAGACACAATTTAATTAGTTGTAGCTTTGGTGGGACGAAGGTAGCGCAGTTGAAGAGAAGACGATACTTACAGTTATCGGTGGGATGATGAAAATATAAGATTTGAACGTAACGAAATGGGTGTGAAGTGAGTTTAGAAGTAATGTTAGCAAGTGCAAATGGAAACGACGAGGGCGTAACACTGTGAGAATTAAAATATTGTTTATTTGATCTGTTGTGCATATTTACTGAAGACGTTGCATTCTTTCTGCGGGGAACCAGAAGCTCTGGTGCCTGAACGGTTTTTCATGTAATGCAAAAGATATTAAATAGCGAAGAAAACTCGACGAATAGAGTTGCAAATGAATATACTTTTTAACTACAAATTTGGGGAAACGGAGGATTATGCTGGCTGAACAGAGCTTTTCGTGGACAATGTTCTTAAACGTATAGTTGATGCTATTTAAAATTCCCGACGTAATCCGCGTTGCTTTATCTAGATAACGTATCAGCA
This sequence comes from Nomada fucata, assembly GCA_948146005.1. NCBI lineage: Eukaryota > Metazoa > Arthropoda > Insecta > Hymenoptera > Apidae > Nomada > Nomada fucata. The sequence continues at coordinate 11,963,424 of OX411275.1, forward strand.
TCGGTACGTTTCTTAAATCTCTCATGAAACACTTGGCTTGCGCGCTTTAGATTGGCGGAAGGACACTATTTGAGATAGCATCGGCTACGCAAGAGCTCAATAAGGTCTGCAGGATGTTCCTTTAGAAGGGTGATTGAATTGATGGTCAAGCTTGATTTCAAGACTGAATCGCGTTCAGTTTACTAACAATAAGATAACTCGAATTTCCTCAGTTAACTTATTAGTGAATTAATTTTTATGAATTCATTCGTATCTAGTCTATTACATTTTCCAAACAAAAGGCTGTAAATATTGCAACCCCTGGCGAGCATATAATAATAAAAAAGGCACTCGTGAATTATTTATTACATTTGCCATTTCGTAATAATTAACCTTATTCCCCAAAATAAATCACATCCTATAATTTCAATTTCTCATTTCAATATTCAGTTCCCCGCTTACTGTCCACAACATTTATATTTTTATTGACACTCGTCGAAAAGATTTGATTATATCGAAGTTTAGTATATTTCGATATGAAACTATTATACATTGATTACAGCTGTATTGTCGAAGCTCTGATCTTAATTACCAATAGGAAGTTAGTACGTTAGAATCTAGTTATTAGCAGTAAGCTATCATTATATTTCTTGCAGAACGAAACAACGACAATAATACAAAGAATAGTCCGTTTTATCTCAAAGTAAAGTAGACCAAATTTCCAATTATGTCTCTTTGTGCCCGACGGTAACATGCTTCGCAGACAATTTAGCAACGCGATACACTAATATAGGCGCAACAATTAATAACAAACTACTGTAAGAGGGGATTACGCGTGTACTGTGGCTCGTTCACAAGGGTCGCTGGCCTCGATCTTGTTTACTATACGCGCAGAAACAAACAAGCATGGTATCTAGAACATTGTCCCCGAATCCATGGCTATCTTGAATCAGACAGCAATTCTGGGCCCACCTCAGGGTAGTACAGAACCAACAGTATGGTCTTTGACCCGAAGCCGAGAATGTGCGTTCGCCAATGCTACCAAACCTTTAGGATGTAAAGGATCATCGTTTGCGGCAACGGGGAATTCCTTTTGCCAAAGCCGTCTGGAGCCTCTATGGGAGGGCTAAAGGGTATCCCATTTGAAATGAGGCCCGGATAATCATCGTACGGAATTAGAAATACGCCTGCTAGAAACGATAAACAAGTATTCAATCAATATTGAAAGAAAGAATCGAAATCAATATTCGAAGTTAACACAATGGAAAATAAAATTCGACTCGAAGGGAATTCATTTTGGAAAAATATTGCTGACACGTGTTCCTAAATTCCCCCTAATTTTATCTGTATATAGTCTTTCGATAACTTTTTTATTTAGTCCGATTTAATCCTACATATAACATATGCACAGTTATCGACGATAATGTATAGGTGTATAGTGAGAATTTCTTATTTAGCAGATTTTAAAAGTCCCAATCGATCTTCGAGATTTCTTTCATTTACGTACCAGTGGACGCGGAAGCATTTTAAGCTTTCCAGGGCTGCTGTGCAACTCTGTTGATCTTTCGCGTTTTAATTAAACAGCATCACTCGGTTATCTCTTTTCCCAAGAGCCGCATGGTATCTTGATAACACGGCCCAGGCAGTGTCTAGTGGCATTTCTATGTTCGCTCAGTCAATAAACTTGAAACACTGATAGCGGTGCTTTGTAGACGTCAGTTGCAGCGACTCGAAATTGCAGTGGACAAGCACCGAAATGAGCAATTAGTATCACCTCAATCGGCGAGTGCCACTACGTTTAATTGTGGCCACAAATGTTTCGCAGAATCACGGACGACACTACTTCCGCGGAACGGATCCACCAATTAACCTTTACGTTACCTGCAATTTATATGCAGAAGGTATCCTCGCGAAAAGCTGCTCCCTTAAGCAAGATAAAAATACGAAGAAAGGGAATAAAAATAATGTTCGTCGCGCAGTGGTAAAAATGAACTGATCCCAGATTAATGTTAAACAAAGTTCCATTTCGTCGTACAGTTTACAGATTATTGCAAGTTATATATTAACTGACATCAACAGTATAGTAAGTTGTTTAAGAAATTTTTAACAACCATTGTGAACGACGCGAACTATTCATATCAAATACATTTCGAAGCGCTGTATCGTCCAATATTTCTTTTCTGCAAGCACCCGGTAGACGAAATTCATGAACCCCTCGATTTTGCAAGAAATTCTGTCGGCTATGATCCGATTTACGCATTACAAATCCACGATCGACCACACCAGTGACTGGACCAATGATTTCAAACGTGCCATCCTCTCTTGCCGTCGACTTTCAACGTTGGACCCGCTGAATGGAAATTACCTCTATCGGTCCTTTCGCCGACAATGCACGGCTTGCAGAGTACAAAGAGCGCGAGAAGCATGAAATGGCGCGTTTAAAGGAGTTCAATTGATTCTGTGCTCCCGAGAGAAAGAGAGAAGGACAGAGAGAGAGAGAGATCCCAAACTCGAAGCATCATTTCGGCTGGGTAACCAAATGTATTCTATCTGTCTGTCGCTTTGCAATGTCTGCAACCTCAATTTGTGAATGAAAGCACACGTTTTCTCACGTAGTCCCGTGCAATTAGCAGCGTACATTCATGGTGAAAATTGTGTTAAACAGTTGGTCGTACGTTATGGACGATATTACGTGTTTCATTAAAGTCCATTAAAATGCAGCTACATACTTTGGTCCCCGTTGAATATTTCGACGAAAGAGAAGAGGCTTTCACCTGATCCTGTTTCATTATTTTCATACGCCAATTTAGATCGGCCGACACGCGTTGCAGTAGGTTCAACTACCACCCGTTTATTATTTACAGCAGTTTGTATGAATCGAGTAATCTGTCAGTTATACATTTGATATTTGTTAGTAGAGTCGGGCAACGGTCAAGTGATAAATATACCTACATGTGAATTGCTCGACGACTTTCGAGAACGGTTGATTAATAAGCGAACGGTGGAAACGCAGAGGTGTTTTTCCGAGGTATTGATAGGACGTCTCGAATCCCCGTTTCAACAGCCGATTCGCAATTAACCTTCTAACGATATCACGTTAAGTCTTAACGTTGACCCTCTCTGTCCTTTAATTAAAGTTTCAAGCGAAAGAACGGCGACTTTTGTGCAACTGGCAACGCTCAACCTGTTGTCTCGCGACAATTAATCTGCCCTCGTAGAAGCTCCCTTATTCCCGTTTATCATGACGTCTTATGGTGTTGTTAAGTCGTCGCGTGTAAAACGTCGCTGGAAAAATGAACGAAAGGATTTTTTACATCAAGATGAAAGATCTTTCGATATTTCGTAGCTGCCCCTAAATATGACTATCGTACAAGTGAAAAAAAGAACTCGTATAATTATGTCAAATTGGAGGAATATTTTTATTCGAATGAACGTTCGATTGCCGATTTGCACCGCATACCTCGTTTCAAATAGCGTGTCACGCTTATATTGAAATTACGTTACACATGCACTTCGAGGTAGAAAGTTTTGAACGGTAAACTCGTAGTTTATTCTGGAAATAGGCGTATCTACGTCGGAAGCTATTCTCTATACCCTGACGTACCCACGATCGACACTCATATGCAGTGCGTGTACAGTTTGGCTCACTCATTTCGCAGTACACGGGAAACTTCAAAACATCGCAGGCAACATACATGTGGAAAGCTTTTATGTGGTTTTATCTCGCTGTGCGGCAGTCATGGACAAATCAACAGATACTTCTTGCAAATGGATCGTATTCATTAATACGTATATTTCTCGGGAATAATCCTGTATCCAGTCAACGTTCGCATGCTGCAATATACTTCGAACAAGTAATTACATCCAGGGCTTCAATTGGATAACGTTAGTGTGATGTAACATTACATACCGTCAACGCTATCCCTATGGCGACTTATATGTGTATCTGCGAATACGCTTCGGTAGAATTTCACTTTAATTAATTAAACTAGTTGCCCACGTGCTTCAAGGAAGTCTCGTTTACATCAGACGTGAGGACAACAACGAATTCGGATTTGGATATTGCAAATGACACAATATTTATTATGGGGCGTACCCCGTTTATACTCGCGTAACAAGTTTTCAGTAAGAGATATGTGCGCAAAGTGTCTGCATTAAAGGAGCAATTATTAAGAAAGTCTGAAAATACTGCCGAGGGAGGACAAAAATTGTTAGTCACTGTACCTAATATATTTAACAGCGAGGATGAATAGTTCGTACAAAATTATGAAGCTGCTGAAGTTTGTGGCGGAAGTAGATCCTGGGAAAAGAGAAACCCTAATTAGTCAGACATGCAAGCCGGCACCATAAGGTGCCGAAAATTGGTGGCCAGGTACCGCGAGCTTTTATAGAGCTGCAAAGTTAATTTAACGTTCGAGAAATTATCCCCGAGCGGTGTCCTCACCCCCCTTGAATATTGCAATGAATTGCCACCGCCTCGACCAAGGCGCTAGTCTTCTGGATAACTACACGAACGCGGCCTGAAAACGAAATTCCCACTCTTTTGTTTCGCAGGTATTGTCTACTCTACTCCATTCCCCGTAACACATTGATACTTCACTTTGCGACAAGTTTAATTCATGTCCATTATCCGTGAATATAAGGTCAGAATAATCCTGCATTTAAAGAAAGAATCTAATACAAATATTTTTTAATTATGTGATAAAATTTATTAATAATAGTCTGAACACATATACGTTGCATAGTAGAAAGATGAATCGAAAAGATATAAAATATGTATGAATACAAAATAACCGTGGTTGTATAATACTTTGAATGACAAGAATATTACGATTTCGTCGAAAATTTTTACTGGTACTGAAACAATTCTCCAAATTTTTCCATCTGTTTCAACGTTCTTCACAGTTATATTTCCTACCGACCAACGATTACCTTTCCACCAACGCATGCATATACACTACTCACCCATCAACCGTCAGAAGTCGTCGTTCTTTCACTCTTTCTCGCAAGACCTCGCCATGCTAAACCGTTTTCCTTTAGAAGAGTCACGAAAATAAGCTTACCTCGCGCGTTGTCCTCCTTTGAATGAACGGCACGGAAACGTGCAGTCGTTCGTAACCCTTTGACCGTTTCGATTCACGTACCTCGGGGACAAACGGCCGATTGTGTCGCGTGAATGGGATCCGGGGCAAAAGGCTGCCTTAAATTTCTGTTGACTCGTTTCACGCTTCACGCGCGGAATGGATGGTCGCGCGTGCAGAACGCTGGTAACGCGTGATTCGTATAGAGGCTAGGAAACATTTGAAATATTTGTTTGAATATTACCACGCCGGGCTGACTGAAAGGCGTAATTAATACATTGCCCGGGTCGTGTATCAAGTTTGCACGGGAACTGTCGGGAGCAGGCCGTGTACGATCGTAACCCGTTGCCCTGTATGATTCATTTTTATTTTCCTAGTAAATTGGGAAAGGTTTTTTTATCTTTTTCCATTTTTTTGTTTTTCTTTTTATCCACCACCGAACGCCGACGTGCACATTGTGCCACGGTGGCGTGAATAATAGTGCCAGTAGTAGCCGAGCATTATGAAACTCATGATCGATCGGTACTGGCGATGGTTGGTCTCCTTTCGAGGGGCCAGAAGAGATATTGAAATCGATACGCGGGCAACAATAATAACACGGAAGATAAAATTGTTTTCGCAAATTGGAGAAAAAAAGAACGAATCGTTTTACTTATTTTCGTATTCCACGAGTCTCGTTATTGCACGAATGACAATTCTCTCTTTAGTGGACAGCTGCGGGAAAATTACTACGAAAATTTCGTGGAAAACGAGGACGACGAGTTGAAAACAATTATTTTTGCGGGGCTACCTTCGCTGAAGTATGTTTCGCGTCGTAACTCGGCCCCCGTTTTTGTCCCTGTCGTGCTTTCGGACCGCAAATTATTTCTAATCGATCATATTGTAACGCAAGAAACGCGTCACCAGGTTTTTGGATTCGTCGGGCTGGTGATTCGTCACCGGTTCGGGCTTGGGAATATTTATGTTTCCACGGAATTACACATTTCGTGAGATTTCAGGGAACATAGCGTCGCTTTGCGTCAGACTTGAAGCGACAAACACCCTCTTCGTCGTTGTTCGTCCTTGAACGTACGACTGGAAAATGTGTCACGCGAGTTAAGGCGTTCATTTATGCCTTTGACGATAAATGGAACGTTAATACACGGTTAATCGTTGCCTTCTACATCGTCTTGGAGCTTCGCAAATGTAGCAAATGCTGTGGTATAAGAGTATCCAGAGAAAAAGGAATGTGTGATAGAGTAACCTTTCATAATATATGTCCTTACTGTTAACACCGTCCGCCGGAATTTTACCCAGAATAATTTGACCAGTATTATTTAATTATCACAGCGGGCCACTGGCTATATTATCAGAACTGAGAACTTCGGTGGTCGAGCAAAGATAGTTCTTGGTCTCGCAAGTTCATCAGTCCTCAAGCAACATCAGTACGTGCAAATGCAAATGTAGAGTCAAATATTGGCAGTTTAACACCATCAGTGCTCAACTGTTAGCGAATGTTTAATTGATTTGGAATTTGGAATTAATAACGTTATGTCTCGCGACGACAGAACTGCACTGTTATTATTACTATTACTGTATTAAATAAATCGGAATTTAAAATTCGTTTGTCCCGTGGATCATCAGATGAATCTCGTTTAATCCAACCGCGTTTGTACTTAAATTTGCCCGAATCTCCATAATTAAAACATTACACAAAACATATTTCTCGCTATAGAAACGCGAAGGCCATGAATATTGAATAAAAGCGTGTGCAACGCTTCTTGCGCTGAACCTTAATATTAATACATTATATCATAATTGCCTGGCCTAGGGTATCTATCAGATCGAGCTATGTAATCGCAAATACTCATTTCCATAATGTCAAAGACATTATTCGACGCCGGCGCAGAGTTCTAATTAATTTCCTCACCCGACAACACCATATCGTTTTATCGCGCAACGAAAAACACGTTAGCCATCTTGTCCACGGGCAGTAAGTGTATATATGTACGCAACTGTCCAATTTCGCGTCGAACAATTCGAAGTGTCGTTCATTTCCACTTCGATGCAAGCCTATCAATTGTTTCCGACATTTATAACGTTTTTATAGGCGTCGGTAGCACGCTCGGTTGCGGGGACAATCGATATCTCCGGAACGCACACCCTCTGCACGTCCTAAGAAGCTGTCGTTGTTTTTACAATGTTAATCGATCCTGAGATGGGAAACAATTTGGAGCGTGCATAATAAACTGCGTGGAGCGCGTGATCGATAATGTCGTTGTGTCGGTTCAAAGGGCCCAATAAATAAACAACGCGCGGAGCAACGTTGAAAATTCTCCAAGAGGGGGGCACCGTTGCTCTTCCGGCTCTGATGAAACTTTAACCTGCCTGAAACGGTGTGCTCAAAATGAGCCACGGGCTCCTTTCAACGCATCCCAGATATTGAAGCCTTTCAATGTTTAAGACTCGTTAGACTCTTTCAATCGGTGAACGTTTCGCCAGACTCGTCTGATGTTCCAGTTTTAGCGGGTCCCCCAAATGAGCTGCCCGGGTATCCGAAGATTAAGGGTTGATTATTCGAGCTGATTTTTTTCTATCGCACCGACTCTATATACTGGAACTGTTAAGAAAATTCTAATTAACGTTTTCGTGTTTCGCGAAAGACTGCGAGGGCTGTGATTAGCATTTTCTCTGTGCAAAGGTCACCAATCGTGTCACGCAAATTAAATATCTACATTTACAAATTTCTCTTCGGAGATTAATTTATGGCCGTTCAATTCATCAGAACCTAAGAAAACCGATTGCAATTAAGAAAAAGAGTCACGCAAAACTTCCTCTAGGAACCCCAAAGATATCACCACGTTCGAATCTGAATCGACCGATGATAGATCCAGGATTGACTAGACTGTCCCCGAAACGAATCCGCGCGCGGCCAACAAATCGTCTAATCAAGTAGATATATGACTGATGGAGGGGTGAAATTGGTTCTTGGCCGCGAGTAAATCTCGGCCGCGTGTCAGGATCGAGACGACTATCTGGCGAGAGGGAGAGAGGTAGAGAGAGAGAGAGAGAGAGAGAGAGACGAGATAGGCGAGAAAAAGGAGAATCCAAGATCGATTTCCTATGGGGATTTATGTGACTATTTTTTATCCTGATACCTGAAAGGCTGGAACGAGATAGGAGACATCGTTTCCACGGCCAGTCTTTCATTTCGCGCTTTTCCTTCGAGCGCACGCGAAGAATCTTAGGATATTAATGTGCCCGGCGGCGTGGCGGAAAGTTCCTGCTAATTTATTCCGACGACTTCCCCGGATCCTCGCTGTGTACGTGTGGGTGGGCGGTATATAGGTATACCGTCAACGTGAAAGTTCGAATTATCCGAAAAGGAGAACGCACCCCTTCTTTCTGAATTAGAAATCAGAAGTGAAGCGAGCGACGTGATTTTCGCAGCCGACTCTTTCGCGGGACGAACTTCTTGGTCCTTTAGTGTCATTTCAGCGTTGGCAATCCGGGGGATTTTCTGAATTCTTCCTTCTTGTTGGACTGGTTCTGAGGATGCTCGGTAGATTTTATAAAGACTATATATCTACTGCTATTCCTTGGCCATCTACGTAATTAGGACCATTCAACGTTTTCAACATTCCGCCAGTTTTTAATCAAACTGGCTGGCCTCAGCGAACTTTAATAACGACGCTAATTGACCGTGAAGGTGGTATGTACGCACACGGTCGATTAAAAGTTTGACGGGTAAAGTGATTTGCGTAGACTATAGACATTTTCAACGGCAGTAAGTAACAACTGCCATTGTTAGTAATAAATAAATGTATTTACTAATGATTCGTGCAGCCAAGGACAATTTGTCGTTCCTGCCATATCGTTTGTCGTTATCGAAAGTGACATACCTGCGCTCAGTCCTAATTCGACAGCCGAACACTGCAGACAAAAGGACCGAGAAATATACGACTGATTACCAAAGCAACACAGCCGCTTATCCCACAACTATGACGTATGACATGATACCACGTCACGGCTCGGCGAATTCCTCGAATTTTCGCAAAAGGCACCGGCCACTCTCTCTACAAAGAGAATATTGACTCCCGGGACTTTGCTTCTTCCATCTGCTCTTGACTTCTGTTGAACTTCTTCCGCCCTCTGCGAGTCGTGTACCGGTTAAGAAACGGGAAGTAGAGTGCAACGCGCAATGGGTTCGGCTTATTTGCTCGGTCGAAGTCGGTAGCAGCTAGGCAAATCTCGTTACATGATGTATCGGGAAACAAAGGGAAAGAACGTCGAGTTAGCCGACGTATATTCACGATACCATTCCTGGCCCCTTTTCTCGGCCGTGTGCATTTCCAATATTGAACTCGGCGCCCGACTTTCGTCGTCCCCTGTCGATTCTGCACGCCGGGACGCGACGCTTCTTACGGTAAATCCCAAGGTATCCCGGGTGGCACATTGACAAGGGTCGCGGTCTCTATCGAGGGACTGGTGAAGTCTCGCGCACGCCTCACCGTCACTGCACGTCGTCTGAAAGATTCCAAATTTATGACAACTTCTCGTTGAATGACGCGTAACTTCCACGAGTTTCGCCGACTTTCGATCCGACTTATTTTTATCTCGTTGCTAGTTTGGAGTTTCGTTCTGCGTACGGTGGCCGCTTGGTTTCTTCGTTTAACAGCTGCAGATGGTAGGGAAAAGGTGTAGTTTGTGTTTCTTCAATGAAGAGAAAAATGTGAAAAAAGAGAGGGATAGTTTTAAGGATGAGGGGGCCTTGTTGAGAGGAACCCTTGGAATTTCCGTGACTATTCAATTAACTACGACAGGGTTCATTGTCGATTAATTTGCAGTTTAATTAATTCTGTTCGGCTTCGACGTACAGAGTGTTGGTCATTTTCGTGAAATTTATTGACACCGTGGCATTGACGTTTGATGCACGAACATGACGAGATTATGGTTAAAAATGTGGTAAAAAATCGTAAATACTAGACGACGTGTTTGATTGGTTATTAATTCGGTTCTGTAAATGTGTAGAAGGCTGTTGGCAGTCGCTTTGCTTGTTTTAGCGCTAAATGAATTCATCTATAATATTCAAAATACAAATGCTGCATAATGGTAATTAAAAATTGTATAAATTTGTGTCCGCACTGAAATGAATTTAATGCCAGTACGACGACAGCGAAGGATTATCGCTGCTACAATTTTGTGCATTTCAACCGTTAAGATAATTGGCATTTCTTACGCTACTTCTTTACGCGGCGGCCGAATTATTTTCCTCGCAATAAAACGATGTTTCCAATTTGAAGGCTCGAAACACTGTTCTCGAGAGTTTTGGGCAGTGGGTGGGAAGGCAGTAATGCACTTTGATAAAAGATCAGGGAAACAGCATTTATTCCAAGAGCCACTGCATTGGAAGTTATATGGATTCGTTTCCAACAGAACTTTCTAACATATTACTATTTTTATCGCTGCAGAACAACCCCTAAAAAATGATGGGAACCATAATGCCCGGGGCATAAACTGAACCGTTCATTCTCAACACTTTAGCACAACAAAACGAAATTCTACCCCGCGTCATATCTCGTTGCGCGTCATTTTATTTATTACATATTTTGTGGAACAAACAAATTTCCATTATGCACGCGTTTTACGATGCCCTTCGAAAATAAAATATGAAATATAACATCTGACAATGCTGAAACAGTTCCACTTAAGTATCCAAAAGACCAACCATTACCTTTCCAATACGTAAGACGTGCATATTTAATCTAACACATAAGACAACGCCCAAGAAAAATCTTACATCGTCTTCGAACTAATTACAAATGAAGTCTTCAATCTATTTACAACTGAGTGAGCCGATAAAAACAACATTCGACAGAATAATTCGTCAATTATTCTTCTAACCGTCGCTCCGTTTCATCCACCAGACACATCTCCACCAATGCAAACTCTCTAACAAAGTAGCGTGCCTCCATTAACAGCAGCGCGGAACAATATCCTCGCACACACCGCACCCACTGTCCGTCGTTCGTTAAACCCTTGGCGCAGAAAGGATCGACGGTTTAATCGACGGTCGAGGGCCCCGCAGTTTGTTCGAGTATCGCGTGGCGCTTAACAAACGACAAGTCAGATCAGATGTAATTTCGGATCGAATCCATTGGCAGGGGAGCGCGGACAGGTTTCGCGCACAGGACGAACGGGGAACAGTCAGGATACACGATCAGAGGAGGCGATTTATCACTCATCGATGTAAACGAGCGTAACACCGGCATCGTATAATTGCGCGTGTATCGTTGACCCGTAGTTATCACCGATAATCGAAATCGTCGATCGTTGCACATCCCTCATTTTCCGCACGATTTTCGTTTCACCACTCGTCGCGTTCGCGGGCCGTCGATAACCGTGCGAATCGCGATGGACGTCGATGTATCGAAAACCGGCGTTTGACGAACGGCTGCGTTATTACTCCACATTTCGACGGGCAACCTCTTCTTTTACACCCGCTCCACCCCCATCACGCTGTTTTACCTTCGATGCTGTAAATTCGGAGGCGTCCGCGGAACGCGAAAGTTTATGCAAACGCGTAGAGTCGTACGTGTACCTAAATTCTTCGTGCAGCTTGATATTCCGTTTTTTTCATTTTTTATCGTCGATTTAAGAGAATAGTTTACCCTGGACACGTTGAGAAATTCTTTCGCGAATTTTTCCTGGGATACTGGTGAACGATACCTTCTTCATATTTTACACATATTCGGGGCTATCGTTTGACGAGCTCTCGGAAGTTTTTTTCGACACGAAGTTGGCGCAGCGACGTCTATGGATACAGTGTCGCGCGGAGTACGTTTCGCGACGCTCGAAAGCTGCATCGGAAGAATTTGTTCGAGCACGGCTACAATCTGTATAAATTTATTAGCAATCGAGTTTTGATTCATAAAAATGGAGCGAAGAATGGCGAGCTGCCGACACTTCGAACTTGATGATTCACTTTTGCATAATACTCTACGCGGACGAGGCAAATCCTTTAAAAACTTTCCAAACTCTTTTTTTTTTTTAGGTCCGGACCAGCGCGAAAGTAGTTTCTTTGATAACGTAAAAGTTGAAGTTTGTAGAATGCAAGCGTTTTTGCGATATCACTTACGCAAACTTGGAAAGGGTGGTTTACAGAAGAACGTATTTCAAGTCCCGAGCGGACGGATTTTTCGTGAATCCACGTAGCCGGTAAATATGTCTCGATATTGATTCTTCGTACTTGCGTACTGCCCGTCGATATTGTTTTTTTTCCGCCCCCATTTGAAATCTCCATCTGCATCGACATTCATAAAATCTAGCAACGCGTGTTGCACACATGTGCATAGTTTACGTCGTCAACAAACATGCCGGAAACAACATAACCGATTATTCGATTACTTGGAAGCAGTCCCGAGGACTTTCTCGCGGCGGGCCAACTAATAGAAAACGTGAGAATGAAGAAAATTGTTGTCCTCGCGCATTTTTCATCCCGTCTCGGCGTTCCTGCCGCCCCTGTAAAGTATTTCAACGTATGTACATCGGAGACACGCTGCCCACTTTTATTTTTCAGCCATCCCCATTTTTTACCGTATCCTCGGCAGCGCCAGTTTATGATTCGCGCGGCGAAAGATTGCGTTATCGCGAAACCGGCTTACCAGTGCTACACTGGCAACCAGAGCCAACAACCCTCGCACATCATGCCGCCCCTATGACGGGAGAGTGAGAGTGGAGATCCGTTTTTCCCTCCGCGAGAGTCGAGTGAGCTTTTACGCGAGGCTGAGTCAGTGGAATACGCGCGTAATCTTTACAGCGAAACGATATAGCCGGGAGAGTTAAATGAAAAATTGTTTCCCACTGCTACTGAATTGAACAATAGTCTGCTGGGGTTGAGTTTTATTATACAGAGAAGGATAAGGATACCCGGTGGCGCGTACGTGCGACGAATTTTAAAACGCACTTAACGCCGGAGAACATCGACGAATCTGCGATAAATCTGCTGCGAGAAGCTTCCACCTTCTTTAATTGGATCTCTCTTTTATTAACTGTTCGCTGCGAGTTGTCGTTCGATCGGCTTGATGGGAGTTATACGAGAAGCGGTTCTGGAAATGCTTGCACATACATGTATGTGGATCGTAGAGGGAAAGTTATAAATAGTTCGTGAGGATTTTGGTTCTGTCTTTCTCGACACATGAATGTCTGTCAATGAATTGGAACATTATTCTCGTATCTGGTTTCAGTCTCTTTTTATTGATTTACGGTAACGTAGATTCAATGATTGCCATATATTTTTACTTTGGATTGCAATGTTACTCGATGTAAGTGGCTATTTCAGATTTTAAGAAGCATTAAAGTTACTTCTATCTTATTCCCAGGGCAAAGCGCTACGTAATATTTCACATAAATGTTTATGTGAATTATATTCATGCAAGCAGGAATACCAATTAATAGGGAATTCAAGGCAACACTATAATTAGCTTTATCTGTCGATAACATGATACAGTACGCGAGGTTAGATAATATAATATAAATCCTATATTGGCAAATATCGGTAGGTATCGAGAAATTCCAGTGAATTCCGGAAGAAGCAAAAATTGGCATAAAAAATATAATTGCAGAGGATCGCGAATAAACATCAACCATAATTGCTAACCTCGGCTGAAGTACGAAAAAGTGGCAAAATAAATTAACGTCAATCAATATTTACTTTGATACTGGCTTTCGTTGATTGCTCTTATTGTTGCCATTTTTGTTCTAAGAGAAAGACGGTCGAGTATTTTAAGATGAATGTTATATCATCAGGGATATGCTAAACGTCGGATATGAAAATTACGATGTACTTAGGGCACTACAATAAGCAAACGCCAATCTTCGATTATGTCGTTTTCAGATGATTGATTGGCCTTCTGGGAAACCCTATTGTGATATAAGCTATTCTTGTTAGGGTTTACCTTTCAGGTAAAGCGAACATCGATCCTCACGCGAATACCGAGGAAAATTTTCTTTTAACAAAGGCGGTTATAAGTTTCCCAAAATCCATACTATACAATATTTCTTTCTACACACCGTTCTTTATATTATACCCTGTACATATATTTATTGGGGATTATATAAAAGTACTACTTTGCCGAAAAGGATTCTTTACTTTCCAAAAAAATGATTTCTGAAATTTCAGTAAAATGAGTAGGTGCACAAAGCATAAATTATTAGCTTGTTAAAATACTGCATTCAATGTTCTTCTTATTTTGTTTTACGCTTGACCGTACTAGTAACTAGAAATAGTACTAGATTAGTAAATAGAAATTTCCCGTATTTTTTCCATTTTGAATACTTACGATATAAATACATTTTTTGTCCTGAAAACTCGCAGAATTCCTCCCGTTTTCCCTGCGCGTGTTCAAAACCAGTTAACCGGGTTCCACGAATGCGTAGACCACGGTCGAGTGCGTTCAATTTACTTTGCATTCGCCAGCGTAACTTTATAAAACAGTATTTCCTCCGGATGACTGTCTTCGACAAGAAGGCGCGCACCTTTAAGAACGCTCTACGCTCTTAAAGTGCGCTCTGAAGAGTGCATAAATTGTGAAAGGTCAATGATTTCGCCATGTATAGTTAGTATCGATTCTCTTTTGAACGTGGTTAAGGCACGCTTGAAAAAGTTGCTACTTAAACGGAAGACTCGATCCGAAGACTTCGTTCCCCGTGAACTGCATCAGCGATTCACCAATCGTTACTACGGTCAAAGGTACAAATGTCGCAATACAATTTTCACTGAAGCGTAGCAACAGCGTTCACGATTTTCGAACCGTTTCAAACACTGTGACAAAGAATATATTACTACTCGCCAATATGTTGCTATAATTGATATTTCCTAAATATATCTTTTTTTATTACGCAAAGTTAGGTCACCTTCATTTTTTTTATTTAAGTACCGTAGAAGCATATATTTGTTTAATACGCTAAACGATACAGGTCGTTGCTCTATAGAAAAAGGTGTTAAATTAATTGCGCAAGAAACCATTAATTTAGATGCAATTTTATTGGTAATGATATTGGTTATTGCTCGTCGACGAAATATTTGAGACAGATATGCGTAATCGTTGTTATAGTTGCAATAAAATAATTGTAGGTTCCTCGAATTAATATAAAATGACAGATGAAAACTTTTCGCAGTGGTATCGTCGAATTTAAATGGACGTCTCACAGATAAGAACGAAATGAAGGAAGACGAGTTCGAGTAGCGATTACCACAGGCGACACACGATCCGACAATTAGCAATTAGAAATTCTTTCGCGCATCTAGCGGCGACGTATAGTCACTGACCTGGCGCGATATCGTTTCATCGATGAATGTACGCTGACGAGCGATGCAAATGCGGCGTTTCGATCGAATAATCTAGGCGGACTGGGATTATGTTATGCACTGCATTCGAGCCGAGGCTGTAAACGTTTGCGCGTACACACTCTTGTATTCCTGACCATCGAAATGTATAATTAATGGCGATTGATCATCCACCAATGGAAGGTGTCGAATGGTTTCTTCCGAATTCGCGTTCGAACGGGCAGCGGTGCTCGGAATGAAGATAAACGCAGAATCGTGTTTTATGATCATGTATCTTTATTGTACGTGGCTCAGTTTTACGGGGACGGTAAATGACATTTGTGGATAGTTCGAATAATTCTTCGACGTCTGTTGCAGGTGAAAGTGAATTCTTGGTTAATTTTTGGTGTAATACAACATTCGCAGGACTATATTCCTCTTTTCCTCTTTGGTTACTTGAACGATATTTTTCAACGTAATGGTGAAGTTGTTCTTGTTGGATGTAAATTGAATTATTCTAATGATAAAAGAAAGGAGGTCGTTAAAAATCCTACACTTCTCGATTCTAATGCTTAATTATTAGTTAATATGACCTCGATCTATTCACAACGATTTTCAACGAGTTCTCTTACAAATACACTACTGAAAGAGACCTATATACACTGTACATTCTTGCAAATCACGTGGACCTCGAAAGCCTGCGCAAGTATTCCAATTAAGCAAAAGTTCAAGAATTTATCAGCGGTCGATCTGCCGATCGTCATCGGCCAACGCTGGCCGAACTTAAGAAACTTCGATCCGAGTTCAACCTTTAAACTTCCCCCGACTCATAAACCAATATGTATGCAGTTTCTCGTAGGTTATAGGCGTGCAGGACTGGCTGTTTCAACGATAACGTAACTTATACAAGACTTGCCCAAATTGATTCCCGTTGAACATTCGGAACAATTACCGTCGCATCAGCCTCAATTCTCGGCCGTGAATCAGAATTCATAATAGTTAACATTGTTCCACGTCGCGGTGGATAGAATTATTGCTGCGGAGGGCTCGATTTTACTCCGGTTCCCCCCGATGCCACGACTCGGTGCGTCATAAATTCCGTCCATTCGCTAGGGACAATCGTTAGGGAGTTAATGGGCATGGTGGATCAAATTTTGGAACGTTATTCGCAGCAGAAGGAAACAGGGAGTGTGCTGAGCTCGGTTAGCACTGGCGCATTCGAGGCGTTGCCAGTGGGAAAGATACACGCGGCACTTTGTGCAAGATTTATTGTTTCAGGAACTTGATATACGCGTAGCCAACGCGTGTATTCATGGTTTTATTTGGCGAGATGTTTCTTCTTGTATAAAATAAGATTTGATAAAAATCGAAGGAAGGACGAACTTCGAAGGTCTGCGTCTTGCAGACCCGCTCGATCATCGCTGCTCATGTAACTATAGAAGAACTTTTTGTCGAGCTTGCACTTAGGGAAAACGTTCGTCCTTTCTCTCCGTAACGCCTCATTTGCTCACGCTCGAAACGATTCATGGGCCGCGTGGGCGATCGAAGTATCTCGAAAGATTCACGTTTGCGCGTGTCCAAGTTAGATCCCCGTTCAGTCGTTCTTAATAATTTTTCCCTTTATCAGCACGATTATTATTATCCAGCTTTTACATAAATTTCCGACAACCCCTTTACGCGACACCGAGGGGAAATTACAGGCCGCGACAAGCTGCTCGTGTGTAACTTTACACCTCTCCTAACATTGTGCAAGGGTCGCGTGCACCGCTGTACTTATGTTATTGCGGCAAGAAAAATGCTGATCCTTTTCCTTTTCACCGCCACGAAACCGTGCGTGCGAGGCGTGTTCATCCGCGACTATCGCGCAAAATTATTCAGACGTTACACCGTATACGCGTTATTATAGCTCATCATCTCATCATCTCATCACGTAATCGTGGCAACCCATTGAAGCAATTGTTACGCGTTTACGTCGTCGGCCGGCGCTCCCGGCCGAAAGAACGTTGCCAATTAGGCTCGTGGAATTAACGTCTCGATGGGGTGGAATCTTTCGGACGGGAAGCGAGCGTGTTACCTTTATAAATACCGTTGCTCGCAGCCGACTGTGAAAAAAAGCTGAAACAACAACAATTTAGAAAGCCAGATGAAATTGAGAATTGAGATGGATTTTTCTTTCAATTCCGCCACAGAAACTTTCCCATCCCCGGTTATACTGCGGTCCCTCTAAATAAGGAAGTAGGGTAATATGGAAACGAAGGCTCTGTGTATACATTATCCTCTATTATTATTCGCAAAGTCGAAAACGTACACCAGTTACGTTCAATCCCATTCACAAAAATGGAGCGCAGCGCTGAGGTTGTCACGGGGAAAAAGGGGTCTGGCAGGATGCTTCCCAAACAGAGAATATAATCACAAAACCGAACAAAGCCATACAAAGAACCTCCACTTATAGACAGTCCTCCCTTAATACAAAGTACAAAAACAACCCTCCTCGGGTCTGTTCCTTCGTCCCGACCGCAGGCTCCTTTCGCTCTTCCGCGGGCAAGTTCCCTCTTCCATTTCAGTAAATTACACCGCCGTACCCCCCCCCCCCCCCCCTCCAGGTCCCCCTCTCCCCCTTCTTGCAACGCGGCAAAGACAATCCCGTAGCGTTTTTAATCATTCAGTCGCAGGCGAGTTCTCCCTCGGCGAAGAGAAAATTGACCACCCCTAACAAGAAGGAGAACCGAGCACGATAGAACCCAATTAACAATCGCGAGATTGAGTACTGATTTCGTTACCTAAGACACCGGCCAGCGTTTGCTCGCACGATAACCCGATTCCATAAAGATAGCGTAAACACAGCGTCGCGGTCTCAACGGGGAAACGTCTTCTTTATCTCCCTTTTACCCGGCGTTCCAGCCGCCCCCCTCATTGCAAGCCCCGTGTCAGTCAGGGAAAATTGGTTTTCAGGAAGAAGTAATCTCGGGCTCCAAAGAGTTCCAATGTCCCTACGGTCGAGCGCCTAATGAAGTGTACGTGCGAAACAAGTCATCGTCTGGTAAGAAGACCCGCGGGATGGGAAACAACAATACTGCTTGCGCAAGGGTTCGAGCATTCCTTGGTCGGCCCGTTGGAAAAATAACTTTCCGTGAAAGTTCCCGATCTTTGACCTCCGGTCGCTGGCCGAACCGCCTCGCGCGTGCTGCACCGTGAAACGGCTCTCGTATCTGAACACTTTCCTTCGCCGAATTATCGGCCACTTTTGTCCGAAACTTTTGCCCGAAGTTTATCTATTTGCCAGACGCGGTTGAACGCGAGCGGATGCTCTTGAAGGCTGGCTGATCAGAGTTTCATTAAGGATACGTATATAGGGGGGTTGGGGTGTGTACGGTGGTACGGGGAGTCGTGTTTTGGGGGGTGTGGGTGGCTCTCCTCGGGATAATGAGAGAGAGTTCTTGTTCGGTCTCGTCGAAGATGGGTTCCTTTCGGCGGTGTACGTATTGTATGTATTTCTGGAGGAAAGTATATACAAGTATGTACCGGAAATGGTTATTGGCGGTGCCGTGTGCAACTAAGGTGGAAATTTTTTGATGGAGTTTATTTAAAATATAGTCAATTTGGAGGGGTGGGGGGTTAGTTTTAATTGGAATAAGTATTGTCGTGGAAGTGGTACAATTATTTCGTCGGAGGCATATTTTATGCGTCTGAATATGCATGGAGCGTTTGGAATATTTTACTTCCTAGTTGTTATTAAAACGATGCGGAAATATTTCGTTTCGCATTGAATGGTCGGTATATTTTTTTAATTAATAGCGAATATTTTACTGAAAAGTATCCGAATGAATTATTTAGTGCATATCCGTGGATTAAACAAATATTTTCGAAATATATTTTGCTTTGTGAAATTTCGATTTCACGTCGATTTCACGTCGATTTCCATAGAAAACGACTGACTGAAGTAGGAAAATTGAAAATATTAATGGGACAGCGATAAGTAGTACTTTGTTGGACGAAAAAAATGAATTCGTTTAGACTTTGTATGCAGTCGTTGCATATTTCTTATTATATTCTCCGATAGTTGAGCACATTATATCTACTCTATCAGATTTCGGTGATTAAAGTTACAACTCCCGCCTGCTAAGACTGTTCATATTTTCTACTCCATAAAGCATTAGTATAAAAT
This sequence comes from Nomada fucata, assembly GCA_948146005.1. Classification (NCBI taxonomy): domain Eukaryota; kingdom Metazoa; phylum Arthropoda; class Insecta; order Hymenoptera; family Apidae; genus Nomada; species Nomada fucata. The sequence goes on from OX411275.1 coordinate 11,982,955, forward strand.
TTTTAGTAAACAACACGCATCGTGTTAAAGTTGTTAGATGGCTCAGCTTGCAGGTTCTTTCAGGGCTGTTAAAAATGTTATGCTAGAAAATGTAGGTACGCGTAATAAAACGGGAAGAGAATAGCCATACACTACACGGGAGTTCGTAACTGAAACAAGTTCTGTGTCCTTTTTTGGTCCAAGTTAGATGGAAAAGAATGATTCAAGGAGCTCTATTTTCCTCTAATCTATCATTTCGTCAAAGATCGCAACGGTGCAAAGATCCAAGATCAATTTACATTGCACCCATTAAATAGATTAAAATATCATCGTAGAGTAACTTCATTAGTTATGTTATTTTGGGTAAAAATTTAACACATTTCTCATAAAACATTTACGGTACCTCTTCTACGTTTTAAAATAATGCAGCAGGAATTAAGTATTTCGATACATTCCAAAACAAAGCCTTCCGGAACATGATTTACTAGAAGTCAAACTATATTTAACTACCACGGTTTCCCTTTAAAAGTCATTCCTCATCCAAGGCAGTTGTTTTTAGATACAAAATACCAACTTTACGGCCCTACTCTGTTAATGAAACAAATAGGGCTCGCGTGGTTTCATCACGATCGATATCAATGAACCAACAGAGTTGCGTCCCAACAAGCTGCAATATTGCCTGAGCTTTGAATCACCCTTCAAAATAGAGACATAATACCCTGGTGCTTTAAGCGATGTTAACTATGACGCGGGGAACCATAAAAGCATCTAAAACCTTAAATGCCACTTACGTTTGGTCACCCTGTATGAAATTTATAGAGGGGTTGGGCGAGAGCCCCCTATTGAGCCCTTCTGAGGGTCAAGTACCAGAACCTACCCCACCTATTGTATACCGGACCACGTTGAGCTGTAACATATGAACACTTCGGCTTTTGGCCACGATATACTCGTTCAAAATAGTTCGTAACGCCCTAGGTGGGACACCCCGTGCGTAGTTTCACATATATTATATGTCAAGAGCTATTCAAACTGAGAAAGCAGCCCCGAACGGTTCCAAATAAGCACGCAAGGCTACGTATTTAATATTTGCGAGCGATATGGTCATTCCGAAACGAGATCTCGTATGTTTAACATTTGATAGATTTGCGAAATCATCAATTTGACAGCCGACACAGTGTTTCCTCTTATGAAACACGAAAGCAAGAAATGAGTACAAATAACCCAATGTTTACATACATTCGTTTTCTTGCAATTGAATATTTTTATTCATTTTTATTTTTGTTCATTTAGCAGAGATTTGTCGAAAAAATTACCTCTTTACATTAAGCACGCGATAATATTCCACCAAATATTACGCGCTAAATTGATACCGTTGGCAGTTTCAATAAAACGATTCCGCGTAACAAGGTATACGAATAACAATTGTATATAGGAATGTTTCACAGGATCACGTCTGTCAGTAGGACAAAGGCTAACAAGCGACAAAAATCATATCTTGTGCGCGTTTGATGTCGCTGACACGCGAGTAAGATTCATCGTCCGTGTAACATCATATTTTCTACTTGTTGCAATATTAAATCGAATTCGGAAATCGGATTGCGAATACCAATTATCGGCCGAACATATATTTTAACGTGCTATGCAAGGGATTTACATTGTTTTAATCGTTCTGCGTGCGCAATTTGTACTTAACTCTTTCACTTCTCATCGAAATTTCTCGCATTAACAGAATTAAATTAAATTTTAACTATTCAACGAAACCGTATCATATTTACCATTGTAAGATTCAATTATTTTAACTCTTTTAGTTCAAATTCATTAAAATTTATCCAAACTAAAGCAAGGCATTCTGACAATATAATTTTATACATTAGGAATTGCTTCACAATAAGCGAAAACAAAATGCAGAACAGAGTGCACAGACAAATAAACTACGTACAGTAAAATAACAGAAATGCAGTAAATCGGTTCAATAAAAATTATATTACCAAATAATCCAGATATCCAGTCTAAGAATTTTAATTGGTAAAAATTTATATTCAAAATAACAAATACCAAAGACTGTTACGTTCGTCGAACGCAATATTTCTTACGTTCGGGTTACGTTTAACTCACTCAATCATTTCTTAACTACGTGCTTCTAGTACGTCAACGTTTTTCTCAAACCTGGTCCGTTTTTGTTTCAGCTTTCCACCCCACAGGGATTAGAAGAATCGCGATTCTCCAGGTAATGACCAAAGTATCATTAACGAGTGTGTCCCGTGTTACTAATGTGCTTCGATGGCCTAATGACGACGATTTCGATGTAACGTAGCGCGACTCGATTTAAACGTACGATTCACGCTGTTTCTCGCAACTCTCTAGAGCAATTGTTCCACTGCGCTGACCCTCTAACGCTTCTTTTCTTTCCCTTTAATGCGTCGCTCGCTTTCCCAGCACAGATTTCCCAGCGCTTCGAAGCTTATCGCCTCGGCCAGAGGAGCCGGCCAGGCAATTATTATCTCGCACGACCGAAGGAATTAATTTTTCGTAGGACGGCTAATTCTAATTATTCACAGTCGAAAGTACGAGAAACGAAGCCCGGCCGCTGTTTGTGAGGGGCGAGGTAACGCTGCCATTTCAGAACCAAAGGGAAATAGACCCCAAAAAAATACACGGGGTAATAAATGGAAAAACGTAAATAAGGGCAACGGGGTTGAATCTAAAATCTCTTACTCGAAAGGAGACTTTATTTAGCTGGTTAATTATAATTGATGCCAACTTCTCCTTCTCGCCGACGAGTTTCTCGCTCGAGATTTATATTAATTTTTTAGCGATTCATAAAACGAGATCAAGGAAAAAGGGACTTTCTCTTCCTCCCCTTTATCGTGGACTGTTTCCTTGAAGTTTCACATTTTAACAGCTGCAGAATCTCGCTCTTCTTATCTCTTCATACCGAAGTATGACAGCTAAATTTCTCCGAAGCAAGAGTGGCGGTATTAAAATTCTGGATACTTTGTTCCTTTTTTGTAAACTGTTTTCACCGTGAACCTCGCGGAACCGATTCGCCCGGCTGAAGGCCCGTTTCTAAATGTACCGCTGCTATTCGCATTCACCGTTCTCGTCTAATTGTTTGGCAAAAAAGTCGACGCCATGGTACCGTTCGTGAGGCCATTCGGCTAACCGGCAACGAAGCCATTCAGATTGCTCGGTCATCGTTGCGAATACTTTTGTTGCCTTCTTCAGTGACAGGATACGCCTTTCCATGCGTCTCTAAGCAGTTTGGCTGTAATTTATGGGTCTGGCGGTGTCTATGGTTCGTGAATCTAAGTTCCTCCTTAATCGTGGCACATGATATTACGCGATCTTTGCTTCTGGAATTATTTAGTATTTATTTTATTGCGAACGAGGAGGGTAAAGGTGTATTACACGGTGTACGTAGGGTGTATTACACGGAGACCATGGCATTAACAAAGACGTCCAAATTGCTCCGATTCGTTGGTATGATTAATGTGGAATTAATGAACATTAATAATTTGTAATCGTTCGTTCATAGGTATGTAAACCGATTACAACGTGCTGATACCCTGCCCACTTAATTATTGCTAGATCTAATACCACTCGTCCAATAAATTACAATTATCGACAGGATTATGAGCTTTAAATTTGAAAGTTCTATTATTATTAGTGTATATTATTAATGAAACACAACCTTTAAGGGTTTATTGATATCTCGCATTATTTGGAATTCATAGCGTTTTATATTCCATCTAGATAATTCTGATATTTTTGTCTCCATACTTTGTTATAGTATTTACTGCAGCGCGTAAAGCTGTTTAAGAGTTTAGCTTGCTTCCTTCCGCGGCCATGCACAGACCCATTCGACGAAAATTATTCCATACAATATCCATATACAATATCCATAAATAACAATACGTTGATGCAGCAGGTGAACAAAAGTTACTTGCTTTCACGTATTCATCACACGATTGTCAATATAACAATATCCTTAAAAACAGCACCCCACATGACAACACTTCACTCTACGCTTTCTATATCACTATTGCATTAAAAGCTAATCCCCATTCGGGGGAGAAAACATGAATCCAAAATAACGACAATGACCAGCGTCCTAAAAAATATGTTCACGCAACCCAATCCCCTGTATATCTCTTCCCGAAAATCCGTCAAAAATATCTTGTACATACCCTACCAGAGGCTAATTGCCTCGTTTGTATCTTGTCCTGGCGGCGAACGGGCCACTCGGCACGTAAAAGAGAAAATTTCGAGTAAACCCGTCTGTTTAGATGGCAGAGAAATAAGCCACTCGAGCTTCAATCCGTTCCAGCTTACAAGAACTGCGATGTTTCCGCTCCCTTTATTAAATCGCCTTGCCTCAGTGGAAAAAGTACCGAAGAGCCTGGCGAACCCAGCTATCGCGCGTCCTGTTTCGCGAATTTGGCGCACGGAGAAACGGAGGGTGAGAGAAGGAAAACAAAAAAAAAAACACGGGGAAAAGAGCAACTCGTTTCGTTTCCCCGGCCTTCTCTATCTTCCTAGCTGGAAGATCCGGCGGATCGTCGTTCCACGGCGTTATCATACAACACGGCCGGGCCTTGAAGTTTTAATGAATCGAAAGAAAAAGTTCCGAGCGAGGGCGGGCCCGGCAAGGTTAATTTCATCCCCGTTGAAAGTTGAGGGGGGAAAAAGTGATGTAACGTCTTCAAGCATTTAATCGTGTCCGCTATATTTGCCTTGGACAGCATCGTCGTTTTTTTATTTTGGACTAGCTGTAGACGAGTAATCCCCTTACCCGCCGCGTCTTTCGACGAACTTGGCCGATTTGTTCTTCGAATTTAGCGAAGCTCGCAATAACCGCAAGTAAGGAGAGCGATGCTTGTTTTGGGTAAGGGTTCGCCAGGCGAGGGTATCGTTTTTATTAGATATTTCATTGGATTTTTTATTTCGTTACTCGAATTAACAAACAGAGCCTAATATTCTGAGGTTGTGAAACGTCTGTATACGACGTACACATTCCCCTGATCCATCGAAGATAATTCTGATCGAAGCGATTGTTAATTTCAAAATATTGTTTCTAATGCGGCTGTCTAAATAATGCGGTGCCCACAGATATACGTATAACCCGTCTGTTAATCATCCGAATCTACATTCTAATCATTTAAGCAGACCAGTAAAAGTTTAGCAAACCATTATCTAAAAAAGATTCTTTTATTCGAACGCTTATGCCGCCCTATTCATTCTATTGCCGACTCTAACGCGCTTCAAATATTTCCAAGTAGATCCTCTCCTCGATCCTGGTTCGCAACACTGAAGCAACATCTATTCCCTTCCGGAGCCAGTAAACAATCCTCCAGCTTCATCCACTGTCATAATAAAAATCTCGAAATCATGCTCCCAACCACCGCAGACAAACCGACGGTCCGGAGTGATTAAAAATCGTAAGTCCCTGACTCGGAATCGACTGGTCGATCGGCCGGTCGCGCCGCCCGCAGGAGAACCAAACATCGCGGTGCGTTTCCTCGCAAACAAACAAATCCCCGTGATCAAGGTAATCGCGCGGTGGGAAAAACGATTAAACTTTGCCGCGTGTTCTTACGGATCGGGAAACTTTGTCTCCCGTTTATCCAAGTGCTCGCGGCCCCGTGCCGCGTAACTTCTCGAATCGTAAACTTCCCTTCGAAGGCGCCTAGCCGCCGCGATCAAGTTGCTCGAACGACTTACAACGTTTATGGAAATAAATTTCGACGGGCCGCGGAACGGGGCGCGGCGCGTATTCAGCATTGTACGCGCCAGCTCGAGCGGAAGTTGCGCCGCGCGAATATCTGGCAATCCAAGATGCTGGGGGCCGGGGGTGCCGTGTACAAAGCCGCCAACGACCGATGGCGTGTACATACGCGTTCGTGATTTATGGAACGCGCTGTAATTGACTTACATTACGATGCAAATTGCCCCGGTCACGATATCCACGCAAAATACCTGTCTGATTCTTACGAGGAATCTCGTTCTCGTACTTTGTACTTGCCTGCCTCCTTTCTCTTTCTTCCTTTTTTTCGTTCATTTCTTTTTCCTTTTTTGCCGCGTGCATTCGTTGATCGAGTGGCACAGTGGGGTACAATTACGTGGCTGTTACTCGGGGGCCGCCTGTATACACATTGTTTGCACCAGTCCCCGATACTTGTTCACGTGAAGCGAGATTATCCGTGTTAATTCTTGACCGGAGATTAATGATAGCACTGGTGATAACGATACACGGGTGTATAAATTCATATGGTAGAACCTGAAGTATCTGAACATTTATTATGCGAATCATTTTAATATAAGAAGGTGCTGGTATTTGGACAAACTGTTCCTTCGCGAGAGAAGTTTCTTTTTCTGTTGTGTAAAAGTGACATAACTCTGGCCGGCGTAATTAGTAACTTGAAACAAATTATGGTTTAATTGTAAGTACGGTCTAGCAGCGTGAACGATGTGAGCTCCATAAATATATAAACAATCTATCAATTCCCTTGATTTATATTTAAATAAGTGATGCTTAATATCGGAGAAGTGATTGTTCCATTACCCGACAAATTTCTTTATCAGAACACTTATATCCCCCTGTTAATTCAATTAAGGCAAACGCCATTGTATTTGAGAAATGGAGATCGAATGTTGCTGAGGATTATTTTAACGCGGTTACTGAAGTTCGTGCAGCGGAAATAGTGTAATGAACGATTAACGATTATCGATAACTGGACCAATATTGGGAAGTAGATAAGAAAATATTTGCGGCTTCGTATAAATTGGACGGTGTTACTCGTAATACACCAGAGACAAATTCGTCTTGTTCGTAAAATTTCATCCAGTTACCGCGACAGTTCTATTTCGTTACACATTTTCGCCATGGAACACGACAGTGTTGTCAATAAGCCTCTGGAACCGCTGTCGCGTGTCAGGTGCTTGCATTTTTACTCAGCGCAGAATATTTTTAAACGTGCGCACAGCCGAGATACACGAGAGTTTGGCTGCCGTTTTTAAACCGACGTGTTCTTTCATGTCCCCGAAAGAACACGGCAATGTGCGTAACCTGTCGAAACGTCTGGCTTTCCCTTTTTTTACATTAACTTCTGCTCGCGCGAGAGTCGTTGCCCGCGAGGAGCCGAAAATGGATTCGTCGGCAGAAAGACTCGCGGTCTTTCGAACACGCTCGTGCATTTTCTATTCCCGACTCCTTAAACGATAATTGGAACGACGTTGCCGGTATTTCCTTATAACGAAGATCACTATGAAAAATGATATATCAGTTTGATATAAAAACAATACGTTTGAATACCATAGTATATACAAAATTAAGCTAAATGTTTAAATTAGATTAAAGAACGTGTATTTTCATTGACTCGACGGTATAGTACTTGCAGTGTTGCGATATTAATAATATTGCAAGTGATTGAAGATTTTCGAATGCTCTTGTTACAAAACCAATACGATTTTTCTGTTGACAAATGAATTTCAAACGAAGGTAATTAACTGAAAGCTTGCCCCATTAACTATAGATCGTTTATCAGGGGCACTGAATACTCGAAAGTCTTGATAAAGTCCTTGAATACGTTGATCATAGGGCATATTTCAATTCGATCCTACGCATGGGATTCATTTCGAGGGAAACGCGTTTAATCCAGCAGCCGCGGTTCATGTGAAATTTTGCGATCCCCGAGGCTCGTGATTTCCTTTCCTTCCGTGCCATCCGAGGTGTGCACGTGACCCAGCTGAAAATGAAGCTGCCTGCGGAGAAATATTAGCGAACTTGGTAAGCCTTCGGTGTGCTCTTTTCCCGATACCACCCCATTCTAACTCCCCCGATCCCCGTCGATACAATTAAGAAAGCGCGATAGATCCACCGTCGAAGTGGAAGAAATAAACTCTTTGACAGTAAATCGGTGCAACCGTAGGTGGGGAAAGGTTCTCTTATCGCTTGCTTCCGGTGAACGTCGCTTTCCTTCGGCGCAGCCGCAATTAACCGAAATTTCTTACTCTGTCGTGTGTGTGTTCCAAAAGTCGAGGGATGTGAGGGGGAGTGTTTGTAATTACGTGATAGAGACAATTGTTGACTGATAGTAGTAAATTTAATAGCAATGAATCGTATCTTTATTGTAGCAAGTCACGAACGGAAATATATTATCCATAGTATAATTTAAACTTTGGTTCGGACATCCGGTTGATTTCCTGTAGCGGTATCGTAGACAGAGCTAGAGTAAACTTGCAGAAAAGACAAAGAATATTTACGAAATCTAGCAACGAGAAAGATCTTTATCGTACGAAAACGTGAAACTTTGAAATTCATCGTATGAAAATAGAAAATCCAGCGATCTATGCATAGCATTCAGCACATAATTAATTAATGCTTCTCGCACAAGGGTGTAATACCAGCTCCTTGACTCGCTGCTAATCACGATTATCAGTTCGCCCTTCAATTCCTGTCAGTATTAAACCACTCTTGCCAGCCGGTCTAACATTTCGGATTGGGTACTTGTAGTGCCATTGAAACCGGAAACGCCTCAGCATCGTGAATGTCGTATTTCCACCACTATTAATCCCGAAGATTACAAGACACGAATCTACGCTAAATCTACTCGAGCCACCCTCTAAGTACTCCATCGATTGATTCGCTGGTAATTACAGATGTAACATTTCCTACGCTATCAAATTCAAAGACACTCAATGACTGGGACGTATCTAACCCCACACCGATGAATCTTACACTGTATTGGAGATTACAAATGGCAGTGCATCCGACGCCACTAAATCCTCAGACGCTTAATGACTGAAGATATAGTGCGCCAAATGTCGCAGCATCAGTAGACGAATTGCTATAGTGCTATTGATCAATGCAGCGTGTCTAATTGCGACGTTTAGTAAAAAGGTTAAAAAATATTCGACAATAATTGTCCTGCTTGCTTTTCGTTTCAATATATGTACATCGTTAAAAACCGTTTATATGAATTTCCATACATATTTGCACACCAAAAATTTACAAGGATTCAAACTCTTCTCTACATTCTCTTCGTTTCTCAAATGTTCTATTTGCCCTCGAAGAATTATGTTATAGGACATATGTACATATATCCAAGAGTAAGTTTCCTGCATAGATGCATCCATACGCTTCTCGTCAGACAGAGACGAAGAACATTGCCAGACGATTTATACGTTTATGCGAAACGAACACAGCCGAGATCCGTTGAGAAATCTGCGCAAGCATAGTTGATTATTTCTAACTGCAGCTACAGTGCATTCCGGAAGGATACATGCATATCCGCCTGAGCCTTGTATCCTTTCTTGCGGTTATAAGGCATGCAATCAACGCGCGTCAGGTATTTGGTACACGGCACAGCCCCGCTAGGAATATTCGGCCGAAAATTGGCACGGATTTTACTCACGAATCATGGTGCAATTTTTCTTTGCCCGTTTCGTTGAATTGGATAGAGTGAATTTTGCTCGGAAAATTTCCCCCAACATTGACAGCCTTTCAGACGGTATTTCAGGGGCTTGGTTGTGGTGAAATTAATTCCGCCTTATATCACCGCTGACATTTATTGCTACGTATATTTTAATTGATATATATATATATATACACACACATATATATGTATATTAAGTGTCGTTAAAAATGTAGGTAACGAATGGTTGCACCTTTTGTTTTTGCAGAGTATAATTACGTTTATAGCGTGGGCGTTTGTTGAGGCAGAACTTTCAATAAAATAAGAGGGAAAGCCCGTAAAGAGAGAGTCCTTTTAATCTCCAATCTATGTAATGAAGCCGCCGGTAACATTTTAATTACTTCAAAGGCTGCAAAGCTTTGTTAAGTATTAGAAGTAATTCCTAGGTCTCCCCTCTTACGATACTCTATTTAAAATGAATAGTGCATTACGTAATTGTGCAAGGTAATGGAAACATGAGCTCTCCTCCATTATTGAAATTGGTAAAATGAAAGCGAGACGGGATTTCGCGTAGAATGCATAAATAAACAAGCACTCAATATTAAGGGCACAGAGAACTTCCGAATAATGTTACACTTGTCCGGGAGAAATTTTATTCTGAGAATGTGAGGGCATTAAATGTGCCCCATTCATTGGAACAGAGAATTCAGAAAGTTATAGAATACACAATCTTCTGTCATTTTTACATTTGAACCCTTCAACGTTCCGCGCAAATTTTTAGTACGCCTTTCGTTAAACTATAATATGCTCTACTTATCATACTACATTACACTGGCAAAATAAAATGATATTATAATAGTCCGCGGTTTCTTATAAGGGAATATAAATCGTCTACTCCCCAAAGTGCGATTAAGCGTTTTGCGCTTTTCGCATCGAGCAATTTATTAAAGCAACAATTCACTACTGTAAATTTCAAGCCCCGCACCCTTCGTTCGCCGAGCTCGGGCCGTTTACTTCGCAATTCCGTGACTTGTTATTTTTCGTAAAATCTTATCCTCATAATCCGCCTGGCGGAATACAAAATCCGCCGGAGCCTTTAACTTCGTAGCCCAGTATTTCCAGACAAAGCGCCGTTCTCGGATAATGTATAATAATTCATCACGTCGCGACCTACGACATAGCTTCCGTGAGTTTCAACGTGAAACGTTGCCGCGCGACAAAAACTTGCAACTTTACAACGGCCATCCGCCTCCGCTACCTTCGTTGGAAAGTTTCACGACAATAAGACGACGGGCATTTTCCTCTACATTTCAGATCCCTTTGTTTCCTCATGAAAAACAAATTTCAGCACGGCTGGTTGAAACGTGAGCGAAGGGATTGTTGCGGTCACGATCTGACTAATTTCGTTCGCGCTCGGTCGTTCTTACGCGGGCAAATCGGATGTAGTCGCCGGGACCGGTGAATTTTCTGCTCCAGTTTATCGTGAAACTGTTGTGCCTTATGATCACGTTGCATTATTATCGTGGGAATGTTACGGATAATTTATGCTGCGGAGGATAACTTGGATGTATTTGAGTAATCGAGCTTTATGCCTTCATTAAATCGTTTTTCGTTCAACAGTTCTGTTCGGGCAAGAAGTTGATAGTTAATAATGAAGGGTAATCGGTTGCACGTTTCCCAACATGTGAAGGCAACACGTGAAGGTGTATTCGCGATAGGAATACTCGTAAAAATGGGTGATAAAATAAGTCCGATGTTTAATATTTATATACGAGCAGTCCACATGACGAGTTAACCGTTTATTGCCTCTACGTATCGTGTGCCTTATTAAAGCTTCCTGAGGTACTAAAATTTATGATGAATCGTCTTGTCAAAAAATGGAATATGTCTTAATTCGTTGCTTGCGAAGCATCGTGAACAAAGATTTAGATAAAAGAATAACGCCAAAAGAATTCATGCCTTAAAGGGTTAATCAGTCTTTCCGTTTAATAGATTTGCATATTTTCTAATTGTTTCAATAATTTCGGTCTTTAAGATGGAAAATTATTAACTTCACTGTCCGCACAGGGAAAAACGAATTTCGCAATCACCTGCAACGTATCCTAAAAGTAACGTTACACTGTCCGTAACAAAATTACATCAGGTCCCCTACTGTGCCGGAATGGTCCCAAATTCACAATTTAAGAACGCACCGACAATTCAAATAGAACTGAAACACCTGTACCCTTTCTGTAATTACCGACCCGGCAAAAGTTCCAAGTTCGAATGTCACCGTGGCTGTCCACGCGCCGCCGCTTCCGTTCGAAGTCCCCGGCGATATCATCTTCCGTTTTCGCGAAACTCGGATTCCTCGCGCACCTACTTTCCCAAATTAAATTACACGCCAATGGATATACTTTCTGTAACGCGACGCCGTGTATAAGTTTACAGAAACCGTACAACCGAGGCGAACGACTTTCATTTCGTCCCAATCGTCGCGTAAAAATTCCTCGTGCGCCCTCTCGATATCGCGTGACGGTCGCAGGTAGAGCCGTACAATCGGTCAGATCGGTCCAGAAATTCGACCGACGGAAAAGAAGCCGAGGATAACGACGCGGGCAACCATCCTGTAAAATCGGGATCGTCGAGCACGCCGGTGCAGCGCGCGAGTGCAAACAAACCCGGGCGAATTACTCGCATGAGCGAGCCGGCGAAAAGCTTCGAATTCGTTGATTTTAGCAGAATGCACATTCGACCGGCCAATCGGGAAGTGTTAATTGCAGTTCGACCGAGTTTCCAACGATAACGCCGGCCGGGTTATTATTTAACCAATCTATTCCAATTATACCAGCAGATTACCCACTAAAAATGCTTCGGTGTGCTCAAGTTTGCCCTCGACTTTATCGCCCGGGATCGTATATGCCCTCGAATGAATAATTCCCCGTTCGTATTTTCGATTCGGGTTCCGACGAACTTGTATATTGGATCGACGAAACGCCGAGCCCGACCGACAGATTCACCTTTGAGTCATTACAAATGAAGTCCATTGTCGCCAATTTCGACCGTCGAATGTAGCTTCTCCTTTTATCAAACCGCCCCCTAATTATCCCCGTCCAATTATCGCCGCGTGACGATTCGCGGAACCGGCAGACTCTCGACTTCCGCGTCGTTAAACGCTTTATCGACGGACGGAAAATAAGATCCGGGCCGTTCGAAGGGGGCGAGAGGGGACGCATCATCCCCTCATTTCGCGGACGGCTTTTCTTTCCTAGATAGCGGAGACGCCTAAGTAACGACGCGACGCGACGCCCGGCTACGTCCCATGAATATTGACGATCCGGGGACGGCCGATTCATATTCTTGTTTCTAATCGAGCTCTCCGTGACTCTCCATTTTTCATTCCCTATCAACGGGACAAAAAACTTCGCCGTCCACCCTCCACGCCAGAAAGCACGACCTCTGCACCCTTGTTCCCTCCGATTCCACGGGCTTTTCTTCGCTTCGAGCCTTGTACACAATGCACGCGCTGAAACTTGCGTGCGTCTAAAAGTGTCTACGCCAGCCCCTAACGATCGAACGCATCAGGTTATCTACTCTGCCAATGACGGCGAACGGTGACACGCGCAACAACACACGTTTCTGCTTCCTTCCGGTTTCTTTTTCGATCGAGTTTTCTTTACGGGGCACTTCTTCGATGTGAGGGGTCAATGTTTGGAAGGGTGGTATAGACTGCCCGGTGATAAGGGACGGTTAAACGAGACACAGGGTTCAAAAGGTGTTCAGAAGACAAGTCTTTGTGTTGAATACAGGTTTTGTGCCTCCATTGGAATTCTTGGATCGGCTGCTTCTATTAACACAGCCCCTGGTCGAAGAATGACTACCAGTCGCAATTCTTCGTTAGCGCTAATTTACCAAACAGATTTCTATTTATTAAGTAAGATTTTTCTGTACTCGTGCATGAGCTCGCCGTGGCACACAATATCCTCGACGCTGCTCGTCGCTTTCCGATTAGGTTCCAGCGTCTTTATCATCTTGATCGTCCTATTCGGTGGTTACGGATATACGATAACCGTGTCGTATCGCCTCAGTTTCCGTGTGGTGGAATTCGATCAAAGGCGAAACACGTGCCAACCGCCCGCTTTGCTTGCATTCTTGCCCGTGAAAGAATCGGGATCGAGACTGTGAAAGAAGTCTTTTGCGATACACCTTTTGCGATACGCGAACGCTCGCGCGCGCGTGCACACCTTTCTAGAATGTCCTTCTCTCGGGGCTCCTTCTTGAGTTGCTTCGACCTGTTCGCCCAAACCATTAGCCGGCTGAATGATTAATGGAGCGTTTACGAGGAGATGAAGATCGCTGTTCCTCCTGGGTAGACAATGGCGAACGATGGAAGTTCGCTTTGGTAATTTTTACAGGGGACTGTTTGGGAATCATCTGACTGTGAGTAACGCGTTACGATTATTTGAAATGTGGAAAGTGAAATCGTTCGTGATTCTAATGAACGAATAGATTTGTTGTTTGTTGCTAGATTTATTCGTAATTATCATAATGTTATCATCGTTGTTTTTGAGGGATATGAGTACAGTATTGTGCGACAATGTTGCGATCGAGTACATTAGCAGGAGATGTTGCAAATTTAATAACTTAAATATTTGAAACGTTTTGTGTATATTTGCAGCGATAAGCGGGTTTCATAAATATTAGTTATCCGCCCTATTCGATTTTGCATGAATGGTTTGGCAAAAACTATTGCATATTTAATAGGAACTCACAAGGATTATTAAGTTGTTGAATAACAACTATAAGCCAAAATTGATAAATTATAAGCCTTGGACTTTAAAAAAAACCGTTTGCGTCCCAAACTGTTCACTCCTGTATGCCTCTAATATATCATATGGTATATAATACCATGCACGTATATCAATATTCCAATGCAATGAAGATGTGTCGACGGGTTTAGAAATCTTATAATAAACCGAATTTCACGTGCTTGCAAAATCCTTTATTCTCAATTGGCGTGTTCGTCTGCCGTTTGGGCTCGAAGCGAATTTTAATAACCAATTTCATTGGCGAGGGATTGCCGTTTCATTGTACCAGCATGGGCGCGTGATCGTTAGATCTGTTTATCTTAAAAAGAGGCCCAGGTTGCAACGAAACCGTGCAGGGGCGTTCGGTCGTGATAAAAAGCTATGAGATTGATATCGAAAGGGCGGTCCGCGCGTGTTCTTATCGATACAGCCATTTTATTCTTCATATTCTGAAAGACGCAACGTTCTAATCGCATGACCACACGCGATTGTGTGCGGTCCAAGGCCTCGAATATCGCCAAATTAAACTGACCTTCAACCTGGGCTTACCTATATGTAGCGGTACAGATAAGATATACAGGTTTCGTGGTTCGGAATCCTTCGATTCTATGAATGGCTGAGTTTCTTGACACCGTGACGAATATCAGAGGAGAATATGCAGGAGCAGCTAAAATACTTGTTGATGTTTGTTGAACGTCTTGAAATTTTGGTTGCGTTTTTAAGAAGCGAAAATAAATGCAAAAATTGCAGTTTGATAAGTAAAAGTGAAGAACAACGTTATTCCCGTTCCTTTCTTTCATTTTCGAGTGAAGAATCTTAAGGTGTTTCATTTCTCGACGATTGTATATATCGATGGCGGTTCATTAGGAATTGTGCACGTATTATTTAGTTTCAAAAAAGTGATTTATTATGTAGTTAATATTATTCGATTAATGTACAAAAATGGCGAATAAAATACTGATATTCTAAGAATAGTTCGCTGGGAATGCAATATCGCTGCGGAATTTGCGAAGGATGTTTCAGGGCCTTGCTATTTTTCGCGTGTTAATTCTTCTTATTGGAGGCGAATTCCTTCCAAGAACTTCCTGCCAGGTCAGAACAGGCATCAGCCAGCATACCTGAGGGTGACTGGTGTCGTTAGATATATTATGCATAGTCCTTTATCCGCAGCAACTTATGCCTCCGCGATAAATTGCTACAACTTCAACAACCATATTAAGAACTACTAAGAAATATTATTAATAAATATTTGCTTCGCCCATGTCGTTCTATCGCTATTACACTAAACGATACAAATTTTTCTCTTTACATTTTGTAACGCACCTTTTTCTAGCACCTACTCATAAATATTTCATTAGAAATATCGTGTTCCAGCTTATACCATTATTTTAGTTTATAAGGTGGGCATACCATTCACGACTCAACTTAATTAAATCGCATCGAGAACCCCGTAACATGCGCGCAAAGAACATAACCGTACTCGGCGAGATTATTCGCCAAAAATGTCATAGAGGGACTTCACGTTTAATGAATGAATCTTTCATTAGCCTTCGTATTCACGTCGATATTTGATTGGCAGTCGCTTCACCTCCATCATTCATCGTCTGCGTAGGCCAGTTCTGGCTTTATATGATCAGAACGGCAAGCCTGAGTTCTTCTACCCCATAAACTCTGCAGTCTCTGCGATGGACATACGACTTTTTTGTGCCGAACTCCTTATGGCCAGGCATAGTTTCTTACAGAGCTGGCACGACAAAAAAGAAAAATTGAATATTAAGAGAATGAAATATCCCTCCTGAAACAGGTTATTATCTCGAAAAGAAGTATCAAGGAATCTTAATATTACGTTAAAGTATCCTACTTCATTGCTCATATTATTAATAAAATATTATATTGGAAAACATATTTCGTTACAATCGAATACTTGATCAACACTGTTCTCAATATACGATAACAGCTAACTTATTCTACTATTACTATTATTTCCCACTATTACTCGCTGCAAACGCTCCTCTGACTCGCTGTGCACGCACATACCATGGATAATTTCACGGTGTCCCCGGCAACATACAAAAACGACGGAACTTCAACTGTCGTAAACCAACGACCAGTTTCGATTCACCTGACCTTAACTGCTTTCATTTATCTAGACAGTTGAGAAAGTTTCAGGGCTGGAGCGCAGAGGATCGATGAAACGAGGCGGCTCACGGTACTCGCGCGGTGAGACCCGTTATTGTTATTTCTCCCTGTGTATTGAGCCCCCAGTAATTGATGCTGTTACCTCATGGGATGAGGTGTTAACCATCTACGCTATAAACACTTGATGTTTGTTGATATTGTTGCTTTATCGTTAGTAACGAAATGTAATTGCAATTTCACCGGCCATTCGAACGAATAAATATCACGGGATATTTAAATGCCGGCACGAAATTGCCTTTCGTAGAGGCATATTGCGTGGCAGCTTATTAATCGTTCATAGGCAACGATACGTGCCAGCTCTATTCGTCCCCTGATGCTTTGAAAAGGGAAACGTTCGGCTTGTTTAAATGGCAATCTCTGCGGTAGCAATAAATTCCTTGGTCTAGTATAGAAAAACGAATCGAATGCGGGATATTTATTGATTGGGCCCGAGTCGTTTCTGGTATTGCTCGTTTTGTTCGGGGAAATGAATGTGGTGCGAACGCGGACAGTGCGTAGCTCCTGTAACAGCGACGACCGATTATTTTATTATTATCTTTATTATCATTGTTACGGTTACTGTTCTTGGTATTGCGTTACAGTTATTGTTATCTCCTTATTTAACGAGGCTAGTAATTGCGGCTGGTGTAAGTTACGAGACGCAACAGAAGCTATATCTCTTAATCTATATGTATGTAAAGTAGAAATAATAAACGAGGAGAGAATGAAAAACGATATATCTCGAAACAATTGTAATCCACTTTTTAAAGCCGCTCTTATTTTCAACATAAAAGTCGTTTGACCCGTTCAATTATTCGCGAGGTTTACTGATATTAACGAATTTTTGTAGATTTATCTGCGTTGGATAAAACATTCCGTGCAATCTAAACAAACTGTTGTGCTGAGAATGTCTCGGGTCGTGGCTAAGGATACGTACCAGTTAAGAATATTGGCTGCAGGTATCGAGTGCATTAGAGAAATGATCGGGTCCGTGATTCGCAAATCCATTATCGTAAAAATGTGCAGGTTGTGAGGGAGCCTTAAGCGTGCATGGCGGACGTTGATATAGCGATGGCTTTTCTATCTCTTCGAATGGTGGAGCTTTGCCAAACAATGCCGTGTGATTTACCGTGAATCTGGATCCCTTATTGTCGCTATCGTAGTGCACGGAGAATGTGTACAAGGGAATGTGTCGAATCTGGAGAAATTTGCATTTGAGACACTGCGGATGCAAAATGAGGGCGGCGAATGGAGATCGAGCGTTCCAATGTAGTGGATCCGGTTTTTATTTAATTCTCAGTTTTTAAGTATTATCAGGTGAGGAATTTTTACAAAACATCGAACACCCGACGCTGACGACTGCATTCAATGCACAGCACACGAAAGTTTTAATGTTATAGCACTGAAACTGCTTTAAACCATTAATTGCGTACCAATTATTTACCAGTCTCTTTTAACAGTAATAATTATTTAACACGACAGACATTTAATCGTAATTAAGTTTCGCAGCGTCAATAATTAATTGAAAATGACGTTTCTTACCAATCATCAATTGCCCTAGATTTTCTCGACACACGCGGTGAGCACGAAATAAAAGAATGGATATAAAGAAGTCAATGCGTTGAACACTTTTAATGATGAAGAAAAAATTATCGACATCGAACTTCGAACATTTCCTTTTCGTCACTGAAAAGGGAAAGAGAACAAACCGATACGTCACGATGCTTGTCGTTAATGGCTCGAAGCAACGCCATGCCAAAGATAACAGGAATGATAATAGCATTGTAGATACAGGGGAACTTAGATTTGTCGTTTGCGCTCGGGCAGAACGTGTCGTGTTTAAACAGCTGTCACGCGTTCGACTTTTTGCTGGCCGCCCCGATCAAATAAACGTCCTGTCAGTGTTCATATCTAATCGTATTATCGCTATTTACGCCATGCAAATATTGGCACGTAATGGCGCGATTTTTCGAACCTTTCTATAATGCTCTTTCCATGAACACGTGACGATGTAAGCTTCACTTGTCAAATTAAGTTTAAGCGTGCAGGGGTTGTAGATTTATATCAATATCGTTCAAGCAAATCCATCCTTAATTATATATGCTTTTTCGTTTATTAGTTTGCAGGTAGTATGTAATTCCAGCATATTGTATATGAGTATATTCATCGACGGGGTAGCTTACCAAACTTTCGTCCAGGCTAAGGGACGATACTTCTGGTGCAATCAATATTTTCCTTCGCTCAATTCAATAGTAATTGGAAGACGTGGTCAATGCAATCGGTTCAACGCTAATGCCACTATTATCAGTGCAACGTATATTTTCGTTTACTTTCTCGTGCAAATACCAGTACATTAAAAATGAAAATAGTAAGTGTGCCTTAATACTTAAACCTGGACCACGCCGCCCCTTTAACATCTATTTTCATTTGACCCACCTTTGACAGAACCGCGAGTCTAACTGGCTGTCCATTAATAATGAACTTCTCGTCTACAGTAATAACTGTGACCGGTTACGTGACAATATGACAAAAATATAAGAGTATCTCGAAGCACAGGATAACATCCAAACACATGCGCCAAAGAAACGAACGCGAGCGTTACATTCGTCGGTCGCGAATTGTTGAAACTACCCGACCCTCCAATGGTATAATTAAATACTCAACTCTGCGGCACGTAAAAGGGCAAAAACTCGCGGTGCAAAGGTTCAACAATTACCTCGCCCCCTTAATCGTAAAAATACCGCCACACGTTTCCACCGCAAACTAACTACGATATTACTCTGCGGAGTCGTTATCGTCGCGGAAATCTCGAACGTTTTCCACCCGAAATATATCGCTGTAAACGTACCCGTCTGCATTATTATTACGGAAGAGCAGGGCCGGCGGTTGCTGTTGCACAGTTAGCAGCAGCAGCAGCAACGCGTTGCTTTCATGCTGGTGCGCGATATTTGAAAGCCAGCTGCGGCGACGCTTTCATCCCGGTGAGCTTGTCTCCGTGGCTCTAGATCCACGTGAATTCGGCGACGTTTACACCGCGGTAAAGGTATCTGCAGGCACGAGCCGCGACTCTCGTCGACCCGCTGAAAACGACGACGACAACGCGGCACGTGGATACGGGGCCAATTTCGTTCGTCGCCCGGAGTCACGTACCGTCAGCTCGATGCATCGGAATGAACGTGCGTTTTGTCGTTCAAGGATTCACTTATCCGACTTCGGGCAATGCTCGAAGTTGTTCCTCGAGTAATCCCGGTAGCGAAGGGTTCGTCGGCGGAACGAAAGGGAAACTACGGATTCGCGTGAACGCCGGGGAAATTTCGCGTACGACTGCGGAACCGGGAAATTCTAATAGACGTTCTTCTCTGCTTCGCATTAAAATCTCGCGGCGATTTATTTGTCAAACAGTGACAGTCGATTTATGCATATATGATATTATGACGACGTATATTGTTATTGTAATATGTATGATGACAACATTTTAGAAACGATGGAATACGTGGGCAGACTGCAACATTGGGTTCGACGAGTGAAACGGTTATAGCTTGTTAATTAAGTTTGCAGCAGGTGTTGTCGCATCAGCGTTGCCTTTGAGCTTCCAGAGGGGGGTGAGGCATTGTCGAACACTGTGCTCAATGTCTGGATCGACATTTTTGGACTGCGCTTCACGGTTAATCGAATTGTAGTATTATTATTTGTTAGCGATTATCGTGATAAGAACGGGCATTTGTGTATATTAAGATGTCTGTTATTTTTTGATTCTGGGATTGCGGATCAATTTGTTAGACGATGTCAGATCGCGTTTTGGTCAATTAGTAACTGTCAGACACGGAGATCGGTATTCAGTTGAAATAATAATTATTGGATAAAAGGGAATCATTTGTATTGGACGGGAAGCATGAAGCATGAATAATGCAGTCAGTAATTTGCAGTTTATAAATATCATTTTCGAAAGCTGGCATTCAATTTGTTCTCCCCCCCCCCCCCTCCTACCCTTCCGTTTGAACTGGCTGAAATATTCCAATGGGAATCTCAATTAATGACTTCAATCTGAAAATGCGGCAATAAAAATTTGCGCGATCTGCATCGGCGGATCTGAAGTTTTCCCTGTGCAGCCGGGCGTCTCCAAACTCCGCTCCGTGATTAAACTCAATAATTAAAGAGCAGACGCGAATAAAATCGCCGCCCGATCGATAAAGCGCATTCCGACCGTGATTTGTTTCGAAGCAGTTCGAAGAGAAAAGAGTTTATTGTTTCCCGAAGCCATACTAATGTCTTGACGCAGATTAATCGACCGTAGGCGAAATAAAGTGTAAAATCATTTTATTCAAATTAACGGAGCCCTGCAATCCGCGATTGATTTTATCGAAGCAACGACGATAGTCAGCGCTGTTGGTTCTATCGATTCTTCTATCGATTCCGGAGAAATTGCCCCCCGTTTATCTTTGCCTATGAATTTTAACGTTCCCTCTTTTTTCTTCACAGTACAGTTTACTTTAAGACAGATTTTCTACAATCGTTTCGCATAGACTATTCAAGCTCGAATCTATTATGCGAGCACTTTAACTCTCACATTGTGCTCCATTCTGCACGAACCGTCCTGTTTGAAGGAAAAATCGGGGGTGCGTCACGCATCGAAGGCGCCGATCGCCCACGGTTCATTATTTCGATTTCATCGAACAAAGAGTAACTATGCGGCAGTTGATTAACATCGCGACGACTAATGAACATTTATATGACGAGTAATGCGGTTCGAACCACATCAAAGCATCGATCGGAATACACGAAGCACCGAAAGAGAGAAATTCGCCGAGCGATATTATTCTACAGCCACGCTCTGATCGCCGTCCTCTTTAGCTTCCTGAATTTTCCGCGATCGACAATAATGTTGTTGAAGATGAAACACAAATAAGCGAAGAACGGAACCCCGACTCTTGTTCATTAGAATTCGTACCGTTGAGAATATGCACCGAGAATATGAAACGTTCAGATCCTCCGCGTTGCTAGTTGAAACTTGCGAATATAGAAACAGAAGCTCCTCCCTGGAACACATTCGACTTGTTTACGATAAGCTGTAAATCCTCGGTGGAAATATATTCTGATTAAAAAAAGTTTGTTGTAGTTCGAACTACTTCTGGTGGACCCTTGAAATGTCGCGAAAGGGGTCTCGTTTACATCTTTGTTAGCACAATACAAATATTGTACTAAAATTGTAGACTCGCTACGAAATATCAGATCGTTTACTCCAGTGGGTACTGTACTAAATATTAATCGAATCAGTTTGTTTTAGTAAAATAATTTCGTGAACATGAAAGTGATAATTGAGTAAAACAGGGATGAATGTCAATACGTGTCTCACGCCGTCAAGGCTAGAATTTAATTGAAGTACACGTCAGCATAAAGCAACCGTTATTGCAGAATTTTTCAACATACATCGAAATGAAATATATTTCAGAATGGTCCTCGAAATTGTTTTCCCCGCAGTCTTGCCGCAAGCCTTACGCGAATTCAGCAAAACAATTCATTCGTGGATAAGTATGGAGAACCTTGTATTTTCAACAGCTCATATAATAAACCGTGTTTATTATCCAATAGCAGCCTCAAGATTATTGCAAAGCAGAAAGTACACCACACGTACACTGTATGTTTGCGCGCGTCAAGCGAATTTCGTTTTCCCACGAAGTACAGCTATAACCCCCTAAAGCTCCACACAGTGCATTCGATATTCATCGCTACCCTATATAGCTTTGCTCCTGCAACATCATACATAGATCACTCCAAGGGCGATATTTATTGCAGCTAAATAATTTAACCGGTCCCGGAGACCGCCTCGACCACGACCCTTTATGAAAATATTAATACCGCGGTTCGGTATTCGTTTGATATTCTCCGAGGAAACCGGATGCTAATATTACGCCGGGGGCATTATTTTTCACGGACATTGAAGTTTAATTTTGCGCTCTTCGAAGGGCCGATGCCCGCCTCGGGCGGAATTCAAGCTGCCAGAATAATTGTTGCATCGTTCCATGTTGTTCCGCGTGTGCGGGTCGGTTTATCCTCTTCGTTTGAGACTGCCGTCGCGTTCGTTTCGCTGCGTTTTTAACATCGAACGAAATACAGCGACGGATTTACGGTGACGTTCGCCAGGTGTGACGAGTGTTTATTTCCACGTTTGGGGGTACCTTTCGCCCGTGAGTAACCCGTTTCTGTTTCGCGGTGTGACATAAGTGATTAAATTGGTAAAGCAGCTTTAACAAACCGTTTGGGGGTTGGAGATAACGCGACTGGATTAAACCGCGAGACAGGAATGCGTTTATGCTCGCCCACCGTGAAACTAAGACACTTGGGGTGACTCTTGTTCAGGGGTGTCAAATTGTCTGAAACTGGGGGATGATCGGTGGAAAATATGAAATTCTGGAGCTGGAGCATATGTCGACATTTTGTCATTCTTGCGGCTCTCGCGGGGAAGAGGCAATAAAATAAATTGTCGACTTATATGTTTTCTATAATGGGTAACAATAATTTGAGTCCTGAAAATGCGATATACGTTAAGGCTTCCGACCAAAATTGGCTCAGAACAATGGATTAAAATTTAGTTACTCCAGGCCAAGCTACCAATCACTGTAATAAATCACAAATATTTTCGTTCCTACTTATATAGGAGAGATTCCACGATAAAATTACTGCTACAATATCGTTTCCTATTACTTGAAACGAAACCTATTTAAAAGCACCCTTGACGTCTTCGAAGTATACAACATCTTTTCTCCTGAACACACTTTTCATCTCGGCAAAGCGATCTCCTCAAAAAGCCCTCTACCTCTATTAATATAACCATCCTCATATTACTCTATCTATCATCTCCCTCGTCCTTCACTTAATTCCATCAATAAATAATGCCAACATATTTTATCCCTACTAATCCTCCACGTTTCTCCCTCCGTAACCCCTAACATACACGTCAATCTCTTAAATGCCATCAAAGTGGCACCGCCTCACGCTGGTTCTGCTACCCGGTGCGAATTTTCTCGAGTCAATTAGGCGCATAGCTGTCATCCCTTCCTCCCCGCCTATTCTGTCAATCAACGACACAAGACATCAGCTTGCTCAAAGCACCGGAACCATCCAGCTTAATCGAAATAGGGAGCGCGCGCGGAAAAGGGTGGATACGTGTCATTCAACGAACTATTCTACCAATCCAGCGGAAAGTACGGGCAGGGTATCATCGAATGTTTGCGCGGCTGGACCCAGCAGGGCGGTCGAACACGGTGGGCACTAGTGTTCCTGATTTATCAATATTTGTCGATTTTCTAGAGACGGGAAATCAGAGTGTTCTCAAGAATTCTCGCGAGATTAAAGGTTTTTTAAAAGATTAAAGATTAAAGGTCAGAAGCCGCGGTAGCCCAGTAGATATAACCCGCAGAAGTCCAGTAGCTAGGCCCTAAGGTCGCAGGTTTAGCCAAAGGTTGGCCGGAACCAGTAGAAGTCCAGTGCTCAAAGCCCACGCGACGTGGTTTCAGGCAAAAGTTGGTCAGAACGTGCAGAAGTCCAGGAGGTAGGCCCTAGGATCGCAGGTTTAACCTAGTAGGCTACCTACCTACTGAACTTCTCCGGGTTCTGACCAACTATCAGTTGTACCCACGACTTTAGAGTTGTGCCTACTGGATTTTTTACGGATTCTGACCAATTTTTAGCTGGACCTACGATCGTTTGGTCAGACCTATTGGACTTCTACGTTCTCCGACCAACCTTTACCAATTACTATGAATGTGATTTACAACAATTTTCTCCTACTTAAGTTTCTCGAGACATATTGTAATTTCTCGAGAAACGAAAAGCAATGAATTATTGGGTTCCTCGAGAAATTCTCGGGAAAGGATTCGCGCGAAAGAACACTAAGGGGCGCCGTAAGTTGGTCGTCACTTGGTAGCGAAAGGTTGGCCACAGCAGGAGGAACACGCTCACCCAATGGCTGTCCGGTAAAGCACAATATCTGGAGGGGCAGGCCGGCCCATTTAGATATCGATTTGCAATTTCGCCGACAATTACACGAGGCGCAGAATATGTTCCTATAGATTAGATCAGATTAAATGAATATTTACGAGGGGCCCGCGACGCGACCAGCCGACACTGCGTGCGTGTAATCTGCCTTGCAAACACCACGGCGACTCGTACACTTTTCGACATGTACGCCGGCGTTCGTTATTCCGCGTATCCTCCTTGACTCCTGAGGAAATGTATATACAGGGTGTGTTCGAACTCCTGGCACCAACGGGAACGAGGCGATTGCTTGTGAGAAATGACTACATTTTTCTGTGGAACACCGCTGTCGCGCGGTGGTAGTCCTTTCAGGATTCACTGCAGGACGGTTAATTATTTTCTCGAGAGGTTACCTGCGTCGCGTAAGAGCGGTTACATGGAATTGATTGGAGGTTTTTGTGTGAGCCTCGGCTGCTGTGAATAATTTCCCAATCTGTTTGCCGATTCTCAGTGATATGTCGTTTGTTATGTTTCTCTTGGTGGATTGTCAGTCCTTAAAAAGAGTGGAGAGAATTGTGGCCCCTTAATTTCGCATTTCATTTTCTTACTGTTTGCGAATAGAGGGTGGTACGCTCAGAAAGAACAAACGATATAAATAATTATACAAATCGAGTTTACAAATAATATAAATAATTCGAAGTACAATCAGTTTCAATAACGTACTGGATGTATTAATTTATAAATCGCTGAACATGTCGTCGCGTTGTGGCATACCAGTTGGTTCTCAACGAATTTAGAAATAGATGAACACATAATAGGGTGTCCAAATCCATTTCCGATCCATTCGAGGATCGACGTTATGGACGAAGGATATTTTCGGATTTCTATTATTCTTGTTCCGTTCGGGGGTTTTGTTTCAGCCTGGTTGATTGACGGCGAAGTTAGAAAAGAAGGGAAGGATTTTTGTTGTAAATTGGAACCGCGACACACAGCTGGGAAAAACAAAAGGAACAAAGGGATCGAATTGGAAATGGTATTTAGCCATGACGCGACGTCCCGACAGACGAATCCTAACAATCCTTTTTTCGACGATGTTGCCTTTGTTCGTTCATGTATACACCGGGTGTATTCGAATCTTCGACGCAACTACCATTCATTCTCGGCCAAACATATTTTACTGTAATATTTGTATAATATTATTTCACTGCAACAATATATTTGACCCGCACCAAGAATCGCTGTCATATCAGAAACAAACTAATATAAATAGAATTCTGTTCGAAATAAGAAAACAACCCCGTCCACTACTTTACTTAGGCAACTTTTGTAAAAACATTTGCTTTTCGATCATATTTTCGGCAACATCTACTTCTTACCAGATGTCTCCCTGCCTCCAGTTAAGCCAGACGCACTGTATGCATTATTTTATACTGAATCGCCGAACTATCGACAAAATAAAGGTGTAGGAATAACGGGAGAAAGGAAATAAAATGTTTCGATGATGCTGAAAACCAATTCCTTTGCCACCTTTCGAACCAGACGCCCCGTGCGCAAAGTTCGTCGGGCGTTTTCGATCGTTTTGTTGCGTCGACGGTGCGTGTTGGCCCGGGCGGTGCGTGCGTGGTACACCGTGATCGTTGTAATGGATTTCAGCCCTCGCTCGAGCGCACAGTTCGCTCGTGTACCGAACTGATCTGCAATACGTTTCCGCGGCTGCTAGACTATTTACGATCCGGTAGATTTCGTCGTGCAATTTTTGACTGCCCTGAACTCTTTCTTCGCGAAACTGCCCGGCACGTCCTTGCACTCTAAGCCTGTTCCACGGCTACCCGACGCAACTTCCAATTCTGCGAAATCGAGGATAGAAAAATCGTGCAGGCGTTACGGAGCCGGCAGAGCCGAGTGTTTCAATTTTATTTAGCAAATGACGCCTCGATAAACTCCTTTATCGAGCGGCCGGCATTCGATAGACCGGGGGAAATAGGTTCGTTGTGATAGCGTGTGCCTGGGATGCCGTATCTATTCCCCATTCCTGCTTTTTCTGCTATTTCCCTGAGGGATGTAGCTGGATAACAAGTCGATAATTAGATGGACCAGCGAAAGCTTCTATTAATCCTCAAACAACGGCCGTTTTTACTGGATTCCCAGGATAGCGGTACTGCTGATAGAATCGATTCAAACAAGATCCGTGTAAATTGCTTCTTGCCGTGGATTAAGGTAAAATATGAAACGGCGTGGTATTATCTTCTCACGAAATGATCGCACTTTCTTTCTGGTTTTCGGGGTGAAGGGGGAAGCAGAATTTGGTACGATACATTAACTCTGTTAATGGAGCCCGGTACGTTCGGTAGTTAAACCATTTCAGTCTAACCCTTCAACCATTCTGTATACAGAGTCCTCGCGACCGAGGGTATAGTCGGTGCAAAAATAGTAACACAAATTTCCATTAAACAATTAATAGGACGAAACGCTGCTGACACTTTTTTTACCAGACAATAATTCCTTCGCCAGCCTCTGGCACACACTGTCGAGCGATAAAAGCCAATCGCCCCGGTAGTATCGGTAACAGGCATTCAATTTAACAGCCATACACGCACCCTTCTAGAGTCCCCTCTCGATCCTCGCCGTGGTAAAAGGGTTAAGCTTGAACCCGTGGGAGAGGGAGGGGGTATCGCGAGGAACGAGAGGTCACCGAGGAATAAGCAACTGGGGTGGAATCCCTAATTTCCGAAATACAGGCGACCGGGAGGCGGAACGCGAAGTTCGTGCTTCAATTAAAATTTACTTTCCGGCGAGTCGCGTCGGTGGGCGCACGTTTAGCTGCGTGACTTGCCTGTCTGATATCTAATGTCAATCCGGTGTGTTGCTTAGAATATATCGTGCACAGTGGTCGTGCGAGCAGGCAGTTATGCAGTTACAAAACGTCGTTGCGCGAAGTGGCATGAAGAAAGGGACAGAAAGTCCGTGGAAAGTAAACGGCAGCGAGGTAAAGGGAAAGGGTGCATACCTTTTGCGGGCACACCTGTGTACCGTACGGGAACGTGATTTGTACACGGGCCAGAAGGGTAGATCGATCGGACAGTGTCGAACGGGGGTCGACCGTTTTCAAGGATTTCCCCGATTGGTATTCCAACGATTTTTATCCACTCGTGCTAACCGATCTGATCCATTCGTGCGGGGGCCGCCGCAAATTAGCATTTTACGAGCCACCGTCGGCACACCGATCGGCGGGGACAATGGAGGGCCGTGTTAAATTCGTCGGAAAGAAAGGCGGAGAGCGGAGAATCCATTATCTGGATTGTGGAAAGCCTGATACTGCTGGCCTGTTTTATGCAAAACAAGACGTAAAATGCCGGATGCAAATGTCAGGATTCGAATACCATCTGAAAACGCGACTGGACGTTGGCATCGTGGGTCGAGGGAGGGTGTTGCGAGCCTTCGCATCCTACGGGGGACGATTTTTTTCGTGTCCTTTGTGAAATGAAACGTCGAGTTTGCTTTAAATCGTTCGTCACCCACTACGTATTTATTTCGAGGAAGCGTGAAATTCGCCACGTGAACAGTCTGTTAATGTTTAGTCGGTCATAGACATTGCAGTAACGTATCAGTTGTCGTATATTTGGAGTCTAGAATTAATTATTTAGGGAACGCTATAATGTTCACAACCGTGAAGTTAATCATTTCTCCTAAGGATTTAATTTGTTCGGTCATTCTTCCAAACGATACAGCTAATCTAGTTCTTACTGCACATGTGCGTTGTACAGAATGAACTATTAAATTAAGTTGTAAGCAAATATTCTTTTTTTACAATTGTCTGTAAAATCTATATGCTCTTAATTGTCGCAAGAAGTAAAGCGAGATAAATGCTGAACCTTAATTTACAACTTTTATAAGATAACAGTACTTTGTAATGAAGAAGTTGACGCGAAAGTGAAAATTAATATAAATTTGCTTCTCCTCGTTCTAACTACGCTCCAGTTTCAAACACGTCGTTTTCTTTGTTTTCCTCGCTTTGAATTCGCACGTTTTAATGCGAAAGAGAATACAACCGTACGACGCGCGGTGTAATTAAATTTACTTGGCCCGGTCGAATTTCCAATTGAATTTCGGTCATTGGGCGCGTTCAACGAAATTATCGGTTCATTTTGTATCCGGTAGCCGCCTGCGTTTGACGGAATCCATTACCTTGCAAGATTGAGCAGGAATTTACGCGCGCCAAACGGTATCGCCACCCGCAAGGAAAATACCTGGATACTTGTTGTTCCGATACGAACAGAACATTTAATAAACGCTCGAGCGGGCTTCGTGTCGCGATTGCGACATTCATGAAACTTCTCGCTGAATCTACGTTCCAGTATGCTGGCAATGTTATGAAATCACGACGATAACAAGGGTTTCTCTCGTCGATGTAACAGAACTGCATCAGTAAATTATGAGACAAATTGCTTTCATTCAATTTCAATTGAACGTCTAAAATGATGTAACAAGTAGCTGCGAAATATTAAGCGTTCGGGAATCAATACCGGTGTTTCTTTTCAGAGAGGCAACTTTTTTCAATCGTTTCGTTACGCGTTATGCGGAAAAATAAAAATTCCATTGAAACCATTGATAACCGTTGTTCAACGCATACACGTTCCGCTCATTTAATCAAATGCAGCAGCACGAAATTTTCTAAAAATATTACCAAACAAAATCGCCGCGCGGAATCCTCGAACTCCCTCGTACATTTATTCCGAAATTACTCCGACGTGACTCATTTGCAACAGCCGAGCGTAGCTGCCCAAATAATATCCGCCCTCGTAACGCAGTCATCGTTGCGTCCTACCTCATCGCGAGAACCTTTTGCAACCGAGTCGTTCACGAAGCGCTTATTTAATAACGCGCGGAGCGCGTCGGCATTCGATGAGGCAATATCGGCTTGTTGCTTCGGCGAGCGTAAACACGGACAGGCATAAAAAGGATCGAGCTGGCCAGAGACTGCAGCGTGTTTCGACGCCAAAATTCGTTTCGAACGATACATACGCGTCTTCATATACGGACTTGCACACCATTATATACCACCGGGTATATCGATAAAATTCGAAGTTGTTCAAGGGTTGCATAACCCTCGTCACGAAACACCGCTGCCACGAAAGCTTCAAGCCTGGCCGATGTACTCGAGGTGAGAAACGAATTGTCCGTTCGTTCCACGTTCGATTTTCTTCGATTCTGTGCCGCTGGTCGTGTGCGATGGAAATCTCGCATGCTTGGACCGTCGGGGGGAAAGCTTGATACCTTGTTGCCCTGCGACCGTATTTCCTTTCTGACGAATGTTCGACACGAAGTATCTCGGACTCCGGGCGACAAAAATTGGGCAACGTCCGCCGAAATTTTTGCGCCTCGCTGCATCGACCGGAGAAAATTAATTCCTCGTGGATGAGAACGAGATGTCGCGTCCCTTGCAGACTTTTTTTCGAGCAGTCGATTTGCACACTGCGAAACGGTTGCATGAAGGATCGAGAAATGTTAGGTTCCTTTGTTAAATTGGAGAAACGCCAGTATAAATTGTGCTTTGATTATTGTGTCCGGTTAAGAATCGTGTATTGGACCCGTGCGAACTTGTGTATTGCAAGTGGCATTCACGGTACATTTGTGTCAGATTATATATTAATGTTGAATAATTTTTAAACGCTTCGATACAAGCTGGGATAATTACGAAAAAATTATAGATAATCTTCAGACGAAGATGATAAAATCTTGAACGATATTCGTGTAATTTAAAACGAATTTGGGATACCTGGAATAGTCTAGAATAATATAGTTTTATGAAATATTCCATTTATGAATTTTTCATTTTTTCATCACTATTCCGCACATTCTTTTTTTACAAACATCCCTTGATTTCTAACATAACATCAGTTACCTGTGATAAAATATGTGGCCTCGAGACAAATATGTGAAACGTGGATAAAGAATGCGGTAAAATACAGAATTCTTATCAGCTTATGAACTGTTCCGAATGAAGAATTCAACTCTGAAGGCTGGTTGTACGGTATAAGTAAAGGATTGAGTTTAAAGCGACTATTCCCTAGGTACATTGTTTGTGCAGGTTCTAGAATTTTTCATACTCCTCTACTGGGGAAGAATTTGTCGAATGAAATAGTGAAAAATACACTAATGAAATGAGGAATGAAATGTGTGATGTTAATTAAAAAAGACGCATTCATTGATAAAAAATACTCTATTCGTCAAATTTTTAAAATAAATTAATTTAACTGGATCTCGTGGTATGAAACTGTTTTATCATTCTTTACATTTACTCGTTACATTTCATTCTCCCGATCTCTAAAATGATCACAACTGTTTTTATTGATAAAAATATTAAATATTGTTAGAAATTGTACTGCCCTTTATGCAGATAATTCAGTTGAGAACAACGAGGCCCGCTTAATTATAGAAAAATCTCTTTTAATCCACAAGATATCTACAATTTTAAATATTAAAATTTCAAGCCCGCTTTGTTTGAGATCATCTCGTGGGCACAATTTTTTCTCCCGCGCTGTTCCATTTATTTGCAGCATTTTTCATCGTTCCATTTTGAGCAGTCAGATCCATGGATCTTTTTTTCACGGAACGCTGACCTGGTCTCCTCATCCTTCGCCTCGACCCTACGTCTGCCACGATCAAATATTAACAGACACCGACAAAAAGAAGTAAGGCAGTATAGTTCCTTGCGTTATAATTTGTTCCCTTTTTCACCGTTGGAAATGAACGTAAGAAAAAGATCTTCGCAAAATAAAAAAGGAAATGAAAGATTTCCGCGAGCGGCTGTGGATGAAATCTTAAATAAACCCCCGCTGCCTTGAAACAACGGAGATTTATCTTTAAAAAACATTTGCTTCGAGGAGGGGCCCATATCAATCTTTCAAAAAACCCCAGTACGAAGATGCTGCCTCGACGAACGATTTCGTCGCTTCGTGAATGCCCCATTGCGACGGTATTAATAATTAAGAAACACGAAATCACGACAAATAACAATTTCACGTCTAGATTGTTAAATGGGTTGTCTTGAAATCAGGAACTTCTTCCATCAAAGCTATAATTTTCCGACAGAGATTTAATTTTTGTTGCAGTTGCAACGCAATATATATTCTTCATAACAAGCCTAAGGATATTTAATAAAATTGGCGTAGTCTAATAAAATTGGTAATATTTCGTGCGAATTTTCTAATTAAAATCATATTGTACTATATCCACGGGTTCGTTAAGTAGTACATTGTGTACATACATTTAGAGATAATAATTAGACACGTTCAATCTAAAAACTTTCACTGGCGCGTGCTGAAAAGTTCAACCTCATTACTGCCTCTCCAAATCCATCTTACTGTATGATAATTATCCGGACAATGGATGCGAGTACATTTAGTATCCCATCCGTTGTAGATTTATATTAATCATCCACGTCGTTCCCCTTATATACGTTTAATGGGCATGCCATGGTAACAATGGCCGGCAGCCATGGATAAGCGAATAAGCCGATGATAGGAACGATTAAGAAGCAAATTGCTCATTAAGGTACAGCTGTGTGCAATAACTGTACTGAATGCTCCTGCATGTTCCGTTCGAACGTATGAAACTACTGTTGATGAACTTTTGTACTTGTCCCCTTTGTAAAAGTTATCCCTCTACGTTTATTTCATTATGTCATTGACAATTTCAAATGATTAAGCCTCATACAATCGTCCATTATCTGCCAAGCGTTCAATGCTCCCAATAGGTATTGTCTGACATTAGTCAATTTCACAGGTACGCGAGAATAAACCGAAATGCTACAATTCCTTCAAAACCGTTTTGGAGAAATATTATCTGACGATACGTACAATACTCCACCAATTTTCCGGATGTACAGAAAGCTTGTTCAAACGTTAAATAAAGGATCGCGAAATGTATTACTCATTTTCGCCCTGAAAATTGCAGAAAATTTTTAAATACTTCCCCCTGAACGTGTTGCAACGGAAATAACGTTCACGTATATCTGCGGATCTATTTCCCCCGAACCTCGTAAATATTATCAAATATTATCGAAGGTGCAGTGCGATACTTCTCGTTTAATAGGATCCGGCTAAGATTTATTAGAAAAGAAGGAGAAAAAACGGTCGATCTCTTCGGGACACCGATTATCCGGCATGAAACTTCGATGAGAAAGGAGGCGTGGCTGTTCCACGAGTTAAATGTGCCATAAGTAATGCATCTCCGATGGAACATGTACACCGGAAGAGGATTACCTTCGATTCCTATTCACTGGATTTTATTCGACGCTGTTAAGCACGCGCGTATAGTCCCGAAATGAATCGTCGACACGAAACGCGGATTTGGTACATACAATTAGAGACGACGTGACATTTCGGTTGATTTATCGCAAGACGAAGTAAGAAAAATGATGAGTGATTCGTTTGAAGAGGAAACGCGTCATATCTCACCCAATTCCGATCCTCGTTATTTCCAGGATTTATCGACGAGACGAGCGAAACGTTCTTCGTCGGATTCTGTATTTAATCGATGCCCACTGATTCAAGCGTGAATTCGATTTTACTTAAGCGGTGGCATTTCCGCGAAAATCGAGTGTTATCAAGGGGGATAGTAATTTAATGTCTGACGGAGTCATTCATTGCATGTTTTTTCTAAACTTGTTATTTCAATTTCGTGACTTTGTTTTGTATTTAATCTGCTTTTAATTATATTTACGAGAAAAATAGAATTTATTTGCACCTACGCTTTTTTGTTATTACGGATCCCGCAAGGAATCGTAATTATTCAATAATTGCAATCATTAAAAAAGCTATTTTTCGGTTTATTTTGTTGTTACGGGCAGTTCGGGCAGTTCGAAAAGTCGGTGGGTATACCGTAATGTAAAATGAGCACATTATACCAATCTGATAGTGCTGGCAATTGTATTAAACGTGAAATCAACGAATTTGCAACCAGACTGTAAATGCGGATACGAAAATATATTGGGAACGCATGGTTACAGATAACATTTTTCTCCTTGTGCAACGAGAACAAAACGTACGGTTCCGTGTAACATTATCATGTACTGGCAGAGGGTACAGTACGAAAATCGCACTTTTCCAATCCCAATAACCGTATCCATTCCATGTTATCAGTCTTAAAAAACATCTTCCGTCTGTGTATCTCCGTAATACAGGAACTATACAAGGTACCTCCGAAACCCTTTTAAAGCGACCCACCGATCCGATTTCGCTTACACTTTATTCGCCTCTCTTCACTAGAAGGCGCCCCTAGTGTTTTGTCCGCCATTACCCAACAAATCAGACGAACCGGAAGACGCGACGATCTCGAAGATCAACCTTATCCGGAGCTCCATGAACGCGACACGTGTGAGGGCAAGTTTCACGCTCGAACGTCGCCGCGCTTGGTGTATCTCATTTGTCGCGCCCATCTACGCTTACGAAAGGCTGAAAACGAAATTGCACAGGACAGTGTCGATTCTCCTTCGAAACGAGCAACCGCCCTACTGGTTTCCAATCGTTAGCTCTTCCTTTTTCCCGGGATTCAAAGTATTATCTACTCAGGATTCGATGAAACAGCCCTATCAACGATTGGGCATCGGAAAATGTTCCTTTCGCATCGGCTGTCGAATTTGCACCCACTCTGCTTGAGGATTTATCATCAACGATGTACAAAAAGAAAGTATACCGGCCTCAGTTAATAAAACGTCTCTCGTTTATAAAAGTTATATTACAATGGAACACTTTGCATTGTACGAGGTCATGGTATTCCTCTTCTTATTATTTTTCTCTTTTTTTTATTAAAGTGCGCCATGGTAATTTATTAGCTGGAACAAAATTGGCCGTGACATGGGTGCTCCTTGGAACGGCACGTTCAGTGTCGGTGCGACGAGCAACGACCTGTCAGCCGGCGATATACGAGCGCTATTGGATTTTGCTTGTGCAATAACGCAAAGTCGCGGGAATATTTCTTGTCCTACTTGACGCGTGATAGAATCGGGCGAAATGAAAAATTGCACGGGTCGCGATGTAACGCACCGCTATGTCCCTACCCTCGTTCTCGAATCGAACACGGGCAAAGCCAAAAAAAAAAAAAAAAAAAAAACCGATGACCCGGCCGCCGTGGCCAACGCGATGGAAAGTTAATTGCACGTGAAACGAACGAAAAGAACCGTGACAGGGTATTGGCCCCGATGTGTATATAGACCTGTGCTGGAAGGAACGAATGTTTTTATACTGGAGCGACAGGGGTTAAGGGTGAGTTTTTAGGGGTAGCTGCTTCATCGGTTCAATTATTTAGCGAATTGCAACGGGCTGTCATTCAAGAAGGTGGTTTCCAGACGCAATCGAAAATTAGAACCCGGGTGTTTTATTTAATTCGTTCTTGACGAATGGCTAATTTTTTTATCTAATTTTATATATTATTCTGGGTCTCGTGCTCCTGCACGAGGAGGATTTAAATTTATGCTGAGTAATTTTTCTATTTTTCTTCTTTCGTGCACGAGTACGAAATTTATTTATACAGAAATGAGTTTTAATGTAATAATGTCGAAAGAGTTTATATTTATTTTAGAATTAATGTTTTCATACGAATGCGCCGAATTACTTGGCCCGAATGCTTTGCATTAGGGGAGCAGAATATCTTTTCCTGGGAAAGATGACAAATGCCCTTAATAAATTACTTACTATTCCACTACATTTTGCTTTCTATACAAGTTACTAATGCGCTTCTTTGCCGTACGGTAATACAGCACGGAATAATTTTCTTGCGCCGCTGCGTGATTCGAGAAAACCGGTGAATCGATATTTAATATTCAAAACGTTCAACTTGACAGTGACGTACTCAACAACTTCACAACTTTTATTCGTGATCACAAGCATGCATTTCATAATAAATGAATGTTTCCTTTATTTCATGTTTCCGTTTCACCATTAAATATACACGATCTAAATCATCGAGGCAATTCATTAATAGTAACGACCGCTTGAACAAAGCTGTCATCGCGGCATCACAATTGAATCAGCCACACTCGTTCGCGAACTCTGAATTTGCACTATTCCCTCGTCAAAGAATTCACAGTAAACGAGGCGAACCGGATCCAATATCAGCGCCGTAAATTCTCACCTCCGCGTAACCCATCACTAAAAGATTTTATATCCACCATATTACCTTCATTTCTTCGCACCTCCGTCCTTCCATTTTCTCTCCCTCGTGCAGTATCAAATCTTGCCGAAGGGAAAAGCCCCGGAATGGAGCTCGAACGCGCGAAAACGCGACTCGACCATCGGATGGACGGCTCGTTTTAATAGCGCGGTTCCACGCGGAGAAACAACGTCGACGCTCGTCTCGAACCAGCAACGTTTTCACGCCGTTGACAAACTTAAAGCTCAGTTCAAACGATCAAACTTTCGCCCACGGGTAAGCAAGATCGAGGCTCTCCTCGTACCGAGCAGATCTTCCCTGACTCCGTTAAAAATGCAGAATAAACATCGAGAGGGTTTTTAATTGCCCCGTTCGTCCGCGTCTGTATCTGTATGTCCCACTGTGTTCCGCCTAAACGCGTGGACGTTCGCCGGACGTGAAAATCTGCTCCTCTGAACTGAGCTTAAAGTAGAACGGGGTGACGAAAGGCGAAGTTCGCTGACGAAAGCTCGAGGACGCTCTTTCGTAGCGGTAACTTTTAGCTACGCTTGTGTGAGGATTCGTTTGAGCCCTGGTGAAAGCACTCGTCGACGATGGAAACGCGAGAGCGCAGGCTGCCGCGACTTTCGCGCGAATTGCTCGCGTTTTGTAACGATAATGCGAAAACTTGAACGCGAAGAGAATAATTTCAGCGACGATGTCGCTTTCAACGGCGTGTCACCCGACGTTTAGCGACGAGGTTACTACTTATATTTGGTTTATTCAACCGATGGTGGTGATTAATTGATTAATAATGTCGCATAATGTTGACGGCGGTCAACTGCTTTCAATTGTAGTATTTTCTTGTCCTATTTTTCACTATCGAATGTTTCTGGTTTACGGTATTCCGCATTGTAGTACGCGAACATCGAAAAGTCTTGCTTTGGGAATTCTGAGAAAGGCAAACAAGGTTTTAATTACTGTACTAGCCTCTTCATTTATATTCAATAGTTAGTATTTTTAACTGTCAGTCAAAGTAGCAATTAAGGACAAACTGTTACTTAACAGAGTCACTTGCTCAGCAATAGAGGGGAAACGATGAAATTCCAACATGTCCATCGGTAAGAAAGAATTGCGCTTCAGCTTTAACTGAGATCCTAATTAGCGCACAATTTTTCAGTCACACTACTTATTTATGAAAAATGAAATCATCCGACACGCCCAATTGTTCGCCGCATCGTTCTGTATATTAACGTCGCCGATTATTTCACGCGTATCGTTCCCGAACGCTACTGTACAATTTTCTCCGTAAAAAGAAATGTACTTTCAGCGGTATGGTTCATTCGGGTACAGCAAATTTACCATTGCTCAAACGATCTTTACGATCAACCACTCCGACAGAAATAGTTTCTTTGTTCTTCGCTCGTGCGCCTTTGTCCCCCCCGGCTCGTACATCGTCGCACAGTGTTCGTTTAATTACTTTCATCTCGCAAACCCGACGCGGCGTACGCTCTCCTCTATTTTCCGGCCATTCGCGAGCTGAATCCACACCGATTACTACCACTTGTTTCCTTCTTTTCTCCCCCCCGATTATACGGTGATTCGGCTATACACACTTCCGATACGAGTTTCTGCTTGTCGATACGAGTTCCACCACCGAAAGAATTTCACTGCGCAGCGAGGAAGTTATCGGTGCCTAGAAAATTGAACCTTTTTATCGCGGATTCTTATGGAACTCGCCCCTCCCAGACCGTTCCCACCACCGGTGAATTGACGATCGACATAAACGGTACGAAGTGTCGGAATCACTGTCATGCTTAACAAAAAGAATTGCGCACTCAATTCGTGGCGATAATGGTTCCGGTTTATACTGTGCACGAGTTTCAGGTTCAGCAATGGCGATGGTTCAGAATTATTATTCTGAACTGGTTGATCGATTTGCGATTAATGCGCGAAAAGTTATTGTTAGGTGTTTAGCGAATTTTCGTGGCAATGTTTGGTGTGCCGCTAGGGTTAGCAAAGGCAGAAAGCTCTTTCTTATCGTCGAAACATCGCGGTAAATACGATTTACCGTGAATTGTGGAGTAAATGTTGCCCCAACCGATTCCATGCTATAAAATTCGAATGAATCAAGGGATTGATGACAGAATTTGATCCACGCGGCTGCACCTATTCTTGAAAATTCAACGGCTCTGCGCCACGAATCACGAGGCCCTTCGTAAGCTTTCCCTTCTTGAACCTACCCTACTCGCCCGAACTATATCATCGTGGTACATTATTTTTTGCCGATTTCTCCCGTGCTCCAGGCGCCATAACCATTCCTCCATCGAACGCGAACCGTCGTCTGGGAAAATCATGTTACACTTACGAGGAGGTCGTTATAGCTTGTCGACGACATCGGCGTGTAATAATAAATGGCTTTTCCTATAAACTATAACGATTAGGGCATACATAACGAGAACACGCTAATATGCCCTGATATTGGCCGACGAATGGCAATGAGTCTCTATGGCTATACGTAGCCTTTATTGCAGGTACACAGACGCGGTCTATTTAGTCGTGCTACGCGAACCTTGCTATAAAAAAAAAGACGTAGAATAGTGTGCAAGTATGGAAACACAGAGAAGCTTCTTACGGTGTCTCGTAACGTCTACCCGCTAAGGTATCCCCCGAAACGATCGTAGGATCTTGTGGAAGAGACGAGGAGGTTATCGCGTCGAAACTCCAGCGAAAGTTGTCGCTTAAGGAGACCTGAATGGCGTGCTAAAACGCTGTTTCCATGTTAACGTTATAGCGTCATGGAAACGAGTCCTCGGCGACTTGGAATTAAATCACTGATCATCCTTTTGCGAGTAATAATAGCGAGATGTAGCAGGTCGCGTCTGATTTCAATATTCGATGGTTCTCTCGATCACGTTGCTGTCGCGTTTTGTTGATGCGTTTCGGTAACTTGGTATTGTTCCTCGTTTTCGTTTATGACAGTGCTGATTTGTCATTTTGCATTGGATCAATCGCGAATAGGGTGTTGGTTGTCACCCTTTAAATAATATTTCTTTGTTTATGCTGTTTGTATGAATACAAGTGTCATTTTATCTGCATCAATGAATAGACTATCTTTTTGGGCCTTAGGAATTTTTTTATCGAGTGCAGATTGCAGTTATTTTAATTTACAGCGAAATGATAATGGAGCAAGAAATACTGAGGGACGATGTACTGAGAAATTTCGTGTCGGACAATTCTATTCTAGTCAACAATTAAGTATCTAGCTAACAGTCACCGTTCACACGTACTCGAACAAAGGTCGAGTGAACTATTTGTGCCGAACATATTGAAAACTTCTTTCACTTCTTCGAGGTATGGCTCTTTTGGCCAGAAAAGAAATATTTACAAAATAATCGCGACTAAACTGATCTCCGTAATAAGTGCAATCATATAAGGGATATTTCTACCCGGAACTCTATCTACCATAATAAAGTTAATTCATTACGGCATGCCTGGGTTTTTGTATCGCTTTTATGTTCACGCGAAATCGGAGTTATCATTCAATTTCCGCTCAAATATGTATGGATTAAATCTAGGTTACCCAGAGTTGTCACAGACCTATCTTTGTTCGTCGATCCTACGTTCACAACGGTTTCTCTGTCCGATTCATCTTTCGAACTAAGCTCATCGCGGGTGTGTTGCTCAATCACTTCGCGTCGCAACACTTAAGTGCACTCCATTTATGGCACAGTACTTCTTTTTACCCGCGAATATTCGCGAATTAGGTTGGTATTCACTCGACGTAGACGTGACAGGGCAACTGAATGCGGATGCGTACACGGGATAACTTTGAAATTCGTGCAAGAATTTCGTGATATCGTCGAATACGTACGTACGTGACGTCGTGCGTCTGATTGCGCAAGTGTTCACATTTCTTGAAAGGCAAGCAACCAAAGAGATAGAGAGAAAACGCAAAAAATGTCAAAAGACCCGAGAAAATGAAACGCGAAGGGCGTTACCGATTTCTCGGCCGACCCCGATAAGCCAGCTGGATTATTCTTTCAACAGATTCCTGTTCCCAAATTAGTTTAACGTTGTTCCACGGTCAAGGGACGCAGAGTTTTGGAAACAGAAATTGGGCCACTTCCGTTGGCCAGTTGAAATTCAAACGGAAAAATTAAAAGTGAAAGGGGACTGAAACGGAACGTAAAAGTTTCGGTCCCGCGAAATTGTTTCTTTCGGGGCTCGCGGTCCGGGAATAAGTTGATTCCGCGGTAAGGAGAAATTAAGATTTAATTTTCAATCTGAAAACGATGTTACAAGCATGTAAGGGGGGAACTTCTCTTAAACTTCCGAATCATTTGTTCTTTGCTCGGTAGGAGCGTTCCGGTTAAACGCGTCTTTTCCCGCGAGCCTAGCTAAGTTTCCATATTTTAATGGGTTTACTAACGAATGTTTCTTTCCCTTCTTTCTTCGTGGTTTCGCCGTAATGAATGTTAAAGTTTTCGTAGACGGGTCGCTCTAAGGGGATTCTTGGTTTCTTTCTCTATCGCCCCTGCGGGAACAGAGAGAAACATATTTACTGTAAGAAGTTTCTTAATTTAAATTTATAATAATACAACGAATTCGCCGGACAGTTGAAAGCTTAATTATCTAATATTTTTCTGTACACGAAAAATAATGCTCGATTGACATAGTAATATTCAATAAACAAATTTAATTAACATATTTTGTCGCTCCTAAATTATAATTTATCGTTTTCCGTCATTAATTATTCTAATAAAAAAAGGAAAACTAAATAAAGATTTCCCATATAATTAGCACAGTAAATTCCTATCACTTATTGAACAAAAAAACCATATTACCATTAAAAATACTTACCACGCGTAAAAATATAAAATTAACATAATCTCGACTCGAAGAACCCTTTCGAAAACAATACCCATAACGAACACCAAGGGACATCGAAAGAAGAAGAATCGTCTCGTTTGCAAACCCTCGAGGACTCGCAGGAGTAGCAGCCCTTCCTCGGATTAGACGCAAACAGCCACCCAACGGCACAACGGCATCGTTTGAACCCAAAACATCCCTATCTAAAGCTGCAAGACGACTTCGTTACAACGCATTCACCGTTGTATCCCCCCATCCGTTCTTATCATGCATGTCGATTATTCAACGTGGATTAATGCCAGCGCATAATCATCCACGTCTTGCGTCTTTCCAACGGTCGTCACGTTTAATTTCTGAGGGCCTTGTGGCCTAGTTTCCCGTTCTCTTCCCCGGCTCGTTATTGCACGTAGAGAGGAACAGTTGATCCACTCGACAGTTGGAACAGCCGCGGCTGCACAACCCAGCCAGTCGAGGCCGGTATCTCTACTCTTCCAGCATCATCGCCTCCGTGGTTCAGACCTGCCTCGTTCATGAGAATCGTCTATCTTCGCGGAGCACCTGACGCCGGCGATCGCCTTCAAATTTGCGCATTCGTTCATCTTTTATCCCGTTTCGCACCGTCTCCGTCCAAACGTTCCGTCGGCGCCCCTTCGACACTGTTGATGCAGGTGTCCGGCAATATCGGAGCCGTATCTTCGCGGGGATGCTTCGAAGGTGCACCTGCGGTCGGCGAATATACTTTGTGCGCCGCGAGGTTTTCGATTTTTTCCCGGGGAGAAATTACAGGGAACGGTCGGGGCAGCTATTCCGGAATGGCACCGCGCGATACTCGCCGGTTTTTCCCTCATTTACATCCGCATAATTTCAGCGAGCTAACTGCAGAAACTTCGCGACCTACTCCTGTCCCGTGCACGCCCGCTGTTGCGTCGATCGATAACGGAAACCTGTTCCGTTTCTTCCGTCTTCTTCGTTTTCGCGCGGCTGACGGTCGGTTTAACGGCACGCGTTGTCATCCTAGTGACCCCGCTATCGCGCGGCGTTAGAAAGTGTGCGCCGTTCCCGTAGGCTGATTGCCGCGGAGTCGGTCGTTCGATTTGAGTGCGCCCTGTCGCGGCGAGGTGTAATTTTTGGAGAATTTTTCGACGTCCATTTGATTTTAATGCGTGCTCCTTTTTTGCAAGAGTGTAACTATAAGTAGGATATACTTGTAACCCTTTACGGGGACTTTTTCTGCATTATTTTAAGGAGCTTCGATTATCATTTTATGAAGGTAAAGGGGTTTTTTAGTGTACTTTTTTTATCAGCTTTAAACAGAGTCTGCGAAGTAAGCTCTACTGGAACCGAGATCAGGCGAAGAAACGAGCGGCAGTCGTAACTCTGTGGCATACAATTTTTTCTAAATGCGGTTTTCGAATATTTATATGGATTTCCCTATTTACTTAGTCCTGGTATTCTTCTTTATACAAACGCAATCCGTCTGGCTCCTTTCTTTGTGCAACACATTTATTCTCCACCTCCTATATAATCTTATTACCTTTCTCTATTCTTATCAAGTTCATACATTTCTTGTGGAAATTTATTTTTACGCTCGTTCATGGAACATGCTCACGATAAGTGACTACCTTTTAACATGTTGCAAGATCAGATGAAAACAAAAATCAATAGGAAAAGAATACGAAGGAAATACTTTAAAAGAGTAGTAAAATTAATAACTAAAAATGAATTCTCGTACACTTTTAATCAGTTAAGCAACAAAACGAAGAAAAGTCGGGTATCGTGGTAGCTACTCGCTATTTAAATCCACATTTCGGAACCACCGCAGTTACCATCGCCTCGCGAACCCCTTTCTGCGAAAGGTCGCTCCGTAACATTCAACGCATACTCCTCTTCCGATACAGCGAACGCCACAATACCAGGACCATCTCCGTCGACATTTCCAAACCCCTTTTTGATCCGTACACAGGGGTGAATCGAATGTAACGTCGGGGATCGTTCGATCGAAGAGCGCCACTTACGTATTACAATCGAGTCACCGATGATACATGGTTCTCTTTCGGTTTCGCATCAGCGTTACAACCCCCCTTTTGGCATGGTTCCCATCTCCATGACAGTCCTATAAGTCTCGTTGGGGAGCACCGTGGAAGTTCATGGTGCGTCCTCTCCGTAGCGTTCAAGACATATGACCAGGCCGTCGTGATTGTGGATATAACTCGTTGGGGAATTTTTCAGCTCCTGCTGAATTGGAATATAAATCGCCCCTCGTGTCGAACGGCTACGCGTCGTTTCTGTTGAATATCCTGCCCAGTGATCAGCCACGCGCTTTATGCGTGCATGGCGCACCGCCACGAGAATTATCGCCAGGCATAAATTAACGCTAGCTGGTGGACTTTTGAAATCCGTGATCAATTCATTTTCGATAGAGCCGTACACATTTTTACATTTTGTGGAATCGAACTCCGTTTGGATGTTTGTGTGGTGAAAACAGGGAGAGTATAACATTTGCATATGGGCGATGTAATATTGCTGCGATTCGATGCACTTTTTATTTATAATAATTTGATGGGCAACATTTAAATTTAGGAGTTATCGGCGCGTCGAAATTGGGTATTTAATAAACGGCTGTTGATGCGGAACGACTGATGGATACTCGATTCCTTTTGACCGTGTCCAATTAATCTTCGGGCCGATTGATGTGCAAAGCTGTAAATTATTTTATGAAATGGCAAACAGTATTGAAAATATTGATTCATTACTTACGGATATTGGTATGCGGGTTTCGTATGGTCGTTTTAAACATTCGATTTATTTAGAAAAGATTTATGCGCAACGATGTAATGGTTGCAATAATTGCATTTTTTATGGGAATTATTAACATCCCGCGTGTATAAATATAACTCCACGGCACAAATACTGAAAACCGAATCGGATATATCAATTCGTTAATACTGCATTAAATATTCGGAATAACAAGACCTTCTCCCAATTTATTTTTCAACACATTTTTCATTCGTTAAACAGAATAATTTATCGCTAATAAAACTCTGCACAACAATGCAAAAATATTTTATCAACACCCTTGACTGCCCAAGTTAATGTACTAACTATTCCAAAGGAGAAAAACGTTTTCATTCACAAACCAGCAAGGCCATATCTCTCCACGGCCAAAGGAGACAAGCGGCAGAGAAAATTGTCCCCGTATTAGTATTCGATGGCCATAGAAATTAATCCCTGATCGAACGCCACTTCGCCTTCTAGAATTACAATCAGCTGGAAGCTAACTCGGTGAATACTTTGCCAAGGTGCCAAGCAAATGCAGAAAAGTCCGCCCGTATAATTCGCAGAGTGAAACTACACTCAAATACACAACGAAACGTCAGGTTCGTCGCTCAATCTAATTTGGAAATATAATTATTCCCTTCAACAAAGCCGGGTTTTCGATTAAAAGTGAACACGTGAATTGATGTTCGATGGTTAGTTCGAAATAAAATGTTAATCCGTTTCAGAGCAGAAATCGACATAGCACATACATCATTATGGACGTCTAAACTGCAGATAATTGCATAGAAAATGGTGTTAAAAGAAACGGTTACTGAACGACTTTCACTACACACTCTAGTTTCTTTCAATCTCACGTTTGTCTGAAGCCTGCACTCGTAAACATTATCTTAAGAAACTAACGAATGCCTGTGCCATGAACTGAAGTTCACCCCCATCTTCGAAAGTTTATATGGAGAACATAAAAATGCCTCATCAGAGGCGCTACTTTGTTGTCATCATTTCAAATGTCCCCGTAGATTGTTGCTCGAGGCACATTTAGCCAGCAACTGCTCTCTCGGCAGAACGTAATAATCCAGCCGAGGTAAAACACGGTTTTCATTGCGTTACATGCGAAAGAAAATGCAGTCACCGTTTCCGTGAGATACTTCCATCCGCCCACCAAGAATACTTTCTCCGTACACGTACACACGCTAACAATAAGTATTGTGAGCAAACCGCGAGA
The DNA here is from genome assembly GCA_948146005.1 of Nomada fucata. NCBI lineage: Eukaryota > Metazoa > Arthropoda > Insecta > Hymenoptera > Apidae > Nomada > Nomada fucata. Next base: position 12,027,288 of record OX411275.1, read on the forward strand.
CGATGGATCGTCGAATAGCGGGGCTGGGTTGCAATGCTTTTTTCCCTTTTATTTCTGCCTCGAAACGAGATGCAACGATAACAGGAAGCAAATATTGAAACGCACAAAACTGTTTAGGGTCGGTATAAAAATTCGTTCGGAACTGTTGAGAATTCGAAACCGACGCATAGAAACGCGACACATTAGTTGAAAATAAGAAACCCTATTCAGTTTTATTTAAATGACGATACGATGGCGTTCAGTCACATGGAATATTTAAGGAAAACTTGTATATGTACGTATATGCCACGTTTATTATGGGGGGGGGGGGGGTTGTTCATGAAGTAGGAGCAGGTTGCATTATTCAAATCTGAATCGTATAAATATTTAGTATAACGATAAGCGTTCCTGGGCGTTCTAAATACATATGAGACAGGTGTGCACTTGAGAATGTGTATGAAATAACAATTTGCATCTGTAACTTTCTTTTAAATGGACTTTCCTATCTTCTACTGCACTACTATATGGAATAAATATATAATTTTATTCCTGCATGGGATGTGAAATGTCTTTATTGAGTATTTGTCTTCGACACTGTTAAGACTAAAGTATCCTTTAAATTCAGTATTCCGTTGTTGTCACACGAAATATATCGTAATACATTATAAATCTGTTTGGTAGTCCAAATTACTCTAAACTCTAATATACTCCAACAATACTATATTTTTTCCAGAATTCAGGTGGCACTCTGTATACATCGATCCCTTATTTCCTCCCTGACATTTATTGCCTGCAGGTATAGCATCCAACAGGCAGCATATCCAGAAGCAAAAAACACTGCCAGTGTTTAAACACATAAAACCGGAAACCTTTGACTCGTGGGCGTTTACAAAACGGCTGCTCGTGCAATGTACAAGAATCGACAATCGCGCGCCACGTTACCATTGTATATCGTTCGTCAATGATACGCGAAAAAGGAATGGCAACGCAGATGCACGAAATTTATTGGCGTTTCTATGGATCGGTGTGGTCAAATAAAAAGAGCGCTGCCCGTGCAAATTATCAAGTATGCGGGAAGAGAAAAATATCGGGGCTTAAACAAGCTGCATACTTTCACGTGGAATTCGTTCTCTTCGCCCTAATTAGTTGGTCATCGATCTCTACATATAGATTCGCTGCTAATAATTAGCACTAATTAGCACAACTGTTTTTGTTGCAGGTGATTGCCCGAAGGTTCGAGTATGATAATGCCCGTGCTCGTTTCTCTTGGAACTTGTCTGTCGTAGAGTGAGTAATACAATTAAATATATTTTTCATTTTAGTACTAGGTTTTACGACGGTAGGAGTACCGAACTTGGTCCATTCATCGTTTAATGTTGCATTTCATGATGCAATCGGGTCGTTAAGTTTAGTAATGTTGGTGAAAAATTAAAACGATGGTGATTTCGTAGGCCGTACTGCGTGAAAGTTCAATTTTTCGCCCGTAATGAAATAAACAAAATTTGACAAATTGCTTACTTCTCGATTGTTCCACAAATGCAAATATATCTATCACGTATAATGTCAAAAAGGAAAGACGTGTAACTATATATGTATAGTACAAGAAAATAACTGTTTAATGGGGTAACAGAAATCTAAATCTGAATAATATAGACTCGACAAAGTCGTTGTACTGCAAGCTATGTACGCGTGTACCGTTTTCTCTGAACAGTTTAAATTGTGGCCATCGCGCTGCGAATTCTGAGAAATTCTCACTGTTTGTTCAATTATCTTCGCAGATGTCGGATTGTTTGAATCAGCGTTGTTCATTCCCATTGCATTGACCGTATCACGTATTAATGCGATGCAGTGCTGTTGGAACACGTCGCGCCATGAATTAACGAAGATCCTAACTGTGCACCGTGTCTTTGTTTTAAATCGGCCGTGACAGGATTGTGAATTGCGCTCCTGTAAAGTCAGAGACGAATTTCGCTGGGTTGAACTTGTAATTGTAAATGTTACATGACGGTCAAAGGTACCGTCTGGGGCGAAGATCGTCCCTCCGTGTGCTTTTCCCCATAGAGTTGACTTAACACAATCTATTTCGCCGTTTATTGAAAGAAAATGTAGATACGGGGGCAAACGCAACTTCGTGATTAGGGGTTGGTTTTTTATAAAGCCAATTTTATTAGACGCTGTACTATTATTAAAATAAAAAATGACAAATTCGATATTCGACACCCGTACTCAATTTCTTGAATTATATTAATTATCGTTTTCCAACATCGAAAGGGTTGCGCCCTTTGCGTTCCGCTATTTTAAAACGACCGGCCACTTTTGCTAAAAATATCGCTCCCTTCTTAGCGCCAATAAAAAATATCGATCCGTACCAAGACAATTTGCGCTGCCCCGGTAGTCCTCTTGCACCAGCAGACCGTATTTGCAATATGAAATCCAAGGGGACGTCCACGAGATACCAGAAGGGTCCGGATTACTTGCAAATCGATGCGCAAAGTTTTTAACAATTCCGTTAAAAAAGATTGCTACGTGTCCGTGATATTTTGCTTCCAACGATACACCACGCAAGGAATCTGTTATAATTGTTCAGAATCAATGATACTCGCCGCCGGACCGAGAAATCGGTAAATCAGAATCGATTCGGTCCGTGAAATTGCTTTCCAGCACTCCGGGATTAATTCGCCATAAGACATTCTTAATTCAAACGATGAATCCGTCTTGCCGCAATTTCCTCTCCGATACACCCGATAATGACAGGTCGTACGCTTAATTTAACAGCTGCGCCCCCTTGCCACGGGTTAACGATAACGTGATTCAAAGATATAAGGATACACCGCCCCGATTCCGGCTTTCAGTTTGCACTTCCACGGTATTAAATATTCCATTCGTGCCATTCGATGAAATTCACTGTCTATAGTCTAACTCTATACGATAGTCCCTCAAACAATATTTATTTAGTCGGTATCGATTTCGTTGGCATGATATTGCTTCCCCGTGTCGTGCTTGCATTTTACCTCTCTCTGTACCTCCCCCTCTCTCTCTCTCTCTCTCTCTCTCTCTTTCTCCACCACGCACACTCTGTTTCTATCTATCTGGCCTCTTTATTTTCCCTCCCCTTTTCTATCGCTAAAACCCGTGGCCCGCACTCGTTTCTGGCCGTTTCTATCGCCGTTTCTTGCACGGCTGATCAAAAATCGCCCGAGCTTCGGGGCAAACTAATTTATAAACATACAAGATCCGAATCGTCGTGTTTGTTCCACGCGAAACGCACGGCCGGCTTATAGATTTTCACGTGGGCGCGGTAAAAATTTGTCATGGGGGAAAAAGTGCGAGAGCGGGCTGGGAAAAAGGCAGAGTATAATAGGAATGTCGAATGGACGGGATTGGGGATTGGAAGCTGTTTCCGCGTCCACAATGCTATTTCCGGCAGAATGATGGATTCAATTTTCGATAGAAATACATTCGACTCGATAGGTACAATATTATCTTCCGGAACTGATGCCGCATGAAAGAAGTCTCGAAATGGGCGGCTAGATTGCCCTTATCCTGTGCGGAAATTAAAATAGTTTTAAAGTTCGTTAATTGTCTTGGCGATATATGCAATTAATTTGTCAATGCTTTCATGCAGATTCGCGCGTATAAAGTTGGTGGATCTGTTGAAATATTAGTGCAGAGTAAGTCAATTACAATTTAGCATATAACAATTTGATCAGGATTATATGGTGAAGCGAGTACAATACAATACACGACGATAAACCGGTAAATGTGGACTTCAGTAAATACATGTTCTGTGCAATTATGTACAGATGTATCGAATATTCATTTCAATATGTGCACACTGACATTACAGAAACTTTCAAGATAGAACAAAAAGTTAATTGAAACGTTTGCCCGACATACTCGCTTACAATTAAATATAATTCAACAATCTCTGTTGGTCCTATTTGGAACCACATTCCTCACTCTTAACTGTTCTTACTTATGGTAACATTGCTTCCGTGCGCATCATTAGTTTACTTCCAGTTTGCGCATAATAATAATAAAGCTGTGCCTCAACACTGAATCAAGCGCGCACAAAAACTTAGCTGCGAAGACGTTACTATCATTCTCGTTACTATAAGCATCACCATTACCATTAGTCAGAATCGGTGCATCAATTTATCTCCATCGTTCCCAACGATGCAACCGCAATAATAAAAGCAGAATTCACACACCGCCATGTGCCAAGCTCGATGCATTAAAACGTTCTACCCCGTACCAAACGTACGTTTCCCGCATATCAAATGAATTCCAGCCTCAATTTTACCCCCTAGAATTCCAGCCATTCTCAGAACTTAACAATCTAAAACCGCCCCGCCGTTCAACGTATGCCGCGAACCACAGCTGAAAATTTTATCGCTAAATAATTTTCACGGCAATGCAGAGTACCGGCATCCCATCGAGCTCCAGATTCGCACGAAAGTTACAGCGTGCTCAAAGATTCACCTGGCATTCCCTCTCAATTTTACTACCGCCAACAATGTTCCGCGCCGCCCCCTGATTATCACCCCCGACACGCAGATATAACGACGCCAGGTCAGCGGTTTTGATTAACGATGTTAACGGATCCTGCCGCGTGTCCCGTACGTTTGCCGTCGTAACCCGCGCAGAGTATGACTCGTGGTATTCGTTTTTGTTCCGATAGCGTTGAAGTTGCGGGTGCGCGCCGCTTTCGTTTTATTCCCCCGTTAGATCTGTTTCGCACGAGCGTACTCCTGTCGCGATACACGTACGATGGAACGTTCGCGTGTACCGGTGGAAGGGTTCACGCGACGATTCTCGTGACGTACTATCGGGATATTAATTTCACTGCCGCGCGAATTTACTTTGCTCGAGCCGCGTTTCCACGAATCCTTATAATTCGGGAGCTCCTATAAAATTAGAATTCTGTTCACTCCCTCCCTTGGTGAAAGCCAATGCAGCTCGAGATATAGACATCCCTATAACCGGAATCATTTGCTGCGTTTAGCCACGCTATTTCACCTTTGTGATTCGGATTCAGGTAAGCTCGATCTTTACAAGTTGACGCTTATTTGGATAAGTTGAAGTTCCGTCATCGCTGTCTCTGGAGATCGGTAGTACCGTGGTATAAAGCGTCTGTGAGTCGAATTTTCGTTGGTTCCGGCTCTTTTTCGCGAAAACTTCGACAAGTCGAGACCACCGTAATTACGATGAACCCGCAGGCGACAGGCGTAGGAGGATACTGTTTCTCGCGAGTATCTCTCTGTAGCTTCGTTTCCCGGGTTAGCGTATCGCGAACTAGTCACCCGTGAAAGTATCGCCGTGCGAAATAAGTTTCCGCGGTATTGTCCAGCACGTAATCTAAAACTAGCGGAATTAACCTTGGATCGTATCGCAAGGCATTCGTGACAAGGTGTCCTGACAGAAGTACTTTATTCCCTTTTATTGCCATTCGAGGCGACACGCGTCGTCTGGGTTCCTGTACATAAAAACGAATCGCGTGTCCACGCGTGCAAAATGGCACCCTTACGAATGGTTCGAAATGAATTCTACTTATGGATGAATCGTGGTCGTATCGATTAATGCCCCAGAGCGATGCAGATTTGAACGGGCTTGTTCTATTAAACCCGAATAATAAGTGTTGTGCACAGGTGCGGGACTTTATTCGCCCCTCGAATCCCAAGAACAACGTGGACATTCCGGTCGATCGCGATCTCGAAACGAAACAATGTCGTTCGTCTTCGTTAACCGCATTACTGGGCAGCTACGTTCCCAATTGCAACGTTTATCGACGGCAAAGTTGCAAACGATTCATTGGGAACGGACGATCTACGGGGTATAGATATTGCATGGTGACTAAAATATCAAAGAAGACTTGTTTTTACTTTTGGTGTATAGTAACGATTATACTTATAGTATCGGATAAATACAATAATTGTACGATGAAATAGTGTCAAGTTACACTATTAATTGCCATTGCGTTACTTCGTTCGATATATCGTATCCTTTTCTCGAAAATTTCTTATCTATGGTACATTTAGAATTACCGTAGAAGACCGCGAAACAAATATTATTAATTGCACGTTATTAATACAAAGGAACAATAATTGTACGAAATTCTTCAACTGTATTAGAGATAAGACAGATACTTCTGCCATCGCCCGTGTCCGCATATGACACGTCATACACAATGGATTTAGCCAGATATGTAACTCTTCTTCCCGAAACGTTCACCGTAATGGCGACCCGAGGACGCGTCCTCAATATGTTACCCGATGAAGCGACATATTTGCATAACGATCAACGCCACAGGAAGCAGAACTGTGCGCCGTAAATGGTCCAAGCAGGATCGGTCCAGGCAACGTAGCAATATCCTCTTGGTCCATCGTCTCTGCCAACGTTTCCATCTGTCCAAAGTATACACTAATTGCCCTAAACGAAATTAATATGCGACGGGTATGTTCCTTTGTACACGTGCTTGCGAGAGAGTACTTCGAAACATTCACAATAATTTGCTAATACTTCGAGTGTCGTTCGCTAGGCAAACTCCGCAATTTTCAAACGCATACAATATATCGTGGCTTCCGATACTCCTGGATATTTACATTCGCATTCGAAGTCCACTCCTCGAACGTTCCCGCAAATTGATTTCGAGGGTCACTCGATGAACTTAACAGATAGGTCTCCGCAAGTAAATATCGTTGGGGGAAGTGGAATTCTCTGCGTTTCCGTGCCTCGGCTGTGGCTAAATGTGAAAGTAAGTCGTGCGAGCTCCTCTCGGGATTTGGCACATAGCTGGAACGAAATTTTATTAATTCATTTCCTTTGTGGGATAGTGTTCAGGTATTCGGATATTATTGATTGAATCCTGCGAGATTATTTTACAGATTACCTGAAACTGCAGCGAATAAATATAATTCTTCTTGTGCGTTCACTGACAATCAGAAGCAATCAATTGCACATATTGTCATTATAATTTTTTGGACGGTGATTTTCCAATGCGATTTAGAGACGACAATCTGCGGCAGATAATTCTCAACAGTCCGACTGTGACAGTTTTTCGATTATTTCGAACCACTTGTTCAATTATTCTATATGCATATAATATTAATGCAGGTGCTTGCGATATCTGCACCTGTTTGACTAACGTACCATAAAAATTAACGTTTCGTTCGTAACGTAATACATAAATGTATTTCTACTTTTTTTTTACAAGCATTAAGGGCGATGTAATTAATTCTAGAACGAATAGCTGATGACCATATGAGGTGCACGCGACCCCTAATAAATATAAAGAAATATTCTTCATTCTGAAAAACCAAGCCTCCGTAGTCTCTTCTTTCCCAACTTTACATTAATTATCGGTATGCGTATCCTGTGTAAGGGTGTCATTTGGAAACGATTAAACGATTAAACAACGGAGGCATAAATTATATTTATCGAAGGAAATCCTCATGCTGCTCTGGCCTCCCCTTTGGCCGACGCGTTAAACGTCACGCGTCGTTCTATCAATCGTGCTTCGTCAGTTCGATTATCCCCTGTGTCATTCGATGTGATCTGCTAGCGTTTATGCGTCTGTCCGTCAGATAGGTTTCTCTCCCTGATTGGCTGTAAATAATCGCTCGCCCATTCACATTTGCTTGTCGCTCGTACATCATCCCGCGTTACGTTCAAGATATTACATTGATTCGAAGTGTACGCTATTGGTGTTGGCAACTTTTCGGATAAATTATTCGCATTAGTCGTCCCCGGTCATCCCTTACACGATTAATCATTCTCGACGTGTCGAATCGTCGAACGGTTTAATTATATCACTGCCGATAATTTCTCTGCGATGGCAGAACGCGGATAACAAAATTAAACTTCGTGACGGCAAGCCCACAAAAGGATGGCGAGCTCCGATATTTGAAATGTAGAAGAAAATTAAAAAATCCAACTACGGAAATCAAATTCCCGGACTTCCGAAATTATCGCGTCGAATAAATATTTCAGATAATCGACATATACCGATTTCAACTGATCGCTATGCGGAAATACAATTGGTGGAAAGCAACAAATCCTCTTTGCACACCTCTCGCAGTGTAAATCTCTCTAAAGCACTTGAGGAGCTGCGAACTTATCAGCAACCAGGTATAATTAAGCGTGCAACAATGAATCGTTGCGCTTACGGGTTCATCTGCACGTACACGTTCCATGCGCAAGTAACTCCCTCGTTTATAGACGCAACGTGGCCAGGCCACTGATTCTGTATCACGATTCCAATGCCCCTGGCCAACTGCATACTTACCTTCAATTAATCCGGATGTAATTTTACGCGAGATAATTTCCCACAAGCTTAATGAAGCGGGTCTTGCGCGTCTCGTGATAATACTTGACAATTGCATAGTTTCTCTGCGATGCGAATTCATCGCTGACCTGGTAGCGGTAATAATTTGATCGTTGCAAAATATTGTCGTGGCTTTTAAATCTGTCCCGCTACTTCACCTGCCCAAAAATCATCAACGCCACAGAGAGTCACCCCTCAATTCGAACAACATTTGCAGAAACATTTTTTTATAGCTTCACCCCTTATGAGATGTCCCAATATTCGCGTTTAACACGTAACACCCGATCAATATCAGTAGAAAAGACTTTGCATAAAAAAATTTCATGCATTTGCGTAAACTGCAAATTAAAATTAGCTCTGCCACTGACGTTATCGGTTAAAACAACGAAGCCTACAAATTCTATCATTCATTTCTCAACAATCTTCGTATTATATATCGTTAATATACAAAGCAGGTGCACATCTTCAAAAGCCACGTCGAATATAGCGCCCCATTTCGTGTCTTCTTTTCCACAAAAATATTAAACCAATTCTACCCTCAACCACGAATTCGCCTCGGCTCTCAATTCATCGCCGTTGCTATTTTTATTACATTAAATACGTCACTGCGCGAGCACTCGTACATTCCGCCTTGCCTCCCGCATTCATCTTCGCGCCCTCGGTGCTGCTCTCAAAAAACCGGTTGCTACCCCGCCCGACTATGGGATTTTCGTGTAAAACTCCGACTCTCCAGGACGCCCGTCATCCGTCCTGCACAGTCGCGTCGTCTCCCGTCGACGACGCGAACCGCTGCGAGCGTGGCCGAAGGCTGGCGACGTGCACAACGTCGTCGATTTCGTTTTCTCCGCCGCGCGGCCGCCACTCGACGCACGAAATAAACGGCGCGCCCTGGCCGCCCTTGCGCCCTTTTCCCTTTCCTTCCTGGACCCGACTGCGTTTCCCCCTTTATCACTTTAACGTAAGAGTGGCTGCTACAACGAGGGCCAGCTTTATATACGCGGCCAGATAAGAACGCGGGGCGCGGAGATTTACATGGACAGCGTGAAACGCGAGCGTGCAGGAATGTAGGAAACCGGGACGGAATGCTTGGCTTTTTCGCCGGCCGGAAACAAGGGTCCGCGCTGGTATTCCGATGAGCTGCGTGCGAAGGGAAAGAAACGCCAGCGCCTGATGATTTATCCTGGTTAACATCCTCTGTCTGGCACGCTGGGTACGTTCTTCAGAATCTTTTCGTCGACCAACGAGATGAAGGGAGCTTCGAGGGATCTCACCTTGCCGAGGGATTCGATTAATTTCAATATCCGACGACGACTCGCCGTCTCGATTGCGTGACCCTTTCGAGGCTTAATCCGTTACTTTCGGCAGGATATCGTGATGGGGGTCGTGGGCAGACGATTCGATTCGCTTTACTGTTCCTTGGATCTCTGCGGAGTGAATCCACGAATCCGTTTAACGGTGATTTCGCTATAGGTGGTACACGTTGTATTGCCAGACATTTGAAACAGTAATGATGAATCAAGTTGTGCAGCTGTATTGTTCCCATTTTTGTTGACGATATGTTGAAACGTGCTGTCTTAGTAATTAGCTAATGCTGCGCCACTTGGTATGTATCAATTAAGTGGTTTGATATAGAAACGGTTGTTACTGTTATGTGCGTTCAGTAAGATGAACAATATTCTACTCGAAATGCATTTCCTTATTAAACACTGTGATTAAATCATGTATTTGAAGATTATTATCGACTTTACATTATTTTTACAGCATACAGATATTCTACATACAAAATTCCAAACACAAAACTGTGGAAAAACGGAACGATATTTATTATCCAATGATTTACGAGTTCGTATCTATACGAGCTTAAAAAACAGCGTAAAAAATTACTTTACCATTTCCATGTATAACATTCAATTCACCGTTAAATACAATCAACGGGTATCTTCCGAAATAGTCTAAAACCATCTAAAATAGTGATCAGCCAATTTCCATCCATATTACGGGCTCATTCCATTCGCTCAATTATCAACGGAGTAACGTGAAAAGCGCAAACCAGGCCTGCGTCCCACATTCTTGCCGATTCACCGTGAAACACGAAACTTTTCCACTCGTTGGCCTATATCAGCGTCAAAGGATACGCGGATTCGATCGGCTAATTGGGACCAATTGGCGCGATGAATCCATCGCGAGTAGCCGCGCACGCGTTCAGCGGATATCTCGCGCTTGCGAGCAGCCGCTATCTAAAGTAGACTTCACCGTGAATGCTCATTAACGTCAAATTAGAGGAGCGTGTATTTTCTGATCCTTCCTAACCTGACATAATTGTACTCGTCTTTTTCACGATTCCGTGACAGGGGCCGATCCGGAACATTTCGAGGAATAACTGTCCCCGGTCGGTGTTCCGAATCGAAATTAAATTCCGAGCGTAATTAATCGGGCATTAGCAGTTCTAGCTCGGCAAGCTAACGGTCGGCGGTGTGGAATTCGTGAAAATATGAAACGGTAAATATTGCAATAATGCATCGTTTGCATTATTCCGATCACAAATTTGTTGCGATTAAAGTTATTTTTCAAGTAATTTCTTTTTATTTGAGTTGAAGGGACGCTGTAGGATATTTGCGGAGTTTCGGTGGTTAGCCGTGAAAGCATAATTTGCAGTTAACAGTTGTCTTAACGAGCAGTGCGTCAAATCATGTATGTGTAATTTGAACAATAAATTGATACTATGCCTGTCGAGGCAACACGGTGATAATAACAAATTATTATTCGACTGTTCTCAAAAGAAAATTTTCTTTATCCGAATCGAATGGACATGGTGTAATCAATTCGAATCATTTCGGTGTCATTGCAGACACATCAGACGTGTATTTAACTAAGTTCTTCGTGATAGCCGTCCCTCGTCCTCCGTCATTTGAACCTACGTTTTCGTCAACCCTCTACCAGGAAACAGCCTTGTAATTTCACCACTTCCCAAGGGACGCTATACAATTTAATCAAATTCGTTCTCGTAAAAACTTATCGCTTCGATCTCGCACGCCTAACCCTGGACGCGACATTTGCTGGATATTTCGTGTCTCAATACGTACACGTACGTACACTTTCGTTTCACAGAAATGCTCGTCGACGTTTTTGAAACCACTTGTATAAAGACAGAGACCCTGGTTATCAATTCCATTAAATTGACTCGGCCACGCGTTTGTTGGCCCCTTAAATTATGTACGACGAGCAGACGGGCGTCCGTATCGGCGGCCACTGGGAATCTCATTCGTGTCCGAAATTAGGAAAACGGTGGCTTTGTAATTTCCGGTCGTTGGCCAAACACCACCGGCGAGGCGCACATACACTCTTTGCGGGGTTTCAATTTCGTGTACGGTCTGGCCAGTCTTATACAGCCCTGTGGCCTCGTATCATTTTCGTACAATTGCAGCCATTTTACGCGCACACGTGCGTTACTGTAATCTTTAGCTGGACGTATCTGACAGAAGAATGGATTTAAAAGCTGTGTTACCTAGACGTTTCTTTGCCTTCTGTATTTGACAGGTTATAATAAATGATGATAAAAACGAGGTTTTAATGCAGACACATCTCTAGTGCCAATATAATTTTAGTGCTGAAAATGGTCAACTTTGTATAGCACGAGAAACTAGAAGTGATAGCAAATAGCAAATAGAAGCTTCGGTTGAAAAATGTTGACTAAACAGCGCTTCCATTCATATATAGCATAAACTAGAAATCTTCCTCGCATTGAAAAAAAAATGATAAACATTCGAGCAATATTCCTTGCTTTAATGCAGTCGCAAGAATTACACCCACGCAGTCGTGGACAAATTAAAATGAATCGATTCAAACGCAGCGTTCATCGGCACTGAAAGTGATTCCTAAAAAACACAACGATTATATGTGTACAAATACTTCGTTCAACTTCCTTCGTTGTTCATTTTCACCACCCCTTTCTCCCCGAACCGAGTGCCATCATTCATCCCCCTCGCCGTTCTATCGCTCGCAAACCCATATACACGTACGAACACTCGCTTCGATTCCGGCGCGCGCTATTCTCTCTCGTCCCGCAATTCATAATGTGCCCTGCCCGTTTTTAACTTTCACAGCAAGGAACACCAAGTCCCAAAGAGCGTAACGCTCGCACCGCTACGCTGCGCCTCGATGTACGAAACTCGGAAATCGCGGCCAATTATACCCGCGTGGTGCGCCCCGCTCGAAATGACGACGATAGCGAAGCATGGGGCGCCGGTAAAATGCATTCGGAAAATTAACAGTCCGTGCCGGGTGGTTTATGCGCGAGCCAAAATTGTGTACCGCCGCGAAAGTAACATTATTCGGGGCGAATAATGCTTTCGTTTCCGGGGGAACGCTGCTGGCATAATGCGGTGCATCATTTGCCTCGGATTCGGGCCGACGTACATTCGGCGCCGTGGCCGACGTACACACTGGACTTCCGGTTTTCCATCCAACCAATTCCCAGACGGATTTCAACGTTAAAAACGTTATTCGGTTATTCCCGGAACGGCGAGATCGCGACGAATATCGCGACGCTTGGAAAATATGTCGCGACGCCGCGTCCGAAGCTCGATCCACACACTTGACAAGCAAGGGAGAAGTAGCGTGGATGAGACGACGCGATCGAATGTGCGCAGAGAAAAGGGAACGAAGTGTGATTAGTACGTTCCAATGCTGGTGGATCAAGCGGGGAAAGACATTCTTTCGTTTTTTCGAGGTGCTCGATCGGTTTGCGCTGGTTTCTACGCGTTTGAAGCCGCCCGAAGATTTTATGTCGAGGGAGATTTTAGATCCTCTGCAAAGATTCAATCTTTATTTTGTAGGAAATGGTGTTGCCTGGTTGCTCTTGTTGCTTGCCACCATTGCTATTTGCGATCATTCTCAACATTCACTCTGTCATTTACATACTTCCAGTTTTTAACTCCCATATTTATCAGTTTTAACAGACTTTATCGAGCAGTGTGCAGCATTAGCCATAATAACTCTATTAGACACGAAAAGACCAATTTTTTAAATCAAATTCAAACGAATGTATCACAGAAGAAAAGGAAACACGAAGCTTGTTCGGGTAGCTTGTTCGCAGATTTTGCGTCGTTTACCAAGGGTTTAAAACATTTAGATCTCGAGAGCGCCACTAATTTAATCGCACGTAACTCTTTCCCGGGATCGACGCGTCAGACGCAGCTGCTCGACATTTACGTTTAAGAGTAACAAATTATACCCCCCGACTCGGCAGAAATAATTAATTCTTAGCGAGTAAGGGGGACGTCTTAGGGGTGTGTCGTCGCCGTTATTTCTATCGTTGGAATGTTTCAGAGCATAAGCTCGCCGGATGTTCAGTCAGTGGCAGAGCGAGAATTTCGGATATTTTAGAAAAAAAATTCCAAACGTGAACGAAGCAGAATTAGCTATACACGCACAACTTATCCCTATATAGGTAGTCACCGCAAGCTGAGGATTTTAATATAAATATCTAATACTGTTCTAATGCAACAGCATCTCCTTTGTATATCCCTCAATATGTATTTTTAATTACAGCAATGTCTGTATATAAACTAGCACATTCCACATTTTTCCGTAAGACGAAAATACACATCTGCCAGCCATAAGTCTCCGTCTTTCAATACTTCGTTTAAAATATCTAATAAACTTCATTAACATTCAACCCTATTTTATTTTGTATTCAACGTGCAAAGTTATACGTCCACGAAAATTTGCCTTTCATTTCCCTTCCCCCGGTTTCAACTACCTTATGGAAAACTAAATACCAAACGTTTGCCACCCACGTTGGCTCAACCAACGGGGTTCCTGCTGTACTCTAATAAAAGAAATCACTCAACAGAAACGAAATTCACTTACACAACAATACACAACTATGAAAGCTAACCGCCCGACGTCAGCCAGCGTCTTGCGTAATGTCCAACGGCCTTAATTAAAGGTATTACTCCTAATCTCGCGGCGGCGTGCGCAGAGATGCCGAGAGCCTGCCTCACTTCCGGCAACAATGACATTCGCAAGGTAGCCACGAGCTGACAATTACCGTGTGCTGAGCGGCCTGATCGTTGCGGGACTCCGGCACCGCCGAGTTAACCAAGCCGGGACGAAATACTTCTGAAGTTTGCCCGCCGCGCCGTTCGAATTGCCTTCTCGCTTTGGATACACGCTGAAGCTGTATTACAGAAACGCCACGGCGAATGTCTGAGAAATACTCGAAATACCTGCCAGCTGCCACGGTCAACCGTCAAAGTTGACTTCCAGTCGTTTCTTCGTTCTGTCGCTGTCTCTGTTTCTCTCCCTCTGTGTTCCTCCGCGATCTCTTCGACCTATCGCCTCCTATACACCTTGGCATTCGTGTTGCCACCAACCCTTTCCCTGGAGTATTTCGTGCTCGAGGCGCGCGTTAATGCTCCCGACTGTTAACCATTTTTTTTTGTTCCCCACTTCTACGATGGATAGATGCCTCACAATTCGTCAGCTGTCGGCTCGAAGTTATCATTAAAATAGGAAGCGTCGGTTCCGCACGAGCGTTGAATTTATCTTGAACTTGTGTAATTAAGTTTGGCAGGTATCAAAGGCGGGGTGGAAACTTTTCAGAGGATTCCTGTTCCTTTCCTTCCTTTCTTGCTCTTCCTCTTTTGATCGCGTGCCTCGATTTTATCTGTATAACTGCGAACGATAATACTCGACTCTGCGTAATATAATAAAATATATAACATAGATAATTGACTAATTTAGATATGACAAAAAGGAAATTGAATGTATATTGTGTCGGTTCTGTAATAATAATAATTAAAATCGCGTGCGTACGTACAAAGCTGCAGCAATTAGTTTTTATCAATCGAGCATTTTAATTAATTTCGGTGTCATTAATCACTAATAATTCGTATAAAGCCAGTGGCAAGTCGCGTGCCGTTCGCCATTGTGATATAGCTGACAGTAAGAGCTGTCTGAGTTGGATCAAACAGAAATTTCAACAGACATCGGGTACCTAGATTTATCGTGGAAGATATTAGTGAACGCTATGGATTAGTTTAGGAAGTGGTCCAGGTAGAGTCTACTTTGTACTCGTCAAAGGTAGTTCTCGTGTACGATACCTTGGGATGCTTAGAAAAGAGTCCAGGTGGACGAGAATGAATGCGTATGAGGGTGGAGTTCGAGTGAATGATGAAACTGCCTGTTATTCGCCTGCATTGAACCGGACGACAGGTCCAGGTGAATGTTTGGGACAATGCAATAGGACCGACGATTAACCCAGGTAAATAAACATCTGTGCACGGGACAGAGAGAACGTTTTACTAGGCGAGAAGGTATAGAAGTTTGGTTGAAATATTTTATTCCAATAGTTTGTGATCTACCAAAGGACACTATTTATATTATACATTTTTACAATACTGTGAAAAATAATAATAGTTTGGTCTAAATATTGTCAGATCTCTTGAACAAGTTCAATGTATTTCATTAATGACTCTAGTAGCATCTTTAATAAATGTTTTAAAATATCTGCACATAGTATTTTCCTTACGATCAGTGTATCCGAAGAGTGTTGGAATAAAATTGAAGTGCAATAATATGCTAGAATTTTCTATAGAAATATAGTTTCAAACAAACTTGTCGAGTACCAGAAAATATATTCAATGACTGATTCTTTCTTTAAGATAACTACATTGAAAACTTCTCAAAATGAACATCACGCAGCGCGATAGCATAGAACCAAAAAAATCACAGTCTCATTAATATCGATTTTTTCCAAATCAAATAACGACAATATTGATACTACTATCCTACTCCTATAAACAACGGTGTAGACTAGTAGCGAAGGCAACACATTGTTTATTTATCCCCGATTAACGTCTCATATAAAAAAAAAATCTACGCGGATACTCATTGTCAGTTGCGGTAGCACGAGCACAGAGAATAGTCGATAAACGTTTGGTCGACATTCGAGTCTCGTCGGTTCGGTTGGCAGTTTCGCAGCATAATCTAACTTCGTTAACGTTGACCACCGCGTGCTTGGACACTGTCGTCACTGTTACACTCGATGCACCATTAAGTTAGTCAACCTAATTCACGACAGTTTACACTCGCCGTCGGCGTTCATGCGATTCGGTCGCGCTTTGAACGACCCTTACTCTCCTTTCTCGAAAGAAGTGGAATTCCAACATCGGCAGACCAAAGGAACACCGATCCCCGTTTCGGTTAACCGAGAAAGTCGGTTACTCTTCTGCTGTACTATTTTCCATCTCTCCTTTACTTCTCCGAACTTGTCTCCGGACTTTTCCGCAGGCTTCTACTTTCTTTTTCTTTTTCCTCCCTATTGAGATGCCTTTTTCTTATTTTTTTTTTTTATTTCTCCTCCCTATATAGTCACTCCTCTCGAATTTCTGTACCTTTTTACTCTTCTTAGCAGCTCCTTCTTCTTGCCCCCCCCCCCCCAGTTCTTATATTTTTACTATCCCGTTTTACTACGTTTCCCCTTCTTACTTTTTAATACCGGTGCATCCCGTTTCCCCTTCTCGTTCGCGTTTCTCTTGGTCCGTTCTGCTGTCTGAATTGTTCTCGCAATGTTCCTGCCACCCTTTTCTTCCCCCGTTCCGTCTTCTTCTATATTACAACCGTGGCTTTCACCTTCTCTCCGTCTCGATATGACTTTATCAAATTATCAGAAGAAAGGAAACGTCGTTTCACCAGATTTATTGTGTTAAGTAATACGTTTTGAAGGTATCGGTTTAAGTCGTTTGAGCCAGCTTCTGAGTGAATCGCGTCTGTGCTTTCCGGTCGAGGAGCTTTTCCAGCCGCACGATTTCCTCTCTTCACGTTCGACACTCATCCTTTTCGAGGGAGATCGGCGACCCCGTGTCATTTCTTTGATATCCTTCACCCTCGCGCGGCCAATATCAAACGAGGCGTGATTATAGATTGTCCAATTCGAAGGGTTGCGCCACACTCGTTCGATCCCCTCGCAGCTATAATTTCCAGTAATAATTTGAAACGGACGATTCCATTTACGATTGCTAATATATCTAGCATATTAATCTCAGTATCTATTAAGTTTCACGGCTCGTTTACCATTTTCCGGCGTTTCATTCATTCATGTCTCGTTTCGTTTCTGAAGTCGGTGCCAGACGTTTCTCGTTTAACGCCGTGACATCGCAATACACATTGTATCGCATACGATTCCACTACGGTGAATATTACACGTCCAATAACATTCAGTTAGCGTCTAATATTCTTCCCACTGATGGTTTTTAAATTGTCCAGACATGGAGAAAATTGTATCATTATACATAAGCCTGTGAGCTGACTACGGTAAACGTGTTGAACACTCCGGCTGAACGCTCGTTTCTTTCACTTCACCAATGAATTTTATCTCGGTTTACGTGTAACACATGCGAAGTGTCCAAGTAGGAAGCGCGTGTGTTGTGGCAAATATCGTTTTCTATGGAAAACGAAACGAACAGCCACGCAGCATTCCACAATGGTGCGTTATTGCACAAGCGTAGACTTTTGTTCTGTGACCGTGTAACACGGGTGCCTGTAATATCCGCCGCATCCGGATTACAGATCCACATTATCCGGATAACGCACACATCCGGACGCTTGTCTGCTGGCGGATTACGAATGTACACGGATCACCCCCTCCTCGACCTGTTACATTGATATTATAATACCTGGCTGTTCGAACGTCTGATGTAACCCCCGCGCCGTCTCCACCCCCGCAAGCTTCCATAGATATGCGATGGAATTATTTTCAGCGAAGGGAGGAAACGCTCTCGTGAAGCCACGCGATGGGTAGCTTCGACGCTTTAATATAGAATTTTCGAAGGTCTACGTTGCAAATTATTTCGATAAATGAAGCGTACAGTTTGATGTAAAGTTTCAACGAAATTATAATTCGCGAGTCTTGCGTTTGCTTCGGTTGGAATTGTGGTGATTGTTTCATGAATATGTAAATTATTTTGAGAAAAAATTGGATTCGCAGTGGTATTATAGAAATTGCATTAATCATAATGATACAACTATTTGCGATTCTTGTATTTGCCTTCCTTCGACTTGTGGTAATTATTTGGCAAACATATGAATTACAGTTTTGTACGAAAAGGTGGGTTTGTATTCGATGAAAATGTACCTCTAATTACTGGTTGCTTCGTAATAGAATGATGGCAAGGTTTAGTAGTTTTAATTTCAAATTTATTCGACACTTTACTCGCCTCTCCATTTCGGTGGCAGTCAAATTTTGTGCCGTGTGTATTAATATATATTAGTATTCCGCATTAATTTATAATATCACTGGGTATATCGTGCTGTGACTGATGAGAATCATCGCGAGGTGTACAATTAATGTTCAGAATTAAAGCAATTTCTACGGGGCCATTAAAGAGCTACATAAAGATTCAATATTTATAGTTTGTGGAAAATTAGGGTATTCACGATAAGACGAATTCCTACGGAAAATAATATTTTTCAAAGTGATTCTCATTTGTGAAATACGAAATGTGTTCGTCTGACAATAACTCTATTCAAAGTCTAGTACAAACTTCAGTACGATTTTTGTTGAAACCCGCGCTTCGAAGAAGACAAAAATATAGAATTTCACAGAGACAGAGTGAGTCCCATTCCCGGACAGCACTCGACATATCTCGAATGCCACTGCTTACCGCCATCCAAAGAAATTCTTTTCATTTTCCACCGTAACCTGCGGCTTTCGCTTTTCCCTCAGCGACCAATGCCCAATTTAATAGAGTCCAGCTGGCATCTTGAAATCATTCTTCCTCGTGATACTGCATTTCTCTGTGACGTCTCAATTATATTACTTTCACGGGATTCCTCCCTTAAAGTGCTCTCCCTTGTCGTTCAATCTGCCCATTCGACAGGGGGAAACGTTCGAATAGCTGAAACAATCATTGAACAAACGGCCTTCTTCTCATTGTCTCACTATAGAAGCATAACGGAATTGATCAAATTCGAGGAATATTATTATTTTGTTAGCGAATCCATTGGAGGAATAATCTATTTCCGCGGTAATAAACCACGAGTTTTCGGGTGGCGACGAAAGGAGGCTGTCGTCATTAACGATCGGCTCTGCGAGCGTTACTTTACTTTTATTTTGCTGCTCGGCGCCAGTCACCGTCGTTACCTCTCCAATAGTCTACAAATCTACAGGCTACTTTCATTTCTATCCCCTAAAGTTTAGCCATGCCCGTAACTTCGTAGACGGATTTGCATCGACCGATTTGACAGCGTTTCTTGGCAATGCTAGTGACGCTAAAAAACACTCTCTCGCGAATAACGCTGTTTGGTTGGTATTCTGTACTTTGGTCTCTTTGTACAGTTCGTAGCGACTGTTTCAAATTATTTTACATTTCAGGAAGTCCGTTTAGGTACAATTATCAAGTTTTATGTATATTATTTGAACCTAACCGATGGAAACTACCGCTCATGTATGCTTAATTAATACTAAATCCCAAACGTACTAGTGCCTAAATAACGTTATACGCGCAACTTGTTGGCCCTTATCCTTAACTAGTTGCACGGTGCTAAATTGAACAATAACAAAGCAAACTTGCTTGCATTATGCAACGCAAAATGTTATTTTGTATCCTAAATCTCGTAGGATGTTACAAATATGTCCAATGGCAGAAAAGAATCTTTCGTCCCGGTGCCCCGATAATTAATTCCCATTAGTAAATGAAATTAAAACTATTTCTTTCAGAATCGATACATACGATTTAATCAATCTCGTAAATTAATTTACCAGAGGGCAATAAAATAACGCAATGCTGTGCACGTAGAAATCGAAAAACCTGCGGGAAGATAACAAAACGCAGTAACAATTAATTATCCAAAGATAATCTCTACCGAACGAAATACAACTGAACAATTCGATTCGTCAATTACCCATCAAATTTCTCTACTCCTAATTAATGAAACTCCAAACAGTGTCAATCATTTCCCCGGCGCGGAGTTAACGAAAGTGAGCGGAAACGGGAATCGTGCCCCATTTTAGAGGTGGCGTAAATTCCTTGCTTATGAATTCGCGATACATTTGCAGATGGGGGCGCGTCAAAGTGCGCGAGAATGGAACAGAGGTGAACGGGGAAAGAGGTACATAGGGATGGAAGAGAGGCAAGAGAGGCAAGAGAGAGAGAGAGAGAGAGAGAGAGAGAGAGAGAGAGAGCAGCGCAAGCTCGTAAGCTCTAATCGTTCCGGCCAGGGTATTACTACGCGATTCTCGAGTATGCACTTCCTGCGAAAGCAGCGTAATCCCGATTTCATACTGTTGCATGTTTAACCTGCGTGCAGTGTTTAACGATGCCATCGATCGGGATAACATAGTCTGTTAACGAAGAACGGCCGTGTCGCGACGGTAAAATGCAAACGATGCGCGTTTGAATAGGGACGAAGGTTCGATGCTCGATTATGCACAGCTGTCACGGTTTTCGTCACTTCGCGACTCTTCAAGCTGCTCTGTGACAGCCGGACGGATGGCCCGTTTAATACCATCGATGGAAATCGTAGGAAAAGCCTGAAGTTAAATCGTGAGAAGTCGCGATCGTGCACGCTGGACTGATCTAAATTCCGTACGATCTTCGCTGACATCATATAATATACTTTTATGCGCAATGTACTCTAAGTTCGAATATTTTGCTCACGAACTACATTGGCGAAGCTGGAACGAAGAAGAATTTATCTTCTAGTATTATTTCGCTTGCAAATTTCCTGTGTATATAAATATTGTACCGCCATCGTCATCTTTCGTAATTCCTTAGTATCCCGTGCTTCCTGTATCTTATCTTTAATTCTGACAGAGCAGAATATTACGGCCAATGAAAAGTTTAAAGGAGCGCGTCCATTATTCTGCAGGAAACGAGGTCCGTCGTCTAATGCGAAAGTCTGTATTCTTGTCATCACTTTGACGCAACTGCACGAGAAGACGAATTTCTTTCGAAACTCCTTTACAATTACTGTTCACCACATCCGTATTTGACAAAGTTGCGTACCATATACATATACGTGCCACAAAAATGCCTTCTTTGCAACGTCTCCGGCGAATCAAAATAACGCAGAGCAGTCTTCGAACCACGTGAGAGAATAATGTACCCCAGCCGCTGGGACTACTCTTCTGCCAAACAAAGTTACCTGCGGCGATTCACGCGACTCGGTCTACGTTTCTTCGACGTTCCAACCTCTCGATACTTTCGATCTCGACGAAATCTCGTTCGTCCAGTTACGTGGCAGCGAAACGAGAGATCAGTCGCGACGAGTAGTCCGAAGAGCCGGAGGGTTTAAAAGGCGAAATTAAATGGTGGGACGTAGGGGTGAAGCGCAATCGGGTCGGCTGGTTAATGTTCGCGACTCACTGGTCCGGTACCTTTCCAAGTTCCGATAGAAGTGGGTTTTCGGCGCGGATAATCGGCACGCTAATCTGGCGGTAAGCCAGACGCGATATTCCAGTTGTAACCACACCTCGTCGCACGCTATCAGGCCGAACTAATCGAGATTTCGTTGGTTAAGGCCAACATTCCGTCGAACTAATCGCCCCATAATTTTATGACCGAACTTAACCGGGACTTCGCGGACGTAAACGTGCTCCCTTTTTGCCGTACGTTTCGCGACTTATAAATTTCCTTCGAATTGTAAGAGATATTCTAAGAGAAATTCTAAGCGAAACAGAAAAACGAGATGCAGTTGAATTTTGAATAAGATACACTATCGCCATCGTGGAGTAGGTGCGCATTTCTGGAGAAAAGGAAGGGATTGAGGTATTCGAGGATATAAGATGATGTTGTATGTAAATTGTAAAGGTTTGACAATGATTTGTTAACATCCGCTTACATTTGTATCGATATTAGTGATATATTGGTACAAAATTTATTTTTAACATTATCAATGTACAAATGTATATTTATTTTCACATCAATATTAATGTCATATTGCGTACAGTTTGTATTTTCGTACTAATCTAATTATGTGAATATTCAATTAGTGCACAAGTTTTTGCAACAAACTAAGTCGTCGCCACTTTCTTCGCCAGATATATTACACCTTCCCTTCGAGGAATTGCACAAATGATTGTGGGTGCTAAAAGTTCCGAGACACGATAGCATTCACAAGAATGTACAAGATTATCGAGCACGAGTCTTGTGCAAGTCATTTTAAAACCACGTAAATTCCGAACTCTTAATTTCAGATATTTTGAGTCGCCTCGAATCCCGTTATTCATACTATCTCATCCCGTTTACGAGCGAGACGGGATCTCGAGCGCAAAAGGACAAAATGTACAGATTCGCTCGAAATCGCTCCTAGACGACAATGCTTCATTCGATTATTTATCTCCCTTCCACCCAGTGAAGTGAACGATGTCGCGTAAAATTAACGAACGAAACAAAGTGACCTTTCCTCGGGCTACAAATTTTGATAGAGGCAGGCTTTTCCTCGCGACGAATGCTGCCCCTTGAGAACGCGATTTACGACGTCATTACCGGGCATAATGCACTCTAAAAGCACGCAGCTCTTCTGTCAGTTGTTCAGTTTCATAAAAAACTCAGAGAGGGATAAATTTGATTCATTCCTCTAATCGCGACCTGGCCATAAAGCGGCAAATTTTGCATTATACGGGGGAAGAGTTTTACGTTAGAACTCGACAAGGACTGTGCTTTAATTATAACACAGTATAATATGACTGATAGAAGCAGAAGAATGACAGTGATTGTGTTCAGACCCGCGATGTTTCACTGAACATTTCATTTCTCCGGAACTCGTTCTAATTCCCGTCGAAAGACAGTGCTCAGAAAATGACCAACATTTAAAGCTATTTCTTCCAAAAGCGATGGTTCCTCGTGCGAAGAATGCTTAATACAAAACCGATGATCGAGAGCAGAAACGACGGACGTAACATTCTTTTTTATTCGAGTCGAACGGTGGGTCGCGTTGTACGCATTGAAACGCGTCAAGCGATCGCAAATCGCGCCACAAATATCATATCAGCGCACTTCGGAAACGCGTAGCATCGCTATCACCTCGCGGACAAAACTCTTCGCTCCTGTTTCCGATCAATGAACTGAAGAATGCCCCGCGCTGCTTCCTGTCTCGCTGATTCCTTTCCCCTCTTCAACGTCTGTTCGCTGTTGCGCTTAGGCTCGTCTTCTATCCACTTACGCCGCCGGTTACGACGCGGGCTACGCGCTATCCGCCCCTCGAACGATCCTCCTCCGCAAAAACTTCCGCCCCATCAATTTCGCATCGAGCATTTTCGGATGTCCACGGTCGAACGGATCGTCCGACCCGGACCGGTCGAAATTCCCCAAGAAAATTGGATCTTCGTGAGCTGAATACCTTGACCCGTGGTCCGCGCTAGCTCGCGGACGGAAAAATCGCGCGGATCTCTCGGTCCGCGATGCTTCTTGCAACGTGGATCACGATCCGTGGATCGCGTGGTATCCTCGCGTCTCATTGCGCATCGACGGAACGGGGAATGTCCGCCTCGTCCGCCTCGTCCGCGGCCCTGTCTCCCCGCTTTCAACAGGTCCCCGACTTTCCTTCGCTCGCCCCGAGTTTGCTCGGGGCTCGCAGCGGCCCCGCGTGCGAGCGGATAGCGCGAAAATTCCGCGACCCGCTCCAAGTTTTTATTGTGTCGCGGAACGGCCGCGTTAACTTTTCCTCGGTACCGGCGAACTTCGAATTCCGTTTTCTACTGGGTGGAAATATGGCTTAACATGCTGCATCGGGGAACTTCTTTTTTACTATCCTTTATTTCGTTCACGTTTCCCGATCGTATATTGGATAAGTTTCTTTTTTCAGGGCTGGTGTATACGAGTTTCCTCAGTTAGATTAGCTTCGCCTCGGGCACGGTTTCGCAGGCGGCGGATGCCGCGTTTTGGAAAAACCACGGCTCAAGACGAATGCGCTCCGTTTTCGACAATGGGCGTGGCGAAACTCTGCTTTCAGCTTTTTCTGCTGTAAAATTGATATTGAGATTTCACTTATTTCGATCGATTATATGTTTAATTATTGTACACTTGGATGCGCAACTATTTATACTATTTGTAATAATCTATTAAAATTCGTTTCAATTGAACCAGTTCCTCGAAGCACGAATCCTCTTAACGGGAATCATTTGTCGTAAAAATTCATCCGCTTCACTCAACCACGGTGAAAAGCAGAAAATCGACATAACTCATCGACTCGAGGACAACGGACGGAAAAACGGTCCGATTGGTCGACGATTGATGCTCGACTCTCGTCTCAGGATCATCGTGGTTACACCACGCAATAACATCGTTACTCGAAACAAAAGGCCCGGGTGAGGAGGATCGTGCATCGATGCACGAAGCATTGTTATGCCGGAGCATCGTTACGCGAGCAGAACTTCGCGTTCCCTGATATTTCCTATCCTCTGTTTGAGTCGCGTTCACCGCCAGTATCTCGCTGGATTCGACGAAGCGTGGCTCCTTTTTCCAAACTTCCTCAAAACTGACGTATCTTCTTCGTACCTATTGTTTCTGGTTCACCAGGACCCTCGCCTTCGGTGAATCTTCCCTTTCCTTGTCTGCGACAGAACTGAAGCAATGCACGTTTCTATTCCGGGACAGGCAGTGTCATAGTCGTCGAATCAGACGAAATCACAATCGAATCGGAGGAAATCAATTGATCGAAAGTATTAATTGCAATTAAAGCGACCCGATAAATTCGGACGCCTTTTAATTAAATCGAGCCACTTTCCTTTTATATTGGCCCCATATTTAATCAGTGTGATTACCTTACAAAGTATTTCGAACTAATTTCAAGGAAACGTGACACAACGCGCAGGAAATCTTTTCGCAACAGAAATTGGAATGTTATTAATAAATATGATAGCCGACCAACGGTTAAGGATTCCACATTCCAATTCCTTCTCTCTGTGTGTATGTAGATACGCGACGTATCGGCTTTCGAGTCAGAAGCGTACTCGCGTGTGAGACGAAATACCGGCTTAACTCTCGCTGGCATCCGTACTTCGTGGTTATTCGACGCTATCCTAGCAAACCAGTAACGGAAATTGCTAACGACGGTCCTGCGGATAATCAAAACCATGCGCGTCGGTGTATCATCATCAAGAGCGTGTGTTCCTGCCTCCAGTCACGAAATCATAGCCGATTGATCTTAAAGGGATTCGAAGCCGGAACAAAGTGATACCTGTATCCCACTTAATTAACGTTTCCCCAGTCCTCCTGGAGCCGTGTTTTCTTCGGTTTTCCATGCGCAGCATAACGGGGGCTGGCTTTGAGAAAGACTCTTGTCAACTCGAGTAATTGGGCTAGGGTCCTTTTGTATAATATTTTTAGGACGTTTCTTTTTTATAACACGTGGTGTGCTTTATGGTTCAGTTTCGATTCTTGACAATTTGTAGACATTCTTTATGGTTGCACAGAAATAGTTTTTAATACATTTGAAATGTCCAAGTTGTGTAATTGTGGATGAAGATCAAAGTATCAGAAATTAGGAAAGAATTTGGTTCCGGAATTAAATGTTCGAATGCAATATTAAAACTAACTTTGGAATATTCATTTTTCCATCATATTAGAATAAGTATTTTATTCTTCAAGTTTCCAATGTTTCGAGTAATATTACGGTTGATAAAAAATTTACACGCGTTTAAATGATTCGATATTTATTTTTCCTGTCGTCATGATAAGAACGAAAACGAAACACAATAAATTGGCACTGATCTCGCAAGCTGACGTATGGAAATTAATATGAGTTATGTGGAACGGTGAAATCTAGTCGGCGCTGCGAAACGTAAAAGGCGACCAATATTTCTACGCAACTGACTATAAACTTTATAGTATCCACCATATGATTCTAGCCCGCAAGGAATTGCACTGCGGGAAATTGCCTCTTAAAATTCAACGTTTCCATGAACCTACCGCTCTGCGATAGATAAAGACCAAAACTAGAACCGCAACTGTAAGCAGACATCAGGCATCGTCTGAACCGAAAGAAATTTTTTCAATGATGCACTGAAATGTTACGCGTTCAGCAAAGGTCTCGGGAAAGGATTAAAGAATAAAACACTGGTCGAATCTACTATAATAATAATAATTTTCTCGATCACGTGTAATAAAAAATACCCTAATTCAAAAAGAATTAAACAAATACTAAAGCATGCCGCAAAATACATAAAGGCACGCACAAAAACTGAAACAAATGACAAATACAATAACGTCGTTACCTTTCTATCAGGACTTCATCAACCCTTATTAAATCACCGAAACACACGGCACCAATTCTCGCCGATCCTCGCCGATCTTCAGACAACTCGACATCTCCAACAAATTGGTTCCCCCTTCGCGAATCGTGCCCCGTCGGGTCGTCGACATCCCGTCGCCCACCCTCGTCGTGTCCCAGAAAAAAAAAAGATCGATCGGGGATAGCCCTTTAGATGGAACGCGTAACCTTTTCCCCTTGCCTTATTCAAGATATCGAAGACGCGTTAAATTTTCACCGCACACGAACCAATGACGATGCACCGTTAACGCCCGTTCATCCCCATTCAGTCCCAACCCCTTTCGCTCGCTCGTTCCCCCGGATCGTGAAAGTTCCACGAAGATCGGTCGCACGTCCTCCGACCTGTGTTTTACGTTTTCCTTTTACGATTCCTTAGAAACGGGTAATCGCGTCCGAGAATTCGAATGCATTGTTAACAGGGAGCTTGTTGAACGGGCTCGCGTCTATTAGCGTGTATTAGTGAGAGGGATTGTGCTACGTGCCTCGATGGCGGCGTGCAGCTGCGAAAACTTTTCCAGATAACGAAAGCACGCCCCCTAACTCGATTCTCTTATCCGGGTAATATAATTACCGGCACCCGCTGGATCCTGAGCTTCGGTGAAAACGGGAATGGAGTAGGAAAAGGTTCGTCCCGCTGGTGCCCAACGAGACGCGCCTTTGTTCGTCGCTGAAACTGCGTTGCTTTTGATGAGATATGAGTAATGCTCGGAACTGATTTATTTAGGAAAACGAGTTCGTTGCGCGGGCCAGAGGATTTATTATCTGACAGGCCTGGCGCTTTGGAGATTTCTACGAGAGTTTTAATGAAGACTGCCGGTTAGTTGTGCTGTCGGATTCAATTAGTTTGAGTGTTCTTTGAGTTTTGTCATTTTTCTGTTTGTTTGCGAGATGACATTAAGTGGGCAGATAGTAGAAATTATTTCCGCCCATAGCTGTCTAGTGAATCCTTGGCCATATTTGTATACGTTTATTTATAATAAGCGTTACACTAGGCTAAGACGAAAGGTTTCGTAAAAATGAAAATTGTTCAAGGTATTTAAAAATTGTGCGTCACTGTTTCATGAAGACCACATCGGTCTGTACAATTTTTTTTTGGTCACTCCCCAAGATATGTTCTACCGTTCGCTATCTTTTCCCCCTCGAAACCTTCTAAACCAAGAGCGAACATGTCACTATTCTACTGCTGTCTAATTTAATTGAACGACTGCGATGGTTCTACAGAGAATTTCGGAAATGACGACGATTCAACACAAGCGTAGTAGGTTTAAACGCGCGTCGACAGTAACGTCGTTGTGTTAGACCATTTAAGACGCTTTAGACGCTTTAGAAAGAAGTTGAACCGGCTCGGATCTAATTTAGCATCATTAATTGCAATTGTCGTTCTGGCCGTGGGAACGGTCAGCCCTGGGTGCACGTGACGAAAGCGCTTAGTAGGCTAGTAACTTTTGTTGTTGCCAGCACAATGGAGATCGGCCCTCCACGTTGCACCGGGTGCAATGTTCTTTCTAGAAGCGCAGCATCCGAAGAACGCCATGGTATAATTGGTCGGCCCTGGATGCGAGCGTAATGGAGTTAATTGCTCGATAGACGTGTGCCGTTTCAACTAGCTTGCGCGCTGTACCCCGCGTCCAATGCGAAACTGTTTATTTTCGAGCGGGGCAGCGATCGCGAAACGTTTCGCGAATGTGTAAGCGCGTTCGCGTTTGGAAATGTGTGAATGCGATAGAAAATAAACCATCCGACAATACGGTGTTAATTGTGTCGAGAGAATACAATTCACACCCTCCCCCCCTAAATATCGATTTATATTTATTCGAAAGATCGATATAAGTATAAATAAGTGATTGTGCGTTCAATTTTCTGAAGCAACGTTTCAAATTACAAATGATTGTCAGCGAAATAGAAAACAATTGTTCCAGGATACAACGAAAATCCAATAGTCGAATATCTATAGTGCAAGGAACATAGGCATACATAGACGAATATTAGATTCGTCCCTGAACACGGAAGATATTGAAATAAAAATGTATTCTCGCCGGAGACGTTGTTTCAAAATGTATACTGTCCAGTTTGTAGATGAAACTGTATAAAGCGTAGAAAATCAACAGGAGAATTCGGTGGAATAAACAGCCTGAACATCTTGGGCAATATCGCGCGTACGTATGTACGTACGTACTTGTGTCCAATAGAATAGAGCAAACAATGCGCTATCTTGACCGTGTGTCATACTCGACGGGAATTTTATTACCACGACAATATTCTGATGCTATCCCTTTTATGGTCAATTTTAACAGCTGCTTTCGAACAGTCGCAACACGACCAGCCGAATAAAACTCTACGTATCTTCTTTTATCGTCCGTTCGTCAGAGCAATTTATACGAAACGAACTCGCTATCGAAGGAACGATTCACGAAACTCTGATATCTCTCCGTCCTCGACAACGTGTCACGCGATCCTCAAGATTCATACTTGTACATCGAGGTGTCCCCGCCGTTGTAAACCAGTTCCACCCTTGTCTGGGTCATTAGTATCTCTCGAGGGGCGTGCATCGCAATCCGCCAAGTCGCTAAAATAATTTTCTTCACACGCCCCGCGGAGTATTGTGACACGGGTGTACATTAATAATTCATAAGTCTCGACGAGATAATCTGATACGCATTTAGCTTAGTAACCGCGATTCAATTTCCATTTATTATTCATTGTTTCGCAGGCTCGTCTTACTTTATATGCTCCGCCAGGAATCCGCTGCCTGGCATCGCGAAGCTCCGGGCCTGCATCCACGTTTTGACATTTCTATTTTGTGCCGTGCTTTCTCGACGAAACTTCCCTTCGCTTTGTTCACGCGAAGCGATTCCTTATGCAGGCGGAAAATGTGGAATGAACGATGCTCGGATGGGACTTCATTTGCGAGGATATCGAATTTGAATATTCGTGGGGAATATTTATCCGTCGAATCTTGGTGGTCGTGCAAGGAGTGTTTGGTACAAGCATTTGGTACAATTTAAGGTCAATGAAAAGTGTTTCCGAAACAAACTAATGGAAGGAAAAATGTGTTCACTGCGATCAAATTATTATTTACGCAGAAATTAGTATTATCGAAGAATAAATAATATTAATTATCGTTTCCACTGACGAAAGAAATGTAAGAAATCACACTAGCGGGTTCATACTTAAAAATAACTTCGAATCGACTATATTACGTTCGAACTGAATGCACATTCTAGAAACATTCGAAATCGATTTCCACTAGAACAGTACCTTATAAAAAATATAATTCCATTCTAAAATACTTTCATCTTAATTTCGCTTATCACTCTCAGTCGTTCAGTTTAGTAATACGTACGTGTCACATCTTCAAGTACACCCTGTATGCATCAAAGGACACAGACGCGCGAGTGCACGAGGGACACGAAAATGCAGGGAGAAAATTTCGTCAACGCGCTCTCGTAATTCTCGCTTTTACTCCATGATGGTTGTTATCGTTCCGTATCCCTTTCTTCCCCTTTCTCGTCCCGTAATCTCGCAATCGCCAGTTAAGCACACTCGGAACTGCACCGCTTGATTTATAGCCGGCGACTCCTTGAATTCGAATCGCGCCGCCACGGAAAATGCAACAGTTGCGCTTTTTGCGCTGTTTCGCAGCACATAAACGTGAGATATCGTGCTAATTTCGTATTCTTCTTCGATTTTGTGGCGCAACGTTGCTCCTTGCAGATACGTTCTCGGCTGAAACACTGGTGCCCACTACTTTCCGGATGATATCTTTCGATTCGCGGTGGCGAAAATTATTCATGGATCCATCGCGTTGTCGGTGAGAGGTACTCGAAGAGCCCGAGGCGAGGTTTTAAATTAAATTGCCGGGACGGAGCGCAGCAGTTGATCGTCGAGTTCGATCAAATTTATTTTCAATATATAATATTATTTTCGTTTGTAATATGCAGTGATTCTTCTGTGGGGCATTTGTGTATTCACGAAATAATGTAAAGATGGCCCGGGCACAGAGAACGTTCATTAAGGTACAAGTTATTTTCTTGTTAACAAAAACTGGTCATACATTTTGGAAACGTGCAACTCGGAGTACTTTACGAAGTACAATACATAGATGATACTGTCCTCGGGCTCGTATTCTAATAAGCGCAAAACGGAAATTTTATGAGCCGTACCTTTGTGATATTCCACAGCGATACTTTTCTAAAAACAGTTCAAAAATAGCAACTGCTCGGTCTAACCAATAATTGTTCAAAACGCCGATCATACATTCATCCGCAAATTGAAATAATTTCAAAGTTAATTTAACTAAAAGTTCACACCTTTCCGATTGCGATCGAAACTTCTGCCCACCTTCCTCATCTTTATCTACGAACATCCCCATCGAACGCCCGATGTCTAACCATCGTCCGATCTACACCTCGCGCTATACCTCATTACCAACCAAAAAATCGAGTTCTCGCCTCCCACGAATTTGACCATGAATCGTTTCCTGTATCCCACATCCGGACCGCGAAGGGGTCGATTAAACGGGCGCTTGCTCGCATGCAGGTTCCACCGGAACGAAGGAAAGGGCGCTATGGTTCCGCAACGACGGAAGTTGGAAGCCACGTTCGCCGGCAGATAGAACGAAGGGTGGGCCGGTGAAATTTTCAATTCACTTTAACGCCCCGAGCTCGCATAAATACGCCATGGCGCGGAATGCCAAATAGAGGCAAGCCACGCGTACGTGCATACAAATTTTCCCTCTGTCGCTTCTCGTAATTACTGGCCAAGCAAAGGCCCCTGCCTTTCTCCTCGTTTTCCTTTTTTTTTCTTATTTTCCGTGGCCAGGATCACACAAACGACGAAACGACCTCCTCATTTTCAGCACGACTTTGTACCCATACTTTTCATCCACGCCCGAGTCATCGTTGCGCCGACCTCGCGAACACCAGCATACTTTGCCATACGCATACCACTTCCGGCGCGACTCCTCGGGGCTGGATTAAATTATGTAAGAAATAAACACCTCAGCCCTGGCGGCTGTCGCGAGCGTCTGCTTAACTATCGTACGGCGCGAACAATTTCACCGGACTTACGGCATGATTAAACTGTGCTCCTGGTGGTTTTTTGGCAGATTTTCAAGTTTCAAGCGGCACGCTTGCCAGTCGTTGCTCGGCTGCACCGCCCCGATGATGTCCGGCTGAAAGGGAACGCAGCTGGTTCCCTTATCTCTGTGTTCTTGATCGCTGAATGTCCGCGATGAAGTTTTAGCCGAGTGGAAGAACTTTTGCGAGATGTATAATTCAGGTGGAACAATTCTGGACATTTATGTACAAGTGAAATTATGGTATTAGGGTTGGAAGAATTCAGGGATGGTAAAGGATACCAGATCGTATCCCGTTTGATATAATATTTTAATTAAGCGTTGATGCAAGTCGCCTCGAGACTGAGTAACTAATTTGTTACCCCATTTCTGAATATAAATGTATGGAAGGTGCAGAATTTTTTTCACGAGCGAATAGCCTGGCTTAGCAGGAAATGTGGGAAATTTCGTAGATACCGGAGCATAGATTCCACGATTGCCAGAAAGTTTCGTGCATAAAGAAATAAGAATGGATATGTAATAAATCATTCGGCTGTAATGTAACCTGCGTAAAGTACTGTCGGAAATTGCCTTCGTACCGTTATATTTAAGCCCATAAATCAGAATTCCATTTTATTGCCAGCGTTGCAGTGGGACAGAATTTTCTCCAAGTCATGTAATCTTGAGGGCCACATGCATCTAAGCATTAGCTCGTGAGAATCCATTTAGTGGTTTATAGCAACCATATGGTACACCTGTATCCAGCCAAACGAATCTATCTGACACAGTTTTATTAAACTCACTTAAATCCTCTTAAGCTGGCTGCGTCTCGACTTAACAAAACTATTTAAGACATAATGCATAGCATTACGAACGATTCTACTGAAAACATGTCACGACCAATTTTAACAAATATCCATAATGTAACATGGTGCTTATTTACCTGGCTTACTTAATATCAGAAATCGTAAATTAAAAAATAATATAATATATACATATATCTCCTGAAATGTAATGATATCGATTTTTTTTTTATCAGATATGGAAAAGTGATTAATAAATTATAGTACCATTCCAACGTGAAAGCCACCGAAGTTCAACATTAGCAGTTCGAATGCTCGATGAAGTTTAATATCGATAATGAACGGGACGGATAGCAATCTTATCTACTGCTTCACCGTGTTACCCGACTAAAATGTCAACTCGCGAACGAAACTTTGCGAATTGTATTACTTTACGATACTGTTCCTTCTCTGGCTCTAGTACACACGGCCCTGGTGCAAAGGTGCGCGTAATTCCAGTATAATGAAATTCGTGCGTTGGATTTGAACGGTTCTCATTACGGGCTGGATCGATCCGTGGATGTTTTACGTCTTTCTCGATGTTCAGATGAGCAGGTAAGGCCAGGCAAGCTGGAGTTCCCTTTGTTTACTTTGACTTTAAAGTCGAAGCAAATTCTGAATTTTCCTCCTTTTTCGTTGCACGTGTATAGAATTTATTTATTTGCGTTTGCAAAATTATGCTTACTCGAAACGTAGGCGACGGACAATTAATCAATGAATTTATAGATTTCCCCCCCTCGCCGTACTTTATTGCTGGTCGTTATTATTAAAGTCATGCAGAATGTTCGAACGAAGGAGGAAAAAACACGCAGACGAGACGGAAAACAGTTGTCTCCAAGAAAATTCGTTAAAGACCCCCAAAATAAAGATATTAAATACAGTAAAACACATGGTGTACGGGGGAAAATTATCCGAGACCACAAATCACTATCACACTCCGATACATCCAGTCCTCCATAATGTTCTACGACTACTTGACTCTCGATTACAATTTACACGGACTCCTGTCTTCCCCTTCTTTCACGTTCAACGGCTCAATAAAATGTATCGGCGTGTTCACTGCAAGTATGAGCGCACGATCTCGTACACCGTGAAAACTTGTTCCGATCGGGAGGATAAACAGTGCGTCCACACTATCTCTACGTATCTACTACAGCCTAGACGTCGCACGTGTTCGCGAGAGAGGGTAAGGATCAAGTACCATTTCCTGAAGATTTAGACTAACAGCGGACCGGCAAGTGTCGCTTTCTCTTTGCGAACGGAACGAACAATGTGTACATTTGAGCCCCGTAAATAGAGAGAGGAGAGGCCCGTGAGAATTTCCTTCTACATCGTCGGCTCAATTTATCGTATTTAAAGCTACCAGCGCGTTAACAGTTGCTTCACGCTAGCCAGTAATTCTCGCGAATAGAGTAATTTCAAGGGCTGTTGGGAATTCGACGTTTTGCATAGAATCCGAGAGGGAGAGAGAGAGAGAGAGAGAGATAGAGAGAGAGAAGAGAATGAAGAGAGTGAATCTTGGGGATGGTGGTTTGCGAAAATGATTAAATGAGAAGGAATGATGACAAAAGAGAGATTCGAACGAGTTGAAAGAGATTTGAGAGAAGAATATTAAACAATAGTGATTTTGCAGATGTCCATTTTTGTACTGGGCTCGATGAAACCTAGAAGATATTTCTATCACGAGTATATCTATGCTAGTAGTATCTGCGTTCCTTCGAAGTAAATGCAACAATTAAATTGTACCTGAATGGACTGAATGGTAGTCAACGTTTGAAAGTAGTTAAAAATTACAGAGTCCTGATTGGCACAACTCTTTTATTCGATCAAAATTAATTCCTGGAGTTAAATCTATCAAACCTTTATTCCTATATATAGATAAGTTTTGGGCACAATTGAACTTCGACATCGATTTGGTCCCAGGGTCCGTTTGGTCCCATCGTCCTTTCCATCTCAAAGTCCACTTGATTCTAGGATCCTCTTGGTCTAAGGGTCCACTTAGTTCGAAGCTCCTCTTAACCTCAGATTAAGACGACACTTGACCTCAGCGTCCATTTGACCCAGACATCCAACTTGACCAAATTTCCATTTGGTTCCCGGTGTTTTCTTAATTCAGGCTCCATTGTGTATACCGCAATGTCCACCGGACCCCTGGGACTTTTTATCCACAAGGTCTGCTTGAATCCACAACTCTCTTGGCCGCCTAGAGTTCACCCTACCGTAGGGTAGACCTAGCCTCGACATCCGCTTGATCCCGGGGTAGTTACATCCATCTTGTCGTCCGATCAAGATGCTTCGCAGCTGTCATCGGTGGCGCAGATCCAAAGCACGTAAACACGCGCGTATAACAACGAAAACGTGCAGCAAAATATACGCACGATCAAATGACAAAATTATACCTCGCCCATACCTCCGTCAACTGATCCAGTGCGAAACCACAAATTCAAGTGATACCTCATCGTCAAGCATTCGTCTCGAATATCAATCCTATTCCTTCTTCGGCGGCGTGTTCCAACGCTGAAAAATAGCCACTGGAAGCTCGTCAAACAGATATAGGACGTTCGAAGGTATCACAATGCGAGACAATAAATTGCGTATTTTTGTGGGACGGGGTTGAATTCGTGCCACGGGACGTTGCAACGCAATTTCAGATAGTAAAATGTCGAGGATCGACGTTGCGTTAGGCTTAAATAAATATTGGGAGGTATCATCTCTTCTGTTGTTTCGGTTTCCTTTCCCCTCGGTTCGCCCGGTCATTTTTCCGGACTCTCGTCGAACTTTCTAATATATTGCTCGTCGATTTTCTTCGCGCCGCTCGATACAGGCGGTCGAGATTGGATTAACATTCGAGCTCGCAAATGGCACGGCGAAGGAGCGTTAATTCGGTTATTGCTCGAAGCCGGAATTTTCATCGGGAAACGTGGCCCATAATGAAAAACAAATTGAAATTTAGGGGGCACACGAAGCCGGGACGCTTTTAAAGAAATTGAAACGATGTTTCACGAGGACGTCGACCGCGGCCATTCACGGGAAACGAAACGAATGGAAAAGTGATACGACGTTTCCCTGAAAATATTGGTGTCTTCGGGCGAGTCACGATACAAGAGAAATGGCGATTTGAAGTTTTGCATGCGTGTTCCATTGATGTCAAACGATTTTCTTCGAAGGAACTCCTATGCATGTATGCACTGCAACTGAAGGAGATATAGGGCGATCCATAAATTCTTTGAAATGTCAAATGCGGAGAGGTTCCACGTATCGACACTTCTCGACGCAGAAAGATTCTTATAACTATGTATATGCCGTCCAATTTCACTGGTGGGAATTTTAACGTGTCTCCTGCAATAGATCTAAACGTAACACGGGGCAGAGTAAAAATTCTTCAAACACACCTGAACGTTTAAGCATCTTTACGCATTCGATGCTTCATCAAACCAACTCAATAAGCATAAATACGCTTAAAATCGAGCATTGCGAGGCGGGTAGGAGTTTCTAACGAGATAATTTGTAAAGGAGAGCGAGAAATCCTCGAGGAAAACTCGGGCACAGTAAAGTGGCCAACGATGAAGAAGTTTCCAAGAGGTGGTACTTATTAGCAAAAAATCGATCAATCCTATAACGACCTCAGCTTACCAAGCAAATCGTTCGCATTCCATCTGTTTCAATTATTGTACACATCCCTTAAAGATCGACGAATATGTTCGATCGTATTATCTCCCCAGTTAAAATAACTCCGCGAACCTAGAATCGAGAAGACCACCCCGGACCGGAGACATTTAACTGCGGGCAAAGGATTCAACTCGGGTCGGTTGCGAATCCGACAAGAAATTGCCTAATTGCAGAGTTTTTCCAGCCAACCAGGAATACATGTTTCTGTTATCGCGACGCATGTCGAGTAATCCTCGGACAATTCTGGAGTTTTCAGTATACGTTTCGTGTTGCGGACTCGCAGGAATGAAATCGTGGGCGTGACACGGGCGCAAGGAGGACGCAAAAATATGCTAAAGAGGAACTTACAGAAACCCTAAAAAAGTTTGGCGGAAGAAGCTCGGATAGATAAGCCGCGCCGTGGAAGAGACGGAGGGAACGAACGAGTCGGTGCTGAATGGAAAAAGTGTGCCTCGAATACTTGCGGAGAAAGAAACGCTGAGACCTTGCGGGGGGCGCGACGAGTTACTGCTAGTTTTGTAGCGCTGCTCCCCCTTGTCTTTCGCACATTTTGTTTCCGCGTCCGTCTCGCTCCCTCCCACCCCGATGACGACCCTTTGTCCGTTTCAAAATTACAGCAGTCTCTGGGCCCTTTCATATTGCATGGACCGACATGGCGAAACTGACTGCGAACAGTACGGCCGGTAGTAATGGAATTTTTCCTTCGGAACACCGACTGCCCGGCCGTCCTGTCGGGATGAAGAAAAAGTCAGCTGTTCGAAGCGACACACGTCATCGTGGAAAAGTGGCTGCACGCCACCTGTGGACTTCGTATCGAGCACGGTCTCCTATCTTATGAAATTCTTTTTGCCAGTGAAATTGGATACTCGAATGTTCGTAAATATAAAACAGTTTATGAACATCATATTGTTACAGGATTTCGTTTATGATTGGCATTCTATATTGTGAAACATAAATGTTCTAGAGTCGCTGTTTCACTCGTTTCTTCTCTTGATTGATTATTTGATCTAATGTCGCCCGAGGAATATTGGAAATCCTGAAGTCTGGCGTAATAACGTCAGAATTTCTTGCATCGAGGTGTCGTACTGAAACAAAATATCGACGAGACTCTACGTTCCATCAGAGCAATAGCACGGAATTGTTTTTTTCCTTCTCTCTTCCGTTCATCCCGCAATATAAAGCGTTTTCGTATTTTCACTTCCCCGGATTATCGAGACCTGATCCAATGAGGAAGTTATTAAGGGTGCAGGTGTTCGAGATCAAGAAGTTTCGCCCGTGATTTCTTTTCCTATTCCATTGCGTTCAGCGAATCGTTGAGAACGGAACCTCGAGCAGTAAAATTCGGTGTGTCGTTCACGTTCCGCGGTTAATTATATTCGCGAAACTTCCGCGCGATGTTCCACGTGCTCGTTTTGCGAACGTGTTTGGCAAAATGAAAATTTCAAGTCGAAAGAGTTCGGGGGGTGGCGGCGTTCCATCGATCGACCGCAGAAAGCTTAAAGCCCGCCTTCGTTCTCGCCGATTAACGGCCAAAGGTTGCCGTTAACCAGCTTAATTAACTCACCTTAACGAACTTACAGACCGGTGTTTACAACACGTTAACGTACCGCGGGAAGAATTAATGCCCGAGTTAAATGCCGGGTTGAATGGACTGAAAGGGATAAATAGTTCGCCGGGCTCGTCGGATTTTAGTGAAGGAAATTACTCGAGATGCGGACTGTATTAAAATAAACGAGACCAAACGGCTACGCAAATCGCGGGCAAGAAGAAATTCCACCTCATTGAAGGAGATTTTTGACAAGGACAAATTCGATGGTTTCTTTCAAGTTAATGCTACGGGATTGCCGTCATCCGTCCTGAAATAATAATCCCGTTGACGGAAAGGTGTTGTGCGCTCCATAATTATATAATACAAAGGATAATAATACCATTTCAAATTAGATTAATTAATGGCAGAGATACGGCGCACAACGACGTGTACGTCAGTAACGAGACAAGATAATTCCGTGCTCCATATTTCTTTAACAACGGGGGAAAAAAACTTTTGCTCTCCGAAACTTTTAATTATTCCAAGCTTCGCGGAGCTCATTTCGTAGCTAGAGTATCATAACGACGTCAAAAATTGTGCTTGCATCGCTCCATCGTTTATGCCGAAAAGGAAAAACAGATTCGCCCACCAGTGCAGCGTTATGAACCGTTGTCAAGAAATACTGAATAGGTACGAAACAATGCAGTCATTACACGAGACCTTCGATAACGCCAACTGAAATTCTTCCCACAAAAAAAAAAAATAGACGAAAAAATAACAGAGATCAAAAATACATTTTTCGATTTAATCCATCTCGAATGCTCCGGTTCCTTCGTCTCGTATTTAGGCACCGGTGAAAGGGTTACGTAAATTCGGTTTGTTCCCGCGGAAACGTCGCAGAAAAGGGGTGCATTACATTTCGTTTGCCCTCGTTTGAATTACCGTGCACGAGGAATGTCCCGAGGCGCGTTCTCGTTTCCAGGCGTCGAGCTGGAAGCAATTTTGGAACTTCTGGAAGGACCAGCAGGAATTCTCCCTTTTCCCGTCCCCGGCTGCACGCGTTATATTCGCGAAATTCTTGAGTGTGTTCGGAAACGTTCACCTCTCCCTTCGACTGTTCGGAATCGAGATCGGTGCACCGCGAAACACATGCACAAACGTTTCATCCGGGCTCGCGCGAAGAGGTCGGATCGTTGGGATATTCTTTCCGCCTAATTCATTCCGTTAAAGTGTGCTTCTTAACGCGAGGAAGAAACGGGCAAGGGGGATCGGGGCACACGGATACCGTAACGCGGGGAAAATAAGGAGCACGTGCGAATATGAAAGCGCGAGAGCAGAGTGGAAAAAAGGCGAATAAAAGACGCATAACAGAGGCAGCGACACGAGGTGTTCTCGTGAAGGTGCTTTTTACCGGAATTTTTTTTCGAAAACTCGAGCCCGCTGTCGCGGTAACCAGTATTCTAACTGGAGCTTCTCTTCGTGGAATTACACGGGCCCGCTGTGCCGCTCGTCTACTCGCAAATGGTTATTGCCGTGTACGCGGTCGAAGGGGAACCGGGACGCCCTTCTGGAATCTAATTGTTCAATTCTTGCACTCGAATGGTAGACCATTTGACATGGGTGAATTCTGTAACGCAGGATATATCGTTTAGATAACACATGACTTACCTCTAATTTGTTAGAGATGTCGAACTCGCGATTAATTTATAACGGGTGCACCTTGTCGTCAGTTTATTTTCTGAATTTTTATCGTTCCGATGTTCGAGAAAAATGGCACACTGCGTTTGTTCGTTTTCGTCTCGCGTTGGAAAGTTATTTAAAACGCGAGCGCAACGATAGAAATCATTGAAGAAATGAATTACAATCGGGCGTGTCTAAGGAAAATGCCTTGAACAAATTTGTGTTAACCTCGGCAGATCGAAAGGCCTCGACGTACGCGCAGGTATAAGAAGAATTCTATTGGATTGGTTGCAAACAATCTCGCGCCGCAGTACGTTCGATAGTGTTCAGCTTTTCCTTTGTGCAACGTACTTGGAAAAGCCAGTGAAATCGATAGGCGACTCGCAACGGGCAACGAACGGCACCCCGCACACGCGGTAATCGCGGTGAACGTCGGAGGCTGGTTTTTTAATAAATCCCAAACGCGAGTTGGCGCGTTTGAGCCGCGAGGAACGAGACGCCATCGCGCCAACCTGTGCTACATGCATCAAAGAGATGATGATGCGCAAACATTTGATGAGGCAAATTTAGTGTTACTGGGCGCTACGCTTATTAAATCGCGTGAATTAGGTCGACGATCAATTTCTCGCGTTTCGTGCACGGTTCACGGTTCTCGGAAATGTTCCTTTCCTATCAGCGCGCAAGATTCCAGACGGAACAGGACAATCAGAAAATACTGGAGAAAATACTCCTCCCTCTTTCATGTGGTTCCTGAAGATTTACAATTTTCTACCGATTTCTCTAACAGACTGATTCTTATATTATCCCCAAGTAAGCGTCTTCGTCTTGCAATTGATCTCTACACACAGGTGAAACATCAATTTCGTTAAAGAAGTCCGTATGTTATAAATCGTATAATACTTTATCGAACCACGATATTAACAATGAAACACATTATTCGACGCTGCCCAATTGTCGCAAGCCTCTAGCAAAATAATGACAACAATACCTCCGAAATAATTGATCAAACTTGTAATACCGTCGCTCGTCGTAACCGTTTCGCCCCGTTACAGAGAGCCAACCCTCACGAACGCACAGTGTATCCCGAATTCCCTCGACAAGCCCCCCCTCAAATGAGCAGCAACAAGCGCCTGCTTACGCACGCGAAAAGCAAACTGCCCCGGTCTATCCAAACGGCTCTCGCAAAGAAAAGCCTGAACCATGAAATGCCCCCCCGTCCCCTTTGGGCGTGGCGGCACGGCACAGCCAGGGAAACTTGTCGCGTCTGATCCCTTCCGCTTTACGCTGAAGAAACCGGGTCAAGAAAATGCGACGGAAAAATTCGTCTCTGCCTATGCGCGTAGACACGGGCGGATTTTCCTCCGGATGGAGCAGAAACTGGGCCGACCGCCTCGTTATCGAACACTCAACTTCTGTTTTCCTTTTTCGCTGTCGGCGGAACGGGCGCGCGGTCTCGTCGTCGAGACAGAAACGTCG
This sequence comes from Nomada fucata, assembly GCA_948146005.1. Classification (NCBI taxonomy): domain Eukaryota; kingdom Metazoa; phylum Arthropoda; class Insecta; order Hymenoptera; family Apidae; genus Nomada; species Nomada fucata. The sequence continues at coordinate 12,068,117 of OX411275.1, forward strand.
AAGAAATGCTAGGAGGACGGGCGCACTGGCGGAAGACCTTCGGCCCGAAAAGTGTTCGCGGCTCTCCTTTGAACGCGCCGCGAGAAATTCGTGGAACGAGACGCGGAGAGCGATGGGGGTTGCAAAGGGAAGCGGGATACGAGAGCGACGCCGCTCTCTCCGTGAACAGGGGTTGGAAAACGGTTGGAACGGGGTGAACGGAGGGGCGAAAAGTCTAACAAGACGTTGCGATTCGAGATAAGACGAGCGGTTTGCTTATCCCGTGGCTCTCTGGCTGAGGCTTTCGCCTAACCCAACAGCTTCATCACGCGCTTGATAAACGAGGCGGCCCGCCGCACTGGCTTGGGGGAAATCTAACCGCTCCTTGCACTATCCAACCCATCTGGGCATCGGCCAGGTTACTGGAGAAGCAACGTGCTCGCGGCCGATGGTCAGTAAGGTAAAGCGGTCGTAAGCGGCCGGTGGAACATCAGTAACAGCGGCGCGCACCGATACCAGTTGTACAGGGTGTTCTCTTACGAGTGAATAAATATTGAACGGTTAATGGCGGGTGAATATCGTGAGACGCTTGTCTCGCGATCGGTCGGGAAGATATTGTTGATTAAAATTGTTCATTTCCGGCGCCGTTGAATTCGTTTTATGGGAATTCGTCGGGAGAGTTTTTTTAGGGAGAAGAGAGTTGACGTTTCCGTTTGAACGAGACTGCGCGTTTTTAGCATGCAAATTTATGGGACAAATTTATGTGGGAATGCAGCGTTTTTTCGATTGCTTAATTAAGTAATTTAATATAGGTCTTATATAGTTTTCCACGTACAGTATGAGTGTCTTTATCTGAAGTGCAAACCCTGTACGTATTTCCTTTTTCCCTGTTCTGTGCCTTACTGGATGAGTAAGTTCCCGGGAAATATTGATGGCGATCGAGAGAAAAATTCGAGTACAATATTATACAGTGAATGGGAAAAATAGAAGCTGCGTTATTCGAAGGACGCTTTCCTCCAATAGTTCCATTCAATTTAAATGGAATACATTAACCGTTCTATAGAATATATATATATATAATGTATTTAAATAGAATGGAACCATTAATATTTCAAATAATATTAAAAATTAATAGAACTATTTAAAGAAAGCAGAACCAAGCACGAGCGACATCGCAGTTTGACCTCGCGACTCAATTTCGTCGCTCGAAATATACATGCCAATAGCAATCCGTATCGAAACAGTCGCCGCTTCTCTAACCCATCATTAAAAACGAAAAAACAAAAAACTATCCCTCGGAATCCTTGAAGCTCTACTGAATCTTCGCCCACCTGGCAGAGAACACCCCGTATACACTCCAGCAGCCAACGTTTCTACGTTCGTCCGTTGGCTGGCCGGTTCGTTCGCCCTGGACGTTATGCTCGATTCAGCTTCCATTCGCTCTGCCGTGTGCACACACGGCTGTGTGCGGTTGCACGTTGGGATGCGCACTCGAACGAGTGAATGATGGATCGAACCCGGCCGCCATGTATGCACCCACGTAACCAACAGCCGCGGCGGCGGCCACGTTCGCAATGGCCATTCTATCGTTATCGTCGGCAAGATAACGATACACAGCTTGAACCTCGACGTTCCTTGGCCCACGTCAGCCGAGATAGGGCATGCGCTTGCCTTGCATTCCATCTCCGCGGGGCTCGTTCACCTGCCACCGCCCCCATAACCCCCCATCATCCCCTTTGTATTCACTGTACGCGTAGAGGCGCGCACCCCCCCCCCAACCCCCGGAATTCTTTCACCCTCGCTGCGCCGTGACATCGGATGGTTCGCCGACGCGCGAGTATTCGAACCACGGCATTGTTACGGCCGCGGGAATGCTCTTCTTTCGTCTCGAGTGAAAATCCATATCTCGCGGCTTCACGTACGCGGAAACTACAGCAGGTTGGCTTCATTCGCCGGCTTATCGTTGGATCGCTCGCGCGGTTCGCGTGGACAAGGGGAAAGAGGACGTCCGTTTCACGTCTTATCACGGCTCCGGAGGCGAGGCAGATTCTTCGCCTCTCGCCGCGACAGCCTAGCTATATATTCGTGCACCCTTTCTTGCCACGATCGAATCGACACCCCTCGACACAGACCCCTCGCGCTGGTGGGGAGGGAGGCTCTTTGGTCTTAGTGAAGTGGTAATCGAGAAACACCCCCAAAGCGAAGGAATTTAGATTGGCGATTAAAGGGAGATAAGACGTCGCTGGGTTTCCAGCGTGGTTTCGGATGAATTTATTTTCCCTTGTTTGTTTGTTTTTTTTTGTCGTTGTTGCTAATCCTGAGGAATTCGTTCGATCATTTTTATCGTGGACGAGGAGAGCTAACGGTGATTGATTTTTGTTTGTTGCGACGCGGCGGTGGTTTGGATGTTATTAAGTTTGGCGAATTTTTCAGTTGCAGGTTGAGAAGGCAAGGTAGAGAAGCGTGCAACGAAGGTGGAAGCCCGTTGTGTACGTCTACTTCGGGGAAATGGTAAGTAACGTACACTTGTAGTCTATCCTATTGTCGGATGTAACGCACGAGGAGTTTGGTTCTAGTCCTTGGAATCTTCGGGGGCAACAAATTCCAACAGTATCGTGAATTGACAAAATATTTATCCACCGGAATGCGATGGAGTAAAAATTTGCGCAGGAAACGTTCCACGGAATGTACAAGCAATCTACAAAAACCTTATGTATCACGGTTTGAATGCCAATGGACTTACACTGATTGCCTTATGAACCCTCCACATAGACATTACTGTACATTTCTTGTTCCAATGTTTTCCACTCATATTATTACAAGCCAGGCTGTTAACTCCAAGAATCCCACCAAGAAACCTTCGAACCTTGAAACAATGAAGTTCACCACGCGCGGTCATAACACTCCATCGAGTGACCGTTTACGGGATCGAAGCTATTTTTCTTCGGTCATAAAGACCGATAATAAGCCGCAAACCCATCGACGCAGAACGTTTTAATGAAACTGTTATGGCTTTTCGCCGAGCGACGGTTTACCCGCGATAAAATAGTTGGCTGTGATGCGTGATCGCTGGCCTACGCTGGTGGTCGGAATTCGTCGCTTCCAATAATCGTCTCATTAATTTGTCTACCGTAACAAATCCGTCTCCGTGTCGCGGTGTCGTTTCGAGCGGTGATCGAGCTGTTAAGCGTACGCGACTCACGACCACGCTTGTGATCCCTTTTTTTTTTTAATACAAATTTCGCTCTCGTACTGTACATATGAGCCGCTTGCCAGCGAAATCGGTTAACTCCAGCTTTTGAATTTTTGAATATTTCATCACCGAATTGCCTGATGGGCGCTTTTATATCTAACTTTTTATATCTAGAGGAAATCTGCTTATTATAAGGTTCAATAAAACGGAATGACAAAAAAATTTGTTTGGTCACAAAGTGATAGACAATTTATTTCAAAAGCCGATGTGAAAGTGCTGCAAATTAAAACGGATAATGTCTTTCTACGATGAAAAGAATGGAAAATAACAGGAATTTAAAGTTTCACGCCAAATATTTTATGGAATACTAATTGCAAGCGCGACAATATTCACATTTCTATCTGTTGAGACGTTTCCTGCAGGTTATAAGAAATTGAAGTTTCACAGTCGCTACCTGTTCGATTAAAAAAGCTGTCTCAAAAAAGAAGCAGTTAGGTAGCCAGCGATCCAGCAATTATTTCAATTACCGAAATCATTAGTTTTATCTCGCACTGGCCCTTAATTGTCCCGTCCGCTGCATAACGTTTAAGTGGAGCCCTTATCATCCAATACAATTTACTCTCCTAATTAGACTGCTCCCATTAAATTACCTTAACAACGATATTGTACTTTCTGTAGCATATAAAACGAGCAGCGAGAACTGTACAACTGTAACACGCACCGCGGTATGTTCTTTTTCATTCTCACGAACCGAGTGAGTTGTATGCTTCACTGTCACGACAGGTAAAAAACAACAAAAAAGGTATACGTTCATACACTCCGAAACAATTACATTCGAGTGTGCAGTCCGTATCGAGGGCGAAACGCGTATTTCTCAATAATACATCGAGATATTCATATTCGTTTCTATTTCGTTTAACAAGAGCGCCATTATGCAATTAAAAAGTATCCCTTCAATGTTCCCGTGTCCGCCGCGGCGCAAAATAATTCCCAACAATTGGAGAATATTTTTCCCCGTTCGAACGATTGAACGCCGCGATCCAGCGTTTAACGGCTTAGGGAATCGATGAAATATCGAATGCCGCGAGATAAACGTGTATTTTTCCATCGACGGAGAGCTTCATAATGCTCTCGCGAAGATAATCACGGCGAAAAAGGAAAACAAAGCATAAATATGAATGAGATTTATACAACGACACGGGTTAAACGATTCCCGTCGCGTTTTCATTATGCAACGATCGCGATATTTTCCCGTTCGCCCGCCTCTCTGCTTTTTTCAATGAGCGAATCGATACGTGTTTTCGGTGCCCGCACCGTGACATTTTCATTTCGGCCCATTGTGTTGCTTATTCATCGATATCGATACGCGCCTTTCTAATTCGTCCCGTGTTCTCGTTTACTTTTTAACCGGCTCCCGCGAGCAGCTCCCGTAAGCTCGTTCGTTAAATTGCTAACTCCTCGATAACGAGCGCGCATCATTCAACGGGGTGAATAAACGGGACGCGATCGCTGCATATTTTCCAATTTACGTGATTTCGCGTACGGACCCGTTGCAGCTGCGTTTCCCTGCGGCGTTAAACAGTGGAAGGTGTTAAGTTAGCGTCATTAGATGACGGGAGGTTCTTGTCCTATCCGAAGCGTTTCTCGCGATTAATGCGAATTGGTAAAAAATGCTGCTCGAATTTTGTGCATTGCAGTATGTATTTCATGGTATAATATTATATTTTCATATGCTTCCGTTAGTATTGTAATTTAAGTGTGAAAACAAATGTAGAATTGATCGATTTAGTTTCCTTTCGGTATAATGTGTTCCAATTATTACGCTTAAGCCTTGCCAATAAATTTCAGTCTACTCTTTCCACCACAATGCTCGACCAATCGACCTTTGCAAAGTACTTTTACAATTAATTACATTTTTCATATTTCCATTTCAGTAGATTCCTACATTCGGCAATCCTTTCCAAGATACACGTATGGCAAACACTCGCGTGACTGTACCACTCCGAAAATAATCCCTGATTAAATAATTATTTCTTCTAGCCCCCTCTATAACCCCATTACGTTATCGTTAAATGGATAACTACCGGTTAAATAGCACTGCAGAATAACTACGTATGACACGTCTAATGTAAACAGTCATTTCTAGTGCCAAAAAGGATTCCTATACCGTTCTCCGCGCGGTGTACAGAATTTCACCGGCATACTTGAAGCTTTCGATAAACATGACGGTCTATCACAATTAATTGTAATTAACCATCATTTATCAATGATAAGTGCGTTGCCGGGGCCGATTCTCCGAACGAGTTTCATTGCTCGAATGACGCACATCGCGCATATATCGGCGCTTCCATACCGCCGACCGCTTCATTACCAAATACATACCGCTGTAATAATATCGCATGCTACGTATTATATTAATCGCGTCAGGCATTTTCGCGTGTACGCCGACGAGAACATTCCACGTGGCACTGATATGCGCGCAACGATGCTGTACGTATCGCGCGTGTCGCTTCAAATTTGCGAAACACCGCGTCCTATGGTCCAGCAGCGGGGAGAATTCGCGGGTAACGTATATCCGCCGGATGTCCCGGATAAAATTCCACGGGAAGGAAATCGTTTCATAACGTTCCGCGATGCGAGGCTCGCGTCCTCTCACAGACGAATGCGACCGATCCAGCCTCTGGCTCCCGTCGCTCGAACGGCCAAATTAAAGCGAATAACTGGGATTCTTTTTGCGAAATGAAAACGACGACAGAGACGGGATTCTTCGCTGATAAGATTGTAGGAGGATTTGAATTTGAAGCGGATTTCCTGCTGAATCGCGGATTAATGTACGGCAGTTAACGATTGTCAGATCGGGAACTGGTCGTGATTCTTGGGGCTGTTGAATTGGATCATATATTTTCGATTGTCTTTGGACGATAGGATTACTTGGCGAACGAGGTGACAGGTTTTTAATTATTTACTTTGCTTCTGCGTGGACAGGAATTCATTCGGTATGCCTCGGTCGCTGTTAAAGTGATACAGGAGGACAGGAGTGGTTTGTATATTTCGGCAGATTGATAAAATTCGAAATACATTAGAAACTTTTCAGTCATTTGTGATTTATTTTATTGCTTCGTAATTTTCTCCAAGAATACTATATTTCTCTTCGATATATTATACACTTACTCAACTGCTGAACAGTGCAAAATATTTAATTCTGTAATAATGTTTCAAAGCAATCGTGTAACGAGCGAAGTTTGTATGGTACAATATAAATTAACGCGCCTCGAATTAATTAGAAAAGTGCACAAATATACCGACGCGGATTCAAGCAAGCAAATACTTCGCGCACTTTCTATTACATTTTTATACTTTCCAAGGAGCTCGCGAATGCTCACGAATAAGCCGAAACCAATCTTCCCCCGTGTCTCGAAATTGTCATCGAGCGCAGGCGACGATACCCCCGCAGCAACTGATATCGAAGAGATCTTTAATTTCCCAAGCCACCGGCACGAGAATCCGCCAGCATTCGCAGACCGATATGCGACCCTAATGGATCGTGATTTACATTCTGGATCCGTAGCCGCGGTTTATCCATCTGCTCTTTCACATATCAGCGGATTTCCTTCCTTCCGGTTCACGGTGGCACTCTGCCTGGCGGCGCTGCTATCGTTTCCCCGCCGGAAACGCGAGCCATGCCAGTAACTCTCGACCTTTTATTACCCCTATCAACCGTGGAATAAAACGACGCGTTGTTTGCGATAAAAAAAAGAGAGAAACCGATCCGTCGCCGACCTGTCGAACCTGTTCGACCATAATTACTCGCCGTGCTTCCTCTATCAACGGTTCGTAATTAGAAATAGGCGAAATCGAACCCCGTCGAAAGTGTAAGAGTTAGACCCGCTTCGAAACATGCGCGTCGCACGCGAGCGATTTAGTAGTTCCGAAACTATCCTTTGAGGCTGACGGAGTTTCGTGTGTCGGTGTGAAAGGATCGTTCTGATCGTCATTATTGGACGGGGACTGTTAATTTACGGCTAAAGTGTCAATCGTGTGGGGCGGGCACCAGGGCGACGGTTAATTCGCTTCGATTCTTACCCCCTTTTACACGCGGCTCATCCTCCCTCTTTGTTATGCCTCTGGGCTGTTTGCGCGAGCGGCCCTAATTGTCGCGAGTTTCGCAACTGGGAGAAGGTAATCGACCGATTGTGCATAGTTTTTCGAACCGTTTAAGGACGGACGGGAACGTCTTGAGTAATCGATTCGCGTGGAATGGGGGTGCTGTGCTTCGGGTGGTTCGCGGGATAATATTTTTCGCTACCATTGTATCGTGCGATAGAGAAGATTGTATGAGATGTAGTCGATTTATGAATTATTGTACGCACATCGCGGTGTATAGAATGATTTTACTGGTCGGTCACTTTGGCGGCCGTTAAGGATCTGTAGAACGTTGGAATTGTGCATGTTCTATGGAAACGGTGGCTTTGTGAGCGTCGATACGAATTAATGTACTTCAATTAATAATATCTTGAAGAATCAGAACATTAATTGTTTCATTTTTCGGCCTTTAATGGAGATAGTTGTTATAGTCAGCGTAAGCATTTAATTTATTCGGTAACTAAGTAGTTAATGTCTATGTTTTACAAATATTCCTAAATTCTACCTTGCCATTTTCATTACAAATTGAAGCATTTTAAACTAGTTGCTTTATGTGTTATGTTTCATACTGTGTCTGACGAATTTAATGCATATTAATCCATAGGAGGAATTATTTCAGTGATAAAATTTACTACGAAACAATTTAAAAGTTTCCACAGGTTGGACGTAATCGCACAACTCCGGCATATAAAAGCTTTTGCGTATGGTATGCAAATCTGCTCGGTAAGAAGGTTGTAAAAAAAAGTCCAATTTGGAAGAACAAGCCTGTAAATCTCGGGTCTCCTCTTGCGTGTGGCATTAAGAGCAGTGTTACCCGCATACTTTCTGGAACGAATTCATTTAGAAATACCTAAGGGGCTCGTATCTCTTATGCGCAAGATATAAATTCGTCCAACAACGTGCAATAGGTAGAACGTATAACAATAAGATATACAACAGTGGCGAAGTTTTTTCGAAAAATTAACAAACCAAAACCTTTATTTTCATTAACATCGACGTCCCATGGTTCCTCGGGGCGGAGGGAACACATACAATTTAATTTCCCAGTACAGGTCTACTATTTCTATTCGAAAAATTTAAACCAGCAAAAAATCGGTTGCCCCGCACGGGTTTTTCACCTGTTCGTAAGTATGCCCGTAGCGAAAAGAAATTTGAATATCATCGACCGCGTGCATAATTGAGCGAGAACAAGCGGACCTCGGAAAACGAACAGCGCGCAAGCAAATTAAGAGCTTTGATGTCCAGAAAGGCTCTCTTAACGCCGGCTGACTAACTACCCCCGATTGCCCTCCAGTGAAGCACACATTTTTCCCAATTGTCCCGTCTTTCATGCGAAACGTGCCGCCAGTATTTTCGTTTCTTTCATTTGAAATTCGCCAACGCAATTTTGTCCGGCTAACAGTCATTTTTATACTAACGTGACGGTATTCTAATTCGACGGTACGAACCGTAAGACAATCGAAAGTCCCGTTTCGTGGCAATAATCATCGGAGTTTTTGCCGTTGAGTTTACTCGCAAATGAACCGGAAGTCGTACACTTCAACAAACGCCACGTAGGTATATATGTCCTTTGACAACTTTTTTACTGGCAGCGACCTCGCCTGCGCTCCATTGGGAGGTTGGTTCAACTTTAAACCAATCAATTAGCAATATACATTTCTCGCACGCCAAACGGAACAACGAGAAAGTAATAAACAGTCAGTGCAGCTTCTAGTTAGATGTATAAAATATTATTTTGATTGGAGAATTTTGGTAAATATCTTTCAATTATACTAACAACTCTCAAGCAACCCTCAGTTGTTATTATCTCTTTTTCTACTATTTATTTTGATGTTCATTAAAATCCGATTCACGTAGATCTTAATTTCATCTCGAATTTTGAGATTATTCGGAGTTACGAATCCCATTAGGTGAAAATATCCTTACATTTGAACAACACTCGTAATTCTATAGCCAAATGCAAATACTTTGTATATTTCTTCTCGCAATAAACACATGTTTGGCCCAGTTGTATCTCTTACAATAGAATGGATTTGTTTCGATGCACAATATTGCGTTTCAATTTGAAATCCACAGCGCGGGACATTTTTTGATCCGTCGTTCTTTGATCCACGAATGAAACGCACGGTCGAAGAACAAACAGGGCACACGCTAAAGCAAATGTAACGGTATTACCAGACCGATTCGTGTAATACGTTGGTAAATTGTTCGGAATTCGTTACACGCGAACAGTCCCCTGTAAAAGGAACCAACTTTCAAACGTTTTCAACAATATTCCACGTTGAACAAAAACGCCCCCACGCGTCCATAGAATAATTCGTACGTATGTGCGTTTAAAGCGCTTTCAATTAACGTTCTCGCAACTATTTGACTATAAACCCCGTCATTCGTACGATTTCATGAATATTTCGTGAAAAACCTCCGGTTTCAGTCGACGAAAGTGAATACGATTTTATTTGTTTGAATTTTATTGCGGTTACTGACGGAGAAAGTAGTTACTTGGTGTATATAGAGGGCGGGCTACATAAAATGTTGCAAGCTTTTCTCTCGCAAGCCGGTGCAACTATGTACTTAATTTTTTGTTTAATTAAATACCACAGAGGGGTAAATTATTCGGCGCGCGATGAATTTGCCTGGAGGGACTGCTAGGAGAGCAATGGAGGCCACCTAATTTTTTCCTTTAATGAAATTTCCTTTATTCTGGTAGATCTTATTATACTGAATAAGGTTTGCCCGAAGCATTTCCTTCACCAATCTGTGTAATTAAGGGGTAGGAACGACGAAGCTGCTGAAATCTGTGCCATTGTCGCATATCCATTCATCCCTTGCATACACGTGAACTTTTTCGAACTTGAGTCACGCGTTTAACTGTTCGTCTAAAGGCGATGTTTCTCGACTGACGAAACAAGCGACTCGAATAATCGGGCCTGAAACGACCAAATTTTCTTGGGACGATTGACGGCCTCGCGTCTAATTCGGCGCTGTTCGTGCCGGGAAAATAGGTTGGATTTGAATAACAGTTCTCTTACATCCGCTTCACACTAGAGAAACGTGCACGGACATGCAAATTTACAGTAACTGTTTTAGAATATGTGTCGGCGCGAACGGCTCGTAAACCTCGAACTTATCCAGTCGACATGCTGGCCCACCCTATATAATATGTTAATGATGCATCATTAGATATCGATCGGGCGTAAACGACCCCGCGGCATGTTTGCCAGTTCTTGTGTGAAGACGTCAGGCATTGATTAAAATTAACAAATCGAAAATGTAAAAGGAGAAAGCAAGGGAAGTGAAAAAATGTGAATCGTATACGTTTGTATTAGACATTTGTGGGTGTATAATGACTGTCTGAACATATAACAATATTCAGGGAAGAGCTAATTAAATCTTCGTTATACTAAATAAACTAGGTAACTATTATACCTTTGAGTTAAACGACACTTGCGTAGCATCCAAACGAAAAAGAACCATTGGGACATTGCTCAAAAATAACCCTTTCCTCGCAAGCACGAGTACTATCGTGCACTCAATCGACCAGCACAGCATCGGATTGCGCAAGATCATATCGTGTAAACGGCGTATCTCCTTTTCTCAGAGAAAATGGCAGTAAAGCTGTCTGTCCGCGACAGACACGTAAATCAATTTAAAATATTATACACTTGTCCCTGTCGTCCGTGTATGTTTCCATTTTCGTTTTCTTCGTTTCTTCGTGAAAACGCATACAGAATAATTTACAATTACGAAAGTCCACCGTGGATAGAAGGTCGGGGAAATTTCGACTCGACGCGTCGCGACGGTGGAAAACGCGAGCGCAGAGTTGTAAAAATTTCACGGCCTCACACCGTTGTTTCTCCGCGACAACAACGACTCTATTACGAATAAAAGAAAGAAACGACCACGAGCACGCGACAATGGGACGCTTTTATTGCCGCGATCCGCAGTTTGGCAATCACGTGAAGGCAAACAGTATCGGTTTCGCGACCGAGGGATTCCCTTTATCCGGCGTCGATACGCGTGTTGCACGCGTTCCCTTCGATGCGTTCGGCAGATCGATCCGGACAAAATATGTACATACATACTTCGAACCGGTTGCATGTGGGTCATCCGCTTAGAAAGCTTCCGTTCTGAACGTATCGCAAATTTGTACGAGTGCCGCAGGGATTTCGGGTTTGCACGCGTCTGCTGGATTTTTGAGTCGGGATATTTTGTTTCATTTGCGAATCTGACGCACTGCGGGGGGGGGGGGCCTCTAAAGGTACAGGATTCCGTTCCCTTTTTTTTGGTCACCGACGGTTTAGTTTTATGATGGGCAATACCTTATCTCTGGAAACGCGTGGTTCGTCGAGGGAATGGAATAAATATGCAAATTGCGATAGCACGCACGGCCCTTTTTTTACTTTCGCTTTATTTCATTTGGCAAGATCAACAAAGTATATGTCTTCTTTTTTTCTTGTACGCTTCGATAGAAAATGTATTTGTGTGAAGCGTAATGCGTAAATGAAATTGTTCAGATTCTCCCGCAACTGATGCACGGCTGCAAAATACCCACGATAGTACAATTGAACAAAATGAACCATCACCGTATTATTTTTTTAACCAACCAAAATTCGCATCAGCTCGGGAATAACGAAGAATTGAAACAAATAAAAATCGCGCGATATAGAATATCCGTTCGATACGTAACCAGTATCATATCTAGCTGTCAATTCCTCAAAATTAAACTGCCACTCCGTCTAAACCCATGCAAATCACATTTTCCCCGCAACTGCATAACGGGCACAACTCACCTTGCACACGCCAACCATTTTCGTTCAAAGCGCTTCCCAAACACGTCACACAGAACCACCCTGCTAACTCACCCCCCCCCCCCCCCCAACCATCGTGCTGTATTACACCAAGAGTACAGATTTTCCTAGTCCTTTTTCACCTTCGTGGCAGTCAGTTTGCCGATTCACCCCCGTACGTACACCAGCGAAGTAGAAAGTATCTGAAACGTCGTACGTTTCCGACGATATCGTCGATGTTTGATTCCACGTGCCGTGGTGATAACTCACCGAACAGGATGTACGCAGATCCTCCGGCATCTCATTCGCGAGACGCAACGTCAGAAACGTTTGATACATCGCTGACTCGCGCCACGCCATCGATAAATCCGCCAGGGCGGATTACGAAATCGAAAAACGATATTTGGGACACGGTGTACGCTGACAATTCTTGAAGATCTGTAAATTGCACATAATAAAGTGTATAATATTATACAATGTTATTTTGCGGAGGCGAGAAACCTGGATAAGTCCCCCTTCGTCTTAATTTAATGGCAGATTTGATTTCTGAGCGTGGGTGCGTTCCCTACATTTATTAATACTAGTCTGGAACAATTCATTTCGCCAAACTGTACATAAGGTAATGCTTTCACCATGATTCTCGAATGAAATTCCTGAAACGCAAAGGGGCTATTGTTCCACCTCTGAAAGATCCCTCTGCCTAATTTTTAATTACCTTTGCAGGTATTTTTATGAGAATTTTATATAATTATAATTACCCCTCTTTCATCCTTTTCGTATCACATATTAATTTAATTGGTCATCTTTCTAATTATATTGCTGCGTGCCTATCGTACACGGCCCGTACAGAAACCAAAGCATCCCCTGTTACAGCACTCCTCGATCACGATTCTTCTTTTCTCCAGAGAAGTGTCACGAATAATCCACTTTATTCGACGCAATGGAATTCCCTGCTAGAAAAAAACCTTTTTTGAAACGCCTTTATCGCTACCGCCTGTCGACCAGAAGTCGTTTCATCGAGTTTTCGTCTATTTTATCAACTGCACGGTCCGATAGCCACGAGACCGCGTAATTCCAGTTGTCCAGACGCGCCGTCGCGTCGGTGTCGGTGTCGGTGCACGCCGCGATTGATTCGAACAACGACCCGACCCGGCTTGAAAAACTGGGTCAATGACACGAAAGCCAGGTTCGCCACGGCCGGGATGAAATGTTAAACAGCTGGGGGAGATGACGATGGCAATCGAGTGCTCAATTAAGCTGACAATGGGTAACTTTCGAAATTACCAGCTTTGATTCCACTTGCTCGTTGCACGTCGAACGTGTTACAACGATACTTGGCGCGCCGGTGACCCGGTTACCGTTTCGTAATTCTGATATTCGCTCTACGTAGACGGGGTGAAACAGAAATGGAACTGTGAAAATTTAAGTACATTCGACACACCGCGGCGATCGAATTGCACTAATTATCTGGATTGGGGGGGGGGGATCGATATCGCGAGGGTATGGTTCTTATGGTCGAGTAATTATATCTATGAACGCGACCGCTTAATTGATATTTAATGCGATCTGCATGTATGACTTTCGTTCGGCTGGCCGGTGGCCTGTTCGAATGACGATCATTTCGTGATTTCCGCGATGCAATAACAATCGGGGCCGCGCAACTGTTACACGGTGGCGATGATATTTGGAAAATTGCTTGCTGTGTGGCAAATGGCGCGTGGGATCGGACGGGGACCAATTGCTTTGTTGGAGAAGGGCCAATGGTTCGATCGATAATACATTTTGTTTAAGGATCGTTTCGGTGGACGTTAATTGTATTTAATTTCACGTGGACACTTTGTATCTCGAGTAGCGGAGATTTCTTTCGAATATTTCCCGGAATTAGATTGATGGATAATTGAAAACTTTTGAAAAGAATGATTGAAACGAGTATTATAGTTGATTTCTTATCACCGATATCGAAGCGACGATATCGGTTTGCAATTTTCGGATTTTCGCCAGCGGCGCAGTTTGGGATGTAAAACGAGGAAATTAAACATACACGTAGCTTTCGGTACAAATTTTGCCGGATATAAAACGCGCATAGCTGATAAAAATATTTTCACGTATACTCGCGATCAATAATACTGACGGTATGAATTTCCTGTATTGCAAGTGAAACAGCGATTCAAGTGAAGTCCACCGAACACCTGTAAATAAAAATACTTTTTTTTTAGACGACGCTAAATCCACAGATACAGTATACCGTTTAACAGTGATTAATAAAAATAAAAATGAAAGTCGCAAAATAAAAGTGACAAATTAGAAGATTATCCAAAGAACGTCTCTGTTCAATACTTTTCAATGATCAGAAATTCTTATATATTCCATCCCCCATTAATTCAACCCCCTCGTGATCATCTAATCTCGTCAAGTACCTATCAACTAATCACCACTTAACTTCTTTGCCGAAAGTAACGCGCCGCTTATTCCTAATGAAATCACGAAGCAACTAAATCCTTATACCACGTAACCTGCTTTGCGCAGAAATTAATGTAATGGAGTGGTCGTTCTTTTCTCCAGCCGCTCCTTGACCTTCCTACCGTTAAATCCAGATTTATAGGACACTATTAATTTCCAGCGTGAATCCGGCTGCCGCGTTCGCATGTTTCATGCTACGTTGGGTAATCAATTGGTCCGAGTGTAATTAGCTCGTAAAGTTGTATAACGGTAGCACCTTATCGCGGCGCCTCCGCGCTGTCTATACGTCTGAATACGTTTAACGCTCCACTGGCGTACAGGTCTTCGGTGTAATAATTGAGCTATAGCCGTGTACATACGGAAGTATGCGTGTGTGTATGAGGGTAGGTACATCAACGGGCCAAGGGTAAGTCAAGTGGGTAATAGAATTCATTTGTGCCTCGTTACGTGCCGTTTACCTTCGACAGGTCCGCCCGTGTTACCCTCTGATCTCGATTGCCCGATACTTTCTGGCATTTATTTTTACGGAAACTGATTGAATGAGTGGCGATCAAGATATTCAGAACATATATATTTTTTTCTGGCGCAGTTTCGAGGACTTCCGAATTATTGATTTTAGTTGGGTGTTACATTTAAATATTTCGAAATAGTAATACTTTATGAAAGAAAATGGCGTGTATTCGAATGTGTACGATTTTATAATAATAGTCAATAATATATAAATTGGATTTATATTTTTACCTGGAGGAATGCTAATTTACGCTCGTCGTGCATTGTCTGTCGATTGTTTCCATTAAATATCGTCAGTACGATACTGTCGTCATGAAACGTTTCTTTCTGGATGAAATTAATAAAGTTTATGTATACGATGTTCATAAACGGACGGTCATTATTTTTCCACTTGTATAATTTCTCAAATAACGTTAGCGGATGTGGTAACTTGGTAATCATTGCTTAATACCGAGGGGACGTTATTTACCACTTCTTTTATGACGTCTAACAAAATAACGTAATAACGTTGTGTCACGCAACTTCGGGCCATCAAATGTCGGCCTGCGTCTGAAATAAATTGGTTAAGGGTTATTTGTTTGGATGTAAAACAAGTCGATTGCCCCACTTTTTACATAATCAACGTTATTACCCATCGTACATATATATATTCCTAAAATGAATAATATAATCCGACGAGACAAAGGTACGTGCAAACCAATTTATTCTACAATTTACAAATCAAACAACAATCAACTGCAACCTAATTGAATTGTTATGTGCAATCTATATTTTGTCAAAATTCATCTTTCAACAATCGCGAAGGGGATCGAACGTATTCCTTTCCATTCTAAATTCAATCAATCCAAGTTTAACGAATTGTGCGAAACAACGTGTACAATGATGAAATAAAACGGCGCTTTTTACACATTTCACCGTTCCTCTGAAACGTTTCACGAGTTCTATTAAGGCAGACCGATGCATGGACCGATCATCGAAAAATACCTTCAGCTAGCACGCGGAATTTCCGTTCCATTTCGCGTGGTCTCTTTTATATGCGTGCGACTCGAACGTAGAGAACTGCGTGGAGCAAATAACAGGCGCCGCGACGCGCGGCGTGGCGTTCACGAAATATCGATTCGAATTCTCTAGGGAGAAGGAAAAAAGGGTTGCACGATTCGCATGGCGCTCGGGGGATGCGTTGTCGCGAATGATTCTTGAAGAGATCCGTCCGCGTAAAAAGCGTTCCAATTGTGTGTTTTATCGTTCGTGCCTTCCCGAATATTAAAATAGTTTATCGAGACCGCGCTGCGCTTGCACAATTTACCTCGACGAGTAATATGGGCGATTTCACGTTGCGTGTTGAAGACGAGCCGGTCACTTGATTTTAAACGGCTTAAGTTATTAATGTTACTATTGCAGCATTTATTTATTGAAATCTACCGAGAAAAACGTAGACAAGGAAGCTATAGGGTGCATTGAATAATAAATGGTGTATTTATTTAGCAGAATATTTATGAATATTGTATCCTGCATATTACATTGATTGGCAGAAATATTCATTCGATTTTTATAAATTCGTCAAAACATACATTTGGTTACTTTTACATGTTGATTGATATTATAATTTCTACATTTCGTGCTCACGTGCATACATTTGTTGCATTCACATATAAAACTATAATATTTATTCCAACATTCTTGCAGTATAAATGACGCGTTTATTGATTTTCACCCGAGTTAAATGTATATGAAAGTGAATAAATTTACACTTGCTCAAATTTCCGTACCGAGACTCTTTTCCGAAACAAGTGCGATCTCGCTTAAATGATAAAATAATCGCCTACGTGAAGCTGCAGTATACAAAACGGTTGTTGCCTGAAAAACATACGATACAATTCTTATGCAGCTCCAAGCGAACAGTCGTTCAGAACAAACGAACTGTGAGTGGCAAGACTTGCGCTAACGCCGACTAATGTACCATTCATGCGGAGGGCCAACCGCTTTGACACCACTAGCGTGAAACTGCTATAAGTGTCCGGCCGGTGAAATCAACGAATGCATCCACCTTTCCCTCGATTTTTCATTTCTCCTTTTCCACGGCTGTCGGTTGTTCTCCGTTTGAAGTCTGACGCTGTAATTCAGAACTACGATCTCGAAAACTCAAACGCGCGTTAAAGAAAGGAAATCGACCGGCCAATTCCCTTGCCTCACCTTATCGATCGTTCATCCCTTAGGCGATTGATTACGAAATATGAAAGAAATCTTGGACAAAATTCGGAATAACAAATGTCGCCCTTGAATTGTAACAATAGTTCTCATCATTTTCATAAATATTATACCATTCTCGCGCTTCCTTTCGCGCCCCTTCGTTTCGCCCTATTTCCCTCATAGAATTCAAAACTCTCGGAAACTCGAATCTCCTGCTCACCGGATGCACGTGTCTCGCAGAAAGGAAACCGACCAGCCGATCTTCCTCCGCTACCAGTCCTTCCTTCGAAGGTGATTGAAGCTAAAACAGGTCGAACTCGCGTAGTTAGCCCCACCCCCGTCCAACCGCCGCTCATTCTGAATTCATTTTCTCAACGAGTAGTAGAGTTCGCGAACCAATTCTTGACTCCGCCATCTTCACCCCCTTTGAAATGCTTAATCAAAGCGGAGGAAGGATCGGGAGATGAAGGAAGTTGGGGCAAAAAAGGTGAACGATACCTGAGAGCTGTTGCCCCGGAGGCGATGATCGCGCCCCGATAAACTGAACAACGCCCCGAGAAACGAATCTATTATTCGACAAGCTAATTACGCCGCTTTTACGGCCGCTTAAAAAGAAACATTTATCTTGGGCCGCTCGCGAGCATCACCTCGGCTCGGAGCTATTGATTTTACTCGTACACTCTCCTTTCAGTCGTTGAACAAGCGATACCAGCTTGTGATTACTTAACGAAACTCCCGAACCGGATGGTGCTTCTTTTCACGGTATAATTAACCGGGTCGAACGACTCGTGTAAGTACACGGAAGTTGATAGAAGATGCCGCGGGAATTTCGAACGGGATCGGGGCGAAGTGCGGGGAGTGGATTAATTGTTGAGTATACTTGTATTGGGGATGGGATAGTTTCTGGGGTGTATATTTGAGCGGCGTGGAAATTGTTCGGGGACTGATTCCTTTAGATTCGCGTTATCGGTGCAATGGAACTGGTTAACTAAGATTTGAAGAAGAACCTTTTCTTTTCGCTGTAATCTAACTACGGTGAAATTTGTATCATAGACAGTTCAATTTGATATATTTTTTTTAGATACGGTTACTCGCTTTCTCATTTCTCTTTGCCGATTTTCCATTGCTTCGGAAATGTAAAGGTTTGAAATATATTTTGCTGTTGTAGGGACAAAGTACATATTTCCTTGGTACATGTCAAGTAGGTAAATCATTTATTTCTCCATGTTTGAATTCCATTAAGTATACATATCCATCCATGGGAATTTTACGTACGGTCGGCCACGATTTTCGATGGAATTTCGGTCGTTCATAAATTTCTTGGGACACATGTACGTACAATGTGACGAGTATTTATTTTTCTATGCGCATGACTGCCGCGGCCGAAATAATATACAAGTAAAACACCTGGTCGCAGGGACACGTTAAACGATGGAACGCACGGAGAAATGTTTCAGCGCTGTTAAATGCATGTTGTTGCACAATTTGTTCGTTATCAACAAACGTAATCAAAATGAACGGAGAACCGTGGCATGCGCCGCTATTTTTCCCTCAATTATTGGAATGTTGTCAATGTAAATTTTCATGCACGTTGACACGCGCATGCGAACGTAAAATTTATGAGGGAGAAAACTTTTAATGAACTTTCGAACACAGTACAGTGCACGTGCTAATCGCGTACACCAGAGGGACGATTAGAATTGTTAATTAATTTATAGTTTTATTCTTTCTTCTTTATTATCTGCTAGTTAATCAAGTTTCGCATTATTCAATTTAGCTCGTTTGCGCAGTCAATCGATTGGGCGTTTCCTCTGTAAATGTACTAATGAATCTCTTAACGAAAGGTATTAAAGATCACAGATAGAACAAAATATTTTCCACGGTGGTATCACTTCTTTAAAGTAAGAGTAACAATGGTCTTGTTAAATGATATGCCGTTTCAACGAAACGTATGTTTTTTTATTCCAGCCACGTGATTCCTTTGACTCC
Organism: Nomada fucata; assembly: GCA_948146005.1. NCBI lineage: Eukaryota > Metazoa > Arthropoda > Insecta > Hymenoptera > Apidae > Nomada > Nomada fucata. Next base: position 12,087,368 of record OX411275.1, read on the forward strand.
CTTGCATATTCTACAAAGCCAAATACATATTGTATGATGGGTCTTGTACTATATTAGCAAAGAGATAAGACTGTTGTACGTAGAACGAAGTTTTTTACCTTGTATTAACTTGCACAAAGTACTATAATGTATCAACACCACGGTAGCCATAAAATTTTAAAAATTCTAAATGATACGTAACTGTACGCCATCGAACATTAATTTAGTAATTAACTATACTATTAGCCCCCTTACACCTATACCATAAATATACACTTCTATAAATTACGGAAATTCACAATCGAATGTGAAATGAAACAGATAATTCTATAGAATTTTCTCGCAGATATCAGTCAAGTCTTATCGCAAATCATCTTCTAATCATTACAATTTTTAACTTCTCAACTAAGTACAGTTAATATTTACGCCTTCGCTGTCTTGAAATAAATGAGGGTGACATAAAAAATATAATATTAAAAGTCTCCAAGCCACACACCGCAGCCCTTATCAGCGCCACCTTTTCCAACAGAACCAGTGCCTCATCCACTGTCCGCTTCAATTCTCCACTGTTAATTAAACCACACGCAGAATCTCGACCTTCCAATTATCCTCTTTAACCACCCGTTATCGAAGCCCTTTGTACCGTTCGATTCTTCAACCTGCGCGATTCCCCGCTGATCGAGAAACGGGGGATGCGCCGCAGTCCGCGGCCAAGGGGTGGCATCGATATTTATCGCATTTAATAACAGCTGCCGCATATACGTTAATTGCGTCGCTCGACGCGGTTACGGGCTGTGCATAGAACCCTGCGACGACGAGGGGCAGCCTTCAGTGCCGAATGAACCGCCCCCCAGGTGCCTGATTTCGCGGAGCACCGGGAGCGACAGAGAGGAAAGGGTTGAGGGTGAGGTTCGCCGCTTCTTAAGGCGCCGCTCAGACGAGCAGATTTCGAGCAGATTTCCGCAGCGGATCCAATGGACAGCTATTCTCATATAACGGGCCTAATCCCCTTTGGCGCGAGTACCGCTCCTGGTTCTGATCGAACAACACCGCTGATCCTGCGTATAATTAGCAGAGCCGACAGCTGAGCACCGTTCCGCTTAATATGTCTGCCTAATGGTTTCCTCGATGCGGCAGCCGGAAAAACAAAGGCGATCGATCGCGGAACCGATGGGACGGCGGCCGAGGGTAAAGAATAGGAGAAACGGGGCTTGGTCGAAGAAGTTTCTCCACGGAGGGGACAGTTTTCGGCGGTGAACCGATATGTTGGACAAACAAATCGGAAATCGATTTGTTTGAGGTGTTTGGGAATGAAAAGATCTACTTGTAGTGTTTGAGGTGAACGGGTTGGCGGTTTCGGCGAAGAATACCGTTTATGTAGGTTCGCGTTGAAATAAAAGCGTACGGAGAACGTTGCGACAATTGACGTCCAGATATCGTGGATTTTAAGTTGCCATAATAATCAAAAAAACCGTCGAATTGTTGTATTGTTAATGCTCGCCAACGAGTGAGCTACCATCGTGCTTCACTTGCGATATTGGAGTAAAATATACGCCGTTGGTAGAACCGGTTCTCGCTTTTTCATCGAAGGGAGGATTAAGCTTTCAGCGACAGTGGGGAGCAGAATTTTTAATCGAGGGATAGCTCTGACGAGGTTGACCTCCACGGGCAGCTAATTGTATTCTTTAATCTTTGACTACCGCGCCGTGACATGCAACCTGACCCGCGTAATTACCAAAGGGGGCGCAGATCTAATAAAATCGTTTATTCTTGAGGGACGATCCAATCCATAACTTATATGGCTGTTTACGAGGACGATGAAAGGATCGTCTGTGTACACTTCGAACGACTTTTTCCTTCCACGAGTCCTTTATGCACGCCATTCATTCTCCTGTTGAGGAAGGTCGTGTCCACGATCGCGGCCGTCGGAACGAAAGCAGATTTCATTTTCCGGTTAAAAGCTTCCGGGATCGATTTTCCTTTAATCGTTGCAACTAGCTTCCGTTTAACGAAGTCGTCCCCCTTAACAATCGCCGAAATGTGGCCGACTTTCCTCGATTTTCGTTTCACTGTCCGGCGAATTCGTGAAATAATCACGATATCGGGGAACGCGGAGCTTTCCGGGGTTTTGAGATTAGCGAAATCGGGGCGGACGTTGGCGAATTAGGGACGGGTCGATGTTGTTGAGATAATTAAGGTAGCTTGTGTAACGATATAGCAGTTTGAACGCCCTTTTTTCCAAACGCGTTCAAATTTGCCGGGAACTTGCGTGTAGCGCGACGCTTATTATACAATGTGTGTAGAGTTGGCCGCGTACGATTAATGAACGGAAGCGTTTAAATTGGTTTAACGTAGCGTGTACATAGAACTCTGTTTGCTTCGAAAGCAAACAGCGAAAATGACAGTAATTAGTATCGGTTCCTAAATATTTCTTAATTAATTCTCCGGCTCGTTTAGAAATGCTTGATATCCATTTTGTGGCGTGAATGGGGTGTTGATTTTGTGATACAAATTAATAATGCCATAATTCAGTGATCATTATAATCGATCAGTGGAAGTAACTTTGTGCATCTTTGTTCTATGCAAATTAATTCAGAAAAATTTCGTGAAAACACGAATCCTTCCCGTCCATTTGAGAATTCACGCGAACGTGATTGTACAATACTCGCATTTTAATGGCGGCGGTATTGAAATTTTTCCACTCGAGTGTCACAAGTGCACGAAGCCAGGATGTAACCGCGAAATTTATGAAGGATTCCCGTATTTTTCACCGACAGTTAGATCGTCCGCCACTCGTATTCTAGTGTCAAAAAACCTATCTCGACAAGTATCCTCGAGGTTTTCTAACAGGGAGAGCAAATGAAAGCGGACGTTTCTGCCGCGAATCGATTGAATTTTTCACCGTGGCGGATACGCGACGGAGGATGGTAAATAAAAAAATACCTGCCGCACGATATATACCGGCGAATATGTCGGGGAATATTGTGACTGAGCGAAAATTTTCCAGTTCTCCATTGTTTCCATCACATTTACCCGCGTTGATTGCTGCAAGCGACTTTTTATTTATGGGTTACGTTGTTCATTTCGGTACGACGAGAACGATAACTGCTGGCGGATATCAATGGCAATACATGTAGTTATTAATTTTTCAATAAACATGAAATTGCTCTCTTCCTGTATATTTTATTTATCGCGAATGCCCTTGTTAATTTCGCATCCGATAAACTTCGTTTACATACGCCTTTGTTGAACGCAAACCTTTGCATTTAGTTGATATGCCGGGTGAATGGCGCAGTTAAACATTTCTCATTAATTTACCTGCTTTTGGGTACGATATTGCAATATTCATTTAATTGTAGATAAATACGGGAGGAGGAAATCTGTTACATTTGCAGAATGGCTACAGCGTTTGCAGATTCCGTGCCGGTCGAAGAATTCGGCAGATAAATCTTTTTGAAACGAAAAATTGCGTAGCTGAAATATGTGCCGTACAGATAACACGATGCTACTTAATAAATTTCTTTTTACCAACGTTTCGATTAACAGGTGTGCAATGTTTTAATATGAGAAAAATTGAAAGATAAAGTTTCGCGCTCGAGAATACAAAGAAATCAGTTATTTAAAAACGAAATTGTATTGTTCAGCAGCAGAAAAAAACAGTATATCATAACAGTATATAACAGTCTTGATTTGCAATGAGACATTAGCTGTAACCGAATATAAGACGATGTTTTGATTTTCACTGTCACCAAATTTTAGGGGCGTACACCTGAAAAGAATCCGACGTTATCTGGCGTATGAAGTTGCCAAGAGAGCCCTAGACGGGTATAATTTAAATTAAAACCATTTAGCGCGTTAAATCGTCAAGATATGCAATAAGGAAGCGGGAAACTTCGAGCGTAAATTTGTGCTGGGCCGCGAAAATAACTCTCATCAAACGAGCATTCTACCAAAACAGTTTTACTTCTCTCCGCCTCGTTATTTAACGCGTGCAAGTGATTATGGGGTTTCCAAGCTCTCGTTCCAGCGTCAATAACGAGAACTTGAATTTCGAAATGGAATTATTTGATTCCTACAAGAAACGCGATTACGTTTAGTGGTTTTCGAAATACATGTGTAATTATATCAAATGAATTTTCTATATTTTCATAATTCAAGTTATCGTGATATCTGTGCAAATCAAGGAAAGTTTTGTTTCTGCAATGAAATCTTTCACGTGGTATTTTAAAATATATTTTGAAACAAACTAAATGAAATTGAATAGGTATGGCAAATTTAAATAATAATCGACGGTACATATTTTGTTCTGCTTTGAACGAACAGTGCTTTACTTATCTTTACACCTGTCAGTATATTATATTTTCATAATTGCTACATTTTTCTTCATCTTCTGAAACATCAAATCTGCATACACGCAATCCTATTACAAGAAGAACCCTTTATAGTGATAACGCGAGCACCCTGTATACAAATTACCCACAATACCAATTACGGGCTTTGCCTAATGCTAATGTACTGCGTATGCTACAAGCTAATTACTAGCATTAATACTCCGTAGAACACTGATAACCTTGTCGATCTATGATTATCAATAAATCATTAAATTAATAACGTTACACTAGTACGAATACAAACTGTTTCGCATTGTATGGAATCGTATTTGTTTTTAACAATTCAATTATAACAACGGATTCAACGTAACATACGTTAACAAGCTGTTAATATCTCTATAAATGTAACAATCATCCCTAATTACGCCAATCATTATCCATCGAACAACTTTGTCCACCATTTCCAACGCGAAGCGGCATTAGTTTCTCCAATGTGGACGTCACCATAAAAGTATTCTTGGAATTCCGGGCATGCTGGGTGTTTTCGTTCCTAGCAAAACTACCGGAATCCTATTTCAGGACAGAGTGCACGGTGCCGTGCAGTATTGCATGCCTGAACTCCAAGCTCCTGAGCAAACTCGTGAATTAGAAATAACGTGAGCACGCCTAAGCAAGCCTATGACAGCCGCGCGAGAATATGTCAGCCGGTGCCTCGTCACACCTCGGAACCGGGTAATTCGGGGATACAAGATCGTAGACTTCGAAATCCTCCTATGTGGCAGCGGTGGATTTTACGAATTTCAACCAGGGATACGTGGTTTCCGAATCCCCGAAACGATTAGCGGTTCCTGCTGTCCTTTAATTCGGCGAAATTTCTGCGCGGCTTGAAAAATCATTCTGTTGCGTTTTGAAGATAGCATTATTTTTATTGTTTATATCGGTAACAGAAAATCGAAGCGTGACAAGAAAAACTTATGTAACTTGAAGGCTGAAGCTGGCAATTCAAGAGCGTAACAGTAAGAAAGTCCTTGATCTCTCTACGAAGGGAAAAGTATTTGCAGAATCTTGATTAATCTTTATCAAATCTGGATTTCACGCATAAAACGGCACAAATGCCCAATCTGGTACACAACAAGAATTTCAAGGAGAAGTTTGAAAAATATAATTACGCGTAATACAACGTGATTAATAAAATAACTTAACAATCGTACTCTTGCTAATGGTACATACCAAAAAGGGAATTCTGAAAATTCGTAGTTTCGCCAGCTGGCACGGTCTACCCAGCAAGTGTTATTCATTTGTTCTGTCATGTGGCTACCATTTATAATTATTTCGCGTGCACGAAGAGACCTTGCACGAAAAGCCTACGCTGCAAACTCCAGCATCGTTGCGAAATCCTCCAAGTATACGCGACATGACTACTTAGCTGACGCGGCCAGGACATTGACCGTACAAGCCCAATCCACCTTACTGCCGAAACTCGAGCATCTTATTGTAACGCGTCTCGGTATTCAAATAACAATCCCGGTGGAAACGTCTACCTTCGTTTCCGATTTTCGTTTGAACTCCCCAATCTGAATATCCGAGCTGAATCCCCGGACCATTCTGCGGAAGAAATAATGATCATTTCTCGCGAGAAATCATTAAATCTTGCCGTTCAGCCACGGGATAACGGTGCATATCCGACGCTCTCTATTCGCCCAAGCCTCGATGGATCGACGTCGCGTCGCGTCGCGTCGCGACTCAAAATCGACTCGCAGCGCAGCACGTCAAAGAGTTTCTAACGTGGATCGAGGCGCGAATATTTGCAAACCGTGATTCGCGTCTGGAGTTATCGCATTCTTTTTCCGCGACCGTTGAACGAGCGCGGAAATAAATCAGAGCGTCCCATTTTATCGCAACGTTTATTGAAGATTGCGGTACTTTAATTTCACTGGCGACGCAGCTATATAAATGCGGTAGGTATCTACGGCTCGAGAACGACGGCAACGCATTCATTGAAATGTCGCGGCATTCTTCTATCCGCGACGTAACGCCACGGGGAAGAAAAATTGGCCGCAGTATTCAGGTAGAAATGTTACGTCACCCTGTATCGGTTTATTTTCGACAGAAATGTCGTGAATCTTTCTATATTGAATGCGTGACAGACATTTTTCATCGAGTTATGCAATATGTATTTGGTAGAATTTATTGCAACGTTTTTTACGCGAGTAGAAATTATGCGAATTGTGGAGATGATCATTGAATTTCATCATTGTCTATTGATATTTTTATAATTACTTGATTTTGCGACCGAATTTCCACGGTCTTATTTGACTAAAAGAATTTCTCTCTGAGTATCGGTAATCTAATTTGTCGTAATAGTTTCTCACGTTTATTACCGTACTTGAAAGTTTTACTTATTTGCACATTGCTGTCGAAGAACCTCCGAAGAAATTTATATTGTTACTCCACTGCAGCGAAATCTGTACGTTAAATGTCATGCGATTGTCGAATATTATAATGTCAAGCTTAATATGATGGTGGACAAATTGCGTGTGTACCGACGCACTTCATTATAATATGACGTACATTGATACGCAGCATGAAGATACTTGTTGTGTAATACACGTCCCACGTAAGATATACTGGACCATTATTAAAGTTCACGAGCAAGCTTTTCCTTGGAGTTTACGCGAAACACGAGGTGGAACGTTCCTCGGGTACACCGTGCGACGAAAATGTATGGACTCGTACTTAAATTTCTCCGTAACGAAATTAGGAACGCTTAAAATCCTTTTACCTAACGGAACGTCTCGTTGTGTAACATAGACGGACATACTGTCAAAGTTCGAGATATTGGTATGAAATTTACGGAGCACGAAGTACGATACAAAAATTATTCGACACAAAATTATCAATCGCCCGTAAAAGTTCTGTATAACTTGAAATGCCTGGCGTGTGCATTAGTACACTTAAGTAGTAGTATCGATAATAAGACCAACCGTAGATGCTGATATATTTATAAGTCATTTGTCAGTGATATAAGTCAGTGATATAAATCAGTTGTATAAGTCATTGATATAAGTGAGTGATATAAGTCAGTGATATAGGTCAGTGATATAAGTTACACATTCTCCTTTCAGATACATTTATGTTTTCATACGCAATTGGTGATCACAGTTATTACAATAAGTTTTACTTTTAATCAAAGCTTTTTCTACATTTTCAATGCACAATTGTTAATAAAAAATTATCCAATGCAGAGATCTCGCTATTGCGACCCTGTCTCTACAAGGACAGGAAAAGCGTGCATTTTCTTCACCGTGGCTCCAATAATTTGATCGGTCACTGTACATACCAATAAATTTAGTAGCATCGTCCAAGTTTCGATACCGCAGGCACCTGCCTATACGCCATCCGGCAGAATTCTCATTCCCCTGTCGCTTCTATAAAAAACAAGAACCAAATCTGAACCTTTTTCTCGTGTCAACTGGCGAATCTAATTTTCGTCCAAGTTCCGAGAACTCGTTTCGAGCGTACAGATACAACGCTGTCCACTGGTGCCTCACTGTTCAAGTTTCTTTCGTACGCAGCTCACGGTATAGGGGGCAATCGATCCATTGCTCGAGGCACTCGCGACCCCACCGCCTCATCCTTCTCGTATCTTCGCCGATGCAGTGCTCGATGCAATTTACGTTTCTCCACTTTGCGTGGACGGACATTTTAGCGAAGTTCCAGCCAGACCAGAGGCCGCCGCTATATGTATAACCCGCCTCCACGGTGTGTACGTATAAAAGTTTCAGTTGGGAAGGAACCCGCCGACCGGATGCTTCATGCAGATATCTGTACATTTATCCCGTCGACCTTTTCCCGCAGCCAGCCACACTAGCCTGCTGGCGAACTCCGCTGTTTCATACGAGTTCGTTCCCTAAAAATGGCCAGCTCGTTCGCCAGACACGTTGTGCACTCCGCGTGGTTGCTTGATATTGAATGACTTGATTGGAGTAGGCGTGCTGATAAATATTGAGAGCAAGTCCGTGGCGCGTGAGTGCTTACTATTTTTAGGGCCGGAAATTGGTCACGATTTGTTTTCGGTTTCTTTCCTGTGTTTTGTTCGCCTTTGGCATTGGGTGCTATTTTCGGATTAATGATGGAAACGAGAGTTTTTCAGTTCAATAAATTGAAACGTAACTTTCAAAAACCATTTCGCCACCGTTTTACGCTTTGCGCGTTGCGATCATCACCGCGCAATTTTGATTAAACAATATACGTTCGCCTAGTAATTAAAACAGTACACTTATCGTCGTAAATACAATTTGCAGCCAATCGAATAACTCACTTTTATGTTCATCATAATCTTACAACTTCCAACAACTTCAGTAGATAATCGACTTACCTGTACCTGCCACCTTATCACCGATAGTTGACATTTCGTCGTCGCTCGACGTCCAGTAATCGCGCAGTGTTTACTCTGTTACGCGACGAGCTGTATTTGAACGTAGAACTCCACAGAAGAGACGATGACCAATTTAAAAGAAACTAGTGTCACCGTCAATGAAAAGTTCATCGTATGCTTGCAGAAATATGAATGCGAGTTCGGGGAAGATTTTCAGGAATTATCGTGTTCCGTAGTGGTTCGCAGAGGCTCCGAATAGGAAAAATACAGGGGAAAACCGGGCCAGGCAAGTTTGCCAATTTCGCGGTGCGATTGAGCCGACGGATGTGCTCGGCAAGACGTGAGTAAGCCGCTTTATTACCAGCCGAGCGAAAGTTAAGTCCGCTTTTCAAACCCCTCGAATCTTTCTTGAAGTATCGATTAACTTCTCGACTGCGAGGCTTAAAGCGTTTTGGCTTAAACACAACGAACACACGGATGTCAGGATTTTCAAGAATCCCCAGAGAGTATCTGTGAACCTTGCACGGCAACGAGAGATCTTTAATTTAGTTTAACTTTAACCTGCGCTGGGCGAACATTCTTGTGCCTGATGGATAGGAGTTTGACTCGCAAGATATAATAACAATGCAAAATAATCATATTATACGTAACGGTACAATAATATGACAGGATGAAAATATCTATTTTAAAATTAACTTAATTAAATCAATGACAATAACCCAATTATTCGTTCGCTGTATATAACATTGGCTCATCCTATATTTAATATCGCTTCTTATTCTATAAACTACTGTACGGAAAATTACATTTTTGCTTTTATACATTTAATCAAGAAACGACTATAAGTAATTACTGAGAGACGAGTGCCGTTTGTCTAATATAGAACGATCCGAATATAGAAATAGCATGGCCACGTTGAAATCACAAATCTTCCGAACGTCATAGTGGCAAATTTATCGTTCCACGAAGCCCGCCACAAAATCGTTGATTTTCCATTTAACAACGCACCATTAAAAGTTCTAAAAGCGACGCGATGCCCCAGAAACATTTTTTTGTGCGCCGAAAATACGGAAAAACAAAAAACCGAACTGAATCCATTTTCGTTTCAAATAAATTGAACCTGCACGGATTACCTACTTAACATATCGACTATGTACCAAAGAGCTCAATATTACTTACAGGAGAATCTGACGCACAGATATTCATAATTCATGAATCCTGGATACCAAAACCCTCCACCCTCTGCAATCACATTGATTCGATTCTGTTTACCCGAAACTTCCCAAAACGAATCCAGCCAAGTCAAGTAGGAACAATTCATATTTACTGAAACGATCACGTGGCATGCGGACAGTGAAACGACGAGAAAGAATAGTTCACAAAACAGTGCATACACTAGCGTTCGGAAGTTTGGAAGCAGTTATACAAAAAAAAAATGAGAACGAATAAGTTACAGAAGTTTTATTGCTTTGGTCTCTTTGGTCTCAACAAAATGACCAACCTTTCCTTCTATATCTATATCCTTCCATATCTTCCAAATAAATGTTGTGAAGAATTTCTTAAATTCTGTAAAAAGTTACGGACACAATGGTCCTGTATGAGTCGACTCATTCGAATACCATTCTTCACCTTAAAACAGAAACGAGGAACCAGCGCTGTACATGCGGTAGCTGCCAAAAATTTCCGGTCGAAATGCAGTTTTATTATATTGCAGATACGAAAGGTTTTTAGAAATCACAATTCGTTGCGCAAGTACAGCTTGTATGTCACATATCATTTTTTAAGCCCATCGCAGAAACAATCTTATCAATTTTTGCTTAACAGCCACGTTAACATACCTGTTCGGTCAGCAACTTCTGGCAGACACCGTTCTCAAAAAATTAAACAAACCAAGCGCCCTGTAAGAAGCGCAATTAGGTTACCTTCATAGCCTTGACAAAGAAAACCTTGTTTGCGTCGATACCCCGCCGCTTCGAAACATTTGAACTTCAGTGTATTCCGTGCATGCATGGCACCCCATTCGAAATCAATGATTCGGAAACGAAGAAACGGCCGCGCGGATAGATCGACGGATGCTACGTAATAATTTACCAAAGGGCTGGAAGATAGAAAGGATCGCGACGACGGTGGCGTGGTGAAGCGTCGGCGATGTGCCCGGAATCCGGAGCATTCGTCGAACGACCGCCCGATGGCAACCGATGAAAGGAGAGAAACTTCGATCGTTTATCACGCGCGTCTCGAGGTCGAAGTTTCGCCGAAGTTAAACTGTTTGGACGAACATGAGGCACGCGGATTATGGATCCGATTCGTCGATTGTTATCGTCCGTTTCTGAAGTTTCACCCGGCTTTGATACCGAGTCTTTTCAGCAACGATTCGTGACCGTGCGGTTTCCGGTGGCAGGGGAACTCGCGGTGCACGCCAACCCTCCGCTAATAATCGAGCCTTGGAATTATGCATTCGACCAAGGGACGACGATTTTCCTTTTATTTAGCCGCTTGCCGTTTCCGCAGCCCCCCGCGCCTATCCTCGGACCATCTTGGGCCACTTCGTAGCGATTTTCGAGCGGCGTTGGCTGTGCTCCTTTGTGAAAGCTTTTCGGGGGAATCGAGGTCCTCGATATTCTTCTTTTCCTTTTTTTTTTTAATCGAGTAAGTGCGGCGCGTTCCGCGACTTGTTAAGTAGTGATTATTGAGGGAAGAAGTAGGAATTCCTCGAGGTAAAAATATTGAAGAACGCATTATTGAAACGATATACATAATACGATATTTTAAGCGGTGATTTAATTTGATCGTTTTACTCGCTAATTCGTACGAACAGGCAAATTTACATTCCAATTCTGTTACGAGGCTCTTATTTGATCTTCGTTTTATTTAATTCGCGTTATTTTATTTGTTCACCCTCGTAAAGTTAATCGTTATTGTTCGGCGAAACGAAATAACTGTTTATTTTGTATCGAATTTTCATGAAGCGCAATTAATTTCATGCCGACAACAGTGACATATAATTCTTTGTAAGTACTGCAGGTGCTTTAACAATTTCTGCATGCATGCCACATCGAATTATAAATGACCAGTCACGAACAAAAACGTAAAAATCGCACCCGTTAAATACGCAACGGAATGTTCATCGTTCCAGCTGCTTTCTGAACAACAAATGATTTGATCTCTCCGCAAATTAATTCTCCCGACAAATATAATTTAACTTCCGTCCAATTCATGTTTCCGCGTCCGCGTTCGACCAAAGATTTTACCCGATGTACCTTGCCCTCGCGTTTTCACAGCTTGTCTATTGACAATCCTCGTCCATCGTGGAAACACGGTTCCCCGATATACGGAGAAAGAAAAGAATTCCCGTCGGAGTAGGTCGAAGCAATTAATCAAATCACGGAAGAGGCGTGATGTAGACTTTGAATATGCAGCAGCCCGATAACGCGTTATAAAAAGCGCCCGTACATATACGTTTAATCAGTTAATGATTTTCTCCACGGAGAAGGTGGGACACCGCGCAGATCAAAGTCGTTCGCGTAGTTTTGTTTCCGCTCGGGCGACCTATTGCGGATCGGGATCACCGGAAGTGTCGCCTGCCACGGAGGATCGTTACCGGAAATCGGCATGACTCGAGACGTTCGATCCGATTGCATAACGTTTTTGGTCGCGTGTGGTAATTAATAAAAATGTCGTGACGACGACAGTTTTTATAATGCACTCTGTTGGCTTACGTTTTCCAGGTGGAAACGAGCATTCCGTGACCTGTACCCATTTTTGTTCTATTAATAATTTAGCCGTTTAATACTTTTTGCTATAAAGTTTGGTCATCATAAGAGAAACAGTAGACGTGGGATAGAGAAAACGATTTGCCATTTAGTTTTCCTTGCAATATCGTTGAAATATTGCTTTTGTATTCTTCAATTAATAAAAACATGGGACATGCAATTTGGGTAACAAAGAAAATTCTTGGCATTTAGACTGTTCGGCCGGAATTACGGTAACAAGTAACAGCTGCAGCCCAAAAAGCACAGTCTACACTTGATCGCTGAAATTATGCTGTATTAACCATAGTTAATGCTTGGCCAACCATCATATGGTTAACCGTGCAGAAACTACGTTGTACTATTAGTTGATTTAGTAACCACGGAATAACATTAGTTAACAAAACAACACAATTAAACTGATTGCATAGTAATTCTGAATTATCATATCCTAATACAACAGTCAGCATTGGTAAGCACTAAACTAGAATCTAAACATAACATATTTTCTATAATAGTTCTAAACACGACGCCAAATAACGTTCCTAATTTTTTAAAGTTCAAAATCTATTATGGCAGCAATTTAATTTGTATAATTAAAAACATACGTCGTACCTAATACGGTCTACTACATTTCATTATTATTATTGCCTACATTTTACTATTATTATTCTACAACATACGTACGTCTCTAAAACTAACTGAATTTCCGTTAAACTCCATTTCCAACTATGTAATACTATTCGTGGTGTCCGAATAAACCTCGCCCTTTCGAAACAACAGCCCAACGTGACGCCAGCTACAGTGATCACAGAGATATTCGAAGTGGTAGACACAAAATCGTGCAACACACAACTGTACACACCTTCCTCAACGTGCCAATTAACGAGAAGTTTTATCGCATCGAGTTGCGTGGTTCAGTGGCACGGTTGCAGAACTAATTCGGTCGCGTTATTCATTCCTTCTGTTTATCGTTGCACCCTCATCGTACTTTAAGCTACGCAAACATGGAATACACGAAACACTGATTCGTACCTTTGCCAACATATTGCGCTGCGCATTAAGGGCTTTAATAATTGCACATGTATGTATAATCTTTCGCGAATGTAATCGGCGATCACTATTTTACAATATCATAAAATTGAAGCCAACGAAATAAAAGCCGAACCTGATCGATCGATCTTTTTCTTAAAACGGTATCGCAAATTCAGCAAAATCGAGCGAACTAAAACTTAATCGTCGCACCGGTATTTAAACAGAACTTCCGCCAAACAAAATCCGATAATACTACTTTACTGACAATGAACTTTGCTAATGTAGCCTACAAATCTTCCCCAAATTAATCACAGAGTATTCAACGCGGATCCAACCGTCTGAATCATTCAATTTAAACGATTCATTTGTATCCTTAAACTCCACTCGATCAATCCTTGAACCGATCGATACTCTCCCTGCGCCCACCTTCCAAGGGTCATTTATACGAAGTGGAAGAATCTCCCTATCAGTGGACGATCGATTTATCCTGCCGCGTCGAACTATAACAACGGTAACTGTCCCGAACCTCGACGCAATCACCCCGTGCAGCCGCTCCAATCTTTCACAGCGAAAACATTCGCGTTTATTCCCCTCCCGTCTCCGTCCCCAGAAGAAGCCACCCGATTGCGACGCGCAATAACGCCACGAAAAGTATGCGCATCTTCCGTCGAAATAACCTGGCGATCGTCCCGATCTTAATTGCGTAACCCGGTATTTATCTTGGGGCGAACGAATCGCGCGGAACTCGCGCGGTATATAGCTGGCAATTAAGCGGCGGCGAAGAACCACAAGAAGCTATTAACTTGGCCACGGATTGTTGCTATACTATCGCGATAATGGGAAATTAATAGAGAAGCAGTTATGGGGCGTGGCTGGTGGTAAAAGTTCCTCGATATCCGTCCCCGTCGTTGTCGTTGTCGCGGGCACCACGGCGATACGGTGGTAGACGGTTAATTAAGGAAACCGTTAACTGGTAGGACCGACTTATCTGCGACGATTGGCTGCTAAGTTGCCCAACGGAGCAAATGTTTCAGAGTTTCAATCAGCTTCCATTCTATCTGGCGGCTCCCGTGGCCCGTGGCGCGTGGAATAGCTACTTTACAGTCGTTGCCATAAGACGCTCTTGAATGCGATTATAATAAATTCTTCGTTGAAAGTTGCCGAAGCGCTCGAATCCGCTTTCGATGATAATAGACGAAAAACGTTGGGGGGGGGGAAGGGTGGCAGGGGTGCAGAAGGAAATGGGATGCTTGTCGTCGGGTAACCCTTTCAATCTTCGATGCGGGGATTACGATTTACATGACAAACCTTAAGGCTGCTTACCCGCGATGTTATGTACTTGGAGAGCCCTCCGGCTACGGTGGTGCTTACGTTATACTCCTACTAAATACGTTTTGGTTTGGTTTCTTGCGGGTTCGATAGTCCAGGTGGTGGCTCGATGATTTTGTATTTTGCGGTGGAGATTTGAAGAGGCAATGTTGTTTTATTAAGATTCTTCGGTTCGGATGAATTATTTCGATATTTGTGAGGCTTTTGCGTTTGTACCGTGGGGCGCTAAATTGCGAGGCTGTTTGTTTAGAGACAAGTTTTGTTTCCATCTTTGAACGTACAGTTAGAATGTACATACAGAATGTACAGAATTACAGTAGTTCTCTTATGGTGAAGGTGTGGAGAATTGAGGAATTGATCGAAATGACAATTGCATGTGTATGTTATGTTCGACAAATGGTTTCGGTTAGTGAGGGTATACTAATTATGAGTAAAAATGTTTCGCGTATATTAAATAGTCTGTATTTTAATGTAAGAAATAACTTTTTTTTTAACCTTTCTCCTCCACTTTATTTGTTTCAGGTAGCTGCATAAATCCCTCGCGCACGGGTGCTTTATACAGGTAAGTCTCTTGTCTGCTTTTCCATAAGTTTCCGTAATTAATAAAAGAGACTTGCGACTTTTCACGGCTGTATCGACCATCAAATTTCCTTCTCAATCTCTTCTCCAGTCTCGCAAAGAACTGAATTGCTACTCAATATTAATATTTCCCGGTATCTGAAAGGAGATCTGCAAACATTTACCAAGAGTCAGCCCTTCCTTGATTTCCAATTGTCGCCGATTCAAAGCGTGCAACCAGACAATTATCTCGTACGTAAACAGTTCTGTGATCGTTTCTTCCTCCACTCTATTGTTGCAACTCTTAAACTGAATACGATAAAGTGTTCGCCATCCGCGAAAGTGTTCGCAGTCGGTGAAAAGGAGAACGGCGAAATAATTTACAAACTGAAACTCGTAATGAATAACGTATCCATCAGACTGGTTTATTCCTCGATAACGTGGGCCAGTAGTAGGACGCGCATTATTCCATGCATCGCTGCGAATGAATTAAAATTCTATCTTCTATGGAACGTATGCACAGGGTGTCCAGTTCGATTTATGCGTTACAAATAAGGCATCAGGAAAACGTGAAATCGAGCAAATTTTAATGTCCAAAGATGTCCAATGAACTTCTATCTAATAAAATAAGCAATTTGAAGAATATGAAAGATATTAATCGTTGTTGTGCTGCAACGTTTTCCATGGAAATCAGCTGCAATCGTTTTATTAAAAAAAATTTTTCCATCAGTATTTAATTACCGAGAGTGAAAAATATGTTTTTCCATTTTTAAATCATAAAATGCATAAATTGACATATTTAAAATAAAATCTATGTATGCGTATCGTCTGCAAGAGTGTTTAAAATTAGATTCTCGATGAGTCGTTCACGCTCGATCAATGTTGCGCGTAACAAACCCGCCTGGGAATGTCATAAAATAATTAGCTTATTCGTACTTTAACCTATCGAACGTAGCAACCGAGCCGTTTAGCCAGGCAGATCAGTCGGGACACCCCGTAGACGGGCGGAACGTGGCTAATGCAAAAATAATCGGGCTCGCAGCATGGCTGGTCGCAATTCAATCCGCGCCACGAAAATTGGATATTTCAGGTAACGGACCTTCGCTGGATAAGCGTGAATACGGCGGCCAGTCGTACGCCATACGAAATCCCATTGGTCCGCGGAATTTTTCCGGAATATTTCCGGTGTTTTCCGAAATGTGATTTCCTTGCGGCGGGCACCGCTTTTCGAGAAACACGATTGAACGTGAATTATTTAAATGTCAGTCCATTGACCATTTTCCTTTTCTCTCTTTTTCACCGCACCATCGGGACGGCCGAAAAAGTGCCGGGAGCTATCGATATCCAATTCGAGTAAATATACAAAAAAAATCTGAGAAGTCGGAGGAGGAAAGGGAACGGGAGATAAAAAAAACAACAAGAGAATTATTTGCGGGTCGCCTTGATACAGCGGATTCACGAAGATCGAGAGAACCGAGGGCCACCCTCGCCGTATCGTATTGAACTTTCGTATCAAAGTAGAAAAGAATTGTCTGCATCGTTGGGCTAACGATGCAGCCATCACCGTCGCGTCGTTTCGAAACCCCGGGATTTATTGAGAGAATATTTTCTCGGCCGTTCGCCGTGACACAAATCATCCCTGAAATGGTCGGGTATCACGTATTTCAGCGCCAGCATACTTCTAATGGACTTAATTAAACGTTCGATGAATACCTATATTGAAATATAGGGGATAGAGGATAATTGAATTCCAATTAAAATGGCCGTGCGCTGTATAGCGACGCGGAGTAATTTATGTAAAATTTTTCCCGCGGCCTGTTAAATAATGCTTGCGCGTTAAAAGCTGTGCCCCCCCCCCCATCTGACGCGGCGAAACATTCATTTAATGAAACTCTAATACATAACTTCAAGTATTAACTACTCTATATCATTGTCTCAATCATTTTATCTATACGAGAGGCCGTTTCATTTATTTCGTTCAATTGCTTTATCTTATCTTTAATATCTTTTACTCAAATAACATAATACTATGTTTTTATCCACCCCGTACCTTGCTGCGACAAACACTTTAACAATTATTGCCCTACAAAAGTCTATACATACGTCGATCGAATAATTACAAGCACTCCTGTGGGTATACAAATATTCCATAAATCCGCAAAAGGGCGTCACTTAAAACCCATCTAGCGTTTCCCATTTTTGCAGAACACCGCCATAAAGAACCCGTTCCCATATCCGACCCCTATTTCCATGGCTTTACCTACTCCCACGTTACGTTCGAGGCTCATAGGTTTCCTCGCAAGGAACTCTTCGTAGCCCAGGCTGGATCGGACATGTAGCTCGTATATCTCTGCGTCGACGTTTCTTATCTTCTCGGACTGTGAAGCTTCGCGGTGGTAAACAATGCCCGAAGCCGTTCCATGGGTCAAGGAGCCGCGAACCGGCCAGGTGAGCACGTGCTCCAGGAAGTCACGTTTTCGCGCATTGGGGCAACACATTCATCATAAAAAGCTCGTTACGGCACCACTTGTTGTCCAAGCCTCAAGCCTTTCGACGTGTCTACCGTGCCGCGAGAGAGTGGCTGGGTGCAGAGGAGCCGTCGTTTTCTAGACCTGCAAATTGAGGATAAAATTGCCCGCGGTGGATCGCTCTGCGTATCCCCGTTCTCTTATAGCAGTTGCGACACGAGCTCCTAAACGACGTCGCGTAGATATGTTTCGCTATTGTTAGCTTTATCTCCTCAGAGGCGCAATTTCTGTGTCGTTTTGCTGCGTTACAGCAAACACTACCGAAATATACGATTAGATCGACGACTTGGGAACGCTTGAAGGTCGCTGGTGAAACGATTAGATTTATCTTGTGTTATTTCCGAACCGCAATGCGGGGTGTCGCGAATTTTCGACTGGAATGTGACCTAGTTAAAGGGTTGAATAGCACAGTGCCTGGAATTACTTCTTGACGTCGAAGCTGTTCCATTCGAAATTCGTCAGTTTGAAAGTGTTTGAAGGTGTTTGAAGGTGTTTGAAAGCGTTTGAAGGTGTTTGAAAATGTTTGAAAGTATTTAAAAGCGTAAAGGAATACGAGTGCAAAGCTATTCGACAAAGATACTCGATGATCCCCTGACACCGCAACCGAATTCGCGCGGTTCTATGGCAACGTTTATTCGCAGACGAGTTTAGAAGCACGCTGACGCCGACAAACGGGTTTACACGTTGATAAATCGGACTTGAAAGGCCGTCGGGCCGGGTTTCGAATCGAGTTCGAAAGTTCATCGCGTTACCCCGCGAAGCAACGGCCCGTGCAACGGTACGTCGACCAGATCTGTTCGTTCGTGCGTGTGGTTTCGCGTGAGAATCGAATTTTTCCCGCGAAACACGAAGATTAATCTCGGCCACAAACAGGCGGTCGACACGCGACGCGATCGTCCGACAGAAACATTCTCGTCGATCGCTTGCTTTTCGTTCTATCGATGCGATTAGCAATCTATTCATGCTTGACAATTGACGATGGCTCGCGATTTTTATGAAGATTTAAATGGAGAGTGGTTTTTGAGAAAGGGGCCTCGTTCATTTTATAGGCAGAAATATCCAGGCTTATTTTATTGGTAGAAATAATCAGGCTTTGGAAAAATGTAACGTTGACTAGCTTGGTTGTTTAACATGAGCTAAATTTGATTTAAAATGATGAATCAGTCATTGCATATATGTATGTGCATTATTGAAACGCTCACACCGATCTGCAGTGAAAACGAAAAGAATTTTTAATCTATCTCTGGCAAATATTTTAAAGTCCATTTCAATACAAATGTGAAACGCTGTTTTCTAATATTTATTTCAAAATATCATTAAATGTATAACGATTCCTCAGTCGTGTTAAACGACCGGGTACTTCGTGGCCAACTGTAATTAGTATTGCAAATAATAGAAATAATATTAAAAATATAGTCCAGAATTTACCGTTCCACTTATTGCTCTAGTTCACTTTACAGAAGTAATAATTATCGTAGAAAATTATCATTAGTTTCAAGAAACCTGCCAAAACCGAGATAAAGGGGGGAGAAATCTTTACGAGGTTCAAATGTGTGCCCAGACGGATCACGATCGCGTAGCTTTGGAATCGACGTTTCACAGAGCAGGGGTGGCTGTGGCAGTGGATTCAGCTGCTTTTTTTATCATCCGTTTTGTCAGCGCGACAGAACGAGCCACAGGCGACCTGTGCAGTGGCAGATGGATATAAAATGGGTAACGCGACTGGCACGATAACACACAGCCAGCAGCGTGTTCAATTTTGCCTGAATATCGAGTGGTGGCAGAGGGAACAGTCAACTTCACGATTGTGTGTTATTGGGTGCTTTCGACGCGTCTGAAGTAGGCAGCAGGAGTTGTGCGGGGTTGAAAAAAAAAACTTCTCCCCTCGCACGTTCCATTTTCACGCAACGCGTGCCCCGAGATCTGCGCCATCGTGGAGAGGTGAGGATAGGAAGTAAGACGAAATTCTGAAATCGAGAACTTGTATCTCGAGGATTTCGAGCTCCATTGAGTTCTGCACGGCGGGTGACTTTGGTCGTGGGTTCCGGTTCTAGATTTTCATTTTAGTTTCACGATGCGTTGGTGGAATTGTGTTTCCCGCTACGGAGAATAGGTTGAACACGTATGTAGATAGGTATTAGTGGCGTGGTAAGGAGAATTAAAATAATTCTTACGAACTTCTAAAGTTAATGAATTAAATTCATTTAAATAAAGAAATATTTGAAAAATATAACTCTGTAATGTATATGTTGCCAATGATTTTCTACTAATTGATCGATCTATCTTGACTTCCTTATTCAATAACACCTGCTACAATTTCCATTCACAAATATGAACGTCATATTACTTTTGTACAGATTGTGCTATTACTTCCATTTTCAATGAAAATATTTATTATCTCTGCACATTTTCGTTCACATGTCGTATGAAACAAATGTGTATAATAATCCAAAGTACCGGCAACGACAATAATGAAACACAATAAAACACAATATCAGGCACTTCAATTTCTCCCCTAATAAAGGCACAAATCCAGTATCAAGTATGGTTGGTTTCTCTAATAACATTTCAAGTAAAATTTACAGGGTGTACCATCGTTTATTGGATGTTTCGCAGAGTCGACTCCCGTCGAGCGACGATGCGTTGCGGCACGACGGTAAACCTTTCTAATAAATAAACGGCGAACAAGCGTGCCGACTTCGACGACGTCGACAAGGGTGGCTAGGCTGGATTTGGAACGAACGGGACAGTTTTGACGTCAATGAGGGGGAACAAAGTAAAGTGGAACAGCACCGTTCCTCTGCCTTTCGCTCGTAAATTTTTATCGACTCGACAAACTTTAACCCTTCGACTGTTCCCCGTTCACTCGGGGGAGCTTGATTAACCCGACAGTGGTCGCGCTTAAAATAGTAACTGCACAGAGATCGTCCGCACGGCCTCGTTTCTTCTTTAGAACTGGACGAATCGAGCCGATGTTCCGGGGATAAGATAGTTCCGCGCAGGAAAAAAAAAAGAAAAACATGGCGAGGAACGAACGAATTACATTAAAGGTACCGTCGTTCGAAACTCCTTAGGAAGTTTTAGGGGGAAGTCTTGGAATAGGAAGTGGATATCGATTGCAGGTTTGATGTTAATCAAAGTGCAGGATGTGCCTTCGTTGAGACTGGGAAGCCTGATGTGATTGGTGGAGGCTGTAAAATTGATAACGTTTGGATACAGCCTCCTCTTGAAGGAGGTTTTTGAACTTGGTAATGCGATTGTATAATACGTTTGTATGCGAGGAATGATTGCATGGTATATTACTGACGTTGAGATTGTTCGATGCTGGATTAATAAATTGTGGGAGAAAGTTTTGTCGTTGACGGACTTTGAAAAATGTATATTTAATATTAAGCGTTGCGAATGATTTCCATGAAATTGAAACATGTATTTTTAATACACGAAGGGGTTACTTGTTCATAAGTGAAGGGTTGTTAAGTTCAAAATTGGACTGCTGCAAAGTAGGAGTTGTGTAAAACTTTTTTATTTCTTCATTCTTCTTTCGTACACTTTTAATGGTACTGCTATGCTATGTATTCCTCTAAAATTGAATCTACCGAAGAATTCGCAAAATGATTTCGCGTGTACAATACAATTCGCCCGACTAAAAATAAAAAGTGTGGTTTGTTCTGATTGAAGCAAATGCTATCAAAAGAAGATTAATCTAATTCGTTTCAGAAAAAGGGAATTATTTCCCCGGGGTTCGAGTAGTTCCAACCTTCTCCAAATGTAAGCATATAACTTTCCTATCATTCCCATGGTACCCTGGTTATAATTGCTCTAAAAACCATTTCGTTACAAATATAATCCGATTTTCGCCAGCATTTCGGTATTAAGCTTAATTCCACGTCGTTGCATTAAAAATTCGTCGACGCAAGAAAATCGTTTCATCCTCTGTTTCCACTTCAACCGGAAACAAAACGTTCTACGAAATAGCAGCTCGCAATATTACGTTCGAAGTATTTTCACCCGCCCCCCGAAACCATTATTACAGAAATTTGTTCCCGAGTACGCCCCATATCCCTACCAAAATCTAATATTCCTCTCCGCGATACGACCATTACGACGCGATATTCGATCGGCTTTTAAAAATCGACCGAGAACCCCTCGGCTTCGCGCGACACCATCGACGTTAATTAATTTTTCAACGTCGAAAGACGGTTCTGCTTACGAACTCTTCTATCCAGGCGTACATAAGCGCATACATACGTATATAAATTTGGTAAATGCAGAGGCGTCTGCGGAGACGACAGAGGGATTCGAGTGCGCGGACTCTCAATCTATTTCACCGGAGAATTTCATTATACGCCGACGCCGTTGCTCTATTTACATAATTTTAATGGATCGCGACGGGGGAATTGAAACACCTCGGCTCGATTCAACGGGTCCGCTGCGAACGGATGAGAGACACTGGGACCATGGAACAAAGATAAAGTAGCGAATGAAATGTTTGGCGGGAATACAGTCGCGCCAAATTTGGAGAGGAAAATGAAATGTAAACTGGGGCGCGAGCCGTTTATTTTCCCGTTTTTCTTTTGTTTTGTGCGTTTTTTTTTTACCACCCTTACGCTCTTTCCACCTGGCCAACTTCTGACGTTGCCAGACACAAAAACGTCGTAACAAAGAGGTCAGCCCCGCGGATTAATAACAATTTATTCGCGATCATTATCGGCCAACGGGATACCGAATAATATTCCGTCCCGAGGTTCCGTGAACAAGAACGCTTGCAAGGGTAACGCGGTGTTCCGCTTTCGCTGAAGCATTTTCGTAATGCAATTAATCGTTTGTACAAGCGGAGGAATTAATTAAGATTAAAGTCGTGCTTATGTTTGCTTTAATACGCGCGGAGTTTGAATGGTCGGCTATTAGCAAGTCGTGTTTCCTTCGTTTTCAATATACATACCGTAGTGAGAAAAATGAATCCAGGCATGCTCGAATAATTGGTCTCGTTCTCTTTCTTTCCAAGCAGTCTCATTCGCCATTATGTTTGGCGCGAATTTGAACTCCATTTGGACTCGAAGTTCTGAGTGGTCCTAAGTCGTTTGTGTAATTGCATTGTCGTTTCGAGGGATCGTTGAACAATTAATAACGGAAATTGATCACCGAAACTAGACGGAAGCATTAAACTGTACTTGTCCCCGTGGTTAACATCGAGGTTCAATCGATACTTGTAACTTACAATGCTGTGTAACGCCGATTATTCCACTGAGATAAAATCAAGTTATTTCGCAATCGCTATTGAGATCGTTCCGGCATGAATAATTAGGGACAATCGTATCGGCGTACAATGACCTAACCCTTTAAATACACCTGTCCTCTAAGTAAACTGTAAGCAAAATCGCTGGCGATTGACCATGTCGTGACTCAGAGTTCCACAGCAATTTTCTCGTCGAATTATTATTGGTTCCGAAATAACGAGACGCACCTTCGGAGAGTACGTACGGATATATGTACCTTCGAAGCTTTTAGCGAGCAGGTAGCGACACGTGAAAATTCTGTCCCCCGTTGTGTCCATCGTGCGTATGAATTTGCTATTTCCAGGAGCCGCTTACAGGGATCGTAATTGCACGTGACTTTGTGCGAACTCGTCGAGGAATTGAAGAGTCGAGAGTTTAGTGGCACTACGTGTTTCCAGGATCGCTCTGTTTGACTCTCAATAGCGTCGTCGGGTTACGTTTAGAGCATGCTTAACAAGAAGCGTTCAACACAGGCTACGTCTATAAACTTCTGCGCGACGTTTCGTCTTGTGCAATAGCCGGCTAAGAGACGAGATAATGAACAATGTGAAGAATGCAGTTGTACCTAAGATGTACATATACATACAATTGTCGAAAACGAAGCATTCGATGGTGCGGAGAGTTGCCATAGTAAAATGATAAATTAGGATATGATTTAATGGAGAGCAAAATATTAGACGTGTACACATTACATCAGTCCACGAATTATAGTGATGCAGAATACAAAGTATACATTCACATTTTAATTGAAATGATTTGCAGAGCAATTAGAGCGAAGAAACTGCGTAACACTTACTTTACGTAATAATTTCCAAACGCGTCACAGACTATTTCTATTATCTGTCTAAAGAAATACGAATTTCAAGGAATCGTCTTTCATTCTCTCATGATCTGACCCGCCAGCATTCTGCACATATTAGCCTTCAATCGGGCCGCGCGTAAACACAAAATTCCACTTTCGTAACGTTTTAATAACTTTTCATCCCCAGCCAATGTCCCTCTGGAAACCGGAGTTTCACGAAACACGAATGAACGGACAGCCAAGGATGACGATCAAAAGACCTCTCCGAACGTGGAACACAAAATTGAATGCACAAAAGCAAACAGGGACGTCGCGTACACAGGGGTGGTAGAAAAGGGGCGCGGGCGGTGTTTTGTGTTGCTAGAATTTGACGAAGAAAAGGTATCCAATTAGCATTCACGGCGTTTGCAGGAACAGAGAGGGTCACAGAGCTGGAAAAATTGCACGCAAATAGAAATTCGTCATTTTTCAACCGTTTCGAGACTCTCGGATCGGCTCGCATTCGCGCAGCAACCCCTTTATGCCCGTCTCGCACGCTAAACGCTCCCGTTGCTCTACATTCGAGCGTTTTGCTGCCGTTTAATTTGCATCTTATCGCTTTCGTGGCATATTGTTTCATGCCGTTTAACATCCGACGCAACGCTTCGAGAACGGTCCTCGCGAATAACTTGGCAACCCGGTTCGTTTTTCTCGCCGGCTGACATATCTCTTTCGGTTTATCGCGAAACGATTGGATCTCGAACGGTCTCGAATTGCTGGCATCGGCGCGAATCTGAAGGAATCGTTTGAATCCTGAGGCTGATTACGTTTGATTTATGTATGGATTCGCCGAGGGAAGTTTACGCTGAGAGATGTATCCCGATTTCGAGGTGGATTGTGGTGAAGATGGATGGTGAATCGGAAAATACAGAGCTGAACAGAAGTATGCCAATGGGTTGAACGGGGAAACAAGAAAAGAGCTATGTTATGTATGGTACCAAGTGTTGTATTCTGCTCCAGTTTCTCTGTACTCATTACTGATCATTTGTAACGTAATAGTTACGTATGGTGTTTTCAAGTCCCTTTGGTGATATGGAATTTATAACTTCTTTTATTCGATATTTTTGATAACATAGCACGTTCAATGGAACAACGTAATTTGTAGATCTTGTACATACAATTTTACTTTCCATTTCATTTAAGTGATATAGATTTAGCAGCCTGCACAGGCAGCTCACTCTTAGTTGCTTGAAAATTGTTTGCTTTTTCTTATTACTACACTGTGAAATATACATACGTGTTCCGAGGAAATAGTATAGAAATTAATATTTCTAGTTGCGTGACATTTTTCACATTTTTATTTTTAACGTGACTATGGGTTAGGTTATTTGTTATTTGTTAGTTCAGTTTACATTAATAAAGACTTATTAATGTAAGCCCTTTCAATTTATTCAATGCTATCACCACCGCTATCGCCATTGGAATTAACGAATTAGAGCAATCGGAAAATGCAAAACTCGAGTAACCACAAATAGAAGCCTCCTTTAAAATTACGTCTACGAAACAAAAGAGGTGTAGCAACCCCTTAACTACTGCAATTACAAGATTGATCACCTCCTTCGAACGCAATAAAGCGTTACGCAAGACCACGTTCTACCTTCTTCGTGACCCTCCCACAGGAACGATACGACTTCGTTACCTCCCGACCTTCCGAGGCATTCTTATCGTCGTCCTGTATGCGAGATAATAAGAAAAGACGCCAAAGCGAGCAGTTCACGCACCGAAACTCAAGACATTTCTTGGCCGGGGGCATAACATTAACGATTCCAAACGATCGCTGCGTCTCAGCCATTGTGATATCGATGGGGACACGCACGCGACACATTGCACGCAAAATCCAGAGGCCACGACTAACGAGAGTTTCTATCGTATTTCCATTTCACGACCTGAAAGAAACAAAGGACAAACAGTGACCGGGGGCGAGTCGAGACCTCGGCGAAAATGACCGATAAGGAAACGATTAAGAAAGAAATGCTTGTCGCGGATATAGACACTGATGGAACGATCGATTAACCCATTTGCTGCTACGTAGAATTTTGAGTGATACTATGATTGACAAATAGGGCATTCGTCATAGAAAAGCACCCGCTGTGCATACAGTCACAAATATGGGGAGACAAGTTACTTAATTGTGCTCGCAGCAAATGAAGGCCCATGGCTTTTCTTCCTTATAAAGTACCTACACTATTTATACATACACTTTGCACGTATGAATAAAGAATGTTTCGTTTCGTTTCGTGCTTACTAATCATAAAAATAACAGAAATGAAATAATAATGAATGAGTGAACTCTCTCTGTGACCAGCTAACATGTGCTCAAATGATTCTAATTCTCCACTTTTGTTAGGAAGGTTCGATGAGCAATGTTTTATACGACAGATTTATACCATTATCGTCGTTATGTAAACACTTTTGTATACACCTTAGCGTAACACATTAGTCTAATTAAGGTCCCAATACTTACACCCTGCAGACGCACCGCTAAAAATGATTCGTGTTTTACAATAACGCTCCGGCACTTTTCACTGCGCTCGTGCGTATCTTCCCGACTGCACAGCGAGGGGGTTAAAATAAAAATACGACAGAGATGGTGGTGCAGATTTCGTGGCTCGATACCGGATGCACTTTCGCGGCTGCAATCTGACGAGCTAGTTCCTTCACCACTGGCCTCGTTTCTCTGTTCATAGAACCGTGTTCCCGTGACACAGGCCACCCGCGGGTTTCCACACGACGGAGGAATGAATAATGACTAATTTGCATTTTGCGTGTGACTTTGTCTTCGACGTAACGCGAAGTTTATTAATAATGCAATGGACGCGACGAGAATGCACGAGATCTGAAGCGACGCTTTTTACCTGGGCCGTCTGCGAACGCGAAACTGCCGTTGCATTCTGGATACCTTTTTTCTCTATACGTGTACATATCGTGGCCTGCTTCTATTTTTGACAGGGCTGCGGCGATGCTCGTTTACACTGAAACATAATATGTGACTTGGGTGCCTCGTTGTTGTCACTAGTTCATTGTTGCATTATGGCTTGCCGAGATTTTTGGGGGAATTTCTGAATACGAATATTGGAGCTGTTAGCAGTGCACCGAGTATTATGCACCGAATTATTTTCGTCGAGTTTAATATACTAGGGACACGTAAGTGAACGTTACTTTTTCGTTTACACAATAGTGATTATTAGTAATAATTTGCTCCACTAATTTTGCTTGATCGTGTCTCCTATAATGATGCACAATTAATGATAACTTTCAGTGTCATTTATTTTCTCGGTATATGAAAGTGACAACACTTATCTACCTGTTAAAAAATATTCTTCCGCTGCTGAAGCGAACATTTCGTGCAACATTGTTAATGACAATGCAAGTACCATATTAGCAAATATTTTGCTCAAAATAGCAGATAGCTGCGGTGTTGCTCGGCGACTTCCGCCAAAAGCTTTCGTAAGCCACGACTTACACTTAAGAAGCTACTAAGTCACTAACAACGGAAGCTGGAGTAGCAAAACCTTTCTTGTAGAAATTTCGAGTTGCAGCTTTGTCAACATTCGTGGTTCAGCATACTTCACGATTTTTTCAACGATTAAGGTGCAAACGCCTTTGTAATTCTTAATCTTTTCATAACCCTAAAAAATCATTAAAACAATCGTGTATACATCTCCACCGTCATGAGAAACCGCAGCCACGTTCCAAAATTATATTAATAAAACGAAAATGAAAAACAGAAATATAATGTATCCACCGAATTTTACACTCATTTTATTTTTCGTTCGCGTTGCTTTTCTTATAAAAGGGGCAAACGATTCTTCCTTTTATACGATTTTGTCACAACATTATAATATATCCAAAAAGAAAAAACCACAGACTTTCACGGAATTATCAATTTCATCCCTTATCAGTCACAATGATTTTCAATTTCGGACAAAAATCATTCTCGTTGCATGTGCACAAATCTATATCAAAATTTAATTAAAAGAAAATCTGAGTTTTAATGTAGATGTAAATTGTTACAATTTTACATCATTCTTCGAGTACACCCGAAGCGTGCGTCGATTCTTATCGAAACGACAAAGTCAACCGCGTAACTGTGAGTCTGCAAAATAATCGGCGAACCTCTCTCGCCGTGGCGAAAATCGTTCGACTCGGGAATCAGAACACTCACGGTCCCTTTTGTTTCCGCCAACGCTCCGCCAGGTAATACACTTTCCCCCTTCCGCTTTTCCACTTTTATACGCGTCGATAAAACGCGTCTACCGGCGAACCGTTTCTATATTTTCTGATATCCAGCGTGCTCGCGTTCGGACCGAAATCGGTTCGATAAGAATCGGATAAAAATCTGTCGTTTCGATGGGAACGTAAATCCGTCTGTGTTTACGGCGCGAGTCGTTCGTACCGTCTGGACAAACGGGTACGTGCGCTGTGCGAATATGTATTTATATTACCGAGAAAAAGTTTTACGAATTTAAAGAACGCTCGTAGAAGCACATACTTTAAAGGTTTGGAGATTCGAACGCAATAAAGGAATATCCGTCTGACTTTATTAACTGTGAATTAAACGATTATTGGCGAAGCTATATGTATCTGTGATACGATAGATGCCCAGGTGGGAATACGGTCATAATTTTGTTGTCTAGGTTTAGGTGTAATTTTAATAACAAAATGTCGCATGACACATTTTTGACGGCAACGTTTTGTGATTATTAACAATTTCTCTAATTCTATATTTCTCGCGTACAATATTATAGTAGAGTTATAGTTGAACTGAAATTTGTTATATTTCTTTCTCATTTCTGTGCGAGTCAATTTAACAATTTCTCCGCCGAAAATAAAAGAGGCAACGAATTTCCTATTTCAGATGTTTACCTTGAATTTATTTACGTTGAACTGCATTAAAGTTAACGAAACAGAATTTTGAAGCGTGATGTGTTAATTGGCTTAATTAAAGCGACTGTTCAAAATGAGGACTGCGAATATTAATATACTGATGCGTTCTGTTAATTAATAGCGAAATGTACACTTTTTAATAATAAACGTTGCTTGCCATTCGTAAATACGATTATAAGGGAACTTATATAACAAGTAACGTAGGTAATAAGTGTGAGGTTCTATTGGGATTACTTTCATACAGGCGTCCTTTAATATTAAAGCTCACTTTTAATTATCTTAATGGTATTTCAAATCCCCATAGGAAAAGATCTAGATCTACAATTGAAGCAAAACATTTTTACTACATAAAGAAGTATTGGCATTCTTAAATTGCTAGTTCGTTGATGAATTCTGAATGATTTCTGTAAAGAAGCATTCTTTTCAATAAAATTTATATTACGTAGATGAACTTCTTTTAAAGTTGTCGTGCGAAAAATATTATTCACGTACTAAAAAATTATCGGCAGAAAGGTTAATTTACTATTGAATTAACTTGCACTACGAATTCCTGTAAACCACACAGTTTTCGTATTAAACTTTCCACAGGAACGTAAGCTTTCGAAGTGCCTTAAAATTAACATTTTCAAATTACATTAATATCCACTATCTCAAACCAACCCCCGGAATCTGTAAAAATATCTTTGTCCGTGCGCCAGTTCGTTGTGAATCCTATTTCCGTGGCCGACGATAGCGATAGTTCATTTCTAATGGAAACGATTGATCCTGAAGCTTGATCCAGAGCAAGCGTGTCCCTTCCAGCTTTCCTCGTCAGATTCCAAAAAGTGGCCACACATACAAGCTCTGATACAGGCATTAATCCACGTCGATCGAATATGTCGTGTCGGACATGGTGGACCCTCGATCCTGATCATTTGTTTCTAGCCGGTCTCCTCGCCTCGGCTCGTTCAGAATCGAGACATCGCTTTTGAGGCCGGAAATTTTACATTCTCGCAGCGTTCGCACGTGCATTTCACATCACGATGCGAATCTCGAAATTGCGGTTTTTCTCAGCATGTCGTCGTTGAATCGTGCTCGAAATCTCGCTTCTTTCTTTTTTCTTTGCTTGAGGAATGATTACGGACGCATCGTGGAGATGTATTTTTAAACTTTAAATAGTCGATAATGGAATTTATTGTTTTCATATTTCAAATGTACGCGGCGAAATATCAGACGTAAGAGGGATTTATTGAAAATTAATATTACAGTTATGCGTCAACACTTTTGTAAATAATAAGTTTCTCTTTTTACTTAAACTTGCTCTATAACAGTCTGTTGCAAAATGTCTTTTCGAGGACGTATTAATGGATGTCATAGTTAAGGCGGAACGTGTTATCGCACTGATATTCAGTCCAAGAGTTGCATAACAAGATTTGTGTATTTGCATATAGCAACGAGTAGCATAGGTGATGTAGTCCGGTTGTGCTATGCGTACCTATAACTTGTTAACGTTGTATTCGCTTCGTGGCTCGCTCTGTTCTGCCTATGACATTTTGTTGCGCTACAATCGTGTTATCGATTTACGGTTTTGGTGAATACATATTTATTTATTATCGTTACTATTATTACTATTATCATTATTATTTGCACTTTGAGAAGTCGGATAAATGCGCATAGCGTACAATGAAATATTACTACACAAATAATATTCCGACATTATTTAGAATCGCGTTTAGCACCGAAACGTCTTTCGGCCGAATTATTAAGATGTATTTATCAAGCTCATACATTTAATCTGTTTGTCGGTTGAACGATCCGAGAGGGGAACCATCGATGGTAATCGAATTTAATCTGCTCCGCAGGAAACTATTCACAGAGTAATATCAGAACTTGCATTCAATCTTATATCAAACCACCGCAGACCTACCATAATTAATATTAAATTCAAATATATCATAATTGAAATAATATATCTAAAAGAAGCATATCTACAATAACATATCTAAAAATAATATAATTATTTTCGACTGAAAATTAGCCAATTGTGTGAGCGAATTATCAGTGTAGAACTAAAATTAAACCTCATTGTGAATTTCAACGCAATTGCCGCGCCATATTCAAGATCACTATTTGTACGTAATATCCTGTGCCATAATTATACCGGTAGAAGTTGGAGTAATTATGACGCGAAAGCTTCAAAATATACTCGAATAAAATACAGTATTTTCCTTTTTCTTAAATGCCACGGGGCAGTTCAAACGTGGTACAACCTACGGTAGGTCTGATTCATTTTCTTTAATTATTTTTTACCAGAATAATTTGAAAAATATAAATTTCCCAGCGTGTCGTTTTCTTATCGCGATCGTGGCACACGGGTCGAAATTGTATTCCTTTATGTCTTAACGTTAATGACGAACCTACCGCCGCAATTACAATCGCGGAGAACGGCAAAGCAAACGGAGCCAAACTATTCGATTGCCGTCGAACGAATTGGCTAATTAATTAAACCACGCAAACGAAGCCACGCTCGTATTGCGCTACGGCGGCACTTTTAATTTAATTATCATGCCGGGCATCCTGTTGATCCGTCATCCAAACACAGATTATTATAGCGCAAATATTCGCTGAAATATCGTTCGATTTAAGCCGCGGTGCACAATCGTTTGCAATGTGCACCGTTATGATGACAACGTGACCTGCGATAATCGGTTTGCCAGAAAACAAATTATTCCTGTTGCGATTCTCGGGAAACACGATTAATATCGAAACATCGTATGAGTGCAACTTTGCAAAGGGGGAGGGGGGCGACGCGCACAGAATAAACCCCACGATAAAAAACACAATTTATTGTAATTTATTAATCGATTAATGCACTAATTATATTTATTAATATACTGTCCAAGTGAGTATTCGTCTCTTCCGTCATGAACAGGTTGAAACTAATGGCTGTGAAATTTAACATGTATATATTATTTTATGACCGATTACGAACTGACTCTGACTGAAATGATTAAATGAACTTTTCCATTACACACATCGTCTGCGTACATCCTCGCACTTATCTAGCAACGGATTAAAAGATAAATGCCGTGCGTTCGGGGGCTTCACTCCATAAATCCACGCGACAATGATTCACAAACGACGCCGTCGACGTTGCGAGTCGTCTTTGCGACGTTGTTGAAGGGAGGATAGTCAGAGAGGTCTAATCGAGAACTTTAGCTTCCAGCGAAACCGTCTCAGAACTCTTAAGCAGCAGCTGTAGGGCTTTATAAAAGCTTGAATGATCGATAGACTTCAAACTGACGGGAACTCTTCGTACAGCGCGTAATAGACGACATAGATTTCTTAATTATTATGAAAACACTGCAATACATTGCGCTACTGTGGATATTTGGAAACGGATTGGCATTTTATCCTTTCGCAATGTAATATACCTCGTTTATTTCCTCGAAAGGACATTCCGCGGTTTCGTTGGGGCACAAACCACCGATGAAAGATAAACACTAGACGAAATGCGGTTTCATAAATTGATTGGTGTGTACATTGTCGAGAGAAACGTAGCGAAAGGGGTAAAAAGGTACGGTTGAATGCTACCCGACTTTTTACAGCGCAACCAACAAATGTCTCGATCGAGAATTCGATTTGAATAATGAAATTTTAAGTGTTTGAGTAACCTCAAATGGGATCTTTTGTCTGCGAAAACAACGAGAATGGTTTGAAAAAATTGAATAGGTGGTTGGATCGAATGTTAGAAGTGTGAACGAAATTTCGTTCGTCATCCAAGATATTTGTTTCTATCCCGGAATGAAATTTCGAACAGATGTCCATAGAATAGTTTGTCCTT
Organism: Nomada fucata; assembly: GCA_948146005.1. Lineage (NCBI taxonomy): Eukaryota > Metazoa > Arthropoda > Insecta > Hymenoptera > Apidae > Nomada > Nomada fucata. The sequence continues at coordinate 12,120,082 of OX411275.1, forward strand.
TTCACAACTACTCGAATACAATAAACCTGCGGAAATATTTTTACATTCTGTTGCTTCACAGGCAATTGTAATTGACAACTAATTAGATTAGAAAAAAATCATTAAAGTTTTACGAATAGCGTAAGCTTAATAGTAGAATGCTTCGCATTTATATAGTATCGAAGTTATACTCAAGTGTATATTATTGGGTTACAGAAAGTTGCTGCGGGATAAAATTACCGTGCAATAAGATATAGCCCCTTTAGGTCATAAACTATTTATGGCTGGCTGCGTGCCAACCCATTTTTCTACGAGTGCCACTTTAAACGCCGTCGATTCTTCGATTTTCCTGTAAATCGTGGGCAAGTGACCAAGAAAGGTATTCCCCTTCTTACGATCGCAAACGGCTCGACTCAGAGAAATGGACTTAAACAAAACTTCCAAGAGTATTTTATCGACAGAAACTCGTCACAGTTTCGCTTCTATCAATAGAAGTGTTATTCAGTTCTTATCTATCTTGTGGATATTTGAATAAATAAAGTGCCGACAAATATTTGAATCTCTAAATTGAATGAAATATAATAATAATGTTAAATAAATGACCGATACATTTCTCATATTAACTTGAAAATTTGATTATATTGCCCCGATTAAAAGACATAATTCCATAAATCTATTTTACATTCAATAACTGAATCCAGTTTCGTTACCTCGTTATTATTAATACGAGCGACAAATTTTAATTTAACTCAACAGAAATCTAATTTACACGGTTAGAATCGTTCATCGATTTTCTGCTGCGCTCGCTCAAGCATTCCATACAGTCCACCTTTTATTAGAAACCCGGCACTTTTAATAACCTTTGCACCCTTTAACAAAATCGCGAGAAAATTATAAAATAGAAATCTAGACATCCACGAAACCTTTGCACATTCGAACTCTCGACTTGTCCTCGACAATAAGCTCGCGTTCCACCCTTATCGATATCGGCACCATTATTTCCGTTCTGCGTTCGTTCTCCGTGCCCTGCGTCCGACACTTAAACGTGCATCGGGAGTCGTGCGTCTTCTCTATCAGGGTTCGACGACGATAAAGCTGACGTCCCGTTGCCAGTTGGAATTCAGAAAGATCGCTGCGCTGGCCTGGCGCAAAGGCTCGACAAGGGACGAAAGCGAAGATGGGAGGAGAAACTGGCATCGGGAAACGGACAGATCGGAGACGTTGAAGAAACGGGAACTGTTATAAGAGTCACGGTAATGCCTAAATGAAACGAGCGAGAAGAAAAATCCGAACGGCCTCGCGAGACAGTCACGTCTGTCGTGCTCCTTTCCGATTTATCGTTTTCCCTTATCCCTCCTCTGATTTCCGTCGCGGCGGAAGCCGCGGAATTTCTCGTATCGCTTTCCTCTGATGTTCCTCGCATATTTTTCCCATCTTTGACGAGGGGAATCCTGGCGTATGATCGAGACGTCCGGAATACGCCGGCGACGTTGGCTTTCGAAAATAAAGACGAATGGATAAGGTATCGACTTTGGTGGTTGCTTCGTCTTGCTGACTCGAACGAGCGATCGAGGGACCGAGGAGGCGAAATCACCGACGTTGCGATCAGTCTGCACGAACATTTTTTTTAGTGTTTAAACGGATCGGTGCGGGGTGGGGAGGCAGATGTTCGATAACCGAAACGGGGGTAATAAAATTGCAGTTCAACTTTTATACACAGGAATGTTGGTACGCAATCACCGGCCAACGAATGGTTCTTTTTTTTCGGTGGCAGAAAATTGAGTGGCTCGGGCAAAATAAACTGTATATGTACACGTGCACATGTATAGATTGCTTATATAGATTGTGCGAGATTAGAAGCGTTTTATAAATTACGCTGCAGTGGGATATGAATGCAAATAAGTGGTACCTTCTTTACGCTCTATGTTTTGGATCTTACGCGGAGTGTTTTTAACAAGAAGGTTTTTTTTTCGAATTTGTAAATGTGTCTGCGACGGAATTGATCATTTGACGGGGCTTCGAGTCAATCTCGCCGTCTTACGCGACGGGCTCATTGTATACGTCATTTTTCTCAGCGTAAACGGCCTCTGTATGTTCCCACCCCGGAAGCCTGTCAAACACAGATCGATTGAATTCGCGCTGCCTGAAAATCGATTCGCTCTGTACACCGGATGGGGTTGAAAGAAGACAGAGACTGATGGTTTTGGAGGTATTGAAAGTGTCCCGCGATTTCTTCCCGGCAATCGTTACTCGTCCCGTATCGAGAGGTCAAAAAGTATTACTGAAACTAAACATAATTTATGGTCAGAAATTTCGTAAGATTTCGATGCTGGATCCAGCATCATCGAAAGGAAAGAATACCGGAGTCCCTTCAACGATACGGTCCAAGAATCGAGCAATTGCATCCATCGCGGCAAAAATCGCTAACCATCGGGACACTTTCAATTTTACACCCGATGCACCGTAATCACCGTTTCACATACATATATCTATTCACCGGTGTACGATCTTTTCACCGGTCGCCGACCACTGTTGATTCACGCGCGAGAGTGGTCGTCACGATCGATACGTGCTTCACAATCAACCATCGACACTACATGTATGCGCGTCCCAGTCACGACCCCGAATATATATTTCTGGAAGGACTGAGTGAAATTATAATACCTTCGGGACATTTTATACGCGTATTATAAAGTTTGTTAACTTGAATTTGAAAGTGTGCTGTACTTAAGCGCGCCTTACGATATATACCAAGTTTTTAGCATGCCAGTTCTACATTTCAACCCTTTTATTTATTTACTGCAGATGTATATATTTCTTTTCCGATATCTTTGTTCTGACTTGACGAGAACCTCTCGTGCTTGGCTGCAAATCTGTGCATCACTGGGTAATTAGTTTTTTATGTCGATATTTCTGCGTTGTGAAATAGTATTCTGGTACATTACGATGAGATGATACTACTCAATGGATGCGACGAAACGATCTGAGTTCGCGTGAAAATAGGAAATCCAATCGATCGGACCGAATATTAAAGGGTCGATATAAGACTTTCCCAGATTACGTACGTGGCAGTAATTATTCTTCCATAATGCTTTGTTAAATATATAATGTCGTAATGTGCCCATTAAAAAAAATCGATTTCTATCAGCACAGCCGCCACCGTAGCTATTAAAGATTAAACGTCTCAATTAACTTCAAGCCGTCCATATTTATCTTAATTGACTGTCGTTCCACCCGAAATTTTGTTACAATAATTCTAGCTTCCGCTCATCGATCCCAGATATACGCGCAATACTCTCGCAATCGCCGATACATATAGACTTTAATCGAAATCGACGCGGCACCAAGTGACTAATATTCCTCGTCAATAATTTCCGTCTGCTCGACCAAGTCTGCTTAAAATACCATCATTTATCACCTATCAAGCCTCGTATCGCTGTAACAATCGGAACAAGAGGTGGGTCGAACAGGATTATGTTTGCCGTTCTCGTCTCGCACGTCATCAGCTTTAACCCTGGCCCTTACCAATCGCCCGGAGTGCCCTATCGCGAATGATCGTCGGCTACGTAAATCAAGTCGCGCCGGGGACGTCAAAAACGAAGAAGCAACGAAAAGTGCAAAGACAAACGACCGGTTGCGCGTGCTACGAGGGGAACCGACGTCTCGACGTTGAAAACGCGCCAGAAGTTCGCGGAGAAAAGAGAAATGGATACGCGCGGCAGCCTAGAGGACAGTGGAGAACGTGGCAGAAGGCAAAGGGACAGGAGAAACGATTCGAAGCCATGCATCGTGAAACGCAACGGAGCGCACTCAGCCGAGTCGATACTGGACGCGTATCGATTTCGCCTCGGTTTTATATGCCATCGATAAGGGACCGCGTACAGTAGCTCGCGACTTCTTGCTTCGTCGCGCGAAACCGTTTCGACGGGCAAATTTCCGGCACGGCGAGGAACGTTATGGAGGAATAAGCTGGAAGTATATTATGGGTAGATATTCGAATGATTCCTTCATAGGCGGAGATGAATTGCTGGGCACGGTGTTCCCGTGGAATTCTGATGTTCCGGTAATGACAATTTGTTCGAGCTGGGCGAGTAGTTTGAAGTGATTCGAAATCTGGTATTGGTTTATTCGATGTTTGTTTGGGCAGGAATGTGTAGACAGGAGAGAGTAACTGTTGCGACGAGAATAGAATTACACGTGCAAACAAATATTTTAAGCACTGCAGAAAGTAGTAACATCTAGAATAATATAAAAGATTGTGAAATAAAGCGTAAGGCCCAGCCGAATCCCAACTCGTATTATCGGAAACGTGGTGAAACACGTCTTAAGCAGTAAGTCGGCACACGCACGCACGTCACGCACCCGATGTAATTTGGACGAACTGGGCAACGTTCCAGGGGAATCGTGGAATTGAATTATTCCTCTCCTTTCGTTCTGTCTTTCGATTCTTTTGTCCCGGACACCGGAGAACTCACGTATTACGCTTTCGATCGATCGCACTACAGAAAATTACTTGTTCCTTTGTCGGCGTACTAGTTGTATTAGTTCTGGGCGCGCTGCAGACTTTGTATATTAACAAGCAATGAACGTTATCACGGAATTGTATTATGAACGTGAACGGAATACGCCGGGCTACTTCGGAATTGGAGTTATTAATTTAAATGAGGGATGTACAACAATTCTATTGAACTAATCAACGTTTCATTGTTCAAATTGAACGAGAACAGTATGTACTACGTACCATTACGACACATTCTACTTGTGTAATATAATAGCAGGAACATAGAGTCAAAATTGCTAGATCGTATTACAAACCGCGACTGATATTAATTAATCTTTATTAAGAGTTAATTGTGCCCACAGCTATTACGTGATATTCGTATAATCTGAATAAAAATATATTATTGAAAATATTAACTCCTTAATCGCGCGAGAAGCTTTTAAATCGGATTTCCATTATCGTCGAGAATAAAACAGATCTAATATAGGCATTAATGCGCGCATTATCGCGAATGGAATCGGGCGAGAGCTTGAAAAATTGGTTCCAGCCAGTAAACGTATTAACTAAATGTGTCGGGCAATTTGGCGGAATAAATCAGTTGCTCGCCCATCGGAAATGACGTTGTTTAAGGATTAAAATATAAATGTCTTTCGTTTCCTCTCATTTTCACCGCGGCACAGATTTTAATGAGATCGATTGATAGCTCCGCATTGAAGCTACGTTCCCCGTGCAATGGATTATCGGAAATTTCTAAAACGCGCCACGTATAATGCAACACGGAAAGAGTACCGCGATACATGTTACACGCTGATGCAATTTTAACAAAACCGATGCGTAAATTAAGATCGTTCAAAAGTAATGGCACCATTAAACGTACATTACGTTTGAACGGAAAAATAAATGGTTTAATTGAATCAGATAAATTTATTCATTTGTATTCCAGTTTTCCATTCGTGAATGTAGAAATTGAATATTACTACCGATTAAAAGGTGTAACTTATCATGCCGGCCTGGGTTACAAATTTGATTACAATATTCGTATGTAATACATATACTTATATGCATAGCCGCAGTCGGACTTGTATGCATGGATTTGTGTGTTTCAAAAAAATATACTTTACTCTGAAATAAGATTGAAGATGGCTGACATTCGAACTACACGACGCGGAAAGATAACTTTACCCCGCGTTTCGATAAATTAAATTCATTTCTTGCATTAAACACGATTCGTTGTTATTAAATTTTACTGTGAATGTTGCATTGATTTTCGATTTATATGAACGCCTTTGCTTATACCTGAATGATTGCATATTTGTCAATATAATGCTTGATTTTCAGCTTGATGTAAGAAACTCTGGTCACTTTAAGATACTGCGAAATGCGCAACGAAAAATGCAGCAGTCAGAATAACGCGAATGTTCAAGGAAATTTGAGAATTGTGCAAAAAAGGGAAAACCTTACAAAACAATGTTCTGATGCCCCGTCGGTAAAACTTGATTAACCCGTCAACTTGGACCCTCCTTGATTAAAAACTGTCCCCGTGCGTATAATCAACGCGTAATTAGAATTTTTTTCGTCGCTTCGTGCAGCGAAGTTCGCTATATTGTACCGGGCCACTGTCACAGACGAAGGACATTGAAATATTACGCAAAACCTGCCGCCAACATCCCTCAATTTCATAAATTAAAGTCGCAGCCGAAATGAAAAAACGACACAGTGTCATAGTCGTAACGCGTGTGTCTCGTGTTTAAAACAGAACTGTCATCATCGATATTGCACGGTGTTGCTATATATCCAATGCATTAAGCGTAAAAAAAAAAACGAAGCAATTTATGAACAACGTCTGAATGTGTCATGAATTCGCGTGCCTTCATGAAAAAAATATCCAAAGAACATTGTCACCTTTCGAACCAACCGCCAAGCTTGGTTCAAATACGCAAGTTAATAATTGTTGGCCGAACGAGGTCTTGTTATATCCAATAGAGATAGAAGAAAGTACGCGTAAATTCAGGATAAACGAATCGAAGGAACCGCCTAGGGTAAAATGTAATTTCTTTTGTTTTATCGATCTGTCTGTCCATCGGGCAGAACCACTTCCAAGGGATTAATGGAATATGCATGGGCGTACAAAGTGACCCGAAACGACAAAAAGGAAAGGCTGTGGGCGCCGAAACAGGTGCAAAAAATAGAAATCCCATTGAAAGTTCGCGATACTCGACGCCGCTATTACATCGAGCCCGAATAAAAAACCGGATGGCAGACTTTTCCATTTTTTTCGCGGCGGTTCATTGTGCTCTCGAGTGGAAAAAGAAAAGTGAAAGAGAAGCTCGGCCCCGGTGACAGGAGAAAGAAAGCAACACGTGAGAGCCACTGATCTGTAATAGAACGTACTCCTCTGCAGGGCAGTGACCCGTGCGCTCACGGGACGCGAACCAGCCTCCTTATCAATTGTGTCATTATGAAGTTAACGATCTCTGCTTGTAACAATGGCCAGTCCGTACTGAAAGTCTCATGATCCTTCGCCATCTTCTCGACCGGATGTATCGTCCGTGTCGTTCGATTTCCCTCGGGCCGGAAGTCGCCGTCACGATTCAAACCCTGATTCCCCTGAGCGTAGCATTTCAAACCTTAATCAATTTTAAAGCGCTACATCGAAGGCAATGGCCACTGTCGTCGTTCCGACGAATAACGTAAATAGTATTGGACCGCGTTTCCGACACCCTTTTCGTTCTATTTGCCCATCCCTTTCCTCTTCTCGATCGCATACCTGAAATATTTGTGTTTGTATCGCGACGACGTGCTGCGTTTCGGCTGTCGAGAAATTTGATTTGTTCCGTTGTCTATTTCGGCGACATAGTCGTTTCTTTATATTTGCTGTATGTAGTTTGGGTCGATAAGCGGTGAAACTATTTTAATATATTTCTTTCATGATTTCGAATTGCATCAGAGATTATGCAGTCCTGATTACACGAAACTGGCAAGTCGGACGGGTTATCTTTAGAAGATATCATCTGTTTACTGGACTAGTTTACACGACAGACTCAGCGGTCGAGACGAAATGGATTTTTGAATTGGAATCTATCGCTGGGGCAGGTGTCAGCAGTTTTTAAAGGTCCTGGGTGTGGAAATGGGAGTGATAGGGCAGATCTTCGTTCGGAAGGGTTTGGTGTCCTGGTGAGGATAAGACAGGGTTATAGGTTACGAACTATAGTGCTTACGTTGCCAGCATCTCGATGCTTCTTGGTACACAGAATTCGATATTTTACAAAATCTTATGTACTAAAATCTGTATTCATTTGTTCATGCAGGATATCTTCGATTGTACCTGTATACTGTACATAAAAATCATGATTAAGTTCGCATTAAATTTATACGAATTTGTATCTCCTTGCAATCTGAGAGTTAGTAAGGCAGGATTCTCAGTGGTTTACTGAATAATATGACAGATACGCCTCTGAGAAATACCGGGACATAATCTTAGCCTGCTGCGTCAGTGGTTAACCTTAGTCTTTGCTCTCGCTGTTTAATGTAACTCGTCGGTTGATTTTCTGCAAAGCACTTAGTCCTCGTTAAAAGTCCATTAATTTGATTCAACCTCGAAACACTCATCTTTCCGCGTGCTGTAGCAAGAAACCTTCAACGAAATATACTTCGTTGTTAGAACAAGACTGCAATCTTTTTACCCGAATTCCAGCAGTCGGAGCATTAACTACTTAATGCCGTAGTTCTGCTTGCATGTAACAGTTTCAATTAAACCTCACCCGATAAATCGCAATTGTTTTCGCGGCCAAACTCATCGAACTTACGAAGAAACTTTTCCAATCATGTCTCTTTAAAAAGTCCAGTATTTCAATCAGCAAGAATTCGAGAGAACAATGCGCCAATTGATTTTATATGCACGTGTACGCAATTACGAAAATACAAATACATATAATCACCATACAGGTATAGTGTAGATCATAATCCGATTCAAAATCTCGACTCTAAATTTTCAATCCGATCAGAAGAATTGCCATTCAACAACTAAACCAACGACATCAGTCCTCCCATTCTGAAATAATCAAAACACTTCCTCCCCGTTCATCGACATCTCCGCCCCAATCTAAATACCCGACTCAACCTCAAGCAACTCAAACCTTCACCCATCCTGACGACACATTCCGTCCCCCAAAATCAACCCAATCCACCGCGATCAAAAATACCCCCAATCGCCGATCCATTATACATCACTCGTCCTACGTCACCCTTTCACTCGTAACAACACTTTTCCCACACAAAGTGGCCGTGATTTATGCGTCCACCGGTGTACGCACGGCAACGTGACGTCTATCGTTTGCGGACAGAGACGTCGCGTCGCTCAGCCACCGGACATCCTCGCTATACGAAACTTCTACAGAGTCCTCCGATGCTATGCCCTCCGCCTGGCCCCGATGGCACATCCTCCGGCGCGCAATCTGGCACGACTAGCCAGACGTCTATTTGACGGCCACGATTTCGGCACGTATCCGCGGCTGCAAATTGCATTTTGCAGCGGGAAGCACGATTATGTGCACGTGGCCAGCCGGTACAAAGGCGTATTCAGCGGCCGTGTTATGTGTCGGTCTTGCATACGACGACAGCGGCGTCGGGGCGTGCAACACGAACTGGAATCGTTTGCGTGTTGCACGGGCGCACACGCCACGGATACACGGGTCCGTGGATTTGGGTCGCGGGCAACGACGCGACGTCCACCGGATCGACCGGATTTCAATGGATCCTGAAAGCGGCGTTCTTTTTGTGCGATTCCCGCTTTCGGGATTCGATACTTGTTGCTCCGTTGCCCGTCCGCCTCGTTGCGTTCATTGTGCAACGTTCTGTCGAACGAAACAACGGCTCCGTGAAATCGCGCGCTTTGGGCGGATGCTGACCGGGGAATCGGTCGGCTAACGTTGATACATACGCGGATGTTAGGTCGGCGGAGTAGTTGTCTTTAAGGGTGGCGCGTTGTTCGTTGAATTATTGGGGTACGCTTTATGATGTTAGGTATGGGTGGGCAGCTGTAGTGTTTTTGGAGGAATTCCTTTCGCTAGGGTAAACGGCGGAGGTTCGGGGAGGGTAGTATTTTATTATGAATTTCGTGCTCGATGGTGCTCGACACTGTTTCTTTGCGCGCATTGCTGCGACTGGGAATAGGGAGTGGATAAGTGGCGAGATGTTGGGGCGTGTTTTACTACCGGGGAATAGATATTTAACATTTTGTTCAGCGAATAATTTACCCCGCAAGAGCTGCTCGTTTTGGACACTCTTTTTGGATGATGCATAATTTTTGCAGCTGGAAGTAATATGCCGAGTTTTACAATATTTATTATGTTCATACTTGTGCGATATCCTGAGGAAAAATGTTTTAGATTGAAGTGGAGAAATACAGTGTTATTTTCGATTGGAAAAGTGGAGGGGATGTATTGAAATGTGTTAAAGATGGCGGCATATAAAAATATATAATTCGCAATTCTAAAAATTTCAGGTTGTAATAACGAAAATGGAGAAATCACGTGAGAAATTCATGAGGATCTTGCTTTTTTCACCTAATTCATTGCTGTATACTATATTTATCGAATGTTTGCGAATGAATTTTGCCTTGAATATTTAGCGCCCTATGTTTATTGAATGAACTTCGATATTGAACCCGTCTGGATGCTTCTCGTTAATATTACAAAGGATGACCTATTATCTTGGTACGGCGCAGTGAATAATTTACGAGATAATTTGATGGCCCTACTTGAGCGGAATTCCTTAGATATTCGAAGGGGGATAATGAATTATAGTGATGCAGAATCAAGCCGAAAAGATAGCCGGTTGCAGATATTAAATATGCAATGAGAAATATCGATCTATAATTAGTTTTCAATCAGTAGGAAGGTAGTTCTATCTTATATATTTACTTCGTAATGGAACAAATTTTTCTTTTAATTGTTCACGTAATCGTCATTGTCACTAATTTGTTTCTATTCACTTATTCCATTTACATATTACGCAATTTCAAATTCTCTCAGTAAGTATTGCTATGTACATTGCGATTACTATAACTATCCAACGAAATGTCTAACTTCATTAGCATCATTAATTATTTTCATATTTTTAGTAACTTCTATTATTCGAGGCAGTTTAGAAAGACTGAGAAACATTGTACACCGCACCTTTCATTTCAACTGCTTTCTATATTTCAGCAGGAACAGTTTCATGTTAGTCATAATCATTAGATCCTACTCATCTCGAAGTCAGTCCAGCAACGCCACAAAGCATCGCCGTACAATTAGCATAGAACAAACCTCGCTCCACGATTACATGTATCGTACAATAAATTAAATACAGCTACGCAAGAATTTTGTAGAGGTGCAAAATCGTGAAGTTTCGAGGCAAACGCGACGAGCACGCAACACCCGGTGCACTTCAATTTCTGCAGGCTAATCCTTGCAAATTATCAGCAGTCCACGCGTTCTTGAGCGTATTCGCAGGGATGCAGCTGCTTGAATTAAATATTTAACCCGGCGGAGTGCTGAATGTCTGAGCGGTGTGTTTTCGTCGAGCAAAAACACGCGAAAGTTGCTCGCGGTTCACACGGAAACATGCATAATGCGGATTTAAACCAGCGCAGCAGCTGGGACAAACGTTTTGCCAGCTTTAGAGTTCCGATGGCATATCGTTCATCGATCTTTCGTTCGTCGAATTCGAATCGAGGCTGTAAAATTTTTAAGCATATCAGTCAATTTGGTCTGAATCGTTCGGTCCATTTACGTTCACACCTCGTCGCGCGTTGAATTAACGAGAAGCACGCTCACTATTTTTCTCGTCGATGGCTTCCTCGATTTTATGACGGAGAACGCTCTGAATATTATTCTTGTCCCGGTACGGTACGTAGATAGATACGACGGCAGTGTCTCTAATTATTATTTAACTGTTGAACCCATTAGCTGTCGAAATTGATTTTTATGAATTTTTTTGTAGCCTCTGTATATAGAATTCTTCTGATACAATGGTATATCCTTCACTCCATCACTGACGAGGCGAACCAGTATTATTTACGGATTTATTTGTATCTACTGAGAATGGACGGCTTTGTCAATACTATCATCGATACGTTAATTATCCCAAAATTTATATGATTTCCGCGAGTAAATCGCGATTAATTTCCCCGAATGCTTCCCATAATAATAACCTCTACCACAAGCAAAAAACACTATTTCCTATCAACGCTTCTAACTTCGGAGTACACACCGGTAATTCATACATTATTACATTAATCAAAATCCTATCCACCATTATTCGCCAAACAAATCAAACGATCCGCGAAAACCAATTTCTCGCTTAATTGTCCTTCCGCGATCCACCGCACCTCTAATTCTAATTCACCCATTCTTGCAATAACCGAAGAATACCACGTACAACACGTAACCAATCCTAATACAACTCAAACCGAACCATTCGTCCGCTTCTCCGATCAAATTCACCCGACCCGAAACTTCGCCACCCCAATTTACAAACCCTCCACACAGCGTTAATCCTCCCGCACACCCACGCAGCTCCCAGAACATCTCACTCGCCGCACGAACGTACCGAACGCCAAACGTTCACCCTTAAAAATCCTCGCCCCCTCCCCATCCCCCTCCGCGTTATCCACGGTTGTCGCGTCTGTCACGCGTTTCCCCCGCAGTTTCGACACGGCTACAACCCACGAAGTCACGCATCCAGCCACGTCGTGCTCTCCGCTCCGTCCGGTTAATCCCGCCGGTGTTCCGCGCGCGCTTCGACGTTTACATCGTTTCGCTCTTAACACGCCGCCGTGCGGCCGGTCGAAAAATAGAATTCATTTGAATAAATCGCTGCGGAACGAGGCGCGCGTCTCGTCGGGCCGATTCGAAATAGAATCGGGCCTTTAAGCGGTACGCCGGGCCACGTCGCGTCGGTTCCGGTAAGCAGATTCCGCATAAAACCGGAGGCAATATCGGTCGGAACAAGTTGCCGTACGGAGAAATTGAAAATCCGTATTCCGCGCTCTCGCACCCCCCTCCCCCCCCCTCCTCCACACTCCCCGCCGCCCCGGATAAACGTTCCTTATTCGTTTATTCGCCGGCGTCGTTGGAATACCTCGCACGTTGTCCGGATCGTCGACGGCGCTGCTCGGCCGTCGTGAACGAAAGTCTCCGCGAATTTCGGGGCGCTTGCCAGGACGGTACTCGTGCAGGGATCCTACGAAGGTGGTAAATTCGCCGCGTAACTTCGTGGCAGTCGCATCTTTTTCGTGCTATCTCGCGTTTCGCGCGACCGTCGTTCGCTTTGATCTGTCTGGCGTATTTGCGAATATTCGCGTGAATTCTCGCTCGTACCTACGGTTCGCTGTACAACGTCGGTCAAAAGTCTCGGACCGCGTCTTTGGTTTGCTGGAATGCTCGACGATTCGTTCGTTTCAATGTTAAAACTGGAGAGACTGATCCTTACTTCAACTAAGTTACAACGTGTTCTGTGTTGATTATGTCGTTGAAATTTGCGATTCATAGTCGGTTGTGAAATTCTGGTAAAACGTCTCGCTCGGAACGCCTGGCGGTTCCGTACTTTTGGTCGACTGTGTACACGCGAGTGTACCTAGAGTGTGCCTGTTCGAGGGGATTCTGGAAGATTACAGAATTCAGGGAATGGGCCGTCATTTGGTTGTACACGCGTGTTTCCAGAGTTTCGAGACTTTGCCAGCTGCGTGTACGGTCGATCAATCGTTTGTCGTTGTACCGGGAGAGTCTTGGAGAGAGTGTCGAGTGGACATTTAGATTGAAACAGAGAGATGAATGGAATACGTAGGCTACGATTATTCTGTTCTCTTTGGATTTGTTGTAGCTTTTCTTGTAGAATACAGAGGTTGATGTCGAATTGATGATAGCTTGTGTCTTTTTTTGTTGAACTTTCAACCTTTGCATGGAAACTTTCGGGGAATTTTTCCTCGCCTTTCCCCGCTTTGAACGTTCCATTCGAATTACCGTACATTGTAAATAAATATTGCAAAGGTATCGTATCGAATGAAATCTTTGCGATATCTTCAAATAAATACAATCTTCCATTTTGTTCGTGATTATTTATGGCACACTTATAAATTTCATACAAAGTTTGAGCCGTCATGAACAGTTACTCAACTTGCAAGCTAATTAAAACAACAAAGTCTTACATATTTAAAATACATATTGTATTCCCCATACGAAGTACACATCTCAACCATTATTCCGGTCACCTTTTCCGAAATACGACCGCAAATCTTCATTATAAACGTTCACGCATCTGAATTCGTACGTACAACCGGCGCGAGCAGACGAATGCATCCAACTACCGGTTTTATCGCCGCATTGCACGGTCCTCGGAAAAAACCGCATTACTTACGAGATGACCTAATATTATCCTTGCGTTTTGCTTGAACAGAGACCGGAATCGCGACGGAATAGGTCGCGGACACGCAATACTCTCGACAAGCGTTCGAGGTAACTACCATAACCGGTGCTCCATTCTTCGAGTGCGTGGTCGCGTGCGTCTGCAAAAGTATAGAACAGACAGCGCCGTATACCACTCGGGGAAACGATTTCACCAGGAAGATTGCGAGAGCGAAATTCACTCGGCCCTGAATGATTCATCGATTGATTCGAAAATTTACGAAGCTCGTCGATCAATAAAGGAAACGGAGAAGAAATGGCGCTACATTTTTTTTTCTTTCACGGAGACGATTTTACTCGTCGACACACGTTAGACTATTATGAATTTCGCACGTTGTTAGCCCCGATGGACTTCTCTATTATTGTGTGCATTTTGTTCGCACGGAATTGTTGCAATTTCTTTGGGCCGACATGCATTATTATCGTTTGTTAACATTAATGGGTTCGACGACTGTTGGAATTATTCGGAAATAATTGGAGGATGCCTTTGCTTCATTATTTCGAATCAAAGGAAACTTGAAATAATGGTCGAACGCAGTCGTTTGAATACTTGCTTCTTTTAATATTTTTAATGAATTTTCACAGAGTTAATTGTTCCTGTCTTCTCGGCTGGAATTCTTAATTATTCGAACGACTGAAAGACTCTTCCGCTATGTTGAATTAAAGTTTCGCGCCGCATCTGCTATTTATTATTAACCCTGAACGGGGAGCTGCGTTATGCAATTCAAAGGAAGCCTAAAAATGACTGCAATTCAATTGCAATTGCAAGATATCGTCTGTGCTCAATAAATTGTTTAAAATGTAATACATTTCTTATCTGCAATCTAATATGAATGTAATATCACTCATACCTGTAATATAATTTTTTTTTATCACCTTTAAGCTTTCACCTTTTTTAATACAGGCGATTTTATTTAATTTCTCGTTAACGCAATGAACCGGAATTTCACAGCATTACGCAGGAACCGTGTTCACCGTGCACACAATTTATCTGTATACGATTAAAGCGAGTGAATTAATCTTATCAAAGGGAACGTCGGCCAATTTGCTGTACGAATCATTTTTAACGCATACGCTCGGTGCATAGCAAACTTCGAAAATTAGCCAAATGAAGCCACGATGTTGGTTACCATTTTTTTTTTACCCCATTTCCTTTTCTCCCACACCATTTTATATGCCGGGTGCCTGAAGCTTTCGCGCACACATAGCGGCGATAAAAATATTATCGCGTAAAGAAGGCTCGTCGAAAGCCTTCCATCGGATCCATTTAGAGTTTAGAAGAATCGACGATACCTTGCCTTGGATAATAACGGGACAAGGAAAAATATCAATTTAAACGTTTTCGTTTAATTAAAAATTCTACAAATCACGTGCATCCCTATTGAACGTTCCTCGACCCTGTGTCCGCATGTTCCTCTCATTCTGCTTCACCACTTCTCCCTCGAATGCGTTAATTAAAACCGGCGGCAAACTAATCGCGTATTTTTATTTTTAACGGTCGCTTTAATGAGACGTTCACGAGAAATTTATGGTTCATCGAATTATGCCGCAAATGCTGTAGCATGCATGACCCTTTCCCCTTGTTTCTGTCAGTATTTGAAATATTAGAGATGGGGGAATACCGCTGGGGTCAGGCGAGTCCTGTAGCTGTAGCTTTTACGATTCTGAGTTGCTTGGGACGTTGAATTGACGGGGGAGTGCTTGTTTAACGAACGACCATTCAAGTTCAATATTTTTTCATGTTCGTACGATCTATTCGAACGAATGGGGTGTGACGGGGTGGTGATTTTGAACGAAGGGTCGTTGGTAGAATGTGATTTAAGTGAAAGATAAGCGATGACTGGTTGAAAATACAGAAGGTGATTGATTTTAATTAATGCAGATTGTATACAGGTATCAACTGATGCAGCTTGTGAAAACTTTTGTTTGCATAGTGTTGGTGAATAATGAAAAATGTAACAGGGCTGATATTGTTCTTATTGTATGCAAAACTTTGTACCGCCTCTTGATATTTCTGACGAATAGAAGGGAATCGTCCAGTCTCTAGACCGTTTCAAATATGCTTCCGTTGGAGAAAAGTGCGGTCAGAAAGTATATGTAACGATTTGCTCTTTACTTTCTTAACATTGCTGATATTGAAGTTATTAGAGAAGTATATCAAATTATACAAGACTCATATAATGAGTTCTTGTCTCAGAAACAATTAATATACTGTTCTACTTGTTGTACTATGAAATTTTGCATTCATAACGCTGTCGGATTAGACTTAATCCTTCCCGCCTGTCCACTCAACCTATCAATTAGTTGACTGCGTCACACAACAACAGCGCTCACCAAATTTTCCACCATCATTTGCATCCAATCATTAAGATTCGCCAACCCTTTACTCCAACCCCCTCTCTCTCTCTCTCTCTAAAATACTCCAACACCTCAATAGCCCACGTCGAGATCCCTCCATCAATCATCCTTATTCAAACAAACCGAAACTACTCCAAAAAGAACCATCCGATGGTCCCTCGAAGAAATCCAAGCGCCTCCACCACCACGGGGCAGCCTTTCACCCCGTAATCTCAGTCCACAGTGGGCGAACGTTGTTCCGGACGTTGACGAATTTCGTTATTGAATATTAATCCACGTCGGCTTATCTGCCCGGCAATTTCCACGAGGCTCTGACGGGCTCGTTACCTTTGAAATATCGACTCGCCTCCCGTCCCGGCACGACGCTACCGTATCGCGGCTCTTTTCTTCCTTTGACCCGGCTCCAGGAGAAATGAATAATCCACTGCCATCGTTCCTAGCCAGGCGTGTGCAACAAGCGGGCGCGTTAATGGTTCGTTCGTTACGACTATTGCGCCACGGGAAACGCTGTCATCGAATGAATAACATCGTACCCCTGTCTCTATTCCGCCCCGATGTTCCGCGGTGCTCCTCGTCCCCGGATTAATCGATAGCCAACGAGTGTTTTCCTTTATTCGCGGGCGGATCTGCCCGCTTCGCTCGATTTAATTGATCGTCGCGAAGTGGAAGCTCCTCGCTTCGTAGAAACGTGTGCCGGCGGGGCTCGCTCGATTCTCTGCCGTTTTAACGCAACCGGAATTATTCATGTCACGTAGCCAGCGTTTTATGCGGTATTGACGCCCTGCACCCTTCCAGTCTTTTCGTACATTTTCCCCCACCATTCTTGCGGGCGAAAGATGGATATATATACGTAGAGGGAGAGAGAGACAGAGAGAGAGAGAGAACGCCAGACGCTTCATGAAAAGAGAATCGTGCGCGATTTTATTCCTGTAATGGGATGTAGTTTCCATGGTGTGCAAGCACGGGACGGGGTATTGGTTTCTCCTTGATTAATTTTATCGTTCGAAGGAAATTTGCGGGCGTCAACGATAATGGAGTTGCTTCCGATGATGCTTGCTACCATTATTCGGTGAGCGGTGTGATTTTGTGTGATTTTGTGTGATACCTTGCGCGGATTGGATTCGGGTTTTTACTTGTGTCGGGGTATTGGAGTGATTATTGGAGATTTAAACTGTTTGGCGTGTGAAGATCGTGCTGTGGCTGTAGGTAGAAGGGGGGCTGGTAGCTTAATAGAGTTTGACGAGACTCTAATTGTATGTGTATATGTGTTCGTATTAGCGTGGGTAGGTACGTAATGCCTGTAGCCGGAAAACGGTCGCTGTGCATCCCGTATAATGGAATCCTGAAGGCGCATCTTTCGGTGTTGGATAAAACTGAATTCTGTGGGAGATAGAGATTAAAGTTGTTTTTTCATATATTTCTCGTTATTGTTATTATAACATTTTTTTGTTATTATATATTGTATATTTATTATATCAATATATTATGTTGCTTCTTGTTATTATAATATTTTCTATACGTCAATTAATTACAAGATCGACTCGAGTCGAATTGCAAATTTAAAAACGGATGTGGTGACAGTTGAATCCGCGGTTACAAATCTTAAGAAAATTCAACGCCACGTTGTTTTTAGAGAATATACATTGGACGAGCATGCATGTATGTAATAGGAACATGCACAGCTTCTAAGTCAACCCGATGTCGGGTTAAAATCGTGAGCTTAGGGGGAATCTTGCTGGTGTGCTTCCATCACTATAACACAGTAACCCCGGTTGATGTTGCGCTTTATGTGAGGTACGTGTATCAGGAAATACGATTGTTTGCCAGCTTGATTCCACCGTCTTTGAGGCGACACCGGTGAACAATGATGAGTTAGACGGTGGACAATTGTAGGAATTGATCACACCCGAGGTTATCTCGCAACGATGGTTTACGATCATAGTTTGTCACAGTCACGTTGGTATATAGCGTGAATATCAACCTTTCTCCGCGGAGGACCAAGAAATTTTAGTGCGCCGGAGATACACCAAGCTTTGATAACGGCTCCAGACACGTGTAAAATAAATTCGGTGATGTATGACAGCTTGACAATTCTCCAAACGCTTAATTTCTACGACGGCACTAACAGTATAAAATATGTTCGGTACCTTCCATTAAAATCAGTTTTTCTAAGTGATCATTTAATAAGAAATAACTGATTTAATTTTTCACTCACTTTTGTACATTTTCATTTTACCATCGTATCGCATCGAGCGCGAACTTCTTCTTAATAATATATTTTCTGTTTATTCGTTTGAGCGTGAATTAGGCTTCATTTGATTTGTGCTGGTACAGAATAATTATTTACGAGGCAGCATTCATTTGGAACACAATAATATGGTATCAATAATACCAAGGTATCGAAGAACAAGTTGGCAGACAAATAGTTCCTCGAGTGGCCCTTGCAGGGTGAGCGGAACTGGCCTGTCGAGGGAGGTGGTGGGGGAAAAAGACAAGGTATCGAAGAATAATCAATCGGTGGATGAGATAAAGGTAAACCATTAATCATACCTGGAATTCAACATGCTTCTAGTTCTCCTCGTTCAAAATAAAGTATATTCTACAGAATTGAATTAAATTTGCATACTCTTGCAGAAATGCAGTAGGTAAACAAAGTACATTGCACATCGTTCTTCTTGTTATTTACATTACACAACAATAATATACGTATTCCCTAAACATAAACATTATCGAATCTGATTAACTAAATACCCGATTCGTGTTTAAAAAATACGTATTAGTGAAAACGCATTTCGTTCCCTCCCACGAGATCGTAGATCTTCCGGAACTGACATTAAATTAATACTTACCGCTACGCAGTTTCGAACCTTTTGTGTTTCAACAATTTCCCCGTGACTTTTCGCGCGACCGGGCAAACGGAAGGTGCAATGTCGGCGAGAGAGTTTCCCGAAAGTCGAGCAAATCTCGGTTCGGTCGTACGAAACTCGAAAATAACGCAAGCCCTGCACTCGTTACAGTTCCCGGGCCGAACTAATTACGACAAAGGGGAATATATTTTACGTTACGGAATTATGAAACTTCTGTTGTACTTGCCCCCGTCAACTAATTGCGACATTCTAGGATATATATAGGTACGCCCCGGCAACGTACAAGCAACGGGCGAGCTGACATTCCAACGAAATTTCGGTCGACGTTTCGTACGTTCTGCACATGTAGGGAGGCACGAACAATAGGGAAATACAGAGGCGTTTTGAAACCCCGCACCTAATTTAAATGCGAGCACACCTCAAAGTAACGCGTACTCGCGCAGACTTGATAACACTGCGACTGCCATCCGCTGTATTCGCAAGGTTCGACGGCTGTCAGCACCGTGAAAATAACGCTTCACAGTGATTAACCCTTAAAAGTTGTAAGTAAAGTGCCCTATGGGGACATCACATTTATGTTATAGAAAACGAGGAGTTTCACAAGACAAGCGTTTCGACGTATTTGTTATAGCTACGGGTTGGAACAATATTTTATTTCGCCATATAATTTTAATGATAGCAGTTCTAATAGTGATATGGTGTAATTGAAACGAAGTGAAGTACCACCTTCGTCGTCGACAGTACAGAGTTAACTAGTTTGTATTCGGTAATATCGTAATAGGTATATGATGCTTTTTGTCCTGCCATAACTGAGGATCGATGCGCACTTATTAAACAGGTATGCTAGGTAGTGAAACGTAAGGAGCCCTGAACATTAGATAAAGGGCAGAAATTTTCATGTTACTTGACAATCCTAACTCCTTTCTGCACGATTTTTTAACAGTAGAACACGCGTTAGAGTTGCTAATTAAATTCTGCAGTGGGCAACTGCACAGTTCTAACAATTCATAACAGTTATATGTTCTAACCAATGGCTCCCACGAGTTGCAGTCGAGTTTACGTTTGGAACTTGTATTCAGATACATGTTGCGCTAGTGTTTTTCAAGTCTAATATAACGATAGAAATTATGCATTGAAGGTGTCATATACCAGTAGTTACTTTACAGTCTGTTTTATTTAATTATGAATTCTATTATTAATAGAAGCGGTTTAATGAACGCCAAATTCGCAGAATTATTTAAATTTACGCCTCCATTAAGAACACCTAGTGAACACCAAAACGGCGTAGCTATACCAATGTAGTGGTTCCAAGAAGTAGTTACAGTAATTAAGTAGGTACCGCATCAAGCTTTAATGCGTTTGAGACCAAGAAAAATCACGCACAGCATAATATCTTTCCAATATCAATCAGCGTTTAATATATTCTCGATGCATCGCGTAATGAAAACCGCGGGTCGCGATGGAAACAAAGTAATACGTCAGCAGATCTAAAAGGTAAGAAAATAAGAAACACCAGATACATTCACCGTTCCCTTCAATTTACTCAACGCAACCAAAGGGGGATCGTAAACAACAAACAAACAAATGTGTGAATAATAGAAAAGTGAAAGAAGACGAGATGATGTTCGCGCGAAACATTATTCAGTGCGAACAAAACGACAAACGAAAAATTAATCCCCGCGAAACAGTCGCAGAAGCGTAGCATAGAATTGAAACGCGATATTACGTTGATACTTTCTTCCCATTTTCCGCGATATTTCGCGCACGCAATGCCGCTTTCATCTTGCTTGTTCAACAAAGCAACTCGCTGAAAGCAGCGTCGCGCAAGAAAACAGCATTTTTAAGCGCATTTCTTCCTCACGCAGGTACGAATGTTTTTTCTTTTCTACGCGCGGCCGGAGGGGGAGCTAACGCTTTAAAATAAAAATTCTCATTATTCGTGCGCCGTCGGCGTAATCCCGCGGCAACTACGAAAGGTTTAAGCATACGTACCGGAAGCATATTCTTTGAAATACTGGGTACACACGCGCGAATACGTGTCCGGAGAAGTTTATTCGCGCGGATGTTTCGTCCTTGCGCCGTTGGTATTGCTTGTATGCCTTGTGTGCCGTGCAAGAAGGAAATAAAAGACGCGACGATACGAGATGTATGTAATTTTTCTTTCGGGATTCTAAAATCTTCGAGAGCCCCGCGATGGATATAATTTACGAAACTACTACATGTTACTTAATTTTGTACCTCCTTTTCTTTTCTTAGATAATCGCCTCGAGGAATTTCTTAATTTTTCTTATTATTTTTATTATTATTATTCCCACGGCTATATTCCTCTCCATCCTTCGTTTCGCCGACAGTTGTCAAATAGCGATTCGATATTTATTCACGGCTATTGAATTGCCGTTCGAAACGTCAGAAGTAAAAGTTCAATTATCGCTGTTAACACCGCTTCATCGCCGCGGAACAGACAAGCGGCCGGTTAATTTCACCGCGTATATATATTTCAGTTAATTTCGTCGTTGAAAAACGTTACACGGTTCTTGTTCTCATTTAATCCGTCCTGGCGCGCCGCGTTTTTTTCGCACCGCGGCCTTAAAAACCGTGCTTTTAATTAAAGTTTATTCTATCCATCATCTGCCTCTTTAAACGGTCCCGGGCCAACTTTTCACTTCCGCCCGCCGTTCACCGCTTAATTTCCCTGCCACCATCGCGGACACATAGTTTTCTGTTCGGTTTACGTGACTCTCACCTTCCGACCGAGAAGGGAGTGTCTTCGTTCGGTAGGAAATCTTTACGGCGACCCAGATTTTTGTATCACGATCGACGAGCCGCGGAAATTTTACGACCGCGGAACCTTTATTATCGCTATTACACCCGCCCCGTTTTACGAGGCCAAATCCAATTACCCACTGGGCGAATTTCTCGCGTGAAATCCGCGCGCCGTACGATTAGACCGTGTTTGTTGCTGTCCTTTGATGAGATTGTGTAAATCAAACCATGATTCTGTGACGGAAGTGCGATCAAAGAACGGAGAACGTTGGATTTTATGAGTGTCTATGATTTTTATGTGCTGGGCTCGATAGTTCGTGGATTTTTTTCTTTAAGGGTAGAGAAATTTGTTTGGTTAGTTTAAAGGGGCGATTAGAAATTTTAACGAAATCGCGGACTGAAGTATTTCCGGTAGGGGTTTTACAAGTTTGAAAAAGATATGCTTAGTATTCAGTATTTGGTAAAGTAAACTGAGGTAAATTTAAGTAACAGTATATGTAACCCCTGAGAACGTGAAGCAATAGTTATTTAATCGTTGGTTACTGTGCTCTGGGTTTGTTATTTTTATGTATTGCAGATCATTTTCTGTGTGTACCGAATTTGTTTGAGGGACAATTAAGTTCATTTATTTCTGTATAAAATACTTTCACTATTGTGTATTTAATAATAATAGGAGCATATTTTAGTTTACACATATATTCCATGAAGACACGAAATATAACCTATGCCAATAAAATATCGCAGCTAGCACGGAGTAAAATAATTTAGGAGGCAGTGCTTTCAACAATACAACAAAGTCATTTCTTGTAGCAGGATAGCTTGAAAACGAGAAAGAGTTAAGCACCACTTAACGAGTCGACAGTCATCACCAGGCTGTTAAAGGATTTTCTTCTAAAGTTCAACACTTAATTGCAGTTCTTGCGCCATCCTCAATTGTAGTAATGAACTAGGCGCGGAGACATTGATAAAGCAATTATTTAAGGGTTTTATAATTTATAAAGTGCTGGGTCAGAATCTTCCGTCTTTAACTCACCTCGTTTGCAATATACGTTATGACTGCAATTTTACGGAGTCAGCGAATTGTGAATTTTGATGGATTTCAGTGCGATAGTTCGAGAGATATTTATGATACACATAATGTACAATAATTGTGAGCGTAAGTACCGAAAATTCGAACTGCTAAGCTGTTTTGCATTATTTCAGTTTATAGACATATCATATTACATTTAATGCGGTTACAACTTATTGCTACATTTTAAACAATTTTGGTGATGTTTCGAATTCATATTCAACAAGTACTACATTTTATTTCGTACCTGTATAAATAGGTCGCGCAATGTAAATTAACAAATTTAGTAATCGTCTAGACAACAAAGTTCTAAATCAAAAGATTGGGGTAGTAAGAAATATAGCAAATGAAATATTACACTTCCATTTCGATAGTCTTCTTTTATTATCCAAATGCCAGTGAACCATTGCGAATTCACTTATCAAAAACTTTGCCGTCTCGTCCAAAAATACTCAAGTTATCGTTTCAAATATAAACTGCATCCTGGCAGGGTTTTCTTAAAAACAATTACGATAAAGCTGGCGAAAGTAACATCAACTATTATAAAGCGAATCTTTGTCTTTCCAACGATAGGGGAAAAGTCTGCTGATCCGCCTTTTATTAATAACCACTCCACTACGAATAAAACATATTTTTTCTCTGACTCTCGCACGAAAACACAATCCGGCCTCAACCTATGGCAGCTGGCTTTTTAATATGTACATCGTAATCAAATATTAGATCGGCGAAGGGGGTGGGGGGGCTGACTGGATTTTCCCCTCCAAAATGTATAAAGCGTCGAATATGAGAAAAATCGTTGTTTGCCCAATCGATTTCGTATATTCCCGTTGTGTATTAACATCGGGGCTCGTTGCCCGAAATTCAATCGCGATTTCAATGTATTATAAAAACGTTTCATCCGATCGGCCACCGTGGATTCCGGCCAGATGGAAATTAATGATACGGGAAACGGGAAAATATTCGTCCAACACGTATTCCAACTATTGATCTTGCATTCGAACGTGGCCATTACCAACGATGGAAAATATCGCGCTCCTTAAAACACATTTTCACCATCCACAGGAGCTTTCAGCCCGTCGACTTTCATGCGATAACCATCCTTCTCCGGCAACTGTGTTCGCGATTCTTTTGTACTTTCTATTATGTCCGACAATGCAATTGAATTTTTGGACAGTCCTCGCAGTTCCCCCCCTTGATCGTCACGTTTCTCTCGTGCCACCGCCGGTTTTATTCGCACGCGCACCCTTTCCCGACTGACGACCAGGAGGAAAGAAGACGTCAGTTAGTTTTAGCTGGCATTATATTTCGGTTCGTTCTTACGCCATGGGACTGCCTCTAAATGGGTATTCCGTGAAATAATTATAGTGGAGTTATTGAAATTAATTTGACGGCGTAGAATTGATTTATTGCATTTGGATTTTATCGGAGTTTCACAGAGATCGGTACATTTTGGATATATTCGTCGCACAACTATTTGCAGACGTTGAATACCGAAAGGGAACGCGGCTTTTATAGATAAAGTTGAATACAGAGCGTTTAGAATTTTGAAACATTTACACACTGCGCAGATTGCCGCATACAGTTCTCAGTGAAATAGTATTTTCAGATATTGTTTATCTCATTTAGTTATTCGAAATTTCTGCGTTAGTCCACAAAGTTGACTCATCGTAGCTTTCATTAATCATCTGCGATTATAATTAAGCTGGCATCGTAGCCGAGTCTTCCTTTTTTTTAACGAGATTCTTATCACCGCAAATTACGAACAACTTTCGCATTCCGAACTGCCAACAAACGCACAAGGGCAGATCCAACAAACCGTGTCGCGTGAATTCGTCGGTTAATACGATCAGCACAGCTGGTTGAAACAGCGGAACAATAGAAAAATACGCGAAAAAAATTGGGAACAAAGGGACTTGCTGGGGAAATGACGATATGTTTGGAGGATCAGAAAGCTGGTGCATCCGGTACGCGTTTTCAAACGATTCTTGCAAGGATGGGAACAAAAACCCAGTTGAGGGCGATCAATCGTGTACACGATTGTTTCAGTCTTTCTTTCGTCTATGGAGCAATGGAATGCTTTTGCGCCGGCTGATGCACGCTCGCGATTGAAATTCGAAGTGGTTGCCGGTGGTTGTCGGTCCGATGCCTCTGGCGAGCGGTTTGCGAATCTTTAAATTTGAAACGGTAATTCGACTTCACGGTAACAGGAGAGTCGTTCACTGTGTTTGCGTGCACAGATACATATCGAACGAAAAATTCGGCCCACATTCCTCTATTTACAAATATTGTGACCGCTGCCGGCGAGTCGATCGTACGACATTAATATTGCACGCATTGATACCATAGAAAATTAACTTTGCGACGACATATATACGTATATACATACAGCTATGTATACAGATTCGCTAACGAAAGTGCTTGGGTTTTTGAGGAAAAATGTTTAATGGCTTCGATAATTTGTAGTCCATAGTACCGTCCATAGTGCCCGGTTACCAAGATATAGCTTTGTAATGAACGTGCAATAATTGTACAGACTACTGTATAGTAGAGACATAATTAATTTATTTGTGGAAAAAGAAATACCTTTGCGCTGGCAGCTTCAACAGTGTTAAGTTGGACTTATATGAATTAACCCCGTTCCAGACTTTGTATCTCCGTTCGTGTGGCTCGCGTGAAACCGTACGTTCACATAAATCCATCCATCGCTATGGAAATCCACGAAGAGGCGCACTGGATCGTCCGTCTTTCAATGAGCCAGTTTGCAGTATTGACTTCCTCTCGGCCACGATATTGTTGTGTATTAAGGGAGTGTTTGGGTTCTGAACTTTGAAAAATACCATTTTTCTTCGCATCTCCTCCAAGTACATAACTTCGAAGATATGTGTCCAAAGAATATTCCGGAATTCGTAAAAAGATATTGAAGAAGTTACAGATATCGATATTTCACCGCGCAGAATCGAGCAAGGTAATAATTATGTTCAATAATATGTAATATTCATTGTGGTAATAATTGTCACAAAACCTTCACGGCCCGGAGAATAAAATAAGTGAGTCAAGAGAAGGTAATAATACGTTCTCCATTAAAATCCACCTAGAGAAGTCACGCCACGCGTTAACAACGCAAACTGTTCCATCTTCGAACTTTGTCTACTTAATCGGAACTCGTAATTCATCGCGCGAAACCCCTTCTCGCACCTCGTCACGGAATCCACGATCGTGTCGTTATTTCGTTCTACGCGATTCTGCTGCGCGTTCCAGTCCAACGTTCCTGAATACTTTCTGAAATCACGACGCGAGAGATTAATATTCTCGGCTCGCCACCTTCGCCGGGAAGCATTCAAAGATTTCCGCGCCAAGGTTTCCCTCGGACTTCGCTGCTCAATTAGAACTCGCGCGACTAACAAACGACAGTGTTCCTGTCTCGCCCGGAAACCTTACGAATCTCGTTCGCGAATAAATGAAGACAACAGCGTGAAACTCGCGGGCGACGAACGAAAATCAAACAGGAGAGACGGACAGAGAGGAAGGGGGACAGAGGCAGAAAGAGACGCTCGAACGACTTTCCTCGCCTGATACTGCAATATCGTGTAGCCGGCAGCAATTTTATAAATGCTACGTTTTTATGCGGTCAAATAGTGCCGAGTCGGCGCGATTTAACCGATCCGCCGTTCTTTTTCGATGAGAATGAAAATACAGCGTCCGGTCCGCCCGCTCCGGGGTTTATTAAAGCGCGAATAAAATCGTCGGACCGTCGAAAAGGGGGCAACAGTGGATTGAAATATACCGTTTGCAACGTGGCAGAGGGAAGCTTGATGATTACGCGGGTGTTTTGTATCGATGTTTAAGTTCGCGTCGGGGGAAATTGTGTCGATCGACCCGAATCTCTGTTAATGAGTGACGTCAGATCAAACGATCAAAGTGCATTTAGCCGAGGTTAAGGGACGTCGATTTAATACTGGTTCCCTTCTGGCTTCGTTTTTGCGTCGCCCTTTGATCGTCGAATGTGGTCGATTGAGTGTCGGTGTGCTCGCGAGACGTCTGATTGTATGTGCATGCGATATGAACGGTTTCGAGTGCGAGGAAGAAATTAATCTTGCTTCGAATTTTCCGGACGTGGATACACTTTCGTAGCTTTGCCGTTTTACGTTTCATTGTTGTTAATTTGCGGCGCGTTATTTGAATGGTTGAGGTATGAATTTGTAAATTGATAAGGGCTGGAAATATTACGATTGACGCAGCGTTGAGTTGACGCTGTTGTTCCGAAATGGCTTGCTTTATTTTGCGGAAAAGTATCAGCAAATTGATACAATCATATGAACCGTGCGGAGTTCGAATGTAGTTCGGAGGAATATTGTCTGTCTACGAAGGTAAAACTAATTTACCATTGTATCTAGTACAGGTAAGATGCATTTAGATTATCATCAGACATTCGAAAGCTTCTAAATCTGGCTTCTCGAAGTAATAATACGCCTCAGAAAAAGAACAATTTAACATGTTCTTAAAAAACGTATTCCATAAATAAGAATCAGCGATAATTACTCCGGGTACCTCAATAATCTAAAAGCATCTCCGGGAATATTTAACGGTTCGAATGCGTTGTATAATAACACAAATGTAATTAGCGCTCGACAACTGAATCTCCAACCAAAACGTATCGCCGTATATTTAAAACACCAATTAGAGCATCGATCTACCGTACAGCCGACCACGTGTATAATAACCTACCGCAGGTAAATTCAGCGTAACTGCCCCTAATTAATCCGCAGCGACCAACGGTGATGATCAGCCATCCGACATAGTTGGCTGAAGACTTTGAATGGTTGGTAACCGGCGAACGTCCCCGTACTTCGAAATTAGCCTACGCGGCTGGCTGTGCAGCTGATACCGCGGGCGACGTCCGCTCGATAACGCGAGCGTGCCGGGAAAGAAAAAGAAAATCAAAAAGTACAGCGGGAATAACCGAAGCGAGAATACGTCGAAGGAACAAAGAGAAAGCAGAACAACGGAACGAAGGAAAAGATTAATCGAAAGTGCCGGCGAAAAACTGTGCCAGCAGGTTGATACATTCGAACGCTTCGTATCGCGTAACGCGTTTACGTCGAACGGCAAACGCGTTTCAAGCTCGTTCGGACGCGCATAAATAATTAACAGGTCCTCTGTCTACCCTGGGCGATGCGTTCGTCGCGTCGCGACGCCATTCGAATGCGTTCCCACGTTCTCCGATACGAGCGAACGGGTTTTTCAACGGGGGTGCCGTTCGGTACTGTCGCGAAACGTGGGGGTTGCTGGCCCGCCGCGAATAAAAGTGGCGGAATGGCGATCGTAGTCAGAACGGGTGATAAATAGAGAGGGAAGAATTATAGGCTGGCCGATGATCGTTGACAATTGCCAAAACCATAATGGCGGTGCAGTCGCGGAAAAGGGGAAAGAGTTACGTGCCTCGATAGGCCGCGTCACATTCATAAACGGCGAGTGTCGTGTAATGAAAAAGAAAAAAGCGCCTGGCCTGAATTGCCAATGGGGTGAGGGGTGAGGGGAGGAGGGGGTTAACATCGGCTGAAGAGACAGGGATGGGAAGAGAGCGTGCGAAATGAACCATGAAATTAACGAATGGCCCCGAATTCATATCCGCTAGTCTCATTTTGCTGGCCAATTAATTATTTAAAACGCTTGCGCTGCTGGAAACAACAGAACCCTGTTGATACTCATATTCGTGCTTGCAAGATGGATGATAGGTCACCCCCCCCCCCTTGCCGTCCCCTTCGACCCCGCCGACCTCGTCATCTGTGCGCGCTCGCGCCCGCAACGGTGTCCAATGGCAATATTGTTGTTGCTGATGCTCTTCGAACCTTCCGGCTGTGAGTTATAGCTTTTTGGGGGACGCTTTCGGGCTTCAATTTTGCTGGAGTATGAAATTGCGGCTAGATGATGACGGATTATTTCTGGCAATGTATGCATACATAGTTGTTTCGACGTAGTATGTTATTTAGGTGGAGTATTACCGTGAATATCAGCTACCGGTTGCTTATTATTGTTTACTTTTGTAATGGTTCTTTGTAATTCTTGTAGCGGTTTCATACGATCGTATGAAATTTCTGTGATTACGTATTATTCGGTGCGTCTTTTTACAATTTTACGCGATATCGGATTAAAAAAATTGGTTTCGTATGAGAATATCCCGGATGAAAAGCGGGGTTTCGATGGACATCAGAAAACTCGATTGAATATGAAACGTTCCCGGAAAGGTTGGAAATGGAAAATATCTAGAAACAATGACCACGCTCGATTCCTTCAATAAAATTCGATGCATTTATATGCAGGAAGAGAAGTGTCCGGCAAATGCTTTGGGAATAATCGTGTGAAAGATACAATTGTAATAAATAATAATACGTGCATTGTTATACAGCGAAACGATATTTCTTCACAAGAATCTTATCCAAAGAATTCAGCAATAATGATGAATCGTTTGGAAGCTCGATCGGATGCCATTTACATTTCGCCCAAAGACATTCATCAACCACGATGCTTATACTTTCACCCATAATGAAGTCGTTCGAATCCCACACAATTCCAATCATTTCGTTGCACTCGGTGCAACAGCTTCGTTCGCCACGGTCGTTACATTCGCTCGTTGACGCTTTCAAACGGACGCGTCTTATGACTTCGAACGGTAATAAGCGAATCTATATAGGTCGAGAAAGCGTCGAGAATTCCGTGCAACAATATTATTGTCGCAATACCCAATTGAAAAATGGTCCCACGGTTGAACAGTCGCCCCTCTGCTTTTGCGTTCCCCGACGCGCTTTATTGGGAATTGGAATTACAAGAAGGGAGGGCAGGAAACGAAACGTGATTGCGTCGCTCGACGGAAATGTTCGCGCGGCTGCAATTAATTATATGAAGTTATTCCTTAGAAATCGATTGATATCGAAGGCGGCATTATCGTCGATATTTTACGGTCGCCGTATGGAAATTCCGAATGCACAAGCCTCAGTTGCCAAATAGACATATAGTTTCAACATTGATTTTTCTTTGCCACGTGTTAATGTTTTGATTGCCTGTTGTTTTCTAACATGTATGTATATAATTCATCAATTCGAATCTCGTGGTTAACTTGCTCACGTTTCATGATTGTACGATAGTTTACACCCAAAAATTTCTCCCAAATTCCTGATACTTACGTGACTGTTACCCAAACTTTTCTCTTGGAAAAATGCCAATTATTATGAAATTTCATAAAGGTAAAGAAAAATTGCAACCACCAAGGATTAAAGGGTAGGTTAATTTGCTGTTTGTTCTCGTTGCTACTAATCGAGTTTAAAGTTTTGCACAGTAAACTGTTGCTTGATTTTAATCCTTCGCAAACAACCGTCGTCACACTGAGGAAAATTTGCCGTACACCTATTTTTTCCGCATCTGTACACGGTACAGTTACCGGTGTGAAACTTCGCTTATCATAGTTTCCATTTGAAATTATAATTTACCATTCCGAATATAAGAAATGTTTGCGCAAGTACGATTCATATTTAGCAAATTATCAAATTTCTTTTTAATATATAATCAGATGCCACCCTTTTTTTAATTTAATTTCTCTTTATAACCAAAGCCACGTTTCATATACGCCGATGGATTTTACTTTATCAGAATTTTGTATACGATTCGCAAATGCTCACGAGCCAAGATGAAAACTCTAAATTAAAGGTAAAATTAATCGTTCGTTTGTTGCCTACGTCCGATAGGCTCGCGGTCCGTTTTCCCAGTCGAACGATGGGACCGCAATATGTATTGCCAAGCACGGCCGTTCGATTGTATCGTGCCACGTGCTTTTCAATTGAAACTGTTGCATCGACGAATTGATTCCGGCCACTAGAAACGATCGATTACGTGGACAAGGAAGAGGTTCGCATGTTCGCATTGTACAATTGTCTCTTAGATACGAAGTTGGAAAACATGGTACACGGCGAACTTAAAAGTTCCGTTTGTTCAATTAAAAGAAAAGGAGGAAATTAATACAATTTCTGTTGCTCTAGAGGACAATATTTTTCTGTCAAGAATTATTATGCTTGCTGTCAGCGGTGGGTATCGATAAAATTCCAGGTTTGTCCGAAGTTAATTTCTGCTGAAAATGTTGCTACAGCGACAGCAAACTGCAACACGTTCAGTTAAATAACGGGAAGAATCGTGCAATTTATTAATCAATCGTTCGTGCAATATTCCTTCGGCGATTAATTTTACCGAATGAAACTGTACAAGTTGCACAAGTACAGAAACGTACTTAATAAGAAAACGGATTACGTTCGAATACAAAGGGGAAAGGAAAGAAAGAAATGATAAAAGATGGTGCACCATTCAAAGGGGAGCTTCGAAGAGTAATACTGATATATGAAAAGGAACACAGTAGAAACACTCGTAATAAGGGCGGACCAAGTTTAAAAGAAATTTCAATCAAGATGATCCAAGCGCCAGCAAAGGTAAAGGAAATTACATAACCACTGTACGTATTTCTTCTTATACAAAATTTTCGAGATTCGATCCCAAATTAATAATATCACATCTGCCGTCCTCCACGGCTACATTTTCAATAATTCACCATCCGAGCAAAGTCCTTTGCCGCATTCCCTTTCTCATTTGCTTCGACATCTTAATGCAAACGTGTGTAACTTTCAACTTTGTATCCGTTGACTTTGAACGGAAACCTTTCCCATCGAACGCACCGTATCGAATATTTCAATAGCAAACCGAAAGAGCATCGGCGAGCTATAAAATTGAAAAAGGAAATCGTCCAAATTTTATACCAAATATCGCAACAAAGCGTGGAGCATAGAATACACGTTAACGTTTCATCGGAAAGCGCAGATACAGCTCCGGAATATGTCTAGCTGCTAGGTTTGTCCACGAGCTGCCTTCAAAGCAATCGCAAACTCTCCCCCGAGTATATTATCGGGGACGTTCGATTGCCTTTGAGATAGATAGTTATACAACCCCATCTTCGTCGTCGTCATTTCAGACGAAAGACAGGTCAAGAAGTACGTGCATTTCTCTCGCAGAACCGTTCCGCTAAAGGACGAACGTCAGTTTACGGCGTGCAAAGGCTGGAAACGTTCCTCTGTTTTCGTATAAATCGCCGTCGAAAAGCGTTTCGCAGCGACGCGGCGCCGATAACAAAGAATAGGATGAAGGCTGATGCGCGAAAGGTACACGAACGGGCTGGATGCGTCGCGCGTGGAACACAATTTCGAATTGTTTGGAAAGAGGATCGACGGGAATGGAGCGCTGCGACACACTGGGCTATCCTTCCGTATCGTATACAATTTCCATTTTAATCGAGTACAAGTTCCATCGGATAATTCTATGCGTGCTTAATCTACGGCAAGGTTTGTGGATTTTAGAAACGTTTGAATATGTTTCGTATTTTATTTACACTGTAAAAATTGTGTGCAATGAACCATATTTCAACTCGCATACCATGGATCAGCTGTAGCTTTTGCCATTTTATATTTTGTATACCTTGTATTTCCCACAATTGTTCATGGAACACTGAAATTTGATAAGCAACAGCGTTAAAGCACTTCTAGGATAGCCACCCTCCTAAGCTTAATTGTTCACCTCAATGAAGATGCTACTGGAATGTAATATATAATATATAACGTAACATAGCAGTCCTAAGAAATGTTTAAATATGACAAAATACTTACATACGAACAGTGTTCGAAGCTGCAGAATATTCGGTAACATTCGTTGGTACTTAACTTCTGACGAGCAAACTCGCAGCATAACGATTAGCAGCGAGAAGAAGATTAAAGCTACTATGCATCGACGAGTCCGCGAAACGCGTTAGGGTGGGTCAAGTTTTGAATTCACCTTCTGCTGAATAATAAAACCGATCCTACCGTGCGACAGCGTCGAAATATTTCACAATGTTTGCTCACTTTTCCTCTCCGCGCGTAATCACGCGTGAAAGGCCTCCGGAAACTTTTAACGCTTCCCCGTTTCCAACGGTTTCCTCCTCCGCGATCTAACACCCTCGCAGCCAGGCGTCGGTACATTAATATTAATGCTATTGAACTCCCGCTAGTCATTCACTGCAACAAATTTGTCGCGTTAAAAGGGGCAATAGGGGGACGAAAGTTTTCAACGCGTCGAGGAATATCTTTTTGAAACTTCTTGCGCAGTTCGGAATCTTTGGTGTACCATCCGATTCGAAGGAAAAGTATTATATCCCTTGATGCACGTCCGCTACAGAATAATATGAATATAATATACTATATTATTAGATTATCTAACAGAAAGTAGGATAATTAGTACAATATTCTGCGCACTATAGGAAAATGTTTCATTAGTATCTACTAGAATATTAAACTTCTAATGCCATAATTATGTATTCGCAGAAAATAGATGTTAATTATTAATATCCACTTTCTCTGCAGAAAACGTTATTAAATTACTCCAATTAGCAGGCAATAATATTCTGGTACTGCTGCGGCAGAAAGTGCTGTGCAAGTTTTGGGGCTCAACGTGTTCCTTCAGGTGTTAATGCGCATAGTCGAATAGGATTCTTAGTATTCGGAGTAGGTGCGTTGTGCAGAACTGAGGCGAGCATAGCGAATGTAGCTAGTTCAATTATTTAACTACACCTAGGAACTTCAAGTGTTGCAGAATGCCCGAAGAGAATGTTTTGCATAAAAACTGCAGGGTATCTCATACCAATAATTAATCATTAATTGCACAAGGGCCTATTTTCGTGATGCAATATCCTACAGGACTCGCTCTGTGAGAAAAGGTTACAATAAGGCCAAAGTAACAATCCAAAGCAGTACGACTATTGACATAAAGCGTTTGTGCAGTTTCGCGTAAAATGAATATTCCGTGACGCTCGAGTACGAACCTAAGCGTTATCAAGGCTATGTTGGGGGGGTTGACGCGTAGCCTCATATACGCACTGGAGAAGAACTGGAATGCCACGTTGAAAGGGCGAAATTAATGGGAATGGCGGACTCCGGGGTAATAACCTGCGGATCTTGCAGCTGGTCATTGTTGCTGGTCTTCTCGACTCGCTCGTTTGTCCTGCGACGTGCCGACTAAAAATCGTATTAATCCTAACGTACGTGACGGCGGGGATCGTTATGGGCATACACTAATTACAGATTTGCCTGTTACGCCGCAGCATTCACGGGAATAACTGTGAACCGTGTAAATCTTTGATTTGTATCACGTGTCGGTTCCTCGAGGTATTGTTATTCTGCGAAGAGCAATTTCCGAAAGCTGTGGTTCGTATTTCTGTCAACCTTTACCTTTTAACTGTCGAAGTCAGCTTTGTATATTTATCTGTAGCTTCGCATTACTTGAATTATCACGTTTACGATCAACTCGTGTTGGATGATTCAATTTGGAAAGTTTCGTGTTATTTGGAATGAATAAATCTGTCAACTCCTTGCGTACTAATTACGTGAATCGAATATGCATAATTGCTTATCGAATAACCATTTCAGAAGGGACTCTCTTTTATTGTGAATCACTGGATCGAGGCTTGTCGAGTGTTGAATTGTTCCCAAAGGTTCTCGATTTATTTCCATTGCATCGAAACGGACGTAGCTTGTTGGTATCGCCATTCAAGAAATGGCATCGCGAACGACGTGCATTTTTCGTTTCATGTACACAAACGCCCACCCGCGGCTGGGAAAATTGAACGGGGGTAGCTTGAAACGAGAACGTTTTGAGGGTAATTTACGCGCGCCCGAAACTTCCGTAGCTTTACTGGAACGCAATTAAACAGCGTGGGCGAGGGTAAACAGCAATCGGCACGTTTCGCCTATACCATTTCAATTTTTTGACAGCCTGATGTAAATATAATGTGAACGAAAATTCGCGCGAGCCCAATTTTTGCAATATTTTATGGTGCAAAGTAAAGGGCGAAACGAAGTTTGAAAAATCGCAACTGCCATGTTCACGATATGTCGCTGCAAAATGCCTTATTTTTTCGTAACGCAAATTTCACCTCTTTCAATCAAATTCGTAGCGAAAAAAAAGCTTTCAACGACACAGCTTACTTATTCATGAAAAAAACCTTTTATTTTTGTTCCAGAAAAAATGACAATCCCGTAAAGTCAGCAACCGGGGACGAATACCTCTGCGACTCGCTGTAAGTAGCTTAAATTACACAAAAACAACTTAAACTGAATAGCCCATAACTGGATCTCCAACGAAGTAATAATCCTATTATCATTCACGACACAATCTACTGCAGTAGAAAATCCTCGACGTTTCGTTCAATATGTTAAAAAGACAAGCGTGGTCTCGACTCACGTGTGCATATACACAGTTCGTGATACCAGTTTACAAAGGTTCCTTAAGTACCGCGTAAAGCTCAGAGACGGAGCAAAAATTCGGGCGAAAACAGCAGGAACATTTTCCAAATTTTGGAAGCGCGCTAAATCATCAGAGCTCGTTAAACAGGTCCGTTCCTTTGCGATTTTCTCATGGAAATCCGTTTGAATTCATCGCGATCGTGACTGTCTCGTCCCAAAAACGACGGGGATCGCGAAATAAGGTCAAC
The DNA here is from genome assembly GCA_948146005.1 of Nomada fucata. NCBI lineage: Eukaryota > Metazoa > Arthropoda > Insecta > Hymenoptera > Apidae > Nomada > Nomada fucata. The sequence continues at coordinate 12,155,618 of OX411275.1, forward strand.
GATTCGACCCGAGCAGCCTCGACGCGGTCGGATTTTTCGGCCAACAGAAGTTCGACGTCGAGTTGGCCCAGCGCGTGCGACTCGCATCGTACAATCCGGACATGTCGCTTTAATTACCGTTCGACCGTGACACGGTCGCGAGGATCGGTCGGGAATCAGACGTTCAAGTGAAAAGCGGCGGGGCTTAATTGTATCGAAAGCCGAATCGATCCCCCGTACCGATTAAATTGCTTCGCCGCCGCGAGCCGCGGTCCCAGAGCGATCTTGACAGTTCTCTGTGCCCTTTGTGGGGGCGGACCTTGGCCGTTTATGATTGTTCGAATGAACGATACCAGCAATATCTCTGGGCGACCGAGGGGCCGGACGGCGCCCGGACGTGCTTTTGATTCATTAACGTCAATTAAATCGCGGATGGATGAGTAAAACTTGGAGTGCAGCGTCGCGGCGAATGAATTAGCGATATTTGACGATTGGAAAGTTCAATGGAATTTGTTGCGAAAAGATTTGATGGAAAACGTGGCGAAGATGGAACACAATAATATTGTTGCTCGATTATAGAAATTACAGTTTGAAGTAAGTTTGAAGGCTGGAATGATGTTTAAAGAATGTGGATTATAGATGAAAAGTTTTATATTGGATTCCGACAAAATCTTTAATTATACGCGATTAATCAAATATTCAGTTGCACCGAGAACCAACCGACGAAATAATACTGTTTGTTGGCCTGTGCAGAGTGCGAGGGTAATATAGAAACTGAAAGCTCTGTTAGACTTGCGCTAAGTAAGTAACAAAGTTGGCGGAAGTGTGAATCACCGCAATGAAGAGCGAGAAGGGCAGAGGAATGTTAGAGGAACCGATAACAACATCAACTTTTATCCATATTTATGAACCGCGTGGTAGAAAAAAGGGAATCCAAAGTTCCGGAAACGGCGTATATCAGAGCAGAGGAATATCCTTAAAGTTAGGCCATTAGTTTAAGGGTTGGGGGGTGATCAGGATGTCATAAATAACAACGAGGGTGTCGAGGAAAAAGGACTTGAATTGCGTCGTCAGTGTCTTGCAGCGTCTTCCAACTGTTTATTACCGTGGAAAAGAAACTATGGGGACGTAAATCTTCCACATGGAACCAAACGCCCCAAGGAAAGTCCGGATCAACCACCGAACATTGATCTCTGCGCGAGGAAAGAGTAAAAGTTGTTCTTTCAACTGAGAGGAAAGTCGAAGAAAGAAATCTATTTCCTTTGAACGCGAATGAGGCCACTTTACGTTATATTAAGTACGATTATTCTTCAGTATTCAGCTATAACTAAACCCGTTTGGACTTCACAAGTCTTTAATATTCGTTATAAATTTTCCCTTTCATGAACGACAACCTTGCCGTTACTCGTGTCTGTCATAACTGTATTATTTAAAAAAATTATAATACCTGAACGAAACGTCCGAATATAAAAATCACTTGAAATATAATTAAATGCAACGCATTATGCTGTTTCTAATACCAGGAACGATGGTAATGAAATCTTTAATTTTCCATTTTGTAGGTATCTTCGTATGAAGTTAATGAAGAACGCATCAGAATTTTGTACCAATATTAAAAAACAAATATAGAAAACGTTATTAGCATGTTATCAAACGAAGCCAACGTCAACTATCCGACAGACCCTTACCGATTGGACTTTGTCTTCAAAATGTCCGACATGCACCGCAGCAACAAAACAATCGACAATTGATACAAGCCGCAGGTGCAAAGGTAGACACGTGATAACGGGCGTGTACTATCTTGGTTAAGTCAGCCTACGTCAATCTGATGGTCGTTGTTCGAGTTTTTCGATGGAACCGCAATCGCGTTGTCGCAGCATTGCGCAATAAAATCAATAAACGACGATTTGACAGCTGCTGGACTTTCTGTAGAACGGAATCGAGCTTTGATTTATTTATTTATGTATTCCAACGACAGACGGAACAAACGCTTTGGCACAATATCGCGGTGATATATTACAGAGTGATACCCTTCGCGACATTTCATCGTATCGATGATATTTCGATATTATTTCAATTAATATAAAATATTAAACGATTATTTAAATAGATAGCACACCCTTGGGTAGATTAATCAGCGTATTTTTTAACATTCGTTGCAAATGAATGAATATATTTCGTGCAAAACGAACGAACGTATCCCATTCGAGTTCATAATTTTCTAATTACGTGTCAAGGAAAAATTCGCTGAATTAATACGTGGGCCATCCGGATGGGCAACCCCTGATAAATGTTGGTTGCGTATTCAGTAAAGGGACGCGGCGGAAAATATGTGTTTCGCCTGTTTCCATTGCGTTGAGTCACAGTGCATTTGTTATCTTTACGGACGAAGTCCCCCGCAATGCTGGCAGCAGTGAGATTTTCTGAACAATGTAATAGTACGTCATCAGGAGTTTCCCGGCATTGTAACATTGATAAAATTACAAATAAATCGAGCGCCATGCAATAGTTCTCACGATCGGTTAATTAACAATGAAAAATAAGTTTTCGTTGACATTTGGGTCTAGTAAATGCCAAGACAGAATTGCAATTTATACAAAATCGTGTTTCAAGTTAATTGCATGCTTTCCATGAATGAAAAGGGAAAAAGTAACGAGTATACTTGCGGTTGAAACATTCTATATTTTCTTCATTTACTTGATAAAAGGATATTGGAAACTGTGGGATGATATGAGATTCGTTTAGAGATTACCAAGTTTCTCGTTTCTGCACGATAATAAATACGTATCTCGAACTTCTAATTTCGACAGTGGCCACGCTCGATATCACCTAAGGGCTCGGTTGCGTTTGGAGGCTAGTCGTTAATTAAGTTAATAGTCGTTAATTTAACATCGCCATCAGCGACCCTAGTAGACGTAACGTCCTGGTGGAACGTAAATTAACTAGTCGACCTAGTCGTTCGTGATATTCCCCGAATTCCCGGCCGATCTAATATCCGTAATTGTCGCGATGACACTTGAAAGACATAGCAGTGAGTTTATCATTCGATTGATAAGCCCGATACAATTCAAGAAAAGGCTATACGATGCTCGAGGAATGTACTTGAAACCTGTGCAAATTTCATACAAAATATTCAATGAACATAAATCTGAAAATATGTTTCATTAAGAACGATCTATAAATTATAAGTGTAAATGGTATTAATATCAGCGGCTGCACCACAATGCCAATTATGTGAAATTAATATTGGGAATATGAGAAGCCGTATGCAAATTTCAATTATCTAATAATGCTAATTTACGTACAATTTATATCATAGAGCACAAAGTGGAAACTATCAAATAATCGAAACTGTAATATAATCTAAGTATTTCGCGTCTGTTTTATTTTTTCCAGTAACAATTGTATTCTATTCAAGCATGGTAAGATCGACACATGCAATTACCCGCTCTATGTTGAACCAGAATTTCAAGTTGATTCAATTTTTAACGATCTGTCTAAACAAACGTTTACTACGTACATTCTAATAAATACTATGGCGGCGACAATTGCGTGTATTAAATTAGCGATAATCATAAATTCTTGAGATTATACCACCCCATAAATCAGCTTCTTTTAAGCGGATCTCTTTTGTTCCATCTAATTGCTTCACACGTTTGCAGCCCTCCGAGTCGCCTTCTCTCTCTCTCTCAAATTCGATAGGTTCTTGAACGAAGCAAATGAACGAAGGGAGCAATTCCAGTTCACACATCAAATCGAATAGGATATTCGAATATGTATTGCATAAAAATAAGTATTGCTTGATCCCCACTTCACGCAACGATCAAGTAAAATGTCCCCCATCTTGGGGTAATTTTTTCATCCCTGATTACCGTGACGACAGACAACTTCATATTTTACATTGACAACTGCTGCAGGACGTGTAAATTCTCACAGTTCAATGCTCCTCAATGTAATCGAAATTGTCGACGTTCTTTTCCATGAATCATATGTTTATTTTCCCTAAATTATTTTTTATACCGCTTGCATATCTATACAGGAATTGGTGTTCGCAAGAATTGAATGGCAATTTTGCAGCAAACTATCTGAAACCCCAGCAGTAATTCAATCTTACCATTCAAGTAATCAATGGAACGAAGAATCGATGCCGAACATTTATTAAAGACAAAAGTTGCAACACATAAGATAGAGAACTATTCAAAGCGCTATTAGTAATTGAACCTTGTCGTTGAAATATTCAATGCTGGTGTCGTTGGTACCTCATTTTCTCCTCCTCTATCAGATTTTATTTACTCGTAAAATTGTAACACCGATTCCTCAACCAAGAGTAGATCTGCAATTCGTAGATCCAAATTGAAAGCGCGCATGTCTCGTCGCCTCGATACACCAGCCCGTCTATCCGTATCTATGACCCAATGCTTTCTTCTCGCACGACTTTACATCACCGCGTATTCCGTTGGCTGACCGTTCATACCCTTACGTAACCCGTCCAACCCCCTCGGACGTCGGTAACTGCGAGCCAGTTCGAAACTACCGTCAAAGTTTCCGGAACTCGGTGATCACCGGGCTAGCGGAGTCTCATTTCCTAACGCGACAAAGTAATCTTCGTCAGGGGGAAAGTGGAGTTAAAGGGAAGTTATAATTAAACACGTATTCGAGCGTGCAGCAGGGCGCGGGGAAGAAAGGGGGGGAGAGTTCATAGAAATAACAATTGGTCCCTCTCCCTCTTCCGCGAACACATTCGGACTCTAGTCGAAGATCATCAGCCTTTGTGCGATTCAATGTTTTTTCCCCCGGCGTTTGACGGCTCTGAAGTTTCTCTTCTGAGAGTTCGACTTCTCTTATCTGTCGACTCCTAACATCCCTTTCTCTTTTCCGATTCCTCTCCTCGCCCGCAATTCTTTCGCCTCCCTCTCGCCCCCTTTCTTCTTCCCTTATCTCGCGAGTCGTTCACCCTTGTGCCCCCCAAACCCCTCCGCCCTCGTACTCTGTGCCACTGTCTTTCAACTATTTCGACCTCTGCCTCTCGAGGCAATTCTCTTTCCGCTCCCGCAGTGCTCCACCCTCGTTTCTTCGGCGTCGCCTATCGCTGTTCGTCTTGCTTCGGGTTGCATCTTAGCAACCCTTTGTTCGCCGCCAGTCAGCGTCCTCGCTTTAGAAAGAGCCAGCGCTGTGCGTGGATCGGCGTGATCGCCGGGACGCGACTTTCGGCCGGAAAGTTTCGGCGATTTAATTATTAGTGACAAAGGGACGCGGACCTGGTGCTCGTAGAGGAGGAAAACCACTTTGGAAGAGCGTTACGGTGTGACAAGAAGTTCATTATTAATATACCGGTTCGGGGTCGAGGCGGCAAGGACGAAATTAGTGGGAGGATCCGGGGAATTTTTGTCGGGTTCGACTCAAGTTCACTTCTTCGCGAGGAGTAGCGATTAGATGCAGGGGATTGGGGTGGTGCAAGTTGGATGAGATTTTTTTAAGAGGGGTGAATTTTTCGTCGCGTGGCAATGAAGCGAGGAAAGTTGCTCCTCGAATGAGCGACCCGTTTAATTTGTGACGGTTCCCCTGCGGAAGTTAAGAATCCTGGAAATTACTGGCTCGCCTTTGACATCAGTTTCTGACGAAGATAACCGCGTTGAAACTCGACGGGGTGGATGGTGGGCAATTATATATGCGTGCTCGTGCACACAGGTATTGGATGGAGCAAAAGTTATAAAGGAAGTGTAATGTGCAATAACTGTTAGCAATAGTTTCGTTCATTTATTTCGTACTGCACTTTCTCTCCCTTGCATTTTAATGAATGACTAATAATCTATTTCCTTTTTTGCCGATATGAACACATTCGTACAATGAAATTACGAGTCCAGAAGAGATGGGATGAGCAGCGAAACACTTGAAGCTTGCATGCATTTCGCAACGAACTTCCTCTAATTTGTCCCAATGCTTTTCATCCAACTGACAACGTCTTTTCGATTCCTCTGCTGATTCAGACTTTTTGAAAAGCATCACAATTAAGTTGACCTTTTACGGTAATCTCACTCTTCTCCTACTGCTTCCTTACCCTCTAGAAACCTCGCTGGTAGTAACTACACTTTAGTAACATCAAGCAATAAATATTTTTAGTAACAGTAATATTAAATATTTATCGCCCAATTATTTACTCCGAATTCTATTTTCCATTTGAATCCTTACTTGATTCTAACTATTATTACTATTATTGTCGAGGTAATGGTCATACACAGGATCCAAACCGATACAATAAACCGTTTCTACGAGCATGTTGCCCGTTAATTTAGAAAGCCAGAGGGAGCGGGGTCGACAAAAGCCGCAGTTGAGAGCGTGGAGCACGCTCGAAAGGCCGTGGCCCGGCTTTGGCCGATTGCCCGTGTCTTTAACCCCTCAACCCTTGGTTTTATCCGTCTCTCTAACCCCCCCTCTGCCGTTCTGAGCCTCGCCGTTTCTCAAGGGGCCGGATGCTACGATGCGACGTTTAGACGGAAGGGACGTGACGTTAAATGGGTACACCTAATATCCAGCGACGAGGCTGAATTATACGACAGTCCTTACCGCTCATTTAGTATTCCGCGAAGATAATTTCACGTGAATCCATTAGGCAAGCCAGCACTGCGGGCGTTAAGTTTCGCCCTTTCTCCTTATTCACGCTGGCGGATGCTGAAGGAAACGTGGCCGGACGAACGGCGACAGAGGACAGCGTATTGTCGCGATGATCCGCATCCGTCTAACACCCGTGGGGATGTGCCAGTGATTTAGCAACCTGACCAGGGGGGGTTGCATATTGAAAGATGCAATTGGCGGTGGCGCGGAGGATTGGGGAATTTAACGAGATTAAATGGATGTAATTATCGCCGAGGGAGTTTAGTCATCTCGTAGGCTAGGGATGCGTTAGGTTTTGTAATAGTGTATTAATTTCGTGTGAACATTAACTTATTTGGGTATGTGGAATATACGTATATGAGGATTTTTATTGTGAAATTATTTCCGATGCATTGGGATCAATTTGAAGAAATTCTTTTGTTATTATAGGTGGTTTGATTGATTTACTTGAGCGGGATGTACACACCCCATTAATAAACTAAGAGATACAATATTTTTTACATCGTGGTCACAAAATTGAACTGACAGGCGAGGAATGAGTTTCTTCGCAGTTTCGATCGACATACATAAATATTCAGAGTAACATATTTGCGGCTATCTTAAAAAAGTTAAATGATTATACAAGTGTATGATAGAAAAATGTAGGTAAAGGTAGACGTGTAAGATATATATTTAATGAAACGTACGATAAATCGACGAGGTATAGGATGCGTGGATTGAAAATTAAATGCTATTGAACAAATTCAAGAAACAGATACTTAATTTTAAGATGATTATTATTCTTTCAATAACGTAGTTTTATTTTATCCCTTCTCTTTCTGGTTGAAAAATGTTTATCAGCTTTTGCAATACGATAGAACGTTCCATTTCTTTTTATTATAGTATAAGTTATATATCGTCTTAGAGGATCTGATAATTATATTTTTTAATTGCCCCTCAGCCACTTCTTTCCACTGATACGTTCTTGTGCACGAGACAGGTTTAATTCACAACATTAGTATGTATAACGTTGCCGTTCGACCAAAGGGTTTAAAATGGACCCCCGATGGTTCTATATTCATAGCTCATACTCATTTCTTTCCCGAGACGAAGCAAAGGATGTATCATACTGTTCACTTTTTTATCGTCGAAGAATCTCATTCCCTATAAAATGCTTTCCCCTACACCAAAGTATGCGAAAGTACATTTCGCAAGCATTCGTAAACCGTGAAACAATTAAAATAATTGTGACAATACCAATAGACGAATGAGTTCGAAACATCTGAAGTCATTATTTCATAAAATACTGTACGACCTGTTTAACAATTACATGATACATTAACCATCAGAAGTTGAAAAATGTTAGAAAATGAACGCAATTTCGAGAAACGTCCACATGATTGTGTCGTTACGTGATACTTTTATCGCGAACCAGAAAATTAGTTGAAGAACAAGATTCTGGAGAATTACGCGGTTCTAACAAGTTTGCTGGTAATTATCATCAGCTCGAACGGCCTTCCTTCCTTTTCCCTTTAAAACTATAATGATATTAAACTCAACTTTTAAACAGGTTCACTAAGCGCCGGTCAGATAGAAAACCCTGTTCCGGATACGACCGGGGCGTACCAGTATAATCTATCGAATCTCACATATTATTATGTCGTGTCGTTAAACCGATACGTTTAATGAGGGCAGCAGGAAATTCCGCGTTACTGTTCTCAGTCATTCCAACAGCTCGATGGACGAAGACTGTTCCGAGCTGCTCCTAGAATTGTCAATAAGACGAGAAAATCAAACGCGGACGGCTGCCTACGGATGTAGACTTCCACTCGTGTATCATAATTTCGCGTAACATCGCTCGACATTGAACATTTATTAGCGGAAATAATTATAGTATCGGATTTTCGTTGAATCAGGCATTTGGAAACTGAGATAAACGAACATTGTTATATAATTAAATTCCTGTATTGGGCATACATGTTTCATAAATAATTGCTCTGTTTCGAGTTTATCAACTCATCGAAATGTTCCCGAAATTGTAACCTTTAGATGAATATTTTGTTACATTTAATTGTAATATTCGGATCACGTATGTGAGGAGCGGTGTGCGCAGGAAGTGCCCCCACAACGTGCATTGCGTTTAAATTCAATGAGCGGGCTTAATAAATAATAGTAACTTCACCGCGATGTACTGAACAATTTTCAATTATTTGCTGCATCAGTCAAATGTGCCAGGAAATCTTTTAAAGCTATCACGCGTTATCGTTCGAACGTACCTACTGTGCCACCCCCATCGCACCAATAACCCTTACCGCGCATACATCCAACACAGTATGCCAACGTCTTTCGTTGACGTCGCAAAAACCATATCGCTTTTCGTCGAACAACAACACCTCAGAACCTGTGGCGTCGTCGTTTTCCTCGGCATCAACAGGTGTAACCAGTGAACCAGCGTGCGCCTCTTTACAGCTCCCGTGTGTAACCTCCGCTTAAAGGGTCCCTTAATCGGCGATAAAAGCAGCGTGTGCCGAAATTTCACTGCATTTTCGGGACCGGGGCCAGAATCGAAGCTGAAATTGCTCTTGGGTTTACACGAAATTCTTGTTCTACTGCTGGTCAGAAAAGCATTTAATAAACTGTGTACGAAATTGAATATCGGTAATGTCGGGTACACGTAACTCGAAAGCTGGATTTAATAAATATGAGGGAGGTATTTCAATATACGTAACGTTACATTTAATCGTATATTATAACGTAAATGAATAAATGATTTCTCGATTACGAAAATCGTAATTCGAATAACTGAAGCCCTGTTTCCCAGCTGTTGAAATAACTCCATAAATGTCCACATTAGTTCAACCCGAATACTACTTTTTCGTGTACCTTACATTTTCGCGAATGCATTTAAAGCTCGGCACGTACTGAATGACAAAAACAAAACAAAAAAGCACATGCAACATGGGTTCTCTGTAAAGTCCTGATTACTTTCAATTTCACATCCGTCGACACGTAAACTACGCTTAATAACTAAACGTACATCCAGCAAGTCTCCATATATTCGAAAATTAGTAAAGTATTAAAATACCATCCTGCCGTCCCTTAACGAACGGACACTGCAGCAGCGATAAATACAAACCGAATCAGAACTCTGTCTTGCTCCATTTTCATACCCAAAACCGTTTTCCCATAAATTCCTCGATTTCACATTACCACGATCATTTCACGCCAAGTCCGCAATGAACATTAGAATATCTCAGTGCCGATCGCGATATAAATTCTGGTATTTAAAACCGCGTACACAACCGTTCTCCTCCAGCTTCGCTAAATCTTCGTTCTTCATCGTTCGGGGCATGAAAAGGTTCAAGCACCGCGGTCACAGATAAACCCCATAAAGATAGTTCATTGGAAGAACGCCGTTGGTTGTGGAACAACGGAAGCGAAGGGAGCGGAAGGGCGCGTGGAGAAAACCAGTCACGATAAGTTCTTTTTATTCGAGATGCGTCCGGTCGACTCGCGCTTCCGCGAAGGTAAACGCGTATTAAACGCGGAAAATCCGGAAACGGATTCGTTCACGCTCTCTGCAGACCGACACAATGCCGTCCAACGGATAGATCGGGCGAGCCCTCGCATTCAATTACCACGTTTTAACGCCGGAACATCGTCGTCCATCGCCGCGCACACAGACCGTAGAGGAGCAGTTTAATCACGAACCGCGTGTCCGGAATCGAAAGAGCGAATTTGAATTTGGCCCGCGAGAACGATGCATACGATGCATACATGGTTCGCCCGGAGAAACTTTTCTACGCGTCCTGCGGCCAAGCGGAATATTTGCTCGGCGCGGGGGCGGCGATGGATTTGATTAAGGCGCAAGGATCGACGTTGATCTTTGATCCGATGAGTGGGCGCTGTTCGCGAGAACGGTTCTTGGAACAATTTTGAGGATATATTGAGACGGTTCGTTAACTGTAACGTTGTTTCGTTTTCTGTAATTAATTGAATAGCAGTATTTTGTAATGTGCTTGTTTTCTTTTTCGATGCGATGCAAAGTTGGTACTGTGGGCGTTAATACAGATCAGTATGAAGTAGGGCTGGGAGTACTTTGCAAGATGAACAATATTATGGTTAGGTCTAAACACTTTGCGGTAGTAGTTTTGAAGATTTCGATATTTCTCGTGGATGGATTCGTTCATTTTTCGTTTGGAAATACGTCATGGGATATCAGTGGTAGTTGGGAAGAAAGCATTTTGGGAATAATACTACTTTACTTTTGAAGGACTGGACGAACTTGGTTCGTATATTTCGTACTATTAGTTGTATCAGAATGTGTAGAACAGATTGGAGAACGTGTGAATCAGGAATAATGCATGAGAAATAAAAATGAAGTGAGATCGAATACGTAGCACAGTGTTCGAGTTTGACAATCTATACTTAATGTAAAGATTAGTATTATACAATTGGAATTGAAATTTTACTCGAGTGAAGCAAAGAGCCGTAGGAAAGTAAATAAGAAAAGGGGGTGGGGAAAGATAGTGCGAATACATTTTAAAAGAATGTCTTTAAATTATTTATAAATGCCACGGATTCTAGCGGTTGCACTCTGAATCACTGTTTAAAATTCGATGCTCGCTCGTTACTGACGATAGTTTGTACAAACAAAGTGCTCCATTACGCTGATTTTTCTCGTGAAGGTAAAAGGAACACTGTCGTTATTTGTTTACATTACTTATTCGCCGGCTGCTATTAATCCTGCCTGAAAACAATACCTTGGGGTCCTTTGCTTTGGAAGTTCTTTTTGCAATTGAACGTTTCGGGACATCATTCAAACACTTGTCACGATTTTATTATACTTTTGATTTTTATTGGAATGTTCGATGCTCAGTTCACGAACGACGTATTTCATTAATGCATCAAAGATTTCAACTGAATTTATTTCAATGCACTGCAGCATTATTTATTTGAGCCAAGCTTAACTGTCTCGATTTTGTGAAATTGAAATATCGCAGGGACATTTCGAAGTGTCTTGCCCGGTGATAAATATGAAATGCATTTAAGTAGAACCGTAAATGGATATTCGATTTCAAATATTAAAATTCCTATTGTCCGGTGAATCTGACTGATACACGTGCAAAGCGATAATAATAATTTTCAGCCAGTTTCCAAAGTTACGAGAACTCATTAATCACGAATTATTAAGAAACAATTAATTAACAAGCATCTTACTATTACCTTCCCAATCATTCATGTTTCAACCTGCATTTAATTAGAAATCTTTACAAGCAAATTGTGAGTGGCTAATTGTAAGGACCCTTCCGTAACTCATTTCCAAGAAATTAACAGAAACAAACGAAGCACGATTATACCAGCAGCAATAAAAAGGAAATTTAAATAAACTTGAATATGAAAAAATATGAAAAAAACAGTTTAAATAAAAACATTTTAATCCCCACAACAACTTTAATTCGATATGATATTACCAGAATTATTATTGCACTAAACACATGTAAATCACACCCTAACAGACTATTCCAATCGTAGCCCACACAATACCGACGTGCAACCACGTTTCAACAATTCCCACCCGAAGCACACAACAATACTTTCCACTCAATCCCAATGTCGCCAACCAGCTCAGACTTGATAATTCAATTTCACCGTCCGGATACATAACGCTGACTCCGAAATCGCTGAATTCAGCGAAACCTTTCAGCAACGTCTATCAAACGGCCACCCTGTCCTACCTCTTTACTCCCGCAGTTCGTTAGTATTCATAATTAGCATTAATTTGTATTCATGACCGAAGAGCTTAACATTCATTATTCTCTAGCCAGGATGCCCGTCCCAGTCCAGCGATTTTATTTCAGCTTGTCTATCGGACAACGGACCGCGAAATGTTATATTCGTGCAGGTAGCCGGCGTCGTTGGATAAACGACAGGATTAATTCACTCTCGAAGCGGACGGCCGCGAAGCTGAACGCTCCCATAATATGCACGTAACCTATTAAACCGTCGGCCGTTGCTGCGTGCTATTGCTGAAACTCCGTTCATCGTGGCCATGGCTGTTCTGCGTGCTCCCGTGCCCGTTGTAATCGAATGAATGGCCAACCGAAAAAATTTCCATAATCTGCTTTCCCAGCTAAGGGGACGCCGACGTGCAATTAGCTGGTGGATTTCGCGAGCCTGTTTGCCGGTTTCGTGTATCAAATAATAAAGCCTCGCGTTTTCCGCGATGTTGGCGCTTACTCTTGCCGCATGCGCTGGTGGTGGTTAAGGGGTTACGTCGGAACGTTGGGACGAAACGTTGGAGCAATAGTTGGAAACGTTTTCTACAGGTAGACACGGAATTGCTACATGGAATTAACGAATGGCCGAAAATTATTTGAAAATTATTCGTATACGGTAAGATCATCGGATCGTACAAATTCAAGAAGACTTGAGTGAAATATGAAAATACAGTGCACAACGTTTCGCAATAATACCGAAGCTGTTGTGGTTTAAAATTACTAATAACGGTTACTAATGTCTTAGAGGGATTGCCCGAAAATTGATGACCCGTAGTTGACACTGTAGAACATAAACGTTCATCGGGAATCGATTCATTTCGATGGGACGTAAAACAACTTTGAGGTTTATAAGATAAACAAAGTGATGCCGCGTCCATGTAAACATGGACGTCTTTGCTAGTTCGTATACTTGTGCAGTTTATAGCGTGTAGTCGTTGTTGTGCAAGCTGCAGGATTTTCGATTTACTGTAAAACCAGGTCAACAAGTTACATCGTCGAGAAACCGAGGGTAGCCAAAGAGCCCCTCACTGTTAGATCGAAGAACACTGTAGAGGGTTCTTGCTGCAATACAAGCAACGACGGGATTCAATATTACAACTTGATAAACACGGTCCATCTTCTTATATACCCTCTTGTTCATATTTTCCATCCAATCTTTCGACATAGTCCTCTCGTATTTTCTTTGAATCATACATAGCCTGTTACAATACATATGCAATTTCCATCTCTGACTCACAAATACTCGTGAAAGTACGTTGAGTATGTTCTAGATTCTCTGTCGATACGTATTCTACCAAAACTGAAATATTTCATTACACGCGGAGCTTCGATTCTACGTATCTTACTTCAGCATTCAATCGAAAAATTGGTCGTTCGTGCATGTCCCAGTTCATCAGAAGTATTGCTCGATATAAAACGTATCGTTTCGGGCAACAAAGTTTGCGAAGAAACCAATTTTCCAATATGTACCGTCGTGCTCGAAATGCAAGGTAGTATGTATTTTTAATTGCAAACGTATTGCATCGAGACTATTGGACAACAAAGTGTGCACAGCTTTGCAGTGGAGAATTATGGGTATACGATAGAACTATCGTTACTATTCACAGTGGAGTTCGAAGTTTATCGGATATTGATGATTTTGCGGGTGCGTGCCAGCTAAATAGATACCAATGGAGCCACCAGTCGATGGTTGACCAATAGAATGTTACACCAGCTTTATGAAAACAGAACGATCGAGCTATATCCATAATTGTACGGTGCAAGACGTTGGACTGCAAATACAAATGACAAATAGAAAAAAATTGATAATTATAATAAATAGATCAATCTTTCTTGCAACACATTTGAAACATTCTAGCTCGACAGTGATACGTTTGGAGAAAAATAAAATGTGCCTATTTCATGATATAGGTACTGCGAGTACTATCTACCCGAAATAAAAGCAGCTACAAAACGCATAGCAATGTGACACGAACAAGCTGTGCACTTAGAGTGGTCCGCCGAAATTCTGTTACAAAATTTTACCTATAAAAACGGACGACAGGAAAGTATTCTTTGAAAGGAGCAAGCTAGTAAACCTCGTAGTACCGGCTTCGTCATAAATTAAACCCAGTAGTATCTTATCAAGCTTTCACTCCGCGTGCCCCTAAATATCCATATCACAATCCAGCTCACGCAGTAGTTGCGGAACTCCATAACGCGAACTAGCGATACAGAAGCGTGCACTTCGTTACAGACATCAACAAGTTAAGAGTGGAACTCGATTATAAAAGTCGGGTCGTACCGTCGGCCGTATATCTCCACCAAACGTTGGCCATGATATCTCGGAAATGAGCAGTTCGCTCGGACTTGTTTACCCTCCTACGAGAATTCTTCTTTCTCGCGGAGGATCAATATTTTCCACTGGCCCCCTCTAATTTCCCAGATGCTCGATCGCAAATACGACCTGAACTCGTAGAAATAAGAGCCCCGCCTGAACGAATGGCCCGCAGTAGTCTTAATTATTGAAACTGTAGCAGTGAAGGGGCCTCGTGTCGGACGAAATAAAAAGTGTCGTACGACGAAGTGTCCGATCGACCGGGCGATGCAGTAATAACGACTAGCGGTTAAAGAGTGTTGCAGGTTTATTGGACAACAGCTATGGGAGAAGAGCTTGGACATATTTCAGTTGCATTCCGTGCAACTGAATTTTCAAATTGCATTCTCGCGACGTTCTTACAAATATAATTATATTCGTTCCCAAATTTACCTACCCTTGATATATAATTTCCATCAAATAAAATGTGCTATCGGGCTATATACCAGTTTTCCGAATTATCGTTTACACTCTGACGAATGTTCATTCCACAATATGTGTTAATCATGAGCGGGATCTAAAACTAAATGCACGCCAGCCAAACCGTGTTCGCATATAATTTCTTGCAAACTGTTAATTAAGCAGGCATCCCTGCGATTGGCGATTGTTTCTATAACACATGTAGATCAAAACATTCGGGGAGCCGATCTTTAGCAATCCGTTACCGTCCGATCAATTTCCCTGCTGGCAAGATTTTCGATCCATCTTTGGTTCCTCTCGTCGACTCGTCTCTCGAGTCAACGTGTACGTGTTTCCGTTAAAGAGAATGCCGTGGGAGCGGGGACAGATATGAAGAACGCTTCAGAATTCAAAGGAGCCGGATCTGTTCGGTCGAAGATGAGGTTGCAGGGAGATCCGCGACAGATAGCTAGAGAAGGTTCGTTATTGGAGAGAGGTGATAGGACGGAACGGAGGAAAGAGAGGAAACGACGATGGAAACGACGTCGGAAAGGTGGACCAGGGGAGAACATGAAAGAAAGGTAGAAAGATATCACCGCGGGAGATTGTGGTGCACCGCGGGAAATGGAGTACGCCAATGAAGAGGAATGGCCGCCAAATTCCCGGACAGCTTCTTTATTACTTCTTCACCTCGAATTCCTGCTACGAATGCTTTCGAAAAAGAAAGCGTACAGAGAATCGATTCCGACCGAACTTCTTTCCCCTGTCGGCCGGCCTCGCGTTGGACCGCTAGAAATCTTTTCTTGAAACCGCCAGTCACCGTGGTACCGCTCGAAGACCTAATGAATTGGTTACAATTGAAACGTTTCGCGCAGCTAGGGTTACGATTCAATTTTCATGCTGCTGCGTTACTGTACAGGAATACTCGTGTTCTCGTTACGAGCTACATACTGTACTTTGATGTAGATATAGGAATTATTAGATCGAGTAATGAGATATGAAATTCATTTCTTTGTCCCTCTTATCAAAGTGCTGCGAACAAGTTATTTCTCATTACTGTTAGTCGTGCAAACTCATCTGCGAAAATGCGTGCGTATGAACTACGATTTTATATATTTTATATGCTCGATGTACTTGACAGCTTATATCAGCACACGATTTGATTTCTACTGACACACAAATATCATTTTCTACTCCCAATTGTTCAAAAATAATGCAGAAACTTCGAGACGTTTGCTACGAAGCTGCTTCCATAAATAATACTTCGTCGCCGCGGTAAACGCGAAAAACACCGCGATCGCAAACATTTTCCGCCGTCGTGGACGAATCAATAGAATAACGACAATTCAAACTTTCGAGGCGCAGCGAAAAATCGAGCCCCGACCGACGTCGTTGCGGTGCTTGTTTGCATTCCGCCAGATTAAACGGAAACTTATTCGAAACAAGTGGCAACGCGTGTTTCGATCTTGTGCCCGTGGGCTGCGGTGTCGACAGGCAGGTCGATTATTTTCTTTTCACGTTCATTATCTATGCATCCGGTTTGCCCCAACTAGCCCACATGAATCAATGAAGCCTAACGCCGCTGGCCATCCAGTTATAGGTACTTCCACGCAACGAGGAACAAGGCTTGAGAATCATCCCTCGAAAGTTATAGCACCCCCTTATCGTCTACTGCACCACTGAAAGCCAATGTGAAGTTGCGTTTAATTACACGAGGACAATATTGTTTCTACGCGGATGTTTCTTCCCTTTGCAACGCGTCATATCGCTTCAAATAACCGCAGGCAGTTTTTCTGCTTTTTATTGAAACACTCAAGCATCCTTCTCTTTGAGTTTCTTTGAAGATCGCCAGAATTGCGATATAAACGCAAGTTGTTTTGAACTGACCTTTCGAAAATGGAATAATAATGCAGCATAATGGCCTTTGTAGTAAAAGCGTGAAATAAAGACATCGAAAGTGTTTCGTCTTTCGCATGTACATGAATTACATTCGTTACTTTGACAAGGTTTCGTCGTGTATATCTTAAAATCGTAAAATAGTGCAATAAATAATGCTGAATAGAGATATACAATATCATTTATAATAAGTACAAGTACTGTATTTATTTAATATTTTAACTCCTTTATTAAGGACAAAGTGGAACTTGGAAGTGGTTCTCGAGAAAAAGCTATTTTCTTTCTTAATGGTTTGCCCGTTGACGATTCCGAAAAAGCAATCCAAGAGGTTGGTCGACCTAGAAGTAAAAAACACCATCAACCCTGCCATTCTCCTCGCGAACTTCACCTTAAGATGAAATCTGAAGTTAAAAATCAATGTCCTCCAATGTTCTTCTGCCATGAAGAACTCTTATTCTTGTAATGAATTCGTCTAGTAGCACCGGAACGGTTTCAAGAAGTCCAGGAAATATTATAAAATTTTGATGAATTATGATAAATTAAAAAAGGATACGCCCACCTGAGTTGATGCTGCCTCTCGTAAATTTATCTTCCTCGGCGCTCCATAAATAATTACCGTACTCCTTCAAACTGGCATTCCTTATTAAACGAAATAATGAAAATTATTTTCAATTTGATAAACAAATACCATTTTCTTCCACGTCTACCCTGCAATTTATCTGCACAAGAGAAGATTAACAGGTACAATAACAAAATTTGCACGTGTTATCGAACAATTCGCCCGTGAGCATGCTTCAACTGCAGACACGCGATGGAAGTTGACTAAACGTACATAGTATACGTTCCTGTGCCCGAATCTCGTGGTCGAACTTTCAACCCATATACCCACCGACTCCAGCCGTGATATTATGAAAGCAATCACGTTACGAGCATTCGTTTCCAGGCGAACGGATATGGGATCCGATGTTCTTTTCCAAATGCGTTTACGACCTGCGATCCGGCCCGTTTCCAGCCGGCTTCCTATTCGATTCGGTCGATTGTGGCGAAAGAAATCGGGAAACCGTGAAAAATGACGCCGCAATTCGTTTGACGCTTACGTAAATTCGCTTTCATGAATGAAACACGTAGAAATGTTGGGCCTCTATCGTTACATAACTTTATTCAAACTCGAAGATTTATTTGTTTGAGTCGGAGGAGAATGTGCCGTAAGTGTTTATTATGCTTTTATCAGAAACGTTTTTGAACAAAAAAGACGTACCAAGTTTAATTGTGTGCAACTGGGCCAATAATAAATCGATAGTAATTTGTACTAACAATTGTCTAGTTCTCGTCCACTGTTATGGAGTAAATATGAAATTTGTAATTTAATTTGGTTTTAAAAATATTGAATAATATGTTCAAGGCATTAGGAAGTTTATTCGAAGTACGGAAATAAATGATTTGACAAAGCAGCTTTATCATCTGTGTATTTGTATTTTGACTGAATCGCGACGTTCTATCGCCCACTACACGAACACTGGCTTCATCGGTTGGTTCGATTCGAGTCATTAAATTGAAAACGCGGTTTTCATGGGAGGCCAATAAGGATTCTGTAGTGTCGTAAATTTTATTGATAGCTGCCTGTGCCACAAGACTGTGAAAACCTCGTTCATAGTGTACTTTATTGGAATTAGCTTAGGATAGAGTTTCTTTAACCTTTAACAGCAGGGTTAGCAGGATTTATAGCTATTTAGTTTCGCGGAAAGTGAATTTCGTGTGGACGAGCGTGAATGAAGAGAAGCGTTGAACTGAACTCGACCTGTCCCCAGAATGTTGAAAATAAATTCTTACGTTTTAATACTCTCCTCCAATTTATAATACTATTATCGTTTATTGATTCTATGCATATTCCATATAGTCCAATTTCGCGTACGTTATCAAGCATTATATAATAGAATAATTTTGGTTGGAACAATAATAATTGTAAATAGATGACTCCATTATAATAATATTAATAATATCGACAGCAGCATTGATACATTCGCCTCAATAACCAAGTATAGTAACACTTTTCTGATTAACAGTTGAGGTAACATTTTAACGAGTCACGCATTAAATACTAAATAACACCTAATTCAGGAAACATGGATATACAGTAGAAATTGAATTTATATTTTAACATTACATTGCATTCAATTTCTACTGCAAGTAACATAACTTATAATGTCTGTGCAACGCGTGAAGCAACTGCAGTCGGCTGTCGTTAATGATTTATAGTAACGAAAGGATTAATTATGGCGTAAAGAAACCCTTATAGAATAATCGTGAGTAAACATCAGCTGAACGACGCGCTATCAATGATTCCATCGTATCAATCTCCAGCCACGGCCACGATTCCTGCCATCGGGGCCAATTATTTATTCAAATATATCGCACTGCTGACGCAGCGGCAACAACAATCCTGAACAAGTAATCACAGGTTAATTACTGGTGCTCGGGCTCAGACGTGCGTCGGTAATCAACTCGAGGGCACGAAACCAATTTCCGATAACCGGCCCCATAAGTCGTCGCAGCTCGCTGTCGCGATTGAATTAAACTCGTCGCCTGTTCGAGGGGCACTTCCGCAACGTCTAGTAAGAAACCGGCGTGAAACGAGGAATAAATCAAGCGCGAGGAAGACGGAGAGCTTGTCTAAGGAGTTTATTTAATTACTTCGGGTGCACTAAAGGCGAAGTGGCACGAATATAATGGGGAGGATGAGAATCGATGAGCGAGAGGAACGAGAAACGCCGATCGATCGAATGGAAACTGAAATTGCGGGAAGAAATCGAAACTGTACCGGCTCGCGGGGTTCGCATCCCGACCTTATTTCGAATTAATCGGCTTTTGACCTGGCTCCAATAACGGACCCGGTAATGAATAATAATGAGCGTTATCACGCGATCCTCCATCTCATCGATCGCCCCGGGATACTTCCGACTGTATCGATGTTAATTGGTAGTGTATTTTTTGTAAGATTTCAGTAGCTTTTTTACTGAAACATTATATAATTTGTCGGTTAATTGCGATGCACATTAATTTACTTAAACCGGGACGAGAATACGAAGGATATCGTGGACGATGGAAAATGAGGAATTGTTATTAAACTAGACCAATTGTTATTTTTATTCGATACATTTTCACCTTTCAAGGCACACAATTCTTATTGCTGATATAATATAGCACAGGGACAGTTCGCGTTTTGTTCATTTTACACGTAGAATAGAATACAGGTCACTCGATCATTCGACAAATGAGATATGGGCAAATAATTGTAAGAAACGAATGGAGGTAAATAGTAGAAATCAGTTTATTTCACAAAGATCTGCTCGGAGCGACAAATAGCATTAGAAACGGTAACCGTGTATCAAGAGGATGAATGTCGAGTAAGAGAATGAACCTTTACTATAACAGAAGATCACTGTGCTGGAAATGCATTATTTCCGTTCAAATTATTCAAGCCATACAACCCTGTTATCGCCATTTCACCAACTCGAACAATTAAACTGCTCGAAATCGTGCAGCACCGGAGTGGGTTTGAACGTGAAATGTAACTCGTACTCTAGCAACAATTCTAAAATTATCGAAGCGTCGATGAAGAAAGTAACAATTATTGTTCCACTGGGATATAGATAACGTGGCGAGCACCAACAATAAGATCGAAAACAACGGGAGCATTTTGCTTAACATTAACGTCCGCCACTGTGAACTTGCATTATATTATACTTGACGACATGTCGTTCCGCTGTGTAGTGTAACACCTGCTCCACCAAGTTCAATGAACACTTGGTGAGTTACCAATATCGCCACTTCCGCTTTATTGCCACGATGAAGATGTCCTTACTTCACCGGGTCTACACGACGAAGATTGAACCGGCTACGAATTACCCGAATGCCACTTCGAGCGTTTAACGTCGGTGCGAATGTTGTGGCATAGTTTAGTCGAGACCCGGCAAGTTTCGTGTTTCCCTACGAATAGACGCATTAATGACTTTATCTAAGTATTTCCCGTTTTAGCAGAGTTATAGCTGCCCCGGGAAGCATGTTAACCAATAGGAAATCAACAATTCGAGTTTTGCGGGCTCTGCCCCTACCGCAACTTCAATTGGCCGTATTGATAATACAGTGCAGGATAAGAGATTCGATACTCTGTATTCGTCCCGCTTCGACCAAATATACACTGGCTCAGAATTATATCTTTCAGATCAGTCTCACAGCAGAAGCAAGGAACCGTCTGTATACGTATACCCTTGCTCGTTCCAGTCGCTGATTGAGTCTAAACCGTTGAAATCGGCTGGCCTCAAACACAACCGGAAAGTGTATTTCAACGTTTCGTCGCAATATGCTTCCGTTCGTAGTTTCCGGGTTCCGCAGTCTTCTCTCTTCCATTTTCGCGAGGAACACTCTGCAAGAACTCCTACGGGCAAACAAACAATGCCGATGCTCCCTTTTTTTCCCCCCCTCTAAGACGTCGGCGCAAAGATGAAACGTCCCCTTCTTTAAACTCTGCACAAAGTCGTCCTACATCCGCGAGCGAGGATCCTTTTGTTCTATAATTGCGTGCCCGATTATGATAAGGGACATCAAACGAGGGTGGCGCACTCGGCTACGCTCTTCTATATGCGCTCCTTCCTCTCTCTCTCTATTTCTATCCTCCTTTCGCGAACCCCTTAGAACACGTCTATCGTTTCGAGGAGAAATGAAACGGAGTCCAAAGCTCGTTCGCCTTTCCAGGTTATACAGTGGCGGGTAAACGAAGCGACGAAAAATCGGCGCGGCTCGAAACGCCCGTCGAATGGAAATGAATTTCTTATCGGTTAGGGGAGACGGCGTGGGAAGGTGACCGGGGTCGCGAATGCAATAACTCGCCCCTGTGCTCGACGCTCGTTCTCTTAAGTTATTTACGGAATGTCCTCGACCGCTGAAATTTCTCGCCGCGTTGAAATTCTATTTCCCCCGGTGATTTAGGGGTCGCGATAAAGGGTTAGAAGGGACGGCGAGTTTGACGCGGATCCGCTCGTTGACGTCACTTCGCGGCTCGTTCGCGATAAGAGTTAGAGGCCGTTCGCGGCGTAGTCGATGTTTCTTTGAGTACGCACGCTTTCTCGCGTGCGATACGCTGCCGCGGTGTTTTCTGCATTACGCTGCGAGCTGTTAAAGGATGGGAGGGGTTACGAAGTCTCTGGCTAAGATCTGGTAAAACGGAACGAGTTAAGTTGAGAAATTGGAATGGAGTTCTGTCGCAACGACACATAGAAGTACAGAAATTCTGCGATGCAACGCGTAATGTTAATAATGAAACCGTTGGCGAAAGTGACTTTCAGTGGAGTCTGATTTTGGTGAATTCGATTGGGGAAAATGGTGATGACTAGGCGATGACTGGGAACCTTTGCCCCTTTTAGAAAAATAAAGAAAAGTTATTCTGCTCTATTTTCGATTTAGAAAGAAGCTGCGGGGTCTATCCTTGCCCCATTGATTTTATTGCACTCATATATATATTTCCCCCGCGTATTGGTTACATTTGACGATGACGGAGTGTGCACGACGAGGGTGAAAGAATTGTAATTCTAAATTGAATAACTCGCGAATTACACGTTGGTAGTGAAATCGGATTGAACGCGAAAAGAATCGCACAGTATGCTGCAGTACCCACGTTACACCGCAAGCAACTTCCTAGATCATCGATACAAAAGACACTCGCAAACAGGATGTGAGGGGTTGCAAACGCAGTAGGGTAAAACTGGCTGCACGTGCCACATCGTTGGTTTACGAGACATCAATAGCCATTCAGCGTAGAAGAACAAGCCATTAAAACTACATGTAGCCAGTAAAACCACGGAAGTTTCCTCATAATGAAGCACCTTTTACTGCTTCATTTCCCACCCCTAACGAATGATTCACAAAGCCTCCCCCTGACATGTTCCTAGAAACACCAACATTTCACGTGCCTACGAGTAACACGAGACAGCTCTCAGAGAATTTTTTTCTACGATCTATCCGTCGCGTCAAGTTGTTCTTGGTTTCTGATTGCAATCGTGGTGCGTACAGGAAACGCCATTTTTGGCCCACTGGGTATCGAACAATAGGTAAGGTAGAACGGAAAGGATTGCACGAATCTCGTTGCAACGTTTGAACGTTCTTTATTCGACGTTGGACTTCGACAGAAATCCGTACTTTTGAACGAAACGGGTTGCCAGGATTCCGGATAATCCGGAAATCCCCCCCCCCTGGAAGTGTATAACGCTAAAATAGAATTACGCCCACGAATGGAGGAAGTATAGCGGCGCGGAGAAAAATATTGATTCGTTAGACCTCGTAAAATCGCCTCGCTCACGGCCTCCTCGAATTTATCTTTCTCTACGGGGCACACGCAATTCCGCTCGGATGTTGAGAGGTTGAACCTGCATTAGGCAACAGATTTTCGTGATAACGAGTGAATAGGGATGGATGGTATGCACTATCGAGCGTAGGATTAGTTTTTGTTGCGGAGGAAATTGGAATTGGACATTTAAAATTGAATTTTCTAGCGGTAGGTTCGACTATCGAGGAAATTAAATTATAAAATGCGTTGGGTATCTGATAAAACTGGTAGATCTCGTTATAGATTGCTGTATGTATGTATGTACGTACGTACGTACGTACGGGTGGGTTCACCAAGAAATTTTAGCGGTCTGGTTAATCTGTTAATGGACGAACGTGTTGGAACTGTCTGTAACTGACGTAATAATTATCGTGGCTACCTCTATGAAGTTCCAATTTAGTGATATATTTGACAACATGATGACAATTATGGAAGAAATGTGTGAAATAGAAAGATTCATTATGTTCAGGAACGTTGACCAGTTTTTTAAAATAAATGTTTTGTAAATCAAAGTTTCATTTAATTTCGTATTGTTCTTTTAAACTATAATATCTACTCTTTTATTTTGTATACAATTCCACACCAACGCTACGGGAAATAAATTATAATTCGAAACATACGTTTCCCACAATTTATTATCTCAAAAAAGACGTGAAAGAGGATTCTGAAACTCCCACATGTTCTCCCCCTACAAATTTAGAAAGTAATATGTTTGGCACCCGTTGATACTATAATCTGAAACCTTTTCAGAGCGATCAATGTCAGTTTCATTGCCTTTTGCACGGATTTTTCTCGTTCTACGCTATGTTACTTCAATTCGCACGCGATCTTCTCTTGCACGCCACCGATAAGTCCTACGAACCATGAAATGCCATTTGGAATCAGTGCTTAAGTATTCCAAGATACACAAGGCGGATTCATTTTAGCACATTAAGCGGGCAAGGATTTTAATGGTACCATAATACACCAGTTTCTATTAGATAAGACTTTTTCGATAACACATTTTATAACGAGCATTGCGCAACGATTATTATTCAGGTTGAAATTTTATTAACTATTTTATATTCAATCGTCAACCGTATGATAAACATTATACAGATATGCATGACAAATTATAAACTAGAGGGTCGATACGGCACGTTTACGTTTACCGCTTTGTAACATTATAATTATTATTATATAACAATAATTATTTTGTCTAACCACAACAGGTCCCTCCACTTTCCCACTTCTCTTTCGAAGTCTCCCCAAATGCAACCCTTTGCAAGCGAATCACTTTAATATATATCTCAAGCGTGGAAAAAGAACGCGCGTAGAAAATTAAGGCGCAGTATACCAGTTTTGAAACAATAAACCCTCCTTTCTTTCGACCCTTCGGTTTTTCGAATATTAACGACGATCGTGGTTAATCACTTAATTAATTAATTAACAAGCGCACGCTAGCCCGGAGCGAGATTATTGTGTCGCGTCTAAGGAGTCGTTGACAGGTTCGATAAGTCGTTGCCAGCGAGGGGGAAGACTATAGCGACACGTAGGTAGTACGATCATTGAAAGAAGATTACCTGTGGGGTTTCGTCTCAGAGCCCTTCGTCAGAGCTAATATTTCCGAAGCCAAACGACCGTCAGCTATCAGTTAAGTTTAATTGCCCACGATTAATTAGATCGACAGTCTGTGTGCGGGTACCAGGTCGTTTCCTAGTCTCCTGAGGTTGCCCCTGTGTCAAGGTACAGTAAATTGCGGGCCACTCTTTCTCGAGCAGAGTTAATTTAAAATACCTCAAATCTAATTTCTCTGAAATGTTCGAATGAGAATATCGCCTCGAAATCCATACGTTTCGATGCGCATACAGCGAGCATCGTGGTAAAACGAAATCCCGTTCGAAAATCTCTTTCACCCTAACAAACAGACTAATATTACATCGCGCGATGTTTCACGAATCCTGGCCAATATTCACCGAGCACCGTTCCGTCGCCATGTTTTAATGGTGTTTGAGCAAATCCCGATAAGCCACGTTTCCGGCATATTAGAACCGGAATTTCGCTCTATTTCCTCCGCTCTGAATCTCATCGTGTGAAAATTGGAAAAGTTCAAAGCGGTCGCCAGCATTGACACGCGAGAGGGGCTAGAAGGAAAGGAGCCCCGAGCGAGGGGCACGGCGAGGGTTCGGATCAGACACAGAGGTGAGAATGAACGATGGGGCGGGTGGTAGGGAAAAAAAATGTGGAAGAGGAGGGAAGGGAGGAGAATCGAAGAGTGATAGGGTAAAGGGAACGGAGAAAATGAAAGAAGGAGGAGAAGCTGGCGGCTGGAGAGGCCCATTGTTCTTGCAGCCGGGGAGCACTGTTCGATTTCAAGGGGCATAGAGGCGACCAATTGTGCGAAAGTATGCACCACGGAGGCCGCCTAATATGGCGGTTTCGCAGTGAATGCTGATGCCCTGTGATGACTCTTATAAAGCATCCTAACCTACGGGCCCTTTACCCTGACGGTCTTCCCGATAGAGACGAGTAAACAAACTTGAGGCACTGGAGTTCTCTGTGAATCGAATCATCCGCTTCCGACTGTGTCAGCCCCAAGTTGTTACTCGATCAATTCGACATAATTACGGATCCTCGATTCGATGGATGCTTAGACGCGATCGCAGTTCATCCTACTTTCGTCGCTGCTCCAACGAACGACCCTAGGAGTCGGATTCGATGAATAGTGGACCTGGAACCTCTGGGAACTTCGCCCTTATTCGAATGTACTTGGAAATTATGGCTCCTATGTGTTCAACTTCCAGGGACGCGGACTATGCACTTATGGGACACGAAAGTTACACCATCCGTGTAATTTTTGATTGGCTGAATTTCAACGAGGGTAGTTTTATTCCATTTATGAGATGGCAGACGAACGTATTGAGAACCCTCAAAATAATACCAATCTCGCGTTGAATTAAATGGACAATTGTTAATTATATTTCACGAAGGTGAAACGAAATTTACAACAGCTAAGACACGCGACGACTAATGTTCAACTAACTGTATTATCTTGAAAGGTATAGAATTATTCCCGTAACCGATATCGAAATTAATGCCCCAATTCATATCCTCAATTCCCACCGGATTCGCAATAAAAAATGCACATAAAAATACCAACCTAACGAGCATGATTAAAATACCGCCGACACATCTCCAATGACATCGGAAAGCACACTTTTTTTAACAGCCAACAGCTTGTATCGTATCACCTTCCGGCAGCTCCAACGTCTTTTTCGAGAACTTTTTGTGCCTCAGAATAGCTTTAACGTTCCGTGAATGAGGATACACCGACTCGTCGCTTTCGTTGCAGAGGGAAGAAGAATTAGGGTCCTTATTTCCGCAAGGGGGGACGGGGCCGCGACGTGCCTCGGCTCTTTACAAAGCACGTCGACGACCGACTGCGGAGAAGATTGCGGCAAAGTGTCCCGAAATTCTCGCCGCGATAAAAGAAACGCTAAAGACTGTTCTTCCTTCCGTGATCCGGCCACGCGCGCACAGAGAGAGATTGCGCGTATTTTGCCGTTCTTGTCGACGGCCCTCGTGCAGTGTAACCGCGTTTCAACGGTGGCCGGACCGCAAACGGAAGTAAAACTTTTCGCGCTGCAAGAAGAACCGCGATTCACGGTCAGGCTGGTAAGCGGCTAACGTACGGCCGATTTTAAATACCAAGGTGGCCGATTCGTTTTAAATCGCCACAGAATAGCTCATTTCACTTCGCCGGGGGATTCGTGTTTTTATCGTAACTGCGGCGTCAATCGACGTGTTCAGCGTCGTTCTGGAATTTTGGCTTCATCTGTTCCCCACTTGCGAAATCGACAAGGATTCGTAATGTTCGGATTGAATTTCGGATCGACGAGTAAATCGATTTCTTCAATGTTCGAAACATAAATGCGTAATCCCTTAACGCGATCAAACGTTTCTTAATATATTCGCAGTCTCGCGATATTGTACGAGTGTCGTGACGGCGATGTCAATAAACGTCAGGGGAGGATGTTTTCACGTCGATAGTAGCCCGAAATATTCCAAAGAGATTATCCTGCTACGGATCTAATCATTCCACCTGGTCCCCGTGTCAGTCTAATACGTTATCGCCGGGCACATTTACACGAACGCGTGGTTAACAAATGGACCGTGGAATTTGAATAATTTAAGCAGTTTGCCAGAATTTCAAACAAAGCTCTGTGTGTCATGCGTACAAATTTAGCGAAGCAGTAATTGCATCGGGAGGATTCGTTAATTGAATAGGACCGTCGCTCTCGGAAGGTATAAAAGCGAACGGGTTAATGCTTGCGGTGATTCGAAACCGTTCGATATCTGCATATACCCCCGGAATAACTGGATCGTTCTTATTGCAACGGTTTAGTTCGCTAGACGAATCCAGCTTTTCGTACCGAACAATACGGGAGAAAGCAATCGATTTATCAGACTCGCGTCAGTGCGCAACCTGTCGTTACGTAAATTTCTGTTCGTGCATCGTTTTAAATACCATCTCGAATTGTACGCTCCCGCGGACAGGGAGTGTACACCTTTTATCGTCGATACTGCCGGAAACCGCGCGTTTAATTACGAGAACACGTGAGTTGTTAATCACGTGTCCACGACACGACTTTTATTGATTATCGTTCCTTTTTTCTCGTAACCTCGCCGACGATTGCAAGCTGGCGATGTTTAGCGAACAATTGAATATCTTGAATAGAGTTTAGTGAACAGATTGCTAACAGAAAATTGCATAGTTGTTCTCCGCGACAGGGGCCAATAATAGAAAAGTTGATAAAGGAAGTTAAACAAGTTTGACAAGCAATTATGTGGAGCAAAATTGTTACAGTGATGCTTTTTATTAGAACTATAATTAATGCAGTAATTATGGTCTACTTTTCTATCCGCACGGATTTTTTATATGCTCTATCTAGAGTAATCTATTATTGTATAATATAATTAATGATTGGAGTGATCAAAATAGAATAATAATGATAATATATGTTAAGAACGATTGAATATAAAATAGCCGCGCTATCTCGCCCTTGGTACATTAAATATTCGTCGCAAAATGATATAAGAAAAACAAATTAACTTCATTTCTTTACTTTGCGTTACTAACAAAATACAGCTGAAAATGAGAAAAGGCACTGCAGCCAAACGAAATGTATACTTCACGTGGCTGGCTTCATTCGTTTCATTTTCGATGTGCGTTTATGATAATATTGAAATTAAACAATTAAATGCACCAGTTTATTGCAAGCAATTATCGAGAATTTCGAAATAATCAAATACGCACAAACACGGGTGCAACGGCCATCGATTTTTGCCGCGTCGCAGACCGGGTTCAATGGTAGTTTTACATGGTTGAACCCGGCCAGAAAGTTTTAAAATGTAAAGTGACGCGCAGTGAAACTTTCAAAAGTTCGAAAAACCGAGAACGATGACTTATAAATGTTCACGAGCTCCACGAATCTCTCGAATAAAACGCGATTTAGAAATGAGAAACTTCGAATCGACGATTCTACTTGTTGATCGTTCATCCAGAACCGATTGCGCAGTCTATATCGCTAAATGTAAATTATCACAGTTTAGGACTAATCGTATTATCATTGAAAACATAGCCCATTCAGACGGAATATAGGATATTCTTTACATCTGGCAAAATGAACCGAAATTACTAAATTATATCATTCAATTCGAACTTTCACTATTCGAACTTTCACTATTACACCTCGAGTACGACCTATCATTACCATAACCATATATTGGAATCTGTCGATGCTAGAAACATCGACAAAAATAACAGCCATCTCAACACACGACTACCAACTAAAGAATAGCTTGTTAAGCCCATCGATTCGACTGTCAGATAAGACATGTACGTATATCTCGTCTGCGGTCTCGCTTTTTTCTTTCGTCGAACAACAGCAAGTACAGCAGCTGTTCAAGGTTCGATTCCTACGCACCGATCGGTATTTTCCGTGGTTAACCTTGCACGGTATTCACGGGCGACGAACGTGGCGTTCAGAATGAATAGGTTTATACGTGGCTGCGTACTCCCTGATTGAGTCGATTCCTCGTGGTCCAGCGTAGTACCGTTGTGCGCGTTTGCAAACACACGCGATGTGTACAATTAAGCCGGTCCAATTATCGTGCATTCCATTCCTCGGTCAATCGTAGCGAGTTCGGGCCAATCGCTACGTTGTTCCTTCATAATCGACGGCCACCGTCGATCCTTACACGGCTGTTCGTCGTTATTATTCCTATTGCTACGTCGAAGCGCACTTGTCCGCGTCTGGCTGAGTGCAGTGGACCAAAAAAGTATTCGAACGGTGCATTAGATTCACTTGCAGCTTCTTTATTTTGGTGTTAAGCCAATGATTCCTAAAAGAATGATGTACACGGATATAAAGGACATCTGTAAACGTGTAATTGGTGTGCTTCATACATATCTATGTATGCACATTGTTCTAGGAATAATTGTCTCAACGCCAAAATAAGAAAGTTGCAAGCGAAACCGACGCACTGTATGAATATCTTTTTGACGCACTGCATACAGGGTGCCTCAGGTAAAACCACCTAAATATCTCCTTTAATTTTTATGATACGAAACAAATTGTTCCACGAACATTTTCGATGGAACAAAAAGTATAGGAGATTGTATTTAGGCAGTCTCCTTTGGTTGAAACACGCTGTACATGCACATAAATTTCGATCCTCGTTAATATCGTTCCGAAATCGAACCGTTGATCCTACAGTCGGGGCGAGATTAAGGCATCGCAGATAAATTCTAGTGGTCTTCAATATTCATTGACACACGCGTGCGGCAGTGTCAACTGGGTCGATTATTCGGTCACGGCTTTGCAACGGATTTGGAAACATTTTCGACGACGCGGTCGTTGTTCGACTACAATAATAATACGGATATATATATATATATATATATATATTGTGTGCAGTCGGCAAATCTGTAGGAATTCCTGCAACGGTGTAAAGTATAAATTAAATGACGCGTCTCCGTGTGTTTAATTTCGACGTGGGCGGCTATCAACCGTATCAATTCCGGCTCTAATGGCGGCCGCTCATAATTTAATAACTGTAATCGCGCTTTCCTGTGTGCGATTAATTCCGTTAAAATGGCGGCACTATCTCCCAGCACAATGATCATCGGAATCAGCGATTAGAGGCAGTTACCCGCGCTTATGCGAACGATTATGCGAAACTTATTATTATGCGCAATAAAATGCGCCGCGTTTCGCATGCACGTCGACTCTGAATCACAAGCGGTGGCACGGCTTGGGTTACGTAGTATGAAGTTCATATTTTAACCTCCAACAGGGTTGATTATAGAAACTGAAGTAGTAGATCTAATAGTAAAACTAGTTGATCACTATAATTACGGGGCAAGGAATTAATGGTTGAATAAAGCACATCTACCTTCCTATTGCCTTCTGTTATCAAATAATTGATACAGTATACAGGAGGGACAAATATTGATGTTAATTGGGAAATACAAGTGCCTCGGTGAAGTAGGTGATTGGAATTTATTTGCTACAACCTTTCCCGATCGAAGTGTCCAATTATATGGAAAATGAAGTTCGACTAAAGAACCAGTGGCTCGTATAAGCTATTATTCTCGTTGTCGCGAGGAATGCGTTCATAGAACTTCACCCAAGATTTGCAATTCGACCAGGGCCATTTAAAGACGTTGAAAGCGCATGCATATGTACATACGTATGTATACATATAACCAGCGGGGACGCGAAAGTTCTATGATACATGAAGCAGCTTCTA
This sequence comes from Nomada fucata, assembly GCA_948146005.1. Classification (NCBI taxonomy): domain Eukaryota; kingdom Metazoa; phylum Arthropoda; class Insecta; order Hymenoptera; family Apidae; genus Nomada; species Nomada fucata. The sequence goes on from OX411275.1 coordinate 12,186,792, forward strand.
GAACCCGTGACTTCTCGGCCGCCTCTAAACTTGATCCAATAATTTACAAAGTTTTCCGCCAGCAGGGCTAGTGAAAAATAACTATACAATATATTCTAGATGTCTCATCCCCTTAAGCTTAATCATCGAGAACTTTCGACAAAGACACTGTACCGGACTCACGTGACATCGATCCTGATCGAAATTTTATTTTTCGATCCCTCTGTTTCGCATATAACCCTTTCATCGTCCACTCTACGTTACTCGTCTAGCGTGCGTATCCAACTTAAATGTATTCATCTATATACCGGGTGTATCGCAATAAAGTTTCAACTAACAAGAACTTACTGAATAGTCAATTCTCGTTCCAATCTAAAATGTCCTTCAGCGCGTACTTCTAAAGCATATATTCGTTTCATTCCAGAGCACCTGGCCCATATTCTATGACCAATTACAATTCGCACAAGAATCACCATTCATACTGCGTAGCCCTTTTATCTTCCTTATCAGTTTACGTCGATATTCCTCCGCGTGTCTGTCGATATGTATGAGTCGATTTACGACTGATCCCGAACACCAGTCAGAATTTCATTTTCGTGGAGCCGCGTCTGCCATCCTCTGGGAGTCGTCGGGCACCGGGGGCGACCGGTCCTTGCGTTTCTTGGCTCGCTCGACTTTCCGCTAAATTTAAGGGGTCCCTGTCGTTCTGACAAATTTTCCGCTTCTCGCTGGGCGATCATAAAAAATGATTTAGGGATGTTGCACGGGAGAACGCGACTGGAAACGTGATCGAAATATATTACAGTGACCGAGGAACACTGCGACAGCGAGCGTTCAACCTTCGAACGCTTTTATACGGATACCTATCCGATTTCAGCGCGAACACTGTCCTGGCTAAACTTTCCCCACGCGTCAATCGAGATTAATGTTCCGACCGAGCGATCCCGTTCGTCTTTACCGCCGGCGAGACGAAGTGCGAGGCGTTTTTGCATAATGTCTTGTTCCCGAGTGAGTGACGCCAGATTTTCGTCGTACCTGTTCCGTGGTCAATCTTTGTTCCCATAGTCAGTGAGATATTGTTGAGCGTTTCGATCGCGTTGAGCTTTACGATGTTTGGTAACGGGGACGAAATTCCGTGACAGGAATAAAGATTGAGCCGAAGGACTTGCCTTCGGATTACGCTTTTCGTGCTCCTTTTATTTAAGCGGAAAGGCAAGCGGACGGTGCGATCAGAAAATTGTAGAGTTGGAAGTACGGGCTGATTGCGAGGACTTCAGTTTCGGGTTAAATTCGTCTGAACATGGGAAGTATTTTACGTATTTTGACTCAATTGCACAGCTAGTGGCGGACGGTATTGGACAAATGTTGTTATCGCTTGGAGTAGACGCTCGCGTTGACCGAGTGCTTCGTTGGCATAGCGGTGGGGGGGTTACGAGATAGAGAACTTACAACCGACTTAGGGTGAAACATAGCTCGGACCAGAAGCGAACCGACACGGGGGTGGAGCTGAATATGAACCAGGATGGAACAGACGGAGAACTGATTGATAACGAGCTGTCTGAGCAAACGTACAGAGTTTGGAGTGTTGCTTTTTTTTGTTGGAACGACACTGATAAGATGGGATAGGGAAGTAGAAGTTGCATAATACGATATTAGACTTAGATAATTCGGGAGCAAGTTCGAAGTAATAGGAGATGTCCACGTCTGTAGATAACGTTCAAGTGGAATTTGTTATTTGAACCAAGTAGTCGTAAAGCGAGTTGAAAGTACTAACGTTTTAACCCCGGCCTTGTGATTCTATGACACGATAACGTTGGCGAAGTACCGAAAACCCTTTACTTGCCGTCCGAATTGCAAATCTCGTGGGGAAGAACTTATAAATGCAAAAAAGTATTTGCAACTTTCGACGGTTTGCACTATCGCGCAACGAGTACCCGACATAAAATGACAGCCGGTTTGTTTCTCATTATTTTCTCCCATTGGCTGCTTCAATTCGATATCTTTATCTCAACACGATGTGACCATGGTTTCGTCATGTGAGCGTTAGATCCGCCAACGGTATCGCGGCTTCCCCGTTCATCGGTACACCCCATCGCATGTTCTTCGTTCCCTCTGACCTTAATACGAATCCTGGGAAACGGGCCACCATTGTGGTTCGATACTCCAACGACCTGGGTCAATGATAGAAAGTGGTAACGTGGCACGCGAACCTTCTGACACACCGGGGATGCTCGCCTTTGCACGAATACCCTTGGCGCGTGTGTGTTCGGTTAGCTGCGTGTATGAGAGGGTGAAGTGCGGGTAGTCTGATTTACGAGGAATCGGAATTCGGAATGGGAATACCAGATTTGTGGCGCTCTAGACAAATTGGTTAATATTGCTGTTGCAAAGGTGTTGGGGACATGGGGAATGAGTGCCTGGAGGTATTCACATACTAACAGTTTCTACTTATATACAACATAGATTACACGTGCAAGATTATGCGGGAAGCAAGCTTTTATTAAACGTTTTCAGCACAGTAATTTAGAAGCAAATTTTGTATCTTCAGTCTATGGTTGTGTAAAATACTGTGTATTATTGATCCCTGTAGCATGCTACTTTCGCCGAGCCGATAGTCTAGCGGTATGTCCTTTTTTAAGGACACTCGAAGTCTAAAATGAAATGAAATAGGTTCACGATGCGAACCTCGGCTCCTCATACGTGACAACATTGATCACACCTTAAGAGTAACTGAAAATGTAAATTGTATAATATAATGAACGATAGAAAACGAAGCTCGTCCTGATAAATCTTAAAACGTATGTACTTATACAAAAAGATGTGTAGAAAAAATTCAGTTATCATCTCGTTCAACAAGTTTCCCTCGTAAAACGATGTGACACTTTCCACCCCATCTGACGGCACTTTAAACGCGAGTATGTATTCAAAGAACTGTAACGCAGCTGCTAGCTGTATGTACTAAGCGATTCAGCGTGTATATCGCATTACAGCCGAGATAAGCTCTTGCACAGTTCGCTTTCGTGATGCGTCTGTTGGCATGCCATACACGGGATCCCTGCCAAGGGTATTTATTAGGGGTGAAAAAGGGAAACAGGATCCCTCGATCCATCGGTTGGTGTATCTGGAATCTGGAAAGTCGAGCGCAGATCGGGGACAACGGCGTCGCTATCGCCAGCCGAGAAATATCTCGAGTATACGTTCGGATAAGAAAGAAACGTTTTAAAGAAAAGAATGACTGATAAGCGGAAGAAAAGCAGAATGAGACGCGCGTGTGCGCGCGCGCATGCTCAGCCAGATATAAAAGCTGGGAATTCTTTGTTGCACAGCAGCAGTTCTAAAGACACCAGATAACACTAACCCTTTTCATAAATCCTGCTTCTTTGCCGGCCCTAAGCGCGGGGTGTTAAAATTTGTTTCCAACTCGTCTCGCTAAATTGCTGCTGGTCTATGCGTCCAAGATGCTAATGCGTGGACCGTTAGTGTAGAGTGTATTCATCGTTGAAGTTGGACAATGTCGATACAGAATATGCGTACAATTGATTTAGATCGAATAATGTACAGTGAATCAGTAATCGTTGTGCCATTTTTGTTCGTGGCAATAGTCATTTATGAAAGCACATACATTCTCGTAAAAGGTACTTTAAATTTAAGGAAACCTTTGAAGATGATTTTTCGTATGCTCACGAAATTGTATAATTGGTGGCAGTTAAAGCGATTCGAAATTGAACGTAGAACCCTTTTTCGTTTTTGAGTTACGAGGCACAGGCTAATCGGAACAATCTGTTCCATTGACTGGCGAAAAAATGAATTACCGTGGAGCACATTGTTTCGTGATAAATAGCCGAAAGTGTTGCCGCTTTTGTTCGTATCCCGATGGAAAACCATTGTGGTATCGACAATTATTGTCGGTCTATCGAGAAATAAATGCTAAACGAGTTGCAAGCTTGGTTCCCTCGTCGTGCGGACATGCACAACGTGGAAACGCGATAAATTTCTTGAGGGGGCTTGTAAATTCGTTTTGCACGATTCTAGGAAACAATGCGCTACAATTTGGATGATGATCTATTGTGCGACGCAAGCAATGTTCAAGATGTATTGACGACCATATTTTTACGATAAGTACACTTAGATGTATCAGTACACCTTGTTTCGACTAATTGCGATTTGATTATATTAAGTGAATTATATTAAATAACAGGTGACCAAGTGACAAGTGACCAAACATTTCATTCAGAAACATTCGAACGATTTCTTCGCAAAGAATTTACGCAAACGTAAATGTGTATACAATATTTCATGCGAATAAATATGTGTACAGAAGAATAATTAATTGAAAAGGAAACATGTAATAACTACTATCCCATCAAAGGAAATAATACGTAAAGTTCGAAAACCCACACTGGTGAAACAATAGTTGCCGAATGTACTCGAAGAAGAATTTCTATGGAAGAAAATTGGAATTCTTCCAGAGGGCCGGACATCTCCGAGAACAAAGGGTTCTCGGCTTAATAAAAGGGTCAAGGAAGGATAATCCTTAATTACACTTCAATTCTCTTTAAATGGTAGAAACAAATGAAAAACGAAAGTTTATCCGGGTCAACGAGGTTCTATGGCTCGCGGTAACTCGGAGGATCTTGATTGGTCGAAAAGTTCCAACGTCCGCAGGAAGCTCCCTCTTCTGACACACAGAGGCTGAATTAATAGTCAGCCATTCGACCGATTTCTTTTGTTGATTGTTCTTGCATCCGTGCGTGTCTATTTCTTTGCATCAGCATTCGAAACTTTCCTCCACTGTGTCTTTCGTACCACGCGTTCCATTCTATCGCTTTACTGGTTTCATTGTACTACGCGTCGCGACGCTCAAATCGATTTTCATGCCAAAAGTTTGCATCGTTTGTCACTACTTTTGTTTCACCTATATACGTATAAACATTCGGGCATAGAATTTTTAAAGCCAGCTTTAACATTTAGGTTCTATCAGTTGAACCTTCAACAACAGATAACATCGTGATGCAGCGTATTTGTAGAATTCTTTTGTCTCCAAGACTCGTCAATGAACAAATTCTCTTTCGTAATCGAAAAGCCTTTCGTTCGTCCAATTCCTTGCGTCTTGTTTCACATTTATCTCTTGCTTGTCATCTTCGTTAATCCCATTGTGAGACGACACAGCTTCGAGACACGCGGAACACGTACGAGAGGAGTGGACATGTTCGGTCGACATGTTTTAAAGGGAACAACCGAGTTCGCTTAAACTGGAGCAATTGAGTTGAACGCGGTCAGGATACGGTAGATACACCTTCGTTCGATAATCCTGAGGCACGACCGACAAATTTGCACCTTCGTGTTCGTTCTAGTGGTCGTACATTGCAGTTCGATAGCGATGCTCGTCGATGCTCGATAGCTGCCAGGTAGATAACAGATGGCCGTGAACCTTGTTGCCCCAGGTAGCATCTTACTCTGCTTTACAGGAAAGACAAAGCGTACGTTTATCGTTACACACGGGACCGATCGTTAGAAGTTATCTGTTACCTGGAAATGCTTCGGTTAAATACAAATTTTTGTCAATTTGGAAGTACACGTTTTAATTCAGTGATTAGTGCTGCTCTGTACTCATGCACTCATTTTTTGTGTTAGTTTCGGTCGTACTGGTACCGTTCTGAAAATTCTGGTTAACATGTTCACATAGTATTTGAATGTGTTGGTACAATCACAATTAGTCTTAACGATACTTCATAAAATTTTGTAAACGAATGATTCGGTTCCTGAATCAATTAGTAATATTTTACACCTAAAAAGAGACAATGTATTTGCATCTCTGGAATCTAATATTATAATACAACTTTTGCAATTTTCATGCGGAAAGCGAGGTTGCATAGTTTAATGGAACAGATGGATCTTTTATAACTTTATATCAAGAAATTGATGAATATACGTACGTTTAGTGTTATTTACGGCGTATCAGTGTCGACAGTAATATTATTAGGAAAAGTCGTGAAAATTACAGGATAGAAAAATTGCGGGGCATAAAAAATAATGGGCGAAAGAGGAGGGAAAAGTTCATAGAAGTTCAAATAAGTTAATTCGAAATTAACCAGCTTTAGCCACTAATTGTAATAGCTCCTGTAACATAGAGCTTCGAGCCTGAAAGTTTTCGTCTCCCCCGAGTCTCTGATATCGTTTATATTATAACTTTTCAGCGCAAAAAAAATTGCGAATTATCCAAAGATCATTTATGCAGCATTAAAAGTGTCTATAGTGTATAATATGAACATGGCAAAAGGGTGATATAATATTCATGGACATTTAATTGGACCTGCGAACACATGTTTATTAATGGGGCGAAAATAAGGTAATGGCATAATTGGACCCATTATTTTAATGGAAGACATGTCTCCTCTCTTTAATACAGTTATTATAACTTAAAAATCATGTTAAAACTATTTAATTTTTATCTTCCCTTCAATTACTACATTTTTCCTAAATTTAAATATAATATTATTTGTGTAACATTACATTTTTCGCGATACCAGACAAATGTAGAACATACCGCAAAATGGCGTATAGAAATTCTGCTTTTTAAAAATACGCTGGGTACTACTATATGCAGGTTCATTATTTTGTAAATACAAGATGCTCTGAAAAAAGTGCACCATTTTATACAAGCATGTAGTTTTGTAGCAAATATGCGAGACGTGCTTCCATGAATGTCAATATACTGCAAGCCATAACGTTTTGCTAGGTTATCGTATGCCTTTGGAAAAAATTGTTCGTCCATTATCGTACCACAATTTTCCATTCGTTCCTTTAATCCTTTCGTTGCGTGACACGGTGGACTGTATACCTTTCTTACCAATTCGAAATTAACTAGATTTCATTCTTTCTTTCTGCTTTGTCGCTCTACATGTCCCCTTTATTTTAAATTTCACGCAAATCCTCTTTGCGTCTCTCGGGCAGAATATTATTTACGTTCGTACTAAGCGCAACTTCAAAGCGAATGAAACATCCCAGATCTTGAACTACCTATCTCCAGACCTTTCTTTCGTTCGAAATTACACGTAAGATCGAAGCGAGTCCGCACAAAGAATATGTTATTAGAATCCCTATTTTCGTCAAACGGACACGAATAACGTCACGATCCAGACTAATTTTCGCATCGGATCGGAACACTTTCATTCAAGTGGAACGCATGTAGCTCCGCATGAATCGTCGATTGTCCCGCACTATCCCATTGTTATCTCGCGAGGCTTTCGTCCAGAAACGTTCGCAGACCCGCGCCAGCGCACAATCAGGGAAAGAGCAAGATGACTTAAGCCGCAGGAAGCGACGAGGGAGGGTTGCGTAAAATAGGTGTCGGGGGATGAGAGTGGTGACACGTAGAAAAAAGCTTGTACTCCAAAGAACGCGAAACGTAACTTACGAATACACTGGGTGTAACAGCGTACACCCAACCAACGTTACACTACATAGTTGTTTCCCTATGTGTGCATGTAACGTCACCTAGCGACGTCAAGGAACCACCCTTTCAAGCTCGCCCCCGTGTGTCTCGCGCCCGTTTAGATAACAACCGGGGCTGGCTTATACACGGTCCCTAAGTACGGTTTCGCGTACACGTAAGTACAGATCCATCCAATGTTACCCTCGTCCCTTGTCATCGAGTACTTTGGTTTTCGCGCAGCCACAGACAGTGCGCCCTTTCTCCCCCGTTACGCGTTACTTTCGCCTTTCTTCTAGCCACCGGTGCATTCCGACGATTCTTTCTGCTCTAATGTCAGCGCGATTGAAAACCGCGAACCAATTGAAAAACGAAGCGGGAAGATGGGAGAACGATCCGTTTTCTTATTATGGGACGCGCGAGCAGACAATCTTGGGTATACGTAACATTTTCGAGACCGTGGAACGAGATTCGAGTATTTGTAATTATGTACCTTGGCGAGCATGGGATGTAGAGTATTCGAAATATTCGTCGGGGATGCGAGGAGAGGTGTAATCCTTGGGCAGTGAAAATTGATTTCTTTATGAAACTTAGATACGTGTGCTTCGAATTTGGATGTGTGCACTTGTCTCGCGTGACACGTGTACATTGCTCGCCAATTCTGTCGATCGCGGGGCACTGTTAACAGGTTGAAGGTTCAATGGCTTTATCGATTTCGGTATTACCGCGGTCTTTGCAGTGCATAGCTTGTAGAATTTACCGAAACGAAACAGAACGTCTCGAATGTCTCTGTTAAATAGAGATCAAATATAATTGTTGCGCGTAGAATTGAACGCTGTTTCGCATTTTTGTACGACAGTTCTAATATTCCATTCAAATTGCTGCGCCTGTGAAACTCTGTGCAACTCGGACAATTGTACAGCTCTTTCGTGTACAACAATTTTGTACACAGTACGATAATAATATGATTAGAATTTTACGCAATTCAAGCGCGACACGGTTTACAAGTTACCGGGTTTGAATTCCCGTTCGACGGCCAATAAAACTGTCATGGAGATTTCCAAGTAACACGGTTGTGCCCCGTCGAAATTTTCCTAGCTTCTAGGCAAATTACACTCGTAAAATTACATCGACGTGCAGGGAAATAACGTCCGACCGATTCCGTGCACTTTATCCAGCAGCGGAATTGATGGACTGCCGTTCCATTCATCCCGGCTGACGATAAACCATCGTAAATCAATCTTCCTTTTATCGCCAGCTTTCGTTCATTTTCCTATGTGTAGCAATTTACTTGCAGCCGCTGGCCGATTGACCCCGTATACTCTTTTGTTGCGTCTATCTACCAGCCCCATTCTGTCGGGGTGACTATTTCAACAGGGCTGCCACGCTCGCGTGACGGCTAATAACCTGCAGTTGTCGGTGGTGGCTTTTGCAACTGTCACTTCCAGGTTTGTCAAAAAGTTCTTTGTTGTGCCTAAGTTGCAAAGAGCCCTTTGTGATCCGCTACTTTCACATGTACACATACGAAATTTACTTTTTCGTCCGTTTGTTTCGTTCTTTCTTTGGAGGAACGCATTTCATGGTTGCGGACACGCCACGATCCCACGGAATGCAATTATTAAAAATATTTTATATATTATTATTGTTATTATTATTATTGTTCCGTAGCTTTATTGCTATCCAGAGGCTAACTGCTATTAATTAATATCGCAGCTCGTTAATTTGCTATTTTTGGTACAACAGAACCTTGTTAAATCGATTAATTATGAATTCAGTGTTTAACCCTTCGACAAGCAGTGGTGTTGTGTTAGAAACGTGTACGTAAACAGTGCGAAATTCGCATGATTGACTTTAATTGTAGAACTTCGGGGAAATGTATAATTTTCTTTTGGAACTTTTGCTCTGTAAGCTCCTAACCTGGGCTTCTTGTTCATTGTTCAAGATTCTCATCATCCCACGCGTAGACCATTTTCTGAATCTGAATCTGAACTTTACAAACATTAAACTCACATTGTATTAGATAATTCTTATGTTTTTATAGTAACTAAGGCAACATAGCAACCCTGTTACACATAATTAATACTTGTTTTATGGGAACAATACACTATATACTAGGATGCTAATTCGACGTTAATGCAATGGTAAAAACACTTTCAATATTTTCCTCACTGTCATCGAGTTTTCCACAGTGGACAGGATGTGAAACTTGTGATCATTGTAGGTAACGTTTCAATTACCAACCCTGGTATGAACAGAAATGGTCCCATTCTCATCCGTTCAAGCCCCGTCGAAATTGACGACTTCTCTGACGCGCCCCTCAACGAAGTCCGCAATCGCTGTGTCGCCTTTCACCCCGACAGACATTCGCGGCCAAGCGCGAAAGGACACACCGCGATATCGCGTACAACAAATCTACCTGCGAACTCCCAAACGACGCGGCGAATCTCTATCCGTCGATTTCGGCCGGGACGAAGCCCGAATCCGCCGCGGCCTCGCCTCAAATCCAAATTAAAAGCGTTCCCGCCGCGAGTTTCCCGGGGAACTTTTTAATCATACAGCGGCGCGGCCTTCGGAGCGCGCCGCGAAGTTTCGTCGAAGTTCCAAGGGCGCCCGCGGAAAATTAGTTCGGCACCCGGCGAGTGCTGCGCGCGTTACGCCGCACAATTAGAAGCGCCGTGAAAAATGTACAACCGGCGTTAATTATCGTTCGGTGGTGCCGCGGCCGTCTCGTATCAGGAATTTAATAATGCGACAGCGCGGCGCAAAAACGCCGCCACGGCGTTACGCGCCACCGCGGACCACCGATATCGATCACGCCGTAAAGCTGTCCGGGTGCGGGTGATTTAATAAAGGGCCATCCGTCTTGGCTGTTACGATGTCGCGGGTACACGTGGATCGCGATCATTTACGAGGACGAGAAATCCTCGAGTCGGGGATCAAGAGCGACACATTGATGGGCCGGCGATCGATCCGCGGGCCGAGTGACGAGTCAACGACGCGACGCGACGCCAAGGAAATCTTGACAGACGCGAGTAAATCTGTTCTAGCACCGTGTAAAATGGAATCCCGTTCCACCGTTCGGCTTCTGCTCGCTGCTACTCGCCGGGCGCAATCTTGTTTCCCCGTGGGATAAACGCTTGGCGTAGGAATAGAACGTTTGGGTCTGTACATTTTACGGAGGAAGGTCTTGTAACTTTGATGCTGGTTCGTCTTGGCTGCGGGAAATTATTTAGGACGCGGACGAGGTTGTTAATGGTGTCGCGGATGGTATTGGCGACGATTGTATTCTAGTTCCAAATAGATGTAATCGAAATAATCGGAAAGCAAGAGTTCGAAGAAGGGATGAATATTTTACGTTCTAATACAAGCGTTTATTCTTGTGTGAAGGAGACTATGCGAAATTGGGCGTTTAATAAGAAATATAGTTTAATTAAATACAAATAGACAACTCTTGCCTGTTTGGTAATTGGTATCAATGATACCTGCCGTCTCATGGCGCTTACAGGTTTCACCCACTGAAATTGTTTAACACGGGTACCGGCGAGTAATAAAAAGAAAGTACACATTACTTCACCCTTTACGTATGTGTGTACTTCGAATTTTATTCCTTGGATTTCTTCCAAGCAACCGTTGGAATAAGGAATCTACTTGACATACAACTCGCGTGGTCAATTAACCCAATGAACTAGTCCACTAATTCTTACCCCTTGCAAAGTTCCAATCATTCGATCAATTAAATCGAGAAAATTTGACAAGCAGCAACAAACCATAGTGGAAACATTTTTCTACGCGATTATATACAACCGAATTCTATAGAGTCGTACGTTTCAAATACTTTTTGAATCGCAAGCTGTCTGGGTTCCTTTTCCAAGGAGGTTACTCGGACAATTGTTCATTTAGAAAGCGGTGGTGAGCGAGTTTTTTCCCTTTTGAGGTTTAGCAGCGTATGAAACATTTCTCGATGCAATTCGAAGCATTTTTTCGTTAAATAAATTTGCCCCGAGGTCGCGTAAAGTTTGAAAAAAGGTGCACGGTCCAGCGTTTGGTAACAATGGTCGCGATACGCAGTACACACGTGGCTACAGCAAGACCAAAATTACTGGCCAAGCTGTGGTTCACCGCGATGCATCCAGTTTCGCGCTCGCATTCGGATTCATAACTGCGCTCCACAGCTGCTGGTTTCAGCGCGTAATGGAACAGCGTAACGAATGGCGAAGTTACAGGAAAGTAGAATTACATTGGGTGTATCGGTTGCTCGATGTCCCAGGGGAACAATACTTGTATTTTTAATGCGAATCGATATTTTCCTGCCCGGGAAATCGGTGAAAAAAATGTTAATTTACGGATTAAGAACGTACCCGCCTGAATTATTCGTCCGCTCTGAGAACGACCAGCGAGTGTTGAATTCGATACCCCCTTAAGTGTAATTGAGTATCGATTGAAGTAATTGATGAATGTTAATCCTGCCTCGACGGGCCCTGGGCGAATCAGTAACTCTTCAGATTCCTCTCTCGAGTGTAATTCTGCTGTGCGTTTAATGAGAAGGGAGATGGGCGTGTAGCAGTGTTTCAAATAAAATCGAATTCGTAAATCGCAGAAATTATTTTTACTTTATTCTTCGATTTACCTGTTCATCGCTGTACCTTTCTGCCACGCAGATAAATCGGTATTCCGATTAACACGTTGATAATTCGTGCGCAGTCGATTCGGTTGTGCCAATCATCCAATTATGTATTACAAATGTTGTTATCCGTAATTCGTCATTAGAAAATACGGGCCAGTGCACAAAACGAACCAGCAATCCCTAAAATGAATCGACCAATTCTCAATTGAATTTTTGCACGCGCAGCCGGGCGAATGTCGTTTCGTAGCGTCGCAGGAAGCGTTTCCAATCAATCGACTTACTGCAAACAGACGGATCGAACGTATCCCAGAAGAATAGTCCGCTCTGTTGGAATCGGGGAAAAGCTAGTCCGGCGTCGCGTCACCGTGATCCGAATCGCCGCGTGCCGTGTCAGAATATCAGACGGTCGCATCTGCACCGGTTGAAAGGCACGCGGAGGTGACGACACGAATAGTGTGCACGCGTATTTGCACACGCGCGTTGCAACATCGCGCGGCGTGATTCCGAGATGCGGAGCGTCATGTCGCTCGCGACTTGTGACAGGGCGAATTGCCACGTGGGCGTTTATTTTCCCGTTATGCGGATTACAATCCGTCGGGTAATCGCGTATGACCGATAACGCATTTGCTCGTCCCAGAGTCGCACACGCCGTTCGCCATTGGTCATTTGTTCGATGACTGTTCCGTAAATTCCAGCTGCAACTATCACGGTCCCTTTGCACGCTATCGCGCGGCGTAATATTCCGTAGATTCTGTTACGCGGACGCAAAGGATGCGGTTACCAGTGAACACCGGCCGCGTTCAGGTAATGTAACGTTGGTCCACGTCGATGGCAATTGGATGCGTCGAACAGAGTGTACAAACGCGGACTCAATGACGCGCTGAGACCGTGAATGTTATTTACAGACTCCGTTGGATGCGCGATAATGTCCCTTGCGTCGGGTGGGTGGTGGAAATTGGATATATGTGTGGGGATGTTCCTGGGGAGTTATTTTGATATTAGATCGTTGCGCAAGTAATGTGAATTAGTTGAAATTTGATTGGTGAAATTAGATAATTCGTATGTATTTGCAAGGCAGTTGTCATCTGTGACGAGACAATTGAAGATTCTAATTTCGCGTTGCGTAAGGTCCGTTTACGTGGTAATTCAAGGAGTTCTCATTGATACATTTTCAGGAAACGGCTTGGGTTGTATCTGTTTTTATCATTCCAATAGCAGGCGATTTGTTGAACTTTTACACATATAATCTGTACAGTGTTTTATTTCACGCGATTCAATTGTAATCGAAATTACGTTTAAACGCATTCTTTTCAATTGCACAGTGTTACTTACTTATTAACAACGAAATGAAGTGTCGAACAAGTTAATGGAGCGTTCTGTTGTATGAAATTAATTTAAGCGAAGCACACATGTGCCTGTTCAAAGCATTATTGAAAATCGATTCAATTATCGTTCGCTTAATAACAATGAATCTCGAATAATCTTTCCGTTCCTAATACCAGAAAGTCACAAAACTGCAGATACTAATCACTTAACCGACGTACGTAGAAAAAGATTTTGATATCTAGGAAATAAAAAAAAAAAAGGAAAAAGGAAAGATGCTTTGGCTGGTTGATCACGAAACGTATCAGGGACTGAAAGGGTACATCTGGTGACCCTGTTTCAGACCCTTTTCATACGCACCAACGTGGCTGGAACGAAACTGGAATACACCCTCGCAGAAATACGTCACTGGGTAAATGGGTCCTTGGCTTCCCTTGAAAAACGTACGACTACGTGAAGTCGCCATTATGGCTGGCTGATGGAGCTGGCTAATCGCGATTATATCGTACCAGTGCCGCACGTATCGACCTTTCGGCCGGCCGACAGCGCGAGGTAATTGCGATTATTTCGTACTGCTACCGATCATCCACGTCGCAGCCAGTCGATAGCCGCAGCTAATAGCGATTACGTGCAGCTATCGATCGCAATTCGTTTCGATTCCATACCGTCGAATCCGCTGACTGCATTATGATAGCTGTTGCAGTTAGAACTGGAATAAGTAATTTGGATAACGAATTCGTCGTATAAATCAGCGACAGTTGATTGCTCCAGATTGTAGTAAAGGGAAAAGTTGGAAATGCACATGCATAAATTGAATGTCGGTGAATGGAAAAGTTTTGGTAACTCTGATTAGCGTACTGTGATTGTACAGAGGCAGTATGTTGGAACTTATTTTTTTGTAGTTTTGCTTCGCGGAATTTATTGAAATTCATTGTGACTGAAATGTACGAATTGCTATAAATTTGAATTGAACATTGTATGCGTACAGTATATAGTTTTTGCAATATTAAATAATTCATATACACCGTAGTAAAAATTCGGTAATCGAATTCTATACACACCTTGCCATTCGCTATCTGGTCGGTTGTTAAGTCGAAGACCCTTCAATAATAAAACGCTTTAGAATACCGCAGGTTAGACTAATTTTTAATGATTTCCTCGTAACGGTGTTGCACGTTAATTTTTAGTTTAACGGTTTCACTTTCCATAACTTCACTTGAACCACAAAGTAAAAACTTACGAACGATGCTGTAAAAGGTAACTGGTAGAGATGAAAAGGATGAAATTCTTGCTCTGACCCTTGGAAACACGAAACCCTTGCACTCTTTCGCCAAGCACCGCGCACATTAAATCCTTTACGTGTCCTTAGCGCAGCCGGTAATCGTTATCTTCGACACGCGCTTTTACCCCGCTGCGTTTCCTTCGACATTACGTTTTCTATAGTTAACGGATAGATAGGATTCGCTGCTCGAACATCGTCCGATATTTTTCCTCGCGCTTCCCGATATACAATATACACAGTACATAGTCGTTCTTCGAATCGAGCTGAGGAGACTCTTTTAAACTACGAAGAATTTTCCGAACACTGACCGCTATAAACCTCGAAAGGGCGTAAATCAATCCAATTAGCACGCAGAGTTGCAATAAATCTTCGACGATAAGATGTTAAAGAATAAATGTCATTATTCGAATACAATAATAACAAATCCTAGAAGCATAAAGTTATCTGCCCGTTTCCTCATTCGTTTCTCGTAAATAAAACATACTGTGCAATACATAATAAATTGTGTGGAAAATTATACGTTAAATTAACAACCGCTGCACGCAGCATGTAGCTGCGACTTTTTCTCGTCGTCCACGATGATACGAGGATCGAAACGACGTCGGTCGATCCCCCTCCCTTTCAATGATGCACCCTCGAACGCATCTTCCGCGACAGATTGCACCGGGGGATCCAACTTCTCGACTGCGTGAAACGTCACCGGATACTTTTTTTTTTATGATACCTAGACCGTTCCCTGGAGTGTGACTCTCGGTCCTCGAGACACTCTTCAGAGATATAACGCTGCATCGCGTCGAAGCGCGAAGCTATCTCACGTAAGCCTTCGTTCCGCGTACGAAGGTGTCTATGTGCACAGCTGTTTAAAAGTTTGGTATACGTTGATGTTTAAACGGCGACTTGTTCAAATTTTGTTCCCATGTCATACGAAACTTATAATTTACCTTGCATCGACGGTATAAGAAACGAATGTCTGTACGTTAATCGAATGTCGTTTCTATTTCTAATCACTGGCTTATGTTCATTCTTAACAGAAGTATGTATCGATAAGGTAAGATTCGGTGAATAATGTCTGTCGCCAATATTTATGCGTTTCAGCCTCCCTAATCAAATTCCGGGCAATGTTATTTCCACTGCATTTTGGTCGTCGCGCCAAAGTAGAAACGTTCTTCGGAAATACGGAACTTCGCCCCAATCGCAGCAAACGATATAATAAATTCACATTATTATTGGTATTGTACACGCTCTTCTCCAATCTCCGAGTCATTGCCAGGACGAAAATGTTCGTTAAAGATACCACGTCTTGCAAAAGCTACATACAATCCCTTTATGCCAAATACGATACCTTAATTAACATTCTCCCGCAATCTGCGTGCCTGCTGAATGATACCTGACTTGTGATAAAGCGAATGCATATTTATCAGCCTGTACGATACACGCGCATCGAGCAACCTCCAGATGGAGGAAGGAAGACAATTAACGGGGGATGAGCGTACCGACAACTTTGTCGTTATCGTGGCCAAAAATGTGGCCACGTAGAAACCGCGGGGCGAGCAATTATCGACCGCCATGCGGAATATTTCGGATAACACGGTGCGGCCTAGCGAACAGTTGTCAGTGAAACGCGCAACACGCGTCATTCCGACGAACATCGCGAAATCAGTGCCACGCGAGTATTCCAAGCGCATTCGACATCGATAGAAGTGGATATCGGTTAAATAAACAGCGATTCAGTTTCGATCGTACATCATTTATGACGCGAACGTCACCTGCCGCCGATGAGATTCCTTTCTTTCTATGGCCGTCGCGTCGCCAGTCTACGCGAACCGTTCCATTTGTCACGATCATCTTGAATACACGCCTTCGTTCCCCTTTCAGCTTGAGAACGAAATTGCTTTGAATAAGAGAAACGGCGATGTGATTGGTGAATCGTTTCTCTAAGTTGACGTCCCTACAGTTGCTCGGTCCAGGTCTGCCATTTGTTTCCTTCCGAACAATCGTATACTCAAACACCGTACGTGTGTACGTACATAATACAAGGTGTCTGTTATTTCCAGACAGAAATTCGCTACATAAAAATGATAACGTAGTCCGGAACAGGACACGTTGCAATTGAAGTAATTAATGTTGCATTAAGCCATCAAGCTCGGAAGCTTGAACCACTTTCGTACGCCTCCCTTTCTTGCAACGTTATTAGAAACAAGGAAGGAAAAGAGGATAAAAAGGAAAACCAGCTATTCGATTTACACGGACAGTCTTAAGCAGATGGCTGGGACAAGGAGGGTGGTCAGGGTAGTTGTTACAAATTCTAACAAGAAGTCGCAATCTCACGCTAGATCGACGAGCTTATCTCCTCGTATACAAAAGCGAGCGTGCGGAGCGTAATTTTTAGCAATCAGCTTGGCTCGTTTCTCAGCCCGGCTTATTCGTTTTCCACCGCGAGATCGCGTCCACTCGGGGGAAACTTCTTTGTTCGCCGCTTCAACAAACAGCCCGTAACTCCTTCCCTATCCTCCGGAGAAAGTTCGCCGCCTTGAAATACGTATTTCACGAAGATTCGTTTGCGGGCAATGGGATCGGGGAACGAACGAGCGGGGTAGGTGCGTATCAAAAGCGAGCGGCCCGGATCGATTTGCAAATCGATAGCGGCCAAGGGGTTTGAGCATGTGGGAGATCGAAATCAGGTAGCTCGACGAGCAAGCTGCGAATAGAGACTTTTACTCGCCGATAACGTATGCACTTTCCAACCCTGGTTGGTTACTGTGCCCCTTGCATCTTTAATATCGCGCGACCATTGCGGCATGTTCGCAACAAGGCGCATTTGCATTTATTACGCTAAGCTGAAGGAATTGCAGTCGATAAGACGAGGGCTGTTTGTATTCCTTTGCCGCGGTCTTCGGCGCTGAAAATATTCTCACGCTCGACTCGAATTTCTTCGGGCGCATTTCCGACTGGTTTATTGGAGGAAATTCGGTGACACTTTGGACGCGGCATTTTTCGCGCGGAATGGCTCGTTTAAATTAGTTATTATCGCTATCCATTTTGCGTGAGAGATAGCGTGGCACTATCTGTCGTATAAAATGCTCTGTCGTGCGAAGGGAAGCGGGCAAAGTGTCTCGCGCGAAACGGGTTTAGGCGAACCGTTTTAAGATGCAAGAGGTGCTCCGATTTTAGAATCATCTTAATATTTTACTGGCATGAATTCACGTGATAGTTGTCAACGCGCACAGCTCTTTTTGTTGAGTTAATGCACTATTAGGGACGTCTATTGCGTTCGTTAACATAACACTGGAAGTCATTGCGTTTCGGGCTGCTCACTTTTAGTCCGTTACACCGCCTCACATGCCCCCGGTTCTACGAGGATGGCGATTTTTAAGTTGATTTTAAAATTCTGCCGGCATAAAGTGTTACTGTGCCCGAGGCCTGTAATTCCCGATGTTTCGAAAGCGTTATAATTTTCTGAAAGCCAGGAATTGATTCGCAAGTTTTGCAACATGACAGGTAATAACGGCAGGCTTTCGGGATAAATCATCTGCGTACAATATATGAAATGTATACGCACGTCGTGTCGAAATTTAGCAAACGGCCCCGTAATGAGCTCCCGAAGCAAGTTCAATGAACCGCGTCCAAAATTAATACTTTCATATTAGATCAACGCTGAAAATTAATACAGCAGCGATCAATGCATCGAGATCTCTGGTAGTTTATTAAAGTTAATCGCGCGACGGCTTGTTTTCAATAAATTTACGCGACACCGTCAACTACAGTTGAAATAATTAAATACCACAAAAGTGCACTGGCCTATGGAGAACCAGAATGTACTTTATGCATAATACAAACAAGTGTAGCCATAAAGCTGTGTTCGAACATCTGCTCGTAAAGTATTCCTTGCAAATACAGATCAAGTATGAATGTGTAATCGTGTCAAACGTACAATTCACGAAACTGATAAGCAGCACGTCAACGAATCGTCGAAAATTTGTTTTATGACTAAGCTCATACCGCGATACAACGCCGCCATTCAACGCCTGATATTGAAAATCGAACGCGCGCTTCTCGCTCAACATGAATTTTTGCAATCGTTCGCGCGTTGGCGGTGCGCGAGAAAGGGGAACGAAATTCTCCTGCGATTTTCGCGCAAATCCGTCCCAGGGCTTCATTTTCTCGCCCCCTCCGCCGTAATGGAACTATCTTTCGCGTTTCCATCAACGACTGCGCGTCGAACGCGCGTACGACCAAATGTCATTCACTTGGATAAGATATCGTGTTCCTCGTACAAGTCATGTGCAGTGTAGGCAATATCGTGGAAGAACACGGAGATGATCCGCACGGTGAGTGAAAATTACGGACAAAAATCATTTAACGACGCTTGAATAATAATTCTACAGAGCATTACAATTTTGGTGGGATTCGTGTCAGTGCCGACTAATAATTTGAATTGACGTTCAAGTGACGGAATAATAGAAATGGCGATGAAACGACGAATAATTGAGACAAAGCACGTAGTTGGGGATTGAACGAGAACCAAATTTGTGTGATTTAAAATTTTCGATTCCACGATATTGATCGGAGCCTAAGAATCGTTGATGGGTACGAGTAATATGCATGGAACGTAAATGTCACACAAACGTTGCTGTCTGAATATTTTCCTGGCTGACTGTACGTTATACATATACCATGGGAGATTTGTAGTATAGATCGGCTGGTTTGTTCGTGATCGTATTTTGCAATGAATCTCGCTATCTTCCCTTCCTATCGGTCACTTGTCGTTATCATAATTGCGGCGATGATAAGACGTAGTCATTGGGCGTGTACGTGTACCGATATGTTTTTACGAAAGGTAGAGTTATGAATTATTCATCGATCGGCAAACCTTAGGCAATATATCTGTTGTAAAAGTGGCGAGATATGTCGAGTCGTCTGGTACCTTTTATTATACATGGATGATAAAAAGTACTACGAATATAGCTTTGCTTAAACATTATACAACGATCCGTTGTCATCTAACGACAATTAAATCCTTCGCTTGTAAAACAAACAAACGTTTCGAATAACTATTGCATTCCATTCAAGGGCGGTCGTGTTCATAAAAAATTTAATCTACCGTTTCATAGCTGTAGATGAGAATACGTACCTTATCTTCCAGTAAAACAGAAGGAGGGATATATGTGATATAACAGATCCAACTTGTTAGGAAAAATTGGTGTTCACGTATTCAGCTGACATTTATCAGTCCGTTGTACGCCACCCTTGTGACTCATTAGCTATCACAAATAGCGTAGTGAATTGTGCACCAATGCGTCGTACGATTTATTCATTATTGTGACCGGCAATCGTTCCCGAACATAAAGCACGGGCTGAAAGACCTTGTCAACGATCCGAGTAGCTCAATTTGTGGGCCGATTGTTCAACTAATGAAGGGTCGAAAATCAAAACCCATTCTATTTTATTCTTTTCTTTCATTTCTGTGCGGGGTGGTTAAAGGGAATATTTCCGTCGGCGAGTTAAGGGGGAAGAGTAACGTAGAGGAAGGTTCTGTGAGTAAATGTAAAGATGACTTTTATGCGTGTATATCTGTATTTAATCGTACTGGATGGTTCAAGCGCAAAATGTGTTAGTACGTAACAAGTGAAATACTGCGTAAATTTCCATAAGCTTTATAAAGCTCGAAAGTATAACTCGTCGTTCACGTAATTTGCAATTACAAAGGGCTCTAAGGGTGGAACGTTTAAAATATCTTGTAAAATATTGTACGCTCTGCAAATCAATTACATCTTATATCAGTTAGCCATACATCTTTAACACCATTACCTTTCGTAATAGAATCTCACCCCGTATATACATTTACGAATTTTTCCACTGTGCCTGGCCAGTCCATTCGCCCTCGCCCTAATATTAAGAACCAATTGGTTCATATATACCGTTCAAAAGATGGAAAGAAACAAGTAACCAAATTACAATACACATCCAAATATTTTAATCGTGGGCTATTGGAGTAAACAGTACACATACATTGTTTGTTTTCCACAGTGACTGACCTTGCTTCAAAAAACGACGTGAATATTAAGAAAAAAACATTTCTTATGCTTACTTCAATGAACATGTTCGAGTACTGTGTACTTTTGTGCTTCGAATGTGCCCAATATTTTGCTACTTACATTTTGCCCGGTCACTGGTCCTGGCCCGGACAATAACTGTCGTTCTTCATATGCAACATATCTTCTGCAAATTTTTCTAAATCCTTGATCAATCCTAACTAAATCTTAATTTATTTCTACACTATTACAGTCATCCCCGTTTCCAACTTAACTAAACTCGAATTTATTATTGAATACACGCGTTCCCCTCCTCCTCAAAATGGCCAAATCACTGTATCATTTACCCCTATCATATTACAATCAAACACTTCGATATCACGCGATCTCCACCGCGAACCAGATCAATCATAGCGGATCCCTTTTCTCTCGCTTAATTTCCTCGGCAACCGGGTGGTTGGCGGGGATCGTGGTTTTTAATCCTCTCGCGGATCCGCAAGGATCCATCTCAATTAACGAACGTTATTACGCCGGAACAAGGTTCAGCTCGCATTACAAACTACAGCGAGAAACCGGAAATGACGGGCCGGCCGAAGTTGGTTCCCGTGGGTGGTGGTCGGTGGATTGACTGCGTACGAGAGACACGTAGAGCGAGAGACGGGGGAGACAGAGAGGCCAGAGAATGCTTTCGCCTGCATACAACCGGCAAGATAACGTGGAAATTTCAGGGTGAACCGAACGGGCTACGATTCGCCCCGTGCCGCGGCCCACATTCCACGCTGGACTCGATAATAATTCCCGTTGTAGCTATGCCGCGAGTACTTGCGGGTGGTACACCTAACTACCGGTTCGCTCTTCATTCGGAAGATGGAGGTTGCCGCTGCGAACCGTGCACACCGACCGGGTTGGTTCATTAATTGCGATCGCAAAAGCTTGTTCCGGGGCAATTTTCAAGCCGTTTCGGTATCTATTGTAACCGGTGGATAATGCATCATTATTATTTCGTTCCGCAATGGCTGGGGTGGCAGCCGCAAACCGCCGTGACCGACGTTGATGATTGCGCGGTACTGGAAATAGGAGCGGAATTAAATGTCGGAATGTGAGAGGTAAAAGATGACAATGACGGGGGGTTGAGAGTGCGTAGCGGAGGGTTATTGTTGTGCGAGATCGATGTGAAAGTCCATGTGATTCCCTGTCGCCAGTTTGCTGGTGGAGGGATCGTCCGTTCATTGGGCAAAGGGAAGATTTAACTTGCGTGTATCCTTGCGTTTGTGCCGCAAACGTATCGGTTATTCAAAGTTTCAAGAGCAAACAGATATTGCTTTAGCATTATTCGTTATTTTATATGTTGGTTAAGGAATGGTTTAGTTAAACGTTGGTTGACGTTGTTGTACGCAGGAACATATAATTCTTTCGTTTCTGCCAATGGAACCTCGCGATTTGGTGAAATATTTTTTTGACAGAAATCTGAGTTACAAGTAGATTGTAAGAGTTTGTGATTACAATAGACTCCCGATGCATTTGCGTCAATTCCTTTGGCTAGTTTTTTAAATTTCTTTACGTTTGACAAACTCGATATTTTGATGGTTTAATTCCGGACAAGGAAACTCTTCCTTTGATACATTCGATTCCTTTATTTATTCCATGTTTACCCGAATATCAAATGGATCATTTAGCGTATACATTTGTATGATATTCTGCAAAAATAAATGAGATGCATTGCACATATGCATATTGTATTCCTGGTGACATGAATTGAAATGAAAATTCTCATATTGTGTTCTCTATTATTTTTATCTTCAACACGCCACGGTTCCGTTATAGATAAATAAATTACCATTCCTCGGAAGTTTGTAGTTAATTAATCATTAGCGTTGTTCAGCATGTGGGCTATGCTGTAGGTGTGTATTTTAAACGTTGAAAGACGACACAGCCACAAGTATGCTAAAACGGGCACCATTAATTTAGTTATTCGAGTATAGCTCATGTGCGATAATTGATAATAGTCAGATGCGGTAACGATCGATGCTAAAGTGGCCCTAGTATTATATATTACACGAAACAATCGTAGTCGAAACACAAAAATCTTCAACGCACAAAGGGCAACCTAATTTACACTAGAAACTTTGTAAAAACTGTGAAAATAAATGTTCTAAGTGGCTGTGATTTGAATATTTACTCTATAACGCACACATTTCTAGACAGTAGCGCGATACCATTAATCCTAACTTTGGAATATCCAATTTAAATGCATCACTTCAGTAAATAGCCTATAAAGTTGCAATTTCCATTCTGAATTTATTCAAATTTTTTACTTTGTTGCATAACGCCTGCTAGAAAATGAACACGATTCAAATCTATTTTATTTTGGACATCACAAGGATTATAAAGTAACGAACCCGAGGCGAATTCTCCAAGTCATAAATAACGAAGAATATTTCAATATTTTTATTTCAAGCTTTTGTCAATAATCTCATTTTTATAGATAATTTTAAGCAGAGTAAATCGCTGATTCTTGAATACTCAAATGGCCTACTGAATATTCATCAGCTTCTTCGTAACCACCTTTATAATCATAAAATACATGACGTGACCAGTAATCACGAGAAACATATGTTATCGAAATTCCAAGATTCATTTTAAATATAGTTTCCCATTGAACTATTTCCGTGTAACAATCGACGATAAGTTCCAAACGAACAAAACGACGCAGTACAATTCGACAATCGTGTGGGCCAGTAAACTGGTTACCACATAATTGGCGTGAAAACATATGAAAAGGCACGGCAAGGAGTAAACGTCATTTCCTGTTCAATGAATTCTCTCAGCCGATACAGCGATCGCAAACACCGCGGTGTTAATACAAACTATGCTATGCGGGGCGTGTTCAACCCTTATTTGGTTGCTTTTATCTGTTTATCCAGCAAGTTGGCGAGTCGACGGGCACGAAAATTCTAGCCGCGTAACGGAACAGCACAATGAGGCTACAACCTACACGTGAAATGTGTCGGCAGTAATTGCCACCGTAATTACGGTGCGTCAGTTCGTCGACCACTGTATGTGCAACACGAGTGTAAACGCGGCTTCCTACGCGAACTCTTGCTATCTCTGTCTATTTCCCGGCATCACCGGGCATCCTGCGTTCCTTTTTTTCCCTCCCGTTACGTATCGCGTATTTTTGTTACGGCGAAGAAAAAATGTAACAACACTCCGAAGATCTCACCGCGATGGCTGATTACGCTGTTGGCCCACATTCGCGAACTTACAATTAGCGCGTGAATTACCGGAGAAATGAATCTTTTCTGTGTTTTGTCTTCTGTTTTTTTTTTCTGGTCTCCGTCGAGAGGCACTTTAGGAGCGTCGAGGATAGATAAACTGTGTGTTTGAAGTGGAAAGCAGTAAACAGTTTGTTTCCCTTCGTATCTGTGGAAAACTTTGGAAGTAGATTAGTGTTGTAGATGTGTATATGACACTTTGAAAATACATAGTGTATTTGATTTATATTATTACATTCTGGATTGTTAACGATATATCACGTTAATGCTTAGTTGACTGGTTAGTAATCGCTTCCCGAGGAGAAGATCCATTTCAGCATAGAATTGTAAATCAGTGGGGGTAAAATAATTCGTTTAAATCATTCCAAGTTTAAATACAGCAACTCATTTACGAAACAGATACAACGACGTATTAAGAAGACCAAATACAAATGCAGATACAACAGTGAACTTTAATTGACTGATTATCTGAACTTCGCCAGATAGCCAATTAAACGTGCCAACAATTCTCGATGTAATATCGGTGAACTTTCAATTCGACGGTTTGCTTAAAAAAATGTTAATAATGTAAAATAATCCATTTCGAAGCACTTCAAATTTTATTATAAACAGTAGCAACTCTTCCGCAAACTAGGTAATCGCAGGTCAGATTATCTTTGTGGCAAAGTAAAGAACAATCGAACGATTGCAATCGTTTACGAGATTTAAGGTTATCAATCAGGCAGTTTCTCAACTGTGCGGGAAATGCATTACGAAGTTCAAGAAGAGTCCTAAGAGGGGAAAACTCGGGTTCTCGATACAACGAAACGTAGATTATCCGTAATGGAGTTCCCGATCGTTCGAAGCTGTGTGCCACTCTTACAAATAAAATGGAGCACCTGATAATCGGAAATCGAATAATCCAAACTCTGTTGCAAACAATTTAACTTCCGCGCTACTTTCCTGCATTACCTCCCTACTTCGTGTAATTTAAATAATTCGTCGTTCCCTTATTAACCAATCTACGGGGTTTTCCATGTGAAAATGGGTCGAATGGTTCGGGCCCGTGTAGAACAAAGTTAATTCGATTAGCGCAGACAAAATTGCCACTTCAAACTACTTTAAAGTCGTATCTATTATTTACCACTCTGTTTAGGAACAGCGAGAGTAACTTTTGTATTTTAAATATCATTACAATTTTGCTGGTCTTTAAATAAGAATATCGAATTCCCTTTTTTTACGTCAATTTTATTTATATTATATGTAAAAATTATTAGTCGTACTATTTTTCACTCTGATTCAAAGTCAATACCTCGCTTGACTCGATTTGCGAATTCTAGACTTCTGTGACTTTCACAACTTTATATAGAAATACACGAGATTATCATTTTTCGTTAAATAAAATCAACATCTTTATTTCTATTTTTTCATTTATTACAAAAACTATACCTATTATACATATATAAATTACTTATCTATTACCGTAGAGATATCAACAAATTATTTCGATTTCTTACTTTTACTTTATTATAATTCACTTAACCGTAACCGTGATTCAAATATAATTCAAGTACCGTAAACGAACGATGTAACTTGAATACTATATTTTTTAATGAAAATTGTACATACGTAATTATATTTCGCAATATTTAACATTTTCAATTTTATACACATCGAATTTTGTGCCGCCAGCCGTCCTAGATTATAGCACACGATCGAGTACTGAATAAAGCCGACATAGAATTTCCGTGGCACACATATTAATTAATTAATCAGTTCGAAATGATAATTTCATCGTCCACTCGTTTTATACGCCCGGTTTTGTTCATTGCTCCGTGATACCGTAGCGTTCAAACAAATCGTCCGTAGTCACGTGTACCAGTGCGGCATTAAATCATCGCCGCTGTTACTATCGGGACCGTCGGTTCTCACACGTGTGTGAGCTTGAATTATACTATCTGCTGGATCATCATTAACGCGCGCAAGCCTCCAATGATATTGCCGCTGAGAAATTAGGATCTCTCGAAAAATGTTATGTCCAGCGACTAATGAACTCGTGGTTCTCCCAACGATGCTCGTTGATTCTGATCGAAAGTATATACATAATCGCGGACGATGTGTTCACCTATTCAACGTTGACAAGATTTATGTTGAACGTTGATTTCGTTGATTACGTACTAACACGACTTATTACGCGTGGATAGTGTTTTGAAGAATACAATTTTTGCGCGTAAAGTTTCGATCAATACTTTATGCGAAATTTTACATACAGAACTTAATTTCGTCGTTGCAATACTTAGGGTCACCTGTGGCTTTCTTCGGAGCCGAATTTTTGCAAACCCGTTAAAAATCAAATTGGCAGTTTTAAATGTAATCTTTTGTGTGTTAATTTCCTACATTTCTTTGTTGTAATCTATGCCACACGCGAGCTTCAAGTTGATTAAAACTTATATTTGATTAATCTACAACAATAAATTAATTATTTCGCTTGTCTAGAAATTTTGAAGTCAAAAGTTGAATGAAGGCAAGAATTTTTCGAAGCAAAGAAAGATGTTCTTCGGGTTTACTTTTTATAACGTTTCATGACGTTCGAGGTAGATTTAAGGGGAGATCGAGATATCAAAAATTAAACACCACCTCTAGCTTCTTATAATTGAATACTCTAAAGTGACTTAGAAAGTTTCAGATTTAAAGTTCTGACGAAACTTCTTGTTCAACATGAACGGTGTTAATCAGAGAAACCTTAACTGGGAACTGGAGTTTCTTGAAGTTTGTAGAGGCACAAGATTGTTTAAACTTTATATTCCGTAGAATAGTTATCTCGAAATAAAGTTCTGAAAAATTGTCCATTACTTGTAGTTCCAATTCAAAAAGTGGGACTATTTTTTATTCGCAGATATCGGGTAATTTAATTACTCAAATTAATCATTGGCTAACTGAAAATCGATCGCTCCAATTTCTCGAAAATTTATCGCCGCCTATTATGTTCACAAGTTTCGAGGCAGAGCAAAAGAAAAAAATTGAAACTAAATTTCTTCATTCTGTGGAAAGGCGGACTAAATGGATTCTGCCCTTCGCGGTACATCGGCACCTCTTTCTTTTTTTTAAGCACGTAACACAGATAGGATCGTGGCCCGTTGCTCCTTTTCGCCTGCTTCCGTTTATCAATCCACTTTGCCCTATCTTTATCCTGACAGTATCATAATTACCTCCATTGCAATTAGTTCCACCATGACCCCGGGAGGCCAGCGATCCTGCGGCAAAACCTTACAACAAAAACGGTAATGCATCGATCTAGAGAAAACGACGCGTCGTTCCGACATACCGCTATACGACAACGTGATTCGCCTCTCGCTGTTAAACGGGCGCAATTACTTGCGGAAAATCTGTAGAAAACATTGCGTTCAGATTTCGGTGGAATCTCGTTGATGAACAAGGAATTAATAAATCTGATCTGTTTTTGGGAAGAAAATTAAAATTGAATTGGGTTAGAAATCTGTTACGGAAAGTATGGAAACAATAATTGACAATTATTAAATGAGCAATTCGTTAAATGTTATCGAATAGGATACAATTTCATGTTTTTAAAAGTAAGACCAGAAGCCGATCAGGTTGGTGAAATATTATGTTTATAGGTCGAACTGTAGTTTGTAGAAATGTGGGTGATTCATTTAATGATCTGCAAAGTAATGGATAATATTATCATGTACTTTACAAGGCATTTCAATTTTTCACTGTTCCCCAATCCTGTGTCTAATATTTTTTCATTCTATTTACATTTCCAAAACATTGTTGAAATTAATACAGACAGTATCTGTTCTATAATCAATGATATCCAAATATCACACCATTCTCATTTTCCATCAACTGATACGTACAATCCAGAGTGAACTGGTCTCAAATAAGTAACTATTAAATTTCAGGCAAACCTACTTAACCAACAACCACCTGCTATCCGCAAACCCCCACGAAATACCATCCCCTAAAATCTGAATCATTCAAATTCAATTTTTCAGTCGGCTCCATTCGCGCTTCAAGCGGACCCATTTAAAATTACAATCTCACGAAAACCCGGCTGAATTCCCACCGAAACTCAAATCCCTCCGCGATCATAAAATTTTACAATCACTATAATACCGTCATAAAATTCAACTTTCAAACGGTTCATTCCCCGTCCTTCTAACAGTCGCCCAATTAATTATCACTGTCCCATCTAAATCCCGATTGCGGGATAACTTTTCGTAACGGTTCACCCCGAGGCTGTTCGCAAGTACTCCGCGTGCGTACACGCGTCCGTATTTTGTTCGACGTTGCACGAAACGATGGACCTCGTTCCGACGAGCAGCCCGATGGCTCCGATCGCATGCAACGCCACGCGCTCCTCTTCATCGATTCTACCGTCCACGCGTTTCACCAATTTGCCGGCTTATCGTTCGATACATCGTTCCACGCGCCGCATATGTTAAGGAGATCCACGCGTTGATCACGGTTATTTGCTAATCTCGTAAGCCGGATCGGTCGGATCTTTGATTCCGGGCACGGACAAGGGGTTTTTCCCCCCCTTGACAACAGCGTCGCGTGTTAAACGAACGCAATCGAGTGATGCGGGACAGTTATAGACGTCACGGGACGCCCTTGTTTCGGAAATACGTTTAATTGATCTTAATTGAGGCGTACCGTTTAAGGATTCTTGGGAAACAATGGGTGCTTCGTATGGTAGGGTTTCGGTGCGTCGATTGCGACAATTGATGGGTATCTGCGAGATACTTGCGATGGTCTCGCGCTTTTGGAAATTTCTTGATTTTTTGTGTTTCTGGTTTAACGGAGTTTCGTATATTATATATTGCTATTGATAGTTGAACTGTTGGAGTTCAGTGAATTGGGATTTTTTGTTATTAATTCAAGGCGAAAGTTGGAAAATAAAATGGGCTTTGTTACCCCCATTCTAGGGCATTTGAATAGACGAACAGAGGGGTGTGTGTAATATAATAGTCCACGCGTTTCATTGATAGTCGATTACACAGTTCAGGATATTGATACTAATTTCTAGTACGGACATGCAGGATAACAGCGTAGGTAGCGCGTGTGATTTTCTCAGATTTCTTTACAAACTTTGTAATGTGATAGTGGGTGTTCTTGATCAGCATCCTCTTTCTCGTTCGTTAAAAACGATTACCGTGTTTTTGTACACATTCTGTAGGATAGCAGTCTTGGCAAATCGGTGAACATCTTCACCCTTATCCTACAATCTTCCTAGGACATCCACCCGCCCCCATAGCCTCACGGTGATCCCATAACCGCGAAGGGTCGACTTCAAGGACTACGTTGAAGGGTCCGACCCAAGGACTAACAGTACCTGCGCCCCGTGATGGCACACACATTGAGACGTGGGTTTACGATATGTCAATTGCTCATGGGTTCATGTCAAGGGACTAACAGCTCACATGGCGTGCAGAAGTTCAGACTTTTTGCATCTATAAATGATTCCTAGTCCTTGACATTTGGCCAAAACATGGTAATGCAAATTCCGTCATTTTTCACACAGCAATAGGACGAAAGGGCCGCGTTGTAAAGTCAGCTGGGCGAGCAGTATGTCTGGGTTGATTTTACGAGCTCTTGAAACTGTAGAACAAATTTTTACCTGAATCTGAACAATTGTCGTCGAACAAATTTTGTTTTATTACAGATTTCTATGTATTCTTTATGTATCATATTTTCATTGAAATTATTACATTCATTTCATTAGAGCTTTTAAACCGATTCTTCCGTAAAGTGATTCGAATATTTTTAGAAATAAACAGTGGAAAATTTTGCACTCGACATCATCGCTTACATCACACAATTAGTTAATACCTGAAAATTGAATCGGCCTTACATCGAACAATGTGGACATACCTTTTTGGCATTAATGCAGTTTGTAAGAATATAACAGCCCCATAAACAGGAGTCTTCGCCATTATCCAAGTAACCAAACCGACCACCTGTACAGCTATTCGTCCAGACTCGTTTATTTCGCAGAACAATCGGAACTTACAATTAGCTTCGTATTATTTCTCCCTCGATTTTAATTCCACGAGAGCTACGGAAAAAATTCTTGCGCTCGCGAATTGCGCAACAAATCTGAAATTCCCCCGTGCAAGCTGCTGCAATATTGGGAGAACGGAAAAGAAAAAGGGGCAAAGCAATAGAAGGCAGAACTCCGGTCGAAGCTAAACAGTAATATTCCTCGATTACGGGCGCCGTTTAAGAGAAGAAAGGAACTTCTGTTTCTTTAATTACTTACCCGCTAAAATCCATCCGTAGCCGGAAGTTATTGGCCCTCGAGCAGATCGTTAAACAGAGTATTAAACACGATATGTATCGCGGTCCATGGACGGAAGTCGCGGCGTTTAACAAAATTGCAAAGTGTTTCACGACGCGTGTTCGCATGCGTGTAAATTAATTGCATCGAATTGTTACGTCTCGAAACCATGATAACAATAAATGATACAACGAGGCCAGAGGCCCCGCCATCTCGGCAGTCGATAAATCACTTAAATTTTAAAATCCAATAACACGCCATTAATCATCGTATCCTATTGGCAGATTCCACGTCGATCCATGGATCCCTGTTTCCGCGAATTAAACGGTCCGCGAGTATGGAATTACGAATTCATACTATATCCGTGTAAAATACGATGATTGTTACGGGAATTCGGAATTGAGTAATTTAGCGTTTCGATCGTGTTCAGTGGCAAATACGAATTGGCTTGATTATTATGGTAAACGATATTAAGTAATGCAAAGAGTTTTCGGGAACGGGTATTGCAATGCAAGCAATTACAGTCGGGAGTGTATAATTGTAACAGGAGATTTGGTTTCTTCGGCGCTTAATGAAGTAGAGTTAGTTTAATCACGATAACGTTTTATCGGGCTTTAATATGAACAGATAATGAACGGATTATTTGTAATTTGATGTTATTAAGGTTGGGGAGTTACAACATTAATTATAACAAGCACATTAACGGCTACGCAGATAAATATGAATCATGATTTTGCAATAGGGTCATTTTCAATCAAATATTACAGCTTTCCTTTCGCGACCTTATTTATATTATTATATTTATTACTCTCTATCGTAATTTCTCGAATTTGTAAAGTTTACAATTTTTTAATCTCTCCAATTTTTAATCTTTTATCAAAATAATCATTCTTATTTGCAACTTTATCAACAAGCGCATCGTAGGTAATATATGTAGAGATAAATTCCAGTAGGGAAGAGAATTTCTAAATATTGCACGTTCTTCAATTTTAAT
Organism: Nomada fucata; assembly: GCA_948146005.1. NCBI lineage: Eukaryota > Metazoa > Arthropoda > Insecta > Hymenoptera > Apidae > Nomada > Nomada fucata. The sequence goes on from OX411275.1 coordinate 12,218,013, forward strand.
ATCAGCATTCGTGAATCACCTAGCAGCAGAACACAAAACTATTTATGTCTTCTTATATACATCCCCGTGGAATACGGCACCCCCATGAATACCATAAAACTCGTATAAAATTCTGTCCCGTCCAATTGAAGGCGTCTCAGGAAGGGTCGTAGCTTCATCCTTATACATATATATGTAAATCTCAGACTCATTGTGCACCTCGAACGTCTCGATATTCCCAGTGCAGCAAAAGAAAGACAATGGTCATGCAATACTAAAAGAGAAAAAAAACCTGTCTTTTATTCATCAGTCACGCGACTGAATGTACAATAGTACCGGCATCCATGTTTGTACATGTCGTACTTCGTACTTCTCCCATTAGGGAAACGAAGACGCGTTCCTCCAATAGAAGACACCGCGCTTACGCATTTGAAACATATATACAAGGCGTTCCACAGGTGCGGTATGTTCGATCAAACTAAAAATGAACGATCCGCTGTAGAAAATTGAATAAAAATTGCCGACGAATTGTTGTTCCATTGAATTTATAAATTGTATCACACTTATATTATACGATACAGTTAATAACCATCTAGTTAAAACAAGTTCAAATGTCGTTATATTTTAAATTGATGCTCACATTGCAATCTGTACAAACATTATTCTGAAATTTCTTCCCTTGCCAATTTTATTATTACTAATCATCTGGCATTAGCATGCACCACTGTTAATGGAACACCCTGTATATGTTTGTCGGAAAGAATTTAGTAACGAACAAGAGGGTATCGATGCTTTTACGGGTGAGCACGCTAAAGTGTTCGCGGGCCTTCTACAGATTCTCCCTTACAATGTATAGAAATATAGGGAGATATGCATATCCCCGGTGCATCCACCATTACAGTCTGCAACCCTTTCACAGGTAATGGCTGGCGTTCCACGATCGCTTTTCATCGTGGTTAATATCGCGAGTGCAATCGCTTGCAACGGTATTCGTTGTTGTTGTAAGAACATAAGAATATTTAGAGAATTTTACATCCAGGCGAAGTGTTGAAGAAACTACTAAATTGTATTCGGTTCTCTGTTCCACAATTTCGGTTCGAGTTATGTCAGGCATTTAGCTCGACTATCTAAACCTAACGATCTTCATAATTATTCATACACTTGACATTACAATTACTTTACAACGTTATAACATTATTAATTATTACAGTAACGTCATACGAATTCATCACAATTAATCCACGATCGTCGCCGTAAATAATTCCCATAAATCGCCACTACCGTTACACGAAATTCCATGGTACTACACATTAACTCTCAACTTTGAAACAGCAGCCTTCATAGGCTGTCGTGTCTCGAAATAATTCAACGAGATCGCGCGATAGCCGATGGCATGCCAGGACATAATAAATTCAACAGACGGGTCCGATTTTTAGCTTTGAGGCCCCTGAAACTCCAGTGTCTAATGCTTTCTTAACGTCTCGTATTTATAGCGGCAACCAGTTTCCATGCAAACGGGAGACTGCCCGTTGAGATGGAGGAAGGATCTATGCATGTGTATAGCGGCAGTAACCTTGCCAGTATAATGGAATTTCGATATTACACAGTATCGATTTTCTAGTCCGCCGTACCAAAGTTCAACCGAATATCGAGAAATTAAATACTCCTGGCCGTCGTCACTTGGCGACCTTAACGTCCCGATCATTAACCCCAAAGGTTCCGACCTCTTTTTCTACCCGATATTCCTCCTTATACACACCTCTGTTTTACTTTCCACGGTTTCCTAAATTTTATCTGATCCTTTATCGCAGGAAGGGGACGCGATAATGAAACGGAAGCAAAGAATCTTTCACACATCGGAAGCGTGATATTCTTTCCCGAAAGTGCTTGGCTTATACGTATCCGCTTTCGTCACCAGCTTTAACGCGAAACAGATCGCGCGTTCCCCGTGCAAGTATCCCTTTAAATTCGCTTTGTGCTTTCATATCACGCGCCCGTAAAAATCCTTAGCGGGGGCTCTGTCTGGCGCAAAAGAATCACGAACGCGGCATTTATGAAACGCTCGTTCCTCGAGTGGCACGGCTGCCACCAGCAATAACCAAGTGCCGTAGTAATAGTCTCAATTTTACACTTCCTTTCAGCCGGCATTCTCTAATGAATGAAAAGAGCTTGCTCGTGCAAACGCCGGCGATTCCAAAGTGCGTTGTCGCTGCAAGGCTGTGGAATAGAATAAACTGCGAACGAGATTGTGTCGCGTCGGTTCGCACGTGCGTTTCGCAGCACGAGTCGCGTGACGTTTCGTGTGTTTCGACCGTCGGGGAACTTTGAAATGGGCCGGCTCACGTAAACGGGGAACAAATGTGGAATTCGCATTTCGCTGTACAGTATTTGCAAGGAACTAGGGATATCTTGGAAGTAGTGCCGCGCGCCCTCGATTGGCCATTCTATGGACCGAGCGGAATGTATTTGACGAGTTGATTCGAATCTCTGTGAAAGGATTACTGTTTATGATGATGACTACGAGTTATGAAGGTGAAAATTCTCCATCGAACATTGTTCTGTACTCTTCACGATAAATAGAATAATTCAAGTATCCTTTATAATTTCATTCATGGCGACATAGGTCTTACCCACGAATGCATACTTTTATAGAAAACATATAGAGCAATAGCATCTGGGCAGAAATATTTTTGGACTTTTAGTTTGCGCTCTTTGCCCAATGCATATGTTTTTAAATAGATAACATTAAAGTTATTGCCCTATATGTATCTTTGTTATGGTATGTCACAACGTCGCAAACAGTATATTTACTGTTCTACACCTTCCCTACATATTTGTATATTTTTCGTGCACAAACATCGGCACGTCTAATTACAAATGAATCGTAGCGAACGACAGGGAAGCTATCGATAAAATATTTATTGTACCAAGACTATAAGAATCGAATGTACGCTGAACATACTAATAATACACTTCCCCGTTCTTTCCACCCCCGTTAACACGTACAGCTAAATACTGTACAGGGTTTAAAACATCCAATACAAAGCGTGCCGAAGAGCGCACACCAGTTTGCTCTTCCTTCATCGGCCATCGCCCTTCACTTTCCTTCTTTCACGTTCCGTAAATAGAGACCCGTCGCAATCGAGTCTTTATTTGATTGCGCTGTCGCTCCTTTCGACGTTCCGTTTGAAACAGGGCAATGTATTTCCCGCAGACGTGGTCTCGTTTGGTCGCGTTTTCACTAGCGTTTATTTGCACACCAGGCACGTTGCGCGAGTGTACGTCCACGCGAGAGAAGACTCGCGTGCGACACACGTGTCTATGTGCTACCTGTGTGACGGTCGCGTGGTCGATTTCGACGCGTCTTGCACGCTCGCGAAGTCATCCTCTGCGTGTGTTTCTTCGTTATGCATGTCGCGAATATCTGGCGTGTTTGTTTTAAACGATATTACCGTGTTTACGCGGTTCTACGATTTTTCTGTTGGCGTGCGTCTCGATATTTTCCGTTATCATTTATGAATGACAGACAGGTGAACAGACAGTGGCCGATTGGTGAACTTTTTTGCACTCTGATTCATGCGGAAAAATTGAACTGATGGCACGGTCCAGCTTTATTATGCAGACTTTTGTTATTTTATTTTTGTCAAATGTTGCCGGTATAATTTAACGACGTCGCCGTTGCGCTTGTTCAGAATTTCCCTAGAACTATTTGAATCGTTGTTATTTCCCTTCCCTCTGTCGTTCTTTATATTATCTTAAGTAACTTCCTCGTCGTTGGATTCATGGTCGACATAAAAGCAATTGGAATATTCTTTATAATAAAATTTCTTCCTTCCATTCTTGTGCCCGTGGCAGTCCGTAAAATGAACTGTATGTATCACGGGAGCTTCCATCGGGGCGCGAATAAAGTTTGTATTCGTGTTCTTACGCGAGTCGTTCGTCCTTTTTTCTCGAACTGCAATTGCTTACAAGTTATGGTGCAATTGCGCGATAACTGCAAACTCTGTTAGAGGTATCTAAATCGTTTTGTAGTGCTAAAAAATACAATATCATTCTTTATCTTTTAAGATTGCCCATATGTATAGTATTATTAAAGCGTGGTTACATCGATGATTTTCGTTTGAATATAATTTCTCATGATCATCCAGACACAGCGTAAAATTGAAACATTTTTTGGCTTGTCTTCTAAATTGAAATTGTTTTTAAAAATTTAATTTAATTGCTCTTGTGAAACGAGAAAAGATTATTGCCAATTTTAATTATCTAAGCATAGCATCTGCTTTGCACAAATATTGCAAATTCCATCTACATCAATTCACCAATTAATCAAAAATTCCCAATTAACATTTTCAACCCCCGTGAAAACCATTTCGTGCGCAACCATAATTATGCATCAATTATGCTGTGCGTCGATCGAAATCTTAGAATGTCCGTAATCAATGGTGCAAATTTCTATCGCGATCTGACTATTACCGCCACGAGAATAATACGCGATTCGCATTCACTCGCGATCAAGCTCTCGTTCCGGTGGCGGCAATTTCGAAAAGCAACACGAGAGTCGAAATTCGCAGCTGTTCGCCGTAATGTCGTGCGAATCTCGTGGCGCATAATAAAGCCACTTACGCGAACGATACGAAGAGGGTTATCGTGTCATCGTTTCGCGTCTGTGTCGCGTAATGGCCAGAAATAGCACGGACGTTTCCGCTCCTGCCTGGACGCATCAGCCAGAGCAGAAGGATCCCCCTGGGAATCGCTTTCCATTATTTTCGTGAATGTTGGGTCGCGGGGTGACGGTTGAATTCCCGTTGCTTTAAGTTGATAGCCGATTAGCTATGACAATGCGTCACTGACGAGTGGGTGCTTTTAAACCGAAGCTTGTTAAAATCGGTGCAATTACATTTCGTAGGTGAACACGTGCCTCGGACGTTTATGAAACAATGTAAATAGAGTAGTAATTTTTCTTGAACAATTAGGGGTACGATACGAACCGGTAGTTGGAAAAGTTGGAAAATGATTACAAATATATTATTCTACGGTACGCTCTTATTTTAATTAATTTTATTTTTAATTCGAAAGCGGATAGGAATTGAGGTAGTTAAGAGTAGTACGAACTTTTCTGGTATGTTATGTCTGAAATGGGTGGTGTGTGTTTGAAACATTATTTCTATCTGGAAGTTAAATATTTTACTTGCACTCGTTGCCAGTTACCAGGTTCTCGTATTTCTTCGTTTTGCAATATCCAGTACAAACTAGCTATGGATCAGCGCTTCGATAGTCCCAATTGGTAAGATCCACGTGTTCTGAATACATAATATGAACCGTACAAAGTTGTACTGCTGAGAAATTCGTAATTAAAGGGAGACAATCGTATTAAAAATATTATAGAGCATCGGACGGAAATATAAATCGTAGGTACAAAATTTCAAATCAGCTATTAAAATGAATTCAAACCTGAATCTTTGGAAGTGGAACACTTGCGTCAAGAATTACGTAGCGAAAGCATCATTTGTAAATTACCCCATAATGTAACATCGTATCGCGCATTCATTCAATCTGTTTGCAACAAGGCTAACCGAGGCCAACAACGACCGTGTGCAGTAGGCGTAACAAATTTTCTATTCACCATACTAACTCTGTAGCCGTAAATAATTTGCCAAAGCAACGAATTTTGGCTCGGCTTTGCCCGTACACCGGATATACACTGCGCATTGTTACGTTAATCCACAACCTATTTACGAATATATAACTTACCGTAAGTCTAAACAATGCACGATATAATGATTGAATAAATCATTAAACGCTACTAATAATACAAATTATCGTTTCGCCAAATGATAAATGCCGAGTAAATCATTTAACCGCCTATCGTCCTATGCTGTTTTACTGATATCGATCATTCTAGTAATGCAAATACGTCCGAGATGATTTCCACGATATTTGTCGACATATTGCGTAACAGCATTTGATTATTCTCCGAGCAAACTTTATTTCAGCAAACGTGGGAGTACGAATCCTATCAGACATAAGATATCAAACATTTTAATCAAACGCGCACCGAAACGAAACGTAATACACACAATCGGTCCTACTATCCACGAGAGGGTTAATTCCAATCCGGAAAATTCTGCACACCCACTCGAGCCAATTCCTTGACACCTCGACCACCACCCTCCCCCACGAATTCGTTTCATCATAAAATTCCAGCCTCCCCATTCCCGAACTCTTCCCCACCCAGCATGCCCGTACTCCTGAGAACCTAAGTGTCTATAGCTCTCAGATACCTGTTCAACCGCTTACGGTGATTGACATCATCATTAAGCCGAACTTCAAGCGCACCCACGACTGGTACGTGCGAACCCATAGGCGGCCCAGGCTCGTGTATGTACACTCGCGTCGTGCATCTCTCAGCCCCCGTGCATGTGCATGATCGCTGGGTGGACGGTTGCGAGGGGTCGAACGAGCCCAAGCGGTGGAAAGGAGATGGCGATGATGGCCATAGGTAGCCGCAGAGGGCTCGGCGGCGCGGGTGGCTCGGAGAGTTGGGCCGAGGCAAGGGTGTTCCCGATATGATTAATGCTTAGCGTGCGTGTTCATATGCGGAGGACAGCTGTGAGTGACTTGCACTCCGCCCAAACGACGTCCATTCGGCCTATTCGACGTCTGTGTGCAGTCGTACGCGCGCTTACGTACGCGCGCGCCTCGATTCGCGACGCCGCGCGACACTGTGTTTCGAGTACGCGACGTGTTCGACACGTATTAACTCGTATTACGTCTATGATGCGGCTTGATGTTGCCTCTTGCAGCCGTGACACCCCCTGGCCGCTACCCTTCCCCACCCCCGTCAACTGCACACTGCCGGTGTATGTGGGTCAATTGTGTACGTGTGTGATAATGTTTGGTGGTCTTTCAGGCAATTTAGATGTCTGTACGGGGCGTGGAATCGAGGGCCGTCGTATGGGGGTGCTCGTTGTAATTTGACCTGTTATTTAATCGTGCCACGTATGCTCGCGCAGGTGGCTGACGATAGAGCGAATGGCAGGGAGTCGAGCGTGTAATGCTCAATTTGTTTGATAAAAAGTTACTCATCGCCATGGGGGACATTTTTGAAAACTGTTTGGCACTATTTGTAATACTAATGCAATGATACGAGAAGCTTATTATGTTTGGCGAAACTGGAGTACGTAGTTCGGACTGTCCAATTTTTCAGGCAACAAGAGCGACTTATTCTCAGCAAAAGGGAGAAAGTTAACACCTGAGGTACCTATATACAGCGGCTAGTTTAAGAGTGTCCTCCGTTTAATTCATCTTTATGGTTAACTTGCGAGCTTCTACAACAACTCGATTTCATCCCCCAGAATATTAATAATTCAGTAAACTTCAGATGTTCAGATTATACATACGTTTGCCCTGCAGTATCTTTTAAACGACCTTTGAAATTGCAGCTAGTGAATCCCTTTCGCACGAAAATCTCGTTTTTTTCTAATGGTTAGTTACTGAAAAGCGCGAAGACTGTCGTTCTTCGTGGTGCATACTAGGTGTCCCGTGGGGGTAGGGGGTAGAATGATGAGGAGCATGTGCGAGTACAGACTTAACGCGTCACCCATTTACATGTTAACGTCGAAAGGGGTCAGCGTACCGTTAAAAAGCGACGTTTATGAAACGCGTACCACGCCGACTCGCTTTCGGTTAATCCGGCTGTTCCCTGTTGGTGAACACAGCTTTCGCTGGTCGTCCACGGCCGACCTTCGCCAGCGGGTACAGTTTTTCCAATGTTTTTTCGCTGTATCCCTGTTGGTTTTTATTTCGCCACGCCTGGATTTGTTCTAATAGAAAATTGTTCGTCTTTTGGATTTCTTTTTCTTCGTGTGGCACAGGTCCGACGAATAATTCCAATGAAGATGTAGACCGACGAAGTCTATCGCCGGAGTTTCATCTGATTTAAATTGTGTTCGAAATGACGGCGGGGACCTAGATCAGGACGTGAATTTTTAACGGTTGGAATTAAAATATTTTCGAGGAAGTCGGTGGAAAGTATTCAGAACGAATCCTGGATGTTTTAATTAAACATTTGTACTTTAGTCAGAAATCGTTGCTACGTCTGCCAGACGGTATTTCAATTTATATTCAACTTCATTCAATATCCAATATTAACTTAATAATGGAAGAGATGGTGCTCCGTTATCGAATGAAAATTGCCATGAGTTTAATTGGGAATTAAATGAAGAAATGAAAAATGTCCTACATAAAGTTGGCAGAGAACCTCAGTTACAATCACAATTCTAAAGTACGCATAGCTACAGCATAAATCACTGCCGCTGAACAGATTAAATAACAACTTTATTTCCACTATTAGCACGAAACATTTCAGCGCAGTTGTATTCTATTAAAATAGCCGCATTGAATAACTGGTTTCACTTCTGCGTATATAATACGGCTATCTACAGTAATTTAAACAAAACTTATTGCACTTCCAACAAGCGAACAGAATCCAATGAGGCACAAACCACCGCACAAAAACGACATTTATCCTCCAATAAAACGCAACCGCGTCTAACCACCTACCACCCCTTTCTCAAAAACACCACACCATAAACTCTCCAACTTTACACTCCATAAACGCGTTCCTCCCGCTGATGCATAAGCCCCGGAACAGGGACGAGCATAATGCAAAATCGCGATCCGGCCATTTCAATTATTCCATCGTAATTACTTGCACAGCCGTGACACGTTAATCCTCTCGCGCGAAAATCTCGCCGACCGTTCCACATTTTTTTTTTTTTTATTTCCCACCCCTGCCACTTAGTGAAACCCGACAGTTCGTATTTTACACCGCGTCACCGTCGTTCCATCCATAAATTACATCGGACGAACGTGTACCAGTAATCGAGGAGGCAAGAAAAGTCTCGCGTAAACTATTAATCGATATTCCATTTGCATCGACTTCTCGTGACACGCGTCCCAGCTTGAAACAGAAGAAAAAAACAAACTTAACAACCCCGGACGATTTTGCAGTTTGTTAGTATTCCTCTTGCTCGGCGCGTTCGCTCTGCTCTAACCGGTGTCTCAGATGGAAAGATTGCGCCGGTAATTACGTCGCTACCCGTTTTAATACGGACAGGGAAATCGGGACGCACGGCCTCGCAAGAAATAGTATCGACCGTAATTCAAGAGTACACGGGACTTGCTCGTTACGCGATACAAAAGAACAATTCTACGACTGTCGGGTTATTACCCCGTTCGCCGGCTTCTTTGTGCTGCTAGATTAAGCGGGCGGCAAAAAGTCAAATGAAAAGCGAAGCACGGAAGCTGGAACGGGTGGTTCTGTTGCTGATCGTCGATAAATATGGGCTGCCGAGATTTTCGGACAATTGGTTGATTCGCTGGGTGTTTATATTTTATAAAAGTGAAACTAATGCATTCGAAGCGATCAATGGTCTCTTCTTGTATGGATTTAGACTTGGGTGCAACGCAGGTGAAACTGCAACATGGATGCAGCTTTCGCAAAACGTTTATGCAGGTGATTTCAGAGATTTTAATCAGGAAACGTAAATTTCGTTTGTCAATCAAAAAGGCTGTTGGAAATGCATACTTTCGAAAGCTAGCTCGTTTGCAACTATGTGTATATTCATATATAGCACACTTTCAGATGAACGTATTATAAAAAGTAAAAACCCTGCAAAGAGGAACAGCATTAGTACCGATGCGTGGTGTTCCATTGTATCTGGCCCGAGTTGCTTATCTAGCAGAATTATGTCATTTGGCTGTTGAAGTGTGCCATCCTTTTCAAGCACACCATCCTCGAAACGCTGCACCATCTCGTGTGCTTACGCAGCCGACGTAGACTACATACAAATTCCATTTCAGCCGGTTCGAGTAAAAAGTTATTCGTAAAAACCGGGAAGAGTTTCAACAAACGCGCGGCACAAACAGCTTTTTCCACGATCTGGTTCACAATGTGCCGGAGTATATTGAAGGAAAAAAGGGAGAGTCACGGAAAAAGGAAACGGGGAGGGAAAAAAACGGGGGAAAGTTCAGCTGGAAGGAAACTTATTCCTTCGTCCTTTATATACGCGCAACCAGTTCGCTCGACTGTTCGTCCTGTTTGTTTCGGGGATTGATACGAAAAGATTTAAAGTCCCCTTATGTGGAAATTGTTTTGTCGTAGCTCGGTGCAGCGATTCCGTACAATACATTTCTCGGTCGAGGAAAACGGAATCCATATTTAAGCAGGGCACGAACGAAATGTCGAGGGCAAAAAGGATTCGTGTAACGCGAATCATTAATGGGACGAAATCGTTTCTTTCGCGGTTACTGCGGTAGCTTGTTCGTTACTACCGATATCTTGAAGAAGTGTTTCCGATTTGCTGGAAGGGGCAACGTCGATCGAGGGGGTATCGCCTGGCAGGTTTATTCGCGCATGTTTACCCGTCCTAATTTATTTTTTCATTGGCGAGGCGTGATTGAACGACTTTTACCGGAGCAACTTCGGCACGGAGCGACGAATAATGCGAATGAAATATTGCAAACTCGACGAAAGCGGCGGTGGAATTTAATTTATTGTGCGATCTTATTGGTCTTATTTTCGTTTCAACAAACATGGTGTGAAATAGTTTGTTTTCGTAAGCGGTATGAAGAAACACAGCTTGCTTGATTGATTATTTTCTTTTATTATTACGGCCTTCGTTAAGTGATTCTGAGGATGAATTTCGTGATAGAAAAACGCATTACGAATGAACGTTCGAATACATGTATACATAGACAGGCTAAAATTATTAGAGCATATCTTTTCTAGGCATTTAATAAGTTAAGCAATAGTGGCACTAAAATATAATACAAATATCGCAAATAATTGTTTCTGACGACCCCGAAGTAATAACAATAAAACTGTACCTCGTAATAGATCAATCGTACGAAATCGTAATAGAGTTCTCTAAAATATCAAGAGAGCACTATTCTAAGTAAAAAACAGAACCACGTCGATAAAAGAACATGAATTTTTCCTGTACACTGCGTGAAACATAGTACATCAGCATATGTCTCCTTGTTTTTTGTAAAGCAGGATTGCACAGAGTTGAAAAATAAACTGACGTGTCTGTCGCAAGATCAAAATTCCCATTGCATAACGCCACCGCGAATTTGTTGAGCGTAAAACGAGGTTAAAGTGGGTCAAGAAATAAAACGGAGAAGCGTTGATATACACGTTTGCACGCCGTACACTGGCGGCCACTATGGTCGCAGTAACAATGAAAAATTAAAACCGGTCACCGGTGCCATTTCAGGCCATTCGTCCCACGACATGACTGAGCACCGGAGGAACCAAAAAACACGGGACTGGGTTGGCCATCCGGTCTGTACGGTGTTTTCCTGACGGGAACGCGAAGTGCAACTGATATACCTGTAAAAAGTCTATGGTCAGCTTGAACGTGAAGTGTTCGCTGTAAAAGAATTTTCTACGGCACGTTAACGCCGGGAACGGAGCGTTTGAATGCCGACAGATTTTTCAATTTCACCGGCCATTCTCGATAACGATTTATACATTGACCGTTGAAATCGAAGTACATGCGGTTGCAAATTTATAATGCGACCGGATTTTCAAAGGTCGGGCACAATTTGATCAATGTATCGTGCCAGAATTGAAGGTAATAAATTGGGGAGTTATTGGATATTGCACGAAATGGGCCGAACTTCTGGAAAATTGAGTGATCGTAAGATAGTATGGAATTTTATGATGGGGGAAAGGTATGTGTTTGGAAGATACCGACATTTTTATTTTGGAGTGCACATCGATGTATGTAACTCGAATGAAACTTCTCTAAGCAATTCTGCGAAGTAATTGAAGGGTTAATATATCGGATGAATATCGTGAATGTTTTCTGAAGAAGAAACGCGTACAAGGGAAATATCAAATCGAGGCTCATAAAGAAAATTGGACCTATTAAAAAAGGAGAACAAAGATTAAATAGCATGTATCTGCATTGTATATAATCCAGAGTAAACCCCACGGAATTAAGATGCATGTTTTATATTAATTGAAATTTTACAAAGGTCGTCTACATCTACATTGACTATAACCAATCAGGCTAGAAATTTTTGCAACATATTTCTTATAACATTGTATGCGGACAACATTGTACATTATATTCAATGCTTATTCAACATGTCAATGACTGAACTCCATAAAATACGATCGTCATTTTCCTTATAATAGTATAGTGCAGTATAGAATTTACCATGCATCTATACGTACATATATTGCACGTACAATCGAAAAGCGCTCTAAATCGAACGTACCATCAACTTCTTAATAACGTTGCCGACAAAATGAACGAATTGTCTTCGGAGACAAGCAATTTTCCGGTGCTGCGTTTATTCTCCCTGCCCCGGGCCGGGCATGCCTTTCCGATCAACGGACAAAACAAATAAACGATCGAAAACGTGACCGGAAGTCGGATTTCGACCAACAAAAGCGACTTTGCTTTACCGGTTTAAACAGCCCCGCGACGACCACTGAGCACTTTTCACCGCGAGAACAACGTTGACTTTGCTGCACCGTGGCTCTTTATTTAAACGATAATCAGAACCACGTTGCGACCGCGGAAGAAGCAACGAGATTCTACGACGCCCGAGTTTCGCGCGACCACAAATTTGCTGGCCCGTGGAAGCATTAGGTGGAGCGGAAACAAGAAGGAAAGAGATCGGTGCTTCTGCGTTTCTTTTAGTATCCCCGGTGTTTGGTAAAAGGTTAATTGCAAGACCTCAATTATCAGACCCACTGCTTTTAACAGTTTACATACAACGTGCCTCGCTTTTTTTATTTCGCAGGTTTGTTATAGTAAAATAACGATATATAGGTAACCCTCGTATAACACGGATATTCCGTTCCGCAAAAATGCTGCGTTATATAAATCGCGTTATGCGAGTCGCAGAAATCTAATTTATTCTTGTGGATTTTGTATGACAATAGTAAAATTGATACGAAGCGTAGACAGAAGTCAATTGAACGATGTGTAAAAGGTGTTTTTCAACATTGAATTCTTAAAATACATTATCGTTATATTGCATTCCTAACGGTAAAATTAAACACGGAAGAGTCGAACTCTTGCACAAGTAACTTTAGTAAGAGACACTATTATCCTGTGACATCTATATAAGAATAAATCGCCAGCAACGTTACAGGCTCTCGTATACATTCATTTTCGTCACAAAAGGAACAAAAGGAAATACAGCACAAAGAACACACCGCAAAAATTCGTATTTGAAACCCTCAACTTATAATCCGTCATTATTTTCACCGGGCACAAAGCACTGTCCCCGCCTAATCGGATTTATCACCATGCAAATAACAAGCTGCAGGTATGCGAAATTCAAAGCCGAATTAAACGCTTCGAGTGTCGACGCCGCAAAAATGTACAGAAATTATTCGTGTTGCAAGTTGGAACGCGTAACACCGGGCAAGAATCGCCAGACATACTTGCTGTGCTCACGAAATTTCACGCACGAAAATTATACACTTATCCTAGGTCGGCGGCCTGTCAGAGAACGCCTTATCGAATCGACAGCCGGTACGTAATTATGTACCACATTAATTCGTAGAAGCACCCATGGCTCGTGTAAAATCGAAATAGGGAAGGCAGAGGGGACAGGCTGCGAATAAAATTTCCACGACTGCTCTACCTGATATCCGTGTAAAACTTGTATTTTTCGGCCGGGGACCTCTCCAGGCCAGGTATAAGCAGAAGCCATATCCAATCAATTAAGTGTGCTGCTCCTACCTCGACGTTCAAGGACCGGAGAAGGAAATTCCCGCCTTGGTGAGAGCCTGGAAAATGGTCAGTTCGGTTTTAACCACCGAAACGGGAACGTGTGCGTGCGGTGCTTGGGTCGTGAGAAGAGTGTGGCCAGATTTTCCAACCTGAAGGAAATAATCCAGGGTGTACATGTGTATATACCTGCGTGTGTTTCTATATTTTTAGAAGTTCGTTTCCCAGTCGAGCGTCGAAAGGAAGTCGCCTGTGTGAAGCTGTGTTTTGGAGAAATTAAAGTATAAGCGAGTATTTGTACACTTGTATAAATTTTGTAGGGATTTTTTCAATGCGTACATGTACCTATATACGTGCACGTGAATTCGTGTTTGGAAGATTCTTGTTGAATCTAAATTCTTTCCTGTGTGTAAATGAAAATTAGGAAGTTTATACACACGTGCGCGCTCGGGCTGTGAAAACATTGTTGATCCTAAATTCTGTTTCAAATTATACGCATGTGCATAAACGATATATGCTTAATGCGTCTGTGTGTGCGTAAAAATATCGGTCGAGAGTACAGCACGTGTAGCGAAGTGCACGTGGTTTGAATAAATTATTAATCCAACGCAAACAGGGTTGAAACGTAAACAAGTGTACGCGTATCTGTGGGGATACTTTAAACAATTTTCCCACGTGTTGTTAACAATCGAGAAGGGACAAAAAAGAAGAAAGAAATGCGGCGTCGGGAACGTGCATCTGTGGATTCTGAAGATGTCGAGTCGTGCTTTCTTCTGGCGTGATTCTCAGAAATCTGTGTCATGGCGTTCGAACCGTACGGTGTATTGTTGCGGGTCCTACTCTGCACGTGGTTGTATAACTGAATAATACGTTTGCTATATTCTGTTTAAATTGCACCCGGTGTTGGAGACTCCGACTTGTGTTCGAATATTTGACGTACGTGCCTTTCGTTTGTGTAACGAAACGAGTGTATTGTGCAAATCAAATGCAGTGTTTACTATAGCTGACTGTTGCAGTGGATAACTTGTGCTCCGTTTGGATACTTGTATTGTGAGCGGTCACGATTGTAAGTGAACAGAAGTTATTTTTTCCACGCGTTCCGGTTCATAATAATTGAAATAGGTATCGCAAGGAATAATATGTTCCGATGCTTCGATAGATTTCGCGTGATTTTCGTTGCATTATTCACATTGGTGAAACCATGGCAGTAATATACAGAATTGTAAGATAAATTTTTATAGAACGAACGGAAGACACTGAGCTAACTTACTGATCAAATTAACTGAACACAAATTGAATCACTTGAGCTTGATAACTAATATCAGTGGTGTAAAAGTGGTGTTCGAAAAAGCTACTACTTCAAATGTTATGTACTTTAAGTTGGTATTTAGTAGAGTGATTTTAATGAAAATTGATAGCAAAGTATAGAAAGTCTAGAGATCACTATATCGATTATGAAAGTAAGCTAATACCTATCCAATAAATAATTCTGTGATTGTGAAAACAGTTTTATGATTCGCTAAGGTATTTACTGTGGCGACAATTTAAAAATCTGTCGGGGTACAAAAGTAAAGTGTAGAATATTTATAAAAAAATAATTTTCTATTGAATATATCGAATCTATTGTATATTTTGCAGTAAATACACTGGCAGTAGCGTCCATCACGTCTTTGAAGAATGCCCGCACATGAATCTCACAATAAAATCTGCCTCACTCACGAACTTTTCCTGTCATACTTTAACACCCGAACGCACCTTTTTCTCGATCTCTTTCTGAGCTCAGGCAAAGCCCTGGCATAGGCATTCCTAAAAACCACACAGGTATAGCCACCCGAACCTTGAGTAGTCGTACGCTCTTCATTCACATCTGCTCTCACGCATTCGACCCAGACAATTTCCAGACGTGCCTAAAAATATCACAGGCATGCTGCAAACATTCACTTGGAAATCTCATTCCCACTTTATATTTAGGGGAAGTGCAATTGTCGAATTACTCAGATAAATAACGCGAGTATTTTTCTAATTCCCACTTATTTACTTACTATTATGAATCGTTGGTAGACGCGTGCATTTCGCTTGTCGTTTCAATTTTTATAATATATTTTATAACACCTTTTTATGTTCGTGTTCCGTTATATTTTCGAAACCATCGCGTTTCACATAGGATAATCGAATAATTTAAAATCAATCATTCACCGTATCGACTTTCTTAACAATCAAATCACGTTCCAAAGCAAAGACACCGTCTCTCGACCGGCAATTCGTCCCTTTGATTATCATCTAAATATATTCTGCAACATCGTGTCAGACGAAATCTCGTTGAAAGGCGTAAGGAATAGGGAAGAAAGTGCGGCGAGTCTAAGGCAGATTACGTCGAATCGGGGGATATCGTGGCGATCGAATTCGATTTGCGAGGCACAGAAATCGGATCGATTGAAAATAGTTCGGTTTCAATCTCTTCCATCTCGGGACTCCCCGGTTGCTCCTGAACAAACACCGACTTTCTGTGCGCGCCTCTGAAATCAATTCGAACGGAACAACCGAGGTGTGTTAAGGCGGCTGAACCCGAAAGGGGGGGGGGGCATCCATGGGGGTCGCGGTAGATAAGGAGATATGGCGGGAAAATTTGAACGGATAGAACCGCCGGAAGAGCGAGGAAAGTCAAGGACCGTGGGCAGGTTCTATCCGGTTGAATAAAAAGTCGCGAGAGGAGCAAACGAGATGGAAACCTAACCACTATCTCCGCGGTCTGGTCGAATCGAATTCACGGTTCACCGATGGGGAGAGAAAGCCCGGAAAATCTTGTTGCGTATACTATCGATAATGCATCCCTCGAACATCGGCTTACTGGCGCAAGTATACATATACCCGCACAAGTACTTCCTCGAGGAGTCTCACGATAAACGGGCAACGGTTGCTGTGCGCATTGAGATCCACTTCAAGGGGGTATTTGTGTTTTGAACGTTGCAGAAATCGATTTTTAATTAAATGCTTCCCATGGACGGAATGTCACGTAAACGACGCAGAATGATATTCCAAGATTATAAATGATATTTGTAGGATACACGAAAGGCACAAAAGGATTGAATTATTTCGAATAATATATTACGTATGTATGCATCTAAACGATATGTTTTCATTGTCTACAATTTATTCGTAAAAATGAATGAAATACAATAAAGAATACAATATTTAGCTACACTTTTCCTGCGATTCAGTTTAATATTAGGAAACGGTAATACAGTAGTTAGGCACCACGATATTTGTAATCCTTTACTGTGCAAGATCTTAAAATTTAACTGAACCATTCCACGTTTTATAAAACGATAATACCTCAAATCTGCGGAATAACAATTCACTTTAATATCTACTATTCGTATCCGCGATTATACATTTTACCTACATCCGTAGAACTTTTGCCATTGACTCTGTCGAATCTATTTCAATATTAATAAATGTTACATTCATGACCCATACTGTACGTTACAATTTCCTATATTTCCCTTCAACCCCTAACAAAGAAGAGACAGGATCGAAGAATGTGTCGAACGGACGTTCCCGTTTTGGACATTATCGAATGAAAGTGGCTATGGATTATCGTTTTCACTGGCGCGGAGAACTGTACTGACAACAAGAAAAAATAACACGAATTACGTATCGATACCAAGGCGAGCCCGTTCGCGGCTGACACGTTAATATAATAAAAAGCAAAGGCAAACAAAAGCTCGAAAAATCGAGAGTGGGCGGAGGATTAAAACTATTACGGCCAGCGTATTGTTCGGTGTCTAGCGACGAGGGGCAGCTCGCCCCATTAGAGCCCGTTGTGTTTCGACTCCGACAAATATTTGCCAACGGTGAAACAGGAAGGCTGATATACAACGCGGCGAGCACATAATGGAAAAAACTGGCAGAGTCCACGATGTAGGGATTGATAGTGTGTCGGTTATTTATATCTTGCGCGTTAATCCATCTCGCGATCGTTGGAGCCGTGATAATACGTATAATTCGAGTGATCGTGAGTCGTTGTCGATGTTCATCGAATAAGGGTGCAAGTTGAACGATGCAACGAACCCGGTAATGGAGATCTGGCGTGATTACAGGTTGATAGCATGGAGAATTTATTGGATTGTATGTATAATGTTCGGTATTTTTATATATTACTTTTTGGATCAGGATACATAATTTATTTTTGTCAAATATATTCAGCGTGACGGGTAATTGCACCGGTGACGATGAAAGCGGTCTACCAATAAGTCAAAGATAAATTAGCAAGTTTGTCTTTTATATCACGTTTGTTTAGTGAACAGAGTTTAATTCATTCAGGCCATTTTCATAATCACCAACGCAATTGCATACAATGATTACTTAATTCGGGACGTCGAAGAATTATTTCTATCCGTCTAACGAACTCCCATTTTATGGTCAGGTTTATATCACATTTTCATTAGCATAACTTTTCTATTTCAAACTTTTGGATCCCCGAATGTAATTCAGGTTCAGAACTTTCGAATGAAAAGTTATGCTAATTTAAAATCAGGAAGGTGTAACGCAAAGCTGACCGCAATATGATGTTCAAAGCAGCATTTAAATGCCCGCTTATCGAAACCACAGAGACGTTCAAACTCTGTTTAATTATTTATATACAAATTACCGCCATTGAAATTGCGAAAATCATTTTTATGCACCTCTATCTGCAATATAGTCAGACTTAAACTGAAATATAACAGCCCTCCAGTTTTAGTCGGCCAATAACTGAACAGCACGGAAGAAGCTCTTACTCCTCTTGCTTCTTGATGGTTATGGGCCTCGCGAAACTCCCGCGGCGCATAAGTATGCATTTCTGCTGGTTATTACACGTATAAAGTATCCGATTTAACGTCGCCCCTCATCCTTCTTTCATTCGTTCCTTTCCGTCCTTCGTCTCCGGCTGAAAACCGCCGCTGGGACCAACACCACCCCCTTCATCCCTCCACTTCCACGTTTCGTTTGTTCCAGAATTTTCCTCTCTTTATTCCACGCGAGGCAACGTTCTTCTCCCCCTGACCTCCTTCCCCTTTCGCTTCCCGGCCGGGCGAAATAATTTAATTCGTGTTACGGCCGTTACGAAGGCAAGAAGTGCCGCGTTGGATGGTACGCATTTGAAATCGAGAGAAGAAAGAGGTTTTCGTTGGTTGCTCTGCAAGTGATGGCGGCGACGGTAGTGGTGGTGGTTCTTTTCACGCGGCGAAGGAGCAGCGTGAAAGAAAAGGGGGCTGCGGTTCTTGCCACGTAATAGACGTTGCAACCGAGGTGCTGAGAATTCCTCCTGATGGAATATGTCGAAAGTGGAGGATATTTGAATGGAGCCGCCCGAGCTTCGTGGTAGCTCGCGTGTGTTTGTAAACGCGGCAACCATGACGATAAGGGTTTTGTCTCGTCGCGTTCTGCATAGGTTCCGGGGTTGTAGGTGAAAGGGGCTCCTCGTTGTTCGAGTTAACTTAAACTTTTAATTTCTTGGGAAATGCTTGTTGGGAATTTGGAGTTTCGCGGTGGGCTATTTTAAGGGTGATTTGTAGTGTATGTAGGTGTGAAGGAATTTCCAAAATGATATCCCAGTAAACGAGAAGTAATATCCATTTGGTTACTCAAGCGAAACGTTTCATTGTTACGTTGTCTCTTGTTTACTTTTTCCGTCGAACGTCTCCATAGTGTGAACATTTTCATAACGTGTAACCTTTCCTTTGTGTACAATTTAGAAGACGCTGGGTTGTATCAAGGATTGTTTGACCCCCTGGCGAATCTAATAAACGAGCCCTATACGAGCTCTGCTGACTTCCTCACTACGACAGTCATTACGGGCTCTTCGTTAGTCACGGCAATTAATTATCAACCTGCTGTGAAACTCGTGCCCGGTACAAAGAGAAAGCGTATCCGAGCTTGACTTCTCCGCTAGTTAACAAACCGTGAACTACCAAATGTCAATTATCCATTTGATCGCGAAAGATGGCACACAGTTTTTTTTCTAATTACATAATTGGTACTGCTCTTGACTGCCTTCTTAGTGCTTATGTGTGAAGTGGTTTCTTAATTGTACGTGAATTTTCGGACGATTGTAAAATAGGATTCAGAGCGAAGATTTGAGGGCGAATCTAAGTTAACTTTATAGGGGGAAACATATTGGCATTAGAAGAAAATACTTTGCTGCAAATTTATTTCGCTTGGGAAAGCATAACTAGTTTCATTAAGGTAGAAAGTAATTTAAATTAATCGCTTTAATTTTTCAATTCAGTTTCATTAAATTTTCACTTCTGAAAAGTCCTGTATGTAGTTATAAATTGAACAGTAAGGCATGTATGAAACCTGAACTTATTATAATTAAATCATACCGCAACATTCTTTTTAGTATCATTTCTATATTCTTATTCGCGGTTCAATTACAAATTGGGATCATCAGGACGTATTGATAGAGGATTGTGAGGCTAATGAAAAATTCTTAAAATTTGTGGAAGTTTCCATTAACTTTGATGGACATTGAACAATTAATTAATCCCGGGGCAATTACATCAGTTGTGCAATGAAAAGACATAGATACACACATACCATCTGACACGTTATGCATACAGCGAAGGCTATGTGCTTAACATGAATAACGTCGAGATTATATTTTACTTCCTGTTTTAATCATACGTACCTAGTTAGGGATTCTACGCGGACGTAACTACCACGTCAAGTTCTTCGATCGATCTCATCTCAATTATTAATATTCGCGAGCCAGTCTCTGTGAATAGAATAGAGAGTTAGTTCCTGTTGACAAGAAATGTTTGAGTGCATTCGCCCATTATCGATGCAACTTTAAAATGTGAGAGATTTAGCGATTTTTGATACACAGTGTAGTATTGAAATGAGATTATCTATTTGTATTGATAATGTATAGAGAAATATTGACGTAGTATTATTTTCATGTAATTATTTACTTGGTTTAATAAACACTCCAATCAGCTCTTATAAGAAACTTATTGTTCTACTTTATTATGTATCCTGAAACATGTTCTTTCTTTATTCCAATATTACTAAATTTACATAGCTTACAATTCCACAACCTTTTGGACGCGTTTGCGCGCGTTTCAATCTTCCATTAGCATATTATCGTCACATTTCGTTACATTTCATATTCATTATATGTACATACACACTCACGTACCACTTACAAAATTTCGCTAAAACCAGTTGTGTACATTATCTCCCAAGCTTCTTTAGAAAATTATTCCCCTTCATATTTTAATACAGAAAGGAATTTCAGCGAAACATTTATCCCCGATTCATTGAAAGACTTGTTTAAAATAAGATGAGGTGTATTAAATTTGCACAAATTTTATAAAAACAACTGATTCGTTTTTCCAACACATTACATACCGCCGTGTCTCATTATCCGGATAATCATAAAATTAAAAAGAACAATGCAACACGAACCAAATCAACTATCTTCGCGTTCCCAGAACTTTCTAATGCAACCGTTCTGAATGTTTTAAACATTACGAAAACGAAAGAGAAGCTTTAATCACAAAAGTAGTGTCGTGTAAAGAGCAACATGTCATATGGTAGCTTTTTGTTTTTACCGCGAAGTACTTCTCGCGAAAAATACTTTTTCGAATATCATCTTCCATTTGAACCTGGAAATCCTATAGCCCCTCTTCTCTCTTTTATTCGATACCCCAACGACATGCAAATCGGAAAGCAGTCCGAATTAAATGGAATAGGTTTTATTGCTTTACGTTCCACGTATTCTAATGGTTGAAATAGGTAACGAGGGGGATGCTTCGGGCGTGAAATAAGGGTGGTACGGTTGAGAAAAAAGATCTATTTAATGGAGGCTGGTGCGGACACGAGGAAACGCGGGTCTAAGACAAAAGATCCACTACGCGGAGTCAACGTCTGAGCGGGGAACACGTGGGAATAGTAATAGTAATTGCCGGAAATCCCTCTCGCGTTAGTTAGTCGTGCAGAGTAAAAGGGGCACATCTGCGGAGAATGTTTATGACGCGGGGCATCTGTGTGACAGACGTTGCACGGATACTTTCCCTTGCAAATTGCCAAAATACCGGCCGTCAATATTTTATGGAGCTTTGTGAGTTATGGATAGGACAGGCGTTGCTTCGATCTAGTTTATCGTCGATAAGGGATCTAGAGACTGAGACAAATTAAATATTAGCAGTATTCGGCTGATACGTAATACAAATTTGTAGTTAGTACTAGTTCGAATTTCGTTATTATTAACGAGGACATTAATACTGGGGATATAAAGAAATAGCAAATAAATGGGGAAGATATATTTTATATAATTGCAATCGTTCCAATGTGGTCTTAATGCGTGTTGAATGTATCTTGACTGTTTTGTTCCATTCACTCATTCATGTGAAACCTTCTTGTCCTATTGAATATATAATATTAACCGAAACTCAATGTAGCACAATGAATGTGAAAAAGAACACGCGCCAAATATAATGTTTGCTAAAAAGCCGAACCTTAAATTGCACATTTCCAATTATCTTCATAAATCAATTATAGCTCAGTTTATATCGAAATAATATTTGCACCAGGAATAACAAAAGTGCCCCACGAAATTATCGCGTTACAATTATAATAAATGGATTACTCTAATTTACCAGAGTTCCATAATTAATATTCATTCCTCTACAAGGTACCTTTTACTATCAACGTTTACATATACTATATCTGAGTACATATCTAGTAATGTACATAGAATAATTCTGCCATACAAACACTTCTCGCATCGTATGAACGTATAATAAAGCCATTACCACAGCAGGGGATGTTTACAATTCTAATACGCGGCACATTACAAGAATAAAACGCACCGGGCAGATTGCCAATTGATGCAGCCTGCTGCGCCGCACAGATTGAAATGCCCCCGCAAAAATTGCCCCCTTTCTCCATTCAGGGTGAGAAGGGAATGGCGTAACAAGTCAGAAGTAATTCGCGTGTCCCAGACGGCAGCGTAAACCACGTGGCACTATGTGTCTTCGGAATAATTAAACACTTTGGAGAGTGGGTGCGCCTCCGTGCTTGGAGCGTGGCTAGATTGGCCCCGTAAAATCTGTCTCCTCAAGCTTTTCGGTTTGCCTTATAAATGGATGCCCGCTGTTCCTTGAAAACAGTCCGTCATTCGCGGCGGCGAAGAGGGTGAATTTAACGCCAGCAGGATCCTCGTACAGATCTAGTGTCTTTGTGGGCTAACGTTCAATCAGGCTCGATCAATAGCTTTCAGACGGTATTCGTGATAGCGTATTCAATTAATATAGTCGTGAAAGTGGAAGCACTTTGTTATGACTTCGGGCAATATCTGCGATTGTCCTATTGGTAATTTCGCTGCTGTAGAGACTCGGCCGGAGACTCTGGTGGTAAAGTTGAAATGATCGTGGTTAACGCTTAAACCCGGCTATTTCTATGGATTGGTAATATAATAATGAAAATTTCTTCGTTTTGAAGGGGAGTGGAATGAGCAAAGGGGTGATTTCATCGCATAATATTTTCGAGTTTGTAATGCTAATTTGATAAATTGTGTTTTAAACGCACTCTGATAAATATTCGCCTATTTTTTAATGTATCTTGGTATTAACTATACATAGACAAATATTGGTGCGAAGATTTGCGTGGTGTACTTTTAGTACTTGAAATTAATTGAAATTAACCGAAGATTAATCCCACTAGCCCAGATTCTACCCTCTTTCTCGAATACGATTCAATGTGTTCCTGGTTGCACATTATTACTTGCACAAGGGTGGCCTCTTTATTCACTTTAATGAAACACTTTTTGTTTCGATGTTTGTACAACCATACAGCATAGAACTTTGCGTATCATAAAACTGTTTCCCGGTCTTTTTCCGTTTCGGTTTCTCATTTTCGCGTAGTCATTTGCTCACTGAAATGAAATCTGCAGACGCGTGGAAATTCACTTCTCTCGATGAACTATTAAAACGAGCCTGGGCTAAAAAGATGCTGTACTTTTTGAAATCTGTAGATAAACTGCGTATTAATTTATATATTGTTCATTTTGGATCTTGCCGTGTTACTCGAGAATAAAAAACATCTAGTTTTTTGTGCACATACAGGCCGGTAGTTTTTCGAACGTACATTATGTCACTAATTATTTTGTTTCGTTCTGATAATATCTATGAAGAAATTATTCTCATAACGATTCTTTTATTTTCTTAAATCGTTAATTATTGTAATTTCAATGTCAGCTCTTACTTTTTCAACAATTTTATTGCGTTTTAAAGACCGTTCAACGTGGAACAAGTGGCTATATCCCATGCTTTTATCATTTTCGTAGCAAACTTCGTTCTTGTTCAATCTTTTCCATTGGGGATCTGCCGAAAATTGAAGAGATCTTAACATTTCTATTCCACTCTATCGAAGTAATGGTAATACATACAGCTGACGACCTCTTTATTTCTCTTTCAGAACATTCTCTTGGCAAAGTGACGCTCAAGGCAGCCACGGACTTCTCGCTCCTGTCTAAATTAAGGGTAAGCACTTCTTACGCTCGCATTTTCAATTATATCAACGGCAGAGTTGCGTTCGAACCTGCAACTTGTCGGAAAGCAACCTATTTCAATTTGTACGAGGCTCCGCCGTCCCACCTCGAACGTTTTCTTAGCCAGAAACGATTAAGTCGATAAATTTCAAAGTTTTCCGTCCAGTCTACGGCAGCGTGGCACTTGTATTCCATTCTACCGTTTCCTGTTTTACTAGCTGCGTTTACCTCCGCTTTACCCCTTTGCAAAACCGTCCATGCAATTTGATTTCCTAAACAGAGCAGCGAAACTCTTGAATTTTTATGAAAAAAAAGCGAGCAAGAAAGAGAAACCGAAGGAGAACTCCTCGCTGGCGGTCGTTTGGCCAAGTTGCTTTGCTCCCCGAAATTTTCAAGCTTTTCCGCTTGCAGGTAGTATTTTTTTCGGAGATAACAGAACCGAGGATTTCGAGCTGTGTTCTTGTTGCGTATAATGGGATTACAAACGGAAGCGTTACAACATTGGTCCGTCTTGTGTGCATTGCTATTCGATCAATACGCTATCGAAATAAAATGAATTAAAAGTGTTAAAGATTTAAGATAAAATACGACAAGATATTGCAGATATATTCTAATGAGTGCAGTATCATTTTATTCAAATAATTTCTCTCGATATTCATAATCTTTTGCTATTTGTCTGATTAGAAAATACCAGGAATTTCTAATAGAATATCCGCTCAACGCAAACCGGCATGAAAATTAATAGCACCAGTAATAATCTGCTCGTTGCCATTGATGCGATCCGGTCGCCACACCTGCAAGCTTTCAGCTATCAGCAATCAAAGCAGGAAACTCATTGAATGTCAAATAACATCCAGCAACGTTATCAGCGAATTCCGTTATGAAACGTTCCCTTAATTCCCCTGAAAACTGGCACGGTAAAGGAGCGCCCCTCGATTTACCCTTGTCACAAAAACCGTCCGTGGAAAAGTAATACGAGATATAATTTCCTTCCGGCCAATAATATTTCGCGAACGGGGGCGGATCACGATACGCGTATATTCGGAATATTTCACGGAATCAGAAGTTTCTCATTTGCGTGCCCACGCCTGATAAAACGAAGCTCCAGTGGCAACGTTGAAAGATCAAAGGATCGCGCGAAAATAAAAAGAAAATATATGCTCTTTCTGTCTGCCGTCCACCTCGTGCCTTCGGGCTTTGAAAACTAAGTTTTGGCTCCTGGTTGCTCATTATGAAAAGGCGTGCACCTCTAAGACTGGTCCTCGAAGCTTTTTTTTTGGTTCAGGATAAAATTAACGGGAAAATAGCCGAGCTGTAGGGAAATAAATGCTGGTGTATTTGGCTAGAACACAGCGTATGTATTACGTTCATCAAGGGGATGTATGATTTTAATCCTTTCAGTGAAAAATACTTTAGAAAGATCCTCTTTAAACGTATGTTTTTGTTGAAATAGTTGAACGTTTGTTGCAATGTTAATTTCATGCCCGAATAATTCTATATTAGAGCTTCCTTTGACTGTTCCATAATTTTTATGTCCTGCACGAGCTCATAAAAGTCTGATTCTACACTCTTGATGCTTTCATCAAAATTTCACCCATTTTCAGTCCGCCATTGAATGTGTTATATTTACATTTAATGCTTTTGCTGCCGATGTGTATATGTATGTATGTACGTATATGTTTGCGTTTACGTATCAGAAATAAAATGGAATTAATTAAGCGTATCAGGTGCCCTATATTTCTAATATTTCAATAATATTATATCTTTAGTGTCACCACGAATATTTCCACAAAACGAAGACTGCTGTTTTGTTGACAATTGAAAATTGATTGAACGCATAACTTTATTACAAACGTCATTAAAAATTATCTACATTTTCTCATTCCTTTATAGACGTTAACCTTCTGTCAGACAAACAACTTATTAAACATATGAAACGTCTGTAGAATTGTCTCGCATTCACTACAATAGCAAAGCGATAATATATCAGGTGAACGCTAAAACTTTCAGCAGTGCAGTCCAGAATTAGTAAGCGAACTTTCGAGGATTAATGTCAAGCACGTCAGCGAGAAGATTCTTTAACGAGCTTCTGATTAACGCCGTCACTGCACGAATTGCTCGGTATTTTGCCGTTGATTTACACGATCCGTCGAACTTATTTGAAAAGTTTACGCAATATCGTGGTCGCGGCACGCGGTCTGTAAATATTCAGAAAACTTGGAACTTTTGGCGAACACGATGGCCGCGCCAGAACGAAAGGAAACTTATGCTATTAGATGTGTTTCGATATCGGCAGAAACATAAGCTGCATGCTTTAGAAACCGATGCTCGCCGACCGTTTGTCTCGAACAACTTCTTGCTAGAATTCTTATACACCCACGTTTGGTTGCACAGGAAGATTTTCAGTATTGCATATAGAAAATGCAAATGTTTGTAATTAGATATTGAAGGGCGAATGTTTGCGAAGATATAATATTTTGAAATATGTAAAATATATATAAGATAAAAATGTGTACAAATTGATGTACATGTGTAGAAAATATTCCATTCGTTTATTAATAATATTTTATTTATTATAATTCGCGCTTCGATATATCATAATACTTTCTTTCTCCAAATCTCTAGCTTTTGCTGTTTCCTGTACAATTCGAGTACAATTACTTTAGTTTGCATATTTCCTATAGAATGAAGATCTTACCACATTTAACATTACCTTTCAATCATCAAACACAATTTATTTCAACAAATATCCGGCTGAAGAGTAATAAACGCTCTTCGAGAAAACGCGGCAACGTTTTCTCAGCTCCTGTTCAATATAAAAAAAAAGTGGATCTTCGCGTGATTAAGGATGCTCCAGCCGCTAAGGCGGCTAAGGGATTACATTGCGGCAACAGCAGATCGTTGTTGTCGTATGAGAAACGAAAGGAGAACTGGAATAGGGGGTAACGATTTCCAATAGAATTTTAACGAGATCGCGAGTAATGGTGATGTTCTGTTACGTCACGCAGTCAGACTCCGCAACGCGGCCGGAAATACTTGTTATCCCAGACGTTATTCATCCGATTGATTTCTTTTCCATTTGCATTCATGATCGTTGGAAGAGCGTAGCAAAAAGGACAAGAAAAAATTATAGACAATTCTACAAACGCTGCTAATCATGCTCGTAATTTGTTTTCGCCGCAAGAAAATTAGACATCGCATAAAAAGAAATATAATCGTCGCAGAATTAAACGGGATACCATGTGTTTCCGTACCTGTGCTTTGTCCGGTTGTTAGCTGATTTTCAGTTACCTGGCGCAGTTGGCACAATAATGTAGAAAGTAGAGAGGGAATTGACGTTGATAATTCCACCGGTTGGAAGAGGGGCACTTTCTGTCTTTTCCGTTTTACGTGTTTCCCGGTGTCGTTCTGGAATATCGCTGTGAAAACGAGATTCAGTCTCCGTTCCCCTCTCCGTCGTTCTGAAAGAAAATTACCAAGGACATACCGTCGTGGCGGAGCCTTTAAATCCCCAGGATACGACCTGGATAAATCACCCCGCAACTGAAGATTTACGCCGGCAGTTCTCATTATCTGGCCCGTTACCATAACGTGCTCATTATCGTTTGTCCGCAATTTTCAGACAGCCACGCATTTTCCACGAGCGATTTTCCCAGCGATTAGTACGTTTACGGGGCTGTACGTTTGAATTTTTTAGCAGCTCTTCGACGATCTTTGTCTATATCACGCTTCGAATATACGAACGACGTGGATGTAATCACCGGTCGTCGTCGAATCACGGATTTTCCTTTACGATGCTTGCAGATTTAATTTGAATCTGGACAAAATATTCGGATAACGATAATCGAAGTGGATTACGAACGCAATTGGATGGAACAATGTGGCATCAATATTTCTACAGATTTTGCAATCAAGTTAAACAGATTTTGCAGGAAATACTTGTGCTATATACATATTAGTAAGTAATATATCTCTTCCTCGTTAGATTTCATTTGAACTGATTG
This sequence comes from Nomada fucata, assembly GCA_948146005.1. Lineage (NCBI taxonomy): Eukaryota > Metazoa > Arthropoda > Insecta > Hymenoptera > Apidae > Nomada > Nomada fucata. The sequence goes on from OX411275.1 coordinate 12,246,290, forward strand.
CAATATCTTAGAGAACTTTTTGATTTAGACGAATCGCAAACAACAATTGTATCATAAACGAATGAGCAATATGTGTGCGAGGTGTTTATATCAATCAGACATTCTCGTTAAATAAATCTACTTATGTTGGCAATTTTTCTTGCAACAAATATTTAGCAAGAAATAAAATGATTATATTAAACATACGACATTAAACTCTATTTCGGCGCTTCGAATTAAAACATTATTATTACTCTGCCTGTCTAATATAGAATTACACTTTTCTACTAATAAATGAAAAGTCGACCATACGCGATATTTCTAGATAATCAGAATTAACGTGCATCCTCGAAACTTGATTATTTCTCAAATTGTGTATTCTCCAATTATATTAAACAGTATATTTAACAATTTGTCCATGTCCACTATCCCTTAACGCGTTTCCTGCGCGCTGTACAATATGTACTACTTCAGGTCCAATACGTCCTCCCTCTTATTACCTTCTTGGACGTTAGTACTCGTTTCGATCGGACAGACGAAGTCGATCTCTCGGGGATATACCATTAAATGGATCGTCCATGTAATCTTAGCAATCCGCTGATAAATACAAGCTTCCCACTGTGCACAGCTGCGTCTGCTTTGACATCTGCGCACTTTATTATATCGCATGTCTGGCCGCCTGTGTGCGTTTATATACCAACAGAGTGGAAAGGAAATTACAGCATCGCGCTTCGATTATTTAGCGACAGTAACAAAGACGCGCGACTGTTCTTATTGTCAGTTTCGCGAGATTCCTCGCGGCGCGTGTCTGTGCCTTCCTTAGAACTGAAAGATTCGTTCTCGAAGAGAAACACTCGAGCATCGAGGACGCGGGGGAATCAATTAAATTGTTATCTCAACCCTTTCGTCAAGTTTGGTTCGATACAATATAAATAATTAACGAGCCGACATTAATTACCAACATTTATGTTCAAAGCGATCGATTTCGCGCGGTGTGTCTGTCTTGTGGAATAATTCTTTTATCTCGCATGGAACGAGAGGTGCGTTTTCCTAAGCTTCGCGCTTCATTATGACGTTCCTTCGATGCACAATTACCGCATCGAGACCTGAGACACTGTGGCGATCGTACATCACTGCGGGCACGCTTGAAAACCAGATCACCGTGAAAGCCTTGCGTAATTTCGCTCGCGTAAGTTTATGTACGCTGCAAATAACATATGCACAATATCTTTGACATTCGCTAGCCTCGCTATATATTCGATGCTGCCATTGCATGCAATAAAATATACATTTATAAGATTCGCTACTTCACAATTTACCATTCATTTCGATTCATTTCCTCGAAGGCAACATTCTGCACTTGCCGAATTTTATTCGACACTTTCGATCTATTTTTCCGCGAACAATCGGTTTCATGTCGTTCGCACCAATCATATGACTGAGCCAGTATAAAAGATTGTATAATGTACTTACGGGACCTCTAGATACCTCCTAGATCCACCCTTTCGCTATTTCCGAAAGCCAGGGCAGTTCTTTCCGTTTAACCCTCTCTAGAAATATATGGATACGTTAGAAACAGCGGAAGGACGGTGCCGCAGCGGAAGTGACATATATGATTCCCCCTCCGTCTACGTAAATACACGTATGCGTGTTCGTGTGAGTCCCCGGGGCGCGACATCGTTCTTCCTTATGGACCTCTCTCGAGGCGGTTGTATCTCGTAATCAGGTGCAGTATTCTGCTGTTCCTGTATTGTGTACGTGTGTGTACATGAAACGACGCAGACAGACGCAATGCGTCCTCATTGGGCGATACACAACGAGAGGTTTAGTTACATAAAGGAGGGTGTTGTCTCTAGGGGGAGGCGGCAGGTGTATAATATCGACTCCGCACCCCATATTAATATCGTGTTTGAAGCCTTCTAGGGCATCGTCTTAGTTTCCTGGATGCCCGTCACGGTACAAGGACATGGTCTGTAACCGGAAGCGGGCACAATGGCGGGATGCTGCGCCACCAGCGCTGCTGTTGGATGTTTCCCCTTTGTGTGCTGGCTTCTGTGCAGGTGTTTACGAGTATTCGCTAATTTTGGGCGACAAGAATTAATAGGAGAAAAATAATAATATTGTAGGAACTGGTGGCCAGCGTATAACGTGAAACAGAAGTATATTACGATTAAAATTAGGGAGGAGAAAGAAACGAGGGGAATCTGAGGGGGATGAAAAACTTTGTTAGCCAGTGTGGAATGTAAAATAATAGTTTCACGTTATATCATTATTAATTTATATAATTAAATGATTGGAACGAAATCCAAAATGAAGGTTCCCTTGATTTTGTCATCAATTACTCAATTATTTCAATTACATATCAATTGTTTTCCCCTGAATTATACTTCTGGTGCAATGCCACAAAAGTGACACTTTATATTTCGTATCCGCATACCTTTCAATCAACGTGCTCGATCAGAAATCTGCCATTTGTCGAAAGATTTATCGTCCGTTAATTTTCGAAAACAATAAAAGTCGTGTTCATCGTTGCACGATATCATTGAGAGTTCATTCGAGATATCAACTCGCGTAACCCCGCTATCGAATCCGCGTCCTATCCTTTCGAAAAGGGTCACGCGGTGGATTAGGAAAATTTGTCGAGTTCACGCGATCGGAAAATACTGGAATAATTGCGGAAGCGTTTCGACTAAAGGGGAGTGCCATCGCGTTATCAGTGGACACCATTATTCGAACTGCGGCGTCGACAGTATCGATATTCGTTGTCAATTAAGTGTTAACTGCTTATCGGTGGAAAGTGAACTCTCAACGAGAGGTCACGCATCCCTCCTGCACTGACACGACGCTTCTCATTTATAATTAGAAAGTCGATTACTTCACGACCCCTTTGTCACGCTTTACACACGCGCAACAAATATTAAATGAGTAATAGGTTTGTTCACTTGTCCTCTGACGTATGTACTCGAGAATTGTTATCGAAACGATACATTTATATTAGCAGCGATGAATAAATATGTCGATGATAAAAGTTCATAAAAGTATTTCATTTTAGGATTTGGTTAGCCGCACAGTAATATTTTTCTGCGATAGAATTGGATGTGCCTAAACAATTCTACGTTGGATAGAGTGAATATTTATAGCTTGAATACCGTCGACCATAAACGTTTCTACACTTATCTCGACGAGTTATTTAAACACGTGGAGCTCGAAAATGGTAAATCGTATATGTGTATTTCATAAATTGTACCCGCAATCAATGAAATTGCCAGCTATTTCACAGCTGATACGGTTCATTTCTTTTTATATCGCACTGAATGTATTTAAACATGAAGTACACTTTTTCTGTCACGCATTTAACACTTCCACCATTTATATTTTAACACGTCATAAATACGAGAAGACGATGGAACTTCTTAGATAATCTAATTGAATTTCTCTTCGTTTAATTTAATACATTCAGATCGTTCCATTCTTTTCTCCCGAAAACAGTCCCAGAAAGCGTTGAATATTCAATAAAAATTGATTAAACGTATTTTCCTGTATTCTTTGTCGGGGCATGAGTTCAGGAGCCTCGGAATGAAGTGAATATTCGTGCGATGACACGTGCCAAGCTCGAAAAATGAGCAAATTATGAAATGTCGCACCGTCTCTGTCGTACTACAGCGCATCGACCTCTTGTCTACCCCCTTCTATTTTACGATACAACCTCGCTGAACACGCAGAATATCCATTATTGGATGAATAACGTATTTTCGGCCGTTAATATACGGCGGTCCATTAATTTTCGCCAGGGGCTGCAATTGCCTCTCCTCTCGCACCGGGAGCTTTTTGGTTTTTCACGAATCGTTGCCTCGCGCCGTTCTTCCTAGCCCTCGGTGGCCAGTGAAAACATTGAAAATGCAAAAATAGGTCATTTTTAGCGACCCTACGCCGGCAGAGTCTGGGTAATATTCGAATTTTCTCTGCCCTGGCAAATATTAAATTCGGGTGTTAATTTTTCGTTTTTTTTTGGCAGGTGTTAATGCGCTTCTTTTCTGTCCACACAATTTTTAACCATTTGTTTTCACTATTCGGTAGGTGAATCTGTGGTGAACGTGTTTTGTACAGCGTTGAATTATTTAATAATATGGCGCGATAAAATATAGGAATATACTGTTTCACGTTTAATTTATGAGAATCACGAATTTTCACATGAAGGTAATACTAAAATATTTTAATGCATAATACAGTCTCAATTTTATTTCGAATGAAAAATGCACACGCGACAATGATATATTGCTACATATAGTATAACCAATAACATTATTCGGAGGCTTCATTAAAACAAGCAGTGAAAACAAAATCTGCGAGCGTCTCGCAGATTTAAAAATCAACCGATGTATCCGAGAATCATTTAATTCTAAACACCTTTTCACACTTCCCGACAGCCTCCAGCATAACTTAAGTAACACCGTTAACTCACAACTTGATTACCGAGATTACCGTCGTTCGCCAATACGCGCAACCCTTCCCCTCTCGTCCAAACACCTACACTGCCCGCCATCAGTTTACGTTTCGCGAAATTGAATCGAAGAACGAAACGAGTCCGGCCACGAACGAACGAGCACGGCGGGCTTTCAAAAGGATAATATAATTGCACCGGGGGAACCGAAACTCAGTATCCATGCGGTTTGCTTTCGACCGGCCGGCGATTTGTATTTCGACCGAGCAATTTAGCGAAAACTTTTCCGCCGCCGCGCGGCGGCGTTTCGTTATCACGCCCCTGTGGCGGTCCACTTCGAAACTGAATCTTTCTCGAACTTCTCGCCGTAACCGGAATATAATGTACCGTGTATCGACGACGCCGCCCCTGGGAGAAAAGGTCTCCCATGTTCACCCCGATTGTTGAAAATCGATTTCGTTGCCCGGTAGACGTTCTCACCGCGAAAATAATTGTACGAGAGTCTTTCTCGCGCTCACTTTGACAGCACCGTCCACGCCCGGTTCGCTACGGTACGAAAATATCCCCGGTTGCCGATGGAACATTCCCGATAATAAGGGAAGGACACCCTCTGGATTTTTCTTGCCTCACGCGTCGCTGAATTCGATCGATGGCGCCAGGCCGATAAATCGGTGAAACCTTTTCGACTTTCATTCGGTGATGCGCTACGAATCAGGCGGTTCTGTTTTTTTCCTTCGTTTGTAATATTATTTCTGGGTTTGTTCTGTTCCGCGGTACCCGCTCGACAGTGTCGTGAACTTTGACGGAACGAATTGATTGTCGAGGATGTTAAATGAAAGGAAGGCCGGTAATCGTTTCGAGCGGTAGGCTAGGAGTTTCATTGATCCCTTCGGGAGACAGAGACGAGCGGAAGTACATATTTCGTAATATATGTACATATTTCAACGATCTGTTCAGTGGATTTTTGCCGGTTCTTTTTAAATGAAATTTCAGTCGCGTTAGTGAGGTTTTAGCTGACAGGTCTTCGTGCTCGTGGGATTTTAGTTTTGATATGAAATGGCAGATAAATATAAATTGCTTTCCCCCTTTTTAATACAGAAGTTTCGAAAATATAGAAAAATCGCTGTGTAAAAAATGAAAGGGCGAAATAAAATATTATTCGGTTCGTCTTTTTTTGATAGTCAATTATTATTAATTGAACAGTATAATAGATAAAAATAGGCATAAAGCGGTGGAGAAATGCGATACTTATTTTTCTTTGACTGCGAGTTAAATTAAATTAATGTCCATTTATAACGTCACAGGGACTAAAACCTACCATTCCACCGAATAACATGGTTTATATTAAAACCAAGTTGATCACGCAGCACTGGTCCCATTTGAAGGGCAAAGGGATAGATAAATTAAAAAGATCGTCCGTTGAATGGAAGGGCCGTGCAATTTCTGTTTTGCCTCCTAAATTTCTACTAAAGGGAAAAAAAATATTAATCGTATCTGGGTGAATCTGCGGCGTACCTACGTAGAATACAAATCGGCAGATTTTTCATTTTGAATCCGAGCCTCCAGAGGAACTAGCTGGTTGCCAAGGATATTAGAAAATTTACACACGCAATGCTTGCCGATCGATAGAGTTTATTCGATTGAATCGACGAAGCATGCATGGTCGTTGTCGTTCGACAATCCGCGGACCGTGGGGCTGCATCCGCAACGACAGATTTCCACGGATGATTAAACGAAAAGGGCCCTCGAACAGCCCCTGTGCGGAAAGCTTTTTTTGGGGGAAAAAAAATGGAGGAGCTCGTAACGCGATCGCTCAACGTAATCGAGAAATTCATCGCGAAAAAACTTTACCAGTGGAATGCACGCGTTAGTGGCATAAATGAAAACGATTTCATGAACGTTGCGCCAGCTTATTGTGCTTTGCTGTTTTATATTATACGTCTACTTTATGGAGACCCAGTTAAAGCAGGGAGTGTGCATTTAATTCTTTTTCGTTTTTTTTTTCTCTGTGCTTTCAAGGAACAATGACATTAACCTGAAAAGTGAATCCTTTTACTGCACCGTAGAAAATACAGTAACACTCGCTCGTAGTTATTCTCGTACGGTCGAATGTCTCAATAATGTGAATGGCCCGAACAAATTAAAAATAAGATTTATTCGAACAAAATTACTAAGAACGATCGTGCATGACGACAAGAATCGCGAATGTCGATTAATCAGTCGCATGAGTACTGAAACGTTTGATACCTCTCGTTAAAAACGCACTTGAACGGGAACAATTATATTACTTCGGCAAAATGTACCGATTTCATCGAGGTTGCCGAGTTTAACATCTGGCTGTTGACGAATCTCGATGCGTAGAGGAATTAATGCACAATAGGTTCTCGACACCCGATTTAATTAACATATCGTATAATTATACCATCGAGACTGGCTAATACGCTCGATGGTCGAGCCGCCCGAACGTTTCACCTGTACAGTTCGTATACGTGTCCGTGACAGTTAGTGGCAACTGATAGGATTTATAATGGCAGACCGGTGATCGCCTCATAATTCATTGATCGACGATTACTCGCAAAATAGCGGATATCGAAGGGAGATGAATCTCGTCGGCGAGAGGAAGCTTTTTACATATGAAAAGACCCGTTGATCGGTTTTCAGGAACTGTAGAGCGCTTAAAATAGCGTCCGCCGTGGAAACTGTTGCGAAATAATCTGACGCAAAATATGCGCACAGATTTTTGTATCCGCGTATACGTATGTACAGTACCGTGGAGTTCGAAAGTTTAGAGCATCCGCTGATTTCACCATTTTTTCGTAGTTGGAACGTGGCTTTAATTGAATTATCGTAATAGTATTCTTCATGGAAGGGTCATTTAAGTATGATTTCAGATGAGTCTGTTGGTGGAAAAATAAACACTTGTTCCAAATTCAAAAGTTTGACAAATTTAAGATTGCATTTAGCAAGAAGAATTTAATCTTGTAATAGTGGAAGTAGAAAAGCAACGAAATAATTTGTTCAACTTAAAAACGCTACGAAACGAACGAAGATACAGCTTGGCGAGAAGAAATCGCGATCATTCTGATAAAGGGGAACGATTTGGTGTAGTGAATAATGAATTTCGAAATCGCTATGAATGTGGTACCCATAAAACACGGAATATTCTCGAGACCTGAGATCGTTTTAGTGATTTTTCGAGATTGAAAATTCAATTTGAAGGACCCTGCCATATGGCAGGGTTTCTGTTTGCTTTTTGTCGATCAAAAGTAGCGCGGAATCTTACACGTGACAAACGACAACTCCACGGGGGTGCGTTTTTCACGGGAATGTTTTTCTTCTTCGTATTGAATTTCATTGCAGATGGTGGACCAGCCCTTCGATTTATTTAACCTAACGCCCGGTTTACGTGCCCGTTTCGTGACAGATTTACGTGTCGAGGATTTCGCGAGTAAAACTTGTCGTAGGGCAGAAAAAATAGCGGAACACTGTTAATGGCCGTGGTTAATCTTCCAAATGGGAAGAGTCTCAATGAATTTTCAAGCTGTGCGTCTACCAGTCTTCCTGGGATTCATTTTTGTAAAAGATTTTATTGTTCAACAAATTTCATGTTCATGATTTATTGCAATATATAGATAGAAGCACTTAAAGTTCTTGATAATATGTATTATGTTTTGTAACAGTAGAATCATTTAAAGATTGCAAGTTTCAATATTTATATTCATATTCAATATTCGTAAGTTTGCAAATAAATTCTGCCGATGTGTAATAAAGTAATCCAAAATTTAAAACATCAGGGAACAAACAGTGAACGTTAAAAAGAAGTTCAATTATGCAAATGAAATAATAATTATTCAGTTTGCGAGAGAAATCAATCTTTTCCTCCTCAACAGTTGTTTAACATCGATGTTCATTAATACACTTGACACCTGATCCAAATTTATGACCCTCTTTATAGCTTTTAAACCAATTATACTTCCATTAGGGTCACGGTACCGTGGGTTTATGACATGTCGATCGCTATCGAGGGTGAAAAAGCATGGTGCTAAAGCAGAGGTCGCATGTTTCTACCGTTCAAAACTATTAAGCCACGTGGATGAACCCTTTTCCTTCATACCTTTTTCTCTCCCACTTTCTCTTTCCTCTGACGTATATATAATTAGACACGACTGTACCTGGAAGTACCGTAGAAATGAAGACTAAATGTATAAGAAGAAAATCGAAGAAGAAATCGAAAATCACTCGTACGAAGAAGAAATAAAACAATAATATATTTTTATTCCACGAAACATTAATTTATTCATTGCTCACGAGAGCAAATAGACCCGCTACAGTATTGCAAAATTATTAATATAATTCAATTATACAAAAACATGTACTGAAACCGTAGAAATATCGACGAAAGAAAATTACACATAGTAACGCAAGTGCTCGTTAATTTAATCATAATAACACAAATATAATAATACAAAAGGTTTCTCCGTATAGTACTCATCGAAGAAATAGCATCGCCCATTACAAATATATAATTGTCCTGTCATACGCTGATACATATCATTCCCAACATTCTGTCGCTACCAGCACAAAACGATTATGTCAAGGAAAACAGCGAAGATAACAATCGTTCTGTACACGGCGAAGTACGATCGATTAAGTTTTTACGAAAACATCACGATCCGACGACACAGCGTGACCAGCCGAACGATTTTGATTGATAAGGTCGGACGAATTTGAAATTCCGCCCGGAGACAAGAAAAACACACCCTGTTACCCCACGCCATACTCCCCGAGTATGTAAAGTGCCTTACCGCAAGAGGGTTGAACTTGCACGCACGTGTGCCTACGTAAAGGACGTATGTCCACGTCAAACTCCTTCCGACCGTGCACGTCCTGGAGCAGGGCACGTAGAAGCTCTCTTCCGGTCGGTGTTTCCAAAGGACACCGCTTCCAGTTCGCCTCCGTCTTCGCTGCAACCGCTTCAAAACTCACCCTATCTATGTATATAGCAAGACGGGGTTATACATACAGGGTATTTCAAAAACGGGAGTACAAACTGTGAAGGATTTTTGGTAAAGTTGATTGAAATCAATGAAACAGTTTGGGCGAAAGTATGTATGTGTATCCTGAAGTGAATCGACCCTCAAGCGGGTATTATTGTATTTTAATTATACGTTTTTTCTTAAGAGAATTAACAGGTAGGATAAACAAAAGTGGAGGATTGATATGACACAATGATATAGGAGTAATCGCTAGGAATGTGCAACGTGTAGTGTTTAATGATTCGTAATAATTGCGCCGAGCAATTGTACTACGAGAGATATACAGCAATTACAGTCGTGCGTAAATATTTGCATACTTCACACACGCGTTTACCGCAGCAATTGTATCAGGAACACTATCGTATAATGCATGTCCTTCTGCAACCTCGCATACATAGACAGTCTCCTACGACGTCCCCGTGCGTGTCATCGTTTCTAACAAAAGATGTTATTATTCACAAGTACGAGTGGAAATTTTTCTTCGAATAATTAATCGTCATTGAAACAATATCGTATTATATAATCGAATAACATTTCGCTCAGGAAATTGGAAAACTTGAACCACCCTTGAACCGTTCAATTTCCAAACACATATTCACCCAACCTATTACATTTCTCTCAATAACCTACGGCCCCCCTGTACAGTCTACGCCTGGGCCCTTGGAACGCCCTGTACGTAAGCGAAGGTACATATATAAACTCTTTACTTTCGCCTTATGCATATCTAATGCCCTCGTTGGCCGGATATTTACAAGTCAAATGCGAGCGATCGATGCGCGTTAGAATGATCGGGTGAAACTGGCACGACGCTTGGAGCTTGAAAAAGGGGAAGGAAAAAGCTCGCGGCGAGAACGTCGAGTCTGGTTCGCGGAGCTGAAGGGAAGGAAGAAAGAGACGGGCAAATGGGGAATACCAAGGAAGGACTGGTAGAAGGGGACGACGACGAAGGAGAAGAAGTGGAGGATGAAGAAGAAATTGAGAGAACGATGTAACGAGAAAAATGGGACGCACAATGAACCTCGGGACCGTATTTATTTTGTCTTGGAGCGGTTCACCGCAAATCCGGCACAAAAGAATCGTGCCTCCGGTCTGTCGGCGATAAAGTCCACGGAGTAGGACGAGCTGAAGTACGCAGCCCGTGAGTTTTCCGTTGCGGGCGGAGACTTCAAAAAGTTTCAGGCCCGGGAAGGAAGTTTGCGTGCACGTGGAAAGTTCGCGCGATCCACAGGGGCACCGTCTCGGGAGGATCTCGATCCTCGGATGAAATAAATTCCCGGGAGCTTTCCCTTCGCCCCTTGCGGCCTCGGTTACGCGGTCTACGTTCGCCTTTTCCGTGCGCGATGTTAATCAATTTAACGAAGTCGACCGGGGAATTCTCTCGAAACGTGTCCTTTTTGTTTTTTTTTTATCCGAACTAATGATAGAGATTTTAGAACAAGATTAATATTAGATGCATGTTTCTTCGGTGCTTCTATTTTGCGATAATTGCAGTTGTTTGTTGTAGATATTATTTGGTTCGGATTGATTTTAACGGGAATTTTTTCATACGTTGATTGAGATATTATGAATTCCTTGAATTTCAACTCTTTATTTATAAATACAGCGTGATTGCATTATAATTAATGCATTAATATAATTTGCATTTGGGCAACGTTAATGTCAATTACACGATACGATCTATTTAATTATAGATCTTCTTGATAATAATAAATACGATGCTAATTTGTATTATAATAACAATTTCTATGCAATATGAATGCACGCCATCTTCCTATCGTTTTATTTATTACATCCCAACACGTCATCGACGGATAACCACATAAATGCAGTGAAATGTCGCCTTAATTGTCGACGAATAACTTTACATCGTAATTGGTTCGATATCGAAAAAGTACTTGTTGTCAGCAGGAATGAAAACTCGACACGTGCTATGCTCATCCGGTATGAAACGATGGGGTTTCCCCAAACGGCAGCAAAAAAACAAATGGCCATCGTTTCGTACCGTTTCGATGTCAAAAAAAGCAATTACATCGATCGACATTTAAGCAACAATATCTGATGCTCGTGTCACCTCGTTTTCTTTCCGAGACAGAAGTCAACCGGTTGACACGCAATAGCACCCAATTACTTGATCTCGTTATAAATATTTGATCGCTGGAACGCAAACCATTCCACGCAGGTTATTGGCAAGGTAGTGGACAAGCAGAGTTTGCAGATCGTGTGCACGCCATGTCAGTGTCAAGTAATGGAGGTGAACGATAATTGAATTGGGCCAATCGACGTAACGCTTCCGCTTATTGTTAGCTTATTATTAGTTATTAGTGAAAGTACTTTGACAGTGAAGGCAGTCTACCCTTGTGACCATTGTTTTTTGAGTGATATCCTTCGTAAAAAACAATTTATTAGTTGAACCCGAATAATTTATATTATTATTATCTGTTCATGTTTACTCCTTTGGAGTGCCTTTGTCGCATACGATTAAATAATCAAAAACTTCAGTAACAATAGATTTGTACCGCGCAATTTGCAATGAATAAATTATTAATATTTATCACAGAATGATATTTTCCTGCTGATTAAAACTGAGCTACGCAACTATAACCCTTGTTCAATGAGTTTGCTTGCTTCTTAGTCGAACAAACACCAAAAGCATCATACCACATCATCATCTTAACAAGCTACGAACTTGTACCCTCAACCGTATAAACGAGTGCAAATATTTTAAATACCTCCGCTTGAAATAAACATCATTTTTACACCGGCTATATGCGGTGTACAATTTACATCGCCCAATGGCGTGTATTCCGTCGCGCATACCCATGGATTCGTTTAGATTTAGAATCGCTGCAAGGGACATTTTGGTTCCTCGACGCGGATGCTTTACCCTCTAAAGGAGGATAGTAATATTTATAACTGAGCCTTGCCTTCCTGCGTATTCTTCCTTCCAGCTGGAGTTTTGGAATAAATTCAAACAGTACGACCGTCGTCGTCGTCGTCGTAGTCGGTGTTCAATTGTTCCCTCGACCTCTTCCTCCGGCCTCTGTCCCCCAGCGGGAGGCTCAAAATGAATTGTTCCCGCCGCCACCCTCTGGACGGAAACAGTAATTTGATGCACAACCTCAAACTCCACAGGCCCGGACGATAATAAAAGGGGTAAAGTGTGCACGGCGCGGCGTCGTGCTGTATTAATTTAACTTCAGCTACACGCTGTCGTCGGTCGGGCCACACCAGACCGATATTAAGTTAAATTACCAGCGGTCTGCGTTAAGGTGGCCCATCCCACTAAAGCGTCGAGATTAACAAAACGGACTAAGAAATAGGGAATGAAATGGACTGGGCGGATTTCGGGGTGAAAAAAGAGAAAGAATAACAGGAGAAATAAGAAAAGGGTTGGTTAAAGGGGGGGTGGGTAAAGGGGGAAAGGTTTGGTAGAGTGCAGAAGACGGTGATGGCGACCGATGCCGTCGGCTCAAAAAGTATCGCAGAGAACTGTGCTCACGAACTTCCCTGATAACAGGGAAAGTTGAGTTTCTCCCCCCTGTTGATCGTATTGCCCGGCCTTACAACGATCTCCCACGTCGGAAGTAGAAGATTTCGCGTAAACCTCGCCAGTTAAAAATGTTTTTTAATTAAAGTCTCGGTGCTTGTGACCTGCAAACCTCTGCCGACTGAATTACCATGAATTTCGCTCGATAACGAGCGAACTGCTATGCATGAAATACTAATGGACAAGACCGTGCATCGTGTAGCATTTGCTGAACTTAACATTTTCTAAGTGATCGTTATGCGGGGGCGATTAAAATGGCGTTAGCTTGGAAATTTTCTAAATAAGCAATGCTCAAGCAGTCGAAGCTTGGAGGACTAGCTGCGTTATGCTTTATAGAGATTGCATTTAATTTAGTGAAACAACGCTTCCCCCTGTTGCGTATAAATGATTCTGCGTGGCACGTTAAGCCGTCGCTTCTCTCGGGTTAATACCCGTACTTTTTTCTTAGTTATATTTCACGGGTATTTTATTCTGCTTCGTCAACTAAGTTAAATGTACGTACACGCAGAAAGAATTTTTGTTTAACCGATACAGCCACACATTTCACGGCAAATTAATCGTCATAATTAAATTTCCAAGTTTTCGTTTTCACACCCGCCCCCCAAAAAAATTATTAATTTCCAATCTTTAAAAATACAACCCATGACATCGACAATCCCTGTATTCCTACTATCTCCAATATTCCCAGAAAGCCAGAACGTCACACGAAACCGAAGTTTCCAAAAAGAAAGAAAAGCAAAAGAAAAAAACGTAACGTTACATTCCACAAACCGTGTCAGACTTTACTTTCCAGTTGAACCACGCGAGACGCTGCAACCACCAACACATTCAAGCTTCATCTAATCTCGTCATGTTTCCCTTGTTAACAGAAATCCTCGGGATGGAGCTAAGAACGGCGAAGCTGTTACTTTACTCGACGCTGATGGTCGTCGTCTGCTGGAGCCAGGAAGATTGGACGACGCAGTGCTCGTCGTCGTGCAAGTGCAGATGGATCTCCGGGAAGAAGACCGCCGAATGCGTCAAGCAGAATCTCACGCAGATACCTACCAACTTGTCGTCGGACATTCAAAATTTCGATCTGACCGGAAATCGAATAACACACCTGATGCACGACTCATTCAGCAAGGTGCATCTGGTGAATCTTCAAAAGCTGGTGCTGAAGAAATGCGAGATCGAGTCGATCCACACGGACGCGTTCAACGGCCTGAAGATCGTGATCGAGATCGATCTGTCGGCGAACAATATTAGAACCCTGTACCCGGGCACGTTCGAGGAGACCCAGCGGTTAAGGGTGTTGCTGTTGAACGATAATAAATTGAAGGTGCTGGAGAACGGGCTGTTCCGTGATCTCGAGTATCTCCAGAAAGTTATGTTGTCTAACAATCAGCTGGAACGAATAGAGGAGAAGACCTTTCGAAATTTGCCGTTGCTGAGGTTATTGACCCTGGACGGGAACAATCTGAGCGTTTTGAAGCTGCAGAGCTTCGAATCGTTGCCGCAGCTCGGTAGTTTAGAGTTGCATAATAATCCGTGGAATTGTAATTGTCGCCTGAAGAAGTTCCGGGATTGGACGATAGAACGGAAGTTGTATACGAAGCCCACCACATGCCAGGAACCACCGAGCCTGGCTGGGAAGATGTGGGACGAGATTAGTAGCGACGAGTTCGCTTGTAGACCAGAGATTTTCACGATTGGGCCAGATGTGAAAATGGAGATCGGCAGGGGGAACGTCACGATTTGGTGCAAGGCATCTGGGATCCCGCGACCGCAGGTAGGATCGATTATTAGTGGCGACGCATACGTACTATTTTATGGATCGAAGACGGGAAGTTTTGTTCAATTTCTTTACGCGCAGCCTCGTGTTTCATGATTCTCTGTAGGTTGTAAGTGGTAGTTGTGCAAACCAGTAAAGATAGAAAGATGGTAGGAAAAATTATCAGAACAATTCTTCTTCTAAATTTCTTCTTCAAAAACACTGAAAGCTACGTTGCGCTAAAATCTCATAAACATCGATCATTTCTGGATGATCTGTGGTAAGAATTTTTTGCACACTGCCTGTTTAACTGTAATGATTTGATAAACTTACTCCTATTATTCTCATTGGACATATTTGGCCAGGCTTAGAAGCTTTAAGAAAATGCGAGAAGTACTTTCTTCGCGCTTCTATACACAATAGAAATAATTCTTTAAACGGCGAACGACGGGGAAGATATAAAATAAAAGAAGGGGGTAGTGGTGAAGTATTGTAAAGTAAGACGTGGTAAATCCAAGGAAATGTTGACTACAGTAATCCACAGTAACTTGCAAGCAATTTGGTATACAATCTGTCTCAACGCGAAGGTTAGGTCCGCTGAAAGGATTGCCCCGGTTAAGTCCGTATTCAGGAAACTTAGCTTGAAAGCTTCTAAACGACCTCGACCACGACATTGTTCCCTGATTTCGGTGTGGAAGAGATTCTTTAAACTTTATCCGCTGTGAATGCACGTTCCTTTCTTTTAATTGTAATCCGTTAGGAAATTCTTGGATAGGACGCGAGAACATTCGTTACTGTGTAGAGAGAACTGTTGGCACCTCTGATATCTTCAAGAAGAGGCGAAGAAAAACTTTTTAAATAAGAGAATTTATAACGAGGGAGGATAATTGGTACGATATTTGAATGAAACGTTATTTAAATGGTTTCCAAGATAGATGCGAAGAAATACAGGCATCTATTAAATCGAGCAATAAATTTAATCAACGATTTTTCTAGGCTATTTAATGACAAAAATAATTTTTTCCTTGGAGATTCATAATTTATTATATTAAAAAGCTGACCTCTCTGGAATATCTAGTATCCTGATACTTTATAATTTAGCTTGTTCATGTGGTACAGTTATTTTAAGTATCATTTGGTTCACACATTTCAACATTGAAGACGTGAACGAAATTATTATTAATTCACGGTGAAAAAATATAGAAAGTGCTGTGGTTTACTTCTAGTTTTTAATACCTTTCAGTAGTATCTTTTTGATATTTAATCAGTAACTCGATAATTCGTATCTCATTGATTTGGCGGTGTGTCGCAATATTCCACCACCGGGTGTCACAGATTTAATGAAAATCACTTTGACTCTGAAGAATGATACAAGCAAAACGAAGAATAAAAACAGCAACAATTATATGTCTTTTGAAATCCTCTCGCAAAACAAGGGCGCAGTCAGACGGGAATTTCGACTCAATGACGAAGTTCGTACGAATTTTCCACGGCATGAACATTGAATATTCTGTGCCCCCCTACAATTGTCTCAGCCGCACGTGAACATTACCACTTCATTACCACTAGCCCTCCTCCCCTTTTGAACGTCATACATAACGTAACTAAATTGACAATACCAAACAAACAAAAAACCGACTGATCTTTCTCCCACGCAACCTAACAACACCTCTGCACTGAATTGAAATCAATATCACGATCTGCCGTTCATTTCAGCTGTTCTGGGTGCACCACTCGAGAATCATCAACAACCACACGAGGCGGCACAGCGGCGAGAAGAACTACATCCTGAAATCGAACCACGAGTGGTTGAACCTGACGATACCGGACGTCACCCCTTCGGACAAGGGTGATTACGTCTGCCTGGCGAAAAGTCCAGGCGGCAACACAGAGAAAAACGTGAGCCTGGCTATCGCAGGCGACGCTGTAGGCGGCAAGGACAATATAATCAGCCTGCCGATGGCCCTCGGACTGGGCGTGACGGCGTTGCTACTTCTGGTGGTCACGGTTTCCCTTTGCGTGTGCTACTGTCGTCGCCGACGTACCCGACACGACGAGAAGAGCCTAGAGGCGGCCTCGATGGAACACCACGGGCTTGGCGAGCAGGAGAAGTCCCTCATCACGACCATAAATCCGGTGGTGAAGCCGCCAAGGCGATACGAGGCGCCTTCGGTGACGTCGCACGGCACCGAGATGACAGAGCTGAATCGTACATTGCTCGACAACGACTCGGTCTTCGGTCAGTACACAGCCTACATTACTAAACAGTGCGTGGCCAGGTGCTAGCTACGAACAATTTGTTAGCTTCCGACCGGCGATTATACCGGGACGTTGGCGGAACGCTCGACGTTTACCTGGGCAGGATGGTGCCGCTTGCGTGCTGCAATCCGTTCGCGCACCGAAAGAGGAAATCGAACGAGTAATGGCTTTACGAGCTTGGATTTCAGTTCGATTGATGCTCGTTGTCTTTGTATCTCCTTTAATATCGAACGGGATTCGATGCGGTCCTCCAAAGAGTACTTTTGAATATCGTTATGGCGACGGCTGGCTTTGTAGTAATTATTGTTAGCGTTTCTCGGTTAACTAGTTTCGTTGAACGTACGCGGGGGTAAATAATATTATGTAATTGGATTACCAATAAGTATTAATAGTAGCAAGTTGTGCGACGTTGCGCGATTCTGGTTTCGACTATAAAATGTTTGGAAAATTACGTACAGCGGTAGGATGATAAAATAGTTTCGACGATATTTTAAGTATGGACTTCCGCGTTCAATGATATTGGTAATGCTAAGATATTGATTAGAATATTTGAAGTCCGATGGTAATAGGTACATTGGGGTATAACAAGGTTATCTTTGACAATGTGCAATACTCACATATCTGACAGATGGGAGCAATGATTTTTATGAAATGAGTGATACGAGATAGTGTCGTTAGACAATGTGTATATTTAGTGGAGGGAATATAGATTTATTTGAAAATCGGCGCGCTATATTCATATAAAGTGCATGTCGATAAACGTGCTAATAAAACGAGCTAATAATAGTTAACAAATGATGGAACCGTGAAGCTACAGATTCCCTCTAAAGATCAACTGGCAGGCCCTTAAACGGGTTACACTCGTATTTTTGTTGAAAAGATATACTACACCATGAAAAGAAGTACCATTATTTTCCAAACAAAATGAATTGCGTTTACGAAAAAAAAGAATAATGGTGTAGAAACTGGAGGCTCTAAACTCTGAACTTCTGTTGCTTTCTTTTTTTATTGTCGACCGTAAAAAGAGATGCTTGTTGAAAGTAAAAACAGTAAAAGCTGAGGTCACTATGTTCCTTCCACCAAGTATTCCTCGACGTATATTATTATTGACCAATAAACTGGGAGCCACGTATAAAGAATTATGATCACTAAATTCAATTTACCTCGTTCGTATGTTAACTGAAAAAAAAAGACAATTGCATACAAATAAGTCGTACTCTACTATATCTAGCATGTTACAAATGTTATCAAAATTTTCAACCAAGTAGAACGAAGATGCTAGTCGAACATTAGAAATGTATATTCTTCCTTCGATATCTGAAAACATTTCTCCGCCGGAATCGATACAAATCTACTGAAGGCACCACGCGTGGAAAATGATTCTCGCTCTGTCCAGTGCAGGCCCACCATAACTTTCTATCTGAAGATAACTCATACATAATATATAAGGACGTTACACTTCAAGTAACGTCATAAATTTGTTTCGAGAAATTTCTGAGGAGCAACAGCACATCAACTAATGGAAAGCACCGCGTGTTTTCGCCCGCGTATTCAGTGTAACGATATCGCAACAGTATCGCCGTACTGATATTGGCGGAAAGATTAATCAATGGAATCGCGAACAAAGGAATCGCCGGATAAACGGGGGATACCGAAACGAAATCCAATTTAGACATTGTTAACGCTCCAGGCCATTTATCTTCCTTCGATTTCCTCCGAAAACGTTCGTTCCATCCAACTGCGAAACGGTATCATCGCTAATTAAGCCATGAAATAAATCAATGGAATCCGCGCGCGGTGTTGGTGGGGGTGTTTTAACTTTAAGACGGCCACGTTCTGGCATGAAACGCCGGCAAGGTTCAGTAATCCCGCAAGCAGATAAGCGAGGCGCCATCGATCCTGGGTTAACAAGTATCGACCAAGACTGTTTGCAAGATTAATGAGAGCGTGCAACACGTAATGATCGCGAGAAAGTGCGAGCGGCGTGAGCGAGAACGAGACGCTGAGAATAGAAAGGCATTCGTCATTTGCGTCCGTTTGTTATCGATAACGCTTTCCTCCCCCTCCCACGGGTTAGCAAACGCATTTTCCGCCAAGGGAAGCACGCCGTACGCGAAATACCCGCGTCTGACGTCGGCTGTCGTTAATCGGACGCGTTGCATATCTAATCGGCGTGTCTCGCGGGCGTGCCGCGAAAGAATTATTTCGATAGACTTGGCAAATACGCGTACGCTTGGGCGCAGCAATTGAAACGGGAATGATCGTCTTCGATGCGGTAAGCGTTTATCAGAGTCGAAGTATTTTTGCCCTCTTGGGTTCGCCGCCGACATGCCGTAGCGCCGTTGCACATAATCGTCCCAGCGGAGAGCAACGATAGCGATAATAACAGCGATCAACGAGAAATGGGGTTGGGGGAGGCGGCTGTTATGCACTCTGCGCGCAGTACATTTTGCGTAAACACAACGGGAAATTGGAAAGGAAACATAGGCGAGATGTCGCGGCGAACAATGAGGCGGCAAAGAAACGAGGAGGAAACGGGTAGAAAAATACGCGAGAGATCGGGACAGGAAAGGATGCTGCCGCTAATTGAAACATGCTTACCACTCTGTCTAACGTAAATAATGAAAATACGGGGAACAAAAGAGGGCACGGGGAAGTAGTCGGGATTGTGCGCCCGTGGAGTGGTGATTAAAGCGATAAGGGAAAAGGAGAGTACGCGTACCACGACGTTTGCCACGAGTTCCACAAAGGGAGGGTAATAATCATTACACCGTGCTCCCGTTTGAATTACCAAGCTACTGTTTTATTGAGAACGATACGGACGATACTTAGCGCGGTTTGCGGCTGCACGGTGCACGTACGCATGGAGCACCCGTGTCCCCAGGTCTTTCTCCGTGCACTTTCAAAGGTGCTAATTGAAATTGTCGAGGATCTCGCATCTGAACATCTACCTTCTGCATCTCAACTACGTACCTCCGTACACGCTGGATCCCTTTGTATCCACTGGCGAAAGGGGGTTGGTCTCGCGAAACCCTTTTTCTCTCTCACCTCTGTCCTACTCCCCTGTTGTCGCTGGTATCGAGCAGGATTCGACAATTGAAAAAGAAGTAAAAGAAGAAAGAAGTAAAAATAGAAACGCGAACTGCTATAAGAGTCCTGTGATCAGTGACTCTCGTTTACGTAGCAGCGACAATCGTAAACGTTTCGAACGAGCACATTGCACAGGTGTAGCAGACGTCAGCGTGCCTGTTCGTAGCAGGTTAGTCGACCCGGGGAGAAAATTACGGAACGAAATATTTGACTGGGAACGAAACGAGATAAAAATGTCCAAGTGCGTTTACATCGATCTGTAGTTCACTTTCTAGCCGGTATTCGTTACGAGGGGTTGAAAATGGTATCGCGCCAGGGGAAAATGTTTAAATTATAGCTGACATACGCCCGACGACCCACTTTCCTCCCAATGGAACTTTATCTCGGAGGGCGCGATCGATTTACGTGTCTTCGCGACATAAACCGTGACAGATCTTGTACATTATATAATATTCTCTGATATCAGTGCCCTATTTATATCGGACTCCCTCGCAGATGCCTTTCTTTTTATCATTGCCAAGCGTTCGTCGCCGACTCGCGTATTTAATTTCGAACATTTCAGCGTCGCGGAAATATGGAACGTCTGCATTGCTGACCTATCGTCTAAACGAACGTCTTCTTTTTTGCGAAGTGTCTTATTTCGATAGCACGGTCGATTGTATCGAGGAGGACGTCGCGTCGTGGTTAATTGGAAAGCCGGCGTATTCTTAAGCGAATAGAGTCTAGGGATATTTTGATTTATGGTACTGTTCTTAATTACAGACGCCTCAAAAAGAAATTTTATTAAACGTATTTTCTGCCTTTTGGTTTGTTAATTATTGTTTGCCAATTTCGAGTTTCATTTGCCGATATTTCTTCTGCTAGTTAATTACAGTGTTACCTTCACGTGTCGTCAGGTGAATTGCGCGGCTCAGTATCTAAATTGGACGATAGCTAAAGTGTACCTTACCGCAATATGTATCGATGCGTTTCCGAGGTGTTGGAAATTATTCATGGATGGTTTCTCATAGGAACCCATAGCTCGGAGATTACTAGGAAGTTTGCATAGGAACCTATTTATCTGCGTGGATTATGCAGGTACACACCGCGTTCTTACCCGCGAGAAAAGCAATTCACCATCTGTACAAATGCGTACAAGCACTTGTGCTCGCGTGTGGGTTTACGAAGCCCATTTTCCGTCATGCAAATGTAGGCAAGTGATCGAGGCGTTGGGATTGTCGAAGATTAGGCTTAGGATTATTTCGAATTTCAATGAAACGAACAGCTGGATTCTTTTCGAATGGATTTAAACGAATTTCTGAAACTCTAAACATTATTAACCACTGATCGGGTCGTCGGTTTTCACGAAGGTGTCGCGTTCACAGTGGCACACGAAAATGTGTGGGTCGTGCCGTTTATTTGTCTGTTACACTTTGTGTTTCGCTTGTAGAGGTATCGGAGAGGGAGATCATTTTATGTTATGCTTCAACGGAGCTAACAAAAGCAAGGAATTACACGAAATTTTCGTACTATTGGTCGGACATCGCGCGAGCAGGACATTTCCTTGTCTCAACCTTAGGAAAAGTTTATGCAACGCGGCGCTATAACCGTGAAAAAAATAAAAAATGAGGAAGATAGCTGGATAGGCACTTGCCTCGCGAACTACATAAAAATAATGCAAACTTCGATACAGATAATGCTAAATAAAATTTCTGCTTCTTACTCGCATTCGGCGGCCGAATATTCCCCCCGCAAATTGTTCGAGCAACCCGGACACGCGAAATAAAACAAAAATTCACAAATCAGAAATGGAACTCGAACGTAAACCAAGATAATAACCCCCTCGATACACATTCGTCTGAAACCCAAGGATGAAATAGCAATATCTTCGCAAAGTACGCCAAAATCGCCGAGCGTCTTCGTACAGTATCGTAGCCGCGTCAAACGCAGTCACGAATCCGCAAACAAAAATGAAAAAAAAAGCAAACCACCCTCTGTCGACGTCTCTCTACGACACGTAAACACCTCCCGCTCGCAATCATCGATCTGCGCTTCCTCCGTTCCCGTTATTTGTTCTCCATTCATTTATTATTTCATCGTCATTCCCGCGTACTTCACTTTTCTTTCTTAACGTTCGTCCTTTCTTTTTTGTTCATGTTCCGGCAGCTGACGGTATCGGTGGCGGTGTCGGCGGCGGAGTGATCGGCGCAACCGGCGACGACGAGAGGGAAGAACGAGCGACACCGGAACTCGAGAGCGGCACCGGCACTCTGTGTCGCGGGGGAGGCGGAAGCTACCGCCAGTATCCGCCGGATCTGTTGGCCTTCTCCGGCGGCCGGGGTGCATCGCCAACGAGCCAAGCCTCCACGGCGCCGGACAACACGCGTCTGCCAAGTCAGCACGCGACATCAACGTCAGCGGCGTTTGGCTCGCCATCGAGCCAATATCCAGCCGCTTTCAAGACCTTGCCGCACAACAGGAGCGTCACACCCTATGGTATCACCAGTTCCACCATAGCGCCAGTGATGCCGCGACACGGCTACGTGACCATCCCGCGAAGACCAAGGGCACCCAGCTGGAGCAGCGGACCTCCTACGTCGCCCACAGAAGGGCTGGAACCAGTTTACGACAACCTGGGGCTAAGAACCACCGCGGACGGCAGTTCTGTGCTGTCGTTGAACAAAAGCCCGGAGCCGTTATCCTCGATGAGGAATCGACCCCTGCCGGGAACACCAAGCTCTCTCTACGGCACGATACAACGAAGCACGCCGAATATACTGACCAGCAGCCCGCTCGACAGATCAGCACCGGAAGGCGCGGCCGAATGGCCATCGAAGGTCGCCGACGAGTCGACCAACAGCGCTGCCCACCTTCAACAGCAGCAACCTGGCAACAGCAGCACGCTTGGAAGGAAGGTGCCGCCCAGACCACCGCCGAAACCGAAGAAGAAGTCGACCAACGGCCCGCTGTACGAGGACGAGGGTGAGGACGGCACAGAGGTATGATCGACGTACGTCGGTCGTCGAAGATGAGGCCGCGAGGTCGTTGCTGTGTTGTGCAGAAGGGACGCATGACCGAAGTCACAATAAACCGGTAGTGCCTTGAAAGATGAGACAACCCGCGTGTCGGCGGGTCCATAGTTCGGTTCGAACGCGATACGTTCGACTGGCGGAAGTGCTGACGAACGAGAGTGCGGGGGGCTTCCATATTGGTGAACCCTGGTGAACCGTTGACTTGCTGGACAACGGTGGAAAAGTAAGGGGGGACGCCTTTGCCGGGGTCGTTCCCTCCCTTCGTCCTCGTGCTGTTCTATCTTTCTCTCTTCGTATGTAGTTTCTAATTTATTTGCCTCGCGACGCGTGACAGGGGTTTCGACCCCGTTGCAGGACACGTACTAAACCCACTCTCACTCTCCGTGACGATTTGTCGAGGCATCGACGGACGAGTTTCTGAGGACCCCGTTGTGACTCTGCTCGAGTCATCGGGTATGGACGGTTGCTCTGTGGGTTGCTTTTATGGGTTTCTTGGATGGACGTGTTTCGATGGACAAATGGCCAAACGTCACGAATGCCCGTGCTTGTATTTAGTACGTTTAATAAGGAAGTTGGTGAATAGCGGGGCTCGTCTTGTACCGTTTAGAGAGGATCATAAGGGAGTTCATGTAAAATACAACGTAACGAGACACTAGCGTTAAGGAGAACGTCCCTTCCGGGGATGTTCGTCTTATTTATTGACGTGCTTGTTGCATATCCGACGAGGATCTCGTTCGAGTCGCAACACAGACATCGCGAAAACGAGAGATATACTTTCATACAAGTGTTTCGTTTGTTTTTCGTTAAGTGGTCTCGCGATCGTGTATCTGTTGATTCCTATATTCCTCATCGTTTTTGTTTCGTTTGTTTTATTTAAATCTTCGTAAACACCGATCTGTACCAGGTGGTCGATAGTTTTTACAAGATATTTCGAGCTTCTCCCTTCATTTCTTTTATGGAGTTGCAAAGCGAGGCTTCAGGCTTTTTCTTGTATCGCCAAGTTTAGAATGAATTTCGTTTTTAATCGTGCATTACGTGCGTCGGTAATTGACCGCGTCGCGCGGCCAACTGATGTAAACGATATGTAAATCGGAAGTACGAGTAACAGATGAAATCGCGCGCAGTGATTTCGCCTAATTGTGTAAGGACAAACGTATTCAAGTAACGGACGTGGTAGAGTAATTGTTTCTAGTAACGTTAGCCGGATCGGGTGTGTACATCTGCCGATTATATTCGCTCTTAAATGATAACATTACGCGGATGTTCCGGTGTGGGTGTTACGAGGTCGTAAATCGGTCTAAAGGAGATCGGTTCACTGAATGAGTGTTTCTGCGACGATCACGACGACGATTATTTCTGATCGTGACATGGTACGTACACAATCGACGTTGGAATATATCGCGACCAAAAAATCCGTGTTCTACCGTTTTACTTTCTCGTCTCTCGAAGCACAGTACTCAGAAATATTTTATTATTCGTGCAAGGCCATGCTACTTCGTCTCTACGAAGAGAGATCTCAACGTGTGTACGTTTCGGGCGATTCGCCGTGTGTGTTGCGCTCATGGGCGCGTGTATGCGTGTGTGTTGTATAAAGAAGCTTCGTGCATCTTGTACATATAATGTATATTATACTTAAGGAATAAATTCTTTCTCTAGATCAGACAGATCGGTACACGAAGGGACAGTGGTTTTATACGAGGGAAACAGGCATGTGTGGTGGTAAAAAGAAGGTATGATATCTTCGAGTTAGGGATGCTGTAACGTGAACGAATAATCGAGTTAAGGGTCTAGAAGACGTTCAATAATTATTATTAATATTTCAAATATTTTCCATACGGTACGCGGAACTATTCGATTATAATTATGTACAACACTTGCTTAATATTCTTCTCGGTTTCATATTGCATATTTATCATCGATCCGCTGTGGCTTCCGTGGCTTGTTGTTATATATTTTATAATATTAACAATGGATATTGAACGCGTGAGAATTCCTTTGCGACGAACGAGCTCTCCATCGTATAGGTTATTTGCATGTAATTAACTGATTCAATTTAGAAGTGGAAAAAATTCTGCAAGTCGGAACTATCGATATTCAATTTTTTCGAACGGGTTCGTAAAACTAGAAGCAGAAGTTATGTTGTTCTTCGTCGTTCTTCGACACCTCGATTGCGCCCTTTGAACGAGTTTTCAGAGGAAACTTTCGACACACTTGTCGCCCATCAATCTCCAACCCGTCCAACGGAGCTCGTTGACCGAAAGGCAATCATTTTTAGCCAACTCGATCTCCTGACGGTTACGCAGATATCGAGAACTCGTTGTTCTTGGACGACAAATTTATCGCCCGAAAGCCACGCGATCCTGTTATACTTTCGGTACCCTTTATCCAAGGCTTAATGTTGCGTTACCAACTTTAGCGGGGATTTCAGGATCGATCGTTCGCACAACTTGTTGCGAAACCGCGTTTCGAGGAATCTTATCCGACAGTGGTAGTTTGAACCGAAGTAAACTCTTTAAATGACTTCGAGTATTCGAAACGTATAGCCACTTCCTTCTTTTTAATAAATAAATATTGCAAATTGCAAGTATGACCTCATTTTCTGATGAAGCAATTCCAATATTGTACTGAATTGAACAGGTTTCGTTTTTGTTTATTTCATTTATTTTGCAGTTTCGTTTGATTGCTGTTTTGGTTATTTTAAACAGGATTGTTTAGCAAAGTGGTAATCGTGTCAGTAAAAGAATGTGGTGCGTCACACGATAATTGGAACAATCGGTGTTTTGTTCGAGTTAAGATGGAACAAGTAGTAGAAATAAAGGACCTATACTACTTTTTCTTCGGTGGTGCAACAATGGTGGCAGCAGTGCGTCATTACGCGTCTCTTTCGAGGTGATTCATACATGTGTTCCACACACAATGATAGTAATTTTCTTCAATTTGATATACTGTACTTTCCTCCAAAACGTTATGGTAGAAATCAGACAGTGATTGCAAAATATGTATTACTGCAGCATCGTTTTCCAGTTCAATATAATATAAAACTATCCACTTACTCCAAAAATGAAGTTCACTTACCGTTAAACATGTAATACTACACCTATCAAAATACTGAAGCCTCAAGAATATCAATTTTGTTAAAGCATTAACATTCCCCTTGTGGCTTAATTCGTTTCCAATTTAGCCAGAGGGATATATTTCAATTTTCCCGAACAAATCGTTTACGTCATTGCGCATTCGAGTATAGAAATCTTTCAAATAATTACCGACCAACAATTACGACGGCACTCCGCGGAAGAAGAGTTCTATCCGTGAATATGTCGATTTCACAAAAACGAGATATCTTCCCTGCCAATCGTAAACGCAACTAAACAGTATTATGAAGTGAATATGTACCCGATCATGCGGTGTCGATGGGATCGAACGGAGAAAATCGCGACGTGATCGTGTAACTTTAATTCCCTCGCCTAGAGGTCTGACAAATATACAGTATATTAATAGTATCGTCACCCAAGGAGGAAGGCGAGAATTCGTAAAATTGGTGCCAATTTTATACATTATCCTGCTGATAATCGTCCTGTGAATAGGAATCAATGACGAACCATTTATTAATGGAAGGTTCAATGGGAAATAATGCGTTCATATATTACGTACAAACCTGTGAATAATATTCGAATTAAGTAGATCTTAATGTAGATGTATATTTAACAAATATTATATTCGTTTTCTCATTGCTTTGTGCATTCCACGTCGAATCAAATATTTTGATTTCTTCGTCCTCCAATAGTTATTAACGAAATTCAATTTCTATATATCAAGAAGATCAATATAAATAATCCCATAAGATTCTCCAATTTCTTACTTCTAAATCGTCCCCACAAAAAATTCCTCACATTTCCGTCTGAAATTACGTTCAAGCCCCTGACAATAAGATCCAAACGATCTTCAAGCTTCAAACATTCACAAACAACCGAGCAACGGTTCCCGGGATCTATGCGAATTCGCTTAATATAAAATAAACGAGCCAGAAAAAAAACCGATCCACCGGTGCGAAAGCGAAGTTACACGAGCGACGATCGTCGCGAATTATTTTAAGCGGCCTAGCAGAGTCGCGGCTCGTCCGATCCAATCGTTGTGTCGCGCCCTGTAAATACACGAGGACCTTAATTGCACGCTAATTAACGACGTTGTTCATATGTAAATGGGCACGTACGTAGCAGCACGACGCGACTGATTGGTAGGGCGCCACGAGTATATTTTTGTAATTTTGTATTTTGACGGGTTTCTCCGGACACGCATGCTCCCACGATCATCGCGAGGGGAAGATACTCTCGTTCGTACACCGGGGAATTAACCAAATCCACGCTCGTCTCGTGCAGCTGCTGGCGCACGAAACGAGCAGTAAAATATGACGGGACAGTCGTTACATTTGCGGGATTTGCCGTGGTTACGACTCACTTGCTTAATTCCTACTAGCCCGCTCGTCTACGACTATGATCTTTCGACTCAATTTTATGTTCGCTTCCGCGTTGGCGTATTCGACAGGATTACGTTCGGATTTGGTAGTTAGGGTGTAGGAGAGTGGTGGGTTATGGGGAACGCAAGGTGGCGCATTCATTTTGTAAATGTTAATTCTTTAATTTTTTCCCCCCGTTTCATTCGAAGGGTTCTGCGCGGTTGGGAAATCAGGATCGATACGAGGGAAAGATATGATTACCGATTGCTTGTATAGAAATGATGATGAGAGTCGCGAATTACGAGGTAGGTTTAGTGATTGGTCAGGGTTGATGAAATATTATTATTAGTCGAGTATTAATATTTCATACTTAATTTATCTCCACGATCTTTTTCAATTAAAAGCCAGGGCTTCGCAGACGTTCCTTGCATACATGTACAAGTTTTTTCGTGGTCTTAAGACAAAGTGTTTCTCATTGAGATGTAAACGAAAACGCGATGTTCCGTTCTCCTTAAAGTATTGATGAAATATTATGTTGCCTTACGAATTGCAATCAAGCATAATGGGTTTCTCACCTGGCAAGGTGAACGTAAACATAGGTAAATGACTGACCCGGGCGATGTCCTGAATTTCACATTGAAAGAATTATGATCCTTCTCATGAAACCGAGTGTTGCACTCTCGCACAAAATATTCGCAAAGATAATTCGAACGTAATTGGTTCCTCCTACAAGAAGCCCTCACCGGCCGCCTGCGTTCCACAACTAACCGTAACTTAATCTCACCCATCACCTTGCAACAAAATTTCTTCTACCACGCGAGAAAGCAACAGAAACAGGGCCACATCACGCCACGACGAGATTTGTTTCACGTTAAACGCATTCACCGTTAACTGTCAACCGCCCCTTTACACGACTCCCATCGCGCCCACTTAATGAATAGCTGTACGCTCGTACACGCTTTACTTTCGCGTGCACGATCTTCGCAATTACGGAGCGTGGGCGAACCCCGCGCGCTCCATGTACTATTAGCCGTGGCATGTTCGCCAGGGATGAGCATTACGAGACAGCAGTCAGCAGTCACTTCGTGCAATTATTATCGCGAGGATACTTTATGCGCCACGGTTAGATTTGTCCGTCGCCTTAATGAGAATCCCCCTTTGACACCCGAAGCATTGCAATAACAAAGTTCAATCTCGTCGATCCGCTCCACTACTTCCTTGAACGTCACTCCTACGTCCCCGTTTGTGCGTGTAAACGAATAGGTTGTCCGGAGAAAGGGCGGAATGTTATATTTCGTGAAATTCGCAGGAAGACGTAAAAATAATTAATTGCTCGCTGTAGCAATTAGAGAAGCAGCCGGAGTAACGAGCACCTTGGCGTCACTTTGAAAAGCAAATAACACACCGATAAGGGGAAACTCATTTATTAACTGCAAACTCAAAATTGGCTATCATTGTTTCCGGCACCGGTGTATGTTAAGTTTTCGGAAGACGTAAGGTAATCTGTTTTTTCTTCAAAATGAAAGAAGAGTGCGTATCGCACCGACGAGAAATAAATCGTTTACACGCGTTCCCGTCAATTCTACGAAACGTAACACGCACTCCCCTCCTGGAGACATATTGAAACGACGATTTTTACTCAATCGACGGGCAAAGGATCGTTCCATCCTTCGTCAACACCTGTCGCCTAACGACTCTACGTATCTACCCGTCAGGTACATATCCGTTTGATGTCGTTATCCCCGGATGTAAGTAAGACTCGAGGAATAAAGCGAGGGTGGGTGATTGAGGAAGGCGTGGCCGGAGTCCTCGTAATTGCGAATGTCTGTGCGTACACGTTGGACGCGTCTCGGTGGTATTATCAATGAGACACGCGCGAGACTTCGCGCTTCGAGACGAGAAAAACGGCCGCTGAATCGCAGGAAAATGAGCGACTGGAGGACGTTAATAGAGAGTGATGCCAGAAGGTTGACGTTCATCCACTTGTTACCGGGTTTCTGGCGCAATTGCGCGAATTATCGGCCATGGTTGCCGAACGCGAAACGAGCTTTGTTCATCTTCGCGCTGCTATCGACTAACCACGCTCGACTAGCGAGCAAACGGGCGGGTTCGTTTAATTGGTAGATAAAGTTTCGTTGCGGTTCCTGCAGTGGAAATATTAGAAACTCTATTCGAACAATTGTTTGCAATGTTGATCTAGCTTGGCGACTATGCAACGGCGGGTACGGAGGAGGGGGAAATTAAATTACGGTATTTAATGAGAGAATTTACCGGCGAAGTGTATACAAAGTTTGGATCCCAATTTGCAACGGTATAGTGGCAAAATGATTTTGTGGCAGATAGGCAAGGGTTGATTCGATAGTGGTGGTCAGAAATTTACGGCGTTTTGCAATTCATAACTTTTGAACGGTGGTAGAAAAATGTTTACGAAAGGGTTCTCTTCATCGAAGTAATAAAAATGTGAGAGAATTATCGTAGTATTGCAAAGCACGCGAACTATTTCCTTATTTTTGTCGTTATTTGGGAATTACGTGATTTATAGAGTGACGTCGGTTCCAAGCCTATTTCTTACTTCTGAAATGTCAAATATAATGTACGCTTGGAAATAATCAAATACTGTTGTTGAGCAATCTTGAATATTCGAATGAACTAAATCGAACCCGAGAACGACCAATCGTCTGCGTTCTATATTTCGTGCTGCTTAAAAAGCTTCGATTAATTAAAATATCGTTACTACGCTGTTGTTTCATTTGTAGATGTACTTAAAAATGGTGTTATTCCCTCGTCCATTTTCATTTCATCGCTCTACTATAGTACGGTAATAGTTGCTTTCACCGAGAGTATCTCAAACTGCATTTGCACCGACAGTTGTACATAATATCCTTAGTTCTGACACCGAGATATTGGCTCGAAGTTCTTGATCTGCATCTGTATGCGTACAGACGAAAGTGTACCGTCCAATAGACCGAACCGATCGCAACTATCCGGAGGTTTTACTCGTGCAATTAATCCTGTTTCACGAGCAAGAGTTTCTAACAAATTTTCACTATCATTTTTATTTTGCATGAGTTACGAAGCATTATTTTATACTCTTTCCATTATTTTATGTCACGGCTGATAGAAAAAAAACACCAGATAACGCAAAGTATGTATCTCTTCAGTAGAAGCAAACGAAACGTATAAAATTATTATGTTCACAGTATATTTGTTAATTGTTTGAAAAAATTGGATGGGGTAAAATATTAGGAAAGAAATTTAATTTGGAATTAACCATTAATAATTATGATTATTTTCAA
Source organism: Nomada fucata (assembly GCA_948146005.1). NCBI lineage: Eukaryota > Metazoa > Arthropoda > Insecta > Hymenoptera > Apidae > Nomada > Nomada fucata. The sequence continues at coordinate 12,277,155 of OX411275.1, forward strand.
GACAAATAGTGGTGCTGACTATGAACAGACCTGAATATTAATTTCTGATGTTCGACAAGCAAAAGTGCAAAAATTTCACTCACTGCAGTGAAGTGTAAATTGCTATTTTTGTGTAAATTGCCTTGCTATTTTTAGTCCCATAAATGATGTACTCGTTCAAGAAGCATCTGTAGTAGATACACTACATGTTGAACACATTCCAGAAAGGGCGATAAGAATTCTTCGGATTTCATCATTTTTTTGATTAACTGTAGCGTTGGAAACATATTCTCGCTGGTTCTTTCACTTGTCGCAGTGCAGCGTACAGATTTTCCGAAAGTTATTTTGTTCATTCTCGAAAATGGGAGGTAGAACGATCATTTCGTTTCATTGTTAACTTAAGTACGTAGAGCTTACCAGGCATAATAAATGTATATCAAAAATGTTAACACATTTTCAATATTTGAAATCACTTCAAATCTGTTTTCTGAACATTAACCTTGTGCTGCTAACAATTTCATCGTTCAAATTGTATGTATAGATTTAGGTGCAACTCGTACGTATCAATTTAACATCGTTACTTTGCTTATAATTATAAATCGTACAGAATTTCGAACAATCACAGGATTTATATACTCGTGGGATTATTTAAACCGTTTCTCGGAGACTGACCATTTCGAAATCCAGTGAGAATTTTATTGAACATCGTGTAACGGAATTGCGTTCGTGATTGAATGTCCAAATCGTTCAGTGAACTGTTGGGAATGTTTCCTCGGTCCAATTGATCTCTCCGAAACTAAAGATCAACGATGCTGAATCACGAAAATGTGCGATCGATTCCTGTCTGACCAGGTTTAGAAAATATTTCAAACAAATGTTACACGTAGACGCGACACTTTATGCGACGCGAAATCGTTGCGAAATGTTATGTCCAACGCGATGAGACTTCGATGTAAGTCGGTACTGTCCACGCATACTTTTCCTCACTTACTTCGTCTTACCGTAGAAAGATTGACTCGTGCCACGTTGTACGCGAAGAATACGTATCAACGAGCGTGGCTGTTTCTTGTAAAGACGTGATAATTTCAACGATGTTAATAAAGACACAATTGGAGGAAGTGGGAACGGTAAAAATAGAATTTTTCTATTCGTGGACAGCACTGACGCAGAGGTTGAAATTAATTGGCAGGTCGAGGCCACCTTTGCGATTCCACTAAATATTACAAATAAGAGAAATCTTTTGTAAATTTTCCTATATATGTATCGCTGACAATGATACATAAATCTTGCAAGTTTGTACGCTTTCGTTTTACGTTCCACAAACTTGCTGCAAGGCGACAAGGAATATATGTATAATAGCTAAATATATATGTAATGGGGGAGGATTGCTACTTGCTGGCCTTGAGAGGCTAATTGATTCCAACTAGGCTACGTACATTATCGATTAAGTCTAATTGGAGGAAAAATTGTACTTTCTCGATTGATCGCTCGAATTGTGTCCTAATCATCGTTGAAACTGCCTAACTCATTCCACCACCGCCCATGTAAAGAATATAACATAGTTCTATAGGACTTTTCACGTGTATACTATAACGTGTAATGATAGTACCGTGCAGAACGCGAAGCGAATGTTCCTGACGAAGAGTTGTTAGGGCGCTGTTCATTTTTCTTTTCTTTTTCTTTTGTGAATTAGCTGTGTCCAGGTTTCTCGTACTTGAATGAGCGTGTGCGCGTACTTGTATAGGGCCGAGTCATGAATAAATGACGTTTCATTAACATATTTTCGTAACACGTACAGCTCTCCGTTGTACAGGATAAGAACGCTTTAAAGTGTTTTTTATCATACGTAGGGATTATTATTAAATGTAAAGGAACTATATTTGCGTGTCACGATCTAGGCGTAAGGAACTCCATAGGGAAAAACGTAGCGAACAGATTTTTTCTTTTACGTTTAGATTTTAGATTATATAGGAACGTTAAGGATGAACAAGGGAGATAAGAAAATCTTTACGTACATGTCTTCTTTTCTACTTTACTACGTATGATCGTTTTATTGATATTCGTGTTACTATTATTATTATTATTATTATTGATAATATTAATATGGTTAATATTTAATAATCCTATTGATTTAATCGATTTATACCGTTACGTTGCGCTGTTGTTCTTATTGTGATCATGGATTATTCGTAGAGATTTTTACTGAAGAAAATTATGCTACTTGGCTTTATGACGAAATTTAGATTTGTTCTATGTAACGTTCTGGCCGATTTTAATTTATACGCCATTGTCAATGTGCTATTCACTGTAAATATTATACATATTTTATAAATGAAATATCTAGCGTGACTGTAATATTAAGAGGATGTACTGAAAGCACCACTCTGTACACTCCAACTACGATGGTTAAATTTTAATAAATATTTCCCGACCCCATAACCGAAGTTTTAATTAATCCCTTCTTTATTTTGCGATCGATTATTGGATCGGATGTAAATGGAGTAGCGAGCCTTTTTAATTACGGTTTTATTGAGAAAATATCTATAATACCAGCTTCCTCGCAGTCTCTGTTAATTATCATAAATATAATTGATTATTCTTTGGTTCCAACAGACTTTAATATCCTTTCTTCTTTGGTCACTTTCTTTAACTTCGATAAAGCCCTCTCGCCATACTTCGTCACCAGGTCTTCAACGAACTCGTCCTTCAATCTCTTCAGACATCTGAGATACAGTTTCAATGGAAAAAGGTATTACTATATAAATTATATATGCGCTATATTTTATTTAATTCGATGTACACGTTAAATATTAAATGTAGAATTACATAGTGAAATCACGGGGAAAATTAATTAAATTTGATTAAAGTCTTCGTTGTTAATTATTATTAGTAAGTTAGATATATTTCATCATTTTCATCAGACTTTATCAATAGATATTCAGAATATTATGCACACATGCATATATTGCTCTCATGTTACCTTCTATAAATGGAGTCGCTTCTAAACTTGCCGATGTCGAGACTAGGGGCGTGAGGTCGATGGATAATGAACGTATCCGGTAAGACAATGTACCTATATAAATGTCCAGTTTATGGCATCGCGCTCTAGTGCTCGGTGTTGTATAGTGATTTAGCACAAGAATTTATGAAACGTCTCTTACTTGTAACCCAGTACCGTCAGATGAGTCAAATATGAAACTTTATTCCATCCGAAACCGATGAACCTGGTGTCATATCGCGGCGCCTGTCTTGAAACCACGATGTACGGCTCGAAATCTGGTTCCCACGAAACCTACGTATACAATGAACCCTTTACCACTGTCCAGTCATTTAAGACACGACAATCTTTGAAAATTTTTTAAAATAAAGCAGACGTAATTTAGCATTTGCTGACTATATTATATCCTGTTATATCGAAATCATATAAATGAATCGAGAAATCTTCCATTCCAATATTTCTGAATAAAAGGGAACCTTATGAAAGTTTCTCGCTGTATTCATATTACAAAAGTTTGTTTATACCGATTCACGCTTCAATAATCAACAGTGACAGTACATTTTCGGTGAAATATATTGCAGTTGATAATTGACACACCGAAGTCGGTAGAAATAAAATCAGAACTGGCTCAGAATAGAGCCGACGATATTATAGGAAATCAATTTAATTTCAGTGGACATACTTCGTACGGTTCCATTGTGTTCCGCCAGAAGCTGTAATTCGTGGCAGCGTGACCCTGGGTCCAAACGTGATAACGAAATGTGTACAGAACGCCACGTTTCAAGAACTTCAAGAGTTCATCCTTGTTCGCGGGAAAGGTGAACCTATAAAATGTATGTGTACAGCGTACGGTGCTGCTGTTTGGTCCAGCTTAATGAGGAAATACCTATAACGCTCGGTCTCAAACGCCGGAACGATTAAAGCTACTTTATCAGACTCGCTGATATTCAATTTAACGACGTAGCTCATAAGAGTTTCGTGCAGTCCATACTGCGGCAGAAAATCGACGTCCAATTGGAAGATGAACGGGGTCGATACATGCGACATCGCAATGTTCCGTAAGTAATTGATTGGATACAGCTCCTGAATGGAAAATTTTTTATGCATTTGTTACAGATATCCACCGAATACATATGTATTTTATGTAGTTCCTTTCGATTCGTTATTTTGTTTCTATTTGATATCGTGGATTTCCATAGGTGTTACTGTGCCAACGACATTTTTCTTTCTTAACTCTTTGCCTGACAGCGGCAAGTGACACTTGTGTTGCAAACACTTATTGAAAAGTATGCGTGGCACTTTGTAGTGTTTGTACTCACAAGATTCGAACAGAATAAACTGAACTGTAGTACTTAACGACAGCCATTGGCATTAGATTTAACTGTTATGAATTATTGTGAGAATTGCGACAGAAACCCAAGGCAGGAATTAAATGGTCAACTATAACAGATGTTGTAACGTGAAAAATCATCAGGCAAGAAGTTAAGAATATGTCGGTTATCCTGGCACCATATTCTGTGTCGTTTGGCCCGTCGGAGCCAAGTTTTGCACCATTTGCAGGGGCGAAAAAAAACTCATAATGTATATTAAGACGTCTAGGAGAACGGAAGGCACGAGGGAAAAAATTTCTTCTACATCTGGCGCCATTCGTTCAACGTGAATCAAGAATGTGCTGAAACACTTAGTGGATATCTTTTGGTTCGAACTCTCTTAACTTGTACTTTTGAAACTATTTCTTAAGACACCGGATATACAGTATCGCTTTTTACCAGCAAAGGCCCTCGCATGCAAAATTAATAAAAAGTATGCATACAATTATGTTTATAACATTACTTAAATCTGACCCTTTCCTTCTACTATCTCGTGTAAAACATACGAGGCAACGATAATTGGGATCGAACCACCAAAAATGCATATCAATGATGAATAATCGTGTATTAGTTACGAAATAGTAGTTAGTACCCGATTATCTGAACTACTGCTGAGCCTAACTCCAATCATACAGACATATACTCAAAAGCTGGAATGAAATCCCCGATCAATGTCTCTGTAATTAATAAAAATAAAAACATCGATCCGTGTTAGAAAAGAAATCAAGACTTTATTCTATCGACCATTACGAAATTATTATCAATGATTCGAACAACGAGCAAATGTTTGTTCAAATTCACTTGTTTCACCACGAACTCCTATTACGTGAACAAAAATAGGTGAAATAAGTGGACTCCTATGATGATACGAACTATGCAGTTTTACCAACTGCTTGTCCTCCGACGTGATACGATAAAAATAGCGTTTTATCGTTGCACGCGTAAACGAAGTTATTAAAACATTCACGAAACAGGCGTAAGACACAGGACATTGTAATAAAACGCACCCCATCCTTGTACACGATATGGTATGCGATGTTCTTCCTGTTTCGCAGCTCAACGGATCCACGTACGAACTCCAGGAAATTCTGCACCTCTGCATCGGTGAGGTACAGCGCAACGCTTATGGTACCAGGCCAGTGTTTAGATAGGTCTTCTAGTAACGGTATCCTTTCCACGCTGCACTGAGTTACTAGAGCAACGTCTGCCGGAGCATACACGTTATACTCGTACTCGAGAAGAAAAGGATGAGTACGATACAACATAGTCGCGCCCCTTGTAAACTCTCGACACGGACTTGATTCGTTGTACTAAAAAATTAGAAATTGCAATCTTACCTGTTTTAAGGAGACATCAAATGGTCGATGCATAAATGTGTATTGTTAATATTTCAAGGTTCTCAACATTATTGACAATATATTTCGATAGTCCGACGTTCCCTTTGGGTGCACAATAATATTGAAAACCCTGAAATGTTGGGATATATATATATATATATTCAATATTATTATTATATATATATATTGACGCTCTGGGGTGTTTCCCCTTTTCTAATTACGCGACGGTAACTAGTTGCAAATGTTTCATGCGACGTGTACGTGCTGTTCATCGCAAGTTGGAGATATCCCGTTTGATAAATTAATAAGCAACGCAGGTATCTAGTTATGCGTGCTCGAAGGTAAGTGTATGTAAATCAGGTAACAGGTAAGTATATATGGGGGATGTAAAGATTATGACGATTTAATACCTAAACGCTAAGGGAATGGATGTTATATGCTCTTTACGATTTCGCAATTCAAACGAAATTACTTAACACAATGATGGATGCTTAAATAAATTTCAATTCCTCCTCACTGTCAGTAGGTAATAAATTAAGCATTCCGGCACGTAAATAGTCTCAATAAAAAAATTACCGTCTTATCTGCCTTAGACAGCATGACCATGAATTACATTAAAAACAATATGTACAATCAACCATACCATGCAGTAAACACTTACTTGAGACGCAGCCTCGTTTTTATCACAACCGAATAAGCGTTTGCGTAAGAGGTTCCCATCCATTTCAAGGAAGACCCTGTGCAACTTACGAAACTCGTTAATATGCTTATTATATACACCTTGCTTACGAGGAGAGTTCCAATGCACGATCTGAAAGCAATCGATCAATAGCCCAAGGGAAGATTGTCAAGCTTAATAGAAATACAACATACGTATTTACCACTGTAAGAGGGCAACCTACGTTTATTCGACTAGTGTCCCGATAACAGAGATCACTGATCGTGTGATCGCTTAACTGAATGTTCCACGTGCATTCGATTTTGTATACGACAGATGGATGTTCTTTGATAACAGCATTTATTATATCTTGGTCAGCCAAACTAGTTTCCGGTATGTGGGCGAGCACACCCTTAGCAACAGTCTCCCACTGAGTCATAAATTTTCTGTTACGAAGTTGCTGCAAGTGCATTAGCATCACGCCGGTGTTGAAGCCTTGTCCAAGTGCTGGCCACGGCCGCTGACCGTAAGACAATGACTTTATGTACCAATGACTCTGATTTTCCGTCAAGCCCAGGGCCTGATCGTTCGTGAACCTCTCGAACATCTGCCAAAGCAAACTAACATCGTTCAGGACCGTCACATCCGTGTCGAATACAAGCACTTTGTCCTCCCGCATAGCATCCGGCAGAATTAATTTCAGAAGACCGTAAACACCGGAGTAGTGTTTGTTCGGTATCCAGGACACCTTTGGCACCCATCTCTCTGCTTTGTAATACGTCAAGTTCACTGAAACGGGCGAAACGTCGACGAGGTTCGAAAATTCGGGTAACAATTTTATTGCGAGGAAGAAAATCGATCGGTAAAGCGGCTTTTCACCTTTTTTTTTTGTAAAAGAAATGTGGTTGTAGTAAGCATTTACCTCTTTGCCTTTCGGCCTTGAAAGGGGGTTTACATTAATTGGTATTGGCTAAGTTGTCAAAAGAAATGATTGATTACATTTTCCTTACATTTTAATAAAATCCCTACTGCAAAATATTTTGATAGATTCCTTGATATTACGATCTTACAAGTGGATTCGACGTGAAAGGTTTATCGGATAATTAAGGAAAAAGTTCAATGTATATTCTGCTGTGTTTTTAAACTCGTATAAAATTGTAATTAATAGGCATAGGTATCTTGTGATATTAAGGTATGATAAAAAGGCCGATATAATACTAAATATGTATATAATAAATAAATAAATTGCGCATGGAAAATAATATTATATAAGCGATATTTTAGAATTTAATTACGTAAATAACCCTTTACTTTTTGACTCTCCCTCGAATATTAGCTACCATCTGTTCCTTGAGGTATACACGCGAAATATGAATTAATGTGTCGTTGGAATTTATTTCATTGAAAGAGTGAAGCATTCATTCTTACAATCAGGTCAACGAGTTTGCATTTTTAACACGACACCACTGTTTTTAATAAGCTTACATATGTAACATTCATTTATTTCAATGAAAGAGCTTTCATTATCCCGAATTAAGAAGTAGAAAAAATTGGATACAATTTCACTTCATTATTTTTTATAATACAATAGCTGGCATGGTTTGATAAATACGTGACCCAATTTAATTGTGAAACGGAGCACATGTACGTATATCTATATGCTAGAAGTCAAACATTCTGTCACGAAAGTTTACAAAGACTCTTAACGTTGGTAACGTTGCATGAAAAGGATTTAATATACAATTTTATTTATAATATTTCATATATTTATATAGCAAGAATACATCCGGATATTAATTGTTAAATATGAATCTAAACAGATATCAAAGATATTAAGATTCGTATTGAAGAAAAGTCTTTCATTGTGTTCCTCTATTTCCTCAGTGCTAAGCTTTGATCTATAAATCGTGATTGATATATCTTGAAAGAAATAAAAAGTTCGATATATCTGGCTCAAGAAACGGATGAGAACGGCGTTCGATTCTTTCTTTTTACTAACCGTGCGGTAAATCCCATGTTCGGAAGACAGATGACAAAGTCCTTTTTGCGGTTTCGTCAACGAGCAAATGAAAGTGCAAAGGTTTAGTTCGGTAGAATAAAACAGATTTTACTACTGTGACCAAAGCAAATGTCGAATTGTATCCGGCGCATACCATGGCAATGTGTATGGTCTCGCATTTTACCTTAAACGAATTACTGATCTTGAATATTCTTGTATTTTAACTTTATTCGAATAAAACGGTTCTTTGCTGGGTAAAATTGAGTAAAATTGTATTGGTTGATCCATAATTGTACTGTGATATCTACTTTAAAATAGAAACGTGTGTGGAAATGATATTAGAACAGAATATTCCGGTTCTCTTGTCGGAATTGAGTTGGCTTATATATAAACCGTAATATAATATTACAGTTTATATTCTACCCTCTATTTGGTAGAGACGATGATATAGCAAAATGTTATACGCTCCTATGGTATCAAAATGAACGTACATTTTAATCAAGGGTGAGTACAGCAAATTAATTTTATTTAATTTAAGTGGAAAAGAAATTGAATATATACACGTTTATCTTTTACAATTTCATTCTATAAATATAGATTTTGAAAATATTGAAAAGAGATGTCTTCTATATTCGACATTCATAATTCAAACATAATCGATCAATCTCCCTTAATTAATTAGAGTTAAAATTGTAAAATATAAAATGGAAAATGTGGTACAATTATGGCTCACGTGTTTTCATTTTTAATTATGCTATAAATCTTACTTCGAAATTAGTCATTCATACTTCTCAAAAAAATAACACGAAACGTCATTGTATTTTTACCTCGTTTCGATTATTTTCTAAATCAAATTTTCGAGACGTGAAGTCTTCCAAGTGCAAGCCCGTCTTGTCTAAGTTCGCGGAGAGCGAGCCCGATTTTCCATCGATTTTGAATGAACCGATTTCAGCGGACGGAACTACAATAATACACGGTGTGTTAATATAAAGGGGCGATAAAATAAAACGCGGATATTACCATTCAATAATAAATACAGATAAAAAACTGCTGATGGTATTAAAACGCCGAATAAGCATCCTAGCCATGATCGAGCCATTGTAATATGACAGACATACTTCCCAATTCGTAGAATGATTAAGAAATAAGTTTTATCGGGCGAATGCAGAGATCTATAAACAAACATAACGAAATTAATGTAGATGTTTATAATTCGCAAACATATGATATTTTACAGGTATTATATCTTCAGGTGTAAAAATAACTTAATTCGCATAAAGATTTAGATGAAACACGACAAATGAATTATTTATTTATTGATTTTATATTACTTAAGTGACTTGAAAAAAGTTTTCTAATCTAATCAATAGTTTCACTCGACAATAAATAATGACTAAAGCGTACTTACTTCAAATGATCACATTCGTTACCAAAACATAATTATGCATAGTAAAGTCGGTTTTTGAGATTCTCGGATATTTTCGTTGGCAAAGAAGACAATTTAAACAAAAAACCTTTATGCTTAGTTTCTTTGAGGAAAAATTTATATTTGATAAGGTTAAAAAGCGTTATAATACACAAAAAAATGTATCTGTTGGTTTCATAAATACTATTTAAATTTAACTGAAATTTATTAATTTTCCTCAACTGATATTTCGTACGAGCTATTTATTATCTATTGCAAACAAACGGAGAATATTTTCAAACTTAACCTGAGCTAAGTAGATGTCCACACAACGCGACATATTAAATACCTGTGAATTTATCTTTAATAAAAATTTACTACTACATTAAAAATACAAATATATTGAATAAAAATATATTTTTCCCTTCTACAATTTTTAAGATATTTAACTAATCTATCATTGTTATTATCATTATAATATTCAAATGTCTTTCATGCTAAAAGTTCTTTGACAATTCAAGTTCCTTGACATGCGCAACTCTGACACGCAACAAAAACAGAAGAGATAGGTTAATACGATTTGTTGCTGTACAAACGACTTGTTGAACGCAACAACAGTTCATGCAATATCATAGAAGTTACCATTAAACAACTGAACTTCTACCAACACGTACCTCTGTCGTCCCGACTTCTTTCCCCGACTGTCATCCACTTAACTACATTGCTCCAACTACTTTATGATACGAATTCGAAAGCGATCAACAATTCTGTATGACAATTTTTAGACACGAGTCCCTTTTGACTGTAGACACACGTTTCCGTTTACTGAATGACTGTTGTATCACGGAACGCTTACCATAAGCCTGGAAAATTCGTGTAACTACAGTTACCAAGGGACAACGATGAAACAGCACGCATTCTAAACACCCGTAGCACGAAGTCTAACATAAGTAGTTTAATCACTGGATAACGCAGTGATAGAATTACTACTCAGTCCACATAACAAAGCCACAGACAAGATACAGGGATAGACAAGCCATCTTATGGACTTTCGTGGCCCAACGTGACTGACTTACCGACTCAGGAAAGCCACGCTGATTCGAGCGTCCTCTGCACATGAACAGTGCTTACTTGAAGAACTATTACCACTGACGAGATATACGAATAGACAACCCATCCAATGAATTTTTTCGGCCACGATTTCTGGGTCCCGGGGACCCATTATCATTTCCGTGTCACTCGCAACGTTACCCACAGATTATAGAAAACGAAGCGAAAATTAAATAATTTCACAGAATTCTTTTGTTCTTTGCCGTAATGAAAGGCAACAGAGGATATGAAACATTTAATGTTAATTAAAAATCTTTTAATTAAAGAAACACATGATAACAAATTTTCTTATTTCAATTGTACTATCAATAAATGAAAAATTTTTAAAGTTATACTCTACATTATTTTCTGACAAATGACAAAAAAAAATTGGGCTAGGAAACGTATATTTTTTTAACACTCAAACAATAAAGTTGCCACAATGAAAAAGATAGTGGCGACAATTGTATGCTACAATTGTTAATTGTATAGTTATTAGACAAATTCTTTAGTTATCTTTTTCCTTGGAGCAATTTTATCGTTAATGAAAGACGCAATTTCTTATTTATATTCAACTAATAACAATAACGAAGTGCTAATGACCCTGGTGTCGATGCCACGTTAAACTTTAATTAAAAAAAAAAACGAAGTACCTCATTTACTAATATAAGGCAATTCCTGCGATAAACGTGATTGCAAACGATTATTGTTTGCATTCGGTTCCGAGCGAAGTGCACTACTCGAGATTTTACTGTATCTTCATAAACATAGAAGAAAGACCCTCAAATATTTATTTTGGGAGTGTTACGAGCCGAGGGCAAAGGGGCACAGCTGCGAAGCCGAGGATCGGTTTTTATGAATTTGTTAGTCGCGGACGGCCAGTGCGATTTTCGTCACTGGGGCCCGGGTAGATAGGAAGTGCGTGAACTTGCCGATGCCTCTTTCATCACCGGGTGTCACAGGAAGGTAAAGGTTCTCGTGGACAAACCAACGCCTCTTTCATCGTCGGGAGCCACAGGATGGTAAGATTTCGTGGACAAACCAGCGCCTATTTCATCGCCGGGAGCCACAGGAAGGTTTGCGTGGACAAACCAGCGCCTCTTTCATCGCCGGGAGCCACAGGAAGGTTTGCGTGGACAAACCAGCGCCTCTTTCATCGCCGGGAGCCACAGGATTGTTAGTAAAAGTACTCGTAACGTATAACGATACACCTCGAGCGGTTAAGGTGTATCTGCTTGGTGGGAAGTTACTGCCAATGACTGGTTGAGGAGACTCAATGATTAAAATGCGTACGGTTATATTAAACTTGTATTTTCTGCGCTATGTTCTATTACAATTGAATTAAACAAAATCCACCCTTCTCAATCTGTACGGTTTTAAGAGTTACTACCGACCAACGAAGGCCTAACGATATACTACAATATGTATATCGCTTAAAAACGAATTTAAATAAGATTGCTTGAAAGGGACTCGATACCCGATCTCGCTGAGCTCAAAGCGTCAAAATGTTCAGTACAGGAGTGTGCACGAAGCTAGATTAAAACTGAGCCGCTGAGGGCAGAATTCATGCCCTTTTTATACTCGAAAGCCGGACCAAAAAGCTGGTGGGGGCATGGAAAATTCCAGGGGAGTCCGGGAAGATTCCCCCGAAAAAGGGTCACGTCATCGCGACGTCGCGGAAGGGGCAGACTCGACTGCATGCACCCTCGATTTCCAAATGAAGGCGTAGTAGGAGGAAGAAAAAATGGAATAATTGTTCCTACGTAACAGGAGCAAAGTTACAAATTCACATTTATAAAAAAATCTATTTAATTCTGTAAAAGTACATTGCATTGTATTAAAATATTACGATTTAGAATAAAAATAAAATACATTACAAAACATGTACTACAATTAATTACATTTTTCCCAGAAAATTATTATTACTTTATTTTTCTTATATTACTAAATATTTTGTAGCAATTATATGTAAAGGTGTGTTAATGTTAAGCGGGGTATCTGAAACACCTTATTTGAAATGTAGCATATTCAAGAGCTTTAAAACAACTGATTTTTGGACTAGATAATAAATATTTTAAAAAAGTGCGCTATACGCGACACACGCAATTCATTGCCCCGATGTGATTTCGACACAACTCCAGCCCAACAGAAGGGCATCTCGCGACCAGGCATCGTAGCTCAATTTTTCTACCGAAACGTTGACCGAGAAATAGCTTTCCTAATTCCCCCTAACATTTCACATATATTCACACAGCTCCATGTGGCGCTTATTTGTTATTAACAATTAAAGAATTAAAATGTTTATTACGTCTAACTACGTTACTGTGTATACGTAAGTGTATTATTTAGCCCCTCCCATCTGGGGATTAGCCGCTCCTATATTTAGTTTAGCCCCTGCCACTTTTAATTCAGCCCGCCCATTGTTAGTTTGGCCCCGCCCACTGTTAGTTTAGCCCCGTCCAAATGGGTATTAGCCCCTCCTACTTTTAGATTAGCCCCGCCCACTCGGGGATTAGCCCCGCCCACCTGGGATTAGTTCCGCCCACTTTTAGCTTAGCCCCGCCCATCTGGGGATTAGCCCCGCCCACTTTTAGTTTAGCCCCGCCCACCTGGGGATTAGCCCCTCCTACTTTTAGTTTAGCCCCGCCCACTTTTAGATTAGCCCCGCCCACTCGGGGATTAGCCCCGCCCACCTGGGATTAGCCCCGCCCATTTTAGTTTAGCCCCGCCCACCTGGGGATTAGCCCCTCCAACGGCCAGGTTAGCCACTCCTACTTTTAGTTTAGCCCCGCCCTCCTGGGGATTAGCCCGCCACTTTTAGTTTAGCCACGCCCACCTGGGGTTTATCCCCGCCCATTTCAGTTTAGCCCCGCCCACCTGGGATTAGCCCCGCCCACTTTTAGCTTAGCCCCCGCCATTTTAGTTTAGCCCCGCCTACCTGGGATTGGCCCCGCCCACTTTTAGTTTAGCCCCTCCTACTTTTAGTTTAGCCCCCGCCCATTTTAGTTTAGCCCCGCCTACCTGGGATTGGCCCCGCCCACTTTTAGTTTAGCCCCTCCTACTTTTAGTTTAGCCCCTCCTACTTTTAGTTTAACCCCGCCCACCTGGGATTGGCCCCGCCCACTTTTAGTTTAGCCCCTCCTACTTTTAGTTTAGCCCCGCCCACCTGGGGATTAGCCCCGCCCACTTTTAGTTTAGCCCGCCCACTTTTAGTTTAGCCCCGCCCACCTGGGGATTAGCCCCTCCAACGGCCAGGTTAGCCACTCCTACTTTTAGTTTAGCCCCGCCCATTTTAGTTTAGCCCCTCTTACCTGGGGATTAGCCCCCGCCCACTTATAGCTTAGCCCCGCCCTCCTGGGGATTAGCCCCTCCCACTTTTAGTTTAGCTCCGCGAACCTGGGGATTAGCCCCTTATTGTAGTCAACGATGCCTCAAATGCCTTGTCAGACTAATTCTACTCCTTCTCAAATAAACCTATCTTTCTCTTATTGATCTGGCCGTCCCTTCTTTCCTTGTCTTACCAAGATCCCTTAACAATTTTTCTCCTTCCTGCTACATACTTACTAATATTTTTGTTGTGTGTGCAGGTTTCACAGGCAAAGAGTAAGGACCATTGACCCGCCTTCTCATGGTGCATAAAAGGATGAAAGAAGAAAGAACAACCCTTGCCACATACTCTAGTTATAATAAATTGGATTATAAGAATAGCTTGTCACTATTAGCGCATAAGATTAGTTTAGAACAATTGTATAATTAACTGTTATATCTTAACTTTAATATTACTTTTACTACAAGTTCTACTATATGTTCTAAATATAAAGTGCAAAATACAATAAGTATTTTGGGCTTTATATATCAACAAGTTACACAATTGTTGTAATTTAAAATACGCTTCAGGAAATAATGTACGTAAATTTTGGTATAAGTTTTATCTGTAAGATATATTGTAAATTAACGTGAAAGAATAGTTCATAAGTATTAGTTTGTAAATTTGGAGTACCGGATTTTTGTAACTTGTATCTTCATTGATTAATTTGAATAAATCTTGAATGAAACGAATTCTACGCCTCTCTTAATTTTAACACCTTAAATATCTTTGAAAAGACCTAATTCCAATTCCTTAAGCAAGTACTACCGTGCAGGAATGTTAAATGCAAAGCTCACAAGCGGAGAACTTGTAAAAAGAGACCTCAACATTACTAAACACATAATACATAATGCGCCTCACCAAAATTCAACCAGGTTGCAAAGAAATGCCTAGCGAAAATGAAATAGGGTTGCAAATAACACCTCACGAAAACGCAACAAAGTTGTAACCAACGCTTCGGGAAAATATAAGATAGTTGCAAATAACGCCTAAAAAACCAACTAAGTTGCAAATAACTCCACATAAAAATGCAATTAAGTTGCAAAGAAAACATTGCGAAAGCAAAGAAAAATTTGCAACAACGCTGCGCCAAAAAATTGCCACCAAGTTGCAATTTGAACCCTATAGAAACGCAACAAAGAAGCAAAACTTCTCGGCAAAAATTTGCAAGAATGTTACAAATCGAGCTCTACGAAAACCTAACAAAATTGCAAACACCGCCTCGTGAATACCCAACAACGTTGCAAAAATTCTCGAGAATAATTTGCAACAATGTTGCGTCAAAAAATTTGCAACAATGTTACGTCAAAAAATTGCAACAAAGTTGAAAAAATTCTCGAGAATAATTTGCAACAATGTTGCGCCAAAAATTTTGCAACAATCTTGCAAATTTTTCAAGACTTTTGCAACTTTGTTGCAAAAAAAATTTTCGACGCAACATTGTTACAAATTTTTCTCGAGAATTTTTGCAACTTTGTTGCAATTTTTTAATGTAACATTGTTGCAAATTTTTTGATGCAACATCGTTGCAAATTTTTCTCGAGAATTTTTGCAACTTTGTTGCAATTTTTGGCGCAACATTGTCCCAAATTTTTCTCGAGAATGTTTGCAACATTGTTGCGTTTTCCCGAGGAGTTATTTGCAACTCTGTTCCTTTTTTCGCGAGGCCTTGTTTGCAATTTTTTGCCTTTTCGTGAGGCGTTGTTTCGACTTGGTTGTTTTTTCTTAGGGCTTAGTTAGCAACTTTTGTGTGATTACTTACGGCTCAATTTGCAACTTTATTGCGTTTTCTTGGGGATCAATTCGAGACGGATGAGGAATTGGATGCTAATTATTACGGAATTAATACGTTCTTTACGTTCTTCAATTTAGTCTTCGTCTTCGTGTTGGCAACTTTATAAAGGAATAGGACAAATTTTACAAGTTCTCTGCATGTGAACTTTGCACTGAAGGTTCCTGTACGGTAGTACTTGTTTAAGGAATTGGAGTTCGGTCTTTTTAAGGATTGTTATCATGTTAAAATAAAAAAGACGTAGATTTATTCAAGAAGAAGATTTATTCAGATTAATTAATGAAGATACAAGTTACAAAAATGTTGCGAATTTAAACTTATAATCTAATACTTATGACCTATTCTTTTATATCTGTTTACAACACATCTTATAAATAAATTACAGTAATTGTGTAACTTAATTAACTAATTAGTAGACTATTTTTTGTATCTTTCATTTTATATTTAGCACATTCAGTAGAACTTTTAATAGTAATATAAGTAATACTACAGTTTATAGAAGATCTACCGAACAATCTGAATACAAAATAAAAGATATAATCCATATACATAACAGTTAATTACACAATTGTTTCAAATTAATCTTATGCGCTACAAACTAATAGTTACAAACTATTTCTATAAATCAATCTAGTATAACTAGAGTATGTGGCAAGGGTTGTTCTTTCTTCTTTCATGCTTTTATGCACCATGAGAAGTGCCGGCCAATACTCTTTACTCATTGGATGCGGGAGCTGCACACACAAAAAATATATTAGGAAGCATGTAACAAGAGAGAGAAAAATGTTAAGGTATGTTTAGAGGAAGAAGAAATAGGGGAGGGCCACACTAGAAGTACAAGGGAAAGAGAGGATTATTTAACAAGGAATGGAACAAGTCTCATAAGAATGAATTTGATAAGAGCAAAAGTAAAGGAATTGACAGAGAGCCTTAAAAGAAAAGATTATGGAATGCAACAGCTGGAATGAGGCAGAAAAATAGAAGAAGCTATATATAATGAAATGCTTAAATATATTAGAACAGCAACATTACTAAAGTACTTAAGTAAAAATGAAAGACAGCAATCAGCAATTAATAGTACAGGTGACAGATGTGAAAAGAATTAAAGGATGAAGAAACATTAGGAGAAGGAGAAGAATAAAAGCCGTGACCTGTGCAGACAACAAATTTGAAACGCTAGAACCCCTGTTAACAGAATGTGCAGAAATAAAGATGATAGTATATAAAAATGACTTTAGAATTTTAAGTGAAACATGGAGGAATAAGAAAGATGTATAATAGTTGCGCGATAAAGGGAAAAGAATGTTGTAATACAGAAACTACAGAAGGTATGAAAAGGAAGAGGGAAACAAAAAATGAGAGTGCAAGAGTTAAGATAGTATTGTGAAGGTAGGTTATACACTAAACTCAACTTTCACTCCTGCGAGACCAAAATAAAGGATAATGCTACTGTTAGTAAGTATTTATTACAAGCTAAGATATATATTTAAAGAAAGAAATATTCGCAAATGTATTTTTTGCCATGTATTTACCGTTGCTAAAGGGCTTGATTATTGTAGAATGAAATGAACAATGGAACTTCCAATGTCACTATACATATTAGAGCATGCTTTGCTAACACTTTATTGATATGTCAATGAGAGTACAAATGAATTTTCAAGCATTATTAGCTTAATTTTACAAAGGGGGACATAAATAATCAAACTTTATTAGGTTAACCATATACGTACAAATTACGTACCACTCGTATCCCTGTATTACCTACACACAAAGTGGCCTTTAGTTCTGCCATCTACATCTAAGTGTCCAAAACTACCAACATGTCTGTTTTATCTGGACTCATTAGTATCGCCACCTATACAGTCATCAAAGAAACTACTCGGGCCTCGACCAAATCTACACTTAAGGTAAATAAAAGCGCGAGTAGTTTCAAGGATTCTTTATAGATGGAGATACCATAGTAGGAACTGCAAATATGGCAAAGACCCGCGTAATTTCAAGCATATTCTACAAGCGGTTCAATTGTTATAAACAATTCAAGTGTTTGTCTGAAAATTATGCGGTAACTATAGGCAGGAACTATTCTAAACTAGAACGAGATTGTTCGTAGAATGAAGAGCTTCAATTTGAGACATCGTTGATTAAAATCGGCCCAGTAGAACGCGAGATAAATCAATTTGTTTAAAGAAATTATAAACAAATACGGTTATATGGACTTGCTGGGCGGATACATCAAGGATCAGTGGAGATAAATTAAAGCTAAAAGCCCAAGCTACATTCTCCAATAGGTGTCAAGTTGATTCCATAACCGGATCATTTGTTATAAACAGTTTAAATATTTCTTTGCAAATTACACGGTAACTATAGACAGCAGCTATTCGAAACTAGAAAGAAATTGTTCCTTGAACCAAGAGCTTCAATTTGAGACGTGGTTGATTAAAATCGGCCAAGTAGAACTCGAGATAATCGAAATTGTTTAAAGAGATTATAAACAAATGCGATTATATGGACTTGAAGGCCAGATACATCAATCATCAGAGGACATAAACTAAAGCCAGACATATAAGCTACCATCTCCAATAGGTGTGAACACTATTCCATTTGCAGTTTATTTGTTGTAAACAATTCAACAATTGAAATTGTTATTACGGCCAACTCCGTATAGCTACAGCAACGTGGTATTTTTTATCGTGTAGCCGACTCTCTTCCCTTTCATTTGTGACGTCGTTGATTAAGATCGGCCAAGTAGAACGGGAGATAATTGAATTTGTTTAAAGAAATTATAAACAAATCTGAGTAAATCGACTTGCCGACGAGCTACAGCAATGACCACCGGACATGAATTAAAGATTGGAGTATAAGCTAGCATCTCCAACAGGAGTGAACAATATTCCATGTATAGTTCATTTGTTATAAACAATTAAACAATTAGAATTGTTGCTACGGCCAACTGCAAGTGGGTACAGCCTCGGAGTATTTTTAGGCGTAACAGCAGGCGTACCCTTCATCCAGAGCCACTATCCTGGGCCCACACATCGTTACCCGTTTATCATGCTAAAAGCGCCCGTCCAGCGCTCCTCCTAGGCGTGAGCAGAGAAGGGACTGAAGCAAAAGAGGGAAGGAGAGGGGATAGTGCGCAGCCAATTCGCTCGAATTATTTTCCACATAATTATCAAACGTCTCTTAAACGTTTAATAATTATACAGTAAATAATTGATTGCCCAGGTCTCACCCCGTGGAGGTTACTGCGCCTGGAGACCCACCCTAGCCACGGCCCTTCCACCCTCCAATTGCGGGAAAAGTAATTTTAGTATCATTTTTAAGAAAGAAAACTCTCCTATTATCGTCACTTTGTAGAACGTTCATTATCTGATCGTAGCACAAATACGACAATAACAGGAGTACTTAGAAGAATCGCGACCGCGAACTAAATTGAATAACAGTAGGAAACCTGAAAGAAAATCTGCAAGAGGATGCAATTTCCTGAAATAAAACTTTCTAAAAAAAAAATCCTGAGATCTTAAAAACTAGACAACGAAATATTAGTGCAGTGGTGAACACTGCTGTCTTAAAGACTATGACACAGCTTAAAAATAAATCCTCCCTTATTAAATACTAGATTAGATTCAAATGCGCCCTGCCTGTCTAATGATCTAACTTAAAACTAGT
This sequence comes from Nomada fucata, assembly GCA_948146005.1. Classification (NCBI taxonomy): domain Eukaryota; kingdom Metazoa; phylum Arthropoda; class Insecta; order Hymenoptera; family Apidae; genus Nomada; species Nomada fucata. The sequence continues at coordinate 12,296,818 of OX411275.1, forward strand.
ATGACCCTACCTAGTATAACATCTAAGAGTTCAATTGAAAGAACAATTTCAATAATAACCTACCTACATAGGACTCTAATTAATACTTTCCCATACAGATACAGATATAAGTATGCAAATACTTCATATGGAATAATTAATGGGGGAATTAATTCGTGGCCCATGGTGTCCTAGAACAGACTGAACCAATTTTTAGTTTCATAAACCCTGCCTAAGTAAAAGTCTAATAATTTCAATTCGTGTAAAACCTGCCTGTATAAAGATCTAAGATTGCGTGTTCAAACAAAACCTACCTACATAAAGAGCTAAATGTATTGTTCGATTTCTAATTGGGCCTGCCTAATTATTTGTCTAGCACCCATAATTAGTTAAAAGGGCAGTGGCAGTGGCAGTGGCAGTGGCAGTGGCAGTGGCAGTGGCAGTGGCAGTGGCAGTGGCAGTGGCAGTGGCAGTGGCAGTGGCAGTGGCAGTGGCAGTGGCTGTGGCAGGGGCAGGGGCAGGGGCAGGGGCTGGGGCATGGATTGGGGCAGGGTGAGAGTGTGGTCATATGATACAAATTTTAAGCAATTCTCTTCTTTAGCTGATTCCTTTTTCATGCTTCTGAAACAAAGACAAACTGGAAGCAATTAGTAAAGCATTATAAAAATCTTAAACTCACAAACGGGAATGACGAGGCTGGCTGTTTAATTTTATAGTTTTCAATCGTTACCTTGACAATCTTTCTAGATCTGTGTTGTATATATTCCACTTTTAAGTAAGTCTGTACTTCCATTTGTCTAATATATTATATTTGGTTCATTTGGGATCATCTGTGAATCAGTAACAATCTCATGCTTTGGATTAGTGACATCCTCAAAAGCCCGGTCATTGAAGCTGCTTTTAATTTGTAAAAAATTAAAGACAAAGATATTTTTGGGAGGGCTGTATCGTTGGGCCGGAATGTGCGTCGGCCAAGTACAAATAAAATGTCTACAAATGGAAATGCAAACACTGTGACAAAGTAGTAACACAGAATGATTCCACATTCTTGAAAAGAATGGAGAACCATAAGTAGTTGCCCTCTTGAGCGACAGTTTGTCGGGCCTCTTCGGCATATAGCCTCTTCTTTTCGTTGGACCCGAGGGCCAGCTGAAACTTAAACTAGGCTCGAAACTAATAAGAAACGCGTGGTACAAGAAGACCTATCCTCATATAATATAAAACAGTATACAAGTTACTACTCATGAGTATATTTCCATATACCCATGGTCACAGTGCTTGCCAGAAAAATCTACGTAATTACAACCAATCACTCGTGTCGGTTCGGACCTTTCGTCCTGCGACATGATTGAGTGACCAGAGGAACTTTAAAGCATGCCACTCACCGGTTGCAGTCTCACCAGGGCCGCGGTCAAGCTCGTCGCCGTCGTAGCCATGGAAGTTGCTGAAACATTCAAGAAGGGCAGACAACATTAAAATCTTTGTATTTTCAGTACTATTCGAATGTGTTAATTATCAAAGATTATTGGACTACAAGATTTAAGACATAAAGAGATACTTACTCGTCAGGTTGATAGATGAAAGCCCGAACTCGCCGAACAGGACACTGACTCTAATGGAACACTTATGATTCGCAAACAAAGTGATTCTAATCTCGCGGGAGTATTATTTCGGAGCAAACACTGACTCTAATTTCGCGTCTCTTTACTGTCATTTATGTTTAATTATTATTGGGAGCGGTTGAGCTCTAAAAACAATAAAAAGAACTTTGACGGAGCAAACACTGACTCTACCGACCGCATTGCGCGCGGCCAACAATATCGTTATGGTGATAACATCGTGCCTATGGCACCTTCTGAAACATTCCGAAGAACAGACATCATTGAAATATTTGCATTCTCAGTACTTTTCAAATATTACAGTAATCAAAGATCATTGGCAAAATAAGGTTAAAGAAATACAGGGATACTTACTCATCAAGTTGATGGATGAAAGCCCGAACTCGCCGAACAGCATAGTTATTGACTCTAATACCGGATTACTTATTGCGATAAAAAAAAAAAAATAAAATAAAAGACTACTATCGCGCGCGTTTTATAATAGTGATCGACGAACAAGGTGACTCTAATTTCGCGAGAGAAATATTTCGAAGCAAACACTGTCTCTACTTTCGCGTATCTTTACTAGTATGTATAACGAATTATACTTATTAAGAGCGCTTGCGCTCAAAAAATAATAAAAAGAACTTTCACGGAGCAAGCCCTGACTCTATCGACCGAATTGCGCGCGGTCATCAAAATTTTGAAACAAGTCACGGTATGAATCAAGGAGGGGTGTAATTGATAAGGAGGCAAGTTAGGAAAGTGACTGCTACCGAGCAGCCCGCGAACTCTCAACCCAGAGCCTGGACACAGTTAATAGTGAACGTAGTTCACCCTGTGCTCTCCACAGCGACTAACAGTAGCCTCGATATTTAGTCAAGCCTCGATACCAAGTCGCAACCTCATTGAGCTGCAGATGTGCAAGACCGCGACCATGGTTCCAGACTTATGACCCATAGCCTTAACCGTTAGTGGCGTAGACATAACAGCGAACGTATCCTTCGTCCGGTCCCACAATCGCGGCCCCACACATCGTAACTCGCTGACACTGAGACCCGTACCATGCTAAATGCGCCCATCCAGCACTACTCTGAGCGGAGAGCAGAAAAGGAAATGCGAAGCAAAAAACGGAATGAAGTTAAAAGGGAAGGGGAGGGGAAAATGCGCAGCCAATTCGCTCGAATTATTTTCCACATAATTATCAAACGTGTCTTAAACGTTTAACAATTATACAGTAAATAATTGATTGCCCAGGTCTCACCCCGTGGAGGTTACTGCGCCTGGAGACCCACCCTAGCCACGGCCCTTCCACCCTCCAATTGCGGGAAAAGTAATTTTAGTATCATTTTTAAGAAAGAAAACTCTCCTATTATCGTCACTTTGTAGAACGTTCATTATCTGATCGTAGCACAAATACGACAATAACAGGAGTACTTAGAAGAATCGCGACCGCGAACTAAATTGAATAACAGTAGGAAACCTGAAAGAAAATCTGGAAGAGGATGCAATTTCCTGAAATAAAACTTTCTAAAAAATATATCCTGAGATCTTAAAAACTAGACAACGAAATATTATTGCAGTGGTGAATACTGCTGTCTTAAAAACTAGGCAATGAAATATTATTGCAATGGTGAACACTGCTGTCTTAAAAACTAGGCAATGAAATATTATTGCAGTGGTGAACACTGGTGTCTTAAAAACTAAGCCACAGATAAAAAATAAATCCTCCCTTCTTAATTACTAGATTAGATACAAATGATCCCTGCCTGACTAAAGATCTAACTTAAAACTAGAATGACCCTACCTAGTATAATATCTAAGAGTTCAATTAAAAGAACAATTTTAATAATATCCTACCTACAGAGGACTGTAATAGATACTTTCCCATACTCATATAGGTATAAGTATGCATATTCTTAATATGGACTAATTGAAGAGGAATTAGTTTCGTGGCCCCTGGTTTCCTAGAACACTTGCCAACCAGTTTAGGTTGTTCAAAACCCTGCCTAATTAAGAGTCTAATAATAATGCCGATTCGTGTAAAACCTGCCTGTTTAAAGATATAGGGTTGTGTGTTCAAATGAACCCCACCTACATAAGGAGCTAAAAGTATTGGTCGATTTATAATTGGGCCTGAATAATTAATTATGTGACACCTGTAATTAGTTAAAAGGCAGGGGCATGGGCAGGGGCAGGGACAGGGGCAGGGGCAGGGGCAGGGGCAGGGGCTGGGGCTGGGGCTGGGGCTGGGGCATGGGCAGGGTGCGAGTGTGGTCACATTAAAAAAATTTTAAGCAATTCTCCTCTTCAGCTGATTCTTTTCAATGATTCTGAAACAATGACGAACTGGAAATAATTAGTAAAGCATTATAAAAATCTTAAACTCACAAATGGGATCGACGAGTCTGGCTCTTTAATTTTTAAATTTTCAATCGTGTCCTTGACAATATTTCTAGATCTGTATTGTATATGTTCCACTTTTAATCCTCTGACGTCTGTAATTCCACTTGTTTAATTTGTCATATTTGGGTTCATCTCTGAATCTGTAACAATCTCATACATTGGATTAGTGACATCCGCAAGCCTCACCATTTTATATTGCATTGAAACTGGTTTTAATTAATAATAACTGAATTTTATCGAAGATAATAAATCACAATTAATATGATAAAGGAAGATATTTTGTTAGAAACAATAGGTAATTGGATTTCGGCTAAGGTGATATATTCTTTTCTACTTTCCAGATTAAACTGAATGGTAATATCAATTTCATTAAAAACTCCAAATTGAAGTAGTAACATTTCACTACAACTGATTCTATTTTGCTTCTACACAGAAGCGACAAACGATTATTCGGAAGCGAAATATCAAACTTCCACTATCACCATGCCGAGGTCCAAGTACAGCCAAGAACATTTTCGTGCGAGGATTTTTGTTTAAACATTTACGAATATCGCGAGTGAATTTCAATTTGTGCAAAGCAAGCTCGAGAAGTTATAAAAATTGGCTCTACTTACAAAGAGGGGTGATAATCGACTATGAAAAAATATTTTGAAGTTAAACTCCAATAATGAACAGTCATTAGTATTGTCTCTAATTGAATTCCACTATCTCGAGTTATTATAAAATCAAAGATTCTACGAATTATTTTTTTTCATTGCTTATCCTTCTTTTCTCTTTTTTTGTTTTCATTTCTTACCTTTTTTTCTTTTTTCTTTTATTTTCATTCCTTATCTTTTTTTTCTTTTTTTTCTTTTCATTTCTTTTCTTTTATTCTTCCATTTAATTTCGTTTACGTAGTAGTTTACTACTATGTGTGCAAATTTTTAGCAGTATTTTCATCAACAGACATTCCAGGTAGAATAATTATTAAAAGAAAAAAATAAAAAGAAAGAGAAATATAAAACACTGAGAACGAAAAATAACACTATATACAACAAGAATTGCCAAAGAATTGGTCAGCCTTGATCCCTGACTGACGGTGATGTGTTACCCTCCAGGGTGGCACAGGAAGAGGCTTCCAATTAGAAGCAGTTGGGGACTGGTATTCGCAACTCTGATTAAAAACGCGATCTTTAATCAACGCAACGCTAACTAGACCTCGCGATGCAACCATTTCGCAACACTATTTATTAAGGCTGACAGAAAACAAACAGTAAATTATTTGTAATATTAAAACGCAATGTAATTGAAGATCCTCTGAAAAGTAAGCTGAAGGCTCAAGACGCGAAAATAATTTCCGCAACACTAGAAACTTTGTCATACGTAAAACATATTATAAAATACTACAATTTAACTAACAAATCGTGACATCGTTGCGCAACGCTAAATCAATCGCGATTTTCATTTGCTCGCAACTCTAATTAAAAACCGCGTGGCATTTAACGCAACTCTAAAGCAACGCGATATTTTTGGAGGGCTGTATCGTTGGGCCGGAGTGTGCGTCTGCCAAGTACAAATAAAAATTCTACGAATGAAATTGCAAGCACAGTGACAAAGTAGTAACAAAGAATGATTCCCCATTCTTAAAAAGAATGGCGAGCCATTAGTAGTTGCCCTCTTGAGCGACAGTTTGTCGGGCCTCTTCGGCATATAGCCTCTTCTTTTCGTTGGACCCGAGGGCCAGCTGAAACTTAAACTAGGCTCGAGGCTCTAATCGGAAACCAAGGAAAAACTTATAAAGGTGATATAAAGAGTTGAAATCGCGGAGCTAAATGGAACGCACGCGGCCGAATCACGACCAAATAGAATCGTAATAATTGTGATTACGGAAAATCGCAAAGATTACGATTAAAATTGTAATCGTTCATCGTTCACGCGTGCAGCCTCGAGCATAATATTGGGCGTTTCGTTTCGGAACCCAAATCGCGACCACGACCGCGAGGGATTCGAAAACTCGATAGGCAAAGCCAGAGGCGAACGCATTTTCATTCGCGCCACAGCTTCACCGTCGACTTTTCAAATCAGATTTCCTGAAACAGGTTGAACACGCGAAATATTGCCTACGCGATCAAAGACTGTGTCAACCTGCCCGGCCCTACCTACTTATGTCTACCAGTCACACCAGAAAGTATGCTACCTATCCTACCTGGACCTATATTTAAAAAATGGCAAACGGGCACACCAACACACGACACTCCACGGTTCTCAGTCAAACACTTGGGCGCGAAAGCCTACACTAGGGAGGCGTCCCGGGACGCCCCCGACACCCAAGTGTCGTCACACAACTTGCACACTCTAATGTACGTACCATTTTTCTGAAATCGACTGACAGTGGCTAGGATCATTGCGTTCACGTGGGAAAAACCACGTCGCGGTTGAGATATTTAATAGATATTTAATAGAATAATTAAATAGTACCGATACAAGAGGTACTTGTTAGGAATTGATAAGTATATTCGATTCTCTTTGGTACTTGGCCTCTGCAACTACGTTTTAGTACGGAACGACGCAAATCCACAGCCTAACCACACACACAATGCGGATATTACGTCGTGCACGATACACCAAACGCACTGTCAGTCGCCAACAATAAATCATTCAATAGCTTATGAACTAAAGAAATATCGTCGTGCTCTACCACCGTTTTCCCACCCAAGTAGCACCGGGACACGTGAGTGGGATCCGGGCAGTGAACACGGAAAGGATTAAACCTGGAAATCCTCGTCTAAAAAGATGATAAAGACATACTGATTTTCTAACGGGCTAAATATATATTTGTATAATCAATGACTCTACTTCATTAGAAAAATCAATCAATGACTCTACTTTAAATACACTTTGAATTAAATTCAAACATCCTCGGGCGTTCTCGTCATCAAAGCATTGCTTCTAAAACGCAAGGTTGGTTTTAAAGTAGATTGCCTTGATATCGAGATCTACCCGTTCGCGTATTGTCTTCTTGTACACTCAGGTTTAATTAATATTTTGTACGGAAGAAGTGAATTTATTGTTATCTTTATACGCTAAAGACTAATATTTATATTGAATAATAAAATTATTCGATAGTTCCAACAAATTGGCAAGGTATATAAGTACCTTTACTTTACACTTAATCAAAGTAGAAAAAAGAAATTCTACGTTCTTACTAACAGCAATCGTTATGCATTTTATTACAACTGTGCACTAATTGCCATTGACAAATGAACGAAGTCGAAGGGTATTCGACTTCTCCACTACAAACTAGTGCACGTATGATATTGGACGTGACTTTATATTCATTTAATAATTAATAGCTACTTAAATATTCGGTTTATACGTATTTAATTAAATACTCTATTATAAAAAGATGCATAACGATATATTTTATACTAAATATCGCTCTTAAAACTCTCAAACTAATTTGAAACGCGTTGTACAAGAAGACCTATCCTCATATAATATAAAACAGTATACAAGTTACTACTCATGAGTATATTTCCATATACCCATGGTCACAGTGCTTGCCAGAAAAATCTACGTAATTACAACCAATCACTCGTGTCGGTTCGGACCTTTCGTCCTGCGACATGATTGAGTGACCAGAGGAACTTTAAAACATGCCACTCACCGGTTGCAGTCCCACCAGGGCCGCGGTCAAGTACGTCGCCGTCGTAGCCATGGAAGTTGCTGAAACATTCAAGAAGGGCAGACAACATTAAAATCTTTGTATTTTCAGTACTATTCGAATGTGTTCATTATCAAAGATTATTGGAATACAAGATTTAAGACATAAAGACATACTTACTCGTCAGGTTGATGGATGAAAGCCCGAACTCGCCGAACAGGACACTGACTCTAATGGAACACTTATGATTGACTAACAAAGTGATTCTAATCTCGCAAGGGTTTTATTTCGGAGCAAACACTGACTCTAATTTCGCGTCTCTTTACTGTCATTTATGTTTAATTATTATTAAGAGCGGTTGCGCTCAAGAAATATAAAAAAGAACTTTGACGGAGCAAGCACTGACTCTACCAACCGCATTGCGCGCGGTCATCAAAATTTTCTGAAAGGAAATCTGTACAAATTAGTAAATGAGCAGAGGAGGTAGAAATTGAAGCAATAGATATTTGATTTTATTTGTCTTTCTTATTTCTTCGTCCTGTTAAATGTCTGTTGAGGAATTACTGCTTTTTTCATAGTAAAGTATTACCGTATTATTATTCAGATTTAATTATTATTGATTGTCTATAAGAGTAATAAAATGTTTTATGAAAAGCATACTGTGACTGCTCTTTGTCAGAGTTTTGAAGGTGATCATGATCTTAGTAAATACTTAATATCGCGCACTTATAAATTCTCGTAGCTGCGTGTAGAAATGAAAATTCGAAACTATTAGGGTATGGCAACAAGTACGTAACTACGCGTGTAATCCGGCATCGAATATACAATTTGGTCGTACTTGTGACTAGGTCACAGAGATAATAAAAGTGTGAACAAGAATTCTAATGAAGCTATAATTGAAATCGCGACCGAAATGAAGCGAAACATGAACGCATTTCAATTTTTCGTTTAAAATTAATGAAATTTACTGACTAGTTTCAATCGAGAACCTTGTTAGTTCTATTTGAAATGATTTCATTATTTAATGAACATGGATATACGAATTAAGAGATCTATATATTGAAATCTATATGCAATAATGAAAATGTTCAATTTTCAATCGAAGGAAACGAATTTGGGCCGAAAACCAATAACCAAATAACAAGAGATATACATAAACCGTTGGGATAATAAGTTAAATGTTACCAGTCCTGCATCATATGTCATCGAACTGATTATTATGCATCGCAGTAATTGTATCTCAATACTCCATTTCTGCAGCCTCAATATATTTGCCAGCCAATCATCCATTATACCTACAACAAAAGAACAGACCTGTGATTGACCTGTTCTAAAATCTGAATCGAAGTCGAAGTCGCAAAAGCATTATGTAAGTGACTGAATAAAATATAATAAAGATTGGAGGAACCGTTCAAACTAATAAATTAGTTAACGCGATGTTACAGCGGACGACTAGTTAATCTCATATTAAAAAAATCTCGATGCTGGACGAAGACGCGTCCGTCCTCAATCGGATGATCGGTCATTCGTCCAGCAAAGGAGACTCAAGAAAGATTTTAATCATTAAAGTTTAATGTATTCTAGTGATAGTAGAACGATTGTTAGTTAAACGCTTATTAATTAATATAAGCTAGTAATCAAGCGTACACGATGGTAAAGTAAAGCCCGATCTAGTGTTATGTTGTTGAGTGAGGAATATCGCTAGCCTTCTACTACATAAACGACCTTACGCTGCGACGCTTCAATCGCGAATGACTGGGTGCGCGCCGCGCGACGGCCGTCCCCACTCCGGGACCCACCCCACTCCGCGACGCGACGACGCATCGGCTACGCTCGGTGGTTTTCGCTATTTCCGCAAAGCCTCCTATCCCAGCGTAATACCTACTGGACTTCTACTTTTTCTGACCAACTTTTAGCCGGACCTACGACTCTAGGGTCGTGCCGACTGGACTTCTACTGTTTCTGACCAACTTTTTGCCGGACCTACGACTCTAGGGTCGTGCCGACTGGACTTCTACTGTTTCTGACCAACTTTTTGCAGGACCTACGACTCTAGGGTCGTGCCGACTGGACTTCTACTGTTTCTGACCAACTTTTAGCCGGACCTACGACTCTAGGGTCGTGCCGACTGGACTTCGACTGTTTCTGACCAACTTTTTGCCGGACCTACGACTCTAGGGTCGTGCCGACTGGACTTCGACTGTTTCTGACCAACTTTTTGCCGGACCTACGACTCTAGGGTCGTGCCGACTGGACTTCTACTGTTTCTGACCAACTTTTTGCCGGACCTACGACTCTAGGGTCGTGCCGACTGGACTTCGACTGTTTCTGACCAACTTTTTGCAGGACCTACGACTCTAGGGTCGTGCCGACTGGACTTCGACTGTTTCTGACCAACTTTTTGCCGGACCTACGACTCTAGGGTCGTGCCGAATGGACTTCTACTGTTTCTGACCAACTTTTTGCCGGACCTACGACTCTAGGGTCGTGCCGACTGGACTTCTACTGTTTCTGACCAACTTTTTGCAGGGCCTACGACTCTAGGGTCGTGCCGAATGGACTTCTACTGTTTCTGACCAACTTTTTGCCGGACCTACGACTCTAGGGTCGTGCCGACTGGACTTCTGCGTTTTCCGAGTTAGTTTTAGCTGAATCTACGATTCCAGAGTTGTACCTACTGGACCTTTACTATTTCTGACCAACATTTGGCTGGACTTAGCAGCATCTATCGTACTATCGGTTGAAAGCTTTTTTTGAAATCGAAAACACTTTTATACGTACGAAACAAAATCGGATGAGTTCAGGACGAACTTAAATATGAATATTGGAAGAGATTTTATAAAATTTTATTTTTTAGTATATGTATACACATGTCTGTTGATTAGTATAAAATCGTAATTATATGTCAAATATTGTGTACAAAGTCAATTATGCATTACTAGAAAAGAGCAAAGCTATAATAAATAGTATTTCTATCATGTACATAGAATTTATGCTATACAGCATAATTTGAACATGTGAAGTCTAACTCCTTCATAAAATGAACACCTTATAATATTAAGTTCTTGTATTGGTCTACTGATAATAACTATATAACTAGTCATATCGAAAATTGCGATGTTACAAGTCCCTGCTAATATCTTTCTTAAATAAATATAATTACTTTTTGCAATGAATAAATGGTAGAAACATAGTATATAATGGTATGAAAACGTTACAAAAAAGATTATCTAAATGGTGTTTAATACTAATTAATTTATATCTGTCGCTTTACTTTCATCTTCATCCTCCGCAATTTTTCTAATTCTTTGGAGTTCCGTACTTCTCAATCTGTAGAAGAATATAAACTATTAATATTTGATTTATTCTATACCATCACGATTTACAAAATACTTAATAGAATACCTGTTCAGAGCTTCCTCCTGTTCTCGTTGCTCTCGTTTCCTTTTTAGTAGTCTGGCTGCCACAAAAACAATTAGAAGTAGAATTGGAATTAGGCAAGCGAGTACTATTCCAGTCGTAATACCCGCTTGACGAGAACTATATTCCTGTTGACCTGCGATTTTTAACGAAATTTATAGTGTTAATAAAATTAGGAGACAAATATTCCACTGATGACCATGTAATGGAAATAAAAATTGGTGATCAGTACATTTAATTATCATATTAATTAAAAAGTTGTATACATAAATATGTATATAACTATGAATATAATAAATTAGATAGGAAAAAGGTGAAGGATTAGTTGGCGGAACAAAAATAATAATAATAAACTTGGTGGAAATTTCCATTCCTGAGAATATTCTAATCCATTCAAATGTTTCCATCAATTGTCTAGTAAATGCATGTGGAATAGAAATTTCCTAAATATTTAAAGATATAAAAAAGTTTATTGAACTACACCTTTACATTAATTAGCATGTTTTTCTTATACAATCACGCCACAATATATTTCATCATTGAAAATACAAAACTCGACAGTGAACTTTAATTCGTACCAAAATTGACATTGTCTATAACGCTCTATAAAAGCATCAAACTTATTTGCGATTTTATAACATAATATATCGTTTTGTAAACGAAAGAACATTTCTATTCCACAGCAAAAATAGCACATGTACAAACTAAATCCTTCTATCGAGATATGACACGAAATTTATGTTTTACCCGAGCGAAACACGATTGAGAGCGATTTACTTGAAATATAACTATTTAAAAAATATAAATGCGAATAATTGCGATCGAATGGGTTCAAAGTTCATGAATATTTGTCATGAAGGCAACGCTTTCAAGAAGTTTAATGCAGAAATGATGAACATTTGTAATGGCAGGCAATATTATACATGTGACGGTCATTGAGAAATCTACACTAGATTTATGTGTGTCATGCTTGACAACATTTCAATAATTTTACACGTCGCTCTCTTTAGTCGAACTTCCAGCTTTTCTAATTGATTCTGCGACACTCTTTTCCGAGTCTGTCGGGGAACCGGGTTCTTTCACATCCCACTCTTTGTCCTCGAAATCGACATCTGGCCTGTTTGGCAAAGGTTCATGGGTTCGATAGACCTTGTCGTAAGAATGGGGCTTTTTAATTGTACTTGGAATGGTACTGGTGTCGCTAACAGGCGAAACCGCTCTGTCATACGTTTTCAAAGGAGTAGCCTGTTTCAACAATGTGGACTCATTGTCGATGGCGGACCCGCGTTGAGAATAACGCCACGACTTCACGGAACTTCCCTGTGACTGATTCTTTCGTACATACAAAAAGGCACCAGCGACGCATCCTATTATAGGAATTAAAACGGCGCAAATAATGCCCATTGTTGTCCACGCTGTACGCTGAGTATACTCGATCTGACCTATGTACGTGTAATACCAAAGAATTTTTATTTTCCTTTTTCGTGTACACGGCGACCGCATGTGATGCGACGATTGATGAATTGCCGTTCTCGTGGCGTGAAAAGCAACGATGGAATTTCAGATTACCAAGAAATGCTCGATGGATAAAATATACTTGCAAGGGGTAGGTAGGAGGATGGAAGAATCAGAAAGCAATGTATGTGTATCGTGGTACATCTTCTACGATGTATTATGGTAAATGTTGTAGCGTGCAAAATTGATGTACATTATTCCGAATAATTGCAGGATTATCATTGAAGAATATTTTAATTTCGCGTGTTAGTTAATTTAAAATCAGACTGAGCGACAGCTGTACAATTTAACCCTCTTTCTTAAATCAAAGTTGCTTCCTTGAGTAAGAAAAATTCATACAAAATTAATCATTCTTGCGTATCCCTTTAAATTTGATATTCTGATTACTGTCGTTAAATGGAGTAAAAGCTGTGTCCATAAAAAAAGAACACGAACTACGTTTTTATCATCCCAATAAAAAATAAAACACTTTCCTTCAATTATTTTAAACAATGTACTAGCATCGGTTTATTTCGTAGCAAAGAAATATTAACTTCTATTAACTGTTGTAAAATTATCATTCAAATACTCACGTAAACACTCCGTGTATCCATACTCCGGTACGTTCCATCGGCCTTCAGCTGTGCACACGCGTCGTTGGTCACCGACTAGTATAAAGTCCTGATTGCACTCGAAAGTAACCTTTGTCCCGGGTACAAAGAAGAAGTTACTCTTCCGTCCAAAACGCGGCGTTTCCAACACACCGCACGATACAACTGAAACGAGTAAATTAAAAAAAAATAAAACCAAGCGACCCCTAGAAAGTTGCTTCTAATACAGACAAAAATTTTTTTTCACTAATTCATTTCGACACACACCTCGTTCATTCATGTTAAGTTCCCTTATCCTCGTGTAAGTGTCGTAATAATTTTTCGTGAAATGCGCCAGATCACGATTTAGCGACATAACATAATCGTACTGGCACTGATACGTTTCTCCGCAAAGATCGGCAGCACGTTCTATGTCCTTCGTTCTACGGTAAAACAAAAAAAAAATTTATTTGATTAAACCCCTTTATAGATAGCTAGATGTTTGTAAATTTTATAAAGCGAGTTAGTCACCTGTTGGGAGGCAGTATCTCTGCAGGCGTTTTCCGCCATTCTGGCTCGAATGTTCTATTGGCGTAATAACTCGCTGTTCTACCAAACTCTCTGGTGAACAAAGCCACGCCTTTAAAGTCGTCCTCTTTGTCCTCCAACATCCAGTGAATGCCAAAATCGTTGTGAACAGTCTCAAAGTGATTCAAGTTGGACGCGGATACTTGCTGACCGTACGGATTCGCCAAATCGTCGGCGATGTCGAAATTCCATTTGCCGAACAACCCTTTGGTCTTGTTCTAATTTAAAGTATATTGAAGAAGATCAGTTTAGAAATTTAGTGAATTTGCATATACTTTTTCTACAATCATCGTCGAAAATTTTTCGAGTGTCTAAAGAAGCCGCGATTCGAAAAGAAATATATTTATGGTAGTAATAAAATTGAAAGGAAAACATTCTTCGGATGGGTGCATATCGAGAAAATTAATCATCAATGCATTTTTCGAGAAATTAGAAGAACGACAAGAAATCCACAATAAAATTCCGCAATCAATTTACGAACTCAACATATGTATATCATCGGTTACTAATTTCACGTCCGTTTTCTAAGATGTAGAAAAGTTCCGTAGCCGCTTTAAAATAATTGAAACCGTACCAAGTATGTCCAGGGTAGAAAAACCCTAGCCGTCATGTATCCTTCGTTTTCCACCACTTCTACGCCAGCACCGGTGTCGAACATGATGATCACCTCGCTCTGATTCAAAATGTACGTGGGTGTGTAAACGACGACGCCAGTAAAGTGTTGGAACTTCAAAGGCGGCCTATCGAAATAAACCCGACGATTGTCGGCGAAAACATCTAGACGATACCTCCATTGAGCGTGACTGGGCCTCAGCCGGACTTCTATGGTAGCAGAATTGTTTCCCCTAGCTATGTAGAAATATATAAAATGGGGCAATTGTTGAATCGATTTTCGGAGAATATATTTCGATTAAATTTTCATTGTCTTCTGTATAGACACCTGCTATGGACGTCAATTGGGTTGCTCTAACTTCGCCATGCACGTTGTTCGGTAATTGTTCGAATCTTCCCTGCACGTCGAGCTTATCTTTTAGATTATCTACCCGCGTTAGAACGAACTCTCCCTTTCCATTGAACGTGTACTCTAAGCCGTCGAAGGTAACGATATGAGGATCACCAAACACTGTCGCCACCGCTGGAGACTGATAAGCGATGCAATCTTGGCTCGGTCGTCTCTCGAATCTGAACGTTTCGCAACCAACCGAGTGCTCCTCTTGCCACATACAGCACATGTAGAATGGTATCACGTCGTGGTACCAGTGAGAAAGAGTTGGAACTTTATTCGCTTCGTCCCACGGGTAGTAACCTAAATTGTGAGACCTGTGAGGCCTGGAGCCCCATTGCTGATCGTACGTTAGCATCAGGTAGCCATTTTTGTCGTAACAGCATTGTTGCTCAGAACCGTCCATGCTGAAAATAAAAATGTGATTACGATATAGAATGTACAAGGTATGGTTAAAATAGTCTTTCAAATGAAGACTAAAATTGTTCATGAAAGCTGTTCGCTATAAACTGAGATGGTACGATTAATCTGAGATTATAATTTATTTGTCGAAGAGTCCCTTCGATTGAATATTTCTAAATAATAACTTGAAATAGATAGCTCTCTTGCGATACGCGCAACGAAATGTTTGCCGTTAACTCATATTTGATGTATTACTCATCATCGTGTACGGATGGTATTTCTCTATCACATCCTAGATAACTGGAGATAAGCTTTACTACTCCATCAAATCGAGAGAGACAATTGCATAAAAATATTATTTCTAACAACCCTTGTGAAATTGTTACTTCAATGAATTAGCACTGCGACTACAATTGTTGTAGTTGGAAAAGTTTCATGACTTACGTTCGTAGCTGTAACATTTACCTATTAATTAATCAAGATTTTTCTTTGATGTCAAGATCATTTTATCGAAGCCAAGAAATAAATTAGTACCTCCGAATATGATATATGCTTAATAAAAAACCGAACAAATTTTACGATATGCTGTTTGCATAAAACTTTTTTGTACTTAAAAATGTTACTCACTTTGGTGCACCCGTTCTCACACAATGGTGAGCATGAAGATTATACATGCAATCCAAATTCGAGTCCTTATCGCAATCATAATCCGGGAGGAACCGGCCTTTATCGGTTAACGCGTGTTTCAGAGTGCAAGGACACAGAGACACTTCCGCGGCGAAATTCTTCAAATATCTGTCGTTCATGATCCACTTGTCGCAAAGACGGTGCGACCATTTTGATCCATACATTCTTTCCCATTGCGGACCAAAGTACCAGGCTAATGGAATCGGTCTACTCCACAGGTTCCTATAAAAATTTTACGTTCTATGATTTCCATAACGTTTATAAACAATTTCTATGCCCGATTTACATACGGTGTGATGTTGAGACCGGTTTGTTGGAACGGTTCCGTTAAATTCAGCTGAAGGAATCCGAAAGTCAGGTCCTGTTGATAGGGATTGTTTTCGTCCCGGTATTTGGCTGGTCTGATTATATAGTACCCCATGTTCGTGTACGCTTTCTAAAGATTTATATACAACAAAATTATTTGCAGGTCTTGCTAGACGATGGGTCATAAATATTTATTTTATGAAAAGTCTGTGATCTTTTATTTCATATATGTGTAAAATTATATTAGAATACGTGAAAATTGTTGTTTAAATATCAAAATCACTGCTTTTATGGCAAATCATAAGAGTCAATGGGAAGACAAATATTTATGTTTTATCCTATTATATTTGAACTAATTAATTTATAAAATTGTATGCCGGAATTGCAGTATTAAAAATTAGTTGTCGTTAAACAATATATCTGGATATGTGGGAAAATTGTGAAGAGAATCTAGTTTCGTATATTGCTAAAAAGGGAATTAAAGAAAGACGGACATTCAATAAACCTACCTCCAAATTGGTTATATATTCGAACTCAGGGGTAGTTTTCGTTTCACGGTAACCCCATAGAGATATTTGTACGCCGGCGTTCAAATTATTGGTCAAATTGAAACGATCCCAAGTGATCTTTATTTCGGCAGGACTCGCCTCGTGAACTGAATTCGATACGAAGATTTTCTCGGCCGCTGAAGCCGGAGTTTCTGCAAAACATTAATTCCAAGTGATAATAAATTAAAGTAGTTTTTCCAAAATACTTGCTAATTCTTTTAATATTACTAATCATTATTAGCACAGCTAACATAGATTACAATCAAGAATAAGTCACTTATTTTCCACCATTAGAAGAAATAAAACCTGTATTGAATGTAACTCTTTAAATTTGGAATGACATTAGTTAAACATAGAATCATTTAAAACTTATTTATAACATTACTGTATCATCGTCTTACCAATGAAATATTTCCCTTTCCAATTGTAAGCCTTATTATCTCCAATGCTAATTGCAAATCGAATATATCCTTGCGCTTTTACAAACGGCTGAACGCAAATCGCCCGATTTATATCGACCACAGTGCCCATCACCCATTCAGTTTCGAACATACACCGAATTTTCTCCGTTTCATTGAAACACGGACCGGTAATATTCACAATGGTACCGCCTAACATGTTTCCGCTCTCAGGTGCATACACGAGAGGCAAATTCGCCCCGGCTGTAACATTCATTATTTTATACAGCAACAATATCATCAAGATTTAATTAATAATTTACGTATACCGTCCAATCGTACCGATATCCTTGTTGCAAGTCCCTGGCATTATCGTCTCGTCTATCCTGAACATGTGACGCCCTGGAAACCCGTTCGCCCAACCCCTTCCGGTCAGATCTCGAATAGTCGTCATTTGCGAATAGGGCTTGTATTCGTAACTCCTTGTACCGTTTCCGGCATTAAAACCAATCTACACGTAGATCGCAACAAACGATTGTAACACTTTTAGACAAAATTACCCCGATTAGAAAAATTTTACCAATTGAAACATACAATCGATCGATATAAGCAAACTCGAGGAAAAGATTTCAAAAAATCGGTTGTCGTGTGATGAACGATTCAGTCAGAAAAATGAATAACAATATGTTTATATACTCGAATAATAATGATCTAACTTAAAATGATTTCCATAACAATGAAAATGCTAAGAAACTTACAAAAGCTGGGATACCACCTTCTCCACCGGTAGTATCGCCACCAGCTTCCGTATGACTGGACCATTGAATGTCCAAGTAATTGAATATCACATATGTGTTCACTTCGTCAGTAGCCAGAACCATTTGAAAAGTATTCGTCTTGTAAAATGAATTCTGGATGCCACCGGTGAACGACATATTCTTCCAGGTCACTATGGCCGCGTGTTTCGGTTCAAAGGAATCCGTGCCGATGATTCCCTCGCGGATATCCCATTTAACGCGTTCGCGCATCTCCACCCCGAATTGGTCTTTCCTCGTTTGCAAATCCCTCTCGAGCCTGAAATTCATTTCCATGACGAAACACCGAATTTTCTTTATGGAACATTCCATTTACAACATCACCCTTTGCGACATTTAACCGACCTAAAGTATACACCCGGCTTTCGTTGATCCGCGTCCGTTTCTCGTACTTCTCCGATGCGACACTTGCTGAAGAATATACCTATGAAACTGGGATCGTTCTTTTTCGGCCAGTCTTTGACCGGGAACACGAGGGGGTACGTGTAGTGTACTGGAGGATCGCTGAATTCTAGGAAACCGTTCATGGACACCTGAAATGCACGATGCGAGTCTTTTTCTTATTTTGTTTTCTATTTGAAAATCTATTTCCAGATTAGATTAAGTTTACAGCTGCTAATAGATTGATAAGGTAGCGAGAAATAACAACGTACTCGGGTGTAGTTAAATCGGAATCCAAAGAAGGGTAGTTGGAAATTAAGGTTCTTGTGTACTTGTGGCGTCGAGGATTGGATTTCTTTTTGGTAATCGCCTTCGCCATTCTCGCCACCTTTGTCGAAGAACCAGTACATGAACTTTGATCGAATTTCTTTTAGTCTGGTGTCCAGTATGGAATAATCGGGAACTGAATCGTCCGGACGAGGCGCGTACCTCTCTGCTTCCGGCAAATCGGAATCTGCAAGGAAACGGGAATTTCGATATTTTTCTTCGACGATTAATCGTTACAATTATCAACCCCTTGGTTGTGGAGGGTGTATATGTACGACCTTGTATATTCAATTGTTTACAAAAATTGACCACTACTGCATTTAGTTGCATATCAAAATGTTTATACGCATAGCTTTTTAATATTAACACAAACTGTGATACAGAAGCTGACTAGAATTTCCTTTCTGACGGTACTGAAGAACGAAAAGGTGAAATGTAATTAATTAGAGCAATTGGATAAATTTATATACCCAAATATTTTTGTATTCGTTAAACCGACGGTGTTAGTGACTCCAATGGATTTTCTATTAATACAGTAATTTTGTCTTTGCAAACGAAATAACGCTGGGTACATATTTACGCGAACGATAACATAGTCTCACGAAATAAGCCAAAAATAAAGGCGAACGAAATCATTTTGGTCGAGATAGGGGATATAAGGGAAAGATTGACGAGCATGTTACGAAAGTCGCAGCGAACTAAATCCAATGATTCATCTCCGATTCACGTTAGAGTGAGTAACTGATAAAACAGATAAGATCTGATTCGTTAGTTGGACTATATATCAAAATAACACCATAGTCGGTTCACAGCACAATAGTGTACCTCTTCAACAAACCCAGTTTTTACACCACGTACGCGTTTAATTCATATATACATAATTCAATGGAAAACTGTATTGAAAAATTCGTACTTACGCTCACGTGGAACAATTCCATACACAGTAAAGTAGAGAAAATATGACGGTCACGCCCATTGATATCGAAATTACTCACCATATCTCACATACTTTCCGTTTCTTTCTCCGGCAATTTTACTGGAGAAATCTCCAGAGAATTCGACCTCTTCTTTGCCTTCGTATTTATCCTCGAAAGTATCGTTGATATTACTTGTACTAGCATCCCCTTTCTCCTCTTCACCCTTGACATGGCTCAGGTGATTACCTTCACCCGGATTCAGATCCGCCACTTCGGATAAACTGTGCACGTGCACCATATCCTCTGGCGGTACTGGATCCTCGTGATTTTCATTGTTGATCGATTCCTTACTTTCAGAGAACGATGTTTCGTGAAGTCCAAACGCATTTTCGAACGTTTCGTTTTCGGTTTGGGCCGATATCTGACTGGTCAATAAAAGGCAGGCACCCCAGAGTAGAAACGATTTCGTAGAAATGGAATTGCGGTCGAGGCGAAGCTCGTTCCGCATTTTTCACGGAGGTAAATGAACCGATTTGTCTAATTTACTGAAAGTGACTGACTGGCTTGGGTTCAGGTAAAACGAACAGCGATAACGGTGCTGATATCAGTTATATCGTGATAACGCCCGTTTATCTCCTTACTACACAGGTGGATAAGGTAACGTTGAAGCGTACGAACTAATAAAACGAACGAAGGGCTAGTGCCCTACTTTCGTGAAGATACGAAACGCCCTTTAAATGGTATAAAGTTGGATGTTTTATCGTTGGTTGAATGAATTGAAATGCTCTTTCACGTTTCTCTAGTGTGTCTAATATGAGAAAACGATCAAAGTTTTGCTTGTTTTATGTAAGATGTTTATTGTATCTCTGGAACGTCGCGCTATTTACATTGGAAAAGATAGTTTACGATGTTCAGTTCTGAAGTGTTACGAAAGTTCGATCTATCTTTTGTTTGAAAATTTATAAGTTCTGAAATGAAGCGCGCGTAGCATCTATGGGAACTATCAGCTGGAAAATAATTGACAAAAAGATTTTTGCTTGACAATGACCTTTTCTACGGTATAGGATTTCATTATGCGAGCGAGCCCTCTTCGCGAATGCTATATGTCAATATTTTTCTTCAGTTGGTCTAAAATTGGACAAAGCGTCATTTTGACGAATATTTATTAAAACACTAAATATAAGAAATTATCAGGCTTAAAATTTACTGATTTATAAATGCATTGTATGATAAATGTACATATGAACACTGACAGATGTATTTAAAGGGGGCAATCTTGCAATTGTTCGCCCTTAAGTTTTTTATTTTTCTTCTTCCCAATGGTTCCCAACCTTTTATATCCCATTAAAGATTTTTGCAAAATCTTAAAAAGTAGATTTCTTTCCTTTTTCTTGTTTTGTACTGCAATTGTATGTTGTACACCAATATCGTCGTAAACATTTGCAAAGGAATTATATATTACATATCTTATGTTGCACAATATTTTCAATTAACAGCACGTATCACAGAAGAAACCTACGAAAGACTCAAAATTCGAGGATACAAAAAAGAAAAAAATGCACAAATATGAAAAAATGTTCCTATAGTTTCATTTTCAATTAGTGGTATTTATGATCTACAGCAGTGATTTGAACGTAATTATCGTGGACATGAACTATACGCTTGATCATTAAGTGAAACATTATTTATAACATTTTATTTGTAATGAAATAATCTGTTCTGACTGAGATGTGATAGCTTTTTAACATTACGACGACGAAGAATTATCTCCATTACTGTCTAGGTATCCTCCTGAACCGTTGACAACAAATGATGTTCCCAAACCGTACAAATGTCCACAATATTTTGCATCATCAATGTTATCTTCGAAAAACATCTGAAACAAATTTTTTCTCATTATTATATTTCCAAGATTATAATTCAAAGAACACTATACGTATTATATGTTAATGTTCATATGCATATATGAAAGTTTTATTTACTTCTCGCATCTTAAAAAAAACCATGCCCGTAAGTAACGAATCAGATCCAGCTTGATGTTGCGGTCCAACTCGTTGAATTTCCAATTGTTCCGCTACCTCTTGTAGGCCTCCTTTCAAATTTTTGCAAGATTTCATTAAATACTGCAAACGAAACAAAGGTAGAGTCTTTGTTATAACAACAAGCAGCCGTTCAAAACAATTCCTCGTGAAGGCATACTTTTACATCGTATATAGTTGGAAAGTATATCCTAAGAAGTTCAAAGAATTCGCTTTCTTCCTGCGGTAAATTTTGGTCTGTAAGAAGTTTCAATAGGTATCCAAAGTCGTAACCAGAATGAAAGGAGAGCCATTTAATATCGTCAACAAGAACAATTCCCGATGTCATTAGAAGTTCAGCAAAATCTAATGGATCGATACCCTCTTCTTCGTGTTTTTTAAACTGTATTCCACTGTTTTGTAACATATCTATGCTATCCTGTGCATACATATCTTCCCTGGTAAGTTATTAAATATATTTTACTGCACGTATTTTATATAATTTTAGTTCAACTATGCTGAAACTTACTGTAAATTAAATTTGAAATTAAATTGCCATGTCGTATAACTGCCACCGGGTGTGTTTCCCGATTCATCGAGAAACGTAAGACCGAGTTGGATTATTCGTAACAGATCTACGTTACATCGTAATAATTGGTATTGATAATCAGCGCTGGTTCTAAATTCACCTGTAATAAATGCAAAATATAGTACATGGCTTTAGGAAACGATTGAGGTACAATTCATTTATCGTTATTAAACCTTACCAATGGGCCTAGCAACTACTCCTGGAAATTCAGTATCCATTGCGATATACTGATACTGTTGCACAACCTGGCGAATAGTACGAAATTCTTCTTCGAGATTGTGGCCCCAAACATCCCGGATCCCACATTCTTCATTACTGGGCATAGTCCCCCCACCCTTCTGCTGCCCTATAGGGTTATTTCCTCCTGTAAACGTGTGAAAATATACATTTTATTTTACATGAAACTAATAAGGAAGAATGTGGCAGTTGTCGTTCTCAGGGTTTCGGAGATACTGATATCATAACTGCGAATTAGACCTATAACTTCCAATGTCATATTTTCTCTTTACTTTTCAATGTTTAGTGTATATTTATATTGCAATGATCTATAATAAAATTAATTATATTGTTATAAGTAATAGTATACTGATGGTATACATCGAACAAATCGACCAAAATCGATCAAAAGGTAATAAAATAATTCTTATCCTAGAAAGGTGTATCCTATTTAATAATCATATGTATCCCTTGTCTACTATTCCACAAGTTGCACGAATAAAAATATTTTTGCGCCAAATTATGTGAGAATATGAAGAAAAACTGTGTAATAGTTTCTTTTTCATAAAGTTAAAATTCTATTATTTATCTTACAGAGCCTACAAAATGGCTCATATATAACTGCACCTTCTAGAATTTGTGCATTCTTCTGAAATTCTCTGAAAGCGCACACCTTTTCTTGCAGCAACAGCGACTGTATAGTTCTTGGGAACTTCATTGCATGTTCTAATCTATTCTACTACTTTCAAAGAGGACTTCAATTATGTCGTTCTTCTGGAAGGATGTTCGAAGATAATTTCATCCACAGAAATCCAAAGCACTTTATCTATTTTGCTTCACAATTCCTGCAATACGTATGCGTCACATTCATTACTTAGAGGTCATATATTTTTGTTACACCTTCTTTTATTTGTTATACAATCAATTATTATTTAATCCGAGCAAACCAACGGGCAAGTTCAACAATGTCTTAGGGCATGCTTTCACGAATTATGCTATGACCTCTAATAATGTTAAGGAGTTAATTTAATGGAGGAATCATACGCGAACGATTACCCTTGTACAAAGATTTAAAAACTTGACATTCACAATATATTTAATACATACCGGTAGCTGAGGGCATAAGGTTAGATATTCCTGTCGTCACCGGGGCTATTTTTGTGTTTAATTCCCACTGTCACAGCTTTACCTCCTTCATATCACTGCAAATGTACAGACAAATATTATCGCATTTTAAATTAATTTTTTAGTCACTGATAGACATATCTAATCTTGAAAACAGGATTAATGCAAATTGAAAATACGTGCAATTCGAGAACGGTACAAAAATTTGAATGCAATGGTTGCTAAATAACATATCACTTTATAGGTTAGAAATCCGTGTAAAAGTGTATTGTTCTTTTACAGCGGGTATACATCGAACAAAAATGTTAAGAGATAATATTAGCACGAAGCCTGAGGGAAAAAATGAAATTAAACAACGAGAAATTCCCTTGGATTGCGTTAATTTTCAAGTAAATATACGGACGAAAATATAGGTTATGTATTGCAGATAAACAAAAACGATTTGTCCGAGAGAATATGAAAGGAGTAAACATTATTATGTACCTCTTTGTGTGGTCGTTGTTCCACACGATGTTTTATTATATACGAAGCAAAGCACAGCTTGAGAAAACACTTATCGGGCTTTTAAATCTTCTGTCACACTTCGAACAGGTTAAATGAGTGTCGAAACACAAAGCAGCGATTCCCTCTACACACAAACTACCTGAAGTTAGGGCGCCAAAATCGCTAGAGTGGATATCGTTCTTGGTGTTGCTAAGTAAGATCACAAATAAGTACCAGGATAGACCTTGTGAGACTTGATGTTAAGTATCCTGTAATACCGACTACAAATACTGATTTTTAGTGGTACTTGCAGGAATCACATTTTAATTAAAGAAAAAAGAATATTGTTATGAGTTGTGAACAGAATTCATATATGAATCACAAATATATTTGCGATACCTTCAAAAAGAGATCCATCATTATCGCTATGTACATACACCATGTACAACTCAATTGAATGCTACAAACATGCTAGTCTCGCAAAAGGTCATTAGAATTTTTAACTTTAATTGAAGCAAGAATCACCTGCACAATATGATTGAAATTATAATAGTAAGAATCGTAAGTTGCTAACACAGGTGCTGAAAAAATACAAGCTGTTATAGTGAACGCTAGAACATGTAATAATTTAAGACATAACGAGGTCTGTAGCAACTTATATTGCGTTAAGTGTTCGTGACAGATATCACAGGCGAGATTTTTTCGATGATATAATATCAAGCATATACGGGCTTGTGATGTCCCAAGTAATTACCTTCCGAGCTAAGAATCGGAAATGTTGGAAGCTACACGTCTTTGTCGCATCGTAGATATGATTCTATAACGCACCAATCGAACAATAATTGCCACGCTTTTTAAAATTCTGAACATTCTACAGTTTTGTTAAAAGGTGCATAGTTCAAAACCCACAAAGATTTCTTATATCATGCCGAACATCTCATTAAAGTACTTTCACGAAATATTACTAAATAATTAAATAGATGTAGAATAACAAAGAAAGTGTTCTACTATCGAATTGCTATTTTACTATAATGCTTAATAGAAAATATGAAATCTTAGTAGAAGTAATAGCATCAGGTCCACATTGAAAATAATAGCAAGGTCTTAAAAAGCCCCAGACGCGTCAAGAAAGGCAGCATTGGACTTTCACTAGGAAGGGCACCATTTACAGGTGCCCAAAGTTTCCTCGAATGATTGATACAAAAGGAATGCACGTACCGTCGTCAAGGAATTAGAAGCACGCATCTCGAGACTCATTTTAGTGGTTAAAAGCATGCCACTTTCGAAAGTGCACGCACACAGTATCAATCTTTACATGAATAATCATTTTGACTGACAGTTCTCTCTACATTCGCGACATATTGCAATCGAGCACTGGAAAGTCTTCGACCCGTGGCCGAAAGAACGGTCGCAAGTGCATGTCATGTAATATCGTTCGGTTGTTATGCATGTTATGTTTGGTGAACTGGAACCGTAAGTACGTGTCGCCAGTCATCCAAACTTCCACTCATGCTTAAAATTATCCAATTTCTCTATTACCGTTGTAATCTACGAACGTGCGTGTCAGGAGAATGCTTATTATTGGCCACACCTTAGCAGAAGAAAATACTTTAACGATCGAACACCAGCTACCACGCTGGTGTCCACTTACAATTCGAATAATAATGATTGTGCATCATAATACCAGCGGCCTTTTTAGCCTTCTACGCGATGCTGCGTTGCATCGATATGTAAAGGAGCGAGTGAGATCTTTTTTACCATTCCTGTTTGTACGAAAGGCTATCTTATATATAGCAAAGGGTTTATCCCGCAAATAAATACATAAATAAACAAATGAATAAGATGAATAAATAAATAAATGAATAACTCTACTTTGCACTCCCTTCGACTTTAACATCTCTACCAGCAGAGTGATCCAGTCTTCGGACAAATTTTACAATTCGCCCTGAAAACGAGCATCTCAATTCCCCTTCCATTGCCACCTATGTTTCTTCGCTAGGTAACTTAATCATAAAACACGAATCCAACATACTCTGTGAAATTAATATGAAATTCGTCGAATTAGTAGTTCCACGAGTTACACGTTGCAATCTCAAATCTTACTGTCTCGTGTCTCGTACACCCTTCAAAGTTACTTGTTCGAGCGTACAACCGTACACGGCAAAGCCCCGGTAACGATTAGATTGAATTAGGTTGCAAGCGAGAACCATTACTGCTTATTGCCATCTACGTTTGCTACGGGATCCGGCCTCTTTATCCATAGAGAAGACGAACGATACGTGGTATTTCGATGGCGAACGACTCACTTATCTCTTCGTGGATTTACTGGTCGCATCTTGAACACCGGTTCGTAGTGCGTCCACCCATTTTATCGAATCGTGCTTTATGAAATTAACCCGTGAACTGGCTGACGAATATTATCTCGATGTGTAACGACGCTACGACCATTGTTGTCGTGCCTCCATTTAGCGATCTTATCGAACCGTTGCTACAAGTGTAACACGCTTCGCTCATTTCCTGACCTTTTATTGGGCTTCTGCTTGAAATATATGGAAACCGTATGCGGAATCTATTATAGATGGTGTAGATACGGATATGGTGCTTTAGGACACTGTATTTTATTTTGTGTGTCCTTTGATTACTTGAATTCAGGTCTCTCTACCAAATTAGTGGAAAAGTTTTTCAGCCCATCAACATAAAAAATAATTCACAAGAAAAATGCAGGTAGAGTAGTTTCCTATGTACTGTCCATATGCAAAGTTTCATTAAAACTGTACATTGTGTGTTAGATAATGTTCCTTCTGAGTACATGTACATGTAAGTAGGCTTGCATGGCATGCTTTGGTCAAAAAATTTACATGTTCGTTAATTACAGAGATCGATAAGAAACTGTTCAACGAAATGTATTATTACAGACTATTGTAATAGTTATGGCTTTAAGTGCGATCTGTGGACTGGAAATTCCTGTAACTCCCGTAAATTGGTACTTTCTGCTGGTGTAAATTTTTATTCGATATCAAGTAATAGGATCAATCACTCCACAACGATGAAAGCCGTCTGCGCAAGGCATTTCTAAATATTGTTCATGTACTCTAAACTGTAATTAAATACCGCCACGCAAGATACATTAGTTACCCGCTATACATTTTTTTGTACGTTATTAAGCGTGCGTGAAATCATAAAATGCAATTATTATTAAAGAGCGACGATGATTCTGATTTATTGGAATGATTAGAATTGTGATTTCGAAATATTTGTAAATATCTATAACATATTGTTTCTAAAAGTCTTATTCCGCGCGGGTCCTATTATTTTACAAAGTTTTATCATCTTATTCGTCAATGCAGAATCCATATCCTTATCTTAAACGAAACATATTTGAAAAGACAAAACTTCCCGCGAGGTTACTAAATAACAAATTTATAAAATCAAATCTTAATGCTTAATTAATAGATATAAGGAGAACACCAACATTGTACAATACAATCTAATATGTTCTCAGACAATTCGATTAGGCTTCGCCTATGAATAAATCATTCAGCCGATGTGCATCTCTAAAATAGATATAATACGGCGAATTTGGTGGAAGAAAATCTATTTCGAAAGGATGACGACGAAGCAAACTACCTCGAGCAATCTATCTCCGCCAGGAGCAGTGATTTACATACAACAAGGCACCGCAATGATTGCCTTCAGAATACATTAGCTCGCATGCTCTGGATACAAGGGAACCAGCAAACAAAGTACAACCGAACTCGGACCCTGTACTCGCGTCGAAGACATATCGAAGGAGTAACAATCGAATTCAAATCGTCGCGAGGTTCGATACGAAACGTTTGAAAACACCACAAGGCTTTCAAGAACTTGTTACTCTACGTAATGCTTTATTGTTAACTGGTAATACTTCTATTTTATTCATGGGCCCATTCTTTGCCTGAATTTTAACTATTGAATTGGCTTCGATTAATCGAAACCGCTATTTCACTTATTTCTGTAGACAAAATTAAATAGTTCACTCCAAAGGGAGTGATATTGATAGTAAAATAATACGTGTATTACATTTAATTCATATTATAATATTCTTCTTACTATATTTATCATAATTATTATATTATCATTTTCCTTGAACAGTCATTTTTGTATAATAATAAATTCGTGGATGGATGAAACTTAATATCCCACAATTTAGATGAAAATCAGAAGGTCTTAGCCATTAATATATTAATTATTTACACTGCTAGGCGGGCACGCAAAGTTTTTCTCCAGTATCTATACGTAATCAGCAGACCAATATTCCAATATTATGGATATTATCAAGTTCTTCTTTATTAAACGTATACACTGACAATAGTCGTTTACAAATAAACATGCACTGCTTGTATCCGACAAAAAAGACTGATGATCAATAATCGGAAGCCTAAAAGCACCAACACGAACGTTCACAGAAATTCACAAGTTCGTGAAAACCAGATTTCCCCGCAATCGTAAAGTAAACCTCGGCGAACATAGCGCTCACTGTGTAACCTCCATAAAAAAACATTCCAGTTCTATGTCGAGTTGCAACGCGACATGTATAGGTGCATGCGTAAAGTACGCGTGACTGAGTTTCCGCGGCCGTAGATTAAGTCGCGAACTGCTGGCCTGGCCTATCGTTGCCTCCTATTAGAATTACTTTCAAGCACCCATTGTGATCTGCTCGTTTCCATAGATCGCTGGCACAAAAGAAATATAGCGTAGGACACGACGATAGAGCCCTCGGCTATTGCCACACACGTGGCTGATAACCCGTACGATCTTCACCGAGCAAACACGCTGTAATTGCATGGGTTCCGCATTTTTCCACCCACATACAGAGGGACCAATGCCTCTATCTTTGTTCCTTTTCCCTCTTGGGCCAGGTTGCATCCATACCCGTTGACTATAATACGTTCTCCTCTGGAAGGCTGGTTCGCCATTTGCCTCAGATCCTTGTACTACTTATCGGTACCAGCCCCAGGCGAACCTGGCCGAACCTAGAATCTATGCATCACCCTCGGTTCATTCATTCTTCGGGGCTACGACGTCGACGCGAGAAGAGTGTTTTGTATTCGGTGGACGATTTCTGTTGGATATTAAGTTAACACTTTTGCTTTGGTGAGTGCCTGTAAATGATGTATTTAGTGTGTCATTCATTTTAGGATTCTAATTATCATCTTTAATAGGTTTTTGGGTGAACTTTCTGGAGGAAATATTCGGAGTGTGTTTGCGTGCTTGCGTTGTGCCGTGGAAAATTGGATCTTTGTGTATTTTGGCTGTTAGTGGCGCGATTTATTTTATCTGAATATCTAAGTGATAGTATTTATATTGTTAATAATTGAGGAGAGTATAGTATAGCACTGTATAAATTAAAATATTTATGAACTTGATACGAATTATCGCGTGGCAACTCGAATATGCTTGAACGTCAGTTTTCCTTTCAGTTATCTTACATTTAAAAGGATATTATGTTTTATAGTATCATTTGTGGATACTTAATAATTGTTACAAATAGAACGCTTTTCGAGCTTAATTTAACTCTGTTCGGGTGAAGCACTTTTCTTTTACGAGTAAATCTATTGTTAACATTTCTGAGATTTATTGCTAAATTCGGTAAGTCTAAGATACATGAAACGGTACAGTGTAGTTCAGTGTGAAAAATAAATATTTTGTTGTACGACTTGGCGAATCCTGATAAAAAGATCGTGTTTCATTTTTATTATTTTTGAAACCCTTTGTTTCCTAGAGCTTTATTTTACGATTCCATAAAAATACAGCATTGAAAAATACCTTCCTCCAAGATAGTGGCGCATTTCTTTCAATCTTATATTCTTTTTTTTGTGGAACACAAGTTTCTTGTAAGAGAAACCTCTGTAGAATTTGTAGGACGTACTATTTTCTCTGAAACATAAGTCACAACGTTTAAAGAGTGGATATCACTTAATTCTGTTCAAATAAAACGACTATCATTGGTTATTAATGGTAATTATTAATAGTAACTGAAATTAATATTAATAACGTTCACATATGTAATCTCTCGAATACGATGACCACCATTTTTTAAATTACGATTATTATATAGCTCGCGAATTAAGAACATTAGAAGAAGATAAAATCTCCACCAGATTAATGTATTAATATTAATATTAATATCAAAATGTATTGCGTTCCACTTTCTTAAATTTCACCACTTTTAAAACCACGAAGCACTCTTCAAAATGTGCAGGAATTTTTCTGTCTCGAGAAAAAAGAAACCCAGTTAGTTCGAACACATCTGCATCGTAAAGTCAAACACATTGTGGAAAAATTTCACCATTAGTATTAACTTATAATAACAAACTTGATATAACATTGAAATTACAATATATTATACAATGCTCCAGTTTTTTTTTCTTCCATCTTAAAACTTTAAAATGTAATAATTCCTCTACCATTATCCCCTGCCAGTTAGTACCGTAAATTAAGCACACACACCCGTCATCTCATTCACACTCTCTTACTAAATATTGAATGGCTTGGCTCGTCTCTTAAATTCAAATTACCATTACAGTGACCGACAGCAATTAATATCGTTTCGGAACATTGTCAAATGTTGAACTTAAAATGACAAATTATCAATAATATTTCTATACAGCTTGAAACACTTGGTGGTTCCGAACGCTCGAAACCCCTTGAACTATTTCGAACTGTGAACCTCTGCCGTTTGATAAATTATCGTAACGGCCAATGGGACAGTAAGGTTCCCGTCCTCCTGCAAGATTCACGAAGCGATATTAACGATAAAGCCGCCGCGCCGGTGATATTTACGAGTCACGAAAAGTATAAAACACCGTGTCACTATAAAACCAGAGGCATTATTACCGATAAACCAGCGACGTCACTGGAGTCCAGGCCGAATCGTGAGGGAATCGTGGTAATGGAAGCAATTTTGCCCTCTAAACGGATACAAATAGTACGGCGATAATGCAGTGACACGCTTGTGTATCGGCTCCTCGATACCTTCATGATTTAATGCACGTCACAGGTAACGGGTGTTTCACGGTAATATTATACGGGGTTTGCTGGCCCATGCACTTCCATAGACACATGGCATTGTGCTCGAATATGTGAAAATAGGCTTCCTTTAGTCCGATCTCGACTCGGGAACCGCTGTTTCCGTGTAAACAACGGACACTGTCAGACAGATTGTTAACAATCGAGTAGAAACGTTCTTTGACTTTATGGATCGTGCTGGGTTATTGCAAGATCGAAGGAGCGTACATGATTTTAGTTCTTCATTTGCTACGTACCTGTTCAATTTTTATTGTTATGGATAAGATTGATTTGACATGATTTATTTGGTTCCCGTTTGCCTGGATTTTCTTTTCTCCAAATTAAGGATTACAGAGAGTTTTATTTACATCATATTATTAGCCTTTTGGATTGATCACATTATCCGTGGAAGTATTGACGCAGATATTTCTGAATTGTTTTATTCGTTTCTGTGAATATTTCCGATATACAGTCTGTACAAATTGCTGCCAAATTATCTTACTGTCCACCTTCTGGAAGGATAAGAAGTTTACTCACAACTCTTTTCACAAAATCACAACCTTACACCAAATACATCAAACAATACCGCACTTTGACAAATCTTTTCTCAATCAACTTTCCAATTATATCATTTACCGACAAATTATCACCATCGCAAGTTTTCCAAACCCACGAAACCTCGCTTAAACAGTATTCGATACGCTTGAAACGCTTTCACAGTAAAAGCATCGTCGTTTCCGCAACTGCACACAAAACTGTCGAGAGGTATACTGAAAAATGTACAATGTACCGCAGTACGGTATAAACTCGTCGCTTACAGTTCTCCCCGGAAGGATATCGCGTGACCAAGGGTGCACAAGCGGGTTTCTTCGAGCCTCTCGGGTTCAGAGTTGCCTCGGAGAGTCGGAAAGGTATCCAGGTAACTATTGGCAATTTTCCTTATTAAATGCACCGCTCGCGGTTATCGCGACGCGTGCACGCTCGTTCGTGCATGTAGACACAACGTTATTTGTATATGACGTGGCGCGGGGACAAAAACGGAGACGGTTTAAAGTTTCTGGAACGCGTTTAAAGGGGGCTGCCGGTAATCCAAGCTTCGGCGATCGTACGAAAGGGCGAAACGGCGAACGCGTATCTTCGCAGAATTTCCATAATTAGTGGGTGGCGAACGTAGGACTGTTAGCAATGTGAGAGTTGGCAGGTTGCTAACTGATTTGCATCCAAACGCGGTACTCGTCGTATCAACGGGGCCCGTGCTACTTTCGTTATTACTTCGTCACGGCGGGGCATGCTTTCTTTGGTCCCGACGAGTACACGAAAATTAATTCGAGGAGGTAATACCGTTTTCGAGAATGGCTTGACGCCGCTGGAAAATACGTACGATCGTTCGATTTACGGGGCAACTCGTGCCACTGAAGATAGAGAGTAACGATCCATTTATAAATTTCTTTCTTACCAAATGTATCACGGCTGGTTTGAGCGTATAGCCGGTCTTTTTTGGGCGAATTTATATGGGGCAATTTTGTGCCGTTAATGACCCTAAAGGATGAAAAATTGCTCCAAAAAATGGAGACGCGCGGTGTGGTCGTCGTGGTCTTGTAATTTTGTCCGCGTACCGATACGTAAGCGGTAAGTAACATTTTCTTCGACATTTGCTTAAATTGGATGGCTCAATATTTCATTTTTTAATCCATCGATCCAAATATGGGGTATTTTATCATCATTGCCGCGAGATCGATGTTGAGATATTGTCGATTTTGCAAGTCAATAGCTTAAAGGCGGGGTAAATACGATGGATGTACGTGCTTGATCACTGTGTGTGTAATTACGTATTTATCAATGTTCGTGACATATGTACGTGTCACTGCTACTTTATGTATGAAAACAGTGAATTTTGTCAGTGGAATAACAAGAAACAATTACGGCGGGGCACAAACTATGCAATAAAATTTAACTTCATTTTTAACAGCTACACATGGATAATTATAAATACAAAGTTTATTCTTATAGTAAATAACAAAGCGCAGGAAATGGATCATGTTTATGTCATCCCCTTTCCTTTTATTTTCCGTTAATGCACAACCTCCAATAAAAATGTTCTTCTGCCCCGCCAGAAATTCGATACTAGACGTATTTAAAAATCTCCATCGTCGTCAGCACGTCGCAGCTATTATTGTTACCTGTCCCTCATTTGACGCTCGGCTAGTTACCGCGTTTATGGAATATGATTTACGCGAGGAACGCCCAAGGAAATTATGGCATCTTGGGTTTCTATAATGCGAAGATTTGCCGCTCCTGGAGCCACCTAATCCAGCTGCATGCAAGAAGATCCTCTTATCTTGAGGACACGTTCTCTCGCCGTGTAAGGCGATTATCTTCGGAACCTCGCGTGAAAAGATACCTGGCCTCCCCGCGAAATTCAGAGAACCACGCGACGATATTTGGGACTTCCTCTTGCCACCCGGTGGCAATTTTTAATTACTTTTAATCGAGTGCGCGTCGATCATCGTTGACGGTGATTGAGACAGGTAGAAATTTATTCGAATTTCGAATAGGTCGAAAAATGGAAGCAATGAGGTATTACTGCACGGGTGGCGTGGCTGTCTTTTGCATGTGAAACGACTGGAAATTTGCAGATGCGTGGAAACTATAACATCGAGAATCGTACCACTGGGTAATCACGAAAATTACTCACGAGCAGAATTCTCTGGACGTTCTCTGGTGATTTCGGTCGAAACGAAAGTTCGCGGTCGGAATATGGCTGTTCAAGGTAAACCAGCGGCCACTTGCCCCATTATAATTTCGACTCGGTAATTTGAGCATCTATTCTCTTTCATGTAGGCCGGGATACGATTGAATATGTTTCGTTGGTTTCGTGGAGCTACAGTTAAGTTCATGTTCCTGGTAAGAATAATTGATCGACGGTTGCGAATTAAACTGTTAGATAGACGTCATGTTGAAAAGATGTGAAAAATTAGCTTTTCGTATTATTGAATATTTATTGTCACGCGATCGGGCTACAAGAAGTATTCGTTTTTAATTATAAGTAAAAAAAAAATGAAGTTGTATTGAATTATAATTCTCCAGAAATGATCACAAGAAATAATGAATAAAGACTTATAAAAAATTTTTTAAAATCTGTGCCAATTTAGAAATAACTAACTATATACTCTGTTTTTAATTACGGAGCACATCGAAAATATTTGCAGGGAAATCTGTGAATCATCATTATTATTTATGATTTCAATTAATATAAATATGTTCGTGTCTACTCGTTATTTGTTCACCTGTGCCAGAAATAGCGGCTGGAAATTCGATACCGAATTTTATACACACATTTTACCCTTGTTAGATTGTCATAGCAGTCACTGACCGAGATCGTTTTACCGGCGAGAAATTATTTTCCCGCTCGGCTGGACCGGTATCGATCTGTGGATTTAATTGCACAGGAGCGGGGTATCTTACGGTTTATACCAGAAGGTTAAATTCTGATCCTCCATAATCCCTCTTCAAACTGGTAACCTGAGATGTTTCGCTGCTATGGGGGAGACTTCTTGGACATCGGAGAACCCTTTCTTTACGTTTGTTTATTCTATATACACTTTGCAGAATATCTTATAGATCGCGACGAAGATCAACGTGTCAAAAGTTAAATTTCGAAGGAAGGGCTGAAGCGAGTCAACTGAGGCGGAACAAGTTTTGGATCCTTCTTCTTAATTTTTCTAGGTAAGAAGGCGGTCAAGGTGATCGTCTATCTCCAGCTTAGATTTTGCGGATATTATTTATGAAGAAGGACGACCTAAATTAATCGACCGATTGCCTATGTATTCGACGTTAGCGATAAAAAAATATAATGATCTTACTTGCACAATGTTCTGTGTAACACGCAGTCTAGTACAATATACTGACTAAGCGTTAATACGAATACCTTTTCCCCGATAACAAAACAGTCTGACCTGCACAACGAAAATATTTCCAATCCTAATCGCACCGCACTAAAAACAATTGAGACCATGTCTCCATTCCCTCACACTAAAACCACCCCGTCCCAACTCGCGTTCATCCCCAAACTGCAACACAACACACCCTGCGACGAACATAAACGTCAACGCACAACCACTCCCACCTTTCGCCCGCTGTTCCCGCACCAGCGCGTCGATCTGCTACTCGATGCGGGCCGATCCTCTCTCGGCGTCCAAGATCGAGAGTGCCAAGACTTCGGTCGGTACACGAAGCCCACGAGGGATCGTTCATGGACCGCGATGTCCATAAGCGTTCAGCCTTCAGAAACCGGCCGCTTGATTTACCGTTTCATCTTCCATTGATCCTAACAGCAACAGAAACAGCAACGGCAACAGTAGCGGCGGTAGCAACGACAGCAGGTGTAGTAACTTGCAGAACGGCATCAGGCGTCTACCTCGGTTGTGCACGGAATTGTGCTGAGTTCGTGCTGGCAAGGCGACGTACGAGTGATTTGCATCGGGCCCGCAACCCACGGGAGGAGCGAGCATAACGGGCCGGTTAGCCACTCGACGCCGTTTCGTGTCTGCCACTTGGTCACCGGTAATTAACAGGCTCCGTGAAGCACCGTATGAATCGAGTGGCACAGCGCGACATGCTTCTGAGCCCGTGTCAAGATGCTCCGCGGCAGGGAAGCGTCGCGACGGCTTTTCTTGCGCCCTATGCTCCCTGCCGTTGTCCCGGCGATTAATTGTCACGGAAACGCTGTTGTTTCAACGGAACCAAGCTACAAACTCCACCTCTCTGTGCACGTACGTGTATACATGTAATATATATATACACGTTAGTACGTACGACTTTCTTGTGGAATTACTATTTGTTCGGATGCCCGTTGTATGTGCCCGAATTTGCGATCACGCGAGCCACTGATGCATGGGAATTGAAGTGATTGGATGCTAGATCCGTCTTCACGATTTAGACGGTCTGCGCGGTATGTCGTAGGATAGATGTTTAGTATTATCAATGACTGTTAGTAGTTTCACTGCATTAAATGAATTTATTATTCTAAACTTGTAAGTAAATCGATTTATTATTTGTCGGGTGTATACTCTAATGCGACGAGGGATAAAGATTTTATACGTTAACTTCCGGCATCGAAGATCCCAGAAATCATTCCAATGATTACCAGTCACTAATAGAACACCGCGATTCAAAATCGTTTCCCGCGTTCGCCACTTCGTACCCCCCGAACGAAATATCGCGTCGTATCTCACCAAAGTACACTTTACACATCCCGTTACGATCGTCCCATCGGGCACGCGCAATGCCATCCATCGGGGCAGACACACCGCTTAACAGTGTATCATTTAGCAGCCTCAATAAGTGTCGAGAAATTGCCGCCGGCTGTTTACTCGACAAGCTTATAAATTGCCACACCGCGCCACGCCGGTCGGGAGGAACCGTGCATTTCCAATTTCAAAGAGTGCCTCCGCGATTGTACAGAGGCAGCGTTGCGTTTGCCGCAGTCAGCCTGAAACAAAACGCGATTCCGCTGGTTGCCGGCACGCCGGTACACGAGAAGAAGCTTTCCACCTGATACTGCCGGCTATATTCACGCGCCACCCAGTATTGTGTTCCCCTTGTGAAGACCATTTGCTTTCTGTTAGGGGACCGTGTAACGGTAGACGCAGCCAACGACGACGACGACGGCGACAACGGCAACGACAACGACGACGACGCTAAGAGAGGGCTGGATAGCGGCGATGGCGTTCTATTTAATTAAGTTTGCATTGTATCGAAGTGCACGCTGCAGGAAAAGATCGTTATCGAACTTTCGCGAGATATGACGTTGGCTGGCCCGCCACACTTATCAGGGACGATCTGCCGGAGCAAATGAACGGTCGCGTTCGAACGTTCACTCCTAACGAGATCGAGAGCTTCGCCCTCGCGTTCCTTCCACCTCCTCTGGTTCGTCCTGCCGGTTCGTACGTCGTTTAATGCCGCACGCAGCGCATATTTCCGTGCTCGACGAACCAACGATGTTTGTAATGGCGGGGAATCTCTTGTATAATTAACGTCTCCCGCGGCTCGACGTCTGACGTCGTGCCGGGGAATCTCGTTTTCTGGAACAAATGCGCCACGCTGCGTGCTTCGACGTAGATAGGCCGCGGTGAAAAGGACGGATAGGAAACCGGGTACTATGAGGCCGGCATAGTTGCTGGAAACGGGGCGATCGATGCTGCTGACGGTGAGGGGGTTCGAAGGGATAATTAAGTGCCAGAAGTGAAATCATTTGGGAGTCTGATGAATTTGGAATAATTCGTATGAAACTGGCGAGGAAGATCGGTGTGTCTTAACGGGGATCGAAGGTTGCAGATTCCGGTGAAGTTATATCGTTCGTTTTATTGCGCATGTCGGAGACCTTGCCAATGATTTTTGTTCAATTTTATTAATATTCTTCATCTGGATCTTTGTCGGTGATATATCGTGAAATTTACGGTGACCCAAAAACTTTTACAAGTTTCGTGGAACATATGTTTTAGCATTATTGCGAAATAAAGAAAATTTTCTGTTTCCCTCAAAAACGCCACTTAAAAATTAAATACAAAAATGTGATACAACCAATTGTGATTTGACGAGAATCATGGTAGTTGTTTGGCGCACACACACACACACGCATGGCAGTGTTTAGAAAAATGTTACTTATCAGTTATTGAATATATACTAGGACCACAGAAATGAAGAAATATTAATTAAAAGCAGAAAAAAGAGGCATCAAGAAGCACAAAAAATATGAATATTATTGTATTTTTTAAAGTGATTTTCCTATTCGCGGTACGTGCTCTCACAAAACCTGGCCCAAATACGAGCATTATATTAAAAAAGCTTTCGCATACATACGCGTGTCACCTTTTCAACGGCACGTATTACTGCGAGTTATTAGCCCAAAGCATCACGTGCGACAAATAATTTGCATTCACAGTTGCACCGGCCAGTGAAAAAGTGACCTGCTTTACGATGGAATCGTCAGAAAATATTCCAGGAATGTGTGCAGGTCCGTTTGAAAAATCTCTATACGGGTAATTAAGGTTGTCCAGAGTGTGCGTATTGTAACGAAGCGCCCGCGGTTTCACTTGCAAACGCGTACGGGTGTTTGTACGAATTTTTTGAATTGCGGTCAATTAAAACAGGGTCTGCGCGTTTTTAGAATGTGTGCGGAAATAATAGCTCAAGTAAGCCGCTTTTAATAATCTCGAAGTGTAATAAGATGAACTTTTACGAAGAATAATAATCCAAGTATAAATCTCGAGAAGCTTCGAGCGTTTTATAGATACCAGGTGGTTTAAAAACTTTTATTCCCTTGCGGATGTAAGATAAAAATTTGCCGTTCAATGGCAGCTTACCCAGATCTTTATAGTCGGTAGACTTTTTCTTATTGATGGTATTTTTGTCAAATATTTCCTTAATTTTGTTTACAATGTACGTAAATGATGGTGTACTGCGATATGGTAAACGTATTTTTGTTCGTTTTTATGGGCTTTCCAATTCTTTCGTTAAATGTGGAATTTTGTGGGTTAGCGAAGTATATACTTGCGACAATTTTTTTTTATGCAAATGTACAGTGTTTATAACAATCGTTTCTGTTTATAAAATCATGACAATTTCTAGTTATAGTAATAATGTCTGGGAAAGGTGCTACATCATCTTCTTTTTAATCATTTATACGAATCACATAAATTTTAACTATCCAAATATGATCTGCGAATTAATAGAAATATCTCTACCATATAATGAATATATAATGAAATATCATATTAATGAAACTAACACGAATTTTTGTTTAGTCACATTATAAATTCGTAATGATCAATTTCTTACAATGAATAGATTATCGTACCAAATAATTAAAAAAAGCAATCGGTTGATAAAAAATAAATGGATGCAATAAAATTTTATTTATAATGTTTTCAATATTGCTATCGAATCATCGAACGTAAATCGATATCAATTAAGTCCTCGTTAGTTATTTGCAGCTTTATATACAGCCTGAAAATTCACAAATTGTTCATTACTTTCAACGTTGAATGTACATACGTAGTGTTAATCTATCGTAATTCGTGCGTCAAGTTGCTGTCAAACACATTCTATCAAATACCTCTACGTTGAAGCAGAAATGAAGGGTGGAGGTATGGTGTTGCGCTTACACTGAATTTCAATTTTCCTACTTTAATATTTATGAATTGGCCTCTATTCTGGAAAAATGGAGCGGCGAGAGTCATAAATTTCTTTATTATGCATAATGTCGCTTACGAAGTGAAGCGAACGAACCGAATTTCAGCTCGGACGTTGTTTTTTATTAATATTACACCGTAGATGCAATTGCAAGACCGTAAATGACGGGACGTATACCTTTCTAATGTTGGTATTAGATTACCTTCGATAATAGGACAGAGGAAGCGAGTCAAATATAAAATTCGAGATAACAGAAAAGTAGTGTGCAAAATTAAATATATTTGTTTAATTTATCATTCTTTTTTTAGACATAAATGGTAAGTCTCCATTATTATTGCCACATGTATTTTACCAAATGGTCTTAATTGTACGCAAAAAAATGATTTAATTTCTATGAAACTTGTTAACATTTAAAACTAATCAATACGTAGTACTATTTCACGAATTGCAGTGTTTCAATTTTAAACGATTCTGTGTACGCTATTATTCATTTATTGTTTAATCATTCACGGATTAGGTGAGCCACGTTAATTATGGATTATGTTAGTTTCAAATTACATTGATATTCGTGTTACCGAAACAGCTACAAATAATCCCTTTGTTCGTAATTATATTATACATGGAAATCAATATGAAAGTTCAGAGCTGAACTAGAAACTGTGTATCCATAGGTAACAGACGAGAAACAATAAACATAGTTGCATGCTCAATTAGGTTACCATTATAATTATAATTTATATTAAACCGTGGATTTAATACAACCATAAACGAGTCTACGCGTAGAAATTCATTTAACGCCGCTAATACATTAGATTTAATATTAGCTTATTTACATTTCAATTTCCGAATGTTCGCTGATTTGCGACCGCGTAATTGTTTAATTGAGATTTCAATTTCTCTTCCTGCATTCCGAGGGTTCATTATCGCATGAAATGCTCCCTCCCTTTTGTTTATGGTCTAATTAAGCAGAGGCAAAGTGATAAGTCGAAGCGTGTAACGACGACGATACGAATGCAATGAAATGAGCCATTTATTTACACACGTTCACAAAAGAAAGAAGGGAAAGAAAGTTAGGCATGTGGTAGTAGAACAACATAACATAAATACCGAGAGTGCAGACCCGTTTCAGGTGGAGTAATGCAGTAGCTTGTAAAGATCGTCCCTTGTCGTCATAACTGTGCGCTTTAAATGCCTCTCGAATGGCAGTAATGAATTTCTCGAAAGATTAATTCGAAAATTTTCATGCGTCACGCGATTTAACGAGGGCCCGCGAAATGTGTTTCAGTTTCGGCCGTTCCCGTGCTCGTCCTCCGTGTATGCGCACTCGAACTGACGTGCACTTTATCTGCCACCCGAATCGTAAAAAGTACGCTCTAATGAGCCAACCGGCGTCGTTAAAGTAGCCCTTCAAAGATTCAACAATGATAAATCATCGCGATTACCTGTCGAGATATCAATACCTCCCTCCCTTTCGATAATCGTCGATAGGTACAAATTAAGAGAACGTCATACTTCTATTGGGGTTATGAATTGCTATAATTACCCCGTTATCGCTGTGTTAAGTCTTTTCCCTTCGTTTTCCTTTCGATTGCTCCCGCCGCCAAATATTTCGTAAATAAAGTACTGCGCCTAATAATTTGTGGTTGATTGTTAGGTGGTGACAGTATGAGTAACAATAATAATAATTTTGCGCGCACTCGGGCTAATTAAAAGAACAATGCAAGCTTGAAATTTCATTCAACCTCGAATACTGTTGGATATGAACATTATATTTCAAATTGAGAATTGCAACGAATTTATATTTGGAGAGGCAATTTTCTCTTAACTTCTTTTCACCAAGAAATCGAAATTCCATGACGAATTCCGGCGATAACTAAATATCAGAGGCGACAAAAGTGAAATATTCTTCCGCAATATAGCGTACCCAGAATGTGCGAGGATCGTCGTGAAATTGGCACGTTCCGGCTTGTATCGGGATCGAATTATCCGGTGGTGGTGAGTTGCGAGTCTCGCAGGAAATCGATGCAGCTCGTTCGACGAGACGCGGTTTCCGGTTTTTG
Source organism: Nomada fucata (assembly GCA_948146005.1). Lineage (NCBI taxonomy): Eukaryota > Metazoa > Arthropoda > Insecta > Hymenoptera > Apidae > Nomada > Nomada fucata. The sequence goes on from OX411275.1 coordinate 12,338,051, forward strand.
CTCGGATGTCGCACGTAAATACGCGAATCGGCGTCGTTTTGGAGAAACTTGTCGCGTCTTCGAAGTGAATGGCACGAGACACCGGATAAAACGAACCCTCGAAACCCGAACGAAGTGCGTGATTCACGACGGAGGCAAGGCAGTCTTTCGTGTTTTCATGGGTCGTATTTCAATGGAATTCTCTTGTGAATTTCGTCAAAAACACTTGCCATAATTATTGCAGAGTTTGGCAACATTAATCTGATTATGTAGAAGATCGCTGCTGCATCATACTAATTCTTTGATCGTGTTTGATTCGTTAGATGAGTTTCTTTGCGACGGATTTGATAGACAGAACGAAGACTCTAATTTCTGTTTCCTGCTTTGAATATAAGAGGGCAATTTTGTAACATTGGGAGTATAAATCAATCATATAATTAAATTTTACGTAATCTTATAATCTACAGCTTATTAGCATTAATATAATTCTGCATCCTTTTATATCTACAAAAAAGCAGATCACTATCTAGCAAAAATTGATTTCTTGTTTCGATACCCAGAATACATATATATTTCTTTTGGTATTCTCAGTTTAATACTAGTACATACCCCCAGGCAACCGGTTATATAGATTTTTGCAAGTTACACACGTTCCTCAGTTTTAGGTTCCCTCCTAGTCGCCACTTAGAAATGTTTGAATAACTAAAATCCAATTGTGCAGCAGATTAAACATTCTACCTCTAACTTTATTTTAACCGAACGTTACTTCCAAGTAACAGAAAACTGTTCAGCCAACTCCATTTACCTTCTCCCTCTACTATATCAAAATAAAATATTCGCCGAAGAAGTATCTCATTCACAAGAAAACCCTACAATAATCAACCAAAATATATTACATCTCCCGCTGATATTCGAACAGGGCGTGAAACCTAGCCACTAATCAGAAATACCCGCCCGACCAGAAATTCGCCTGCTAAACGATAACGTTCGATCCGGGAAACCAAAAACTCGCGATTAGAAGACCGCAAGAAGAAATTTCCGACCGACCGTCTAATCAAGAACCAGTAACGATACGTCTTCCCTCTATCCGTAGCCACGACGTTCTGCAACTTTTGCAACTCGTTCGCGAAGGTGTCTCGGCTTAAACATTGCACACGTTGATTAATAGAGCTGCTCCGTTAAGAAGACAAAGTGTTGGTGCTATTCCCCCGTGCGAAATTTCCTCTCGAACGAGACAGTCTTTACGACAGACTTTCGGAACTGCGTCCCGTCCCGAGGACGAGGCGTTTATCCGGGTTACTGGTCCACGTCGGGGGAACGGGTTGGTTCCGGGTGAGCAGAAGTTGGGCCCCGACCTCGCTCGGGTTAAGTAATTTGTCGATGCAGAAGGGTTAATGCTATCCATCACTAAAAGCGAAATTTACGACGTAATAAGGCCGCAAGCATGCTTCCACGATCTATCTCGGGAACGTCTCATCTCTAGCCTCCTTTCGCAGCTTCTTTCATCCTTTTTGGTTCCTCTTCGACTGCTGGTTCCGTCGTGTATCGTGACCTTTCTTGTCTGAACATGCGTTAGAATTACAAGTATATATGTATATGTTCTTAAGTTGGATATATTGTGTTAAATTTTAAGGTCCGTTCGGGATTAATTAATGCGATTGGGTGTTGAGATGGGCACACCGGGGGGACAGGTAGACATTGTTTGGATATTTTGTGTGGAACTGCTTCCGCCATGTTCAGAGGATGTGTGTAAGGAGTAGAACTGCGCGTATTTTGTACGATGAGCCTGAGTTATGGTCTTGTGTAATATCTTTTTCGGTGTACTGAGCTCACGGTGTAATGTTGTGAATTATCGAAGGGCTGCTGACTATAATACATACATACGTTGCTTATGGTATCATAACTTGGTGGATCTATTGTATTCGATTTTATTATTTATATAAATAAAGGTTGTACTGGTTTCACGCAACATTTAGTTTCAGTAATATTTCATCTCTGCTGTCCCATTGGTATATTAGAAATTAAAATTCAAGGAACCTACCGATTATCTAGCGCAGCATTATTATTTGTGTTTAAAATGGTTCTGTGACATACTGCTTTATGTCCATAAGGTGTAATATTGAATATAAAATAATGTATTAAATAATATTAAATATAAATTCTACGAATTTTTAGTACGAACGATAAGTTTATGTTTAAAATGGTTTTGTAACATACTACTTTATGTTCATAAGGTGTAATATAATTGGATTTGGGTCTATGTTACGATTATACACGATTTAATACGGGAAATTCTCATTCGTGGAAGTCGAAAGCTTGAGAATTAATATAGGTGACTAAGCATAGGTAGAAACTCTAATGGATGTCCAACAATTTATGGTATCCAATGAAAGTGACCTCATGCTTGTAGGATGTGATGTACAAGATTCATGACATGCAATGGAGAGGATATGAGATTTATAAATGTGACGGTGATATTACCCTCGTGAAATTCTACACAAACTACCCCTTGAACGTTTGAATACACCTACCATGCATGTATGTATTCTGCATTGCAATACAAATTTTATACCCTAATACATGTTCCTGCATGATATCTCGAAAGACAAAATTTGACTTTAATCCTGATAATCGCAAAGGACTCAAATGATGTCAAGAGAGCGTAAGAACTTATAAAATAATAAATTATGGGACACTTTGAAATTGTAAAATTATATTGCACAGCTGCTATATTGATCTAAATTCGTTTAACATATACAGACGGAAATATTTATATGTCTACCGAGACCTCTAATAGCCTCGGCACTGCTAAAGCTATTTTAGAGTTTTATTATTTAAAGACCCTCGGAGACCAAAGATTTACACGGGACCTAAGGGTTCTAAAGATCCTGGGCCTTCTATGTGTATACATATATACCCCTAGTGCTACAAAATTCCTACGAGTCTCAAAGGTCCTAAGAGTGAAGGATCCCATACGTCCCATAGATCCTGTAAGTCCCAAGCATACCGTCGATTATTAACTTACACACTTTTTACATTAAACGTCGTCATTTAGTGATCAATAACCACCCGCCAGATAGTGTGCCACGCATCGAAATTAAAAAGGCAAATAGAATATCTCTACCGTTAATAAATAATTCCCAAAGTACAACAAAAACAATCCCCCTTACTTCCCGAGTCCCGAAGCAGACGGTCACAAAATATCGATGAACTTCAGTGCCTCTAATAAAAAATGAATGGAGCAGTCAGTTTCATCACTTTGCTGAAACTTTCCCAAAGGGGACACGAAGCTTCTCCGTGGCCGAGGGACACGACTGCAACGACAGCTTCTTCTTTCATGAAACTTTATCGAATTGCGGCATCCCGAGCTGCATTCCCTTAAGCGTCCTCAAGCGTCGAATCGAAAACATGACGAATGCTTTTCCGTTCCGGCTGTCGCGTGTAAAAAGCTAGAAGTTAATTTCAACCGAAGGCAAGTGGGGGAAGACGCCCGGCAATCTACCTGCTCGCGCGGTTTTACGCAACGAGATTTATTTTCGATCCTGGATGCAAATAGTACCGTGCACAGCGGTGCTCGAGTCGCATTCGAACTTCCGTGTTGATCATTTTTACGGGGAGGTGTACGACGGGCGCGCAAGTTTTATCGTAAATCTTTCGCGGCCGGCAAATTAATCCCGCGAAGGAGCGAAGACGAATGCAACGGCGAGGATAAGTTGGACGATCGTTTCGTTCCATCTCGTCGGTGTAACACAAAAGTTCAGCTTTATCGAGGAGCGTCAGCGTGCGTACAGAAAACGACGCGTGGCGCAACCCTGCAAATTCAGGTTATCCAATAAGCGTGTTATCGTTTAATGAATCGTGATTGCGAACGTTGTTACACGGAACCGTATTCTGCGGATTGGAGCGTTTAGAGGTTCGTGTCTTTCTTCGGTGAATTTAATCAGCAAAGGGAAGATTGTGTTGCTGAGTGTACTGTAATGAGTTATCCGGCTTAAATTGGTTGTCGCTTCGGTTCTTCGTGTTCGTCCAAACTCTTTGTATCATTGAAAAATTTTTAATGAAGCCACGAATTGTTGCCCGTTTTATTGTAACGAGAGCTGTCGAATTCTTCCCCTTGTATGGTATTATATACAAAAGTTTGTCATCACAGATGGTGTTGCTGCAGTTTATCAGTATCAGTTATTGAAATGAAATGAAATAATAAGGAGGAGGAGCTTGTCAAAACATTATAATTAAGACCCTTGCCAGCAATTATTAATATTCCTAATCTTCCGATACGTTTCACAAAACGGAACATTAATCTAATCATTACTCACTCTCAGCTGAGATAATCGACGATGCTTGCCCTCAATTAGCAATGCATAAAAAAATGAAAAAATATCATCCGCGATGTTGACTCTACATCGTGCTGCGTACATTATACCCATCGTACCCACATCGGCCAGCAAATAAAAGTTGCAGGAACGATTACAGGCATTCCGGTTCGCGTGGAAATCGAACAAAAGGAACCGGGCGCAGGTTGCGTCCGCGAATATCGAATGCACTCTCGAGCTGTTTCTAATCCGACAACGATCAGGTCAACCCTCGTTAAGTACAGACAGGACGTAGTTTCAGCTCGGCGTACGCTTGCTGGTCTCCGGTTTGCCCGCTTGGTTTCATGAATGTACACGCGTGCACGTATAAACGCGGTCGCGTGATGATACTACAATTAATTGGAGCCCCCAGGAAGGTGAGTTGGCATCTGCAGCCGTGGCTACGGTGTGCACGGGCACGTTACGAGTACGATACCTCGTTAGTCCTTCTATTCCACGTGCCACGTGATACGGAAAACCGGCGTCCAGCATGGTTGAAATAAAAGAAAATCTACGTGGATGAGCGGCCGTGTCGGTTAGGCGGTCCACGACCAACGGTGGCCACGTGTGACCGGATACTCGCACGTGAAACAAGACCAAAATGGTGGCGGACGACTCGTTTCTTCTTGGTCGAATTGCGAGGTTCAATTTCAGATTCGGGACGTTCCGAAAGGAAAGGTCTGTCGCGTGGGACCGTCAGTTTCGCGTAGATAAACGTATATACGTTTTGTGCTGTTTGATCTTCAAGCCATTCCGATATACTTTATATACCTGAAAGGTTGAAATATTTGTTACCATAAGAAACAGTGAAACGCCTAAAGTGAGGCTACTAGTGACCATTAATATTTCCGTGCCCATTAAGAAGCGAAACCTGAAATTTCACAATATTTAGGAAAATAGATTTACACCGCTGTCAAAATTAAACGGCCCATACGGGCCGCTGATTGGATGCATCGGTTAATTTGACAAAACTAAAATAAGGAAATTTATTTTAAATATAGAGTGTTGAGAGTGAATCAAGTGTTGAGACTATAAAATTCATAAAATTTAAAAGGATGGAGTCCACCGATTTGGCCAATATATGGCTTATACATATGTGGTTGTGTTAAACGGAACCACTTGGGATTGTAAGTTTTGTTAACCTTTGTTCATTGAAGTAAGGATGCTAATTAGTGGCATTTATATGAGACGGACGTACACTTAAAGTCTGTCGGAGAGAAGGGGGCAACAAGATATTCGAAAAAGATTTTCAATTAGAACAGCGAGCACTTGGCCCAAACTTTCAGTAAAACTTTTCCACTTGATGTTGATGTAGATGTCGCAGTTTTTATACTTAATTCAAGCAGCCAGGTGAAAGAAGAAAGTAATGGTATTTTGTCAGGCTGCACATGCTGCTTATCGAGTTGACATCTAATATCGCTGCTATTGCTATTGTTACACATGTAGCCACTATCAGGAACAGCAATAGCATCAGCAACAGCAATAACAATAACAATAACAATAATAATAATAACCTACAGGATATTATTGATATTATTGAATAATTAATTGGCATGTAAATGAAATTCAATGAAGATACATATAGTGAAATGAGTTTTCTTGCCATTAATTGAAGAGAAACAACAATACATTCATATTCCGCATACAAACTTAATAAATTACAATAACGCTTCCAACAACTGTGTTGCCTAACAATTAACTCCGAGATCGTAAAACATAAAACTGCGATCATCCAAAGGCAAGCAGCTCAAGAAGAATCATAGAACATGCACGTATCAATGAGATTGGCATGAATTACGCGGATCTATTAAAAACAATAACCGCAAATGAAAGCCTGCAAGGATCGATCGCGGTCCGCAAACAAAAATACCACGCGAATTCTCGCGAAAAGATGCCTGGACGTTTCCCTGAAGCACCCGTTACGATAAGTAAATAACCTGATAAGGTAATACTTACGTCCGGCTATTCAAAGAAGATCGTAAATCCCCCGATCAGTGGCTGGTGATGGTACTATCTGCGTGGATATTTTCCGGCCGATGTACGCGTATCGTTTGCATTTCTAGAATAATCAATTCTATAAATCCGTGCTTAATGATCCGCAGTGAGTAAGCCGCGTTCACGGTACGTGTAAACGTGATTCGCGTCGCATTCACGATTCGATCGACCCGTTAGAAACGGGCAGAAAGGAACCGGTGTGTTCCCGCAACCTGAGCCCTTGTTGACCGTGATTCCCGCCTTCCTCGCCATTCAACTGTCATTAGAGTTATTTATCGGCACTGAAATGAAGTACAGGCCGCGTAAATTCTAGACTGGCCTGCCTGGCCAATAGTATTACCGGATGAGGCGTCAAGAAATCTTAATAACGACGACAGGTATAGCCCACCGAATCGTTCTGCTTCATGGGATCGACTTTTCCGTTGCGGAGGAGTGTTCAAGGGGCAGTGAATCGGCTTTTCAATGGGAACAAGAAGGGATGAAACGTGAGATAATATTATGTAATGTTGAAAAAAGTTTGTGATGTTATATAGACTGAGGGCTGTTATATAGAGTGATAAATGTTGCACAAAATTGGTGGGCAAGAAACAAACGTAGACTAAAATTAAATTAAATAAGTGAATGAAGAACGACGGTAGATAATAAGACGAATGAAAGAAGTAAGAAACAATAGAGTGAAACAAGAGAACAATTTAGACTGAACAGCTGCATTCTATTGAAATTCACCAGAGGTTTACCTTGATTATGCCTGAATAACAATGTATATTCCGCAACGAGTTCTGAGTAATTGCACAAAATAAGCATCTTAGACTTTGCACAGTTTAAATATAATCAGCTTAAACAAGCTTAAATTATCAATTTAATTTAACAAACATTCTCAATAAATGTCGAGAACTTTTGCGAAAGTGTTTCACAAAAATTATATCGCCTATTCCAATTCAGCTAGTGATAAAAGAAGTGTCTGAAAAGCCAAATTAACAAATTCTAGAGGGATCAGAATAAATACAGTATGAACCTTTCATAAGCCAGTTGCAATAAGAATGAGATCTAAAGCAAATTAAATTTGCCAGAAATGAACGTTATATTTAGAAACATATCTATATGTCAGTTGCAATATTACGTATTAATTAGACCAGTCTTGCTGGAACGTTTCTTTGTCCCCTTGCAGAATAGAACAGTTTCGTCTACAGACAGATACAATTTTCCCTAATGATGAGATTAAAACAAAGCACGACAATCAATGGCGGTTGTTGAGCGCCAATGAATAGCATTAATTTCTGCTATCTGAATCACTCCGTCGATCGTTCGACCGACGAACCAGATAATTGTTTCGCTACTACGAATTACCGTCAACAGCCATCAACTGTTCCGCGCATGAAACTATTAACTCGTTCACTTGACTGGCACACAAATGGCCGACTCTATTGGAAACTGATTCGATACCTGAACAATCTGGATATACGCGCACAAACTGTGCACCTGTGCCCTTATATTTTGTCCACTTTGCACGCATACGATTGCCAACGTGTCATTGCGGCTATTTTACAAATAGGGAAATCGTATTTATGTGCACTTGCTACTCTAATAACCACTTGCTTTAACATACAGGTTATAACAATTGTTCCGTGAAAATATAGTTCTAGTTTGGAGAATTAAATTTTTGATTATTATGAAAAATAATTTACAATGAGCAATATATGTATAAAAGTTGTATATCAGATGACTGGAACTAGGCTTTTGCCAGGATTTATTCGGGATTGGATTTAATGAAACACCGTAGTAAAAGATTTGTAATCAGGGGCATGTAAAAATTAATTTGCAACTCATTTCCATAGTATTAAAGATAGACAAACCTTCAACCAAATAATGTAGAGCCATATGTTAACAGTATGAATGATATTCATTACGAATTCATTTTTCAAATAGAAATTTTCCTTATAATTTCAAAATATAACCCGCCACGTGCCAATGCGAATACGATTATTTTAATCGCGTGCTTTATGCCTGAACGTTTTCAGTAATATAATATAATGTAAATAATAGAGCCAAACTTTAAACTTTCCATCAGTCCCTGTACCTACCAACCGTGGAATCACATTTTCCTTTAACGCACGAATATTTGCCCAATTTACCACGACCCACACAAAGTAATCAGTTTCACGCGTGTAATTGAAAACGGAAGACTAAGGGTTCAACGTATATCTGCCTGCAATAAAATACCGAATTCCATTTCGCACGGTTGCCCCCGTTGAAAAAGGATTATGCAAAAAAGGCCGACGGTGCGTCCTAATATTTCCACGCAACAGAAATTGCGCTTACTCAAATTTATTCGTAAGCCATTTCTGTCTCGGGGACATAATTGATACGACGCCTAGAGCCCTGTCTGCTACCAGATTTATCGACGAGAGAAGAGTTTCGGCGAAACTTTCTCAAGGCGCAGTGAGAGAAATAGAGATTGCGGTGTCAACATAAAACGAAACAACAACAACAAAAAACAGAACGGAAGTGAAGTAAAAGGACAATGGAAATGAAAGACGAGAATAAAAACGGAAAAGGTAGGACGAAGGAAACAAGAAGCGAACGAGTTGGTTGTAATTTGTGCTGAAATTTTCCGGGATGCTCAACCGCGCGTTCTTTTTCGTTTCATTATAATACTTCAACTTTCGTTAAGGGGCGAAACGAAAGTAATGCTCTCGTAAATGAAAAGGGAACGGAACGTAATATTTCCGCGGTATAATGAAAACTTCAACGCGCCGGCTCATTAGCCGCGATATTACGAGACTGTTTTAACGTGACTTGCAATGAGATTTTTGCCATTTCCCGTTTCCTTTCTTTTTTTCTTTAATCGTTCCCTTTGTTTGTAGCCGATACGTGGGCGAGGTCGGAGAGGGGTAGGAGTCGAAACACGTTCAACGACGAAACAAAAAATGCACGCTCTGATATGTACTTCTGAAACTGAAGTGGTGTAACGCCGACCAATTTAAGTCAAAATGTTCACTGTTACGGAAAAAGTATCGAAATCGACGAATATTTTAATATATATATATATATTTCCGTTTTTATTTAACAGTTGCTTTAATTGCATTATGTTATTGGATATATAGGGCACACAGTACTGAGTATATGCATGGAATCGACTTACTTTCTCCATACGAATTTTCGTGCACCATTATTCTTCTCGAAAATGAACTTAGTTTAGTTTAGTTTAGTTTTCGAAATATAGATCAGCGCGAACCGCATATCAATCGAGGATTCGATATGGACGGAAAGTAATTAAAGTTTGTTCAATTTATTGCAGGATACAGGCTGTTCTTAACTCTCGTTACAGCGATTTCCAAGTTCTCCAACAATGCTAGCTCTCGCAACAGTTTAATTGAAATCCGGAAATAATCGGCGTACGTGCGTGGAGTTCAGCCTGACGTCCCTTACTTGGCCCCATTTCAGCGATTTATCGAATTTGTTAAAAGCGGAATGGAGGGTCAACCATTTTTATTCCACAGTGTATTCTTTCCCCTTTGATGTCGTCTTCGTGACTTATATGTAACTGTCGTAACTTTGTTCCAATTTTACGAATTGGATCGCGGATCACAATTGAACGCAGAGTGACAATTAAAAAATATTGTAACGATATAATCGCACGGGAAATGTGCTAAATATAATTTCGAAACGCCACGTTCCGAGAGAAAGTGGCGACCTTTATTTCGCGTTTCGTGAAAGTTCTTTATTAATTCTGTCTCATATGTTCTTCCATTGCTGTTCCATTTAAGTATCGCAAACGAGAAGAAGCAAACAGAAGTCTTGTCCTATGATGGAAAATTATGTTTCCAAGATTGCAGCCAGCCTATTATTAAGGACCAATCGATGTCGACGACACACACACACACACGGGGTCGCGCGCACACTTCTGCGCGTTCGACAATTGTCGGTTAGGATACAATCGTGATATCTGTGTGTGCCAATCCGTCAAATTCCGGCTGATTTGCCTACTTGCTTTGATTACTCTGTCAATCTGCGACGCGACGATACGTTCATTTGCACGTCGTGCTACCGGAATATCGTAGCGACATTAGAGAATGGTCGCGTGAATGTATCACGGGTTCCCGCGGTAACACTTTTACTCCACAGACCGTATTTTATACCCCCTGAAACCTGTGAAGAGAAATGATTTAATGAGAGACTTCGATCAATTTACCGAACACCATCAAATTATTGTAGTTAATAATAATTCCGAACTAGCAACGATTTCTTTTCCAGCGAATGCAACCTCCTGACGTGTTTTCTATCATAAGAAATAAATGCTTGTCAATAATAACAGGCCTGTGGATTCACCATTGATTGAATATGTCTACAACAACCATACTTTGTAATAAAAACTTATAACTACACGCACTGCAGGAAGTTGCGTGCCGCGTATTTCACACGGTAGAAAATGTGTAATTTCAAGAATTAAACTTCGACATGCCATTTTCCATGTTGGTATACACGTTTATCAATTACAGCATCATTTGAAATTAATAAGTACATAAGAAACCAAGTTCTTTTCGACTTACACGAATCAACCATTCAAACGCTTCGAATAATAGAACTGTAAGAGTGTTGGTTATTTAATCAAACAGATATCTTTTCATATTTTTCGATGGGGCACCCTGTCAATCTGTGCATCCTCACGCGGAAGCAATATGGTATATTAAGTATTGTTACTAGCCATTAAATTGTATATTTTTAATGAAAATAAAAGAGTAATTTTTCAAGACATTTACGTAAAACGAACATTTTTCTTTATCGTACCAATTCTACGCGAAATGGGGCAACGATCCATAGCTTTATAATCAGGACTAGAACTCGAAACTCTAGAAGACTCTAAAAGTATATAAGCCAGTATCTCGTAGCAGTCCTGATCCTGGACAAGAGAGAAGGAGTGGCGCAAACAGGGTAGAAGAAACGCAGGCACGCGTGCAATCCGGATCAACTTCCTTCTGATCCCTTGTGACGACTGTCCCCTCGATGGGTTGACGTCGTCGTTAATTAGACCAGCTGGCTTGCTTGCTCCGGACTGCACTTGGCAATTGCAACCGAGGCTTAAGAATTCAAGGTGGCGTAATCTCCTTCGCGTGTGCGTACAACCTGGAAGAGGTGCGCGCCGGTTAAAATAATTCAGCAAATTACACGCATAGTTTAGCAAGCGAGTCAACGTCTTACCGTTGCAACCACCTTCTTCAGTATCTCTCCTTCTGTTTCCTCTTTCCTCCTCCTCTTGATTTATACTTTCCCTTTCTTGTCCCTCGATTCGTTCTCGCCTTAGGTTCTCAGTGCTTTGTCCATAAATCTTGTTCACTGAACCACTCGTTCGCCACGCGAAAATCGCACCAGCTCGAATATAAAGTTGCACTAATAGTTCAAATCTGAAGTGGTGCTAGTTCAAGCACGTAATTGTTGATATTCGTATTATATTATTTTGTCAAAAGCTTTTGGAGGATTGGAGATCATCGACTGTGAAGAATGAAAGGGTTCATAGATTTATTAAATATTATCATATCTATTATATGTTGCGATTAAAATTAATAACAATAGGGGCCGTAATTAGATGTCGATGCACTATATCTTCGGTATTAATTATATTGAATTTATTGACGCGGAAGATATAACTTCGACCTCAACAAGAGTAACACGATTATTAAATTTCTCACAGGCAGTGGAGACTAACCGAGTTAAAAATTAAGTAACACTAATGTTAGGTGAAAGGTAACCCCGCCGTTCATACCTCTTCCGTTCCTAACGATAGGTAACGTAATTGCAAGACAATTTTAGCGTCGTCGAGCGGTATAGATAAATGTATACACTTTATGCAACATCTACCGATACGTTCCACAAAATAATTGCAGCGGGGCAATTAAATATTTCCTCGTTCTCCTTCGAACAACGTCGCCGGTTTATACTTCAGAGCATTGCCTTCTGCGATATTAATCCCACCTTCCTTAACAAACGTCCATAAGAAACTAACAAGGTTTGCCACGATGTTAAAATTCAATAAAAAGTCGATTGACTGGCTGAAAAAATTCAACAGACACATCGAGAATCCGCTACTTCGCATTCGTCCGTTGCGCAACTCGTTTTATTCCCGCAAAGACGATCGCGCGATCGCGAATGGTCGGCTGCGCTCGCGTTGATACAACCGCGGATCCTCGAGTATTTAATAATGCGCATCAAAAAATAATTGCGCATTCCATAGGAAGGAGGCTTTTAAGCTGCGACATACATTACGAGGACGGCCGACCCGGCCGGATTTACAAAGGGTCCCGCCGGACGGAATTTTTCATGAAGGTTAAACCCCTCTGAAATTACTTATTCGCCCCGGCCATTCCGCCCGAATAAATATGCTTTGAAGTGTTACTGTGACCGCGTCGCTTTATTGGGAGAACTGGCGTTCGTTGGTCGCGAAGCGTCGCGGAAATGCGACCGGAAATTTCCAGCAAAACCTCGGTCTACCGTAGACTTTGTTTCTCGATAAGCGAGATGAGCAGGGGTGTAGATTCGGGGCGGGGAAGCTCGGACAGAGGAATGTATTTAATAGTGAGAACCATTTTCGTAGCTTCCTTCGCTGGTGGTAGTTCTGTGAATTGCGGACGAACGCAGGGACGAGTCTGTCCTTGTACGAATTGGATTGCAGTTCAATATATCGCTTTGTTGTAAATGAAATATGTAACGGAAACATAGCGGGGAAATGTTTCCGATTATACATCCATCAATTATCGTAGCGCGACGAATGGTTTGGTATTTTAATTCGCACCGATAATTGCGGTATTAATAGGCGGTGAAGCATTTTCCCGTTTTTAATCGTCTTAAAATCCTGGACCTCTTTCTTCGTAGAAAGTTGTCCTTGACGACCGTGCCTGAAATAGGTTGCAACAGGCTTAGTTAGAACTGCAATCTGGTTGGCTACGTTTAAACGGAATAGGGAAGGTCTTACGTTGCGGCGAGAAACTTTCAGGATCCTGAGTCGAGTCAATCACTCCTAGACTTCGGCTAAGCTCGAGAATTTAGATATGTCGTACGCAGGTACAACCCGATAGTAACGACTGCATTGTAATTAATTACTGCAGTGCTATCATTTGTCACTCATTATCAATGTACGTCGTATTACACTCCCACCCTTTGCAATGAGAAACGCTTCGTTTCATTTTTCCCCGCTTTTCCGCGGTGCATATTGCATTGCTTTCCCCCAAACACACGATCGTCAACCGCAAAGACCAACCACACTTTTACCCGTGCAACCATGAAAATTACAGCATTCGTTACACTCTCATCGTCGCCATTACCAGCCGACGTTCCTCTCCTCTTGGACGTCCCGCGGACGATTTTCGCAGTATCATTTTTACATCGCGGTTTTTAAAAGGACACCAACGAATCGTCGACATTCGATACAGCAGTCCTTTCTGCGATTCACGTCGCCAAAAAATGAAAAATTGCCGCGGATCGGAATCGACGCGAGACGAATTCAGCGGTAAGGGAAGAGCACAACCGCAACGGAACGGGAACGATGTCTCTGCAAGACGAGATCCCCGTGAGAATACGAAAGGACCATTTGGTACAATAATATGGCGATCCTTGCGGCTTCGCCGAGCTTTATTGTCCGCCTCGAAACGCCCCCTACGTAGCCCTTCCGTCGCGATCTAAATCTTAGTTACGGCTTACAGCAAGAAACGTCCATGTTGCTGGTTATGGTTTTGCGGTAATTATAATGATGAGCAACGTAACAGCCCCTTCGACAATGTTGGTACCCCTGTTACATGCAGAAACAACGATGGTCCACGTATTCTGATATCTCAGCGGTTTTCTTACGCAGGGGCAAGAAAGGGGACCGGTCCTCTCCTCGAAAGGGGGCGATACTCGAAGAGTTGTGTTGTATGAATTCGTACGATATCGTGGTCGAATACTTATTATGAACAATCGTTATGGATAAGTGTTCACATGTCGGAGAAATTCGTTTCATCTCGTGGAAAGGTAAGACGAATTTACCCTGCTTCAATAAGAAGGAAGCACCATTTAATGGCGCGACACGTTGAATAAAATTCATGCGGGATATAAAAGTTTCGCGAAATGGATCTGACGATTCTTGGATTGTCAATGAGCAAGCGTTGTTCGAAGCATCGGATGACAGTTTTAATTGTTGGGCGTTTTAAAACACGTATTGACAATGCTGAGAGCTTAATGAATACCGAATCGAAGCAATGCAACTTGTTTTACGGTGAATGTTTCATTAGGTGTTTTTGCGATGCAAAGTTAATAATAAGGTGGATGCAACGATTATTCGCAAATATTCGTCACGCCTAACGAACGTTACAAATAGTAATAATAATCAAATATGTATCCTCACACATTGATTGCACCGCATAAAGAGACTCGTTGCTCTACAAGCGGATTTGCTATAAAGATTACAAAGTAACTCGAAGCCAAGGAAATATCTTACTAGGTCACCATTGGGTTTGCCACCATTGGCAGTAATACTGTTACCTATCACCGCAAAACTCGCCAGTAGTTCAGCAATACACAAAGAAGTGCATGTAGAATGCACACCTGCACGAACCGCGAGCAAGAGTATGTAACAGTATCATCATCTTCTCTCTTTCCCAAGCAATTTTCAGATTATAAACGCTTTCAAGGCGTTGCGCGCAAGGCGAAAGAAAGATGCGTGTTAATTTTCTCATTATCCGCCTGCTACGTAACAATTCTCTAGGCTCGTCATTTCTCTGCGAGTCTAAAGAAAGTAACAACCCCATAGCGTCTCAATGTTTACAAGCCTCCGTGAAATTGCCAACGTGAACTCGATATCAAATAAGTCTTGATAGCCTGCTGGGTAGTTCGAGTCCTTGCGCAGGGAGCACAAGCAAAGACGAAAAGGAGAAAGTAAACCAGGAAAGTAAAGTAGCTTAAGTCAATTCCTCATGCTCAGAAAAAGAGTGTAACGCTTGCGAGCTCCGTCCTGCAGCCAGTAGTATAAATAAATTATAATACCTACTTACGTGCCGCGGCTAGTAGCGTTAGTACGTATTTCTCAATTAGCTTAACAAAAATGAGCAAACAATTTTTCCAATTAAACCAGAACTACTGCAATGCAGTATCGAAAACTTTCGAACCAGAAATTAATTTTTTTCATTTACCAGCAAGCGGGCATGGTTTGCTTGCTTGCTTTGGACTGCAAACACGGGCATCGTTATTTTATGCGACGTAATAACACTGCGCGTTTACACTGATTATACGTTCTGCCCGTAAAATCCGTCGCAGTGGCTCAACCGCGCAAATTCAAGTACAAGACGATATTTTGTAAACCATTTTCGAGAATGTTCCTTGACTTTCATTGAACGCAACCAACCCCAGTTTTTCACGGTCTCGAGTGGAAGCTCGTGAAAAGTTGTGTTCGCGTGAATGGATGTTAAATGAGTAATTAATGTTTCAGCGAGGAGAACTGTTTCGTTTTCGGCAGACTTGTTTCGAGCGTTGAACAATGCTTGGCTTTAATTATTTTCAATGACCAGCCTCACGAATCCGCTGCGTTTGCGTTGATCGCGCTGTATGTATTTGCATGGTGTCGCATTCACTGACTGTATTACGGTATTCACCATTTCGCGGTCTTATTTTGATTTCCCGTTGGACTGTACGTTTCGTGGTTTTTGCAGTGCCGCGTCGTTGAAATGCATTATATACAATTGAATGACAATCGGAGGTATCGTATCACTTGACGGTGAATTAATTGCACGAAAGTGTAGAAGGCAATTTTCTTGCGTTGCCAGGGATACATCGATTTAGCATTTTTATAAAAGAAAATAAATATTCTTTGATGATAATATCCAGATTAATAGCGGATTCGTTATCTAATTCTAGGCAACTTAATTTTCGCTACCCGATATGAAAATGTCAACTATATCTAGTGTTACAACTTAGAAAATAATATTAAGTAGAATAATGTTCATAACTATAAAATGTAGAAAGCATGGCATTTTATACCTAACTTTCTACAAATATAATAATTGAAAATGTGTGCCAGCTATTTTATTACAGAACCATAAATTACATAATTCCGAAAGATATATTATGCAGACTACTAAACGTTTTTACCAAGAAAATCTCTCCGTCCGCGAAGAGACTTCCTACATTCTCGAACACTGGCCAACCAGGCGCAGATTTTTTCCCATTCAATTACATTATGCATCAACGACTTCAGCCTTTCTCTCAAGGAGCGTATTATTATACCTCAAGGATAGCACATATTCGTAGATTTATAATCACGCCGGTTTTAATCACAAACACGCGGACAACCACGCATCACCGGCAAGACGCTTCGTGCACACTTTTAACAGCGGGTAATAGAGTCGCTCGTTCCAGCGGCAACATTAATTTCAGATGAAGGAAACAAGCATTAAATCGTTTCGCGATTTATTATGCGCCGTTTCTCCGATTCGACGCATCTAAACTGTGCTAGTTTGCAGCGCGAGGGAATCGCTCTGCGTTCAC
Source organism: Nomada fucata (assembly GCA_948146005.1). Classification (NCBI taxonomy): domain Eukaryota; kingdom Metazoa; phylum Arthropoda; class Insecta; order Hymenoptera; family Apidae; genus Nomada; species Nomada fucata. Next base: position 12,354,886 of record OX411275.1, read on the forward strand.
GTGAACCTCGTAGAAGGGGTACCATATTCCGTAAATTGCCCCGACACGACACACGCTTCTTCTCTCCCGATCTCTGCGTCGCGTCGTCCCATTTATACGATCGTAATGCCCAGGAAATCGCGTCTGCGATTCGTTCGCGATCGTCGGCTGTTCAGTACGCGATGCAAGAAAATTTAATTAGAATCCTTTCTAATATCCGCCGCCGGTGTCCCAGTTACGCGCGGTCCCGTAATTCGCTCGCGAAATTATTATAATCATTCGTGTTATTTTCTACGACCCGCGGGAGACGAGAAATTCTCCGTCTGACGGTGCAACGGCGCGTTAATAATATTTGATTTAACGTTATTGATTGTCCGCGCTATCTGCGGCGGGCTACCCGACGAAGGAAACGCGATTAGCGGAACGCTGAATTACGACGGCGTTGATATTTATTCGTCGCGTATACTTGCGGCGAGTGTAACACTATTTCATCGGGGCGAATTTTGTTGGCCAGCACGACCAACGGCTTAGCCTACGTCCCCTTTTTCAAAAACAGTTTTCGCCCGTCTAGTTTAGCGGTTTTAATGAATGTAATTTCGGCAAAGCTGGATGAGCTTAATCTTCTCGTTTCTGTTATTCGTCTGTACTAATTCTTGCGGAGCCGCGCATTTCTAGTTTCTCCCTGCTTTTTTTCTACTTTCCTCTTCTTCGTTTTCGTTACTCGGCGTACTTTTTCGACGGATCGCTAACACCTGTCGCACGAGGATTCGAGGGAATACAGTTTTGAGGAAACGTGACTTCTTAAGGATACGATTCATGGCAGGCCGATGCGACGATGTAGATCAGAAAATTGCGAGTTTTTTTTAATGCGAATATAGTGTTTATATAGACAATATAGAGAATATAATTACATCAATTGTAATATATTATATTTGAACTTTATATTCATTTACAAGAATATACACGAAGACGATTTTCTATTAAATTTATTTTGCGTATATATGTAAAAAAGAGATAAAAGGTTGCTTGAAATGACAAGTCTCCTATCCCAAAGGGTAGTGAACCTTCGAATACCACCCAAGAACTTGTTTTCAACATTAATTCCACTGAAAATGAACTAAATCGATCACCATATTCATTTCCCTGCTACTCTAAACTATTCGTCCGTCATTTGTTGCAAAAGATTGCAAAATTGCACGGAAATGATCGGTAATCTACCAGCAAAATGTACAAAATAATCTCGAAGGGCGGGCAGCTAAATTACGTGCGCTTTTTTTAATCCTCTCATATTAGTATTTTCTAGTTACAATGAGGATTATTATTGATTCAGGTGTCCGTGACCGATTTGCATAACCAACGGTTGGAAGCAAAATGTGGCGGAAATGGCACAAATACATACACGCACAGGTTTTATGCTCTTCTTTTGATGGAAATTCTCGCAAAAAAATATTACTCAATGGCAACGAAATATAAAGGATATTGGCTTCAATTTCTTTGGCTTCGAATCAGCCGTGAAATTGTCTTTTTCCGTTCCATGCAAATATTTAAATATTTACGACTGTATCGAGCATCAATGCTGTTATTCTAAAAGCTGGAAATATTATAAAACAGAAATTAATTTATGTATTTGTGCACAGATATCAAAATCGTATAACTATTTGTACTGTTCAACAGGTAACGCCAAAAAAGTTTACAAAAGAACGTTTCAACCAATCGGCCATTTCATGGACAGCGGTGATTTTAATTTTGACATTGTACCATGGTTCACGAAGCAGCGTCAATGAAATATTCTGTGTCGAAATTTCGGCCAGCAATTTTCAAGTTAACGAGCCGAAAGGAAAACCGCTTGTAACGAGGAAACCAACGCTCCGTGTTTTGCAGGCAGTCTACACGAACTCGCGGTTACTCTGCCACGTGTATACCAAATTTCGCGAGACGGAAGGTTACCGTATAGCGGATTCTTCCGGTGCAAAAAGAGGAGACATTTTCACTGCGCGGAATATTCGAGAACGTAAGAGAATCGCTTTACTTTCAGCATATTGAAATTTGGCGGAGGTACGTTTGAAATGCGTGCAATATTTACTTGCCGTGGAAATATCCTTTCTGCAAATCTCTTCAGGAAGGAAATACGATCTCCTCTGCGTGCCCGTACAAGTGTATAAGAACATACGAATAGAGGAAATCAATGTCGTCTTTATTTTCTTAAATTGGAGAGCATGATTGATACTCTGAGAGCAGGTATTGTCTGTGATTAAAAGCATTCGCTGATATCGATGTGTATTCATTTATATTATACATACTATCGATAGATAAAAAAGATATTAAAAGAAAAAGGAAAGTTTAAACGCACGTCTATCATTTGTCACAATTTTTCTTCCTGCTTGCAGCACAATATATGAACTTACCTGAACTAATTGGTTGTACCAGACGATTTCGTTATCCGCCAAGATGAAACATATTCGTTTTCTCAGTTTCCTTTGACTAATTTTTATGCATTCAGAACATACATCTCCTGCACGTATATAAATCTATTTATTTGCATCTGTCAAACATATGTGGTTCGATTGAAAGCACGCGTCAGAAACTTACCTTTCAAAAATAAGAGCAAATATCTACCAGCTCCTTGTTTTCTTTAAATAGGAAAACAAGATCAAGAACAGCTATCGAAGTGAGTGAATATTTCACAAGTCAGTGAGTCATGCAGCGTACATACTATTTGTCAGGGGAAAATATATGTATGTGATCGTAGAATTTCTGGTCTAATAATTCAACCGACTTGCTCGGTTAATACAGTAGATTTACGTTGATATTTAGTGAAATAGTATACCACAGTACAGTTTCTGAATAAACTTCCAAGGAATGAGAAGAAGAAAACTGCAGCACACACTTATCTATTTTCTCAAAGATATTGAAAAACGTTTTCGATTGAATCGCACAAAATGTCGACGCAATCTTCAAATATATGAACGTACATACATACATACACGCGTAACATTCTTTGTGCGATCGAGATACAATTTTATATTTCGCAAACGTAGTAACTCCGACGAAACTCTTGAAATATATATTCAAATTCCCATTAATTTCTCCGTATGACCCAGATTTCAAAATACATAACTTCCGCGTTGTCGTTCAAATATGCGAATATTCCATTTAATGAGAAAGGGTTTGATCAAATCAATGATCACAAAGGCAGAATTTTAGCAATGCCGTCCCTTTCGCGGTTTCCCTTTTTGGATTTTGCTCTTAATTAGTCACATGCCACTCGTTCCTGTAGAGGTATCATCGAACAGAATAGTTTCGTACAAAGGATATTCTAATTTTTAAACGCTTAATGTATAACATAATATTTCAGTTGAAATTCCTTTATTAAATTAGTTTACGATACTCCGAATTCATTTATATTATTAAAAACACCATTACGTTTATTGAGTCCTCGATTCATTAAATGATTACAAAGTCTCGGATTGTGATTAACGATCTCGCAAACGTAATACGAATACTCTAGAGACGGGGGATGATAATGATAGTCATACGTGACGTGTATGTACGCGCCATCGAATTGCAAATGAAGCAAGGACAGTACAACGATAAGAGAACATCTTTCCGTGTATAAAATACGCGTTCTGAATGTTAACATCCCAATTTATAAAAGCTCTCCGCCCAAGGAATGCCCCGTTCTAATATGTTTAATATCCTCCGTTTAAGAGCACGCGTCTGCGCCACATTATTAAAGTATAAATCATAGTAACGACGCGACGCTGCATTAGCGAGAATAACTGTTTAGCGACGGTTCCCGCAAGCAATGGTCGGATCGAGAAACGGTCAAAGGAAAAATAGATAACGATCTCGTTAGCGAACTTTTCTCCCTTATTAACTACTTCAGATCGTTGCGCGGAAGTATGGAAACATTACATAGGCGCTAATAATGATAAAGCCTACAAGTGTTTTACTATTACACGCTGATAAATAAAACGAAGCGGAACGTGATCGCTCTCTTTCCACCTTTCTTTTTATTAGAATTTATTGAGACCGTTCTGCGATCAGTCGGTAAGCTCGAGTCCATTTTTGTCTACAGCGCGAGTATTCTGGTTAATATTGTAAAAATGAAAAGACTGGTAGCAAAATCTACGATGATAATTATTGCTACTATTAATCATTTCCATACTCCGTTGTTTAAATATAACAATTGACGGAATTCAATCAGAGGCCAAGCACTGTTGTAATAATTTTTCACGAGCACACCCTCAACCATGTAACAATACGAACTTCAATTATTGTACCGTTGAAGCAAAATTAAATGCCTAGCGTGTTACAAATTGCTCTTCCATTATTTCTTACATCGCATCGTACTTATCGCAGAGGGAAACTAATTTCAGCACCCGCGCCGCAGAATCGTTACCGAAACAGATCCAAAGAAGTTCCGCTGTCGCCCGCGCAGGTGTAAATACCTCCCGTTTAACAGCTCCCGTGTACAATGATATTATTAAACGTATAAATCGTCCCAACCGTATTACAGGATCAAGAATAACTGTTCGCCGATCGTGCACAATCGCGCGCGCGCTCGCGACATCATTCCGCCTTCGGGGCAGCTTAATTATTTTATCAACGGCGGAGAGGTTCAGCTGTTACTCCGTCGATCTGGTTCCTCGCGAAAAAAGAAGCCGGATACAATTAGACGAAACGTTCCTTGAAGCTCGGCTCGCTAGTCTATCCTGCACCTCGTCAGACTGCTATTCCTCCGCTGACGTATCCATCAATCACAGTTGCCCGTGTGCCCCGTTGCTTCTTCGTTCGCACGACGTAAGAACTTTATTGTTATAATTAACCCGCCTTTCTTTGTACTACCGGCCCGCGTTTCTTCCCTCCGACCGCGGGCAGTTGTTGCGCACGACTGGCTCTCCCTTATTATCGCGCGGCTCTGATCGTTTCGACGAAGATCATCACGATCCGAAAACACATGGCATTCCGCGCGGTTACGGATGGAGTAAATGACTGTCTGGCGCGCTAGATACCAGGTCGAATCGTGCTCGTTTACGGACCACTGTTTCTGCTCTTTTCATTATTTCCTTCTTGCTTCTCTTTTTCGCGAAGTTGATTCGCGTTCAATTGAATTTTTTTTTTTAGCGATAGGGAAAGTGATTGATCGTTCCGGGCCCTTCGGGTCCTCCTCGGTCGAACGCGTTCCCTTCGCTTCGAGAACGTTTACCGTTTCCTAATGAAACATGCATCGGAATCGTTATGAGTGTGAGCGCGCGTTTTCGCTGAAGATTGTTTTAAATCGTTTCGTTAATTGATATCGGAAGACGACGGGGAATGGTTATATGGTATGTCGGTTATACAAATATGTATTGTATAATGAAATAAAATATGGAATGTATTTTAAGTCGTTTTGTGGGTCTGGTAGATTCATTGATTCGTTTGAAATGTGGGTTACGCTGTTCCTTGAACTGTGCGCGATTTTCATGACGAATGATGAATATTCCAGGACCGAAACGTAAAAATTGAGCTTCGACGGAATTTAGGATTAATCGGACAATAACGAATCTGCCTGGAATTGATTGAATTTCAGGACTAATTGTGTATCGCCGACGTTCGGTCGTTATAAATACGTCAATTGAATTCGTGGCCGCGTGCGTGATAATACAACGATTGAACATCTGTATATATTCTACGATTAATATTTATTCACGGCGATTATCGCGGAACGCTCTCATACAGATAATAATGTGATTTGAGTGTTTACCGTGTGCTAATAACCATTAAGAATGCTGTGTACTATTGTTCTACTGTTTAATCGCACGGACGATGGAACGTTTACAAATGTCGAGCGAACGCGGGGAAAGAAAATTCGAAAATAAATAACAAATCGTATTATTAACCTGTTCCTTTGTTCGATACTCCAAGCTTTACATTCGACGGTGGAAAAGTGGATTGCTAATCACCGATATAGTAACCATTGTTATTTGAAGAATGTAGGAATTTTTGCGCTTGCAGTTCTTTGACGATCGTTTCGCTGGGTTACATTACGCACGTTAATGGAGTGATTGCAGCCGTTGAAAGGCTGTATACAGGATGCTAGACAATAACGTACGTCATAATACCAATACTGTTATAGGATTCAATAAATTGTCAGACTTGTAACCAAACCTTTCTTTATATTTATGTTAAACTATTGCTATCAGATTTGGAGAAAGTTGAATAAATTAATATTGTATATACTGGATATAAATACAATTTTCGTCAAATTCTTCTAACACTTGTACAAATTCACTATCCCTTTCTGACAAATACCGTAAGTTTTTCCCGTGTAAATATCACAACAATCGAGGCCACTCGCATAAATACGACAATTTATTACTATTTAATAACGATCTGTTTGCTGCCGCGAATCTCTCCGCACAAGCAAACCTGTCGCTTGGAAAGCATAAACTGCTGGTGTCAACTCGTCTTAAGCCCTTTACTTATCGCCTAGCGAGCATAACGAAACGGGATACCATATGCTTCTTTCCTGTTTTTCGTTTTATTAGAATTCGCGACTCAACGATGTCCCAACGTACCCGGGGAAAGTGTTATCGTCGAGCGTTCGTTGAAATTTAACGATCGCTAAAACGCGACCGCTCGGAGCCGCGGGGATACCAATTACAGGTGGATACGGTGTCGAAAGCGTGAAATAATACCACGAATAGAACGTTAACGGGCGACATTTACAGTACGCTAAACTTTCATGACGATCGACCCGCAGATACAGCTCAGGTAACGACGAAATCATTTTCGCTATTTAGCCCAGTAAACTATGCGAGCTCGCGGGAGAATGTCACCGGTCGTTCACGATTTGTCACGATCCGTACGAAACGAACGACACACGTAACGCGTTCGAAAGCGTTCAGCCTAGATCGATATTTATTGGTCCATTTGTACTATGTCTCTATTTGTACCGATCGGGAATGGATGTTGGTTTGGTCGTAAAAGATGCAAGATGCGTCGGCACAGGCGTAAAAAAAAAGAACTTTGATGGATTGCTTCGCGGGTCGATTAGGATAAAAAAAAGCTTGCGCGAGCTAGTGGCCTAAATTGCATTTCTCTGAAAGGGGAAATAATAATACTTTGTTACCGTGAATTATTAAAGGGTGGATTTTCAGGGACCCTTCATGGCGATGTGAAACATTGCTTCGCTTTTATTGGCCATTGCGTATCGGCTTTCAGTTATACAAAAAAGAGGCAAACATTTGAAAGAACACTAAGTGCATATTTGTCGATTGTTGTTTTTTAATTGATCGGCAATTCGTTTTAATACTATCGCAGAATGGTGAAGATTTAAGTAGATATAACTGTTGTAAAGAGTTGCATTGAATATTGGCGGAAAATTCGATGTCAGGACAGATTACATATTTTTTAATGGTACGCACAAATTTATTCGTCATTAATGTGGCGAAACATCCTAACAGAAGATAATATAAAATTAGCTGTGTTGATAATGCTGCAGATATTATACTTACTATTATCATCGTAACACGTTTCATTCTGCTTGCCTCAACCTATCACACGATACGAAGCTCGCAGTCGTAAAGTATACGCATACTTAAAGTAAAGTACGTAATATCTTATTATCGGCCATCTTCAACGTACCCTCGATCCTGCGCAAGACAATCTGATCGCTAATTAGCAAAACTGTCTTCATCCAGCGTTTATCGCACCGGTCGGGCGCACAACATTAACGACTGAAAGAAACCCCAAAAAATTGATGCCTCTATTTATGCCAAGGGAATAAATCGAACCAATAGACTGCACGCAGAAAGCCAATATCGAATGAAGAAAATAAATCGTTCCATATGATTTACGAGCACGTCCACGTTGGTGTATCATGCTCGTTAATAGCTTTCTCCTTGATTGCCTCGAAAACCCAGAAATTGGAGCGCGATTTTATAGAGTTAATAAATTAACGCCGTTCGAAAGGTCCGCCGCGAGGAGGAGTCCCCTGAATACGCTAATTGCTATTCACCGGGCCGTTTAGCAAAATCGTATCCGGAAAACAGATGATCGCGATAAGCTTTCCATTACAGGCAGTTACTTCTCGCGTTTCAATTCTGTTCCGCCGCGCCATTGCGCAATTCCCCTGTCGGATGAACCTGCCTGCTCTTCCTTCCCTTTTTTTCCTCCATCCCTTTTTTCCTTTCCCCTTCGTGACTCGCTTTTAACGGCCGGCAGATGCATAACGGTGGTAGACGTATCCCTTTCGGTGCACCGCGTTTTCCCGTGGGCAAGGTATTGAATTAAATTGCCGTTCCTTCAATTATGTTTTCGCGTCCCTTTAAGAGGCTGGTAATCGTTACAATTTTTGGTACACCCCTTGCCGGAATAAAGGGACGTTTTCAGTACGCGGACAACCGGAATACCACCGAGGGGGTAATTTCTCGTGACGCGTCTCGGTTTTTCGTCGACCCACCTGACGGAATTTGTTTCTCGGTTCTTGTTTGGATACTGAAAGGTCCGCGGGGTATAACGAATGCCAAGAGCCTGTGGGTGCAAATATCTACGGGTAATCATTGATTTTATCTAGCCCCACAGGTTTTAGTAACGATTGTGTTGCACGTGACAGGGTGCAGGGGCTAGGGGATACGTGCTCGAGACCGGTTGTTAATAATTTGCGAGGCTAATGACAAGAGCGGACCGTTTTTCCGGGAGAAGATAAATTTTACACGCCTTATTGGTCGCACGGGAAATTTAATAGTTATAGTAATAGTAGTAATGACAGTAGCAGTGACAATAGTTGTATCAGGTAACAGAAATTGGGAGGCGAGCTTGACTTCTAGGCTCGTTGTCCCAATTTCTATTTTTATGTGGAATAAAATTGTAACGCCATGTATTCATGTCTGTACAAACCTAAATGAATTATAATACAAATATGTCCTTCGTCGTTACTAATTACTCTTGATATTAAAATATAGGTTTCATATTTTAACTCGTTGATTGTTTAACTTAAAATGCTCTTTACATTCATTTAAAACATTGCCCGTCTAATAACCTGAAAGAGATTTGTCTTATTTCATACATTTTACATTAATGGTCAATTTATTAACAAAGTATAGCGTACACACAATAATTATTCAAGTGATTTACGATCTCTTCTCAAGACTATAAAGATTCACGTTACCGTGATCCGTTTATGGAACGCTTAATAGGTAAAGGACGAACAAGTACTTCAATAAATATTAATATTGCTAAGAACATTGGTGATTACATATTCTAACAGGCGCGCGATTTAATAAGCGATGAAGCCCAATGCAAACAAAATTACGTACCATCGGCGAAATAAGACATCACTGTGGGGATTTAAGCACGCTGTTAAAGCTGTATAACGTAATTTTATGTATCCGGAGGGGTATGTATCGCTACTTCCTGATTTAAGCTCCCGTCTGCGATTTACTCGCCGTCGAAAATCGAATTTTACACGGATATTGCCGTTGTTCCCTGGAACCGTAAAGAGTTAAGAGCCTCTTAAAATGGTGATCGCTGAAAAGTTATATTTCTTTCCCGATGCTCTGAAAGTCATTTAATTTTTACTAACCACGTATTTTATAGGGCCATACGCAGAAAAAAAATTGAATAAAAAAGATGAAAAAGAGTACATTATTGAAATTAACGTCTAAGGGAACGTCCTATAAATTTTGATAACCGAACTTGAGCACTACACTGCGGATTTATTCCAAAATAACATCACGGTGACGCGATGCGAGCTTAAACAATTTGTCGCGCAGCGATGTTATCGATTTTGTTGCGTTGAAAAATCAGGCAATTAGGGCTAGCGTAGTTTTTAATTCGAAATAATAATTCGACACTCTTAGTTAACTTATAACAAGAATTCAAAACGATTAAAACAATTAATGTTATTAACCTTTCCGTCAGCACGAATGCATAAACAGCATGCACGTATTCTTCTATCCCACTATAATGTACTGTCACATGAGATAACAACGTACAAAACTGATACCTCCAATATCAACAAGGATTCTCCTTATCGATACACCCTCCAACTTCCCCACACTTTCCATAAATCAAATACCGTCAAACTCGGGGGATCTCGTTTCATACCTCCACTCTTTCTCCACATCGAACAAAATGTTTCCTTTCGCGACAAAAACTGTGCACGCCACTAACGATACCGAGCCGATACCATCTCGACGAGACATCTCGATGCCGCGTCGAATATTCCGCGACACCCTCGCGAAACGTATCGCAGACATTCCCCGCTCGCCAAAACGCGGTTCGTGTTCACCGAAATTCCTCTAACTGTTTCGAACGGCGACAAGCGTGGAAATAAGGAGATCCGTGGCGGCGTTGCACCGGCTAATTTATCGCGTCGGCCCGTTCCATGTAGGGAATGTTTCGACTTTTCGAACGTGCCCGATGCCGGCTATTACCGCGTCGAGGCGGGCGCGAAGAATGCAAGAAGTGGCACACGGTAACGTGAGCACACAGGCATTCCATTGACGTACGCTGCGTGGTCGCCGTACTCTGTGCAATACGCGCGCGTCGTCGTAAATCTCGTTACGGGCTTATAATTTCGTTCTAGGTGAAATTAGGCGCGACGCCGAGGAGCGTGCGCCGCAAATTGAATTTGCATAACATATCCACCGATCACCGGTAGACGAGGCTTGTGCAACGCTCGACGAGGTCCGCGCATCCGTACTTCTGTCACGCGGCGTAAAATAGGTCGTCGGATGGGATCCTCTGCTGCATCAGCGTCGTGGACGGCGTTCGGCGAGTCGTTATGGTCGGTTTCGCGTCCCGTTACCCGACGGCACGGTAGGAGTGCTTGGATTCTGTATATTATTATAAATTGTTCGTTATTATATTTATATTTATTATTGTGAATTATTACGAGACGGTTGCCGGTTGGTGTGCTTGGATTCTATATAATATTATATTTATATTTATTACTGCAAATTATTACGCGGCGGTACGGTAGACGAGCTTGGATTCTGTATATTATTATACATTGATATTTATTATTGTAAATTATTACGCGATGGTACGGTAGGAGTGCTTCGATTCTATATATTACTATATTTATATTTAGTAACATAATATATATTTAACATAATTATTCTTATTGTTATTATTATTATAAATTATTTGTTTAGTTTCTATTTTTCTTTTTTTTCTTTTCGACACTGAGCGTTTGCTTCGCTATAAATTACTGTATTAAAAACAATAAAATCACGAGCTGTAATGTAATATATAGTTGCCTATAGCGACAGTAGCTGAATATGCACATTTATAATGCAAATATATAATGTGTAAAATGCAAATCCATAATCCATGCTATACAGGAAATATAACAGTAATACTATATATCATAAAATAGTACTAGTAATAATACCAGTATGCCATTATACATTCTACTTTTTCCAACATTACGACGCACAAATATTTATATTTCCTACGCCCATTATCGAGTCAATAATAAATCACGATTTATCAAGTTTACTACCAGGCAACTTTACTTTACGGTCTTCGAACAGCCAAGGATATCAATCTTGCAGCCAATATTATCACCCACATGCACGCACGTCGTTTTACAGTTGTTCCAATGACATTGGCCCTCTCATTTTATCAATTCCCAAAGATGGATCAGCAGAAATAATTTTTCCTTATCTCGTCGTCAACGCGGGAAACTTCCCGGACACTACGCGCGTCGACGAAGTTTCGCCAAGTATCGATTGAGAATTCGCCTTATCAACTAGAAGGCTATGCTGCTCGTAAAAGGATATGAGGCAGCCCGCCCGGAATGTCAACTACCTATACAGATCGCGGCTCAGCTCGCCCCTTCTCCAACACCCTTGTCTACCTCTGCAAAACTTTTAAGACTTTCATTCGCCACCCTTCGGAAAATGCAGCTGCAGGTGCACGCTTATGTGGAACAGAAGTTCACGGAGTAGACACCGAGATTTACTATCCGGCTCGTCAACGTTCCGCGGACGAAGATTACAGGGACGTCATCCGCAGCGGTCTTCGTCCGCTCGGTGATTAATTATTCAATTAATCGTGCTACTTTGCTCCCGCATTGTCTGCCAAACGCGCTGTACCGTACAAAGTTTCATCGTCTTGTAATGTCGACCGTTTTCGCGATTAGGTTACAGCAGAAAAACTTGATTAATGGTTACGGTGGATGAATTGGTTCAAGGGTAACAAGTTGTATATCAGTTAAACCCTGGAGGTATTGGACGCATTGTAGCTAGGTATATCTGACATACCGGGTGTCCCAAGTTTATATACAACTCTCATTACGATCACGATAAAATATTACGATCGCGAGTCTTCAAATATAGCGTTGCACATTGTTATCACAGGTGTAAGGACATTTTTTTTTCGTCAATCGATTTCAACCGCTCCAGAGCACGCCAATTGAAACTTTACATCGATCTTGCATAGAACAATACGGGCAGAATTCGCCTTCACACCCACGGTACACTCCGTGCTATCTAAAATTGTACTTCAGGTTTCACATATAAATCAATTTACCCGCGGATCAAGTTCTGAGCAAACGGTTCCCATGAACAACTGCAAAGATACGATCGTATAACGTCCTCGCCGCGGAGTCAGAATTATTTTCAACAGCCCACACGATCTGTTCGTAAAATGCCCCGCCGGTAATACATGCATCGGCGCAGAACCGCGGGAAGGGGCCGAGTAAGGCCGATTCAAAATTTGTCCGACACAAATAAGGACATTAGCTGGATAGAACTTATTACGATCGTAACCGTGGTTATCTCCTTTTAATGCGCCATCGCCAAACACGACGACGTTAGAGACGATTAAGCGTCGCGACCCCGGGTACGGGAATGGATGAAGCTGGTAACAGCTAATGCGAACATAACGTAATGTGACAGTACAGATATACGTTCGTAGAGACCTGTTTGAACACATAGCCACATACGATACTCTCTTGGTCGGGATACTCTTGTTCTCTTGGGACGCCGCGACGAAAGAGGCGAAAGAAAAGGACGAACGTCTCCTTGTTCTCTAACGGCAGTCAACCTCTAGACGCCTATTAGAACCAATTATCCACTGTCCTGTGAAACTGAGAAAATACACCGTCTATCTTACCTCCTCAGTCGGTCATCTTCTTCGTTAATGCCCGTCATGTGGGTTAGCTGAACTAGTTCCTCGCGTCTGCGCGGCCCACACGGAAGCGAGCAGCAAGTGGTAGATTTCGACCGTCCTTTCCATCGAAATATCTGTGCCAGTGTCTGTTAATATTACTGACGTTGGCCTCCATCTGTCGATACGTTCGACTGACGATTTAATAATGAATCGACAGAACTAGCGGGACACGAGGGAGCAGTTTCTCGATGCCCGTGGAATCACAGGAATGATATATCGTAAATGTGTATGCAGTTATAATGCACTGTCACGGTTTAACGATAACTTTGCTCGGAGTGTAATATTATTATTATTATTATTATTATCGTTTCGAGCGACGCGAGAAGTGGCAGGGAATTTAGAGCGTTCTAGTACCGACGAAAATACTATACGTGTCAAATCGAACGTCTTTTCCATGAGAGAGAAAAGGGTGAAACGGATAGACATTTTTTTTTCTTATAAATTTCCCTTTTTCGCCACCAGACAGTCGAAGTGTTTAAAGTGAAAGATATTGTCGCGCCAATCTCCTTTATCGTAGGATTATGAGAACGAGCTGATATATCTGAAACTTCTCCGCGGGTTGCGGCCCTTTCGTTTATTGTGCCGGCGAGAACTCGCGAGAACAGCGGTTCGCCGTGGAATAGAGAGACGCAAGAATTTCTTTCGACAAAGTTATCGTTCCGCACGCGTCTCTCGCAAATGTACACGCGCCTAAGGGATAGCACAGGGTTTGCTTGCCCTTTACTTGTGCCGCTGCTTTCGTATGTATTCATTCGCAAACAACGCGCGGTCTTACTTTTAGCCAAGTAAACAAGTTTATCCAGTCGCGGTGACGAGTTCTAGGTAAACTTCGGTTCTACTTTTGCATTATAAGTTCGTCGCTGGTGCCACGTACTGAAGTACACGCGTCACGGGGGCTGTCGGTGGCTCCTGAATTCGGGAACGTTTAGAATTTTGCGAGTATCGATAGGGGAAACCACGAACAACTACGAACAAGCTGAAGGGTGAAAGTGTTTGGACGGCCAGCAGGTGGAATTTTGGAATTTTGATTTCTGCAATATTATTTTCGATCGAAACGTTGCCCGCGTTGTCGCATTACCAGTTGGAAGTATAATTAAATACAAAATTTCAATATCTAATCAATGTCCAAAATTTAAAATCAATGAAATTGATGTACCAATGCTTTCGAGTAAATTCGTATTTCAATTCACGCAGGTGAACGGAAACAGCCGTGTCGCAGTAGAGAAACTAAGCTCTACGCTGTCGCCGTTCTCGAGTGCAGCTCCATAGGGAAGAATCTGTCGATAACCTGGATAATTCTGTTCATACCCGTCAATGATCGATTCTTCTCCTTCGCACAAAGGGCAAAAGCAATCTCGAAGAGAGCTCGACGTTCCCGATCCTGCTGTTTCACGAAATGGGACACGCGTCGACATAATACGGATAAATACGCGGCTCGCCAGTGGCATTCTCTTTTGTAAATCCCGTTAATCAATCTCGTTCGCCACTGGTTTCATTGCGGCCGCCACATGGATGCCGATGCGAGGCATTTCTAATTGGAAGTCCCTGATCCTTGATTACTTCCCCGACCTCTCGTGCAGGAGCCATAGATACAATATTGCAGGTCTTAATGAAGTTTACGAGACCGATGCCATTACGAACGGCCATGTTACGTCTTCGTAGTATTTTTTCACACGGCAGACGATCAATGAAATGCACGTAGGTAGATCGCACGACCTTTTACCGTTCGAAAAGCTCGTTCTGTTCACGTTCAAGTTCTCCCTGATTAAATTAGTCGAGCAAGGAAGAGGATTACGGCATTGACAAGTGGAATGGATTTTGGAAGTTTAGAAAATTATTTACCGACAATGCGATATATTCCATCTTGGTGTTCGCGAGGAAATCGGATTTTTTGAATGTAGAGACTGTCTGGTGAAGTCTTGGCGAATTTGCGCAACACCATTTGGTTTAAAAATGATTCAGAAGGTTTTGACAAACTCTGGATGATAAATGAACGAAAATTTCAAGAATTTCGAAGTGGCAAGATTAATTAAGAAAAGTTACCCTGGTGCAAATTAATGAATATCCGGAATTATATATATTGTTTCCAACGAAATTAAGTGTTGATATGATATGATACTAACCTATTTTCATGTTGATTAATCTTACTTTTGGCTTAGCTTAGAAGCTGACCGCATTTGATATTGTTTCTCTGAAATGCATAATTGTGTACGAAACTTTTGTTTTGCACTTTCAAGCTACCTTTATCAGAAGAAGCGTCCTACTTTTCACTTGTTCCACGATTCTCGGCTTATATTTCACGAAGGATGAACAACGTTCGTAGGAAACTATTAAAAACATTGTTATTAAAAGTGCAATAGTAATTGTATAAATGAAGAACAATTTTTTACGGTAGCAAAAAGATAAACCGGTGATTTGGAATAATTTTATTAAGAGTTAATCTGTTTTATGAAAATTATACATTCATAAAATTATTACGTAAAAATAAAGACATTAACTTGGTATGGAGTTTAGACATGTGTAGTTTGAACGTTGGAAATATTGAATTATCTTTGTTAGATTTTTCAATACAAAAATTAACGTTTCATTCTCGTGTGAGAGAGGATGCCTTATACAGTTCCTTTCATCCTGTTTATAAGGTTTGAACTGTTGTTTATATGAGAACCGATAGGGCCCCACACGCACTCGAGATTAGTCGTCTATGCTTCAGGTCAGTCCGTTAATTTGGATGCAGTTAGTTCCTTCAAACCATTGATGCAGTATAGAAGTCACTCTTATTGCGTGGTCAATAAAATATATTATAAAATCACAAGCTGAGGAGAGTTATTGAGTAAACCCATTTCCAACAATCTTTCTGTCTTTACTGAAATTTAAACACTTCGTCCAACATTCTACGACAGAAATTAATTATTCGCTTCCAGTCATTTCTACTGTTCGAAATTTCATTTTCCATTTATGTATGTACAAATATTCTGCATACATAAGGCACACCACTAGTCTACATTTTGTACAGTCATATCAAAGCATAACACGGATTAAACGTAGAAGTAGAATTGACAATTTAACTAGATCGTTGTTCAAATTGAAAACTCTTCAAAAGTAATATTATTTATTCACAAAAGTGATTTAATTTGCTTTAGTCCATATGCAAATATAAACTCATATATTTACGTCAAGCTTAACAATAACTAAAATGACAGACAAATTGATTATTGTATCAAAAATATTGACGAGTCGAATAATAAGGTAATCAAACTTCGGTTGAAAGATTGGGCAGTATCTTAAATAAATAATAAAATTTGTCAATCAAATATTACCCTTTCCTTGCGCTCCATTAAGTCCATTGAACTTTTCTTCGTTATCGAAGAAACACTGATCGATTTATCGCCGAATCAGCTTCAGCTGAATCTCGTACACCATACGAGGTCGTAATTCGCCATACAGCTAATTCATTCGCGTCGTACTGAACCGGGCTGCCTTACAAACCGCGTTCAATAAATCGAATTCGTCGATCGAATTCACGGAGGCTCGTCGTTTCACTTACCTGGATCAGGACGTTCCCAGTTTAGGCTGCCAGCCGTGGAACATTCTACACGAGAGGCAATCACGGAATTGAAAATTTATAGGAGCACCGAGACAAACTGTTCTCTTTCTTACTGTTTTTCTCTAACTCTCTTCTTCTCTCGAGTGGACCGGGCTCTCTTGCCTTGGTCCATCAGAGCATCGAGCATGCTATCGTCCTTTCCAGAAAAGTATCTGCGGACGTTGAAAAGGTTTCTTCGCTCGCTAGTTGTCGACAAACAGCAAACGTTCGCTGATATATTTCCTGCTACCTTGTATGGATTGTTATTCGCCCGACGAATAGCCGATATACCTAATGCATACAGGATACACCTAATGAATCAGCTCTGGAAAGGATGGTTCCTCGATGGAAGTAGTTTCAGTAATAAAATAATGTGTCAAAGGTTCTATATAATATGGTGTACAAGTGTTCAATAATTTAGATCCGAAAGTGTCTCAGATTGCCCGAATACACCAAAAAGTCATGTGGAAATATGGAAATAATAGAATCCTCGAATTACAACGTTTTATTAAACAACATTCATTGCAAGGATTGTTTATTATCCGCGAAAAAATTATAATAATGCTGAAAATGTTCTGCAACTTTGTTACACCATTGTATAATGTTGCGGATGACAAAATTGTCTTCGGTGCTTCGAAGCAATATAAGCAATTATTATACATTGGGTTCTCCTATGCTATTAATGACCATGGGGGCCCAAAATAGCTCGCATCATAGAAACCACTTTTCCCAGAGACACCACTTATAAATCGAAAAATGCGCGAATTAAATGCAACTTCCTTTTCGACCTTGACGACGTCCACGAATCGCTCAAATAACGAATCGTTGCAGCACATAGAGTCCAGAATAGAAGTTAAACGTTTGACGAGCCTAATCATACGTTCCACTTGCTATCGTACCATTAATCGATTTATTGTAATTACTAGACCACGGAGCGTAATGAGTAGCAGCGAGATTCTTCCTGCACGACCACCATGCCAGCGATACCATCTTTTCCAACATGAAAATTTACATCGAAACATTTTCGTATAGTCGCAGAGGATCGCGTGCTGTTATTACTTGGCATTCGTTTATTACATTTTTTCCCGGACGTACATGAGACTCGACCCTTAATTTCCAGTCTGGTTCGAACGTTCATTTATTTCGTCGCGTTTATTGCATCATAATCACGCAGATACCCTCATTCATATCCTAAGTAGTATCACGTAATCGCGGCAGCTATCAATCTTCCTAGCGTGATGGTTACACCGATCCTTAGTGTAAAATGGAAGCTCGATGGATTTCATCCGTGTTGCGGTTTTCTCGGCGTAGAATAATCCTTGAGTTTGAAATAATAAAGATAAGGGATATTACCATATATTTTTTGTAGAGTATGGTTGATTCTACGACGATCACGATAGTTCGTCGAAATAAATATTTGACTTTCAAGCCTAATCATCGTTGCCTTGAACAGGAGAAAAATTGTGAACAATACAATAAGAATAATTAATTCCAATTTCTTTCTTACTGCCTTACGGGTACCAAAAATATCCTAAAAAACGTAAAGCGATCCCAAACAGTTTGTACACCTGTTGCGATATTATTTCGTACCGTTCAGGACGATACTAGTGGCGCCTGCTGAGTTATATCGTACAATTACTTATACCTTATATCACAGGTGTATTGTAGGTATATTTTTTAGCGTATATTCCTGGATCGGTGTAACTCGCAGCAACTAAAAAATTTGTCCAACGTTCTCCGACCGATCAGCGCGGGGAAAGTTCACGTATACAGAAACGCACATATATACTACTGACGTCGGGGGAATTTCTGAAAAATGCTATAGCTCGCGAAAAAGAAGGAAAGAAAGCGGCGAATGGAAGAGGGAATGGCGTGGACCGCCGCGCAGTTCTCATTATCCAGGACCGTTTTAATCTTCGCCGGTGGCGACGAGAGTTATAAACAGAGAACCGGCGAACTCGCATTACGCCACCAGCCATAGAAATGAAATGAAAGAATAAATTATTTGCCCGGCCAGTTTGCACCCGATGCCATAGTTTTATTTTCGCGCTGCGCTCATTCATAATTAGCATGCTAAAGGGAACGAGAATTATTTACCCGCGCGACGTGATATCGCCAGAAGATTCCAGCGGCTGGCGATGAACGATGCTTGTCTCCTTTCTCGCGTCTCTATACATATCGCTATGGTTTCAAGTTTTAATTGCCGCTTCTGTGACGATGACTCTTGCGCGAATGACACTAAAGAAAGACGCGATCCGGATAGTATTACATATTTAACATAGTTTATTATAAATATAATACGCATGCACGATCGATTGCTACAATTGCCTAGAGTCTGCTTTGAAATTTATCCTATACTATACTGAGTTTCGCCTGGCTTCATTATAGTTCGTCGCAGTAATTAATACAATTTTGTGAGCAAGGTGCAAGAGTGGTTTCTTTGGAATCTTTTTACCGTTTTGCATCTGAAGAAATTTTTATCATCTTGAACTAATAAGGACATATGATTAATTTTAATATGGGAATGATGGCGTCGTGTTCACTTTCACCCTCGCTAATTGAATATTTTCGGTGGACGCATTCGGGTTGGCCATGTGGAAATATAATGGTGTGTTATCGATAACACAAGAAGAAGCATCGTCACGGTGACCAAATTTCAATGCAACATTCTATACGATTTCGATGCTTTGATGTATTCCGCCCCTATTGTTAACGGAAGCAACTGCTCGAAATAGTTGGCTAGAGAACGAAAGGTAAAAAGAGGGCAAACGTGCCATCGTATTACTTCCACTTACTTTCCCCCCAACCCTTTCACGATTCTCTCATCGTGCTCTGAGGGATTTCCAGTTCATTGTACGATGACGTAAGTGTCGTTCAAGCTAGATTACCAGAGGCTCATAATATTCTTCACGTGCATTCCAATTTTTCGTTTAATTCGGAAAAATTGCTTAATTCCATTTACTGTGCTATTTATCATTATTATCACGCAAACCGTGCAACTCGAAAATTCTTCTATTCTCCTATTTATTATTTTGCTCTCCGTTAATAAACATATTCGATTTCGATACATCACACCAATCCAGGTAAAAAAAAGCATTCCTGACATAGTGCATACCTGTACATTTCCAACACTTGGATTATTAAAGAAATTTCACCAACGTATACATGCATTGATTAATCTGAATGCAATATACATATATCCTGTATCTTACAATATGTTCGTAAACATATTTCACGCGATAAAGGTGTTATGAAAAAATAAAGAATCTTGCGTACAGTATAATTCGACAAAAAAATACCCGCAGTAACATCGACATATTTTATCCCCCCCCCCCTCCCACATTCATTTGTCCATAAAACGCTCACGTCTACGCTCGTGTGCAGGATTCAAAATGAGTCCGTTTCGAACGGAAATTACTGCGTACTTCTGTCGAAGATGTCCATAAAAAACCGCCAGAGCCTCGATAGAAATCCTTCAGGTATAATAAAAATTTATGCCTCCTCGGTAACAGTATTTCATCTTAGGTAGATTCCGTATTCTCCCGCTGTGCCGCGAGAAAAACAATTTATCCGAGGACGAGCAACTTGGAAGCAAACTTGCCTGTCGTTCCTTGGGGGAGCGAAAGAAAAAAAAATGAGGTAAAACGTAGGAAGGAAACGGGGAAAAGATGAAACGCTGCAGAAGAACTCCTTAGAACACCGGAAAAACGAGGGCATTCGTGCTTTTTCATGCTCTAAATTGATAGCCGCGGCACACCATACATGCTTACTTTTATCGAAACGACACTATGGCTATAAAAGTGTAACCTTTCGTCGGGTTACAGCTGCCGGTAACGGCGCATTTTATAGCGGGGCGTTTTTAATAATGCACTCTGCAACAAATGCGTCGCCTTAAAACATCATACCCTGTTGTCTCTTCTCCTACCGTGTTTGACATGTTCATAAGGAAAGACGTGTTCGCTGCAACGCATTTTTCATTGTCAGGATAACACGCAACGTATGATAGAGGTGAGTTAATTGAACAGGGGGTCGAATTAACGAGTTCCTGATGAATTGCCGCCTCGAGGTCTTTCAGGGCTTGCGCTGATCTTATCGTCCGATTGAACCGCGTGAAAGTACGAAATGTTTGAAATATTATTTTAAATAATGAATGGCCTGCAATCTCAATACAATACATTATACTTTAATATGAAGGATGTAATTCGGTTAAACAAACACGGTATCACTTGTGGAAATTGAAGCCGATATTCTACGTTTGTAATTTCTCTAGTTCTATAACAAACCAGGTAAAATATTTCAAAAGATTTAATAACGTTCTATAAACATTGTGTAAAGGAAGCGCGATTTCGCATTGTAATATTCGTGCTAATTCCCCAAATAAAGTGAAGGGAGTACACACACTGGTCCTCCTGTTCGCGAACAAACGACAACAGCCCTCGCCAAAGGGTGGAATAATAATAATCGCTCTGTCGTATATATATATATATATATATATATATTCGTCTTTTACTCCGTTCGATTGCAAAACGTCACGAGGGCAACTTTCGTCGAATTAGTCGACGCGCGATAAAATCGAACCGCTCCTAAGCTGTGCATCGACCGAAATTAGCGTGCGAAGTTCTAACTAATCGCGCTACGAGCCGCCGGCCGTATAATCCTTCAGGAGCGGAGACGCTTTCGTCGAATCTCTCACGCTTTAGCGTTGCGTCAAAGAAAGCGTGCCGGCTATCCGTGCAGGCGCGGCAGGAAGGAAATTGAGGTTGAAACGTGACGCGTAACAAACGAACGCAATTGCGATCGTAAGAGTGTGGCTCTTGGCGGAAAATAATGCCCGAGTTGTTCGCCGTTCTAAGGAGCGTGGAACGACAATCGCTTTGATCGTCGGTCCAAGCGGCATTGCAAATTCAACGGAGGACCATAATTCGTTTCGCGATACTCGTCACGAAAGCCGCGCGGTTGCTTATAAATTACCGGCTCTTGGTGCATTTCGCAAATTGCATTTCATTTTCAGCGAATACTTGGCCGGTTCGCCCTAACCGTTTCAGCCCTTTGCGCCAAGAAAGTTCTTTACCCAGTTTCCCGTGTCTGCGACGTATCGCGACCGTTTCGTTTTTATTAGATTTACCCGCAGATAATAACTCGGCGGCGGCTACGTAGATTAAAACGTATTTCGTTAATCCTCAAATTGGATACCCCCGGCGGTGTAATTTCATTGGTACCCGCGCGGTACGCGTTCATATTTAGAGGGAAGGGAAAGCGTGCACATCGACGTTTTAATTTATGCGGAGGGCTCGCAGTTAACGTAATCGCGTTTAGCACTTGGGCGAGAGGATTTTCGCGAGTACCTGGCCGTTTCAACGGTGAAATTTATTACACTCGTTCGCTATTAATACCCCGATAAATGCTACTTTAAGAACGCACCGGATAGTAAATTCCGTCGATGTCCCGCACATTTTTTATTTATCGTTCGTTCGATTTCGTATCGCGGCAAGCGATTTGAAGGAAATCAGTGCAGAATTCCTTTTGAAATGAAATTTTATACAGTTATAGTTTTGGGCATACAAGCCCCTCAGCTTTATACTCGCCGTTATACACCATCGAATATATTGTATATTGGTATTTTAAGAAACGATGTTGGATACAGGGCAGATAAAATGAGCTCGGAGAATATTGTCATTCCTATACAAGATAATATCCTGGAACACACTGCCCGTGATATAATAACGGGTATACCATGCAATATTCCAGAACACTTCTTTGCAAAACTATGTTCAAACGAGTAAGCCATTAACCGTAATTCAAGACATGTATAAACTCGAGTCACATTGTAATATAATTTGTCGCAGTTGACTCCAGGAATTTACAGAAAGCAATAGAATTTCATATATTTTGTACAAACCATCGATAATTATAATTGAACGCAATAACATTAAGGCTAAAGCAACCGACAAAGTCGAAAGGGGTCGCTGAAAAATATTTGAGCAATTGTCGAATTACTTTTTGGACTGCGAATTCCTGTAAACGAGGTTGGCGAATGGAATATCACCTGAATAGTGAAGGTAAGCGAATAAGTCCCATCAACGATACGACATTCAACCATCATTCGTACGATCACGAAAGTTACATAGTACAAGTCCATACTAATTCAGCGTAACAGGCCAGAAGCGATCCCGCAAGTTCTACTTGAAAGACATGATCGATCCACCGGGGATTACAAAGTGTATACAAAAATTAATTAACAGGACTACGTGATTCGTTAGGGCGGTCAATTAGTAGGATGCATATTTCACGTGCATTTCGACGGAAAATAATTACGCGCTTAATCGACGATTAATCTTATCAACGATGAATCTACCCTTTCGATTGTTCTCTTTGCTCTTGCCGATGGTTCTATTTTTTCTTTCCACTGTTCCCTGTCCCTCCCTTTCTTATTTTTGTACTGTACAAAACCACCGTAATGATATATCGCGCGAAGAGGGTGTACATTACGGCTAAACGTCGAGGCGAACGTTAATTAAAAGCAGACGTCTCGGAATTTTGAGTGCGTCCCAGATGTTGAGGCTCGATAGGCAGAAAATTAATAATAACTTTAGCAAAGTCCCGGAATTCTTCGCGAAGTGAACACGGTATAGCGTCGCGTGGAGAATGTGGCTCATAACGAGTTAGAGAGCGATAATTATCGGATTGGACGAAACTTTTTTATTGAACTTCCGTAGAATTATGACGCCAAGAGAATGGTAAAAGCCGAATTTATATCGGTTAATAGATTCGTGGCAATTTCGTGCCGGATAATAGTTGGGGAATAAACGAACGGATAAATTCCCGGGCGAAACTCGCGAATGGAAAAAAAAAGAGATTTGGACGAACGATCGATCGATGCGCTGATATATGACACATTTTTGTCGACGATTACACTAGTCTGATAGAGATATCGTGCATCTCTTCGAGAACGATAAATAAAGCCGACTTTTATGACCCACGCGGGATTCGTTTGTTAATTTCCACTAATTGTGAGCCACGGTATTCGGTATAGGCGAGCCACAATTTTTAATCAAATTATTCAACGCGGCATGGTTCAATGTTTTATTGGTTCATCGCGTGCAGCAACGGTTTCTTACTGATAAGAATATCTGTTACGTTATTCGTTGCTTATCGATACGTAATTGAAGTTTATACGTGTACGCCGCTCTTTCGTTCAAATTCTGAATCTGTTAAGCAACAGGCGATACATTCTCTTGAATACCGTGCGGATTTTAAAAAAAAATAAAAACGTTGATGCTCACATGTTTGGTAATTCAATGGTATGCGACACCGTCCGTAACGATTCCACGTTATTAATAGTTTCGACACGCTCTCCCGTGGCATGTTTTTCAGCGCGACTTTTTGACACACGGTTATACTTTAGTCTCTTTTTATCACGCTTATGTACGCGGAGCGCTACAAATTCAACGCTCACCTGTACGTTTCCTGAATATAAATGAGATTGTTCGTGATAAAAATAGAGCTGCGGTTGCTTTTCGTAATTGTCTGCCCGAATCAATATTTTTCCCTGTAGGGGCACGGTTCTATGCTACATATAATAATGAACTTGGCCTGAACAACTGCTGCATCACATTTAATATAGACAGATATAATCGAAGGGAAGGAAAGTCGTAGAAAATATGAGACACATTCGAACCGGACACCTCTTTCAGACATTTTAACAGCAGAGATTCTTCTCGCTGTCACTCTCCCGAGGTGTTGCATTGTACGCACAACCCCCTGGAACTCAATGTCCAGCGTTGGTGCACTGATTTCTCTTGTCTCCAACGGAGCGCAAAGCGTTCGCGGGAGAAAACAGATGGAACGGGAAGGAAACGTGGGAGTAGAATTTCGTCGGACGGTGGAAAATGCGGCGCAACGTCGGTACATGCACTCGTACGACAGTTGCGTCGCTGAAGAACACAAGGAGGACACTCCGAGACGGGAGCAACGTGTTGCTGACCGACGAAAGCTTTCTGCGACGCCGGGGCTGCAAATACATATAATATTAATCTTCATCTGGTGGGGAAAATATAATGTCTGTGAACTAGCTTCTCACATAGAGGCAGGATAGAAAGAGTAGATTAAACATATTAGAGCACGATTATCGATACGTGTACATTTTCAGTTTGTACCACTTATTAGATTCTATTTTGTGCCACTAGTAGAAAATTTGGTTCCCCTATTCTCATTTAATTTTTATTCTTAATCCGTAAATACCGCAATGAATGACACTGAAAGTGCAAGAACTGTGATATTTGTATGTAACATGTACAATATTTGCCGAAACAAATTAATTTTCTGCACAATCTCAGTAACAATATCTTTTACCGTATACGGACAGAAATTCGCCAGCAATTATTCGTCGTTAACGTCGAATTATTCGTCGCAATAAACAAGTATTATTGTACGAGTGTAAGTAACATTCTACATAATTTTTCTGAATCCTGTTTGAGTTACCAAGGACAGCCAGCAATATCGCATGAGGTTCATTATATTAACACGTATAAGAAATCGAGGAATCTGCTTCCTTTGAAACCCTTCATCCCTTTACGCGTATCAAAAGTTGACGTGCCACATTGACGAAGGGGCAGCAGAAGGAAGGGGATAGCGATGGTTTCAAACGGCATACAGAGATGCCTCGTACGACTTGCATTCTCATCGTCACAAATCGATTATAATGAAAACGTGTAATGATAGTGATGCGATCAATCACATGGGCGCATAGACAATAAGGGATGACACGTTGCATCCTGCTGCGAAGTTAATTAAACGCTTGGGACCCTCGCCGCAAGCGGAACGCGTAAATCTACATGGGTAGAAACGTTGTTGGTCTTTCGACTCATTCAGATTTCGCCGTGACGCGTGGAAATTCTTGAGATAATGGAGAATCGAGGAAGCGTACCCTTAATTTGCGATACCCGCCTCGTGGACAGTGAGTTCGCGAAATTTCTTGCTACTTTTCATAACGAGCACCCAGTTGGCCAATATGAAACGGGATTTTCTACTATCCAGAGTGAAATGTTTGCAACAGGTCCGTTGTTTTATTCAGAATATACTCGAGTATCTGATAGGTTGAGTTTAGAAGTATTTCAAATTCGCGGACTGATATCAACAATATTAAATATTTTATCTTCCCTTTTTCCATTCCTTTGTGTCACTTCCAGAAGGAAGAAAGCATGCACGTCGTTGCAATGGTAGGTACCTTTCGCTCGTTAACGTAATTCTACTCTACACGAAAGCAGGCTCACCAAAGACCGCCGTATTCTCTTATTATTATACTTGAAGCTCTTAATACTACTGTATCTTTTTACTATTAAAAGCAGAATAACGAAACTTGTGGTTATACATAACGAGTGCAACAATATTGTTATTATTAAATTTTAAGGAATATTGCGTTTACTTTTTTCGCAACATGTTATTGCAAAAGCGGACATTTCGATTCAGTGCCACATTATCGGATATATATTCTCCCATGTCAGTGCTACGGAATTCTATCAGGGAAAATGATTCACTAGAGAAGAAAAAGAAGAGGGGGCGAACGTGGATTGGCCGTGTGCGCTTGCAGGTGATTAATTGCTGTCAAATACACGCGCCATAATGTTCATAAATTAACACCCTTTCTTTTTACTGACTTTCTTATCACTGCTCCTCCCTCTACGGTTGCTAATTTTTTATTTACTCGGATCAGAGAATTATATCCTCGCCACTATACTGATTCGAAACTGTTTCTTACTGTACAGCGTCTTAATGGAATGCACGATGCGTCTTCTTTATGGAAAACAGGCAACATTGATGCATCTTGCGTTACTTTTTACAATAAAATTTATTAATTTATAATGTTCACTACTATTGTTTTCATCCATAGATTCAATATCTTTTTTAACGAGGTACACTGTACATGTTCTAAATACAATCCATGTAACAATAACTGCTATGATTATGCCACAGAAAGAACAAAATGTCACCTTTACTTTTTATTTACCGTTTATTTTTTATTTTAATCTGGCATGCGGCCAATAGAAACTCGCGCTTCTGAATCGTACTAATGGAACTCATTGAACGGTATTTTATCAAAAATCACAATTGCCTCGAAGCAAATATCTGCACGTGCAAACAAATGAATAACGAACCCCTCACAGAAATTGTATGAATAAAATGAAATTTATTTACGTTTTCCATACTAACGTTCGATTCGGTGTCCTCAAACGCGCTGGAAGTTAATTCACCGATATTATATCACGAAAATCGATAATATTAATGCCATTAGTTTCGCGGATTTTAACTCAAATCGAGAACCATCGAAAACTCCATTGATTGCTCAGCCATCCCTGTGAATTTAAAATATCCAACGTATGTCGCGTCCTCTCTGTGTGTGTCTATAATAAAATCTCACCCCCACCCTGTATCTGGAAAACCAGGATTACCCGCGAATACTCCGGGGACCACCAGCGATGTTCCACATCGGCACAGTAAGTTTAAAAGGTAGCCACGTTGTACAATTTTTCAATATTGACGTCGCACAAATTCCTCTCAGGTTTGCACGCTGCACGAGCGCCGCCTAACTTTGTTCGACACCAGGTGACGGCCAATTAAAACCTCGTTACACGATTGACCGTAACGATTGTTATAGGCAGGCCTGAACGCTGAGCGCTGCATAGCGTCGCGTCCGGATGAAAGTTTTCGGTGAATTTAATTCTCGCCTTTGCCCGGGAGTTCCTATTAGTTTGTATCACACGGCGCCGCGGTAATCGTTGTCGGAAATAATACCTCGTGAAAGCGTGCCTTTCTCCGCTCGTTATGCTCGTTATGCAGTTCACTTGATGCTGCCTGATCACCCTCAAGGAGATACTCACATAAACGAGCAACTTACTGCCGCGAGGAAATTGGTCTAATGGCACGAATGTGGAAACGTACCCTCGATTTTCACCATCGTGTTTGCGACATAGAGTTATGTTTGTTATACTTGTGCGCGCCTTCGCGCACTCGGAAATGCGATTCGGAGAATAGTCTCGAATTGGTTTGACTGTTAGGATTGGCGACATTTTTATGATACAATAGACACTTTCTTTTTAATAAGAGATATCATTTTGTGACGTTTACACGCTTAGGAGATTTCCGTTGATTGTAGAGGGAAGCTTAATGTGTGTATACGATTCTATACGCGTGCAAAATTACCCTCGGGAATTTCCACCAATATATCTACGATACGTACAAAGTGCAAACATATCTGCACGGGCATGTAACGAATATATCTTTCCAATTAACAGAAAGTTATAAGTGCAAGACACTTTTACTTTTACTTAATAATAGTTGCACCGTAGTGCCCAGACTTACGATTCTCATTTATGTTTCGTAATAAACTTTTCGTAAATTTCATTTAATTAATTCGTAATTCTTTTCGCCTATAAATTTGTAAACCTAGCAATAGTGCAGCGCAATAGTATTAACAACGTTACAGTACCCGGTGTACACAGTAGTACATCCAGGACGTTACTACTGTACTTAAGAAAAAATTCTTTCTGATCTACCTCAGCCGGCGAGAGTATAACGTTCGTAGAAACGAACGCAAAAAGGTACCCGCTGCCCGTATCGCCACGGCAACACCTTCAAGTGATTTCGTTCCACGCGAGTCGCGCAAAAGGAGCAAGGCGGACGCGACGGAGAGTCGCGGAACGAAATAGTGACCGTGCAAGCTTCGTCAACTCAGGAGGAACTTATTGTCAGGGGTAGAATTCCGCCAGATCCAATTTTATCAACTCATCGAGACTTTATATCGACGAAACTCAAACGAACGGCGGAAGGGGAATTCGAAGCGGGCCCGAATACGAAATTACGCGGGGGAAACGAGTCTCGCGGCTGTTCTGCGACTTCCGCCGACGTGCGCTTCTCGGGCGGTTCCCACCGATGCAATATCCTTGGGGGGTGCCGAAAGTCACATAGCCGCGGCGGTAAACGTTCCGTTGAACTTCCGTTCGCCGTTCACGCCCATCCGGATCCCGCGATTCCGTCGTTTTACTTTCGTCGCGCGAGACACCTTCTTCGTTTTCTGCCTGGCCGAGTCGTGTATCGCGCGGAACTACTTCGAAAACTGCAAACCTTCGCAACTGACAACTCGCGAACGAGGTCGTTCGAAAGTGGATACGCGCAAGTTTTCGAAGCTTATTGTTCCGGGATCGCGACCACGTTTTGGATACGATATTAAGAATACTTTTCTTTTAGCGAATGCTCGCGGTGATCGAAATTTTAGAGTTGTCGCGCATGGAGCGTATCGTTTGTCCGATATTTTTCGAACATTGCGCTGTTTGAGAGCGGAAAATGAATTTTGGAATTTCCATTTTCGTTGATGGGTCGAAAATACCTTTCGCGCTGTAAACGGGTGGGAGGAATACAGTGAAATGGAAAATGTATTTTTGTTGGGAATAATGATCGTGGTGTGGTTTCGAATTACCCACGGTGTTGATTGTTCGAGGAATTTTCAAGTTGAATTATATAATGAATGATTGCGACCAAATATGATATGTAATATGTTTATTTGATTTTTCAAACAGGTTTGAAAATAATGAGAAATAAAGTTCCAACTCAGACTATGTTGAAAAAAAGATGTACGAAAGCTAAGAAAACTATGTCACTGAAATTCTCATACGAAAGCTCGTAGTGCAATAATGTATTTAACTATCAGCGACATTATTTAAACACTGGACAAACTAAAACGTCAATGCAACGTTCAATTCGACCGCGAAAAATTTGCAAAACAGTTCTCGATGTTACGTATTGTTTCCTACGTGTCATAAATAATGAGCATATAGTGAATACACTTTAATGCAACTAATTGTAAGAAGGGCTTTACTGGTGGCACATAGTATATTTACGATCTTCAGACTCCATTAAATTCCAAAGATCACTTGGAGCGTATTTTAAAATCTTAACAGCGCCATATCCACCGGAACATATCGCGTTTCACGAAATATTAATATAATCGTAGTCTCCCTCATTAAGATTCACGAATGTGTAAAACGATACGCGGAAGTGTCCACTTGTAAAAGAAATTAATAACAGATTCAACGTATTCGCCTATTATTACTTTTAATTGTCCATGAGTAAATTCAATTATAAACTATTTTCATGGTCGTTGTTTTCAACTAATATAATTAGGTATAGAAACAATGATTATTCAGCGATTGCGTGGTTCGTTATGAATATAATATAGAGAAATTTAATATACGCAAATACGACTTATCCTTTAACTAGCGATATTTGAGAAATGAAGGGCGATGATCGGAAAATTTTTAATTACTGCCGAAGGTGGATAATTTTCCTTCAACTTAATTAATACAAATATATGTTCATTGTAATAGAATATTAAATTTCACCGTATCGCGGGAAATAAGTCGAATCGCCCATGGAAATTTTAATATCGTGAAATTTCGAACAATTACAAAAGCATTAAATGCATCGAAGTACAAGCTAATTAAAACAGCAGGTATGTCTGCCATCAGAGATATGAAATTATTTCGTACGGGAATCACAACAACCTGCTGCTGAATAAATGAATGAGAATGTTGCAGTGTACTGATAACAATTAGGTTATTATACGATATTTAGTTTCCATACATTTCCAATCGTTATGCGGTTATTAACTATTCGTTAAAGGTTAAATAAATATGAGAAATGAAATATACCATTCTGTACATTTAAAAGCGGATCAGAATAAAATTCATTAATTTTCAATGTTCACAAATTTCTGTGCATTCTCTAGTTAAATCTGTTAAAACTATTTTAATATTAATAAAAAATGAATTTTAATGTGACAATATATCTTTTACGCAAACATTAATAATATTTTCAAAGGAATGCATCGTTGGAAAATTTCAAAATAATAATATTAATACAATTAATATCGCAGTCTCAATATTATTAATATCGTGCAAACTGAAGGCGTGTTGCTAACTTCTAGCATTCCGATTCGGAACAAGTCGATCACGTTCCATTAAGATTTGTAGAATTCAATGCAAACGATTTCGGAGTTACGTAATCTAGTTCGGCGTACTTTCAATTAACTGAGTTCTGTGCTGCTTGCACCGAACCCATTAAATGCATTACACCCGCTACAGAATTCACAGAGAAACTAACGCACGCTATACACACCGACCTGCATAACTAATAATCGATATAAATTAATTCTACATTCAAGCAATATTCTGTAGGACATATCAGCCGCCCGTCGTTGAGCATAAAATGTTTCAGCGTGGAGTGTTCAATTTTCCCCGATTTGGGTCACAATTTAATGCACAGCCGACGAAGTTTTCGTTTCAAATTTATGCGCGAAAGTTGCGTAAACGCGAGCAAGTTCAAGGCCACCGTATCTCATCCCACAGAATTTTCGCTACGCCTGAATGTGTTTTTCTTTTTAATTTAATTGCGCGGAAACGTAGTGCACGTTCTCTGTGCCAAGTTAACCGATTTAGCCAATGAGCGGCTCATATACCATAAACATTCCACGGCAGAATTGTTGCAACAGCGCGAACAGGGCCTAAAGTGAGCCCCGCGAAGCCGAAGACAAGAAGTTACAAGCCGCGCGTCGTTATCCCTGACCCTGTACGCATTTACCATCCGCACCGTGCAAAGGTTTCTTCGGGGTTAAACGCGCGTATTTGTATGTAGGGTAATTTACGGAACGACATCCTTGGGAGGCCGTAACGATCCACGGGAGGCGCTATCCACCGACGCGAGCGTCTCCTGTTTGTTTTAAAGGCGGTTTTAAAGAACGGGCAAGAATCGCCGACTCCGCTTAATGGCTCATCTGCCGATTTATCGTGCACCTTTGAACGCATACCTTTATGGACCGTAAATAGTACGAGCCTCGACGGCAGTCCAATTATATCGACAATAAATTCGCGTCGCGGTTGCATTGTTGCACGCGCACCTTTCGTTGCCTGTTAAAACTGCACGCCCGTTCGGCGCACTTTGAGCGCAATAAGTATCCAGGATCTGACCCTTTCATCCCCAGAACGCTGTAGCGACGCAAGGAAAATTGCTAACCGGGGGTTCATTTTGTACTTTTGGCAGTGTGTCCGTTGTGTAGGCGAAATTGCCCATTTCACGGCGTTTGACGGAAGGTATGTTTCAAATGGGAAACGGTGTATGATGTTTTTTTTTAATGTTTAACAAAATTTTTAACCGATGCCTTAAACTGATGTATTAATGTTTAAACTGATGCATCGGAAGTATATTTATTGATATTAATTTATTATTTACGTGCATGCATAACACCCCCATCCATTCAAGATCACAATCTTTTGAACCATTATTTGGCAATCAACAAATTTGGAGTCTTTGAGTCTGTATCAGTAAAATTGCGTGCCGTCGAGAATTACTAACTCGAAGCCATATACAGACAGTAAAAATCGTAAAGGACCTCATTGTTGCACACGCGGTAGCTGATAAAAATGATAATAACTTATTTCGACGATTCAGTGATATATACATATACATATTTTATTACTTATCACCACCAGAAAGGAATGTTCTGAATCTTTGAAGCTTCCCGCATCCACTTATTTCCCCGTCGAAAAAGTGAAGTTTTCGCCGCTCGATCTTTAACATTCGAAATATTAATCTACCATTTAAAAATAACGCATTCGCCGTTCGGACTCACGAACGAAAAAAAGGGGAACGAGACGCCTCGTGGATGGGAGGGCGCAGGGTACGCAAATATTTTTGAGCGGTAGTGCGGCCAGATTGAATGCAATTTATTATGTACCATTACATAAAGGCTGCGGCTCGCCCGGCACGAGCCCTCATATTTTATGATAAATAACAGGTTGACCCCTCGACACACTGGATATATGGTGAATTAATGGTACCCCGTTTGGGTAAAAGTACATACGTCCGGCGGATTAAAATTATTAGCGGTGCTCGCGAGTCGAATAACTCAATGCACGGAATGCCTTCCTTTTTCTTTTCCTTCTGTTTTGTGAACCGCGCCAGGGGTTCTCAAAATTTCTCGTATTCACCAGTGGGGTTCTTCGTCGCTTCGTGCGATTTTTCTCCCTTTTTTTCCCTTGCGTAACATGTTTCCTTTATCTTTTTTTTCCAATGGCCACTCCTACGGTCGTAAGTTATCCGGGGTGGTTTGTTGATAAGCGGCTCTCGGTTGGACGATCCTTTCCCGATGTACGTAATTGAGAAACAAACAACACAAGACGTTGTCGAAACGGGGATATGCTTACACGTGTCGCGTACGCATGATAGATCGCGCAAATCTTCCACATTCCCTGATTAAGAGTTACGATACGGGGATGGCAATTAGACGACGCAGTTCCAGATTTTGAGATGGTAATCAGTATACATGAGGAATGAAGCAATTAGACGCGTGAAAATTAGGTTGAATACATACCCCTGCAAGACTATTCCAGATTCTCACATTTTGACACGATATTTTTTTCTCTCGAATTTTACTCTCCACTTCTGCACAATAATACGTGCACGTGAATTTGTGCCCTCTAAGGATTCCTCGCAAACGATTATTAGTAACAAGCTTATAACAAAAAAAATATCCTGGAATTAAAATATGGGAATAAAAAGCATAACGAAATTATGGCGAACAGTCCAATTGAATAACAAAAACAACCCTCAGCTGCTGTGTAAAAAGCTTGAATCGAACGAATTGAAGGAGGCAGGGAAACTGTCGAAGTGTTACTAAGAAAGGGGTAACAATGAGAGGACGATGAAAGTAAGGAAGAAAGGGTCAAGGAAAAACGATTCGTCGGTGCATGCTCTCTTAAACACCCGCCGGGTGTACCATCAATAACTAAATCGTAAGGAGAAAAAGAATCAAGCAATCAGTTTGCCGTGCTGGCACTCGAACCCCCATCATTCGTTTGACGGACGATTGCTCTGACCAATTGAGCTGTCGACCCGTCGACGGAATCTTTCTCCGAAAGACTAATACTCGACAGTTGACCACCGCCTACTAAAATCAATCAGTCCCCGGAAAGCTGTTATAGTCCTGTTAGGGTCTATTACTTTCGACAATTAGTGATTCGTGAATGACTTGCATGTTCTCGATAGACTTGTTCCGGTATGTTTGTTAAATCGATTATATTATTCGTATTCATTCGTGATCAATTAACGAAGCGACTATATTCTGATCTTGGTGGTTCAACATACGTGTAGTGAGTAGAAGAAAAAAGAATCGTTTCACTTGACCCAATTTCTGTGCTTTACATCCTTCGATATTGATCTTCTCTTTTTAATTAGGTCAAAGTACTTCCGTATGAGGGAAAATTTAATATTCGAATAGGAATTATCTTTTGTGAATTACTCAAAGGTTTCCCCGATTTTTTACTATCTTCGAACTCCAGAATTTTAAATATTGCACAGAAACAGTGTTTTAGAAAGGTCACATATTAACCATTCATTTCTGATGAAAATGGTATTAGATTATGCACATGCCTAGCGGGAAAACTAATATTTTCGAATAAATTAAAAACATAAGCTATAGATAAATATTTGTACGAAGGAATTAAAAATTACCAAACAGCTGTCAACATTCGAATTTACCTACTACCTTCCAGAATATTATCTGTCTACCTCGGAATCGCTGTTTCTGTATGAAATTTAATAAGCTTCCCGGACTACAGCGGGTCCGTTGAAACTCGACAGGAATACTTAAATTATCCCCGCTGTTTATAAAAACGGGAAGCTCAGGAAATATGAATCACAATGGAGAAGGAAGGAGGAGGTCATAAGGGAGTAGGAAAAAGTCTCGACTCAAAATCAACGGAGAAAAAGGAAAAATGTGTTAAGCTCGTGCGCACGAGCAGATAGAATCGAATGTGTGAGAGACGGGAAGGAATCATAGAAGCGCATGCAATGAATAATTGCAGGTAGACGTGTCGGGGCAGGTAACAAATGATGGATCGTCGGTTGCCGCGGGCGGGGAAATGCGAATTCGAAATTCCTCTGGGCCTCGGTAAAAATAAAATTCCTCTCAGGAATTTCCACCAATATATCTATGATATGTACAAACATATCTGCACGCGCGTATATTCGTAACATGTATGCATAAATAGACATACCACATGCCCACAGTCATACCCATACAGATTCAGGCATTTAACGTGGCGTGCGCGAGCGGCAGGCATAGGCGCGCAAGAATAACTGTGCATAATATGTACCGAGGCGCAGGAACGCGGGAGATAACGTGAATGAATGATTGTCTGAATTCGTGTCAGACTGCTGAATGGGTTACGATAAGCGCCGTAGGAAGTGTACTGAATATCGGGCCTGATCGTCAAACAGACCGGGGAACGTTAACACGTGCTTTAGACGCGTCTCGAATCACGCGGGGACCTCAGTTGGTCCACAAGATTTTGCAAGTGGATCAGGGTTTGCAGTGCTCGTGGAAATGGCAAGGATTAACGCCAGGATCTTCCGCCGCTGGTGCTTGAATTTGTTTATAAGAACTATGTAATTAAGTGGAGGGGTGTTCGTGTAATAGAAGTCGTAGCTCGTGGGCTGTTAGTAATGTTGGGCGGCCGGTGTTAGCCATGCTAGTTAACTCGACTTATTGCTGGGTCTGTAAGAACAAAGAACACACTCCATTACTCTGGCGATGAGTGAGAGTATTCGTGTAACAAATATCGTGCGGTTCGGAAAAATAAATTTTGCATCGTGCTACTGAAATGTTGTCAGATTTTTATTTAAATGTTTAATTATTTCAATTATTTCGTTATTTCGGCCAGTTATTTGAAATGTTTAAAATCTTGCGTCACAGTTTCTTGGAAGTGAAGAGGGGAATAGACCCAATCTGTTTCTATGTTATTAAAATATAAATTAAAAAGTACGTACTTACGGATATGTTATTGTATCGTTCAAGGAATAGGTTGTAAATACCAAATGTTTTGCGATTACCATTAAAAAGAAAATATAATATAAGAAGTCACTTATTTTGTATGTCAGTAATTTATAAATTCTTCAAGGCTTTGCTCTTTTATTTTTTTTTCAGTGTCATATAAGGGCTCGAATAATATTCTACATCACGTTACAATTACTTAGCTCCTTGCCAGCCTGGTGAATGTAAGGTTACCTTAAAATATTTCTGGTAGACTTACAGGTTTCGCAGCGACATTCGATGTCAGAAAATTAAATTCAATGTAAAAAAAAAATATTAAAAAGCAAAACTACGACAAAGTAATCGGGTGAAAATTAAGAAACAATTTTATATTATCAAATACAAATTCACTAATAAATTCTTGATGGCCTGCCACTCATTTAGGGTAACCTTTTTACGAAAAATTTCTGATAATATCGTTCTCACAACGATCCAACTACAATTCATGCATTCAATTTCGATCCATACAACGTTGGAAGGCATAGAAACATCCTATACGAGATTCAATGAAGACTTTTCGCTCGCTCATATCGTAGCTTAGCCCAGCCCATGAACGACCCTTCGTTCCGATCTCAGTCACGTTTCCCGAACGAAATTTCTGCCGCTTTTATATATGGTATTATGGCGATTATTAAGTAGGAGGAAGGCTGCTTTCACCTGAAGTGGATCACTTTGAATTTTGATCAATTCCTCGTGCCTTTAATTTAACGACCGCTCGCGGGTCACGAAAGAATTGCAACCTGGCTATTCTACAGCTAAACACTCTGTACCTCTGGCTACGGTTGGAAAACTCGTTGCACCAGATCGATATTTCGCCCGATTATAAATTGCCACCCTAAGAACAGGAGTACGAAACGTTGGTTACAGTCGTAATTGACCGTTTGGGTGCCGCGGTAATTGCAGGATTGGATTTAAGAAGCAACGAGTAGCTGCTCGGCAATTACGTAACTTTCTTTCGGTTCTAATAGTGATTCAGATTTTGTCAGTTATGAAAGCACATTGGCGTGTGTACACTGAAATTGGGTGGACGTTAAAAAAGTTTGTTGTCCGTTTTAGCACTAGAGATGATCACAATTATTAGAACTTTCAAAAGAGAATGATCAAAGGAATAATTACAATGATTAGATAATAATATCAGTGATTGTAACTCCTAGGTTAAAAAACAATATTTACAATTAAATGGAGTATAGTTGCAATTGCATTGTCGATCATGCAATAATTATAAGAAAGGCAGCTGTCTATAGTTTGTAGCAAGTTATTTACAGAAA
Source organism: Nomada fucata (assembly GCA_948146005.1). Taxonomy (NCBI): domain Eukaryota; kingdom Metazoa; phylum Arthropoda; class Insecta; order Hymenoptera; family Apidae; genus Nomada; species Nomada fucata. Next base: position 12,391,802 of record OX411275.1, read on the forward strand.
TAATATTCCATTGTTATTATTAAATACTTCTATTAAACATAATTATACTTACTCAAATCTTCACCAATCCAAGTCACCGATCGATTCCGGTCAGAATGGCTCTGACTTGGAGCCGAATATCTTGCTTCAGTCTGAGTTTCACTAATTAATAGGGGTAGGGGAAGCAGCCGAACTTGAGATACACCATGGCTGGTTGTCACGTTCCGTTTGCTCTGTAAATCTAAGTACTCGCGGTTATGGCAACGATAAAGTCGTTCCGGGACCAATGTACCGGTCCTGTCGTGACCCATGAGAACGTGTACGCGACGCTCGTCACATTCGCAAACACACGAACAATCTATATGTTACGAATTTTATATGTATCGTACAATCCTAATGCTGAACGACCATTCTCAGATATATTGTTTATTGCTTTCCGAAGCTATCGAATGCCTTCGCAGTTCGTTCGTGGAAACATTTCTGTGTGTACTCCATAAACGAAGTGCTGCTTTTCATCGACTTATCGAGATTATTATTCGTCGTTGTACCAGTTCCCATTAATACTGCAGAGGACAACAAGATCCTTCGAGCGTCATGTACAGTGTAATGCTTCAAACGCGAGAGTATTCGATTTATTCGTGTGGCTTGAGAACGCCATGCGAACAAATTGCGAGAGAAATTGTCGGTGATAATACGCATAAACGTAAATGGAGTTAAGAAAAGTTTACGGAGCAGCTCGAGCAGAATCTTTGTAGCGCTGGAGGTAATACATATTTACATGGAACGTTCGTTGCAAACTGGAAGACAAAAGCATTGATTAAAAAACTTTTTGCGACAGCAGTGGAATAATGTTTGCTGGTATTCTTTAATAGATCACCGGAGAATGAATGCGTTCGTGCATAATACGCTGACCCCCCGAATGATCTTCGAGCAGAAAATTCTTATTCGAACGAGGAGGCAAGCGAGTGAAAGATTTATCAGTTTCAGCATGGTTCAATATTGCTTTCACTTCGAAAGAGATGTTCGATGCGAATGCCGTTAACTCCAATGGATTCCTGGATGCTATAAATGAATGACTACGTTGCACTCTCAACTGATTCTGTAGTCACACACACCACATAAACTGAAGATGACATACGTTTCTTCTGCAGTGCAATTGCCACTACGTATATCAGTTTCCCGATTCAACTCCATTCATATATCAACACATTTATGAACTCGCCTCTGATACCTTTCGAAATAAAAATACCAAAATAAGCGTGTTCTGTGATTACATGGCGTCACGTTTCTAAGTCTGTTATCGTGGAAATTCGTGAACGAAAAATATTCATAATTGAGGCGTATATTTTGGGAATGCTCAGGGCAACCAACGTTGCACAGAATAATATAAATATAACAGAATTTAGGAACAAAAATTATTTTTCTTTTACAAACATATATTGAATACAGTTTGGTGTCACTTTGGTGTAAATCTTTCCCAAATCCGTTTCGCAGCTGATGCCCATCTCTGTAATACAAAATATATTAAAATATGATCTTCCCAACAGCAATACAATCGGCACTTCTCTTGCATCAGGCTTTACGTCAACCCGCGTGTACTTTTATTTTTCGAACAAATTAATAGCTCGGCGGTTCGCAACACGTCGCCCCTCGATAATGCGCATACAGATATCTACCAATAAAAAGCTTCACGAGGATCTATGCGACTATCTGGTGCCGCGTTCCTCACTCGCAGTAAAAGAGTAAAGGAGAAAAAAGAGAGAGAGAAAAACCAACGTATTAGCATCTGTCGCGAAAAAGTCCCTTGGCCTTTTAAGTACCCCATAAAACAATACAACCTTCCTAACTTCAAATGAACAAACTAAACGACGCTTCTCGCGCATTATTCGAGGGACGTCGACGCTCCAAACACGGCGTCCTGGGGTTTTCTTTTAACGTGGCGATTTACGACGCGAGGACGAGCGCGTACTACGCGACAAAGGCAATTTCTCGGCGACAAAGATACTGACTTGGAATGCATGCGCTTCATGCGCGGCTAATAAATGAACGTTATTTCGAACTTTGCCACTAATGGCGTTAATTTCACGGTGTCTCTTTCTCGAACCTGAACTTCCGCCGCGACGTCCAACGAGAAAATTAGATTTATCTCGATCCCTCGCGAGAGCTCGTGAAATTATATCCACGTAAATAGCGGCGCGGAAAGCTCGCCTACCACCGGTACACGTGTACATATACGTACTTATGCACGTGCATATTCCTCTCGTCTGGGAAGTGTGCAGACTCAAGCGGACTTTTGTTCTGCTTTAAACGAACGAGGATCGTTTGGTCGCAGCAACTTGGATGTTTCGATTTTTCTAAAACAAAAACGACAAAAAATAGACAGGCTAATTACCGTTATCGACTTGCGTAAGCAAGCACGTACTGTCGCCAGGTAAATCATATTGAGATTTACTGATGGGGTCAACGTAGTTAAGCGCACGGAGAGTACGCTATTTTCACGGGCAATCGCGAGTAGTGATGGGCAGAACACTGTTTGATTAATATCGATTATTAATAGCGTCGTGTTATCGTGTGAAATGATAACGAGAATGTATAGGATGAGTGGATTAACCGCAGTCTATTATAATTATTATTGGATATATCTCTTATAATTCAGGTTGGCAAAAATATTTAGAGCCCGATGAGTTCTACTGTGCATGTTATAAAAATGCTCTTTAGTTTATTACAAGAGACACCGCTCTGTCAGATTTATCATTGCACTTCAAAAGTATATCCTCTATTCACAGGTACGAATTTTTCACGATATCACCACTGTTCAAACTGTACGTACAATATGTGTCAAAAGTTGTAAGAAATTTACGCACAATAAAGTATATATAGGAACTTATATTATATGCGACAAAAATCAAATATGGAAAAGTTCTACAAATATTCGACATCAACATTTCAAGACCCCCTCTCGTTATTCCTTACTTCACTGATACCACCATCGATTTCCAATAACATATTTTACTTTTCTCTTGAATAAATACTAAGTGAAAAAGGATTATTAATTTTTTGTTCATTACTTGAGAAACGTGATTGAAATCACACTCTCACTCTACACGAAACATAACATACAGATGACGATATTCCGTATCCGTGTTGCAATTTCTTGTTACACGCGTACGTCTGCAATTGCGATGACAAATTTAGTTGATATCATGATTTAGCGTTGATCATCACCGAGGTATGAATTTTTTGCCTCGCGATGAGCCGTCGATTAACTGAGCACTTCGCAAGTCCATAAAGTGGAATACTGTGAAGATGTTCTCTTAGAAATCCATTCGAAACGTTTACGACAACATCTTCAATGGGAAATCTCATTTTGTGTATCGTTTTTTTTTTTTTTGTCAGTAACGTTGCGACGCTACGACCGTTATTGGATGATTACACGTGTGGATTTGCAGGAAGATGTACGCGGTGTAAATCACTGATTTTAACGAGCTTTTGCACAGTGATGGAGCTTGAAACGACGTGACTAATGATATTGTAATTTTAGGGGCTGGCAGTTAATAGTTTGAGGGGCGTTAAATCTACATGTTTGAAAAGTTGTTTAGAAACTGCAATGAAAACGATAACAATTATCCCTGCACATTGTTTCTCTACAGAAATCACATTTACGTAGTATCATCTCGGTCACAAGATTGAGAAGCCGCATTCTTGCTTAACATGTACAATTAGGGTAAATGTATTACGCATATTTAATAGACTAAACATGTACACGACAAATTTCGTTAATGGAAATTTTCCGGAAAAATAAAATAAAGAGCGTGGACAATATGAAAATGAAATCTTAGACTGAGGACCGTTTTGTTAAAAGATCCGAGCGGACAATTGAGATGACGAAATAAATTTTTCGGCCACCATTAATAGCTTCCAAATGAACGCTCGATTCGCAACATCTTATGTGAATCACACTCTGTTAGATAATCGGTCTTCTGTGGGTCGATATTAAGTGGTTAAATGTCCCTTAGAAATGAAATTACAGCTGAATCGTTTAAAAGTGTCGTAATTTATACATTCAGGAGATAGAATGTCCCGAGACGCCCAGATAAATGAGCGTTTCATGAACATCGTTCGTCCGTCGCGTCGTGCTCTTAACGATCGTAATAACGACGTACGATCTAAATTTTTATCCGGTGGTCGCATCGCTCGCGACAAATGCAAATTTTATGCCGAATAAAGTTCGCGGAATGCAAAAAGACAAGCGGCTCTGTACCGCGAAAAAAAAGATATAATTTATATAACATCGCGCAACAATATTATTTTAACACTTGTCTATATTTAAACAATTCGCTGACCCGTTCGGACAAACATTTATGCGCCGGTGAATTTGCCTCACTGTTGTTCAATTGATCCCCGAAACGCACGTTTGCAGTTTAATTAATTACGCTGAAATCGCGTTGCCTGTCTGCCCGGGGTAGAATTCATTTGTTCGTCGCATTTGCTCGTTCTCATCTTCGGCGGATTCTCGTCGTACAATCTGATTCACCTAGCTTCATGACTTGAAATTGCTCGTACATTGTGTTCGCTGGGCGAAGAAATCTACGCGACAGGAACAATGCGATTTCATGGAGGATATAAGCATAAATCCTTTGTCTGCATTATTTCGACACTAAGTTGTGAAAGGCAGCATGATTTTTAAACGAAACATTACCGAAATCATAATACGATACACGATTGACTAGCTAAAGCAGACATTTCCGTTTAATTAAATTCACCTGATTACTTAAGGATAAGTCAGTGGTTAAGTGATTGCCACAAGGGTAAACTGCAGTTACTTATTCAGGTGAGAATGATTCAATATGAAAAAATAAGATGAAAATGAGCCTTTGATCGCAGAGTTTGGTCACTTTAATTTCACTTTCCACTTCAATTTACTGATATAGTAAAAAATACTATATCAAATCTTATTCTCCTTTTTTCAAGTACAATCGTTCCCTGCCCGGTTGTACAACGATCCACGCCCCACCCTCTACATCACGGTGCAAAGTCGAAGGTGGCAATTATCGTAACTTCTCCATTACGTCTTAATTGCAAGTATATCCCTAACCGACATCGTAATCACCAATCTGTTTTCCGCCCATTTCCTCGACCATGAAGCAACCGACGAACCGTGCACCAGGCACACTCCGGTCTGGAAGTGTCGCCAGGTGTGAACGTGCGCCAGCGACGTCGAACGCCCAAGGCGGAATGGTTTCAACGGCCGGAAAGCTTATAAGAAGTAAATAAATTCAATTACGGGCGGTCGTTTCCCGTGAGGAACATCGCCCGTGCTATCCTCGCCCTAAGGATGTATACGCACAAACGAAAGCGCGAGAGAAAGTCGCGAAGCAACGGGCAGAAGAAGTGTAAATTTACAAGAAAACGCCGCCGCGGCCATAATATTACGTTGCAGCTGGTATTTGCAAACTCGCGAACGACCATTCTTCAGCAGTTTGAAGCCGGGGCTGGGACGTGGGAACCGGCTACATGAGATTTCCGTTCGATTCGTTCCGCGAAATCGTCGACGTTCGCCGGATTCGAGTGTTAGGCTGGGGGAGGAGGAATCCGTTGTCGACCTGGATCCTCGACTCGGTGGGAGTGTAATATGAAAACGAGAAATCGAAATGCGACATTCGATACGATTGAACGATTGTCTTCGTCGTTGTAATTTTTGTTGTTGTCGGAAGGACTTTGCTAAGGAAAACGCGGTTTTCGATTGTTCGTTTGGGGGAAGGGGGCATGGTTTTTTATTTTTCTCGCGTTATTTTTCTCAGTTGCTCGCGTACAAGATAATAATAAAAACTATCATTCCAATGGTGATAATAATAAGGCGAAGAACAAAGGAGAAGGAGGATATATTTTTATAAAATCAATTTTTAACCCTTCAGCGTTACAGAAGGGGACGTGACGAATTGACTTTAACAACCAGACTCGCGCATAATGTATTAATTCCACGTCGAGGATCGCGTAGCGCTAAGCTATACCTGGGCAAGCAGAACGTACCACTGATAGTAACTTTGAAAAATCCATAGAGACACGGGAAAATATCTTCGCTCGTTCTAAAGTTCATCGTTCGACGCGTGTCGGATGCAACGGGCAGCGCGAATCACCCACCGCGCCAACCATTGTTCACATCCTCTAATCTCGAATCTACCGTTCACAAACTGGCAACGATCACTCAAAACGTATGACAATCTCTCGCCCCTGGCGAACGAAGAACATCCCGGCTACACGGCCCAAGGGATCCGAACGTTCGAAATACCTTGCCCGACGATTCGATCGTCGATCGACACCCCTTCCCTTTCGCGAAATCAATCTCGTGGATCGCGGGGTTGCGCTTTCGTACGCCCACGTTCGCTATTCCAGCCAAGAGAAATTGACCTTTTCGTCGGATCGAACGGAAACGCCGAGGTTACCGTGCGCGTTCGCGTACCTACGGTTAATAACCGTGAACTTCCAGTTGCATATCTCCGTGCTTGTTCAAAGAACAACAATCGAAGGGGAACTTTCTAATAATCACGGGCCCGCGCCGCTTTCACGACAGCCTTCGCGTAGGATACGTACGTATACGTGCCAATGCGTTTCATTAAACGCCGTTGGTCTACGTGCGATCCACCGGACGAGGAAATTATAGATGTTCGGCCTATCGATATCGGTAATCAGAAAACGCTTACAATGTACGCTCCAACGAAACGAATTCTAGCCGTTCTTCCTCTACGATTTAACGATTCATCCTTGATGATAGACCATGCTGGACTAGCAGGCTCTCGTGTATTCTTGTTTCACTGTTATTCCCGGCTAGTGTTTGCTTTGTAACATCAATACCCGCGGACTGGTAATAGAAACATCGGCGGAAGAAATTTGTAAAGTGCACACATGGCGCGTCCGGAGATCGTCCGGCGTGTATGTAGTATGAAAATTGCTGGTGGTCGACCGGGGTGCGGGGGTTGAAAAGGGGATGAATGATAACAAATCGTTTCAGTTGGTTATTCCTCGTCAAGCTTATTGGAACGTTCGTGTTCGACGTAAAAATATTGCACGAGTGAGATGTTATTCTTTAATTACAATCATTCGACAGCCAGGAAGTTTTCTGTCACAGCGATCATTGTTCGTTAGAAAATCCGTGTATCGAATTGATCGAAGCTGATTAAGATTCAGAGTATGAGTACCACAGATTAACGGGGTACTGGTGGGTCACCCGTTTCTTACGAGACTGTTCTCCTTTCTTCAGCTCGTAAAAGTACTTTACGACCGTTATGGATTATGCAGACGGTCCCCCTTTGTGAACAGCAAATTGTAGCCCAGACTAGGTTGTCAAGTCCACCGTTAACCCGGTCCGCATCTTCGAGTTTAAACCCCCTGATTCTTAACTCACGACGCGCGTCACTTGGCAGGAGTTAATACCCCCTGTGCCACATTCCACCATTCTGTAACTCGTCTGATAAATGTTTCAGTATAAAAGAAATTAATTTGCGAAAGAAATAATCAGAGACGTAATATTATATTAATATAATGAAAGAGTAACATTGTAAGGAGTATTATAATTAACACTACAAAGAATTACATTATTTTTACGAACCTCAGCATATCCTTTGGCACAGATATTTTCGAAGATACGTATACTTTAAATCAATTAAACGAAAATCGATTTTTCGAAGTTCAAAACACAAGTACCCCCTTAACTAACAATTTAAAAACGTTTATTTTTCATCGGTGTTTAAACGTTATTTTGTTCCGTGTATCATTTTCGATAATAAACCCTGCCCACTTTCCATTAATTTCACTTTTCCCATTGCGAATTAGAAGGATCTACTATTTTATATAGAACAATGCGCAATTGAAATGACAGAATGTCTTTCGCATGAAAGTACAACCGCATTTAGTTTCGCTCATTTCTTATATTTCATAGAACGGCGTGGCCTCCTCGTTCGACGTGAATGAGACGCGTCGTTTATTCTCGTTTCTTCGTTAAACAATTTAATTAGCGGCGAGTCTCGAAGGCACTTCCGGTTGGACGTTCCTCGAAGCAAGACTCGCGACTAGTGAAACTTCTAATTGCCTACGCGCGACTGCGTTAACGAGCAAACGCATTTATGTAGAAATCGTTGAAGGATGCCGAGCTTCGGTATTGTTCTGCGATCTGGCGGCTGATATATGCTCTCGAAGATGTATGTCCAGCAAGATAATCCTTATGTCTTTGTAAAACGCTGTAAGAGAGGAAATAACATGGAAATGAACCGGCTATGTACGATTAGTTTGTTAAAATAAGCTCAGGATTTTACTAATGATTAATAGCTGCGTAATTAATGTTATAAGAAAGTTATTAGCGAAAAGTAAATTTAATAAATGGATATAGAAAATAAGTGAGGCGATTAATTTGTTTGGTTATTTTTTAATTGCATGCTACCAGATGACATTTCCTTTAAATACAATACAAACGGTCTTGGAAAGTAAAAATTGTTTTTTCTTCTGGTTAGAAAAAAATTGGCTTTCCTTAATATAAGGTTGTAGTTTCTTCTATTACTTTTAGTTTATGGTTTAGCGACAGTAAAGCGTAACTAGTAACCCTTTCTTAATCTTCCTCCTTCCTTTAAATAAATCTTATTACTTCGTTACTTGGTTGCGTTGTTTACCTTCGTATGTCGTTGGATTTACTTCACTTACTTATTGGAACAACCTCTAATACTATGCATGTATGCATGTTTATGTTTATAGTTTTGAAAGTAAAATTGAAGTGCAGGAAATCTGGCTGCCGTGAAGTTTGTGCCCATCTTCAGCCTGCTGTTTAATTGAACTGTTGGTAAACTCATTAGCAGATTCTAGACAGTACACCTCGGCCTAGCTTTAATCTAGTTTTAGCTCAGTTCTACTTATAGTTCAAGTATACTATTCCTACATTTTAGATAATCCAATTATGACGTTCAATGTTGTACAAACTAATGACGGTTTCTTCTAGAACCATTATGAAAAAATGCCAGATATCTCGAGACGGAGGTACCGAACAATTTTAAACGGTGATTAAATCTCTGTTTTAACTAATTACAGTATTCCCCGCGGCTAGTATATCAACGGATACATCTGTAATCACAGGTTACTTCTATCGAATACATATTTTTAATACAATAATCGGTCTCAGAAAATTCGTTGCGTGAAAACGAAGCGAGGTAACAATTACACTTCCCTGTTCCTCACGCTTTCAACTATCAATCTATCAATTCCTCCCAAACGTTCATTGGTAAAACGCAATCCTACGATCCACTACAAACCCGACAAAAGTTTGTAAATTCCAAAATGTATCCACCCTCCGACAGAATCCATCTGCATTTACCAATTCGTGTCGCGTTCTACCCTAGAAGTCGCGGTGATCTGTTCCTTCCTCCCCGAGTCCACTAACATTTGCGACGATTCGTTCGCCTTGCACGCTCAGCTCTCGAAGCGTCCTGCACGCGTCAATGGCGACGACGAAAGGGCAGATCCGCGTTTACGCTTTCACGGAAGCCGATCGGCGTTGATACATAATTTCGTGGACCGGCGACGTGCTTTCATCGGGCGTGCCGGAGGAGGCGAACAATGGTTGATCCGTGGGAATGGTATTTTTATAGTTTCGGTACCGCGGCTCTGTTCGTTCATCCGAGCGGCGTGCCCAGTGTGTACGTTTCGATCCAACAAAAGCTCGACAGATTGATGCGCGATTGCTCTCAGGCGAGAGCTTGAAACTTTTCAGACAGCAAAATGGGCTTTCTCGTAAAAAAAAAAAAAAACGCCGCGCAACTCGCCGCATTGGTCGCGTGTGTACGCGCGCGCGGCTGAAAATTCGTCGTTGCTCGGGGATGAAAGGATACGTGGACAACACCGGGCCGAAATAAAAGAATAGAATAGGCGGAAGTAGGTAGACAGGGAAGAAAAATACGCGTAACCGATGATCACAATGACGTGGATCATCGAACGCGTGAAAACGCGTACATATTTGTATTACACGCGTTTTGATCCAATCGGTGAGGTCGAAGAGATTTCGTGCGAGTGGTGTAACTTTTTAAACGTGTAGTTATTGGAGTTCAATTCTTCTGCTTCCGATCTTACTGTAAATAAAGGTTGCTTCAATTAAAGGTATAAATTTGCAGGCATTCATTCATATCGAATACTTTTGTCAGATTTGCCCAATCTGAAGTTTGTCAACTTTATATCCAACATTCATTTAATTAACTCCAATTCTTCCTGGAAGTTAAACCAAAAAATATTTATACGTAATTTATTTCCACCTACTGCAATACTCAAAAGCGTTTAAGGTTCGAGTTCCCGTTACCATGACGCGCGATATCGAACATGTCAAACATGTCGAGTTTTCAAACAATTTTAGTGCACAACACTCTTTGCGCGAAACTTGCTAAATATACCTGCAGTGTTTCGTGTTTGTAAAAGTGGATTTGCAGCATGAACACAAAATTCAACCTCGCTCACTCCGATACAATTTAATTTTAACATTTCCACCGTAAAAGGTATCAAAACCGAAATCAACTCTACGCTAGTACGAAAACTGGCTACGATTCGGCGTCCCCCTTGAATTCTATATAACTTCCACGCATTCTTTATGCTCGTAGAAAATAGGCAAATGTATAGAATCGACGTCTTTGATCAATCGAGACCTGTTTCTCCTGAGGCCGCTGCTCGTTCGCGAAGTCCCGCGGCCAACGCAGTACTTACATCAGCTGGCGGAGGCGCGGTGTAAGTGGCGAGTGTTACCATTGTTAGCAGGAGTAACCCTTTTTAGGTTAATGCAGAATAGTAATAGTGCACTCGGGGGCGCAGGAGTGTCTCAGCGGCACCTAAATTACACCGATGCGCCTGTAAAAGCCAGGCAGGATGGGTGCAACTAGAAGTACGGCGCCGGGCACGATATAACAAGGTCAGCGTTTTTATTCTACCTATAAATTCCCCATGGTTAACGTATAGGGCTGCTGTTACGCATAGGCGTTTGTCGTAAAAATTGCGTCCGGGTTTTGTGTCCGTGCTGTAGCCTCGTTTAAGGAACGATACCCGGGAAACGGGGCGATAAATATTCTAGCAAATTGTAGCGACCTTTGCCGACGATTAACGCCATTTGTGTGCCTCGAATGTATAGAAAGTTCGAAACGAACGGACGAATGAATTTCATTCTAGTTAGCGAATAGTGGATAGTGGCGCATAATTGTAATTGAACATTTTATCGCATTATAATCCATAGTCTTACGTTATCTTGCAATCAAGCGTCACACTTCTAATTCGCTTATACATATAGCCGTTTCGTCATTCTCGATTAATCCCGCTATACTTCGAATGTGATACAGGACCTTTGTAAATTATTCTCTGGCCGATTCTTGAAAATCTCTAACGAGTAAGCCCCCGCAAGCATTTCTCCTCAAAGGGAGTGAATGTTACGCGTGCGAGTGTATCGTTTCGCCGAGCACACAATCCACAAATGAAACGGTACATGTACACCCATATTTTTTATGAAGTGTTATCAGTGGCATTTCGAAAGTATTGCCCCGTGTACCGTTTCGACGACTTGCATGGCGAATCGACTCAGGTCGAGAAACAATTTTTCTTGGCCGGTGCCCCGGCCCGTTCATCGACACAAAACGACGTCGTCGACGTTGGTGGCAACCGGCGACGGTGAAAAACGGGTTTAGTCCGGACATCGTTAGCCCGTTTATAGCCGATTAAAGACTTCGAGAGAAACGCGCGCGGGATCGGCGTATTTGGAAGCTGATTGCGACACGGAACGGTAATTATAAATTACGCGCTTCTTATGTTTCACTGCAACTGGTTGCGGTTCTTTTCTTTTGGCCCATAATGAAAATCGTAAATCCGCGCATTGCCAGCGATAATCTGTCCCTCTTGCGAGCTGGTACGATGTCCGGGAACGGTTATGCAGAAACGGAAAGAAACGGTGTGTATCGTTGGGCGCAGCTGTTCCAGCAATAGCAATGTTCGCTTATTCGTTTGTGAAAGATTTCTAGGCTTACGATCGGGGGCTCGCAGCCACACGAATGTGTCAAGGGGCGAGAGTAAGCGATGCTGTGTGTTAATCGATTTGAAAGCGACGGTAGACGGAGTGTATTCCTGGAATTCAGATTACCAACAATCGAAAAGTCTCGAGTATCTTTTAGTAACTTTTATCGCCCAAATTGTATCGCAACGGTGTTCGCATTTTGTGCAACTCATGCGAGAACTATGTTGCTTCTTGCGCGACTGTAAATTGAATTTCAGTGGCAGCTTTAGAAAATTGGATTTAGTTTGTTCATTTATGATTAACGATATTAATTGGATATTTAAATACTGCATCCGCGTATAGCTTGGTGTACTCGGTTTATTAATACTTGCGTGACAAAATTCTTTTCCACGCTGTTATCGAGACGGTTCAGTACTCGATTGCGCAATACCGTTTCCCGATACGAGCAAAGCCGACCCAAATCTTGTGTACTGCAGACATTCCAGACACTTCTGCATCGTATTTTCCAGAATCTCTCCGAGATTCGCAGCGCGGCGGGTACATAAATAAGAATTTTAATATAATGCAAAACGTCTCCTTTTTTCATCCCAGCTTCTCCAACGCAGAGTTCCTTTTAACTTCATCTGAGAAGTTATTTTGCCTCGAGTATCGCTCAGCTTGAATCCCGGCCCCATTAGAGCAACTTGAGCCATAAATACTTTTGAAAAACAAGAGAATTAGACGCACAAGTCCCGTGTCACACCAACTAAAATTGATCTCGCTGCAGCTACAACATGTGCTTTCGAACACGTCAGTATCCCCCGAAATTAATCTATACAATAGCGCCTGTATCGTCGATATTCTCCAAGGCACGAACGTATCGGGTAAACGTAAATACATCTTTCAATAAGACTTCCGAGCAAACGAGCCCACGAAACCCGCACAATTTCCTCATTTTGAAAATCTGCACGACGCATCGCAGAACTACCCAGGCATTATCGATTCCGTATTCGCGGATATTTCGTTCGAGCATTCCAATGAAATACGTGTTTGCGAAAGAGAAGAATTCAAATACCGTCGTTCGTATTTCGATATCGAGGTACACCCTAATTCACTGTTCGACGTTGGATTTATAACGAGACGAGGCACAAGTCTCCAGAAATGTGCATACCCAATATAGAACGTATGCAATACACAGGGGCTGCCAGATGATAAAAGTTAATAATATTATTTCTGCGGAAGGCTTAACAAGTGGTACTTTATTATCTAATATAAACGCCACACTCGTAATGAATCGTTATTTTTGAAAACCTTCAATATCGGCGACACAAAAAAATTACGCTCTTCTGTAAATTTTATTCCAGATCATCAGCGGTGATCTAGGACTGTCAGAATTTCGTTAACCTATTCAACCATATTATATAAGATAATAATCGACGAATAGAATAATCCAAGACGATCGCGTTACGTGGCGCACCGGGTGTAATGACGCATTTATTCTACGAAACCCGTGCAGAAATCTCTCCAAGACTCGTTGCATTTGTCATCTGGTCTCTGTATCGGCGTGTCCACGTTAAATCTAGCTCGCTATTATTTAATGGGCGTAATAATATCGTACTTTTCCTGGCTGCCGCGTCGCTCCCCCTTTCTCTCGCCGTCCCATCCCGTCGACCAAGTATGACCAACTTCCTCGTTGCCGTCTGCTATCGTCGCGAGGAACCCGTCGCAGGTTAATTAATTTTCCGCGTCGCCGCGAAACGAATGCTTCGTGTTGCGTAACAGGTACGAAAAGGCATCGAGGCGCAGCGCTGTTACTTCTAGGATTACGCAACCGACGTTAATTAATTTCGCGAGAACGATTCGTTCGACGACTCGTCGACGAAATATGAGGTCCGTCTGGTTTCGCCTGTTCACGGATTCACGAGGGAATTAATTCCCTCTGCGTGGATAAGACGAATGCACGAACAACGACAAGCCTGACGGGAGTCATTTTCACGTGGGCGGGCTGCAAACTTCTTCGCGGAACACTGCGGGGTGGAATGTTCCCTCGAAGATATTGTTCAGTATTTGCCGTCAATAAGGGTAGAACTTCGAGTTTACGAGAACGGGTGCGACGAGTCCGATTGGTACGTGGACAAAAATGATCCAACACGCGACAGGGAGAAGTTGAGAGTGGGTTTTGCTAAGCGCGCTTACGACAGGTAGGAAGTGGCACCGTTTTAATGCATAATTTAAAAGTGTACTCTTCATCACTGCCGACGTTCTTTCCTTCCCTCGGCGCCTTCTTATCGTTCCCTTATCGTCGTCACGCTCGGAACAAGAATATTTCGCTAATGAACCTCCTCGCCCGGGGATCTGCACTGCGCGATCTGAATCGTAATTATCTGTGTGCGTAATTTCGCGCTGCGAGTCGCCCCTACCACCGCGTCAGAGGGCAGAAAGGAGGACAGAAAGATTAGGAATACTTGGTAACCTTTTTCTCTTTTGGTAATTTTAATTCCTTCTTTTTGCACAAATAGTTTTATTGTTTGCCCTCGCGCAAACGTGATTATAATGACTTTTCGAGCGTCACTATTTTACCGTGCGATTGTCGGTGATAAGGGTAAAAATTTTTAAGTGGATCAATTCTCATCGGCAGATCGAGAAAACGCTTCGTTGCTCGCTAAAATGATTATAAATATAAACGTTTCGGGCAGCATCCATCCTTGTACAATTCTCATAACTCGTGGTTTACGAAACGCAAAAAAACATCTGCTTTGCTGCTAACTGGATACTCTGTTTGAATTATGGTCTTGTACACTACTTACGAATGAAACAATTATTTCCGTGGCACAACAGTATCTCTCTTTCGGATCACTTTCTTTCGCAGCAATTACACACCATGCAATTTAACGTACGATTATATCACATTATGCGACACCGTGTTACATTATATTAAATACCGTGGATATTATCCATTTTCAGAATCACAGTCAAACTAAACGTCCCACATACACTCCTGCTTCGACACACCGTTCACATCTCCCGCTACCTAAAATTGTCACACAACGGGAGCATTATTGCTACTCCATCCCACCGACAACGAGCTCTCCCCGACTAGTTTCCAGCAATAAGTGACTACTCGCGTGACCCGCCGCGTCTCTCAAAATCAGTCCATCTTCCTCTCTCTCCTCCACCCTTCACCCCCACTGACGCGGCTCTTCATCGGCATGCGAAACGATACCCGTCGCGTGTACCCTCCGCGGCGAAGAGAAATGGACAGGTGGACGAGCCGAGGGGCGCCCAATGGCCGCGTCGAATCGCGTCGTAAATCTCGCCGGGCGCCGCGACATAATTACCGCCCCCGTTCGCCACCCCGCGAGATATATCGCGGCCCCCTCGTCTGTGGGCGATCACAGTTTGTTTGCGCGCGGCGTACCCGCCCTCTTATTTACGACAACCGCGATCATTCATCATAAATATCTTCGCGGCGACGATGCAACGAACGACTCGCCTTGCTCGTGTCGTAGGGCGGGGGTGGAAGCGATGCGCGAAGCGAGGAACGGGGGGTGTTCGTGGGGGATGAAACGCGAGACGGTGAACAGGCGTGCGTACGTTCGCGCGTGTACGTGGCTACGGTCGCGACGAGACGAAACGCGGCGAAAAAGTCGGTGTTCCACGGGAGGAACGGAGGGAGAAAGTGAGCGCGTACAGGTTACGGGGCGAAGATGGAGCGAACGGCGAGAAAAGAGGACGCGGAGAGAAAAGAAACTCGAGGCGGAGATCGCCGAAGGCATCGCGCGGGTAGGCACGCCGTTTTTACGTGATTTATATAGAGGCGGCGGAGCGTGTAAAGTTGCTGGAACATAGATATTCTAGTTGAGAGGTGGCCGATCCGATCGGCAAGAAAATTGCCGTCTGTTTCGAAGTTGAACAGGGGAAGAGACGCGTGCCATGGGAAAGTGTCTCCATTCCGGTTGTTGCGCGGTTGTTGAACGGTGTCGATTGGTCGAACGTTGCGCGCGGGATAATTGCAGGTAACCCGCGTGTAACACGGTGGACAGATACCGAGAAAAATGCCGTGTCGTATGTGACGCCTCCGAGGAGGACGAGAAACGCAGGCGAAGAATCGGTAACTGAGAGCGGAAGTTCGACAGTCTCTTGTCTTCTCTCGATGAGTTAAAAAATTGGAACCAAAGTTTTAAATGCGTACATACATGTATACGAAACCGCGTTGCAAATAACCGTACTGGACGACCGCTTCCGAAAATTTCTGATCGCGTTGAAGCGAAACCGTGTTGTTGGATACCGTGTTACAGGATGGTTGCCTGCGCTTCTTTTATGTTTGCACGCGTGCATTGTAGGCACGAGTCGAATAATTTGCTTGGCGTTACATTTCAATTGAAAGCAGCCATTTGGCGCGAGTAGCGAGATCTGTAACGATTGATAATGGTTGGAAAGACAGGAGGAAGCTGCGTCCGAAGGCAATTATTAATTATTTAAACGAGTTCGATTATACAATGCTACACTTTGGATTTTAACGATATTCTCTTGTTCCGACAGTTTTTATGCAACGAAGTCTTTTGTGCGAGAAACACAATGAATGATGGCTTTGAACAAGCTTTCGCGTTTTACAATGTTCGTGCGTGAAATTCAGATTGGCAAATTTATTTAATTTAATCCCAATGCAATTTATTACGCCCTACGTTAATATTTGCTTTTGTAAAGTAACGCGGTGTATAAATTATGAGTGATATAACACGCGAGCACTTAGTATTTAGGGAATCCGACTTTTCTGGTTTACTCTTCGGCCTCCAATACCTATTAAGATATGGAAAAATCGAAAGGGGAATTAAGGCAACTATCCTGCGAGCAAAATATTTAGATTTGCAAATCAGGATCTGTAAATCATACGGTCGGGGACCGTTTTTCTTGCAGCGGCACGATATTCTCGCCGAGTTGTTTTGTCATTACCCGAAGTTAACAAAATTCTCTAATGTTAGGCTTACCTAAACGAATATGTCGATAATCTGGATATCTCAACTGGTCGGCGTGGCGAGGTGTAAATTAAGGGTTCGGTGTCCCAATTTGAATAAACCATGAATATCATTACTTTTGTTTGGACTGTTCTCAAAAAACTCATATCTATCCCTCAATCGCAGATAGTGTCAGTGCAAACGTACATAAAGTTCAAGCTTCTTCGGGAAGCTTTCATTTCCCTTGAAACTTTTCCGTCTATACCATTCTGAGCTTGTCACGCTTCCGCGGTGATCGAAATAAATACAAAATCTTTTGTGGACAATCAATAACATAGTACTGCCTCTTTTCCTGAAAAGTCTGAAGCGTTTGACAAATTTTGTGCAAATAAAATGACCGTCTAAATATTTAGGAGAATTAAAAAGCAGCACTGATTTAGGGAAACAAGATACATTCAGCTGCCCGACTGCTAATAACGGCAATCGCGACTCGATTCGGTCGCAGATAAGGCGTGCAATCATTTCGTAATATTTAATCGTCCACGATAATCGTACACCGCGTCACGCAAAAATGTCTCCCATCGATTTCCCGCAATTATCGTGACGTTCGCGCCTAACCAATGATTTCTTACACGGTGCAATAATGCTCTCTAATGCGCGTGTCGAATTTCATCCGAACGGCTGAAACACTGTTGCGCTATCTAATTATGCACGGAACGAATCCGTGTAATGGCGCTTGCAGTTGTTCGGCGCGGGGACGCCGTTCGTCGCGACGCGTTGCGACACGCGTAATCGAGACCGTTCGACGTGGACAATTCTAATTTAATCCACTGCAACTTTCAAGGTTCGGAGTGGGGGCTTGTTTTCATTACTGTTCCATGGAAAGAATTACATTTGCGTTGGGCGTAGAATCATTAGGCAACGAGAGCATTGCGGTGCCCAACCTGTACTGCGATTCGCACGGGAAATCGCTCAGGTATCGAAAAGCTGACAATCGGCTCGTTTGCATGAATTTCATAAGGAACCAAATCATGCTCGGCCGGACCAACGCCATCACGCAACAAAGCGATAACCAATTCGATGCAAGGAAAAAAGAAATATTGTCCAAGGAAGCTCACCGCGATCCCCAGTAATAACGAATCGCGGTAGAAGCATCCTCCAAGACACGACCGCGTGGAAAATTGCTTTAAAAACCGCAATTTCCTGCGTTGGTCGCCGATTTCCTCGTTCACCTCGCAACGTTTCCCCCGTGAGAAGAGGCAATCATCGTTACAGATCTATCGAACACAGAGGGGGTCGGTGAACTTAAATTAGTCCAAGACTGGTTTAGCTGAATGTGTTAATTGCATCACTCTCCCGGTCTTGATTTGCTGGCCGTCGATTATACGGTTGATTCGAGGCCATACAGCCGGCAACAATTACCGCACGAGTTAGTCGAGGTTCAACCTACCTCCCTACGTGCACTTTGCTGGCCAAAGGACCTATCCCATCTATTCCAAGACCTCGCGGATAGGCGGATGGCCTTCGATCGGAGGGATGAACCTACGAGAATTGGACTGGATCAAGCAACACGTTCGCGAAATTGCTTTCCGTTGCTGGCGTACAGAGCTTCCTTCGATGTGCCTTACAGTTGTCGCTCGTTGTTATCAACAACGGGGCGAATTCGGGAAGGCAATTTTTTTATCTTTTGTTGAAACCTCGGTTTTTCGAGATTCATATGGGGATTCACTGAACAGTAGTTTATATTACGTATTCGTGGAAACGAACAAGGTAGGAATAATGTTGCTTTATGCATTGAGGACGTTGTGAATTAATACACAACACTGTTGTACAAGGAAATCATATTATTATTAAATAAATACTGTCTCTATTATATTTATAATGTTACAGTTCCCCCGTTTGCGATTCTTGACTAAAAGTTATATATGTCCGGCCCCGACAATACCGTAGCACCGGTCTCATATATTTTCTCATAGATTCTTGACAAAGGGAAGACTCTGTTCCAAGGTATAAATATGAAAGTTGTACAGCATTGCCAGGATATGGCAGTAAATGGGATAAACGATTGTTCAAGAAATACTCAGGAGCAAATAATAAAGTGCCACGCCGCCACTTTTATCCTATAAATCTTCGAACGATTTTGTAAATAAAGATGGTTTCAGTCGCTAGGTAAACAATTATCGCAGTCAACTTTCATCCGATGCAATATTTATTCTCAACGGATATTGATTCCTTAGAAAATATTAAAAGGTACAACAAGGACTGGTCAATTTTTTCACAGATCGGCCAGAAAACGTATCAAAGAGTCTTATGTTGTATCCCAAGAATCGATGGTACATTGTAACCCTTCATTAAAGCTATGTACCTCGGGATAACGATTGGCCGATTACAGGCAGAGAATGAACGAATGAAATAAAATAAAACTCCGGAGGGGGATACACACCTCGGTTAGTACACATCGTGCTGGAAACTCCGCCACGAAACGATACCTCGCCTTGATGCCTTCGACACTCATCGATAGAGTCTCCTCGGAATTCGAAGTCGAGGGAGAGACCGCTTCGTTATGTGGAGTAATAAGAGATCGTACGCCGTTCCTTCGGGGTACGAAACAATCGACGAACCCCGGATCATTGCGTAAATGTTGTCTGCGATAGGGAAATGACGTTTCTCTGGACTCGGTAAGAAAACGTGGAAAATCACGATCGTGCCTAATCGTAAGATTTAATTACCCCGATCCTCTGCGTCCAACACTGAAGCTGACTTCGCTTATCTGATGCAGCAGGGTAAACCGGGCTTCGCGATTCCGAGATTGTTACGTGAATAATGTTACTTTCTGCGGTGTTGCGAAAAGAAACCAGGAATATCGTACGCTGATACGAGAGTGGAAAGATAAAGTATATTATTTGACGTAGCACGTGCTGAAGAGGAAGGTGGAAATTGTGCAATACGGTTGAAGGTATACGAGAAGTTTACAAGAATTGTAAGATAGGATAAATTATAGTCGCTTTACAGCCGGTAGAAATGTAATGCTACTGTTGGGAACAACTTTATGGGCTACTACTGTTTCAAGGGACTTACTAGCGAATTCAGTAAAAGGGTAAGGAAAATTATAATGACGGTTATGTAGAATGGAGATAGGTATAATGGAGCGGCGGTATAAGTGCACCTCGAGGTGAATGGTCCAGGCTTCCAAAGAGGAAAGCATATGACTGCAAAAGGCGGAGTATCGCCATTAATAATGTTAGGTGCACGGTTGTTCTACGTAATATCCAAGAATTTTGATTCTAATATTTGACGTAATAGGATTGTAATTGCGATCCGGCCACGATCTAAGGGAGTACTTTATTTATGCGCACGTGTTCGTGCAATTTATTTTGGACATAGTCAGACCGAAAATATATGGCGTTCTGAATGAAATGAAGACGAAATTGGCGAGATAAATTTTTTAATAAGTTTTCAGAATCTAATGGTACATTAAATCAATTGTAATTTTATATTCTAAGACGACTGCAACTCCGTATTAATAGTGTATAAGAAATCGATATTATTGCGCATGAAATGTATATAGATTTTACTACTTGTCCCCGTACAAATATCAGGATTTAACTAACAAAAATTTATTTCGCTGCTAATTTATTCATTGACAAATTCGTCGTTTCTCGCGGCCCCTTTGATTCATTTACTTCGACTTTATTATTCTTTCAACGTACATCTTTATTCTTTCTTGAATAAATACGATAATGTGTCGTTTCAATCCTGCATTCAATAAAGTTCCGAATTCCTGCCAGCCTGGCGCTAATTATAATTGCGAATTTTATAGCGCCATTCGTTTCGTGACCTGTATTACTGTCCACTGTTATTTCACGCTACTGTTATCTTATTTCAGGTCACTCTTCCTGTTTACTTTATTGTCACTTTCATTTCTAGATTGTTATATAATTAATTTATTCAGCTGTTGCGATTGTTCCATGCAATATTTTTATATAACCTTTTCCTTGCAATTTATTTTTATAACGTTGTGCACTAAAAGCATGCAATAATCATCTATGTGCACACAGTTTCAATGTTACAGCACATATTGTATTATAATATCAGGTACCAAACTCTTACTTAATAAATTCGAAGAACTACATCGGTGAAGCGAAGCGTTCAAAAATCATGATTCTATCAAGAATAAAATAATAACTTTTGCCTCGCGATCCTCCACAATATTAACATAAATAACCGAACCACCGCAAGTCTATTTCTCAACAAGTCGGATCGGACACTCAATTGAAGATTTCCAGCCAGAAAGAAATCTGAACCGCCTACGACCTCGTTACGCTGCAACGATTAAAGCCGAAGAGATTGGGCGAAATTTCGCTGGTCGGAATTTCAGCGATTCCACGGAAGCGACATTTAACGATTCGTTTCCTCCGAACGGAAGCAACGCGTGTGTACGCCGAGCCTTTCTTCCAGGACCCGACCGGGGCCAGCAACAAGTACGTGCCTATATACACGCGGCTCGCCGTTTCGTTTCCGTCGAGTAATTAAAAAGGAAAAGGTCTGCGTTCGCCGGTCATCGTGCCGTTCACCCGTGCAAAACAATATACACGTGCGTCCACTTTCGTTCGTGTACGGCTCATCAACTTTTCCCATTGGATCTCGCCCGTTAGACCGCCCGGGGTAATTTTGGAATTTCGCAATTTATATCGCCAACGTAAACGAGAACGCGACGGCGACGAGATAATTTCTCCGCGGATCACCGGATAAATTCGCGGGTCGAAAATCGGACGACAATCGTCGGTAGTAAATTTCCTAATTGATTCTCCGGCGCGCAATTTATTATCTGGATCAATTATTCCGGTTGCGGAATAATTTCGCGAGTAACCCCGGCCGAGCGGATGGGACGGCGAGAGAAAATGTGACTTCGCCAATTATATCGAGTCGGGATTGAATTGGGTACAGGTGAGGAGCGCGCGTCTGTGAAGTGAAAAGGCCATGGCGGGCAGTAAACAGACTGACTTATACGCTGCTCCTTTCGACCTGTGAACCCTGTCGATCGTGCTCTTTCGCCGTTTGTGCGATGCAGGTAGCTGCAGGTTATACCGATAACTTCGGGAGCGTGAATCTGTGGGATTATTCAACGCGACAATGACGCAGACGTAGTGTTCGTTTTTCCTGATATCGTAGAACACTTCGGCAAATTGTATCTTATAATTCGAGGGACCGTTATGTGGGGAGGAAAATATTTAATTACGAATATGCTGGTGTGAAAATAAGAGGTTCTAAGAATGAAACTCGTTTACAATATAAAACAGAATAAACTATAAGACAGAAAGAATTCAATTATTTAAAGCGCCTATTTAACACTGCACGAAGATATCTATCACTTATGTATTGAAGACAACACTGTCACTTAATTCAACACGCAATAAACATAATTGTCAGCGATGTCTCGTCCAAAAACAACCAGGCGAATTAAATCTCCCCTTATTGGCAACAGTTAAAAATCGATCAGCTAATATCCAACCCGACCGACCAATAAATTTTCCCCTCAAATTGTGTTCCACTATTTTGCAAACACCCTGCTGGAGATCTTGGCTCGTCTACGTGCCAATTTCCCTGAAGAGATCGACGGCCATATTGTCCAATCTTATTCCAGTCGACATACGATACGGAAAAACGTCGAGCAGATGGAAGGTCGAACGAGGCTCGTCGTCGGGTCGATGACACGAACGGTTACACGTGAATTTTTGTTTCTCACACGGCCGGCACAGTTTTCGAACTTCCTATCTGACACAATTATATTGAGAGAAGTTCAGATAGTTCTGGCCGGCGAATCGGGAAATTGCGGCGTTCTGGTTTCGCTTACAATATAAGGAAATGTCGACCGTCCCGGCTACAATGCCGTACGGATTTCATTATAACCAGAGAAAACGTTTCTTTGTCGTCGCGCGTATTGAGGGGAGCATCGATCGTGTCTGAGAAATATTGTCGCGAGCCGATGAGGTGAACTCGTTCCCTCAAGAAAGAAATTCCATCTCGCTGATTTAATACTTTTCTTCCGCCGGCTGTGAAACTTCCACGCAATTCTACTTGAACGCGCATTCTACGTTCACTGATCGCATTCGAACTCTTCTTCTGTTAGGAAATCAATCGTCATTATGCGCTTAAGCTGCAATAAAGAATTGGTGCAGCAATTGAATACTTTTAATACTTATTGGTAAGACGGAATGGTACACACGTTGCATCAATCATTCAGTTAACACTCTATCGTTATACGCTGGTAGATTTCACGAGAACCTTTAACTTCTATGGAATTACACGGTAGGCAAATAGGGCTAAAAAATCAGTTTCCCAAAATGAAAAAAAATATAGGTTCCTAAGATACACAATACTTGACGACCTTATTCCACTTATTTTGTATTACTTATTATATAATCTCGTTACATTTGAAGTAGGCATACTTTGTTACCACCGCGGCACAGTTATTAGGTCCATCTCATTTTGTGCTTTCGACCGCCGCTTTTGTTAGTTTCGATTTCCTCGATCAATTAAAGGTCTTTGCGTTTCGCGGCTGACGTACGATAATACCTGTCTAGTCCTAGCTGGTAGTCGGGTCGAAGGGATGGCCACAAAATTTATCAAACCAATTCGCCGATTATCAGGGCCAATGAATTACGGCTCGCTCGCTCGCAATCTCTTTAAAACGTACCAGCTCATCACGCGTTATCTGTGACCAATATGTTTTCCACTTTCGAAACTGTTTACATCTATTTGTTTGCTACAATTTAATGATTCGGCACGGACGATCGATGGCCACGTCGCAATAAAATGTCATCGCCCGGACCCGGGAATAAATTAGAAACCGCGTATAAATTATCTCCGATGATACACACGGCGACTACATTCTGTTACATTATTACATTATTAATTAATAACCGTGATTTACCTCGGTGAATTGATTTTTGCGTTGCGACTGCGCGGGTTTAAGGGTCCGGAACATTATGCAATCATCATCACACTCTATGAAATATCTGATACGAATCAATAACGATCTTTATTTGTTCGTTGCATTTATTATACTATTATTTGAAACTATACGCCACGCACTGCATACCATAGACAAAGACCATTCTTTCTCCGTCCACTTACATTAATGTATATAATGTTTCATGCAAGGAAATTGTATTAATGTTAGTTGAAAGTGTAGCCATTTTTTGTGCACTCGAAACTTAGCGTGCACTGCGAGGGTATTGTTATAAATAATTCTTACACGCGTTCTTTTTCACAAAATAAAGTAATAAATCCAAAGATGTAAATATTGTTTGATTAAGCGTGCAAGATCTAAGCAAGGCTGAGCCACCGGAATCGCCGGTCTGGCTATAATGTACATATTCTACTGGCGAAGTCTACGGACGGAGTCATTACAGGCTGACGTCGAATGATTAATAACTATTCATCGGCACAATAAAATGGTAAAAAAAACTGTATTATTATATCAATTTTAATAATCCAATGTAAATTGTACCTATGATAAATTAATTTTCATCGCTACTTTCAGTCAGCCAATTTAATTTGTACTATAACATACCCCGACTCAATCAACTCAACCAAAAGAGCCTAAATTTACTTCTCAACGATTCTAAGCGATCAATTAGTTTCAATTACAGGACAGTCCCGCAGCCTGTCACAATATCGGCGACTGTATCACTGCGCTTCGATCGTACCCCGTCTCTTTTACTCCACTCGCATAGTAAATTCAGTCCGACCCGGCCAAACAACGCTTTCCGCCAGATCACGAAGGAAGAAACTTTCCGCGAACAATTCCACGAACTCGACGCCGCTGGAGCCCTTTGGCCTTTCTGTTTCCCTGGCTCGCGAACGCGGTCAGATTTCAGTCTTCCGGTTACCCCGATCCTGTCTCGATACACTTCGTATACCGGCACCGCCGCCTACAACGCGAGCCTGTTCTTCTTCTCTCCTTTATATCGACGCTAAAAGCTCGTCCCGTCGACTTCCAGGGCTGTTCAAAGAAAGTTTCACCGTGCACGATAACGCCGGCACAGCGCAGAAAGAGGCAGCCGGACCACTCCTGGCAGCAGGACAATGGACAGTCCAGGCACTCGCAATTTTTCTCCACTGTACACGCGTGGACCGATTTTATCCGCTGGAAACGGCCCTCGTTAAATCCGTTCCTCGACCTCGTCCCTATTCCTTTTCTACGGGGAGGAGTGTCGATTTTCATCGTGGAAAATGGGTTGCAACATTGTGAAATGCATCAATGGAAGATGCGATCGATTTACCGTTGAAAGGTTCATTAAGGGACACCGCGATTCGGCATTGACGATGTAATATTTACGCATTAACAGAAATGATCAATACTTCACGATTGACGTATTCTGTTTCGTTGTCGTATTTAACGACGCCGCGGGGGAGGAAATTGAAATTCGAATTATTGTTCCGCAAAACGTGCGAAACGGTTTTCGCGCGACAAACTGTTTTAATGAACGCGGGGAATTGTATGCAGTAAATTCAGCAACAGCGAAACTGGATACAGCCGTCGAAGAATGGTTAACACTGTATTGTCGATAGTATTTCTGAGGTCGCAATATTTATTGCTTGTGTTAAAAGTTATCTTGATTTCTGATTATACGACTTTAACTAACATGATGTCCCTAATATAACATATAAATATAGATTACTTTAAAACGGACGTACTAAGTTCCTATAGGGCTACTCCTTAGACAATTATGTATGCGGCAGTGTCACTCTCTAATAAATAAATAAATAAATAAATATGATATAGCTATCGAGTGTAATCAAATAATAATATTATAATTATTATTGCCTTTCTCGCTGTTATCATTATTATTATTTCAAGCTGGATATCCAACGGCCTACACGCAAATCCTGACGAAGTAAAAATAATTGTTTCCACGCTTGTGTTGGAACCTCTGCAAAGACACGATATCCTGCGGGATACTTTTAATTTAACCAAGAACAACTTTCGCGGCCAACGGAAGTCATGATTTATGCAACATCGCTATCTTCCATTCTCGCCTTTACTGCCTTACTCGCGAAACGATCATGTCCGAGTCGAAATTCATTTAATTGCACATTGTAAAGCGATATTGGCCGTAAAAGTTTCAGGTAATCACGTTAGATGCTCTCGCGCGGATGAGGTTCGACGGGAAAGATAAGCCGTACTCCTCCAAAATTGAAGCTCTCGCGTCCGGCTTTACGATCCCGTTGTTCTTTTCCGTCTATAAACCGGTTTCGCGTATCAGATCGAGAAAGAGAGAGAAATTGAAGCGGACCGGCCACGGCTACAAGTACAAAGACCCATTGCACAGGATGCAAAGGTGCATCTCTTTCCCGGGGAAGGAAATAAAACGATGCGTATCGAAGCAAAAATTTATTCATCCCGAGCGTTCCCGCTGAAATTCACGGAAAAAATGACGACGCTGTATTATCTTTCAATTGATGACTGCAATACTTGTAACCGATAGCGTGTGCTTCGACGAATCCCCGAAGTTGATGATATTTCAGTTACCTTCGTATTTAAAATATAGCGTTCGTTTAACGAGCTGCACAACGTTGATCTTTGTGGAACCTCTTACTAGAGGTTTTCGCGAATTTCGGTCAGATTGTGTGTCATAATTTTATGAATGAATGAAAGGTAGTACACATTTCGTGGCGCTAGAAACTGGAGATAGCGGAATGCATATTTCAAACAGAAGATAATTTGGAAAATTGGAAAATATATTAAGCGACTCTGAAAGTAGTGCAGTTTCGTTACAAAATATTTATCCTTTATTTTCTGCAGCTGAACTGTGCTTATCTTCGTTGCATCAATCGGACGCCCATGAAAAAAGTAGTCGAAGCAGGATGAGGCGTTAAATTCAAATGGTGGTACTTGAATGCAGCGGTAAAGCAATCTTATCGATACAACTTTTTCCCCCGCCATGTTTGAGGTGTAGAGTAAATATAAAAAACCATAGTATTCTATACCTCGCCTTATTAAACTAAAATACCGTACCCGCCGAATCGATGTCTCACGTTCGAACAGCCCTTTAACTTAAACACCGCGTAACAACTGCTACCACTTGATATTTATTCTCCAACTCTCGGGTTACAACCCACATAAAATCATTCTTACGAATTTATTACCAAACTGCGTCCCTTTCCCGCACGATCTCGAAGAATACCAAGCAAGCATCGATAAAACTACGTTTAAGCGCTATCCGATATACTTTCTCTCGGTACCCCTCGGCTGCACGTTCGACTCGGCATGCAGTCGCGAACAATCCAAGTTTCAGCTAACCGAAACGCAATTATTCACGAACCGTTGTTAAACGACCTAAGTCCACTTTCTCCGTCTCGATTTATGCTACCTGGGCCCGTTCGGCCGCGTTTCGAGCCACTTCTGGCTGGCCACGACCCGCGCAACTCCAACTATGTAGTATGTACCCGCCGGATCACGAGAAATCGAGGAACCCGGACGAATACGAGACACGTACGAACGAATCGAAGCCGGCCGAGAGAAAGCCTGGGCAGGTTTAAGGGATCAAAAGACCGTAACATTTTATATTAGAAGCCTGAACCTCCACGGTCTAACTTGGAAATCAGATTTCACGAACTGGATAATGCCGCGTAATTGCCTGCTCTTATTACGCCGCCCGTAATACGGCTGTTACTTAGAGTGCGCGTAATCCGGAACGGGATCAACCGGCTATATCTAATCGCGCTGGGAAATCTGTTTTCCGTTTTGATTGCCCCTCGATTCGCGTAACCACGCGGGACGCTTTTCCACTGAACGGTTGATCAGTTTTGCAAAATGGAACGATCGATTCTTTCGACGATCGTGTTTATCCTGCTTCCCGGTACGCGGAGTAATAATGTGAACGGAGAAAAGGAGGGGGGATTCTTCATTGGTCATCGTTGACAGTAGTACGATTATTTGTCGAAGTCACGCGTACCTTCGCGTTGCTCAATTAACGAGCAACGAGAATCATATGAATTATGTATTCCTCGGCTTGATTTAACCGTTCGCGAAGGCCGGGGAATTGTCCGCGCGCCGATCAAAATAATACAGTTACATATTTGCTTAGTAAATAACTCGAACAGGGATGGAATGTTTTTTTCTTCTTCACTTCGATCGATACTGCTGCAGGACGATCCAAACTTCTGAAACGATCATCCGTTACGTTGCCGCCAACCAATTTCTACCAATTAATCTCCGCGGCTCAACAAGAATGCATCCCGTTTTATTGCATCGAGGCACAAATGTCACCGGCGTCGTCGTGTCGCGGAAGAATCGGCGCAAATGTGCGCCATTGCATTTCGCAAACATGCGTCGGCTCATCTATTCACGGCGGCGTAACCAGTCACGAATAACACCATCCGAGACCGTCGTAACAACCATTCACTTTCCAGGCCCAGTGTTAGCGTCCAGCCGTCATCGATTCGAGGGGAAACGGCGCAAGAATCGACCGCGCGAGTATGAAATTTTCCACGCTTGAATGCACGGTGACATCACCTGTGATGTGCGGCATTTCTCGCTCATAACCCAATTTCAGGTCTCGACGATAGTTTGGCGGAACGCCGTACCTCGGTGTACGAGAGTTAATGGCCGGTTTAATAGGCACCTTCGACTCGAAGGAGATACGGCCACCATTACCAGACGCGTCTGAACGCTGAGCGCCACTGAAAACAATTCAACGTAACGGAATAAGACGAGGGCGCACCTGTACGGAACGATTGTTCTCTATTCGCTACGTCTGCCCGGTGCTATCTTCCCCGGCATCTGCCTCGTAATCATTTCTCTCGATACGGTGCATGTAACGGCTGCATCATTCGGCATTTGCGAAAACATTTCTCAAGATGACAGTCGATTAGCCCGACGAGCCTTCCACGTGCAACTCTCCAATCCCCTTTTCTGTACTTTCAGCATTCTTTTTTTTTGCGGGGGACTCGCTTGTTACGTCAAACGTTCGTTTACGGTTTAGCCTAACGACGCGAGAAACGGTCGCCTGTTCGACCGCCTGAAGGATAGTGCAGGAAAACCACGTGTAGATACGTAAGATGGCAGCGCGAGTGGAATTATTAAACATCCGGTGATGCGTGTAATCGCGACGGCGATCGTTTATCAATTTACAGCCTGTTAGAAATACGAGGCGCCCCGTCACGTCGGGGAAAAATCCGTAAAGAATACTCGCCGCCCCAAAAGTTCTGTCGAAATAAGAAATCAAAGGGGGGATGGGGAATATATCTCCTTGCCAATTGTCTTCGCGTCGCGAACGGCAGCGCGGCGAAAGCGATGGGTCTCGTGGGTAACTCTATTGAAGAATGGTCTCGAACGTGGCAGAACCGGCCTGTAGGTGTCTGTTTGCATGAGAAACGTCCCCCACGGCTGAATGCCGTCGAAGATATCACTCCGAAATCTACTGGCGTGCTCGTGCAACGTTTGAGGACGGCACTGTACTTCGTTAGTATAACCGCAGAAGTGGAACGTGATTCAATCTTTCCTCTCTTGTTGCTGCGACGGCAAACGACGCGCCGCGCATCGGACGTTACGTTTCGAAAAACAATATCTCACGACGTGTATAACGTACGAGCGTGTACACGTCAAACGGCACTGGATAGAACACGCTGACGTTCACAGGGAGGCGTGATATCGGAAACGTTGACCGTGAAACGATACGTCGAGGTGGGAATCGCTGTTCCCGTTTTTCCTCCACCCTTAATCAATCGTCAGGTGAAAAGTCCTAGATCCAAGGGAAACGCTTCGCGAGCTATCGAGCTCCGTTTTTGCTGTCAAAGTGGCTAACGCGTTTGAATGTTTTCTTATTGGCGGAGGCGTGAAAAACTGATTGATATAAATGCGTTCCGCGATGGTTACGCGGCGAGAGACTTAAGAAAATCTGTTATTACGAAATTGAAATAATGTGTGTTCACGCGTATGTCGTTTAGGCAATAAGTGTGAAATATTCGTAACATGAATTTCTTTGGTCGGTTTAAACATGATTGTTCGAGAGCAGATCGATAAACTGCGAATTACGAGCGAAGTTGCTGTTGTTTAATTGCGATTCTCGGCAAAATTCAGCAACGCAGACGGAAGCGACAATGCATAAAACATAACTTGTCCAGACTACTCACAATCAGAGCGTTTCTCATGCGGCTCACTCAGAGAAATACACAATATACATCAGCTCTAGTTTCGGTTTCTCATTTAATACCGCTGCACCAGTACTATCTGCATATTTCCTTTTGCCTCGCTACTTATTAACTGCAGGTTGTCGCTCTTAATTATACCGTGCACAATTTTCTAGCGGAATTACCTTGATCTAATTGACGCGGCAAATAATAGCTCCTTGAGAAAAAGGAACGACAGATCTTCGTGACTAACTATTCTGATCCAATTTAGTTTAATGTAAGGTACATTAAAACTTGTACATGTACTAAAGAAAATATGCAAAGTGAAGGATTTAACAGAATATTTATGTAAAAATTAAAGATTTGAGAGTACTCCAGTTTTTGAAGACGCGAAATTTCTGACCAAATCTGATTTTGTTGAAAATAAATATGCTGCCATGAAATATATTTTAGCTATGTTACCTACTTCAAATTTTAAACAACGCAAACTATGAAGGGCTATAAATTGGACTTTATTATTTTGCGCAATAATATGCTAAAGTTGTAACAACAATCCCCTTTTATTGCATGTAATTTATTTTTCACACTGCTTCAACATACATGCAAGTAATCATATATGCATTAGGAACATAAATGCAGATCACTAAGGTATGGCGCATCAATCATGCTTCCCTCTTTTTCACATTACATGACCTCTACTGGATAGCACAGCTTTTCATAATCTGACATTTCCTTCGCCTGAGCTGCAAATACTTTCCCATCGCAATATGGTGTAAAATAATTCAATTGAGCCACTTTTGGATCTTCTATATTTACCTCAAAAATATATTAACGAATTAGTAAACATCATTGAGGCAATTGATATACCATGAATGTGTACAAATCTGAAACTAATTAAATTAACAACAAATATTGGACTGGTGTGGTAAATAACGTTTCACAATAATTATTGCCAATCTAAATTAAACAGTAAACATCGAATGTTTGATGATCTCATTTACAGGTTTCCATTGTTATCATTATCGAACCACGTCGAAGCCACTATCATAATGAAAAGTTTGTAACCACCTAGATACATCACTCTGTCCTTAACATTCTCCATAGCACACCGAGACATCTACCATTTCCATAACAGTTACCCTCTATTTTAAACCCATATAATATAATCTAAACCTCGAGCATGCCCGCCCTCGTCCCCATTTTCCTATTACCACATCAAGCCCATAATACATTTTACTATAATTTGCACAGTCGAAATGTTCGACATTTAAGAAATTCTCATCGATAAGAATTTTACTACCCGAGCTACTATAATGTGTCCACGTAGCCATTCCTATTACTATTATTATATGTTCCATGACACGAAACATTGCAATGGCAGGTGAGTTAGCCATACGCGTATTCTACCCATTCGGTGCACGTTGTCCACTTAATTTTAACCCTTCCCGAGAAAAAAACATCCTCGAAGCACCTTTAAAAATATTCCCAGCGCGGTGTGCAAGCACTAATTGCTATCAACCCTGGGCACCCTCTATTCCACCCGAAAAACCACACGCCCCCCAACATCTAAAAAGGAGAAAAGGGACACCAACCTCCCCCCCCATTCCACGACCCCTTCCCACCAACTGAAACCACCGCGTAAATCCGCCGGCGTGGCTCGCCGACATAGAGTCAGCTGAAAAATCAATTTCGCGTGGCCGAGAAAGCGCGTCCGTCGCGTGCTTAAAATTTCTTCGCGGGGACGGAATTCAGGGCCGGCGGTGGAACCGGCCACTGGCAAAAACGAGGAGGCGTTTCCATGGCGGAGCCTCGCGGCCCCATGAGAAATCGTACACGGAGTTATCGTTGAAATTTCAGCCAGGCCCATTTATCAGCGGGCACCGCGGCCTCCTTGGTCCCGGTGCCCGTGAACCGTTCGGTGGAAGAGGGACGAGAGAGCCGTCCGGTCCGGTCGTCGTGGAGCGTTACGTGGTCGGTACCGTCGGGCGCGGACGTTGCCCGTGCCGATAACGATCTCTCGCGGGGAATTCTCAGTAACATTATAACTTCTCCGCTTTGAATAGCTCGGGCATTTTATAGATTCCGTGAACGGCAGGCTCGTGCTACTCCGGGAGCTGTTGACGCGAGTCCCTCTCGAGTTTCGCCGCGAGCGAAAATATTAATACTAAAAGGGGGGACGGGGGAAGATGGGCCCTGTTGTCTCGGTGCTGGTCCGCGCTACTTCCGCCGCGGATTCCTCGAGTTCTCGGACGCAAACGAGGCGGATTTATCATGGCGGCCGGCGTGTAATTGCTGCGTCTTAATTGCCGCGGAAAGGGAACGCCGGATGATTGCTTGGACGTCGTGCTTGTGATTTCGAAGGATCGGCGGTCGTCTGTCGTGCCCGCGAACGAGGATGCCGGCCGAGTCGCGTTCTGGATTAAGGCGAAGAGGTTTCGGGGTTAATGCTTGGATAAGTGTGACTGAGGGACAGATGGTTTATAGACGTTTCTGGTGTATCTGGTGGAGGGAGGGGAAATAGTTCGTGGCAGCTCGTGTTGTGTAGCTGAGTGGAATCGCAGGTTTATAAATATTAAAAGTTTATAAATATTCAATTGGGTGATAAGTTGGATGGCGTGAAACGGTGCGCAACGTGTCGGTAATATTTCGGTCGCGACGACGTATGATAATTTGACGGATGCATATTTATGGAAAATTGGTTCCTTTAAACTGGAGAGGAACTAATGGAATGATCGCCTCTGCATTCCAAAAATAGATACGTAACACGTATTCGGTTCCAACCTGTCCTATTGTTTATAAAAAGCACTGAAATTTCTTGCTTTCAGATCCTTCTGGCGTATACATATGCATGCGCTTGCGTACGCCCTTTCTCTAAAGAATGCCAAGTACTAATAGCTCGGATCATATAAGTAACACGCTATACGTACATAATGCAACGTCTAACACAAAATTGCTTTCAGTATTACCGGTGAATCCTCTTACCGTGATATTTTTACGAACAGCCGCGAAATGATCAACATTCCAGCGACCTGTGACCACCCGATTTAGCCCAATCAGAGCTTCAACAAGATTTCCCCCCGTTCAGTGGAAAAACGACTAAGCGCGGATTGATTGATGCACCTGCGAAGGTTTCCTATTCCGTTGATCTTGAGATTTCGCGATGATCGGTCGAATCGATCACGGATACCAAGCAGAAGCTAGTTACCCGGGTCTTCTCACCATCCGTCACACCTGTACCCCAGTAAATCGCGTACCGATCGCGTGGATCGCGTTCGATGCGCCGTCGACTTCATAAAGAGGCGACCACTTAATGAAGCGTGCCCCGTTAATTTAACGAGAATCCAGGCGCACAGTTTGGCCGCGTTTCGCGACGCACTATCATTAATTAAACCCTCAAACGTTGCGAATATCCGAACGATACGGGTGCGAGGTGCAATAATTTCAACTCGATGATCTCGTCAACCTTTGTGCCAGACCGGCTTTAGCGGACCGCGTTGTCCGCCCCGGGCGCACCTGAGCTACGACTTAGGCGATGCTCGCTCTGAAACCTGCCCAATGTGTTCTCGGATGCAACGCGTCGCCGTTGCGACGCATCCTTGCTTTAATATCGGATGAAGGATGCGTCAAGCACCTTTCGTTTTACCTCGCCTAGCCAATATTCGAGAAACTCGATCGAACGAATTTCGTAACGCACCCTGGTTAACGTTAATGGCGATGTGAATCGTTCACGATCGACGACTGGGGTCTTCGATTAATATTGGGAATTTAATTTTTCGTGCACTTGACACCAAGGTTTATTGTTGTAATTCTTTTATGCAATTTTTGTTAACACAGTATCTCCAATAATTTAAAGAGAAACCGGGTTTTAAAATAAATGATTAAGAAGACAGTATAAAATATCGAATATTTCAAGATGAATCATTTACATACATATATCATCGTTTCTTTTATCCTTTGGAGCATGATCCGTAGAAAAGGTTGGACTTCTATATCCCAGCAAAGTCCGCCGATAATACCCGTCTTGTATCTTTAAGTAACTGATCTCCACAAATTCCATAACAAATTGCGGTAACATTAATTTAATACAGAAAAACAGTATGCATTTGTAACCATAAAATCAATCACACCGTGTGTATTGCCATTCCCCAACGCGATACTGTGAACTGTACGACGCACACTGATACGCCAGTCACAATAAAATTTTTCCCTCGAGTGAACCTCGTAAATGTGCTCACATTTACGTTTTTCTGAAAATTTCAATCTCATGTAATAGAAAGCTCTGAAGCAGCACTATCTGAAATCCATCGCACATCTGTTCCTTACGATATTTTTATGTATTCTAAATCTTATTTATACCATCCGCAGATTGCATTCCCCGCGTTTAACAAAAATCTACACCGAACTGGGTTTAGTGAACCTGCGCGGATACGTATATACGACACCTTAAAAATTTATCGACTTTCTCGTTGCATCCTTCCGCCATGAAAAGTACTTCGTGCAATCTCCCTTTACAATTCGACATGCGTTACAAAGTTCTTCCATCCTAGTCATTTACAGACAAGTTCTCTGTACCACGTCATCGCATCCTGTATTTTGTGTTACCATAAAACCAACGCGCAGA
Source organism: Nomada fucata (assembly GCA_948146005.1). Lineage (NCBI taxonomy): Eukaryota > Metazoa > Arthropoda > Insecta > Hymenoptera > Apidae > Nomada > Nomada fucata. The sequence continues at coordinate 12,426,492 of OX411275.1, forward strand.
GTCATAGTCTGCTAATTAATTCGCGTCGTCTATAAACTATGAACGCATTAACTATCAAGCACCGCGTGCTTGATTTATCGTTTACACTGATCTAAATGCAATATATGAATACGCTACACTTCGCTATGCTTCACTTTTCAACTTTTACTCAACACGGATATTACTTCGCCAATTTCTTCGCGGGCTCTTTCTTTTATGATGTCTTTCGCCTTATTATTATTATTATGATTATAGCATACTCGTGGCAGTTGCGAGTATTAAAATAGTGCACATATTTGAATACATTTAGTGATCGGCATATAGCAAATATTATCCTTTTCTATATATCTTATCAGTATGAAACAATTATAATTTTTCGTTTAGTTGCCCCATTCAATTAACTAACATACAAATCTTACCAAAACGTAATACCAAATAAAAAAATCATTGTCAGTAAATTTGTACGCGTCACCCAATTCTCAATACGTCCTTCCTTGTTAGAACTATTAATCGCGACGTGGCACGTGGACCACCAACGAGCAACAAACAAGGACCGATCGCACCCGCGCACCCCTGCAATTACCGGTCGTCAACTTTCCATCGGCACCTGGCGATCGAACCCCCGCGCTTCCCGTTCCCAAATTACGCAACTCTCCGAACCCAAAACTGGAGCACGCTGGCCGATCTCTAAACGCTCCCCTACGGTGGCACGGTAAACGAATATAACTTATGCTCGCCAGACGCGGACTGGCATCAATTTCGCCTCGCTCCCTTTCGCAACGTTCGCCCGTTCGTCGGATTTCGCAAAGAGACGAAGGCTACCGATAAAATCTGTTCGCCGCGGACCCAATCCAGAGAGCGGGTCGACGGAGACTACGTCGTTCGAACGACGAGTATCTACTCTTCCCTCCGCGCACCTGTGCCGCGGGATAAAATGTTTACGAGCGGATCACGGGACACGTAACAAGAAAACGTAACAGCTCGCGACACATGTTCGCGCAACTCGACGAAATCGCCCGATCGTGCCAGGATACGTAACGATATCGTCGCGATGATCTTCGCGTAGACACCCCACTCGACGGCGAGACCGAAGAACGATCTACCAGGGATGCATTCGTAGGCCCGAAACGACCATCACGCATCGCGAACGTTGGATTGCGCGTAATCGGCTGGCGATAAACGGCGTTGTACCGTTCGGCAATTTATTTGCCCTGCGCGCGAACGAGTTGCGCTTTCGTGCGACGACGGTTCAGTTTCTAATACCGTTGATCCGTGGCCTGGATAACGGATATGGGCGATGGAACGTTTGACGAAGATTTTCGTGATTCTGTGTCGTACAGGATTTGTTACAGTTTTGATAGTTTGTTCGGCTGCGCGACACTGCGCTCTCTTTATTTTTGTTTCGCGATTTTTCGTGTCGAGAGTGTTCCACCTTCTTCCGCGTTTCTTTTCTAGCTTGGCTTGTTTTTATTTTCCTCTCCCCCCCCCCCTTGTTTTTAGCAACTTTTCTTCCACTTCGAACCGTTCTACTCCTTGATTTCCTTTATGACCCGTTTCTCTATCTATCTTTACCCCCCGCTTGGCTTTCTTTCTTAGCGCTTCATGCGCACAAGTCTTCCTCGACTATTCTCTGCTTTTTCTTCGATTTTCGCGAACGCTATCTCCTGAAATCGTTTCCGCCACTCTATTCCACTCCGCCGAATCCTCCGTCGTCGGGTTATCTATTTGGGTCTACGCGATATGATTTTGTTGTACGCTCTGCGAGTAACATCGGCGTCCAAGAAAGTTCCGCGTTAAGTAAGACTCGCAATCAGTTGTAAACGAAGTAGGTCAGAAAGTGCCAGGAATGGGTTCGTACTTTGTTGCTCGTCTGCGCTAGAACGTCGCTTCTACTTGTAGAAATTAATTTCACCAATTTACAGTTTGCCAATTTGAAAGTTTCGATACTTTTCTTGCAACCGTTTGCGAGTCTTCTTGTTTCTCAGAGCCGGCGCTGCCTATAGCCCGCAAGAGTTGAAATAACTTTAGCAAAATTATGCTTCGAGATAGATAAGGTATCTGAAATATCGTTGTAATATCTACGCAGACAAGCTTCAGTTTTCCAGAAATATATTTCGTCTTAAATTCTTGCTCGGAACATTATCAGCGCTTTCGAACGAGCAATTTTAATGAGCCTTCTTTTCGAACGTCGTTTTAAGCCACTAGTACAGTAAGAACCTCTAGTATATGAATTACTATTAAAAAGGAATTGTTTAGGGGTTTTTGAGCGGTGGAATAGTCGAGCATCTATATTCTTTCTTCTGTGTACCTGTTACGGTACCAGGTCCCACGCCAACACGCTACGTATTTTCAAAAATTTTAATCGCACGTTTACAATTTCTTGCGAATCATTTATAATAATTCAAAAATCTGCTACGTTTCGTGCAATTGTTAACCCCTTCTGACGTTTAATTAATAAATTGATGTGAATAAGTACTGATCAGATTTCTGTAATATAGCATCAATTTATTTTAAGCTTTATGCATTCCAACCTGCATATATTTAAGTCCTTTTCCTTCGCGAAGAATGCACATTTCTTCATCGCAAACATGCAGTGCAATGTTTGTGATAAATGCGTATCAATCAAAGTGCGAAACGATACGTATCCGTGCCGATACTAACAGTAACAATCGAAAATCGTAGGTGCGTTTAACAGGTTCAAAAATTATACTGCCCCGATACTGAAGTCTTCGAACAGAAGAGGTCCCACTCCGCCCGCGAACTTTCCATCAGTCCGTCGTCGAGTATAACACGCACCGAATATTTTGCAAAAACTCGCGAGTTTAATCCGCCAATCGATCGAACAATCTTCCCAAGAAACCACTTAAATGCGCGTGCACGAGCGTTTTGCAACCACGTTTTCTCCCGCTCTGCTGACTCGCACCGAACTCCGCGCTATATCATACGCGACAGGCGTCCCTTCGCGCTTCAACCGCGGCTCAAAGCGACCAGTACGGCCGTAATCGTCACGATCGACGCGGCGAAACACTAAAATCGCGAGCAATTTCAATTACGAGAGCCGGGGACAAGGGGAGTCGTGAGATTTCCAAGCGGCGAAGGAACGGTTGTTCCGGGTCGACGACGGATCGTTTTACGAGTGGCTGTCGCGTCTCGTTTCACGTAGACCGTGAAACAGCCCCGCAGCTCCGGCGAAGCCGGGTTATTAGAGACGTTCCAGGGATTCACGGCTGTAATGATTATTTAAGTAATCCAGAAACTAGCTACCTCGAGTTAAACTAATTGACATAACTGCCCGTTAACGGATCTATTACGAGAGTGGCGCTTGAGCGTCGGGTTAACTGGATTGAGCTTCGTCCACTCGCAGTTTTCCCATTTCTAGTCTATTACGCGAGGGGTGTTGGTGGGGGTGTGGTGGTTTGGGGGTGTACAGAAAAGTGCACGTGTATGTGTGAACAGCGAAGCGGCTTATCTGTCGCGTATCGACACTAGAGTAATGGCAAACAAGCTGTTTGTCGGATCGGTTTACTTTGTGATTGTGCTTCCATCGAGGAACAGAATCTTCTTGTGGAGATGATAAATAATTCTATTTCGTGGGTACTCGACGATTTTGAGCTACGAGATTCGCCAGTGTCCGCGAATGTTTTCGCATATCCCTCGTCTTTGTGCATTAGCGACGACCGCGTCATTGAATATATTTAAGTATGCGTGTACTAATTGATACAGATACAAAAAGAAAAGAAAAACAGGCTTTCTACTTCGCTTAATTGAGACGGAGAAAGCAAGTGTACGCGATCGTTGGTCAACGTGACAAGAGTCGAAAGTTTCGCCGGCAATCGCGAAATTCGAGGGCGATCTTCTCGTTTTTCCTTGTAACGACGACGCTGAATTGAAAGCAGAACGCTTTTAAATTGAACGGGCCGTAACATAATTAAACGGGAAAGAAATGGAACTTTGAAAATTAGCGCGACACTTAACGGCCGACACTGTGTAAACGCAGCGACATATGTTCTTTATGCTCGAACACGGCGACGTTAATTACGTGTCGCACTTGCGATATTAACAACAGCCGCGGCTCGTTTTATTTATCGTTCGAGGCGTATGATATTCGTATGGGCGGCATTTTGACCGCTTCTCGCCAACGTCCTGGGATGAAAATTGCACGGGCGTAATTTTCCGCCGGCGCGATTCCACTTCGACGCGGAGAAAAGCTGGCCTCATTTCTCACCGTTGTAATTGATTGATACACATGCAACTCTTGCGAATTCTTGTCGAATTACTTCGACAATATATCGTTCGCCGAGGGCAAGATAGTTGAATAGTTAGTCGAAGAAAAATATATCAACGGCTGACTGCGAAAGGCACGTCCATGGAAACAAGTCATACTTGCAGGGTGAATTAATACAAAAGTGTGCAATAAAAATGTAGGTACATTTAAGTATATTTACTAAGTGGTGCCTGTAATCATTTTTTTTAAAAGCTAACTAACCACAACGTAAATAATAGTCGCGAATTTTTTTTTATTCTTGAATGCGAGTTGAAATAACCTGTTGAAATAATTTTCGAACCCGACGACGACATCCATTATTCCAAGGAAACCGAAATAACAAACAGAAACTTCAAGATACCCTCTCCCAATTAATCCCCCCCATCCTCCACAAAGAATGAATAAATAAATGCAACATCTAGAACAATCATTCCACACGCCGTTAAGTACACTCAACGTACATCTTGCATAATTACAATTTACGAAGCAAGGGCATCGTGTCCTTCTCCACGTGGGACACATTTATCCCGAACGATGCTCTCTTTCATTAACACCCTCACCTCTGGGCCGGTCTATATTGCCTACTCGTCTCATAATAATTACCTTTGCGATTAATGATGGCGCGGAGCGTCTCGGCCCGGCCGCAAGGCCGACGAGAAGCAGGAAACTTATAATGGTCGAAGGCCCCTTTTAAATTCCGCCCACGAGGTCGCAGTTGGCGCGATGGTCTCCAAGGGCCGAAACCGTCTCTTGGCAATCTGCCGGACGGATGAGCGTCCTTCCACGTTTTACCATCACCGTGATCCTTTTTGCTCTTGCGCTCGTTACTCCGAAACATCTTTCCAGCGGGGACGGAAATCCACTCGTTATACATCTTAGAACGTGATGCCCGGACCCTGGAGACGGAGATACGAGTACAGAGAACCGGCTGGCTTTTCCAGATTCTGCCCGACGGAATTAAGCTCGGTTCCACCTATGCTCCTGGATGGATCGGGGGGGCCTGTAAAATAGGCAACACGTCGTGTCTCGTGTTGGGGTGATACCGTGACTGGTTGCGTACACGGGAGTGAAGCGATTCGACCGTTTATGAATTCGCGATGATTCGCGGGAACGGCCGTTCGGATGATTATGAAGCGTACCGAAATGCGAAATAGTTGGTACAAGTGTTTAATTATTGATATCCGATGAATCGATATTAATGGATAGCATTGTAAGAGCGAAAGTGCCTGATTCGTCGCGGACAGAATTGAAGCTTTATCACTTCTTGAAAAGAGCCCCGTCGGAAATTTTGCCTTGCAGATTAAGTAAAATTGGCGGAGAATTCGTAAAATATGGTTCGCAAAGAAACGAACGTACGTGCATACGTACGGATATTTACTCAGAGCGCTGAGTATGTTTGGCGCTCGCTTAAAATTTCAGATTTATTTTCTTGTATGGCAATTCTCCTTCGATAGTGCACAGTTATTGTAAATGTAACACGTAAAGTAAACGACGAGCACGATCTACATCGAAAAATTGTATTTCCATCTCCTTTACGCTAGGATTAGATTTCGTAAGAGCAGAAACGACGAATGTCTCCTGTTTATTATTTAATCCTGTATCTTATAGGGTAATAAAGTCGTCACTGTTATTATCATTGTTACTGAGCGGCACGACGAAGAAAACCACGAGAACCTTTATTGCAGTCCTTGGACTGAATATCGCCTTCGCGTAACTTTTCCGCAATTTCGATCCATGAACTTTATGTGTTCGCTCTTAAATGCACAATAAAGACATTCCAACGACAATAATGATAAAGACAGCAATAATTGTCCCAACGAATTTTCTAAATTCTTGCCACGACGGAGACGGAGCGCAGTTGATACGAACAACATCGAATCACGGATCGTAAATCTCGCGACAATGATTATTGGTTGGGCATACAGTGGCATCAGTGGCGGTAGATCGTCGCCGTTATTGCGACCAATTAGTCATACTGTCCCAATATAGGTCATGGTGTATTCGTACACATATTTTCAGATACGCGGATTGAATAGAAAGGAACGATGCGCATGGTTTGGTAATCGAGAAACGATGCAGTCAAGTGTACCTATATGCATCCAGAGTTTAATTGGATTGAATTGAATGCAATGGTTACTCGAAATAAAGATAGCAACGGCGAGGCTGCACGGTTTTCCTACAAATTTCAATCGTGTTGCGGTTAATAAGATGTACGAACTTATTTCAGTTGAAGGGCGCTGTTAAATCGGTGTTTACTTCTCTATCACAATTGTGGATAGTGTCCGAAAAATTAAACGCGCTGAACAAATTCGTAATTAATCATTTCGATTGATAAACGTCCCTTACGATTGGAGTAAATTGAAAAATATTTGTCTGCTGTATTCTTATTTATTAGGAATTATTGAGAAAAACACCCAATGAAAATACTGCGCGTGCACATAATTCAACAACTAAATGTCAGCCCAATATATACATCTGTATCCCTTTCACAATTCTCCTTAAAGTGTTCCATAAATTTTACAAATATTCCACATTACAAAAACCAAACGCATACGAATTTTGTTTCCATTTACAATCTCGTTGCGGCGCCTTACTCCTTAGCGTCCAGTTTGGCAGCAATGTTTGACACGTTAACGCGGTCAATTTCTAACACGAGCACGCTCGCACCCCTTGTCAAAATACACGTATGCGTGTACACACGATTAAACTTTGTCATCCTGGCTTAAGCGTGCGTGATTGATACGGCAACGACGATCCAATAATTTACCGTGATCCCGGTTATCCTTATTCATAAATTCGTCGGTGACGTTGAAAAGCATCATTTAAAACTAATGCGTCGCGATATCATAATTCATGGCGCGAGTGCCGCATGGCGCCGTATATTTTGAAACCGGTATGCAAGCGTGTGTAGCGCAAATTTAACGTTGATTTAATCGTTGAATTCTGAACAGCGGTGGGCGCGTTTAAAATAAATGGAATACAAGCGGATACTAAATTTTGCATTTCGATACTGTCGTCACCATCAATTATTCTCCCTTCTCTGCTTCCTCCTTTTCTCCCCTATTTTTTTTCTTCTTCTTTCGTTCGGCCCGCTTCGATACCCCGTGAAACGTACCTGCAAATACGCACGTGGAAAATACTCAGCCTAATCGCGTGCTCTTATCGCATAAGTCGCAGTGGCTTTGCGCACGCAACGACAGCGAAAGAAACGCATAGAAGATACGAGGAATTAAATCTCGATTAATGCGATTGGAATTCTTTGGTTGTAAAATCGTGTTGATCATTTGCATAAATCTGCAGGCTATACGGCGAAACTGAATGCAATAACGTTGGATAATTATGCAATATGTTAACGCGCATGTGATATCGTAAATAATACGAGCGTGGCGGAGGAGCGATGTGTGCTCCTGAACGGACTGCCTTGCATTTCTATATTCCTATAATTGAATATTTTTATGCGGGTACTTTTATGTTGGCATTCTAATTATTGGAAGATGTTACGATTCGTTAAAGGTCAGATGTTAAGAATATTATATACGCTGTTTTATTTCCAATTATCTTTCCTCCCTACTTTCAACCCTAATCATTTTTTTCGATAGAAGGCTCTTCCTGTTTTATGAGCAAATAAAATTTAACAAGTTTAATATAATCGTGTTTAATAAAAGATCTGATTTGTTGCGACGAGTATGTTGCGCATAGAATAAGCAGAATAACATTTGCACTGCATCAGCGTGCTGCGATTAATCAAGTTTAAGCCTGCATGATAAACCGTCTTAATAAATTGCAGTAATGCCCACTGATTTAGATAATATTTGGACGAAATACACGAAATAGTAGGAATTCGTTAATACAAATAGAACGGGGGCAAGTAATGCATGGCGAATAAATACAGGATGGTATATAAAGAATAATTCTTATTTTGTAAATGTATTTCTGGATGGGAACGCAACAAACAAGTGCGATGCACTCCGGTGCAGCAATGATCTTTCGTATTTACGTTTCACAGTAACGCGGTTAGCCCCTTTGCAAATACGATTACCTCGTCGTGGACCACGGGATATTCCGGTATGTCTATTTGCTTCGACCCAAATTATAAAATTTACCGCGGCGACTTCCCTAATGGGTCGTCAGAACAATAGAATCGATCGGTCTTGTAGAGAGCACTTTAAAATAAATCAGCCTTGCGAAGCTCAGGAAAAACGGAGTTTCCTAATCAAAATTTCACGATACAACGGTACTACGAATAGGGCAATTTGATAGGGAGAAAAAAGCTCAAAAACGCGAGATAAATAATGTGTCATACATATGCATTGCTACTAAGTTGATAATCGGAAATGGTGTTCGTGAAACATCGAGTCCGAAGCTTTTCGATTTCGAAATTTAGGATCGCGTGATTTTAAAGAGAAACAATGTTTCGAGCCATGACACTTTCAATCTTCAAACTGGTGAATTTCTATTCAACATTGCGATACAAATTGCACATTAAAAGGACAAAAGGAAAGTTCATGTAATTGCTAAAAAGGGACGAATCTAAAAATTTGTTTCATAGAATCTTTCTAAGTTTTTTTCACTTTTAGGTACACCAAACCTGCAGCATAGATACTTCATTCGGGCACATGAAAATTGTATTAATACAAGAGTTACATGGGTCTATATATACACACATATTGTTCATTCAATTAATATGTAATTGTAGCTTTCCAGATCCAAATATAAATCTCCTCTGTCGATACAACCTTCAATAATAAAACTGATACCACGCTCTAAATAAAGTTTCCACGCCTATCCGGCAAGCAAGTTTGTAATACATTTACAACCCTTCGCGTCGAAACGAACAGCCAGAAACTAACTTATAACGAACAATACCAAAGTTCTCCACCTTTATATCGCTCCGCTAAACTACAAATAAGACGTGCAATACAGCTACAACTATTTCACGCTCCCAAACACGTCCGGTAGTAGCTACAAACTGTCAAGTATCGCTATAAAAGGGGAAGCTATACATTATCCCACGACCGGTAGGTCGAGGCTGAACCCGGAGCACTGTACTTCTTAAGTCACTGCCACGAAACGCAGAAATGATCGATGGTTAAACGACGAGGAACAGTGCGACACCTCTTTGCAACTTTCTCCGAGATATCGTCGCGATCAAACAGATCCCGCAACTATCGTTATTGAACACGCCTTGAAAAATCGACGAAAAGCTCGTCGCCATTACCCGGGGCGAACAAGTCGCTAGTGTTCCCCCGTTGAAATGCCTCCTTGGACTAATTATGCATGCTCGTGGCGATTACGCGTAGCTCGTGGATGCAGATGTAATAGCCGCATACATTAGCCGCAAACGACAGCATGAATATTTCATCTGTGTGTCGGCGGGTCGACACATCGGCAACGGAAAACACGGATTGTCCAAACTTTCATAAATATTGATCGCGACAACGGTTCGGCAACAACTCGAGGGCCACTCGGCGAACCTGCACCCGAAGTGTACGGCGAACCAGTCGCTGGCGAATTAATCGAATTCCCGGAAATTGGAGAACCTCTTAACCCCGGACGCGATACAGCCTGGAACTCTTAACAATGAAATTATTTCGTGGCGGATTCACGAAAACATTAATCATCGACGAACTTGCACTCCGGCATTAATGCCGTTTGTGAATTGCGCGGAGAACGGTACGGCAAATTGTCAAACTTCGTTCGAAAATATACTTTTCGTTGAACGGGGAACGGGGGGGGGGGGGGGGGGGGGGGGAATGAAATGAAATTATCGAAGACGGTTTTGCTCGTGAACGGTGAAATTACATTATCCCGTTCGGAATTGGTTTCAATAATTCCCGGGGTAGTGCTTTTACTGGAGTTTGCCATAATTGCCGGCCCGATTTCGCGATGCCGCAAGAGAAAATTTTTGGATCTTGATAGCGTATAAGTAAGGGGCCGAGATGGGATCTTTATGTCGCGCCCTAAAAACGCGCCATATTGCTTGTTTTATACAGCAAAAAGAACATTTTATCGCGAGATCTTCCATTCGATATGCGACATCCTCTGTGAGCGTGTCGGGAATGAAAAAAAGTTGACTGAAAATGGTGCCTGTCGTTTGTGGTTAATAAAATTCTTCAAGAAATGATCTATTGTGCTATAACTTTTAGTAACGGCAATTGATATTGAAAACGTACGTGCCATCCAGAATAATCTACAGGATCAATGTTTGAATATATTTAATGTATTCATTTAAACGTACTCCAGGTTCGACGATTACCTGAAGTTCCTACAACGTACTTATAGTGTAACAAAAAAAAATAAATTAAAAAACCTATATATCCTTTTGCTACTCAATCTATGGAGTTTATTGAAATATTTGTTTAATATTACAAAATGCTAAAGCCCAAGTGGTCTATAAATAAAAATTCATTACGAGTGTTATAGCTTTAGTCGTTCCAGTTGGTAGACGCGATCGACAAAATATGATAAACGATACCTGTCTCTGGTTTCAATTATTTCAGGTGTGCAGCGATACTCGGTGCAACACCTTTCCAGGCTTAACAGGAACCTATACATTCTGTCGATCATAAACCAGTCACATGTCATGTAAAGTTAATTTGAGTCAGAGCAAGAAGTATTTTCGCACGAAATTTAATTTTCCGTGCACTTCGTTGAGGAATTACACGCTCTTTCGCCATAGTGCTATTTTTATGAGACGTCGCATGTGTAGTTTTCGAATGGGTGATTCAATGATTCAACACGAAACCGTCGTGTGTCGCTAAATATTTCTGATGTTCGACGAAGCAGAAGGGTTCTGGACGTACGACAGAATGGCACGAAATTGTTAAACTGTCTGGAATGAATAATGTAATGTAATAGAAATAAAAGTAAGTCCACTCCACGTGGAATACAACATTCTTACGAAACAATTGTGCAAGAGAAAATAGAAAAGTAGACATTCGTCTCAATCTCCACCTAATCTGGCGGAACACCTTTATTCGATCGATGCTGTAGCCACTTTTTGCTATATTCTCCATCTCTGACTTCCAACTCTCCGCCTTTTTTCACCTCCCTCCATTCCGTCCTTTCTTTTTTTTTATTAATTTCAAATGAAAATACATGCAAATCGACAAGGAGGAATTTCCTCCCCCTTTTTTCCGCGTACCTTATCTGCATCGCTGGCCATATTAATTTTCACGATAGATCCTGCTCTACCCGAGGACTCGAACGCATCACTTTGCATACGAATCGTCAGCAGAGAGCCAGAGGAATCGTCGACGAGAGTTACGATATGCACAAGCGGGGGAGCTTCTCCGCATCCTGCCAAATTTTAAATAATAATCGCCCTTGATATTGCCTCGTTAAAAATATTTGCCCAAAGTTCAATTCCCAAGAGAACGATTTGTTTAATATGCTCTTTCGGCGCAGAATCGCAAACATTATCAAGTATTTTCCGACAAAGAATCGCTGGAATGCTCTTTCGATAAATGTTTACACAGTCCAAAGTGAAAACAAATAGCGGCCATGCCCGTCATATTTTCCATTACGTCGAACATCAAAGTGCAAGCTAAAATAATTGTTCGTAACAATACAATACTGAAGAAATTCATGTACAAAGAAATGCGTACACAGGTATGATAACCATAATTAATATTACCCAGTATATGTAAGTACCTACTCCAAAAAATGTTTGAAGACCGGAATGACATCAAAGAACAAATTATAATCGACCGAAAATATAATCGACCACCTATATAAGTACAGAAAATGCACCTACACCTTTCCTACGTACGCGCATCGTCCCATTCAGATCTAGACTTCACCTGGATGAACGCCAATGATAGAGTAACTCTGCCACGTGGATCGATAATAAAATGATTCACGCTGCCCTAATGAATGTGCGCTTCGCCGAATAACGACGACTTTATCGGTATGAGAAACGGGCCAGCGCGATCGATATTTCAGCGTGACTCGAACGAGCCCCCTTGAAAATCGAGTTAGCGTTAAGTCGATCGATGCGACATTTAATGCGATTAAACAGCGTTCGCCGGTTCGTCGACCCGGCGCTATTTATTTCGTTAATTAGTAACGATCGCTCTTTCGTTTGGCCGCGGAAAGGGGTTGTTATTTGTAAGCCTTCCTTTGTCCCCCGACAAATACTCTCGCCACCCCACCTCGGAACAACTCAATCGGCTTCCATCGATAAGATTATTTACTCGTTAGGGGAGTAGTCGCTGTATTATCGAGCAGCATCGAACGATTGCATCTACGGCATCGTTCGCAATTTCGCTACGTCGTAACCGATCGCCAGCTATTATCTGGCGCGCCGTGGCTTTCATTGCTTTTTATCCAGCCCATCTCTAGCCGTGGCGAAGTAAAAGGCATCGAAGTACCCTGCTGGAAAACTAATTTTTACCTCGTGCCGGCTGGTTACCATTAAATTACCTGTCCGATCGAACGCTGCGCGGAGAACGAACGAACGAACGAACGAACGGAACGCAAGACAGGAAGGAAAAAGTGCTTCCTTTCGGCTTAACAGGGTTACGTAGGTTTCGAGCCAAGCTTTTGCTGAAAATTTAATTTCGGACGATATCGTTGTTAAACGTATTAGCTGTGATTTAATTCGCCGCGTCGGTGAAAAATATTTTTCTTGGTCGAGAAGGAGTGTGAGGGCTCGTTGCCGTCAGACGTATTAACGAAAATGCTGCGCTTATACGGCGAAACGTTCCATTTCCGAAATGGAGAAATCCCGATGGATTGATGGAAGAATTCGAGTGGACGTGAGGCGAATTTAGGGGCGCAACGATCGCTCTGGAGGATTTTGATACGTACACATAGTTCTGATTTATATTTCTCGGGTTACTTTCCAAGCTATTCATTATCATAGTATGTATTGTTCTTCTCTCGTTGTCTAGTCATCACTACTGGGTAGTACCAAAAGTTCGCGAATTATTTTTATTTCATAATGATAATCACTTTAAAAACATTTGCCCGTACAACGTGTATTTGATATCATTTCATAGGTTCTGTGTTCCTCTTTCTGAACTGTTCCGAATTCTTTCGCATTTTATTATTAATGCCAGACCTCAGATACAAAAATGGTATCTATGTTAAAAAATGAATCTACCAAAAATTTCAACTGAATATTATTATTGTTATTATGCGGTGGTCGAGGGGCCGAACACAATTTTCAATCATCGAACAGGGTAAAACAAAACTGCTTTCCTATCCGTCTCGCGCTTTTCACTGGTCACCCCCGTTCCGGCAGGGAAGAACCGACAAGACAGGAAGAAGGAAACACGAAAAAGAAGACAGAGAAAAGAAAGAAGGCTGCTTCATCCGGCGCAGCCGAGCAGAAAATAGCTAATATTCTAAGACATCGGCGACATCGTGCTCGAGATGAGTTTCAGCTGCCAGTCTGTGTATTTTGGAGGACAACTACCCCCTAACTATTCATTCCAGAGGAAGCCAAAATTCGTCGGCGACAAAAGACAGATCTGCCACGCTTCGCGTGTTTCACCGACGTCTCTGACGAATTCCGCGATGAAATTTCAGAAAGTATACCACGGACCTATTTGCTCGTTCGCGCCATTCTGTATGAAATATTGCAAATTTAGTTGAATAATAATTAGAATTTGATGACGGCATATTTGTGTACCATCTCCATTGAAGACTGTGGTACGCTGTTCGCCAAACGAGTGAAAAATAAATTCGTAAATTATTGAACTTAATTTCATTGTATACATTTGTGGACGAGAAATATCGTTTCGTATCTACGTATAAAACTCTTGCCAACTGCAGCGACGATGTTTAAATGTTGCAATAAAATGTTTAAATACCATTCATTCCTCTAAAAATAGACTTGACGATACAAACGACAGAGTTTTATTTGAATAATGATAAATTGTTACAACCTCTGTTCCCGATAAATTATTTTATTAATATAAAATACTAACAATACAGAGTATAAGAAAATATATAATGCATGTCTGCCTGATATGATACAATTACAGTATGAGTTCTTAAGATAGTTTTACGAAAATACTACCGAATTGAATCAATCCACGAGAACTTAGTATTTCTCTAACTCCACCCTCCAACAATCTCTTTCCTACCTTAAATAACAAGAGAATTTGGTCGTCCACACTATTTTTATGTTTTCAAGGAATGACTCCACGCCGTCGTGATATTAATAAATCAGGAATGTCTGTACAAATATTGCACGGTTCGAAATGATTGCACAAAAGCAACGTGCCCGTGGATTTCACGCGCAGAAATTGATTTGTGTCAATGATCACGATAAGCATATTAAACACTGTTATCTTGACGGTGAAACAGGTACCAGGAAACCATAATTTACGCCCTTTCAGCATCCTATCTGTCCGAATGGCTTTACAATTGTCAAGCGGAGTATATAATCAGCGAATCGTTGTTCGTACTCATCGGTAGTCGAGACTTCGAGAAACATGAAGGTGTCAGCGATACTGCTGTCGATTCTGGTGTCGTGGGTGGTTGCCTATCCGGGCCTCCTCGACTGGCAGAAGGATGCAGATAAACTGATGGGATACGTAACCACGAAAGGGGAGAATGGAGGACGCGAAAGCAACTTGGTATCTGTGAACACACGCGTACAGTTGTCATACACAAATGCTACGCAATTATATATTTCTCTTAATATTATGTATTTAGTATAAATAATTTTGTCCTCCATGCTCAATATTTCGATTTTGTCGTTCGTTTTACATTGAATTTTTTGTTTCATTTGTCTTGGGTAAAATATATATTCATAAATATATTCTTATGTTAACTGTGTATGCCTGTTTCCTTTGTAAAATTATTGCGGTGGTTTAATTGATTTTTAATTGATACAGGAGACGATACAGACGACTGACGAAGAGAAACCACAGGGATTAATTGGAACAATAAGATTGTTGCAGAACAAATTCTTTCCGCGTAACGTATTGGGTGGCGAAGGATCAGATGATTCGGGAATAATTGATCTATTACGCGGGAATAACAATGGTAGGGTAACGTACTATTTGGGTAATTTGGAATACTCGGTGGATTATATTCTTTAATTGTACAGGGAAACATGATCCGTCAACATTTCCATTAGCCGTTATTTTCGGTAAGGATAATTTATTGAATTCCATTTTCTCAAACGCTGCTGCAACCGCAGGAAGAGTGATTGACAGGATTAAGAGTAACTTCGAAAGAGGTAATCTAATAATCGCGCAACAATATTTAGCATATTTGTAGAGAATCAATAATTTTTTGCTCTTTATATACATACATATTTTTTAAACAAAGTTCAAAGGAAATACGAATTATAGATATTCGAAGATCAACAAAATACTGCAGTAATTTAAATAACTTCAGTAACTTGTTAATATTCCAACCAAGAGAGAAGAGAAACATCGAACCAATAAAATATTCGTAACAACGAATCGCCATTTAATGGACGCTGTATGTTTTCAGGAAATGGATTTCCCCTTCTGGCCAACGGAAAGAAACTATCAGGTAACGTCCTCGAAAACTCGTTACATTGACAATTTGCAATTTCCGACGATAGCAAAAAAAAAGGTTACTGTGTAAAAAACATTACTGTGCAAAAGGAGTTATTTGGGGTACTGGAAAAAGGGATTCCGATCGCTTGAAGGGGCACGAATCAAGCGGTGACGACAATTCTCTAGTGCCGACAGAAGTTGAGAGGACCAGCACGAAGATGGAGAAAGAAGGTCACACGTACAGTTATCAGGAATCAGCAGAAGGTGGCGGGAAAGAAGTTGCCAGTGAAAAACACGCTATTCACTCATCCAGTTCCCTGGCATCGTCGAAGGGGGATGCAAAAACGTCTGACAGGCAGAAAACAGCCTCAGGTGACTCTCGGGTATAAGCGTAACTCGAAGAAAAGTCGGCTGACGCAAAAGAAATGGATAGCCATTCCTCGGGAGAAATTGATAAGAATTTTCTACTATTATTATTATTATTATTATTATTGCCGTTTCATTGTCGCCATAACTTCGACTACTTCGACTGCACATTAACTTCGAACGCGATATTATTTTAAGCAAGTGGAAACAGAAGATATGATGTATCTGATAAGCATTTAGCCCCATGTTTCACTGCAAAATGCCCCCATTACGAGTGTGAAAATGCGGAACTGTTACGAGAAGCAATTGCGGATGATCTATATTGAATGCGAACGTTGCGCAGCATGTAGGAAGTTCTGCGGCTGCGTCCAATTACGCGTCCCCGGATATAAATCATTGGAAATATGAGGCCCACTGACGCAACCCCTTTCATTGATACTTTGTTACCATTGCGAGAAAGCGGCGAATGATTTTTAAGAACGTAATCTGTTAAAATGTCAACCCGTAGCACGGGGTACGTTGTGCAACCTCTTGGATCCTTTCCCTCGATTATATCAGAAAAGTCTGCTTTAGCTCGACTTCATAAACAAGAAAGATATTTCCGATAATTTGATTTGATCGTATGACTGTTGCTTGAAAGGATCGCCGAGGTACATATATTATCAGAAGTATCCGAATTCAGAATTATTGTGTCGCTCATTGCTGAGGCTGCCGCAGCGAAAAATTGAGACGCAGAGATTTTATCGATAGAATATTTCTTGACCTTCATACATAGCTAGTATGTTCAACGATTTTTCATGTTAAAATGTATTTGGAAATGTTTGCAATCATTTATTGATAGTACCACGTCTAATAAATCCGTCCAACGAGACAAAATGCAGAGATGTTACTCTTAAAATCGTAACACGTCATTAATTTGAAATGACAAGAAACGAAGTTTATTCATTGTCCTAATTATTCCTATTACAATGCTGATACCTAATACCCTGTTCCTACCGTCTGTACAAAATCGAAGCAATAATCAATGGTCAAAAGACAAACGACAGTACGACTGCAAAAAGAAATGCCAACTTCGTCCAACTGAACTCATTGTTACCCAAATAATTTCACACAAAATTCTTCTTTATCCTCGTGTAAGCCGAACAGATTTAAAGAAATGTTCGGCTCACACGCGGATAATGACCTACCGATATCCAGGAAACGACGCAACGAGAGTAGCGGTCTTTTTTTCCATATTTATCGGGCGTCGATTGGTTTAAATCGCGACCCATCTCGCGTCGGGCCGCTAACGCTCGGGCCCGCTCGGACCCGCGCGGATCGCGCGGCGCTGGCGGCCTGCAAATTACAGACTTCGTTAGAATCCCCGTTATCTCGATACCTCATCTCCTCTCCGGGAATTATAAAAACAATTCAGATTTATACCTCACGGCTTATCACGCAGGAGAAAGTTATCTACGTGCGCGAGCCTGGTTAGTACGTTGCGCGGACGGCGGCCGATAAATCTCCGCGGGGAAAGGTTTTGTTTCCACTTAAGATTACAACGGTTCGATAAAAAGTCATTGTGCTGGTGAAACACACAGAAACGGGGACTGCGAAGGAAAGAAAAAGGGGGGACGCGTTTGAAGGGAACGGATTATCGTGGGAATGCAATTGTAGGATCATCGTCCTGCGATTTGATACGCCGGAGAAATTGACGTTTTGTAATTGTTCGTTTTGCACGAAGGGGCACAGTGTTCTTTCGACTAACAGATTAGGGTAAAACTTTATTCATAAACGATGCTGTTTCATTGACAAATTCGATTTTCGCCCGCGTCTACTTAAATTAAATAATAGAAGCGACAGATTTGAAACATTTCAGTGGTGAAAAGTGTTTTGCGTGCGATACGCAAAAGTCCACGGGAACTAGCAAAGACTTGAACAACTTTCTTTGATCGAAAAATGTTGCATTCGAACAGTTACGTTTCCCTGTTAACTTGGATACCAGATATTCCCCGGTACTTTCAAATTCCAATACCGGTCGCAAGCAAATTGATCCCTCCACCTGTCCAAGTTCAATCACCGCTTAAGCTCGTGATCACACTCGCCCCTGTGCATAAATACATTGTCTCGTGAACGCGTCCATTGGCAGTCCGCAAACTCTTATTAACTATTAACCAGACAGACAGCTTTGCAAAGAAACACGACCGTCTCGCCTTTACCGTTGAAACGAAAGACAAGGAACCGTGTCTGGACACCTGCCCGCAGACAATATCCGCAAGTACCACCGGGGCCTGAGATACTCGATTGGTAGTCCCGGGTCATCGATCGTATCGTTCATCAACTGCAACAACAACGCCTGCGTGCACAACGTGCGAAATGATGCGTGTACAGTGCCGCCCTTTGCGCGAACACCGCAGCAAATTCACCGACTTCCCCGGGGGAAGCCATTCCTTCTTGCATACGGAGGCGAGGATACCCCGTACGAGACAACGCGTACGCTCGAATTAATAAACCTTTCATAACGAAGCGAACGTTACCGTATAACTGGTCCCGCGTACACGCTGCCGTGTCGTAATCGCAAAAATACAACCGTGTACGAAATTTACTCGTGCCGAGGCGCATAAACTGACCGCGTGTCTTCCACCACGGAGAATCGGCACCGGCGTGCGCCAGGGCGACGTTCCTTCGTTAACTAACGGAGGTGGAAGCCCCGACGCTTTTAGAATATTTATTTTTCATTAATTTGCAACAATGTTTTCGCAGCAGTTTCGCGACCTTGTACCTATGTCTACTACGCAAAGTTCAATTAGTACGTTTTGCTCTTTGCAAAATGAAATTCAGCGATACATCGTCGACGATAAATTGTGAAATGGATTTGTGAATACAAAAGTACTATCAGCCGTAACAAGTAGTACTATGATATACACAGAACCAGTGAATCATTATTTACCTACGAAATATTCGTGCTCGTCTTCTGCCGTTAACAAGTCAATTGTCTCTGTTGCAAATACCCTTTCAGACCCGGCAAGCGAGGCATCCGACACGTCAAGAACCAAGATACTAAGGATTGCGCATCGATCGAGCGCAAAGCTCGACGCTGCAATCGAATCTCGGACAACGATAACACTAGCTGTACGCAAAATTCAAATAAAATCATTCTACCCCTCGTTATCCTAACTTCAACGAAACTCCATCAATGGTAACCAAGTAGCCGAGTAAGTAACATCCGAACACCGGCGTGCATTTATCGCAATGATACCGTAGCACGCGGTTAAAAATCGATACTAATTGAGAAGTATTGCGCTCATAGCAACCGTAACGCCCACGCAAGGATCAAGAATCCTAGCCGGTCGACACTCGAGATTTATACCGGTGCACGCGCATTACGGCGTTGTTAATATGCAAGCCAGCGAGCCGGGTAAGCGCGAAAGGGGCCCGGGGACGAGACGGTTTCTGGAGGCCGGAGCAAAGGGAGAAAGAGCTGCACGCATAGGATCGCGTACCCTTTAGTAATTTATTTAGCTGCCGCGCCGTAATCCGAGATATTCATCCGAGTAATGGGTAATCGTAGACCCGCTCGCAACCGTGCCTTGGAATCGCGGCAATTATAACTGTATACACGGACGAACATAATCGTGCAGCGGGCTATGCCCGATCTCGCGTCACAAATCCCGTGCCCGCGGCCGTCTTATTACTCGGCGACGTTTACTAACGACTGGTCAACCCGGTGCTCGGTATGGACTCGGACGACACTCGTCGTGGACACTTTTATAGATTTCGCAGGGCTTGATCGGCGTCGAGCGTGGGATTGAAATATGGGGAACGATCGGAACGCAGGGGTGAGGGTGGGGGTTGGGGCGAAGATAGAAATATGGAACGGGGTGGAGTTTATTTTTATGTCGATCCTTCGCGCGGAGTTAAATTGAATTGTTTGGTGCACGTGCAGTGCAAGCGTGCATCTGTATTGCGCCATTCATTTAATAGAACGCTTTGGACTGGAGGGTGATTGACTGTTACAACCCCTTCACTTTTACTGTCTGATCGATCCTTGCCGCACTGAGCGTTGTGTTATCGAAGTGGAACAAAGAATTGCGGGAGCTTATGTCTTTTTAATTGAATGGTTTTTGTTTTCGCCTTATAATTCGTTGCGAAATGGAATAAAAAAGGCTGACGTACGAAATATGCCTGCTGTTTCACACGAAAATGTTGCCAAGAATGTGTGCAGCTTCTTTGTGTGTCGTTATCGTAACATAAATAGCAAACTTGACTTCAGTAGCTGACACTCCTTTGAGTAACGATAGCTTGAATGGCCTTAGTCGAGGGATTCAACCCTGTCTGTTCCTATGATTCTGTTTGTATACTTTGATCCGCAGCTCAAAAGCTCTGCATACAATACCAGATGCATTTTATTATTTTGTGGCGGTGCTGTATTGCTGGGGGCATTGCAAATGGAAAGGTATTGAAAACGTTCGCGCAACGTTTTAAACTTTGAAGCGACCCCTTCCCTCGAAGAACGCGTAGAAAGCGCATGAACTTATTTTGGCCAGGGACAAGTGGATTAAATATAATTTGTTACATCAGTACACGATTGAAATACATTGGGACACACTCGCCTCTTCATTTCATCAGCAACGTGGATCCCGGTGCATCGCTGTGCGCCATTACGCTGAGCCGAAAGTTAGCATAAGTCGTCAGAGATTTATGCCGCTAATCCTTCGAGTAATTTAGAGTAATAAACAGGGGGTCACTCCAAGAAAAACTAGTGTAACGCTGACGCTACCGTATAATTCACCGCAACTTCGTGCTTGTTATGCCGGCAATTCTTAGAATTTCCACGTACGCTAAATGGAGATTTCCCAGAAAGTAACTGGCCATAAACGATTAAAGTGCCAAGAGGAAGAAAAGTCCATAAATTTCGCGGCGCGTGTATTACCATTCTTGCCGCATCTTTTTCTTTGCCACCAAATCGCTCGATTCTTCAAAACGAATTATTACACCACCACGATCTTCCGCCGATCAATTTCTTAACAGTCCGCACCACTGCCACCGATTGACCATACAATCGACAAACAATTCTACGAGCACATATAGCGAAAATCCATCAAAACTTTCGCACAACTCCAACGAGACTGTCCACGAGACGAAACAGTTGTCTCGCATACACTAACAGATCTTTCCCATTAAGCGCACCGCGCCCACGCGTTTAGCCTTTTTCCTTCGCATCAATCGTGCTTAAATGAATTTTTATCATCAGCCCCGGCATACACTCAGGAAGTAGGACCGGCAAGGAAGTCGGGGGTTAGAAAAGATCGTGGAAAGGCCGCCTTATCGAAACACGTGGGAACCATTGATCTAGCTAAGTAATACGTACATACGGGCGAAGCTGAAAACATTGTGGAAGCCGGCGCAATCGGGGAAAGGGGCGAGGGGAGGAGGAGAACGAAAGGTGGAGGAGGAGGAAGACGACCCACGCGCTTCAATAACGATCACGATGCGGTCGCCGCGCTGGCCTGAAGCGCGGAGCGAAGACAATGGCCGTAAATACTGGACACGAGATGCTCGTCATCGTACAGGGAAGCAAGGCATAATTCACAATGGATATATCTCTTTAAATCGCGCGAAAGCGTAAAAGCTCGTCGCGCGTTCGCCCAGCGAGGCCGAGCCGCACCGGCTATGATATATTATCGCGGCTGAACTTTGCACGTTTCACCGGCTACGATCGAGCGTGACTTTTCCGCGGGCGATCGGGCGCCGTTTCACGCGGACAGCGGCGACAGGAACGGTATGCGAACGATCCTTGACACTGCTGCAACCAGCGACAGAAAAGCGGCAAAGGTTGATCGATTCATCACGCGCCTAGTTAACGCCGGCACCGTCGGCCCTAAGGGAGATGCCGCGTCGTCTGACGTGTTCGAAGATGGTTGTCCAGGGTGTTTGCACAGGTGCTTGCAAAGTGTGTACCGACGTATCGATGCTAGATAGCAAATTTTTTTCAGCGACAGGTTTAGAACTTCGTGGTAGGTATGAAAAACGTATCAATTTTTGGACAACAATTACTGCCCTTTAAATATTTGTTCGATTAAGAAATGGTTTTGGGAACGTTGGTGTCGAATAATGAAAGCACGATCATTCGAGCAACGAGAATGGTTAATTGTGATGAATTAAAGGGGTGTGAGGGTTTATAGCAAAATAGCTCCCCAGCGTCGACATGGACTTTTATGGAACGAGTATTAGAAGATAGATGTTCAAGGACTGAAAAATTTCAAACAATAGATAGGCAATTTTTTGGTTCAACGCTTCAAGCCTTTCAGATTTGAGCTGTTTTTGATCTCCGGCTGCAGTAGATTCCAACATTATTCATCAATCTCCTTTATTTTATTTTGTATTTATTATGGCTGCAGAAATTCAATTGACTACAATATATTTATTGCATGGGAAACAGTCGTTCGGGAGAAGGTATATTAAATTGATTATTATTATCATACTATCATAACCATATTATACAATCATCATACTATTTTGCAAGAGACATACTCTAAATCACTCATTCCAATGTCTTTCCTTTCGCCCGCACACCTATAATACACATTTTGGCTAACAGATTTTTAAAATATTTATTAAAGAAGAACACTTATCCTTACTTACTTAAACGCATACAACGCACATACGATATTTCCCATTTCGCAACAGTAATAACACTCTTGCCTTCAAATATTTCAACACAATAGCAACGCGTATTCTCTTTCGCGCGTTGCAGCATCCATTATGTACACCTCCCGTTCCACATGCGCATAAACTTCATGTTCATCAACCTGAACTGCCCGTTTACAAAATGTCGAACAGTAAACGTAGCAAATACAATAACCAGCGCCATTATTGCCGCGGTTATTAATTTAACCGCCACAAAGACCGCAGAAGACGCATCACGCTGCAGCTGATGAACTGACTGTTAAATCGCAATTCTATGTATCCCCCGCGGGCATTGTTTTTACACGTCGTCTCGATAACGGCGCGACGCGTCGCGACGCCAGACCAGACGAGCGAGCGAAGTTTCCTGTGAAACGGAAAACAGATAGCCGGCGAGTTCAATAGCTTTCAGTAAATGCGACTTTCGACAATGCCCGCATTCAGCCGGTCGACGACGCTTGTTCCTCAGACGGCCACGTCGATTCACTCGCCGCGCCGTTTTCAACATGATAATCGTTTCCCATCCAAAACGGCACGCTCGCCTGTCATCGTCCGCGAAATGAACAGGGTCTTTCAAGGAGGCCTGAATCCCGCGCTACTGTTGCATGCCAGCATAATTATTAGCGCTCTTGCTCGGTGGAAATCGAACTGCGAATTATTCGTGGCATATATTTGAGTATATTAGTTCTAGATATCCGGTGTTTAGTAAGTCAACTGCGATTGGCAAATATGCCAAATCCCCTCGCGACACGCAGTGATCACCAACGATTGCTTATTGCTCATCAGCAACAGCTGATCCTTGAATTTCAAACAATTCTCCTTGTTCCTTACTGAATCGAAGCTGACTTCTGCTCTCCCATTTCCCGTATGTGTAATATTATAGAAGTTAGTGTCCCCATCGAACCGTCTTCGAGCGAGTAACTGCGTGAACCGTTACTACAGAATATCTATATTGTAATTTATTAAATATAACAAATGAAAGCTCAGCGGAATACAGCACTACCTTCGACACAGCGACTCGAAGAATCGAAAAAAACATTTAATCGGAACCACCGTGAGCAGTGAATACGCGACCTTTCTCTACATCTCTCTGTCTGGCCGTCAAGTTCCCCGTTGCGTCGCGCGACGTCGAGCTGAATTCAACGGAACGACAGATTTTCGTTGTTAAAGGAACGCAACTCGACCGCTCCTTTCGTTGACAATTCGCAAACGATTTACCATCGTTACCTCGCGACGCTTCTAATTAATTGAGATGATAAACACATCCGATTCTCCAGCCATTCTTGACTGTTGTCCGCTGTGCTCGCCGTTTCTCGACGATCAGTCACCACGGGGACAAAGATGCGATTTCCCTTTGGCCGTTTCACCGATGCATTGAAACCGCCAGCCGCAACCCGATTATAAGTCGAAGGTTTAAGAAGACATCAAGCCGGACTTCGCGGCTATCGCCTCGTATATACGTCGTGTCCCATTGAATTCATTCGTCATTCCACGGTTTTGTATGTATAATGCTGTGGGTACACAGAGACAAACGGCGACGTCGCATTTCATTGAAATTGAAGACGCATTCCATTAAAATGGGCGCTTTTGTTAAATACGATATCGTATTTTCGAATGTTTCCGGAGGTTTAAATCATTGGGGATTGTTCGATGAAGTATACGGAAGCGTACGGGCGTACGGAGCTTGTAAATTCGTGAATTTTGTTGCGGCCTTGGTTTCGAAAGAGCAGGAAAAGCAGGTGAGTATTGTGTGAAATGGATGAGAAAACATCGGGAAATGGGGGAACGTGTAAAGAAATTAAAAAATATATTTCCACCTTCAGCTACGTGGGGTATGAATCCCCTGGAAAGTATTTGTTATGAACTGCTGCCAATTTGCGTTTCTATTTGTCTAACTGGGAACAAACTATGTATTCGGCGATAGCTCGAAAATACGTGAAAATAAGCAGAAACTTTTTGCACAATGTTTCATTTTTACACGTCTTTCTGTACTAAATTCTATAAACCTATTAATTATGAATTTCTATAAATTCTCTAAAAATCTGTTTGATCCGAAAATAAAAAAAAAGGGTAATGCGTGGGTATACTCGTATACATAAACATCAACGATAACAAATACGAGAGAGCAAAAATTAATTGTACAGCACTTTGCAATTAACGACAATTTGCATATGCAGCTCCTTTTATTGCCACGATCGAACTGCACAATGGCTATTGATTCGCTATCTTCTCATACACTCGACTGTCTATCAATGGCCATTAAACGTTACAGCATCTCAGAAATGGCCGAGGATCGTCGATCGATTCCATGCAGCAGAACATATTGAATATTTCGCCGAGATAATTTGAAGGCGGACCATATTATTCCACTGCTATCGAGACGCGAGACTAATTGCCGCGGAACAAATGCGTCCGACAAGTGAAAGTGTGCACGAAAAGTATGTACGCGAGGCTGAATTGAACTTTATTAAACTTCGATACCCGTTATGAGACGACGATGTCGAGGAGTCGGGCCAGGCGTATGTACATGTACGTACCCGTTGTCACTTTCACGTCGAACGTTATTGAAAACTGTGCGAATATCGTCGGAGGAATACGCGAGGGGGAAACAAATACGTCGCAGTCCAATTAAAGAATGGAAAGGTGGCGGAACGAATCCTCGGAAAGAGAAAAGAAAAAGGGGTTCCATTGCGTGCTGCGGAACAAAATGGGTAACCGGAAGTAACGCAACCATTGGAAGACGCGTATCATTCACCGGTGCACAGTTGCGAATAAATACGAGACTTATACCGTATTCCATTTATATTACCTCCCCAAAATAATATGGTACTGAAAATTGAATGTCGTCTGGTCTCTTCAATAATCTCCCTAAAGAAAAACAAAATAAAAAGTAATTAATGATTCCTTTAGCATCTACGACATCGATTTTTCATGCCAATGGTATCTGTATTGGAATCTTTTGGTCTAAAGAAATATCGATTTTGTCGACTGCCGTATGTGAACGAATTTAAATGTGTCTGTACAGGAATTTTGCTCGCAATATAACGTTGCTCGTAATTCATGCATCTAGCGACGTCCATCGGGGTTAGAAAGCATGCATGTACGTCGAAGCGTAAACATAAAGCACTACGCTACTGAAGGATCGGTACATTATAAATGTCGCCAATGAAGCTCGGCGAAGCGATGTGAGAAGGACAAGTCGAAGGAAAACTTGTCTAATCGAGGTGCATTTGTCGCGATAAAAGATTCAACGCGTCTGTTGCACCTAGGAGGGTACTGTCGTCAATCCCAGTCACGACACTAGCGTCTGTCGAAGACTAACGACTACCTGGGAATAAGCAGTTGGCGTGGAACGTGTTTCGTGTACACGCTATCTGACATTAGCGGATAACTTTTTAACTGACCATTGAAGGTACGGGATACGTAGATGTGTCATAGAATTGGCTATTTATTGAATTGCTCTCGGTAGAACTGTGCATTATTACGCTGATTTAAGCATTCGTTGTTAGTAATTGAGTACTTAAGGGGGTATTTCTTTTAGATCGTAACGCTGCTTTGTATTAGCCTTTCGCAGATATGTTTGGCAATATTTTTAAATACGTTGAATATTTTTTAACCTGCTTAGCTATAAATTATATGCAGGACACAGAATTCATTATTTATGATACGAAGCAAATTTTATTGTTATATCAAGTAGCTTAATGATCGTGGCACGGCATTGAATAGTACGATTCGTTGGGAAGAAAAGGAATGGTTTAATGAATGATAATTTTATTAAGTTTAATAAATTAATAAATGTACCAATTTATTATACCATTCGAAACAAAGGTGGAAATGAAGAATCAGTTGCAGCAATTATAACACTTTCTCGGTTATTGTTAGTTGATCAAAGGATAATACTTGTCTCAAATAAACACAAGTTCGTGGAAACCTGCTGAATCGTAAATATTCGCTTCGTAGCACCAAGGATCTACCAGGATCCAGGATCGAGGTTCCAAAATCCAGGGTGAATTCTGTGTTCAGGGTCTGAAGTGCGGTTCTACAACTCTTCGTCGGTGGTCTGGGACAAGGTTCTACAACCCTTTGGTACTCTGAAAGAGTTCTACGACCCCTTGGTAACGCAACCCCATGGCCAACAATCTCTTGTGGTTGGAAGCAAAATTGCATGACCTTTCTACGTTTCGAAGCGAAGATATATGCACAACGCTATATTAGAGGCAACGAGCTCTCGCTTACAACCCTTTGACAGTCCAAACCACCATCCACCGACACGTTGTCCACCAATTTCCATTTCATAAGACCCAACAACCAACGAAAATAAGATATAGTTAATATTATAATTTCGTAACTAATATATTCATTTTTCACAGAACTTGAACGCAACGTGCATAGTTTGATTTTATTCGTTTCTTGAGTCCAAATTGGACAGAAGCTGATCGAATCGTGCAACTCTTCGCCGGTAAAATCGACAATCAAGCCGCGCAATATATTTCGTCTACCCTGAAAGATACGTTTCTCCTTCTCCGAAGAGAATGTTTCCCCCGATCGAATAGACGTTACGAGACCCCAAAGAAATTATTTGTATCCGCGTACGCGCACGTTCGCGTTTATTGTTTTCGTTCCAGCGGAGAATCGTTAGGTGGGCAGCGTGCTCGACCCAATTCCTTGCCGGCGAATCGTTCGTTCGTTTCATACTCTTCGCCGGTAAACTGGGAATTTCTCCCGCGGGCTGGCGTGGCTAACGGTAAATTAACAACGAGCAAACTGCGTCGTGTGCGGCGTACGGGGCACCATATGAGTATCACACGCGGGGGTTTGCGCCTGAAACGCACAGAACTGACGCAGTCTCACCCTGTTCCCGGTAGAACAATGAGAGGGGGCACGGTTGCCACCCAAAGAGCAATTTCGGGAGCGAGTAAAAACTTTTTTACGATACTTTAATCGCCCTCTGCCCCCGGCTTTCACTGGTGCCTCGACCACGGCGACAACCGGTCGTTTCTCTGCACTTTTTCGACCACGGTAAGTACGCACGAAAACACTCACGCGCGGTGCTGTACTGTGAACGGTTACCACTGGCATGTGCAGAGACTGTGGAACTTTTGATGGTTTTAAAAGCCGGCGAGGAGCAGTTCCTTTACGAATGAAAATTGGCCGCTTCTTTCATTTTATAATGTCAGGTCCGACGATGAGCAATGTGGGCGCTATGTGCAGCTTGGTTGATTAAATTGTTTGTGGTTGAATACTTTAACGGTTGCGGGATTGCTGTTAGTAAGTACAGGGGAAATTTGGTTTAAGTATCTGGGATAATTGAAACTTGTGCACAGACCTTAAGAAGTTTCTTTCATACGTGAAATCATGGATTTGAATATTGAAGCCTCCACTTTACAACAATCACGGAAAAATTTAGGGACAATTTTTTTTTAATCATTTTATCGCCCTTGGAATAAAACCGTGCTACCTGCCGATGGTGTACCCTGGGTTATTCGAATGCCCGTGGATCGCTCTCCATTCAAAGTGCGGAAAAATGGTGAAAACAAAATCGTAGATAAATTTTTCTACAGTCGTTGTAAAGGGGAGACGCCAATCTTCAAATCCGTGGTGATTTCATACACGAAAAGAATTTCTCGGTGTCCGTACAAACGTTTGAGCTTGCACCAACTTCGAGAAAAACTACCTTCCCTTTGCCACCTTCCACGTGATATAAAAAGTTCTGTAAAAAAAGATGAGGTCAGGGCCATGAATGTAGAGACTGCAACCTTCAAAACGAGCCCAGACAGATTCCTACAGAATTTTTTTCACGAAGCTACAGCAATCGGTAGATCGACAATTTTTCGACGAAAACTTTTAGCGAACCTTTTAATTCGACGCAGGAAGCGCATCTGCCGTGGTTTTCGTGTAATTCAAGATGATGATCCAAGTGCCTGACTCGTATCTCGACGCAACCTACTTTATTTATTAACAGTACTCGTAACACTTAGGCTATATCTCACAATTAGCAAGGCGCCCCTTACACTTGAATGACTGCTCGAGGGGCATCCTTCGAGTACACACCAGCTGGCTTATCTACTCTGAAGTGCGTCACAGCTTACGTTAGGGCTATCCAAATATTTCGATTCGTGGGGAGACGTCCGAACCAATGGAAACAGTGGCCCGAGAGAAGTGTGGGTTCATTCACTCTGGATCAGTGTCGTTCGAATCTTCATACACGGAGCCGCGATGCCTCGAGGCACGGAATTAACTGTGGAGAAGCGTGCCGAAATCGTGAGTCTGGCGGCGAAAGGTCTCTCTATGCGGCACACAGCCCAGATAACTGGTGTATCGAAATCGTCTGTGGAGTACACCCTGCAGAAATTCGTTAACACCGGCAGCTTCAGAACGAAAGAACGATCGGGACGGCCGAAGAAGACGACCGTCGCCGAGGATCGTCATTTTCAACGTTTGTACGACCGGAACAGGGCGCTAACTGCGCCAGAAATAACAGCACGGATTAATCAGAAACGCGACGAACCGATTTCCGTGTCCACGGTGAAACGACGTCTGCGGCAGGGACGAATTTGCGAGCGCGTGGTTGGTAACAGGCCGTCGCTTAGGCCACATTATAAGGGGAAAAGGCTGTCGTGGGCTAAAGCGTATGCGAATTGGACCGCGGAAGACTGGAAGAAGGTGTTGTGGACCGGCACGACGAAATTCGAGGTGACCGACGATCAATGTCGATTGGTTCACAGCGGGGACGAGGAAAGAGAAACGATTCCGGCGTGTGTCGCGCCGGATGTAAATCGTGGCGGTCGTTTTGTAATAGTGTGGGGATGCATCGGTGCCAACAAGACCGGGGCGTTGATCAAAATTACCGATGATAAGGAACAGTATTTATCCATTTTGAGGGACTACGTTGTGCCGTGCTACAGGCGATTGATTGGCCGCAATTTTGTGTACGTGAAGGGAAACGATTGGAGGCAGACGGGGAACGAGTGTAAGAATTATTTAAAACGCTTGGAAGAAGCGAAAGAGTTAAGAACCATGCAGTGGCCTGTACTATCTAACGATCTGAATCCAATCGTGACTATCTGGGAGGGATTGGATAGGAAAATTCAGAATAGCTGCCCGAAATCCGAATTGGAGCTTTGGAAGTTTTTGCAAGACGAATGGAAGAAAATCACAGAGGAAACAATATCTGAACTGATCAAACGAATGCCGAGATTGGTAAACGAAGTTGTCAAGAAGCACGGCGGCTACGTGGATCCGAAGAAAATTTAACTGTATTTCGAATTAACGGTGAGTTTTGAAAATTATGGAAGAAACGTTCTATAAAGTTCTGCAATAGGCGTTTTACTACAAAATTGTAACGAAATAAATATCGTGCACGCGAAATGGGTAACCATGGATCCAATTCGAAATGAGAAGCTAATAGTACTGGCTATGTAAGAGTTCTTATTGATGGTAATCATCAATGACACGGTATCGTTTCCAAACAATACACACTATGTGTCAACGCAGACAAAATAAACACAGTCGATCTTCAGTACGATTGTTACTTATGTAGTTCTGTACAATATTTATTTGTTTACAGTTTTGTAAGAAAACATTAATTGCAGGTTTTTATATAATACAAATTTTTCTAATGTTTATCTAAAGAACAAACCATTGCAGTTTGTCGCAAACAATTGGGCTCTTTGTATAATACAAAGCATCTATATATTATTTTAGAACAACAATAAAATATTGATTCGGTACAAATTTTAGTAATTTTACAATGGTTTATTGGATTGATTACTTGCGAATCTATTTAATTTACGCGTTTAAGATATAAATAAATAAATATGTACATAGGCTATTATTGTATTTACTTCACGTTTCTTAGGTGCTCAATACTTATAAACGGACATGTATGTAAGTACTGACATACGAAGTGAATCACAGCGACGGAAATTTCTGGAAAAATCATCATCCTCGAAGAATCTCTGAACTTTTCCTCGGTGGAGCCGCTGTGCACATTCGTGGCACGCTTTGAATTTCAAGGTTCTTCTTCTGTGAGAAAAAAGCCGAAAGACAAGCAAACGCAGATTTGTTTAAATAAGATTGCAGGATGGTCACCGTAGCTTGGCTCTTCCTTAAAGAACATTCGTTAACAAAGAGAGAGGAAGAATATTCAAAGGTGTGAGGCGATAGTTTTTTCAAGAAGAAAGTTTCTACCGAGCGCCCGTGCTTTTTCCAAGAATATCCTCGTAATCTGGTAAAACGGAATGATTTTTGTTTGTAACTTCGTGAATTTTGTGTTTCTTCCATCTTATTTGAAGTTATTCATTTGACTGTCATTTATGATATTTGAATCATCATGATGCTTTGTTAAGAAACGATTGATATTAAAAAGAATGTATAACAAATACTTACATATATATTCATTAATTCAAATAAAACTATTTTAACAGAAAACGTTCGACTATTGTAAGGTTAGCTGAAAATTGTTTTTAGTCACACTTACGCTATGTAATTCTCTAAAATTCTCTAAAAATATCATATTACTGTCATATTAAATCTTGGGTCTTCATCCATTCTTCCGTCGATCGAGGACAGTTTCATTGGACAGCGATAACATGTGCCGTTCAATTATTCTATACTGAATTGCATTTTCCCTCGATAATATATCTGAAATTGTTATCTCCTTCTGACGATATCCACAATAATAATAACAATGCTTTTCCGAAACTTATTTCCTATTCACTTTAAAATCATACTTTCAACAACTGTCACCGAAATGGGGAAACACTTTCGAACATAATTTGCACCAGCCACAGATCGACCCGCATACATTATAGCATCAACGAACGTCTGCTGCGCTAAACCTTACCTCGTTCTAATCGAACTCCATACTCCTTTACCACGAAGAAAAAAGGCGAAAAATAAAAGTGCACCCAACGCGTGACACCGTAACGTTCTCCAAACTCGTGCACGCCGAGCAACTCGCCCGGGGTTGTTCAACGTTCGAACAGCCAAGGCCAAGGATACGGGACGATCCTCGAATGGTCCCGTTTATCTCGAGCATCGTCGTTTCGCGATGAATAAACAGCAGCGGAGCTTCTTCGAAACAATTTAATCTACATAAGCTAACAGCTACCTGTCTGGCCTCGTCGTCAATGGGGAGATTTCAAGCACTCGCCGGAATGTAGCCCGAAGCGGTACTTATACGTACAGCACGGCAGCCTCGAGGCTCGAAACACGAAGATTCGCGGAGACAGTGGAAAGTGCAAGGACGACGGGGGCGGAGGAAAAGTGTGCTGCTGAAATCTACGGCGCCACAAATAAGAGATAAAGCTGGCCTGGCACCTCGTATCTCGGATCTGGGCGTCCGTATCACCGAGGCTACCCAGGATAAGACGAAGGACCTCCCAGCGGAGCGTGGACCTTAGATTGAATTATCGGCCGGATCGATTCGAAATTTAACCGCCTCGTTTTCGTGCCACCGTTGCGACGCGTCGTTGTCGATTTTGTTGTTTCGACAGAGCTCAGGTAGCGGGACGTTGCGGAGCGGGTCAACTAATTGGTTATGCGGTCTCGGGTGACAGTGATTTCGATTTTGCAATACTTGCAATAATTGCAATAAACGCATAGAGTAGAAAACTCGTGGAATGTTGTTATTACGATTTGATTGTGATTGTCGAATGTCCAATAGGTGAAAAAAGGATTAGGAAGTTAAATATTATATAAGGAAGCTATTTAATGTCCGTGGTAGAGTGTCTTCATCAGTATCGTGGTAGAGTTGTGCTTCTATCTTTTTGTATTATTATAAGATAAATGTTATATACGTAATTCGAAACTGTACAAGTCGAACCGAGTTACTTGGATGAATATAATTAGAGCAGTAGGGATTTAAGAGAAATATTCAGAAATATTGCTCATGGATGCGACATTACTCGCATGAAATTAATATTTAATAATTAACATTGCACTTGCGCTGAATATTTCAATCGCTCGATTTTCGCTCGAGCACCACTCTGCAACGAACAAGGGAGACATTTAAAAAATTGGTACAGTCCACTAACTTTCATTTACCCAAGCTGTTTCGTTTCACATTGAACTGTTCGGCTCGCTTTATTTTATACATTATACGAGGTACGAAATGGTAAGGCACAGATCGGGCCGATTCTTCGGATTGTTATTCACCTGTGAAATGTCAAGCGAACGGGCCGCCCGGGGTGCAATTTCGATTGGGCTAATTAAAATAACAAGTGCAAATGGACGATTTTCACGGGGGCATTAATCTTTCGGGCGCGATTAATTAGGGGCGGAACGGAAAGCTCTTTAATGAAAACGTCGAAGCTCGTTGGTAATATTCAACTGTCATTAGTCACACGCTCGCGACGATAGCCGCAAAGGACGTTAAGCAACGCAACAAATTGAAATGATAAAAATTATGACGTACCACGATTCGCTGTTCGCCGGCCTTTCGCCCGAATATTGATCCTCTTTCATTAACGGATTCATTAAAATCTGGCGCACATATATTTCCAATAGACCCGATTTATTCCCTCATTTGCTCGTGATTAAACGCGCCGGCCTCGGTACAGTGACTATGTGTAATCGTTAAAAAGTGTACACCCGCGGCGGGCGTGAGAGTACGTGTTCATTTCGAGTTCAATGGTGGTATACGATTGCTGATACACCGTTACACCGCTGTGCACGTTTAAAGCGTTCGAAATTGATTACGTTTATCGAATAAAATCTGTGGGCACACCGAGGGCGACAAACGATGCAGATATTTTGTCTAAAATTTTGCCGAATCTCTAACTTGACGTCCGATATTTTCTATTTATTCTTTGCAAGACTTCGAAACATTCGATTGCATTCAATTTCTAATCCTGCAATTATTCGATTAATTTTCATTTTTGATCGTTTTACGCGGACTGTGGCGGTAGGTCGATGTACGCTTGCATGCTTCATCAACTCTTTCGCTCCGCTCCTTTCTCGCTTTTCTAATCACATATTGTTATATCTTTGCGATTACATTGGATAAAATATGCCCCATCTACTCGCACAATGTACACATTTATATGATTTCAGTGTCCCCCTGGAAACAAGTATTATTAATGTTATTATCGTTATCAATGGAATGTTCGTCGGACTCGCGGTCCCTCTGCAGAAACACGGTTATCAAAAAGACGGGGGAACAAAGGCGTTGAAGTTATCTCTTGGATCCGCGTCAACGTGTCACAGCCCACACCGAAGACGTCTGAACTCATCAGAATCCGGCTGAAATCACTTTCAGCATAGCCTGACGCTTCGCAACCGGTTCTGGCCCGCGTGCGTCTGTCCTAACCCACCTCGGCTCGTCGAGATTCGTGGCTCGTTAGACTCGCGTTAAACCTGCTCAGACAGAGTCCGGTCTCATCACACCGTCCGTATGCGCCCGTATTCGCCACCGGAATTGACCCGTACCTTCTTTCACAATTTGGCGGTGCGCGCATTCGCGTAAATTTGCCTGCGTTAATTTAAACTGCTTCCGAGATGGCCCTCGATTACAACGATTGCCCTCGGAAGTTTCGCATCATTTTATTGTTTCAAATAAATTTGTATCGCACGACTATTGATAAACCATCGATCCGTAACATTTGGCCCAATTTTCGTTACAATAGTAACAGAAATTATCCGCGAGATCAGAACCAACAAAGTCTATTTACAGATCGTCCGGTTTCTTTTAAGCAAGTTTCCAAATCGGAAATTTCTATCGATCGCGACCCCTTCTTTCAATTCATCTCACTACCCTCCATTGTACAATACATTACGCTAATTACCCGCACTGTAAACCTCATTATATGGGGCAGAAGTAAAACACGAACGCGGGTAAATCAACAGAGCAGGTCCGCCAGATAAATATCTACGATCCTCCACCCCTGTAGCCGGAACGAATTCGCGAAATTTATCTCCCATTCAAACGCACGACTATAAAATTCAATTAAAATCGTTTTTCCATTCAGTCACACGATGCTCCTAATAGTTAAGCGAGACACAAGAATTTCGTTACCCGCGACCTGTAATATTCTAACAGGACACAATGAAACGTGTATATGCGTGCACGCATATTCACGCACAGACGTTTGCACGTGCATACATACGACTTATGTGTGCACGCAAGAAGACGCCCATTTTTCTTCGTTTCCCGGCGCTGGTTTCAGGGTGGCTCGAACCAGCCAGCAGGGGTCTTTAATTAGCGGACTATTTAGCTTTTATCTTATCGCCGGAGAGGATCGGATAAGTTACGCGTGGCCACGTGTAGCTTTCTATCTGGATAGCACGTCGACGAAGGTAGGAAGACGACTGTTCGGTGGACGACCTTTTAACTCCGCCGTTGAGGAATACATACGTTGGTGAAAGAGGACGACGAGGTGGAAAGAGGAACCGAACAGTAGGATGCAACCGCGAGGCACTTACCTTAACAACTCGACAGATTTGTGAAGCCCGCCTTGATAAAAACACACAATTACTGGGACCGTCTCGGCACATACGTTCAACGTGGCCGAGCCTTTGAGCATTTTTACCGAGTCATTGCTTTATGCACGATGGCCGACATTATTTCGAGTTTCCTGCGGCGCCGTAAACGTCCCCGCTGAAAAAGAAATCACGGTATTCATAGGTCGAGAGAGAGAGAACGGACGCGCGTTTTTGCACCTCCGCACAGCCGCGGGATCTTGCCAAATGGTAGTAGAAATTAGCATTTTTACATCGCGTGTGTAATAGCCGGCTAAGTATATTCGCCGGGGAATAAACAGTATCGATTGCAAGGATTGCACGGACCTAAATGGGGTTGAACAATCGAACTGTTTTGGAGAATTATTCGGTTCGAGTGCACGTTTAAAATAGGACCCGCGTTGCACTTGCCGAGACAGGGTTTTCAACAAGGGTATTATTAAAAATATCTCTAGAACTAATAAAACGATTTGGCTAATATGCGTGCAAGATTTTTACATTATTGCACCTCTGTTGTAGAATTTTTTAACAGGCATGTTATATTATTTATAGGGGAATGAGGTCAAAGTAGCTTTGACGAATAAAATAGTATATATGGTTCGGCAAATCTAAATTTAAATAATTGTAAGGTCCAACTAGTTTGCTTAAGTCGAAGTCCTCATCATCAGTTCAATCATCAATTATCCTCAATTATCTTCAGAGGAAAGATGGTACAAAATTTGCCAAACCTTGTTCCCTGACAGTAGGTGCACGTAACATCTCAAACTTATTCCGGGCCTGCCTTCACCACCGATCAGCTGAGAATTATAAAGACATTTCTCAACTCGGATAATTAATCCGCTAATGGATTCTAAGCAATCGATTACACGTTCCCCGCGTAGTTTATCACGGCGCGATATCACGAACGCTTTTATAGCGCATAAAGATCTGCAGAACATGGAAACTCGTCCGTTTCCAACGCGAAACTCGTAGTTAGCGTCCCACGTAATTCGTACGTCGACCGAGACAGGTTGAAAAACTTGGGCTACTTCGAACGGGGCCATGCCTCACCGCGATCGACATTTACCCGGCCCGTTATCTCGTTTCCACTGGAATCGGTTCCTTTTAACGAGCTTTGTTAACGCTGCTCCCACCTTATCGCGATTATTTTTCCACGCGGACCCATAGGTGTTCGAACCGCGCGTCGTAAATATTAATTGAACATTTTGTACACCGCGCTTGTCTCGCGTAATTTGTCGATGCTCGATCCCACAAACCCAATAATATCTGGCCAATGTTTAATTGTTGAACGGCGGGGGATAAATTAAATCGCTACTGGTATCTCGAACCGAGGCATTCAAGACGCGATTCAGCACAGGGGATAAGCATTAGATCCAAATTCGGTCTCTCTGTTGACCATCGGAATCAGATGCAACGTAGTTTTCCATGCGTTCGATATACGACCGGCAATTTCGTCCGTAATCATAGAGACAAATTAGAATCGCCGGGTGGCATTAGCACTGATTACGTAGAGGATTGCTAATCTATTTATAATTGTCCCGGCAGCACGGTGTCCCTAAATGCGATGCCAATTAACGTGGAATCGTTTGTGCACCCGTCAAGGATAGTCTATAGGCACATTGATACGCCAAACGGCGAAACGTGCACCAATTTTCCCAAAAATTTTCGCCCGTTCGCGCGATCCAGCCCGCAATTATCATACCGGTCATTTCGCCGTTAGGTTGTGAATAAATGATGCACGTCCTTCGGCAGATTTTGTTACGCGGGCACGCAGATAAACGGTTCGAATGCCATTATTATATTTCCATTATTTTGCGCAAGAGTTGTCAATCAGATCAGAATTTAGTTTTCGTGTGCCATAATTCCATCGCATTATAATAGTTCCGCGAGCTGAACAGAGTCGGCTGCTATATTTCACTAGATTATCTATACTGTGGTTGATAAACTCACTTTAAAAAGCAAGTCAATTTGTAAATTATACGCACCGCATAGTAAAAGGATTGGCAATATACAGGTAATTCATAATAAGATTGAGCCACCCCCATATTTCGCAGCCAACTTTCTAGCATCGTAACAACCAGAGACATACGGTTAAAGGGCAGTGAAATAGCATTAATTTGCCACTATTAAACAAACACTAAGTAATCACTGACACAACGTTGTCAGATTTCGCTATCGCTCGTTTAATCTTATTGTGCCTGCTTTCCATATAATGTAACAATACAATCAAGCAGTCTCGTATATTCCTTTGCCCCATTGTGTACCTATACCTGCTAAGGCTTCGTTTCAAACCTATACAGAGAGATGCTCAGTTTGTACTCGGATGAATTAACGTAATATTATTATTTAAAATATTGCCAGACAACAAATCTCTCGTCCCATGCAATTAATTATATTTCAACAGAGTTCAAATTTATATTGACGTCTTTCATCCAAGATACTTTACCGCTTCCTTCCATCCTTACGTCCAAAAAAACACTCATCCCGATCTAAATCAAATATTGCACGTTCAATCCTCATTTTCTCCAATGCAATTAATAACGCGGTTTGCTGAAATAATAACAGACTCGCCAGAGAGAGGGAAATCTGTTTAAGACGTACGTATTAGCGAACGCAGCATTTACGTAACGATCATTTAAGAACGACGATTAATTAACCGGTACAAACGTTCGTATCGGTCTTTGATGCCGTAGCGCGGTGCAATTATCGAATGATCGCAAGCTTCAACAGGCGAACGCTTTCATTCCTCGACGTGAATTTAATTTCAGAACGAAGCCCATCGTCCCGAGGCTTGTCATTAATTCCTCGCCAGTTTCTTACGGGATAAAACTTGAACGAGGTCTCTCCGCGAAATTGGCGCGAATTTTCTTGGCCGGCGTCACTGCAAAAAAGGTTTCCATCGAGGAGAAATTGTTGCACTCGGAGGCCATGCTCGCTCGAACAGTTGCCAGCGAGATTACAGGCCTGTCTCGCGATACCGCGCTCCCGTGGAAGCAATTTTCAGGGTTCGTCTTTTTCGTTGCAGTTTTGCATAGTTCGAATAGCGCTACGGGACGGCGCGAAAAATCGTGCAATTATTTCGAACGACCGCGACGGAGGAGACAGTGCGACGGACATAAATGGAAGATCTTCGAACTCTCTCCTTCTCTCTCTCTCTCTCTCTCTCAGAGTCGCGATAGTAATTTTGCAATTATCGTTATCAAGAACAACGCACGATTTTTGTACGATATTGAAAGGTCGTTTTTGTCCCACGCGCAAACTATTCGAGCGTTTCGGTTCTAACGGTTTGTTTGATTTGCGGTTACGGGCGATCTGTTTGTATAGACACGTGTTAAACTTTTAGAAGCTCACAGTTTTACGTACTTGCGGGAAACCACCGGCGTAATTTCTTTGAAACTGAACAGCTTTGTAACAGCATTAACACTTTAATAGCCGGCGGCGTCCGACGCGAAGTTTATAAAATTTCCTTTCAAATGGTATGTTTTACGTCACCTGTTGCTTGTAATTCAGATAAATGCGGCAAATTCTTTTTTAAACGGGTCACTTTGGAAAGAAACTTGATCGAATCGGGAGATTTGTTCGCACTTAGCAGGAGGGATGTACTGTATTTTGCGCGATGTACTTTCTCTTTGTTTAATAATATAGACCAATAAATAACAGTTTTGTGGACCACGTTGAACACTCCAAGCGAATAATGCAGAATAAAATAATTTAAGTAGCACAATTTAAACAACTCTTCCCCGTCACTCGTGTTATTGATCGTCATAGTATCAATTACGAAGACCACAGTTGCACCGCGATCAATAATACTAACAATTTTACTTTACGATCTCAGTCACCCCCCACAAAAAAAAGGCAAAAAGATCAAATAATTGCAAGATTCATTAGTGGATCGTGTGGAGCCTGTCGGAAAGATGGTACACGGCAACGTTGAATTGTGTGAGAGTCAACTAGTTAACCGCACAACGGATCGTGAGTGCCCTTTCAATGGAAGCACCGATATAGCACGTTTCTCGTGTTCGTGGCAGTAAGAAATCAAGACTAATAATTTCGATTTAATAACCGCGGAATGAAATAACTTTGGCGATGATGACCCATAACAATTAAAACTTGCCGTACTATCCGCCGCGATTTACCTTTCACCGTGGATCGTGAACTATTCCACACCCCAGTAAACTTCGTTCTATGATCCACGGTTATAGGTGCTTCCCCATGGGATTACGATGGGGCTGCTTTTTTTTCTCATTTCGCTGATCGACTCGACGACGAGAGATACCTTATTGAATCTCGATGGAAACTCGCTTCTTCTCTGGCGTGCTGAAGCAAGCGTTTTCCACGGTGATACATATTCATAGCCGTCTGAGGAAAACTGAAGTTCGTCGAAGCTGGTGTGCCGTGTAGGAAGAGGGAATTGGTATCTAGCACGATCAGGGTTTTAACAATATTTTACACGCGTGCAATTAAGAAAGAGGAGGGACCATTGCAACGGCTGCATATGGTTATTATTATTAAACACTTATTTTTCTAAACGATATAAAGTACAGTATGGTTGGAGAGTGATTGTAAGCAATTTTTTCCTCTCTTGTTCCGATATACTGTGTGCGCTAATTTGTAACTTGATATCTGTAAGAACACTCGAACAACCGAAATCATTCTATTATACATTTTTCCGAATATTCCTAGTGCGGTCGGCATATGCCAGACCGCAGTAATACATATCAAACTGCTCCATTTCGCGATTGAACGTTAACGCGTTATTTACTCGAATATGATCCCATTTACAGAACAGCTATCGTCCGTACACACGTCGCTATTGACACCTAATACACAGATGATCTTACCTTTCATTGCACCGGGAAGCGTCCTGCACCAGCGAGCCACTGAATCCACCGGAACAACGATGAATCACAGAAATTCTGCTGACTCAAAGAGAAGTGGTCTTTCGCGATGTGCTTCCACCTTCGAACTGTCTAACGCTAATACTACCGTGGCTCAAAGGGACCCGTAACCATTCGTTTAATTCATTCATTCAATACTACGAGTTGTAATATACACACCGAACAAGTATCCAATCTATCCAGATAAACGAATCGCATTAAGCTACACGTTGCCTATCGTTTAAAGCATTGTTCGTCAAAACGTTACACGGCGCAGTGAAGTAAGACCGTGGCGCGTTGCACGGGACAACTAATAAATTCGCATTAAGCTTTGTGAAAGTGCAACGCTACGATATCGTATTTCGTTTCACCACGCACCGGTAGTTTTACTGCTTACCCTTTCGCGCTAGTAAATACGTTTCCGACCTCCTCCCCCGCCCCGCGAGACCTCTGGCCGCCTCTTAAAGCCGGATTTTATTGAAACACTTATCTCATCAACGGTGTCGGGTCGTAAAAGTTCTCGTGATCGCACGAATTCGTCGTAAATCGTTGGATGCACGTTCGTTATGCAGCCATGAACGGGCGAACAGTACCCGCGCCGATCAATTACACGTATATCCGCTGCGCGACAATGCGTTTAATATTAAGTGCGCCGGGCGCGTACGCGAGATGCGCTTAGAATTTGGTAACGCGCGACACGATGTTGCATCGTGATCGATCGTCGATGAATCGTTGAATCTTTCATTGCCGCGCGATTGCGAGCGCGATTACGAAAAATAATTGACACCATGTATGATATAAGATATGGATAGATAGGTATACGTGTACAGCATCGATTGAGACTTCGTTGATTCATACGTGCACCGGTGTATGTTCCTTATTGTTTCGAAGTATATTCTTGTCGCCTAAGGGCTTGACGTTATTTCATTGGCACAATTATTAATCAGAATTTGTACATTCGCGCAAGAGTCGCATTCGCGAACAGACTTCTGCTTTAGTCAATTAAAATTAATGATTTGCCAGATTCTAGCGAAATTCGCCAGGCCCGATCATTCGTACCTAATTAAAGTTGGCGAATTCAAGCCGTTTGCGATTTAATCGGCCGCAGGTCAAATATAAAGTGCTGCAATCGTGAGCCACGGTGCTACCGAAATTCTGCTCGTAATCTTTAGATCGCGAATGTGGAAGTCGCGAGGTTCGTCAAACGAAAGTGGGTATGTGGAATGAACCACGTAGGATCTTGAAGATCGCTCTAGTGCTTGGGAATTAGGAGTTCTCGGGAATTTTTTCTACAAGATTTCCTAGCGCCAACACGAAACTCCTTTAGAGGCTTAACACTCAAAGATAAAGTTTCCCTCTGCCATTATGGACGAATTTACAAAACAAGGGCGCATACTTGGTGCTTAAACAATGCAGCTCTTTACGATTAACGGGGTTGTTCAAGCTAAATGCACCGAGCACGTGCGAGACGTTCGTGAAATTACGACTTAAACTGCAGACAGGGGTGATGAATAAAACAGACGCGGCTTAGACTGGAAAGTCCCGTCCTCTCAAAGCGTTCTGGGGCGAGCATGCATTTCAACGACCTAAATAAATGTCAATGCGCACGACAGGAAAGTTCATATAAGACTGATAGTTCAAAATGTGACAGACGCTAAACACCTGCGGAAACACTTATTGCCATTGCTATTATTTTTGGCATCAGAAAAACTAGATATTAATGGACAAAAATTTACCATGTGTATTAAAGTTGAATAACAGCATATAATAATACAATAGATAAATACTATTAACTGGTTATCACCTCCCGACACTTTATTTTATTTTTTTCCCTTGTCCTCCTCCACTTGCGAGACAGCATCGGCTAACAAGACACTAAGGCAAGCGTGAACTAAAATTCTGCCCGAGAGAACGTTTTAGCGTGAACGTCGTAACCATGATTGTCCCCTCGTTTTGACGAAAAGAAAACAGGAAAATTGAAATTAGACAAACGTCGTTTATGCAACGGGATGGCAGGATTTCCCAGTGAAATTTGCACCTTCAACTCGGTCCCCACGGAGTTTCGCCCTGGCTGATGTGGGCGTAACCTGATATCAGAATACCATGCGCGGAAGTAGAACGTAAAGGCAGCTCGTTTAGTAGTATGAACGTTGCATCACGGGAACGATAGCGTTGCATAATAGCATGGATGAGAATACTTTGAGAGCGTGTTGCAGAAATTCGCGTAGCTTCACCTGTTATTTCGTGGAATTTTATTACCGACTGACCGCCTCAAACGTAAAACTTCGCCCCCCCCCCACCTATTCGTCGTTGCTTAATAACAAAAACGCCGCAGCCCCTTCTAGCATTTTAACATCCAATTACATGCATTACGCAGCCCAGGTGAGTCGAATAATGTGGAACAATGACGGCGTACGAATGATATTCATGAGCGTTTTCTATTCAACACAGAGAATCTACTATTCCGAATGCTCCTGCCGCTCGAGCGAGCAGAATTTTAATCCTTTTGTTGTTTGGTTCTGTATAATATATGGCGAAGCAAAAACGTCCAGACAGGCTATTTTATGTTCACGTGCAAGCGAAGCAAAGGAACCTCTGGGTGAGTAAAATTTAAGGTAGCCGCAAGGATTTGTAATGAAACTGTAATATATTCTGATTATTGAAAATGAGTGTCCGGTGCATGAAAATGTTTATGTCGAATTTATTACTAAATTGTCGAACAGTGTAATTATAACGAAGCCATAAAAGTATAAATGAAGCAATTAAAGTACGCGTATGAACATCGTCCCTCGGTCGCATTCTAATGCCCACCCCTCGATTAACCCCTGCGCCAACATTACAGGTGGTGAGTTTTATTTCAAAATTAATCAGTCTCAAGGGACGTAGCAATGTGCAGGAATTGATAAATAGCTGATGCTTAACTTCAAAGTGACAGAAAATGCAAAATGAAAACACGCTCTCCCACATTTCCGGGTTCACTGCATCTGACATTTCACGCAGTTTCAAAATACGATTCGATTTTTTTTATCTCCAAATTACTGTCGCGCAGCTATGCATTCGACCGTCCGAACATAATTTTCCGAACGTCACTACGGAAACGGCGAGGGCACTATTCATATTTAAATTGAACAAAAAAAATATATATATACACAACATTGTACGCCATCAAAAGATACATAATAAGATATGGAAAACCGTCAAAAACCATCTCTTTCCACACACCTTGACCGGAACCTCCCCTTAACCGTGGACGGAAGTAGTATGCCGTTTAGCACAACCGCCGCGTTGCAGCAATGATAGCGCCACGTAATACTACGGATGGGGACTATCTGCAAAGCGTAATGCA
The DNA here is from genome assembly GCA_948146005.1 of Nomada fucata. Classification (NCBI taxonomy): domain Eukaryota; kingdom Metazoa; phylum Arthropoda; class Insecta; order Hymenoptera; family Apidae; genus Nomada; species Nomada fucata. Next base: position 12,469,935 of record OX411275.1, read on the forward strand.
GCAGTGGCGGGTGCTCAGGGGGTTCAGGAGCATGGGAAGTCGAATGAGTGGGGTGCGAATATAGGATGATTATGTCACGGTATGATGTATGTGGGTTGGCAAGCAGCCAAGCGGACACCCAGCCGCAGTGTAACGCGTTCTCCTTCTCGTGTCTCTGTTTCTCCTCCGTCATCCTTGCGCTGCTACCTTCAACATTTATCCGGGCATCTTCCTTCGAGCATACACGCGCGGAAGTTGAAATCTGATTTTGGATTCGTCAGGCTGCGCTGCACGTCCTCTGTAACGAGAAGTTATTATCGACGGGCGTTATCGGATACGAATTTTAACGAGGACATCGACAGAACAGATCGATACCTTCTTTGTTAGCCTTTCCCAGCCGTGCGCCACGGGGACACGACAGCGCGAAAGAGGGCTTAATATTGTACGTACGTAAGTTGCAGGTAAAGTGTGGGGACGGTGCTAAAGCGGCGTGGCGCGGGATGAGAGGAAACGGGTCGAAGCTCTGGCGCAAAACTTTTTCTTTTATGGTCGGCTACTTGTTCGGGTGATCCCAGGATTCCAGATTCTCTTGTTAACGTCGCGTTTCTGGGCGTTACCAATGTCGTCGTCCATTAACGTGTCAGTTTTGTTGTTCTACATCTTCGACGTGCGAATACATTTATATTCGTCGATGAAATCATGGTCCAGTGAAACATTCGAAGGGCGCTACAGGTATCATGTTGTCCAACGAGTTCCTGAAATCTTCTTCGGTTCAATGTTGGCGATATTAAACAAACGAAATGCCCCGATTCTGCAGAACGGGGCGAAGACCGATTTGTTAAACGGAATTTGGTAGCGACTTTTTCGTACAATGAATTTCCATGCATAAAGGCAACGATGATATCTTGGGACGTTTCCACTAAAAAGGCAACGCGACTAAGGGTAACAACCATTACGAAAATATATTACTCCATGGTCTCCCCCTTTTGGCCTTGTGTATCCAATTCGTAAACACCCCGTGCAAGGATCCACGCGAGGCTGCATCGTGGAAGCTCGTCCGTAAGAATTCAATTAGGATTTATACGCGAGGGGCAAACGCGTTGCGTGTCTCCCGTATGATGAAAGCTCCGGTAACGTTAAGGAATTCGCAATTTAATATCTTCCCCGTGGAACCACTTTGAAACTATATAATTTGAGAGCTGCGTGTGGTTTAGAGCCTTCTCCGCCGCCGCCGCCGCCACCACCACCGTTACGACATCGCATTAGGGTTATAGCAGGTGATCACACCTTGGTGAATTGCAAGTAACCGTTCTTCAGGGACGATCCTAATATGCCATTATACCGTTTTAATATACCCACGCGAGATTCGGCTTACGAAACTGATACGTACACGCTCGAGCCCTGTATAAATGTTACAAGTGCGCCGAGACAGAGAGGCGAGAATAATGTCGCCGTGGCCGCAACACGATAGTGCACGTGAAACCAATTTCTCGTAGGAAGCAAGCTTTCCGAACATTGTCGCCATCTGTTCCGGAATTAATCGTTCGTTCGCGTATTATGACAACGTTGCGTACGGAATTTATGGAAATTTAATCGGGACAGAAATTTCGTCCCGACGACGCGCGAGCGTTGCATTAATGGCCGCTCACTTTTGCTGCACAAGTAGCCCGATTGACGCAAACGATACAAAACAAATGTTGACACGCGGTTTCGAACCGACGCGACGTTCCCGCGTTGCGCTGTATTTAACAATGCTTGCAACGGGAAACGCATTCGTCGCGCATCGTTTACTCGAGCAACATTATTGGAACGGAGGTGCGTCGATCGGGACGCATCGACTCCGGTTTCGCACGATAAATCGAGCCGGCGTTTTTTCAATTCGCCCCGCTTTGTCCCCGGGACTCGCGATCCCGTTCGGGTTTGTAGTCCGACGGAACCGATATGGGGCGCCGTCGCTTGATTCTCGTAATTATCATTGACACCATCTGGAAGCTACCCACAATAGAACCAAGCAATAATGACAGGTGTTCTTGCGATTTCGAAATCCTCTCTTTCCAGTATACACCTGATTGGACCCGTTATTACGTATTTAGTTAACAGCTAAAAGCTAAAAATACGTCTAGTACAAAATAATGTACCTCTTCGCCGATATTATGAAAACGCGTATGACAGAAAACTTTCCGAATGATTTAATAACAATCGAAACATCGGCGCGCGTTATCAGCGAACGTTCGTTAAGCCCGTCGATATCGCCAGGTAACATTCGCGACCGGCGCTGCCACGGGTGCCACAAGCGTGCAAGCCCCGTGGGTCGTCCGTTCTCGCGGTGGAAAAAGAAAAAAAATATCGCGGCCAAGTGGGAACGCGGTTCGAGAACACCTTACGAAGCTTTACGCGGCCAGATAAGACGCATTCGCGCAGGTACACGCCAGGTAGCTTGAGGAATCGCTTCCCCCCCACCTCCCCGTCCTTTATTCCCCTGCCCGTTCCGTTCTTTATTTTTCCTCGTGTTTATCACACGCGCATCCCACCTGCGTTCAATTTAATCGAACCCGCGTTCCGTTACACGCTAAAATACGGCGCGCTCCTTTGAATTCATTTGGAACGGGCAGCATCGGCCGTTCGTTCCGCCGCGGCGTCGCCTTCGTGTTCCACGCTCGTATTTATGCGTCGCGCGTCGAGTTATACGCGTGCATGAGCGCGCGTGTGCGCGAGGAACGCGAAACGACGACGGCGGGAAGGAAAACGGCGACGAAAAGATTGAACGGGGCCTGGTGGAAGGAGGACCGCCAGCGTTCAGTAACGCAACAGACACCGGTACCGTGGACAGTTAGATACCTGGCCGGGCTGTGTGCATTTATTACGTAACGCTTGCAGGCATACATAAACGCTGGTTCGTGACTGCGCGTCATTACACAGTCCGCGCAGGCCCTCGGATTGGACTATTCAGAGGAGGGCTCTGATAAGCATTGAATCGCTTCGTTGACAAGCAATTCGGATAATTTAATTGCGGCCGCGACGCCGCGTCGCCAGGAACGCCAGGGGGGTGGGGCGAAAAGAACGCGACGTTCGCGTCTTACAATTAGCCGATCTGTACAACGAAAGCGGCGAACCGGAGTTAATTTTAACCCCGGCCAGGTGGAAACCACGATTCGTCTTTTATTGTTGGTTATTTCGACGACGTCCTACACGGGGCGACGAATTACGAGCATTTGCGAATTGCTCTTTATTGCGCTGTGAAACGCGGCAACGTTTCGAAGAGGGGGGTGAAGCGACAGGGGGCAGTTTTCAGCGACGATAATTTAGAGTGAAATAAAATGTCGCGCGCGTCTTAAACATTCGTGTTTGACACTCTTGGGGAAATGTTTGACGCGTTCAGTTTATAGCACGGTAGAATAAAGAGGTTTTTGCACTACGAGTCTCATGTTCAGGGAAAGTTGTGCTTAACACTGATTGGCTTCCGCGCCCTCCGTATACAATTAAGCGCAAAACAGAAGCTGAATAATATTGTCAATAATTATTAAACAGTTTTCATTTGCATGATAAAATATACTCAATATACAATCACAATGCTCCTATCCAGACAACCAGCTGCGCGCAGATTGGCAGCAGCGCCGACAGAATCTGTCTACAGATCCGTAGCCGTTCGTATCAACAACAGAACCTGCGCGACGTTTATCACCGAATCTGCTCCAGCAGGTTCTGCCACGTTTTTGCCCCGCCATGTTTGCCACAATACCTGGATCGCACAGACCCTGCCTCAAATCTGTAGCCGTTCTGTTCGCAAACCCTACGAAGAGGAATTCGACATTGCCTGCTCGGCCGACCGGGTAATTACAAACGACCGGGTAATCACCACCGACAGTAAATCACCATAGCCAATTGCCCTAACAAATTCGTCCCGCAAACACCGAGCGCGTTCGCCCATTCGCCTTTGGCCAATGATTTTCCTAGTAACCAGAGCCGACAGGATCAGCCCCTTGTCCTGCAAGGATTCGCCGAACTATGCGCCCGAAGGCAGAGTCCCCCGTCAATGACAAATTCCTGCGGATCAAGAAAGAAAGGCGAAAAACGAGCTCGTCGGTGTCTGTTAAAGCTCCCGGCCGGCAACGCGAATTCCCGCGAACGATCACGGATCCTAGGAATTCCTGTCTCACGGTCGTGGGATCGGGGGAAAAACGGGTCGGAACAGGCACCATGGGACTTCGCGGTTTCGAATCGCGGTAGCCGGGGCAAGCTTCTACCCCGAGGGCCGAACGGAGTCCAGCGGGATGACTCAACCGGTCGTGCAGCGTGCCGCAACCGGTCCGCATAGAAACCTGTAACGTGCTCTGTAGCGAGTATCTGATTACGTACCGAATTTGGTAGGCCTTTGTGCGTAGGAGCCAATTAAAGTCCGAAATCGGGGGTCGAACACGGTGAGCAGCTGGAATGTCATTACGCGCGAACTTCCGTCGCCGATAGTCGGGCACGTTCGCCGCCGGAAATCACAAGAATAATGCAGCGATGGATAAAGGGGATGCAACGATGCATTCGGCGAATTGCGTTAATGGGGCGGCGAGTGGAAAGGTTCTTCGAGATGCTTCGAGTATTGCCTTGCGACTGCGTTAATATTTGCCGAATGTTTCTTAAATAACGAATTTAGATTCTTTTGCAGTTTGTCGTCAGATCGATGAAAAGAAATTGTCGGAGGTGGTCCGATATAAAATGTTATTAAGCGTTTGGATAATACTCGAGGCAATGTGGAAAATTCATCTCGATTTGATATATCTACCTATCAGAATTACCCTGAATTAGGTCACTCGATTCGTCTCGTCGCGATCGTTCCCGTGAGCATTCGAAGAAACTGTATCCCACGTGATCTCCGTCAATTTGCCTGCGCTATGTTTGTTTAACGAAGCCAATATAAAAATAAGGATTTCAACAATACTCTCCGCAAATGCAGCACACCGTCGAAGCGTTGCCCGAATCGGCACGGCCGCGTCGGAGTCGCTGGAAACCGAACCACCGCGATAATCGTGCGCCGGCTCCAACGAGCTCGAACTTGGCGCGAGATAAGTGGCGAATTCTTCACCGCGTGTCGTACACGAAATATGCATTTATGTTGACCCGCGTATCGCAGCCTCTCCGGGCAAAATCATGATCCGCTTTCGCGTTAATTCCGAACCGCCTCGTAACCACGGGACAAAGGAACGTCGGCGAAGAAACGAGCCTAAGCGCGTGTGCAGATTTCCAAATCGTGGGCATCTAAACGACGAGCGTAACGAGCACAAATGCCAAAACGAGAAGCCGATGCGAACCTAAGTCGAGCCCCGCCCCGGCCCGTTTAGCTTCTCTCTTTTTCAGGAGCTCCCAGAGGCGTTGTTCGATAACAATCCGATACCCGGGCTGTACACGCGTTCGACCGCGTTCAACCGTCAAACGAAACGTACACCGTAACGAGTGTTGCTCGAATTCGCACGCCTGTACCAGACGCGGCGTTACAAATGAACGATTGAAGAGGGCGAGCAGTTGCATTTACACGACCGTGCGTATCGGTTACATTAATTAAATAAAGTCCGGCCCCGGTATCGGGCGAACCGTCAACGGCCGAGCATGTACACCCCTGCCCGGTATACGTTACAACATTTATTGCACGGGATGCGATTCGCGAGAGCTCACCATAAGTCTGGCGGTGCTATCGGCCACTCCGATCACGTAGGCCCACCATCCACTCCGGCTTTCGAATACCTCGCTTCTGAATACTATTGGCCGTCGCGGCCCGATATGTGTGCCAACTTACACCGCGCGCGAACGGCGCCGGTGTTCGGACGCGTTTACACGCTCGCGGACCCGCTATCCGTTTTCCGCCTTAAACCACCGTAATCCGCGGACGGGGATCGTCCACGTGTCCCGGTGGACCGAACCGGCCGATCGGCGGGCACGGCTTTACGAGCTGGACCAAAACGATCGACCTCCTTCGATTAAGCCGAGCCTCGCCGCCGTGCGTGTAATTAACACGTCGATCGCCGAACGACCACCTCGATCCCATTCGCGCTTCGGGGCTGCTTCCACGTAGTCCTTGCTTCGCGGAACGCAGACAGCTTTACGGTTGATATGGGCGGGCACGTGTGCTTGCGCGTATATACGGCAGACCGCGGTAATTTAGGTCTACCTGGTCGGATGCGACGTTTTATTGTTACAGTTTCACGTTGGGACCGTTTTCTTTTTTTTTTTCTTACTTTGTTTCTTTATTACGAGCGACTTTTGGATGGACTCTCACAATGAAAGTTGGAAAAAGGATTGTCAGGTGAATCGTCGCGTGCCAAGGTAACCAACACACGTGGCTGCGCTTCCTAAATTTCATACACAGGTACGTTTACTTGACACGTATCAATTTAATATCGGCGCGAGGTGTTCCAGCGAGACGCAACGGGTTTCACCATTTTTTTTTCCCCCGCGAAAGCATTAACTACCCTGAACACTTTGCCCGCTCCACGTACATTAACTAGGTCGTTCCCATAACGCCCGGCGGCAATAAGCGCCGCGAAGTACACCAGCTTTCGAAAACGACCGACCTTGTCACGCCACTCGAGTAAAACTGCTATTTGCTTTACGGATACACGTTGATTATCGATAGCCGTTCGCGGGCCGCCCGCTGTACAGTATAGAAATAAGAGGAATAGACGGGTCGTCGAAGCGGAGAAAAACCGCAAGGAAAGTAGGGGCGAGGGTAAAAATAGGAAAGAACCACGCACGGTTGAAACGGACTTCGTGTTGCCTCGCAGCTTGATATAAGCGTTTCCGCAGGATACGAACCGCAACTCGCGAGTAACCGTTATAGGGTACAGCCAGGCTGGAATCGGGCAACGTTCAATTTCACCGTCCCAACGGTGAAGTGATGGTACCCCACGGGTGCGACTACGGCCCCATGGAAATTCTCGCGATGCGCCGTCATTCTGGCATACCGCTGTCTAATTACGCGTCGAGACGCACCGCCACGCGAATTGACGGGATTCGCGTGGAACAAGTGCAAGTGAGGTGTACATGGTTAATCACACGTTCCCCGGTATTATGAAAATTTGCAAGATTTATCAGGACGATAATGGTCCATCGAACGTTGCCATTAAATCGCGTTAAAGAGAATTTTGTGGAGGCCTGGGTAGCTCGTCCGCGTCGGCGCGTAGCTGTTAATAATTATTCGATATCGTTGCGTATCATCGGACAGGGGACGATGTTTGTGACGCAGAAAATGAAGTGGATTCAAGTGGACGCGTATGTACGGCAAAACTGGTACCCACAGTAGTTTAGTTAATGGATATAGCAGCGGATCGTTAAGAACATGGCCTTCCTAAATGTCGAACAAGTCCAGCGAGAGGATTGTAGATCCTTCGTTCCAACCTGATAAAAAGAGACTTAGTAACATGTAAATATGAATCGCTCGCAGCGATGGTTCATCAAAATCGTTCTCTTAGCGGCGATTGTTATTAATGGGTCGATATTTAAGGAGTAAAGTTGTGCTTGTGCAGCGGAACGATTATTTGTAATGTCCAAGGTATTATTTATTTCAAGAGTGTAGGATTGCACTCGCAGCCTCTTTATTTGTCATTAATGCGTCGTGAGTCCCGTGCATGTAAATAGATGACTCGATATAAGGCTGAACTAGATGCAGCTTTAACAGGGGCTTGTGAACCTTCTTTCCTGCGTCGTTTCTGCTTTCTCTCTCTCGCGAGGATCGCGGCGGCAGCGTTGGGGGGTTAAGATTTTTATTACCGCCGTCCGAAACGCCGTTAAAAATTAAGGCGTCGACACGGCCGAGCAATGTTACGCTGAAAAAATAATTCAAACCGTCGACGGCAGTATCAAAGAGCGTTTAAGACCGCTTAATTCGACTTGCTACGGAGCGGCGCCGTCAGCTGGCGCAGCAGGTTGAGAGAAGGAGACGTTGACAACCCCTTACTAATGTCCGTAATTCCTTATTCCCCGGGGACCATTTATAAAATGCCACCGGCTGCTTGTCCGCCGAGATCCCGGCATAATTTGTTTGAAATTTGGTCCGCGGATTACAGAAAGTGTAACACCTTGATTAATATTGCGACTAACTTCGAGAGGTGGGCCCGGGCTGAATTGCGAAAGGTGCCCGGCGAAACGTTGCCCGGACACGTTTGATTTGTGCATTTCCCTGCTTTCACGTTCGTTTTCGCATTGTCCCTGTTGCGGCGGCTATATTGCTGTCGATTATTACATTGAGCCAGTCTTCGCCAGATGTTGCGGAGCAATGTTTCTCTTTCTTTTTCTTTTTGTTACGCGTAGCCCAAGCGCGAACATCGATGAATGAATACCAAGGGGAGGCGCTCGAGCTGTTTAATTACAATGTTACGGCCAATTTTAATTCACCTTTTTTTGGCGACAACTGGAAGGCTCGTTAAATCGTGGCCAATTACGATTTTTCGGGAACAATTATCGCGCCGTGCCGCCGCGCCCGGGGCATTTATTTCGTTATTGAGTAAAAAAATGTTAAGTGTTATCGCTTATTAAAACTTCATAATTAGCGACCGGCCAGGTATTAGAGCTGAAGTTTCCCTAAGTTACGATACACGAAATGAATATAAAATAACGTGGCCGATGATAGCACCGGTCGATTACTATTCGCTACATGCAGTAACTTTGAGCCGGCTATTTATTGCTTTGCCCAGTCGCTTTACGGCATTTTCTGTCTTACGATAAATGTTACGATTCAATTATTTACGACTGTACCGCCGTGTATCACTATGCTAATAAGAGGATGATCGTGGATATTTGCGGAATATATTTAATTGCGTCCGTGAAACTATCAACGTGTCGCCAATACGCGAGCACGGATGTGCCACGTACGCACGACCCAATCGAAAACACACGAGATTTAATATTAAACAATTTATTCGGTCAATACGTTTTCCCGACTTTCTACATGGTTCCTCGGCGTTGAAAGCTGCATGGTCGCGACTGAACGCAGGCACGTTTCAACGGCAACGATAAATTAGAATCAAAGGAACCACGGAAAATCAGCCGGGGTCTTGCGGTCCTTTGTAACTCGACACCACGGCAAGTTGTTCCAGGTTCCCCGGGCAAGAACGTTCCTTCGAGTGTCCGTGTTTCGGAGGAAGGGCAAATTGTTTCCACGGCGCGTCTCCCTTTAAGACAAGAATCAGTGAGAAATTACCAAGTGTCGTACCATCGATGTACGTGACTTCAGCGAGCTCAGAATCGTTTTAAACGTGGAAACCGATCCCCCCGTGTGCCGATCCGGCCGTCGCCCGAATATTCCGCGAAGACTTCAGACGGAAAGTCTTTCACGACCGTATCGATCGTGTCGAACGAGCCTCGCCTAGATTTGCACGCCGATCGTTCGATCGTCTTCGAATTTCTGCTCGTGAAAGGCGGGCGAAGCGTAAAGATGGAAGAAAGAAACGGCGATACGTACGCTATTGGAATGTACGCCGTGGCGAATATGTGATATATGATAGAAATGATACGAGGGTGAGCAAGACTGGACGGGACAAGGTCGTCCCATGAGCCACTATCCCAGCGTGTATTGAAATATTTTGCAATGGAATTCCCATAAAAGGCGGCTAGGACACGAGCGAATGAATGAACGGGCGACCGGTTTACACTCGCGGCCCACGGCCCTCGCGCCATTGGGATTCATAATTCTTTGGAGAAACTTTTTATCGGTATTTTCCACCTGTACGCACCCTGAGACATAGGGGCTCGTTCTGGACATATCTCACCGGGGTCAAATCCTTTTCCAAGCTTTTTGTTCGGTCTTTACTTACGACGGCGTTGAAAAATAGAGGGTCGGGAATGTTGCAGTCAGCTTCTTTTTTACACGATTTATAGTATCAACGTTTACGATGAATTTATTATTACAGGCTGACCGAAATACGATTCCTGAAGGTTTTCTTTTAATCGAAAGTATATTCTGCTGATTTAAATTACGGTTGATACGGGTCAATCGTGATCGAGGGTCAATACTTTCCATGTGAAAAGGTAATACTGTATTTTAGTCAAAATTAATAGCACAACTTATCTGACATAATTGTATAATAATTTGCATATTGAAAGGAAGTTTATATAATCGTCGTATTAATTATACGAAGAACCTCACCAGTATGTTAAATATTCTAATACCAACTCAGAGCCACCCTCAATCTTTTACGCCACATACACGCGAGTAAAGTTACAATACCCGAACTGCGAACAAATTACCGAGGGAGAAGCAACAAAAGCTGCAATTATACCGGCAGAAATTCTCACTTCCAACGGGAATATGCTCGAATCAGAGAAAATCGACCGGAACGTTGCATCGGATTGATTTCTTTCTGACGTACGATTTCTAAAAATGAATCGAGCTCCAGTGTATCGAACGAACCGCAGCCACCACACATTTATCGCATGCAGCCATCGTAGACAGAACAATGTTTCGGCTTTTATCGAATTCTGCGGTGAAGCACAATGATTGCAGTTTTAATCAACGTTCCGCCAGGCTCGTTTTGTTATCTGTCATTGAAACGAACGCGAACCCGTTACAGAACCTTCGCTGCGATAATCGCATTGATTGTTTGCAAACCAGCCGGTGCGTGGCAGCAATTAATTCAGTTCGAAATCAAAAGCGCGCAAAAATTACCTGCGATGGAAGAGAGGGGTTGCACCGTGCGCCACCGTTGAACAGTGGGGAGGCACGATTATGAAAAATTGATGATACTGCAATCAACGGCTATACTAAGCTGTTTATGTTATAGCTGCGTCAGGTTGGTAGCGTGAGACGTGCACAATGTTAGAATAGTACAACGCATAGAAAGGTTTTATAGATTTCATTTGTTGTTGAGACTATTGATTGTAATTCTTTTCAGAAATTTCTTTCGTAAAATTGTGCCACGGTGGCTCCACTAACAGAATTGGTCAGGTTTGGAACAGGTGTTTGCACAATGGTACATTCTACTGCAACATTGATATTCTACCGAACGGCTCGTTAGACATTTATGCGCACAAGCAAAGTTGGGTCAATGAAGTTCATTCAGCATCAGTTAAATAGAATTAATAAAATAATAATCCTATAAAGAGGGAAGAAATATTTTGGACAAAATCATGTTAAATACTCTTTTCTCACTACCTCTACTATCTCCTGTTCTATGCTTTCGTACCTTCATTCGTTCTTCTATCTATACCTCGGTTCGGCATCGATTATGAACAATAAAATTCATGAGCAACAATAATAGTAACAGATAACACGTCAATGTCTTCGATGCCTATCGTCCCGCGGAATATTATTTTATCTACAGCACCATTGTAAAATGCTTTCCCCGCAATTATATGTACTTTTTATCAGCTACAATATTTTACGTCGATTACATTTCCGTTTATTTTAATCGTTTACACGGCTCCCTTAGAAAATCTAATCAACGATAAGCTAATAACCAGTCTTCATTACCTTATCGAGGCACGCCAAACTCTTCCCAGAAGCGGTAAAGTGATTGCTTTATTTGTACCACGGAATAGCCAGGAGTGGCTTAATATTTAAGTTTCATGGAGATCTTCGCTGCGTCATAGGTATGCGCATCGCGTGTTTCAGCGTGTTCGAATTCGACGTGGACGATTACCGGCGAAGTTGCTACAAGTTCACTGAAAAGTACGTATTTACCTTTACATAGGAATCGAATCGATCGTCTTAATGGGGCAATCTTTCGGGGCTCCGTACAATCTTGCCTGGAACTAGCAAAGAAACTGTTTCGTATGCCGTCGATGCGAATATGTATTCCCTTATACACCGGCGAGTAATTCTCTCATCACGCAAGCTTGCGATGTAATTTCACCGAATGATTTATGACGGCTATAATGACTGAACGAAGGTCGCGATCCCGACCAGATCTTTCTGGAATCGATCGAGGAGATCGAGTCATGCCGACCTGGCCGCGCTGTTTCACGCGAACCAGAAAACTCTACTTATTGTCGTTTTTCTGTAGTTAATGCGCTCTTGATAAAATCGTATTCGGAGCGGTCATATAAATTAGCTCGAGATTTCTGGGTAACAAATGTTAAGGCGCACCGTGGGGGAATACGCAGGCAATCCTGAATACACCTTCGGCCGATTAATTGGACCGCTGTTATTAAAATAAATGATCTTCTCGCGCGAACGTATTATTACTTAGAGCAAGGGTGGGCTATAATTTTTGTACCCATTCAATCAATTTAGGTCACTTACTTTTGGCGTACGCGATATTTGTCCGATTTGATCGCAGTATGTCGTCCTGCACTTTGACAATTGTAAGGTTCTTTGCAAGAAAACTACTCGAATAGAATAATGGTAGGACTAATGTTTAATTAATTGATCGCTGCAATATTTTCGACCTTGGTGGGTCGTATCTTCTCGCATAAGCAAGCTAATAGCAGTAGCCAACGGTAAAAGGCTCGTTGTTCACCACTCGGTGGCGAAACTGAAGTCGGCCTCGGTCTTCTAGTATATTTTCTTCACGGTGCCTCGTCGGACCAGTTTTTATGACCGAGCATGAGCCATAGTGCGCCGAAGATGAACCTGTTAGCGCCACCCTCTGCGTCGAACCGGTGTACCTTGCCGCTATTTTAGCCAACCGTTTAGATGAAAGAAGAAAGTAACAAGTCGGGGGGTAAGAGTATAGCTGTTCAACATTCTGCGAACATGGAAGCAGTCTGTAATATCGGACCGGCGGAAAACTTGGGCCGAATTCCGCATTGATAATCAGATGCTGCGAGAACGTCAATAACTGCAATGCTTTCGATTCTTCCGGAGTATTGTAAAGCTTTCCGCGTGGACCAGCGGTGACAAACTTTGGATTAATCGCAAGGGACTGCGACACGAAATTTTGAAATGAAAATAACGACAGAGTTTCTCGCAATGGACGGCGCTGCTTTTAATCCCAACACCGGGCTATCCTATGTTAATTAAATGAATAAAACTCGGTACAGACCCGAATACTGGATACAGCTGCCGCGTCTCTAAAACTGCTCGCACTGTCCATAATAGAACTGTTAAGAGAGGAATTTCTCAGAGTTAATAAAGGGCACCGAATCGACGTGCGCGTGTCTGCATAGTACCGATGACGCGCGGCCATAGAGCCCGATAAAAATTCTCGCAATGCAATCAGCCGGCTCTGCCTAGGATCGCAAAATTGCGAACACCGAGGGTAAAATGCCACCGAATGGGAGTGACCCTCTGCACGTACGTGTGCACGCAAACAGGGGCGGGAGGGGGGGTCCCCCCACACTTTCGCAGCAAGCAGTTAATGGAAGCTCAGAGTTTGATAGCCTTGAGCATGTACCGCGACTGACCGTGCTATGGCTGACCGATTCTTGGACTCTCTTCGGCTCGTCCAACTTGACCGCTCTTTACCTCTGGAGTTCCAACCGGCCTCCCTTTACCCTCCTGACCAATCGAACATCCCCCTCTCCATCACCATTTCTCTAACTCACTCCTTTTCCTGGCTACCTCGTTCATTCCACACTCCGGACGTTGGCGCTACAGAGACGTCGCCGATAGTGTTCGACGCGATGCACAGAGGATATTCGCACCTGTCAAATCGGCTAATAGTGAGTTACGAATCCGTTGCAAGAGGGACGGTGAACGCGTCGAAAGTTATGGAAGATAGAACGCACTCGTCCTAATTAGCATTCTACGCAGTTACCATTTTTATTATCGGGCAACATCTTGCTTACCTTCGACCGCGTCTCGCAATTAGCCACATGTATTGTAACCGTACTTCGAGATGCGTGTACGCGAAGGACGAAATGATTAGAACCGCCACCGAAACCACTGTCCCCTGTCTATCAGCTGGATAGAATTCATGGAAATTCGCTTTAAGAAACGCTTACAGAGAAGCGTGCGGGAAAACTTAACTGTGACCGGGCAAGCAACGCTGTTCCAACACAATTTCAGACCGATGAGGGGAAGGATACTTCAATGGCGCCCGGAGAGGAAGCGAGAGGAATGTATAAGGGGTCTTTGATCTGTACACCCCTGCTGCAAGTTCCTGGTACATGGCCGGTCCGTTACTCCAGTCACTACCAACTACTGGAGTAAATAGTACTGTGGCCACGTGTTTGTCCAGATCCGGACACAATTTACCATCGTCGGCGGTGTCTATAACTGGAGGCCGCGCTAGGTGTTGCGACGACCAGCGTAAAGGACACCGTGGAAGGGACATTTGGAAACTCGAGATTATGTTCGCAAACGTATCTCTTCGTAGGTAAATGTGAACGGCGATTGCACGAGACGTAGGAATATATACATGATCGTTCGTGATGAAATACAAATTCGACGCGCGGGATGCATGAAAAATAACGGCTTACCGGAATGAAATTACGCGCATGTTAGTCCTTAAATAAAATTGCCATTAAGGTTAATTAAATTTAAGCCTTAGAAGTAATTTCAATCTGTTCACTGTGATATTGATTAAGAAGACACGTGATCCAAATGATACAGCGAAGAAAAATAATAATAATTTTGAAATCTATAGATAGCGTTTCACGGCTTGCCCCAATTCTTATTCCGCGAGATGAAATCGCCGGTTTTGGAAACATTGAAACGCCCCGGCTCGCAGGTTTATTCGCGAGCAAAAATATTGCACGAATATTTCGATTATTCGCTGCGCCAGACAGAGACATTCTTATTAATTTCGCGATGAATTTTGTTAACGTTCAGCGCGGCACTGCTATTGAAAAATTCTTCTATCATCGATAATTCGATAAAGTGCACGTAGCCACTGGCCGGTTTAACAATGTGAAATCGAACAATACAATTGCGGCGTGAAAGTGTATACCTGCTGCAGTTGCTTTGAAAACATCAAATAAAAAATATTGACACAAATACGATCGTGCCCAACGGAGGATGGCTTTTAAGTAAGTATATTTGGCATTCTAGAAACCACAAATACCGTGTTCCTCCTTGACAGCCATTGGGTACCGAAATTCGGAACGCCCGTTCGAGTACACTCGAAAGATCTCGATTCCGCTCAAGCTGCATCGAGGACTCTTGTAGAATCGCCTTCGAATCTATTGGGGATGAAAACAAATAATTACCCAGTTGCCTGCACTTTGTCATATACACTGGACAAATCGTAGCGGTTAGGGTAAAGTTTAAACCCGCAGAGGAAAGATTTCGGTCGCGATTAAGCCTCTCATACTTTGCTTTATGTTACCAATTTCGAAACGTTGGACTAACGGACGATAATTGTCGGTTGTTCGAAGTTTCGATCCTGAATAGTACAGGGTGCCTCAGCTAAGGGAGACCACCTAATTATCCTCCTAATTTTTGATGACATGAAAAACGTGAAAAAAATGAAGGAACGCCTTGAAAACCAAATCTGTTTTCCAGTTCATTTTTTCTGTTCATTTTCAAGTCCATTGGTGAATATTTTTATCCGGGAAACGTGTATTTCTTTTTCATGCATCTTGCAGGGGAAACAGAAGTGCTTTCGAGTACGCCTTGTATCATGGCCTCCAGACGATCTGGACATCCAATAATGCGATAAAATTACTACAATTGTGTGTGAACTTACTGCTCGGGTCATAAATGTTCAAATTGACGTATGTCAATACGTTAGCAGGCTTCATTGAAGCCATTGAAATTGTATCATGAACATTTTTGATTGTCACCAGAAATAAAAGAGACATTCAGATGGGCTCCTTTAGCTGGGGCACCCTGTACATCGGTCGATGAATCGCGTGACTATTGTTAATACGATAAGTTCGTTGCAAGGCAGTTCTAACGAGGCAGTAAATAAGAGAAAACTGAGAAAACATGGGACAGTAATAAAAAGAACAACGAGGTTATAAATAACGGTTATGACCGCGGGAAAGAAGGAGGTAGTAGGCCTTGGTTAAATCTGGAGATCCTTTCGCTTACAAATTGGCGGTCGAAAAAGAAAACAAACGAAGAGTTTAAAACCGATCCTAGTAGAGGTCCACCGGTTCTGAAATGCCGGAGGGTAAGCGACACTTTGAGAACTTTCTTAGTCATGCGAGAGACACATCGCAAAAGTTCTGGCAGTAATTCGACAAACAAGAAATTTGCTTAAAATGTCCCCAAAGCGGAGGCATTTTATTGAACGATTTACATTAGCTTTGCATATATTATTGCATCGTATGTATGCTTTCGATATCGCGAAACATGCGGTTCGTGCGAATTATTCTTGTTTCGATTTTTCTTTCATTAATTGACGGGGCTCGTGTGGAAGTTGCTTAATACTCGATCGACCGGCAATTTTGCAATAGAAATTTAGCCCTTTCGCCGGCAGAAATCTGGTCTTTTAAACCGGACGACGAAAATAACTACTATTATAAACGTAGCTTGCTAAAAATTTGCAGAAACTTTCAAGGCATCGTATCGATATTTCGCAGACTCATATCGAATTGGACGATTAATGTGTTAATATAGCTGTAAGACTGCCTACACGTAAATATATGAGCGACAGCGTAAAATCTAAATACCATTCTGTGCGATAAAAATCTGTTATGATATCACGCGCAAATGTGGCTCCCTTAGTCACGAACGATTTCTCGAAACGACGGGATATTGTAATCGTAAATACACCAATATGCAGCTGTTCGATAGAAAGAACTGTCTCTTAAAGCACAGTATTGATACGTATTTTAAAACCGCGTGCTATGGTTACAAATAGGGTATTGTAATGTTACGATGCCGCATCTTTGAAAAAATGAGTATCGCTATAATCCGATATAGTTCGTACCAAGGCTTACGACTGCTCAAACAACTTCACATCAATTTTTATGAACAATTATTATGTTTCCCGTTGCAGCAAGATATTCCCGAAAACGAGTTATGTATATCGTTTACCTACGTACGTAATAAAGAGACGATTTGAAATCGTGATGTGAAAATTTTCAGTTTTCATGCGGTTCTAAAGAAATGGACTGTAAAATTTATCGTGAAACTTCCGTGGAATATGAAATTGTTATCAACGTAGAGCAGAAGTAAACATTACATATGAGACAACTCTCTTGCTTAGAAAAAGGCTGAATCCAAATGGTGCCAAATTAAAGGTGAAGTTTCAAACTGGCGTGATTTAAGCCGATAACGAAAGGTAACTTCTAGTTCCAAAATAATGTAATACAATTAAAGACGAATTATTTTCACAAACATTGCACGCGTAATTTAAAAAAATATGGCATGCATATGAGAAAAACTAATTGAAAAACCCACGTGAACCAACGTCTTCAGTCGACCCCATAAATTTCATCAATTCTGAAGAAAGCAAAATTTCGCGAGCCCACTCTGCGCACTCCACCATTCCAGAAGGAAACAAGAATCGCCCTTTAAACGAATAACCACGGACTATGTAAACCCTTAAACCCTTGAACGCGTGCGTAACTCGAATTGCAGTCGCTCGACCCGCTCGTCTCACGATCCGTCGTCATGAATCACTTTATATAGAGCGACTTAAATTCTCCATATCCGCACAGAGGCCGTCCATACATCAAAGCCCGAATATCGCGGCGATCGGGATCCGTGAGGTCCGCCGCGACGCGGTGCATCGTTCCCGAAGTTGCGTGCACCGTGTGCAGTGGTGCATAACGTGGTCGAGCATCTCCCAAGTGGGGAGAACGAAAGAGCACAGTGTATACGTGCACAGCCGTGCTGGACATTCGTGGCGGACTAGTGGGACTCTGCTGGAAAAGGGACCGGGTTGGCTGGGTCTCTGTTATAAGAGATCGTTCGCGGAGGAGGGATCGTCGTCGGCTGTATAACGTTGCAACGAGGAAGGGATTGCGCGCGATAGCGGAGCCGGGGTCCTCAGAGGGGCATTGAGGGACACGGTAGACAGAGAAACGGAGCAAGGGAGAAAGTGGGATGCAGCGACGGTTAGAAAGGGACGAGAGGTGCCGAGAAAGAGCGACGAGGAAAGACGGTGCACGCGCGACAGAGACGCAAGAGAGGCCTGCTAGTCTCGCCTTCGTTGACTGCCGCGCGGCGCGCTAGTTTCGGCTTGCCGCTCCGACGTGACGGACGGTCTTATCCAGTGGTCGCCGGTTTCCACGTGGACGCGGCTTTCTCCGGCGTTTCGTAGTGGTTTCCTTTGTTTTGATCGCGTGTGTCTAAACCGGAGTGACAGTGAAACGGCGACGACGGATCATCTCTTGTTCGGTTGTTTTACATTCACGCCGCGTGTACACACTCGGCTGAGTTCGTTTTTCTTGTGCGAGTACGAAACGCGAAAGGAGCGCGCGTTTGTGCGACGCGGACCGTTGGTGTTCATTCGAAACTACGCCGCAGCATTTATTTACCTCGATTTGGATTACCTGAATTTCGGAGCAGCGGACGCGTAGGATCTCGCGAGGGGAAGGAGACGCTGTGCGAAGCTCGACGATCATAAAGGTGCGTCTTGCATTCGTACAAATGTTATACCGCGTACGTACGTGAAGTTGCAGTCAAGGATATACGTATCGCTTCTGGTCGCTCGTTGTAAAATTGTATGAAAAGTTGTAACAGTGAAATACGCTTCTGGTATGCGATCGGTGTCGAGGCTCGTCGTTCGTCGTGTCAAGTTGCTGGTTTTTCGTACGGGCGCTTTGTTTCGGAGTTTCTTCTGCAATTGATTTATCGAGCGACTGTTCGATCGCGTGTATTGCACAAAATGGCGTCGCTGATCCAGCGAACCGTGGTATCTCGCGAAAGCCAAGTTCCGATTTCGGTATCGTTTTGGGGCAAATTCGTGACTTCTGTAAAGTGCACGCGCTTTTTTCTCGTATCTTCGAACACGTTACAAAGGAGTCTCGATGTTTGTGACATTAGTTTGAATGACGTAAAAAACGATATACCTTTTGTCATCGGTAATCTCGAGTGGCTATTCAGACCATGTGACATGTGTATCCTCGACTAACCTATGCACGCGTGTATACATATATGCACACATACGCGTACCGAACTCAAAGCATCGATTCCACATATGTACATATTCGACATCGCATTGGTTTGGTGGTGCATAAATATGCACGCCGTGTGTTGCGTGGAATTGTTTTCAGCGTGAAATTGAACCGTCGGTGTATGTATTTTATAACAGACACGACTCCATTTTCCGCTGCAGATGGTGTTCAGAGAATTTCCGATTTCAAGGGACAGTTTGTTTGAACCGGCGACCGTTAGCGGCGTCGCGATGTTTTCAGTGTGCGTATCGGGTATACGTGTTCGTCTCGCGACTAGTGTCAACAAACTGGGCGGTTCATTTACTCCGTTCGATGGTTTATACGTGGTACACGTGTGCGAGGTAACTCGTAAAAATAAAATAACAAAGGGAAAATAAAAAGAAGTAGCGGTCGCGGCGAAAAGGACGGAAACAACGGTGGGTGACGATTTCCTTCGGCAACGCAACTTCCGTTTATCCGAATAGGAAAATGGGTACCGCGCGGAGAAAAATTTAACGTCGTCGCGGTCGAAAGAATTTTAAACGAATTTCACGGGATCCCCGGAGGATTAAAGTGTTATTCCACGGTGCTTGTTGTTTTATCATCGAGGATGTTATTTTTCCATCGTGAGAGGGAAAGATCGAGAGGAAGGGGCCGGGAGAGGGTAAATGATAGATGCGATATTTATTCGCATTAAATCAACGACGACGAGGTCAGATCGTACCCGGGCCCAACGAATGCGTACATGCGTGAACACTTGTACGTTTTCTCGGTCGCTGAAATCCTTCGCGCCGCTCTATTATGTCGGAACGAGTTTCTCTGTTTCGAAAACCAGTTCCCGAAAAAATGTTTTCCACCGTGCAACCAACGAGCTACCGCGGAAGCAGCATTGGAATTCGTCAGACGACGGGCAAACTTTTCGCTCGGAAATACGACGTTTAAAGCGGATAGACCCCGGCGTCGAAAGAATGCCGTGCTTCGTTGCCCTTTAAACGCGGAGTTTTATGAGCCGGGCTGCTCGAGCATTATTTCAGGGAGATCGTATCGTTCCGTGCCTTTGGGGGGGGGGGGGGGGGAGAATTCGCATCGCGTTTCGACATCCAAAGAAATACAAGAAATTGATTTTCCCGAAGCTTCCTCGCGGAAAATATGCAGGCCGGGGGTTGGGCTGTTGTGAAATTATATTTTTAGAGTTGTTTACGTTACGAGTTATACATTGTGCAAGGGAAACATATAATCGACATAGGCGTAGTGGTTACACGCGATAGAGATGGTTTCGAGGGATATTGTATTTATATTGTATGTATATACGGCGGGTCATACAGGCAGTGAAATTAAGTTGAAAAAAATTCTGTACTTTTATATTTTTTTTTTATTATAGTACTATTAGCAGAGTACTCGTTCAAGTTTAATTTATACTTGTACAATAATTTCGGGGCAAATGGGTCATGAAGCTGTATAGGTTTTCTGTGTAGGTAGAGTTCGGGTTGCGGACCTCTTAATAATTTGATTACAATTGTAGAAAAGTATGCATTATGCAGGCCAATTACATTGCGAACCCGTTTTTAAACCCAATAAAGGATTTAAAGGTTTTAAAACCTCATAAACTAATTTAGGCTCGTATGTTTTATTGCCAATTACTCGCCTTTGCCTTTAGGAGTAGTTTTTATGATCAAGTTTAAAGAGACTGGGAAACACTACAGTATCCTAACTGTGCGCCAAATGGGGAAAACCATTACAGATTGGTGAGTCGTAGAAGCAACAATGTTCAGTAGTTATAAATTGTGCCATACCATTCAAATCCACGGAACACAACGATTGTAGTGCAATAATTAATTTCTGCAAATTTTATTAAACTATATAAAGCAGAAGCAAAGTTCATGATTTTTCAAAGGTCTGCTCCGATGAATCGGCGGTAAGTGCGATTGACGTGGTTAGGATAATTAGGTGTTCATTGTTCAGACATTTTTGTTCTAGTTAAGAAAGTATCGTAATTTTAGCGAGGGACGTGTACAAATATTTTTCGCACCGAACTTGCTCGGGTTTTATATCGACGGTTTGCCCCGAAACCGTGCATCAGATATTTTTCATGGCTGATGAGTTTAGGGATAATGTAGAATGATAAATATAACAGAAGTTGTGAGTTCAATTAAATTGGAAACCGCAACAATGACCGTTTTATTGCAACATATAAAGACATTGAAACACGACTTCGAACAATTTCAACGGACCCTTAAAACTCAGATACGAATAAAATATTATACTCTATATAATATCACAATTTTTACATTTGTTACAGAATTACTTAAAGTTCAGAAACGTATAATACAACGACAGACTGCACAATTCGAGACTTCCAATCAATTTCTGATAAGCTATCAACTAATTCATATGCTAGACTATGGCTTATCCATTTACCTTGTCATTTATGAATCGTCATTTTTTAATACTCATTGAATATGTATAGTACAAGTACAATAATAATCTCGTCATTGCAAATGAATTTCTGTTAAAAGCGCTTTCCATTTTTGGGGAAAATCTTTTTATCTCCTGTTATCGATCGGACGATTAGATTGCGTGCACAGGGATACCACAAATTTTCGACCACTGATAAGATTTCATACGGGAAAATCGTGCGATTTGCGTGGGCTGTATGGGCACTTCTTTGCGGCCACGTCGAACTATTAGTAGGCGGTCGCTTTACTTTATTATGGGCTGTGTACGTAGTTTCTACGGGTGCTTTGACCCCTTGTCTTGGTCCGCATGTTAACGAGGCTTCGTTAATTACACCTCGCGAGATTGCGACAGGGACAGGTGGCCGACGATTATCCATTATCCGTCCTAGAAACGTTGCTCGAAACGGATACGACCAACCATCGGAGATAACTGTTGATTAATACACTCCATTCGCGACGACGGAATCGATGTCCAATTGACCCAGTCCTGCTTGGTTTATCTGTCAAACGGACAAAGACGAACGGGAAAGAAATAACAGAGTCTTGGTATCGATTCCATCGTTCCAACCTGGCACTGTTCGCCACCGTCCAAAAATTCGTTTCCCCTTCTGCAGCGGACCGTTACTTCCAAACCTGGACGATAAAGAGAAGGAAATGCGTATCTGTTCAATCCCAAGCTGTCGAAGGTGGGCCATATCGAGTAAAATCGTTACCTTTGTAATAATAAGGTTTTTTAAATTATTTCTCACTTTTGCTTCCGCCAGTTCGACATTTGTACCCGGGCGCAAACTGATCTCCCCCCCCCCCCCCCCCCCCCCGCCGTGAACGAAACGCGTATTGAATTTCAGGGTGTCGAAAAGTGGGCAAAGATTCGTGAAAACCCCCGTGGGCATAATAGGACAGGCGTATGGTAAAAGTTGAGCACGACAATAAATACGACGGTAAAACGGTGCTGGGTGTACAATGGCGACAACGATGGATCGCTCTAATCCACGAGAGCAGCTGGTACGTTCTTAATTCGGCCTCTCGGGAGTGCTGGCCCGAAAGTGACAAAGGCTAATTTTACGATGGAAAGAAACTCGAGTGTTAAATGCCCCAGCCAGTTCGCCCGACGCGAGCACTCCATCCCTTTTCACGTCTTAATCGAAGGAGACGTCGATTTTTATTAGGGTAATACATTCTTCTACAATGCCCGCGGAATTATCGATCGCCGTTGTTTCTGCGTCGTGTCCTGCTTTACCTCGTGCCTCAAAGTTTTGTCCCTGCCCCCCGGATGAGCACTTTGAAACCAAAGTGGCCTTTTTCGAAGGACGCTGAATCTCCATTGCAGTCTCGAATGAAATTACAAGGGAATGTCGCTGAAATAATTGTCGTCCGTGTCTTATCGTAAGCGGGAACAACGATGTCGATTCGAGAATTAGTTGCAACCGCGTACCTCTGGCTGGTACACCTTCTTATCGGTTCACCTATTGCGATGGAAAAGTGCTCCTTGCAGGTTTAATTGATTTCTTGTTGCTAATTACCCGCAACTGTTCGCGCGATGGACATGCTTCGTTTCGATTAAGAAGTCGGGTATTCTCGGAATGCAGTTTGAAACTTTTGTTCCGTTTTGCTATGGAAATAGTCGTATTAAATGAGATTCGTATTAACCTTGCGTTTTCATTCGAGCGAAATTTAAATCCGGTCATCCTTCTAATTACATCGCTGTAACACATCTTCGCGACAAAATATCATTAGAATAAAGACCTTGTTATAATACGTAACAGCCCGCGCTGGCAGAACAATTTCGACGAAACCGGAATAATACTCATTTTCAGTACGCGACTATCCACCTTGTTCACATAATTATACACCTTGCCGTATTTCCCAGTGCGAAATCGCCGCGATAAAATGTTCTAAATCAACCGTCCGTAGTTTGTGTATACACGATCGCTGAACTGTCTCATTTGCGCTTTAAACGCTTGTAACAACCCGGCACAATCTGAAGTAAACTCGCCTCCACTCGTATCGTAACCAGAGCATGAAAAAGGCGAGGACCATGCAACACGTGCACTGGTGAAAAGAAACAAAAAAAAAAATGTTAAAATATATGCGCTCGAAGCGTGGAGAAATGTCTGGCGCACGAGCACCGGTGCCCTGACCTAGCGCCGAGTTCCATGAATTGTTCGACGTTCATTGAATATCCTTTAACGAAGTTTTCGGCTCGATTAAGAACAACCGCCGCGATCGATATTTTACGCGCTTTTCCGCCTCGCCTTCTATGGCCACGCAACCTTGCATTAAACATTCTAACGACCCTCCGCTCTTTCGCGTTTTATTTCCGCGTTGCTGACCGAACATGAATAATGCATTTCGTTGATTGGGGATAGATAAGTTGCTGCTGGCCGCGATTGATCCTCCGCGGTATTATATGAAAGACGCTGGGGGTGCTTTAATATTTATGCGAGCGCAGAGCGTTTCTTAAATCGCGGATGCTCGAATGGTGATAATTCCACGATTCCTCGAGCAAAGGCGAGTCGAAAATGTGGAGTGAATTGGTTTCGTACAAGGGCCTCGGTCTTGGGGGGAATTGAATTTAAACGAAGCAATTTTTATGACGATAAAGTAAATGCATTGTTGAAACTTTTTGCATCGCCTTGGACCGTATCGAATTCTGAAATTGGAACTAAAACCGCGATTAGAAATAACGACGGATAGCTGGTCTTGGCGAGGCAATCGAATTGTGCCCACTCGAATAATATGCTTGCGTAGCAAATATTCGAATTCGATCCCCCCTTTGAGAGCGGAGCAATGTACGACAAAATTGCAGAAGAAAACGTTCTATGCGAGGAAAGTTCTTAGCCACGATCTCGATGTACAAACGTATTTGTAACAATCTTAGCTCCTCCGTGAATAATATACGTATACATGCTGGTACCGTACGTATTCGTTCAAGCAAAGCATTATTCCATAAACGCGCGACGGATTTCAACAAAATTTTCAAGCCTTTTCCGAATATATTCACCTGCTGAAACGCAGCGAACACGTTTTCTCATCGAGCATCAGCAATTTCGCAGAAATGAACTCGACCTTTCGTTGCTACGATATTGCTATCTCCTTCGGAGCAGTATCGCTATGCAAAGAGTTGAAACACGTTGCATGGCATTCCTCGAAGATGATGAAGAGCTGAAAGGTTCCTGAGTAATGCACAAACGTGATACGCGGCGTCCGCTTCATGCGGGAAGAAATAATAAATACTTGAGAGTCGCGCGGGCGACCGTAATCGAGGAAACTGCCGGAAATGAAATATTACACGGCGTATTACCGGCTTTAATGGTGCAGCGGAAAACGTGGAAATTCATGGTGTGCAATATGGCGATTATATGCATGGCTTCGCCTGGAGAAAGTCGCCACTTTGCCATTCTCGTTAACATTCATAAAGCATCTCGGGCTAACAGAAAATTTTGCTCGTCCCCACGAACTCCTACACTCGACGTTCTTTCCCCCGACCGTTTCTTTTCCCTTATAGGACAGGTCTTGATATTTCTTTCTATTATCCTCGGACACACAGGAATACCATCGGTGAGAAATTTACGATCTCGCCCTGGGGGGGTTTGCACGTGGCATCCTAAGTCAACATTATAATATATTGTCCCGGATCGGTTCGTGTCGACGTTGCGTTTTTGTTTTTTTTTTTAAGTACGAGGAAAACCGAGTATTGCTATTCGTTGGGGGTGAAATCATTCACCGTGCAGAATATAGGGCGTTCCGATTGAATGGACGTCGTAGTTTCGTGCTCGCTTTTGAAACAGGCACAAAAATCTCAAATAGGCGGCGCAGACATTTCTATTGACAATAGGACCGGCGGGTGCACCCGCATATTCTTCGCGTTTACGCGTTGAAAAAAGATTTGTTGCCTTGAAAAAGCGATCGAAAATCAGACGTAAAATTCGCGCCGACGTGACTGAAATATGAAATCGTTTCGCCGACGCGTCTTTTTCACGAGAAACTCGTGCAATTTGGCGATACGAGATGGAATATTTCACATCAAACGTGCATTTCGCGAGCTCTTGCGTATTACACGCGGTCGAAGTATGCGCTACAAGCTCCTGAAGAATATTATAACGTTGGGGATAGAATCTTCTACGAGATGCACTCGTATTATTTTTTACCGTTTCCCCTTCTCCGTCTGTTTGTTGGTCGTCGAGTGTCAATGTTGTACAATCGAAAAGTAAAATAACTGGGTATATTGTTTCCGTTCTTTAATTTGATAATTATTAGCCGTCGACGGCGCGGAATATAAGAATGATGGAATTTAATCCCGAGTGAGTGGACATAATTGCCCATAAATTATTGGAAAATATTCTTCTTCGAGCAAAATGTTATCCGCGGTTATTTCACGAACTCTAATTAAATTGCACATAATTTATCATGGTGTACGAGGAACGCATCGCGCGATAACGTTATAATTGAATAACATTCGTTCTTATGTCCAGTGAGTTAATGACGCGTAATTAAATGAAAATTGCGATAATTGGTTTGTCATTCACAACATAATGCTGGTTTATCAAGGCACGTGCAATCAAACTTACGGGTCCTTCCATTTCATGATATTCTAATTACATTTTACATTACATCATGATATTCTATTACTCGTTCAATCATCAATGTAAACCACATCATTTCAGCGGTTCGCATTTCCGCGAGGAGGAATTATTTTTCAGATAACCTTCTTGTTAAGTTCAATGGGAAGAAAAGGTAAGGGGAAAAGGTACGGAAAAGGAAGCATTAAAAACTAAACGCCAAGAGAGCGTTTTACACAGCGGAGGCTGCGAAGTTCATTCCTTTCACAAATATTCGACCCACCGGTAAACGTTTCTCGTCTTTCTTCTCGCCCTTTCCAACCCACTTTTATGCAATTGAACGTATATAAGAAGAATGGTTACAAAGCCGGTAGATCATTCGCCTTATCAACTAATTTCGCCGTTTTCCGGGCTCGAACCAACCCCTGTCCCTGGGCATTTTGTAAAAGTAAGTTCAAATAAATGTTGAAGCACTTAAAGTAATCCGAGGGCTTGGCGTGGCCTCCCGATTATTAAGCAAAGTCCGCGGGATGTGCGACGAAAGGAGCGCAAATGGGGATGCGCCGGTGTCCTGAGCGGATTAATAACGTTGAAATTACGTGGGCTCTGTCTCCGTCCCCCTTCCTCTATTGTCCGCCACTTCTTCCACCCTTTTCACTTCCTTCTGCTTATCTTTTTCAGTCGTCTCGCCTGTATCCCCTGCTATTCCACGTCTTTCGTTCGTTTCGCTCTTCTTATCGCTCGCGGCAGAGTCAGATCGTTGAAAATTGGTCCGCGGCTACGGTGAACTGTGAAAAGTTTGTGCACTGTTTACCGGATAGGAGCAATTAAAGTGCAGGAGATTGTAATCGCGTCGTAGAATTAAAAAAAAAATAATATCACGACCAGCGACGCGTCTCCTGCACCCCTATTATTACGAGGCTTTCGCGTGGATCGAAATTGTAATAAATAGGAACCGGTGGTTTTTTCTCTCCTCTTTTTCATTCGTGCCCCGACGGGGCACGTTTAAAACCCGGCCTTCCGTAAATAGCAGAACTTTCGCAGCTATTCAAACGTAGGCAGTACACTTCATTGTCATTCAAGCGGTTCGCGACTGAGGTCGAGTCTGGAACCCGTGTTCCTTCTGTGTCGCTAATTTTCGTAGTCGAAATACGTAGAATCAGACTTTTAGAAGTATCGCCGCGGTTGGATCGCGGATTTCAACGTGAAGTACGCGATCGCATATTCAGTTGAATGGTAGCAAGGTATGGCGTGCGACCCGTTTTATTTCAAACGTGTCTCTTATACTAAGAATGATACTAAGGGTATCGACGATCGTTGCAGCGTTTGTTAAAAGAAAAAGATGCTGAAAGTCTGACACGTTGAAACAGTCTTGGCAGTTATAGAATAGGGTGGCAAACGCTGGACGTGGAGTCTGAAATCAATTCTGTTGGAGTAAAATTTAGTTCCGTCGATCTGTATAAGGTTTAGGTAATGAATTCGTTTTATGTAAAATACAACGATCCTCTTTATTTACTGCTGCAAATTATTCCTAAAAAATATTCCTTCGGCGAGAAAGTTTGTTTCGTTGAACAATGTAGGCAGATATACACCTTTTCTAATACATGACACGCGATCGTCGGATTTGATAACGTAGAAAGAGCACGACGAACATAATCGATATTCCAAAATACTAGTCTACAGTTCTAAATTATGGAACTTCTCCAAGCATTAAAAATATGTACGGGTCGAGTGCCATTCTGACACTTGAATTGCTACGAAACTACCGTCCGCTCCTTTCTACGTCCGCATTGCAAGACCAGAAGTCGCTTAATTTCACCTTTCTTGCCCATGTTTGTACGATATCCCCGTTTCTTCGTTCGCAACAGAATGAGTCACGCGAAATATTGCCCCGATCTCTGACACGGGGCGCCGGGAATCGTCGTATCGGCCATTAACCGAGCAAGAGGAGCGGCGTAGCAAGTGTTTCACGATTCATTCTGCCACGTTTGATCCGTCTGCGACGGATTTACCGTGCAACCCGTTGCCGAAGTCGAGGCAGCCAGTCGCAGAGTCGTTGACCGACATGCTAAGAAGCCCACGCGTATTCTGCACGCATAGCTGACCCTATGTAACCCACGTAACCCCGTTCGCGACCGACGAACGAGGAAACGAATGAATGAACGAAGTCAACCAGCCAGCGTATCAACGACGAACACGATCTATCTCGTCTAGTTTCTGTACGTACCTGGGCAGAGCGTTGCTTTAAATTGGAAACGATAACCGTTTGCTAAGATTGTGGGAGGTGTTCACCTGGTCCTTTGTTGCACAGTGTTCATAGTCGTGGAAAACGCGGTTGGATTATAGAGTGCACAGCTGCAGCCACGGTAATAGGTCCCTGCTTTAATTCGGTACGGCGGGGGGGGGGGGGGGGTAAGAGTATGCGCTATGGGTATGCTGATAATCCATACCGGGAAGGTAAAGTGCTTTTTATTTTGCTGGATCGTCCTTACGGTGTTCCTACATTCGCTATTTATCTTGGAATATTGCTGGTTCACTATTGGAGATTCTTCAAGATTTACCAGAATGATTTCAATCTGTTATTATTTTACGTTTTCCTTGCTTAAAACGAGATCGTTTATTATTGCGATTCTGTTCGATTCAAGATCGATAGAACGGAACGAATGTAAACGAGGTAAACGAGTAAACGTTTCCTTCCTTATAACAGTAGCTCCGCGTTTCATTCCATGCCAAATAATTTAATCGAAGAATGCGTACAGTTATTGTTGTGCCGATACAAAGATTATATCAGGATTATGTACCCTGACACGCATGTGCGGAGGCGGCGTAACGTAAAGGAACAGTCGGTGTCGGTGTTTCTTGGTTTAAACGAGCCCCAGCCGACAGACAGCTCGTGTCGTTTTGTTGCCACTGTTTTTTGCCACGCTTTCGAGACGTACACCCGGTATCTCCAGACCCAAGAAGCTTACGATCGTTTACGATTCGTTTTACGACCGACGTTTTGCGAGTAAATCACAGAACGATGATGTACTTAGTGCGCTGCCTGCTATACAGGGTGTTCCGGTCTATGCGTAGGCGGCGGGGAATCTATAACACGAAGGGAGAAAGAATTTTGTCGGTTGTAGGTTGGACGGCTCAATTCGAAGCTGGCCGAGCTTAAGCCACTGGGCTTAGGGATCGTTCCCCGTTTTGTCTCCATTATCGTAGGTCAAAGGCATTGTTAGCTGTTGTCGTGCGGGGAGGGGCCCGGTGATTGCATTTGCCTCCCGTGAGAATTGGTGAACTAGTGTGAATCTCGGTGATGATGTCATTTTGGGGAAAGACGAACTCGCTTACTTCATTCGTCTGAATGGTATTCACTCCGATAAACGGATTACGACGCGCAATCGAAGCAGACGCGAAGAACCGTTTTCTATAGTGTTTCGTTCCTTTTTGGTGGAAGACTGCGGATTTCTCTGCGCGTTTTGTTTGCAACGATTTCGCGTTACAGAATTTACATCGATTGATTCGAACAATTGTAAAATTCATCCGACAGACTGTTCCCGATTTTTATGTCTCGGTACACGGCTGAAAACCATCCGCAAAAATGTTGCTGAGTATCCAAAGTATGTTGCACTTAACTCTTACCTAGAACGGCGCGGTTGATACGAAACTTTCGATACGATTAAAGAAGCAACGAAACAGAATCGCAACGAGCCGCGTTCAAACGAACATCTCTTCCAGACACCAATTCACACACATAGTCCTCCATTGAAACTGTCTACACAGGAATCTACCCGTCGTCCACGTTAATCACACCTCTATTCTCGATTGTCAAATTCGCCAGACCGCATCGAACGCGATCTCCGTACGAATCTTCACTGCCGAGTTCGCGATATCTAATCGAAAGAAATCACCAAGGGGATCGCAGGGGAAATCCACTTTATCGGTTCCTATGGAACACTCACTCGTCATGCTCGCTTTTGTTTGCCGGGCCGTCTCGCGAATTTTATCGCCGGCCGTAAAGGCGCCGGCATAAAAGCGAAGGATACGAGTGTAACGACACGGGAGAACGAAAGGTCCCGGCTACCTTGCCGCTTACACACGCGAACCTGTCGCCGGATACGCGTACACGGGCCAGCTACCATCAGACTTGTCGACATTGTTCCCTAGTAGTCGAGTTACGTGTCTCGCGAAGAAGTTTCGCGTTATTTCTGGAATACACGCGATACACCGTCCCGTGTGCAGAAGCACGCCCCCCGATACCGGCTCGCTCGCTTCCCGTTGGACTTACAGGTACGCAGGTGCATCGCGCATGTAAAGGTGATCTCAGGACACCGTCTACACGTTGCGCAGAATCCCCCGCGCGCGGTGAAACTTCGCGGCGATCTATGGCTAATTACGCAATCGAGAAATTAATGGAGAGTTTCTGCGGAGAAAGGCCACGCCGCGTTTAGCTTTGCTGATCTTCGAATGGGACTATGGAAAGTTCTGGAAGTCGGCTGATTTTCAGCTTTTTAGACCGGTGTAAATTTTTCAGACGTTTCGTAAGATGAATTCGGATTAATTGCATTATCGCGAGCTTCTTGGTTTCTCGATGCTGTCGAGGAGTCTCTGGGACGTTCGATATTTATATCGCGGAAGAGATTGCGGATAGCAATCTTCGAGTAAATATCAATACGGTCAGCCTCGTGTTGGAGGCATCAAATCAGGTGTACATTTGCGCTGCGTTAATATAAAATAACTAGCGTTCAGTACTCAGGGGAGAATTCAGTGAATCGTATAGCGGAATCGTCTCGGAGGTGAACACGAACATCCATAGTTGTAAGAATATGCCAGACATCATTTAGAGATATTTTAAATTCATCGCGTATCATTCGTTACGAGTAATGGACGTCATTAATCTATGTAGAATATACCGGAGTAGTTTCTAAATGGACGCGGAAGAAAATGCGATTAAACGAAGAGATACGATAAAGGTCGTATTGTACGTATTTTACAATTCGTCGCACTCCGGCGGATAAAGTCTAACTATTTCCTGTGCACACGATACTTTTCCTATTTCCTATGCACACGATATTTTTCCTATTTCTCATTCAATATATTCTGCCCGCGCGTCGGCACGCGTGCCTGCAATAGAAGCAAACGTTGCATTTTGTATCTTCGCGCTATTAAGAACGTGACTGTACAATGAATTGCATAATCGCACCCAGCTATTTGGTCGCGATTCGATGTACGCGTTTCTCGAGTCGGAATCACCTTAACATCCCATTGTCAATAACGACACGGTGAAATAGCAATCGGCGCTTTGACATCCCCGTCCGTGGGTTCAATATTATTTTCTTCATTTTCTTTCGATTTCTCGGAGACAACGAGTCCCCGTTTCCATACTCCTCGCCATTATCCGCTTCCGTGTCCTTTATTCACTTCTGTGGACTTGGTGATCTTCTGTTGCGACTTTACCCGTTTGATCTTCCGATTTTCTTATCGACTATCGCGACGTCGCCACTCGAAAGTCCATCAATACGATCCTAAGATGCTGCCCCCTCCAAGCTTTCGTCGTTCCAGTACCGTTTCTGGTTCCGATACGGTTTCTTTGATAATCTTTACGGGGATCCCTCGATCTTCCAGCGGAGAGGATGCTGGTACCGTTAATTGGTTCAAGGGAAATGAACTATTGACAATCGGCTCGCAGTGCCAATTATTCGTGTTCCTCCAGCCCCTTCGGTGAACATGATTAATGACGACGTGCGCTTCTGCGTTGCTGCAAAGTCATTTCCAATATTCCACTCGAATCAGTTCTATTTCTCTCGATTTTGGAAGTTCGTACCTGACACTGGTCCAACTTGATTTCCTATTATTGTATCATTTTCTATTTCGTATTAGACGTTACACGCGATTTGGTAAGAAAATCGTCGGTCGAATTACGAATTCTTCGTTCGACTACAACTTGGATGCACGTACTATGTGTATCCGTAAGTAAAATATTTCGATTTCTTATCCGCGTGCAGCTTCTCCAAGCAGTAATCTATCGCGGAAGCGTGTATCAATGCCAAAGTTTCTGATAAACACATCCATCGATAGAACCGTGCTATCGTGCACCGTAGGAGGCCGTCGGTCGTGACAACGGCGACGTGGAATCCGACGAGCTGACCGTTTGCTTGTTCCGACTGCAATCTAGCGTCATTACCAACATCACAGAGAGCTCGTTAGTCTCATTTATATTCACGTTGCTCGAGTACAACTTATGTTGCGAAGGAGACGAGGAAGTTGGCCTGGACTGTCCTGCGCTATATCGTTCTTGCGCCGAGTGACTCTCTCGCTCTCGCTGTTCCAGAGAGAAGCTGACAAAGTGCTCCCCGGTTCCGGTCTTCCGTATGTTCTTCACGTTCCGTATAAACTTTCTACCCGGGTGGTAATGCTCCTCTTAACGAAACAACCTCGTTGCCGTGACCGTTGTCGTTGGCATCTCGTCGAGATTGTTTCTGTGAAACGTCTTAATTGCACGAGGGTCGCTTTATCCCGTCGGATGCCACTCGCGTTACCTTGGAATTCGATTTTCGAACATGAGACATGAACAAAGGAGAGACGAGAACGTAGGGAAACGTGGTAACCTATTATTATTGGCCTGTTCATGCGAAGAAGTCTTTCGATTATTACTTGACCACATTTCTTTGCTATTATACGCGAGAAGCATTAGCATTAACGAGAGAGTAATATTTGGAGCACGCGAGGCCGTTTGGTTAACGATGCGAAGCGTGCTCCAAAGACGTTCAAATGTTGACGAAAGTTGCAACAGTAATTTCGTAGCCCGTTGATATACCGAAATTAGTGCCCATACATTCGTCAAACACCTTCGAGCCCTGTCCCGACGAGTTTCACACGAAGTAGCTCCACCAATTGAATTTTCCATGCTCCGTGTACCCGAGCCTTCCGTTGCGAAAAATTCGAAAACGAGCGACGTTTACAGGGCCGGCAACGCGCGTTCAATTCAACTCCGATCGGATAAAGTCTCGCCGTGCTCTCGTGACCAGCGTCAATACTTCCATTATATGCTTCCTGAATGAAACGGTCCCCATTATCGTTGATCTTTCCGCACCAATCGCTTCGAGTCGGGACTTCTTGGAAACCGCGGACTGCAAACGCGTCCATGAATCCCCGGGCCCGCGTTCGTATCAATATTTTCGCGGGGAACGTTCCCCGATTCGTTGCACTGGTTATCGTAAAGTGGCGGCGGTGCCACACGTGCACTTTGATTATTTCACATTCCGCGTGGTGCACGCGTGGCAAACGTTATTGGCCCCTTTGTTCCTGCCCGCTCGGATTTCCCTAGGGCTCGATACAGCTGTAGCTGGTGAAACGTGCCCGGATACCGATTTCGGTGAACACTTCGGCGAACCGGCGCGCAAACCGCGTTAAAATTAACCCCTTCGCTCTGGTATGAAAAATGAAGGCCTGTATGCGCCAAACGGGGCAGAGTTTTAGTAACATCGGCGAGCTATGCGTATAAATATTTGAATAATCTGTTGCGCCACCTGCGATGCGATTTGTGCAAATAATTGCAATGATAATATATTGCTGTAGAGAAAGTTTGCATAAATTATTGAGGGACATTTGCTGGATACCTGCGAGCGTATACGCGCAAAGGGCGAATCGGTGAAAAATGGTTATCTAAAATAATTCTATTACTCGAATTCATTTATTTTTCGTGAGTGGTTTTTTTTAAAGGCAACACATTGTATCTAAAACCTTTCTTGCTGGAACAAGTAATAATCGAATTATATCAGACAGAAGTTCTTGTTCCATCCACTCTGTACACGTTACTGACATCGAAAGGGGGAAGCTCGTGAAATTTGTGTGCCGCGTTGTTCTCGTCGTTCACACCGGGTTGCATTAGTCGATGTTTCAACCCCTTGGATATACCAAACAAATATTACACGCGTAAGCAATGCAGTAGTCGTTGAAAATTCGGTGGCGCGAACAATTAAGCCGGTCTAGGTGCTCGTTTGCCTCGTTACGATTTCGCGTTACGACGCAGTTCGTCAACACTCGAGCCACGGATACCCTTTCGTAAAGTCTACGAGTCACAGAAGCAGCCCCAAAATAAGGGTAGGGCTCTTGCGCGATCCTTTATTGTCTCGAAATGTGCCGGATCTCGCTCAGCCGGTGTTTATCACCAGTGTGCACCCTCGTCGAAACGACGTATCTTGTCGGGGGAGCCAAACTCGCCCTGAATGATGATTCACTCGTGCATCGGGACCCCTCGGAATAAAAATGGCGAGTGATGATGCCGGTGCCTGTGGGTATACACCGTGCCCGTCCACCCTTCGATACGAAACGACAGGAAACTTCTATTACCGCGAAACTTCCCCTTAACGCTACCCTTCTACGCGTGGCCCGTGCGCGATCTTCTCTTGACCCCTGTTTCATTTATCCCGCGCCCCTATTTCGGGGAGAAACGCGTAGATGTTGCATCGCGTGGATGAGACAACTCGAATGGAGAAATTTTAGGGCCGCGTTCGAATTGGATTACTTTTTTGCGCGCCTTGCATGACTTGGGGCAAGTTGCTTTTTATAGCGAAAATTCTGAAGCCTTTTATTACGTTCGATATTTATTGTCGGTGCGTGAATTTCGAACGACGATGAAAG
The DNA here is from genome assembly GCA_948146005.1 of Nomada fucata. Lineage (NCBI taxonomy): Eukaryota > Metazoa > Arthropoda > Insecta > Hymenoptera > Apidae > Nomada > Nomada fucata. Next base: position 12,504,472 of record OX411275.1, read on the forward strand.
GGTTTCCTCTGTCAATGATATTGGAAGCCCTTTTGGAGCGGCGATCCGAATGGGATTTAACGTGTTATTGATGGACGACACCACCTTTTGTCAAATACCCACGTTTTAATTTTGGAAACAATTTTTGCAAGAATTTACAAGGATTAAAACGAATTTACCAAGAATTAAGTTTGAAGATCGTAACTCCCAAATTTATTTTTCACCTACCCTTGCGCCAACGTTTCGTTGCCAGCCACCGCTTATCACGAATGCATAATTACGAGCTTCCTTTCATAAATAAATCAAATTTAATTTGTATCTTAAGGTCGTCGTTTGCCACCGGACGATTTTCCACGCGCACGACAAAGCAAACTATCAAAGCGTACGTAACGACGTTCGAAACTAAACACGCGAACCTGCCGCAGATCTGTTCGCAACAGTGCCGGCGAAAGTCTACATTTCCATACCCGAATGTTTCCACGCGCCGAAATGAAACGTTTCCAGCAGAAGCGACGCTACAATAGAAACACGATGTAGTTCCCACTTTTAAAAGCTTCGAAAGAAAAAAAAGGTGCATATTCGTGGTCACAATACGCGTATCAGCTTTCAAGCTTTTCCCGTCAATTGAATTTCCTGCGCCCCGTCAACGGGGCTGCCTTTCTACGGAAAATTCGGAAATGAGCGTTGCTTGCAGGGGCAGTAACAGTGAATTCGTTGCTCCTGGTAATAAGGCGAATAGAGGAAGGACCCAGGCACCGTGAGACGTAATGTGCGCTGCAGCAAATGTGACTCTCGTGAATGGTGTATGGTTTCCGCTTTATATACTTTGCGGTTGCTGAACCACTCGTGCTTTCGTCCTCTTCTTTCCCCATTTTGCATCCCTCCCCCCTCTCTCTTACTCTTCCGCTACCACCCCTGGCTGTCCCTCTCTGTCTCTCTTGGTATGCACGCATTACATCGCGTTACACTATACCGCGTTGTCCAGCTTTGTTCACCCTCGCGACAAAAGCGTTTTGTTCGATCCTCCGCAAAGCCCCCTATGTCAATTTTATTATTACGTGCCACGCGCATTCCTTCCGCCGCTTTTCGTCGCTTCGGGGAGACGACAGATGCGTCTGGGTGGAATAAAATCGTCGAATCGCGGTGCACGGCGAAGATTTATGTTACCGAAGTTTGGGACCACTGTGTTCGGCGTCCCGAGGGATGGTTAAACTGAGAAGGAATAGTCCAAGCTGGAGGTTAATTCGAGTTAATCGAGAAAAGAGTACGTTTGGGTTGTTTTTTGAGACAGAAAGAGAGAAAGAGTATTTGGCGTGGAGGCTTGTGTTGCTTAACCGTTTTTCGGAGCTGCGCTGTGCATTGGTAATAGAGGAGGATTAAAGGGCGGTCTGTTTAAATTAATCGGGGGATTAGTGTTGGTTGAGATGTGTAATATATTGTGACTTTTCGTTGGGTAAAGAGTCGTCGCGGAAGTACTGAGATAAGTGGAAACGTTTGATTGCTGCAGGGATATTTGTGTAGAATAGAATGTTTTGTATGGAACATTTGTATAAAACAGAAAGTAGTTAAATATTTTGTAAGCGATTTATCGTATCAAAATTTTAATCGTATTTGTATTAAGCTTTGCAAAAAAATCTATATATAAAAATTTCTAGGAAAATTACACAGCTGACGATGCTCAATATTGATAAAGCCTGACACACGTCGAAAGATATTTGTCACGTATTTCTTTTATCGGGTGATTTATGTTTAGGGGGCGAAACCCACCGTGCAATATGGCGAATCGCATTCAATATCTGTTTTTCATGTGCAACACTTTTCGAGAAAGTTATATTACACTGTTTCCCATCCGCAAACAATGACTATCAGTGAACAAATAAATATTTCATATTTTATTATTCTTCTACCTATGGGTATAACAAGTTTAATCAATGTCGAAAATTATCTATTGAATACTAATGCGATTTATTTTTCAAGTAGATTTCATGAAAGTGTTGTATTTAGTAGATTATAAGGAGTCGAAATTCTTCGATTGATCCATAAAAATGCGTTGTAAAATTATTTGATCGTAACATATGCAAGTGCGCATGTATGTACTTCACTGGATAGTCGAGAATTAATATAACTAAAACCGATATCATCCCTTCTGTTTGCTCGATTTAGGGGTATCCTAAAGGAGGGTTGGGAATATCTTTGACGGTGTCTCAGAGCGATTTGGCCACTCGCCAGTCAGTAGTTCGGAAACGTGGCCAAATTAATTGATATCGACGTGCCAGAAATTCGCGAGTATAACGCTATTGCTTCCCATTTCAGTACCTGCCCCCCCCCCTCCAAATTACACCCTTCCACATAAGCAATAATATATCCCGTTTGCCGTCAAACTAACGCAGTCCGTATCTCTCGCAGTCAGGCAACAACGGACAGCAACAAAATACTTACATGCACGTCCGTAAGTACATTGATTCTAAACGAAATCTTTCCATCTCGATGCTATCGAAGTTTATATCCGCGATCTGTCGATCTGTAATCGGCACACGACACACATTCATAACTGCCACGTCGCGCGGGCGTCGATAAATATGACTTAAGCGATTCTTATCGTCGGTTACTTGTGTTCTCTCTGTCCTCTATTAGGTATTATAGTATATCAGCGAGCACGGCTCATTAACTAAACGCAATCAGCGTTTCTACGAAGCAATATAATGCGCGTTGTATCGAGTTTGCCTTATCTCTTGGAGTACTGTTGCTCGCGGATTTATCACCATGCATAACAATCAAAATGGGGATCGCGTTGGTCGGTGATCAAGACGGTGCAACGTTACCTTCTCTCTTTCTATAGTGCAGCTGAATTTAAAAATAGCTTCAGCCGATTTGATAAAGCTTTGCCGGTCCCCGGCTATAAAGGGGAAGAAAGCGTAGGAAATAATCGTTTGCAAGATTTACAATAACACTTGGGAAGTTGTTTCGTCTGCCAACGCCTGCTCCTCGACGAAACAAGAGATCACCTTCTTCGTGGGGTTCTAAATTTCTCATATTTTGCCGCGCTGGCAACTCTAGTGAACTTTCGATAAGCCGAGGCAGACGAACCTCAGCATTAACGTTATCGTTTCGCGGAGAAGCCTTCTTTGGTAGATCCAAGCGTGGAATAGGTCTCTCTCTCTCTCTCTCTCTCTCTCTCTCGAATAACGCTGCTGATCGTATGGATAGTATCGATGCCCCGGATACGAAGGTCCGATGGCCACATGGCGTGCCATAGGGGAACATTGTGCTTCATAATCGACTACACGGGGACCCAGATGCATTGTCCGGCGTGAAAAAGACGATTTATTACATAAAAGATGTCTCAGATTGGGTTGACAGTAATTCATTCTAACATCATTAATAATTGCGGACAGTTTGTTCAGCGTTCATTTTGTACTTGAGGATGCATTAATTCTTGGCAGGAAAAATCTCGTTGAATTATTGTGTTAACTCGACGTGAAAAAAATGATTGCTTCTGAAAAACTTCATTATACGCGGACACTTTATAATTATTATTATTAGCGGGTCTGTTTGTGAATTGAAGTTCTGATCATCGGAGTATCGTTGTCTGATGCTTCTTTTCGAAGGTTGCAAACCAATCTTCGTACCAAAAACCTACCTAGATCTATGGACGATTTTCGTAACCGTGCTCCAAGGCTGAAAATGAGACGACGATGTCGCACAGATGCAAGTCCGTAAACGCCCGAAACTTACGAAGTTTCATACTTCTCTCGGTGAATTCGAGAATGCCGCTTCTGGCAAACTCTTGCTGCAAATCATCCTACTTCCTTCGCCTCACGATTGTTGCAACAACTAATTGAAGCTATTTGTTGAACCAAATTCGATTTATAATAAAACATTGCCGCCCACTGTAGTACAATACTATTGCACGGAAATACAGGTGACAAATGGGGAACAATCGATCACGGCGCAAACAGCGCCGACTATAACGGAATAACGGAACGACGTAATAAACCGATTCGTAATTTATGATCGTAATTATTCCATTATCGACAGGGGTCGATTAATGTCACAGTAATGCATGTCGCGAGTGACACGGAACGGAAAATTTCCTAGCGACACGTTCATCGATTCTTCCATGCCGTATGCGATCGCGAAATACTCCGGACCGAGTTTAATTAAGTATCAGCATCGTCGCTGATAATTTTACTTAACCGTGAGATCGAACGGGTGTTGCGCATTAACGGCGGTTCCGGCGTGCCACGATTTTACGGAAAATTCAGCTATTTGCGGCGGGTGTACCGGCGTATTTACAGAAGGAAATGCGTGCAGGGTTGAATGACGATTAATATTGAAGCCCGACCACGGTATGACCTGCGAGTTCGACGAGGCAGCGCTTTCCTATCCGGACACCGTGTTTCCCGTCCTCTTTCTATCAGTTCGTACACGCCCCGCTATCTCTTCCCCGTTTCTGCTCTCGCCAAGCACACACTACGCTCCGCTGATTCGCTGCGAATCGCTGTTTGCAAATTTACGCAATTTTGGTTTTAAATTAGACCAAATCGGCACAGGCGGTCGCGCGCATATAATTAACAAATATTTATCTAAGGGATTATCACGCGTACTCTTTTGCATAATGCTCGCCGCCGTTTCCTTTATTATTTCCACCGAATGTGCAGTGCTAATAAGCACGTGGACTCGCGCAGACGTATTCTATGCAATGCGCCAGAGAGTTATAAATAAATTGTCCGTACGATATCGTTGGTTTCGAAAGGAATTCATCCCGGCCGAAGACCGGTCGAATTTATCATTGATTTATTGGAAGATCTTCGCTCGACCCTTCCACCTTAACTCGTAACGAGAGTTTCGTTTGTGTTGACCAATGAAGTCCAATCGCGCGGTGAACCGGGCTTATTGCCACTTCGGGCCAACTCTGTCCAAATATGATTTCACAGGCCAAAGTCGGTGAACGAGCACTTCATTAAGAAATTCTGCGTGGACAGTGGCAAACAAGACCCACGCTGCTCGTAACCGTGGCTTATAGACGGGATGAAACGGAGCAGACGTTAGCAGAACAAAGTGTACTCTGGGAGATACACCTTCGCGAGAGGGAGTCGTTCGAAATGAAAATGCGGGAGGTAATCTTAGAAATTCTGTCGAGGAATAACCGTTTTTACAAGCAAGAGATGACCCAGTGCGTTGTACCTTTAAATGAAGGTATTTTAGCCTAACAAGTGAGAAATGAAACTAGTAACAGAGTTTTATAAACTGTGTGGAATAAAAAGTGGCAGTTTATTTGAAAAGTTGCCCCGCTTCTCCGAGTTACTTAAAAGAACGAATATTATTTAATAACAATATTCAATTACCTACAGCAATTACCCATATAATCGTAATGAAATCGGATGTTTTAAACCTTTAATCGTCTTCTTATCCATCTTAATAAATAACTTGGCATCCCATTATCGCCTCAAGCACAACGCTCCTTTAATGACCCCGTAAACGAAACATTCGTCGTTCCAATTAGCCGCGACGTTCCCATATCGTTATCGAAACTTATTCGTATCAACTCCGAGTTAAAAATGCCGTCGTAAAATCGCGCAGAGGCACGTTGGATTTATCTCGAACGGTACAGAATAATCGTGATCCGCGGAACGAGTATCATTCCACTTAGCTTTCATTAATAATACTTTCTTTCGGTCGTTCGAAGGTGCCTCGCATATGCGCGTACATACGTGTACACTCGTGGAAATTAGGCGAGCTCAGGGCACGAAAAATCACCGACGCAGCGACGCTGGAAGAATTGTTAGCTGGCCAGACACCGATTTAATGTCTGCTCGAACTACTGCGGTCTCGTTAAGCCTCGCCTCGTATGTATTCGACGTCCCCAAGATAAGGAAGCAGGAAAGGGAGACGGAAAAGCGTTTCTTGCGAAAGTGCAACTGCGTACTTTCGTATAATAGCTGAGAGCAGGAAACGGAGATAGTAATCGTGCTCGTTGTTTTCCCCGATCTCTCCACCCTTAACGACGGAAAGCACTCGATGCTGTTTCAGAAGATTCATCCTGGAGGTGTTCCACTCGCCCCTTTCAATGATACCGTTAATTCGACCGTTCTTTGGAGTAAATAAAAATTTCCACCCGCTCCTGCAGAGAGAGAGAGAGAGAGAGAGGGGGGAAGTTTCGTAATCACGTTTGCAAGAAAATTAATACCGCTTAAGTAAACAAGATTTGCTGCGAAATAGGATTCCTTTGGATGCCGTGCTGCTTGTTCCTTTTGTGCATAATTAAAGCTGGAAGGATCGAGGAATATGCTCGCTTTTGAGGCGAGCTTCTTCTTGCCTCGTTCCCTTTGATTTCGCGGGGGATAACCGAAATTCGTGTGGAAGATAGTTGGATCTCTCTGCCTTCGCTCGGAATATTTTTCCCCGGTGTCTCTACTTTCCTTGCGAATTCTACCGGTGACGGCTTATCGTTTGAACTTCCTTGGCTGCGTTTAAGTCGCGATTAGTATCGTCGCGACGGCGACCGTTCGCGTTAACAATGACGAACGTTGGGCATTATTCGTGCGGTGGGCGATTTGCATTGCAAAGGCTGTTCGTACGGTGTGCCGGGAGCAACTGGCAACGGTTGCTACCAAGTGGCACGCACGGGGTACTTCCTTCTGGGCATTTCGCTATAAGTAAAGTAATCTCGAAAAGTTGCGTGGTTTCTGTTCGTTGCCGAAGGAATGTATCTTTTATCCCAATTCAATCGGAAAGTTCCACCGACGATCGTTTGGAATAACGATCTCTCGAAGTGAAGTACCATTTCTGTGAAATTGGTAATCGGCGAAGAATAAAAACGATTCGTTACTCCGTATACCTCGCAACGTGCCATTTGCAAAACGGTATTAAATTACAAGGCTTAGAGGGATATCGGGATATATAATAATCGTGCGCCACTAGAACAAATGTGAAAACATTTAAAGCGACCGTGGACAAAATTTTCAAGCAGAATGCAAACCTGTATCAACGGCTACAAGTGACCCCACAGATATTGATCCAAGGAATCACGGATACACGGCAAGTTGCAAACGTCCTGATTTACGTTTGATTAATTACGCGGTGTCTGGTCTAATTAAGCGTCTTGCCGCGCGCTTCAATAACTCTGTCGTAACGATATCCCCGGGCGCCGGCCGCACGTTTTGCAGTCGTGTTTTTCGCCGTCATTAATAAGAGCCCGCGTAACACGGACGGGATCTTGGTGAGAATTAAAAATTGCGGGGTGCAACGGGCGACGGGGCGGTTTTTCGCGAGAAAGAAATTGCACGACATACTTTTTCTCCCGCCGCCTCTTTATTTCACGGGAGTTACGTAGCACGCGTTTAAATTAAGTGTAAGCGGGCTGTTTGCTCGCGCAGACGATGTCCCTCGCGCCCGAGGAGCTCTGCCTCGGTTCGGGTTAGTTATATTACATATTAAAGCGGACGAATTATGCCGCTCGTTTCGCCACGAAGGGAACTTACCGGGCGAACCCCGTCGGTTTGTTACGTTTCTCGCCGTTGTCGTTTGTCGGTTCGCGTTCGCCTTTTTTTTCTCTTCCCGAAAACGACACGGTATTTTCGAAACGCTGGCAGATTCTGTTCGGGGAGCCACTTGCGTGAAATGAGTTTTGTATGGCTGTTTTTCCAGTCGCGCCATTCGCGTTATTCCCTTTTGTTTTATTTCCACGTTCGTTTTCGCATTTCGCTGGTAACGAGGTAACATTGAAAATGAAACGTTCACCGCGACACGTCAACGGGGCGCTCGATTTTTAGCCGCGATGAAAATATAATTCCGTTTATGCGGCAGAGGCACCGGTTCGTTCGCCTGTTCGATAAAATGCTGTTCCAAATTTTGTGTACAAATGTCACAGTGAACGAGCATATTAGAAACGTTTGTTCATATTGTCCGATCTAACGCGACGCCAGATGCTAAACGCCGACGTACCCTGATTAATAAATACTAGAAACGTCAATTACTCCAAACGACTAGTAAAATAGATTAAGGAATAGAGAATATCTTTAAATGCCAGTAGTAATATTGTACTCGATTTTGATTTCCCTCTTAATAGCACGGTACAGCGTAATAATAAATTCAGTTAATAGCACAGACGTTTTAGTTGATTAAGCGACGTTTCGGCGTACCGAGCATTGCAACTGGCACACCTGGGTAATCCGTATGCTTAAAATCATGCCCAATTATCGAACCAATTACCCGGCCGTATCCCGCGTTGCTCCGTTCATCGTCATGAAAGATACAGAATCGGCGTGCTCTGATAGCCGGGTTAATTAAACGAGAGGCTGAAGGCCGCTTGAATTCGCAGGTGAATTCGCTGGGAATTCCCTTGGAAACTATACTATCCGCGTCGATCGGTTGGCACTAACAACACCCTAGCCCACACCGTATGTACAAATGCTTTCCAAACGCTGATGCTCGCGTGGATACTTGGGTACCCTGGAGTTACCGTTGTTGGACGAGCAATAGACGGTTTAACAATCGATCACCGCTGTTTGTTGACAGAATCTGACTGCGATATCAAGAGCTTGTGCACATACGTGGGCTTTTGTAAGGGGAAACTGGAAAAGGGTTGAGGGAAACAGCTTGAGGTAGCAAGTGGCTTTCCCGAAAAGCATGAGTTCAGAGTTATATGCATCGAGGGATATTTATTGCGATTCGACAGGATAGGAATAGTTTTTATTTCATGCTTTTTCTGCATTGCAATGTTTTGTCGATCTTTATGCTTTATAATGAAATACTTGAAACGCAGGACGCATTTCGCTTGGCCACGTTAGACAGATATTTATTGATTATGAATAAGTTATTCCGCGCAGTAAATTATGAACTTTCAAATAAACGCGGCGTGTTTCATTTTTGTGAATTACAAATGACAGCAATGCTTGTATGGGAATCTATGAAGAATGACATGCATTCCTTTCTGTACTGGTTTATTAATACGCCTGGCACAAAGGCTGTTCAGCGAACTCGATTTGTTGATATGACTACCAACAATTTCCTTTCTCTCCGTACAACATTCAACAAGCAAATGTAAGCATACCACTGTCTCGTTTAAACATCGTCTCACGTATTTAATCGAACATTTTTCCCTTTCAATCGATACAAACTTCTCAATTGCATATGCTAAATATTTGGGAAAATCTTCATCATAAATAAAAGGACAACGAATGATCAAAAACTGCTGCCATCGTTCGGTCCTTTCCATACATCCGCCAAATAAATTTTTTTCTTTTCTATATCTCCGATAACATCGTATCACCGAGGAATATTGAAAGTCCCGCCGGTCTAGACTACCCCACCACGGTCCACATTGGGTTTCAACCCCATCTCATCAAAATAATCTAACAAATGCCGCTCAACCAGCGACGCACACGCGGTTACCGTAACACGATAATCCACGCCGTCCTCGTATTTACAAGCGTATGTACTAGCATCCTTAGACATTCAGCAATCAGCAACTAGAGCACTGTTTGGCGCGTGCAAGCCGACTCTTGCGAAAACCACAGGGCTGAGGTTACCAGTGCGCGTCTGTTACGCCAACTTACATACATACGCAGCCGCACGCAGCGAGCGTTCCGGCAACTCGTGCGAGCAGGTGGAATGTGCACGAGGTGCGTACTTAGGAGCAGATATCTACCTAGCTGTTAAGTAGGTAGATATGTGCTGTTCGAACACGACATGACCCACGTGTGCTACGAACTCTGCGGTGTCAGCCCCCGGCTGCATTATTCCCGATATTCTTCGTGAGCAACCCCTGCGCAAATGTGTTCATGCATGCCTCGCCAGGTCACCGATATAATAGCGGCCGACGTGGACGGTTCTCCAGGGGTTTTCTGACCTTCCCCTTCGTAGGGTCGCCGGGCGATGTTGGCCGACTGTGTTTCTTAAGCTTTACGTCGTGCATTCCCGTGTCGTTCTCGTGTGACCCCGTTGAAGGCATTATCAGACCGTGCATTCCTTACCTTTTCTCTTTTTCTTCGTGCACGCTGCCGGAAATATTTATTGCGTCACCCACAAATCTCACGGACTACTGATGATCCACGTAAGAGAATTCTCGGCGGGGTGAATCACGCATTCGAACTGTCCGAGTGTTACCGGAACGATCGAGAATAATTTCTTCCTTATCAAAGTACGGGGTTTTGTAGAATATTTTGAATGTTTATGTTGTCAGAGTTTTTTTTGGTTCTTACATTAAAGTAGCAACAATGCAATGTTAGATTATCAATTCATTTTTATGTGGGGTACACTGTAATATATTATACTTCATTTTGCTTTGGCTTCGTCCTATAATTCACTATCTTACCGGTTCAATTGAACCTTCAAGAGTGTTTAGACTTTACGCCAAACATTTGAACAGGGTCCAGGCTTTGATTTAGCCCTTCTCCATCAATGGGTAATCCGAAACCCCTTGATCCGTCTCGACCACCCTGGGTGCCTCTCGTATCCACCGGTTTGAATTCGTTTCGGCTCGCCTGTCGACCTGGCTTGCCCGCCCCTGCCCCGGTTCGTTTCGCCTTGTTCGAATCCAGCAGCTTTGGTACAGATTCTTCGATCGAGCAACAGTTGGAGAGGGTCAAGAAAGGCCTAGTTGAAAGAAAAAAAGAACGACGGGTGCGCGTTTTTAGAAGGTTCGCGTAGCCACGCGAGTGTAAAACATCCCTTGATCAATTTATAACTCTTCTTTGGAATTGCTGTTCCTGAACGTTTAGGTTTAACCGGATGAAATTTTAATAAGAAATTTTTTAATGAACTTAGGTATACATGCGGCGCAATTAATTATTTAATTAATTAACTGTTACATTGTCGCTCAAATAAGAAAAATTGTCAACCGTTCCATGGGCCCCTTAATAATGCATAACAAATACACCAAGTCCATCAGACAGAAAACAAGTCGCTCGTGACAAATTATCCAGTCGAGACCTAATTGTCGCTACGCAGACCGTATCAACATTCTTGATTGCCTCTAAAGCAAGGACTCTATCGTTCTAAAATCTTTCACTATTATAAAATCATTATCCTGCCGTCCCGTTGTCAATCTCTTTACAAAGCCGACATCAAAACACATTCTAAAAAAAAAAAACAACCTACATCAAAAACCTTCAAACAACTTACTTCAATCCAAATAGAAACCTTCCTGTATATACGTGCATTGATCCACCATCCCTCAATCATCCAACAATACATCAGGATATCTACTCAATTTCACCTGGAAGAATCCAGACTCCGTGGCACGAATACCGTCGGCCTGGCCGACGCTTTTTCTCGGCAGGTATGCGTCAGCCGCCGTTTCCAACGAAAAGAGGGGACCACGACTCTGTCTGCTTTTTAAGCCACTCTCGGGTTGTAAGCGTTAGAGAACAAAGGTGGTTTGGACATGCAGCAGGCGCGCACACAGTGGCAAAGGGTAGATAGATAGATCGGTGGTTCCGTTGCTTGTTACCCGGTACGTCTGGGACAATATATGCGTGCACACGTAAACCGTACTTGCCCCGTACTTATACGGCATTACCATTGCAGGTAATCCCGACGATAGCATACCGTATCTTGCGCACAGTGGCTCGTTGTTCAGCATTATGAGCGGAGGGACTAATACGGACGGCCACGAAGATATTGCGCTCACTGAGACACGCTATAGAAATCCGAATCTCTGCCCAGATGGCAGATATTTCATAAGGAATTCGCGTTAACGCGGCGTGAGAACACCGGGGACGCGCGCGTCCGCGTTTCCCGTTGGAGGAAGCGTTGCTTTCAATGCTGCGCTTTTCCTTTCGCTCGTTATACCGAGTGCCTGTCGGCGGGGCTCTAGCGCCGGCACTGGCAAGATTTTTGATAATGTTTCGATCGCATGATGGAGTGTTATCGTTATGATTGTACACGCGGGCACAGGTACTGAGGGTGTACCAGGCGCGCGATAAATATTGTGGACTACTTTGTGGCGATTTCTAGTAATTGTCAGATGCGGGAAACTTGGAATGTGGTAACCATTCTTGCGGATTAAATTGGACTTTGTGATTGGGTAAATTCGCGATGAGTTTACTTTTATCGTTCTTGCGACCTGGGTGTTTGTTTGCAATATTGCAGGATATGCTGCTGCATTTTTTGTTGGATTGAGGGGGTATTTGTGTTTTGACGTTTGGTAAAGATCGGGTTAAAAACAGATGTACTGCTGGAATTTTTGTTTATTGAACTCGATGTACCTAGATACTTGCGAATAATTTTTATTTAATCTTTTATATGTAATAATAGTAATAATATAAACTGAAACATGAATCAAAATCGCAGATGACATTCCGCACGAGTTGGTCCGCGTACATTTAATATTTCATTTCGTGATTTGCATTTTGTACCATTTATTTTGAATGATATTTATACCTGTTAGAGAGCGAGCATGCGTTTTATGCTAAAGTTGATGCGGCTGGCTTTAATTTTATTCCCCGTTTTCTTTGCACGTTATATTTTGTGTTGTTCCATGAATAATCTTATTTGGAATACTGTACCGAGTAACGTGTGCAATGTGTGCATGTGATAGCTGGCCAAGTAATAGCATTTACTAGTTTTACTACGTAATACCAGCGTACAATGTACGCGTGCACTGATATTTACGAGTCATGGTAATTATATCGGTAAGGAAATTAATTATGTTTTTAATGCGTTTTGCACTGTTTTATGCCTGAAATAAACTAGTCGCGGGTTCAGTATATGTCCTGCTATCACTAGTAAACTTCAACAGTGTGTACTTAATATACTATATGTGTGTCGATAAAGAAACTGAGTGGTTGCAACTTTATGTTCTCCTCGCTTAAAACAAATGAAAAAACGTGGCATGCACGACGGATAAGGCGCAATCTTAAATATCGTAGAAACTCTGGCATGGTACAATATAATACTATTAAGCATGAAAAGTTCTCGATTTAATAAGTACAGAAAATTATACGAAATTGCAACACCTCGACCTTGTCAATTCGTAAAGTTTCCGTCGAACGCAAGATCGGCAATAAAATAATTAATTAAAAGACCGCCGAATACCATTATATCAAACACAATACGTAATCAACAAGAAGCCCGCGAATCGCACCACATCACAACAGCATTCGCCTTACGTACCTTTCCTCTGACAATTGTGATCCTCCGAGCACTATTCAGAAATGATGCCAGACGGTGGTACTGCCGCTTCCTATGTCGTTAACTAATACACATTGATGATCAAGGGAACTCCGCTATCCTAATAATCGAAAGAAGAGATGTTAACGAGTCTGCGATGAAATAGGGGAGGAGGAGGGGGGGGGGCAGGCGAAGAAGATAATCGCTGACCAGAGGGGCGATTTGAAATTTTTCTATCCTTTTGTAGTCACGTCGGTTGGACGCGCGCTCGTGATTAACTTCAGTGCTCACGGTGTCCATTCGGGGCCAGGCCGCCACGCTCGACCGAGCGAAGAAATGCACGCGCCCCATTGATTTATTTATTGTCGAACGCACGAGCCTCACCCCCCTGCTCCGTCCCTCTTATATCGAGAATTTTAATTGCCTGGATAAAACAGCAATGCGCGCGTACCAGTCGCGGAACGGTAATCGAAAAAATATCGTTCGACTTGTCTGGAAAGCGTTGACCTTTCCTGCTGATTTCGTTTGACGCGCGCCTACTTAGCGTTTCATGCGCTCTGCAATTGGTTCGCACTTGTCGAACGGTTCGGTTATTGTACGCGTTAAAGCTTGCGTCGCGGTCCGGGTATTTTTTTTTTGCTTTACAATTATTGGACGTTTCTGGCTGACCGGCGCAACGTGGGAAGTAAATTTCGTGGAATCGCAAGACCGCGAATCGGCTTGTTTGACTTTTAGTTTATGGAAGGTTGGGAACGAACGGCTGCGGTTATAATTGCCTATGGATTATGACAATTTCCATTCGCCTGCATAAATAACGTCATAAATAGATACGAATATGCATGGGCCGTGAAAGGCTTGAGATAGTTTCAAGGAATTAAAACACATTTACATTGGTATTTTAAGAAACGTTTTAAAACGTATCGTATTAGAAAGTATAATGCTATTGTGGAATGCCTTTACTAGTGGAAATCGTTATGCAAATCGAACGTAATGGCCGCAACGAGTATAAGGCAATGGAATTACAATGAGAAAATTCTTGTTGAACGTTTCGAGTGTGGCAGTGTTATTAAAATTGCCGGAAATATCTTTGCCGCGATTTCTAACCGAAAGTATTTCAACGGGTATGTTGAACCGGCGAAAAATCGTGATCTCCAGAAACATAAATGAAAGAAAAAGAGAGACTGAAATATAAAGTTCATTACAGTCTGATAACTACCTGCAGAACTAGTTCGATACTACATCACGCCAGTCATTTATGAACTCGAGCATACAACGAAACGTTCTGCAATATTTCTTCGGAAATCAATCCCTTTAAGTAATACATTTCATAACAGGCGTGGCAGGAGTTTCCGGACAAGCCTCGTTACCATAAGCTGCAGCCAAGGATAATACGAACCTTCGAAACAAAACATTTATCGACCCATCTTTGCATATAGTTTGCACCTTACTTTGTCGCCAAGCCGACTAGATTAACAATGGTTATGGTCAAATTCGCAACGACACTCCGTACATGCAAATTGTATACGCACAAATAAGTGGATACATCGGGCAATGCTGATTATCACTGTTTAATTAAATCACACTTCAAATTGCACATCCGACAATAGACATCGCGACAATTGTAAATGTGTGATGGCGAACCGTAAAAACTCCCGTTGCATTAACGCGAAGGAATAAATTTATTGGCAATTGATCGCAGCAGCAATTAACGCCGCCACCGATATTCCCCGATTAAAGCCGGCCGCCCGTTTTTCCGACACTCGTCCGCATGACAGACGCGGAACGATTTTTGCAAGTCAAAACGGATTTTCCGTCGAACAGCGCCGATTGATAATTGCTCGAAGCAAGCGGCGTTCAATTTCAACGAATGTCCGCTCGACGTGTGTAACAATTATTCGAATACTTCGCATGGTGCTCATTAATTATGCAAACTCTCGGCCGTGTCACGAGCCGAGTCTGGACCCGATTGTAGTAGACGCTCGACCTTAATCACCGCGCCGATCGATCTTCGTCGATTGCTGCGAAATCGAAACGGACAATCGGGGGTAGAATGAAAGAATCGAAGGGCGAACTTTATTTAGCTGTAACCCGATGACAGATTTGTTGAAGCATCTCTGTCGAAATTTGTTGGAGAGACCGGAAACTTCGCGAATAGATCTACGTACTCAGTCGCTCGGTTATTCGTGGAATTTAATAATCATCCGATATTAGATAGCTTTGCTTGTATGGGCGTATTAGGAATCCCGTATCGATCGGCCTGCAGCCGGGGGGAAATGGAAATGTTGTACGTGACGTGGCATGATTATGCGAATTCGAGTGAAAGTGCAAATACGCGCGTGAATTTCGATCGACGGAGGACGGCTTTATGACGCCGGTAAAGATCAGCCCCGTTTCGGCGTCAACGGATGAAAAAGGTGAACCGTGTCTGTGCGAATTAAATTCTTGTATCGGAGTGTAGCCGCGGCTATTCTTGGCGCACGCGGACGGTTAGATCATTTTCTCTCTGGGGAATCGTAAGAAAATTTCGGCCGAAAAACACTGGCAACCGTTGCACCATTTTCAGTAACGCAATTGGACATTGCCGGCGTGTATCCTGGCACCATGAACTCCGCGCTGTCCGAAATGCAAGGTATTATAATTATTGTGCGAAATTGAAATGTTGCACAATTTCGTACGAATTTTCTTTTTATTAGTTCGCTGAACTATGCTCGTTGTATGATATATTAGTTGCGCAGATATTCCGTTGAATTTATTTACGTGGAAAATAGAAAGTAATGGAATATACTTGACGATATGATGACACGAAACGAAATTAAAGCACAGGTTAAGGGTCAATCGATTATTTCGCTCTTCCGTGCCAGGTGTTTAAAAATACGTTAACAGACTTTGCCCACGTAAACAAAAAAATATTAACGATGTTGAAATCCGCGAACTACTTTCTACTATTCGTTGTGCCATCAATTATCGATCGCTGTCTAATTCGATGATAATCGCGAAGGCAAAATTCTCGCCGGCTCCGTTTCGTTAACGGCGGCACCGTGCCGTTTCTACGCGTATGTATTTAGCTCCCTTGACATTGTCATTGCGTTTTGTAACGCATCACCCGTGTTCGCCAAGCCGGCGTCATTCACACGTGCGCACGTGATGTTACGATTAACGAAATTAGCCCGTGATCCACGATGTTCTATTTCTGTGCCGTCACGCTGGACGCAGGAGGTTTGTCGAGCACTTCCGATGGAAGACAGCGGATGTACACATGTCACATGCCCTAACTGCGCGATGCCCAGCACGGTTTTAGTTGCTTGACCCCGACATTCCGTTCGCCGTTTCCATATTTTGAGCAACGCGATGAAGATGGATAGCGCGAAGCTTAATCAATTTCCCGTTGTCCCGCAAATTAGCAGATTTTTACGGGACTTCGGAGCGACTAATCTACCGTCGGCTATTTGCGATCGGAAAGATTTTCCCTAATTACTATTTCTCACTCGGGGAAATTTGCGTTGAATTTTGTTTGAAGAATTACCGCAGAAAATGTTTCGTACAATTATATAGCTTTTGTCAAATAGATTTTACAGCTTTTGCGCCACTTTATTCGCCGTCGTATTATTTCGGGACACCTGAAACATTTTCGTGAACATAAAAGTCATTAGTAATGTGTGTAATATCCGACGAACTTGAGAACGGGCCATTCGCCGAATTTTGAAAGATGTCGCAGAATATTATTAAAGGGAACACTCGAACGATACAAAGGGACGAAAGCCTCATTATAGAAAAACGCACCGGGGAGTTTCGAGATTAAGTTCTGTAGAAAAATTGGCGAGGAAAAGCCCTTACGTGTCATTGTCTGCTGCAGTGTCATTTATCCGGGGCAAAATGGAGTTTCAGCACTGTTCACGACCATTTCCCTTTCCTCGCGCGAGTGGAAGTTTGTCCGGAGTTGAAGATTGCTCGAAGTGGAAAAGAGCCACGTAACACAGCCGGCCGGAGAGGAATAAAACCGATGGCACTTTCGATCGTGGTTGTAACGCAAGACGATCCATTTATTAGAACCTTTTTCTCCCTTCTATTTCATTCTTATCTAACGCCCCTTCCACGGTACGGGGTATTCCTAGCGAATTCGAATTGACTTTCGAGCAAAAAGACGAACGGGGCAAAGCGCATCCTGTTATGCGATATCTCTTCGAGAAAAAGAAAAAAAAAGGGAAAAAAAGGAGAAGAAAGCGATCCTTACCTTTCAAACGCAGCGCGAAATGCACTCCATTTTTATTTTCGCTCAAGTAACCCGCCCATTGAAGATAATAATACGTTTCTACAGATGATTCGAATATGTAAGAGCACGCGGAACAAAACGAGCATCGTTCGAGGGTATCGCAAGCGTTTTAAGCAGAGAAGTGTCAAACGCAGGCCTGCTTGGCCGTGTCGATCCGCCAGATACAGCCTCGTGCTTTTGGTTACCATGAAAAACACTGCCCCTGTCAATACCATCTTCCAACGTGAACTGTAAGAGAGCCAAAACCTCCTCGGACACTTGGCAACCCTCTGGAAACGTCGAATTTATGTATTACCGTTCCCGCCTCGTGAATGGTACACGCGCGACAAAATAATCGACGCTGTATCTAAGAACAGCAAGGGAAAGTTCGCAGAACCTCGCGATAATAATTGAACTTTCCTTCCGATCGGGATCACCATAACCATGCGGACGCGTGCAATAAAAGGGGAATGCCCCGTCAAGAACGGAACAAGAAACGTGTGCGTAATGTTCGCGCGAACGATGGCCACGGCCAACATTGGAAAGCACCATTTATTGGCCAGCATCGATTGGAATCGAAACGCTACACCTTGCGTTATCCTTTCTAGAAACGTGCAGCCACGTCCACGCTTCGTTCGATAATAATCGTATTAATCGTAAAATATTGCGCGCGCGGCGCCGATAGAATTTCTCGAATCTGCGCGATCTCACCTGGTTCGACGCGTCGAACGGTAAAATCGTACCGAGTGTCTGTACCCCATACGCGAGATAACCGTTCGCTTTGTTGCGAAGTCGCGTGTTCCGCTCGCCCCTTTCTCCCCGTTTAATTGCGCGCCGCGTACAGAAGACGTCCGTTCAATTTCCTCGCGGACGAGCCACGTTGAATCGTCAGGATATGATAAATGCAGTCCCTGGGTGCCACGGTGCGTGCGACACCTTATCTACACTGTCGATCGTAGATTTATCGAGCGTTGCTCGACGAAGGCCCCCTGAAAATCAATTGCGCGGCGCGAGAACTGGGCTTCAATCTCGATTCCTCGAGAGGAGACCGGCTTTAATACGGTCGTGAGTAGTGGGCCGTCCGTAATCCCGACGAGGTTATTAATCTGCCGAGCATCGACCACGTCGTTTGTTCCGTCGGGGAGCCTACCGTTGGCAGATATCGATCCCTCGCACCGTTCTTGGACTTTTCGTAGCTTTCGTTTGCACGCGATCTTCGTTTCGTTTTTAGCTGCCGTTCAGCGGTACGCTCGGGACTGTACGTAATATATAAAGGACGCGACTTTTGCGAAAGGGGCAACCTGTTTAGAGGTTTAGAAACTGTAGAAACCGCCGTAGGTCGTTATGTCGTTGCTGGTAATGGAGTTAAATGATCTTTTATTTTCCGCGATTAATATGTTTCTTGCGTGTAGCAGTAGTAAAGGCGTTCAAATTCATCTTATTTGTCTCACGCGCGTTGATATTCGAATTATTTAAATGAATACCTCCGACGCTTTTATCTTTACAGGATAGTTCACCCGAGCCTTGTCCAGAGAATACATTTTTTCAGGGTACACAGAGGAACGCCATAGAACCATTCGTTAAACCCTGCAATTAGAGTTTCGGTTCATTTCAACTTGTTGTATCAACTTTCCTTCTTGCCAATTCGCGCAGTACGTCCCATTTCTCGCAACATTTACTTCAACCGCTCCTCGGTCGTAAATACCACCAAATACATATCCTCGTCGGGGTTTCTACGAACAGCATCGGCCAATGCGCTCCTCGGACGTACGCGACAGCGAACAGCCTCATAACCGAATGCAAGCTCGAATTGCCCCACGGAGCACGGCGTGCAAGGAGAACGAAAAAGAAGGGAGGTCGCCGGCTACGGGCGCAATCTTGAACGTCGGCCCCCGTGGTACTCGAGATTGAATCAGCGATTTGAATGGGGAATGAGGGGACACGGCCCCGTCGAAGGGAACAAGCGTGCCCGTGCCGGTGCAACGGAGCGATATCGCGGGTACAAACGATCGAATCGTAATTTCGGTAATTACCGTCGCGACGATAAGCCGCAGTGACCGTTACACGGACGAGATTATCTATTCTTTCTGCGAGACGACGCTGTTATTGAATTTCTTCGTGTTCCATTACGCGGCCGTACACGGGGATAGGTTTAACAGAAGCGAACTGCACCGCGAGCGGACCGGCCGGGACGAGATTCGAGTAATTGGCCGACCCGATAAAACTCGAAGCAGACATTACCGAAATTTCTATTCCACGAGTTTCGCCTTACGGCAGTGCCGCGCGCACCCTCGGAACACCCTTTCTCACGTGCTGCGTTCTCATCCACCTCGACGCCGTTCGCTTTATTTTAATCCCTTCGCGTTGGCGCGAGGCCCGCTGGTCGAACGTGTGTATTATGCTTCGCGCGAACGATAAACCGTTTCGGTTAATCGCGCTTGATATCTGCCACTTCTCGTACAGGCGAAACTTTAGGCCGGATTTCTAGTACGTATAACGCAACCGGAATAATGGCAGGGTAGATTGCGGGGGATACCAGACCGGCGAAGTTTCGGAATTGCAGTTGAAAATTTCGACCGTAGCTGCCTTTGCTACAGAGGACCGCGACGGTGGTTAACGTTGGTATCGCGATTTGATTTTGGAAAAAGTAAAACCGGGGCACTGGAGTTCTCTGGGAGTTATTTTTAACTTAGCGCGGCTGTGGAACTGGAAGGAGGAACTAATTCAATTTTGTATCGCAGCTAGTGAACGCTCTTGGTTAATTGAGCAATTAGGTAATATTTAGTTCAGCTTTTTAAGATGTATCATATCGATCGAACCTGGACGGCCCAAATTCGTTTCCTTCCATTTCCTGTACATTCGTGTATTTATTTCTCATCCGCTGCGCGCAGCGAGGATACCAAGAGGCTTGTACTTCTAAACTGCAGAAAATGTCCGTCGCATTGTTCTCTGTATTTAACGATCTAATTTTCCTTCTTTCTTGAATGCATTTTTATTTTGCTTATCTTGTATTACATATCGATTACGATACATATCTTGCATCGAGCAACAAATTACCGCTCACGAACCCAGCAATTTCCAACTACCGTTCCGTTACAAATAGTAACGACAAATTTACCACTGATTCAGCGTTACTTCGAACACCGAGCATCGCGAACCATAACCGGCACACCGTTGCTCCCTCGCGACGAAAGTTCGCCCGCGGCCAAGGTGCGAAACCACTCCGACGATGCTTCGCAACGATTATCCGCGAACGAAGGACGAACGAAATTTTCCTTTGATCCCCGGTCGCTGACCCATCGGAGCGCAAAGTGTAATGCGGTATCGCCCAGCTGCAATACACGCGTACCCACACGTCGATGCGCCACACGAGTTTTGCGTTCGCTCGTTGCGCGTTTACATCGACGAGGCGGGTGTGATAATCAATGGCTTTCCTCCCCCCCCCCATTTATTTCTTTTTCTTCTGTTACAGGTGAGACTGACAAAGGGCTCATTGAAATTAACGAAACGTCCGGTCGGTTATTGTGCTCGGCCATAAAGGGGTCCCCTACACCGTGCAGGTACGCGATCTTGTCCGTTTTCTCTCGCGCCTCTTTTGTGCACCACGAACGCCCCTCCCGCGATTGGTATTGTACGAAATGCATCGGCTCGCAAGCGCTCTTAGAATGACGCGCGATCTCTCGAGCACACGGGGGTTAATCGAAGTCGAAGTAAAATTCGACGGCCGTTCGCGAGGCTGTAATTACCGTCAAGTTGACGTGGGGACCGGTGGATCGGTGGTGAATCGAATCTGTGATTGATATCGTTCGGGGGGGGGGGGGTATATTTGACCGAGAATTCGCGTCTGTAAGAACTGACGGATACCGCTGCCGGGCGTTCACCCGGGGAAGTTTTTGAACACGCGTACCTCTGGATTGCCCTGGAACGGCACGTGTTTCTGGAAGGGTCTGAATTTGTGCACGGAAGATTGCTGCTGCCTGGAAACGTTTCGTTAGATAGGATAATAATTATTACGACAGCGGCGGCTAGGATAATAGTAGTAACGAAGATTTTATTACGACCGCGGTGGACATTCACATTCGCAGAGAACGGTTAATTGTGATTAGTAGATACGGGTTAAACAGACGGAACTGTGGCAATAGCTTTGATATAATGTTTAATCAAGGGAATAATAAGTTTAATAAAGCGAACGTGGCGATTCCAATACGACGCAAGTTATTAGACTTTAATTTTGAGTATCATAAAGGCGTTGGTGCATGGATTGTCCGTGTTGAGCTTGCTAATTCATTACATAACCCTTTGTTGAAAATACTGCCATGAATTTGGAACCCAGACGTCACTTCTGTTGCTTCTATGAAACGTTCCGACGTGTCGCAATTTATTATCGGATGTTCGCGAAAGATATTCGTAAGTGGAATATGTTCTATTCGATCAGGCCTGAAGTGTCCGAAAAAAAAATTGTGATAGAAAATAACGGCAACATAATTCGCGCCTCAAAGGATTACGTCCTCGACCGTAATTCTTCGCAAAGACATCGCGAACCTCTTTCATGAAATAACATTGTTACCATTTGTTAAGCTGCCCCTCTCTGTCTGGCGCACCGTGAATTGAATAGCCGGTACGAATATTCGTGGAAAGTCCAGAAGCTCTCTACATACGCGACATATTATCTCCATTGCACTTGCACGCGTCGATGATGTATTGGCCAACTGTTCTTGTATCATTTTCTTGGAACGTCAAACGATCCATTATCCCTACGGCCCGTTGGTTTCATATTTTCATCGCTTCGCCAAGAAAGTCAGCCGTTTTCGTTCCCGGTTCTAAAACGGTCCGCGCGCGTGTCATCAGCATACAATGCCGCGAATATCGACAATTTCCTCGAACAGTTTCCCTTGCCGTGCCAATAGCAAACGGTTGCCATCTGTTCACCGCCGCTCCGTCAGAGATTTCACCGTGGGTAAAATGGCGAATCTGAAAGGTCGTCGTGCACTCGTTGCGTGACGGGGAACGGTCGACGTCTGTCAAAGCGGTCTATGCTAATGCGACCGCGTATTCTAATCTACATTTTATGCGAGCCCCGTTCCGATTTGCGATTATAATCCCCGAAGATGCATAGCCTTCGACGTAACCTTGCCGCGGATGTCTTCGTCGACGGTACGATCGCTGGCCCCTTCTTTCGTTCGCTTCGTCGATCGTGCGGGAATCGAGAATAATGCGCCTGGCTCTTTCTCATTTGCGATTCCAGCCGTAGGAGGAGGGCCGCGAGGACGAGACGAAACGGTGACTAAGCCGTGTTCGCGGGAAACATTGAATTTACCGAGTATTCGACATTCCGGACTCGATTAACGCTCTCTCGAACGCGTCCTGCGTGACGACCGGCGACCACTTCTTGCACCAGTCCGAGACTGGCACGGACGTGCGTGGAATCGGACGCGAATCCTTTTGGAATTGAACGGGGGAGGGTTTCTTTGCGAATCGTTGTCGGCGCGGAGAGCACGGACTCGTGAACGCTGTGATTTGTTCGTTTGATCGGCTCGAAACGCGAGAGTGTGGGTACTCTAATCGGCGTTGTGAATTCTCGCCCCTTTAAGGTATTAGTTTTTTTGTAATTTTAATTGGTAACGCGAAGGATTGCGAATTTGGGTTACAAAAGTTTGCGTATATTTGAATGGGACAAGTTTGTTTAGTTTTTATCGATAGTTCGCGGATTTATGGCGAACAGAATATTATACCTTCGTTCCACGTTACGGATACCTACGATTACAATTCTATTTTTAAATCTGGCGCCGTTCGAGCCGCAAGATTCTTTAAAAATCGCATATGGTTCCCGAGGTATTGAGAGCTAACAAGATATGCCGATGATATCAGCTACAGATTAATAATTGTGTCATATTTTAATACCTTGAAGAGATTAGCATGTGGAAATATTAGTCTGCCAGTCGTGGCTATAAATATTGAGATTATCTTCTCGCGGTGTTATCGAACGTCAGTGTTTCTAAACGACAGTAACGTTATTTATAAATGGGCCAATGAAAAATACATAACCGCATACGTGGACCTGCACTACATACTTCCATCTTTTTGCGCATTTTGCATTTAATCGTATTTCATGGATGTTAAATTGCACTTTCACTTCGGGATATTTTTTCCTTCAACTTGCGAACGCCTGTCTATTCCTGAAACCTTCGCAATCTCGCCATTCCGAATCGCCTCACGCTACTGCATTAGCAGGAAAAGATGATGCATAAAATGAAAATACATAAACGAGATACATTTTGTATTAAATTTTGAATAACGTTTTTAACTTTACATCGTCGTTTAATATGATGTAAATAGCTTTGACCGCGGAAAATATTTTCACCGGCACCCCAATGAAACTATTTTCATGGAACACAGAGATATGGAAACATTTTTCCATACTAATATGAAATAAATACCAGGGAAAATATATTCGTTGATTTCTACGTTTTCTGTGCAATCAAACACCGAGCAAATCCGTATTGAACAAGAGGAAAAAGGTTGCTCTATTAATGACATTTTTCAATTCTGATAAAAGAAACATGCTGCTTATACGTTGCACCTTGCATAAAATGAACACAAATATTACGTAGAATAAACATAAAAAAATATAGTGAAAACTCTCTGAAAATAATGCCCGCTTCACGTAAAAACTTTAAGCATTCAAAACTTAATATCTTTACTGTTTCATAAAATTGTCTCGCCAGAAATTATTTAATAGCTAAACTTTTTGTGCCCGCCTGCGGAGAACTCGGTTGCCCGAACAATCGATAAACCAAAGATTCCTCGATCAATCTTGATCTCGGGTATATACATATATGTACACGAAACTTTTGGAGTCCAGACGCTCGTACATAGTGAGATACTTGCGGCATCGCACCTGGTTTCTTCCAACCGAACACCAAATCCTCAATTATCTACCTATACACCTCTATGTGCTGGGACTTCGTGCTAAATCTAATCCACCTTAACTTCGCTGTTCACTAACCAAGTTACATTATTCAGCTGCTGCTGTTGCTATCACTGCGACGTTACTGAACCCGCGCTACACCCAATTAAGGTATAAAAACAAAGCGGAGCGAACAAGAAAAAGAAACAAAAGAGTAAAGAAAGACGAAAAGGAGCATTTGAAAAGACGAGTTTAACTCGGAGTTGAAAAACAGCATTCAAACCGAACAGCTTCTCTGACATACCTTTAAAAGCTTCGCCCTTAATGCTCCGAAGACCTAAATTCTTAAAGACCTAGAAAACAGTAGTTAACATCGGGCGTAAAAAAAAAGAGAAGACAGAAAAGAAGCGAGCGAAAGCATCAAACACTCGCGGCTCAATGCACCTCTAATATATACCCCACCGAACTGGCAAGGTAAATTCCCAAGTTTCCGTTGGCACTCGCATTTAACGTCGATTACAATGGCTCGTATTTCTTTCGAATCGCGGATTCACCTTTGTGTGCAAACTCCGCGCGCTATTTGCAGTCGCGACTCTCCAGATTTATCTCGTCGTACCGTTCCCTCTCGTCCGACCGGGTGTACCTGCGCTCACCGGTAATACTCGCGCCGAGGCGTTCCTCATTACGGAACGTCGCGGTCGCGCGTCAACTCCGACGTTAAATTTCTTTCGTCGCGTCTTCCGCCCTTTCCACGTTTCTTCGGACGTCGAGAGGAGCCGGTCCGTTTCTCTTCTCCTTCTCCTTTTTCCGCCGGACGAATTCGCAGGGATGATCGTTCGTCTTGCCGTCGCGACGCCTTCGGGTAAAACATCCCGGTTGGGTCCGCGGCAGCAGACACGACTCTGGTTGCAGGTGTCACGATGTGGTTTTACATGATTTTCCGCCGTCCCTCCTCCCGTCGCTTTCCCCCTGTCACACCGCTTTGGACACTCGCGCGAAAATCTACGTCCGCGCTCGCGGCACGGGCGCGTAGGCGCGAATCCGGCGTTATTAATGCATTTATTCATGGGTGTAATTAAAATTAACGGGAGCAAGGTGCCGCGCGTGGAACGCGAACACCGATGCGATCGTTATCGCGATCAGGATGAAGTATTATCGCCGGCGCGGCGTTGGCCCGGCTCGTTGAACGAACGACGAAGAGACGGGATGCTGAGGGATCGGAGATCAGTCCGATTTCGTTTCGACCGAGTCGCTTGTGGATTGCGATTTCGATACGTTCGCGTAGGGACGAGGCGCGCGCGGTGTGATCGACGAAAGCATGGGCGCCGGTAGCTAGCGGTTTAATTCATTGGTGGCTGTTTGAAGTTATTTTGTTAACGTGCCGTGCATCAGAATTGTTTCGTGTAGAAATGAAATAATTCGTTAAACGCGTATCATTAATGATTATCCGCCGACGGAACATTCATGGCCACCTTCCCCTTGCAATATAACACAATGCACACGAATAATAACGTCCGCAATTTTACGAGCTGCCGTTGATCCACGCTTTCCGTCGACTTATTCGCTCGCGGTTACTTGGATCGGAGCCGACCGTTAACGCGCAATCCGCGCTCCGATTGTCCGGTAAAAGGTGATACCGTGTTCGAGCGTAGAAAATAGACGGGTTTCGTCGAGCTGGAAGCAACGAAACAGGATGACCGGTCGGCCCGTAATTACGGTAGAAACTGAAATTGCTACGTGGTAACGCGAACGAAGGCAAGTTGCACGCGGACGATCCACAAGGTGGCCAAACTTTTCGTTTATCTCGCCGTTTTCTCACGCCTGGTTCCCCGAGGCTGACTTTCCGTGACACGGTCTCGAAGATTGAGCTTGTCACGAAACTTTTAATGAAAGATCCCCCGGACCCACGCAGTCAAATCGGACCGGCTAATTCACGGTCTGGTTTCGCGTCGATCTAGTTCCCGTGGAACGAAGAAACGAAGGAACGAAGGGAAGCCGCTTTTTCGGCGCGGTCTCGATTGAAAGGAGGGACGCCCGACCTGCGGGAACGGTCGAGGATTTATTTTGCCTAACTTTCCCTTTCTTTGTTTCCTTAATTGATCTTGCATGCCGGACTTGACGTTGATATATAGTATATTATTGTATTATTGTAGGAATTGTTGGGGTAATATATTTTCTTTCGCGTGAATATGGTTGACGGCACATCTATTTGTATGCGTCAAGTTTTTCTATTTCACCGATAGCTCTTTAGCGGTCCTCTATGCTGCACAAATATTGACCATTATTTCAAAATCAACTTGCCGTTGCTCTTGTTAACTTTCGCGAAATCGCCCTTGCCTGTTTTCTCAACCATGGAGCTTACCTTTATCGTTCGGAATGTTCATTAGAAAATTGGAGGATCGTTCGTTTTCTCGTGTTGCCGCACGCGCAAATTGAAACGACACACAGATGGAACGAACCGAATATGAAGCAATCCAAGCAAATTGTTGTTTCGCCTGAATGCGAGTGACACGATTCAAGTCCGTTCAGGTTGTCCGCGGCGAAATACGCGAGCCATTCATATTTCGCCTTTTTCTCGGCGTGGCAATTAGCGCGACAAAAGCAGTGAATGGGCGCGGGCGCGTGCTCGTTTTATGAGTTAATTGAACGACAACAATGGCCGAAACCCGTACGCGAATTTCGTCCGGCAGAGAAGAAACGTGCCCCGACGAGATAGAAACTCGACGTTCGCGAGGCTGAAACGCGACGTGCTGGAACAAACGCGCGTACACGCGTGGTCGAGTACAAACATCGAGTATGTCGTTCTCCGTTAAAAAATTGGAACGGGTCTCGTCAACTGGGCGTCACGATTTTTACGTATTTTCATCTGTCTTACGTTAACTCTTCTCCGTCCGAAAATGTTCGATGGCACTTCGACACGACGTGGATTAACGTCACCGTAGGATCGCGTAGTGTTTGAAATCGCACGTTTAACGCGCGTAAGCCTTCCCACGTGAGTTGTAACGATGAACGCGAGAATAGTCACGGGAATAGCGTGAACGGTGTAAATATTGTACGTGCCGTGTTTGTCGAAATACTAATTAACGGGAATATTCTTTCGTCTCTTGGAGCTGCGTGTCCCCGAGGAAATGGATGAATAGGTACGTACACGTGTTACATAATTTTAAGTTATTATAAAACATGGGTACACAATAACATTGCATTGTATTAATCAGATTTATATTTCCTCCGTGGTAGCGATTATCTCAAAGCACAGCAGCGAAGAAAAGAAGTATTTTTGCAAGCCATTTGAAGTATTCAGTGTTTTATATATTATTGAACTTGAAGATATTTGCTAAACCTTAGAAATGATCAAATAAAAGTATCAAATTTTATACATTAATTATATGTATCAGTGAGGCCTGTTTACTCGACGCACGTAACAAATCTTGCTAGGAAAACACTTTGGTCGAAAAAGGAAAAAATTATGGACGATCGGTGCACGCGATCATTGCGATATCGAGATCGCAGAAGAAATAATGCCACGGAAGAAAGAATCAGGTCATGTGTATTTTCCTTCCCCCGATCACGTTTGCGGTTTCAATTAGCTCGATCTTACCTAGGGCCAACGCTGTAAATTACACCGAGTGTCAACGCGACCGGGGCAGCTTATTAGCGGGCTGCTTTCTCCTGTTCGACTTCGTGCAGGATTGCACGTGCTCGTGCTTTCATTGATTCCGCGGCAGCATTAAAACGTGTCAATTAGCGCCACCATTGGAATGTATCACTTCTTTCAATAACGAAAGCAACATCCTGAAATTTGTTTCGCGCGACGGCACGTTTAATTCAATCTGCGCTTCCATTGAAATTCCCTGCTTTCCTTCGAATAAATTTCCGTCCCTCTACTTTGCTGGAAAGAAGGGACGTAGCGGAGCTACTAATTTAATAAAATGGCTCGACTCCTTCTACGCGCACCTGTACAGGCTAGGGCGATAAAATGGAGTAGATCGTAAGAACCATAAGGCGCGGTTGTACTTATTTTATAAGAGGGCTTTTCATCGTTTGCGCATGCAAAACATCTGCCATTTTGGCGATTAAGTTCATAAACGTTGACGTAGGTTTACGAGACAGTACTTGAACGTGGTCACTCGGGGTACAGAATCATTTGTGTATCGCGACCGCTATCCCTGTTGCACTTTTAACCTTATTATCGTCTCTTAAGCGAGGTTAACCACCTATTGAGGTTAATTCAAATATTACTGCCAGCCGGGAAGATACCAGAAGCGCTAATCTTAGGGCCCGTGTCTTGGTGCAATTGTCAATTGTCGCGCCGCGTGTAAGGCGAATGGAATTAAGGGGAATGCTGAATATTAAACGCGCGCGTGTTTTATTTGTCTCAACTTTGGACATCAGTTTTATATCGAACGAGTATTTTTATAAGGTTGGTTTCAATTATCTTACCGTCTAAGAACGCTAAAGGAAGGCAGCGATAGCTTAATATCGCAGCAACTTTATTGTTAGTCCAACTATTCGCTTTATACGGGTACAAACCAATGAATTTATTATATCACCTTGCCTCGACTGTTTTTAAAACTCGTGCCGACTAAGGATTAATCGTCGATACAACTTCTCATCATTCATAACGAATGCCCTATTATTACTTTTATTTCTCGCTTGCAACTGCTACACGCTACGGAGGCCACTATCGCGCAGCCACCTCGCTTTCCGAAATCTCCATTCCATCTATCAAACTAAGCCAAAAATTTATCCCGCACATCGCTCCCGGATCCCCGATCCTTCGCGAACACCGTCATACCCTCGCAAGAGACGGCCTCGAAGCAGAGGCGCACCGCAAAACCGTACACGTGCCAGCCGCTAGAGCGACAAATTCACCCGCGGTGATAAGCCTGCCAAGCAGCATATCGATGATCTCGATTTTGACAGTGAAACACACTGGCGGATGGGCCTTACGAGCAATAAAGCCGTTATCGAGCGGCGGCGCGACGCTATTAGCGTTGACTCGCATGCACGAACGACGCAACTAGCAATTCAAAACAGCGGCCCCTGCGAGCCCCGCAGATATATCGACTCCGGAGAACCTGTGCCGTAACTTTGCTGGCCACGGCTGCCGGTCGTCGACACCCGAGAAAATCTACTCTCGGCCGGTACCTTGCGATTAGATGTATCGTTGTGTGCGCGGGCGTGTGGACACAGAGAGTCGACGCCGCGCCGGTCCGTCGCATAAATCCTTTGTAAACGGAATAGACGTCCGCTGCATCGAATTAGCATCGGATTAGCCGAGTTAACGCTCGTGCCGTTCGTATCCAGGGTCTGCACAGGATAGCCACACCGCGGCGCGGCCGGCAATAGGGACGCGGGACCATGAATTTATGCGGTGCACGTTACAGTCGTTTTCGAAGCTGCAAAGCCACGGGCAAAAATCGCGGCTGCTTTGATACCGCTGCGAGCAACGGGCGTCTTGCCCGTCGTACTTTTAATTAGCATACGATCGATCCGATACTGGGTAACACCGGGACCTCGGCGTTTTCGGAACGATGCATGCCGCTGGCAGATACCGCGACGTGGCGTACGTGTACTCGCTCACAATTGGAGGAACGAGATCTCTTTCGCGCAGCGGTATACAGTGTGTAACGCCATGCGCGCACGATGGGTGGCGAATTTCCTTATGGCGATTCTCGTGGCGTAGACTTATGTCGCACGGTGATGTTGCACGTGGCGATACCAGTATGATTGATACTGATGGCTGGGTGCGTTCACGTGGGGATTCTTGTGGTGTAAGTCGTCAGTGATAGTTTTCGTACGCGGACGAGAATGGACAGCGTGTGTCAGGAAACTTTTTTCGCAGACATTGACGCGTGAAAACGATTTGAGTTTTTGGATTCTCGTGGTTCTGAAGCGTTTCGGACGGTGAAATCGTGTTTCAAAAAATTGGCCAAGTTACAGTGGTTAAGAGACGTCTGAACGGTGTTCAAGTGGTTGAATGCACGTGGGAAGCATCAAACGCCTTCTGCTCGTAACGATAGTTATTTTCTTAGTTGACACCACTGATATCTCGAGGACCGTTGAACAACCTGGTTATCGTCCTACGACCTTTTGGTCAATATTGTATTATAGCGTTCCTTCAAAGTTGGTCGAAGTTACGAAACTGGTGCTAAATTGTTAACGTCGGTTTTCGGTAGCTGACGTCTCTGTAAATATATTTTTATGCTAATTGCTTCTCGTGGGAGTAGTATCCACTTGCGCAAGGACGAAAGTTCCTGCTTGAATAAAATATACAATGAAATTGGAGAGGCGAAGACCGCTGGAACAGCAAGCAAGCACATCGTAGAATTAATTTACAAATACTAGTTCGTACGTTTTGAAACGTAACGCACAAAATCCCTAGGACGCAGATTGATTTCCACGTGATTGATATTCGCGTTGTCCAGTCTCTGCACACGGCCGCCAAGTCGGATCCATAATAATTAAAGGTGCATCGAACGAAGTAACGAAAGCGCACTAGCAAACGCCCCGCGACTGCTCGTCCGAGGATCACTTCTGTCACTCAACGGGACACCTGCGCTACGCGATCGTACCCGTATTTTTGATGCAGGGAATGGAGAGAAACGAATGTTGAAAGATCGAACTACTGTTTCACAGTAAACTTGAAAATACGATCAGGATAATTACTAAATGATTACAGAAAATGCATACGAATAAACCCAAGTTTTGAAAAAGTAAGCGCGACAGCGCATTCGTCGCGGTAAATAATACCAATACCCTAATTCAAGGGAATATTACAAGAAACCTAAGCGATCGCAGAAGCTTCCGTAACATAAAAGTGCCCGCAAATACCGTCCATGCAGTCACCGCAGACTGCATCGCCGAATCGCGTTCCTCGTGTCCCAATTCCCTCCCCGTGTTACGCCAGCGAAATAGATTCGCCACTGTAAACCCGATCGTAATGAAGTCTTTGACGAATCCGGTTGCACGCGATCTGTCGATCAATACCAGCCTCGTTGATTATCAACTGCATAAAGGGGAACGTATCTAGCTGGGTCAACGATACCCCTCGGAGTCTGACGCGTGTTTTGTCTCGATTTCCTGAACAGCGGAACCGGTAGATCCACCGAGATCGGCTCGATTGCGGATGCAAAATGTGGCCGTCCAAGCGTCCGTGGAACAGGTGTGCGGACTGTATGCGGCCAGTCGATTAGACGGGTGTCCAGAGAGCATGTCGCCTAGCGTGGAATTGCATCGTGTGCGTAGCGTGACACACGAACGATAGTCCCCAGCACGTATCGCAGGTAACCGGTGGTACGCTATGCCCTGTAATACCGTGCGCGCACGTAAACACGCGTGTATATGGATGTGTGCACGTTTGCATGGTGTGTGGACGCGCGTGGAAATAGGATGGAGCAAGTACGAGGAAGCTGAGCGCGGAGAAGCATGGGATTGAGCATAACCAGTTTCTGTTACTCGTCGGCCGGCCGTGTGGCGTAACGTGGCCAATTGGTCAATCAGCTTGCCCCGATAGACAACGACGTCCAGTTGCACACCGGTCGATTTTCTCGAGAAAATCGACCACGGCTGAGAAACGATTATGTACTCCCCCCGTATGGGATCGCTGAAAAAGACTGGACCCGGGACAATTGTTTCGCGCCGCGTAATTGCACGGCCAATTACGAAACCCTTCTGCCTGTTGCCCCTGGCTTAGGCCGGATGGAATCGTTGTTATTGCTTTCCGCGGAAGATGTCGAATCGTTTCCACGAAATTTACGGGCCGAGGTTGCGGTGATTTGCTTTCGTGGCTCCATTTCGAGATCTGTCAAGGTGGTTGGACTTTGCCGGTTGTTTCTCCGGTTTTTGCGGAGGGCCGGTGGATCGTTCGACGCTTGCCGTCGTTATTTTAGTGCGTACGTTGTTATCGAGGAAACGGGCGAGCGAGGGGGTCGCGTAAGAAGTTGGTAAATTGTCGATAAACTGTCGTTCACCTCACACGATGAGGCGAAGTTGCGTAATTCGTGCTGCTGGTTCGATGGTGTTGTACGATTATGTAGTGGCAATGTGTTTAACTGCGCGTGAACAGTTGAAATACCAAGAATAATATTAAATGCAAATATTAATAATCATGAAGGTATTGGAACATTGGCAATGGACGATTATTGAACGTTCGAGATCGTTTGAGTTTGGTTTATCGAAAGATTAATTGAAGTTTAAATTTAGTTCGGACTTTCTGAATGCTAAGAGCCAGTGCATTGAATGTCACGCGGGGGTAACCCGTGGTCAGTGATATTTAGCGGAAGCTCAGGAACTTTCCTAGTGTGGGTGGTCGTATTCTGGATATCGATACTGACGCGAAATAGAGATAAATTGCACTTACGAATTATACAACGTAGTTTCTAGATTCCTCTAATACTCTTGGAATTGGAACATTGGAAACTGCCAATGTTAATTCGACTACACACAATGTATTATTAGAAGTTAACTCGTGTCCGGGCTGCCCGGACGATGGAGTTTCAACAATGTTTATAATAATTCGCTAACAGTGCGAAACAATTCGGTCCCAGTTGATTAAAATTTCAGCAATTATAATCAACCCATCACCAACAGCAATGAACTACGTGTCTCGTTTTCACGTTGATGTGGCAGAGCGATATAATAGAACAGTGACTAAAATATTTCCACGTCGACGCAAATAAGTATAGATAATCATTCAAACGTTAAAAAAACAAACGTAGTACCGATATTGATCCAACTACCTCTACATTCAATTAACGATAGAATTTACTCGCTTCGCCGTCGCGCTAGCAATCCCAATGGTTCATTCGGTAAAAAATGCTTTTGTCACCGCGCAGCAGTTCTTCGATCGAAGTTTCGTCTATCGGATCATTATCCCGACCCGTTTAGCCAAATTCGATAACGTTTCCCGTGTCGCGCCCATAAATCTGACAGTTCGCCCCGACTATGCAGGGCGAGAGTTAGGTGAGAGATGGGTGTAGGTGTTTTTCATACTTGAATTCAAACGGCTTATCTGGCCTGAAACGTCATGCTCCCGAGGCTAATGTACCTCGTGTATGTGTCCCGGCTCGCTGTAACTGAAATAACACGAACGATGATGTCATAGCTGTAACGTGCTCTTTATACACGGGCTCTGTGTTTGCTTATGTCAAAGTGCGCGGTATCGCGATAGCGGTAATCTAGCTGCTTAATGAATCTCTTTACCCTTTCGCCGATATACCGTCTCGCGGAGACGCCGCGTAACGTCGCAGACGTCCTTAGGTAACACTGGCGAACCTAAATAGGCGACGCACAGGTGCGTCTTTGCGCTCCTTCGACTGTTGTACATTTGCATGCGAATGAATCTTCTTGCCCCCCTCCCCAACCTCTACCGGTCATCGCGTTCGCCAAAATTTCTGAATCGCTACGGAGATCGTAGTTACAAGTAGTCCCCCTTTCGCATTCCTCTCCTTGTTACAGGTAGACGAATGGCGAAGAAAGGGGTACTTGTTGCATCCTCATTGTACTCGACGTCGAGTATCCAAACGTGAATTGCATTTTAATGAGAGGGACAAGTTATTCGTAATAGTATCGGGCGTATTTTAAGCAAGCTTCTTCGAACAACGGAGTGCTATTTGGGTGAACGATGAACGTTGAAGGAACACGACGCGTAGATGTAAATCGGCAGGGCTCTCGACGTCGAGTTAATCGTGCATCTTTGATCGCTCGATGAGAAATGATTTGTTGGATATTACGCTGGTATCTACAAGCTGAAGTGTCCGGAATAGTCTTGTCTCTTCATCTCAAGAACTTTGAAAAATTGCGTTTAATACGTTTCGTAATATAAATCATGCATTCCAGAAGAACTGGCGAATTTCGTGCCGCCTGTTGCCAAGGAAAAGAAACATACCAACGTACATCCAGTATATTTTGTAACACTTTTATTTCGTGTGAACGAAACTCGAAACGCGATTCACCGAGCCCAAAAGACGCCGCGTACGCGCACCTCAATTCCTGTCGCTTTCACCGTTGCTAGATTTCTATCAATAAGCCATCGACCGATCCGGGGTCGCAAATTACTCGCGGCAAAAATACGTCTGCTCTTCGTGCACGGTCCGCGAGGCGTGTGATCGCGTGTCACCGTATAATTTTTTTTCACGCCTCTCGATTCCCACGCGCAACGTCCGACGCGACAGCACGGCCTAGCGATTACAACGCATGGATTGCGAGCCAGTGACCAGTTTAATTCTCTGGCGATCACGCCTGTGACGTTGTCCGCGTGACCATCCGGCGTGCTGCGAGTTCGCCGAGTTATCAGTGACAGCGGCGGCAGAGCCACGTGGAAGGTTCAGCGGGTTCAGAAGGCGCGAATCTCGCTTCAGCCGCGTTTCACAGACGAATCCATTCGCGCATCCGCATTCAGGACCGAACAACAGCGGCAACCCTCGACCCTTGCGTACGCACCACGCTGCATTTCCTCGTCCCGGCGTTCTCCAACGTCGTGGACATTTACTCGAACTCGAACGCTTGCGATTCATTTCGCGGGATCCCCCTCGCCTAACTGAGAAATTGTCCACCTTCCCTGTTACGTTCCCTTCGGTGCGCTTTCAATTTTGTACAGTACCGCGGACTTGGCTTTGTCCTGTTGCCGGAGGCGCGAAAGTTCGTCTATAGGTGCGTCCCAGACCGTGCAATAAAGTTAATCTATGCGATATTGCCGGGACATCCGTGCAAATAGGTATTGATCGCGATGCTTGGATTCTGGTGAAAAGGCTGGCTTGGAAACCGATGGGCAACGCAATTATAGTTCGCAAAGGTGCGAATGGGAAAGTTATTATTGGGAAACTTCGTCCCTCTATGATTTCAATGTGCATTGAATGTTTTATATGTTTTATTTCGTTTTTCGGTGACTGGCGAATTTTTCGCGTTGCGATATCATATTCAATTGTTGTTGGAGTTGCAGGATCTAATGTCATTTCAGTGAGAATATTATTCATGAAATATTCAGTGTATATTCACGTATTTGTCGAATCTGTCGCTGCTGGGATTTCATTAAATCCACTGGAAGTATTTAATCCACCGCGTAAAAAATATAATTTTTAATCCTCCTCTAATGAACCGTTCGATCTCGTGATAACAGTATGCACGAATTATTGCTTCTCATCTTCGTTTCGATTGCAATATATATTACGTGCTTTTGAAATGCGCGACAGATAGATTCTATATAGCTCTATATAACTCTTATTCTATATAACTCTTAGTTGCAGCTTTTATTACACTCGTAAAGATATATCGGTGGAATTCTATTCTGTTCTAAGTGCACTAGTTCTGCACTTGTCTCGATTTTTCCTGCGAAAATACGGCAAACGAGTTCCACATTGTAACTGTATACACACTTCGATCTGACGTTATCCATCCGCAATCTCAGCTTTCCCCAATCAGTTTGTCAGAGGGAGAATCAGGCTGGACGAAATTGAATGGACGCCCGTGAACATCCGCCAACAAGCAGCTTTTACGGCAACAAATTCGCACGTATTATTTTGCAACTGCTTTTCACGCATTTATATTCTCTCATTGGTTGCCGAACAGCGAGAGCGAGGGAAAGAGAGAGAGAGACACCATGTGAACAATGATCCGGCTACCATTTGACGCACTAGTTTCACTGCTACCCAGTTTCAGGCCTGTAATTCTACAAAAAGAATGTATCGTATTCTCTGTTGCTCTTTTTTATTCACTGAAGGGTCGAGTTATTTTTCCGTGGAATTGAAACCGCTGT
Source organism: Nomada fucata (assembly GCA_948146005.1). NCBI lineage: Eukaryota > Metazoa > Arthropoda > Insecta > Hymenoptera > Apidae > Nomada > Nomada fucata. Next base: position 12,540,478 of record OX411275.1, read on the forward strand.
GTGTTGTACGTTTACAAATAAAAAAAACATTCCCTCCCTCATCGAAATCACTTTCCGAATGCATATTCTGTTTAATACTCCGCTATTTGGTTCAGCGTTTCAGTGGCTCAGTAGTAACCGGCGATTTGTTATATTTATCGTATTGCTGTGAAATAAAGACTGCAGTTGGATTTTTGGAAGCGGATAGTGCTATACCTGATAACAATTCCTTCTTTTTCAATTTACTGGTGTTTTAAGAAACATCGCAAACGGTAATCGAATTCATTTCGTAGTTTCACATGCCGCTCTTGTATCTTCGAGTTGTAACTTTCATCAGAGGGACATTATACATTTTGAAGCGATGCTTGTTGAGGTAACATGGCGATCTAAACAAATTAATTCTCGAAATCGCGATATGTCGCAAATTTATAAATTCTTTGCACGCGTTGAAAACGTTCCCTTTCCATCGCCAGATGTAGCGGAGTTAAATGTTACCAACAGTTCATGCGCCGTGTACAAATCGTGTTTTCCCATTTTGGAGTACTCCGAAGTTCGTTGAAAATCGTATATCGTCCGGCAAGGCTAATAACAGAATCGTCTGTGAGGCTAGGGCGATACGCGTTTCATCCTAGACCCTGTAATAGACTCGTCAGTAAGGCTATCCGACGCAATTGTCCTGGATGCAGAGATAGTCGACATTAGGACATAGGAGCTATGTATATCAGTTCCGTTCTCGGTTAGTTCGAGAGGCAAATTACTTCTCCCACTCGGTTCCTACTACTGCGACATAGAAACTGTGCTTGACACGGGCATCGTACGTACGAGAAATGTATAACTAGTACGAATGTACCCAGGGAAATCTATTTTATTTAATAACGTCTAGATAGCCGGATTGAAAGTAGGGAAGAAAGCAAGCGCGTTAAATTTTTACAACGAATTTTGCAGTGGACAATGGCTTCCGATGACGCCTTCAAAATATGTACAATTGAATCGAATGCAACAAATAATTATTATCTCCGTTTGCATAAAACAATGGTCCAACTGATTTGATAATCATTTTCTTTGAACTCTCATTGCACCAGCCAGTCATTTCCAATTTACGCCGTCGAACCGACGCTACATCGTACAGGTATACGCACCCGTGTCTGGGCAAGCTGTAACACACAAGGGTTGTCCAGATATGCAGGTAATGCAAGGAGGTCGTTAACAGTCAGGTCTGCCTCCTGGTTCACCTCCAGAATCGATAAATCGTCCACTGATGAATGAACGAAGAAACGAAAGGAATTAAAGGAACGACGACCGCGCCTCCGCGTAACCGCACAGCGCGGTTTACATCGACGCCGACGACAGCGTCGCGTCGTCGTTGCTCGACGCCTGGTTCAAACCGCGAGATCAGCTTAAAGTAACCGCAGCGGCGAGGGGGAAAACGCGAAGCCGGGACCACCGTCGTTTTAGCCCCTCGAAAACGGTGGAAACGCGACGTGTTCCATAGCCGACCATCCGTTGGCCCTCTAATGCGGTCGACGGAACATAATTTGCGGGCGGAAAAATGGCGAGAACGAGAGGATTTCGAGGAATTTCGCGTGGAACGTTGTGTGTTCGTAGCCGGAGGGTTGGCGGGGGATGCATTAATGAATTTGCGCGTGGTAATGGTTATTGTTGTGTGCTCGAGCGGTAATTGGAGTACGGCGGTGATAATGTGGATTAAATGGGAGGGGTCCGTTTTGATGGAAGGGTGATTGGAAATCTGGGTCTTTGGGTTAACCCTTGCCTACCGCACCTTGAAACCGGGGAACCTTATTTGCACTGATCGATATCATTTTTATCAAGGAGGTGTTTCTGTTTGGAACTTTCAAGAAGCCCAGGAAGTAAACTCGAACCGTGAAAGTGCCGTCATTATTTTGAAACGATGAGATTTAATAAATGTTTGAACAACGTCATTGGTTCGCTTTTTACATTAATGTAGAACAAGGTACAATCGTGGGAAACGAGATACTTGTGCTCTACGCAATTTAAAACGCTTCTATGAAAAGTCTCGCCGTTTACTAACGACCATGAAACATTTTTCTGCCGGGTTTCATGTTGAAGAATCGCGATTCCCGGAATTCACAGAGCGGGCACGCACTTGATTAAGAATCAATTCCGTATTTCTCCATAGATAGATATTCTAGGCACAACGTTACGGTGTACAGCGTCGAAAAAATTTCACAATGGCGCGTTCAAATCATTTTATTCTTATTTTTCTCGTTTATTTTTCTGCAAGATATTCATTTCTATCACCTGCTTCGACGCGCGCATTTCACTTGCAATCTGTGCACCTAAACGCGTGCGACTTGAATCGCTATGAAACTTCTCGCTTGGTAACACAGTGATCGAACCGCCCTTTCATTTCTATCGCGATAATTAACAGGTATGTACTCTGTGTTTGCACTGCTGTAAGCTTTTATCGCGAGTTACCGTCATCACGAGACACGAGTATGATTTAATATTCCGCGTTCAAAGTTCTACAATTCTATGGGGTGTGACAATAAATTTTATCCGGTTCGGCTAACGATGCAAGACTATGTACATATATACTTTTCTACGCGATTATGCGTTCTTCTGCTTATATTTTGTCAGGCGTTTATTATTTGACCATGACGATTCGATTTTTGGAGCAAAATTTTAACCCGCTCTCTCTCTGGTATGGAACATGGCTGCAGGCGACTCTCTATCGGAAGAATAAGTCTGAAACGTGCGTAGCCATGGTCGCGTTTTATCCTCCCTATGTGTTAATTGGTAATCAGTCTGCCGCAATTAATAAGGCCGATTACGGCTGTGCGTTGCGTTACCGTCGATATCGCGAAATACGCGTCGCTGATTCTATTATGACTATGAGAATGTTATCGCGCGCAAATGAATTCGAAGGGAATTCGTCTGTTATTCGCTGTATATCCCGATCTCTCTTCTTGGTTAAAATTGGCCCAACAGAGTAAATTATTTTCATATCTCAAAAAGAAATACCTTTTCTTTACGGGCATTTCTTTTCGCCGCGTTGGAAATTGTGCCCAAACATGAAGTTTGAATAAATGATAAGGATCACGTTGAACGGTTCATGAATTGTTTTGTCGTTTTGATACCTAAGTCCAAGCGGTGTTAGAATGTTTAAAGATGAATGACGCACGCGAAAATATCAAACAAAATGCTTATATGCATATTCATTGCACCGTGACTCTGTTTCGAAACGAATGGATTTTCGGTATTTCAGTGATGCTCGTTTGCAAATTTAACTAGCATAGTTTAACGGTTTTATGTAACTCTGTTTACATTTAATATTTAGATGCAAGAATGGCAAGGACATTAAATCGCGCTCCATTTTATTTTCAAGCTGCAATGAAATGATCCATATATAGGTGTATCATTGTGAAATTCAAAAATAGAGAAATAAAGATTAACTCTGACAGCACTATTTTCATTCAAGTGGTAATTTTGTTTCTAACCATATTTCTATATCTTCAGGTCTCAGTATCCCCGACAATATCTTCCTTCCGTTTTATTATCACTGTTATTTTTAAGTCCGTTAATTGAAGCTATAATAAACGTATTAATTCCAATCAAAGAACGACAACTCTGTGCCCGCAAACAGATCCAAAATTAAGATGGAATCACGGCCAGAAGCAACGCTATTAAATTGATGTTGCTAATTAGTACAAATACCTGGTATATAACATGGCCACGAGGGATCTACAAAGCCAATATTAAGGGCAAAGAGAGCAATAGCTCGAGACGTGCAATTAACCGACGCTGATTCGTAAATATTTGCACTCACTTCAGGTTAAAATCACAAAGCTACGATGCACGTATGCACATATAAGGTATACGTATATGTATATGCATATGCATATGAGTCTTGAGTTGTAATATTCCTGCAGCGTGCTTTCATCAGGTTGCTACCCTACACTGATGACCCCACAGAAGTAAGAGAGAGATGAAGAGCGAAAGAGACAGAGAGAGAGAGAGAGGACTAGGAAGTTATGAGAGTCCTGAGAGTTTCCAGTCGTGCGGTTGTTCGTTGAGATATTAGTAGCAATATTACACCGTTTGTAATATATCGTCCGTTGTTGCTTGCAGGACAAACTATCGTTTTAACCGAATACTCCCTGTCTCGAAATTGGTCGTCTTTTCCATTTTGTTCCATTTATTCGGATCCTCGATTCTAGGAGGCTGGGTGTTGCTTCGTACAGAGTTTCTTCATGCTTTTCTAGTTATATATCTACACAGTTTTATTTTATTTATTACAATATGATCGGTGCTGTGAAGATTTGCGACCGAAGCGGTCATTGTTTAAAAACATTGAATCCATTCCAAATTAATGATAGGCGAAATTGACAAGAAACTATAAATTGACATTGCTTCCTTTAAACTCTAAAAATATTTATTATACATACAAGTGCTGTCGCCTCGACAATTTATTCAACGATCCACTTTGAACGCCCCTATATCGCGAATCTCCTACGATTAATACGTATCCGTTGTTCGTTCGTCCGAATGTTTTATTGCACGGTTAACCTGACAACAAATTCTCCGCGTGCCTCAGTCGCTAACAAGTTTGCAAGTTTTCGAGACCCGCACAGTGCAAACACGGCAAATGAATCGGCCCGTGTTTCTCGGACAGTTAACAACTGTTGGGACACGTTTGCTTAGAAGTGTCGCAAATACAATCGCTTAAACGTCGGCTCTATCTCTTAGCGGTTGTCGGAGCCCGTAACCTATCCATCTTGTCGATGCGTGGATACTCAGAGAGGGTATCAAAGTGGCCGCAACCGTACCAGATAGACACAGGCGAGCATTCCTCTTGATGTATGACCGCGAACGCAGCGTGTTGCATTGTTGTTGCCCTTTGACGTGTAATAACGTTGCTCAGTTACCGCGACAGAACGCGGTATCGTTGCACAATATCCCGATGTTACCACTCTCGATCAAGAGAAGATTTCATACGTGGCTCTATATCAAATCTGAATCATGGCTCTTCAACGTTTCCATGTTCGTGCAACGTACTTTACGATGGGTGTAAAAAGTATCCGTGCACCGAATAAATTCGAAAGGGGCATCGTGTAACTCGGTTTATTAGTACAATTACGGAATGCAAACTGTTTTCCCAGATTTTTATTAAATGCTTGAAACGTACGAAACGTTCGCGTACTTTGTGAAAATATTGAAGAACATTTTTTTATCAGCGCATAGGAACAGACGTGTATTTTAGTATTTAGTGTTTTATTATTGGATCGTGTGACGAAAGTATGCACGTAAGTTCAAAACTGGCTAGAAGTGGACTTTGTATCTCACCATTTACTGGATGGATTTATGATGTTTCATTATCTTCTATATTCTATCCGATACTGTTCTTTTTATTTGATATATGTATATTTTTTTAATAACCCGTCGCGTTTTACTTCCCAATTTTATGACATCTATTTTCACCAGACCAAAGATTCTCTGTAAATCTTTTCAGCTGGCCACTGAGAAACACCTGTTCAAGTGTAACGACTATATACGACAATGTTGAACGATTCAAACTTAATTTGTACTCGCGTCGCATATATACTTCAGGTAGCTTCTTTTCTTTCGCCGTGTGTACATATATATGTGTATATAAAGGAGATAACACTGTTACACAATTTGCCGTGGAAATCTTCCCTTCTCGTATTATGGTTTAAAGGTTTTGGCAAGGATGCTGTGATATCTCAGGAGCATGCTATTATCTAGCGACTGCATTGCGCCCTTGAGGATGCTGCTGTCCAATGCAGATGAGTTAATGCACTTTTAAATCTTATCTTTGGGCGGAGCAGGTTGAATATTCGAAATGAATTATCGCGATTTATTAAATTAACGCCACGGTGTTGGAATGTCTTTGAGTCGTAATTTTATTTACGATGGGACTACGTATATCGTATAATACATGACCATACCTGGTTAGGATAATATGCAGTAATATGTAGTTTTGACATTTCTATTTATCAACGAATATATATGATATAAGTAATATAATTATCACACATAATATCCCATTAAAAAATATATTTAAAAATGATCCATGTAATATAATATCGCTCACATAGCAAAATACAAATTAATAAAATTCGTAACGTAGAAACATATTTTATTTGACATTAAACGAAACGTCTCTCATGAGTGTGGACAAAATACTACAAACATTACTAATTCCAAGTTTACCACGATATCTCCAGTTAGCATAATGTTTGTGCAGATAATTAATACCAGATCGCGTCACCGGTAAACTGCATATTAACGTGAATCTTGCTACGAATAAACCGCGGGTCGGAACACCAACGAATTTCAACAATTACCGCCCCAACCAATCCTGTTACGCAAACATGCCCAACGATTCGTACAACAGTAGCACCTCCTCTCTACCTCCTCCACCTAACAATCTGCTGGACTGCAACGTCACGGGACGCCGCGTTCTTTCATGACGGGCTGCAATTTAATACCCGCAGCGAGTAATTCGTGCAATACAGTGCTTCTGCTCCGGCTGAAATATCCGCGGAGTAACGCGGAGCAAATTTGTTCACGTCTCGTCGCCCGTGACTTCGGCGAAGTCCGAAAAAGCTCGCGTGGCAGCTAACGAGGAAACGTCTCGCGAGATGAGCGACGCGGGACTCGACGAATTCGCAAGCCCCGAAGGAAGCTGTAAATTAGCCGTCCTCTGGTGCGCCCGCGTTTGTTAACGCTCTGTCGGGCGTAAGACGCGATGGTGTCCCGTCGAAATTGCACCAGGACGATCAAAGCGGCGCTAAACAATGCACTTGAATGTCCGAAGATGGATAGTCGCGAGCTGAATGGCACTCGGAACGTCTTCGAATCCAGATGCCGCCGTGAAACAAGGGATATGCAGGGGATAATTCTGTTAGAACGGCGAGGTTTTCGCAGCTTTCTGGAGTGCATGGGGCAGAGAGGGTTATCGGAAGTACTTGGCGCAGGGTTTCCTGGATTTCCAGGGCATGAGATAAAGAGGATTGTTACTGTCTTATGAATTCCAGGCGGATCTTCGACGGGTGATATTCTTTTTGGATACGGAATGGAATAAGTTTCATTTTTTTTTAGAATAATGAACTATTTTTTCTGTCGAGGTCGAAGAAACGTGTGCGATGGGGATAACTTTCGAGAGCATTGGATGCGAAGTATGCTTGAGATGGGAAAAATATTTTTATGACATTGAGTACGAAATATTCTGAATTTTGCAACCTGTGTTGGAAGACCAGGTACGAGCTTGACCGAATGTTGTGTTGCACGTGTACGGAGACAGTAGTGGTAGGAGTTGATACAAATCATTCAGAGATTCGATGGCCATTCAATTTCGACGAATTTCAAGTAATCAAGTTTTGCAACGAATGAGGGTTTGCAATTCTGTAAGCTTTACTATTATATTCACAGGACAGATGAACCTAGAAAATCGTAACCACACGGTTTTCTGATTTTTGTGTTTTATTTTAAACAACGCAGATTTTTCATACCATACAGTGGATATAAAGGATCTTGTGCCTTCTGAGGCATTATAGAATAAAGCAGGAAATCTTTGAAAGTTTCATGACCCTTATGCTCGAGGATAATACTGCTCTGGACTTAGGTGGTGTAAGCAGAGTTCTTTGTGATATATACCGGGACCCTATTTTACTTCACGAATTCTTCTAACAGCACGCTAATACTGAATTAAGTGGTATATCCCCAAAGTATGGATATTATACGGTGCAGGTATCCTGAAACCTTATAACGTAGTACCTGGGATTAGCTTCAGCGGTGTACCCTGTAAGATATGTAGAAAGAGTGTCTCCTTTAAAACTTTTACGATCTTAGTTTTAAGCATTTACATAATTTTGACACGAACTGAAACGATCGATACACTTATGCTGATAATATTATCAACTGGATATATTGAAACCGTAAAAATCGAAAGAATCAAGCATATTATAATATATTTTCCATTTTTCATAAGAAACCTCGTCCTGCATATAAAAATTATCTCAACGTTATGACTAACAATAAGTATAGCATAGCATTATGTCGACAGTTTCGGCCGAAACATGCGACAGTAATAAAACCGGCTAAAATAGTAGCCGCTCCGCTCTACCAACAGGTTACGGTGATCTTCCAAGCAATAAGGAAGAATCCCAAGTTTGTTTCTCGGCAGAAATTTATTGCCGGCAATAACCAATAAAATCGAACAGGTTACACGTATATGTGCTTATATCTACACCGTGACAATGATACATTGCGTTATAGTGCACAATTTTTGGAAACAAAATAAAATTCTAAACATTTCAACGTAACGCAATATCCTTCAATATATTATACGTACAATAATAATCCCGAACATATATAACACAGTTTAAGAAACTATTTTTCCGCTTTTTAGCTTAATCGAAAATTAGAAAAAATCAAGATCGCTTAAACATTTTTGTGCCTGCTATAACGGCAGGTCTTCGGAAGAACCTCTCGAAATTTCATATCGATCGGGCAACTAGATCCTGAGACACCGGGTGCTTCGAAACGCGTTAAAGTTTCTGCGGAACGTTTGCGCGGAACTTTATGCGTGGGATACGTTTAATGTCTGTAGTGTACTTTCAAAGATATGCGCTTAAAGAGAATGCAGACGAACAATCAATCTTTCGAAAGTTCAAAACGCAAATACCCCTTAATTGCATGGTTGCAAGAACCAAGTCCGCGCAACGAGAGAATCTACCACGTGCATGGTTAAGTTCGCGTACGAATCGTGTGTCAAACGGGGCCACAGACGTTGTCTTACCGCCGGATGTCGATTGAATTCGCGCGTCGAAAGAAAGAGCTCCGTCGTCCAGCCGGATAATAGGAATCGGTGTGCCTCTCTCACCAACACGCATTCTGAACCGAATCCAAGCAAAGCTGTCGCGCGGCTAACAATGATTCGCTTATTGTTAATTGTCGCGAAGAAACCTGTCCTTTCTCGTAATGAGATTCACGGTGGTCCCAGCGCGTCGCGTTCTGCTCGCGCCTCAAAATCAGAAGGCGAAACATCGAGCACGGTTACGCCGGTTCGGGGGCAACAAACTCGAGACTCGAGCAAAACGTCCCCGACTTTAACTGTTCCGCGCGGACAATGCGCTTGGCGAACCGGGAGACGTTTACGGGATACGAAACATGGAAATTCTCGTCTCCGCTATATTTTTGGTAGCACGGCATTCGGTACTTACGCTTTGATTCGTCATCGTGACAGATGTCGCTCTGTTTGCGAGCGTCATCATTAAACTTCGTCGTTGGAAATTGCTGAACCTGAACGCGCCCGCGAGCTGCGCCGCAGGAAAAATGGGTTGAAGATCGTCAATTTGCTGGAGTAACATGTAGTCAGGTTCTCGTTGTCGGGAAATTTCTTTGCGCGATTAAGTACACGTGTGCTCGCGGCGGTGAGTTTTCTCTCCGGTGAAAAATATTTCCCGTAATTACACGGGGCATTCGCGGATTCGTAATTCTTTCGGGCCGCGTATTGTATGCTCACATCGTAGTGGAACCACGTTCTTATTTCAAAACTGAAATTAATAGTTCTCGCTGCGGGAGGAACGCAATAGAAGTAGCACGTGTGTCATTTTTAAGCCAAAATATTTTCGCGATAACAAACAATTTTGTGCTCCGTTTATCGCACGCACAAGACCGTGAATACTACGCTCGATATATCATCAATTTCCTAATACTGTACTGCCATCCGCGGAACCCCGATAAAAGTTCGTCCGCCCCGTCACATTATTCACCATAGAATATATTCGTTTCGCGACGTCTAAATCAATCCAAATCGACAATTTATGCACGGAGCGCCCTATCTCTTTGTCCCAGCCCCGCAACGCCCCGAGCTCGTTGCGAATTCCGAAAGGAATCCGCGAGGGTCGACGTATCGGAGAGCGTCGCGAGAAGTAATCTCGAAAGGGGAAGATATCCCGTTTAATTTGTACCCGTGGCGGATCCGCCCGACTTCGATCGTTTTAATAAAGCGCAGTCTCGCGATCCGTCGCGTGTTGGTCGGATCTTTAAAGGGGATGAAAACTGGCAAAGGGAGGGCGGCACGCCTTGGGCTTTAAAGCGGCGAGCGGTGCGGAGAAAGGCGGAGAACAGGCTAGAGTAAAAAAGAAAGGGGAGAACGAGAGAAGAAAAGCCCGAATAACCGCGGGCGATGCAGGCGAAAAAAGTGAAAGCAACCAAATGAGGAGGAACGCGGAGAAAAGTTGCGGAGAGAGATGAGAAGGGAGAGCAGGGAGATACAGTGGAACGAAAGAGGCCAAGCTCGAAAACTTGAACAATATCCCTCGAGATGCCACGCAGCCCCGAAGATCCCCGGCTCGAAGCTCACTGGTCCCCCGCGTTTCGACCTGTCCACTACGTCCGGGGGAAAGTTTCGCATATTCCATTCGCGAGCGGCGTTTCAGATCGGTGGTTTAGAGAAAAGAATCGCCGAGGGGACGGACAGATCAGGGAGGAGAAAGTGGACAAATTTCCCAGGGAGGCGACCGCGACCGCGTCTGTCTGCCCACTTTTCGAACTTTCCGTTTCCCTGTTTCGTTCAGAGCGGCGTAAATCGTCCAAGAGATACCGAAACCGGGGAAAATCGTAAATAAATTTACGCTGATACCCGTGAAATGATACTGGATGCCCGACTGACGAGCTTCTGATGCTTCGGTCGACGTGCACGGTTCGCCGATTGAAACTACCACCGCGTCCGACTGTTTGGGTGGGATCGCGGTTTGCAGAAAAATGGGTCGATTTTAGCGTTTCTTGTTAGGCGTAAAGTCAGCAGGGCAGTATCCTTTGTTGTGCGTAAAAGTTTTATATCGGCGTATACCTGGGCCCGTATACAAATTTCAACGACGTCCACGAAGAGTGCACGCTTTATTTAGCGCCACGAACGACCGCTACTGGTCGTAAAACTGGAAAACGATCGACGGATGGTTTCTGGCTACTACTGTCTTGGCTCTTAACCGGTGGATTTTGCTGTGCGTTGGTACGTGCATATATAGAAATACATATATCGTTGGTGGTAGAAATGTGAATGACTCTTTTGCGTGATATGGTTGCTTTATGCGGTATTTTAAACGAGCGTATGAATGGAATGTTCTGGGTCGTTTGCCGGCTACTGGACAAGAGGCCGACTTAACTTAAATTGTTGTTTAAAATATGAATTTCGACGACGGTTGGCGGAACTTGAGCGGGCAAATTGCCTGGATAGATACTTTAAATGAATTTCATGAATTTCATGAATTTCAAGTTTAATAAAAATGAATAGCAAGGTTAATAAGGCAATGCGGATTCGTTGTAGGAAAGACATCGCGTTCAATTGTAATACGTAATATATATTCTCGTGTTTATTATGTAAAAGTTTCAACAGCGATTGAAGCTACGGTAATTATTATTTTCGACCAGCTGTTGCAGTGAATCTATAGGGCCTATGGAATCTGTATTTGTACCTTTCAAATTGAGATTTCACCGCGTTTGGAAAGTTTTCTGCTTGAAATGATATACGAAAAGTCCCTTTATTACCTTCCTACCTTATCTCGACGTTCTCCTATTTCCATCTTTCTTGCCTCGCATCAAGCCACTTGACTCGAAGACGCTCCGCGCGGCCACCCGAGTTACGTATTATTGCTCCCTTCGTTTTCCTCGTGTATTCATAAAAGCCCTGCCCTGAAACCCTTAAATCCGGTGAATAAATCCTGCTATCGTGTTCTCGCCGGAGACAAGAGAACTTTTTCAGCGGCAATTTTCACTGTTACATTCGTCACGTTCTACAAAGATTTTTTTATTCGACGAACGTTTTCCTTTTCAACGAACGCAATAATTCAATTGTTCTCGATACGTTCGCCGAGAATTTCGTCGTTCACGGTTATATTTTGTATTACTATTATTTGCGTATAAAAATTCATATTAGCGCGAATATTTAACATGTAAACGTTCGGTGGAACGCGAGCGATTCACGGCATGCCAGCATAATATTAATTACTTTCGAAAATTTTTGCGAACCGAAAATGTTAAATTAACGCTATCACGGCGAATATGAAATTCTGTGCACCGATAGCAGAGATATTGAACTCGTAAGAGAATCGGAACGTAAATACAAAATTTTAATTATACAAACCCAGCGTTTGATATCATTTTGATGTATTTATTCCAATTTTTACTGAACCTAATATTATCGTTACATTTGGGAATTTTTATCTGAAATTTTCATAGAATTGAATGCAAACGATACTTCCAATTTTTCTTTTTTTTTTTTTTTTAATCTGTCGAAGATTTCTAGGTACGCCTGGGAAACAATTTTCGAATTTGCATTCGCAGACACCGAGAATCCATCGTGAACGTAACGTACTTGAATAACCAGCAACGCGGTCGAAATTCAATTGTCTGTGAAACTTTCGTCGTTTCCGCGTCAAGTTCCGGGCCCCGTTGTATTTAAAGGAATAGGATTTATAATCCATTAGCTGGTTGTCGGCAAAAGTGGCATCGGAACGAAGTTCCCGGAGGAAACTGCTCGATTCATAACCAGTCGACGTGGATACGTAGGACGCGCCGCTTTCCAGCCACGAAGTTCGGGTTGAAGTTAAGGGTGCACGACTTTATTGAAATTTCATCTCGAAGCATAACACGCGCCCCAAACTTTCCTGTATGTACCATCGTTCTCGACACCACGGTCCACTTGCAAACACTCTAGTTCCACGTAAATTAACTTTTTCGCCTTCGCAGTTTTGGATCTACTCGTGACAGACACTGTGGTGCAATAGTTCCCTGGAAATCAGGTATCCACTTCAGCTCAGTCTAGTTGTAAGAGTGGGCACGAAAAATTTTCGTCATTTTTAAAATTTTTGAGTTGGTCGTTTTTGAAGGTTTTTATATAAATAATGTCTTAGAAAAAAATGTTACGATTGAGAATGCCTATTTAGATTTTAATACATTTGAGTGGACTAAATTTTGCTCATGTTCATTTATGTGCAATAACCCCGTTTTTTATATTGAATTTTGGTATACATCTGTGCTCTGACCACAATTGCCCCCTTGACGAATTTATTGCCGTTTATTACAGTACCTCCATGTTTTACATGTGTACGAGGGGCTGGTTTTTGACGAATGATGTAAAAAAATCTGTCGGACGATTTGTTACGAGATTCGTTTCACCCGGTGTGAAATTCGATATCCAAGTTGTACATAGTTCCAAAGATACGAAAAATTCTTTTACGGAAATCGCAGGTATCGTTCCAGGTAACCAGCACCTGCAACATCTAACGGTTACAGGGGGCCCTCCACGATCTTGACCAAATATTTATGACGTTTACACTATCCCAGATACCCCTCGTAAATATCATATCCATTCCTCTTCAAACGGACAATATTCCAACCCGGTATGGAAAACTATATTTCACCGGGTACTTTCCATCCATCGGCCTGTACTACAAGCTGCACTATGTAACAAATTGCACGGCAGTAAACGATTATCGACACACTCGTCAGTGCGAGACAACAAAAACAGATTTTCTTCAATCAACCGAGATTGTCGCGAACGAGCGGAGCTACGATTACTCTCCAAAATATAGCATTCCACTTAAAATAATCAAATTGGCAGTAATACCTCCGAAACGCCCGAACCCTACAAAAAAAAATACACCCAACGAGCGCCCGAAACCCATGTATCTGTTGCACAAGAAATTCTTCCCCATACCGTGCGCTATAAAGTTGCTCACGGTGTGCAAGTGATGCGGACCCACCCTGCACCCGCCCAACCGGTGCAGTGGGGGTCTAACCGCGAATGACCTTGACCAATCAATACATTTCATCCGGACTGTAGCTTCGAGGGGCACGGCGCGATTGAGAGTCCGGCTCGCGCTGGAATTCGATGGACCCCCTCCTTCGTACGATAACGCAAGCAGGAATCGTACCCCGAGCGGATCACCCACGCTTCTCGCGCGCAAGGACAGAGCGACGGGTGTAAAACTGGCATCACGTCGGCCCGTTCGTTCTCGAGATCGTTAAGGCTGACCCCCCGGCGAGCGAACGTTAGCCACGGAGAAAGAGAACAAGCCTCGGGAACTACCGGACGTGCAGGTCGAGGGACGTCGTTAGCGATCCATCGTCTGTTGTACGTAATGTGTCCATGTATACGTACCGTCTCTAGAACGGGGATATCGAGGCTTCTCCTGCTCGAGAGGTCGACCGCTTTCGCTTTCCGTAAAGAAAGCCTTTCGTTTTTACGTGGGAGAAACTGGTGCCTCAATTGGCGGTGATTTTTCTGGATTATCTAGTGCGACGAACAGGGAGTGAAAGAGGGGGTGGATCGGATTCTTGGCGATCGAGATTCGTGGGTGGATTTTTTCTCGTCGTCGACGGTCGCTTTTTTTAGATTCGGAAGAGTACGGATAATTTGTTCCGCGGAGGTTGAGAAAGTGTGGAGAGATCTTTTTTTTTCATTGTCTTTTTCCACCTTGTCCCTCGGAAGCGTTCGAATTTGTAATAGCGTAACGACGAAGGTGTATCCGATAAAGGTGACGGCCGTCTTGAACGGAAGATGTAATACATTGTTCGACTGAAGAATTTCTATTTTCCATTCCAGTAGGTAAGATTTATTTCGCCTGTATGGCAAGCTCGTTTCACTCATATTTCTAAATTCTCGCATTGAATTCAAATCCATTCGAAGTAACGCGAGGAACTTAATCTTATTTCGTTTTATAATTGTGAGCAACTGTGAGTGAAGTCGTTACGACTTCTTTCCGGTGAAACGTCGCTTGGCCAGCAACGAAGATAGCACGGGACTTCGGGGATGGCGTCTATCGTAATCAGATCAGCGTTACGCGTACTAGATATTATTACCCGAACGAATTACCTGAACGTGACCACATTCGGAGATACGAGGGTAAAGGAACGTAGCACAACATAAGAAAGCAAGCTTCGCCCTGAACCAATACCAGCGCATCATGAAATATTTGCGTTAAATATCTAGTAGTGCCTTTACTAATCGTCTCGAACAATAGAAGATACCAAGAAACCAATCTAACGACAATATTACAGACTCTTACGCTCTCGTCCGAATCGATCTGCCGCACGACCTGTATCAAAAAACGATCCTAATAAACCCTCTGAAGGCATCATCGAGGCAAACCTGCATACATATATTTAAAACCAGAAAAATCCCGCTCGCCTGCCGTACATAAGAATTCGACGAATGAAATTTCCATATTTTATCCGCGCCTCGAAGTCCCTGGAACGGCTCCATCGGGCTCAAAGACTCGGGGACACTGCACAGCCCGAAACGTGAAACCTTTTTCGCCGTGCATCTCGGGCTCATCTTCGCGTACACGTGTACACGTACACGCGCGCGTATACGCGCCGGAACATTTTCAGAGATAACGTCCCGCGAACGAAAGGGGTTCAGAGCCCGTTAGAAACAGAATACATTAGCCGTAACAAAGGGTTATTGGTGAAGAGCAACGAGCGAAAGAGCGTGCGAGCACAATCAATGCGGTCGTTGTGACAGAAGGAAACATTATGCACGCCTGTCAAGCATCGCGCTCCGTCGTAACCCTTCGACTCTCATCGCCAGACGTATCTTTACGGCCAAACTTTTCTCATTGGCCAGGACCACGAAAGGTATACACTCTCTCGTCGATGGAATAAATGCACGGGGTGTGCCCGCTCGCGTATGCGCGCATATTCGTTTCTGGCTTGCGGTGTTTATCCAACGGCGAGCTGCAGATATCGGTAAACACAATATACGAGTTTATCGTTTCCCGTTCGAATCGATAACGCGCTATTGCTTTTGCATAATGAAGGGGGGGGGATGGCAGAGGTTAACGTAAATACGTGTCTCTAATCTGTACTTATTAAGAGGAAGCCTATCCTTGGCCACGTTTATCTGGTCGAGTAGCGACCCTCCGCGATAATCGATACAAACGTGGCGCGGGGAGTGAACTCAGCTCGAGATCGAACGATCTGTGAATGGGGAAAATGGGAAACGTTTTCACGTTCGCGCGAGCTCGACGCTGGTACAGTTGCGATCGCGAAGCGGGGCCGAAAGATTGGCGGTCTTCGAAACCGCACGTATTTCGAAGGTGAAATAGAATCAGAATAGAACGAAATTGATACTGGATAGAACAGAATATTCGGGTTCGCGATAGAAAATATGTCTCTTTGCGCTCCGTATAGCACTTCGATACGAAATGATCGTTTCACTTGGCACGGCTACAGCAGACTGTATCGCAGAAATTTGAATGACTGCTCGATGAACTGATGCCCGGGCAAGGTTGCACCTGTAATGATATCAGGAAGGAAACGCCTCGATAATCGCGGCATTTTGTGTGTCCGTTCGTCGCGGCGTGAACGCGGAGCCGCAAGTTCACGACGGTATTACACAGTAGATCCGTAAGAGCGTCGCGACGCGAGATAAGATAGACTAAATAAATAATTGTACGTCCGGCCGTTAGATGGTCGCGGGTGAAGGCGTTGATAACCCCGCGACGAGCCAACTCGGTTCTGGGGTTTTATGTCGAATCTGTTCAAGTTGCACAGCCTGCAGTGTGCCCCACTTTATGGTCCCCGTCACGGACACGAGTTGCTTCGAGCGTCCAAAAATTTGGGCTACCGTCCTGAAACGGATCATTGTGCGGGATGAATATGAATACGATGTCGCCATCGTTCTGGGAATAATAATCGTGGAAATGTTTCTTGGCGATGCGTGGTGTACCATGGCAACGATGTCTCTTGAAGGAAGGCAAATAAGTTATGAAGGAAGGTCTCGATGCTCCGTTCTTTTTTTTCTTTTTTGCATTGGAGTTCTTTGTACGAGGTTAAAAGTACATAAACATGTAGTTTTGGATAGTGATGCCGTGGTTGCATTTGCGCGAAGAAGTTCGTCGTTCGGTTCCAGAATAATTCATTCCTGGTATGTAAGAAATATTTGGTCGTACACTTTCAGGTATATCGCAGGCAGACATTTGGAAATACGTATGAACCGTGGGAACGTTAGATGCATAAGATTAAATATTTAATATCCGAAAGGAAATAGTCAACGATTTGTGCTGCTATGGATGCAGCATAATATTGATTGATCTTTCGGCCGATTCCGAGCCGATCGATGATTTTAAATTCTTTTTGAAACAGTGTTCAAAAGTTACTACGATGCGACTAATTATTCGTGACATTTACAAATAAGAATATTGCTACATAATACCCATATTTCTACAACAAATGGAATGACGCAATAAAAACCGGCGGATCAGAAATAAATACGTAGACATAATCATTATGCCGGACGGCCTATTTAACGATAATAAACTCGAAGCAATAATGCAATAAAAGTGAAATAAAAATTCGATGTACTGTACCGCGAATGCTCGAAGTCTCAGTGAAAAGTGCATTAATTTAAGGGACAGTTAACCGGAAGCACGATCGTCGAATGCCGTGGCACGATGCAACGGCGGGGTCTTCGAACTTTCGAGACACGATTTCAGAAATCAAGGTGAATTGCCGGAGAGTAATGTTTGACAGTTTCATTTCCGTGGTGGGTGCCGCGTTATCCAGCCCAAATATTCAAAGATCGATATCGTGCGCCTGTTCTGTAACAGCGATTCTACCGGATCGCCGTGGCTGTCGACCGTATGCAAAACTTTTCGAGATTCCGAACGATCGTTAAACAGCCGCCTACTAGCGTGCAGTTTCATTATGCGATCGTTAAGAGTTTGTAACGTTCTCGGTAGAATATACCGCGGAGGGGAAGAGCGTCCGCGATAACCATTTTTCGACGCGTTTAAAATGAACCGAGGAATTTCGTGCCACGGTATCGGAAAGAAACTTGCTTTCAAGCCTGGTTCGCGCTGAAGACGCGACGCTGAACCGCGAGGAAGCACGCTCCGTGTCTTTTTGCCTTTTAATTGACAGATTCGACATTAGGTCGCTTCAGGAAGTTTACCGAAGTTTGGTTTACCGTTCTTCGCACCCGTTCCCAAGAAACGAAATTAACGTTGCACCCGTTTTTAAGCGCAGCCACGGCGTTGCAGCAGACGCGAACGATTGTTTCGTATTAGAAAATCGTGACACGTCGCACTCTAAGACCGTGCGTTCGGTCAGCGCTAGGCTCTACGCTGTCGGAGGTTGCCCGTGCGACCAGAAAGATCTTGCTTCGATTTCGCGTCCGCCACGTTATCGGACAGGCGCAAAGATCTTTTTAAATTGACTCGACGCATTACGATATTCGCCGACGTTGCATTAGACGGCCCGGAGATATCGACAAGATACAATTATTGAGTAGCGACGTTTGATATATCGACTGACAGGCGGTTTCGTAATGTTTATGCGCGAGATTAGAGAAAATGTTTAGTGATTAGATCACAATGTTTCTTCGTTTGTGAGTTATCGGGCGCTTGTACACTTTCCTCGATACAGAAATGACCGGCGCCTCTCAGAGGTGTTAATCTTATCGACCTTCTCGAAAATACACGCTATCTGACTTTTCGGTGCGAACGGAAAGGGAGAAAGGTGTCGACCGGTCTTGCTGTAAAAGTAGAATTTCCGTTTCGACCGACCAAATCAATTACTCGTATTCTTTCTTCTCACAGAAGAAAGTCACAGAACTGCGATTTGTACTCCGAAACTGTGCCCGAATTTAACCGCACGAAAATACGACTTTACTCGTGGCAGGAAATTTCCATAAACCAAAAGAAAGAGGAATAAAATAACAGACAAATGGTTTGCAATAATGACCTGGAGGAGTGTCGGCGGTAACAAGTCGCGATCCGACTCGCGGGATTCCTCCTGTATGTGGACACACACCCACACACACACACACACATACAGACGAGCAGATACACATATATAATATGATTCACGTGCGAACTCTCGACGCTGCTGTTCGTAAATCGATTTCGATCGGCGCGCAATGCCACTGCAATTCGTATCGGCGATAACCGGCGCTCGCCGCTTCTAGCATTAAGATTAATTACGGTGCACGGGGATTCTCGCGTGTCGATGGAAACCCGCGTTTGATAAACCAGGGTCGTATGAAAATTAATTTCGACCGCCTATCGCGGAGGCAATCGCAATTATAGAAGCCGATACCTAGCAGCCCAGAGATCGCGACGGATACCAAAAATCACGTACACACATACATACGTAGAGCGTTTGCACGGTTGATCGAACGAGTGAACAGAGAGACGTCCCTAACCAGGGACCTTTAATTGTCGACGTTTCTCCGCGAGACACTTGCCTGCGCTCCGCGGGGATCCTCTGCAGCTGTTATCACTTTTATTTAAATAAGCATCGGTACAGAGTCTCGACACGATACAAGAGATATCGAGTAATCAGGGACGCCTTGTTCCGCGATGTCGCGTCGATTTGTTCGAGCCACGGCTGATACCTCCTTCTCGAGAAAACGTATACATGTATCGCCGTAAGTCAGCACCGAAACCGCAAAATTAATTATACCGAACGCGTGACTTCACGCGGCATCCGCTGAATCGATTGCTGCTTTAGTTTTCCGAAGAAAAAAGAAATATGTCAGGAGAAAATGGTGGTCGTGGATGCGCGTGACACGCATACAAGCTCAGGGGCGTCGTTGCAAGAAAAAAAATTGGAAGAACGTTCCAAGAGCGCGTCGTACAGGAGACCCGGTGATCGATCGACGGTGGATCGCGATTGCTGATCACAGCCGCGAGGTCCGCTTAAACGTCGCGAAAGTTACCAATGGCGAGCCGTTCGTCTGGGGCGAAGGAGTGACACGATTTTTAAACTCCTGCGCTCCGTCCGCCGTGATCGATCATAATTGAGGCGCCACGATCGACGCACGAAAATCATTTAGCGTGCCCACGTGAATCCTTGCTCGTCCGTGGAAGTGCACGGACCGCCGCGTCCCCCGTGGAGCAGCGCGAATTAATTCGGAGCAGATGCGAGACGCGTCCGGACCGGCGGATAATTACGATTATGACCCGTAATCGATCTGCAGGAAGCCATCGATCATGCTCGGCCCGTGCACTCGTGATCGCGTCGTTCGAGAATCGCGTAATCATAAGGCCAGTCGCTGCGCGTAAACTCGCCGTGCTCCGGACGAATTTGACTCCGTCGGTCGGTTGGTATTTCGGGGGCCGCGAATCTGCCTGGCCTCCTTCGAATGGCTGGAACCAGAATGTAAATACGCCGCGGAGGATAAGACGGACCGTGTTGCCGGCACGTACATCGGGGGAAATTAAGAGGCTGATGGAGATTTTTCGCGGTGATCGATGGAATTCCATTTTGTCGGGATAATACCGTTGGTGGCTGTACTCCGTTTTAAAAATGGAGTCACGCGGCACAAGATGCTTCAAACTTCGAGACGTTTTGTATAAATGATAATTGTAAATGATCATTGGGGTTAGTAGTACACCTGGCCGAGTAATTGTCAGATTTGGTAGCTTGATTTGCAGCGAGCAGAAGGGAACAGTCGTCGAACTTTTATTCGCGTGAGTCGGTTAGGTGAGATTTTCATTTTTGGGAATCCGCTGTGATGTAGAGCAGAGCGGCACCGGGAGCAATATCTCACGGTTGTGAATTCAATCCCGGACCAGACGTGAAATACGAGGTCTAGTCTCGATTCGAAACCGCGGTCGCCGGGCCCAACCTTGAACCTGTCCCGAGGCCGTGCGATCCAATCCTCCCTGTTAACTAATGGCGTCGCAGCTGAACTAATTTTACATTCTTTCTATTTGCAGGTACGTACTGGCTCGAATTTGACCGTGGCGCTTCGGAACGAGTCGCGGGTTTGGACGTCCTGTCACTCTCTGTTAGAAGAACGCCAATTAGCTGTGAAGGATAAGTAAGATCGAGCGCGAATCACTTGATTGATTCTATGTCACGCATACTTGCTTCGGGTGGTATCGATGTTTTGTTCAATTGAGCACGAATCTGGACATGCTAGACGTGCACACGACGCGAGAATATGTACAGGGAAAAATTAGACGGTTTAGTACAGCCTTACCGGTCGACTTTCCTATAACATTTTCTTTTGACTTTCGTGCACAATAGACGCAGACAACTTTTGCCCGGAAAAACCTCGGATACCCCGTATAATTCTTGTACTTGCGATACTGCAATCTACATTTGCTCGTGTGCAACTATCGTAAGGAATATCGTAATGAACGCCGCTGTATTCGTACTTTTTACTCCATTTTCGTCTTACACCGTTTCGTAAATCGCGAACGAAATATCATTGAAAATGTTGCTTGGAAGACCGCTTCGACTTTCATTGCCGCGGACGATACCCACTAGATAGAAAATTGAAATTATGGAGCGCGGCGTTGTTTAAGCACGCGTGTCCGCGTATATGTACGGTATTGCATTGGACGATCGGGTGTGCTCAATATAGCGCGTGACGTTCTTTAAATACGCGTTTAATTGCTTCCCATTTGCAACGAACTCACCGTGTCGTAGCAGGACACGAGGCAGTAACGTTCTGGACTTGATGGTTCTCGTTTAGATTCGCTCTGCTCCGCTGGTACAGTGAATCGCGAGAAACGAAATCGATTGTTTTGAAGTAAATCCAATTCGTATTGGGAATTAGTGTGGGTGCATTTAAATCTGTGCACTTCTTTAATCTTTCCGCTGAGACAGCGTGAAACAGTGGTTTGCACAGTCGTGTGTCGATTCATTGGCAACTTTTATAATCGTACCGCAAATGTGTGGAGCAATTAACAAACGTTATCCCAATGTGACAAGAATGAATTGCATCGACGAAGATAATAAAATTTCAATCATACTACGATTCTCACCATACAAAATTCTCTTCGTCTAAAGATATTAAATAACACCGCCTCCGGAGGAAATCTAATTACATACCGAACTACCTATTGCAACGGAAATCAAAAGAAATTTCCACCGATACTAACGCCACGCAGAAAACATTGTACATATTACTTCAATAAGAAATACATATGCTTATCGTAAAGGTTACGTTTAACAAAAATCCCAGGCAACGCGTTTACCCATGCTGTACACGTATATTCCCTTGCTATCGAACAGAATTCTCGCTGCAATCGAGTCAATCATAATCCCGTACAAATATTCTCATCCACCAAGCCTCCTTCGTATCACACGGAACTCAGAAGGAAGTCCTTCCTCCGGCTTCGGAATTCCTCGCGTGTTTCGCGCATGTATGTACATACTATATATCGTCCCCCGCTCGCCTTCAATGGAAACGCTTCCCGCCGATACACGGAATTCAGTCGGGTGTAGTCACGGGTCCGTGATTCTGCGTTATCGCGGGGCATTCGCCGACATTAATCCGGCCTGAACGCGAGATATCGCGTTACGGCTCGCGGAGTGGAGGATCACGCGACGCGCAACATCCTCGTCCCGTTTTTTTCTCTTTCCTTTTTGTTTCGCGACACTCCCGTTTTCCGCTACGGTGGAATTCAGATTTCGCATGAAATTCTATCGCGACGGGCTCGTTAAACGATCGAGATCGCACGTGACGACGGATCGAACGACGATTCGCGATTTATTCGCGATTTATTCGCGCGGCGGCGCGCCGTCGTTCAAGGAAGGGCAGAGATGCGATTCTGGACAGCGATAAGTTCGCGGTGGTTGAACCCATTTCGCGTGGAATTTCTATAGACACGAGGGGGGACAAAAGTATTCGTGCGGGTAGAATTGCGCGAGCGGTCGGAGGTCCCTGTGTTATCTGTATGGGAAGTTCGGGATGTTAGGGGACGGGGTGTGCCGCTATTATGCTTCATAGAAATATATTTGCTGGTAACGTGCGACGCGTGGATCGTTGCATTTGTTCCAGTATATTTAGTGGTGTAGAAAGATTCTGTTTATTTGTCGTCTTTAACAGATTTTGCCGAACGTTCGACCGAGCTTTCGTTTATTATGAAAACAGTCGACGACAACAGTTCGGCAATCGTGAACTGATATCCGTAAGAATTATTATTCGCCTTTGGCATGGAAGAGGACTTCGTTTGACAATTGTTGCCGATTTTATGTGTGGATTTCGAATGCCGTTGCGATTTTACACGCAGAGGTTTGTAACAATATTTACGGGGCAGATTTTCTCCTATAGTTATTATTTGTTCGCCCATGCTTTATTCGTAACTACGATCGAGCCCTTTTTGGCGCAACCAATACTATTATGCACCCTGTACCCTGAATAGCATTCCGTTCTCAGGGAAACGTGTTTCGCAATTGCCATTTATTTGTGAAAATTCCGATCTTTATTAAACTGTGACGATAGGGTCGGTGAATTTATGGCTCAATATAAGATTACACGCATAGGCCCATAAAACGACGCTCTGAAGAGAGGGTACTTATAAGGTTTAGCCAGATTATAGATACGAGGTGAACATGCTCGATATTTCGAGGTGAATAACCGTGGTTCGAGATAAAATTGAATCACACTTGGATCGTAATTATAATCTATCCACGCTAACGCTCGGCTAGTTTCATAAACAAGTATTTACGGGTACCTGTGTCGATCTTGTTTAAATAAAACTCGGTGTTTCGTGCGTCATGGAGCACGACGTTGCAACGTACACCGAATTACGTACATACAGTCGACTCGGAAAGTAAGTTAACGCTCTTACCAACGGTTTAAATTTACGATAATAATTATAACGTATGCTTATACGTTTTATGTATTCTTTATAGTATAATTACATAAAACAATAAGTTACAAAAGTTTACATAGATCGTTTTCATTTAAAGAAAAATGCCAATCGTTAGCTTACTTCCCGAGGCGACTGTACGCACGATGTAACAGCATTAAGGAACAAGTGTGATATTTTAGGAAGACAGAGATTTCTAAATCTGTCTCACACTTTGATCGTAATGTGGGAGTAAATGCGGGACAAATGTTGAATGAGAGACGAATATAACTCCGAGGTCATGCTCTTTATAGGTGAAAGAGACTGTGTACAGTTGAAGCTGTACACGAGGGAATAATAGCGACCCTTTTCCGCGAGAGAATCTCGATACGTTAGCATTAAAATGCATTCCGTGTTTGTGTCATAATAAATTCGGTCCGGAAAAAATAAGAAACTTAATTGTGATTTGTAGGGAAAGCTGACGATGAATAATTTCGACAGCTTTCAAACACTCTTTTACGTTTTGTGTAGAAAGGGGGGCGGGTGTAGTCACGGTTATTGTTTGAATGTTGCTCCGGCACGGACGGAAAACTTTTTCACGATAATTCTAAATATCGCGAATATTTGAACGGAGGTGCAGTATCGTGGAACTATCGAACTTGATTTCTATTCGCATTGAAATGGCAATTCGAGAGCCCCGTATGTCAGATCGATATAGCGCACACGGAAACATATGGAATTCAGCGAAGAGAGGAGAATAGTGAAAGAATTTTTTCCACTGGATTTCAAATTGCGCTTCCGAGATTTTAATACTCGGTGCTTCAATTGTGATTACTCCTGCGATTACTCGAAAACCATTCACATTGCACAGTGTGTAACCGAACTAATGCATCCCGATTAAAAATTCAGCAATTTCTCCGGAATCTCATGAGGTATCTTCATTTCGAAGGTAGGGACGAAGGTGCTGAAACGAAGACGTCAGAATTTAAAAATACCGGCGCGCTAATGGGACGTATAATAAAAAATATTATATTGCTTTCAATTTTATTGCATTCACAATGCAGTTATAAAAGAAACTGAGAAATGTCTTGTTTATGACAACATTAATTTTATCTAACAATAGAGACGCAAGTGACAACGTTTATCAAAATATCAAGTGTCCTTGGCATTAATCAATTGGAAAAATTCCGCAGAAACGGAAATGAAAGAGTCGATGTCGCTAAAATTAGAAAGATGTTACCGTGTAAATCTGTTCCCACGAAACTATATTACAAACAACGGTTTCATAACAGTCGGGACTGAAAATCGTTGGAAAAGTTCCCACTGGTCGATCGATGGATTTAACCACGATTCTAGTCAAAAATAAAAAAATATACAAAATCGTGCGTTCAGACCCCATCATTTCTGTAATCGCTACAGATACAAAAATACAAACGCTAACGAACTGATCCCCCCCCCCACACACACACACACACACACACACACACACAATTTGCCCACTTTTTTTCCCATTCATCTTTGAGGTGAATCACTGACACGTGAGAGGGTAGTCGACCGCACGGTTCACCGATTACTCTGTTGGCGGATAGAGTTCTGGCCCTTAGGCGCGACGGAGGGATGGCAGCATCCCTTCGCGGAGTAAGGGCGAAAAGCGCGTGCGTTCGTTCTACTCTGTTGAGCACTTGAAAATGAATTCAGGTCAACGACGTAGATCTCGTTGGAAAATAACACGCGAAAAGAAGGGTCCTGGATGTGGGATCTTTGAATGATTACAGTCGTGATCGATATTGTTCAACTTTCACCGACGCAAAGTTCGCAGGATTCTTATGGATATCAAGTGTGCGATTATTCCGCAGCCCAACGTGTTTTACATACGAGAGGTTCACGCGCCGAAGCGTCAAACTACGTTTTTTCGATTTCTTTAAAGTTTCCTGCCAAAGCGCCGCGATTGGTGCTTGGCCTTTTTATATTTGAAATGCGTTTGCTTCGCTATTACGTTCAACGCCATTAAATGACAAAAACAGTAAGTAATTTACTTTAAAAGCCAGATTAACTCCGTACGGTAAATTAAATTTGGCAAATAATAGCCGCGAGATAAAAGCTGCAGCTGCTAATTAGTCACTCTTAGATAACATTGCATGGAGGAAAGGAAAATAGTTCGTAATCTATGTTTGACAAATATTGTCATGTCGATTTGAATAGAATAATTGCAAAATTTTATATTTGTTTCAAAATGAATTAAATTTCCTCAGTCCGTTGAAGTGGCCCGATACTTTCTTCAGCAACTGTAGCAGGCCTATAAAATTCAGCTATATCTGACGCAAATTGGTTGTGTGACGTAACGTAACATTTATCGCACTGTTTATTAGTCGCAGTCGAATTCATTCACACCGCCCCTTTACGCAAGTCTTCCCTCACGACCGTGTTTCTACTGGAAATTTCACCGTATACGCGCTTCCATCGTCGACACCGTGCTCCCCCACCAAAGCGAAACGTTTTTCGAATAGGCCGAAACTGTTACGCACACTTGTTACGCGGGCATTTTCCACGTTCGGAGGCTGTCAGTGTTCAAATGCTGCACGGTGGAAAATGACATTTTATACTGGAATATCCACGGTGTATCGGAGCATGTTCAACATCGAGAGATTGAACTCCGCTTGTTTTAATATTTAGCTGGACGAAACGAGAGACTCATGCCCGAATCCACGTTTCTGTCATCAAGATAATTTCCCCGTTCGCACGTACACGCTCTGCATACCACAGCTGGGAATATTCCCCGGCGACTGTGTTGTATACTCGGAGGCCTCCGAACAGGACACGCTCTTCGTACCCTTTTTTAATTTCCATGCTTGTCAAACAAGTTTAATTAATTTCTTCAATATGTTCCTTGTTATTACCTATCCCCGCGAATACCATCCGCCTGAGTGGCCTGCACAAACTTCTTTCACACCGAAATATTTCTCGGATGATTAATGAAACTGTTCTGCCTTCTGAAGTTTCCGTGCCGTTATTATTATCTTCGGCGAAACGACGGCCAAGATATTTCACTCGTATTTTATGGCTTTCCAATTGATTCACGCATAATTGACTTAAAGGTTGCAATTTGGAATCCTGAAATGAAAGTGTCATCGAAACAGAACGATGGGCAATAATGAGCCAACGTTAGCTGCATTGAGCACAACTTCTGCACACCTGCTGCCACTTTCGTATTACAATCACGCGTAGCCCAGTTATCATTGTTCCCCCGATTCGCATTAAAACGCTGAACAGTTCCACGTTACCTTATCTCCGTTCCACCTAAAGACACCGCAGTGCTCTCCGTAATCAACAATACCACGTCCGCCAAACGAACGTAGACGAATGAGACATTACACGAAGATTTCTATCGTTCTACCGAGTGTTGCTATTTCTATCTTTCTTCTTTTCTCTGCCATCCAGCGTGAGTAGAATCGACGGTGTATCAAGCACTAAGGGCATCTAACGGTTCCCCGAGCGCGTATCAATGCGGCCGGTTCGCGCGCATTGCTTGGAATTTCCTGTCCGCGACTCGTGCGTAACAACTTTCTGCATTTCTTCCCCGACTGGACGGGGGCCATGTGGACGCGGCCGAGCCGCGTTTTTCCGCGATAAATCGCGGTGGAAACGATGTTCCGGGGGCTGGCGAGAAAGCTACGCGGGCAACGCGAATTAAAACGGAGCCGGCCCGGCCGCGAGTAAGCGTGCAAGCGAGCAAGCCGAGTAAACGAATAAGCGAGCCCCGCGAAATCCTGATAAATAGCTGGATAATATTGTGCAAACAGCGTGCGGTATCCCCGCTATACGTCTTCGGCTGGACGCGCAGCGGAAATGGCTTTGATACGCTCGCGTACTGCCCGCTCGAGCCTTTCGCAAATTATGCTCGAACACGCGTCGTAAGTGAATTTAATCGGCTGTAACCTCTTCGGCCGGCTGCGTCCACGACGTTACCTGCGCGCTGCTAGGGCGATGAAGAAACTGTGCTGAAATATATTTAACGAGCGGCAATTTGTTTCGTCGGTATGCCGGCGCGGCGCGAGCTCGGTTTTACAGGTTGATGTTGCGTGATTTTTCTCCTTTTCATTGCGTTTTAAACCTAGATAGAGCGCGCGGCTGCGGTTTATATGGCGCGCCGGGGCTACGAAGGGATGATTGTGCGATAATTCGGTTTCAAAAGTTTCGCGGATGTCTGCGTCGATTTCTTCGTTTCTCTTTATTCAAGTATTTTCATAATTGTCGGGGACGTTTAGCGGGGATTCAGAAGCGAATGAAAGGACAAGTAGGGAAAGAGGAATCGGTGTGCATTGACGAAGAAAATATATGGAGTGTAAAAAATTGCATGGTGGTTTTGCGTAATAGCTTTTTAGACATTAGTTTTTATGGTGGATAAGTTCCTTCGAAATTATTGGAAGCATTGAATAGTTTAGCATCGTGGCTTGAATGCATAGGTTTCAATGGTTCAGATCCAGCTGGGGCAAAATTAATTTACGATAATTATCTACGCGAATAAATCGTCGTCAGATACTTTGGAATTTCGAAGACCCAAATTTTCAACGTAAACAATTCATTGCGCACAATATTAGACGATACACTACCTGTCCGCATAACTCGTAAAAAAATTCCTTCATTACGCTGTTCGAAAATTTCTTTCCGACTTAACTTAATTTCACCGCATCCGATGTCTACCTAACGACGTTGAAACGAATGTTGCCCACAGCCGACACCGTTCACGAAATATTGCAAATACGATGCCGGCGAACTTTTCCCTCAAAGCTGATCTCGATGACGGTCAGGCGAGGGTCAGCTACTTTAACTTCCGTTCTTAGAGAAGGATCATCGACCACGACCAACTCGATATAACCTCGTAGGGATCTCGTTTTTCGCGCACTAGACGTAGCCACGTCGGGACGGTGCAGCCTTTCACGTTTTAACCTTATATGTTGCCCGTTTAAAACTACCTGGCTCCATTAAAGCTCGCTCGCGTGTTCAGCTTTTGACGCGATAAACGATTAATCAACAAAAGGGGAAGGCTTGAACCCTCCCCTCGGAGTTCGCAAAACCCTTTTTCTTTGCATCATTTTAGTTGAAACAGGTGTATCGAGCTTTTATCGTATATGTATACGATAATACAGGATAGATAGTACATCCAAGTTTCAGTGTACCTCGATGAACGGCATAAGATTATTGTTATTAGCACGAAAAATTCAGCAAATCGTCATCGAACAGGGATATTGGATTCAAATAGTTCATTTGCGTTACACAAGATATATGAATGTGTTCTTTTTTTCAAATATGTAGTTGTCCTTTTCCTTTCTATGTAGGAAGAGTAGTCGCGCTATAAGTCGCCGGCGTGCAATTGTCAAGTGCCGTTTACGACTTTCAGAACAAGGAGACACGATTTATGGGTCAAATGAACGTTCTGGAGCCTGTTTTGTCCCACTACCGAAGGTTATCAATCACTTTCTCCGTATTTCTCAGCAACCACGACCGCGTGTAACGTATGATAAAGAAACGATTAATCAGGTGGTAACTGTCAATTATACGTATCTTCTAAAGTGCTGCGAAACTTTTGAAATCCTTGCTGTTCTTTACGTTTGCAATCGGAGTCGAAGGATTTGTCTAACACCGCCGTTAACTCAAACATACAAAAACCGTGAACCTGCAATACCGAATACACAAACCTGTCAGAACTTTATAACACTCCACAATCAGATTTCACTCGCAAGTAAAATTAACCTCGCGCCAGTTAAGATTATTCCAACTTACAGCGGCCGACGCCAACTTTCTGCAGAAAAAGTAACA
The DNA here is from genome assembly GCA_948146005.1 of Nomada fucata. Classification (NCBI taxonomy): domain Eukaryota; kingdom Metazoa; phylum Arthropoda; class Insecta; order Hymenoptera; family Apidae; genus Nomada; species Nomada fucata. The sequence goes on from OX411275.1 coordinate 12,569,877, forward strand.
ATATTCAGAAGTTCGGAATATGGTACGGCGAAGTTCATCGTGCGCTTGGCGAGATTCGTAATTCTCTGTTCCCCTTTTTCTCTCTCTCTCTCTCTCTCTCCCTTCCGTGGGAATCGCGTAACCCAGTAAAAATCTCCCAGCTGCAGCAACTTCGATTCACCATTTTTTTTCATCTTCCCCTGCGTACACCGCTCGTTTCCAGCTTCTTTTGCACCCGTTCCGAGGCGGCGAGTCTGCTGCTCCGTTTCAAGGATCGCCGATGCAAAGGCCCCGGAAGGTAAAACTGTTTCTCTGTGTGCTCAGGCTGAATTAAAGCGGCCGTGCGCGAACTTTCGCGTGGTTCTGGCCCGCTGTTTGCGTCGTTCTTTCACGGGCCAGCCATAATATTCGCCGTGTAACAATGGTCCACTAACCCAGATACGAAGGCCACCACCACCGCCATGATTCACTAGGCCGGCTCCTTTCCGGCCCCTGCTCCGTCCACTGTGTGGACACGCAACTTTGTCTGCGTCTTTTCGGGGCCAAAGCGTGTACACAGACAGCTCCACCCCTCGCCGGGTCAAGAGTGTTTCCCTAGAATCTCGTAAAAGGGCCGCATGATTTCTTTCAGAGATAATATCAATGAGAACTTCTTTCACGTCTTTCTACCTGCAACAGTTCTATGTGTGTATGCCTCGATGCGAATAGGGGCTGGCTGAGCATCGTCCTCGCGTTATTACAGGAGGGATCGATGCGATAGCGTGGTTATCTAATCGGTTACGCGCTGGGAGAGACGTGCTTCGAATTGCAGTTGAAGTTTACCGACGATTCCTTTTTTTGTAATTAACATAACGGAGCCGAATCTTGCCCAGGGATGTTAACTTGGACACGTGTTCCATTTGAACGTTTCATCTAATGGAAGGGTGCCGATAAGTCTCTTTTAACGGCGTTCATCCGGACCATTAATCAGATTTCCGTCGGTGGCGCTTATTGTACAGTTCACGTTTGTCGGCTATGCGAAGGGAAACTCACTTTCAGGTGTGAGAATTGACGCGCGGTTGAAGTTTATTAATTAAGTTTCGTAGGTATATTTCCTAGTTGAAGTGGTGTTACGCAAATACGTACATTGCACCAAACTATAGTTAGCCGGAGACTGATGACCCCGTCAATATTCGTTCAAGAAGTTTGCTCAGGATTGAAAAGTTTTAAATAAAAGATTCGTACCATTCTGAAATCAGCATCGGTTCGCGTAGACCGGAATACAATAGAAGGGTTAAAGTTATGTTTAATACATAAGACGTCGGGACGATTCCATCTACCTGTCACACCTTGCACATTTATTACTATGCATGCAATTGTGCACGGAAAGGGATAGGCATGCCGACTGTGCAACGATGCAACATGTATATACGTTGAATACGAAAAACTTCATTCTAATCGAGCGACAGACGCGATGACAGAACGTCAGCGCGAGGGTTGAAGCTTTTCTGCCCGCTAACGCACGTTTACCTGTTCACCGCAGAAAATGGCACTTCCCCGAGGCCAGGCTTCGCATCAGCTGCACAATCTGTTCTTTCGACTCTGTTTATGAGAAAACCTCCCGACAATTTACGGCAAAGAATAAACTTCAACTGACGTCCGACATGTTCTTTTGTTCGTTTAATTGCGTTTACAGCGGCGCGCGTTGATTGTCGCGACGTCTGGTAATTAGACGCAGCTCTTCGTTGGGAAAGGTTCGTAACAGGTTTGTCCGTTGACAGTAGCAATTTCGTGCCGCGTTTTGAATTAATGTAAAGAAAGTAATGGCGAATGACGATGTTCGATTTACGTTAATGCTGTATGATTCGCCTGTGCAATTAAGCCAACATATTTCTTCAACGAATGAGCTAATGAACGCGCAACCTATAAAGTTTCAACAAATGGATCGTAAAAAATATTTTACATAGTGTGCGAAAACAGAACTTGCATCACACGAAGATACGGATTATCGGCTAGTTAATATAAATCAGCGAGCAATTTTCCGCATCCGTTGCCGTTCGTTTCGACGTTAAAATCCTCTGCTCGAAGGAGAAGGCCAATCAATAACGGATCCATCGTATTCTTGCGTCCCTCAGTTTAACGCAACGCACAGTCTTCCCCGTCAAAACTTTTCGCCACCGCGATAAAAGCTTCCAAACTCTCCTGACGATTCACGCGACATACCGCGTTTAACACCTGATATCGACATGAAACGACGAATCGGTCTTCGCGCATCCTTCGAACCCCGTCAGAACGCAATTAGAGCACGTATACTGTTCGATGAAATCGTTGCCCAGTCACGGTCGTCCAAGATACAAGACGGAAGGGAGCGTGTTCTAACGCATGGGACTGTGCGCAACAAATGCATCTTGGCTAGCCGATTAGATACGAGCGGAACGATAACGGTCGTAGTGCGACCGGTCACAATTTGCTGTTAAACCGTGATGCCGCGACGGTGGCCGAGGAATGATACATAGTATCCTCGGCTACGGGAGTCCGCGGACGCGTTGCGAATTCGCGGCATGGCGGCGTCCACGCGAAGGGGTTAATGCGCGTTCGACGCTGCGAGGATAAGGGAACGCGTTTCTCGCGAAGTGCACCGCGGTCGGATGCACCGGCGTATACGCATTCGACTGTTATTCATGGCTGCGTGGAGGAAAAGTCGCTTCCGGACGCGAGCTGGCGCAGTCCTTCGTGTGGAGACGGGATGCAGCGACTGAGAGATGCGTCAGACGGCACCGATCGTCGTAAACTGAACGGTTCTTCGGAAGTTCGTTACTTATTTGGACACTGGGTTCGCGGAACGCCTCGGTTTGACGGAATTCAGAATTCGAGAGACAAAAATTAATGTAGGTCCGTCGATATTATGTGATTTAATTGATTATATGTCGATTCTAGATCGAGCGAATCAGTTTTTTAAAGAGAACGCGCATTTTTATTGGCAATCGTTAATCCGAGGGAAGTCGATAAAAACAGGTGTTGAAACTTTAGTTTCTCTGTTAGTAGAGGCACGATATTTTATATTGCCGGACGGCCATTTAGCTCATTTTTCTCGCACGTTTAATGGTAACAACAAATCGCACACGATGGTATTAAATAACGGTTCTTGTAACAATTCCGATATATTAGCAGGTCGATCGAAGTTTTATATTTATGTACTTAAGAAATATTTGATCCTGTCAAGTTTGAAAACTTTCAATATTAGTGCGTTATAGAAGGGTTACCTGTACTTCCTCGCTCAAACACAAATTTACTTTCCACCCCAAGTGAACAATAAAATAGACCGGCGATTAATTTCTAATCAGCCCTCGCGCATGTAAACGTGCGTCTTGCACAAATTGAACGCGGTATCAAAACCGGGGAACGGATATCCCTGAATAAATTCAGGTACGTACCGTGTAAAAAATGCGGCCAGTTAGTTCGAACGACGAGTTACCTCTGTTTACAGCATTCATAAAGATAAAAAAGAACGAGTACTTCAATTTCCCTGTACCAGTCGTGAAGCGCAGCGTTCCCGTGCCGCGTACAATCGCCGAACGATAGATTTAGCCAACCCTTCCACGATCGTCAACGATCCCTGACCTTTTGCGTCTCCGTTACGTGGATCCCGTCGGCGCTTCGCCGAGGTGGTCTCGTGCACTGAACTTTCTCTGACGCGCACGAATTACACGCTCCAAGGTGTTTCTGACATTCGAACGCGTGCGTCACGCTGATATACACGCGGCCAGTTCTGGATCCTAGTGCAGTGTATCGTGGCACGATCCGAGTCAACTTCACTCAGCCCTCGTTGTTAACCTTTAACGATCGCGCTTCGTGTATTTGGAAATCCATTAAGCGCGAAATATCAGCGTGGACGCGCGATTAAACGCTATAGGATGATCACGATCCCTTGCGGCGTTGATTAGAAGAATAGGGACCACCTTTGGCGAACGGGCGATGTAGGTTGAATACCTAATAATCGGCGGAGGCGTGTTTTATAGCCCGATTGATTGATCGGCAAATTCTGACGCACCGTATATAAATTGATGTAATACAATATCTACCTTTCTATGAATTTATTGATTTACACAGCGATTTAAGTTAACTGGAAATTTAGTGCCCGAAAGTTTCATTGGAGTGTTTGGTATAAATGTTCGTGTTTCGTTTTATCGTCATCTATTTGGGTCTGTATTATCCGTTCGGTTTACGTAAGAATATTTTTCTATTGCATACCAGTCGTATTATGCTTCCGTTCAGTACCACGGATCGTCCATATAAAAATGATAGAAATTCCAAGAATTTTCGACGCGATCAATTCATTGCTTCCTGAAAAGTAACATTACCAACTGAATTCATTCTGTACATTCTCAGCGTTTTACATCGTGCAGCAAGTCTACAGGTTTTAAATATATACCTGCCGTACCATATTCTTTCAACTTTTCTTTAACACGAATCCTCGACCGTTTGATGAGCGTTCGAATTCCTCGGTAATTAAAAAATCCAAAGTAAAACCAACTCGAAGGAGAGAAAGGTTTCTCGAGGCGGCGAACAATGACATGTCCCTTCTACGCCTACCTAACCGTTCCATCTTCCGTTTCTTTGCCACGGCGTGCAAGTATATAAGGCAGCGAAGGACAACGCGTCGAGAAGAAGGAAATCTGGGCGGACTAAATATAGAAGCGCGTGAAAAAGATCAACGAGGATAAAGATTGTCTAGAAAAGGAGCAAAACACCGCGTCTAGCTCATATTGTTGGTAGCTCGACAAGTATCCGCCCGTGTCCGCGGTATTTATGTAATACACGAGTCAAAGCACGTGATGCGACTACGAACGTGGAACTCGTATCCTATGTATACCCTAGCTGGATCAAGGAGAATAGCTCGGAGCGATTAAAATCTTCGACTCTTCGATCGCGGTGAACTGGTCGCGGTCGAAAGATTTTGTCTCCCCGTGTACATTATCCTTGCCCGTTATCTTCCAACGAATCAAATTAAATATCGACTCCAAAGTTCGTGCAATAATAATTGCCGCGGAGCCAACTACAATGTCGGATAGGCATCGAATCACTTTCTTGAGCTGGTAGAGCCGTGCTCGATTCCTTCTTACCGTAGTCCACGGTAACCCTCGTTGCAAAAACATCAATGAATAGATCACGGTTGACGTAGTAAACTGAATGAACGAATGGCCGGGGACGAGAACTCCCTCTCTCTCTCTCTTTCTCTCTACCTCCCGGCAATTCTTTTTACGCGATGTTTTATGACGGCATAGAGAACCATTGTTGTCAACTATCGAAGATTTTATAGGCGATATTTTGTACGCGAAAGATGGGCCATTTTGGACGTCCAGGTAAATAAATATTTCGTAACACTTCGGGGAGAATGTATCTGGAATACTCCAGCTCGTCGTCGGGCATCTGCAGGGATCGGGTACGCTTCGATCGATATCGGGAGCGGACGCGTTCGATTCTTTAAAGCGTGATTAACGCGCGACTAATAGGCGTCGTTAACTTTCGCCGCGGCACGATAATCAGCAACGACCGGGACAGGTCGTGTGCGTTACCTTCGCGACTCGTGTGAAAGGTGGCGGCTCGGCGAGACTCGAAAAAAGTAGAGGATGATTGTCGGGAAGGAGGATGAAGCTAATGGAAGACAGATGTGCTCGTAATTATCGGTTCTCCGTTGGAAAAACGTTAGATGCATCGGGTTTTTCAAACAGAACCACAACTTTGCTCGCGGAATTTATCAAAGCGGAGGATAGAACAGTCATCGTGGCTGTTTACTGCACAGACCGTGCACTTTGTAACGTCTTCCGACCTCGTCCAGCGAACAGCGCTTGGGAATGGTGACTGTGGATTCGGCTGTGGTGCAGTTGATGCTGTAGTTTCGTAGGAAACGAGTTGGAACTTGAGAATTTTCATATTACAAGTTCGTTTGGAAACATTTTGTTCTTTCTCGTTATTCCATTGTGAAACGGTGAATCGTTTGCGAGACAAGTAGGAATTGATGATATTGATCTTGATTAATATACATCAGTTTAAATTCATGTGTTAAAATTAAAAACAATGAAAATAGATTTTGCAGAACTACTCTCTTGAACGTATTAATAATAGTAACGGAAGGAATATATGAAATTAAATGTTTCTTTTGAATATTTATAGTAAGTAAAATGAAATTAATTTTGGCTTTTATTCTCTAAGCTTTTTATTCTTTAAGATATCGACAGTTGAGGAACGAGTATTCACTCGCAATGGAAATCCAGATCGTTAAGAAAATCAGTTAAAATTTCGTATCCAACCATTATCATACACATTGAATCTTGATGAACGGCCGTAGTCACAGTTTTTCTGTACCCAAAGTGAAATGACCGATAAAAGTCGTTGAATCATAACTTTCCCCATTCTTCGTGCTTTTCTGTTCCCTATATTTTCGTCCCCTATTTGCTCCACATCACTGCTTATTTCCAAAGCGAAGATACATAAAATCAAGAAAATATATGTATTATGGTTTATAAATGTAACTAACGACGCAACGCATGCAGTTAAGCAGCAAAAGAAACATTCACTTGTAACAGTAGAGGTAACGATCCCAGACGACTAGTTTATTTCTGGTCGGTTATCATAAGGAACTAACCAGGTCATAATACACTTGTAAACTTGCTGTAAAATTGCTCACAAAGTTGACGCTGTGTGCAAAAACTTGTTCGTATCCAGCTGAATATCACTTCCTGTCATTCACACGGTTGTTAAAGCTCTTACGCGAAGTGACACTTAACCAGTGTTACAAATCACTGCGACAAGATCCATTGGTCATCGTGAAAGTTGAATATTAAATAAACAGCGCAAGGTACTCCTAATCTTAGCCTATGAAAATAATTTCGAGGTTAATAAGCCGCCTCGTCTCTCGCAGAATAACCAATATAAGAGTAAAAAGTATAATGGATTAACAAAATAGGTGGATTGAGAACATCGATCATGGAATTTTTCTCATTTTGAGCATTGCAACACGAGGGAAAAGAGGCGTGAGTCGACGTTCCATAAATGAGCCGGGCTTCTTGTTACACGCATGCTAAGCATCCCATTAAGCCTGCTCCATAAATATTTCTTAGACACTCCTCCGGGAGATAATATTCCAATAATTCCAAGGCATTCTACACGGCGCTACGTAGCGTCAACAAAATATATTTTATATCTATCAATTTTGATAAAACTTAATAAAAGTTTTAATATTTAAACGAAAATAATCCCCCTTTCTACTTAATAGGTACAGAATACGACGAACCTATTGAAACGAAATATCATATTCTCCAGTGTGACGAATCGCAAGTGAAGAAAATAAGACGTTCTTACTTTCTAAATACTGATCTATAAAATCTACAGAACAACGTAGCCTGGATATTCTCACGAGTATGCAACCCATCCGCAATACGTGACAATATGAACGGATATGACCATCCTGTTCAAGAACCACGTCTCCCGTTGCAATTACAAAAATCAACGCAATTAACGTTCCCGGGGAATCGCTCCAAAAAGCAGCCCAACCGAGCGCCGCGCTGCAAAAAGATCCAACGTCCGTGGGGCTGTTAACACAGTGGCATGAGCCCGACAACGTCGAGCCAAGCACACCCGAAAACGAGCAGAACGTCACGAGTCGGACTTTTAAAAAAACCTGTTCGCGACAGCTATATCTCGTATGGTCGACGACACCGTGGTCCCTGAATGGCCATGGTAATATTCGTAACAATGATGGCTGATCCTGCGTCGATGAGAGGCCCCGGGTCCCCTTTCTACCTGAACCCCAGTTTACCAAGGGGGTTCTCGACAGTGTTGGTGGCAGCACTGGTGGTGGCGTCGCGTCTGGGACTACCATGCTGCACAAGGGCGGGAGAGACTTTAGTAAACGCGGGACGTCCTACGGAGTAACTGGACGAGAGACTGCTGCCACCCGTCAAACCAGTTTTATCGGCTACTTCCTTCAGGATGAGCAGGTAGAACGATATTCAGCGCGGACCTACGGCAGGCACCCACCTTGCAGCGGTCGTTTCGCCGGCAACATTGTTCAGCCCCGGGATGGTTTCTTTTGTGGGGAAAATTAGCCCGGACCGGGCACACTGCGGGGCGGGCTGTTCAGTGAAAATCGTGGCATCGAGAAAGGCCACCCTGCATCCCTCTTCGTTCTAAGTCCCTTTCAAGGGATTTGCCGAAAAATTCTTGGGCACAGTGTCGGGTGTCGTGACTGCAGCAGCTTTCGTGATCGACGCCTCCTTCCGTGTCGCCTGGTCCGCGTCGGCCCATTGACATTCATTCGGTGGAAATCGGAACGATCGTGTCGGTGCTCGTAGCCAGACGGCGACGAAAGGGCCGTCTGCTTCCAACGACCCAGCCGGAGAGGTCCGAATCTCGGTGTACACTCGAGAACTTTCTGATTCGAAGACTTCCTCCCCCGGAGGAGGTAGCAGAGGTTCTCGAGACCTCGGATGTTCCTGTGGGTACAGTTGTCGCAAGGTCGAGAACGTGCTCGCTTTCTTCTTACCTTGCCTTCACGCTGTCAGTCTTTCAGCTAGACGATTAATTAACGATTGAAACGGGCGTAACGATGTACGTTAACCTTTAGATAGATATCCAGGGACTTGGACTGCCGAATAAGCGTATCGCGCGGCGGGATAGATAGCCACGGGGATTATCAATTACGATCTACTGTGTCGAAACGTGATACACATGTACGCGCACGCTTATGCGTAGCACTTCGCGGCTGTATTTATGCCCGTGGATTATACTTGCACACGCCAATCAAACGGAGCTCGTGCGGGAGCACGCGCCCGTTCGGCTATGAATGATTATTTGGCACGCACTGTTACGCGTAGCTGATTGAATAAGTAGACTGATGGACCGCGACCATAATCGATACTTGCCGCGAGTGAACGTGTTTGGAGCTTGATCCTTGGCTGTTTTAATCGGAGCTGCGAACGTGAACGGTCGAGGTGCCTTAGGGTAGAGCTGTTGGATAGTGTCGTTCGATTCGGTGGATCAGTTCGGTGGATACGGAGGAGCATTGGAAGTGAATTCTTGGTCGCCGGTGATTTGTTATGTTTGTTGCTCGTTGGAGAGGTTTTAGGTGAAAGAATATTGTGCATGTTCGTCGATGTGAAGGTGGAATATTTCGTGAGAGTGTTCGAGTTCTTGTGATTGAAGTCTACGGTGCATTTTATAAGGATCGTGATACTATTATCTTGGGATTTCTTTGCGATCCGAAGTGATCGATGCCGCATTGGCTGTGCTGAATGTTTTGGATTAAAGTAAGCAGGATATCTATGGTCGTCGTGGCCCGCTATTTAGAGTGACAGGTATTTCATCTATTTTGTTCTCACGATTATTCTAGAATGCGGCGCCCGAATGGTTTCGAAATTTCAAGGCGCAGTTTTTTTCTTCGAGAGAGCAAGATTTTACGCGTTCAAATGTTACATCATGACACCTGTCGGATTCGCCACCAGGCAACCTCTATATCAAATCCTGGTTCGTCGTAATACCCTCGGTCTAACCTTCCATTTTATCAAGTAGATCCCCATTCTAACATCTCGACAAGCACGTGTCTAGAACACTGGTCTGCTGGAGAAGGGCCCCGATCTCTTCGCTCGCAGATCTGATATTCCCTCCACGGTCCAACTTTCTTCATTCCAAATTTATCCCACAATCGATCTCTATAATCTTCGCATTGTTCGAAATCGTAATCTATCAATCACTGTCAATCGCAAACTCTTCGTGTTTTTTTAGCAACGGCAGCCGTGAAATTATAAGAAATTAAAAATAATCGCGTGTCCAAAAGTCCACGCAAAGCAATAAACATACGTTTATGCACACGTTCTGTTTACCAATGTATAATTTAAACAAACGATAATGACAATTATATTCTACACTCGCGAAACCGTATTTATGTACTAGCAAGCAATGGGGCATTAATTCGCGCGTTCGTTACTTAATTCGCGTCAAATGAACACATACTTTGTCATCGAATAATGTTTGACATAATTCAATATCCACCTGACGCAGAAAAATTTCTCCATTCTCCACCGCGTGCCATTTAATTCATAGATGCTGCCCAATAAACATATACGTCCTCGTATACATACAGTTCCATACGCACAAAGGGTTAACGATCCCTGCTCCGACGTTCTTCACGCAACAGCAATTTTTCCTCCGAGCATCTTCTTGCTCGCGGAGACAATTTGCATACACAGTGCGCATATCGTGACATCGCGTGACAGCAATTTTCAACTCATCGCAACAACCTACCCTCCGTATCTCGGATACGTGCCGGCGTTGAATTGTCCCTCAAAGAGAACAAGAATTCCGCGAGATACGCTGATTTTACAGCCTTTATTCGCTGCCTCCTCTGTTCCCTCGAAATTCACCGTACTCGTCTGGCGTGTACCGTTCGGCGAGTGGCTCGCGATATTACCCGCGGCCGTACCTGTCCCCGTCGCGAACGGGGATGCGAAACGATCTGCCGGCCGCGACACACGCGTCTCATCCTCTATCTCCGATCCGCGGAATGCACAATTGCTCAAGAAGTCAGCGAGGATCACCGGATGTCTGCGCGATGACTCATTGTTAGCGAGCGAGAGGTGATCCGGGGACCGGTTTCCTCGCGGCTCCGTACCAGCGTAGACCTAACGATCAAGGTCGGAAATGTGGAACATTTTTCAGCGATCGATCGAAGACAATAAAGCGATCGAGCAATAAAGGCGACGATCGCGTACGCGGAACTGCGCGATCGTGGATGATCGCCGCGGCGGTGCTCCGCCCGGGGAAATGTATTGTAGTAGCGGCGAAAGGGTTGCTTCGCGCTGGGCTGGATTTATAACGCGAATTGCGGGAACGGAATGCTCGTTCCTGTGGAACGTTTGAAATGCAGGATCGAACGCTTTGTTGGACGCTGGGTTAGAAAATGTTTGACGAGGGCTAAAGTTTGATTAGGCGTTTCGGATACATATTTGTTGCGCATAGTGGAGGGTGCAGTTCGAGGGGGCGAGACGTCGTTTGGGAAAGGGCGGTTTTAGAGTGTGCCAGAATTGAGTATTCCGGTGGTAACGGTGGTTTGTACTTGGTGTTTCGTAATGCGTGGCCGTAATTAGCCCTTTATCGATTATAATCTGTGGTATCGAATCCCAGGGGTAGTAAAAGGTAACTGCATCTATACATAGAACCACTGGTAGTAATGATAATAAGTCAACAGCAATATCATAATAGTATACCTAATTAATAATGATATAATAATAGATATATAGGTATCCGTGTAAACGCAAATTTGACTGGAAACACCGAAAATATGCAAATAGATAAGTATCGAAGAGAAATATGAAAATCAAATAATACAACTCTGCAGTTCATAGAAACGTATGCTTCTCCGGAAGTAAAGGACGTCGTATACGTCTTTAACAAAATGCGGACCGGCTGTATCGAAACCTCGATCGGTACTATCCGCGTTATTCAAAGAAGGACCCACGGTAAATGGGACGCGAGTTAATAAGCGCGAGTAAACCCGTATGGATCGACATTTTGTTGACGCTGTCCGTGTAACAATCGGCGCGTTTGTCGCGTTGACTTCGCCCCGCTCCCAATTAATGAAACACAGCGATAGATCCCCGTTGTTTGCGTTCCTCGCAGTATGACTTCCACCGATACCGTCGATCGCGCACCGATTCTCTGTTTAAGCTTGTAACACATTTAATGCACGGGCGTGCCAGGTATCGACGGCAAACTGCGAACTATACGTGTCTATTTAAACAACCGGACACTAAATTGCCTAGGTGTTCCCGCTCTGATAGAACGATGTATGCCTTGTAATTGACATTTGCTCAGGACGCGAAGAGGTAGCTTTATATTTGTGTTTCGCTTCGCGGCTGCTCCCGTTCGAATTCTGTCCACTTCGGATCCCCAGACGGCCATGAGGGAAAGAATTTGATCGATGAACGGGAACGCGTCTATCGATCCAACGGTTGACGTTTCGCTGAATGCGCTTTTTGTGGGCGGTTCAGCTCTCTAGGAATGCAATTGGCAAAGATTTATGTGCGGGAAGCGGTTGAAACGGCGGCGGTCAAGAAACGGCCCGAGGAGGAGTTCTCGGCCTGACGTATATCGATCGAGTTTTCTAATCGATGCCCGCGCGTCGCTTGTGAAAGCTGTCATAGAAAGTGGCGCAACAACGCACGCGAAATGGTGGTCAGTTTAGGATAATGTGCCTGAAGACGATACGGAGGATCGGTCGTCCTATGCCGCTGCGACTACGTTGATTTCGCTGTTAGTCGGAAACATTGGTACAAATGTCGGAGGTCTCCATCAGGTTTCAATTTAGTTTCGGATATATATTTCTCTTCTTCGCGGAAAGCTCTAAGAGTGATTCCTGTGAAACTTTATAGGTCTGTAGAGAACTTCGATAGAAATAGCGAACAATTTTATTCCAACTTTATCCCTTCGTGGGGCAGAAAACACCTCGAGCAAATTGACATTTACGGCGGACGAACAATGAATTTGGTAACAATAAATATTTCGTTTGATATTTTTTTAATTACATTGGAAGTAGAACAAACTTGCGTGCCAGCGGCAAAAATTAATCCTCAGCGCTGTACTTCTGTTGCCTACACGTTACTCTAATCTACTTTCATAAGAAGTCGCTCCGAGTCCGATTCCTCGCCGGAGTTTTCTTGCAAAAAGTGCAAAGTTGAGCGGCGAAATAGTTTCTCTATCTGCTCGGAGATGCGGCACAGTTCCGTGCAGCAATTTATGGTTATCCGCAACAATTTCTCTGCACGCTGATCAAACGGCCGCGTTAATAAATTTAACCGTGCGCCGTGGATCCTTGTAAATAGTGTACGCGGGCTAAAACGTCGAGCCGACAGGGGAACTTCGTCGAGACTCGCCCCTTTGACTCCGGCAGCGGTTTAACTTTCTAATTAAAATCCGAGCTTGCCAGAAGCTTGGTCTACTTCGCGCGTACGTACAAGCCGAGGAGCGAGAGAAAAAGAAAACCGCCGGCCTGTCCACGAATCGGGTGTTGTCGTGGGTGCATTTTTGGCGGATAACAAAACGGGGAGGGGAATAGGGTTTAGGCGAAACAGAAGCTTCGCCCCGTAAATTCCTAATCTTGATCCGCGCGTTGCCCAGGGCGTTGTTAACGTTTCCAGAATTTATCGATAGCTCGATAACCGGGCGATTCTTCTTCTCCCGTTGGAATTATTTTTCTTTTTCCTCGCACGACACGCGTTCCACGCTCCCAGCTCTGCTTCCTCGTGGATGATTTTTTTTCCACCTATTCGTTTCCACTCCGCCCGTTTCACGGCCTTTCTTCCCCTGGAACTGGCCGACGATTGTACTCCGCCGGTCGTTAATCTACGATCACCGGTCAACGTTATCAAGGGAAAAGTTGCGGTCGTTATGGCCCGCCGTGTTTCTATCCGTCCGGCTATTAATCTGCGTGAATCGCTCGCAACACTTTCCAGAGCTGTTAGGGTGTATAGTAAGTACGGGAGAAGTTATTGCGGTTCGTACCACTTTCGGTTTCTTGTGTACTTATCTGCGTTTACTGTATGCACGTGGCTGAGGTTCAGTTGTTATTAAAATAGATTATCTGCGGGTGTGTACCCGCGACTTTTCGGAGAGTTATTGTGATTAAAAATTGTGATACCGTTGTACTTCGAGCTACAGTAATTCTTCTCTTGGCGCTCACCACGATCTCTACCGAGCATGCTTACGAGTTATCCCCACCACTGGAGGGGCCCCTCTAGTTCCGAGTCGACGGAGTAATTCGGCACCTTTTGATTAGCCGACACGTCGCGGCCGCGTTTACCATTAAAAGATTAAATGCTTCGTATCGGTGAGTCAACACTAATGCAACGGCGTAACTTTTTTATTGTTACTTATATAGCTATAATTTTTGTTTTGAATTATTACTGAGATTGTGGTGATTAAAATGAGACCAAACACGATAAAATTTGGATTATATTTACTTACTTACTTACTTACAAGGATCCTTACAAGAAAAGCTTGCGAACGGTCGTGCTCAGTTTTTACTATAACTTTACGGGTTTAGAGAATAGTCGAAATCTAAAGATATATTCCAATAGGCCTCTTCAAGGTAGAATGCGCATTTATTAGTATGGTTTTATGTTTTTCTAGAAGCCCATGCAAACACATAATTATGAAATGCCACATGCAAAACTGAAATCATCTGCTGCAATTGAATGAAATAACGAAACGTGTGGTATGGTTGAAGCGCCGAAAACAGAGTCGTCGGCCGTGTTTACACTCGAGAATCGAGTGGTTCAAATTCGTCGCAATGCCTTCTCGGCGCGCGTAGTTCGCTTCGATCTCCCTCGAGGTAGCGTAGGTCGCGGCTACTGAAAGCGTTTTTATCTTTGAGACAGGCCGCCTTGTCCTTGCTCGAGGGAGATCGAAGCGAACTCCGCGCGCCGAGAAGGCATTGCGACGAATTTGAACCACTCGATTCTCGAGTGTAAACACGGCCGACGACTCTGTTTTCGGCGCTTCAACCATACCACACGTTTCGTTATTTCATTCAATTGCAGCAGATGATTTCAGTTTTGCATGTGGCATTTCATAATTATGTGTTTGCATGGGCTTCTAGAAAAACATAAAACCATACTAATAAATGCGCATTCTACCTTGAAGAGGCCTATTGGAATATATCTTTAGATTTGGACTATTCTCTAAGCCCGTAAAGTTATAGTAAAAACTGAGCACGACCGTTCACAAGCTTTTCTTGTAAGGATCCTTGTAAGTAAGTAAGTAAATATAATCCAAATTTTATCGTGTTTGGTCTCATTTTAATCATCACAACCTCAGCAATAATTCAAAACAAAAATTATAGCGATATAAGTAACAATAAAAAAGTTACGCCGTTGCATTAGTGTTGCCTCACCGATACGAAGCATTTAATCTTTTAATGACGCCCGACTTCTCATTCCTCTCTTTCTTTCGTATCGCTGTCCCTTTCTGTGCCCGCCGATATCGATATCTCCACAGTAGCCGGGCTCTGACGGTTCCGCCGAAATTCTACGAACCCAATGTAGGACCAAATTCTCTTGGCGCTTACGGCCGGTCCCGAATCGTAAGCGCCAAGCGAAGAATTACTGTACTTGTTTAGGCAGTTGAATAACTTTTGAATTTTTGTCACAAAGTTAATATCTCGTTTTTTGTTTCGTAGGATACTACTTATTCTGTTTTAATGGAAGCAGAGAGGTCTTAAGGTTTACCGTTGATTATCATTTATGTGCAAAATATAGCAGTCCATTAAAAACGCTTGCCGTGTATAATCAATTGTATTATTCATATATTTAGCGACATAAATTATATCGGACCCCCGTCTGAGCAAATATTTGACCAATGAGCCAGGTATGTTAATTATTACAACCTCCTGCGCTCGGAGGCTGAAATAATTTGGTGAATTGCTAACAAGTGCTAAAATTGCGTCTCGCAATATTTATGTATTAAAGTATTTAGGACGGGCGGAATAATCTTAGCGCTGGCAATCAGGTTTCAGACGAGCGTTCCGGATTTTATTGAAACTTCAATTCAGAATAACACTCTTTGGGGAAAAGTACTGGTATTGAGATGTTCTCAATTAAGTTAGATGATGTCTGTCCACGTAGAATATTATACTCTCGATAACACAGACAAGCGACACAGTTTTTAAATAATCCCGACACTGCATTAACCAGAATTGAATAATTTTCAACTTGCAACACCGCGAACACTTAATTCGTCGACTTTTCTTTTTATTAGTCTTTTCAGAATTTTTATTAGACCACCTTCAGAACTGTTCAAGGCTCCTCCACGTCGATAGTAGCCACTGAATAAACCTGCAACGAATCGTCGTTCGATTTTTAATGCAGGATCCCGGCAGCTTCTCCTTCTCAATCCAACTTTCCCAATTTGCCGGGGCTGCGCTAGAATTACGGCCACGTCTCGTTACCGTGTAACACGATGTTACAAATGTAAGCTAGTCGGAACAAAAATAGATCCTGCATCCACGCGGCCTCCCCCAAGATAAATCATCCACGATCCCGATGAATTTCTCGGCCGACACTTTGACACTGTCAGTCACTGCTTATTAGTTTAAGAGTCCCTCGTTCCAGCCGTTAATTTAACTTAACGAGCCTTTCATGCCGTTTCCAGACATTTCGTTGGAATCCCGGTTAATAAGCCGTTCCCGCTGGTTCAATTATCATTTCGTCGGTGTATCGCGTGCTTATTCGCGGTAATTTGTTCGTTTGTTCGTTTGTTCGTTACCACGCGCATGGTGCGCCCGGCTAAATTACGAGGATTAATTGCGATCGCGTGTTACCCGAAATTTTGTACGATTATGTTTGCCTGGTTGCATTTCTTACGGTAACTGAGAAGTTGCAGGGCCAGAAGAATTACATGTATTTGAGCGAAATGGTTGATTGAAGGGAAATGTGTGTTAATAAATTTGTGAACGAAGTGGAAAAGGATTGTGGAAAGTTTGAAATTGAAAGGATTCCTGTAAATATTTCAAATAAATCTAAGTTCTTGTAACAAATTGATAGAAGCTATTACAAGTTTGTTAATTTTGCGGAAAACCGACAGGATAATGTTCCACTGAATTCCTTTCGAGGTTTAAAAGTAACAATTTGTGAGTATTAAGTAAAACAAAATTATACGCACTAATGTAAAACGAGGACCGACTCGTGTAGACCCAAACGCAATATAAGGGTTGAAATAATATATATAATATTACAATATCTAGTACCAAGCATCTTTAATCATTTTTATTTCATCGTGTGTAAGAAGGTTCACGAATAGATAATAACGAACCGTTCCTGCCATATTAGTAATGAATATTGTTGATCGTTGCACAGCCAGCAACGCTGCATTATTAACATAATCATCCGTGTTTGCTTGAGGATTTTTTGGGGCGAAGTTCCGTTGCCTTGAGTTCACGGTTAGACAGCAGTCAATATTTGGTTAGTTTATTATCTGGAAACGGATGTTCCTGTTCGACAGCTCGTTGCTTCGTTACGTCGAATGGGTGACGCCAGGCGTTAGTCGTGAACCTTGCATTAATCCGGCAAAGTGCCGGGCATTTGTTATGCTCATGCTTCATCGTGAGCAACGGCGATAAATCTCATCAGTTTTAAGCGGAAACAAATTGACGAGCTTCACTATATTCCAGTCACAGTTACAGAGAGGGTTATAAACTATAATGTTTGCCTAACAAATACAGGAATATAATAAATGACGGTGTACAAATGGTTGCCCGAATGATTAAAATAGATAACTTTTTAATCACAAACAAGATCACTAAAAGCTGTCGAGTTAATTCGCTGCACAAGGGCTTCAACTGTTCGCGAGTCGTATGCCGTGCCTATCGTTTGTCAAAATAATTGAAAATTAAATCTAAGAAATTCTCCGTCGCCACACGCAGACCTCGCCGGGTAGAAATTATCAAAGCGAATGAAACGCACGTTGCACGCAAAATTCGTTTCCACATTTATATCTGATAACTCCGTTTAGAAATGATAAAATCGTACACTGTTCCCATTACTCCTCGCACGAATTCCAATTTAACCAAATATAACGAACATACTGATTTCGTTCAAGACTTCTTCCAATTAGAAATAAGACAAAATATTACTTAATCCCACCATTCATTACATCGCACCCTCAACTTAACCCTATATCTTCACCTTCGCTTTACCCTTTAATCCCCCGGCATTCGTTTCCAACGGAATCTCGTTACCCCCAATCCTGTTAACCGAACGCTCAAACTCGTGTTTCCCCATAATCCATCCGCATACACGCACGCCGTTCAAGAAGCGTGCCGTCCCGATCCACGCGTGGAAACGCGTCGAAACTCGATTATTCTCGCCGAAAGGATGACACAGGCGTAATGATATTCATGGTAGCGCGTCAGCGGCGGGAAAATTCAATCGAGACACGGCCGTAATAAAGCGATATGTAAATCCGCGAGCGCGAGCCGTCCCTGAATTTGACATTGTTCGCCCGCAATGGGAAGCAGCCCTCCTACGCTACCACGGTTGCGCGACCCACCCCCTAAAGAGCTTTAATTGGAAGCCTGTCGCTTCAAATTACCGTCACTAGAGACGCTCCAGTTCCTCCTTTCGGCGCTGCTTTTCCGGCTGCGCTGCGGCGAAGCGGGCCCGACATTATTTCCGCAGGATTTAGGTTTGTAGGTCGTTCTTCTCTCGCGGGGACCACGTGTTTACCTTCTGCGCCGCGGCGCTCACAGAACCGCGTCGAAAGCTCCAGTTTCGGATTCCCCCTTGCGCTTTCGTCGCTTTCCTCGTTTTTCCTTGGCCTTGGCGCTACGTGACTGCCATCGGCGCGACGGAAAACTGTTTTAATTCGACGACGAGACTACCTGCTCCCTCGTGTATGTACATACCGGATCGTTCGGATCAGAGGGATGGGAGAGCAAGGATGGAATTTTTACACTGCTTGGTGTGGGCTTTCGTTTGCGTCCAGTTGGGGATCAGTTAGATTTCCGGGTTAACGAGTTGTGTGTCTGAAATTGTTCAATTATTTTTGGGACAGGTTCTTTCTCAAAGATCGTAGAAATTCTTGGAACTTTTGGCATAATATATTATACATTTTTGTTAGACTTTTTGTTAGGCTTCGACTGTTATTACAGTGCATTTGTCTGGAATATAACGGTTAAGTGAAATGTATCGTTATGCGTTTTATAATTGTATAGGTAATGGTGCCACGGGGGCTTCACTCTCGGGATTTAGAAATAAAAATATTTAAAAAGTTTTAACCAACCAGGAAAGCTTTCAGCTTTGGCAGTTAAAAATAATCCGGAATGGAATTTTTTAGTAGCAAATTTGTATCGCATGTTTCCTAAGTTCAGCTTCCTCCTATATATTATTTTTTGCTCGTTATTGTTAACAGCAACGGTATCTCGCGGATTTCCAACTCTACTGTATAAGCAAGTAATTTTGCTAACAACAAGTACTGGAATACATTAATGAAAACAGCTACGTGAACCGTGCTCATTTTCAAGATTCAGAACGACCATCTTCTTACTTGCGCATTTTAACATTGATATTATATGAAAGCTTCGTACGATATTCACAGGATTCGTTAAAAAATTTCATTCATGCTGCACGATATTTGACGCGATCTTTGAGTTCCAATTTGTCTGCTGCCACGATTACATGACTCTATTAAAGTATCAGTCGCTTCATTTACACGCGGCCGATATCGTGTTCAATATATTAGCCCCTCCAATTCCTTATACGAACGTGTGCACCAATTTTGCACTCATTCGATACGCGCAGCCATTCGTTTCATTCAACTCTATATTATCGCGAATTAGCGTAAGTGAGACTTACAACTTGGTGAAATTCTGAATCACAATACGTACACTCACTGACGCAGATAGGCTTGGTTTCACGCACGATACCAGTACGCATATATGTATATGTAATTACCCAAAACTGAATTACCCGAAAAATCGTCTTACAAATCGTCCCCATAAATATCGAATCGACAAACTCTAAACTGTAAAAAAAATGATCTAATCCTCTCTATCGTCCCCATCGACAGAAACGAGCCTTGGAACCAATTTTCCATCCCCCTCGCATCCCCTAAATTACCCGAGCACATCCGCATCCCGTGCAATTTCAACGTTTAGCATGTCGTCCCCAAAAGAAGTGCGCATTGGACGCAGCGGCAGCTGTCGCCGCTTCGACGGGGCCCTTTAAACGGCCGCGATATTCACGACAACGAACGTTTTTATCAGACTCGTGCCGCGCTATTTTTATTCCCGACGATTCTGAACCACGAGACGCCGACTCCGACGCCGCCAGTTTTCGTTGACTGCGGCGAAACGACGCTCGCGAAAACCTAAACGACATCGTCGCGGCTACGTATACGTATATACACACGCATGTACGTATGTATGTACGTACATGAAGCATACCAGCCACTCGTTAAAAGCAGCATCCACGAGACACGATTCCGTGGGAGGGCTTTTTGTGGAGCATCGTTTGTCATATTTCTACACCGAAGGGGTTGTTGTTTCGCGGCGACGGGACACCTCCCTGTGAAGTACTCCGAAACTCCGGAAATTCGTTTTTACACTTTTGCTGTACACGGGACACAGCGTATCCGGTGTCCGTTTCTTTCGCAGCGCGTTGCACACACACGCGCACACACGAACACACCTCTTTGCTCGCCGTTCTCTTTCCGGTTCCTCTCTGTTTCTCGAGTCTCGCTCCGAAGAGCTGAGCACTTGCTTGCGCAGTACGTATACACGTATCCGCAAACGTTGCGCGAGAAATTCGTGCCAGCCGAATATCAATTTATCCCTGGCCGCAACGTGATTCGCACCTTTCCCCGGGTTTCTCGCCTTTCCTTCTCATTGTTTGATTAGGTCGGCTCGAGCTTGTACGTGCTGTGTATACCCGGGCCGGAGGTTTATCTAGGCGAATTAGAGATAAACCGGTGGTGCCCGGACTCCAGGGGCAGGGACGTCTTAAAGGAGAAGTTTATAGACGCGATAACGACCAGGTGAAAACGCATTCGATCCGATAAAGGGAATTCGACCGTGGAGCGCGCTTATACGCGTTTATATATGGAAAACTAGTCGATTCGTTTCGATTCTTAGTCGGTTAGTGTACCGGCCCTGTCGACCGCCCACCGTCCCCCATTGATTTACGGTTCCGCGCCGCGATCCAATCGATCGACCGATAAAATTAATCATAATTGCGCTTGGCACATGGAATGCCGCGGGTTGTTGCGCAACGCTCTACACGAGACCCAGCCGATTCGAAGACTTGGCTAAGGTCTGTAACTGTTCGAGCGATAGGTAGCGATATTAATTAATCGTTAATAACACGTTGCACGATCGGCTCTGCGTTTCCTAGGTTTTCCAGGAACCGGGCGACGACGCCCGGTTCGATTTTTTGACCGATCGCGAACGTGATCGTCGAAGCGGTGAGGCAACCAGGAGGGGTTTCGAAAGTAGGGATCGGATGAATTCCGACCGGGGGAATTTTGTGAACGAGTCTTCCTCGACGTTTCGTATGAATGAAGCTGTGCGACGAGGATTCTGATGTTCATTGACGAGTAGATTGGGTCGCGTGGATTATTCGTCTCAACTAATGTTTACTGTATTATTTACATATTTAGATATTGCTTTTTTTAAATTGGTATATTTTCATGCCGTTCTGGTTTAATTATACGAACGATTAATGATATTCGTCGGGTCGATACGGTTGTTTTGTAAAAGAAGCTCCATAAACAAACCGGAAACAGGCCGCAGAGGCCACATTTTATTAGCATCTTCAGGTGCACGGTAAATATTGTACAACGAATTGGACACTCGCAAATATATTCTGCGTACAAACTGATGAAAAGCACTTTACAGTATTCCGCAAACTTCTACAATTCAAACAAATATCGCAAAATGAAATCAAAATATTCGTTATTCAAACACGAGGATAGCTATGCAATACGGGGAATCTGCGATCCCCAACGGGGAGTCCTTTTAATAAAGATAAAGTGGCCAGACTGACTTACACAAAGTCCGGCCGAGTGGAATCCCTTTCGCAATCCAATTAGTAGTCGCTCGAGGATCGTGCCTCCTCTAATTTTTCCAAGGAGGCAAAAACGTCTTCTCTTTGCTGGACAATCGTGACAAACATTCGGCGAAGTAAAACGTCGGAAGGAAAACAGCCCTCCTGTCGAGCGGGCAAATTTATCGCGTCGCTTTCAGATTACAGTAGGGGCATAATTGAGAAACGATCCAAGTTTCGCGGGCTCCAGGACGATCGTTTAATTGAACGGGGCGGAGGGTAGCAGGCTTGTTCGAGCACGTCCCGGTAACGGAACGGCCGCGATAAATTTTCCTATGGCACTGCCCCCTAAGTGCAATTATATCCCGCGATGAATCGTCGTGACGAGCGCCTTGAAAAAGGTAGCGCATGGATACCTCGTTGATACGTCCGCGTCTTCGTTGGAAATTGCGCGAGCACGAGTTGAACGATTAATTGTAAAATCGATGAAAGCTGAGTAATATAAAGTGCGAGATAATTTGTGGCGTGGGAGACAGTATGTTTTTAAGTGGCATAATTAATCTTCGTTCATTCTGCTGGGATCTGCACGAAGCAATCGTGTTTCTGTGCTGGTGCAATTTCATGAATTGTAAATAAAAAGGTTATGCCGATCTGAAACCAGAATGAGGTCATATACACTCGAATACAACGTCAAATTTAATTTCCCGAAAACTGATTGCAAGGTGCACCCAGTTAATTTGTTTCGACTGTTTCGATTTCTACTGTTTGCTGACGACAGTGGACATAATGCCTGCGTCGAGCCGGATATTCTAACTAAGACCTGAAGTTGTTGAAGAAAAAAAGTATACGTTTCTTGTTTATCTGAATGCCGCACGTTTGCCCCACCTCGGTCTATCCGAAAAATCGAAGTCTATATTGTCCAGAAACTTCGAGCCACGATCGACATCCCATAATTCGACCAAACTACGCGAGCTTACCATTCGATACACCATAACTTTAACAACGCAACGGTTGATGCGAGGACCGATGACTTCGCGAACCTATCGACGCGACCAACAGAGAGCCGGTTTGCAATGGCCGTGTGGGTGTCGCCGCTATGCAGAAGAGAAAGTAGTGTGCCGTTAATTTATGTAATGCTGATTTATGCCCATTCAGGATGATCTTTTTTAATCGACCGGCCGTTGACGCGTGCAGCCTTTGTGCTTGACCATCGTCGCGCTCGAATTACGTTCATCGTCGTTCACGACGAATTTAAATCGAAGATTTGTCGACCGACGCCTGCCAACGAAACGATAATTCTTGTTTTTCCGCCGCGCACGGTTGTCGGACGGCTTATCGTTCAATTGCAGCGTCGTCAGCGGGGACTTAACTGTGATATATTGGTAATTTCAACGGGGGTTTCTTTAGACAATAATTATATCGTTCAGTGATTCGAAGGGAAAACATGGGACAAAGAATGAAGACGATTATTCATTTCTTTTTAGATACAACGCGAATAACTTTCGTCGGCTTCGTTTTACTCACCGTTGAGCATCGTTGATTATCAAATGAGATGTAATGTAAATTTTCTATATTTACCGAATTGAATATTATTTATTATCGAATTAATGTTATCCCCCCATGAATTCCATATTGTGATTAATAATAAATATTGAACGTGTCAGGTCTATTTTCGTTGAACATGAGAGAAACGATTGGGCACACCGTGACATCGATTGATAGGCGAGCAAATACTTTTCTCGGTAATGAGTGTGGGAGGTGTCACCGTAACTGGAATACTCGCCTTACTTTCACTGGAGGTTAGTCACTCGCCTAGAGCCCGGTAGTAAGGTGAGTTTAGGTGGAAGTCGTACGCGCACTCGTATTACTAGAACTTTCGTATATTTAAAAATAAACAGCGTGTCCTGCGTTGCTTCGTCTCATTACCCTCTCAGCGAAAGGCACGATAAAATAGAAATAATTCTAACGCAATCCTTCAAGCGTTACCATAAATTAAATGGCACAAACATTTGCACGCGGAATGGATCACGATTTGCCGGTGGCAACCGGTGAGGATGTTCCGTGGATTCAAGCGACAAAGGAAATTGAGAAATCAGGGACACGAATCGTGGGGTACCAGCATACAGAGATTGACACGTAAAGAACGATGTGGGTTGTTGACCGTCCATCCTCGTGAAACTCATTCCAGACTTTATTCGTTTTACCTCGGCGCAAACAGCAATCGAGCCATCCAATTCCTAAACAGAATGTTCCCTTGCAAAGGCATCCCCTGCCCCAGCGTCGTCACCTATTTTCATCTTCGAGCATCCAGAAAAACAGGGGTCCCTGGAACTTTCTCGGCCCGCGTCGCCGTCTAATCCAGCTACGGACAAATGCAAAACAAATTCCACGATAAAATCGAGTGCATCAATCGGGAGAGGCAATTTCGACCGACGGGAAGAGATCATCAGGATAGAGGCATCCATCCTTCCGAGGCACGGATCGAAATCCAGCCTGATCCGGCCGCAATTATGGGAATTCACATCCTCATAACGTTGCATCCCCTCGCGGTTAGCCCGTTGCACCTGCCGCTCCAACCAGGCTGGTTCTCCTCCAACCACTCCGCCATTCTTCTTCTTCTTCTTCTTGTTTATCTCTGCTCATCCTGTACACCCCTTCCTCCCTCCCCTCTGTTTTCTCTCTCTTCTTCTCGCCGTTGTGCCCACTTCGTTCTTCGTTTTTGCCTATCGTTCTCACATTCTGCGTCTTCCTTTCGCCTGTTGCCCGTGCTGCACCGGCTCCTCCTCGAGGAGAACCTTTTCCCTTCCTCGCTTCTTGCCCCCTGAGGCAATGCACCTCTGCAGAACGTTGACCTCGCCTCCATGGCTGTTGGTCTGTTCCACGGCGAGAGTAGGCCCTACTTTGCGTCTTATCCACCGTTGCGCCGCTTCTTCCCCTTCTTCGTCGCCTTCTCTACTTCTATTTTCTTGGGCCTCGTATTCACCGCCACCGCCAGGAATAAACCGAACGAACGGCCGCTCTCGCCCCAGGCCATCGGCGGGGAATCTCGATAAGACCCGCGGAGAAATTAATTGGCCGACCTCGAAACGGACTGTACATCCCCTTGCGAAACGTGGACGGTTTCTGGATGCAGCGGGAATCGAAGAATCGTTCGGGGCAGGGGTACGCAGTGGTTCGTGTTGAACGACGGCGGAGAACTGGCCGGAGGCGTGAGAATTAAATCGGTTACGTTTACTGGAAACTGCGTTCGCTTTGGTTATACTTGTCGGAGGAACGAGGTTACGCGATTGTTGTACACTATCGGAACTACAGATTGGCTTTTGGTATATTTGGGTATGCGTTAAAATGAAAATGTGACGTAGCTGAATCGATATATACTTTCAATAATATTACTGCGATGTTAAACGATATTACGGCGAGAAGCTCGAAAGCAGTTGCCTCGACAGGCTTGCCAGTTCCAGTATCGAGAGGACATTCGTATCTTTAGCTCGCACGATATTGCGCAATGCGCACGTCTTTGATAGACACTCTCAAATTCACAGGACAAGTGTCACGAATGCTCGCTACAATTCTTCCGCTATTAACAAGCCCGTGTTACCCACTCAAACGACGCCGGGGAAACGCGAAACTCCGTTCGGTCTTTGAGATTTGAGCGCAGCGTGGCCCGGATAGGTTGGCTAATTGCAATTAAGAGCGTTCCAAGCACTAACGGTGGGAGTACAGGCAGAAGGTGGAGACCAAGGACAATTCGTAATTGTCATTCGCGCGCTCATTATCCTGAAATTCGTGAAATCGGCGGAGGAAGCATTAGGAAGGGGCCGCAAGGAGAATTATCCGAACGGGAGCGCACAGATATGACGTTGAAGTCCCCATTGTTCTCTGTGTCGCGTTTAAGGCGTGACGATAAAATTGGGTCAAATAGCGATTAACCTCGTCAGAGTACGCGAGAGACTGAACGAACGTGCATGTTAAAAAAGGCAGACACCTTTCAAAGAGGCTGCCGTCTTCGACACGCGATAGTCAATCGTTGGGAAAAGTGCATATGGTTCGTGAGAATTTGGGTGTCGGCGATATCGTTCGGAGAATAAACGTAAAGATAAGAATGTCTCGGTGTGTGTCCAGTTTTGATATGGAAGTGCTTTATTCGAAAATGTTTCGGCCACAAAAAAGTGTCGATTAACTGTAACGGTGACTGAATCCTGCCTACGAAATGCTGGTTATAATTTATATTTTTCTTCTGACGTAACGATTAATTTATTCAGAACTCCTTCGCAGGACTAATGCGCCTTCGTTAATCAGCAATTTCTTCCTTCGCACCTGATCGAAAGCCAATCCAACAATAAACAGGTTAATATGACAAATTGAATTATATATTATACATCACGGTATGTATAATAATTAGCAGAGTATACGTAACCAGCGGACTTCTCGCCCACCAAGCTTCACCTCGCAATCCTTCGAAACTGCAATCGCACTCAGACCTTCCGTTTCCGCGCGATGACAGACCCTCGAACGGCATCTGAGATATCGAAGTAACCCCTTCGCAGACCCAGTGTCGTCGATCAAGCGGATCATCAATCGCGATTGACGCCTCGCGGAGGACCCTCGACGGGTTCCGTTTACGCGTCAGGAGCATCGAAGAAGCGTGTCTGCTCTTCGCGTCGATCAGGGGAGAGACCGCATTCACGCCGGCTCAAAGGGCACAAACTCGTCGATTCCGCTTGATCAGGAATCAGCAGTCTCCTCTCGCCCCGAAATTCCGATAGTCAAAAGCTACCCCGGAGCTCCCACTCGACGAAATATATTGCCCTGCTGTTGATAAGGTGGGCTTCGATCCGTTTTAGCCACGGAATAAACAGTTGCGAGCTCGACGGCCTCGAGTTCGATCGAACGGATCGTGCTATATTTCTGCAAGGAATTTCCCGGGATTCATCGAATCGCAACGAACCGCGGCGTGGCCCTCGTGGACGACGCGACTGTACGATAATACGGTTGACAGGAATCGGAGAAACATGAATTTACTACCGCGATTAGGTAATGTCCGCTGTTGCGGCGTTTGTTTATTTCGACGGGCCGGAACATGGAAGCCGCTTTGATACGCGCAGCAACAGGTAGGGACCTAATCGGCTCGCACGATTACAGCAAATAGTGGAGTGAATGCTTGTTCGGGGGTAACATAGAGAATGGTTGATCGCGAACGAAACACTGCGGAGCTTCGAAACGGATTTCTATGCAGTTTTATTGCTCTGTTTAAGGGGATTATGGTGGCAGTGTGTCTGTTGCGTGAAAAATTTAGAGGACATGTCCGTTCAGTGAGTGAAAAATGATGGGAAATATGGAGTAATAATTCGAGGATTCGTAGTGCGCGAATTGTACAATTCTTTCGACCTCATTCCTGTACAGATAGCTGTGTCTAACGATAGGAACTATTATCAAGAGCCGATGTTACATGCGTTACTCAATATCAATATAGATTTTCTTCTGCGTTTGATCAAATGTATCGTTCGTAACATTATTTAGAAGCAAATTAATAATCCACTTCCAATTTATTTATCTGTTATCCTAACATTCGGTTACCTTATATTATTCCCGCGAATCGCCCCATACGATGTATACGCAGACATGAATGATCTTAATTCCTTGTGAACTGCGCCCCCACTCAATTAACCAGAACTGTTCAATTTGATTGAACTAAAGTTTGTTCTATTCGAGAATACGTAAGCTACAAGCCACGCGGAGAATTCGTGTCAACCTAAGCGTAAACGTAGTCCCAAACAATGACGGACAAGTGGAAAGCAACAGCAATCAACGTTCCCCCGCCAACGAACATCGAAACGTCACACCTGTATATATACGTATATCCGCTATCCATCGCCTAGACTCATTAACTTTTGCCGTGACCCGTTTCGGATTTTTCAGCGCCGCTCGCGCAATAATTATCCATTTTCCCATGTCTCGTTATCTGGCGGTGGCTGCACGATTGTCACCGTCCCGTTCGACAAAGCGAAACGAGACCCAAGCACGCGTCGTAAGGGTGGACGGTGAAAAAAAAAAACAAGAAAAAAGGAAAAGAACAGCCGAGAACGAAGGTAAACGGGAAAATAAATTACACACCGCTGCGAAAAGCGTTCGAACAATCGACGTACACACGTTGGCTTAACTGCACCAGCGAGCCTTTTCAATTCACTCTACTTGCTCCTTTGATAGCCGCTTGTCCGTCGTTCGCGCGGCATTTCCATCGCGACGGGGGTGTTCCGTGTTACGCGAATCCCAGCCGCGTCATAACAAATGGAGAACAATGCGGCGCTCACGGGTGGATATTCTTTCACAGTTTTGCGTACAATAGCGTCACGTTCCAACGCGTCTTGCGGTTTCTTTTTCCCAGCGGTGTTTTCACGCGGCATCGGCGATGCACGGGGAAAGTCAACGCCAATCGCTTTGATCGAAGGGCCGGATTTTTCCATCGTTGGATTTTGCAAGCGACTGTAGGTACTTCGAAGAAGTGTTTGGTTGTCTCATTATGCTTTTAGACGTACTTTCGAGGATCGAAAGCAGTTTGTCGATTAATGATTGGAGTTAATAATTTAAGGAACGTTATCATTATCGCCATTGTTAAATTTTCTTGGCTTACTGTGACCGGTGTCATTACTGAATTGGGATTTCGATTGACTGTTATTGAAATTGATTTTCTGCTGAGCGGATTTTCTCTTGTTGCCTTCTGGACGAATATTGTTCAGCGGGAACGTAAGTGATTTAACATTCGAACGTGGTATTTTCGAGATTTACTGGGAAATAAGGAAAGTGCAGAGTGTATCCATGCTTCGCGAAACTGTACTTCGAAAGAGGAAAGAATAGCTGGGTAAAAATGCAGTCGCACATTTGAATAAATATTCACAACGAACAGCATGCAAATGTACTGGTCTTATCTTTCTCCGCCTCTACACACGTGCACGAAAAAATGTAGAACGACTCCATTTTTGTCCTGGTTTCGCGTTGGAAATGAAAAATTTGCGAATTTCTCAGATAACAGAACGCGATGTCGCACTTTTGAGGGACAACACATTCCCCTGAATTTCCATATGAGTTGAAAAAAAAACATACGCGGAAGTCGTCGGCGCTTTGTTTGAAGAGCGAAACGTTTCCATTGCAACCGTCTTTAGTTACAGATACACAATACTGTAATGCAGGTACATACTACATTTCTATACGAACCTATTAAGAATTCAATATGCTTTACTACATATCAATTGGCAACTATTCATCGATCTATAGCGAACTGTATTCTTTAAATACAGTATCACGCCGCATCATAAAATCATAGTTTAGCGTATTAATTAATTTGTACATAGACTAATAATAGAGCACAGCCAACGTTCTTTTCCATCACAAATCGTAAAACAATTTCCGCGCTCCCCCATCATCTCGCAGACTCATTGCCATCCCATTAATCCATCTTCGTAACTCCCACCCCCCTCAAAAAAGGAACAAATCACGGTACTCACTTATGACCCAACTCGTAACAAAATCATCCAGCAATTACCCCAACGCTCAGCCGCGAAGCGTCAAGAGCCACGCACGTGCACACACCAATGGAGTCATTTCAATTCGCCGAGATGCTCCGAGAAAAACAGTTGCCCCGAATCTCCAGTATTTTTCCCCAATTCCGCTCCGTTATTCCGAAAGGGCAGCGTGATTGCACGATCATGCCGCACAGATTAAACAGCCATTCGTTCTTCCTCTCTCCCTCTCTCTCTCCTCTTTTTTTCTGCTACGATTCCAACTCGCCGGCATGTTTCTGGTAGCCATGATTACAGGAGCGTCCAAAAGAGAGTAAGAAAAAACGGAGAAAAAGAGGACTTTCGGGCCGTTGGTAATTACCAGCCGCGAAGCGAGACGCCTTTGTGCCGTGCCGCCGCGAACCGCTCGCGAGGAAGCATCCCGAAGGACAGTGGAAGATAATGCGATAGCCAGAGGAAGACGAATTTCTGAGCGGTTTCCTGCGGACCCCGCGTGCCTTACACGCCGGCGAGGAGGCGAGTATTTGTCCGTCGGAGGGTCCGGCGCGGAAAGGGTGGGAACGGGGTGAAAAAGGAGAAAAAGGCGTGGAGGAAATGCAACAGTAACGCAACGCCGCGGGTTAAAAACTGTCGCGATAATGAGATTTATGGGGCCCGAAAACGTGGTCGCGATTACCGCGGATAAGGTGAAACCTCGCGCCGCCCCGACCCCGGTGTCTTGTTCCGTTCTGGTGCGTGGCGTTCTTGCCCGCTGTTCTACGAAAGATTTTAATTTCGCTCGAGCGGTTGCCTGCAAGAACGCCCCTTCTGGGAATCGATCACTGCATGGATACGGCTCGAGAGATGGTTCGCGAATGCGTGAAGCTGTCCGGCTGACGTGTACGATGCATCTTACGGTTACGAAACCGTGGGTTTTCGGTTTGCGGTGTTTCGTAGGTCGTATGCGTCGAATCGTATAGGTTGCGCGAAATTGTAAAAAGTTGCGAGTGGTTGTTAGAGATTGTGGACGCGAATGGAAATTTTGATTGAGCTGTTAAGTGGAAATGTATGGTTACATTTATTGTCGGGGTAACATCGCGCATTTGAAAAGTCATGTAGAATGTGTAAAGTTACCTAGAACGAGAGCAATTACATATTGCAGATTAAAGGCTGTCATTCATCGAGGGAAATACATTTCTGAAATTTTTAGATGCTGTAGATTCTACAGTATAGAGTACAAAATATTATAATACCGTTTCATTTGTCTTCTTAAATATTTTTCCCGTAGTATTATTTATCGATTCCTTACAAGTGAACGAGTTCACCGAAATAAAGAATCGGTCAATTCCTAATTAGAAACAAATAACCAATGGGTATGCGAAATTATCAGTTGATCAGCTATTTAAAGTGTAATTCACCTGCCTGTGAACAACCCGCACTATCCGTTATTATCAAAGAATTAAATTTCCCTGAAGTTACAATTTGATTCCGCCTGAAATCCTGAATCCTGAACTCGAGGGCAAATCACATTAGCGATCAGACTCAAAGTTGCGGCAAACATGACACCATTGATACCATTACGGCTTAAACATTCTATTCACATGTTCTTCAGACGTTACACACCCGCAATGTACGTCTACGATACCGGTATACCTGTATACAAATACGCAACATTACTTAGAACCGGATGAATAATTATTTTATCGAGCAATGTTGCTGCGCACAGATGATATCGTCGAGGCACCACGCGGCGCATCGTTGATCTTTCGTCCCATGACAGGACGAG
This sequence comes from Nomada fucata, assembly GCA_948146005.1. Lineage (NCBI taxonomy): Eukaryota > Metazoa > Arthropoda > Insecta > Hymenoptera > Apidae > Nomada > Nomada fucata. Next base: position 12,600,707 of record OX411275.1, read on the forward strand.
GTTTAATCGTTTTACTTGGCCGTAACGGTGCCTCATCTACGCAATGGGTCCATTGTTTGTGCTAATAGGACGGGCAATAATTCATCGAACGTACGATGCTCTGTCGTGGCTGCATACGAGACTAGCTTCAGGCGCGTACAGTAATTCTGTTGAACGTGATGCGTCGAGCTTGCAAAACCATTTTTGTAAACTGGTCGATTCACCCGCAATAGGTATTATAGCTAGTTAAGACAAAAAGACTTGACCGAGTTGGATGTTTTGCAGGTATTATATCAGATCAAACGCGACGGAAGTGTATCTATCTTAAAAATAGACTGTACTCATATTTTTCAATGAAACGTTTATTTGTGTTTTTCATTTTTTGTCGAAAGCGGATTTGTACAATCATTGTGTTCCCTAGATGATTAATTAGGTTACAGTACTCTTGTCGGTATTTCTTAACACAATTGCAATTCAAGAAATACACGTATACGTATACACAGGTGAAGCATCCTGTGTGGTACTCATCGTACATAATTTATTAATCACTTGAAGTGGTCACGAAATAAGGGAGTCAAGAATTAAGTGGGATAATATTCTTATCAGCGAGCTCAGCAAGTATCTACCTTGTGATACAGTTTTCCCTCTTAATATAGCCGTTCAGTTCTATTTACCAACGCATAATAACTACAAAGGGAAAAAGGCTTGTGAATCGAGTACACTGATCTGTATCTCTATGGCTCACTGCCTCAAGCAACGCCATAGATATTCTTGATTCTCGTTACCCTTGCAGGTATTTATAACGCCTTAATCATTTCAACCACCTAGTTTGCCACTACTTTAACGATGCAAATACTTTATCTAAGATATTGCAACTTTCTTTTTCCGTACAATTAATTGTATCAGTCGAACACCACTGAAGAAAATCTCATTTTATTTAAACGTCGTAAATTGATGAAATACAGCAGACGCAAAATATTCAGGGAGCATTCAAAAATATTGTCCAACATACTTCGAATGCACTTAGTGTCCGTTTTGGCACAGATATTGTTAAATCGTGCAGTGGCTATTCAATCGATATAATCGGGCTTAATAAAATACGTGCCCACATCTGAGTCTAAATCATTCCATTACTCTACAATAATCTCGCTTCAAAATCGAACTGACTCGTCCAACGACCCTAAAGAAATTCTATCCTGCGCTCGCCAAGAAATCGCATAATCGATTACTCCGCAACACAGTATCATTTATTATTACCAGCGATTCAATTGAAACTCGATTAATCGACTCAGGCGGACGATTACGAGCGTTCGCACTCGAATTTCTGTACAGCAAATTTCCATTTCCATTAAAAAAAAAATATTTACAACGCTTAATCAGCAGATCCATTTTAAAACCCAGAACACCGAACGAACCAAATTGCCAAAAGACCACGCTTACCTACGAGGAATTCAAGCCCGCTCCAACCAAAGGGTTAACAACGCATTACCAATGCGCCCAGCTAAACGCTCCGGAGAAACCTCGAAAGCCGTTCGTGGAAGCGCAAAAGGAAGGCAGCGGCCGGAGGAGAGATCGCAGTAAGAGTTAGCGTGGCATTTGCTCCGCCGGCGAAAAGATCAATTGACATTTCAGTGCGCGAGAGGCGTCGGGTATTGATTTCATCGATTGCGCAACCACACGGCCCGCTCGTGACCCGTTGTGGCAAGGTGCGAAAATATTTCACCGCGGTCGTCGATTCGCGCAGATCCGACGCGATAATACTTGCTGCCCGCGGAATGTTCCCAAGCGTTGCGCAACAGACCGCCGTACATCCCGACAAGTGCTCGGCAATTCCCGATCGGGGGCGACCTGGCCTCTGGGGCTAATTGTTCCATGTGTTCGTCCTCCTGGTAAACTCGGCTTTCAGCTCTGGAAAAGGGAATATCGTCACTGCGACGACGTCGTGCGCAGCGCTGCAATCTCGACGCATTCTGTGCAGACAGAGGTTGATTTTATGATAATCGCGCGTCAGAATGGCGCGGCCGCGGAACTTGGCTGAGCATTTGAAAGGCAAGGCCAATAGCATTAGCCTTCGCCGAAGAAACGTGCTCCCTATGATTTATACTGGCAATGAAATGTGCACGGTGCAGCGAGGGGAAAGGTGAAACAGTGTTGGGATTGTTGCTGCGTGGTGAACGGTGGAGGGTGGATTGCTTGGGACAAATTGAAGTGGAATGTTGGCGATGCTGTTTGCAATTGTCGTTGTCGGAGATAGCGTCTCGACGATCGGGGGGAAGATTCAGGTAGAACGAGGGCAGCATTCGACGAGGATTTATTTTCGAAATTTATTCTGTGGCCGGCGATTGGAGAACGGAGCTGAACTCTTGTATTACGAAATGTGTTCAAAGATGCGTGCACACATGTGCTCAGTTGCGTGATAAATATGAACGTCGATAACGCCGGGCACGCGGAAGTAGAAATTGATTGCCTGGACTAAATGGATATTCAATCGGCGATAACGTAGATGTTTGCTCAAAAGAATAACCTGAGTCAAGGTAAAATTCTATTGAGATATTTAACTCAACATATAATAAGATATAAAGAGTTTCTCGAACAAAATTGAAGGTACGCACGCAACTTCTGTCCTATAATAATTCCATGCAACGCCAAAATCCATCAATGTGTACCGCTAGTAGCACGCTACATGCAATTACATTTTTCATCCAAATACTAACCAAAATCGATATAGGCGCATTAGCCCTTAACCCCGCCCTTAACCCCGCCCTTAACCCCGCTTATACATAAACCAAATGATTCGACAGCAAACTCCTCTTTACAAAGAACCCGAAGTCACCGCAGTACCACGAACGAGTTAACATATCACCGTTACGTGCCACGGTTTCTTAAAGCCGAACGAGGACGGTTCTGGAGCAAGAAAAGCCTGATGCGCAATACGCGACGGGCGATTTCCAACGATCGTCAATGCTCTGGCAGGTGTACTCCATCCGCGTGGCTGTGGTTAACCGTGGCCAAAGCGAAACGCGTTGCAGTTCAACGTCAATAGCCTCGCCGGGAATAACCAGATCGTATATCAAAACGGTTTACGCGTCCCGGATCTCCGAAGATCTTACCACGCGAACCCTTTCACCTCGTGACCAAGGTTGCGGGCTGGCGTTAGGAGGTCCGTTGATTTCTGCACCGACTTCGTGGTCTTCCATTCGGTTGGCCTTTCGGTCGGCCGAAGGTCTGAACTCTCCACGCTGACCGTGTCTATCTCGACGGATCCCTTGTATACCTCGTGGCGCGTCAGATGCGAAACTTAACCGCCCTTATTGAACGATGGATCAGGTGGACCGCGTTTCACGCTGAATTGGTGCGCACTGGTACGTGGGATGATTAATTGATTGGGATTTCACCCTTTGGACGCGCGATCTTGCGAGATTTGGAGTGACTTTCAGCAGAGGTCTAGTGAATGACGATAGATCTGAGAGGGGATCGGTAGAGATTTATTCAGAGTTTTTGTTTAGCGAGTGCTTCGAGTATGATACTGGACTTTATTGGAATGACATTTTGTTATAGGCGCGTCCTTAGTGACTTATGAAGGATTAAGGTGCGCTTGTAATTCACTGTTAATCCCTTGTTCTCACGACTTATTGTACTGTCTTCGTGGTTAAAGTTGAATATTCTCACGTGCAGAGCATTAGTTCGCGTTGGGCAATCTTGTTAACTGGGGCACGGGGCAAGAGAGTGTAAATTAATGATCCTACCGCAGTTCATTTTTCTTTGCGTTCGGTGCAGCATCGAGCGTAATGCGCAGAACGTCCAGGATGAAAGATAATTCAGTGTCCAGGTATTAAACACGGATATAATAAAAAAATGTATAAAATATATGCGTAACAGAATCACAGTCTGTCCCTTGGAACGATTGTGCACAAAACTGTGCCCTTTACTTTTTACCTAAAAAGTGATCTATGCTCTTGAAGTATTAAAGAAAATAATTAACAAAGCTTTAATTAATTTCTTCGTGAGACTGAAAAATACTACAAAACGCCAGGCCCTATACTAATTACCATCGAGAGCATAAATAATGGGCCAAGCAAGGTTTCCATATAATTTAAAAAATCCGTCCCACGTTAAAATCCTCCAGACGATAGGCAAGCCGACTTTCATCCTAAGGGAAGAAGCCCCAGTCGAACAGTAATTCTCATTCCATCCGTCAGCTCCCTATCGTGTCTTACGTTGCAGACGCTTCCCACTGTTCAGCTTCGTGGAAAATTCTGTCTTTCCGGCTGCCAACGCGGAAATCCGTCCTCCAATGTGTCCCGATCATGGTTTTTTCCAGCTTTGATCAAAAGTCCCAATCAAGATTGATTGCTCGAGATGAAACGGAATCTATTTCGCGTTCGACGAGATTACAGGGTAACGCGGACCGGTCTGAATGCTAAATCGCTGCCGCCATTGGGTTGGCGTGTTCCAGGTAAAGGTCGAGAAATGCTAACGATCTGACGATCCTCGATGCGGCAGCTGCGCCTTCAAAGCTTCTAAATCCACTGCTCTCAGTATGTACTTGTCTGATACTTCTTCTGCTCGCTTTCTCCCGTTGCTTCGTCGCTCGTTCGTTTGAAATTCGTCGTTCCAGTTGCATCTAAGCCGGTTACAACGGCCCGAGGATCCCGTGGACTCGATGAATCTGACAGTAGTCTACCTGCTGGCCTGGTACAAAGCTGGCGCAAAGATCATTGCCGGCGACGTGACCGTTCTCGACTGGAAATGAGATTCGAAGATATCTGGAGAATGGATTCCGGGGCTACTGGATCCTCCGAGGAGGGAGTACAATTTCGCCACAAAAATCCGTGCCAGTTTCTTTGCGCAAGCAGCGTTTCGTATAATAACTGCAGCACGTCGCTCGAATATAATGAACAAAGTTCCATAACGTGCAACAAACAGACTACAATAACTGATTCGACAGCAGTCAAACTGTAACAGATACGAGGGACAAAATGTGGCATATAAATTCTATTCAAAGCAGTGATCAAAAAGATCGATTAAATACAATTCTGTGCCAGTGTCATCTTAGGCCCATAATAATCACGTCGCAATTCCATAAAGCTTCAAATCAAATGGGGCCACTCGAACGCGATCTACGTCACCCCAATCAATCGAACCCGAAAACTAATTCGGAACTTCGATTCGACTACTCCGCCCCGATGAAAAACCATGCTCCTGGGTGTTCTGTATTATTCGGGCTATCCGGGCGATAAATATCAACGCGTGCACGTGGTGGCGCGCCCGTGGCAAAGTGCATGTACCCGCCACTACCAGCCGTGACACGAGAATATTTACACGCCGATTCGATTTATCGTGCGCTACGGCCAGATCACCCTTTTGCCCTCCGCCGCCACCCCCTGTCGTAGTCGCGCGAAAATTGAAATATATTTCCCGCAAAGTCCGGCCGATTTTATTGTCCAATTCGATCCGGATTCGACCCGTGCAATTTCGCTCGCGGTGCGCACGCCTACCTGGCGCCCGCGACGCATCGGCGATGCTGATCCTGTCCGCAGGTGTGCATACGCGAAGTCGTGACAGGATCGAAGAGAGACGAAAGGTTGCACGTGATACAATGTGGAGGAGAAACGAGTTTGCAAATGCGTTTCTACTTGGATTTGGTGAACGGTTCGAGGATTCTCGCCTCTTCAATTTTTGCCTCTGGTTCGAGGGGAAATTTCGATGTTTCTCCTTGGGTTCCTGGGGTTTTCCTTGGGCCGCGTGCTGGAGGAAGCTCTGGGTAAAGTTTAAGGCTGGATAAACTCAAGCTGCCGTCGGTATCTTCGGCGGCGGCTGATTTCAGAGGCGTCAACGGGATGCTTCTCCGCGGGAATTTGCGACGTTACTGTCGCGCGACGTTCAGATACTTCGGAAGGATATGGTTTTGACGAGTAGCGAAACGCGATTACTGTTTGGCGAAGTGTGGATGTAAAGTTGTGAAAGGAAATTCGGGATACTTGTTGTTTGGTCGCAAATGAATGTATTATCGCCATTTGTTGTACCTGCTGTACCTTTGCCTATGATGTACCTACTGAATTTCTTACCACTATTTTAGAGTAAATAAAATTGTATAATATTTGGCTAATCGTTTCACCAATTGACGCTGTCGACTTCGACCTTTTACTCAACCGAAGTGTGTATCGGTTAATGAGTGATGTAACAGTTATCGTATTATAAATTTCCATATCTTGCAACCATTTCAATCTTTATTGCTAATTACAACAATGTTAATAACGACGAGTTAAAAGTTATGGACATTCATAAACGCACGTACGAAATGTTTAAGAAAAATATTCCGTCGAACCATACTAAAATTCTCACCAGGAGCACCGTAAATATATTCTTCCCGTCAAAGCCGACTGATCTCGATCAATTGCAAATCGAATCACTCCACCCACCACTCGGAGGCCGTTAAAGCTCGCGAAGCTTCAGCCTCGTTCTCGATACTTTCTATTGTTCCAGCCGAACAGTTGTCACATTTTTCCGGATCGTTATCCGTTCGACGTCTATCAGGCATCTCGAAATGCCCCTCGATAGAGTGGGCGTAACGATTAATCGTCACGACGCTCGAGGAAAGCGTCGATTACGGTACGATCCGAGACGCACGTGCGTCGGCATGCGAGCCCCACTCGTAACCCCTCGACGACGTTTAACGATGCTTGACGTTCCGTCGAAAGCGTCGAACACGAGAAGATGCTCGTTTATCGGTTTGTCGAGACGTATTGGGCGTCGGGACGCGGCGACTTTTATTTCATTCACACTTTCAACGCCGTCCGTCGGCGTTCAGCGATTGCGCTCCATGATGAATGGACACCTCTGGACAATGCATGTCCCATTGGTCGAGTGTACACGTATACGCGCGTACATCTGCGCGTGCATACGCGATTTTATAGAGCTTCGCGGAATGAATTTGCGCGGATGAATATCCGGGAGCTGTGTGCCGCTGGCGGCGGGTAGTGTTGTACGGGATTTATTGGAAATAATAATTTGAAAGTGAACGAAACAAATAAATAGAGATAGGACGTTGCTCGATAACCAACCTGGTTAAATTTGTCCCCACTTAATTGCTCCGGCGGATGAGTTTGAAACGGAGAGCTTGATTGCCACGGTAAGGGTCTGAAAATTGTTTATCGAGGGGAATAGTGTTTATTGGAAGCCGAATGAAATATGTAGTTAGAACAGCGCGGTATTCTAGCGTGGCTTAAATGATGTTTCAATGGAACGTGTTGTTATGTAGAGTTTCTAATAGACTGGACGTTCGGAGTGATATGAATGGTATAAATGGTGAAACGCTACGCTAGATTCCAGCGGGGGAGGGAGGGGTTTACTGTAGAAGAGTAATAGTTCATCGTGTCGCGATGTCGTAACGCTCGACCCTCGCTTTGGTGATGAGCTTCTTCTATGTAATCAGGAATATTCCGTGTTACGATATCGCAGAGTTATGAATGAATGATGCACGCTGGCTCTGTAAACATCGTTTCAGATAATTCCCAGCAGCTCTAATGTCACCGACTTCTAAGACTATAATTAGAAATGTTTTTTCACCGCACGATTTCAGGACATCAACGAGAGTAAATATTACAGAATTTTTGTAGTCGGTTTAAAACGGGCATGATTAATCATACGTCGACGAATCGCTAATTTCTCGATACGACTTGTACACACGTTCGATTTACTAGGAGCAAACATTTCGAAATATTAGTCAAAGAAAATCAAACTCGTCGGCATCTATATAGTAGAAAAATTGGCCGAACTCAGTTCGCGTTTTTAAATGGCTCGAGATAATTAATATTTATCTTCGGTATCTCCGATGTCGTCGGTGTTGGACTTCAGAAAATAAACGATAGCTACCGACAAAATTGACGATACACGAAACGGTTGCTCGAAATATTTCCGATCGTGAGGCAGCCTCGGAACGACAACAAGTTCTCCTCTTTTACCACCGTCGACGGTGTTAACGTAATATCTGGAGCAAATAATTAAACGAATGATCTGACTGTCCTGACCGTTCGTAATTATTCCGTTCCAAGTGCAACGATATTCCACTGTGAGACGTTTCGAAACGGTGCACAGAACGACTTTGCGCTCGTGAATAATGCAGCCCCGATGCACGCACGTCACCGCGGAACAAAACGCGTCGTCGTCGACGAGCCGGCGACGGTGAAACGCCGCGGATTATGAGCACGCGCGCCCGATGAATTGAAAGGCGAACAATAAATGCCGCGCTCCTTGTGCACCGTAGTTGGCGGAAAGTGTATTTCGCGCAGAGAATCGCGGCGATTTTGTTTTACACGCGGTTTCTAAATGGACAGACGCGAGCCAGACACCGTGAATAGGGAACAGACCACGGTGAATAGGGAACGGAACACCGTGTCGCGGTGAGATTTTGTTGAACGCTTTCCATTGGAGCGCCGCGGCGAGGCTGGCGGGTTTGTTCGATTCCAGAATGGAAGCGCGAGGCGCGTTTAAAATTTCCGAACTTGAATCGCGAGTTATGCTCCGAACGGGGGTGCATACATTTTGAATAATTTGACGGTTCCACCGTGGACGGGAACGACGGGGAACGTTCGCCTTGGTGTATGCACAGAGCACGATTGTTTTACTTTAACGAGAGGTATCGGTTGTTCGTGCGAACTAGAGGGTTCGTTCAGTAAATGGGACCTTAATCTTGGGCCCTTCAAAAATTGTAGAACGTACTGTTGGGGAAATGTAAGAAAGCGTAGATAATTGTCAGGCGCCATCGTTTTTGTCGCATTTAATCGCAACGACACTCCGGTCGTTACGCGATACAAATTCGAAGAGAGCCACGAGAAATTCGTCGAATTGAATCACGAAACTTCTTGCACGGTTAAACGAAACGCGTAAAAAATGTATCTTCAAATCGCGAAAAGACTCATACTTCTCCCAATAGCGACTTTGCTCCAACGATGCGATCCTTGCAAGTCAAACGCTCGCCACTTTATACTCGCTTATACACGCACGCGCACATGCATACGCGCATAAAAAACCCATATCGCTCTTATGCACAAGCCCACCCCTATGAATCTGCAGCGGTTGAATGGCAGTCAGAACAAAAAGCCAGCCGGCTACGAAAGTGAAAATAATTTAATTCGAAAGCGCGTCGTTCCGTTTCCTTTACGTCGCTCGATTGTCCCGGCTGAATGTCGCGTTCCCTGACGTCGCCATAAAACGGCCGACATCCAGGGAAGAAGCACGAGGGGTATTGATGGCATGCAGACCGGGTACCCGACGTTGGTATTGTATGAGGCAACGAACAAACGGTTCCGCGATAAACAATTCCGGTTGCACAGACACGCGAACACACACGCGTGTTTTCCGCGTTCAGATAACTTCTGTCGTTCCTTCCGGCGCGAGAGACAGCCAGACGGTGCAAGTGTACGTATACACGCCGTGCCCGTCCGTCTATTTGGGATTCGCGTGTCGCGACACAGGTCCTCGCGTTTTAAGTGCGAGCCCCAGCAGCGGAAAATGGATTACCACGTTTTACGGATCGCACTGAATGGATCGGATTATGCGCGGCCGTCGGTTGATCCACGCTCGTGAAATGCGAATTCGATGGTAATTCTTGGGGTACACGCGTGATTCTGAAATCGTCCTGGGCTTGCAGAATTTCAGTGAAGAATCCCCGGATCGGGAAACGTCGCGAGGGACGGTGAAAATGTGCTCGAGATTTGGCGAAGGGTGTCGATGTTGGGAGAATTCTCGAGTGATCTTTGGAGTGGCAAGATTTGTCAGGGATTTTGAAACTGCGGTTGAAGGGTGTACCATAGGATTTATTGCTTTCGTATTTTCGACTGCCCTAGTGCGTATAACTCCATTTCATTAGAGAAACAAATTATTTTGAAGGGAACCGTGCATGGATCGTTTTACTTATGTTTGCTTTTCTTATCGCGTAAATACTGTGCTATTGGTAAAACTTGTAATTTAGGTGAACGTGTATTAGGTATACCTTTGATGAATTGTCCTATTTATATAAAAAATTTGTAATCTCTTAATAACAATTTAATTTAAGATTGTCAAAAATTGCGCAACGCTAATTTCATCAACATTTTACTTCCTACGCGTAAATCGTTTTGAACCAAAATAATAACTTCTATCGTTTCCTTCTCTGTTGCAGGTAAATTATCTGCATCGCAAAGAAATATACGAGCAGTTTCATTGAAGGGACAAGCGTGATTGGACGGAGCCAACTTGAAAGGTAGTTACGTAGTACCATTGCGCATACGTATACGTACGCCATTTGCCTCGAATCTCCGGATTTTCTGTCAAGTAACATCTTGATGCTCCTACAGTAACGATTCGAGCAATTACGCGCATTTACGTGATTCCTGGTAACGGATACGTTTATTCGACTGCAGCCACCGGTTTGCGCTGGAGTGACGCGAATCGCTCTACATACGAAACACGACGGGCCATGGTCGAGCCCGAGTCTTTGATTTCGCGTGCGTAAACGCACTCCGCAATGTTTGCCTCCGTAATGGACGCTGGTGATCGCGAGCGTGTCCATTGTATAAAAACATTTCGATTCGGGAAGAAGTCGACGGCAAGCGTATACAAGAGTAAATCGAAGCGCGATTAAAAATTATAGATTTCTGTTTCGTCTCCGTCTTTGTTTTGTCCTTCTGTTCATCTTGCATGACAAAAATTTTCAAGTGAATTGTTTTACGAGGAATTTAATGGGACATCAATCGTTTCCGGGAAGACCTGACAATGAAGATAATCGGCTGTACATTCGATACAAATCCCGTAACGTGTTTCTAGTGCTCCTTCTTGCGTAATTCGTAGAATTTGAAATAAATCAATTATCGTTTGCTCCGCAATCATTCTATCGCGCCAGAATTAAATTGCAATCATGATCAGTTCACCTATTTTTGCTTGACGAAGAAATCTCCATCGCGCGTTATTTGTATTTTCTTTATATTTGCGATAATTCCTCGATTTGAACTTTTAATTGCAACGCAAATTAGCGAAATGTCTATGATAATATTGAAGATAACAATAATACTAAGCAGCTTGAGGAACCGGATTCCAATAAGTATTTCGCGAGTTCGTGTTACACCTGCCAATAATTATTACTGTCCCATTTCGGCATGTTAGACCAAACAGACACTTCGCTTCAAGCATCTATCGGATCAATTGACAAACTACAGAAACTTGATCACTTGATAAGCCGTCCAAGCACCCTAATGGATTCATCGGATTAAGCGAATTCCGGAAGTTGTGATTACCATCCTGGGAATTTTTGGTGACTTTTAGTGGAGCTCCTCCAGAACGAGCATTAGTCTAACTCCTTGGTGGCTACGGTTCAGGAACTTTGCTTTTAGCTAGAGTCGGCTTTTCATTGGTAGCGCGGCCGGCTGCGGGGAAAACTCGAAACACTTTCTTGATAAGTGGATGTCATTCTACGGAAGAGAGTTTGGCCAGGGAGACCAAAAGCAAACTATACAATTACGATTCACGATGTTCCACAGAAATATTCGATCCGTTTCTATTTAAATGTTTGCATATCCTATCGTTTTTATCGGCAAAAAAAAAGATCCTACAGACATTCCGTACGCCGTTTTTCCTAAAACTACTCCGATAAGTGAATAAAGCCGATAAGAGGAAACGAGTAGTATGGGCGCGTGTATTGAAACTCAATGGTTGCGGATAATCAAATTTTCTCTATCCGCTGCATGCGAACGAAAACATTTTCGTAGCACTTTCGATTCAATCGTGCCACGCTTTTAGCAATTACGTAAGCAATGGAGGAGAATTTCTCGTATACACCGATGCGGTTCTTGTTTCAGGCATTTCCGCAGAGCTTTTTCCACGCGGACTTCTTTAAATAGCGCATTTGACATTTCAGTTGCCCGCACGGGGTCGTTGCAATTTCGCGTAAAGGCGATGCCAAGTGTTCGTTGTCTCTTAATTATTCTGACGAATGTCAGCTCTTACTATATACGATATATCATTTACTTGTTTTGTTAAAATATATTAACGAAAACCCCGCTTATATTAATATTTTATTAGCGCGTTCTAGAATGGACATGTAAAACGATGGGAAACAAGTGTACTACTTTTTTTTGGCTCGACAAAAATGTCCGTCCTCGAATTTTTCCATGCAGTTTATGATAACGCGTGGGAGTTGAACAAATTCGCCGTTCGACGACCCGCTGTAGGACACGAATTTTTGTTCCTCCCAGCGCGAAATTGTCGATTCCCGCGAAACTGAATATTTTTTACGCGATCGAGTATTGTCTACATTCGGTAAATAAATTCCGCCGGTGGTGCATTGTTTCGTTTGCATTGTTACGGGGTGAATATTCCTCCGATGTTTGTACGCCCGTCCGAGAGCAATAAACTATGCAAGAATCGGCGAGATCGGCGGCCAGTGCAAAACCGAACCTGTGCAAAGTTCCCAATCTTAAAACCCCCTGTGTCCCCTAAATTTTTCTACCGAATTCTGCGTCGTTCGGACCACGATAGTTTGCGAATAAAGTCCGAGCTTTGTAGAATCGAGAAGAGATGTAGAATTTTGCACGAATTGATAATGGTTGGATCGAGCAAACCAATATGAAACCTTCGAGTTCTTTTTTAAAGTTTCTTTCCGCGCGTATTAAATGAAAATATTAAAATTGCGCCAATAAACATACTATTCGTAGTCTTACCGCATGGGCTATTTTATTTTCGAGTATTTCCCCGAGAACGTGAATTTTCTTTGACAATTGTCAATTGACACTTTTCCGTTCTCAACCAGTGAAAATAATATTCGTCATTCAAATCATACAATTCGTATAGCAAGGTGTCGTTGAACAATCCATCTATCCATAGCTTCGTTCAATAAAGGTTGCTTCTATCGTAATAATATTGATATAAATAAAAATGATTGCTAATCTAAAATATTCGAGGACCACACAGGCCCGCGTTACGCACACTAAATCACCGATCAGATAAAACGAAGAATATTTTGAATAATAAAGATGTTTCTTATACGCCTCCATAAAATAGCAATCCATATATCGTTGCTCCAATTTCGCATCATTTACATTTACCAACTATCCACGATCGTGTTCTCAATATCAGCCCCTCTTCCATTTCAAGCAACCCTCGTTGAGCACACCAGAAACGTGATCGAAGAGGATCCAATGGAAAGTAAAAGGGGAGCACGAGCGTCGATTAAATATGGACCCCCCCTTCAACCGAATCCGATGGACGCAGGGTCGTGCTTGTACACCGGTGGTACCAGATCTTCCCCCAATCGAACCCGATTCGTGCATTGTGCAACGGCCTTAAGCCGGTTAAATATTCAAGGCACGCGCAGCTGCCGCCATTCGTGTGCCACACGTATGCAGTTCGTCTTACCTGTGTGCCTGAAAAACAACTCGGCCAATGGGATGCACGTAGAATGTATGAACGTACGCGTTAGTGTCGCGTGATTCGAGTACGCGAGAAATTCTTCGCGGTCACGTTCGCGGGGGTGTGCGCGATTGTGGGCGAAATTTGCGCCGCATCGATCGTCTGCCTTGCGGCTGGATCGAGCGATCGATACGCCGGATATAGCTGGATCGAAGGGCGAACGTTGATGCGGCTTAAGCGGAGCCAGATCCATCCGATCTCGGCTGGTTGGACGGAACGCGTTTATAGTAAGCGATACGACTACTTTAATTCCTGCCAGCTTAGTTTCCTATTAGAAGCGTGGAGTTCGGGGGGGGGGGGGGGGGGGGGGAAGAAGCTGATGCTAAGCTAATAATAAGATTGAGGGCTGCGGCGATGAAAGGTGATGACGCTGGGGAAAGAATGCGGATTTTATTCTTTTCGTTTTTGGTTGATTTCTTCTCGCGCCGATTTGTACCACGAAGCTGCTTGAATTATTTTCGAAATACTACTATCATCCAGCCATGATAATTGCTAAACGATGAAGGCGGTAACAGCGGCGAACGAATATAATATCCGATACTTTCAATGAAACAAACGGGGGTAGTGTAACTTTATAGCAGCAGGGGAAAACTTTTAGAAGTCTATTGTATGGATTTTTAAACCGGTTCCGGGGCTTACACAACAAGGAACTGCAGAGGTTTCACTGAAACTCGACCCGATTGTGTTTTACTTCTTACACACAATTTAAGGCGAATCCGAGCGCCATTGAATATATTGTCCGCGCAGTAAAGATTAAATTAAATGAAATAATGAAGTAATGTCATATTGTTAGAGGGAATGTCATACATATTGTTTGTATTATATTATTTTCAATTATTACATATTATTTTCACAAATGTTACAAACATAAATATTGGATACATTTACGCAAACGCTTCTCTATAAACGCGTGCTAAAGTCCTGCTAGTCTTAAAACAAATTTTCCAGAATACGAAGACCGAATTCGAGGTACATACAGTGTGCACGGTTATTTTGACGCAGGAGAAACACGTAGGCCGTTCGATTCAGCGTCTGCATTTCGTTCAACACCTGGCCGTCGAAATGCAAAGAAATAAAAGTTGTTTCGCAGAGTAAATGTTTCGTAAGTGTCGAACTTTCCTCGGCATTCCAATGAAGTGTTTTCAGTCTGTCTGATCAGAATGCAAAAGCACTTCGCAGACAGTATCGTTGTAGAATCGATAGGATGCTTTGAGCATGTTTGTGCAGCAGTCGAATTTACGAATTGGAGAAGAACCCTTGCTTTTCTTCCTGTTACAGTTCTTCTCTATCCTCTATCCGGTTCTTTTGTAACTGCGCTCCATCTGACACGAGGGCGTACAAATTCTTCCAAACTTCTGTTTTATAACACTCTACTGCCAGTCTTTGTTAAACCTACTGGGAATGAAAAGATTTCAACTGGTACATTTGTGCGCGTACAAAATTTTAATAAAAACGATATACGTATGCTTGCAAGATATTTCAATTAAACAGTACAAATTGTTGTAGAATATTACTTCGATTATCTAAAATATTGTCGAAAATAATCCACCGCAAATAAATAAATTTTTTATTTGAACGTAGCTGAATCGCTCTGCGACTCTCGGCGTATTTATTAACAATCCCCTTTATCGACGCGACCACAAGAATGTTAACCATCAGCAGTTCATTCTGATCGAACAGTAAAAATCGGGCACTAATTCCATGCAGTATTCCAATGACCACGCCCTTTAAGCCTTTCAAACGTGTCTCATATACATACAATTCCGTGTGTTACTAATAACGTTGTCTCATGGCGATATCTCGTTACGTAACAGCATTTTCTCATTCATAGGTGAACGAGTTTAGGTAGTCGATGAGGAGCCGATTAGCATAACAAGCCAGCCGTTTGTTCGCCTTCTAACGGGGTATAGGTATTATCGGGGCCATCGTGATAAAGCTCCAAGCTACTTGTTGTTGGGGTGGAAGTATCGGTTTCTCCTTGCTACCAGCTTAACTAAGACACGACCTATCGAAGAAAGTAACAATCACGAACGAAAACTCTAATCTTACGGCCGTATTACTGACTGAAGAGGGCACACGAAACGGTTAATCGACTTCGAGGCAGCATTACCGGTAATGAAGTACTAAGTCGCTGTTCCGAACCAACGATTCTCGAGTACAATTCGTTTGTGCAACCGTAGACTCGGTTGTCTGTTTTTCCAACGGCTGAATCTTTGGCTCCCCATTGTATCCGCGGCGTCTCTTATTTTCGTGTCGCGTTTCGTCGCGAGAAGTTGATTAACTGCGCGAAATGTAAAACAAACGAAAGGGTGGTCCCTTTGGGTGAACAGTATTTCGGTGAAAGCGGAGATACGAACAGAAACGGTGGTGAAAATTTATATGGTTCTACACTTTGCGAGCGATAACGTAGACGTAACGTTTCCGGTTTTCATATGGATGCCTGGGGATATGGTAATAATCACATGTGACTGAATCATCGTACAACTGAACAGGAATTAATAGAAAATATTCTACCTAACTCCAATCTCTTGCTCTCTCTCACGTTGTAACGACGCTTGCTGTACGAGCACAACTCTCGTCGTTTGAAACGCTAATAACGAAGTTGTTAGCGTAATGGCACGGCGTAATCTGGACGATTTCGAGCGGCGAAATCACGCGTGCATTTATCTGGGACCTGGTTAAAACGACAAAAGCCAGCTTGGCGTGGCGGGTACCTTTAATATACGTAATTGCTCGGCCTAATGAAAAGTTTCTCAAGGATGCACCGATGTGTATCGAAATGATGAAAAATATATCAAGCAACATCGAAACGACATATTGTAATTGTTCAAATAATCAAATGAAAGTGCTGGGTGACATTTGAATATCTGCGACAAGCAAAGTCTGTTGAGCATTAGGAATTTTTGTTATTATATAAATTCTTGAAAGCAGCACAGATTTCATTTCTGGAATGTAAAAACGAATACAATCAACCTGGGAAATAGGAGGGGGGAGTGCCCGACTTTCAAAAGACATGATTCTGGTCCAAGATTTTGTACTATTAACATTTATTCTCAACTTCTTTAGCCATTTCATGAAATCATTTTTGCTACTGTATTACTTTTTTGTAATATCTTATTCTTATACAGTTTTGTCAAGTTTAACAAGTAAGGTCAACAAATTGGTTGTAAAAGTATTGCACGATCACCGTGGCGAGAAAATAAAAACGCGAAATATCTTCCGCATGACGTATTAGACAGAAGGTGCATAGGCTGCTGTGCGAAACAAATGTTGCGCCATCGCCCCTTTCCACGCCACCCCTGCTTTGTGATCGTCGATTAAATCCGCTTTATTGGAGAATAATTGCAACCGGGAATATTGGTTGCGTTGGATTACAAATGACCACGCAAAATGCACCGACATTCCGACCTATTTATTTGCCAGGCAATATTTCTATACTGGACGCCAACCCCGTTACGATAACCCAACCTTTCGACTGAATTTTCAGTGATTTGCCCCCCCCCCCCCTTTTATTTGTTACTATAAAACCCAGATCATATTCGATTCTCTCCAATTTGGCGTGTGGATTGTCGTGTAGTCCTATGCATAATGAAAAAACCGTATTGAGAAATAACAATTCGTTCTTCGGAATGGTTTTAAACATATTTCGCTGTGCGAAAGAAAGTAATACAATGGTAGGAACAGGAGGGGGAACGGAAGAATAAAATAAAGGAATTGCATTGAATTAAATGGACGTGAAATATCGAGACGAATTCTCGTTTGTTTATACAATGTACAACTGGATGTTTTTTTAATTCGTGTTATTGGACGGTTTCCGTCTGTAACATCTGCAAATCGGATGAAATCAAATTTCGAAAACCCCTCCGTAAGTATCGCCCTCCGTTTTATATCG
The DNA here is from genome assembly GCA_948146005.1 of Nomada fucata. NCBI lineage: Eukaryota > Metazoa > Arthropoda > Insecta > Hymenoptera > Apidae > Nomada > Nomada fucata. The sequence continues at coordinate 12,618,021 of OX411275.1, forward strand.
GAAAATTGTAGGACACGGGACAAGACGTTGTAGGATTTGGCCAGGAGAAATCTCGTTTCTCTTTTATTACTCTGTTCAACAATGTTTCTTTCGAGTGCCCTTTCGACTGATGCTTGTTCTTATGTTGGCATCGTGTTCGTAGCATCTGCCGTATCTCTTTCCGCGATTCTGAACCCGATTCCTCAATCCTTCTATCAAAGTTTCTTCCATTGTGTCGCAGCTGCTCGGCCCGATGATCAAACCAAGTTACGTACAAAACCATGCCTTTCGAAAACGAGTGGAAACATTTCCACATATTGTATGAAGGTGTAGAAATATATAGAAATGCAATCAGAGATATTAACGGCAAACGCGTATTTGCCGTCACGCGATTAAATACACAGGAACGATTATAAATGTAATCGTAGATTATATTAAACAAAACAGGAAATCGTAATCCTATCGCGTCGAATTAACGACCTTTTTAATGAGCCTAGTTTTTTCCCAATATTCCTTGAACTCTAATTGAATTCAATTTCAACCATCCAATTATCATTATATCATGAACTTCAGCTTCCTTATGCGCCCACTAAAATTTTCCATGATTCCATTCCATCGTGGCAATCGTTACCAAGAAACCGCGAAAGGGTAATTTCGTCAAACGTTCAATTAACATAAGTAGACTCCATCCTGCCTCGAATGCGAGTTTCATCAAATAAGAGAAAAAGGGGCGCCTACCCTTAACCATCGGTATTAAGCCGTATCGGTGAATTAATAGGTCGCGACTGGTTTCCGGTTTCATTCTGACAGAGCATTAAATTGAATCCCGGCGAAAATAATATTCATCGTTCCTAATTCGGCTCGGGCAGCACGCGCACGTTCGAGAAATTACGTGCAGCAGCCTGGTGCCCCGTAAATACACATAATTGTGATCACGCAAATGGTCCACGGCCGGAAGTAATGACGGCGCCGGCTTTGGTAATCATCATTCTCCCTTGGCGTGTTTCTGTTTTCTTTTTCCTCCTCTTCGCAGGCTGTTTTTTTTTTTTTTTTTGGTCTACTGAATGCGCAACGAAATGCGATCGTATTGCGCGCCCTAATTTCAGCTGGAAATCGGGGCGAGAACGATAATTTCTGAATACGTATTTTGCGCTTCGACCTGACGCAAGCGTCAGACGGATTCTTTTTAACGGGTAATAAGAACGATATTGAACGATGGAGAGCGGTGTGGTTAATCTTTCACGATCCGATCGCCCCTGAAGGTATCGTTGAATGTTGCATTACAACCGCTACGTGTCTGCGAGGTGGTATTAAAATTTAGATGAGTGGCGCGGTCAGCGTAACGAACGGAGGCGAATGAACGCGTGTAATGCAAGAGTAAAAGGAGAAAACGAAATGGATATATGTATTAAATTGCCATTTTGTATTCATAGCGGGTTTCATTTGATTATTTTTATAGCTCTCGTTGCATAGACTGCAAATGAACCTTTCATCGCCCCACCGTGTGATTTACACTTTCGTTCCTGTGTATTTATTGAAACGATTTCAGTCGTACAAGATATAGAGAGTCGCGGAGTTGATTCGAGGATGATCAATTTTATATAAAGTAAACCTTCAGCGTGACAGTGGTCAATTAAATAATTCGTATCCCTTATTCAACTTATAAATTCGCCGTTCGCTCAAATCGCGGGTGTACAAATTTCGAAGAGGCACCCGATGACTCGCCGTAACTCAAATTTACGACACGTACAAGAACATAAATTATAAGATACAAAAAATAAGCTCGTCGTTGCTATCCACACGACCAATGCCTCTCGCACGAGACGCCACGAACAAAACAACCCCCCAGTTTCAACATACCGCAACGAAGACACCGTTCGATCGTCCCCGTAGCTCCAAAAGATTATATACCTCCAAGAGGAAAAAACCCCATCGAAGACCCACGAATCTCTAACTAAGCAACATCCTCCGCGTATCCCAAAGAGAATGCAGGCGCGCGCCTCGTGTTACGTTCCCTTACACGACCCGGTCTGAACGAATTGAGAAATGATAGACGACCCCTCCGTCCCCGAGCGGAAGCTGCGGCCGCAGGAATTTAATATCCCTCGACGAGCCCTCCAACAGGCCACCCCCCCTTCCTCCCCTCGTGTACATTTCCAATGGGCACGCATCATCGTCGCTCGATGTCCTCGTGAAATTTATATTTCACCGGTTGCTGAAGGGCCGGCAGGTGCCCCGCAGTTTAGCCCTGTCCGTTGAAACGCATGCCGTCCGCTTCTCTGTGTACACGGTCGCGGCAAAATGGCAATCATTATAAATAACTTAGCCGCCAGCAACGTCACTGCAGCACAATGGGGGCTTCACTCGCGGGGGAAACAGCCGCGATAAATAACCGGGTAATAATAAAAAGCCGCGCGAAAGGGGCCAGAGATCGGCCGTTCGCTAAAGGAGCGTTATTTCCGACGAACGGGGAACGAATCGGATAATGTACAGAGGCCATGGACAATGCGTTGCACGGAGAGAAAGAGGGATAAAGTGAGAGAGAGAAAGGGGGAGGGAAATCGAGCCGTGACCCACGAATCCCGAGCCTGTGATATTAAGCTCTGCAGAGAACCAGCCGTTTGGAAAATTGTGAACGAGCTGCTGGAAGCAATGACTCCGACCTCCGCGACCAATTCGACCGAAGTAGAACAGTAAGGGAGGAGGACCCTTGGTGATCGTGCCTTTGGACGTTTATAGTCTGGGCCGAAGATTTAGGCGTTTCAAAGTCACCCATTTTTTTTAGTAAGGGATCAGCTAGAAATCGCGCGAGGTTTAATGAGCCGGTGGGTGGTCTAGTCCTTGGTATAGGATTTTTGGCCGGGGTAATTTTATGACGGAATGATATTTTAAAGGGGCTCAACGTTGAGTAATCGAATTTCTCCTCGTACGTGGTAACGCGTTACTCGACACGATCCTCGTACCGCATTAGCCTGCAGCGAGAATTTTGATGCATTTCAACGTTTTATATTAAATAGTCCGGGGGCACGGGATAAAGTAGAATGCTGTCGTTTCGATGAAACGGCTGGGAGGAAATTTTTGTGCAAATTGTCGAGGATCGGACGTGTTATCAATTGACTTTTATATAATCTTGCCTGTTTCCGATTCAAAACAACTTGCGGTACTTCGAGGATATTTATTCTAATATTAATCAATCGATTATATGCAGTGCGCGGTGTTTACATAAGCAATCAGTGGATATATCTTTCAACTGCCGAATCATTAGCTTTGCTCTAGATATCGGCATTTATTTCAGTATCGTTCGGTTGCCAACTATCCATCGAACGTCTGCGTTTCGTGCAAAGCGATTTTTAGGTCGAATTTAATTATCCCGCGGAAGGCTAATGAACCAACGAGAATTAATTGACACGTCATTTAAACTGGACAACGGTGGGCAATGGAAAAAGTCGGACGGTAACTCGGCTATGTAATTGCCGCTCGCGCTGCATACTTACGAGTTATATTCAGAATCGAAACGCGGTCGACCCGAAGGTAGCAAGTCAATTTTAAGTTCACCAGTGTTCCGCCTTTAATTACATCCGCCGGGGCGGAATTGAATATGTATCGACGATGTTTCCGTTTCTAATTAAGCAAATCTGATCGCCGTTCGACTTCGTTCAACTGTATTCCCCAGGCACGGCGTTACGTTTTCTATGTACCGTTAGGAAGTCTGCAAAAATTAGTCGAACGGTACAAATTGCTTCCAAGCTGCTATTTTTTTATTTCTTCTTTCCATGAAAAGCAACTGGATCCAAGAATTAATTAAAACAGAGTCGTATAAAATAAGCGTACGAGAATCACTTCTGAATGAACAGTTTTTGTTTTCATCTCGATGGGGGTCTTAGCTTTGCACGAAAATTTATGGGTAATTAATTCAGAATTAATACTGTCCGATTGATTTCTGGTTGTTTTATAACAATATCTTATAATAAACTGTATAATAAAATGGCCAGCAAAAGTAGACCGGTAAAAATTGAGTAAACGAACGCAGTCGTACAATCATAAATTTTTTAATTCGCAACTAAGTCAATTACACCTCGGTCATTAATTCTACTTAAACCGAAAATCATCGTTGAAATCTGTAGCCGCTGCATCTGCTGCAAATTCAGAAGATCCCGACCATTTTGAAACATTAGTTTCAAGCTTCGCTAGTAATTTAATTTCCTCCTCATTTTTCAATTATATGTAACAACAATCATTATATTATACGCGCCACGAATCCAACAGTAATGAATAGAAAGTGCACATTTAGAACGGCCGCGTTTCGGCTCGAATCTTCTTTCAGCAGAAGCCGCGCAGAAATCGCGCGAACGAAAAAAAAGACGGCAAGGTTTGCTCCGACAAAAGACCAGCCAGAGATGCCGAAGGGCCGTCCACGTTGCTATGTTGGCGTGCACCTGTATTTACCTGCGCCACTCCGAGGTGCAGGTATCCATCTGTGCGGGAGCGTACGTCTGGAAACCGAGATTCTCGCAGCCTCTTTGTAACTTAAAGCGGAACGCTTGGAACAATACCATCCGCCTGGCACCGCACCGCTCCGAAATTTAAAGCTCCGTTTGCTCCGTTTGCTATGTTTCGGATAGCTCCTAGCGATACTGCTGTCACGGATGACTGGAGATATTTTTTCAAGCAACTTATTTCAGACGTTCACACGATAACCCGGCGTTGTCTGATGAATAACGTTTTGAGAATGTCTCCTTTTAAAGAGATGTAGCACAGATGTCGCAAGGGTTTGCTTCAATAGCTTTTGAAATAGAAATTTTGGTTTGCTTGGCGATGGCTTGGTTTGGCGAAATTCTGTGGATGAACGGTGAATGTGTTCGTTTATAGATTAATAACGTGAAAACTATAGCTGTAATAATAATTTCCATACCGTTGCATTTTACTGTAATGTGTTTTTATTCAGTATATTCGTTTTAGTATAATATATGGTAAATTGTTCAGTTCAAATAACTTGTATCAGTGTTTGCAGAACAATTCATATTAAATACATTTTAACAAGTGATCAATATGGGTGTATAATATCGTAGAAACAATGCCAACTGATCAATATCAGATTTTACTTCAAATAAAATATGATCACTGGCACAATTATTCGGCAAGGTAATCAAAAATAAAAATGGAACTGTGGCTACTTAAATGTGTTTCAATTAACGAACCTGTGGCGGAGTTTATTGTACACGCGCAAGAATAACGCGAGTATACATTGTAACTGAACATCATTTATTAATATTATTATAGTATAATGTTACACATTTACTGTTCCGAATACAATTTCATCGAAGGATCACACAAGTACAGTTAACCAATAAGAAAATTAATAATAATAATAATAATACCATTAATAATGACACCAGTGTATAACAACTGCAATATTAGAACGTCAAGTATGCAATGTGCACTATCACTATCACTGTGATATCTACTACTACAAGTGAATAACAAAAATATCACATACGTCTGTTCAAACATTAGTTGCCGACATATCAACCGTGCAACAATAAAACTTCTACCCCCCCCCCCCATCTCAACAAAAATCAAAAGCAGCCCGGCCAAACCACTCTCAGCTTCCATCAATCCTGCTCCCTAACAAACTTTCACCGAACCCAATATTTTATCCAAGTTCCTCCATCGAACCGTATCCTTATTACCTGCTGCACAAAGAAGCACGCTCGGTACTTCGTGAACGAGCTCCTTTCCGAGCCGAACCCAGACGAGATACCGATTGAAGCAAAGCGAGAAACAGGCTCCTGAAGATCACCTGCCCCACCTCTCTATCGCATCCCGACTCTTGTGCGCCGTTCGTAGAAATGTTGGAAGTCTCGAAGGAACGGCGACGACGAGGTTTCGAACACTTAATTCCTGGCAGCGTTAAGACTTTAGTTTCTTCAAACGGAAGAATGCTTTTTGTCGGTTCAATTGGGTTAGGTTTCCACGCATTCCGTGCATTCCACGAGCAACGCATCTTTTTCGATGCACCGATATTAGGTGGAACTAAAGTGTTACCTGTCGCAGAAACGTCGCCGTTTCCACCGCAAGTTCTTATTAAGAATATTTCTAAATGAAACGGACGTTTCGGACAAATTGTTCGTTTAGCGCAATAGTCAAACGTCCCGTCCAATTCACAATTCGTCGAGCCACAGTTCCCAGCTGGAAGCTGCTTAATTCTCTCTTCCTTCAAGCGGGCTCGCAGTAACATTTATTTATTCGTACACCCCACATATATTTCCCGTCTGTGCACCCTTATTTTTTCGTTTCATTAAAACTCGCGTAACGCAGCACGCCCACCGTGTTCTTTCCGATAACTGGTATATTCGATCCGCTTCCCGTAAACTTTTCGTACAGGATCGTCCGGGATTTCCAATTTGCGGGACCACGCACGCTAAACGGATTAGTTATTCCTCGTGACAGGTTTCATTGTTCCAAACGCGGCACTCAAAGGAACCGTGCCACTCGCGATCTAATGTTCCAGTTCAATTCGATTGTAATGACGCGGGCAGTCGGGTGGCGGGTAAATACGCGTCGATTTACGTGGAAATTACAGCGCATCGTTCGCGTCGAGGCTTTCCAATCGCGCAGCGCGACGAGAACAGCTCCGTGGCCGAAACCTCGTTCCGGAAATTGCAATGTATCCGGGCTGCGAAGTAGTGGGCGGCCGCGTGTGTGCGCCGAACGCGAAAGTAATTAAAGCTTTCGTGCTTCCGGCCCATTGCCGCGTAAATTTGTTGCGTCAGAGTTGACCCGAACCCCCTGTCTCTCCACTAATTTCGCGATCGGATCGAAAGTTCGGATCGTGACGCCAAGACGGTGAGGCGCTTTGTTCTCTTGTCGCGTGGGTACTAGCGTGGCTGAAACTATTCCCAATGAGTTTGTTCGCCGTTTAATTGTTCAATTTTGTTTCGTTTCGCCGTGATCTTAAAATTCGTAAATGCTCGGGAACTCTGCGGTTGTAACGTTTCATGGGTCGAAACTTTGTGCTTTTTGCGGAGCGATCGTCGAGTTAAATATGTCCGGTGAATTCAGTTGAGAAAATTCAGTTTCGCTTAAGTACGAGTTAAATGCGTAATCGATGATTTTGCGGTCCGCAGATACGACGAGTATGTATTTTGATGGAGACGGAGAAGTAAATAATAATGGAGTTTGTCCGTTATTTAAACGCGACGGAGTTATGCAACTTGGAAAACTAGCAGCGGCGATATTTCATTTGGAAGAAAGTAATATCGGCAGGTAGCAATCTCGCGTTCCAGTTCGTCTTCTAAATGAAATAGCGTCCCAGATTTCAAAGAATCAAAATCTTTCGGGAAATAAGGCAGCCGAAAATATGCAGTTCTATTTTCCCTTCGAATCGTTCCGTTTTGCATTTACCTGTGGCATGATAACAATTTGCTCGACTGATAGATTTAAATTTCCCTATTCCCTCCAATATTGGACGCCGTCATTTAAATAAAACAGATTGGTCGAGTGAAATCACTACGGACGGACTAAATTTTCCCCGAAAAGGTGCAGGAAAAATTTGAACGGAATTCTTTCGCAACTCTATCGTACGACGATATTATATTTCACGACAATTTCGTACGCGTCGGACATTTTCGTCCAGAGCATACTGTATTGCATTTAAATTCCGAAACGTTCTCTCCTCCCTTGGAAACACTAATTCCCCGTAGAAAAGCCTTTGTAGAAAAACGTTAAATGAATTTTAAAACGGCAGGCGCGTAAAATATGTAGGCAATACAAACCGATAGATAAAACAAGGGGCGATTATTCGTTGGAGAACGAATTGAATACAACAGAGAGAGAAGCAATTTTATTTAGAAATCAACGATACAGAAGTCTTCCCATCGAACGATCGAAAGTATCGCTTCATAAAATCCACAGTTCATTTATGTATTTCAAATCAATTTTATGCGGCTGTGTCCTACGCGCGTTTGAAATGCCAATATTGGATCAACGTAATTGTATCGAATGTCGGGGGAATGGTGCAACCTTGTTCGACTGGCGAAATAATTTAGTTCATAAACGTTTACCTACCCAAAAGATCAAACGTATCTTTCAATCACCGAAAAGTCTTCTTTTCTTTCAGGATTTTTCAGCATCGCAAATACATACAACGACGATTAAAATATTCTGTCGTGTTTTAAACTCAATGTATCAATATCTTCCTTAGTGCACACAGCTTTACTCTAAACAGGAGGTACCTGAACATAAGTACACTCGAATCAGCCCTTCGCCTTTTTAACGTCACAATTTCGTACGTTACCTCCTCCTAGCATAACGCAGAACTTGAGATTCGTATGAAAGACTTTTCTCTTATTTTATATTAACGTGATATTTCCAAAATCTGTCGTGAGCACGAAATTACATAAAAGAAAGGAAGAAAAACTAATAAATGGAACACTACACGTTACCTTTAGCAGCAGTCAGAATAAAATATTATAATTTTTCCCGAATAAGTTTGAAACATCTGCCATTGGCAGAGTTGTTTAAACGTTAATCATTTTTATTGCAATACAAATTTCTCAATTAGGCATCCCCATTGAAACAACGCCCAAGTGGAGCATACAATTTTTCCTTTACCGGTCGAAAAATATGCCAAGTACGTATCGAGAGTTTGTTGAAAAAAAAAAAAAAAACTAGAGGTACAGCATATCGATTGCACTAAAACTTCCCCGAAAAGCCGTTCCCTGGAAACTTGCACGCCACGTTAGCTTAATTGTCGACGGAGCCGCGGTGTCATTTTTCGTCGATTCACCAAAGCGCAGCGGCGACCGCCGCGAAAACTCGTGGAACATTGCAGCCGCGAGTTATCGATTTAACGAGGCAGGGAACGTAGACGCGAAGCCAGACACGTCTGCTCACCCTCGCCCCAGGTATCGTTTAAACTGGAGCGAAGCCCCTTTGCGGTGTCTTAACCGGAATTTGGTCGCGAAGAAGGCGAACAACCTCGTGTCCGCTTCATTTATATCTGCCGTACGTGTTCCACGTCCCTCGGTTCGTTCTGGGGGATTTGTCTGGCCGGGAAACAAAATAAAGGTTGACAAATACCCCCTCGGCCCTGCTCGAGATTCAGGGGGACCGCGAAGGATAGATTGGCCCGTGGATTGCTTTACGACCGTGTAAATAAAAAGATATTTTTGTATGGCTCGCGCGATGCTTTCGACGTGTTCGGGAGTGCGTGGAGAATGGCAGAATGGTTTCAGCGGATGTAGAATTTCGTGAGAGTACGGGGCCCCCGAGTACGTCGAGGGGATTCCGGTAGTTAATGTTGCATGAAATTTTGGGAAATCTCGTTGAATCTTCTGGGAGAGATTGCTGGGCGAATTTTTCGAACGTGTTCGTTTCGCGTTTCTAGGAGGGAATTGTTTTTTGTACATTGGTGTTTGCTTCATCGATTCTGGGGAGTTTGTTAAACGAACAGAACTTGAAATCATTCGTGTCGAGTTATTTTTTTTCTATTTTGTGGAAATTTTGTCGAAATTCACGGTAGTGCCGTTGAATGTATTTTTGTCGAGTGTTTGTTGTACATTTTTAGAGCCGGTTAGATTTTGAAGATGCGTTACGATCATTGGTTAGCCTTTGCAAGGGGAAAAATGACACGCAATGTATTGCACTCCGTGTATTGTGCTGAGACGACGAGAAGCTGATTTGTATGTACGAAATGCGAACTCTTTAATGTGGAATCTGTTGAATTTATGCAATTGGCGAGTCTGTTAGTTTCTTGTAATAGCACCTACCTAGCACCGTAGTTACTATACGTTTCCTGAGTTCATTTCACGATCCGAGAAACGGAATGCTTGCAGAAAGCGACAGGGAATTTAACTCTCTTGTGCCTAGGCTGTTTGGTTTATCCCTGCAAAAATACTCCGTCCGGAATTAATTTGACGCCCTGTATTAGTTCGTAGGAAAAGGAGCACAGGGTTCGCCGGAACTTCTCGAGACATTGTAATTGAATCACTTGCTCGGGAAGCATTTCGTGTCTATTTTCTTAGTAAATTTAGTTGCTTCTGGATTCCCGTTGCGTAACAGACCGAGCGATACCAAAATCGCTCGGATTTATGCACGGAGTTATGGAATTACACGTTATCAAATTTGAAACGTTCTACGGTAAGCTGCGGAAAATATTAAATTTTATGCGCCTGCGAGGTTCATGATATATAACAATTTATAAAATCATTATATTTATCATTTTCATACTTTAATTATCATTAAAATGTCTTGAGCTATATATTTTTCGCTTTGATACGCATTTGGAATTAAAAGTCCGACTTTCAAATGTTCGTCCGCTAGAAACGAACATCTCTTTACAGTCGTTTGACGTTTTATCTATTTCATTCACGGATTGTTAATTGCTTTCGCGTAGACGAAAATAGCGCGGAATAAGGGAAAATAAGAGAAACAAACTGAAGCCCATTCACTGATGTATCACAGTGAGAAAGTCCAGCATTATGCAGGAATATCGTCATGCAGAATTCGTAGATTCATCCTCTGGTAATCCGTCTCATTAAAACCATTTAGAAGACCGCATTAACTCCGGCACACGTAGGTAATCCTCGCGGAGAACTGGTTTCCGGCGCGGCGTCATGTCCAGTGGCGTTTCATTTCTATCCGAGTCCCGACGGGCAAAAATCACAGTCGAGTAGCGATTGTCGAGCAATTATCTCTAATAATAATCGTTGCATCCGCTTTCTTCCGTGTTGGAAGAACGGACAATTGTCGACGAATTGGCGACATATTGCGTTCCGTCAGCGCGAAAATACGAGAAAAGTACGTGTGTCTCGAGAAAAAAGTATTTTGCAACGAAATCAGCGTCGGTATTTTGAACATAGAATATTCTGAATGCACTGTATATTATTTATTAGAAAGAAAAAAAGTAACGCTGCCCGGCCTCTTCGTCGCCCCGTTTTCAAAACACTCGCAATCGCGAACTGTCTGTGCATTCGAAACAAAGAAGAAATATCCGTGGATGTTCGCATGGAAAATATGTGGTTCGTTGCCCGGTTAGGTGTCCGTCAGGATGCGCAATTAAGCTCCAAGGGAAGCGGTCACTCAGTCGATTAACGTCCCTGGCCGATTCGAACGCCCACCTCTCGGTTAATTACCGGCAACGAAATTCAAGGCGAAGCCCGTCAGACATTTTATGATCGGCAGTCTGAATCTGAACGGAATTAAGGTGGAGAGGCTCGTCTTGGGGTAGGATCCAGGATTCCATGCCGTTGTGCGGACACGGCAAACGTTAAAGGTATCGCCGGACGTAAAGGAACACGAAGTCCTTCGAGCAGTTTCTTCTCTTGGCAACGATTAACGGAAAGGGGTAACGATCGAAATTGTTTTAGCGTAATTGCCGGCCTCAAAGAAGGCATAACCGGTTAATCGATCGAATCGATCAGCGGGGCTGAAACGTCGTCGAAAGAACGACATAAACTCGTAACAGGATCGGGGGCAATTTGAAGGGGCAATTGGGAGCCGATCGCTTAAATATACGTTGCTATAATAGTTAATAGATCGCGTATCACTTTCGATGGCGAACGACGAGAGGCGGCTAAGAGACAGATACACGATAAGCCGAAAATCAATTGCACGCCCAAGGTTAAGTGCCCTTTCTCTTTCGGCCAGTTTTATCGTCCGGAATGCATTTTCAGGCGGCTATCTGATACGCGTTTCGATTGAGAACGCGCGGCCTCAGGTCTGAGGTCCTGGCTTTTAAAATAGAGTACGAGATGAAATGAATGTGGGAAAGGACGGAGTAATGAAATTTAAGTGGCCAGTTTGTATAATGAGGTTCCCTTTTTTAGTGCATTCCAACGGCTGCGATCGCTTTTATTTATTTAACGAGACTACAAATTAACACATTCAAAGGTATCGTGCAAAGGGGAAAGTGTCACGTCCTTGATATAATTCGAGTAGCGAGGTAGCCATGGTTATTTTATATGGTTGTACGATGTATTTTCATAATAAAGTAACAGAATATATGTTAATTATAAATCGAATAATTTCACACAAGGCGGAAACCATGAAATTAAGCGAGGTACGAATTACACTTTAAAAAGCAGCAGCACAGTGTCTCGGGGGAACGAGTCACGTACACAGGATGCATTAATTGCAAAAGCTACGTGCAAGGGTAATCAGCCTGCATCAATACGATCCTGTAGTTCAGTTTAATTAATTTTATTAAGCAAAGGCCGCAGTAAAAATATGATCCGCGGCTTAAACCAACCGCACCACCCATCATTCGTTACAATTATAAATATTAAAACCCCGACAACACGAAGTTTCCCAGGTTACCATAAATGCCGACCCACTTTGGAAGGTATTTTCAATTAAACAAGAAAATAGCAGCCCGTATACTATTGATGATATTGAAGTTCGTGGACTGTTCAATTAAATAGCTCGTTTTTTCACGAATGTGGGAGGTTGACTAACTCCAGCCGAGAGATATGGATGCCTCGTGGGTCGATTCAGTCGTCAGAGGTTGTTTGTCAGGGGTGGCATCCGAAAGCGGGAGTGCTCACGCCCTTTTCTCTCTGCCCTCGATGCGCAACGCACCCACCCCTTTCCTAGGAAGCTGCAGACTCGATTAAGCTACTTATAGCTCGTTTGTCAACGCGATCGCCCCGAACCATCGTAGTAGCCCTCGTTGAGTCCTCGCCGAGGTGCCCTTAACTTTAATGAATCCGTTTTCGAGGGGTTTGTAAAAGTTAGCCAAAGGGGAGTTTGTTAAAGTAGATTTCCATTTCATCGTTCGTAGATCGTCAGGTTTCGCTGTGATTAGAACATTGTCCGTTCTCTTTTTTAATTTACAGAGAAAGGAGTGCGCCGGCTGACGAAGAAATTACTCCGGAGTACAACAATATTATGTTTTAAACATCGTACCATGACCTGTGTGACAATTCCCCTCTTCGTCTGCATAAAACACTAAGAAACCAAACCACCATGGAAAAACCGATTCCACTTGATCGTTCAAAACAGAAAGAATCAATTCCCACGTGCCGAGTCGCCATGTTTCAGTCCGCCGAAGCATTCGCCTGTTCTGTTTCGCCACCAAAAAAGATTACAATAGCGTTTCCCTCAATCTCTAGCCGCTAGATCGCGACGTATAGAACCGTTTGTCGTGGCTGCACAATATTCCGGCTGTCAGCGCGTTCGAAGGTTCACGCGCGAGATATAACGGCTCACAATGTGTTCGACGGCGCGCGAAAACGATTGTTTCAGCTTGTCGCGGTATTGAAAACAGGTCAGTCTGTTCCGTTTAATTATCCAGCCAGACAGTCTGGCCTGAGTGTGTAGAAAATATCGTGACATCCGGTTTTCTCCGGCGCGACGACATGCGGATCGATGCGACAACACGGAGCATCGACAAAGCCGACGGAAAATGTGAGAATATAAAGGCCGCGCGACGTATCGCGAAAAGTTAAGCGTCGTGATTAAGACGGTGCTGCGTCGTTCGTGTAAAAAAATTGGGGAAATTATTGTTGCGCTTGTCCGAAGGCTGCTCTGAAGCCTGCGAAGCAGAATTTTTCTGCTCGCGTGTATATTGTTTCAAAATATTATTTTTAAACCAGTGGAGACCTGCGAGGTATGCGTTACGGTAACAGTCTCCTTTGTCGTGAATTTAGATCAACTCGGCGGTTAGAGAACACTTTTGTCCCCATTTGTAATTAATTTTCTTTCTAGCGTCTGTCGATCATTAACGTTGCACTCCATTAATTTTCGATTGAATTCGATTGAATTTATTTCGCATTTTAACATTCGGTTTGCGTCAAAGTTAATAACCACCGAGCTATCCGGCACGGTAAATACAATCGGAAAACTCTATATTAATTTCGCAGCGTAGAAGTAATCTCCCATCCGCGACCCCATCATTCATCTCCCTCTTATTCAATATTATTGTCACTTCTGCCATTCACGGCACGCTATTACGATATTACTATCCTTACTCTTATCCGCTACACCGTCGTTCCTTTTTTTTTTTCGTCTTCACTGCATCTTTCATGCTACCGCAATACAGATTGCTACCCAGAGGCTACGTCGTCTCCGGCTAATAAATCAATCATGCTTTCCACCCATCCGTCAAGATCGTCGACAAATTCATCCTCTCAATGTCCAAACGTCTACTATCCCCGTTGTATCGCCGGTTTGTGAATGAAACATTAACCCCTCGTAAGCGATTACTGCGGCTCCGATTCGACGCTGGTCAAAATATCGCTCCTTATCAGCTGCGAACTCAGCGCCCGCCAATCGTGCGTAACCGATGCTCTGCAACACTCATTAATCGAGATCGCTGCTCGCGAAGGCCATGCCGAGCGCGGAATTGAGCGACACGGGAAAGAGCAGGAACTGGATGTACCTCGATAACGCCGCGTTGTCATCCTTGAGAACACTCTCGTTGGAACAAGTGAAGGGGATATGGATGCGAACACACGCACACGACACTTTTCGAAGAAGCTTGAGAAGATGGTTTATCGCGTAATTGGCGGCGGGAATTGTAATTCAAGTTTGCGCTGGTTACCTTTTTAATTCTACTTCTGTTACCTTGGGATGGATGATAAAAATCTTTCGCATTATTAATAAGAACAAAGTAATTGTCCTCCTTAGTGATCCAACTTACAGAAATTGTGTTACAAATCAAACGTGCTTCCACTTCGTTCGCCTACTCGAATTATCATTATTATTAATATGACGTTTAGATTACACATTCAAGAGAAATTCGAACCGTGACATCTTTCAAGTGAACGCCGGGTAGCCGGCAGTAAAAATCGTTGACTTTTTTTCCCCAACACACCAGACGCGATCCGCCCCAAAAAAGCAACCTTGAATCCGTGCTAGTCACGAGCGAGACGGTCATCAGCGCAGTAGATAAAATAAAGGCTTGATAAGGAAAAAGGGCAGCCGCGACAAGTCGGAGGGCAAGAGGGCAACGCGGAGCGAAATCATAAAGAGCATTTATGCGTACTACGCGCGACGGAAATCCGAGCGGTGCACTGAAAAGTTACTCAAACGTCGGCGCAGACAGATGGTAAAATAATGGCTTTTCCAGCTTTGGGCGACCAGGGCGATGATAAAAGCCGTCGCGGCGTTGCTTTGATGAAAACGTGCATCGCCCCTGTGTGATTATTAAACACGTGGAAAACGCGCGCGTGTTTATGGACTTCTTGGCGACACGGGACAGAGGAACAAGCTCAGAACGATCCCTCGCGAATGCTCTTCTGGTCGAGCACCTCAGGTAGGACCGCGTTCCTAACGATAGGACGACGTTTGCTGGTTACGGACAAAGGGAAGGGAGGTAGTTTATACGCGGATGCTTCTTTTGATATGCGAATGCAAAGGTTTTTGTAGCGACTTCTATTTGAAGGAAGGTTACACGCCCGTAGGGTTCTAAAGTCGCGGGCGGCCCCGGCTCGTTAATAATTTTCTTGCACTTTTCATTTTCCGGGGGAAAGCCTTTATACGGTTTTATCCTCGCAACGTAATGGAGCAGATTTAACGCAACGTCGCGGTTTTATTGAATGTCGAAATGTGAATACGTCTTTCAGTTACGCGCCTAATCGTTCGCCTTCAATTGTACCGTCCTTATTTATCCCCCCGAGGTAGCCTTGTTGAATGTACTTTTGCAAATTGATAAAGAATCTCGCGGAACCACAGCAAAGTATGAAGACAGATATACACACAGGATTTTAATGTAGAAGTTATAATTTAATAGGAAGATAAATTCTAAGAACAATTCAATACAAAATGATGCACGCTGATAGATGATACACGTATAAATCTCTGTTCTGAAGAGAAATCGAAATTTTCCAGCGCAAGAGACGTCGAAAATGGGGAATCGAGATAACCAATTCGAAACACAGCGAAGCATATTTCTACTGACACAAATATCGTGCTTGATGTATCAATGAAAGTGTCGTCGTGTTAATCTGACAGTGTCACCGTTCACATGGACTAGATATACCGGTGCTCACCTGTTAATCGGATTTGTCTCGAATCATACGCGCGGTAGCTCTTAAAATATCGACGGAATTCTTTTTTTTTTTTATTTTCTTTGCTTCTCTTTTTATTTGGCACTGCTATACAGAACAAGTCGATCAAGCTGGACGACGATCGTCGAGGCAGAAAAAGAATTAATTCCGCGCTCTGTGTTGTACAAAGACCGGTCGTTTCGTTAACGAACTCGATCGCTCGTATTGTCTGGTTAAAATATCGACAGTGATTGTGGCTACTATTGTTTTCATTCGTTTTCTGCGACGTGTCTCGGTTCTAACGATTCTTCGTTCGCCACCGTCGAATATATCCAACTGAAATCTCGCGACTCTTCTGTTCTTTAGTGTTGGTGGAACGATTTGGTTATTGGTGAAAATTTAGATTGCTCGTATTTTAGGTAGCCGATTAATCGAACTATGAAAAGGGGCCAGAGATATTTCAAGAATGATACTCCGAACAATTTAATTTCGTGCGCAATTACCGCAGAACAATTGTATATTCGTACGAGTCTCTTGAAAATTGTACACCTGAGACGTATTCATATCTGTCTAATTCCACTAAGATCACAGCGCGGTCCGCGCGAAACGGTTTCAAACATTGTCCACAGAAAATCAAGTGACCAAATCTGTAACACGTATATCGGGCACAGTGACTACACAAACACCCGCCAGAACAAACTCTGTAGGAACTACAATATTTCAAGCAACAAATAGGAAAGTCTCGCCACAGCGTCTACCCTTCCTCTCATAACTTTCTTCCTACACATAGATCAACGTTCCAGTTCGCACTCGATTGAACAAAACAGTTTGTCGACACGAAAACATTGCCAGTGGTATCCCTCGGATAATACAATATTCCCCCTGTAGATACGCCGCGTGTACCTTTTCACGCGAACTTTCAACGTCCCTACGGCAAACTATTCCTGCTGAACCAATATGTTAAGCTATCTGATCGACCAGTTTGATTTCGTTTGCAAAGTCTTCACTCTCAGGTCGAAGCGTTACCTGCCCACGATTTCACCCACCAATTCACTTCCCAACGGTCCTAAGCTCCCGTTGATGCATCGGGACCGGTTGCACGTCTCCGTTTCTCCTCTGCGACGTGACACGAAAATTTATTTTACCGGCTTGACGTCCCGCGCGACCGGTCTCGTCGTCGTCGACGGGGTAAAAGCATTGTCTCATCGGCACTGTTACAGCACCGCCCCTTCGTTGACGATGCCACGGTACGAATTGAAAGACGCGAGCAGAGGCGAAACGTGCAACAGCGTTTCTGGTGATAGATGATCCAACGTGGAAGGATTGATGGACTTGACGACTGGCTGGAGTAAACAGAGTCTGGCTAAAACGATACGAAACGTGCGACGGGATCAACGATAGACAATTGTGCGTTTATAATATCGTTATTCGGTGTGCGATTTGAATCATTCTGTCGTCATTTCTTTATCAAAATTTTCGTCGCAAACGCTCGATCGACGAGGCGCATTCTAACCAGAGCTACCTTTCGCAAATCGAAAGCTTTGCGGTGCAGAAATATAGGAACAATACGGTTGAAAAAATAGTGCAACGCGAAAGCCGCTAAATTTGACTAATAATCAGAATGATCGTATTTCATAATATTACGTACACTTTATACGTACTCCCCTTCCGTTTCTCTTAATAACATTCCCTTGCCATTCATTTCTTTCCTCGCGCTAAATCCTCCATTCTTCTAAGCGCGCTCTTTTAACATCCTCGGCACGCACTATCCTGCTTCGACGAATAGAAATGAACGACACGAAACGCTCCTTCCCGGTACAACCAATTTCCATGAACAGGTGTGGAAAACGATCGAGCAAGGTTGTCTCGGGGGGCTGGTTCAAGGTTGCCCCGTCGTCCGAGCAAAAGGGAAACGCAAATGGCTGAACGGCGCCAACCTGGCGTGCACGCTTTACTCCAGTCGTCTCACAGAATCGCGAGGAAATCGCTAGACCGGCTACGCGCGCGCCGCCGTTCAAACGATTTCTCGTCCGAAACAACTCGACTCGCGGACGATTCGCGGCAGAGGATGCGCTGATTTTCTGCTCGGAATGCTAGAGGGGCGAAGCGAATATCCCCGCGGGAGTTTCAGCGCGATCGTTACCGAGCCCGAAGGTCCTGGCGCGTCTGGAAACGCGTCGCTATTTGTTGCAATAACTGTACCGATAATCTCGGTGATTTTACGCCGGGCAAGAAAGTCGACGATCGGCGTGGAAACGCGCCGCGATAATTAGCCGGTTTGTCTCGAACACTTTTTGCCCGACGAGGCTAAACGGACCGTTAGCGGCTTCGATCCTTGTTTTCTGCCCGCAAGTTACACAGCCGGCCAGCCGACGGCCTAGAAAGAAAAAGTTCCTTGAGGAAAAATCGATGATAAACTGATACGATTTAAATCGCTGTGCACGCGTGAAGGTGTCTTACATACCACGTTTTTTTTCTTTCGTTTGAAAAACTTGACGCACAGACACCTGCGAGCGCAATGGGAACGATATCGCCGGTGAAAATAATTGTACAAATTAGAGATGCGGTTGCTTGCGATATTCAGGTTTTCTAACACGAGAATAGAACAGTTCGAGAACAGAACAAATGAAAGCTCAGTTATTAGGCAGCGAAATTTGTACACTCGAATGTTCAATTTCCGAGGCAAAGAAACCGATGAAGCTTTCCGGCTCCCCGGATACTCACTGCAGGCGAAACTTAATTTCCTCGATGTTCTCATAGGTAACCCGGTGGACGTTTCGGAAATTCGCCCGGCAATCCCGCGAACGAGGAGGCTCCGAGCACGGAGGGTCTACTTCGCTTGTTTAGATTCGAAACAGAATGCGTTTCATTGCTCTTCCGCTGTTCAGCCCGCCGATACGAATTCCCCCGGTTCTCTATCGTCGTTGAATATATCGATCAATCGGCCGCTGGAAACACCGGTGAGAAACTGGAGATCGCAGTGCACGAGTGCCGGTCGAGGGGCCGGTCGTGGACGTTCGAAGATAGGCAAAATCGCGGCGCCCGTTATCGGATCCAACATTTCGAGTTGTTATCAGACCCCGCTGCTAAAACTGTCACGGTGAAAATGATCGCTGATCTGGTTAGATTCCGAGTGCACCGTTCTATAACCTGCATACTGGCGTTCGTGTAATGGTATCACGCGTCAATCGAGCCGCTGCACCGCTCCGGTTCAGAATTTGGAGGGCGGATTAGGTGCATGGGTTAATGTTCAGTTGAATAATGGAGTGTCGTAAATCAGATAGAAGATCAAGGATTGGTCGCAGGATGTACGAGATTAGCTTTTGTGTTAGGTGTCGAAAATATAAATGCGTGCCTTCGAGGATACTTGTTCGTGAAAAATGGGTGGAACGGTGACGCGTGATCAGATAACTCTTCCCTTGATGATTCTTTTTTTTCTGTGTCAAATGTTACAGTGTATTGTAATTATAAGTGCGATTATTTTGACTTCTTTCCTATATTTATTCTCATTTCTACGTGCGATCTTCTACGTGATTTTCGGAATGTTCTTCGAAGAAAATATTCAACCGTAACAAGTTACGTCGGTGGTAATGTTTTTGCATTCGACCGAATTCTATTCAGCTTTCCTATCGCTTCACGGATAAATGACAATTAACTTTGTATTCGTCGGAATGCGTCGAAGCACGCAATTTAAACAATTTTCGAATCTCGATGACTCCCGAAATTCATCCAACTTCAACGTTGTTCTCGCGATACACTCAACTTGGTTGAATTTCCGATCGGAGAAATACCGAAATATTGTTGGACGTAAATACAAACAGTCTCGTTCCCGTTTTGCGCCAGTGGGCATGCTTGGATATGCAAAGCAACAAAAACCGAAGATAAAAAAACATGAATAATAAATAGAGCCGGCGAAGATCGTTCACGCGTAATTGAACAGTATCGCACGCCAATGGCGCGGCAAATTTACTTTTCATCGAGCTTAATAGCCGGGGATATCGTTGAAAATTGAACGTTATTTTCCACGCGTTTAACCATCCCCGTTTCTGGATACGCGTTTCCGATTGATATCAATTGTCCAGCGACTATTGAATTTGGTAAATTTCGACCAGGTGTGCTGTCGAAAAATTATCATCCAGCAAAATTCCCGCGTGGAAAATTCATTTAGGAAAACTGCAGCGCGAATTCGCGGTACACAATTATTCGTAGGATCAACATTCGTATTATCGGCCGTGCAATAATAATAATAGGACGCTTCGTACCAATTAGGTACCAAATTCAAATGTCTACGCTTGATAAAAACGCATACGTATTATTTAACTTTGACGAAAATAATAACAGTGCCGCCGGGACATATAGCAAATAAAATACTTATCCGATTGAAACTCGATAAAAACTGTAAGAAAACAAATTTCCCTAAATTGTACACTCAATATTGTTCCCCTCCATCGACCAGAACTCTAGGCCCTCACTCCACTCTGTCAATAACCCTTTCCTTAACTCCTTCGGCTGACCCATCTCTACTCGTCACGCTTGATCGAGCGGAAGCTGGTGCGGCTGTCGTCGAGGATAACCCGGATTCGGCACAGCGGCTGCCGCTCTATCCAGCTTTTCTCGCTAATCGATCCTCGCTACAAACGATCAATGCCGAATGCACACTGGTCCAGCCAACTCATCTCTCTACTTCTCTGCTTCCAGGTCCAGCCAGAATCGACCAGAACGGGCAGCTCGTGCCACCCAGCCACGGGCACCCCGTTCAACGAAGGAAGCGACGTATTCCCCTCACAAAAAGCGTTGACGATGAGCTAGCGACACGACGATGAGGAGGATGAAGCAGCGCGCGCTGCTCGCCTGGCCATGGTTGTGGCTGTGGCTGTTCGCGGCCACAGCTGGATCGCCGTCTTCCGACACATTCGCGTCCACCACGTTCTCGTCTTCGGCCAGCAGCGGTGTCAGTAGTTCGGCAACCAAATCGTTCGCCTTCACGCTGCCGGCGTCCACGTCCGCGTCGTTCACTGAGAACTTTCCGTTCCCGGCTGGCCACGAGTTTCGCTTCACTCGGCCGTTGTACAATGTCTCGATACCGGAGAACTCGATCGGGAAGACGTACGTGGTGCCCGATGAGAGGATGGGCATAAGGCTCGCGTCGCCGGAGACGAATTTCGATATTCGTTTTCGCATAATGAGCGGCGATCGCGACAAGTTCTTCAAAGCGGAGGAACGAACCGTGGGTGACTTTTGTTTCCTGTTAATTCGGACTCGAACCGGTAACGTGGACGTGTTGAATCGCGAAAGGAAGGACCGTTACGTGCTCGAAGTGCGCGCCACCCTGGCGAAGGGCGACGGCAGGAACCGCGTGACCATACTGGAAGCGGACACGACGGTCGTGGTGACGATCTTGGACACGAACGACCTGAACCCGCTGTTCTATCCGACCGAGTACGAGGCGACCATCACGGAGGACACGCCCCTGCATCGAAGCATACTCAGGGTAATAGCAGAGGACGCGGATCTCGGGAGGAACGGCGAGATTTATTACAGTTTCGCCGAGGAGACCGATCAGTTCGCCGTTCACCCGGTCAGTGGGGTAATAACGCTCACCAGGCCGCTCAGGTAGGTCCACGTAATAGAATTCTCGTGTTTCGTTTGATGAGCCCGTGAAAATCGCCGGTCCACGGTTGTAGAGGTCGTTCTTGGCGGTTTTACGACGGCCCGGATATCTTTAGGTTCATATCGCTTGCCAATTTGTCGAAACTTTGTTCGCTGCCTTTTTTCTTTTTTTTTTTTTTTTTTGAACGTATACCTTCGTCGCACAAGCAGGTTCGGGGATTCGATATGCTTCGGGACTACCCACTGGTGGACCCAGATAGGCGGAATTTCTCTACTTGGGTTTCTTGTTTGAGGGCAGGACGGGATAGCTGGAGAGATTAGACTAAAATATATTGCTTGGCAAAGAACGTACTAGGGTGGATTATAAAAAATACTGCCTTATAAAATTCCTTATTAGAATACACTGGACTCGTGCAGGCCCACAACCACGTACCACCGCCAGTAGAAATAATTCGTAATAAAAATCCATGCGACATTCTTCTATATCGCATTGCCCTGCAGCGCGTGAAATTGCCGAAGTATTATTTCAATACCATCGATCTCGACGTAACACTCGAACCACTGCCTTGCTCCCTCAGATATTCAGAACGAGCGATCCACGAGCTGGTAGTTCTAGCGAAGGACCGTGGGGCCCTCTTTCGCGGCGGAAGCAGCAGCAGGGCCAGCACCGCGAGGGTGACAATAAAAGTTCGCCAAGTGAATCTACACTCGCCCGAAATCTACGTGCACCACCTGCCAGACATCGTGGAGCACTCCAACACCGATATCTACGCTATCGTTCGCGTGGTCGACAGCGACGATGGTGTCCATGGCCAGATCGCCAGTCTGGACATCGTGGGTGGCGATCCGGCTGGTCACTTCAGGGTACGACCAGCCGGCGGCCCACACTCCGGCGAGTACAACATCGAAGTGCTACACCTGCTGGACCGGGAAACAGCGGTGCAGGGCTACAATTTAACTCTGCGCGCGATGGACAGGGGCGTGCCGCAACGATTCAGCTACAAATTCGTGCCTGTCCATCTGGCCGATTTGAACGACAACGCTCCGGTGTTCAGCCGGGAGATCTACGAAGTAAAAGTACCCGAGACAGCACCCATCAACACGCCCGTGATCCGGCTGAAGGTTACGGACGCCGACGAAGGAAGGAACGCTCTAGTGTTCCTGGAGATCGTTGGCGGAAACGAGGGTGGCGAATTCTTCGTGAACGCCGAGACGGGAATGCTGTACACCGCGGTGAACCTGGACGCGGAAAAGAAAGCGTTCTACACATTAACGGTGTCCGCGGTGGACCAAGGGAACGCTGGCACGAGGAAACAGTCGTCGGCCAAAGTGAAAATTAACGTGGTGGACACGAACGACAACGATCCTACGTTCGAGCAATCGGAGATGGAGGTATGGATGGACGAGAACGAGCCGGCCGGCACCTCGGTGGTGAAGATCACCGCGAAGGATCGTGATTCTGGCGAGAATGCTTACATATCGTACAGCATCGACAACATCCAGAAGGTACCATTCGAGATCGACCATTTCTCCGGCATCGTGAAGACCAAGCAGGTGCTGGACTACGAGACCATGAAGAGAGAGTACCTGCTTCACGTGCGCGTCAGCGACTGGGGTTTGCCTTACAGAAGACAGGCCGAGATGCAGTTGCACGTGAAGATGCGGGACGTGAACGACAACAGGCCGCAGTTCGAGAAGATCGATTGCACCGGCCACGTGCCTAGATACGTGCCCATAGGCTCCGAGATCATCACGGTGTCGGCCATCGACTTCGACGCTGGCAACATCATCAGTTATCGCATCGTCTCGGGCAACGAGGATGGATGTTTCACGTTGGACTCGGCCAGCGGTGTACTCTCCGTCGCCTGCGACTTGTCCGACATCAAGGTCGCCGAGAGGGTAGTGAACGTCACAGCTACGGACGGGTCACATTTCGCGGACGTGAATCCGGTACACATGCACCTGGTGAACGCGAAGAGGAATTTGGGATCCCAGGGGAGAATCGTATCGGAACAGAGCGGCGCTTTCGAGTGTCGCGATACCGGGGTGGCCAGACGATTAACGGAGGCCATCGCCGCCACGGAACGGAACAACATGCCTTCGAAAGACGACGAGTACGCGCTGACACCGAGCAGATACGGCGAGAACGTGCACGCGCCGGAGTTCGTCGATTTCCCCAGTGAGATCAAAGCCAATGAATCGATTAAAATAGGCACGACCCTGGTGAAGATACGAGCCAGGGACAGGGACCTGGATTACAACGGGAAGCTGGTGTTCTGCATATCTAGCGGTGATCGCGATTCAGTGTTCGGTATAGATCCGGATACAGGCGATCTAAACGTGATAGGGTATCTTGACAGAGAACGGGAAAGCGAATACTTCCTGAACATCAGCGTGTACGATTTGGGCAAGCCTCAGAAGTCCGCGTCGAGGATGCTGCCAGTCACCATTCTCGATGTGAACGACAACGCGCCGAAATTCGAGAAGTCCCTGGCGAGCTTCCGGATCTCGGAGACCGCGCTGAACGGGACGAACGTGTGGCGGGCGAACGCCACAGACGCGGACCTGGGGGAGAACGCTCGCGTCACTTACTCCCTGGTGACGGAAACCAACGATTTCCGGGTGGACCCGGTGACAGGGGTGCTGAGTGTTTTCGGCAGATTGGACAGGGAACGACAGGAGGTCTACGAACTGAGAATACGGGCGCAGGATAACGGTGGAAAAGGCACCGATGCACCGCCATTGTACTCGGACGCTTTGGTCAGGGTGACGGTCGACGACGTGAACGATAATGCGCCCATTTTTGCGTTGTCCAGTTACACGGTGAAGATCCGGGAGGACGTGCCGATTTGGACGGTCGTCGCTGTCGTCGACGCGACCGATCCCGACGAGGGTGCCGGCGGCGATATCGAGTACTTTCTGTCCGACGCGATGGAGAGCGAGGGGTACTTTAAAGTTGACAAGGTATCCGGCACGATCAGGACTACGCAGAACTTGGATTTCGAGGAACGCCAGGTGCACACGTTGACGATAGTCGCCAGGGACAGGGGTGAACCGTCGTTGTCCTCGGAGACGATGGTCATTATCGAGGTGGTCGACGTGAACGAAAATCTGCACGCGCCCGTGTTCGATGATTTTGTGGTGACCGCGAGTGTGTTCGAGAATCAGCCTGTGGGGACTTTAGTGACCACTGTGCGCGCCAAGGACGCGGATCCACTCGGTGGAGACTCTAGGATTGGATACACCATTCGAGGCGGGGACGGAATCGGGATCTTCTCCATTGATAATGAAGGTAAGTTCTTTGATTGTCGCTTTCTCTCGCAGGATTTGTTATCGAGGCTCGTATTTGCGTAAGATTAAGGGTAGAAAGTCTCGAATGGTTCGCAGATATCGTCGATGAGACGGAGGTGTGAAACTACTTAACAGCGAGCGTTGATTGTTAAGATATTTGAAGATTCAAGGGCTCGGTATATTATTCTTGTTAGTGACGGTTGATTATAATTCTTCCAACAATAAGTCGGACATTATATTATTTTACGCGAATTCTTTTCGACGCATGAATTATGCCATTGTCTCTAATAGACTTTACTTATTCGATAAAAGAAACTCTGCAGTTCGAAGCTATAATTTATGTTAGATTAATGCGGTAGGAATTCAGAATATGATCACACTGCCGGAGGGGAAAGATTTTTAATAAGTGTTTTTATGGGAATTAGTTGAATCAAATTAACATTTGCTTTAGTATTCGTCTCTCGCTATTTTACCACATATCTACGGTCAGCTTCCCGAGCACAAAGGAAAGTTACCAGAAGGTGTAAATCGAGCCCCCTATCACGCGGTCCACTAAACGCGAAAATAAAGGTCCGACGGAGAATATTAACAGCCAGTAACGGGATGCGACAATATTTAACTTTTTCATCCGATTACCTTTAATCCCGCGCAATAACGCAAATTTATTGGCATTGCGAAGTTGTTGCCAGACGAGAGTCAACAGCTTCCAGCAACAGGGTTCTCGGTAAATCTCTAAATTAACTGTAGTTAACTAAACTCGATATTCGTGAACGTTCCACCGTGAAACAGAACGAATAATCTCGCCCAATGTTGTCTCCGTAGTATCGCTCACAAGGATTACAATAAACCACTTTATTTTTCTTCGTCGTAATATATTTATTACCTATTAACGTAAGTAGTAATCCTTGAAGAATAATTAATGGCGCCTCCGTGATATCACGAGTCCGTTGAAATTAGCTTCCACTCGACCCTGAAATTTTCGACCGAAACTTTTCACCGATTTCAAGTTTTATTCAATTGTTGAATCGAGTTAGTTCGGAGATCTCTGTGTTCGGTATTCGATCGTTTCAGAGCTGTGCAGAGTTCGGGATAGAAAACTTGAAATGGTGTTCCTTTTCGTTTCTCGGCGTAAGGCAAGATAAGAACGCTGAACTCTGTGAGCAGAGTAGTCTTGTTTGTCTAGCTATTTCAGCTGAAGATATTTGTACGAATGTAAGACACAACGATACAACATTTCCGCGCATTATTCTTATTATACTTTTATTCCAATAGATTTAAAGTACCACTGTATTTGTGGGTTAAGAAAGGTTGTCTATATTAAACAGTTTTGTCAATCGTTAGTTATAATCTTGTTTCCTCCGCGTGTTAGACGTGACAGTGACGCTCCATCGAGTCAAGCGTACTTTAAAAATAATTTTCATGCACAGATCGAAAAGAGCAAATTTTTATAACATCGCTTACGACAATATTGAATTGTACATATAGTTATTAATTATAACTAATATAATTATATATAAATAGTATTTTCGTTTGCGGAAGCCACAGAATTGCGAAACACTTCCTAATCACGTAGTTCGCTATTCCGATCTAATATTCTCCGATCAACGAAGAAGCGTGATAAAGCAAACGCCCTTCTTAATCTCAGCATTCCGTTACGCGTCCCGGGTGAGAAAACAAATTCGACCAATTCGCAACAGGTCAAGAATAGGCGACCGAACAGTAGCCGCTGAGAAATCGCCCCGAGCGATTCGTGTTTCCTTCGCGAAGCGTTCGTGTTTCCGCGAGCGGAAGTGCCGTTCGAGACACCGTCCCGGAAGGTGAATCGAGGGCAACGATACTTTAAAATCAGCCCGTCGAACTCCGCGGCAACCGTTCCAATTTGTTCTTCGCAAACGGTCGAACGGCGCACGTTCGCGGGACGCGTTTTTTCTTCCGTTTCGCCTGACCCGCTCCGCCCGCTCCTTTTCCGCCCGCTGTGCTTCCCAGTGGTCATCGATCGATCAAAAGAAACGGGACAAAAGCGAAAGGGAAATAAAAAATAGAAGGGCGGAAAAACGAGCGAGGTAGAAGTACACGCGGCGCTTTTACATCCGACAGGCGAGAACCGATGCTCCATGGCACCGGTCCAAAACGAAGTTACAGCGTCGCGGGCCATTAAATACCGACGCAGCGGGTTTAATTGAATTATGGGACTCGCAAGAGGTCCCTTTTCTCCCTCCGGTCCGGCGGGCCTGGTCGTGCATTAAATTTCTACGGCGGCCCTCTTTCAGCGCGTGAACGACTCGAGGAACCGCGCGTCATTCACTTTAATAGTTGACCCTCGCGCGTGGGGTCGCGGCATTGTTTTTTCTTTCTCGTATCGGCCGAACGATTGGCCAGGTTGTTAAAGGAAGTCGGATTCCGTAGACACGCGTAGGATCGGGCGATTTTAACAGGACTCGCGAGCTCGCCAATTGGCGTCCGACTATACACGAACCGTGTTAAGATAGAGGGGAACAAATGGTCGATTGGAACATCTTCGAACCGGCTGCGCCAGCGCGAATACGGTGTCTCGTTGGTCTTAAGCGAGTTGTTACGTTTTGGAAATCTTAGGACGTTCTCTGAGACAGATGAACCTCGTTGTTGAAAGGTATAATAACCCGAAATATTTGGGAACAACGTCATTTTATTGCGGACGAAATGATAGAACGATTCAGACGGTATTTCGATTTGCGTTTATCCGTAGTGTCCACAAATTCGAATGTCACTTCCATTTAAGATATTGATCCTTGATTATTCTACGTCGTACAGCGATTTGATAAAACCGAAGGAATTCACGGGCCGAAAACTTCAACCAAGTACAGTACACTTGGAGGGTTCGAGCCATTAGCGTTCGAACCGAGATGAATAAGGTTTTTACAAATTACTGAGGAACGAATGACAATGTTAGTGCCGTCGCTTATTGCTCACTTTAAAGATACTGACTAACTTGATTTATCAGCAGAAAGTTTTTAAGAATAAACAGGTTTTTGAACGTTTTGTTCGGGGAAAGTTGGACTTACGCCGATTGGCATCCGAATCCTCCACGCGTACGCTCGCGACCATTCTACCGGCAGGTTGAAAAATAAACACAAATTTTCTGAAACCGCATCGCGCCTCACAAGTGATTTACACCGAGCACCCCGAATATCCACCATCCCGACGAGACCCGGCCATCGCGTTGCTTCACTCGACAGTCACGAAACGACTAATCCGAGATTCCCCCGGGGTTTGGGGGGTGGGGGTTAGAGGGTATCTCCTTATTTTTCATTTCCAGCTTAAGCGATCTATTTTCTCCAGTGAAAGCTCCAGGAAAGCTTCAGACCTGTCCGGATTACTCGAAACTCGACGGGCTCTCGGGACATCTACTAAAATCTCGTCGCGTCAACTGTTACCCCATCCCTCTTCGCTCGCCCTCTCGCTGTCTGTCGAGGGGTGGGCTAAGACGGGGACAGCGGCTTAATTAATATAAACGCGATGCAAATGGCACGGGGCACCGATGGCTATCGGGGCAAGCCCTCCCTTTCTTTCATCTCTGTTTCTCCTCCTCCCTTTTTCCTTCGTCGCGATCTATTTACTAATGACCAGTCGCGATTCTGCACCGCGGCGTACGACCGACTGGCGCGCGGCCATAAATCGGCCCGGCGCGACGTTTCGATTCCGGTTGAACATTTTGCTCGATAAAATATACACCGGCAGGAGGTTGGCAAAAAAAGAAGGGAAAAAAAATACAGTGGCCATCGTCCACGCTTTAGTCGCGTTCGACGAGTTTCCATCGTTCACCGGAACAGAATGTGGTCGTGCGCGCCGCTCGCGTTGTCCCGCTCTGCGCCCTGGCCCCCTGGGTTCCATGCGAACCAGATTATACAAGGTGGGCTCGTTCGTACGGTTGCCTTGATTTACGTCAATTTCGTTATTGATAGATATTGAGAGGTCGGGGGAGGGAAAGCCGCCCGGCCTCGAACGCAAAGGCGGAGCGGATGAAAGTCGGTATATTAGTTCGCGTGCACCCGAGGATGGAAACTTCGTGCGTGTGGATTTATCTGTGTTTGGTCACACGAGGGGTTTACACGCCCCGGCTTGCCGTTCAAACATTCGTCAGATGATCGACAACTTCGTGTCGGTTTAAATATTTGGAATTCGCGAACAGATTATACGAATCGTTCTGACTGATTTGTTTCTTGTCCCGAAGTTTGCTTCCCCGGACGGATTACTCTCGGGCAGGAATCGTCCCAGTTGGATCGCGCGAATTTCGGTATAAAGTGTAACGTTATTTTTAAAAGCGTATTCCGTGAATCGGGGACCGTGATTTGCTTCGTACGTTGACTGTTGCAAATTGGTCGCCTGGTGAAATGTACAATTTCAATTTTTGTGGATATGCATTTCGATTTGTTTCTGCTTTTCAATTTACATGGACAAACGTTGCCGGTTTTTTAATCTAAAGTGATGTTCGGATATCATTCGTAAAAATGTCATATCGTAACTGAGGCTGTTATTTCTAGTTTTGTTATATTATTCTGGCATAGAGAAAGCAGGAGAAACGACTTAAGCTCCAGAGATTAAGTGAAATACACGAATATAGATGGAAGTATTTCAGAGGCACGAACGTGTTTTCTTTTTCGGTTTACTTCTCGAGGAAAGTGTACGATTATTTTTGGAAAAAACTCGCGAGGTCTCTTACCGTCAACCGTACCTCGATGTCTATAAGAAACACTGTTATTTCCTTATATTAAATCTATTTAAATTGGATGTTCGACAGTCAGCTCTTTTGTATCTCAAATCAATTCGTATTTCAAATCTGAAGAAGTACACTCGTAACCAAATTTCCCTACATACGAGACAGCAGTTATACCAGCTCAGTTTTCCCAGGATCCCGACTGAAATCATTCAGAGAATAACAAACATTTGTCCAGATATCTGTCGTAGCGACAATTCCCGTCCCCCGACGCAAACCGTTCGAAAATAAATTCCCGAAACAGCGACAACACGCGCAATCACCGTATCGCCGTTAAAAATTCTCCTCCGAACGGACAACAAACGTCCTCCTCCGAAAGGCTTTCATCCACCAGGACTTCGCCAAATCCGCTTCGTCATCCCTTTGAAGTAAATTTAGTTTCGCGCGAACCTTTATCCTATGAAATTAATAAGAACGGAGGACACTGTTTCCATTCGGTCCGCCCCGTATGCCCGTCCAACCAAGAGGACCACTTACGGAGTTCTCTGCGCGCTGGTATCGAGAGCGTTCAGTTCGTGCGCGGCCGAATGTGTGCCGCTGAGGGGGTTGTATCGATCCCCCGTCGTGCAAAAATAATACATTGTCAGTGGTATGCATATTCAACCGGTGTAAATATTCATAAGTTGTCCCGGTGCATTGCCTTCGTGTTTGGCTCGCGACCGTTGGCAACATCGACCCCATGGTATTGGTGCCCGTTTCCGAGCTGACGGATCTCGTGATCATAGCTCGTGCTCTCGCGGCCAGAGAGAGGCCATTCGTTGCATCGAGCTCGTTAGATTCGTTCGAGGGCCCGATACGAACTGTATACCGAGCAATCGACGAGTTCTTTCTGTTGGAGAAGCGTAACGATCGCCTTGCAGTTTTGTTTGCTTTAACGTCCCGAGTTTTAATCGTTTTTTCGCCCGATTGACGGGAACGGTGTAACAGATGAAACTTTAGCATTATCCGTATGGTGTTCCTCGATTTTCGGTTCTTCGGGTTTTCCTGGTCAGAGCCCGAGGGTTGTCGATATGAATGGGGGATATTTTATTTTGCAGCGTGGTCAGGGAAATTCCTTTCTAAACGTTACGATTTAAGAAGCACATCTATCAAGCATACAACAAATGCCCAAGGGAAATATAGACATGTGTAGCCAGTCGCCCGCAAAGGGGTTAAAACCGCGATAATAACAAGGAAGCTGCCGCATCGTCAAATAACTTTATCACAGGATCTGCGATCTATCGCGAAGCAGGTTTGTCACGAGCGCCTGCCGATTTCACGGGCGCGGAAGATTCTATCTGCGAAACCAGCCACGACGCGTATACTATAATACATACACCTGCATACGCGCACGCTTGTTAAGTCGACCGTTCGATTGTTCGTCGGTTCGTTGCAAGCAAACGACGTCGCCGAACGATAGACTAAATTTGCCGTGACGCGGTCTACCCGGTCGCCACCGCGAGGAAAATGCAGTTAAACTCTGACCACCATAGAAAACTGCCGCGCCCAGTTTGCACGTTGCCGGGGCAGCAGGAGGGGGCGCACATTTTCCGGTAAACGAGCTAACGCGTTATTCCGCGCGGCTCTGTCCACTTTGTCGCCCGCGGCTACCACGGTGGTAGTCCATTAATTAAGCTCCCTATACAGGCGCACCTGTGCACAGGCACGCGTCTCGGCGTATTGCAGGCGTTGTTGCGCGGCGCGCGACGCGACGCAAACCTCGTTCATGGTCTTGGAATACTGCCGTCTCGGAATAATTGTGGGCCGTCTTGATGTGGACGCTTTGAGCGAGGCGAGAAACTAATCGTCGGTTTAGCTCTCGCCGATTTGTTTAATGGTCCGTGGAAAATCGATTGGATGGTGTGAGAGATTGGAAAGGAAGTTGTGTTTTGTTTTCGGAGACGTGCAGTGTTTATTGTTGGCACTGGTTTTATGATACGTTTGGCGTCGCGATAGTGCGTGAAGGGGCATCGCGTGAACAATTTTTTAGAGTACATTGTTAGGGGAAGATCTGTGTACCATTGTTGACAGTAGCTGTAGTAATGAAACACGAGGAAGAGGGAGTTTTTGGTTTTCATTTTTAAACTGTTTTATATCGATCTTTCGAATATTGTCAATATGTCTGGCTTGATTTTAGTTTTGCGTGCAAACTGTATGATGGCTACACTACTACACTGATTATTTATGGATTGGACTTATTGCGTTACCAGGTGTACGATTTTAAAGATACAAATGTTGCAACATTGTTTCTCTTCAAATGTAATATCTTCAATTATACAGGAAATCGTGACGAAATAGTTAGGCGAATACCTTTTTTGAGCAGCTCAGTTCAGCGTCAGCTGAAATATTATTTAAAGTAATCGAATTAACTACGATCACTTAAAAGACTGATTGAAATTCGGTTACTCCGTTTGAACTGATCCTGACGGCCCAGTAACTGGTCGTCCGATCGATTAATACAACAAGACGTTCATTTTCTTCCAACCTTAACTAATTTCATACCACCTCGAAGGCCGTGAATAATTTCTTCGTCAGGAATTGTTTGCCAGCCAATTGGAAGTATAATATCCAATCAATTACTACCACCGCACTTCTGCAAGTACATATACGCCTATTTAACTTACACATATCTCCTTCAGATATATTTCACTCGACGCACCCTCTGCATAATTACACGCAACGCAATTATAAAATATAGCAACTCTTGTCAAATTCGCAAATTGAATTCGTTTTCTCGGTATCGCGAAAAGCACACGCGAAGAGGGTCCCTGCATCTTATTAGCGAATCAAAAGAATTTACGGAGGAAAGAAAATCCTCTGAATCCTTCCTCGTACAGTGACGTAATAATATTCGCACGACCGTACTCGTGAAATGAATCTCCCCCGTCTACCCCAGGACTCAATATTCGAGCTTAAATGGCGAAGTTAAGGGGATCGTTGCCGCGTAAGTTCAAGCAGATGAATCGGTATCCGGAAACAGTTGACCTCCTCACCCTTTCCCTCGTCGCGTAGCTGGGACGTGTTCTCTTTTTCTGGAACGGTGGCGAGTTACCGTCTCGAAGGCAAAAGGTCCGCCACGATTCGCGGCGTTCACCGCGATAAGAACGGTGATCCATTACGGGGAGCATTCGAAGAATTTCCGTGGACAAAGGTGCTGGAACGCAGCCCTCGGACCCGCAGGAAGATAGAGAAGGGGAAGAACGAAACTGGCGTTGCCCGTTAACGAGACCCGCGAGGCGCCCCCGCGTTCCCCCCGATCTTCCAGGACTGGGACGAATTAATTAAATCCCACGAGCTAGTAATTACGCTAGTCAACAAGAAACAATTAAGTTTTTGTCACGCGTGTTAGTAAAGGTGAACCTTCGTATATCCTTCATTTTGATCCTCCCCCCCGGGTCAGGCATTGTTTCTGTGCGACACGAGTTTCGAACGTTGAAATACTGGTGTGCATCTCACAATGAAAGACTTCCAGGTGGAATAGAAAGGCGATTTACGTGCGAACGATTATTGTGGATCGACAGAAGCGGAGGACCGATTTTCTGAACGTTTTCATATTTCGTGCAGGCTCTTTTAATGTCGTTGCCCATCATTTTAACGGGCCACTCATTGTCCAATTAATTTAGCAAATTAGTTACCGCGAAGGTTATTTTATACAGTGTCCTGTATGCACAGTAATTCGCCAAAGTATTGGCACCCTTATTATTACTATCATGATTTTCGAGAGGACCGTTATTTATAATATCATTCAGAAACAGAAATTCGATACGACCAACGATAAATAATTTCGCAACTCGTCTGACAAAATCGACAGTGCTTATAAAGTACTCCGAACACCCGACTGCATGCCTGACTCCATGCCTAAATAACAGATTGTACAGATGGACAACGCTCATTACGAGCGCATCGTGTCACAATGTCGCCGAGAACGGCGACCGATTGGCAATACAGCCGATAACGGGAGCGTTCCAAAATCATGAAACCCACGTGGAATCGTATGTAGAGAGAAGAAGGTTCTCCAACCCTCTCCATCCTGTCCGCGTGGCAAAAATCCAATTTAGCCGACGAGTGCGGCACGAGCCCGGTGTACTCGTAGCAGCATCGTGAATTACACCGGGTGTAACGATCGTGCCCGAGCCCGTTCTAAATTACCTCTATCGACAAACGCGATGTTTTTATTCCCCTCGAAAGTTGTTCCGTCCGGCTGCCAACGGCGAGCCATCCGCGCCCGATCGCTTTTTGCAATATTCGGACGATGGCATCGACCCCACTCGAGGAAGATGAACGACTTACGCAACGAATCATATTTTATTTACATCGTACTCCCGTTTCATACGGTCCGCGCCACTTATTATTATTTTTTCGCCGGTTCGTTTACGGTGCTCGTTGATGGCCGCAATCTGCGTTACGAGGTTTAGAGCGACGAACGGTTCGCGGATATTTCTGGAATTATGAGTGGCTCGGGGAAAAAAGGTAGCCGGATTTTTTTTCTATCGCCCGTATTTATTAATTGGAACGTGGAAACTGGTAAATCACACTGCCTTATCGCTCGCGCAAAAAAAAAATTCCTCGCTCTGTGCAAAATTTTTACATAATTGCTGGATTATTTTGGTGGGCAGAAATTTCACGAGGATGCGGAGTAATTAATAGCTTCGTAGCGAAGCAGGGTTTCATCGTGCAATATAAGTTGCTTACACGAGACTGTTGAAGCTAATTGTTGAATCAGCCTAGTATTGGATCGCACGAAACGCGAATGCGTGTGAAGATGCAAAATCTTGCCACTAATCAACTCGATTATGAAGTAGAGCGTGCCTTTGCCATTTCGGTTGGAAAATCTACCGAGTCGTCGGGACTGCTTACTTTCAGTGAAACGGCTCGCAAATATTCCATCCCGAAAGGAATAATATCCGACGTTCACTTCGCTCAGCTTTCCGTTCGCAGTCGCGATCCACGCTGAAGGCGAGCAATATAATTTGTTCTTTAATTTTCCCTCGAAACATTACCGACAGTTTAATAGAAATTCTTCCCGGCGCAGTTGAACCTCGCTGCGAAATGGCGCCGCAGGCAAATTAGTTCTGTTGGCAAAAAAAACATTCGTCGAACAGTGAACTCGACAAGATTCGCTTGTCGTGTGGCCAGAAAGCTCCGCTTAAATATTGTGCTAGAATTAACAGGGGCGTGTCGAGCGGCGACGGACCAAGGAAAACGAGCGAGCACAACTGGAACAACGTGCACTTACACCGAACAATACGCTCGCGTCTCGAAAGACTGGCCGCCGACGTAAGTAATTGTCCTCGGTGTTTATTTGATACTCGGTTATTATTGCCACGTGGTGCCGTGGTACGATAGTTGGTCGGAGTCGGACATTTCCATGAGTTCATTTCATTTCTGTTTGATATTCTTCTGACTGACGCGCGCTTAATTTTTCGTTTGCAATTATGTTTTTTTTAAGGGAATAGAATAAAACATTTTTACATGTCCGTTCAATACAGCGAACGAACATGTCGGTTCGGTGTTCCTCTTCAAGCGCAACCAGACGATTCTTTTAATTAAAGATTCGCTCGAGCAACAAGTTATTTCATGATTTGTACACCGCAGCATCGATTAAGAATTAAAAGCGGTGCAATTTTTTAAATACGCTGTGTGGAATGCGATAAACGGGTTCTGTTTCAATTAGGATTGAGAACCATTCGTTCGCGATCAATCGTATTATATGGTTGAGTAAATTTGCATTTGTGAGGAACCTGTCTATTGCTTTAATCCCACATTCTAAATGATAAACTGCGCGGAACTCGATCTCCATCGGGGAAATTAAATTTATAATTCATCGCCGTATCGAACGCGTATTATATAAACAATAAAGCTTCGTCTTTAGTTTGAAAAGTGTGCTACAGATCTGATCTTTTTAAATATCGAATTTCCGTCGAATTTCATACAGAAATTTGGACGCCGTTTTGCTAATGAAAGCTTAATTGAGAATCAATAATATCCACTCGCAGTTCCCATTAAATGATTAAATCGATGTTCAAACACGAATTTTTCTCGCATAGAGAAGGCCGAAGGCAGACGAGAAGAATTTCACAAGCGTGAAATCTAATTTAAATGCTGCATTAAATCCTACCAACATTTCGACGCATCAGTCATTATTTATGTTCGACGAATCGCGATTGTACGCGTTACAGGCACGTGAAATTAATATTTTGTCGCAACGAATCACGTTAAAATGTATCGAAATCGTGCACGTTCGTAGCGTTTGTCAATGCCGGGCGCTTCGAACGTGTCACGGAAATAAACGTTAAATTATTGAAGTTGAATAGCGTCGATATTATTTTATAGCATCGTGTCGAATAGCGAGCGGAAAATGTATCGCCGTTGGACAATTTCGCGAAAGACTTTATCTACGGGTCCATCAATTTTATTATTTAGAAGAATCACAGGTGTACCTGCGCCGCGTGTATGCAATTCAAGAGAAAAATACACGAATGCTTGTCCTGCCCGTTTTTCTCGACAGTGTATCATCTGAACATCAAAGGGCAAGATAAATTAGTTCTTCCAGTTTTTCGTCCGGAATCGTAACGTTGCAGGTTTCGTCGAACGTTAAAATATTTAACCTTTCCTATTTTAGTCGTAGCAACTTCTACGTACGTCGTGATATTTTTGCAATATTTCAAGGAACGAAGCTCGAACCCCGTCGCACTGTTATATGTACTCGTTGGCATTTGGAAAGTGATGTATCAAGTCTGGTAGATATAAAAAGATGTGACCCGGGTCGGGATGTCGATATTTTTCTATTCGACGTTCCCGTAATCGCATATGACGATGTTCACTTTTGTTCTATCCGTTTCAACTTTCGGCTGTGCCGAGGCTGACAGTTCTTCATCTACGTCCTTCCCTAGTTTCTAATAATGCAGAGATACTAGTGTGCACTTTCGTTCCGCGATTTTTCAAATTTACTTCGTGCCGCACACGTCTGCTTTGGTTTTCCGTTAGAATCGCGACTGACGTACGGGATGATATTTTATTGTAGAACCTCCATCGATAATTCAACTGGAGATGCGGACGCTCCGTCACGACTGTGATGCTGCAGTTGTCAAAAAATCGATCCTGAAATTATTATGACAAATCGTTTACAATATTGACATTCGTGTACACAATTGTACATAACATACCTTTCAGCACAAATTTGCGAGCACAGATTATATTTATTCAAATAGCAGTCCGAACTGATTTAAAAAATATCGTAGCTATGGAAAAAAGCAAATAATATTCGCTCAAATATTTCGAAAGCATGATTGTTCTTGACGAACAAATTTCGCGAGAATAAAACACCGCCGACCAGTGTCGTGCCCGACAGAATAATTAGAAATCTCGTGACAAGATTCCTGGTGACAACCTTAACGCTGCGAAACACAATATCCACGATGAATCCGGGGCCTAGGCGCGTCACCCCGTCCGCGTGATTGAATTCCAAAAACTTTTTCCAAAAACTGCGCACGATACGTAACCACCTGATGCAATAAAAATTACCGACGCCGCAGTGTTCAACCGAAATCAATTCGAAAGAGAAATTCGCGAGACTAAAGCGAACGTTACGGTCAGCAATAAAATGCACGTAATAAATGTAAACGATAAAAGTTGTTTGTCTGTACGGATAATTAGAAATTATATGCCTTTGGTCGCTTGATCTCGGTGCACGATCAATTAAGTCGTAAATAGCGGTAAAATTCAGACGCTGCGTGCGCACCTAGTGTACGGTCTGATTGCATGGATCTTGGTCCTTTAATAGGCGAGCGCAGTTCCTATCCATTTTATGTGCCTTGTAAACGAGCGACTTATAGTTTGGAATGTTTCGTTTGATTGGTAATTAGTGATCTTTTATGTTCCTGGAATATGCACGGTAGTGCGACTCGATGGCCTATCTTCAATTATATCCCAGTCTATTGAGTGGTCCACGGCGATAGTAAAATTAGGGAAAAAAAATATTTATTAGATCGTAGTGTGGATAATAAGTGGGTATTATCGAATGAATTTGATTAGATCAAATTGTGCCGGGGGCATCGATAATATATTCAGCATTTATTACTTAAACACGTACGCAAATGTTCTACAAACCCTGCTATTATAGTTATAACGAATGATTTATTATGATAAGTTTATTAATTAAACGCGTCCACGAGCGTTCCTCGCAGCAGGTTATTATGGTTGTAACGAATTACCTTTGGATTCATTAATTTAGGTTTCTATATGTTCATGCGCGCGGACGGATAATGAACTTTGGAATGATCGAAATTTTACCAAAACTATTGATTATTGGAAGGGCATTCGAACCGAGTGTGCCCGATGGAATTAATTATTAATTTGACACGTCATTGAGAAATATCTTCGTCATGAAATTCGCCATGATTATTCTGCAAGTGATTTACATTAACGCGTTATTTATTCGCCGGGGTAATACAGACAAAGCGACAAGTGAATGTCGATATACGATTAATTATCGTTGTAAGAGTTAGTTAAAGGGGGCAGGGGAGAATGATGTAACAGTCAATGGTTTCTACTGAATCAACTTTACTGTCGCGTTTCATTAGCCAGATTCTATAGCAAACAAGCACACGGGAACAGACGCCGGACAATTACAGAACGGTGTATACGCGTTTAATGGTACTGTCGCGATGTAAAGTGGCGAGTGAATGTTGATGGACCTAATTCTCGCAGCGTATAACTGCTTCTAATAATTGCCCCCATAAGGGCTAATTACAGAGCACGTAGTGGAGCGTTAACATCGGTATACGATGATGGATACGTTTTTGGCGCAGAGCTCTGATCAGTTCTGAACGTACGCTAAACATTGCGATAGAGTTCGATTTCTGACGCCAAAGGTTTCTACAGAAGCAACGGTCGTCAATGAACGATAGAAGCGAAACGACACAGAGCTAAATACTGTCTAAACATTTGAAGCACTCATTGCCGAAATCGTTCAGAAACATGTAGTCAATGTCGATCGAACAATGACTAAGGAGGGCTTGAAATAATAATAACGAGACAGTTCTCCTGGTACATGTCTATTCGCCTTTCCATCCGTACCATTGATACAAAGCCGTGCTTGCATTTTTCGGTCGAAACGAGTTCGCTAACGAGCTCACTGAAAGCACTAAGAGGTACAGACGACGCAAGCTGTCTCCTCGAACCAAAAAGCAAAAAACAAAATAAAAAAGGAAACAGCTTGAAGCGAGGCACAATGTGTCAGTAATTACGAAGTCGTTGCCGTTGTGTTACGGACCAGTTCGAATCCGTCACCCCGTTTCACTGTACCAGGCGTTAACCGAAAAGGTATGGGAAATAGGATGTGCAATTATCAATATAGAAATAAATTTAAAAAATGAAGCGAAGGAATATGATTTTCCTGAATGTATTTATAAACGCTTTTTACTGTATTTCATTATCACGGAGAAAAAATATATCTCAATTAGAATAAATAAATTGGGATTATTATTCGGACGTTTGTAAGATATCGGTAACAACCTTAGTGATTGATACACCACATATCTTTTCATTCTGAACGGCGCGGTAGCCAAAAGGTCGAAATTGATTAAAAATTATAACGTCCCAATTGTTCCTTTTAATAACGGCAGTCGACCACTCCGTTCTAAACTACGAACCGCCGTCCATCAGCGAGCAGACGTACCACGAAAAGTGGTATCAGCATCTCTGCGCTACGAAACGGTGTCAGAACGAAACGTGCTGGTCTTTGACAGACCAATTCGGAGGTTATTATTATTACCTGTTCCGGGCGGCTTGAATATTTAATTCCAGCATCGCCGCCCGACAAACCAATTGTCCGTTGGAGCTGCAACATCCTTTGTATGTCGTTTTCCTTGTCGAGTGTTTTAAACGATGGAGTGCAATTTGCCGGTGCATATAAAGGAACGCCTTTGCCTCCGCTGCTCCCAAAGCGTTCTCCTCGGTTTTCATTTGATTTCCATCGTAAAACGCCGGAGTTTGTCCGTCCTGTTGAAACTGATTGTACTACGCATTGTTCCTGGCGAGCTGTCTGTAAAGCGGGAGGATTTGCGAACACGTGAACCTGGTCCTATCTCGACGTAGCGACTCTTGCCCACGTTCATTCTGTCTGCGAAGCAGTAACTTCCTTCCCATCTGTCGCCCCTTTTCTATTTTCCCATTTTTTCACCCTCATCGTCCTCTTCTTTCTTTCTTTCCTTCGTTCGTTAGTTCTTTAGCCCTTCTTCCTTCGCCAACGACCCTCCACTATTTATCTCCTGGTCTTAACTTTCGTGCCAGCCAGACAGGAAAGGGCAGGCAGAGGGCTCGCGAAACTTTTTTAATAAGTACGTCAGGAAATGAAGTTATCCAGACCCAGGTAGACCGACGCTCGTTTCAAGGTGCAAATTTCATAACCGATTAAACATCCCCGGATTATTCCGCGTACGCGGGCTAGAATACTGGACGAACAAAGGAATTGGGACAATGGGAGGACGAAACGTACCCGTTCCTCGACGAAGGACGAAGGACGGGGGGGAATTTAACCCCGTTCAGGAATAAAGCGCCCGTAATTGACTGTCGCCTGAAACGACGATAGAAAAGACGGACCGATATAGACTTAGCATTTAGCCTTTGCCGCATAGAAGAGGGCCAGGTTGCTCAGCTTCGGGTAAACTCGAATCGCGCTGTCGAACTCCCGTGTCCGTTCATTCGATACGCCCCGAGTACGGATGCGTTCGGACGATTTCGCGACAGACCCCGGAAGACGACTCCGGGGATGCTGAAGCTCGCGCGAAGTAGCTTTTCAAGAATGCTTGCCACGGAGGGACGTGGAAGGGTAAAGGGGAGGTCAGGATGGGTCATTGTCTCGAGAGAGGCTGCACGCCGCGATAGGCGCGTGTGGCCCCTATGTGACGTCACTTCCGCCGCCCCCAGCCTCTGCCTCCTCGAAAACCGGTATATCGTCGTCTTTTCTCCTCTCTGCACTCTCTTTCCGTACTCTCACCGCTCCGC
Organism: Nomada fucata; assembly: GCA_948146005.1. Classification (NCBI taxonomy): domain Eukaryota; kingdom Metazoa; phylum Arthropoda; class Insecta; order Hymenoptera; family Apidae; genus Nomada; species Nomada fucata. The sequence goes on from OX411275.1 coordinate 12,658,629, forward strand.
TATTACTCTACCGATCACTCTGTCCTGCTCTCCTCCTCGCTTTCTCTTAAGCCTGATCTATACCTAAGCAACGAGCACGAACGAACGCTTCGTATCGCGCTCGTCCCTGCTCGCAGACGATCCGTTTAAAATTCTTTTGTCGCGTTATCTCTCACGATCAGTGACGGCACTCGCCTCGAGATTGGGGACCAGTTTTAAGAAACTTCTGGTACGCGCACTAGAGTCTACTCCTTGCTCGTCGTCCGACAGAAAGAACGCCAGGATAGAAAACGACGAGATCGCCTGGTGGCTGGTGAATCAATTTGCGAGGCTACAATGTCTCGGTTTCTGTGGACGGTCTGCGGTGCTCACACGCGTCGCGAGCGCATATCGAACGGTCCTCTTTAAAATTCGCGCGTGCCCGTTCGTCATGCGAGAACCAGTCTTTACTCCGCTATACGCCAGCCGCGCGGAGAGAGAAAATCTCGATGCAAGGCTAACTCGCGTGGGCGGTGTTTCAGCGCTTCAGGGATTAGATTCACGAAGAAGCGCATACCGGTCATGCTCTCCTCACCCTTATCCACCGCATTACGGGCACGTAAGTGCTGAGCTCTCGTTTCCTGGAACATGCACCGCCGGCTGAACGCGCTGAAAAGACCAGCGATTTATTCCTATACACGTGCTCCAGGTATATCGAATCGCGTAACGGCCGTTCATAGAGCGGTTCTTTTCACGGGATCATCGATTTTTTGCCTTTCCGACGCGCACTTTGACCTCTATGCCGGTCGCGTCGATGCTTCTCCTGCAGGAGTTTCGTCTCGTTTCACCGTGTGCGCGACCTTTCGAGTTGAACCCGTGGAAGACGGTAGTCAGGTTGGCCGACGGCTGTGCACGTCGGTCCTGCGTATGCAGATGCGTAAATTGGTTCAAGCAAAGGTAGACACGGTGTCTCGTTGGCCACTAAGCACGCGCTAATACATTCTGCTAATATAAAATGATTCGTCTTAGAAGTATCGAAAACGATCCAAGATGTTTTACGAATTTCTGCGAAGGTACTTGCGATGTCGAATATTGGTAGAATAGTACAAAATAATTTAAATCGACAGTATTGATCGGACATTTTCTACTCCTCCCCGTTAGAACTATGAACTCTTAAAGTCCCGAACTCTTTTTCCATCACCCTGCACGATACTTTGCTTCGACAAATCTTTGCTTCGAGAATCGTCAACTGCTCTACCTCGTTCATTCTTCCAACGAAACGCTCCCATTTTTCGTTCCAACTTTTCCAGTTCATCGTTTCCAATGCAATACCTACTCCCATCGAATTCGTTCTACATACGTGCGTGATGTACGTGCGGGCGAAACGAGACCCGGTCGAATTTCGCGTGGGGAGCATCGCGAACTTTCGCCGCCGGTCATCGATACGATGTCGTAAGAAGTGTAGTGGGTGCGTGGACCTGGTGCACGTCCCGTTCCGCTACGTGGAAATGCATGGCCCCATGAAAATTGTACGGTCCACTGGTCGCGGGCCCGCGGCGATATCCCATGCCCTTCGTTGCTTATCACACCGGCTCGATAACCGGCGAGCCGTGGAAAAATCTGCCTGTCCGATTCGGAACCATCAATTTTCGCTTGGCGCACGCCAGTACTCGCGCCGATATTGGCAGCTCTTGAGCAAGAACCCGTTTGAAAGCCAAGATCCAATGACGGTTCGTTATTAGAGATGGCCGAATGTTGATTACCTGCCAGGTGGCGCGGTTTGCCATTCGGATTGGGAGTGATGCGGGGCTTTGGCTTCGATTGACCTTTTAGCTTTCAATTTATGCTTAGGACTTTTTTGTACCGCGTCGGATCGCTTGATCGCGTCGGTTATTGGATTTAGTGGAATCGTGATGGAGGTTCGTGGAATTGTAGAACAGACACGACGGAACGATGGAAAGGAATATTGCGTGGTGAAATAATTGAACCGGGCAGAGCGTAATGTCGTAACGTGTGAGTTTCGTTGATCTTTGGAGGAATACGTATTTCTATACACAGAATCATTATGTTACATTTACTATGCCGGGCTATTAAAAATGCTCCCGAAAGTATAATCGAATATTTCCGAGCGATACCCTTTTAATTAAGGTGCGTCGTGAGGCGAGAATAAATTATTTGAAATTATACAGCACGCGGTATGCGTACACGTAATATATCGCGAAAGGCGAGAGGATTAAGTTATAGAAATCAACGTAATAGTTTATCGAGCTTAAAATTAGAGTTATTAATGAAATATCCGTGCAGCACTTGACAGGCATCTCAAGCAGAAATTGATCATCAGCCAGGAAGATGACGTGCATAATGATGATGGTATTATGTAATTATGTTATTACAAGATTGAATAAGAAATTGCGGATATCGTGTCAAATTGGTGTACTGGCCTTTCAGGTATTTTTATCGTTGACACGACAACTTCCGGATTGTTTCTTTACTCTCGCGTAAGTCGGTGCACGCTCGTGCGTCGATTGGTAACAGAAATATATAAAATATAATGAGAAATGTCCCGTGCACACCGACGACAAAGAAATGAGTGAAATAAAACAGAAAGAGGGAGGAGTTACAATCTGTAGAATTTTAATTGCAAGAAAATTTTCTTCCGAGCGAAACAGGTGGACGCTGCTCCGACAAAGTGTAAGTCGGGAAAAATTAATAATGTGCTCAGCGAGCGCAGCATAATTGCTTCTGGGAAGATGAAAATCATTTCGCGAATCTGCAGACCATTTCTATAAAGCATTCTATACGTGGACGGAGAAATATTTATTGACAATTCAAGGAACTGGTGCTTCCACCGAGCAAAGAGGTTTCCAGACAATTTCAGCTCGATCGGGCAACGACTTATTAATCTCTTCTCAGAGAGGATTCCTCTGGAAACAATTCTGATCGTTGCATGCAGGAGAAATCCTATTTGTGACGCTCGTCGACCACTCTCTTTAATCTTCCTTCGACGCGCGAGCTAAGTCCAATTTGTAAGCGCTTGACTCTCCACTTCCGTTCTTAGATACATAACATAATACCTGACGGCTTCTACCGCACCGTATACTGAAACGTGATTAAAAATCTCCACCCGGCCAACCGACATTACTTCCTTTTGTCTTGTACTCACACACGCCTGTTTCGTTTCGCCCCCCTTCTCCTTCCCTTGCAAACCACTTCATCTTTCCCCGTGTATTTACTCTCAACTTCTTGCCGGCTCTCGTACGTCTCGTGGGAAAGCCAGCACTGCTGGACAATAGTTTTCGACCATCGGGCATCTCAAGATATACAGAGACTCGACGACCGATTCATAAGTTCCGATCGAAAAATTATGGAACGTGGCGATACAAAGTTAATTCCATTCCCAGCTACCCTCCCCTCAGTTTCTATGATATGAATTTCGAATCGCACTCGCTAGCGAGCCGCTCAGCAACTAATAAAGCAGCCCCAAACTTTCGACCGGCACTGCGCGTTTAAACCAATGCGTCGCCGTAAGAATCCGTTCAGAGATCCGCGGCACAGCCCCATATATAAAATACCCAATAAGCTTTCACGTCCCTCTGGGAAATGTGTCGACGCAATGCGTCCCGTCTGAAACTGGACTAACACCGCGTACCTATATATTGTCCGACAGACAGACAAGTGTCGTCGGACAATGTTTGTCAGCGTAAACGAGGCCCAAGACGTACGATCACCCGTTCCGTCTATACTCCCCGGCCCAGACAAACGATCCGCAGATCAGGACAATGCACCTGATCGATAATGTCTCGTCAGTTCCATCCGGGTAGGGTAAATCACTGCGCCATCACGCATTACGAACCCTTCCTACCTCGCGCAAATGGTACGCGTCCAACGATTAGTCGGCAGAACGATTAACCTGAATTCGCTGCGGGCGCACCTGCACGCGTTGCACGCGTTAAGCCGATCTTTTGTGGTCGAACGATACACGTTTGTATACGTGTACAATTGTTGCGCGCGTTCGCTTGTTAACATACGCCGTCTTCAGCCGGGCGAATCCGGCTGAGAACGGAAAATTCGGTTATCCAGTCGGGATGGGTAATGGCGTTCCGTTTTCTCGAGCACTGTCGAGCTAAGCTCCCATTATTCCGTCTTATTATCAATTCCAGAATTAATCCCGCGGGATATTTCGCGCGATCCGGCTCGTCTGGAAGTTCGGGGCGCCGCTGTTTGGAAATTTTAGGAAGGCTTTGGGAAACTTGGCTGGTTTGCAATTCTGTGTGCGGAGATCGGGGAAATATCGCGGGCCTTGCAAGTTCGATGCATCGAGGACGAGTTCGGGGTGAAATTGAAAGATTGATGGGAAAACAGGTTTCCGGGGCGAAGCGAGGGTTAGTTGGTGTACCGCGTGGTTTCCTCTTTTGGTTTCAGTTCGGACGCGAGCAACGGAAACGAATTAATAAGTCGATATAGGGGTTTGTTCTTCAAATAATTTTTGGAACTAGGTATTTCGAGGAACTCGAGGATCAATTAACGCTTATTAGGTACTCGTAACGAATTCTTGCACACATTTTCATATGTTTACCTGAATGCAATATCGATTATGGCAGATTTTTTAATCACACCTGTACCGTGCACATACAGTTCCGTTTGCAAAACGATTCACAATTATTTCGGAGGATTTACGAGTGGCATCGCAAAGTTGTAATTCGGGACTCCTCGTCGTGCAACGTCGTACCGATTGTCCTCTAGAGATTTCCAATTACCAGAATGCCTTCGCTGAAATCCCCGCCGAAAGGGAATCTCACGAGACCATCCTAAGTATGGCCATTTGATATTTAGAAATTCCAAGAAGCGTCACGAAAAGCGATTCTCCGTGTTGAACTGTGCGCCCGTATTTAGCCATGCGGCACAGCGCGATAAAATATTTCCCCGTGCAAATGTCAGCTGAAACTCAGTCACTGCGACTTTTGTGGCTCGATTAGCCGAAGAGTTTGTGACGTTCGTCGCGAATCGTGTTCATCTGGTCCCAAGACCCATTTCTCCAAGGCAGTTGTACGATTGTACCCCGACTCTGGCCCGTGTCATAAATTAATCCGCGAGGTTGCTATTCTTGGTTTCATTAAATTCTCCGCGAAAACTGTCGGCCGTTGTGGGTAGCGGCGAGACGCTGTGAGATTGTAATTTTCTGGAGACCCACTACTGGCACGGTGCGCCATCCTTTTTTTATTCGGCTCGAATGAAATTCATTTTATGCGTACATACGGCACCCAGAAATGTTTGATCGATAATTGGAAAGGGCGTTTCTTGAGACAGAGATGTTTATTCTTGACGTTGAAGCCGAGCTATTCTGCGATAAAGCGGAAATATTGCTAGAAAATATTTGTAAATGCAATTACGAACTATGCAGCCGCAGAAAAGTATTGTTACCTTAATCCCTTCCGTCTTTTTAAACTAATAATCGCTAGTGGACCCGAATAGACCGCGAAATTCTCTTACGTTTACTTGGTAAAAGCTTCTGCCTTAGAAAACTTTTGAAGGAAATGTTACTGCGATTCGAAACGTTCCTCCTGTGCGAAAAGTGAACCCCGATCGCGCTGCGTATTACGTTGTACATAACGATTCAGCAACAATGCTCGAACCAAGGGAAGAAGTTTCGAAGCTCAGACCCCCTTTCGCTGCGTCTCAGGCCAAATTGAGCTTCTTCTTTTCAAATTCTCTTTAAAAAGCACCGATACAGTCTGCGCGCGATTTATTTCGGCAATCGACTTGGCCCGTCTCGCGACGTTAAAGTTCGTTTTAACTATCGTCGTTCCGGGGTGCTTTTATGCCGCTCGCTGCGTTAGCTCTTACGGTTCCGACATTTTTTGTTGCACCATTTAAAAACCCGTCCGTGAGTCGCGGAAAACGTGCGGCTGTATCAAATGAAATTTTTCCCTGGTATTTTCAGATGGCACCAATTTGTACCGAGAGATTACATGATAGGTGATTTTTAAAGGAAGATTGAGAGAGATGCCGAATATACGGTGCTTTGATTTAATTGCCCCGCAACTGTAGCTGCATGATTCTATTATTTAATTTTGTTGTATAATAAAGCGAAGTTCAACAGCCGTGCAATTGTACCACAGATTGCTGCGTAGTAAATTGTTCTTTGCATTGCAGAAAAACAAATGATTGAATAACGTCTAAATTAACTCTAACGCGTAAGAAACGAGTGAATTTTTCACGGTATTATTTTCGCTACAAATACATAGAAAACCTTAATCGCACCTATTACGAGATTATCCGGGCGTTATATTATACCGAGAAATTATTCGAAAGTAATTGCTATAAGTGATCCAACATTCCGACCCGATCATCCGCAAACAAAAAACCGAACTCAATCGCCCACCACTCGAAACGGCCCCTAAAAAAGAACACAAAATGAGTGCCCCAGTAAAAAAAAAAAAAAATCGATATCGCCTCTCAAATAAAAAATTCACCGAGTACTTTCCCATTAATTTCGCCAAACCGTGAACCATTTAGCCGGCCCACGGCGATACACCCTGCGGATCATTCAGCCCGTCGAGACGGTGATTTTGAAAAATCCCCCGGTCGTGAGATTCAATAAGTACGAACGTTCGCGTCGTTCGAGACCCGCGGGTTTGCATGCAGGTAGCGGAGGAAATACACGTTCGACGGTGTTTCCAGTTGACTGATCCGCGTCGGGCCAACGTCACGTACGGGTCGAGGGTGGAGAAACTAATGCCCGCGATAAAACCGCGCGTCGAGTGGTGCACCATGCACGCTTCTAACTTGCCGGTCGCCTCGAAAAATACGTGATGCATGCCGACGATCAGCCCCGTGATGGATGGGGTTTCGCGGTAACCGTTCGCCAGCCTCGAAGGAAACTTCCGCTTCCCTTCGCGCGATCTTCGTCGGGCCTCCGCGAGACTGTTCCATTCACGGTGAAATATCCTTGATCCTCGCACCCCGCGAAAATGGCGTATTCCGGGTGGAACGGTTAGATCGTGGGGGAGCGCGGTAATAAATGGCGAGTTCCCAGAGGGGGATGATTCAATAAAGTCGTTTACAATTAAAATTTCGTGGCAACAGGTGGGTCCACTTGGCACGCTTAATGAAATAATATTTCGTTTGATGAATTGTGGTGGCCGAGATATTTAAATTCGGAAAGGGGATGGCTCCGCTGGAGGGTGGTTCGGGGAAATTGATTACATCCGTGGGAATTCGGACGGCGTGTGCGTTGCCAGGGGTTTGTATAAAGCAAAGGAATGTTATTCGATCTTGCGACATTTCTGTATGCAATTTTGCAGACGGAGTTTTATGTGGAACGTTATCCTAGCAATTCGATGATACTCTCGATTGGACTATCCTCATTGTCGCAACAGATTAATCAAAATCTTCGATACACAAAGGTGCGAGAAGCTGTGGTGTTGATCAAAACCGTATGCACGTTATTCACGCAAACATTTCGTACATCAAGATTCTACGCTTTTCATGAAGAAATTGTAATCGATATATAGTTTATCATATGACAATACATTTCCAGAAATCAGTACGCACACCTACCGCATCCCTGTCCTGTCCAATTATTGTTGATTTTATCTATCGAATGAAACCCAGTTAAACAAAAATGATCTCCCACAGTTCTGCGAATATATTGTCCAATGCAATTCCATGGCTTATACAAAAGTGTTTGTCGATAGGTTTCGAAGTCTTCTTTGACTAAGGGTTTCTCCTTTGACTAAGAGCGTGCCTTCATATTACATATAATAAAGTATTCTTTCATTGAACCGCTCTGCGTATAAATACATCGATTATCAAAGTTCCTCATACTCGCGCACTTTCAGTCAGCAATACAGAATTGCCAACTATCCACGTTCCCTTTATCAAAAAATCAACGCTTTAATTCTTCAAACAATCCAAACTTCGCTCAACAAATTACCCCCCGCCCTCAAACGTCCGCCGACATCCACCCTTTCAAAGCTCTCAATGTCCCCGCACGATTCTAGTCCCAGTCATTTGTCTCGCCCCATTCGCGTCGCCCTGTGACAAAACATCCAGCTGCGGCCCGACGCGCGTACACGGCGTGCCAATTCCTTCCGTTCCTGGGCGAAAAGCAAGAGTTCTGCCGCAAGGCGATAACGCGACGATGCATGCTCGACCCGCGGCCCTACCTACGACCAGCGTCTAACGCCTAAAATATGGCGTAGGTAAGGCGAGGGCCCGGTCCGGCCCACATCCGTACATGTCGTTCGCGCGCCAGACTCGCGGAAGTCGCTGCTTCCAACTGCAACTGCGACTGCGACCGCGGCGCGCCAACAGGAAAGAAGCCCGGACCGGTGTCGTTGGGGCACACGGTCGATGGAAGCAGAAGGTGGCGGCGAAAGAGAGGCCGCGGCAGGAAGACGAAGGAAGAAGGCGGAGATGGAGTCGTGTGGGTACCCGGATCCGATGGCGCATGCGGTTCGTAGAACCGATCGGTGGAACCGGTTTCAGGACGTGTTTCGCGCCGTATATGCACGCCGGATCGTCGATAATGGACGGAAGAGCTGTCTGTCCGCCGACGACGACGCGACGCGACGCGACGCGACGGTGCCCCTCGTCTCTTTTTGCAGCGGCGCAGCGTCGCGCTGTGGGGACCCGTAATAATCCGCAGACGCGGCGAGAATTCGATACCCCGTGAGCTTCGACTCGTTGTCCCGATCTTGTCTGGTCCAGGGTGACGAGGAGGAAAGGTTGTCCCCGTGGATTTCTGGTCGCCTGGCCAGAGACGATGGTGATTCATCCGCAGGCCGATTTCGCGTCTAGCCGCTGCGTAGGTTCGATGCACGGTGTTGCGCTCGGTGTATGAATACGTGTGCACGTTGCTGGTTGGAGGGCAGCTGTGTACGTTCGTTTGGGTATCGCCTTAACTTAGGTTCGAAGAGATCGATGGAGGAGGGACTGAGGTGGCGTGGTACAGTTTTGTATTTTGCAAGGAATGGACTGAAAGAGCGTCGTGTGCCGCAGTATGGATTGGCATTGTTTGTTTGTTTGTTTGTTGAAAAATATGAGGCTGGGTCTGCTGAAATCTAGGGAACCGCTATACGTAGCGTACTAGAGCGAGAAATAATTTCTCGTTTAGTATTTGAAGAGGATTATCTGATAGCCGAGTGACAATTAAGCATAGTTACGATACTGGTATCGATGAACGGGGAGAGTAGATTCGATTGTTCAGCATTCTCATTATATTTTTATTTCCGTCGGTACATGAAACATACGAATGCCGCATACGAATGTCCATCCTAGTGGTTCGATAAACTTTCTTTCCCGCACGTCTACCGTATTCTGTATTGCTCTAACGGAAATTAGCAGATTTGGTCGAATTTGCATAATTTCTTTGGCAAATACCATCGAACGAGTGTCCAATATTTGTTGTTTGCATTGCGCCGTAAATGAATGCCGAAGTAATGCCGGTCGTTAGGTGCGCGAGAGTGTTGTAGACTTTAAAACAGCAATCGTGCAATGCTCTGTCATGTTGCTCAAACAACGTACCAAAGAATGCTGTTTATCTTATGAAAGGCGTCGTCGTGCTGTCGAGAAAAATCGTCGTGGTTCGTTAATAAAAAAAAGGAACGCGTCACGGTTTTATAATGTCGCAGAAAATGTAGGTCGCCTGTTCTTCGAAAATAAATAAATTGATCAGAAGTGTACGATTGAATGTCGGCAGGATTTCAACGTGGCAGAAATGGCTGGTTCTGTTAATCGGTTCTAATAGATCGATTGATCATTCTGACAAATAACTACGTACCCTCAGTTCGGGTTACTGATTAAAAACTAACTGCGATTGCTCGCTACTTAATCAATTACGAAACCTTGAACGTTCTTAATTAACCCGTTCACTACCGAGGACAACTGTAGTCACTCGTCATTAACATCGTTCAGCGCATTAGAAAAACACAACAGATATACCAGAATGCAAAACAGATTCTCACTCTAAACTACACTGATTATATCATCGACAATTACTATCTAAAATATATAGCGGATACGTGAAAACGAATTGTTTCTTAATTAAAAGTTCTGACAAAAACTTTTCGGCGTATTCGTCGGAGAACATCGCAATCTGCCGGTGTGGGGGAGCGAAATGAAACTTTCGAAACGACGCGAAATTTCCATTAACTTTCGCAACTTTGGCCTAGCGTAGCGCTTACTTATGTCCGTCATGGCTAATTTCGCTGTTACCCTTGTAATAGCCCGAACCGTGCGACGCATCTTCTCGCACGGTTGCAGACGGCAGAAGGACACTTTGTGCGAACTGTGAATAATAAATTCTGATTTCTCTCGGAACGTAGCTAAGCTCGGGAAATTCTGATCATTTATCTCCTCTGATTTCGAGCAGTGTCCAATTTCGTAGCTTTTACATCTGGTTCCGGGCATGCTGGAAGTTGCTGCTTTGATTTATATCTCTTATCCGTACAGAGGCAAGACGGGTCGAATAAAAGTTGTACAGTTTTGAAGAGGACGCGAAATGGACGGAACGAAATCTCTCTCGGTACGAAGCTAAACGAGCCGGATATCTTTTTTTCGGGATCATCTTGAATAATAAAAGCAACGTAGACAGAGGCGTGTTTCAACGTGCGATCTGTCCGAACGAGCCTCTGTTGGACGACGTCGGTTTGGAAACAGTAGTTCGTGCATTTGTTATATCCAGCGCAGCGTCACAAGCACAATGACGGTTTTGATACATCTGGGAAGTTGAATAAACGATAACGTGTGTAAAGTTTGACCAGTCGTGTTATCAGTATACATGAGTTTCTACTTAACAAGACTGCGCTTGAATCATCGAGACACCTCTATTGAGATACAGTACGATAAGTCTCGTAAGGTTTCCCCCTTCTTTTTTGGTATCGTACTACCACTGCACAGTACGTATTACGTTGAAAATAATCTATCGTTATTAAAATTATACGCGGGCATGAAAGTAATTCGCGTTTGAAATAAGCGTGTCGTTGTTGTATTAAAAACTCTGCGGCTCATCTTGCGAATACAAAGCTGACTGATTGAATAGCTGCAATTATGCACGATTTATTTATATTCAGCTTCGCCCCTCCGACAAAGTTTCTGCGTATTAAAATTTCTTCATCTCTTGCGTATTAAGAATTCTGTCGGAATGCATAAAACATTCTCTTTATTCCCCGACATAAATGAAGCTTTTACTTTAATTCAAATGTCTTACCCCGATGCAGCGAAGTTCATTAAAATACACCGTAATCGGTACACGGTATACTTCCAAGCTTTCTCTGTCATTCTTTTTTAAATCGTCGTCGCTGGATTTCACTTTTAAATCAGGAAATTTTCTTCGAATCAAATCGTACGGCCAATGGTATGTATCGCCTGCGACCAAGCACAACCAAGCTCGTGCCACACGAGAGAAAAATTAATATCCAACGAGATAAGCGGAGGGAAAATATGGAACGGCGATAAAACTGTGGCAAACGTTCTTTGGCACTTAATGTCCGGCGTGCAATTTACCACGAGTTCGAGGTAGTTAACTTCCACTTTGAAGTACGCTGGCCCGGGAAATTAGCTATAAACTCCAGTTTATCTGTAAACTTTTCTAGCTGTAAAACCGGCTCCAAGGCGAATAATAAATACATCCTCCCTGTAATTATTATTTTTAATTAACCACCAGAACGCTATGGGGGCACGTTCCCCCGGATAATACTGTCGAAGACTGTGATTAAACCCTTAAGGTGGCGACGATATACGAAAGGTTAAAGAGGATGCTTATTAAAAAAATTCAATTACCTCAAGCTTCAATTACTTGCTAGAGTTTTGTACGAAAAAATTTATGCAACGATATTTATAGGATGTTACAGAAGTGTCGGTTTCTGTCGGAAGTCTGTCGATTTCGAATTTAATAACCCGAGTTGTTGCCCGAAGTAATTTTCTTTCTATACTCTGACACGAGGCGGAAAGCTTTGACCGACATAAATATTCTTTTTTCTCTGTCGAGAACATTATCAGCTCATAGTTTCAGTGTTTTATTCCGCTGGAGATATTATGTACTCGAATTCGCAGAAAATAGTTTATCCTTCAACGTTCCAGTAATAACAGAACCTAAAATCCTTTCACAAAGAGCCGCGAATATTAAAAATAACACAACGCGTGTCGACTCGTTTAAAATTCTCTTCCAAATTGAATTCCGAAAATCTCGTTTCGACTGCGAATACATGAAAAAATTGCTCGCCACGGGTAAGAGAAATTTCCTGTAGTAACGAGATGCTTTCAAAGTGCCATTCCAGGCGGCCAAATCTTTGAAGTAGTCGGAGTCAGTCAGTCAGTCACGTTCACGGTCAGAACCATTCATACCCCTTAAAGACCGTGATCGCGTATGTCCTCGAAAGCCGTGCAATTACACCAGATGAATGGCCACGCGGAAATCGGGGGCAACAGAAAAATCGTTAACAACATAATGACGCGTTGCGAGCGGCGCGAATGCAATTATCGATAATTCGTTCGCGCGTTCGGCATCTATACGTCGCTCAAAAGTATCGTCGTCTTCGTCCCTGCGAGGGATCGCGTGATTTTCCAAATATATTTTCCCCCATTTTTATCTCGATAATCCGCCGAGACGCGTTCGTGTCTCATATAACGTACACTTGCTAGTCACGGGATATTTGAGAAAACGGAACTGCGTCCAGAAAGAAATCGTTGCTCGTGATGGAAATATCGAATACGAGCTGAGCTAACGCCGAGCCGTAATATAATCGATGGACCGGATTCCTTCAGTTTTGCCGCATGAACGCGTGAGAAGAGTCCGCGGTATTCGGAAGTCGTGTGCAGTTATACATCATCTGCGAATGATAGCGCCCTACCGTGAAAGCTGTTCGTTTCAATGCGGACATTCGCGTCCCCGGCTTAAAGCCCCGCATATTCCGCGTCCTTTTTCCGCGTGATCTATGCTTACGCCGTTCATGCGCTCGCGCTTCTCTGCCTCGTTTCGCTTGCGGATTGTCGCGTTCGAGGTTAATTCCGTTCAATTCTAAAAAGTTAATTCCGCGAACGATAATAAACTTATAGTTAATCACGTATTGCTCGTTTCTCTGTCGAAAATTGTTCCGTGTACCGCCTTCCGCGGTAATTGTTAATCGTAGATAACTTTAATGGGAGCGGCTCATCGTCTCGCGGATACACCGCGCCACGCCAGGATAGCACACGATGGGATACGCGATTGAAAGCCGCGGCACGTTTTCTTGCCAGATCGCCATCGTGTTATTTCGATCGCGATGATTGCGACGGATGCGGTCAACAATGAACGATATTGAGGCTTATTTCTTGCGCGAGGCCAAAAGAAAATCGGACATCGTTCGCCGGAAAATCATTGCCGAAATGCAACCACCGAGCGAACTATTCATTTCTCGTGGACGAAATCAATGATACTTTTAGACACCGAAGTGAAAACGTTCGTGCTATTAATAACCGCAATTCCTTTTTTCCGAAAAACACGTGATCCGAGGAAGTGGAAAACTTAGGAAAGATATTCTCTGAAAACTCGAGAATTAATGTGCGTATGTTAACATTGAAATAAACATTTGTAAGAAATGAGATCATACACCGCTCTGTATTTTTTTAAATAATATTTTGTTCGTTCGTTGTTGTTTATTTACACTATCTCTCGAACGCGTTGCTCAATTGGAATGGAATAAATTCGATTTTTGGTCGATTGTGCCGCTCAACGAATATGTTCACGTAACTGCTAAATCCGCCAGGATTATTCGTATCCCTGTGTACTTGTATTCCGGGTGTACTCTTGATACTCGGATTTCGTTCGATATTTTTAACGCGATACGATAATCCCTGTTCCCGTGTGTTTGCCAACAATAGACTGGCAGATAAGACGATTGCATGGTCACTGTAAAGTGCAATCCCATTGGTCGGTACGCGGTGTGAATTTATTACGCAAATAAGGGAGCAAATGTTTCGCCTGGTATTTATTTAGAAAATATCACATTGGAATAACGTAAACCGGTGGTATTCTAAGTTTCAAGATTTTTTCGGCCGAATTATAGAAACCAATGAGCATATTGTATTAAAATATAACGAAATATATCTTTCGTATCAGTTTTCGATTTATTTGGAGTATGTTCGCTACAATTTCTTTCTTCCTTTAGCTCTGCGAATTTGTTCTCTTCGATTCGCAGCTGGTGCAATTAATTGTAAGATAACAAAATCTGAAAATGAAAAGTTGTAGGGCATACTTCAACTGGACGTCGCGCTCCGAAACTCGTGCAATAGATAAAACAACGCGTTTACAAAGTTTTCGTTAATTAACTCCAGTTCCTGGGATAAGTGCGCCATTTACTCAGGAACCTTCTTACCTTTGAAGGCCCCAGCAAGCTTGCGAACGCACTCCTTGCGACGCTGTCGGTTGCTTGTTAAACGGTTGATGGAACGCAATCGAAATAAGTACAATTGCAGTTCACTCGTTGCTTTTACTCCCACCTCTTTTTTTATTTTTCTTCTTCCTTTCATTTGCCTCCCCGGAACGATCTCGACGATTGAACTTTTTGTCAGAAATTACTTCGAGGTGCTGATGACCTTCCAAGCGAAGAAGGATTCATCTTTGGACCAACGTAGAAACGTTCCGACATCGTGCATTTTTCAGATGCACTTTGTCTTCCTTTTGAAGCTTCGTATTATTATTTTTAAGGAATAATACAAGAAATCAGTAGAAAAAGGTATAAGAATATATGTAATGCATAATGAGAGCACCCTGCAAAAATAATTTATTATCCACCATTTGTGTATAAATTAATGTAAAGTATTCTGTTAACAACGTGCTTAAAAATCTATAGAACATTTGCAAAATATTATTTCGGAACATTTATCGTATTTTGCCAATCATTTTTGTAACTCTCCTGCAAACCACATTCGTTGAACGCAGTTTGATATTTTCAGTCTTTGGGATTGTACACAAATATTCAGAAACATAACTAAATCCAATGTCGTAACAAAATCCCTTTTGAACAAGTAGCAACCGCGTTTCGCCAAACATCGATGCCTAACCAACACCCTCGAACCACCTAACAAACCACTTCGATCCAAATAACCAGGTAGCTCTGTATACCAGGACTGAATTCATCGAAACCGTAGAAGTTCCTGATTTATCCGGCACGGTTCGCAGCTTTCGTGTCAACAGAAATCAGCGAGCACGAAGTTTTTATCGGATTCCAGTCATCGTTGCGGTTCGGTCTTATATTCCTCCGATGAAAAGTTCCATATTCCAGACGCTCGAAAATGGATACTACCAACTTCGAGTAATAACGCTGCACTCGCAATCATGATTATTTTTCTCCCAATGATTTTCTCCGAGAAGTTCAATTTTAATTAAAAAAAGAAACGATGCAATTATAAAATTGGACGTACGAAACAAAATAAATAGTAATACTTATTGCGCGATTCACTCTCTTCGGCGAAGTTAAATACAGATATAAACAAGGATATACTGTACATAGGAAAGCTGAAATAAACTGTAAATATTGCGCGGAGGTAGTGTTAAACTTTCTGTTACAATTGCCACGTAATTTTCCAAAGTATTCGTCCAGCAGAAAAAAAGTATACGAGCGAGGAAGCTCGCCTAATTACAAACACTAGTACCATCGGTTATAAATAAATATTCTAAAACGATACGAAAGAAATACAGAAGCGATGCTCGCGCGAACAACCTTAAAGGTCGATTTACTTTCGATGCATTATAGTACCGATTAATTGTACGATTAAACGTAACGCGTATCTCGATACGCCGTGAATGTTTCTGTGAATCCACGCTATTCCATTCTCAACTAACTCGTTGTTTATCGGCTGTGGACTGCGGGCCCTTTCGGACGTGCGATAATTACGAGTGAACGGTCGCTCGAGTTTGCAAAACAGCGAACGCTGCGAAACGCTAATAATTAATTAGGAAACACTCTGAGCCCCATGATTGGACCGGTGATCGCGTTATCGCTATCGCGGCGTAATCATCTGCAAGCATTGGGTGCGGGCGTGAGAGAATAAATGCTGCATTATCCGGGCTAATGGGAATAAAATTGTAGTTCCGCGAATCAAGCGAATAATCATCGATGCTCGCTTCGTGATTGATCGTGGGTTTGTTGTTGGACATGGATGATTTCGATCCTCGCGCCCCCGGTGATCATTTCGACAATCGACTGTTCGTGACATCTCGTTTACCGTGCGCCACTTATAAACTGTTTTCTATAATATATGTTCCACGGGAAATCCGCGATTCCACTGTTTCGATAATTCCTATACATAATAATCTTTAGGCTAATAATCTGGTCGGCAAAAGTAAATGTATTTATTATATTATTTGTCATTCAACATTTAATTTTGTTTCCGTTGTTTCGTATTCATTTTCTAATGATTTTCTAGTGCCCGTTTCGAAGCACGTCTCATTGATATCCAACCCCACGGTACACCTGCATTATCGCGTGATAAATACACGTTAAATCTCGCATTCCCCGGTGGCTCTGGCCGGATTAAAATCGGCTGCCGCGCCTGTTCGATTTATAAATTATCACCCGCTCTCATTAAATCGCGGACCACCGTTAATACTCAGGTGAAACCGCCCCGTCGATATATGTATATTATTGAATTAAAGAAACGCCTCTTTCGCCACTCCTGGCGATATTCCATTAAATTTTCGATGTGCACACAGACCAATCAAATACAATCTATTATTAGATAAGACGTGCCTTCGCCGGGATTACCCATTGCTGGCTGTTTTATCGCGTTTTTCATTTAACAGGCTCGGTAACGGGCAACCGCGATACTTTCCACGATACAGAGGATAACGGAAGCTCGATGTATCATTCGAAATAGGAAGAAGGTAGGCGGCGATAAAAGGTTTTTCAGATAAAAATTCAATTAAAGCGAAATCCTTGGCCAGCAGGCGCTACTGATACGTCGCAGGTGAGAATTCGACCGCTTCGTGTTATCAGAATACGTGTACCTAGTAATTAGTTGAAGACAGCCGCTCGTGTAAAGACTGTTGTAACATATTTCTATAGAAACAATGGAGAAATGAAGGAGAAGAGACGGACCTTTATTTGATCAAAAGGGAGTGGTAAAGTTTGGTTTACAAGTTTCTCGTAATTAGCTGATTGTTTTCCGAAGTTTTGTTACTGAAGTTTTATTCGCTTTGAATACAGAAGGATTCGCGCACGATGAACGCACGACGAAGTAGTTATATAATTTAATGTAAAATTAAAGGCAACGACTCTAATATTATGAGACATAAAGAGAAAGTTTTTTATAGCGGATAAAAATTATGATAATATCATCGTTCAGCGACCAAAACGGAATTGTTTACGCGTGTTATATCAATCCAATTTTTTTTATCTTCCTCAAATACAAATGAACAATCGAAACGCTGATCGAAACAGCTTGAAGCCGGGACCAGTGGGCAATTCGACTGTGCGTTATTGTTCTTTTGCGAATTAAGCACAGCTCCAGCCAATATAAATCAAACGACTTGCCTGGGCATCTGCCTGGAGATTGATCTCCTCTCTTAAATCCACGGTAATTGTTCGTCTTGTTACGGGAACGAATATCGGCTTTCTAGAGAAGATTTATCGACCCAAGGGTTATGCCGTCGTCGATATCCCGTAGAAATTCCGCTGGAAGGTAGACGAAAACGAGCGGCCCTACCTGGTCGCGACCGTAAATAGTGACTTATTTGTCTGAGATAATCATTTGTCGTTGCGCGGGCAGATTGAAATCATAAATAGTTTGGATAGATTGTGTAGTTAATGCATATTGATGGTTTACGTAAGACGATTATACTTTTGGGCTTTCTGTATTTAATATAAATTGAACAGTATATCAGATATTCGAAAGGTGGAAAGAATCTGCTTACTCCGAGTCAAAGTACAATAATTTAAGATCGATGAAAGACCAACAACAGCTGTTTGGAAATGAGTACACATCAACGTTTCCTTTGAAAAGTAAGTACGGAACAGCATAGAAATTGTACAATTAATTACGTACAAAAAAAAGCAAAATTGTAGGATAATAATTACATATCCGCAAATTACAAAAAGTTGATTCTCTTCTTTTATTCCATTCAGAATTAATAAGCAATTAATAATATCTGAAAAGATGAACCGTACCATAACCGTACATTTATAAATTAGATAGTGACACCGATGAATAATATTCTAAGCTCGCACGCAGTATAATTTAACCTTCGATCTATCATGACGCATAATGAAACATTAATCGAAGTTGATCCTTGTGTCGCGACAAAAATGCGGCCTAACGGAACGTCGATATTGTGAACCGATTGTTTCGAACGTTTCATCGAACAATAAGCAATTTCAAGTCATCAACTGGAATAAATCAGCTGGCACGGCGTTGGCGCGTCCTGCTGTGCTTCGTTCTATGGCTCGTATTTATTGTCCCAGCGCAATTGTGAGAATGTAATCGAGGCATCGATCTAAGCCCGTTCGCTTTAACAGAGTCGGGCGCCCTTAGAAGAGTGCTAACAGTCGTGGAAACGCTTTTTCCCCCCTTTTCGTAGACGGGTTTTCCATCCGTGAATCCTGAGGAAAAAAGTCGGAACGTAGCGGAGGCAGCCGAGATTGAAATTCGATTGAAATCCTCGCAATTGAAAAGTACATCGAGGAATATGATGTTAATTGGATTGTTATCGGGCTTTCGCCGTGCAAACACGGTGTACGGCGTTCGATCGAGTTTAAAGCAGTTCGATTTTACGTTCATGTAACGTCGTTCCTTCTTTTTGCACATTTTTTATCGAGCATCGCGATATTCGATACACCTCGAAAGTAAAAAAGGATGGTTCTTCGTGACGTTCCAATGTGCGTATAGTAATGACGATTGGCCGAGTATAATTATACGATAATTGGCGTCGCTGTTGAAACTGCGACTAGCGCGTTTCTGATCGATGTACATAAATCTTCGGGTTGAAAATTGGCTTGAAGCAATTGTCACTCGCGGGGCTACTTTATGTTACGTCACGAAATTATATAATTATCACAGTTCGCTTCGATGCAACTAATGTACTTCGCTGAAACAATTTGCGTGCGACAGGGGACACGAAAGAGGAAGGTTCGCTGCGTGAAATGTGCAATAGAAATATAATATTCATTGTCAAAACGTCCAAACCTCGCGGACAAAGTACAACAGTGATAATATCTGGGGGGAAATCTTCTTTTCCAATGTGCATGCTCGAGAAATCATACGTTCGCTCCAATTTGTAATATAAAAGGTAAGCAGTTTCAACCTTTTTACACTTCCAGCGGAAAATCGAATAATGCGCTTATTCGGTGGAACGAAATATTTTGTTCGTGGTAATCAGCGTCTAAAGTGACTTTCAATTGGGGACAACGTTTATCAGAATTAACATTCACGCTCGCGTACCACCTTTCGCGATATAAAAGAGATCTTGCGCCTTTCGAGGAGGAAAAACCGTAAACATCGCAGCTTTCTTGCGCCAGTGAGACTGCGAACTCACGCTTCGCGAATCCAGTATACCACGAAACAATCTACGGTGCAGCAAAACAGGGGACGTAGGTCTCCGTTACAGCCCCTAGGATCCTCCACTCGCGTGTCCATCGCGCGTGTTCGCGAGACACAAAGACGTAGGAACTCTCACGGTTATTTTGCCATTGGTGAAAATACTCGTTTCCTTTGCCGTGCCGGCGGGGTCAGCAGCCGAGAAAATTGTTTCTCCGATTGCCGGTGTTGAATTCAACCCGGCAGCCACTCTCGCAGACTACGTAAGTCGACGGGCGAGCAAATGGAGCCGATTGGATGCCTTTGCCATGAAACTTCATCGTCGAAGCGGAATTCGCGACGTGCCTTTGCTCGCGTTCGATGCCCCGTTGCCGATTTTCACCTTTTGTCCTCGTTTTACCCGCTGGAAACGTTTCGGGGAGGGCCGAGCTGTTTTATCGCGCGCATCCGAATCGTTTTGCGCCGGAATGGAAATTCAATTAATGCCGGGCTTTCCCCCCCGTTCGCGTTGAAAACGAGACCGAGGCGGGTGGGAATCAACGCGTTAATTTCGTATCAACGTGCCGGTGACGCGATGCGACCCCCCGTTTTCACTGTTTTCGCGGTTTCATTGAACGGGCGACCCGGGGTTCGTCGATTGTTTCTTTTATCCCAGAGAAATGGAGGAATTGGATGGGCACGTTTGAGGACAGGTGAAATGGATGGAACAGCATTGTGACTTGGACATTGTGAGCGGACTTAATCATTGTCGTTATTGCTGGTTGGTAAAGGTGTGTGAAACATGTTGAATTGGATAAATAAATGTAGACTCCGAAACTGGCATAAATCGATAAACATAAAATCAAATGGGTCAAATTAAGACTGATGTTAAACCCAGCCTTGACAAAGTAAATTAAATTCAATCGAGGATAGAAAGGTTCGCTACACAATTGTGTTTCGTTATGCGTGTTGCTAAATGGGCGATCTTGCAGAATTTTTTCGCTGCACTGCTTTTATCCAGGTCGAGATATCCGATAAACTTAGCAGCGATAAAGCAAACTAATCACACAATTACACGAATCACGATATGCTTCGAAGAGGCAACATTTCGACGAAACAAAGAGCGGAAAATATTTGCTGCCCGATGAAACTGTGCGTGCTGATATTAAACTTAACTGACGGGTAAATGAACGTCGAGTAAGTCGGATATGAAAAAATCAATTCCCGCGGGGGTAATTCGAAAAGTTGAAACGCTGCGCAAACACTATAAATGCGCGCGTATAAATTCGACACGATCGTACAAAGAAACGTTCGTTCGTGGGGCAACAATGGGATCAGTGGGATTCGTTTATCAGACAATAACGTACGTCGATGGAATCTCGAAGGTTTACTGCTTGTATCGCTTTGTAATTGAATTTTTCCTACAGCCGAAACGACGTGCAGTCCGCGGGAAAAGCGTTACGTAACACGCGATATATGCAACGTATGTATAGTGGATTTGAGCGCCCCGGGCTGACTCGAATCGGTAAACCAATAATTTCAGTTCGCGTAAATGTTTACGAACTCGGATAGCTAAGCTGCATTAAATCGTGGCAGTCCGATGCGGTAACCCGCGGGTGTGACGTTGCATCCGGCGCCAGATAATTCGTAGCCGGTGTGTCAAGCTGCACGGATCACCTGGGATCACTGTATGTATTAGACGTGTATGCCATGACGATATCGTCGGGCTTGAAGAATTTCTAATTAAAAGACGCACGCACGTGGGTTTTACTTTTCATTTTATTATACAGTCGCTAGAAGAAGACGCAGTCGTTGGATCGTCGATTTTCATCGAACATTGTTTTACGAATGTGCAGGGAAAAAGAAGTCGACCCATATTTGAACGTTTTTGTCGGTACCGATTATTTAGAAAGATGTTCAACACTTTGTAAGACTACCGCGGAAAGGCTTAATCTGTTAACGCTATACGAATTCAAACGATTAGCACGTGTCGATATTTATTCCATAAGTGCGTACAATAGTCAGGACTACTCCGAAGCAAGAAGTCGATGCAAGAATGCCTCAACTGCATCGTGGTCGTCAAAAGGACGGTCTCTCCCTTGTTCCCACGACGCAATGCCTTCGGGGGCCTTATTTGTGCTTCCCTTCGGCATCCGTTGGGTACATAGGTGCGCTATCGGGTCCCGCGGCAACATAACCCAGGTGGCCAGATATAGCGCACGGAGCTCCAGAACTTACAATTTATTCCTTTTGATTCTAGAAATACTGAATTACTCAACCGTATAACATGCATAACAATCGGCGCGGGGTAGGTGGAGTTCTTGAATCGCGACTGTGACCCCCCCCTTGTTAGTCAGGAAAAGTACCCGAATTATTCCAATACTGTTTTCTAAATAAATTGAACAGTTAATACTTTCATATCCCACCTGCAATACCAAAAAACGAAAACAAAGAAATAAACAAAAGGACACTCGGGGTCTCAGTTTGACGCTCTATGTTTGTTACAAGTTCAACCTTTCCAAGCATTGAGCACTTTTTTTTACATACTTTCTCCCCGTGAATCGAAATCACGACCATTCCCAAACAATGTACGCGAGCTTCGCTCGATCTTCTATCGCCCCCTCCGAACGAATAATAAGAATGAAAGAAGTCAACCGTCAAAATGGATTCATCTTCTCTAAAAGATCCTCACGTCGATAAGCGAGTTCGATTCCACGCGCACAGCGAAACCCTCGCGTCATGGAAGAAACAAATGGAGGAGCATGGATAGAAGCGGCGGACCGGCTGTCAGAATGGATAGCCGGTTAAATAAAAACAGGTAGAGAAATCGAGGCAAAACGACTGGGAACGATGACCGGCGTTGGGTCAGGTGTTAGGAGATTCATGGCCGTCCGTTCGTTCACAAATGACGTCGTTACATAAGTACATCCTTACCGGGGCCACTTCCGACGGTGAAAGACACCCTTCAGCGTCACGGTAATGGAAGTAATCATTCTATAAAGTCATTTGAATTTTTAACCCCTGGGAAATCGCCGGTCGGCTTATCCTCCACGATACGCCGTGCAGCGCCTTTGCGTCGGCTCTTCACTCTGGATGAAAGCACGTTTTACGCGCCTGAAAATGATATATCCCGGTCGAGGTGATCGTGGAGGCAAAGTTTTCGAACGATTAAATTACCCCGCCGATTATATTTTTCTCCCTCGTAACGATCGTTCGCGTGACTGTGCCGACAACGGATATTTATTTTCCGTTACAAGCTCCACAGGTGAGAGCTTAATTTGGGGGAAATGAAGGGGGTTTTAATGGGTGGTCATTTAGTGTTTGATGGGATATTGGCAAGCTTAACTATTTCTATCTGTATCCTGGACGGAATTTGCCTGTCGATTATACGATTTTTCCAATTTCAAAACAAACAACAGCCGGTTTAGAAGGGATTTTTTTTTCCTTTTTCCCGACTCTGAGGCGATTTGTTCGCGCAACCAGGTCGTTCGTTGAGAGCAAGAACAACGTTTTGGGTAGACTGCGACACGTGCCTCGAGTACATGAAGGCAACTGTACCCCGCCGGGATCGAAAGTTATTCCAGGTATTCGGCTCGTACGCTGTTAGACGGTTGATCGACCGCATTTAGTCTGACGAATGAGAGGATACTCCGGAGAATCGGTACAATTTAACGGAATTCCAATCACCGATTGCTTCTGTTCTGAATGATGGTCCATCGAGAAGCATTTACAAAATTGCGGGATTTATTGATGGAACGATTATAACCTGCGTACCTACTAACTTCCTAAGGGGACTTTTTGTAGAAGAGAATGTTGTACAATATAGGAAACATTTGCATGATCCGTTTCAATCAGCAGTTTTACTAATTTAACGATGCAAACGAAGTTTTAAAAAGTGTTACAGCGTCAAGAGGAAGCTATTCAGAAACTGTTGTGGAAAGAATATTTATGCTAAATTTAAAAATACTACATTCACAGACGCTTCTTAGTTGCACTACAAAAGATGTTCTTCTTCAGTCCTGTAATATATATATATATAATAAAATCTATAAATTCCGTGCTTGTATCTAAGTTAACTATAAAACGTATTCACAAAACAGTAAGCGAATTTTAAATAAATACATATTACTTTACAGAAAAAATAAGAACCACTCTAACGTACTCAACAATATTTACGGAGAAGTAATAGAAATGCCGAACAAACACGAAGAAAATGTCCAGAGCTCGGTAAACGGCAATACACAGTGGGTCGTTCAGTCTCTTCGATATCGTCCCACCCTTCTTCCTTTCCTCTTTCTTGCGGCCGGTTAATAAGCAAGCGAGTGCTCTTCTCTAAGCAGCTCAGCAAGATGCAGGGAGATTGCACTTCTGCAAAACTTCTGACTCAGCGAGCTTCGAGAAGTCCCCTGCCAAAGACGAACGGTTTCACGTATATAATTAAACGACACTGGCGAAGAACTGTAGGGACAAATGCCTATACGACGTACAGAGGCCAGACGTTTGGTCTCCTTCGAGGAACGATCTTCCTCGCGTCGTTTCGTTCCCCCTTCGTATCGAAAGGAACACGCAAGATAGATAGGGGTACGGGAAGGGCTGGGAGAAGATACACTTTCATGAAAATAAATTTGTTTTCGCGATTTTTCCAAGGATTGAAAAGTCGCCCCGTGGGGAGAGGCTTTCGGACCATGAATTGGATCCCGGCCAACTTTGACCCTCTCAGACTCGCCCCGAGCTCCCTTCAGAAATCATGCCCACCATGAAAAGAAACGCCCAGGCTGAACCACTCTTTCCCTTACCAACGTCATTTATTAATTCCCTTCCGACAACTTCTGCTCCTCCCTTTTTCTTACTTACTTACCTTGCCTCTCTCTATCACGTTCTTTATGTTTGTCCTTTCCCTGATCGCTGGCTGTTGCCCGCTCGACCGAGCACGAAGACTTTTATTAATTTAGTTAATAGATCGACCATCCCGTAAAGCCAGACTTTTGTTCCTCATTGTCTTCGTTAGCAGATGAAGGCAGGATTAAAGCAGCGGAGGCGAACAATGTCCTTGGCCTTCAATTTACGGAGGCTTATAGAGCCTCCCCTTTTAGATATTGTCCATAATGGATGCTGGAAGTTCGATGCCTTTGGATATGTCGGCAAAGTTGAAATTCAATTTGCCGTTTAATAGGAATATATGGGCCGGCCTTTGGACGTTTCATATATTTTTAGGCGAAAGTTTTTGTAGCAGTTTCGTCGTACTTCTTTCTTTCTTCTTTATGATATATTTGTCGAAGATGTTTGAGAGGAATGGATCGAAAAATTCCCTATTTGGATGATTTTTTAGTTGCCTGAGTGTTTGAATCGATGGATCCGGAGGGACCAGAAGGGACTCTGGCAACTCTGTTTGCATTACAGTCCTGATATTTGTCCACGTCTACGGAAAAGTGACCCAATCGTTGACTAATCTAAAATGGAACTACAAATCGATAACAGAGTATACTATCTTTCATTGTGTACAGGGAGAACATTCTTATTATATTCCTATTTTAAAATTGTTGTCGCTTATTATATATCTATTTTGTAGTCATTATTAATTCGTACTCTAAACGCGTGGTGTAGAAATGAATATTGAAATTCGTTCCACGAAACTTCCAGCAAAGTAGGCTACCACCTTCTTTTCTCGAAGAATTCCTTATGACAAGGAAGAACACATAGGAACGTGGAGAAAACGGTGTCTCTTCCAGGTTCCTGTCCTCGGTACTTTTCATACTCCCTTTCGTATTCCTGCGGCTGTTCCTGATACCTTTAACGTTTATTCAGTTTCGAACTCGATTCGAAGTTTCGCCACGGCACGTCTCGGCCAGTTTGCAATTCGAAAAATAATATCCCATGCAAACCGACGGATATTACCGCGGACATCAAGTTTGTCAGATTGTCGAGGAAAGTTTGGTCCCCGGAGCATCTCCTGTAACCAGATCTGCCGACTTCTATAAATAATTCTTATTCGGATTTATGGACGTTATGTACGCCCGAAGTTTCGAGATCGACTTCTCGCCGGGCCCTTCTCGATAACTCGTCGCGACGTGACATGCTTTTCCCGTGGTATAACTAGGCATTGGTACATACGTGCCGCGTGTTATCTTTTTTTTTCCTCACTCGCGCAAAGTTGATTTGAAAGTTGCAGGGCATCGAAAACGTTCGGGTTATTATTACCTTTGGAATACGTGTGCAGTGTCGATTCGGTGGTGAGCAAGTTATTAACCGCTTGCAAGTAGGTTTTCATGTTTCCAGCGCATTTTTAACTGTAATTAAATTTAACTAATTATAAGAAATATCTCGAACGACTTCTGCTGCGGGAGATATTTTACCACACTATTATTATATACTACGGCATTTATTTTCTTCTGTTTAATATCGAAAGACGCTGTCTAATTCGAATCGACGTTGTACACGGTATTTGAATAATACTCTTTGGCGTATGCTCTAAATTAATAATTGAAGACTCGAGAATCCTCGAATTTCAACATTCAGATATCATTAAGGATTCGTGGTACGAGTGATCCTTGCGTTGCGGTGCTAACGAGAAAATCCCCAGGGGATCATACCGCTGCCGGTTCCATCCTGAATGGGAACAACAAAAATATAAAGAAAGAAACACGTGGGCATCGCGTAAGAGGATAATAACTTGTTTCGTTCGTTCCACTTGACGGAGTGGCAAAATCCTAGCGCGAACACTCGCGAGCGCATATTTCCTTTTCTACCTGCCAGTAGCAGAGGGAGAGGGTATAGGTACGCGAAGGGGGCACCATTCGTGAAAAACCAAGGCAGCCAGCTTGAAAACGAGTAGCCCAGAAGATTGAATCATACTCGGTCAGGCGATGCTGTTCTGCATTATCCTCGACGTTCCGCCGCGCGGAAATAAAGCTGACAAGGAGCTGGAAAGAAAGGCTCGACGGGTGGGCGGGGGTGGTGAAAAGCTCGAAGGAAAGTCGTCGAGGTGGTAACCGAAGCGTACCGAAAGAAAGCCTCTTCCAACCCCTTTTTTTCGTTAAAAGATCCGCCAGAATTAAAACGTCACGACGTTTCGTTTCGTTTCGTTTCCGTTGGCGAGGATCCGTCGTATCCCGCGAACAAACCTGGAAACCTCTCAACAAAGAGTGAACGAAACGGTATCGCGAACCTCGTAGATTTTTCACGAGGTTCTCAACATTCGTACCGTGCTATTCGACGGTACGGCTAGAGAGGCTAGCCTGCACGAAATCAATTGACCGCTTGATCCCATTCGAGTGGCCAGCCTCGCTCCGGGAAGTTAGGGGATGCCAGAAGGAATCGCGACTGGGGCAAGGGTTTTTTCAATGAAACTAGACTTAAATGCAGGAAATTCAATGTAGGAAAAATGAAAAACGTTTTACAATATAATTATAATTACGTCGCGTATTATAATTATTCAATATGTTATACGAAGAGACGTTGCTCGTTCGACGAATGGAGAAATTGTATCGTAGGGAGGAATTGCGCTCCTTAAGATGTACCTTTTGTTTTTGTGAAACTAGCAGGTCAATACTTCTTTTGCAAGAGTTCCTTTAGAAATTGTACGATATGAATACCGTGCGCTGTGCAGAGCAGAAGATTATCTGAATTTCTGATTTATCCAATGTTAACGTTATATCGAAGGCGCCATAGGAATGGTAATTATTAATTGAATATCGATTCGATTGATTCGCGATGTCTTTATCTATCTCGATATTTTTTCGGAACGAGAAAAATCAATTTCGTAATTAATTACCGCCCACCTCCTAGCACGTTCAAGATTATTATAGCGCAGCGAAATCGGAACCACTAACGGCATCGTTTCGACCGAACGACTTCTGAGAAAGTGCCTCCAAGTGACCAATTCATTTCGACCAAACTCCTTCAATTTCCCAACAAGAAATTAGTCTTCAATCCTCGAATTCTCACAGTGCGTGGCCGCCTTTCCATTCTCCTCGTGGATTCAGGCGAGAGGGAACAACCCATCCCTTGCGAAATTCCGTCTAATTAATTTTCCCAGTCAGCGCCAGCCAATTTGAGTCGACGACGAACGGGCGTGGTCGTTTCATCGCGACTGTTTTCGGGATTTCCAACGCCCCGCGACGTTGGCCAGGTTAAACGCGAGAAGAGACAGGGGGGATTCTAGAAAACGAAAGAGGATCCCTTAGCGGACAAGCCACCTCGGTAAATACAAATGTATTCAAACCTAACCTGCGCGCACACACCACCACCCTTTCGTCCGCCATTTAAATTCAATCTTATCCAACGTGCAAGTCTTCCCTTCCACGTTCTTCGGTTGACCATAGTGCTACGTGAACGGTAAGTGGGTCGTCTTTAGTATTCGCGAAATTTGGCACCAGCCAGGCTGCCCCTTATTCCGTAGATCGAATACGGTCAGAAAATAGAGGCGAGACGACAGCGTGGGAATGGAAATGTGTGCTGCGTGACTGTTCAGAATGATTCCGAGGTGCGAAAGATATGTGTTTTGAGCTGAGCACTTGAGAAGATCGTGTGAACGAGGGGGTGCAGCGGCCCAAGGATTCGGGTGGACGCCGATGAACGTCTGCAGTGTGTGCACTAAATTAGTGGGGGCAAATGAGGAATATAATGAGAGAGTAACTAAGGGATGAAGAGAGTATCGAAGTTACTCAGAAATTGCAACAGAATAGTTTGGAGGACCGGGTTGGGAGTATTGAATTGTGAGAGTTGTCGTGTGTCGACGTTTTCTATTGATAAAGTTAGGTAATAATCGAAGGAGACCGAAGTCTTATTACCCTACCTGTCCCCTATTCGAAACTACGCGAGGTTTACCGAAAATAACTTCTACAATGGTGTTTCAGGCGTTTAAACAAAAGTCGTGTCGAGTGTTTGAACAGCTGCGCGAAAAGGTGGTCCCAATAAAATGTCTAACATAGTACAGGTGGTATTGGTATACCGCGGAACGATTAGCTGGCCTAATTGCGACGCAGGTGGACCGAAAGCATTTACATCTTAAGAGAAACGACTGAAAATGAATTTCTCCCAAAAATTACATGTCCTGATATGGAACAATATCTGTTATCTCTTTCCATAACTAACTTCAGATTGCGACGATCCGATTGTAAATATACTATCTGTAAATTCCACATCCACGGGCAATCTATACCGTGGATAATCGCGACCCGGTTAATCTAGGTTCCACCGTACGTATTTCAAACTTTTTCCACCCCGTGTATCCGGCACGAGGCGCGACAAGCATCGCGGAAGGTGTCGGCCTGCGCCTACGACCGATCGAGGAGAGGTCGAGTATGCAAACGAGGCGCAAGGAAGGTGCATTGATATGCAGGTGAGGCGCCTTCGACGGGCGTCGAGGCGACTCCGAATGCCCGTCGCATTTCGCAAGAGAATGAGAACCATTAACGCCCTTCCTGGCCCTCGTCTCCTTCGCTCTCCCTGTCTCCTCTCGCGCACCTAGCAGGCGCCGCGTATTACCGGTACGTGTCGCGCGCCACGGTTTGATTGACTAATAGCTATTTCCTCCGAATTGCTGTCACTTGTCTCGGTGCGTCGATGGTTTGGATTTATCCGAGGAACGATTCGAGAGACGTTCACGTCAGTTGCCGAGGTTCTGGGTGCCCGTGCTACGTGTCTACGGGGATCATTTTCGAGTCGTCGGAATAATCGCGGAAAGGGGAACGCCGAACTGTGCAAGTTCGTCGCAACCGTGATTCGATCTTACGAACTTGGTATTCTGTTGCGTTTTCTTTGTCAGGTTCGAGGAACGAACGATTCCTTCGGCAACGGAAACGTAAGAAGCACCCGCGACGTTATTGATCGTCATTGCGATTTATCGCGAGGTCCACGGTGCGACGAGGAAACGATTCGTTCCCCGGAACACCGGGCCGATAGGAGTTCCGTTTCCCGTTCCGTCGACGGTTACCGCGAAGCGTATTGGTATCCGCGCAAAAAAACGCGGAAAAAGAATTTCGGGCAAACGTCAATCACGGTTCCGCGTGTCTTTTTAGCCTGGATTTTTTCTGCTAGTCTTTGTCTTTTTCGGTGATCGTGTAACGCGTGGACAATAGCGGTGACAGGGTGCACGAAGCACGACACGATAGGCGATCGTTGAGCGTTGGGGTAGATGTGGCCCGCTTGAGTAATGATTTCATTCGGCCGCTCCTGGATCCTGTTGTTTCAGTGAAAAGATGGATTCTGTAAGTATTTTTGTGGAAGGAAATTTAGTGCGTGCTGTCAGTTTTATTATTTATATTAGGGGGGAGTATCGCGGAAAATTACTTTGTAAGTAAACTCGATTCATCCCTTCGCTCGAATTTTTAATTGCTCGCGTATTTAATCAATTTTAGTAAGCCTTTATCGGCACAACGAAAAATATCGAGCAAAATAATGTAATCGTTGCTGAGTTTAAAAAGCCACTGGGAATTGATACTTGTAATAGAAGTGTGCAATATTTCAATACAGCGATTGGATCGAATTTTGTCTACTTATATTCACCGTTTGTGTTATTGCCATAATTGAACTAAACATACTGCTGTATTATTATAAAATTATTGTGCCAGCAGTTATCTACGTGGCACGGTGCAATCGATGCGTTTCGAAATTTTGCACGACCGCTCATAATTAGCTTTTCAGCGATGCAAACGTCTTCCATTTGCGATTGCTTCGGCAATGAAACAGGTGTGATGTTGGAATGTAAGTTAACCGTAGCGAAATGGTTAACGATTACATTTCTCGCGTTTATTCTCCTACGACCCATTCGCTTGTGGCCCCTCGTTTCTGTTGGGCTTTGGAAGTTTGTCGTCGAACGTGGTTACGTATGATCGACGGCAATGACGTGCGCTCTATAAATACACGCGCACCTCTTGGTTCATTAATCTTGGACTCGTAATACCGTCTACAGAAATTTGATTTTAATCCGAGAACGATGACAAGGAAATTCGTCTCGCGCTCTTGCCATAGGCACCTTCACTTTTAAAACTATTTGATTGGAATTTCGTTTGCATAATCATAAATAATTAATGCATATTTGAATATCAAATATTTCGAAGTAAGTACCGTCATTCAGAGGTGTCGAATCTAAACGGAAAAGTGTAATATAAATTATGCGGAATTCAGTGAAATACTGAATTATCAAGCGTTCTCTAAAAACGTTATTTATATATCAAGAATAAAATTTTCATTTATCGCAGGTCGGGTGTAAAATAAAATCCTTCAAGTCCAAATTACCTTCAATAACAATAATAATCTCGAAAATCCTGCGAACTTCTCCCAAATCTCAAATGAAAGGAGCACTTAGGACATTACTTACGCTCCAGTTAATAACAAAAATAAAATAATATTAAATAAAAATTCAGAGAAATCTCAGCCCCCTCTTCTCTTTCACATGCCGTCCACACCGATTCCATCACGAAACAATAATAACCTGAACGTTTACTATCCAACATCCTCCTCGCAGACATCATCCCCTCTGTCCCAAAGCTCGCACCTATCCAAAGCACCTATCTCCGACCATAATTACCCTTCGATTCCCGACCAAAATCCACGCTGAACGCATCAATAACGTCCTCTTGGTAACCGATGCTCCTCGGGCCACAGCAAGGCATCGATACACGGGCCGCGCGGAAACAATTTCGCGGCGATATCCTGGCATTGTCAGATCGATCGCGAGCTCAGCTCCGTTTGTAATTTGAATACAAAGGTCCCGAAGCGACGATACGATCGATGCCGCAAAGAGTTCCCGTTTCTAACGTTCCAATCAGGATCGTACGGAGCACGGAATTCCACTCGGTTTCCGGAATGGCGCGGATTAAATCCGAACGAAATTTCCCGGTTAAACTGTTGCTCGTTTGTACGTATGTGCGTAAGTGTGGGTCGTTTGGGTAAAAAAAAGGGGAGGGGGGAGCGCCCAGGAAACTCAGTCGCAGAAATCGACCGGTTTTCGATCGCCCTTTGAAATATGCAATCAACGATCGTGATTTATCCTCCCTTTCTGATTGAAAGCTGCGTAGCCGGGTCCACCGCGTTGCTAGATATCGGTTGCTCGAACGAAACTGGTCGTTCTGTGCTGTTTCGTTCTTGTACGTACACCGGGGTCGGTTGATCTCACGGGCCATTGGTCGCCAATCATTTGGAGTTTTTTAGAGCGCGGGATTTCGGGAACTCGGTTAGGATATTCTGGACGCTCGCTGGAACGAACTTCGAGAACGACGATAGTTCTGCGGAGGTCGAATGGGAGAATTTGGAGTAGGGTGAAACGGAAGGGGGTTGAAATATCAGGAAGTATGGAAGGGTAAGGGTGGAAGGGAAGGCGTAAGGGAGTTTTATGGGAGTAATTGATATGAAACGGCCCGTGAGAAGGGAATTCAGTCTATCGTGGACGGTGGACGTGGAAAGTATTCTCTCGTGAAATTCGGGCGACCGATTTGTATTATTATTATTATTGCCGTTGTTGTCGGGGCTGCGGTTAATTTTCTAGCATGTCAATGATTTCAACAACCTATTCCACTTCGTGCAATTACAATGCTGTTTATGGGTAGAGATTTAATGCCCGGGTCACTTCCTCTTCGGGACAGGAAACGTAGTTTATGACTTCGAAGAGTTACTATCAACTGGGCGTGCAGCGAAACGATACGTACAGGCGTTTCTAAATGGATATATAATTGCAACAATGCGACGAGGTAAATGAAGATAAATTGCATTGACCGGCTACGATATAGTAACAAAAGGAGGAACGTATAATTGTCATACAAAATCACATCCCCGTGAAACAAGAGTAGGTACGAAGTTATTGAATCCGAGCTATTCTATTCGTTTGGGTAAAATGGAAAAATTCTGCCCGAGAATCGTATCTTGCTTACAAAACGATCCGAAGCATAATACCATAATCAGAGTATCAGCCGTTCTATCCGGCCAGAGTTCTATCAGCGTAACACCCAAATGGGGCTTGATTCAAACGAGCATTTTGAGAACGGCGTGACAGAAAATTACAGCTCGCTTATTTCCACCGTGCGGATGTAATAGCGCTATTACGCGTCGCTTCGCGTGCACGCACGGAGATCGTAATTAAACAGAGTCGCGGCATAAATGCCCGTCTGATTAAGCGGTTGTCGCCTGAATCGGCACGTTAATTTGACATTCGTCGAACGCGTAGTCGCGAACGCTTCGTTTCTCTCTGCGACGATGCTCATTGCTTCCGTGACGGCGGTGTCCTACGTCGAACGTGGTAATTACTTCGTTGCCACTGATTATAATCCAAGCATATCTAGTATCGATAGGGACGAGAAATTGCCTCTCTTTTAGGCGACGAATTTATTGCGCGAACTGTGGATCGCACGGAGCATGCTACGTGGAAGTTGAGACTTAATGCAGTGACGTAATGTAGAAAGCGTTAAATTTAAAGGAATGCAATGCATACGGGGATGCCTTTCGTATATGCGTGTATGTCATTTTGTATTTTTTTTGTTTAAAAAAAATTCTTGCGTAATTAAAGTTTCTTCGTATATAATATACAAATGCTCCATAGAAAAAAAATCAATATTATAACGCACGCGACTAAATGCCCACGCATCGATGCGTGCTCTTGTCGAAATAATTGACTTAACCACCTCAGTTGCTATACCGAGGCAGGCTGAATTTCGAATATTATTTCTAGAAAACTCGCGCGTGCATTTGCCAAGCCGCTGCGGGAAACGTGTTTCACTATTGAATCTCGGGCATTGTCGACGCTGAAAATGAAAATTATCGACACCGGGCAGTAGGAAAATATTGCAAACGTCATTCAACTGCATCGTACAATATTTCCGATGACTCCGCCATTATTCCATTCGCAGCACGCCCATAATTATCCTCTGCCTTTCGATCTCTCCCAATGGCGATCTCCGTGAAACCGTACGGCGTCGCTCCATTCTAACGAGACTCTTGTTCCCAAATTAATTGGCCTTCATCCGATCTATCGGCGGCAAACAATTTGCGCGCCGCGTGAAACGACAGCCAATCACGCTTTTCGAATAATAGAACAGTCAAATGTCACAGCGTGCCGGATGACGCCACTCTTCCGCTCAGCCACTTTGCGAATTCACCGCGCAAATTCTGCCCCCGCGTCGATGATATAGGAGGAATCGCATTGTTTCGCACACGAAACGGCCATTTAAAGCTATCAAACGGGAACGATCGGTCGTTCTCTTTTCTTTTTTTCTATCTCCGTTTCTCGCCCCCCCTTCCTCTCTCTCTCTCTCTCTCTCTCTCTCTCTCTCTCTCTCTCTCTCTCTGTACATATATTTTCGTTCTTCCTTTATTGTCACTGCAGTTGGGCAGTTCTGGAGCGACGATTATACGAAATTGCGAGGCGTTACGCAAACGCGCGATCGTTCTTGGTTCACATCGGACGAACGGGCCTGCAGACTATTACCAAGTGGAGCCATTAATTAAACGGAATTTATCGAGGTTTTTGCATGGCTACGTGGAAAGGAAACTAATTCACGTGTGATGGGCTTACGCGACCGTCGATAACTCGGGGCCGATTAATTAAAGTGTAATTACTGGAGAAAAATGATATCCCCGATGGTGATTTTTATACTACCACCGCCAACGACGGGATTACATCTTTCTTAATGAATTTCGTACGGAATCGGATATTGATGTCCTGTAAATGCCGCAATAAAAGTGTACGATAACGAGGGCCGGTTTTTTCGAATCGCTGAGTGACAGAGTTCGAGTGAAACCAGAACACCTGTAATGGCCAATTCGAACAGGCTAATGGAATTTTCTTTTTGCTTCAATGTTCCTTGATATATGCCTCCGTGCTCCTGTCGAATCACTGGAATTCAATATTTTCTCGGAAATATGTGACCGATTTTAATCGGACGACAAGCATAGCAGTTATTCCCTTTACGTAAATACATGTTTCTCGTGGGTCAACAAATTTCATAATAATCGTACGAAAAGTAGTATCATAACTACGGATGGAAATACATTGTACACTGCACGCATGTACATACATACAGTATTACGGAAGAAATATTCCCTTTGACAGAGAAGGTCGAGTCAAATCTCACGACTGATCCTACCCTCCGTAGCTGTGTCATCGCTCGAAGGACGACCCAATCTACCACAGGGAATTCGAAATTCGTTCCTTATCGAATCACTCTGTCGCATGCCGATCGGGTGTGCATGTATACATGGTGGTGCATGTATACATGCGGTCGAAACAGTTCGAAAATCGGTACCCGTACAATTCTGTTGTGAAAGGGAGCCGAGTATTCCATCATTCCATTCTTCCTTCAAAATATATCGCCCGAGAGTATCGTATTGTTTGTCCGATATTACATTCATCGAATCATTAATTTGCACAGGATGCCACGCTACGGACACTCAAATTCCACGTAACCCGATATAGTCATTTTAACGGATCATTCCCTCGCGCCGTAAATGCGCGAAGAAGTAAATAAAATCGAATGCCACTTTACAAGAACAACTTCGTGCCTTACGAAAATTGTTCGTATTCTCACCTGCATAATTATCGGACAGCGTTTTATACAACCCTGCGAATTTCCACAGCGCATAAACTCTGTCAGTCGGCTAATAGCACGTGTGCGTTCGCATATTTGAATATCCCGCAGTAACTTAGCTTCGGATCGATCGTACACTCTGTCAGGTGATTGTACCGATCGAGGAGCACACTGAGCGAACGAGCAACGAGCCAGTCGAGGTTGCCCATGATCATAGGTGAGCTCGTCGCGTTCCATTCGTACGTGATCTATAAATTGGGAAACAATGCGATCTCGCGGGTCGAAAGTCGTTCGTTTCGCGACGATGTTTGCACGTCAAACAAGCGCGGTACCATTTCGCAGCGGACAACACCGTATCGTGTACCATTATCGACGCGGCGTTCGCAAACAAGCAGCCCATTTTTTAACCGGGCTCGAGCCGGTGCAGAAGAGTTCAGCGGGGTGGGTCGATTTAATGAATCGCGCGAGAGGATCGAACAACCTTGCGAGTACGACGTTTCTCGAGAGGACCGACCGGCGAACTTTTGGCTAATGGTTGGCCGATTGATTTCTTTTGCGGTTAGCAGTGCGTGGATGGTAGTTACGGTGGTCTGATTTCATGTTCACGTTGATATAGACGTCAGTCGGACGATACAATTAAACTAAGTAAAATGAAGCAACAAGCGTGAGCTTCAATTATTTCTTAAACGTTGGGTTCATAGATGTTCATGCCAGATGCAGGAACACTTAATCCCTGTGACTAATTCCAGAGTTACTGTAACAGTACCGGCAGAAACAAATAATAATAAATAATTCCCGATGCAGTTTCCAGCGAGTAATATTCTTCGCGAAATCCAATGTCTCGGCATAAGGCAGATCGAACTGACCAACCGGATGGTGCAATACGCGTTGTCCGAAAAATTTTATCTCGAAACATCGTTCCGTTCGTAAAACATTTTCAAGCCGAGAACAAGATGTTCAACAGGGTAACAAAAGGGGGCCAGGCATCTCGACGTGTCAAGAAGCGATTCGGCTGAAATGACGCGACACTTCGGTCGACTATAAAAGGCACTTCTCCTCTCCATTTCCCTCCCTTTGGAGCGAAGCACGCGGCTTTTCGACATTCGTAAAACCGTGTGTTTGACATGCCAGATTTCTGGTATCCGTGCGCGACAACCGCAGAATAATAATGTTCTCATGGAAGCGAGCTACGACGAGGACGTGTCTGTTCACGAGCTGGTGAACGCCGCAGCGATCTGCCAAATACGAGGCGCCGCGACGCGCCACAATGTCATCGGCACATATTGAAAGGCTCTCGTTTCATGCGTCGATGCAGTTTTCGTGTGTCATCGAACAAGATGCATCGTGTGCACGTACAAATTGCATGTGCCTTCTGGCTACGTTCGGGTGAAATCAAAGACCGAAACACGATGAGACGTGTAAACTGGTTTCTCGACACGGCGAGAACGGAACATTGATGGGAGATTGTTTTGCAGGAGGGTCGCGAATAAATTGGAACATTTTTGGAACGCATAAAGGTATGCATAAAGAAATTCAGGGACTGTGGTAGCGCGTACTTCCTCTGTAACATTATTTTGTTTTATACGGGGGTAGATTCTAAACTTATCAAGGTATCGGGCCAAACATATACCCGCTATATTCAGGGCAACAATTATCACCATCGAATGAACTACACGAAACAGCCTAAACATGTAATAAAAACCAGTGCTCTTCGAGTTCCCCCGAATCTGCGAGCTTAAAACTGCAACAGTTAAACAATAATTACTATCCTTTAAAGGATTGCAGATATCCCTTCCGTGCCATGGGCAGAAATCGTTCGACTCGCCGATTCTCCCAAAGTGTAAAATAAGCGGAACGACACCTGGGAGACAATCGTGTTCCCCATCGAAGGACCCAGTAACGTCGCGAGGGACGAATCAAAAATCGTTTTACGAGGTCATAGTCGGCCAAGTGTGGGCGAGAGCGTACTCGAGGGAACTGGATTCTCGTTTTAACCATGTGCTGGGCGAAGTTGGCGATCGAGGGGGCCGGTGTACGCGAGGAAACGCGAGGTGAAAACCAATCCCTGTATGGCTCGAAAAGGTCAAGAGTATCCGTTCGTTGGTGCGTTCGTTGGCGCGAACGACCGTGCAAGGTCGTGGCGCGAAATTCAAAATGTGGCGAACACCCGTCCCGTGAACGAGGCGTTTCTCTTGTAGCTGGTGACCGAGTTTCGAAGTGTCGCGATTATGGAAGCTGTGTCCGTTTGTTCTTTTTCTTTTCTTCCTTTTTTTTTTTTGCGACTCTGCAAGCCGTTTCTTTGCACCGCTGAATCGGCCCGCTGCAATTCATCAGCCGGCACCGTCGGAAGAAAGGGAGAACGAAAATCCGTGAACCGTAAGGGCCGTGTCGGTTAAACGATCAACGAGGATATCCGCGAGCTATTTTTCACGGAAAATTTCCGAGCTCCACGGCGAATTTTATGTCACGCTGGAACAGTGAAATATGCCCCGATCGAACATCGGGAATGATATTGGAAATGTTAGCGAGAATTGGTGAAGCGGAGAATACTTTTGTGAAAGCGATAAATCCTGTGATAATCCTTAATTCGAGCATCATTCTTTCTTATTGATACAAATATCGTAGGGTGATGTAACCATACGTCAGTCTTATTAATTGTTGCATTATAAATTATGCTTGCTCAATAGGCATTTATTTCCAATGATTCTATAATTAGACGGTACAATGAAATTTGCTTTGAACTAGATACTTTTGTCGGCCATCATGTACGTGCGTTGATAACGAGACGAGCGCGTATATTAATTATAAACCTAAACGTTCTCGTACAAAACAACCGCGAGTAGGCACGTAACGAGCCGCTTGTCAGGACCAAAAATCGGCACAACGAAAGCAGATGGAACGCACGGGAACATCGAAACGAAATTCTAAAACAAAAAGAAGAGAAGGAAATAAGAAGGCTCTTCTGCGACGATAGGCGCTTCTCCCTTTCGTTCCTCGTCGATGGTATAATTAGTCGAGTTCCCGCGAGTGCTCCACAATGGCGGAGCAGGGATGAAGCGAAAGAACGCCTAATTAAAGGGCGGGCCAGGAAATCACGTGACCGGATGGCCAGCAGATGCACGTCAACTTATCTACGACGAGTTCAAGAAGCGCTTTCTGTTGAAAAACGCGCTTCCCTCTCCGCTCCTTTGATCCACGGACCAGCCTCGACCACGATAAGCTCGATCCGACGAAGCGGCGTCATTTCGAATTCGAGATACGCGCATGCATACGCAGCTTCCGTCGGGAACGGCGCCAAGGTTTCCGGTGTCACGGATTTCAATTAAAACGTCACTGAAACGGAAAAATGTTGATACCTCGGGGCGTTTAGCTGGATGGCAATTACGGCGAAACCGGCGGAGGGGTTGTTAACCGGAGGCAGAAATAAAAACGTGTTTCGCGATACATATTTTCGTCGCCCTCAGATCCGAACAGAAAATTATGCTTTCGCGAATTCGCCCGTTCGCTCGGCCCTCGTTAAACACTACAGTTCAATAGCAGAACGGGGGGCTGGTTAAATTAACGGCTTTTCTTTTTTTCGCTCTCTCTTTTTCGTTGGAAGCTTGCTGGAACGCGAGAGAGCATCGGTTAAATGTGTGACGCGTGCAGAATGGATTTGCGAACTGGTCCCGGTCATTCTGCAATGTTAAACGAACTGGGGAAATGACAGCGGTCTCGCATTTCGTGACACCGGTGGAACTTTTTTTTTTATCTGGATAGGACGATAGCGTATGGTGTGTTTTATTTGATTGGTCGCAATCAAGTTAGTCGGTGGTATTTTTGACTTATCGTTTGCCTCGTTCCGAGGATCATTTTAGTTCTAATGATACACGTAATCTTGCTTGGAGTGTGTAAATTTGAACAGTTTATTGAACTTTTATTTTCAGTGTAAAATAATTACTTTTGGGCATCCGTAAGATAAAGGGATATATTGTATTACTAACGTTTGCTATTTATCGAGCCGCGAGTTTCGGCATTCCTGATATTTATACAGTATACTATTTCATCACCTGTATTCCGTGTTGGATACAAATGAGGACCAATACTTACGAGGATATTTATTTGCTGGATATTACGCGCACCTCAGTTGAAACATCCATAAACCAAACACGAAACAGCGTCTCCAAAAGATCAAACCTTTCCGCCCCTCCGTTCAAGGATCGCACCTGCGCGAAAAGAAATTTGTACATCCGTAATTCCCCATTATCACCGTTTTCCCTTTCGCGCATTTCACTGTTCCAAACCTCCGCCGGAACTTTCAATTTGCTCCAGCGTGGACGCTGTTAACAGCCCACCTTCATCTCCACAAGAATGTTCATCGCTGACCGCACGAAAATCCTTCGCCTTATTAAATTAAGGTAACGTTAACGATCCCCTTTCGACGCTGGCCCAGGTCGCGTGGATCTCCGTTCCCGCGGTCGTACGTATTCGTAACACACATCTTCCTCCACCCATATCCTCTCTGTCCGCGTTAGTCGCGCAGCTGCTTCGAGAAGGAGCCGCTGGCGTACACGCTCGCAGCGCGCACTTGACCTTTCGTACGCATCCGTGTACGCGGCTGGATAATTTGTAACGCGGTTTCGCCGACCGGCCCCGGCAAAAAAGCAACCCCGAGAGTGGCGAGCACCTTCTCCCTTCTTTCGACTGGCTTCTCTGCTACGGAAAGGCCGGGTCGGCTTGTTCGCTCGATGGCAGCATTATCGTGGCCCACCGTTTGAGGATCGTCAACCTTTCGCCACACGTTTGTTGCGGGCAACGCTTTTGAGGGAGCTTTAAGTCGTTCCGATGATTTGGTGGAATTTTGAGATCGTTCAATGATGTTTCGTTCTTATGTGGAATTGGTAAAACGATTTGTCGAAACGTACGAGCGGCGTAGATTAAAGGAATATGGTTTCGATTGTATATTGCATTATTTTATTTAATTTGCACACTGGCAGTTTCGAGATTATTTATTTCTCTTTTAGCTCGAATACAGCGGTTTGAATGGTACATTAAAAATGAGGAAAGATTATTCTTATATCGGTTTTCAGTTGGATGAAACCTTTTCGTATAAGAGTTAATAATGCTGGAACATTCTGTGAAGTGTTTGAAACATTGAACACTTTTGTCGATAGTTTGAGACAGTTATTGGCATTGATTTTCACTGCATTAGAAAGCCAGTCGGTATTTGTACGGTAAAAGTTTTGCTTTATTCATGGAGCAGGGAAGAACCTGCGGGGGGGGGGGGGGGGGTTAATGGTAATGGTAATGGTTAAGAGGTAAGATATATAACTCATTCATGAACCGAAACAAGAAATATTTTCAAGAACAATATTTTAGCACGTGGAAGGTATTCTGAACAAGGTGAATTATACGAATTACGCTAAAATATCTAATTTAATACACCGCGTTTTATTTTATTTTATAATACAGATAAACTTCCTTTCCAAACTTGTGCCTTCCATTTTTATAACATTCTTGCACGCCTATTCACTAATAAACTTTATTATCAAGTGCGTTGAAATGCATTAAACTAATCTTCCCTTAATGAACCTCGAAACATTGCAGTAAATTTCAAAACGATTAACCGCAACGAAGTCAATTCGTGGCAGCGCATTTTCTTCGGCGGAACGTACGTCTGCGAACGTAGAGGGGAACGTATACTTTCGTGTCGCGGACAGATCTGGGAGTAGCATCGTCTCCTTTGCGTGTCTCCCTAACAAGCACCTCCATTTCTACAAAATTTTATTTCCAAAGTTCACTGGTATGCTCCGTTTCCGCCGCGACACGCCAACCTTCACACTCTCTCGTCATGCAACCCGCTCGTTCAGCTCTTCCTTCAAGAAGCTATTCACGTGTCCCCGCTCCATAGAGATCCTCCATGAAATTCGTTTCGAACGAGCACACCTTCCGCCTTTAATTCGCGGACGGTAAAGTGAGACTAAAGTGGTATTAAAATTGAATCCAACGAACTGGGCTCGTTTTACTCCATTGGCGAAAAGGATTGTGCTTTTTTTTTCTTCCTTATCTATGTGAAAGACAGATCGGTTAGAACAAAAGCTAATTGGACTTACTCGTTTATAATCGAAGCATTGAAGCTTCAAGAAAAACTCAGTTACCCATCTGCAACCTGTGTAACCAGGCACTGACAATAAAACACCTTTTATTCGAGTGCATAAAATCCCGCAACCGAAGAGCGACATATAAGCTAGATCCTCGGACAACCTTCTCCAAGAAATATAACCCTACCCCAAAAAGTCGATGCGACGTTAAATAAAGTTAACAAAAAAAGATAAAGAAAGGAACTCAATTAATTCATTATTTTATGTCTTCTTTGTTTCAGGTAATGTACGCAGAATTTGCCTCATCCTTTCGAGTTCGCTTTAATAGGTTTGGAACAACGTGCCATACGCGTTTGGAGAATGTGAGTCAGTCTTTTGTAGATAATATGTAATAAAAATTCTTCAAGGATCTATGTATCTGCAAATGCCAGTAGTACATGTGTCGTAACTATGTAACCCAGGGCATGCGATTATAGATTTACGGTCCCTGTCGCTGGGCTGATACTTTCGAACCGCTTATCATGTCGTTTCGTGCAACAATGCTTCAACTTAAATGCAACTGGAACGACATGATAATTACAGATTTCATCCAACTGTTATTGAAAACACTTTCGGAACCACCTACTTCCGAATAATACGTAAAATCCAAATCTCAATTCCAGCCTCGAGCATCTTTTATCTTACATCAATTTACAAATATGTACATACTTTCTTAACTTTCCAATTCGTCCAGAATTAACTGGAGGTACATAAGCATCCCCTATTCGCAGTAATTATTGAAACACACCTTTCACTGCTAAATACTTGAAAAAGAAGAACCGTGAAATATTAAAGCAGGCCAGCATCGTTAACAAACATTTTGGTATTTTTCCATTACCATCGGAATGCCATAAAAAGCAGCGTACGTATAATTGTTCGACTTGTGCTCCCATAACGTTTCACGCGACTGCGAAACTCCAGCGAACAAAAAATTAACTTCCACTCTGCTCTCTTGCACCAAGCAAATCAACCGAGTGACCCGTGTTCCCCGCGACTCGACAATCCTGCGAGGCTGACCGCAAGACGATATTGAAATTATGCGCGCAATGCCCAAGGCGGCACGGCACAAAAGGCCCCCGACTGTTGGGGCATAAATCGGTCGGTCGAAATTCCTCCGGGCTGCTTCAGCCGGCGAGATACACACCTCGAAGTTGTGGAAATCGCCAAAGGATTGCGACTTCCATCGAGCACGGCATGGTGAATGGTAGTAGAGGCTTGGACGAATCGGGATTACGAATTTATGGCACTGTTTTTTTTTAAACCCGTTCACAGCCCGCCCTTTATTCGTCCGACTGGAGCTGCTAGTCGCGAGTAATAAATTCTGGAAATAGCGTTGGAGAAATTAACAAAAAGTATGCCGAACGCGTTGCAGTAAATAGCGGATCGACATGAAAAATTTGGTTTTTATAGTAGCATTGTTAGTAGCGGTGACGTTTCAATTAAATACTGTCGCCCAGGTGAATGGTACAATATTAACACCTGATCCTTTCAAACCCTATCTGGGCCTCGTACAAAAATGGTCGCCTTCGAACTGCTTTCAAATATTCTCGTAATCAAAACTGCACGATTGTCAGATGGATATCGAGCTCTACGAGTGCACGAAAATGTCCAGAGACACAGTTAATTCTCTCGTGAGCGAATGGCGAAGACAGGTACGCAATAGGGTTCGACGCGTTAGGCGCATACGTAGCTTGTACTGTAATTGCAAGTTTGAGGGTGCCATTTGGCGAAGCAGATGCGGAAGATCCCGATCGACATCTGCTGACCGCCACTCCGAAGGGATAAGAACAATGAAACGCGCTCTCCAATTGTAATTCTTTTCTCGACTGACCTGATGGCGGAGAAAATTGAGACCCTTGAGCAGTGAATGGCACCGTTCGCAATTCGCGCCTAGGTATCCCACCTATTCTTGACGCCCATTGTGAAACGACCACGTGATGCATGGGTGTCAGTAATTTTGTTCCTCAATGTTCGAGTGCTTGTTGATCTGTGGGGTGGCGTTAGTATTGCAGTAGTTATAGATCGGTCTTTGCATCCTTTATATATGTTTCTTTTATGTACCTCTGGTTTCAATTGGGCTTTTCACGTGAGTAAATGACTCGATTATGGAGGACCCACGTTAGGTAAATATGCTGTTCGACGAATCTATTGTTGAACACAGAATGAAGTGTTTCTTGTTACTTTTGTCACATGACTCTTTGATGAAGTGTTTTCGGCTAGCACGAGAAGGTGTAAAGTTTCAATTCTACGAGATCCTTATAAATATTGCAACGCTTTACCATACACAAGTTGATCATGGTAAAATGTGATTAAGAGATATGCGGATATCTTTCAGTTAATGGAACGATTTATTTTATGTTGATTTGTAATTGAACGAAACTTCTGTAAATAGTGTTACACGAATCAAATTTACAAAGGAATATCAAGAATCGAAAACAGGTACAACGTCTGGTATAAAATTTTGTCCGGTTCATCCAAGTCGACGGAGAAAACTCGCGCACATATGTGTGGAAATCAAGCCTCTTCTACGAAACATTAATTAACTCGACCAAAACACGTTGCCCCTCGTATGCGCCAGTTTCCAATCGACCTAATTTAAAGATCGAAAGCGTTAGGTGGGCCGTACACGGTTTTAAA
Organism: Nomada fucata; assembly: GCA_948146005.1. NCBI lineage: Eukaryota > Metazoa > Arthropoda > Insecta > Hymenoptera > Apidae > Nomada > Nomada fucata. The sequence continues at coordinate 12,702,355 of OX411275.1, forward strand.
CGTGCAGTAACGAATCAGGTTCCACCATTTGCACGGTGTTTGCGGCGAATATTTCCGGAGGTATCTGCTGACCGTGCGATAATCCGTGAACAATTACCCTGGTTCACGTTCGTGGCCGCGATAAGTCGCGGAGAGTAAATTCTCTCGATATAAAGTGAAATAAGACAGAGGGATTTTGATAGACTATCTCGTTGCCCGGTGATTTATAAACGTACGCCTCCGGTTCACGGTTGAAATTAGTTGTTCCCTCTCTTTGTCGACTGCCCCCGGTAAAATATGAACAGAAAATGAAGCCGGTTTTAGTAGACATTGTGTCGTACGTGTGGCGTACAACGTGTTATCGTGCCAGGCGATCCACGCAATTTCGAACAATTCGTGGCGCGATGTTTGTTCAGGCTTCAATTGATAAGAATATTCTGTCGATCAGAATCGAGTATTAATTAAAGTAGCGGCGAATTAAAAAATGAGGACGATTTATTAGTTCATTCTGCGCCACCTTGCACCTGTATAACCACGATTAACCGAGTCGATTATACAGGCTGTTGAATTTCCCAATAGTATATTTACAGTATTTCGTATCTTCGTATTCTAGTAGAGTTAAACTTTTCATAGTTTTAAATAAAAGCCCCTTAAATTTTATAAAAACAATTTTATTAAATTGCAAGGACCTACTGTACGTATGTTTCGGCAGGGATTTAAATTTATTATTATCCGTTTCAATATATCAAGTGCTGTTTATTGATGCTATTTATCAGTCGGGATATTTGGTTAATAATTCTCCTATCTACAAATATGTGTACCCGCCCACGCTAATATTTCGAACATGGATAATTCGTACGTTACACGCGCAGCCTTTACAAGTGCATTACACACTGAATATAGATATACTTTATATTAAATTCAACTATATTTCCTGGGGAACCGCGTGGCATTCGTAAATTATAAATGACCGTGTAGGTGAAATGGTCGCGTCGTTTCAGTAATCAGTGTTCAGTAATTTCACGTCTAGCATAGTTAAATATTTCAAGGTGCACCCGTGTATTTTCCCTCGCGTAAATGTACTATATCAATTTGAATTCCTAAAATTAAAATTAAAATTCCTCGTAAAATTCCTCGAAAAAATTCATCAATCCTAAATCCTTGAAACTGAAAAAGATTTCCCTCCTTCATTCTTAAACATTACATCCGTAATAAGCGTAGAACTTTCCTCGTTGTTTTCTTCCTTATAATATCAAAATTGAAATTCCATTATCGTCCTCATTTTGAAACATTTTCCGATACACTCGACTGGTCCAACCAAGAATAGATAGCAGCTTATTCTGTCCGTTTCTGAACTTCACATGAAGCCAGGGCTGGTCCAAGAAAGCCCAGCGAAACCATAGACTCCTACGTCACCGGAGAACCGAATCCATATTGAATTCAAAGGAAGCCGGGCTGGTTCGTGTCCGTGTGCGGTATAGAGTTACAGTAGAGAGTCTGTAGACTAGGATATCGCAGCATGACGATAATAAAAGCTGTATGAATTATTCATAGTTTTTCAGCGCGGCGGAAGGAGAGTGTCGCGGTTCCTCGCGAAGTGGAGGACTGCGTTCAAAAATTCATAAACCGATCCCAGCATGTTTGGGAATCTGTTCTTGAATCGTCCAAATTTTTTCCATCCTACCGAGGAGCAATGCCATCTGGGGGTTTTCGCATGGTGGAAATATGTACATCTACTAAAATATCTTCTGAAACTGTCCGACGTTTCTTTCACCTGTATTCAGGTTTATCTTTGTTTGCTTTCATTAACAATGAAAGTCGGATAGAGTTTTGTTAAGTGCGTTAAGCTTGGTACAGTATTTGATAGAAATATGCGAAGTTAATGGTGCGATATAGGGAGTGCACAAGTAGTCGTTCCGATAAAAACGAGAATACCTACAAACGTTTTTCGTACCCAATCGCGATCGAATTTTGCATTAACCCTGAAATTAAAAATTCTGCTCGGCACAGATTTATTTACCCCGTCACACGCAAATCGTTGAACAAATCGAATTCAGTCGACCATTTATTTGCACCGACAAGTTACGGTATTAAAATGTCCCGATCATCCAACAATAAATGTAACACCTTCCAATACGCGTCCCGTATAACGAATTCCTCCATTAAAAAAGGCAGGCAAACAATAATAAAACGACAGAAGTTTTGCCCCATCGATGCACAACAGCTTAATCCTCGCTCGATCCCCGTTGTGTTCAAAGAGCGTTAGAGAGCATCAAGTCTCACTTGTTCGCGAATCGACGGATATGTTCGTCCCGGACGCTGCTTACTCACGTCGTTACACGCCGCCGCTGTCACGAGGATTCCCGTCTGTTTGCTTTATCCGTGACCCTGGTGGCAGGCCAACAAGACCCCAGGGCCGGCGTACAAGACAGCGACGATTCTGCGGACTTCGATTCGCCCAGTCATTACAACTATTACAACGGGACCTTTAATTTGACCCCCCCGAGAGGATTAACGACTTCATCTTGGCTGACGGGCGAACACTCTGTCGCCGTGCACGTCGTCCATCAACGCGATTGTTCCTTCGTTTCGTGGCTTTCTGCTGTCACGCGGCGCACAGCTGCTCTCGTGGCCCGTGGTTCCGCGTGCCTGAGAATCGCCGAGCGATTTATCGAGCCGCGTGATTTATCTTAAATAATACCACCAACGTGGAAATCCATATGCGCAGTTTCGTTTTCCTTTTCTCTTTTGCGGGGCGATGCGCCGCGCGGTCTGGGCATAATAATTCAGGCTTTTGCAGAACTAGAAATTGTCGGGCCCGTAACTTGTTGCAGACGTGTGGCTCGGTTCTCAGAGTGCTTGCAAATTATGGACGACGGTGAGGATACGTAGGCGCGTTCGCATTGAAGATTTAGGGAACGCATCTGCTTTTCAGGCCAAGAGTTTGCTTTTGTATTTATGATTGCTGGGTTGCGGCTGTGTAGGTTTTCGAGGGTAAAATTTCCAAATAAGGATTGATCCTTTTTCTTTGATGCATTGTCTTTTAGTTGTCTAGTCGAACGCATCGAACGATATCTCGGGTATTTTTGCGCCACGTTTCGTAGGCCCCGTAATGTCTAAATCGTTTCTGGAAGGTAGGTACCGTATGTATTATAGCTCTGCGCGAACTTACCTGAGAGGGCGATTAATGTAGTGTAAACACGGGCAGCTGTCGAACCACGTGAACACGTGTAGGAGGAGATTGCGTACGAATTATTGGACGAGGGTTGTAGAACCTAACGCGTGTAAGCGCACGTTGGAGGGTGGATATTCTTGAGCGTGGTCAGTGTAGCCTACAAATGGTTGCTCGAAAAAAGAAGTATATTATCCTCGTTAACATTCTATATGAAGATCTTAGATCATTGAAAATATTCAAGTTTATACGCTCCTTATTAGTACAATAGGAATATTGTACAATTAATTAAAGTACAACTATTATATTGTACCAGAAAAATTATTAATACATAATTACTACTATTGCATTTCTAACTGTTTGTAACTAACTGTTAACTAATTATTGCTACCAAAATCTCCGTAAGACCCCCCCCCCCCCCCCCCTACAAACTCCAGTGCGTAATTAACTCGCAATTTAAAATCACAGCAAGGGGAAGAATAATAGATCCATACTAAGGGAATAGAACGAATCTTAAAAATCTTACAAAGGACAAATTACACTGCGCTTTAAGTATTCCAACGAGTAAACCGTAGGCACTCCTCCTATACGAGCACACTCTTACGTTAATTAGAAGGAGCGTAACTTACCTTCGCTCGAAGCGGAGAAGCGGCTATCGGGAACGGTACTCGACCAGTGCCTACCGTTCGAGCAGCAAAATAATAAAAGGAAAGAGTATACCATTCGACTGAAGGAAGAATAAAATAAAAACGGGCGCCGCAACCGTTGCAGTATTTCGAACCGATAAATCATGCCTTTCGATATAAACGTAACGTGGTCGATTTATACCGGGTTGACGCAGCTCGGGTTCGCTTTAAAAAATTGCTCGCCCTTAATTCCAGCCGACGTTTAACGGGACGCACTTAATTTTTCGTAATGGTCAATCGTGGTTATTTATGCGCGCATTTATGTACGAGCAGCGCCGAGGAGAAGTCATAAACGAGCAGTGTCGTCGTTCGGCTCGGTACGAAAATTTTCACCCTTCCACCCCGCTGCACACCCCCGCTGGTCGATAGTTAATGCAAATGCGGCTGAACAAATAATGCCGGCCCCGTGGCCAGGGGCGAATTCACGAGCCCCGGGAAGTCATTAACTATTTATATTATATTATATATTAACTATTTTGAACGCGAACACTGTGCCGGAGCCGAGGCGAAATTGGTAATATCTGTAACAGTTTAACGCTTTACACTGTGACACCATTCGTGGCTGCACGTGCTTAGCAAAGTACATATATATGTGCGTCTTACGTGTCTGAAAATTTGTTGCAATGCACACTGACAATTTCACCCCTATCACGTTCACGGTAGAATCGATCGTGGAACTTGTTTCAACGATATTTATTTAGCGTGCTGTGCGAGATTTCATTAAAAAGGAGGGTAGGTGAAGGCGTTGACCGTGGTAAAAGCCAGATTCGAAATCGGAGGCGCCGTTTGGTAATCGAAGAACGGTACTCCTGCACGAGGTTCAAGGGTCACCGGTAAATGGCATTAAGCCAGGCCAGAAAAACAGGCCGAATGTGTAATTATCGGGATCGAGGCTACGTTGCCGTGTAATGAATGCCGACCTGATCGCGCGGTACCACAAGCGTAGCTTTCGCGGATTTGTCACGCGATCGAAAATTTCAACAGCATGCGAAACCAGGCACAACACTTTCGTCTGCTGAAACGAATCTACGGATTTCATGTGGATCCAGATTGTTCGTTTAACAGTTTCGCAACTGAAATGAACATTCCGACCGTCCACCGTTAGCCGTGTGAAACGTTCATTTATTATTTTTCATTAATACTCGGACTCGATCTTTCGAACGCGAAGGATATAGGGAAACGTAGTCCCCAGTATGGAACTATTTTTTCCCTTCTTTACATGTTGATCTCAGTGGGCTGTAAATCCCAGTGATAAGTTGTTCTTTGCAGTTTGTCGAGATTGAGTCGCGCGTTCGTCGATCGCAATCGATCGTGCATGGGAACGCGGCGACCACGGGGAGAGCTTCTGCGAACGTTTTGTACCCGCACGATATTCGTGAAAATTTACGCTTGCGAAGACATCTCGAAAGTATTTACCCATCAAATGAATTCCTCCAAACAAGAACAGTTAAACGCTCTGCACAAATTAATTGAATATTCGCCCGCCAACGATCAATATTTAACTGGAATTTCCCCGTCAACACGCGCCGCGTAATAAATAAGCAAAAAGATAGCTCATAAATGTACATGATCGGATCAAAATCGATTTCGCGTCGCGTCTACAGAGGCGCGCGACGGAAAACAGTGTTTCAAACGCTAATCATATTTCTCACTCGGCGAAACTCAACGACACACAGGGTGGACGCTTTGATCAGCAGGAAATGACCGCAGAAGCTTGCACGAAGGCGGTGAAAATTTCTCACGGAATAATCCGCTTTCAAGTTGGCCGGCAGCCTAGGTGTCGGGATATTCCCATCGGTGGTTTCTGGTCCCGTGGCCAATTATTATCTCCCCCGGGCCGGATGCCAGGCGAAAGAAAACCACTTACGTGACACGCTAATAATAGGTCTTCGTGCACCGGATTACGCGAAGCTTTTGTTCATTAGCGTACCATTTCGTTTTAATTGACACCTCTGACCTCGGTGGCGTCGGCTCGTGGGCAAGTAATGGATATCCACGTCACTTTATGGACGCCGGCATCGGCGGTCCGGGCCAAAACCGATCAACCGGATGCGATTTTCCTTCCCAGGCCACGAGCAAACCAACCAGGCCCCCCACGCCCTCTCCTCGTCCACGGTTTGGTTGTTTTTTTCGATCTTTTTATTTATTAGTTCCACAGGATAGACGTCAAAGGGTAAAGTGGTCCGTTTGGCAGCGATTAGAAGTCGCTGTTTAACGGCGAAAGCCGATTTATTCGAGGCCCTCGACTTTGATCTTTCCGCGAGGCGGGGCGAATGCTTTTTAGATAAACGATTAGGATGATTAACGGGCGAGTTTGTTTTGAATTATGTACCGTTCTGGCCGACGATTATTCCGGGCTTTCTTTAAACACGTTGCAGTTGTATTGAATGGTGTATTTATAATTACGCGCGTGGAGTAATTGATTTTTCGTCTCGTGACGAACGCTCGTAAGCGAAATAGCGGTTACTTGTTAGCGGTGCGATTCGGATGAGGCAGCCGCGTTCTACGAATTAACGCCCGAATCTGAGGGGGCGTTAAACTTTTACGACCGCGAGTCGCGCAAAGTGACATAATCGCGGCGGACTTTTGTAACGCCGCTCCGAACGCGCTTCAAATCGGCCGACTATTTTTGTCCATCGCCGGTTCCGTATTACGGGGGAGCGGTTCGCGCGGATTTAAACGAGCAGCGGCGAAGATACGCGTCGCCCGCACCGTTCGATAGCATTTCGGATGAGGTAAATGAGGCGTCGAAAAAAGAGGCGGACGGGGGACCGTGGCCAATCGAGGCAGCACTCCTTAAGCGTACCGTGTAAATCATTTTCACGCCAAGCCATTATCCGCCGTCCAATTAAATAATGAAAATAATTAACGGAAAATATCGTTGCCCGCGAGAGATTGCAGATCGATCAAGCTACGAAAAAGAGAGAAGCATGGACTGAGAATGGGATCAACCGTGGGACGCCGGTTGATCTTCGTGAAATCTTGTCCCGTGGCACTGGCACCGGACCATCGACGAATTAATACAGGGAGAAACCCGGTAATGTATTCATGACCGGCAGTCGATTTTCTCGTCATCGACTGGCACCTTTGTCTCCGCTCCTTTGAGCCGGGGATCACACACCGCTACGTTTAATCACAGTAATCGCGTCGCGGGATTATTAACCCTTTAGAGCGACGCGCATCGCCGGTCTGTTCGAGTTTAAAAAAGAAAGAAGAAAAAAAGGCAGTCGACTTTCTCGCGCACCGTTTGGTCGTTGCCTGTGGCGCAGAAAAATCGATCGATTTCGGTGCATTGCACGCGAAACCGATTGTAACGGTGATTTCGCCGGTCACCGTACCCCGCTGCACGTTTAACACCGTTCTTCTTTTCTCTCTTTTTATCCCTTTCTTATTTCTTTCCCCAATCCTTTTTGTTTCGAAGGCAAAAATAATGAGGCAATTTCTGTCCGCCGTTGAGCGTTGACGCAACTTGCTTTGGTGCCGAATTTTCGACCACTTTCACCCGTGTTCGATCGCGTCCCAGTTTTTTTTTTTTTTTTTTTTTTTTTTTTTTTTTTTGTTGTTGTCCCCGGCGAAAGTCTAGCGAGAAATAATAACCGGGGGCAAAGGTATGCATGTAAAATCGGGGAACCGTTTTAACGAGATCGTGCGGCGATTGGTCGTTGATGATATATACACGCGAATGCGCGTTGCGCAACGGCCGAAAATTGCGAGGACGAAAGTATTGAAAGTAGACGGAGTGCATTGAACGCCGTGTTAAATGTTTATCGCGCGGTTCTGTAATTGTTTGGATTCGATGGACACTTGTGTGGCAATGCGCGTAATTAAATCAGATTTTTGTTGTTACTTTAATAACCGGTGCGTCGTCGTAAATTTCCAGCTGCCATATCGAAGGGGGGCCCTTTTAAATTATTAGGATTTTAATGCCTTCGGTGCAGCGAGCGAACACGGTCGTTTTATGTCCCCGGGAATTTTTTGGTTCGACGTTTACGACCTTGCGTTTACAGCTTGCAGATATTGATTTTTAAACATTGATCATCGATCGGAGTTAATTATGCGTACGCAGGTAACGCGACTGAAATTGTTTGTTTCGTTACTAGGCAAAACGTGTATCGTCAACAGTCTCCCGGTTCCCTTGTTGCATCGAGCAACACCTCGAGCAGTTTCGATACTGTGCCTTTATCGTAACGTACGTACACGTTCTCATTATTCAGTGTCGTACGCGACGGCTCGCTACCACTGTTCACGCGATCAGTTGGGTACCATTGGAAATGAAAACTGAATTCGAAGTTACCCATCGTCCGTTGCACCCGCGAAACCTAAAAATTCTCGCGCGAAGCAAAACAGAGCGATCCATTAGCGCACCGAATACCTGAGTCGCCCTAAATATACCGCGGAGCAGAGGACAAAATCGTGCAGAATGAATCGCTCGCGGTCCCAGGGTGGGTCCAAATCGCTCGGCGAATTGCTCGTCGGATGTCGCGGGACGAAACGGGCCAAACGGGAATTGGGATAACTTCGCCTTTACTACCTTGACGTGTTCGCGATTCTTCTGTTTCGTTCGTAATATTGCCTCCGCCTACGTGCGCAACTGCGCCCCGCAACGCCCGCGCGGATCGTCCTCGTCCTGACGAGAAAACGTTCCTTTTTCCGCGGACGAACTTATCTCGGTCGTGCGCCGGAACCACTTTCGCGAAATGAAATAACCTGGCGCGACGGTTCGAACGCCTGGAATCGCGCGACGTCGCGTCCTATGGGATGCAGGACGCGTTTAGTGGCGACAACTTCGCTCTGTCGAGTGTTAATCTTCTCTTGCATATCGGACGAGAATTGTCGAAGTCGCTGCCGGTGCCGGGGATGATATCGTGTTTATGCATGGAACGTTTATGCGTGGACTTAACGTCCACCGCGGGTGAACGTGGTGTGTAACGGGGTTAGTTGCTTGCCGGACGACTTTATTTGTCAATTGTTCGAATGGTGTTTCGGTCTGTTCGCGAGCTAATCGAATATACGATTCGCCGGTTTCACTGCCGTACTCTGCGCCGAATCATTCGGCGGAAAGTTATACCGATGCGTACGCGAAACGTCCCAGTGTATTGAATTTAATTGGCGGACGAGTGAAGGAAGAGTGAGGTAGGATTGAAGTATCTTTCGGTATGTGTGGTAGAAGATTGTATTTCGAACGGGGAATTTTTATTTGTTTCATTTTTTTTGTAAATATAATGACGCAGCCCTTATCGCGCCAAACCTGAGCGACACTTAACGAGCACGATTTAAAAAGATAGACACTAGGGCGTGTTGGATTGCATTTCGGAAATATTGGCGGCGTAAAGTAAGACAATATCGTGTATCGCCAGGGTCAACATCACGCGCCTCGTTATTAAAGATTCGCGTTCTGAGCCAGCGGGTGCATTGGACAGCATTTCCAAAACTGGGCATTACGAATCCGTCGTATTTACATAAAGGCGATTAGCATGCATATAGTAGACGGGCCAATTGACGTGACCATGGCAAGCACAGCACTAATAAATGACCGAACTTGATCTAATTATCCGACCAGGGGGGGCCGCAGCTTATTGACATATGCATCGAAACGCCCGTTGCTAATTTCGATTCTCCGCCCCGACGTGTAATTGCATCTATTTGCTTATGCTCGATTGCCCTCTGATACTCGTCACAGTTGTTCGTTCGTTCGTCAGCGAAAACACGTGAGTTCAACTCGAATTTATGATCTCATCGTTTATCATTTACCAATTCGAAGTATACCGCGAATTGTGTCGCGCCGCTCGCTTGGTCATTATTAATTCGTTTAATTTATTTAGGGCTGAAATATTTAATACGAGGGAGAAAAGCGGGGGCGTAGGTGTGATTTAACGAAAATCGGGGATATCCAAACCAGCTGGCTCATTTTCACAAGGGAGAACGATTTTCTCGTATTTTTATGGTCAACGTGAAAATATAAACGTCGTTTAATAATCCCCGCCCGGGACCGTGTCGATTTATTACCAGCTGAATCTGCAAAGCTGCGCCAACATAACGCCCTATAATCATCGTAAATATATAAAGGCAAATGTTCCGTTGCCAAATATTTAATTGATACAAATATAGCTCGACTGCTGCGAAATAATTAATCACCAAGCTGGCAGATATATCGTCCTTTACATTTGTTACATCTAGATGCATTTAATAATAATTATTGCCGGAACGTTTCTATGGGGGCAACGAAAAAGGTTGCATTGTAAAACACGACCATCGAAATTATCATATTTGCGAAAAATAAATCCTCGGCAATGTAATCTGGGTTGCCGATCTCATCCCCCGATATCGCCGTGCAGTGCAGCACGCTCAATTATATTTATACGTCCTCCTTTGTCGCGACAGTGTCGCAACAATGCCGGACAGTATGAGCATTACTGCATTAAGCGAGATTCCTTCCGGCAAACTGTTTCCCATTCACCGTACATATCCACTCGGAATCTTTGACGAGCCGGAAGGAAAAATCCGCGAGCAAAGAGATTTCCGCGGGACCCGCTCGAGGATGAAAAACGAGGAGCCTGCGTCGAGAAGTTCGAGGAAGCAGCGCTTGGAATATGCTCCGTAAAGGTGAATCTACGTGAAATTTTAATAAATCCACCGGAGGCAACGGGCAAAGGCCGATCTCGGGTCAGCCCCTTTTCTTTCCCCTTCGTGGAACAAAAAATACCGTTTCATATTCGCAATCGACCGTGATTTCCATTCAGCGAAACTGGATTGCGTTTTCCCTCCGGATAACGATAACATCGGCGAGTTATCGTCTCGTCCGACCAGGATAGTCCCTCAAAGCCCTTTGGGCACGATAACGATGAAACGAGCCCGAGCATCGAGGCTTGCCCGCAACTATACGTATCACGTCGTAACAACGACCCTAAGAGGCTCGTTGCAGACTGCATTACTTTTTCAATGTGCCCCATTGTTGCCGTGAGAAGCTCGTTCCATGCTCCGCCGTGACACAATCGTTGTGTACGAGCCGCGCGTATTATCGGCGTGTTTTATCGCCCCGATGTTCATAAGGGTGTGAAGTCCGTTTTGCTGTATAGTTGCGGTTTGTACGGGATCGGAGGGTAAACGGTAATAGTTGGCGACGATTTGATGGATACGCGTGTGTTTGGAGACGGGAGCCAAGGGGTCTAGATTATGATGGATGGTCTTGGTTTCGATGTTTTTAAAAGGAGGGGAGCGTGGCTCGATTGTTCGAGGTGTCTCCGATTTGATTGAGATTTAAGGGGAACTTAATTACAAGGCTGGTTTTGATTTAATCTGTGCCTGTTCTCATTGTGATTCGCGTTTCTTTTTTTGTTGATTTTCTATGTGGCTATTGAGTGTATTTAAATACTTGGAGTATAGATATTTGGACAGCCAATTTTTAATAAATTTTGCAGATGCCCGTACATATTATTCAATCCGTATTCTGTGTCACGAGACGTGTCGTGTTTATATGAAAGTCGCTGAATGGACGGTGAAAAAATTGAATTTATTATGAGGTTTGTCTACAGCGAAATTGTTGTATCCAATTTATGTATATAAAATAGTTCACGTTTATAGGCATAACCTAATTGAACAATATAAAAATTCACATACGTACATCGATCCAACTGACTTTATTTAATATGTAGCCATCAGTTTTTATCTTCACTCTGAAATATTCGTTGACCTACTGATTTTACTTTCGACGAATCATCGGTGGTCGTCGTGTCCAGATGAAGCGATGCCCGGGTCGCGACCCGAATCAAATAGGCGTCCCGGCGTCGGGTGAAATTGGGCGATTCACGGGCGCGTAACAACGTTAATTACCAGCCCTCGAGAAAATGCAATCAGCGTTAATCGTCACGCGCACGGCCTCATCCCCCCTAGACGCAGGCAGGTGGCAAAACAGACGAACCTTCGTCGCGACGGGATACGCGAACCTGTGCACGCGATTAAATTGGCAGCGTAATCGGGCTGAATCGGATAAGCAATTAGAACGATTCACTTGATGCGCCCATTGTGCCAGGGAATAAGTATCGCGTAAAACGCTTCGCGCGACCAACTGGATAGTATCGCTCTCCTCCGTTTTCCGTCTGCGTTTCCTGCTTCCGTATGTAGTTCCTCGAGTTGAGCCGGACGGGGATTTACGGAGTGCGGAGTAAAAAAATAGATTTATCCAGCAACGTCGAAGTTCGACGTGCCGGCAATATTTATCGAGTCGCGCGAGGATACAAAAATAAAACCGTAAACGGTTCTTCGAAACGTTATGGGACTGATGTATGCGCGAGTTATGTGTTTGCGAACGAGGCGAGAACTGTTACGTAGATACGTTTCGTAGAATAAGTAAGTGTTAGAACCGATAAATTTCTGACGCTGCAACGAAATGTTCGAATTCAATTCACTCGAAACTTCGTCCGCCTTATCTTCCTTCTTACCACTTTGAAGCTGCAATGATAATTCTTCGCGATTCCTCCGCGACGGTGGTTCGGCGCAGTTCCACGCATTAAACGGAGGATTCTTGGAAGAAATACGTAAGCTTTCCCGAAATAGAGAGATGAAAATAGCATATCTGTAAAGCTGCAATCTGTGCGCTGCAAATCCAATAAGTAATATCAGGAACCATCGAGCGTCCATTACACAACGATAAATCGAGACGACCCTTTTATTTCGACGTCCTCGGGCCAGGATGTCGATTCGTAATCAACGGACCGCGTGCATTTCCAGAAACGTTCACCCGCATATCGCGCATTTACGGACAAACTTTTATTCGTCGGTTGAAAAGCCCTTTCGAGTGGCCGGTCGACCGCTCGAAACTCGATTACGAGGCTACATAGAAGACACCGATAAAAAGCGCGGAACCACTCGTCGTTGGCTGGCCGCCCGTTAAAGCGATCACGTTTCGTGCACACTGCAACTTCACCACGAGACTACTCGTCAGCTCTGGTTAAACGGTCTAAGTGAAAGAAGATTTAATTGAAACGGCCCGGGTTACGTTGAATCGCTGCTTGGACGGTGATTGACGTATTGATCGAGGCAGGGTCGCGTAGGGACGTACCGCGGTTTTCTTCCGAGGGAAGACTATGCCTGCAATTGACAAAACTCGGATTAAAACTGTTTCCCCGACGGAACAATGCAATTGTCTCGGTTGATTTTGAAGTACTACGGAATTGATTGGCAATCTATTGGAGAATTTCTTGAGGTATTTAGTTAACATTGGCCGGCCAATTGATTAGAGTGGTCATTAGTGACACGCCACTGACCATGCCATTAGATTCATTGCTCTCTGCATGTTTTGTTTAAAATTTCTTTAAAGTCAACGTTACGATATTTCCAGTTGTCGAATATGTTAATCTTGCTATTAATGTCCTCGCACCGCGTCAAAACTAATTCCAATTAGACTGTGACAAGTTATCCTCGCTGTTAGCTACCCTCTAAACGGCTCAAATACACGAATAACGAAATTGTTATAACATATTCAATAGCCGCCAACTCTATATTAATTAACTTTCTATACAAATCAGCAGCAGCCGGTCCCCGCGTCCCCAATCTTTTCCTCTGTTTCACGACAATATTCGCGGGCCCGCGAACCCCCTAAACCAATCATGTCCAATAATTACAGATTAATCCGACCACGCGTAATGCGGCTCGCACATATGCATACATACGTGCGCACACCACCGACCACGACAGCTCCCCTGGTTTCACTTGCGAGATAATTTAACGTCGCGACATCATCCAACGGCCGATAATTAGATTCGCTCGCGCGTTACGCGGTAGTCAAACTATCTGATAATTCAGAACGATGCATATTTCATTCGGCTACACCCAATTAGTATAATAACACCCGCGCAATACTTTCTTCTCGCGTTCTGTGCGAGAACAGGGCAACCGTCGCGGAGCGTTTTCCGTATCGCGTGTTATCGAGTCGTTCCTCGATCGAGCCTGCGACACATGTATCGACCTCGCGTTGCCCCGCGGTTAAATCGTCGACAAAAACCCCGGTCGTCGCCCTCGGTTTCGTTTCAGCCCTCGCGTGGCCCGTCACACCCGACCAGCCTGCTTTTTCTCGTACTTCAGTCGTTTCCGTGCCAGAAAAACCGCTCGCAGATTTGTCTTCTCGCGCCCTATCGTTCCTCGATGCTCTCGCGAGCTCGTAAACACTGTCGGGACAACGTTTTTTCTTTTCTTCGTTTTTTTTTTTTTGTTTGTTCTTCGTTTTTGTTCACGGCGAAGAGAGTTACGGGCGGCCGATAAGGCGAGATAGATAGCGTCAACGCGCATCGTTAGTAATACGCGATCGATCGGCTCGCTCGGACGTTGATGAATCCCTCGCTCGATAAACGATGTCCGCGAAGGCCTCTCGTGTCACGGATGGCTCTATAAATAAGTCGCGAACCGCGCTCGCGATGTTGAAATTAGCGGTATCTGGCCGCGTATGTTCACTTAGAGCGACAGGAGTAGAAGGGCGTGAATATGGAGTTGTAGCGCGACGTTCCTGACGATTCGATACTTTGAAATTTCTTTGCTTTTATTAAGGCTGACCCGGTGTCCCGATAACACGACGAATGTCGCGAAGAAATTAATTATCTGCGACGCTTTCGTGAGCTCCGTGTTCGTTTAGAAGGCGGGGAATATTAAGGGGGTCTTGTTCTGTACGTACCAGTATCTTATTGTTCTTACTGCCTCTTGGCTATCGGCATTAGCGAACGGAAATCAGCTTTCTTCCAGACTCTATTTATAGAGTACTGGTTGTCTCGAACGCTTTTGTTAATAATGATACGATCTGTAAGTGGACCGTTAATTGTAATCGCAGGATTCATGACGGTAGCTCAAAATCATATGGACGAAGTATGTCATTATATTTAATTATACGATCTCATTTAACGTTTCCGTGTCATTTCGTTCACTTTGCGTATATAAATACTGAATAGGTCAATGCTCTTGCGGTTTACTAAGTTGTACTAAAAATGCCGAAGTGGCATACAAATCTGAACAGCATAAATAAACCACGCAGTCTTGCATCCCCGAAAGCTGAATCTCTATTTCTAATACAAGTATACAAAATTCTTGACTTTCGTCCCTCCAGAATTGCATACGTGTTTACACCTTTAACGAATTTCCATTGTGAATTTCTTTACTTCCTATGGAAGGTTGACGTTGTACAGGTTTTTCCAGGGATTCTCGAGCCTGTTTCGCGACCAATATTGCAGCGTGTAAGCGTGCATCGCGAAACTTTCTGACACGCGCTCCTCGCACAACCATCTCGGGTCATCCTATATGACCAACGAGTCTGTTTGAACTGTTACGCCAGCCTAACCAGCCAAAAGTGTTCCCAACTCTAATCGATAAATACGCTTTAGCTTTTTGAAACGAGGAATCAGTTATCTGAGAATTAAGCAAAACCTGTTGCGACTGCATTATTGAGTGATACATGATATTTGAATTGCGAGCTTCCAGGCGCGACGATGTAATTCACCGATTTTCCTACAGTTGCCGATATAGGATTCGAATTTTCGTAGTTTCGCGAATGTTCTTCAGGTTTTGTTCAGATTTGGTGTCCTCCGTATATCGCGTGTGAATTCTATTTGGCAATGTGAAGTAGTGATCAATTTTGCTCGTGTTAGTTCATTTAAATTATCTATCCTTAGGAAGAATAAATTGATGAAGTCAAGTCGTTCTAGCACTTGCAGAAATATCCCCGAAAGAATTGATCTAAGCCAGTGTACATGTAAATGGAAGCAGCCTGAAATGTTGAATTTCCCGAATTTTCCGAACGAAAGATTTCAAAGTAATCTTCGGAATATCTCGGAAGTACCTCCGGCGTCAAAGAGTACATACTTTAATCAGTACTTCCAGCTTCTTCTAAGCTTTTTCTCCACGACTTCTTCTTCCCTTTTCCACTTCCCCACCGGTGGCAGCATTTGAAACTCGAATTTTCCCCGGATAATCCGGGCCGCAATTCTTTCCGTCGCTAAAGCGACAAAGAGAATGGCCAGCGGGGAGGCAAAATCGACGAGGTTTCGAGTGAAATCGAGTGAATTTCGTGTCGCAGCGAATACATTAAGCTTGAATGACACGGAGTCCGTGCGCAGAGCGAAAGAGCAATTGGTGTAACGGGCACGGTTATTCATTTCCACTGAAATGCAACGCTGGTAAATGTTTGCAAATGAAAGACAGAGATACGCGACAGGGTGATCCCCGATCGAGATGACGCCGTTTGTAAGCTTCGTCGCGGGCCACTCGCAAATAATTCAGGCCGATCCGATGATTCGTTTTACGTATCGTGCATCGATACGTTTCGATTGTGCAAAACTCCGCTCGCCAGCTGACCGGTTCCCGAAATTATTCCGTTCGATTAACGAAACGCTACGATTCTTCGTTCTAGCAGCCGTTCCAGATTTCTACAGTTTTGCGAAATGTAATTTATCAGCTTATTTGTCGCAATGGATTGAGAGCACCTTCAAATTTAAAGGAAGTTCGTACATTTAATTATGGAAACGGAAAGAGTCGAAATAATAGGGAAGTTTGTAGTAGAGGGCTGATATCTTTTTCTGTTTTAAAACTGAATGAAAGTATATCTATATCGTGTTTTTATCAATCTTATTTTAATTAATCTCGTGGCTAATCCTTGTCTAACTGTAATACCATCATCGCGTAAGTAATAATACGTATAAGTACCCAACTATTGCCACACTGAAGCATGGCAAGTTAGACGCAGGTGCGTCGCACGAACTGAACGCACGAGACGGTCAAAAAGAAAACTTGATCGGTCGGCATTTTTCGTTCCCCGTGGCTCACTCTTGCTCGAACTTCGATTTTCCATCACACGGCAGAAGCAAAAGAGCGACGGTATCTGGACACGATGCTCTGCCCCATGATTGAACGGCAGCCGGCGAAAAATAAACCAGGTCGTCGAGCATGAAACTGTGCAACGTGATGCCATTGTCCAACGAATAGAGAGAAGCGCACCCGCAGCCGCACGGTTGTCGTCCCTCTGAAAAATACCTGCCGTTGACGCAAATAAACTTCCCCAACGTCTAATGGATACAATCTCATCCCTCCGAGCCCCGTGCAACGTTTCTGCCGCTGTCGACCCAGATAGTAACCCCCTCGCCCTGGCTGGAAGCGTTCCTCCTTCTCGTTGTCGTCTTCGCCATTTACTCCTCCGCCTCTCCCTCTTCCTCCGTTTCTTCGTTTCTATCGCGGATGGCGTTTGCCACGGGACGCGTCCTTTCTTATTAATGGTCGTGGACGCGTTCATGACTGGAACCATCCCTCCGTGCCTCCGTTTTACGACCCTTAATCATCCGGACGCCGCAGAGTGGCGAACTTTTAAGGTTTACGCTCGCGGTGCGTCGACGGGACACGGTGTGCGTTGTAATTGGATCTTGTTAGGTGCTTCGCGTGAAACTCGATTACGCAACGACGATCTGCGGATCTGGGGCGATTTGTTGGGGCGGAAAAGAGTTCTTAGGCTTAAGGGTTGTTCTACTTCGAGCGGTAGTAACGTGCGGTTGGATTTAGTAGCTTTTGTCATTATTGCTCTTCGTTTATCTGCGCATTGCTATGCGAACTCCGAATGTGCGCTGTTTATTGCTCGTGCCTGATTTTTCGTGCAATATATGAATAAAGTAGGTGACGTTTACAAGCGTAGGAATGTTTACAAGAATGATTGTGAACATAATTTCGAGGATGTTGGATGATAATTATTTTTCTTTTGTTTTTTTTTTCTTTTTTTACTCGGTGCAATTTCACGGAAGGTGATACGATCGCGCGTTTTATGGAACAGTTAAATGTAGGTCTCGTCGAGTTATTGCACGCCTGTGTATTTAAGAGCCAAGTGTGACAAATCGGTCAGACTGACCACAGTCACGTACAGTAACAGTTTACCTCCATTTTACGAAGGCGTAGAATTCGTAAGTAGATTTATGGGAAGACATTTATTTGTTCGGCCAATGAGCAAGCACGCGGAGAACTATGATTTTTGCACTTTCAACGCGTTCAGCGTAACGCGACTCGCCAGTCATGCTGTACGGCTTGTTGTTAGAATTTTGTGAACTATTTCGCAGAATGTGCCTTCGGTTAACATTACTTCTAGACAGGTGGTGGATATAATAAAGATCCACCAATTATATTGTAGAATTAATCCTATTTACCATATAAATGTAACAATTGATATTTTCCGTTCCACGATTATTTTATTCTCTTTTATTTATACGTTAGAACGTCGCCCGGAATAGGGGAGGAAAATCTATTATTTCTGGCTTCATCCAGAAAGACTATCCTAGAAGTGCCCCAATCTTGGAGTATTGCCACATCAGAGGTATTCACCAGAATCTATTGTTTCTTTTTCTCGGTATATCGACGATAAATCACCTGCCCAGGAAAATCACTCATTCACGAATATCTCGATTGGTAGATCTCCCTTTCTAAAGTTGATCGTCATGCTCTACTGGTATCCCATAAACCTTACGTGAAACCTACGACCTCGGCGGAGAGGTATATAATCGCCCCGACCAATCTTCATTCCATCGCGCATTAACCCTTTCGGTGCCCGATGAACTGACAGTAATACATGTTAGAAAATGTTCACTCTTCCACTTACGCCAATTCTATGTAAATAACCCGACAGATTCAAAATACCAGATTGTAATCATCGTTTCATTTGTTACTTTACTGTACACTTCATTACATTTCGGGTAATGCATTTCTGTAGAACTGATACTATTGTGGAACAGTGAATTAGTCGTGCCGGTTATCAGCCATCTTCAGCCTACGTTCAGATAATTTCGTTCACATCAATTGAACCGGTGAATTCTAATTACTCCAAGGGGAATGCCGTGAAAAGAACGGAAGGCTATTGTATTTTTCTTTTTCTTCGGTCCATAGAGAGTGGAATGAAAAGTCTTTCCAAGTTATCTTTCACAGTTGACAGGTAAGCCTTTCTCCAGGAAATCCATTTCATTGGCGCCACGATGGCGCCCATGTTTCCATTACTTACCGATTAGTCAGCGGCAACTGACGCATAACTTAAAACCTTCGTGTAACGTTGTTCGAGTCGGTTTTTTTTTTTCAAACGTAAACACACTTTACAAATCAAACAATATCCCTCCTCGTGCATACACTTCGCGCATTAAGCGTTTCGATATACCCCGATGTATCCCCATTTTATATAGACTAAACAGCGAAAGGGTTGAAAAGGATCAACGACAATTGTTGAGAAGTTCGTCACTTTCTCAGCACGTTTCGCGTGAACGCTTTTTCAATAAGAGTTGCGTCGAAGTTCGAGTTCTTTCTCGCGTCTATCGAGCGTCCGTCGATGCCGTCGCGCATTGAACTTTAAACTTAGCCAACAGAGCGGAGCCGTTCGGGCGAGCCGTAAAATATTCGCACCGACTAATAACGCACCAGATACGATCACCCGGTTTACATCAGAACGTCGATGTCCGGATCTTTAGAATACAGCTGAAACGTTTAAGATTGTTATACGTACTATTTATAGTGCGCCATAAACGCAGCTTAATAGTATCGTAAAACTTGATCGAATTCCCATCGGCGTACATACGTAATCGGATAGAATAAGCTGTTCGATGTTGGCTTCGAATAAAACATTAGGAGAACAAGACACCGTGAATGGGGACGAGTTGGGAAAATCTTTTTTCATGGGTTGACATTTATGAGTAGCCGTAATTTGAGTGACTTAACTCGAACACAAGGGGGAGAGGGTGACGAAAAACACCGAACAAAGTCTATTCTTGCCTTACATTATTATTTACAATACTTTATAAATTTTACAATTTCCGTATTTCTAATACATTCTGTGTTAACATTCGATACGTACCCCCGGCACAATGGAACGTTGAGCTTCAGGTGAAAATTTGATTCACAAACTGCTCCAAAACGACCAGCACTGATTACCTTTTTCACTCATGTAAACAAAATTTTACACCTACTTCATACATTATATTCGAGTCTCTAGTTAGCAACTCAAAATTTTTTCCGTATTTTCGTAAAATCTTGAACAGCCAAAAATCTGGTCCGTGAATGAAAGACCCGTCACACCGTCCTCGTTACTGAAAAACCCATACAGAATGCTGGTCAAAATATTCCGCGAAACAAATTCTGTTCCGCGTTTCAACGTTTCAAATCGACCGCCATTGAACAAAAGTGTCGAAAGCTTCGAAACCCATGGCCTCCCATTGTGAACGAAGTGGAACCAGCCGAAGTCGACGAAGTGAAAAATTGCTCTCCTCCAATCTTGTCGAAGTATCTTTTAAATCCGGATCCCCTTAAGCAAACGAATGTCGCAAAGAATCGGCAAGATCTCACACCCCGATTCGTGTTTGCGTGGCGCGCGATAAATCGTCCCCGCAAGCAGTAAAGGAATCGGGCGGAAATTAGTCGACGCTCTTTTCCAGAGACAGCTGCAATGAAATAGGTGTGCGGGGACACGGGCAGGCGCCATGGGGTGGACGCTGGTAAAGGGGAGCGGAGAGGGTGGCGCGGTTGGAAAAGAAGATGTTCACCGGACGAAGTTCTCGGCGCCGTTAAACGAACTTGCGACCGGCCGTATTTTTTCTCCTGGCCGTTTTTCCTTTCAGCTCGGCTACTGTTTGTCCTTGCGCAACCGGGCCTGGATTCATTGTTGTCGCCGGGGAAACAGGAAAAAATTTGAAAGCGTGTCATGCGTCAGGCTTGAGTCTCGCCAATTGTAGTGTACTTATTTGAGAAGCATATTTAACATCAAATCAATGAAGATCATTGCTCTCTGCGTACCTTATTCATTACTGCTAATCAATGGCGAAAGTGCTGAACGGGGTTTACAAAAAATTCCGACCTGCCAACAAATCGTTACCAGACGAATTGTCAAAGAATCACCGAACGACTGGTTTTTCTGTTCAACTCATGGAAACATCGCGATTACAGTTCAGTACACTTCATAGATATTCTCGGTTTCCTGGCAGCCACCTCGACGACTGTTTAGTCATGGAGAAAATTACGCGTTTCCGTAGGGACGGGACTCGCGTTTCGCTAAACGGAACGAAGGAGCCAACGAAGATCGGATTTTCAATGGAAAACGGCCAACGCCACTATCGAGATGGTAGTCTATGATCGAGTCGTTCGAAAGTGGGGATAGTTATTTTGATTTTTTAAGCGAGAAAACATGTACCGCTGCTTCCAAGTCCGGGGAGGGGGGAGGTTTATTGAAGATCAGATAACCGTAAACGCCACGGCCTACGTGTTTCTCATTTCATGGAAAATGTTATCCACGAATGATTTCCGCTCGTTTCCGTCGATTGGCGAAATTGATATGCCAGGAGGTCCGTATAGCGGCCGCAGAGGCTGGTGCGTTCGTGGAATTTCTGTGGATTGGCTCTCGTGAAATATTACTCGACGTCAGGCATGAAATCTTTAATCTGTTCGATGCCGAGGTGCGAACGGAAGTGAAGAAAGCTCGCACCTTTTACGTTAAATAACTGTACATAAATAACCCTATATTAAATAACCTTATCTGAGAAGAGCCAACTTTTCTCGACTAATAGCGCAATAATTATATTTCTACATGGAGGGTTCGAAAGCCAATCGGCGCAGGTCCCTACCTTTCCCTGAACATGAGTTTCGTTGCTCATGAACCTCTTTGTCGTTAAAACATTCGATCGATAAATTAATCGTGTCGCATTGTCATCTTTTTCCAAGCGATTTGTAAAAACCTTATTTATCTCGGTTCGAGTTACACGGACCCCTCCATATATGCATATGTACATGAAAATGGTGATTTTTCGCGCTTCATTCACCGAGGCCAGTCCATTCGTATCTCCCCAGTCCCGAGGCGACAACCGCCAGAACAATCGCACCGCTTTCGTTCCTCCGCTTCGCGTATAACGCCTAATAAAACGCGGGCAAACACGTCATTCAGGTTAAATCGGGCAGAAACCGCAACAATCGTAGCGTCGTTGCCGGTCACGGTGGTGAAAATTTGGACAGAGAGAACCGGAGAGCGGAAACAATGGGAAATCTTTGAACGGCAGTAGCGCACGCGTCTTCGACAGCTGACGGATTAAAGAGCTGCGGAACGAAAGATGAAGGGGGACGCAGAACTCATTGAACAAACGGCACGGCGGTGTGAATGACCTTGCCGCTTATTGCTCGCCAGTCCAACGGGTTGACAGCGGATATGCAAATCCAGCTCATAGCTTGTCAGAGCCTGTCCCGTTTGCTCGCCCCTTTTTTCTTTGCACGGCCGGAGGCGGCTCGAAACCCGTTCCACGGAACGGGGGACTCGCACAATGCCGGTGGAAACCGAATTCTGTACTGTTGTGTTTCTGTGCCTGATGCGATACGATCCTTTCGATTATCGAGATGGTGTACGCGCCGATCGGGCGACACCTTTGTGAAACCGGAAATTGCAGGGGGCGGTTCGAGGCGTGGAATGTGGATGGGCAAGGGCACGGTGATTTCTTTGCGCTTTGACAATTAATACGGTGATGCGGAGGTGATTTTTTTAATGACGAATGTGCCGGAACGGATTGACGCATTTTTAATGCGAAATTACGAACGTTTAATTGTTTCTAGTCTTGAAAGAACGGGAAAATAGTAACTGTGATAGGTAAATTAATCGAAAATTGTGCAGCTGTGTTACAGGTATAATGGTTGAATAGAACGGAGCAGTGGTGGGAAAAATTGAATAAGACTTGGACGTAGCAGGTAGACACGAACGGTAATGACATTTAACTACTCGAACTAATAAATTCACAAATAACACCGACCGAAGAAAGTCGTTTCCTGTATTCCTCTTCGTCGAAACTTAGCTTTACCTCAATTACGGGTTACCTAGCGAACATAACGTACCCCGAGTGACAAGAACCCATTACTAATTTCAATCTCCCATCGGGCAAACAGTTTCCGCCTCGTCCCAGGAATTACTCGTCCACGAAGCCACGCACGTCTCCAGACGCTCGTCGCATTTCATTATTCCTTTCTCGGGTTCGAAATCGAAAGCGAGCAGCAAAGGCTCGCGAATGTATATCGTCACGGCTCGTTCCGAGTTGGCCGTAACAGACACGTATAAACACAGTCACGAGGCGGCCGGACCTACGCAAGCGCGTTTTCATTCACTCGCGGCGGTCTCGTGAATGGCACGAGAAACCGTGGGCGGACATCCGTGGCCCAAACGTGAACACAGACGAGACCGCGGCCTTTCTCTGACCGGCTTCTTTTTCATGAATGAATTCGCACCGCGTGTACGTCGCCTCTTCCTCCGTTCGTTCGTTTCTCAGCCCTCTCGTCGTACGCGCCCGTTTCACTTTTATTACTGTACCCGTTTCGTTTCTCCGTTTTCGTTTTGCTCCATCGCCATCTCACGCCTCGCATCGCCTGCGCGATTTGGTCGTTCGTTCAACGGTGTTCCGTTTGTTAACGTATCTTTCGCGTAGAATCGCGGACACCGAGGTCTTCGTCGTGAAATCAGAATCCAATTTTGCGTACGACATGACAAGTGCTGAATAACGGTATGCATGCATTGTCACAACTTGTACAACTTCGCAACAAACACCGTTGAACGAAATGCATCGTCCCAAAATTCGCGAAACAAGCGAAAGTGAAAACAAATTTGCTTACACCGAAGCGCCTCGCGATTTGTTCAAAGCTCTGAAAATATAAATCGAGATTGGATTCCTTTCCCGTGGGTCCCGTTTGCCGACGTCGCCAAAACTTGCTGCCGGTTTACGACGCGTTATGGAGAATCCGCGACTGAAGGGTTGGAAGGGATGGCTGTTGTTCGCCGTGTCCGTAAACAATCCGTCTACGTTGCGTCTATCGTGGAAGTTTCGATGGAAATTCCGCGAAACTTCTATCCAATTTCGTCCACCGTGCTTGCTGTATCCATTTATGCATTGCGTCGATGTAGATGCTGGAGTTTCACCGTCGTGCGGTGTCATCGATCATTTGTTCGGCGCGGGTTAACTTGTCGAGACTTTTGGTAAAAAAAAAAAACAAAAAAAAGGAACGACGTGATCCACCCAGGTAGTAAGAAGCGAGTGAATGGACGGTACGTCTGCGAAAGCTGACGCAAAGTTGTGTACTCTGGGTTTTACATAGATTTTTCAACGAAGGAGAAGTTGGGGCGCAGCTCGACGCCGAGATTCTGCCTGTCCGAGGATTTTCACTCACTTTTTGGCTGGCTCGTACGTGTCAGTTTTTATTTCGCGGAAATTCGAATAATGGTTCGCTGCAGTCGAACTTTGTGCATTGGAAAGCTTTTCCTCGTGCTGTGTGTAGGTTCACGCATTTGCACGTGAATTGTTAGATTCCACGTAACGTGTCTATGTAAATTTTAATTAAAGTACATTTTTGTATCTGAAAGTTCATCACGTATAATCATTTTTATGATTATCCAAAAGAGGATAGTTGGATTTAAATCAGTGTTTTAATTAACAAAAAACATGTACGTAAAAAATTACGTTCAAAACAAAAACATCCCCATCAACAAGAAGATTATTATTATTACTACTAGAAAATCTCAATTTATAACTTATCCGGTTTGACCGTTGCTCCTCAAGCAAACGAGAATTGCGACGCTATTTCCCTTCCCTTCCAAGTTCACCAAAGTCACCCTCCCCATGAACAGAAAAACAATCACCGCCTACCCCTTCGATAATAATCGCATTACCCCCGAAACTTCGTCGCATCTAATTTCAATCAGGGTTCAAGCTTCCCCCCGTCCCTAAACAGCCTCAAGTATTTCTACGTGTTGAAGCTTGGCACACGAGCAAATAGTACTTAACCACATTTCACCCTCTTACATCCTCATTTCGCACGCACTCAATGAAGCCACTCCGCCTTGCCGTTTTCGGGAAGAATCCGGATGATCCGGGTCCCGCGGGGAATCGCCGAAGTTCCCCCTTCTCTCAGCTGGCTTATCGACTTTACGTAACATCGTCGTCGACGAGTAATGACGAGCTGCTCCATCGAGGGATACTTTAGTCGGAAGATCAACGCATGCTCCACCCGGTTTCCGCCCCCCTGGCCTTGCTCACAAACAGAGGGTTGGGTAATGTCATCCCTCTTGTGTCTGGGGAAACGCCGTCGTTACGAAAGGCCGCCTGCACCGTCACTGTTTCCCGATTAAAGAGGTCGGGTCAGCGTCATCGTCGTACATACAATGTCCTGTTTGCGTTGACAAACCAGCCATGTAATGAAACCTCTTGGGACGACTGAGGGAGTAGCCAAGCTACGCCGAGGAGATAAATGTCACGGCACACGTGTCAAAGCAAGTAATTGCAATTTGCAGTTTAGTTCGGCACAGTCTGAGACTTTGGTAATTAAGGGTGGTCGGGTGGGCCGGGATGGAAAAATAAATTGTGGGTGGCGGGGCGGCGGGGTGACGGAGACGCGGTGGTTTATTTTGGGATAAACTGAGCGTGTAATGAAAACTGCGAGCCATTTGTCTGGTGAAAAAGCGCAAGAGATTCGAGCTGGTTTCGGATGTTTACTTTTTTTTTTTTTTTTGGTAGGGTCTTCTGTTTGGCAGTTTTAATGCGCGAAGAATGAGAATAAATTCCGGAATGTAGTTAATGTTATGGGAGTTAGAGACTGGGGAGTATGCCTGCGTTCAGAGATAGTCAATTGTTTAGTGTAAGAGAAAGTACATCGGTACTACGACTGGATTGTAAATTATTAATTCACTCGGAAAATATTGTTCGCGCGAAAACTCTATTCAACTTCTGCGCGAATGTCAGAAATATTCTGTATGGGAGTAAATTTTCGCTGAAATTTTCGCTGACCAAAGCGTGAACATTCGATCTACGATTACAAATGCTATTTCTGAGCTGTAAATAAATATAAAAGTTCTCAAATTTTCGACATTACGAAAGCTTTCGTTTACGCTTTCGAAACGAAGTTCCCATTTTTGTAATTGCCCCCAAAATTATTGACGGCTTTCGCGAAATAATTTTACACTTTAACTATCCACTATCAATACCCCAACAAAAATAAAATCGACCCAATTTTCTTCAGTTTTCCTCTCGAACATTAAGTAAATGGATAACATCCTATATTCACCCGATTAATCTAGTGGCATTGTAAAAACGTTTACTCCGAGGAGATCAATTCAGCGTGAACGATACGGTTCCAAGGAACGATCGCGTGAAATGTGGTGTATCCAGATTCCGTTCACAGAAAACGGAGGATCCGCCTAGCAGAGAGTTTGAAAGCTTCGACGACGTTTGACAACTTGAATTTCGCGTCGATACGTGTTTCCCCGAAGCTTACACTCGTTGAACGTCCGTTCCAATGAAACGACAGAATAGAAGCGCGACGCTCTAAGCGGGTTAGTGTCAAAGCGTCATTTCTTATAGAAATTATGAAGCTGAGCGATGGATAATTGAGCGAGTAATCGATATTAAAATAGCGGAAATATGACGAAAAACAGGAGTTCAGTTGCCAAACCGGCAAGTTCAAAAATAAGGATACAAACGGATGGCCAAATCGAGAACGTACATCGTGAATATCGATCGCGATTCCTATACATGTATTCCAATATTAATGCCCGAACGCCAACACATTTCGATTCGCGATCTATGTTTCGAAAACGTGGACGCACTTTCGCACGGTGTCCAACGCGGCAAAGAAATCGAAAATAGAACAGAATTACACGAGCATCGTCTGTCACACATCTGCCTGTAAAAAAGAAGTTTCCATTCCGCCGCGAAGAGTACGATACGGCGGTGCTCGCTCCGCGAGATATCCTGTATTCCGAGGTGAATAGAATCACGCCGCGAGGTTGTCGTTGACGAACACAAAAACCGTCGCGGCAAAAACATGAGAAACGAGTGGTGTAACCGCGGTAAAACAGTCAGCGAAATAGCTGTTCGCCGCTCGGTTGGCCGCAGACACCGCGATCTTGCCTCGCGACCACGGCGACCTCGGGTATACGAGTTTAGTCGACGATTTTTCTTCAACCGCAGGATGAGTGCGATGCG
Source organism: Nomada fucata (assembly GCA_948146005.1). Classification (NCBI taxonomy): domain Eukaryota; kingdom Metazoa; phylum Arthropoda; class Insecta; order Hymenoptera; family Apidae; genus Nomada; species Nomada fucata. The sequence continues at coordinate 12,729,174 of OX411275.1, forward strand.
GTACGGCACGTTGTAATGCGCAGAGCATCGGTACAAACGAAATTGTCGGGGCGAAAATTATGGGAACCTCGTTCTTCGAACAGGTTCTGATTCCAGGCTAGAACCTTCCGTTGAAGTGAAGTCGGTAGAAGTTGAGAATCGTGCGGCGCAGATTTTTCTAAACGTTTCGCTCGTGAAGACTCTGTTAGACGGCTCGTCGAAAGTGAATTTCGATGCACCTCGGTAGAGGAAAATTAAAGAGCATAAGGGTGCGATTCGTTTAAAATAAGCCCGTGTTTATTCGTTTTTCATTTTCTGTAAGAGCGATACGTTTGTATAAATTGAAGTAGTTTCGCAAGTTTCTACAAGTATTGTGCAAGACGCGTTTCCCTCAATTGAAAGAAATGGCAATTCGTTTGGCATAACAATACGAACAGCTGAGACTCCAATTGTTCATAAATTTTCAACAGAAGGCAAACTCTGCTCGATGCAAAACTTAATTCCTCTCCTGCTGCATCGAAATACGAGTACATATCTTCCACCTTCGTCGAGGTATTAATCCAAGCCCACTACACCATTCCCCAAGTCCCCCCATTCACCAATTTCCATTGCAATTACCATTACACCGGTCCCAGTTGGAATCAATTTTTCGCGTCATCGAGGGCGCTTAATTGAAGCTCCTGCCTAACAAGAAGCTCGTAAACGCCGTCTTAACGCGCCGCTGACAGGCAAGCGCTGCATTTTCCCATGCCATTCACCTTGCTCCACGCTCACCTGCTTCCCAACTTGATTGTCAATGCCCCTAAATCAACGTAGTTTCCCGCTCCTCGGATTAGCCATCACCCGTCGCTGATGAGACGCCGCCATCGAGCATCCACCTTCGTTTCCAAGGGTAGAAACCCTTGGCACCAGGTCTCGCTGTTAATTCACCGTAGACCCGGTTAGACGGGGAACGCCGTCGGAAAATTTGGCTGAGCCCTTCGTTGAAGTTCGTCGTTTCGGGAATTAGTGCCTCTTAAATTGCGACGAATTTATTAGACATGCTTTAGTACGTATCTGGGTTTGTCTTTCCCCAGCCAACCGAGTGCAAATTTGTTCGCGAACGCTCGGGACGCAAGTCTGCGCGATTCATGAAAACTTCGCCTGACCACACTTTGGTCATTCTACTGGAAAAGTGAATTATTCGGTGCTGTGGAATTAGTAGCGACGGTAGTTGGGATTACATTGACCTTTTGTAAATTCTTCTCACAACATGGAAAGGTTGTGCCCTGTGATTGAAGTCTTTCGTCGTAATCTAAACGTAAACGTTTCGCGAATTGTGGGAAAACTTTGATTCCGTCTTTCTGCGAGGTATATTGAAACGAAAGTCGGTTGCTCGTTCCTTCGTCGTCGCTATCAGTTCCATCCTCTGTCTGGGTGGCACACGAGTGAATTCAGGACAGCTTACAGTAAGTCGTTTCAGATCCGCCGTTACATTACATCCAGCATGTCGCGGAGAAAAAAGGGATCGGCGTTGCCCAGTTACAGACACTAATTTATTTCGCGACGTACCACCGACGTTCAAGGAGAACTACCGAAAGCTTGATTTATACATCCACGTAAAATGTTTCCTCCATTCCCCGTCGACCAGCCCAACCAACCCCTCCGTTCTTCTCCCCAGCGCCGTTTCTCTCGACCCGCGCTGCATCGAATTTAGCAATTCAACGATGTCTTTCGCAGGTCCGCGGCGGACAGTTGCCAGTTTTCCGGTATTTAACGAAGGCATAATGGCGAACGCGTAGTTATGCAGCCGCACGAGCATCGCGCGGCGGATGTATGCACTCAGCCCGGACGAAATTAAGGGCATCATCGTTTTAATTAAAATCCTCCGGTTGCGAACCGCCATCAGTTTATGTAAATCTCGCTGATAAATGGCCCTGCATGATATACGATGAAGCTGTCCGGTTATCTCGATCACCGTGACCAGCTCGGCCACACTTTTAAACGCCGTTACACTTCTACAGCCGACTCCGTTTCGTCGGGTGGCGCGCCGCGTTACGTCCGTCTATTTATGGGGCGGTGGCGTTGTTTCGGCGCCTGTGCCCCGTTGGACAGAGATGGAAAGAGAACGGGGGTAACGGGCAAGGGGGTGTATTATATATTTTCCCTGGACATCGTATTCCTCGCGGCAACTTCGCCAGGACCTCTTTTCACCTCCGCGGAATGGAAGTTGGAAATATATTGCACGGCGACGGGGGCATTAATTGCACGAGATTGTTTCGCAAAGCGTTGCGGCGGCCGGGAGGGGTGAATTGTGCTCGATGAAGGATAATGTAAATAGCGTTGGATGGGAAAAACCGGACGATGTTGCGTAATGAGTTTCTTTTGGGCAGTTTTATCCGATGCTTCGAGCATTACCTTCGTGGGAGATTTATGGCTCTAGAAATTTGGCGCAGATGCGAATCCGGGTTGCGCGTTGTAAGAGGGTTACGAATATGTTGTGAGAATTCTCGTCTCAAGTTAATTCTGTTCTCGATCCGTTACGAGGCTGACGGTGAAATTATATCCCGGGATAAATTTAATAATGATTTCAGCTGTCCGATACTGGGAGTGTATTTAATTCGTGTTCTTAATAGCCGTATGATAAACGACGATAAACATTAATCATCCACGCGGCGGCTATAGTTTTATATAGCCCGCCGCGTTCCTAGGCTAATTTATCATCGTTCCATTACGGTCTCCGCAATAAAGCATATCGAGACTGGTGCAGTGATACCGTAGAATCGATGCGTAAAAAGCCCGCAAATCGCTGTTCCGCGGATGAAAATTCACTTACCGGCTTTCAAAGCGTCTTTCAAGTTCTCTCGCCCCCTGTTATTATTCGCGGATCGTATTCAACAACGGCGTCGCCATCGAATTTCGCTCCTCCTGTTATTTACAACGATCAGTCAATTACTGTCCTTCGAGGCAAGCCTGGAAACAAACAATTCTATCTTTGCGCGAAAAAGGCAAATCCCGCAGTCCAATTGAATGCAACCCGACGCGAAGCACAAATTCACGATCACCCTGCTGCAACAATAAATCATCCATTCAAAATAATTCCACGCCTGAGGGACCATATTTCACAAAATCCGAGAGCTTTATCCCCGCACTTTTTATCCCGTTCCGCGCGCAATTAATACCGTCCAGCAAGAAACGCTCCATTAAAACAATACACAACGAATGCCCGGCGCGCAGTGCGTCCCGCGAAAAAACGGGACGAAAGCTCGGGCTTAATAAACGGGACACCAAAAAAAAAAAAAAAAAAAGAAAAGAAAAACAACTCTCAACCCCTTTCGCCTTCTCGCCTCGCGATCACTGGAACGCGAGAGCCGAGCTCTCCCGGTTGCGCCGGCGATCGCAAAAACGAGAAGTCTCGCCGATAAGGTAAACGCGACGGCTAAAAGCGCGTGTTCCTGTTCACGTGTCCGTTAGCATAAGTTTCCGATAGTCCTATCGAGGGACGGCTTCACGGTTCTGGCTCGGGGTTTGCGTTCGTCGCGGCCGCGTCGTCGCGGTATGCAGATCTCGTGTACCGTGCCGGCTTTAAGTGCCGCGTAATTCAGCCCGGAACCCCTGACCCTCCGCATTCAGCTTTCCTCCCCCGTTTCTTCCTTTTTCCCCGCCTCTTCCGCCGTTTCCCGGTTGCGCCGGTTGTCTCCTCGTGCGAGCGTTCTCTTTAACCGTGGAAAACGCGGTTGCCTCCGGGTGCTCTTAGATAGTTGCGTGCGACTACGCGAGGTCGCGGGAACGATTTTACTTCGGGACGTCGGTCGGCCTGTTCTTGCGGCGCACCGGGAGAATCGTCGGGCTGTAAATTCTCGGGGATGGGACGCAATGGACGTCCGGTTCGACAGAGATCGTTGCACTGCGTATTGGAAACTACGAAGCGGTCCTCCGGGTATAGATGTTGCAGGTGGTGGGAAATAATGTTTCGAAGACTGCAGTGCCGATTAGAGTTCAATCTCGTATTTTGTTTTATCGGTATATCGCGGTCGATTAATATTTTTTGCAATATTTTGTAATAACCATAATTGCGATCAAATATAATTATTGCAATAGCAATGCAATGTTTACCGCGTTCGATGCGGCAGGGTAACAAATTTCGTTTTATAAAATTCGTAAATAATCCAATTCGATTCTGCAATTAGATGTAAGTGTCAAAATTCAGTAAATAAAATACATTGGTGATAGATCGAGGAGTGAGAATAACGGATTTCAGTAAAAGAAATTGCGAAACCATGCGCGTGTAACCCCTTTTAGCAAGGACCCCTTAGAAATGACGGTTGAAGATACGAAGCTGCAATTTGTCTCGTGTGTAATATTTTTTCGCTCGATCGATCGACCAACCGATGAACGCCCGAGATTCGGCCCGAACGAGATCGTGTAACGTATGTTGAGTGATTTATCGCGAAGTCGTGCCACTTGAATCGTTTCTTTTCGTGGCGCAGGAAGAGTGCAGCATAGTCGATTACCGTCCTTGTGCCGGTGCAATTTAGTTTCCGTTGCCAACGCTCACTTGTACCTGGCTTAATGAATTTTTGTGAATTATGGACTGCGGTTGATGAAAGGGTTGCTTTACAGATTTACAGTACAAGTGTTTCGCTGTTGCAGGAAGTTTCTGATAAGGAATAATCGCGTGCCGGTGAAACCACAGCATCCCAAAACTTGAAACTGAAAGAAACTTCCATTCCTCGAATATTCAACAATTTCAATTGCAAAACAGCCCTATTTACCGAAACACTCGCAGAACAGAGACGACATTAAATATTAAGATAGCAGAGCAAGATTCTAGTGAACTGAGAAGGGAGATCTCGTATCCCCCCCGGAAATAATAAAAACTGATAATTTAAATAGAGAATAACCAATGAAAATGGCAATTAAAATTGCCCTGGGTAGCGCGTTCGAATAGAGATTTATTAATCGAGCTTGCATCGATAAGATTATAGCCTGCCAGTAATATATTCGCATCGAAAAGGATTCCCCCAAGCGATTCTCGAGTAACGGACAAAAAAATTCCGATCGCCGCGCTCGCCATTCTCGTATTGATTTACTATCTGTTTATATCTAAGGCTAGCAACCAGCCATATCGTTTTCGTGTTAGGCGTTACTCGATGACAACCGTATAGGCTCTCCTTGGCACGTGTCGTGAGAAGGAACCGATTTTTCGAGAAAAAAATCGTTCCGATTCTGGGGTGCAATTTTAAATGCAAAGCGTGCATTGAAGAAACTGATCCCTCCAGGTCAAACAACGTGAGTGTACTTATAATTGCGCTGCATGATACATGGCACTCTCAAGGTAGCAGGGTAGACTTGTTACATCAACGTATACCTGTTTCTCTCGGTTCTTAGTAATCGTGATACACCTTCGTAGTACCTTGAGATTATCGTTTGCTTAAGTTCTATGTTTTTTGTATGCTTTGTATAAGCCACGAGTATTTTCTATATCATTTGATACGATCAAGTATCCATTCGATAAGCGATAATCCCGACATTCTAAAATTTTAAGCACTTTTCTACCTCGCTGTATTTCCAAAATCTACTTCTCGTTTCAACATTAACCGATAGGACTCGAATGTTTTCTCTTTCATTTCTGCAATCTTTTCTTACGATCTTTGCACGCCAAGGTATTTTATACAAACTCCACCTGCAGTATTTTTTGGTTTAATTCCATAATTTGTTTCGTACGTGTTGAATGGCCTTGTTTAATTAATTATCAATAATAACCAATTAAGCTTGAACACGATAAAGATGTAATCTTTGTTAAAATCAGTATGTTAAAAAAAAATCCCATTCTTCGTGTCAGGGCGTTTAAAATGTAGCGAAGCTGAGATGCAAAATGGATACCCAGGTCCTGTCGTACGGTTTCTGAATAATTCATAAGTTTTAATACAAAGGACACCTTCGCTTCGTCGATTTCCATTAAATCGCGATACTTTCATTTCGTTTCATTAACCCAGCGGCCGTTCCTGGAGAATTTCGCATTGCCGGTTTTCTTGCACTACCGATCGTCCCAGATACGTCTCCTAACTTCCTGTAATCGAGAAATTTCTTATTGAGCCGGATACGAACGGCTTCCGCTCGGCTTCCGCTCGGCTTCGAAAGCTGTTGTGAAAATTAAACGACCATCGGAATCTACGATATAACCGTGCAGATTCCATGGAAAGCGTTGATTCGAGTTATGTTTCTCCCATGCAAAATATTTCTGGCTCTTTTCAGAAATTGCAAGTTCGTGGAATTTTGTCTGCGTTTACGGTAGACCATAGTGATTGTGTAGATATTACGCATGGTGTTTGGGAAAATTAGGATAAATTCTAATGTAGAAAAATATATTCAGCTTATCGCATGACGATAATTATTTGCTGTACTTCGTGTTGAAGTTTTTTTCTACTTTGAGAAATTGCAGTAATTTTAGAAATTAAAATAAGTCAGAAATGGTTGGTCCAGGATTTTTCCTTGACCGTTAGTACAATTCCCAATCCTCTGTTATTTGATAGATTCAATAATATATACGACTTCTAAAATATTTGATATATGGAGTATACATATAATAATAATTTTTCCTCGTTAAGGGCCGTGAAAGAAAACTTCGATAAATCATCATTCACTTCTGCCGCTTATAAATCCATCGTGTTGTCATCCACTTAAGACACCTGTCTCCGTACCTAAGCCGTGGATCAGATACGTAATCCTCTTGATATATCCACCAGCCCTAGACCGAGAACATTCCTCAGAACCTTTCTCTCCTTTTCCCCGCATGCCTCCACGTATTTAGTAATCTATTCCACCAAAATGTTTGAAACATCTTTCTTATGGAGCACAGATACAAAGTCTACTCATCAGAAAAGAAAAATCGTATTTGAAATCTCGAAATTTTCTTTCTCACAGAGAACACGAAACAAATATCCAATCGTTTCCCAAATAAAATAATCTCAAACATACGAAACGTGAACACCCCTTTTCGTTACGTTCAAGTCGACGGAAATAGACTTGATTCTGGAAACGAAAAGAAACGCGTGTCGTCGAACATTCATAAATCCGGATCCGATATAAGACAAGCGTATGGGCAAAACGACCACACGTTCGCGCGTAGCGTCGGGCAATAAATAACCATAATTCCCATCGTCTCGTTCAACGAACGAGAATTCGCGACGAGTGAACGCGAACCGTCGCTCGTAACGCGACCCAATGCGTCGGCCAGACGGCGAAGCATTCGTTTTTTCCGTACAGCAAAGACGCGTTAACCAACGGCAGGTTAATCCTTGCCACGTTTCAGAGACAAACACCCGGTACACCTTGCGTGCAGCTTGTAATGCGAGCACGGTCCTGAAAGATCATCCGATTAAGAGGGCAGCGAGCTACGATCACACGCCGTGATACCTCACGTGCACAGGATACGTGACGTCGGCGCGTATGTACATACACGTGCATACACGTGCAGACGTGGAAACCCAGGACGACCGTGGCGTTGATCCTGCAACTCGGTGTCAAGTATTCCCATCCTGCGGATTAACGATCGACTGACAAATCAAATTTATTGCGAGATTTCGTTCGACTCGCGTGATGGTCGATGCAGTCAAATGAGTGTGAAAGGCTGCCGTTGCTCGCGTCGCGTCGCTTCCTCGATACGCATGAATTAAGGCGGTCGTATACGCGGAACATGTAGGTACGCGTATAATCGAGAATACGAATCTGCTGTTTAACCTATTGGCTGGCTGGGTAATTTGCAATTTGCAAAAATTCGACCGGCGATACGGAGGGAATAAATTATTTATTGAAAGTGTGTACTGCGTGTACGATAGAATTTTAAATTGCGCTGAATGACGGGGAATGTAGAAACATCGGCTGTCCCTACTTGCGTTACTGGCTTACAAGTTGATCGGATATTTTTAGTCCCCTGGAACTGGGAACTGTGCGAATGATACTTGTGGATCACCTTTGCTGATTAACCGTGGGCTGTCGGTGTATTATTGGTTCTTATTATCTTTTCTTTGCGATTAATTCGTGGGAAATCGTGCTTTCATTTGCGTCTGAGGATTTGCACGCAAATGTGCGAGATTTTGACGAGTTCAAATGTCAGTTCGAAAAATATGTTCTCAGGGAAGAAATTTTCGGCGCGCCCAAAATTGTTTCGGCCGACCAAAACGTCAAACGCAACTGTTACATTCCGATCCTAATCATTCGGTACACTTATTCGGCACACTATATTTAAATCTACGGCCCCGCTCCGTGCAGACAACGATCGTGGTTACAATTTTTCAACATTATTTCCAAGCGCATTCGCAACGAACGCCCGCAGCGAAAAATCTAGGATTCAAAGCAGCGAGGAAAGAAAGTAATAGAAAACGCTCGAACAAATATTCACCATATTTTTCCAGCGTCTAGCACGGCGTCGACGATGAAATTTTTTTACCCAGCTGGCGTAAAATCTGGCTCCCGCGCACTTTATTGTATTACGAAACGTGTGCAACGAGAGCATTAAAGCAAGCCGACGAAAAAAAATGGAAAAAAGAGAATAGCGTATATGTTTATGCATTTCTATCCCCGTTTACCGTGATTTTTATTTTTTTATTTCAAAATATCGCTTCGCGTGTCTCGCGGAGCGAAAAGCTTTTTCATCGATGGTATCACAGCGGAATACTCAATTACCGTGCCATCGCTTATTTGAATTTCCCATTATACGAAAATCTGTTAGCCGAAGTATCGATAATCCGAAACAACGAGCTTCCCCATAGAATTTCGTGCCCGAAATATCGCCGCGCTCTCCGCGCCTCGTCCATTGAAGCTTCATCGGCGAACGAAACGGCACAGTGTCCCGTGGAGTTCGTCCCCGTTTCCATGAAGTCCGCGCAACAATGAGCCAAATGGAACAACGATCCCGCGAGCAAACTCGAAAGCGAGTTTTGTTCACCGGAGCACGTGTCGCGATTTTTTTATCCGAACGAAAATCGAAACTATCGGAACGTTGGAAACGCGTTTCGCCGAGGCGCGAACACGCGAAAGCGGATATCTTTCGTGGGCATTATTTTAATGGCGCTCGTTGCAGGCGCTCGGTTCGAGCGAACGCGTCCGCGAGATATAAATGTCTATTGATGGATTTACTGGGAATGAGTCGGTAAAGATAGAAGCGTTTGCGGGGCGGAGAAAGACTTAATGAAATCTTCGACGAGGAAATTATTCTTGTGGTTACGTCTGTTCTAATATTAATATCTACGATGTACAATATTAGTCGTCCTGAATAAGAATTTAAAGATGATACAAATGATTTGTACTCCTTGCTTCGTCGTTAAACAATTCGCGTTTCTACTCCGGAAAGTGTTCCAATGAAACATATCGTGCTCCTCGTTGAAGAGCATCAAGTAACAGCTTGGAATTGGTATTCGTATAGCATAGCACGACACGCGTCCTCCTTGCGAATTCTTTGTCATGCAATTCTCGCAGTTAGCGCACGGGTTCTTTCAAGATCAGATCGACACCTCGCTATTTGCTCGCCGTGGGGGCAAAAGAAGGGCGGCTCCGTCTCGGAAAGCCGCGTTTGAATAAAGAAATCGATGGGGATCGTCGATCCTTTGCAAACAGCCATCGAGAAGCAAGCGTCCCATCGATTCTGCCAAGCAGGTGATCACGTCGGGTCAAGTGTGACTGATAGGTCTTACGTCGACCTATCTTTTGTTACTGTTCTATTTTTTTTTTTTTTTTTTTTCTTTGACGCTGTTTCTTCGATCTTTCCCCTTCTTCATATCGCACGTTCGATCTTCGTTGTTCCTTAAAGGCATCGTCGTCATGATTTTTCCTTGCCGTTGACCTCCTTTGGCCCGGCTTGCGCCGTCCGCCACGTTCTAAATTTTCTATGAGGGAGACAGCTAGAATTTTAATGCGTCTTTGAAGATTTGACAAATATTTCGTTCCATCGACTGCTGTCGGTTATTCTGGACGACGAACGGCGACGGCGAATTTGTGAGCCCTCTTTTTTAATAAACGGAAAGGTAACGACAGTGTGCACGAACTTTGTGCGTAAGCGAGTACATTGATGCAGGTTCTCAGCTTTTCATGATGGGATTAAAATTGTCGAGGAAGCGCGGGTCGCGCGTGTGTGTTTCGCGGAATATAATAACAATAGTTCCGTTGACTTTTACTCCGGGCATAAACTGGAGAACAATTACACCACCGCGCAATAATTACACTAATTACGATTGGCATAATGCAGGAAGGAAGCAAAAGTGTTAAGGAAATTGAAACTAATATTTTATCAATTAATATTCATTTAAGTGGTGCAGTTTATAGGCCTCGCTTTAATAGCGTATCCAAAAACGTCCATTAAAACTCTGGACTGTGTGCTGCAATTTATCAAGCGAACTATACCATTAAAATTCCGTGCGATACGTGTTTCAAATAATATACAATTGCAACGAATATTCAAAAACACCAAAGCGAACCAGAAACGCGGCAGCATATCCCTCTGAAAAGCACTTCGCCCTCGTCGAAAATATTACGGTTACACCCCGCGCGGGTAACCTGCACAGGGGGCAGCAGTGTCGTCGCGTAGACACCAGGGAATGGTCACCTGACTGTTTCCCCCCTGGGTGGCGTCAAAGATGAAAGAGAGGTTAATTACGTCTGCTTGTGTATCGTAAGCAAACGTGGCACGCGTATGAAAAGACCTGGCTGCCCTCTTTCTTTCGTTCTCGCTTAGCTCGCCTAAAGAATTGCTAATTAGCTGAGCCTTGCTCTTTTCCGCCGGCCTCTGTTCCCGCGCGTTATTCCGTCCTCTGCGTCGGCCTGCTCGTCTTTGACTTCAATTCTTATCCCTCTTTCGTCTCTGGCCCATCTGCGCGGACGTCTTTCGCGACATGCGTTTTAGAAATGACTTTTTTAGACGATGGTCCCAAGAAACCTAGGGGGCAAAGCTTGCACCGGGTGTGGTGTGTATTGGAGAAGGGAGGAAATGTTTCTAGAAGACCACGTGGTAAACATGTGTGTATTAGTTTAAATTATTAGACGAAATAGTTCTGGATCTGTTATATAAAATGTCGTGTGTTTTTCACTTTACTCTGCGATGTACCCCGATTCGAATCTCAATGTTTCTAAACGTTATAAAAATATCTGGCGGGTGTATTGTATTTTAATTACCGACAAAGATATTTGCGTTGCAATGAAACGACGAAAGGTAGAAAGTCCCGTGCACTGTCTCGATCATTTTTCGGTATTTACATCCTGCTCTGGAAATATCGAAGGATTGATCGCGTCTCGTGACGGAAGCCGGTACTCGAACGAAGATCCACAGGGGGTAGGCAGGTTCGCTCGGGCCGAAGACGAAGTCCGGATAAACGTTTCAACCACGATCGATCGCGTGCAATACGCATCTGCGAGGGTTCGTTTAAATAGCGCTCAGGCATCCATGAAGAATCTCGGCCCTCGCGCCTTCATCGAGATAACATCGACGATATCACTGATAGCTGGTTACTTCGTCAATAGGCGTGGATCCGTTTTCAGTCCTTTCCGAGAGAGCACGATTTCTTTGCCGTCGCACTATTAACGCACCTCTGGGGAATTAAGAGACAAGACTGACACGGTCAGACTGTGTGCATCCAATTAAGTGGAACTTACAAAAACGATTTAGTACACGCTTGGTTAGATTTCTGGTTATTATTATCGGAAATAGGCTAAAATCTCGAAGCTCGACGCCATTGGGCGTAGCTCTTGCGACTTGTCAAAGACGGCACAAATGGTGCGCGACAATACAGAAAACACGACGTCGAATCCTGCTATCCAATACTGTTAATTCAGGATCCGCATAACTTGATATAGCTCGGCTTAGCGCTGTTAAATCCGATACAGTCTTTCCTAACGTCACAGAACGGGATACACATCGTTTCACCGAAGTCGAGGAATTCGATATGCGTATCTGTGAGCTCGCGAAAGCTTGATAGTAGATCGATAGTGAAATGATTATTTTAACGCTGGATATGTTACCATTGGTGTATAGATCCAGGTTGAGCTTACACGTTGAGCTTGGACCCAAGAAGATTTTGGTGATCAGCAGACCTTGGGGCCCAGTCCACCCTGGGAAGTGGGCTCTGGGGCCAACTAGACGTCGGAATCAAATCAAGACATCGATAACTTTCTACTTGAAAAACTCACGCCCGTTTCGAGAACCTTTCGTGACATTCGCTGAACTCTCAGTATATGATATCGATTTTCCGTAGTGTTCATGTAGATACTTATAAAAACCGAAGATTTTCGGTTCGAAAGGTAGAAGACCAACATCGTCCAGGTATAATCTAACACAGAGACAATTTGGTGCGTCCATAATCTGAGATACCAAGTGGAAATTATATCGTGTTTAACGTCGTGGAACTAAATTCAACTTTTAATTTAATACCAACACGTACGTCCGGTACAGGAGAATCTTTCTTTTGCGATATCTTTGCCTCCCCGTCATCCACCGCGACCATCTGTGTATGGGACTTTAGTCCGTACACTGGTATGCCCCGGTCTCATTTATATCTCCGAAAGAAACGTCAAACGATGCGGAAACTGAGATAATGTTCCTATCAGACGTTCCTTCTTTTTTCGCAGCCGACCGAATATTATCGACCGATGTCCTCGTTGCTTCGAGAACTATCCGTAACTTCTTCGTGGCTTTTGGATTTTTCCGCGTGGCTATTCTAAAACGCTGACGGGGACAGAGTAATCGGAATTTGATACTTGGTCGATACGGAAACGTAATTTTTCATCGAATTGATTGAGTCCGATCGGATGAAAAGTTTTTCAGACACAGTCGTTGCCGCGAGTGAAGAAAATGTGGAAAACGAAATGATTAAAAAATTCAAAAATAGAATTCACTTTCCTTTCTCGAAATAAAATCTGACATGAAAGTTGTGCCGACTTATTGATGGGCTTAAATTCATATTTTGTATGTATATAATGTATAGTTCATTGTACTAATTTTATTGATTAACTTCCCCAATTTGTTCCACCTCAAGAATATTCCGTTCTCCCTGTTAATAATTAACTGTTCAGCGCAGATTATCTCGTTAACGATAGCGTTCGTATCTTACGATAATTCGCTTCACCGAGATCTTGTTATACTGACTATGAAATGCTTTCTGTTACGATGTACCAGTTTCCACAAGTCCCGAGCGAACAATCAATCACTTGGCGTAAATCGCCCAACAAACCGTCAGACGCAATTGCATTTAAAGCGCGAGCCTTAGTTACTACGCAACTTACCGACCTGGCATTATCGGAACAATTTCAACGTATCGCTGTCTCGTCGCATAGCTAAAACGTTTAAACAAACACGGAGGGAATCTCATGATTCCTTTGGAAAAATTATTGTAGTACGTGAAATGCAAAGCAACTCGAGAACACAATAAATTGTTACAATAAATAAAGAACAACGGAGGGTGCTAACCTAATAAACGCACCCGGATAAATGTTATAAATTAACAAACTGTTTCAGTATGTTCAATATTTCGAAACACAAAAAAAATGTTGCGCGAGCATAGTTGGTTCGCAGCTTTATTAAAAAGTTTTAGCGTTTCAGCGCTACGAAAAATTCCCCGCCGACTTCACCAATATGCAACTTTCGTCGCGAACCGAACTAACATTTTCCAATCGCGCAGTTCCCCAGTCAATATTGCCTCGGTGTTACATAAATGAGTTATTCATTAACCAGTGCACATAGCAGCAACTATACCACCCCCCCCCCCCCAGCAAAGGCACTGCTCATTAAGAAGACTGCAATAAATAAACTAATTATCAAACGCTTCCTCCGCGAAATTGAATCGATTATTTACGCAAGCCGTGGACGTCTCTTCTACGTCGAAGTGGCTATCACGCGTGGTTCTGTTACCTCAAGCCGATTGATTAAACGGTCATCCCCGACCGGTGTCGCGAGGCGAAAAATCCCAACCCCGACGGCTCGAACACCCTCGAAGGTACCGCTAACGTTGCCTTTCTGTTCTACATACAGCTGCACGGCAACGTTAGCGATTCCATTCGACCCCCGGTCGTAACGTATTCGCGTTTGTATCGCGACCAGCGATATTTCAGCAGACCCTGAGATAGCGTCAACATGGCGGCTACCGGGACCAGCACCCATTGACCCCTCGTCCCACTCGTTCGATCTTAAACTGTTCATTCATAAACGAACGGTGGGCGTAAATGAATCGTATTCCGGCGTTGTTAATATCGTAACTCGGTGGCGTGGGCGTGGTTCGGGGTTTGTTAATCGAGCGTCGTATCTACCGGCCTGGAGAAAATGTATTACTTAGCCGGTCGGAAGGGCGTACAATAAATTTCGTAGCGCCACGGTTGAGATTTATATGAGACACGGCCGAGTGCAGCGCTGCTTTAACAACGTCTAATCGTTCGCCTTCTTATTGCGATTTCTTCGGCGGTTTCTTTCGATGCTTCGCTCGTAGTGCTTCTTTGGCGAACTGCTGCGGGGCAAGCCGTTCGTTCCGGTGGGAAACAGAATCGGAGGAAACTGCGAACGATCGATGGACGACGATTAAGGACAACGGGATCGGATTTCGGAAGTTGTTTGGGGCCAACGGGGGAAATGAATGATCGTTGCGAAATATTGGTTGATCGTAGTCGTTGGTTTGGCCGAGGTTCTTTTGTTTTAAATGGTCGTCGCAGTGTCGAGGCGTTGATTATTTTATGATAACAGTTATACGGTGTCAGCTGGCATCGTGCAGAATTCAATTACTCGGTCTCTCTTGTTTCAGCGTGCTGCCTGGCATCTAAAGATTGTAAAGTTAGTTTTTACTAAGTAGTTGAGAAATAATTGTACAGTGATTAATTAGTTTAGGACGACATATGTAGTACCAAGGTTCTTAACCAATGCACAAAATTTCGTAATATTTGAATTGCTGAATTGTAACGAATGGATCAGTTTTTCGCTCGTCCGGTATGATTACTCTGATCACGCAATTACGACCATCGGTAGAAATCATCTTCCTAGTACCTAGTTTAATTGACTTCAACTAACTGTCGCTCGTCATTCCACGAAACCAGAGGTCATCGTTACCGCATAGAGAGAAAAAATCGTGTAGCAGAAAACATGTTACGGCGCAGTAAATGAAGTAAATGAAGTAAATGAAGTCGTATCGATCATATCAAGATCTTTATTAAGTAATGCTTAAAGACCTCGCGCGACCTTATAACCTAAATTCAGACTTATTATCACTGAGTTGTGTTAGCTTCTTGAGGCCCATCGTCGCGAAACGCCATAAATCCTGACCTGAGAGGCCAGGCCCTTGACGTCATATTGTACAGTAGAAAACAGAGTTTCTAGGTCGATGGTTCGCAAATATTTTAGCTAAAACTGCAAATATTTTAGCTAAAAATTTCACCAAGCAATTGAAAATGGTTTCTCGTTACATGGCGATTTAATAATAGTAGTGTATATAGCATTCGGTAAATTAATTTTATTTTATAGCACCATCTTACTCTGTAACGAGGAAACAATTTCTTTCCTTGAATATTTCCATCCATTTTTCGTTCGACTAATAATTTTCACTCCGTTTCTTTAAAAAATTTTCATCAGTTCCGTGAAGTATTTGTAGCACTCGCAATGTTCACCAATATATAGCGCAAATCTATCAAATTCATCTATATTATTACATCTTCCCAATCACCCTTTCCATGCAAAAAATACATAATTACATCTTCGCGCATATACAGTACCATGTATTCATACTATTTTTCTTTTAATCCATTTGTTTAAAGATTTTCATTGAACAGTGTAAATAATTAAAACTAATATTCGTCGCAATTATAAAATTGTTCAATCACGTTTCACTAAATAATACGCGTAGCTATTCGGGCATTTCCTAATCAAGCACCAGCAAACAATCCCCACCCGTTCATCCAGCAAGTTCATTTCAGTGATGCCCAGTGTAACGACACAACTTTATCTATCCTCGAAACTAGCATCGCCGACATCGACTCCGTTATCACAGTGGTAGGCGCCGCGGCAGGTAGTTGGTCGAACGAATCACGCTTTTCCCCGGCACGGTGGAGATAAAGTCACCGGGACACATCGGGTAGGTAAGACAAATAGAGGACAGCTCTGTCGGGCCTCCTGCTAAAGCCGACCAAACACTAATGAACCCGACGAGTCCCTTGAAATGGTATCAAGCCGGGGACTTGGCCACGCTCTCGGTGATTAGTCGTTAATGCTTATCATTAACCCCGAGGGTTAATTCTCGCATTAATTACTCGGCCGCGTCGCCTGTTGGAAACTATCTCGACCGACTGCACGCGTGCACACGCCGCCACACAGGTGCATCGAGTTTCGCGCGGTGATTCTTATGTGTCGCTACCGTGAAAATCGAGATAAAGGTCTGGATACGGAGGAACGTGGAATCCTTGGTCTTTCGTGTTTCTTCTTACTAAATTACGGAACGATTTGCTTTCGTCGGGGGTGAGATCGAGTCGAACGTGCTCGAGTCTCGACTGTTGTTTTGCAAATTAGGGGGGCGCAAGAATATTCTACTATTAATATTAGTAAAAAGCACTCTTCAGCACTTCCCGAGAAACTGTCTTGGTTCTTACGCGCCACGCTGCAGTCAGTGAAATTGATCAAATACATCGAAGAAGAGAAATTTGTATTTTACAGAAGATCCACGTTCGATCTTTTCTCTGAACTATCAGAACGTTTAAAAGACAAATCCTCCTCTCCATTGGTCGATTTACATAGGGAACGTTCGCCGAGTATGCGTTTGTTGGAAAAGTACCCCGACTAATAACCCTAATTGGCGCGTCGGCTATAAATCACGGAAAAGGAAGGCGAACTTTGCGCCCCATCGATGGCAAACGTTACATCAGATAATTGAGGCGTTAAGATGGTCGGGGATTATTAAGAGGCTGAACGTTTAGATTGATCTAAACGGTTTAAAACCAGAAGAATCGCGTGACCAGAAAGTGTTACGGCCGTCTAAGTTTGCAGGAAGCTCGCTTCTTTACGCTGACGCGCCACACTTTACCTTCAAGAACATTTTACTTTTTTTCGTTGCTATTTTCTCTCTCGCACCATCGTTAGGGATAATTTGAAAACCTTGCATTACGGTAATAGTAAATCAAACAGGGATATAACATTCACAGGAGGCTCGCTTTAAATAATGCACTGGTTAAACTTCCGCGCTAAATTGTCTCTAAATTCTCGCTAAAAGCTCTCTGCCGTCTTCTGCGCTCTAAATATCTCACCTTAATATTCAGACTGTATACGAGTATGCACACGCAAACAATTCTAACGCCATTCTTCCACTTATCTGAAAAACTCTCGCTGTGCTATTATATCAAAGCGTGTCTTTATTTGCTTAAGAGCCACTCTCGTTACTAATTTAATTCAACCACGTTTCCTTTACAAACTGAATACATTGCGATCAATTAGGTGTTCCAAACAATTTTTTAGCCACAAATTTCCAGCAGAAAATCCTACGTTAAGTAGAACCATGGTAGTAAATCCAAGAACAAGACAGAAACTATTAATATTGGTATTACTGTCACAAATTACGCAATGGAAAATGCGAAAGCTCCATAAACAAAATGTTAATTTGATTCCACGGGAAACTATGTTTATTACACGCTGCATCTAATAATCCATCGAATAAATAATGATGCACTGTATCGGCTGAGAGGAGCCAAGTGAATTTCGAAATCCGATAACACGCCGCAAATAAGGGTTTACGTCCCGTTTGACGAAAAATCACTGGGGTTCCCGGGTGACATAATACCGGTGCGATGTATCGGATATCCGGCGCAATAACTTCGACTCACGAGACAAGTTTACGAGGTACGGAAACTGTCATGCAATAAAGATGTACGGTTCGGTAAATAGCATTTGAGATTCAATGCGATGTGTGCCCAAGGCATAATACACTTGTGACCGCCATGCGGGACCAATAAAATTTCCCCACCGTTCTTCCTTGTTACGGCGTAATGTCAGTGACCACGAGAAATCGAGGCACGAAGGCGAATCAATCGTGCGGACGCGGCCTAAATTTTTTACAGGTATCGCAGTCGGGTGATCCGGAAAAATGCTCGCCTTCCTCGTACTCCCGGATCCAGCGTGGTTGCCCGGCATTCGTTCAAGTAATTTGCCATTACGCATAAATAAAGCGTTATGCACCGTTCCCTCCGAGCACTTTATATTTATGCCGCATCGAAAATAAATTTGGGACTGTATTCTGGATTTGCAATCTTTTCATCGGATTGAATATTTGCTGCGACTCGTTTAGTGGTTCGATTTTGTCCAATAATTCAGCTGTTATCTATATGCGTAGCGTATCTCGAATGTTAAACGCGATTGCGAATTGCAGTCTTATTTGTCATAATATTTTACGCATTCCATGCAACATTATATATCAAAGATTCTCCTCGTACCTTTCTTGCCTGAACACCACGGCTACCTTTCATTCTGACTCATGCTTACCGTTAACCAGACAAGCATCTCGACTGGCCACCAAATTTTGTTTCATTCTGCTGAATCCTGTACCATCATGCTACTGCTCTTGAAATTCATGCGCATCCAACATCGAACGACAAAAATCAACATATTCTTTCTACCCAAAAATCGAAAGCACAAAGAAACTGTGATATTTTTTCCGTTCGTGCAAAAATTCATGAAAATGATTATATGTCAAACTGAAATCTACAGTGGTGCCGTAAAATTTTATGGAAATTCGTCGATGTCAAGTAGAATTAAATAGAAGTTGATGGACAGCTATTTAAAAGTAGAGCGAACTGCAAATGTCACGGACTAAAAGCAACCACCATCGGCGTTTTCGAAAAATCAACGTGCCAACGATATCTCTGATCGTCGGCGAAACTAAGAACCCCATGCTCGCAGTAATTCTTCGCGAAGGGAGATTTAATCGTTCGCCGCTGACCGAAAATATATATCGTCCCGGTGCATACGGGGTTGAAAATTTCCTTAACTTCCCCAACGAAATTGCTTCGACCTCGATAAAACCGGGCACGCCTGTGCCTCCCGTCGTATACATATATTCAGGCATTAGAACAGCCTTTCCACCCTCGAACGAGGGAGGATAGACGTTGCCAAGCTAGCCGGAGTGACTTGAAGTATGCACTTGACGCATGCAACCTTAACTCCACTTTGCATTTTCGAGCCGACTTGCAAGCCTATCCTTCTTTCCTATCCAGCAATCTTTTTCTCCGTTTCGTTTCTCCTCCCCTCTTTCTCTACTGACAAGCTAACACTCCGCTGTCCGCAGTTCAGCTTTTTTTTATTGCGCTATTTTGTGCCACTGTCCCCTCGGGTTAGAGAACCTCGAGTGTTTTTATGGGATGGTAGAATGGCGCTGGTTTAATAATTGCAGGTGTAATTTGGCACGGTGAACATCAGTCGACTCGAAAGGAAATTACACAAGTAGTTTAGAAATAATGTATTCTATTCCGCTCCGGAAAGTTCGAACGTTTAATTTACTGCCTTAATTATTGTTGCGGTTCGCACGATACAGAACTGCGCGTGAGAATGCTACTGTTACTGCATCCCTTCGTATCTCTCGTATTTTACTTTGTCGCCAAAGTTGTGAAAATTAAATATCCCGTAACCACCATCGAATCTGTCAAGTATACAGAAAACTGATCTTATAATATCAAATAAACGTAAAATAAACTTCAAATTAAACTTGCGTTGCGTTTACTATACGCCGCGCTAAAGTAACTCCTAACGACTAAACTTTTTACTCGAAATATATATACCTATGCAAGGTCGTTTTCCGAAGTAACAGTATACCTACACAGGTGTACACTTTCGAATTCATTGAAAATTCTGTCGTTGCTCATCTTTCTCTCTTTTCTCTAAGATTAGTCCCACACTCGAAGGCACGCGTAGGCGCCCCGTTCAACTAGCGAACGGAAGTTCTTTCATCCTTTGTCACCGACTCTGCTGAAAACACGCCTCGGCGAAAGTAGCGGGCCGAACAACTTGTTCCCCCGAGTTTCTTGTGTCAACCGTTTTGTGCGCACCGCGTCCAACAGCCCGCTGAAAGATCGTCGAGGCGGATTATGGTCGCGGCTTCGTTAACGGACTATGGGGGTCGCGACAGTGTCGGATTAATTGGCCGTCGTCCTGTCAATATGCGGTCTCGCTGGAGCGTTAACAGATACGCAAGATTTACGAGGCGTATACGCGAAAAAAAGAGCCGACTTAATGACGCGCCGCGGTGGTGCTGAATAATTGAGCACGATATCCATAATTGTCCATCAAAACTCGTTCAACGTTCGCGCGCTTCTCGATAGCCGGATTAAGTGTGCCACTGTGTATCTAGCAACGTCGATCGCTTGCCTGTTTCTTTCAAAACGAAGCGAAAAGAAGGAGCGAGAGATTTCACGAAAGTTTCGGACGAGAGAATCGTGCGGGAGTTACCTGCGTGCCTGTATACATAGTACGTAGACGCTGCCTGCTGTGTGGGTTACGCTTGTAGGTGTCCCGTCTGGAAAAATGGTCCGCATTTTGTTTGGTTTGTTGGTGAAAGTGTCTTCAGGTTTGTGTTTATGGCTGGCTCGAGATCGATGAATAAATTGGCCGTTCTATGCCCGGTGCATGTCGCGGCGACGCGATACGCGAATATTTAAAAAGTAACAAGCAAATGCAACTCGCAATAATATATACAACCCATTCATAGATGAAATCGTGAATCATATCGCTGTTTGAGGACAGTTTCCACAATGAAACACGAACAATTCAAAATACAGTGGAAATGCAGAACGTAAAGTTATGCAGTAATTAATACTAATACGTGAAATCGAGAATCGTGTCAGAATTTCAGGAGCCTCAATAATCGAGGATCGCGTTTTTTTTACAGCAAATACGTAACCGCGCCCACTATTTTCTTGCTTCTGAAACGTCGCACAGACCAACGGGCTGCCCCAGTAAAAGTACGGCAAATGAAAGAAGTGCCCGCGAAACCGAGTGCGCGAAGTGTCCATCGCCACGTCGTGGCACAAGGCTGTTCAAAAACAGACGAAACGAACGGCGTTATAGACCCGCGACGATCAGCGAGCAGCGAGCTCGTAAAACGTCTGGAAAGTTGTGTGGGAGGAAACGTCAAAGTTAGTGAATGGCCCATTCAATGCACTGTCGCGTCCGGTCAAACCGGTCCACGGTGTGTTTATTTCGCGCGTTCCCTATTCTCGCGTGAACGAACTGACCGCTCGACGTGGAACAGAAAACGGGGAGACTTCGAACGGCAAGAAGACGGGACGCAGAAACGGCGTGAAGAAAAGCTGTGACGCACGAGCGAGGAGGAAACAGAAAGGGACGGAATCGAGTGTATTTATCGGGAGCTGATGACGATAGCTGGTAAAACTCGACGACCTGCAGTCTGTAAAACTTTGCAGTCTGCAACCGTTTTCCGGTTCTAGTTTTTCGAACGTTTACAGACGTAGTTTTGGAGGTAATTGAAACGCGAATTTTGTGAACGTTCGGCACAGGGTTTCAATGAAATTAATAATTTGCGTCGAGCGAGATAGTCCGTTTAATTAATAGTGAAAGCAGTTATTTTAATCGTTCCGTTCATTCGATCGAGCAGAAAATTGAACCGTGTATTGCAGTAAAAACAAAAAGAGAAACCAGGATCGAAGAAGTATACATAAATGTGCCGAGGATTAACTAGACGATTTACGTGATAGTGATCCGTTGCAATGACTTTACTACGCTCGTAAAATTGAAACTGTTCTCAGAGAAAATACGAATATGTGTATCCTTTATTTATACTACTTTTGTATATTTGTATATTTCGGCGCCGAAATTTTTCACATTCATCCCGACGGACGCCCCAGTCCACAAGAAGGTATTATTTCGATCATTCAATATCAATCGACCGTCCGTAAAAAGTGGCCTGTTTGGAAGAACTTGAAGTTTCAATAGGAAATATGAATTGGTTATCCTCCTCCACTTCGAAACGAGTATCAACATTTTCCACTACGTAGTTCCTATTTCCCGTCAAATATTCCTCTCGTAGCAATGGCCTCAAAAAATCTCGTTTATCAAATACTCGATATTCACAAAAGTGAACAAAGATAAACTGAACAGCCCAGCCTTTACACCCCCTTTGAGATATGTATGTACATGCCTTCTACTGATATCCACATGGTGTTACCTGGCCCAGATATTATTGCCCCAGGAATTGCAGCACTGTTCAGTCGAGTGTAGAAACAAATTTTTGCACAAAAGTTTTCGGTCAGATATTATCATCAACACGGACTACCTTAACTTGTACTCTCTTCGGCCAACTGTGAATGAAGGCTAGAGAATTCCTTATGTGCATGTCCAATTCTCTTTAGTTCCTGTTATCGACCCGTCTCGACAAGGAAGGGACACTGTCGAGGAACGGGAAATCTTGGTGTCAGCTCGAATCAAAGCGACGACGGCCAAGTTCCTCTGTAACTTCGCTACACTGCTCAAAGACAATAGCTCGTGTCTGTGACGCATCTTCAGGCATACTCTAGCCAGATCGTCCTCGCCGTTTCAGATGGCACGGAACTCGATTGCCCGGCAAGAGTTGTCGAAGCATTGTGATTCGTCGCGTCGTTAGCAGCCGTAAATGTTGGGGGCCAATTCGTGCGGCTTGGAAAAGGGGGACAGATATTAATTGGGGCGTGAAAACGAACCACCGATAGTAAATTTACCTCGACCGATTCATTCTTTGGATACGCCTGTCTTCGAGACGTTCTTTGGACCACGCGAACGAATCTTCCTATTTTCCTACTTGCTTTTTTGTTTTAGTACAGTATGCTGAAGATTTTGGGATAATCGTTTGTGTGACGTTTATGAGCGATCGACGGGTTCAATGAGTTCACTGAGAGATCTCACGATTGTGACAGTAATAGTGTTCAAAGTTTGATGTAAAATGAAGGAAGATGAATTAAGGAGTTTTTGTTATTAAGATTGAAGAGTATTTCTTAATTATCTCCGTTGATACCGCAATTTCGTAATTTGTCTTTGGCGACTTTTATTCTGCACTTCGATTATATTATTGTGGGCGTATAATAACGCAATATAAAGTGTGGCTTAGTCATTGGGCGGTCATTAATAATGAAAACAATTGAAGCACGGTAAAACATATACGAAGCTATCTACAAAAGGCTGACCACATTGGCATTTACAACTTAATACGAAGTCAAATAATTTCGTAACTTAAAAAGTGGAAGCTTTTTGTAGCCAAACGAATTCGTTGCGATTTGTATCGGTAAGAGAAACGCGGTGTGCAGTACAATAGAGTAAGACCTTTGAAAAAGAGCTCGGTCAATCCGCCGTCTCGTTTCCTATTACCATCGACATACAATGACCACAAATTTTTTTCTGTTACAGGTAAGCCCGTGGCAAATCCTTTTCCATTCTCCGGATCAAACGTAACGTGACCCGTGAGTATTTGACGATGAATGCAAATAAGCGCGTTGGAGTGGAACCTTAACTCTATCAGCCGAGGTTCTCAAATGCAATCCCCGTGCACAAAATTTTGCTGCTGCATTATCAGATCTAAGCATTTCGAATAATATATGAATGCACGGTGAAAGAAAAATATTTTTGAAAAAGTTGCCAGAGCGATAGGATAGTTAAAACGAAAACGAGTAATCTATTTCAAGTAATAGCGAAATCACTTGCCAATTGATTACTGCTAATAAATTGCATTATTCCGATATTCTCCGAACGGCAAAATATTAACATTCCATACAGATCAGGAATTTCACGAACCACGAGCTTGGTTCGCGTTTCATAAAAACTTAACGAAATAAATAAATGAAATGCAAACTTCATTTTTCCTTCGTCGTATTTATAAAACAAACTTCAGGCCTAGCTATCTGTCTGGTATATAACACGACCATGCACTCTCGCAGTCTTCCGAATCGGAATTGTATCGGAACGCTATGTGATCTTGCTTTAAATCGCGAGCTTATTCAATCGGAATCGAGCAGCACGCCGAACGGCGAAGCGTGCCGCGGTTAATTCTTATTCTCGCATAACTTAATCCCTCGATCAACAATTCAAATCGGACCGCACATAAAACGCAACACCAACGACAGCCGCTATCTGCGCAGTAAATATCCCTTGCTGGTGAAAAATTGCCTTCCCGCTGGTCATTGTTTATTTACGAGAGCTGTGCTATTATCAATTATGCATGAAGTCAGAACGGAAACGGGAAAAACGATATATGTTTTACGTTTGTCGAGAAAGCAACTGTTCCGCGTTGAAATCTCGTGGTATCATCTTTTACGCCCAGAGAGCGCACAGTGATTCGGGCAGTACAACATTACGGTGGTGAATATAAAGTTTGCGATATAAAAAAAATTCTTCTCAGTGAAGTTTTGATATTAAAAATTAACGCGGCGAAGTATCGTAGAAAGCTGCGTCGCGTAAACTTAGTGGAATACATTTTCCTCCCATCAATTAAGTTAATCCTTGTACCTTCAGTTTTAAGACAACGAAGCGGATATTATTGTAGCCTCGCCAAATGCTGGAATATCTTGTCTAGAAACCTTAGCATTTCGCAATTGTTGGATATCGTGCGCGAAAATTTCATCAAGGCGTTATAGAAACCTTGAGTATTGGTACACTTCGAGCGATATCAGTAGTATAAGTCCAACTTTTGCCAGACATGGAGATATAACTTTCATAGCAGTACAGCAGTAACTTTCTATACGTGCGAAACGAACATAAATGAAATAGCAATTCAAAAAAGGCTTCGAAGAGCTGCCAGGTCAACGAACCCAAAAAATTTACCCCCCAAAAAAATATGTAAAATTCCACAGTTTCGCTCACACTTGTGAACTTATTCTTTCTACTCGTCCACGATTCACCGACAATACAATCAATCGAAACGACACACGTAGTCGCGAGGAGAACCTCGATTTCGACATACAGCATCCAACAATTCCTCGCTCGCTTCGCGTTTCGCTGTTTCTTAAAAGCGAACAAGCACACGCGAGCCTCTCCATTAGCCACGGAACAAAGTACCCTAGTTACCAATCGACCGTCGTTTGCGAAATCTTGTTTCCCGTGAACGTCGATCTCCGTGGAAAACGTAGGCGGAAACACGGCTCTCCAAAGGCTGCGTTCACCGGCTTCTGGTGGACAAGGCGAGCCGAAAGGCGGTTACAGGAGACGGTTCACGGGCGTTGCTGGACCAACGGCGATCTAGTACGCGGATACAGACATTAGCCGTACACGGGGATACGATAAAACGCCGCGCGTGTCGCGTTTATTATGCGCGTTGCTCGCTTGTAGCGGAATCGCGGCCCTCGTCCCCGTTGTCTCGTTACTTCTCGATACAATTACCCGCGGTGTGTCACGGCTCCGCGTTGCTCGCGTGCCCGCGTGGGAATCGCGTGCGAGAAATCGGTCGTCGAACAGCCGTTAACGAGGCTAATTAACTTACAATCGAACCCGCTTGCCCGATCGGGGGATACTCGTGTCTCGTTGGGACGATATGATCGACGCCCTGCCTCGAGCGGTCAGACTTCGTGGTTTATAGTGCTTCGAGCAACGTCACTGGCCGGCTGTGATGTCGGAGGGTAGTTTTACGTCACGTTTAACCTGGCGGAATGCGTTGGAAGAGTGTGCGCGAGACTGATCTTTGTCGGGATTTGATTCATTTTTTGATTAGACGCAGAGTTTGAGAACACCACTTTCGGAAGAGTTGAATAATTGTTTGGGCGAAATTCGTGTAATTAATACGAGAGAAATTACCCGACGACGGGGATAAGCTATGCTGCGATCCTGTTTTATTGTTTCAATGCTTGATTCGTTTTGTTCGACAAGTTTCGAAGCATTTTATTTCTATTTTCGAGCTTCAATCTTGCCGTTATTACCCGAATTAACTTTCCAAGTAGTTCATTTGCCGCAGCGGGCATCCAATAATGCAACGATTGGAACTTGTCTCTCGGCTGCTTCGATTGCTCGTATACGAAAGCTTTCGTGTAGCATAAAATTAAAATGAAATCGCGGTATTTAAATAAACGTGAAATTGTCATTTCGGTATGCATAACCGTGATAAAACATCATCGAGGAATCACGTGCTTCGAAATTGTTATAATATTCGGAAAGAATCTATTTGAGCTCCTGCTTTCCGCCTCAGTGTCCCCAAAATGAAAAATATTCTCGTTGCACAGAATGGTACAGTCTTTTAAATTAACGTCGAATAAACTGTTCCTGTAAACGCAGAAATAGCTACACCTGTCCATTCGCTTAAGGTGTCATTTTCAAAATAAAATATAGCAACAATAGTTGCAGCATTTGTTACAAAAATTGTTATAAAAATCGTTTCTATAGATTTTCAGCGAATCGCCCTTCGTATCGAAGGGGTTAATTACCCAAAAATAAAGACGATCATATCGAAACCACCAAAGCATGTTCTTAATTTCTAACCATCATAAATATCATCGAGCACCTTTGCTGTTAATTCTCCAGAGTTCCCATGAAAAATCTTTTCTACTAACAACAGTCCCGAATCGAAGTTATAAATAACATGTACGTAGATTCTGATCCAATTTCCCTTCGCAGCGAAAGGGTTAATTACCCAAAAATAAGAAAGATCCCACCAAAACCACGAATTTCTGATTTTCTGCTCATCATCATATAATAAATATCTCAAAACACCGTTCTTTCAACTCCCACATAGTACCCATCAAAGAAAATCATTCGACCAGCAGCAATCACAAATGGAACACGCTGCGCCCAGAACGACAGCCAAACCTACCACCGCGGTGTCACACCCCAAGCAACGCTTCCCTTAGAAATTTCCGACTAACTTCTACCATGCGCAACACTGACAAGGAAATCGGTTGCACCGAAACTGTTCACCTGAAAGGGTTTCCTCGTTACGAGTGCCGTTCGCACCGACGTCCTCCCAGCGATAAACGTTCACGAAGCTCGAAAAAAATCGCCCTTGCCCAGCAGCCACGGTGTTTAAACCTCGATAATTGAATTCACCGATATCGCCGCGTCCTCCGTGCGGGAAAATTCAGGCTTGCCCACGCGCGCCTCGAATCCGCGTGGGCGTGTGCGCGAGCTTCGCGCCGCTTTATCTCGGAAGCGCCACGGCCCCGATCGAACCGCATTCGAGCGATCGTTACAACGTCCGATACCATCGACCTGGAGAGGGTCGCGTTATTGCTGTGACGGCGCAGCGCACCGTGTGTACGCGTCACGTCACGCGCGCGTACGACCAGTTGATCCTCCGACGAAGCGGGATGGCGTTTGAGGGATTTTCATCCCCTGCTTTCGGGGGAGTTTAACATCACTCGCGACACGCAAGACCGATCGGATATTTTTCCACGCTGCGGACAAGTTACGACGGGGGTTGCGCTCACGGTTTGTACATGTTTTTTTTTCACCTGGTCAAGTGTTAAATGTTTACAGTTACGTTCGGGGGTGATTTGGAATTGCAGGTGTTGACGATCGAAATGAATCGCTGCGCGATTTCTCGTTTTGCAATTGGACCGAAAGGGCTTCACGTTGGCGGGGAACGATAATACAATTGGAAATTCGTAACGTTTCAACGTATCCCTGTACCGAGGAAGCGGGGCAACAATCGGCGATTGCTGATTACCCGCTCGTCGGACGAATTACCCGACGCATCATGAACGCTTCCATTCGCAATCAAAATGAATCGCCGTTAAACGTAAAAATAAATTAACGGGGAGTTACCGCGATAACTCAATATTTAACTTCCTTTATATCTCGCGTCGTTTTCCGCTTCGTGTAAATCACGCGAGTCGCGGCCGGCACGCATCAATGCCCACTTGCGACGTACGCACGTACGGTAATTAATTTCGATCGGAACGAATCAAGTTTCACGGGCGTCTCCGTTCACCGGCGGCGAGGGAAGCCGCGCGAGAAAAAATAATTTACCGCTCCGCGATCGGTCGGATCGTGGTAATTTACGAACGGGTGAAAGTCATCGATTAATTTAATAACCGACGGCACGCACGTCGGGTCCGCCGCGGCCCGATCGTTGGCGAGACGTGCAAATAATTCCCAGCCGAGAGCGGCGTGCTGTATTCGCCACGAGGCCCGGTGAAAACACCTTCCCTCGAAGGTGCGCTTTCGTTTCGATGAATCAACGAGTCCGTGGCCGCTAACGTACCCGCGGATCTCGACCGAAGTGTCGCCGTCCGATTCGCGAATAAATTATTCGTTCCGCGAAGGAGAATCGCGTACGACGAAGAAGCCGAACGGATTTCGCGCGCGTCCTGCAGTTAACCGTAATTAAATCGTAAATATCGTGGCCCTAAGAAGCGACTGTATTCCGCCACCCCATTTTTTTACGGTTCGATTCCACCGACTCGTTATGACGTGCAATTAAATTTTTATAAATACCCGGATAATTCTCCATTATCGGTTCGGCACTTACGGCGGAGAGAACTCGATGGTATATCGTGGTCAATTTCACGGTCGTCGCGGACGATCGGGGTGCACCTCACTCGGAAGGAAGTTGTAAAATCGGGTAATAAAGACTAAGTGATAAAATTAAATTGGTTTAGCATGCACCGAGCAGCGAGATATACCGTAAAATGGGCAAGTGCGTATCGCGGAGCCATTGTACACATTTCACACGATGGCCAAGGTAAACCGAAGTTTCTGTTTCATTGCGTAAAAATCATAATTATTATTTTCGCTAAGGAAAGCGATAGGACTCGCTTATAATACTTTCGGTTAATCTCTTGAATTTTAAATATATATATATATATATCTTCGAGGGGGAAAGTGGTAAGGGGAGAAAGTGTACGTTACAGACAATTGTAAAATAAGTCACACGGCGCTCCATTCTTCGATATTTTTCTTGCAATTACAAAATCTCATTCGTCGTACGAGCAGAAATGCACACGAAGTAGAATAGAATATCGCAGCGCGATGCTAATTTAGAACCGAAAAGAAATAACATCGAGGCAGTTAATCCAGGAAGAATATAATTTAATGGGTGTATCCAGGCTATTACAGGTGTCTTGATAAAACCTTTTCCTTCCTGCATGCTTCGAGGCGCAGCAGCCTGGACACGCGATAAAAAGCGGGATTCGAACAGCGTGAAAGTACGAGACGGTTAAAAAGAAAGAGTTACCCTACGAAGAGAAGCGTTTTTGCAGCGCATAAGAATTATCCGATTCGACAGCATGTCATTTCACTTGGACACGCTCTATGGCACCGATTAATCCTTTCGTCCACCTATGTATCGTGCCGTTTTCCCGATATTTATTCCTCGTTCATTTTTATCCCCTCCGCCCCCCAAACTGTACGGGTTGAAATTAATTAGAACACCAGTATTGCTGGTTTAACGACGTTCCGCTTGACAAGCCAACGAGATAGCCAGTTCCTTGTTTGCTTTCTTTGCGTTCCCTCGTTTTGTTTCCATGTCTTTTTAATTATCAGACAGGGTTCGATGGACGGCAATTAGGCGCCATGGTAAAATTCTTCGTCATCGTTTCGATTATATTTTATATACATCCGCGTCCTTCGATAGTTCCCTCGAATATATGATCGGAGCGAACTTCCTCGATTCCATTATTACCACTTTCTTTTTATTAGCATTGGCGCTTGTTAAATGAGACACATGTAGTTAAATATTCTAACCCCTGTGGTGTCTCATTGCATTTCCGTCTACTTTTTTGATAGTAGCAATTAATGTGCATATATTGCACATGAAGATGTGCAATCAAATTCTAATACCGACCGGGTGTCGCTCAATAGCGTAAATATATTTTTCCGGCCTCGACGTTGAACATTATTCAACGAACCCGGAAGTGGCGTTTCACCGCCGCCAAAAGCCATATTTATATTTACTTATCTCAAGAAGGTAAGCGTTTTCCTTCGTTCCGCGATAACGGAAACCTCGCGTCCACCTGCCAAACTTTCATCTTCGCGGAACGACGGCAACGGAAAAAGGACAACGCTAACTGCGCCAGCATCGAATATAATACAAGCTTGCCGTGGGGGGGCTCAACAAATTCGATATTCCGTTTGGCTGAAAAACCGTCCGATTCTTGCCACGAGGGGAACACTGAATGAATCGATAAGAGCAAGTGGGCGCGCGGGCCGAGATCGCGTTCGACGGCACCGTACTACGCGTTGTCGCTTTCCGTCGTTTTCTCTTTATTATCCGGCTCTACACTTCTGTATTTGGAATTCCATGTGGGACCGGTTCGCTCGATGCTCCTCCACCTCGAGCCGTTCAATCTCTGTCCTGCTCGTTCTCTATAACTCAAGCGTAGAAGTGCAAGATAGACTGATTGGATCATTACAACGGACACCCTTCGATCGACGCGACGAATATTTCACAATTATTGGAACGAATTGAATACAATTCTTGAATAAAATATTTTCCTGTGCACCCTTTTTTTCGCATTCGATATTAGCCATCGATTATGATGATGATCAGTGCATAGGGGTAAAGTCTAGTTTAGACATTTAGCTCGTAGACTTAATTGTCACGTAATTGTACCTAGCTTAGCAATGATTTACTTTCCTGATTAAATATACTGGCCGAATATTTGCGGCCAGTGCTGTCAGCTTTGTCCATTACAAATCCCTTGTGTCATTCCTCGATCTTCCTCCACTTGCACGCGGAATACACGCGCATATTGCTCAGCTGATCCTCTGCATTACTCCGTTATAAGTGAATGAGATTATACACTGTTGCAAAATGTTCCTCGGATCTCCTTCCCGTAGCTGTTGCTGAAACGAGAGATGTGACTATATCAAAAGCGAAGGGCCAAATTGAATTTACAACGTTCGATGAATAAATAAGGGCCACCGCTTTCAGCGGCTTTATCCGATAGCGAACGTTGCGGGATACGGCTTATTTATATCCGCGAGATCCTGCGATGTCCTCCCGTTGTTCATCGCGAATAATAAATTCCGACAAGCGACCCAAAGACCTAGAGAACACAGGATGGCGTTTAAGATCGGTCGGTTTATGGGCAGTCGGGGAACCGACGTGTACACGGCGTGTGGGTAGAATTCGCGAGTCACGTTAGCGATAAGGAGATGAAAAATAAGATAACGAGTGAAGTGCGAGCACGAGAGATCGCGGGTCGAGATCATCTCTGGTCGACCAATTTATTGGCCCCTCGCAGCCTTGGCACTGATACATCCGCCTCTCTAGGATAACGCTCTTCGCCATTTCGAGCCAAGATTTTGTTCGAGTCTTGCGGAACGTCTGGCGTTATTATTTCTTTGTTATGATCGCCGATGGTTTTTCGCGCGAGCGATCGTATACTAGATTAGAATATAATGTGTACGTTACATTAATATTGCGTAAATAAATATATTACGAGTTAATTGGGCGATGTCAGTGGAATGTGTAGATCAAAGTTAAGGTAATATGGCAATTTGGTATTGAGTACAGCTGGGTAACAAGATTTTATTAGCGACTTTCGCAGCAGCATTAAGATTCGATTTAACAGGACAGATTTAATGCGGTAGTGGAAAACTTCTGACTGCGGTGTGACTTCGATACTCGTGTCACGAAGTAGCAAGTCAGGTCTTGGATCGAAAAAGTTTCCAGTGTTTAGGTTAATTAATTCAGTGAAGTCTCGGGTCGAGAAGGCTTGTTGGGGTTGGGCAAGTTCGAAGTTTGAAGATTCAGTGCTAGCTAGTCGCGTGTAGTATTACGTACATGATATGGAATTCGCAAACTATCCAAGGAAAAACGAAACTAACTGTCGCCCTGAAGTTACACATAAATTAGAAAAATAACGTTTGTTCGCTGAAATTTTAATCAAATAGTCGCAAGGTCCTATCAGAACGAAATAATTTATCACCTGCATCGTACAAACTGAACGATGCAGTGTCCAGGCCACACTTTTGCAACGCAACTTGATTTCAAAATTTCTATCGTATACACGACCAGCAGAAAGTATCGTCAGTTATTACCGCTTCATCAGTACTTCGTCTCCGCAATTCGACGAAATACAAATCCCAGACCCGACTACAATCGTCTCGCTAAATCTACACGCAAGAAGAACATCGCCCTCAATTTCCATTCCGCGACAAGTACCTTTCAATTGAACCAAACGAACGCTATACATTATCCATCACTCCGTCACCCTTCGTTCAATCGCACCGTTTCCATCCGAATCGCGAGAAACTGTCGCCCAAAAGAAATGCCTCCGCCAGAATAAAAAAAATACACACAAAATTTCTCGCCAACCATTTCTTTTCACTTCGCGACGTCGGAACGTCCGTCGCTCGGGATGAACAACGTCGCGGCGAATTGTAACGCTGGCCGTAGCGACGTGATGTTCAAAGCCGGTGTTTATGAGAAAAGGGAATCGGTACGAGTGTCGTCCCACAGGGACGCCCACCGCGGGGCGAACACGGCCAGGTAAGACTCGTCAGACAGCCTTGCCTTGTACGTCTCACGGCTGCATTTCCACGCTGGTAACCTGCGACACGGCCCTTTGCATCTGTTCGCGTCTCCGCGATTATAATGGGACCACCTCTGCGCGTTCCGCTGCGACACGCACGCTGACAATACGAGACCGCGGCTAGATGGCGAACGGGGAAAGAAAAAAGGTGGCGCAAGCTTATCTTCCGGAACGAGGACTCTGTAGAGAGGGTAGAACAGCGAACACGACGATCTCTTGTCGTTTCCATCGTCGCTGAAACGAGAGATGAAGTAAAAGGACTGGCGATGGCCACGTGAACCGTAAAACGCAGTCCCTTCGTTACTCGTTTCTTGCGAGGGACGTTGGGCAACCCGAAGATTCAGAAACGTACCAAACATTGTATGCAATACGAACAATTTTTCACGCAGTTTTGTAGAGGCAACAGAGAGATGCAAGTTTCGTTTGTTACTTTTTCTTAAGTAGCCCTCAGCGTTCTTGAGACATTTCACCAAAAAGAACTTTCTGAATTTTTTCCAAGGGCTGTTTTCACCCCGTAAAACCGAACGGTGGCACGAACGGAAAATAGGGTTGTATAACGGATGGCATACTTTACTTGAATGCAAAGTTTCATGCGTTTCTGAATCTTCGGGTTGTCTCACTCTCCTTGTTAGTCGCGAAGGGGTTAAATTTGAGAAATGATTTGAATTGTATTGGATAATTATTGTTTCGTCGTGGCTGCTCTGGCGTGCTTGTCATTTTCGGGTGTCGTTCGATTAACGCTGTCGTCAATTTTCAATCTTTTCTTAGACTTCATTGTACCCGCATTGTCGCGGTTCTTTTGACGCGTCGGCATCGTTACGTTCTCGCTATCGTATATTCGAGCACGTTTGCTGTGTAATTAATCGGGTGAAATATTCGTTTGATGCATCACAAAATAATTTCATGAATGCAGATTATTAGACGCTATAACCAGTTAAACAATTGTATGTTCGCCATAGATATCGTACGAGGTACATAGATCACTTTCAACTAAATTGTCGCACGCAACATCACTTTTGGCACCAGCCCGATAATCAATAACCATTTCCATTATGCGTATACAAATGACTAAGCTTTGGTTCCCACTGGTCATTAATTTGCTTCAGGCACCAGTGGCTACATCGGTCATCGAATGTTATCATTCAAAGAAACGTATGTAAATTCTTATTCTCCATCGCAGAACCAGTGTACCATAGGGATCGCGCGAATCATTTCTCTAGGAGGAAGAAACGTCCTCGTGGATAAAAGTGGATCAAAGTGAGATTCTGGCGAATGTCACGTATTTGTCGAAAACCAACGGATTCTATTCGATAAGAAAACCCTCAAAGCTGTGGAATGTAAATTAGAGAAGATACCGGGTTGACGAATAGACGGTATGCGCACACTCTAAGTACGTATAAGTTTGTCTCGGTGTACGGCAGGCACCCAAGGGAGTCGCGTTGATCTTACGTATGTCACGTAGACGTGACGGGATCAAAGGGTCAACCCGCTTCTATTTTTTCCCTTCCATTTCGATACACGGCACATCAATTTCCCCGCTGCTGTCGTAGAAACACGTTATTCCGGTGTCGGTCCACGCACTTACCGCTCCTTCCATTCTTCTCTGAAACTTTTCCTTTTTTCTGCGATACTTTCGTCGGGGTGAAAGGTAACAAATGCGAATGCGATACGATTTCTTCGCATATCATTTGCGTTTAATACATATTCTAACGAGTTTGTTTCCTTTCCTGTTCTAATATTTGGAAACGGATTAAGTTGGAAGAAGTACATGTTTTTTAATTGGGGAAAACGAAGGCTCATTGACGCGACAGACAATTCCCGTTTAGAATGAAAAATTAAATGTCCTACTTAGAATGTGTTTAGAGTATTATCAAAATAGTCGAATCATGTTTGCTATTAATTACATTAATGCCCGTTCACAATTGTTATTCGAGTAAAACAGATTTCGTATGAACGACTGAAAAGATTCATTTCTATAAATTTAACAATCGTGTCGTAGGTCAGTTTCGTTCGATTCTGTTTTTCCCATTCAAGTTTTTCTAAACCATTTTAATTGCAGCCTCAAAGTTTTCCCAATGGAACGAGAAAATCGAACGTAGTTCAC
This sequence comes from Nomada fucata, assembly GCA_948146005.1. Taxonomy (NCBI): domain Eukaryota; kingdom Metazoa; phylum Arthropoda; class Insecta; order Hymenoptera; family Apidae; genus Nomada; species Nomada fucata. Next base: position 12,763,678 of record OX411275.1, read on the forward strand.
ATTGTTGTTCATTGTTGGTGTAATAAACTGGAAAATCGATAGAATCGGTGCTTCATTATTATCCGGTCGTATAATTGCACTACAAATCAGCTAAAATTTATTGGCTCGTTTAACGATTACGACGTCCCTCTGTTACTTTTGCGTCGGATCTCCTTTATCCAGATGCACGATACGCCTGATGTGATCAAGTTTAATTAACGAAATATTTCTGTTATCATCCGATAGCAGCATTAACAATTAATCACAGATGGTTTCAGATGGAATGATTAAGTAATTACAGAAGTAGCAGAAATAATTTAATCTACCGAAACAATCTTTTCTATTTTTAAACAGAACAGCTGGATACTCTCGACGAAATAACAATATGAGGGCCACACTATTTCCATATTCCTTCCTTTATATTATAATCCCAGCACCGATTTATCCCCATAAACTTCCACTTTGCACACAATGTATCATAATTCAGAAATAAAGTCTGCAGCGTGAGCTTTAAATTTATCAATTTAATTTATCAACCGTGAATATATTCGAACCCACTAAAACCAAACGTTCGTTCCATTTTCCGAAGCAAATATACGTTTACTCTGTGTTTTATGAAAGTCAAAGTGGACAGAACAAAATCTTACATAGTTCGCACGATTTCCAAGCAACGAAGGGTCACAAAGGATTTCCTTGCCGCGTTTGTTCCTTCACGTTTCAGCTTATCTGAAAATAGTTTACCACCATTCGTCACAACACCGGGGTAAATCGATCAGCGTATTTCACGAAGATTAGATTGTGGTAAAGCGCTGTTTCCATTTTCGTTTCAACGCGGCCGTATACAATTGCCACCTGTGTGCTAGCAATGGCACTGTACCTCGTGCCTTCCTCTTTTCGAGCGCAACGCGCCGGGCCGCGTGCATTCGACGTAACAATTTACCAAGCAACGTGCTTATTACATTAGTAATTCGCAAATCGTAAAGTGATACCGTGAATACGTATTGTGTGAACGGAGTGTGTACTATCGTATGTATGTTTATCAATGTTTGGGAGACCAAACGGCGGAGCACTGTTACACTCGCGGTGTTCTGTTAAACTTCGGTGCGATCGGCGTACGTGCGTCGAATATTATATTCGATATTAATGGTATCGCGTGCTTTCGACTCGCACCACGTTTAGAATCCAATTAGCTGCGGCGGAACTAACCCAATGAACGAATTGGCCGTGCATATCCTTTCGCTGAGGTCTTGATGATACTTCGACGGCACTGTTATTCATTTCGAAGGAAATCGCGGATGAAAGTTTTGATACGAGGAATAATTTTGGTGCGATATGATACTGTTTTTCGATTCGGCTATGTGTTCTTCTTGCGGATATTTCATAATTTATTATTAACGAATGTTTATACAGTCGTACTTTACGATTTGTAACTGTTTCAACCGCGTTAGAAAGAAAAGTTACCTCATTTTTATAATTCTTTTAAGAAAATTATCGAAGTAAAATATTTCGTATCACAGAAATTTCTTTTTTCTTTCTTCACGATCGGGCCTTATTGCCTCTTTGGTTTCTTCGATGTTTCTCAGCGTGAGGCTGGATAACTCGGGGCAAATGATTGCTAATCGACACTCGAGACAGGAAAGTTATCGATGGAACCAGCTGATATTAGAGTCACGGAACAACGGTGCTGGTCGACGATGCGGAGAGCGATACAAATATTGAACACGTTACCAACCATTAATCTAATGTTCCGTGGCTTTATCGCGCCGTCTAATGGCGTCCATCGACGTTCTGTCTCACCACCGATGTCTTCCTTCCTTTGTCGATCAGCGCGGCTCGTTTCCCACCTGTTTGTTACACCTGAGTGTTTCGAAACCTTACGCCGTTGTGTATTTCCTATTCTCATTCTAATTTCGAGCCGATTGCTGCAATACATTTGTCAGTTACGTTGTAACAGTCTGTCGACATAAACGATCTTGCTGTCCAGACGTTCTATAAATATAATGCAATAATATGAATTTGAATTATGTTTATGTGCACCTTTTTCCGTGTGTGAAATTTTGTAATTTTCAATTGGTTGAACAAGGATGAACTGTTCGAAGATATTATCGGACCGGTGATTGAAATTGAAAGAAATGTTTTAGACCGAGGTGTCCATCAAATTTTAATTTGATTCGAAATGTTTCTGTATCCAGTGATTTTGTCAGAAAATACCTGCTCGTCTCGCCCAGCAACGACGTGCAACGAAATATTATTCTCGGTTATTTCATTATTTAATGTTTCGATTGAAAACTTTACGGATCAGTCAAAAGCGATACGCAACTGAATATCGACGGTAGCAAAAAGTATTCGTTGAACGGGCATGAAAGTGGCGATGGTAATACCTGATAATGGTACGTAATATCGCAGCAAGCCATACGTATTGCATGTGGAAATGGAGAACCTGGATGTATTATATAATATCGTCGGATAGTCAGTCTGGACCATCCAATAATCCGGCTGTGCTTTGGTCAGGATTCCAGCGGACCATTGAAATTTTATTGTAGTATCCACTTTATATCGCATGGCCCTTTAAATTGTATATTATTGTTCCACTTTTGCGCGTTATAACGTTCTCGATTTATCCGAGGGAACTGATGAAACGAACATAATACTCAGTATGCATTTCAAAATGAACGGGCACATTTCGTTTTTTAATTAGTAAAAAATTGCACCTGTTCACGTCATCCGTTCTACAACTCCAGCTTTATATTACTTAAACGATCTATATAAATGGAGTAAGCAAATGAACAGCGTAAAGTTAAATTAAAGTCGTTACGAATTGTCATTGAATTGAAATATATACAAATCGCGTGTGATTAAATACCCCAAACATTTCAGAAATACTTCTCGATTCTCCCGAAAATGAGGCCCCCGGGCAAAATAAATGAGCGACATGCTCGCAACTTTCTGCCACGTCGAGGAGACGTTTTCCTTCCAGCTAGAATTGTTTCGGATACGCTCGCGTAAATAGATTACACAACGAAAATATTAGGCGCACGGTTTCGTCCGCGTCGAGCTCGTCGTTTCATAGACAAGCACAACCGACAGGCTGCAAAGCGCGTGCAAAGATTGATGACATTCTTTCCACGCCAAGACAGTGCCAGACGGCTGGCAGTAAATAACATTGCACCTGGAGGACACGCGTACGAGCACCGGCGTTATCGATGCGAACGCACCCTCGCGCACCTACTCACGATAGGAATAAATAGGAGCGATCGTATTTGGAAAGTCGCTCGTCGACACGCGGAACATTTCGTCCTCTCATCCTCTCGATAATGGAAAATCCTCGAAATCGAGGCTTCGCCTAGATCTACGCGAGCAAACTGCATAACGTGGCGCTTTTATTAACACCGTGGATGATTTAAAATAATCTTGGTATTCTTTCCAATCTCTTGGCGGCGTTGGATACCCGTTGGAAAAAAATGTCCGTTTCCAGTTTATCGATTGGGGTATTCGTTATCGTTTTGCAACGATATATCGTAGTTTAGAGGGGAGGAGATTTATGTGCACAGTGTGTGGAGATTTTTAGTATACAAACGTTTACACGTTGATGGACAGAATAAAATGTGATCCATTATTTGGCAATGTATATTATTTAGAACCCCGAGAATATAATGTACAATGTACTTTAATTTATTGATACCGACAAGAAATAGGATGCAATTTATATTTTCCTCTGGTGTTCTCCTACTACTTAATTCCTACTCATCAAATGATTTCAAATGAGTTCCTTTTTTACTGTATCATATTGAAAGATACGACAAAATATTTTTTCGCAATACATATTCATGTTCCTCACCTTACGTTTGTCCCCACGAAGGAACTAATGATTCATAAATAATTTCCGAATAATTCCGTGCCAAGCGCAAAATCCTATTTCGCTTAGCACGTTCAATGAACGAAGATCTGCATCGGACTCTTCAAAACCACCGCGCTCGGTGCCCCCATGAAGGGTGATTAAAAGGGATGACCGTGGTCGGAACCACTACATCGACGCCTCTAATTACCCCGTCGTCCCTTTTAATTTTTCCACTACGGGGACAATACCAAGTGACGCAAGTCTCCGTTGAACCGCCGTCGTGGCAACCGCCCACGACAATCATAATTCCGTCTAATTGCCTCGTTTATTAGCTTCTCCAAGCATCCGGCTATTTATAGGGACCGTCAGCCTCGCCTCATGGACTCTCGTCGCGAATTGTCACGTCTGTTTTTCCATTTTCCCGTCCGACGTTAGGACGAAGAATCGTTTCGACCGTTCCTTTACCTTTGAACGTCTCTTCGCCCGTCTATTTCTCGGCAACAGTGATCGATTAGCTTCCAATTGACTCCTTTCACACGCTGCCCGAGCACTCGGGTCCTTTGGACTCCTTGTTTCGCCGTGTCCCAACTGGTCCGCCCTGGCGAAATCTAGTTAAGACTGTGTCCGATTGGTTTTGTACCGGCCAACGTCCCTCGATGTCGTTTCCCTCTAATTGGATTCTTCTCCATTCGTACACTTCCTTTCTTCTCACGCAGAAGGATTTCCTGAATGATAGTTTATTGTCACGGTTTAGAGAGCCTTTAGTTTAGTTCTTGGATGGTTGCTAACGGTGTCGTTCGAAATGCATCTGTGTCGGATTATAATGTATGCGGTTCTTTTTATTCTCAGTTTAGGCCACGAGTTACTCTTACGACTTAAGCCGCGAATATTTCGGAACAAATTTCTTAAAAATTAATTTAAGATTTATAAAATTGTAAAAAATTATTCATCGATCGTGATATTAACGAATGCGAAATCTGTTATACATATCACCGTGAATTATAATAAGTTATACATATAATTAAGGGAAAACAAAGATTTACGCAACCTCTTTAACAGTTGAATCATTCGCTGTTTCCGACATAATCGATAGTCAACCGTTCGAGCAACGCGTTTGGCTTCATCGCGAGCCACTCTTCGCGAGTATAAACTTATTCGAGATTCCCCGATCACGACATCTTCTAATCGTTCTATCTGATCGCCATCGTACACTGCAATTTATGGTTACCCGATTTCCGTGAAATAACATTCGCGCGACGCGGCGTTGTCTGCTTGCGTCGTTAAACCAGAAACTGTTTTCTCACTTCGTCGCGTGTTTATCCGATCGACAAACCGACCCTTCCCACGCCACTCCAATTTTCCATCGAACAATCGAATTTCGCCGGAAATTGCGATCGTTGGACGCGCCGCGCGACAATAATTCCCATTGCATTTGCCCTCAGTTCTTACTTGCAACTTGTTATCGCCGTTTTAAGATATTTCGTATTTCTGTCTTACGTGTCTTCTTACGTCGTTACAAGAATATTTGTGTCTTAGCACATCCATCCAAGAATTCGCGCAGCACAATCCCGCGATCCTCGTAAACGATTTGTAAAAGCCGGCAGATTTTTATTCTCCGCCAAGTACAGTTCGCACCTTACTATCAACCTGTTTGTCGATCACGAAAGTATTATAATTCCTTTCTCTGTTTCTTATCATTCCTGTCGCAATCGATGCAACTTCGATACAGCGTCCTCGACTAACCTCGACACTATTGAAACCGCGATCAATCGCGTACAGTCGAACAATGATTCGTCACTTTTTCGATATTTCAACCAAAATTCCTTTAACATCGTCCGAACGCCAAATAATTCGCAGCATGTCGCGACGAAACGGGAAAGCTGTCGAGTGAAATATAACACGCGTACAGCACAGACGAATAAAAGTTACCGCAACGAATCCATCGCGAAACGATGTCTGCGTCTGAACGTACACCGAACCGACCTAATCACAATCGGCCACCACCGGCATTCTGAGAAATTTCACAATCTCCGCGCGAAACTTCCCGGCAATAACCTGCCCGATGATCGCGCTGTCGTGCTTCGCTGAACGACGACTCCCTGTAATCCTCGGTTTTCACGAGCGTCTCGCGAGCGTGCGGCGATTCACAAGAAAGTTGGCCGGTTTCCAGACATCGGCAGACACCGGCGGCGGTTCTCGGTGTTTAGCGCGATCGCCGCGATTTCCCGTGTAATCACGCGTGCCAAATGCCGTGCCCTTTCAGCACCACCACCACCGTTGTTCGACCGTCCCCGATTAATGGTCTAGACGAAATATGGAGCACGTTGTAGAATCGATATTAGGCATCGCCGCGCCGCAGTTTCGGCCGATTCGATTCTGCTGAATGGGGAAGGGATCCCGGACTGAGGATCTTGTAATTTACACGTGTGCGGGCTCGTTGTTTGAGCTGCGCGTATAATTAGGAACGAAATTGGGACGGACAAGTTGATGGAACGGGTACGATGCGCCTTGAAGGAATGGATTAATTCATTAAAATAGGTGTTCATTAACTTTCGTGCTAATATCATAATACCGTTTTGTACTACGGCGGATTTCAATGCTTTAAATCGCTGGGTATTTCGAGGAGTATAGAGACTTTCGGAGCTGTTAGTAATTTCAATTTGGCCAGCGACAAACTGTTCCAAGCTAATATTTATCGAAACGAAATAAATAGTTATTGTCGTTCTACAATGTTTACGTTGAAATAGTGAAATAGACGAGTCAGGATTCGATATTTGTATAACTAAAAGAGTGCTTCGAAACGTTTCGTCGGTACTGTATGCACAGTGTATAGAGGGTGCACGAAATTTGAAAGGAGGATGTATTGCACCTTTGTGGGTAAAGCGGGGAACAGAATCGTGAGTGTGAGACGTTTAAGTATTCGGTTGTTAACTCGATCTCTGTCGTTCTATTTCGACGATTATCTCAGAAACGTCGCACAGTATTGATCCATTGGTAGGCCTGTCAGTGTCCAGTACTCTCCTAACCAAGGACACACAGAATTATCCAACGGGCAACGAAGCAACGGAGCGTGGACATGTTTTTACGTCGAGCCCCGTGAATCGATAGCCGAGTGGGGAAAGGTCGACAGCTTTTAATGAAGATCATTATCATCAGAAATTTGCACCCGTCCATCCAGCGCGTAGTTCAGCTGGAACAATCAGCCCCGACACAACGAGTCTCTCGCGACGCCGAAATGTGACATGTCACACTTCCGTGCGTCGTGCGTTCGAAACTTTTCCCTCGGGGAGAGGGTGCAAAAAAGTGACGTCCCGGTTTCCACCGACAGTAACCGAGCAGAGCGCGTGTATCGCGTTTCCAGCGTTCCCTTAGAAATTCAGATGAGAGCGGGGGAGAAAATTTACGGTCCTTTGCCCGCGGTAAGATTAATGTTTCGAAGAAAATCCGCTGTTGCAGAGAGGATTTCGAAAACAAACCCTGCGGAATATTCTCCTTATCGACGAATTGTAAATTTAAAGGGGAACTTTTCCTTGCGTCTCTACGTTACTGAAGCATGAAGGTATCGAACATTAACGGGACGTGAATTAAAAGACGAGGGGATATCGTGGAATGCTGCGAGGTCGATATTTGAATGGAAACTGTGTGAAGGTGGTCTGGTGAGAATGAAGAGGCCGTCATATATTAATAATTGGTTACAGGTATTTAGAAGCTTTCGGGAAGAATGCTCCTTGAATCAATTTTTCGCCGAAATGTTGAATGAATTTATACGATTTGTATTGCAATATTGATGGTCAATCGCGTGAAATAACCATAACTTTTTTTTTATTAATTTCTATAATATCTGCGACTCTTATTTCACAATTGAACTTTACCGGGTGACTTGACAATACATTTCTAACTATCGGTTTTCCGCATGAATTCCTTCGCTGAAACGTTACCACATCTTATCACTATTATCACTAATAGAACTAGTCAAAGTCCATACTTCCCCTCGAATGTATACCCACGATAACTCTGGCCCGGTTAAAATTTCATGTCAACCGAGTCGACGAAAGTAAGGACATGAATATTCATCCATCCCAGTTTCATGCACGCGAAGCCAGAAAAACCGACGCGCGTACCCTACACCCCCGTCGGAAAATATCTCGCATCGATATTCCTATCCAGTATCGACGTGCTCGCTCTTCATTCCACCGCTATATCCGTGAATGTCAGTTTCCCAGAGGCAAACACATAAACGAACACAGGAAAACCGAGCTCAGATCTCATACTTTACCGATTTCCAGCACGAGATAATTCTGCGACTCCCTTGCAGACATCGCTGTATATTAAACCGCGACCGTGTCGACCCACCCCGTGGAAGGTTACAAAATTCATCAAGTATGCCACACCTGTACCATAATTAAAGCGTATGTGCATATACAGGATGCAGAGGGGGCGAAATGCGAGTTTAACTTCAATGTGAAAATTTATGCTGAAATTAACACTTTATCAGCCGGATGCTCTCACCGTGAAAAACCATTCGCCGCCCTGGTTGTACTTCTTGAAACATTTAATTCCTGCACCTTTTTGGCTGGAGCCAACGCGCGATGTAAGCCGCGTATTGGGCAAATCGGTCTACTCCACCTTTCGTATTTTCTCTAATTTTATTCACGATGCGCTCGATTGTCTCTCAAGATTTTTCTATTTAAAATATATTTCCTTATTTTCGTCGTTCGGCGTCGACCAATTCAGCCGATCAGCGTTCAACTCGCCAATTACTTATCGACTCGCTTGGTTCACCCTTCAATTCTTCCACGCACGAAACTGCAAACGAACGCAACTTCGTTCCGTTTACCTACGGACACTTCGATACTGTTCGAGTCTGCTCCAAATACAGCGGAGCACCGAATTATTAGGATACGTGTGCGCGTAAAACCGGAGATATTCTGCGCGTAATCGTGCGTTGCCAGAATTTACAGCGCATCGACATCGACAGCCAACATTTTCATCCTTCGAGCTGCACCGGAAAACACGGTTTAAATCATCCCGAGTCCGCCGACTAGCAACGTTACGGCGTGTTACAAGGTGCCGCGCCGGCTGTGAAATTTTCGTGACGTTTTAATGTGGCGTAAAAGTGGCGGCAAAGTTCAGTCGTTCCTGCACTTTCGTGCCAGTGCAGATCCGTCCCGGTTGCTCTTTACGCAATCACGAAAGAAGCGGCTGCGCCGGCCGATACGTTGAATAAATCATAGCGCGGCGGATACGTGGCTCGCGGTCCCGTTGGCCCTCTATAATAGTTAATGTCCGCTGGACAGCATCGCGGGACAGTGAGTAACAGCTGTATAGTCGGTCCGGATTATCGCGGAGGATCGACGGGAACGCGCTGTGCAATCGAACCTGGTGGCAATGAACGTGCTCCTCGTTTCGGACGAGAATCGTGTTTGCACTTTAATTCGTTATGGCGTACGGACACTCCGGATCGCGTTTGAATTTGGCTCTGTTTAAATTAAAACGTGCGTTTGTTGATCACGCACCTGGGAAAATTGTTCGGAAATTTCGGAGGATGTAATTGTAGATTCCTAACGATGGACGAATGTTGGCCGACGATGGCTGATGGGAGTAGCAAATAAATATTATATTGTTTGTATGCATTGTCGTGTACAATTCATACGTCACAGTGTCTATTCGGGGAAGATTTTAGGGTGATAATATAATAAAACTTCTTGAATGTTTTATTATGATAGGCTGCCAGCAGAGGCACGAATGAAGCAATAAAAAGATGAAGATTGAAATTTGAATGATTTATAAAAAGGAGCACAGTGTAATCGCAAGACAACGGCACACCGCTCGGTTGAAACATTTAGTGCAGCGCTTGAAAAATCAAAATATAAGTCCCTCGTCGCCCGAAAATGTACTGCAAATTCCACAGAATTTGACCTTCCGACTCTCCATCGTAACGTGACTCTGTTAAATGGCGACTCTTGAGGTAATGCAAGGAACAACGTTACATGAAGAACTCGCCAGCCTCTGCCAACTTCGTTAAGTTACAGCCCTTATATGCATATGACGTTAAAACTATGGCCGACCCGCGGCCGCAATGAAATTTTCAAACCCGCCACGGTAGACTTGTTCATCCATCACCATTGCTCGTCGCTCCGTTGTTTCGTTTGGAATTATTTGCTCGTCGTTCGTACGCTGATTTAGTATCGATGAAGCTCCCTTCGTTCGAAAATTTGTTCTATGAAAACGGCTGTTGAAGGCTGCGGATCAATTAATTCCTGCGTAAGATTGCTCACAGTTGTTTCGTTAACAATATCAGGAAGCATAGTAACTGAAAATTATACTAAAGGCGGGCGTACAAAAATCTCGAGGGCCTACTACACAATGCACCAACCTGAGATATTAATAAGACAGGTAATAAAACAGGAGTCTCATTTTTTTTCTTTTACCTTGGCCAAGAAGAGTAACTTGTGCTTTGTCTAGAGGTTTCAGCATATCCGTGTACATGACGTTTTTAATACTAGGTATTCATAAGTAGTATGTATCTTTCGTTGGCTGTTCGAGTTCAGCCAGATCAGTCTAGATTGAAGCAGACCCGGTGAGCGCAACTTCGTCCGAGAAGAAGATTTTAATGAGTAGCTTCTCAGAAATTGTAGAAATATTTTAATCAAGATACTCGACTTCAACGTACTTGGCGACTCTTTTGATTGCAGGATGCAGAATGCACAACTACGTACTCGCGAATAATCAAATGCTGTTGAAAAGTGGGCAAAACTACTTCTGATTAGTGGAACAAATTCTTATCAAATGTACTTATGGATGCTCTTTCATTAAAAGTTTCAGAACTATTCCTATAATTCAAATTCTACGCGGTTTTATAATGATGAAAATCGAATGATAAACGATACAGGTGGCATGGAAAAGCAAACATTATATTTCAACGAAAATAATACTAAAAATATAATAATAATATCCATGGCAATTACAATACTTTACAATTCAACTGCTCAATTGATAAAGACAAATATAAAGTAGAGTAAAATAGAGTAATCAAGTTTCACTTTTTGCACTTACATTAATTGCCATTCCAATGGTTTAATCAAAATCAATTTTTATCGACGTAAAAATTTCATATCGTTATTATCGGTACACCCTCAGAAATCAGACGAAGAGCTCGCACCTCGTTCTCAAACATAATCATGAAAAACGTCTTAATAAATTCATTAACGTTAATCTCGCCTTGAACGAACCTCTAATCTGCAAGCAACTCCAGCCATTCGAACACATTTCTCAAGCCAACGGGACATTTCCTTTCTTACCAGATCTCAATTTGTTCCACTTCGTTTCGAACTGAATACAGTTGAATCCCCCCTCTGCAAACGTACACGAGCCAGCGGACGATAACATTTATCATTCTCGCCGGAGGATGTCTAAGTCGTTGCCTATCATTCGACTGTTGCTCGACTTGAACTGGACGGAGAGTCGCTCTTTTCTTTTTTCACTTTTTTGTTTTATTCAATTCCCTCTGACTCGTTCAATTCGCGCTTAACAAAAGGGACGAACACGAGGTTCTGACATGGCCCCGGGAAACGAGCTTCGATTGCGAACGCCCAACCTCTCGCTTTTACCGCTTTACTTTACATTCGCGGTTCCATTTTCCTTCTTTCTGTTGCTGCACAGGAACGGGAGGAAGGTGAAAGAGGCGAAACTCTGTTCTTTCGCTCAAGTGCCGCAAAGGAGCTTTTATTGTGGGTCGATGAACGTAGAAATAAACGATACACGCGCGACGGAAACGCTTTGCTAACCATTCCGCCCCCCCTTCAACCCCGTTCGCAGTGCTACGAAGAAAATGCGTTTCTGCTCTCTGCACGACGAAAATTTTTTCCGGGAACTACGTGCACATCTGGTAGTACGGGCAAGCATGACCCCGAATTTTTTGTTCGTGGCGTTTTCGTTGCATCGCGGATGGTGATTGTGTGCGTTCGACTCGGTGACGTTAGAGGACGGAAGATCGCGGCGTTTTTCGTTATGTGACGGGGAAATGAAACCTTTGTACGGGACTGTAAGGTAAACGTGCGTTTAAGTTGTACGATCGTTTCTTTCGGACAGGAGATCGCATTCTTTCATGTTTAATGCTAGTTGTAATACGAAAATCGTGTTATTGTATTTATATGAAATATATAATACATAAGGTGTAAATTGTGACTGTTCTGTCTGTGCATCAAAAGAGTACAGAACGGATTTTATTCTATTTCAACGTTTAATGTTAGAGAGAGAGAGGGAGAGAGAGAGAGTTCCAGTGATCTTTCCGTGATGAAAGGGAGGAATCATATTTGAGTTTGAGTGATCCACTGTCGTTGGTTTGAAAAATCTCCAGCCATCTACATTATTGCCTTTCAAAGGATGATTACGATATAACAGAATCATTGTTAATAATTTGTATTTTTATCAGGACATGTCGATATTTGTATAGCAGTGCAGAATTTCATAATGTCACGCGCATTTTGTATAACGAGTTGACTTTCGTTCGCGATTCATGCATCGGGTGTCTTGTATTTTTTCCTATTAGTTTCATTGAATTTTTGGACGCGGGTAATTTTAATTCAATCTGGTCGACCCGAAATGCGAATCGACGTTCACGACGGTAGTGGAGCCATGTAAATACCGCTTGGTACATATTCATGTTCTCGGCGCGGAGCTTAACATGACTATTTAATTCTGTATAATACCAGCAGGGACTTCAAACACCACCCGCATGGCAAATAAATTGTTGAAATCCTCGGTAAGCCATAGTAAAAATACAGAGTTCGCGGTTGCATCGTGCAATGGGAGGACATGCATAGCGCGCGCATAGAAATACCATCCCTGACGAACAATCGCGAAACAGTTTTCCAACTATGAATAAAAATCCATTTAGCCTGCCGGCGAATACGATTTTGTTCCCGGAAGAATTCACTTTTGGTTTTCAAAAATGGTCTACGCTTCGCAATACCGTAGACTCATTCAATATTCTACCGCCAATGAATGTCTACGGGGCGTGCAAAAATAAAGTGTTCTCCGAAAAAAGAAAATACGCAAAACCACGAACAAATGATACTGTATTGCCGAATTTTACTGCTCGATGTTTGTAATCGAATTCGGGCGATAAGAGGGAGCGACAACGCTCCGTATCTTGAATAGAATAACAAATATAAAACATAGCAAACAAATTAAACAAACCTCTGTGCCTTCAAGCAGCTCCTCAATTCTAAGGACTGCCATTAAGGTTGCGTATTATTCACGCAGACGTTCCATTCGGGCCCGAACGTTTGCCCTTTGGAAAAAATGATTGTCGCGAGCATTCAGGCGCTGATTGCACGATTAAATTGCCGTCAGGTTGGCTTCTTTGCACGACTCGAAGCCTCGTCTTCTCGCGTGATGTTGTTCCTGCGGCGGTCGAATTTTCGTCGGCTAAGTGGCGCGGTTTGTAACGATCGGGAGGGGTCGAAAAAAAGCGAGTCGTCGGGAGAACGAGCACGCTGCCTGGGGCCGATCGGGCGGGCTGGAATAATTGTTTGTAAATTATCGTCGGGGTAACGATGGGAGAGCGGCTCCTCAGACGCAGCTGGCACCGGTCGAGTAGCCCGCAACTCGAGAGGCTTTTAGCCCCGAGTGAATACAGAAACTTGGTCGAAATATCAGCCTCTGTCCCGAGCTTTCTCATTATTTCCTCCCTCCGCTATTTCTCCTAGCTTGTACTCTTATCCGGGTCGTCCCTCTTGCCCGGGGGCTGCTGGTGTTCGCGCGGCAGACGGCGGCGCTTGTTGTGCGTCGCTCGTTTCGGAGATCGCGAAATTTACGGACAGGAAAGGGACAGTCCGGACGAGCTCTGTGTACTTAGTGACTTGCCTGTTACAGATGCTCCAATACGTTTTATTTTTCTTATTTTGGAACGATATCAGCGTGACGGCACATTATATAGCATATGATTCAAGAAATGACTGGATACTAAATGTTGTTGTTGTTCGTTGGTTCTATCGAAACATTTAAAATACCGATAACGACGGTGGTGGCGGTTCTTGAACTACAGAAACGTTCGACGCGATTAATGGCGAAAATTTGTATCTGCATTAAAATTATTTGACCGTAAATGGCTTCGTAGCTTGCATATAACAGTTAATAGACTCTTGGTATAAGGTCTCTTCGAGTATTTTTTTTTTCAATTTCACCGAATATTGATAGCTTTATCGAAGCGAGGTTAATTCTAAAACAGTATCCACTTAACGGTAAGTCGGTGTATTGAGAATGACAAGAGTCGCCGGTCGACGCTCGAAACTTCAGCTGGCCGCTGAAAGGGGTAAATTCAATCTTCTCGCCGGGGAAAACGAGCAAAAATCGGTTCGTCGTTGCGAGAAAGAAACGCCTCAGTGGTTTTCTATCGCGATCGGTTAATTTCTTTTCGGTGGTCCCCGACAATTCAGCCTCGAAGATCCTAATTAGACACGATTCGTCGATTGTCCTGGAAGGCCGGCCTTACGGCACAGCGGCTTTCGCGCAACTCGCACAGACGTTACGAACGGTGGCCACTTTCCTGGATTTTCCACCGGAACATCGTTGAACTTTGTCCCGATGTCGTTTTGTTTCTCCCCTTTCTTCCGCGTTCCACTCGAACCACTTAATTTCCAGGTGGTACAAACGGATCGAGTAGATTTGCAGTGACAATCAATTTACGTTCCTCGGTTGGCGGAGGTTGAGAGTTAAAGCCCGGCTTTATACATAGCTTGGTGAGCACTGTGCATTTACAGTCAGAACGTACCTTACAGATATTCTATTTATTTATTTATATTTCTGTATATAAAATATCATTTGTCGCTGCTTCGTCCCCTTCAATTCTCCTATAACATGTAACATTAAAATATCTGCAAGTTATTACGGAATTAAAATCTGAACAAAACTATAGAACACGAGTAAGTCAGATGTTCGATAGAGTTTGATTAAACCTCGTCTTCGCCTGCATTTAATTATCAATTACGATATCCACCTACAATTTTGTATACACTAAGCGTTCACATTTATGACAAAACTTAATGATAAAACTCAACGATAGGTATTTAATAACGTGACATCGCAGTTACGGATTGAATATTCAAACAGAACGGGTGTAACGGGATCTCGAAATTTTACGCGATTTCGCATTGAGGGCGGAATAAAATATTTCAGACGACGAACATTCTATGGCGAACATCAAAGGGATGGTTGCTTCCAAAAGAACGTACTGGAGAATTTAGTTGGATCTTGGAATCGTTATATATGTACTTGTTTTTCTCGTCGCTCCGTTCTCGAAGCTGGCTCGGCTCAAAGAATATTTATCTTTTTCCTCCGTCCTATTTGGCTTCTTGGCTTCCTCGTATCTGTTCTGTTCGCCCAGATCCTTGGATATCATCAGTAGTCGACCGCGATAATTAATCCTTTTAGCGGAAGTCTGTGCAAACGGTCGCTGAAAAAGGGACGGTGTGCACGCCAAGTCGCCAAGAACTCGTCCGAATACTCAAGATAAACAGTCCCGCAAACGCGGATCCCCGTGAAAATAAAATTGCAATTTGTTTAAGGATTGGATGATTAAGTGGTGAATTTGTCAAAGTCTCCTTACGTTGGACGGAATTGGAATGTTATTGCCAATTATCTGTGTATCTAAGTGCAAAGGAATGGCATTGAAGCAATGAACGTAGCTGGGAATGTAATTTTCAAATGTAAAGAGAAGAGATAATCAGTTGTTTTAATCTGTTTCTCATTTCAAGCTCGTACGTAACATGTTATTATAAACAAATTTCTGTTCCATTTCTTAATTTTCGAAACGATAATACAGATCACCGATAGGTGTACTCGACACTTCATTTCCTGCTCGGTTCCCCCCAAATGTGCACCAATCGACAATATCTTCTTGCATAACTACTTTTTTACGCCGGCTGTAAATTTTATCTGGAAATGAACTCCTTGAATGACGGGACGAAGAGCGCGATCGAACATAAAACGAACTTAAATTATCTGGCAGAACATAAAATGCAAATGATCGGAGTACTTTTCAGAAACGATTGATTACTCGTTTTCTGCCTAAGTGTAAGGTAATTAGTAAACGTTATTAAACGCAATTAAATGAAATACTACAGTTATTCGGATGGGAAAGCGTTCTTCAATTAATTAATTTACCTCGATACAAATAAATGAACCAGCAGCAAATAAATCTATATGCTTCGCGTAACGATGCTAACGTATTACACCCGTGATAACGGTTATCATTATTATCATCATGCACGCTTTAAGCGCCGCGAGAACATTGCAACTAGGAGTCGTCGAGTAATTAATATTTTATAATACATGCGCGATCGATATTTTACGCCATTCTGATTTGTAGTACACCGGCGCAATAATTATTCCATACAAATGTATTGTTTCGCATGCTCGTAATAATAATTAACACGTGTACCAATTCGCTCAAGTTGAACAGTTCCCCGATTATAAATTCCCATGCAGAGGTTCGCTCGCAAAAATACGGATAGTACGGCGGATACCGCTATAAGAAACATAACGTGTTGGAAGCGTGAAGCATAAAATTGCTAATATGTATTACAATCTGGCAAAAAGATATCGTCGCACACGTGCAGAACGTACAAAAAGCGTAAACACGTATAGTTCCTGTCACTAATGAAACACCACACTTTATTCCTACGTTAGCAACTTCTGACAGTTGCATCAAAGTAGACCGGAACAAGATAAAACGCCCCAATTACTCGTGCGTACGAAAATTCTCGCAATGCCACAAATGCCACGCATGTGTTTCGACGAACAAAGAAATTTCCTCCTGTTCCCAACAATGACAATGTACACCAGTTTTCTGCATGCTTTTCAGCGAATCCGCAATGAAAACCTTTTCGCTTTCCTGTATTCTCGGTACAGTTTCCGAGTAAACATAAGCAAATGCAATAAAAATAAGAAGATACACGAAATTCTAATCGAAACATGAAAAGCTTAAATTATTATCCCCAGCCGAAATTAATTTATTGAAATTCCCTCGTGTCTTCGAATGGTCCCACACATTTCACCTGACATTCACCGTGAAACAATTTACGTCAGCCTGTTTGCCACCGCATAGAAATTGATATACAAACGTGTTATCGAGGTAATCGATTACAGAGGTGAAATAAAACGCGACGGGAGAACGCTAACGAGGGATATATCAGACAAGAAGTACAAAAGGTACGCGGACGCAGGACGAAGTTCCCCTGTGACGCTAATGCAGATGTCAGATCAACGTTACATAAATAACGATTACAGAGAGACCAAGAGTGAAAGCTGCGCTCCGGCACATTTGCCATCGGCGAATCTCTCGAATCTTGTGCGTTTTACCGTCGCCGCTTTTACGTTGATTTATCGCGGTTGATAAAACTCGACCGCGAATATTGCACAGGGAAAATTTATCCCAGACACGAGGTAAGGGAAAGCATATCGGAATAAGCCATCGAGTGTTTCCGTTCGGCCACCATTTGTCGAACGTTCGATTTGTCAAATAAGGGAAAGGGTGAATATTCAATTAATAAAATTTGTTCGTCGACGGAAGCGCGATGCATTAAATGAATAATATTTTATCGTCTTGTTGTAACGAGTCGGGGAAATAGATTTTTCAATGCTCTTGAAACTTATGAAAAGTTCAAGATCGCCGCCGTAATGAACTTAGTCTCGATACGTTCCAATTTAAACGTGGATATTACATTTTCAACTTGAAATGATTAAGGTCATCAAATTTCTGTCTAAGGCGCGGTGTAACACGACTTACATTGTACGTCCGCGCTCCTACTGATAATTAATTTCCGTCAGCAACGCTGTTTCTGTAATTTATTAACATCTGCACTGAAAACAGGTTAACCGCGTTCCACTTTTTATTTCGAGCCAGAACAATTGTAGCTCGACTGTTGATTACGTCCCGTTCACGATTCTATGTCCTTAATTGCGTGCGCCCAGCCAGCGGAAAGATAGCCGGCGAACGGATGTCGTCATAAAGCATTCTATCGCGCACTTTAGGTCGCGGAATTTTTCCCTGCCGCTTTTCCCCCCTGGAATTTTACATTGTTACACATTTTTTGACGTCGTCGCGGTTCGACCCGAGCATACCGGCGCAGAAACCCGTTCCCATCTGACTGTCGGTTTGCCCAAATCGATGACCGAGACGTAATCGTTTGAACGCCGCGATTGATAGGCGTGAAATTCGTGGACGCGACATTTGTCGAAGTCTGGCGATTGTAAAAATTCAATGCTATCTGCCTTTCTCTCCTTTTTCTTTTTTGTACCGGAGCAACGAGTTGCACGCTCCCTGAATCGCAAAAAAATGGTAAATTCCGGGAATCTGGTGTTCCTGGTGCAAGATTATCGATCGGGCGCATTGTGTGTTGAATCGAGTGTTGTTGAATTAAGTGGCCCTTTATTCTAGGAATATTATAAAGTTTGAAGCACCTTGGAGTGGGCTTCCTTTGAAATATATCGCTGAAAAGGAAATGTTAGGGGTCGTATCAGTCAGTCATGATGGATTTTTCATTTTCCATTCTTTCTTCCTATGAAACTGGACGCCAATGTGTATTGTCATCTGTAACTGGCGCATAGTTTATACGAATACCTGATAGAATTGAAACGGAGTACGTATAATATTGGTATTACATTTTTGTGTAAAAGTAGAATGATTCAATTTTCCGACACGGCTGGGCTGATTCGAACAACTTTCGCTACTGTTTCTTCGCTGTTTTTCTTTGTTTTTTTCTAATCAGCTACCTGGTCTTGCGAAGCATCGTTACACGACACATTAAGAACTCTGATAACACTTCTTTTCAGCCAGGGCGCTCGAGCATGGCTGACGTACGGCGGACGGTGTCGCATTTGTCACGATCCGCGTCTGTTCAATCAACGTCAATTGAGACCCCTGCATCTCAATACCGTTCCCACCTTCTCGTTCGTGCATACATTTTGTCGCGTTAAGTGTGAAGGATTCGCGAGAACAATTGTAACAGAACAGTCGAGCCCTCTGAGCCCGTGAATAATCGAACTGTCCAAAAGGGGCAGTAAAAATCAGGCGTGACGATAAAGTATTGCGGTCTTGTACATGTATAACATTACGTGCTTGTAATTATAGCGTAATGCTTACAATTAGCTTCTTGCACTTCCTTTTGCATTGCATGTTGATGTAACTATCCTTGTAGCTTTAGAGGACCCTTGGATAATTGTGCATCTATGTTAACAAAGAAAATGGAAACGTGCAATGAAAATTATTTCCTATTAATGCGCAGTAAGTTTATACTGGTCCTTCTTCTAAATATTCATGACAATGATGTTACACGATTCAATATAGCACCAACGAGTTACTGATTCAGTATATTTTCGTCGACCTACGGATTCTAGCTCGGTTTGCCTCTGGCAGATCAACGAGGTTACTGATGGATTCTGTAGCCTGTCGCCAAAGAAATCGACAAGTAAAGGGATCCGGAGATGGAATTCCCTTGGTGGGTAAGAAACCCCGTTTCCGAAAGTTGATAGGGTGTCTTCCTGCGGAAGGCGACTGGAAGTCATCGCAATCCACAGCTGTGACACCCGAAGACTGTAAAGGTGCACCGTTGCATAGTAAATTGCGAACAGGATAATTAAATGTCTGTGAAAGTGTAATTGAAAGAAGCAACAGGTGCTGCTTGTAAAAGGAAAACATTTTTAATTTTACTGAATTCCAAACCTTGTTAACCAAATGAAACTCTAAATTCGTTTTATTATTTATTCGTCGTCTGCCCCGACTTCCCTTATTCAAACTTTCATGATTCGCATTAAACGTGGATTCTATTTCACGGATCCCGTTTATGTACGATAGGAGAGAAGTTTATCAGAGTGACAGAAATCGTCGTCTGTTATTAATCACCAGAATTCTATTCGTATGAGCCCAATCAGACACCGAAGAATAAGTTAACACGAACTCGGGTTATTTTCGAATCAAAATTAAATTACAATTAAATACACTTAGGTGAAATTTTATTATCACAATATTCTACAGTTTTCATCCCCATCGCCCTCCCTTATTTGTGTAAAAACAATTGCAGTAAGTGGAGTCCAAAAAAAAGGCATCCAAGACTCCCAGTAAATCGAAATTGACTCTCCTCCGCGTCCTGCCTTCAACATTTAACGAACAATTTACGCGTCGCCCGTTACGGAACCGCGGCCCAAAGCTGTTGAACCGCCAAGCTGCAAACGGTACGTCCGTCCAGCTTACGCGGAACGCTTTCGATAGAAACGTTTCCCTCGTTGGCCCTAGATAGAGAGTGCTACGAGGCCGTGTGTCCCGGTGTCGAGCGTTTGGTTTATGGCAGGTGAACGTATTTGCATGTAAACTCGTTTGCACGGGGGCGAGAACGAACGTGGGATTCCAATTCCAGGGGACCACGAGAGAGAGGGCTCACCTTGACGCGCTACCAGAGGCAGAGGGGTTGCCCCGTGCACCGCAGACGGCACTTCATAATGGTGTGGTCCGATAATGGCAGACGCTTGTGCTTTCGATTCGCGTTCCTCTATCCTCGCCTCGCTCTTCAACTAATTACGCGACCGGTTCGACTTGAATTTATGGAGACGTCGTTCATTAGTTAACGCGCACGCAATTTTCCAGAGTGCATATGTGTATCGTTAGGTGTTGGACGGGGTAAATGTGTTTGACGATTCGAACGTTCACGTGGTTGACGGTGTTAGGCGAAGAATTCGTTGGCAGTCGACGCGATAGAGGTGTGTTATAGTAAGATGCTTGTATTGGATATGGAAATTATGAACAGACAGACTTGGAATCGAGGATTCGAGATGTAAATGATTGGTTGATATTTTATTTTGCGATTTTCTTTTTTAACGGATCGTTTGTTTCCACGATAATAATTTAAGCGTAGAACGGGAGCAAATATTTAAAATTTCCGTAGGTCGTGGACAGTATGTTTTGCAGTTGAGTTAATTTATTTTGTTAATAAGAATTGTGATTCTGGTGCAGTGTTCTGGACAGACGGTGAATTAATTGCACGTTATAATTAATTTGAAATAAGAAAAACCCGAATAAAATTGTTTCAAATACGTATACGAATGCCTGAGTCTCTATCGGTGTACTTAATGAAATAAAAATGGAAACTTGTACAGAACGATGGAGCTAATTGATAAATATAACAATTTGTTTCAAGTTCAGATCCGATCGCAATGCTCCTCGAACCATCAATCATTTTAAATTAAGTTCGCGTGCGTCGTATATCAACCTACATAACGTTCAGTGGACACAACATAATAGCCTGATAAGAATCGTATAGTCGCAGCAATTTTTGTTAAATGACAATGAGAAACTGGTACAATTACAATTCATATATTTATTTTTACAATGTTCCGAAACACGTTTGAATTTATTAAAAGAACGGGCCGCATTTTCGCACACATATTTTTCACTGTTTGATAGCATTTTAACGTTCGGCTAATTTCATGGTTAATCAGATACTTTCCATGCCTCGTTCTGCTAATTACAATAATTCCCCAACAATATCTGTGGCAGTTTAGATAATCCTCGAACCTTCGATCGTTTATTTTTAGAGCGACGATAATTACACATCCATTGGAAGGCTAGAATCGTCGTCGATACAGGCATTCCCGTATTAGAGATCACAGTGATAATTTGAAACGGCGATATCGCGTTAGACACGTCCACTGGGAAACGTTCGCTCCAATGGGCCAATTCGCCTTCGCCATTTCGAGTATCGAAACTCGCCAAAAAATCTACAATAACCCACATAATCCCGTTTTACAGTATCAAATACAGACTAAACCAATTTATCGATATCAAATTGGCAAATTCCTCCAGTATCGCACATTCATCTTTCCTCTGCAAAGTTCTTCACTCGACTTCCTTTACAACCGATGTCAGACGAGGCCCCTTGCGATGTCACCCGCGGGTTTCATGAAAAGTTCTACATTTAACCCAACGCGTTGTTATGGTTAGCTAATAGCAGACAGCAGACACTGTGACATCAGAACATTAAATGACATTTTCTTGGAAGAATTAATATCAATGCACCCTTGAGAAGGGTTAAGTATTGTCGTAGGTTCACACCTTCGCTTTATCGGTACCTTTAGATTACGCCGATGTTATTACCGGACCATAAAACTCAGCACGGTATCTTCTTTGTCGAAAACAGTGCCAACCCGTTTACACAATAAAACAGAAGTGAAAAGAAAAATGAGCTAAAGTAAAATTAAAAAATCCCTCAGAATCATCAGTGTTATCTTGCTCTGCCCCGTAAAAGGTGTCCCGTCCGAAACGGTGCTTCGCCATTCCCGATTTCGCGGCCGCTTATCGATCGAACGTGCGAATAAAACTGTCTCCTCTGGAAACACGATCTCCGTTCTTGCTGAAACCACGGCTTCGCTATTCACCGACCGAATATGGCGTCGTTCCCCGGAACAGCCGGCGCATTCGACGAGATCTACCGATTCGAGGGGCAGCTCGTCCATCCGCTGGGGTACAGTGGGGTTCAATCGAGTCGAGGGACAACGCTCGCAGCGGGCGGGACCCGATACTCGATGTGTAAGAGGAAAACGGGAAAAGGGAAGAAAGGATAGAGGTGATTCGTTCTGAGGGAGGACACCGGTTCCCGATTGTCACCGGGAAGCATAAAGACGCCACGTCCAGCGTTCCGTTAGAACGAAATGGTCTTAGACCATGATGGTTACATCTTGGACCGAGAACAATTCAAGCAACAGCCGTTGCACCGCAAATAATTCTTCCATCGTTTGTTGCCGTTTCGAGTGTACGCTTTTTTCGTCCTCCTGTTTCACTCAACGAAGCCTCAACGATCCTCTTCGAGGGACACCGCGGTTTTTCCGCAGCCGCGTCTTCCGCTAGAGTCAACTGTCCGTTGACGAAGAGCTGGTAAAGTAAAATACGGTGTTTGTCAGGAAAATCTCATTAGAGGGTGTTTCGCAGGGGACAGGTAGCGAATCGGAATGGCGTCGATGATGCTTGCTCTAAAACAAGGGGGAGTTATTCGCGCGGAGAATGCAGGTTGATTTAAATGCTAATGACTGTCGGTTTAAATCGAACGAATTACGACGCCTTATGGACTGGCATGAGCTTCCAAATTGCATCGCTGATACGTTGATGGAGTTTCCTTTCGGATGGGGAACGCGATAAATTGTTTTAGTCGGTTAGCAGCGAAGGCCTTGTCATTTTTTTTTTTTTGTTTAGCATAGAGATTGATTTGCAGCTGCAACGAAGGTACAGCAGAAATGGTCATTTCCCGATCAAGATCTGCCCACACGGCTGTCATAAGAATGGAATGAATGGCGTTCTAAATTGCATCTTACTTAAATAATTTAATATTTATCTTTTCATGGATCTACCTCGGTCAATTAATTTTAATCAACGTCATTTTTACAAAGAAGAAATATCAAATGTTTAAATTCGACTTCGCGTAAAATCTACCCCTAAATGATTTCCCTGAAATTCATACAAAAAAAAAATATTCGAACCCTTCTAATTATATATACAAACATACGAATACTATATTGATTTCCGCCACACGGATGCAAAAATTGCTTTAAATTCCTCTGGATCCGCTTCTTTGCCACGAAAAGCCACTGGATCTTTTTGGGGGTGGCCGGATGCAGTGCATATCGGGTCTGGAATATGGCGAAACGCGTGACGGAACAATGCGGTCGGTCACGTTAAGTTCACCGGGAGTTCAGTGACGCGGCTTGAAGCAGCCGAGGAGTTACGTGACACGGCCGTAATCGCGTGCAGTTTCGCAAACTTCGAAACAAAAGGCAGCTGGCGTCGAGAAGGCAGCGAGCGGCTCGACGAGCAAAATGGGGCTCGCAGCCAAGAGCTTAGCGTCGCGACGCCGAAAGGAGGAACGTCAGCCGATTTCTGCCAGCTGATCGTCCCGACACTGATATCCCGCTAATACACGCGGCGCAATTACTGTGCCGCGGCTCACACCTGGCGTAGTTTAAAGCGTCGAACTTTGGGGAAGAAGGGGGTGTGGTTTCCGCGTTGACGACAGAAGCGGTGCTCGCGTTCTTCTTCTCGCTGAAAAATATTTTTCGTTGGTTCGCATCGAAATGTCTAAAAGCGGCCCGAGCCGAATATGCATATTTGTTGCTCATATGCGCGAATTAACGAACGAAGTGGGCGAGTATTGGTACTGCAAGTGACATAGAAAAGAATTGCAAGAATTAAGTGGTAACAAATGCGGAAGTAAATCTTTTGCGATTATTGAGAACCGAGTGCGAATACATGTACACTTAATGAATACACTTATAAATACATCGTCACTTTAACTGTGTGTAAAACGGAATCGTGATTGCGTTCTCGCTTGCGACCGAAGGAATTGAATTTCTGGAATGTTCAATTTCATTCAGTTTTTACTTCGGACGGTATTTGCCGGTCTAATTTGATTTCTTCGAAACATGTATTTTACATGTTCGAAGTTTGTAATTCATGAATGTTAGTCGCGATGCGACGCTACATTTTCAGAGGTACAATTTTGGTGCTGTACCAGTGAAGTTAATTAATTTAGGTAATTATCGATGATTATAGGGGACGTGGAAATTTGTTGTCATTCGGTTCGCCATTATTGCAAATTGCCTCCCTATTGTTTGCACATACTAAATAGTTAACTGCAAGGACCAGTTCATAACAAATTCGTACATATTTTGATAACAGCAATTTTCGTGACATCTGTCGTTTCATTTCGTTTCCCTCGTGCAGCGAGCAAGTGGACGTGAGCGCCTCAAAATATCTACATATTTAACGATACTTCTAGAATTGACAAAAAAAAAAATGTTATACGCACGCATGTTCCGTTACTAATACTCATTAACGTTCACACCTTCCTTTGACTTCCCCTTATGTTTCGTTATGAATAACATATTAATTCCATTCTGTTTCTACACGAAATACGAAGTACCTAATCTAATTGCATTTACGTTTCCATCTCGCTTAAATTACACTTTATTTGCATAGCCAAACGGGAGGAACTGCGAGTAAAAAGTTCTACCTCATTCATACAGCGACCGTATTGAAATACGTTCGCGGTCCGGGCTTTTGTTCGAAATCCACGCGCTTCGAGTATAATGATGACAGTAATTCGATGCGATTAATGTTAACGCCGGCAATGGTTACACCGGTACCGTTCCCAGGGCCGGTCGAAACGTTGATTCTTGTCAGCCGAATTGGCTTGCGGTCGACCAAATAATCGCCATCCTCGTAATTTTCCGGCTATCAAATCTTGTGCGCCCTACCGCGCGCTTGGGACCAAAACGCTCAACGATCGTTGTTTCTGTATTGGTGTATTACGGCCGTGGAGCAGCATGGCGAAATTAGAATTACGGAACGTTCTATAGCTGCTAAATAATCGAGGGGAAAAATTAAATAAACCGATGCTGTATGATGTCGAATAAATTGTTGTTAGTATTTCTGTTTTTAATCAATTTATCCATTTAGTGATGGAATTATACGTTTCGTGAAGGGGCAAATATTTTTTATACATATTGGCACATCCTCAATATGGAAAACAAACGTAACATAGTGGAAATATACAAATGAGAATATTTCGGATGGATGAAAGATAAATCGATTAAATCTAAAGTGCGAGAATGGTACGTGTTAAATTCTGTTGCGA
Organism: Nomada fucata; assembly: GCA_948146005.1. NCBI lineage: Eukaryota > Metazoa > Arthropoda > Insecta > Hymenoptera > Apidae > Nomada > Nomada fucata. The sequence continues at coordinate 12,789,175 of OX411275.1, forward strand.
ATATCGTGGGAATCTGTTGAAAATAAAGTAGAGAATTTTCCATTGTTTATTGAAGCTCGTGTAACGGCTTGTAAGGAATGCAACACGAACTCGGGCCTCCTGTGAGGAGTACAAGAGAAAGATTTAAGCACTTCGACTATAAAGTAATACTAAAGGTATTAGGAATAATTTCAATTGTTTTCAGACACCAGCCCTCCGTAACGCAAAATAACATTCCTCTCCGCAGTTCGTACATCATCGAATCTTTCCAATTGCAATCAAAGAAGAAGACGTAAGATGAAATACCGAGATGTCTCGTATCGTTCCCACAATATTTCCAGGCCCCTTCTTTCATGACACTGAGAAATGTTTTCAAATATCACAGCTTTGCCCTCGCTATAGCAAGAAATCCGTTCTAAAACGTGTCTCTCGTTTTTACCCGCTATTCTCAATGCTTCTCCGATGAATCCTGTTGATCTCGCCGATCGATACTCTATTCTTACGAACCACCACCACCCTTCCGTGACTTTCAGATCAAATCTATTTTTCTCCTTTACGATTAATGTTTCGAGCGAACCGATCGGAACGTAGGTGGCCGATTAATGTCGTTCAGGATGACTAGCGCAGGTACGGTGTACGTATACAGAAAGTTACCATGATATTCTGTCCCTGCTATATTGTCGCCTTCCATAGTCAGAAATATGTTTATTCTTAACAGGGATTTTGTTATATTTACACGATAGAATACACCTATCTTTGCGATTCTTCTCCAACGACGGTTATCGTTTCGTTGTAACGGTTGTAATACGCTTCTACAGCGACAGGTGTGAATGTTGCATTATTCGAACGAACGGAACAAGATGCAATTGTCACTTGAACTAGGCACGTGAATACGTTGAGGTCGAAAATAGGATAGCAATGAAGCGACTATAGCAGCTAAGGAAACATAGTGTCGAATATTCGTTATTTTACAAAAATCAAGCAACAGCTTTTACGAGTACACCCGAACAAAATGTTCTCGAGCCATTGTCAATCCCACCTGGTCGTGTGCCGCCCCGAAGACAAAGTCCACGCGTTGTCCCCGCAGGTCATACGTACGTACCATGTACGTTACATCTAACGGTTCTGTGTCGCGGAACACGGAGCGAAACCGGGCGCGTACAGTGCCATTATTACAATTTCATGGCTGACCCGCGGTGGATTCATCCTGATGCACGCCTAATGAGTGCCGGGATTGTCCCTGATGCGGCAGCGACGAACAAAGAGTGTGTCCCGGCTCTGGCACGCACGAGCTGCTCATTAGAGGAAGCCCTCCCCGGAACGAACACGCCCCTGCCATTCTCACGACTCTTCGGTAATCGTGAATCGGCGCAAAATTGACCGTTTCCATTTACCTTTTTCTCGGCCCACGTGCACACGTACACACCTGCGCATACACCGTCGACCGTGATCCGCGGTTCACGTTCAATGCGACGGTTAGCCCGCGACAGTACGGGACCGCTACGAGCTCTCCCTCGTCCCACTTGAATCGTGTCCTCCCCTTGGAGAGGAGAATCGCGATAGGAGCGAAAGGGTTATCGAGCGTAGAAGAGCGACGTGCTCGAACGGAACTCGGTCGAGTTCGAATTATGTTCTCGGTACGAGAATGCAGGACGCCTCTCACGAAATGGATATCGAAGTCGCATTTAATACGCCTGTCATTGGGACCAGGCGGGATGGCGTTTCGAATGAGCTGTTCCGTAAGGGGTCAGCCGCGTTATTGATGGCCCCGCGTTGCTCCCGTGGCGAATCTTAAATGGCGGCGAACGTGCCGGGTATACCGCGAGGTTTATTGGGATTACGAATTGTGAATGGGGCTGTAAAAGTCAGTACGGAGAAATGATTCCTCGGCGAAGCTGACTGGGGGCAGAGGGAATCATCGTTGGACAATCGTGCGGGCCTTTTTTCGTTCCGATTTCTGGTGACCTTTCGGTAGGCAGTAGAGAATCGAAGGATGTTTCACGCACAGCTGCGCGTCCTGCATGGCGTCCTGTACCTATTGTGTTTTATTAATAATTCGAGTCGTGGATTCCATCGTTCCGTTTGTAAAATGAATCTTTTAGCTGATCAGGAAAGCGAAGGATTTCGTGTGGATAAAGATTGCGTCCTGTCTACAACGTTTGATCACTATTATTGTTCAAAATATGATCCGTCAGTAATGCTACGACCCAAGAGTTCCGACTTGATCGAACGATCGAAATTTCGAGGAGCAAAATCTTAAACAGCATCATCGTGGGATGTTGACATTATTTGACAAATTCAGGTCAGCCATAACTTCGAAATGTTCGTATCCAAATATTAAATACAGGATCTATTATATAATTTGACATTCACACGGGGCAGCATCGGTTTGCAAAGCATCGCAACACTAATCATAAAATTAAATAAAACAATTAAGCGTAGCATTATTTTCCTCCCATTTTTATTCCGTTCAAAATGCCATGCGCAAAAGATGCAATTAGAAGGAACAATAAGCTGCAACAATTTGAAAAATTTACATTTAAAATAAAGGAAACAGCAGACGAACGGAACGGTTGTGCTTCCGAGAAGCTTTCACTGAAATCGCGAGTCGAAGAAGCATCGAACTTCTGCCCTGGCAACCACGATAATGCCCACAATCGATTCGTAGGACAAGACGGTCCTCGTGGTAGGAAATCGCCGAGTGTTGATTCGCGTGGTGGTCGTTCAGATTTTCTCACGGAACATCGATTACGTGCATCTCGCGTGTCAGTCGTGTCGCGTGTCAACGACCGCCCTTCTTATTGTCCAATTCGAAGTCAACAGCGTCATCGTCTGTTCTCGGTAAACGACCACACGATCCAACCGCGAACCGTCGATCTTGCGCGGCCCCGTTGCACAATTCTGCTCATTACGAAATTGACGCGGACGACCTAGCACGGGGGCCGGGCTGAAAAATTCCGATGCTGTCAGAAATTAATCTTCTCGAAGTTGCGAAGGCGCGTAGGCGACGGGACGGCGATGTCACGCACTTGGGCGAATAAAATGTGGTGAGTTTTTGAAAATGAGGCTGCCCAGGTGGTCCGATTAATATTTCGAAGCGTCGAAAGTTATTGGCAAAAGAAGTAGTACAAGGGAGATCGAACAGGCCGATCGGGTGAAGAAATTAGACGGTGGACGGTCGGTGAGGCTAGAAAATGTTTTGGGGGATTCTTGTATTATATATCTTGTAATAACCGCGTTCATAATTGGACGCGGTTTGTAATCGATTGCGTAGTGAAGCATTACTTTCTGACGTATTTCCGGTGAATTATTTAATCGCCAATTGAGAACACTTTAGAAATGAATAGATACAGGGTGTTCGCGTGAGAACCGCTTTTGCATTAATTAATGATAAATGCTTCGGCGTACTTTTCTTGCATTACGCGCGAAGTTTGCGTACCTCTTTGCGTCAGAAAACTAGAATCGCAAAGGGACTTTCAGATCTTTGAAGCTCAGCCAAGGTAATCACAACCGCGTAACATCCCCTTCCCACATTTCCTATTCCAATGGTACGTCCAGTTGCATCGTATTATCCGCGCACTTTTCCACAGTATTTCATCATTTATGCTAATGAGATATTATTCTGCATCCATTCAAGAAATCTCATGCATCAATCTTGCAATTAGAACGGTGACTTTCTTATATGATAAACTCGTTTCTTCATACCGTGGATCGATATACGCTGTCGACTTTCTTAAAACTTCTGTTAGATGCAATCACTGATATGACGCTAATTAATTGACTGGCAAGAAGGTAAGTAAGTAGAAGATCTTCTGAAACCTAATCCTCATCGTCCGTGTCATCAATATTTATACCGATCTCAGTCGGTCAACGTGTAATCCTCGTAATGGCAATAACAATACTAGCTAGAAAAATGTATTCATCTATTTCTTACCACGGTCAGATATTTTAATGAACAGTGCGTCGCTGTTATATATATCGCAAGCAGTATTCGCACGAGCATCATTAAACGATGCGACCGATCGAATAATAAAGGAATCTACCGGGTTGCAAAAAGAATTCGCTACATTGCACGCGCAATTTACCGGGCAATTTATAAATACTGATTATGTCGCGAGCGCCTCATTAAAACGAAAAGCACCACGGAATCCATCCCCTCGCAAACACCTCCAGTATCACTTATATACGATCCACCTAAAACGATGCGCAGGTTGCCACGGCGAACCTCGTCGAAGGCAATCGAAAATCCGCCGCGAATCATAAAAGGCGTCATTAAACGGACCCTGCTCGCCGTCCATCTCGCCCACGCGTCTCACCTGCAACGAAACACCGGACAGTAGAATTGCCCGTTGAACGTTCCTGGTCGCGTAACGCCGTTGCATCGTCCATCTCTCATTCTCTCTCTCCCTCCCTCTGCCTTTCTCTCCCCCTATTTCTCCCTCGCCTCTTTAATGCCACGCTCGTATAAACGGCGCGCTGTCTTGCGGCCTGTGACGCGGCAATTTAGGCATTTGACCCTAAGGGTCTCCGCCGGGTTCAGCCGTTTAACCCCGATGCAATGTCTCTGTCTGCGGCCGCGTCGGTCGCAGCGTGCCTTGCGAGCGGGCGAGCGTGCGCGCCCACACGCTTCTCTCGTGCATTCTTCCTCGGCATTCCTCCGCTTGTCTTCCACCCCGCGGCGATCGACCTTCCCAGACCGAGCGTCGAGCGCGTCGTTGCTTGACCGCCTCCTCCTAGGCGGACTATCGTCGCGAGATGCGTGGCGTCTCGTTAGCCCTCTCGCGACGGAAGCAGAGCTGTTCGACCAGCTGGGGAATCATTTAGGGGGTAGGAGATTCGTGCGCCTTCCCTTGGTCTTACAGGGGTGGAAATGGTAAGAGGGAGGGAAGAGAATATTAAATTAATAATAAAATACCGAGCCGCCACGGCGCATTTATTACAGCGCTTCTAAAGTGCGTGCCGTAGCGGCGCCACGACGTATGTACACGTATTTTAATGCGTCCAATTTTTAATACGCGCACTTGTACGTACGCACGCGTTCGCCGGAGCAGTGGGCCGAACGAGAATACGGTTGTACATATTTTCCAGGTTGCAGACGAGGAAACGTTAATTTCACGTGGATTAATTATTATAATTGAGTGCGCGTAAAATAATACAGGACACCGCGGGCACTAGAAATTAATTACACTTCGAGTGCGGGTGCATTTGATACGCGTTGGTACGCTGTCGTTTTAATGCCACGTTTAAAAGCTGGACCCCTGGGATAATTCTGATAGGAATGTAGATAATGGCGTTGGAATTTCCACTGTATTAGTTCGACCGCAATGTTTAGTAATATATTAGTACCTGTCGATAGCGCATCGACCGTCCAGTTGTTTTCGAACATCGGCCCCGTGAAGGCTAAAATGATTTATGCGACTCCTGTGGAAACTTGCTTGTCACTCAAATATGTACCAAACGACTAATGAGAAACTGCTAGACTGTATTACATTTTTATAAATCTGACAGGCGAGTTTGAGTGGACCCGTGTCCATCGTAGCTTGACACGTTCAATCCAGCATATCTCTTTATTTTATTTCATTTTTCTAAATATCGGCTTATAAATGGTTGATCCGTACTACTTACCCAACTCTTCTATTTATAGAAAAAGTATAACAGAGTGATTATACATGCATCTGTTGTTTCATATCCGCTGTCGTACTATTTCCTTAACAGCACCGCAATAACCTAATTTTTATACAGATAATACATCATATATCAATCATTTATCCTTCAGTTGCATCTCGAACATTAGAACATCATTTCATTTCTTAGTTGCATCAATGATTAAAATTCGCTTCGTTCTAACCGTCTAATTCATTTTATTCGCAAACGTACCCCCGAGCATTTATTCGCACTTTTCTGTTCTATTGCATATATTTTAATTATCCCTTTGCTAATAATATCGCATTCGATATCCACGGAACCATTATGCTAATTCGAACGATCGCCGAATCGATGTATCCAGTCTACGTCTGTGTAGGTGGTAGTCGCGCGGAGCATTACGAGATAAAGGTGGAAATCTACCGACAGCCCGGATATCTCAATTGCTCGGGCTGTCGTTCAACAAACGAATGATCCGGCCTCGAAATGCACCAACGCTGCGTGATGAATGGTGGATGCCGATTCTATAGCGCCGTGTCAATCCTTTCGTGGCTCTGGCAAACGCTCGTGTGCAGTTCGATGTACTTCATTTAATACAATAAGAAGGTTCGCGCGGACACGCGAATCCGACGTTTCATGAACATCGCGCGACTAATCGCCTACGAGTTACGATAATCGCGTTGAATAATTGAAATCTATTCGACCGATTCTACGTTAATTAATGTATGAAAGAGAAGTTCGTCCTTTATAATAAAGCGTCCCGTCGGCCCTCCCTTTCAGAGAACGATTCCGACGATGAAAAACATATTGCGCGAATTAATTAATTGTGCGCGCTGGGAACTATCACTTATATACGCGCCTGCTTACATTACGTTAATACAATGTATTTTATCAGAAGCTCGTAAAATGTGGTAACAAATCTTCTCATTCTGAAAGTGAACACGGTGGAATAAATGAAAGTAAATAACAAGCATCGAACGGTAACGAAAATAATAAACCATCGAGATATCAAGTTTGAAATAAACACTGCGCAGTCGATTCGGGTAGCATTTTCATTAAGCGTCCAACATTGTTGCGCAACACAGGGGAACGTGTGCGCCAAACGATCCAATCACTCTCGTAAGCACGCGTGCAAAAACTTTATCGATTCTTAATGGGTTACTTGCGCGTCCTCGAACAAGCTCCTCTCCAAATGACACAGGTCGTAAACCTCGAAGGGACACGGGGGCCATCAGTTACCCCTCAGGCAAACGCGCCTTTCTTTTTAGCTTAATCCGAACGCGAAATTTTCTTCCAACATCGTAAGACCCCGGGGGTGTGGCTCGCGATGAATCCAAATGAGCCGCAACAAATTGTAGGATAACGTTTTGGGGGAAGGACAGAAGTAATTCGGGAGAGAATAAAATAGCCAAAGGTGTTTCATTACCGGGCCGGAGAATTAAGGACGTTTTCGGGCAAGCGCAAATTATGAAGACGCGGTTACGCAGCCCCGGTGCGGATGTGCGAACTTTTTGCGAAAGCAATTCGGCCGGAGGTGGCGAGGAACGCGTTTAAAGGCAGCGAAACGCGTCCTCCTCTCGCGTGAACAGCGGTGCACTTTAAACGGGCCGACTTCCTGCATGCATTCGCGTTTAACGATACTTTCGGCCGAAACTGCTGCAAGAACTTTCGCGAACAAGACCCGACGAGCCCCCGTTATATTAACACGAGGAAGCTTTCGAGCACGCGCAGGCTCTATTTTGTGAAAAATATATTGCGCTAATTAACCGATTCAATGCGAGTAATTATTTTCTCAGATTAATCAGGGGAGCTTCTAACCGTATCTCGTTGAAGCGCAGGATCTTCTAGAAAGCAACGCGTTACTTATAAAAAGAATTGCTCGCGTCGAAGCGTCTTGCCTTTGCATTTCGTGTCGATTAAAACGGAACAATTCTGTGCGCAAAACGTGTTCCACATTGTTTCCATCTGGGTCTCGTTTGGCCTGTCTCCCCGTTAAACCAGTTAATCAGATCCTATTTGACTAGCTAACGAGATACGTTACTTCAACGTAACGGCGCATCGCACGATGGATGTACGATATCGCGACGGATTCATTGAAAATATAAAATCCCCGCGAGACTACTGACGATCCAACAAAATCGGGGACGCGCATAAATCGCAAGAAAAATTCCTGAGCAGCCTCCGCGTATTTTCTCCTGGCTTTCTCCTCCACTTTTCTTGCTCTCATTTTTTTTTTGCCCTCCTCTCCCCCGCGTGCCCTACCTCGCGGAGAGCTCGTGCATCATCCCCAACGGCCTTCCCAAAGTGCAGCCGAGCCGGGCAGCAGGCTTCGGGGGACGGTTAACCGCCGCGCCGCTACGTGAAACGGTTTGGCGCACCGTGAGTGCCTCGTTAACCCGTAAATCGAGTGTCTTCTCAAACCGAAGGGAGTGCACTTCGCTGTACTTAATGTCGTCGGCGAAAAACGTCGAGCTCGGCGATAAGCTATCAACGATTAGCGCCGTCCCATCCTTTGGTGGATCGTCTTCCTGGTCAACGTGCATGCCTGTGCTTGATGAACGAGAGATGTCTGCAGGCTGTGCAGAAAGGCTGTGCGGAGGTTTACTTTGCTCTTGTATTTCTTTTTTTTTTTTGAGGGGGAAATTACACATTGAAGCGTGGCTCGATATTATTATAATATACTCGGTTTCAGAAATCTGTCTTATAGAGTTTTGCGTGCGTTCCTTTTTATGTTCATGCGGGCATGGGTGGGGTTCGCGAAATTTATCGCGCTGCGTTGATAAGAAATGATATATCTAATGGTTTGCCTTTAGTGTTGCGAGTGGAATGCCAAGATTTAATCTTACAATTAGAGTTTATATGAATTCGATGCGTGGTGGATAATTGATGGTGCCGCGCTATTAGCACCGGATGGGGTTGCAATACGGAGGATGTGTTAGACTTGGACGGATAACGAGAACCATGTTATCGAATAACGGAAAGAGCATCTACGATTAACGCGAATAAACGTCTTAGAAAGAAAGCTATAATTATGGATTTAATTAGGCTTCGATGAAGATACGGATGAATGAATTTCGTGTAACATGAAAATTAAACAGCAAGCGGATGTTCATGTAAATACATACGTATTCGCGAAGTTTCTTGCTTGCAGGAGGAAATTCCAGAAATAGTTACTGAAAGTTCTACCTGGAATGCAAGTTCTGCTGGAAACGGGAATTGCTTAAATCCCATTCCATTTATGACACTTCGCATGGAGCTCAACAAATTTTATTGAAATACGATATTTGATACGAAGTTGTTCAATATTCCCGTCGTTCTGTTAAGAACATCGGTATTTTTAATAAATTACCCCTCCAAAGAGTATTCAAGAAATAATTTTCCGATAATGGGTCAGGTAAAAGGTTAATAAAACGTCATAAATTTGTTTCAGTCGATACTTTACCATATAAAAATGAAAAAATATTAAATTGTATAAATATTTCGCTGAAACGATTTCCCGGAAAATATATTTCCGTCTCTCCAATATTACGTCCCCTAATTTCGACTTGTCTGATCTTCGTGCCGTTTAAAATTCCTTAGACACTGCCATTTCATCTAGCATCGACCTCACATTGCATACAATTTAGCCCCTTTGAAAACCTTACCGAGCGATACACCAAGTCAAAACCCGTAATCCATCCGCAGAGCCTCGATTTCCAAACGGTCGTTGCATTCTAATTAAGCTCCTACTCGAAAGTAAAATCTTCGACATTTATCCCGTCCCAATACTCGCGCAAAGGTGTCGCATTGTGAAAATCAGGAAACTGGAAGGGACAACCGAGGTCCTCCGTGAAATCTGCTAATCCCCCTTGCATAATCCTCTTGCGAATTTCAAGCGTGTCCTACCTAGGGTTTCCGCTATGAAGCAACATGGAAACCATACACCTGTATCTAGATCAAGGCGATTCCAGAGGCTCCGCCTCGATTAATAAATTCATCCGAGGAGAAGGAAGCTGCCCTCCTTTGCACGAGGGGAAACGATACTGGTTTGCACGCTTTGGAAATGTCTTTCTGTGGGAGAGAAACTTCGCGTTCAAACTGGCACGTGTAGGTGGGATTACATCATGCTTAAATGCCGTTTAGAAGACGTCGTGTATACGAACGATGGCTGGATAGTGCTCGTATTCATTACATTAATAGTTTATGAATATTAACTTGTTTAGGTGGAGGGACGTGTATCGTTTGTCTCGCGCCTTCTGCGTCTGCAATAACCGAGCAGAAATTCCAACAACTGCATTAGTCGAAATTATCGCCTCCCTCTCCCTAATGGGATTTATCAGCGAGTAATTCCTGGAATCCAGCGGAATTCCCATAACTCCGTGTGAAATTTATTATATTGCTTAATAAGTTCTTCACAGTAGCTACAACGGGTAAGGATATTGAACGCGGCAAGAAAGAATTAATCACAGAGTCTGCTATTTCACAGCAGCAGCATTTCTTCTAAAATTGGGAACACGGTGGGAGTGTGAAATGTACGCATAATGTACACTTAATAAACTCTCGATAATAGTTCCCAAACTGCACGTAATATTAAAAAGACGAACGACCGTATCGATCAACGCAATGCAAATTCTTTCATCGGAGCCATTTCAATTATACCACAACGTTTGTAAGTTCGACAAGCCGACGGTTGAGGGTTACGATAAATGTTCGTTAATCATCCCCTCGCGTGGCAATTCAGCATGAAGAGCTTCCCCCTGTTTTCAACCGTATACGCAGTTAGTAGAAACCTACATACCCCCCCATCCTTAATGCACCCCAGGCGCTCCATAATTAAAAAAAAATAAAACCGAGAACGCAACACTTCGTTGGAGCGTCGTATAGACGCGACTCTGCAACGAATAAAGGCAACATAAAAACTGTACGATCCATCGAAATCCATTTCGTGACGAACAACGCCACAGAGTTCACGGGATAATTACTGTAATTTGTGTACCATCGAAGGGTCGTTCGTTTCGGCTACCCTGTCGATCGGTTTTCCGTCTTTTTTTACCCCTCGCCCCGTGTCGAATACATATCTCGCAAGGTCAGACAGGCTTTAGACGGGTTAAAATTATCCATCGACACGGCCCCTACGCGGCGAGTGGCGCTTTAACAACCGTCTGGAGTAGCGAGTAGTGCTAATGACGAGTCTGAAAACTGTGAAGATGCTTTAAGGGTTGCAGTGAAAGAAGCCCCTTGAAGAGGAATGTCGGCGTGGCGCACGTGATGCACGAAGATTGCGCGTGGAGAGGAGAGGATAATGTTGCGCGGAGAACCGACTCGTCTGCCTGAACAATGCGTCTCGGGGTGGCGAGGCTCTCGCGAGGTCGATTTGTCGTTTATTTTGTCGGAGAGCGCTAATTTTCATAATGCGCTTGGATCCTCCAATTTGATCGCTATAAATACTTGCGATCAGGTCTCGTCAAGAAATTTTTAAAGCGCTGCAGAAGGGCTGAGTGGCAATCTGGTTTAATTGAAATACTTATAGTCGTGCACATAGTGTCGACTCGACATTGCATTGCGTTAACATTTGCCCTGTGTATAATATGGCTGTGCTGTTTTTCTTCTTTTTTTTTTGTTAAGCCCCTTCTATATCCTGATACACCGCAAACCCTGTGTCATGTTCAGTCGATGTTGGAACTGTTATTGCAAATTTGGGTACCTTTGAGCTCCACGTGACAAGCTTTTTTTTCACATTACGAAATCTTTACTTTTCCCTGTATGCCGTTACTGTCGTAAAAAAATGATAAATAATATGAATCGAATGTTCCTCCGGACTGCAGTGTTTGTATAGATGTTACGTTCAGGATTTACTAATTTAATGAAACCTCGGGCATTACAACAGCACCCCCCCCCCCCCGCAAATCGGCTGGTCAGTATTACCATTTTTATCATCCCCCCGAAATGTTTTATGGAGCAATGCAAGAATCATTCACGTCGTATTACTCTCGATTCATCGATTGCTTTAAAAGCGAAACAGATTTTACCATCGAATCGATCATATACACATCACCTTAACTAGAAACCAATAAACGGTAGGGAATAAAAAGTCGCGCCATGAATTCCCGCGAAAGGCGAAAATATCTTGCCTCGAAGGGAGTCGTAAGCATTTCGAGGGGGGCATAAATTCCACCCGTCGCGAGCCGTCGGGAATAAAAGCTCGTGGCAAGGCTGTCATTTGTCAGCGGGGCGACTTGGTGCACGCGCGGCGAGTCAGCCAGGAGGAATATCGTTCGTATATCGATGGATCGAGGTCGCGCAGGCCAAACGCGCGTTTTTGAACTGTTTCCCATGCGAAAAGGTCCGGTTGACGAGCGTTCCCCGTGCCCGGGCGACCGACAATCATATATTCAAACTGCACACCCCATTTGCATAAAGAGTCACGGAAGAATGATTCCTAGATTCGAAGCGTTCGCCACGATAGTGCCGTTTATGGTTCAGGAACCGCAGGGTTTTATTCGACGTCGTATAAAATGGAATTACGCGGCCCCAGTTACGAATTCCTTCTCGTACGCCACCGATGTTTTTTTTTCTTCTGCGATTCGCGAGCGCCCCAATGGCTAATGACGGTTCGATTTAATTTTCCTGGTCGATTAGTGGTCTGTTTTTATACTCTCGCATGTTGTTCCTCCTAGTAGTTGAAAAGTTGGGAATCTTTGTCGACGAATAATGAGGAAGAAGGTTCGGAAAATGCTACGTAAACAATTTGGAGCCTCGATTAACAATTTATATGGGGACAGCTTACAGTTCATTTCTCCTTACATATTAATTGACTCAGTCTCCCTAAATACATCTGAAACATTGGAAAATAAAAGAATAGTTGACAGATACCGAAAAATTGAATTTATGGAGAATCGCAGAGCCCTCGTTGTACAGGGTGTCATGTGACGGCTGTTTCTGCGCGAGAAATCTGGTCGAAAATATATAATAACGTTTTTTCATTGGAGAAAACCAGTTTTAAAAATCTGCTCGGTGCACGTGCACTCGATCAAGTCTCAACTGAACGAATTTCAATGCAAACCGTCGGCATCCTTGAAAACGTCGTCATATCATTTTTTCTATTACCCTTGCGTTACTTGCTCGTCCAATGGAGCTCTCAGTTTCCATCGGACTACCGATACTCGCCATTGAAATTCGTCGAGCTGAGACTTGGTCGAGTGCACGCGCGTCGATAAAGATTTTCGAAAGCCAATTTCTTCGAAAACGACGTCTCATATGAGAAATATTCCATTCCATATTCTCGACTTATTTTTTCACGTCGAATCAGTCCCTATCGGGTTCTACCACCAGTTACGCGACACCGTGCACAAAACACCCCTACAATTCATGCGAAATTCTATACAAAAGTTATTCGACGCCTATTTCCTTCGTTTCACCGTCCGCCGAACGAAACGAAACCGACGAAATTAACAACAGCTGATAGAAGCAATTCCATCCTCCCAATTGATTCCGTTGCAAGAAAAATACCCCGGCCAGAAGCACCGACTTCTCCACACAATCGCGAATTGATGGCGATATAAAACACCATTAACCGCGGCGCAACGCGCAATTCTCGTGCTCGAGCCTGTGAATCGAACGCGCCGCGCCTGTAGCGTCACCCGCGCGTATTTACGCTCCTGGCCGCCAATAAAACCGCCCTAATAACGATAATCCGAAATGCTTAAACGCGGCAAAAACGACCGTGCACCCTCCGGTAAGTTCAACGGAATAGTGGAAGCGTCTTCGCGGGCAACGATGAAAATAACGCCCGGGCGTATCGGAGACGGGCGTGCGGTACGTTGGGCATGAGCTTCATTAGCCGGAGAGGAAGCCTCGAGCGCAAAAACAATCGGAATCGAAAATTTACGGGGAACGTCGAACTGTCGGGGATATGGAAACGGAAGTCTGCGCGACTCGAGTTAATGGTCGTTAGGTTCGTGCACGTGAAACGAACAGTCCTCCCGTTGGTGCCGCGCGCCCGTTTTCCTTCGACTTCATAGTCGCTTTCAAATGTCACTGCGCGGTCTTTAAATGCAGGACTCCGGGGGAACCCTGCGAATCGACGACCTGGCGAATCTTGTTCCCTGCGTTCCACGCTGTTTGTCCCGTCGCCGTTTAATTTCAGCTGCCTTGCCCCGTCGTTCAGGTTAACGCGATCTTCCTGTGCTTTTCTTTTCTTCGCCGATTGAAGACAGGTCTTGCGCGGAAGGTATTGTAATAAGAAGCTGGACTCGATGAAATGTTACGGGGAATGGAGATTGTTATGGAATTATGTTGGATGAAAATATTCGAGAAGTTCGCCGAAGGTGATTTTCATGTTAGTAGTTAAATGAGCTAATCTGATTCTGCTAAACATTTTTTCGAATGCTTCGGTTAATTTGTAACCCCGGTTGAGAGACCGATTTTTTGAATGAAGCAATAATATTAAATAGTATTCCTGTAATTCGATTTCTATTGAATTTGATCGCCGCTATGGAGATTCATAGTATTGGAAGCATAGGAGAGTAGAGCGTACATCGGTATCCCGGATATTTCATAAATTTCAGCTACCTTGCCACGTAATCTGTAGGGTTGCTCTTCGGAACTTACTGCTGGTCGTGCATCTGTTAAACGGCTTACTGTTCGATGTCACGAATTTATGGTGCATAAATCATGGTTGCGTGCCACGACGAAACGTGCAATTTTATGACAATGAAGCAAGTCCGAGATCTTGCCCCGTTTCATCATAACTAGCAATTATTTTTTTACGAGAATTATGTTAAACACTGTTTCGAAATAATACCATAAATCAACAGCGTTAATAAGAAGCGTGGCTGTATAAATTTTTCTGAAAACTCGGTATCACGTATACGTATATTAATACAATACATGTTAATTGTAAATAACATATCGTTTCTTCAGCAAGCATTCCAACAGTATTTATAAAGTCGCTTTCTCAAACGAAACGGCATGCCAGGAAATCCCGAAGAAACGTATATACTAACCCAGTGGCTACATTATTCTCTAGCTTACGACTATATTGTACGACCCTGCCAAACAATGGTTGCATAAACTACGCCGCGTTTGTACAACAGTATTGGTTTCTATGGGGACGCGAGGATTCCGAGCTATTATATCGCATTCCGTTTTACAGCTAGTCCATGCAATAAATAACATTCTTTTGCAACGCACGCGAGCAACGTGGCGAGGGGCCAAACCCTTATAAAATCGTAACAATTGCACCAAATCCTCGTTCGCATCGCGTCACTCCGCGACACGTTCCGACATTCCTAACGAAATTCCCCGTTTACGAAAAACCGTGTCAACTTATTGGCCAATCGAATTTCCGCGAGCCACCGCGTCGACTATTTGCGCTCAACGCGCTCGCACCTCCCCTACGTTTCACCCAATTAATCCCCGACGAGGAACATAGCGAACCACTATAATGTAACACTATTTCCATCGCGCGAGAAAAGTCGCAGCCCCGCTGGAACTAAAGTCCCGAATAAATTTCTCTGGAACAAGCTCCAACTGTGCCGCGGTTCCGTAACACGCGGCGAAACTTTGTGGGACACGTGTGCACGTGTACATGCGTGCACGATACGCGCCGGAGACGGCGGTGGCTGGCGAGGCACAGTTTACTCGTCGAACTGGGTCCAGACGTGGCGGAAGTGGTGCGATATTCTCGTTGTAAGAAGAAAAGGAAATAATTACGCACACGATGACGGCCCTGGCACGCTCAGAATTTCTGTGTCGGACTCTTCGGGCATGGTGGACGTGATCCGACACGATCCATCGTTCCGCGCTGTCAACCCTTTCTTTCGCGGATACCTGCCCCGCTGATCGTGCACTTTTTCGCGACGATCGACCAACGGTTCGACGTGGCGCGGCCACAGTCGCCGCAGACAGCCGTGGAATTTACTTTTCGACGTGGCGTTTGGGTAGTAGGAGAATTCCCGTTTGGTCGGTTCGGTACGTTATTATTGATGGTCGATACAGTTTTCTGAGGACGATTGTGACGTAGCGGAATGTTTGTTGGATAGAGATCTCGTCGTTCCTCGATCCGTTTTAAGTATCAACGCTGCGCGTGAAGGTTTACGTATTTCATTTGGGTGACTTTCTTCTTGCCTCCTAATTGTTCCGTTTCTAATGAAGCTTCATTTTATCTACATGAATATCGGCGTAGAAGTCCTGCGAAAGCGAACGGAGGCACGAGAACGCCCGTGCCCGACAGCGGTGCACGACGCGTAGAGAACGATGAAACGGGACGTCGAATTATGGGAAAGAAGTTGCGACAACACCGCTTCCATCGAAACGCGAATCTCTTTCTCCATATCCTACCCCATGTTTCGTCAGCGGGGTTCAGAACGGCGATGTCAGTCGGATAGCAGAGAGGGTCTCGGTGTTTTGAGAAAAAAAAAATCGGAATACAGCCGGGCGTGTCCGGTAAATGCTTCTAGGCCGGACTACAATGAGGCAAAGTACCTTGGAAAGCGATTGCTACATGGAAGTACGCGTATAAGCCGCGGCACCGGCTACACGTATGATAAATAAGGGGAGAGGAGCCATTGCATAGACTTCCCTCTATATTTCCTTGTACATTCCCCACCTCTTGTTTCGCGGGAACATTGCACGTATCGTTTGTACGATTGTTCCTATGCGGAAAGACTCGTTGCTGGCCGCGACAACTGGTTGCCCGAGCGTGATCCATGGTCCCTTTTCGAATTCTGACGTTTTCTTTTTTTTTCCGCCGCTCTTTTCTCATTTATCTCGAGAACGTGGACGAAAGCGAAATGTATGGGAGCAGCGGCTACGTAATTGGAAAGTGTACCTAATTGTAAGTGTGCTTGCGGGACAGTTTCATTGCGAATGGAAATGGCATTAATCGTGGATACTTTTCTGTCTCGTGGTTGCGCCGAATTATGCCGGAATATAAAGTGTTTGTACTTAAGTATTAATCGCTGATTGAGTTTTGTTATTGAACATTTTGGCTGAAAATAATTAAGAGAGTGAAATTAGTTGTTTGGATTCGTTTTGTGCAATTTTCGTTCGACATCGACACTCAGTGATTTCTGTCGTCTGGTAGGAAACGGGCTGAGTCGTGATTATAAATTTAACGAATACGTGAATACTTTCTTTTTACATTGAGACTAATAGCAATTAGTGTAATTATTTCTTGCAGTTTTCTTTTTTCCACTTGTGCGTACTATTTCGTTAGAGTAATACACGTATAACGATCATAAGTTTCCTCGGCAATTATTCCGCACAATTATACTGCATTTAATTCGAAGCTCCAGTTGGAACTCGTAATAATTGTAACATTATCGCTTCAAATTTCCCGGCTACATTGCAACGATATTTTACCCGTTTCCGATACACCGTTAATGCGCTGCTGTTTCCATAACGAAGACCCAGAATTATTGCTTCCAAGCAGAGTTCAATTTTTCATCATTCTCCCGTTGCCATTCCGGAGCCATTTAAACGCGACAAATTGTAATTCGCGAAGTCGGTGACACGGTTCCATTTATTGTCGCTCGTATTGCACTGAAACATTAATTTCCGTTGCGTACATAACTTGGAAAATGTACGATTTTAGATTAATGGCTAAGCATCGACTTCGAATCCTAGATATCTTCTAATTCAAGTAGCACAGGTCGGCATTAATCGACGTCTCAATGAACGCCTCCTGTTAAAAGACGTAATCTTAACTATTTCGATACTTCAATACAAAATTTCATTCAAATTCGGAATTATTTTTGCACACTTTTACCGATGACTTCGCGAAACAAGAACATTTTTTCCAAACAAAATAATTCTAATATGCAAACAAATCTTCCAGCGCGATTCGCTTTCTAACATGCGCAAATGGCGGACAAACGGATTTAAAAGGATTATCCTCTCAACAATTTCTCCGCCAACGACTCTGTTTACATATCCCTCGAAAAGAATCGTGCGGGCCGCAATCGCATTTCAACTCCCTCGTCGACAAGAATACCTGCTCCGCAAATATTTGTGTCCAACGGCGTCGATGTGAAATCGATTAAGTCCTCTGTCACGGAAACACCTATCGACCAAGGAACAGGATTCCATTCTGACGTCCCGCGCGTCGCGTTCTTTTTGCTTCCCCTTCAATTCCTCCACGAACTTTTAATGGGTCCGCGGTCCGTGTAAATGTCAATTTCTTCTGAAACCGAGAACTCACGAACATATTCCCCCTCTCTTTCTTTGCCTTCCACCGGCCCCTGTTGAATAATGCATAACGAAGGTCCGGCCCGGTTGTAATTCATTTATCAAAGCAATAAGTCAAAATATGAATCCAAAGGATTATTAATAGCTTCCACGTCCGTGCTGTACATATAACGTTTCTCCGAGGCTTTCCCGTGCTCTCACGAAACCCATTTAATCCTCGATACCTTCAACGTCGCTTGATCACGAGAAAATCGATGATGCACAACTTTCCTCTGTAACAAACAGCGGGGACAAATCGTGCACGTTTCACCGATACCCGCGGCTCGTTACGCCACGTCCGTATCGGTAATCGAACGTATTACAACATTCGATCGAGTGTGTGGCCGAAATTTAATAAAGATCCGTTTACAATTACGAGTCCGGCCGTGGCAACGAATTGATCGATACCGTGGCTCGTAAATAAATTCGCGGTCGCTTTCGTTGCCCGCGTCGGATTCCACCAGAGACGAATATTTTCGTGCTGCGGCACGACCATTGTCGCGTCGAACCGGTTATTTTATAGTATCGTTATTTAATGTTCCGTTTCGCCGTTATTTTTTCCCCCGGAACTACGTACGCGCGACGATGATTCTGTTTTGTTTTGTTTTGTTTTTTTTGCTTTTTTCGCCTTTCCACGCGGCCAAGGCGCGAGAACGCGGACGGTGATCAATAATTTTCGCGCATTCTGGCGTTTTTATCTGCGGGTATAATTCAAACGCTCGCGTCGACCGACTCGATATTCTAAACATGTGTGCTCCGCGTACGAGCGTCGAACGCAACGCTGGCAAGAAAAATGAAGTTTTAAGCGAGCCACAATCGTGTACCCGTTTTTGCTTCGTTTATCAACGCTGCGCCCGTGATTCCGGCGATTCGTTGACACCGTCGGTGCTGGCTTATTTATTCGTTCTTATTTTCCAATTTCCCGTGGTTTAATGGAAAATCGTGTGGCACCGTCGCGTACTTTATCGGAGTTTCGATTAGCCGATGGACGCATAAAATTTACCTGCGCAAATGTGCGATTTGACTGTAGATCAGAATTCCTTTGCGGGTATGTATATCGCATCGACGTTCGAATCTTAAAAATTGGAAAGTGCGATGAGTCGGCATTGTATCGACACAATAGATAACGCGTTGCGCGAAATTTCACAAGATGAATTGTTCTTTTGTAATTTAACGATAACTTTCTTGGTTCGCTGCGTTATATAAAATGAGAAAGTTTCCAAGCATATCAAATTAATTAATTTATTTCGATACTGTATTATAAATGCATATATCAACTATTCATTGGCGATGAAAGAACCGTAAATTGTAGTAAAATAAATTTATGGCGAATAGTGTCCGCGCTATCTACAAGTACTATCTTACTATGAAAAATATGATTTCATTATCAGATTTACACCCACCATTTTCTATCGAAGCGGCACGTATTACCCGGCTCCACGGACAATAGCCCCGCGCGTCAAACGAATTTCCCCTCAAGCCAGGAAATCACAAAATTTGCCCCCAAGATCTCCACCTGCACCGTCGCGTCGCTGAGGGACGACGTTCCGCATTATCGCTTCGTTACCCGCCGAATGAATCATTAAACGAAACAGTCCACTGGCAGCCCGCCTCTGGGGCTATTTTCGATCGATCGTATAAACAAAGCGTTCGCACGCGTCCTTTGTATCCCGAAGCGGGTGATTAAACCCCGACCCCGTATTGAAAAGGGCGACGGAATTTTTCTCGCCACGAAAGAACGAGGCCCGCGAGTCCTTCGGGCCCCGTGAGTCCCGTCGAATCGCTCGCCGCTCGGCACACCTCTAGACATTTTCTCCTCGTGGCTGTAGGCGCGTCATCAATAACGTCCTCTTCCATTATGTGCCCGCTCGGGGGCGAGAGGCGCCGTCCAAGTGGAGGCCGGGCTTGCTTAAAGAGAAAGGAACAGCGGGGGGAGAAGAACAGAGGCGCAGGCCAGCGTGCTGGAGATTTTTCGGGGGAAGAAAGGGTGGGCTTGATCGTCCGGCATTATCTTCCTAAATTGCCCTGGCGGACCGATATCCGCATAAAGGCTGCACCAAGCACCCCAACGTCTCCGTGTTCAATCTCTTGTGTACGTAGCCAAGCGGTGGCCCCTTGGAAACCGTGCTTCCCGCACCCTGGGCGTTATTATTATTATTATTAACGACGCTGGCGACACCCGCCGGGCTCTCGTGTGCTCATAGACTTTCGGGGTGGCCGTTTCACATCTCCTTGCTGTGCCTCTTCAGGGAGAGATGTGTGTTCGCCAGGATAGAGGTTTTTAGGATTTCATTAGAATCGCCGCAGGCGTTTCGCCAGACGCCATTGTGGTATCTTGTTATGGGGGTGACTTCGCGTGGAGCGGTTATGCCGTGGCTTGTAGGACCGGCGGTTGAAGTTTGAGGCGGTTTGGAAATGCGGTTACGGGTTGAATAATTTTTCGAGGGGTGAAGTTCTATGTGTTTGGCGGTGTTGAGTTCGGTCGTAGTAAAGGGTGCTGGTAATGACGAAAAGCTTTGTTGGGGCGTGGTGTGACAGCAGGACGGTCCTGGATGGAATTGTAAAGCGTTCGCGATCGATTTTACTTTCCTCTTTGCGGACGTAATATAAATGTTATCATAATTCTTTCGTTCGCAGTCTGGTTTATCGCGTTAACGAAATCCGAAGAAGAGAATCGGGCAAGGAATTAGCGAAAGTGATTATTATAAAAGCGTGCCGCAAGAATGTTCAATAAGTAAAATAGCATCTATTTCAGTGGGGTATAGGTGTTTTTAACGTCATTGTTCAGGTCTCTCTGGGGGTTTCCTTTTTCTTGATCAGAACAATTTCTCTTAAACGTAAATAAATCCAGCGAAAAGGAACAAACGAGACGTTAACAGGACCAATTGCGCGAAATAAACAAATTAAATGAGCAACCCTTTTCGCGCAGCAATAAATATTACCTGTAATAACGCCTTTCTCGTATCATCGGTACATTTTCGCAACCTCGTTTAGCCTCGTTGAAGCGCCGTGCATGTGTAACTTTGCGTGGAGCGCACGCGCGCTTCAAGTCGGTCCAATCTGATGCAAGTAGTTTTTTCCGCTTCGCTATTCCTCAACGAGTCACGCGCGGAAGTACGTCATTAACCTGTCGGTGACTTATGGACAGATCACACATAATAACGCGTTGATACACGGGGGTCACGTTGTATAATAATACGGAGAAAGCATCGCAAGTATGCATTAAAATCGTCTAATCTTGCGTCGATGCACGCACGCCCTACTGCGAGCTGGTAATTATTGTATTCCGAGAAGGTCTTCGTAAAGTGGATAATAGCTGGTGAATTTCATCAGCTCCTCGGACCTTTTGAACGACTCTACAGAAAAACGCCCCCTCGTTCGACGTGAATTTTCGTTGCTATCAGCGACCCTTAGATAAGAGGTAAAATAGAATACTAGCAGACAGTAGCGTCGACGGAGTACAGGGATATTTTTTTGATTACATTCCTGATTGATATTAAATAGTTAGTGGTCTCAGAATTTTCGTTGCGATATTGCGAGCAACGAAATTATCTAACAATCTGTCCAAAAACTAGCGAGCTCAACGAATCAGTCATATCTTTTTATTGCAGCTGTGATTATTAACACTTTGATCTTCAATTTATAACTTTACGTTTACATTTGGAATATTTATATTATATTTTTTGAATACGAAAAAAATAATACACCCTCAATACGTTCATTAATATTTCCTGAATAGTACAAGTTCCAACGTTACTAATGCAACTTGGAAGTGCACACATTTAGAAATACAATGACATTAAACTTCACATTGTCGGACAGAACTTACCGGTGGATCTAACGTTTATAAATCGTAACTTGTCTTGCAATTGAAAATGACTATCCTGCGATGAAACATCGAACGTTTCATAAATTACGAGTTTGCCGGAGCCACAATCATTGACACTTCCTTAATTAATTTCCAAATGTTGAATCGTATTAATCGCGTTCCTTTTTCTGTTACAGGTAAGCGCCGACAAGTCCACGATCGACTATCAACTCGCAATGCAAAGGAAAGCAATCACTGGGATATAGCAGTGAGTAAAGCTTGGCCCGATCGTTCGAACGATGATGTGTAGCCGGTCGGTTCGTTAGCGATTACAAAGATTACTATTCTTAACGAACGGTACTCGCACGAACGACCACCTTGTCAGCGTTTTTTTCACGGTCCCGTTCCCGTTTCAGCCGTTTAATATTCGCGTCTCGCTTCGGGAGGGTTCCTGGTCAGCCGTACGGAAGAGGAAGCGTGGAATTTTGCAAATTCATAGAATTCTCCCTGTACATCGGCGACAGATGTTCGGTGCCACCGAGATTCGCGTGTTATACACGGCACACGTCATCCAGGGTCCATTTCAGTTCTAATATTCGATGGAAATTCATAGCCCGCCCCGGTATATCGTCGATGTGTTCGACACAGTAATGTCTGCCTGGTCGAACGACGTGTCACGGTCATCTGGTTGGGATGATGGAACGGACGA
Organism: Nomada fucata; assembly: GCA_948146005.1. Taxonomy (NCBI): domain Eukaryota; kingdom Metazoa; phylum Arthropoda; class Insecta; order Hymenoptera; family Apidae; genus Nomada; species Nomada fucata. Next base: position 12,811,521 of record OX411275.1, read on the forward strand.
TCGAAGCGGTCGCGACTTCAGAACGTGTTTCGCGGCGTCGACTAATTGTCGCGTTAACTTCGGTTCGAAGTTACCGGCATTCCTCCTGATCTTGTTTTTCCTTGCCTTCGAACGAACTGTATAAAATCGTGCTTGAATTCCAGTCACGTTCATTTTGCGTGGCGTTAATATTATAAGGCGGAGTGGATAATATAATCGTAATGGACTTTTTTCGTTTCGAACCGCCCATCTCGACAGTATCATGAAATTGTTCTCCTCTGAGAAAATATTTAGCTCTGCTATACAGTGCTCAGTCAACGAAAATATATACGTTCCTATAGCCATAGTCGAAACACTGATTCTCCCATTAGAACTGTAGCCTCTGCCCCTCGCCGTACAAACTAGTTTCCCCTCCCATCCACTATCTTCCGCGTCTCTCGCATCGCACTTCAAACCATTAAAACGAAACAGGCGTGCACCGTCGACAGTGTTCGCTACCCTCCATGTCGGGCATTTCCTCCGAAGCACTGTTTTCCATTCTATCGCGCGCTAATTACACTCGTCCTTTCATGTCTGCCCGCGATATCGTTTTCCGTCCAACTATAATCAGCCCCATAAACGCCCCCCTCCACCCCTACCCCCCCGCCTATGCAACTATGTCCTTTTTGTCTGCCCACGTACGAACGATCCAGGAAAGCTTGCATCGCCGAATAAAACCTCGTCGTCATACTACGCTCGATCGTTATCACCGCGAGGACGTCGTTACGAGCGATCCAATTCGTTTTATCCGCGAATCTAGCCTCGTGTTCGAGCCATCGACGTCTCGTCGTTTCGCAAATTGAATGCACGATAAACGTGAACGGGGAAAGCGCGGAGAGTGTATTTCAGGGAATCGTAGGACGTTCCGTAATGGCGCGCGAACATTGATGCCGGTCGTGCGACCGGTGAACGATAATTAAGGTAAAAACGGGACGGTTTACTGGCTGACGGTACGGGCTGACCGCGCCGTTGATTACTATGGTTAGAGGGACGTCGGGGGCTGCAATTTTCATGCGAGGGAACAACGTAAATAACGCTAAGTCGGTCTCTATCGACGGGTTCGTTTTTTTTTTTCTTCTTCCTTCTCTTTTTTTTCATTTTTCCCCTGGTAGCCGCACGAAAGCTGTCGGGGATGGTAAACACCGATGCGTTCGTAAAACGGGCAACAAAAGCCCCCGGACCGTTTCGAGAAACTACTTTGTTGGAGATCCGTACTTTGCCGGGCATCGCGGTCACGCGAACCTACAGCCTTTTGTGGCTTCCTTACTCCGTGTTAGAAGAAACTGCGGGGGAATTAAGATTCTTGGAAGGGAGTGGAGATTTTTGTGGACAGTTGCACGGTCGGGCTTATGGTGCTTCTACGAGCAAATAATTTTTTCAGGGATATTGTTGCTATTATTGTTAGTGTTAGACGGGGCAGTGTATCCTCCTAGAGAAGTGCTAGGATACAGTAGGGTACATGATACATACTGTAATTGAATTTTAAAATGTAACATGCTCCGAACATGTTTTCTATTCTTGTCGTGCTTAGTGTTTGAAGAAATTACTTGTATAGATTATTACTACAGGCCAAGAACGGAACGTATTTAAAGAGAAAAATTATCGTGTCGATTAAATAAAAGGTGAACAACGAGTTGGTTAATCAACGCGAAATTAAAAATGTGCACGAAGGCAATAATCTTCTTTTGGTAATCGTCTCGGACTACGTATTCTGCTTTTACGAAACACGTTGTTCTAGAGCCGACAGGTTGATCGTTCGAAGGTAAAGGTAACCGAACGACCAGAAAATCACAGTGACGGAACGCAAGAACAGTTAGGTCCTACATACGGATGATGAAGAACACGTGTTACTAGTCCGTTCGCGTGAACGTGGAAAAATCTTCAATGGTGGAACGCAATTTTCTGTTATCGTGCAAGTGAATGTAAATGAGGAACGACCGTACGTTTGCGTAAGAAAGTCCGCCTGCAAAATCGGAAATTTATCGGCATGCTAAGAATGTGTTGGCTTAACGGCTGAATAACATCGGCATTGCATCGAAACGGTGCTTGCCGATGTCGCGCGAAAGCCAACGCGACAAGTCTATAAGAATATCGTTCTCTTTCTGCTTCAAATTCCGTCTTGAATTATGCATACGGTACGGCAAAATAAAATATTAACGATGATATTAAAAATGTACTTATTGCCGACTATCGAAAGCTAAACAATTTCGGCAAAATATATTCCTTTCTTTGGTTCAATGGACCGATTCAGAAATAAAGAAATACGCGAATCGAACGAATATAACGTTTCGAGCACCAAACCCGGCACTGCCGAAACGAAGCCTACGAGAAACGCAATTTCGTTCAACAGCAAACGTGAGAATGAAGGTTGCAGATAAATACGACGGCACAAGCGGAGGATTACCGAGGGAGGAACAATGTTCGAGGGTTAGAACGTCGCAAAGAAAAATATGTACGTTGTTAAATAAAAGGGTTGCAGTAGCAGCGTGGAGACGAATAAAACTCTAAGGAAAGCTAAAGGTGGGGCGCGAATGGCGAAGGCAATGGAACGGGGCGAACGAAAAAGAAGATCCGCGGTCTTAAAAAGGGAAAAGGGAGAAGGATACGGGGAAGGGAAGAGCGGACGACAGGGACGGGGAAAGAAATGTATTTCAAAGGGACTGTCAGAGAAAGATAGACATAGGAAGAGAGAATACACAAAGGGGGGAATAGAGAGAACTTTGTCGACAACTATCGCCCGCTCGAGGGCCTGCAGGCACCGGGTAAGTACGATCCGCGATCGAACCGTGTATCAGCTGAGGAATCGCGCGACGCAGACGCCGAATCGATTCTCGCGGAACAAATCACGCTCCCGTCGTTTCTTTCTCGCTCGCCCCGGACATTTTCGCGAAGGTGGAGAAGAATTGATTTGAACGGGCGGGGATCATACGATATTCGCGATAAACGCGGCGGAGATACTTCTCGTAACGAGCGCTTCGATCCTCGCTGATCGAAAGACGAATGGGGAAATATGGGGGGAATGGTGTAACCGGTGTACAGGTTGCATGTACCCCGATCGTTGATACCAGAGGTGTATACGTACTTGTGAACAGGACTGACCAGCAACATTTTCCATCTTTACCGCTAGGTCGATTGTTCGCGAAATATTTATTGCTTCGTTTATGAAAATTCATTATTTCGACCTAATCTCATGCACAAAAAAAATGTGTCTCTATTTTCTTATTTCAGATTGAATTTTTAGTCGTACCCTGGTCATTTCAAGGGATACCTTTTCTTAACGAACACGAACACGCTGTAGAGGAAGTTATAAAGCCAGAAACGTTGTAATACATGTATTAGTATCCACGCGTACGGGTTCTTCTGTGAATTAAAAATTGCTCCGCTGCTCTCCGATGCAAGGAACGAACAAAAACATCCGTGGATATCGCCTGGAGTATTCGTTGCATAAACTCCCGATTTATTAGCACACGCCGGTTCATTAACATCGCAATGGGCCCAGCGTTCGAACGGCGAACACCTGTACACCCCGACCGGAAATCGTTCCGGAAATTGCGGGGTTCGTTTTATCGGCCTCCCGTTTCTCCCGTCGCGCAACAGTATCGATGTAATTGTTTCTTCAACCGCGAACCCCGGCGAGAAAAAAGGCACGAGGAGAACGCGCGGTATGCGCGAACACGTCGGCGACTGGCAAACTCATTAAGACCTTAAGTGAACAGATTAAACAAACGTTCCTGCGGAAAGCAAGCAGATTACGGGCCCGCTACGATGTGTGCCCATAAACGTGTCGGTTCACGAGTGTGCGTACCTCGGGCCCCGTTCCCATACGATACGTAATTGCAAATTAGTTTTCCCCGACGAAATGCCCCGATGTTTCTCCTTTACACGCGCGATAACTATTATTAATTTCGCGTTACCCCGTTGGTCGTTAACAAGCCACCGTGGATAATTAAGCGCGGATGCAAAGAGTCTTGCCTGGCGGGTCACGGCTGTTCGTACACGTCGGCTGTGTTCGATATCAAACGGAACGGCTGTAAAGGAACCGGATTCGGCATGAACCACCGCGTATCCGCACATCGATGCAGCGTTTTCGTTGTTCAATTTCCTGCTCGAGCCACGTCTCTTTTTTCAGCCGGCCATCGAACCTCGAACGGGCGCCAAGCAACGCGAAAAATATGCCGCGCGAAGCTTCGACGAGTTTTTGGAGGAGTTCTTTCGGCTCCGGGAAAATGGATAGAGTTCGGGGACTCGTTCGAGCGAACGCGATATCGCAGGCGTGGCTGTTCAATTTTCTTGCGAGAGTAGGGAGTATTGGTTGTTCGGGTAAAAATGATACTATGCCGCGTTACGGTTGTTGTAATTATTAGGACGCTGTTTCTTAAGCTTAATACGAGGACAAATGGATGTTTGACGTAATAGGCTACTACGCACAATGTGCAGTATACAAAAAGTACTTCAAGTTAAATCAAATAATTGACTGTTTAATATAACAGCAGTTAAAGTACTCTTCTGTCTGAATAACTCTAAAATCGAGGGAAGAAAACGCGGAGGTTGCTGTATTATTATATCGTCTGTATATGAAAAGAAGCATACAAAGTTAGGAGTACAAATAAATTCCAATCGATACATCTACTTCGCAATATTGAAATACTCAAGAGCTGAAGAAACGATTTACATGCCTGTTCGTCGTCTATCCGACAACTAACGCAAGCCACATTTCTTTCTGTCTCGCCTATAATACGTGTCTTCGCAGTCCTCATAAGTGTCATCCCCGGAACAAAAGAGCGCAAAGAAAGTAGAACATTTACCTCTTAACCGGCTATCTTAAAAAACAAAAATGACCACTTTATCAGTGAAACTTTCAAGAACCGCAACAAAAGCCTGGACCGTGTTCGCGTTAAAACGACCGCGAAAGAACTTTCTCTTACCCACCGCGAATCTTCAACGAAGGACCCGCCGCGTTTCTTCTCGTTACACATCTGTCAGATTCGTTGGAAGTTGAGAAAAGTCGTAATCCAAGCGACGTATTTCATTCGGCATGGCCGAGCATGGCCCGTTATAACTTAACGATCCTATAAATGGACCAAATAGCGAAGCCGCGGAAGCGGAACATTTCTAACGAGTTTCATTGAAATTCACGCGAATCCCGGCTGACCCCGGCGTCGCGCGATGCCCAGCAGAACTTTCGAATAAAATTACCTTGGACGCGCGATGAATCGCGAGCGTGGCAAAGGGACGTGGGCAAAGTCGATTCGTATCGCGCTGTCGACAGCGTAGAGAAATTCTCCGGGTGAACGTCCATCGATCGTCGTTCATCGATCATCATCCACCGATGACGCGGCGACAATCGTTGCGAACCGAAGCTCTAGGTTCGCAGTAGGTGCGCGCCTGCGGGAAGGTGTACCGATGAAAGATGGCCAACGTGACCGCGAGTGACGTTCCGTGTGCAACGGGAAGCAAATTAAACATTTCAGGCGAGATTTCCTCATTTTTGCAGCTGTTGGCGAATGCATTTCGCTGCAACTGCCGTACCGGTGTACGAAGAAAGACTTGTCCGCAAGGCCTGTGTCAACCAGTGCTGTTAGAGTTATTGGGATTGGTCCGCTGAGATTATAAATTCTTTGATTTTTACTTCGAGTCAGTTTGACGTGTTATTCAATGACTGTCTAGTTAGTACGTTCTCACGCTGTGACGTTCAATTGATATGCACGTTTCAATTGAACTTCGAATTCCTCGTGAATTACGCCCCGTTCCGCGACGTCCTTTCCTATGGGGGAATTCACGCAGATGCAACGCATGCTGCATCAAACTGTCGTAAACACGGAGAAGAGAACGGCATATTGCAAGCCACACCCAGGTAACATAACATACGGGACAGGGCTTCGCTATTATTAAATCTAACGCGTAGCGTCCCATTATCGTTCTTTACGTACGCGTGTAATGATAACGCGGCCAGTTAAATTGATATTGTGTATAATCTTCCTACGTGTGCGAATTAATTTCGTAGAAGGCACGGGCATTCAGGTATCCATTATTCGATGCAATCTACGATCGGAAGCGACTTTCATCGCGATACGCTGGTGAATAAAAATCGATAGATGAGTATAGATCGTAACCGGGCTTATTGAAGCGTATCGCATGCGACCCCGTTGAATTACATTCTTCATGTGCGGTAGAGGAACTCGTTAGATTATCCTGGCTGATTCGTGTAAATATGCGTGTTGCGCGACGCTGTTGCATCGCTGTGCTACACGAGTTACATACTGTTGCAAAAGTTGCCATTAATGTTGTTGCGTGGTGAGACTTTGTTACTAAGCCCCGGGCCCCGTTGGCGTGCGTGCAACATGTAACATGTTATACACACCCGTCAACCTTTACCCTGTTCACCAGTTGCATACAAGAATGCGTTTTTGACGCATTCGAGCTGCATTCTGCTGTCAAGCGTAGGCTGCGGTTTGTTGATAAATATCCTGTTCGAATGCAATCGTGAAACTTTATTTTCCAACATTTATGAAAAATATACGTCTATTCAACTAAATAGTAAATACTAATTAATCGTATTAGACGGTGCGATTTTATCCCCCCTCGCTAATAAGCTCCCACGAGTCTGTTTTCTATAAAATCGATAGCATTTTTCATCTAGTCAAACTTAATCGGCGTACAGAATTGGAAAAAAATGCACCAATTTCACCCTAAAAAACGCAGCGTACTTAAACCGCGACGAAATCGCAAACTGTTTTGCACGTTGCACCGCCAGTCGTGGCCCCTTTTTGTTCTCGTCGATGCCCGACGTTTCCCGAAACGTTGAGTCCCGTTCATGGGTGAAACGTCACACCGTCAGAAACGCGGTTCAAACTTCATTTTTCATCCGCGAATAGGATCGCACCTAGCCAGGATCGGCGACGCTTTCACGGATCCGCTTTCTCCCCGTAGCGCGAAACGTATAACGCGATAATCGCATCGTGCCCGGCACACAATGCTGGATTAGTTGCTTGCCCTGGCCGCGGCCTAGGGCCAGTTATTCGAAACGGCTGCACGGGCAAATTGATGCGTGATCGCCGCATTGTTCCCGGGGGTCGATCCTCGGAGACGGATGCGCCAGGATTTCGCTGTGCCACTGCAGCCGAATGCGCAGCCTTTTCGCGGAAATCGGACGCATTATGCTCGTTCGTTTGAAAGACGACCACCTAGACCAACGCCGATATTTCATCTGTCGATGTCACAATGGGGAACGGATGATGAACGTTTCGCGTTATGCTCGGTGTTTCGGCTTTTTGGCGCTGCGGCTTTATTGTGCGGGCGCGACATTAATTCGACGGGGAACGCGACCCGTAACGGATGTGCGCAAGTGCTGAGGAATGAAGTTGAACGAGAGGAGTGGCGGATTTTCATTAATGACTTGCATTATATGTGGTATATTTTCTTAACGGAAAGGCCGGGATAGATGTCTTTATGAATATTCGAGTGCTCGGGTGGAGATTGTTCAATTTGCGAGGTGGCGTTGCGCTGCGAATTTTCGTAGCGGAAGGATTCATTTTGGTACGTCATTGGGATAGATTAGTAATAGGCAGGTGTAAGACGACTGTGTTGAAAAATCGAGAGGTTTCTGGGATAATCACCGGGAGACGTAAAATCGGGACTTCGATTTCCCCGATCAACAGCTGGGGATCAAATTAACTAAACATCAAATGAATTTGGTATATAAAATTGGACTCATCGATTTTTTAAGGGGCAACGTCACCCATATGCGCTTACGTATTATTTATTTAATTCTTCAATAATTAACTACTTTCCACGAGATCGTAAAGTTCAATAATATCAACATTTCCATTTGCCACGTCCCCCTCTTCCATTCTATAGGAAAATCAGCAACCATAATTCACCCGAATTCCAAACCCCGTACAAAATCCTGCGGCCGTCTTCAGCCGGTACAGAAATTCGGCGAGAGCAATTAGACGGGACAATCAGTCAGCTTAACGAGCTTAAGAGAACGGAAAGGTCGCGACGTGCACGCGCCAAGAACAGACGCCGGGCGTCTAGTGCTTTAGTCGTTCCACCCACTGTGATTGGCCGTGGAACGAAATTTACATGGTGTAACGTTCTTGAGGAGCATCGTCGAGCGGTCCTCTCGAGCGATACCACTCGCGAGAGCGGCTGTCCCATCTCAGGCATCGACGACGATGCCGATGACGTCGAGGAGAACGGTGTCGATGCACGAGAGCACGAACACCGTGAGAGGAACACGTAGAGTGGGTACGATGGCCAAGCGTCTACAGGTAATGTACTAATGGGACGCAGGGGAAGCCGAGTTACCCAAGTAAGTGTCATTAATCATTCGCTGGCGCCTCGCGTTCAAATTGTCAGGCTATGGGAGCTCGTCCATGGCTTGCACCCATGGGCGCCAGTTTCGTTCGCCGGAAACGTAGACGCGCCGAGAAAAATGCTGCCCCTTCGATCGGTACTCTTTGCTGATAATTAATGACAGCCCCATGAAACCTGAATTTGTCATCTTGAGTTCGTTTGGCGAACAGCGGAGCGACTCGCTGGGGGCATTCGGGGATTGTGCTTTGGGGGTTGTCTGCTTCGAGAAAACGGTGTAACACGAAGTGGAGCGAGTGCGGGGAAAGGATGGATCGCACCTGTAACAGTTTGCGTCGTTCTTCGCGATACTTGAAACAGCTGACAGGGGAGGGAGTGGTGAGAATCGCGAGCAATGTTTATATTTTCAAATCTCTAATCTCTACTTCCATAAACTCAACTTTTTTGATATCAGTGCCTCTGTCTTCAAAAGCGAACTATACAAGCTAATAGATTTAGACTCAGATTTAGATTCAAACTTAGAATAGACGAACATTACATTTAGTTTAGACATTAATACTGATTAATACAACATAAACAAAGGTATTACATTGTACATAAAGGGTTGCTACCTGTTAAACAGAATAAATAAATAAATAAATAAATAAATAAATATTTTCGTTGCGAACTGTAGGATAATTGATAACGCTAGTTGTCTTTATTGTATCTTAGGTAATTGTACTTCAATTATTAATTATCCCGCTACAATCTCGCTACTCAAAACGGATACTTTGGAGCGTAGCTTTTTCGAGTGTCTAGATGAGGTTCGTGTCACACGTTCGAAGTTGCCGATTACCTTTCTATTAAAAAAAAAGGGGAAGAAGTTCTTATTACTTTGAAGTTTGATAGTATTACGCATATGACGACCAAGCGTGCTTAAACTTTTAGATTGAATTCCGAATAGCTCACCGGGAGTCCTTTCGAAAGCTCTCCAACTAAAGACATAAAAGTGACTGGAATGGGTCGCGCAGGTGTACTCCGATTGTTCGTACTCCCAACCGTAAAATATTAACGCGCCCATCCGAACGGTGGATCAATCCAAAAGGAGGACGGCCCCGGTAAGAAAGTGCTACACGACAGGCAGAAAGATATCCGCCAGGTCGATTGCGACACGTATTGAAAAATTCTCGATAAAGTTTCGAACGAGTGACCCGGCATCCGGGGGCAGTTATTACGCGCGTGCGTTCGCGAACGTATACGTTACGGTTATCTTTCGTTCGGACAGATATAGCGTAAATTGATAGTGAACGATCGTTGGGAGAAAGTGCGCCACCGTCTGTGGCCTTCCCCGTCGAAACAAGTCCAAACTAAATACGACCCCAACGTCCGCGAACTTCTGCCGTTCGGTCGATCCTTTCGGGATTTGATTAAAGCGCCTAGTTGCTCTCGCGGGACACCGTTCCATCACGATCGTTTCATAACGCCCCGTTAATGCAGGCTTCGTGGCGTTCGGTAAATTTTAGATTACGAACGCGACTTCCGGCACACCGGAGAATTTGACCGCTTCGTTCGCCGTGGCACATTTTGTTTGCCGGCTTGAAACTTTCGTACGGCTTTATAAGAAAGTTTGATAGGGAGGAGTTTTATATTTCTTGCACGCGTCGCATGGGCCGAACGAAGGATCGATGTTTAGCGAACGCTGGTGATATTGTTGAAGATACTGGGGAAAGAGTACGGTTAGATTTTCATCCCGTTCGTCGTTGGTTTCTTTGCATTTCTGGGTATTACGGTGTTTTGGTAAAGGACGAGCGAACGATGGATTATTTGCAGCAAGTCGTTCGAAATATTTGGAGTGATGTGCGAAATTAAATCCAATACATCGAATGAAATTCAGCGGGAGGTGGTTTGCAAGCAAAATGCTTGGAATCGTGCAATATTTAGTTTAGTATTCAGAGAAAAGACCAGGTACAAAGATATTCTTAAGATGAAAGAATGAGCTCTCTCTTTATCGTTCAAAGAGAAATGTGCTCAAAAGTTCTCGTGCCATCTAAACACTTGCCACTCTCAAGAAACTTACGTGTTTCCATCAGACACTTGAATATTATTCGATTTCGAAGTGACGTTATTGGTGGACGGGGGCGTCGTATGGCAACCTAGACACTTCGATCGCAAATAGAAATAATCGTTCCTTCGTGAGAAATGGTATGGCTGTATACGCGAGCTAACGTAACGCCTTCCTATCGGTTTTTACGCTATCGGCGAAGTTTCTTTGGACGCGCGGAGGATAAAACGCGTCGCATAAAAAGATGCTGGCGTAAAAGTCAATATTGGAGCGCACGTGTGCTTTCCTATATCACCGCGTACCTTCGTGTCGCACTACCGTCTGACACACTTTTATTTTTTCGCCGGACACAATGAAGTCTTCCTTCTTAATCCGAGCTACACCCGCCGCGTCGCCCGTGTTATGATAATCGTCAGGAGTAACCAGTCTTTCTGGAATATCACGAGGGTTGAAGTTCAAAGGCTTCCTACGATTTACGTAGTCGAACCTGCGCAGCTAATCATGGTAAAAGTAAAGTGTATTAAGCTCGAGGGCAGCATTGACTTCCCAACGTTACGTGTTACGACGAAACTTTCGGATCGGCCAAACGTACGATAGGGTTACTGAATTTCCCGACCTTCTGTAAGCTGCTTTGGAAAACAATCTCGCTGAAATTGGATGGCGCATGCAACCGAGGGATGTAAGGTGTATAATAAAGCCCTTTTTTATTTTACTCCGCGACGAAACGCAGTGGCGTTGCAAGCTTTCGAAGTTTCGCCTGTATCGAGTATCGCGGACTCGCTGGCCAAGTTGTAAGGAATTTTTTACGTCGAACTTCGTTCGCTAAACTTTTGTCTGCTTTGAGGTTGCAGGCCGCATAATTTGAAAGCACGCGGCGCGAACTTCCTCTCGAGAGCGTTGCGACTTGTGTAGAGGGGGTATTTACCCTCTCGCATAACACCTCTCTGTTATATGTTTATTTTAATTGTTCATCTGTTTCTCGATAAATTTCGCAGCAAAGTAAATAAAGACGCGAGTCAAGTATAGGAGTTTCTTTTCTCCGAACAGTCGAAGATCCTCAACGCTATTTCCCCGCAAACGCTACCAATATAACCTATCGCATACTTACTTCTCCGTTCGAAACAACGAGGATTCTCATTAGCCACGGTTCCTCGTCAGAATTACGCAGGAGTGGTTAAAAATCCTCAAAGAAACAGCACCGTCGTCAAACGTTCGGGCGATCGTCGCCCACTGCCAAAAACTTCTTCCCAACGATTCGCGACGTTCAACGTTCGGGACCCTCGTCGACCAAAAAAAATGGAACGATACCCAAGCGCGTTGCCCGCGGCAAATTTAAATCGCATATTCCATCCAGGTTACGGTGTGTTTAATTAAACTCCCTAGCAATCTGAAACGCGACGGCACACGAGTCGACGTTAATAAACCGGCCCCGATGCGTTAAGGCCGATGCGTCCGGACGGTTTTACCACCCATGGAAATCTCGAGAATCAGCCCCGGTGTATCCGGTCCGGGGTCGCCCCGATACCGCGATAAGATCGCCGAACGGAGAGGAGATCTGAAATTCCCGTGGGGCGACGACCCAATTTCCGTCTTTCGGTTCGACGCGGTCTCGCGCTTGCAAACCGCGAGCGGATCGTTTAATTCGCTTCCTTCGGCCGCGGGATGATCGCGTCATTGCCGGGGTCATTTCGATGCTGGTTACACCCGAGACGAACTCGTTCGTGTCGCGGTCGTTCCACCGTCGATCGATTCCTCGCCGGACCGTAAACTCGTCGCACACTTTTCTTCGATTGATTCTTTTATGCCCGTTCTCCGGGCAACGGTTGAGTGATACCGGTCCGTCGCCACTTCGCCTCACTGGCAATCGATGAATGTTGAATCGTATACGTGTGTGCATATATTCGGGACGGGATGCTGTTATACCGCTTCGTCCCGCTGTTCCTTTTCCACGGTGTTTCGGTTTCGATGTATTGCCGGTGGATTGATTAAATGTAATGGGGTGCGAATTTATGGGGCGAACCGGGGGTTCATTGGGCTCCGGCTTCTTGAAAGTTTGGGTAATTGTTGGAGGGTTCTGGTAGATTTCGAGTTCGTTTCAATTCGAAGGGGGTCCGCGGTAGGAGAATGTTGGGGGAAAGGGGGCCTCATTTTATAGGATTTATTTTTACTGTTTTTGGGAATAGAGAACTTGTAATTATTCGTAGAGATGTTTCCGTATTAGACCAATTATTGATTCTTATCAGTATTAATTGAAATCTAATCGCTGGGCGTGATACAACTTTGGAATCTATGTAGATCAATTATTGATTAAACATACTTTACCGTGTAATTTTTGAAAATTCGAATACGATTGTTCAATTAATTATCTTTATCCAACTACGATAGTAATGTTTTTCAACATAAATAGGAATTGATTGCTGGTCACAGTGGAAGGTATTAAACACTGTACTACACGTAGAATGCATCAAAGAATTCGTTATCCAGTTAAGAAAAATCCCACGATAGGAAAAAGTTGCATGTACATTATTTCAATGACGCTGCCCCAATCGCAACCAAACTGTAAACCGAGTTCGCAGGAAGACTCCTCGTTACTTTGTTCCTAATTTTCTTCCCATTTCTTCAGGAGCATAAAACAGCAACGGAGATTTCTGTTCGGACATTGCACAGCAAGGTCGAGGAATATTCCCCCAAGTACAAGGATACTCCTTTCACTTTAATTGCAGAAGCTTTGAAACTCTAACCCTGCGAGACGCGTTCGCTTTATAAATACCACGGTATCGTGTACCCCGGTGAATTTATAGCCGCGAATTTTGTAGACCGGGGATTACTTGGAAGCTATGGCTTCATCGGGTCTGTTTCCGAGACAGAAATTTTTATTCGTTGGTAAAGCCTTGGGATTTTTCGTATTTCATGGATGCCCGTAGCGAAGAGTTTATAATATTTTCATTAGTGATTTAGATATTTTCGTGGGCAACAAGCAGTCATAATAATAAGTGATTAACGGCACCACCTTCTGTTCGGGGACTTGAAGCTTCGTTATAATATTACAATAATGGTTATACATCGTTTCTAGAAAATTCCCCTTGCAACAGAATCGCCAAGGAAAATACGTCCAATTATTTCAACGACAAAATTATATTCACAACAAATTTGAACGGAGAACCACTATAATGAAATTGGTTCGCGAGATTATTTAAATGCGAAGGCAAATATCTGCAAGCGTTGCAGACGCGGCCAATTCATACAGTGAATATTTCCCAAAGGATATTCATTAAGAATGGAAATTACTCGGCTAAACGCAGAAATGAAAGTGCTGCCTGCGTGCATACATTCGCAGTCGGCGCAAGAATATTGTTTAACACCGCTACTAACGCGCCTAAGGGCAGGTTCATTATAAAAGGTTAGGTCTCTGGATTAAAGTACATCGAAAACTGTAATAGAACAAATCTTTAGCGCGCTCGAAGTTAAAGACCGAACAGTGTAAAGTAAACGATTTAAAACAGAGCGATGCAACTAACATTTTTATTCGACAAAGTTCGACGTCAATTCGAGGACATATTCGTAATGATAAACCGTCAGATGTTTTAGTAAATTGTTCGATTCAATGGATGCACCTTGCCCGGGAAAATTATGAAAGTTGAAATCCAGTTTCGCTAAAGCTTCCTCGCATAATAGCATGTAAATTTACAGAATTTTCTCGCCAATTGCAGTATCGCGGCCGCGTTTAAATAAAGGTATAGAAATCTCTCAAAGCTCGCTCAGAACAGAGGGAGAATAGATAACCGCAAACAGCAGTAATCGTCTGTTCATTCATTTTTCAAGCATGAAGGGAACCCCGAAGATATCGTTGAACCAGTTTCGGAATTGTAATATCCGGGACGAGCTAATATTTACCGAGCTGATGCAGCCCTCGATATACGTACCTGCACACACCACTGGCCAAAAGCTTGCGATCACTTCTCTAATTTCACAAATTGAATCTCTTGTTGGCCAATCCATTAATTCGCAATTAACTTTATGGACACGTGTTAACGGTCGTTACATTAAAGCGTTGTTTAGCTCGACAGATTACGTTCATTTTAAATATAAAATTGTCAATTCCTACGAAAATTGTTGCAGGCTTCTCAATATACCTAGCGGTTCAAAACTTCCGACACTTTGCGATCCTCTTCAAAGGATGACCAATCGCTCTCGAACAAACGCGATCATCGGTAACCACGTTTCTTCGACGCCTTTAATGTGATTACAGTCCCCCGTGAATTCGTTTCGACGACGTCGACGTTCAACCTACCCGAATACATCAACTCGACGTGAAGAGTAAAAATTAATTTCGTGCCACTCGTTCCGCGACCGACCTCGCTGCACCTTCGGAACGGCGTTAATCGCGTCGTCGTTGCGCACGAAAATGCTCGTCCATGTTCGCCCCGTTGACGATGACAATCTTGGTTAACCAAGAAGAATTTTCCATGACGCGATTCACGTTCAATTACCTCCCCGCGTCTTTGCGTCAAAGGAACAATGGTCGAGGGGAATCGCTTCGATGTAACTCGTCGCCCCTTGGGTCGTGCTGTTGGGCCAGAATGGGGCAAGTGATTTTGCGCGATTGTTTAACGCGAGAGGCGATTTCGATTGTTACAGGGGGTGCATGAAATTCGGTGTGGTGCGTTGGTAATGAGTTCTCTGTTGCGGGCTCGCGATACCCGTGCATCTTCTTTTGCAATAAAATTGGGTGAACGCGCAACGGAGAGGCTCCCGTTTCATGGAAACGTGAATACAGATTTGGCGTATAATTTCTGAATTTCTGAGGCGAATTAAGCGTCACCGAATACTGATATATGCTTCGTAATAGAGAGGGTATAAATTTCGACCGGTTATGAAATCGTTGCTGAACGACCAACTTTTGTTCGACATACAATTACGAAAAAGTTCATTACAAATGCAATTGCATCGAATTTTCTTAAACCGTAACTCTGCCACGTCTTTCTCCACTTTCCTCACAGCAGCGACTTTTGTACCCTGTTTTGGATCTCTGTCCAAGAAGTCGATAAAATGAAAAGGGGATTAAAAATGGGTCGACAGCCATTTACCACAAATGAATCGGGCTATTTTGCTTCCATATTTTTGAAAGAGAAAGACGCATTCCAATTGGAAATCCATTAAAGAAAAAGGGCAAATCGAAATGATACCACGAGAGCTCTTCAGACACCACTTTATTGCGTAACATAATGCATACTCCTCGCCACGTACCTACACCTTCCCCCAAGCGAAATTCATACCGGCGCAACCTTAACAAAGCTTTTCATCGCCCGCGCCCGCCTCATTTCCCTCCCGCTTATATCCATCCCCTTTCTCTGTCGCCGACTACCCAACGCCGGTGCGCGTTCATCTTTTCACCGAGAATTCGTGAATTCCATGCGAGACGCGTTGCGTACAAAGGCGGGTCGCGGTCGTTTAATTAAACGCGATACGATCGCGGCGGTGGATCGCGAGTGACGCGAAGCGGTTCACCAGTGCCCCGGCGTCAGTTCCGTTTCAACCCTTCCGGCGTCGCCAGTGCGTTCGGTTCACCGGCGGTCAACGAGTTCCTTTGACTCTGGCACCGCCTTTGTTCCGCAGACCGGAGCACGTGCTTTTACGTCGCGGTACTGGAGCAAAAAAAAAAGAAAAAGAAAGGAAGGGCGGAACGTGAAAATTCATTGGGTAGCGCCTTGCCCAATTAGCGCGCGCACGTTTCCGAATCGAACGGGGGTTCTCCCGTCCGGTCAACGGTCGAGGTCCCTCGGGTTGATGAGTGAAACTTTGCAGGTGGTCTTGCGACCCTGTATTGGAATCCGTTTAACGCCTCGAGTGCTGAACGCTCCGCGTGAATTAAACGGGGTGGAAGAAAGCCGAACATTGAGCGAGCACGCAGCTCTCGCCGTCTCTATGACGGGATAGTTTTTCCCTTAGCTCACCACCTTGAAGATCGATGGGCTCTGCCGATCGATAGATAGCGCGACCAATTGCAAGTGGTAAGTGTAATTCGTCAGTTACGCTGAATCGAATAATGCAAGACGGCCCACTTGTCGTTTGGCCAACCTGATGATCGAGATTGGCCAGGCTGCTTTGTGGCCGAGACGAACGGGTTCGATCGACGCGTCGCCCCGTTCCAGTGGGATAGAATCTCGAATCGCGGTGTTTGCCGAGTTACGTTCGGATTACGGTTTGTTCGTCGGCATGTCGTCCAGTCGAATGGAAACCGAGCAGTAAACTAACGTTTGCGGTGCCGTTGGGTTTTGTTACGCGATGCTTTCGTGTTTGCCGTTGCCTGGCGAGACATCGCTGAACGAGATGTTTCAGTGGTTCTGATTTGAAAGATTTCGACTGGGGATTTACGTTGCTCTTATTGGATGCCTCGTCGATGAAGGGATTCTTGGTTAGCGTGTACCGATAGCAATCGGTGGTAGCGCTACTAGTGTCCTTTAAATTGTAATTGTTCGCTTAGAATGAAGATTACTTTAAGCGATTAAGTCGGTTAATAATTATGACACGCGTACGAATCGAAGTTTGATATTAATATTGTATGTAATTGTACTTTTAAAAAGTCAAGCAGGAAATGAATTTTTAAGTATCACAGATTTTTTGTTGGTCCTTTTGTTCCAGTTGTTAATTGTTTTTAACATTCATCGAACACCTCGTTTACAGCACAAAGGAACACATGTTCTTTCTACGAGCAGCGATTTTCATTTACATCAAATGGTCCTCGTTTATCGTCCATCTTTATTTCACTTTTAATTGAAAAATGCTGTTTCGGTCGCAATGCGCTAACGCTGCGATGTACAACGTTGATTACCAATACTGTTGGACTGTTCGAAAATGCTGCGCTTGAAACACTGCGGGTCACTATATTTTTGTTCGCTTCAAACGCAAACTCGACCTGCCGTCGAGCGAAACGAATGCCACGAATGTTTATTTTATCGTGTGCATCGTTGCCAATTGATTACACGCTACAACGGCGTTAATTTGTTTATGCAAAAAGAAGACCGAGAATTATTTCACTTTTTTACAGGAACCTTTTGGAATTTTTCCTGCAGATTTGTATAGTTTCGGTATTTATCTATTTCGGTTGTTCAGTTTTTCTGCAATAGTCTCTTCGAAACTTGTCTCACCTAACATTAATTGTAAACGAGAGTTTGCAGTCTTCGGGACTGACTTTTGTCCACGCAGGTTTAAACTTCCAACGGAAGTTTCACCACGAAAATATACAATATTTGTACAAATCTGTTCAAATAATTTCTCGGATTCTAGCAATTGGAGAAAAACCGTTCGCTCAACGATGAGAATTCCACAAAACGTCTTTTGCATTCGAACCGTCGAAGTGACCCCGTAAGTTGGATTATTAACTTGGCGTGCCAGCTGATTGCAGGCCTGCGCAATTGCATCGCGCGCGGCGATGCATTCTTTCGACTTGGCGCGTGACACGTTCAAATAGCGGAAATCAAGTTAACCAATATGGCATTACGCACTCTTTGATATCTTACGCGTGATGATGACAGGTCGCAGGTCGGGAATGTTTCTCTGACGGTCTATTTAAATCACAAATTCCCTTTGCGTGCCGATGAAAGTACCTTGCCACAGTATGATTATCTTAAATGTTCAACAAGCATTGTATGCTGATAGCAACACAAGGTCTTCGTTCGTACGAAAGAACTCCGCGTGAAAGCGAGTGTTACGATTTATCGAGACGAACGTTTGAAGATCAACGTATGCAGTTCTGTTGTAACAATAAATTCGAAGGCCAGCGGCCCGGAAAGCATCTGGACTCCGTAGCACCCGTTTAGAATGGTAATTCGCGTGTGCTTGAAAGGTTGCAGATTCGTGTGCATTGGACAGATTCCAGACTTGTATGTTTGGAATATACCGCGTGTGCACGTGGTTAGAAAATCATTGAATTCGTACGCGCCCGGCGAAACGGAACCGAGCAAGAGAATAGTAATCTTGGTTGAAGATGAAGTTGCTCCCATTATTCCAATTTAAAACAACCGATTGCCGAACAAACGCGAATTCTATTTAAAATTGTATTTAACATGATCGTCGTCGGAGCTTGGTTAAAACGTTCTGCGGAAAGAAATGTTGCAAACGAGTGTTAAGGAACGGTTTCGTTGATTTAAGCGCGACAATTTTTGCCACCTTGTTCTATCCAATATTTATATCCGCAATGGAGAATCCTCTTTAAGGGCAAGTGCCAAAAGCTTTCGCGGGACGACCGTTGACAAGATCATCCGACGATCTTCGTTGCTCGTCGTTGCGTCCCCGTTCTCGCCAAACTATCCTATATAACTTCCGCAGTTTCGCGGTTGTTTTAAGGGAAGATTTTAACGTAATCATCTTCCCACGTCTCCCCCCTCCCCCCTCCCCCCTGTCTGGTGATCCTCGAGTGTGTTTTCTTTGCGAGCCGCGCAAACTCGCGGTGCAGGCGCGGCGTCTCCGCAATTTTTGCGCACACATGGACGCACCTACGTACACCGGTGTACACTTCGCGATTCCAAAGTTATCTTCTAAAATTGCCTTTTCGCTTATACGACGCGAAAGTTTTTTCCCTTCCACTTTTTTTTTAGAGGCTCTCCCATCTCTTCTACGTCGACTACGATCAAATTAAACTCTGCACCGACTGTTTGAACTTGCGCGCAGCGGGGTCGGCGAGGGTGAGCCTGGTTCTCATGGAGGATGTTTCCGAAATTGTAATTCGATCGGACGCGAGGTATTTGACCGGGGAAAATTTTATTGAGAATGCGGAATATTTTTGCTTGGGATTTCGGATATGTTAGAAATTATTTTTAGGATAACCACTTTTCTACGGATTAAGATGATTTTGTACTTTTTCAAATTCGCTCGAATATAACAAATTGAATCGCGACGGCCGTCAAGATCGACACGCTGCGGGCCACCATACGACAATTTAAATAATAACGTTTCTGTAAGTTCAAAGTAATCCCTGATGAAGCAAAAAATGGAACCAAAGTCCTGTCATTCTCGAGCCCTTTCACCGCCGACATCGTCACTTTTACACAACGGCGCAGTATTGTTCACGGTAGTCGAATATTCCTTCCTTTTTCCTTCTTTTTTTTTGTTTTTTGGGCTCCAAGTCTTTTCGCAGTGACCGGTGGTCGATCGTCGCGCTCGGCGGTCGTTAACGATCGTAGCTTTTAATCAAACACGACGGCGACGTCCGGATTGACGGGCGTGTAAACATAGGGCCGCGAATAAATCGTGAAAAAATAAACGAGCTCGCGCGGAAATGTAGGCGGACGTCTATCCCTGGGTCTCGCCTGCCCCTTTTTTCCCCTCTCCTCTCTCTCCTATTTTCCTGCTCGCCGTTCTGTTTCGCGTCTGACATTTTTTCGCCTCGAATTTCGAGCGACGTCAAAAATCCAGCCGCGACTTTCCGTCGTCGATTATGAAGGGGCGGAGGATTTCCACGCGTTTGACCCGCGCCTAAAGCGGAGATGCGTTCGCGCGTGCACGACGCGCGAGAATTTAATTAATTTCTTCGTCGTCGTCGTCGTCGTCGTCGTTGGTATTTTACTGGCGTTGTTTTCGCCGCTCGCGAGACGGCCACGCGTTTCCCGTGAACTTTCCCATCGACACGTCGTCGGTCCTCGATGTGCCGCCGTGCAACCACTTTTAATGCGTTTCGAGTAGAAGGAACCCGCGAGTGATATTTGTCGGGGAAACTGGAAGTTTGGAAATGCGGGAGGAGATTATTGCACGCAGAATTGGCGGCGCATTAGAAATAACTAGCACGGCGGTTGCGCGTTGATTACACTGTTAGGTTGTTCCATTGACGTTAATGGAAATCGAGCTTCTGGCGCGTATTGGGCGTGGCAATTAATCAAACTTCGTAACGGTTCATTAATATCTCGGCGAGCGAACTGTCACGCCGATTTACACGTTATTTATTAACCACTAAGAACTTTTTCGTCGCGCGATTTTCGATAATTACGAACGATAATTACAGTCTTTACGCTTACTAACGATGCAGAGTGTCCGCGCTGCAGTTTTGAGCGGCATATGGAAATTGGCGAAAAGATCTCAATACGTACGCTGTACGTACAAGTCTCGTTTCAATTCGTTTGAACAGCGGGTAATCTTGGACCTGTATGAACTCAAACAGTCGTCGTGTCGATAAGAAAATATGAATATCTTCTCAACATACGAACCATCGCAACCCCCATCATCCCCATAACCCAGCACATTCCAAACTACGCTATAAAATAACTTTTACGATTACAGCAATGACAAACCACGCCACGTCGCCACCCCAATTTACGAATCACGCAAAATTCGAACCCACCATCCACAGGCCCACGCAGTTCACTCCGATATGGAAAAGAATAGCGGAAGCAACAGCGCGTCGCCTAGAAAATAGGTCGCGGCGTTAATCGTAAAGACTCGTAAAGAATCGTAAAGAGGGACGGAGCTTGAAAGGGGAAGAACGCTTCCACACGGCTGCCGGGGCCCATCGCGGCCATTTATTTTAATTCGTCGTGGGCTGCTTGATCGCGGGGAATTTTACAACCAGACGGCCGCAAGAAAGCGGAGGCGAAAAAAAAAAGAGGAGACGTTCTGGAACGAAAGGGTGGAGGGGTACCTCCTGCTCGTGGGAACGTCTCGCACAAGAGTTTGCCTCCGTTCGAAACAAAAGCCTGGACGACCGCGAAACTTAACACCGGTCGCGGAATCCAGACGGCGTAACCGGGACCTCCGTGTAATACGCGGATCTAAACGAGGAAAGTAGGAAAAAAAGGTTTACGGGGAAAAGAAGAAGGGTTATATTGAGCGTCTCGAGGTCGGGGAATAGGTAGCGAGGATATTAGGTGGCGGGCAGGGTTTTATTTGACGATGATGATGCCGATGGAGTCTCGGTTCGGGTAATTTGGATCCCTCATTAGGCGGACCGTGTAATTAAGGCCAGGTTTATCGCTCTTTATTAGAGCTACACTTGGGCCGTTGCACGCGGCATCGCTGACCGACTACTAAATATCGTATTGGATTTATCGATACTGGCGAGATTAGAAATCGGGAAGGTAGATTCTGGGATGGCCAAGGGGGTCGACTCCTAGCATTCCTTGGACACGTTTGCTGGGAATATTAGATCCATCCCCGAGAATTTTGTGTGGAATAAATTAGAGATTTATCATTTTTTAACTGTTCTTGCGGGTATCAGTTTTTAATTCACACGTAAGTTCAACTGTAACGTAATTTTTTATTTTATAGTTTCGCGCTAATTGCGGTACAATTGCGTTGCAAAATATCACACACTCGTCACCATGCTACGCTTTCTTTACGTCTTAGCCCGTTACATAAATCTGCCTATACAGAGAACCTCCAGAAACGAAATGCTCCGATTCTATCGACGAAATACACTTCGTTATCGATCCGGGAGCAACAGCGCTTCGTCGATACAATCGAGCCGAGTTTTAAATAAACTATCGAACTTCCTATTCATTCGTAATAGCGTTCGGCCAATCGTTGCTCCCGAACGGGGCCAGTAAAGGACGAACATGAACGTTTCACGGACAGTTAGTTCGCAGACAGTGGCGGCCAGTTTAAAATGCGGACACACGGTTAGGATACGCTCATCGTGTCTGACAATCACCGACGAAAAAACGTGATAAAAAAAAAAGAGCGAAAATAAATAACGAGGCAAAGGGAAGAGGAACGAGACGAAAAAAGTCCGCCCGGCCAAAAAATCGCCGACGAAAAAGAATAATGAATCAACGGTGCAGACCCGAATGAAATAACCGATCAATCGAATAGCGGGGAATCGTCGTGGAACTTTCAGCGATGCGGAAAATTGTTTGCATCGTATTTTTTCGGGGGAGGGGACAGAGAGAGATGGCGTTTTTAGTTTTTACACGGGCTGCGGTGAAGCCAATTAGAGACAGGACGCGCATATCGAGGGAAAATGATTATGTTTTGACGAGCGCGGTCGTCCGTTTTGCATTTTTTTTTCTCCTTTGCTCGCACTGTCACGCGTCGGTACTTCCGCCCTTCGACGTGGACGTCGCCTTCGTTTATGGATTTTCATAAAAGGGAAATGTTCGTTCGTTCGCTGGAAATCTTCGTCGAGTTTGACGATTGTTCGTATCAGACGTTCGAAGTCCAATGGCGATCCGTTACTGAAAATTATTTGTTCTTGTTTTTACCATCTCACGATCGTCGACGATGTTCGTCGAAATTTGAAAGAAAGATTGCCCGTAATTTGTACTAGCAAATTATACATGACGGAAGTAAACAGAAGGTTTGGTTACGTTCAATTCCGTGCCGTTAAGAGACTGCGAATTATGCTCGTGGGGCAAATTAGTACATTTCAATTGACATGTAAACGTTTGCCGTTCCGTTACTTCGGTAGCTCCGTTAATCAAACATCGAGGTTCGTCTGTCGCGTTCAACAATAGCCAGATCGGCAAGGGCAAAGGGTGCGACAAAGTTGAACGAGCTTCCCTTAATTCTAATACCTGCTCCATTTACGTTCCATTTGCGATTCAGATACGATCCATTTATAGCTAATAGCCCCGCTCGTTTACGCTTAATCACCTTTATCGCGTAGCGGAAAATCGTGTACAACCGAGTAACATATTCGCGCATACAATTGACTGGAATATTTTACGTCACGGCCTATAAAAAAAGCTCTATTCAAAAGCCTCATCGTCGGAACGACTAATAAATAAACAATAGCGCCCGTTGAACGTTCGTTATCGCAGCCTCGATATAACCAAATTGAACACGCATTGACCGAGTCGTATCGGACGTAAATAACTTCCAGATCACGGATGTCCACGCGCGAATAAAATTCAGCGTCGTTGAATTCAATTCATTTTTACCAATGTGTCCAGGCTGCCGTTGACGGATTAATCCCGCGAGAATCCTGCGTTTCACTCGATGGCGAGTGCGTGCAATCGAATAGTAATCGTGTCGATCGGTGTGCGGAGGCGCGTCGAAGTTACAAATCCTCTGTAATCGCCGTTCGATTGAAAATCGGCGAATCCACGTTCGAAAACGACACAAGGTTGAGGCACGACGTTCGATGGACGACGAAAAATATCGGATCGGGCCGATTTAACGTCGTCTCCGTCGCGAAAGTCGAGTCGTCGTTCAACGTAGCCACCCTATATACTCCTCGCGGGGAAAGGATCCCTCGCAGCCGCATTGTAGTGAACTCGCAAATATATTCGACGATTCTGTGGTGAAGAAGAAAACCGAGAAGAGAAAAAAACTTTGGGTCGGCGAGTCCGATGAAAGGCGTCTCAGCGGCCGGGGCAATAATTTCTTCATCAAAATTCGACGACATAATTCGAGCCGTGAACACGTTCGCACAACAATTGGCCTCCCTTCAATGGCAGAACACCGTTACCACCGCCCCGCGATCATTTCCATGTTCCATCAGCGGGATCTGTTCTCCGCTTCGAAAGCGCCACCGAGGAGCTACCGAAATGGGAACTTTTTCCATGACTGGTGCTCTCGACAAACTTTGACAGTCGTTCGAAAATATGGCCGGAAGACAGATTTCCGAAATTCCTTCGCGAAGTCGAGCAATCGTAGGGCGAGTTTGATCTTTGCTTAGAGCGAGCGGTTACCGCGATATTTTTCGGCATTATTGCAGTTACTGTTTTATTTGTATTGTGTATTTTATAGTGACGCAATTTGATTGTCAGTTCGCCTTAAGAACTCATCGAAATTGCAGTCTGAAAGCAATTGTCGGCGAACATTTAGTGAATTACGATGGAGAATATTTCGTCCAATAATTATTAGTGATTACCGCTAATTGATCAGCTGGATGAAAGTTAAATTAACGAGAAGAGTTTTTAAATATTTTTAAACGCCACTTCGTTCTAATTGCCCGGATAGATATAAAAATGCCGAGACGATGATCAATCAATCGCAATAATTAACAAGTTAAGCCCAGGACCGGGAACGTCAATGACGTTAATGAACTTGGAAAGCCTGGGATCGCAAAAAATTTATGTCGAACACGTTCCTGCGACGTGAAATATCTGAAGCGCCCGAGGATCGTTAAGAAGAAATCTATGCGGCAATCGCGACGTCGTTAACGAGTTATAACGAGTAATTAGGATGCCGGGCCTCTTAAAAATTTCGCGAACGTGGTCATAATAAATTGCAACATACTTATGGCGTTACCGTCGAGGAAAGGAAGAAACTATAAAAACGTAACTTATCCAAGTCTACTTTCGCGTTTTCAATATTAAAGCATAAACAATAACAGCAGAGAGCTGAACTTTATGCAGGCGTTTCAGAAAAGTTGACAAAAATTGATCCGCGTTTAATTCGATATCCTGGGCAGCAAAGTAATCGAAATCACCAACGTTATATTTCACGGATAAATTTAAGGTTACTGTACTCGAGGAACAGACGGAATTGAGAAAAATTGCAGAAAATTGTCTATGTTCATTTTTCAGCCGTTTAACATGAAAACGAATGAAAATCCGATTCCATCGACGAGGGTCAAGCTTAAAATTTCCACGAATCCTTCGCGGACAATTAGAATAAATTGCTTCTCCCGACGATCACGAGAAGGGAAACGCGATATACCGGCCGGGAAATCCGGATTACCCGGCTTCCTTTGTTTTTCTGAATATTCATCAGCGTCTGATACGTTCAGCGGAATTTTATGGCTTGCCACCGGAAGTTCGGCCGGGTTCGATCAATCGCCACGCAGTGACGGCTGCACGAGACCACGGGGGATCGATAGATCCGGCATTACTCTGCGTATAGTGACCCACTAGCTCTAAAGCAACACGATAGTCTAGGCTAGGCGACTCGTAGAAGAACGCAGGAACTGTTGCGCATACACTGTCAGGCAAAAGTTTTGGGTCTGTCGCCGGTCCAAGGTGCGCAGACGTTTTTCGAGTAATCGAATATTTAATTCTTTCAAGACGCAATCGCGGTGAAGTAAATGTGATATATGCGTGTGCGTATACACGTATGCTAGAGGAAAGAGTGTATATGCAATGACGTATCGAACGTTGTACGAGCTTAATTATTTCTGAGAGTACATTAGGGCTTCGAGAATAAAATTCCGTCAGCCTTGAAGTTCGAGTGCACCGCATAATTAATTATTATTTGTCCCTACAGTATTAACCCTTGTGACACTAAACCTTTCTCATTACATGGGCTTGCAAGGAGAATATTTTAATATAATAAGACCATCTAATATCCCGCGAAGTCTTTACGTCTTTAATACACCTTGGAACGAAGGATTTCAAATAAGCGTTCTATTAAAATTAATAAAATTCGTTGGCAACGAACAGTGTCATATGTACATACTTGTTCCTCGAAATATTTAATCAACTAGTTCGGTGGGAATACATAAAATAGTAATGTAGCCGGCTGAAAATATTCTTCCTCTTGGAACTGCGACGATATAAAACTAAGTACATACATATGCACATAACGTAGTCCTGAATTTTTTACCCGCACTGTACTAACTCACTGTAGTTACTGACGAAGTGTTCGCGATGGTCGTATACTTAGGCAAACAAGGTTACCGGCTAATTGGGCCTCGATCGAGTGTTCCAAGTAGCACACTCCGTGCTCCGACATCGTGGATTTCGATTATCCTGGACGTGGACCGGCTGTCATGAAGCCACTTGTTCTACAGATGCACTTGGACTTCGCCAACAAGGATTATGTACATGTGTTCGGTACCGCTGCAGACCAAGTTTATTTAACGCGAAATAGAGATTACGGCCGTTCTGATACACACCGTAATTTAAATAGTATGGTCGATCTTTTAAGAGCGTTAACAAAATATGATTTCGACGAGTTTCGGATTTTCATTTTCGCACAATCCTTGGAGACGAGGATTTGAAACCTTCCTCTGCATTAATAAGGCACCTGTCCGCATCGATTTCCGCAGTAAAAATTAAGAAATTACAGGGTTTCTTCCGCTTTGTCCCATTTATCTTGCAGGCATTAGGGAACGTAATTGGTTCTTTAATGAAGTGTTATTGTACGGTTTCAGGTTTTACAGACGCAACAGCGGGGAAAAATCCGATATTGATAACGTTCTGCGATACTCTAGTAATTCATTCTTATAACGTAATAAAATCATATTTCATATTTCAATCACATTATGTAAAGTACAACTGTATCATGCTGCTGGCGTTCTGGATAAAATGAAAGAACATTCTCAGCTTCCATAAATTAATACAATTTTCTCGCTAAATCTCGTTTGGAATATTCGATATACCCGATGCCCGAACATCTTTCGAACCAATTAATTGCGTCGCAGTGTCGCTCCGTCCGTCGAAAATATCCTTGATATTTCTCAACGTACATTTACACGAATCTTCGTTCCTTTTATTTCGAGCAGGCTTTGAAACCCCGCGTCCTGCGGCGCTTCCTTGCCATCCCTGTGTTCGACGCTTGCAGCCGTGTGCCACCTTAAATCGTGTCGCGTGGCTGAATCGTCCATGACTTCCGGCGGAGTGTCAGAGGCAAGGAACCTGTCTGTTCCGACAGACGCGTTACGTATCCGCGCGTCATATCGAGCACGCTCGTTTCAACGATGCTGGAGTCCGCTCCCGGGGTTTCCGCGGTGAAATCAGAATTCGAAATTCACGACCGTGAGCTGGCAACCGCGTCTAAATTAATTCCTGCAACTGCCAGAAATTCGCGGGCAAGAAGTTGCGCGCACATAACCCAAACGTGATTGGTGTGCGCGCATGTTGCAAGAAAGTACGTGCCTTGTGCATAGTGATGTCGCGCAATAAAAGTGGGGAAAAATTGTGGAACATTTGGGAAATAGAACGACTGGCACATCGGCAACGCAGAGGAGAGAAGTGCGTGTAATTAAAATCTGGTCAAAGGAATTTTGTCAGAATTTTGTGTACGGGGTTCGTGGACGGGCACTGAGCATGGTAAACATTTGGCACAGTAGCGTAAATTATGAACCGAGGATAACGCAAGTTGCTCAATGTCGACATTGTTAACAAAATACATCGTGAAAATTCTTATCCGCGACATTACTGTACCGCGCGGTGTGACGCGATCACGATTGTCCCAATCGCTGAAAATCGAACAGCGACGGCTCGTCGCCCCGACGGGATCGATAAGCCGGGTCGCGGTTTTTCGCAATTGAAAATAACAGCGCACGGGCGGCAGTAACAAACGCGTCGGGCAAAAGTCCGGGGAAAGAGCTCGGAAAGAATTCCGCGGAACAAAAAACGCGACGAGACAACAGAATTATATGGACGAGAATGTATCGTTCGGCCGTACGCACCGTTCCATTTCCCACTGGCATGTTTCGCGACAACCAGTTTTGTAATAACCCCTCCGCGTGCAACTCGATCGCGTCGCTGAGTCATTGACAGTGCCGGAAATTTATAGCTCGGCGAACGATGAAAATTTTTTTCACCTTTATTTTTTCCGTTTCTCGTCTCCCACCCCCAACCCTTCCGAGTCGGATAAACGGGTCACCGCTGTCCATTAATCCGTTTTCGCGGTGTGTGCGGCGCGTTCCAATTTTATCGGCTCGGCGAGATTTACAGCGCATTCAATTGTCCATTGAAGGCGGGGGCCCGGCGACCCGCATTGAAAGGCCGAGAATCGACTTTTATGCATTCCCCGAGCCTCCCCACGCCCCCATCCCCCGATTCCCCGAGAGCAGTAGATAACGATAAACGTACAGTTGATAGCTATTAGACAATCGTCTGCCGGATAAAATGCATGTTAGGAAATATGCGTTGGAAATGGAGGCCGGGGCGAACAGAGTGCAGCGAACTTTCGCGTGGCAATTTTCGTGCAGGCTAGAGAAGGCGTGCCAAGTGGTGAATCTCGATTTTCTTAGACAACCTTTCCGGTTGTCAATTTTTTGAGAGTTTAACGAGGTGTGTTTACACGATAATATTCGATGTTTATTTTGTATTTTGTAGTCAATCGTTCATGTGTATTATTTTGCGATTTTGCAAATTAGTGCAGCAGTTCGGTGTTCGACTGATAGTGCTTTGTTTATATTTTGGGACGCGAATCCTGTCGTTTCGATTTGCTCCTCCGATTACCCAAGCTTTGCATGTCAGTTTATATTCCCTGTTTACTTATCCGCTTCCGCCGATTCTTTCTTTCGCTACCCTGCTTTCTCTATTTGCACTGGATACTTTGTTCATCTATATTTTTAGTTTTTTTAGTTTAGTTTTAAAGAAATACTTCAGTTTCTGCCGCAACTACCAGCACAGTCTGTCTCGCTCGAGGATAATTAACCCTTCAGCATGATCAGAGTTAATGTACTGTTTATATGCAAAGGTGTAAATCAGCTGATTACATGCCCCGACACTCCATCTGAATTACAATTCCACGTACTCACCCCTCAATTCATTTTACTCTATCTTATTTTACTTCATTCGTTCTTCTTTTCCTACTCTATTCTTTATTTTTCCTCCATATTTTCGACTATCCACGATACTATTGCTCCGTGTGTATATCCATCCCTGTATAGTAAAGGTTTCTGAAATCCGTCGATCAGCAATCGAACAAGACAACCCAAACGAAGTGCATATATTAATTCGTCCGTATCTTTCGTACCGCACACCACGCCATTATCCAATGTTCTCCGCAAAACGAACGTAAAACTTCCCCTATCTCAGCCGCGCGAACCAATCTTATTGTCAGTATCCCCCTAGGGGAAGGCCGATCTTTCGAGAAGCCGTCGCGTCGTCCCGACGAAAATTCCGATACCGAAACCGAAGTTACACAACTTTCTCTATTACCAGGACACGTTCCGTCGCAGCACTTATCTCCTCGTCCGACCGTGATCCGCCCTGGCAGAGGATCGTTAACGCGATAATATTCGTCCTCCCATTGGTTAGCGTCCCATATATCGGTAGGCGTCGCCTTCGCCAAGTTTATTTGCATGGAAAGAGCTTGTTACGGAGCGTGTAATTTCGCGAAAGTTTTATCGAGGGCTGTCTTGTCCCGGGGGCCGACCCGGGGATGATGCCACGTGCACAAAGGCCCGGCTTAACCATCCCCCAGGAAACGCCTGGCAATAATGTCGGCAGCGCGGGACAGTCGCGACGTAATTAAAGTGAGGCGGCACGTTCCATCTCGGCTTGCTGCCCACGACGCGGCCGTTAAACGTTTTCTTTTTCGCCAGCTGACGCTTCTTCGTTTGCGAACACGCTCTTCTGGACGGTCACGCGGCACGACCGCCACCCAGACCCGTCCACCGTCGCGACGGAGAGGAGCGAGAAAACTTTAACCGTCCCGCTGCGTAGCGTGGCCGTACGTTTTTTTCTCCTCCTCCTCCACCCTCTTAAGTCTGTTTCGCTTTTCTGCGTCAAGAACACGGGATTTTTAGTTAATTTCCGTTAATGCTTGGGGGGGGGGGGGGATGGGAGTTATTTAAGTTGACTGCAGATGCGGGAAACGGGGTCGGTGGTTTTAGGTCTGTTTTCACGTTGCGGGACAAACGTTCGAGATTCCTCCGCGCGATACCGGGACGCTTCGTTAGTCGGCCGGCTGCTTTTGTTCGGTTTCCGGTGGAAATTACGCGTCGGTGAGGTTGTAATTGACGGTTATATTTTCCATTAGCGGTATTGTTGCTGTTGTTGTTCGCGTTGCCGACAGGCTGGGCAGACTTTGACGTTATCATAGGAAAATGAACGGGAATAGAAAACGTCTGCGGCGGGTAGCGAATTGCACGGCGAGGGAACACTGGATGGCGAAAAGGGATTGTTCTGAATGCAGTTTGTTGTAAGAGAACCCAGGATATCGAGATCGTGTTTTATTCGAAAATATATCATTCCACGGAGACGTCTGCGATGGCACTCTGTAATTTCTATTAAGCGTGTTTGTTATTACAACGAGGCGTATAAAATTATTGCAGGTAAAAATTAATCGCTTACTTTCTAACACACCTCGCGGACAAAACTCTCCAACAATTAGAAAGAAAATGATTTTTCCTCAATTATTGCTATCTACAAATTCATACCTATCGACTTTTTCCATCTTTATGCTTCTGTATCAATATCTGTAATTACCTCGAACACCACCGAGTTGACAAACAACAACTACAATTCGAAGGTTCGACAAGAATTTCCCGATTGCGCACACGAATCTCCAGCATTATCGTACCTCTGCCCATCGAACCGACGAAGTTGGCCAACTTTTCCTCCCCGATATTCATTACGGGACCCCGTGATGTCGGAATCAACGTCCCGCAATGTCATCGCGAAGCTAACGGCCTAATAACAGTGACACACGGTTACGACGATGCGGACTCGCGAGATTCGTAAATTCAGGGACCTCGCTCCCCAAAAGGCATTTGCCACGATGCTTCTGACCCCTTGAACGCGGTTATCGAAGGAAACGATCAATGCCGGCGAAAGAAAAATCTTTATCCCAGCGTTCTGTGTCGCGGTAAACCCTAAAAAACGTAGCCGGGCGTCAATTGGAGTTATCACGCGGAACGAGAAAGAAAAAAGGAGGAAAATCGAATCGTTTGTCCGCCGTTTCGAGATATTAAGAGTGGCCTACCGAAGCGTATGCCGAAAACGAAACGGTGGTGAAATTAGAATTCCATTTGCACAAGTTCGAGCAGATAGCATCTGGCATGAAGAAACTCGGAAAAATCTCTTCGCCTCGAATTTGCATATCTTTGTCCCTCTGGAACACGGTTACCGCAATAGTCGTCTACGTTCGTAGTCGGCCATACGCAGCAACAGCATAGTTAGTTGGTTAGAACGTTTCGCTTATTTCGCAGTTGGTAATTGAAATCTGAAACTTGCCGGACAGAAATTTATAACCCGTTCGTCGATGGTCGAGGAATGCGTTTATATTCGCGTCGAACACGCACCTATGTTCCGGGAAGAAAAGCTTCTTTCTTCTCTTCTTGCACCCGCGTGCCACTTTTCTCTCGCGTAGTTCATTAATCACGCTCGTTTCATCTCACGATCGCGTTATCCGAACAGGCTTCCGGATTACTGGCCTGCCCGCCGTTTCTCCGCCGATCAATTCGTTTGTCCAATCGATCGAGCTATCGTTGGTTCTTCCGATTCAGTTCTAAGTTTTCCCGTCAGTGAAACGGAACGATTGCCGGCTGTTTAATTTTACGGACGGTTTTGCGACATATTAGAATTGCTGTTAGAAATTGTTTTAGAAATCAACCCTCTGTGGCTTCTTAAATAAATGAAAAGCATTACAATTTTTCTAAACAATTTTTCTGTTCAACAATATCGCGATGCCTCCCGAACGATGACCGAAATGTTAGACAAATTCGTCATAAAACAATGACCATTTCAATCGTTGAAATAATTTTTCCTGCAACGTATCTATTAATTTGAGCAGCAATTCTAAAGATCGAGGCCGTAGTGCCGAAATAAATCAAAGTCACTCATAGCGCAAACTTTCCACCGCTCACTCCCTGCACGGTTCCTATCGAATTCAATCAAAGCGAACGCGTCTATTCTCTGTCGGGGAAACTGCTCCTAATGCCGGGAACGATCTGGGTACGCCACAATGAATTCGACCGATCTCAATACAAACGACCACCGTTGGTCGCGCTTAGGTAAACGAGTTCGCCAAGGCTTACCTGATCGGACCTCTCTTCACCGTCGACGTTGCTTGCGAGCTTCAATTCTCCTCCAGAAACCACCGATAAACCGCCAGACATTCTTCCCTTCCCAGCTTCTCCCTTCCGCCATGGTCTTCTTTGTCGTCGCTTTGCGACAGCCCCCTCGCAACCCTCTGTCGCGATCCCCTCGACGAAAAACAAGAAGGGCGGTAAGCGAACGTTCAAGGGTGGAAACAATTTCGTACCTCGCCGATACGAACGGGTAGCAATGGGAAGCGTCTATCGATTAGACGTTGAATAATGTCGCTTCGATTACCCACTCTTTTTCCATCCCTTTAAAAAGATGAATAGCAGCGCGCGCCAACGGGGTTTTCCACCCTCTATCGTATTTACTGAATCGACTAAAGCTCACAGACGAGCGAGCTTCTCCGACTCCTTAGCTCTCTCTCCCCCCCTCTCTCTTTATCTATCTCTTTACGAAGAAACTTCATTTATTTCACGTGAATGGGAGAGGTTGCTGATCCCTGCGAGCGATTCACAGGGAAACGCTAGGCTCCTCGGCATTAGTCAAACGAACTTTCGAACGTACAACGTTTTACGCCGCACAAACGACGTAAGACCACCCTTTAATCTTTGACTGGATCGTCTAGCCCCTTGGATTCCCGTAAGGAGGAGTGTGCTCGGCCACTTAAGCGATATATTTCCCCGTGAGGTGGAAAACAAGGATCGCGGGACGTTCACTGAGAGGCCACTTTATGATCCTGAGCTTTCGGTCAGTAATTTTCACGCCGCCGCGGTAATCTTCGACAATCGGCAACTTTGCTGTGCCCCAATTTCCTTTGAACCGTCATCGACGTCTTCCTCGTTCTTCGACAAACCTCTGTCTACCCGGTTTATTGACCGGAGAGGCTGGGGAGAAGCGTAACCGTGTCGAACAGGAAACGTGAAAGTCCCGGAGCGTTGTCCGCAGGTATTTGAGAATTTCCATGGTAACGGGGTGAGGATAAATTAGGGGTGTGCAAGGAAATTTTGTCGGTGGCAAGAGGGGGTGGTTGGTTGCGGTATGTATTTAATTAAATGATTTACTATGTTTTATGAATAGTATGGCAGGGGCGCGAAATCAGGGGAAACTAATCCTTAGTTGCTTTCGCGTTATGAAGTTCGTCGTTGGTATGTAATAACGAATTAACTTCGGTGACGATTATAATGGGTTGGATTTTAATGATATGGAGCCGTTCTGTAAATTGTGCAACTTCATTGCAATTTCGTTATTCATTTCGTCAAGTGCAGACTTCGTTCTTTTTATTTACTCATTTGAGACTACCATGGAGGCTTATAAATACCTTTAGTCGCATTGCTTTTGACGTTGCACTTGATTTTTCGATCTCAATAAACTATTCGTTTCACTATGCGTTTCAACAAGCTCTCGAATTCTCGAAAAATAACGAACAATACTAAGATGTTAAGCTTTGAAAGAATTAAAGATCAAATTGCCTTCCGTGGAGGTAATTTTGTATTAATGGTAAATCAATAAGAAACGTAATATTTGGAAAACTGGTAACAAATGAACGTTATCAGGTGAAAGGTTGATCCACAATGAGATTGGTTTCAACCGGGATCATGGATATATGGTGGTGGATGTTTTCATAGAAATGCTGTTTATAAAGGGCGAAGCTGACTGTTGTTTTGCACGCTGGTAGAACAATGTGCCATGTCAAAAGTCGTAATGAAACATGGTAATTTTATGCTGCTCTTTGTGCCGAAACTCGTTCTGTTTAAAACGCCGTTCCTTGGTGAAAGTATTGTTGTGGCGAATGTAATCCATAAAACGTTCCTCGACTCTGTACCTCGTTCTAGGTACTTGTACAGGGTAATTAATAACAGCTGATGTAATGCTTTCAAGATGATTTTTCTTTCAGCCCGGCAGATTGTACAGCTGTGAAATTTATTAAGGCGATTCCTAACATTTCCAACGTTACTCTACTCGTTTAATGACCTCGCATTTCCCTCCCACAATTTTTAGCGCAATGTTCTAACGTTCCACGAATATTGAATATTTCGCGAGCATTGTTAGACACAATTAGGATAAATCACTTATTTAATTGATTTAGACGGTTAATTCTGCAAGGGAAGTTAGTTACCCGAATCTACGATATTTAAGACACTGGTACAGTAAAATAAGTCTTCCGTTTCGCTCACTTTCGTCAACCTTGTTCCCTCAATTTTCTTGTCGGTTTCATTTTATACGCTTCACATATTTTCCATACTAATATCAATAATAATATCGATTCCTTTCACTGGTAACATATAATAAAGAAAAATCAAATCCAGTATTTGACAGTCTACAGAAGCTGCAATTTTAATGTTGAAATACTATCGTAACAATTACAAATCGCTAAATACCAGATTGCTGTATAGTAAACGAACTATAACAGCTCGTAAAGGCACGGCAATCAGTTCATACCTTCGAGCACCTTAACAAGAACGAAACGAAGTTGTCCGTAATTGAGTAGCAGTATTTACAAATCTGTACCGGGATTTCTAACTTTTTCACGAACCAGCCAGAACTTTCCCCGCCACTGTCAGACATAAACTCCTCCACGTTAATAGCGCCCTTACATCCCGAGAGCATCTCTCCTCCTCGTGCATTCTGGACGGCGCGTTAATAAAACAAATTGGGAGAGCCGACGCTGGAAGTTTTCGCGTTTGAATGGCCTGGCCTGGGGAAAGACGAACGGCCCTCGTAACGAGAGGGACGTGGAACTTCTCAAAGGGCAGCGTTTCCTTATTCCACGGGTATCTCCGACGAAAACATCGAGCGACAGGCCAACGGAATAATTAATTGGCCCATTTGGAACAGGTCGGACCCACAGCGAATTTCATCTCGCTGGAAAGGCCGGGAGAGTGTGCGCGACCGAGTGAAACGGGGAACACGAGAGGCTCGAGAGACCTGTGATTAGAAATGGCGAATCGGGACGTGCGAAGGGGATGAACACTTCGGGCGCTGTCCGATAAGAACTTTTCCTATCTTTTTGCATTCTACGGGCAGCCCGAGAACGCGCAATCAGAGGGAACACGATGGTATATAGTAATTTGGCCGATAATAGCAAGGGGAAGGAATTCGCCGCAGAATTATCGAAAGTATCGATTCTGGTCTTTTCTCTTCGTGAATCACTCTATTGGCAGCCTTATTGGCAGTAGTGGTTGTAATTAGGTAATTCCGTATTGCATTTGAAACACTTATACAAAATGCCCATCCTAGGACGAGCGGTTACGATTAATTGGAAACAGAAATTGATATAGGCACGCATTATAACAGGTGTGGTTACGATTTACGAAAAATTAACAAATTTATGAAGACAGAGACAGGAAGAAAATGAGACTTTACACGTAACGATTTGACACAGTTTGCCGTCTATTCAGTGGTGCATCGATTTAATGTACCGCCATGCTTTCAAGCAAGCTTTGTTAACAATACTTAATAATGGAACTCTTGAAAAATGGTATGAAAAATATAGAGCCACAGAAACCACTTGTATAACACATTTTATAACAAAAAGAATCGTGTACACGATATTTACAATAAATATTTACCACCTACTATGTAGTCCACCAACGTAATCGACTTGCACAAAAGGAACATTCAACCCACGTCAAATCCATACGGCACAAATCCATCAGAGTTTAGCTATTTATCCTAGCAACGATTTCTGCAATGCATCGAAATTTCATCCGCGCGAAAGCGACAGGACTGACAAAAAAAAAAAAAAAGAAAAAGGACGCGGAAAAGTTGCATATCGAACAGGTTGACGCAAGAAAGCGAGGCAAAAGTCGCAACATCCTAACGAGCTTGTCGCAGCGTTGCTTAAGAATTTCGTGCAGGCATATCGGAGTGGAAAGGAGCGTGAAAAATGAGCGAGCGAGCGTGCATAAAGCGTGCCGATATCGCGACGTTCACAAAACGTATGATCGATGAGGGGCCCTCGGCCCGTGGAGTCGGACCCCCTTTGGAAACTCGGTGTTCGAGACGAAAACCTACGAATAAGAGCCCCCCGGGTCCCTGCTGCATCCCGGTTTGCCCTTTGACTCGTAACTTTCGCCCCCGTATCTCGTCGAAATCACGGTACGGTTCGGCTGACGTCAGTCGGACGACACGATAAGTCGCTGAATTTCTCGTCGTTCGTGTCTGTCAAACGGAAGAAGAAAAAAAACGATCGCTCGATAAATCACGATGCAATTTTACTTAGTCAACTTGCCCGCGTTGAGTTCTTTTGTCAACGTGACTGAACGAATACGTCAGCCGTCCCGTTGGATCTTCCCTCGTGTTCCTTCATTTTTCTTTCCGTGGAATTAACTTCTCCTCCCTTCTCGCCGAGATCGGCCTCGAAAATTAGATCCCGACGGATTTGAAGGAACCGACGGGTCGTTTTGGCGAGTTGCTTCGTTTAACGCTTTGCCGGATGAAATGGTAGACGCCGGCGGAAACGAGAATAAGCAACCCGATGGTGGGAGTGAAATTT
Organism: Nomada fucata; assembly: GCA_948146005.1. NCBI lineage: Eukaryota > Metazoa > Arthropoda > Insecta > Hymenoptera > Apidae > Nomada > Nomada fucata. Next base: position 12,847,987 of record OX411275.1, read on the forward strand.
AGAAATCGGGGAGGAACTGTGGCGTCACTTCCTACCTTTTGATCGGTGATCCATGAAAGTGGAAGAAAGCCGTTCGACTTGACGTTTGAAAGCCAGCTTCGAACGGCCCTTTATCGAACCCCTCGAAGGCAAATTCGATTAGACAACGACAGATTGAGCCTTATTGAATCACACTGTTCGCAGGGTGGCCTTTGTTATCGCGATTCTGCTCGGTTATAGTATACACGGTGCTGGTGTTCGTGGACAAGTGCGACGTTCATGCACGATGCAATCCTGATCGATAATAACGATCCGGATAATCAATCGCGATGAAAGTTATGTTGAATTGTATTTTACTTCTTCGTCTGACTTGAATCGTTCTTTTCCATTGGAGATTGAGGATTAACCTTGTTGCTATTTTTCAGTTAGCAGGATTTAGGATGTGGGTTGGTTGAAATTTTTAGTGGAACAATTTAACGTGTGACGCGAATTTTGTTTTTTAATTAATCGCATAGGTTCCGAACGCAAAAGACATTTCTTTATATGGTGTCGTTTGAATTACTTTGTTTCTATTTGAGAAGCAATTCTCAATGTTATCGGAATCGCGTACAGTGTATTGTTTTCTCGAATTGTGAACTTTTATTCCGACAAGATTATTGGCATATAAAAATTTGAACGAAAACTTGTCGCATGGAATTCGTAATTTCGATCCCAAATGTAATTAAACAACAAACGATCATTTTTCCCCCGATCACCCTCCACACATTCGCCGAGCAACGAAGGAATAAACGATCGAAGAAAAGGGAGCTTCCTAAGTTCACGTCGGGCCTGTTCGATCACCGCGAAGTCGATTCCGACGGGTTGACGGTGATAATCGATGCGGGAAGCACGACGATTAATTATGCCCCACCACGTTCCTTCGCGTGGATTCCTGTTCAGAATGATTTCGAATTTTGGAGCTGCATACAGGTACTTGGAACGCGATGACCGGCGGATAGTTCCGTAATGAACGTGGAAGGGGATGAATGGGGCGGTTTCGGGATAATTTGATTGCACTTGGTGTGCAGTACGGTTGTGGGCGTGAGAATCGCTGTGCGTTTTACGCTCGTTTTCTAGTTCGTTTGCTCGGGAATAGGTTTCGCTTGCGTGCCTCGATTACTCGCCTGTTTAATATTACGAGAACTTGGTGATTGTAGAATGGAAGTTGCACAGAGTCTGTATGGTTACAGTTCCGACAATTTCGAGTTGCTCTTTCAAATTTTCGTCGGGGGTTGTTTTAAAGCGCAGATATTTGTATTCCGTTTATGTAGACGTTGAACAATGTTCTAGGGCACATTCGACGCAACGTATCGACCAATGCGTATTTCATTTATACCCATGAGAAGAAATGACAGTGCGATAGGAAGTGGTAAATAAATGTCGAAAGTGTACAAATAACGACATCAATAATTTATAGCAGCTGACATTGTACGACACAGCAGGTACCATTGAAGATTTACAACATAGGAGGTCTGCAACTGGCAGAAATGACATCTCTGTTAGCATCTTGATAATATTCGTAATTCAACTACGCGTGTTGCAAAACAGATCGTACAGGCAGGTCTATAAAAAGAAACTCGCCGTACAGTAACACACGGACAGGCGTGCTGCAATGGATATCGTAAGCGTCCATCAGGCGTCGCAATTGCGCGAATCTTGTTCAAACCTCGTCTCGCAAAAGAAGAAAAAAGAATCTCCATTAGCCCAAACAGAATCGCCGGCCAAACGAATCGCGTAAACGGACCGAGAACGTATCGTTCCAAACGGTTCAAGATAGTCTCGTCAAAAACACGTCTCCAAGGCCAATTCGTCGCGGTTGTACGCGTGTACCGACCAGCCCAGTCAGACCGGCTAATTCTGATTACTCCCAAGCGATTCGAGTATGTATATCCAATTACGGCGTCGCTCGCATGTCGCTCCGTTGGCCCGCCTTAATCCCGCGGAATAATTCGCCCCGGTGGCCTGTCATGTGTCCTAACCGACAGTGAAATACAGGTAGTCGTTGGAACTATCGTGCACCCGCACTCGTGTCCCTTCCTTCCACGGCATTGTAAATTCGCTCGGGCACCAACGAATCAATTAAGCCGCGTGCCAGGTAACCGGTCGAACGCTTTCCGTGCAATTAATTCGAGTGGCCGTGGATCGTTCTTCGTCTTCTTCCGCTTATGAGTTAGATTATTATTTGTTATCGTTATTATTATGTCGTTTTTGAACGTAAACCACGGGTGCGCGGATCGGTGGTGGATTCAGCGATTAGAGATTCGTATCTTAGGATTATGACGACAATGGGGGCAAAGAGTAGGTATTGGTGGTTAGGAGCTGTATTATTATTTTGATGTCACATAGTATTGTCTTGGAGCACAGTTTGTTTTGTGCTTCCATAATTTTTTTTGTCCAATGATGTGGTATTGATATACAATCGATACCAGTTGCGCATAATGAATTCCAATACAAGTACATATATGAACGCTTAAGGTCTCTAAGTAAGTAATGATACGGTCGACTTTGCAGTTGCCGTAGTAGAGCGACCATCATAAAATGCTTCGGTTAGTCGTTAAATTTCATTTGTTGTACGCGTAACAGCTGGCACACACTTACAAGGGAACACCCCGCCCTATTCGAAATTAACGAAATTAAATCTACGCAGTTGTGTAAAGGCAATAGAGCGATGCAAGTTTTGTTTATCCTTTTTTTTTAACGTCCTTAAATTTCTTAAACGTTCTTAATTTTTTTCAAGAGCTGATTTCACCCGCTAATCCTGCGGTTCAGCGGCTGTAAATAAAATACGTGTCCCTTATTTTCGCCTGCTCATAAATATCCACCGAGTTTCATCAGAATCGGAAACGGACGGTCCACGGTGTTCCCTTGTCAGTGACACTACTTGTTAGTAACAGTTTTACATTCCCAATCGCGCCCCCTCAAGTACCAATCTCGACAAGGAAGAACCGCGGCGACCCAAATACCCGAGCAAATCAGCCCGATCTCCTAACATTCGAGCACGCCGTCGATCCAGTTCCATTTCCTCGCCCAATAAATCGCCCGTCCGATTCCCCCCCACAAATTAAACATTGCTGCCGACGTGCAGCAACCGTTACCGATCCGTAACTAGCCGGTTCTTTTTATCGTCCCAGCCATTAACGCGGCGACACGTGAAGCGCGCGCTAACGAACAACGCCGTACAATAATTCGCGGTTAACGCGAGCTTAACGAGTACACCGTGGCACCGCGCGATTCACCGTGAAAATCACAGAAATTACTTCGGCCTGCACTCGTTCCGCCGGCGATTTATTATAACTATTATCGTCCGCGCCTTCGACGCGTTCCGGACGGCCGCCGCTTTCTAATCCGCTTGGCATCGATTCCACGGGCGAGATATCGTTCGCGACGATCGACGTCCGCTATCGATCGATCGGCCAAGCCTGTGCACGCCGAGCCGGGCACAAAAGGCGATCATCCTTTTGCTGGCGAACGGAGTGCCGGTCGCCTTCCGCTGAGGATGGACGCCGACGGTTTCCCGTCGATTCTGGACGCGTCGCGCGTTCGTCGGGGCGAACGTTGGCGACGGGACGAAAGGGTTCGCCCGATTATAGAGAAACGTGGCGCGGACAATGGGCCCCGTCGGTTCGACGAATCGGCTTTCAAGCGTTCGCGAGGTGCGCGCAAGACTTTCCGGGCACCGCTGTTCGTGAAATGATGCGGAATGCATCACCCCTCTGCGCGGCTTCGCGCAATAGCTTTCCGTTCCCGTGCCGGGTCAAGAGAATGGTTTCTCGAGACTTCCTCCTGCTGCGAGGTTAGTTATACGTTTGGGGAGGCTCTGTTTGCGATTAACTGGCGGCAAGGGGTGGGCACCCTTGATTTTGATTACGTATGGTCGGGAACGAGAGTTCTTTCTCGAAGACATTTGTGGAAGCTGTTTGCTGGTTCGTATGAATGGATTATTAGATGCAGAGATCGAATTTTGGGATTCGCAGGATTAATTCGGTACGGGGCTAACGATTTCTCTGATTCTTTATTTTCTGTTATATGCGAGAACGAACTGCTTAATTTGAACTTTTCGATTGCTTTTATGAAACGATTCACATTTGTAGCTTATATCTTTGTGGAATACTTAATAATTTCAAGTAACGTGGAATCTATTTTAGTTTTAATAATGTACGGTTTATTTGCTGCTGTTCCTTTTCTTTAACGAATAAGTATTCTATCACGAGTACGCCACTCAACTGTACAACAGTTATTTTATGAGGCGCAAACGGTGCATGTACTTTGATGTGCAACAGACAGATTCTCGACAAATCTGCCACCCTTGAGAAAGCCTGAACCTTCAAGGGCACTTTGACACTTCTGGAGTACGTTCTTCAGCATGCATTTGTACAGACGATGTGTCTCGGCGCTAAAGTGTCCTCGTGTGCACTTTGAACGCCATCCTTTGGATTTCCAATTCGATATGTGCGCGTGTATCGCACAGAACAACGGAGCGGAGAATCTTTCTTCCATAGTGCTGAATTTCGTACGGCGCTCGCAGTTTACCCAATCAATTGTTTCCATTTTTATACTCGTTTCGGGACCACGCGTACGATAACAATTTTTCGTTTTCGTCTATTATCATCCCACGTCGACCTCGTTAATTACTATTCATCGGACGCTTGTTCAATTTGTAATACATATACGTAGATAAACGCGAGAACAAAATACTCTTAAATCGACGAGCAAAAATAAGACGCCCGCAGAGACGCGTCCGCCGGCAGCGACGTTAAAACATAAATTTCATTCGAAGCGAAAGCAATATACGTACGCGCGTACGTTCGCGTCGATCGACTACAAAGGCAGCGGGATCCGAATGTGCGTATTCCAACACGCGGTTCGACCGTGGCGCAAAACTGAACGGATCGCAACGTGTGCCTTCCAGTTGATCAGGAAGAGTAGTCGGCACGACACGGCCGTCGTAAACTCGTCGCTGCGATCCGCGACGCGTCCCAACGCGAGTACCGTATCTCCATCCGTTCGAGGATCATTGATCTTTATTTCCTGTTTACACATCGGATGCCGCCGGTCGGTCCGCGCTAATTAGAAGCAGCCGACCGACTACCAGCCGGAGTAATAAAAGCATGAAATATTGTTCGGCCGTGTAATCACGAAGATTTCTACTCCCGTAGCCGGGCGAACCTTTATTTTTCCATCGAATAATCGTTCGCATTAAGACTCGCGTGATCCATTGCAAAAAACCTGTATCGAGGTTGGTTTAATTAACAGGTCGTGCGATTTCGCCCGACCCCTCCATCCCCCCATCCTTTCCCCCATCCCCTCCGGCGAGTTCACAATTAAGTTCCAATTTTTCCGTTCCCCTTATTTTTCTTTCGTTTTTGCTTTGGTTTCGGTTGTTTGGTTCTTTCAAGGATGAGAAATAGCAACGACCTGCTGTATCACTTATGTACACGTGTACCGTAGGTTTGCACGCGAGTGACGAGTACACACGGCTTCGAGACATTGAAGTATCGTCAGATCGCGTTTTCTTGCGGTGGCGCGTTCGAAAGGACAGAAATTATGGGGCAATTTCGCGGCAGAGCCCACGTTTCCCATAACGCCGCCGGATTATTTTGTAATTTCGAGCGTGCACTTTGTACGGCACTTTCGTGGATCGCAGGTTCGCTCGACTTTACGACGAAGGTTCTTACATTGTTCTTTTGCGAGGTAGAACGGCGTGGCAGCGGCGACCCGACGGTCGTTCGGTTGGTAATCGAGCTTGGGAATAAAAGGGTTATATCGTGAAATTAATGGGTGAAAAGTATGCGAGAATTTGGATTTAATGCTTTGCAAATAGGACAAATTGATCGCGATAATATTTGCAGATCGACGTCTCGCTTATTAATTCATGAAGCACGTTTAGAAATATGATTTGTTACTGTGTCGAAGGTTAAATCGTCAAGAAATTCTATGAAACACGATCACTTTCATTCCGTGGAACTTATTGCAATATTATTAGACACGTAAATACAAAAATAGGCATATCGCAGGGGAAGATACATTTTTCGTAATAGAGCTTCGGGCATTAATTATTACTCGCCATCAACGAAGCGTAGGCTCGATTGAATTTTCTAATCAAGATTTCAATAATAATTTTCCAGATAATTCATACAGTCCAGCAAAGAAGTAAATAACGTTCAAGGAATTCCATATTCTTGGTCGGTCAATGTGTACACACAGTGTTAAAGAAATTGATCTTCGAAGAATATTTACCACCAAGTAGTTGTTATAGTTTCGACGTGTACCTACTGTATATCATAGGATGAGTCTGATGTACGAAACAGTTGATAGGGATGTATTAGCAAAAACTATCTGATCTTACCTATAAAATCATAATGAACCGATGAAAATGGCTGATTTAGTGCCAGGTACATTCCTGTTGTACTCGCGTAAAAGTTTAAATGTATTTGGCCATTTAATCTTTTTAATATTACGAGTGGAAGTAATTGGCTGTACGGCAATTAATTTCACAGTATCTCATACTTATCCCCGTCAATATTATTACGCATGCGATCTTACCATGCATTAGATTGTAGGTACGACGTATCCGGCATATTGCATGCCGGTTTTTTGCTTATCTTGGCGTAGCTCGCCAAAGTGGCGCAAAATTATTTTTATTCTTTTTCGCTTGCGGATACAAGACCGGTCGCTTAAAAATCGTAATTCATAATCTAAATTGGAAACATAAAATTCACCTATTAAATACCACCGTCGACATTAATCCCGATATTTATAAATTAATAGATTCCTACAATTCCCATAATGTATGTTATGTACAACGTTCAATAAACAAAACAACTTAATCGCCATCGGCCAACTGCCAGTACCATATGCAATTTCCTATTTACCACGGGCTCAAAATTAAACGTCAATTTGATTCAGACAAAAGTGTGAGAACAGAAGATAGAAATGAGGAGGTGGAAACAAATCTTGACGATGGTAAGTTCGTATTAAAAAATTCACTGGCACAGTCCGTGACGTGCCGTCGATTATCCCGAAACGATATGGACTAAATGCTTCGGTGAATTCAATACCCCGTCCGATTCACGCGAGATACGAACAGAAAAAGGAACGGGAAATATGTTCGTATGTAAAGTACGGTACTTCTGTATATGGAGCACGTTTCGAAAGCTTTGCAACTCTTGGTAAATCTATAATTTTCTCGAGTATCTCCGATAACTACTTCCGAAACTACTTATGTACTTTGGAAGATCCTTGGAATCAGATACGACGGCAGATAATCGAAACGAGATAGAGGCGGGCAGAAATAAGGGGTAGTCTTCGGCGGAGATCGAGCATTACCGTGGTATTCTCCACTGAATAGAGGGAATAATCCACGGCGATAAAATGAGCAGCGCCGAGTGATGCGCGCACACTCTCGCGAGACGTTTTAATCGAATTCGACGATTGGCGAAATCCCCCATTCTACAGATTTTCTGTTAGTTTTCATATTTATCGAAAGCCATTTGCTGCTCGATTATCTGAAATAATGACTTTATAATAATGCGATGGAGACTTACATTGTTCAACCTCAGCGTTATATTTTATCCCTATGCTGTGTTTATCTCTCGCGAGTTTATATTTTGCAAACATATTTTGCGGAGAATTTTTACGCTCCAAATATTAAATCTCACATTTCATTATGCAGACCTAACGCGTGTAAAAATATTGGGCTACACAGGCTTCATGGTTTCAATTTCATGAGCCTTTTAAGTGTAAATTATTAAGCTAAATTAATCCTTGATAATATGTATATAGGGATATATCAATATTTGTTAAGAAGCTGACAGAATTTTGTTCAATTCGACAATCTTGCCCGTAAAAGTAAATTAATATGACAATTTGAAAATTGGCGATCTTGGGAATTCTCTTTACCCGACCAAAATTGCAAAGTGTGAGAATATCAATCTGCGTTCTGCTATGGTGCGCGCGCAGCGCCTAGCGCAGCGCTGATGCGCCTGCTGCCCTACTCGTGATGACGCGTGTCTTTTGTCTTACGTCTTTTGTTTTGTGTCGTACACGACACATCGTGTTCGGATTTTAGATCTTCTTTTATCAATATAATACATAAGAAGCTAACCTAACAATAAATGCCAAGTTCGAGTGTCCATACGTGTGTGTGCAACTCATTTTTCCCTTGGCAAAACCCTGACACAAGGTACATAATACACCAGTTCTCTGATTGAGGTTAAAATATTTTCGTCGAGCAAATCAAATCTGCCGTTCGCAAGAAAAGGTAAATTACCGTGAATTTTTCGCTTCAAATGTAAAATTTTCTTTCTCTCCTTTTTATAATTTTGTCCTGTAGCCGGAACGTACACAGTGTTTTCTGCAGGCAAGCTACGTTATTTTCCAACAGCATTTACCTGCATGCAGTTTTGCATAATCTAAAAATTAAAATAATCTTGCACTTTCGTCTACGTTGTAGTGCAAGATTTTTGTATTGCTAACTTTATATGCAACATTTTCTACAACACTTGTATTTCTTGCAACTATGTCCGTCTACTTTTCGTACCTTTTAACCCTTTCATGAATACTTTTATTCAAAATACATACGCCACAAATGAAAGCTTACGCTTCTCCGTTACATCAGACCGGATTGATTACTTAACAGGCTATTTTCGCCTACGTTTCTCGTACAACTCCGTCAGAGAAATCTCGACGCATTCTGAATTAAAACGAAATAACGTTTCTCCACGATTAGTGACGGCACGTTGAAAAGTTAATCACGTCGGGTCCTGTTTCCGTTGGTCAAGTGGAAGTTAAAAATATTCTAATTACCACCCTGGATATTACATTAACTGCGTCACAGAGCTCCGATTTTAGTCACCGTTCCTTTCATCTGGCAGCGCGTTTTCGGTGGCTGGTAATTAATCGAAATATCGGAGTACGTTTATTGGAGGACAATAAAACCGGTGGCCGAGTCCGGGAGGGGTTGTCAAGTTGAAATGACGAAAATTGAGGTTACGATTGAACTTCTACCTTTCGCCAATTAAGTGATCTCTTGATTAACCTGTCGACCAGTTGGTAACCCGGCTGAGTGGTAAAATGTTGAAAAAAAGTTGCACTGGTATATTAGAGTCGGGTCTTTGATAAAGTAACCTCGCGTACGTCGTTTACGACGCGTGAATTTTATGCCAAACAGGAAGTTCATCACAGTTTCGTTGTTAGAAGAAAACGATTCGGTACCGAAATTGAATTCGGACGCAATTTAATTTCAACTCTATTTGCGAATCGTTTTCGGCTTTCCATCGCGTTGGATATTATATTTAATTTTGTTCGGTGGTTAAAATGGTGGTTTGCATAAATATTATATACGTATATTTCATTCACGAAAGATACTCACTTTCGTCGTTCACGGTTTACACGTTCCGCAAACATTATTACTAAAAATACTTAACCCGCCCAATACCTTCCGAACGAACTATGAATATGTATATTTTCAAATCTAAAAGATTAATGATCAACAACGAAACCAGTCATTGCCGAATGACTGCGGCCTTGCCTATACCCAATAAACCCCAAGGGAAACTTCCGAACGGCGTACACAAGAAATCGATCGGAATCCTGTTCTTTTCGACCTTCGTGTTGCCCTTCTTCCACCAGCAGGATACGCGTAATCGATCGCGCAACCCGGAACGATCGTACGGTATACGGGTCAGTCATGATAGCGGAAGTCGATAATGCAAACGAGATCTGTTCGGGCCAGCGGCTCTTATCGTTCCTAATGAAGAAAAATTACCCGCTTCCCGCAAAGAAGCATCGCGAATAAATAATCGTTGGAATTCGATCGCGCGGAAAAGGGAAAAAGCGTTGCACGCGAATCCGCCGCGCGATCGGGACGAAACGGGCCGGCGTAATTGAGACGCGACGCGTATCGAAGACTTCCGCGTCTTCTGCGTTTCCTGTGGCGGTGGCGTTTTCGCGTGTCGAAGCGAACTGCGCCGCGAACGTCCCGATCGATCCCTGCGGTTGTTCGCACCGGGAACAGAGCGTTCGGTCCCCGCGGGACTCCTCAACGTGGCCGTCTTCGTCGGACGGTTCCAGCGGGTGATCGGGCTCCGTCTCCGTCGAGCACGACGACACCGGACCTACGAAATTAAGGGGGACGAGCACCGTCGATCGCTTGATTACGGTTAACCTTCGATAAGTTTGTCGAACAATCCCACCCTTCGTCCCGTCAGTTGATCGATGATGCTTCGCGACGCGCGACACGATTTATTAGGTCGTTTCGTCTTTGAAGCGACGCGAGTTCCCCGAGGTGGCGAGATTTCGACGCGAAGATAAGACGTTTCGATGGCGGGCGCGAATTTTGTTGAATCGAAAAGGGAATTGAATAGAAGTAGAGTGATACGAGAGCAAAATAATGGAAAGGTTAAAGTTGACGAGCGCGGTACTCCAAACGGCAGTGAAGCAATTATTCCCGAAGAATTGTACTTGTATTTGAAACTTGTATCTGTAGTTGATATTCGGCGGTAAATTTCTATTTGATAAATTCAGTCGCCTTCGTGCGCCAGACTCTAATATTATTCGCTTGTTTTAGGCAATTTCTGTGCTATTTGACGATTCCTCCAACCTTTCCAAGAGCAACCTGCTCGCTTTACCGGGAAACTGAGCCAAAATGAACGTAGTCTTCATACGTCTCGCCTGTACAGACTTCCACAGCTTCTACTTTCATGGCACGGCTCTTTTTGCACGAATATAGAGATACTGATTGTCGAGAAGGTAGACAGGGAAAGGGGAGCAATTTCAAAGGAAATTCGTTGTTGGCAACTGCATGCATAATTTGGGAATATTTCATAGTCACGTGAGCGTGCAGTTTTCTAAGCAATTGCTTCCAGTTAACGTAGCAATGATTGAAAATGTGAAAAAATGAAAGCTGATTTTCATCTGGAATAGCAAACAGCAATAACATTTTTGCTCGGGGAATATAAATGTGTTCAGCATGTTTTGTTTCATTCATTCGTCCTCGTGATATCTTGGCAGATAGATAATTAAAATAGTTGTACAACGAAGAGTTTCGTTCTTGTGTCTCTGATAACTGTTTATTTAGTTTAACGAAATATTGATTTATCCGATTAAAAATTACTTGACGCGTGGCTGTAAGAATTATTCTTCAATCGGCCTGTCCGTCACTTGAAACCCGTACTTCTCTAATCTAATTTAATAACACGTAAGATTCAGATCCATCATCTAACCAATTTAATTCCTCTCTTTCTGATTTCAGGTAAGAACAACGTACAATCAATTGTATCCAAACCGCCTGCTTCGAAAACCATCATATTTAGTACGAAAAGTGCGATTAAATCAAGGTAACAATTTATGATCATTATTAATTCAATCTAAAATGTTATTTCTGTCACCACGAGTCTTCTGTAACCGAAGAAAATTAAAGCTACTGCGTATTCCTCGACGAATCGCCTTCCCTGCTCACGGTAAAGTAATAAAAAAAAAAAGAAACAAACAAAAAGCAAACGTGCATTATCCCCTACACTTAACACTGGCATTCATGCTCGCCGTGGCGACATACACAATTCTCCTTTTCAATCGCAAGAGCGCACGGGGGAAATCGTAACTGTGCTCGTATTTACCTCGAATCCCCGTATGAATCGTAGTTTTGTAACCGAGTTGAAGAGTCACGATACAAAAGCCCCCCGTTCTTTCGTCGAGGCTTTTTTATTGTCAATATTAGACCGCCCTGAGTTTCGTTTTTGCGCGACACAATTACGTAGGAACATGGCTTATGGCGTTTCCTGTACCCACTTGCCGCCAATGGCTTTTCCATCAATTCTTGTGTTACAAGTGGCAGGCACTTCGATTCATCGCCCCGCGGGTCGACGGAGTTTTACATCCGTAATAAATTGCGAGATTTCGATTTTGATATTGCGATTCAGACGCGTTTTTATTCCTGCGGTTTTCAAGCGCAACGTCATTTTGCCTATAAAATAGAGGCGCTTCGATAAAATAGAATAATATTATTGTTACGCTGTATAGAAATTGACGGGAATATAAGAAAAACGTAGTAATGGAGGCACAGATTTCCCTGGATAATATTCCCCTTAAATTTGCTAATGAACTGATCAACGAAGTCGTGTGTGAGACAAGCCGATGCCCTAGACATCCGATATTAGGTTAAAGGGTCTATCACGTAGGAATCAATAGTCAGGAATTGATTTGCCAAGAGACCCTCTAACTCGTGCAAGGGTTACTGGCATAGATCCTTTGTCCTGGCATTGCGTACCTCGAGTACGCGTACGCTTGATTAGGATACTCGTACGTTTACCTAGCAACGTCTATTGGGTGGAGATATTTGGATGTTCGTAGCACTTCTCATTTCCAAGGGTCTCATTTACACGTGTCAGATTTATTAATCGCAACGAAACCACTAGTTTCGTCTCTTACAGCGACCTAATAATAAAATATACCTTACATTAATATACATACATGTACCTGCGGTAAATGTATAGGCGTTTGCCCTCCATTTCCCTCATAGAAATTCCTTGCAAACGAAAACAAGATATTCCCACAAGAACAGAGAGATTTGCGTGCGCCGATTTAACTAATCTCCAAAGATTTTCTTCTCCATTTTCAAATCGTTACTGGATACAAAAAGACGCACGACGTTTCTATCTCTTTCGTCGGATTACCCTGCACGATCGTCCCCTGTAAAATCAATACGAGAATTCGCTCCACTTAAACGACTCCAGTAATCATTGATCGGGCGAGCAACAAAAGTGCCGAGCGACCATTTCCACCTATTAGCTTCCACTAAGAAACTAGAATCCACCGTTAACCTAAATAGCTTAATTGCTCGAGGCACTCCTGCGGCAAAAATCATCACAAGCCCGAGTGCCGCGTTTCTTCGCCGATCGTCCAATTTCTACATTCCTCTCCGTAAGAAACGACCTCGGCAAGAATCATTGGCGATCCAGTTCCCAACGAACGAGACGACCCTCGTTCTCGTGCAAACGGAGCAACCGAACGATATTAGACGTTCGCACACGAACAGCCAGCCGGGCAAAGGGCCTACCTAATTTCATCGCGGCGTTTGATGTTTACTGCGCTCGGGAGACCGCAACTAGCCTGCCCAGTATTTCCTCTCGCGTGCTTCGTTGCCCGTTCGCTTGGGACGGAGTGTCCGTTGCCGATCGAATTGTATCGTGACCCGTGGAATTCGAGACGGTCGAGCTTTCGTAACTCGCGGATCGTTACGGGTACACGAAAACTCGCGTTATCGAGTTAAATCGCGTGAGCCCAGCCCTGTGCCCGCGGGGATCACTGGCTCGTCGACCACGTGGTTTTCTTTATCGACGACTATCGTCCGGTTATCTTACCACGCAGGGTGGTATTGGCGAGGAAGTGAGCTTCCGAGGGAACTTTTCACGGTGGGGCTTTTGATGTTTGAGGTTGTTTTTGTTTCATGACTGCGGAGGAACTGTTTGGGGGGTCGATTGGGTAAAGAATTGGATATGGTTGAAGTTGGCTGTGTCGTCTGTTTCAATGGGATCGTTGTGTTGAATATTTAATTTCAATATTTTGGTGTTTGTGATTGTCGTTTATTTGTTTACGAAGAAATTAAGGGGTGGAGGAAGAAGATAATTTGCAAATTACTGTATAATGCAAGGTTGAGGCGTTTCTTAAAGGAAGATAAGATGCACAGTTATTGTTATATACAGTCTGTTAATTGCTGTTGTAATGTATTTGATAGATATTAAGTGATATTTGAAGTAGTCTTGGGTTTACAGTCTAAGTAATTGTTTGTATGGTTAGTAATATATGATTATATCTGTGCAATTAACCATCCAATATTTCCTTTCATTGTTACGGGTTAATTGAATCTTAATTGAATCTGCGGTAACAGCAATTTTACATAAAAATTAAAGTGCGACTAATTCTTCGACCGCATTTTGGCAAATTAACATTCTCCATTTTGCATTCTATACCAGAGTCATTCATATTTATTCAGGACAGATATTCAACGTTGAATATGCGATAAGCCTTCACAGCTACGATAAGCCTAGACCAATGAATAATGCATCCCCCTGCAAATGTCTGATTTTTACAAAATCTCAACCTGACGCTTAATTCGAGCAAACCAAAATACAGCGCCGACCACAAGTTCACGGACGATGCATTTGTTAAATTCATGTTTCGTCGTCGCGTTCATTTCTTTGCGTGCTAAAAAATAGCATGAGCACGAGAAAGTTACATAGCTTGCAGTACACGGTCCCCAAAGTATTTACTTATTTTAGGAACCAGACATTCCAAATAACTAAAATACAGTAAAGGGACGAACCTCTGTATTAAATAAATAACGAAATAACTTAATCCATGAACAAACTGGAAAGGCTCACCATTCTTATAATCATTATTAAAAGATGTTATGTTCATGCTTAAAAAATACCAATATCTCCTACAACATCGATGTTAACTGATAACATGTTAACTGATACCCATAAACTACATTAATAAATAACAAAGAAATCTTCGCAAAACATTCGCGAGAACACAACGGTAAATAAATCCAGACCCACGCATCATCCCTCCGCTGATAGTCAATTGATATGATATCTACTATACTTAACATTACAAATATCACTATGTCAAACCATTACAACAGGCCTCGCCAACATATGCACACTTCTTATCCAACCGTTTCCACGGTATCTCGATATCCGTCATTCCGACTACCAGCGTCGACTTTTCGTTTCCCATTGATTCGAATCGTTGTTATGGGATCGTCGGGCAGGTCCCCCCCCCCAGAATATGTCGCAATTGTCGTGGAAGATATATGCCAATTGATTACCAGCCATCAATCTCACAGCCGTGAGAATTGCGGATCCAGTGGCGCGCATGACAATCTTGACTGCGACCTGGCAACGAAGATCTATCGCATTGTCTTTACGCGTTCAGTGTCTGGAGTACGAACGACGATCCCATTGTGCGTACCACGTGTGTATGCGTTCACCAGGACCTAAGGAAGAGATGGAACCGACGCGACGCACCGAAGAATCATCGAGCTGGGCGCTCGTGTCGAACAGCGGACGGGTTACCTATCGTTGTCCGGGTAATTAGCGTCGGAGAATTGTTGCTCGAATCGTGAACATGACCTCTTGCCACTTCGGATCGTTCGAGGGCTCCTATGGTTTTCATTATATTGCGTCAAATTTATTCCTTGGATTTCGTTTTTTGCGGTATTAATTGCGTCTTATTTGTCCTTCAATCTTTTTGTATTCTGGAGAGTATACAAGGGAAGAACAGAAATAAACAGTTTTTCTGGCCAGAAATTTTCGACTGGGGGTTTGACGACGTAATAATAAATAACTGGTGCGTCAAGTATTAATTTGTAATTTTTTTATGAAACTGAGGTGTTTATGGTATGTGTCGAAAACTTCTAAGTTAAAGACGTATGTAAGTAAGAAGAATGTCAAAATTATCGATCTGGTAATAGTTCTTAAATACATATTACGCATCTTACTTGAAAACTCGATTCTTTAGGAAGATTATGAATTACAGTAAAATCATGGTTGAAGAAATGACGCTTTTATTACCTCACATTAGGGGTATGTAACCTTTTAAATAGAAATCGAGATTCGTACATAAAGGGGTTAGAAAGTGAAACGGAAGAAATCCGATAGCTAGGTACGGAGTTTGAAACT
Source organism: Nomada fucata (assembly GCA_948146005.1). NCBI lineage: Eukaryota > Metazoa > Arthropoda > Insecta > Hymenoptera > Apidae > Nomada > Nomada fucata. Next base: position 12,863,688 of record OX411275.1, read on the forward strand.
CAAATCCGGCTTGAAAACAATGGAAAAACGGGAAAGTGGCAGGTAACCGATGCTCGAAACGAATCCGATCTCCAAGCGACGAGCTTTCGATGTTGAATTGCTTTGATACGAGCTTGTAATCGGATAAACGAGACGTTTTCGTGAATCGAGTCGTTGACATTTTATTCGACGTTTTCGTTCGTCCTGTTCGCATTCTGTTTGAGAAGTTTTTTCCTCTGACGATCCATACGAGATATATTACGTTCGGGAGTGCAACTGGATTTTGTTTCCTTGATTTTAAGAAAATCTTATAAAGGAAAGAACGTTCGCAGCTTGATAGAATTATCATGATGCAATAAGACCAAGGGAATCATTGAAATTAAAACTCGACGCGGAAATAATAAGTAGCTAAACTTTACTGAAGGTTGGTTTAGTAAGAATATTAAGGAAGCGTTCTTGTACTATAAGTTATAAATAAATGTTTGGCTGGAATATTAACGAATCTCGCGATGGAATATTATTTTTCGTAATAATTACATGGATATTTTCAGTCCATTGCAGATAACATCGGGAACGGATTTGCTTTACGAAAATTGGTTGAGAGTACGAATCAGTAAATCTTGATACGTAACCGTTGTAGCCCCAAGCTACAGGTACTTAATAATTTATTCCAGTAGCTCATATCAGGTTAACAGTCTAATTAGACTATCAGAGTTTTAGTTTTGTTTCTCCTCTTCTCGATTTCCGTATTTATTATGATTGTTAATGACAGCTGCAATATATGCATTAGCAATAAATTTCCTTGGCACCAGGGTGATATAGGAGCTGTGCAGTTTAATATACGGTAATCCATGTTAAACAGCTGTCGTTTAATTAAAATATGTGGTCGAGCTGTTGCAGCATCCTTTGATGTATGTATCTTTGATCTTGCATATGAATTACCGTTACTACGTAACAGCTGATGTCTTTATACGTTTTCCTGTTTTGCAATCTATACGCGGGGAAACTGCGAATTTAAAAGGTTATTCGATAGCAAGAATTCTAATCGCCTCCTCCACTTTCCATGTATATTATAAATTGCACATCCTATGATAAGTGATTTCATGCAAGTCTTGTTGCACACATATAGTTACGACAAGTTACGATTTTCTTGTTATGTTGAAGCATTTTTACGGTCTTTCTAAGCGTACAAAACAATTAATAACGTCTCTCTCGTTAGTAAAACAGACTTCAATTCTAGATCTACCATCAATTGAACGTAAAATTATTTCATCGCGCCTGAATGCTATAATTTTTCTTAAATCTGCCTCTAGATCGAACAGTATTTAAAATTTCCTCGATTAAAAATCACTGTCCACTAGTACAATTCCCATTTTTTTCGATTCACGTTTAACTACAGTTCGAAAAATTCTTTTTCGAATCCCATTCAGTAGCATCCACACTCTCACTTACTCGATTGCCATTATTCCTCTTAAAATCTGCAATCTAGCCGAACGACATTGAAATATCAGATTCTATTTCGATCGGAAAATTCATTCACGCCCTCCGTTCAATTGATCCACCCTTTTAAACGCTCGCAAGAACAGCAGACAGAAACGCGTGGCCGGGTCTCGAAATTCGTCTTCTGGCTCGCCAGGATCTAAAAGGTCAACGGTTACCCGGAGGGCACCCCGCGAGGGGAACGAAAGCTCCCGAACGAAGGCAATACGTATCCCCGTTCGCAATCGTACGTGCATGAAATTGATTCGTAATTCTCGGAAGACGGCAAAGGTGAAACTAATAGCCGACATTTGCGCGCCGCGATCATGATTCTGCTACCACAGAGAGATTCCCAGGAATTCTACTCGCCAACCTCATTGCGTTAAGCCATTACGTCCATTACGTCGCGAGTGGAAGCCTCCTCCGTTCACTCTCGACCTCCTCGACTCGCCTCGAACCCAAGCTGCGAACATTGATAAGCCCGATGTTGCATCGCGTGCAACCCGCGGCCCGTCGTTGCACTCTTGGTTCGTTCGACCGTTCCCGTTCCCGTTCCCGTTTCGTTCGCCCCTGTTCCGGCGAATCAGTAAGCACAAGTAGCGGGCGAGCGAACGCCCCCGACGTTGGATCGTTTATTAATTATGGATGAAGCGCAGGTAGCACGGGGGCGAGGCCGGGGCTGATTTAAGATCAGGTGAAATATACGGTAGGGAGAGCACGTCCAACGCGTACGGTGGTTAATGGAAATAAACGCGAGTCGATTGGGAGGGCGCACGAACGAAAATTCCGTCCATTTGTTCGAGGCATAAATAAAAATTAAGGATCAGGATAATCCGGGGAATTAGCTGACAGCAGCTAGATCGAGGGTTATCTTTAAGGGAGGAGCTTTCGTAGTGATTGAAAAGGGATAAGGGAAGGTGGAATTAATGTTAGACTCGCAAGGCTTGTGAAGGTCAAATGGAAGGTGTATATCGGTGCATTACCTGTTTGGCCTTGCATTAATGGCCGGGTGGTGTGCGCTTAAAATTACAGAATTTTCTGCGTGTACAAGTGCGGTGAATAATCCTTACTTACGCTTTAGCGTCAAGGCAAGTTGGGCAACTGGAAAATTCAGCGAAAATGGATACTTTGCACAAATGTAGTTCATGTTATTCTGGCAACGGAACAATTTTTCGCAAACACCGGTCATGAACAAACTACATCTGTCCAATTATGTGTGGGTAAAAATAGATTGCATTGATAAAGATCTAAAAAAGAAGTTAAGTCATCAATTTTAGCGAAGAACTTGTTAGCTGTTCTTAGAATATCCTTTTCTCAATCAAATAATTTCTCGTCAATCATATCTTCATAACTATACAGTACTTTATCTAAACTTGGCGTAAATTGACATGAATTTTACAATCAGTGAGTTACAATCGCTCGAATTTCAAAAAATATTCTTGTTATCAGAATATCTCACAACGGTAGTACAAAACATTAGGAGCCATCCAACCTTTAATTTAACTTCTCTCCTGTATCTTAAAGAGTTTCTTAATTATTCACGATAATATGAAAACTCAAGATTTCTTTGGAGATATGTTTTCAACGGTAGGACCGTTTCTTTATCGGGAAATAAAAATCCCTTTGTTAGCATAATACGACCTAACATTATTTCCACGATTCATCCAATACGTACCTGTGATTACGAAAGTGGCATACAATTACAACATTTCACGTTCCGCTCTCGATAATAAAATATTTGTCGCACCGTAAATCGATGGAATCCGAAAAGCAAGTGATCCGCCAATTTATCTTTTCCTACACTTTTAGACCACTCTCATAATCACCGGCCCAACCGCAGAAAAAAGCTTCTCGATGGATGAAAGCCAAGCAATCACGTAGACCCGCGTATATCCCACGAGCCCATCCCGGTTAATATCAACGGCGAGGCGCGGCGTTAGAATCAGATTGTTCATAGATCGCGATCGTGCGCCCGTGGATCAACGTTTCCTCTCTTGCCTGAAACACACACCTGGGCTGCATTTACGTGGGCGTGTACGACCGCCACGCTACAGAAACACTTATGCACGCTCGGTTCATTAGAGGCCGCTCGAAATACGGCCGTACAATCCCCCAGGAGGTTCCGCAATTGTTTCCAGCTTAATTGCCTTATCGAGCCGTTCCGCGGCACCGAATTAACTTCCTCTTTGCCTCGCGTCGCGTTACAAGCCGCCATAAAGGTGTCCACCGCCCCGTTCTGTTTCTTCCCCGTAAAGACGCCGACAGTGCCGAGCGCTACACGATCGGAAAGAAAGAGTGAGAGAGGGAGAGAGTATTCCTCGTTCGATTAAGATCATAGCCGACTGGCGACAACGACGAAGAATTATAAATCGTGATTAGCATTCGCAGTCGATGCCGCGAGAGTCTTCGTGGATCATTTCTACGGGGATGATCGAGGAACGTTTCTCATCGGAGCTATTTAACTCGTTGCTGCACTTCGACGACTCTGTCTCGCGATACAAATTCCGGGCGAAACGTGAATGCAACGAGTCCGACCCGTGGTATCAAATTCGGGCCGTATCGTACCGATCATCTTCCGTAAACACCAGGTGAATGGAACGGAGGACAGGTATCCCATCGGTTGGCCCCGGATTTCGTCTAACTAAATTCGACGGAAAATTAGTCATCTTTGCCCGGTGTCGCGTGAAACGGCAATCGTTAAGCCAGACTTTGATGATCGTTGAGAGGCCACTGGGTGTGGCTCGCGTAATTTTCGTGAACAGCGCGTTTTTCAGCGGCGCCGATTCGCCCGCCGCAGCCGGCTTTGAGGGCTTTTTTTCAGCGCTTGCCAGTTGAGTGCGGACGATGGTTTATTCCGTTTTTACTGCTGCTTGGTGGATTTATGATACGTCTGCGTGGCGCGGGACTTTTGTTCGGTGGCTGTCATGTTTGTCGCGGGACGGGGTTTATTGGCTTTAGGGGCGGTGCGAATGTGCAGTCAAGTGATCGCGTCTTTATTGCCCCGTGCGGGGTCCGTGATGGTTAAAAAAAAATATTCTGATGGTTGTTATTAATAATCGTCGATTCGATGAGCGAGCTTCGCGGGGAAGGACTAATGCAGTTAGAGATATCAAAGTAGTAATAATTACAGTAGGAAAAGACGTGGCGCAATGAACGAAGGAAAGAATAGAAATGGACGAAAATAAAGGTATACAAGTGGAATGGAAAAATGAAGATCTCCGGTTCATAAATTTTCCTCGCGTCTATCCCGTAAGCCTTTAAGCAACAGGAAGCGCGATGCATCGAATGAAATGGAACAAAAGCAGACTAAAAATCAGCAGAGCCATCGCTTGCCTCCGCTACTATTCGACTTCTCTTTGCCCTCGGAAGCCCAGTGTTCCGGCGCAGTATGCGAGATCGCTTCGCCGCCCATAGCCCAAGGGGCCACCGCGTCCTAGAAATCGGGGGACGATTCTTCGGGCTCAATCTCACGCTACAAGCTTGCCACCTGCTGAACATAATCCGACATAATCTCCGGCGCATAATATAGGAGAGCAAGCGGCGCCAGATGGCGGGCAGCCCGGCGCAATCGAGTGCACACAGAGAAGTCCATTGGCGAGACCATGCCGAGTCCTGGTGCAAAGTTGTACGGTTCGTATCTACGCGTCCACTGGCGACCAGCCATACGGGGTCGGGCTTTTGCTTTCGACCGCAGCGACCAGCAGTCAATGATTTACGCGTTTCCGATGGCCACGGTTACCCTGACTCTCCGTGATAATGAAAAGCCGCGCGACTACGAAACAGCCCCGGATTGCTGTCCGCAGTTTTCGACCGATGGGACCGGAATTGAAACGGCGATAAGCAAGCTGACGCCGCGTGAAATCTGCGCGACGACGCTGTGCGAAATGCCTTGCGTGAAATTGAATTATTCAGACGGTTCGTTTTCTTGGACGACGCGAGAAATGAGTTTATGGGGATTGATGCGCGTTGTCTTACAGCAGCAGTTGTGGAGAGAGGATTTCTTTTTTCAAGTAAAGCGAAATGGTAATTAAAGGAGGAAAATTTGTTTCAATTCGATTGGTATTTGGCATATTCGTTAGACTTTTTTTCGACTAAAATTCTTAATTAAGGGAGACTCGAAATCTATACTTTGTGAACATCAATTTGTACCAATTATCGCTCAAATTTAAGTGAGACGAAAGCTTATTAAATTCATAACAACTTCCAATTATTGAATAAACAATTAGCCAGCCTTTACTAAAGAGATCGCATTGATTTCTTGATTTTCAAGTTACTGCAATCCTGAAATTGCGGTTGCGCATAATAATATATCGGACATACGGTTCAAATTTTTCTTCAAATTTTTAAGAACGTCAAACCTGCCGAATAATTAAAATGACATGGTCTTTAATCCAGTATGCGCATCTTGTATATCTTGTGCAATCTTGTACACGAAGCATCGCTCTTAATAAATAACCGCGCGGATAAAAAATAAAGGAAAGAAATATGAAAAATAATCGAAAAATAAAGGTACACAAATGATAATAGCGCACGGGAAAAGCCGCGTCTTGTACCAGGAGAATAAATACCGCCCAAGCTTAAGCTGCTAAATCGCAACGATTGATTTCGTACGTGTTCTCGGCGCATCCCTTTTATCTCACAGCCGCTCGGGGCAAATACCTTTTAAGGGTTCATTGATTTCAGACGAGCTAAAAGTGTGGACGCGCACCGAGAATCTTCGATGCGGATTGACAGATCGATCTTCCTTTCCTTTGCAGCTCGTTTCTGATGCTATAGCTCGCGGGCCCGGTCTTAACTATCGTCGAACGTATTACTTCTTAAGGCCATTTTAAATTGCGACCCCGTTTCCGCCCTAGGCTGGAATCACGGTTTTTACAGTTCTTCGAAAGGGTAAAAATGGCCAGCCACGATCCCCCGTTTCTTTTATCATAACCCCGTCGTCCCTCCTTAGAACTGCATCGCGAAGCAACGAAGCTAGGTTGAACGGCGAATCTAAAATCATCGACGGTTCATATATGTTGTTCCTTCAGTTACTTAACGCCGGAGCTATGAGATTTCTTCCTACAAAATTACTAGCATGCAGGCACTGTCGCAGCAATTAATTGTGACTTATAATAAAACGGAATAACAATTATCTTATCTCTATTCGTTATCCCTCTGACGTACACTGTCCAAGTAACACCGAAACGTGTCGGTCGTTCTGGTGTTAACAAGAAACAGTGTAGTATTTTTCATTGCAACTGAACTCACTGACCATAATTATCTCTCGCATCTGGAGTTTCCATTCGTCTGCACCTATTCCTCTGCGCAACTATTTCACCGCCGTGAATTTTATCCTCCCTCTCTCCGTTCCCTTTGTTCTCTCCCTCGAAAATAGTTTCCTCTCTTTTCTCCAGCCTCCATTCTTTCTTGCTGAAATATCTTCCTGCGTCCCTTCACTCGCTTTACCTTTCTCCTCGTTCTTCCTCCAGTCGTTCTCTCTCCCTCTCTCTCTCTCTCATCTGTCTGTTTCCTCGTTTCCTCGTTTCCTCGATCTATCACGTTATTTCTCCGGATCGTCGACGAGCTCGTTTCCCCTATATTACACTTCGAGTGTTTGCCTCGTTTTATCCCGCTCCTCTTTACTGGCCGACATTCGCCGGAAAATTAATCCTGAGATAAATGAAAAGGCGACATAACACGAGCCCTGGCGCGTGTCATCGGCGGCGCGGATCACTTCCGGTACCCTTTATCGGCGGCCCAATTAGTCGGAAACGCGACAGCGTGAAGTCGACGTCGCGATAGAAGACGCCCTGATGCGTCGGAAACCTCTTCGTCCGCGTTTTTCCTAACCCAAACCCCAACCCGAGTCGACCGCCGTTTGCGATTCTCCCTCCTGCCGTTCTCTTCCGGCTGCGCTCTACTAACGGCGTCGTAAGTTCGCCGCGACGGATGTCCTCGGAAGTTCATCTTTCAGCGGCAAAATGGATTTCCTCCAGGTGGAAATTGAGTTCGGACCAGGAATCGCCGGTCGGGACACGGCTTATCGGGATCGCGTCGATTTCAGAGGCGATATAGCGTTGATGGACGAGCCGTACGTTTGCACGCGTGTCATGCGCTAGGGCGATATCGATCGGACGCGTGGATTTCCCGACGGGCTACCTGTAATAATGATATTTAAAGGAAATTATTGTTCCGGGAAGAAGAAGTGCCGGGTTGAGGGCGGAGAGTTATTAGTTTCCGGAATGGTGCACCGCGAATGCGCGACGAGGTAAATCGGAGGGCAATATCGACGACATTCCGCGACGGAACAAAGAATAAATTGGGCACTGTGGATCGTGCCGTCGCTCGAGATTTTGATATCTTGTCCGTGCTGTTACAGCAGTAGTAAACCGTACGATAAACGGAAGGTAAAGCGCAGTTCGGAACAAGATATACGTCTCGGAACATGCTCCTGACAGATTGCAGTCTACAAATGAACTCCGTGTTATATAACGTGCTGGAAATGGGACGGTATTCTTCCACCACCGCGTCCTCCGCCGACGTACGACGTGCTGGTATTGAAAGTTTTTCGCGGACGAATTCACGGAAATCGTTTTAAAGAAAGTGCTACGATCAATATTTTTCTCCGCCATTTCGATTTTGTCGTCAAATATCGTCCTGCTACAATGATTGTCACGCTTCTCCCACTGTATCGTTTCAGTAAAGATATCCGCGAAAATGAGCGACAGAATAGAAACGGAGCCGTGTTAACGAAATTCTATGTACGCTTGCATTTTGGCGAATCAAGAGCGTGCGCGTGTACCGCGAGGGAAATTCGCAGAGCGATCGAGCAGCGATTGCGGCGTTTGTTCAACGATGGCCAAGGAAAATATCTCCCGTAAATAGCTCGCCGACATATACACGAGCCACACCCTCCCTCAATCAATTAGCCGCGGTGCATCGCTCGATCCATTATTTTATATTCTTGTTTGCTCCGTGTCGATGTTTATTCGCCGTGCGCCCAATGTTTCGCGAGCAATTAAGTTGACAAGCACGACGAGCCGCGTGAATCACCGACGAAATTGCGCGACGCGACGTCTGAATACCGTCGACGCTGTTAGTAATTCGTTCTTTCGACATTCGAAACGAACCGTTCTAAAGTTTACTAAAAACGATCGAGATCCGATGCGGCTTTAATGCGATCAGCGATAAGAGTTATTTTGAAGAGTCCTTTGACACAAGGATTTCCCGTTAAACGTTTTCCCCGTTTCTTCAGTTTTCATCGCGATGAATATATGCGCACGTCAGTAGATGCGAGCGCGTTGATTAGAACTTACTTACGAAGGTGGCGATCGTTCTCCGGTGGTTGTTTCACGATGATACGTACACAAATCATTTGTGGCGCATATATAGCTAACAATAAGAACACTAATTATCTCTTGTCCCCACATATTGTTATCAGGAAATTTATGTAGGGTTTGTAATTCGTTGGTGTCGATAAAGCACGATAATTGATACGTGACAGAAAAGGACGCTCTGCGGTAATCTCGTTATAAACTTTTTTCACACGTTTCCTTCGCAACGTAAATTAAACCAGGTGCGAGTAATTGTAGCTTGCCGTTATTAAAACACTGCAACGAGCTCGGAACTCTTGGCGATTGGTCCTGCCCGAAACTGGGAACAATTTAGATGAGAAAGTCAAAACTTTCACTCGGACGTGAACCGTTCCTCATAATCGGACACACCCATCGCGAATACGGTTACCAAATATCAATCACGTTTGCTCGCGAGATACCGAAAGAATCTTTAATAAGAGAAAACTTCTTGGCGGTGATGTCTGCGATCAAGTAAGACAGAATCGTTTTAATTTTATTACGTCAATCTGCCTTGTTAGTTACTCGAGAGATACGCGGCAGATAAGGAAGGCTAAATCGCGTATAAGTAATTGCATTTCGATATAACATCTTAATATTATATTCCATTGAAATGTAAAGCACCGGACCTGTCAATTCCACTCAATCGTACTCCGTTTAATACAGCTACAGTAGGCACACTGTATTTGGCTAACAAGCAAATCCAACTAAACAGAAATCCAGCACCATTTGAATTTCATTGAAAAGCGCCCAACCAAACACAATTCGCAAAATAATATCCCTCGCCTTCCAAAGGTACAAAAATACTTACGCAATCACCGGGGATCCATTTGCAATCATATTTCTTATACACAGTCACGTTTGATACAACCCTCTCGAACCCCCAATAAGATCGCAATTCCCTCGCACCAAACCAATTTTCAATCCGTCCAGACACCCCGAGCCTCCGAGGGAGGCTTTCTCTATTTCCCTCTTGACACTCGTCGTCGCGGTACCTCGGCAAAGGTCCGCATCAAGGCACGCCTAGTTAAGGTAACGCCATTATCGATTCATAGAGATGCAGTTACGTAACCAGCGTAGACCTGAGAGGCAGGAGAATGTGTATACGCGAGGGGAGTCGGTCTCCTTACGTAACCGGAAATTCCGCGTGCGATAATCGCGGCGTTCGATTCATAATTCGGTCGAAGCCGTGTAATTTCGCGCGATAAATCAACCGACCGGGCGCTGAATGGACCCTGGATCGGCCGAACGGGCAACGGGGGAAAAAAGAAATAATTACGCGGACGGGAAACGTCGAGCCCGCGATGATCGATCCGCGCGTGAACGAAACGAAATCGCGGAAGTAATTTCTTTTGTCAGCGCCGCCGTGTTTCGTTTGCTCGCTCGTCGTCTGTTTCTTTTAAAATCGCCGGTCCGCTCGTTCGTCGAATGGAAATCCATTCGGTTTTTCGTATTTGGCAAGGGAAACCGGCGGGAACGGTGTTTGATCGCTTTCCATCGCCCGGATCTCGATTAATTCGATCTGTCGATCGAAGCGTTTGAGGATTCGAGCGGCGATGTTCCGTGTGTATCTTAGGGACCAATTGGAAAAACGTTTGTTCGTTGAGATCGACGATAGAACGAGCGGCTTTGTTGCATCGAGTATTTCCGCTTTTTCGTTTTGAGGTCGTTGAGACGTTTGCGCGTTGCTTCCTCGGCGTTTCGTCCCGCGATCGATCAAATTTTGTACGCTTTTGGTGCGTCGCCGTTTTGCGAAAGCTCTGTCTGCTTCGAATGATCTCGTTAAGGTCTCGAGGTGAACTGGTTTTCTAGATCCAGTCGAGGACTTAAAGTTGAGTTGGCGCTAGGAAGGTAAGGAACATCCCCGACTGATAGTATTATTCGGACTTTAATAAATTATGCATCGATCGATTTTCAATAAAAGTTCGAACACTGGTTGTAGATTGGCTTCCCAAGCCGCAGATATTTTTAACTTTAAATGGAGCGACGATTGAAAGGATACAATTAAATTTTTACTGCGAAGCGTCTACGTAGGTGGCTATTTTCACTATCGAGGAATTTAAAAGCAGCTTAAATAATTTTGACGGAATTCGCCATCGATGTTAAACCGTCTCGGATTATTTTTTATTTCAATTCCGAAGCCGCAACTTTTTTGCAACGTCTTTCGAATGAATTCTTATTGACTACTTGGGAGTTGAAGAAAAAAAAAACAGGTCAACATTAAAGGATCGTCGACCAAGGGAGTTTAAAGGTGCAGTCATCGTGTCAGCATAAACGCCTCGCTCGTTCGAAATTTACGACGCAGGATTTTATTACCATTTCCGTCCTCCAAATTTACTATCTGTATCTCGAATTTCTTTCCAGCACTGAAGGATTCCCTTTAAAAAGAAAAAGAACGAAAAAAAAGGCAAAGAAAGAAAAAGAAACACAACCAAGATCAAAACTTTTATACGCGCTAAAGCGTGCAATCCATTATTCTTTTACGATCCATGTTAACCGTTCACCCCGCCATAGATTCATTCGAATAACTCTAAATTTTTCACCTTACACACTTCGTTCCGATGTTCTGATATAAAATCTATCTGAAACGGCCTTGCGAACGGCCAGCGAACGTTGCTGCGCACTTTATCCACGTGGACGGGACATCAGCACGGCACAAAGTTTTTTTTTTTTTTTTTTATCGTACACGAATTCCAAGCCGTTTTATCGGGAATCGGGTAATAAAGTTTCAACGAAACCCGGTCACAGGACTCACTCGAAACACAACGTTCGTCGTTCAGCCGTTAAATCGGAAATGAGCTCTTGACGCACGTCGTCCAACGATAGTCCTAAGGTACACACGTACAAGGTACACTTTTCTATTTTCCTTCCACTACCTCAACCTAGGCTTCCCGGTCCCTTCGAATCGAACAAAGTAATTTCATTTTTAGCACGCATCCACCGTCAGTTGTACGTGACCGGCACGTCGATACCGCCGTCACCTTTGAGAAGAGAAACTCTCGGTTTGCCTCGCCTCTTCTTTCCGACCGGCGGACTAATTGTCACGCGGATGCTGAAAATATTGTATCGATAAATGGTCGAGGCGGGGCAGAAGTTCCACGGTTTGGTTATTTGTATTCATGAGCTGAAATTGCTCCGGGATTTTCGTGAGAATCATGTTCTAATTGTGAGACGAGATTTACTTAGAGAACCTTGGGCTATCTGGCTAGCACGAGTTCGCCAATTCTTTTATTCCTCTTCTTCATGGAGTTGGTTAAGCCGTAATGTAATGCAATTTTATTGTAGAATCTTCCTCTGCTTGGGGATATTACGTTACCATTTTTTGTTTGTCTTCGTTCGTGGCCAACTGCATTTCCTTTCTGGCCTGCGTTAAACGTGTTTCGTTGTTTTGTAATATATGAGCTTCATCGTGTCATACAGTTTGATAAATATATCGCAGGACTAAATTAATCCCCCATATTTATTGCCACTCATTCGTTCTACTTTCTCTTAATAAGAAATTTCGTTCGTGATTCGCGGGGGGGGGGGGATTAAACCATCATCGAAACAAATTGCCTCGTATGAAAAAGCTTCGAGCACGAATTTCACCCCGGGGCGTTTCATTAATTTAATAGATCGCGACGATTATGGAATTTGACACGGACGGAACAGAAAAGACTTGCAATTTCATAAATTAGGATTCAAAGGAGCTTTCACCTCCAAGTTTCTCTCGGCGAATTGCCGTTACCGTGCGTATCGTGTTAGCAGATTCGCAACAATCTGTTAAACTTTAATGCTCTTTACCGGCCTTGGTAGAAGAAAAAACTGTCGGCCAACTCGTCCGGGCCGGGAAATTTACAATTTCAGAATTCGCCTGGGAAAGTTTTCTCATTGTGGCCTCGTAATCTCGCAGTTATCGATTCAAAAAGGTAAAGTATCGCCGGAAGAAACTTAATCCAAATCCCGATTTCTCGCCGCGAAAACTTTCATTTCGATACTCAGCCCGGCTGCTGGACGCGGAACGGAATTTTAACTTTGTATTTAATTAGCCCCTAACCGCACACTTTCCCATTTCGATCAAGGGCAATGTATTATTTGTGTACAATATTGTGGCGATCGCACTATGCGAAAACGTACAGCGACAAATTAAACAAAATTTAAAAAAAAGCGATACGGGAAAACAGAATTACACGAGTTGCCGATGAGCAGGAAAAATTCTAAGAAAAGGGGTATTTAAAAAAAATCATTCCTTCCCCTATGCTCTGCAACTGATTATATTTTCATAAACCGCGAGGAAGTACCACGAAATATAATAAATCTGTGTCACTGATATCCGCGAACGAATGATTAAAATGATTAAAATTTCGTTCGAACAGGCGCAAGCAGAAGCAAGAATATACATAAACTTCGAAATAAAGATCGATCAATATCCATTACATTTCCAACGGAAGCGTCTACGGTATCAATTGCAACGCGCAAGCTAACAAATAATTCTCTTCCAAAACATTTTTTCTCGGAGACCTGCTCGCGCGACATGCATTTACGGACCACGTCGACGGGTCGGGATTCGCACGATTTCGAATCGGTGTGCGCCACTCGAGACGGACCCACGGAGCCGTGTAATATTGAACTCCTTTCAAATAAGAAAATCATATTTAGATAAGTAGTTCAACGGCGCCGCGTGATCCCATCTTATCCCGTTCCGGACTCGCGGGACGTAAAAAGAAAGAACGGCGATGCTCAGCGGGGGTGGCGAAAGAGGGACAAGAGATTTATTCGACGCACGCACACGGGAGCCACTCTTGTACGTGAAGCATCTGGATAGTATGTACGAGCGTGTCAACGGTGGCAGGGAATTCTAGTTTCTTTTCCCCTTTGGCGGAAACCCGCGAAACACACTTCGAATGACAGCGATGCGTCGTACCTGTGAAACCGATTCGCATGAATAAATTTCCATTCTCCTGTCGCCGCTCCTTGCTATACAGATACATTGTCTCACAAACGGATTGACGTTTCGACTTCTTATTTGATTTTTCTTTTCGCTGGTTTTTTTCGTGTCGCTTTAATTGGACGCAGTTCGTATAGGGTGTGTGGGCTTCGGTATTATCGGAGGACTTAGGATTGGTAGAGAAAGTGCGAGGATATCGAGATTGGAATAATTGGGCCAGTTCTCTGATATTTTAATTATTCGTGTACAAATATTGTATAGGACTGCAAAAATGGGACACTTTTAAACACTGAATGAAAATAATTTAGGATTGTTTGATGTATCCTTTTTATTTTATGTTCGTGCGTTTCTATTTCTCTATACAACGAAGAAAATATATGTATTTAAAAGCAGAGATATACTTACCTTTCATCTACCTCCGTATACATTTTTATTCTTACAAGCGATGTGTTAAACTGTACCACTATAGTATCTAGTAGCATACATAGAATAAGCTTAAATGATAAAAATCATAGTTATATTGGTGATAAAACTCCATTTTAAATAGCTCGCGTTGAGCTAGTTTTGAATTATTGTTTTTCTGGCTTTATTGGTATATTAACTAATCGTAATGCACTGCTTTATTATATTAGGCAAAAATAGAATTTCGCATGCAAATTTTGTCGTGCTCTAACCACAGTTTATATATCAGTTATAGCAGGATGCATTTGAGATGCAAGCTGTTACTCGACTATTCTGTCTATCGACTCTTAGATCACAGTGAACGCATGGCTCATTGCACCATACGTACCAGCATATATTGCTGATTTGCGTTTCGATAATTCCTACATAAATTGCAACAGGAACATTGCATTATGCATAACGTATTCCAAGCAGTCATACTATGTGTCAACATATGGTTCAAATTGCACGGGATCACGGGCTCAGATGAAACGGTACGATAACACCGTGCACAAAATTTTACCAACTTAATTGCGATATGGACAATCGTTAAATTTATTTATTTCGTTCCTTTGACAAGGGCAATCGAGGGGTAACTAACAACAAAGTTGAAATAGTCGTGCCTACGCGAAAAATTGTATCAGCACGCACGAACTGTCTCTACTTATACGCATCTCGCATTACATACCATTGCATCTCACCTCTTCACTCACATCTCGCTTCGCTTACAATACATGCCACTCACTAGAACCAATCCTAAATCGGAATTTTTCACAGCAAAGATAAACCATGAGGAAAAAACCTCTACTTTTCCAGCAATTTCGTATCACATTTTCGAGTAGCATTATTCAAGCAAGCACTTCCCAAACCATAATATCGTGTCATTTGCTACACCAAGAAACTCGATTTTCAAGCCCCCAACGACATCAATTCGTAGAACGTGTTTGAAACCGCAATTTTTCATATTCCGCGGCGAGAAATTCACGACATCTCGTAGAGTTCGGGGACGCATTCTTCCTGTTTCCTGCGACTGAAAAAAAGAACCACACACCACGCGCCACGGTTTTCATTTTCTGCCTCCGTCTGGGCGCGGTCATCGATTCGCCCCTGGCAGACGTCAAAAATTTCCAACGAGTTTCGACGACCAGGAAATGCATACGCGTGCAGTCGACGGGCTTCGTCTGGGCAGAGTTTTCCGTGAAGTTCGAGGAAATATTGCGCATTAAGAAGAACTCCGCAGCGGAAAAGCGGCCCTCGCCGAACAGAATTACGTCGCGAAAAGTTCCACCGCGAAACCGTATCCCACTATATCTCGGACATATTTTCGAATACTATTTTCGGAAGTCTCCACAGATTAAAGCGGAATATCTTTCTCCCGTTGATTTAAACGAATTTCAACGCTCGCTTCCCTTTGTACGTTTCCATTGTTCCGAATTTTCGTGTCTTTCTTTTCGATGGAAACTGAAAAGCGCCATTCGTCTCCGTTACGGTGAAAGATGGCCAAGGAAACATCATTTCAGTGAACCTCGCGAATGGATACGGACAAAAGGCCTCCACCGCCCTTCCTTTTCTTGCATATTCGGTGGACGTGTCATCGCTCGACCGTTTGACTGATTTGCGAGCATAAATCTCCTTTGAAAACTTTCGAGATCCACCGGAGTAGCTCGGCGATTCGATTTCGCCCTCTTCGTCCGTCATATTTTTTTTATCCCTCCGGCGTCTTATCCGCCATTCCGGTAGTCACTTTGCGTCTGACATGGAATCTGGAATTGAAGATGAATAAAGGAAGGCCGAATAAGAAAATTATTTTTATATGTTTTTACGTTGCTCGTGATAGAAAATCGTTTCACCGTTGACCCGATTTTCCATGAGTGCTTGGCCGCTGTTCGATATGCTTATCTAATTATGAAACGGTATGAAATTTCTTGTTAGATCAAGCTCGAGTGTCACTTGTGCAATGGGAATCGTTCGGTCAGGCGGGAACAAGGATCGTTGAGGGAAGAAGCCCTTTTCACTGTGAGTTTCCCCGCGCACAATTCTCGTTGGGCTCTATGGGCACGAATTAATTAATGGCTGTTCCATTCAACGTATCATTTTCGTCCGCTGCGTTGTGCTGATGCGAAGCGATACGTGGAAAACCCTATTTGCAACTAAAATCTTGTTACACGCGGGCTGTTGATTAAATCGCCGGAATTTTCCAACAGTTCCGCCAATAAATTGCGTTACAAATTTTCATATAGAATCGATTATAGGCGCGATTGTTACAGTCCAAAGAATTTTCACCGCCTAAATTTCGATGCAGACGACAACAAAACTAAGGGGGTGCATTGTCCAGGATAACGTCGTAACTGTCTATTCTATTTTACGCCACATTAGATATATACATACTCCGAACCGTACGTTTCATTTCGTACAATTTCAATCTCGATATCAGCGTCACGCGTTCGTTTATCTTGTAGGCCGTGTTGCCGGCGTGCAAATCTCGAATGCAGAAAGAAGGATAGAAAAGAAATGGCGATGCCCCGTTGAAAGGTTCGGACGTGCCACTTTAAAAGGGCCACCCAAGAAATAGGAGTGGTCCGAACAGTAGCTTCTTAACCGAACACGATCCTCTTCATCTGTCAGCTTAACCACCTTTCATGTTTCATCTCCTTATATATATATATGTGTGTGTGTGTGTGTATACGTGATACCCATGCTGAATCCGCCTCGTAAATGGTGAACGGGTTAACATTGGCGAATTATACGGCGAAAAAGGAGAAAGTACCATCTCTTCCGCGTGGTTGAATGTTGTTCCGTAAACATTTTAAGAAACACGTCTCTGATACGCTGTTCTGTCCGCGTTTCGAGTGGGAGGCAATTTTCGTGACGTTCGGCTTCTTTAGCTGGATTCTGTGATTACCTTTGCATATACACGACTCAGCATTGCTTTGTTGTCGGATTATGTCTCGAGAATGACGTCGCGTTCGTCAGTGTTTGATTCTGTTGAAACGAATAGGGAGCGTCGAATTGAAAATCTGTAGTTTATAATTATATGAAATAGACCAAGATTGTTGGTATGTACATTAAATTCAAATTTGTGTGCCTCTCACTTTCACTCTCGTGGATACCAAATCGTCGTAATCGCGTGAGTTCTCGAGGATTAATCGTTTACATTCCACGTACACGTAACTGCGATCAATCGTAGCTCAACAATAATAATCAGGCCGCCATCTAAAAGGCGTAGACGGACCGACACCCACCGACGGAAACTCTCGAAGGAAAATTAATTTCCCATAATTAACAGACGGTAAGGTTCAACGTTGAAGGGGGTGGATGGAGAAAACAACTTCATCGTTTCCAGCAGAACGCAATGAGAAACGTAAAACTATTCCGTTACGCTTTTTCGCTCGTATTAATCTTTTTCCCGGTTAATTGGGTCGAAGTCAGCGGAACGACTTCTCCTAATTAGCGAATCAAACAAGCGGTACGGGGAAAAAAAGCTCACTTCCGCGACGAATTGGAAACGCTGCGAAACGTTTGAATGGTTCTGCCTGATCCGGTAAACGTGGACGTAGGAAATATAAATTGCTTCGTCTCGGAACTCGCTACGAGTAATACGTTCTATCGAATCGAAAGCAGTTGATGAAATTTTCCGTTTGTGGGTGGAAAATTAACATGCTCATCCCTGCTGTACGATTTTCCTTTTAATAAAATTAGAGGTTTATTATTGCAACGTCGGTTTTTCGCATTTTCATCTTTGTTTTTAACATCTTCACGCCATTGTTGAATGCGAGGATAAAATTAATTGAGACTGAACAGACGAATGAGCTCATAATGCACTCCTGTTGGATGAATAATTTATTTATCGCGGACACGTGCACGATTCAATTACATGAACCTTTCTACGAAAATTATTCCACGCTGGAATATCACCGGGGCTTAGTTGCAACTATCGATGGAAATCGAAACTTCCAGCTGGTCGTTTAATAACGTTCCAATTGAATTCGGAGAATAAGAATTACGTTTGCCGCAAATCCCCACGAACAATTTATATACAAAGTTATAATTGAAACAGGGGAAGGATTGATTCAGGGAAATTTTTGCAATTTGCTTGCTCAACGGGGGTCCATATCGAAAAGAAGTCCTTTGGCATTTTGTTCACGTTCCACGCGTTTCGCCTTTAGTGTGACTTCTTTATTGAAACTCTGTGTCGAGTTCCATCGAGTTTGGAATATTTCTTTGCCCTTTTTATTCTTTTCTATTCGAAGCATCTTCTTTTTACCTTCCCCTTATCGTTTTTGCACCGTCCGAGGTGTCACCGTGATGGTGTTCAAGATTTCATTCTTTTTGCGATCCTTTGGTTGGAGTTCTACGCCATTATTATATTTCTACTTATTCTGTTATCCGATGACGAAAACTCCAAAATTACTTGCTTGGTCATTGAGTTTCAGTCAGCTTTGTATTAAAGGTGGTAACTGATCCGTATGGAATATATTCGAATCTATACCTCTTCGTAAATAATTTCATTTTCATCGCAAAGTGGACATCGAACAATTGCCCAGCCAATGTCTCTTTAACTCTGAAAATTATCCACTCTCATACATTCGCAGAAATCAAATGCGAAATAAATTTGCCAAAATGAAAAACGCAAAAGTTCGCGATCATTTAATAAACATTTTGCCCAATTTCTTACTCTGCATTTCTTATCAACATGTCCTCACCCAAAACCGTCTCATCCGATCGTTCATCTCCGACCATGCCCACATAATGTCCACAGTGATCCGTTCAGGCTGTACGAAACGAACAGAACAGTTTTGAAAATCGCGAAAAAGGACACGACCGCACTCTTTCCCCGTACAATTACATAAGCTTTCCGTGACAACGACAGAACCAGTCTTGTCGCGATATGATCACGGTCTGTTTCGTGTCGCGACCGTGCTTCCCCTTGTTAGCCCTTTGATTCCCTTCGGAGTTCCCTGAGACAATTGGCCGCGTCCCCGGTGAAATTACACGAGAGACCGGCCGCGGTTTCGACCGGCCTCTCGGCTGCAAAAGGTGATGGCACGTGTAGCACGTGTCATGCGAGACGTGTGCTATCAATCACACGCGAGGAACACGTTTCTCGGAAGCTCGGCGTGTTCTCTCTCTCTCTCTCTCTCTCTCTCTCTCTCTGTCTCTCTGGCTGCTCTGCGGCCCGGAATCTTCGACGATGTTACATGCACGCGATACGGACGTCCAAGAAGATCGCGAACTGTCGAACGGTCCACCGCAGAATGTCTTGATGTCGGTTAAATAGTGACGGACAATATGTTATCGACCATCAACCGGAGAATCGAGACGGATTGCAGTTTGGATTTAAGTCAATCAGATCAATTTTATCCATTTGTCGCGGAGTGTCCCAGCATTCTGACAATTATTTCGCTTCGTTTAACTGATTTTATTTTCTTTCTTTCCTTCACCTGTATCAGTGGTAGTCGCCTGAAATACGCTTAACAGAAGTCCAGTTAACGTTATCGTAGCCCTTCCTTGATCGTAACAGCTTCATCCGGTTTACTCGTTTGCAACGAGCGTTTCTAGCGGACCGCGTACTGGATGGAAATTCTTTCGTAATTTGTTACTTGGAAATGCTACAAGCTGCGACGAGGATTAAACCGAGCTGCCCTGTATCTCGAAGGATCCCGACAGGATTACCGTGGAGTTGCTTTTCTCGTCCAAACGCTCGTTGCTCGCCGTATCATTTTCAAACAGGTAGCTCGTGCGAACCAACTCGAAATTAATGGATACAAACCGATGATTAATAAACGTGCGAGTTGAATATTTCATCGAGGTACCAAGCAAGTTGCATTTCCACGTGTTCCACCAATAACTAGGCAATCAGTAACGATTGGTATTCGTACTTGAAATGAAAACAAAGTGAATTTAATTTGCTTCGCCATACTTATTCGAATCGTATCGACAATCCCTTAAACGCTTTCCGTTTTCTAACTCGTGAACAACGACGGAGTTCAAAGTTCGAACAACTTCCCCGTGGCGAGGATCCGCCACTGAGTGAACCGTTGTTGCTCGAAGGAAATCGTTAAATGCTTCGCGAGCACTTTACCGCGTCGCGTCGCCATAAAAATCGTATCCACGCAGAATTTCACCGCGCGGTTCAATGCGCCAGGATTATTTCACGATTCAATTTGCAGCTATTAAAATGTCGTGGAATTAAGTGGCTGAGTGGCCTGAACGGAAGGGCCCGAGGATGGTGATGCTTTATTGAAGTCATTCCTCATCTTTATCGAAGTTCTTCTACAGAACACCGGTTAATATTTTAATGCGAGAGAAAATCGCACGGCTTTATTGCACGATCGCCGCCGTGTAAAATCCCCGTGATGTACTACTTTCTATTTCTTCGAACGAGGGCACTCTTTTGTGCGTTGATTTATGTGGCACAGTTTGATCGACATATTGGGATGAAGAAGTGCGGGGCTGATAAACCACAAACATAATTTGCGATTCGTAAAGGTACTCGTGTCGAGACTGTTTAAGATATGTAACCAAAGGTTGTGCGAATATTAAGTTTAGAGTATTGTAATTCTAAATACGAATAATAATTTTGGTAAATTCTTTTCACGCATCAGTCCTATTTAATAACTTTTATTTTATTTTCGTACAGATTCAAATGTCGATACTATACCAGCACTTGTTTCTTACTGCATTTTTAAAAATTGCGCTGCCTGTATATAAATAATTTCAGCAGTCAAGAATGTCAACCGTTGCATCGCTTGATTCGATATACGATAAAACCAATTGCACTCTCTTGTAGCACAAAGACATTAATAAACGGTCGCGTGCATAATGTATACCTGTATTATAAAAAATACATGTCACGTCACAAACGGTTCACTCGAAATGACCAACGAACGATAAAACTGTCACCGGGCAGGATAGAATCCGGGACGTGCTGTTCCCACTTTTCTATTATTCCGTGAAAAGTTAACAATCTAAAAGCTCCATGGCTCGAAAATGGCTGACGATCGGTAAGGTCTTCGCGTTGTAACGACAGGTACCGTCGATCAAACGAACGTAAAAGCCGAACTACTTCCGCCACCGTGGAGAAATAAAATCGGTCAACTCGATTCGCAGGTTCCTGGACTGTGTGTGCCCTTTGTCCCATTCTAGAGGTTTCACAGCGAGCCGCATTTTATGCCCTGGCTTTTCCCACCTTTACGGCACCGTTCGATGACCGCTTCCGTTGCCGGTATTTTTCAGCATTCCGGCTGGGCGTAAAATGCGTACTCTTCCGCAAGGAATCAGTATCCGCTCCTCTGTGTCCGGACGTTCCGCGTCACGTGATTGCATGCATAACTAATTTTCTTCTGGATACTTGTAGAACCCCGTATACGTCTATTCTCGCCTCTCCTCGAGGCGATATGAACGTATCGCGTGCCGCGAACGAAGCTCTTCGCCATTTTGTGGCTTCCGTTCGGATGGCGAAATTTCTCATGCACTTCTTCCGAACGAGTTTCTTTTTTCTGTTTCGTTTTCACTGCGCGGCTGAAGGATGGATTTTGCTGAATTCACCTCTGCATTAAGGTATATTGTACGTTAGAATTTCTATTTATAATTTGATAGCGACGGAAGGTGCTGTTATCTGTGGGGTTGAAATTGCTTATATTTAATTCATTCCTGCTGTAATAAATGGTTAGACTGTAATATAGTAGTATAGGAACGGGAAACACAGCAATAACAATATCTGCTCCGTTAGATTTTCATTTTAATATTATTAATTCGAATCTTACTTCCGCAACAATACTTGGAAGTAAACGAATGAATCTATTTCAATACTTGCAGTTTCTCAGCTCCTCGCAGCGTTGATTAATCGGCGTTAAATCGTACCTTTAAGATCGCGTTAAGGTATCGTACCTGAAATTTCGCCACTGAAAGAAAAATTGCCGTCGTTGAAACGAATTAAACGCGAGAAGAAAAACATATTACAAAATTGTAGTATTCCACGATTCCATGGGAACGAAAAATACGCCTTCTAGCAGAGCACCGCAAATTCTTGGGAATAAAAAACGCAGGCAAAATAGGAAAAGTTGCAGGATCGTAAAAGAAAGAAAATTCAGGGGAAAAGAAAACCACAGCGGACAGTGTGTGCATGTGATTGTATCGTAGCTTGATGAACACTGCTTACCTGGGCATAGCTGTTCACCAACGACTTTTTATGGTCACGAAACTACTCTTCGTCCCGTAACCAGACAATTTCCCCTTTGTCCCAAGCTGCGTTTGTTGCCTTGTGCTATTGGCACTCTTATTCCCATCTTCCCACGGCGATCCACGTAAGTACCGTGCTACCTCAATTACCTCAACACCTATTATACGGCTAGATTGATCAACCGGACGCTTTATTTTCCAGACGGTTTTCCTACAGCGAAGCTCGATCAATCCTGATTCGTTCGCGCGAAATACCACTGTATTCCATTGTGTTCTTCCATTTATCTTCGGCGCGATTGACACGCGGGATATAACGCATCGATAGCGATCGATTTATCGATATTATAGCTACAATACCGACGGCGTGGACAGGTGGAAAGGAAGTTGTAATAGCGCCAACAGCAATTACGATTTCGGTATATGATACCTATTTGCGATAAAAAGAAGAAGAGAGAGATTTATGAAGACAGAATGAAATGTTTATTTCATGGCAGAGGGTATTAGCAAGTAGTGGAACATTTTAAACAATTATCCAGCCATGTAAGCGAAGTTCTACCAATCGTTGACATATTTCGATGCATATAATCGTATCAGAAAGATATTATTACCTATCGTACGAAATACAAAAATTTTTAAATTGAATAATAAATACTCGAACATTGAGAATCCACTCTCAGCCGTTCATCGAAACTGACTGAGGATCCACCGCATATTTCTAAACCTGACATCTTCGTCCCCTTACTTCATTGCAACGCTCCAGTGTCTGCGTATCGCGAGCATGCTGAACAGACACACATAACTCCAGGCTGAAAATTAACTTACAACGGCAAACCGGGCGAACTTCCGCGAAAGAAAGCAAGGGGACAAAAAAGACCGTGAAATATTCGTATCTGGCTGGAAGCAAACTGTGGACGATAACGTTTCGCTAGGTTGGTCGTCGGATGGCAAAGAGGATCTAGGAAGGCCAAAGATATTGACTTCCGAACGGGAGAAAGAACAAAGTAGACCAGGAGTACACGACGAAGGCGGGTCACGTGGCACCTTGCGGACGACATAATTCTCGATAACCGACTTTGTACGTCGTCGACAGGGAGGCTTTCCCGTATTAAAGGGAAATAATGACGTTCTACAGAGTGATTGTGACAGTTATTTTCATAACGTGCTCCTGGTTTTCCTTCGTTACGGTGAAAGTACTACAGAGCCGCGCGGAAATACGATACTACACATTCACTTTGGCAATCTGATCGCAAAGATTCGTTTCCGGACAAAAGGCATTGAAAAGTAGTATCAATGTATTTTGCGTTGACAATCGTTTAATATATTCTGTGGATGGAAAATAAATTGCCAATTAAAAATTGCTTATGCGGTAATCATCTTTGTCTAAAAGTAATCATCTTTGTCTAAAAGTATATTACAGTCTTATTACTATTTCAGAAACTAATACGGTGAAAGTAGTTGAATTTGTCTATTGCTTTTTCAACGAATTGTTGCACATATTTTTGTACATACAGCTGTATGTATTTCTGGAGTGCACAGATTTTGTTATATCCATCACTCGCGCAGCTAAATGGTATATTACGTAAATGAATAATTGTAGTGAACGTTTACTTAAATATCGTTTAACACCTCCAACTCAACGGAACGTCGACTTCATTCACTTTATCGCGCTAACTAATAACGTTTTTAATCGAATATCTCCCCAGATAGCACGCAAGTGAAATGGTGCAATTTTGTCCTAATAAAGACGCATTTATTATCAATAAATGCACGGTTTAATGTTTCCCATTAAATTTCACTCGCGCTAACGGACTACGATCTCTTATAAACGGACAAATAAACGGCAAACGAGCCGACGATAATTTATATTCCGTCGATTCGGCTTCTCGTTCGATCTAATTAAACAGCAAACGAGAAAACGGCGGATTTTTATGAGAATCGTGGCGCTTCTCTCGGTCGGTTCGTAACGGCTCCAGTGCGGAGTAATTTAGGTTTAACGAAGAGAGGTCGAATGTACTTCCAATGAGATAGCCAGACCTTATTTCGCTGGTTGTTAATTTTACTTCGGCTAATTCGTTTAAGGAAGCCCGCCCTTTAAGACGGTTCACACTTCTCTGGTGTAAAATCGTGATACTACTGAAATTGAAGTCATTAATCATCCTGCGATAGAAATCGTCCAACGAACTTATATTTTCACCGTGTCCCCCTGCAGGCAGAAGGCTGATTTTAGACTTGAAAATACTGTTGCGTGCCAAAGAATTTGGCAAATCTCACAATTTTACGCTCAGATCGTCAAGCAAATGCATTCTCCGTCGAGAATCAAACTTTCCACTTTGATAACTCTCTGCGTAGAGTGCGTATGAAAATTCGTATATTTTTTTTCGAAGAAATAAGTATTCAAGATACACCGTAGAATTATCGAGTGAGGATCTGAATTTTAATTTTAACTCAATGCTCCACTTCTGATTCATTGCATGCAAACGGCGTAATACTCTTACTTATTTTATTTAAATGCGTAACATCCCATTAAGATAGTTTCGTAACTATGCGAATCGTAGATACAGGTACATCCTGCGGATAGAAGAAAATAAAAGAGAAATACAAAATCGTTTTCTCCACAACCTTGCCATTTAAAAAACAAAATACAGACGTTTCCGTGCGATCGAACAGGCTCTAGGATATTAGATGAAATCTCGACAGGGTTCGAGAGCCTTTACTCTGTCGAGTTATTTGTTCGTGCAACTGTGATGGTCCACAGGGATAGAAAAACCGGGAATATAATGAGTTTACGTACACCGGTGAAAATAATGGTCACGCCAGGTACGTGTACGGGCTCGTTAAATTAAAACTTTCGCGGGCCGTTCATTCGTCGGTGCCATGCATGAATGTGGACAAAGGATTTCGTACTATATACACCGGCGAACTTGTATTTTTTACCCGTTTCTCTCGTTTGTTTCGCACAATTCGCCCGTTCCTTCGATAACTCTGCCGCGATGGAAGGAAATTGCTGACGCTGGAATTTCACGTTTCATAAGATATTCGAGCGACCGTTGATCGTTGAAAGGGTCCCAGAAACAGTCGAAAGAGGGCTCGTCGTTGATTATATTCCAAAGAATGCGCATATTTCGACGGGATCGTTAAATCTGATTAACACGACGCGATGAAACAAAAAAAAAATATACGCGTGCAGCTTCGTGAATATACAGGATAGGAGATTAGTAGACGGGGAAGGAATGCGAGACCAGCTGGTGGCAAAAGTGGAAGTATCGTGTAAGAAATACTTTTCATTCATACTCGCAATGAAAGAAACATTTGCACAGAACGATGCACATCAATAATACGTAGAACAACGAAGATAAACTCTGCAGTGAACTCAACTTTCGACATGATAAGAAGCGACTTATTTTAAACAATAAGGGGTTGCAGTCTTTTTTACAGCATTCGTTGAATGAGTTACTAAGAAAAATAAAATTTCATTGTCCGTCTTGAAACTTGTGATAAAATTAGTAGAAAGTTCATCGCGTGCACCGAATAGAAGGCAATAATTTATTTATTAGTTCATACTTTATGAACTTTTTATTCACTTATTTTTTAAGGTCCTCAGTTTTACGATACACACTCAGCTAAAACGAAAACACACGGTTATACATATATCGAGGTAGACATTTTTTTTATGCTTTCTCGTTGTTTCAATATTAGAAAGAACTATAAACGATAGATCGAATACGTTTATAAAGTTAAGTATATATTTATATTTTCGCAGTTTCGTGCAGGTCGAACGAGTTCTCGACCACAGTGAAAGCGGAGGAAACGCCGCGAACCGTTTCATTTTATTCGACAGTAATTGGCCACCGTTGAATTTTGTGTATGAACAATTTGCGACGGGAATTCGATTAACGCGTTCCCCTTTAAACGAATAGGCGTCTGCCTTTGGAACGATGAACAGGGAATATTTGTGAACGTAGCTGACGATGCACGGTTATCGCCGGTGATATCGTAGGGGCAATATTTTGGCGAATGATGAACGGTAAAGAGAAATGAAAATGAACGAGATGATTGGTTATAAAATGTTGCCCCAGTTGATCGAATACCTGGAAGCTATTTTACGTATTTGGTTGAAGTCAGTTTGTACCAATTTCGGTTTGATAATTTATAAGCGAGAAGTGTTTTAGTTTGTGAAACCCGTGTTCCGCGATAGGAATGTATATTTTATCATACTTGCGGATAGAAATTCTTGAACGGCATTACAATAATGGTTCTATTAATGACAGGAGTTTGCTTCTTTGTCTCAATCATGCAATTTATTCTGCATTGGCGATTAAAAATATATAGTTTGCAAGCATCAATATCGTGAAATAAACGCGTCTACTTACATATCTTTATAATTATAAAAAATATAACCATCGGTTAATTACAAATAATTAGAATTATTTGCTACCATTTCGTAATAAAAGTGGCACGAACAGATTGCGATTAAACCCCGGCAATGTTACCAAATAAATTCGAAATATATCCACGACGAAAAATTCCGTATAAATTAATCTCGCACTTAAAAGCACGGGATTGAAAAATAAATTGAAAAATAAAAATTCGTATTCCACTCGAAAGAAAATAAATTAGCACTGAGACGTACAATACGAGGACATAAATCATTCCCTTTCTTTCCCACGTTTTCCGCGGGCAAAGAAAAACGCAAAGAGAATGGAATAAAAGCCATTAATTAAGCAGACGCGCCGGCAAAGTACATAAATTCCAGCAACAAGACAAGCAGCCGAAATGCGCCAAGTGGGGAACGATTTCGTGTCGGATAATACGAATCAGCTACACGGGAAAAAATTTTGCTGCGAGTAGACGTTCGTGTCGGCCAAGTTTATGGCGAATTCGTAAGCGCAACGACGCCGCCTTTGCACGGCTAAACGTATTAATGGTTAAAAGCTTTTCGTTGAAACGCGTTTTCGATCGAACCGGCGACAATTTACCCGCGACGATTTGAATGCGAAACCGCGTCGCGGTATCCGCCTCGATTCGACGCCGTTTCATCTATTTCGTTGCGCTGGCTTCTGGCGATGCTTTTATCTCGAAGCGATTTGCCATCCTTGCACCCTTATCCCACCACCTTTCGCTGTCAAATTTCCGCTTGCCTTTCGCCGTAAGTAATGTCGCGAACGAGCATCCAAGTCCGTGAATATTCGAGGGTGGGCGTTGAAGCTTTCACGAGATGTATACAGGTGTTGAGGGGTTAAAAAGAAACGGCGCCGTAAATCGTCGAGGACTTCTCAGTTGGACATTTGGAATTTTCAGATTAGTTGAAATGAAATGGCGAGAGCGTTCTTTACGATTTGGTATGAAACAGAGAATGTTAATTAATCGATTTGGTGATTTGTGCGAAGTATTTAATCATTTTGTTAATGGCATTTAAATATTTTATTAAATAATCGGTTAGTTCTTGTTCTTTAAAAGAATTGCTGTAGTATAACTACGTTCTTTGCTTCGATGAATCCATTGTTCTAATACGCCCAATTGCAACCGCAATTCTGTGATACCGCCAACATTCTACTCTCATTCCTTTCTGCACGCCATCAATGTACCTACACAATTTCCTATAAATCAGCTCTGTTCTCCGGAGTAAAAAGTATAGTAAACGGCTCGTCGTGAATTTCTTCACGGGCCATAACCTTACATTCGCTGAAGAATTATGGCAAGCAAAGGAGGTACTTTTACAGTATTCCATTGCCCATCCATACATCTTAAACTTTAATTCCTCGCGTGGCATGTAAAGGGAAGAATTACACGAGCGCCTTATTACAATTTCTACCGCGGTTCGTGCCAGCAGTTTGAATTTTTATCAAACGCCGAACAAACCCATTCGTATCGCAATAACGACAGCGTTATTATACACGATGGAGCTCACTGTTCACGAAAATATTGAATCCCGTCGAAATGGTATTCTGCCAAATTGAATTTAGTAAAAAACCAAGAACTTTCAACCCGATACCTCGCCCGATAATTCATCCGACATACAAGGAACATCGTTAAACAATTCTATTTCGCCACTTTTTTCATATCCATTTTATCTACCGGCACTCGTTATTTTCATGCTACCGTTTCCCTTTTCATCGACTCGGCTACCTTGCGCCGATTCACTCCAACCACCCCGAACAATCTACCCGCGCCTAATTTTCCTCATTGTCCTTTAATCAATGCGGCCACCACGGGGGTAACCAATCGCCTTATCGTGCGTAAGAAGCTTTCAGCAGCCGTCTCTTCCGGCGCCCAAATGAGCTTGCATTCGGGGGAACCGCCTCTTAGAAGCGGTCGAAAGGTGTTTCCAGGCTATTAAGCGGGGCCATAAAACGAACATCCCCGTGCGGGTTGCCGTTCTCTCTTTCCGTTCTTCCTCGCAGGAAAAGGGTGCGAAGGGGTAGGGAAAGGGCTATCGTAACCTCGTGGACCAAGGTTTCGTGCGATACCCGTGAAAAGGGAAACGTGGATATATTGCCCGTCGAATAGACGTTGAACGAGTGACAGGCATAAGTTGAATTTATATTTCCTGTCCCTGCGTCGCAATATTCGTGGCGGAGAAGTCCTTTCGAGCAATATTCGAACGCACGGGCGCGGCTTTGGGGGTGAGGGAGAGGGATATATAATGATTGTGCAGAGGTTATTTATAGTGATTGGAAATCGAAGTGCATTTTCTGCATAGAAATGCGCGCCGAAGAAATCCAGTCATCGTTATTGCTGTTTATGATTGAAGGAATTTACACGTATTGCGTAATGCCTGTCGAGGGAAATTCTAAGAAAATGTTGTTTTCATTTTATGACGCGAATGCGTACCTATAGTAACAGCAACCGGGGTGTTCTTTTCTTGCGATATGTTGAAGAATTGAGACGCAGGGAGTTGAAGACGACGGTGGTCCTCGAGAATATCCTCGCGATATTCGGCGGTGGGCAAGATGGACGCGCATCGGTTATCTTCCAACTTAATTTCCAAATAACGTTAGGTTATACCGACACCCGTGGCCTCTCAACATTTAACGATAAATTTCTTACCACCTTAAGCGCAAATACTTCTTATTTTCTCCTACAATATTGATTCAATTAAAGAAACTGATATGCTCCCCGGCGTTCGGACTTAGACATTTTATAGCTACTATGTGAATAGAATAAACGGAGAATAACCGTGTCACAGTGGAACGCAAACTAGTCGACCAGTTAACTTCCACCAAATACAAACGCTCGAGTAAACCAATAATCCAAATACCATTTCAAGCCAAAGCAAATGTCATTCCCGTGCCAGCCCTACTCCACTAGCCCTTCGAATTCTCTCGCCGAACTCGCCAAAGATCCAAAAATATCCCCCCAACCCCCCCGGCTCTCCGCTAAATAATTAAACCCCCCTTTCCCAAATCTCAACAGAAACTCTCGAGGAGGTCTCGGCCGGCGATATTCCCGGGGAACTGTCGACGATCCAGACGTACACATTCGCGGGCCATTGACGACGGGGAAACGTCTAAAGTGTCACCGTTCGAATCTGGGTTAACGATCGGCCATAGTTCGCCCCGTTGCTGGCACGAAAGTCGAGAGAAATGTGACAGGGGAAAATGAGGTGGACGGAGACAGATAGAATTCGATAAAAGAATGAAAGGAGGAACAGGGGCCGATTCGCCAGGAGGGTCGTGACGGGGGGGGTTGAAGGGGACAGTGGTGAAAGGGGCGGCGGAGGCGGTAGGTTCGACTATAAGACTGTACGTTTTCCGTTCGAAAGCTCATCGATCGGTCCTCCTTGTGCTTCCGCCGAGTAAAGGCATCGTTACTCGGACAAAGGCTCAAAGCTCCCGCGAAAACGAATTCTGTAACTCTTCCGTGAAGCTCTTACGGGCCCCGGACGCCAAATGGCATCAGCCGTTTATGAAATGGAATAGGTCGGGGCTGGATGAAATTACCGGGGGAGAGATTTTTACGATTCCGTCCAAACACCGTTCTCCAACCCCCTGGTGCTCGTCTTACGATTCGAGGACGCTTAACGCCTTTTCTACGGCTGCAACTGTCTGCTTTCTGGATGACAAACGCGTGAGATTGTTTTCGCCTGTGTAGAATCGTTCTGCCTCGTGTCTTTTCGTTCTGTATGTCGTATTATAGCTGTAACGGTGTATAAACGCGTGAATATATAATGCAATAATCGAGAGGGAGAAATGAAAATAGCATATATTTGAGTAAACTTATTTCTTTGCAGTAACGTTTTATTGAAAAGCTTTATTTTAACTGAATAAAAACCTTAATTCTTTACTTGCATTTTTTGGATAAAAGGCATAAAAATCGTCAGATTCGTTTATACGCACTTCGAAATCTAAACCGCCTCGCGATCTAAATTTAATTCAACATAATTCGCAACTATCGTTGCACTTGTTTTTATTCTTCATTTTGCAACAATTCGACACAAATCTCGAGCACTATCTTTAAGATCACTCTAATTGCATTTGACAAATTGGCCGACGAAAGGAACAAAAAATGGTTGAGTGCGTACGAGTTACTTTCGCTCGAACTTTTTCTCCACGCTGCACGTTCCTCCATCCCATGGTATTTATTCGAATTCCCGACGAGTTTGTTTCACTTGGCATCGACACGGAGGGCGCACTCGCGTTCCATGAAGTTGTAAAAGTTCATGGTTTGTTCAAAGAGTACACGTTGCTGGTTAAGTATTAGACGATAGCGTTAGTGGTGCTTCTAGAACTTACAAAACGGATCCTCCTTGTTCCCGAAGCAATACTTACATCCCTGCTGTGCAGTTAAATATTTTACCCTCGAGTAAATGCTTCTCGAAAGTTACTCTCAGCGTCATTCGATTTCTTTCTTGCCTCGAGTTCTTCAGTTGCCGGCCATCAAAGTGCAGTCGGATCAAGCGGTCCCTGTTTTCCGTGCGCGGGTGAAAATTTCAGTGGGGTCAGTGTATAATGCTTGATGATATTTTCCTGCTAAACTCGCGCATCGAAACTTCCTTTGACGTCTTAATGCACTGCCTCTCGTTATTATCAGCGCACCGTTGAAACGTGTTTAGTGAACGGTGACGAGCGAAAAACCATTAGAACCCGCTGCAGATAAGATATCTATAAATTTATATTCTCAGTGGAGTTTTCTAGACAATCTGTGGTATTCTTATTTTATATATATATTATAAATTTACCATTTAAACCTTTTATAGTATATGTTTGAGATAAAAATGAGTTACAGACATTATTTTCTTCATGCATACAAATTACTCGCCAAACTACTCGCTCTAATCTAGCCCATATCAAATTGTCGTCGCCAAATCATAAATCTTCCCAGCTATACATCGTTGAATAACAAGCAATTTTTCCCCGCTCCAATCGTCCGCACAATAGCCGAGGAATTTATCGATGCACACCACCGATAGTAAACATATTGAACATTCGCCACGCTTCACGGTCAAACCCGATCCTCGGATATCCACAGAATTGTAGCTCCACCGGATCAAGTTTAGTCTGTGGCAAACACGCGTACGAGAACGACCGCTGCCACGTCTCGTGGCGAATTCTCAACGGTGCCTTCGTCGAATTCGTTCGCCAATTCGTTAGGAGCACGTCGCACAGTGAAATTACCCGAAACGAATGCCCATATAGTTCTCGACGCGATAGGTCCGCGTTGCAGCATCGACACAGGGGTATCGAAACACGTGGCTCGATCTCGCCGAAGGTAATGCTTCCTATTACTTACCGCAACGAGACGTTTTATGACTGGTGCCGACGCGGCTGAATTTAATGGCCAACTGGTCGTGAAACGCCACGTGCCCGCGACTTTCGCCCACGGAATTGATGAAATACTTAACGATGGTAACTGTTTCACGGTGCATGTCACCGTATGGAGTGTATCTCCCTAAGCTGTAACGACGCGAGGCGTCGAGTCGCGTCGCGTCGGTTGTTAGAGAGCGTCGTTTCAAGGGCGCGACTATTTTTCGTGCGACCCGTTCGACGAGGTTGTAAAATTATCGTCCGTGTCCCTTTTAACGGCACGAAGATGTTGATGCGATTATGTAGCGCGGGGATGTATTATAGGCGCGAGGAGTGTTTGTTCCAAGTTTCGCATATTTCGGTGGGGCAAGGTGATTACGTGGTGTGTTTGAGTATGACTCTCGGTTTAACAGCTGTGATGTAAAAATAGTATTGCCGTTCGGTTTTGCTGGTGTCTTGAGAGGGATCGATCGGTTAGACCGATGTATACGAAGATGGTCTTGGTTCAAGCTGGTAATTTTAGGTAGACCATTTAGTAATCAGTGTGGTTTCGATTATTTGGAATGATTCGGGACCGGTGAAGTTAATTATAAACTTAGTTATACTACGATTAATTTTGAGCCACTCCTGTTTTAAAAGATAATTTATCTGTTTCATATGTCGGAATGCCAATGCGTCGATAAGATATTTCTGTCATACGAATATTTTTAACCTTTAAGTCTTTCTTTCAACACCTTACTTACGTCGCTTGCAAAATATTTTTTTACTAGTGGTAGTAATTCGTTTGAATAATTGCGTATATGTTTCTGCGCGTAACGTACCAGACTGCGTCAGGTGCACTAATTCATACGAAATCGTAACAAACGTCGCCTATAATAGCATAATAGCGTTACGGAAACTACAAATTCAAATCTCGCGTGTATATTCAATACAGGAATCATGTTCGCTGTTATAATACCCGAAATAATACAGTGTTGATTAGAATCGTTATATTAAATGTGCCCGATATCAATCGCTATTAAGCTCTGCTGAGTTGATCGCGATCTGAAAAGGTTGGGAACTCGATGGGGTAATTCGCCTGATCGAAATCATTTATTGTTCGTCCCTACCGAATTGAATTGCCGGATAGAAATTTGTGTTATGGGATTTGTCGTTTGCCGGTTGACTGCTTGAATCGATTAAATTATGCGAATTCTGCAGATATACCTTCTTTTCGAATTCGATATGGGGAATTGCTAACATCTGGAAGATCCAATCAATTTATTCTGAACAATAAATATATATATATATAGAAAAAATAGTGACTCGCACGCAATACATTCCTTTTGCTAAACAAAACGAAATTCAGCTGCAATGCTCCGTTCCCAGATCACTGAAACTCCCTCTCCGAGCTGCGAAACAATTACCATTTGCAATCGTGTTACAGAAGACCTCCGTCTCGTACCGATTTCCACTCGAATCACTGCGAATACAATTTTGTAATAAAGTGCGCGGCTAGTTACGCGAAATCCCGCCCGTTGTCGGTAATAATTATTAGGATCGTCGATGTTACGCTGATCGATGGGGGGGGGGGGGCAGAGTGGCGAGAGGCGAAGAAGAGCGTGCAACTTGGAAATTGCGCCCTCGAGACGGGCACGGAAGTTCAGACGAGAGGAACTCGATTCAACATTGATTATTCGAAAGTTGCAAGTTCGCAACGGTTGAAACGCGTCGATTTATATTCGTTGGAATCTGGAAACGGCGCGCCGGGTATGTTGGGAAACAGTGGAACGCAATTGACGTTGTAATTACATGTACTTCGATGGGGTTGCAAAATTAATTTACCAGCCAGCACAAACGTGCAACGAACACTTGTCGGAGGGCAAGAGGCCCCCAATGATTTCCCACACAAAGACTCCCAGCGAACTCGTTTTCGCGACAATGATTTGCCCCGTATCATTTTGGTCTACCTCGCGCTCCACTCGATGGCAATTGTTTCGCGCAACTATTTGACAACACTTGCACGTCCGAGTTTGAAAGCCCCTTATCGCTTGGGCAGAATGGATTTCTTCTGTAGTCCGTCTATTTGGAAATGTTACTGCATATAATTTCTATTTGAGTCGTTATTATTAATATACTGTGTTTGTTGTAATTATGCCACGACAATTGAAGCAACGTTTCGCGTTGTTTCATGCAAGGTATAATGCAATATTATAATCGTATAATTGAAGACAAAGTAATGTTTCATTCGTTGCGTTACTTTTTTCTGTTAGAATAATTTTGCACGTTGCTCCCGGAATATGGTTCTGAATTTTGGTTTCGTATTTCGTTCCCAGACACGATGTCATAAGAAAAGTTTAAGTATGTAACGATAGAGCGCGATTAAAAGTTTCTCCTTACGCGAAATATGCGATACGACTTCTAAGTGCATCTTTTACTACGATTTTATTTTAATACGTAAGACGTCTTCTGTCCAGTTTCGCTGCACTCATTATTATACTGCATACAATATCTACATAATTTATTCAGCTTTCGTTTCCTTGATTCATTGCCCTGTACATTTAACTTGCCGCTACAAAAATACGGTACACCAGTAATAATAATAATCATTTCGATTCAGTGTGAGCGACTTTTAATCGGCGTACACATTTGACGGTCTCGTTTTCACCGTTGCTGCGGTTCCATTGTCTCCTCGATTAGGCAGACGAACGTATTTATTTCGCGTTCCAAGAAAAAAATCTTCCTCCCTGGAACTTTTTCCATTAGCCGCCCCCGCCACTCGTTTCCCTATGTCGTGTGCTTGCTGGTTCTTCGTTCTTCTCGCGGACAGGTGAAGTTCCGTCGAGCGAGTCCCTCGACGCGCAGGAAAAAGAAAGAGTTTCTTGCCACGAGAAACTACAATACGTCGCTGTCCGTTGCCGTCTCGAAAGAAATTAATGCTGCGACGTTATTTAAGGGAAAAATTGGGGTGTGAAAAAAGCTCCGGTCGCTTCGTTTGGCTTCGAGGGTACGTTTCGTATCTGCGCCGTTCACTTTCCGCCACCTCTGTTGTGCCACGCTATAAACCTCTGTGCAAGTTGCGCAACGGTGGCGAATTTAATATATTCTCCCCTTCGCAAGGCTCGCTTATTAAACGGAGCACGTGCCTACGTCTCGAACCCTGTGCACGCTTGAACGAGCGGCGAAAACACGTGTAACGAACGCGTGCTCTCTGGCTACGCCTCGATGGGAAGGGTTGTGATACGCGTGAAAATCTTTCTTCGCGAATAGTCGAGACTTCGCTTGACTTTTCTTCAATTTTCGGGGGGGTTGTACCTCGAAGTACATCCGGCGTCCATAACGACGCCATATACACTTGCCATTCACCTACACTTTTCGTCGCGCGCTTCTTCGTTCGCGTGCGTGGCCGTTTCTTTCCTTTTCGTTAGAGGAAACCGTGAACCGTTGAATCGTGACTCCACGGCCGTGAATATCACCGAAACGAGACGATAAATAACCGTGACACCAAAGCGCATCGAGTTCCCGCTGGGCTGAATTTTGCCCCGGCGCCGA
This sequence comes from Nomada fucata, assembly GCA_948146005.1. Taxonomy (NCBI): domain Eukaryota; kingdom Metazoa; phylum Arthropoda; class Insecta; order Hymenoptera; family Apidae; genus Nomada; species Nomada fucata. Next base: position 12,899,303 of record OX411275.1, read on the forward strand.
TAATTAATCGATGTCGTGAAATTACGAGCTCCGTATTATACCCATACCTGCGGGAACACGGGCTGACACACGCGAACACGCTCGATCCGCGTGCACGTACACGCGGATCGCAAAACCATAAGTCGAGTTCGTACACGCGAAAGATCGGGATTAATGAAGACGCTGCAGCGAAATCCGAAGATGCCATTACCGACGGAACAAATCGGGGGTAATCTTGATTACGATCTACATCTGCTCCCGTACGTAACATCTCGAGTCGCTAATTAATCGAGTCCACCCCACCTATGCGTTACATCTGCGCTCGTTTACGTACGTCGACGCTCGCCAGGCATCGACCGCTATCTTTCACATTGATACCGTAATAAACCAAGGCAGTGGTGTCCATTGACGGCGTGTATCGATGCAAAAAGCGGCCACCGTGGGGCACTGAAAAACGCGCAAAACCGATCGAAGACACGCGGAACAGCGTGCCCGACGTGTTAATAGCAGGAATGCAGTTCAATTTTTGCGACGTGCCGCGTGCCAGGCTTGGCAGCCAGCCACGTACCCGCACGTCATTTCATATCGGCCCTCGCCGCCAGGTATCTTGCAAGGTGGTAATGCTTGCACTCTTTTTCTTACTTTAATATGCCGCTCCTTCCACCTTATTTCGAGCGTTTCTCCTTTTTCTATTAATACTGGTAGCCGCGAGACGACCGGTTTCTATTCGCGGAGCGTACCTGGCAAAAATGTGGACAGAAATATCGAAATAACCGGGTGAAAACTGCAGGGGTTTCGCGATACCCGTGGCGATTTTAAGGTAGCTCGATTGCAACGTCGATCGTGTAACATTTCGATGGAGTGTAATTTGATACCATTTTATTTTCTCTTTACTTGTGCTGGAAGGGGGTGCTCTTCTGATGTGCGGGGGTGTGTAGACACCGATTGACTATCGATTGTACGTTCGATTGCCGTGACACTTTCGTAATGGGTTGATTTCGTGTTTCAGGTAACATCAAGACAAAGGCCGTGCTCGACGTGGAGTCCAAGAGAGGATACTGGTTGACGGTCTACGCGCAGGATCACGGCGTGGTTCCACTGAGCTCGAGTTTGCAGGTTCGTGCGATGAATATCAGTTTTTACAGTATTCTGTGAATATGCTAATGGGGGGTCGTGGGATTTGCTGTGGTATCTTGTATCGTAGAATATTGCGCGCGTTGTGCAGCAGAATTTCGTGGAATCGAATGGACTGTTTTTAATTGCTATTGTTACGATTGTTATTGCGTATTTAAAACAGACGGGACATTTCCAACGCGTAATCGGGGAATTTGGAAAAATAATGTTAATATAAAAACAAGTCGATATAAAATAAGTAAAGCAAAAGGGGAATAGGTAAGAGTTACAATCGTTAGTTTATCGATCATTATATATAACTTACTTTTTCTCAATTCATTGCTATTCGTAGGAGAGGTCGTAAGTGTATTATGAATTTATCGATTTCTCCTCTGGAGGATTCAACAATTTACTTCTCATAACGTCAAGAAAGTGCACTTTATCAGGAAATTCCAGCTTATGGCGACGTTTATCTTACACCATAAACACTGACGTCAGAGTTTGGTACTGTCATTGTATCGGAAAAATGTTGAGAAAATACTTTTTTTTTTCTAGTTTCTACTAGCATAAGCTCGTGAAACTTGGACGATGGCCGGTCAGGCAAACAATTTCCACGATCGACCACTACCCGGTCGTGAGTGAATTTTTCGAACGACTTGTCGCCCTCTTTCGATATTGCGCTGCAGAAAGATTTTGCATTGCCGTGAAAAAGAAACAAGCGCGCGCCGCACTTGCAATTAAACTGTCTAGAATCCCAGCAATAATATAACGTAACGTCAAGCCGAACCTCGCTGTGCATACGTACTGCAATCACTGTCGTAATTGTACGTTGCTACTCGTTTGATTACAGTCATTGATAACGATGAATATAATTAATATAACGTGAAAAGAATTGATTGATAACAGTAACCGAAGGAATCTTTCTAAGCGATATTCAATTTCAGCTGCACTTCGAATCGCGTGGCAGCTGTGCGGGATTAATTTAGCATATAATATAAAAATAATAAAAATCTTGAAATTATAAACGCGCAAACTTTTCCCATTTCATTTTATCGTCTTTCTCAATCTGCATCGCAGGACTAAAACATTCGATAGGCCTCTGCAAAGCACGCAGGTCTTTCGAACTTTATTCAACAATTAAAAGACGCGTGGACCTCGAGATATCTCAACGTATCTTGAAAAATTAAAGTTCTCCCCAGTTCTCCCTGCCATTACTGAAACCACGTGCTTATCAACCTCTAGCTCAAACAACACAATCCATTCTCCACGCGATTCTCGAGAATCTGCTGTACTCTTAGCTAAAAAAAGAAAAAAAGAAGAGGAGCCCCGTGCCAAGGTTTCCGATTTCACAGTATGCGTCGATTTTTTTTCAATTTTTTCGCTCGACACGAACTCGCGGGGACGCTCCACGTCTCGTAAATAATTCACAGCCGGTTCCTGTGCAGGTGTACGTGGAAGTGCTGGACGAGAACGACAACACCCCGTTGACCGAGGTGCCGGTTTACTATCCATCGGTGCCAGAGAACTCACCTGCCGGCGTGAGCGTTCTGCAGATTCGAGCGTTCGATCGAGACGTCTCGCCCCAACAGTTCACCTTCTCCATCACCAGCGGCAATCCGGAGGGTTATTTTCTCATCAACTCCACCACCGGTAAGTTCCACATGGTCAATAGTAGGAGGGACGATATCTAGCCGGAGAATCGAAATACGGCGGTTCGCACCGTCTCTAATAGCAGCGAGACCAATTTTCCCTCGGTTGGGGATTTTAATGAAGACTATTTGGGAATAGGATGGCCTTGATTGGACTCTCTTAATCCATTAACGTCCAGCGTTCCATTTTGACGACACTTTCATTATGACGGATTATTGGCCCGACGGTTTTGTGTAAAAGAAAAAAAAAGAATTGCGTGGCACGGGCTGGCCGTGACTCGACACTTCGGGCAATTGGAGAACGTCGACGGTGCAATTTCAATTAAACGAATAGGATACAACGCAGTCCGCAATGCTATAATAAAAGCTCGCAGAATTTTCCAATGATTTCAAACGTATTATGAATTGTGTAATAATATTTATTATTGCGGTTAGTCCCATTTGGCAAAGTGCGTAAATATTCACATAGAAGTGTAACGTAAGAAAGCAGGGATGAATTATATGTAGCGCTAACAGTGCGCTGTCTAAACAGATTTTGCAGAGAAAAATGAAGTAATATGCGAAAGAATAATCTTCGCTTAGCCGGTTAAAATTTTAGTATGAACATGAAACCGTGCAATCTTGACGAAATTCAAGACCGAAAGGTGTCGGAGATATTTCAGGATTTATACAGTAAGATATAATTCAGACGTTCCTAACCAAAAGGTCTCTTAAACAGTTTAAATATCTCGAAAGCTGAAACGGCAGAAGCCACAAGCACCCAACATTAATATTCCACGAATCAATATTACCACGCAGCTTCGCTAATCCTCCACAATCGAATCCTATTAAAAATTTCACGGCGAATCCATCGCCAGCCTCGCTGTTTCTTCCGACGTCTTCCCCCGTGATCTGAAAGCGAAAGTGAACGACCATTGTTTCACCCTTGCGCGGTAACGCATGCAAATTCGTCTGATCGAGTAGCCGCTTGATTCATTATTCATCGTTCCCGGTGGAACGACCGCGTCAGCTCGCGAAAGTACATACAGAACGATGAAAAGTCTGGAAACTCGTTACCGAAAAGAAAAAAAAAATAAAGAGAAGCGATTACAGCCCGATTGTATTACGGTTTTAGAAGCGCGGCGAGAACCGAAGGGCGAGGACGCCGCGCGTAAATAGGCACGCGTACAGCTGAAGAGCGAGAATCAATTTTAATGCGGGACAATTTGCGATACAAATTGGATTCGACCCTTCGTGAATAATCTTGGCGGGCCAGCGGGGCGATAAAATCAGACTTTCAAATGAGCCGCCGCGCCGCGCCGGTGAAATTGGACTTTTAATTTGAACGTCGGGGCAAGTGGCTCGGTTATTGCTGTCTTCATTAAGTCGAATCTTTCTTCTAATCGTCAATTTAGCATTAAGCGGTATGGAAATGTTCGAATCCCGGCGAATAAATCTTGTTTATCGGGATATCGCCGGGAATCTCGCTTGAGGCGTTCGGGTTAGGCGAGGATTTTAGGCGACATATCATCTAGAATCTAGAGGCAGCCTTTTCGTCTACGGTTCGTACGATATTGAATTACGAACGACAGCAATGGAGTATTTGATATCTGAAACACGTATTCTCGTATATAATTCGAGGCACACGAGTGGATTGTGGGATTAAACTGTTTAGAATTGTTCTATTGTAGATTTTTTAATTATTTCAGACTCCAATGGTAGGTGTCATTCATGAAGATGGGTAGAAGGATTGAAGGTGAATTTTATCGCCGATGAAAATCGATAGATCGTTTCGCTTCGTTCTCCTTGTCGTCGTAATCTCCTTCCTGCCTACATTACAAACGGTCGTGTTGTACGAAAGTCTGCCGCAAATTGGAGTTACGCATCATCCATTCAGAACGTTCTCTCCCTTTCGGTATCGCCTTTCCTCGAGAAGTTTCGTAAGCGGCCATTTATCCACAGTCATCTCGAAGATCGATGGCAGACGGCGCGGAAAATTGCTTACACCGGTAAAAGACTGCTTGTAATTAAAAAGTCGAGCGTTCGCTGATTCGTATTCATCAGTTTTGCCTGAGCTGCGAGAAACTTTTCGCTGCTGGAATTGTCGGGCCAGAAATGATGAAAAATCTTCCGTTTTTCCGTCACGCTCGAAATGGGAAGAAGAATGTTCGCGTGGAAAAGGACTCGATGGTCGATGCAACACGGGGGAAGGAAAAGATGTATCGCAAGAACGCTATCGAAAAATTTGTCATCTAGTATTCAAGCGAGCAAGAATTTTGCCCAGTAAAAGACGAATCATTATGCAATTGCGTGCACGCGTCCTTATGTGAATTTTTAGAGACGTTTTTGACGAAAACGAAACATCGTTGTAGAAATTTTATTCTCTATTTTTGTGCTACTTCTTTTTGCGTAGCGTCACCCCTTTCTCGGTTGTACCCCTGTTAACGTGACATCCTGTACAATTGAGCGTCGTCTGGTTATCCAAAAATGGGCCCACTGTCTGATACGCCATTAATTTTTACCGTACAGGCATGTGCAGTAATTGCACCCGTTGAAATTATTATACTGGCAATTAATTTAAATACGCAGACTGATTGTAACAAGTGAGCCATGCTATTTTTGTCGACCGTGAAGATAGAAAACTATATCTATTTCATTATAAATTTCGCGACAGCCAGTTCGGATAAACGAAATTATTCCCAGACCTCGCGATTGCTTACAGTAAGCTATTACAATATAGCAGTAATTTCTTCTTACTCCGCGAACATTCAAGGATCACAGAGAACCATTAATTCCTCATCCATCGGCTACACAGCTGTCGACATAGAGGGATCGAAATTCATTTCCGGCAATCCTGCGAATATATCCCGGTTCAGTCACGGAAACACAGAAGCACTTGGCTTCCAGCTACCGTTCGATTCAGCGTGTTCGACGCATCGAATTCCCATTGCCGACGCGTGATCGACTTACCGAAAACTAGGTGAACGCGTACACCCACGCACCGTTTCGCGTAACCCGTTGCTCCCTACGTATTTTACCCTAGATTATCGTGCCCTATCGGAGACCGTCTACTGCGTAAACGGATAATGGCAAGGGGGTAATTCTAAGTATATACGATACTTGCGAGCTACAGCTTTACTCATTCGAACCGATACCGAAAGTTTTTATGGCCGCGCCCAAACGCTTAACAGATTATCAATGTTATGGAACATCGAATTTCCGCTTTCTACGCGAAATTCGATCAGCTCGGTTCGTTTCGAATCGTCCGTTCCCAAATACATGCCCCGACATGTTCGGTTCGTGCAAGTTCGTTAGGTGCGGATTCGCCTCTATGAAGGGGACCCGAAATGAATCTGCAGATCGTCACGGCACCTGCGATCATCGAGCTTGGAGAACGGGCAGGTCATTTATCCGAGATCCACGAGCTATTTTGCAAGCGGTAAACGTATCCATGCACGTGCACTTTCTCCGTTTCGCGAACGCGAAATTGCTCGCCGCGATTAGGAACTTCCAGGCACGCTTACGTTCGCGTAATCGGCCGACGATTTGTGCTGGCTGGCGCAATCGGGCCGGGCTTTGTGGGAATCGGAAGAGGCACGATGGCAGCGATGAGTGATTGCATGATTTATCGTCGAGCGAAAGGAAAATTAGCCGGGGGGAATGCTAAGTGTTTTTGGTTTACGGAAAGACAGGGTATGGGATCGAGGTATCGAGACGGAGCGTACATGTGCAGTTGGTTATTAGCGAGCGTGTAACGTTCGTTGGTGCGGGAGCGGGACCGTATTGGAGTTCGCGGTTTGCAGTTCGTTTGCGAGATTGAAATAAGAATTGCAAGGAAGGGGTAAGATAGTGCGAGTGGAAAATAGAAACGTCGGCGTGCGGTATTTTTCATTTATCTTTAATGACCCTCGGTGCAGAAATGATCAGGAATGTTGGACAACAATGTACGATATTAAATCGAACTATAATTTCTTTACAATAGCGAAACTAACCATCGATGTCCACTATTGAGGTTATACGGAATATTTACTTCTTTACTGATAATAAGTTTATTAGAAATGCTGTTAGGACACTTATGTCTATTTTTTATTATCTTTAGTCACCTATTTATTTAACAAAATAAAATCCCATGCAAATGGCTTCGTTACATTACATCTCGATATCATATATAGCACCCAATTTTCATCCCTACCGAAATTACAAAAAATCACGCGATACGGTGCAACGGTGTAATTGCAGTTCTAAAACACCATCCAACAGCTAACAGCAAACTCAAGGAACAGCATCTGCACTCCGCGCAATCTATCAAATCTACACAATCCTACAACTACCGACCGTATCGTACATTCGTTCGAGCAATTACTCGCACGTAACGAAACCGTACGCCGTTTCCTTCCATTTCGCCGCTTTTAATTCGTACGAAAATACAATACGATCGCGATTTCATTGAAATACGATTCAACCACGACTAATTCCCGTCTGACGCGTTAACGTTCGAACTATCCCGTTGTCAGTCCGAGAAAATTTCATTCTCGTTGCAAGATTGAAACGTGTCAAACGCGGATTTGTTCCCGTCGGAGTTCATTCGATTTACGTTCAACAAAAATACAACGGTACGGAAAAGATTGGGCAAGTTGTTGCACGGAAATCAGCCCGATCTCTTTGCGTTACGTTCGCGCTGAAACTGTCGTATTGTTCTTATTTAAAGAAATACGGGGAATAATAACGGATAACGATGACGTTTTGGAATGCTGTTGCCGGGATTAGATCAGATACCGAGCTCTCTCGGCCGTGTAATATGTACCACCTCGGGGAAAGCTATACGGGAACGAGCGCAGAACAGGTTACTCTGTTATCAGCTCACGTACTATCGGGAGAAGGTTTTTCGATATCTGCCGCGGACTCGTATTTGGAGAGAGGCACGATGCCAGGACAATTATTTAGGCTGGTTCATGTGAATTTTTGTTTCTCGTTTTTTTGGACGGCGGAGGGGTGGAGGTTATCTGATTCAGAAAGACAGTTGGTCTGGATGGAGGGGTTCTTCAATTGGCAGCAGTGTAGATAAGAGATGTACAGATAGAGGGAAACGGAGCGATCGATTAGATAAATGGTTTGAATCTTTTTCGAAAGTAATTTTCCCATTCCCACGTTTGTGCGAAAGTAAACTTGATTCGTTGTTCGAACGTATTAGATTGGCCGTAGAAAATGATAATAAGTTAATAGATCTTGAATCGTTTGCATTTTAGCCGCCGCGATGCTATTCAATTCTTTTCAAATTTTTCCATCGACAATTTATTTGCTTCGCGATATTAACGAGCAAAATAGTTAATTATTTTTATTGTGTTTTAATACGGGATAAGCATTGATGATTATTAAGTTATTTCGTGCATTCAGTAGATTCCGCTGATACTAATACAATCTAGCCAGCAAAAATTTGATCCAACGGAGGTCAAATTTCGAATACGTCAATCCGAAAAAATTGACCAGGACAATGAAACGAATCTACATCGCCACAGTTTTTCAGCCGGGGCTTCGCATTCCTGCATACCTCGAATTCGTACGAATACATCAACCCCATTTCTCTCGAAAACACTTGTCACACGCGTCCTACACCCCACAACTTCATTCGCGGCGAACGTGTTCGGCTCAGTTCATTCACCCCTGCAATTCCATTCTTTTATTTTCACTCTGTTCGTTCGTTCGTTCGTTCCTTCGTTTAACACCTGTTCGCGTGGAAATTCAATACGGAGGTCCTACGTTGCCGGGTTCGATCGGGTGTGCTTGTAGTTGTATTTCCGTGTTTATTCCAGTTTATTCGACAATCGAGTCGGAGAAATAAGGTGTCGACATGCCCGAGAATAGAGTTCGCTGGGTACAAATCTTCGAGATCGCTGACCACATTTGCAATTCTAAGCGATCGATACATTTCGGTGGGCAATGCTCGTTTCAATTACGAATACAAGCGACTGTTAATCCAGATTTGTGAATACGATTGTGACTGAGGCACGTTGAAATGAAAAAATATCGACGTTTCGTGACTTTGAGAGGAAAGTTTGAAAATCTGAATCGTTCGGATGGTCAGTAGCGTAGTTCTTCGTCGGATTCGTAATAATTATTGTCGGTGGAGAAACTCTTTGCAACTAGCTTCGTTTCGTAGAATCCACGTAATACACGTGTACAATTAAATGTATTTTAATGTATTTTAATGTATTTCAATGCATTATTAGAATCACGTTATTGCAAAGCTCATGGAATCCTGTTAATTTGGGAATTTCGTTTATTCTCGTGGATTATTACTGTGTGCATGGCAAATAAAACGTGTTGGATTTGTGCAATATTTGACTAACGTGATGGAAGAGTTACTCGTACAACCGTACGTCGGTGACGAATTTACTTTTGCTAAAATGTTCGCCGGTAAATTAATATAAAAGACACGAGTACTGTAATCAAAATTATAAATGTAGAGCCTCTGGCTTCTCCGGCGCATTAATTTTCTGTGACATGATCCAGACATATCTCTACATAATTCTAATAATTCCCAACTTGTTCTTGTTCCAAATTAAATTGCCCGTATTAAAAAATCTTCATTCCCTCGCAATCTCTATCCCTTTTACTGTTACTTAATCTATCTTTACCAATCTACCTTTCGCGTTACAAACATGTAATTACGAACGTTTCGTTTTCATTGCCGTCGCCAGTGAACCAAAGCTTCGAAACTCTGCCAAAAAATGTTATCCGCCGTTCGAATAAATATAGCCTTCTTTCCACTCAATCGCACGCTCCTTTTCCCCCGAGGAATATGTACACTCCAAGCACAACGCTCGATGCACTCAGCGAAAACCCACGTAACCCGCACGCGCAATTCTATTCACCCGTGTCTCGCGATATTTTTACGTCACCGAATTCCCCCAGAAATCTATGGTTACGTCCACGACCCGGAGTACTCGGCACAGGGAACCGTGGCCGACGACGCGACCTCCACAGGATAGAGATAAAGCAAACAAAAAAAAAATAAATAAAATGTTCTCCGCGGAAGATCTGTGGTCCCGCGGCTTTTCGCGGAGCATTTTTCAGCGGCCGTCATAAAGTACACCTCTCGACGGGCTTCGAGATCCGTGCTCGAGGATGAACGTCGACGGGGCGCCTCCTCCGGGAATCCAGAAATAAATCCAATGCGATTCGTTGCCGCGTTCCTTGATGCGGCTGCGATCGATAAGGAACTGGGATCGATGGTATCACGTACACACCCGATTTCCAATAACGAATTTTTCGTAGCGAAGAGAGTTGTCCACGTGTGACGACAGCCGTGAGTTTGGATGAAATGACGGATGCCCGGATGCGATGAGGCGGAGGGGTGAGAACGAAAAGCAATTATTTAAATGCGCTCTGCGACACGGAGCTCTGTTCTGTTCATCGTTCCGTTTCTACGGCGTACTAGGATTTTCTCTTCCGCTTTTTTTTTACTTCAGGTTTTTCTTGTTGCTCGTGTTTATTAAGTGCGCTGACCTTCTGTTTCCCTGACATCCCCTCTCCCTACTCCGGACAGTAAGAGATGTAGGGGAATGGGGGTTGCAATTTTCCGTAGCGGTTCAACTTTGGACAGTTGTACGTGTGAAGCGGTGTAGTTGAGCTGGGGTATGGAAAGGGAGGGTGAATTGATTTTAAATTATGTTAATAATTTGTTAATGGTTTGGGGAACTGATAGAAAGCAGTGAATTAATTACTCAGTAGATCAATATATGATATAAATATGAACAGTCGATATATTATTTAATGATTGAAAATGAATATTGCAGAAAAGCAACTAAACAGCGAAAATGTTAGTATTAAATCGATAATATTCATGAGAGCAACATCGCAGCGCGATGCTGTACGTTTCTTGTTAATTGCAGTTACACGGCAATTGTAGTTCCGATCCCATAGAAAGTCCAATTAATCGACCATTCACGCGCGCTTCCCCAATCACGAAACCGTTCCAAAGCGGGCAGAAAATAACATACACAAGTACTTAATGCCTAATGTTATCGTAATAGAAAACACTCGTTGAAGTGTACATAACTCTTTCGCGTTTTACTCTTCGATTCAATTTCGATCCCCGATATCCTCCCCTCTGTGAAAAGAATTCCTGGTACGATGAAATATCCAGGAAACATCCGGGAACCGGCGGACGAAGTTTTATAATTGGCACGCGAGTTTCGCCGATAATTAGTCCCCGTGATTATATAGTGCTCGGGTTCTACATATGTATTCCGCGTCCGCGAAATTCAGGCATTCTCTGCTTTAAGTCTAATGAGCCCCTCTGGATCAGAAGTTTCGAGAAATTTCACGAACACGCGGCAACCATCGGGACTCCGATGAACGGGGACGGCTGGCTTCCCGTAACGTGAATGTTACTTCCGACTAGAATATAAAATCTGTTTCGTTTGTTGCTGTTACCGGAAGCCGTAGGAATCAGCTAGTATTAAGAAAAAAGAAGGAATACGGCATCCATTGCTGGGGCACTGGGTTTATTTTCCAAGGGCTTCGTTCTTGTTCAGCGATGTTGCTTTTAGAAACGTTCGAAAAGTGCGCGGAGACCGTTCATGTATGGCCGAGTCCTCGCTTGTTACGTCAAAAGGTTTTATTTAATGCGTGCTTTAAGAGTTCTTGGAATATATGATTGCTATTTATATTTTCTGCGAACTTTAATTTTCGGAACGTTATTCGCGTTGTTCATGTCATTGTAATTCGTGGAAGCGGATAGTTAACGTTGTTAACGTTGTAGTAATTCCATTAAGGGGTATTTTTAATTTGTTGTTATTTAATTCTTGTTACATAATATCGCAATAAGCGTTACAAGTAAATATCAATATTAATGCTGCACGCTGTTACGCTTTAGTTATTTTTAGCAACGACCAAAGTGCACCGAAATGAAATCCAATTCAGTCGATAAAATGTAAACTGCAACAGAATCCACCTTAATGGCATTTGAAATAAGCCACCCTACGAAAATCCACTACCTATGCGCACACATATATCTCCTTACACATTACTGTTCCATCTTCCCCCATTTAAATTTACTCCCTCGTTATTTTTATACGTAATTGAACATCCTCCTTATCGCTGCCGTCGGATCAATCGGGGGAAGCACCAATACCCCGTCTTCATTCATCCAAGAGTTTCTTCCGTGTCTCAGGACGACGTACGTAGACAAGGGAGGATGTACGCTTCGCGGGGCGCAATTTGCGGCGAAATCGTTACAGCTTCACGACAAATAGAGACTCGAAACCCAATTACCACGACGTCGTTCCTCGAACATCGTTGATCGAGTCCACGGCAGACAATACCGATCGAAATTCTTTCTCCCTTTGCCCGCAATTATTTTTCCACGACACTCGTCGATGGTAGACAGGTGCCCAAAACGCGAACGAGCGCGACGCTTTTAAACCCGTTTCCACCCACGTCGACGATCGTCGTTAGCCTCCGAATTTTTACCAAGTGAACCGCCGCCAAACGACTTCACAAATAATGTAAAACGAATCTAACGAGATAGAAGATGGACAGGTTTCTGCACGAGCAGTCACACTATTCCGTGTATCATTTGTATCCGTTCAATGCAAATATTTGTATGCTATTATACATGTTGAAGAAGGAAGGAGAAGTATGTAAAAAATTATTACAGGGTGAAATGTCAGCTCTGTAATTTCGTAAAAGCCACGTCGTTTAATACTTACCAATCTAGACCTTTTCGTTTCTTCGCAATTTGCAAAATAATAAGAAATTGCGAACAAATAAGCATCGAGGTCAATTGAAGCACCGTCTAATCCGGTTTCACTAAGGTCGATGATCTAATTCTCTATTCGATCATGTTTCAGGATTGATCGGAACCAGTGGACGGAAACTCGATCGGGAGAACCAGGCGGAGCACGTCCTAGAGGTGAGTTAGCATATAAATTATTTGTTCGCGAGCGAAAAAAATACATTGAAATTCAGTCTGCGGCTATGAATCAGACGTTATTCGTGGGAGTTTTGGATTTCGAACGAAGCGGGCCCCTGCCTCGTGATTAATCGGAACAGCGACATTAGCTCGGAAATGAAACGCAGAATTCATCGGTGCGTTCCAGCCACGCGTGACATTCTAATTTGCAATACATTTCGTTCAGCATTTTTTATTATTTTCCCAGCAGAAATCCGACTGTAATACGAGGCACAATCGAAATGGAAACCCGCTTTACCAAATTCCGCGTTAGGCTAAAACAATACGTGCCGCGAAACTAAATGCCCGGCGAAACTTGAACAACAGAATTGTCTTATTTCGTTCCGAAAATTGCGTTCGCAACTTCTCGACACTCGCACCATTTCATAACTTCAAATTCGTGTAATTAAATTCCGCCCTCTAAACAGAGGCTTCCCGGCTCTTCTCATTTACGTCCGACACGCACAAACCTCATTCAATCTACAATTCAAGAAGACGAACCCCGGAATACAAACGACCCCTGCAATTGTTTTACGGAAATCTAAACTGTACTTCGCTAAACACCTTAAGTACGACAATTCCGTCGTTTTCACGCTGCGCGCCGACTTGAGACACGCTTGCCTCCTTGATCGTTTATTTCCTAACACGATTCCCAGCGGATTTTCGGAAACCCTCGACGGGACTCCGTAGACGGGTTAGCAGTTCTGCGACTGACTGGATGGTTTCAGCGAGATAATCACCTTACCCTAGCAATAAATATAATCGTGCGTCGATGTGTGCAGGGACGTATAGTTGGCGCTTTGCACACGAATCTCGGCTACGGTGAGTCGGCGAGTATATATCGAATCTCCCAGATCACAGTAAAACCACTGACGCCGGGTGCTCCTTGTCCTAGCTGCCCAAGCATGCTTTGCTAATTGCTGATAAGAAATTATTGTACTTCGTTGTTACCTCGCTGATGTTCACGTCCGTTCAATCGGGTATGATTTTATTCTATAATGGTTGTGTGAGTTATAATTATTACTAGCAATTCATTAGTTAGGTTTAGCTCGTGACACGGTTGTATTTTTTTGCACAACGATGATGGTATATTTGTCGGAGAGCAATATTTTTTGCTTGGCACAAATTTTTTGGACACTTAGAGGGTCCATTCGAACAAAACAAAACTCGAACGTTCGGGGGTGAAAATTCTTTCGTTCTTGAATCATTTTCACCACCCTTGATCAGGAAAATTGGAAGAAGACGAAAGTCGAACCTGCACACACTCGAACCTCGCTCCTGCTGCATTAAGATATCCAACCATCGACAACTTAACAGCCAAACTGTATCGAAATCACCTGGAATTCTGCGAACCGCTCCTCCATTCCCAAACGTTCCTCTAAAGCGATATTCGTTTCGTCCCCTCGCGCTTACAGCGAGCACAAAGCAGAAAAAGGATTCAAAACACGGCGTCGCGACGATTACATTTATTCACGGGCGAAATCTTCGGGGGGATCGTTTAGGTAAATCGAATTTCCTAACAGCGTGCTGGCGCTAACAGGTGATAGGTCGATTACCGATGCACCCTTCCTACTCCCCTACTTCCACCCTTTGCTCCGTTTTACGAATATCTCAAGTCACCCTCCCCTTTTGGTTCCTGCTTGCCACTCCCTCCCCTTTACTCATCTACTGCCTCCGTACCTAATGTTATCAGGCTGGAAATGAGGAAGAAAATCGCATCCTCCCGAAGATTGAAAAGTAAAATGAGGAAAATCTCCGGTCTATCGCGGTGAATGCAAGAGGATCAGCTTTAAGGGCGCCTTTGCCTAACATAGACAATGAGATAACTTCTCTTCTCTCGGAGAGAGGACGAGGGGGGGGGGAGTTGCGGAATAATGAAGGTAGAGAGAAGGGAGTTGACAGCGAAAACTAGGCGAGGAAGAAGGAGAGACGAACGGACGCAACGAACGGGCAGTTCAGTGAGTGGATGAAGAATCAAGAAAGAACAAGGTGAGACGTTTCTCAGTGGCTCTCGTCATCCGCGGCCGTTCTGAGACCTCTCTCTACACTTGGATTAAAGATAGAGCCCGTTGTGTACACGTGTCGCGAGACGGCGGAATTTTGTTAGAGTGGAGAGAGCAAAGGAGTGGTACAGTAATCTTGGAGAAAGCTTCCCTGGTCGCGTGGGGGGCTAGAAATAAACGAGATCAGGCGGAAGTGGTTGTTTTTCGATCCCTGTAATGAGTGCTGTCGTCGCGATTTTGGCGTCAATCCGATATTCATTGACTCTTTAAGAAACGTATGAATTATTTTTCTTTATTACTGTTTTTAATATTGACGCTTCGAAAGTGATTCAACGAAATGAATCTCTCGTACAAATATTTTTAACCAACATTTGATCGTAATCTGTTGCACGTCGGAAAACTTCGGAGAAGTTTCATCCTGGTTCCAATAGCAAGATCATGATAGCGTTTTAATGTAAGTGATAATAAAGGGTTAAACGTTTACATATATCTATATGGCACATAGAAAATGAATGACAGTACATTTATTGGAACGCTATCGGGTATTTTGAAAAAAAAGAAGAAGCAATTACTTTCGCCAGCGAAAAAATCGCAAATACAACTTATTCCCGAGCCCCTAAATCACGGATTGTCCCTCCTGAAAGGTCGGCTAGAGAAATGCGACGGATTGCGGTGTATCGATTTATGCAGCACGGAATGGGGTTGATAGAACGTGGTGTCGCCCGTAAGACGACACACCATTCGGGGCCCTCGTTTCATTAATTTTTAGTAGCTCGGCGGGCTGCGGCTTGGATTGGCCCAAGTGGTGTCGTTCAGGTGATGGAGCTTAGGGGTTTGATTCTGTTTCTGCGAATAAAGCAGAACGACGGGGCGGTCGTTACGCGTTATTTAACAAATACGATTGCGCTTAAAATAGCGCGGCCGATTTTTATGTATCTTGTTGCGGGATGTAAAAGCAGAACAATATCGTACACGCGAGCGTATAACGCGGTAGTTATCTGAGTTTTAGACTTCGTACGGGAATTGGCAGTTTTTGGATACTTTTATTCTCGGCGTTAAAGTTTTATCGTTCTGCCGTACGGTTACAGGAAGTTTTTAAATTTATATCGAATCACTGTTATTCAGCGTGCTCGCGCGCCCCCCTCTCGCAGAATCTAACATTTTTACGTCGAATTTGATGCCAGGAAATTTTTCCCTCGTAAAACCGTCCCCAGTCGGTGATCTTAAGTCGATGTTCTGGCGTTACGCGCGATGCTGTTAAAACCATGCAAGCTCCTTAAGCTGCGACGCGATAAACTTGAGCAACAGTGGTTTAAGCTATTTTGCAGATAAACAGATAATTACGCTTTACCTCGCAATGTAAATTCCGTAACGTTAAGCGGGCAGCATAAGGATTGCAGCGGTGAATTAACGTGATCGTGATATATTCTTTTACATCTAAGTGTAACATCTTTTACATCTTAGTCAACAGGATATGAAAACGAGCGAGAAATGAAATTCGATAGCATTCTTTTGCATCGACTGAATTGAATCTTTATATGTTTTACGTTCTCTGGCAAGTGCGTTCAAATATTGCCTTACGATCGTGTTTACCCCTTGTAATTTCACAAAATATTTAACCCATTATTGCCTGACGATACTTTTCACTCCCCGTTTATATTATAATGCTGGCATGAATTTGAAACATCTCTGAAGTCCTCTGACACGATACAATTTGTTGCCAAACGCGTCGGTAAAATGCATTTACAATTGGAGAATAAACATAATTCCAGCATTAAACGGGTTAAATAAGTACTCACCGCATGCGCAACAAAATTCCTCCCAAGCCATCGCCGCTCCTAATCCAATTTACAAGTTCCACAAACGTAACTGTAATTAAAACTTTTTAAGGAAACGTTTAATACTTCCATTTCGCCTTGCACCCGCTGCGCTTTGCACTAATTATGCCCCCATTTCCCTTTCCTTTTTTACTCGCAAACCAGATTACACCGAGCGAACATGCCGCGTCTTCGACTTAAATGTGCGGGCTTCTTTTTTCCATCAAAAAAGTTTTAACTTTGGTGTTGGCGGTCGGTGTTCACGCCGCGGTTACGTCTTGATCGTAAAAGGAACGATATTTTGTTGTGCAGTAACCCGTTACAGTCGCAAACAACAAACTTGTTTGCGTACGTTTGCTTAGCCGCTAGCTGTTCTCGCTTCGAGGCCAAAGTTTTGCGAATTGCAACTGCTATCTCTTGGTAATATCATCTCGTGAATGTATGAACATCGAACGCCTGTACGTATGTACGTAGTATGTACGTGCACCCGTGGTAGAACTGAGATCGAACGGTCCGTATGGAAGGATAAGCCTGACTTCCTGGTTATCGTAGGAATTTACTTTAGTCAAAAAATGTGCTATCGAACCGGAGAGCAAGTTACTTTTCCTGTTGTGGCGAGATTCGCGATTAGATGGAGTACACAGAGCAAACGTTGAAAAAAGGGGCAAGTTGAAATAGGCGATGTGCGTGTGCAGGTTCTTGGAGTTTCGTTTGGAAACGTTTTATAGAAAACAGGTTGGAAAGTTTTGCTGTGTTTCCTGTGTATATCATTTATCTTCTGGTTATGCTTAATAATTAATAATTCCTGTACCAGTTGTCGTCTGCCGCGTCTCGCTCTCTGTCGGCCCTTATTCTTCGCATGAAAATTGAAAAAATTTATCTCTGCATCGACATCTAAAAAGAGACGTAGTTAACGCAAATGAAAAAACACGTCTTCGAGTGACCAATTACTTTAAACATAGTAGTGCTAAAGAATCTTTTTTAATTAACTCTTGACAGTATTCATGAACTTTAGCAATACAGTTATCCCTCCTTTCAGGCAGCAGATCTGAATCATACAATTGAATAGGCGGTACACAGATTAAACCTCCCCGTCTGCGAGATAGAATTCATTTCATGGCAATAAAATATCCGCGTCGCGACGCACAGATTCGTTCGAGTTACGTTCGAAACCAGAAGTTCCCAATGCAAATAGCCCGGTCTCTTTCCGAATACGTTCAAATTAATCCATCGGGCTAAATAATGGTGCGAAACGATATTTAATATCGGAAATACCAAGTTTGCATTGGCGCCGTTAGCCAGTCACAATTTCTGGTTCGCTTGCGGAGCGACGTTAATGAATCGCGGGAACGAAACCAGCAGGGAAACATCGAGGCATAAGAAAGGAAAATGAAAAAAGAACGTTGCAAAACGAGCGAACCATTGGAGAAATAATTAATTATCGTGCAGGTGACTAGGCGTTGTTCCAACGAAATCAACCCAATTATTGTTACAGCCCGTATTGTTCGTGTTTTTCCATAAACGTTCTACGATAATTAATCGAACTCGTTGCGGGGAGAAACGCGAGACTTCTTAATTGAACTAACGAGACCGTCACTCGAAGTTGAATTAATAAACCTCGATTGTTCGACGGGCGCAGCATCGAAGAGCTATTCCGCCCTTTGCTTGGCTCGTTAGCATGGCACTCTGTACGCATGTAACGTATGCGTAATATTTTAGAAAATTCACGGTGCAACAGAGAAATGTATAATGAAAGTTAAGTTATGCAGACGCAAGGTAATACAAATAAGTCACCGTGATGCGCGTTATATTCAGAACGAAAGAATTTAAGCAATTCAATTAGTTTCTTATGTAGAAAACGTTCCACGATAAATATTAAGTTGAAATTGACTTTAAATTGCTTTTCAGTGTCCCTACCGTACTTAGTCATTTAAAAAAAATATTAATGCGAAATTCAGTAGCCGCATCCAAGAAGGTATCACGTCTAAATAAAATATTATTTTTGAGCAATCGATTTTTGTATGTCACCTAGGCACTATTGCGACATCTAAATCGTTATTATTCATACTTATCGGATGTCCAGATAAAAATTTACTTATCCATTCGTCAGTTCGAATCGTCGGTGCTTGCCTGCGTATTTGCATTTCACTCCTGAATCCCGTTTATTCACCGGAATACATGGCAGTCGTAGGTTCGTGCGTTACCACATTTTCGCAGAAACCGTCGAGCGAGTTCATTTCGCGATCCGCCGTGTCCTTTTTTTCATAATTTCGCCATATAATTTACGAGTCTCGGCTGGCGTATTCGTATGTGCACAGGAAACTAGAAACCGCTCTTCCTCCACGGCGGAAGCGCGACTCGTTCTGTCCGTTGCTTTTTGTGCGCGATAAATCCTGGAACCGTTCGCTGTTTCGTGAAAATCGGTGCAGTTCGATCCCAACAATCTGACGTTTCTCGTCGACGTGTATATGCATACATTTCTGTATTTCACTTCGATTGGATTTATATCTTATACGACGAAATAGATTTTACGGCCGCTATCGTCTTCCCCGACTTGTTGTTTCTTTGAAAATAAACTTACGGTGTTACAGTTAATCTCTTGCTTTAGAATTGCAAATAAGTGATAATTGTTTTAGTTTTAATGAATTAGGATAGGGTTGTTGCTCGTTCAATTACGCACCTGTTAAATATATCGTGAGATATTAATTGCGTTGTACCAATTGTGGATTAAACTAACTCTGTTGTATTGTACGTAGTGATTTAAATTTGAATATCATTTAATCGCGTTTGATTCATGAGATCTGATTATCGATATTAACATATTCGGGGGTGAGTGGTAATAAATTTTGCATAATAATCGATCATCTGTTGATCCATCGACAATTGTATTTACTGGTCGCATAATATCGCTGTACCAATTAATTTCTAGAGGTATAACATTTTTGCCTGTTTTCAATTCAATTTGCAAATTCATGCGATCTTCGGCTTGTTCCCCTAATGAATGCAAATTAAGGTCAGTGGCTGCCTGCTATACAAGTTTGTGTTTTAAAACATTGCACTTTTAGCGCTCAATTAGTGCAGCGGCAGTTAGTTCACGTCAGAAATCTGTAGAGTCGCGATTACTCGATTTCATTTTCTCGCCAAAGTTAATTGGGCTCGTTATTAAAAATGATGTTCCGAATGGCTGACTGTTTTATGATCCAGATATAATCCATACGCGACGAATGAAATATTGTAACCCGCGTGTTCACTTATATTTAAAAAGTTATCGCAGTATAAGTAAAGCGAACTATTACAATATGCGCCATATATGACAATGCACTTGAGCTATCGGAACTTGGAAAATATGTATTACACCGAAATTTAATTTGGTCGCAACTGAAGTGTGCATCTCGCGAGGCGAACCAAGCGGAAATAATTCTCTTTAGAGCGCGTGACCCAAAATTTAACACAGAGAATACCTGTCGATTTATTTGCCGCACCTTAATTATTCCCACGCCTTTAGATGCCCAAGAAATATCGAATTAAATTTCAAAGAAAACTCTTACGCGTGATACCCTTTCCGCAAATGAAGATAATCATTATCCCAAGCACCCACCATGACAAACACTATCCCCTAGAAATAGTATAAATATTATTTACGATCTATACGTAAGGACTATTTCTTCGAACTAAACACATTAACCGAGCAATATACGTACTTCACAGTAATAACAATGATAATAATAACTTCATTGCGACCCTCGGACGGTGCCTCGTATTGTCAGACGAGTAGCCATAAATGCAAAGAGCACAAAAGAAAAGGGAGCGGAATTCGTCGAAGTTTCCGCCTCCCGGAAGAGACTAGAGCGAGGGGATGAGACTTTCGATGGTTCCGCCATTTCGGGGGTTGCTTCACTGGCCTTATTCTCGAGGCACGCTCCAGGCACTTGGAGCGGCGGCATTCGAAGTAGGCTTGAAACTTGCTTACTGGCGTGCATAGGACTCCAAGTGTCTGGCGGATACAGTTTGGAGCACCTACTTGCGAATAGTCCGTCGAAATTTATGATCGACGAAGTTAAATTCCCCCCCGGGACGGATTCAGCGTTAATCGAACAAATATATCGGGCGGCGTTTTTTTTTTTCCCCCCTCGGCGAACAGAAGCATTATATCGCCGTTGCACATGTTTCACGACAAATTTCATCGGTATTCCCGTCGCGATATTTCGATGGAGAACGCGGCTCGCGTAATATCCAGCTGCCGCCGGTGAAAATATTTAAACGCTGTAATATCGCCGGCACCGTGTGCACAAGATAGCCATAAAACTTTCGGCCGTCGATAAATTGACATTGATTCGGAATGTGGAAACGAATAAAAATTGATACGACAGTTTTGATAGTTGCTGTCGTTTTGGCCCCCGTTCTGTTGATATTGATTCGGCCGTGCCCGTTAACCCAGCATAGATTTCTCGCTTTTATTTGAAACTATGTTTGAAGGTATTCGAAGATTTTCTTTCTTCGTGAAAAGTTGTCACGTTGTAAACACGTTCAAACTCCGTGGATTATTTGCCGTTTTAATTTACGTTGCCGCTTGTCGTGCATACATTTCACTGATATCAATAATAACGTTGAGGTACCTAAAAGTACGAAACATGTGACTAGGTATTTCTTAAAAATGTGGTATTCGTAAATCTTTCAGTCATTTCGAGGAACTAAAATTTATTATACAATTCATTTTAATATTTACGGTTATATAGTCTACGAGGCAATTATCTCAGTGCTCACAATCAGGATATCGTTCAACGATATCCTCCTAATTTTCCACAATATATCAACCAGGTGTACTCCAACTTTCCCTGAACATGGGCTTCGTAGTTCGAAAACATTTTTATCGTTAAAAATCTCAGTCGATAAATCAATTAAGTCACTATTTTCCGTAACTTGCATAAAAACCTTATTTATCTCGGTACGAATGCTACTTAACTTATACTGATTGGCTCCAGAACCCTCCACATAGAAAAATCTTCGATATACCAAATAACTAATCCCCGGCAACGATATTCCAATAAAAAGTACGTTCTACAACAACTTCAAACGCCCTTCGAAATTAGTCTCCGTATTAGATACAACCCTGTCTCAAACTCTGTCGAACAGGAACCCTCAAACCAGGATACTACCATATGCACCACGCGACACATTTCCCTCGACAACCGAATATCAGACATATTCGCTTCATGCAGAGC
The DNA here is from genome assembly GCA_948146005.1 of Nomada fucata. Lineage (NCBI taxonomy): Eukaryota > Metazoa > Arthropoda > Insecta > Hymenoptera > Apidae > Nomada > Nomada fucata. Next base: position 12,921,020 of record OX411275.1, read on the forward strand.
TAAGTCGTAGCATCTTTCGAGCTGCCTTCGAGGAGCCACGCGCATACCAACAGACGCCGATCCGAACGTTTCCCCGGATAAAAAAAATTTATATGACGTCCCACCGGATGCGGGAAAACTCCGCGACGGAAAATTAGTTGCGGCGCAGCAGCCAGCGTCCCAGATATTGCATCGCGCAGCGCATAAGTGCGAAAGCTATCCGCTTAGCTCGAGCGAGCGAGCCGACCGAGCAGCAGGCCGAAAGCTTTTTGCCACGGCCTTATTAATAGCCACGATTTTTCATGCTTTTTTCCCCTCCGCCACCCCAGTCGTAGCCGCGCGACACGCGCTAAAATATTTCAACGCCGCCGCTGCAGCTGAACCTTTCCAGGCGGTAGCAAGTGTATTAAATAGGGATGCACGCCTCTGGACCGCTCTCCTATCCCTCACCTGTGTTTTTCCCCCGCCGATTGGGCGTAACGCCCTCCGCCTGCACGCTCAATTAGCGTCGTAATTGACGGTACTCGTCGCGAACTTCGTTTTAAGTTGGCCGGAAGGCAATGACTTGTCGAAAGGCGGGGCGAGTAATGTTAATGGGTAATTTGTATCGAAATTGAAAGTCTCTAGAGAACCAGGGTTCTGGGATTTTCCTTTTGAGACTTTTTTTTTACTTGAATTGTCCGTATGGCGTTGTCCTGTGCTATACTTGTTTCGTTGAGGGTCAGCCTTGTGCAATTTGGTTTGGTCAACGCTGGAACTACCAAGCAAGTCGAGCCGACTTGTTTCAGATATCGTTGTAGAAATTTTTCATGACTTGTAATAAGACAGAATGACAATTGTACATCTTCGTTAAATGTTCATTCGACGATTTTCGCGTTTTTCATCTGTCCAATGTGTCTAATGGCCACCAAAATCTGTCAGTAGTTCCGGCATTAAGGCAGCTGTTCTTTTGCATCGATAGATTTTTATTCGACTGGATCATCAATCAATTCTTTTTTCTCTATTTTACACAACTGGGATAAACGTTCTGTCAGTATTCGTTCTCGATTGGGTTGTGAACGTCCGCAGCCTTCTTATCAAGTTCCAATAAAGTCTTCTACTTAGCGACCAACAGTATCACAGTATCGTAACCAAAAATTTTGCTCACGTAGCCCAACGGAGGAGCCCAGTTCGCACCTGATCCACATTATCGCGTTCTCATTTATATATATGTACATACATAACCACACGCTATGATCGTTTTTCGCTGAACAGTTTAACCCAACCAATTTCCGTTCAGAGGCGACCGAGCGCTTCCGGAAAAAATATCCCGCGTATTCAGCGTCTTTCCAAGGTGGTTAACCAATGGCTCCGCGTATTACGACGACGTCGAAAAAGCAGAAGCTGTGAGATCCGAAACGAAAGAAGAACAAGGGTGGGGCTGGGGGAGGAAAGAAGGTGGAAGGAGCCGATCGTGAAAGGCGGCGGCGATGAAAAAGGGCTCGTTCAGCAAGGGAGAATTCCTTTTTTCTCCTCATTTCTCATTGGCCTCTGGGTCCTTCTCCGCAACTCCCCCTCTTCGCCTCTTCCTCGCCTTTCTCCTTCTTCTTCCGCGTTGGCGTTTCGAAAGAACCCTTACACGCTACGGACACTCGAATCGTTCGGTAAAAGTCGCTTAATTGACGTTCCTCGCGTTCCCCATTTCTGCAAGCCCGGTGCAAATTATTTACGACGCCCGGCTTTATTTCGATGGTTCCTGGCAACGCAAGGAGGAGACCCACTTTCGAGGACAGGACAGGGTGATCCGCCGTGCCTGTTCAGGAGGGGAAAGGACACGGGCGAGAGTAGAACACTCAGACGATTTTCGAGGGTGGGCTTTGGGTTATGGTAACGCACGGAGTTCGCGAATCCGGTTGCTTTTATTCGTTCCGGCGGACCGGATTCCTTTGAAGTCGTGGCTGGGCTGATGTACGGGGACGTGCGAAACGTGGTTATTAATTGAAGAGATCGCCGTGGGGTAAAGGATTGCGCGGTTTCGAGAGAAAAACAATCACGAGCGATGCTTCTGATGGAACGCTGTTTTCCATGGCAATTTTTAGTGCTCGAAAGCTTGAACCTCGATTATTTTGTAGATTTTAGTTTCGTACCGTTTCGAAGCTTCATTATTGCAAGATTATATTAAGGTTGCCTATACGATTTTTTTTGGTTTGGTAAAAATTTGTTTTTTAACGATAACGGGTTAAGCAAGTCGATTCGCGTCTAATCTAGTTTACGAAATCTCTCGTCCACTGTTTGTGTATACACGTGTTAAATTGCCGGCGAACATTGAATTCCCTTGATTTCCGTTTCTTTGCGATGCAACGGGAAACGGTGAAATTCCTCGATTTCTTCATTCCACTTCACCGAGAAGTTCGCGCAGTAACGGCGACGGTTTACTTTCTTTTTCCCCCCGATTATTTGGTACAAAAGAGACACTTTCTATTCGGGAAGTCACTTCTCAAGATAGGAAGGAGAGCAAAAATTGGAGCAGATTGGTAACAGTGCAGAAAGTTCGCGAAGTCGTAGTTGAGGAGAAGAAGTAGAAACGACGAGTCGAAATAAAGCAGCAACAAAATGAATTGCAATTAATTATCGATTCCTGAAATAAACCACTCGTCGTTAAAGAATCACTGACAACTAATACCGATCGTATTAATACCAATGTTAATATCAATCGTCCAAAGACTGCACCAATGCAGCAGACAATCGAAAGGGGAACAAACGTGAAAGGAAAGAGGAGCGGCAGAAACAAACGGGTGCAGAAACGAAGTAACCCAAAGAATAAATATAAAGCCGCAGACAGTAATAAAACTGGGGAATCGCGCGGATAAAATCACACGCGGCGGAAACAGAGCAGAATAGAGCGGCGGAGGAAATCCACGATGATAAAGAATCGCGGAAAAGGCAGGGACCGGAGGAAGGAGGGAAAACGTGCAAGCAGGGCAACAGTGTCAAAACGGAGAAATACAGTGTGTTTAAACGGTGATAGGTGGAAAAGCGGGTCAATGAAAAAGTGGGAAAGGGCGAAGGGGGGCAGGGTGGCAGGGGGGCAGGACTAATCAGGATGGGCATTCAAAAATCTTGACGGGAGAAACGTCTGGCCGGGAGCGTTTCTGCGTGGTACGGTCGAACGACCATCGGGAGAAAATGCGAAGCAGCCGCGGGAAAAGTCCGACACAAAGGGAAACGAATGTGAATGCGTGAACCCGTCCGCTTCAACGTTCCATTGTCTCGAATTCTAAAGCGGCGATGTATCCGCGATTTTCGTGGCTTGATTTTCGCGAAACCAACCGACAATGATTTGCCCTGCTGCCCGTTCCACCACCTGGTATCGTCCCGTGTGTGTGTGTGTGATCGCGTGTGGGGGTCGCTCGTTAAACTCCTCGTTACAATTGTTTGTTATTTTAGCGGCTTTAAGGAGTAAGGCGTAAGTAAATGTTTGAACGATTTCGTGGAGATGTATTACATATGGAGGGTTCAGATGTCGATCAGCGTAAGTACATTAGCATTCGAACCGAGGTAAATAAGGTTTTTGCAAATTGCATGCGAAAAAATGGCATGCATCGCTTACGTATGGAAATAAGTGGCTTAATTGATTTATCGACTGAAAGTTTTAACAATAAACAGGTTTTCGAACTACGAAACTCACGTTCTGGGAAAGTTGGACTTACACTGATTGGCTGCCGAGCCCTTCATATGTGTATACGCTTCTTTGTTGAATATTGGAAACTTTTAATTGCTGGATAGGAAATGTTATGTACAACAAATGTTATTACGGTATAATAGGAATTATATCTCCCCTGTCCCGTCGACTATTTATTTATCCTGCCAACAATCCTCGTGACGTATTTTTATTTTCCCTGGTATGCAATATTTTGTTATTTATTCGAAATTTGTGAAAGAAATTTGACAGATACGCAATAATGCATTAATCAAATATAACAAATATATATTTTCAATCATACTCCGTACGAAATAAAAAAAGGAAACGTAAGTTACAAACTATCAAAGTTACAAAACAATTCACCAATATAACTCCAAGAGTTCTGGATTACTCGCAATCGTATCTCCAGAAAGATATCGAAGACCAACAAATTTCCAGCGCGGATGGCAAGTTCAATATATAACATTTTCATCTATCGCTGGTTTATTGGCAGTTAGAAACGGGAAAATCCAAAATACCTTCGGGACAGAAGAATTCTTCCCCGACGTCGATATTTCAGGCACGAAACGCGAAACAGCCCGGGGGCAGGTTCGCGGCCAGTTTGTCTGAAACTTCGTCAACATTGTTTCATTTTACAAGCGTCCTTCCGGCCAGCCGGAAATATCGGGCTCGCGTATCTCGATAAGTCATTCCACTAAGCGAAAACTTCACCCCGGTCAATCTCGTGGGAGCAACCGTTTCCAACATAGCCGCCGGGTCGCAGTTATTAATTACGCGATCGGGCTCCTCGTTAATTGAAGACAAACTTCCATCGCGGGCAAAGGCAAGTAGACAATTGGGAGAAATAGCAGAACGACGGCGGTCGCAGTCTGCGTATCCACGATACCCCTTGCCCCTTTTTGGGGTAGGTCTAATTATGTATTAACGACCGGAATTACTACGGCGTCCCCTGTGATAATAATCTTTTAGCCGTTAACCTGGTCGTAACTTATGTTCGATTAGGAAATCGTCGTTTAAAGGGTAATATCACCGTGGACAGGGTGAGAGAGGGTGCTAAACGATGCAGCGGTCATATTTAACGGGAGAGCCATGGCTTGGTGTGGGAATAGCGAGGCGTTTAATAGGGACACAAGGTTCTTATTAGTTTCGTTAATAGTAAAAGGTGTTGGTTGAATGATAGGATTTTTTATTGCATAATTTGTATTTATTGGATAAAGAACATATGAATATTCCTTTTTCATATTTTTTCTCTTTTCGATAATTTTAATGACAATGATATGTTTGTGTCGTTAATTTGTCTACCTTGGTTTCAATAAATGTTTCAATCGTTTTTTGCTATTCGCATTATTCGTCAGATGATTTGTTCATTATTTTTATCGAATTGTAGATGGTAATTATACGCGAACACAGATTCTTTTGAACGACTAGGTTCATTATTTATTTCAGATTTAGCTAGTATTTTCTTTCTTCTTTTCTGCATCACGTGCATGTCGTTTTAGTTCTAGAAACTAGAAACGAACTTTTCACACGCTTCACTTTTTATTCCGCTTTATTTTATGTTATATGGGTGGTAAATAAGTTGCAGCTCTAAATGTTTATATATTGGAAAACATTGAATCTTGTTATTCAAATTTTCCTTTACCTACGAACTCTCAGCTTCTTCTGCATAAAAACTGCCGCGCTGTAATAAATTAATTCAAAGTAATATTTATTCAAATACTTGTTATTCAAATACTGACTAATATCAAAATTAATAACTAATAAGTAACTGATTAAAATTTACAGTTTCACCAAATTTTCCGTCCAAAAATCCGAGAACAGGATTATTATTGCAACGTTTCATCGCGATAGCACAGTATTCTAAAAACTAAAAACAGAACTTGCTTAAGAACAACATTTTTCATTCCCGAAGAAAATCGCAGATTTCTAAAACCTTCGTATATCGCTATCGTGTCCATAAAATATCGCGCTATTCCTACACATTTGCAAACGTCCCACGCAGAAGCTCGGCTTTATTTCGAAACCGAAGACACGTTCTCCGAAAGGATAACGTTTATCTAGCCACTTAACCGTCTTGTGTGGAGAAACGTTAAACGTTTTCCAATGCATAGCTGCGAGCTAAAAGGGACGTACGTATCCTTCCTATTCCGCAACCAAGTTTCGATTCAGGCTCGCCAAAACCACGACGACGAGCCAGTCGAAAGAAACTTCCATTTATCGTCTGCTTATTCAACATGAACGTCATATTAAATATCTACAAGCAGATCTATTATAAAAAGAAAATTAATCGCAGATCAAGGAAAGACGACGATGAAATTTATCACACATTCTGATCTTGGCCCGAAATCGGCCACTCCAATGGTAGAAATAAACGAGAAGAGATCCGACGAATATGCCAGGAATATACGTAAAATTGTTAACATTGCCATGTGAAATTTCGCATGCGTGAAAAGCCACTTTTCGATGCTCTTTCTGAGAACTTGCCCTGATGAAAGTAATTCAACGTGACCTGGTATCCTTGTATAAATCCAATGAAATATAAGTACGCGATGTCAAGTGAAGTCTAGAGAGAATTTTTTAACCTCCTTTCCGTAATTAGCAAAAGGAATAACAAATTGGAAAAAAACGTACGCATAAGAATCAGCCGCGTTATAGTTCAACGTATATCGATCACTGATCACCTTGGAACTCCACTTAACACAGTTTCAAGCTAAAAACAAAAAGAATTATTCTCGTTTGAAAGTTTAATTCGCAAATGAACGAAAAGTAGAACGAATCGACGTCACAGAAAAGGTACAGAAATTGTATACGCGTGTCTGATTCTCTGTACATTATTTACTAATAATGTTCGTCTAATATTCTCGACGAAGAAAACAGTAGAACAAAAATTAAAAGTTAATAACGATGGTCGTGATCCCTTCTTAATTTAACTCGTGTGTACTAAATGTACCATTATATGTACAATCCCCAATGATTATTGTCCTCTGTTCAGACCTTTCTCCATTCTTTTCAAGAATGTCAAAAATTCTATATCAATGTTTCCATTCATATTTGTCCCCGGTAAAATTATCAGGCTCGGCTTAAAAATAAGTGGAACCCGAGCCACTTATCCGGCTGATTCTCCTTCAACAACGTAGCTCAATCGACACTGTAGCCGCAATTTCCGTTCGTGATCCACCGTCATCGAAATACAGTCGTCTCCGCTAACTCGATCGGAGCTCTACAAAAGCCTCGCTCTTGTTTCCGCAATAAAAATCAGGATTTCCTGTGCCAGCGTCGCGGTGGCATCCGTGTTGGCTGTACCTAGGCGCGGGGTTATTCGTCCACCGTAAAAAAGGGTCGTAAAAGTACAGACACCGTTTCCACGCTGAAGACAATTTCGAAAAGCACAGGCGCGCCGTTGCCGAGAGATATCGGCGATTTACAGAATTTACACAGTCCACGGAGCAGGTTCTGCCGTCTAGGGCGCCGCTTCCGTTCGTTTACAAAGGCGTCGACGGTCTCCTTGAACAGGTTGCCACATTTTTCTGACCGGCGCTAGATTTCAAAGGGAATCTTGCCTGTAACCGTTTAAGAGTGCAGAGTGTTTCGAATATCGAGGATAGGAATGCTGATACTGTATCTGCGGTGCGTTTGTAAAAATGGAGGAGGAAGGAATAGATGAAAGGATACGTGGTAAGGTGAACTTGTACCATTCGACGGTAGGAATAACGCGGACTGTTATGTTAACTGCGCTTTTGAGATATATTGTTTTTTGCGGCATTTTATTGGCAATTATCGGCCCCGTAATTAATGCAACATGTTTGCTCTGCGTGCTCTTTCCTGGTTTCTGCGCCACCTTAATTACACGCGGCAGCCATTTTGGTGCTAATAGAACGATGCACTTTAGGCGCTCGGGGTATTGCAGCGAATTTCACTTATCATTAGGAACTATTAGAAAATGCACCGTAATATTTATACGCGGCGCTCGATTCATATTATGCTACTTCATATTATGCATACGAATCGCCCGCTGTTTAAAACGAAAGAAAACATTTTTATATTTAATGCACTCAACAGAGTATCGAATAAAACCGGTTCTACTCCTTTAAAGTTCTTCAAGTTCGCCAGAAAGCGGATGCAGGACTGAAATATTAAACCAGAGAATATGGTCGCATGAAAATAAATGAATTGTGGTTACTGTTGCAGTATCGCGCAGAAAAACACCGTGCAACTTGCATTCAATCCACTTGTATTCAATTTTCCGGCAAATTTAATTTCATCGAGGAATCATACGAATTTATATACCCCCGCAAAGTTGATGGAACCGCCAAGTTCCTATCAAACATTTTCCACAATTCATCAAAGGGAATCGATCGAATCGCCAGTTGCAGTCGTCCGTCAATCCTATTCCGATAGTTCCAGGTCCCGGTGCGATTTAAACCAAAAACAAATCGGCCGGATTTTCCTGATCCGTTTAAAGGGAATAATAGAAAACGTTCCGTGGACGAACGCTTAAAGATCCACCGTAGATCAAAGCTCATCCGCGAGCACGAATGTAGAGCAAATTGCGATTGCGATTGTAGCTTACGCCGGCGAGCACACCTTCGACCGACCTGATCTCGTTTCCATCGTGTTTCGCCAGCATCGAGAAAACAAGAAGTAACGGCGTTCGCGTGTTCCCACAGAACGATATTCCTCGAATCAGGGTTTATTACAGCGATGTTGCGTCTCCCGATGCGGAGTTAAATCTTACGAAATTACTGGAGTTCGTTGTGGTAATTACGTGAAGGGTACTGAATCGAGGCGGCGAAGAAGACGCTGAAGAGCCCACAATCACTGCTGCGTTGCTACTTCGTAATCACGGGGAGGCGCAAGTTCCCTTGAAGATCCTTGAGACAGGACACGTAGTGTTCTTAAAGAATATAGTACTGCAGGGTGGAGAGATTTGATCAATTCTGCTTGCGTTTTCAGTGTTGGTTCGCCCGAGGCTCGTGATTTGTTTCGTAACGGTTTGCCGGTGTGAGGATAGGGTATTGTTCGAATTAAATATATATATATATATATATTGATATTTAGGCATGGAAATATAGAAGCTTGAAACGTTTGTGGTCCGAGTTGAGAACTTTTACGGCGGCAAATGTTGTATAATAGACCTCGCAGAGCTCTGGTAATGTTCTTTTCTCGTTCTACTTAATATTAATTGTTAGTTACATGTATGCATTATCTTGTTCTTGGTTCCCGTTTTTAATCGAAATTAATTTTCCTCTGGAGGGTACAGCGGTACCACTGTTTCACCCGCTTTTTTGTTTCATATAGCATTGCACGTGCAGAATCTTTGCAGCTGCAACGTTTCGGAACATATTTTATTAAAAATTGCGATATAATAAATAAACGCGAAGCCAAAAATTATCACTAATCACGGTGTCATTAATATTGCTCGTACAAATACTCGTGACACACACTAACTCGAAAGAAAAGCACCGAAGCGTTGCTTCCTACATTCTCCAATTTACTCCAAGCAACAAGAAAACCCTCGAAAATCGAGCACGTAGGGCGATCAGCAATTAAGGTGTATCGATAAACGGCGCAAACCTGAACGCTCTCTTATCATGGATTATCGAGGAATCGCACGGTCCACGTCCAATTTCGTAGGTGGCCGGTAATAGGAGTGACGTCACGAGAAAAAAAAGATCACCCAATTTCGTAACGCGTTCGCCACACGGTACGATTGTATCTGATAGGATTGTATCTGATAGGATTGTATCTGGTAGGATTGTAATGCGACCAGGTAGCAGGTTGGCCGTGGAAAACACTGGGACTTACGACTCTCGTTTAGCCACGCTAACGACCCCTACTTGGAATTTCACGTACGTATTTGCTGCAGGAAATTGCCTTCGCAGAAGCTGCACCGCGGTTTCATGCTGCGGCAAGATCGCGGCCGATATTAAAGCGCCCCACCTGCAGCCGCGGTGTTAAATAATAAAAGCACGCTCGGTTATGTGAAACGATAGACGAAAGGTATGCAGAGAAAGATCATACGGACGGGGTTAGACGTTACTAGGTACACCGGGTACAAACGCTTGGCCAATTAATGTTTATCATTGAACAATTTCTACATTTGTACATTGATTGAAATATCTCAACGTTCTGATTAACAGTTTTCGTGTCTTTGTGAAGCTACAGCGTAGAAAGGATTTTGCTTCAAATCGCATCATTTGTACAGTTGCTTTTACGAGAATCTCGAATAGTTTATTTTATCCTTACCGGCCGAATGGTAATAGATCGCACCTGTAACTTTTAACATGCCCATCGCGCGTATATGACACGCCGTTTATACAAGATAGCGAAGGTATAAAGCGAGTCGTAAATTCGGTTAGATACCAAACGGCTGTAGATCCGTGGTGCATATTTCGGTAGACGCTCGGTAGCAGGAAATCTGGAATCATATCCGTACACCTGACGTTCCGTTTCACAATTAAATTTACGGACGCACGTGTTTGGAATGCACTCGTGCTGTTGTAACACCTACGCAAAATAAAGGCAAGATTCTCCATGTAAAATTCAAGTTAACTCAAACACTCTGTAAGACATATTTTCTTATACTTCTATTCCAAATAATATTTTTCATCTTTCCTACATAATGCACCTCATTTTCAATACATCTGTACTGAACCGTTCCGTGTAAAAATATACCAAATCGATCGAATAAAATATTGCAAGCTGTTCTTTTTAATCTAACAGCACAGAGGTACGAATTCCACTGGCATCAAATGTCTCAAGGAACTACATACTTCCATAGGTAAGATCGTTCGCTCAAATCTGTCGGACGTATCGTCCGGGTTTACATTTAACTTCGTGCCCTCGTGACACACGCCGATGCAGACGGTAATAACACACAGGATAGCTTCATTGCTGCACACACAGTCGCTTTTACATCGTTGCACCGCGGTCACGGCTTTCGTGGACACGCGAAACGTTCCTATCAACTGTATCGCGGTGAAAGAACATGTCGAGCGCCGAACTGTTCGCCCATTCCCCGTTTCCTTGGATAAAACAGGAGTTTCGTAGTCCTAATTTAGCGCAGGTGTTACCAGACGGATGTTACGAATAGCCTTCGCGAAGTGTCCACCGGGCCTGTGGATTTATGCCGGATGTGGCTGCTCGATCTTCCGTCCAACGACGGAAATTGCGTCCCTGGGTATCTGATTATTTCTGCGCCGGACAACGAGCTTCCCTCGCTCCCAGGGGAGATTTCTGGGCAGCCTGTTTTCGTTTTGCCGCTATTCGTTGAAAGTGGGACGATTCAGTGGGTACTGATAAATTTGGCGAACGAGTTGAACGACGAGAGAAGTTCGTGTGAATGCGATCAGAGGGAATCATTCGTTGTAGGAAATAGAATTGGAAGGCACGTACAGTGTGCACGGATGGGTCTTTGAAGGGGCTCGGGGATATGATTAATGGAGAGATCTGAATTTAAATTAATGGACAGTTCTTGTTATGTTTTTCTCACAGATCCATTAACGGATTAACGCGAACATCATTTGACAATGATTAAAAACGCAGGACTACTGTAATTAGATACATTTTCTGGAAAGGATCATTTGGAATCTGTAGTTCTGGGTTAATAATTTTTTCCTCTATTTCCAGGGATCGTCTGAAATTATATTTTCGTACATGCTCGTGTTCGAACAATTACAAATTCCATTAACAGTACGTCCACCGTCCCGCAACAAGATGCAATTATAAACTAGCAATTCGCAATTACAATTATAATTCCTCGTCCAATCGAAGCAGAGGGTCGAACGAAATCCTACCCTGAAATAAACTTTCTCTTGAACGCTGGACTCCCAGCAGACGTTGCGCTTCAATTAAGACTCAATAATTCCGTTTCTTCCAAGTGGCTCAGCACCGTGCACGATGCTCGCCGCACACTTTTTTTTTTTTACTCGTTTCCGTCAAACGACCATGCCCTGCCGAGGCAAATTAACGAAAATTGTTACGTCCCCGTCCCCGACGTAACATTCTAACCCCACGATCGTTATTTGGGGTGGATTTCTCGAGGCTTCCGGCTCGAATTAAATAGACCGTCCCAAAAAATCGCCCGACCGAAATTGATGCCTAAATACCTCTGCGTAAACCGCCACCACCGTTTATTTCAGAGCCACGCAGGCCAGTTTTGCACAGAACCTCTCGTACCCGATAGAAAGATCGCAGGAAATGGGTTATTTAAAACGACCACCGCCGCGCGCCGTTCCCATTTTATTTCTTCCACGGTTACGATCGCGAGATAGCTATTTCTCTGACTTATAAAAGTCGCTTTCCGCGTTATCGAACAGAACGAGGAAGCGATCGAATGGAACACGGGGATTCTGGATGTCTGGAATACGGGCTTACAAGCAGCGAACGCGGCCACTGGCTTTGTGCATTTCTGGCCGCCGGATGTGATTAAATATCGATCGAATCGAGTTCTCGGAATAAGCCAGACGGTGTAAATAATTTCGTTGAGATGCTTCATACGTCGGGCGTAATTGAAACGCATCGGACAACAATGCGGAAAAGGGTAGAAATAAATGGAGGTTACAATTAAAGCGGCGCTTGAATGAAATAACGGGGGAAGAGATGCTGGGAGAATTTGATTGAAGCAAGGGAGAGAAAAGGCAACGAGGGAAAGAGTTTATCACTGGCACTTGATTGGTCGTAACGATAGCTGAACGCATCCTATGAATCTCGGCACCGTGAGCTGTGTTTCGAGCAATAATAAGAATAATTGATAATCCGATATCGGTTAATCGATACACGAGGCTCTGCCCTGGATATACAGGCAACGATGGACCCACTCGATGTATTCATACCTGGATATTTTTCGCGAGAACGTGGTGTGTACGTAATATGTAAACCAGAGACGGGGCATCGTGGAAAATAGTCACGTTTCGAAGTGAACGAAGCAATCGATCCAAGTAATTAAACTATCTTTCCAATCAACAGTGGTCTGTGTATGACAGCAGCCGATTGAGCTATTTAGTAGATTCAATAAAGTCAGTGGACGTTTATTCTTTTTTTTCTTTTGGTCTGCATGGTTTTCTATGATATTCTTCACTTGTCTTCGATTTTAACGGAGATACAGGATATGCACCTTGATAAAAGAAGGTCCTCCATATTTTTGTTGACATTTTGTGATTTAATTAAGAAAAGGGAAAACTAGATTACACACTGTGCAATAATACCGTTAGCTAACTGTTGTCAAAGTTGGCTAACCCAAGTTACCTAACCCAAACCTAATAATTAGAGAAAATTTAAACTGCGGAAACATAAACGTTCCTAGAAATTCGCAGTATTGATAGAAAATTCCTTACAAAGATTATAACGAGAGGCAAAATAGAGTACAGTGTAACGAACGAAATTAAAGAATATTCCTTTCCCCGAAGGACTATAAATATAAATACAAATTCTTGATTCGGAGAAGAACGATATAATATAGTCCCTTTCGTAATCGAAGTCCATACCGATCTCGTACGTATATATATGTTCGATCGATTCACCAGAGGGTACAAAAGTCCTTATATTAGCGGAAGTACTTCTGCGTGGAAGAAATCAGTTCCTGTTCGGTCCCGATAAGATTTCGTCGGCCCTTTACCTTCGAGATCGTAAAGTCGAAGCCAGTCAGCTGCGCCAATTGCACAGATCCTCTCTGGCGATATTCACGAATGAAAATCCCTGGATTTCTGCGGCACCAACAGCGACGGGCGTAAAAGGTGTGCTGGATAAAGGGCGACGGCTGCAAGTAAGCCGGATAAAAGAAAGGATGAGATCGCGGTAGGCTGCACGAGGAAACTCATACGTCTGATAAACGGTACGAGATATTACTGTGCTGAAACAGTTAAAATGATGGAGATGCTCCTTGTTTCGAATTACCGGAAATTGCAGTTGGAAGGATTCAAGGCGTGCCTCGATCGAGAGTTTAGAATTTCCTTGTAACCCCTGTATTAGCGGAATTAATGGGTGGATATGGTCGGTGCAGTGAATTTATCAAGAATTTAAAAATGATCGAACCCATCGATAGGAATTAGCAATAGCAGGTTGAATTACATTCTCGGGGTACAGAGTTGCCCGAAAAAATAATTTCACTCGAAGCTAGGACAAACGTGTATGCATTGATAAAGGACGATATATGTTTATCAATTTAATTGATGCTTCATTACTTGATTAATTTTACCAACCAACCATCCACGTTCTTCAACAGTAAGCTGTTCAAACAGCCACGTCTATCTCACGTTCGGCCTCAAATTTTTACCTCCACCTAAATATCGAACGTTCTGTTTCAGGTGACGGTAAGGGACGACGGCAGGCCGTCTTTGTCCTCAACCACCCGCGTCGTGATCTCGGTGGCGGACATCAACGACCATGGACCAGAGTTCGAGCAAAAATTCTACACCGTTCAGATCCCAGCATCGCCAACCACGGACAAACCGTTGTTCCAGGTAAGAAATCTCCTGGCGAATCAATCTGCTATCGAACTTCGTAATTCTATCCGACCTTCTAGTTGAGAATTAGAAGCTGGCATCTCTTTCGTCGAACGTCGATGTGAACGAGGAAATAGACGAAAAACCCGTCTGTACTATGTCCCATTTCGTGTTATCTCTTTGTCTCGTTGTACACCACGTAGAACTGAACCCCCGTGACTTGTTGTATATATTGTACGTTGGCTCGTGGGGAAACATCCCTGTCCCATGACGAAAATTTGACTCGTTGCAAGGATAATGGAATTGAATGCTACTGGATCGAATTTAGCAAGATTTGATGTTTGATATATTCAGATGTATAGAGATTTCTCCATTTTTCGTTACGCTACAAAGGGCATTTATTGTAGTCTGTGGTAAAATATGAATTTATTTGGTAATAATAATAATGATAATAGTCGTCGTGTCAGTAAACTTTATCAAATTAAATGTGTCAGTTTATTTTGCGCGATTTGTTTCAAGAATTAACTGCCAACCTTTGTTACCATTCAAACGGTGTTACTATTTAAATATTGTTTATTCCATCGGACATCTGTTCTACGCTGATCAAAGTGGCGATCAATTTTATAGGGTTAATAACCGTATGCAAATAAAATGTAGATTGCAATATTCACCTTAATGTCTAACTAGGTAGCATAACGATCAATAGTTAAACGGCCAGGTTACTTTATATTTCCATAAATCTGCAATTCCAATAACTCTTCTCTATAACAGTAGCGTTCACTTCAGAAAATCCGGCAACCAGCTTCGCTCGCCATTTTGGTCCCACATGTTCAATATACTTCGCTTCAGAAACTCGCACTTCCTGTGAACAGATTCCAAAATTGTTCAGTAACTAGATCCACTAATACTGAAGTATTGTATTTTACAATCGTCTCCCATCCATTTCTTGACGATCACTTACAATCCGACACAATTTTATCTTCAATTTGTATCGTTTATAATTACAGACTCCTCTGTACGCTTCGATATTTCTATCGCGCGAAATATTATATGCAATGGAAACTATACAAATATAAAGGGAGAGATAGAGGAGAGAACGTATCGTTCGTTCGTTATCGAAAATGTTCGCCTTCGAATCGCCCCTTGCTCTCGATGCAATCTGTTGTAATTGTAAGTAATCCACTGACGCCTATCGCAAGCCAAAAGGGTAAAAGGATTTAGCACGCGAACACCCTAGCACGGTGTTCTACCGCAGGGCTGTCGTTCTTCGGATTTACGGTATGAAGGTACACCGGTTACGTGGTGGCACGTTTCACGCGTCGTCGACGTCAGTATCCCCGTGACGGAAATCGTGGTAACTAGTTCCCTTTGCGACTTGCGTTTCTTCGGTTCACTGCTGTTCTGTGAATGGGGGATCGATTCTGGCCTCAACTATCTTTGACTAGCTCGAGATTTATTTTTTGGATCAAAGGCGAATGGATAGCTGGAATTACTTTAAGATTTTAGTATATTTACGACTTTTTGAAGAAATTAACGGATTAGGTGTGGTACGAATAATCTACTATTTTTGTCATTATTATTATTATTAAGTCTTAATGCATTTATTATGGCGAGTGTTTCACGCCATCGATCTTTAACAGCGGCAATAATTTGTTGCGATTTTGACTCATACAGGGCGAAAATAAATATGTATTAAATTTTAAAGGATGACAGGGGATCAATATTATATACAGTCCTGAAAAATATTTGTTGAAAATAATTCCAGAGAAATTTAATAGGTGGAATAAATGATTAGAGACCAGATATGTGTAGTTACATGCTTAAATAATATCATATTCGACTTGTGACATTTTATGAAAATATTTGAAGATTATGTTAGCATATGTAAGTAGGATTTTCGAATATTCCACGGAGAGTCTGAATTTTACCACAACGTTGCATAACGTCAGAAACCACCGCGGTTTCAGTTTAGAACAGCCAACTAGCAGTAGAAGTTTTGCAACAATGTTACAAAATGTTCCAGGGCATCCTGCGAAGTGCGACAAGTTTCGGAAACTATGCAATAATGTTCAAGGTACTTATTAAGTGCCTCGTATTATTATAGGCTTCTGTAACAATATCTTACAACGTGGCTAAATAATTTCTAGCATTTCAGGACACTGTTCACTCGGTGGCATACTTAATACTAGCTTCTGAGAAAGTATGTACTGCTACATTTAAAAACCGCCAAATATACCATTACATATTCTCCAATTTTCATTCATGTTCGAGCCACCAGAACTTGTTTCATTTTCACTGGACAGGTGAGTTAATAATACAGTGAAAGATGTATTTATTAATTCTGAGTAAAGTTACATTATTACGTGTATATTCGATAAACATATGCAAATTTCGAAAAGGGTCCAAGAAACCAGATAGCAGGTAACAAATGATGTTATTCGATAGAGAAGAGCAGAGAGAGGAACCTTTTTAATCCGATGTCAACAGTGACAATAGCTTTCACAATATTCCAGGAGTATTTAATATAATTCCCTGTCAGTGTCGAATTTCGTCGAGGCCAGACTCGATATCAGCGGATATCGAGTTACGGTTGCTCGCTTTCGAAATTTTGGTTGGTCGCCGTTCATTATGAGCAAGCTTCAACATCCGCCCGCGAAAACTCGTCTCACTTCTAATACGTATTTCGCCATTGGCATAAAGTACACTCGTGTTTAAATTGAATTTCCCGTGGTGATTTTTATTAAAGAAAGTAACGACTAGGGAGAGAAGAAAGTGATTGAAAGAAATAAAGAAGTTCCAGGTACCATAATCGGCGATTCATAAATTACAATATTTCAAGAGAAATTATATTTCAAGCGCTTTCAGACAATTTAAATTAGCCGATCAGTTTATTACATTTTCCCTGTATACATATACGTCTACGTGATGCTCTCAGTTTCAACGTTTAATATTAAAAATTGAGAATTACGTGATACCCTTAATGGCAATTAATTGAATAGGTATCTGGCTTGCTTCGATCGAGCTTTCCATTGTTAATTACACCCAACTTATTGTTCGTTAAAAGTGAAGCCATACAACTCTGAAAAGGTACACTATGGGACTCCATTCAATTTGAATAATCCCAAAGCAAACGAAATCAACCACTCTGTTCGAGGGAAGTAAACGATCCTCGGACATCGTTTAAGCGTCGTTGATCGTGTAATTTCGATAGATTTCGTCGTCTTCCACGGTATCGCCCCATCGTCGTAGGATGCCTTTCGAACGATTTAACGATATGACAAAATCGTCGGCTGGTCGTAACCGAGCGTGTTCGCTCACAGCGACGAAGAAAAGGCACACGGTGGTGGATGAAAGAGAATTAGGGGCGATAATGCGAAAGTTAAAAGGCTTCCTTCTCTCGTTCTCGGCAGAAATCGAGGAACCGCTCGCGGGAGTTCGACCTCTCGATCGATACGTTACTAGAGAATGGAACATGGGAGACATTTAGCCCCGACAGCTTGTCAGGAGATCGTATCTTCAGGGTAAGAACACCGCTGGCACGTAAAAAACAAAAACGAAAAAAAAAATGATCAAAGGCGCCGCTCGATGGCGCGGGAGCATAAATGATTTCTGCGCAAAACGCGGTATTGGTCTCGGGTAGTTCACGCGAGGTCTTGTGCATTGATTTATGATCCGCTTTTACATAATCTATACAAGGTGCTCATTGAAACGGCCTCGATAATCGTTCCAGCTGCAGTAATGTAACAGTTATGTAACAATTTTGTACACGTTTTGGGAGAAATGTTGCTTTTTATTGGAAAAACAAGGTCGTGGTAAATTTGTAAACGGAAACATATGGTTCGTCATTAATGTTGTAGATGAATTCCATGTTAATGCATCATGTTAATTTTGCTTTAATTTCGGGATGATCGTATTAAGATTTAGGGATTATTGTCGAATTCAATTAGAAAAACCAATTGAATAAAACATTGGTTCATTTTTTATTTAGCACTTTGTATTGTCATACAAAGAATTAGTTTTAGTGGCTATCACGTCTATAATTATTAACAATATTGAAACATTTCCTTCGGGTGATATCTCGTACGTTCATTATATTACTTAATCTGAATATAGAAATTACATATTTCGATGGTACACTATTATTAACTTCATCTCACTCAACTATGTAGTATTACCTAAAAGAGAAATGATATGATGTAACTTAAAAAAATATTTCTGACCCTGTTTTACAGTAAAAACAATAAGCGTCCAAAAAAGTATAAACCATTGCAACTTGCCAAGGGCCAAAGGTCAGCTAATTCTATACACAAACTCTCCTGTTACAGTCCTGTAAATGACAGAACCCTTGAATGACCAAAACGATGAACACCCTGTGTATATATACATCAACTGTAACATTCCTTCTGATTGTGATAATGCATTTTCATGCAACCCCGCTCTGTGCCCGTTTTTAAATAGGAAAACTCTTGTCCTTTCTTTTTTTTTACTATTTTTTTTTATTTACCCGACGCAACCCCACTTTTTTAATACAACAAGAGTGTCTTGAATGTGCACGCTGCGCGACTCTGAGCTTGAACCTCGACCAACCGTAGTTGAGAGTAAAAAGGTTCGTATTCAATGAACACGAATCGCTGCTACTTCGTACGGCGAACCTCGAGTAATTGAAACTTATTCGTAGCTGTCCAGGGATTCGGGTCGAGAGAGGAATTTATCTCCCCGAGTTATTAAGTATCAAGTGCCATCAGGCTTCTTAATTGCATTCAGAGTTCAACGCACCCTTTTTCGAGAAGAAACGAAAGTACATGTACGATACTCTTCGTGGAAAAAGAATAGAGGAAGAATGGCGGACTTAATTATTGAATACTTTATTGCACGTTGAAAAACCTCTACATTTTCCTAACTTTCCCGTTCTCGGCGAAGAAGAACTTTTAACTACCCTTATTCTGCTGGACTAATTATTAGTTAACATTTGCTTTGTGAAATGAATTTTGATCAAAAATTTTATCTACCGTGAGTTTCGACTATTCTTTCTATATCTCTGACGATATCGTATTTCAATAAGAATTTTCGTCTACCACCTCAACGTACCACTGTCTACTTCAAGATTACTTTCCGTCCTCTTTTAATCGACCTTAAATTTCCTCCAGACCCGGTTTATGAAGCTCTTTTATGAATGCTCAACGAGACGTTTGCTCAGAGTCGCATCGTGCGCAATCCTTTGCTCTGTTTCTTCGTATAACCCCTGTTTATATGTCTGCCTCGAATTATTGTCCGTCGCGTTTTGCTCGTTTTGCTCGTCTCGCTGTATGTACGTTGCGTCTTATGTTCTTGAATGTTTGCATCTGTCTGTACGGGGCTGTCGTCTGATCGTTTTCCGTTTCCCCTTCGTAATTAAGAGAAGTCACGGCGACGGGAACGAGAGGCCGCCGTGAACGGAAGCATGACACGGAAACGGAAGGAATGGAATGAAGGGGAATGATGGTAACAGGCCTCGGTTTCTTGCCCACGAATTTGAATGCTGCACCTGTCTATCACCTATGGAAACCAGAAATTTCGCATTGATTTCACGACTTTTCGGTGTCCATTATGAAATTGAACGGGTATATTGGATGCGATGTGCAATTTGAATGTTTCGAATAGTAGTGGCGTTGAAAAAAATGTCAGTATTCTCGTTGCATCCTACTTTCCAGACTTTACCCGCATCTTTGTATGGTCAGGATTGCTTGAAGGATCAATATATTTCTATCCTTATGTACAGATGTACCCGAGTAAGTTTAGTCGTTCCATTGATTCGAATACTTTTGTACCTTGGATTATTATTGTAGCCGTTCACATTAGATTCTGATTAGTCGAACATTTTCTAACAATATTGTTAACTGTACATGGTGCTTGTACAATACGAAGAAATTCTTATACAATCTCCTAAACAAATACAATACAATCTTGTAAAAATAGTCAAAGTGATACTTTATTATTTCTTTATTATACTGAACTAGTTCCAAATTGCGCCGTAATATGATTAACTTAATTCAACTCCCAATACCAAACAGAACCGATGCACACACTCTTTACAAACGATCCAACCTATCCGACATTCTCGAACCAGACAATGCTGTTACTATTAACTTCGCCTGTCTGTCCAACAAACAAACAAAAAGTACTCTGGGAAAATAACGCACACGTTCGATGACCTAAATGTCTTTAATCATATCGAACGGCGAACGAGGCCGCGCCAAAGAAGGGGCCAGCATTGAAACAGCACGAAAATCGTGGGTCAGAAAACCAGAGCCGATAATGAGCTTCTGCACACGAGGGAAATATGTTCGTTGCGGCGAAAAGGGCGCAGCGCCTGCAAAAAAAAAAACAAAAACAAAAAAGGAAAAGACCAACGCCATTTAACGAACCGGCGACGATACATTTTTCCGCGCGGATCCGCGTGCATCAGCTCGAAACGCTAGCTCGTATATGTGCTCGCGTGTTCGATCAGCCTGTCCGCAGAAAATATGTAAAAAGCGCGGCCTGTGTTTCTAATACGCTTTAATGCAGATCGATATTTCGCGGCTCGAGGGGGCGGAGGTTTCTGTGCCTAGTCTCCTCCACCCCTATCGTTCAACCCCTTTTTTGTTTCCTTCTCGTTTCTTTCCTCTTCTCTTTTTTTTTATTCATATCGCGTACCGCATGATGTCTGGCTGTACGAATGCCACGCTTCGAGGTCACGAGCGCAATGTTTCACGATGGATCCGGAAAGGTAGCGAGAGTGATTGAAAGAAAGAGAGGTGGGCGAATTGAAGTGTTTTAGAGCGTGAAATATTTTAGAAAGAATGAGTTGTTTCCTTATTTTTTGATCTCTTATTTTTCACGTTCCTCGCATACTAGATTTGCGTATACTAGATTTCGTTCGGCGACCGCCGTAGACGCGTCTAGCTTTTTTCTCAGGCATTCTTTGCGTGCGTATGTATATACATGTGTAGAATTATTTATACGTATATGTATAGAGTGTTCGAAGTGGTCCGTATAAATTTGATGGCGATACAGTGTTAATTAAAATGCATCGATAGTGTTACCACATTTAGGTGACTCACACATCGAAATTTGTTAAATTTATTTTTGTATACGAAAATTTTTCCAAGAATATGATTGTACATTCGTACAAGTACTATACAAAATTGAAGAAAACACAGTAAACTTGAAATCTATACACATAAAAGTCTCCCAACAAATTTTGTTAAAGGATTAAAGTAAATTTCAATGATTGCATCAATGTTCAATAAATATATTCCCTTAATATTTAACGAGCGCTATAACGCCACTAAAATTGATCAAACCCTTTGACCACTCCCTGGTACGCACACAAAGAAATTTCCAGGCTTTTACGATGATTCTACAGACACGATTCCGGGTAAACATAATTAGAAACAGCTTGATACTTGCGTATCTTTCGGGATTTCTTTTCTCTTTCTTTTGATACAGCCGATGGCCGCGCACGATACTAAATAAACTCTTTTGTGTCGTGTACAACTATGTTCGTAGAGAATGCGACTAACAGGTAAATCGGTGTCGCGGTTGTTCGTAATTAATCATTTGTTTCCCTGCACTGTAGGTTCTCGCGAACGATAAAGACATCGGTGATAATGGCAAAATCCAGTATAGCATCAAGGGTGGCCGTGGCAAGGGGAAGTTTAAAATTCACCCCACCACAGGTATGGTGTACTCCCAGCGTGGTTTCGAGGCTGGACAAGAATACGAAATGATGGTGAGTAGTACTACGCAGAAAATTGGAGATTTGCATATGCAAATGGCACCCGAAGAATAATCACTTCGTTTAAAGGAGAATGTGTACATGTAAAATTATTGGGTAAATTCATAAGGCAAATTGTGAGATATTATTAGGCATATGTATTCAGTTAGTTTCGAATGTCAAGATGAAATTAAATATTATCACTTTGGAACGCGGTAGAGTATAATAGATTAATTATGTCATATAAGTATCGAAGGGAAAAGGAAATTCCCAATAGAATATTTAGCACTGCTTGGTATAGCAGGAGTTTCTAAATATTAGTCATTATTATACAAATTGTACACGATTCAGTGTTACTATTAAATTATTATAATTTGTTATTTTGCGATACAAACTAATAATATTACATGAAGCAATAATTAAAATATATGTTTCGAAGCAAGTTACACATTAACAAATCTGAATCAATATGCTTCAAAATTTGTAAATTCAAATTCGATAATGTATTCTGGTGTATCATAAATTTCGAATTAATTGATTAACAATTCTCTGAAAAACTGCTTGATTGGAAGCCAACCTGATTAACATTAAATATACATATTATCATTTTCGTGCAGACAAGTCATACTGTATTCAACAAATGTCGAATCGAATTGAAATAATCCAACGGTTGTCCACTTTAAATTGAACAGAAACATTAGAGAAGCATTAAACCGCAAGTAGTCAAACTGCATCGTGGGCGTAAGTTTCCGCAAATTCAGCATGAACGCAGCACACCTCATAATTCATGGTCGATCGGGAAACATCGTTCCTTTGATACAATTTAAGTTCGAGTTTATCTTGACGGCGTATGCTTCTGTTTGTCAGATAAAAGCAGCCGACAGCGGAGAACCACAGCGCAGCCATCAAACTAGGGTGTCGGTGCAAGTTGTCGAGGTACCGAAGGAATCTGAGAATCCGCCGATCTTCAAGACGAACAACCAGAGCATCGAGGTCACGGAGAACGACGAAGTTGGTTTCCTCGTGGCCCTGGTTCAGGCTACGGACAAGGATGGGGACTCGCTGTGGTACGATATTCTTGGTGAGTGATCGTGGATTGTTTATGGATTGTTCATGGTTGATGGTCGACAGATTATAGCCCACGACGACGTATGGCGTTTAATTGAAATTTCAAATTAAATAACGGCCGAGCAAATTATGCAAATTGCTTTGCCGACCATTTGGGAATGTCCTCAATTCTTCACAGATGTATTAGATTATATGGTAGATATGCAAAAGCATGCATGTATACATTGGACAGATTAAAAGAGTCAAATTACATGAAAGCCTAAATTATGTTCACACATAATTCTTCAAGGTACATTAACGAGACTGAAGTGGATTTCGGTATTAAATTACAAGTAGTAGCTTTGCCAGGTTCAATTCATTTTTCACATTGAGGCTTACTTGGGTTTTGGGGGTTACGCAGGTCCTGGAATTTTACTGTGCTACGAAGTTCTATAAATGAATGGTATTTAAGTACTTCTTTTTGTAAGAAGGTAACTATGTATTCGAGAGGAAACCGGTTTAACTTCTCCTTAGTTGTGATCATTTTAAGGCTTTAAAACGTGAAGAAAGGAGAACAGGGGAATCTGACAATAAATTAGGATTAGTAAAATACCGAGGTGGCAGTATTTAACAAAACGTGCTGCTTTTTCACGCTCAATTTGTTCCCTGATATCGTTAAGAAATCGGACTTGAATACTGCTCTTTATGCAAAGTGTCCCGACTAATGTAGTTCGAAAGCTGGGTAAATGTCGTCGGTTGCGATACCTCGTCGTTAATTGGCGAAATATCGGGCAGTTTCGCATGAAATATATTTCAATGGGTCCACTAATTAGGTAGACGGACAGCATTTTCCAGTTTGAGAGTATCGAAGTTGAGAAATTCCGCAGCTAGGTTCCATAAGCAGGAGTTAAACTAGTTTGAGATACACTGTAATATCTTGGTAGCGAAATTCTAAAATTCCGTTCCCCGCAAAGACACGTACAAGACTAAGGTCTCAGGTTGTACAATATTTGATTGTTCAGGAAATATCATTTCTCGCCCGCAACTGAATCAATATAAAAACAAACTCATCAAAATTTCTCCAAATTATACCCAGCAAGGAAAAAAACCTCGATTTTCCAGATGGCGACAAACGAGACGAGTTTTTCATCGGTCGGGACAACGGCAACGTTCTACTGGCGAAGAAGCTCGACTGGGAAACGCAGAACTTCTACAACTTAACAATCGGCGTAACAGACAGCAAACTCCGCGCGCAAACTCAGCTGCTGGTAACAGTAATCGATATAAACGATCATCGGCCAGAATTCACCGAGAGCACCTACCACGTGGACATCTCCGAGAACGTGGAGAAAGGCGAGAAGATATTGCAGCTGCACGCGACCGACGAGGACGAGGACAAGAAAGTCTTCTACAGTCTGCACGCCGCTCAAAGTCAAGCTTCCCTCGAAATCTTCCACGTGGACTCGATTACTGGCGCCGTCACCCTGAACGAGGTCCTAGATCGAGAGACCATCGAGGAGCACGTGCTCACGGTGATGGTCAAAGATCAAGGAACCCCCGCGAAACGAAACTACGCCAGAGTGATAGTAACTGTACACGATCACAACGATCACGCGCCAGAATTTATCAGCGATATCATCCAAGGTAAAGTCTACGAGACGTCCCCGATCGGTGCTGCAGTGGTGCAAGTGTTCGCCATAGACAGGGACAGAGGCGAAAACGCTAAAATCACCTACACTATCACGTCCGGAAACGTGGGTAACATGTTCGCCATAGACCCGGAATTAGGCGTCATCCGAGTCGCCAGAGAATTGGATTTGAGCATATCGTCGGAGTACATACTGTTGGTGAAGGCCACGGATCATGGTTCTCCAGCTCTCGCCAACACGGTCCCTGTCCACGTGATGATCACCATGGCGGACAACGCTCCGCCGAGATTCATCCAAAAGGAATTGTCCGCAGAAATATACGAGAACCAACAGCTAGGCACGTACGTGAAGCACGTGGAGGCGAGGAGCACCTCGTCGTTGCAGTTCGAGATCGTCCAAGGGAACAAGGACGACACGTTCTTCGTGAACCCCAGCACGGGCATCATAATAATCAAGAACGAACTAGACTACGAGAAAACGAAGTTCTACAACCTGACAGTGGCCGCAACCAATATGGCCGGGGCGAGGGCGCACTGCAACGTGATTGTCCACGTTTTGGATCGAAACGACAATGCGCCCAGGTTCTTGCAGGCTGCTTACAGCGGGGAGATAAGCGAGGGTGCCAGCATAGGTTCCTTGGTCCTCACCAATAGCAGCACCCCGCTGGTCATAAAGGCGGAGGACGCTGATTCCGAACTGAACGCCCTTTTGAACTACGATATCGTGGAGGACTTGCCGCGGAAGTACTTTCACATTGACTCGAGCACTGGAGCAATCAGAACCGTGATGATGCTGGACCACGAGAGCATTCCAAAGTTCACGTTCCACGTGAAGGTGTCCGATCTGGGGAAACCGAAGCTGTCTTCTGAGACCACCGCCAAGGTGATGATCGTCGTGACGGATGTGAACGATTGTCCGCCGAAGTTCCTCGCGAATGACTACAACACGACGGTCCTGCTGCCTACGTACAAGAACGTTGCTGTTGTTCAAGTGAACGCCGTGGATCCAGACAGTTCCGAGGGGATCCCGCTCAGGTACGTGTGGGGGCTATTAAAATGCGCATACCTGTGTGTATTTACGGGCAATTTAAAAGGCTGATTCATATTTATGCGGAGGGCGCGGCGGCTTCGTTAGCATTCATTTAGTATTGTAATTTGTATGATCGGTGTGAGACACGGGGCCGTTTTTCCCGCGGGTTGAAAGAAAATTTGCTGCGCGCTTACATTTCTGGGCCAAAGAGCCATCGCTGAATTTTTATAGAATATTTGTCGGGAGAGGGTGCCTTTATAAAAGTGAACGGTACGAGCAGAGTTCGAACCGTCTCGGACAATTTGCAATTGCATTCAAATTAACGAAAATCTTTATGCAGCCTACTCTTTTTTCTTAAAATTGCAGGAAAATGATTTCTGCCGTAAATACATTTATCGGAAGCGTAATTTAGTCAATCATAAATTAATGCGAAATTTCTATTTGTTAAAGTACAACACTTTAAATCATTAGCTTAAATCCACCTGAAATTACATTGCCAATTGATAATATATAAGACACGCTTTCCGAGCTCACCCCTTGAGACCCCTTCCTTACACCGTGAAAAGCTGAACGCTTCCGCCCTTGCGGAAAGAAACTTCCATTCCCCCGAGGTAATACCGATCTCTTCCCCGTGCCCGGGTGCAGATATGACATCATCGACGGAAACAAGGCGCACACGTTCGACATAGATGCCCAGACCGGCATGATCACGGTTTATAACCCGGAACGTATGAAGAAAAGCTACTTGCTGCGGGTCCGTGTCTCCGATGGAAAGTACTCGAGCGTCAGCCAGGTGAACGTGATGGTGGAGAAGTCGGAGAACTCCGGCCTGATGTTCCAGAGGGACGTGTACGAGGGCACGATCTCGGAAAATTCGACGAGGATCACGACCGTCGCGGTCGTGAACGTTTTGGGCACAGCGCTGAACGAGCACATAGTCTTCAGCATTCTGAACCCCACCGACATGTTTGTAATTGGCTCGACGTCTGGCGCGATCCAGACAACCGGGATCAGATTCGACCGGGAGGTTTGCGACCATTACGAGCTGATAGTGGAGGCGAAGAGTCAAATGCCGGACAGGGAGGAGCCTAGAGTGGCGCATGTGATCGTGAACGTTACTATATTGGATATCAACGACAATTGCCCGATGTTTGTCAACCTGCCGTACTACGCCGTTGTGTCGGTGGACGCGCAGAAGGGCGACGTTATCACGAAGGTAAGCAGATCCTGGATGTAGATACGGTCTGGGCCATGCGGCCTGGAATATTGAGATTGGAAGATGTGAAAACGCGATTCGTTTACAGTTTTGGGGGAGGGAATGTTATCGCGTGGGAACTGTTACGAAAGGAAATTGGAATTTCTTCGCCTTTCGCAGTCTTTCTGTCGCTGAATTTGTTCATCAAGTTTATTGATACTAGATAGGGGGTTCTCTTTTGCAAATTGTATGTTATACTTTAAATAGAAATATTTGTATATTCTATGGTAGTGTAAATTTGTATGAAGTGAACATTCACTTTATATCTATATATATATATATACAGTATTGAAAGGTTTGAAACACGACAGTAGAAAATTATACTTGACGAAAAAGACTCGAAAGTAAAGTCTTCTATTAGTGATTATCCGTGTCATAGACAAGTAATTTCCTCGAATTTACCAGTAGCATTAGAATCATTAATTGTTTAAAAATGTAATACTGATTTCCCAAAACCCTCAAATCTGTGCCCAGGTGCATGCTGTAGACATGGACAGTGGCGACAATGGAGAGGTCAGGTACGAACTGAAGAAAGGCCACGGGGAGCTATTCAAAGTTTGCAGGAAGACAGGCGAAATATCACTCAAGCAAAACTTGGAAGGGCACAATCGCGAATATCAACTAACTATCGCCGCGTACGACGGTGGTAAGCATCCTCATTTCCCTTAACCCTTTAAAGCTTTACAACTTATCACGCCACGATGTCTTGACGAATCACAACAATTTTCTTTAACGGCAAATACTATTGTGACTCCCGCTCGTGTTTTTTATATTTCGATCTTATACCGTACCAGGTACGGCGTTTACCTACCGCAATATTTTTCTTTCTTATCAATTTTCACGTATAATTTATTATTAATTACCGTTCAGACAACTTTCCGCAAGCCTTGGTCGCCGTTTCAGGTGCGACACCGTGCTCCATCGAGGTGCCAGTGAACGTGAAGGTGATAGATCGCTCGATGCCAGTCTTCGACAAGCAATTTTACACGGACAGCGTGCTGGAAAGCATCGAAATCCATTCACCATTAGCATTGTCCATTCAAGCCGAGTCACCATTGAATCGCAAGCTCATATACAGTATAACGAAAGGCAACGACTTCGAGGAGTTCGCCCTGGATTTCAACACAGGTGAGCGAGCATGTTCGTTGGCCGTGTAGCGAAACACTTTTTCTCTTTTTGAACCGTCGATGAACGGCGGAAACGAAGATTGAATTAAACGCCCGGCACTCCGGCACGGAACGATGAAGTTGCCGCGTGAACGAAGCAATATGTAGCTTTCAACTACACGCACGATAAAAGATTCAAGAAGCTTGCCACATTTCGGTCGCGTTGTGCAATTTTCTCTTTCGCGGTATTTACGTTATTTTTTTTTGTTGGTTTTTTTTTCGGGATGGTTTTGCGTCATCGTTCCATGCAAGACACAAACACGGTAAAATAATAGCGTAGGTATTTTCCGACAGGATTCCTCCCCCGTCCAGTTTTTTTCAATTTATATTATTTCATTACATTTTATTTTATTTCCTTTTATTCTGTTGATTTTGGGGGATGGAAAATTGTTCCACTAGCTTCACAACAGCGGCGAACGTGTGCTACATTCGGTATTGCAAAACAATCGATCGGAGAACGATTCTGTCCTGAATCCAGTCCCGAATAAGACGTCTCCTGAGAATTCTGATTTCAACTCGGCTGTGGGACTTGTAATCAATTTTTAACTCTTTCATTCGTGAAGACATTGACCGCGCGTGCTCGTCCTAATCAAATTTCGTATCTCGACCACGATATTCGCGAACGGAGTAATTTTTTTCATAGACGGATC
This sequence comes from Nomada fucata, assembly GCA_948146005.1. Lineage (NCBI taxonomy): Eukaryota > Metazoa > Arthropoda > Insecta > Hymenoptera > Apidae > Nomada > Nomada fucata. The sequence goes on from OX411275.1 coordinate 12,949,657, forward strand.
ATTTGCGTTGAATTATTTATGAATATCGGGTAATTCATTTTTTCTTTTCGTTCCATTTATGAGTGTAATGAAACCGTGCACATAAGCCCGTATGAAGTAATTCGCGGGTTTTGCAAATTGGTCGAAGCAATGAAAGGGTTAAAATATGAACGGTTACCGAGTCAACCTCGTCCATTACGCAAAACAGTCGCGCTTTCTATTTTAACGAATGACCTGTTGGTTTCGCTGTATAATGGTATTCGGTGACTAAATTCTAATCAAGTCACGGTGTAGTGGTGAGACAGTAGCAAAATGGGGGATGTTGGAATGTATCGCACGTAACACAAGCTGCGGTCATAACTTGAACCGACAATTTGTTCGTGTCTAATTGATTAATAACTGTAATCACACGCCCCCGCAGATAATTCTGTTCCAAATCGACGTTGAAATACGTTTTACATTATTGTTTACAATGATTCATTCTTTTTTTTTAATTAATTCTCCCCTCTTTATCCGTCCCTCCCATAATTTATTCTTTACGAATGCTTATCTGATTAAACTAGAAATTAAAGTGTTGTTGTATCTCCCTGTTTCGCAGCCCCCGACAGTAACAATGGTCCTTGTGAGTATAAAAAAAAAAAACACCAGTTCTATCGGTCTGCTGTGTTGCACGGTGCCATGCTACTGCACTGCTCTCTATCTCTCTTTTTTTTGTCTCTCATTTCATGCACGTCTCGAACATAACAGAGGGTTTCCCACGAACTCCATTTTTCTCGAGCTGATCTTCCAACGATAAATCTCCATCCCATTGCTAACCCCTTGAATTAAAACCAACCCCGTAACCACCGTTGTAGCAAATCAAGTGGTAAAGTTAGAGTAACGGTGTACGGCGATCTGGACTTCGTGTGGAGTATAGATCGCAGTTCGAGCGGAATATTCTATAGAAAATATGTCAGTGTAGAAGTTCGATTTCATATGTTTGTTTATGCTTTTTAAATTGAATGAAAAAGAATTCGAGCCGACGGAAACGAAGAGTTTCAAGTATTCTGGAGACTTTTTTCCAGTAATGAAAAGAACTGTAATTTTCAATAAAATTGTCGTAACATTGTCAAACTATCGAAGATTTCAGTGTTCGCCGATTAAATATCGTTCCATACTGCTCCACATTATTGTCAAACAAATTCACGAGCACGACACTTCGTGAGACTAGTTGCAGCTTGAATATATACGAGACCGTTATCCAGCGTGCAGAACTGGAAGCGCCGGAAACTCTAAGTCGCAACTCAAACACACCGGAACCTGCATCACCGTGCGACCGATACTTCCGGTTGTCACAGAGCTTCTGCGCCCGCACACCCCCTGTACGATCTAATACAACGTCCCTCGAGTCTTCTAACCGCTTGCCAAACGAACTTAACAGTGCACGATCTTTCTAAGGACATACTCCTTCCTTCTGAAAATAAAGATTGTGCAACGATGCAACATTTAACACTAAGCATGATGCTAACCCCATTTCCAAAACTAAAGAACGCTTTTAATCGCGCACTCTGCTCTCACTTTTACTCATCGTTCCCCGCCAAACCGATCCCATTGTTATCTTCAGAGAGGACAACGGAGCTGCGTGAAATCGGGCTTGGAGCACAGTGTTGCTTTTAAATACGACGTGTCGTTACATGGAAACTGCACCTCGCGAGGAAATATGTCCTGGAACGCGTCCAGACGCGGGGCTTATCGTCGGCACAACGTTTTCTGTCATTTTTTTTTTTCTTTTTTTGTTTGTTTCCTTCCTTTTTTCTATTTCGTTCTCACCTCCCGAAATTCTTGCAGCTTTTATTCTGTTCTTGGCATGGCGCGCCTGCACCTTATTTCGCGCGAGAATCGACAAAGACGTCGTGCTTGTACCCCGAACGAGCTACAACGCGTGAAACGTCGTGAATGGGAATAGCGACTCGTATACGTAACAGGTTGACTGGAATACGAAAGATATTGCGAGTGCTCACTTTTCGATACGAGTGTATGCAGAGAGAAACGCGAGAATGGTAGAATTTTCTCCCATGCAATACTTTTTTTCTTCTTCGATGCTTCCCATACGTAGAGTGTATGTAATTTTTAATGTCGAATGTAAAAGCAGAACTTTCTGTTTGGTTGAAAGCTTCTTTTCTTCTTTTTTTCACTAAAAACTAACTTTTTGCTAAAAATATATCTCGGTGGAAAATTCTTTGAAATATTGTGAACAGGTACAGTGTCATACTGGACTTCTTCGTTTTATTATAAATTCCTCAATTTATTCTATTATTATTCGTGGCACCCTCTATTGCGGATAAGAAACTTGACTTAAATAAAAATAAAAGGAATTTACTGTTTACGCACGCAGAATTATTTAAATGGCAAAGAAATATTAAAACCCACAATCTTTTAACAATGAATAGAGGCTGACTAACAGAAGTAGTTCTGCTGTATATTTTTCAACATAAAATCTTAGGAGTGCAGAATTCGTCGAATTAATCGAGTCAACCTGTTGAGTGGCATAAAGCGTTAGTGTGTACGAAGGTGCAGACATTCATTCCCGTAGCACCCGCAAATTCATTCACGATATCCGATCGTCTTGTACAAACGTGTTTACTACGTGACTTGCATTCACCAAGTGTCTTTTCTTGGCGCCCTCGAAACCGAGCAACCCCTTGTATTGTCCACTCATCTTCATTGGCAAATAATAGAATCACGTCTACACCTTTAAATGCACGTGCAAACAGTGCAATTTTGATTTTCGACAAAATACACTGCTTTCCAAGCTGCCCGTAAAAATATATTTGAAAAATTACACACATGACGAAGGACAAAATGATTCGTGCAATAAGAATCTTCTAGATTGAAAGATTGCTTCAGTAGAACCTACCTTGTGTTGCAATACCTTTACGATATTGATTTTATAGTGCAGATAGTAGCAAAGCAATATAAATTTAAATATAATTATTAAATATAACTAAATACAATTAAATACAAATTTTTACAGGTAGGTATTATACGTAAACGTTATTTAATCCCCATTTTCTTCCCACCTTTTCATATTTCAATCTTATTCTAAATCTTCAATCGCACACACAAGACACTAGGATAGCTTTCTGTTTGTAAAACACAGTTTATTATCAAGCGTATTCACGTACACGCGATCGATCTAATATATTATACGATAGGCATTAGTAGCAACAAACTTAGCCCATCAAAAGTTGATACAACCTAGCAATTCACAGTATCATATAATTCGTATAGCAATAACGCGAAGCTTTCTTTGTTCACACAATCTTATCCTACGAATACTTTTGTCCGTCACTGTACACACGTATTGCACACCATTGTTCACCATCGTGTATACAAAGGAAAAGTTTCTCGGCTTTGTGGACGCTACGCTGCATAGACTGCATAGTGCTTTTGGGTCTACAATCTTCTCTTCGATAAATCAGGTGTAATCTACGTGGTGGACGAGCTGGATTACGAGCAGAAGAAGCAGTACGAGCTGACCGTCCGCGCGACGGACAGCGTATCAGGAGTGTACGCGGAGGTGCTCGTTAGCATCCTGGTGCTGGACGTGAATGACTGCCCGCCCGAATTCACACAGGACTCGTACAACATCTCGGTATCCGAGGCAGCGCCTTTCGGCACTTCCGTGTTGAGAGTCAGTTCCAGGGATAATGATACAGGTAAGTGATTACTATGTTCCTGTATTTTCGGATCGTGCGATTATTATACAAGCTGTTTCCGTCTAAATATTTGTATTAGTTCCATTCTGGTGACACGAATAATATTTATAATATATCATATTATTTATCGATGGGCTGCGTATATTATTTTCTTTGGGCATTGAATGGATTATGTATACGTAATCTATCGTTCTATGTTGATTTGTAAGATAGGATAATTGAAAGTTTCTGGCTCCAAACTGTAGAAAATTTTTGTCGTAATCAATACATGGTCGATAGTTGTAACAAATTTTTCATAGAAGTAAATGTAGCTCTGAGCTTATATTGATTTTCTATTGTGGTATTAAGGATCACTAATCACAAAATATTTGCAAACCGGATTAAACTTACGAACATTGCACGTACTCACTGTACATTCTACCATAGTTATTCGAAGATCAGATTGGTCTCGTGAAGTCCGAACGCCGGCTTAAATTTGCAATTAATGTCAGGGGGAACGGAGAGTCCATCTCTCTGTACGTCTCATAAATAACGCGAAGCAGTCACGTTGGAGCAAGATTAATGTTATTGTAATTATTGTGAAGGATGCTCTTAGCGGTTACCGTGCCTGAATTGTCGCAATGAAATATACCCCGACCTGGCATACAATTGCACTAGCACCAACCAGAAAAACGACAGAGGAAAAGAATAAATGGAAACTGATATTCTCCGTAACATATTCTGCCCTGTACCGTATTCAAGAATTCTATTACCCAAATATTCGGACTATTAAAGCTAACACGCTGGGTGTACAATTTTCTGAACCACTCATTGCCCTAACTTAATATAAAATAGCATAATAATATTACTTTATGATCAGAAAATCTGCCAGACAATTTTAATCAAAAAAAAAAGTTAGCATTCGCACTTATATCTTGAATAATTTCAAATAGCCAAATAAATTGACTAAAAAACTATCCATAGGCAACCAAAAACCGTGAGTCTTCTCTCTTTCCTTAGACATAAACAAGCAGGTCCGTTACGCTATTCAGAACGACACAGAGAACAGCACAGACCTCTTTCACATCGACCCCGAGGAAGGTGTGATCTTCCTCAAGAGATCTCTAGACCACGAAGCTCATGAGTCACACCATTTCACGGTGATCGCCATCGACCGCGGCGTGCCCAGTCTCTCCAGCACAGCCCACGTCTGGGTGACGGTGATCGACATGAACGACAATCCTCCCAAGTTCGAGCAACCCTCGTACACGTGCTCGTTATCCGAGCACGCAGAGCGGGGCCAATTCGTGACCGTTGTATCGGCCAGCGATCCAGACTACGTAGACGAGAAACTAACGTACACCATAGTCGGCGGCAATGAACAACAGACGTACAACATCGATCAGTCCACCGGCGTTATTTCCCTCATCAACATGCAGAATTTTGGCGAGAAGAAGCTCAGCATGCTGAACGTCTCGGTTACCGACAACGTCTACACCAGCTTCACGCGGGTGAAGATCGAGATACTGCCAGCCAATAGGCACAATCCTAAGTTCCCGAATCCCGTGGTGGAAGTGACAGTGTTCGAGAATCAGTTGCCAGGTAGATTGGTCACCAGTGTGATAGCGACTGACGAAGATTTCGGCGAATACGGAACGATCGTGTACACCATAGCCTCCGACTTGATGAAAGAGCTGTTCGATATAAACAGACTGACGGGCGAGATTGTGACCAGGAAGAAGCTGAACAGGGAGGAGCAGAAATTGTACGAAGTACCTGTGATGGCTACCGACGGTGGCGGTAGGTCAGGTTTCGTGATGGTCAGGGTGAAAGTTGGCGACGAGAATGATAATTCGCCGGTGTTCCTTCTGAGAGAGTACAAGGCTAGTATACACGGGAATCTGACGGTGAACACTGCGTTCCTGAAGGTGAAGGCTCAGGACGCCGATGAAGATGACAACGCGAGGATTATTTATTCGATATACGAGCCGCAGACTTCGGAGGCCAAATCGTTGTTCGGTATCAATCCCGATACTGGCTCCCTGTTTCTGCAAAAGAGTGCAGTGCCACGAGGTAATAATTGCTTTTCAATTATTATGTGAGATTCATTCGATCATAAGTATTGCATTACAAAATCACTTTTTATTCGTCAATTGTCATTTAGAACAATCGCCACTGAAACTAGACTTAAACCGAAGTTCTGAAATTTCGTACAATAATAAAAACCAAATATCCCAAATTCCTATGTTCTAAAAATTTCAGAAAATCAATTGTTCGAGCTCTTTATTCGCGCGGAGGACAAAGGTGGTGCCACGACCCATCACGCCGACGTTCCCCTCAGCATTTACATAATGGGTCCGCAAGACATTCCACCCCTCTTCGAGCGGAAGGAGGATAAATTCTTTATATCCGAGGCGTCCCCCGTCGGCACACCGATTACCAGGCTAAAAACCGTGACTAACACCACAGTCACTTACAGAATAGTTTCTGGGGACGAGGATTCTCCGCTGTTCATGGTCGACGCTCATGGGCAGATTACTCTGGTTAAACCTTTGGATCGGGAATCGAAGGACAGTCACCTGATCGCAGTTCTTGCTGAAACTGATTCGAGTCCGCCATTGACAGCGCTAGCTGAAATATCCTTGCAAGTGCTGGATGAAAACGATCATGCTCCCAAATTCGAAAGCAGCCCTTATGGCATTAGTCTGGCAGAGAATATAGAAGAGGGAACGTCAATTTTGAAAATTATGGCGCACGATGACGACCTGGGTAGCAATGGCGAGGTTCGATATTCCTTTGGATCAGATATAGGCGAGCTCGCGAATGTTTTCACGGTAGACGCATACACTGGCTGGATATCAACCCTGGTTCAGCTTGACAAGGAAAAGCAGCCGGAATATAAGTTTCAGGTAAGACCAATTAATATTTTAGCAGCTGACGCTTCGATCGTCAGATTGACGAAGTTCTTTGGGAATTAAAAGTCAACCTCATTTTATTACAATCACGCTATTGACATAGAGCTTTCTCGGGAGTAATATTTCAAATAATATACAGTGTACATTTTGCTGAACACCTCGTTTAAATATTTCTATTTGAAATATTTAAACATTTTTTTGTTATACCCATATGAACAAGATATCCAACGTCATCTTCCATTCTCCCTAGGTGGTAGCTACAGACAACGGAAACCCCAAGCACTTCGCCAGAACGTCCGTGCACGTCAAGCTAAAAGATTACAACGACAATCCCCCCGCCTTCGTGGACGATCGTTACGAGGCAGCGGTGAACGAAGACGCTCTCCCGGGCACTGTCGTCGTCAAATTGGTCACCGTCGACAAGGACACGGACGTGAACACCCCGATAGAATTCTACATAACGTCCGGCGATTCGAGATCCCAGTTCCAGATTAGATCGACCGGCGAGGTCTACGTAGCCAAAGCACTGGACCGTGAAACCGTCGATCGTTACGAGCTCGAAATAGTTGGCACCGACGGCAAGTACGTCTTCAAGACGCGGGTAACGGTGCAAGTTCTAGACGTGAACGATAATCCGCCGTACTGCCTGAGGTATCGTTACAGAGAGATTCTGTCCGAGGGATCTCACCCGGGCACATACGTTCTCACCGTTCTCGCCACTGATTACGACGACGAGCCGAACGCCAAGCTACGTTTCTATTTAACCGGCGACAGCAACGACAAATTCTCGCTGGACAAAGAGACCGGCGTGTTGAAAACCGTGGGTCAATTGGATCGCGAGACTCAAGCGAAATATTCACTAACGGCCCACGTGCAGGACCGAGACAAACCATCCTGGGAATGCTCCTCCCAGCTAGAAATCCTGGTCTCCGATCTGAACGATAACGCGCCGAAATTCACCATGCAGACTTACAGTGCCACGCTGCCGGAAGACGTCGAGGTCGGCACCCTGGTAACCAAGGTCCACGCCACGGACGATGACATTGGCATTAATCGTAAGATTAGATACGAGTTCATCGATTCCGCCGACGGCCACTTCCTCATTGCCCCGGACAGCGGCATCGTTACCCTCGGCAAACCGTTGGACAGAGAAACAAAGGCTATGTACAACGTGACGATTCAGGCGTTGGATCAGGGAACTCCTCAGCTGATGAGCGTCACCACGTTGATAGTCAATGTGCAGGATATCAACGACAATCCGCCGGAGTTCGCATCCAAGATTTATTTTTCGAAAGTGCCTGAGATCTATGCGGTCGGGACAGAAGTTGCCAGGGTTCTTGCCACATCGAAGGACACCGGGGTTAATGCCGATGTTTATTACTCGATCGTCGGTGGAAACGAGCACAAGAAGTTCCAGATCGATGCACGTACCGGGGTGATCACGATCGCGGAACAATTGGATTTCGAACGTGCCCGGGATTATTTCTTGACTATCCAGGCGGTTGATGGGGGCATTCCACCTTTGAGTAATCACGCCACTGTGAATATTACCGTGATCGATAGTAACGATAACGCGCCGATCTTCAGTGAAGTGTCGTACAGGGCGTCTGTTAGAGAGGACGCGAAAATCGGGGACAAAGTTATTCAGGTAAATGAAACTTTTGTTCTTAGCTTGGGAAAATTATTTTGTTTATTTGATAACGGCGAGTCTTTTGTAGATTATTGCTATTAGTAGGAAGCCTCTCGCTTTTTTATTTTTTATATAATATTAATATATAATATATATAGGTATTTCATATTTTGTATTAAAATTGAATTAGAATATTAGTAAATAAAATATTGTTCGCTCCTTCCTTGTATCAGAATTGAAGAATATAGCATATTTTTAAAATCACTACAACTCTACACGAGAACTGACTTGATGTCGCAATTAATGTTCCAGGTATTCGCCAACGACTTGGACAGCGAGGAGAATGGAAACGTGTCGTATTACATCGAGCGCGGCGACAGGCAAAAGCAATTCTCGATCGATCAGAAAACTGGACAAATTGCCGTCGCCGCGCCTCTTGATCGCGAGGAGGTCAGTATTAATCGCATTTTTATGTTATGTAATATAAAAGTCTAAGAAATACATTTGCAATTCTATTCTAAAGATAGTAATTGTGTTGTATAAATAAAAATTGATTTGCCCGTTTATATGAAACAAAATATGTTCCACAGAAATCACACTTTCGAATAAAACTATTCTTGAAAAATGCATTTTTTCCTAAATTCAGGTGTATGTAACATCTTTTACACGCTTGCAGTAAAACTTTACAATACTGAATTTCGTATTTCAGATCGGCAGTTACGTCTTGGAAGTTCACGCTCGAGACAGCGGCATACCAATGCTCTCCAGCTTCGTGATGGTAAATATCGAGGTTCTAGATGCAAATGACAATCCGCCATTGTTCTCCCTTTCCAATTATACCGCGGTGGTGCAAGAGGACAAGCCTCTGGGACACACTGTATTGCAATTCGTGGTGACCGACGCGGACATCGAGCCGAACTCGGCGCCCTACACTTTCGATTTCCGGTCTGGAAACGAGGGTGACGCGTTTAGATTGGAGCAAGACGGAACGCTGCGAACAGCAACCAAATTCAGCAACAGGGTGAAAGACAAATACATCCTGCACGTACGCGTCTTCGACAACGGAAGTCCGCCTCTGTATTCTGACGCGTGGGTGGTTATCAAAGTGATCGAAGAATCGCAGTATCCTCCAGTAATTACGCCCCTGGAAGTGGTTATCAATTCGTACCTGGACGAGTATCCAGGTGGAATTATTGGCAGAGTTCACGCGACGGATCAAGATCAATACGACACACTTTCCTACAGTTTGGTTCCGTCGTCCCCAATTCCTAACGACCTATTTCAAATCGACAAAATCGATGGGACACTGGTGGCTCTTCCAAGGCTGGACGTTGGCGAATACCGTGTGAACATCAGCGTAACGGATGGAAAATTCCATTCGTACTCTGTGGTCAAGGTAAACGTCGATTTGGTGACCGAGAAGATGCTGGAGAATTCTGTGATTGTCAGATTCAGAGAGGTCAGTCCAGAGGACTTTGTATTGAGCCATCGTAAGGGATTCGTCAGGACTGTTCGCAATTCAATGAACTGTAGATTAAAGGACATCATCATCATCAGTGCCCAACCTTCCATGGACGAAATTAATATGATCAAATCTCGAGCCATTCGGCAAGTTGTGCACAACGACTTGGACCTTCTATTCGCTGTAAGGAAGAGCTCCACGCCCTCGGGAGCATCCGGTTTTTACGCTTCTGAGAGTATCCGAGAGGCTTTGAACCAGCGTATCGAAGAGCTCGAAGAATCGACCAAATTGGTGGTGGAGGAAATCGTGAGATTCAAGTGCAACAAAGGTTACTGCGTTTACGGTGATTGCCAGGACAAGATCGTCCTAGATCCAACGCAAATAACACCTGTAGCCACTGACGTCATGAGCTTCGTGTCGCCACGTCACAGACACAAGATGGAATGTAGCTGCAAAGAGGGCTACGCTGGAAATCACTGCGAAGTAGTGGTGAACGAATGCGCCAGAGATCCCTGCCCGCTGTTCAAAGTCTGCGTTCCCGATTCATCTGTCCAGGGCTACTCTTGTCAGTGCGCCGAAGGTTTCGCCGGGCAAACCTGCGACATAGACATCTCCAAGTGCCACGACGAGTCCTGCTACATCCCTCGAAACCCGATCTCCTTCAGTGGCAAAAGCTACGCCCGCTACCGGATCGACAAAGCTCTCATCAGACAAACCATCGAGGATCGCCTCAGTTTATCATTAAGGATCAGAACCGTGCAACTCACTGGGAACCTAATGTACGCCGCTGGCAAAGTCGATTACAACATTCTGGAGGTCGTGAACGGAGTCGTGCAATATAAATTCGATTTAGGTAGCGGGGAGGGCCTAGTCCGTGTCAGCAGCGTCTACGTCAGCGATGGCCAGTGGCACGAGATACAGCTAGAACGCGAGGGTAACAGCGCGAAATTGACTGTAGACGGAAAGCACGTGGCGCATGGATCAGCGCCTGGTATCAATGATATCCTGAACCTCCAATCCGATGATCTCTACTTGGGCGCTGAAGTCAGGCAACATCCGTCGATTCTCGGCTTCGAGGACGTTCAGCGTGGCTTCATAGGCTGCATGGACGACGTTAGGATAGCCAGAGTATCGGTTCCTCTGCATATGAGCGGAGCCAGCAGTGTGGCTGTTTTGAAACGATTCGCTAACGTTGAATTCAGCTGTGACGCTGCTACAGTTCTTGTGCCGCCGGGGATCTGCGGTTCGCAGCCGTGTCAGAACGGTGGCACCTGCAAGGACTCGGGCGGCGATACCTATGAGTGTCAGTGTCACAACAGGTTCGCCGGACTCGCCTGCGAGATTGACACCGATCCTTGCGCGTCCTCGCCGTGCCTCTATGGCGGGCGCTGCAAAGTTGTTCCGGAAGGAGCAGACTATACGTGCGAATGCGTTGGTCCAAGTCTCAGCGGCAAACGTTGCGAGTTTGGAAGATACTGCAGCCCGAATCCTTGCATCCACGGTGGCGTGTGCGAGGAGGGTAACAATGGGCCGATTTGTAAGTGCCAAGGGTTCACCGGCGATCGCTGCGAGACGGATGTAAACGAGTGCGACACCAATCCGTGCACAAATGGCGGCACTTGCGTCAACGAAATCGGGACCTACAGATGTGTCTGTCCTCCTAACATGACCGGGCAGAACTGTGGCAACCCGGCTTACTCTACGCCGATCATTTCGAACCACTTCAACATCACATGGGAGCAATTGATGTGGATCGGCATTGCGGTCGCGTTGAACGCATTTTTGATCATCATATTCCTGGCGTTTAGACGGATCAGACTGAAACGCACCAGAGCTCGGGCGAACAACATCAACAACGAAACGAGGAAACAGATGGTCCTCAACTCGGCGAGGCCGCACGAGCACGAGTTCAAACGCAGCTCAAAATTGAGCAACCTGGAAGTGATACAGGTACGGTAGAATTTCCGCAAATTGTATTGTATATTTGATTTGCCAGTACTTAACTGACAGAACCGCATGCTTTTGATATTACATTCTTATACCGCACGCCAGTGCTAGACGATTAATACACCGATTTCGTTCATCTTACATTTCACATTTTTGTCGTGCCGTTTTTCATTTAATTTGCAATCAGCAGCCAGTACATCCTTTATCCCGAGTGATGCGAGCATTGAGTTTAAGGTTTTTCGTGTGATTCTTTTTTGCAGAGAGAACCCCCCCAATGCCCTCCTAGACCTGCCTCCTACACTCCTAGCTCGAACGAGCCAGCCGCTTATGGTAATTCGGCGGCGGTGGCTTTAAATAATTTGGACACGCTGCGCAGTTATGGCAGTGCTGGCGATGAGCTGGAGAATTTCCCCCCAGATTATTTGAGAAATCTAAATCGAAGCACACCTGTGCCCCCTCCGTCCTTAACCCTCGCTAACCCAGTCGGCGGAAACGCTACAGGCAGTGACACGGATAGTCTTCATAAGCCCACCTGGCAAGAACAGATGCAGCTGGCTTCCTTCATCACGGACACGGCCAAGATAAAGAATGGTGAGTAATAGGCGTTGCTGATTCCCCAGATTCATCGTAGCTTCTTACTTTTGTTTTCGCTTGCGGCATGCATCGTGGGTGGAATTTATCAATTGCTTCATCCTATACTCGATTACTCTCTTGTCCTCCTCTTCAGATCTGTCTAAAGTCTTCCTTTTTCTTGTTGCTTATACGAGAGAACGTTAGCAAACGAATGATCTTTTTAATTAGCTATCGTGTCCTAGTCGATTAATGTTTTATTGTACTGGGCTGTTCAGATTTTTGAAGTTAAATAGATGGAAAGACAAATTTCTCGTGCTATACGTTTATTGAAGATATTGGAAAAAGAATGCTTTCGGTTTCAATAATGTTTATTTCATTTACGTGAATGCGTATTCTCTTCCTCTTGCATAAATATTATAGTTAATTTTAAATTCTACTTGCGACAATATTATAGTTCATTTCCTTTTTCAAAAATTCTACAGTACATAGAAATTCGATGAAGATTATTCAAAGAAGCGAACAACATTTTACGCGACATAATTTCTGAAATTCGTCACATATTTGCGACTTGATCTCGTATAATGCTTTCTAAATACTTCCATGGCTCCCTTACAGTCTTTTTCTCCATTCTCATTATCTTCTTCTTCTTCTTCTGCCTCTTCCTTCCCTCCTTCTCTTCTTAATACGAATGTCCAAAAACGTATGCTGACTTGGGCGTGTAGCAAAACGAATTAACAGTGGTGTATCGTATTGTGTGCGCTAACAGACCTGAAACGAGCGAGCCCAGTGGTACCGGAGCTGACCACTGGAGGACTTCTACTAAATTCTTCTCGACGTGTGCCTCATGGAGGTGGGACCTCCGTTACCTCCATGACATCCATCGAGGATGATCCTCGTTTAGTCGGTGGTAAGTCGAGACAGCGATGCCTGAACGAAAACAGAGAACGACAAATGGTGATAATATTTTGGGCTCGCTTCGCTTGTCGCTATCCCTCTCTATCAGCCAGTCTCTATATATTTTCAATCTTTTGTTTTTTTTTTAATTTTACCCTTTATACATTCTGGTACACACTTCGCTTACCTATCTTTCACTCTTCAACTCTGTATCGCGACGCCAGATTGCCGCATGTAGCGTGTCGGAGTACAGTTGTCCTCTGCATTGCTTTTAGGGTACCACTGGGACTGTTCAGACTGGGTCAGGCCAAGCCAAAACCCCTTGCCTAATATCACGGAGGTGCCTGGAAGCGAAGTACCAGACTCGTCCAGCTTCCACAGCAATGAGAGTAACGAATCAAACACTCATCAGTTACCGTCAGGTGTGTAAACGATTTCATACGCGCGGTATGTTGCTGCCGTTCGCAGCTGTGTCTGAAAAATGGTAGCTTTCAGGTGGAACGCCAGTCGTGTCCACGGAAATCTTCAATGTGCACTATGATTTTCTTTTTAAATGGGACATCAATCTTCGATTCTCGTGAAAATTAATATACTGCATAGATAATTAATCAGTTACAAGTTGCACCACGTGGTACTTATTTTGCATAAATTTAGATAGTCCTTGAAGTTGGATGGAAGCTACACGATTAGATCGTGTGATATTTAATATAAATTGCTAGATAGTAAAGCCAGATGAAATTACAAAATGTATAGAATGTTAATCGTTTGTTGTACAAAAGCTGTTAATCCTAGAGATCCGCAGCATTTTATTCTTAGTTTGCTTACCTCCAATACCATTCACAGATTAATAACGAAAATATCCAAGACAAATTCGTATCTAATTCGAACAGCTCAAATATACGTACATAAGAAACCCAGGCCCAACCACGATCCTTAAGTAACACACCGAATAAAATTGATTAATTCCAGTGCACGGCTCTGTAGATCCAGGGAAGGACATCGAAACACTGAACGAAGATCAGGAATCGGAGTACGTCGGGGACTCAGAATGCGGGACTGAATTTTCTGAGCAATACCAGTGCACGGAAACACAGCGTCTGAATCCCCTGGACAGCGGAGGCGAAGGAGAATACAAGTATAAAGGTTCCGAGAGCTACCTCCGACATCCAAATTCTTACCTGCCCCATTACAATATCCACACGGACACGGAGAACGAAACGAACCCGCTGAATGGACGTCTTAGTACTTTAGAATCCGACGAGGAGGAGGACGACGTAGTGCCTTACGGTTTTCCAAGCACCCGGCGCAACCGATGCCACAAGGGCGATGATCCCGACGAGATTGGTTCGGTGATCACCACTCTAGAGGAGAGAAATTCATTGCTGGGCGGTGCGACGAGCAACAGCGACTTGTCCACCAATCTGTGCGAGATCGACGATTCAGAGTACGAGATCGCCGAACAGAAAAGCAATGGCCGCCTGTGGTTGTCGGGGAACGGTATCACGCAGACCTCGGTGTGACAAACAACGGTGCCACTACTTGAGAACAGACTGAACGTGATCGTGTTTCTTTTTCTGTGCATCACGAGCAAAACGGTGCGAGTGTTTGTTTACGCGAGTACGCGTGAAATTTTTGTACATACTGTACGTATTGTCAGGTGTCGCCGGTATATGAAAGGATTGTTGTACAGAAGGCAGCTATACGAGATTAAGAAAATCAGATAGAAAGCACGAGCTAATTAAGGTACGATATTGGTAATTCTTAAACCGGAGCCAACGGTGCGGCGTCGATATACGCGCATCGTTACCTCAATTCTCCTATGTAGGTAGAGCTTAGGTACTGTATTGTACTTAATTCCGCGATCCTCTGAAAGAATTCTATTGAGCCTCAAGTGCGAGAAGAAAATCGACGTAGACGTATCTGGGAGCAATTCTTGTTTTCATACGAATTCTGTTGTATGATTATTGCCATATACAACACAGGTCCATTTACCGATTGGTATATATGATTGTGAGATTGCGATCGTTCTATCGGATATGAATTTTCGTTTGATAGGCCGGTCACACTTTCGACGGTTCTTATGCTGCGTATGGACCATTAAGGATTTTGCGATTCGTTTCTTCTTGTTTACATTTCTGCCGGGAATCATCTTTCTGATTCTACCAAAGGGGATGAGGTTTAGCGAAAGAAACAAATAAAAAATACATATGCATGTATATGTATACAGTATGAAGGATGTATGTATACATATATAGCGTGGCAACTATAAACGCGACTATTATAAGTAAGGAGTTATCTTGATTAAGGAATGAAAATTTGTTACTCGAGAGAGACGTAAATTTAATCACGACCGCGTTGTCAGACCAATGACTATTATTTAATGACCTATCGTTTAGAATTAAATGTTATCCGCAAACTATATAATTCCACTGCAAAAGAAAAAAAAATGGTACATAGGTACGTTTATGTATTTTTACTATTTGCTAACCGACTTTATTTTGGTTACGTACGAAACGAAGAAGAAGGACTACTTAATAATATAGATAATAAGTAACAGCATGGTCTAGCGAGTAAAATGAATTGACTCTAGTGAAAAAGAAAATAAAGCAGTGCTCTGCTTCTAGGGCGAAAAATATGTGCGCGTGTCTGCAGGCGTTTAATGCAGCGATGCACAATAGTTAAAAAGATATGAAATATTTTTACTGTGATGATAATAATGTTTATACAATGATCAAATACTATGACTTGTATGATAATGATTGTAATATTAACTATCCAACGTTTTTTAAAAGAAAGGAAATTAAGAAATGGCGGAAGATAGTATTCCATTTCCGCGCGTACGTAATGCTAAATCAACGTTCCATTCTTTTGACTTCCATTTTTCTGTTTGTCTTCTCTCTAATCTTTACTTTTAACTTGAAACTGTTTTCCTCCTCTATTAGTCACCATCAGTTCAACAAGACATAATTGCATACATGGTGCTACTACTGACATCACGCTTTAAACATTTTTATCTACTTGATAAGACTGCTCAGTAATGTGGATCATACGCGACTCATCGACTCTCTATCATAAATTGCACGTAATTTTCATGCAATTATTTCCATTGTAAAAATCTGTCCAAGTAATGACAATGAAACATTGTTTGAACTGCCAATTTAATAATTCCAAACGCCGTTACGTGAGGCGGCTGGTTCCCTTGAATGTTTTGTGTAGTTAAACGCGACACACAAAGAATCAAGAAACTGTTATTTCCGTGCCTAATGGCTTTGAAATACCGTGTATACTTCCGTGCGTTGCACTTTCTTTCCGTTCGGCAGGTATAATTAGTGGCAGCTTAATTGGGAGAGGTGTACACGAATTTTTTTTTATATAGATATATATATGTACATGGCAAATTCAGTGTTTATGTTCCTGCTCTGTAAAGAATACTACCCATCTTACTTTACATTTTCAGTAGGGTGAACGAGTAAACAACGTTAATAATAATACGAAACAGGGTGACTTTTATTTTGCGTTTGACCAAGAGGAAAAGAAACTGCCTCCAACATTTTATGTACGGCTGCTGCGCCTCCCGTCTCTGAAATTTCAGCGCAGCAACTTACACGGATACAATTGAATATAGGCAATTTATTCTATATTAGAATTGAGCGGAGGATATTGTACAGTTTTAACTTAACAAATTGTATCGTCATCAACGTCAACGCGCAATGAATAATCTCGGTCGACGTCGAGGCGCAGCAAATTTTGAACTGTTAGGATTTAGGTTTATTATTTACGAATCAACAATGAAGGCATATTGGTTTAGAGACTGTAAAACGATGGGGATGAAACTGATCATCCACTGTATTAATATTGTACCAATCGGTTTTGTAATGACGTGAACGACACGAAAAGTTTCGTGCTTTGTTTTCTTTCACAGATTGAAGAAAGAGATAACGCAATATTTTCTGCTTTTGATCAATTAGCGATATTAGGTTCTCGACCAACACCATTTTTACCGTAAATAGTGCGTAATAATTTAATATTATTAATAGGAATCGAATGAATCGGAATTGATCATAAAACGCGTATATTTGTTTGTGTTTGCGTTTACTTTCTCATTATTCCAAACTACTTATCACTGATCTTTTGTAATTGATTATAACTTACAAACTAATAAATAGTTCCACTTATTTCTTATATTATTTGTAACTTATCGTAACTGTACGGTGAAGAACGCAGAAAATTAAATAGGAAAAAAGATGTGAGTACAACTTCCAAAATTCACTGCAACTCTTAGCTCTGCTAATAGGATACATATCGATATCATGAAATCCTTCGAACAATGAGGAATTTGACTTGTTATAATTAGAAGGCTATAATTAATTTGTACAAGATCAACCTATTGTAATAAAGAATACAATCTTGCCTAAATTTTTTGTGTCCTTACACCCCGCCTTCCAAATTCACCATTGCGTTGCAATATTTACTTTGCATGTATTAAAATGAAAAAATGGGAAGTTGGTAAACTAAATACACACATCGCCGAAATATTATATATCAGAGTTGCCAAGTTTTTCTCCTCTAAGAGCCACCGAATCCCGCATTCCAGTTAAAGTCGCCCTAATCCTCTGCAAAGATAAAGACTGACCAGGGCACAGGAGCAAAACACGCGTGCCTCGCGAGCCACCGGTTCTTTGCAGGTGGAAGATGTAGATAGGGAAAGGAGCCATCTATGGCCCGCTAGCAGCCAGTTGGAAGTCCTTGCCCTAAAGATAGTTCTTCAGTAAGATAATCTTTGCTTCGCCTTGAGGATTACATTTTCTTATTCCTCAAGAAGCCTTTTTGCTTTATAAATGAAGTACCCATAAAGATGTACTTGAAAATACGCGGGACTTTGCCATATCTACAGTGCCTGATATTGTATTGCCATCTATACACAATTCCATGAAACTACTCGCGCCTGCTATGGTTTCGCTATCTATACATGACTCCATGAAACTACTCGCGCGTGATATGGTCAGAGACGAGATACACGGATAGACAAGCCATCTTATGGACTTTCGTGGCCCAACCACTGACGAGATATAGGAATAGACAACTCATCCAATGTATTTTTTCGGCCACGATTTCTGGGTCCCGGGGACCCATTATCATTTCCGTGTCACTCGCAACGTTACCCACACATTATAGAAAACGATGCGAAAATTAAATAATTTCACAGAATTCTTTTGTTCTTTGCCGTAATGAAAGGCAACAGAGGATATGAAACATTTAATGTTAATTAAAAATCTTTTAATTAAAGAAACACATAATAACAAATTTTCTTATTTCAATTGTACTATCAATAAATGAAAAATTTTTTAAGTTATACTCTACATTATTTTCTGACAAATGACAAAAAAAAATTGGGCTAAGAAATGTATATTTTTTTAACACTCAAACAATAAAGCTGCCATAATGAAAAAGATAGTGACGATAATTGTATACTACAATTGTTAATTGTATAGTTACTAGACAAATTCTTTAATTATCTTTTTCCTTGGAGCAATTTTATCGTTAATGAAAGACGCAATTTCTTATATATATTCAACTAATAACAATAACGAAGTGCTAATGACCCTGGTGTCGATGCCACGTTAAACTTTAATTAAAAAAAAAAACGAAGTAACTCATTTACTAATATAAGGCAATTCCTGCGATAAACGTGTCTGCAAACGATTATTGTTTGCATTCGGTTCCGAGCGAAGTGCACTACTCGAGATTTTACTGTATCTTCATAAACATAAGAATGCATTCGACATCCATGATGTTCGAAGGTCTACGCGATATTGACAACATTGTAGTCGTCGAGTTTAGTCGCGCATTGTCGGTTGGGTCGTTGAATTCGGTCGCTGTTTTTCATCGCTCGGTGAACTATTGATAGAAAGTGTGTAGTTAATAATAATAATATAATATTATTATATTTATAATTTGTTTCCTTTTATGTTAATAATAATCATAGCTACTTATTCGCAGGTTTGGTGTTCACCTAGCTGGAAGTCAACTATCGTGATTATTTGCAACTGAGAAAAAAAGAAAATAAGAAACTGAAGAAAGACCCTCATATTTTTATTTTGCGAGCAAACTGTTACAAATTCACTTTTATAAAAAATCTATTAGGGCCACAAAAGTCCATAAGATGACTTGTCTATTCCTATATCTCATCTGTGAGATGAATATGGAACTGGCGATATAGAGCCACATAGGCAGTCGATAACCAAGCAGACATGTGGCGCCATCTCACGTTGTCGGCCCTTTCACAGTTTTCCGCACCGCCTTGTTTAAAGAAATTACAAACAAATGCGATTACATCGACTTGCCGACGAGCTACACCAACGACCACCGGGCATGAATTAAAGCTTGGAGAATAATCTACCATCTCCAATCGCAGTGAGCATTGCTCCATGTGGCGTTCATTTGTTATAAACAATTAAACAATTAAAATTGTTATTACGTGTAACTGTATATAGCTGCAGCATCGGGGTATTTTTGAAAGTGTATTATTTAGCCCCTCCCACTAGGGGATTAACCCCTCCCACTTTTAATTTGGTCCCTCCCACCGAGCGGTTTGGCCCCTCCCACCAGGGGTTAGCCCCTTCCGCGTTTAATTTAACCTATCCCGTTGTGCGGATTGGCCCCGCCCACTGGCGGATTGGTCCCGCCCACTCTTAATTAAGCCCCTCCATGTGCGGTTTGGCCCGTCCACTGTCGGATTGGCCCCCTCCCACTTTGGTGTAGCCCCTCCTACTGGAGGATTAGCCCCTCCCACTGAGGGATTAGCCCCCACTTTTATTTAGCCCCTCCCACCGAGGGATTCGCTCCTCCCACTTTTTATTTAGCCCCTCCCATTTTCAATTTAGCCCCTCCCACCGGGCGGTTGGCCCCTCCCGCTGTGAGGATTGGCCCCGCCCACTGGGGGATTGGTCCGGCCCACTTTTAATTTAGCCCCTCCCACGGTGCGGTTTGGCCCCGCACACTGGCGGTTTGGACCCTCCCTCTAGGGGATTAACCCCACCCACAGGGGCCATAATAGGTCAAGAATAGGTCATAAGTATTAGATTATAAGTTTAAATTCGCAACATTTTTGTAACTTGTATCTTCATTAATTAATTTGAATAAATCTTCTTCTTGAATAAATCTACTTCACTTTTTATTTTAACATGATAACGATCCTTGAAAAGACCGAACTCCAATTCCTTAAACAAGTACTACCGTACAGGAACTTTCAGTTGAAAGTTCACAAGCAGAGGTTTGTAAAAATTGTCCTATTCCTTTTTAAAGTTGGCAACAGGAAGACGAAGACTAAATTTAAGAACGTATTAATTCCTTAATAATTAGCCTCCAATTCCTCATAAGCCTCGAATTGAGCCCCAAGAAGACGCAATAATGTTGCAAATTGAGCCCTAAGTAAACACACAAAAGTTGCTAACTAAGCCCTAAGAAAAAACAACCAAGTCGAAACAACGCCTCACGAAAAGGCAAAAAAGTTGCAAACAACGCCTCGCGAAAACGCAACAATGTTGCAAACATTCTCTAGAAAAATTAGCAACAATGTTGCGTCAAAAATTAGTAATTTGCAACTTTGCTGCATTTCTTAAAAGATCGATTTGCAACTTTGTTGTGTATTCGCGGGACGTTGTTTGTAAGTTTGTTGCGTTTTCTCAGGTCTCAATTTGCAACTTTCATACAGCACTCACGTTTCTCAGCTATATTCCCCTACAGTTGCAACAATATGCCATTAGTGGCTTCATAGTTATGAACAATTGAAAAGTCGGCAAAAATGCAATCCGGGTCACTGCAGTTATCTCGGCTTCTGGAGCAGCTAGACTGATGATCGAGAGCTTAAAATAAAAGTAAGTTGTGCTGCTACAGCACAATAAACAATTTACAAATGCTCTATTACCTGTTTATGTGTTATAAACAATTAAACTATTTGTTGTTGGAGCTATGCTAAATTAGAAGGAGATTGTTTCTTGAATCGAGACCATTAATTTGAGGCATCGTTGACTACAATAGGGAGGGTTAAACCCCCGTGGGAGGGGCTAATCCCACAGTGGGAGGAGCTAAATTAAAGTGGGAGGGGCAATCCCTAAGTGGGAGGAGCTAATTTAAAGTGGGAGGGGCTAATCCCCTGGCAGAAGGGGCCAAGTCAAAAGTGGGAGGAGCTAAACTAAATGTGGGAGGTTCAACCCCTCAATGGGCGTGGCTAAATCAAGAGTGGGAGAGGCCAATCCCTCGATGGGCGGGGCTAAAACTAAAGTGGGTGTGGCTAACCCTCAGTTGGGCGGGGCTAAACTAAAAGTGGGCGTGGCTAACCCTCAGGTGGGCGAGGCTAAACTAAAAGTGGGAGGAGCCAATCCCCAGGTGGGCGGGGCTACCCCTGGTGGTGGGCGGGACTAATCACCAGACTGGCGGGCTAAATTAAAAGTGGGAGGGGCTAGTCCCCGGGTGTGCGGGGCTAATCCCAGGTGGGCGGGGCTAAAACTAAAGTGGCGGGGCTAAAACTAAAGTGGGCGTCGCTAACCCTCAGGTGGGCGGGGCTAAACTAAAAGTGGGAGGGGCTAGTCCCCCGGTGGGCGGGGTTAAAACTAAAGTGGGCGTGGCTAATCCCAGGTGGGCGGGGCTAAAACTAAAGTGGGCGTGGCTAACCCTCAGGTGGGCGGGGCTAAACTAAAGTGGGCGGGGCTAAACTAAAGGTGGGCGGGGCTAGTCCCCGAGTGGCGGGGCTAGTCCCCGAGTGGCGGGGCTAGTCCCCGAGTGGGCGGGGCTAACCCTCAGGTGGGCGGGGCTAAACTAAAAGTGGGCGTGGCTAGCCCCCGGGTGGGCGTGGCTAATCTTCTGATGGGAGGGGCTAATCTAAAAATGGGCGGAGCTAATCGCAGATGGGCGGGGCTAAAACTAAAGTGGGCGTGGCTAACCTTCTGGTGGGCGGGGCTAAATTAAAAGCGGGAGGGGCTAGTCCCTGGTGGGTGGGGCTAAAACTAAAGTGGGCGTGGCTAATCCCAGGTGGGCGGGGCTAAAACTAAAGTGGGCGTGGCTAACCCTCAGGTGGGCGGGGCTAAACTAAAAGTGGGCGGGGCTAGTCCCTGGTGGGTGGGGCTAAAACTAAAGTGGGCGTGGCTAATCCCAGGTGGGCGGGGCTAAAACTAAAGTGGGCGTGGCTAACCCTCAGGTGGGCGGGGCTAAACTAAAAGTGGGCGGGGCTAGTCCCCGAGTGGGCGGGGCTAACCCTCAGGTGGGCGGGGCTAAACTAAAAGTGGGCGGGGCTAGTCCCCGGGTTGGCGTGGCTAATCTTCTGATGGGAGGGGCTAATCTAAAAATGGGCGGAGCTAATCGCAGGTGGGCGGGGCTAAAACTAAAGTGGGTGTGGCTAACCCTCTGGTGGGCGGGGCTAAATTAAAAGTGGGAGGGGCTAGTCCCGGGTGGGTGGGGCTAAAACTAAAGTGGGCGGGCTAACCCTCAGATGGGCGGGGCTAATCACCAGGTGGGCAGGGCTACACTAAAAGTGGGAGGGGCTAGTCCCCGGGTGGGAGGGGCTAGATAATACACTTTAAAACCCCCCAATTGTAGAACTATTATTTACTGAAGTAGGGGAAACAGGACTCATGCGACTGTGTGAATATATGTGAAATGTTTAGGGGGAATTAGGAAAGCTATTTCTCGGTCAACGTTTTGGTAGAAAAATTGAGCTACGGTAATCACATCGGGGCGATGAATTGCGTGTGTCGCGTATAGCGCACTTTTTTAAAGTATTTATTTTCTAGTCCAAAAACCAGTTGTTTTAAACATCTTAAATATGCTACATCTCAAATAAGGTGTTTCAGATACCCCGCTTAACATTAACACACCTTGACATATAATTGCTACAAAATATTTAGTAATATAAGAAAAATAAAGTAATAATAATTTTCTGGAAAAAATGTAATTAATTGTAGTACATGATTTGTAATGTATTTTATTTTTATTCTAAATCGTAATATTGTAATACAATGCAATGTACTTTTACAGAATTAAATAGATTTTTTTATAAAAGTGAATTTGTAACACTTTGCTCACATAATAAAAATATGAGGGTCTTTCTTCGGTATCTTATTTTCTTTTTTTTTCTCAGTTGCAAATAATCACGATTGTTGACTTCCAGCTAGGTGAACACCAAACCTGTGAATAAGTAGCTATGATTATTAATAACATAAAAGGAAAGAAATTATAAATATAATTATAAATATAAATATAATATATTATATTATTATTATTAACTACACACTTTCTATCACTAGTTCACCGAGCGATGAAAACCTGAGCGACCGAATTCAACGACCCAACCGACAATGCGCGACTAAACTCGACGTCTACTGTTCATGGATCATGGATGTCGAATGCATTCTTATGTTTATGAAGATACAGTAAAATCTCGAGTAGTGCACTTCGCTCGGAACCGAATGCAAACAATAATCATTTGCAGACACGTCTATCGCAGGAATTGCCTTATATTAGTAAATGAGTTACTTCGTTTTCTTTTTTTAATTAAAGTTTAACGTGGCATCGACACCAGGGTCATTAGCACTTCTTTATTGTTATTAGTTGAATATAAATAAGAAATTGCGTCTTTCATTAACGATAAAACTGCTCCAAGGAAAAAGATAAGTAACGAATTTGTCTAGTAACTATAGAATTAACAATTGTAGTATACAATTATCGTCACTATCTTTTTCGTTATGGCAGCTTTATTGTTTGAGTGTTAAAAAAATATACATTTCTTAGCCCAATTTTTTTTTGTCATTTGTCAGAAAATAATGTAGAGTATAACTTAAAAAATTTTTCATTTATTGGTAGTACAATTGAAATAAGAAAATTTGTTATCATTTGTTTCTTTAATTGAATGATTTTTAATTAACATTAAATTAACAAATCTGTTGCCTTTCATTACGGGAAAGAACACAAAAGAATTCTGTGAAATTATTTAATTTTTGCATCGTTTTCTATAATCTGTGGGTAACGTTGCGAGTGACACGGAAATGGTAATGGGTCCCCGGGACCCAGAAATCGTGGCCGAAAAAATACATTGGATGAGTTGTCTATTCCTATATCTCGTCAGTGGTAGTATTTCGCATGGTGCATGGTATGCAAGGATTGAACTATTCATTTGTGTCGTCGGTACTGAAGCGCGGGCATGGTGAAATGTGTTTGAAATTATGTATGTGTTACTCGTTTTCACGTCGCAGCAGTGGCGATGGGATGTAATAAAGTAGTGTTTAACAAATATAATTTTTAAATCTTGTGTATAGCAAAGGTAATTTAAACAGTTATGGCTATAATGATTTTAATGGAAATTACTATCATATTGATTATTTTTCAATGCAACTTTATCCGATAACTTTTCGTAAATCTATTGAATAGGTTAAAGAATGTTTTCAAAGTTTCTCATTTCGGTAGAGTATGATCTTATAAAGTACATTTGATATATATCCATCTTAATCAGTATAATGATCTATTCGAACGACAGACAAGAGCTCAGTTTTCGATAAAGATCCACGAGTTATATTTGAACATGCTGAAAGACAATGTCATAGGATGAATTTTTTGAATCAAAATTATACGAGGTTTAAATAAAATGTAAAATAATAAAAAGGTATAATTAATTTGATAAAAGCAATCGTATTAATTTGTGTTACCAATTTGAAAGAAGATAAAGGTCGACGTGAAACAAATATGATATTCCTTAGCATTAATTTAAATTGTGTTTTCTATTCCATTTACTTATTTTGTTTTAAATTTGTTCAATTATTTTGTTTCATATGTGTAATTAATCTCCGATAAAAATAAATGGTTTCTTTTGTTAAATATACGTTAGTTTTGTATGAAAAGAATGTAGGCTATGGAACAATAATCAGTTATAAATAATTGTACATTGGTGTATTGTTCACAATCTGTTCATATAAAAATTTATACGATCTTCGTTATATTGGTTAAAGGATTGAAGCCTCGTGTAGCTTGCTATAAAAGTTCTAAAAACAGAGAAGTAAATTTATAATTTATTATAAACTTTATTAGCCCGTGAAATATGTAATGTATGACATATTATAACTATATTTTAGCATCAAAAATGCATTTTATATGTCCTTTAAGAAGTACGGTGTTATCGAACACATTGCATGCTTTACGAAAACAAACCTATAGATCTGTTAAAAAGATGACGGTGAGAGATGCATTAAATACAGCCCTTGACGAAGAATTAGATCGAGATGAAAAAGTATTCATCATCGGGGAAGAAGTTGCAGAATACGATGGCGCATACAAAATAACAAAAGGTCTTTGGAAAAAATATGGAGATAAACGAGTAATAGATACACCAATAACGGAGGCTGGAATTTGTGGTATCGCAATAGGAGCAGCGATCGCTGGTCTAAGACCGATATGTGAATTTATGACTTTTAATTTTGCATTGCAAGCTATTGATCGTATAGTAAATGCAGCTGCAAAAAATTTGTATATGAGTGCAGGGAAATATCCTGTACCTATTGTATTTCGTGGCCCAAACGGTAATGCAAAAGGTTTAGGTGCACAACATTCTCAATGTTTTGCAGCTTGGTACATGAGTGTACCTGGTTTAAAAATTCTGTCGCCGGCGACTTGCGAAGATTATAGAGGCAGCTTGAAAGCTGGCATTCGAGATCCAGACCCTGTTATAATCTTAGAAAGTGAATTGCTTTATAACATTCAATTTGATATATCAGATGAAGCTATGGATAAAGATTTTGTCATACCTATTGGTAAATCTAAAGTTGAAAGACCTGGTAAACATATTACTTTAATTTCTCATGGCCAAGGTACTCTGCATACCATGCTAGCCACTGATATTCTTGCTGGAGAAGGAATAGATGCAGAGGTCATTAATTTACGTTCTCTTAGACCGCTAGATTGGGATGCAATTGCTCAATCCGTTACAAAAACTCATAGGCTAATGACTGTTGAATTAGGGTGGCCAGTATGCGGTGTGGGTTCTGAAATTGTTGCAAGAATAATGGAAAATCCAGTATTTTTTCAGCTTGATGCACCAGCTATTCGTTGTACTGGTATTGATGTACCTATGCCATATGCAGAAAATATTGAGTACGAATGTACACCGCACGATCATCACATAGCAGATTATGCTAGAAAAGTGTGCGGCCTGAAAATATGACCCTACTTTATATTTGAGAATAAAATTATATTTTCCACAAATGTCATTTAATATCACTTCTTTTTTATATAGTACTATGTAATGTATATTTACAGTAACAAACTAAACATAATAATCTAAAGTAATAGAATAAACATATTTTTTTTAAATTTCATCAGCAAGTTTGGCAAGGGTATTGAAAAGTAGATGAATTTCCTTTTATTGAATTACATTTTATTGATCAGAATATTGATGTTTAAACAAATTATTGTGACACTTAATTGAATTTAATAAAATTTATCATGACGAGCACCATTCAAATTTATTTACACTTTATAATAGACGTACAATGTTGTTACGTTTCAGACTATTCAATTTGTTGCTGTACCGCCGATCTGGAATTTAACATCAAAATTTTCCGGCGAATATGCTGGCCTTGTCACATGTACAATTTATCATATGATTTGAGATTTTCGGTAGGTCTTATTTGTAATCATACTACAATATTTGCAATTGCAGGAAAGAAAATGTACTTTTTACATATGATAACATATTCATTTGCAAATTGTAAAAGCAATTATATAATATTATGGCATTATTGTACTCGATGTACAATGGTACAGTAATAAGTAATATAAAATATGATTTTGGTACAATAAATTTGGAAGATTGTTAAGAATGATACAGTTCTTTTGCACACAAATAAATATAAATATTTTTACCTTTAGAAGAAAAATAGAATATATTAGTAAAATATTAACACGATGTTATTTTAAAAATTTGTTTTAGCATTGCAATCTCGTGAAATAAGAACTATGGACCAAAAAAGGAATATCTTTCAAAAGCCAGATGTATAAATCAAATTGTCTGACATGTACATACAATTGGACACGAATATGATAATGAACATGAATTCAAAAAATTTAATAGCTCAAATCTATTAGAATAACTACAATTAGCATATTAGAAGTATTGATATTTATATATGTATATATATATATATATACATAACGGAATGTATAAGCCACGAAAAAAAATTTTTTGGTTTGCTATAATTAGTAGGATAGTTGTTTTAATTTTGCAATTCATTTTTAATTCTTTGTGCCCTGATCATGATGCGGATGCATTTAAAAGTCCAACTGTAGAATCTAATTCACTGTATGATAATTTAGTTAAATCTTTGTTTAGTGGCCTTTCACGATGGGATGGTGAATATTTTTTACATATTGCAAAATATGGTTATACATATGAAAATTCTTTGGCTTTTTATCCATTATATCCTATGCTGATTAGGATTGTATCTGTTCCTATAAGAAGAATGTTTTTTCTGTTAAATGGTCATAGTTCTGTACTCATTGCAGCTGTATTGATTAATATTG
This sequence comes from Nomada fucata, assembly GCA_948146005.1. NCBI lineage: Eukaryota > Metazoa > Arthropoda > Insecta > Hymenoptera > Apidae > Nomada > Nomada fucata. The sequence goes on from OX411275.1 coordinate 12,977,296, forward strand.
TATGTTTTGTAAAATCTGCTATTATATTTTTTGATCTAAGCAAGGAGGTATTCAAAAATACAAGTATAGCATATAAAGCGGCAATATTATATTGCATAAATCCTGCTACTATATTTTTCTCGGCTGTTTACTCAGAATCTTTGTTTGCTTATCTATCATTTTATAGTATGTTAAGATCTATTAAATTCGATCCATATGTTGCCTTTCCGATAGGTTTGTCCATTCTTACAAGATCAAATGGAATAGTAAATATTGGTTTTCCTATATACTACGAATTAAAAAAGTTATTTCACAATTATGCATCAGAGAACAGAAGCTTGTCATTGAAGTCTCTTTGCCACTTTATGTTTAAGGCAACTACTTTAAAAAGTTTTTGCTTAATGTGCAACACAATAATTGTATCAATAGCTCCATTTGTTTTTCTACAAATATTCAACTACATTACATTTTGTATGCCAAAGTCCAATGTAACAGCCATTCCCGAGCGTATAGTTAATTATGGGGTAGAGAATAATTTAGTACTGCCTGGTATTGATAGAATAGATTGGTGTCTGTTAAAAATTCCAATAGCATATTCTTACATACAGAAAAAATACTGGAATATAGGATTTCTGAATTATTATGAAATAAAGCAAATACCAAACTTTATTTTAGCATTTCCAATATTATTTATTATGATTAAATGTATAAAAGAATATCTTCTTGAACATAAAGAATATTCTTCCACATTGGGATTTATTAAAAATAGTGAGGATAACATACAATCCAAAAGAAAAAAATACCCATCTGAAATGCTTGTATTTATTATCCATGGTTTATTTTTAACTATATTTTGCATTATATATGTGCATATTCAAGTGAGCACACGTTTAATAAGTTCGGCAAGTCCATTAATGTATTGGTATTGTGCTTTATCAATGAGCCGCACGCACTTCAATGATAATGATACCGATGTATATGAAAATACAGAAAATATGAGTTCTAGGTGGAAAGTATTCTTTTTAGTACAGAAGAAATACGTTTTGAAAGAAAGCCTTATTCTATCCTACTTTCTAGGATACGCAGTTATCGGTTGTTTTATGTTTTCAAATTTTTTGCCCTGGACATAATTTGTATACAAAATATATTACAATATAATTAATCTCGTAATCAATTATAAACATATAAAATGTGAAGCGTTTCTTTTTATAATATATTCTATTGTTTCATATTAAAATATGTATAATAAAATACATAGGTTAATGTAAATTGTTTTATTATTAAATAAATAATTGTTGTATGTTGGTATAAATTACTTAACAATCGTAAAAAAGTAATTATTTAACATGTGACTTCTTGTGCTTAAGTATTTCAATTGGTGTCAAGTATGACGTTTGTCCGCAATCAGGACATTCGTACGCTTGCGTATTAGGCTTACGTTTAGCAATGTCAGTACGCTTTACTGTATCTTTTGGTAACGTTTTAGTACAAGACTGTTGATGTTGTAACTTTTCTATGCTTGTCAAAATTGTTTGCATATCACAATTTTGACAATGCCACTCTGTTTCTTGCATTTCGATGGACAGTTTATCGCTCCATTCAGTTTCTCTGATGCTAAAACCAAATTGTTATTGTTATTATTTCACAAATCATCATTTTCATACACTATTTAAGAATATAAGTTGTAATTTACCAATTGTATGTAATGGCGTTTGTTAGTTGAACTCCCCCTCTAACTACATTAGGAATTACTTCGAAATCCGATTGGAAAGGATTTGGATCTACAGACACACCGTTTTCTCCATTTCCCACGTATATGGTTTTTAGATCAGCAGGTAACAGTCGTTTTAGTGTATATGGAATGGTAGTGTGCATGTAATCAATTAATTCATGAGTGAGTGTGTATTCAATTTCAGTGAAATCTTGCTTCTCATCCTTAGTGTTTGAATCTGTAAAATGTCAATGTTAGTTAACACATATGTGATTTTAAACAATCGTACATGATAAACTTCATTAATAAATTGTTCATACCTTGTAAACGCTGGTTTAATAAAAAATCCCATTTATTTCGTAATTTAATAGCTTTCATCAATAAAGTTTGCCCACTATCTGGTACGGGAAACTCCAATTGTAACCATGAGTCGCATACTATTCTGAAAAGGATATTAAGAAAATTTCGGCTTAATAATAACTGTTGTCCAAACTATATTATATTTAATATATACGCACATTGAAAACGAACTGTTTGTATCAATTTCACGTGCGAATAAAAGTAATGTTTGTGCAGCTGGCATTCTAAGTGTATTTACTAGATAAGGCTTTGTAGTCTCCAAAAGTGATCTGTAAAATCAGTACAAGGTAAATCAAAGTCGATTTTATTTGTGGTGAACGTAAATATCATTAAAAACTTACAAGTACGATAATATTGTATGCTTTGGACTGACAGGACTCTTACTTTTAAATCCTGGTACAGATATAATATCAGTTTCTTCTAATTGCAATACTTGAGGATGATTCCCAAAGAAACTCATTGGATGCAGAGCAATGTATGGTTTTGCTTTTGTGTGAAATAGTTGTTCATTCGGTGACTGTAAAATTTTGGTTTATTTACAGACGACTATCAGTAAATATTAAATATATGTATCAGATAACATTACCTTGCAATAATTAAATTCATCTGCATAAGCAAACTGTGGATATAAACCGCTACATAGTATTAACTTCAACATTGTTAAATCTTTATAACTGCAAGCAGTAGCTGCAGTTAACAAATTTTGTACTTGGTTCGGATCGTTTCTCATGCGAAACTCGACATCTTTTATGTCAATTTCTCCATCGTCATGATCATTATCCTCAATTTGAATTTGAAAGGATTCTACTTTTAATTGCTTCCGTTTCCTAGGCTCGGTTTGTTTATAAGTTCTTTTTAACGATTTCAAAAGCTTAAGTTCTCCATGTCTCATGGCACGTTCGGCACTTGTCATGGAAGAATTAGGTTCTGGCAGACTTTTTAATAAATTGCAATCCTGTTATAAAAGTTCTGGTAAAATACAGAAGTATTTTTAGAATAGTTTGGTAGACTAATGTTAGAGACAGCAACTCACCTGGAGTAATTCTTTAAATTGTGACCTTAGTTTCGTCATTTCGTAAAATCTTTGTTCCTCCAAACCTCTCCTTTTACACCATTTTCTACTGCTACTTCCACTGCCTCTAGATTCCTGAGAACTTTCCTGTTTCACTTCCAACCATTCTCTAAATGCGTTTAGCAGTGTTATTGGATCACCGTGATCGGACTCCAATTTTTTTCTAGACGTCTATAATATGCCGAATTACTTTATGTTAAACAAAGTTTTCAAAAATATACATTTTCAATTTTTATATTCTATTACCTCACATTCTGTATCCCTGTACGCTCTATTTGTGAATGGAGTTTGTATACTCAAGGCTGCAGCTAATGATAGCACGGGTTCCACTTGATGAAAAATAGACCCCATTATTAACATTTTTCCTATAGTTATATCAACGGGTAAACGCGCAAGTGTTTTTCCGATACATGTTATTTTTTCGTTATCCGTTAGCGCATCCTGATAGAAAAGACATGTATTTGTTTACAATTTCATTTATACTATGTAATTCCATTCACGCTATTACTAACATGTTCTTTCAAAGACAATATAGAGTTCTCTATGCTTTCTGCTGGCGGTGGTTCGATGAATGGAAATTTTCGCGCGTCTGGAAGTCCCATTGCTATCATTTGTAAGAGTGAAGAATCCAAAGGCACACGTTGTAATTCCGGAGTTGAATACTTTTCCAAAGCCTTATATTCTTCTTCTGAGTATAATCTATAAAATATAAATGGTCACTAATTTGTCAAATTTTCACAATATTATAAATCATATACTACAATGTGTTATAATACCTATAACATACACCAGGTCCAGTTCTGCCAGCCCTTCCTTTTCGTTGTTCTGCACTAGCTTTACTAATCCAAAACTCCTTAAGTCGTTGCATTTTGCACGATGGATCGTAACTCATTTCCTTTACTTTTCCGCTGTCAGCAACAAATCTGATTCCATCTATAGTAATAGAGGTTTCAGCAATATTCGTAGATACAATACATTTTCTCACACCTTCTGGAGCATAATCGAATACCTTGAAGAGCGGAGTCATTTTAGTCGTATCATAATTACACAGATGAATTGTTGTGTAATTCTCGCACAACGATGGTTGGGTCACTGTAGGCTCGTTGCTGAATAATTCACATCGTGCGTCACTTACGAGTGACCCAACCATTGGCTTTGACGGTCCGTCATGCGTGATTTATAAAAATATTTCGGAAAAACATTTACTTTATCTTGTTCGCTAATAGCTAGAGTACTGTGAAGTGGCAAAACTATCCAATTATTTTTCTTTTCGCTATACTCCTTTGCTGCATCTACAACTGCAGTAATTTCGCTCATTCCACTTAAAAATATTAGTAAATCCCCTTTTTCAGCAGCTAAAAATGTCAATGATTGAAATAACCAGATTAAAAAAGAATAAAAACATGTTTGTTAAAACGAAGATGAAATATTTTACCTGGATATTTTTTATCTATCATTTGCATGATTTGAATGTAAGGACTTGGATTAAATCTATCATTTTTATATCGGATATCTTCTATAGTAACTGGCCTATACAATAACTGAATAGGATACAGACGTCCAGGAACCTATCGATACAAAGAAATTGTTTATATAGCCCTCATAGTTTCTTTTAAAGCATTTAACAGCTAAAAATAATTATCAATATACCTGTATCACTTTGACAGCTTCTTTTGCAAAGTAATTGCTAAAAAGTTCAATGTTAATAGTAGCAGACATAAGAACTAGTTTTAGATCTTGTCTTTGATTAATAATACATTTCATAATACCAAGGAGAAAATCTCCATGTAAATGGCGTTCGTGTACTTCGTCCAAAACAATTACATCGTAAGGCAACAATCCAGCTTCTCCAGACAACTACATAAAATAAACAATTAGTTAATATTGGTATCATTGTAATAACACCCAGTGTATAATCTTTATTGTTATAGATTTATGTTACATCTGCTCTTACCTGCCTTAATAAAAGGCCCTCTGTAATAAAGGTGATTTTGGTATCTTGATTTTTTTGTTTTTCAAAACGAATTTGATAACCAACATCGTTGCGATTTTCTGTCAATGTTTCAAAGGCAACACGTTTTGCTAACGATATACATGCTATTCTTCTTGGTTGTGTACAAGCTACAAAGAAATTTTTATGTTTTATAGCATCAAGATGTTGTTCTAATTATCATAATCAGTATACGTACCAATCTTTTGAAAGCCTGCTGCATATAAATATTGAGGTACCTGAGTGGATTTTCCGCAACCAGTATCACCGGCTATTATGACTACTTGCTCCTTTTTTACTGTTTCAATAATCTTATGTTTGTATTGGTGAACTGGCAAGTTTCCTTGTGATTCCCTAAGTTTCTTTAATTTAGTAAACTTTTCTTTTTGCTTGAAGTCTAAGTATAAGATAATTATATTTTGGAACTTTAGCAATCGATTTTTTGTCAATACTTCAATTGGTGGAACACGTGCGAATAATTCATTATAATTTGGGCTCAGTTTAAAGTTTATACAATGTACTTTGTGGTACGTTTCGGGAACACCAATGGAGTTCAATGAAAAATTTGGTGGAATATCAGGCGTTTTTAGCTTCTTTTGTATAGCTTCATATTTATTAACAAATTTCCAAAAATCGTTGGTATCCTGGATTACATTTAAATGTCCGGAGAATATTTTATTTAATTCATATTTGTATTTACTGAAATAGAAGTCTTCACAAGCGTTATCAGAGGTTCCTTGAGAAGGATCCATTTCTTTATCTGAAATACATTTTTTCCCATATCCACTTCTACGTGACGATTTCATTCTATATTTATATTCTTTTTGTTTATCATCATATTGATATTCACATTTCGATTTACTATTAAATTCGTATCGAGAGCTCATACTTTATTAAAATATCTTAAATTGTTTTGAGGGACATAACCTTCAAAGTGTCTTTTTAACACTTCATCCTTTTATAAACTTTAATATTAATTAAACTATTTCTTCACTATATCCTTAAACACATTTTCGATCTGAATATGCTTTATTTATATTAATATGTAATATGTTTTGTATAAAAATATAGATGATGCATTTACTTCCACAATATAACCTTTCTACGTTATACTAGCATAACATAATAGTATTGATACGCTATCGCGTTAGTAGGCCTTTATATCTAGTAACATCGAATCAACTGTCGACAATATAAGTATCGATAGCGATAATAACTTAGGAGCGAAATTCGAAACCGGATGAGCGTACTCCATACATAAAGCTGTATATTGTTTGAGTATCAGTCGTAAGTTGTCGAACAAAAGTTGTCGAACTTCAGATCTTATAACACTTCACTTAGAAGATTCTGACGATTATTTATTGCAGAGCATAAAGAATTAGCTAAGTCTGTTGAATCACGTACCACCTCTGGAGGTTGCCAGACCCCACGTTATATATAACTTCATTCGACTAGGCCTATTTAGAAGGGCGATCAAGAAACTAAGGAAGAGGGACCAGAGCCGAAGTGGTCGAAGAAGAAGCCTCCGAGAGGATATGAATATAAACTCTCATTAAAAAGATCTCTTGTTATAGAAACGCATGACGCTACGGCAAACTATGATATCCATGCGATATATTAAATGAATTTTTCACAGTGAACATTCTTATTTAATGTGTAACTGCATCATATGTTATTATGCTTTAACACTGCGGTCAAAAACTCGAATTTATTTCTCGACATTGCATATTAATTTTATTTTATCTCTATTGCATAACTATTACTATTCCATCTTAATCGAAATGTACATACTGAGTTTTCAAACACTTTTCGTGATTTCGAAAACGACAGTCGTTTTTCGCGAGACGGATTCTGCGAAATTCCAGCTAGTTTTCAAGAAATTCTCTCTTTCATATACATATGTTTGTAATACACATTATTCTTCCGTTTATGTTATATTACTATTGACATTGCTATAAATTGAGAACAGTAACGTAAAAAGTTAAATAAATTTATTACGAATGCACAAAATGTTACGAATGAAAATGTTTTCGATGCACAAAACAGTTCAGGTTTCTATTAATATCGATGGGCTATGTGTCCAAACATTTCTGTTAAAAGTTTAAAAAATGATGTTGTTTAGAACATGTAATCGACAAAAACTATAAAAAGTAAAATACATCATATTCATTAAGGAAATTTATCAAAGTTTTTCCGTTCCAATATCATTATTATAATACATTATTTGGCATTCCTGTTTCGAAACTTTACTTAACAAGTTTACTTAACCAGTTTACTTAACAAAAGATAACTGCAGATATGTTTACCTACTGTTCTACGAATATAGAGATATGAAAGTGCGATGTATCCTTAAAGCCTTTGAATCACAATAGATTATAATTAGAAATCACGTTTACACACATATAATGGCCGATTTACATATTATCATCGTTTCTAATATAAAATTATCATTGAAACTAAAATTTCGTATCGGCATATTATTTTCTTTTTAATTCCCCCAACGTTTTTGTACAAAATAATGCAACAATTACCTCTTGTCGTCTAACGTATCAAACGTCTGCTACAGAGGGATCGTGCTATAAAACTAAACAACACAAGAATATATCACAGAAGGCTATTGATATCGAATGAGACTCTCGTCGATGCGGTCTCCAGTACAGGTTCGCTTCCAGCCAGTGTTACTTGACGCGTTCTTCGCGGTGCCATTTATCATCGACGGCCGTCACTGAATCTCTCGATTGCAGCGATATCACCGTGTGTAGTTAGTGACAGATAATAATGCAATCACGGGTTTCGATGCGGTGCCCATTTTCAGACGCGTGAGCCCGTCGAATTTCCCCGATAACCGATTTTCGAGGGAGAGACACGATCGTGCCCGTATCTCTCGAAGTCGATTGACCTTATCACGCTCGCCAGATTAGCGTCAATCGGTTGGATGAGTGTTGCTGCCAGTGTCAGCCGATGGTGAACGTGTCCCGTGTGCCATTTGGAACATGATGGTCACCGTGGTCCAGGCGAAACTAGCGTCAATGATTATCATTGGCGTTGGTAGTTTTGTCGTTGGCATTGCACCGGCGTGTTTCGTTTCCCGTGTACGATATCTTCAACAGAAGCTTTTGCTATCGTGCACACTATGCTTCGGTGGCGGTGTACTGCTTGCAACATCTATTCTGCACATGTTACCGGAAACTCGCGAGTCTATGCCAGGACACGCGGAACTACTGTTCTCCTTGGGTTTCCTGTTGTTGTACGTTATAGATGAGTGTGTTCGTTACTTTTGGGGCAGCAGCGATGAACATGCTGAACAGCCGCAGCGTTACGATGGTTGGAATTGGAACGTGGGAAATCAGTACGTATTTTTTTCCTACTTTTCTCTGGATGTGAAGTGTATGGTGGTAATTGAAATGCTTACGAGTGTCACTTACGTAAAGCTGTGATTGTGGAGGTCGGTGATGTTTTATTGGCACGTAGTGTAGAGATAAGGATGGCCAATGATCAATGGTATGGTGAGATTGGAATAGTTTGAACTTTTTTGTTTTTAGCCCGAAGATCTGCTGGAGTATTGTTCTGTTATTTAAACCATCGTTCATATCGTCATTCAAACTTGTTAGACACGATTCCTCAAATCAATTTTATATATTCCTGTACCCCGAGTTTTTTGTTGTTTTAGATATTTAACGAAGCAACAGTTATTTTATTAAATCGGCGTATCAAGTATTGAGTTGAAATGTTTTGTAGAATTGTACATCAGGTCGATAAAGGCACGCACGATTTTTTAAATAATCAGATTATCTTATTGAATCGGTAGTAGATAGTATATTTCATGTAATTTTAATTATAAAGGATTTAACTATAATCTTGTACCGAAGGGAGGAATTTTTTGCATAGTACAGCTGTTAGTAGTGAGTCTACAGTATATAAATATGTGTCCGTTATAATCTTATCCAGACGGCATAATAACAGACTATTACGCACTCCATGCACTTCTATTTTTAACTAAGTCTTTGCTGTTAGCCGTAGCTCTGTACCTTCTGGCAAAGTGTATGCATTTAATCGTCAATCGCCTCAATATAAATAATTTAGTAACAATAAGAGTAATACGGGATTTTATTTTTAACGGTTCAATGATACGTGCCAAGTCTTTTTAAACGATCTGCAACGATTGACAATAGAAAATGGAACGAGAAATATAAAAGATGCACTACGTTCTTGTCTGACTGCCGATAATTATGTTATTCTTTAGGTTTTCTTGTTACATCGGTTACTTTGTTGAACGCCCACATGAATCTTTATCTGTTTATACATATGCGGTAAGACAAGCGAAAGTAAAACACGATGACGAATAGTTCTATTTATCTTTTGATGAATATTACCATCGACAGCGGGCTATTTAGAACAGTCAGTTTATCTAGAAGCAATGAGGTATTTGCATATTTTGGGGTATTATCCGAAATTATATGTTTAAATATTTTATAGTGTATGTAGTGTAATACCCTAATAAACAATAATGTTTTTTTAATTTTTTATTTGAATAGAGGTGAATTAAATTATTATAAATTAGCGTGGTGAAATTTATACAACACGAGTGGAGTGCTTATGTATCCTGACACAATTCTTGAAAAATTTTGTACGGTAATATTAATTACTTTCATGCGAGATTAATCAATTGCAATACAATTGAACGGCGTTAATCAGATATTATCTTTCTGATATCGTATGATTTTTTTATTTTTATAAGTTGATATAATCTCTCGCGGACGAAACATGAAGTTCAATTTATGACTTAGTACTTCATCGTTAGTACTTCAACATATCTATATTGGTAGATCGGGCCTATGCCTAATTGTACTCTTTAACGCGAGAACAAAAATACAAATGATATCGTAGAATTTCGATATTGTTGAAAAGGACAGTCGATCGTAAAAGAAAATACATAATTTCAGAATAAAGTAAAAAAACTGTTCATTGTTTGAAATTGTAACAGTCTACAAAAACGAAATAAAAACACAGCTTTATACATAATATATTGTGTATATCAAGAAACTGTTACATTAATTGATAATTGTAAGTTATCGTTCAAAAATCACAGAACTTTTCTGCCACGTTTTTTTTTTTCTTTAACCAGTGTAAGATTTAATTATCGATCGTGTTCAGTTTAAATTTCATCGGGCGATAGCGGACCATTGATGAACCGGTCAGCCGTGTGTAACGCGAAAGTCAATTACGAGAATGGATTTCTGGATTGCAGGGAGCGATGTCGGAACCACTTGCACCAAGTGAACTATTGCTCAGCTACACGGTCCATTAGGAACATTTGCGCAAGCGACGTTGATTCAAAATCGCCTTACCAAAATCTAACCGGACACGGGGCGAGCACCAGCTGGAGGAGTACTCCTTATGGCGCGTTGCAATATGCACCGAGCGCGCCGACTGGTTGCAACGAGGAGGAGACGTTTTTATGCCATGGTAATCATTCAGAACCTTGCGTCGATTCCAAAGCAAGTGTTATGGGACTTTTATTGGCCCTTACAGTTCACTCTGTCCTCGAGGGACTAGCGATTGGCCTGCAGAAGGCAACATCAGAGGTACATGCAATGCGAAACGTTTCGAATGATGAAATAATATTACAGGAACGTTTAATAGATGGAGAAAAAAAGGGGAGCGAAAAATTAATTAAACGAATACGTTGCGTGCAAATTTTAATTCAGTCGTGATTTGCCCCTTCCAGTTTATCGTTAAATGTTAGATGCGATTTTTAATAGTGTATCAGATTTGTTATAGTAACTAGTTCAAACTTTTATTGTTCACTGTTTATTTAATTTTTCGTGTTAAAATGAATAATCTGGTAAAAGTTTATTTCAGGCTTACAAATTTATCCTTATATTGTTCAAAGAATGTCACACCCAGATGCAAGATAGAATTTAAATAGATTCTGTGTTTCTGATTTTCAGGTATTTTTATTGGTTGGAGCAGTGGCCTCACATAAGTTCGTCGTTGGTTTTTGCTTAGGTTTAGAATTAGCTGGAGCTAATAGTACCTTTCTCAGGCTTATACTAGCAATTTTGGTATTTTCTGCTGGATCTGCGGTTGGTATTGGGGTTGGAATGCTAACATTCCGAGTGAGTAAAAAATCTATCTCAGTTTTACCTTCGTCTCGATCCAATTTCGAAATGCAATGCAATCTCAATGTTCGCTTGCAAGGAAAGATATCGAACTGTCCGCCTCAGTGGATATATTAAGCAGGTGAAAATAAGGAACACGTATTTTTTTATAGCGGCCCAATCGCAAGTTTAGGAGGTGCCCCTTGAAGTTCCAGCAGAAATATGGTATCACGAAAATTGTCACAGATATAAGAAAACTTCTTATGGAAAAGTTTCATCAAAATCGGAAATGGACAGTTCGATCTGTTTTCTTGTTAGTTCTATTTATTCTGATTTAAGAAATGTATAATACTTAAGGTGTAAATATCAAAGTAATTTTATTTTTGTATATATCGAAATTTATGATTTTCGAAATTTACAACAAATCCTTAGTATCAATCTTTAAAAATATTTAATTACATTGTAAAATAATATCCGAAGTACATGAGTTCAATCAGGTAATTGAAATTTGTGATCGTTGGACAATGATACTAGGATAGCTAGCAGCTTTTATAAGCAGCAGTACTTGATATTTTTCTTTGGATGTAAGGTAGAAGATCATTAAAATTGTTTACTTGCAAAGACTACTTCGATTCGTAGAGTAATCAATAATTCGAAAGGAAAGTAAATATTATAAAAATAGAAACAAAGATAAATTAGTTACAAAAGCTATACTTACAGAAAGAAGAAAGAAGGACAAAAATTAAAATAGACGGGTGGATGAAAAATTTTGATATTTCTTTGATCCGATTGATCCCATGTGTTCCAAATATACTATGGCACAATACAAATAAAAATAACACAATAGTCATTGAAAATTTATGTCCGCCAATTCTAGTCGCTTATCAGCGTAACAATTACGAATTGAATCTAGCCTACGTATACAAAATTTTCCACCCACACATATATGTAAATGATGCATTGAGAATCGCAAGTGATGATGTAAAAACAATTTGTGCAGATGAATAACAAGTGGACGGATGTCGTTATATCCATTCTACAAGGTTTAGCCGGTGGAACATTGCTGTACGTGACTGTCAGTGAAATTTTGCCAAGAGAGCGGGCGAGATGGCATAGAAACCCGAGGCGTTCAGCCGGTATTTGGCAGCTCTTGTCCGTGATTCTTGGCTTTGTTGTTATTTTTCTATTAAATAACTACGTGGGGACGTGAACCTGAAATTCTCCTTGTCTGTAGCCATACGATAAAATAAATTGTGCAGAAAACGAATTCCAATAGCAGGATATCCAGGACTAAAAAGAAAGAAATTCACTACAACAACTTCTGGAATAGATTTACTTGGGAAGCTATATTTGTTCATGTATAAATATGAGTTACAGAGGCATGGAGTATCGTGCCGACGGAAAAAGAAGAAGGTGAAGAGGGGTTGGCGTGAGTGAGCCGGAGAAGGTAGGAGGGTTGATATAACGTACTTTAAATATTGCATAAAAATAGAATATTGTGTCGAAATCGATACAATATTTTAATCTTCGCTCATTTTTTTTTCTCCGCGCGTTCACAATTGGATTTAAAAAAAGGATAAAGTGCGAGATATCATATAGTAGTAGGTAATTGATTGAATGTTTGTTAGGAATAGGATATGTGTAATTTATTAAAATTTATTTGACGTGATTTAGAGGATTTAAATATTTTATTTACGATGAAAAGTCTGATTCATCGCAGAACGAAACATGTATAATAATTTGTCAGCTCCACACTTTCCAGCTCAATTATTTTCAACACGAATAGAGTAAATTATTACATACTTCTACTGTGTCGCATAAAATATAACGAATGGCAGATATAATTTTAGAAACAAATTGATTGCACAAACTGCATATTTCGGTTGTTAAATAATATAGATCTCAAAATCAGCGGATTGCTTTACAATTAATGACAGTGAAACAAGGTCGACAAAATTTGATCACCAATGGAAATACTTGCTTATTATTTGCATGTAAAAATACAAGTGCAATTGTTATTGGCGGAATTTAGGCATCGATCTTCTTAAAATAGAATTACTTTTTCTACGTATATCGTATATGCCGTATATGCGTATATGCCTGGATGCAAGATGTCGTGCTATCCTTTTCATTACAACTTTTAATGGGATGAAGTGCTCCGGACCAGTTTTCTTTCGAAATCCGCCCAACGATGAGTGCTTTCCGCGACACTGGTTTACATTGCCCTGGAGCAATCCAAGAGAAATGGGATCAAGATTTACAGACATCCAAGCTTCTTTTAAGTTAGAAACTTTTCTATAAACACATTATTTATTGCCGCCGATGTTATGCTATTTTCACATTACCTTTGGACCGTAACTTTCTTTAATGTTCAGCTCAAGTCGAATCTAATCTGAATTACATCGAGATTTACTTTTTTATTACGCGAATCATGATCCACGGTTGCTGGAAGGCTTTAGTGAAATAGTTGCGATTGTTCGAGTTGCATCGCACTGTAATCTACTTTGATGCGCCTCTTTCGTTATAATACTGTTGTTTAAATTGCATGAAATAGATTATTAAAGTAATTCGAAGTTTAAGCTTTATTTCCCTAAGACAATCCACACGATTTGGAACGGATTTAAAAAAGAAGTTTAGCTAAGGATGAAAAATCGCGCCTCGGAATAGTATTGGAGATGCTTACAATTAAATGACAAGTTCCATGTTCGTTTGTGTATTGGTAAATTTTCAATATGCTTTTCTTATGCATTGCCTCGTGTCACATCAAAACACGATGCTTTTTCTCTAAAGACTTTCATTTTTTTATTAAGCTTCCATAATTAATATCATTCTCGACTACTATCATTGTAAGTACCAACGAGGTTTCTGTAAAACTTCACAGCAACGGTGATTAATTTTCTAGAAGCACTGGCGCATTATTCGAGGAAACTTCGATGAAAAATGAATCGCGATAGCCAAAGATCTATCATCGCTTTGACGGCTGTTCTTATGGGCAACGGTAACCGAAGGGCGAGGGAAATTTTTCAATTTCTTCTAGGTATTTTTGTCCTTGCCATTGTTTTCTTCGAATGGTACGAGAAACGAGAACATTTAATTAAAACATTGCACGTGAGAGCTATTGAGGATCGACTATTCTATTACCACATTTTCACCTTTCAAGAGTGTAATGTAATAAGTAAGAAAAATCTGTTTTACTGCGATTCCATAACTGATAAATGATCCCTTTCAATGATCAATTTCTGCCGCAAAATAAAGTTACTTTATAAATTATTTTATAAAATGCGTAACACTTTCGAGTACTTGTTAAAAAAAATGCAACCAATCGTACTTGAAAAATTTAGACAAAATACTGTTCAATAGAGTGTGACTACTATGATGTGATCGCTTCATAATTTTGCGCAATCTAGAGCATCAATATTTTATTTAGGAACGCTGCTCTGTGATCAATAAATTTTCTTGTCGCAAGATCATAATACAACCACGGGATAATTATAGTTTATCAAAGCAACTTGAATTGAACCATCTCTCGTGTCGTCCAATTTGTTTCATTGATAAACGACATTTCATAAGTTTGAATATACGTATCGACTTCTCTTCACCGCACGAGTGGTCATTAAAAATCTAAAACGGGATGTCATATTAAAAATATAGCATACAGAGTGTTGAAATAATGAGGGGAAATAGTATTGGTTTAAATTAATTGGCCATTCATTTTAACATTATGAGATATCGAAAACATTTTATTTGCTATAGGAAAATCACTCAATACAAACATGACAAATACTCGTGTATTTGCGTTCGATGCACGTTGAAAATATTCATAGAAAAATATTCTTTTGCACTTTATAATATCTTTCATTATTTGGTGATTTACTGATCACACTTCTTACGCGATTTCTAGTATGTATACTGAAATATTAAATTGCTGACGAAGGACAATCCTCTGATAGACGAATGAGATTAATGAGCTCTCCGTCTTATCTGGATTGGAAGCGATCGGAAAGTATAAATCCTGATCCATTTATTTTGTTTCTGTTTTTCGGCTCTACAGCTAATGGATCGTACATATTTCATCGTGTGTTGTCGTTTGATCATTTTGTATTTATCGTATACTCTTTTTATGTCATCGTTCTATTGTACATGCTGTACTGCATCGACTGATGAATCTAGTTGACAAAAGTTACATTATGAGCACCTACATGTATATTGTGCTCATGGAGAAAAACGATGCACGATTATTCTCATTACTGTTTTCATAAGGTGCTAAAAATTGGATTAAACATCTGATTTATTGTTCACTCTTTCGATTAGCCAGACGTTTACCAAACCGTTAGTTAATAATAACATTAATTCCATCGAATACTCTGTTTTATTTCGTTGCGTAGATTTAGAATATGTTGCTGACTTTATACAAGCTGTTCTTAAAATGTATCGTTTAATTTTAAAAGCACGTTGCCCCAATGGCGATAATAAAAAGAAGTACGAAATAGTACATTGTAAGCGTTAAAAAAGCAATTAAATAATATTCAATTCACGTTCTGTGCAAATAAATAGCACAATTGCACAGCAAAAGTTAAAATTCCAGTACATCACATGAATGAAAAGAATACCCAATTACACACATATGATCCACCATGGAATGAAAAATATTTCTAAAATTTCCTGTGCTTTCGGTTATAATGATACGCCCTGCTAAATAGTATATTTGTGCCTTTCACTGTCTACGATTCAATGCATGGACGGTGGTGTATGTACTTTCAATTCGATCTGTAAACAATTCTTTGCTGTGCACAATAGCGGCGTGCACAATGCCAGTTTTCAGATCCTTTTACTTTCTTTCTTTCATTCAGCATCGTTTGACTAACAGCAATCTTAAACAGGCCTTAATTATTCCTCTGCGTTGCAAACACGAAGTGTTCCGTGCTGTGCAATTTCCCAAATGGAGGCCCTCGGGCCGATGGTAATTGCAGCGTGATTGTGAAGTCGGTTTGAACGTTTTCTTTGCCCTGCGCGGCTCTATTTTCGCGACGAAATTTTTGTTCTGCTCGCGCCAATTGTTCAGAACGGAATCGTGCTGCAGAATTCAATCCATTAGCGTGTTACTTTAACTCTAGCACCACCTTGGAATACATTCGCACTCAGTAATGTTTCGTTCTATCTTCTGCCTCGTAATCGAATTCGTTACATCCGGTTTCGTCTGGGGATTCATCTTGTTCCAGTTGAAAGCGCCCGATTAGCTTAATTCGTACCGATCGTTCTTGATTCATGGAACGAAGCTTCTTATTAGGTGATTACTACTAAAACTTCATTGAAGTTTACGTGATTGTAGGTTAATGGGATTGGAAGAACGGATGAAAGGAAATGAAAGAAGATAAGAGGAAAATGAAGATGTTTTTGCTTTGTGAAAATTGGTAAAAGTTAATAATTGCGGTAAACGTTGATAATGGAACAATAAGATATGATTACCAATAACGAAAGGGTAACAATTTGCTATACCAATAATTATAATACAATTCAATACACTGCATTTGATCTCACATGTTTGAACTACAAAAAACTGTTCTGCTACATGGAAATTCCTTTACCAGCAAATCCAATTACACCTCTATAAAACATTCACGAGAGTCGCGGCAAACCGGAAGGGGAACAAGCTGCAAATCGTAATGGCCTTTAAACGAAGCAAATGAGGGTACAGATCGGCAGAAGCTCGAGAACAGGACGTTTCAAACTAAGTTCCAGTAATTCCCTAGCAATAATAGCATCGAAATTTCATTTCCCTGTAATTGCTAGCCGCTCGACCGTTTCGCATCGCTCGAGTTCAGGGATTCTACCGGTCAGGAACATTCTTCATTCCTTCAGGAATCATTGGGGATCGATTTTTCTCATTAATATGACGGAAGGCCGGGATGATTGTGGTTTACTATCGCGGAAGATAAGCAAAAACTCTCGATACTCGATCGTATCAGATCCGACCAAATCCACTGACGTCATTGTGCTTGCTATGTGCTATCGTCAGAACTCTCGTTTGAATCTCTAATTAGGAAATTTGAAATCGATAGAGTCTTCGTGTTCTCTTCGCCTGAACTGCATAAGAGTTTTTACGAAATCCTTAGAAAATTGTTGCACGGTTTTATCCTCTTGTGAATGGATAACGGGGTTCGATGAGGAGTAGTTCGAATAGACCTTTGTTCATTTGAGCGTCAAGGAGAGCTGATATTGAAGGTATGTATCGAGCGATGGTTCGAGGGGCTTAGTTTTTGTATTATAAAAAGTTATCTACTTTTTTGCCATATTTTTTATATTAAAGCCCAAAGTGACAAAAAGTGATACAGTTTTAGAATGTACAATTGTTAAATGTATTATGTTCGTAGTCACGTTTGGTTTATCGTTTATGCGTTTCTTAGTTAGGTCGAAGGTAGTACAGGTGGAACACAGAATTTAGTAATGAACACAATAGTAATGCCTAGAAATAAAATAATTTCGAAGATAAGAAGTTTTTTCCAGCTGTCTGTATACCCAATTCAAAGCTTAACATTGAATAATATGAAATATTCGAGAATTTGCAAGGTATAATTTTTTACCCGGTGTTTATGATAGTTTCTTTTATTTAATTTTTGTTAGTACTACGTACCTTTAAAGCGTGGAACACTTTTTGTATTGTATATCCTGTATATAAACTATCGATTTTCAGTATCAATTTGTCAAATTCTCCTATATTATTTATAATATTTCCTGAAAAATTTATCGCTAGTCATCAATACCTTTTAATCGTTAAAATCAAGATGGAAAATAAAAAAAAATTGATAAAGGAAAATACTGAAAAATAATGAAATCTACTCGCACAGGGGGCAAAGATCACACGGATCGATGAAGAGATACAAACAAATGATCACTATATATGTGACTAGAAGTGATCGCAAAATATGGATATCATGAATATCACTTTTTCAATCTTCGTGGTAGCAAATCGAATAATTTGCAGTTTCATTTTTTGTGTCGTTGCACATCGAGGGCAACGAATATATTATTCAGATGGTTTGCAGCTGAATGGTATACGCATGCCATACCTTGTCATCTCCGTTGTCGCATAAAATTTTATTACTTCTTCCCTATGTTGTACTGCGATAAATAGGAAATGGCAATAAACTTGGTGTTGCTTGCGAAATTCAAAATTATTCACGAACAAAATTAAACAAATTCAGCACACCTTTGTTTGATATTTTGATGGGAATTATTAAAATTTGGCAATTTTGTTTCTAACACAGAATTAGTAATTAGAATTGGATAGTCTAGCCAATTTGAACATTTAAGGTGACAATTAGAAATGCTTTATGTGAAACACATCATTTCAAAATGTGGCCAAGAATTCTATTTTTTCGATACGTTGATTCGTTCTCATCTACGTAACACGGTGGCGTTATAAATATAGCAGATAGTGAAGCGTGCACTTCACGAGCCCTTAACTCTTACTTTCTTTCAGCGTGGATATCGACCACCCTTCCATCGATTCATTAACGTTAAAAATAACACTGTGAAAATACGTATTAAGACTAACAAAGAGGATCAAAGCGAGCATCCCTTTTCCGCTGAATGATTTGTTACACTGTTATCGAAAAATTACTTCAACCAATATGGAGTGCTTCGTGTACTACGGCGGCGACTATCTGTGAGACAAGTTCTCTGACTGTAAAAATAAAGGACAATGCGTTTAAATGGCAAAGCGAGGATTCTTAAAGCATTGCAACATCGGCAAGATATCGTCCGTTTATATCGCGAGTACCGACGGTGGCATAAATGGAAGATTTCTTCTTAATACGCAACAAAGTAATTTCCTCTCATTGCACTTTGATTTCTTAAGCATAATCATTTTCTTTTTTACGTGTTTCTGTTCCAAGATTTTTACCCACTACTCGCGCGCTTCTTCGTTCTCAACTTTGACTATATCAGATGTTTGAATATTTATGAACTCTGTTCCGCGGAAAATTCTTTCATTAGCGTATCAGTGACGCAGAGCCGCGCGGTATGGTCATTATGATTAGGCGGTATCGGGAAATATTTATGGTGATTCATTGTCGTACGAAAGTGATAACCACTCCTCGAATTTTCTCACGTCTTTCACCTTGGAGAGATATATGCGCATCCCCTGCCTTTTCTACCCTCATTTCTATCTATCTCAGTCTGCCCCTATCACTTTTCCCTTGACTACCAGCTGAGGTCCATTTTATACTTTCGTCCTTACCTCGTATTTTATTGTATTTATCCATGAGTGAGAATAATTTCTAATATAACAACTTATAATTTAGAATTATTAGCCGTTTCGGTCTTATTATATATTTTATGCAATTTTCTTCCACTTGACTAATTCATAGAATTTACCAATGTTGCTTTACGTATTAAGAATGTATACGAGTTCGTGAGTGATTCGTTTTCGAAACGTGTTCCATATGTAAACTACGCTTGATAAAACAAATCAATGTCAAAATTGACAAAAGCGGATATATTTTAAATACTTTTATTGAACACCACTTCCTGATACGCCCATGAAGTAAGCAAAAATGCAAATGATTTCCGTGTTACAGTAATATCATTCGTATTATTATGATTTAAGATACAACGCAAAGATCCGCGAATCAAATTCTCCTATTCTCCTTTCAATGATACCCATTCTATTTCTTCCCATCCTTATAAAAACTTCTCCAGTTATCCGTTTATCTATAAAATCGTTCTCGTAAAGAGAAAGATACTCTTTTAACACTTTTACTTCGCTGCCTGTATTTCCCCTCAGGTGTTCTTCATTTGCAATCAAATATATCCTCCTTCTTCTCCCTCCGCTCGTAAATTTTGCTACCTTTTATAAATCGTTTTATTGCCGAGAACTTTTTTCTCTCGGCCTATATTATCGACCCAGGGATATTTAATAGGACCGAGTTTATCGAGCTATTTAGACCAGGGACACGACACGTTCGGCGAACGGGAAATTGGTCAGTTCGGACCGAAATAATGTTCCCTTCTGCCGGCGCATGGCCATGTGTCACGGAATTCTGTCAATCGAAGTAGAACGACGTGATTAAGGAATGCTGTGGTTGCACACATCTGTGCGTGATCACCCTGCTGCTGCGGCAGAAATATCCGAGAACAACGCTGATAAGGAGCACTTCCGGGTTTCCTCGTGATATCGAGGCCCGCGTACGTTGGTAAAAGGTGTGATCAAAGAGTTTCAAAACAGTGAAGTGCATGAAGGAAGATACACATTAATATTCGGTTAATATGTGTAGCATAGAGAGAATATGCATCTTTAACAAAGAAACATAAGGTTATTTTGAAATGTCTTCTTTTGTAACGTGCTTATTACGTTAATGTTACGGGATCGTCAGTATAATATTGTTTCATATATTATCTTTAATTTGTATATTGGCGAGTAAAAGAAAGATGGCCCTGTGCAGTAGCGTTATTTGATAAATCTAATTGAAACTTCTGAAGTCGAAAGTTTAATATCAAGAAGCTATCTAACTACTGTGGAATAAAATTTAAATGGTTGTAACTCTGAAAAGGTCGCAATTATACGGATACCTAATTAGAATAAACTCACATCGAAAAGTCGTATCCTCGAAAGTTGAGGATTAAATGTCTTTGCCCCTGAATGCTCATAGTTAAAAAAAAGGTTCAAGTCTCAAAAGCACAGGACTATAAAGCTCTAATCCTCGTGAGGTATGGTTTGAGAGGTTCGGTCCTCGGAAACTAAAAAGTTCAAATTTGAAACGACTAAGGAGGACGACTTTCTTGATTGCGTATGCTGATAGTTGCACGGTTTCAAACTAAAACGTATCTATAGTACAATTTGCAGGGACCAGAAATTAATACAATGGTAGTTGAGAAACGATTTTGCTTAGTTTGATGTATTCTATCTTACGTATATCATATTTACAGTGACAAAGAATAATTGAAAATAATTCGCAATTCAAAAAGTAAATAAAAATTGATTGCTCTCATTATCGGTCACATTAAGAGACGAAATGAACAGAAAAATTTTAAGTGTTGATTATATTACTATCGTCATCGTCATTATCATTGGTCTTGCTGTACAATTTTATTATGTTAATACATTGCACAAAAAACAGCAACAGTCTATCCATAAATATATAATATAATAACATATAAAATGTAATATTTATTACATAGAAATGCCACAAGAGTACCTACTGTACGCGACTTTATTATTTCACCAATTTCTAATATACTATCCACAAAAGTACCTTAACACCATTACTTTTTTACAGCTACTAAATCCAATAATTTCCCCACTCGTCCATTAAAAAGTTTTATACCTTTCTTTTCCAGCATATATTCCGTCACTTGCAAAAAGAAATCAGCTTATCGAGCTTTCTCCACAACGTACAAATGCCATCAAATTTCATGCCCAAGATCGAACAGTGGATGTCCATAGTTGATCCAAGTTGGCTTTGATCCTCGATCAAGCATCCTTCGGGACATTTTGCTCTAACTGGACCGTTCGTTAGTATGGCGGGCAGAGTATTGGCCACGATTGTACAGGCTTTTGAAATGAAGAGCCTATGAGATTTGACGGGAACGACTGGCATTTTAATGGAGCGGCCCTATGCCTTTAAACGACATTATCCCAGTGTCCTTCCTCCGCCCTTAGGAATACCAACGGCACAGTTCGATCGCCGACCTCCGGCCTCTTCTAGGCACCAATAATATCGCGACACGGAAAGAGCGAAGGCGAGCGAAAGCGGGCGAAAACGAAACGGTTGGAATGGCGAGGTAGAAGGACGGGTGGGTAAATGGCGATAAAAGGAGAGAAGAAACGGGGGAAAGCGTTAGAGGGTGGAAAGGCATTTAGTAATCGGAGTTGAGGAATCTTCAATATGGAAGCGAAAGGAAGAGTAATGACATAATAATTGATCTGCGAAATTATCGTCTGGTGCTCTTGTTTATTGTTACTTGTTAATGGCTGTTGAGGGTAGTCCCTATTTTTGTGGATGAGCTTAATTGCTTTCGCGAGATAGACTATGCAATCAAGTTGAAGGGTCTGTCAATTTTGATTGAAAAATTGGCGATTTTGAATTGCTGTAACTTTGTTGGGAAACATCGTACAACAATCTACCTGAGATTACCTTAAAGGGTGAAGTCTTTACTTTCGCATCCATGAATGGAGTTTTTTCAATAACGGTGTTATATTAAAAAATGGAGTGGAATACTGAAGGCGCTTTTCTACACCGAAAGTTTGTCAAAGAAAACGTCTCTGCGGTGTATAATGAATTTTTTTGTCGATTGAAATTAACACAGATTTGAAGATTGAAGTCTCCCCTTTAAATTGAGCCCAGGTGGAAGATTATACGATTTTCTTATACGAAGTTACAGCAGTTCAAACATCGACAATTTTTCGATCAAAGTTTAGCAATCCTTCAATTTTGTTGCTAAGAATTATTATAGTAGAAAATTATACAATAGTAATTTGAATCTTCATTATACAAACTAGTACTCTTTTCTGTTATCATATTTAGTAAAGAGATTATATTAATTATATTAATTAATGGTAGGTAATAACAATAGTGCTATTAACTTCTCCCACTAATTACAAGGAGGTCAAGAGTTATTCTAGTCATTTGAGCATATAATAGAAGATAGTAATCTAATCTCTATATATCAAAACTACTTCTTTGCAAGTAGACTGAATGCGAAATTTAATAAATGTTTATCAAGAAGGTTGTCAAGAACTTAGTAATGAAAGCTTCACTCGTTAAGCTTATCAAATATTGCTCTTTCTGGGCATGGAAGATTAAGTTTCTTTTCAATTCTGTTCTGTTCAAGTAGTACATATCAACGAATACATCGCCCTGAAAGGCAAATTCTAGAATATGAAATTACATAAGTTAGCTTCGATTGTATATATCTATAATTCTTTAATCACTATTGTCTGTAAAAATAAAAATGACAATTCTTGATATTTATAACATTCAATAATACTATGAATATTAATAAACGTACCTTTGTAAAGGCAAAAACCATTTGTGACAAGGTACATGCATGCCGCGCATTGCGTTCTCGATTTCGCAACAATATTCTGTGCAATTTTTTGCGGACGGCTTTTTATTGATTGCTTCAATGAATCCCTGGGATGTTTCTTGTTTCACAAATATTGATCATCCATAGTCGTTCCGTAAATGAATTTCAAATAAATGGTCTGCCAGTCGCGAAAAACACAACAGCAACAGCCGGGTTGGAGACTAATTCTAAGTGAAGAAGTAAATGAATAATCAGACAGTTGAGTAAGTTCACGATGCATATATGCGGGGGGGCAAAAATTTTACTCAACGATTATAGTTTCGTGGCGTCTTCGGCACAATCTCACCGTGGGGTTCTTATTAACCTCCTTGCGATCCAATTGCAAGCTTTTAATTACTTTTGCCCGAGTAATATTCAGCTCGTAGTTCATTCAATTTCCGGATGCAAATTATTCGACGTTATACATTTAAGAAACTGGATATTAAAATAGCTGCGCCCGAAATGGTGAGCAATTAATTAAAGCCGACGACAGTTCATGGTTACTTGAAAACTTGTTACAAACAAATCTCCTGTATTCGCGCTAAATGTAGCTCTCACGGCATAGGATATTCGTAAATTGAAACGATATCATTAACCAGTTGTTTGCAGCACTTAGTTAGACTTAGACTTATAGAGTTAGATCGTATTTTTGTAGGTACTTTAATAAGAAACAGAAACCAAAGATTTTGTGAACTTAAAATATAGTTTGATTAAAGTACTCTTGGATAATTGTTATAATTTCGTTCCTCGTACACTAAGATCACATCATTTATACCTGTCATGCAAATTATGTCCTAAAATTACTTACCGAACCCATTGTCCAATTTTCTTCACGCAATATTGACATTTCATAGTGAAATATGAGTTCAAAAAAATTTCACGAAATCGAACCCCCATTGTTAAATGTCTTGTAGCTAATGGATGTTTCGTGCGTACTGTTGTTATGAGTGAAAAGACTGCTCGTAGGATAGTTCAGACTCTAATTCGTGTTCATGTCCGACGAAAGGACGTGCACAAGTGGGTCATTTTCACTTTCGGCGCGCCTTTCTTCCTCTGTGATTCCCTCTCGTAGACCACTTCGTCGTGGTGGTGCAATTAATAGTACGGGGTCAAGCGGTGCACTCTAATGAGGTCGACTATGCATGGGTCATCGCGTATATTTACCAAGTATTTGTAATTTTTTCAAGAATGTAATGCACGTTCTTAATTCATTTTTCGTGACTTCCAATATGCTCACTTTTCTGTTTCTGGTACATTTTCAACCATTTAAAATTAACTGAGGCAAGAAATTGAAATTAAGAAAGTGACGAAATATTCGATGGCTCTATTTGGACTCTGCGAAGAAAATGGAAATTTTTTTGGGTCGATGGGTATATTTATTTAAGTTCTTGTAGAACTTATTGAATGGGGAAACTTTCAGTGCTATTGGAGATGAAATATATCTACCACTGGGAATCAAATAGTTCCGCGCAAGGAAAATTTTATGCTGGCATTGCCGGTAATTTATTAGAAAGTTGTCAAATTATAAAAACGACAATTTTTCCTACAGGCATAGGACGACAATTTGGCTGACGTCATTCAATATTTTGCACTACCAAATTCATGTATGTGTAAAAGAGTATATACCATTGCGAGAAGCAAAAGCCATGACTCTTTAACTACAAGCAAGGAATGAATTCTTTAGTGTAGTTTATCCTTCATCCCGCAATTTCAAACCATTGTATTTATTTTCGCTTCATGGAATGTTTTAATAATACGTGCACTAGAAGTAAATATAAAATAACTATTAAATCAAGTTAACATATTATAACAATCCATTCTATGTAAAAAATTTGAAATACTAAACAAATCTCATTAATAGTAGTCGTCAAATCAAAGTTCGAACCGTAAAACATTAAGATTAGCCAACAGGAGCTTCCAAAATCTACGTTACAATACTTTATGCAATATATGGAAAAGCAACTGTGGCTTTGTCTATAGATAGAAACGCGAAATGTAACATATCAAGGGAACTTTATTCATTCCACGGTATTAGCAAAAAGCCAAAGTCTGAAAACATACAATAATGTATAAATGTGATATTAAACTATGGTTAACATGCGATTGTTGATTTATTTTCAATGTTACAGTAAGTTTAAAGTGTTATCGGAAACAGTATGGATATAAAGCGTGGTATTCATACCATCACCATTTTACCATAATTTCACACAAGGGATATTATATTGAGGATGAAGAATGGTCCCGATATATCGTGGCAGCTGAATTATTGAACGCTGAATACGCGAAGCTATTGCATTGGCACGCTACTCGAAAGATGGATTGTCCAGAACAGGCTGATCGGACTTCTATAGCTACAAGAATTTTTGAAGTTCTCGATCAAAAATTCCTTGGACATAGAACGCCATGATTTAGCTCGGGCAGAAAAAATTATATTTTAAGAACCATACATATGCAATATGTATATGTCCATATTAAATTTATATTTTTTAAATAAATAATGTTATTGAATTTTTTCTCTTCGGAACTCAAATCTTCAGGAATTATATACTTGCATACAATAAATATTATATAGCATAAATATAACATTCAAATTTCATTCAATTATCTTTAAATTTGTATTCCTCCTTCTTCTAAATTCTCGAGGACTTCACGTTGTCTAATAATTATTTCTCCTAATGATATAATATAGCTCATTCTATGAGCTCAATTGTACTTTCATTACATTTCTCATAACCAAGCTGTGGCTCGCATATTCTTTTATTACACACCCCTCATATGTTATCCCATCGAGCAAACCGAAGGAAAGGCTACGTGTGGTAGTTCGATTAAACCGCAAAAACACCCAGTATATATGGTTGTTGAAAGGTTGGACGAAGCTTCCACGAAAACGAGATGTGTGGAAAGCAATCCAATCTACAAAAAGTTTCATTAATCAGCTACGGTTGGACCGGTTAGGGAAGAAGGACAACACAACGAGAATGAATTAAGGACCAGCTGAGCTTTTTCATTTTATCTCCAACCGCTGACCTATCTCATCGATTTCGTTTCATCAACCGTTTTAGGAATCAATGTGACGCAGCTTTGCTCGATTACAAGAAATGGATTGCGACTTCACAGTACGTGTTGTTGATAAATCACAATTCCTATTACGTAGCGTGGCATAATCTTTTCTATCGTATTGTGATAATGGACATGATTGATAGCATGACGTATAAAAAATATTCTCATAGTATGGAGGGAGGGAGAGGGGGGGGGAAGTGGGGGGCAAGGCTCTTGAATGAAATCAAAATTTTTGCGAATGAATTTCGAATTTGTTGTTATAATGTAAGTCGTTAAGATGTACCACATGGAAAATACTGAATTATCCACAGTTCGAACATAAATTATTATTATTATATATTTCTTCATAACATGCATATATGATATTGAAACAAATTTTTCACATAACAGAAGTCTTTGAAAAATATTTATCGTACAGTTCTTGTTATTGGCGGTAGCTTATATTTAGGGGATGAAAATTCCTTTTGATGCTGGGGACGAAAACAACATCAACATCTGAGAAGTTAAGAAAACAAACTAATTAATGTTACAGACTTTGTTTCGAAATAAAAGCAATGAAAAAAAGGATAATTTAGAAAAAGGTATCTCAGTTTACTCGTCCCAATTAAAATATCCCGGTTTATAACCTTTCAATTCAAAAAAATTTTCCGTCATCAATTTCATTGTACAAAATAAGCTTCAGCACGAACACACCATTAATATTTATTGCTATTACACGCATACATACGACACTACAATCACACAGCAGATACAACATCGCGCATATGTGTGCAATGAAAAGAGGAATGAAATGAGTCGTAGAACATGCCTCAAAAACGGCGTGAAATAGTAAAATAGTCTTTCGCAATCGCAACCGAGAAAAGCTGGTTTATAGGCTTTTTATCTATCCATCTATCCATCTATCCATCTATCCATCTATCCATCTATCTTATTCACTTGCACTAAAAACGATTGGTCACCGGAATATAAACGAATGAGAGAGGCGAACCCGGAGATTGGCCTTCGTCGTTTCGACGAGGGTTGCTTTTAATTGATCGCCGACTTCTAGCCGAGCACCTTTGTCTCCGTATCGAATCCGTTTTCAGCGGATCCGGAGGGAGAAGGAATAATAATAAAGGGGGTGTGCGCGAAACGTCGTCGTTTTTCTCGTTACGTCACACCTGCTTCTCTATGTGTCGGTCTGTGTGTATGTAAACGTGTGGATCGATTGGGACAGCGGTGTATATACCTACGCCGGGATCTCTCAGTAGAAACGTCGTGGATGAAAGTGTTGCTGAAGAAACTTAGAGAGTATGGGGACCAATTGAATCTGTTATTCCAGGAAGTCCTCCGACCAGCCACTTCAATTACCTCCACCCCGTCCGTTCAACGTTAACCAAGTTCGCCCCCGATTTTTCTTATTTCGTACTGTTTACCATTTGTCGCTGCTGATTTTATTCGTCCGAAATCATTTTTTATTCAGAGAAGATTGACTGATGACCGGTCGATAATCGTACGCAGGTGATCTGTAGAATTGGGACATATTCTAATTATGGTAGAATTGAAATGAGACAAGGTTTGCGATTGCAATGCTTCTTTCGAAGAGAATCGTGCAAGATATCGTCGAAATCGACTGAAGAGAATATTTTGACCAAGCCTTCTACGTTAATTAATAATATTAACCTATTTAACTTGCAGCGTTGGTAAACAAATAGGTTCGAATTATTATAAAATATGTATCTTAGATTTTGACAATCGACGTAATTGTTAATACAACTGGCTCATTTCACTGTATGTCATGCTTCAAGGGAATGCAATTACGTGCACCTATATAGAATTGTGTGACTCGACGAAATTTAATTTGAATAAACACGGAAATTAAAATACTTTTAACACCGGCATTTTCTTCCTTTATTAATCATCAGTAGATTAATCAGTATTTTCTATTTCGTTCACATGATTGGAACTACGCGCGTTGTAGTTGAAGCTATTTTGAAAATATTCGAATTAATCAAGTGGCCTTAATTAAGCGAGCAGAACACCCAGTACAAACAAAAATTATTTCATATACAGGGGAAACTGCGTTTCCTGGTACAGGAAGTTGTTCAAATTCATATTTTCCAGCGACATGCAAATGCGGCCACTTTTTTCACCAGTACGTATTCATGTTTTTACCGGGAGAAATCTTGTAATTACTCTCCCGTAAAGCCGCTGTGTTATTGTCGAACAAAGTAGAAGCTGTTTTCATTGTTGGAAGAGGAATTCCGAGTTTTATTCGTCGACGACTCATTTAATCTCGCTTAATCGCAGATGTTAAAGAAGGGGTAATATTTTTCGTAAAAGAGGATGTCTTGTTTCTTAACTGCAGATTTTTCTTCTCGAAATAATTGAACATTTCATAGAACATACTTCAATTTTATAACTGTAATACAATATTTTACCGAAACTGTTTTTGCATAGGGTGAGTCCATATGGCTCTGACTGTCGGCCTTTTTCCTTACATATAACATCGAAGAATATGGAGAATACTGCCTTCAAAAGTCGTTTAGTACCATGAGGAGTATCGCACGATGGGATCAGCATCTACATGGGGACATGATAGAAATTTCAAGGTCGCTTCCATATTCATTCAAACGAGCTGCTTTCTTTTGATAAATGCCAAGCAATATCTGTAAAACATATCTCCGTATATTTTGGGCGTTAACAACGAAAAATTGACTTAAAATTGAGGTGAAATTGCATTGCCTCCCGACGTGTGGCTATATAGAAACTTAAATTGCATGGAACTTTTGATACAAGAAAGAATGCACTCGAAAATGTAGTTTATAATTGCAGTTTAGCATCGCATTATTGAAATTTAACAGAAATTTCATTCTACAAGAAATAACTCATCTAAACGGTCAAAGGTGAAAATATACGTGCATTAGTAATAAACATTTACAAAAAATATTGCATTCAAAAAGTAACAAGAACGCAGAATGGTTATAAATCAGTTTATAAATTTTGCAAACGTAAAACGCATTTTAAGCCTTCTAATTCACCAAATTCCCTTCGAAACCCGTTCATTAACCGGTAGAAACAAAGTTTTCGAGTTCGTATATAAATTACGTAGGTACATAATATCTCGATAATTTGGAAGTGATTTTCCAAACAAAAACGAGCCGCATTCTTTTCGCTTACGTAGATAATTTCCTCAGCAATTTCTCCAAACGCGTACGGCACCGACACAAAGCCTCCGCCCGGCGAAAGCGTCTTTTTGGAACAAAGTAATTCGTTGCTCGGATCTCTCCGGATTTTCGAGAGCTCTCTTTCAACCATTCGCCAGGGGACGAGAGAAATGCGATATGACTTAAAAACTTTCGTATTCGCAGTCCATTTTCAGCGTTAATAGCGCGACCAGAGGACAGCGGAAATGTATGAAAGGGTGCACTACCGTACGTGAGTTCTAAATGTTGATCCGTATGTTTCGCAAGCCCTCATACTATTTCGCACCTGGTTTCCCTATCCGTTTTACCTTATAGTTCTTTGTCCTTTTAAGCATGTTTGAAAAATATCACACGTGCTTGTTGCAATGGTCTAAATTTCGCGCAAACGATGCCGCGTGTATCGCGCGGGGTAATTACGTAGCTGTTAAAACTTTCGTACCATTGACAATATTTTTGCGAATAAATGAAACAACGTTACTGTAAGTCTCATGGATGATCATTGTCGATTCATATTCAAGGTTGATATCTCGTTCACACGAAATATCCCACTCGTTTTATTCGAGTGTATGGTTTTGTGTTTGCAAATCCTTTCCTTTTTAGCGAGCGTTGTTGATCTTGAACAAGTGTCGACCATGGACTTTCCTATTGTGCACGGAGAGGACGTTTCGTGCTGCGCTGCTAAGAATATAAAAGCCACTTGAAGGGGATAGCTTCAGAGCGAATGGCGGATGGAAGCTTTTAAGAAATGTTTTGTGCTGGCAGGTATTTACGATTCGTGTTGCTGTTTCCTGGTTACCTTGCAGTACATTTGAGTTGGGATAGATATTAGAAAATAACAAGATACGGATGAGACTTTAAACTGGATTAGAAGTGGTGCATGTGCTTATTCGTGTTCTATCGTATGTAGTGGATTTTCGGAGTAGCGTTACTGTAGCATGTTGTTGTATGGTTGTAATATTGGGCTTATTGCATCATAGTGTACGTGGCTGGTAGAAGATTGAATTATATAATGAATTTACGTAAAAGGAGTCGGTACACGTATTTGTATGTAATGTATAATAATTAACATAATGCACTTGCGCGAGACTGATTGTGAGATATTAATTATTGTACATTTAATGGGGAAATATTGAGTGTTCAATTAGTTTGGAACAGAACTGAAACGCATAACTTTAGTTAACAGAATTAATAATCTAACGTATTAGAGTCACGGTAATAATTGGTTTAGAGATTGCATTACTTGTACTGTTATTATTATGCATGGTGGTTTTATCATGTTAGATCAGAGTTTTAGAAAACTGATTTCAATGGATACTTTCGTCGCGTCATTACTGTATAGAACATAATTAAATTAAGAAAATAAGTCACCCTCTGTTTCTTGTATTTTTGATTAATATATTAATCAGAAAACACCAAGTTTTTCAGTGAAAGTTACAGAAGTAACCTCATTTCTTATGGATAAAAGTGCAAGGTTTGTTATTAATTAAGAAATCATAATAAAACAAAATACCTACATATCAATCCCAAATACTATATCGAATATTGGGCAATATTTACATCAATTAGCAATTTATTTCTCATCATTCTTGCATGTCCGATGTGAGAATTACACAGAATATTTTATACTGACATATTTCACCTCAGTTTCATGTTTAAGTACATCTATCAGAACCTTTTTGCCCACCCCTCAGTCTACTAAACTTCCCTTTTACGATGACAATAAAATCGAATCCTAAATTGCCCCGGTTCATCCAGAAATCACCACAGAGACATGCCACAGTCCGCTGACTTCGACGATCCGGCTCATTTTAGACGTTCATTTTTCGATAGATCGGGAAAGCGCGTCGCTTTTACAGCACGCCTAATCGCGCGGCCTCTTTTGGAAATTCATTGAGCCGGATTTTATGCAGCCGGCTGCCAATGGTCGTTTCATGGCGAGCTGCGTGGAATAAAATCGTGGCCGCTATCGACCACTATAAAATCAACGGGACATGGAACGTAAACGGGACGGGAAAGAAGGAGGAAACGGGTGGAGCAACGCACCGGGAGGAATAAGAGAGGAAAAAAAAGGGTAGAGAAGAATAAGGAAGAAAGGAGGAAGGTTTAAGAAATGCTTTGGCATCGTTTCAATTCAATCAGGTATTCCATTTTTGCCCGAAGACACAGAAGATGTGCTCTCTCGCCAGGTACGGGTCTAGGAATAGCCAGCGGCTTCGCGTCATATTATTATCGTTGCCATTAAAACATCCCCTTTAGTTAGCATTTCACCTTGCAACGGGGACAAAGTGTCGTCGGTGTGTGTTGGAGGGTGTACCCGTGGCAGAGAGCCGATCTTACACGCCACTGCTCGACAAAGTGAACCGGCGTCGTGCACGTATTAATATCTAGGGCCCACGGCTGGCACCTTCTCCCTCTGCTCCTTTGCCACGGGGTCGCTTCTGACGTTCAGCAATCTTCGTCGTCTGGATATACGGTTCTCAGGGTGATCGGTACACGTCGGAGGTGGCGGGCGGAGCGGCCGCCATGGCCTCGGAATATTATTTCGATTAGAAAATTCGCGTTACACCCGCATGATCTCTCTTCGACGTACGTTTAACGTATTTGTGGAACGGCATGATGCTTGGTATACGTTCTTCTCCGGTCGGCTGGCGTACCTGGGATGTATTGGGTATAAGAGGAGAGTGTGGTCCGCGATGACCGTGTTATAGGCGAGGCAAATGTTAACGAATGCTGAAGACTCAAGGAAGGCTTCCTTCAATGACTTTGTTCGGTTATTTCTTACGCAGCTTGTCGCGTAAATTAAATGTACAACCGCGTGCTTGTTATTCAGACTTTTCCTCTTTCCTCCTGGATTATACATTTCTTTACTGTATATCGCTGTATCACAATGAACTCCTTCCATGGCATAGTTCTCCTCAAATTTACAATATTGTTAATACTATGCGTAGTTCGGGTCAGCGAATACTTATAATCAGTCTCGAAGCCGATTTTTTTCTCACAGTCCTTGGTTTTTCCAAAAGTCTTCTAACGGTTTACTTCGACCCGATAGCATGGAATGGCCTTGCACGAGGCGTCTTGTAACTTTTTTCAGCACCTTTTACCTACCTACAGCAGAAAGTCCTTGATACGTTTTTTTTAAAGAGTGTGGGGCGTCAGGTATCGGAAGGGTTTGAAACGGGTTCGAGCTCGATCTTCGGAATAGTTGTACCGGAGCTGTGTGTCGAAATATGGGCAAACTGCTTATACCCTCGCAGCATAATATTTTTAGGCTATTTCGTAGAAAATTGAATAATTGCGATTCATGGAGAATTGATACAAATGTGCGAGGAAATGAAGGAAATGGTTTTATACACTATCATAGTGTTGTCATCGATGCTCGATTTGTTTAATACAACAAATATGTGAATGAATAATTTCGAGTGTTATTTAATTAGTAAGACAAATGTTGCTTTATTATAAACTGTATTTAGAATAATAATTAGAAAATTTTTGAATGTATAATTTAGGAATTTCAATGGTAGAGTGTGAACATCAACATTGTTCCGTGAGGTATTTCAGTTTTATAACAGTATCCATTACCGCAGTACTCGAGTTTCATATATTCCTCGTGCGAATTTTATTATAAGTGACGTTAGATAGCCCTTTACAGTTAACCGCGATTATCTGTCACCTATAAGGTAATGGTATATTAAATTTATGGCGACTCGCTGAATAATTAATGGTATAATAATACATGTATTCACCTACATTGATTACATTACGAAACTCTATGATTTCAATTAAACATTCCACGCATCAACAGGTACTCGTTCAAGTACATAATTTCCTTGAAAGTGTTTGTAAATTTGATAGAAATTACTAATCACATTCTATCTCGTGGATCTGCCATATTGCATCGCATAGTTGGAAACATTACGTGAATAATGATGTTCATGTTGAATCTGTTCGTCGAGCAACTGACCGTGTTCCATAACTTTTTAACGACCACCTAATAACTTTACCTCGATGCGCCGTATCGACATATTTTATTTTCATCGTCGTAATAAACCAATGTGCACACCAGGTTGATAACGTTAATAGGAGAGAAAAAAAGACGCTTCACACGTTTTACCACGTGCAGATGATAAACTACGCCATGAATATTTCTTCTGTCCAGATGGTTACATAGGCATCACTTGAAGAAAGAAAATATGCCCCCCCAAAAACCCCCCAAAACGTTTTCTTGGGACAGAGTGATACCCTTTTTACGGTTCTCTATATCGATTATAGGAACATCTCTGTCGGTGCGTGTAGTTCAAGGGGATGTTAAATTAAAGTCTTTCCTTTCGAACGAAATCAGCCACTGCTTTTTAATAATTACTATCAGTGCCTAGTAGGAAAATTGATCCACGAATAATTTATTTGACTGCTGTGAGTGCACTCTCTATTATTCGGTAGTAAATAATTTATGTGCGATTCATAGATAATTATTTGTCGGTGAGGTAATATGGAAATATAAGAGGAGAAGTTTATGAAATGTTAAAGGGTAGTTTTCAAGTTTAAATGAATTTTCTGCACTTTATTCGCGGCGATCATCTTCATTGACAAAGATCAACAATTTCTGTTTCCTAGCTGATGTGCAAAATGCAGCATATAGCTGACTTTACGCAGTCAGAAATTTCGATCGTGATGGACGACAACTTTCGCAGTTGTTCGCGTGGTAATTCGTATCCGGGAGCGGATTAAAGCATTGTTTCGAGTTTCTCCCATCGAGTTCATCCCGAAAGTGAACTGGAACACGACAGGTGGTCGGTTTTCCATTTGAACTGGAAAACAACTGTACTACGGGTTACATGGCGTAGAGTGTTTCCGGATTAGTTGAATTCCATTTGATTTCATTAGCAGCTCGTGCCAAATTTTGTTTTGTCGAACTTACACGTTGTTCGAGCTAATTAAAACCCCTTTTAGTACGTAATTAACATTTCCTGTGATACATCATACCAAATGTATATTTAGTATGGTCAATGTTATTATGCATTTGGTATATTGATTATTAATTACATAATGGCTAAATGATCCTTTTTTTCTTCGGTTTCATTTAAAATTGGTAAGTACATCGGCTTTTAGAGAGTTTTTCCTTCGCACGATCTGATCAGGTTCAAAGCTGAAGTTAAACAGAGTGTCCACAAGTACTACTGGCACAGGAAAAATATTTTTAAACCCTAATTATTACGAACTTAGCACTGACAAGAGATATTGAATGCCTGAGATCTTTCTTAAAGGACTTGGGTATATGGAGTATTCGAGGGCATGAACTGAATGTCAGGTACCAGAAAAATTACGAGTATCTGGGGGGAGCGATATCTATAGTGCATATTTTTTAGCGATATGCGCGGAATTATTCATTTTAATCATTGGACGAGTGTGTTTGATAAAACGTCTGAAATTGATGAATAGTTGCTGCACATAGAAATGCCTTGGAATTTGACTTTAAAATAATAATAATAATAATAATATTGAAAAAAAATAAACAAGTGCACTAACAGTACTACGTTTCATATAAACTGTGATGGTACACGTAGACGCATGCCGATTCGCAGTGCTTAAGTTTGAAAAGAAACCGCGACAAATTCAATCAGTAATTCTGCAGCAGACTCGAATGTCGATGCACAGCTTACACGGTTCGAGGGAATGATATAGCTGCTTTAAAGATGCCCCAGTGCCAAATAAGCCTGTAGATGGTTATGCAGTTATTTTGTCGATCGAACGGTCGAGTGTTTCGTGCGAGTAGCTCAACGGATCTTGTAACGAAGGTAGCACAAAGAATGTTTATGTGTCACATGCATTGTATGTTCGGAACGTAGTGTGCCCGACTGACTGAACTTAAATGTTTGCTTCCAGTCTAAGTGGTGCTTATATAGATAAATGCGCACTCGCGAGGACTGAGGGTTTGACATGTCTGATAGCATACGATGTACCCAACTTCAATCGACGTTTGTCTTGTAACGCATGGAATGCTCTATTATTCCGATTTCACATTTTCCTATACGTTTAAATTCTTTAACTCGTAATTCACATTGGTATATACATTATATTGGCACATCATTGACGGATGATGGATGATGAAGATTTGCGGAAGAAAGTGATTGTTGGGCCGAGGTCGACGAAACGACACACAGTGGTCCGAAACCGTAAAAACACGAACTAAATTCAATTTTTCAACCTTCTTGGAAATGTATGAAATTTTAGGCATAGCTTCTTATATGTATAGACTAAATTTTGGCGTACAAATGGATTGCAGCAGAGCACCGGTAATTGCCTGAGACACCTTCAAAGGGGGGGGGGGGGTTCACTTTAAAACGATCCCATTTCTTTCTGAAGTTGCTATACTTTTCGGTGCTATATTTTTTTACAGAGTGGAGCTAACTCAAATCTGTTTATATATTTTTAAAGAGTGTTCTTTCAGCTACAAGTACACGTAACATTAAAGGTATCTACGTATTTAAATCCAGTGAAAAATACCTTTTCGCGTATCCCTATTTATCCCCCGTTTTTCCACTTTAATGTAGTTTATAAGGGGGATCGGTAGCGATCGGTGGGCTAAAATGTACATGGAAGTATTTGTTAAAACCTACATAAGATACCTGCATAAAAATTTCTTGCAATTATTTGCAACTTTGAAAGTTATAAGAATATATGTGCAGTCAGCGTGCCGTTTTTCCACTATAATGTGGTTTAGCATTAAAGTCAAACGGAATCGGAAATTGACGTGACCTCATCAGAAGATGAAGCGACAGCGCCTGAACAATACATGCCAGACTTCGGACCAACATTTTCAAACGAAATAGCCGGCGCTCAAGCTGTTAAGCGCAAACATTTTTCTCATTACGTACCCATAACGATAGCACTATCCGGTTGCGTTTAAATCAATTTATACATACCCGCGTGCAAACTCATCGAATGAACCACAGCGGAATCACAGTGTGAATAGGACTTAATAGGCGGCCGCGTCCCCGTTGCGCACGCACATCCGATTTTCGCGGGGTTCTCCGCTTTGGCCGCGATCCGCTCCGCGCGTCGTCCCTTCAGTAGGCCACTGTCATTCCGTCGAGCTGCATCTTGCCCGCGGAGTACACTCTCAAACGCCCACGCGAGATCGAAACGCGCGAATCCAAATCGCCGTGAAGCATCGGCCGAGGGAGAACTTTTCCCGCGCCACCCCCGCGATTATTACAAATTATCCCCGCCCCGTTCTCGCACTCCTCAGCAATAATTCTCTGTCTTTGATAACGTATTCTGTAACGATCGTTGGATCGTCTGTACGAGTACATGTGGATCCGACGACGGTACCCTTGAATCACTTCCACCGTTGCACGATCGACGTGTCACGGTCCTCTCCGATCGCACCGGGAACGGTAACCCTTTGATCGTGTGACGTGCTTTACGAAATTCATGCCATAGATCGAACGTACATACGTGCACACGTTGAGCGTTCGCCTCTTTGTTTCGACGCTGGTGCGTATCGAGGGGCGATTCACGAGGGACGGGGGCGGGACTTTTCGCTTTCTGCCGTTCGTCATCGCTGGCTCTTTCATGTTTCGATTTTCCCTGTTAGCTGCTCCGTTCTTCTGCTTTGGTATTATAAGCGCCTCCCAGGTACAGTGTGAAAGAGTTGTTTGAAATGTGGATACGATCATCGATTCTTAATGCCGATGCGATACGATAAGTTTTGCGAAGCGATGGAATCTATGAGTGAATAAATTTCAAGATTAATAAAAAGATTATGTCTGTACAGAATGGTTGTCTTAATAGGACGAGTTAAGTCATTCATTTTAGACGATTAACAAGTTAATCAAGTTGCTTCTCCTGTTTTTACTAGTGTGTTCGTTATTGGTCATGTGTGATTCTAATTAGTAGCCTGCCGAGAGGACTGTAATATTGAATTGAATGGTGATAGATTTCCTCAGGTCGGTGAGATCTATCTGCTACCCTGGAAATTGTGTCGTTTATCTTCTGTCATCAATATGCCCCAATTACAATTCGGTGTCGCTTCGTAGAGACGAGGAACACAGAACATCAGATGTTTCGCATTCGTAAACCTCGGCCTCTTTAAGTGTCTGCACAGTCAAAGGTCCGCCAAATTAAACTCTAGTTTTCGTAACGGACACGGGTCTATCAATTTCTTAGCGAAACGAGGAACGTTGAAACTACGTCCTTCAAAGCGACGCTTTCCACCCGCGTAGTCGTGCTTGAGGAAGAAGTTTAAAACGCCCGGTATAACGTTTTTATAATTAAAAAGTGAGTTTTTGTTCTCGTTATAACAGAGAAGCTTTTTATCTGTTTATGTTTATCGTGGACTGAATCGAGTCCACGTTTCGCCCCAGCAGTTGGGAGAACTTAGTGTAAGAAATAAATACGTACGCAGAAAACAGCGAAAGACTCAAGGAAAACGTTCCCGTCTATTAATGTGGAGCACACAAGTCGCCCGGTTTCTTGCGTTACCGTGTACTTTCATACGCTAAAAAGCATCGTGCTGAACATTTTCGCGGCAATTTTTCGTGACAGTCCCCGTGGAAAGTCGGACGAGCGAATTCACAACCGTTTGTTCAGTTCTCTGCGATACAACTGGAAGATAAATGCATTCCGACATAGTAGCTCCTTTCTTATCTTATTTAATATTTCTTCGTTTTCCTCTTCGCTAAGGTGCATTGTTGGAGAACTTTAATTATTGTTCTTCGCATCATTTCGTCAATGGCATTCAACAGCTAACGCATAAAGAATTTCCTAATTCGTTGTCGATCCAGCCAGCGATACTGGTGCTTCGTTAAACAATCCTCGTGTTACGGTTAATCTTAGAAAATTTTCAGTTGAATCTAATTCCATACGTTTAAGAATACTGTTACGCGAGATTACAAATAAACAACGGGATTATCGCTGTCAGACGTTTCGCAAATAATTGGCTAACGATGCTTAAAGAAATTCAGAAGTAGGTAAAAATAAAACAAGTAGGCGAAAAGTTTCCTAAAAATCTCTGGATGAAATATCATAGGCCGAAAAGTGATATTTCACGATTCTCGCGGAAAGGGAAGGATTTTCGAAAATCGTTGTGGGTGGAAGATGATTCAAGGGTGTCTACTGTTAACAATGCCAATGGCGACTCTAGGGTTTGTGGGGGCTTACGTCTCGAACCGTTTCGTCGGCTTCTCCGTCATGCGGTGATCTCCAACGAAACACGATCCTGCGTCTATGCAATTATCATGCTTGTACCCTTATAATCGTCCAGAAAAAAGGGAAACAGGATGGAAGCTAGCAGAAGAACGCGCGGCGGCTCACTAACGTTCTAAATTTTCGTTCGTTGAACAGATATGCAGCTGGCTCCGATGTTTTTTGCAGTAACAATCGCAGCGCATTCGTTATTACTCGTCATTCGCCGCGATTTAACAACGAAAAACGACCGAACCTTTTTGCAGATGCACACGAATCTACTTGCCGATGCGATCGCGGAGCGGCGTTCGACGTTAGCTGCTTTACCATCGTCGTCGTGATAATTAACTGTACCTTTCTGTTGACCAGACGAAGCTGGCCCTCATGGATCCTGGTCGCGGCTTGACCAACCGATTTCAATAAAAAGGAAACAGAAAAAGGAAACGGAAAGTCCAGCGCCTGGGTGTGCAGCAACGTTGGCTCGGTCGATTAATTTGATTAGATATAAATACTGCAGGATGTGCGCCGGCTGATCTGCATGATTTTCTGCGCTGTTTGTCAAAGGTGTCGTCTGCCTCCTTTTTCACGTGTAGGTTCGCTCCGTCTCTCTGTCCCCCTTTCTGTATCGTATAGTGTGTCTTTCTCTTTCCTCGCGGTAAACACGTAAAATTTACTCCACCTTCTTCGCCATCACGTTCTCCAAATCGTTCAAGTTCTTGCGAGTTCGTCCGCGCGACAGATGCGCACAACGTTTTGGAATAATTGGTCCGAACCCGAACGTATAAGATCCAGGATCGATCGAAGTTGGAAAGTTTCGTGATGCAGTGATCCGAGGGATTTGTGACGCGCCCACACTCAGACGGAATTCGCGAGAAATGGATAAGGACAGGCATGCACAAGGTAAGGGGTATTTTGTTTCTTCTTAACGTAACTTACAAAGCTGTAAATTAATTCGGTGGAGCTTAAAGGGAATGTAAGAAAACAAAATATCGTGGGCCGTAAAGCAAAGCAGTTAGTGATAATGTTTTTGAAAGGTTGGCCGATAATTAGAATTACTTAATCGTTTGTCGAAGGTATGCCATTAGTTAATATCACTTAGTTTCTGTTGTATAGTCGACTAACCAAAGTGTAGTACGATCGTTATTAATATCTAAATGACTTACAAGAAGCGGCTACTAACGGCAATTTTGTAATCAAATTATCTCTGACGTGTGGTTTCATTATTAAAGCAAGCTCCCTATTTCGAAAGGGTAATCCAGTTACTGTCACCACCTAAACGTCAACGTCTTGTGGTTTGCCACTGTTGCCAATTAAGTCGCTTTGTAACAGAAAACTATCGCCAATTAAGTCTCTTTGTAACAGAAAACTATCGCCAGTAGTTTCCAAAGTATAGTGTGTCTGCTACCAAAAAATGCTGCAAGAATGTAGAATCCACTCTCAAAGCTTTCAATACTTTAACTATTGTTATCTCAATGTTTTAAGATTGAAATACCAAATAATAATAATTATCTAAACAAGTGATTCATGCTAACTATTGTTACATCATTGTTTAAAAAATTGTACGTAATATAGAGGCATGGTTCAAATTTACCATTCGTATAATTTATAACTTTGTAGCTTAGCAATGTAA
The DNA here is from genome assembly GCA_948146005.1 of Nomada fucata. NCBI lineage: Eukaryota > Metazoa > Arthropoda > Insecta > Hymenoptera > Apidae > Nomada > Nomada fucata. The sequence continues at coordinate 13,017,633 of OX411275.1, forward strand.
ATGCCATTTTTAACATTGTATATTAGATTACACAACTGTGTATAATATTTTTGGTATGCCTCGTGGCACAGGTCGTATTCTATAAGCTATGTATGAAAATACACGTGCAGGGGGAAGATACTTTACATTTTTTTTTGTCAACCAGTAAGGTAATACATATTGATGATGCGAAAAGCGCAAACGCCTGTTATAAGGTGGTCGTGTGACACGGGGTGTCACGAAAAATGATGGTGAAATTCGAAAGTATAGCTGCAGGGAACATGTTGCATGAGTAAATTCTAGTTTGAAGACATTGTATCGAGTCGTGGCCAAAACTGGGTGTCATCTAATTTAACAGGAGAATTACATGTTTGCGTTTACAGAGTACTGGATGTTGTGTAATAATCTTCGAATTATGCAGCTTGTATGCAGATATCGAGTTAATCTCTGTCAGACTTTTGCAAATATTTGGCGAAATAAATTGCAACTATATTCTAAAAACTGGCTCCTTAAGACCTTAAGCAAAGATCATTGCAATTAAAAATCTGTTATGAATTATTCAATAATTTTTCAATATTACATTATTGCCCATTATAATGAGAATGCTTTCAAAGAAATTGTTTATTTATCCTTTCTACTGCTGGTGAAACCTTTTTATTGTACATAATTGCTAGTTATTATTAATACGAGACGTATAAAACGTTGTGCACTTTACTCTCGTTAATGAAAGCTTTCTTAAAACAGGAAGGTACCTCCGGGGAAAATTGTGAAGTAATAAGTAATTTTGTTTCCCTGTATTTATATTTTTGGAATAAATATTTTTTTGTAATAAAGTGAACACAGCAACGTAGAATATCATGAATTTTTCAGATTAACTATTTTTAAATTCGTCCATTTTTCTTGCGAACAAAGCAAACAATTCCATAAGTACTTTCATATAGTACGCACGAAAGAATTTTTTCACAAAAACCACCTCCGTTTATGTAAAACGGCGTGCTTCCAGGTTCTCATGCATGTGTTTCACGTGTATGTTTGCTACGGCAAACTTGAAATAAAAATCTCACTTCAATCACTCCCAAACTACGTCACCAATGCGACACGTATTCTATTGAATCCCACAGGACCCGACAAATCTCGCCACAAATCATTTTGAAATTTATAACAGAATTTCGATATACTCACATTTGTTCTGATAAAAAAAGTTAATTGTTGTTGATGCTTGGAGCGTTCAGTCGATAGAAGAATTGCAACAGTAAACCGTTCAGTATTGCCGCAATTAATCATATGATTTATGTATCCGTCACAGGTGAAAACGCATGAAATGAGAATCAGAATTATCTGAGTGTTTGATTTCTCACCCAGTGCGAACTTCTCAATTAATGACTTGCTTGACTTGAAATCCCATTCGGCGGCCGGTATTCCGCGAGAGAAAAATCCTTTTTCTACCTAGTGCTCTTCCTTCGTGTTAGCTTCTTCGTTCAAATATCTTGGAAACCTCTACTCTTTACCCGGAGGCTTTAATTCAGTTAAACTACGGTTTCAGGCTCACCATTGACTCTGAATTTCTCCACAAGAGGTTTTTTTTAAATAAATAACCCAGAGTTAACTTCGATAAAATTCATTTCTTTCTTTATTTTTTAGCATTTTCTTTCTCTTTTCGTATAAAAAAAATTGGCCGAGAATTTCAAATAATCCTCATCTATAATATCGCTCCCCGTTCAGTTTCTATGTACCTTCAATTCAGTAAGACAATGCACTCATTTCCGTCATCTTTAATCAATCAAAATCAACAAAAGTCCAAATTAATTTGCAAATTAATTCTATCGAACAAGCTTGGGTTCTTATTTTTCCTCAAATTCTGAAACCTGATGGAAATCGTGGATATGAGTTTAGGACGTGAACGTAAATTGGCGTAGCATCCAATTAACGACCAGATACCTTCAGTGTTCAGTGATAAGGAATGCAGTTGAATATACAAGGTGTTACTACCTTTCGAACTATCATGCAGACAATCATTTCTATCGGTGTGGTGCCAAGATTGCTCCACGAAATAAGGTTTAATGGTTCGAGACCGATTCATTAGCAGAGCAGTTTAAGTTATTGCGTGTAGACGCTGAATGCTATGCAACGTTGGGAAATCAATTTCCCGATCCATTTGCGGCCCGCATAACTCAGCTGTTCAAACTGTGATTATACGCGTAGATGGAACCATTAGTAAAAGATAAGGGACGAGCCAGATCTACGTATGTGGCTCAGTAATCATTTACGAGGAAAATCATATATGGTGACAATATGAGCGTGGCGAAATATGAGCGGAATTGCGAAGGGTGAATCGAGTGCAAACAAAGTAAGCTATAGAAAAAGTTTATAGGGCAAACATTTCCGTTATCGGGCCCTGTTTCTGGGTTACAACTGTTTTGCGGCTATAAATTTCATTTCGGTGTGCGATAGCCTCGTATATCAAGCAAACTATTTGCGAACACCCTCACAATACTCGACGCAGCGTTCCATACTGTTCCCTTGATAAGTGAGTATTACGTGTCGAAAATTTGTAATAGCCTTTCCTGCATCTTGGTGGAATAACTGGACTGACATAAAAACGGTCGTAACTCGGGAATGGTATTAAGTAGAACAGACACTCACGAGGATTTCCCTTCTTTATTATTCTTGTACGAACTGAATCACTGGGTAAAGTTACACCCACAATCCCTGAAACAACATGTACATTGAGATTGATGGGAAACCCTTGCTGTAATCACCTTGCTTAGATCCGGCACTAATTTCTGACGATTTGCGAACGAGGAGATAGTTGCAAACAGAATTACAACCAGAGTAGGTACTGTAGCTATCAAGTTTTAGTTCAATGGGTTTATTTAATTGCTTTATATTTGCTGCTTCAGTATTTGGTTAATTAATACGAACCGTTTGAAAAGATATTAACGTGTTAAGAATTTAATAACGTGACTAGTTTTTTTTTTAACGAAAGTATTTAGCTTTATACTATTTCGCTTTCGTTTGGAAACACTGCTGCATGTACATACGCTTTCGTACAGATCGTTCAATTATGATTATTTATTTTGATTTTGATATTTGGGCCAGTGCTGGAACGGGGGAATCGTAAAATTCAATGCATTCCCATTTGATACTCACGGCGATGTTAAGACGCCTTTATCCGAGGGTGGTTCAATCGCGACTCCTGCCTATCAGCAAGAACCACGCGCTCTATACATAAAGACAGACCGATCAGCATTCATAAACTTTCGGTATTTTCGTCCGTCCACCTGGAAACTTTTCGACTGGTGGTTCTTCCTACTACGGAGAAGTAATTTACCGCCACCCTCACGAAAGGGTAGGTTCGGTACATGTATGCATGAAAATATACTACGCGTTCGGGATCGGAATTTTTATCTGAACTTGTGGAATTCGTCGCCTCCTGTCTTTCACGACGTGGCACACATATTCTCTTTTACGTTTTTCGTGGCAACCGGAGAATTTTCATCCGGCTAGAGCGGAGTCGCTGGGCTAATTAATATATAGAGCGACTCTGAAACTAGAAGAAAGAATTTGGGGAGCCTTTTCGCTAGCAAGAAAATGCATACTCCAAAGAAGTGGCGCAAAGGTTTCCTTGGTCGGAATACGATTTATTAAAGGCCAACGTTTCTATGGGGAAGATAATTTGTATTTAAGATGTTGCGTGGTACTATAAGATTTGTCTGTAATCGTAACCGAGCGGAAAGGGGTGATCCGTTGCTGACAAAAATATGTACAGAAATTGTTGCACTGCAAAATTGCTGGTCACGAAGCTCCGTTTTGTTTATGCTATCGTATTGTTAGAAACGTGATTTAATTTAGTAGAATGGGAAAGGTTTCAATTTTATTTGTGTACGAGAAATGCTTGGACAAATTAATATACAGAGTAACTCGATGATAAAAAAGGAGACTTCTATAATAAGTTTGTGGTACACAATTGAAACTACTGTATAATAACAGACATTGCTCTTGAGAGGCGATTGTTACAGATTTGGAAGTTTCCTTTGCCGAGATACTTCTCCCTAAATTGTTCGCCCATTGTATAATGTATGGATTGCATGATTCTATTGATAGCTGCAACAGCTTTCTTGCTTGGGCAATATTGATTTGCGTAGGTCTCTTGAGCAGAAAGTTCGACGTTGTAATTTTTCCATTGAAGAAACTTTTTTTGCTTATTGTAGATCGAATAAACGTGTCAGTATAATAAAATGATGTTATTAGTAAGACGACAAGTTAAAAATGCTTTATTTCATTAGTGTCTCGGGTATAAACTATTTCACTTTTACATCATAAGTAACATGCTTGTATAATTTGTCAGATAATAACACTGACATGTTACTTCCTTTTCTAATTAGAAACAGCCTTTGTCCGACAAGCAAGTAAACATCGGTTAACCAAATCCGCTGAGGTGAATGAAATTAATGGGGCAAATTCACTTCCACGATATTCAGATTAAAAGGATGAATTTTATTTCACTTTGGCCCGCAAATGACACAAAGCTGTAAAGATTAACAGGGTAAAAGCGTGAAAGAAAAGCTCGATATAATTTTATTGTGAACAGACTACAGACTACAAATGATGAAACGTAATACTTTATTTGAAATATAAAAATTTCGAGGTACTATCCGCTTTCATTTTTGTAGCAATAAAAGTGAATCTGTCATAAAATGAGTTTTTTCATCAAAAGTAATTCGTCAAAGCGAAACTATAAATCTCTTTCAACGAAGAAATTTTTTCCCAAGCAGCAGTGTAAAAATATTTTATCACAGTCAGTATGTTATGCTTAGCGTTGTTTCGTGTCTTTTTTATAATGAAGATTTTAAAACGTGCTTATAAACGATTATAAACGACATTCAGATGGACATTTTCCATAGTGTGTACAAAAAGCGATAATATTGGTCTGTTTCCAATAATATCTACTATTTCACCTTTTCTATTGTATTAATCGGAGATCAGTATAAAAAGTATGGTGAAACAAATACCCCATAATTATTTGGTCGGAAGGAACTGATCCCTAGCAAATGTGAGCGAACGTGAGCCAAGATTGTGGTGATATATTCTCTCTTGACATTTAATTAATCCGTCCACTCAATTTCAGCTGTCTCCAGTTGCCTGCCCCATAATAGAGATCTTTTGTCTATCTGCACAACCGTTGATTCCAGCAATTTGTGGGCCCTATGAAAAATAAGTGGTATTAGCGCAATTCTCGAAGCGGTATTCGCAACAGCGAATATATCAAATTCTTGTTCATCAAAAAACAATCCAGAAATTATTCACGTTGACATAATTAAAATTTCTGCCTGGCCGCTGTGTGTTATAATCGGAAAATTATAAAAATACATAGATACATATTTCAATCAGCTTCAATTTACTGCTAACTGCAATAATATCTGGTGCAAGTGTAATAAGGCATAATACATTTATGAGTAATAGATATCTATACAAGTTGTATCACAATATGCAAAGAGAGGAATAACAAATTTTCATTTAAAATATAACAATTCAAATGACAGATAATAGGGTGAAGGATTGTTGTAATTTATTAGCTAAGGAACAGGAAAAGTTATTTTCGCGGAAGATTATCAGGTGGCATATTATACATAAATGTCAGAATTAATTATTTATCCATCAAACGAAGCAATTATTGCAACTTTTTTTATTATATCTGACCGGTAGGTACATATATTCGTCGAAACGATAAATTTCTCACTCGCTGAGGACTTCGTTCTTCCTATCTGCCTTTTTTTAGTGGCGAAATCCATTTGTCGTTCCTTTCTCCCGTCGGTTTCATTTTCAGGAGATGGTTATTGTCTTTTAATAACCATTCACGAGAATTTATGAAGCGGAAGTTACCGTCTATGAATTCAATTAATCGTCAAGTACGGACAGCGACATTTAATTCACGAATAGAATATCGATACGCATTCAGGCGCATAATTAGAATAATTTTTATACTATGGTGAACGAGGAGTTGGAAAGAATAGGATAAGAAATTGAAAAGGGTGTTTTATTCCTGGATCGGCTACGCCATTTTTCTTATTATACGTTTGCTTTGATAGGACTGCGTAGTAGTTTTATACAGATTCATTTTCGCAACGTAATATTAAGTTGATGCCCATAAAAGAAATAGATATGTAATTTGACTGCAAGTTTCGGTTGCTAATAATTTGTTAGTAACTGTAAAAATTGTCGAGACTGTCTAGTTATTGAGGGAATCTCTGAGACATGTATCGTAGTATCCTGTGGATGGCCCATAGATTAAACCGCATATATGATCAAATAAATCGAATGCTGCTACAGTTATTTGTACAGTCGATATTAAAGGTGATGTTGTCAGATTTCATACGAGTTGTAATATTTTTAATTGGTACATTTGATATATATTTTATGCCAATAATAGTATAAAAACATTACTGATTTATATCAGAAGTTAAAAAGTGTAATATTAATATTAAAATAAGTTCGGGGCACAGAAAATGCAAGTTCTTACATCTATGCACATAACGCACAAATAATTTTTAATATTGCCCAAGAAATATGTCTGCAAACATGATTCGCATTCAATCAGCTGCGTAGTCTACTTCACTCCCTCTCGAGTGGAAGTAGAGAGCTTAATTAATTTCTAAAGATTATTCGACAAACAGTTTCGCTTCCACCGGCCGAATCTCAACGAAAGCATTCAGTTTGCGCCTGTGAATATCCGAACGCGCCTGCGATATTCCCTTAACTCAGTCACACAAATTTGACCATGGATCCTACATTTATCGGGGATCATGGGAATTGCGTTCCTTCGGTCAAGCAGACAACGATATCCAATAAAATTTTGTCACGCGACTAATAACAGCCTCGCCCGCGCGTGAACACGCTGTTGCAATATCGATGGCCGAAACAGGAGAAACAAAACTTTCCTCTACAGTCGCAGTATTTACAAAGTACTTATCAAGCTGTGTAACACCCCGACACTGCGCGCAATTGAAAAATCTTCCAACAGGGGAAATATACGCGGAAGGAATTGGGTATACCGCGAAATTCACTTCACTTGGAATTCAATTGAAGCGACGGAAACAGAAGGAACCACCTAATACGTTATTCCATTCAGAGGAACAAACGGTGAATCATTTACATATCGTACTTTCCTCTCTCCGCGACCCTCGAGGTTCTTCGAACGATCGATCCCTGTATTTGAATACAATTTGAATCAGACCGGATTGCGTCTATTAGATTTACAAAGGCTTCAGCCTCGCAAATGAAAGGGGTAAAAGAAGCAGGCGACCAGGGCAGCCAGCCCTGTGGATATATTGGATAGTCAGCGTTTTTAGCGCGCCTCGATAAGCCGGAATCAATGGCCGGCTGAACACCGTGCACCCGTCCCCAATGGATGTCGGCGAACGAAATTCGTTTCCGGATTCGGGATCGATTCGACAGAGAACACCTCTGCCTCGATGTTTTCGTTTCCATTGTGACCATATCGAAACAGAATATGCCCGTACATTGTGGCACAGTTTTCAATGTGGCGCAACAGACCGTGTCCTCTCGTGTACACGAGATATCTTTGGTCGAGAAAAGTTTCGCAGAATTCGGAAGGAGATTCTTCCCATTGACTGAGAGAAATCGTCGAGATGGGTTTGAATTCTTATCGAGCGACCTATCGATACGACCGTGTTGTGTGGTTGGAGCTGATGAATTTCACTTCTTTCCATTTTGGAAGGGAGGAGTTGTTAATGCTCCGGAAGGAAATTTGATTTGTGACACTTGGAAGGGGAGAACTGTACACTGCTGTGCGCGGCACTGCTCTTCTTTCGAAGAGGAACATTGGTATGCTTACTTGTTTTTAACGAAACATACTTGTTTTTAATGCCGAAGGCCTATCTGTACGCACACTTGATTACCTAGATATAATTTATTTTAAATTAATTGACATATTAATGTACTGGTATAGACAAGCTTTACAGAGATTTTCAGTGAACGATTTGCCAAATATCTGAAGGCCCGCGTATTACGTCTTACGCAGCGAAAGGGTTGAATTTTTCGTTGAAGCGAAACACTGCCGCATTATCGTTCGAATGACAAATTTTCTTAATAGAAAACGGGACAAAAGTCAGGAGTAGTATCAGTGTGCAGAAGCTGACTTTTTCTTATTTTCAAGAGGAACTCTCGAGACAAACGAATGGGGTAAACACTCCCCGACTTCCAGACTCAATTTCTTCGAAGTCGAAGGGTCGCGGTTTCAGCTGAACGTGAAATTGCATTCGCTGTCCGAGGCGCGCGGTTTGTCGAGGAGCCGCGACGAACACGACGGGCCGGATCGACCCGAATAACGCCTGGAGGGCCGAGCGAAGAAGAGATTGCGAGAGGAGCGCTAGAACAATAAAAATAGAGCGTCGTGTCGAAGAATCGGGGCTAGTGGATTGCGATGCGGAAAGTAAGGTCGACAACTGTGACATTGACTGTGAGTGATAAGTCATGGTGCAGGAGTGTCGTGTACGGAAGACGAGGAAGACATCTCCACGTGGAGATGTCGCGATGGATGAATTAGGCGACATTGTGCATCAGATGGAACGTGGAGTTTATTTTATCCTTTGGAATTAATGTATTCTCGACGTTCGGTTCTTATGCCGTGTAAGTCGCGTATTATCCTGTGCAATATTATCCAATTCGTAAATGATTTTGCATTCGTTACAATAAATTTTTGTACATTGAGGGTATATAATTTTTAGCTGTTGATATTGGGCAGCCTTGAAATATTTCTTTGTTTGTAATCGCGTTTTGCAACAGAAATGTTTGTCCTCAATTTTTTGACCGAAGACTGGTCCTTGTTAAATCATTATTGTACTGTATTACTTCGTATGTGGCATAGCGCATAATTTTCCATTTTAAGTGAAACTGGCTCTCTGTATTGTTGAGGAATCACAGAAAGCTAGAACATATTTTCAGCGTTCGTGTTAATTGTATTCTCTCCTAAGGAAAAATTGCTCGAGTTATTGTTAATTCCAAGAAGCTGTCAGACAGACAGAGCTTATTATGACAGATGTAATTAAAAATGTTACAAAACTTTTCTACATTAATTTCAGCAAAACACTGCGAATTAATGAAGTTTTATATTGCAATACATTTTTTAAATACATTTCCATAAGACAGGAAAAGAGTAACAGGCCGGTAGAAACAGTTCCCTGACTAGTTCAGGTATTTTAATTAAATTGTGCAACTACAAAATAGATTGTAACAGAGCTACTTTGAATGCCACTGAACACGTTAACTCTCATCGTGCTTTTATCCAGAATATGTTCTTAATTAAACACCACTTGTTTTTATTGATACATCTATGTGCCTAAGAGGTTGTATTATACAATGTCGAAGATACTAAATTAACCCTCGTTCATATGATGCTTAACATCGACCGACTTTGTAGCATTATCTACTCCGCGTACTCTCAATGAGAAATATCATTTCATAGCAATGTGAAACAATAATTTCGCATGAATACATAATCACCAAAGCGCATTTCGAATTATCATTAGTAAGAAATTATTGCGCAGCCGATTATCTAACACGAGATTGTAAGCACAGCTATTATTGTTCCAGGATATTCAAACGAAAATCCGCATTATACGTGCATGCAAGCACACATATTGAACTCGTCTTATTCTGAGAAAGATATTACACGTGGTCGATCGCGTAACAAATAAAATGGGCTCATTATTTGAAATCAATTATTTTACGTTATATACGTATGTAATTTTTATCATTATTTGATTGATATTAGGATGTCGTAAATTAACAGCGCTATTAATAACGAAAGTTTAATGTGATAATGTTTCAAAGCAAACGTGGGAAGTTTAGAAAATTCTCAGGTCTCGCGTGCAGTTTGCAAAGTAAAAAAGTTGAGCTATGTCCTCGTTACGCAACGTCTACCAAAAAATATTGCTAGATTTTCCAGCACGATGTTTCCTTTTGTCGAGAAAGCCGCGTAATAAGTTCTATAGTGGAGTTTTATTAATATTTGTGGTTCTAGTATTGTACTGTATTGTATGTAATGGTGTAAAAATAAAGCTGGGTAGCGGGAAATATCTCGTTCAAGTAAAATAAGTAGAAATTCATTGACAAGTTTTTGTCCCACAATAAGTTAATTCTGTTTAACCGGGCAGCAGTGCCTGAAAAGTTCTCTATAAAATCACTTGCTAATATACAGCGACACCTGTTTTTCTTAAATGTGATAATGTTCTACAGATATTTCCTGTAAAATTTCGTCAATAAAATAAATTAATTTTTACCCCAAAAATACCCGTTTGTTCTCATTTCTGTGTACCGTAAATTAAATTGTCACCGATCGCTTTGCCTGCGTCATTTAATCAGAAGAATACGTACTAGGCCAAGCCGTGAAATGAGCTTCTATGAATAGTTCCGCACGCTGAAATGCTTGGTCTATTCGTGTCAGTGACCAAAGTGATCATTTGTTGATCATTTGAAATTTGCAGTAATTTCGACAGCTACATATAAGTTACGAGGGGTAAAAATAATAATCTCGTTTATGAAACCGTTCCTAACTCTTGATAGATTAATTAATTTTAATTAGTCGGCGAGATTTAAGCCTTACCCTGTCCGTCATTACAAGTGACCTTAATGTTTAATGCTGCTCCAATTTCCGCGACATCTTAATTATGAAGCAATAGTAATACGTACTTCTTAAAATCTGTAATATGCAAAGATATTAAATAAAACTTTACTATATTTGAAAGGGACTAATTTTAATAGTCATTGCTTCGTTCCTTAAGAAACGGTTGATTATATTTGAAAGAGATATTATTATTATTATTCGTTAAATATATTATAACAATATGCAATGGTAATTAAGTTTTTTCTATTTTAAACTTACCTAACTATATAACGCACAGAATACCTGCAGGCAGCTCGCTCTCAATTTTCCTCCACTCTTTCCGCTCTTCTTTTTTTTTTGTAAGTAGCGCTCATTTCAATTTTCAAGATTCGAGAAGCACTTCATTTCCCACGAACAGAGAACACGACGGCCATGCGCGGAAAGGGAAGGAAAAGGACGCGAAACATCGACATCATATGCAAGAATAAAAATCGATTTTAATAAGTCGTCCGTAAAGGAGCAAGTGCTCGTATTTTCAGGCAAGATTGAAAGCCAGTCACGAAACGGCAGACCAATAATCTTCTCAACAAATGCAGCGACCACGAACACGAGTAATTTCAGCTTTTACGAAAGTCATTTCTGTGCCAGCTATGGAACTCTTTATTGGACAGAAATAACGCAGCTTTTTCAAAAATTTGCCGCAGTACTTGCTACGAGCGCGTAATAGGTTCTGCGAACGATGAATTGGTAGTGGCGATGAGATATCCTTCTTGCAGATCTGTATTTTTCCAAATCAAAATGTTCAGAATTAAAACGAATTTATATACGTATGTTTAAGATTTATATGTATATGTGTCCCAATAACATCCTATGTAATTCTTTTCTCCCATAAGACATTCAAATTGAAATTCACAACATCACATTTTACAAAAATCTGCTTGCTGAGGCTTATGAAATATTTGTTGTACTCACGGTGCATTTAAAAAAAATTGTAATCTACTATTATCAATAATATATTCTTTGCCCTTTTTAAAATACTTACAATAAATCTGTTTCCTATCCGTCTATTTTAAAATAATCATTTTTCCATTCGATGTAAATTGATTAAATCTGAATGGTGCTGGGTGATTAATAAAAAAGAAGAATAAAATTCCACCAGAAATGCAGCCACGCTGCATAATATGTTTCATAAGTTTACATTACAAATTACCTGCCTACCTGTTTACTGAAAGTTGATGCCGATGTTTTAATACAGCATCAACGGTGCCGAAACTGTGATAATGGCTTCTAACTTTACTATACTTCACAAAATGGGTTTTGCTTTCGATTACTTCCATACGCTTGCAAAGCTGACAATTTTGGACCTATAATGCCAGCAAACTTTTTGTAATATTATATGTATAAATTGTTATTAACTGAATATGCTAAAGAAAAAAGAAAACAGCATTAAACTAATTTGTTACACCAAAGCAAATATTATTTTAATTTAGAACACATCTTTTTGGATGTTTTCTGTAAATAGAAAACATAGATGCAATAATTTTCTCCCGCGTTACAAGCTTCTAAGTAAAAACAGTTCACGTTGCAATTGAAATTTTTAACAATTGTGGCATTTCGATCTGATACAGGTGCTTGATAAAATATATATCGAGAAACGTTTTTTAAACTGTGACTAAAATAAGTTACCACAAGTATGGTTTCGTTTATATTGCGTGTAGTGGTTACCTGGGACGATCGGTGGCAAGGTTAAGTGGTTTAATTACGACGATGAGCGACACAAAGCTAGCGACTGGCCCTGCGGTGTTCGTCAAACGCGCTGAACAGGATTTTGATCTGATTGTTTTTTCTGTCTGAAGTTTATTTGTGGGAGACGAAGATCAACTGACAGATATTAAAGATTCATGTTTTGTATAAGATGTATTAATGATTTTATTGTTGCAATTGGTGGCTGAATTGGTAAAATTTATTATTAATGTAATAATATTAATTATGGTATAAACATTATGTTTCTTAGATACCTTTAATTAGGAAAAATCTACGGTTAACCCGTGATTTATAAAAGGACCTGTATCCTGAATGGAAATGAAAATCTGCACACCATTTAGGTGGACCGAGGGTGGAAATGGCCACGGCGCATTATTGCTTCCACGGTGAATTTTCGCGTGTAATTGATTCCGCTTTCGATTTGGCAACGTAAACGTTCTGCGCGAATTTGAAACCGAATTGAATTTTAATTCCATCGAATGTTAACACGAAGCCCCAGATAAATTGGTAATTTCAGATTTTTCATTAGCCGGTCACGTCAAATATCCAATTCCGGCGAATTTAATTTCAGAGCACTTCAATGCGTCTTTCGATCGACGATTGACTGTGTTAAATTGAAGAATAATTGTTGTGACACGAACACGTACATTTTTCCTTAATATACGTATACATATGTCCATGGATAAATACAATAACTACGGTGAACGTAATGATAGAATGCTATGGGGAAAGTGACAATAATGAAAATAAGAATAATAATGAGGAAGGAACAGTATTGAAATCCAGAACTGCTACGGGACGAGATATGAAAGGTCGTAATAGAATTTCGCTTTAATTGAAATATCACCTGCAATCGAATATTTTTTAATTTCAGCTGCATATTTCAATAAACGAGCTGAGATAGGTGCACGTTTTCTTTCCCCGATTAAAATTAATCAACAATAAAAACAAAAAGAATAAATCCGGAAAATAAACTAATAATTTCAGGCGACTAATTAATTTGATTTGTAGCTCGTCGACTCCAAGGTGAAGAGATAAAAGTGTGCTCGAGTTCAACGATGCTTAGTTCAAGTTCGAGCGCTTTAAGTACCTTAACATTCCTGAAGGTTGCCCGTTCTATCCATATAAACGCGATCGGTGATCGATCAGTGTCGTATAGACCGCCGGCCAATTTTTATCAGGGCCCTGCACATTTTACAACGGTTGAACAAACTACGTGGCTCGCAACGCTGGTCATTAATAAACATACACGCGAAAAAAAAACCAATTAAGCGCACACAGGTTACCGAGGTGGAAGCACCCTGGTGTAAAAACTAAGCTTCTTAGAGAGCTGGCCGGCTTCGTTCTACGATTATTGGATTACTTGTCCCGTGTACCGCCGAACGGACTACTCGCATTCATAAGCGGCTGATTATACGTTGAGTTATACTCCTCGTTGTCACTTTCTATTCGCCCACTCAGCCCCACAAGACCATGGGGATTATGGAGAATATATATTGTGAAGGCTCTCGCGTGTTTTGGAGTGGATTTTAAAAATTGTTTTTATGGACTGAAAGCCGCTTTGAAATGACTAGTAAAGAGGAACGCCCAAGCCACAATGGTCGATGTTAATGGAATTTATACGACGTAGTTGTTTGGAAAACGTATTGCATGTGTTTCCATTTTATCGCTTATGGTCCTATTTAAGGGTGATAATAACACTTAAAGTAGAAAGGCAAGAACTTCCCTTAATGCCCTGATATATTATCAAAGTTGGGAAACTTGTTCAGATGGAAAAGTTTTTACGCTTAAAAAATATTTCATGTATATACCTTTCGTAGAAAAAGCTTGGTCCTGTTTTTGTTTCTTATTTTTATACATTTGGACAGACTTTCGTATTGATTTTTTAATAAAAAATATAGTCCACTTGGAAACTTACGCTTTCCACGCAGCAATGCTAAGATAAATTATTTTCCCTTCAATTACAATAGATTGAATGGTATGTTAAACACGAGGCAAGAGTATTCGTGTATCCAGCTTTGAGGGAAATTGACTTAAATATACGCGCGAGGGCCAATTATAAATTTCTACAATACGGCGGGAGCATTTAAGTGTTCCGTTGTTTATTAAAGTTGTTCATTTATCCACCCCGTTCATCGACGCAAAATTTTTGCGAATAATTAAACATTTAGGGGGAAACGGGGTGCGTATGCGTGGCGATAAATTCTGTCAACGACATGTAGCGTCAATTTAATTAATTTCAGTGACGGCATATCTGTTTGCTCGCCAACGATACTAATAGTTCTTCAATTATTCAGCCATTGACGAAATAATTGCGCTGGAAATGTATTGTTTAACTGGTCGAATAAATGGGGCGCGTCCATAATTGTGGCTAAATCAATGGAACAATAATACCTGAACTTCAAACATACAAATTTCTATATATTTTCGGCGTTATATAATAATTGCGTGAAACTTGTTGAAGAAGTAATGGCTGTTTCCCTCCAACCTGTTTCCACCTATAAACCGCATTAATAATTCAACATATTGCACAAAAGTGGCAAAACATTTCATTAATAATATATATTGCACAACACAAATTGCTAGCCTTGCTGTGGGAACCAATAACGCAACATAATCGAAAGCTGATGTTCTGTACATTGTGGTTTCCACGTGCTATATTAACTATATTTCGTTCTCGCCGCTAGGTTGACCACAAAGAGGTAGTTGCGCAATCAAGTTAGACAAGTTACATAATGCGATTGGCAATATACGATTTGTTGTTATTCAATAGTAGTGGACTTGACGCAAAATGCGATATATACATAATAATATGCAATTATATGTATAAATATTAACTGAGGGTATTTCTATATGTCTACGTGCATACCAAGATGAGATTATAGGGTGTAAGGCAGTGCTTCGTCAAAACATCTTAGGGTGCCGAAGATACCCCGCTATAACCGAGATAGTATAATGACCATGATACCACAATTATAAAAAAGAATACTACGGAATACATGTGTATTAAAGTCCATTAGATATAAAGATACAAAAACTACTTGAAATAAATCAAATGAAAAATAAGATTGAATAACGCGAGAACACAACATAGGGGGGCAGTGTGTACCAGCAGCTCATTTATTAATAACCATGAAATAGAGAATTGAAGAAAATAAGAAATATTATCCTATTATCTTAGAACAAATAAATAAAACATCTTCGCAAATTGATCACAAATGGACCTAATTCGTATTAGTTCTTTGCTACCTACTTAGAAATAAATATAATTTTTTGTAAATTTTCTGCAACACTTTCTTTATTTATTTAACCGTGTACGCGGCGAGGTTACCAAAACATTTTGCACAATAGGACTGGATTCGCGTATTGCTTTTGCATTGTGGGCATATCTTTAACAAAGAATGTTGATACGTAGAAACACGGAAGACATGGAAGAGATGTCTCGTTGAAATTGAACATTCCATTCCCTTTGTAAGGCTTTCGAAAAAAGCTTGCTGCAGGATATGATGGATTTTCAATATATCGGCTTATGTATACGTAAAAGAACCTTCTTTGCCTTCCAGAAAGTTACTTTAGAATGTTGTGTCGGTCTGTCGACGTGTAAGACGAACTAAAATATATTCGGTATAGTTTAGTTTAAAAGCGGATTGGGAAACGATTAAATGCAATGAAATCTTTAATTCGCTAAATTTTAATGTACTTTAAACAGTTATGTATTTCACTGAGATTACGCGTGTGATAGAATCAAATGTCTTGATAGAGGAAGTAATTGTTAATCGATAATGATAAGCGAACAGCACTATTATTGGCATTATTTAAAATTTTAATAACAAGTTTCGCTGTACTTTGAGACATGTTTGAATATTTTCAGATTATAGTAGGAAGTAGGTTTACCATCCGATGACAATGAACTACGTTTTCAGATTGAAAACGAAGGTATCGAATATCCAATAATATTCTTCTATGTTTAGTTTACATTCTCCCGATTGAAAGTAAAAAGAAACTATTCTCACGGAATGGGCATCTAAATTTTTCGATAAAACAGAATTATGGCATTAATATTTCGGAGGTTTAATAAAAAAATATTTCCCGTTTATGCAGACACAAAAATTTCGTAAATGAATGATTCTATTGTTACCTTCACTGACTTAAGAAATACATTGTTCAAGAAATAATAGAATATCACATGAATATGTAACGAAACGTGTTCGTGGTATGTCAGGAACATTAACTTGCATAAAACTGTAAAATACAAAACGAACCGACGAAATTATTTCCAAATTCTTTGAATTATCTATACAGAGCTTTGCGTGCTGCTATTATGCAAAACAGTAATCACCCTTGCTGAAGTCAATAGTGCAATTTCCCTTCAAGTAACGGACTAATACGGACACGAATTTAATTATGGCTAATATTGATTAAAATGCTGGAAGGTTTAATTATATGACGCATGCAACATTCGTACCACTTTCGTGTTCTGGACCTTCTCGAAAATTCATAAACATCCGAACGTTGTATAAACATAGCTTAAACCAGACACGAAGGAAGCACTGCTCAAAGTGACAAAATAAATCTTAAGATGGATACCAGACGAGCGGTCGTAAAACTACCTTGCTAATTCGAGAAGATTTAATGCTCGATGCAATCACTACAAACGGCTGCCGTGTCATGAGGTAAAGTAATGGAAATATTAACAAACTAATCAGTTTAATATCTCTTACAGCGTCCACAAAATTCGTGGATGGTTCACGTGTGAATTAGAAGTACGTTATACAAATTTAGTCGTAAAGGACTTATTATATAAATAGTTGGAAAGGTCTGTCAATATTTATTATAATGTATCCATAGAGGGATCCACCTGTTCATGCAGCTCAATAATACTTATTTTATTTACATGTATTTTAATTGTTGCGAGAACGCGACGTGTACAAAATGTTCCATTATCTCTTTAAGCATGATCATGTTTTTGAAATATTTGTCTGCATGATGTTCCCAACTTCGTTAAACTTTTTTTTATTGAACGAACAATCATAATTAGAATATTCGTAAATATTTCATAAATTTCTACTAATATATCTACCTTGGCCTTATACGGTGTTAACGATGTTGATTGTCACACCGCGTTACTCTTTTACCAAGAATTTTCTTAAACTACTAACTCCTTATTTTTCGTTTTATTTTTATTATTTATTATTGCCATGAAGCTGTGTGCAGATTCAAATTGACGAAATTTCACTTTGAGCGTAACGGTAACCGTTCAGTAGAGCAATCTATCAATTTACGGTGATTCCATTGGAATTGCATGTCATTTTACAAAGTTAAATCATGATAGGTGCACAGGAATAAATATCCTATTTAATAGGTCGTATCAAATGGCTCATTTTACTTATCCATCTCGTAATGACAGCTTGACTCTCTTATCCCCGTCGCATTGTATGCTTACTTCAAAAGTTTCTCCCTAGTTGCTCCGCTTTATGCTTGAAATTCCCTCGCAGTGTACTTGTTTAGATTTACGGTAGCTTGCTTTCTTGCATAGGATTACGATTTTCGTTGAGATCCAGCTTCTAATGGTGGAGAGAATATTAAATATAATGTGAAAATTGAGGGCTTAATTCGTCTCTGATAATAAATTGTCTTCAGTTGTTTGCAATTATGTTGAATAAACTAACGTTGGAAGTATAGTAAAATATTTGTAATTTTGTGCTAGTATAATAAGGGACACGTTTCACTAAAACTGGATCTATTCGTATACTATTTACTTGTTTCACAGCTTTTCATAATCATTTGTATTATTTAGTACTAAAGTTTGCCAGTTTCTTCCTTTTGCTTTTGAATTTCTTGGGAAAAATTTCGTGCGGGAAGTTTGATTCCTACATGTTAAAAATATGTATTATTTAATGCGAGCTCGCTTCCAAAATGTTACAGGAACATTATCTTAATTCGATAAGACTTTGCGCTTGTGTTACCTATGGTTAAAAAATACTTTCTTCCTGAGGGAAAATCAATAATTTTCTCTCGGTTTCCTTTCTTGGCTACCTAGCTGGCGCCAGTACTCCTTTCAAAGTTTGTGGTTGAACAGTCTCGACAGTAGTTCACGTCGGTAAATTATCAGCTGCTGGACGTCTGACCGTATACTGCCGCTTCTACTCATTTTACTTGTTGTATCGTTTAAAGTTTAAATGATATCCACTTCACGTGGAAGTCGATATTAAATACAGCTTATATAACATTTCAATTGGAAAGAATCGAAACGTTATTAATGAACTTTAATTAACAGTGGTTGTTGTCATGAAAATTAGAAAATCAGTAAAGCAATTCAGGAAAAGGATTCACACCTCCCCAACCTAAGAATGCTTACGCCGCCTTAATATATTATTATATTCTGTTTATGAAGCAAGATTTCAAACCGAATGCAGTAAATATCGTATTCAAACATTGTTCCAACATCACTTACCAAAAATAGGTGTAACGTTGTTTTCTCTGAACTCGCTACGGATTGTTACTAATATATGTATATTATTATTTACAAACTGGAAGCGCACGCGCTACGTGTGCCTAACAATCGTTCAAAAGATTAACTATAAGTTTAGTCAACAGACGTGCAGAAATTTTAAATAATAACAGCTAGGATCAACGATGTATCTCACTTACAGAGTCTGAAATTTCGAAGTATTGGTCTCTGGTTCTCTTTGCGAAACCACGGCGAACACTAAGGGTGCAATAACTAGAGTCTTGAGGGCGTTTCTGTCGCCACTCAAGGAATACCCTACGTATACAAAGGCGGAACAGCTCAACCTATATCGCATTGGCCGTCCAATAATATTACCCCAAAGTAGCCTTTACTTTACGCCTCTATAAATCTTGGGCTTGAATGAGTTGATACGATACAACAGGAAGATTGGTAATCTAAAATCATCGTAGGAAATAATTCACTGTATCCACCTGATGAATTATGTTCTAATTTATTCTTATTATGTTGAGATTGGCACCCGAGACTTGTCAATGTGAGATTTATAAGAAATTCATATGATAACACTGCGTGCAAGAAACGGTGGAGTTAGTTATAAACGATATACGATGAATATGTAAAGCATGCGGATATTGTCCGAAGCTATGTAAATCTAAAGTGCGGGAGATAAAGTTTTTTCGTTTAATCGCACCACACTTTGTTTTACTTTATTCCGAATCAACGTTATTTTTGTTTCAGGTAACCAGCTTTTTTCTGAGCTATGCGTTTCGTATTCGTTCCCCAATACATCTGCAATATTGGTGAGTTTATATTACAATTCCAAAAGGCCACGTTAATTAATATTACAGTGTTGACAGTAATTGATACAAAAACTACAACGCTATTACACCATTTATAACTTTTGCAATGTTCACTTGAATCGGCCATAAAACTGCATTTCAAAATTTTCGATAATATTCCTCCGACTGAAGGTACGATTATGTTATCAGAAAATATTGCACGTTCCAAAAGTCACGCTACAAATATAATGAAAGGTCACTTCAGTTGTTAAAATACACATTACGTTATACATAATGCAAACCATTTTACTCTCTCAAAGAAATTTTAATATGACAAGTATAATATACTACAAAAAAATTAATTAATCCAAATTCAATGTCACTAATGCAGCAAACTAGAGTTCTGGTTATTGTCGGGATTGTACATACCCTTTGGCATACCATCGGTCCATATAGGTCGACTGTCGCGCTGGTAATGCACTATTTCATCGTAGATGCGTCTACACAAGTTTCACCATGCTAATTGCACATATCCGCAATATCAAACTCTGGCCATCCGCCGCGAGTGTGATCCTCTGTCTGTGTGTGTGTGTGCGTGTTTTAGTATGAGTACGTGCCTGAGTGAAGCATATTTGTCAAGCGAAGAGAGGACGAGAGTCATATGAGTTTGTTTGCAAGTTATGGATCAAATGTGTCAGCACCCATTCTCTAGAACGTAACACGATGCTACGTCGCGAATTGTGGGTGCATAACACGTGCACGAGAACTTTTTGAGTATTAGGAACGCATCGTCTTCCAAGATTTACTACGGGAAAAGCTTTGCTCCCATTTCAAAGCATTACTCGAGTCTTGAAGGCTGGATATAAGGAATCGGATGCCCTCTTGTTGAAGGGAACGCGGTTATGAATGTGTCGGATGGTTTATGTCTGCATGGCCTTCTCGAAGGTTTTAGAACTTTCACGGTGAACGTACTAATAATCTTGTGGGTTATACGTGAATTATATTTACGTATGCACAGTCGACCGTCAGAGATGATGCAGGTGGATTCTAGACCTTTGACACAGCTTCGAAAAATATGCAATTTTCGATAAAAGAGAAGCGGGACAATCGTTTAGGTTTGAAGAATTGCGTGACATTTATTACCATTTATTCTCGTACCTTCCTCATTTGGTTCTGGTTACATTAGTGTTGCCGTACCTTGACGAACGAGAGTGGAAAGAAGGAAAAATTGCCGTGTAAACAACACGGGCTTAATGGATTCCATCATCGTCAATGAGGAAACTTCAAGTGCAATTAACGTGTTACCTTGAGGGATCCTTTAAGTTTCTTTGAGTGCGGTGCACTGCGTACATTTTACGATAGCCCAGTTTATCGAGCACTCGTTATTTAATGTCTATTTTCCCGACTATTTAAAATTCTTATCCTTCTGAATATATTCCATGTATTCGGTTTGGATTAAAATTGATGCTGTTTGCAAGACCGCACTTTTTATATATTCTTTTTACCATCATTAATTTTGTCTACTTTTACTTGCTTTTCACTTTTATACGTGGATTAAGGCTGGTTCTTACTTACAGTTGGTTTAATAATCGTAAAATATCATGTGCAATTTCTGCTTATTCTTCCATAAAATTATATTCGGTGAAGCAAACATAAGGATAATTGAACTCGTTCCCCTGCAAATTAAGGCAGAGTAGACAATTTTTCTTTCTCTCTTCCACAACATGTTTAATACCAAACATTATCTCGTTAAATTTACCACGACATTTACATCTTTACGGATGTTAATTTCGTTCAAGAAACTCTCGAAAATGTGATCGATCGAAATTGACTCGTCTTTTTTCTGAATGTGATTTCGAAGTTATTAAACTGATCATACGAGAGAAAATTAACTTATCGAAGGACTGCGGGCTTTGGAGTACGAAGGGTCGGCAGCCACTCTGATATTTCTGTGAAATGTCAAACGGTATCTGCGTAGGTCGTAAAAAATAAACGGTAATGGGTCTCGTTAATGCTTCGACACCATTGAACTACGTTTGACTTTTCAATAGAGAATTTGAAATTGCTATGACGAAGAGAAATTGAAGCTGCCCGTGCATTAAATTTCTGGGAAATTAACACGCCTTTTGGCAATTGAAGATATCAATTGTACGCTAATGCTGTTAATATTATTTCAATTATTCTAGTACTTAGAACGCATTGTAAGAAGAATTAATTTAAGCGCAACGTGAGAAATATAAAGTTTTAAATTGATTAGTGAACTTTATTAATAAATGAAAAATATGATTGATATTTAAAGATTTTTCATCTGGCAATATATGAGAAGAATTGTTTAATAACATTTCTTTTACATTTCTGTTTTATTAAGAGGATAGATGTAAGTGGTAAAGTAGATGAACGATTCTGTCAGGAAGTTTTTTAGTTGATATTAAAAGACAAGCATTCTTGCTTGAATCATCACCTTTGAGTTTGTTTGAACATTCATGCATTGGTGTAAGATTTATGGCGGCCGAATATTTGAAAAGTTTTTCAGGTCTTCAAGATTTGAAGATAAGGACGATTCTCTTAGCCACTTTCAGAATATTAAATCAAATTTTATAGCAGTACAATTTCTGAACAGCTGCAAATATTGTCAGGATTTTAGAATGCGACTGTCCGAAGTATGTTCCCCAAATTTCGAACTTAACTGTCGAATATCTATGAAACTTAAATTAATAAACGATATCATAATCTTCAAAGCGAGTATATATTCTGTAGATTCTATATTGTTTATTATCCAACAAAGGCTCGCATTCCGAATTAAATATTACGCTTTGATTTCAAATTAAATATTCGTTAACCCAAGTGGGATCTTCGTTAATGTTTTTCAACAAAAAAAGGAACTGATATATCACAAATAGTAAGAACTAACTGTCGCCAAAATAATCAAGAAGAAGTATACATTTGGCGTGGTCTTCATACGAAATTGTAATGGCCCCATGCTATTAATTAAAAGTTCATGTTCGTTAATGACAATTAATTCTTTATCCTGTTCTATATGCACCCTTGTTGTTACATGAACTTCTTTTTTCAATACAATACCTAATAATCTCGGAACGAACCGTTCAGGTGGAGCTAGGGCACGCGCGATAATTAAACAAATAGCAAACTTAAAGTATATTCCGCATCGCGCCGCGTCGTTTACGCAGCCAACGGATAAGTGATACGAAATGAGCACACAGAAAGCGATTGGTCTTGGCGCTTAGCGATTTCCTAGATTTTGCCAGATCCGCCCGCGAAAAATAGAAGATAGTGAAACGAAGGCCACGCGGAAAATGCAGGCGTACCTAGTGCCCGGTTGTAAGTAACGGAGGCAGCTAAAAATCGTTCGGGCGTTATAAACGCAACGGTGAACTCCTTCGCTGTGTTTGGCTCGCGGCCGAATCGAAGAAGTTTACGTACATACGTGCGGAAGACGACAACTGGTTTCTTGGATGACCCACCTAAGGTATTTTGATCGTTTAATGAATTTATGTGCACCGCGACAAGAGACAATTGCATCTGAAGTAATTTTAAAAGGTGTCCTCGATTTGTCAGAGTTGCTTGAAAATTTACGCCCGAAGATTTATTTGCGCTTTTAGCAGAAAGATATAAGTTACGCCTGTAGCTCAATTCCTGGTTAGACTCATGGAATAAATTCTGGTTCACATTTTCAACGTAACTATGTTTAGTAATATGTTCAATTTTATTTAATTTTGTTATTATTCAATTTGAATTTTTTCCATTTTAATGCAGGAATATTGAAAACAATATTACATCGGCACATTAACATACAAGCTACATTTGGTTGCAGCTTTGTATATTGTTAATCTGGCGAATAATAAGGGCCCACATAAATCATTAGGCAATGGGAAAGGGTTTCCAGAATTGTTGGTATTATCTCTACTCTACTGCACTCTCCCGTACTGGTCCACGATTGTACTATTATTTTCATATTTCATCACTGCGGTGAAACAGTTTGGAATTTATATTTCATTAACACTGCCAGAAAGTTGCACTGTCGTAGGTAATAGGGAAAATGGGCTCTAGTTTATTAAACGTTCGTGAAAAGTTAATGCTTTGAATCAGGGATGTCATGAGTTACCCCTCGTTTCGTAACCCTTCGCATAAGTCTCTCCGCATCTAAAGAACGAGCTTCAGGAACATTTAGATTGAGTGAAACGCCTATTGTTCATCGTGCACGTCATCGGATATTCTTTCGCGATTCTTTAGCCTACTACTTTCTTAATTACAAACGTTGATTTGTTTTCATGTGGCTGGTTCACTTTCGTCTCTTCCAGATATGACTTGCATTCTTTGTTTCTTTCCCTTTGCGGTGGAAATATTGAATGTAGATTTTCGATTAGTTAAACATTTGCTATTTATTTGCGTCAGAAATCTTGCATTTGATTTATTTTAATTTAATCAGCTCTCTGGATCAAATGTTCGTATACAAGATGGGACTTTAAATTCTTTTCTTTTCAACCCCAATTTTCAACTGCCGAATGAGAAATTTCACCAGGGTGCAACATCCGGCAATATACCTCGGAAGGGTTAAGAGCACAACGCACTCCACTCTGTTTGACCTGAATTCAGTGTTTGGATCGAAAGAACAAATATATTGGTCAAAATTGATATTTAGGCTGATCTATAAGACTTCGACCATTCTTACAAGACATATATCTTTAGCAATTGAAAATTTTTAACGAATAATAATTAGATAATTAATAATGGTAATAATAAGTTAACTTGCAGAACACATATTTCGTATCTGCGAAAATTTCAACTTTGGAGCACAACTTTTGGATCATGTTACAGTAGTGGCAATTTGGATTCTTCGTAAATCCGCAAGTTACATGTATTTCTATGAAATGTTCCAATTGTTCCGAATAATTTTTTATTAAAACAGCGCCATCAGTATAGCCACTATATGTATAATTAAATAACTGTCTCTATTGAACTTCAATAAAGATTTCCTTTCCGAGTGAGAAACAGAAATCTAATAATTCATATTGCAATTAGCCGTCCACAGAAAATGATTCAAATTTGCAACAAATATTCACAGGTTTAAATGCAGCCAATTCCACTTTCCCATTAATATTAATTCACCATAAGAGTAATCTCGGGAACCATCCATCCACTTATTCCGTGGCTATAATTTTGTACATTTCTTTACATGAAGTATGTTAGTTTTTCAAAAACTACTAAACATAACGCCATCCTTTTGATCGCAATCGTCCACGCAACACATGAAATGGTTTTCCTAACACCATACTACCCGTTCTCCACCATCGTCAAGTACGCATATACATGTACCAAAGCCTGGGGAAATCCTATAAACGTATCTGTCAACAGACGACCATCAACAATCGTCACGAAATTGCCACGTTCCCGGACGGAGAGTAAAAAGCGTGGAAATAAAAAGGAGAAAGAAAGAAAAGAGACGAACGTAGACGGAGAAAACGATGGCGATAGTGAACGGAACGAAACGGCGCGGCACGTCGCGACGTTCCCGTTGTGGTCAACCCTTAGCCTGGTTGCGGCTTCGAGCCTCTAACCTCCCGGGTTTAATTTAATCCAAGGGTCGGATGAGCAAAGATGGATATAGATGCACGAAAATGAGTATACCGAGTGGACTGAGAAAGAAGATGGTGGAGATTGGGATGTGGTTGGATCTTAAGAGTGGAAGTCAAAGTGTGGAATAAATTTGTAGACGTACAAGATTCTTTCTCCCTTAGATCGTCTTGAGCAAGACTAAATTTCTTCTTTAATTTCTGTCTTTTAAAGTCAATAAAATTATATACGGGTATTATTATTATTATTATTTTTAATGTTATTTCTATTAGTATTCCTATTATTATTATTATTATTATTATTATTATGGTGCCTGTTATTAAACACGTTTCAGAATAAAGTTTAGTTTATCATGTAGTAATATGTTATTATGTTATTATGTTATTGTAGTAAACGGTTATCGAAATTACGAGCAAAGGCGTCGTGTACGTTACAAAGCGTTTCAAAAGCGATTGATCGACTGAACTGGTTCTCCTCAGGGTTGGAAGGCTAATCGATAGATTAATCATGTCGAAGTAATAAACATCTACATATGTATATGTGTATGTATTATTATGAGGACATTGTCAAGTAAGGTATAGTAACCTTATAATATCATGTATTTTATTTTACTAAAGCTATTAAAGTTATGAAATGTCATTACGATATAAGTATCAATCGTGTTTCATAGGAGACATTTGAAAAGCGATTGGACGGGGA
This sequence comes from Nomada fucata, assembly GCA_948146005.1. NCBI lineage: Eukaryota > Metazoa > Arthropoda > Insecta > Hymenoptera > Apidae > Nomada > Nomada fucata. The sequence goes on from OX411275.1 coordinate 13,043,539, forward strand.
TTTAGATTGGATTGGACGTACACCACCCAATCATTGATTACAGTATTTCTTGTCTTATGTAGCAGAGAAACGAGGTGCAGTGTTTCTACAGTGAAACTGAAAATGTGCCTCGTGTACAGGGCCGAGTGAAATTACGATTAAACGAGTGGCCAACAACTGGTTGAAGCCCGAAAGTTTTCGAGGTTCAGGCTTCCGCGTGAAAGCGTGCCACTTTAAGTTCGACCGAACTACCAAGTTCCGCCGCGAGAACTTTCGTAAAATTTGTCTTTCTTCCCTGTATTGACCAATGTTTTATTCATGCTGAACTTTCAATCAGAGTAGTGTTTTCTGGAAATATTGAAAGATTCTGTGCGATAAATGAAATGGGAGCTGTGACATATCGAACAGATTTAAGGATAAATAGAAAAGAAAGTGTATACTTTCGAGATGAACAATTATATCGAGAAATAAAATGAAAATCGATGTTAAATGGTATTTACTTTATAAAAGGAAAATCTATAATTACATCTTCATTGAACTCACGGGACGAAAAATTAAAAAAGTAGATTATCGCTTGCAATATCCAAGTTAATTAAAACTCATGTTCCAGCTGATATTTCATAGCCGAATACTGAATCACGTGCACTTTACCGAGACGTATACTTAAAGGAACATTTTAAACTTTAAACAAATGAAACTGTGAGGAAATGCACTTTTACCAACAGGACTTTAAGTTGAATTTCACGAAATAATACACTTCACAAATTGTTGTCATTAAGATTAACGTAACTGGTGTAAGGCAATTTGACGAGAAAAGCAATGTTACTCACAATTCGGAACACAGTTATATCTAAAAAATATATTTAGAAAATAATTAAAGTATCAAGATATACCTATACATATTTTAATAACTGTTAACAAAATTTGTGGAGAGAGTGAGCGGCACAGACACAAAACATAATTTCCTATTATCGAATAAAATTTCTGTTGTTAAATAAATATCATCTGGTCTGCGTCAAACGCAAAGAAAACTACATGGATCGACCCTGAACTTTTTCTTTGCATTTTCATTTCAGTGCTATTCGTCGCGCACGGCAATATTCACCTCTTAATATCAGGGACATGAATGAATTCTAGAGTGACTTCTTTGTCCATTTTTCTGCTTGTACTTCATCTAATAAATTGCTAACGAAGCAATTCCAGATAATAGCTCGATCCTCCACTTGCTATCAGCAAAGCTGGCGCAATACGGTATATGGTAACTCTTTAATATACACGTGCAAGCAACTCGTACACGTACACAAAATGTGAATGTGGGCACACGATAATTACACCGATGAAGATTTAAAAATACCCAGGCTGCTTGACTTCACTTTGTGCTTATCTTGGGAATTAAAGTTCTGCTCTAATTAATTCCCTTGCATTTCCCTCTTCCTAATTGAAGATACATGCGACCGTTCAATTTCACTCCGAGAGAAGAGAATATAGTTCCCCGTAATGTTGACAAATGGATTGTTATTCCGCAGCAAATATTTTCTTCTTTGAAACAAGAACGTTCAGGTAATGTCCCTGATGATAAAAGCTATTCGACAATACGATATTTATTTTCTCGTAGGGTTAATAATAACTCAGCATTGTGTTGGTTTTCAGTTTTCAAAACGAGGAAAAATGACGTAGTTCATATTCATTAGAAAGAAATCGGGAAGAATATTGCATCCGGAAAACTAAGTCTTCAGAAAGAGCGCTTTATTCGCATTCCGGAAAACTCGAACAAATAACTGTATGAAACTTTCTGCCAACTACCAACAGCAGATAGAAAACGCAATCACTGTAAAATCTCCCCCTCATTCTGTCGCATTTATGACCAACCGCAAACGTTTGTTTCAAACGTAACACTATTTTAATATTACTATAGAGGGCAATAAATTTGAATAAACTGGTGAAAGTTTGTTTTTGACATAAAATTGAAGAACCATATCTTCAGTTGAAGAGGAACGTTAACAATATGTTAAAGTCAATAATACAGATTTATAATTCATGAGTCAATTGTAACTTTTTCGTTTCAGCTCAACAATAGAAATATTGAATTATCTGTTTTTTAATAATTATACGTGAAAATACGTTTCTCAGCAATGCAAATGATTGATATTTACATTCTCATGGTGTACAAATCAATTCGACAAGCAAAGCGAAAATACCTAATTGTCTCGAAAGTACAAATTCTGTTGGACGCTGTTAAGATGGACAAATTCCAGGACACTCTAATACTTCTAAGTATGTGTCGAATATACTATAGAATGCAATATATAGAAATTTTTGCTGGTGAATGCAGACAGTAAGGACTCTCGGTATGTGGAAATCGGACCTTGAAATGTCGAGGGCAAGTGCAAGGATCATAGAGTGACGGGAATCGATAGCGAGGAGTTGTGCGTCGTACAAGCTAATATCAATCAGTATCCCAGATTTTCTAATTATATAAAATGCCAATAAAAAACATTTTATTCGGCACCTGAGACATTAAAGATCTGGTAATCATAAAAAGTAATAGTGTGGAAATTTATTTATGGTGTACTCTTTCAAAGGTTACGAATATTTTGCATTTCGTTTACCTGAAAGGTAATGTATAAAATATCGACATGAATGGCCTTATTTCAATTGAAGGATCTCGCAGATAGAATACTGTAATAGGTAATAAAGGATGCAGTGTTTAGGAAGCCTATGTAAAATTAATACAATTTTTGTGGTTCTTTTATGTATATTTGGCTTTTATTGTCGTTATACTCGTACCTAAATAACTTTATCATTCGATTTTTTTAGAATACGTTTTCCAAAGTGTTGTAGATAATTTATTCACATGTTTCCAAGGATGTCCAGGGTCTCGGTGTATATATATTTTTTGTGTTTATTCTATAACCGAGATTGAAGAATGCGAATTTTCAAATTCATAATCCCGTTTTACAGAATTTTCGAATCACGAACGTTCACTCCTACAACGCTGCAGCTGTCGCTCTGGTTTTATGAGCGCTGTCGATATCAGCCCTACCAGTTTGGGGGTTGTCACTCTAGATATCAACCACTTCTTTTTATCTACTTTCAATATCCGAGGATCGTCGACATCGCTGCCACAGCCGGGGTGTCACTAGTACGGGATTCACAACTTCGTAAATATCAGTATCACCTCCTACGATTTTAGAATCGTTCTTACGATTCGAGGAAGTCGACGTTAACTATCTAATAAGACTCGCACGGATTCTCTTTCACCAAACTTTCACGCCATTTATTTACCAATAATTACGCGTATTTATTATAAATTGATGTACTCAATGTATCGTATTCATAATTGCAAATTATAATATTGTGGGACGTTCCATCCATTTTCTCAATGCTCTTTCAAAGGGACAAAAATATTCTGTTACAAACGTTTCTATCGCGGGCACAGTGACAAATTCATATTCCATTTGAAAACTTTACAAACATCGTGCATGCGAAATTACATTCTAATCCTTTTTTTTCTCTTAACCGATTTTGTACCTGATTTTCTAGATTAAGATTCTGGCGCGGCTGAAACCTTATGTACACGGTTAACTCTGCGATATCAGCGTAGATAAGTGACAGCCGCAGTTCAAGCAAGTTTGTGCTCACGAAATCGAGTGGCGGCCTCGTTTGAACACGATTCGCTAAACTGTCGCTTTAGTCTGTATTGCTCGACCATTTCTAAGGAAACCGATGTTCTCTGAGCTGTGAGAGGCACGCTCCGCCGGTCTTAGGAGCTTTTCCACCCTATCGGTTCGCTTCCCTTTTCATTGTCGTTGCCGACTTGTCTACAAGGTAACAGTCGTACTTTACACAGCCACGTAAAAACAGACGCCCGACAACTCTTTGTTACTCGTATGACCGATCGTTGCAACTTTCATTGAAATTCTACGCTGAAATTGTGCTATAAATAAATTAACAAGTCATATTATTACACCTATAGAAGTCTTATCTCATCTAATATTAGAATGATATCATCGTGATTGTTCGTAGTTAATTTAATATGTTATAAATTAGTTATCGTGATGATCGAGAGAAAACGAACAGATCTGTACTGCGATTCGAGGGAATGATTTTATTTGACTTTTCTTGGTGCCATTTAATACGAGGCTAAGGATCATTCTTAAAAAATTTATCCGTACGTAAAGTCTTTCGAGAGGTTTTGTTATACTGCATTTTTATTTTATTGGAACGTTGCTTGGAAATGTATTTTTATAATGGGCAACCGTGTAACTTTACCATTGAACATTTGCGTCGGAGAAAAGAAAATCTGAGATTCTTTAATGACTTGATAAGTTAATGTTCAGTAGGTACTAGGTTTTTTATATATTATACGAAGGCAGTAACCTTTGACATACTTTTGTGGAAGTTTACTTAGTTATTGACATAAAATTTGTCAGGGTAGTTTACAAAAATTATATTTTTTTTCGGAACTCGATACTTCCGAAGTATGCTACTTGACTTCACATAATGTATACAACATGTAACGTACAAAGGGTAGCAATCACGTTAAACAAGTTTGGCTACTTCGTGGTAACAATAGTTCTCAACCCAGCCTTTGTTTCTAAGATTACACGAAGATTCACAAAGGACAACTACACTTCAAGCTTTAAATAAAGTGACAAACTAAATACACACCTTCACATCTCACCCGTTTGTAGCCTTACCTGTTTTCAGAACAACAACAAAAGAAACAGCTCATCTCCATAATCTCGTTCAAAGATCCGATTAAACCAGCTGCTTTAAACTTCTATCCTCCAAAGCTTCACGGCGTACAGCAACACACTATCAAATCGCATAATTGCCTAGCGCTTTTATCATTCTTACTTATCTATGGCTGCGGTTATTCTCCATTTCCGTGCTTCGAGATGCGAAAGATTGACTACAACTACAACCGCCTGCGGTTCACCGTGTTAGCGATACTGAAATTTAGTATAGGCGCTTAAGTGGCGCATTTCGTGCGCTGACGGATCGATAGTTGGCGGAGATAGAAGATATGCAAAGGGACATTCAAACAGAAACTGTGCTAGAAGTGCGTGTATTTCGCCTGCTTGAACTGCACGTAATGTAATATCATTTGTCGCGAAACACACCGCGACAAATTTGCATTCTCTATTCCAATTCAAAATTACGTACGATTTTTTTTACATTGCACCGCATAAACGTTTTTCATAGCGCCGTTATTTCATGGACAATTCACTCACGCGTTATTTTTCGACTGCATCCTATTTCCTCCACGACACGGCCTTTTCGAACGTCTTTGGTTATTCTTGGCGTCCCGGATATTTTCTCTCGTCCATTTCCCTTTCGTTGCATTTGTGACTTTTAGAAATGAGATTGCACGAGAGGTAGAATGCACTGCACACACCGGAATTCTATTCAATTGATTGTACATTTGCGTGAAATGGGGATTGTCATCGGGTTTGGGACGGATTTAGTTGGGTTACTATTGTACACGTCACTGTTGCATTTTACCTTCGTTCGACGGTTAATGAAGAATATTTGACGGATCTCAGATTGAACGCATGTACAGCACAAGCGGCGGACTCATAAATGTTTAAATGGTCACGAGCAAATGTCTTGGAAAATTATAAGGTAGATATTGTTTTCCATATTTCCCGAAATCTTTTTCTAAACGGAAGACGCTATTCGTTTATGTATGAGAAGTCTTGAACGTTGCGCGTATAGAAATATCAAGATGACATCATTGCAAATTTATATTTCATATTATGATACGAGATTTGGCGTCTACCCGTTCCTCCCAGTTCTCCGAAATACTTTAATAATCCTTTCGAAAATAAGGTAAACTTGAAAATTGTACGAAAATCTTAATACAAATTTATTATTATTATTTAATTTGCTTGTTGCTTTCCTAATATGTTGATTACAGCTTGTCACTGTATTTATTAAAATCTTCAAATAACAGCAGAAATATAATGATTCATAACTAAAAAATTTATTTTCCACAGCCATTATGATCTGCTTGGTAAGAAAGTTACTTAATTTTATAAACTCTCAATAATATTTATTATACGCTGATATATTAAATTTGATTTGTTAAAATCACACAGCAGAAGTTACATGTCCGTATGACACGAATCAAATGGCCCCCCCCCCCCCCCCCTCTCAAATGCAAAATCTAAATGATTTATGATATAAAGTATCTCCGAATGAATATCTTCCGTCCCTCGAAATTTCATGGAACAGCACTGGCGTTTTTCTTGGCTCAGAAATAATGGACAAGCACGAATACGAATAATTTCTTGGCGATTGTTTGACACCTTATTTTATTCGTCGCCTCGCCAAAGTATACATTTCTACATGTATTTAAGCAATTTACATGCTTGCACATCATGGTAAACGTTGACGAGAATCGCACGAAAAGAGCTAGGTGCGTCCGAAAACTGAGCTTACGACAAAACAAACAGAGTTAAGAATTGCCCTCGGTTTTGGCGTTTCCCTCGCTTCTTAATGTCAATTATCCTCGACAAATTGTTGCATGCGTTTTCTATTTATGTAATACGAAGTTAGACGACAGACGAAACCGTATTTCAGAAATATGAAATTAACAGTGACGCGCGACTTAAAGCTGAGGCCTCAACATTACTTTGCATAAATAGACTGAATAGAAATTGTTGAATAATAAAGGAACTGAATAAATTTGAACTACGCATTGGAAATTTGTGCATTTTCAGCTGTAGGAATAATGGTCGTCTTTCAAAGGATTAATATAATATTATAGAATATTATATTATACGATAGTGTGTTATATAATATTATATAATAGGATAATAGGGGGTATTATTATAATACCGTTGACTATAAGTAAAATCCTCTGAATAACGGAGATAATAAAAACGAATAATGTTCGTGTCCCCTCGAAGAGTTAATTATTCTGCCAGCTTGAATTGCAAATTATAATGGGGCTCGTTTTTCATGGCGCGATAATCAATTTTAAATTATCTCGGTTATCTTGAGCGATCAATTATTCGACGAAGAAACGTTCCAACTACACGGCATAAAGCTTCGCGTGAACGGGGACATTTAATTGATTTTGGCTTTCATGGAGACAGTGGTTCGTATATTACAATAATTCTATGAGGGACACCAATGAGTTTTAATTGAATAATGGAAATAATTTTGTAATTATTGATTCAGATTCGTGTGCAACGATAATTAAAACAATCTCAATTGTAGCCGGTCATGTATACGGTGCATTACAATATCGATAAATTTTTTAAAATACTCCCTTCGCAAATTCCACATTTGCAAATTTCACATTCACGTTACACCAGTTTCAAAATTCTACCAAAAACATTGTTCAGTATCGAGAGAATTTTTGCAGATCACTGCGAACTAGTTAAAAAAGATAAGTAGTGTAGAACTTTCACCCTACGGACCCAGCGGACAGCACCGCTGTGCCCGGGTCCCTAATACGTACAATTAGATATCATCGTTCGTCTTTCGTATATTACAAACATTGTGCGTTTATCTTTTACATCTTGTTTTCTAAACTAACCATTGTATCTTTCTTTATATTTCACGTTACAAATAAATCAATAAGCAGTTTGTAATAAAACCAATTAAAGCACGTAATTATTGTTTAAAGGGAAATATTACATTATTCATCCAGAATTTCGTATTCATTTCACGAGGAAACCTTGTAAAACACATTATTCACGATAACTGCAAAATGTTCGTGTTGTTTCATTCTTCGCATTATTTTAGTAATTGTAAAGTATGTTTTGAAAATTAATTTTCATATTCCGCATGTCCGCGAGTTACTCTGAATGTCGTGGCACCAATAATACTTCACTTTTTCAGTAATTTAGCACTGCGTAACGCGAAGAGGAATAACATCATTAAAAATTCCGCTTTAAAAGTTCCATCTCGAAATTAAAATGTTCAGAGAAATTCGTTGACCACAATTAATTAAAATTTAATTCAATACAGATCCTTGTCGCCTAATGTTTCTGTAAAAATTTTCTTAAACACGGTATCAAAAATTTTCTCTATTTCTCGGCTCAATTTCAACTATTTCCAAATCAATTTGAAAGGAAATTATTCGTAATTCATCATATTGAAGCGACATAACTTGTAGGCATCTTACACCTTTCATCTCATTTTCGATTTCCAAGTGCTCCAGTTACTCTTATTACCTGGTAAGCAAAAGCCAATAGACCCAGACGTTTCGAAACACGAAAGGAGTATATTTCCAATTTTGAATCGTCAGATTCGCCTGCCTGTTTCGCGTAATACGACGTACTCGGGGCCGCGTGTCGCGATATTTATTACCGAATGAATTCGTGACATCGTTGATCCGCGTGCCCATAAAATCGCGTTAAATCAGAAAAGCATAATTATCCGCTTCACGGTCCGCTTCGGATATAAAAATTTGCAGCCGCGTTCCGTTAACATGCAGTTTCCACATTTTATTGTCGAAGTAGCGGGGACATCGAGTAAACTACCAATCGTATACATTCCGCAAACAAACACACGGTTTTAGAGCTTAGTCGAAGTCCGATTGGCAAACTTTGGAATATCCCGTTGCACACAGGGTTTCGCATTATGGTTGTTAATCGTTCGATCTTCCAGGGTTGTTTTAACGAATCTTATTCAGTTTTTGATTTCCTGTTCATTCTGATTATTATTGTACAAATTTCACAACGTTGATTAATTTGGTTTCTTTTATTACACAATACATACACGGACTAAGTGTGTTCATTGCAACGAACGAAATAAATAATATAAAATAAAATGAACGAACTGCGTAATCGTGCGCTTTGGGCATGCACTCGAACGAAGAAAAATACCATTACGTGATACTTTTAAACCAGCTAAGAAAGATAATTTAAACCTCCACTAAACCCTCCGCTCTAACTCGTAAAACAAACACGCTCTTGCTCTCCATCAATACTGTGAAACTTCGCTGCGTGACAAAACGTGCTGCTATTCCAACTATTCCCGTTTGCGTTTCCGCGAAAAATCCAATACTGTGTCGTCATCAGTCGAAAAACCTGCCGCCGTTTGATTACACCCGAATCGCACACTTTCGAAACAATTCTGTTGCCAGTAGAACAGTCGAATTTGTCGGGAAATTTGTTGAAACGAGTTAACTCTGCCAATTGGAACCGTGTTGCGGCAGTGACCCTTGTCCCTAGTGACTTCGTTGAAGGGTGCAGAACAGCATCCGTCGGGAAACAATTATTTCACGGTACGTTCGTCCCGAAAATCGTTTCCACTGTCGATTCCCAGCCAGAACGAACAGAAGCTTTCGCGGATTGGCTTTCGTCGAGTAACTCGTTCCGTGGCACGCTTGCGCGGCTCTCAAGGCGAGCTTTTGAGCTTTCGAGTCGCACCGCGAGCCGAGACACGTGGAGTCGTCTGTCCCATCGTCGAGCAGGTTTCACGTTTTCCGCGTGCCTCGCGAGTAACGTTCAAATCGTTTCGTAAAAAAGTAAACACAGAAAACGAAAAGATACATTAAACGCAAGGGACTCCAGTGATTTAATGGTATAATAACTCGTTGGTAAATTATCCTTCATTCATTGAAACTTGGTAAATTGTTTCAAGCTTATTATTTTAACGTGAGATACGTGACTTGTGCGTAATGATTGTGCGTCTGCTCATCTGAAAACGGATTGAAATTGCTGGCACATTAACACGGAAGATCGAAGTGAGTGTTTAACTGGTGAAGAAAACGCGGGACACGGCGCGGATCTTCTGCCAAACTATGCGATCTGTAGGAGTTCGTGAGATCGTAGAGTCGACTCGTATCTTTTCTGACGCTTCGTTGGCTGTTCCTTTATTCCATGCCGAGGGTTTCGAGCATTGCGCCTGGGAGGATCGAGGCTGAGGCATCGTTTTGCTAGGGAAACGCGGCGTCTTGCAAATATCGGTCGCGTATGACCCTGTCGGAGAGAAAAGGAATCTGGTTCTCTGCGTCTGATCTTGGAAAGCAGATCTCGCCTTTGAACTAGATCACTCTCTATATGTTGAACGGATTCTGAGAAATGTAGGTTGGGTAGGGTGGTTGTTTTCCATTTGACATGTAATACCTGGTAGTGAAATCGCTTTACGTGTGAATGTATATTAATTAAGTCGCCGAGGGGATGGTTTGATTCGATAGGATGTGCGTTAACGAGGATAGATTTTACTTGTCGTGGAAATATTATTATTTGGTTTGATGTAAGAAATATAGTGTTTACCTTGGCGTTCGTTTGTTTCGCGTTGAAATGGCAGGCAATGAATACGAATATTTTTGGACAAATTTCTGATGTTGAATTATTTAGAATTATTATTACTTACAATGGTCGAGGGTTTTTGGAGGGGTTGTATCATAAATGTCGACGGGTTTGAAGGTGCAAAATGCATAAAACGAACTTTGAAAATGGGGGTGTAAAACGAAGGAATTTAAATGCAAAGTAGAAAGGTAGAAGAACGGCCACCTGACCTTTTTTTTACTATAAAAATGTAAATTGCTGGTGTACCGAGGTTACAGGACTGTAAAATCTATAAATCTAATCCTTCTCGGATTTCTTAATATGTTTGAAGAGAAGTATACTGATTTTGCGCAGGTATTTTCTAATTTGTTTTTATTTTTTGGCAGATAACTATTAGTTGTTACTGTTTTTCTTTTTATTCTTCCGCCTCCTTTTGTCTTATTTTTATATTGGGGATTACAGAAGCTTTTAGTCTTAAATATCAAATATCTCTATGAGAGTCTTTGCGGCTCGGATTACTTGAATGCTATGGTACTTCGTGGTTTCCGGGTTTAAGCATTGTTCAGATTCACTAGGGCCCTCACATTTCGCCAACGCTACTGATTAGTGCATCGGTGTGCCTTGTGACTCGCGATGAAGCTATTATCTGTAATGCTGGCGAATCTATAATCTTCATCCTATCAAGACTCGAACCCATCCATCTTGAACAAAAATCCATTTGCAAAACTCCAAGGTAAAAAAGAAATTCGCTTTAACATTCATGATTTATGATTCATCCTTTATAAGCTTCCAACATCATTGTGCATTCGTTGCATAAAAATGTAACAAATATTTCTTCAAAATATAGTTACGTTTTGAAACGTGAGTCCATAGCTCGCCGACAAAAAGAACTTTTCTTGTACACAGTTATTGATTCAAAAAATATGCAGAAAGAATGTTTCGTTTCTCCCCCTAAATTTTCCACATTTTTGCAATTCACCGATCAGAACATTCAATTATATTACAATTCATTTCCCGAAGTTTAATCAAATTTGTTATCATCGAGAATGCACCACCCAACTTCTCACTAATTTCAAGGAACGAGTCGACAGTCACATTTCTTTGGCCAAAAGGTCAAAACCACTTTCGTGCATCATTAAAAATTCCCTAACGGAAACTACCAAGCTTAACAGTTTTCGCATTAGCTGCCCCAATTTACAATTTACCATTCGAACACCGCAACTTACTGACGATAAGCTGCGCCACTTAATCATGAATTTCGATTGGGTTCAGTAAATCGATCTATCCATCGTGAAACGCAGACTCCATTTCAACGTTGCTCCATCCACGAATCGAGCTCAGTAATTTGCCTTCGAGAACGTTTCGTTCGGTGTAAATACACCTGATTAACGTTTACTAGGTTTCCAGTTGAAAATTTCACTTAACTCGATTTTCTTCTTATTAAGTGACGAGCCAGATCGCGTCTCCGTAGTCTCGATAATTCGACGTCGTTAGACAAATTGAATCTGCCGATACGTAATACACGTTCCCATTCCGAGCACCTTCGTTTGGGATTGATCGTAGAATTCCACAGGAAGCTTCTTCCTTGTTAATTCAATGGGCCAGAAGAAAATGTATCAATAATGATTTAATGGTGATTGACAATTGAGGTGGAGTTAGGGATTACTTTTTGGCCAGCTGAGATTGATCTGTCGTGATTCATTTATGATACATGTACATGTACGTGCGCACAATCGTCAGAAAGTTTGGAAGTTGCCAGTAGCGCGAAGGAAAATGAAAAACGAGGAGTGAACGTCGCTGAGGCATGTTTTCAACTTCACGTTGCAATCGTTCTAATCTTGATTTTCCTTCTAATCCCTATTATTCCTTATTACTTGTGTACTTGAATGGTAGCTAATTTATTTGACTACAATTGAAATTAGTTCAATTCGAAACATGCCCAACTGTGTTAACTAAATTATGCTCTCAAACTTTATAGGTAACGATCGTTGTTAAATTTGAAGACAATATTTTAATATTTCGACTTTCCTGATTATTCAGCGACTGTATTTATAAATTCACTTAAAATTTAACAGTCAACTGATAACTATTATTTCAAACGTCTGTTGTTATCATCATATCACTAATTCAATATGCCTTTCACATAAATTAGAAATAATATCCTATCGAACAGAGCAACGTCCATTAATAACCCAAAATGCGCGTAGAATCGATTGAATTTTGGCAATCGTATCTCATTAATTTACGATAATCTGAACGCGTCACATTATTTCAGATCATTGAAATTCCCTCAAATGCATCATAACTTATATAATTTCTTCAGGATATCCGAATGACTGCTTTCGAGTTTAACAACTTCTTTGCAAACGAGAAATCAGAGAACTTTTTACAAACAGATTCAATGCACAAAAGTTGAATAATCATTTATGGAATGCCTTAAACAGTGGAAATAAACAAATTTTCTACCATTACACATTTTGCTTTCTGCTCTGGCAACAGACATGCCTCAAATTTTCTTAAGTACGTAAATATTGAGAATACGTAGAATGGTGCCAAAATGAATGAACTCTCATCCTATAATCCGAACTACGAACACATGATTTCATGTATGACATATACTAGGAATTTTTTAGTAAGAAAGTGCTTTGTCGTTTATATGATATTCTATCTGCAGTATAACTTTTCGTCACGAAAAAATTCCGGTTTTTTTTTTAATGAATACCTTCTTCGCTTTTTTCGAAGAACAGAATTCTGTTATGTCCTAGACTCAGTAGTACCGCCCACATGTTATCAGGTTTACCGAGTATCAATGGATATTTTTAATAACTATATCGTGCGATGAACGATACGCCAGATGGATATTTGAATCGTGCTTTGTTTTATTATCACATTAAGTGATGTCGTGTGTCAAGAAGGACTTCACTTTTTACCGTGAATCGAGGTACGCTGATATGGGTTTAATTAATTTCAGTTGATCGCAGAACGAAACAACCCGTTTCTATTTATCACCGCGCACATATAACACCCGAATTTACGAACGCCCACTTTAAATTAAATTTTGTTTCCGTGGGGGGATGATTGAAAGTAGAAAGAATATACTTGTTTGTTTGGATGGAAATATTGTTTGGAGTCACTTTAGGTGCAATTAGGTTGCTCTGTATATTTCTAGTAGAACTATTATTAAGAGTAACTTTGAAACATTGGATTTGTTCGCACTTGCACCTACGAATAGCATGATGCATTTATATTTTGGGTTTCGGAGTTCTTTGCACAGAAAACCTCGGGGAAAAAAATGGAGGGACATCCTAATTGAAAGTTCTGTTTTTATATCCCATAATACATAGACTAACATTTCTCTTTATAATAAATTTTTCCCCCTGTTTATTTTTAACTAACATATATGATACAGTATTAAACAAGTATTAATTTTAGGCTTGTACAAAGAACCGTTTAAAAGAATTGCCAAGGATAGTTGTGTAGTGTGCATGCATGTATGATCAAATAGTTCTCCTTAAACGTAACAATGAATAGAAGGCCTTCTCGAATTTCTCATTGTTCAATTACAAAAAGACAAAACAGCAGGGTATTAAAATTATCTCTATATCCTCCGATGTTAAACTGAAACCATTCCTGAAACAGTAGCTCGTTTTTTAAGTTTATTCATTTTCCGTTAAACGGAGAAGGGGATATAACTTATCTTCTGAAAAAAAAAGAAAAAAAGAAATTGGACCGGACTGAGAGTAATTTAACGTGAAACGACGCCGTCCAATTCCGTCCGAATCCGTCCGGAGGGTTGATACCGATTAATAATGTCGCATCTGTGTGGAACGCAATTAAAACAATAATAGACCTGGCAAAGTGGATTTGCACGATTAACGTTAGAATTTACCGCAGCTGATTCGATTAGCTCGCCATAGAGACCACTCTTATCAGAACCGGATGGCGTTGTGGTGTATATCATTGAACATCGACTATTACAGTTCATTAGAATGAATGGGTTCTACGTTCGGTCGATTCGATTGCCAGATATAGCAATATTTGAACAACGGATCGAGAGGGAAAGGTATATATAAAATTAATCACATTTGCATAATAGAACACCAAAGAAAATTAAAATCAAACGAACTCAAGCTATTTTTATAGGAACACTTAAAACAGAACAATTTTCTAAGGATAGTCAGCGTGAAATTTTCTCATTTCAATGATATCTTGCTATGCATGCTTTCGAGCAGTTAACCATTAAATGAAATAATTAATACGGTGTAATACGATAATATGTAATATATACAGTTCAATTAAATATAAGCCCCGCTATTACTGTCTTAATTAGAGTCGAATTACAATCAGCAAACAGTCGCGTTTCTATAATAGAAATCGGAACCACCGCGGTGCAAGAAAGAAAACACCAGTGCTTAGTACCTAATAATTAAAATCCGCGACCTATCGTCATGCAGTAACATCGATAGGTCGACAAATCGTACGCGTACGCAAGGGGATTTCCTAGTCCACGGAGGTTCGACCGGGCAAGAATTTCCAGCGTGGGTAATAATTTGCAAAATAAACGTTCCAGAATATCCATTCGCTGCTCGCTCGATTCGTCACACGACGAGGTTTTCTATTCCACTCGAGATGGCTGGGCCGTTAGGCAGCCGATGGTGATGAAAACTATTCGATCATTTCGGAAGTGACGGTGTCGGGTGTTGGTGATGTAATTTTGCGAGGGCCAATGGAAGGTTCGCGGCCACGAAAAGTGTAAAAGCCTCGTTCGATGCACCGTTGCCCTTCGACGATGAGGATACGTCACGGCAGAGGAAGTGCACTCGACGTGGCCACTCGATTCCGGAGTCACGTACACCACGAACTATTAATTCAGCCGAGACTCTTAAACGGGCGGTGAACGTTGAACGTCGAGGCCGGGATAGAAAACGGGGGTGGGTAGGGGAACGGTATGCGAATATGAAGATAAAAGCGTGGCGAGGGTGGAGGGTTGGACGTGCAGGCAGACGAGAGTGTTTTAATTGCTTCAGAGATTCACCTCAATGAAATATGTATGGTTGATTAGTGGAGAAAATTGATTAGGTGCCACGGCATAGGAATTGTAGTAACATTGTTGTAACATTCAGACCCAGGTATGGGTGAAAATTATCCACTCTTTTTTTATATACAAAATTGACAATTTAATTACTATGCAATTCGTCACTGTTGAATGGGACATGAATGTTTAATTGAATTACTATGTAATTAGTAACTGTTAAATGGGTCAATAGATTATGGTTATTATATCGATAGACGTTATAATATATCGTTATTATAGTATTATAATAGATAGAGAGACTAGTGGTAATAATAAAGGAAAATTAATTTACAACAATTTCCCAACTTTCTGACGATGTCCCGATAACACTTCTGGCGCACTATAAAAACCTCCCAATGATCCTAAAAAACACTGTTCAATTTTCCATTAAACAGAATTGAAGGAAGTAAGACTCGAGATAGTATCGAAATAGAATCACTAATTGTCAGAAGACCAATGGAAAAAAGACAGTAGCACGCAACGGGAAGAAATAGATATCGATTTTTTTTTTATACAGAAAAGAGTTGACGGATGCAAATTAAGGAAGAAGATTCTCTGTATCTGACATCGTCTCATTTCCAGCAACAACGAAACAGTCATCTCTAGCTTGCTCTCAGCTATGAAAGTACGACGCTGATGCTTCGATAGAGTAGAACAAAGTAGAACGGGGGCACAAATTACACGCGGGAGAGATCCGGTTAAGTTCGACCGTACGAGACAGGGAGACAGATAGAGAGATGAAGAAAGAAATGCAGGATAATACAGGAACGGTGGAAGAAGGTTGATCGTGGTTCGAGAAGGGACACACACGTACACGGGCACACACTTGCGCGAGAAGAACCTTCGAGTAGGAAGGTGCAAAACGATCATAGTCGAACAGAAAGGAAAAAAAGGAAAGCGGGTTAAAGCATCGTGAGGAATGATCGGGAAAAAAGAGTGAAATGCTTGGGAATAAAAGGAAACGAGAGAGTCGAAAGCGAGATACGTTTTAAAAAAGGAGAGGAAAAATAGCTGGGGATCAGAGAGATTGCCAGCAATTTATCCGTCGAGCGTCACGAGAGGTCGGATGAGATGTCCGACCGATCGAACGCATCTGTAAAATCGATCAGGGGGCAATTTGCAGGAATCATGCCGCGTTAGGTTTGTTTTACGACACAGTGGAGCGCGACAGTTTTCTATTGGGGGTGTTTTACGCGTGAACTCGCAACAACGACACGCGTTTCCCGCTGACCATCACGATTCCGAGCAGTTCCTGATCGTGTTCGAACTGCAGTCGCATATTGCGTCCACCGGAACGCTATTCAAAGGGGCGTACTAGTGGTAAGGAATTGGGGAGATAATTCAATCTTTTTCTTAGATTATATTGTGCAATTATTTTTGTGCAACTGTCCAGTAAATCACATTGCTCAAATTGGTTTCGCTATTTTCATTTACGTTTGATTCGTTCGCGTATTGTCAATTTAATATTGCGAGCTGCATTCCGTTTTTTATTGCGAGCCAATTAAAAGTTGTACGAGAACCTTCGGCTTTTGCAAAGTCAGTATACCGTTTAACTAGTCCTTCACTAATGATTGATTGAAAATTTCAATTCGTACGATTCACATTTAGTTAGGGCAACGTTGTAATTATTAACATAATATTAATATCAAATTGTTTCCATTCTGTATAAGTCTCATCTACTTCTACTAAGAAAGAGTAGCTGTATTTCTAGTTATATAAAAGTGATTGAAACATCCAGTTTAAAGATTTAAACAATCCTGTTGATATCTTACATCCACCAAAATTCTCAACGTTACCATTATTTATTATTCAGCATCCACCTGCATACCACAAAATTCGTATCTTATCCATCCAATGACAAGCACAGATATAATTCCTTCCATTGCACTGTTCATTTTATACAAATTGTATCACAGAATATAATTCGCAAAATACTTTGATCGTTTAATCTGTCCCTAATATTTAACAAAATTCTAACCAATATAAATTTACATATACATATATAAGCCCCCTAATGAAACCTATTATACCTATTTAAACTTAGCACATTGCCAGCATTGTAGTATAATCCACTCTTGATAAGTACGAACTCGAACTTCTGACCGATAGCATAAGCACACAAATACATAAACGAATGCTCTCATAAGCCAACTGGAATGCAAGAGAACGCGTCGATCCATAGCTCGCATTGTTTGGTCTTTCGTCGTTTCTGGTGGTTTACCGAGTGGAATTGAACTTCACCCTTTACCGCTTATGGCGAACCACCGTCACCCCACGACGATACAACAAGCCAACCTCTTCCCACGAGGCAGCCGTGATAAAGTGTGCGTCATTGTACGTCGGTGGTGCACTTCGCAGGGATTTTTATTGCGGTTCCATCGTGGCTCGGTTCCTCTAGAGAAGTGCGCCACTACACGATCGCTTGGAATTTAACACTGTCATAGTTTCGTTGGGGTATTGGGAATTGCACAGTCGTCGATGCAGTTTCCAGTTGGAATTTTCCATTGAAAATTCACGCCCCATTTTTCGTACGTGAAGCAGCGCTCCAGTTCACGTTTTCCGTCTGTCGACGTGCTGGCATGGAATGTAATCTTCATAGAAGTTTTCGCAAACCTTTGTGGAAGGTATTGCAATTTGGAAATATTTTTTCCTACCATATTCGGTTTGTTTCTCTAATTGATGGTGAATCAATTTTGACGTTCGGACTGCGGAAGTGTTTTATTTACGAGCGAGATGTCGTCATTTCCTAGGACAGCTTTTATTACAACTCACAGGAGGGTGGCAATTTTCCTTACTGTATTGGAGAGATCTTTTTGTTGTGTCACGTTTCAAAAACAGTAGGAAACATGGGTCGATAATTCATACCTGCCCATTATTTATTTAGGCCCCGTTCAGACCCATCAAATATTAAAGGGTCTTTTTTTATTCTAGCTCCTTGAATGTGATGAAAATTTGTTGAAGCTATTGTAATATCGTTTGGACAATGTTTGGTTTATTCTTCAATGTTTGAAAAGTTGTTTTTCGAAACTGGCTGATTGCGGAATAAAATATGAGTTTAATAAGTGAGGCAATATGATAGTGGTTTGAAACTGTTCGTGGGTTATATAAACTGGAAACAGTGACTAAAGATTGATGGTTACAAACTGAAGAAAAAACGTGCAAGAAACACTATGAGTAAACAGGAGCCAAATAGTCCACCACCGCCACCACTTCCACCACCATACCCCCATCAAAAGCTCTTCAAGAAGTGCAAGAGTGCTACTTTTCAACTGGACGGTGCAACGTATACTATAGGTAAAGTTTGTACAAAATATATTAACGTCTATCTGGTTTATTATAATATCTCCACGACATGAGATTTCTAATGTGTCGCAGCTTTGTTATTTACTTTGCTTATTCAATTTTGTATATTCGTATGCTTTTATATTTTGTTTACAAGATCTCTTCATTATACTATGTTATGTAAATTACCATTTTCGTATTGCAGCATTAGTGTTAAATTTCCTAACTTTTATAGCATGCGCTCAATTTGTCGTATCGATCAAATGCAATTTAAAAAAGAGTTCAGGAAGTTAAGGATTGTTATAAAGATGAATATAATGATAATACGAAGATGAAATTTCCAAAGGATATGTTGCAAAATTGGTTTCTCTCGATTTAAACGTATAAAAAGTTCCCGCATTGCGCATTTCATCCCACATACGGTAAGTGATAGAGAAATCATGAAAAATTCAACAAACCTTCCAAAGTATTCTATTGGGTTTTCTGCACTCCACTTACGACCTTTCCGCATTGTTTCAAAGAAAAGCAAGCATTACGTTAATCTTTTGAAGTTTAACTTTAGATCAATAGCCCGGGCCGCTCCTGAAAACATGTAGTACATAATTCTTACAAATTAACACTACTTTTATTTGAATTATTAATACTTCTTTCTATGTACAGAATTCAGAACTCGGCATTTTAAGGCATTTATACTTGATTTAATAAATATCTATTTAATTCCTCTTTTAATTTACGATATACATAACACTGTCACTCACAAATCGGGTTCGTTGTTGCATATCGAATTCTAGGAACTGTAAATTTTAAGACGGTATAAAGATTTCTATTTAAACAAAGTTCCATTGAATCACTCGTGCCAACGTATACATTCCTTTCAACTCTTCGGCCTTTTAAACTTATCAACAATGTACCCTTATTAATGTATGCAACGCGGAGGATGGATGGAGACCACGCATTTATTCGCTTTCAATGGATGTCGCGTTTCAGCTATCGAATACCAATAAGACCTCTTTCGCGAAAATCTTTTCGATTCATTGCATGTGCATCTACATGAGGCAGAGTAGTAAGCGAGATTCACTACGTTCACTGATCCTTGAACAAAGCCCGCCAAGGTGTTCGACTTGTTCGTGTAAAGAGATGCACGTATGTGGCACGAATGAGATAGAAAGTGTCGGACACTTTGTATAAGTCAGGATCGAAGAGACTAAAGGATGAGACTGCATTATTTTATTGATGGGGGAATTGGGTGCTTTTGTGGGTGAAAATGATCGTAATAAACAGTACTAGAATTATTTATATTGATGTAATAAAATGAAGATTTCCAAATAATGAATTGCTGAATTATAACTTCTAGGTATACTATAAAAAATACTATAAAGAAACAACATTAAATCTTATCCAGTTAGGTATGTGTGCAAATCGGTATTACTACCAATGTTATTTAAATAGAATGAATTTAAGATACTTCTGACTGCCAGGGGAAGTATATATACGGCCCCCTAAGGTTGCAATTATTAACAACGATACAACAAGTTGTCCAAGTGATAAGCAAGTTCGATAACTTAACATGGTTGTAACTTATCAGTAAACGTTCACCGTATGCTGGATTTTTATCTCCGACGCCGTTCGATATTTATTGGTAAATAACGGAGCCGAACTACACGTTTTGCTCTGAATGCAAAGTGCTTGCTTTGAGTAAGGGGAAGCGGGCGATGAATGCCAAGGGTGTAAGGGCTGATATGTTGCTCTGTGTATAGCTGCTTATTTTTCTTGGAGCGGAATTGCGAACGCGAATGAGATAAAATAAATGATTTAGCATTGCATCGATGTTGGAAACGGGTCAGGACGTGATGCGTTTTATGTTCTGCGTACATGAAGCTACATTGCACAAATTCAGAATAAGATTTGTGCAAATATTGCTGTTTCTATAAATTCTGTCTTCGACAAATGTACCGAGGACCAGCGATAACAAATGTTTGCCGCGCGTGCAAAATGTAATCTCTGAAATTAAACCAGGGGAATCACAATATAACGGTAGACGTATAATTCTTCCGACGTAATAAAAATTGTTTCGCGAGACAAATATAAGTGGTAATGTTACATTAAACAAATTTTTCGCCCGTATGAAGTATCTGGGGCAACTTTTGACAATAATTCGTTTACGAAAATTAATTAAACATCCTCAGATGTTTAGAGTCTAAGGTAGAGAGTCTAACTTCGCAAGAAATATGTCCCTTCGTTTCTCTTCTCATGCTTCCTAAATGTTATGTCATCTCCAATTTATTATTCTAATCCACAAAGCCTCCCATTTTCGCGCATGAAACGTTTTGCAAAAATCTGCGACGCGTCAGGTAACGAGGCACATGTTATAGGTACACGTTTTTCGGATTTTGCAAAAGATTTCTTTCCCTTCGCTTCTGTCCGCGTCCATTTTGATACGGAATCGTCAGTTTCATTTATACAATTGCCATAGATGTTCGCGATTCATCTTCAATGCCGACAACACCATTTCAAAATGATTTTCCAAAGTGATCCAACTCACACGGGGCAACGGGCATCCACGTTAATTGCAACTGTCTGCGTCGCCAAAGGCGCCCAAGCTGCTGACACATGCGCAAATTGTGCATGCACGTAAACACAATGTTAGAAATTCGTCCTATTTAGCACGAATTCAACAGTGTTTAGCAGAATTTCTTTCCTTCCTAACGCGATCGTTATGTTAAACTGAGGGAAACTCGCATTTCCCCTTTGTCTCTGTGACGACCGATAGCAGAGAAGCGGAACAGTCTCAATTACGCCGTGCAATAAGCGCGAGACAAAAGATGAAACGGTCTTTTGCAGCCGGAGGGCCCACTTGGACGAGATATAGAAGAGGAAACGTTGTCATGATAACAGAGACTTTTGTAAGAGGGACGAAGTAACGAAGAAGCGTCTTTTGAGTCGCGGGCTTGTGAGATTTTCATTCTGTTCGTTGGAAAAAATGATTTCGGATGGCGGAAACAAAGTTGGCCTGTTCCACTTCGGGACTCGCCGGTGACGGTACTTGTTCCGTCCACGAATGACGCGGAAAACAGGGGTTATTAAAATGCGAAATTCTCTGAATGGAGTGGTACGGAAAACGTTGGGTTCAAGGATCTCCTTAGTTACCATCTTTCCAAGTTGTCGATAAAAAAGGAAGTTCTAGAAGCAGTTATAAGTTGCAAAGGGGAACAGAGCTTTATAGAATAATTAGATTTTGCACAATATAGGGGTGCATGTAGGATCATGTTCTTCCTTTGTGTACGAATTTCTATGAACATTTTGCAGCAGGTACAAATTACCCGTAAGATGAGTCAGTCACTTCCGTGCGTATAAATATTCCAACGAAGTAACCGTTTTTATTATCGAGCGCAAAAGCTGTCGGTACAAATGAATCTTTTTAACTGTAGCCATTTTTCCGATTAATGGACAACACGTGCGTGTTTGTGTCGCAAAGTTGAGTGGAAACAGATTGCATACATTCATCAGACGTCTTACACGATGTACGCGCTTACATGTAATACGATAACAAGTTCACTGCGAGGAACAACATCGCGAAAAGAGTGGTACTTGGGAATGCGAGTTCATTATGCATACAAGTAAGCTCGTTATGCACGCCACGCTCGCTGAAGCTTGCAGAAATATTTCTAATTAATCATACGAACTGGACCAGTTTTTACGGCGATAAGTGGGGGATGGACGTAACTCCCTTTTATTCCACTTTTCAGCTTTCCCAGATGTAGAAATTGCGTAAATTATCAATGTTTACAGGCATCACTATGACACGTTTTACGAACGTGGCGCTCGTAAATTGAACAATTTCGCCGGAGGGGAAATAAATCCAAAGATTTTTACTGTGCGTTTGAAGTGCAGGGTTTTAGGAATTCATCTAAGTTTTAAACTCTGACCTATATCCCGGAAAGGGTGCCGCAGCGAAAAGTGTTCGGGCCTGCTCGTTTTCTTTTAAAAATTTGTCAAAGTTACCACTTCGACGTACTACAAATCGAATGAACCGTGAGTCTAGCATTCAATTGCAATTTTAATTTAATTTTATGTTCGTCGGTTTTAATTAACAACGAATCTCAATCGTGACCTGATTTCAATTAAACTCGCTTCATTAATTATAAACAAAATTGGATCGAACAATACGCGTTTACCTTTCTCGATTGATAAATCAATACGAACATAAATATTACTGTGTAGTAATTTTATATTAAACTACCACATATCAATTCTATCCAATTACGCAGTCTGCGCTCTATTTTAATTACGACGTTTTTTCTAAGAAGGAAAGTGCCATGTATTGACAGAAGTGGTAGCGGTGGCTCTTAAGGCTGGGCTGGTTTCCATCTTTCCCGCGAGTTCTACGGTTAGAATCTGCGATGCATAAAACGAGACTCCAGTTTCAGTAGGTCATCGTAATTAACACTCACGTAACTCGGCGCGTGTTTTTAGATATACATCCGAAGTTTGAAGACGCTTCCTATGGTTCAGCTTTCGAACGATCATGTAATAAGAAAATTTACCGAGAAGTTCCAAGCCCTCGTATTCCTCGTTCTTCTGTTTTAGACCCATAGTTTACAGGCTGTCGTAAAAAGTTTAACGTCACAAGCGAAATCTCATTACCTTAGTAAACGAAACTTCGCGTTGAAATGGACCAAGAATTACTGCGATGAAAAATTAGCGAACGTCGAATTAAACTTAAGTGACTAATTTTGTCTGTTAACGAATTTAAGCGTTTTCAATCGCAATGCGACGATGGACGAAACTTTTCTGCAGAAAAACCATGTCGCGTAGATTGAAATCAATAACTTAAAAAATAACGAACAAACTTTTATATGATATACTTTATTTCCACATTTATACGATTTAGTAATGTTAGACTCTTTTTAATATAACAGGTTTTCTGTTCTAATTGTCGATCATACTATAAAATAACAGTATCTTTCGATGGGAATGGTTGTTCAAATTATTTATTTATAAACGGGTGCAGTTCATGTGGAAGAATATGGTTGGATACTAAAAAGGTATGAATTAAGATTTCATTCTAGAATATAATAATGAATTCATTTTGAAAATCAATTGCCTATCATATCAGCTATCCAATAGAAAATTAGCCCGACTTTAAATAAACAATCAAATTCGTACACGTATTATCTTTAAACATAATATGTTATCTCTAAAATGTCATGCAAATTGTAATCATAAAGTATTTTCCTGATTTCCTTGTTAGAATTGCTCCTCTTTCGAGTATGGACGTCCCAACCTCGCAGTAGTAATTGCCGGAGATGGTCAGACAGCGGTACAAATATAGATTCAACCAGCTTAGTGACTGAGATCAACGATATAAGACATGTACTCGCAGGTGTGCTAGAAAATCATGGAAGTTATTTTCATTTCTCTGTTATTACTATCGAGTAAATATTATTTTCATTATTAATTCACTCGAACCAAGATTCTTTATAATACGTTTATAAAGGTACGAACTTTTACATTTCATTGAAAGTGAAAAATAATACACAAAATAATAGGAGCATGTCAAACCAAGTGTTACTTGACTGAATGTTAAATTGCGCAAATAATGATATTTTAAATTGCGCATTCTTTAAACCATATTTAGTAATTATTCTGGAGGGTTCGTGGAATATTGAACTGTATTAGACGTTCCTCTAATAGAATTTATACACTGATGTTCCTAAAGACGCCCGGTATACACATAGCATTATTGTAGAATACAACTCTTGCTATCTATTCCTTTTTGCACGCAAATCCAGTCTAGTCACGTCACCTTCAGAATAGGCTTAAATATTGATTTCCAATTCCTCTTGCGAGCACCGCGCTATTCTTAACGTTTATAAATATATCGCACTACACTTTCCTGCTGTATTGGGACGTAAATTTCTAGCAATGGACATTACGTTTCATTCACCAAGTTTCAAGGAGAAACGTCTCATTGGATATTTGAATACCTCGATCTGATTAATTACAAACCTGAAATTACTGAACCCGAGACGTCGAGGACCATGGTACTTTTGAATTCTTGGATCGTCGAAGACCTTTAGTAGTCAGATTTTTCCCATCTGGATTTCGGTGATTTCGTGGAACTCACGGTCCCAAGATTTAAGGATTTGTGGGATTTCGAGGATCCAGGTATTCTGGAGGATTTAATTCAAGTTTACAAAATTATTGTTCCTGAAGAAAGAATCCCTGTTGGATTGTACCATCGATAACGAACCACCGTCCCAGCTTCCGAACTGGAGCCCACCGAACCAGCATTGTGCCGAAGAAAATTAGAGTGCCTGTACTTATATAATTCAGAACGTTCAGGATGGTTACGGGACGCGAGTGTGTGCTACACTATTATCTCGGTATTACCTGCAACTTAACGTATCACCGCAGATGCATCGGCTATTTCAATGGCAATCGTTATCGTCTTATCTGAAATTTAAATTACACGATTGGCTCCTTAAGATTCCTCCCAAGAATCTCATTACTCTGAAAAGAAGCGTACAGAAAGCAATACTTGGCATACTCCGCTACTACGAGTATTGATTTGTTGCATACATTACACGACGAAGCCAATAAATTTATATTGCCTCGTACATTTACCAGCATTTCATTACCCAGTTGATATAAATAATATTCGGATAAAAACCTGCATTACACATTACGCTTTCTACACCGTGACAATCCGTAGGCACTCCGATTGCTTTTAAACATGGTCAAGCCTACTTATCACAAACACTGTATGTGTGCATTTATCGCCGAGTGAAATAGTTCTTGAAGAAGCGTACATCAAAATCTGTTCAAATTTTTCAATCAGCGATACCCGAATGAATGTTCTATCGCGTGTATTAAGAGATAGAACTTGAAATGAAATCACTCGTGTTACGTGTGCTTCATGTGCGATCGGTATCGTAAGCCGCCCAGAGAGATAAATGATTGATACGAAAAACGTAGCCGGAGTAGCTACTGAATCAGATGGCACTGTTGTGCCACGAAAATGATGAAACCGAGAAAAGTGCAGAGTTCCGCTGTGTTTGGTGTGGCTGGTATTAAGGGGATTTCTCAATCCTACGATTTGTTGCCATCTTAACAGTAATTTTTCTTCGCAGAGGAATGAGTGCCCATGCGGAATAGATAATGGCAATCGCACATGTATGACGATCGTAGGTTCAAGCGTAACGTATATACATACGTACGTCGTGGCTCACTGATCTATACTCATTGATATGCCAATCGTGTGGAATCTTTATAAACATTTCTTCTGCTGACGTTTAATGTCTTCTCGCAAGTAAGACGTACGAAAAATGTTAACTAGATGCATCTAGCTGAAGTTCTTTATTGCTGATTCAACTAGTTTTACATTTCCAATTTATAACATTTCTTGCATATTTTTTTCAGTAAAATTATGTGATTGTACAAAATAATTGATTTTTTGCAATATATTAGAGAATTGGAAAATTCTGTTGATATGAACATTCACATTTAATGCGACGTGTACGTATACGTTCCGCCCGAATATGCGTATAATGTAATCTCATTCGAATGTTCGATTTTAATGTCGAGATGAGAAGGAAATTCAATCTGGTGAGTGGGTTATGAAGATGGCGTACATACATACATTGCGTAAGTTTTGCGGGCGAATTCGGCGATTCGGGATCAATTCACAAATATGAAGGAAGTTGTTTCGAAGTTGCAACTAGTTTGTGAACTCTGTTCTCGCGTTGAATAGAGCAGAGCCAAGAGATCGTTGAAATTGCTAAGGGGACCATGACTTGTAGTGTTCTGAAATCACAGGGGTTGTAGGCAATCTAAAGTCGACTATTCGTGCCGTCGAGACAGGCCTGTTTACTATATTGGATTAATATTATAGCATGATACGTTAATGCAATAATACGATGCTTATGAAATTTTTAATTACTTCATCACTATATTTGGATCTTATTTATTGTTTTTACATATGCTTGCGTATACGACTAAATTTTAAATTAATTTAGTCCAAATCTGTAATTTGACGTTTACAATTTTTATCTATTACTATGTGTTCACTTATTGTTAGTGCACTATATTGAAAAACGTGGCGTCCTATTAGTTCCAAAAGTTTAAACTTATTTTCAGTTATTACCTTTGTTATCCTTCACGATTAATTATTTTTCCTTTTAAATTAAGTTTACGTAGTAAATATTGCAATTAAATGTCAACATTAAATTGGAACGTAATAAAGATTAAACTACTACGTCTCTGATGAAATATATTGGCACTTCGGTTATTTCAAATTAAAATTCTATTTCAGTTTGCATTCATGCAGTTAAATTAAAGATGTTGCGACGTTCTGTGGATACTTTGGATACTGTTGCGCGTCCATTGTGATTGCCTACATAAAAGAATAACCATTCAACTTGGATCAACATCGTATTATCGAAACAAGTTTTTAAAGTAAAATTTATTGTAATTAATTGAGCCCACGCATGCATGTATATATTTACTGTTACTAAATTCAAACCAGATTATTCACAACTTCGCATGGAGTTCAATTGAAAATTTACAATTTCCCGATACGGTACGATCGTTCCATAGATAAATTGAAAATAAAAAAGACCTATACTTCATACGTGACCATTGTCGCATAAAAGCATATATGTACAATTGTGCAAAGCGAATTATTATTTTTAGAACAAACACCGTTCCCCTTGCGTCTCTGGTATCTGCGTTCCATTGAGTTTCTATTGATATCCACCCGATACGCCAGTCAAGATGTACCTTAGCTCTATGTTAACGAAATCTGGCACAAATTACAGCGAAATATGAAGGAAGTAGCTTGGCCGGGAATTAAGAGGAAATAGTAGTCTACTGACAAGGCGGATAGTATGCACGACAATTGACGTCATTTCATCTGAACGCCCATGCTCGTCATGGACTTTATATGTGTGAATTTCAATTAATTCTACGTTTTATCATTCGTGGTACACTATTGTTCGACCAGTGAACTTTTATGGATTAACCTCTATACATTTTGTTCACTCAAACAATTATATACCAACTTTTCAGTATAGATTATAATAGTATGACCCTTTTTTAAAGCAATTATTTCGAAATTAAATTTTTGTTGCAATATAATGATACATAAGTATTGTGCACTACCGTCAGGTACTAAGTGTTTCTTGTTACTACCAAATTACTAACAATTGTAGACAAATTACTTATATATACTAATATACTTCACCTTACAGGATTAATATTTATACGTAATGTAGTTAGTTTGGATATTGCACTTAATAATGATGTATCGACACCCAGAAACACCAAATGGGCAAATTGCTCATACAATAAGTATATCAGATATTATCGATTAGCCAAGGTACATCCTCCTTTCACAGTACTGAAGTGTTGATGACAAATAAATGCATAATATCTGTGAAGCATAATAAATCAATTTCTGATACACGATTTAAATATCATTTTGAAGCAATATTACTTTTGCTTCATATATTTTGTCTTTAATCACGAATGTTCCATCGTTATTTTTCAATAAAGGATCCACTATCACGCGTGCCGTTTCTCTATTCCTAGCTGTCCCGTCTATGAAACAATGGCTATTGGTTTCGCGTTCTTTAGCGTAACAATCATCGGTGCATGGTGGTTTTAATTATTCACGGTAAGACGAATGAGAGCTTCAGCCATTGCATTACGAACCAATGTTAAGCACATCGTTAAATACAAATATACCGAGAAGTACAGATTTATAAGGATGAATGGTACCTTGTGCGTTGAATACTAATTTCTGAAATATTTTACGTACGTTCGGTATTATTCCGTATCTCATGATACGACGCATTCTGATTAAAGACAAAGAACTTCCATGAAAATGGCGCAATTACGATTCTACGACCTTTTACTAACACGACGCGTAACAAAAGATTCTGTGGCAACAATATGTATCATTAAACCGGAAAATTGTTCCCCGCTTAAACGGCAATAGGTGGTCTACATTGTTGAATTTTCCACAACAGTTCCAGGAACGAGTTTCACCTTTCACGGCGAATCCCGTCGTTTTTAATGGAAATGTTCAACGTTCTTTATTCCTTTGCACGGGGTAAATTGTGAATGAAAACTTGGAAGACCAGACACAGCCTGCTAAAATATTAGACATTAAAAGGTATTGGAGCGTAACGTGTTCTCGACATTTCAATTTCTTGACGCAAATTCGAATTTCTTCCTTGAAAGTCTTGGAGCTGTGGGTGACGAGCACGAGCTGTTCCAGGATATTTTTGATATTTGAATCTATAATTTCGTTTATCTAGTTTTCTAATAAAAGTTCCTCTGGAAATTTTCGCCACACCTACCTCAACATAGAAGTTAATTTTCGATGCAGAAAATGAATGATCTGAACTTTAAATCTACATGAAATCTTTTCTGTATATATGTATAGAAAATATTCTGAGAAACTCAAAATACGCAAAATCGCAAGAAAATGTAGTTTGGCACAACTGTTCATCTGTCTGGCAATATTATAGTAATTTATATGTCTTGTAGAAATTACGAATCAAAATAGAAATGATTATCACATAACACGAAAAGAAATTCCTATATATTTCTACTCGTAAATTGATAACTTCCTCAACAAACAACTTAGAACTATCCAAAGTAAACCATTGTTAAATCGGCGCCAGAGTTTGCAGAATACGTGGCGTAGCTCGACAATTCACCCGAAGAACGTCTAAGTATTCAGAGGAACTTAACTGCAATAACTGCTTAATTGACTTACGAGCGTTTGTCGACTAGGGGGCCGAAACAATTTCGACTACCATAACTTCCTCGTTACGACAATTCGGCGATGACAAGAACCTCAAGAGAAACGTGTATCTCATCATGCACCCGAGAAGGTATTAGGTATAGAAGCACGTGCGCCATTGTTACAGACATAACGATGTTAAAGTTTGATGAGCTAATTTCCTTCGACCAAAGACACTGTATAAAGCGTTAAGTTAATATGTACCGTCAATTGTTGCCACATAAACGATAATAATATCAGCAAAGGAGGAAGGAAGGAATGGCAGGGCAAAATTATTTCATATGCGAGAACTGTATGTATGCGAGAATCATAGAGTAGAACTCTATGATTACGTTTATTTTTACTCCTGGTTAATGTGAGAATAATGTGGAGGCCGTGATTGCCATCTATTATTGGAAACCTAGCATCTGATGATTTACTGTTTGAATTCGATCTACAGTTTACTTCCTTCGCGGAGAAACAATTTCCGACGAAATAGCAGTGAAAGACTTTAGAAGCATAAGTTCAGTTCGAAATCTCTGTTCTGAGGTTTTCGAGCAGTGCTCAATCGAGTTCAAGTATCGAAGTTAAATCCAGATTTTATGCTTGCTGATCACGAAACCTCTGGCAGCGTTCCTCGCGGAGAAAATTACCAAAATTACGAACAATGTTCCAATATTATTTCTATTCGTCTACGCATAACTGGTTAGTAATGAAATAATTTCTAAAGCTGTTGCGTCGGGATAATTTCGTATGAAATTTAATATTGATCCTACACACGATGACCTATTATAATTCTGAGGTTAACGAAACTTCCTAAATAAATTTAGTTCCCTTTGAAACTCACGTATTATTCAATTTTAAAAGGAAAACGTGTCCCAGGCAAATTTGTTCAGAAATAACAATTTGCATAATACATGTAACGACAGTGACAAGCATAAGGAATGTGAATCAGCTGAAATGAAAGCACACATGATTGAACCTACAAATCAAAATGTCGGTAATTGTGTCCCGGGGAAGGTAATTTTTTCCTGTTTATCCTCTTATTGACTCTTCTCCTTCTCGCCCTAAGCACCAACTTCGCTGCTGGTAATCCTATTTTTCCTGCTACAGTCGCATCGAGTACTTTTGTGCTCTAGTTTCTTCCACTTACCGTGTTAGCAGACTGTCCCTGTAGGGCCTTCGTTCGCAAATAAGAAATAAGAGGCAACGAATTTGTGGAGTTGGAACTCTTCCTGATTTAGCTACTGCTTCGTTCCATTGCCCAGCAATTTTTAATTGCTCATTCTACATTACATGATACTACTTCAACGTTCTCTTTTTATTACCCCAGTAAGATACAGGTACATCAAAATTTTACTACAAAAAGACTAACATATTTTTTATATTAATATTTTGACCAACCAAAATTTCTAAATATATTCGTTTTTAATTGTAACATAGCTTACAATATACTTTTATAGAAAAGTATGAAACATACAGAGCCAACACGACTGATAAGACTTAAGTAGTCCTGCTCCCTGTTCTTATACTGATGTAAAAATGTAAAATCAATCCAAGAAATACTCTTTTTCTCTCTATAAAATACTTTATTCTCAACGTAAATGATGAATTTCAATAGCACAAGTTTCACTTGGTACACATATACCAAATCAACCCGAACTCCGTGGAAAAACAACATTTTATCAATCTTTGCGAAAAGAATCTGATATGACGTATATTCTGTGTAGATATCTAGTTAGTAGGAATTTCACGGAAGTTTCGTTCGATGGACTCTGGTGTTGGCCCGAGCACAACAAATTGACGTTGTTACGTGCAGCTAACAACTATTGACCGAAGCTGCACAGTCGTATCTAATTATCAGGATATTTGGAACAAGCTGTATTCACTGAGCTCTTAGAGTAATTAGTATAACGCATGTATACATATACATGTACATGTATATAGTGTGACCTACGCTCCGCGGAGCAGATTTCTTTTGCATCGTGTGTTCCATTTGACCCGTGGGTAAACGCGATACATATATGTCAAGAGCGATCTCTTTTATTTTATAGTTCACTTGTTGAAACGAGGAAATTTTTAACAAGGGCTGTATAAATAAACGAATACTGGTTACTCAGTATCAAGTTTATTTATTTATAAATTGTTTTATTAGTATTACTTACTCACTCTTTATTCTATGATATCGAATTTTTCGGGGAATTCTCGATAAAGCGTCGAATCTCCGTGTAATTTTTCAAAACGATAGCACGACGGAAAATCTACCAACGAATATGAATATTCCTTTCTTGTCGTTGCTTATCTCTTCTCCGGAACGGGCAAGCCGTAACAAAAGGTGTAGGAAGATAGAAAACTCGTTGATATATCCAGAAATCTGTGAGGAACGAGGGCGAAACTGTTGAAAGCAAGAAGCGAGGCGGAATTTTCGTGTACACTTCGAAAGGCGCGTGTCACAGGCGAAAGTGTACAATGCTTGCCTTTAGGCTTATGATGTCAAAGTTCAGACGTGACGGATGGTGGTTAGTCTTTTGCCAACCAAAACTGGCGTTCTCCTAACGCCATCGCATTCAATCGATACCAACCTACATACCGCTGGCTCTTCCTTTTAACGTGAGATACTGGTTGCATAATGTTCCATGTGTCGGTGGTTCAACCAATAACTAATAAGTAATATCAGTCTTAGACTGTGTTCCCTAGGATGGACTAAAGAACTTATTCCGAAGGAATCGTTAATAGAAATACGTGCAATTAAATAGAATGAAAGGACGACAGAGTATTGTACCATTCAATTGCAGTATTTGCATTTTCATGTCTCTCTATTTATGGCCAGATGATTCTTTTTCTTTTAAATATATAATAATAATGTATTAGAATATTTATTATATAAATTTTTTTTATTTCGCCACTCGTGGGCGTATCGATTAGTTTCAAATATGAAACTGTTTTTCTCGTGCACAAATAATTTGTTACGCGTTTATTTGTCTGTTTGCATTTGATGATATTAGTTATACAATAATACCGTCGGATGTAACGGATCGCAACATGTGCGTCAGTAAGGTATTGAATAAACATGGAATAATATGAAAATAAGTTTTATGCACAAAATGTTCAATTTGTTATTGGTCTACCATAAACGTACGTATATAATAATTTAACAAAAATAAGTAAGAAAATGGATTTTTGTTCCCGAAACCGACAGATCATAAATATTTCAGCCAGAAATATTTTACAATGCAAGCGTACCTATTCGACAGGCAAAATGTACTCTACCTCTGTGCATATGTGCAGTTTACTGCAATTGTTTGCACGTGAATTATGCCGCCTGAACTGGCGCTAACCACGAATGCAGTAATTATCTGAAATGAGGAAAGTTTCATTGCCGCGCTGAAACTTTTAGCAGCAAACTATTCTACTTCGTTTCAATTCTAATTCTTTCCTCTTCATTGTTGTGTTAATTGTACAAAGGAAAGAAATGTCAACTCAAATATTCATGTAACTACTTTATTATTTAAATTTACGATATCGCATTCATATATTTATGTCATCGTGATTCATTCGATGCACACCTGCAAATATTTACCGGCGTGACGGTAAGTTGCTGGAACGCAGAAAAATTCCGGTCTCCAATTTAATTATATTCTATGGAAAAGAAATAAGATATTGTATTTAAAAAAAAACAAAAAATGGGATATCCTGCGTATCTTGCCCTTTATTATATTATTTTTATTAATATACATTTTATTCTAATTGCTCAATTGCTTCTAATAAATAATGACAGGTATATATGCAAACGATAGTTGAAGTCGTGTGCATTTCACCGACATAAAAATCAATATGGACGCAAAGTGTCGCCCTTAAAATTGTATTAAAATACGGTCATCACTTTACGAAGTCCATTAGTCAAACAATTAGTCCTATGTAGTTTTACCCCTACATACTTGCAGGTAGTAATACTTCAGAGTCTAGGAAGAAAATTTCAATCGGCCAAAGAAAATATAGATTTTCTATTGCAAGATTATTAGTATATACGTATATGTATATTTATCTTGTTGATGACGATCTATTCCGTGATGGCTTACCAACTGCATGTTTATCATGAAAATTTGCGTCAACTGTATAAATTCGATAGAAGAAAATCACGGCTTCGAGAGGAAATCACGGCCGGCATATAAATGATTTTCACGGAAAGTGGCACTGAAATATTCCACGTTGTCGATAAGCACGGTGGACTAGCGATAAGAAGTTTATGTACCTTTCAAATTCATGTCGTCACTCGACTGTACATTACTCAGATATTGGTACAAGAGTAAAATGAAAATTCGAGATAGATAAGGAATAAGACACTGGAATTTTACACATTTTCTAATAAAAATGAACAATAATCGTTGTTCTATGATGCTATTTTCATATTCGATGAAAAATGATACGTTATTGGTGAATAATTGAATATTGTGTTCGTTTCGAAGCCGTAATAACTGATTTCCTTTTTAAGAATCCCACAGGTAAGTAATGATCTTAACGAACATCGATTTAGTTTTTGGGATTTCTATAATGTTATCATATAATATTTAAGTTTTCTTTTCGAGATCTGCAGATAATCCTCCGTTTTTCGAACTAAAAATACTTTTTCTATGACAACATCCTCTGGTCTGCAGAAGAACTCTGCACAAATTCGATTAATTGGGTGTCTCACCTTATTCTCGAACACACGTCATTTAGGAGTAGCTTGTTAATGCAGGTAAAATAGCGACACGGTGCCAAAGGTTATGGTAACAACAGCTAGATTTACGAACTATTACGTAGTGAAACTTAACGAGTTCGTTATGGCTGGAATTCGTGACCACCGAATTGATTTACGACGAACACGAACAAATTGTAGTCGTGAAATTAGTTACCTGTTTCAGGTACAAATTCACGGGAATTACATCCTTTAGACTCGATATCTGTGCATAAAATTTTTGTCTACTTTTTTGTATCTTTACATTAGAAAACTACGGTGATTTCATTTATTTATAGTCTCACGGAACAGTGATAACTTTCGTTCCGAGTTATCTTCAGTAGAATTTATTTCAGTTCATTTACAATAATTATATTCAGTCATTAACAAAAGTCCGAGATTCTCTGATATAAATTTTAAGGACATTTGATATTTTATTTAAATGCAACGTTCCAGAAAGTTTCTCTCCTTTGAAAATTTGTATACCTCGAATACAAATAGGAATATAGGAAAATTCGAATACAAATTAATAAAGTGTACAATAATTATAACATTCTTTCCAACTCGCAAAAGTAATTATTATAATAATAAGAAACTGCGTCCTTGTGATAGGCAGCTGGCGTACTTTAATCGCAAGATTATAAAGTTAGTAAAGTTGATGCAGCAAATATATAGTTGATGGTCGAAACTCATTAAAATTCTCCACGATGCACAGCATACTCTGCTTTTGTTTTTAGAGCTTCGTTTATCGCGATTCACCTTAAAATTTCGCCGGAACGATTAATCGCGAAATAAAAGCGGTGCCCACGATAAAGTTAATCTTCGAGCGCTGAAAAGCGTAGTGCAAACGACCAATGGAAACATTCTAGGCAATTATTCGCATATTTATTAAAGGGTTATTTCGAAAAAGTTTTCAATGAAATTAAAACAGCAAAAATTGCTCAATGGAATTTTCTCGTAACAAGTTACGTCTCGTCGTGTTGAAATTAATTGGTGCATTAAATTTTTAAGAACATTTGTTTATTCATTTGTATATTCAAATTGTACATATTTACCAATACAAATGTAAATTGGAGCACATTTATCAGCCTGGTATTTCTGTTTCTTATAGTATAGATTAAAATGTTAGTTAAGCATTATATATAATAATAATAAGATTATTTTTCTTAATCATTTTAAAAATACGAATAGTAAAAAATAATGGCAAATTAGTTCGTAAGCGATTCCCAAACGTTTGTTTAAAAGAAGAAAATTAATTTAAATTTGTCATCGCGACAATTATGGTACCTTATCAATTACGTTCATTAACAATGGAAGTGGACTCGTCAATTGCATTTGAACAAATCAATAATAATAAGAAGAACAAAAGATACAAAAGAAATGATTAATTTAGGCAAGTAAATATAATCACTGTTTATCTAATCCACATACCAGTAATTTAAAAAAACATTCGGGTATCCTAGTTCATTTGCTATACAATTTTGTTGACATTGTTCGCATTATTCAGTGAAAACAGCTTTATGTGGATGGCTAAACAATTTCAGATTACTTGTACATGATTTAAGACATAATGGGACCTAAATGTAACGCGAACATTGTAGCTAATTCGCTAAGGAAACATCTTTTAATTTCTCTGAGCACTCATATCCTCTCGGTTAATTGTCCAAGATTAACCGGAAATGTCGGAGCCTGTGGTAATTTCCGGGAGAGGTCGGTAAAGCAGAGAGTACGCAGGGATTGGTCACTACCTTCTGTTTCAATCGGTGGTTCTAACTGGAACCCCGTAGAAATATACGCCAAGATATTACAGGAAACTGTACACAAATTATTTGTTAAGCCGTGTCGATTTTCATCACGTACGGTTCATCGCTGTGTGCAAGCGAAGTGTACACACATGTCGAAACGCGAAGGCCAATTCTCGACCTGCCCCAATTAATTTTAACTGAATGTACAAATTTCTAAATCGAACGAGAATACGCGCGAAAATGAATTTCGTTGAGAAAATATATGCTTATTCCATTATATTAACAGAAATTAATATCGTTAGCGACGGCATTCTGTTCAACATTATATCATTCCTTCCGTGACGCGATATCTTTTTTTTTTCTTTTCTGTACCTTAATTTACGAACGAATGTTTTTATGGGACTGCATACACGCAACTGGGTATTGCGTGTACTACTCAAGACTTATCTATTGATTAATGAACCCGTGTAAACGATAACGTGGGGAGGAAAGGGAGAAATGTTTAAGCGCGCTGGTAATGGGATCCTGGCAACACCAGCCTTCCGTTTTATTAAAATTTATAGTTATAGATACATTTCCTCGTTACGCAAATGATCTTCATTTGAATATTCAGGGCTCGATGAAGGAACAGGTTTAATAAGCAGTGGAATCTTCACGGGGAAATAAGTTGAACTTATCGTCGACTTTGGCGAATGTAAATGAAACGGGCATTTGTATTTAGATCAGAGTTCTTTTTCTTATTAGACAATCCGTTATTGTGCTACTACAATTCAAGAAAATGAAACTTTACAGCGATGCGCCTCAACAAACTTTCCGAAAGTTCGTAGTCGCAATCGTTCTAAATGCAGAAATTATTTATAAACATATTACGACATTCTAATTATATGGTCGATTTAATATCCAAGTAATCGCCAAATCGAAGGTAAATAAGTATTAAATCAGTAAGCGTCATGGGTTCAATACGAATGATACGTTCCTTAATATGGCGTTGGGGTTCAAAGGATTTGGAAATATTATCGGAGATTTTGTGCTGTGCAACTGTAGGAGATCAAATTAGTCACGCGTGGCATCGACATAATACGATGAGGATATACACTGTGCCCACGGTTTCAAATTATCCGAGCGTTGCCTCGTAATTCTGTGCAGGGAAAGGATAATAACACAGTACGAACAGCTTAATCCATAACTCTATGTATACATATAGATATACACATCGTTTTCCTCGGGAATTGGCGATCGATCAAACATAAAAATTTCTATCATTTAATATCGCGCGTCGAGATCTAGTATCAAGATATCAGCTGGTGCCAATTAACTCGGACATTCAAGAGTACGCTTTCTCTTCGGATGAAATATTACGTTTAAATGTAGTCAATTGCAACTGGAATGGCAAAGAATATTTTTAATACGTCCAATTTTTGAAAACATCCGGCAAGCATCTCGATGGCTATCTGTATTTATTGTTAGAGAAACATTATTATCTGCAATAAATAGTCATATTAAGATTCGAGAAGATTGAAAATTGTTAAAAGAAAAAGGGAATTACGAACAAAAAATGTGACTCGTCTGAATAAATTAATTAAACACGTATTTTTCAAATGGATCCTCTTTATCCTTAATGTAGAATCTTGTATTGATTAACTACGACGAGCGACAAATATTTCATTTTATTTATTCTTTACAGCCTGGACGGGTGAGAACAATTTTATTAAGTATCCTAAAATTAGCTTGGCACAGAAGGTATTATCTTTCAGAAGGTATTATCCGGTGATTGGCATGGTTGGCAAGTTACAGTATTCCCTGCATGTTTAACAAACAAGATAACAATTAATAACAATAATTTAAAACCAAGCGAATGTATTTCAATTGTATCTTTGACTAGTAACCACAATAATCAGAGCCACAAAAGCACATGATACAATACTGTTTGCTAACGAAGACAAACTGTATTATCGAATAATTACACGTATCGGTAATATCGAAGCCTCTACAAATACTTTCATGATATTATGCCCCGCAATCCTGTTTTCGCCTGATTTTACGTTTCAATTATTCAGTTCGGAAACCTCAGTCAAATTGCGATATGAATACAGCCACGCGAACCGAACGAAAAACACGGAAGAAATTCGTTTCGACGGAAACTAATAGTCGCAGAACCAACACGAACGACAGTACTACACCCATAAAGCAGAGTTCACGCTCAAAGCCGGATCTATACCTAACGAACAAGCACAGACGTAAAAGAACACGAATAAAAACGCGAGCGCGGTCGAATAAAAGGGAACGAGACTCGTCATTTATTAGTCAATTAAAAACGAAAATATATCACAATATAATATGCATTGCATCATCGAAATCTCGGTCATCGCAGTAGAAAGGTGCCTGACAATATGTTGGCGTGGAATACAACAGATCCAGCTAATGAAGACGCACGAATAAGTATAAACATCGACCACCCATTAATTCGAATGAATTTAAGCGATAACAGGGAGACGTATTACACTGTAATAATTAGACGGTGAATAATTAATATTTGATTCCGCGCATCCACATTGTCCAAACACGACATTGTACACCTTCCTACAGAAACCTATATCGCCGGTAGGTTTACCTGGTATATTCATCTTTGTCCTTTAATTCAAATTCCATCGATTCAGTGTAGATGATCGATCCAAGTTCAAAGTACCTTTCTTCATTAAAAATCTTCGTGTTTGATGCAACACTGGGCACATTATGAGTGCTCAATATTTCAACCATCTGCATCTCGAAACACTCAAGGATCAGCGTAAAGTGGGACCAAGATATATCCGTTCGCCAGATTTTTCCCTTGCCAGTTAACCACGCGTTAGTAAGTTCAACACTTCTATAACATTCCGCAGGGTGATTTCAACAGCTGGCCACTACAATCTCGGACAAACAGCGAACGAAATAATAATTTCCCATCTAGAACTTGATCCGGCTTGGGTATCCGGGTAACTTCGCCTCTCTATTGATCGCATCGCGAATTTAATAGCCGAGATATTTCACCAACCTGTAGCGAACAAATGTGCCGTGGCGCAGTCGTCTCCGTTCGATTACGTTTGCCCGCGCTCGCGAGATCGCGTTTGCACCCGTTCATTGATACTCGATCATACATTGATACCGATGTCCCTTGGCATCCTTTTATTTAGGCGCGGTCCCGGCCCCAGGCGTAATCCCGACTTAACAATGAAACCGCGTTGAGTTCCAGTCGAAACGAAAGTTCCGTCGTCGTGGCGGCATCAAACTCGTTCCCGCTGTTCGCATTATTGAATGTATGCATACGTATACGCGGCACGAATGAAACATGGACGTTGTTCGGCGTTTAATATCTACGAGTGCCCGTAAAGGTTGGCCTGTCGTTACGATCCTTTTTGTACGAAACAACTCGCCCCGCCGCGTTTATAACGCTATAATCCTCCGCTGTACAACACATCAGGCGCATACATGACGCCACGGGGCTGTCGTAAACTCCGTCAAATCGATGCACCATCGTGCTATCCGTTTTCCATGCGACGGATGGCCCGTCACTGTTCTCGTCTGACCGAACTATGCAATAAAATTTCTATTGTCGGCACCGCCATGCAACCGATACGCGACACGTCGCTCGTCAATAACGGTGATTGGGCGCTACTGTTTCGTAGAACTGAATTCAAGACATGACATACGCGCCGCGTCCCTTCACCGTTGAATTTTCCTTCTAATTGCACAGGTTGTTGGTTGATTGAAAGAAGTTTATTGTAAACTGTACAGAAAACGAAGTGGTATTCTTTTCTTCGTTCGTTCGAATTTACTGTTATCCAATTGGCTGTTGCAGCGGTGAAGAAAATGACATTGCTCCCTTAAAGTGATTGATATTCAGCTCGCCAAGTGAATTTAGTGTTTAGTAGTGTTTTGCGGGGATACGTTCGCCCAGGCACCGGCAATGAGTCTGTTTGATAGAACGGACAATGAATATAATGGTATGCCGTAGAAGGAATTTTGTTTATGGAGTAATTTTCGTAGGTATTTTAGCATGCACCCGGAAGTATCAGGGTTGAGGTGGTCTACATTGCCCGAGTTAATAGACACGCGGCGTTTCTATTTTATCTCATCCGAATTAATGAAACACTAACGTAAACGCTATTTCATAAATGCACATATTATACGTGTATGCATACGTGTCACGTATGAAGACAGTAATTGTACCATTTTCCATGATTATCACAGACTCGCGTATTTACAGCGTTCAATGGAATTGATAACATGCTTCGAGTTCCATTTAACTACAGACGCTGAACAACACGACTGCTCGATTATACTTGTGGTGCAACCATATTGAGAATATTCAATACCGTGACATCGAGAAGCAAATTGATATCGTTAAACGAAGTAACGTCGTTTGGATAACTGATGGAAATGGAAACAAAGTCAACAAGTACTCAGGTGCTAAGTGTTTCATATTGTTTGTATCAGAAACGTCGAATACTCCGAGTTATTTGTAGTATACCGTGTACGAATTGCACGATGTATTTCGTGCTTATAAGTATTGCAGTCTTTTTTCTTCTTTTGCCTTTTTATTTATTTCTAGTTTTTATATTCAATATATATATATCTTCGCTTGCCATTTATACAAAAGTATTCGAGTATTCAAAGAAATACGTGTCCTTAT
The DNA here is from genome assembly GCA_948146005.1 of Nomada fucata. Classification (NCBI taxonomy): domain Eukaryota; kingdom Metazoa; phylum Arthropoda; class Insecta; order Hymenoptera; family Apidae; genus Nomada; species Nomada fucata. The sequence continues at coordinate 13,084,053 of OX411275.1, forward strand.
CATGCAAGAGACGTACGTGTGTATATGTATAAAAACATGCTTATACTATTTTAGACGTTGCAGTTGCAACTTTGCAGATTTGCATGTTGAAACATGTAAATTTTTGACAGTACTATTAGCAAGTCAATCTTAGTCGATGTTATACCATCGCTATTTGTGGAGGCCGGCAGAAAAATTTATAGAAATATTTAAATATGTATTTAAATTAAACGATATGAAACGTATTTTGTTGGTCTAAGTCTACGTATTGACTTATTTTTCCTACTAATATTTTCGTAATACGTTTCAAGCTAAACACAGTGCGTCGTGTATGCGATTTTATTTGTCACGGACACAGAACATGAACCAAAAATGAGAGATTGAATATACTTTAGAATACAATCAAAACATAGATAGTAATAAAAAGTAATCTATGTTAATCCGCGGACTCTTATCAGCAAGATACGACTATTTATTTGCCTTCTACAATCGGTTGGAATTTCGTCGGAGTTGACCAATTTTGGGAATACTTAGATTGTTGCTTCAATAAGAGAGAACTACGCAAAAATGGGTAACAATTTACTACAATCATTTTGACGCGTCCATTAAACCGTGTTTCATCAGATAAACAAATATTCAATAAACCCGCTATCTATATAGAATAATCTAAGCTGATCACGTTATGTGGTCCGCCCTGTATATTATAATTTAATTTTGGAGACCTGGACCATTTGAACCAGATACCCTGTAAAACAGAATTGAAGGAAAATTTGAATATAGCAGAGGAAGCATTTAACAGAGATCACCTACGACACTGCACGTTACCAAAATTTTTTCCTTCATTAGCCAGTGCAATCAACGATACTACCGCTCGCTGACTTTAAAGGAACTGAACGTGAAACGTTATCACGTAATAAGGGTGAAAAAATATTCATCCACATTTCTACGACACCTTGCGGCACTTATTTTCCATACGGAAGTGATGTCAAGGAGTTTATATTAAATTCTTCGGATGTTATTCGCAATTCTCGTTTTTTTTTTTCTTCCCTCAATATTACTCGGCAACGTCCACCCGGATCCTTACTGGTTCGCGGTTTTATTTTCTCAGGGTCGATGCGCTGAAAGCACAAGCGCTATTCCGTTTACGGTCTATGCGTCAACCGCGAAAGTGCTTCGAGAGCAAATAGAGGTGCACCTGCCTTTCAAAGAATATTAATGTCTGGTCTCGTTGGATAAGCAGTGTATGTTTCGAGGGTGCAGCGTGTAATGACGAAACAACAACACCTGCATGACGTGCTAGGTGTTCCAGAGTTGAGTAACGAGACTTTTCGTTTTTAATAGAAAGGTGCATCGTGTGACGTGCAATATAATTAATTTCATAATTGATTAAATTGTAACTTATTTATGCAGGCCTTTGTACCGCTCGCGCGAGTCCGGAATTATACTAGGGAAGTAAAAATGAAGTAACTTTTAAAGCGACCTCGGCTAAATGAAAATAGTGAAACGGATTAAAAATAATAACGGCCATAAGGATTTGCTCGTTCTATCAGATTTAATGACAACCGGAAAATGTAACTAATTATAGAATACGGTAAAACAAATGGAACCGCGAGAAATGTTTATTTCATGAAATTATGCAAAATGGAACAGGCAACCGATTGAAACGGGCGAAATAAAATATAATCACCGCTAATTAGGTTAATGTAACAAGAAGTCGATCTTGGCCATTTCAGTTCGACTATAATTTATTATCAAGCTCACTTCCACTTCAATTGCCTTTAATTGCAGATAGTGTCGCGGACGATTTATAGTTGGAACTTTCTTGATTAATTATTCTCGCCATTTCCACTTGTATTCTTTATAATTAATTTATGATTAATATTACTTTGACATTTAAGCGAACGTTCTTTCATTCTTTCATTCTTCTCTCATTCCAGTGGAAACTGTTCGTCTTGATTCTCGCATGTTTGATAAGCGATTTGTTTCAACACTTTGCAACGGTTGCAAACTTAATGCAGAAATAAAGTGTAACAGTCCAAAGTCTAAGAGCATACCATTCAGTCGAATATTATTACACCCGGGTTTATCCAACCTTGAAGGTATTTGACACCATCGTAGATTAAAGTTCAGAATAAAACACTATACAATTTGCATAATTAGACGAAGGGCAAGCTGTGCAATAAAGAGGTAACATTTATTACGATCGCTACGTTATAATGTCCCTAGTTAAAGTGTTGGGAAATGTTTCTTTCTTAGATTAAATTGTTCCACGAAGAAAGTGTATCATCGTGATTGTTCTCCAAGGAACAAAATAAATCCAAGCCGCCTCGTTTCACTTCTAGCTGTTTAATGAATAGACAGGTATATATTCTTTGATGGACACGTAACAACCGTAATGCCTTCAATCAAGTAACATCCAGTATTACCTGAAGGAACGATGCATTATCTTGGATCATATCCTTTACCGATAGCATAAAAGCGTCGATGTTGTCGTCACATGAATATCACAGCACCGCAGGTTACGATCATTCGACGTTTTCAACCTCGAGGAGTCGACGCACTGGCTCATTTTCACCAAGCGATTCACGGGACCGTGTACGTCGTTTAAATGGAAATCGATGATACTGTCACGTTAGAACCGTGCTCCCCGGTTTTATGAAGACATTCATGCATGTAGAATAGTTGGAGATTTGCTGGCAAATAATAGGGAGGGGGGAGGGGGGGGTGTTTGTTATTGTGGCAGTAGCGAGTAGAACTTGGCAAGTGAAATTCTAAATTCTACTCGGAATATGAGAACGTAAATCCGGATTGAAGACAAATTTACAAAATGCGTTCAAGTATATGCATCTGCTGTTGTAAGCCTCATTTCACTTGGAAATAGGTTCGAAACGTTCTAGGAATAATAAAGTATACATTTGAGCATCAAACAATGAGACACGATCCGCGAACATATTCGGTACCTAGCAAATATGCTACGGAATTTTCATCATTTCTGTATCACACGTTAATGATTCACTCGTTGCCCTTGCCCAACAAATGCGAACGTAAAGAGGATCGCAATACGTAATGCGGTTAAAAAGTTCATGAAAATAATCCTCACGAAACGCTCGATGCATCAAATGTATTTCTCTAGCATTGGAACTTCTAAATCTGGATCTAAATCTATTCCAATTTCAGAATGGAATGAAATGTATTTATCATCGTTTCTAAAAGCAGCAACAGAGCCATCCGTCAAAATAAGCTAAACGAAATAAATGACACCTCAGTGCTCATTATACCCTTCACGGGTTCTGGACGTATTGTTTCCCCTCGATCCACGGGGCGACTTCCGCCAAGCTCGTTAACTTCTGCACAATTTATTTCAAAGATTGAACAAAATTCTGGCATGAATGCCTGATCGCGGTTCCGAATTATTTCTGCTGCTATTCCGGCCGATATTTTTGGCCCAAGTGTCATTGCGTTTTTTCACCTCGCCACTCTCGTCACCGACGGCTACGAAACTACGTTGCCGGAAGTGTGTACGATGTCACGGAGTAATTAACGAAACAAGAACACACTTCTTGTCCCGATGGAACAATAAAATCGCGGGTTGGATTCCATTTGCTCGGGGGCAAACAATGTTCCCCGCACTTGTGACTCGGAAGTCATTTGTCCTCATTAAAGTGGTTACGAGTTTATTTGCTTGGAATTTTTTTCTATATTAATTCATTACGGGAGATCGCAGTGGGGAGTGTGATTTTCGTTAATGGGTATTACTGAACCGCGAGCCTTACGTTACTTTCATTTCAACGGATAATTATATGTTGTTGACCACTATTACAATATACTTTACGAATAGAATTGCGTGCGCTCGTAGCTGTTGAAAAATGGCATCGCTGCGTCGTTCGGTTTTATTACATTAATTAGCAATGAAAATTATCGTTCCCATTTCGAGATATCAAATAGTAACGTTAAGTATATCGTTCGTTGTATATATACTACGTTCGACCTACATTCTCATACGCCATGAAATATGTGAGTCCAACAATTATACGTGATGTAACACGTACACCTATATGTATGTACGTAAAAATAGATGTTGGTCAAAGCCATTTTCTTAACCTCCAAATTATTTAATTGTAATCCTGTTAGCCTGATTGTGTCACTGTGATAAATGATCCATTCACTTCGATACAGAGACACGGGCAATCGAGAACGGTAGCGTGGTCGAATCCAATAAGCGTGACAAGCGAAATAAATAGTGACATCTGAAAATGTAACTTAGTTTTGTTCAAATACATTTACAGTGATAATTGAAATTTGTTTAAAGGAATATCTAGCAGACAATTTGAGAAGTAGGTATCGTTATCTGATTAATATTATATGATGTCCGTTACGCAGAGCATAAGTTAAAGAAGAGAGTACGCGTTACTCTTATTTGGGATAAAGATAAATCGTATGAACTTAAGTCCAAGAATGCTTCCCTTATATCAAAAAAATATGTACTGGAAACGGTTTCCTTCGCAACTACGCATGCTTCTAACGATCCATCATGAACCAGCGAAGCCGTATCATTAAAATGTGATGTTGCTTTATAATACGTACTAGACCGTACTCACTTTTCGAAAATTGTCTCGGTATCTCGTGATAGTTTCTATCGCGACACACGTTCCTTTAAATTTCGCTTACAAGCAAGGGGTATATACCTAACGTGTATCACGAAAAGGGAGGATCTCTGCACTTAAGTTAACAGTACCCTTCAACATCTCTCGTCTGTTATGTTATTCATCCAATCGTTTCGCTTTGTATTTGTCAGCCGTTCAGAGAATGAAATTGAACTGCAAGTATCAAATGTATGGTACTTACGTGTAAAAGTTGTTAACTGAATGTAAATGGTAGAATTGCTGGATATTGGCGTGAGTGGTGGTTCCCTTGGATTATGAACGTATTACATTTTCAACAATTCTAGTTAGCATACTGGTACTACTATCCGAACGTTCTGCTCATGCAAACATTCTATTATCTGAACAGTGTGTTCTAGTGTCTGTGTCCCCTACTATTAAAGCAGATCGAGGCACAGTACATACACACATCGTACAATGTAATATCTTTTCCACTGCAGCAGTATGCAGTTGGTACTGTAACTCAATGGATTAAAAAGTTGATGCTATTTAGCAGCTAGAATGCTCTTCCGCGTTTTATACTTGTTTGCCTCGGCCCAGTGTTAATTCTTTCACTAAGTATCACTTTATATAATAATGATTAAATATTAAAAACACAGTAAATACAAAATGACACAATGACAATTGCACCACAAAGCTTAAATGCATAAGGCTTCACTAAACATAGTATACGTGATTGAAACGAATAAATGAAACTGGTGTAACTCACATCGTTAAATATGTATCTTTCTGTTTAATTTGAGTAGCGAGGGTACGTATACAGAAAAGTGTGGTAATGCTCTGCGCGTTTCACTTTTCGTTACAAATCTGATTCGTGCCGCAAAAATGTTTCACTTCAAAATGATAAAAGAATTTTCATTGGTGTTATATCTTACATATATCTGAAATTCTTTTATCCGAATAGTTATGTCTCTATATTTCTTCAGACACTGGGGGTTCCATCGTGCTATATATCACATACTTGTCAAAGATTTATTCAGAGCAAGACTTATTTTCGCACTTCACGTGCAGATATTGTGATAAATATGTTCTCCTAAATGGCAAATTTAACCTAGGTGAAAGACGTGACTGTATTGCCTGAGGGTTCGTAGCACAGTGAGGTCATTGGCGTGCACTTCCAACCTCGGGACTCTGCGGTAGTTTTCGGTAGAAGACTTTTCGTAGTTTGACTACTATATTCGGGATTTTCCAATATGGAAAGCAATAGGCCCGTGAACTTATGCAATTATTTTCTCTATAACTTTATTATGTACTTATATGACTGCTTTATTAAACGTTACACAATATAATCTTATTATTATTATCTATAATGCGAAAGCTTGATGGAAAATTGAATCAACAATAATGAACGGTAAATTGTACAATAATATATTGTACATTGCGTTTAATATTGTCAGAGCAACAGGGCAATGCAACGGCTAGTGATTAATTTATGTCTTCCTTAATCAGTACTACGTCCATAAATATTGAATTATGCTATTACGTTTAATACAAAGTTAGTCTACCATTTAATTAATTGTATAATTCATCGGATAACAGAATAGTTGTATACGAAATACGGTTCTTGGGAAATTGAATATATAAAATGTAAAATACACTATAATTGTAATACTGTGTCGAACTTATTATAATTTCATGCTTAGCTTTCTTGGTTACTATACTAAAATTCATTTCATCATCAACACTTTCTGTAAACAATTGCTGAATGATCATACAATGTTGGAATTATTGCTCACATATTTTGCGCATAAACATACATTAACTTGTTTACGTTATACTTTGTAATAACTCGATGCATTCTGAATATACCTATACCGTGATATAGCATATAACACGTAGTGGTATGATACGGGTCGCGGAATCTCTGTGAGGAGTAAAAGTAATTCAAACTAATTAAAAGAGATTGTCCCACTGCATTGGTACATTTAATTAGTATGAACATGCATTATTATTAAAAATTTCAATAGAAGTCAAATTAAATTAACGCATTTAATCGTAAAAGGGAACGCGACGTTGGCGTTATTCCTATAAGGGGGAAGACCTTTTGGGGTTTATAACGCATTCGCGAAACATCAGAGAATTCATTTTTCTGATGGTGACGCGACGCGACGTTTCGCAATATTATGAATTCTCATGCTCGATAACTTCTTATTAACTACCCTGGAATTCTCTATCGAAATTGCAATAAATCTTAAGGGTTGCCCTTTAAATCGTTTTCCTCGACCGTTTCCTTTTTATAGGACGTCCGTTTGTATCTTACGTTCGAAAGACAGGAAAAGTAGCTGAACTTTCAGGTAGCATAAAACGGAGAAGGAAATCATTTGCTTGGAAATATTAATTGCTTTAGCGAATAAAAGCTTCGCAATAAAATATCCGTTGAATGTGAATCGTGGATAAATGTAGATACTATTAATCATTCGCTTAGCGAATGGAAATTGGTACAGGAATAAGAAATGAGTTTTTTTAAACGGCAAAAAAACATCGGCGTCAACTATGCTGCACATTAACATAATACAATGACTATTCATATAGCCGTATAATAAGCGGATTTACATGAACCTGAGGCGCCTCTACGCGATATTTTATTTTAGACTGGATTGATATGAATGAGGAATATCTTAGAATATGTTCGTTTAATTTGTACGTAAGTTTAAGAATTGTGACCGAATGCTGATGTGGGACAAAACTCGATATTAGCAGCACATGTGTAGCGAGGATATTTGAGATGCTAAAATAGATTTAAACTGAATGGTAAACTGTCCCACAAGGTATTACGCATCCGTAGTTGTGTACTTTGTTTCCAGTACTCCCCAGTGAAATATTACGAAAGACTAACATGGATTCTAGAATCATAGGCTATCATGTTATGTTAATCATAATGGAATGTATGCAAATTAGGTTTTGCTTCCGTCGTAATGAAATTTCCTTTGCTATTTCAATTGCGATATTACTGACTGCATGTATTAAGAAAAGATTCGGACACAAAAATATATCAATTGTGTATTAAATGGTAAATCGTGATCATTATATTTTGTATATGCTTTTAAGGAGCCTTTCAATAGGACAATTGCTCCTTCCCCTTGGCGTTCTGATGCTAACGAAGGGAGTTATTCATGAAGTGCGATAAAAAGAAGTTGTGAGTTCGTATCGTGCACGTGCGATTTTATGCTCTTGGCAGAAGTACTATATGTATAAGAAGAGGCGAATGGTACGTCAGAGATGCATGAGACGAATATAAAATAATCCGTGCATCCATCTGAATAAGAAATTTTCTGTTTCACTTGGCTGACGTACGGCGAACAAGGTTTCTTTCAATTTTTAGTGCTATCAAGGGACAAAACGTTCAAACACTTTGATAATAGTTTTTATTTTTTAATTGTCCACATACTAGATACCAATACATTTCATACAACTTTAAATACACCAATCGGTTTCCATTCGTTCACTCATGGAAATTACGTATAAATCCATAGAATGCAAAATATGTTCCCACGTGACACATGCGCTCGAAACCATATTTTTCTTGAAAAAAATGAAGTTGAATTAATCAACAGCTTATTCAAAACATTTTGTAAGGGAACATTGTCGATTTACACCGTAGCGCACTTCCTCGAATCAGTCAATGCAACCCACTATCAAAGTTTCTCGAAATGAAACAATCGTAATCGAACGCCGTTCATTCAACTGTTGATTTAAAAGGATAAACATAAAAAAAAAACACGGAAAAAAAGTTTGCCGTCACTGAAATTCCCAGTACACCCAGCGACAGTAAATCAACGTCATCGATTGTTTCATCGATCTTTTCGTGCGGAAAAGTGCCATCCATTTCGCACGATTTCCCAATATTTCTCACTCGTGGTTCGTTCTCTCTTCTGCCCGATAAACATGCTCATAGTCGAATCCACTATTACTCAAACGGAACCACCAAGAAGCCAACCACCTTATGACACACAGGGGGAAGTCTTCCCTGGCTAATTTACTACCCCTTCCGTGTAAGCTTTATGGATATTTGAGACTACCACTCTCTTCGACGTGTGCCCTCGGGGATCTTGCACAGATGGAGAGAGAGATATAGACCACAAGAAGGGACATATAGTGGGTGCTATTGGGAAGGAAACGGTGAGGGATCTCCACGATAACGTCGGTGGTGAGGCGTGATGAAGCAAGGGTCGAGGTGGTAGCCCGTGTCGAAGGGGGTTGAACGGATCGCTGGATGCTGTAAGACTCTATACACTGCCTTACTCGCACAAACCTATACCCCTTCGAAGCCAAGGTTTCCGCGTGTGTAACGCTGTCGTGTAAAACAGATGTATCCACGTACCGTGTTTGAATTTGAAATGTTCCCAGCATCAGGCTGTAATATAAAGGGGATTTATGAGGGCGTCTAATGGACATATTTGGATTAACGTAGGATTTTTGGCGAATGACACGAAGATCCCACATCTATCGTGACGGTAATTACACGACATAAGTCGCTCTCTGACTGGCCTAAATGATATCCTTCTAAGCGTGAACTTGGTTATCGATACATATAATCCACCGAATGTTTCAAAGGAGTGACGGGTGAATTCTGGGTAGAGTTGATGGAACCTGTTACTGATCTCACAATTATGACATTCATTATTAGCCGTAGCACGAGTGGAATCGTATATAATAAAGGGAGGTTCTCTAATCAATGGTCCATTTTACGCCATAAAAAATAGTCTTTCTTTCCCAGTCAATTTTTATCGAAATTCTAAGGCGTTAGATGCGTCGGGCGGCTTTGCAAAATTGCTGCCGTCTGTGTACGTCAAAAGGCGGAACGTACAAGAGAACAAATTGCATTTTGTTTTGACATTTTACATTCTGTTGGATGATCCGTAACTACTGACAGAGCAAGCCCATTAATATGAAAAATCATATCCGCTACGATAAATTCAAATGAAGCGTATTATCTGTGCAGAGGTTACCGCCGCTAAATCGAAGCTTTTATCCCCTCTTGCTGTTACGTTCGATAAAATTATTGGCATAAAATATGTATCACTTTCAATTTATTTTTTGTTCGATTGTAGTAGGCTTGATGATCGTCTAGAAAGTTACTAATTAATCCTACTATTAATATATGTATGTAAATAAAATCAAAATATTAGACAATATGTACACGAGAATGGTAAAATAAACTGGCCAGTACGAAGGAATTTTATCGATGCCCAGTGGAGATACAATACCGGCTCTTACGGATCGACGAAAAGCTGGTCAATGGCCGCCACCGAATTCCCTATTGAACTTCAATTTGAATTCGATAGTTCATTTAACGTATCGCCGACGGCTTAACAACGTGGGCAACTAAACGATCGCCGGTTTCAATTAAAATTGACGCCACGAGCGTAAACGAACCGTGAGAAAGAGCGTGCTGAAAAGTGGCAGTCTAAAGTAGAGGGATGAAGACACCGGGGGGGAAAAAAGGATTTGCAGTAAACATTTCCGACGGGATACCTTTGGCACCAAAGTGAAGCGCCCGAGGGAAGTAAAATAATTCCCGATGGGAAGGGACGCGTTCCGAGGGTGTACCCATGGACGTTGGATGCTGTAGGCGACAAAGAACAAAAGAGAAATGTTACGATAATGAGAAAAAGGAAATGAACGGAAACTGGATAGAGTAAAGAAAAGGAAAGAAAAAGAATATTATAAGACTCTAGAGTGTAAACAGGTGCCAGGATAGTTTGAGCGGGATGAACTTCATCAACTATTTAAGCAATAGCGTTTGTACGCCTAGTTTGCGATCCTTTATGAATTAAATTCCCCCCGCTTCGATTACTTTATCTTTTACATCGTTAAGTCTCTTCTTTGTCGAATTCATTCGTTATTCTCTACCCTGCGATATATTTCGGAGCACGCGTTCTAGGTACTCGAGTAAAGGAAACTTTCCAAAGGTTAAACCGACGACACTGGTTTGTGGATATCTGCTGGGGTAGGGTGCAAATGCCAAAGGTAAAGGGATAGGGCAAGAAACGGCGAGTGGATCCTAAAAAGGACGAATGGCATAAAACGCGATGAAATTTGTAGATGCATAAATATAGATCGGGTAGAAATTTCTTCATATTTTTTCCACTTGTATCTTACAATGGCAAATGATGTGTCCACGGTGGTGATGCGAAAGGAGTTACATATAATTTGGGACGACGCCAATTGCTTTTAAAAGTTACAATTGCTTCCAATCGATGAAAGATTCGCACGAGATTCAATTTTCGTAGAAAGGTTTCGAAACTGTAGGTCGGTAGCGCACCTGCCAATGGATCAGACCCTATAATCATTTTCCAGAAACGTACTATCCCCGAGTAACCGTGTCGTCTCCACGATTCTACGGACGAGCCAACGCGATATCGTCGCCTGTCTCTAGAAAGAAGAAGCAGAAGCAGATAAAAGGATCGTCTAACTCCAATCGTCCATCTAATTTCCCCGCCTCAGCTAAACCCATAATCGATCTCATCGACATCAACAAATTCACTTATCGTCCTGCTTCTGCCTTAATTCAGACGCCCGAAACAGTCTCCTCAACTCCCGCTAAACATCCCCTTTCGATGTCGTTTCCGCCGTAGGGCGGACGATTCCGTTGCTTCGGTCGCGAACGATGGAACCCTCGTATGCTTACCTGAGGGCGAATACCACTCCCGAGGGTGGGCAAAAGGCAAAAAGGGAGAAAGAAAAACACGGCGATGTCAAGGGAAAAGCATTGTGACAGAGGCAGAAGGAGAGTCGATGACACAGAACAAAGGAGCGAGGGGGGCAGGGACAAGTGCACAGAGGTAGAGCAAGAGGGAAACGTTGAAATGGAAGGGAGACAGAATGATCGACGAGCGGTTAAGATGGAAGGAGAGAGAGATCGAGTAGCGAGAGGGCGACGCGACGTAGCCGGTCGACAGAAGGGTTCTGAGAGGCGTGGAGAGCGAGAGGAGGGAGCACGGCGAGAGGTGGAGGTTTCGAATGGTTCAGTTGTAGCGGTAGCGCGGTTCTGGTCGCACGTGTTCCTCCGTTTTCGCGTGATTAGTGCTTAACCCGTGTAACGCGTGCACATTTCCCTCCGTTCCGCTGTCGTTCTTGCTCGCTCTGCCACGAACTACCCCTCCAGCTGACGAAGTCCCCCGTGGGACTTGGCCCCGGTTTGGGTTAGGTTCTGGCCGGCACGAGACTGCCGCGTGTCGTCTGACCGAGCACGCGGTTATACCACTCGCGGTGTTCGCGCCTCTCCGTTGAAAAGTTTGCTGCTCGTTGCATGACCGATTCTCATCGCTGCTTTCACCATTGTCTCCGTGAAATACGTACTTGCCGGCATGGCTGAGAAAAAGAACTATCGATGGATCATAGCCGGATCGTGCTGGATAATCGACAGCTCGTTGCAGGAACTGGAAGCAAACAGTAATAATCGACGTTGAGCCTATTGCCCCCTCCCATCGGCGGTGGGTGCTCGAACTGCACGATGAAAGTGGCAAGGACAATCTTGGATTAGTTATTAAGGAAGGGTCAGGCTGACACGGGGAGAGGAAACGCTCGATTGAAGCGTTTCGAACGGCGCGAATAAAGAACAAGTGGATAATCTGGGAAGAAGTGTCAACGAATATTATCGGGACAGTTCCAGCCGAAACTTGCCCGATCGCAACCGGGTGGCTTGCGTCCGCGATTTGGGCCCTCACGGAAGCGTTCCGTTCTAATGACACCTGTGCGAGCGTAGTCGCGGACCAGTGGAACGATCGACGTATGAGCGTACGGGTATACCGATGATCGGGGAACGCAGAGAGATCGATCGTCCGATGAGAAGGTGCGCACCGTGCGCGTGCCGGCTTCGCGAGTGTGCCGGCGCGCCGGTGCACGAGCGGGCAAACTGAATTTAATGTTATGGTAACGTGAATCGATCGCAGAATACTCGCGCTCTTCGTCACGATTTCCCGCGGTCGTGCATGCACGTAACGGCCGTTGCGAAAGCTTCACGAAGACGAAGGGTAAGAAGGAGAAGAAGAAGAAAAGGTAATTGAACTATTGGGCGAGAGTTCCAACTCACCCTCGGCGGGAATTCTCGGCTAAATTACCAACGGAGAAACCCTTTCGACTTTTCATTCCGCGATAAGAGCTTCGACTTGCGGGTGAATCCGAGCTGTTCGCGCGGGGCTATTTCGCACCGTGTGTGTGTCTGACCGTGTGTATGTGTGTGTACGTGTGCGTCTTTTTTCGGCCAAAGAATCTATATTCGATTCGATCCGGTCGACGGACTTGAAAGGAGGCCACCGTAAAAAGAAGAAGGACGAGAACTTGGAATATACGGGACCGTACTATTGACCGAATAGGTTTCTCGCTGCGAGCATGTGTTAACGTATCGTCCACCCTTTTGGAGGTGATCAATCAGACACGGGAGTCTCCGCAGGGAACTGGGTATATTCGGCGAAGGAAGGTAACTGGACATCGATGCCTTTTGTACTTGGGGCTAACGAGCGGACGTTAATGTATCGGACTAATAATAACGGATGAATCGTAAGTTGATTATGATTGTCTGTCGGATGTGACGGCCGTGGGAACGACAACGATACGGGTGTATTAATGCTCGAGGCCGCTGAACATTCGAGTCATCGAACACTGCGATGATGAACGGTAACCACCTTTCGCGTGCATCCCTTTAATCGCTCCAATCCGACGAACGCGAGGAGCTCGTGTGCCGCATAACGTATTCCCAGACGGCGCACGTATTTGGCAGAAATTGGAGCTGTGTACGTGACGAGGAAAGATTCCGTTGAGGGGAAAAGGTCTGGCTAGAATTAGGATCCTCCTCGAGTACGTTGGCTCGCGGTGGATCGTTAGCTGGTAATCGAAACCGAGGTCAGTGTTCGCGACATAAATTTTTGCGCTGCTGGAAACCCTACTGCGTCGGGAGGAATGCACAACGAAGGTGTGAAGAGAACGGAAGAAGGGTGTACAAGCAAGTCGGTTTCCTTGTCTCGTTTGCGGAGCTTCTGTGCATTTGTGCTCGTCTGTGGGAACGAGAGGATCGTCGCCCGGCTGGTACACGTAACAAGAGTGTAACAAGTTTGCGAAGCTTCTTGCGATAATTTGCGGGGCGATAAATTTGAGATCGACAATTTTTGGGACGATCTGCGATTCGCGAAAGAAGACAATAGGTCAAATTTCGTTGCCCCGTTCACTGTGATGAAATCGAATGTTATTCGCTGATGCGTCAGTCTGACAAGAGTTACAGCAAAATCGAAAGCAGCAGTGCGCTGGTTTCCTTTCCCCGAGCACGAACAATAACTGGATTAACTGTAAGCTCGGTCGATTAACGAGGTATGAAGAAACGGCAGTGTTTATTCAGCGAGCAATTGACTGCCTAGTGGAGGGTGGGGGGGGGGGGTGTAGTTTAAAGAATCTCAAGTTAAACGAGTCTGACGGAACGCGACACGCGTCGGAAAAGTTTCCTGCGATCGGAGGAGAACGATGAAGGTAATCCGAGACCCATCTCTGGAAAGCAGCACCGTGGAAAGCAATTCCGCAAGATAAACAAGTCCACTGTGTAGCACCGGATGCACTGATTGTCACTGAAGTTGATCAAACCTTGAAGCAGTTTAACGTCCACGATGTCCGCTTGGCAGACGAAACTCGTCGTCGGATTACATTGATTGTAAACGCGCGTCGGAATAAACGTTAGTTCGTGCTGTACCCTCGACGATTTAATACGCGGCACAAGGGGATGCGTGTGCAATTCACTGATTGGTGCCGTTGAAAAATTCTTCGAAACGCGATCAACCGATGTACCAAAGAAAGGAGTCAACGATGTCACAATCAGTCGCGAGAGGAAATCGAACAAAGTGACAGGCGAAGCTCCTGCAAATCGTACGCGATAACGTACGCTTCTCGGTTCTCCCTACGGGTAGCGAAACAACTTGCACAACTCCCTGCGTGAACGCTTTCGGAAACCAGAGGGGAGCTGTGATCAAACAGTGGCCGTGCTTACAGCAACTCTATCTTCCTCTCCGCAAGTCGACCATCGTAATCGTGTTGAAATCGAAATCCTCAGGATATCGCGTTGTCCACGAGCGTCCAATCCCCATCGAGCGTAAACTTTACGACCGTCCCGATACCCCGTCTGACTGAACGTCGTGGGAAAAGAGGAGCGCGATTAAGTCACGACCGGAGTACAGTTGCGAGCGACAACCAGAGGTTTCCTTGAAATTAATTACTGCGCCCAGCTCTGCGTGTGTTTCTCGATTCGAAAGCAATGAAAGACTGATTGGCGAAGGTGAATTAGAATCGAACTGGAGCGGACGGGCGAACGTCGAGAAAAGGGGTAGAGAAGGCAAAAATTCGGTCGGAACGAGCGAGCAAGGCAAGACGCGCGCGTTGTTGACGGGATACTCCGCGACCTTTCGAGACAGAAGTGCAAGTGGAAACGTGTAGGTGGGTGTGATTCAACGGTAATGATGAGTGTCGGGCACAGATTGTCACGGCGTCGCGATAAAAATTCGACCGGCATAACAGAATCCGTTCGGGGATCATCGAGCGGCTAAAGAGATCTTCGTAGCGTGGTGTGGGAATGGTGCGGAAGTAGGTTTCCTTTCTTCCCGGCATTCGCTGGAGAAGCGACGTACAAGTGGCACTGAAGAGGACGATGATGTCTAGACAAAGCAAAGACCCCGTGCAGAAGTGCCACTCGGACCCAGGTGCTGCGAGTACCGGCGGTGCTCCTTGCAGCCCTGGTAAGCGAATTTCTCGCAGACTAGTGCCAAGCATTCCGAGCTCCTCTAACACACGCAAGTGTGTTCTCACCTTGGACGGGTATAGCTACGTGATCGGTGAGTACGAAACCATGATAAGAGTCGAACAACTTCTATCGTCCAAGGGGTGGCGGAAGGGCTGGGAAAGTGGAACGGGGCTTGCTTATCTTTCACTCTTGACGGCGTAGCGCGTGCAAAGTATTATCATCGTTATAGCGTGCGATCCCGATGGAGTTAACCCTCCGTTTTGGCCGGCGTTTCCTTCCTCTTCTCCCCCGTTTTCTTTTTATTGGCGATATGATTACGGAACAGCTTTTGTGCCCGGTACATAAATCGGACGGATTGCAATCATCCTGGATTTTTTCTTTTTATTCGACAGTCTTGCATTATGCCGGACCGAATTTCCCCGGGGCGAACGTCACGTAATGTTCTAAGGGAGTTGTGGGTGAACGAAATGGCTTTCTTTTCTTTATCGACACGTTCCACGGCATCATCGACGTTTCTCTGTCATTCCCGTGGCTTATTTGCAGGGAGTGATCGTGCAACGGTGAAGGACACGCTCGAATGTTTCCCTCTTGTACGTGTAATTATTCTTTCCCGGCACAAGCGTGGCCTGCGAGTGTGTAACACGGAGCTCGTGATTTCAACGGCCTCGTAAATTGTGTATTCTCGCATGTACGTAACGGCGTCCCGTCCCGTCTTTTAACCTAATTAAGCTGAATATATGTACCCACGGGTTCGTAGTTCAGAGGAGGTGTCGTTGTAGTGGAAGAAAAAAGGAAACACCGGCCGAGCTTAATTAATCGAGAAACGCGGTTCAGGCCACACAGAGGCGCGCGTACACTTATGAATTCCGCAGAACCTGTTCGCGCGTGAATTCCCATTGAATCGCTCAATGAACACGAACCCTTCGTTATCGTCCGCCAAAAGAACATTCTATTAGTTGAGCCTCAACGCTGTCGCATGTATTTCAGTTTTCGTTCCGTTAATATTCGGAGGGGGAGAAAATTTTCACGGGATTCGTTCACGACGAACAGCGAATAATTAGTATTTGCTCCGTTCACTTTTATATTTTCGGCCTGTTTGGCACTCGAGATGTAACGAATTTATAGGATAGACAGAATTTTACGAAGTATAACACGTTTCTCGGTGATTTGCTTTTCCCGTGCGACGTATATCCCAATGTTTCATATTATCAATTGTGCAACAGCAACGAAACACCAGGTTAAATATCGTGAGTGGCGTTCGCGTGTATGAAGGAGACGCGAGAGGACAAAGAACGTCGAAATTTGGAATACATTTGCCTCATTTTCTCCCGTGAAAAATACTGTCACAGCTTCGCGGCAAAACTGTTGAACGCGGTGTGTCAAGTAGGAAGCTGCCGGCATTAATGTCATTATGCCGATAAAGCTTAGTCGTGCCACGAATCCACCCAAATGCACGTCCATTGTACGAGAATGATGCATTCTCTCCGGACGGAGAATCCTGTCGAAGAAGATTTGAATTTTAACGCGTCTGTTCGTTACGGGCTTAGTTCCCTTAGAGTTCATTTACATTGAACTTTGTGCTCGAAGCAAATCTATTTACGACGCGCACCGAGATCGCTATGACGGTAACTACGCTAGGCTACGGCCACGTCTACGTGGTACCGTTCGTGTTCCTCGTTAAAAAAAACGAGGAGAAAAAGCAGCGGCGAGAATGACAGGGGGGAAGAAAAGGTGAAGGAAAGCGGAGAAAGGGACATTTGCATCGCGTGCAATGTGCCGCGCGAGAAATTACGAGGAAATATTTTTAATGTAAGCACATGCACTGCCTGGCACGAAATTGTGAAACACCTGAGAAAGAAAAAAAGAAGAAATGATATTATCATTTTCGTTGGCAGCAGTCAGTTTCCCCAGTTTTACGCACACGTGCGGCTGGCGTTGTTATCGTATTTTCTTTCCACTCGTTTCCGCGACAGGATTGAGTGTCGTAGGATTCGGTTTTCGAAAATGTCGAAATTGTCGGGGAATTGTTTTACTTTCGTACACGAATAACGTGTATGTACTTCGAATTAATTTTAATTTTGTCTTTGCTGTCTGCGTTGATCGTGATATATTGTTACTTTGATTTTTATTTATTCCAAGGAAGCGTGCTTAAAAACCTGGGCTAGTACGTGAACAGCACGCTGGATGCCGGACACGAGTGCAATGTTTATTTTTCCGTTGTCGAACATAGCACTTTCTAACTTTATTTATTTATGATAGTTCAGGTCGTATTAGACATTTTGAAACGTTGGGTTCCGCGTTGCGTGCATCTGCATCAAAGTAACAGCTCTGATTTGAAATTCGGTAATCCGTACTTGGTAAATAAATATCAATGCGAGATAGCTAGTTAGAGACGCATTAAATTATACGTAAGGCGTATCCCCTTTATATTTTTGTCCGTGTCCGTGGAAATACATTCCTACGTCGGAGATTTTCCACAATCTCATCTATTCCTCAAACGGATATGTTGGAAATCTTCGAAATATTTGCGCGGTCTTGGCGGATGTCGTGGCACATTTAGAAACCAAGCTCTTGCAGGCTCAAGCACCGTTTTTCATTTATTCGACTTTCACCAAGGTTTGCTCGATTTTCTCAACGACCTTGTTCCACCTTCGTTTCTTCTCCTTTGCTGAGGCGACTTTTTCGCCGACGCCAGTGGAAATCCAGACATGGCATTCCTTTACTCGCCGTGAAAATACCACGTAAATTCGAAACGTTTGATGTAGCGAATCGCATGAACAAACTGATTATCCAGTTATCAACCAGCTACGAGTCGTTTTTCCAAACATTTACACAACGGTTTTGCGATAAATTTGTAAATGCAATAAATTTGGTAATATCTGTACGATTCTTGTTATGTACAGATGGTACACGACCATTCGTGTGAATGCAATTTCGTAAGTGAACTAGTAGATCAATATTTTGAATCTCTCTGCAAGTCGATCTGCTCTAAGAAAATTCCTGTATATGTTATTAGTCGGAGACACGATTCTTCAGACGATATTTGTTCTGCGCTTAAGCTATCGCGTGAACAGTCACATTTGTTTTATACAAAGTTCAAAAGAAAATACAAAAGAACAAGCTTCCAAACAAGATTTCTAAAATAGAAATGATGAATAGTAGGGAGAGTTCTGCTTCTGCTATTTTTGTCACATCTGTCAATGTTCGTACCTACCTCGCATTCTTGCGTCGAGAATTATTGAATTATTCAATATTAAATCATATAATTCGAATCATGCATTTATATGTAAAATTTCATTTTCTTCAAGACTCTTGAATTTACACTAATTAAATTCTGCATCGGTACACGATACGATAATAACGACCGCGTTTCATTCCAATTTTAACAAGGGATGTAAATTCTCGGCACAATTTTCATCTGATATTATGAAAGATGAACTATTGGCTTCAGATGAAATATCTAAAATGTACTTCAAAGTATAACTAATGAGTATTTTCCCCCGCTGAAAATACCGAAGTTCCCGGACTTCCTTAACAAAGTCTCTTCACGTCCTTCGCAAAGCTACATCGGTTATTCTACGAAGACGAATTAATGTTTCTGCGCATCATTACGGGCCACTTACCGTACTCGAACAAACGAGGAATCCATCATTAGCCGAATTATCGATATTTCATAAGCTGTACGCGTTGTTCTTTCTTCGCAATCGGGTTCGTAAGCGAAAGGGGTTTCTGTAAATCACGTTACCAGCGTATTTCCTCGAAGAAGGGAAGCTCGCTCCGCATTCTAGCTCCCGGCAATATTACCTCTTCCTTCCCACTGATAATACGCTACGATATTACGTACGTGAAATCCGGTTAGAGTATTCTTACGAGGTGATCGGGAATCAAGCGTCAAAGTGGAACAGCCTTACGATATTGGCACGATTTCGTTACTGGTTCGTAGCAGTAAAGATGAGAAAAAATTTACGTTCGCTTTATCGCTACTCGTACGTTAGTGGTAGATAACGGGAACTTATTTATTACCTTAGTATTTAACTTGTTTTAAGACGTCTATATATGTTGATGCAGTATCAGAACCAAAGAATATATGTTACGATTTTTCGAAACCACTCGTGACACGCTTCGTGCATTTTGTCGGACATTGGAATTGTTAATAAAAACAAAAGATGCACCCCCTTTACTTTGTGAATTGCTGCTCACGTTACACTGTAAACGAACGCTGAACTTAAAATTAATTTTCCTTCTACAGTGACAAAATCGACCTGACTTTCCCAACAGCGTAATAGATTCGAGGCTCTAGAATCGATGAATATTACTTCCCTTTGGTGGCTACACGACGGCACGTGACCCACAAATGGTCCTGTGCTCGTTACAAAAGCATGCGGTAAATATAACATTCGGAGCTTCCTGTCACATTATTCTCAACCGACAATGTATCGTACAAAATTACGTAGGTATGCTCACGTGGATAGTGTACTTTCGTAAAATATTCATGCACCAAGTTTTCAATCGGACGATTTCGTCTGCCTTGTATAACGAGATAATTCATGACAGCGATTCATAAATAATGTATCCAAAAAAACGTACACGTCCGTGTGAAAGTCATGTTGTTATTTCATAAGAGTTGTATGTAATACATAAGCGAACACGTGTGATTATAACAACATGTGCTTAAACTGTTTGTAACAACATTGGAGTAAAAAAACTTCACGCTTTTCCTCGAGCATCTAAGGAACGCCCGTGGGTGGACCACTGTTGACGTAAGTTGACGTAAATGTCTGTTATTAAAGCAACTTGAACAGACGTATGTAATAAGCACTACAGACTTTTCTTTGTAACTAGATGAAATTTGTGTAACTTCATTTGAAAATCGTGAAAAACATAATGATTTTGTGTAACGATTCAGATTGATTAAAATTCTTACCTACAATCTGAAGGTTCCAAATTGATGAAAGTCCCTGATTACTAAATCAAACTTACAATGTCAGTCCAATTTCACTAATAAAGTTTCACAAGTGTCGTGGTACTCTTTCGAATATATACGTCAGACAATCTCAAATCTGATTACGGCGGAGTGTCGTTAATCGGAGTACTAGCGTCTCGAGTAGCGACCGAAAGGGAGAACTCGATTAATCGTACTCGTAAAATTTTATGCTTGTATTTAAATAAGAAGGAGAACAGTTGAGCTGCATAATCTGGTCCAGATAAAGATATACACATATATATGATTAAAATAGTCGATTCTCTGTTGAGAAACGATCACGATGCCGACCAGCACATTCAGTTAGACCGCTATAATATGGTTACAGAGAACTACTGCCTACCTGACGTGCACTATTTCGATTAATTTCTTGATTGGTTTTCTCTTTTTGTGAAGTTACGTGATCAGGAACAGTTTGAAAGTGGAAACTTTCGTCCGTTTCATTGGCAAGTACGTGAACTGAAATTGATGCTTTTCACTTTATTAAGTCGGTGAGAAGTGTACTATAAATGTTCGGTTGAAACCTGTCGATGCTGATACATAACTATTGGGTAAACTTGTTGATATATTTAATTAATTTTATGTAGGGACGGCGACTCGTTGTTGTTACGGGCGTTTCAAATTCATTTCTGAGTGAACGTAAAGGTAATACATATATACAGAAATACCTGTATGCAACGTGCGCAAAATAAGGTACGGTTTAGGTGAAACGGGGTAATGAAGCGAATTAATTACTTATAAGAGTATTTTGATTCATTGAAAAACTGAGAAGTAAATTTCATTTGAAAAAGAACGGAGGTGGATGAGATGTAGAAGAGAACACTGAAAGTTACATTCTGAAATTCAAGCACAACAATCGCAGGACTCTCAAGGTTGTTGTATCACCAGTTCCGAAACTTAGAGCTAGTATTTGTTATGCACTGTCAGATTGCCTTGCACTGAGAAGGTATTAATTAAGACACATCAGGAGTGAGAAGTCTTTATGGAAACACGTCTGATTTAGTAGCTTGAACTTTATTGTGAAATCGGATTAACCACATTCATCTTAACTGAACTCGGCAGGTACATGTAATCGTGTATCGCCCTATCACGCCCGCACTGTTGTTTAATTCTATAGTCGTACAAACTGTTGCCGTCCATTTCTGTCTCTAATATGGAGTTACTATAATGAAAGCTGTTCTATATCTTTTCGTACAAACATCAACAGCGTGTTCTATGATTAAAAGTAAGACTGTTATACGTTACATTATATAAATATTACATAAACGTTAGTCCGCAGATGCATTACTGAAAAAATAAATAAGAATTATACTTTCTAGAAATATTCGTTCATGAGAGAATACAAAGAAAAGTGTTAAACTGGTTGCAGATTTCGAAATGAGAAAAAGATGTATCGCTATTACTATTATTATTATTATGAAGAGAATTAATACTGGATTGACGAAGTTATCAAAAGTTGCGTCGATATTCGTCCTAGATTAAATTGAATAGTACATTGGATATGAAGCTTGCACCAATAGAGTACGTGTGATTGTACGAATGGCAAATACTACAGAAGCATACCCTCTGTATCGCATGTCATATATTTATTACAACTTTTCAATCGTGTATTGGCAGATCAACGGTTGTATGAAAAATCCGTGACCTAGTTTTACTCGCACAATAAATCGATCAAATTTGTGGGTCTGTGAAACGTTTTGTAATATATTATATTAATTGCAAATTGATTAAAGATTGTCTAAACAAATAAATAAACACCAATATCGACGACTTATTTTCACGTTGAAATGTTCAAGAGGAAAACTCGTATGAAAAATATCTTTCGTAATACAAAATATAATACGTCCGGTGCGTACACTGTATTACACTATATTTCATGTATAGTGCTATGAAAAAGAGCGTCGGCCAAATGCGTTCCGCAGATATACTCGTAATACACTGTTACGGGAACCTCATATTCTCTCTTGCCGAGATTAGGCCACGATTACACCATCAAATCCCCGATATACCTGACATCGAAGCCACCTCTTAATTTAACGCGCGTCGCGTCGGCTGGCCACTTCAAAATGTTCACGCAAAAATTGACCGCCTTGAACCGACGATATCGTCGTCAACCCTCCAGCCCTCTTGGTCGTTCTTTGTCTTCTGGTCTTCCCCTCTTGTTACGACTCGCAGGATTGCTGAGTAGCTACCGATAACTTACGCCGGGTCCTTTTCCCTTTTTACCGTTCCTCGTTTTGTAAACCGGAAGCAACCAGGGATAATCTAGCAGTTTCACCGTTCCCCAACGAACCATCGTATTTTGTAGCAACGAATCGTGCATTTTAGGCAAAGGTTCGAAGGGCCTACTCGACGTCTCAGATCCGGCAAAGATTTGATCGATTCCGATTTCGAGTCATCCCAAAGGACTCGTGGACACCGTTGAGTAAGGTACGTCTGCAGGGAGTAACTCGATGAACTGGACGAACAACTTCCAATGAATCCAATCGCCTGGGAATTACTTTCTATCCTAACCCGGTTACTGTTGACACATCGATATAACAGCGGCACCGAATTTCAGATCATTTCTGTGGCATTAGTAATAATCGAACTATCGCTAATGATCGATGAGTTCGAAATGTTAAATAATTTAAGGGGTAGAAATGTGAAATTGTTTAGAACGATTCGGAGGTTGGAATATAAGAACTAACAGATATCGCGGACTAGACAGATGTTATCTGAACAAATTCATTAGGAACTGGATAAACACACGAACTTATTAGCTTAACTTCCTTACGTGTAACGTAAATAACCGCCAGTATTGAAACAAGATTACGAGGATCGAGTGGTAACCAAGGGAAAGAATTATTCAATGGATTGAAAATGAATTGCCATGTGCGGCTACAATGGGAGTTCTTTTATTCTATCTCTTTAAATATCATTCTTTTAAATATCGCCTGTGCAACCGGGGATCAAATCGAAAGTGTACACCACACGTGGTCTAAGCGAAAATTTAAATTGGTCACTATTAACGTTAGTGTTTGGTATTTTATTGTTCCGCTTGGAAGGCGGTACAATGCGGCGCGTTGAAATAAAGAAAAAGGAACAAGTCACAATCGCTCTCTCATATGTGTGTGTGTGGACCAAGCCAGCCTACTTCGCAGTTCCCAATAATTAACATAAGATTCATATACTTTGGCATTTTTGTCCCAAGGGCATTATAATGTATTCTTTAATGTATTCTGGTCGGATTAAATTGAAGGCTGCACAGCTATTCGTGCATCGCCGCTTGGTCCCGGACGTCGTCGGATTCAATTTAGGGAGTTGATATAGTCAAGTGAAACTATTCCATCACGGATGTTACGACTATTAGTTCACAGTGCGCATATCATTTCCATTTGATCTTGAAGTTAAATGTGTCGCTCCGATACTCTCACTCCTGTTCCAGTGTGTATGGAACCAATGTGTGCGAAGAGTTTGGATTCCTTTCACGCGGGCACAGATTGCTTACGGTGTTCAAGGTGTTTATTTGATGTATTGAGTAAGTATAACGTGTAGCGGAAATTTGGCGCAGCGAGAAACAAGCGATGCAATCTCGCAAATCCGTTTTTTTCTTTATCACGACGAGTATTGAATAAACGGAATTTACGCTGATCTCTCGAAACTTGCGAAAGTTTTAATCAATTTATTCTCCACCGTGGAAGAAAAAAAGGTATATACATGCTGAAACTCTCGCGAAGAAGATTGAACGAGTGACTTTGGTAAAACACAATGAGAAACTTTCAAGTGTTATTGAACTTCAATCGAATCACAGTGACTTGGTCTAAGTCAAATATATTCATACTTATCCGAGAGACCTCTTATCTTATTCTTTCCAACCTCAAATAAACTTGCTAGAGTAAACAAACAATTACGACGCTGTTGGTGTACCACTATATTTGAGTTTTTAACTTGGAAAGTACAAGACTAACGAAACTGTTTTGAACTTTGAATCAACCTTTGTGCGTATATGTAATAGAATTTTCAAAATGTATTCAAAGACCATTCGAATTCTATTTTTCGTATTGAAAACCATTTTGGCGACATGAAACGCAGCACGCCCAAAAATTATTTGTATTCCATAAAAAGTCATACGTTCTCATTAACTGTCTCTGCAATTTGTCCTTACGCCCTGTCGCAATGTCGCGCAGGAAGAGACCAAAAACACGGCCAGCTGCGTCAAAAACGTGATTCAATCTTGACCATTCCGTTTTCAATGTTCCAACATTTTCATTCTGACGCTTCAAGGGCGCCAATCATTTAAGCACACGTAGATGTTAGATAGGAGATCGAATTGGAAATTCCATCTATTCATGATGGAACGAGCCTCTCGAGCTCGGTCGTACTAGTGCACCACCATTTCATTTCCTGGCCACGCGACGAACGCAATATTGCTGAACGTTTGCCCCCAAAAAGGGTTACCTGCGGCGACGATTCGAATAATCAAACATCGATTCGAGATTGAACCGCATAATGTCCCTCGCTTGTATCCATTATTCTGTCTAAATGGGAATTTTACAATTACGTTTGTTGTCGCCTTCTAATTCGCCTTCTAATTCCTTGTGACGAGTATGGCGTTCAACGAAATGTGAGCCATTATTTCTTTCTCAAAGGATCGAGCTATTTTTTAGCATCTACGCGAAGGTAGAATATTTGCAATCGCGTTTACAATGCTTCACTTTCATATGTTCCCGTGTATGCATTTGACATAGGAAATCTGAAAGGCATTTTAATAATACGATCTCAGTAGCAGTTGAACGGGATAAATTGTTATCGTGATAGAATTGGGTATAGCTCATAATTTTCTTCGTACCTGGAATGGAGATTTATATATTTGTTTCTTTAACGTCCTAATTATAATTGGTCATTATAATTATTCTATCAAATAGGTCAAAATGCCACTAGAGCACTGTTACTGCTTTTGGATACCTTAATGAATTCTTTTAATGAAATAAATGGAATAAATCATATGAAGCGGACACATATTTTGTGTAAGGGATGAAATAGCAAACATATGTCTTGGTGTCTCGTACCCCTTTCCCAAAATTTCTATTACTAATCATCATTGAATTATCTGTTTGATTTCAGTTTATTCTACCATAATGAGGAAACTTTAATAAATGTGTGAGTTACTGCGTTCAATAGTATCACCATTGCTATTATAACGTGATCTAACATGATCGAAACAGCCACGATTCTAGCGGGCGAAAGGCGTCCAAAATGGAAAATTGTGTCACGAATTTGTGGAACCTGCAAATGTAAATTGAAGTTACATTTTCTCCTCTCGCCGGGCAGAGTAAAATAAAAGTAGCTTGTGTTAAAACAGGACATGGCGAAATGCACGACGTAGACGTGTTCTCTAAATATTGCTCCGTTAAAAAGGAGAACATATTACAGCGACGTGCAGCTTCTGATCTCGCTGCTGAATCATAAGTTTTGCTCGTGTTGGCACACTTCAATTACGGTTGATTGTTAAAAAAAAAACTCGTGCGACAGTTTGTCAAGATAACCACGATTAAGAATATCAAATAGGGAATGGGGGAGAATTATACACATATTATATAATACACATATTATAAAATAGCAGCTATTTTCTCGTCAAGAGAAGCAATCAATTCGCCCAGCTTACACCGGCAATATTATGGACTGAAATGTTAATCTATAACAGGTTGATGAAATTTTTGGGGTGTCATTTATTTCATAAAGATATCTTACTAAATTAAACAAATTATACTACTTTGCAACTGTGCTTATTCCAATACTTTGGGTTACTTAAACAGTTTGTATGAACTAGTACAAATATTGTATTAGACATATTTTAAAGAACTAGAATCGTGGAATGTTCGTACCACATGGTTATACATTATGATAAGCATAATGCTAACGCGGCTGCTAACTTGAACGTCATTTTAATTGAGCATAACAATCGTTAAAAAACGACGTATTACAGCAATTTTACTTGTTAGTTCGTTAAATCGTTCTACTATGTCGTAATTGCAGTTATACCTTCATCCTGCAATTTTCATTCATCGAAACGCTTATGCTCTCGTGTCTCAAGTCCTACGCATGCTAATTTCGTCATTGAAATCTCCTGGCACGCTCTACAAACCTTCTCACTCGAACGAGTGATTTTATTCAGTTGAAAGATTTGCATATATATATTATATTCTGTTATAACAGAAAACCATTTCTTTATACGTAAGGATAATAAAAGTTATTTCCCGACTGTAACAATGCATAATTCCACTTGATCCTCCATAAATTCTCGACAAATCGTAGGGCTTCGTCCAATGTCGCGAAAAGTAGAATTATCAGGAATCCTATTCCTGAGGTTAATGCTACCTCGATCGATTTAAAACAAGATTCAGACGCAAAATATTTCAGCCCGGGCACATTTTAGTCCCATGTTCCGCGTTATGAATATTTTAAACTCAGTTCAAGGTTTTCCTCGTGCATGCCTTCGATTTGCCGCATCTTCAAGATTTTGAGACAAAAATGAGGTTGGGAGGGAAAAAAAACATATTATCTCGAATCGGCTAAAATTATTTGGGCGTGTGCGGTTCAACAATATTAAAGTCAAAATAATCATTTAGATGTTTCGTTTCTTCCTATTCGGTTTAATGTGTCAAAGGAAACTTTATTTTAGATAAAAAAAATCGAACAAGATTCAGAGGTCGTTTTCTGGGCAAATTTTTCCAGATGATATTATTAATTTTTGTGATAGTAGATTTTTGCTCGAAAAATCTCGAAATTGATTATTCTCTGTTTAAATAACGCGAACATTAAATACGATACTGGTAACCATTTGATATCGATCTCGAAATCATTCCTGAGGCTGGTTTCCTCAACGAATCTATAAAGAGATGATTGGAAGGAGCAAGGCACGCAGTTTGTTCATACATGTATTGCATACGACTTCTAAAAATCGATACAAAAGACACACACCTAGAATTTCATTGTATTAATTAAAGACGCAAGGACACAGAGTGACCATTCGAAAGGTCGGCAGCTGCGTAGAACGATGCTCAATTTCTCAGGACTCAAGGTGTGGATTGAGGTGTCGGCGGAAGCCGGTGAAAAAGTCGAGCGAACGTGACGAGGGGAAGAAGGAGGAAACCTATAGAATGGAGGAAATTACGGATGAACACAGTCACCTAATCTTCTGTATGTTGAAATATATCCTCTCCTCGCCGTATCTCTCTCCCTCTCGAAGAAAAATAATGATATGTCCGTCGCAATACATTTTGTCGAGGCTCGAACACGTTCTCCGTCGTGAGAGTTTAGCAAATTTTCTGTCTCACAGCTTTACATTTTTCCATAGGGAATACATTTTAACGCTTTTCGTTGAAACGTCTAGAGAGGTAGCAACAGCGTGAGGAGATTAGATTTGATCAAATTTTTTATCGCGCCAGAAATAGGATTTTGGCAGCAAACTTTCTTTCTGCGGCATGATGCATCAGCGTTGAGAAACTTTGATGCGTTGTTTTATACGGCGTGTGGCGAAGGTACATAAAAATTGCAGTTTTTAGACTTTTAACTCATTTCAATAGTGTATTCCTGTACTGTTGGCAGAATTTGTTAGGGAAGTTACTTCATTGTATATACCTGTTAGGGATGAAGTGTTCTGTTGCAATCACGCCGCTGTATAAAACTGTTTATGTAGTAAATACTTTGTTCTAAAAGTGATCATACACGAGGTTAGTTTCAACATTACGGTTAGTGCGTATACATAAAGGTTTGAATAAAGATAGAGATGCGACATTAAAGATGGAATGTTTCATATATTAATTGGGGTACATCGTAGCTTCAGGTGATGTAGGAT
The DNA here is from genome assembly GCA_948146005.1 of Nomada fucata. Taxonomy (NCBI): domain Eukaryota; kingdom Metazoa; phylum Arthropoda; class Insecta; order Hymenoptera; family Apidae; genus Nomada; species Nomada fucata. Next base: position 13,112,234 of record OX411275.1, read on the forward strand.
TAAGAAATATTTTAAATTTCGCAAGAGCGGTACGCCGATGCCAATTTTTTTTTTTTGGTACGATTGATTGATAGATCACAGTCAATTCATTGATTGACAATGAAGTAAGAGAGTTGATTGAAAAGATAGAGATTGATTGAGCTGCGGCTGTCTGATAGTGAAATGAAATGTGGATTTTATGTAGACACTGTTTTTTTCGATTTATGAGTATTGATGACATTTTGTGTTACATTATTTGGTACCTTCAATTGTGCAGTGTTTCTCTGAACTTATAGTGGAACGCTAATGTGGGCGATTCTATCCAAGGAATACAGTAAAGTATGTAAAATAAGAGTGAATCTATGTTGACAATTTTTCGAGTGTGTTTTACAGACCTTGTTTGTTTCATTGATATTTTATCTTTGAACTGTATTATTATATTCGGCCAATAAATTGTAATCTGGCTCAACTCATTTTTCTACATTATTTGTATTAAAAATTTGAACAATATTTTGCAAGAATTGTCAATTTATAATAGATGTCCGTTCTTGTAGAAAAATCTATCGAACTTGATGCCAGTTGCAACAATTTTGCAACGTAACGCGTAAATGTGTAGGTACCCACGTATGTCCCCATCCAATAAATCAATAATTGAAAAGAATCATGTTTAGGTTCCCGATTTATTTCGTCTAGACTGAAAATAACCTACAAGTAGTTCGCCCTGATGGAAACCGATCGCCCGACCCCGATTCGAATCGAGCTGGATTCTATTCAAGAGGAAGAGTATCGTCCGCGTACACCTGTCCTCGCTTCGATGGCTCTTTGTTATTACAGAAATAACGCGACCACCAATTTAGCGATGCCCATTGTGATCAGATAACGCTGACATGTCCGCCCGTTCTCCCTCTTCGGTTGTTAATTGGATAATATCGAATGATGCGGAGGTTGAAGGCAGAAATCCTGCGGCATTTCGTCGCTGTATGTCATCGGAGAGTGGAGAGAGTGAGCAATGTCGGCTTGTCGCAAACCTTTGATATGTTCGAAAGCTGTCGTGTAACTTCATTAACGGCGTATAACAATCTGTTTGTCGTACAATTGCAAATCTTATTGTATTCAATTGTTCGACTATTTTCTGTTGGGCGGTGCTGCATTTCCATTTCATTCCTTCTTAAATAAAATTTACTTAAGTCTATTGATGCATGCACCTGTATAGATTATTACCGACTACGCTGTTTTGCTTTATAGGTACGATTTGTGCAGTTGCGTCTGAGTATTTCCACTGTTCAGCCGCAGCGCGCTCCAATTTTCTTGCCGGAACAGGGAATTCACTCACCACTTTCTATATCTGTGCATAAACATTCCCTTCGTTTTGTGCAAACTTTCCTTGAAAATTTCTTTCGCCATAGAAATAAACCAGCCACTGCTGACCGTACCAAATATGAAACTGTTAAATTAAACAGCAGTTCAGAGAAAAAAAAAACATTAATTATCTATAAAATGCCCCGTCACAAACGGTTATACGCGATTCGCGTTATTTCACGCGAAAACAGGTTTTCGAAACAGACATATTTTCCGTTTTTATGAAAGGCAACGCAAAATTGCTCGAAGGAACGAAATGGTAAAACGACACACGATTTTCACCAAAGTTTTTCGTCTTATAATTCCACGCGAGAAATCGTCGGCAAAATATTTTCGCGCACAACACAACATGCCGTCGCCTGCTTCTTCTGACGTACGATAAAATGGGACATTGGTTCTGAACTATTTGCGATTCGAATGGAAAGCTACGAACAGTGAACTCATAAAGCTTGTGCAAAGAGGAATACGGGAGAAAGGAGCGACCGTGTTGATACACCTACATGGATCGAGGTGTCCCCCTGACATTTCTTGCAGTGATTCCGAGATAACATTTTCCGTTCAACCTATTTCCCGATTGTCTGTAAATTTTATCCAAACACTGTTAAATCTTCGTGAATTCGCAGCGAGAAAAATACAACAGACCGTGGAATTGAGAATATTAATAATGTGTTCAAGAGATGGAAATAATTTGTTTGTCGCATCGCTTTAAAGCACGAAGTACAAAATATCAAAAATGTACGTTTTTAAGTAGGAGCGCGTAGATGTGGTTGCGGTTCCCTATTGCGGAATATGAGGGCAAATGTAATATCTGTATAGGATTTTACGAATTTAGAAAATGAATGAAACGACCACATTTTTTTGGTGCCGACAAAGGTGGTAGAGTAAAGTGATATCATATATAGCTCAGTTGACTTCGCTCTCTTCTTTCAACGGCCCGGTGTTATAAAGTGCAATTACATTCGCCTTTTTGCTCAAGCTAAATTTTTGTTAAATATATCGAATTATTCTGGGCACAGTTCTGATCCATAATTGAACAGCTTCTTTCGTGACACTATTATTATAAGTAGGGGAGGACATTCAGCGGAAAGTGAACTACTGGTTATTTGTAAGACAAAATTTTGAAGTCATACGTGGTTTTACAACAGTTCTTACGGCGAAGGGAACGCAGAAGTGAAATTTTCAACATTATTCAAAATATTCAGGTAAGACTAGTACAAAGGTATAAAGGAAAAGGTCCGGGAAAATACCGTCGTGTCAGAAAACGAATTCGAATGGCGCAATTGAAAAGAGTGCAGACCTTGCAGGAAGGAGATGGACCGACGTACGGAGCAGGAGAATTTTAATCGTAACACCGACATGAAAAATTTTATAACTACCGCAAAAATGAAGATTTTGGCCTGAAATTAGGTGTGAAATATACACTAATGAGACTACATAGATGAGGGTACGGATCTAAAAGCCTGATAATTTTTGGCAAACAAATTTGTTTGTACGAATGGAAAAAATTTGAGTTTATTTTACTCACTGTTAGCATGATTCGCTTCAGCGCAAAAAGTGATATATAAAAAGACGCGTAATTGCATAATTTTATCTAAAAAATAACTAGTAGTTGACTTTCCGTTGAATGCCCTCCCTTAAGATACGGACATTTAAAATTCGATAACTGCATAAAATCATTTCTAATTTCAAATACAGTTCCGATTGATAGTTGAACAGTCTTTTAGGCAGATTATTATTATGGCGAATTTGAACACATTGAATTTTCACGGAAGTTTCCACAATAAACTTTTCCATTGATCGGGTTGAGAGCGCAGCTTTCACGTACCGCTGCAAGCATTTCCCCGGGCGAGCTTGCGTCGTTGAAAACAAACGAGTACGGTATAGGGTTATCTCAAGCGCGAAAGAAAAATACGCGGTATTTGTTGCAAAAGAGTTAAGAACGAACGAACGATTGTTGATTAGAAAAACAGCTTGTGCAAATCTCCTACTTCGATTGGCCGACAAAACGAACGCGACGACGATTACTATACTTAGCAGAGGATGCTCCGCATTTCGAATTGTTCGCATCGCAAGCCACGATTCGACTAGGTTTTGTTTTGTTGCAATTCCTTCGGAAGTGGCGATGCTTTCCGCAGACCATCTTGGAAGCGTTGGCTAGAGCCTTGCAATTTATGTGTCGATGGTAGTAAAGAGTGGAAAGTAGAAAATTCCTCGCAAAGTAATTTGTCCACAATTAAATGTAGTCAAATGTTCGTTGCGATCGAAGAAGAAGAATACATTTTTAGCATGCCTGGCACATTTCCGAAACACCTTGAACATTGTACATCACGCGGAAAATCTAGGTACTAGCTTCACGCGAGAGAAGTTATACACCCCTTTGCATGCCCCCAGCTTCACTGATGCGTTATTAAATTAAAGATTAGAGCAATTTCTGCCCAGAAACTACTCGTCGGTGCAACAACGATAAAGCAGCACTAAAATCATTCAAGATTTCAAACTTGCTGCGAAGTGCCCACGGGGCCTAAAACTTTGTCGCATCCTCCGGGTTCAATGATATCGTAATTTCTGTTTTCTATTCGTCGACAAGCAGTATTGTTCCGAGAGTAAATACTTCAACTGGCTACGGAATTTTCTCGCCGCAGAAGCGACTTGCAGCGGAGTTTTACGGAGTATTAATTACGCGTTGACGTAATTAAGTTATTGATTAATTTCGCCAGCCGCTTTCGCCGAGAGAGAAAGATGGAGGGAGGGAGTATATCGAACTACGAATAAACGCGACCTGAAAACGCGGCCGGAGTTGTTAATCGTCTGCACACGAATGAATCTTCAAGCACCGCTCGATACAAATGGAGGCAATTTTTCTTTCAACAACATTTCTCCTTTCGTTTCGATTGTGGTTTACGGAGATAAGGGATATTTCAGGTTTTACACACATTTATAGGGGGAAATGGTTGGTTACAATTGCACGGCGTAACATGAGAACGGGAAGCTAGTAAATATAGAAAGCATTGTCCAGGTGACACGATATATTCTTTGCAAACGTTATTTAGTTATTGGACCATCTTTCGACATACACGTAATTGAATTTCAATCGATGTTACTCCAATATTTTTAAAACTATTACACCGATAACATTTCAATTTGTGGCTTGGTTTTTGTAAAAGGGAATCGATTATTTCAGATCAAATCAGAGAAACAAGAGGGATTCTCTTTTTCACGAAGAATATTCTTATGCGTATAGATGTATAAATATAATACATAATGTAAGTATGATAGTTATATTCCTTTATTCCAGCGTGTTAGGTAAATGATGAGAATATCACAAGTATTGTGTTTTCCATATTGTTTTAAATTATATTTTATTTGTAGATTGCTATACCATGCCAACGTTTTCGCGTGAAATAGGGTGCGCTGGTCTGTAAAATGGTTCAACCGCGATTACATGTTAAATTAAATGTAAATTATTTCGATAAAGGATATGTTGAATAAATAATATATTTTAGACTATAATGATCAGATCCATTGAAACGAACCCTGATAAATTCAATTAATCGTCTTATCCAACAGGAACGGATAATCCCGAGTTATCAATTAACTACTATATCGAAATTGTGATTGTGTATCCAATATGAACAATACAATTATCCGCCTGTTAGTGACGCATGCACGGTGCAACGTATTCTGTACTTCAACAAGCATTGTTGAATCGCGGCCATTGAACGATGTGTCGGTAACAGCGGTCAGTTCCTGGAATTCGCAGTTACAATTTCGGGAATGCGTGGTTCATTCTCTGTAAAAGCGTACGTTCGTATTCAGTAGATCAGAAGATGGGCACTTCACATTTTACATTAACGTAGTGTCATGTACATTTCATGTTTCGTATAATCTGAACTCGTTACGCGTAACATTGCAATTACAGAAATTTTCAATCGACAGAAAGTTAAAAAAAGTTAGGTGCCCATTAATGAACATTTATCGTGGAACTATCGTATACGCATCTGTAACTGTTTACAAATATCTGAATGAAATCAACACGGTAATATATGGATAATTCTTGAGAATAATTACTGTATGTCATGATCCTTGAGTGAAAGAACAACTTTTTAAAGGGGGACGAAGTGAAAGACTTATAGCGGCAAGACACGCGAAAGATACATACATAGGAGACTCATCCTCATATGTAAGTAATCGTACCCTCGCTGTCGGTCAAAGAAATTAATTGCGTTTGAGTGGCGTGTTCAACGTTTTCCAATCAATTCTTCTTTCTAAATGAACGCAAATAGAAACGCACATACATTTAGATCCAAATTGGAACTGAATCAAGTAATTAATAATAAAAGTATACGAATTTTAACCTACCGTTAAACACCTAAATTAGAACCTTCTTGTATAAGCTACGGGGGTGTTCGAACTTATGGTACTGTCTGTACATGCACTGGTAATCAAGCTCGATGCAATCTTGAATTCTTCGAGGTGTTTCACTATATGACCATTCGAAGGACCGAATTGAAAATTTCGCTTGCGTTCGGAATTTAGCGGATATAAAAATTTTTATGACTCCTGCAGAGTTGTGGTGTCGGCGTTTTTGTGTTTTTATACTACCGCTATTCGCCAACCACCAACGTTGGTCGTAAATGCCCGCAGAAGTATTTTAACGTCCCTTCCTATCGTATAAACGTAAACCGATCTGGATGATTCTTTAAGGGTGACAACGATACGATTCGTGCGATTACCTGCACGCGTGATTCGATTTTATCATTTCTCGCAGAGTGATCAAAGTTCCCCCCACCTTGGAGTCCCTTCGCCGTTGCACAATGGGGGCAAATTGCGAGAAAACTAGCTTTTTTAATCAATTTTATGAGCAATTAACAACTGCAGAACAATGCAGTCATGTGTTCGCAGTTGGCGACAAACGCATTCAGCCAAAACTGCAGGATTATTCTGTGATAGTGATATTGAAGCATTCTGGCGGCTTTAAGAAATCCCTTTCCCGCTGCAGGTGTATCGGATATTATCCGCTCCTCTATTGTCCAAGAAGTCGAGAGAACAATAGGGACATATTGATGTTTCGTTGACACCGAGATCCATTTCCATCATTATCTTTCTATTTGCACAATTTAATTGTGCATCATTGATAGACGCTGGAAAATATTGAGAAACGAAGTTGTATCACTTTTTTGCTCTAAACCGAACCGCCTCTTAAATAACAAGATCTTGAGAGTTTCAGAAAATAGATGAACAGTAACGTGAGACCTCTATCTCGATCGATTGGCCGGATTCCAACAGTGGTAGCAGTAACGATCGTAAATTCCTGCTGTCGCGTCTCCCCGTTCGTTCGTTCATCAAGCAGCCTGTTCTAGCAGGTGCGAATCCAGGGGCATACACTGCCGAACAAAAGTTCCAAATAGAAGAATCTGAACAGCAATTAACCGTTTTACAGTGAGAATTTTCGGAACATTTGTCAAGCCACGAGATATTTCAACGGTGCGAATAATTGTTAGGCGGTCTGGTATTAATCTCGAATTAAGGATCGATTGATACAAAAAAAAACAAAAGACAGAAAAAAGAGAAACAAAAAAAAAGTGGACTAAGCTTTTAGCCAGTAGTGTACGTTTCTGTACGTGGGCGTCGTGATGCACGGCATGGACAGATTGCAGTGAAAATCGAACAAAAGAGGGAAGAACTGGTCGATAAGCAATCGCTTCAACATGATCGTCGTATTTTCCCTCAGATAAAGGCGTGAAATTCGATTTTCTTTCAGACTGATCGCGGCTGACAGGATTGTTGCTAAATGGCACGCAACAGGTGCTTAATAAAGTTACACAGGCGTGTCATTATGTATTTACTTGCACTGTATTGGCCGAATCGCGTGCAAATCATTAGTTGCAACGTATGCGTGAAATCGGGTACACGTCCAGAGTCGAAGAGGGTGAAAATGGTTATTGAACATTCAATAACACTCCCCGGGCGAAGCGAGTCTTATAAAAATGTGAACTTGTTCATTTTGGCAGAATCTCGATTGACTGGCTCAATCGCGAAACTGTCATATTGAGCAAATTATGATCTCAGACGGAGACGATTGGAAAAAAAATGTCGCCCGAACGGCGAGGGGGTTGACCTAGAACTGTAGCACGATCTTTGATATCAATTTCGTAGTACAAATATAGGATTATTAATATATTATTTGTACGATTGAGATTAATTGCAATTGTGTTAATTGGAGATCTGGCTGTATTTAATACTATAATGTTGTACTATTAACAAATAATACCATGTTATATCATTACAGTATGTATTGTCTTATATTATATTCTTATATACTATACACAGGGTACAGAAGGTGCGGTCAGTTACAAATTTTGTATATCGTTTTTTTATTCTTTATAAAATAAATACCAGTTTCTCGTTCATTTATACAATTCCTGTCTCCGCGCTCGTGATAATTGCACTAGAGGTATCACATTTTTTAGAAACGGCAATAGAATAAAACGCAGTTGCGGTGAAGTGTTTATTTGTATTTACGTGGTGCAACAAGTTGATATCTCCTTCGCGCACGTATCGCGGTAAGCGATAATCGATGCATTACAACGTATTGCATTTATTTCGAACCTTATCTATAAATACTTAGTAAACTACAATCACTGTAGTTACACGTGAGGTACTTGGTGCGCATAGCTTCTACTTACTTCGTTTGACAAGAGAATGAACGTAATAATAATGATTAAAGTGGGAACGTAAAATCTTATGAAACAAAAACTCGGTCACATTTTTTTTTCAACAATTTTCTGCTCAATAACGTATCCTAAATACAGATTACTTCTATCCTTTACTCATCTACTATTTTCGCAACGAAAGGGCCCATAGATAGTCAAGTAGGATTATCGATATAATAATTACAATTGAAAATGCTAATCGATCTTGACTTATTCAATTCAATTCAATTCATCATTCCTTTCTTTTTGACAAACATACCTCTTTCCGTACACGTTACTCGTTATCTTATGATCGTGACCTCGCAAACTTCACACGCACAATCTTATTATGTGATACCCTGAATTTTTTAACGTTGAATTAACGCATCAGATACTTTATATTACTCAGTCGCCGAACGTGATAAATATTTATTTTATTTTAGAACACATATGCGTAACATATAATCAGAAGGGGGTAACGTTACGAACAATTTTTTCCCCTTTAAGATCGGAACAATGTGACAAACGCTAAAAGTAGAAGAGCCAGGGCGGAACAGCTGGTGGCGCTGGCTCCTGATAATAAAACCACCGAAGCCTTTGCGGGAATAGTGAATGTTGACAGTTCAACGACTCCCCTGAAAAAGAACACACGTATATTCAAATTATACTTATCTACATCTAATGTAAAAATCCTAGGTGGAGCGTGTTTCCGTTTTGCGATCATAAAGTTCGTTCGAGGAATGAAACTATTGTTCCCCTACCGAATTATGATTTTCAGTGGAACATTCAATAAGGAACTAACATGGTTATATGTACTACTGTACTTGTGCTCCGTCAGACGGCTTCCAACGAAACGTATCTTACAAGAAATGAGAAAATTTCGAACCGTATTTCGTCTCACAGCTACGTTTCAAGCAATCAAGCGAGAATGAAGAATACGATTTGACTTGTTTGCTCACTTACTTTGCAGTTAATCCGGAGCCCACGCTGCTCGCATATATATTGCCACGCGAATGACTAACTGCCTTTGAAATGTCCACCTTAGTTGCATTTGCGTTGTTGAAGTTTATCAAAAGTGTCACCGTTTCACTGTCCCCCTTTCGTATAACGGCTAAGACGTCCTTATTTACAACAACTGTTTGGAGTGAACCCTCCTTAAGGGCGTTAGATTTTCGCAATTTGATCAATTCCGTGTACAGTTTATAATGGGAACCGTTTTCAGTCTTCTGCTTTGCTAAATTAACGTCCTTGTACTTTCCATGAACGGGTAACCACGTTTCATATGAACCTGCCGAACTGAAGCCTGTGAACAGGAATGTGGTTGTTTTTTATTTATTGCTGGCGACAAAGCGTTGACGAAACAGAATGGGATACCCCGTTGCAAAGTACATTATGCAATATTTCAACATTCACATCTTGTTAGAAGTATCATTTAAATGAGAGTTTGTTAAAGTTTGATAAAACTTTGCACGTGACGGACGACTGACGCTGAACGTCTTATAAAATCGATTTACTTGAATTACTGGAAAAGCAGTGGTAAATCAGAGAAGTAAATTGTTTTTCCGAATGGACAACAATGTGAGATATATATTACAGAACATGAAGAAATCACATTTTTCGAAACTCTGTTTGCAAAAACATATTGTGCACCGATAAGTGCTCAACGGGAAATGACATCGAAGTTGCAATACCGTGAATTGATTAGATAATCGGCGTTCATAGAAAACGGTAGATACACATGAAGGATTGATTAGTTGTTGGAGAAAGTTAAATATGATCAACGATAGGATATTTTCTGAGCTAATTGTGAACAGGTAATAGTGTTCGATACGTGACACGAACATATAGAACTCTATATATACTTCCTTCAAGTACAACATTAAGTTAACACACAATTTATGCTACAATCGTCTAACGTCTCCGTACCTGGAATAATACTTCAAGGTGTAACGCATATACGCTTACAAAAGTTCGCATGCACTTACTCACCTGCGTTTGTACTATCGTTCCATTGGAACGGAGTACGACACCCGTCACGGAAGTCGTACTTAAATAGCGTGCTGTTATCTTCCATCCCGATTTCTTCTCCGTAATACGTTACCGCGACGCCAGGCAGAATCATTGCTAACATCGTCATTTGATCGGTCCTGTTAGGATAACGCGTGGCGATACGAACTCGATCGTGGTTTCCCATCTGCGAAAGTATATAATTTTCAGACGTACGTTGTGCGAAACGGCATACGTTTCACACGCGAACGTAATTTTCCAAACTGAAGTCGGACAGATTAATTCGAACTGATTAACAAACGTATGGTTACATACCACCCAATTTGCGACACCAGTCTTCGGCATCAGTCTTATCCAATTATCTATAATGTTCTTGAAGTCGGTCGCGGTGGAGTTTGCATTTACGTCTGTTATAAATTTGAAATTGAACGGAACGTCCGAGCCGTAATTGTAAAACTTTATCGTATTCGGTAAGGAGGTATAGGCTTCAGTCATTAGTACCTGTAACGGGAAACAAGTATCGTTTCACTAAGAATACGAGGATCAGTGTGAAAACATTAATGTCTTTTCATTGTTACTAACATAGTGTAATTAATTAAAGTTATGTAGTTTCGATACTACTTAAATATTATTAACAGGTACATTGTGTGCATTTTATTATATTATTACACTATTCGACGAAAAATTCAAGTACTGACGAACGTGAGTATAGAAAATAATTTCCTATGTCTGTTTCCACTTACTATCTCCTCCCGTTGATTCTGTTCGGCGTACTTGTCCACAAACTTTCGCCAGCTTCGTACTAATTCGTACGTTTCAGGCTGGTCCTTTGTCAGTGTGTGATTATACGAGACATGGAGGCTGGCGTTTAAGTTTGGCGCAAAGAGGGTTTCGTTTAATGTTATGTTGCCTTCGAATAAATGCGGCACAGCGTCGATGCGGAATCCGTCTATTCCTCTGTCCAACCAGTACCTCATTATGTCCTAAAAGATTAAAATAACTATGCATTCTGCCATTGAATGAATTCACGTTTTTCAATTCATAATAATCAATTGAGTGCTATTTTATCAAAAAAATTTTTTCATCCGTTCAGTCATCGGGACACGGCGAATATAGGCATTGTTTCAATTAGTAATACATTAAAGATATTTATAAGGATCATATTATGCGACTATTCTTTCTTTATAAGTGGAAGAGTTCTTTTTATTTTATCGCGAGACTCAATGATTCAGGAAAGCCTGAGAATTTAAATATCACACTTCATGTATTCTTTTCGTGATATCAGCCGTTCGCAGGCCAAAACGTTACTCCTTGAAAATGATCTTAATACCGAGCCAAGAGAGCTATTATTCGAATACCTCCATCTCTTGTCGCACGTCCGGGTTGGTGTAGTTTAAATCTGGTTGCTCAGCGTAGAATTGGCGGAAGTACAGTTGTTTTCTTTCGCTGTTGTATGTCCATGCTGAACCGTTGAACACACTAATCCAATTATTAGGTGGCAATGGAGGTCCTCCCGTTGCGTTTGGTTTACCATCCGACCAGATATAATAATCCGTATATTTCCCTATTCGTTTTACGCTCATTTGGAACCAATAATGCTGATCAGACGTGTGATTAGGTACGAGATCTAAAATAACCTGAGATAGGGGAAAACAAAATCGTGCGTAGTTTAGAATTAGCATTGCTAGTAATCCCTTGTCAGGGTGATGCTTTTAGCTATAGGGAATCGAGAGTTTTTCAACGAATCGATTTTCTCGCTGATTGCAAAAATAATTTTTAGGCACGCGCCAATTTAAATTATCATTTAAATGGGAATTTTCAATCTATTTGGGTTTCTCTGTTGTATTAGAAAAAGCGTGTTAGGCTTCTTTATACTGTGGCTGCAAGTTTTATTTTCAACGTGTGGCCCGTAGTACATATCTGCTTTAATGTACTCGTTTTCAGAGGCGCTATACATAGTCAGCAAACGATCTGAGAAAATGGTCGGAACCAGCCAGATGAAAAGGTTTTAAATGCCTTTTGATCGAACGTAGGAGACCCAAACTTGAAACGCTTTGAGGCACGATTTATTGGTATTCGATTAACCCAATATGCTCTAGATATTATTCTGTCCCGGATTTTATATAGACTCGTGCACAAATTTCTGCAAGATTTTATTATTCGATTCGTAGAATAAATAGTTGAACGGTTCATCATCTGTCAATAAGTGCTAACAACTCTGCTTTTCCTTTCATTTTATTGAACCTTAAGCGTTCAATATTCATAAATTTTGTTTCACCTTTATATTAACTTTGTGCGCAGCATTTATGAGATTCATCAAATCATTTAAATTGCCAAACGTAGGATCGACGTCCTTAAAGTCCGATATATCGTATCCGAAATCTTTCATAGGGCTTCGGTTAATCGGCGACAACCAGATCGCTGTTATTCCGGAATCTCTGAAGTGTTCAAGCTTGCTTGTGATGCCTGTTGGACAAAACAAGAATAATGAAAAAGTTGAAGAATGTGAAATTCAGTTAAAGAATAAGATATACCGAAATATATTTAGCGCAAGGATGTAGGGAAATATGTTGAAGATACATTGCGATATCGTAATGATCCATTTTTCCGATGGATTTACTTTTCCGTTCCGTTACCCTATATTGTTGCCACGTCGAACTGCGCAGTTATAATCGTAAAATGTTATTACAAGGTACACAGTGCGTGTATTTTCCGCAGGACTCTATCTAATCGTAGAGTGTCGATAGTTGCTACGTGTAACCGATCATACCATTCAGGAGTTTCGTATTCTGAAAATCACGCGCGATCCGAATTTTACAAGACCGAAAGAAGAAAAATAGTGACAGTTAGTTTGATCGCGCGTGTATTGTTTCGAAAAATTTCGTGGAAATATGTCGTTTGCGATATTTGAAGATATTTTTTGTGTATAAATGTACCATTTTCATTACTTAGGTATTCATTCTGATCAACTTCATATTATTTTCCATTAAAAAATGTCGATTTCGTATACTATATTTAAAAGTACGTACGACATCTAAGCATGGTTTATTAACTGAGTAATTTCTATGTTTCAGGTGAGTGGAAAATTCGAATAATCATTTCTACGCGCAATAAGACGTAAGTACATAGCTTAAAAAAGTTTTTCGTGATATTTGCTGATCAATTTTATGTTAATTAATATAAACAAAGGTGTTATAATAATGTACAGTTTAAATTTGGAGCAATTGAAAATCGATGCGTTGAAAAATATACGATTCAATGGCAATATAAAGTACATATGTAGTAGCACCTGTTACATCCTTACAACTGCATCGATACGTAGGAAAACTATGAAAGTATAGTTTTCAATTTCTTGTACGATATTGTTTTTGACACTACAAGTCTGACACTACTAAAGACGTAGCTGTACCTTGTTGTACGTAAGATCCCGTATAATCAAGGAAAAAAGATTGCACTACATTAAATAATTTATACAGGCAACAAGTAACAAATTTTATAATTCGCGGGGTACTGCAACTAATATTATACATGGGAACTAAATGTGATTGATTATTTTCGACATTTTCAAACAAATAATTCGCAATTCACTGATTCCCTGCTGAAAAATATAGTAGATCTTCTATACATTGAGCAGATTCTGTTGATAACTATAGAGTATTTACAGACAGTATGTTACGTCACGTACATCAAAGAAAAAGGAAGTGCGACATTAGAATTGCAATTAAGTATTACAAAACTCTTCTTATATCTAGCGTGATTCTCGCGGAACGTGTACAGAATAAAAAATGAACATGAAAATTGTTTTTTCAGAAAATATTAAGTCTTCGCATTATGACACTATGCTTGTTTGCCATGGGAAATTACTCATTCATTGCTCATACTTTTGTCGACGACAGTCGCCAGAATAGTATACTATTAAATTTGTATATTAACAATTTTAAGTTACTCATCCAGATTGGCATTGAACAATCAGTATTATTATAAATCAAACTATCTCGAAGGATTAATTAATTGTTTCTTTACACCGATTCAGACAAATCTCAGGTAAAAACGCCTAACATATAGGTGGATTATTGCAACTAGATGGATTCCATGTTAATGACACAATGCATAGAATGGTCAACCGTTTTATGATTCCCCCTAATTATTTGAGCAAACTATCATTAATCAATAAGCTATAGTTAACAGCGATAAGAATCACAGGAACAGGTTTCTCGATGCTTCATCAACTTATTTTTGTTTTTTTCAGTTTAACAGTTTATTACTTCGAACTGGCATTATCACTGCATACTCATACACATGCATGAAACTCTCAAAACAGCTGGCTATTTAACATTTCTAGTCTTACTACACAAAACGAAACTCGACGCTCCGAAGAATGATCGTTCTCATTCAAATTACCACATTTCCGCGTTTTCTGATCATTCATCGTTTAATTGAAATTGTTCACGCAGCAGTGATTCTTACTCTCCATCTTTTCTATCGAGAAATAAATTTTATCCCTTGCCGCTTCGCTACACATTGACAATTACCGAAGCACTTATTAAAGTTTCATGAAAATTCGCTCGGTTCTCGGTTTATTTCTTACCTGGCAAGTCACCAACGCCGTCGCCATTTAAATCCATAAAACTTCTTGGGTATATCTGGTAGAAAACTGCGTTCTTCCACCAGCCCTTGTTGCGGATCTGGCCAGAGGCCAGTCCACATGCGAGCAGAAGTGCAACCACGACGATGCCGGTACTCTTCATGATCTGAATAATGCGCCGCGCGACCACACGATCCCCTTATATGCTGTTAGATTGGACGGTAAAAAAGAACAGTGGCTAGCAAGTCCTTATCAACGGAGCTTAGGAAAAAGTTATAATCGATATCAGTGCGGATGAACCATCGTGCCATTGTTCAACCCTTCGTTACATACTGTTCAAATACGAGGCCATCACTTCGATTTGTCCCAAGGAGCTTCAACTTTCAGGGGTGGTTTCACCCCGGAAATATCAACAGCAGGCGATCAAAAAAATATATGTACGGGTGAAATATTTGTGTTCGGGTTCTACGGTAATATATCAATTTCAGGGGATTGTACGTCGTTGGACTGTCTTTCGTTTCCGAAAACGGATGTGTACTTTAGTGACGGTTTCAATATTTTTGGCATAAAGAACCATTGTGGTATCCTTCAGACTACGAGACACAGAACAGTTGCACGGTTATAAATCGAGCGAATAACGCGAGTTATGATATAGCAGAGGCCCTACATATCCAAACACCTGTTATCTCTATTAATATTCTGAACCTGTGCAACTATTATTCCTCGAATTTACATGGGGACGAGGATAATGTCAGTATCGTAAAATAACTTGCTTCGTTCGTAAATTCGACTATCCTAGAAATTCTGTACAATTCATGAAACGCACTGAACCGCCCTTTATTAAATTTTCAAGGATGACAGCAGAATATCCTAGAGCCAATTCTGTGTTACACGCAGAGAAAAAAAATGGCGTAGCAGTTTTTGAAAAGTTGCCGTTTTTATTGGTGAATACAGAGAAACTTATTGTTCAGAGACAGAGAAGGTGAGTTTCAAGTGTTCTTTTGCGCGGAGGGCAATCTGAAAACGTACCAAAGTTTTCCCTGTATCCGCCCACGTGGAAGAAGATATTTTCTGCTACATTAGTCGTATCTCCTGACAGAATCGGAGGAAATTTTCAGCAAATTTTCTCTTTGCAAATGATCAAAGGCATACGTTGCCAAACAAATGATATTATTTCCCAGCATCATATAAAATTACATTTTATGCATAGTAGTACTATTATATTTCTAGAAAAATCAGACAAGTGCAAACTATCAATTTTTTGGTAAATGCATTCGTATAAAATCATTTCAGTTTGAAAGAAAACGGGTAAATTTACTATAGCAAGTGTATCGAGAACAAAAATCATATCAAACGATGAGTCACGGCCGTGCAGAATTTTCCTTTATTATTATCTTTTTCTGTCTTGCGTTTGATTTTTTAAGTGTAACGTTTATATTTAATTTATTTGGTAAAAACTGTAAATTATCGTAGATTATTCTGCATACCTATTCGTGCTGCACGATTCATTTAAAGATTCAACCAAATTCTGTAATATAAAATAAAATCAATACAAGTCCTCGTGTTATAATACTTTTCGATGATGTAATGGTATTTTATCTTATCGTATCACGTACCCCGTCGGTGAGTCTTCAATAAGAAAGCAGGGGCATATTTCCCTAAAAGGTGAATTTGATAACCAAATGACAAATGACACCTATAACGTATAGTATTAACCTGTACACAAGTTGCTCGTAGTAAAAAATGGGTAGAGTACATATTTTGGGGGTTTTTATTAGAGAGCTGAGCGAGAGGATAAGAGATTCATGATATCACTGTACCAAGAGAAATTCATTTTTCTGAAACGATTTTCTGTCAAATTTTAGTATCTGAATCGTACACTCACCGTTTGAAAGACGTGATATGATAAATGATGATAAATATGATAAATTCACGCGAATATTAATAGAATACACAGTGATTCATTTGTATTCATATTTTCATTCTGTCACACCTTATCGTCGAATTCATTAATTTCATAATTAAGAATAGATGGAAAAGACCATCGATTAATTTCTATATAATTAAAGTGTTTCTTGTATAATTATTAAATTCACCCAGTTACTTAAATATCATGGTAATTACATATTATTGTTGCATGCAATGTATAATACAATCTTACATGTAAAAAATTGTTAAACGTTCAATTGTTAGAAAAACTTATGACGAGATAATATAGAAATTCAATGCATTTGCTTTTCGAATACTTAAATGTCTATTTTTATGTTCGTATAATAAACACCCTTGTGCGGCAGAAATTCTTCTCCATCCAATTTACATACTCAGGTCTATTCCAGCAGAAAAAATCTGAACGTAAATTTCAACAAGCTGCGAGTTTGCCCTCCAATTCCGACGTATCCACTTTAACTCAGCTCTTCAACTCATGGAACTCCTACACATTCGAATACCCAATTTTGTCGCTTGTCATCCAGGCTGCGTTTGGAAAGAAACTCGGAGTTTTTAACTGCGCGTTGAAGAAAATAATCGAAAGCAGCAGGCTACCATTGAAACGCGAAAGGATTTGCGAGAGTTGAAGTGTAAGATTCTCGTTACTCGACGCGATAATCGTCTTGAATATTCAGCGATTATCATAATTGACGAACAGATTCTTCTAGCCGCATCGACAGACAGTATCAAATACATACCACAGCCTCTGCTCTTACTTTTAGGTCAGTTTTGCATTGTTTTATTTGGTCGATTAATCTCTGAAATTGAGGCTCGTCTTGCGACTTCATAAAATGAATTCATTACGAATTCGTCGTGTTGCCATCTATTTGAAATTCGCATGAGTTTTGCTTGAAACGAAGAAGATTTGTAAACAATTCGTGTTCGTGCAGCTGACGTGCCACAGTTTTGTGGTTGCTGCAGTGAACGAGAGTCATTAAGTCGCATGGTAGTTGATTCGTATTTCGTAATAAAGAGCTTACGCACTGATGTATTAATAGGAAAATAAATTTTAATTGTTCCTATGAACAAATATTTCAAAAATTAGAAGGGGTAACATATATTTCAATATGACATATCGCTTCAATTTTTATATGAAACTTTCTTAAACTATTGATATTTTATCTTCATTTATGCATACTATATCTTGCGTTGCGTTATGTTACCTCCAATTTCTATATCCCTGTCATTCTTCATTTCATTACTTCGTAATTGTTACCTATATTTTACATCGTTGCTTATCAGCTGTTTGTGGAGAAATGATTTATGAAGATGCAATACATTCATTTTCATCAACATTTTGATATACATTCATATTTATTATTACAATGTTTTATTAGTATCAGTATTAAGTTTAAGATAACACGTAATACACAGGACAAAGGAAACATAAGATGGTACAAAAAAAACAAAGAAAACTTTTCTGGTATTTTGTATGTATGTAATTGTATGTAATTTAGAACTGAATATCTTGATACATAGCATCGGTTCATTTATATTGTAGATAAATAATCTTCTATATCAGTTGGTCAGGTGACCATTAGCGTCTATATACAATTTATTAGGCCACCAACATATCGTTAGGAGTAATGAGGACCATGCACCCTGATCCCGGAATGTCGACGCCCGTGATGTTCTTTACAACGTCCCTATATTTGTAACAAATGAATGAATTTGCATATTGAGCGAAATCCAAACCACTTCAATGAAAATTGTCTGCAAAGTAGACGCTTCGAACTTCCAACCCACGAACTCGCAAGAAATCTCTATGTGCAGCAAAACTTTATCGCAATTATCATGCAAGAGGCGATCCGAAACGGAACGTGGACAAGTCGTCTAATTGGAATACGTTCATACAATACTGGAGTTTCTTCCCTCCATTTTCCAGTTTCATCTTGGGAAAAATATTGCAATTCGCGGAAAGAATAAGAATAAAACGTATCGTTGCGCGACACAATCGCATAGATTTATCATTGCAGCGAGGCGGGTTAGATAAATACGTCGTAAATAATGGCGTACACTTACCCTGGGCGTAAATCCGTGTGTTCAGTACTGTAATACAGGTACAATTGGTTCGATATGTTATCGAATGATGATAAGTCGACTTTTTCCTTCTTGTCCCCGAAGTTCATTACTGCGTAAACGCTTCCGCGAGTCTTGGTTTCCCTGAGGATGCAACAGTAATCCGTGTGTACAGGAAATTATGACAGTTATCGTATCGATGATTGAAGCTATTGCCGTTTTCAATATTTCTGACCAAGCGACGATGTCTCGAAGTTAGTTGACGAAACGAAAAATGCGTGTGCTCGTTTGAAATTGTTTGCCTGCTCGTAATGTGAGCTCGTGGGAAACTCTGCACTCTGGTCGTTCACAAAATGCCATTATATTTTATAATAGCGGAATGTGATAGTTCACAATCTCGATATCTACGTGCAATCGTTAAATAATACCGTATCGATCGACACAGCTTGTACAATTTGATGCATCGTGTTTGAATATTTTCCACGCAGGTATATATTTTCTGTGATCGAAGGCGACACGTGAATCTTATATTTCGAGATCACGAACGAGAATATATCTTTAATAACATAATATGCAAAGTCTTGCAGAAGATCCTAGACAATCTGTCATTGCATATTGTAATTCACCGTGTATGTCTCGATGGTTCGTTCAATACACTCTTACCCGACTTGCGCCAATTTTGATCGAATGCAAATCACTGGCAATGAATAGAGTGAGCAAAGGTAATGGAATTCAAAGTGGCGATGAGATCATGCAAACATTACATTAACCTGTGCAATTTTTATTAAACACAGATGAGATCAATGACAGCGAAACTTTGTAAGATCTTCAAGTACTCTTTCACTTCAATCAAGTCGCTTCGTTGCAATTTATATAGGGAATACGTTACCTGGAAATCGCCAAAACGTTCTGGTTCAACAGCTTCGTAGTTAATTTGGCCCGCTTAAAGTACTGGGACTTCTTCAGGCCGGAGATTGCCTTGTAGAAGCTGTAATACGAGTTCTTGTCCTCCTTCTCGGCGGCCAGATTGACGACCCTGTAATTATCGTTGACGCGAAGCCAGGTTTTGGGGTTCGTGGAAAATCCTGCGTAACCAAATTTATGATTATAATCCTTGACTGAACGTTTTGGATTGAAATGGTTAAATAGATATTTCGAGATATGTTATTTCATAGAAATTTGATTGAATGAGGATACTTTAAATGTCGCAGTGGGATATCGTTCTTCCGTTTCCGCGAAAACGAAATGACAAAATAAAGGTATTACCCGAAGTATTATCAACGAATGCGGAATTAAAACTGTTCCGTAAAAAATTGGCCAATTTATACTTATATTCCTTTCTGAATTCCTGGAATTATAATGTCGTATCGGGCGGTAGTACTTAATACGACAGCATTGCCTCGATAACAAAGCGATACCGTGCGTCAAATCGATTTTTATGTAGAATATATATCTTTTGATACGAACGCAGCAATATCACATTATCTGTTCCGGTTACAGAGCGAATTATAAATGAGGAAGCTAGAGGCAGTAACAATCAATTGCAATGATTTATGTACAAGTTGCAAATAGAAAGCAGTACAATTTAGTTGAAATTAAGTTACAAAGGACCGATCGATGTACTTCGTAAGTGGATTTTTTTAATAAATCTGCATTTGCTATTTTTAATTCGATTACGTGTAAGGAATTATCAAATGGAGATAAATCTTCCCGTAAGAAGAAAATGACAAACCTGTTACTCACAGAATTTTCTCTTAAATCTTACAACAATAATGAATGAAATGCAATAAAAGATACATAATGTACGTGTACATTACACGTAGAACGTATTTACATGTACAACTTGCACATCTGAATCATCCAAAAGTTTCAGAGCATAGCTATAATCAATGTAAGTCAATCCTTGAGTTGACTTCGGGGTACAAAATTTTTTGTAAGCCGGTCTTTAGATTGCATTCAGTGTAAAGGTGCAACAAGAACCTTAATCTGAATTCTATTTGCCGAGTGTAGAGTTAGATTTTGAAAAGCGTGTTTAAAGATTCAAGTAACCGTCTACTTTCGCTGGAAAATTTCATCCCGTAGGAATCGCACGTTCCTCATTCGTTAAGTAGCTCTCCTCTCTTTAATCATTTGTAACTCACCGGCTGAAGTAGTATTATCCCATTGGAATGGCGTTCTCGCTGGATCTCTGGAGCTCGTTTCGAAACCAGGGTTACCCGCGTTGCAACCCTGCGGATCCCGAGTTTCCTCCCACGAAATACGAGTGTCTACCATGCCGATCTCGTCACCGTTGTAAGTAACGCCAACACCTGGCAGAAGCAGGGTCATCAGAGTGATAGCGCGAGCTTGTTTGGTCCCGAATCTCGTCGCTAACCTCGGTTTGTCGTGGTTTCCGGCCTGGACACGAAGTTTTTGCAGAACTTTGTCATTCTCACATAACAATTAATCTGTTAATTGTGCCGGCGATTATGGAAGTGGTCCAACTGATTGTTGTTTAACGTCACATTATTGTAACATAGTAACATATCATAGAATATCATTCCGAAATGTAGAAATGTAATCGACATTTACAATTTTTTAATTTAAGAAATAACAGCAGTCCGCGCATAGAGAATTTCGCATCTCTTTCCTTCATTTCTTTTTACTTAAAATTGTGTGCTCCAGTCAGACACAAGTGTAATACATTCGACGATATTTTTCGTGTAACACGAAACGGTATTAAAGAAACAGAGATCACAAAGTAATAATACAGAAGTGGGCAAAAATGTGTAGATTGAATTGGTTCGCAACTTACCACCCAATTAGCAATGGCACCGTCAGGCATGTTTGTCATCCATGTATCGATGAGGTTCTTGAAGTCCGTGGCTTTCGAATCTTTACCCACGTTCGTAATTAGGCCAAAGTTGAAAGGATAATGTGCTCCATACCTATAGTACTTCATCGTCATCGATACATTCGCGTACGCCTCGATCATCATAAACTTCGGCTGTGGGAATTCGTCCAGAACTTGCCTCCAGCCCAGAACCATCTCGTATGTCCGTGGTAAATGCGTAGTGTATATCTTCTCGGTGTAACCGTAATTATTCGGATCCTTAGTTGTGCCCGTTACTGGTTCGTCCAGTAACCGTTCATCCTCGCACAGGTGTGGCACAGCGTCCACTCTGAATCCATCCACTCCCTTCTCTAACCAGAATCTAATTATATTCTGAAATAAGACAATGAAAATTCGGTCACCAGTACTCTTGGAAATCATATTCGGTGGAATCGTTCCGGTGGGGGCAGTGTTTATTTCAATCACGGAAGGAGCACGTATAAAGCAGTTTGCATATTCGATAGTAAAGCTATAAACATATATACTTCCTTTTTGTTTTAATGGGGATGTGTATTATGAATAATACAGATATACCAGATTTAAAATTGGCTTCCCTTCTTGAACCACTCGTGTTTGGTATAGAGAGAACCATTCCTCGATCCAAAACTTCGAACGTCATATTACATATCAGTATGTGCGTTACTCTTCTGTATGTCTCCTCAATTAAAGACGAACGCCCGCAGCGTTTCTATGTATGTAACCGACAGATGTTGGATTCATTGGATTTCTGTCCAGAAATGTCTACAGGGTGCCAGTAGTTCCTACAGGTAATTTTGACCGAAAGATGTTGTAGCAACGTATGCTTTAGATTACACGAGATGTATTAGTCCGCTAGTCGGAAGATTTAAAGGTTTGTTTAATCATTATTCTCCACATTTTATTATATTATACTATCTTATATATTTGACAGTTAAAGCATTATATTTTTCAACTATGGAAACGTTTGTTGTGGGATACTGTATATTTTTGTTTGGTCGCGAATTGTCGCGAAGGTACAATCGATATGAATGAGTTTTATTGAACTTATGTTGTCTGTTGGTTTAAAGTCACTGGAGGCGGAAGCTACGTGGCTTTTGATTCTACATATTTTAAACCCCTTCCATTCGAACTGGATGTAATATTCGCAGCTGCACCCGGATTTGTATTTTATTTAAATTAAAAGCCGTAACCAGCAGGATTTCGTGATACCTATTGAATTTTATCGATCCTCGCGAAACTCTTTTAGTCATTAATATTAAAATATGTAAAAGTTACGGCGCATAAATAGAAATCTAGATAAACTCAGATCGTTCAACAATTTGTTCATTTTACTTTACTCAAGGATTCCTTCAGTCCATGCAGTACAACTTTCCTTGCACATAAGATTTTTTTTCCCTTAATAATTAACCACCCAATTGTCTCTATTCAATGTTTAGTGGAAGTTCAGTGAATCGTTCTCTCAATACATTCTTTTAAAAATATTGCTTTCTATTTGCAAATACAAAATAGAAATGATAGAATTCAATAAATCAGTAATAAGTGCAACGATCGACGTACGTTTAATTGCACGTTCATGGAATACGTAATAAACGCTATCTTCCTCGTCATCAACAAACTCGAAGTACAATATGGCGAGAAACCTTTCCCTTTTGAAAGTCCAACACGCCGACGTATATCGTTTGATAAGAGCGTAAGACTGAATTAACGCCGTACTAAGCCAATAAGTAACTTGTTGAAACAACAAGTGTTTCTAATTCCTATAATTTATTTCCTTTTAGCGTGCTATTAAATGTAGTCGCGTGTTGGAATGCCGAGAAATCTCATACAGATTGCCGCCACTTCGTCGTCTTATTATTATAGAAAAAGTTAAACCGATAAGAATAATGACTTTACGTTTAATCGTGGCCACCTTCGACAGATTTTCCA
Source organism: Nomada fucata (assembly GCA_948146005.1). Classification (NCBI taxonomy): domain Eukaryota; kingdom Metazoa; phylum Arthropoda; class Insecta; order Hymenoptera; family Apidae; genus Nomada; species Nomada fucata. Next base: position 13,135,638 of record OX411275.1, read on the forward strand.
ATCGCTGATCGGAGGGAAATACGGTAGTCAATAAAAGGAACCTTGAATGGATAGAAACATAAGATCGTCTCACTTTAATTGTGATAATTGAATTTATGATTCAAAAGGTAAATTGGAAATTATCGAATGTCATGACGTTGGGTAATTAAAATTGTTTTCGCTGTACATGAAGAACGCGATAAGATAAAAGGGCGACATTTTAGTAGAAAGAACGAATAAATTTATAAATTATACATGTTTGTCACTAGTAAAATGACAATTGAAGAACAATTGCAGCACAATGACATAACAGTGACTTATATGTATATGGTATACAACGGTTTATAAGAACTACATTTGTTTAATAAGAATGAGCAGCGGTATTGGAGATAAAAAAATTCTCTATCGATGTGGTTACTCGAGCTTCAATGTTATCTGATGAGACTACTGGAAATAGCGAGATAACGGAATTATCCGATAACGTGTGCTCCATCTGGCCTAGAGAATTCAGTAATGTACGAATATAGGTTTTTACAATGCTAAAATAAATCTTGTCGTCTCTATATAATTTACCAACGGAACACAAAATAATAGAGCCGGCTGAAAATCTGCGAACAACTTTCAGTCAAGGAAGAATATCAGGCTGTCTGTGTTATAGAATGTATTACGCAATATTCCAAATATTATAGAGTTTACAGTATTGAAAAACTGACTTCAATTATAATTTACTATATAATTATAATTCCCTTGAAAATTTTTCCAACAGAAGCTCCACCTTTTTCTCTGCATTGAGTCTTTCTTATTCGACCCTAATATGTATGGTCCGAAGCTTTTTTACAATTTCTGAAAACAATGCTCCGCAAGAATTTAATTTAGTTGAATATTATGTGTTACAAATACTCCTTGCAAAACCACTTACTAAAACTTACGAACTCTGCACTATAAAAAATATATTTAAGTACAAGTAATGTGCCATATATTATATTTGCAATGTAATAGCTGGTTTAAAGCAATTTGCTTAAATAAATAAATATATAATTGCACAATTCAATATAGCGTTAGCAGAAGTTGCGTACTTCGAATCATTGCGATGTGGCGTATTCTGCTTTACACATATCCTTAATTAGAATTACGAAACTAAACAACCCACCTTCATCTCCTGTACCACCTTCTTGTTATTGTAATTTAGATCTGGTTGCTCTGGTGCGAATTGGTGAAAATAATAGGCCTTTCGTTCTTCTCGCCACGTCCATGCTGGACCACCAAAGACGCTCACCTGTACGCGGAAGAATTTTTGTAAATTTCCGTAGGTTTGAAGAAATCATAAACAGCCCGTGCAGATTTAAAAATGATAAATAACTGTGTCAAAGCCAAAATGATTAGATATGGTAGTAGTTTTTTTCCGGATTCGCAAAGTAATGCATTGTATAGAATTACATGTATTTATTACAAATTTGGTAACATCGGGTTACTGTGTGATTTTTACATTGCATTTCTACCTTTCGATTCTATCTTCAACAATTACGCGCTGAGCATAATAAAAATACAATTGCAGAGGGCATGTGGAGTCGTGTAAAATTACGATCGGAAGTGTTCGGTTTCAGGTAATTATCATTGAATTGATGGGAGAAACGCGAGATGAACGAGGAATTCAAACTAAGCAATACAAGATTTATTTGGAGAATTCCTCTGTTTCGTTAACAAGTATTGTAATATACATTTAGGCATAATAATTTTACCTTTTGTAAATAGTAAGGATAACAGATATAATACGTTGTAATCAGTTTTAAACGTCACGCCTATGTATCAATTTATATTAAATATCAATATCATGCTCTGTTCTGCATCGAAATGCGTTAGCATTTATCTTTATCTAATGTAAAAACATTATAACCACAGGCGAAGAATTTCTACTGTTTCCCTACTCCTATTTCATTCCGTTTTATTTGTTCAGAGCAATTAAACGCGTTTGTTTGGTAACGATCTGTTTGTATCCATTTTGTACGAGTTTACCAACGAAATTGAGATATAAAAATACGAACCGAAACAGGTTGTTTACACGCGGATACATTTTCTGTGAAATATCTGGAACGTACGAAACAAACCGTATCAACATGTTGCAAATTAAATTTTTCAGAAAGAAACAACGCACGAAACAAAATCGTGTGCTTCCGGCAAATGTACCTGAACATAGAACAGGTACCGATGGATCGAATTTTTCAGGAAAATAAAGCAATTTCGACAAAAGGAATTCCGCTTTCGTGGGATTCAAAAACACAGTGGCCGTGTCACATTAATTTCATAAAACGAAATTCTGAATTAAAAGGGGACAAAATTAATAAATGTCAGAACTTGCGTCACCGTACCAATTGTCATCTACAAGAATTATTTAGAAAAGAAACAATGAGAATTGCGGAAATCTCGCAGATATCGTTTTGGATTTTATGCTTTCAATAACATTCCTTGGTACCAGAAGTTCTTACTTTTTAAAGTCATTAAAGAATAAAGTAGCCTATAAGAACCCGTTATTTTTAGAACAAGATCTCCGCGATTCTTATCTATGAAATTTTCTGCAGTAACATTGTTGCCCATTTCCTAAAATTACTTCCTCCGTTATACTAGCAAAGCCAATATTAATGCTTGTTTTGAATAATACCCGTGAAACTTTCGGAGTACCTAATATAATTGAATAAATGTAATAGCAATAAAAATCAAGCTTACCCAATTGTTCGGTCGTACAACAGTGCCATTTTTAAGTACACTCCCTTTGTGCCAAATGTAATAGTCGTTGTAAGGCTCAATGTTCTTTAAGCTTTTCTGGAACCATTCGTGCTTATCGGAGGAATGATTCGGGACCAAATCCATGAATACCTTTAGCGACATATTGTGCGCTGCTTGTAGGAGATCCTCGAAATCTTTCAATGTACCGAAGACGGGCTCGATGTCCAGAAAATTGGAGATGTCATATCCGAAATCGACCATAGGGCTAGGATAAATTGGAGATATCCAAAACGCGTCGACATTCGACTCGACTAAATGATCCAGCTTACTCATTATACCTGCAAACGCAGAAGAATTAATTTTTACTACCGAAATTCTTTCTGATCTTAAAGCTGTTTCACTGTGTGCAATCGTACAACTTGATTAGACGTTTCTGAAAGTGTTTATGTTAGAATAAATGCTAGTATATCATTTGTACAATAATATACAATTTAGAATACTAATAATTCTATAATAGACCCACAGCAAGAGAGAATTTTTACAGAGTAAAAAATTGTAAGGAAACGTAGAGAATTGTTAATACGCAGTTAACATGCAATTAACAATTTCATTTCTGCCTATAAAATCGTAATGTTCATTAAACGTTATAGACATCAGATGCATATTTAATGTGAAATACTTTATTCTTTTGTAAGTCGAGCCGTTTGGGAGATTTTCAGGAGAACCTGATTTTCTTAAACAGTGTGACATACTTTTATAATCGTAAATCGATAGGATATCAAATTCCGAGAAAAAAGTATTGACCTTCATATGTCATAAGCCAAATAGTTAACAAGGTGTATTAACGAAATACTAAATCGAAGCTAAAGTAGGCCTCAACTTCTATACCTTGGGTTGCAGAGTCAATACGTTTTTACTCCAAATCTGATACTCAATCGATTAACGATTATAAAAGTATGTCAATCTATTTAAAAAAATCAAAGTGACCTTGAAATTTCCGAAACGCCTCGACTTACAAAAGATGTACGTATTTCACGAGATGTGCCCCCCCACCCCCGCAACCATTCAAAATGCATATCATACAGTTTTCATGATGTGCACCGTTTAGTAATTATTCGAGGTTATCAAGTTAGCTGAGACACCCGGCGTCTACGATCACTACGATCACTCATTCTTCAATTATGTTTGAATAATACTGTACCGAGCTACTAGTTCAAAGATTACTCACTATTATATTCTCGAGACACTTTGCACTCATTTTTGGCAAAAAAATAAAAGTGTGCAAAACTTTTATCAGCTGATCAAGAAAACATCGCGTGAACGTATATAAATAATGCGTTTATAATTCAATAGATTTTTACGAAAAATAAACAGAATTTCTGCGACCACGTCTAGATAAGAAAAATTATATTTCAATATCGTCACTGTCGGCTTCCGTCACCGTGGTATAAATCTTTGCTCGCAAAGTTAGCGGAATATTGCAAAGGGGCCAAAACAGTTTCGTAGAGCATGTCGCTTTTAAGCTGCGTCAAAGCGATCAAGAGAGTCAAACGCAGCACGTGTTTCGTTAAAATTTATCCTCTCGTTTAAGCAGCGCAAACTTCCCCCGTCGAGGTTTGCTGCCTGCGTTTGTCACTCTTTGCCTTCTTTTTTTCTCGTTTAACGTAATCATGTTTAGATTGCCGCCTGTTAATTATACAAGAGCTACGTTTTCTCGCGCAACCGCTGTCACATAATCGTGTAAACAGTTGAAGAGGACGCCCGATGTGTAAATGTAACGCAATTATGCAGGTATTAATTAACTCCCACGGCTACGAGCACATATCCCTGATGGAACGTACATTTGTCTTCAATGCACAATGCTTAGAGTTGACTCGAACTGAACGTTTATCGCAGTGACCACCTTCACAGAATTTTGTTAATCCTCTTATTGACAGAGTTTAAGATTATCCACATTACTGCATCTTTATTGCGTGCAGATAGATTACAATCGTCTTCTTTTTGTGCTATATAACATATTGCTTTGTGTAGTTGAAGAATCTGATGACACGTTTGGCAACTAGTAGAACGTGTCAATTTATTTGTCACTATTAGAACGACGATATCGGCCCTTCTGTTTCCTTCACCAAAACACGCAAGCAATCGATTATTTTTTAAATTAATAGTGAGCATTATTTGATGCCTGACAAAATTGGAAAATTAAAGGTTCCAGTAGAGGGATAATCGCAGAAGAAAGAAATTGTAAATAGCGCAAAGCACGTTCATGAATAATTAATAAATTCGTAGAAAAATATGAAAACAACGACATTGCAAAAAGAATTGTGAAACGTCTTCGAGAAAAGTATCAAGTTTTACAGTAAAAGCACATATCAGTGATTGGCGCGGTATTGCAATCGTGTAAATGAGCAATGAAGAACAGAAAAATACAATACCTGAAGTTCAATAATAATGTGCACATACAGGACGTGTACAGCGTGAAAGAGAACACAGGGGGAAACACATTGTCGCCATACGTATCAACGTGCACCAAATAAAATGTTGCGAAGGAAAAACGTTTATTACCTTTTAGGTCACCCACGCCATCACCGTCGCTGTCTTTGAAACTTCTGGGATAAATTTGGTAGAGGGAAAAGTCGATGATGTTCTTCTTTGGTTCTTCATTGCCCTGGTTTCTCGCAACGACCAGAGACAATGATATTGCACAGAACACTATTACCGCTCGCATGTTCACTGCACACGTAGAACATATAGTTAAATATCAAATTAATGTTCTTCTTCTTATTATTAATTATTAACCGCATGAATTCTGGGGAATTACAGTCTATCCGCAGCGTTGTAGTTCGTTAGGGTTGTTTACAAAAAGAAGAATCGATACAGTAATTTCGATGTCGCAATTTTGATATAAATGAAAATCGAAGGAATAAATATACGATAAGCTATAAGGTATTTTAATAATCTTTCATCGCGTCCAGAAATGTCGAGGAAATACGTAATAAACGTGTGCTGGTTATATTTACGTGAAATATTATGAGATCGGGAACAACAGCAGACTACGACGAAATAACGATGTTCTCCATTTTATAGCTGGTCATCGATTGATATGGTATATAAAGTTTTATCGAACTGTGCTCGTTCTTTTATCAAATCGCTGCAACAGGTTTTCGACCGGGAGTGTCGGCTTATCATCGCCACATATACATATTAAACGTACGTAACAATGGCTTAACAGACATAATACTGTAGATGTCAACACACCTTTCTTCGATATAATTTGTTTCTTCCATTCGTTTTGAGATGAAATAATTTTCAGCGCAATGTCGCCTACAAAATTGAACGGAATTTTCAATCGAAGAAGCAATGTTCGATCAAATTTCGATAGGTATTTTCAATCGTCTAAGGTGTACACATGCAAAGAATAAAATAAAGATACGTCATGCTAGGCGGAAGATTTCATTTCTGCAAGAAATTATAAATGTGTGTACACTTGTTCCACACCGAAAGGGTTCAATTGCGTGACGTAAACTAGCATGCAATATTTACGATTGTAATATCATAAACGAAGGGAGACGGCCCCGCTCGTGTTACCCGAACAAATTTTCCGCTATAATCCGATGGAACAAAAGTTCTATCAAGTTATCACTTTAAAAGCGATTCGAAACGGAACGGCGACAAGTTTTCTAACGAGGATATATACGTGCGTTGCGTGTCAACTGTGGTTGAGATCCTCCAAAGATATGTATCATCGTGGTACCGCCTAATTAAAGTAACAAAGATTTTGCTCTTTGTCGCGTACGTATCGAAATTTTGTTCGCGATAGTCGTACCTTCGTCGTGCCGTGGCAATTATTAGATGGAATAAAATTAATGGTCAATAATTTCCATCCAAATTACTCCCGCTGGTATAGTTCGCCATTGAAAAGTTTTCGGTCGTAACTATAATTAAAAAAGTTCATCCTTGATGCAACTTCGGGCAACAAAATCTTTTGCAAATTTTTATTTCAGATTATACTCAGGATAAACGTGGGCGAAGATCTTTACTGAAATGTTATCAGTTAATTGCAAGGTACTGTGCACGGAGGACGAGTCCAAGCTTGTTGTTAGTCGCGTAACATAGTCTTCCCACACAGACTTTCATTCCATGAAAAGACAAATTTATTAAAGGAAACGCTTCTTCTAAATAGCATAGATATACGTATGGTACAACTTGCCTGGTACATATGGTTTATTCATTTGATTTATCTATTTTGAACGAGACGTGATCCCATCGGGACGATGTTTTCACGGAATCTTCGAGGCCCATGAACTTTTCGTCGTCGATGCAAATCCACGGGTCACGCGTTTCCACGTACGTATTCAAATCGTTTCTCGCATCTTTTTAACGCAACGAATCAAACCAACGACGAACAGTAGCAGCGTCATCAAAATGACAGTGCGGGCACGTTTGGAGCTGTGGCTCGTCGACCATTCGCGATTCGTCGACGCCTGCGGTCTGTGCGAGAAATTTTGTGACATTTAGAAGTTTTAAACGTTCGTCTGACAAGCAATCGAAATTTTTCGGGAGAAATTGTCACGTTCAGATGCATTCAATCATCGTAAACTTAAATGAAGGTCAGCCGTGGAAATGGTTCTTTAGTTTCCTTAACTCTTTATTCAAAAAATGACACATGTAAAAAACATGTTTTGAACGTGTACGAATGCTGTCTATGATAAGATGCACTGTGCAAAAGTTAAACCTGTGTCGAAGGCGAAAATAGAGGTGTATTTACAAACTTTCTACAACGTTCATACTGCGATGGGTAATTTCCACGTCAGAAAATACCGTGTAAATACTTCTTTGAACAATTTGTTCGTACAAAGGAAATGAATGACAGAACATTTGATTTCTTAACTTGCTTCGCCATTTGGTTCGCATTTCTTGTTACGCACAAATGGATTGCTGCAATTAAAAATCTACGGGCAAAACAGAGTACGAGTAGAGTAAATGATTGTGTTTTTCCTACCGTTCTGTCAACTATGTTATCCCCCAGTTTTATCGGACATCGATAAGGATATTTCAATTTCGGGGCACGAAATTCCGTGAAATTTCACGATCCAACGCAACGCTTGGAACGCGCGGAAACTCGATTAATCGCGATACCCCCGTGAAATTGGAGGAATGCGCTTGAAAAGAGGCACGTTGTGTATCCTTTCAGATGATTTGTAAACACTTTTGAAGCTCGTTCACGCGTAAGAACACTCATACAATAACGGGCTTTCGAATTTGAGGCTGCACGATTCAGCGGCCGTTTCTAACTGAATTCAACTGGTCTATTGCAAACGTTTACCTCCCAACATGATTTTCCGCCGGGCTGTCATCGTCACGATAAATCATGGAAAGGGTAAAACATGCACGTAAATGTAGAACTTAGAATGTGATCGAACGAAGTTTTCAGGGATACGACAGAATTTCATTTCATCGAAAATTTATTGTCTGTTCAGGCAACAATAACTTCCTTCAGCAAGCTCTCCGCTTTTATTTATCGCTCTTTGCTTTCCTGTTTCACGGCTACTGCAAGTACGATTAGGTCCCCTGTGTTAATTAAACAAACGCCGTGTTTACCCGAGTCGTTATATATAATCGCGCAAACAGGTTGAAAGGCAGCGCGAGATGAGAAGATGAAACACAATTATACCTGTTCGCGTATTACGTTCCGATGTGATTTAGACTGTATGTGAAATATTGCACTATTTGTTAACGTCCACGAGTAGATTTCAGACGGAAAATATGTTATTTTTGGTTTCGCGGTCCTTACAGTTCACTTCAACGGAACTCTTATCGCGTAATAAATTTAGTAGCTCTGTATTAATCCCTTTATGCCAAAGTTTAAGATTATATTCGTTGTTGTGTATCTACGATATCCAGATAAATTACACTGTACGACGATTATCGATTTCACTCGAAAAGTATTACAAAATCTATAGCTAATAACAATGGAACAAATTTTGATATAAGTTAATAAAATTGAAGACAACAAAATAAAGGAGATTCACTAAATTTGTATGCACGGGATAGGTATACATTGTCAACATGTCAACGTGCATCGAACGAGAAATGGTCAAAGAAAATTATTCCCACCTCCCAGTTCTTGCACGCAATTTCCAGCGATGCCATAAATCTAGTAGAACAAGAAGTCGATGGTGTTCTTGGCAAGCTTCCCATTGTTTTGGGCCATGGTGGTGACCGAGGGTAATAATATTATACAAAACACTATTATCGTTCTCGTACTCCATGCACACACGGAACACCGCTGAATATCGAATTAGCTTTCTAATTAAGTGCATAAAGTCTGGTTAAGTCTCTCTGCACAATATCGTAATTTGATACACGATTGCGTTGTTCGTACAAAAAATCGATGAGATTTGTATTTCATTGCCACAATTTTGTCGCAGACGAAAGCGACGTGACAAGAAATTTTGACAGCACACGGATTCATACAGGCACGATCAGCTATAATAAGTTTTCGCAATCTTGCGACGTACTCAAGAATGCTGACACGTTATATAATTCACTTGCATTTCGTACAATTGTCTGCAATATTTCTCGAGATTGTATCCGATACAACCGATACAATCTTCGTTCCACACATTTGCACCGATACTGGCATTCCTGAAAGAGTTTGGTCAACGGATAACGAGCTTGTAAAGCTCGTGGTTATAATGAAAAATGTGCAATCTGTTTATGTTTAATTAGAGTTTTGAATAGGAGACAAATTGGAGCATACCTATAATCATTGTAAGTACTAATTAATGAAAATATTATTTCACACTATTACGTGCAGCTTGGCAAACCATTGTTACTTGCCGGATGTTCAGAGGGGAAATCATTTTAAACATAAGTAAACACAGTTTTTTTGCCTTGCAAAATTTTATTATATTTAATTCAAATATTGCAATAAATGTTACAATAAAGATTGATTATATCATTGCTTCAAATTATTTTTATAATCGTGAATCGATTATATTGAAAATAGGCAGAAATCTATTGAAATAATAAAGTAAAGAATTGGTCACGTCAACAGTTGTAGTAATCGCAGAAAAATTATCTGCGTAAGAATTGGTGGTCCTTGGAAAGAAAGATGGCTGTTGCTGATTCCGAAAGATGTATGCTCTTGTAGTCGGATATCAGGTTACTATATTTGCAACAAACGAAACAATTTACACATTAATATAAATTTTGTAGATTAAATTTGTTCACAAACGGGACGTTTCGAATTTTCAACCTAAGAAACGTCTATGAATCTTACGACCAATTAAAATTCAGAACGTCCCGAGTGCGCCAATGAATAGAAACATTGCTGGCATAGTTAAGGCACAGGCACGTGATATAAAGATTCTAAATTTTTGTACGTGTGCCTATACTCGGCTCCTAGCGAGCGGGTTCGCATCGCCAAACTTTATGATCGACGAAGCAAGACGTAATCGTGCATTTTTCTTCAAGGCAAACTACTTTTCACTGGCAGCTCGATTAAGACTTCGTTGAGCAAACACTCAAGAACGATTCGAAATGAAACACAAGCAAGTTTTCTAATCAGAATTCGTTGCCGAAAGTAGCTCCTCGCACAACGAAATTACAATTAATGTTGCAAATAACTGTATACACTTACCCCGCAACTAGGTCACAGTCTTCGCTAGCATAGTACACTTCCAATTCTCTCGGTATGCCGGGGAAGGATGAAAAATCGACTCTCTGTTCTACCTTTGAGTAGTTGATTAGTACATAAGCCTTACCGTAGCTGTCGGTTTCCCTGAAAATACAACAGTAGCCCGTGTACTCTTGATCTTATGCACAGTTATGCTGTCGACCATTTAACATATTGTCAATTAAAATGTATCTGACAAATCGATGTCCCGAAGTTATTTGAATGAAATAAATGATTTATCGACAATAAAAAAATATGATTAACTTGATTCAATTTTTGAATCTTTTACAGTTACTATCGTTCCAATGATATTTACATTGTTATCTTTCTATCACGAATTTTTATGCAATGAAAATGAGAAATTTCTGTAAATCTCAATGTAAGCTGAAGAGCGATAGTAGTGAACGAATTTTTAGAAAAACCTATTTTCGATTATAATTGCTTCACGTTCATTACTTTAATCGATTTATATAGTGGCGACCTTACCTGGAAAAGGCAAGAACATCTTTGCTCAATTCCTTCGTAACTAAGGTACTCTTCTTGAAGTGAGGTGATTTTTTCAGAGCTGAGACTGCCTGGTAATAGTTGTAGAATGTGTTGTTGCCGCCCCTCTGGCTAACTAGATTGAGCTCCTTGTACTTATTGTGGACTGGGCACCACGGTTCGGGATTCTTGGAGAAACCTGCGTAACAAAGATTCCAATTATAATTTCAGCAAAGTAATTCAATGAAATGCTTCTAATGTCGCCTGCTTTTCTTTTCATTTTTGGAAGACCCGCAAGTGTCCAAATTGGCTGTTGTGGCTGCCAATGTCAATATTTTTTAATAAAACTTTGGGAGGAATTAGTTCAAGATATTCCCATTCTTCTTCCAATGAAGTGACGTTGAAAAAATGTATCTGTTTATGGAACAGGTCAAAAGAAGCCTTTTTTTTCCCAGCCATTGCAGTACCTCATTTCCTCAAGGTTTCTCCCTTCGAAGATTGTAAACTTACCAGCTGAGACGCTGTCATCCCATAAGAAAGGTGTTCTCCCAATTTTTTTGACGTGCCCCATGCTGCCATACTTCTTCTTTCCGGTTCTGCTGTGAGTTCTATGTCCTATACCGCTCACGATTACGGAAAGTTGAAGGGGGTCTGAGCTGTAGCTGTCGTCGTCGTTGCTGTCGTCAGAACTGTCGTCAGAACTGTCGTGGCCGTGTTTGTCGTGGCCGTGTTTGTCGTTGACGTGTTTGTCGTTGACGTAGTCGTGTCGGTCGTTGTCGTGTTTGTCGTATTTGTCGTGTTTGTCGTGTTCGTGACTGCCGCTGCCATAGCTGTCGTCTCCGCCATGTTTGTATGGTCGACCATTTGATTTATGAGAGTGATGATTCTTTTGGCCATGATCGTGATCTGGCGCCGGCTCATCCGCCAGTAGATACTCCTCTGGGTCGTTCAGACCGATTTCGTCGCCGCTGTAAGTCACGCCGACACCCGGTAGCAGCAACGTCAATGCAGTAATGGCACGAGCACGTTTGTCTCCGCATGTTGTCACCAATCTCTGTTTCCCAGGATATCCGGTCTGTAAAGGAATTTGAAAGGATTCAGAAGTATAAAGTGTTCGTTTAGCATGTTGCGTGTTTTCTATTCACGCTTCACGGACCGCCAATCGTACGCGTTTCTTCATCTATTGTATATATTTAAAAGTTCTGTCTGATGATATTTCGAAGAGTGGAACAATATTAAGATGTTTCTCAATAACGTTCGCTGTTACACTCGCTAATGAGCAATGGGAGCTATGGATTTTTTCAGAATTTTTCAGAAATTTTCAGATGATTCAGATTCAGTATCATGTATATCATTTAAGATGAGATGTATCATTCAGATTTGTCAGGGAATTAATAAGATAATATTCAAAATAGAAATATCTAAATTTAAAAGTGCGCCGATTACCAACAGTATTTAGATTAATGAGTGTGCAACTTACCACCCAACTGGGAGAACTTTCAGGATTAGTCTGCAGCCAGTTAGTGATAATACTCATATGTTTTGATACCGACCAACTTTTATTTACATCCGCGATCAGTTCATAATTCAGGGGGTATTTTGCTCCATAATCGTAATACTTCATGGCGAATGATACGTTCGTGTGTGTATCGATTATCAGTTGTTTCGCGGGTTTGAACTCGTCACAAACTTTCCTCCAGCCTTGAACAATTTCATATGATTGTTCTAGGTTTCTCGTGTACACTTTGTCAGTGTAATCATATAGCTGCGGATCTTGAGTATAGCCTGTTAGTGGTTCGTTGAGGAACTCTTTGTGTTCGGCCAGGTAAGATGCACTGCCCATACTGAATCCATCCACGCCTTTGTTTAACCAGAACTTCATGACGCTCTGAAACGCATTAATGAATATAAATTTAAACAATGTAATGCAAACGTTTGATTTCATTCAATTAACTTTGGTGAAAACGTTCACCGAATTATTTTCCATTTCTCCGTAATGGCATGTAGAGTACTCTGAACAAAAATTTATGCTCCAGAGAAATTAGCTTGCCGATTTTTAATGAAGTTAACATCCCAAATGTCGGATACTGTCAGTATTGCAGCAAGATGTAATACTCTTAAAAATGTTTCCAACAGAGAAGAAAAAAGGAAACATTGATTTTAAAGTTCAGTAGGAATATACTATCAATACGAAATGATGGGCTGTGAAACAATTTGACATGACTGATATCGCAACAATCACCTATATAATTAAAGTTAAATGTAGGCTATGATCGACTCACGTGCATCTCTTGTACAACATCAGTGTGATAGTAGTTCAGATCTGGTTGCTCCGGTCCAAATTGATGAAGATAATAGGCCTGACGTTCTTCTCTATATGTCCATGCCGAGCCACCATGTACGCTCACCTGTACGCGAACATCGGTCAGTAAATTTGCAATGAGTACAAAGAAATCAAAGCATTTTTATACTTTGTTGATTCCACGCTAATTCGCTAACTTCAAGTAACTGTATTAAAGTAAACATATTTTAAGCGTGGAACTAAGTAATACCATTTTCACAACGAATATAATAATACTTCGTCATTTCTACTAACAACATCAATATTATTTCCAAGATCTTTCAATATTGCGAACAGTGAACAATATATTCTCTAATTCGTTGTAGGATGTAAGTCACAATCACCCAATTGTTTGGTGGGCCCATAGAGCCATCCTGAAGCCGAACCCCTTTACGCCAAATGAAATAGTCTGTGTAAGGCTGGACACCCATCAAGCTTTTCTTGAACAACTCGCTCTTAATCGACATGTGGTTCGGGATCAAATCAATGAACACTTTCAGTTTTCTCTCCTTCGATGCTCTTATCAGACCATCGAAATCCTGGAAGTTACCATAAACGGGATTGATAGACCTGTAATCCGATATGTCGTATCCATAATCATCCAGCCTGTTAGGGAAAATTGGGGCCAAACGGAAAGCGTCCACGTTGGATTCGACAAGGTAATCCAGTTTACTTGTCACACCTACGAATGAAGAAAAAGCACTTTGTAATACGAAGCCTTTTCTTGTTTCTTTTTCAAGCTGCCTTTTATATTAATATTAGAATTGAATCATAGAGGAAGCGTCAAATCTTAATGTCATACTTCGCCGGTGATTCGCCAGTCATAATTGGAATCAGGCAGAGAAACGACACGAAATTTACACGTGCAGTAACTTTAAATAATGTTTACATGCGGTATACATAAACAGTGAACAGAAAAAGAAATAGTTCGAAGTGTACACACCTTTTAGATCTCCTATGCCATCCCCATCGCTGTCTCTGAAGCTAGCAGGATAAATATGGTAGAGCGAGTAATCATCAAAATTGGCAGGCTGAATTGGACCACTATAGCTGTTGCTACTATAGCTGTTGCTACTATAGCTGTTGCTACTAATGCCTGGGCCACTAATGCTTTGGCTACTAACGCTTTGGCTACTAATGCTTTCGCTAGTAATGCTTGTAGGCCGTTTCCGCGTAGTTGTTGCTGCCGCCAATGACAGCGTCAGTACCAAAATTACGGTTTCAACCCTCATATTCCCTGTACATGCAAAAAGTACTGTTATATACCGTATTAAGTTGCGTTACTTTCGCGAAAATTGAAGTCAATTATTAGAGTTTTTTAGTAAATAAACATTAATGTGAAAAAGTATTTCCCAATTCATGTAATTTCTAAACGACCGAACAATATTATAGAGATCAATAATTCGACATTATATTCAAGAATTTTTAGACGTTAATTAAAGTATGCTGAATATATTTACGTGGAGTATGTTCTCAGCGTCAACGATGAAACGTTGACTGCGATGAAATGAAACGGCATCTTCCCATTTTATAGTAACGGGTGGATTGATACGAATCGTCCAGTTCTATCGGAACGTGTCTGATCCATTTTTCAACAGCAAAACATCGTCGAATAATCGAAGCGTGTGCTTGCTGATAGTTGACGCGTACGAGCGTCACGTACCGATACATTTCCTACGTAAGAATTGATGTCATTTTGCATTTGGATCACAAATCGTTAAAGATTCACTTGGGAATAGAACAATTTATGGCTCCCCAATTCAGAACACTTATTACAATACTTCTTAATAGACTTTACTTATTGTATCAACAAACAAGCAAGGCTGCTTATCGAATATTTATATGATATGGCGTCTTGAGGTCTCGTTTTCGATAGAATTATGTACCTCTAACAGAAGAATGTTTTTGTTCTTCTATTAAAAGATTAGTCGCGTCACTGCATTCAACTTTACCATGAAAGGGCAAGATGTACTACACCTTCCTAGAATGTTAACTTAAGCTTGCCACTGGCAAAATTGATACGCAATCATCGAAATATAAAATCAAATTCATTACACAAATCTTCTGTTCATATTTCATGCGAGTATTGCTATATGTTGCCTGAATTTACATATGTTGTTGGCTTATCTTGTTGCCTTAATTTACTTTTTAATTTGATTCCCATCACTATCGAGCGATGGATACACGAATACGTATTCGTTTAAAACAGAAAAAGGGGATGAATTGGTTTTCCACAGTATAAATGGAAGTGATATCATTTTTTGCTTTCATTAAATGCTCTTTATTCGCGAAAATATTATACCAAACCCCCAGTGACTTTCTTCTCCCTTGAAAACGAATCAGTTTAAGCGTTCGCTTTGAAAGCGAGCTTCACCCCGCGGTTAACTTGCTCAGCTTGGAATTGAAGCACATTAATTTACGATTTAACCTAACGCCATTCGAGTTATGGATCCCTGTAAGTGTACGATAATGAATAAATTATCAACCCCCCTCATCCATAAGAATGATTTAACAAAGACACCCAAAGGTTTGTTATATCTTCCCAGCGATTGTAGTCGACACAGCACGTTCCCTTTTTGAATTCAATACCAACCACCCTGTCATAAACCTCGAGAGTTCTGATCGTTCGTACGACGGCCTAACCAACGGCTCTCACACCAACCCTCCGGAATTTTCTGGCATCACGGAGTTCGCTCCTACACGAGGCCTGTTCCTCTTCCAAAGGCAGAATCCGCTAAGGGCGCAACGGGAGTAAGGACACGAGGTTTTAAAAACGACTGACCTACGCTTTTTACGGAATTTGCTCTACAGTCAGACTGACGAATAGGACACTAAGAACTGCATCGATCCCTCGAGAACTCTTAAATCACGCAGAGCGTACACGTTCGATTATTATCTTAAAATCTCGAAGACATTTCGAACTGGAGTGTTCTCGCACGTTCGTCTATTCACGGTGGAACGTGAAGGGAACATGTTGGTAAATTGTGGCGAAACGTCTGTGCCACGGCCCGACTCAATTTAACTGTAGAACAGAGGGACAAAGACTTAAAGGACGTTACTGACCTATGCGTGCATCGATCCTTTGTGCTGACCACAAAAGCAGCATCTATCAACCCGCCCAAGCTTATTTATCCGAAGATCGAGCTTCATTTAATCGAACATGCAAAGTGTAGGCTCGCCCAGCTGGTCGTTGTTGTGCGTAACTTAAATGGGAATTGTAACAGTAATTATCAAGTGGTGCAAACGACACTTGTAGACGGCTAAAGAAACTTCGACTAATGCTGCATTCGTATCATATATGTGCGCAAGTAAGTGGCGAACAATCAATTGAACGTTTAAGAAAGGACAAATACAAGTTTAAACACTTGTCCTCTTTAGTTATTAGATTTTCTGGGCAGTGTCCTTGAGAATTCAATTTTTCCGGAGCTGAAGAAATTTAACAGCGAGCACATTTTTCGAACAGTGCCTGTCTTTCTCGTGTACCTCGCCGTCGACAATGACATGCCCGAACTCGTGGCAGAAGCTTAATGAGAATTACGCGGCGTCGAGGGAAAAATCTGCCACGTAGTTTCATGAACGTTTTTAAGAGAGAGAATAGTCGTTGCTGTACTGGCGAGGGTTGATCGTCAGAATTATTTTAACACAATAGGTGCAACTGCAGCTCATCATAATATCAAAGAATAGAAATATTTTAGTACTAGTCGCTTTGTCAACTTTAAGCCGTCATAATGCTCGCATTTTTCGTGTCGTTCGTCTCGTACATCGAGACCGTGCCTTAATTCCAACCCAACGCGAAAGAGTACCTACATGTAATCTGTAACGTTACGTAATTGTATTATCATAAAACGTGCCGTAACAGCCGGTACGGGCGCGTTTTGATCCTCCAGTGGCAGCCATCAATCGCATAATTTCAGTCTACAGCATTGGCAACTTAACGTCTTTGTATTATCCGAGCACAATTTATTACACATTCAACTCAAGAATGTTTTATTTCATCTCTCTAATCAATACATCCTTTGCATTGAAATTTGTATGAAGAATTTACTCACCATTTATCTTGTCATTTAATATTACCTTCTTCTATGAAAAATGTAAAATATAAACCACGAATAGTTTATATTAATACCTCTTAGTAATACATATTGTTCATTATTACTAATATGCTTCCGGTTGCACATGGTATTGAAAATATTACGATACTAATAATATGTATTTTATCTGTGAGAGTTCCTTTGTAATTGTTCGTTTGCATTGTCCCCTAATTGATTGGCGCAGTAGATAAATAAAATACGCGAAAGAATTTTGAACGAAGAATCAGAAAACGTTATCGAGTTTCAAAGAATTCAAATAAAGTCCACGAGAAATGCTTTCAGGGACGACCCTTGTCTCTGAATGGATCCTTTCGAGTGAAAGGATATCATGGCAGACTATTGATTTGCGATGTTAAAGGTCAGCCAAAAAGTGATTGTCAAAACATTTCACGCGAGAAACGTAACTTCCCACTTAAATTTTTTAAATGTGCTATGAGAAATGTATTCCAAATACCAGAAAAATTGTTCGGCTTATTTTTAGAGATGTAAAGAGATATCGGATTAAAGTGAAAAGTTCATTATACATTCAGCGATATGCTCCTTCGACGAGTATAGTTTTGTATAATACTAAATCAACTGCTATGCGAAAGCTAGAGGAAAAGAATTCAACCAAATTGTTCGTCGAAGAATTCAGTTTCAAGATGTACCAATTTCAATTCGATAAAACCACAGAAAAATACTGTAGCCGCGTATTCCTATTCAGAATGGTTCCAATTCGCCTTGATTTATAGACTTGCATGAGATGCAAATTGAAATGGGCGTTCCACGCGGGACTCTATACAAACATTAAATCGATGAAGATCCTGTCGAACTTCGACTACTGAAGTTCGGGTGTTTGCTCACTCAATGTTAGTGATGCTACATGAAAAAAAGAAAAAATATATTTTTTTACCAAGACTATCTTATTAATTTGCAACAAAGTGCACGACTTAACGAAACGAAGTCAAGCCAATTGCTGATTACTTGCCCCGGAATAATAACACTTAGGTTGATTAGGTGTCCAATTTCATGTAAAACTAAGCTGAAAATGTAAAACTGTTAATTCACTTCACGTAGACTATAAACAGAGCCTCATTTTCCTAATAACGCGAACGAACAGCTTTAATCTCAATTCGCGACAAGATCAAATTGACCACAATAAAGAGTTTCTCCAGGGTTCATATTGCCTTGGGCTCCGTTCAGAATTGCATCGGGAATTATGTTAAGGATATACGTATATTCCTTTCACTTAGCGGTAATGAAAAATTATTTTCGATCGGCAACTAATGCACTAAGATTATTTACTGTCTTCCTCCTGAATTCCATCGATTAAATACAATCTGCTGAATTTTGTGTTGTATTATATTTACTTAAAAAATATGCTGATACCAGTCAAAGAAACCTGTATAGTTTAATACTATTGCGACATGAGATTTCAACAGTTTGAAGAAGGTGGCGCGACAACAAAAACGGTTATGGATAAAAAGGAATGTCAAAAGTTAAGCAAACATATTGTTATGCGAGGTAATCTATTAAATGCAAGAGGATCGCATTGTAACCCGAGCACGATTGATTATACTGCAGGCCTAATTTGTAAACCACATACGTCCCACACAAATCGATAACTCCTTCGCTGTCCTTCCGTTATACGGGTCTGTTGTTTTCATGTCTGTCGTTTGGTCAATCAATTAGAGTGATTATCGTGCCCTTATACCTCCCTCCAAGGAATCATTAGAATTATGGTTACGACCAATTAACCATTATTCATTAAGCGTTGCAATAATCTGGCTAATTATGTTCTTTGAATATTTCTTTTTACCGCCAGTCCCGACAATGAAATAAGCTAATAAATATGTGTTATTATGATGAGTAATCTTAATCGTGTTATAATAAAATGAATCTTGACTAAATTAATGTTCTCGGATTTTCTTAGAAACCTCCTCTTTTCGGTGAAACAATTCCGAGCGACTGTACCACATATTAATTATGACTGTGATGCCAACAGTTATTGTCATTAGCATGCATTATGCTAATATTAAATTAGTAATAATGTATTTCTTTTCTGAATTGAAAGTTGCATCCCCGCCCGATCGAAGAGTGACACGAGACGATATTGCAGTGTCCTCGCCTGGTACATCTCCAAACGTTAACACTACTAGTACCTGCACTGGTACAACGTCGTCTCGATTGCAGAACCCTTCGTCGCCTGGTCGAAATGGCCAGCTATCAAGTGAGTAGAATGAGTTTTATAAGATTCGTGTATTGTTCGTCCTCCGCACGAATCTGTAATGCATATGTTATGTGACATATTATAATAAATGGAGCAAGGTTTACTTAATTCCAAAACTTCCGGTGCTCATAAAGAGTCTGCAATAAATCTTTAGAATTGCATTGAATTTTAAAGTGCAACTTTAAACCTGTATGTAAAGGAAAATCTGGCAGCTTTTGAATTAAACTGCGATTAATAACCCATAGTTGGTTTTCTATTTTATTTTATAGAATTGGTAATGAATATTATATTTATATATCTGTATTACACTCAACAGTAATTGCAAGTTGAATTTAATTCTTTCAGGATTTAATTAACAAACAATTTTTCCTATTGTCAGATAGCAGCACTCGAAGACATAAAATAAAACGAATCTCAACGATAATTGAATAATTAAATACTCATGCGTTTGACGTTTCACTAGTGTTTAATCAGATTCGTAGAATGTTGTTCTATCATATAAGCGTATTGCACCGCAGACGCAAATACGTTTCCATTCAACGGCAATAAGGCAACTCGAACGCAACATCTTCCCGTTTCCGCATGAGTGAAATATCGTTTGAAGTGCTCGTGATGCTTTTGTTTCAGAACAGGGCACATTAACGATAGTACGTCGAAGTTCTGGCAAGAATAAGAGCCTTGGCGGAAGTTTCGAAAGTTCGCCGCCGCCGCACAGTCCTGACACTCTTTCGTCAAGCCAATCCGTGGATCTCGACGAGATCCTTGATAATGTTGATTTGACGACGGATTCGCTTCCTGCCGTTGACACCCCTGATGCTTGCGACAAAGCTGCTCTCAGGTACGGCGTCTACCGCGCAATTTTCCTGCATCACGGTTGCTTCTACAGATTTTCAAATACGTGCCTCGCGGTTGAATTCCAAATTCCATATTTTTCCATTCGAAAGAACATTTGTAATCAACCAATTGAAGAATTGGAAAATATCTTTGTTTCAACACATACGTATAATTAAGATTGCAATTAAGAGCACGGCAATCGATCGATTTGATAATAGCAGAATTTGGCAAAAGAAACTTTTCACTGATATTTATTTGTATAATCAATGCTGTTTGCCTCTCATCAATTTTCGTCATATCGCCTCGAATATAGACGAAAGCAAATTCAATTTTGGCGGAATAGTTGGTGTCGCGTGAATATCCTATAACTTTTCTGAATATAGATGTTTAAAGGGTTTTAATGATATTCCATGGGTCAACAGATATATCAACGATCAAGAGAACTTCCAGTCTTTTACGACAGGATGATGTATAATAGATTTATTCCTGTTACAGGCTCAGGTGCTTACTGAGGCAGCTACAACATGGTGAAATATCCGCAGAACTGCTTCAACGAAATTTGCATTATGCGGCACGCGTGCTCGAAGCCGTTTTCCTCGACGAAACCAAGTAAGTTTCGCTTGAAATGTTAATTGATAACGTTCCCTTTGTTTTTTTTGTTTTTTTTCTTTTGGCGATTATTATGTTTAATAATATTGTATTCCCTGTTTCTATTATAGCTGCGCGCAAGCAACGATTTCTCTGAAGTCATTTGTAAATATATTGTGCCTACATCATACTTTGCATCGTGACATTTTTAGGAGACAGGATTTTGGTGAATCGCATTGGTGACCTCGAAACCTCGCCATTCATTTGTTCATCTGATGATAAATAGTCATCGTTATTGTCGCTATTGGTAGCAAATATTTGTTGGTATCTACATATTTTCACACTATTTCGCCCGTTTGCATAACTCACGACCGCTGACAATACGAAAGTGATGTCGAAGATCCAGCCGCCGGACGGATTCTCGATATATTTGTGTTCGCCAACGTGCGCGTCATTCAATTTGATGAAATTAGTTATTCCCCCGTAATTTTATAATGGAAGAACATTATTCTAATGTGACTACCGGTTCAGACACTACGGTTTTCAAGAGCGCCTCTTTAGCTCAGTGGTAGAGCACTGGTCTCGTAAACCAGGGGTCGTGAGTTCAATCCTCACAGGAGGCAAAAAGAATTTTTTGCACTTCGTTGACCCTTTAATATGTCGTTAAATTTACCAAACATTTAACAATCAATAGTATACTGTTTTTTATGATAAAAGAATGAACGGAAATAGTGAATTTTGTGCCGGCGTTTTTACCCACTGTAATGTTTGGATATTCTTGTCTGAATATCTCTGCTGTATTTTCTTGCAATATTATGTACGATTATATTGCGAAGTGCATTTTTCGTTTGCGTTCATTTCGTACTGTTCTTTTTCTTTGTTTGCGTTTTATGCAATCGCATAAATTGATTTTAGAATGTGCTGCAGTTTCGTGTTAGGAAAATTAGTGATTTGTTCATTTCGCAGCCTGAGGTCCTGTTCTTTTTATTGCATTTTTTTTTATATTTTCTACTTCCTTCAATTGTCGACATTCGGAAAACAATAATACCGTGAAGATGGACTATACCGTAAACAAAGTTTACAAAATTTTTGAAAAAACATTACTCTCACAGTTATGATTTTTTCCGTTAACAAACTTTTCATTTGTTCCGACAAGCCTGATATTAGCCAAACAGGAATATCCGTCAACAAATATCAATATTATTTTCATTCGAATCGACTGGAAGCCGTCATTGTTTTCCACGTATAACAATTTCAATAAAAATCTGTAATTTCTTTCGACACAGACACCGGCGTATATAAAGCGCACAATTAATATTGCCTTCCAGCTTCATCGAGCGGCGCAGGTTGCATCGAACAATATATCCCAAATAATAACTAATTCGAATCTTTACAGAATTTGTATAAATGTCCTATATTTATTCTAAACCCTTCGGCGCCTGTTAACCACCATATTTCTTAGGGGCAAGTCGTCCGGGAGATAGCTGATACGATTCATGTGAAACAGTCGGCCTGAGCTACACCTTAGCATGGCGGCGCAATAGTGTCAATGATTATAAATAAAGAAAACGTGTAATGTTCTACTATTCTGTTCCCTACTTGACACGTCCACTAACAAGCAGTACCGCAGGGTGAATTCAGGAGGGGCTGAGTGCTCTCGGTCATCACGTAGGGCTCCACCCCTGTCATCCTCGGCCCAAGGGAGCAGCTTGGACCCGGACGGACCACAGGGCCACGCAGTGGTAACCCAGAAACGGAAGCTTCGCACCCCCGTATGGGCAAGGTTGCGAAATATTCACAATTTCCGACCTCACATAACTGTTCACCCACCCCCCCGACACCTGAACCGAAATGATCGCCATACCGCCCTGCCCCTTTCAAAAATGCCCGAGACCGTATACATCAGCCACGTTCTCTCGTTTCCCCGATGTGCCGACATTTGTTCCTCGACATCATCGAGCTCGTTGTTAGGGCTCACGGTCATGCGTCGTTTGCTCGATCATTAGCAGGGGGAATCGAACCTTATACCATAAACCGGGCCGAACTCTGAACCGATTCGACCGACCGGTTAGATAGTGAAAAATGAATGCGACGATGGGGGAGGGAGCGAAAAGTTGGCCTGCCAGATTTCCGATCGTCGAAGTTCAAAACAAATCTTTTGTCTTTATTTGTCGATTTATATATTTATTTGTTTCTTCCTTGCTTAATATTTTGTTTCTTTATATCGGGCCAAGATACGGTTGCGAAAATGCGATCCATTGAATTTCGTTCATTGTTAAATTTTGTTGAGGCGAACGTCACAGAAAAGTCAGATTCATGAATTTTTATTTCTACCAATGTGGCGATAGGTCGGTTGAATGTATGCATATATTGATATTTGTCGTTTGTCCGACTTATACAGTTTTCCTTTGAATTTAGGAAATTCGAATTTTGATATTGCTTGTTGAAAATGGAGTGTCGCTCCTCCAACGTTGCAAAATGTCTCGCAAATCTACATACTACGTTTTCTTCTAGTCAATATACATATACAATATAACGTAGTTTTGGCTTTCTACGTAGACCTTGCGCACAGGAATTATAACATTTCTTAGTACACAGTCTGTTGTCATTCTATAGTGAACTGTGTAGTACCTATGAAATTGTTCGTATTGTTTCTTACCAAGCTGCACACGACTATTTTGCACGAATGTTATCAATAATTCTGACTTTAAATGGGATTACCGAGCGACGTACAAACTTTTAAATACAGTGGAAACGCGCTTAAATCTTACGAATATTAATTCAATTTACATAGGCAAGCAAATGACCACAAACTCAATATTTAATATAGATTAATTAATCATAATGGAACAATATCAAAGAAACGGAAGAATGTTTTAATCAAAATGTTTCAAATGACGCAGTATGGATTCTGCGAATTCATTTCGTTTTATCTGAAATTCAGTTCAGTAAGCGTTTCGTTCGATCAAACTTCGGAATAATTGTTTCCAAAAAATTCACCTGCTCCGTGTAAAATGAACGAAATAATAATAAGCAAACAAAAAGTGGAAAACTGGACCCTTATCACTACATAGCCACCAAGAGTAATGTAAGACAGGATAACTAGATAGTACACGACAATATAGCAGAACCGATCATGTTCGATACATCGCGCGCGTTAAGCACTGATAAACACAGCATGACGACTATCTCTATCTGCCTGGCCTGTCTCTTCCCCTTTTTTATAGCCTCTTTTTACTTTTTAGATCTTTCTAGGTGTAACCTGCTCACTTCTTGGATGGCTGCCTGTTTGCCAGCTGTATGCATCGCTCTCTTATGAAAAAAAAAAACAAAACAAAATAAACAATACAATCGACATCCTCTTTCTGTCTGCGTGTATGTACGCGCGTGTGTTGTCAACGCCAGTTTATACGAGAACTTGCATGCGTGTATCTACATAAACATTTAGGGAGTGCGCTGAAAAATCACTCGTTACTTGGAACAATCTGTTTAAAGTGAAATGCTAGACGTCATCGAGTCACGAGTGTCGTGACTGATTTTTTTCTTTCGTTTTCGTTTGTTTTTTTGTTATTATTATAGGAATGCGAATCTGCGGGGAAATAAAACTACGTTAATTTTTGTCTGTCTCTCGCCTCTGTTTTATATTGAGTTCTTTAAGTATTTTTACGTATCTTTTATGTTAACACGTTGAATGCCGTGGGGGTCACCGGTGACCGGCACTCAATTTGTCAGCGGCGCGGTGGGGGTCATCGGTGACCGGCGCGCCGCGGCGATGCTGAAGCTTAATAAAAACGTACAATTCAAATAAAGGTACTACGTTGAATATTAGCATCGTGATTAAAGCGATATAAAGCAACTAATTTGGACCACGTGGGACTAGTTTTATTTACAATTGTGTGCATGCATATTGTAGTATTCAGTAATGTGTATCGCATATTACCATGAGTAAGTCCAGTAAAATTTGTCCGGCATTGAACGTGTTAAGCAACTTAGTTCGTTCTATGTTTCGAAATGTCGATTTACACGCACGCAGGCGGACGTTACTTGCTTTAGATACGGCCTCATGAATGTGTTCTATCGTTAATTGTGACACACATTTTCTTCTTGATGTTTGGAATTATAGAGACGCCGAGCGTGTGGAGTCAGCCGCTACTTCCCGTCAGGGTATACGCCGTAGGTTCGTTCAAATGTTTGAATAACAAACGTCACCAAGAATTTCGCACACGTTCACGACATGCATCGTTCTTGACGCATTCTTCATTTTCCTCTTTTCTCTTCTTTTTCTTTCGTTGTTTTCCGTTGCCGTTGCCTTTTTTCTGGTTTAGTCGCCTCGGGTATTCGAAATTCGCCGCTCGAATGCGTTGGAAAGTGCAACTCGATACCATTTTCGTAGCGAGCTGTTCAAGGTTCATGCGAGAACTTACAGTTTACCTGGTACCATTGGGACGATTTGTTTTTCCATTCTATTCTTGATAAGATCGCTTTCAGAACACGATGGCATAAGTTTCACCGCACTAGGACAGGCTGTCCGAATGTTTGTGCGCAGAAATGCCTGTAAAAAATTTGCACCGTAAAGGACGTGATATAAGGTTGGTTCGCAGAGAAATGTTGGATGTGCTGATACTATTTCTGGATAAGACGTTCATTCGATTTTCATATGAATTGTTACCGATACAAATTGTTGGCCGTCGAAATTTATCAAATGTATGATTCACAGTGAATGGTCTCGTTGTTGCCCTTCTAATGAGAATTAAAACACTTATTACATTCTCATTCTGCATGTGTATCCATCCATTTTATAGTAAGCGTTCTGGTTCTAAACGATAACCCTTCACGATAATAGTACTCAACATTAGTGTAAATACACAGAGTAAAAGCTTGTATGTCACGTGAATTCACGTATGTAGTTCTCTTTTTTTTTAATTGAATCACAAGTACCACTTACTCGTATGAAATCAAGTGACGCATGTTCGTTTCGATTGATTGTATCCGCCAGTCTAAGGTAATTTTCCTCTACAAAGGAATGTAAATATCAATTCTGTTGTAATGTCTCACCTTTCACGCGAACTCCTTATGTCCCACAAAATATTTCTAATATTGAAACCGCTGACTATAATACTGTCGAAAAGTTGCGTTGAAAGTATTATTTTAGCATTCGTAGCATCCATTTCATTTGTACGGTACATGTATCGAGAAATAATTGATCGTCGCATTATTCCTCGCCGATAACGACATCAGAATTTAATTACTCTATGCAAAAATATTCCCATCGATTTGATGTAAAAGTAATGGAACTCTGCACTTAACAAAATGAAACGTTGAACTCAGAGAGTGATTATTTTTATCGAGGATCAGTAGTGCGTTATCCGTTGACACTTAATGTTTCTGCGCTTGGCGTGTATTGTTCAGCTTCTGGTTCAACATTTTCGTCGTACTTTGGTTAATCGGCTAAAATAAGTGCCTCCATTGCTCCAAATGTACCGTCGGATTATATTACGAATTAAAACTCATTTTAGACGGACGGAAAGCCAGTCTCATTCTGTCCTTAACAATAGTTAGCGAACTTGAGGAATGATAAAATACTTTCTGTTTTACATTTACCTTCCGTTAAAAGTATATCCTATAAATTATTAATTAATTCTTAACAAAGAGCGAATAATGGTTATCCGCTCTTTGTCGAGCGAATATACGTGAAAATACGTTTGAATAAAATTTCAATGAATATTCAAATATGGAGCACGATAAATTTCACGACACGGGCGTAAGACCAATCCCTCTTCATCCAAGGTTACATTTTTCGAGGTGGTTTCATTACGGATCCTGCTAACTTTCGAGAGCCCATTCTTAGAGGTATTAAGGACATTAGCATTCACCATAGCATCAATAACTTGTGCAAAGTTGTGAAATTCCTGAAGTTGCTCCATTGGTTTTGATAACGAAGAAAACTTTTTAAACTGCTTAAGGCAAACACAAAATAACTGTTGGAAGGTTAGATTCCTAATGCGATCGATGCATGAACATGATCACCGATTTGAAAAAAAAAAAAGATATCATCGGTGACACCGACTTTCATACACCAATCACGTGGTTGCATTAATTGCTCATATTATTTATATCATTTCACGAAATCAATCTGCGATCCTATTTGATGCTTCACTTTGAAACATGATGTGTGTGCTTGAATTGCTTCCCCATCATCTTTTCCTCATAACACATTTTTACAAAATACGCTTAACCACACAGACACCGAAATTCGAATTGTCATTAGGTACGAGTAACTTATTACTATATTCATTGCTCGAGGAGTAACACATTTGCGTTTAAATTGACTGGAATAAGTCAGCTACGGTTTCAGTAAGATTCGTTTCAAACCAATTCCCCGACATTATTCTAAATTCTATCACGATTACTGATACAGATTACAGAAAATTTCAATTTTTCAATTGAATACAATGTTCAAATTATATTTTTAATAAATACGCCATATAACTCCGAAATAATCAGTATTCTGCCGTACGTATATTTCCAAATATGTAAATACCACTAGGAAAACTCCACGGAAATTCAACCACTTTTTACGACACGTGACACACTGCGTAGCATTACGAAAAGGTAAAAAAGGAAAGATCAATGGAAACCCCCAGAAAAGGTAGCAAAAACCCTGACGCTTTAGTTGAACAAGCTGAAATATAAATGACAATAACAAACGACGCGACGAAAGAAACACCGCGACGTGAACAGAACTGTTCCCATACCATCATTCAAGTCGCACTCAATACAAAAAAAAACCGAAAATAGACGGGGAAAAGACGAATAAAAAGGGAACCTGCATCATTCACAGCTTCGCGCACATCCTGCAAACTAGTCTCCCGTTCCAAATTCGAGGCAGAGATAAGCGTAAGCTGCGACTATCGTTAGGTCCCTCTTTGCTTCCAAGCAAAGATCGTGGGGTTCGCTTACCTTCGTAACAATCTAACCACATGCTTCTTCATTCTCTTTATTTCTTGCCTGTTTGCCTTCGCAAGCGGCAAACATAAATTGCACAAAGGCCGTTTAATTAAGAGCGAAGGGCAAATAGTAGCGGAACTCGAGCGTAAGCCTACTCTCTGTACTCACGTAAATGAAAAAGCGTAGCGAAGGTAGGGGCTGTCCATCGTGATTCCAACAATTGTTCGCGATCGTCTCTAATCTCGCCGCGTATCATTAAGCCGAGTGACATTTTCTTAGGCGGTTGGCGGACGAGGATGACGAACTGTCCGAGGTGCAACCGGACGCAGTGCCGCCGGAAGTACGCGAGTGGTTGGCTTCGACGTTCACCAGGCAGCTTGCGACCACCAGGCGAAAGGCGGATGAGAAGCCCAAGTTTCGTTCGGTCGCGCATGCCATCAGGGCAGGGATCTTTGTCGATCGGATTTACAGGAGGGTTACCAACACAGCCCTTATGCAATTCCCGCAGGAAGTGGTTAAAGTGCTCAAGGTACGTCACATGCATCCGATTCGAACTTTCCCGGACACGCGACATGACAGACCTGAGCGTGATTAATTGGGTAGAAAATTTGTGTTGCCCGATGGATTCTAGCGGGAACAATTGTACAGGTGTCAGTCGTCTCAGTCTGACGGCTTGTCATTAGCGGAATGGTAACAAGAAATGGCGAAAAGTGGTTTAACAGAGGAGCATAATAATTTTCTATGCATAGATATGTAATAGGTGTTGCAATAATTTCTTAACAAACTGTTTCTATGCATATTTCCGCATTTCCGATTTTGAAGATTTATTTTTGTTCGCCAGAAGCGGACATATGTATCGTGTAATCGTAAAGTACTGTCAATTTCTAAACATTCTTTCTTTGGGCATATTTCATTTATTTTGTCATACTTCCTGCTGCATCGAATTAATTTCTTATTTGAATTTCTATTCAAGACATTGGATGATTGGTCTTTCGACGTGTTTTCGTTGAACGAAGCGGCAATGGGAGCCCCGGTGAAATATCTCGGCTACGATCTGCTGAACCGATATGGCATGATCCATAAATTCAAAGTCCCTGCAACAGTGTTAGAATGCTTCTTGGGGAGAGTCGAGGAGGGTTACTGTAGGCATAGAAATCCGTATCACAATAATCTACACGCTGCAGACGTCGCCCAAACTATGCACTATATCCTGTGTCAAACAGGACTGATGGTAAGTTTCAAATTATACTAAAGTCAGCACTTTCTTCAATTCAAATTTCAAGTTTCATTAATACATTAAATGAAATGCTCAACTAACAAGTCATGAAGCGGTTGCAGTAATTATCATTTACCATTTGACCCAGTTGCACACAAACAATGGCAATTCAAGTTGGAGACGAACCACTTTTCCACCGACATTGTATCCGCCACGCCAAACTTTGGTTCACCAATTGCATATATCCATCGAACTATGTAAATTCGCGAGGTTCTCGTTTAAAAGTTACTTGGCACTTATATCGCAGTGTTCGCCAATTGTAAACGAACGAATTCTTTGAGTCGATTAGACTCGAGATACATGTCAAATTACCAAATTGCTTCCATCACCGATTCCTGTCTGGCGTCCCTGCGACAAATACAAATTTACAGCCGAATGTACACGCGTCGAAACGACGTCTGCTTGTTTGCAGAATTGGCTGACCGACCTGGAGATTTTCGCGACTCTAGTTGCGGCGATTATTCACGACTACGAGCACACTGGGACCACAAACAATTTCCACGTAATGTCCGGTAGCGATACAGCGATTCTCTACAACGACAGGGCTGTTCTCGAAAATCATCACATCTCCGCGAGCTTCCGGTATGTGCGCGATCGAAAGGTCGACGCGTATGTGCGACGAGCCTCGATAATTGCCAGCCATTTTCGTTTCAACTTGTGGCTCGCTAGAATTACATTGCTGCTCGCGCGTAAATCTTCTTCCTGAGTGAAATAGCGATTAGTCAAGGATGTGATATATACGAAACGATGGCCTTTTGCGGTTTAAATTGGACTGGGTGTTTGGTTTTGGTTGATGCGCAAACAGCTTGTGGTCTTGGATCGTATATTGCTCATTTATATAGCCACGCGTTGTTCAATATGGGACGTGCAGGGTGTTACAACATTTACAGACACCGAATATAAAATGTCTCGACGGTCATTCGAATGGCCTTCTTCGGATAAAAAGATCTTAAAGACCAAAATTTCTTCTATTCCCACGCGGAAGAAGTATCTGTGGAAAAAAGATGCAAGTTTCTATTTGGAAAACAGGTTGAGCTTTAAACATCCCCGAGAAGGGCCGACAAATTGAAAGAAATAGCGCAGTTGTATTCCCCTCTTGGAACCATGAAACTTTCGTATTTAACGCTTTTGCGAAAACATATGGTGCTTTCAAGATATTTCGGTGACGAAGTTTTCATACGGACACCCTCTATAAGTACGTCTGAGGATATATGTAATTCGTAGTGTATTAAAGGGGGGATGTTTCTGCGCGCGAAAATAAGTAAAAATATTTCAAACGATATGTTTCCATGAAAGGGAAATCATTCGACGATGACGGGAGTAATTTTCAAGGGCGACACTTTTGTTTAGGATACTGCGAGAAGACGAGTGTAACATTTTGCAAAATCTATCGAGGGAGGAATTTCGAGAGTTTCGTTCGTTGGTAATCGATATGGTACTCGCGACCGACATGAGCTTTCACTTTCAACAACTGAAGAACATGAAGAATATTTTGAGTCTAGCTGAGCCTAGCGTTGACAAAAACAAAGCAGTGAGCCTTGTTCTCCATTGCTGCGACATTTCGCATCCGGCCAAGAGATGGGACCTTCATCACAGGTAAAATCGTTTTTCAAATAGCTGCGAATTGAACGAAGGTTAAATATATATAAAATTCATATTGCGAAGCCATGTTATTTAAACGTAAAATAACACTGTCAATTCATCTTTGTGAAGCACTCATTACCATTTCATATATAAAGTTCAGATATGTCGAAGATAAAACTGATCGTTTCCACGCGATTGTGAGCAAACTTTAAAAAGCGGCTAAAGTCGATGAATGTTTCTTCGATTTCCCTTTCGTCAATAACAATTGCAGAGACATTAACATTTTCATTACGTAAATTTTCTAGCGTGCAACATTTATCCTTTCATATGCGCAACGTGGTAATGCGTCGATGTATACTCAAGTTGTTTCAATGTTTACACTCTATCGCAGCATTTCTATCTTCTGGAACGTATAAAATATCCATCCGCTTCTAATCTCCCTGTCCATGTTTTCTCAAACAATCCCGGCTTTCCTCTTGAAAATTTCATTTCACCTGCAAGCCCGTCGCGTTTACGGGGCAAGTCGGTCGTATAAAAATTTAAAGCGAACCAACAAACGCTCCGGCGCTGTTCCCCTCCTCCCCAGATGGACTATGCAGCTGCTGGAAGAGTTCTTCCGGCAAGGGGATAAGGAAAAGGCCCTTGGATTGCCATTTTCCCCGTTGTGCGACCGTAACAACACCCTGGTGGCTGAATCGCAAATAGGATTCATCGAGTTTATCGTCGAGCCCAGCATGCAGGTGTGCAGCGATATGCTAGAGACGGTACTCACCCCGTTGAATGTCAAGGAAAGCGTCGACGAGACGAATAACGGTATGTGACCTGCGTTACGCTTCACCGCGTTTCATTTGCACCCCTATGCATATGAATGGTAGTTAAGGAACAAACAATCCACAGGATCCGGCGCCGAGGCCAGAAGGTTTAAGATCGGCAAGCCCTGGATCCCCTGCCTCGCGGAGAACAAGAGCATTTGGAAGGAACAGGCTGTTCGAGGTAATGCTTTGAACGCACTTCGTTTGTTATGGAGTGGAGATACTGTTGAACGTAGAAACTTCAGTCAGAACTGCGTTTCGAGTAGGTGTACGATAGTCCAGAAAATTTTTCTATTCCAAAAAAAATATTGTATCGAAATACAGTAGAGCTCTCTGCGCCCAAACAGCCGTTAGCTTAAATAATTATCAATTTATTCAGTAATTATTTCCGCAATTAATTATTGTTAATTATAATGATGAAAATACTGTGGACATGTACGATGTACACTGTCGACGATCAAATTATTATTACATCTATCAGAATAATAATATATCGACGATTTCATATTGGGAGCAATTAATGTTTGCCAATTACGTAAGATTTGTGTCTTTTTAATGGACAATCGTTAATAATGTTAACTATCGTTAATAAAAACCTTAATACGATTTTATTTCTACGCAAACATAACAGACACATTTTTCGCACCGTGACTCTAATAAGTCGTTTACCCGTACTGCCCTACTTTCCTCGACTTAATTGAAAGTAATTCTGATCCCCGCAATTACAGAGTGCCAACAAATTTTGGGGACATCAAAATAATGAGGTTGCAAGGGAAACTAATGCACTGTACGAATACTTTTTTGGCCCACTGAACATGCGCCCCCAAAAATTAATACAATTTCTCGGTCGGAACGATATGAGATTCATAAATATATAAATAGTATATAAAATATATAATATAAATTCTTCTCTATTTAAGTAAATAAATCTTAGCGTCAGAAAAGATATTGTTCTATTATCCAAAAATTCCTTTATCGAAACACATATTTCGTCCCCCTGTTACTTCAAATACGAAAGGCTCTACGCATATACTTTACGTACAATGAAGAAAAATAATCTTCAATAATTGCATGCCCTTTCACTGTTATCATTCAGAGTGGCCGTTCTATTATTCGCAGATGCCGAAGCGAGGGCGCAAAAGGAGCAAGAGCAGAAGGCGAGCAGTGACAATCGCGAAGATGGCGATACGGTGCAACCGCCGTCCGAGGAATGAAAAATCCGGCGAGCCGTCGTGTTTTTCAGGAACATATGTAATTTTAGGCTACGAAGAACTTCGTGATTAAACCGAACAGAGGAAATCCGTCGCGATGGCTCAGTGGCAAACGTAAACTAATCGCGCGACGCCGAGGAAACAGATTTTTCTTGACTATCGAGCGAGCGCGCGGGTGGCCAGACGTGCAACATCAAGAAAAATACTCCCACGACTATTTCTACCGTTTGTTTATCATTCTTAATCCGCTGATCTCGTTCCATTGCGACGAACGCGTCACATTTTTATCGATCGACGGAATTATCGATGTCTTTTCACGTATCCGACCACGTGTCCCGGTTTTCCTCGCGATCAGCGCGGCCCTTGCATAGCCGACACGTGATGTCATTTAAAAATTCGATTAATATCGCTCCTCCGCTGACGTATGATCTACGAAAATTGTATATATATGTAGAGGCTCCGCGGGATCTCCTCAAGTTCTGCTGCTGTTGATCAGATCGCGTTTCCTTTTAATAGTTGAAATTCGAAAACGACTCCTCACCGGTGTTGTCGATAATGAAATGTTGGAGTTAAGTAGCAATTTATTTAATTAGATATGACGTGCGCGTGGAGATGTATGTATAACGTACGGGATAATTTCTGTATTATTTCCGGACACGAATTTATGCAAAGTTGCTTTCGTACAGTTCGTTGAAACGACACAGTGAGGTACTAGTTTCAAATAATCCACGCAATACAATGCTGCAATCTAAAGGGGCGATACGAAATCAGCGGACAAAGGAAAATTCGATGATGTAAAATTGAAAATGGCAGTGATTAGTTGAATTGCAGTCGAGGCGTTCATTTTCACAGCTTATTTTCCCTGTTTCGACGGCAGCTAGCACCGATTTTCGCGTAAATGTAATTACCAGAGTTTAGAAATAGGTGGTCGAGTTTCCATCGCAAACGTAGCCTAAAATTACCGGCTGCCACGAGCAGTGAAAGTCGAGCACGTATTTAAAAAAAACACCCACCCATACATATACACGTGAAAAGAAACAGAAATCGTAAACGTACTTAGAGCACAATTATCCGTTTGTGATGAGTTTGTAGCGAGTGTGAAAGGACGGTAAGATTAATATATCGACAGGATTTCCATAGTGTTCCTACACTGGAACGCTGTCTTTGTCCGTACCTGTTTTTTCTTACAATTAGTGTACAACTAAGAGCATACATTTTTCATAGGAACGGAGACTTTCATCTTCGAAGCCAAGAATAACATTTTACTCGATCCTTTTCGCAAAGAAAGCGAAATAGAACTTGCCTATTGCCCTGGTCTTCTGTTCTCGTCTTTCCTACATAATTCTGGAAACATGCCAGATTCTTATTAATATTGCAACATTCTTTTTGTTCAACATTCGATGCATAGAATTCGTGAAATTGTTGGCACGTGGCTTGCGCGATCGATAGACGCCACTGACTACCGCACAAGTGTCGAATTCGAGGCGAAATTTCTACCAGGCGGACGGGTAGCATTCTCCTTTAAGAAAGTTCGCGAAGTTGAAAGTCTTCGTGGTACGCCAAGCCCCATTCTCGACGCATTCGCGGAACATACGAGATGATTTTCGCGACGTGGAAAGCTCATACTTGCTCTCTTGCCACATCAACCGACTGGTTAAACCGCCATGGAGGAAAAAACCCAGGAGTTGCTTCTTTATCGAAACGATTCGATTTCTCCGGCACGATTTGCTCGGCAATTATTTACGCTTGGCGGGGTTTTCGGGTAACTGGAGATTCGAAAGGTCGCTGATTCGGTTCAATTTGCGAAACTTCTCCCACACGATCTTCGTAGTTGGATACTACGACACATAGAACGGGAAAATGAATCGGACAAGTTCGGTCGAATAAAAATTCGAGGCCGTCGTAATCAGTAATTGAAATTTTATTTCGTAGGAAAAGCTTTCAAGGGTAATTCATATATCAGAGGCAGAAAATACTTGAACGATGTAAAAATATTACACGCAGGAAAAATATTTCACGGAAATATTGCGACTTGAATCGTAAGAATTTTTAAGCACCGGTCGACATCGAGTGAAATATAATGCAAATCGGCGATAGATCAAACGAGCAATGAAACGAACGGAAATCGAATCGGGAAAAATCGGATCTAAATGCAGTAGCGCGGGTCAGATCCGTAGGGGTGTAACGTCACTGTACATACTTACGTTAGATGTGTATTCGTATACACGTAAAGGCGGAGCTTTAATGTATGTAAATGTAATGTGAAAGAGATATCACTAGCTTTACCCGACGTGTGCTACGTCTTGTGCACATGTGCATCGATACATACGTACTACTTAGCATGAACGGAGCACCCTGTGTATCTGTGATTTTCAAACGGGAAATTGCAAATTTTCAACTCGTCTTATTTGAACGTACGATCGAACATATCGGTGATACCCGTCGTCTTATCTTCTTAATAAAATTGTCTAATCGAACAAACGATGACGACGTCCTTTCGTGCTCGATTCCGTCGTGCAAATTTCGTCTTTTGAAATCAAGGTGATCGACGCGATTATCACGAGAACGGTACATTATAAAGGATATAGAGGATATATAGAATAATGTCTCTAGCTCGAAGATTAAACATATCCGTCCTATATTTATTTTCTTTCTCACCTTCGCGTACGCGTCGCATGCATTGGCATGCTGTTGGATGTCCCTTATATCGGCAGGGAGTTTCTATATACCAGGTTGTAATATATCTCTTTAGAACGAAATTGCATAGCGAAGCGAAAGATTTGTGTAGAATGATTAGCATATCCATCAGATCATCCGATCTGTTTGTTCAATTTATATTTTGCGACAGCAATGTATTGGGTAATTTTAAAAATCAGTTCCAAGAGTGTTATACGTATCTTCAGTAATTACATGGATTTGCTTATAAACTTCTAAAGGTTGATGAATCATTCGAATTATTTTTTTGTCAACTCGTGAAACGTGACTTATTATTGTAAACATTCTAAATCACTGAAGTACGACCTAATCTACTATACCACAAAATTGAGTTTCCATTACACAATTCTCTGCTTCCTTCACAAAATAGTTTAAGTGAAATGTATGGAACGCCTAATTTTTTGTCTACACGTTGATTAGATTTAAACGATTAAAACTAATTGACGTGTGGAACGAAAGCTCGACGATACTTGGGCCATCCAAGCAGGATTTCAAGAATTCGACGGTATGTCATTTAAGTGTGTGTAAGTTAATTGTACATAATGGAGAACTTGTAGGCGGGATCGATTGTCTGTTCGAAGCACGAGAAAGAGACATTCGCGTGATTTCGTTCGGCAATATTCCAAGTAAGTCTGCTTGTGCACGAAGTTCGAATTCGTTACTGCGGATCGTCCGGACAGCTAGACATATTTGCTCGATATCGATTTCTTGTACGTTCGTAATCGTTGCGACGCGAACGCGACCACGCACTTGCTATTTTTGCGTTACATGTACGACACGAGTTCGTTTTCTTTCTTGCAGCGGACGAGGGGCCAAAACGCGTGATAGAATTTAAACGGAAAAAACAGAAAAAAAATAATACATTCAGAGTAATACGATCGTACCAAGAAACTACTGCAATACAAAACGCGCGAGCGAAGATGTTAGCTGTAGATAAATTAATATATTGCACAATTAACGCTTCCGATTTGAGAGCTGTTGAATGTTAATCGTACGGTCGAGAGAAAATTTAATCATATTATAATTGTACGTAGAGTGCAATTAATAAGTTCTATACTTGAGAGTGTATGCAGAAGTTGACACTCGGAATTCGTTTTACAAAATATCTTTATTGAGAATATTCATTTTAATTGCTTCGAAGGGCATTCAGCGCAATCGCATTGTATTTCTATTTCTACATTGGAAATTTCGCTTCTACTTTCGATTCCTTGGAGTAACCTTTCACGGTATTATACGACGTCATCAAAACTGTCCACACATTTCGTACAGGGAGCAATATAAGTATAATGATAATATATAATAATCAATTGCACATTGAATTAAACTCCATATTGACGAACACGAGTATTTATTTTAGAAACGTCTGATCCAGTTCGTTGCATATGTGTAATATATAAATTCATTCTAGTCCGCATTAACTTCTTCCAACCTCGATTCCCCTTTTACCAAGTTCCCATAATTAAATATATTCGCCAGCTCGATTTCTTTCGTTCTCGTTCAAACATTTCTGCTCGCAATCGGTAAAAATAAATAGTGCAACTTTTGCATCCAACTCTGAAAGTTGTCAGCAAATGATTCTTCCTCGGCGCCTTCGCTCGCGTCACCCATTCTCACCTTAATCGTCTAGAACTTTCTTTTAAACAAGTACTGGCCTTTCCTTGTAGAATAACTGAAAATACGCATCAAGACGGTCTTGCGGCTCAAATTAAAAACCAAATCACGTAATGCATTCTCGATGCGTATCATAAACTGTAACGCTTCGCTCTAGGTGTATTTAGTAATGAAAGAAAGTAATATAAACAATAATGAAAAAGTAAGGAATGTATATTATCGGAATGCGACACCGCGACTCGCGTCGAGACTATCGCGTGGGGAGAATTGATATTACACGGCAGACAGGCTTTGAACAAAAATATTCGACCAATAATCGTAACTCGTAAGATAAGCTAACTTAAAAGAGACAGAGATGCATAAACGTACGTAACCGGGTGTACTAAATGTGCGCAAAGAAAGAAAAAAAATTCCCATCAAGTCCTGTAACGTACGAGAGTTCGCTTTTCGTTGGTTTTGTACCGTGGAATTCGTTATTAATCGATATCACATGCGAGTCATCGATTGAACGTGCTGCAATGAGAAATCACGGGACACCAATGAAAATCGAACGAGCACCGTACACTAAATTGTACGCCCTCGATTTTTTCGTTCGTCGTTTCTTCGACTTGAAAGTAAGGCTCGTTCGTCGGCACAATTAATCGCAACAGATGTGTACATAATCGGTAAAACCATTGAGCACCGTGTCCGTTTGATGTGATGTAATTAAGTAATGACGTATAAGAGAAACAAAGAAGATATGGGAGAATATATATTAATATAAATACAAATATGAAGTATAAATACACCTCGTGTATAATTAGTACTGTATTCTGCATAAATTTACCGAAAAATAAAAAATACTCGATTAGTTACTGTCGTTTGTTATGTCCATTCGATGTCCACACGAACGGATCCTTTGTTAACAATATTTTTATTAAACTAGAGGAATTAGTTGTCTGTACAATAGTTGTATGTCTTGTACTGTGATTGTTGAAGGATGCTTCAGTTATTTATAAGTGATATATTTTCGTAGATATGTTTTAAATGTAATTAAAAAAGTAAAGACGATTGTAAAATATTTGTTTCAGTTTCATATTTAAAATGTGTTTAGTAAAGCCACAAGTAACAATATTGCGTAAATGCACCCTCGAAAGAATTTTATGCACAAAGAATTCGTAATTTCGCAAAGAAGTATAATCATTCTAAACCAAACGGTAACCCACCAGTTACTTTCAGCTTCAAATTAGAAACTGTTTACCACGAAACACCACGAAAATTCCAATTAAACAGCTTAGGTTTTCCCCAAAACGTGCCACAGATATTAATAAGTATCGTAATACAGAACAATAAACACTACGCCTACGAAGCGAGTTTGTACTTAACATTATTTTCAGCCAAAGATCTGTGCTTTACGTATAATACGCTTCCCAATAAAAAAATTAAAAAAATACAAGAAAACCAACAGCATTGTTCTATGCTATCGTTAGTCGATGCGTTACTATTGGTTACTAACAAAACCAACTTGCTGAGAAATCCCTCTGCTATACCGACTACATAGAGAAATGCGAGAAAGGTAAGTCGTACTGTATTGATCGTACTGAACGCATGCGTACGTGTTAATCGGATCACATGTTGGAAGGGTAACAGAAGTCGAACGAAACGGCAGTGCAAACGACTGCGCTTACGTTCGGTGTACACGCTTCGTGGCTCCAGTAGTCGCGGCATAGAGAACCGTACGTGGTCAGACACGTGTTTATAAGTGATCGAGAGGAAGATAGCGTTGAACCAGCAGCTCGTTTCCCCGAACGGTATCTTTCACATTTATCACACATTGGATTATTTAACCATTACCCTATGCGAAATGAAAACCTACTCTATGCAGTGAGCCACTTTGATCCTTCGTTTTCTACCTCTGTACATATATCTGTTAGTTGCGATTTGATTAAGAAATTGCAGCAGATTGGCAGTTAGTCACATGTTAATTCACGCGTCAAATTGTCTAATTCGTTCTCTGTACATTATTTTGATCATTGGGAGAATTCTTCACAGCAATTAAAGCGGCAGTAAATGAATGGACGTGTGGTGCGTATATTGTTGATGGTAAAGTAGCATATATTTTATTCGATGTTGGAAATAAGAGAATATAGGAGACGTAAACGCGTATAATGTTAACGGGTATATTGATGACCATGATGGTATACTCTGTGGTTTGCTTGTGAAAATGAGCAATGGCCCGTATGGCGCGGAACAACACGGTATAGATAAAACTGCATTGCGGCGATGTCTCGTCGTAGTGTATTCCAACGAAATCCTACGATCGTACGTTCTCAATAGAATTGCGTTCGACGTGTTGTTAAAGCTCTATCGACACACAGTTCGCTTGGTTGCTTCGATCAATGATGTATACTAGCACCTGATTCACATCGTTTCCTAAATCAAACAATTCATTACTCCAATTTTAAATGGGTTCCTTGTCAGTGTATTTGTAGCTGCGCTTAGCATTTTTTAATTATTTTTACCATAAATGTTAGAGGCGCATGATAAATTGTTCTTATTACGGTTTCGGCCTCTTTGACTAGTTCTTACTTCTGTCACGTTTAAGGAGTTACGACAACAGTGTGCTTATTGCTGCAGCATGGTGAGGTACTGAATGAAAACGTTCGTGAAATTGCACTGTTTCGAATCTAACAACCTTGGCATGCTTGTTGCTCCATATTGCATTCGTTTCTATACGGCCGCAATGTCTGCTGGCAGTTTAATTTCAAATTCTTGCGGCATCTAACTTTTGATAGGGATGTTGACACGATCGATGAACCACTTTTGAGACTTGCTAAAGACTTGTGAAGGTTTTGTCGTGTAACACTGCCATTTTCAAACAAGCTTCACCCGAGTCGACTGCCTTTGATATAACGTGGAATAATGAAAGGACAGGCAAATTTTTGTACATATGCCAGAATAATTAAACATTGTTACCTCGAACTTTACCCTGCTGCAAAGTGATACATTATGCTTTTTGTATTATTAATTTGATTACTACATAAAGTAACATAGAATTCGAAACTTTATGTTCTTGTATATTAATGATATAAACATTTTGCTAGCAAGCATAATGGTCATACAAGTTTAATGTTCGACATTTTTTAATGCTTGAAATATATTATTCTCAATTTGTATGCAATAATTGATGCACTATTGTAATTAAAAAAATGGAACTAATATACGTGCAAGAAATCGTGAATAACTCGTTAACTGACAAAAGGCTTGTTCATTGTCTGTTGCTTGAATTAATACCGGAGCCAGTTTCCGCATGCGGTTTCGATCAGAATGGGCTATCTTAAAGGACGTCCGCAATTGTTTCGTATCGCAAGCGGTAACTGCAAAGGCCTTTCTCATTCTGTGTACATACGCGATTATAATGAATGCGTGATAAAGAGCCCGAGGCAGCAGACTGTTACGAGTACGACAACATCGACGTAAACACTGAAGATTACATTATGTCGAGCACGAAACTTTAAACAGAAATGATAAAGTTTACTTCGAACGATGTTGCAATTCATAATTGTAGCGCGTAACTTCCAATACAGCACCCGATTAGGCAGACTTTCCTTTGACACGTATTTTACATATTGCACATATCACGCTTGAATTCTTACGTGACGTATCGTTGTTGAACAAAATTCCATGAAAAAGCGACCTGAAATTAGAAACTAGAACTCGTTGGAATTTCATCCGATTTTTTCGTCTCGTTTTTTTTTTTTTAATTTTTGCAGCACAGACTTTCATATTATGCCTCCGCCTGGTGAGCTTCGAAAATTGAAAAGAGGCAATTTACCTTTTTCAACGAAGTTTTCATTACATACTGCTTTCATCTCTCCATTAATATTCCATAAGCATTTAAAGATACACATGACGTTACTTTTCACTTAATTAATTAAATTCGCTTAAAAAAATAAAATACAAATAAAATTAATGCTCGCCTATATTTCATACATAATTTACTATAGATTCAAACATTCTTATTAAGTGGTCGACTTGAAAATTGGTAACTAAAATGTTTTACTTTCTCCCACGGATGTGAAAAATACTTTTATCATTTCTTTTTCCTCTTTACGCGGTGTCCGATAAAACGATGTTCGCCGTACAAACTCGTCAATGTTTCCCTGATATTGACTCAGCTCCTGCACACAGAATTAGACGACCGTTCTTAAACAGAAAAATCGATAGCATGTTATAATATTTGGAACTCTAATAGGAAATATATCTATATATAGCTGTCTTCCTACAAGCAGAGAAAGTAATAACTTCCAAATATATGAAATTATCTGCCACGTTGAAGCACTCCATATTTCGTTCAAACGATTACAATTCTCCCATTTCAATATGTTTTTCCTTTTGCGGAATTTCATCACCTTACAAACGGTATTCTGATATTATGCCAGCATGTAAGTATATATGTACAGTGGCACATATAGGCATAAATATTCTCTATGACCTACATACTTTCCTCGTGCCTTTTTTTGTTCTTCATAGAATTACTGCCTATTTTATTGTCGCAAGACCAGCAACACTGTCCAGCTGTCGAAAGCGGAAGCGTTTACACGTTTAACGGTAACTGCTTATTTCTCCACAATGTATGAATCAATTGAATACATTTACACGATTTATTTTGACATATTCCTCCTTATCGCTTAAGACTTAAAACATTCGTTGCAATCTAAAGATTCGTATGTGCTCGTAGTATAAATATTTTCGCCGCATCTTTATATATTTACATGCACAAGAATTTCCTCGAAATCGCGGACGCGCGATATCACAGGAACAGGTGGAACAACGAAACCCCTGTATCAGGAACACAAACTTCTCTTTAAATATGCGTTGGCTGGAGTCGAAGGCTTATAACAATTATGGCGTCTAATGTTAACTAGACGTGTGTCCGCTGTTTATGTCTAGCGTAGAAGATGGTGGATGTAACAACAGCTCCGCCATCCACCGGCGGAGCGTCCCTAATTGGACGCACCAGAGGTGCACTCAGGTCCGTCAAGTCTGCGTTGGGCGGAAGCGGTGAGTATCTTCAGGGTTTGGGTAGCAGAATAGGATCCGTTCTAAGTAGCAGTTTAGAAGAAAGTGAATTGACCACAACGACGTCGACATCGCCCTCGTCGGCACAGGCACCACCTCAGACTGCCAAGCCGGAAGAACAGTTGGCCAGGAGGAAGTTAAGGCTCCCAAGGTAGGTTTTCGCCTTGAGAGTCACCTGTTTTAGTAGTCCGGGACGTTACAGATATGGTACTTGTTAGAAGCAAACAATGGAGGTTTGCTTACTTCCATGAATGTGATATTATACTCATCTTATAAGCATTGGCCTCGGAGTGCTGTGCAAATTTCATCTCTTACAGACCAAAGTAGTGAATCTTCTCCTGGTATATAGAAAATATTCAGAGGCTTAATCGACCCCTTCACTGCCGGTATCCCTTCTCGCTGTTCTCTCTGTTCCACTTGCTATAGACTGCAACTACGGTAGAAATGCAATTGAATCGTGACAGTATTACTCTGCAACGATGTTTAAATGAAGAATGCGTACACCCAAGATCGGCATTGAATTCATTTTGTACATCAAGGCACTGAAAGATTTTTTGATGGAAACATCTAAGAATTACTTAAGAAGCGAAGAAATAGCGTAGAAAGTAGATGATCAAAGAGAAAAGTAAATTTTAATAGTTTACATCGAAACTCGGCGTTGATAATAGACAAATATAAATATTAATATTTTGCACTGAAAATTAGGGTTACGCTTATGGGATGACCTAATACGTAAATATCTGGGTTTCCCATTTTTCGCATAGGTTTGGAGCTGGTTTATCGTACGAGGATTACGAGGCAATGGCGAGGCACAAACTGGAACGCCAGGGTAGCACCAATATGTCAAGGTGCGCAAGAAAGTATCCCCCAGGCATGACATATGAAGAAATAGCATCGTCAAGATCGGCCGGAACCAAAAGGCAAGAGAAAAAGGTGGTAGAAGACAACAGTCCAGACAGAGACAGCCAGGAAAGCATAGAGCCTTTGCAAGAAAGGGATATTAAAGCCACAGGGCCCGATCCCTTCGAGAAACTGAACTACAAAGCAGGTGTGCAACAATATATGTTTCTTTTATTAAACAATATAAGGCAACTGTTATATAAGAACATTTTCTAATATGTGTATAACTATTTACATGAATTCTGATATTACATTTCAATTCGTTTTGGGTTCCTTCTCTTCTGTAAAAATTTATTCTGGTTACCGATATTTATTGCTACGAAATTTCTAAAAATCACGTATATTTTTCTCTTGTACTTGGTTGTCTGCTATTACTCGACGTTTTCGACTGTTTTTTTAACAGAACGTTTTTACATAATATACTTTTGTTTTTCTTTGTCACAAAGCAAGGGCGCCGACCCGCTATCAGAAGGTCGTTTTTCGTTTAGGTAAATGAACGTCGTCGATGTAAACTTTTGTGAACCCACGCAGTTGTCCTTCCTCCGTCACGAATTCCGTCTGTTGTTTATATTGCGTCGAT
This sequence comes from Nomada fucata, assembly GCA_948146005.1. Lineage (NCBI taxonomy): Eukaryota > Metazoa > Arthropoda > Insecta > Hymenoptera > Apidae > Nomada > Nomada fucata. The sequence goes on from OX411275.1 coordinate 13,179,260, forward strand.
GGCAAATGTTTCACTGGCAATATTATAAATATCCGAAGATCGGATATTTCTAAGCATACTAAACGTGTTCCAAGTTAATCGACCAGCAGGCGATCATTTGCTGCAATAGGAAATCCAATTTAAACGTCGTGAAATATAGGTCATGCGGTAGGATACTTGGACGGGATTAAAGCAATATTAATACATTGAATCAGTTTCTCGAGGAAGAATATAACTCAAAAAAACCAAATTTCTATAATTTGAAATCATTTCTTTATCGAGTGGAGACCAGTTTGTTGTTGCGGACAGTTTGTTCATGCCGAACGATGGTTAACGCTTAACAGTCGAAAGGAATTATTTTCGAAGTGCGATGCAAGATGAAAGAAATTGTGCTACTGAAACATATCTGTCGATACAAAATACAAATAGAACCCTGGTTCCCGTAATTTCTGTCCTTTGATGAAAAACACCCTTCTGCGCGCCTTCGCGTGTCGAAGAATTAACCTCTGCATAAGTACTTGATGTGGTGTCACCTAAGAGCAAAAGCACACGTAGAACGTACTTCGTGCTTTCTAGTCGATTGGCGCAAAATTGTGGAAAGTGTCACGCGCTGTAGCGATCGATGTATCGTTTGCGAACATTTTGATAATGTATTACTGAATGGCAATTTCAGTAAAATCTAGAGGCAGTAATTCCTGTAACAATACGACACGTTCTGAAGAGTTTGTAACTTCGTGTTTATAACCATAGAGACTAACAACAGTACACAAATGTTTAGAGCAGCACGCATAAATTAATACAAATTACAGACACTGGAATATAATTGTTGTTTTAATGTTGTGGTCGGGTTTGTACCAACAAATAGCTTCTTCTTTGTTGCATTACTATCCTTTCCGTTCTCCATTAGCTGTTACTTATTATTACCATCGCTATTCATATACGTTGGAGTCGTGTAATAGAATCGTCCTAACCACATTCAGAAAAAGCGTACAGACCGAAAAAATAACATTTTATTAATATTATAAATATAATATTTTTCATTTGATTATAAATAATAGTAATTCACGTTGCGCCATATATTTGAAATTACTCACAGTCAGTACAGCATTCGCTAAAAGATAATCAAAGGTAATCCAAGTATTGATAGAATTTGCGAAAGCTTTTGATATAGATAAAAAGTAAATCATTTATTAGAAACGTAATACTAAGTATGCAATTAGTTAAATTAAATTAATAAAATATCTACTGTTTATCTAACCCCACTGAAATTATTCTTTCTCCGAAGAAAGTCCGTAGTGGTCCTTGGCAAAATGAAAAAAAAACGGAATAAAAGCAAAATTCAAAATAAGAAATACACCAATTCGACTTTGCTTTTGAATTATAAACATTTGCAGAAAGAATACGGTATATTAAAACAAACAAAAAATATTTTGAGGATACTTGAAACTAAACAAAAAAAGGACAGAATTGAAATATTATAATAATGACATAAACGGCCCTCATGGTTGCTGTATTTGTATAGTTTCTAACTACATATTCTGAATAGCAGATAGCGTCACTGTGCCCCTATATTCTTGTGTCTCATGTTTTAAGCATTATATTAGATACGCTCCCCTCGATGTTGAAGCAACAGATTGAACGTGGCATAAGCACAAGCCCCGAGTGTTTCATTAGGCTAGCAGTAGATGTGCTTTCATTAAATTAGAAAAGTGTTTCCTGCAGAATATTATTTCAGATATGCCTTGTAGCAGCGGCTCGATCAGCGATCAGGATGGTTACGGCCCAAGCACCAGTTTAGATTCGAATATGGACGGTCGTAGATTATGGCAGAGATCAGGTAAAGTCCATTTCAATCCAATGAAACCATTCAGTTACATTCTACTTTTCCTCGCAATTTAGGCTCGTCAGGGTCCGTGCAGTCGTGGGCTTCTAGTTTATCGGCAGACAGCCAATCAGAGGAAGCTGCTGCAGACTTCATGAAGACATTCGTGCCACTTTTATTTGACGCCCCGAATAGCATCGATCAGAAGCAAAAAGCCAATTTTGGTCAGATGGTCCTCGTACGTATTTATTAAATAGAAATTTATCTAACGATTTTTATCACTATTATTATGTTTATTATTGCGTTATTTGTAGACAGAGTCGGGCAGGATATGGTTCTCGAGGGTCGTAAATGCAAGGAGGGCACAGCCTTGCGTAACAGAAGCATCGTTTTACTCCTTAGCCCAACACTTTGCAGTGGCGCTTTTCGAATGCCACGAGGCAGACGATTTCGCGCCCGCTAAAAGTCTTATGAATATGTGCTTCACATTTTACCACGAAGGTATCGTAATTCAATAACTGTTCGATGCTCCCTCAGCATTCTAACATTTCATATACCGTCATAACCGTATTGACACTAAAGTTTCACTGAGAGTCATATGCACCGCACAATCGCGTTATATTATTTAGAGGAGAAATTCTCTCCTCTGTTGAAGATTTTTCGAATTCGTTAAATTTGCGTACACATTTTCCGATTTCTGTTAGTCGAGGTGCCTGGGTTGGAACCGTACCGCGAATACTTGTACACCCATTTACGAGTCCAACCAATATGGACGTCAATGAGATTTTGGACAGCAGCCTTTTTCGATGCCGTTCAATGCGAAAGAGCTTCGAGGCCAGTTCCACCGAGGCCGAAATCTTTAGATCAAGAAGCCATTGCCGCCGAAGATCGGAGATTTCAAGCTAATATTGTTTTTGGCCAGCTAGGGTGAGTCACGAAGATTTTCTAACTGCTCTGAGGTACATTGATTACATTGTTAATTATATTGCTTCCCAACGTTTACGATTTTCAGAACATTCACTTGTAACATGCACGCATTTGGCCTTTCACGTACTTTGTGCCTAGAATTTCTTAGGAAACAATGCGTCATTGCAAATCTAACAAAAGGTAAAATTAATATTTGAATGTAATCCGACCACGTAGAAGCGAAAGTTAAAGAACAGAAACAGTTTTTCATAAATGATTTTTCTTTTCATTTCAATTCATGAAAACTTAATATAAACGCATTGACAGACCAATGAATGTGTGTATCAGAAAAATTTAGTAGAATGAGGAGATCTTCAAGTAGTGACATAACAACATTTGTTCATTCATAAACGGCAACATTATTGGTTCTATAGTTATTATTAATAGTATACAATCGTTACGATCTTCATTGATATATGTATTCTTTGAAAAAATAATTCGCGAATAACTATTTTAACTTATTCGAAATAACAAGTAGTTTGTTGCCCATTAACTTCAATATCTTTTTCGATAAATCAGAATCGAATTCCCAAACTAGTTAGTTATCTTTTTCGTTTATCGGGAACCTTATTCAAGCAATTTTTCCATTTTTGCAGAGCAAGAGAAGATGCTTCGCGACAATATCGAGAGAATGTTCGATGAAACGGAACCGTGGCGGTAGTTCTACTTAATATTAACTGAATTGCCACTGGAAATACTTTGTCTGAATGGTATCTATTTATGAAACTGCGATTCGTGAGAGAAATGTCGTTGCGACGTTGTCAATTAAGATGTGACGTTCAATGGAACGTGAAACGTACGCGAAGGAAAGTCAATTTTATTGAGAAACAAATATTACAATTACTTTGGTTGTGATCCCATCTGAGACAACCAGATGGCAAGATTTGAATAGAGAATTTCGAGATAAAGGAGCAGACTGTTCCTAAACTAATTTAAACCGAATTATATGAACAAGATTCTGTGAATTTGAAAGTGTCGAATGTGTGTCGATCAGTATTCCACGATTATAGCCGATCTGTTGTATTTTAAATAATTGATTATATTCGAAAAGGTATGATTATGCAATCGTAATTATAATTCTACTTGGATGGAAATTTTGGAAATAACGAATCTCCCTGTTGCTTTCCATAATTTAACGCTCCTATAGTTATTAATGAAACGTAAGTTTCTCGATTAAGCTACGAATTGACAGAATTGAATTTACTTCATTTACTTATGAAATTTCCATATCCAGGTCGTACCCTTAAATCGTAAGTGTATACGGACAATATATTATATACAATGAAGTCGTGTGATATCTGTAATCAGTTTACAGTGATAATCGGTGAGGATATATTTCTGTATAAGCGAGAAATAATTGTTTGCGTCGTTTAATACGCGGTTGCAAATACTATGGAGCGAACAAAAATGAATTTGTGATCGGAATATCGCCCCTTTAAATCATTCGATACTAACGGAAGCCTAGTGAAATCAACAAGTCACCCCTTTCATACGGATATATAGATTGCTTTGTAAACTCGAAATAGCGTTACGATAAGTTTGAAAATATCAGATTATAGCTCGCATAGTACTTCTACGCGATGCAGCATGTCTGTCACGATTTACATTCCAGAGAAGCTCGTAGCGTGATCCGAAATTAATGCTCACTTTGAAATATAATAAGACCTTAATGAAAATTTGGCAAGTGTTAGTTAAAAGCAGACTAAAGTATTCTAATATATTTCACGTTCCAATTCATTACGGATTCATATCGCTTGGCAATCACTATTGTACAATAGTTTTATAGATGTACATATACATATGTATTAAGGCGAGCTGTGAAAATTTGATTTAATGATATTCTATATAACTACGTTTGTATTTAAGAAACATATCATTGAATACAAGCATCGCTCGACGATTATTTTGTATATCCATCAACATTTTCGACGAATGCTACTGATGTCAAAGGCGAACGATGAATAAAATTCTTGACCACGGTAAAGTACTTTTATTTATGTAACTTACGGTGCCATATTGCATTAATCCGCCCAAAAAATTAAAGTAACTATTAAAAATTCAATCACTGATCTGATACTGAACCTAGACGACAATCAGACAGACAATTATCAGATTCTTATTATGTTTTCACTGCACTCGTTATACGGGTTTATCCATCACATGTTATATTCTAAAATATAAGGGGATCAAATTGAAATTCAATAAATTTACATTCAGATTTTATGCTGCATAGAAATATTTTATTGAATTGCACGCTGTGCATGTGTATTATATGTGAAATATAAAATAGAAGTAAAAATCAATCTATTTTTCATATTTTTATAACATACTTATAAAAATTCCTTCGTGGGCTCCCCTAGTTTCGAAACATTATTATACTTGTCACACTATCAATAACATGTTACCTAAACATTCGTTTTGTTTTTTAATTATATCGATCACTAATATTTATTCCGCCGATCCAATGCTCCCGAGATATTCCTTTACATTTATAAGCATTTGTAAACATTGTCGAGTGTTTTCTTCAAATCTATCCGGCACGCTTCAGGAATGACAGGGGAATTAGTACTTTTACCGTGCATCATTTTCGAACTAAACGGCGTTACGGGCGTTTTAACCAACTCCTTTCGAGGAACTGCTTTCTTCTGTTCGATATTATTACTTTGCGCCCTTAGCGCTGGATATTTCTTTTCCAAAGGCGTCGCACCTGGCTTGTTCGAATTTTTATTTGACACGGCCGATCTTTTCGTTTCGATAGTTAACAATTTAGCGCTCCTTGGCGTTGTAGACCCATTGGACGCTGAATTAGTATTCACAGAGCCCGCCGATTTAGCTGTAAGAGGTTCCGATTTCTCGGACAAACGATCAAGAGTCGCCCTGATCTGAGCGCTTTTCAACGCCCTTGGATGATCCGCCATTTTTCGTATGATATCCTGCGCCTTCGTGTCACCGCCGCAAGACTTTGGCTTCTCGATGCAGCTGAAACTGTAATCGAATATGCTCCTCGGGCTGCGAATATTTTTCAAACTAGCCTCGATTAAATCAGCTAAATCGAAGGTGTCGTCCCTGATGCCCGAACGATCGTTCACCAGTGCACTAGACCTGTTGAAAATCGTCGACTTACTCTGACCAATTTTCTTCGCCCTCGCTTTCGTTTTCGATTTAGCTTGATCCCCGTGAACAGAACGCGCCGGCGTTTTGTCGATCTTCGTGGTTTTCGTCGTCGTCGTATTCTTTGCTTTCGCCAGAACAGATTTCTCCTCGAACGCTTTGATACTCGAGTTACTACTGTTAGCGTCGACTGTTTTAACTTTGTTGTGCACTTTGCCCGCCCTTCCTTCGACAGTTTTATTATTAGGCAAATCTCTGCTGTCAGTTTCGCGCTTGGAACAATTTTTCGCCGCGATCGACTGTTCCCTCATCGTTTTTATATTCCTCTGACCGATCGTCTGAAGCGATTTAATGACGGGCACTCTCTTTTCCGCGGCCAGTTTTTCTTTATCCGGCGCGGATTCGTACTGGCGATTGTCGGGCATCTTCTTTGCTGCAAGTATTTGCGTGACCCTTTTCCGAGGATTTTCCGATAATTTCTTCGGCGACGGATTTTCGGGCGGGACAACTTTCGTCGCTGCTTTGGCATTCGAATGAGAGAATTTCGTCAGGTTTTCAATTTTCGGATCCGACTTTGCCGAGCTTATTAGAGTCACGCTCGATTTTATTGAATTTTCCAGTTTCGGGTGTGGTTTGGACAGCTTCGTTGCGGGTCGAGTTCGAAGCATCTGAAAATAACGGCACGTGCATTCGTTTCTGAAAATACTACAGTATGCGTGCTTCGATTTATTATTATTGCCATCGTTATTGCGCATAAGAAGCTTTATTACGGATAATGGAGGCATTAATAAGATTCGGCTTTAAGTGTAGCATACAACGTTGCAACGAAACGCGATAAAATCTGAATCGGTAATAAAGGAATGGCAATGAATAATGTACTTTTTGTTCGCTGGTTAGGCCTTGCATTTGCGCCAGTTGAAATAATTGTTTCCAGTTATACGTTCTGGTGTGCGGACTATCGCACTTAATTCTTAACGATGGTTTATAGTTCTTATATAATGCTTGCCACACGAAATTGGCATTAAAAATCTGCAAATGAAGAAAAAACGATATATGTGTACCTGTAATAACACGTTTAAGTTGTTTCATATGTTTTACCTCGTTGGAAATGAGTGATAAAGATGATAATTTCACAACGTCCTGCACTGTGAAATACTTGATCAATCTTTCGATGAGACTCTTTGGCAACGTCAATAATGTGTTCTTGCCGGAAGCAATGTCTTGAACGTGTTTCAACCAGTATTCACCTGTGCGATTGTAGCAATTTAGAAGCACACAGAAATATGTATAATATGTATGATGCACGGGTGTACATGGCATACTGCGTAGAATAATAAAATGTATCTATTCGAGTGGTGATAACAGAAACTGAATATTTACTTTACTTTAGTTATTACGGGAATTACTTTCTTTTTAATACAACTTTATGCACGCAGACATTTCGCTATAATTGACGAAAGATGCAAAATCATGTACGTAAAAAATTAACAATTAACAAATCACCCGTGCAAAGTGTTCTCACGAGCATTTAAAAACATTCATGTCACTAATTGATTGGATATTTCCTTAAAGCATCGTAGTAAAGAAAATTGCAAAAGGTATTATAGAATTATTGATTGTACAAGCATTAAACGTTAAACACATGGTACAAATCATAAAACATATTAAACAGCCTTGAATGAGCATTATTTCAAACGTTAAGTTATCTTGTAAGAGGTTACTCAATGAGTTCGCTCGTCTGGCTACCGAAAATACGCCGAATTTCGTCCCGCAGCAGCAGATCTTGCTTGAAATCAACGAAACCGGAAGTTCTTACGATGGGTGTTTTGTGAGGACCGTGCGAGATTCGCCAGAGATAGAGTGTCACCTGCAAAAGGGGCCAGATTATGAAACAGAATCGGTAGAACGCGATCTATTCGTCAGCACCTGGTCGTCGAACACTCTCAAACCGTAGTAATCTCTACTCGGCGACGGTGCTACCGAAAACTTCTCCAGGTACTCGTGCTTACCGTTCATACTCGACGCGCCCTATACCGAAAAACCACCTCGTTCGGCCTGAAGCTGCTTCGAATTTGCCAATCGGGCACTCGTCACTTTTCAGTTCGGAATAATAACCAAATGAAAGTAACTAAGGAACCATTTGTTCAATTTATATGTGTCGAAATTATTGGAGAATTATATATTTCTGGGAACTTCATATACCTACGCATGGCGAATGTTTTTTCATTGTCCCATTTTTTTTTTTTTTAGTAAACTGACAAACGAAGGACCTGTACGTTTCGTTGAAAATGCTTGAGATATCGAAGATGCGAACAAATTTCTCCTGTGATTTTACTTTTAATATTTCTTCCTGCCACCGTTCGTTCTGTTCTGTTCTTCTGTGCAAATGTGCACTTCCTATTGGCCATCGAATTCATGGGGTCCTGAGGACCCCATTGCCACTTTTTACGAAAACGCGGCACGATATCATTAGGCAACAATATCTGTCAATGGATGGCACAATAATTACGACAAATACCGCGGCGCAACAATTTACTACAGGTTTCCTTGGACAAATATGATTTATGTACCCAGAGTAACCGTGAAAATGGTTTTTTTTTTTGTCATTGATGCAGCTCGCTGTGAAGTCACTTTTACTGCGAAGTATATCCGTTTCCCTTACTTTGAGACATCGTTGATTAGGATCGGACCAACGGAAGCCGAGATAATTGAATTTGTTTAAAGAAATTATAAACAAATGCCATTATTTCGGCTTGTAGACGAGCTACAGCGATGATCAAACGACATAAATGAAAGATAGGCGCATCAGCTATCATTTCCAACAGGTGGGAACATTCTTCGATGTCCCGTTCAATTGGTATAAACAATTAAACAATTGAAATTGTTATAACGAGCAACTGCACACCGTTACACCAACGAAGTATTTTTTGTCATGTACCTCAGTCGCTTCCCTTTCATTTAACATGCAAGTTATTACAAAATAAGGTCCAGGAGCCGAGATAACAATTTTTGAAAGTTTTTGCTATAACAAAATGTCGAAAACAGTCCAAGTGGCGCCATCTCGCGGTTGCGGCCTTTTTCGCAGTTTCCACCACCGCTAAAACCGAATTCCTGGATTATATCGTTAATTTAAATAATTGCGTTTTTCTCGACTTCTACTGCGTATTTCTTGACCGGACTTGTCTTAAATAAAAGCTACGGACCATACCTATTTTCTCCAACAGGTGCTATAACTTAGCACTGGTCGTATACAAATTATTAACAATTGAATAATCGGAAGAAACGCACTCCAGGGCACTGCGATTATCTCGGCCTCCGGAGTTTATGTATCAATGATCGAGTGCTCAAAATGTCGGTAAAGGATGCCGCTACTCGTCAGCAATCGATTTACAAATGCTACGTGCGTTGTTTATTTTGTATAAACAATTTAAATATTCGATTGACAGTTGCACCGAATCTATACACAAGGGCCGATTTAATTATCCATAAAATACCATTATCATTCTTGATGAAAACATGATCGAAGTTTGTACTGTTTGCCAATGAATTATTAATTGCAGTACATGGTACTGCAAGTATCACTGCCTTTCAATTCCGGTCCAAGTGCCCAGGTGTTTGTCTGACTGTGCGATGTTTTGAAAGTTTATATTTTTTGACGATATTCTGTTAGAAGAAATGAAATAGTGTGAGCTGCTAAATATTTCAGTCGTTCTTGTCACTTGTACTACCTAATCTAATTAGACGTTTTGCGCATGAAATTTTATATAAACATTTTTTGTTTGTTTTAGTTTGATATCCATGCATAGTGTGCAGTATGATAAAGTCAGCAGAGGAAAGGGGAATTAAATAGACCGGACATTTTTCAGTTTCATTGATATTTTATTACAATATTTCCATATGAAGAGATGAAGATAAATATAGAAATGTCGAAGTAAAAATGGAAAGTTGCGTGACATTACATACTATTTTGTAATGTTATATTATAACAATGTACAATAGGTAGGCTATACAGTAATATCACAATGCATGATTCACAACTTCGTAAAAGTCTAGAGAAGGGAATATAAATCTAAAGATACCGGGACACCATCTCTGTCCCATTGAGTTTCTTGGAGCCGAAACGTTATACTATTATTATTATTATTATTATTATAATCACCAACGTCATCACCATTATTACTATTATTAAAATTATTATTATTTTTATCATTGTCATTATCGTAATTATTATTATAGCAATTAGAAAACCGGCGATGTAAAAGTGTTCTCCTGTCCTCTTCAATTCAAATAGTGTGGATTTCCCTTCCGTCAGGAGAAAATCAAACATACATTGTATAATACGTGTACATGTATGTACAGGGTGTTTTACTAGAAACGGTGGAATATCTCGCGAGAGATTAAACATACAAAAAGAATTAAGTTTACTTTTATATCACTCCCACCACTACACCTACCGAAAAATGATTTGTACCACCCAATGTCTCCCTTCGTATCTAGCAAGTATTGCGAGATTAATTTGTTCATATGTTTAATCTCTCACGAGATACTTCACCCTTTCCAGTTAAACGGGGCGCCCTGTATGTTTAGACGAATAATATCAATATTGAGTTAATTGTTATTGTTCGCTTTTAATGATATAATAAAATATCGGCGGTGCTAGAAGGTAATAGTGATGTAGGGCAGTACGCATTTTATACTAATGGTACTCTTTTTAATTCGCAATAATAGTTAAATAAACCGTAACAGTAATAATAATAATAATAGCAATCATGACAACAATAATAATGTTCAATTATCACGGACAACAAACGCATTCTTTTCTTCCTTCTTTTTCTCGTTTGTTGTGTACGCTTGATTGCATGATTGATATGACGTTCCCTAGCTCCTCGGACCGTTGCTATATTTCACGAATGACATTTAGAAAACCGCATGAAAATAAATTACTATGCGCTACCGTAGTCGAGAAGTCTTATGAGTGACGGAATAAACTTAAGGGTTCGTATTCATAACACTGTATTATCACTAAACGATACACCTTTGTTTCACAGTCATTTCCATATCTCATACTCGATTTGTCGAAGATAACGGTACGAATGTCAGACATTACATATCTAAATTTCATTGAGAGCTAATTATCAATTTAACGATTGTTCATACTTGTTGTTGTTAAAAAATGTTTCTTTAGAAATTACGATGTTTCACATTCACTTTAAATCTAAAATATTACGTCGAACATTAATCAAGAAATATTTCGAGGAACGTTAGAAAGAGCGATGGTTTTTTTGCGAACAGTAAAGGAGTACAGTTTGTTTTACTAGAGCGTTCTGAATACTAACCGGACAGTATAAAAAATTGAGTTTCGTGCCACATCAAGAGCGTTTTGCCACAGACTGGCCGTTGTTGCATATTCCTTTCCAACACGTATGGCGGAGTAATGAGAAGCTGAGTGAAAATAGAACGTTCCATCTAAAGTTTCTCGTCTCTCTGAATTAACATATCCTACATCCCTAAATCGCTCTCTATATTTTCCAATCTGTTTCGATGATTCTTCAGGATGGGACACGCAAAAGAACTATCAAGATTGCGACACTCTTGGGACCTAGCGAAACAAGATCCAGATAAACATAGAAGGAATAAAAAAAATAAATTTGCCCCAAGTAAATCAAGAATCATCCAGCCAACACATTCCATGTCTTACGGTAATTTCTGATGTTTCGCCAATTCTACGCAGGCTTACTCATTCGTAAAATCCTACAGCTGCAATTATAAAACTGAAAAATAGGAAACATAAAAAATTGCATTTTCAGCGTAAATGGCCGACCACTTTCAAACAATAGAATGGAAAATTCAGCTACGTTCCAACGAGTCTGTTCGTCCCGTAGCTTGTGCAAGCCAGCCGACTCGTTGCAGCTAAAACTGGTTCCACGTACGACCACGCTAAACACGCTCCTTCAAAATTCCCGCACGCACATATATCCGACGAACGTTTTGTACTCAGCACACCCGCAGAAAATACATACATCCCGTTTCTCCTATCATTGTACCATCGTTATGAGTATATACAATCGCGTGATTCGTTCCGAAGTTAAAAAGTTTTCGTCGGGTACGAACAACATAAGCGTAAACGACGACGACGTGTGTACATTTCATTGCAACGTATAATATGCTCATGTACGTGTATACATAAATGTGTGTGTATACATATAGATATATGTATATACAATATTATCTGGAAGAACAGATTTGCGTATTGCAACAGCGCGAAGAACACCGTCGCCCCTTACCGAGGTAAACGATACACGCCTTCATTGTCCGATATGTGACTCTAATGTCTACTTTGGTCGATTCATCGGCGATTAGCTGACGTTTTAATATCATTGAGTCAATATTCCTATTTTCTGTCCACGCTAACTACACGTCCACGCGTAAGATGTGTATTTGAGAATTGATCGGTAATTGATCCTTCCAATTGATTGTACAATGATGCCAGGAGGTATGGTACACATACAGGGTAGTTCCCGGCTGTCTACAGCCGACAAATTTTGCGGAAATGTTTGACTCTTGCCGATTAAACGTTGCTCGTTGAGCTGCGCAAAACTGATGACTAATGAATATACAATATTGGTGATATCGTTCGCAGTAACACCGAGGAACGAACATAAGCCGGAAAGTACGCGTCGATTATACGAATTTTCACGCCGAGATCATATGTCGTCAGAATTTCTCTGTCGGCCACAGTTTACGTCACGGAATGTTCCAATATTTGGTTAGCACTCGAACGGCTATTTCTCCGCGAACTGCATTTCAATTTGTATCAAAATCATTCTATTGCTATTCTAATACAGATGTACAATGTGTCGACCCTTAAAACTTGTCGTCGAATCGCAGTGTCAAATCGAAAAAGTCGAAGAGCGTAGTTGAATTCGACCCCGGAGACAAGTAAAGAGGATCTCAATTATCGTACCTCGCGTAACAATCCATTAATTCTTCGCGCAAATCAGTCACATTGTCGAAATCGACAGGATCAATTCTTCAAATATACATCGCTTCCCCGCTCCAATGAAATTCCTGTACTGCTACGGAACTAGTTGAGATGGCAACGCTTAGTCCCACCGTTTTCCGATTCTAGTCGTTTACACCATCATCGTTCCGTCGATAAGGCGCTCGGTTGTGTAAGTTTAACGAGTACAAAGTAAGAGAGAAAGGTAGATAGTACTCGAGTTGAAACGCAACTAACGCGGTTAAGTGTATGAAAGAAAAAAAAAAGTGGGAAGTCGACGCACACGAAAAGGCCGGCTGTCGATCAACCGAGCCGCAGGTTTTCCTCGCCAAACTTCCGGACATTATATATATATGTATACGTTAACACCTCAAATGAGAAAATATGGGCACAAGCTCGTCGCGTTTGTGGATCGCGTCATACGCGTTTCAACGGTTCACATTCAAGCACTCCCCTTTTCCGTGTAGTTGAAATTGAAACTTAAATACCACATATTGATTGGCGTACTACGTACAACTGGTAGCCGTACAAAACTGTGAACATGGGGACAGTGTGAAACAAGAAGATAAACAAATTTTCCATGTCGAACAAACAGTATACGAAACTCGCTTCCCACTTAAGGCATTAAGTATCGAGTAAAAAGTAGTGATCTTCGATAAGCTACTCGCCAAGTACTTTGTACATCGAGTGAAAATCGAATCCCATTAAATCACCATCCCATGGCGTAAATGGTCTGAATGAATTGTCCTCGAAGGACTTTTAAGAACTCCCTCTCCCCTTCGCTAACTATTCTTAAGACTGTTGGACCACGGATACTGTCGTGTCCGTTATACCACCCTCGTCGCGACATATACTAGAGGAAGTGGTTGTTTCCTCGGAGGGCGCAGGGGCAACTGTAAGTTGCCTCTGTTCCATGTGATCGAGCGTTTTCTCGATTGCTCTTAATCTCTTCTCCAAACTCGTTGTACCAAGAATTCCAACCTGCAGCTGAGGGCCAAGTGGTAAAATTGCTAGGAGCCACCAGGTCCACGATGGACCGTCTGGCAAACGTGGCCAGTCTTCCTCGGTGTTTGGCATTCGACCGAATACTCGCTGAATCTCTGTCTGCTGGGACGATGGCACTGTGTCCCACCATCTTCTACCTTTCGATCGTACCTGGAAATCATCATTTTCATGTCTAAGAATTTACGTTAGTGAACAGGTTTCTGCTAACCATAATGAATAACCAATATGAAATGCAAATGTGATTTCAGTTGGAAATCTGTAGACGTTGCGCGACAATTTCCAAGGTGTACTGAATAATGTCATCTGTGCAAAAGCGATTATTTCTAATATTATTATTCATGAACGATTTAATCTCCATAAAGTGATCGATACTTTCGTATTCATGTTCGACGATTCAAAACTTTGCTAGAGGGTGTACGAACATCTTGCAACATTGGTGGAAAATTTGTTGGTCAATTTTTTAATATCAGCGTGAAGATATTTGAATTGATGAATAAATTGCCGTAGCGTCGGACTCATAATGTTCTACCTTCTCGTGCAGTTCTAAGAGATTCAACAGCTGATCGTCCTGTACTATCGTGTCCCTGAGGAATTCTACTTGAGCCGTATCATAACCATCCCTTTCACCACCAGACAGTACCCTGAATCTTCTTCCGCCGACTGTGCTGAGGATGCTGCACCCATCTTTCAGCAGAACTCTATCGCGAATCTCAAGCATGGTACCGTATTCTGCGTATCTGGAACAGAAAAAAGGATATCGAACTATTATATTGAACACGACCGAGCGTTATTCCTTATACGAAATCGTGCTTCTTCCAAACATGTTACGTGCATGGAATCGGACTTAAACCGAGTTGGACTTAAAGTATACGTTGAACGTCAACACAAATTGCGGGGAATCTTAATGAAACGAGGTATTGATAAACAGAGTCTTTCAGACGTCAACACGCGAAATTAGCCGACCAGAATACATACATAGCTCTGCTTGCATATGATAATTCATTTATCAGCGGATGCTTATTTATCTAGCTACCAGTTATCTCTTTGCTGGCCACCCGTGTATTCTTTATCTTAACAAATTGTCACAGAGAACAGTGGAATAGTGCGTGACTATCTCAAAATTGGATAACAGCGTTAAGTTTTGTGCAACTCATTATCAGCACGCGTCAGTAATTTTATATCGGGAAATTGAGCTGCACTGCATAAATTTCGTAAGAAATTTCGGGCCCTCTGAAATCTCTTTGGAGAAATGATTTTTTGTCGAAGACCATTCAATTAACCCTTATCGACAATCGAACAATTCCCTGTAATCCCGGCATTGCTAACATCGAGAAATTCTTCAGTACTAACCCCGATGGCACAAATAATGAAAGTGACCTCGATATACGCGATAACACAAATTTAATTAGTATCACTGGGCTATTGTATGTAAACACTGCGATACTCCGCTTAATTGCCTAAGGTTTAATTACAGAAATAATTGAAACAATTGTACACTGTTTGTACAGAACGTTCCCATAAATTTTCAGCAACCAGTTGCTGATTATTTCGTAAGCGAAAGGGTTCATATGACACATCCTGCGCCCCATGATTAACAGACAGTTCACGGCAGTCCACAAAGAACGAATCATTCTAAATTACCAATACAAAGAGTGGAAAGTTCGGCAAAGAATAATTACCTTTTCGTACCCGTTGCTTCCCTGTTCAAACACGCCGCAATACCAAATTGTCGAACACCGCTCTCCACGCATCTCCTAACCATCAGTCTATATCTCGGCTCGTAAACGAACAGGGGGCACGCGACGCATGGAAACGCTGTGGTGCAAACAAAAACCGCGATCTGCTCGCTACCCAGGAGGCCAAGTCCTTGGACCAGTTCTAATCGGTGGCTGGCTGCTCTGGAGGCGTATTCTGCGGGGGCCACCGTTTTCAAAGCCCTCTCTACGAAGTCCGTCACCGTCTTCTGGCTGCTGGCCAAGTACTGTAAAATGAAAGGACATTCTGCTAAGTCGATCAGAAGCTTCGCCCTCTTTCTCGTAAGATGCCTCCAACATGTAGATTCGTGAGTTTTTCATGAAAATTTCAGATTCATTACCCGTGCACAACAGCTTTCGTTGGAAAACTTCCTGAAGCTAACGGTAGGAATAAATCGTGCGTTTCAGGTGTGCGCGTGAAACGTGTTTTGTGCGTAATTAATTGAACTTTAATAGTTGCTATTTGAATTTGTGTTCGAACTGTTGATGGAAGTGTGAAAGCCATGGTAATGTTTTACTAATATTGTCTCTATGGAATTTATAACGTATATATTGTATCGTTTAGAATATTACGCTTAATCGACTATACTGTGGGATCGGAAGGTTTATGCAATCAAGGCCGATGCAAGTGTAATATCAAATATATGTATTTAATATAACAAAAGGTACCACGCTGAGCTAAAGTTATATGTATATCTTAATTTGTTCTACACAACACTACGCTATTCTACGCTGTTTGCTCTTAGATCCACACTACTCGACTCCTCTATCTACACTGTTCCACTCTTCCATTCGTACATACATTCGGCACCAGTAATTCCCTTAAACCTAACGGTAATCTTAGAAAACAGGGACACGGTTCTGCAGGCCATCGCTGCTCACCTGCAGAGCATCCGTGTCCCAGGTAGCCCGGTCATAAATGCCCTATAGTCTATAGTTAAAAACTATGTACGCACTCCCGCAACGCTGAGCGTAGTAACAAGTAGGTAACAGACTCGAGAATTTCTGTTGACGCAACATCAAATTGATTTCAGTCCCAGTAATTTTATAATACTGATTATAATAAAATTGCAAACTTATACCAACGTGATGAGCACGTTGTAGCGGGCCGCGATTGTGTAATGAAACTGTTTGTATAAAATTGGGAGAGAGGTGTGAACTGTAAAGAAATAACGGCGGAGGGTCGTTGTGTAATAAGTTGTTGCTAATAACGTAACACAATGCAGCAGGGGAAGGGATCGAAGAAAGGTACGGGATTTGCGAGCCGCAAAATTTATTTAACGTCATTAACAACGCCGCTCACGGGGACAATTGATAATGACGCCACGAACGCGGAAGCTCCTAACGGCAGCAACGGTGACCGCAAACAATAATCATTTCAATCTGCAGCGTCGTTAACCGCTAGGAAGTATTATATCCCATTTATAGGCAGGTGTTTTACGCTCAAAAGTTCTCGCGTTCCACGGAACGTGATTCCGGATTGTCCTCTTCCTTTACAATTTTCGTGAAAGCTGTATGCGATACGGCAATTATTTTTTACGCGGGTATCAATGCAAACAGAGGATAGAAAAATGTAGCTGCCGGTGTATTCTTCACAAATACGAATTAATATTGCAATAGAAATTGGTTAACGATTTCTGTGTTAACGCGTTGCAAGATTAAGCAGTATAAATGAGGTGGGAGTTGCTTGAGAAATGAATAGTTAACATTTGAAAGGAAAATCATCAGTTATGAGAGAATAAAGTTACTTACATCGGCAAGAGAGGTAACACATAAAGGACAAGCTGATGAATAATCCAAGCAACGATCCAGACACATCCAACAATACGTGTGGCCACATGGCGTGGTTACGGGTTTCCATAAGAGTCGACAACACAGAATACAATCTAATTCGCTGGCGGTGCCACCGGAAAGTGGCGGAAAAAGTATTTCGCCGGGTCTGGTTTCGAGCCCTGTGAAAAATAAAAGTTTCATTGGATGCTGCACTACTTGTAATTGGTTCAAGTGGACGATTTTAGTCGCTCAACTTCTTGAATTTTATACAATTTTCGTAGAACTTGGTAAAATTTTGACACATTAAGATTCATGGATCCGTGATATTGATAATTTGATAACTCTAAAAAATGATCGCCCCTTGTCCCCGACACTACTGAATAATCTAATAAGTATTAAGGACGTCAATCAAGAATGATCGCTGAATGATCTCCTGCAGTGTTTCAATTTGATTGCAACTAACTGTGTTAAAAAGAATATTATTAATACGATTAATTTGCTTCGCTATCAATAAGAAATATATCTGGTTGTACAGTAAAATAACGAACAACTTCTTTTCAATGTTCACGCGTTGAATGAACTTTACTTTCAAATAGCACGGAGATTTGTTTATCAATGGTACGCATTCAGTCACGCGAATCATGGTAAATGTGCAAGTACAGTTATTAATATGAAATGTCAGATAAAATGTAATCGGCTAACCTTTCCAAGCAATAATTCGTCATTCATAAGAAAACGTCGTTGCATTTAGCGACCAACAATCTAACCAACTTGAAAAACGTCGCAAAGGCAACTTCAAACACCGCTGATCGTACTTAAATAAAATCAGTGAAGTAATTACTTTATCTGTTCCCTCACATTCATTACCGATTTGCAGTGAAAGTAAAAGCAAAATGTTCTCATTTCAACAATGTTAAAGCACCGACATAACGCTAAATACGTTTACGTAAGTTCTGTCACTGTTGTTATTATTATTATCACTTCTTGTGTTTATTTTTACACTTTTGAGGGTCGCAATCTCTCCGTGGCCCGTCACACATGATTTGTTAGTTAATATTCCAATACTCGCTACTCACTTTTTAATTTTTCTATGTCCTGATACAATCGATCTAGGCCAGCTTGCAGCTTCGTATTGTTTTGCGGTGCTGTGCTTGACAGGAGCCTCCTGCTAACAGTCTGCAATGAACCAACAAGCATAATTGGATTAAGCGTGAACTTTAGTCTCAAATTATTAGGATTGACGCGATTAAAGCTCCTTTTCTTCAGAATACAAGTTATCTACGGAACGGGGCGCCACAGACTTGCGTAACATTTATTGGATCGTTGCGCAAGCGGGGAATCTGCTCGAAACCTAATTCGTCGATATTTCATTTTGTCTTTTCACTTGTAATCATTGCGATTACATTATCGTCCGTAATTATGTCGAAACTTCGAATCTTTTATTCGTACGGGAAAGAAAAGACAAAGGAGAGGCAGTGACAATAAAAAAATTATGTAAATATACATATATTCGTTATTATTATTCCGATAGGCGCTTTATATCGACTTCTTTTTTACTCTATTTATGAAATTTCGAATGAAAATGCAATAAGAACGAAATCTTTTTTATGTCCCAAAAAAATTGCAATATAATTTGACGAACCATAAGAAGTCGAAGGATGAAAAAAGTAAAAGAAACTAAATGCCCGTCGATCAACATTACTGGTGAATTTATTGTTGTATCTACAAAATTTTCCAATAATTCTGCAGTCTGTATCCCAAATGATAAAACACGAATTGAAGGGGATTTTTTATTTTTCAAACAGGGGGATTCGTAAGAAAATCGTGCGACGGATGGTTATTATTGGTTAATGAACACCGACGGGGCTTATCCTGACCACAAGATCGATAATAATTGAAGTGCAGAGTTTATATAAGTTCCAGCCGTTTACTACCGCCGCGATTACCGTATTTCATGTCGAGCAATAATAATTGCAAATTGTTCATTATGTTTTTCTCACGATAACAAGTACACGTGTCAGAAACAAATACATCCACTGATTCCCTCAAACCAAACGAAACGACCAATGATCAGATATCGCGAGTGCACGGTACAATTAAGATATTGATTACCGTCATGGAAGCAATCACATATTACTCGACGCAAAGAGATAGAAAATGTGACACGGAAGAAATTTACAATTAAGTAACCGGATTGTTAATCGAAACTTCCTTGGGTAAGATAGTAATTATGTTTATTGTCTTTCAGCTCTAATGGTGTTCAAACGATTTAATTTCGGTTCATTTAATGTTACAGTTTAATCATTTCCGACAAGTGTACTCGTGCGAAATGTATAATTGAATTGTAAGTGATAATTAACAAAACAAATTGTGTTACCACCGTAAAACATACAAAAAGAAGGGGAAGAACGAACAACCCGTGTACCAAAAATCACGATAAAACTAAATTCGTACCTGACTGAACTCTTCCTCGCCGCCGCTGCTATTATCTTCGCAGTCGGAAACATTCAACGTTGCTCTCCTGTTCCTTTTCGTGTTCATCAGCTGGTGACGACTCCTGACGCGTGACACACCCTCCGTCAGATTGTACGGTGCACGGGATGGCACGTTGTAACGACGATGCCCAGACGACAGCACTTTGTACAGTACCTAAAGACAATAGTAAACGATGTTCTTTTTTGTCATTGTAATGCAGTCGAACGGTGAAAGCCGCGTCCTCTCCATTCTTTGTCATTCAAGATTCGCGTGTTCCGTGTTTTCGCGAACACAATAGAGACGTTCCTCTGTAGCTGCCCGATGTTCGATGCAAATGCGCCCCGTAAATCCTTGTAAGTAGAATTTACAGCAGCTTTGCCGTGGCCGTGAGGAATGCGACTTAATTGTAACGCCGTTTTTGAACACGATACGATCACGCGTGAGACGTTGCGCGTATTAAGCAGGTGAATCTTCGATTGCATGGTTTGGTATTCTTCCAATTGGCTTATGCGGATGAGTTTGATACCGTACGAATAGTTGTTATTTGAATTGGCTGTGTACTGTGACGAATTATTACACCGGATTTCATAATATCGCAAGTACTGTGAAAGCAATACAAATATAGCAGAGGGAAGGAAACTCAGGTGTTGTACCTCTGCGTTTGAGTTAAATGTGTAGTGTTTCTTTCGTTTGAGTAGGGTTTAAGAGGAAATAAATGATTCGCGAATGAAATGTGGAGGAAATTTTCTATCTTGTATTTGTTAGTCATAGCGCCAATGTACATATGTTGAAATAGCGAGCGCAATTCCTTTTACTTCAACAGGTAACAACATGTAACGTACTGTGTGCTTATATTTCGCAGCTCAATTGTGCAAGTGTAATTTCTTGAATACACTGCCGCAAGATGGCAGGGGTGTTGCATCGCCAGTTGAGCCTCGAAAACCGTACAAAAAGAATGATTCCTCGATCTTACACAAGTATCGGTGCAGCTTGCGCCAATGATTCCACCAGCATTTCCGTTGCGCAATGACTGTTCGAAATTCAATTTGCTCAGCCTGTTCGATTGTTTCGTCATTCGACGAATTCTAATCCCCGTATCGACGAGCGGCGTCGTTAAATTAATAGAAGAAATCTGTGTACAACATGTATTACACTCAGACGAATTCGAAATGGAGTATCTATTGTAAAATAGAATCAAACGTCATTATTTTAACGCCGACACTGATTACTTTGCAAAGTGATAATTCTGTGTTTTTTGTTTGTGTAAAACACCCTTTCGAAGTACAACTACCGATCGGAAAGCTGACGTTAACGAGAACTTAATGAGAACGAATACGATTTCAGATACGAAAAGTTTGATTACAATTCGTTAATTATCAATCATCGATAGATATTGCAATTGAACACAATTTTCCGGGTCACAAATTCTCTACTTTCCGAAGAGTACTGTTTCATGGGCGCATAATCCTATTAATATAATATATAGAATCAAAGGAATCCCTGATGGAATTAAAGTGAATCCTCGACGATATTCGGTTAAACATTTGTAAGACCGGCAACTACAGCACGACAGGAAGTTTATATTTCTCAGATGAGTCAGAAGCGGATCGTGGAAAACCCTCGAAAAACCTCAACTCTACAGCTGCACAGGACATACGAGCGACCGACAGGAAAATGATATCAGCGATTTGAAGAGACGAACATATCAAGTTGTGCGCAATTATTGATGGCCTTGCATCCAATGTGGACTAGCCTTGGGTCAGTCACCTGGAGGTCCTTGTCGAACGCTCGACCATCGTCGATTGATACGGCGACTTGGAGGTCAGCAGGGAAATAAATTCGCACTTTTTCTTGCCCGCTCGACTTCTTTTTTGCCGCGCGTAGGAGCTGTTCACGGCTTTATTATATAATAACGAATCGAATTGTATTCGCGTCTCGGCAGCCTAATGTGCCGGTTTATTCATGAATGTCAATCCGCGGTATATTTATGCCCGACTTAGCTCGTACATCTTCACGCCCACGGTGGATGCGAGCGTATTCTCGCTCACTGAATGTCTTTTCTGAAAATTTACGGGACGATTACTGTAACCTGATTCCAATTGAAGCGTCGCGTCCACTTTTTGCCACATCTTCCCGTGGACCTTTACGTTTGGTAACATTGGAGCTTTAGCGCAGTCTGTTTAATTATTTCTCGAAACAATGATGGACATTCGGATGTAATATTTTAGTGCTTTCAAGATACATATCCTTATAGAAGTTACTATGTGGTATTGTGTTAGACGATGTATTTGGTTGTTAGTGGGTCGATGGGAAACTGTTATTTGACGGAAAATCTTTTAATTAGAGCTTTGAGACCATTAGAATGAGTTTCTTTTGTATAAAGCACTAAAGTTGATAACTTTGAAGAAAAGAGTTGGACAGCTTAGGATAACCACTTTGATGATGTATCAAATAAACAAATGTTCTAGCTTCTGTTTCTAGTTGAATAATCTTCGTCGTTCATTCTGTATAATGATTAAGTCAAAACAATTTTCTATCGGAAACAGAGTTAATACGGTTTAATTAACCTTTTGATTTCCGCTGCCACGCGTAATTCTGGACGATAGTGAATTTGTTAGGCTGTAAACGATGATTATAATTTCTATCAGTATTTTCTGTCTTCCACTGCTCTATGTACATAGAGACAACGTTCATGCTGATTTTATTCGACAAACCGTTGTAATTGTTCGCTCAAACCAAGCACAATGGCCATTCATCTAATTTAAATCGATGATATCGATCATTTATTAAACGCGTATATTGATGAACAAAGGAGGCGTCGATTGTCATTGTGCGCAATTGAATGTGTAATTAACGGCATTGTTTACTCGAACGGGACGGCGAAACAAGAAGCCATAATTTTGCGTACAAATTCGGGAATGTTGGTAAATACACATTAATACGTTGCTATACATGTTTTTGATTCACATTCTCGCATAAAGCTTCGAACTGATTTAAACGCATCCACAAATTTGTATCGATTGTATAATGTTTCACCAAATCAATGCCGTACAAATATAATTTCCCGAATCGAATATTACGTAAAGCACAATGTATTGAATAAATATGTAATTTTGCACATAAAAGTGAACTGCGCAATCAAAAATTTCTCATCACTTTTTCGTACATTCTGCCCTCGAATTTTCACAAGTGGGACCCACAATCCCCCGAATGGGGAAGACTTGCAAACACGTGAAATATATGCAAATGCATGGAAATTCATTTTCAGAGAACTACGTCGCCCAGGTGCAGTCACTATTACGAGTGACCCGTTGGCATCGCACGCATCGTACTAACTAAAAGAGCGAAGTAGAAACGTATCGAAGGAAATCGTACAATTTGTACTCCAAATTATAAAATTACTATCGCACGCGTTTAACATTGCAACGTGTATCCGCGCGACAATCTAATTATTCTCGTCGGACTTCGGTTACGAAAACACGGGGGGTCATGCTCGACGAAGAAAAAAAAGAAGGAAAAACCAAAAATCGCAATTACACGTCGCTTCGGCACAAAGGTATTACAAGGCCCGCATACAGTATCGCGAAACACGAAAACATCATTTTTCTTGTCGGCGAATTTAATGAAACGGCTGGCACGAGAGCCTGAACCGCGACAAACACGCGTCACGCAACAAACAGCACGCTCTCCGCGGACAGCGTGTCTATTCGCGAATGGTTATCATTGCCCCGGCATGGGTCACTCACCTGACGGCTATCGTACCGAGTCATTAAGCTACACCGCTAACAGTCGTACCGGAAATACCGTCGCGCACAGACGTCCATTTCTTTTATGTACGTTCGTGACTCCATCGCGATATCTTGATCTCTCTTTCGCTCCTTTGTACCGTTCGTTCGCACAGTATTTATATGCACGCTGCATGTGCATCTCTCGTTGCTGCACTGAAACACCAGCTTATCCCCCATCTGAATAGTGCGAACGCGTAATATCGTTCCGTGCTTTGAGACGTTTTTCGTGAACTGTCCAGCGTGGTATTTCCGATGCACCAGTGATCGGAATCTAGGATACTGTTCCGTAATATTGTTGCGTTGTTCAATTTGACTAGATATTGTATATGTGTAGAAGTTACGTTTATAGATAGCAGTTACGTTTCTTTCTACCTGGAATAAGATTACTGGTAGTTTCTGGCGTTCCTGGCGAGCGATAAAGCTTCGCCGATTCCTCGCTGGCCCGCAATTTTTATAATTTAACGCACGGATATTTTTACGATATATGTATTTGATGGGGGATGAACGATGTGTATTGTTTGACAGACTTCGAGCACGAGATATGCCGTGCGTCACAGCGTAGACGGGGTGATATTCGCGACGATTAAATAACGCGGACTTCTTGTAAGGAAGTATATGGAAATTATTAGTGGACTGTATTGGTTGGGTTAGTGTGTACTTCGGAAGAATACAGACGGATTTACAAGTATGTAAAAATCTATTGTATGCCTTGGCGTGAGTACGAACGCGAACACTGAACGAATGTATGCGTAGTATGAATGAACGATGCGCATACGTACGAGAGGCTTAAATGTGTAGTAGTAGCTTAATGGAAGGAAAAGGTGTACTGTTCTGAATCGAAAGTTGATACTGTCGTTATAGCGTTTTACGACTAAACAAGGTGGATGTGGTAGTAGAAATGATTGAATGCCTCCAATAAAGATCGAAAACAGACTTGTATTATCATCGTTTTATCATATACTGTTAACTCACGT
Organism: Nomada fucata; assembly: GCA_948146005.1. Classification (NCBI taxonomy): domain Eukaryota; kingdom Metazoa; phylum Arthropoda; class Insecta; order Hymenoptera; family Apidae; genus Nomada; species Nomada fucata. The sequence goes on from OX411275.1 coordinate 13,203,907, forward strand.
TTGCCGGATGGGTAGAATTAAATGCAGCGATACCTATCGATTGTGCTGATTACATATTAATTAATGTGACTTTAATTACTCAAGGAACTGGACAGGAAACATAGATATAATACGTTACTCCGATAACAATAGATTGTTCTATCTATCGAGGCTGTTCTCCCTCGATAAACCAATACAATGCGATCCTACTACGGGTTTGTTACATTTATCATGTTTCTTGTACATTCAATGAAAATGAAAAATCTTTTATGTATACATTGTTATTGGATTCCGTTCGTGCTTAATACAACAGCCACGCAAACAATTATACGGCCCACGCATATATGAATGTTGAATGAACCGATTTCCTTTGAAACAACTTGTCAGAAATGGCAATGATAACATTTCCAGGTTGTCCGCTCTTATTCACGGGACGATGTACAATTTACGTTCGTGTACAAATCAACATACCTTGATCAATTCGTGACGTACAGCTTGAGGATTCTTGTCGATGGCCACACTAATGCATAGGGCGAACAACGCCTCCTCGTGCCTACCCAGAGCTGACAAAGCCACCCCTCGTCTGTAATGGCCCTGTTACAAATGAAACAATAATTATAGTAGGTACGTGATCAGTTTGATGTAACAAAAAAATATATTTCAAAGCTTTTGCCGCTACGGTATTTCTTATATTATATTTTTCGTGATAGTAATTATTTGTAATTTTCAGTTTCCAATGCAATCATAAAAATAGGTAAATCAAAATCTTTAATCTTTGGTTCAACAAATCGTTCAAGTTCGTTATGAGATATTTGGATTCTTCAGGGTGATCAAATTTTCTGTTAGAGAGATTTGTGGCATTTAGATTTATGAGTGACCCGGCAATTATTTTTCATTGAAATAGTTCATGGATGATACGTCAAGCATTTTTCGTCATTGTTGCGTGTCACTTCCGTAGTTAAGGAGAATGTTATCGTACGTTGATTCATCCTAGTTATCATATTCGGGCAATTTATGTATGCGCCTAGCTACCACAACGAGAATATGATCAAAACTCTCCGCATTATTCGCAAACCTTTTATTGTTTAAATTACGTATTGGTCAGACGAGCGTTTAAAAATTGTAAACCAATGAAGAAATTAAAAATCAAGATAAACCGATCTTGCCTGTCCATCTTAACGTTTGCATTTGCCTAAAGGATAAACAATCCTGTAGCCCACGCAAGAATATTATATTTTATAATATTTTCCGTGTAATATGTATAAATGCTGTTCACATAATACGTATTAACCGTGGTAAAAATCGTCGTGCTACTTATATACCATGATTCCCACGAGACACTTGTTTTGAACCCGAAACGTACTCCTCTCGGATGAGGGGTTCTGATATCTATAACGTCACGTGTGATTCGAGTGAGTTTGGATCATGATCAGATTAAGGGTAGAGGGACAATACGTCGCCAAAGCATCCGATCGAATGCCGTGCCAAGTGGAAGAAAGACACTGGCTCTCATGTGTTGCTTAAACAGCGAAAGAACAAAAGAATCGATGTTTACCTACATTTAACGTTAATCAAATCGTCAAATATTCTGCTCGATTTTCGCCAATTAAAACTCTGTTTCGTAAAAACCTTGTCAAAGAGTTGGAAACGATATTGATAAAAAAAAAAAGGAGTCTCAGATTATCGCACATAAAATCTAATTATGGCGTGTAATCTTTGTCATTCGAAGATTGTCGAAAATAATCCGCTAAAATGATATCATGGTAGCAAAAAGTAGTTTCTCACCTTGCCCCAGTCCGATCGTAGCCTAACAGCGTGGTCGGCATCCGTGAGGGAGGCTTGTGGCCTATTCAGCAGGAGCAAAACGTGAGCCCTGTTGCTAAGATGGAGTGGGCTGTTTGGCGCTGAAACAGGAGAAAACACAGACGTAAAGCAGAGCTAGAATATTGCCTCCGTCGAGTGCAGACGGGAATTCTCTTGGCAACAAGATCGTCCCTTGTGTTTTCTAGGAAAACCTTTACTCTCTGATTAAATTGAGGTGAAGATTTTATGTAACGGCGCAGAAGATTCTCAGCTAAAACTGTCATGTTTACTGTTTATCGGTGAGGCTTTCTTTTCAACCCAAATTTCACATCCGTGCATGTATATACGTTGTCGACTAACAGTTTGGAACCACTTCCACAGTTGTGAGTACAAATGCTGGATAGATTCAGTCGAAATTAATATCACGGAGACCGATAGTATCGAGCTTCGTCTCGAAACGTTCCAGCTTGGATATATTGTTAGATTTTTGGGGTAAAATTATTAATCGGTCATAAAAATTTCTGTGTAACTAGAGATGTCTGTTGGTCCCAAACTTTTGGCCGACCCCGTATGTATACGAATAATCCACGTAATCCATATTGCATTTTCTCGATGCAGAGTTTTGCCAATCATTCGGAATATACTTCAGAAATAAACACACTTGTGTACACTTTCAGTTTCCTAACGTCTACACATGTATCATCATTCATGATTATTAAAAAAATCATGGTTCATATGTTACTTAGATTTTAAAGGATAAGCAACGGGCAGTGCGAGTGTCGTCTCAGGAATATATATAAGTAATTGCCACGGTCATTGGACAAGTGCATGAATATTTGAGTAAGGCAGAAATATTTTATTCCCGTTGGATCGAGTTCTGCGATAAGTGCACTGTCGTTTAGCAATGATACATATCAAGAAATGCGAACAAAGATACTCCTGTTGCATACGAATCTTCAAATTCTTGTTTCGCACTCTCCAAATTACTACACAAGCCTCATTCTGACATTTTTATTCGACGGGCGTTCGTGTCATGGAGGAACCGCGACGTAAATATCGATTGCGGGGACAAACATTTCGGACGAGTGAATTATTCATAAAGTTGCCTCCCTTATTAAGAAATTACTAGTTGTCGGCGAATCGTTAATTATCGGGAACATTCTACGAATCGAATAATGATTTCCAAATGTCTCCAGTATGGCGTAAGGATCAATTTATTATTAACAGGAGTACATTATGATAGAGCCTGATGACAATAATAATAATCAACCATTCGATTCGGTAATGAATTATATTATCGAGTATTGTTGCGTAACAAGGGTTTCTTGCCGAATTTATTCCGCAAGCGTGCTGCGTGCTAAATCTTTTTTTTCCATTGTATCGATGCAACCTTCAGCAAGATTTGGCTGGAGGAATACAAAAAGATCCCGTGTGGCGGATCGTTTCAACGTCAAGGAGAATGTAAAATGCAAGCTGAACTCGACGAACGAAAGCTTGCAATTAAACCATACTAATTACATAATTGGCTTACATAAAGCGACAGACAGCGGAATTGAATGGTCGTCTTTCTCTGCGTTCAACCGACTTCACGCTGCATCGTCTTTGAACGGTCGAGTTTTGTTATAGAGGATAGAAACGGGATATCCGTCCTGGAAATCCGTGCAAATTATTTATGACAATTATTGGAACGCGTCGTTATAAAAAAGGTAGGTATAATTGGAACAGTAGAAATAACTATTCTTCATGTTCTTAGAACATGTTCAGTGTGATTCGTTTATAAGGACGGAGGAATAATAATATTTCTGAACTTTTCGTTGGAAATGCTGGCCAATATCGATAGGTATCTAATTTCTGCGCCCGAAAAATACGAAACACAACGTAGTATATCATTTCTTTCGTATTCAGTCATGAAAGTACAAGAGACACAAATGAAAATTTGTCGTTCCTACAATTCCTTGCTATTCTTCCGATTCGAGTAAACTACCACTCCGTTCAAAAATGAAAATCAGCTCCAGATAATTCGTCGATTCGCCAGATGTGCGAATAAAAGTCTGATAAGATACGTTTTTCGAGAGTTTGATATTAATTTATTCGATATAGAGAATATTTTGCTCGTCGTAGGTACACGTACTGCACATCGACCCGAAGAGGAACGGATTCCATCGAAATCGTGGACCTATTTCGAGAAAGTTACATGACGAAGTTCCAGCGTAACGTGAGTGCATTCGGCTAACCTGAACGTCTCGCTCATAGTAAACTTTACCTTGAGCAAATTATAGGATCAAACGTTGCATTAGAGCGATTCGTTTGATCGACGTTTACGGGAAGAAGAGCAGAACTAATTCTGTTTCATTACTTTCGATCTGGTGTAATGGTAGTGTTGTATACCACGATCTGGTATAAATTATTCGATCGTGATGAAAATACCGTTATTTTTTACTTGCAAATATGGCTGACTTCCAGTAATACAAATGTTACTTGCCGTTTGGATAAAGAAATTTGATTTATTGCTTTGTCGAAACAGTTAGTTTAACAAATGTTCTTTGAGATCTTCCTTGTTATAAATCATAGTGGGCACAAGCGATTCATCAATGATTTATTGCATGAAGAATACCATATTAATTACATGCAATGGAAAACGAAATTAGAAGGAAGATTCGTCATCATGATTATTAATTAATGATCCTATTCCTCATTATGTTATAGAGTTACACGAGCATTAATTACTTACTGCCAATGATTCAATATCACTACGTTCATTATTGATCGGGAAATATAAATTTTCTATATTTGTACATAGTCGTAGGTACTCATACTTATGGTTGGTCTAATAGTATATAAATTCTCTCTATTCCCGTAAAGCGAATAATATAATCAATACTAGACTCTTATAACTATTCTTCTGCAGAAGAAGAGTTATGGTCTTGGCGCAATATCTGGTTTAAATTAATATTTTTCTTATGTTTCCCACGCCACTAAATTCGTCACTCTCTACGACATACTAATCGCAAGCACGATAGCGGCAGAACAGTTACATTCACCACGGATAAATATTTCTCTTTTAACACTGTACATAGCACCTTCAATTGATCAAAATAAAATCAACTTTCCTTGCTTTCTGTAACAATGTTTCGAACGTCCAAGTAATCGTTCCTCGCGTATTTCAACAAACGTGCACACAGAACTCACGGAGTTACTTAATAAATTCGGCCCCCGATAAAATATCATATCTCAGATCAACGAAAAATGAAATATTTTTACGCTTTAAGCCTATTGACAAATGATATATTACAATCTAACGAGTGCTATCAATCTAAAAATCTTTCTCCAAAACTATTCCCGATGACAAAACGATCTGATCAATAGCGTATTCTCCTATTGTCGCAAAGTGCGGTTGTCGCGCACGCGACAATCCGCGAAACCCGCTTAAAGGAGATTTACGACGCAGTCTGCCCCACGGTCAGCATTGATAAATGAACCTCGATGAGTCGATTCGACTTGGCATTGGCGGTGATTGTGCGTGCCGGAAATTCGTCCTCGACCGAGCAAGGGCCTCTAGCAACGGAGGCAATGACATTGCTCACAATGCCAGGATGCAGCCAGTCTGCATCGGTCGATGCCACTGTCCAAATTGTTACGCTCTCGACATGCTTTCCTTCGTGTGGGGACGTGGCGGCACAAGTTTTCAATGCAGCGACGTCGGATATACCAACGGCACTTCGATGATGAAGGAATGGTGAATGCACTCCAGAAGAACGATGCGAGACAAAAGTCGCGGTGAACGGACGTGTTCGGTTTTCGTTTGGGTATAATATTCGTGGAAAGTGTGGGTAATTTAAACGGACGATAGAATAAAGAGCAGATACAGCCGATATAATTTACGTTGGGTACAATCTCATTCGTTCTGATTGCTGGTTTTCTGAAATTCTGCAAATTCGGCCGCGCCCGTCAGTTTCCGTTTCGATAACGGGAAAGTGGAGCATTTTTCGTTGGAAATAATTATGTTCGTAGTGCAGACTGGGGGCATGGTCTGTTTTATAAAATTAAATTCGAGATTGATACGCCGAACTTCCCTCGGAATGCATAATAATGCATTTTATACAATAGCAATGCAATAATAATTGACACTTCTGTAGGCAGTAAATTATGTAATTGTGTACACTTTGGAAATCGTCGTCTCATTACAATAATGAGGAATGGATTGCTTACAATCCAAACACTTTGACAGAACACATATATGTAATTGCAAATTGGCGCGGATGGAATTAGGCATGTAAGTATGCAAGAAATGGCCATTTGTAAAATTGTCACGAGGCCTTGACGAGGTTGGTTTTACGATGGCAAATGTCATGCCGCGCGTGGCGTAGAATCGATATCGTACTTCCGGCACGGATGTTCGAGGATGAATAATACGAGAGAAAACACAAAGGGGGTAAATAATATGCATTTAGTACCAGTTTGGTATAAATGCAACTCCTTTGCGAAATAAAAGCATTCCCCTTTCAGAGGAGATCCTTCGTATTTCATTTATGCAGATGCATTTATCATGGTCTTCTTTTATTTACATGTACCAGTAAATAAATGATTGATACGGCTAGAAACTGAGAGGTACTAATATTTGCACGATGTGAGAAACATATTTGCCCGTTTAGAATCCGGGGAAGACTGAAAGTGCACGCTATCGTGCAAGGTATTTGTATTATATAGCACGCAATTATAAATCACTGAATGCAGAAGCTTCTTTGCGCATCACGAGCACTAGAGTAAAACTTGATGCAATTTTAAACCATTCCCCGAACCTCCGCTCGCAATTATCCCCCTACTCTGTAAAGAGCCTCAATTTTCATTCCGCTCTCTAATGAAATTAATTATCCTTAGCACAGTAACTTGACGAATAGGGGAAGATAAATAAAAGTACCATTGTAATTGAACTTGTATTTTAAATTGTATTATTAATCTTTTACTTCATAAATATGCTATAAAATCAGAGTTTCTATAAATTTGTATGGGTTGTAGTATTTTTTAAATATTTTCATTATATTCACACTATTGCATATTATTACAATAAAATCTATTACCAAACTTTCACTGAGATTTTAATATTATATGTTTCTGTAAAATAAATATGCTGAAAATGCAATTTACTCAAGAGTACATGATACTTTACTTCAGCCCGTTCATATTGGAAGGATTTTAGGTGGAAAAAGTAATCGTAGAAATACAATTTTACCGCCTATAGTATTATTTGAAAATTTAGAGAAAGCAAGTAACGCTACGAATTATACATAACGTAATATTATGCAATTTCTAGGACCTCTAATTTAATAATTAATTGCTGGAGGACAATGTTCTGTTTGCAGATGCGTTTAAAAGTAAACGTCCGAGCTGAAAGAACGCTTAAATCCTTAACAGCACGTTCTATATAGAGGTCAACGTCGCTAAGAAGCCGAGTTAAAAGAGCGCTTACATCCTTAACAGAACGTTCTGAATGCGGCTCCACGGGCAGAAGAGTGCTTACATCCTTAACGAGCAAACGTGGCCCATAAATTCCCCATTTAAAATTCCATGTTCTTCTGAGAAGAACAACACTGAAACGAAGCGTCGTTTACTACTTCGAAGGAGATTAATGTTCAATTTTTTAAAACATACGTGAAGCAATTGTCAATGAAGAAACGCGTGCAAAACTCAATTCATCTGGAGTATTTGAAACGAGAAATCGCGACATATTTAACAAAGTTATTTCTACGTAAAATAATTTTTCATTCGGATAAAATGTCCTGATCTAATTGCGAAAATTGAATGGAAATAAAACGATGTCATTCATAAATTTATCTACCAAGCATATGTATAATTTTCTTCTTCAATATTCACTTAGAGAAGTATGTAAAAATTGAACGGCACGTTAAGCGTACAGGAAAGATATTCGATTCATTGAAAAGTAACAGATATCCAGATGTAACCTTAAATGACCGCACGCAAGGAGAGGCTCTTGCGAGAGTGTTGCACGAGAGCAGGATGTGGGGTTCAATCGATAGAAGTTCGTTCCGAGAACGAATTACAAGCTGCAGACCTCTGCAAAACTTTCACACAGACGCAAGTGATAATCTGCCTACACCAATACCTCCTGCAGACGAGCAAAAACGAAGAATTGCTTAATTGTTCAACCAGCAGCGCTGTATCACATCGTTTTTCTGACAAATAGGCCACATAAATCGTGAACGAATTATCTAGGTGCCGTTTTTTCCCCTTTCTTTTCTTACCACGAGATACACGCAGAAGAGATTAAACGTTGAACGCGCTCGACATACATGTGAACTTTTTCCTTGAATACATCAGACACACGATCAGTCGGCGAAGAGATCCAGATGCTGCTTAAATTGACCGAATGAATCATTGGAGAGCATGTAAAAGTGCCATGGTGGTTCTTGCCTATTCATTGAACCTTATTTTGCTTCGGTTCAAGAATAGATGGTTTGACAATTTTGTTACACGTGAATGCGAAGGAAATAAAAAAAAAAAAAAAACGGAGTTCAGAGCGATGGAAAATGGTAAATGTAATGACAATGTTCTTCTGAGGTAGAAATAATGTTTGATTTGTCATATGAACATCGTTTGATTTTCAGAAGATTCATAACAAAACGTGGAAGTTTGCGCCGAGTTACAAATTTAAGGCTAGTATCTTTAAATTGGAAACCAAATATAATCGCTGTTTAATTAAGTCGTATGGCAAAAGTCATCGTGGAACTGTATTGCAATAGCTGTATTTGTAAACGCAGTCCCTGGGAAAATTGAATGTGTCATACCATATTATCTTTTTCTAAAGTAATCGAATGCTTAGACGCGTAGTGGGTGAGTAATCGATTACACAGTTACTCCACTTAATCAACTTGATTACAGTTTAAAGAGGCTGCGTTTAACAACCGCACGTTTAGTTGCGGATTTATTTCATCCTGGTATAATTTGTGCTTGCAGTTTCTCGTAAAACAAGAAAATTACCGCGTTTCTTTTAAATTGCATGTCTCTAATGGCGTGACTCCAAACATTATTGACTTACGGTTATTTAAAATAGAAATACATTACTCACGGCTCAATAAGTATGCGCAGCTATTTTCCATATAATAGGTTGTTTATTATACATATAGGTTTGGTACTGCGCTTCGTCTTTATTTGGAAATATACACGTCACTTATATGTGAGAAAGATAAATCACGCATATTCCAATATTTATTCCTCATGAAAGACTGTTTCTTATTTTGCGAACTTCCAAGGCCAATTTCTCTGTTTTTTAGAAAAAAATTATTGAGTATTTCCTTTAATTCGATAGATACTAGCGCGACTGGAATCATATCGTAAAGGCATAAGTTTCATCAAGAAAATAATAACTCCTGTGCTGTGGCGTTATCCAAATTCAATGTTTTCAATGGTGAAAAAGTACCTTGAAGGTAATTATTCCGTGAGCCTAATAAAGCTAAGAAAAATAGCAAATTGAATTCAAACGTTTTTACTGACTTTCTAATTAGGTATATCGTAAATGAATAGTACCAGAACAGAATAAACTATAAACGATCTAAAGCTTGATAGTCTCTTGAACGTTACTGTTGAACCTATGTTATCGTTCACTGTCACTTTTACAAGCTTCGTAAATCCAGCTACAGTTTATACTCTATTACTAACGATGTATCACGGCGATGAATGCATTCGATACAGGAGGCACGAGATGTAATAGCAGTAATAGAGCGTATTGTAAAGAAACTGCTGGACGAAAAAACGTCATTGATTCGCTACAAACTGCTCGTGCGGGAAAAAACATCGTTTATAAAGCTTGTACGGAGTTCGAAAGAAACCGCAATTGTGGGAAGGGAAAAAAATGGAAGAGTAAAAGAACAAACATACCTGTTAAGTAATTAATTAGATGTACGATTAGAACGACTGAATAAATCAGAACATTGATACCGAATCATTTTATTGAAACGTAAAAAGCAAAGCGTTTCATTTGTTGCAAACCGTCAGGTGCAGTTCACTGTTCCGGTTATTTTCATTTTATTTTTATTGCATTGGTTTTTGTTCCGATGGAAATTGTGCAAAACTATGGGCAACCTGAAGAACAAAACTGCTTAGTGAACCGTTAACGAGGAAGGATACCAAGCGACGACGTGACTCATAAAGTATAAAGGAATTGTAAGAGATAGTAGATTAATAATAGAAAGGTCGTGGTTTCGGTTAGCCTTAACTTTCAGCCTTAATCGTCATAATTACTAAATAATTAAAACCGACTTTTCCTTTACGCCATTGAATTATTCAATTTTATTATTGTTCCCTCTTACAAAAGTCAGTTACGGTAATCAATTTCACGAGTAATCCAGTCATGAAATTATATTAGCATAATTTATTCTATTTAATTTTTCATTAAAAAAAAATCGATGAATAAATGCAATCTTTTCATCTCACAAGTAATCGCATTGCAACTCTTTAAATTCGTTGCAATCATAATTATGCTGTATTCATAATCAATAAAAAATATTTGCCATTGACTTAGAGTAGTAACAGAGAGTGTAAAGTTTACCGCATACTTCTAGCGTTTTTCTTCCCAAGTCGACTGACTAGTCAACGAAACAACGCACCGTTTCCTTAATCGATGCAAGGAAGTGCACTAATTGAGATAAGCAAATTGCTTCTCCGCAGCCTGCAAACACCGTTGTTCCCATTTTCTACTGAGGGCAAATTGTTTTCACAATTTCTCCATTTCACTCGTATTCACAGAGCGTACGATATGAAAGCTCCCAATAATATCCCCCCAAACTATTTAACTTCGCGAACCACTCTACGTGATCGTAAAATATAACATAAATTTGCACAAAAATCTTTAGAGAGCCACAAATTACAGAGCATCAGCTTGAAAGATGAGTCGCGGGTATTCTCATGTTTAGTCCTCGTTGAATGAAATATTCTTCTTTAACGCCGTAGGTAATGACGATATTCTCAAAACAATTAGGCACACCAAGTTTCTCAGGCCCATAAGGAAATAACTGGCATGGGTGGCAGGTGCGAGTTTTACGCCCGGAAAATACTACAAGATTGTACAAGTACAAAAATCTATCCGCATAAAAGTAACATTCGCGCAAGGATGGATATTCCATTCAATGCAGACACAGTATTTCATAATCAGCAGAATTTCATTACACATAGCCTTCGAACAGAGAAATATTTATAACACCTTCGCTTCATTAACACATAATACACGCGTAGCCTTATTCCAGAATTGAGCCCCAGTTGCATATGCATAGCTCCGTTGATATAAAATCCAGTGCGCTTACGCGTCCATCCTGGAAACTAACTTGCGGAACCAACTCGCAAGAATCAGAGGCCATTCTAAACGAAAATACAAAATCCGTGCCGCGGCCAAAGGGCCCTCGGTTTGCCTTTTAAAGAAATCCGCCACCCAAAGGCGATCGCGTCGAAATGAGGCTCCGGCGCGAGAAATAATTGCGGGGCAAAAAGAAAAAAAGAAACGCGAGATGGACGACGAGGTAGAAGGCGGGAGAAAGGTCGAGTTCAAGAAGCGAGGTATCAGGCGACGATACCCCGAGCAGGCCAGCAACAGCAGCAACGACAGCATGGCGATGAAGTACTCGGCCGGGTGACCGACCTTTACGTAACGCTTGGCTGTTTGCGCCGGAACGGCTGACGTCCATTCGATCCAACGCCGACGCCGATGCGTCGCCCGATGCAGCTGCACCAGCGTGTCGGGAGACGAACAGAAGATGCCCCTCCCGTGACAATCTACGTTTCCCGCGACGCTAGGCAGCTGTCCGATGGCCTCGCAACTACCTGCGATTCGCGCGCTATCATCGCGACCCGTGAACCCGACGAAGGGTTCACGGAACGAAGAATTGCAGCTGCTGCTAGGTTCGAACTTATCGTTGGAAGTATAGGTCTGCAACGATATTGACGAAAAGTACGGCGAATAATTTTGCAAAACTACGGGGGAGAAAAGAATCACCGAGGTGTCCAGTGCTGGGGGGAAAGCTGTGCCAAAACAAGGGGATTGTGTGATAGGGCTTTTATGGAAAACGGTGGTACGATAGAAATTGCGACATTGAAACTGCATTTCGTTTTTTGTTTTTTTTTAATTTAACTTAATATGCAGATAGCGTAATGAAGGTGGTCTATGTTTTGTACCACTCGTTTCGAGGCAGCTGGAGTTTTAAAATTAAGTACGAACTGAATTGTGTTTGACTGTACAAATAGGGATGTAATTGAACGATTCGATTTCTGATTATTGTGTACAAATGGTTCATAGGTATAGTTAGGTGAATCAATGGAATACAAGATACGTAATAAATTCTACCTTTTTTTAATATTTTTAACTTACTCCACTTTCACAATTATCGGCACAATTGTAACGCAAATTTTTAAGTAATTTGTAAGTTGTCTACGTGATCGTATAAGGCGCGTTGCTGCGTGTTAAAATCATTGCCGCTTCGTTGTTGGGAACTTTATTTCCATACGTGTGCTAAAGGATTGATAATAATATACCAATATTGACATTAAATAATGATCGACGGCGGGCCTCATCAAAGTATGTAACAGGAAATCGACTGGTGGTTTTAGAATGCTGCTAGGGCGTTTATTGAACGTACCTGCATAACGCGCGTGGAACGTGTATATTGATTAAAGTAATTAGAGTCTCGTCTGTATAAAGAATTACTCTTCACTACTAATGGGAATTCGACAACGAGTACGATCTAAATTATAATGGACAAAGCAATTAAAAAGATTTCTTGGCAGACTCAACACTTTATCTTCGAACAACAAAACAACCTTTTCCTAGAGTGCACTTCATAAAAGTTCTGTAGAGAAAGCAATCTCCTTACTTTCTAATACGCATGAGAATCAGCAACCCTGTAACTTGCAATTTCGGCAATATTGAAACAATACATGTTTCAATCGTAATTGCTACAACTATTACCCCCATTATTACCATTTTCCGCAATCTATTCCACAGAAATTTTCCAAGGACCTCCTACATCAGTGGCCCGATCAATCATCTCTTGCTAGAAAATTTCAATCTAAGAAGAAACGACGAAACGCAAAGTTTTCTCCAATATTGAAAATCCTGAATGAAAACAGTGCCTACTTTCTCCGAAATAACTTCAAAGCGCGAATCTCCACCCAGTTAATTACTGTCCTGCTGCATTTTCAATTCGGAATCGTGAGAAGCAATTAAAACTGTCCGTCCGACTAAGCATCGAAATTCTCAATACTCGTACTCCACGCTAGTGCAATTCGAGCAGGGGTACGATCGTTTAATCAATTTCCACGTGTCGTCGCGCAAAAGTAGTAACAGAGGGTTGGCGAGGTATCGCAAGGTGCAGAGGCATGCATCGTATCAACAGTGTGCACCGCATATACTTACGTATGTACGTATATTTCCTCCTTCTATTCTGGCAACGATCAATAACGCTCCACGTGTCGGCTGGTGGAACGTGCGCCGGGACGTCAGCGTCCCTTGACACGCTGCCTGCCAAAGTATGTATTCTATCGCTCATTTCTTTCCGTGCAGCCCAGTTTGCATCATACTTGGAAATCGTGACGACGCCTACTGTGCATACGACACGCGGCAACGATTCCCGCAACGTAAAAGGGTGGAATCGCGCCGTCACCCGGACGGGACCGCGAGCCAAAATAATTACAACACCACGGAGAGCGACTTACGCAACGGTGCCGCTGTACACGAGTGTCGGACAGAGGAAGAACAGAGAAAGGAAAAGACCGATGGAAACGCGTCGAAATCACGATTCTGCAAGGTGGAAGTGGAGAAAAGACCTCCGACTGGCACTGAAGTCACGATGCATGACTTTGGAACTCGAGGAAATTACGTATGGGTTCCTTGAATTCTCTGGCGAACACGAGGCGACGTGAATGAGGCCCAGGCGGAATGGAAGCGTATACGTGTTAATTTTTTGGCTTGTATTGGGTTTACCGGATGCTCTGCTCGTTCTCGAATTCGAAGAAAATAATACATTTTCAGTGCATTTATTAATGTTTACTGAAGAATATAATTTCCATCGTTACCAATGTAATTTAGAAAAAGACATATGTAGAAATGCAATGCTAAAAGAGGGCAGCCATGTGTGTTGAAACTGCGGATGGCATTATCGGACAGAACATTCCGGTAGACCTAACGCGTCTGTTACTATTGGTATCCTCTGGTTCTCGATTGGTATTTCGCGGGACGAATTTTATAAAAGTCAATCTTTCTGTACAGAATTTGTCACCTTGAGCAGGGGTACTTTGAATTTTTGATTTTTCGCCCCCCTGATTTTTAATTCGAATTGAAGCTTAGAAATTTGCCACATTCGTCTGGAGGTATATTAACCAAACGTTCATGCAATGCGCGTGAAATAATAGAAGCGTTCGAGTTGCACTTGCGAGTATGTATAAACAATGGAAATTGCGTAGAAAGTCGTGACTATTGCAACGTGAAACGTGTATGACCGTGCGATTCCTCGAAACGGAGCGCGGAAATCATTGTTTATCGCCGCCTGACACGTTTCACCAGCGTGTCGTGCTCGTTGTAAACGGTAACATTATGTAACGACACTTTAAATGTATAATAAACGTTACGTTATCCGGCCACGATTGGATGCCTTCTGATCGTATTACAAATTGAATTCCACTTTACGTTATTGCATTTACCGTTAAAATAACCCCGGCGACTTGTGTAACTACGGTACCATTTATTTCTACGGGTATCCGCTGAACTTTCGAAAATTACTGACAATACACGTATGTATAACTAATACGATTTCTCTATCTTTTCAGTTTTCCACCGTTTGTGCCCCATTTCCCACGTACAGTCCTTTTCGATGTCAGAAGCTCTGTTCTCAAGTGATTTTTTAATTATCTATATCCGCAAAATCACTTTGATCTAGTTTATACATCCTCATAGAACTGCACACCCTTTTAAAAAGAAGCGTAACCCCGAAACAGGGCCGGAGAAACGATTCTTCACCCTTTGCCTTTACAATTGTTCGCATTGGAACGCGTGCCAGAGCTGACTATGCACTTAATTCCTCCACTGAACTATTGCACAAGGTTGACGATTCACAATACAGTCCTTTCGTAGTGCACGGACCTTCCACAAGTCGCCCTCGTCTTTTTGGCATTTCAAACTTAACCCTTGCCCGTCGAGGTGCGCTTGCCTTTTCCCAATCTTCACGCGCAACTTGTAACACAAGCGTTACGTGCTATTACAAGGCAAAGGGGTTGTGTCAACTGGTGCACGCTTTACCGGTCATTAAATCGAAGCGGTATTAAATTGATCGTCGGGAAACGACCCGATGTACAAAGCGTGGACAACTTAACTTCCGTAACTTCTCCGTAACAGTTCAGCTGAAAATCTTGTTACAAAGGTTTCCACAGTGTCACGGTCCGTTTCTCAGTCATTCGTCCCGAAACGAGAATGCGATTGTTATTCCCACGCGCTTCAGAAGCCGATGGATACCGCCGGGCGGACAACTTTCTCCAAGCCAAGAAAGCGACCATATCCGTTGACCGGCCTCTCGGTTACGCTCTGCACAGAACACACGGCTATTTTTCACGGTCAAGTACTGCCCCGCTGCAGCACGCTGATGCTTTCGTTCGATCGAGTTTCCTAGCTGTCTCTGACCTACTCTCTCGGCCTCCTTGACGTCGCGTCGCCACTTCAGTGCAGTGTTCTCCACTTGTTCGGAGCAATGGAAAGGTAGGATAGCCGGGGGACGAACAAAATGCAAATGCTACATTACAATACACTTCTGAGTACTTGACCAATTCATATATATGGTTTTACTTGACGTGCTGCTTGTTTTATTTAAATAATTTTATTCCCAAGAGAATGACGATCCTCCTCTCGAAAATAAAAACTTGTCTGCAACATTTGCGGGGGAATTGCCCGGAGGACGTATATAGACATTTATCTGCAACTGTAACGCCGCTTCACGGCCTACAGGATTTTCCATCGAACGATGCAACAATTGCAAGAGATGATATGAGAAATTTCCAGGCAATTTTGAAGAAGATTTTATACGCGATTATATGTACTACGAAAGACACGATCGAGACGAAAGTATAGCTCATGAGAAGTGGTTAGGCAACTAGTTACAAAGTAATCACGGGCTCGCCTTGAAGTCATGTAGTTTCTTCGGAGTCCCGATTACTTCCTATCGGTAATCACTTCCTGAAGCGCGGACTTCTAACGGTGGTTTGATACTTCGGTACTCGTCACTCCGGCACAGCTGCGGCGGTGGGAGCGATTTTTATATGGTTTCTTTTTTTTTACCTTGGGTCTGTAATTGATTGCGCATTGCACAGAGGAAT
Source organism: Nomada fucata (assembly GCA_948146005.1). Lineage (NCBI taxonomy): Eukaryota > Metazoa > Arthropoda > Insecta > Hymenoptera > Apidae > Nomada > Nomada fucata. The sequence goes on from OX411275.1 coordinate 13,220,050, forward strand.
GTTTAGCCTCGCCAGAGACTCTAACACGTATGTGTGCGTTTGGTCTTCTTTAAATTGAAATTATTCTGAGTGAAAAGAAAATCAAAATCTGTCGGAGGTACCGACAGATTTTTGATTGGGGAAGTAGGGTTCCCCAAACAAGAAAAACAAAAAACTCGCCCGAATGGTTGTCGGTATAAAATAGTGAAAATGCAATAGGGCAAAAAATTAAATCGATTTTGTTCTTCACTTGAAAAATTTCGCCCCTAAAGAGGTTGATCAGGTGCGTTCATGTTAGAAAAATGTGATTCTTTAGGAGTGCAGTATTTTAATTCCCAAAGTTTATAAAGATTCATGATACATATCCTCGCGTGAACGTCTTTAAAACATGTTCACGCTGTGGTTAAACGAACTTTGATTTTACAAATGGATCTTTTTCATTATTACATAATTATTCCTTAAGTGTGCATGTATTGGGTATTTATACATATATTCAATCGTCGTTTTAATATCGTTTGGATAGAAAATTATCAGATACACGTTTATATAAATTTTAATTCGTTGGCTAACTCTGCAAATGAACATTTCCACATTTATATGAAACTGGAAATTTTACGCTTCGTGCAATAAACGTGGAGGACATTCAACTTATTATCAAACGGTACTCAAGCTTCTGCTATATTGCCAATTAGTACAGCAAGAAATTAATCCTAGAGAGATCAGCAAGCCACTTGTTTGCATCAGGCTTTAATTCGACACACCTGGTAGCTTAATCTAGGGAACATGTCAGAAATAAAAATTAACTTTACAACCCATCATCGGTAATCGTGTCTCCCTTAAATTTCTTCCACTCCTCCAACTTGTTTCACAACTGCTCGATAAATTGTCAACGCTGCGTGACCCATTATCTCCCAACGTCTCCTAATTTACAATTCGTTAACGTCGTTAGAAAGAATGTACATATGTACATCGTCGTGTCTAGAAATATTTGAGTGTCTGAAAATTTGTGCGAGACAGGATGAAACGGTTTGTCAGTCCGCAGCACAAGCCCGCATCAATAACGTTATGCTTCTTCCGGTATGGCAACTAATCCCAACCAAACGTGGCCAATAACGAACCAGTCAGAGCAGACATTCAACGGAATCATTCGTCTCTACGGTGAACCCCATGAACATTTCCTGACGTGGGTATTTTTAATTGTTTGGCAAAACGGGAGTCGTCCATCAATGCTAACTGATAAATAGCTGCAAAAATAGTGTGCGGCTTGATAAATGATGTTCTAAATTTACAACTTTACCCAGTAATAACAATCTCGTATAAGCAACTGGCAAACTTGCATCTCAAGAGTATCGTACAGTCCAAACTAAATTATATTAAGCATTTTAAAAGACTCGTTCGTACGCAAACTTTTACAGAGAAGCACGACTGGGTTCGACAAACAGCTTCATCGAACGCCGTACAACTTGTACCCTTCCGACTCGCAGCGTATTCTCCGCGACAAAATGTACAATCGCATTTAACATTGACCGATCCTCGGCTATTAATATTGAAAATACCTTACCATAAAGTTCTATTTCTCTCGTCTACCGTGTATTCCTCGAAATAGAAACTAACAATTTATCATTCCTCGAGATAATAACTCCCTCGCACAAAAGAGCGTCGTCCTCAACATTTGCGTAATATTCCGTCCGATAACCGGCCACCGGGGTACCCATTTCCTCCACAATAACGTTCCAAATTTGTTCAGTTCCCGTTGACATCTTTTAAACTCCCGCTATATCCACGCTCGTCGGACCGTTTCGCCCCCGTAGGGGTTCTCCAGATAAACGTTCGTGCGTAAAATATTAATTCCGGGTCCAAGGGAATCGATTTCGGTCACCGCCGCAACGGGGTAACAAAATTACTCGGCACCACCGTCGCGTCCAAAGTCGATCTTCATTAAAAACGCACGAACCGCCCGTAACTACCGTCGATCCATGATTCTCGATGGACCATGAAGTCCGCGTATCCACGACCGGTCCGGTGTCCGGTCCGGTGTCCCGTCCGGTTCCGTGGTCCGGAGGCGGAACATACGCTCGCCCACTCTGCCACGTATCCGCCACTCTAAGATCAAAACCGATTAATTTCGTTCGGTCGTCGGAGGGCACACCAGTTACGTTTCATGCGTAGCGCTCGTCCTTACATAACGCTTTTTATTATGTAATTGACAGAAACGTCGACCCTGTGCGCTTGCGTGTACACCACCGGGCAAAAACGTCACCCGACGCAGACGTCGACCTGACGAAATCGCGCCACTTTTCCAGCCGATCGATCCCCGGGCACCTAGCTTTCCCATGCTTCTACGTGTACATCATAGTGTACCGCGTCCACGCTCCGGGGTATATTTCGAATAAAGAAGAAGGGGTCACCGATGGCCGAGGATCCGTACGTCGGCCGCTGTTGACCGCTCGTTGCAATAGCCTCGGCCAGAGGAACGGCGTATCGGGCGGGTACCTACCAAGTGTACGTATACGAGCGGTGCTTCTCGTTAGATAATATAACGATGGCCGAGGCAGCTACGGCCGGGGCTCTGGTGTCAACGTAACCATTTATATAAATCTATCGTTACGTAATCGGCCAGTCGATCTCTAGAACCAAATAGATTCGGCTCGTGCTGCCGTAACGCGACGCGCACAGCACCGCCACGTGGTCCGATTGCCTCTGTTACCGCGTCTAGGTGTTTCGCGTTGATCCTCTCTTATTCGATTACAACCAGCTCGCACTTTCAACCTGTGCGTTCCTCGCTAGCTTGCGGCGCGCTGTTGTTTTCGAATGGCCGATTCGAAAGACCGTCCACCTTTCCCATCTGTCCCGTTTATATTTTGCGGCCGGAGCAAAGGGAACGTGGTTTGTTTTCAGATAAGCGTAGATTGTGAGAATTGATGTTGGTAAGTCATATATTTTTAGAATTCCTAGTATTGTGCGTGGGCACCGTGGAATAGTATTTTCGCGTCTTTTCTTCTTTATGGATCTTTTTATGTTGTTTACGAAGCTCGGTGTACCATGAGATTATACGTTAAGTTAAAAAGTTCGGCTCGCTCCTGTGGCCGTGGAGGTTACTTCTTTCGTTACTCGGCGTGTTTCGCTTGTATAACTGGTCCGGCAAATAAGCTAGTGTATTTTCGATGAAACGTTCTCCTTGGTGTTTATTCAAAGGGCGTGAAACGTGGTACGAAGGTGGTCTATTCTTATGGACCGTCCTCTTCGCCCCCCCTTCTACGGCGTTCAAACACGTGTATCGATAAGACTGTACAGGTAAATTGAACTAAACCGTATTTCGAAATAGTAACGTTTCGACGTCCGATCCTATGAATTTTGTGGAATATTTATAATGATAATCGCGAACAGTTATTTAAAGTTACGAGACATCGAATGATCAAATGGAGAGGCGAAGAAAAGAAACGGATCGTTCCGTCGAAACAAATTTCCCCGGCAGAATAAACCGATTATTCCGCTCTATATAACTATGTAAATGAAACTCCACGGACCTTTGTTCTTCGACGACGATTAACGACTTAAAATTGATCAATCAAAAATGAATCCCCCGTTACGTGATCCTGGCCTGCAAGCACGCCGTTACGAAACGTATGTACACCAGCGCATTGCCGCATCGATAATCGCGACGCCACTCGCATCGCGCATCGCGTCGTCATGCTTGGCCCAGAAGAATTTTTCTATAGCCGCCGGATACAGGTGTTTACGTGCCGCAAACTTGGCAACAAACGCGTGAAAGCTCGCTACGTACGCGCAACACGGTACAATCTTCTCGCCTCCGGATTTAACGTAAGAGCAAGCGCAGATCGCGATCGGTCGCGGAACGTTCAAGTGAACACAGTCGAAATGAGAATGCTCAATTTCTTCGACTGGAGAAAAGAAGGCGGATAAAGAGGATTACGAATGGAGCAGAAACAGTTACTGCGTCGATTGGAACAGCGAGTAGCGATTGTCAGTGCCTACGAGTGACATATCGACAATGATTATGCGACACATGCGACGTTCGAAACGAGAATGCTGACGACGACGAGCCTTTCGCATATAGGAAGCGCAGAATCGCGCGTAAATTTTTCGATCTGGCCGCATTCCAGAATTTGCATCGCTCGAAATTTATGCAATGTTTTTTCCTGACACCTCGTCGTAATAACGCTTTCTAGTTCGTTGTTCCGTCAGTCTGTCTGTTGTTCAGGCCGAAAAGAATTGTGATTCGAAAAGAACGGCAATTCGATACGATCGAGCTCCAGAATCGTTGGAAGGAAGATTCATCGAGCGCGTAAATTGTCGCGGAAGCGCGATAAATAACGTACGTAAATATATCCGACGGATTACGAATTAATCCCGGCGACCTCATAACGCGGAAATAGATTCCGCGTGTACGGAAATTTACGAGGGTAAGTACTAACGAGCGAATCCGGGGGAATTCTCAGTTGGCAGCTCTGGTGGATATCATATATACGTCGTATTCGCGTTGAAATGCCGTAATCACGGGTAAAATGTTCCTTACTTGCCCTGACGGAAAGCTAATGAACAGATCCTCGAGGGATCGCGAAAGAAATTCGCGTTTGATTATAGCCTCGGGGGTTTTCATGAATTTCGAAATTCGTTTCTTCGTTTCTTCGTTTCTGCTCCGCTTGAATTCAGCGGGAGGAAATAATGGTGTCCGATTAATTCGAATTTACGAAAAACTACCTTCGACATCGTGGCGAGATTTCGCGGCTGCGTACGCCTCGCCATCACACATTTCCATACGGCATTGCAAAATAGAGGTATGAAAGTTTCTTGAAAAGAAGGAACGAGAAAAGAAATGGAAGGTTTTTCCTCAGTTGACACGCGTGTTATGTAACGCGCGTATCGGTGGGCACAAGGCGGTGTAAAAGGAGAAATACATTTTATCAGAGTCGGAAAGCGGATGACCGGCGAACGTGGTTCCGGTTTCGACATTCACGGTTGCATATATGCATAGGTACGTAAGCGCCGCAACCGCGATATTCTTTTCCGCTCGACGTCACGATAAAGAGGGGAAACTTTATCCGCGTCGGACGTCATGGTCGCTCGGGCCGGCCTCCGAAAACTGAATGCTGCCAGAACAATTCTTCCTGTTTTCTGTTGTTCCTCGGCTCGGATCTCGTGTCACGAAAACGTACTTTCATTACGTTTTCATTTCGCAACAACGCGAACAAACACATAAATATAGGGGAAACGATGATCGACTGTGGACGTTTAATAATAAACCTTGAATATTCGGTCGTCTTGGAGAGAAGAAGAAGAAAGGGACGGAATTGTCGAAGGACGTGATTATTTTTATAAAATGAAAATCGTGATATCTGGGTAATAATGCAGTGACCAAGTTCGTTTCTGAAACCTGCACTTCGCTGCATTCTTCATATTTCTGCATTTTTCATACCCTTCGCTGAACGTCACATGAACGCAAATACAGATTGTCCTAGTTGCAGGTACAATTTTTCTACCCGAATAAAACCCATATTTCAGGCAATACATCGGAATCAAATTCTCAACCTTTTCATATCCCACCCCGCAGGAAGATTTTTTTAAATGCGAAAGCAAGGGGAGCCGCTCCACAAGATTTTCCACCAAAAAATACGATTTAACGAAAAGTACAATGTAACAGAAAAATCAGTCTGAAATAAAAGGAATTACAATTATTAAAAGAAAACCTTTTCACGCAGCTGCCGTCTTGAATTCAACAACGGGATTAACCACATCGCCAAGAAAACCATCAAAGACATCGACGAAGTATCACAACGGTAAGACCACCCGCGTCACGCAGAAACGAATAAGAAAATAGGAAGAAAAAAAAACAGTCCGCCGACGTGAGTCGCGTGGCCGGGAAATGATTTCCCTCGCGTTGAATGCAACGATAAGGGGAAAGGAAGGAGCGGTATCCGGCGCGCGTGCCCGCATGGCCGAAAATAAATCGGAGTCCCCGATGCCGCGGAACCACGGCCGTCGATAAATGGCAAATCGCCAGCAAAGCGCGAAGTTTACATAACAGAGGAGTTTGACAGCACGACGAGCACGTGACCAAGACCGGCCTCTATCTTATCTCGACAAATATGCCTCCGCGGCGTCTGCAATTCTCTTATTATTCCCTTTTACGTAACTGGCCCGCGCGTATCGACCGGTCACCCCGTATATCCCAGATGCTTTGGGCGTTTCCCGTAAGCCACCCGTCATCCTTCACCCTTTGCACTTCCAACCGGTTGTTCGTCTTTTCCCGATCAGCTATCACCGATTGTCCGTCTGAATGAAACGAGCCACGAAAGAACAAGTTCAAGAACGAGCCGACGACTTTTGGCAGAATGCGTTAGACACGACTTAGCGCGGGCGGGGTCTCGTAGAGGTTTTTGGGTGGTGGCCCTTTGGGTAGTTTTCGAATGGCCGCAATGGATCGATGGTATTTTTGAGCGACGAAGGAAACTGTCGCTGGCCGATGGGGACACGGGACACGGTGACACGGGAAACTATGTTTCGTATGTCGGTATTGAAAGTGGGATTACGTAAAGAGTCAGGAGAATTTGGGGCAAGTTTTATAAGCGAAGTGTTTTGAACGCTTCTGGCAGTGCCTGCGATTCGAGGATTCTTGAGCGGTCTACGGAAGTTCAGCGGTTCCGAAGATGACTCCCAAAACATTCGAGTGATTTCTGATTCCGTGACATTTTGTTCGTCCGTCGGGACAGTCATGTACGACAGATCGATCTAACGAAATACCGTTTAAAAATAAAATATTTAACATCGCCGTCCGCTTGCTCCTAAATCACTGTCGTATTGTGACAATCGTACTTAAAGTTTAGTTAAGCAACGAACAATTCAGCAACGAATAGTTCAGCAGCGTAATACCAACCTTCAGTAAAGGGTTTACGTAACACAAGTTTCGGCACTCTGGGCGTTTCCCGCCAAGTTTCGTAACGATTGTCTATCGGTACTTTGCTACTTTCCTATTAAGATTTTCCCTGAATTTCAATCGATCAGAAAAATTCGGATCATTAGAGCACATGGGATTTCTTTCCGATCTTTCTCAATTCTTTTTCCTCCATCGAATTCTCAACGCTTACCATTCGTTCGCCTATTATCGTTAATTATTTACTTAACGCGAAAATTTAATTTATACGCGGTCTACCTCTACTCGTTACACGCTACTCGATGCACACATTGGTACGTGCTTTCGTGTGGAACGTAACGGGCATTTAACCTCGGGATATTGATTTTTATCGGTGCACACTTTACTCGATGCAAAAAAATAAAAAATTAATCAATATTTTCCGTTTTCAAAATATTAACCGCATTCTCTTCAACTATCTCCCAGCGAAATCGTTAAAAATATCCAGCACAGATTTGCGTCGAGATAAATTATATATAGTCGGATCGAAATCTTACGCAATAGTAGCGATTATAAAAATAACGCTAATAATAACGCACCTGACATATACCTGCGTACATAGATATACGTGTGCACGTATAAAAATATAACAATATATAGATGAACTATCTTCCGGTTGGTTCCCAAGTTAGGATGACAAACCACACGTCGTTTAATAGTTCCCATGTATTTCTGGATGTCGAAAATCTCTAATGGTTCTCGATTCGGCTTGGCGCGGCACCGGTGGGTGTCAGTTCGAGATATCGATTGCGGTCGTATTTATTACCGATTACGTAAAGCCAACTCGGCTTTTCTCTATGGCACTACGTGTCGCGGGAACGAATATCGCGTGTAACATCGGCTGAAACCTTTTTCATTCAGAGTTTGTTGACAATGTGACATCAAAATGATAAGAACTGTTCTGTCGCCTCCGGTTTTATTGTATTACGGGAAGGACATTGAAATATTCGAGGAGTGTTCGCAATATTTTACGTTATTCTGTGAAAGTTGTACTATTACGTAACGATTCTTTTATTTCAAGATTGAACCGTTTTAACGAACAATCGGTTAATTTATTTAATTCCCTTTAACGACGGGAACGTTCAACATTTACGAAACTTTGACGAGCTCGCTGTTAGTTTTGAACCCATTTACCAACTTTTCTGCCGAGTAAAAATCGTAACGGTGACATAATTTTATACAATCGGCTGTTACCATTGCGTATTTCCATGGTCAAGTAGAAAGTTCTAACTCAAGGCAACTCGTCATAATGATGTCACCTACGTTTGATCGAACGATAAAACGAACTTTCACCTCAAACGCACAATACTTCAATTTCACTAACCATTAAATTGTTTGCATACGCTACAATCAATTCATATAATATTTAACCCATCGCCGCGGACGACGGCTATAGCCGTCCAATTTAAACAGCCCGGCTATAGCCGCTGAACTAAAAGTGTGCGGCAATCGGTTAACTGTCCGAGAATATCGGTTACTATATAATTTATATTTACATCAATATAAAATCGGGATCTCTGATAGAACCACGATTGAGAAATCGAAACTGCCCACATTTCTCGCCAGACCTCAATTGAATTATCCTCGCGCGACTTGTAATGCAAATAATATTCATAGATAGTTCGAAGAACGTAAACACCGCGGATCAATCGATCAATCTTCCGCTTAAGCTCGCAAAAACGCCACTCGACGCCACTCGTAACCGATAAAAAGAAAATCATCTGGCAATGAGGCATCGCCCAGTTAAGCGAATCAGGATTAGCGAAACAATTTTCCCCATTAACTTATCCGCTCTGGTGTTGCCATTTCACCACGCTTTAAATTAGCTGCCCGCTCCTCGCTTCCTGTATTCCCGTTCGCCGAAGGAAGTAGCCCAAGAATTCGTGTTCCCGAGCTACAACGACCCATGTGTTTCATTTACGTAACGAAGAACACGTGTTCCTCTCTCGGCCGAAGCCACGCGTTGACGAAACGCCTCTTATCCTGCCTATCGCACAAAGCACAATTCAGAATTTCGAAAGCTTCCACTCTCTATTGCATTTTCAAAACAGCTCCATCCGCGTGTCCGGTCTGCGCAAACGTTTACACCTTTTTGTCGGCAAGCGACGCAACACCTCCACGGTTGCAGCGTGTTGCACCATCGTTGCGGCCAAAAAGCGTGGAAAGTGGGTTAACACGTGCACGTAGACGCGTTAGATGCCCGTACTCGGTAAAAAGAAGCGATGGCCATTTATAGCGACTAACTGAACTCGAATTCGTGGTACGCTCCTTTTCTCTCATCTCCTTCTCTTTTCTTTTTTCCTCTTTTTTTTTAACCGCGAAGCCCCCGGCGGAAACTAGAGGGAAGGTAAATAACGAAGAGCGGACAGGCAGAATTTGCACAATCCCGACGGTGGCCCAGTTCTGGTCGCGAGTCGATTGAAAATTCCCAGGAACGGACTCGACCCGGGTAGTTTTCGTTCGATCCGCCAGCGGTTCTTTCGAAACCGCGAATGCTAATTAAGCTCGTCTAATTGATACCCGATCGATTCGGCGAACTTTCCTTCCCTGCGACGGGTTTTTCTTGCTTCTTTTAGCCGGGGGCCCAATGGGAATTCGTTTGCGAATACGCGGCGATCAATTCGCACACGAGACAAACACGGTGAACGGCCGACAGGTTTAATTGGGTTCGGTGGTTCGATTTCATGGTTCGCTTCGGATGCGGTTACCAATTAAACAGTGAATAATATGCTTAGGCTTACCTTCGATTTTTTTTTCAGTATTCCTGCTACCTTTATAGTCTTTGCCCTCATTTCTTAATCTTATTGGAATGTTTCTTTCATTATGCGAAATGGGGCGCATGGTCATTAATTCATCTCAAATCAACGACCTGCTCTATAATATTTATAATAAGTATCTATAACATCCAAGGCAGATCTGCAGCCCAAAAATAAACAGAAGAAGGTTCATTAGATTTGGTTCATTTAACAACGATCAGAAACAGGACCGTTCCCCGGTTGCCGGCCGCCCAGGTGCAAATACAATACCGCCACCCCAACACTTTAATATTACTCAAAATTTTACGCGTATCGAACGGTCCGCGGCCGCCCCTACGTTTGGCCGCCCAGGCGCGGGATCACCCTTTGCACCCCCGTCAGAAACGGCTTTGGTCGGAAACATCTGCGACAAGTAGAAACGCCAGCGTTCGATCGTTTCCTTCGATATTTGCCAATACTCGTGGCCGGACTGTTTGACAGAATCAACGTCCGTATTTAAGACGGGCTATTTGCGAATGCAAGGGAACGTGTTTCTCCCCCTTTCATCGACGTTCGATCGATATTGGACCGTTTCGATTACACGGATCAACCAGGTCATTCGTTCTAAAATAGCTCGGCAGCGTTATTCGCAGTGAAAAGCCAGTCACTGGATTAAGTGGTGAATCATATATCAACACGGGCACGTTTCGCGTCTCGGCACATGAGTAAGAACGACGGGCCTCTTACATAATTTGATTCGGCTGCGATGAGTGGGCGTCACGCACTACCGTCCGGTTCGACACGTTCGAAATCGAACCGACTTGTTTGTCCACTTCGCGGCGCAAATCATCGGGGGTGTTTTATTGGTTCCGTTTACATGTGCCGCGATGTGCACGGGAAAATTAGGAAAGCCTAGATGATGGGACGGAAAACAGGATGTTTATCGACTCCCGTTATATATATACATGTATTTACATTTACACGCGTTACGATACGAACGTGCGCACAATATTCGTATTAATTCGCTGTGCGAGTTGATCGTTGCGATACGCATGTACGTAATTTCCTTAAAATGAACTCATTAAAATGAAATCACGAAACTGGATACACATGGATAACCAGTGTCACAGGATATTGTGATATTTCAATCGAACCAGGTCACAATCGAGATACGTTATTATAATTGGTAATAATTGAGAAATAGAAAGACACTGCTGGAAAATATACGGGAACGCCTCGTTTTGCCCACTTCAAACTCTGTTGGAAAGAGGACTCGACCAGCGTTGGCGTCAAATAATTCGTGCCGTCGAATAAGGCAGAACTAAGGATGCGAGATAGGGCACATCTTTAATCAGCACAAAGGGTTTCTAGTATAGCAAACAGACAGATTGCACTTGGTCTCGGGATCGTACGGGGCAAAGACTACGTAGATTTGCCCATGTAGCAAGGACGGTGGAGTTGCAGAATTTGGAAATCCAAATAGTAGTTAGATTTTGGTCCCTCAACCCCAGTTCTCTATGACAACCAGCCTTTAGATTTCGAGGTAAAAACTCCATTAGCGATTGTTCTTACTTGCAATTAGTGACATCCGACTGCCATGGGAAATACTTTTTTAAGTCGATCCCCGGACACCTACTTACTAAATGCCTACCTTGCACGATCGGACAATATTCATGTTACTTTAACCTTTAACCCCTTGCGCATGAATCACGAGCGTGACAATTTCACAGGATTTTCTTTTAACATCCGGCGTCCTGAATAAGACTGTTCCTCGAACATAGAGTCACGAGCAGATGAGGGCTGACTAAATTATCGCAGAGTATTTTGGCGCATCGCGAAAGCCGGGTTATTCGTAACATCACGTAATTCTCCTGTATCTTTCAGCGTGACTTTTATTCCGTTAAAATTAAGGCTCTTGTAAATCGTGCAACATTTCGCACGCTTCTATGCACGTAACACCAGACCAATGTAACAATGGAACTTTGACAATGTATACACACTGCGTATAATAAGAACAGTATTCATATCGTCTTCTATATTACCTATATTAAAGAAAATAAAGCATCACTGGCAACAAATATACAGCCTCAATACTAGAACGATCGCGACCAACGACAATACATAATTTTAATTACTAAATGGTACATTCATGGTTAATGAATGAACTTAACAGAAGCATTCGTTTGTCGTCACGCCCATCGCACAACTATTGTATTTGCACGACAAATGGTAACCCGAAATTCATCAGTATGTGCACACATACCGCAATCGGGAATCGCGATCCAAGTGGAATTCGAGCAGACGTCGACTAACAAACGGTTCCTTCTGAAACACGCGAAAAGCACGAGCGACCCGTGCAGAACTTCGCGGTGCATAGCAATGAATCTTTCGTGCAGCCAAGACCTTCGACCGTGCAGTTCAACCACGAATATCGATTTCTGGGTAATATGCGGAAGGTCTGAGACGGATCTCGATGCTTGTCATCGTGACGATGTATTTCTTAGATGCGCAGAACAATGTTCAGATTGATGCAGAGTTGGGACAACATTGAAAATACCTAACTGTACTTCCTGTCGGGTTGAACGAATGATTCGCGAAACTATGCTACACTTATTCACGTTAAATTGCAACTGGCGGCCGCGCAGTCCACGGCACAAATATCCACGAGAGACAGATGAGGATCGGCGTCGATTAGGAAATGAGTAAAGCCATCGTAAAACGATCTTACCGAATTATCGACGGTGATTTCGAAACGGTTACGTCTAATTAGAAACAGTGCGATCGTTGGAAGAACATTCACTGACAATGCACATGGTCGGTACACATTTCATAACGCGCCTCTTGGGCAACACGCTCCATGTTTGGCCGATCAAGACAATTTTCTGTCTCTGCTTACGACATCGATCACGAAATACTCGTGTAAATACATTTCGCCATGCATATAACATTACCATGCTCACTTAAGTTTACATTGTAAATTTCTGAAGTGTGCACGGTGGTCTACGAAATCATTTAAGTGTATCCTATGAAATTTCAGACATTTCGATGAGAGCTGCGCGTCACAGACAATGTTTCGAAAATCATTCTCCCGCAGCGATGCCTCGTAGCATTTTAAACCTTCACTCGTATCATACATTTCGCAAATCGTATGAACACTACTAAAACACTAACGGAGGAGCGTGCCGTTCAAATGAATAACATTTCATTCTATCCGTAAACATAAACGTAAGTGTAATTGCATGTATCATTAAAATAAAATTGAAAATTCGTTGAAACTGATCGAACCAAAACAAATTCAGAAATCCGTCAATCACAAATGAAATTTCACCGTAACTCTAAAAAGTGACGGGATTATTCGACGCGGTGAAAGTTATCGTCAGTGAATCATCTCCAAATTTCAGCCTCGCGAAATCATTTATATTCTCGTGCTCGCCGGGGCGCAAGGTATCTCGTTTTCAATTACGGTAATCATAATTATCAGGGCAAAGTGTACGGCAATTGCAGGAGAATTTCCACGGTGTTTTCGCGCGTCACCTCGAGAGCAACGGGAAAGCATAGCGGCTACTCTCGCCTTGACACGAATCGCGTGCGCCACGACGGATTAATTTCGTTCGACGTAATTATATAATCGAAACGCGCTCTTGTGGATTTACAATACCGCGGCTCCGACCGAGCACAACGCGTGTGTGTCGTCGACACGGAGGCTGCGTCTCACCGCCACGTGGGTAAAACTCGTAAGAAAAACAACCCGTACACGCTGGTTCGTCTCCCGTTGTTACGCCTCGAGCTCGGAATAACAGCCGATGATTTGTACGCTGACTTACAATTGGCTGGCCTGGGTCGTCGCGACAAGCCAGACAATTAGGTAATATTGTTCAAGCCGTTGTTTTAACGGGAATCTTTCGTGCACCTTTATGTGCGCCGTTTCGACAATTTCGCTGACATTGCTGGGAATTTTATTTCTGATAGGAGCATCAGTTTCGGAGCGCAAACTGCCCCGATGGTCGGACTGACGAGTTTTCGTTTACGCGCTACTGAAAGGCACTTATTATATAAGTAACTAGGAAAACATGATGACTTTGATCCCAATCAACAATGTCTACTTTGACTAAATGTACAACTATGTCGTCAACGCTAAATTAAGGTGTTATATAAACTGCTGAATCAATAACAGAAGATAACGGGGCGCAAGTCTTTCACAATTTAACCCGATGTACAGCGGCAGAAATTTAATTACCCGTTTAATAACACAACATCTACTTACGAACGCTGAAATGGTGACACAACTATGTGTGGCCAATGAAATAAAGAACCAAACAACATGGCACGCATATGTATCGATTGTCTTTGTGTATCTTTTTTTCTTTTATTTTTTAAAAGGGCACGTCTACGAAAATAATCGCAAAATGATGATTGTCCATGGTACGTATATATCCGAAATACCTGAATATGCTTATATACATGCATATACCAATAACGGATAACAGAGCCATGGTTTATTTGCAACAGCATTAAAATATAGAAAGAAAACGGAGTTTCGCTTGTCAGATGGGTACCATCGAGGCGGAATCGAGGTCGTGACACACATTCAAATGACGGAATCTCGAGCGGCGTGTCTCATATCCTCCAAATCCAGACCAAGTCAATTAAAGTAAGAATAAATCATGCTTTCGAACGCTATCGGTTTATGCAAAACCCGGCTGTGCATGTAATTCGAATCGATGATATCGATTATATTTCGCTTCGTTTCCCGTAAACACTCGAGCCCCGAGGGATCAGCGCTGTTCCACGTTAAAGTTATTCGTGGAAACATATGGACAAAGTGATTACCGTCGTGTCAACAATATTGCAGCACGATAATTGAACTCACGTGACCCGAAAATTACTAGCAAGTGGAAACGATCCGTTTGACGAACGCAAATAATGCACAAGATGCGTCAAAGCGTGATCCACACACTCGAAAATATACGTAAACGATACGCGCTACAGGTTTACATAACGCTATTCGCGGCAACGTGACAAATTTATTGAGAAAACAAAATGACTCAGAGTGTTCACCGACTCGTCGGATGCAACGACTGATCAGGTGGTGGCGAGACGACGCGACGCGACTGCGGCTTAACCCTTTCTTTGGACAAATCTGTTAAACGGAGGAAGTGCGGTCTCGCACTGCGATATTGAAAACAGTTAATTCGAGTTTGTTGCGATTCCTAACCCGATTTCTGTTACATGAAATTGCTTGCACATTTCTTTATTTCTTTCCTTCGGACGAAATCGTGAACTCTAATTGATGTATACTCGAACACGATGCGATAGTTATTCTTCGCATGATAAGAATGATAATAGTTACTGCATGTTCGTAAGAAAAGTGGTTTGTCCATCCAATTTTCCCTTACACTTTTGCCCAACGTTCACCTTCACAACCCCGTGGAGTACCGCTGTACTTTTATCTACGTTCTTTCAGGTGGTTGCCTTACAATCAGACCATCGTCGCAATATGTATATACGTATGTTTGAAAACGCAGCGCTACAATGCATCGCGATACCACCTTGCGCCGCGCAAAGGTGACCAAATACATTTCTGCGATGAAAGAAGTGGCATGTCAGAAAGGGGGACGCAACGAAAAAGTTATGTAAGGTGTCGTCGTATCGTGGACGTTACATTAGGAAAACCAAGTGAGTCAGAGTGTATTTTCACGCTCAAATGTAAGTGCGCATTGCCACGAATCGCGAAAATACGTCCCGAAGAAACGAGTCACTCTTTTCACATATCGGACGATATTTTCGTGCGATTGCAAATCAACATCTTATTTGCTGAAACTCGCGTCGCGCAGCAAGTATGCGTGCACCGCCTTCTGAACCTCGCCCACCCAGAAGTTTCGTTTAATCATCGTTCGCAATAATAGGTGATGAGATATCATACTAAGTGCGCGTGAATTGCAACAATATACGACAACAATAAGAATAAAATTCATATAGATGTCAACTTAATCCCCCGATACATCCACAAAAACGAATATTAGGCCCCGTTTACCCATTCCACGGCACGCGCAAATACACCTTAAAAATAAAAACAGAAAAATAAACAATAAAAGATCCACGATCGAATGAATTATCACTGCCGCGCTGCGCTATGCAAAATAGCATTTCTAAACTGACAAACTGATAGTCCCCGCGTCGAAGAGAAACGCAGGGCAGCCAGTTGCCCGTTAAACGTGCTAGAAGAATATCTGAAAACGTCAGAGGGATCATACGCATCGATGAACCGGTCGACACAAAGGATTAATATTTATAGCGACAGGGGGTGAAGTCGCGAAATTCGCGAGTGCCCGTATTCATTGGCGGCTGCACGACCTCCGGTTGAACGTGGCCCTGACACAGCTGTGCCGTGTTCTCGTTGCTTTCTTTGCGAATCACTTGAACACCACGGATGCGTCCTTGGTCCCTGGCGCTCTTTAGAATTCGCGGCCACGTCCTCCCGCCGCCGCCTTTCCAACCGAGATAAAGGTAAGAAGGAGCAAAGCGTGCCGAATTTGGCAGGTGTCCATACACGCGCGGCCGACTCGCTTCAACTCGCCTCGACCCGCGACACGGACGAATTTCCGCGTGCCTCGTTTCGTTCCTCGACCGATACCACGGACGGGACATATAAATGCGCTCGTACAGTTTTGTATCGTATCGGAGTACGACACAGACGTGGCAGAGTTGGAAGACACGCAATTGAGTGACAGCGATATTGTATCGTTAATGTTTCTGTGGACGATTGAATTATGATTCGAACAATTCATTGAGTGCAGCCTCGCGCTAAACCGGGATCTGGTCGGGATTCTGGTTCGAATCTACAAACGATACGAAGTCACTTCAAAGGGGTTTGATGGAATGAAAACCCAGTGCTTATTAAAAGTCCCCGGTTGTGGAATGAAAACTGTTCGATGAATACAGGATTGGGAATAATTTTATTCGGATGGAAGTGAATCATTTTATCTGCTGTTTCGCCGATTTCCGCGTGATTCTGTTGAACTTTGATGTACATATTATGATACAGGTATACCGATTTGTCTGTTGTATTTAATCTTCGTGTCAATATTATTCGTAACTCGCCGTGTTACTTTCAAGCATTAAATTCCTGCTATACGTATGTACAGCAATTCGAATTCGTACGTCTGTCAAGTGTTTACCCATTCTACTGTGCGAACGCGCGATATCCGTACATATCACTGGAGTCTTCTTAACCTGCCCTGACCTAGCTTCCTGTTCTCTGCTGAAACGTGAGCCATATTCATGCTTTTGAAATGGAATACGCGTCTCTCGGTGAATTTTGTCATGCAATTTTCTTACGTTTCGTATTGTGAGAAACGGTCGTGAAGAGGCACATGCGAACTGGAGCGAAGAAACCGCGTGAAATTGAACCTCGAATATAGCTCACAGTCTCTATAAAAGGTGCAGCAGGCGTGATGGAAATGGAGGACGAGTGCTGGCAATTGTAGATCGCGTGGAGAAATTTGTGATCCGATGCTAAATATATAGAACGAAACGTAAATGAAAGTAATTCCCGGGAATTAGATTGCTAAGCTCATAAACTCCGTTTGCTGCAACGAAATTCTACTCGATAGTAGTTTATTGAACTTTTGCTAAGCTCTTATTATCGGTGCGTATGTAGAATATCAGAGAAGTTACATGCGCGTTTATTTCAATCCGTTCGCAAAGATTAGACTGACACAAAGGAACGGCCAAGTGCATGTTTGAATTGAATTCCCGTATTGTGAACTCCGGTTATCGTAGCTCTAAACGATCACTCATCGATAATGAGATAAATTGGTAAGGGATCTGATTATCTGATTTGTAATATCCACCGATGTGTTCGTGTAAGTGGTATTCAAATTGTATGTACAAAATGCGATGTGTTGAACATGATATTGCAATGTATAGGATTTGTCAATTGCATTTATACGTCCACCCGTTAATAATACAAAAGCTTTGTTTACGCCGTATTTAAAGGAACAAAAGAAGAATGAATCTGGTGTATGTATTTCTACCGAATTGATAAATAACAGTGAAGCATTCTTGAATGTTTACGTTCCACTCGAGAAACAAAGGAAGCTATAAAAATATTTGGACGATTGTAGCAACAATTGCAGTCATACCGAGAAGTTCTCTAATGTATACTTTGCATTCCGAAGTAGAGTAAACTTGCACAACTGATTATCTGCAGCTCATAATTTCGCTTGACAAATATTCTCGATGATAACAGTGAAAGGCTCTTTGAGTACACATGTGTTGGATGTGAACATGGACAAACCGGAAGAATTGTACATTTTTCGTAAGAGAGATGTAACTTTCTCCGTCAGGGAAAAATAGACAATTATTTAAAGACAATCTGCATCCAAACCCTAAACTCTACTATCCGAAGGGAACCCCGTGAATGCATACAATAATTCCCAAGTACCATTGCACGAACGGAAACAAGTTGCTATCAATTTCCAGCCTGTCAAAAATTTCATCGCGTCGAACGGTTACCCGATTATTAGGACAGAAAAAGAACTCGGAGGCCTGTTTTATCTCTGTTATTCCTAGTAGTGTAAAAAAATGAATCGCGAATTCTTCAATAAACCATTCACCAGCTTTCAGCTTTGTAATCCTATCAACGAACGCGAAACACATCGTAATAAAAGTGGACATTCACTGGGTACTTACGTTATCCTCGACACGGTTGCGCAGAGAAAAAAATGCGATTTACGCGGATCGTCGCATTTGGTCACGAGATACAGCCAGGCTTTTTCTGTGCGATCCACGCTTTCACGAACAATGGTCATCGGTACTTACTCGTGTTTATTTTGCGCGTAACAAAGTCCGTGGGAGCGGCGTAGTAATCCTGTAACGCTTATCGTGCATGATAAGAGAGAGAAAACATACGGGACGAGAAGGAGAATGAATGCACGATAAACGGAGCGGCAACGGTTCGATATTGTTATTACATAATATGCCTGTGAGTAGACCTATATGGTATCACGGAGTTCCGTGGATTGTTTAAGAAGCGATTCGAAGTACAACAACGTTGTTTGATTATTTGCGTATCGAGTGTTCGGTGCATCTGTGAAGAAATTTTGCATCTGTGTGGGCTAAATACGAGTCGAAGTTTCCTTCGTGAACAATGGAATAAAAGTGGGAAAATCAGTGAGATTTCACGGCGAATAATGGGAGAAATTATTCCGTACCTGTTTTGTTTGCATAGATTTTTTACTCGTTGATTAGAATCAAACAGCTGTTAAAAATGGTGCGTTCGTTATTTCTTGCCGCAACGAGGCTATGGAAAGGTGTTTGAAGAAGAGTTGAATAGTTTTCTCAGACCGAGAGGATGTCGAGATAAATTTCTGTCACGGTAATCAAGATCAGGAATTTGTGTGGTAGTAGAGATATGTATTCCACTTTTTGAAGTGAATTTACGGGTTCCATTAGAGAACCTTAATAATTTAATATACACAATGTTCTTTGTTGAACTTTTGTAGTCGCGAATCCGCAACTAGCAGTGAAACATTATTTTTTTTAAATTCCTGACTACATATTATGTGAAATAATTACAAGGTTGCATTATAATAGAATTTCAGAAATATTCGTCATGCTACTTTTTTTACTTTTTATTATTTGATCACCTCACGGCTATGAAGTGTCACTATTTTAAAGTAACAAAAAAGAAGTATCTCGATTCACACCACACAAAACATTTAATTCCTATCCTATCTTCCACAATTTTCGCTTTCCAAAACTATTCGCTTCCTCTGGAAAAGTGCACCCCTTTCCTGCCTGCGTCTATCATCAAACGTGCCACGAGCACACGCTATATAAAGTGCAGCTTGGACGAAAGCGATAATTATAGCCCACTTTGCAGAAACTGGGTATCTCGGTTCGAAAATACTCGGAAGACAATGGTCGTGCTCGAGAAATAGTTCTGATTATGCTACCTCCTTGCTAATGGCGAACAATTTCTTTTTTTGCTTTAATTACAATTGGCGGTCCTTATCGCGACTAACAATAGACAGTAATGTAAACATGGAATTTCGAGCGCAAATGATCGATTTCAATTCTGTCCCCTGGC
The DNA here is from genome assembly GCA_948146005.1 of Nomada fucata. NCBI lineage: Eukaryota > Metazoa > Arthropoda > Insecta > Hymenoptera > Apidae > Nomada > Nomada fucata. The sequence goes on from OX411275.1 coordinate 13,239,788, forward strand.
AATGATATGTAAATAGAAATTGACTTGCTCGATCGAAGAAGGTTCTAATTACCCTTTCTAATTGAAACTGTAGATGAAAGTGATTGAACTGTTTGAATAATTAGAACAGAAAGAAAAATATGAAGCTTACTGTATGTGGTATTTTAAATATCAACGTAAATAAATTCGAATTTCTTTTTATTATGAGTTGAATCGAATTAAAACGAAAGAAGTATCCACTCTATGCAACTTTTCACGCACTATTCATCACTACTTATTAGTACTTAACATAGTACCCAAAATAATATATTACACGTAGCAGTAAAAAAAATTGTGTTTGGTTATTCAGAAAAGTTATTCAAATTTCGTTAGGATGAAATGGAATTTAAAACTATGCGAATCATTTTGATTTCGCAGTGCCTACAACAGGGATAACGGGGTCCCCGTTAAGTAGAAAAATCATTTCAACAGCAGACTTAATTATTTCAAGCACCGCACGTAACATATCATTCGAAATCGTTCTCGTAAACATTGGTTTGCTGGTATCTCATTTATTGGTCTACTTCTGGGAATCCAAGGTAAAGTTATTCAGATGAAAAAGTTACCTAACTGTTCGAGTAAACGAATAGCTGATTACATAATAACGAATTATACACTCTAACGTTTCGCGTGTCCACCAAAAACGGTAATAAAAAGAAAGCTCAATCACAAATTATACAGTATGTTTAACAATTTCCATGAAGTTCCCTACAATTACGTGCACAGCTGTCCAAATTCAAATCCACTGAAGCAGAATCTATTTAACCGGGAGGCAACGTCTCGGATGTTCAACTCGGGCATCGTTCGACGACCAAGGAGAGAAATTAAAGCGTGCGTAACGAGATTAAAGGCCAGGTGGACGTTGCAGGTGCAACTGGGCAAATAAGCGTTCAGGATACAGAGCTCGCAGATGGCTCATGGTCCGATTACACGATTCGTTTTTGCTTCTTTAAATTTAGTTTCTGCGTCGTCCACGATTACGTAATTTTTTATACCCAACTGCACACTCTCGATCTATGGCCGGCTGTCCAGATATAGTACGGCAATATAATATTCAGCCCCGCCATTAGTCGCGTTCTGTGTCTCGAGAATAAATTAAAAGCGCATTATGTACATTGTTCGCTATTTTTCAGCTCGACGGATTCGGGATATTGACGGAATGTTCCTTTATAGAGGACGGCATATTTCCAGCTTGATACACAGCTAGAAATAATAGCTTGTGATTGAGAATGGAACAGAGTAGATTCAACAGGAGGCCAAATTTCAACTGATTACAGATATTGGCGATTTCTACGTTGCACATTTTCTATTACAACGATCATTGCACACGTTGCACAATTCTATCTCGTTACGTTTTCCAAGAAAAAGCTCTGTCTCCTGAAGAGTTAGTTAGGAAATAAAACTGGTGATGAAATGATGTCGTAAACTTAGCTTCCCCAAAGCCATATTATATATGGATAGTAGTGATCGTTTCATTTATATTCTAACTTTTATGTAACAACCCTTCTTTAACTTGTACGTATATAGGCTTACATACGTTTATACTTTGGACCTCGCATTATGCAACACATGATTGTGAGTCATACGGACTACGAATTTGGTCAACCAATATCTCTTAATGCGCTTTGCTAGGGATTAGTATGTACCCTAGAGGACAGAAAGATTACGTCTATTGAGATGGTGTACATAAATCTGCCAGCAAGAAGAAATTACATACGTATTCTTCTTCATCGCACATGAATTGTATGTGTCTGCAATTGGTCTCGAGATAAATCAATTTCCTAACTTTCCTAGGCTAATTTTTAAGACAAATAATATACTTCGTTTTTTCCTTTTGATAAAAAATTTATTCCCATATAGACGCGTATTGGTCCATCTGTATATACCTTTGTATTTATCGAAATAACTTGCCGGACAAACTTTCAGTATTAGGGAAATCGTTTAACTTTGTTCAGCTAAATTGTGGGCACCATTGAAATATGCACTTCTTCATCAAATACCAACAGGTGTTCTTCTCACGTCTTTTGACGACGGTACTTCGTGAACCACGAATCGTCTTTTTCTGATACCGTTGACAAACGATTACCTAGAACAATGACGCGTACCCGCGATAACACGTAATCCATGCATCGTGACTAATCGTCCTTGCCGAGATCGTCCTCGTTATCTTCGTCATCGCAGATTACGTTTTACACAGAAGGTTCTATGTACGGTGTATACGTGATAGTAAATAAAAATGGCACACGATTAAGCCGTGCATTCTGTACTAGCTGATACTATATTAACAATAAATCGGACCGCGATAAATATAATAAAAAAGGCGATAAGTAATCCGAATTCTGTTTGGATTTCTTTAAATTGGTTTCGTTTTTTACATGCACATGCGGAATGGAAAGTTTATTTGAAGTTATTAAATCTATGTGGCTACACGAAACCAGCTGTGAATAACGTAATTATGACGATACGTCAAAGTTATACAGATATGTAATCATCGAATCCCAGTAAGTCCCGTTTAATTTTTAAATAACACGTTGCTTTTGCACGCCTACGATTGCATACACTTGTACAAGTATAATACTACCACTTTCTGTTTTATTTGTAGTGACGTCTCAATTATTATTGCAGAGTACTATATAATTAGCAATTATACATACATACAATGTTGTCTACCTATGTTATCTGGTGGAATCTTTTTAGAAGCAACAAATGCCAGTCTCCCCCTTATGGAGTAATAATTATCATAAATTACCATTATGCACTGTTTCCTTTTCCCGTGTCGGCGAAACGTCGCTGAAAATACTTGCACCAGGTTGCACAGTTGTACAATATATTACGTCTTATCAATATTCTTTTCTCTAATTTCTTTGTCCAGCAGATGGCATTAAAAAATCTTAATAGTTTGTATAATTATTCACGCAGTTACGAATTTATCGTCATTGCATTCCCTTATTTGTATTTGAATTAAGAAAATAATGATATAATTAATAAATTACCGTTTTTACTCGAAATAGCACGAATGACTAATGATATATTTACATAGAGCGTCGGTTTTTAAATTTGATGCGATTTTTTGGAAGGCAAGTAAATATTTCTAACAACACTTTTACCTCGCAGAAATTAGTTAACTAGAAACAAATATTTCAGCATACTACCTATTAGTATTACATATTTAGTGAAATATTTTGTGTCGGAGTGCAAACGTTTGTTTAGTGTAGACAAAACGCATCGTAACGCCAGAGTCAAGTATACTTCATAATCCATCTATAATGAAATCTATGTGTAGGTACACATTGCACAACACATTTGTGCATTTCGATAATATCCGGCATTGAAGAAGTATTCATAATGTGTTAAAACAATATTTAACTATTGTGTGTATTTATTCATTACAAGTTGGAAACACCTCTGAATAACATCAGTTCAACACACGTATTCCCTACATTACATTGTACTTTAACAACTTCAATTATCAGAAATATGTGTAGATAACTACTTATAAGATTTCCGTAAGACAATTCCGTGTGTACTTATAGTAAAAGCAAAAGAAGGTAAAGAAATACGTATGTTTTCAGAAGTGTCCACTTCAATTTAAAAGTAAGATGCAACCACTCGAGAAGTGTACAATTTTTCTCTTGGAAAAAAAAATCCGTCAGGAACGTGCACAGATAATAATTCTTATCGCAAATTACGCGACATTGTTATATAAAACTTTATGTACTTAAGAATTCATAAATTCACCGAATAATATTACATAATTGTAATTATATAACGGTATGAATAGTGAATCCCATTTTGTACATGGTCAAATGCGAAATGACGCGACTGCGATGAGGTGAGTGTCGCACAACTTTTTCATTACCCAACCCTCATTTCCCGTAAATCACAAAATTATAAAGATGTCGAGACCTTTACTCGAAAAATGACCCTCCTTGAAAAAGGGAAATGCGTATCTATAATGCCTGCCACGAACCTACTTGTATCCTTCCCGTCACCCTGAACCCTTTCTCGTCATCAACTCCTTCAGCGCCCAAATCACGACGAATCATATGCCGCGAAACGTGAAAAAAATTCCCCTCCCTCTGTTTTGTACCCACCAGAAACAAGACCTCGTACACTTAAGTACAGTAACGGTCTATCTCATTTTCTGCCACAATTGGTTGGCCCTACCAAACAGGCTGTACAACCCCACAAAAATACCAAATAATCGCGCGAAGGTGCCGTAACCCATCTGCCGCTCATCGACCATTCCTTCCCAGTGCATCCGATGTCCACGTATATAACACGCATATTTTCCACTCGAGTCCCCGGCAAAAACGCATTCCAGGTGGAACTTTGACCCGCTCGCAGGGAAACGCTTCGCGGCGCGCGCCGCGTTCCCCACGGAATCGGTTGAATTCGAGCGTGAACGCGATGACACTCTATTTTCCGCAGCCCTTCGGACCATTCGGAGCTGAAAGCCTTTGTGCTCGGAACCCATGCACCGTGTGTCCCACCGAACGAGCCGTGGCGGCCGTACGGAATAATCTGGCCTCACGGCACTCCCGTCGTTCCCTCTTCTTCTTTCTTTCTCTTATTCGAAGCGTTATATAAGAACCTCCTCAGACTGGCCGTGAACTTAGCGGCGTCGCGTCGTCGTCTTCTCATTCGAACGCAGCCGCCTCCCTTTCCACGGGCGAGCCCGTTCGGTGCACTCGGCATGCATCGTAGAGGGAGAAGGAATGCGATCGATTCAGTTATTCTTTCCAGCGGGATCGAGGGAATCGTTTTACCTGCCGGTTGCAGACGTTCCTTCATCCCGCGGGAGGATTTCTTCTTCGACTGTTTGCACGGCGGATTGCGCTGGCGACTCCATGGCCGTACAGCATGCACGGGTATTCGGCAGACCACTCATCGAATAAATGGAGTGAGAATCGAGGGTTCGTTGTTTTAATTGGCCGGGATTGCGACCGAAACATACAGTTCGAGTGATTCGCGTATTTTTCTTCGGATCGTTTGAAATTAAATTACTGGGGGGAAGGGGGGTAAATACAATTTGCGTTTATTTTAGTTTCGTTCTCTTTGGCCAAAGTTTGGAGTTTCATTGCCGCGTTATGTACGGCAAGTTACTGTTGGACGTGCTTTATTCTTAGAATATGTATTGTGATGTGCAGAATGTATACGTCTTTTTTGGTTTGTGTGAAATATTGATACCAAATATATCATGCTGGTTCTAATCTTAGATACTATTTTGTGAATCAGTTATGTAAGATGTTTTCCGTCGAAAATATCGAATAATGGGCGAAGGAAGTCGAAGATAATTAAAATAATACAGAAGCTTGCAATAATAAATTTAGCAGTGTATCGCGCGATGGGCATTATTCTTATACTTCGCTCGAAAATAATGTAATCTTTCAACAAGTTCCTGTTGCTTTCAAACGGGCGACTACTACGTATACATATTTTCGTCGTACCGCTGCTATAAAAATGTGATATTCAAGATGACAAATGCTGCTACCACCAGAATTAATTAAAAGAAACCAACAAACGTAATACGGATGAATATCTTTGTTCTGTCGTTGACAAGAGTAACAACGGAAACGGAGCTATCGAAAACATTCAGACGGCTGGATTGTCGCGGAATCAAGTCTTTCAATGATCGCTGTGTGGCGTCACGGATTAAAAAATAGAACCGGACCTGCAAGACGTTTCGACGTCTGGGAATATGGACAAAGCAGTTTGTGCTCGGGCTGCAACGAGATCGTCAATCAAGACTCACATCGGAGAGATGAAAACCCACCTATAGAAGACGGAGTAACAAGAATTGCATTCATCTTCGTCTAAATGAATCACTGTGTAAACTCGTCGAAGTATTTCTTCAATTGTATTTAAAGTTTTACAGCACCGACAAATAATATCGAAAACTTACTTCTAGCGAAATTTAAGGCTCCCCATTTGTTCAATTTATAATGCTTAATTTGATGTTCAATTTGATCGAGATATTTCGCAGTTAATCAACGTTGCTTTGACACATGTGACTCATTTTCTACGATACATCCTAATCGCTTTCACTGGTTCAAAATATAATCACCCACAGACGATGTTAAATATCAATTGCAAAAGGTACATCATTTCTTACGTCAGAAAAAGAAGATCCACCAAATGATATACATTGTGTGTAAGATAATCGAGCGAACATTCCAAAGAGATTTTAGCCTTTGAACGGCATACTGTTGATACGAAACCCTTTCTCCTTTTCATAAATTTCGAAAGCGTCCAACCGATCGTAGTTGTTTCGCAGCAAGATCAGTCCAAATTCGAACGTACGTAACCCGTAAATCGTATCAATTTAATCATTTGTGTTCCACCTATCGTGTCCCCACCTTTGAAATCGGTACATGCAAATTATTATCCGATCTTCTGCGGTTCGTAATGTTATCCGGATTCGTTGTTTCGTAACGATCTTTATGTAACTAGAATACTTTGTATTCCTTGGTGAGAATTTAGTACCTCTGGTAAACATTTCTGTAAGCAACTTGTATACATATACGTCCCCGCCGTTGGTTGCATAAAAAGAAAAACAAAGGAATACCGAGGCGACACCGCGACAAAAATCTAATTTATTCCCTACCGTAGCATCCCCCCCCCCCCCCCCTAAGTGCGGAAACGTAGAAAAGTTACCTTCTAAATCAGGGCAAACTTACTTTCTCAGTAAACACAGAGATTAGAGTCACAGTTTTTCAATAGGGCGCTGAAACGAGTGAATAAATTCTATTTTACTTCCCTCGGACCAACTAAATATCTACAAAATGTACTATCGACTGTCTCGATTAATATTAAGTATTTAAAAGAAAGCTCCATTATATGCAATATAAATGGAGCATCCTACACGCTCCACCGCACGGGTGCCACTTTCTTTTTAATTACGTCGAATCATAAAATATTAAGTTTGCAGTGCATACAGGCTTATCAAGAATTCAGTGGGCTGGCATCGAATCAGACAAGATTAAATATGTAAAGGTAAGGAAGGAAAGAATACTACATCAATGAGGGTAAGATTTTCAACCTCGAGAAACGGTTAAACGATTGTACAAAGATATTCGATGCAACACATGTCCGCTATAATACGCAGCACTCGTTCCCCAATAATTCCAAAGTTTATCGCCCAAAACGGAATCCGGGTTCTCTCGATTGTTGGATACCTCGAACAACAGTTTACCAGCCAACAGAATAGCAACAGACCAAATCTCCGCATTATTCACACCGAACTCTGTAAATCGAGTTAAAATGAAAATGAAAACGTCCACTCACCGAGATGAACCGCGAGGTTGTACCTCTCGAGGGCTTGACCCAGGTGGCCCTCCTTCATCAGAATGTCACCCTCGTGTCTCGCTCTGCTGGCCTGAGCCTCACGCGGCCACCACTTTTCCACCAGTCTCTGCACCAGCACATTCGTTTCACCCACGGCTACGATATTTTGCCAACACACGCGACAGCTTTTGCCCGGTTCCACGCAATTCTTGCAGTACGTATGGCCACAGTTCGTGGTCACCGGTTGACACAGGGTACCCTCGCAAAGGGGACACGCGAACGACGTTTCCATTTTCCTCCTGGAACCGGAGGCAGTAGTGGCAGCCCCTGATAATTCATCCAGTAATGCGTTCGCGAGGTGTTTCAATCGTTCCGGCGACACAGAGCCCACGGTTAAACAGCTGGAGTAAACACCGATGGATTCCCTGATTCTACCGCACTTGGCCAAAGAATCGCCGTATCCAACCAGCACGTCGAAACTCGGTGCTTGCTGTTTCAAGCTCCGCTCGTACATCTCCACCGCGAGGCGGTAATTCCGCGATGCGAAAGCTTCCTTGGCCAGCTCGGTCATTTTCATTCGCGCGAAACTACAATGTATTCCAAAGAAACGACCTCTAGAAACGACGCGGGTCCGTAACGTGGTATTACGTGTACACGATCACGGGGCGGACTGCACGGCACGATCCCTTGGTCGATATTTTCCGGAGGGCAACCTTCAGAACGACTCGCATTTTACTCTCATTCAGCCCACTTCGATGGGTATCGAATGATATTCCCTTCGTGACTCGCGGGCAGAAGCAACCTATCGTATCGTTTCGTCGCTTATTAACGATAATAATAATAAGAAGAAGGCGAGTAATGAAAAGTACCGCGTCCTGTTGCAACGAGGGAAAAAAAAAGCAACACACTTCACAGGATTTCTTATCGCACGAGACCGTTCATCAGCCGCCCCGATGCCTGGAAGAACTGGTCCGTCTGATAAATCGATTGGTCGCACGTTTGACAGCTGGCCGGCCACGCGGTTACTTAATTCACGACGAACAACATACAGAAACGTTGCGCACAGCACGGCGGCGCACTGACGACTGCTGGCTCTGCTGTCACCGCTCGTTCGGGCCACTGTCAGAAACGTAAACCAACCGGGCGGCCGCGAGAGGGGTGGCCGGCGGTGGTGGTAGCGGAGGCGTCGCGTCGCGTCGGTGCAACGGTGGTGGCAAGCCAAGCGACGACGACAGCGCCGCGTTGTGGTACGCACACCTTCGTCAACGCACTGGCTCTAGCTCACCGACTATCTATTTCGTGATATCACGGACGGGCTATATCAACGATTCTACGTGGGCGTTCGGGTCGGCGTCGAGCCACACCCCCACTACTAGACAGAGACATCATCCTGTCACGATCACCCCCTGATCCATAGCGTTGAACCCACGGACCCTTCTGATTCCAATCAGGACGCTGGTTTTGTTAGGTTGGCTCCTTTAGGTAACAAAGGGTGTCACACTTTACGCACGATGGGGTAAAGTACGATTGGCTTCATTGTCCGCGCGTGAATTGCAATCACGGCAGGACAATTTTGAATACAATTTCGCGACCCCGGTTCCCCGTGCGGACATCACCGATGCAAGTATGTACGGGAGGATCTCCTTGGCATTTCTTCGTAACACTGTCGCGAATTATCGTTGTTCCGCGCTGCTTGCGACAGACATCGGTCCCGGGGTATCAACAGGCACCCCCGAAGCGCGACTTCACGGTGCTCGGGCGTATCGAGCGGGGCCGCGCGTCCTGTCGCAAGCTAGCCGCGCTTCGATGATCCTGATAGTGTCGTCTGGTTAAAAACTGAGCGTGGCGCATTACGCGTGCACGTAGACACCGCGGTGAACGGGCTGCGTCCGGTGATAGGCAGCGAGGTATAGCGGCGAGGAACCCTTTAGCCAGGACACTTGTTGTCTCTCACACGTTATCTTTCCTTGAGCCGCCGGAGACCCTTGCTCCGTTCAATGGACCCGCCGTACGGACACAGAGTAGAAAAACTGTACAGGAACACAGAGGAGCACAGAGGAACACAGAGGAGCACGGAGGATCACAAGAATCTCGTTATCGCGGCTAAAGTCGCGGACAAAGCAGCGGGATACGCGACCACGGTGAGCTTACATAAAGAGCGTCGCGTCAGTGCACAAAACGTGGCGGGAGCGAGGCGAGTTTCGATTGGATCAATTATTCCACGGGCGAGCCTCGGCTCTCCGGGCTTTAGGAATCTTACTGAGCATGAGCAGTAACGTTACTTGGTCTACGTCGTGGTCTTCCGTTTCACCCGGCACCCGTGAGCAGACCTGCGTGCGCTGCTCCCTTCGGTGTACATTGTGCGTGATTCTGTGTGCACCCATCAGCAGAGCGTTTACTACGCAGACGCCGCTATAAACGCACTCGTGCACCCGTACACGTTTGCGCTGTGCAACCGATGCACTCGAGACTGCACGCTAGTCCTCGCCCTGGACGTTACGCGCGAGACCTTGTATACCTGTACATGGGATTGTAGCGTGCACCTGCGGGGTGTTCATGGGCTGTGAAATTTCATGGGAGGGCCGGAAGTTTCGGAGAGGATCAATTGTTTTCGAGATGTTCAACGGTTCAACTGTTTGGACAGTATACGCTGGACAGCTTATGAACACGAAAGTGGATCAATGGACATTACTTAGAGATATGTAGTTGCTATTCTGTTTAATTAAATGTCATCGTAAATTGCTGCAACAAGACCTATATCTTAATAATCTTGAAGCAAAAAGTCTGACACCAGTCATCATGACTGGCGTGGTAGATCCTAGTGTTAACTCGTAACGGCACATTTACAGTAGGCAACTTTTGTTGAGCCGGTCAGGCCGTTCAACCGAAAATAGAGGAATGGACTACTTTTCCGTTTCCGCTTGGTTGACGCTGCGATTACGCAGGCGATTTTCAACGACTTGAGGCAGCCCGACTCTATCGTTCGGCCAAAGGTTGCCCGATGTGAACGGGTTTTAAGGGGGTGGTTGATGTATATCATTGCAGGAAATGCTATTGAAGGGCGAAGGTTCAAACCATCACCCGAAAGTTGGATATCGTCCTTAACACCTGCGCCAAGGAGCACAGTGTCTCGAAGGAATTGATTGGAAACAAATTAATGAGACACAGATACGTTCAAAGTGTTGGTTTGGTATGCAAGAAGGGCGTGCACAATGTTTTTACTCGTATGACAATGATCAGTTGTTGGAGCAAGGAGATACTGTGGACATCCAAGTATACGATAGGTCGCGTGCTGAATTTTGGACAACCTCAGAATTTTAAGCACCCCCGAAATCTGGCCCGTCGTCAGGCAGATCAAGAGAAACATTATATAAGACGTAGATAAGACTGCGCGAGGTTGATGTCAGGGAAAGGAAGAAGTAAGAAGCCATGTTTACGGGAAGATCTTAGAGGGTTGGAATTCATTTAGAAATCAAAGGTCAGTGTTGGTTGGTAGTTCTCCTGTTTCCTGTAAAAAAACTGGGGTCTTCTAATTGGCTGGTTATGGTCAAGCAAAACCCCCGACATATAATGACGCAACACTGGTTCTCGTGTAAAAGAAAGGGATGCTCTAGAGCAGACCTCGGAAGAGGTCGCTGAAGTACACATTTTATAACTTTATTCCTGGAAAAGCCAATTTGCTGTTCGACCAATCCAACTTCCCCGCTCGTTCAACAGACGTGAATTAGCAGCTCGAATGGTGTAACCACTTAAAAATAATCGTATCGCGCGTATATCATTCTCGTAGTAATTTGCAACCTATATTTGAGTATTTTGTATAGAACAACAAAAAGAAGAGGACGAAAAATAATCAACTGACTAGTGAAATCGAGAATGACGAATCATTTCTTTTATAAGCATTCCACAGACTGTTAAAGATCCTCTTTTGCGAGGAGCACGACAGACAGATGCATGAACACATTCTACTCGCAGCAGAAGTACGTAGACATTTATTAAGAATCCTAACGGAATTGCATGTAGTACACGGTTGTTTCCCTTGTAACGACAAAACGCGTACGCCTACTCATTTATCGCATGATTAATTTCTTTATTAATTTCTACGCCTCGCCATTACACGATCCGTGCGCCGTGTGGAAATTCATTTCCACGGCGATTAGCGTCTTCTGCGTAGGCAGATTTTTTACATTTGCACCGCGACATCGCGCAGAATTGCAGCGGCGCCGTGCTCGGTTCATCGGACTGAAAATATTTCAATGTCAACAATCGCTGATTAAGCTGGATTCTATTATTTAGCGATGCTCGTTTAACCTGGCACCTGGTGATTATAGAATCCGACGCAGCTGACAGCATCATTTAATACAGGCGATGTCCAGGCGCACCATCTGTCGCTGCCGTGTGTTCCTTCGAATTGCGTAACACCGCTTGCGTGCATTTTGAGTTTTACAGAAAATGGCATTGAGGCCATTCGGATACACGGATAAAACATTTTAAACACGAGCGATAAATTTCAAAATTTCGAACGTCGGTACTTTTGAACGCGAAGCGACACGAAATTCAACCTTCTACGTGTACTCATAATTTAGTAGCGCAATTGTGCTTAATGAATGATCTCCTACGTTACCCACTTTTCCTATGCTTGCAAACACAGCGACGCGAGCACACTGGAATGGAGAAACCCTTAATTTTCAGTCGTAAAAATTTGCAACCGTGTCTCGCTAACCCTAATTGACTCCATTTCCTCGCGTCACGTCATTTTTCGTCGTCGTACGAATGCGTCATGGGCTACTTTCGTCGCATATGCAGATCAAGACGAAACGAAGTGGCATCGATCGCCCCTTTGTCACCATTGTGACGATGCAAGATACACCCGGGGGACAGGGGGGTGGGGTATATCATTATAATATGCATTTTAATAAATGAATGACGACACGATATTAGTGAGAAGTAAAAATGTGCAGCGGTGAGACTTGAAAGTTTTAGTTCAAATAACTCGTGCTCGTTGAAATTCAAGCATATTGAGAGCTTATTTCTCGCAAGAAAACCTTGCTCCGTTGTTCTTATACGTGATGCGGTAGCCGTCGAACTGATACTCTATATTTATTTATTCCGGTAAATGGTAAATAAAATTTCAAATAAAAGTTTCATGGGTCGCGAAATATTTATAACTCACTGTAGTTGTAAAATTCGACTTTACTCCAGTATTGCGCAGCTCTATTCAGTGCTCATTAATTTGTGAATACAATTTATAGTTACATTTCTCGGTATCTAGATTCTGAATGATATTGTGTCGAAAATAAAAAAAAACGGGGTAAAATTTTCGTTTAATTAAAATACGGTATCTTTTTAAAATTACATGTACCCGAATGTCGCGAAGAAAGGGAATGTTACATCTTCATCAATATATTACTAACAAAATAGTAATCAACGATCATCAATAGAATTTTCATAAAAATCTCATTTTTCACCGCCGGCGGCATGTCTTCCTAGTTGTCTATCATACTAGAATATTCCAGCGATTCTGCCAAGCCACCGTTCAACTCTTCGCATAATCCGTATACGAAAATCTACATACATGCATATATACTTCGTTCCGCAAACGAGACACAATGTTTGCGCCTTACATTTCCTTATGCTCCGCGTTCGGTTCAGTATCGAGCAGCCGGCGACGCAGAAATTCGAAAAACGGAATACTTAATCTCCGCCTGCATATACGCATTTATCTGGCAGCTTACGTAAGTTGTTGTGTCGTACAAAGAGTCACCTTTGCCGATCGCAAAACAAATTGTTAATCATCGAAATACGGCGTATCTTGGAGTTACGTAAATGTTTTACGCACGGCAGACACCCGCACACATAGAAAAACCGCCGCGTGACCGCTTCTTTTACCAGCATTCTAGAAGGACGATGAATTTGATTATGCGTTCCGCTACACCCGTCGAATACGTGAAAACTGCTGCCAGAAATTGTAACCCCGCGCCTAGAGCCGGCCACGCGACTCGGGAATCTATAATTACGTCACCTGATCATCGCTGCTTACCTGCCCGCTTTCGTGCGATCCGGCCGCCACGTGACACCTTACTCGGAGGAAAATGTAATCGAACTTTAATGAACGAAATTCGAGCGAGCTTTATTTTTTCCTTTTTTCTGTTTTATTGTTCTACATTTTTTTGTTTTCGTCAATTTAATATCGTGAAATTTTTCACTTAACGGTGTTCGTGTTCACCTTTCTGAGTCGTTAAATGTATTACTGGTCGTAAAGATATTTTTATTAACTTGTAAGGTTGAGCATCATAGCGGCAGCGATGCTAAGCGTCATTCATTCGTCTTGATCATGGTGCAATCTTTGGGATGGTGCAATTAAATCAGTGTTTTATTATTATTATTAGCAAGCAGAGGAAAATTCGAATAATGTGACTGCAGTTTGCGACCGGCTGTTATTTAATATGGTCCATTATTTCATAGTTGCAATTTTTTACCTATCTTGATTTTTTGTTTCGTGTCTCACTGAAATTCTTTTTTTTAATCCACTGACTGTCACGAATACATTATTTTCTTATTTCGATATGTTTCAATAAACATATTTGCTGTCAGAAACGCTCACGTAATTCTTTATATCAGTCGGTATGAATAATGTACATGTTTGTGAAACTACTATCAATATCAATATATTGATATTAATTGTAGGTAATACCAAAATGTTCATCCGCTATGTTTCTTTCGCACGTTTTCGATGGTCTTCGTAACCGTATCAGTGACAAAATCGAAACGGTTTATTCATCGATGAATAATGTTAATCATACTCCGTGGAACATTATCGGAATTATTATTCCCAAAAGCGATTTCATAGATGAAACTTCTGTTTGTTTCATTGCCAGATGCGTACTTATCAATCGCGCTTAACTCCGCTGTATAATCTAAGAATATGCCAAATAAGGAGAAGATAAAAATGGAGACATATCCAAGAAGTATCGCAATGAAAAAGATTGGAATGTATCCCGCGAGTTGAAACTAAGAACGATCCAGAAACCTAACCGCCACCCTCGAACCGTAAAAATTCCCGATATTCATAATTAAGCGCCTTTCTCTGAAACTTACGGGGACATTCGTCTTTTCAGCGTCGTGTTTTAAGCCCTCTTCGCAAATATGTTTACTAATACACCAACTACAGTATGTATGAAACTTTATGTGTGGGGTACATTTAATATCTGTATGCCCGTTATTTTTGCCAACTCCGACATATCCTCCAGCGCAGATATTTTAGAAAATATGTACCCTAACAAGACGCAAAAGGGGGAAAAAATTCTTTCAAAGCTCGAGACACAAATTCCTCCCCAACCCTAATCTCGAGCGTGCAGAAGTAACGCAGGTCGTACGATCGGGGTATCGATATTTGTTCAATTAATAGCAACTCCCTCGATCGAACGTTTCCCCACCCCTTTTTATTCCCCAACTAGACGACCGATCGACCCCTCTGACATAACGCGCGCGAAACTCTCACGTTCTTCTACGAGCCACCGAGGACTTTCGCAACTGTGCCTTACACGCTCGTACACGTGTCTATACGCATGCGATTTATGGAATAGCCGCGTCGGTTAGCAGTTAATCAGATTCGTGAACGTTTCGCGGCGGATGGGTGTCCTCAAGTGGAGTTGGCGTGCTCTCAGAGGGGAACGAGAGAGAGAGAACGAGAGATAGTAGTTTTGCGACACTTGGCAAAAAAATGCGACTAAACCGCCTAGGTGGACGACTATGTTTGGAGCTGTTATATAAAGTCTCCTCCGTCGAGCGATCTATCGCGAGGGGGCCTTATTAAATCAAGCATGGAATGCCATCCGCTGTAAAATCGCTGCCAACCCGATACGATACTCGGGTATTGTTCCGATCGGTGTTGCTTATGGCGTGATCCGGTCCATTGACATTGTAATTGATATGAATGATTGATAGCATGGTTACTTGTTGTTGGATCATTTTAGTTCTGAATTTTTCATAAATACGACGAAGATATTCGGTTCTTGATACGATTAGCGTTCCGATTGGTACTGCAAAATCGTTGAATATAGAAGATGGAAATGTTTTGATCGCTGTGCACTATTCAGCACTCCCTTTCGTTTGTTAAAAATGCTGTTACTTGAACCGTATTTCCATCCTTAATCGTGCTCATTATTTTGTACGAAAATACGACATTGTAATTATTAGAGATTCAGTATTTCTGGAGGTTTGATTATATTTTATTTTGGCAGCTTTCACCCTCGCAATATTGGTACTAGATAAAGAAACTTTCTCATTTGCCGCAGCGCGAAGATTTGGAGAAATGCGACCGAGATATCAATGCGAAATTGTAGTCTATATTACTAACAAGTAATAGAAACTTCTACTTCTCAATTCCTTCAATGGAAAACAGCGAAAGCATTTATTTAATCTTCAAATCTGAATAATCATTGCGTTATCATTAAATGACTCGCCCTGAAATCAATCACGCTAAACACAAAGAGGAATACTAAAAAAAAAAAAAGGAAAGGCCCAGAGAAATAAAAAAAGAGTTAACAAACAACCCATACGTTTACCGCTTTAACCGGCGAACCGTCGTTTAACGAACGCGACTATGATTCTCGGACGGGAAATCCTAATGACGCGACAAGTTCAACGACTATATAACACGGCTTATCATCGCGTGACGTATCCGACTACTGTTCCTTGTATCGTTGCACAATGAAAATCGCTAGCGGCACAGCGAGGCCGAGAGATGGCATCGTCGATCGAGTCCACGTCGACGATTAAAAATAAGAGCGGCAAACACCGGTCGAGCTTTATGTAATGAACGATCGTAAATTAACGGGGCAGCATGAAAAGTCGAGTGCAATGCCGCCGCTCTGGTATTCGTTAGTTCCCGAGCGTTCAGCCGCCGATCGTGACGAAGTTTTATTCTCGTCGTTGAAAACAATACGTTTTGCTCGGCGCACCGATCGCCAATACGTACACCGAGCCCGTAGATTCAATGTGCGGCTTATGTAATATATTTCCGATAGAATTCGCACCTTACATAATTGTTTTGCGAGCCGATCGGCGCTCGCGGTAGATCGCTCGAGCCAAGACGAGACTCTCGCGCACGGCGAAGCCTATGCAAAAGCCATTTATCGCAACGATTCTTCGCCGGGGGTTTCTCGATTGGAGGAACGATTATTCCTGCGGAAAATTCGGTTGGGCGTGTTCGCGACGGTGCGAAAGGATCGTGGATTTATTGGCGAGGAATGAATGGGATGGGGCAACGTGAATGGAAGATTTGAGAGAAGTGAGCGGCGACGACGGATTGAACGATTAAGATAGGAGGAGACGAGAAACACGAGTAACAGGAAAACGAAAGGACGAAGTGATAGAATGAGGAAAGGCGGCGGTATGATAATGCAATGAAACGGTATGAGAGCGTAGTTGGTAGAGAGGATAAAGGTGAAGGATTGCAAAGAATTACATAAAAGTGTAGAAGCGTATAAATGGACAAGAGATACGCGGCGGTAAAAATTATTTCAACGGTTTAATGGACCAACGAAAGTGTTTGCGAACGGGAAGGTGGAAATTACGTAAAAATAAAAAATTCTTATTAATTTAAATCGAGTTTGAATTAATCACTTGTATAAAAAAAAGACCGATTTAAGTTACATAAGTTCCTACTTACGTTACGAAAATCGGCAAACAATAACCATACGTGACGACAAGCACACTTGGAATCGCTTAACTCTAAGAAAAGCTGGTTTCTCGCGAAAATTAACGCAGTTCGATGCTGTGACGTAACAATAGTTACGTGCACGAAATGCTTTAGTCAGGCACGTGATGTTTCGTGAATCTTTGCTTGTTGAAGTTTCGAACACACTCGAATACTCCTCCCTTCCTTTTACACTGCGATCTCTAAAACCGATGAAAGTACGAAAGAATAACACCACCTGTGCGTTAGTGGGCGTTTGGCGATCGTAAAAAATTAAATCGCTTTAAATTCTGACGAGAAAGATAAGTGTATAATAACGTTTGACACGGCACGTCGACAATATCGTATCAGTGGTATAGGTACGATAAAAGAGTCTGAATTATGATTGACTCCGATTCAAACAGAATGAAAGGTAGCAAGATTCGAGGCCAAAAGCGTATGTAAATTTTGCTCGCCAAGTAATTAATTATCAAGGATGCGAAGACTGTTTACGAAACAGCCAGCTTGTCTAATTATAAATTGCGCTCGCATGATATTTGTGTAGGAACTAATGCGCCTCTACAATTTCGACTCGCGTTAGCGTTTAGTGTCTAGACTCTAGAACAATTTTCGTATGTGTTATATTGTAGTGTTGATGTAGAAAAACACGAAAGCTAGTTTCTTAAATAACGTGTACTGTGATACATAGCACGGCTCAATTATAGAAATAAAGATGAATTAACGTTTAAAGTTGAAAATGCTATTGCAGAACTGGCATTGTTAAGTCGATAATGCAATTTCGTTACGCAACTGTTTCAAGCTCATTTTGATAATGCTGTAGTTTGGTGAAGAATTAAACGAGTAGTGGAAATAATACTTAATGCCCGTACCATTATTGCTGTTACCGATAATGTGAACGTTACCCTTAAACAGTTACCGAAACTGTAATCACGTTCAGTATCTGTCCACTTAATTCGTTAAATATGAGAATTGTGGATTATACTGGAAGTGTTTGTTTAGAAATATCGTACCATATGCTAGTTATTCACAAACATTTCCATTGTAAAATATTCAATGGTACACTTTTTGATCAACTAGAATAATATTACAAAATCAGTTTTCGCAAAAAGCAAATGTACATCTATATTGATATTGCAGTTCCATCCCGACCCCAATATATCAGAAGAACCGGATTACATTTGAATTTAGTCACTCTTATCTGCGTACCGAACAATCGCGTCAAACAGCGAGAAACACACGTCGATGATAATTTTTATCGGCATTATTCACGTTTGCGTCCCGTCCCATTCGCCCCGTTACCGTATGAAGCAAAATAACACCGTTGTCGGCGACAAAAATTCTTCCACGCATATTATTGCGTCGATTACGCAAGTAAATTCTTTGCATGCTTCAATTTCTCGAAATGGAAATGAGTAACATTCGCTGCTCGCGAGCTATCGAAGGCGAACGTTTGCCCGAGTATTTTCGATATCGTTCTCAGAACATAAGCATGCAATCGATATCGTTGTAACGTAGACGAGTAGCCGTATCGTAAATACCGTGCCCCGATGCTGGTGTAATTATCTGTGCTAATTGATTCATCATTATATAATACCGGGATACTGTTTATACAGATTCGCTTTAATTGGAGCACGAACCACGATCCGACGCGTGCTTTGTCGTATCAGTAGCTGAAAATACTTTCCCGATGTACATCCTTAGCATTATTATTCCATGCTAAACCGCCAATGATACATACCAAGTACCCGCAGTTCATCGTCCATTAATTAACTAAAGTTAACACCGCGCGTCATTCGTCCAGCGTGAACTTTACTAAACCAGAACACCGTTTCGCGGCTGCAACTGCTGCTTGAGGTTAAAAAAAAAACATAGCAGAAGAATAAATGAATTAATTAAAATAAAATGAACATCTCTTATGCATCGACAGATTGCGCGCCGATGAATTACGTATTTAAGAAACTGTTAACGCCTATCGTGCATTGATTTATCGCCGACCTCATGATTCATCCCGCGTTCATACTCCGTTGCAGGTGTCGATAATTGCGCGGAAGGCACGTTTGACAGCGAGTCGGGCATACAAGCTGATACCAATGATACCGCGGGCAACCGCTAGAAACGCTAGAAAATTCGCGCTCCGTTCGGGTTAAACACGTGCTCGCGTCGCACGCCGATCACCGGCTTTCCTGGTCGACCACGTGCGGGTTTAAACTCTCCAGACTGGTCTGTATACACGGTGCACACGTAACCGGGCACAGTATAGAACGATAGAAGTCGCCGCCCCGCTCGTTCAAGCTTCTACGCCCGAGAATCCGACCACGGTTTATGTAACCAGTAACCGGGCATTGTGTCAAAGGGAACCTCTTTCTCCTCCGCGTGTGTCTATGCCGGTCTATGTCGGTCTACGGTGTCGACGTTGGTCTTCTGCTCTTCGTGCCATGCTCCGTGTTACATTTTTCTGATTCTGATTAGGAGGTATGCGAGATGAATGGGAGAAGTGAATAGTTGTTGGCCAGTTTTGCATGAAAATGGAAAATGGAAAGGTGACGAAGGAAATGGTAGAACGGGAACAGTGTCCGGCGAGAAATGTAGATTAGAAGTTCGATATTTGCGTAACCGGTGTCTACGTGTAGGAAAGGGAGTATGATGAAACTAGAGACATATGTATAATCAAACTCCGCGCCGCGCCGGTGGCTTGGATTTGCTATTTGAGTAAATGGCATCCCTAGTGCATCTGCTTTTAATTATTCTTTCTGTGCTGCGGTCGAAGGAAAATGGATGGAAGCATTTTGTACGGAATTAATGAAGTCAAATAACGAAAAGAAGGTTTATTGATTGATTAATTTTAAGAAGCGGTGCTTTAAAAATTGCAAAATAGAACGACGACGATCGCGATAAACGAATAGACTTCATCGATGAAATATGAGAATTATTCAATGTTGTATGCGCAATTGTGACATCGAAATTTATTTCTATTTCAATCTAATAAGGAGCTTCCGAATAGATGGAGATTGCTGAAACGGAGCTTGCGTGTAAATCTTGTAGTGGTAATGGCTGACTAATCGACTCTTTGATCACTCTCTGCCGACAAACAACGTTAAAAGAGGTACATATATAAGTTGCGTAAGGCGGTTGCTCCGGTAACGATGAAAAATCTATAAATTTCCAGCTGGAACGCTGTGTCTGGCGGACTGTGCTTCTAAGAATACATACATGAAAAGAAGCCGCACAGTCGGCGAAGGATTTTATAAGTGGAAGGGTTACATTAATTACAATTGTATGGCAAATATTGATTTCTATATTTAAACATTGATTTATCTTATCGGATCGTATTTGTGAAGAATTTTAATATCTCCTGTTTACCTGTTGCATCTCTATAACATTATATGTATATATACTATGCATTTTCAAACAAAACTTTGGTTGCATTTATCGTATCCTTGAAAAACGGTTTTGCCTATTACCTACCTAATTAACTTCATTTTCCTTCTGCGTTGTGCAACAAGAACGACGAGGTGCTGTTTTCTCTGCTTATTACAGCAGCCACAAAATAATGAAAACATCCTTCGCTGACCCTCCGACATCCATGATATATTTCCCTTATCAAGAACGAAATATTTTCCTCCATCTCCTTCCTACTCAGTCACTATTTCTTTTCTTCTCGATCCTCTTCTTCTTTCGCTTCTTCATATCAACGTGTAGCTGGCTCGCTCGAAAGCTATCGATATCGGTTTCCTCGACTGGTACGAATGGTATCGCGATCTCGGTGTCTATGCGTGTACGCCACATTGTGCCATCGGTCTCTTCTAACAATGAAGGTATTCGCGTTCAAAATACTGTCCACCACAATACGTCGGCGTCTGCTTTACGTCATTCCATAATTTTTCACGATTTTCCAGCAGAATCCGTTCAAAAGAATCACGGTTTTCACCGTTCAGCATTTCATGAGCCGCCTTTGCACGGTGCTACGTACGGTACACGCATTATTTATGTAATACCATAGATCGTATTGTGAATATTATGTAACAACAACCTTGCGTAACTTCTATCCCCGAAGTGAAGAAATAAGCTTAGATCATCGGGATTTCAGCGAGAGGGCGTTCGAACGCTTTGATCTTGAATTCTTCAATCGTTAAATTCGTGGAACATTTACGATTCTCGGTCACATGTACCATCCACATCCAGCTGTCTGAACGACGTGACTGGAAGTTTTCGTATCGTCTGAGAATCGTTGGATTTCTATTTGTATTTGGGTTAATTGAAAATAGAGAAATAGGGGGGGGGGGTAAAAATATATCATAAATGAGAGACCCCAAAAAAATTTAAGTCTTTAATGGGAATTAGTGAATGGTCGATTTTATTTTCGACCTTAAGTAAAGAATCGAAGATTAAATGTTTGCATTCAATCCGTAAAATGGTAAATATGCGGAATTTGTATTTTACCTGAGTCATTCGGTTTCGGAATCCCCGGTTGTTGTACAGATTGCCTATTCAAGTTGCAGCACCGTGGCGTTGAACTTTGTTGCAACTACGATTGGCGCGCGATACACTATCGAGACCACACAATCACTTCTTGCTATCTGCGAATAGAACGTGGGAAGTTGTATCCGAAGGCAAGGAATCGATCGAATAAGTAGTGTCTGCATTGAGTTTGTTCATTTAACTTGCTACCATTATGAAAAAATATGCCCGTACATTTAAATATTCGTAACAAGGAAAAAAAATGTTTGACATTTAAAACTTCAAATGTTTTATACTTTTAACTATAATCCTGACTATTTGGTCACGGAATAAAATTTCTAAAGCTTTCGCTTGTTTTCGTTTTTATTTTTCTCACGACAATTATGATTTCTGAGGTTTTCTTCTTCTGTGTAGCATTCACGGTGAGTATTCTTTAATCGCGAATTAACTGTCCTTTAATTATATACTACAACTATTATGAAAAATTAATTAAAAACTTATTGCGAAAAAGACTATTGTTAATTGTCCATTTAAATACAAATAATATATTGATATACATTAAGTTAGTTATGTATCGAATTGGCCAGGATTACCGCAGTGTTGAATTCGTAACGAAATGATGATTATCACACTAGACAACAAATTATTCTCACGCCAGTAAAGTACATTAACATTAAGATACGCCTGTAGAAAAATCGCCAACGCTTCAGTGTAATGTATTACGCGGAACGACGGGTCGCTACTCAGTTGCCATGAATACTCCCATAAGTTACACGAACTGTAATATCGTGGCAAAAATGTCCGTGCAACTATTAATTCACCACCCGACTCAACACGCATACGTTACAAAACTAAAAACTATCTTTCACAAACCTTGCCAGGAATGATGCTATTTACACGAGATATCACATTTCCCGGCTGTGTCTCTCGAATCCTGTGGGCGATCACGCGCACGCCATTTCTATGTGATTTGCGAGTGATTCCGCGTGTACGTGGGCATTTTCATCGCGCAGATTAATCGCGAATTCAAACGGCGTCCGCCGTGAATAGATCGGAGTTATTCAGCCTCGCGACAGTCCCCGTCGTTGTTGTCTGTGTTTCGTTTAGTGTTTCGTCTAGCGTTTCGTCTAGCGTTTCGTCTAGCGTTGTCCAGCGAATTCGACGGGGTTTCGTAATATTGAATGCGCCCTCATTATCGGTGTTATTCAGTCATTACAACGTTGACCTATCAGGACGCCCGGGGTGCTAACAGTATCACTACCCTTCATCTAGTCATCTAGTGCATGCACATCTCAGCGATTTTTGAGCATCAACCCTCTTTTATAATATGTCCAAAACATGCGGCACCCCTCCTATTCTCCCGGTACATATAAGGTAAGGCGAATTTAATAAGATAAAGATCGGAGTATTATTATTATTTCCTCCCTTTTATTTATAATCGGCATTATATCATTAATAGAATATGGTAATGCTACCGCGTTGAGGTAATTAAATGCTCATGATTTTCAACCGGAACTAATCGCGACGAGATTCAAGAAATTGTATTCGAAACACGATTGTAGCGTTACCTGTTGTCATGGATATTGTTTCACCCCGCACAATTGAAATTTGTGGAGGAGAAGACGAGATTTCTTCATTCTTGGACCTTCATGCATTTATCATTAAAACAGTAATATTCGGTACAGTCGATGGATTAAGCGAGGAGCCGTGACGAGGAGCACATTGTTCACGGCTCTTCCACGAATTTCATGGATTTCGATAGTCTTTTGTCTGCACAGTTTCGACCTCGCTAATATCGATTGTCGTGTTAGCTGTACTGCATACACTTTTTCGTTATACTGTGTACGTCATACTTTATACTTTATATCTCACGCCTCATACCTTACACCTTATCGCTTGTACCTTCTGCTTTATAATTGTAACAACTCATAATTAGATGTTTGTATTACATATTCGACATTTCTTTCTGAATTTCAATTCTTATGAAAGATCCGCGAACCTGAACTATTCGATTCTTTCCC
Source organism: Nomada fucata (assembly GCA_948146005.1). Lineage (NCBI taxonomy): Eukaryota > Metazoa > Arthropoda > Insecta > Hymenoptera > Apidae > Nomada > Nomada fucata. The sequence continues at coordinate 13,263,269 of OX411275.1, forward strand.
AATGCACATTCCCGGGAAAGAAAAGTTACTCATATACCAGCGATCCGGTCAACATTTCGTCTCTATAGTGAGCCGGCAAATAAAAAGAAAATACTAAATAATAGTAAAAAAGAAAATAAATGATATCGTTCAGCGTTGTTGCATTTCTTTGTCAAATTTAGTAGAACAATTCATCGTGCTCCTTTGCTCGTCCATCAGGCTGGTTTATACAAGAACGTTAGGCTGATACTACCGCGCGCTGTGTGTCTTACGTAACTAGCTGTTTAATGTTCGAGCAAATTGTACAATGTAGATTAAACCGGACTCATTACGTGGTGTTACGGACGATCGGACTGTTTGAAAACGTGAGAACTTGCACGATCAGTATCCTTTTTCCTTCGACAGATTAGAACTGACAGGCGAGGATTAATTTATTGCAACCGGGTGGTTCGTCTTTTCGATTATCGAACGCCTCACGATAATGGCCTGGTTATTGGCTAACCCTCAACGTGAAAATCGTGATTTTTCGCCGAGGCTTGTGTAATTTAGCAGAGGGATTAAAAGGGGTCAGTGGTGGGGTAGGTGGCAGCGATTAATCATTCTGTCGATTTAATTTAAGGATAAATGAATGCTCGCAATTACGACATTCTACTATGGATACAAATCGTGATCAAGATACTGTCTGGAGTGTATTTAATTTTTTTGGAAAAGGAAATAAATGTATTAAGGAGACCACGGAGCTCCCGATGCTTATTGTTAAAACGGAAAACATAATAATTAGAAAAAAGGAATAATTTATTTGACACGATCAATATTTCAGGCCTATATAGTCACTTTCTATTTTTCGTTCAAGTGTACGGTATTGAAAGCTCGTGCAGCTATTTGCACAATTTGTGCCCCTTTAAAACAGCTTTTCCAAAGACAGGATTCTAAAATATTTTTTAGAATTACCCGTGATCCACTTTTTCTAACGGGTATCACCTGTAATATTTCAAAATCTTGGATCACAGTCTAGATACTCTGCATAATTTTCTTCGTTTTTCTTCTTACAAAAACCTTTAAATAAATGCCAAGTACGATTTCAATAAAGTGCACACAAAATGATATTAGATTTGTAGCCATTCAATATCGTTTGTTGCTGATTTTTAGATAGTTTAAGTAACACTGCTTTCACAACACGGATTCCACGTTCCAGTTACTCAGCACGAAAGTCATAATATGATATAATGTAATCGTCATTTCATAATTGCTAGGGATACGTTTTACCGTTTATGTAACTGGGATGAACGACGAGCAATCAAATATCTTGCGTAAGCCACCGCGTATCCATTTGGACAATTTATTCGGGTCGCTGAATTATCTAGATACTCGATCGACGAGTAATTTTCTACGTATTATATACCTGAGAGGTCCTATTTCTGTCCAAACATTTCCATTTTTAGGCGAGTTACTCGGCCTACTTGTCCTTGGAACGGGAACGTGACCAAGAAAATTTATAACAAAATACGGAGCAATCTTCGTCTGTGATACAACATTACGAGAAAAAAAACTTCGATACGTTAATGCATGGGCATTACACTGAAGTATGCATATTTAAATTTTACTCGGACAGATTAGAAAGATTTGTTTAAGTCAGCCCCTGAAATCAGACTATTCAAATTTTCTATAACATTCAACACTATTTTTCGCTTATTTTAGTAACGAGGTCTATACTATTATGATCCATTCGTACATAGAATTACAGATTCCTATTAGTATTCCAATTGCAATTAAAATACAGCCCTCAGTCGACAGTGCTCTTTTACAATCAACCACGTTCCTTCAAGGTATAAATCAGATGAATCAAACAAATTTCTTTAAACTAATGTACGTCTAAGAGTAATCCCAATTGTCTCTACATTAGAAACAGAGCTCCATTCATTCGAATTCATCATAATTCATTCAAAAATGTGAACCGGGTCGAAGGAGGATAGGTAGTGGACGCGTGGAACCATCACGCCGATGGAATGGATAACGCGAGTCATCGTTTTTTACCGGAAACGAGACATTACCATTTAATAGAATACAATGTACTTACATACTTAGGTACGTGATACAAGAGACGTGCATAATGATTAATAGAAGCGTGCAAGGTGGCACTTTCATTGCAGAAAAAAATATCCTCATTGACCGAAACTTTCGAGTTCAAACCGTGTCCACAGAAGGTTGTAATTCTTCGCTGCTTGAATTTCGACATAGAAATTTGTTTATTACCCGCGGCATGTTCTTAAAATTAACGTTACATCACGCGATACTAAATAACAGTCCGAAAGAATGATTGCTCGTAGTAAAATCTGCACGTAAAAATACATGGATATTTTTAACTTTCGCGTTTCCTCGCGTCGAGGGATAAAGGAAATACAGGTACAAAACATTATATATGGAAACGAAGGGTTGAATATTTTTAGATACGGGGGAGAATAAGCAAATATGTATAATGTTCACGCCCGTGTGTAACCAATTACGAGTGTCTTACCACGCAGGCGGTATATAATCAAGAAATGCTTCATAGGAAACGTTTCTTGACGGCATGGTTTGCTCTATATCCCAGGTTTATGTTGTAACCGTAGAATCGTGTTCCAATCCTAGTACATATCTATTGTGGGAAAGATTTCAATTTATGTAACGAGCAGATATTGCCAGCAGATAAGTGCAGCTCGTAAGTTTCAGTAGGGTTTCGTCGCGCTATTGGAAAAAATCACGTTCAGCGACGAGTGAACGTTCAAGAAATTGGAACCGTTTCAATTCAAATGATTCGAGCAACCATTTTTTTTTTTCCTTTAGAAATCGATATAAAGCGAAATATTCTGAATGGCAAAACGTTTTGCAACTACTTCTTCTGTTCCTATTCTGTGTCTGTTATTTCGTAATTTGGTGAATTATGCAATAATTATTCAACAATTAGCGCAACGGTGTATACAAGTGCATAATAATAGACTAGATATAGCGGTACATATAACTTTCTTTTTATGTTTCGCCTAAAGAACACAGAAAGGTATCCAAATTGCGCGCAATCGATTTGAATTACTACGAGCTATAAAGACAAGCATGCGCCGTAAACTTGAAAGGTGATTCTTCGAGTACTAGGTATAATATATAACATACAGTAATAGATATTTATCTTGTTAAGTTATTGGGCGATATACAAGATTGGCGATAAAAGTGAAATTGATTTCTTGCACCGAAATCTTCAAGCAGATTCGATAAGTTTCTGTTCATAATAGGAACTAAATAATAATTGTATCATCGGATTAAGTAGGTGCGTTTGTTTTTGCAAGTCGCCGCATTTCTCGGCCAATTTCTCCTGCAATTTTAAGATTATAGAATTGCTCATTGCTCAGTACTCTGTGCCCAGGCTGTACCACTGGAGAACGATCACACCGAATGAACTCGTGCTAAATTGGATCGTATTACGTAAGCTTACACGATTAAAGAACCTCAGGACAAATCTGTGCGTCGACTTTACGAGTTGCAATTACGAGTTCCAGTGTAAACGTCGCGCCGGACACGAGGAAAAGAAGAATGGACCTACACTAACAGATTACTGTTAAATCTTGCAGACATTTCAATTGGCAATTTTCAATTCTGTTCCATTCACGGCGTGTAAACGTCAAAGTTTGCTTCATTCGATGCTCTGTTTAAATTCAGAATGTATTATCTATTCATAGCGTTCATAGGTATGAAATTACCGAATAGGTAATTCTTGGCAAGAAACCTGTTATCAATAATTACCAGTGAAAAGATCTTTCACGAATTTTAATCCTTCCTGTTTCCTAATTCAATGCAGAATTATAAACGATCGGGTGAACCTTTTAAACGCTGTTTCTTTTTCGTTCAATCCGAATTGCGAGTAGATGTGGTAATTCGCAGTTTCCATGCGTATTACGTGGCGGTTGGGTGCCAAGCCGTCCTCCCCAATATGAAGTGTCGTAATTTAGTCTTTCACCGTTTGAGAATTCATTTTTTATGGGAGGCCATAAGCTTTGCATTATACTGATACACAGATTTATTGTTGCGCGGCTGTGCAAAGCGAATTATATCGGCCGTCAGGGATCTGCATTACGTAAAGGAAGATATTCTCAGATTATAATACACTCGAATACCGATATCAATCAGAATAATTTGAGTCGGTCTATAAATATCTGTATTTAAAGGCGGTGGGGTGGTTTGGAGAAACTGCAGAAAAGGAAAGAGAAGGAGGCGAGAAAATGAGGAGAGGCGAGGAAAATAAAATGTGCAAATGTTTAAAGCTAAATAGGAGTAAGATTAAGAATGAGTGTCAAGAATTGTAAGCCAAAGAATATAAATACGAAGTAGAAATATCTTACAATAAGTGTCAATTGGTAATTGATATAAAATATATACAAATAAAAAGGATACAAAAAAGGGGGTATAAACCCTGAAATGGCATTCTGTAGCCTGCAGGCAAAAGTTACAATTAAATAATAAAAACATGTTTTACGATCTTTAGTGCGTTTTCGTTGAGAGTATTTCATCCCGTTTCCATGCAAATCGCAGTGATTGTAGCGCCGGCTGTTAGATTCCAGATAGAGAGAGGTGGAGCAATCGTGATAGCCGTGTTATCGAGTTAATTAGTTTTGCCAGTGCATCTGATTTCAATTTTTTTATAACGTTTAATTAGACGATAGATACATTTCGAGATTACATATTTTACCTACTTAATAAGAACACGCTCAGCAACTGTTACCAATTAGAGAGCAAGTGAGTAGGTGTGGACGACAAATAAAAGCAATTAATGACCTCAACATGGTAATAACTACACTTCTTAAAAAAATTTCTATACGAGATACAAATACTATACTCAGGCTGGATCATTAACATTCGCACTCTTTTCTGGAGATACTTTTCTGGAGATACGTTTACCCCGCATCGGCCAAATAATAATTCTTTTCGTAAACCTTTCAATCAGAATAATTTTATTAGATACTTACAGATAATGATAAAATGATTGTCACATTGAGAGCAAATTAAAAGGTGAGCTTAAAAATAGATTAAAATAAATCATACACCAGGTTAATAAATTTGTCTTGCAGAGATAAATTGTACAAGAGTCACGACTCCACAACGCGACAAAATCCTTTTCACCCGCAATGGACAAAAGAGAAAGAGGAAAAGGAGATAACATCCAACATCCACCAGAACGCACGACACGAGAAATTTTAACGCGAAGTAATGTATTAATAGTTTCTTTACAGTTTCCAAAGTGGTAATATCCCTTCGCGTTCTTTTCATCGTATTCCAACGCATCCGCCCCCCACGTTTCGCAACGGTTTTAAAAATAACTTCACTTATACAGCACAATTCACGTTACATACATTCCAGTGTGGCAAAGATTTAGATGGTCGTTTACCCGAACAAAGGCAGCATCGGCGTTTCAACATTAGGGTCGAGGGTGTGCACACGGGCAATGAAAAAAAAAAAAACAAAAAAAGGATCCAAGACGAAGCGGCATTTTGCAGGCTGTAGCGCAAGTGCATCCTGGTGGTTCGATCGTACGACTCTGACCTTGTCTGGATGTTCACCCCACGCTGCTGGTTCGTTTGCTTGCTCGATGCTGGCCGAGTCGACTTTGGGGGCCGAGACAGAGCCGGCTCCGGCTTATGTAATTCGAAGCGGGTCACGGCCAGACACTCGAAAAACCCGCCTTTCCCCGTCGACATTTGAATCGACCGCATTGCAGAATGGTCGATAGCTGCGTTCCCGCTGGCAACTTTCTCGACGATATACATAAATACTTTGTCACGGTGTTAGCGTAATGATGTCGTTGATCAATTAATTCGGATGTTCTTAGGAAAGGAACTTGACGGTACGATGGGGATGATTTTCCACCATCGTAGAGGTTGCCATATTTTTTGGGAACATATTTGCGTCGTTCAAATAAATGTATTCATTTTGGAATCGTGTTTAATATTTTTGGAAATGTTCAAGATGAGCAAGCTAACTAGATTGTCCCGAATAACTGTTACATGTAACTTTTTGTAACTTTTTTAATGTCTGCGACATTATCTTTCAACGTGTCCCTATGGGGATCAAACTTTCGTTAAAATCTCGTTAATTATTAACTTCAGGACATAGAACGTTTAACACTTTTCTACTTGGAGATCAATGAGCTTCTGCACTACAGTAAAAAAATGGGGCATTTTATTTAAAAAAAGCGACGTTGACTTTGAATTCTCCGAAACGCCTCCGTCCAAAAAAGAAGTACCGTACGAGATGGCCCCCTCGAAGCCATTTGAATTCCATATCTTACATTTTTTGTATGTATCGTTTAATAGTTACTCCGGGTAATCAAGTTATATGGGACACCCTGCATAGAGTGCTTCACGACATTATGTTTTATTGGAATTGTAACAGTAAGAAGCATTATTATAATTTGTTAACTATTAAATGATCGAACCGCTGCAATTTTCAATATAGGTAGTAACAAAAACGAATGCGATCAAATAGAATAATCATACTTCATAATATATCATAATATATCATAAATCTCAGCGTAGACAAATTAATGGAAAAAACGTGTATCGCCACAAATATTACCGCTGCAGAGAAATAATACATTTTCTCTACTTATCTAGTGGAACAATATATAAAATACCCTGTCACATCCTAGCAGCCTTTCTGTACTCGATAATCTCGACCAAGAATGGTCATTCGCATACCTGGACCGATATCGTTGCCGCGATGCTGTTTAACCAATGATTGAAAATTGTCATTCGTTGACGGTCGTTGCGTTAATTTGCCCGCATTGCAGAATTTTTAACGCGGCTGGCCGTTTGACAAGAACCTGCTGGCTAAATATTGACACCGTATAGTTCGCAATGGGGTACATCGATCGCAAAATACAATGGTGACTACACGATTGTCCAGACGCGGAAATAGCGTATAATCAGACTGGTTTCTACGTACGCGTGTTCATTATTTAATAAATTGAAGACAGTAACCGGAGAACTCGTAGTTCCAGAAAAGTTGAAATAAATTTCTATATGCTTCTATATATATTAAAGCAAAGCATCCTGTCTTTTACCGAATGATTGCCATCTCTATGCTGTAGACGAACCTGACATTCTGACTTCAAGGAAGTCAGCTTAGTCTATCATTTGGAAAGTTCAAAGAATACAGCGAAACTGAGCGTGGCCTTCCATTTGTGACAATTATACGATTAAGACTTACTATTATTCATAATTTTGCCTCGTGTACAGCGATATAATTATTATAAATATTTATGAGCCGTCCATTAGCCAACTCGGTTAACTCCCCAAAACAAAAAGTGGAGAAAAACATGATTCAATGGTATACATTGATTATTAAAATTTACTATTTGTTGCTCTCGAAAAATACGAACACATCTGCCAACGCCGTTTGACATTCATTTGTTATCACGTTCCGTCGGACTGTACGACCAATTTTTGTTTTTGTGGGCCAAATTAACGCGGCAGGTATATTTTTAAACGTTGGATGAATCAGTATCTGTTCAAAATCGTGCACGGATGCCACCTCCTTGACCCGTCGCAAGCCCGTGAAAGCAAACGATCATCGTGGCAGCCTGTTCTCCATTAAAAACCAGCCAGGAAAAGCGGAGGAGAATTGATTGTCCGCGTGCATCAAAGCGATCCAACAATAGTCGCGTTTTGTACAGTTACGAGCAAGCCAATCTTTTCGAGGGAACAGAGATAAAAGCGTCGGACGTGGTGAATTTTTTTTACAAACGCGGATCGTAAAAGTCGTTTTTACGCGAACGAAATAATTTATGTAATCCAGCCGAGGGGTCGCGGTAAAATTAGACAATCCCTTGTACTGTGTGGCTGCCTGCTTGGCTGCCATCATTGGTGTATTTACAAATGTATCGTCGCGACACGAGAACGAACAATGAGTGCTTAATTATTGATTTATGTGATTATGCGTTGTAGGATCGTATCGGGCTTTAAAAGGAATACAGATTCGTGTCGGGTGAGTAACTTTAAAATTATAAAAGTATTTAGTTCATTGAAATGGTACGGGAGATTTTTAAGATACGGTATTGTACTGTAAGAAAAGACTGCGATACATGTTGGATTTACCTGACTTTTTAAACGAGACAGTCGCCATGATTTAGTTAACCGGAATTGCATCACTTACGAAATGATAAAAGGCCCGGTGTAAGTAGTATTAGTCACTGCTGATCAGACGTTTTAACTATGGAACTAACGGTACCGACAACCGGGGGAAAAGTTCACTGGCGTCCGGTTAAAGTATTATGTCCGCGCAACATTCCCCGAAGATCTTTGAGTTCATTTCTGTAGAAAGGGCACCGTTTCAAATGCAATAAATTATGAAATTTTCAGCAGCATCTCTTCCACTCGTACAATGAAGACAATACGGTCGCCGCAGCCAAAGGCACGATTATGTCAGTGTTGGAATTACAATCGTAGTTTCTTTAGCGATAAATCTGCTATTAATTTGTCCTACTAAACGTGGTTTGAATCGACCGCTGAATCATTTCAAGCGTCCACAGTGTTCATTGTTCGTCGGATAGGAGCGACGGCTCCACGGAGTGGATTTCCTCGTAACCACGTTCTTCTGTCGCAATTGGGAAGCTTTCTGCGCGAAACAATGGACGACGATCGTCATCGACTGATATTTTCATAAAGACGATCGTGGGCAGGTCCTTCGCGCAATTTCGACGACGTCGTCGAACGCCCGGCGTTTCATAAAGTTCGGTGGGCACGTATTATCGAATGTTACCCATGTCAAGCGGATAAGAATATTTGTCGAGTCCGAATTTCACTGTCGCGATACTCGAAACGGATTTGAAGTTATAGGAAATCGTGGAAACGTTCACCACGCGGCAATATTCTCGGATTTCTTCGAACGAAACACTAATTCGTCGCGTTGGTACATCATCGATGCATCCACGCGATGTCTGGATGTTCACCAAAGATCAAGCATATTCAACAACACCCTGTTTAGGTTTTAAGAGACTCCCCCGTAACCTTTCTGCCTCGTTTCTATTGTTGACTGTTCGAGGTTCAGCGATGGCGAAATCGGTGTGCATTTATGCTGGCTCGCGAGCGGTTAACCGCGAGTAGGTGCCACGAACCGAGCCGACCCCGCGGTAGACGAACCTCGCGATCGTTGTTACGAAATTCACCAGGATGCGCGCTACCGTGAGAGTTGAACGGTGAAACAGACTCCCCGTTTGGTTGCCGCGAATACGTGTAACCAGAAGGATATTTCGCAAACGCGGTTACGCGGCCGCGACTCAAGGCGGAAAGCTTCTTTTAAAAAGTATGACGGCTTGCAGGGCGATCAGCGCTGCGAGGCTTTAAAGAAATCTGTGGATTGTAACAGAAATAAGTTCGTTTGCAAGCACTGACATATTATTATATTGGATGTGAACGAACTTGTTTATGCTGCGAACCAATACTTTGGTATAAATTGACGATTTTATTAAGGAAATTATGAAACTCGTCTGTAGGGAAAAAGTGAGGATACACAGTTTTTAAAGCAATATTTGAAGCTTCCCTACAGATATTGGGTTTACAGGTGCGAATTAAATCTATTTTATTCATTAATGTGCGCGGTACGGTTTCTGAACAGACTTTCGATTTCCACGTTTTCGGAATGTTCGACCATGGACTCGTTCGATTAAAGATTTGGGTAAAGGAAAAATGAGGCGGCGAGGGAAAAACGATTCTGCAAAATATGTACCGTACCTGTTGCATGTCTATTTACGAGTACATTACGATGAAACGAAATTCTAGCCACCGGTATCACAGTAGAAAGTTGTTATCTTGAAACGTCGAGTTTTGTGACTCATAAAAGCTGTCGACGTAATATTGTGTAGACCGTTTTTCATGGAAAATGTCCTATACGAAGCCTGACGTAAAGTTGCACACGTGTGCACGGGGATAATTAAATACGCTGCAAGATTAAATCTAAACATATCCGCGACTCTTTTGGAGCGTTACCAATTAACGTGACATACCCAATATTTACCACGGATGATCAACGATCGCTAATTTTTAAATGTCAAAAAGACAAAATAATTGAATTTGCATGGCAGATTAAAATTTCGCCGACTTTCACTACTTCAAACATCGACTGCTGCGGTTTCGGCTTACGAAACTGAAGATAATCGTTCGAGATAAAAGGAATCTGCGCTGGCTCGCGTGACATTTGTCGCTTTCGATTGCGTATTGCATGCTCGCGAGGGGTAATGTAATTGGACGCCTTCGAAATTGCAACTATTATCAGAAGTCACTAATATACGGTTAATGCTAATTTTCTTTCAAAAAACGTGCTTTTTGTTCATAATGAGCACTAACTGTAGAATGACTAATTGCATGTGCTCTTATGTAATCAGGCATACAGACGAAACCATTCGCCAATAGCAAATAGGACATGGATGCCATAATATAAGAAACAGAGGCAACGCACTGCCAGACGTTGTTGACGTTTACGTGACAATTTTTCAATCGAAATCATGTGGAGCTTCCATGTGAATTTGGAGGTACGTACCTCGTATCACAGTTTCTAACTATCTTGAGTTACATCATCCATGACGTTAAGTGTCAGTGAATCACTTTCCGTCCACTGATCAACTGATGACCTCATTTGGCTAACAAGTTTATGAGTCAAACTGTTGCATTAAGGCAATCGTAGGTTCGGAGACGGTCTTTTTAAATCTTTACATACGATTATCCTTAGACCGTCGTCCGGTTGAGAAAGTGATAAAAGAGGAACAGAATTTATCACAAAAGTATATCACGGTCTTGCAATGTTTTTTTCCTCGCGGTAATCGCGAACTTATTGATAACTGTTGCCTTTACGTAAGCATTTAGATACTTACCGGGGCAAATTAGTACGTCACCGATAGTTCGTTTATTTCATTAATGGCATATTTTTTTGCTTCCAACTATCCATGTCCATTTTCGTAAGGATAAATATTATTTTTGTAAAGAGGAACCTAAACAAAGATAATTAACGGCGATCGAACCTATGCCGAATTTATTAGTTACAGATGTTCAGCTGATGCAATATTATGATTCACATTCTACTCATAATTCCTGAAAAAGACTAAACTATCCAAAACGGTTTCGCAGCAATTAGCGATGATTAAGGAATACTTGTGACGTAATGTCGGATAATCCTCTATTATCCTACCTAATCATATCCATCGCCGTTCAGTAACTGAGCTCGAATCGGCACGAAAAAGAATTTTCAGAAATCAAGGAGAACGACAATCGAGTTTCTAGATCGTGTCCCGCACCTCGGCGATGATGTACTGAATTCTTTGTTACACGTGTGTGCGTTGCATAATGCCTTTGAGGTTTCTGATAGTCAGCCAGTTTGTGTATCGCGATATCTCTCGGACTCCCGTGTGCCATTATATAACATCTGCGCCCCACTGAACGTAAACCATTACCATATTACGAGACTCTTCAACGTTCCTCCATTGACAGTGCTTTCCCATTCTTTCGGCGCCCCTCAATTTTTTTAAATCTTGAAACGACGCTCTGCGTGACGTCGTCGCTATTACCTATGCTTGAAGCATACACCAAACGATCCATGAACGAATTGTAATTACGTTAAGCAGGTCTCCTCGCCTGACTGTTTTCTGCGGAACGCATCCCTGTCACGTCAACTTGAATGTATGTATAAGTGACGGTCGAAATCGTTTCGCGACTCGCTGTCAAAGACGATCAACAGGCATGACCGCAGGTGTGGAAGTAGACACGCGACACCCAACGGACCCAAGAGCACGACAGGCACGTTACTAGGGTCGCGAAACCAGCCCAAGGACAGCTCGGGATAAGGTGATCGCGGTATACAGTGCCTGCGACGATAGGGTAAGCGGGACTGGTAAAAACTTGGAAAGAACATGTGGAAGTTGATAGGCATTATTCTAAGGTCGTGGGTTCAGCTAAACGTTCGACTCGAACCGTAGGAGTTCAGTCAATAGTTGGTGCCTACCTGTAGAAGTCCGATTATACGTATTTGGTTGCTCAAAAGATCTTTACGTTTTTTTTCGTCTTTTTCTGCCGACAGGGCAATATTGCTGAATCATGCGCGATACGTTTTCTTCGTTACTCATTCATCTTCGTGGCTTCAGAAGCATCGTGGTGTCATTTTTCGAAGTTTCGTTATATTTCTTTGCAAAGCATTCAACTTGTTCACTTAATGTTCACTTCAATTCGATTGTTTTTTATGGCGAATAGAATTTTTAAAGAAATAAGTAAGAAGTAGTTCGGGAGGGCAAGGTCTGGCGATTAAGTGGTATGATCTAGAATTGCCAGTTCCATAAAAAAACTGGCGAGTGCTTATGGTAAGTATGGTTGATCGTTTTTCCGCTTTGAAGTTCAACGAATATTTTCGTACTTGTAATTGACGATATCAACTTAATGGATAAATAGTGAAGCGTATAGCCAGTTAAAGATTAGCAATGTTGTCGATAAACCGAGGATCGATAAATTCACGGTCGTGGTGTCGGCTACTCGTTACATAAGCATTGCCATTACACAGGACGTTGCCTCGGCTTATCCTTGGTTTCTACAAGAAACTAACGTAGATCTGTTCGATTGCGACTTGTACACTGGGAGAACTGTGCTTCTTTCAAGTAAATAATTTCCATCGGTGGGGTTATTTATTTCTGCATTTTATCCACGGATTTCCATTGCAACATATCAATTTTCATTCATCGACAATATGATAAAGACACACTTGAAGTTATCATTTCTCACCTAACGCTTTCTGAAACACTCCACTTCCAGGGGAATTTTACGTCACGTTGTAATTCTTATTAATATTAATGTAGCTTATGACTTTCTAGCGTTGAACATGCAAAGAGTCGACGTAATCATGAATATTCCTAATTATTTAGTTAACGTGGAAGATAAAAAAAAAAACAACTGGAAAGTAGTTTAATCGAAATAGTTTTGAATGGGAAAATATCGACGATATCATGGTTTACAGAAAAGAAACCCAAATAAAATATCGCAAAATTGTATTAACCTTTTTTCAATATATAATCCACGCGATAAAACCTATTGTTAGAATGAAGTTGCGGTGCCAAGACTATTTTTATATTTCGAGCTATTACAGTACATCTGAGGTAGCCACTTTCTTTGCTTAACAATTACAGATAGGAATTAAGGGGAACTACGCCCTTCCTCAAACGCCTTCTATTGTATCACCAATTTTTAACACTTGAAACTAATTTTAATACTCACAATTGCTCCGGACTCATAAGCCGCGATTAATTAAAATGCATTTATCGACGCAATCTCAGCGTTTCGTTATTCAATTCCTGTCGCGGAATATTGTGTAACGAACCACGTGTATTATCCATCGAATTGAAAGTAAAATCCAAATACGACGAGATCGATGCGTATTGTAACTAGCAAACACTAACGCCACATAAACGAAAATAATTGACAGGGGAAGCCAGATTCGACGTGAAATACGGCCCAGTGCTTTGGTCGTGAGTTATTCACAGTGGCAGAACTGTGTAAACCTTCTCGTGCCGTAGTCACGACTAGAAATTTGTTACAGTTTCGCAAGAATTTTCGTGGCCTCGCAAACTTTTCTGCCACTCTGACGAATATGAAAAGGTTACGGAGTTCTGTTACGTAAACTAATCTTCCAGGACATTGCTCCACAGCCATTTTATCCTTGACGACGGTATTAAAAAAACGAGGAAATTAATAGTTTTTATTGATCGGCTTCGATTCTACGTCACATTATTTTCTCACAACGTTACAACGGCCTTTATCGTTCGCTGGCTTTAATCTCGTTTTCCCACACACAGTGTCTACGGTTGCTCATAATTTTACTCCATTCATTATTTATAGACAGGATTAATTATTTCTCGTGCCGCCGCTTTTATCTTACAGCACCAAGGAATTCTGCACGGTATACAATGAATAAACGGCTCTGTTAATCGGTTGTATAGACTGCGCGACGTGTCATATGGTTTGCATATTATTTTTATTTACTCCACTATCTATGCCTGTCGACAATTTAATTGTAGGTTTAATGCACCGTCGCTGGGACGATTTATGAATTTAAAACAATCTAACATCGATCTCTATATCGTGACAATTAATTATCACCGCAGTTTTTGTCATCGATATTGATGGAAAAGTGTGCATCATTTTTAAAAGATTGTCTCGATATAAATAGAAATTCTCGTTTCGTTGCAACACCGGATTCTGAGAACCAACTTTCTCGCGGTAAGCCTTCATCCCGCCGTCACGGCAACATTTATTTTATGGTAATTACGTTGTCGATACTAAGAATTCCTTTTGTCCAATAATGACGATCTTGGCACGGTACACTGTGCATCTGCTTTTAATTTGTTTACGCAAATATTTTGGACAATATTTTGTTCGAAACTCAGACGCTTTCGGCGGAATATAGGAGTTCAAAAGGGGTTTTGTAAGGAATTTAAGATGATTCAAATTTTGATATCTAATGCCCTTCTATTTTATGTACGGACGAGATTTTCCAACGTTGCTACTGCTGTTTAAACGACTTAAATTCGCCAATCAAAATAATCGTCAGATTTCTATCGTTTGGTTCAACGAAAATCCACATTACATTTATAACCAATTATTACAATATATTTTATTCAGTTGATAATCGGGTTCCTTCGTTCGTAATGACATTTATATTCTACGCAAACGTGATTCGAAAATAATGAATTGCAGCACGTGTAATTTTATCATCACAGTTCTTTATCGCCATTGCGCTCCGTCTATCCGATATTTGCACATGCACATTATTCGCGAATTAACCAGATACGACGATATCTTATCCCCCGTATACCTTCGATTCTGTCTGCCACCGATAACGGGCAGAAGTTATTTATTGGATATCAGTAACCCAATCAATATCGGGTGCCATGCAATCTGTTGTTCCCCAAACGAAACTCGGGGAAGAAATTGCAGATTTTTCTGTAACGTGATACACGCGTTACGTTTAAAGTTGCAACGAACGCTATTCAGGTGCTGTGCCCGGCCTGGTCATAGAGGAATGATTTCTACGGGCTTGAAAAGATGGGAAAACTTTCGCCTGACTTTTCAACTCATGAATCTATGCATGAGGCAATTGAAATGATTGCTCCAATTAAACACGCCGCAGTGAATTTCGTGCAACAGTGACGTTAAAAATATCAGTAGTGAACGTAACAATTTGTCGTCTTGATTTCATTGACGGGTGTAGTATACGAAATGCGTGTGTATTTGAAATGATAGAATATTGAGAGATGCAGAAACGCAAGTGGAAAAATTGTCTGCTCAATTGTGCGTTTGGAAAATTATTAGCGCAATTGAACAGTTTAACGGAGAAAGGATTTGCATTGTTTATCAAACATCCTTGGGCGTCAGTGATGCGTTTTCCGCTCATTAGTTGTATTACACGATTATTAATGTGGCTACCCGTGAACAGTGTGTGTAGGTGTACTGCCCTACTGCACGCTATTCATTAAACATCGACATAATGTTTATGAAATATCGTACGCAAGTGGCAAGTAGGCCTATAATTGATTACGATCTCGCGAACGCAACTCGTAAAGTATTTTATTTTTAAACGGTACGTTCTAGCTGCATTGCATAATAATTCCATTGATTTTTATCCGTGCTCAAATTGAAATTCAAACTTCTCGGACGCCCCACTTTTCGTTCTTCTACTAAACCTCCACGCTTTACATATAATCGTTCGAAGCACACAAACATTATCGTTTAATAAGAATAAAACACTTAACACAAATTATATCAGTCGTGAGCCATCTTTGTATTTCTTTTCACTGATGCAATTCAAATTATTACCGACACTTCCTCGACAAGGGTGATTCGTCCAAGCAATTTCCCCCAGCAGTTTCCTGCCATTCCTGTTTCCCATCATTTCAACGTTCAAAGATATCGTTGATTCTGCCGATACGCTCAGAATGTCAGATGGATACCTTTCCTAGCTACACCTAAACTCTCGATACGTTTTCATACGGTTCTGTTTGCACTCTTCGCGGCTCCTGGCGAGGGAGTGGTGCAATTAATTATGAAACACGCATGAGATATGGAATGCTGCTCAAGACCTTACTCGATTCATGCTTTTTCGCGTTTCAAAGTTGTCCACTGGACCTGTGGACATTCACTCGTGGCCGTGCCTCCTCTCTCGTTGCGCGAGCCCGCCCGTAAACTGATGGGAACGATTTCGCGGCTAGAACCAGTCCGCGGAATAGCACGGTTACGCGATAAAATTAGACGATAAGTGAAATAAGGTGAAGGATCATGTGTTAGGCACAATGTTACGTATCACAACTGTTGCGAGTGGTTACGCATCCCGACTGAGATACGACGGTCATTTTTCGCACAGTGAAAACGATCATCGTCGACATTTTTGACATTTATGAGATCTGCTGCTGTCCGTTTTATGGGGCAATCGAATTTATCTATCGCTAGATGAATAGTGGTCGGTTATAGATTATGATCATTTGCAATCTCACAAATCGTACTAATGTCCGTTTTGATTTCTTTCGCGCTCGGCAATGATGTAGCCATAGAGCGCAGATAATCACATGAGATTTTAATAGACAGAATTTTGCACCTACTATGCCAATCTATTGTGCCCACTCAAGTGTTCGCTTCATCACCTCGTCTATCGTGTCTCTTTCTCGACGTACAAATAATATTACTATTATTCTTTATTCGTCTGATTAACTCGTTGAACGAAGCTACAGCACGAATAAACGACGTTCCAGTGCTTCCACCGTGTCTTCCCTCCAGTTGATGTATACTATATATCATGCACGAAGTAAGTATTTCTCGGAGCATAAATCTTCGAGCAACGCGGGGCAAAGGATTCTTTTCCCGACCAATCGTCTTTCGTTATGCCAATTTAATCACCACTCGGCCTATCGAGTTCGCCGATCATCATCCGTAATTCTATTAATCGAACGAAAACTCAGTCGCGGTTATCGAACGTAACGTCGATATTCGAGACACGTCGTTTCGTTTCACGCTTCATCCAACGAATTCGTAACGAGGGACGCTGTAACTCCTTGTTACAGAACTACCGGTCACGTAACAATCGGCACGTTGAGTAACTCGTTCCTTCGAGTTAGATGTTACGAAGCGAGCTTTACGTTTGTGCCCACGGGCGTAAGAGCGGCACGTAACCTGCTTTACGACTATTATCGTCTTGTACACAAGAAAAAAAGGTGGAAGCAGAAACGAGAATTTCGGAGATACTACAACAAAGGTATTAGAGCGATCACCTGAGGCACTTAACCGCGATACTTCTTGGGAATTATGTAATCCCATAATTCGGTGAGAACGCTGCCGCTAAATCTGCTCATATATCATTTTATAATACTCTCTGGACATAAATGTATGCAGTATTGTACGGGTAACTGGAAAATAAATATTTTCTTTTCGGAATGAAGAAAGAGAGAGGAGAAAAGGAAAACCTCTACTGCCTATATCTGCAGTTCACGTTGCTCCCTTGATACGGTCTACAAGATATTACGGCTAATAAATCATACTTGATGCATTCATGATGAATTTCCAATCCTACAATTTGTTGCCAACGGAAACTTTTTGTCGAAGCGTGACAGAAATACTCGTATGTAATTCAATACCTTGCGTGTATCGTGTCTGTGCATTTAAAAGTGCGGAAATAAGGCCAGCGACAGAAATTTTTGGGAGTTTGTAACGGGGGTCTATAATGAAAGCGACATGTTTTTAATGCATGCATAGTTCCTTCGATTTCTTCGTAGATATTGCACCTCGAAGCAAACAGAAGAGGGTATTTAACGGATTTAGCAAAATGATACGTTGCCTGGTCTTTTATTTCAGCGACATGGTTAGCAGTTTTTGAATGTTACTTTTCGAACTGTGATATTTTAAAAAGTACCACTTGACATAATATGTATAACTTTAGTTTCTCGAATGAATAGAAACGGAACCCCAATTTCAGACACGTTGATCAATTTGCATTTTGCGATAGTACGTTACTGGGATATTATTTGCTTCGACGTTACGTAAGATTATATAGATATGAATTATTGCGTAACGGCCATTAATGCATTTAACAACTCTTACGTTGTCGCGTATTAGGTGGTTTTAAGTTTTTAAGACCGCGGCCGTAAGCTGCACAAATTCAGCTGGGAGATTCGATTTTGACTTTGGCGTCGACGATCGTTCCTTCAGCGCGAAAGTGTCCTTAAGGCGATTCTAATATACAGGCGGAGATAATGCTTTCGAATGAAAGATAGATTACTAACGAAGTAGCGGAGGACGAATTACGAAATCGTTGAAATTATTTGCAGCTTGCAAAAATATAAGACGAAGGGGAGAAGCACTTAACGTAGAAAGCAATTTGTCGAATGAAATAAGTGCCCTGTGATTATTTGTATGCATACTGATGTCAATTGTAGCTGCTGATTATTTGATTCGACAAATCATGGAATCAGGTATTGGTGGCAGAATGTTCGCTTCGCTTACTTTAAGTATGCTTGCGAATTACATTGGTACTGCTTTAAACGACGGGGTTACGTAAGGAGCCCAGATACTTTGATGAAAAACTGTAGATCGTTAATCACGTTAATTGCTCTATTTACTCGCTTGCACGTCTCTTCACCGCCGTGGAATTGTCGGATTTATTACTTTGAGCCACGATTTTCCGCGGAAAGGTTACCACGAGGATAATAAAACGCAAGATACGTAACGTAACGGAAAAACAAAACCTACAACGCACTGCAATTAACACAGGACATATCTTGTTTTCTTGTATTGTTGCAGACCAGCCTGGACGTCTCGACGCGCGTTAATCTGGCTTGGTGGTCGGATGACAAAATGTATAATGCCTGCCGCCGCAGGAATAAATCGGCTGCGCCCCTGAAAGTGCGAACACTTGCGCATAAAATGTTAAGAATCAAGCCGGGATACGCTAGACAGAAAACGAGAAACAAAACCGATGAAAAAAGAAATGAATTATGCGAGCCACCTTTGCACGAACACATCCTTAATCGGCACTCTACTGAATATCTTCAATTAGTAAAGTTCCATGCAACCGATCTCGCAATCCACGATATTCTTTATACCAATATTGAATAGCTGCTTTTAACAATATTAAAGGTTGCGTGCGCCTTCTGCAGGTGTTGCAACAGTGTAAACGTGGTTTAACACCGGTGCCCTACGCGGGCATCCGGTGCCGTGACGAAACCGGTCGCACGCTGCTCGTTACCATCATTAAAAGGCTCCGCTAATGAGAATTTCTATTGTGTTTAAGCGTGCACGCACCGTACATTCTCTTTTTGTCGCGGATTTGTCAATCGACGGCTCGCTTTTGATCGATGTCCAACGCGTAATCGACGATTACGCGGGGTGAACGGACGCGCACTTTGTAATCATCAGCATTGCGGGACGGTGTCGAAACGATCGGACGGCACGTTCGATGGTTTTATTAAGGGGGCGAAAATGTGCAAAGAGGTCGCGAGCAAACATTGTTCCCCACGGCGGATCGCTTTCTTCATTCGGATTTTTGCACAACGGCCTCGCATATGTCGACGGATCGAGCGTTGATCTTGCGGATCGAATCGAAGATAAGCGCGTAGGCGAACGAACGATTATATCAAGCGAGCGTGACTCGATCGAGTTTCTATTTCCAGATAATTTTTAAAACTTTTTCTGGATTCCGATTGTGTTGCGTAACGATGCGTGTCAACGTGAACGCGGCATGTTAACGCGCCCCGATTGAGCAACCTTTGCCGCACAATGGAATCGGGAAACGTTGCGGACACTTCTTTCATATTTCCGATCGCGAAACTTTTACGGGCCTGCCGTGCCATTCATCGTGCATTGTTGTGAGACGAAACGGTTTTCTGGGAAATACCGCTGTAAACTCCTCGATTTATTCGGCTAAATATATTATTCTGGAGTAGAAAGTGCCTATAATAGCGTACAATGGTCAGATAATTAGAGTGCGAGCTTGGGGGCAATTTGAAAAGTGCAAAAATGATATATAGCTGTGATCTGAAAGCTTTGTCGTACGAAGGTTAATTTTTGTATAAAAATGATTTTGATAGTTTGATGCGAAAGGAAAAGTCTACTTTGAAAGTGAAGTAGCGTTTCTGAGACAAATCGCATATGGTTTGATGCCGCGTCTTAATATTTTTTTATATTTACCAGTGATATCATATTTTTGTTCAATCGGAGCGGCAACCAATAACTCTTGTAAACGTACTCGTTTGTAAGTAGAGGAAGTGCAACATATATGGAACGCCAGTCTGTTTAACATGAATAAACAATTATGGCAGGGAATGGGAAGAAATAAAACTATATAAAATTATAGAGAAACTAATAAGCCATTATATTTCAAATTAGGGACAACAATAAAAACAAACATTAACTACCTGAAACTTTTAGAAGCTTTAAGAGGAACGATAATTAAATGCATCCCAAAGGAATAAATTTTTTTTCAACTAGTGATGCAACGATTAATTACGATCTGCTACGTTGTTAAACCTCAAAAAACACCATTTTTTATTATATAATGAAATGTCCATGTAACTGAACAATAATTGTAGCCTCGTTTTATAATGATGTCATAAATGCCAATGCATAATCTATTTATCATAATAATAGATCATGTTACAAGAAACGACAGTTGCATTGGAAACTATTGACAGATCTGAATAACCATTTTCCCTGCAAACAATAGCAGGATGATTGACGTGGTGCTTGATATCAGAAATATTAAGTCGGTGTTTTCTTGTTAGAGTCTTTTATTCATGAAGTAGACTGCCGATGCAATCATTGAAGACTAGCCTTTGTTTATACGCAAGCGTTCAGATGCATGAATATGTTGAACGAGAAGAAAAAGTGTATCATCAAATATAATCATGTATGACGATTCTGATAAGTCTTGGATCAAGCATGAACTCGAATCACATATTCGCACACTACGCTTGCATAACATTATTAATTAGTAAAACATGTATATTATATAAGACAACGGCGTGAAAGAGAAAAAGATTAACTTGCAATTAATTTCTGGCAGATAGCTGATGCAAGTACGACGAATGTGAAAAATATTATCATTATCCCTTACCGGGTCAATTGACAATCATACTGTGCACAAGGGTTCCATATAAAAACTATTAAAAGTACACTTCAATGAATTTGTGTTCTTCGTTGATTTATATTAAAATTGATGCAAAACTTCAGTAAATCCCTTTATGTTTCCTCGATGTCGTTGTAGCAGTAACATTCATGACCCACTTTCAGTATCCTTTCGTGAAAACGAAAATGTTCAATAGAAGAACGGAACGAGTAACAAGCATTGTGCCCCCCTGACCTGTACAGAAATTGAGATGTCGAAATCGTTGCAGTTTTGTTTTTGCGTAATAAACACGTTCGCCTGTGTGTGGTCGCGCATGATATCATAGGTAACTATGCAACGAATGGGTTCGTACAATTGGTCGCAGTTAAAACAGTACAGCGCACGGTCACAACTTACTACAATGCAATGGGGAGCAAAAATCTGGACGTGAAAGTATCTTGGCTTTGGCTTGGCACTTACGTAAGATGAGTGGGAGTAAAAGCATTTTAAATGTATGCAACTGTGCAGTATTGCGATTTGTTCGGTAGACGTTTACGGTGAATGCACATATGATAAATAGAATAGACTTATTGCACCCCGTTATCGCGTAGCTGGTTCAACCCCTTCGGGTATTTTTCGACCCGACGCGTTCTCATTTATCCGAAATCGAATGCAACTGCGGATAAAAGTATAATGATATTTATGTTTATATTTATTTTTTATATTATATTACACGTTATATTATATTTTATATTTATATTTGTTTTTCATCATTTGATAGCATATTAAGAGCGTATTGTAATATTTCGTGAATTCGCATATCGTAGTTTTAATAATCATCGATTCGAAAATGATTTTCGAGTCCTTTTCGACCCATCGTGTGAACGATTATAACAGGGGAGCAGGGATTAGTTATACTTGTATTCTGTAGAATGTAATCCGGAAAATAATTATTCTACATGACAGAAATTTTTATATTATTGTACTACCCTGTTCGAATGAGTAAGTCAAAGAATCTGCTCATATAATAAAAATATGTTTCAATTTAAAACATAGATACATAGAAACATAGATACAATAGATACGTAAATTGTATTGCATACTCACCGTTGCAGTCGCAGAACAGATTTCGAGATAGAAAAATGGTCTCCTTTGAGGCACTGAATTTTCTCAACGACACTTTGCCTAATTTCAAATACAAAGGATATGTATATGAGCTGGCCGCGATGTCGGCATCGTTTTGCTTGAAACGTTCAGAAAAAAAATATGAAATACAGATATGAGAAGGGTATAAAGTACATATACAATTCCTCTGAGGAAAAATATATATTTTCTCATGGATGACCGACTTGCTTGCTTATAGTGTAACAGAAATATTTCGCAGATGACGCTCTGTTTGAATAAGTAGGCATTAAAGACCGTATACCATCATCGCTCTCCTATTACGACAGAAACGATTAAACAAGAATGAAACAAGAACAGATATTCTTACCTCCGTTTGATTGGAGCACCTGCAATGTACCTGCAAAATACAGAATAACTTTTTTCCTGAAACTTAAATAGTAACCGATTCCTCAGTGTTGCTACTCAATTATTTCTTGATATTGCACGACTCAATATCGCTGACAAGACAAAATTGTGAATGCAAACGTAGGACGAACCGTTAAAATTGTAGTGTCGAGTAACACAAAGAGAATTGCCTGGAATCATAGTTTCTTCAATTTCTTGCTCTGAAAGAAAAGCGCATGCTAAATAGCAAGTTAAGTACAGAAACGTTCAAATTGGCCATCGTATTTTTCTTTCTAGTACGTGCATACCTAACATTATCGCAGCTACGGTACGTAGTCTCGCGTAAAAACAACGGTGTACGTTCAGAAGAAGAGATCGTAAAGTAAGGTAAAGAACGTGTATCCCTTTTAAATGCCGGTATCGTGTTCTGCCTCGCGGTCGCGTGTATCGTCGAGATTAATCAATTCTTACGAGCGACGAGCATCCAGCCGTGGTAAACGTAATCATTGCCGTGTAAGTGTGATGGCACAATCGTGTCCGCGACAAAGTGCTATACAGTTCACGATGCTCGCAATTGTTCCTTTTACCGCAATTTTTGTCGATACGATGATTAATCGGAGCAATGCCTGTTTCGTCCATTTAAATTGCTAATAATAAACCGCAAGTTTCAAGTTGCCCCATACCTTGTTTTGGCCTAATTTTAATTCAAGGATCAAAATGCTGCACGCAACCCTCGTTCCCTTAAGTTTCTGGGCGACAATCACCCGGTGCACGATGGCCTGGAACACCATGGCCGTATTTGCCGCGGAATCAATAAGCATGCAGACCAATATTGCAGGCGTTCCCGGTCAGTGACGAAGAAACAAACGGTTCACTCGAGATATTGAGCGGCGTAGAATTGTTGTTACATAAAGTGACTATTAAGAAGTGTAGCCGTCACTCAAACTCACCGCCAGACAGTTTCGTAATGTTTTCCTTTCAAGTTCGGCGTTGATAACTGTGTATTAACACGTTGAATGCCCCGTGGATCATTGATGGCCTGCGCTGAATGTTCCATTCGGGCCCACTTAATTATTTCACCGCGAGAAGCAACGTTGGTTTGAAATATTTCAATATCTCTGGGATCTTGGAAATGTTATCAGACATCTCTTACAAACATATGCAATGAATGTAGAACTGTGAACCGCACCGGTAGACTACGAAACATTGATTAAAATTGATGTGTCTACAGTTCACACATACGTATACATGTACAGAGGTATTGTTCGATGTGCTATATATAATACGATTCTTTTTTTTATTCGGCCGTGCGTCACAGGTGTGATATAAATATTTTAATGAAGCTTTTTTGCATTCTATAGCCATTCGATGAATATGTCTGCTGCGAGAAATGAAAAACGGATGGAAAAATTAACCATTTAATTTAGCACACCTACGTAGTTCATTCACCAAACGTGTTACGATTCATGATGCACATCGAACTACCCCCATAAGCTTTCACGAAACATTAACCAGGCGTTAGCGTGAAATATTTACACCTCGCGAGCCATTACTCGTAGGCGTGTGTACGATACGTTTAAATTAATACTATGCAAATACGATTCGATTGCATAAAAATTAATCTTGTCATATCTTATCAAATAATTCGGCCAACATACATAACATATGCATCGCATTAGTCAATGTATTTTTAATGCATGTGTAGGTCACACTTTAAAAGTAAAATTTCAAGGTTTCGCATTTTGTCATATATTAATCCTTGCACATTTTCTGTTCGATTTTACTATTGTAAAAATACGCAGCGCCCTTCAACCGCAGATAATAAACTGTTAAATAAGGCTTCCAGGTTTGTACGTGTTGATTACTTCGGAACCTTACACGGTTAATTATAAAAATTAGTTCCAGCAGTGCTGTAATTGTGTAAAGCCTTCAGCAAGAAAAAAAACAGGTGGTTACATTGACGCGTGGGTCGTTGAACGATACACCTACCTATAACTATTCTTCAGAAGTTATTTCAACTACTGCAAAGTTATCTGGACGACATCGAAGAACAGGTACAGGAAATCTTGATTTATCTGGCGCAAAGCAGAACCCCCCCAAACTACAATCACACTGTCGAGAACTTTACGGTCGACCAAGGGGCCCGCTATTGCTGTTTACAGTCGCAGCCAAACGAGATACCGAACCGTAACTTCCCCTCTGCCATTTCGAACCGTGCAACAAAGGAATAATTTAAAAACAAACGTAATCACCGAACGACTGCCGACCATCTTGTTACGCGACTATCGTATTAACATTCATTATATTCTCGTTACGTATTTACAGCGTCCAATCGATTATGCGCGAGTAGCAACCGCGGAAAAATCTGTTCGGTAACCCGCACGGAATCGTAACGCGATTCGCTTTACGTACACCTATGGGGGTACGTGCAAGATCATTAGCCCGGGGGTCCTGGCCTGGCTGAACACTGGGAACACAGGTTGGCGATGGTAAAGGCGAGCTCGGTCGGACGCGAATCCTTCCTGCTCGCTCCTCTCACGGAACCCACATTTTCTTTCCTCGCTCTCCGTTTTTTCTTTCGCTTATTTTTTTTTTTCTTTTTTCGTCTCTTTCTATCGTCACGTAATCGGGGCACACCGGCACCGCGTTACCTGTCGATCGTTTCCATTAACTAGCCCGTTACACAACGAACTATAACTATTGCCAAACAATAGATTATTCCGTGGCTGTGCACCGTCAGTCGCCGCGTAGGCCGAGTAGGGGTTTATCTTATGCAAGCGTTACATACATTTGGTTATATTACCGTCATTACGTAAACGCGACGGATCACAAGGCGCGAGAAGGGAGAAAAGTGTTACAAATTGTCGATAATCAGGATACTCGTCGATGCACGATTGAATCTGGGTTACGCGGGGCAAATGAACGTAACCGGCCAGAAACGATTCGGCTGAGTGTTGCGCAATTCGCGGCACAATGCATGACCCCCCGCGTGTTTCGTTTCTTCCGATGGGCAACCACGTCGGGGGTGTTCGTCCTGTAAATCGCAACGACGGATTGAATTTTCGATGATAGGAATTTGTTATCAATAATGGTTACGGTTACTCGAACGACGAGGCTACAATGATCAAATAATTTCAATGCTGCGGGACTATTCGATTCTCGGTAGAGGTATTTCAACCTCGCCCGACTTGAAGATCTTACAATCTCCTCTTCTTGCCAGTCCGGTGCGACGTTTCAAGTTCGGCTGAACGTTATGCAAATGACAATGTCGATCCGGCAAATCGGTCCCCCCTTTTCGCTTTGATCGAAACCGATGGTCTGTGTATTCGTTATTCAACGAACGAAATTCAGTCATTTTCGATCGGCATTCAGCCTTTTCGTAGTCGAACGCGATGCGGCGAAGGAACGGGAGTATCGCTGACTTTGAAACAGACCTGGCGCGTTATGAAACGGGGTACTCTTACCTTGTAGTGTCGCATTATACGTATAGGAGAGGGTCGGCGCAACCGTTTGCGCGCGTAAGAGGTTGGTTACATGAGCGTGTAAATATTTCGCTTACGAAGAACGGTTTATATGTTGCGTTATGCGCACCTCTCCCGGTGCCTTAAACCTCGAATTACGTAAGTGCCGCCGTTTGACGTTTATGTAACGAGCGTGCCACGTTACCGACGAAATCAGACATCGTCGGCATCGAACGGGAAACAAGCCGTCAGAAATAGGATCCGTTTCTGCGCTCCAGGCGACGATCCGTTTCACGACCATCTACCGACATCTGACCGTGCCAGGCGGTATTAAAACGATGGAAATACGCGATAATTTATCTACTTTTGTTAAGTTAACGAACGGGACGCAGCATTTCGCGGGGCGGGAATCAATGAGATTCCACTCCGAAATAGCCCGGGATTATTATTATTATTATTATTATTATTATTATATTAAGGTGGAGGAGGCAAAAGTGCAAAGCATTTAATGTCACGCGATTTGCAAGTCGGGAAACTCCGGGAGAGTTGCTTTTGCGTTTGCGTTAATGTTAAGAAGTTAGCGAACGCGATGTTAGAAAAGCTAGAGTAGTTCCCCGAGTAGACGACTGCCAGTCGGTGGTCCCTGATCAGCTAACCGGGGATAAGGTGCAGTACTTTAACGATTTCATGGTTCCACAGAATAGGATGAAACTTAGTTTTTTCGGCGCAATTGGGCGACTGTTCGCTTATATTAAGCGTACCAGATTGTCTGAACTTCTGAAGCGGCATTTCTTTAAATTCGCAATTTAGTTCGTTCGATATAAATGCATCTATGCCCGGCAGGATTTAAATGGGACTTTTATTACATTACAGATTCATGTGAATTGTATTATAGTTTGCTTCAGACATTCGTGGAATATTATCGTTGAATAATATTCAACATTGCGATGCATTCGAATCAAATTGGAAAACGAGCAAATAACGTTCTAAAAATCGTGACGAAACGTGTACATGTACGTACATTCCGAAATTGTGTATTTATTATTTATATCGGGGGAGAACTTTACAGAACTATGGGGACACCGCGAAATATGAAATTTAGTGAACTACATAATTAAGGGACCATGTGGCACACGTACGCGTGTACATTCTATGTGTATGAAATACATGACGTGACGCAAGGATCATTTAACTAGAGGGCCAACACGGATGACCCACCATTCATATAAGTGGATACAGACTACCCTAGAACTTGTGGGATCAGCCACTGACATTTCAGCCTGACATACGAGATCGATTGACAGCTACAAATTTGTGGAACACGATATGAAGGCTTTTAGTTGCATGGAGCCAAGTACCATCCACAGCGAATTTATTAACGGCAAATTAATTTTCCCAATTCGTTCCATTAATATTGAGGCCAATATTTTGTTTGCTGCGATAGTAATAAATATAATAAAATGTATTTAATGCTGGAAAGGTCTGAAATGGTGAGGGTATTTTAAAGATTGGCCGGACAAAACTATTATTCGAATACAACAGTATCTATAATTGAAGGGAAACTTTCAACGTTTGATACCAGAATATATAATTATGTTTCGCAAACTGGGTCATTGTTAGCGGGGTAGAAAGAGCGCTTCCCGATTCTGTTATAATCGGGCTGATCTACGATTTCGTATAAGAATGAGGTGCTTAATTCTTTGATGTATATGTTGGCTGATCTGTCCTTTGATACAGGTATTATAAACAAAGCTGCGAGTTAGATCTCACAAATCAGAAAATCACATTATTACGATAATAATCATTGTAATCGATGAATGTCTGAATAATGCTTATTTGTATTCCAGTAGCTTTCAATGCGCTTCAATGTAGAATAATGTGCTTCTACTCTCATCTCTGACTTCTTACGTCAGACGGAAATCTTTTTTATTTATCGTTACTTTCGACTGTAAATTGATGAGATGCAGAATACAAGCTTCACGTGAATATTATAATAAGGAATAATAAAGCTACTCATTAAAAAATTGTACACGTTGGCAAATTATATTATTGTAGTAACATTGTATGAAGTATTAAATATGATTTAATAACATATATTACTCACGTTTAATAGTTGGTTTTTGAATAAAAGTAAAATATTTTCCTGTGCATATAAAGCTTAATCATTGCTGTCTGATAAGGGAGAACGGCAGACATATTTTCATGAGCAACTCCAAATCGTAATTGAAACGTATGTGACAGTTTCTTAATTTTTCACACGTATATCCTATTTGGAAAGGAAATTCGTGACGTTCGATAATTATATAATTTTTTAACAATACACGAAATCAATAGATTATTTTCGACAGAAGGCGTCAGCGTAATGGAAGCAATAACTTCAAACAATTTCTACGTAGCCTTAGATTTACAAAAATATCCTACCGTTCCTACTGTCTGCGTAACATGTAAGTAGATTTTCCCAAGGAATCCTATAATTTGTTGCAAGGAACAACCACGCATTCTCGTCTATTGTATTCAAACGCAAACATACTAACGCCATTAAATATAACATTTTATCATTTCGTAACAGATATTCTGTCAAATAGCAACGTAAAAATTTGTTCACACCCCAAAACCGACCTAGTAATTACATATTACTCCTGTCAATTCATAAACGCAGCTTATCTTTCTAATAACAAATACCATCTGGCATGAAACGGTAACATATACATATTTACATCTGAATATATTTTCAGAGACAAACCCTAATGCATTCGCCACTCGCTCAGTGGAATCATATAAAAATCATTCCATTAAGTCCATTAAGATTTATCGAGTGTCAGCATTTGGCACAATCCAACATGAAATTTATCATCCCCTTTTCCCCGGCTGGTATTCGGCTGATAGGTCGGATAGGTCGGCGATGGGCGTCGTTAGGAGCGTCGATGTGTCGTCTCGACGGCGAAGCGTCGGCACTGAAGCGCCAGACGCCGTCGGGTGAGCGTCGAGCCCGCGAGCTTCGAATAATTCGGCTGCCGTTCCTTCAGAATTGGAACGTGATCGCGTCGCACGTGCCGCGTCACATTTGTCAACTACGGTCGCACGATACCTGATCTTGACAAATCTATCGCGTGATGCAAAGCGGACACAAACACTTTCGTTCGTAGTGTGCTTCTGGTGAAATGATTTATTGACACAGCTATATCTTCTAATGCATACCGAGTTTGCTCCAGCTTTCGTCGCGGATCGAGTGCAGTTCATTGCCGCTTGCCTTGGAACATTTGCAGGAAAATTCGTAAACGAAAACGCCGGTTCCGTGGTACATACAGGAACAATGCATTGTTGTCTAAAGGACACACGATTGCGCAGCGAAAGGTGTGTTTTGTTTGTAGCGAGCTCGAACAAGCGACCGCATCCGCCAAGTGAACTGTGCAAATTGTTTAATTTTTACGTTTCGGAAGACACGGGCTTGTTGCCGTATCAGTGACCGATTTAAAAATCGATTTTTTAGTGGAACTGCACAAACGTTCGACGTGTTTGAGTCGCGTGGAGGAGCGTCGGCATTCTTGAAAGTGGTGATCCTCGCTAAAAGTATTCCTCATGGCCAATCGATTGAAGTGATAGGATTTTCTTGAATTGTTTAACAATCTTATACACGACATGGTAACCGTTCCAAATAACGTGTATACGTGCGATCGATGAAACGAGAGTATCGAATACTAGACGCATGTAGTGAGTAGAATGTGCCGAAGATTCAGTTCCCGTGTAACAGTGGCGAGAAATGAATGTTGATGAAGACAGAACTGCGATTTAATATGAAAGGATGGGAAGCGTAATAGCGGACACAGGTTCGGAACATTCGAATGATGTAAGTATGTTTTATCGCAATTTGAATATAAAACAAATATACATATAATTCATTTGATGCGATTAGTCGTTCAAGACGTTTTACTTTATTTTATCATTACAAATAATTTATCATTACAAGTAATGAAATTTTTTTAAACCAATTTCGCTTTACTTGATCAGGATATTTCAAGTTTATTCGCGTGTTATACCCATTGCATGCAGTTCGAAATAGTAACTGTATTGTTGCACCGTTAATTGATAATAAGATTCGAACGGAACTCTTCCTTCGTACTTTATTTACACTTGGTGATGAGTATTTTAGCTATTCTTGGTTGTTCGAGGCGTGCGAGATTGGAAGGCGAAGCCGACATTTATCCGATGGGAATAGGAAAATAGTTTGTGATCTTGTGGCCTGACACAAGCGTAACGATCTGAATTTAGACCGCTTTTAGACATTTCCGTACAAGATTTAACAATTTGTGTCATGTTTTTATTCGCTTCGAAATTTCGCGATACATAAACGCAGCGTATGTGTACCACGAATTCTGAAATATCGAAATTTTATAATTTTATATCGAATTTCGTATCCCTTACAGAAAAATGCCGCGAGAAAGTAGTGATACATTTTTTGCGGAATCAATAAGGAAGTTCAATAAAGAATTTTGTCACAATGTTCCATAAAATAACATTTGTATCTACATTGTATCTACATTTGTATCAGCTGTTATTTACGAGCCAGTTTTGTGATGTTCGGAAAATTTGATGATCCTTTTTCAATCGTACCGCGAATTAGAACATTTAAAGAGCTAACAATCTTTAAAATATAGAATCTTTCCTCTTAAGGTCATGGAACCCGTCTGGCAGTTCAAAGATACTCTGATATTAATGATCTGAAGTTTGGAAACCTTGTTCTTCATGACTTAAAGGGTTGTAAAGCAGCATTGAACCATTTCATTACTTCTTATAGATGTCTCCCCTCGAAATCGTGAAGGTCGAAGTTTCCTAATTCTGTAATGATAGGACCCACGATCCCAATGTCGTGTTCGCCATTATCATCGTGACAGAAATGATGCTAAGTAAAATCCTACAGCGGGAACCCTGCGGCCCCGTAATGATACGAAATGAACAACTCTGATCTGGTGATAGATTTATTCCATACACTAAAGTTTAGGGTTATAAGTTCTTCCCTCATGTGTACTTAGCCGCTTGCTCTATGGGGGAGCGAAACTTATCAAGGGGGAGCTATGATTAGGGAAAGCTCATATGTAACACCAGCGCGTCCCTTTTGGGGACTTTTGTTCTGAAACAGCAAACATCACTCAATTTCTAGGTGTTTTGTATCATCAGTATTATTTCTCAAGTTTCCTGTTCTATAGATGTAGCTTCGGATGCTGAAGTTTGTACACTGTGTTTTCTATTTGCTTGTGGAATTTTATGAGAGATCACATGTTTTATTCTGTTTCAGGGTGCGACGCGGTGATTGTAGAAGCGTAAAGTTTACAATGGCAATGGCATTGGTGAGCAATTTTCTTCAGCGATTTTTCGAAAACGTCGAAGTGTATACGCGGATAGGCAGCCAAGAATTTTGAAGATTTAATTAATCATTGTTGCACACAATGAACGAACCAGAACCTTGCCTGCCATTGATCTTACGGCCAAGATACCGACTGCGTGATCTCATCCTGGGGGATTATGCTTTTAACGATGACGGAGAACGGTGAGCGAACTTTCAATTATGCCTATGTAATTTACAAATGAATATAAATACATGCGCGTAGCGGAGAAAGCATTTAAATAAGGTTTAGTTGTTTACTTTACTTTTACCATCAATATTTAATAAATATTTATTAAGCCCATAATTTGGGGCTATCGTACAGTGTTTGATCGAAATAGACCACTTTCGTGAATCACTTCAATGAATATTTACATGTACAATAATTTTGTGCGTTGATGAAATTATTTTTTTAATCAAAATTTGGGTTTAATGATATCTGGCGATACACGAATATCGAGCAATTGAAATGCTTATTAAAACTGCCTATCAAAAGCAGCAGTGCAAATATTTGTCTGACAAATTATGAATGGAAGCATTGAAGTTCGGTCGAGGACCACTTGGATGCCGATAAATGAAATTTCTCACGAGTTTCTTTGTGAAATACGAAAATCGTGGTAAATCCCTTGGAGAAATTTAAATTTTGTTTCGTAAGGGACATGAAAATTGTATATAATATCAAATCCCGAATTTTTTCAATAAATATTCATTCTTTTTCCATTATTAATTAGTTGAAGCTTAATTTCGTATGCATGATATTACTTTGGTATGTGTACTTAATATGATCCATTTATTGAATTCCTTCGAGTGTCAGTTATATTATTGAATATTATAATTCGAAGCAGTGCTCCATTTTTTAATTCTTCCCATTCCAGATAGTATCTGTACTATAACATATAATCCTTAAGTTACTACGTGCATACCTTCAACACGTGTCGCGTTTTAGTCGTGCTAAATTAAATTAATTTCGTGAAATGGGATACTCCGTGTACTCCACATTCTTCATAAGTGATCCTTTAATTTATTCCATTAGTTTATCAGTATGTGAAGAGGAAATGTGCCTTATATTTCATAAATTAGACGCACCTAAATGATCGATGTTAAATTGAGATTTTAAATTAAACTACATTTCCATGCCTACAATGTAATGTATAAAGTATTCTTGATTAACATTCGCTTGATATCATCTAAATACTTCTATGTACCAGAGAATCGTCATTCACAATTTAATAATATATCATCATTGTACCCTGCTGACTTATTCATTTTGTATGTCAAGCCTTTGTTTGCGTTTAATTGAACAACTTCCAATTACCGGTGAATTCTAACACATACATGTACAGTTCCATCAGCACGTTCAATTGCAAGCGATTTTCTTCGTGTCGCGAGAATAATGGTTGTGGTTGTTTTTGGAGTACAATGGGTATCAAGGCGCGGCAGGATGTATTGTAGTAATTGTGCACAATTGCGAAACTCGAAGAAATTCAAAATCATTTCGGGAAAGATAAGGGGATTCGATAAAAGCAAATTTCTTTCATTTGAAGAGTGGATTACAGGCACGAAGTGTCATTCAGTCCGACTTGAATGACAGGGTGTCCATTATCAGCTGTATTGGAATTTCAACGATAAGACAGCTTTGAAAGGAAAGCACTTCGAAGAAAATAGGAATATTCGGATGACATAAATGCGGCGTCAAATTTTTTATTAAATAAAATAACGCTAACTTACGTTCGATGAAAAATCAGAATTTAAAAATTGGGGAAAAAATAATACACCGCAAGGAGTGTTACATGTCCACAGCTAAACCCATGTATTTGCATTACATATTTTATAGTCGTTGTTACTGTTACAATGATGATACGGAAGATGCAAATTATGATATACTCTTATAAATTTAAAGGCCATAGAACAATTTTTTCCCTCCACGTGAATTTTTATACTATTGCAACTCGAGCGAACTCAAATTGCAGTTTCATTACGGAAACGCATACACAAAAATTAGAAACCATTTAAAGTCATTTCAAATTAATAAATCACTGAAGACAGATTTTCATTTTCGGAAACAATTCGTAGGTTGGTACAGTAATTTCTGCATATTGGTCAGCAAACATGAAAAAGTGGAATATTAGTAGGGACAATTATTGTGTATTTTATGGTGCGACATGCCTCCATGTTACGTGACTGCAATCTCTTTTCAGTATGACAGTTTGGCACTGTTTACTTATTTGAAAAGTGTCGTTCGTTGACACCTTTAATCGACTTATCGACGAAAGCTTCAATTGTGCCAAAATAAGTACCACCTTGCGTCACATTATTTAATAGCCACATTTGGTGTCCAAAACCGAAACTTGATAATCGACACAAATTTTGTCACGAACCACGACATAGTCGAGGAAAATCAATTATGTGATTACTGAATGGAAACCTCTGCATTGTTGATTATACGCCGTTCTCTTGAACGAAGCTTTAACCCTTTATATTCATATAATACTAAATATTTAATTGCTAAGGGGGAGTTCTAGCTTTCAGGTTTTGGTTAGATGCGTTGAATCGAAATTGGAGCGTACAACAATTTATGTAATTTGAAGTATTTTTCTAAAATCTATTTAACTAGTTTTTTTCACAACCTAGTACTTCGACATCCCTTTAAAGAATGTCGGTCAGAAACGGGTACGAAACACGAAAAAATATTGGTTGTATTCTACCACGACTGAATTGTATTCAACATAAAGTGATCCCTACACGAACTCAAACATATGTGTGCGCGTGAAATACATGTCAAACGCAACTTTCTTCCCCCTAGCAACATTCGTCAGTGGATGACACCGTCCGAACTATTCTTCACACTTATCTCCCTATATATCACTTCGTGTATTCACATCTTTGTTCACATTTCGCAAATATTTCAAAAGCAACGCGGACCCGATATTCTTATTCTTTCTCGGCATTTTCTTTCTTTCACCTCGTCCACTTAATACTCTGACCACGTGGCCGTTTCAATGAATGAATTCCACTCGTGAAAAACTAACGAGCATAAAGGTGCGAGAGTATACGATATCAATTCGGACCGCAGTATGTTCGACGTAATAAATTTGAAACTCGGTTGTGGGCAACTTCGTGATGGCGCATCCCTGCCTCTTCTTAACTGCCGGGCTACAATTAACGCAACTCATGACTCATTAATGGAAATATATGCAAGATCAGTGACGACGATGCGAATTCCTCATTTCTGATAAAGCCGGTCGCACCGGCTTTCCAGCAGGGATTCGTGGCATGTAGAGCAGATAGGTGGTCCACTTGCGTATTACATATACCGTCATCGAATCGACACCAACCAGAGTTAAAAAGTGGCACAGACAGAAAGACATTGTCTTATTTGGGACAGAAGCTGGGGGGTTACACTTGACACAATTAGTATTGATCCAACTTTCTATTTTTGTTATTTTTTTCGCCCGCTTGCATTCTACCCACCGTTTCGAAAACTTGTTCGAAGCTGCAGCGAACTTTGATACGTCTGTCTGCAGGCTTTGAGTTGGGAAACTTTGGTCGCCACCAGCAGTTCAAAAAGAATTTCTGTAACATGCGTTGTTGAGTATGTTTCAAGTGCAATGTGAACTTTACACTCGTGTGCGTATATCAATGTAAACGGAAAATATGTATGAGAAATGTTGAAACCTGTACAAAGTTTTTACGATAATTGTTTTCGATGTTCACACAATTTATCAATTCACGGTAACCAAAACAGCAGCTGTTTGAAGCCTATTAGTTGTTGCATAAATCAGTTTGCACAGAGCGAACGTTCGCATTGCTGGAGAATTTATACCAAATCAATTTTCACTCGTGGGCTAGAATTATTGATAATGTTTGTTAATTAAACCGACATTGGTATTAAAATTTAATTAGATTTAAGATAGTTATTGAAGGTGAGATCAATAATGATTCCATGTATAAATTATTCATTAATTATTTATATAACGGCGCTGTGTTATCAAAAAATTACGAACGTGATGACGAAATTCTGGTTTACATTTTAACTCATCGTGTATTGCAAATAGCTAATTTTAAAAGAAACATTATACCATCCTATTTAATGTTATAATGGAGTTCGTATCTATTACGGTTTTATGTACTGCGATGTTTACTGCTTACTTTTATTCGTGCATAGTACTCATTTTATACCAGCATTGTTAAATCGTAGTTCTAAAGTTAATTACATTAAATGTTCTTGATACGCATGCTAGATTATAACGTGACAATGCCACTCTGTAGCAGTGGAAGTTCATGCTAAACCTATTATGAAATGTCGTTACACTACGCATTAATTACTCCATTGCGAAGTGTGCTTCTACAGTTGGCACAAAATTAGAGAATATAATTTGAAAATAATGCAATGGATCAATGGTTCAGTGCGAAAAGATTATTTTAATACTGAATGCGTCGAAGGAAGATCAGAAGAATAAGGTTTGAAGAAAAATTGTGAGTTAAAGTTTTATGGTTTGAATAAGAAACTTTTTACACGTAGTTAAGAATATATCAACTTTAAGGCTGCTTGACCGAATTAATACGTAGTACTGATTATGTGGCTGTGCGTTTTGTTCTTTAGTTCTTTCCGAGATTTTTACACAACTACCCTGTTTCTGAAAGCTGCCTAATGCATAGGTAAAAGATCGTGGAATCTTTATTTACGAGTATTTGACGTTCAGTTACTTTGTAATGAATATTGAAAAATAATGCTTCGCGAATTTTGTTAAATTAAACATTAAAATATTTGTTAAAAATCGAAATAAATAATATTTGATTTTACTAGTTACTAGTACATATATGTATAATTTTCTGTAAAATTGTCTTAATATCTAACGTGACCGAATAGTTTCGTCACCATCTATATGTGACGGTCTATTATTTCCATCAATGTTTTTAATTTCCCTTTACTCCGATTCCTCATTTTTCGCCACGGAAATCTGTGATTAAAGGAGATAGCTGCGAATGACACATCTCGAACCGCAAATGGAGCACACCTTCCATGGTTACAATTGCTTTCACACCTCCGGCTGATAGGAAATTGACGCATTTATATTTTCTCATGTATAACTGAATGCGCATGACATATCGATTAACTTGTGAAGGTAATCATAGAGATTAAGGCCTCGAATCTGCATGCATTTTGCACTACGCACTCTTATTTCGAAATTAAGTGGCACAGGGAAAATATTACACGTACAGATCTTTCATCAAGGTTGTGCAGAAATTCTGAAACTTTAACGAAACTTTGTGGTTTATTTTGAACACAAATATTTCGCAGCACTTCGCTGACCTATAGCTCAATTCTTGTAAATGTGACAATATTAAAGATCAGATGAAATAACAATTTTGCCTTTTCCTTAAAAACGAAGGGAACACTTTTACCATAAAAAAAAATTTGTTCGTCATTGTATGATTCATCTTAAATTGTATACACCTAGTGCACCTTTTGACAATATGCTTGCTTCGCAGGTGCGTGTACTGATACTATGTTGCGGTCACATTTTATAGTCTCCAGAAGATTGCTTTCGCTAATTAACGGGTGCTATTAATTTTGTAATGTTGCACATGGAAGCAGACGAGTCATACGAAAAGTAGGCCATGAAATTAACAATGTATACGATTACCTGTGCCCTGTTCTTGGTTGGCATTATTTTCTGCTCTAAAGTTATATAAGTTGCCCGGCTTATCCATTATGAAAATGCTTTCCTACGGAGGTATTTTCACCTTCATTTTTTTTTCTCTCGCCTACATAACCGGATTTCATTATTAACTCATTGCCCTACGCGTGAACATTCAAAGTATTGAATATTACAAATAAAAGTTAGATACGGCGTTAGATTGTACTACAGATGTACAATGAAAGTCATCTACTATATTATTCGCATTTGGAATAACTGCAATTTGACAATTAAAATGATCCAAGGAAAGGGGTATCCCCTTTGACCAATTAAAGCAACACTTCTCCCGTCAGGCCTTTTTTACGTGCCATACAATATCTGTGCAACTTAACAATCAATCATAACAATCAGTCACGGTTTGTATTGAGGAAACAGCGCATTTGTGACATAGGCGTGTAAAATACCAGTTTCATTTAATAACTTGACGGTCACACGAGACAGTCTACTGGTGGGTCAATATTTATTGTTAATCCAATACCGACATAATATTCTTATAGATATCACATTATCGATGCTACAGAAATATTGGCAATAAAATCGAATATCTGAAAAACCTTTCATTATTTTCAGTATCAATGAAATAGTAGAGGATATTCTTTTTTCTCTATATGGGTTTGCGGATTTCTCTTTAAATGATACTTTCATGCAGGCAAAGTAGAAACTACTCGACCTGTACTTCGTCAATAGCTACTCTTCAAACTTTTTTATAAATATTTCACTTATCCGCTGTCTCGAAAAAAGAAACCCTTTATTGTGCTTCGGGGCAACTGGTGCCTTACTCGCTCACCTGACTCGCTCTTTTGTGCTTTCGCTGGCGGTATTTTTGCTTTAGAAGGTCTTTATATGTCAACGAGGATACGCGTCGTTGAATTTAAAGGTTCAAACAGACGCGACATCTTTCTGCACTATCGACTGTTTCTCTAGAGCTTGCCAAGCTGTTCAGCTTGCGTGCTTTCAAGCTTTGCATTACCTGGAGAACTTTGTAACACCTTTATTGTTCTCCAGAGGGCGTTGGTTGACGTTGCCACGTTTCTTAGAAAAGTAGTTCCTTCTAGAAATGTTTCCCTTTAATATTTGGCAACGAATATTTGTTTTACCTCGTGATATAGTTACGTATCCAACAATGTCCGGGGAAACGTTGAGAATTTTTTAGTATACTCAGTGAAAATCATTATAAATGTGTATACTTAGTTGTCACAAATGTGACTCAATTTAAAAATAACTACCACCTTGTTAGTTCTATCAAGATGTCCTCCTTTTAAATGTGTCTTATGATCGCGATAATGTTGAAGCATAATAATTTTTTTGCTGGAACCGTTGGTCTATACGTTGCTTGATAATTATCTATGAAATACGTTTATAATATTTTGGGCGGCACAGAGGAAGTCTAGATTGATAAAGAATTCTTATCGTTTTATTCTTGAAACGTCACTTTACTAATTTAATTAGTATACAAGCATGCATAAATTTCAACCCCCAAGGGGTATCAATGAAACATTACAAGCACACTTTTTGTTACGTGCCTGCATACAAGACAACATGAAAAGAAGAAGAGTTCACCAGAGTATCACAAAATTCCAATTTCTTACAGCAATTTTCTCGATATCAAGATTTATAAATCCATCATACTTTTACGTTCACCCGATTTGAATCTAGTTTTGGTACATTTAATACGCACATTTAATCAATAGGACATTTAAGTATTATTCATAAACTAAGAAGCAACCAAAGCGATTGCACCTCGTTTCTCCTATAATTTTTCTTAAAAGTAAACTCTGAACAGTAAAGCCAGCAATCGAAATTGCACGTCGCCAGTATTTGATAAAACTCAAACGTTTATGATTCAATCGCCATCACAGGAATAGTCTCGTATTTTTAGATTGTGAAACAACGGAACATGTGAACCACGTGGCTTAGTGAAAATTCGAGCTTTCCGCGTTGCGCTCACATTCAGAGCGCAAGCCCAGCAACTTTTCTACGCCACGAATCGATGCTATACTCTAACAATCCATTCATCTCGTTTTACGATTCCGAAATAACTTCCCTCGCAGTGCCGCCCAATTTTCAGCGCCGCGATAAAATTGATCGCATCGCCCCATTAAATTATACTGGCCTCGAGTAACGGGACCGCACTTAATCAATGAATAACCACCTCAGAAAAAGTCCAAGGGAAAACATTTTTAAGTAATTCATTAACGAGGGTCGCTCCGTTCCCCGCGTATCCTACAAACGCAGTTACATCTAAACGTTGGCCACGCTTTAGGGGCTTCAAAGTATATAAAATTAAATCCTCTAGCCGCGGAAATAAAATCGGCACGTCTCCTTTGGATGAGAAAGCCCCGCAACCCGCGCCTCGCAAAAACAACATAAAATAACGCGAATTGCACGAGGGTGTCACCACTCTTCGCGAATTTTCGAATGCACCGTCGGTCGATCGCAAACAGAAGCAAAAGATGTAACCGCTTCCGGTCTCACGTGAACGTGCACTGCACCATCGAGCTGCTGGCAAGCATCTGATACCCAAGTACGCCTAAGCCTCGCTTTATCAATATCAAGTATGGTTATTTATCTCGAGCATCGAGGTGATCTCGTGGCTGTCAGGATGGATCTGACGTAAGTGATGGGAACGGAGAAACGTACTAAGCATCCCGTGGCGCAGTCGCCTTGACAACGGCGGCGCCACGTGCATGTGTGCGCCGTTTTTGCCACGCATTTGTCAGAAAGGCTGGACGGAGAGGAGAAGCTATCGAGCAGAATGGTGAGAACGGGATAGCCCCGTTGACAGTACAAGGGGGTGGCAGAAAGAAAAGGGAGCTAGAACGCAACGTGGACAAGTAGGAGGGAATGAAGTAGAGGGGCGAGTGTTGGTGAAAGGAGTGGAGGGTGCAAAGGGGGTGGTAGAGCACGAGAGAAAACTGCTACGATGTACCGCAGTACGGGGTTGTGAGCTGCGAGCTGACTCCTCGCACAGTGAAAAAGGGTAGTGCTTTTCGGGGGCAGCTCGGCAGAGAAGAGCCGTTAGTGACATATTATTGGAATTGATCTGTCTGTCCAGGCTGTTTGCGATCCGCCATTTCCATTCACGGAGAATCCTCGTGCGGTTCCGTGAATCGTTTGGCCACGAGTTTCCCGTGCACACGGACGTGGTGTTGAGTCAAGGGCAACTTGCTCATCATTCGTAGTCGTTGACAAGGGACACTGTTGGCCTAGTTAGACGCGGATGCCTGCGCTTTCTGCGACACTAATTTCTTGACAGAAAACCCCGCGGGGATGTTTTAGGACTCGTGTCATGTCAAGGCCGATGCAGCATGTAACATGTCGATATGTTTCGCCGGCACAAAACGGAGATACGATTAAGCCTTGACACTCGTATCGCGTTAGAAAATTCACGGCACTGCTGCGGCCCGGGACGTGTGGGGGAAATTTGTCAGCGGTTAAACGGCCCGCAAAGCTTCCTTGGGAGGAGATCAGCTGATACCCGGTTTCGTCGCGGATGGTAATTGGGCCTGTGAACGCTGTGAACGTTTCGACGATCATCAATACCGAATCGACAGCCGTTTGTGGTCTAGCGTTTCCCTCTTCGATCGTCTAGTTCAAGTTCGACACGCGAGGTGGAATTATTCAATTCTGTTATTCACGGACGTGTAGCTCTCTCGTGTGCATTTATACATAAACACTGACGAGAATTCGATGAGCAATAACGTTGCAGTGAAATAGTGCAGTATGTTATTTTCACGCGTACGACACTGTTGAAGGCATTTGTAAAAGAAGCATCGAGCGTTCTGTGTTACTTCGAGGTGTAATCGCGTAATACGAGCGAATTATCCGACGATTACCAGTGACGTTGTAGCGAGGAACACTTGCCCCGCGAGAACTCTGATCCTTGGGACGTTCGATACGGGCGCAGTAAACGTTCAGTTCTAATGGTGTTGCTATAGAAAATACATTGATTGATGCAAAAGCAAGAGAATGTGATCGTTGAGCAGGAAACTCCATCGATCGCCCCGCAACCTGTCGCAACATTCCTCTTAAAGCACGGTAGAAGAGGACCAAATGCAGGACAAGTGCTTTCATAGCAAGCACTCTACCAATGAAATAATATTCTTACGATCATGACCTTCAACACTGATCATCAGGTGACGCTGTCCGGGGCAATCGAGATGCTATCGTGACAACAAGATACTACGAATTGTTGCTGGCTGAAAAGCCGGCGGTTGAAACCGCAGTAATCAATCAAATTGGCCCCCAGGACGTCGTCACAGGGTACTTAGGCATGTATTTGTGGCACTCTCGATGCATTGTCGCCTGGACTTGATTAAGGGAATACGTGTTGGCGAATGGTAT
Source organism: Nomada fucata (assembly GCA_948146005.1). Classification (NCBI taxonomy): domain Eukaryota; kingdom Metazoa; phylum Arthropoda; class Insecta; order Hymenoptera; family Apidae; genus Nomada; species Nomada fucata. The sequence goes on from OX411275.1 coordinate 13,304,782, forward strand.
CGATGTACACGAATTAACAAATGCAATCACGACCATGTGGACCGATGGTAATAAGGGTGGTTTCTTTTTCGTGGAGCATCAATGGCATCAATACGAGCGCATTCGTCGAATGCCTTCGTTGAATCGAGTGTTAACGGTGCGTGATGTTAATCGACACTATGGCAACGATCGGGAGAGCAACAGTTATTTGACGGCAATTAAAAGAGATACACATCGGTGAAGGGAATATTTTTCGACGGACTTTCCGCGCGCGTTATACGTTCGAACGATTGTTAAATACCGGCGACAGAGTTCAGTAGATATTGTTGGACGACGAATTTTGAAATTGTTATCGAAGCTGCTCATATTCGACAGCTATTCTAGATTTAATAATAGCCGTTCCCTTGTTGTTGGTATACGCGAAATGTTACAAGGTGCGCCAGTTTCAAGCACACTTCCTTCCGCAAGTGAGGAAACGTTATTATACACGTTCACTGGAAAGCATAGATACTACGTACCTTTGGAACGTTGCACTTGTTAACTGGGTTCACACCAGATTTGAGCAAATTTTTCAGAAATATCTTACAAAAGTTGCACGATCGTCAGCCAATCATTTTTCACGCTTAGCTTCCGCTACCTCAGTCTCCGTTCGTCGTTAAATCGATATATAATTAACCTAATTGGCTAACGAGGAAGACATCAGACAAAAGAAAAAAAGAAAAAACACTTTCAACTCTCATTACCCATCGACGATCGAAGCGAGAACATAAGAACGGGGCTCCGATATCAAACCGACGAACCATGAAGTTTGACACACACCGGGCTTATCGATTGGAAATTATGCTGATACCTTGGAGAGAGTACAAATTGCTTTACTAGCGCTCAATTTAACCCTGTCTTTGAAGAAAGATCGCTACCACGCAGCTACAAGGGGAACTTCGTAATAACGCTTATCCCATTAATTGAACTTTCCTCGCGATTAAGCGACGGTAATATTAATTCAAACTCGGGGGTGGGTGGGGGGTTGGGGGGAGGTGTGGCTATCGTCAGGTATACGCAATTCTAAAATCTAAAATCCCCATACATCCGTCACGATGGGAAAATATCATCGGTTGCCGTGCCGAACGTTCGAATTCGCGAAAGTGAACCGCGAGTTGTTGGGGCTCTTCGACGCGTGGACGCACCTACGCGTACCTACGACGTAATACGCGATGCGAATGACGAGCTGACGATGATGTGTCGTCGGTGGGACATCGTGCATCCAATTCGTTCCTCCGTTGAACGTTCGCGCGCAACAAAGTGAAGCTTCCGCCGCGGAAGAGGGAAGAACGGGCGAACGAGACGGCGTTCCGTCACCTGTTCGCCCTGTTTCATCAGCGTAAGCCTCGGGATCCTCTCCGGGGTCAGAACGCTGCCTCGTCGGTGCCCCTGCTCGAGATGGGCGCCAGGGCATGGGACTACGAGGCACTGCCGGAACTTCACACATCGACGGGTGTCACACCGTCATCAACGCCGCCGAATGCGCAACAGAAGGCTCACTCGCCGAGGGTCTACTTCCAGGCGGAGAATTTGGCGTCCACCAGGAGGCGAAGCAGTTCCAGGTTATTGGCGCCCCAAACGTCTTGCAGACGGAGGAGCAGAAGCATGAGCGCGTGGAGCGACCTGTCGAGATCGTCGTTCAAACTTGATGAGAGGTAGGTCGTTGATCGACCGTCGTTTCAGGCATGCTATAGTTTGCGAAGTTGCCGTGCCGTGAGATCGTTTGTGGGTGAGCTAATTCATTTATTGGAATATGTCTCGAGAGTGTTGGGGGGACAGACAGTTGTCCCGGGGGGAATTATTGTAGTTTGTTGTTGTTTCTTTGGGGGCGTGGGTTAATTATTCATAAACAGGTGTAGCATGGTTTGTTGTCGTTAAGTCGGAGGGTCAGATCCGAATTCACGAGGCGATGTCGAGGTATGAGACTTATGTGAAGTACGAGAATTAAAGATACTTAAGTTTTATGGATTTCAATGTGCATCGATCTCTCTAAACGTTTGTTTTACTGGGGAATAATTTTCCTTTACATACGATTTTTTTTCACATTTTCCATGGCACGGCGTAAAATATTAAATTTTATTTCTGCTGAAGTAATAATATGGAACGTAACTTGGGTGAATAAAGCAGAGGAAACAGTTATGACAGGAAAGAGATGAATGGGTAATGAAATATATGTTAAATGAAATAAAATCGCACTTGTTGAGACCCAATAAAATCGCGGAGAATATTGAATGTACGTTAAACAATTCATCCCTTGTTATAAGCTACTTCAGTTTACAACGCTCATGAAATGTATTAGTCTTGAAATGAGTTAATAGTTACTCGAAAATGATAAAAATGAAAACAGAAATAACATTAAATAAGGAAAATAATACAATAATTTATAATTGAATCATTTAGAATCCTTTATTTTCTAATAAAATAAATCAGTCCTGTGCAACCTACTTTCAAAGTGTCCAGATAAATTACGTCGCAGTAATAGTACGTGAAACTTCACGTCTATAATGTACTATATTCGTGTTGTCACAGTGTACATTTATCACGATGTTGTAGACGCGATGAAGTACTGGAAACAGCTGAAATGGGAGAATACTCTCTATGACTCTGTACGTATAAAGTAAAAAGAGAAAATAGCATTCGCTGTTGACACGTGAATAGTAATAAATTCGTAACAGCATACACGATGCGTTGTTAATATACAGAGGGTACTGAAAGTATCTACCATTTTTAGGCACGTCCTATCAAAGTTAATCGGGCCAAAACTGTCGCGACTGAATTAAATTATATATATATATACTTCAACGTTTTTGTACAGTCGAGTCTAGTATGCTACATGAATAGAATATTATAAACGGGGATGATAGAGGATAGTAAGTTTAACCAGAAACATTTCATATTAATCTTGCATAAATCTATTGCTTACGATACAAGCATAACTTTCACGTAATCTTCGAAACCCAAATTATATACTTTCTACCCTACTGCGTTCGCACAAACATCAATAGTTTTTGTATTCATTTTTGCATATGTTCGGTATCGAGGGAATAAAGCAAGGACTTAATATTCCACCGATTGAAATAGCGAAATGTTGCTGCCGGTTACTGTTTTCGTTTTATTTTATACATCGGGCATTATGCCCGTCGCTGATAGATTATAATGCTGAAAAGTAGAATAAAAAATTCTCATTACCTTTTGTTCATTCGTGCTCTTCGCTTTTATTTCACGTTCTTCCATTCCGTTTCATATTGCACGGAGTAATGACACTTGAAATGAGCTGGATGCCGTTTCATCGCAAAAATGATGCCGCCTTTGTGTCCGTTAAGCTCCAGCTTTCCTTTCATAATACACGCTGCTCGAATACGCAAAGCGCACAACTGCCAACGCATCGAAAACCAATAACAATCCGAGGTTCTGTAGTATAGGAAAATCGTAATTAAGAACTTCCAAGGTTCCTCTAAGCGGACGTCTATAAAAGCTTGGCACATATTTGATTTCAAATATAGCACCGACTTTTCACCTGAATTTCTAAGGGACGTGCTACACCTACGTAAACATACAAATGGACCAGCAAACTGGAACTGAACTCGAGAATTTCTCACTGCCGGGAATTTAAATTCCTTCTACCATTATCCATTGCGATGATATGACGTGCGTGTACATTTTTCCTGCCTTCATTAATATAAATAGGTAGGCGCGTATGAACATTTTTACAAAAACTGTTCTTGAATGCATGAGCTGCGAAGAAAATTTGGAACATCTCGTCTGATTATTAAAACGTCATAGACACATTTTTCATCTTCGCTTGACATGCATAATAACTGCTGAAACAGTTGTTCATAATAATTGCTGCAATGTCCAATCGCAAAGTAGGGCAGCCGGTCGTTTTCTCATTTATCTATGCCTATAACTTCAGTAATATTCAGTAATAAAGCTTTCTCGCATCGTGTTAAATAAAAAGATCTAGATGCTTTGTGTAACAAAAGGAAAAGTAGAAATAATTTTTTATACAATTGTAAACCATTATTAAGGGTGCAACATCGTTGTCCTCGACCTGGCCGTACGTTTAAAAGTAATTGCTTTCATTCATAAAACTGTATGCATCCTGTCCTGCACAGTGAATAACGAAACATAAACGACCTTCCGCGAAAAGTCTTCCAAGTTCTTGGATACTTGGAAGTTCTATAATTGGCAGTCTAAAACCAGTTTACATTCGTTTAAATAGAGGCTGCATGTAAATTAGGAAATTGTGGAATTTTTTACTCGGATTGCTTATAGTATACGTAGAAAAGTACTAGTATTTGAAACAATTCAATGATATTAATGCGTGCAAAACTATTTCTTTAATAGGATGTTAAAAAATCATCGAAAGTAAATATAGTGGTTGTTCTATTTAACTTTAGCCCATGAAGGCAATATGCGATTTGGAGAAATTTTCTTTTAATATTTTTTCAAAAAGGAAAATAAGCATATGGAACTGATTATACGTGAAAAATAAAATTCTAATTGGTCAGAAATGACCAGAAGACAGTATACGGGTTGACTTAGTTTATAGGACAACTTTTGGCAACTGCATTCAGGTTCTGTTTAAGTCCGACAAAAAACTTGAAGGAAAATCTGTTTGAAACGGCATAACCATCGCTTTATCTTTTTCGTGGTTTTATTTTATATGACAACACGTGATGCTTTCAGAAGTTTTTTAATCAAGTACCGCGTGTCACGCAGAGCGAACGTTTGAAACATACTTTGTGTTATATTTTCCACAATGCCACATTGGCACTACTTTTTCCTGAATACCCCGGTTGTTCACTTGGTTCCTTGCGTTATACACCAGTCGAACAGCTGCAACATTCATAGCATTTTTAGGGAAAATTATAAACATGTTTTTCTTTCAACAAGCATCCTGTTTTAATTTGTGCGCGGAAAATTCCAAGGATGGGCAACCCTTTACACGCAACCCTATTAATATTGAATCGGAAAACAGACGATATATGGATAATTATAATTCATGGACAACTCGGAAGTGTGTTCTAATTATAAATATACTTTATCGTATATTTTTTGTATGGAAGTGACGATATAAGCATGAAAAATATCTAGGGAAACATATACATTAAATATTTATAAATTGATCCGGCATAATTTACGCGAAGTTATATTCTGTAATGGTACCTAGATTTTTGTAATGGACAAAAGCAAATAAATGCTAAGTTCTTTCGATAAGTTCATAAATTATAATAAATACGGCATATTCAAACCAGAGCGACAATTAGTACAAGTCAGTAATAGTGTTGTCTTTGCTGATATGTACTCGCTCTGTTGCTCCAAAATGTAGAGGCATTCACGTATAAATTGACATGTTTGCTTTGCCGTCGGCCTACTTCACTTGGCTCACTCGTATAAGCGGATTCAACAGGAGGGCTCAATTTGCTGCACGAACGAATACAAAGATGTAGGTGTCCTAGTTTGGCCCAATATCTTTAAATCTACCAACATGTTTTTATCATCACGTAGTAGTAACATTTTGCTTAACCCAACTACGTGATAAAAAGCCACCTCGGTAACTCAAAATTTTAATACAATCTTACCCAGAAAAGACATTCATTATTACCCGAGTTTGTACCAAGCACCCAGACCGAATTGAAAACCATATTAAAAGTTGAAAATACGCATACAGCTTCGCCATGACACTCCCTTTAAAAACATAGGGGCTTACAAATGGTCGTTCGACGATTGTCCTTTGGAGGCTGAATCCTATGGACTTGCAACTTGAGGTCTTCGAATACCTATCACTTTTTCGACACTTGTACGATATGCGATACACGAGTAGCAGTCCTTTTAACTATCGGGATCATTTAAGGTTTGTTCCCACGATTGCAGAGCTTCTGTGGTCAGTGTCCCAACCCTTTTATTTTATCTGAAACTTATCCCACAATCTCTGGGACGAGGACCGTGGTTTCAATAGTTCGTTCGACTTCAGATTTGTTATTTGATGCAACTTCGTTATTTGATAAGATATCTTAGCTAACGTGTTTTCACCATTATCTCTCCATCGCTTATATACAGAGTGTCCTACGAACTTCTTCCACATGAAATACCTCAGAGACGCTAAATTTTAGCACGAATGAACTTTAGTAGTTTTACACTCACAATTCGCTATTCCATATAAATCAAACATAAAAAAATTTCGCATTCCACTTGAAAAAGCAACAGCGACCTTCGTATCGCTTATACGCATTTGCTTATCAGGAAACTGATATTGCCATATTATGTGTCGTAGGGCACCCTGTATGTACGTAATAGTAACCATCCATTTTTATTTACCCTCGCGATTTTTCACATTATTGTTACATTTTCTTGCATTAGTAGCAACTGCTAGCTTAGGTTATAACGATCTTGTAGCCCTTCTCTTTAATGGCTTTCGGTTTTTAAGACGGATCCTTTATCTCGTGTCATGTGGAAGGTCAGGAAAAGGCGGAGGCCGATCCCCAGTATTACCGCCTAAAGAATGGGGACTGCTTTTCATGGCTGAATCTCTTTCATGATAATCCTTGATCTCGAGACTGCCATTTATGTTTCCACTATATCTTCAGAAGCACTCAGTAAACTTTATTCAACCGCTATTACGATTAACCACTGCTGTCATTGTTCTCTGCTGCTTTTTGGTGCATTTTTAAAGAACTGCCATTGCTATTTCTTTGTTTATTCAGGTTACATAAAATGTTCGAATGGTAAAAAAGTCAAGGGTCACTGTAATAAATTTGTGTTGTTATATGTTTTTGAAAATTGTTCTGCAGTGTTTCGATTTAGTGTCGATTATCTTACAAATAAATGTGTGAATCGCGAAGTCACTGCATATCGAACATCGTTTATTATCTATGCTTTTGCAAGAGGTTTGTCCGTCCTCCTTATTGTAGTATATCGACGCAGTATTTCTTAGATTTGCAGACATTCGGTCTGACAATTTACCACAACGATTTGCGTGTTAGCAAAATTCTAGTAGGTGTATTCAGTTATTTCTTACATCGCGTATAAAGTGAAATGAAAAACTTTTATTTAAAATCAATATTGCCTTTTGCATTGTCGTTTACTGACATTTAAAATATTCCTTTAGACGACTAAGATTTAATTTAGCTTATAATATGTACATAATTGAACAAAAATTGTCTGTTCTTTTTTAATTACATGCAGAGGCATTCCTTCCTCGAACACTAATTTTTTTATTCCTTATTTATTATACGGTACTTTACTTCGTAAAATCAAGTTTAGCGAAATTTGTATTTATTGATAGTTGTTACAAAAAGAAGATACAATTCTTTCTTACATACTATTTATTTGTTTGTTTCAGGTAAGTGACTTTTTTTAAGGGGATCTTGTTTTCGGCATTAAGTAAGTAATTAACCTTTGATGTAGAGCGATAATAGTATATCGGAGCGTAGGCTGTGGGTATTTTAACGTGCAAAACGTCGAAGATACAATCTCGATGGATAAGTGAACTACAGGGATGAAAGCAATTACCTACCTACGACCTACCTCTTTAAAACCAAAGCATCAAAATAATGATGTTGATAGAGTTTAAGCTCTCATCACGTAACATTATCATGTTATTATGTTACTCTCACATACTTTTGTGGGATTCATAAATTTTTGTAGGTCTACAAAATTCTCCTGAAATTTAAAAGTGGCTCACGTAATTTGGATTTTTTTTTCACGGGATAGAGTGTAAGCCTTCGGTTTGTTTGACTCGGTTACGAATGTTGCATACAACGACAATTAAAATAGGGGATACGCTTTGCGAAAGGGTCGATTCGCGTGGCGCCAGGGAAGTTGTAATATTCTTCGCCCCTTTCCGTTCATAAATTTTTATTATCGTGATCCTTATCTAGCGCCACCAATAAAATAGTACATGCACACTGCACATTTCTCTACTGTAACGATCGGTGCGCCCGGTAACAATTTCATTACACCAAGCTCACTTGTAATTACAACGTTCGGTTGAAATATTTGGATCGAAAAACTATTTAAATTTCACTGAAGTCGTTTTCTGTGACATCTTAACCAAGCTTCCAGATCGTACTTTTTTATGATGCTGTTTGCAAATAGAATACTATTTTCATTCGCATATGGTTTTATTATTTCTTTCGTTTACAGCAAACTTTATGTTACAAAAATTGAAATATCTATTAATTCGTTAATTAATTTGTACGTTCCTCAGTGAAGTTTCATTTTGAAAAATTTTCGCGGAAAACAGAAATATCACTTTTTCACTCTGTTATCCGATACAAAAGAATCTTCGACGAAATAAAATTCCGACATGCGAAAGTAAAGGATTCACGGTTTCAATAACCCTGATTTACCCTAAGCGCGGGCACACCTGGACATTTGATTCCTGATTGCCAAAATAAGTATTGGCACCCTCGGAAGAACACTTACTCCAGAACTATTAAATTAATCTGAGACTTGAAGAACGCGAGTATTCAGAAAAAATAACACAATATCGATCGTCAGGAAATTAACGTTAACTAATCGCCGCATCATTTTAACACTTGATTAGAGGTAATTCATCCGTGATGCGTAGCTATATTTAACCAATAACATATCATTAGCTGTGTTCGTTCTTAATCAGCAGCGTATTACAGCAATTTTTGAACAATACAAAGAAGCGTACGACCCTGCAAATGGTCTGGCGGAAACAGCAACAGTATCGATCGTTCCAAACGGTAGGCGTTAATCAGCGGGTTTTGTTCTACAAAATAGGAGTATCAAGGAAACTCATCCTTTTTTTCCACTTCATTCAACAACGATCCTCTTGCCAGAGCAATGCTGACACCGTCTATCATTATTTTTCAATGCGGTTGGGGATGTTGAATAACGCATCCGGTTCGCTGAAAGCGCTTTATCGACTGTTGGAAGCGGAAGCTCCTTGCTACTTCCCGGTTTTTCTTATTGAGATTATTTGGGTAGCATAGCAAGGGGACGTTGCTTTCTCCCCGTTGGTATAGTAGATATCTGGAAAGCTGTTTTAGGGGTGAGTCTCTTGTTCCGTTCTGCCGCAGACGAGGAATCTGGATTCTGGATTCTACCTTATCGGTGGCTTTCACCCTAGTTGAGGGTGAACTTCCGATCACCTGGCGCAACGGATATATGAACGTACCTGTGCCTCCCATTTTTATGATAATGAATAATCGTAAACGAATAAAAAGCTCTTACAATTTAAATATGTCCTTCGGCATTGCAAGACGATTTGTAATTTTTTATGAATTATATTTACGTGGTTGGTAGCACATTAAATGAACAGGTGATTCAGAAGTGTATTATTTAAGTTGATTTTAGATAATTATACTTCGGGCGCAGTGTAAATTTGAATAATTGTACTATTACATCAGTGGTCATCGGTTTTCAATGTTCTTACCAAATAACGAATTATTCCTTCCATTTCTTCGATTAAATAAATTATGTAAGCTAAGCGGCAGTTGGGTGTGTTAAGTATAGTTATTAATTAGAATTACAAAACATGTCTCAAATTTGAAACATTTGATAACACTTGAAAACTGTAATGCTTCATTCAACTGCAATGTCTCCAGTGTGTTCACAGTTTGCCGAATATCTAATTTTGAACCCTAACTTCCTCTTTGTCCTAGACCGGAAGCCATAAATACTAAATAATGAAATCAATCGGCTGGTTATTTAGGGTACAGAGATATCCCTTACTAAGATTTCTATCAGTGTGTGGCACCCCCTGTGGATATTATCATCATGGTTTTCACTCTCTATATAGTCCCAAGTTTCTTATCCTCCCATTTTAACGAAAGTGGGGCTCTCACTGTGGGGAACCCTACTTATCACGGAGGGAGATTATGAAAATCTGAAATGTTCACTTTGCTAAGATCTTGAGTAATAAGGTTGGAGTACGATGACATTGATCGTCTCAACGTTTCATTCTGTTGAAAGCTGAAACTTGTACAGAAGGTTATCTTTAGAACGTCTACTTAAAAAAAATATATATGTATAATTAATCTTAATTTAATGCAAGTTGCAGGATTCGATGTATTTTCAACTACTATGATAATAAACCTCTACCGTTGTAAATACTCTGAGTGTTCCATTTGTTTTCGTCAGATTTGACAAGTGGATTAATAAAACGAAAATGTACAAGTGACCTACAGAGAAGAATAACAGATTATCCTTTCATTTACACATTTAATATTGTCGACTTTTTAATGGAATTTTAATATAAATGCAAATTTTAAAAATGCCATTTCGTGGAAAAACGTCGCGTCAATATTTACGATCAATGGGACCAGCATGCTATTCAATTAAGGCCGTCTATAATTTGACGCATGCATTTTTTCGTTTTATTGGCATTTGACAGTATAACCCGCGCATTCTGCAATTGAAACCGTTTAAACATTTTAAATGCAAGCATTGTTGATACGCCTCAGCTTTAAATTGAGTAATGTTCAGTTTAATTAGAAGCATTGGAAAATAAGTGCAGCTGTATTTCAACTTTATTTATTGTCTAATATGCCACCTCGTTTTCCGTGATTCACTGAAGATGATCTCAGTTCAAAATTGTCGTCATTATATTTCCTCCCTTTCGCCAAGGGCAACGGAATCCTAGCAAAGTGGTAACAAGGTCCAACAAATGAAATGAGATATTATAAATTACTGGGATACATTTCGTTTCCTTCAACATTCGCGTATATTTATTAAAAAACTCAGGGAAATTCATCATTCGTTAGATATTAAATTGCATTTCAAATATATCACTTCTTAACGATTATAATGCATCATTTATTATATTATTTATGGACAAATGTAGGAGCAAAAGAATCAAAATACCATATAACAGAAAGGAAACGATAAATAAAGAAATATTCAGAAGGAACAATTGCGTTTTCGTTTTTAGATGCTGCTTTATACAAGCATTCGAACGAATTCCGCTCAAAGTGCTATGTTAGGTCCACTACAAAGTCTCCACAAATTTGAATCCATTTTGCATAGTGCCATAATAGGCAACGATAAGACTGCGCAACCGGAAATTACGAATTTGCCGCCAGTCATGTATACTTGGTTCGCGTGGTTCATTTGTAAGCGTACATGCAACTTACCTGAAAGGTTGGAAACTATAGCGAAAAACGCTTTTTATTCTACAGAAAGCAACCCTTTCGAGTGCGGATGAAAATGCGGAACCTATCTAGCCTATCGTAAAACTGTACTCAGAACCATCAGGTACAGTGTCTTCACGGAGTTACTACCTGCCGGATATAAGAAGGGAAATGAGAACCAAAATCCATGTTCTGTATTGCCCTTTGTATGACTATGCGAACGATCGAAGTTAAAGCAGAAGATAGCATCTGCATTTTCCCTTAGCTTTTCGTCTTTTAGCTGGAGTACTTTTGCAATCTATTATGCACATGTTTTAGCAAAGGTTTTCCTCACAATTTTCACAATCGTAAAAAGATATATTGAACATATTTGTTTCATCTGCCTTTTCGTTATTAATACTCGCGATTAAATAGTATTGCATTTGTATACTGCTGTAATAAGGTTAATGGTTTTGTTTTGCACTAAGGGTAGCTGATATAGCTAAAACACGTACAAATAATGTTTGCGTTGGATCGCAGGAATTTGCACTGATTTCAGTTAAAATATGAACGTACAGTTATTAGTACGAATGAAAATTTGCTTGTCTCCTTCGTAGAAACATTACTCAGCGTTCTTATTTTTCTGGCAGCGGGTTGTTAAGGAAATGTATCACGCTTGTTAGGTTTGAGTGATAAATGTTGTCGATTTACCAGTTCCAGATAAAAATTGGGATGCTGGTAATATATTATTCTTGAGAAGAATTCCATTATTCCTGAAAAGCAATCGCGAATCAAATATTTTCATGTCTACCAAAGATACACATTATGAAAATATGTATTACGTTTCATTGAGGCGACAGATTTGAATGTAAATAATTGCAGCGTTAAGTAAAATAACTAGAACATAAAACGAGAGGCTGAAACCGAGGCTGGAAATTAACTGGTGAACGTCCGTTGTTGTACGATAGAAGCTGCGACTCGTGAAATGGTCTGCAGTGGATTTTACTACTTGTGATCAGACATGCACTTTGTCCGCCTTTGATGCGGTTTGTCTACTTTACGTTCTTTCCTGTGGAGTAGTTAATGTCTATTGATAATCTCGTTATCCAAGTTTCATTGAGTTATTGCTTTAAAAATGAAAAAGAACTTTTTAAGGGGATTATACCAATATCGTAAAACTATTACGTAATTCAGGTCTGAAGATCAGGTGATGTAACGTCAATAAATTCCCAGTCTCGACGAAACGAATCAAGCTCTCGCAAAAACACTTTTATACATAGTTTTCTGAGTAAAAAATTACTCCAGGCATTGTGCTGTACCTTAAATCAATTAAACGTGGAAATGAAGCATACGAACGAATATTCTAGCTTCGTAACTGTTCGAGCGAACCAATTAAAGCATACATACGTTATCATTTAATTGCGTCTATAACAAGCTATGTTTCACTTCATTTAAAATTTATTTCGTCCCGAAATGAAATTGCCCGGCAAATTATTTTACAACAATTAAAATAATCTGCGAAAGAAACCAATTTGCTGAATGAAATTCCTCAGGACAGTGAACGATATATTGAGTCTGTATAATAATAATGTTACCCACATAACTTAACTGAAGTCCCTCGACGTCGTTCGACTTCGAAATCGATAGCAGTGTATGTGAAAGTTCGGGAATGTAGTCGTGGATCGGGTCAACTTTGATTTACCTCTATTAAGACATAATTCCTTGGGTTAAATTCGCAAATCTCATACGCACATTGTTCCAATTATCCAAAGGGCAGATTTCCAATCATATTTATGCCAGCTTTGTATGGATATCGCATGACAGCATTTGTCATAGCTCGCGTTTTTAATTAAAGTTGAAGCTAAGAAACGGTGTATATTTCTGACAGTGACAAAAGTTGTGGCTTCTACAACATTTTTCTCACTTTCGAAAAATGTAACGCATTTTCAAGTTCAGGAAACGTTAGTCTACCAACATGCATTGCGATTTTTAAAAAATAACATTTATATCTGGGAACGGAAGTTATTGTAACGTTAAAATTGATTTTTTAAAACAACTGTATATCGAAACCTTTATAACTGTATTTATTTTACACAATGGATTATCGCGTACGTTTCAATATAGCATTATCGATATGCCCAATTTTTTCACAATCTAAATGAAAACGAAGAAAGATTAAATACCGCTTTGGCAGCGACTTGTACCAACATTATGTTGTTCAATTCAACTTTCGCAAAATGTTGCAAACGTTCAAGGATCGATGAGTTTCCGAATCCCCAGGATAAACGAAGGCTACGGAAAACTTTTGACAAGAGTCAGAAGAAATTACGGAGGATATCGGGACGTGATATTGTCGTGGAAAGAGCTGAAAGAAACTGGTTGCTTTCCGGTAAGAAAATATTCTTCTATTTTTCATTTTAGAAATACTGAAATACTTCCTTCGTTTCATCGCTATGTTAATAAACAAATGTTTTTCATCTCTTAATCTGCTTCTTGGAATAATATGCTTTTTATATATATATTAGTGTCATTTTCATGTAATTTTTCGTGCATTTGCGTACCTTCAATGTGCTATTGCGTGTATTATATCATTGATATACATATAAATTAACATGGCAACATAAAGCAGATCAATCGATTTAGCGTTACCTTGCGATATTCTTGCCTATATCTAACTGGTTTAAACGCACATTTCTATTTACGCGGAATGCTCTTCGTAATTATTAGAATGACAAAGAAATGTCACGATAAATATTCGCACACACAGAAAAGTGATAACTTCCGAACCGATGCGCCTGAATGCAACTCGAATTGATATATCGGGCATGCTTCGCGTAGAAGGACAGAAACGGTTTATCTCGAAATTATTGTGACTGATTTTTTTGTTTGTTCGTCTCGTTCGAGTATTCAAAAGCCATGTCGACGAATCACGTTATTCAAACGACACCGTAGACTTTATCGGACAGCGTAAGAACGCAGCTTGATAAATCCAACAGAATGGAAGTCTGCAGGTTGACAAAAGCCGACATGCATATAAAACTAATACTGGTTGAAAGGGGAACGAAAAAGAAAAACTGGGACGTGGTCTAGCTTCGGCTAAAACGTATCATTTCTCGGAATGATGTGTCTGCCGGCACCGTTGCACAGGTTTATAACTATAGCAACCCCGCTGAAGAGGCATTTCTTTGACGAATTACATTGTTACGAGAAGGGAGGTGTCGCTGAATTTATATTAGCCAATTTGGCGAAACGGATATAAAGTACGACTTTTCAAGTTTTTTGGCAGAAGTAGTGTTGTTAATATTTATATTAATAATAATATAAATTAATTATTATTAGGTGTATATCTTGTATATAATTTTTCGAACCATTTTCGATTTGACACAGCAAACGCTAAAATAATAATACACGACGGAGATTTATGGGATAAACTCGATGAGGAGAAGTGAATTGTAGAAAGGCTCCACTCTTCACAGAAACGCGCGATTTCTCATTGTTTCATGATATCCAGGAAATATGTTGGTTCATTTTTTCCCCGTCGCTGTTACGTTTTAACAATAAGACTAGCCGGAGCTCGACTGGCGAATTCGTAGAAGAAAATCTCGCCAAGCTGTCCTTAATTCCTTGCTGTTAATTACACAGTGCATTTGAGAGAAAAATTGCATAATACTCTAATTAAAAATATTGCGCAACTTTATAAATGCCAGGGTTGGCAGAAAGGGCAGATAAATATGGTTTAATTGGCTAAAGTACACTATTCGTGAACATCCTTCTTCCATTTCAAGGCGACAGTTTCATTGTGAAAATTTCACGGAATCTGAAAAATGTAACGCAGCACAGGTAATGTAGCGATACATTTTTGGAAATTGAAAGAAGGATTACAAACAGATGGCAAGTGCCTACATTCTTTTTACTTACTGCCCGGAAGTGATACGGCTACGATACAATGTTTGTAAGTATTAATGAGTGCGTGTCTGAAACAAAGTGGAGAATCGTGAGTGAACATTTGTAAGCCAGCGGGTATTGTAAAGGAAATGTCAGCGTCTAAAAACGACACCATGATGTACAAATACATTTTTAATACCCGTAATTAAAAGTTGTTCCATTCGAATTACAATTTTGTAAAATTGTTGTAAAACTGTGTAAAATTCTGAGAAATACAACAAGCAACTACAAAAGAATACTGCCAAATATACTTGCCAGCGCAAAAGGACAGGAAACAGAACTGTCCCTAATAAAATATTACCGCTTCGTTTTTCGTGGATTACAGTCAGTATAGCGTTTAGGTTAGTCTGAATAAAGAATATGTTGGACGGCCGTTATGAATATGCCCTTAAGGCGATAAAAAATTGACAAGAAGGATTACTTCATAGAAGGAAGATGATGGCGACGCGATGGTATCGATCTCCAATAAACTACCTGTAGACCTACCTATGGTGATTATCAAGGAAGCATTGTCCATGAGTTCTAGAGAATTATTTGGCGTTATAAATTTGTATCGTAAAGTACGACAATTATTCGAAGTATGACATGAATAAATAAAATTAAATGGTAAGGAAATTTCGATAACATGGTCCATACAAATTATTTTTTTTTATTTTTGAAATATTTGAAAGTCCACTATGTTCAATATAGTTCGCCAATTTTGTCCTTATACTATTGAGTTACCAAAACATTTTACAGTAATACCTCTAATTTTTTTGCAATTACATATCACCTTATATTTAAATATGCAACACTGTGTAAATGTATCACTTATCCGTTCTTTCGCAAGTATGCAACAAACATTATTATAATGCATAATTGCGCATTGAAAGTACCGTGTGAGTAGAACTAACGATTACGGTACAACATTATTATCCCCACCTCTGGCCTCCAGAATGAAAATAAAAGCGAAAAATCATACATGTAACAAAAAAGAACAGAGTATGTCGTTAGAAAGCGACACGCAAAGATTGCCAAAAGTATGGCCGCGAATGTGTGTTCTGCTAATTTGGGATCGGCGAACAAATACAATGATGAAAGTTCGACGTGTAGCGAACATAATCAAGCAGTCGACGGGGGCAACGAAGCGAATCGAATCACGCATTGTCGTCTGCTGTGCGAATCGCTCACTTCTTTTTTCATTCGAGTCTTCGGAACGTGACCACGGTGCAAATGAAAAACGAAAGCTGGGAGACCGTGCGACACTTAAGGACGAGCTTTTTCGAATCAGAAAAGAAGTTGACTGCGAGAATCGCGAAGGTGAGGGTGAAAAGCGAAAGGTATAAACTCGAAAGGGTGAAGAATAAACTCGTCTAGCTTTTTCCAAGCAATTGTCCACGGGTCAGCCGAGAAACAAAAATACGTGGTCATGCGTGTGTGCGAATATGTATGTCTGTGTGTAACTAAATCAATGCTACGTGCCAGATTGCGAGATGAAAAATGCGAACACGGGGACACCGGTCGAAGGATAAAGTGCTGCACGTGATTGCAGACATGTACGCACACACGTTACACTTGCATCCCGTGCGGAGAAAAAGACACGGGTGAAAAAGAAATCGACGTTTTTATTGTCACGTTGCCGAAACGATACGAAACACTTTCTCAGATAACGAGGCACGATGTAGATAATTATTACTTCCAAATAATCCAAAATTCAATAATCCATTCCAAAACTCAACTTCTTCAAATCCAATGACTGTTTATTCATTATTTATTCATTATTCGTTACCGTTTAAACGTCGCGGCTGTATCCACCCACAATTGACATCGTGCAAGGTGTAACAACAGATATCTTACTCTTCGAAATACACTAAGGATGCTTACTAATGGAAGAACAGAAGAATGGCGCACTCAACCATTATACAAACAGCCGCGAAACACGATAAGCGTAGGAGGGATCCAATTGAATACAAGGAGTGCGCGAAATTTCCCCCCTCGATTCCGATATCCAAACACGTTCAGGGATGCTGCCGGATGAAATGGAAGCGCGAAAATGAATTGTAACCCGCCGCGCTGTCAGTCACGCGTGATAAGTTAATACGGTTTAGAAAGAGTACGGAGGCATAAACAATGGAGGAATGGAAGTAGGCTGGGGCAGATGAGCCACGTATGTACGATGTACAGTAAGAATAACAGATCGCGGCCTGAGATTGTTTTGGGGCGTCTGCGCCTGATGGTTGCGAGAGGACCACCGAGCAACCAGCAGGAGGCGTCGAAGCCCACGGTATACCAGTCGACTCCGAACCGCCGCGCGGTTGAGATGCGAGGCATCGTGCTTTTAACGCCTCCGTATCATCGCAACCTCGTGCACTTCTTATCACTCCTCGATCGTCCTTTTTTCCCCCGTGCCACATCATCCTCGTCGGCGTCGTCGTCATCTTCCACTTGTGTCGCTTGTAAATCGTAATCGTGAACGTAGTGGGGAACCGCAATCGCGAAGGGAATCGCGAATGTAATCGTAATCGTAATCGTACGCGTGAATCGACGTGTATAACATTGAATCGGTGTAATAATTAAGCTCCAGTGACATATCTGTCACGCGGGGAGTCTGTTTTCTGGAGAATCTCCTCGGTGTTTTGTGATTCGAAGATAGCCAAGCCTAGAATAAGCCAATGGCCCTAAGCGCGTCCGGTCAGGCGGTCTCCGTATTCAGCGGACGATCATTTGGATTCGGTCGTCGCTGGTTTCGAGGTATCCCGAGGATTTAAAGTAACGTGAACAGTCCTACCACCTGCGAGCGACTGAGAACATTTTTCGAGAACAGGCTGACCGCGGTGCATTGTCCCGAGGTGTCGGCTTGGGATCTGCTGATCACAGGCGAGAAGAATTTTCGGATAGGAAAGTGTCTTGGAAAGTGACACGGGCGT
This sequence comes from Nomada fucata, assembly GCA_948146005.1. Classification (NCBI taxonomy): domain Eukaryota; kingdom Metazoa; phylum Arthropoda; class Insecta; order Hymenoptera; family Apidae; genus Nomada; species Nomada fucata. The sequence goes on from OX411275.1 coordinate 13,322,735, forward strand.
CGAGAATTTTTGCCCGACGAATTTTCGCTGACGATTCGAAAGAAGAGGGAAAACGAAACTCGTGATCAGTATTTCGAGTTTGTTGCACGGTCCAACCTGGCGCCACCTATCCCGCGCTATATAGAGTACATATGTGCCGTGTATGTACCACCCCATTGTATACGTCCGTTTCTGGGGACACCCTCGAAGGAATTGTTCGCGATCTTCTCTGCGGAACGACATTTCAATCTGGATCGCGCCGGACAAAACGAGCTTAGACACCGATTGATGAGACGCTGGATCGTAAAGATCAAACGATACAATTTATTTCGGCCATGCCGATACCGGTCGGCCGTAGAGTTTCTACCGGTAGCCGCTATAATTCATTTATTTTAATTAACGTCTCGTAACTGGTAATGTCAGGTGGACTGACGGTAATATAGAATGATAGGCGACCCCCTAGGAAATGAAATCGATCGTCAATCGGATCGAACTATCGCGTAAAAAAAACACCACCCCTATCCGTCAAGGAGTTCGTATATGTACATACAGACGTACGCATATAAAAGTATAATTTTTGTATTTATCTATGTATAGATTATAATCATTAATTGTAATCACTTAAACATAAGAGGCGTTACTTGTAACCCTTCGAAGATGCTTATGGTAGCAAAGCTTTAATCGAAAGTAACAACCCCGACGTGGGCAGAGTACGTAGGATACTATTTGAATTGGTCGAAATCAATTGATCCGACACGTGTACGAGGTTCCGGTTTGCGTCAGCGAACCGAATACAACGCCATTTTCATTACTCGACGAAGACTCAATCCCGCTGCCAGCGTCATTACGCCATTGGCTCGCTCAGGTGGCAATTACGAGTGCATCTAAGAGAAAGACGGGTTGCTGCAATTTCATATGGTAATTGCCTCCTCGTGGTAAATAAAAACGAGTACGCTGCGCGCTGCTTGAACCCGCCACGATTTATATGCAGTACCGGAAGTAAATACTTGGCCGACTCGCGATCACGAATTTGAAAAAAATTTTGAAATATTCTTCCAGCTGGCTTTATTTAAGATTTTTAACAAATTCTTGCTGCATTTAAGTTTAACGCTATTTCAAATTACAAGTTTAATCAATCATCTAAAATTTAGGCTGTTTTCTGCAAGCAATTGCAGCGTTTAAATTGAAAATGTATCCACCTTCCACTCCTGTCAAGAAAGTGTAAAACAGATGCGTACACGAAGGAAAGAATAAAAACATTTCGGTTGTCCGAATACGTATGGCCGGTACTGTACGCACGTACTCGATGATAAAATTGCCTGAAACTTCATTTTATTCAATTACGTCTTTTTCCATAATATTATTGTGCTACTACTAATTGGTACATTTCCTTTTCTTTTTTGTGTTCCTTAAGTTCAAATACGTTTTCATATTTCTCTTTCCAATGGCGTGCACGGTTGTCTCATAAAATATTGCCGGAAGTACTTGCAGTTCGTTACTATAAATCCATTTTCGCGTTTACGACGTTGGGATTCGGGACGCGAGTTTAACGGAAATAGCATAAAAAAGATTTGAAGGAAAACCGGAGCCAGTCCTCCGAATTCGGCTCGATGATATTCGAGTGCGCGAGCTAATCGCGTTCACCTTCCCTTTGCCCGTAGTATGCGTTAATACAACGCTAAATTATATCTGCGAAACAACAGACGCATATAACTTGTTCTACAAAGACGCAGCTTTTTGCACGAGTTCCACCAAAAATACCCTCAAGTAAATTTCTGTTGACGACTTTTAATAATAATTGGATGTCGTTGCAGATGTCGGAACACTTTGTCAATTCTTGCTGCCATATTATACATTCTATTGGATTCTAACAGGCCCATGATAATTATTTGTGTTCTCGACCGTAAAGATAGAAAATACAAATAAAATAGCACTGCAAATGCAATTTCAAGCAAATGCATTAGTCCCCGATAGAGGCAAAATTAAGTGGAAGTCAGGTCGTAATACTTATTCAAATTCGGCAATTAAATTGTTAACAGCTCGAGAAGCAAAGTTGTACTGCTCTAAGAAATTTTTTCACGAAGAAATGCTGTCCAGCTTCTATGAATTATTTGATCGATTTGCTCAAGGTTAAAGACCCTAAAAACGACTGTCGTTCTACAGCGCTAATTTCCGTTTGTATAAAGAATCACCCCAATTCGCGTTTACGTCATTTCTATTCCTGTCGTCTTTATTTACGAAGAAATACTCGCGGGCGAAATAGATAGGCGATCGATCGATTTTTCTCCTAGCTGTTTGGTAAATTGTATTATGATTTTCATTTCCTGCGGATTGCCCGGGGAAATCGGCCACGGTCCCATAAGCAATTCACGGATGGAGCACGATTCGCACGCGTCTCTGAAACGAAACAAGTTACAAGCCATCAACTTTACACGTAGCTTATAATTGACACGACATCGTATATCCCGTGAAGTACTATTCCAATTAACTTTAACCCGATAACGAGCTAGTTAATCGAAAATTATCGGGCAGTCGTAGTTCGACCATGCGCCAGCTATGCGAAGTTTTTATTTTAACAAATTTGCTTCGCACTAGATACGGTTCATTTTTATTTTACTGCGCTGTAATAATATTTCTATCGAAGACGTGCACAGAATCTTTCATTCTTTCGTGTTCAAATTTGTACGAATTGGGCGAACGTTTTGTTTTTCGGTGCGTTAACGAAGATAATACGCTTGTTTCTGTACTATTTCTATGTTCAAGTGTACAGTGGCTGGTTCTGTAAACGAACAGTTTCTCGATGTTTATGAATTTTATTATTGTAGCAACAAACTGCAATGTTCGCGAAGAATGTAAGAGTGCAACCTTTTATTCATCAAAGTTCGACTTTTTTGTAGAATATTTTGTACCATTGTAGCATACTTTATTTGATGTTTATTTGTTGGTTCTATTATTTTAATTTTTGGGAAGTAATACTACAGCCTTTAATAAGAATATTCTGTACAAAATTCGACCACTTTATAAAGTTTCTTTTATATTTAAATGTTTCGCCGAATTTACATAATATTCTGACATTTTTTTGTTCTTGCTATCACTTGTGCGCGCACAGCTCACAACGAATTCAACAGGTGGAACGAAGTATCAGACATGTGACAAGTGATGGATAAGGTTCACAAGTAAATTTTTTACTTCACATTAAATATAACCCACGCTTAAATAAACAAAAATACAACACGCATCTACCTAAAAGCAGCCTGAGCAATTTGCAAACCAAACATATTTTTCACCCGAGATGCTGGTTCCCGTTTATATTACCATTGTTGTTTATTGGGCAATCCCAGTGAGAAATATGGCAATTTCTTCAAAAAATCTTATACAGCAAACGTATGCATTATAGCTATGGTTTATTCAAGACGCGATAAATGTTGTTGAACGAATGCAAGCTGGATAAAGTTATCTCTATTTTTCATTTTCCATTCCAAATATATCACTGAATACTTTCAGAGATTCAAATAGTCTTCTTCGACGGAGAAGTTCGTTTTAAAGGTATCTGAATGTATTACAATTGGCAGTGAAAACCTTCCAACGCGACGTAGATTTAAATGCGTAAAAGGGAAATGCCCCATGAAATTTGCAGGATAATTGGGTAATATTAAGTATAATATTCGAATGTTAGGCTATATTACGAGAAGCATAAGGAAAGTTTGGAATTCAATTGAAAATAATTTTAACGTATTTCATAGAGGGACACTGAAAAACATGAAATTGGAGATTTTCCTCGCAATTTCGATTATTGAACATTAATATCTTTCCAAGAATATTAATATCATGACGGATGACGCTTATTGTTAGTTTAGAAGTATAATGAAGAGTTACCCTACGGAACGGCATTCTCAAATTTACCTAGTTAAAAGACCCGAAAATTCCTTGGGGAGGGGTTACGCGTACCGAAATTATATGACAGTCGTTATGACGACGGTAAATTTCCGTTGACACTCTCGAACACGCACGCGTATTGTGCACCTATCCAATTCTCGCGGAAGTCGATCAATCATGCGATTTATCAGCGTCGAATTCACTAGTGTCGGGGGACCGATGAAAATTGACACACGAGGACATATGATCTCTGGTTTCTTCTTTCTAGTTAAAAACCGATTCCCACCATGTGGTATAACCATGGCGAAACATAGAAACCAAGGGTGGAGGTAAATTGGACGGTGTTTCTGCTGTGTTAATCAGGCGAAAATAAACCTCTGTCCTCTAATTAATCGAACGTCGTTCGCGGTATCGATCTGTCTCTTTTCGTATGACCGCCGCGTATATGTTGGACGTATACACGTGTCTACTTTGCTACTACTGAACAAACGAGATTACAAGATGAAACGAGGTATGTGTGAGGAAAACGGAATAGGAATAGGCTCGCTGAATTAATGTTCAATTCGTCGATGGTCGCTGTTTTATAGGATAAAAAATGGCGTATCATTGAATATAAATGTAATGCTTGTTTTGTACGAAGTGAGAAACATTAGCCATTCGGAAGAATTTCCGATCAATTCCAGATTACCTTTACATTTCATTCATCTTCTTCCGCGACGCGTGTTCCCTTCATTTTCCTTATTCTTACTTTTACTTTATTTTTACTACCTTATTTTTACTTAATAATGTTACAAATCTTTGATCGATAACACTGCGGCATAATAGATCCAACGTTTTCTGTCTGAATATTAACAGGAACATTTCTTTGCTGTAATGATTTCATTGCCCATGTTATCTGCCGCTATCGTGCAAGCGAAGCTCGTAATCCTTTTCGAACCTCCACTTTAAAATCTAGATCTCGTAAGCAGATTAGGGATCGCGTTACTGTCCATTATATTATATAATTATTCGATCTATCAACGGAAATGAATAATTGAATTTATCCAACGAATTAATCGGATCTCTTAAAGCTTCTTGCGGCAAAAGTTCGCTTCCAACACAGCGCCGTATAATCGAGTTCGAGCTAATGAACGTTTCTATGCTTGGAAATTTCCACGATGGATCCACATTCTAAGAGATTCACAACGCAATGCAGGAATATCGCACACTTTAACCGGGAAAGAATTAAATGTCACGCGTGTAACCGTGTTTAAAATCCAAAAGTATACGTATCAAGTGCAAAATAATGAACTTGTTCGTAAACTAACTATTACATGAAACATTCGTTTCTCAAGCGCATTCGTTACGAAATATTTTATCCCGGTGTCCTTCATTTGCTTGTGCGAAATGTTAATTAGCAAAGGACGAAATGTTAATCAGTGATTTATGATTTTGTAATATCTGATTGCGAGTCCGCGGTAATGTATTTACGTGATAATCTATTTATCAAAATCGATTGTGTAAATGAATACTCTGACCTACACTGCTTCCATTCTGGCTTTGAAGAATCATTAGGTATTGCATTGTCGTCCCGCGAGACAAAATAGGAAAGCACCCTCCCTGTTTTATTCTACGGAATAAATGAACAGGTACGACTTACATCCCAATAAGAAAACAATTTAATACGCTTTTTTTATACAATCCTGTTTTGTTCTACGGTAAGATATCATTTTAATAAATATTCATTTATTTCCGTCAGAGCCTTCGTATCGTTAATAGCAATATCGTCATCTTTATCCGCAAAAAAAAATACGCCGGATAATATTTCGTTAACCCAGTTGTTGCGACATAATGGTAGAGTAAGCGTTGTATGCTAACTAATTCTCTTAGTGTTCGCGCAACATAATGGCAGCCAGTTGAATCCATGTAAATTCTTAACAATACACTGGCACATTCGACGAGCCCCCGAGGTAAAATTGGTGCCAGGACGTTAGTTCTATCCGCACAAAACTACCGGGGGCAGAGAAATAATCCTTATTTCGCCATAAATAGGACAGCGAAATAATTATGCACTGTTAAGTGTTTCGTGGATGGAATACTGATCAGAGGATTGATATTTTGATTGCACCATTAACGGGCCAGCTCGTCACATGCCAACACGTCGCCGATGTTTAGCGTTTAAGTAACGACACTGCGCGAATATAATTCGGCCAACGTCCAACAGAAAGTTGACTCTCTTGTGAAAAATTTCTTTTACGTTGGAAAGAATTTCAGGTATTCCTTGTACCAATGACTGCGGTAAATTGTTACAATTTTTATACTTTCATAGGATAAATTGGTGTCAGTAACTAATTCAACCCTCTCACTCCGGTGTCATCAACTTTTGTTTAATGAGATTTATATTTAAAATTGTCGTTTTAAATTGAGCACTATCTGCCATTAATATAATTAATGTAAAATTACGTCTACGATGTATACGCGTTGTCGCACAGCAATTTATTTTTGCTGTATAATAATAGCTTTAGTGAGTCACATAATTTTCAATAATTGTGCACGTAATCTATAAATCACGGGGGTAAGTGAAATATGTAATTGTCCTTCAGTTCATTCGAAATTTCGAAATATTACCCGGTATCAACAAAATTCTAATTTTATGCAACAATACACGTACGTATTAGTATAGAATAATTTGATATTGGAAGGAAAGAAGATTTTCCATACAGTTAGTCGACCTTTGAACGTAATGAAAGTAACGTAAACCGTTCACCGATGCTTTATCGGTATATCCCAAATACCAGGCAGCATCTACAGGAATATCCATCCGTGATGTGGGTGCGTAAAGAATATTCAATGCGAACCAATTTAGAACGTCGAAACGCCACGTTTTGTTACTTGATACGCCTGTGAACTACTAATTAGGTGTGCTATCGGCGTTGCTTAATTAGCAAGTCGAAACACCTACGAATGTTACAATTAGTTTTAGCGACAAAACTCATACAAGTTTATGCCAGTTTCGCGACAAATTGAAATTCTGTTTCTAATTCATATGCATTCCCACTGTTTATTAGGCGAGTGCAAAAGTTCCTGCAATTTTATGTAATAAAAACGCGACAACTGTTTCTAACTTTTGTTTTACTCTTTACGCGCCTCGATACTTGTCACTTTCTTACCTGTTATTAAAGCAGAAATTGTAGTTACTATATAGAAACGTCGTAAGGTTTACTCCGGTACGATCCATTTATAAAAACAAAGCCATTGCTGGAGAAAACATAAAGCTGCAGAAGCTTTGCTCTCACCCAACAAGTATTGAAATATGAAAAAATATGTCTGTTTATCTTCATTTCTGTTTATCTCCATTTGAAGGAAGAGTCATGGGGCCAGGTTCTCTCAGTAACTACGTACTTACCTTACCCTTATTTATCACTTGGACAATTTTTTCCATACGAATAGAGCTAGATTCGCTTTATATCACTGGCTACGGTGTATATACGATATTGTATGAATTGTTTAATTTAATTAGCATTTTCGATATAATCGTGTTGTGCCCATCGACAAAATCTATATATCATAATATATTATTAACGACAACTTTTTGTATTTCGTGGGAGAAAAGTGGACACTTCCGTTCGTATCGTTCGCTGTTAAAGTCACGAACAAGAGATCCATATACATATTATGCGATAAATACAGCTAGAATCTGATTAACGTATTGGTTTTGCTGTGTTCCGTCGAATTCGTTCGTATAAATGTTGTATCACTCGTATGAATAGCGATTCGCATAGTTTCGACGAATTTCCGTAACTCTTCGAAACGTTCGACACCCTTTGGAAAATCCATATTGAACGGCGTACACTGCACCAGACAAAGCGCTTTGAAATTCACCGGTGAATTAGCCCCGCAAAAATTCTATTAAGCGATTTCTTGCGGCGAGAAGGGAGATTGCATTTCATTAAAAATCCGAGGTCAACCATTAATTATCAAAGGAGGGTGCAACTGAATATTCTACACTTTGCAATCCCCGACGCTTTGGATGGATTACGAGTAGTAAGAAGTGCTCGTTACTAAAATGAGACATTTATACTTTACGTATATTATCATTATGCTATTGCAAGTACGCATTTTCAATTTGCAAAAGCGACGATTCAGTTTCATTTGAAATTATAGCCTGAACGATAAAGTTTGATATATTATATTCTATGATAATTAATTGTATGAAGAGTGGAATTATCCTATTGAAAGATTTGCGTGGATATAGTTTATTCTGATTATTATCCCCAACGTAATATCGTGGACCGCTGTTATATATATAACCTTTGCATCAAATTCTTCCATGGTATCTTATAGACACAATAGATGCGGAATAAGAATGTTCCCGTTTCCAATAAAGCATAACGGGACTGGCAAATAACGATCATTACAATTGCAATACGATAATAACGGCATGCACAGCATCTATTGTTCTACGTAGAAATTCATCGTAGCAAATCGTCCCGTCGATGCTCCGCATTACAATTCAAGCATCCGCGGCCTTGGATTTGTGAATTCTGCCAGAAAGATCTTCCGTCTCGCTGATTTGAACAATTTCACCTTCCCCCGTTTCCTGTCTACTCATTCGTAAGTGGAGTTATAATTTGCAAGTGTAATAAATTCAACTAGCCATGAGATTTGACTGACATTTTAGAATTCGCAATCGATAACAGTGTCCCCGTGAAATTTGCAATTCAAGTTTTAATTGTTATAATCTACATGCCGCAATAAAAATCGACCAAATTGCGGGCGCTTGTTGACTTATCGTTACACGTAGTTTATTCAGACCATCGGAAATATGTACCGTGTTATATTATCGTATCCTTAATTGAGGGGACCGATTCGTTCGTTTCATTATTAATATCTGAAGAAAGAAAGAACACTGCACAACCAACATTTTCTTATTCTCTTTGAGTTTAATGCCTACTGGGCAGAATAAAATCGATGACAAAATAATTTGTTCGCAAGGACGACGAATGCTTCCATCGATTTTTATTCCTTAACTCTTTCCGCAATACCTGTTTCTCGGTTGAGAGCTTGAGAATCCAGCCTTTGAAATACTTGCCAACACAGATCATTGCTTTGAAATGGAGCTTTAAGAACTTTCGATTTTCTTCTGTATGCGCACCATTTGCTGAACTGTTCGAATTCCCTCGACAACATTTTGTTAACGAAGGATCGTATATATTTCGATTCGATCGCGGCCGAAACCTAATCTTTTTTTCACTCCGATCCCTTTGGGTAATAGCATTGAAGGATGCATTAAATAAACTGCTGTTGGTACCGTAAACAGATCCGTGCTTTCTCGAACGCGCCAGAGGATTGAAATTCCTCACCGTTCGCATCTTGTAAACTTTCGCAGTCGTTGAGTCGGCTCAGACATTTAATTTAACCTCGGGTCGCGATTCTCATCATTTCGGAAAATCTCATCTTCCCCTAGTAATTCTATGAAACGCTACACTAATCAAGTTGGACGCCAAGTTTTTATGGCGCTTTAATGTTTACCCGCACTTCAGATGATTTAAGGCAAATTTATTGAATTATTGCTGGCGCTGGGATGAACATCTATTGACCTGCACGCGATTCACGGATTGCCGGCCATGATAGTTATATTTAATGAATTCTTCAATCGTTATTTTCGTTAAATTTGTAGCCAGATCTCGCGCGAAAATTTTGCTGAACCATTTTAATAAGTTGCGTACATCATGCCATATTGTTTCTAGTACAAATGTATTGCGTATCTTCCGTTCAGTATTTAGCACCACCTCAAAAGAGAGATTTCTGTCTGTTATATAAGGGATTGAATTTTAGAGATACGCCGATTAATCATTATTTATTTATGTCAGTGTCTGTTACACACGTCTACAGCCGTATGGCGTTTTCTATATTAAAACAATGTAGAAAATAATAATCTGACTATACGTAATCAAACCATTGCGTATCAGAAGGGAATCGATAACTCTCCTGTTTGAATTCTATTCTCGTCCACGAGCGGAGCTCAATTTAAAGCGTAACAGATTCAACAGGATAACCAAATAAGTGTATTCCCTTCGTAACGGTATCCAGCATCCGTTCTGGTGCGATCCGGCTTCGTTAATGATCAAGTTGTAGTTCGCCTTAAGACAGGCGTTAATTTAATCGAGCAATTTCGAAACCTTCGTGACGTCGTCATCGGTTCCCTGCACTTTGCATTTCGTCATGGAATAAACAAGGATGCACGGTTAAAGTAAAATTCTGTCTCCATTAATCGCGTATTCGCTACGTGTCGCGTGCCCGTTGTGGAATTAGTAGACAGACTTTGTTTGCGGTGCAGTAGAACGGACCTTAATTACAGGAAACGATCACGGTACGTGGAAAGCGCAAAGCAGATCGTCTATCGTAATTACTGTCCCGTTTGACCCGGAGTCCGTGATTGCATCTCTTTTCGAACGGGCTGCGACGTGTGGTCGTCGAAAAGGACGACGTGCAGTTTGTAATCTTTCGGTCATTGTGGTACAATTAAATTAAAATGTACCGGAGTGAAATAGGTATTGACAGAGCGGGGAATAGTAGGTCCGTCTCGTACCGTGTGGAAGAATCAAATGAATACGATGATACTAATTCAAAATTGCAATTTCCTCGGACGTAGTTGTAGGAAATCAGATGTTCGTCGGACAGAAGATTATAAAGTAGTTTGAAAACAGTGATTTCCGCGGCGGTTCAATACGAAAGAAGATTCCACGTAATCGAAAATTTCGATATGAGCGAAAACTTAGCGCTTTTCTTTTAGTCGAGACTTGTTGATTACGACGCAGCGATGATATTGGTTCCAGAATTTCTGATTCTCACAAGAGATTATGAATTCTATGTGTCTAGAATTAAGTATGTTGACGTTTAAGCGAGGTAAAATGTTTCTACTTGATGAAGCTGTATTTTCAAAAATTGATATGAATGATTTTCTTCAAGTGTAATACTTTGATTAATATGCACCACTTGTTTAGAAATGTACAGCTGCGTTCAAGATCACTTACGATGCACAGGATAATATACTGAAAAAGGCAAATAAATTGAAGTTCATATTTAAAATTTTTTGAAAGAACTTTGCAAGAGCTTGATGATAGTTAAATTGTTATCTTCATCTATGATTCTTATTGCCACGGTTTTTCCGTGTGATCCCACAAAGAGAATGAAAAACCTCGTTATCTACTTTTGAAATTGGCCCTTCAGTTGGCACACATAAGAGTGACAATTCAATTTATTTTTCAAAGAGGAATCCGTGTAATAGGTATATGCATAGTACGCACACGATATGTTTATATCACGAGTTGGAAAAAGCGCCATCCCGGAGCAAAACATCAATATTTTGTTTCACGATTTTATGGATACCATGCGGATAATAATTTTGCGTAGATTTTCGAAATTGGATAAAACACGGCATTGACGTAGGTGATATTATCAAACATGGATTTAATATTTCTCATTTGATATTTAATCGAATAAGAAACAATATTCCTAAAGGAACTCCTGAATTTCTTTCTGTGCGCGTATCGTAAAATTAAATGAACAAATAACTGCAAATGAAAAGTGTGTTAACGAATGCTGACAGGTTTTCGTTTGTGCAAAGAGAAACATATTTATTTTCCACGTGAAATTATATCAGCATACTACATCGGCTGTATGCATATTAGGGAAAGGCGAAAAAGTCGTCAAAGAAAAACGATGAGGTTCTATTTGTCCAAGGAAGGAAAGTAATTTCAAGCGTAGCATAAATTTTTCTTATTGGATCCTTTGAACCAAACCTCTCCGCTAAGATTTCGAAATCGAAATGTTTGATGAACCCCTCCGAACCTTTTATTTGATCGAACATAACTTTGCCAAATAAGCATATGTAAAAGCATACGTAGTACTGCATTTATACCATTCCTACAATGTTGAGAAAGTTTGCAATAGTTGCAAACATTTTATTTCGTACTTTCGTACTATCGTACTCTCGAAAGTTTCGTACTTTCACCAAAATGTCTTAAATGCATTTGTTACTTACGTTTTGTGGAATCATTTCACAAGTTCGTATAGTCAAATCTATGACTCCGAAAATGAAAAAGAACCAATATGCCGTAAAGACATTCACATTATTGTATTTACTTAAACGATAGCTTGACAGATTGTATACTATCTATACTATACGCTCTGTTAATTAGATACTGATTCTGGTGTAACTAACAGAAAAGATATTTTTTAGTTTTAAAATGCCCATTAAACAGAAAATTATTCTCATATTAAATGTTCGAAACATTCCCTTCCATTTTGTCTCGCAATTCAGCGTATGCTTTGTCAAATAGAGACACATTCGACCGCATCCTTTCATGATCCCAGTGCAGTATGCGCCCACTTTGATCTATCGTACACTTAAGGTTCTGCCTAGAATAGTCCCCGGTTGCTCGTACACAACATCTCTATGCGTTTGACTTTAATGCACCTGTTCCGCCAAACATTGACACAGTATTCATCCAAAGCATTAACGATAAATACCAATTAACAAATACAAGTTGATAATTTCATCACTAAAACTGCTTTGGAGATTGACGAAACTTTTTCTAACAATGATGTGCTTCGTCCCACCTGCTTAAAAAACTGGTATTTCCACGTACTGACCGTTCATTTGCTCGGGACTACTGTAATATTTATGGACACTTTAAATTCAAAGGAAACGTAATGCTCGTTACAGTCGAACACAGTTCGAGGCACGAACGAAACAACCATAACATCAACCTGAGACAACAGCAACTTCCTTAAGCTAAGGAGAATTTTCACCCTTTCCAATTGTATAATCTTCGACCAACCGTTGAAAGTGCAACGCGTGGACCAACGAGAAGGCAAGCTTTTATTCGACGTGGAAGAAGAAGAAGAAAAGGGGCGATTAGTTTTTAATAAAAGTATCACAATTTATATGTATACCAACTGTATCTATTATTCTACGGGGGCCACACTACAAAGGAAACATCAGTCAATTAATGTTGAAAAAAAAGAAAGAAAGAGAAGTGGACAAGAAGGAAAAATCACAGAGTGCTGATATTTTGTAAACATTTATAAATCGGATTTCGAATATCCAGAAGAATATTTACGAGCTTATTTATTCTCGGGAACATTGCAGAATATATTAAATATCGCAAGAAACACCGAGGTGACTCTCCCGAAAGTTGTACCGCATTGTCGACAGTGTAAAAAGCGAAACGTTCAAAGTGTTAAGTGCGAAGCATTCGGCAGGTATTGTGCACAGCCACGTTCAGAGCGAAGAGTGTGTGTTATAAGTTATAATACTTGTTGCACGAAATGTCTTGAGTGTAAGTTGGTGTATTCCTGAATTAATATCGCACACACATTGCATGCGTGCACTCAGATCGAGTTCTAAAATTGATTGTAATTAGCGAACGAAACTATTTAACAGACCTGGGTAATTTGGCAAAAATATTAATTGAAATATCAGCGTTGGAAAAATAAGAAATACAATTAAATGCGAACATGATATTTAAATTGTATGTTATTATTTAGAATTCGTTAGTTGAAAAATCTTAAACGGGCCTTAAATTTCTGTCGCTTATCTCGGTTTTAAATCAAGTTTACCTCGGTCTGTTTCTCATATTGGCACTTTCGTGTGACAGTTCAAGAATCCTCTTATCTTACTTCTTCAGCGAACTTTCGCGTTCAGACTCTGGGAATCTTCAAACCTTTATTTTAAAAACTTTTTTCCTAAATGAAAGGCGCGTTTATCGATGTTTCCTGCCGTTAAGCTTGTAATAATTAGACGTAATTTGTGTTAATAGCTGTGAAACATGACTCTGAAACTTTTACGATTTCGCCTAAAATGTTAATACAAGCGTAATTAGGAAAACATGCATAGAGATTAAAACGTTCATAGATTCTTGTGCGCGAAATGGCTGGACGCAAGTGCATCTGCATGCTGCATGTCTTGTTTATCAAAGTATGTCTTAGTGTTATGCATTTTTAAATATTGTTTCGTCTTTTCTTTTCATTAAGGCTTGCGTATTTTTATGGTATCGCATACATGGAATATGCATACCCTATACCTTAAGATCTTACATGCATTGTTGATTTTGGTAATATTTGGTATTTTACAAAAATAGGGGACACATCTTTGATATTTACTAGCGCCTTATACACATTCTCGCTCGGTTTATTTATCAAATCGGTTTTACAATTTTTCAAAGTCGAAAAATGATTACTATAAGGCTCATTCAGTGCCAATTTTGTTTAACAATCGACAAATATAAGATATTTTTTGACGCGTTACCTTTTGAATTGAAGATATCTAAGATAGATATTTCACCATAAACAATTTTATACTCAATCTTCATCCGCATTTATTTTTGTGACAAGTTGTCTACAGAATCTTCAAATTTGCATTTCCTCCGCCTACATATCGTTTGATATTTGCCGAGTTTGATCACTCGCATGAAGACAGCATTTATGAGTCGTAAATTCGAAGCACGATATCGCGTGGCTGCTGGGATACATTCATTCAATTCCTATAAAACTGGTTAATTGCATTGCAATTTAAGAGCCAAATATTAACCACATGTCCGTGGCCCATTTCATCCTATATAAAATCACATTGTTATAAAAGTTGCTGCAATGAATATTATTATCCGCTTCAAAATCTACCGATATAAATCGTAGCATATGACCGCATTTTATTCCGAGCAATATCGGTTCGCAATACTGTGAGATATAAATGATAAAGTTTTTAATAAGCGATCTTTCTTTCAACAAAATGGTGCTAAATTTTCAGCAATCATTTCAAACAGTTCCGGGTTGCGATTTTATTACTTTCTATGATTAAGCATTTCTAATGATTTTTTGTTCGTAACTTATTACATATTTTCCGTTTCTCCCTTGAACATTTTGGCATTTTCCTAGCTATTTCACTCGTCTCTAACAGGAAAAATTCAAACTGCAATATTGCACTCTCGTTTAGTATCCGAGAATATACCGATTTCGACTTGCACCCTGTCATTCTCTGCAACTACAATGTTCGTTAAATAAATCAACACCGCAGTATTAATATTTAAAACCCCTTCAAGATAAAGTCTGGGAAACTAGGACAAGCTGAAATTAGGCAGACCGTTCCTCGAACATATGTATATACATTCAAAGAACGATGTATGTGGATATTACGCGGTGTGATTATTTTACATAAACATACAAATGTTGATGAACTTGCGTTTGCTGTGCTCCGTAGCAGCTTTACCAGAGCGTTTGCTAAAGAGTAATCCAAACGTTTACACAGGTTTCGATGGCATACACTTTGCATTCTTAAACTCTTTCGTTGGTATACTTCACTTTATTCCAAATTCAAAATTGATGATCATGCGAACATACTATGGGGGGAATGTTAGAAGGCTGACAGCTCCTCGGGGAAACGCGAAAAATGGATTCATCAATTGATAAGGATCGCCTGCAATCTCTGACTATCACACATCTCATTGTTGAGTGAAACTATTATATGTAACTGAACTATTTTTATTAGCATTCCCCACCATTCTGTAATTAATAATTGTAATATGCTGGTTCATTACTTGTCGTCGTCCCTGTCAATTCTGTTCCAATTCTCGTACGCGCATACCGCAGAATTAACAATATAAACAAGCTGTGCCCAAAATTAGATTGCATTCCAAAAGTTGGAACAAATAAAATGATATTAAAATTGTATAACTATATCTCGCACGAAATTAAAAAAATCTTTCTCTTTATCAACGTACTTTCCACACGTGCCTATATAAATCACCTTACAGAATGGAAACCACGTGTACATATCTCCACTGGTTAAAACTTCGAATTTCTTCGGAACAGTCGAATTTATCACTTCAACCCGATGCATATAAAAATTCCTTAAGTCGATAAAACTCTTTCTTTTCTTTAACAGTGGATACCAATAGGAAACGTAATTGTAATTCACATCCCCGTCGAGCAATATCATCGAGCTGCATTATTCGACATTCTCGGAACCCCCGAACGTTGCTTGACGACCGCGAACGCAGCGCACAGTTCATTGTACCCGACAGGATAAAACGTCTCGATTATTCAAGCTCAAGCGATAATCGTCATGCGAATTCCCGTGCACGCGAGAACATTGGTATTGCGTGTGCTCCTTAATTTCCAAGAACTCAAGCTTAGCAATCACGTGTACTGGGTGTCTGCATTGCGGCATGGAGAACACCAGACCGATGAAACTTTTCTTTGAACGTTCCTTGTATCCCGGGGAGTTGCCACCAACGCCGGCTCGTTTCGATTTACCCAGTCGCGGCGAATCGCTGCAGGGAATCTTCACGACTCTGTCGTAAATCTGCGGACGTTTCCTGACGAAACAGCGATTCGTGGCGTGCCGACCAAACTTCTTATTCCCGTTGCTCCCTACGAAATACGTACGATGCTCGCAGCTTCTCTTCAACGTAAATGTAACAATGCTACTGTTGCTCCTGGTCTTCGTGACATTTACCGTAACAGCTGTGTAGAGGCCCGAAGCTGGGTAAAAATTCATCTCACATTTCATATCGTATTGAATGTGAAAAATTTCAGACTGCGATGATCTCGGAACTTTTAATTGAAGTCTGTGCGATTCGTACCAAAAGCATAATTACTTCAGTGATGAAACTGTCTATTGATTAAACACTTTGTTTTTTTATTTTTTTATTGGGAGACTGTTTACAGCCGGAAGAATATTCGTGATCAAAGAGGCAGGCTTTTTATTCGAAGTTCGGAGAATTTTGGACTTAGGTTCAGTATCGTTCGATTAATTACCCAGCAGAAGTATATTCTGATCCTGACGAACGACCCTCGTAAGCCTGTTTCTGGAGTAAACGAATGAAACAAAAATTAATTAATATAAAACAAAGGTGAAATAAATGTCTGTGTGTTACTAGTTTCAAATATTACGAGCTTCGAATTTTCGTATGCGACTCAACGAGAATTTGTCGATATGTAACAATTAATAGCTTCGGCAAAGTTCAACTTTACGAAACGACTTTTGGTCGAACTTTGGTATATTAATAGATTTCGTTAAACCGTTTAACAAAGTTTCGAACGTTAATTTCACGGTGTTCCTTATTTTTTGCACGGTTGATACTTTGGCGCGCTGGCATCAAGGTTGTAATTACACGAGGCACAGTAGCTTTCCCCGTGTTGACTTCATACGTTCTTAACAGGGATTTTCACTTATTTTAGTAGTTACACACTCCAATAAATTACGCGCAGACAGTCGTGGTGCAATATTTGGTTACGTTAAACGGTAATATTATAAACTGCCCCTTTTTCAAAGTAAAAACTATTTCACTTATTCTGGCGACGCACAGATCAATTTTAAATACCTTGATTACCCTTCAGCCAATTATAAATCATTCTTTACGTTCTTGACATTGAAGCAGAGGAAAGAAGAAATGTGCCTCTGCATAAAATATAACAATTTTTAACCATTCCGACTCTAGACTTAGGCTACAACAAAAATAATTAACGAATCGTGTACCTACCTAATTGGTAGCCCTACCATGTGGGCATTCGAAACGCTGGAAACACAGTCGGTGGAATTATTTGACCGTCGTGCGTGATTTCCATACCATTATGTCCATGACTTATTATGACTACATCACGGCGTATTACTCCCGCCGTCGTTCTGCAATAATTGAATGCATTAAGTCAACCGAGTGCATCCTCGATGCTCTTGTACGAATCGCATCGTGTTAATCGTATTCTGATTGAAGAGTCAACATACGAAAGCATTGACATTCGATAGACGATGCATTTTTATTGCGTACTCAGGGGCAATGAGCTGTGCGCGTACACGCTTTACTGCGGTCGAACATTACCTATCACGCTCAATTTTCCTTTGCCCGATCCGCGTGTTGATTTCGGTGTCACGTGTTTCGTAATTAGTTAAGTCTTTGAAAAGAAATTGCTTGAATGCTGCGTACATAGACCTTTATCATTTTCTCTGTTCATTCCAGAGCAACTTTCCTCCCCTGCAAACACGTGCTATAGATATTTCATTGTTTACAGAAGGGGAAATCTATCAACTCGTATACTGCGTGCAATATACTATAAATCGAACAAAGTACCTGCTCGTTTAATTTATTCCCAAGGTCGTCTATTCCTCCGCTTCCTTATTGAAAGTAGTCCCCCAGAATTTCTAAATCTGTTTTCTGTCTCGCATCATCGCCCGCGATTCCCATTCGAATACATCGAAACCAACGAAGACACCCCAGCTTCGTTGCCAGTTAATGTGTATCCGCTTAAGCACAGCAGACACGGAAAATTTTCATCTGCACCCTAATTCGACGGTTCGCCCCATTCTTCCGCCGTGGCAGCGCAATAAAATGTCGCTTACCAGGCAAATTTTAGAACTCCCGGTTAAAGAGAAATTGCCGGCAAACTTCTCCCGAGTTTCCAGGAGAATCGTCAGAACGCTCGAACTCGCGCCGTGAAAATTCCTGCGTCACTTCGGCCGACTCGCAGCAAGACGGTGTTCTCGCTTCAACGCAAATACTCGCGAGCCGCCAGCAATAGCCCGTGTAATTTTCTCCGTTATCGCGGTGGACGCTGTTACGCCCGATACGGCGACTATTGCATTAACGATATTGCGTGTACAACGCGAAACGCCCGGCGAACTGGGACACACGGAATCGAACGTTGCATTTCGACGCGCGTTTATGCAGTTCCGGAGCGAATTGTACGCGTCGACGCGACGCGGTGTGTCGCGTGCGCGCCAATAGAAAGGGCAAAGTTCAATGGTCCTTCGTAGCATCCGGAGATGTCCAAAAGTTGATTAAATAGGTCGAATAGCCTGGCTGGATCCTTCGTATCTCTGCAGGGACAGGGACAGGGTTGATATATTATGCAGATTGTACAAGACAACTTGGTTGCCTTGAATATCTCGCTTGTTCTTGTTAATAAGAAGAAACGTTCGAGGAAAATATTAATTGGTTCGGACACGCAAATGGTCCGTAACGAATGGTGATTAAATTCTATTTGGATTTATTGTCCAGCCTTGTTCCTAGAGAAATAAGGAAACTCGGGGGAACATTTGGAATACCGGAATACTCGGATTTTCTCAGCGATATTTCCGATTCAGTCCCATAAGTGCAACGCACGATGCATCGTATATCCGTCGCATTCGTTGACACCTCGGATTCTGATTAGAACTTCTAACGCCTACAACCTAATTTACAATATTTTATTAGATAATGCCGCCGTTATAATCAGAACCGTATGATTCAACGGGAAACGCGCCGTTCTAGTAACTCACATTCCAGCTTGCTCACATTCCAGCAAACACCAAGTGGTAAGTGGAAAGAGAGTACCAAATGATGAAAGTTTCTCTATTGCCCGAGTAAATCTATTTGTGCGAATATATATACCTATAGAGCGATGGTGCGTGTCCCTGGTTTTATCTCTTGGTGCTTGATTTCAGTAACAAAGCGGGGGAATGTTAAGTCGCATAATAACCATGAAGTCTTTGTCCTGACAGGGCCGTGCCGTAATTAATCGTGGAAAGTTCGTTGTCGGGATAAAGTAACCGCGATATAGTCACTGTTGAAGGTAAATCCCTTAGTATCTTTCGTGTCTGATGCTTGTGTACTAAGCTGACATCTATGCCATCCTCGTATGGTGCCTTTTACTTTTCGGTGGAAGCCAATTTCGACGAAAAGAAAACGAATTCACCGTGTGCTGCGTCGTTCTTTCTTCCTGTTTCGTGACACATCGGGGGGAGGGCGAAATCATTTTTTCGGAATTTCGTGATACACTGAGCGTGTGGTCCCTTTGGCGAGGCCTGTCGCAATTTTTTCTTTTTTGTCGTATATCACTTTGCTTTTGGGTGAGAAAGGTAGAATTTTGTTTTGGTCGTGGTTTTCGTATTCTGGAGGCAAGGTCCCGAGGTGACGGGTAGAGACTGCTAGACGGCCGTGTTATTTTATAGCTTACTACTTGCAGATGCTTTTTGTGCGATATTGGATGGGACGTAATGACGAATGTAGAATAAGATGGAGAATATTTTTAAAACGTTCTTAGAACATTTTAATTCTGCTAAATTTCGTAATTTATTATTATCTGTTAGGAGTTCATCATATAGACATGGGGCGGAGTTTGAATTAAAATTTCATTACGTTCTCATTTAATAAGTTAGCTTCCGTTCTCCAATGAATTTATTGTATTTCAAACGTTCTTTTTAAAACGTTTAAAATTTAATTTAAAACATCGTTATTAGCAGAAAAATATTACGCACTCTTTAAAACCGTGCGTATGAATCTTGCAGGCGAAACCCATTGATTTTGTTTGGAAATAAGTTGGAATAGCGATGCAGCGAAATACATGACTCCAACTTCGTTAGTTAAATTAAAAGGAACATTTAATTTCAACGGTGCTTGGAACTCTTGTCACCTAGCTTGTTTTGTGATGCGCATATAATGAACCGGAATTTGTAATTGGTTTTACGTCCCCTTTACTTCCGCTCGTGTTACGGCTATTGTTACAATATTATTGAAGGGAAAAATCTTGTATATTATAGTGTAAAGTAATTCGTGTAAGTTATACCCTGTTCGACACGAGCAAACAAAATTAACAACTTGAATTCGATGCAACTGGAATGATATGAAGCTCACTAAATGCGTTGAAGATGTCGTAAGAGAACTCTCTTGACTCCCATTCCCTTTTATCTGGACTACGTAGAATGGTTTCGGGCTTCCTCAGTTCTACCGGAGACACCGTAGAATGGATTTAGCTGAAAAAGTTTCGTGTTCTTTGAAAAACCATTATCTGCTTCCTCGTACTCGTGTGTGAAGTTTATTTTTCAATTTCCCGGAGATCCATTTTATTACGTAACTGAAAGTGCTTAAGCATATAAATTATATGTTTACGAGCAGACTCTCGTACTATCCTTTCACTATATTTCTTCAATTGTCAATGTACAACACATCACAGCAAACTAATAAAATTATCCATCCTCCCTTGCGACAAACTCCTAGCACAATGAAAGCAGCACCGAATTTCAATTCTGTGCATCAAATTGGCGTGCCAACTATAAAACCATCAGCATCACAATCCGTCATCGCAAACTTGCAATACCCCATTCGTCCAGTTCACGTAACGACAAAAACTGAGCGCACTCGGGTCCGATACAAATGGCAAGAAACTATTCTCCCACCAACACTTACGATTCCAATATCAGCCCCTTGAATATAGACTTATAGGATGCTCGAGGCCTTCGAACTACTCGAAATGTCGTGAAATTACCCTTCGTCCGAAGAGACGACCGCCACGAGTGGCCATTCGCATGATTCAACCATCGAGGGCGAGCAAGTTGCTGCACAGAGAGTCGTCTAGAATCGTGAAGAATCTCCAGCAAACGTGACGCAAAGGAATATTCGCGAGACGCGTATTTCGATACGACCTCGCCTTCGCACCATGAGCGTTCCGTTGCAGGCGATTTAATTAAGGGTGGCATAACACTGAAGTGGGTCGCGCGTGTATTGCCGTCGGCCATCTTCGCTTATGAATGGGTTACCCATGCGGTTTCCTCGTGCTGGCTATCGTAACAGCGACGAATCGTTGATTGAATTGATTCATCCGCTTGCACAAATGTTTTTCCTACCCGGCCCCGGCTATGGAATTAAAAGCACGTGCAGGAATTTCACTGTTCTTAGTCACAATACTATGGCAGAAAGGACGAGTGTCTGTAGCAGCCGCAATTATTGGCAATTGATTTATTCAAAGTGTGGAAGTCTACTTTCATTGTCGAGCAATTCGCCAGCATTGAATGCTATTGAAAATGTCTGGGGCTTGCGCAATTGTGTTGTGCGATGTACTCATCGGCTCATTATCCGATTAGAAAACGAAAATTTTAGATATTTGGAAAATAATGAGATGTGTTTGAGATATCAAAAGTTGATATACTTTGGTATTAATATTCGTCCTGATCGTTCAATTTATCTTTCTCTAAAATTTCATCATAAAGTTTCTATTGATACTTTGGTATTGAACTTACTTCGGCAAGCCACAATTCATTTTTGCTTCGAGCAAAATATACCTTACTGTTCACTATTATGAAAGACCGAAGTATCAGATGCTTGTCAAGAATGAGTTAACTGAAGTGAGGAAATATTTTACGAGTTACGGATGTTTCGTTAGAATCGTCAGTTATAACGTCGATGCGTACTTACGCGGCGTACAGTTGTGAGAATGGGCCACATGTTTAAAGGTCAGTGTCTATCCGAAAATCGCTATTTCGCGGAATAACATTCGACCAGGAGATGATTCGACAGGCGCGATTTATTTTTATATTCTCAGCTGGGCCAGATGCCAGTTAAATATTTATGTCTAAAGTTGAAGAGATTTTCGTTTATCCACCTTGACGTAATTTTTCTGTGTTTGTTGTCAGTTGTCTTGGTACCGCTTTCGAGCAACTTTGTCCTAGAAAATTAAATGCTTACCGAGAGTCTTTATGATAAAATTGATTCACAGCTAAAAATATGAACGCAAGCAAACTGTAAGTTTAAATGAAAAACGTGCGTTTCGGGAAACGATTCTTTCAGCAGAAGTAAACGTACTGGAGGTTAAGTTGCAATTATAAATAAGTGAGAGTTTCATATAGTCTAGTAGATACAGTCCTACTATGTAATAGTATAATTTCTGTTGCTTCTACCTGCTGTTTAAAATGATCTAAGTAAACCACAAAGGCAGAAAAATCATTGCTGTAACCTGACACCAAGATAACTAATATAAACATATGGATAAAGTATGATACGCGGTTGATTTTGTCCATCCAAGAAGAAATCTGCACAAATGAAACAAGAAATCGATTTCCAAATCATCGCAAGAACTACATTCTTCAAAAATAGCTGTATTCCAGCTTTTAACAAGGTACGATTATGAAAACTAGATTCAATCGATGAAATTTTGGTTAAAGAGATAAAAGAACATCATTTCTTCGTGGCTAACTGCGTTCATTGTCTTGTGCTTCCACTATAACGAGTACAAGTAATACACATAATACCCTGATTTTATACTCTTGCGCTATACTGTGTATGAGTATGAAGTCTGATATACTTGCTTTTTATCACCGATGCCAGACACAGAGATAGGATGGTTTCGAGAGGTGGAGGAGAACCCTGAATTTATTGCCGTGCACACAACGTAATATAGGAGCAGTCCAGATGTTGAGGGAAGGGAAGCAGAAGACCCTGGGGAAACTATGTAGGTAAAAGAGACTTTGTCCGTGTAGTGTTTCTTTTTTTTTTTTTTTTGAGAGGGGATCGATTTCTGTCGTATTGTTAGCGGCGTGTGTTGTTGGCGGAACACTTCAGTCTGATCGTAAAAATAGGAGTAATTACTTGAATTTTACGCTGTATAATTGTGGATCATTGATGGATTTTATTTGTATCGTATTCCCACCACTTATATTCCACTGCGGACATTTTTGTTGCATTAACAAATCGATGTCCGAATATATATATGGCCCTTTGAATTATTTACATTTCGGAATCTTCAAAATGTGACCCGATCTGAAATTAGTACATGCGTTTGATTACTTTCAATTTACCATTTATGAAAGTTTCCACAGTTTTCGCAGCTCAACTAGGCAACTGAGCAATCCATTTTATTTCACAAACTCCGACGGGAAAAACAAAGCTACTGTGGGTCGCGCGTGAAAATATAAAGTTTCTAGAAAAAAAGTTACGGATTTTATTTACAGGGGTCATAATACGATCTCCTATCGAAACATAAATCATGATGACAATAACTGTCAGCGGTAACGACTATCTTGCAGGCATCCGTAGTGGAAGCGGCACGATTCTACTTCATTACGCGATTATTATACAAAAAGTTAATAAGCAGGAAGAAGAGAATTAAAGGAGCATAGAATCCCATATCCGGTGTCGCGTCATCGGCAACTCTTAGAATGTCATTCGCGGGAAATAAGTGTCTTGGTAATGCAAAGCCAGCTTCGTGGCTACCCCAAAATATACCGAAGAAGGTCGGAAAGGTTCAGTGGAACGGTAGCCAAGGCAATTTGACTACGCGGTTGAAAAGCTTGATGTTAGCACGGGGATTCTTGGAAATTCGATCGATCGAACCGAACGTATCGAACAAATGTAAATCGAAAATTTTCGCTTGTCAACGTTGTATAGAGAGTGTTCCCAATTTCGTGTACCACAGTTGCGAACAGAACGTATTAACTATTTTGAAAAGCTTGATGGAAATAAAAAGAACTGTGCTACTCTGGGAGGCTAGATGGAACAAATGTTTGTGAAGGCCTGTTTCATTATTCGTAGGTGCAGTACTCGCCTTTGAAGGTACGCCGAAATGTAAAATGCTTGCACCGTGTGATGTATTTACGTTGGAAAGGAAATTTCTGTAGCTTCTGAAGCGACACTGCAACAAATAGTTTATTACAAACTTGCCGCGCTGGTTGCATATTGTAATTACACGTAGAATGAAAACCACAAATATTTGTGCAAATACTAAAAAATACTGAAGGAATAATAACAACAACAAAAATGGCTCAGGCCACGGTCAATCTCTACTCGTCTTACATTTAAGACTCTTATCACGTTGCGGAGGGTGACAGAACGTTCAACGTGAAAAACGTTACAAGTTTCGTCTTATACACATAAAACGAGATACGTACTATAAATTGGATTCGCCAAAAATCTAGTTTCGATTACTCGCTATGTGTGTTATTCTTTATCAAAAATTTCGTTTTTAGATTTCAGTAAAAATCAATCAAATATCCCTGATACGTCAACATACATACTGGAAACAGTCGAATATCTCGTGATAGATTAAAGTTATGAAAAAACTGTTCTCAAAATAGTTGTTTCGTATGAAGGGGGACATTAGTTGGTATAAATAATTGTTTAGATAGGTGTAGTAGTGCGAGAGATATCGAAGTGAAGTTGATTGTTTTAAATTGGACGCTGCGTTTTTTTATTCGTATTAACGGTAATATATGCTAAGACGAATACAATGACCCACGATATGATATCATTCCATGCAGAAGAATGTCAAAAAGTGGATCGAAAAGAGTCATATATATTTCTAACATAGTAGCAATGAAGATGTCATAATTAAACTTGAGTAATTACCATTTTGTATTATTTTTGCCGTTCTTAGCTGCCCATATGATGATTGCTTTTTTACGACTGCTTATATTTACTTTTACTTTGCTGATTTTTATATAGATTAAATTAAAATTCTGTCGCAAAATGTAGTAGCACATTAAACGCTTTGCATGCTATAAAGAAACTTTAACCAATGTTAAGTTGGTTAAGTCGTAGTAGATTACGGAATATTCCAAAAATATCAAATTACCGAAACAAGAGAGTATCAGGAAGAAGTATGTGCCGTCAACCTCGTAAGTATGTAAAATATTGCAGCTCCCCTTCAACTTACATCAGCCCTTCCTACATTCGTATAATAACCACTGCGTAGTAGTTTACATAATACATGGCTACCCTCGAACTCGAATTAATTTTGCATTTTTGCAGACCTTGCAGTTCCTCGTAAGGTGGAATAATTACTACCTTTGAAGGGCATGAAAAACGTATACGAAAGAGTAGTTTCGAAATCTTGACCCCATTCATTCGTAAAATGCAATCACAACATTTACGCCTGCGAGTGGTTTCTAGGAAAGCTAAGGTCGCCAGAAATTTCAGGGTGCTCCAATTTAATTTCGAGACACTTTTTCGAGCCAATAAATATAATATTCGAACAAACTAGACAGCTGCTGATCTCCATAAGTCATGATTTTCAGTCCATGAATTCATGAATGGCTAACAAGGAATACAATATTTGCGAAGAACTTCGACTCAACGTTAGAAAAAAATTGATGGGTGGTATGCATAGCTGCTCAAAAGTATACTACCTCTTGCCCTTTTAATGGCAATAATTATTTTACCTAGCAAGTAACTGTACGAGTTATAGCAACCGCGTTCCGGGAGGGGAGGAGTTGGTTTACATTTATCTTCGCACGCTGTAGCATTATTTAGCCTTCCTCCCGCCCTGCAGCACCTAAAATACATCCCTTAAGCTTTCCTGGATCCTTTCAAAGTTATCTTTCGCAGTTCCTCCACATCGCACATACTTCATGGTATTATGCAACGGTGGCGCACTAAACGTTTACACGTATGAAACATCTGGCACGAATCGTTACGGGCAAGTTACTTGTCGCGTACAATTGAAATTTCCATGCCTTGCCGATTTGAACGGGACACGGCGGCGCTCAGTTGTCATCCCGAAACTTTGGATCTCGAAGTTCGAATTTTGGCGAGCCACGGTTGTCGACCTGAACTGTTTGCACGAGCTGCATGTTTTCACTCAGGACTCGCTGCACATACCGGACCGAACGACACCACAGATTGAAATGTCAAGTACCCTAATTACGCGAAACAATAGTTTGTGCGTTACGAACAATACCCGGCTGTTTCATTGGCACGCGAATATTTCACGGCTCACGCGAGATCACGCATCATTTCCGTCTCACCGCTTCCGAATGATTTATCTTTCGTCATTGTTCACTTTTTCCATTCTCCGTTCGGTATCTTTTTCTGTGCTAGTTATCTTGCGCCACGAGCCACGTATTCGTTATTCCCGGGATGCATGATCGAAAGATGGAATGTTCGCGGGGATGACCGATGCGAACGAATTTACTGATGGCGAAAACATACAGTTTCGCTGAAATTGATTTTCGATTACAAATCTATTCTTAAGGGTACGGTGCTTGTGAAGTGTCGATGATTTATCGGTTCCATTACTGAAACTCCTGACTGTACATATTGTTCGTTACTATATTGATCATCGAAGCGTCTGGCAAAAAAATAGTTCTAATATTAGAAGTATAATAATTTGGTTTTTATTGAACAATCATTAAACCCAATTATTAACATTGTCCTCTCTAAAATAACATTCACAAAGGCCTGGATAATTCCTCAGAATGCCGCACGTAAATGTAGCAATGCAATATTTCGTGTTGCTTTTACAATTTCGAAATTGCCCGAAGATTCCTCTTGAAGCATGTATCATTTTAAGGAACGGGAGCAAGCCTGCGTCGTAAAGCGTGGAAAAATCAATTTCACGTGAAATGTTACGTATATGGCAGATTCGTTCGCGCATAAAAGAACAAAGCTATGCTCGTGTTTCGACGACGCGTTCATCAGGTTTCTGATCATATGTACTCGCCTCTTGGAACAGAAATGTCAATGTACTTCTTCCGGTTGCACAACCTACGCCGCCAGGCGGAGGAGGTACGAAAAAAGCATCAGAAAGGAAGATCGAACCAAGGTGGCCAACGTGGGACCAATTGTACGGACCAAACGCAACCAACAGCCGGATCCATGCGCTGTTGCAACAAGGTCCATCGGGGCCCAAGCAGGCTCTTCGAGCGTGCTCCATTGCAGCCAAGCGATTCCCTAGATGAAATCGCCTTTCAGATACCCAGGTAACGCGTTTTTAATTGCATGACATCCTTTGTTACCTTATCTTCACATTTTGCGCTTCCTTAGTGCTTTTTGCCAATCGCTGTTTCACAGTTCAGTCGGAGAGAAATTCGGGAAAATACGTTGATGCATTTTCCCCCGACACTAAAGTAATCTGAAGATTTGGTTTTCTTTTCAAATTAATACTACGTTGCTTTCGAAACCGTTTACACGGAACACGTGTTTCTAAATGTACATTTCTATCACTGTTAGTTCATCATATTTGGGTAAGTTATATATTTCATTAGATTATACTGTTATTTATATTCTTCGTAAACGGCAATACTGATATTACATGGCTACAACCATTTATCTCCATAGCTGGTATTTAAATGAAGAAGGAAATTCTGTAACATTAAATTTAAACTGCAAGTTAGTTTTCATTTAAAAACATTTGTTACAATTGATTCACAATTGAAGTAAACAATGCGCCTCATAATAATTACCATTACATTAACATTCTTTTATCCGTGAGATGTAGAAATACTTATTATTTAACACATATCGAACTAAGATAAATATCTAAGGAAAACAATCGAGGTGGGGGCATTTTCCATTATCGCTAAACTTCCTCGACGATGCCAGAGCAGAGACAAGCGCGGTGCTTTAAATTTAATTCGCCTAAGAGACGCCTCAATAAAGGCGATCAAAATTGTGCAGTCCTCCGACATTTTCAATAAAGTGAACGATGACAAACATTTTAATCAATTTTATCGCGAGCAAGCTGCAAGATTGAAACACGCGACTTTTATACCGAGCAAATTCTCCCGCTGTTTACACGACGATATTCTAATACCATTTATCAAGCCCACTTAAATCAACGATAACTCCTCAAGCAGCCCGTTGTTCTTCTTCATTCATCGAATAATCGTTTAATGAATTCTGACGTTTCAGCCGTTACTGACCTTCCTTTGTAAAGACCTACTTGTCTGATAATTTAGAAAATGCCGTGCATCGGGTATGCAACGTTCAAGCTTGCATTTTTATGAACCCTGATTTAGGACATTTACGATCCAGATTTTATCCCCCTGTCTCGACGGCTGGCGTTACATGGAAAGTTTAAGATGACGCGCGGGTATTGAGGCCGAACGAAGGGGTCAAAGGTCGGCATGGAAAGACCTGCAAAGGCGAACTGGATTTCGTGGAATCGGCTCTGCGGTGGAACAAGTTGTTAGGATGAATGTATGCTTCATTAATCCGCTAGTGTGAAACTGTGTCGTTCCGATCGCACGATTTACCCCCGTCGAATTTGATAGTTTTCCGTGAATAGGTCGAACGTGCGTGGGATTCATTGGTGAAAAATGTCGAATGAATTCTGCCGCGGAAGTTTATAAAAGGTAGATTGATTGTCTAGATTATTGACGTTTCTATCTTCAATTTTTACTGGTAAGAAATATTATTTGCCTTCAGAGTGTACTGTCAGGGTTTAAGTTAGTAAGAAATAACTGATCTACATTGGTAATTTTTAAATTGTGTGAGTGTTTAAGAAATGTTTATTCGTTTGGACCGAACGTGAAGAAACGCTATAGAAGTATATCAGCCATTAATATTATTCGGCTCTTTGTACCCCTTGCTATCTACTTTTTAATCAGTATTTCTGTTTCGTACGTAATTGTAGCGAAACAAAGTTACATTATCGTTATTAGTATGCTCTAGCAAGTTGTTTCGAGTTCTGTATATAGGACAAATAACTTGGGACAGTCGATTGATCCAGCTGTTTTAAACCTACGAACATGTTCATATACTGCATCTGAATGGAATACAAGTAAAATAAAATAAAATCAAAATATTCCCTACAAAATAATATTTGCATCACGAGAGATGGGAATTTTTGTTGTCGCTATTATTTTTGTTTAGCACGAAATGTATTATTACGATGACAATCGTAATGTTCAGTTCTGTGACTTCTGATCCCAGGGGCCACTCAGCTTCAACATTGGCCTAGCACAGCTGAATCGCGTTAGCTCTGCTAAAGTTGTCGGTATTCTCGCTGGATTAATCGCGTTCCCGTGCCTCCGAGAAGTAAGAGAACTCTTCTAATTAAAGAACCTCTTACGTGCAAGGAAAAGAGCGGAGGCCTCGTAGTTTGTCGTAATGTTCAAATTGTACGAACGACTGTAAAAGAAGATATTGGACTTTGTTCGCCGGAATGACAATTTTTGCATTGTCGGGCCCTTGTGGGGACGATTGAGATTCGTGATTTGAACAGCAGGCACTCCAACGTACGACCCCTTGATAAATTACATTAATAGTCCAATTTTTTTTAGATTGTTCGGTATATACATACACATGCATATACGTATTTTCGTTTAAAGCATTAATAAAAATGCAATGCATATTAATATAAATATTAATCGAAATTACAAATTAATTGCAATATCCCAAAGTTCAGATGGTTTGGTTTGTAATTTCGGTGAACTGTTTTCACGTAAACTTATTTTACTTTTGAAACGGAGAAGTGCATTCGTTTGACTAAGTTTTAGCTATGAAATATTACTTCCTTCGCGTCTCGTCCGATACGTGGAGGAAAACGTTTCTCGATAATCGTTGTAACAATAACAGAAACGTACTCTAATAGGGGTAGTAAAAACTAGAATAGGTAGAACAACGATTGCTAACACTCCCGTGTAAACTTATCCTTCATAAGCTATACGCCCCTTTGGTAAAGCGATTTCATAAGTCACGTCAAATTGATGTTCCTCGAAGAGGACGCTTGGTTGACTCCCATCAATCGTCGTCGCTATAAAAATTTGATGTGTGCAGATTGGACGAAACACGCACGTTTCTCTCGCGTTCTCGTTTAGTTCGATCATTGGAATTTAATTTTATATATTTAGATATCTAAGTCTCATGCTTAACAATATTTCATGCGCTAAAAGTTTATTTAGAACATTGTATATTAACTTCTAATAATTGTCTACGTCTATTTTAAACATAATCCGGTGATACCTGCAACCTTAATCAATCGACACGATCCCTTCCAGCATCCGTCGTCTTCTTTCGTCAATATATTTTAATCATCTAAATTCTAGGAAACTACCTTGAACAATAATATTTCTAGCAATAAAAGAGAATAACATTTTGCCTGGGTTGAAAAATTGAATTCTCAACATATTTTCAATTGCACAAGCCAACAAAGACTACTTCAAACAAGATATCGCTTCCGGATGATTGGAACCAAAACTTCTTACCAGCAATAACTACTTCAGAATTGACACGCACACCGTGAACACTTGAAAATTCAAGCAAATTGGGTTATCCGGCCGCGCTCTTGTCGATTAACAAAATACAAGCCAATTTCCGACAGAAGAAGCGTCCAATTAAACTTGTCTGGGGCAATCGAACACTCGCTCGCTGGATAAAATTCCCCAGAACCCTCCCCGACGTTATTCCTCATTTTCCCATTTCCAAAACACGTCAGAGCCCGCATAAATAGACGCGCGAAAACGACGGACCGGTGATTTGCTTTCATACTGACCAAATACGATGGATGATCGTCGTAGCCGCGAGGAATAATGGGTTTTCGAGTGACTTCCCGACGCTGGACGCGAACGTTCTTCCGTTTATATATCGCGAATTATGATAGATTCGTACAGATATTGCTCGCGGAATGATCGAAAGTAATGGCAACTGAGGAAGGTGACTCCAGAAATCGGGATAAGCCCCTTCGTGTGAAACGCGACGCGAGAGATTCGGTAACCCGTGAAGACCTGGTCACGCATCCGCGACAGATAATGGCAGTAACTTAACGGATGTTTCACGATGAAGCCGTGATAATGAGACTGGCAGACGAAACTCCCGTAACTGATTTACAATCGATATCGACTACAGAGCTCTTTGTCGGTTGTCCATTCCAATCGGCGAATTCGAATTCGTGCTCCCACCCTATTCACCGCATGGAAATATTATAATGCGTTGGATAGAATAATGTTCTGAACATTAATCGCGATACTACAGAATGTAGACGACAACAGAAGCAAACGAGATTTATTGTTTCGTCCTTTCATAAACATTTATTTTCATTTATACAATTTTTTCGGTGATAAATTCTTTTCTCTTATGTGTTCGCTGGTATAAGACACCAACGTAGAAACTAACGTAGGAATTTCTTTGGAAAATTGTTAATAACCACACTTCAGTTCATGCGAAAGATGGAAATTTCGTTCGCTACAGTTGTACCAGACAGCGCTTGGTAATGGTAATTAAGCGGAACCGTTTGGATCACGTTTGTTTAGAGTATAATAAATTATTAGAAACGCTTTCACTGAGAATTCACAACGGGCCGATTTTAAGCCTCCAATGGCGCTAGTTAATCATCAAAATCCCTGGATAAGTTGCTTTCGTGTCGAAAATATGATTAGCCAACTTCGTTTTAGTTCTTCGTTACAGTCCCGTGTATGATAATTCGTTCTCATTTGTTACAAACAATCGTTGGTCGAAAACGGCCAACAAACTTTCTACAGAATATAATTTTACACAATGTTATATACAATTACACTTGCATCGACTAAACGAAGTGTCCAAATGTTTGCAAAAAACTGTTTTCCAATACTCGGTGAAAAAGACTGCAACTGATTTTATCGTGGTATCTATTTTTACCATTACATCAAAAATGAAAGAAACATGATTGTTCAATGTCTACGTAAGTTTCAGCATCAAATAAATTGACATATTTGTCCCCTCTATCATAACGAAAGGAAACGTAAAGTAGATAAAGGACAGTATCTGGTCAGACGTATGCAGGTCTGCTTGGTGATTCCTCCGTATAGAGGGCAGCTACGGGCAACCTCGAAACTGCGAAGCGTACGGTGCTGCCGTTGTCGAGTAATATAGTAACGACGGTCGTTCATGAAACTAAAATCTACCCTTAAACGTGTTGCGGACTAGTTGGCGTTTAGAGCGCCACGTTGTCGGGGGGGTGGTTCGGGTAATCTCGTTGGCAAAAGGGACGGCGAAGGAGGACAGGGGAGGGACGTGTTGAAGCAAGGAATAGGCAAAAAGAAACTCCAAGAGGAATATCTAACGGGAAACCTAGGAAAAGGGAAATAAAATGTAGAAGGGGAAAAAAGGATGGACGAAACTGTAACTTAATGCTCGCTTCTGCCGTAACGAAAGTCTCTCTCCCTCTTGGTCGCTTTCAGATAGTACCGAGTTGCCGTCGCTTCGGCAGAGCTAATGCAGCGGAAGTAGACTTTCAACAATATTACCCCTAATCACATCGACGTACCGCTTTGCACGTCGCCGCGAGTAATTTCGGGCTGGATCTTCGGTTTGCAAGCTGTCCTTCTTTCCATCGTGCCTCGGATCGTATCGTTGATCCTTTTATCCTTTCCCAGGGACACTCGAGGTCCTTCATCGGCCAGCATTTACGCCGTAGTTATGAAAGGGGGTGGACGTGTTTGAGGGAATTCAACAATATTTTTGTTTTCTTAGATTTTTTAAAGAACTGTCGTTTGTCCTTGATGTTGAATATGAGTTGAAAAATTGTTCGAAATATATTTGACTCTTTTGCAACTTACAGTACGGGCTGTCTTTGAATTTGTTTATAAAAGGCAACATAAACGGTGAAGCAACAGAATGTACATTAGAACGTGAGCAAAAAATTAAATGAAAATGATGAAATGAGTACCACAAAGAAGAAATATAAAAAATTGTTAACCAGATTTGATTTTCACTCGCGACAGATCGCATTGCTTAAACATATGGTGACACCATCAATCATATTGATTACTTTGCACTCTTACTCGCTGTGGCAAGCAATGCGATAAATTCTTAAAAACAGATGGAAAGAAATACACACTTTCCCTTCTGCCATTGCGATTTTTTACCACCCTGTGCCTGTGGCATATATTTTGCTTTATGCTGCGGGAAATTAATATGTAGTTCCTCGATGCGACGACGTCGTCTTGATATCGCACTGGAATGCTCCGTCTGTGGAAATTTCGCGTGTACATCGAATATTAATGTCCAAACGGGCTCAGCGTATATGATCCGAAGAACTTTCTAAAATTCATGAAAATTCATCGACGTATGCAAGGGAGAGAAAAAAGAGAGGTGGAGAACGAGAAAAAAACTAGAATAAATTTCGCATAAAATCTCTAGCCTATCTCGCATAAAAATGCATAATTTACAGAAAAAGAAAAAAAGAAAATGCTAATCGAAGCAGTATCCACGATGAAATTACGGATTGAATATCAAGATTTATGAGGTGTAAATTGCGTAAAAAAATGAGAATCGTCTTCTTTTTAATAGATATTAAGGTTTTAAATCAATTATAGAAGCATTAAATTGTATTTCTCGGAGTTACAACAAATATAATCATTATATTATTAACACTATGAAAGTCTCACGTATTTCCAACAGAATTCTACAAGTTATAAAAGTCAATCAAACATTGTCGATATTTTAAAATACAACTTTTTCAAACTAAACGAAGCGATGTATACGTACATCTTCCCATACATTGAAATAATTGTTCCGAGGGGGACTGAGTTTACGTGCGCTGAAATGACGAAAGTTCTTTCAAAAGTGGTAAAGTTTTATTCATCAGGAAGTTACGTAGCTTCGCGAGCAATTACGAAAGCGAAAAAATAGATATATCGAGGACCACATTTAACTTTGCATCCGACCAACTGCAGACAATCCGTAGATTGTTTATTCAATCGAGATAATACGATATCGATTGCTCTCAATTTATGTAAATGCAATACGATCCCCTCAAAAACGATGAGATTAATGCCGTGGTTTACTGAATATTGTTGTCAAAAACGTAGCATTTAATATTGTTCAACTGTGTCTGCAATTTTAAGGAATTCTTTAACGATTCTTCGCCGAACGGAGTACATATTTATGAAGTTCACAAATTAATTGTTTTATAAATTATTTCGTGGTTTTATTTAAAAGTTGATATTCGAACATCGTATTAACGAAAACACTTAAGTGCAAATATTAAAAATGAATATCGTATTAAACAGTATTCTGCCGAGTATGTAATTACCGCTAAATAATTTCTAAAATTTCTGAGCAGTATTTCCTTTGCCTCTATATCAAACATTTACTTTCAAATCTGTAACAAAGTGTGTCAGAAAATTTCAAATAAGTTTATTTAAAGTACTATGAAATTCCCGCTGTCATTCCTGCGAGCTATTCATCTTTCCTAATTGCTCCTGTTAAGAAAACGTATCGATTCTCAATTAGTAATCGATGAGTTACTTGAACCCACTTACATCCAAAGTCTGGCAGCCTACCATGCTCGAAAACAACTAATTGAACAACCAGCTCCGCCAAAAAAGCTGCCACCTTCTTCGTGTATACCACGCGTTCATTAACACACAATCATTGAGAAACTCATTCATTCACCATTTTTTCTATCGTTCGCCGAACAATTTCATTGGATCGTAGAACGCCAATCTAAAAATCGAAATGCCCTTATCGCCACTTAATCATTGAAAAGTTTACGGCACGCAGATCCACTGCTTTATGGGGAGGAAAA
Source organism: Nomada fucata (assembly GCA_948146005.1). NCBI lineage: Eukaryota > Metazoa > Arthropoda > Insecta > Hymenoptera > Apidae > Nomada > Nomada fucata. The sequence goes on from OX411275.1 coordinate 13,357,604, forward strand.
GATCTTAGCTCTTAAATTTTTCAATCGACATTTTTTCATTCCTCAATCGGCGTTTAATATTTCGCTTAATCCTTGTTTCTATTCATCAATAAAAAAGAAAGAGAAATCGTTACTTTTCTGATTACACAACATTGCGTAATACACATATGTATATCTGTTTAAAACAGCCAAGATTCAACGTCAAATTACCTTTATTATCGCAAGCTAGTTTTCCTGTTTTCTCTCTCTTCCCTAAGTTCATGTTCCATTATCATCCTCGAAGTATCAAACAGTGGACGTAACTACAAGAGAGATCAATTTCCCTGTCGAAATTGTTTTGAAGAAAGGCTAACGACTCTATTAAATAACCCGATTAAAAGTCAAGCGTCACTTTTGTCGTGATTGGAGGAGAAAAAGAAAAGGAACTTCGTTTGTCGGCAAAAAAGGAAGAAACATAAACAGTTCACTTTAAAGTGGCAATAGAAGTTAATAATCCGCCTCCACGATTTCTTCCTGCCTCAATACCGTTTCTACCCTTGGTTCGCAGGCTCGTTTTCGTAGAAGCGTAGGGACGGGATAGAACGATGCCATTCCGAAGAAAATAAAGAGAAACGCCACAAACCCATGGGGATAATTCATGTGGGAATGCAAATATTCCATGACGAAGGGAGAAATTGTTATGAGGCTGACGGTCCTGCGAACGCCGGCAAGTTTGTAGGCGTTCGATGTTTTACAGTATTCGTATTTCACTCCCACACAGCGTCCAACGCTAAGTCCATTTAATTACGAGACCCAGCTGATATATTTTAAATTAGGAACGTAGATTTCCGGGCATAGAATAATGATTCCCGAAGTTGAACGTAAACTGGTTCCGATGGACGTCACGAAAGTCTCGTTGACTTTGGAATACGGGAAAAGCGAGAATATAAAGGAATTAATATCGGGGAATAAATTAGGGCACTGGGTGAAACCGACGACGTAACCCCTGCTTCGTATCGTACGCGAAAGAAAATTTATAACGATAAGTGTAAAATTTAAAATACATAATATACAATATATATCTGGTCCCGTCGAACGATTAATTAATTAAAGTAAAATGAATGAATATTCACCTAAATGCGCAGCAAATTGATGCCGGGAACATTCCCGCGAATGTTTCATTCAAGATAAACGAATTGTTGTTTACAAAATATTATATTAATATAATATATTGCATTGACGAATATTAATAGTTCATTTATCAAGATGCCAGTATGCATGTACGCGATGCCCCCTTTCCAAAACAGAAGCATTTACATTGCTCATAAAGTATCTCGCATATCCTCCAGCGACGCAAGCTCTGAAACGTGCCCTCACCCGAATCACTCTTGACGAGTGAAAGATCAGGATCCTCGGGGTTTTGATCAAGATGGAACGTTCTTCTTCCTTCTTGTCTGTCACGCGAACAGACCTATGTATACGCGTCTAATTTTGACGTTTCACGATTCTACGTGACCGACGATTCCATTATCGTATAAAGATGATCACTGAACTCTATCTCGAAAACCTAGAAGCCAACCGGTATATCGAAGCGAGCAAACGACAGAAACAACGGGCATCGTTCTCTATCGGTATCCCTTTCACGCGTAAACGTTCCGCGGGCATGCACGCGGTTTTCAAGCAAGCATTGTCTGGTGACGTAGGATCCTATTGACAGCATATGTATAATTAATTGCACACTTCGTTACATACACAGAAATATAAAACAATACAAAGATGCGATGGTTTCGCGGCTGTTTAATCATTTCTGAGTTGACGTTACACGAACCTATCGGAGCAAAGTTAATTGCCATCAATCTCTGCAATGTCCAATACGAATCAATGATTCATTAACCATTTAATATTTATATAAGATCACGGTCCTGAACTTTTGGCCGGCGGTATGCAACGTAACTTCGCACGCAGTGCACACGAATCTTGCGCCTCGCGATAGGCGATTAGGCGCGTATATTTCTGCTCTATCCGGTCAGAAGAGACTTGGCCGTACGCCGCGTACGTAGGTACGCGTGAAAGGGTTAAGATTTATTATTTCTCATCTACTCTTCCAACCGCTTCCCGTGCCGCCTCCTCTTTATCAGCGAGCTGGGCCACGTAGACTAGGTGCGTGCCCAGCTTCTCCCGTGAGAAGGACGAGCGACACGAGCAATACCAGTGTGCACGATGTAACAGAGGGTGGTGGGAATCGTAGGTGGGGGAGTAACCGCGCGAGCTTGCGCGGATCTCTGCTGGCCGACGAGCGAGCCAGAAGTTTAAGAGTGAACCCGCTAGTCGGCGCTGGGCCACGCCACGCGAAGCGCCTTGTGCTTGCGGAGCTTGCAGAGAGGAGCTGCCAACGCGGCAACCTCTCGATGCCTCTACGGCGGGCTAATGAAACCTCAAGAGCGCCGCGTTTCCGCTTGAAACTGCCCGCAGACACGCGACATGCCAAACGTTCCAAAAGATGCGGTACCTCAAGAGAAAATGCCGCTGTCTCGACCTGAAATTGCAACGTGAACAACCGTGATCGTCGACCACCTGTCCGTCGCCAGTGAAGTCGGAAGTTAATGGAATTCTCATTCCATCCGATTGCCGTCCCCGACGGAACGATCATTGAAGCTCGTCGATTCTCTATTCGATGAAGAAAATGTGAATCAGCTCGGGCAAATCTTCGTTGCGTTAACTTTTCTCGGTCCCCTTTTTCGTTTCTTTCCCATTTGCCGTGAACGGGGAGCAGTTAGTGCGGAGGACAGTGTCGTTTGTTGGAAGATCGGCGTCGATTTATCGTTCAGCTGTTGAAACACTGGATCACGATACGGTAAGCTTGTGGCGGGACCACTAGAAGCGTAGGGCGCATCATTGGATCCCGATTCGGCGAACCAGTGTTTATTCGTCGTCGACGAACTCGCGACCTTCCGGTGAAGACGAACGGATCGCTCGGCCTATGAAGAAGAATAGAATTGGTATCCGAGGCGGAAGAAATTCTCGCGAATCAACATATCAAACAGGAACGATCGAATGTGTCGGAGAAGTTTATTAATATCCGGAGTATGTTCCACCCGGTTCTTTCCCAGTAATTCGTGGCCTTGCAACGGGAGCATGCGACAGAAGGGATGTTTTTCTCATTTCTCCTGGCACCTAGACTGACGCGTTTCCTTTCCAGAAACGTCCTCGTTCGTGGTTCCTCCTAACCCTGTTACGAGCACTCCCTCAGGCACACTAACGAAACAGATTTCATTGGAAAAGTAAACGAGAAGAAAGGAAAAGAGGCGGACGGTTGTTGAAGGTTGAAAAGAGGAGGGACAAAATTCCGTGTGACGACGGGATCGTCCCTCTGTTGAACCAACTTAACGGAATAAAGTAAGTGCGCGAACGACAGAGTGGGGGAGGGACGAGTTATAAGAAAAACGAAGAAGATCCTTGAAGGCGGTGCGCGGTTGACAGTAAGAAATAATTGCGATCTCACCGTATTCCTCCTAATTACGATATTATCAAGCACGCTGGTTGGCGGGTCCAAAAACGTAGAGTATTTTTAATACACACACAGAGTGACAGGCGCGTAACACGCCTTATCTACGCGTGCGTGCCGTGTCCAGGTGGCTTATAATTAAGTGTAGAATTTAATTGTACGTTTACTGTCTAAAACCTGTTTCGCGAAGGGTGAAAGAATCGTGGTCCAACTTTTAGTAACGAAACAATCCAAACGTCGTGGTCCAACTAAAATAGTGACATAGTTTTATCGTACATTCCGTGCGACCATTACTGTGCGCGTGTCTTCGAGCGGATCAATTAGCCGTATTATTTTTTACGATTCTATCGCCGATGTCAGGAGGAAGAAAATTTGGTAGATCCTGTTAGGCATAACTACGTGTCTGTATCGTTGAGTGTACGTTTCGTGGACAAGTGTAATTTGTACATAGTCGTGAAAACGTCGCGCGCAACGCGAATTAAACCCGGCTCCCTTTTTCCGCCGTTCGAAGGACAAAAACATATAGTTGCTGAAAAATTATCTTCTCGAGAGTGTGGGGATCGCGGGGACGAAGGATTCGGTGACTTTAGTGATTTGAAAGGGGTGTTTGATCGATCGAGTAAGGTGACAGGAAGTTTATGAAACTCAGGATGTGCGATAGACCAAGGCAGTAGCTATGATGACTTCGAGCAGATACAGCAGCTACAACTGTCTTACCAGCTGGGACAGCTATGACAGAATACCAAGGTAGTAGAGCAATAAATTATATCGGACACGACTTTCTGTTGCGGAATTAGATTTGGCCGGGCTGCATCGTATGTCGTTCGATTGGGATAAATCTCGTTTCGGTTATTGTTACTGAGGTAACTAATCACCGTGTATCTCGTGCACTATTTAATTGCGTGGAAATGAACAACTGTTTTCAGAGAATTTAAAAAACTTGTCGTGCCTCGTTTCAAGGAATCTGATTGGGGTAAGTGATTTACTCTTCCATGGTGCACCGTTGTTCGGTATAGCGTATTATTTAACCCACGCGCAATAAACAAATTCTCTTAAATTCTTCGTAAAAGAAAATTGTCTTGAATTGCAATCAAATGTAATGGTCTGAACATGAGATTAACTTACTAGGTAAAATATACACGTTGAAAAGAAATTGATACAGAAAAATGCGTTAAGGATTTCATGGAAATACCTGCGATGGGCATTGAATTTTTTAATATCTCACGGGGGATGTCGTACTTCCATTTAAACTCTTACGCAAGAAACCATTTAATACTGAAAAATGTTATTTATAATTGCATCATTCCCGTATTTACTCATTTTAGCTGAAATTAGCGTAAGAAATGAAAGCGCCAGATCGAGGAAAAATGTATGCACAATTTGTAATTTAGTTTTACTTTCCGTGTATACACGTTTTCCAAAGAATTTATTATTCTTTTTCACTACACGTCAAAATTTCTTATTACCAGTGTACGCCTGACCCGAGCGTATTTCTTTAACCTTTTGCGACAAAGAATGTAAATTTGCGCACAGATTTTCCCCAGGCACTCGGTTTAAGCAGGATTACTTTTCACGAGGGATACAATATCAATCCAATTATAAAACAATCTGTTTCTTTGTATAAAATCAATGGAAGAACAACTGAAACGCGTGTTGCACATACGTCTTCCATTTTTGTGCGACGACCACTGTTTCTTTCTTTTTCATCGTCGTCCATTTAATAACGCGATACGCAAAGTACGTATTACGCTTCAACGTACTCGTTATTTCATCCGTGAAATGTATCACTTAGGATCATGTTTACGGGGCTATTATTAACAAACGGCAATTAAAGCGAAATTGCATTCGTGTGCATACAGAATATTAAGAAATCGGGGTTGGCCCCTTTCTGAATAGGAACCGCTTAGTAGTTAGTAAATATATGTCGTAACACAATACTTTCAGAAACAGCAACGATTTTATGTATCAATAATACCAGTGCTTATTATATCTTCGCTTATGTTATTCCATTTAACGATTCTCTTTCTCTCCATGTTTGTAAAAAAAGGCTGTTCTCCGTTTGTTTCGGCATTCGAATAAAGCAATGTAATATTGTTTAACGCTTCAAACTACGCATTTAAGATATAAATACATGCTTTAACGAAAAGATTAGAATCTCCAGTTCCAACAATCTCGAGGGCCCAGATTTCTCTCTCCAACAGTACAGAGTGAAGCCATCTAGCGACTTTAAAAAATGCAACCAGTTCAAATCGGTCGATTCGTTTGCCCTATTTCGTTGCCTTGGATGTATCTTGAATTTCAAACAATCCTCTCACCCCGAAACAATTAATCACCTTGCCCCTTCCAAGCGTTGCGTTACACTCGATCTCAGAAACAGAATATTTTTCCCCCAACTGGCTTCGAACTCAACGACCAACGAGCGTGGAATATGAAGAACACCTACGTAGTATATATATGGTATACACGTTTATTCTGGAGGAATATAGAGATCCCAAAGCAAATCCAAGAGAATTTAATTAACAACACATCGCCGCTTCATGTTTTATACTTGCCAAAGTTATTCAGCGGAGGGTTTGCTTGTTTCCATTACAGATTTCAATACGCGAACGCTTGATCGACGCCTACTTCCATTACCATTGATTCTTTTTTTGGTAACCATTTTCCTGTTGTTCCGTACCTCTACGGTTGCGCGTTCAATTTCAAATTTCCTGCTGCCCCTATTTATCATGCACCATCTCCGGAAAACTGTATCAAAAGCGACGGAAAATTATACGAAAATATTGACTAAAGTGGCGATTTTAATGAAGTATCAGGTATAGGGATATGTATAAAGTATACCGTTTCGACGTCGTTTGCCGATATTTTGGTCACTGGATGTATTAGTTGGCCAGCGGTTTCTCGCGAATTAACGTCACTTATTAATTAGTAGCAGACAAATTAGAATTCCGAATCATTCTTATTGGTATTCTCTTTGTTTTTGCCTCTGAATTCTTAATAGAACAGAGTAATAAATCAACTTATTCACAGTGATCTGTAAATATGCTGCACATCCTATTTACATTCGAAGAGACGAAATACTCAAACGTAGCAAGTTTGGACAACGAGTTTACATTTTATTTCACAAAATGTTTTTGTTATTTATAGAGATCTGGTCGCTGTTGATAATTCATTACTTTACGCATATCACGCTTCTTTTCTTTATGAAATATTTCAACATTTCTCGCAATATTAATTCCCTTTAAATCTAAACGCAATAAAATTGTAAACGCGTACAACATTTTTCTGGACCACTCTGTGAACGATACAAATTCTACATAGGTATGAATCTCTTCGTCACGAAGCACAGATCAAGTCTGGTGAAACAACCTAAACAGACGTTCGGGTTTGCCAAATTAAAGTCCCATCGATATTAGCGCTTCTTATGGTTTTTTCTTCTCTTTCGTCGACGACGGTATGCACCACCGTATCAAGTTTATTAATCAGGTCTTGCGAAAACCTTGTCCCCGTTGGCCGAAGATTGAGCGCAGAACTTAAGTCTGAGATTCTCCCGCTCCCTCGAACAACTCTGGGACTAGTGGTCAGTAAATATTTGATACGCAATCCTAATACTGAATTTGCGAATCCAGCTAACTAAAGGCCGTGAGCCCGTGACACGCGCCGTTCGCCGGTAAATATATTGACATTACGTTTGAAACCTTTCGCTTGTAATTACTTCCGCGTGTGCCACGCCTTCGGAATTTTACTTGCAATTAACGAGGAACTGTACGAAAGATTTGACGATTTCAATTTCTCGCCGAAGTCAACAAGCTTTTACGCGTTACAATTCGTGCAGATTATTTAGGTAATTACAAATTGTTCTACCAGTACAATATCTCGCATTTCTTTCAAATTTTGTTCCTTGAAAAACATTCGTCTGATATTTAAAAAATAATGTTACCTAAACACAGAATTAGAATAATACCTGAAAGAGTCTAAGCTTCTTCAACAACCTGTATTGTACAACCTAACCGTATTTGCAAAGTTCACGTAATATTGATTTCTCGTACCGTTTATAATTCCATTTCAAACGAGTTCATTTCAACCCTGTTACTTAGCTTCGGCTATTTCAGAAAATAGTAGGCACGCAACTTTCTGCAAGTGATTCACAGACGAAAAACACCTACGACATTTCCACATGTTCGTAAACCCTGTTCGAGGGCCGTAACTCCGTGGCTCGTACGTTTGGTCATATAAAACGCGACACTTTGCGTTTCTGGAGAGCGTTTCGCTTAGGGAATCATTCTATCTCGATTATCAGTCTGATATATTTCAAATTGGCGTTCCATAAATTATTCAACGTGTACGCGTTTCCGTGGCGGCAGCGACGAAACGTCCGCCCCGGTCATTTCGTTGTACATCCGAAAAATCATTGGGCAACGCTGAGAAGTATAGATGGGCTCGTCGTTATTTCACGGCTTTTGAGCGCAATTAAATACCGATTAAAAGCTTGGTACGCGTCTCGAGTTACACGCGAGTTGCTTGAGAGTAAAGATAAATGGAGGGTAACAATGGAGCTCTGCTCTGAAGAGTAATAAGGGGGCTCGGGGTAATTAGTCTCGCGTCGTGTCTCAATATTCGCGTTGGAAATTGACTAGTTACGAGCTCCAGCGCTGTGTTACTTTCCCAACTTCTATTATCCAAGTATCATTCTTGAACTATTTTGTTCTATGTTCCGCCGCACGGAACACTTGCGTAGAATTAGTGTGAAAAGTAGCACCCGTGAAATTGCCCCAAATTTTCCGAGGATCGTGCTCGACTGTCGTTCTATATCGGAGAAAAATGATGTTTAGTGCATTCCCGGGAACGGTTTCAACGTTTACGTTAATTAAAACAATTTACTGTCGCCGACTAGCGGACACGCAATGAACGGCGAAGCTATTGCAGCCGCTGGAAGAGTAATCAATGGATAAGCGTTACCGCCAGTAACATAATATGTACGTCGCTCGTGGATGATTAGTAATTTCGTAATAACGAAACTCTTAACCGCGGTAGCAAGAATATCACGTAGTCACGTAATCAATTATTAAGTGTTTCGACCACATCCTCCAGTTCAAATATTCGTTTAAGCTCGTAACGACGTAAGATAATAAAAAATACTTCCAATTGTGTCGTAGATGGATTCGCAAACCGTCGAATTTACACGCAACAACACCATTATTATCGGTATCTTCCATGAGATCGCATTGTAAACTGCCGAACGAGTCAATAAATTACATTGTAATTATTACAGCGGATACGATATACGCTATTTATGAACTGGAAGTGTTTAATAACTTCCTAATCCATGTCCGTTATTAATAATAGGCAGGGGAACTATTCGACCTACTAGTTGTTCATACCTCTAGTGAATTTTCCACGCTCAGTTATCCGATTATACTTTCCATTGTAAAATAGTCAAAGCAATTTCGAAGGCACTTTAATGAAACTACAGTTCGTCCCCTTGAAACGAATAATTGAACGCTTACATGCGCCTGGAGTCTGATGTAATTATGATTTAAGAACAGGTCAGTTCTTCGATAGTAGGCAAGGCACGAGCACAGTCTTCTCGTTAATGAAATTTCGATGGGCTCGCACAGCATCGAGTGGATCTTGATGGCGTGGCCTGTTACGAGATTCGGGTGAAGCCTAACGTAGTTAGAAAGTTGCAATTCGGCCACCGTCTGGAATTCGTAACTATGACATCAGAAACGTTGCCCAAGAGTACGTGCAAGAGTGATACGTTGAACAACTTGCGGAGTAAATTCCGAAATTGAAGACATTCGAACTTAACGAATTATAATGTTAATCCAATGTGATTCATTCTTGTACCGAATTTTTGCGTTTCTTTCTACCCATGTTGCGCCTGTATTAGTACCTACACTACGTCTTACGACATTTATCGAAGTGAATTAACAAACAATTGTTGCGTCATTTATGTGGAAAAAATTTTAATCAATGTTATCTCACCGTTCGAGACGCTTGATAAATTAATATGAAGCTGATCAGTAAAATTTCGATCGCTTTTATTCGAATGGAATATCAACAGAGACCACAAGTGGCCGTTGTTTAAACGGATCTCGACTTAACGAACAGGGATGATCGCAAATATAAAGCCACAACGTGAAGAGACCCATTGAGACACAAATTCTCAATTATGTCTGGCTAGCTTAATTAATTGAAACCTCATCCTCATTAAATAGTCCCCGCAATCGCGAATGACATTGCAATATAGGTACGCCTCGTAAACCGAACACGAACGCAAAATTAACCGGTTTTCCGTAGTGCACATTAAACCGGAAGCTTCTCGTGAAATATTCGACCCCCTATCGAGACATGTTCCGTATTATAAAAATATTGCCACCTGATTTAAGTTTCGGACGAAGTTGCCAACGGAGGTATATCGCGACTAATGAATTACTGACATCTCGCCATCGGAAGATACAGAGAAGACTTAATTGCAAAGAGGAAAATTGTTCATTATTGACATCAGTCTGAGTTTAACGAACCGACTTGTAGAACATGGAAAATGTTATAATTTCCTCTCTCTCTTACGACGTCGACTTCGTTGGACAGCTCTTTGGACAACTCTTTGTGGAGGAATTTGGATCGATCGCCTTTGATCCTCCGATTTGCTTAGTTTTTCAGAGAATTAATTTACTTTCATGGATAAAAATTAAAAATAAAAATTATTATTTTTTGGACCCTGTTACTTTTATTTATTAGTTTTATGCATAGAATTTGCTGAGAATTGCACCCCCATTTGACATTTCTACTCATCCAAGGATTTATATCATTTATCATTCTCTTCTCTTTTGCCATAGAGGTTTTCGTGTTATGAAGGTTCGACTGTAGGATGCAGTTCGTTGTAGGATACCCCACTGTACACAGCGTTATACTCGACTCTGATGTATTCTATTCTGTATTGTCTTGGATTTTGCATTCCCCCTTAGCTAATAAACCGAAAGTATAATTTTAGTACGTTGAATACAGACACATGATGTAATGGGGATCCCAGTACCGTGAAGTACAGCTACTAAAGTATCACGCGAGTTTGACGTGTCGCTTTGCTACAAATAGTCGAGAACGTAGATTCACCGCTACAAATATGTTCTTAGGTAGACGTCGAATGGTATCCAAGAAAAATACTTGAAAACTTAATAAAATTTCGCATAAAATATAATCTTCATTCGGACTTCATTTTTTAAAAACAATTTTTAAAAGCTCTGTCGCAATTTCCCATTGCTCTTACATTAATCGTGTACTCTCCCAAACGAAGAAAAACATGACGCCTCGTACAATTTCATAATTCTAGTAGAATATAGATTATCGTCACAAAACAGTGATATTCGTTTATTCGGATAAAAAGAAAGCAGCCGAATTTTACCCGCGTATCAGAGAAGCTTTTCGTTTTTATATAACGAGGGTTCTAAGCTATCTGTCGTGGGATTCCTCGCAGCCTCTATGATCGAATACAGTGCTGCAAAAATCTTATTTCAACATAAATTACTTCCCTTCACGGAAAAACAGATTTATTCGATTATCTGAATACCGTGCGCCACGGTTTGTTCTGATAATCGATATTCTATTGTGACCAATCCTCCATCGTATCAAAATTCACAGATATATGCATATGTGAAAAATACATACGTCCCAAACGGGATGGTCGACAATCGTACTATTCTAGGTCAAAGAAAATTTCCCGAAAAGGCAAGTTTCGTATACAATTTTTTTTTTAGCGCAATGCAATATGCATCGCACGAACGCAGAAACTACGGTTAATCGGATTGATATGGCCAAAGCGATGGAGAACGGGCAGAATTTGGTTCAAGTTCGGATCTGTTCGTGGCAGAAGACACTCGTAGTGACGTTGAAGGACTGGCACTGATCGAAATGCCTTGCCTCCCTGAAATACCTGTAACCAGCTGGTATTTCAACGAAAGTCGATGTCGAATCGCTTCTGGCGCGCCGTTAATGAAACACAGCCAAACCTTGAGTCACGATCGGCCATTGACTTGTTGAACGAAATGGTTGATCGATTGTGAAGTGGGGATTAATCAATACCGTTAATCGAATAATATTATCTTTCACAAACTATGTTTAAAAAGTTATTTTCCGATACGCTATTTCATAAGCGTATTCTATTATTATGATTATTATTGTGAACAACCAATCTCAGTATTCACACTGCTGGTCGAATGTACAAATTCAATACGCGTTTCTCGTATATAAGGTATATAAGGTGATACTAGGTACACGGACAAGGACCTCGTCTTTGGTCCTTAGTTGGAAATTATTTAATAATTGTTAGTGGCAATAATGTTGCAATAATGGTCGGCGTAACATTCTCTTAAATGCGGCAATATCCAACTGAGATCACCGTCGCCTCTAATTGCTGAAATGTTACCTTACAACCAAGAAATGAGGCTTTCGCCAAGTATTGTGAATCCTATCGTATCATGGCTCTGTTTAATTTAATGGGTTTGCGCCCAGCCGATATCTCGTCAGTTCTCGAGACCACGGTAATTGCTACCTGGGTTGCTCGACCTTTCCCCAGGGCTTCGGTTGCGCAGCCAACGGGACAGGTGCACTTTTGGCATTTCGATCAGTGTGGGCTCATAGCAATGGCGGATTTCCATAGAAGACTTACAATTTCGGTGAAACTTTCACGATAATATCGTAAATTTGCTATCCTGATATATTATGTTTCACTATTATTCGTCCATATGCAGGGGGAGGCACCCAACTTGATCACCTCAAATAATGGCCAATAAAGAAATTATTAAGTACAAGAGTTGCAGCGCATGGATGGGGTGGGGGGCGCATCGTGTGGTGTGCATGACGAATTTATAAGTGGTGGCTTTTAAGAGATTGGAAGGTGAACTTGGTTTTTTCAAATGAAATGACTTACTTTTTACACGCAATTTCGATAGAACGTTTCTTTAACAATTTAATTACGCACACCTTCGTGGTATAATGTTAAAAAATTTGGTATTATTTATTATAGAATTATCTTGTTTAGCGTTCACGGTTGTTTTTTCAGGCATAGAGCATTTATTATTCAGACACTTTCTGTTTGATAAAATCGGACGAAGCGTGTATATACCTCGCGAGACTTTAGTGTACAGTGAATTGATTCCAGGAGACGTATAATTGATTACATTGATTATTTTACCTCATGATTGAGAGATACAGGTTTCATTGCGAGAATCGTTACTTCCGATGAAGGGTTGCTATCTATAGTTATTAAGCGTTGAATAGCTTCTTGCAGTATTGATGTTACTTGGAAGACAAATAGCTTTCGACTCCTTTCGTTTGTTTATTGCACAACGTGGAATCCTTGGAAACAGTCGTAAATTTAGATCAGGCCTGAGCATTTCTGCTTTATACATTCTTTAAGATCTTACTTCCATGAACTGGGAGAAGTAATTTTCTTGTTTCACCGATAGAAAATTATGTTCCATTATAAATGTCCCTTTGCGCTAGTATATGTGCGTACATATATTATAGCCGATTATATGTGTAACGACAATACCGAATGAGAAGTGAGAATAGCACGTGAATTAACGTTGCGCCTGGCATAAACCTTAAAGATGAAAAATATACGATACATATATTCCGCAGCAGAAATGCATTATATTAAACAAAAAGAGGAACTGGTACAATCTAAAAAACGTTAATATGGGAATTACGTGTGACTGTTTAATTTATTTCTCCACTTAAAAACTGGTTTCATATATTTAACCTTTTTATATGACTACGATTTCTAGCGGTGTCGTTTAACAATAAAATACTTTCATCTCTCACAAATTGTCCATTGCATTTGCTTGCTTTAATGCTGCAACGTTTAAAACAGAACTTTAATCATTTGACAAAGCTGAAAGCTTGAGGGGTTTGTTTAAATGTTTTATTTAAACGTAATAGAAAAAAAAAACAGGCCGATTACACAAATTGGCCCAAACTGTTCTTCCCATTGCGTTCAAAATAAAACAACTCAAACACAAATAAAAACAAATAAAACATTCACCGACGCTTTGATCGGGGGACAGCAAGCTACGAACGTGCGCAATATAATTGAAGCTTCAAAAAAAAACATTGTCCGAAACGCTCGAAACCAATTGAAGCCATTGAAACGAGCTTATCGCCGCGAAGCGAACATAATCGACCATTTCCCAAGGATTATACCAGTGCGTTTACGCGATTCGGCGCTGGACACTTCTACGCTGCGATAATTTTCATCAGACCATCTAGCCGACCCTCTTTAAAACCCTGTCAATCTTATTAATTACAATCTCTGGCGATTTATCCCCCCGGTATCGTTAGCATCGATAACGAGCAGTTGAAATTATAGTCGATAATAACGTTCGTTCGGTGTCCCCGTTGAAAACTCAACATATTTCTGAGGCTAGTTTCGCGAGATCTCGTGTCCCTCTGGTTTGGGACGAAACTGTTCTTTCTCTGGTTGTCCGGGAGAAATGAAAACGAAAGTACGACTCTTTGTTCGTACTTAAGAGCCGACCACTATCGATCAAATTAATTGTCGAGGCCTAGCCTTTTACGGGTAGGGCCGGCTGGAAGGGACCAGCGATCGTGATTAAGTGCTGAACACCACGAATAGGACCTCGAATTTGCGAACGAAAAAGCATGTAAGTAGCGAGGTCGATAAAACTTAGGACCCAACGTGTTTCTAGCGCACAAGTGTTTAAATTGAAAGTGTAGAAACGTGCCACTTCGGTGGTGTCGTGTGGTCGATGAGCCCTTGGAGTGTTCCCAGAGATATGTATTGCGAAGTTGTTCGCTAAAACTGTTGTGTGCTGCGAGGAAGTTAGTAATTTTACAGTTAAGGTAAAACTTGTGCTCCGAGTTAGAACTGCAGGCGGTATGAGTTTTTCTCTCCGCGTGAAAACATGAGTTGTACATTCCGAAATGAGCATTTCCGAAACAATCGTCGAAAATAGTAAGTTAACTACCGCCCGTGAGAAATAATTATTGATCGGTCGATTGCACTAGTTTGTTGTTTCTATGCGTAATATATTTTGGATAATCGATATATGTAAGAGCGGCGTATGCTATATGCATATGTACGTGACGTAATTTTAAAAATTCATCGTCAAGAAATGTCAACAGTTACGTTGAAAAAATGAGCTACTGCAATTACAGATATTCTGAAATAATTCATGGATAGGTTCCTTGTTATTTAAATTAAGGTGGACCACCAAAGGAGTTTCAGTAGTATAATACTAATGTCACATCGTTATGGCAGCCCTAAAACTCGTTATCGTCTGGTTGAAAGGGAAACGAACGACCCCATTAAGCCGGAAAAATTAACTTCGTATCCCTTAAGTTTATCATCGTAAGATATATTTGTTTTTTTATAACATTTCTTTCTAGGACATCTATGATCGTAACACTCAATTGATATAATAATTTATGGATATACATGTATATATACATTCTGGATGTACATTATATCGTATTGTAATATCATTGCAATCAGATGATTGGATTTCGTTCGTCTCCATTTTCTTCCAATTCTGAATACAAATGTTAACAATAAATCATTCATTTATGACGCTGTGAACGTCTGGAATAAATCATTCAATTGCAATATTTCGGCATGTTGCCATCTTCTAATTGAGTATCAGGCAGGTGTACAATCACTTATTTAGAAGTATTACATACATACATTCAACTCCCGTGTTACTGAGTGTAGCTTAATCATCGTCAGTTGAAATATTGAAGGTAAGAATGAAATTATGATTGCAAGCTTGAATCTGTTAGTCTTCGAAGGAACGATAAAGTGATTCATTTCCACTACGAATCCAGAAAGCTCGATAAGATCGCCTCACCTGTTGCGATCACGTAAGTGAAATTATCGGCCGACATCTAAACCTTCTTTAAGCGAATAAGATCCCTAAAGCGATTTTACCTCGCGTTTCTCCTGCCAGGAAGAATCGAGAAGCGAATCACGAAATGTTTCCGGACGTCCGGAACTGCTGAGTGATTATTCAAAGCCTTCAAAGATATTGAAGGCGTGCTTTCAAGTGTACGATTTAAATTTTTTATGACACTTGAGATGAACATGACCCCGACATCGATCTTCTTTTAAACGTGTATTATTTCGCAAAGAATATTCTTCTAGGCAATAAACTGTATTGTAATTTCGTTATCTCAGAATACATTTCCTACGCATACGTGACACCCATTCTTAAAATGATGTTCACCCCTACATTTCCTACCATCGTTAATCTTCCTCAGAATATAGACTGCTCCTATTTTCTATATCGTATAATAAGCATTTCATTTATAGCTGCCACGCGATCAAACCTTTTTTTCGTTTACAACCATATTACCATAAAAAAGCACATTGCTCTATAAAAATGCTGTAAAAAGTTACACCATAATTCCACCATCTTGGGAAAAGTGCTTTTCATCTTCTGTGTCTAAATATTCGATTAATCGAACACCCGAGTCAAGCTTTCGGGTGGGAAATCTTTCAGAAACTTTCTGCGATAACATAATTACGTATCGACGAATTAAGTGTATAAAATGAACTTAAAAAATGTAATTTAGGATAAAAAAGGAGCATCAATATTTCTACTACCTTCCGCAGCACTGAACACGCAGCGAAACCAGGAAACCACGAGATCCAATAATTATTGCTATTTTGATTCACCTAGATGAATCTCGCAACAGTCGTTGAAACACAAATTGCCAGGCGTGTATTATTTAAGCATGTGCATAAGTGTGCGAAGTTTGTAGCCGTTGGCCACAGGTCGTAGCTGGGATTGCATCTTGATTCATGGACTTCGTTAGGCGAACAAAGCCATTGCACTCGTTGTTTGTCGAGCCATTTCCTTTTGAGAGATCCACTCAAGTGTTCCACTCTGTCCCTCGCGAGCTCGTAACACGTCCCAGAAATACTTTTGTTGCTTCTGCCAAAAGGGAACTCATTAATTAGACATTGAAACATAGAATTGTCAAACAATTTCGCATTGAAAACGGAACATATTATGTGTAATATATCCTGGTACAGAATCAGCTCTCATTGCAGAACTCCCATCTGATCGGCGTTGGATAATCGAACGCGTATTACAGTACAAAAATGACATTTTCATGAATAGAAATTGAAATTATAGATAGCATAATAACGTCAATTTGCAAATCGAAATATTTAAACGTTTGCACTGTATAAGTTGTTATAATTTATATTTTATATTATTAAGTTATCTCATAGTGGATTATGACTATTTAATATATTTCTATGCTACTATTTTGTCAATTAGTATTTTCTAGTGTGGCTTTTTTATCTTGAAAAGCGTTAATTAAAAAATCCAAATGTTTGAGTCATCGAGAACCAGCAATATACCATAACGACTCTCCGAGCAGAGGCATGGAAATAAACTCGATAGCTCTTTTATTGTTCACAAGCAGCATCATGCTGCATTTGGCATACTTTATATTCGCACAATCTGTTCCACTTGATTTCCTACAAATTTCGAATTAAAATCCATTTCTCTGTTTAACCGGGAATTTCTTGCAACGTGTTTTACACTTTTTTTTAAATTTTTGTTTTCCATGAGCGATCTGACGACTCACAAAACAATAACGCACACATGCATATTGGTAGCAGAGGGGTGTGTAATTTCCAGTAGCTGTCAGGAACTCTGCTTCAAAAGCAGTATACTCGATGCCTTATTTAAATTTAAAGGAAAATGACATTTTACCGATAATTACTGTCGCCTTTGTGATTATCTGGCGAATTCGGGGAATTTTAGGTGCAATTTCGAACTCGATTTTTTAATTTGAAGAATACATGATAATTGCGTTGGATGCAAAGGAATATATTAAGTGACTAATGGCAATTAGAAATTCTGTTCTGCGGTTGTCGCATGTGGAAAAGATTCCGCGAATTTCGAATGCACAATCACCGAGAGATGATAACATTCTTTTGGAAAATGAGAAAAAGGAAAGGATTAGTGGACGATAAATGTCGATTTCATTGCTCCATCTTGTGAGGAGGATCCGCTAAGTTTTAATGTCAGATTTAAAACCTCGATTTGATTCTTCTTAAACGTTTTAAGACCGACGTGAGTCAATTTGTGAGCTTCATTCGTGAATCGATATCGTACGTTTCGAATAGGAAGCCTTGAAAACAGAATGTCTGACGTAAATACCTGCTAGTCGAATGTAAAAAAAGAAACTTCGTTTAGAAGCAGCGTATCGAATCGATTATTTGAAAGGGGGTGCAATTTCGCAACGTGTCTTCCGAGATGACTATTCCGCTGCACCGAATTTCGAAGAAATCGAAAATAATACGTACTGCAAACACTCCTAATAGATTCCACGAAAAATGATAACAAACTTATATTCAAAGAATTGCCGCATATACCACATTTCATTGTGTTTCATTTAACTTAACTAAAATAACTTTCATGCAATCGATTTTTAGGATACAGATATATAAGATGATAAATGCCATGAACATCAAGTCCCTGTTATTTTTAATAATTCTAACATCATACGAGTTTCCTACAGCAATTACTGAAATTTCATTTACTAAACTAACGATAAATAAAAAATTATAACGCCCCTACTATTCTTTCTACTGTTATTTTCCGACTTTACTGTCCAATCGACAGGACTAAGTGCGAAACGAAAGAAAATTATCTAACCACTGTACACCATCCAATACCTAGATATCGAAAGTACTTTTGATGTTGTATGAACTATCAATTCGTCTAGCTGATGTATTCACGCCGCTGCGGATATCTTCGAGCAACGTGGGTTCTCACAATTTTTTCAAAATCGCCGGAGGCAACGATAAAATTCATTACTCCCATTGAACTCTCATAAAAGCGTCAATAAATAAAGGCGAAATATTACTCTCTCCTCCACGACCAGTCTCCGACAAGTTACGCCCTATTTACAATTTTTCATACAAACACGAGCAACTCCCTCTGCGAGTAACAAATGGTTCCCCGAGCGCGACAACGGCGCAAACAATAAATCCGCACAGCTAGGAAATACTTCAAGAACACGGTGCACGAGATCGTCTCTTTAACCGGAATTCCCAGTTACGACGATCAACAGAACCACCATTACCCGGAGAGTTTATCCCGACAAGATCTACCGGGCTTCGGATATTTTCGCAACATCATCGGCACACCACTGTGCTAGAGAAACGCGAATCGTTTTCCGGTTTACGGCGTCCTAAAAGTGAGCAACTTCGCGAGCAAACGATATTTCCGTTGAAAACTGGTTAGAATGCCTTCGAGCCATAGAGAACCGCGACGAAATTCCAATGTTCCCGCCCCGACGTTTGCCTGCTCGCCGTCACAGATTTAGTTTCCACCTCCTCGTGGAACATCGTTCTGCTTTCCTTTGGTTAGCCCTCGAGGATTGTCAACGTCGAACTGCTCTGAAACGTTTTCGCACCCACCCAACAACGGGGAAATGTGACTATTTCGTACATATGTGTTTGGAGAATGTTCATCTTTGTGAGTAAATACGGGTGTGCAAGGATTACGCGTTAAAGAATGATTGGTAATGTTATTGAAAGAATGTAACTGAATTATTTTTCCTGAGTTCTTGCACAAGTGTTTTGGATTTAGATTTTTGGTTCTCTCGTAATACATTGTTGTACGGGTGTACGATATCAGTGCCCACAAAAGGTTTTCAACAATTTGCGGTACTAACGTCTCGCACCTTTCTTTCATATTTCAAACTCTCCGGCCTCCATGTAACATGTTCGAATTCCGCAGGGTATTTGATATCGCAAGAAGTATAAAATAGGAGTTAGCGATTCAGCAACGCGTCTAGTATGCCACGTCTTGTAAATGTTAGGGTTGGTAACTTGAAAGATATACGAACGGCAAATGCTAGGACGAAATATACGCCAAAGATCCTTTTACGTACCTGTATTATACATATTTCTACTATAATCTGGGTCTATTCGACAATCGTTCGACGAAAGAATATACAAATTCGAAACACCTCTCGATTTTGCGCATAGCTCCGACAAAAATAATCGAATGCCACTGTTTCGAGTTTCCCCATCGCAGCCGTCGCATACCTCTTGAGAACCGATCTCAGGAGACTTACAGGACTTTTCCAGACTGATGCTTCAAGATAAGGGAAACCATCATAGGCACGAGGGGGGCAGCAGGAGGAATTGAGAGGTGAGAGGTGAACGGAACTACCACGTCTCCAGTCCAATCGAATCATGGCACCCGAGGGAAATAAGTTTTGGCCGATCATACACCGACTCACGGCTGTCTGATCGGAACGTCCTCGTACTACTGCGATGCCTCTCCTGTTCTCCAGTCATAATTGACACTCTGTGCCAATTGTTTGGTCAGACTTCCCACTTACCAAGAAGGTTGTTTCGCGCTTCCTCTTTGATAGCATTGACGTTCTGTGTTATTGGCATTGTTACCATGATGGTATGGATGTCCTCTGAGGCCCACCCACGATTCCCCTTCGATTTTTGCTCGTATACTTAGCTGTTCGCGTTAATTAATTCTCACAGTAACAGCATTGAACGTAATTTACCAAAGCGTCCAAACGCTCCTTCATTCCTCTGTCCTGTTTTAGCAGTGAATTTTCTTTTTAACGGTACCAAAAGTTGTAACTATGCGTTTAAAAAGTTTGCTATTATTATTTTGGTAAAATTGTTGGGAAGAGAAGGGAATTATTCAGTCCACTGTATGACGTGGAAGGCGTAATAAAATTTCATCCTTTCACAAATTTTTTACGAATACATTTTCTTTCGAGCAAAACACTGACCAGCGGCGTGAACACTGTAGATTTTGAAACTCGACCGCTGTTCCATATATGTATGTCTGGCAAAACATGTGCTCTGAATGTTCTCGTCCGGTGTAATTTTCAACCGTGAGCTCTAAAATGATCTTATGGTATGGCGATGCAGACCGTCGCACCATAAATTAAATGCCGCATTCATTTTTTCAACCTCTATAACCGCAATCATTACGTATAAGTAAATATAAATTTTCATACTTTTATTTCATCCGCAGCAGCATAATAATTAGAGTTAAGCAGACTTCCCTAAAAAAATGGTGCTTTTCATAATCGTTAACTGAAGAATAAAAATATAATAAATGTTTATATCAGTAGTTTATAAATTTCTATTATCTGCTCACACTGGCTTACTAAGTTTACGAGAATTCAAGCAATAAATTGGACGCAGATTGTAAACTAAAATATAGACCGATAATTAATTCTGGCATGGTAAAGAAAAGCAACAAAAGAGGCAGGTTAAAGAAAGGGTTACACACAATAGAGTTTCACGAAAAGGGAAGGGACACATTTTCATAAAACTTTATGCAATGACGAGGAACGTATAAACGTCAAGTGCAATGGTACGATAAAACAGTTAAATCTCTGGAAGAGTCCGGTTGCTTTTGTTGCCGGCATCTGGGTAGTTAGTTTACTTTTTTGTTACTTTTGCTTAATAGAAGGGGCCCAGACGCTTCAGTCACCTGCACATTTTTCCATCGCGTTTAATTGCTCGATATCTCTTTATTCAAACATTTCTGCTGCTTTGATACTTTATGGATTGATTGTTCCATTATAGAATCTAATAAATTTCTGTCCGCAGCTGCCCAGTTAAATTTTCCTTGTGTTTAGAAACGATTCTCGATTCGTATCCAACTTTTCACATCCACGACATTTTCACAATTTGTATAACTGCATGGATCTTATAACTACCAAATACTGATGACAATCTTCTGTTTGCTATTGTAATTTCGACCGGTAGTAACTTGTATGTTCGGATAATATATTCATGTTATTATTAACATAATTAATATATGTAAATACACTTACTTATTATGCTCAATTTAGAAATATAACGAATTCAGTGCAGGCAGATTAGGGAATATTGACAAAATTTATTTATTGCAAGTTTCAAACTCCTCCCCTGTGACATAAACAGTTGCTCAAATGTCTCTTATTAAATGTCCCCCGTGATTGCTCTATCATATTTTTCCTCCTTATAAATTTTTCGCCCGCGTTCCTTCGTCCAACCGAATCTTCCATGACTTTTATCGCATCGCAAAATCCGCCCCGGCTATATATAAAAGTGACGCTTCGAATCAAGCTATTCAACCCCGGTAAAATTCTTGATTGTGTGTAATCGAATTTCACCGCTCGGTATAACGTCCGATATAATATTCAATGAAAATATCGGATGAAATATTTCCACCACGTCTGCCACTACGATCATTTATTTTAATTACCCAACGCGTTCTTCCGGATTGAATTTTACTCAACTTCGTGCCTTTTTCCCCGCCACCATATATCACAATCGCTCGGATGGAACAATTCAACTTTTAAAAGGGGCGAAAGCGATAAAACAGTTATTGTTTAAAATATTTTTTGTGATGGTCCGATCGACTGTTACATTCTACCGTGAAAGTAAAGGGGAGGATTTTTTTTCGGCACGCTATGCACAATGGTGAAATCTGTGCCTGTATAATGGACCACGAATACAAGAAAATCGAATAAAAGGGTGGAACGTGAAAAAGAATTATGAACGACTCCATCCTGAAGACAGATAAAAATGTATTTAGGACGTGGGCGAGGAAATAGGAAATATGAAAGGAGTTTCATAAACACGAGAAGGTAAATAATTTTATGTCATATCTAACGATATATATGTATACCTTCATGCGCGCTCAGGCTTTCATCTAGAACGATATAAACGATGCGTTGACATATGTATAATATCGCTGAACATGAAAACGCACTAACGTCGCGGGTACGGTTTAATAACGTATCGAATTTATTTGCATTCATACCAATCAGTGTATAAACAAGGAACTCATCCCCGACGACTGAATATACATTAAGATTGCTTTTTACCCATCGCATCGGATAAATACGATCGAGAGTGACTTCAGGAGAATATTTACGACTTGAATCTCGACGAACTCTGCAAACTTAAAATTATCTGCGTATATTAAATTCATTCTTTATCTTCATTTCGACAATCGATAATCAAATTATTCTAAATCTATTTCTGATCGTTCAACAGTGGCTAAAACGATGCCGCATTTGAACTCTTTAATCTTGCAAGGTTAGCAAAATCTATATCGCGCGAATAATAATAGCAGGAACGAAAACGAAAAAGCTGACCGAAACGAGGATCGTCATTCTAATAACCCGGCCCCTGTCGCGTCCACAATTTCCACCAATACCCGCGCCATTCCAAGAAACAAAAATTCAATATCTTGCTCCCCCATCGAAGCATCGAGAACACGCGGGTATGTAAAATTCCACGGCGAATTTTATATGTAAATGCGAGTATAAAAAGGTAGCACTCTTCGCTCTGCCTCCTACCGAAATTTATCTGCTACTCGATTCGTCTGTACAAGGGAAACAAGCCTTTCGACAGCCACTCGGGTGATCAAACGTTCTTCCAAGGTAACCACCATCTCAGAGGAGGAACTTTCTCGTTGGCTGGGAAGTATGTTCGTGACGTGTAACGTCTAAATTCCTCCACTAAATTACCGGGGTCGCCGAAGCTCTCTTTGCCCCTTGTGGCCTCCCTCTTTCATCTCGTTTTGTTTTTCCTGAACAAAGGTTGGGAGAATCCTCGCCATGGGAACAGAAACAGCCACTTCGAGGCGGTTGATTCGTCACGCGTCGGGTTGAAGGGACATGTGCCCGTGCTACGTATATACGGCTTGAACGCGGTTAATCTGTTAGAAAAGCAATTTTCAGGAAACGAGTGATACACCGGGTCGAGAAAGCGTTCCGACGTTCGTTCTCCGTTTTCCGTCGATCGCATCGCTGCGGATTGCTAAATCTGCCCCGAAAGTATACGCCACTGAACGATTCATGAGCTCGTTTGCGTCTGATCAATTCTGTCTACTGCCTTGAACTCAAACTTACTTTTACGGTGTTTCCCCGCTTGAGGTTTATGCGGCGGATGAACGGTGGGATGAGTGTGATGGTATTTTTTTATTGTTATTATCGCCTTTATCACCCGCCACGTTGAAGAGTACAAAAGTAAAATGAAAAATGAGCTGATGCAGAGGTATATTAAATCATTTATACCATGGTATTGAAGTGATTAAACCGTTATCTCGCCATTAATATTATGTTTATTGTTAGTAAAATTGTTGTTCTAGTGAGCAACGAAAATTTGAAGTTTTCACTGCTATTGTGAAGTATGTAACTGGGCAAAAAAAGCGTTCAGCTTCTATCGATTTTTAATGCAAATCAATATATATCCGCTTCTGTTAAAATTTCCACAATTTTTAGTTTAGCAGTATTGCGAATAATTATGTAGCCCCAAAGTTACATAAAACCGAAAGCTTATCCGCAATGATTTTCAATTAATCATCAGCACACCTATACGGATAAAGATTCATAATTTTGTCGACCCTCTAGCCGTGGTCCAAATTTGAATAAACGTTAGAAACGAGATGAAAGAGGATTCTCATTTCGGTTGGAGCTTCATATTCGATACGTTAACACTTTTTCAACAGCTTAGCTGATTACCTAATGGTGACAGGCATATCCATGTGTCACACTTTAGACACACACATAGACACATATATAGATATGGCGAAAATTCTAGTTCTATATATTGTTCGGGTAAGAGCTCTCGAGGTGATGAGAGTCATTACAAAGCATGCGGCGTCCGTCTAATTTTAGAATGAACCTCAGCCGTTTCTATCATTCCGCGTGGCAGTAAAAAAGTGTATGAAGCAGATGCGACCTCAAATTAACATTTTATCTCGCAATCGTCAACGTGCATCGCTCTACTGCGTCGTTATTTCGCGATCAATGAATTAAAAGTTTCTTGTATAATGTCTGGTGAAAGCGCACCACGAATATCCTAGGGGTTTACCCCGGAGACCGGTGTATTGTTAACGACAATAATTCAAAAACAGTACACTCTTGAGTCTGTGAAAATATTTCCTACTAAAAATTGAACCAGTAATCCGTGGTCTAAGAAATCAAAGCTTCTGCGATTTTACGTATTTAATCTACAGCTACGAGATGTTGGCAGTAAAAGATAAATGTATATCTGTCCTGTGCGAAAATTGATTTCAAGAGTAAGACGTACAGTCGACATCGATTATACAGTGTGAAACGTGTGATGAGACAGCCAAAAGGGTTTAACTCAGTTATCTAGTGGTGTGTCTAGTTTCAGTCTCCTCTATCGCATATTTCCCCTTTATATGAAACATTCGTGACCAGTGTATCGCCGTGTTGTGGTTACGAATCAATATTGTCGACCTCCGCCACATTGTCACCACATGCCTTTGCAATCAGTTGCTTGTTTTAAGCTGGTCGCATTTATAACCGTACAACGTTATCGTGCATTATACGATCGTGTTTGAACTATTGAAACGACCCCGCGCAATTTTCTGTAACGAGGTGACACAAATGAGTACTCATTGTATATGCACGAACAATGATCGGTCTTTCGTAGCAATAACAATAGTCAAATGAAATTGCAATTGCTGGATTGAAATATGTATACTTTATGACGTGGTGTAGATGATCAGCGATTAATTTAATGGGGAAAAATGTTATGAAAATTCGGAGGTCTCGTAAAGGAATGTCAAATACCATCAGCTGAACTATTGATCGAACATCAATAACTTTATTGTATCCACAACCTTATCGAAATTTGTCCAATGGTGAATATCTAATTCTCACGCATCTTCTACGCTATATATATTAATTACTAAATCATTATTAATGATTAGGTAAGCCGTAAAATTTTTATAAATATTGTATTTGGTACTAGTAATCATTACTTATCATTGGCGCACGTGGCAAATGAAAATCTACAGAACATACAAAAGACATTTTGATCTGCATCGATTAAAGAGGTAATGAGCCATCACTTACATAAAAACCCAGAATGATTTGGAATGACGTCGAGCACATCGTATCCGAATGATTAAAATTTGTATTCACCTTGTACCTGTGCGAAACCATGATAATTAATTGACGCCAGGAGCTTTACGAGTTTGAGAAGGTAGACAAGCTCAGAGATTCAAATTTTGCGTTTTGTACTAATTCGCAATATCCACTCAGCGAGCAGTGAACGATCATTTCATGGAACTCTAATTGATGTTTCTCGTCGCGCTTCCCATTATACAACGGGTATCCGTTAAACAATTTTCACTGATAATTAATTTATTTTAATTTGCACGGAGAGTACAACTCCACGCTCTTATAATTAATAAATAATAATCATTCCGGAAATCGAAAACGCATATTAACCCGCGAAATAGGTTCAAGTAATACTAATTTCTATCAAATTTTCGCTTCCCTTTAACATTAAAAAAATTACAAATACGTTTGCAAGTCATATTGTACATTCTGACATTCCAGTCGAAAAAATTACAAATGTTGCACAATTTATCCGATACATGTACGTATATGTACATGCATTTCATATGTGAAAATTCAAATGACTGAAATTCATTTAAATATTATACATATCCCGCGATGCAACTTTCACAATAATTTAATATAAACCCGCAATATTATTTAACGCACATTTGAATTTTTGTTAAGGGAAACATCTTTTTCCCATGGTCAATGTTGCCCTCATTTCGTAAGATTAAGTTAATGGTCTTCGTGTTATCTGGCATGTGCATCGATACGTCCATCGAATTCTAATCTCCAGTGAGCTCACGTAACCATCGACGATTATTTTAAAATTAATTGTATGCAACCATTTAACGTTATCATCCGAATTAGGTGTATCGTGACTAGTTTCACGTACAGTTTTCTAGGTCAGAACAACCAGTCCGTGGAACTCAATAGTCTCGAGTTGGATTTTCATAAAGCGGTCTATATCAGTTACAATTGTCACGTTCCACGTCAATGCCCCATATTCAACGTACCAAGTGTCTCCCATCGATTACATTAACCCGCATACGCTGCTTCTGTTAACATGAACTTCCATTTAAGAAGCAATACGCCGATGAATATGTCGGGCAATTCCACGAACGTAATTTCATTTCGATACGGCTTGGTGTTGCGCCGCGAGTTTTCGAGACGAGCCCTGGAAATGAGAGAAGAAGTTGCCTATGACTTTTAACACTATGAAAGGGGACATAAGTAAAATTCTTTACTGGCGAAGCATTGTGGCACAAATTTCTGCACGCACAGTAGAATTTTTCGGAAACGAGAATCCACTTCGAAAGTCAATTTCGCACATCTGCCCGCCTTCGTTTCTTGCAGCCTAATCTATTGAACACGTCAAAGAGATTTCTAAACAAATTCCTTAAAACTGATTAAACTGTTGTTGCTTTCTCTTTCATTTTAAATGTTCAAGATTGAATTAGTGTGCCAGAGCTATACTACCCAGACGAAACAAGGACACAATAATTTTGTTAAGTAATAATAGCTACATACCAAGAATGCGAACAAATATCTTGCTTCTTTACTTTTTTTTTGGGGGGGGGTTTGTTTTTCCTGTTTTCCTATTTTTCATTGGGTTGAAGACTTGTATTTTCCACACTTTATTAAATTCATTAAATGCCTCGAAACACGTTCGAATTAATTTCTATAAACGGTCATAGTTATGTCGGATCAATCCCTTGTCGTGCATCCTCTCTGCCACAAGCAAATAATAACATTCCACGCAACTTATGCCAATGTCGCAATAAACGTATTACCTTAATTAGAAGGAGCCTCTGCCGCCATCCCATAACACTTACGTCACCTACCCGGAACCACCTCCACCCTATTAATTTATTTGTGCATGACATAAAAAGAAAAGAAAACGGCGGGCTAACATGCCAACGCACGCAACCTGTGAACACGTATAATGTGAACCAACAACGTTTCTCCCAGTTTTTTTCACCCCTTGTCCATGCAATCGTCCAAAAGATAAAACAGTGAAGATAAAACGGGCTACTATTTCCATAATTGGGTCCGCAAGGGAATGCGACACGAGCCATTTGGATGTTCACGAAAAACGTGTTAGAGGCAACAGAAGAGAACAAAGGAATTATAGAAATGAATCTGCCCCTAATTGCAACAATGTGGCTCATGTTGTTAATTCTATACCGCGGATTAAAGTTAAGATTTTGTTTAACGCATTGGAATTGTGCAATGTTCCAAACAGCTGGTTATATAAATTATAGGAATTTATGACAACTGTTTAATAGTTAATTGATATGCATACGTATACGTGTATATTTAAAAATGAAAATGAAAAATAATGGATTACAATTATATGACCAAAAGGAACAAACAAAACAGCTGTCATAATTATTAACATTGTGCGACAAAAAAGATATGAAAATACAATAAGAAGAATTTACGTGACTAGAAAAGATTCGTGTCAATTCTTCTTCTCTCGTTTAATTGATCGAACGTTTGTATTTCTTACATAAGATACGATTCTGATTTAATTTTTGCCCCTTTGCATCATATACCTACGCATTAAATCGATTTTCTACAAATTTTAAGGATTGCTTCACTAAAAACGTACGTTAATCTCGATCGCATAACATACTTAAATTTGAAATGAACAAGGAAACAGAAAATTTCACCCTATTAATTAATAATGCACGTGGAAACAGTATACTGGCCTGGGCTATCCTTTTATATTTGAACGGTATACCTGTAGTCTTACTTCTTATCGTGTGTTTGACCTCATGCAAGTTTTATGTACATTCATTTTGACACCATTAACGAGTATTAAAATCGTCAAACATTTGAACAACACGGGGGAATTCACATAAGATAAAAAGAAAGTATTATTACGCGTACAGCAGAGTCGGCAACCTTTGATATTTCAATACTAGGTCAGAGTATTCGAGAGAGATAATCTTGTAGTTGAAATTGGTCCATCAAACCTTCACCCCTTTACGTTATCGTCATACTTGACTCTGTTCATTTCAATTAACAGTTGCAGCAGAAGTTCCTCGTCGCGTTTGCTACGTTGACGCGGCGTTACGAGGATTGTTCAAGTGTACAGAAATACTTGCGATACTTCACCATGTGATTCTTAAGTAATCTCAAATAATCTAAGTATTCTCCACTCTATAAAATTTGATAAAGAGCATCAGATAATAATCAGCCGAGACGAAACTAGGAAAGTTCCTTAATTAGTTTGTGGCCAGAATGGCAAAAAAAAAAATGCTTTAACATTTGCCATGACACGATACCGCAGTTGTCACCGTTTTGTTACTTTGCTTTATTTTCTTCAGCTTACAGCAGTAGCACAATCATAATTACGGAAATGAAATTAAACGCTAATATCCGACCCATACGTTCGCATCCCTCGAACGATAAGGACTCCAATAATCTGCCTGTGCGGTCGCGCTCGAATAGAGCATAAATTCTATACTAACAATCGATCGCAGTGAATAGCAGTAGAAGCTATCGCCTTTACATTATCATACAAACGGAAGGTCTAAAAATAGAAATAAAATAGGAAAAAAGGCGAGCAATGTCTGCCGTTGAAAGTATAAATCGGTCAATGCAGTGCAAGGTTGCACAGTTTTATTCATCTGTATCGACTTGGCCCGAGTTTCTATTCATAGAAACGTGGAGACAAGTAATGCATATATATTTAATTAACCAGTGCGAGCCACAAGTCGCGAATATATATTTGTGGGAAGAAGGTACTCGTGCAATTGCAAAATTAATCACGGGCCACGCACCGCCCATTGGAATCTCGAGTTCGTTTTTACACGCCCCACTTATTATTTAACACAACGCGGCTTCGATGTACACGCACCTGTATGTTTTTATTCAAATATGAACGATAGTTTGTAACAGGCCGGCTGGAGTGAAATGCGATTCGAATTGTATAAATAGTTCCATTGAGTATGTGCCATCAATTTTGAATGAGTAGAGTCGCGTTGGCTCGGTTGAATTGGGTTTGGACTCGTAATCGAAGGATCTCCGGTTTGGATTCAGCCGGGCACCCCTGTGCAACTCTCTGTACGGTGGTTGTGGTGCTTCGGATCCCACCTAAAAATGTTCGTCCTAGTATAGGTATAAAAATTCATCGCTCCATGCTCCATACCCCATTTCTTTCAGCGCAGTATTTGTTATTCACACGTCCGATTGCTTTCTTCTGTTTGCACTTTCCGTTTACTACAATTCGTTCACTCGCGATTCCCTCGCGCGTGAAAAGGTTTAACGAACACAATTTGACGGTCGGCTGCAGACGGTTTACGCCAGCTGGCCGAACAGACAATCGTTTATCCGGTCGACAGGGAAACGCGCAAATACGATGCACGGCTTAATTTAATCATCCCAAGTGCATGGATATTGGAACACAATATTTTGCACCGGATGAAACGGCTCTTTGTGTATCGAGAGTTTAATTGCGTAACTGGTCCCTGCGACGTGTATGTACAACGAACGTTGATTTCCATCGGTTAACAGTTGCGTTCGTTCATTTCTATTTACAAGCGATCGCAAATTGGAAAAATATTTCACGTGGTACCGGGGAACACACATTGTTTTCGCGTCCGTCATGCGATTCGCGCAGAGTTCAATCCTTCCGTTTTTATTGGCGTACTGTACATATGTAACGAAACGGGTTTCCACGATTAATTGATAATTAGTTTATTTCGCGTATATTTGGGTTTCCCCTATTTTACGTTTCCTGCGGACAGCCTGACGGAAATAGAAACAGTGGGGTTAACGCGTCGCGTTAATGTATATGTACCTTAGTATGAGAAATCAATTAATTGCCAAGGAAACGTCAGTCGAGTTGCCCGAAACACGAAACAAGTCCCTCTCTGCAATTCTGAACTTATAAAGCAACAATTAGTTTGCAACAAAATAAAAGTGTGTTGTGTTGTCCCTCTAAATATACGTATAAACGATGCGTAGTGGATAATGTTGTTTTACACTTACGTGCGATACAGTTTCGATTATTGTTACCGTTAACGAAGTCAAGCCTTCCATAAATTCGTTTTATATACACATAAAATCGTTTTGTAAAACTGGTATGGCAAACTATGTGCAGCGCAACTGATATCATGAATTATCGGATTGGGCGTTTAAAATAAAAATAATACAAATTGGGGAAAAATGATTGGCAGAGAACACGAATACGTAATAATGCCGCAGAATTATGTGTCGCTAAAATAGTCTAACATTTTCACGTATATTCTCGTTTCACTTAAACGACTGACTTGCAACTTTTTTTTATCACTCTATCATTAGAATGAACTCATTCAGTCTGTTATAACTTCAACCGTACAGTTTGTAACGCGCGAATCTACTATGTAAAGGAATAGTGAAACTGAACCTCACAACCGATCGACACGAGTTCAAAACGATTCTCCCACCTGCATTTATTATATTACGAAACATGTCCTTCCGTCCAAATGATTCAACGCGCCATTCCAACAAGTTCCACCATCGTTTACCCGATAAGTAAAAAATCCGTATAACATATCATCGCCACCTTTGTATTGATAATGAAGCTACAACTTCCCGTGCGCGACACCGTCACAAACAGAGCATTCCACGGTTCCGTTTTCAATCATTCCGAATCACAATATGTGTCCAACCAGCCAGTACTCCGACGCGCCGATCAAACCACCCTATTTCGCAGCCGCCTATCCAAACGCAATAATCAAACCCAACCGTAAACCAAACATCCAAATTAATGCGCTGGGACGCGCAATAGCTGGAAGGAGTACTGCTCGTCATCGGACCGTACGTATGCACGTTGTAACCCAAAGTTAACGATACACCGTGGCCACAATGTTCCCGCATACTGGGTCGTTCGCAACCGATCGATGTCGTTACAGGTAAAAACAATCGACGGCTAAATAAAGTAAGAGAGACGAGACGCTGGCTCGTGGGTTGCAGATTGCATAATTCATACGGGCAATGCGATACGTAGGCGTGTTCTCCGCAACGCAGGTGGCTCGAATTTCCGGCAGATCTATAAGAGCACTTACGATCGTCCAGGGTGAGTCGTTAATAGAATCGTCGGCCGTGTATGACGTGTCATTCTTCGACTGAACGGTACCGATTCGATCTATCGACGAGATGCCCCACGATGGATAGACGAGCGATCGTGGTTCGACGAAATTGAGTTGAGTTTGGTAATGCGATGGTCCGCCGCTAATTGCGTTACCTGGAGGGTGACTGGGAAGTAAGCTGCGACATTTCGGATCTTTTTAGTGTTATGAAATTACCGATGAGGATACGAAGTTTATTATATTTTCAAGAAACGGCCTTTGCCTCTGGGGCTCGACCCGATTTTTTTGGACATCTCAGGACCCGAATTGTTAAATTGTGTGTGCAACTGAACGTGTTACGATTAATCACATGTGCGAATAAACGCGGACAACTCGGGGATATAGTGGATAATAAAGTGAATTAGTTGTTACTTGTTCGCGCAGTAATTAATTGAATGACATACTAAATTTCGGGAAGGGAGAGTTTATTAAGTAAAATTAGATGTGCCAATTGTGCGCATCTTATTTTCATAGGCAATATGAAATAATAGTGTATAAAATGAATGTAAAAGGTACTAAGAAAGGCGTACCTCTCCATAACCATAAGATACTACGTTCCATCGGTGACGAAGCTCAATAACCATTACGAATTAATGGCCTTTATGTTAGAAATGTTTCTTCGGTTGACTTGAAGTTAATGCTAAGGTGAATAAAAATGGAATATTACAGTACGCTGAGCAGGTGCAAGTGTGTTGGGCGAAAGTAGATATAGCCAAGGGAATCGAAATTGCGGTATAATAATAGACATCGCAAAACTAGAGGACACGTACAGTTTGATTGACAATCGGGGAAAATACCCTTGAGTCCAAAGTCCTTGATTTCCATTATATAATGAGCTCGCTTAAGGTAAAGAATCTAAATATGTGCATGTATCGTCGAATCAATAGGCAGGTAAAATTATGCTGGAAATCGCAGTACATCGTGAACTTCTTATAGGGAAAATCATATCCGTATTAGAATTAAAAACTAAATCATTTTAACTGTATGAAATCATCCAACTTCCGCTATCGTGATACAGTAACACAAAATAATTTCTATACTTTAGTCTGATACCTAGAAAAAGTTAAAATCACCGAAACTGTAACAACAGCAGAATCATTATGCAAAGATGCAATTACAGCAACAAATTAATATATTCTCTAGTATTCTGACTTCCCACCTTGCTCAAATCACTGTCATTTTAACTATACATATATGCAAACCTAACGCAACACATCAACTTCAACAATGCCACTTTTCATCCCGCGAACTAAAATATTTTAAACGCTCTCGAAATCAAATCAACAATGATATGCACTATGAATAACTGCAATATAAATACCTATCTTTCCCACATGCAAGACAACTCCACAGATCACTGCCCCAATGCTTCGAACCGAACAACGCGTCCCTGCCAATCCCCTTGGAGAACTCTAACGAGACACGTGTATAGGTACACAACAACATCACCCTGTGAACGCATATAATATTATTCGCATCGATCGATCAATGTTCACTGATCCAGTTGTACACGCGTTGTATTAATTCCCGTCGTCCCAGAAACTCTTCTCGTCGTGCCCCTCCGTTCCGACCTGGAATCGCGATAGTTTACTTTCGAGGGCCACGCGTATCGGTTCCATCCGGATTCCAGCGTATAGTTCGTAGCAAGCATGATCCGCAGCACACCTTGGTTATAGTAGTCGAGCTTTCGGAGGAAGACGAACGTCGAGCGGCAGCTTTCGAGTCATGATATTCCATCTATCTAACAGTGGCGCAGCTTATGCAGCAGTTCGCGTGACGCGTCGTACAGCGTTCCTTTACCTCTGGGGCATTAGCAACCGTTAGCACGACGGCTTTACGGGCCGTTAATACCTGGCGAATCTTACATGCAACGAAGGGGAGTCGCGTTATTACCGCGACGTTGCACGGAACTCTCTCTCTCTCTCCCTCGCTCTCTCTCTCTCTCTATCTCTCTCTGTCCAACACCTGAAGGACGAGGAAAACGTAAAAGCACTGCGGAACAACCAGCGACGCTTTCAAACCTCGAGGATACATCCATCCTAAGGGCAACGAATGCCCCGCTGCAGCGTGCGACAAAATTGTGATCGTTTTCCTAGCAGGCTTGCAATTAGTGATTAGGTAATGAAGTCGTGCGTAAAAATATGAGGCAATCAATATTTTTCTAAATAAAGGAACGTAATGCGTGAGACTAATACAATACTAATACAATAGATAGAGTAATGTGTGGCTTCCCATAAAAATATTTTCGGTGCACCATTGGACGGTTCACTCTTCGGTCTCCTTGCCGTCATCGTCAGAAAACCCATAAAAGCTCCAGGGTTGAATTAGGAAGAACAGTAATTTCACCATTGTCCCGCAAGCATTCTGTAACAGAGATTTCGCTGGTAGCCTGAGTCTCGAAGTTCCTTATGGGACTCGTCTCGAAAGTTCGGAGGGTCAATCGGTTACGAGTAGGGTTTTCAGCGAAGAAGATAGAGACAAACAAGCGGTGACAATCGGTGCGATAGAACGCAGGAAGACAATGATGGGAGACAGAAAAGGAAAGCGTCCCCCTCAATTTATATAGATTGCATCGAGTGGCGTTTCGAGTACAAGTAACGAGCAATTCTGCGGCCGGACGAGTATTTCCTTCCTGAAGTGGAAAATCTATTGTATGGTCAGCCGTGGATCCGGTGGAAAGAAACGTGAATAGGTGGGCGTAGATAACCATTAACTTATTAGGCGATTCTATTTTCTATAAATACTGCTGGACAAAACCTGTCACAATTTATTCTCCATTCGTTTCGTGTTTTTGTTTCGATCGATATATCTTTGATTCGAGGAAACTTCATCGAAGGAAACTTTGGTAAGAAATCATACATTTTAGAAACGGGTACGAATATTTTTTGTATAAAGATTGTAGAGATACACAATACACTCTAATAAATTAAAATGTAATCAATTAGGTTAAACAACTTTTTTTGCTTGTAGTTTTGGTAATTATGATAAGTGAGTGTTGGAACTATTATGTACGATAATTGCGAATTATTTTTAGAATTGTACTTACTTTGAATTTATGTATGTTTTCAAACACTAATAATTTACTTACGGAAAGTCGGACGTTGCATAAATGTAAGGATTAGGGTACATATACATATGGAATTTCTTTTTTTAGTCTTTCAGTTAAAATATTAGATACACATAACTCAAACCGTACTTAATGCACACATCCCCAACAAAAGGAGTTGAAAAGCTTTCAGTTGAATGTTAAAGGTAAATCTTTTATGATGATCCGTTAAGATATGGTATATCTGTTAAGGACTTTAATAATGTATTTAATGCCAATCAGGTTATCTCATTGGAAATTTTGTTCTACGGAAACGCATCTCTATACACCAACAGTGAACGAAACTCCAGGGAAGAAATCCCAGAACTCGTTACTGCAAATTGACCTTTGAGCAACAACTGTAACGGGAGCGTAGTCATTAGTTTTGTTAAAACGAAAAAGTTTCTTCTTTCCTTTGATTGCTCTAATATTACACGTGCTATAATAATATCCGTCCTGTGGTGTCATTCATTGACAACTTTTTGCTTTCTGGTATCTGTGCACGTAGAATCAGTAAATATATTCTGCGTATTTCGTTATAAATAATAATAAACAATAAATAATTTGCATCTTTTGCATTTTTAACGTTCTTGGTTTATCGTAAAAGATTTTATCGTGGGATATTGATATCTAATCCAACGATGGTTAGCTGGAAATCCATTTATATTATATTATTTTACAGTATTGTTCATTCTATCATGTATATACGATATTATTCTGCAGCATCGCCTCACATTTTCAAAATTTTAAAATAATACAATCCTCGCGTTGTAAATTTTTTAGAAAACGGAAAAAGTAAACACTTTAAAGATTCATAAAACCAAGCAGGCAATGTCAAGGAGTGTTAAAAAAAATTGGAATTTTCCAATTATCATTCTCAAGCATTTCTTACAATTAGCCTTGATAACGGAAAAAAAGTATGAAGAACCATCGAAAATGCGAAGAAGTGAAACAAATTGACAATTTGAATACTAAACGAACTCCTCCTGAATTCTGAATCTATAAGTTGGTGAACTAATTGTAAAGGGTAGAGAAATGATGTCTGCAACTCTGCATATTTCAGCTTAAGGTGAAAGGGATTGATTTGGTTGACGATTGCATCGGGCTTTGGGTTTCCCTCGCGTGTGCAAATTGGCTCTATCAGCTCTCTCTGGCTCACTTCGAAACTATCCAATTATACTGGAAATGTCAATACTATAAATTCAACGCCCACACTTTAATTAAATATCAACGAACAGAATTTCGTTCATGGCTCTCGAACAGTTACTCTACCTCGATTATACAGGGTGCGGCATTTATTGCCGACTTCAAATTCCTTTTCTTCAGCTGAATTCAGCATGCAATGCTGATCTAGATAGTGTCTTTCAGTCGTTTGTCGATTTGTCAAAACTAACGCTATTGCTTAGGATCAGTTTCTGACGCAACGGCAATTTTGTACACCTGATGCACACCTTTTCTGTCAAACGTCGTTATTACCGGCCCAATGTATCTTATTGATTGGCCAGTGATACGGATTTTTGCTCTTCCACGCAAATTCTACGCTATTCAAGACGTTTCAAAAAAATGTCCGGAAATGTTTGCCGCGCCCCGCAATTCGACTACGGCCCTCATTCTCATTATTCATGAACCGATAAGCGGAGCAAGTGTTCGATACACCGGACGAATGATTCATGCGCAATTTCACGCCGCCCTCGTTAAAACATTATCTTCGTCGTTCTATCAATCTCTTCGCCAGTCCGACGAACAAGCGCGAAATCTTGATGCCGATCGAACGAACGGTACAACGGACGAGCGAACAGTAATAACGAGGAAAAACAATAAAAAAAAACGCGTGCGCACGGCTGAAAAAATCAAACGCCTGATCGATCACGGAGTCGTTCGCACGGCGAACCAACTTCTCTTTTCGGCGGTATCACTCGCGGCTGACTAAACGGATCCCGTTCGCATGTACGCGCGAAGCAATCTGACCGAAACTTCAGCACAGAGGCGCGCACAAACCGAAAGCATGCAACGACCGTTCTCATTTCGGATTTCGCGGCCGCGTTACATAATACGTTCTCCGGTGTATTCCGCTGTACCCGACACGCCCATACCTCGGCGGGTAAACCAGATTGTATCGAAAGCTCTCGGTGTAATTAGTCTGGTATGATGTGTTCGCTGCGTGCGGTACAAGAACTGTTGATTAAACGGAGGAAAAAACGAGAGGAATGAACGAACGCTGGAACGCGTGCGAATAAACATGCCCGATTAAATGTACAGCTGAAACCATTTGCATAATTTTCTATCGCTGCGTCCGACCGAGAAACGTTGTTTCTGTGCAGCTGATTAATCCGTTTAATCTATTTATCTTACTAGGAATGTTAATAAAGGCTCGTTTGCTAATGGTGGATTAACGACGGGGTCAATTTTCTTGCTCTTGCAGAAGCTTTTATTCATAGGCACGGTTATGAAGAACATCTATTACACATTGAAACGATGTGTACTGTTTTGGGAATAATGGTCCGAACAACGACGCATGGGTGACAGCAAAATAATGAAATTGCAAGTGAAACTAATGCAGTGTATGAATACTTTTTCGGCCCACTGTATATAAATTCAATGGAAGTTTGAACGGCGAATACGTTCCAACAACGTCATACTTCGTGGGAAATCCTCGGGGGCACTTGCAGAAAATGGAACGGGTCCCCTTCGAGACCTTCCGAAATGTCAGTCTCCGGACGTTTATGAGCAAATGAAACTTGCAATTGTCAATCAAGTGAAAATCCAAATACGTGAATGAACAACAATTACAGTTTCTATTTTAATTACATTCACGCGTCATTACTTCAAGCGTTGATAAAACTCTGAAATTCCTCCGGGCCGTAATAAATCGCAACCCCATCAAATAAAACTCTTCGCAAAAGCAATTCTCCTTTAAAGTGTCTCGATAATTTCCTCCGTATTGTAACACCGTGATTCTGAATATTCTCGCGCCATTATTCCGCGCCCTCAACTATAATTAATCACAATTTTCCGTATAGCTGCAAAGTCGGTAATAAAATCACCCTCGTCCGAATACAAACCGTCCCCCGGCAGCGTAATAACAAGGCAAAGTGTAACGTAACCGGCTAACAAATTCGCATAATTAATCAGAGCTTTTCCGAAAAATCACCACCGCGTTTAAACCGAACAGCGAAGCGGTCGAGCAGGAAACACTTTTCAATGCTTTTCCATCCAACCGGTGTGAAATTCTTCCACGCTTTTGTTCATCCGATTGCACAAAAAAAAAAAAAAAAAATGATAAAAAAGGACACTCCAGCATTCCCGGTTCGCCCCTCCAGACACAAAGCTTCCCGCGTGAGCATTCCACGTTTGACGATCCATCGGAGAATCCGTTTGAAACGGGTGGTCGTCGCGACGTCCAGCGTACGTCGTGCTCTGCCATGAGGTTATCTGGGTCAAAAAACCAACCGAGCAATTCGAAACGACGCGCAACGGCAAACGGTCTGGCTACGTTGACCCAATGACGTCACGCGACGTTATTCTCGTTGAAACGGAGACGTGTTATCCGACCGGTAAAAATAGCAGCTTATCGGGACTACGGGAAACCGTGAAACGATCTTTCGTTTCGTAGGATCGTTCGTTCACTGGGGCAAATGTACGGGCCACTAGTGGGCACGTTCTCCTTGACGATTTTCGGCACCAACGAGTCCAGCCGAACGAAAGTTGCATTATGTAGCGATTCGAGAATACAGACCTATTGTCGTAACATGATCTTTCCGTTTGTCCCAAGGGCGATGTTCTCCCTTGGTTCTTTTTCGTTTAACAGAACACTGGCCCGTACTACCCTGCGAGGTAATGAGTTTTACCCCCTTCGATGGCATTGGCCGGCGAATACATTCGGCCCCGACAATAGGCGGTCGCGGTTGCAATAGTAATGCGACACGTTTATGAATATACGCCGAAACACGATTGTTCCGCACAGCTTTCGGCGATCTATCGACTCGCGGTTAGTCAAAACGAGGCAGAAACAAAGATGGGGGTTGATTTGGAGAAATGAGTGGTCTTGGGCGGGATGGTTTCATGAGTTGCGTGATCTGTAGAGTTAAGGGATGATTTCAACGAACCTTCTTCGCGGAGGAGCTAGGTTTTTTAATTCGGTGACAATGTTAGGCTGATTATGAGGATGCGTCATTTAATAATACGCAGTTTTTGTTGCGTTTTCGTCAATAGAATTTGTAACATTTTTTAGTTCGCTAAGGAACAGGTAATAATAATTATGAATTTCTCTTGTTTGTTACAGAGTGCGTGTGGAATACTACGTGAATGAGAACACGTTCAAAGAGCGATTACAGCTATACTTCATAAAGAATCAACGTTCGAGTGAGTAGTTTCAATTATCGCACTTGAATTTAACACAATACACAAAGAAATTCATTGATAAATGGTCGTTTTTGAAGGAACTATTCTAGTTCTTCTTTTACTGGGCGAAATGAATAATGTTTGTGTATCGTGCAGTAATATTTAAAGAAGTCATTACACTGCAATATATATAAATGGTACGAAAATTAATTATCAGACATTAAATTATTTGAAATATTTTCTGAACGATTAAACAAGTTAGTGGTCTCCGTATTTCTATTCATCTGATCGTACACAGAGTATCTCAGTAATGTTACCCAGTAGTATACTCTGTCAGTTACAGACGGGGTGCACAATCGCCCATTTTAAATAGACCTTTCGATCCAACGCCAGATTTTCACTTTGCATTCCATACGAATATACCCATCGTGTCAATGTCAACCCGTATATGGCGTGACGTTTCCCGTTTCAACTGCAACACAATACAGACCATCACAAATGCTTCGTCACCAGAATAGTTTAAAAAATAGCCCAGCTTTAGGGTGCCCATTTCATCCATTGCCCTTCATACGGAATAGTGCTTGCATTTATTTCAACAGTAGGAGGACACAAGTCCTCTCATTCACTTTGGTTCAAATCAATATACGATATTTCATTCACTGTCTTACCACCTTTATTATTTCACCACGTTCTCTACCTTCTTTGTTCTTTTTGTTGTTGTAGGTAATATCACAAATCGTGCGCTGTCGTGCCTCAGAATTAGTTCGCGTAAATAAATAACGTAATATTTCCGACGCGACAAAATATACACTCGGCCACGGAGATCCTTTGCCCCGCGTAAGGGCGCTTTTGAGAGCAAAAGAGTTCACTGCTCCGGAAATTCATTTCAAAGACATGTCGCTCGTTGCATACCAGAAACATAACTTCAGGAACGCCATGCCGCCGTGGCATGGTCAGCCATGTAGATGTCTAGCCACGAGACCGAATCTTTTGAAGCGGCTGACACCAGCCAATAACGATTATCGGTGTCGATACCGTGCCTGGATCTCCCTACGTAACGGCCCGTCTACATTTATGCGTACGTTTGCCAAGGGATCGATACCTTGACACGTTTGGCAACGCTGCGAGGAAACGATTAAAAACGACCTGTTCCCGATATCGATTGGACATCGATAACTTTCCACCACAGCTTCTTTATCAAATTCGCTTTAACAGACTTTCTTGAACAGGCTTTGTACTATCAACGATGTCGACGTGTTTCTGTAATGAGATTATACGAAACTGCGGTTCGAAAAGTTTAACCCCCCACCCCCGATTGCCATTTAGCTACATGCAATCATGTTCAGACACGCAATTTAATTTTTCCTTAATGTTAGTTCTCTAACTGTTGCGACTAAAATAAAACACCCGCAGTTCATTCTTCTTCCTGTTTTGCACAGAATTTCTGTTCAATACTCCTTTGTACTTGGGGTCAATAGAAGTTGTTATTGCGCACAAATTAAAATGAACGATGGGAAAGTTTCCCCGAGATGGGGTTCATAAATCGAATTGATTTTGCAATGATACGTACGTAAGCATTGGTATGTTGTTTTATGTTCTAGGTCTGAGAATACGATTGGCTAATCTGTTCTTCAAGTTGCTAACATGCTTCTTGTACATATTCAGAGTCGTCACCGACAGCGAACCAACTTACGCAGCATGGTAAGCTTCGCTATAAAATGACGTAATATTTTAGGTACATAGTACATAGTATCTTATTCAAGATTTGTTAAATTGTGCATCCAATTCATTTACTTGACAAACCTAACCCATGCTCTCCTAACTTCCATGATACGATGAACGATTGATTTTTGAACAATGGACGTCTGTTCATTTCTAATCAAATAAAAGTTTCTCGTCTGGCGATTCATGCAGGATCTCGACATTTAGTAAAACGAGTACCGCGGTTGGACATAAAACCGAGACGAGACAAAGCCGGTGAAACGATATCCAGCTTTCCTGTCGCGAAACTCGAACACTCGGTAAAACGTTTAAGGATTCCTTCCTCTTGTCTTCCTCCGCGGACTGCACTCCACTTCTACGATATCGGCTACCTTTTATATTTTCTAAATTACTATTCTAGCGGGTATAAAAATGTACCTCCATTTACATTTTTTTATTTCTCCAGCGATGGCGGCGCATTCTTGTTATTCCTATATATTCCTTGTTATCGGATTTATTTTTTTATGCAAAAACAAACAATACATTGTTACTAAATTTCTTCAGGTCCAAGGTATTTTTTTTTTACAAATTTCAAGGGTTCAGTGTAAAAACAGCTATGATAAAACAATATTCTTACTCACTATCCTTGATATTTACTAAACAACAATAACAATTCTCAAAGTCTACGAACACGAAGCCACAGCTGATAAATTGAAGTCTGTTCTCCGTCGTCGTACCAGCGAAAGAAAAATGCATTTCTTCAGTACCAGCGTTTAAGTTTGAATTTATCTAACTTCATAATTCCATCGATCAGGTGTAACCACGTCATCCATTTAGCACCTTTTCAAGTGATCGTCGCTCAGACTGACCCTTTTAAAAATTTATCAATACCTCGGCTTCTGCAATTCCGGCGTGTACGCTTTTAAAAAATTTGCCCTGCCCCGTGACGCCCGAGAACTTGATCATTCACTTTGACGAAATCCTTTTTTCCAGTTACGGTTGCACGCCTGGCAACAAAACCGAGTTCCTCGCGTCCCAGAACCTTACCGAGGAGGAATTTCAGGAGCGTCCTACCATCAACTGGGACGCGATTTTATGGGTGAGGAGGCCCTTGGAATTATGGGTTGTCCAGGTGATCTTGGCAGTAGTATCGCTCACGGAAGCGCTGCTACTCGCCTATCTGGGTTACAAGGTACGCATCCTTTCATACCCAGGAAATTTGATTTCACGCATGGTACTCAATTACGGAACAGACGGCCGATTGTCCGAAATAATTCGTTGCCTCATTGTGGCGCAGAAATGCATTGGAATATATATGAAACGATATTTTCAGCGATCAACACGAAATTCGGGTACTGGTCGCGTAAATAAATCTCGTGCCGAAAGAAATGAAACAACGCGGAGCTTTAATCTCAATGATGTTCGGTATTCGGGAAATGTTAAGGGATGGTGTAATTCGTATAATAATGAATATTATGAATATTAGTTTCCAAAATAATGTTTGCAAAATGGGAATGCAATTATATATAAGCGAACGTAAATGTAATTGGAAATATCTATAGAATAATCAATCATTCGACGCTAACAATATTATCTAGCAAAACTTGCTGTCAGACAATGATAGAAAGGAGAATTAATATTGTTGAATCAATACAAGTGGAAATTAGCAAACATTCATTCAACTCGAATTTCGGCACAAAGGTTCACCATTGAACGAAGTAACAAATATCATCGAACGAAGAACTCTAAAATATTTGGAATTCTGAATAGCCAGTAGTATGATACTCCCAGTGGTATAAATTCAGCATTAGCTACGGCACATCCATCGATGAGTTTCACCTTGCTCTAGAATATTCTGTGCGACTATAAAGCAACGAGAAATTTCGCACTCTGCCGTCCCGCTTTTATATAATTCTTTACAAGCATTGTTTCTCCATTTTTTTCGTCTCTGTCTCTATTTTACTCCGTCTTATACGTCACATCTGCATGGTTG
Organism: Nomada fucata; assembly: GCA_948146005.1. NCBI lineage: Eukaryota > Metazoa > Arthropoda > Insecta > Hymenoptera > Apidae > Nomada > Nomada fucata. Next base: position 13,400,209 of record OX411275.1, read on the forward strand.
TCAATGTGCTGGCCTGTTCGCCAAAGGTTCTATTGGCTGAACAACCTAATCGAAATGAAACGAAAGCCCAAAGTTCACGTTCGCAGGCCTTGAATGGCGCGGTGCATACAGCATACGGTCAGGAAATTACATAGACTGACCAGCTGAAGCTTCTTCGCCACTTGACAACCGTCAAATAGGCCAGCTTTTACTATTTTCATTTTATAATTTATTAATAGAATTATAATTCTAATTCTGTTCAATGTACAAAAGTAACGTTCATAAAGACAGCTCCCCACGATGATTAGAGAACTTTAAACGGCGATAGAGATGTCGATTTCAAGCGCTAAATGTAACCCTATTCATTTTGTGTACTTTTGTCGATTCACTATATTTCGTGGGCGTCGAGAAAAGTGAACAAACTATCGGGAGTAGAGATTTTCGGAAAATTGTAGACTAAAACATCAACTGGCAGTAGTAGCGTCATCAGTTAATGTTAATCATCAATTTCAATTATGTCTAATAATAATCATTCCCGTCACCTATCCATTTAAACTTGTCGTTGGCTGTATTATTTAGAATATTCATATAACATTAGATTCCGATTGATTAGTCGTCGAAATCTAACCTTTTATCCCCGTTTAAGAATTGAACTCTGTTTCGATCTTTTCATGCATATCAGTGTAGTATGTATACTTCTGAATGCTTCGCAGCTTTGTCGCTCAGCTTCATCGTCGTTCTGCAATTTCGTACTAACTATTCACAATTTCAATAAACCCGTAATTCAATATCACGTATGAAATGTATAAAGAAATGTATTTTATACCGGGGCTAATCCGGTTGAAATACGTAAGGCACAAAGGGGGCTTACACGAATTGTGCGCGACAGTTCAGATTGGGCTTTCGCGAACTATAAATCCAATGCAATTTTACTGGCACAACAAAAACTGCTGCCAACTCTTGCTCGACTTGTGGTTAGTCGAAAAAAACCGTCCGGGCTTTTGTTCGAAAGTTTTCTTCATTTCACTTCAAAAGTAAACCGGAAATGCTTAGAAGTCTTACGACCGACACGAATGGAAGTTGGCTCCGTATAGTTCCATCCAAATTCCAATCTCATCTTTGTCCCCGTGTTTGCGGAACAAAATAGGCAGAAAAAGTAAGGCATTGTATGAAATTGTTCGTGTCGCGTGTCTCATTTCGTTACTCTCGAATTTCGGAGATAAAGTAGCTGTTAGAAGCTATTGCGGATCGTTTATTCTGGTAAAGTAATGTTGCCCGATATAAACCTAGGCAAGACGGAATATATGTAAGATCAGTTTCGTTCTGATTGAAATGATAAGGGAAACGCACATAATGTCACGCAATCGGCATCAACTTTATTTCCCGAGCAACGGGAAAACGTTATAAAAGAAGCGATTTTCGCTGCCATCAATTTTATTGCCGAGACAATGCATTAATAAAATGAAATCTGACTTTCCTCCTATTCTTTATTGCTTTCATTATCTTTAAGTGGTTTAGTAAAGGTTAAGGTATATAAATGGAGCTCCGAAGTACATACAATACACTTGTGCTCCAGTTGGTAAACCGTGAGATTCACGACAAAAGATACTTACAAGACAATCGAAAATTGAACAAAAAGATAATCGAACGTGAAAAACGTCGGCTGGTCAGCGCAGAAATATTCTTCAGGACATAATGCACAAATTGGTGGAAAATTATTCAAAGTTAGCTCTACGTAGAGTGAAATTTTATTTCAACTTTGCGCCTATTTAAGCGGATTGGTTTTTACATTTTTCATTCAGTTATATTAAAGTGGAGGATTTTTAGAAAATATAAAGCACAGTTTGGAAGTGCAATTTTATTTCTGAATAAAAGTTCAGACAGTACCGTTTCATATCATATAATCTATTTCACATTAATATTTGCAAAGGGATTAAATTATGCATAGAACACTTCAGATATGCGATACCGCATCGCCAATCTACCATTATGTTAGAGTTAAAAATCTGCGCGTCTCTCAAATGCTTATATAGAAAAAGAACAAACAAAAAGTGCACAAGAACAATGCCACTGATAAAGAGAAAGAAATAACACTTTGCAAGATCTGGGTTAGTCGCGTCGTACATTACACGCAACTAAGAAGAAACTTGCAGTGCTACAATATTCGTTGCCTACCTAAGTACTCACGCCTTGATATAATAAAATTCAACTTTCTCTATCTCTCTCTCTCTCTCTCTCTCCGACCCCTTTTTCCCTTCACAGCCAAAATCACGAATACCTACTGTCCAATGATATTTTCATCGACTATCCCGAAAACTACGAAACCAATGTGAAGCCATTTCCACTCATTCGTGATCGCTGGCTAAACGCGGAATTTGAAAGGAACAACACTCAAGTCACTTCGTACCACTGTGCCATTTACCAATTACCATAATGCCGGGCTACAAGTGAATCAAAATCGAGATCAAAATCCCAGTTCCCCTCAGCTCGGTAAAACGTGATTGATCTATAATGGGGCACGATCGGCACGATTGCGAAATTATACAAATTTAGTCGTTAAAATTCATGGGAATTATTGTTACCGGCGTTGGACTTGAACAAACCGGTTGCTGTGTACACGCTGGTACAGCGATAGCATCGGACACTAATATGTAGCGTGGGTTTGGCACGCTATTCGCTAATCGGCCACTCTGGCGAGGCGCCCAATTCGTCACGTTGCAACAACCAACAAACTCGATAACGCCACTTCGATATCGTGTAACCGTGATCATATCGAGGCTTCGCGTGCTTTTGCGTTTCCGTTGTAAAATTTCGGGGCGCCTCTGCTGAAAGTGTCGCTGGTCGGCGACGCAGCGTATACGGGAAAACTTCGATGCGTTTCAGGAAATCGTGCCGGCGTCATGAACGTAAAATGCTCGTTCTCCAGGATCAGGGAAACCGTGTTTCCTGATACTCTGTTCTTCTTTGTCGGCGCCATTTAGCTTTCGGTTGTTTCCTCTTCGTGGATTCGTCGTATTTCGCTTCGCGGTTTAACAGTATCAGCAGCGATACCGTAAAATGGTATTACGAATGGTATTGTGCATACATATCGTTATCACCAGCTGTTACTGTCGCAGATTCCGGTTCAGTGTCTTGCACGCTCGTCTTTCTGTACGGAACCGTTTCATCGATAGCAGTTGTTTCATCGGTAGTAATTTTTAACGAGGCCGCTTTATGGAGTGCGAGGTCAAACCTGGAGCAAAGCAATATTGTGTTTTGAATAATTAAATGAGTAAAATCTGTACCGTTAACGGTTCCTGAAAAAATTAAGTGTATTCCGCGTGCAGTGGTTCCAATGGAGACTCCATTTTGTTATCTTAATGTTTGATTTATGGTTGGTGGTGTACGGAAGGGTTATTCCTCCCTCGTATTTCCTACAGCTTCGAAAATTTCCAGCAATTTCCAGCGCAAATAAATTAATAACGTGGTACAATTTAATGTTTAATATTTTAAAAAACGTTATTGGATGAATATTTAACTTGCAATGTTAATTGCCCTTCAGTACCCCGCTGGAATTCGATACTATTGATCGCCATAAAAACATTTGCAAATTTTGAAAAGAATAAATTGGAGCCAACCGATTCCTTAGGGACTTTTACTAGATATTCTACTTACACATTGAACGCCAAAATAGGAATAAGAATGTAACAAATTCATCGTACACGATTTTTATATCAGAATCTCATTTTATTCGCATTTTAACTTACTCGTAAAAACATTCTCAAATACAATCTATTTTCCGCTTGTCTCTGAGTCTAACCCTTTAATATAATGTAATAACTTTCGGGACAAGGAAAGTAGAGGAGCATCCCCGCCGATAAAACTGCACGTACTTTTCGACAATCCATCTACCCCCGATGCTCTTCTGCTATACCACTCGACGACAATCCCCTGAAAAGTTTTCAATGAACGTCGAAATGCTGGAAAGCTGGAAGTGGTCTCAAGGTATGATGGATCGCCCAGGTTTGCCAGAGAAATTCTCCAGAAAATTAGATTACGCAATGCCACGCAATTCCACGACTTTCGATTCCACTTCGAACAGATAAAGGAGGACACGGTAGCAAGGATTCGATATTTGAAGTGGTATCTAGTCCTCAGAGATTCGTCAGGCACTAATGCGCAACCGAGCATACGAACGAGCAAATAGATACAGAATGCCATATTCCCATCGGTTTACACACTTGGTAATCTTGCCCTTCTCACCAAGGGGGATTCAATTTTGGCTCACAGCTAATAATCGATAAATGGCTTATTGTCAGAGAAATCAACGTATATGTTCGAAGCCGCACCATTTATGCCTTGGTACGTCAGTCACGATTTAAGAAGTTCCTTACCCTGGGGGATTTTATGTATCTCGATGGTATAAAGACAGTTCCTTTCGTAAGCATGTTATAATAAATTGAAATTGCATATGTAGATTTTCGAAGATATGGAATTACATTGCAGTTATGTTAAATATATTTCATGTTATATCCTCAGAATTTCGTAACAAAGACAAACAGTAATAATTATAACAACATTTTCTGTAATCAGTCAGGCCATATAATGATATCCATGAAATTGTACATTATAATGAGTCCTTAGACTTTAGTTTATTACGACAATTGCATTCAAACTGGCAATCGAGAACAATATTTTTAATCCTTAATATTTCCCGATCCCTATTACGTTTACGGAATGCATATTGGGTCAATAACACTTAGATGTTAAGAAAGTTCGAATTACGGGAATTCTTACTTAAGAAACCCCCTATTGTTATTAATAAATTTTATTCGGTCATAAAATTCAGCGACCTTAAACCAACGCTTCTTAGAAAATGTTCAGCTTGCTTTTCGTCAAAGCTCCATGGCTCCCTTGACAGTATATTCTCGAAAGAGCTTCCCTTTTCCACTACAGCGTTTAATGGAATGAAATTTATGATGGAAGAGAGCGGCCTGTAAAAAGGCACTCCCTCTGCCATTGCATGGTTATTTTTTCCTGCGAAAATTGCATTCACCTGAAGTTCACAAAGCTCCGGGGGTACGAATAATTACAGAATTCTTCAGAAAATGTTCAACTAGTTACAATGTGGGCGCAGCGTGAGTCGATTTTTAATCTTTCACAGGGTTTTCAGGGAAACGAAAGATCATGATGGTTTCGTTAATAATCAGTAAACTAATTTATAGTAAATTCTGCAGTAAACAAAACTATATTATTTAGAACACAAGGGTGAAACAATTCAAGTATACGGAATACAAATTTTCGCTATGATTGTCAACTAGACGCTGATATTTTTATGAAATACATATGTATATCAGTAGAGAAATGTAATTTATAAAATAGTAAAATTTCTTCTCCATTTATTCAATCGATGAATATTATACAATACAGTGATTTGAAACAAGATGAGAAGAGATATATCAAAGACTTTATATAGACTTAAGGATCTCTGAAAGTATACGTAACTCGAGGTTTACTCCCTCACGTATGCGTCGTTAGTCTCCTTCCGATCTTTTGTTTTCAAAACTTGTGGAACTCGCGAAAGCTTTTCACGATTGCGATGTATAAAGATTCCGATTCTTGACAGCTTGACAAGGGCCAATCTAAGTGAAAAACGTGTGTGTGTATTCTGTATTTGAAGAATTTCTATCGTAGATGGAACATGCACTTATAATAACGAACCTAACAATATCGAAGCAAAATTGAATTAAAAAATGAATGGCAAGCTAACAAGTTGTAACATGTATTATGTGATACATTTATCCTTCGGAGCGAATACAGATGAAATTGTTAACCGCGCAGTATAAAGAGACGATGATGCGATGCTCTTAATTAATGCCACAGCGCAAGGTAGAGGTATTATCAAATTCAGGAAATTAAAAAAATTAAACTTGTTATTTCCGTTTGAATAGTGCCCCCTTATTGAATTTCATTTACACATAATTACTTATTGTTTCACGTACTTCCTGTTTCATGAAAATATTTGAAAGAATGTCTGAATACCCAGAAATCTTATTCACTTCTTCCTCGGTACGTTATGTAAAAAATTAAATCTTTCGCCTGCGGTTTTAGAGGAACTCAATTTAGAGAAAATCAATTTATGAACATAAGCTCCATTCATCGTAATGCTTAAAAAGTACACCTCATTTTGCTTCGTACACGGTTTCTTTGAAAAATTTCTGGGGCAAAATTTGCCACTTCTGACTTTAGTACACAGGAATTTTTGAAGATCTGTTCAAGCCTCCCAAAATTCATGGATTCCAAACATTCATTGCTGTCCATTGGGTGTATCAGAAAGTGCCGAGAAATGGTATTAGGCTGAAAATATTACAGGGCACACGACCTTGCCAATTAGTGTTAGATCTACATATAGGTATACGTTGATTGGTCACGTCACAAGATTTATGTACGCGAAGATGTGCCACTGTGATTCATGAATATCACTTTGTGGCAAACTTATTTGTTTCGACTAAAATACGGCGTGAAATAGTTTTCCAAACATTCCCCGAATATTTACTGAAGTAATATTAACTCTAATAATAAATAGATCTCAGGGAAAATGATTGTACCTGGATAATATAGTAAGTGCGTTCATCAATATTTGGAAACTGAATGAGAAGTCTGAAGAATGGGAAGATTGAAACGCTGTAGAAAAATAGAGAGTGAAATGAAAATAAATGGGGCGACTCCGTAGGTGCTGCAAAATCATAATACAATAATGAATATAGCACCTACTAATAATGTTGAAGACTCAGCTTCTAAGCGATTTATTGCTTACAGTTCCTGTGCAAAATTTTTGGATCCTATTTATCAGTAGTCTATGCTCCATGAAAAACCAATTACAAAAGAGGAATTATTTAAACATAAAGGAGCATCGTATTTGAAATAATTCAGCTGACTGAAACTACACAATTACTATATTTGCGCGATGGTTTAATTAATATTTGCTTACATTAGCGGGTTTATTAGCTTGCAAGAACAAAGAGAGCATTACATTGGGGTTCAATGATCAACTGAGCACCTGTTGATTTTAAGTCCAATTTTGGGGGTACATTAGCGATGGGCACTATAATTAAATGGATGTCAAGCAGAAAATGCAGGACGACTATTGGCTGCTATTCATGGAACGTCTTTACGCACTTTGCATTTTTCTTTAAATTGTCGCTGGGTTTGTTGAGCTGTCTTCGTCATGTTCACAGGGAAACGTCTGGCAGCAGCTTCTCTCTTTCCACTTCATCCTGGAACTGGTCAACACCATACCATTCACCATCACGGTAAGACATTCTGAAATTTTTAATATTTTAAAATTTCGCCGTTCAATTTCTGCTGAAGGTAATGGACCTGTTTCGTTACCCAGTTTGTCTTCACAAATATTTTCAGATGCATGCCAATTCAATAACATTGAATTAATAATGGAAAATCTATATTTATATACGTAAGGTTTTTGACGTAAAATAACCTTTTAATGGCGACGATTATTCGGTATATTCTGTACAAAGATAATTCTTCCTTTTTTTCAATACTTCATTGGATTTAACTGATATATGGCAAGAATTGTCGAATAATTTTCCCCGTAACAATTTTTATCCAAACACGAAAAGGAGTAAGTAGTTAAAGCCGTAAAACGGTTCATTAAGACTCGACTCGATAAGAAACACTAAGGAAAAGTTCTTCCAGAGGTTTAAAGTCCCCGACGGCAATAAAATAAATTATATCAACCGGCAAATTCCATCTGAACTCTATTCTTGGAGGCGAACGATAGAAATCAGCACGGTTTACGTTCCTCCAGCACGCGATATTAGAAAGCTCTAATGAAGCTTTATTTCATCAAATCGCTCGTAGCATTGTAATATCGTTAACAAGCACCATGCAGATAGAGTACAGAACTTGTTGCTTTTGTATTGACTGGCCGCAATACAGAATCGTCTCACACCTGTACAGTACTCCAATTCCTCGAGCAACGCTAAGCTGATTGAGTGCAACGTGCTTTCTCGATCAGAGATAAAAGACTTGTTGCTGTAGATTAGAATTAGATACTGTTCGCGTTTGAACATGTGTTCTGTAGTTCAAGCCTTTCGTGTCAGACGGAGTCGACTGTAGGCTTGTATCAGTTTCTCGAAACAGATTGTTTGAAAATTGACTTGCGAACTTATCCATTAATTGGAAAGGATCGAATGTGCTGAACATTGCAAGAGCCTCCCAAGAAGTTGCACTGGTTCGCTATTCTTGTGACAGTAAATAACGGAGTGTATTATACCAAGAATGTACTTGCGTGCATTGCAAGTAATTAATTTTTATAGAATCGTACACGAATTGAAAGATTCCTACGAATTATTTTTGCTGTTTAGAATTCGTGTCATTAACACAATTCTGGATAATGTTAGTGCCAGCATCTCTATTATATATTTTTTTTCATTTCAAGTAGATTCCACGAGTTTTAGTTTACAACAAGTAACTTACGTCGGTCATTTTTGGCACCGCGCAAGTAGTATAGGTCAACCGCTACAGACAATGTGCTAGTAGTAATAGTCAAGGACTGATGTAGCTCCGAATTTTTATAACGTTAGCTTTAAAATGTCAAACTTTGAGGTTTACTAAAATTTAAAACTCAGTTATAAAAAAGGGCGAATATATTTTTATGCAAGTCATTAATTTTTGATCGTATTTGTATCATCGTAATTTTATAAAGCAAATCAATGGGTCAATGGGTTTCAATGGGTCCGGTTAAATTTTTATACATTTTACTTTTCCTCTTCATGAATTTTTACTTATACCTGTCGAGCTGATGTTGAGGAAACAATGATGGACGTTAATGGGCGTGCATCGGAGCGTGTTTGTTCCTCGGCGCTAACAACGCAGCCTTTGATGTTAGGAAAGTGAAAACAATGTGTAAACTCATTGTCCTTGCACACATTTGCGTTTGCTTTCACAAGTACCTGGGCTCGACAGAGGTAAATTTAAATAATGCAGGGAAAACGAAAATTGGGGCTCGCCGTTCCAAATAATAAACCGTCAATTCTGCCTGTGAATTGAAGAGCTGCCAATACACACGGAAAACTCCAAAACCAGAATTTTGTATTGAAATTTTTCAAATTTTTTTTTCTTCTCATACGCAAACCTCACGAAAATACGATTTAAAATCGTGGCACTGTCTCGTAGTAATAGTAATGCTGCACATACAGAACATTTTAAATCGAAAATAACGGACAATTATGAAATTATTGTTGCTTGCAATAATATGTTAATTACTTTTTTTATTTATATTTAAGTGTAATATTACACAGTGTCTCAGTCAATAATAAATATTAAATTGTACTTTCAGCTACTTTATCCACCAATGCGAAATTTATTCATTCCGGTGTTCCTAAATTGCTGGTTGGCAAAGCACTCCTTGGAAAATATGTTCGTAAGTATCAAATTCAACGTAATTTGTGTGCAAAGAATTTGATTTCATCTTTTAAAATGTTATCAATAATCCTGTTTCAGAATGATCTGCACAGAGCTATGCAAAAATCTCAATCTGCTTTAAGTCAGCAACTGATGATCCTTAGTGCAACGTTACTGTGCCTTGTCTTTACTAGGTAAGTAAACGTATAGACTTATTGAGAGTACTTTTTTTCGCATTTAGTTTTTTAATTAATGCAGTTCCGCGCGCTACCTTTCGTATTTTAAATTTATTTAATATATTATTCACTCATATTACCGAATTACTTGCTGTCAATTATTATGCCGAAAACGTATATCAAAGTCTAATTAAAGATTTTAACTAATCTTTAACTCGCATATACGTAACAAAATTTATCCAAAAATTCTATCATTTGGTAAGAAATGACTCGAGAAAAAAAATGAACATATAAGCACAACGATCAATATTTGTTGTGCGTGTAATATTAAGTGTCAGATCGAATTGAAAAGTTTATATCAATTTAAAAGTTATACCTTTTTTGCAGAGATTAAAATAAAACGAAAACTGATACATCGTCATAAAAAAATATCTTCACTGTCGACTTCACGATTTATAAGAAAGTCGTTTATATTTTACTTCTCGAATTGGAGTAACGTTGCGCTCGTTTCTTCTTATATTCTTCATCTGTACTTCTGGCTTCAAACGATATTCCAGAAGCAGATGTTTACGAGATCATAGATTTCAGCAAACATTTGGCAAAATTATTTTACTCAGTTACATTTAAAGTTCTTAATGAAGCCTAGCGCCGCATTCCTCGCGCTCTCTTGCACTTTCCAAGTCAAATTTTGCAAATCATAGTTTTGATTTAAATAAAAATCATTACTTCGCGTCTACATCTCTAGCAGTTAAATTTTATCTGCCAATCGTGTGTTGCTGTACTAGAAACAGAAAGCAGAAAAGTTAAAAGAATGACAGTAATTTTTATGATTATCTCCTTTTTATATTGCTTCACAAACTAGTATAGCAACATAGTTTCTCTAGCACGATAATATTATAAGTATCGAACCAACCAGTATATTCGCTTTAGGTAATATTCATTACCTCCCTTTAATCATTTCTATTTTCCTCCGCGCAACGTCCAGGTAGCAATGCGAATTAAAATTCCTATCGCGCGAGGCAAGCAACGTTCCTTCGAACTTCTTAGCTGCCTTGCCCCTGTTATAATTCATGTTTACAATATACCCGTGTTGCATAGCGTACATTCGTGTCTTATTACGTTACTCGAACAACGACGAAACTTTGCCAACGGGAGGAGTCGATTTCATTTACGAATCCGAGGATTGTTCTAACGACAATTCGATTTGCGAACATCGTTCGACTAAGTTTCGTCCGCTTCCTGGAAATCGGGACGGGTATGAATTTTTAGACCGAACAATAAGAGTGGTTGGAGTGTACACGTTAAAATTACACCTGCAGTGTAACTAGGAATAGTGCATGTCTACTGAGCTATTGCACGTCACTTTCCACATCTATATGTGGCAGAAAGTTTGGAACTATGTCGCCTTGCGTGAACAAAAGCGTGAACAGTTAATATTTGACTGTCTTTGAATCGAAATAGACCAGTTTTAGTGGCGTTTAGTACTCGGGTAGTAGAACGATTGTGCCGGACAAGCTACGCGGAACCGCTGACAACTTCGGTCAAATGAATAGGTTTCGTACAATAAGATAAGGAAACGGGCTGTAATTCCTATAAACTGATGGAAGTGAATAAGGGAAATAATTTAATGGAATTCCTTTCGTCGCCAAATACGTATAGCCAAAGAGTAACCAGTTACCATCGAGTTCACTACGCGAAAAGAAAAAATGTCCCCTAATTCCCCCAGCAATATCGTCACCCCGTAAAGTGCACTTTACTTTCTGTTCAATTTCGTTGCATCGTTCCAACGGCTCGAACTTTCGAATATCGCGATCGCCGGTACGTATTATTCCAGGAAACTCTGGGATCACTAATTAAAGCCCAAGAATAACAACAATCCAACATGCTTATTAACCCTTCCGATTATCCTTCCTCCGCCTTCTCCTATAACATACACATATCCCACCACGTCGTCCGCGCCCACCGTTCAAATTATTAATCCAGCTTCCCGCAGAATTGCAGCTCGAACGTGACCTTTTCATCGGTCCACACAAATGTCGCCTTCCTTGAACTAGCGTAACGACGCGACCCGCCGCGCAAACTTGCTCTGCCCTTTAAACGAACAACAGAAACTTTCATTAACGAAGAAACATTCGTTGCAATCGCGGTTACCACGAGCTATGATAATGCTTTCCCCGGTAATACCCGTTGACACCCACGCGGATTGCTGGTTTCTCTTGGCTGTCTCTTCCTGCCCCGGGTACCGCGTGTACGCAATATTGTCGAGAGAATTACGATCGCACTGAAAAAGGGTGAAAGTTGCCTGATCGACCCAGATCGTAATGTAGGACAGATGTTAATAAGTAATCGTGGCGGCTCGTGCAGATGGATTGGTATCACCATCGATCGTCCTACTCCATTATTTACGGTGTAATTCTAGAACCGCGTACTTGTAAGCTCGCCCTTGCCGTCGCGACTGAGCTTGCGACGGCAAGGGCGAACGGATGTCTCTTATCTCCCCACCGAACTTCAAATTGTCCGGAAATTGTTTCTCGACCGTCGTTTCTTCCTACATACACACCTTTCCAAGGATGACTCCTGCTAAACAACTGGGGGTAGAATACGGAGTAGGTACGGACGAGGAAAGCGACCCTTCGAATTGCGAATCATTGTTGTCGCTATAACGCATCGTTAAATCGTTCGACGGAGATATATCCTTGGGAATATGTTCGATTACGCGGCGTACGCAATACTTGCTGATAACGTTAATCCGGTGAAAGCGTGACGAAATTATACGTACCGTTCATACGGCAACGAATAAATAAGACGTATCGGGCAATGAGTAAAATTTATTATCTTCTGGTCCAGTTATTGTGTCGGACCAGACGTTATCTATTTCACTGTCACCGGGAAAGTCACTTGACGTTCGCCTTACGAATGGCTTGTCGCGTTCACAAGATGTATAGTCATAGTCACCGATACACCTGGTTACAATGACTACTTGTGGAATTTACAGCGGGCAGGGAATGGTGTACACTGAATTCTCGTAGCTGAATGGGATATGCAACACTTGGTCTTAATCAATATTGATGACTCGATGAAATTATTGTCCCGTCAATCTGTGAGCAATATTGAAACTGTACTTTCCCTTGTCTGAACGACATACTTCTGTGGGAAATTTGTGGTAAGAAGATTCATGCGGCCCAAATATTTTGATAACGAAGCTGTGAAATTAATACAAGTGGCAAGAATTTTGACAGAGACACATATGTAGTTAGATGCGATGACTAAATGATGAATTTTGAATTTCGTTAAAGCTGGTTGAAACTCTATTAATTTTTCAATAATAATAGGAACCAGGATTCTTTCGCCTCTTCGTTGAACATACATATCATTTCTTGCACATATAGAATTTCATTTTTGTATAATAAAATAATATACGAAATCTGTGAAGATGTTTCCCACAAAATTGTTTAATCGCGTTTTTCTTTAATAACGTGAATAGTTTCTAATGTGAAAGAGACAGAAATACTGGCAAGTTGATTTATAACGTAATTTTGAATTCGTGCAAATGATAAAAATGTTAATGGAATCTCAAAGTTAATCCGCACTTCTCATAACATTTTTGCAAATTTTCCGCTAGACATGACTTTCACAAATCACTGAAACCGTTTCTCGACGAATCGTGGAGGGCGAATGGCGCGTTAAAACTTAATCCTTCGAAAGCTTTCCTTTTCTTAAATGGGTCATCGATCTGCTAAATTAAAATACTCAATTTTTAAAACATTCACACGTTTTCGCCCTCCGTTTTGTATTTTCATTACACCATCATATTTCCTGCGCATTCATACGAAATCAAGATATTCATTTTTATCAAATAATTCAGTACTGAACGTATTTTCGTATTTGCTCGAGCTCGAACATAATATGTTTAATCGTTTGCCATGTAAAATCAATGTATTCAGAGTAATTCAATAATCGAAATGTGCCGATTTAACTCCACATGCGACTTATCAATCGTATTTCTATGAATCGATATCAAATAATGTAGATACATACTGTATGATAATAGTGGCACGTTTGACACAATCTTCGCCCACTTTACTGAACTCCAATAAATTTTGTAGTCTGTTTACTCCCACAACAACTCAAGGATTGTGTCCATCGATATTTAACCATTTCTTTAAGAAACGGTCTAGTATCCTAATAGATACCAGTTGACCCATGATATCGTGACAATAACGACAATACTAACGTTCGTGCAATCAATTTTGAGAAATAATACATTGGAAAACGAGAGGCATGTCCGGCCAGATTAAAAACGGCACAGCTATTTTTCACGCGCGCCCTCGCAGTTCAACGTGAAACAGGGAACGTTCAATTGAAAAAAGTAATATCTTCCCTTCCCTTCTGCTATTCATCTGTTTTCGTGTTTCCCTTTTATTTTTATTTCACTCGTCTAGTCCAAACGTTGGACCCGAAATGGGAACGCGTGGAAACTATGTTCATATTGAAGGGATCGTAAGGATTTTTGTATCTCTGGGTCTGTTATCGGTGCAATATTGATAAAAGGTAACAATAATGAAAACTGCTACACGTCGTCGACAACCAACGTACAAAAATAAAGTATATGTACATTTCTTAATTGCTTTGGAATGCGTTACTTATTATTTCGAAAAAAACAACATTGCAGATACCTGTTCACCCATTTGGAAAAATAATATTTGTTTATGCACTATCGATTGAAAATACAGAAGAGTGATAATGTTTGCTCTGATATTTGCCATCGATAAATGGTAAACACGTATGGATATTGGATTTAATTGAAAATAAAATTAATGAATATGCTAGAAAATTTAATATCGCGACTTAGAATCTTGCAAGACAGACTTATATGCTCATTTCACGACCCGTCGCTATGCTCTAAGCAACTTAACGTTCACATGGCTCATATATAATGCGATGATCATCTACAACAGAGTGAATTCGAAAATTCGCTACCGAAAACTTGATCCTACAATCTGCTTTGACTGTAGAATTTTGTGAGTCACAACGTGCTGGATAGGATTCACATATATCAACTATGTACATAATCTATAGTACATAGTATTTTAAAAGGACCAGAGACAATTTTATCCAATAGTCAATTTGAACAAAATAACCTACTTCAATTGCTTCTCCCGATACAATGTACAAGTCATACTTGAAACTTCTTTCTTAATACATCGTATATGTATAGAACAACGAAACGGTGTCGACAGTTTACTTTAAAACGTAAAGAATTTATTCTCTTAATTTGTACAGCAATTGTTAGCCATTACGCAACAGGAAATCGTTTCGCGATTGCGAGAACAGAAAAAAAGCAATTCACGCAAATATAAACCCAATACGAGCGTAGAAAACGAGGCCGCATGCATAATGGAGACGAGTCGTTTGTGAATGTTCTTCATTAGGACGGTTTCCTTTTCCCGAATAATCATCAGGGGCTCTACGGTGTCCCTTTGCTTCCCCTAGATGAAAGGATCTCCGACGGCAGCCCTTGGCCCTCGGAAGGGCGACTAATTCTACCATCGGTCCCATCTAACAGTAAATCGTACAACCAACCGATCCAAACTCGAACTACTGCCGTCTGGACGCTTGTCGAACTCAGCGATTTCAATAGGCGACGAATATCAGTCGCGCGATTTCAACTTTGTTCATTTCTGTGTTTCAGCGTATGCGGGATTCAACACTTTCAAAGAGCAGGGCACAGGCATCTGAATCTGTTTCAAAGCACATACTACGTTGTAGTCACGTTTTCTACAGTCGGTTACGGGGACTTTGTACCTGACATTTGGCCCTCGCAGCTTTACATGGTCATCATGATCTGCGTTGCGCTTATAGTCCTACCTACTCAGGTACGTACGACACCCATACTATTTGGAATGTTGTTAGCTTTCAAGTTGGTATACGCGATTCCAAGACTTTGGAATTGTAGCCATTGAATTTCTTAGTTCACGTCTGCTTGTGTAAACTCGGGGTAAAAGCGATTGTGATTCCCCCATCTCACGGCCGTCTGAAGCTGGTTCCATGCTTTCAAATCGAAAATTTCAAATCGTTGATTTTATACGTAGAAAAAGATCAATCTGTCACCTGGTCCAATTAAGTCTGTGCGCTGCGCGGTATAATTTCAATACGTTATCCTAGTCGTCGACCAAACTCATTGACTAATGACAGAGAATGGCGTCAAAGGCAATCTATCTGTCGATGACACATGTTGGGATGACAACGCTAACCGTCCCATTCATCTGTCAAGTCTGTCGATGGCGCGTCACGTTCCGAGTAATAAGAGAATCATTGAATTACGCGTACAGTGCATCAAGAACAGATCATTGCGTGCATTAATTCTTCGCGACGTTGCAATTCACCGATCTGGATATTACGCGCACGTTAATATTGTGTAAATGTAATGCATAAACTATTTTCTAAGCGGTACACTGATCGTTTCAAAGAGAAATATTGTCTGACTATTTCTAAAAACCTTAGGCAAAGCATTGATTAGTAGGAGTGTATTTGTTACATACGAATGTAAGAAGTGTTTCAATTAATGGCAGACCACGATGCTTATATCTGTCAGTTCGTTTTAAATACAATAAATAGACATTCTGAACTGGAACAGAATTCGTTTAATAAGCAAACAAGAATTTATTAAAAATAATTCACTTGTGAAATGAACAGTGATGTTGGTCTAAGGAAAAACAATGGTTAGCCAGTTGTTAGTAACGATCCTCATCTATGTAACAGTTCGAGCAGCTGGCTTTCACGTGGATGGAAAGACAGAAGCTTGGTGGTTCGTATTCTTCGCACAGAGCGCAAAGTGAGAAACACGTGGTGGTTTGCAGTACAACGCTGCAAGCGGACACCATCATGGATTTTCTAAACGAATTTTATGCCCATCCCTTGCTACAGGTAAGGAACAGGAGCATATAATTACCACTCGTCCATCTAATCTCGATTTTCGAATAGAATTATCACACATATTATAATATGTTTCCTTCTTATGGGAAGTAGTTAACTTTAGGAAAATTTGTTAACAATGGTTTATTTGATATTTTATATACGTCGAATTGTTTTCTAACGAAACTTCGACCCCGTTCTATTACGTTCAGGACTATTACGTGGTATTGCTGTCACCTATGGAACTGGATACCACGATGAGAATGATATTACAAGTGCCCATTTGGGCGCAAAGGGTAATCTATATTCAAGGGTCGTGCTTAAAAGACAGTGACCTGACTAGGGCCCGAATGAACGAGGCAGAAGCTTGTTTCGTTCTTGCAGCAAGGAATTACGCTGACAAAACAGCAGCTGATGAACACACGATACTTAGGTCAGCTTAATCTTTGAAACTCTCTAATAGTAATACGATGACGTTTAATGATATAGCTGGAACAATTGCATGTACCCAAACAATACGAATTCGTTATACCACGTGGCATAGCAAATATTCTACTAATTAGCAGCCTAAACGAAAGAAAAAATATATATCTCACTGTGAATGTTTTAAATGGCTGCCGATAGATCGTGGGCAGTGAAGGATTTTGCACCAAACGTTCCTCAGTATGTTCAAATCTTCCGTCCGGAGAACAAACTTCACGTGAAGTTCGCGGAGCACGTGGTCTGTGAAGATGAATTCAAGTACGCCCTATTGGCGAATAACTGCACGTGTCCTGGAGCTTCTACCTTGGTTACTCTTCTGTTGCACACTTCCAGAGGACAGTGAGTTGAATAATCAATAGTTGTTAACAGCAGCGATGAAAAAAATTGATCGAATAATATATAGTATTCTGTAGTAAAAAATCGTTAATCGATGTTCAGTCCTAAACGAAAATGGTTGGTTCGGTCCACTTTATCAGGGAAGGACAGCAATCGCAGGAAGAGTGGCATAGGTTGTACGGTAAATGTTCCGGAAACGAGATTTATCACATTATCCTCGGTGATTCCCGGTTTTTTGGCGAATACGAGGGCAAGTCCTTCACTTACGCGTCCTTTCACAGCCATCGTAAGTATGGGGTGGCCCTAGTTGCGGTCAGGCCAGCCGAACTTCCCGAATTTTACGAGGATACCATCCTTTTAAATCCCGGTAAGTGTCCCCCCTCATATTAATACATATTTCGAACACTCCCTTAATATTACACAAACAGGATGCTCGTATATTTACAATAATTAAACACTATTACAATGTACGATATGTTAGATGTTTGCGCAAGCTTTCATTTAACCATGACCAGAATACGACCAACTCGAATACAATTCAAACATTATTAATGTAACAAATAATAACAGCATGAATAATCGGTCAATCCGCGGAAACCTATGGCCGTTAATAATTCATGTGCAATACATTTCCCAAACGTTCCCCGAGCTCTAATAAAGCAATAATAACTCGCATTTAAATCGAAGCAAAACATTTCCATCATTGCGTTCGAACTCCGCGTTTCGATTCGTCGCCCGAAACAGTATATCAAATGTCTCTTCCTCAAATTTACACAACTCGGCCGATAAGCCGTGCTCAGCACTTAAGGCACTGAAACATCGGCCAAGTCATTGCGAACTAATTACCCGTACAATTTGTCGCCTGATAAATCGAAACCATGGATTTCCTCGTCAAGGTCCTCGTCACATAATGAAGAAGACGGACACCTGCTACTACATGAGTATCACAAAGGAGGAGAACTCCGCGTTCGTAGTGGCGAACAACCAAAGCGTAACCGCTGTAGAGGGAACGCAAGTGGTGGTCGAAACGAAGACCGATGGGACCGGAAACACGGCGAGCAGCGGCGCGAACAATAACACAACCACCAACAACACCATCACCACCACGATGAACTCAGGCACAGGGGCATTTACCACGACCACGACCACGACGATCTCGACCAGTTGCACGATCATCGGCGGCGACGGGAACGGTACAGCAAACAAACCTGGTGCCAACGAGCACCGTCGCTATTCCAACAATTTTAACAATGCGCTGAACGAAACAGCTTGCTGCAGGCAGGAGACGACCTGCACGGGGCCCCGTGGACAGAGCGTACACGGTACACAGGCACACAGGGCCCCACAGGTTATTTTGCAGGTCCTCCCTAGCACGCCCACTCCACTCGAACACCACAACATACTCGCATCCGATGTCCACCGTGAGTGTCGCATGCGCTTCGCCCCTTTTCTTCGTAACTTCTTTTCTCTTCTCTTACGATTTTCGATGTTACCTCCAAGAACTTGTTCTCCCCCGTTTCATTTTTCCCCGTGATACCGCGACCACCCGTGTTGTTTCGCGACAAATTTTTTTCCACGCGAAAGGTAATTACGAATATCTTCTGAGATTCCGGATTGCATTCGCCGGCGGTTCTATTTGTTGGCGATCGTTGCTTTGCGGCGATGGTTCTCGTGTTCGTTATTTGTACGTCGTACGGATGAAATCACGCGAAAGTGAAAAATTAAGGAGAGAATAGACTGTCCGATTTTTCCTCAACCGCCTATCCAATTTGTGCCGTGTATAAGATTGAAGAATCTACTAACCGTTGGTTATAATTTCTGTCCCACTGTAACTGATGTATATTTTCGCATGACGTAAGTTAATACGCATGTTTAGTGTAAATAGTGTTTTTAGCCTTTCGAGCGTTCGACTAATTTCGTCTTTCATGCGATAAAGCATTTTTAATTCGCATTTCATTTCTCTCACGCCGAACATTTTATTAAATTCTGTCGCCTGTTGAAGTATTATATGATGTGCCTGGCTTTGGTGCACTGCAACAACGTTTCTTTCTTGCTTCCTTTTTTTTTTATTACTATATTTGCATGTTATTGGTAAAAAATATGCATGAATTCGAAATTTTCTGCAAGAATCTTCTTGTGACAGAACGATCTAACGCAAACTACGATGAATAATGAAAATTGAAAAAACAGTTAGTTCGTTTGAATTAAGTAAACCAGAAACAATTGAGTAATGGTTAAGATGTTTTTAATTAAACAGATGTAGATTAATAATAGATGCAGAGCAGTCTTAAAAGTTACAAGCAGAGTAGCCCTACGATTCGCGTGGTTCTGAAACGGAGTAACATAAACTTGCTTTCGCATCACACTGTATTGTTTGCTAAATACACATAGGAACACGACACACTTAAATTTCACATTCCAATTGACCAAATATTACAACCGAAAATGTGAACCGCATTGATACAGATTAGAAAATGAAAAGCAAAATGTATATAATAAATATAATGTCAAATATATTATCTATCTTACGATTAGAAAGTTAGAAAGTTTGTCTTTAGAAAATAATTTTATAAATAAAAAAATTGTTCTGTCCGTTCTTTTATAAATCACGATACTATTACATTTTTGTTACCTTTACTAACAGATTTATCATTTTATAGCAACGTATTTAGATCCAGGCGGCTTTGGAGACTCACGACAGTGTTTGAAAGACGGAGGATCCACGCCACAAACGCCAATCACCGGAAATCATTTGGACGTTCCACGATCGCTCGATCCAAATCCCAATCTACTCAGCCCCGAAATTTTGACGCAAAGAAGAGGTGAAACTTCGTTGATAATTAAATCGATATTGTCTCGCATATTCTTATTCTTCACCTGCACTATTTACCACATGCATATATTTATTCCTGTATACTTGATCATTCCTTTACACTGTATTATACATATAATCACCACACAGCAGCGATCTTATAGCAATCATACCAGAGCACGAAATATAGTTCTAGCATCTACCTTTCATTACAATGCTTGATTATAGGTAGCCGAAGACCAAGCATTCTACCAGTGCCAGACATGCTGACAAGCTCGACGTTGCACTTACCCGGCCAAGAATCCTTGGATCACGAAGGAGACGAATCCGAGGATGAAATGGACGACGAT
Organism: Nomada fucata; assembly: GCA_948146005.1. Classification (NCBI taxonomy): domain Eukaryota; kingdom Metazoa; phylum Arthropoda; class Insecta; order Hymenoptera; family Apidae; genus Nomada; species Nomada fucata. Next base: position 13,420,665 of record OX411275.1, read on the forward strand.
GTCCCGTGGAGATCACCCAGCGAGAAGATAGCGTAAGTATAAACAGTTCATGATCGTGATTCATATTATACTTTTACATCTAACATCGCAAGGAATGAAGGTACAAGATCTTTTAACGTATGTCATACGGGGGATGGAAACTTAGATCGTTATAAATTCATATTTACTAGATGGAGAATAAAGCTGCTTGCCATTATTTGACCAATCTTTCTGATTCATGTACTGTAGCACGATCGTGGAATCCTTGACAAGAGAAACGGTCCCGCACTCTATCGTGCACTTGCATGGCACAATCTCTTGTGCATCGGATATATTTTGTTATATATTATTTTATACGTATATCGTATATTTCTCTCTCCCTCTCTGTCTTTTTCACCCTTTCTCTATATAAATATTTATCATATCCAATGAATGTACCACCCCTACAACTACTTCATATTTATATCTTTGACTATCAGTCTTAGAAAGAATATACTGGCATTGTTATGATATACGTGAATTCTTTGCAATGTTACATTATTTTTATTATTATTGGAATTGTCTCTTAAACAAAGCAACAGTATTGGCATAGAAATAATGACAAAAAATTCTCATCGCGACCGTACATATATATTGTTTATAAAACTTCTTCGTGTACTTATATGGTACCTCGTATACGTATTAGAGGCTGATGTCAAAGGCTGCCAGTATCTTCTTGCGAGATCCAAAAAAATTGGCTAAAAGATCGTACACTGCGTCAAACACCCTTTCTCAAACTTTTACTTGCGTACAATCGGAAACATTTCGTTCGACAACGCGATGGCGAACCTGTACAATCTTATCAGCCAATAACCATCAGAAGAAATAAAGTTCCCCCGGCCACGCTATTGGAACTGTGCACTGTGCTCGTCCCCTTTCTGCACACGTTCTTTAAATGTTACTTCTTCAAACCGTCTGCTAGACGAAACGTAATCGTACCCCTCCTTATCCTCCTTGACTGTCTTCCTTGTACGCCGTAGCGATTCCAATTTCATAAGATATCCCTTCCCCCTTCCTATCCGATGGCTTAACCTGTCGGCAACAATTTTCCATACACTTCAAGAGAGAAACATCCGTCAAATATAAATTTCCCCCGAGTATGAAAGAGGAGCATCCGCGAAATTTTCATCTGAAAAGTTCGAATGTCACGATGACAAGAGGCAGACAGGGCGTAGAAGGTAAACGTTTCGAACGCGAAAAGTCGATGCCACGCCAGTCTGTCATTCACCATCCTAAAATACAATTAAACGCAAGTTTACGTTGATGGTCGGTATGTCCTGTCTGAATGTCTCTCGATGCCTGTGCCACTCTGAACGGCCCTTGGTGGTATTGAATCGCTGCTCGATGCTGTCCTGCCTGACACCCTATATGTCCTCATGGATGTTTTCGATGTCTTCCTTCCTGCATCGTCTTTATGCACTGCCGTGTACACGCACGACCCTTGCCCAGCAGTTTCAAAGGGTGAGTTTACGTTTCTACGCTTTTGTATATACTATCCTTTCGTTTAGCTAACTGCGGGAAACGTTCCGGATGGGAACGTCGAATTATCACGAAGCCTCTCTGTATTCGCGGAGTAGCTGATTTGCAACGTAAAAACTGAAGCAATAGAATTAATTTGATGGAAAAATTTGGCACATTTCGGAATTATTCTGTAGGAGTTTTGCATAATTATATTCGATTTATAAAATAACTGTGTTTGATCAGGAATATTTTAAAATCTGTTAACGGTAACCAACATTTGACCGCTCGGAGAATTATTTGGAAAATTTCTATTCCAAGCATGCAAAAAATTTCTGCTATTAAGAACTGCAAGTTGCGTAAAATTAAAATATTTAACAACTAAGAGTTCTGCATTCATCGTGTGCTGCTACCAGTTATGATAGGTTAAGCAACAATTCGATTTCCAAAACCTAAGCGTTTCCTTGTATGTTCTATATACAATATAAGAATGTATTATACAAATATTACTGCTCGCCGCACAAGATGAAACTCGTTTGACAATAAGGGAACTCGTGAGTTACCTCGGGCTCTCGTAAAATTGATTAAAGAGACGCCTTCCACAGTATGCACATTTTAGAGGAATTTGTGCTGTGCGATTGCGAGAGACACGCGAAGGGAACATGATAAAAAAATAGATAAGGAGGGTGTTATGAGTCTGCAACTTTGGAATTTCACATCTGATCGAGATTGAATTTAATAATCTATAACGAACAGTGAAGTTCGCTGGTTGAAACAAACTTGGAAATTGAAGTTGACTCTTACGATGCGTAGCTGGCGAGAGTCTTTGAAATTGAGAAATTATTAAATGTGGCTGAAGTGAAATTTCTACCTTGGTGAATTGATCAGGGTAACGGCCACAAGGTACAGATTGAATTTTGCTGTTCTGGAGTACGAATATGAAATAAATAAATGAAATTCCATAGAAGCGAGGAATACAAAAGCATGTAGCTCGATTAGAATATCTATAAATGTATACGTGTTTATTTTCACGTTTTCATTAATCTGATATGATATTATTTCTGATATGATATACCACGCGTACTACGTGCGTCAAAATTGCATTACGTTCTAATTATTATGAAAACGATATGATTTCGAATCGCGTTGAATTATAAAAATACCATTGGCCTTGCAGCAATGTTCAACACAATCTAGAAAACATTTTATTCGATACCTCTGGTGGGCAAATCGATGTTTAGGTGCCCCGAAAATGTCCAAACGTTATTCCGCGCGATTTCTTCAGACATATATTATTTATATTCGAATCATAAAGCCAGCATGATCTGTTCACCTATTTCAGGAATTTCTTTTCCTCCGCAATAACATCGCACAATATTAATTTATGTCTGTACTTTACATTCAATTCTTATGGTATGCCATACCGGTATCGTGCATCGATTTTTCCGAAGCAATGATCTGTGTCCGTTTCAATGCTTTTTCATAGCCATATACATGCAAATGGTTTGATGAAACTTGAAAAATTGATCGGGCGATAGTTGGATAGTACGAACTCTGCTATTTCTGCTTGGAACAAAATTATCTTCATGTATTTCTAGGTAATAATACTTTATGAGGGAACTAGTCTGACGCGGTGTCTTCACTTTTATCTATAAATACATGCAAATCGTTCTATCTCGATTAAGTGTACCAGAAATAGCAGGATTATGAAGAATTGTGTCGTGTGAAGGTTTATATCGTGCATTGTGCATGTACATACATACGTAGATTATCTAAGCCTCTACTTGCAATGAATACTATAATTGAAGTGAAAACCGTATGATAAGCTCTTATTTTTCGAACAATATTTGCATTAACTCTACTGCAGAATAGTTTAGCAAAGAAATATCATTCTCAATATCTTTGTCTTATTTTAAAAATTCTATCCACATATTCGACATTTCCCGAATTGATTTCACGCCGCACAATTGCACATGCTTTATACTGTATACACAATGTAAGGCTACATTACTTCTCTGCATTAATGGTACGATTAGCACTATGGAATTTGCATATCAGTAAGGTATTCAAAGTAGTAGGTATATCACTATTTCTTCTAATGCGTGCTCCTTAAAATTTCATGGAACGCTGCAAAGTTCACACGATTTCTTATGGCGATTTCACTTAATACAATATACTCACGTATTATATCAACTAGGAAAATACAATACAACCACCTCATTCTACATTTTATTATTACAAATCTTCTTTGCCTGTTTGCGCGCTAAGGGTTGTTGACTAGAAACCGTATAACCTTTTGAATATGTATATTTTTCACAAACGGCCATTACGAAAATTTGATCTTACGAAAATAATATAAATTATAGGATCGTCAAGGGATTTCCACCTGTTTCACCTTTCATAGGTGTGTCGCCAACGTTATGCTACTTACTAAAAGAAAAGAAACCATTGTGTTGTCTTCAGTTGGCACAAGTACGTAATTCATTATTTCGTAAAATGACGGTAACCTTTCAACCTTCTAATTTTAACCACCCTCTATCTTTAGGTTTGCCAACATTGTAGCTACAGAAACGCCAAGGAGTACAATTGGCAGAACAAAACAATTATCTTGGCGGCAGATTACGCCAGCAATGGGATCTATAATTTCATCATTCCGTTAAGAGCTCATTTCAGGTATATTTAAAAAAGACCATAAACTGCTTGACAGACATTGAATTGAACTATGAATTTGTTAACAAGAAATATATGATGTACAATGTAGAGGAGCGTAACGTGACGAAAAAAAGTTACTGACAAAACGCCGTCGAAACGTTCGAAGAAAGTGTACAATGTTAATCAATGCCCTCAGATCAAAAACTTCGCTGAATCCAATCATTCTTCTGTTGGAACGGACGCCGGAAATTGCGTTCCTCGACGCTGTGTCCTACTTTCCTTTAGTATACTGGATGCGGGGGACCATCGACTGTTTGGACGATCTTCTTCGCGCCGGTATTACCCTCGCGGAAAATGTCGTGGTCGTAAACAAGGAACTTAGCAATTCCGCGGAAGAAGATAGCTTGGCTGATTGTAATACGATCGTAGCGGTACAAACGATGTTCAAGTGAGTGCTCCATGAATTTGGCAAAAATACTATGTTTGTTCTTATGTCCACAGTATACTGTTAACGATATTACGCTGAATACGTTTCTAATAAAATATTACTTACGTATTCGCAGATTCTTTCCCAGCATAAAAAGTATAACGGAGCTTTCGCAATCGAGCAATATGCGATTCATGCAGTTCAGAGCGCAAGACAAGTACGCTCTTCATCTCAGCAAAATGGAAAAGGTACTTCTCACGGATATCTTCAATATTCATTTTTGACGAGTACACGAGTAATTTATAATCGATGCCTCTCGCTTTGATTTCTCAATAGCGGTTATTCTCTCGACTATTTAATGATGGGATGATTTCTGCATACTTTTACAATTTACTAACAGATCATCTTTTAAGAGTATTACGATTCAGAACGGACAAGAAGGAAATACTTTGAAATATAATATCGCCTATCAGAAATTAGGTTTTGTACTTAAGCAGTTAAACTTCTAATAATCTTGCAATTTCTGACAATGCCCAAGACCAACTATCGTAAAGTCTGTCGTGCTGTCTATACAACCCTACTTGTCCATAACTTTATGAGCGCAAATACCTGACTTTTTCTTTGATACAATATGGATACGTGGCAGCTAAGTGTTTATTATTAACTGTTCGTTGCAAACTCTAGTCATCTTTGAAACTTTCCTCGGCCAATTTCCCTCAACGCAGTTTACGTATAATATTTTATAACGGATCAACGGGTGAAAATGACAACTTTAGTATACAATTATTGCAATAACATTTTCTTCTAGTTTCCTTATATCTCACACTAGAGATATATATATATATATTCTTTTCTTTGTTATACCACTGCAGAAAATTTATTATAATAAAATATAACATTCGAATTGCATTACATAAAATAGTAAGAGTTTCAATAATTATTAAGCATATTTTTATATCGTTTGGACTGTTTTAACAGCGAGAAAAGGAAAGGGGATCCCACATATCGTACATGTTTCGGTTGCCTTTTGCGGCTGGCAGTGTATTCAGTGCATCCATGCTGGACACTCTTCTTTATCAAGCATTTGTGAAAGATTATATGATAACATTCGTGAGGCTGTTGCTGGGTGTGGATCAAGCGCCAGGGTCTGGTTTCCTAACATCGGTAAAAACGCAATATTCTATTAAAATATATTCGCTTTAACGACGCATCCTCTCACGTATTTCAGTTCCATACGCAAAGGATTTTCATTAATTTCTACTGTGAATGTGTTTGATCCCCCGTTATTGAGGTCTGTTTCGTATTTTGCTTCATATATTTAATATAAATATAAATCTGCCTCTGACTTTTCGTTTAATAATTATAAAAATATTTTATAATATTTTACGACAAAAGAAATTTACCATATTTTAGTATAACACGTAAGTAATTCTGTACTTGTTTTTACACGCTCAACAAACGTTGCAGGCTACACATTAATCCAGTTGATTAAAATTCCAATCAACTGTAACTACGCCCCCAATTAATCACACTTTCCGATGGAACTAATTAATGTCCTTAATCACACTTAATTTCTTAATCACGTAATAAACCGCAATTTCCTAAGAAATTCCACACAGCCCATCCTTTAAATTACTTCGCGATGATAATTACAGATGAGAATCACGAAGGATGACATGTGGATTCGAACATACGGTAGACTCTACCAGAAACTCTGTTCGACGACTTGCGAAATTCCGATCGGTATTTACAGAACGCAAGACACCACCGCATCAGACACGTCCCACGTGAGTAGACGATTATTTTTCTGGGTACCCGGAATATTGACGAAAAAAAAAAAAAAAAATGAAAATGATTGGTTCGTGTACTATGTATACTCATAAGGGCAGGGAACAACTTTTGAATGGCGGCTGTGAGTAGCGCATGATTGTACTTCCGCTCTATCTTTTGCTCTGTATCTATCCCGATGAACGGCTCGTGCAGCGTATCTAGTGACTTCTGGATCCCTTCCAAAAAGAATTCCAATGAAACATAACATTGTTGCATCTCGTTGAAACGATGCTCGTCGCACGTCCTACGATCCCGAACGTATTCGTTTCTTTTAGCCTGCATCGTGTACGACATACTATACATCAGTGTATATCAGTGTCAATTAAAGAGCTTCCACTGGCGATAACGCGTTGCATTGATCAATCGATAATCAATTTCTGTTGATTATCACAAAAAGTTATATTGACAGAGTATAAAATAAACCTCGTATGTTTACCCATATAGGCGTACATTTATTTCATTCGGTTTTCTAATTCATTTCAAATGGGCACTGTGATATGCAACGTCTCATTACGATTGCAATTTGCTAATGTTAGAATTTAGATCGTAGAAGACGTAGAAATAGACACGTGGATTTGATAATACATGTTGCCACTAATAGGCACTGGTCTGTAAGTCATATAGAAATCGAAATGGCAATTGCCTGGAATAATTCGTAGCAATTGCATCGTCAACTTGAAGTAACTTGCAACATTTAAGCAAGCGGCGCTTTCAGTGCGAGGATCTCCTGTTGTTTCGAATTACTGTTCTTAAAAATTTCCATATTTCCGTCCGTCTTTACGTCTTTAATCGTGAACGAAATGTACAAGCACAAAATGCAAGTGAACCGATTTTCTATACAATCATCGCGTCTCGATAAAGTGAGTTCTACGCAATATTCGCCATATCATGTTACAATTTCATTCGTTCATACTCAATCTAGTAACAAATATCGTCCAATATGACCCGGATGAAACTAGCAGTTCTATTTTAAAACAATTAACTGCAATGCCTGCGATATCCCGCCGCTCCTCGTGAACACGGCCAACGTCTTTACTTCCTGAATTTTCGCATACTTCCTCTAAAGAAAAGCTTAGCAGATAAACATCGAACACGATCGCAAAATGATTGCAACCGTTCGAGCAGCGGCGTGCGTGCAAATTCGCAACAACGGTGGGCTGTCCTTAATAAGGGTAGAATTGCTTGTCGTTTTGGCAGGGCGACTCAGACGCGGAGAGCGACGCCGGCGTCGGCTTGACGTACAAGGTGCGTCATTCGGCGGCAGCATCGTGCCTTGCGAATTGCGCCACCCGCGACAAGGGTGCTTCAGCCGTGAGTACAGTGTCTACGTTGTCTGGTCGCCGTTTTCCTATCGAACGACTCTCTCTATGTTTACAATGTTCACTATATACATATTTCTTTCTCTCTGTATACAAATCTCGTACCTCTCTATTTCTATTCCTGTCTTTCTTATCTCGCATAGTCTTGTGTCCGTCACACTGTACCGCACTTCAATTCTTTCTATGGGCGTTTGAAAAGCTCGCCACCATGCTACCACGTTACAGATCGCATGCCCAATGTATGTACCGAGCAGCTTGTGCCTCCCTGCTTGAGCGTGCAGTATTATTTGTGCGTCTTTTCCGCCTGATTTGCAACCCCTATGGATCTTGGAGAGAACTCGCACTTGAGTTTTACGATCGAACGTGTTAACAGTGGAGAGACGGCGGTTGATGAACGTTCGCGTGGAACTACTTTCGTTTTGATTATCCTTCAATTATCTCGAATAAACTTATTTTTACCTTAATAATAATAAACCTTAATAAATTGAAAGTAAATTATTGATCAATCAGTATCAATACAGCTTGTGTACATTATGAATGCGAAATTCAATCGCGCAAATATTACTCGTAAATACAAACACCAGGGAAACTCATAACAAAGTATTTGTCTTCGAAACAAAAGTAAAAGTAACGTCTCACCGTTCGTTTCTCGATCGCTGATCCGTCCACAACAGCACTAACAGCGTGTTACTTGTACAATTGAAACCATTTCTCCGCCGACAATTCCTCGCTGACACCTGTCTGTCCTTTCTTTCGAAACAGTATTCCGTGAGCCTCGGCGACGAAGCGCGCGACAACCACGCTCAGCAGATCGAGAGAGCCGAGATCGCTAACCTGGTCCGTTCCAGGATGGAATCCCTTAATCTCCCCGTGGCCGACTACGACGACGTCTCCGAGAAACGAAACAGCCTGTCCTACGTGATCATTAACCCAAGCTGCGACCTGAAGCTCGAGGAGGGCGACATAGTCTACCTGGTACGGCCAAGTCCGTTCTCGGCGCAGAAAACGTTCGAACGTCACAATTCGAGAAGAAAGAGCAACATCAGCTTCTGCTCGGCTCAGCTGGTCTCCCAAATGAGCGCAGCGGTGGCATCGGCTGGATTACCAGGTACTGGTCCAGGAAGTCGTCGAGGATCCGGAATCGGTTTACCTAGGGCACCCCCATTGGCCACCACCAAATCAAATTCTCTATCCTTGCCAGACAGTCCCACAGTAGCCGGCACATTACGTGGTCGGTCCAATTCTCTCAGAGTAGTCGACGATATTCTACTCAGACGTAGCAATTCGTTGAGGCAAGGACTGACGATAAGCAGACGGAAGAGCAGCCTGGAGGACATAGGTTTAGGTGCGCTGTCGCATCCCTCGAACCACAATCCAATTAAAATAGCGCTGAATGGATCTATTGGCCTCGAGGTAACTCCACCCGAGGAAGGATCCCAAACTATAATAGGTGCGAGCAACACTGGCATCCTAGACGTTGGGCTGCCATCTATGCCAGAGCTGACAGCTGCCCTGGGATCTAACATGGATCCAGCTCTGCGTGGATCACTCGGTGGGCTGTACGATTCGCCGAATCTCCAGGGCCCGTTAGGGCCCCAGTCGCCACAGATTCAAGGTGGCACACAGGATCCGCAGCATATACAGGGGACAATCGTATGATATAACCTTATGTGGGGACGCAGGCTCTCCGGCGTGGTGCGAAACAAATGGCTGTAGCGTTCCCACATTTCGCGTCAACATCACTCGATGGGATGCTGAGACGGTGGCGTTAGGTGGCACTCAGCATCCTGACGGTCGACGATTTTGATGGGACTGAACGGACGGTGACGATCATGACGATTGTGGGATAGTGAGACGGCCGGTGAGCAAGGGGTTTCAGTGACACATCGAAGAAGAAGATATTGTGAAAACGGTGAACAGTTTAGATGAATTTTTTTACTACGTTCCATTCGATTGGTTCGGTTCAGCTTATAATTAGCGGCAACGGCATGGTTCACGCGAACCATTTGGGACCTAAACGCGGCGTTGTAGAGTCGCAACTGTGATACGTATGAACGCTGAGTTTTCGTTTTATATGCGCGTGGACGGAGGAGCTGGGTAGAATTCCGTGCTGCATAATTTTCAGTGATGCATACGATAAACAAAACAGCTACGACGTTTTAATCTGGAAAATTATCTATTTTATTATTATTACGTCTTGTCCGATTACGTCTACGTGAAATGGACATAATGTTTGTTTCATAAAATCGTCGAATTTTATAAGTACCTCCAATATTCCAATGGCGGGGAAATGATTAGCATTTGATTTTAATACCTCGGTTTGTCGACTCGATGCGTCAAGATAACTTAATGCTACTTAAGTGAAATTACAAAATTCGTAGATTTATATGGTCGTTCGAATACGTTACTGAATATATTATTGATAATTTTTTAACGTTGTTCAACGATGCGAAAATCAAACAAGTATCGATGCCAATCCAAAATATAGACAGGACTTCGATGATATAAATCCACATAATTTTCTGCCAGAACATATACACATCAATCACATTAGAGTCCAATAAAAAAAATATGCACTGGAAATTCCATAAACTTGCTTTAGTAACGTAACCGAAAAATGGACTAGTCAAGGAAGAAATATGAAAGCGTAATTACTTTATTACAATCGTTCTAAATATACCCAGCTCTCCCACCGCTACCATCGAAGCTATAATAATATTTTAATAATAATTCGCTATTGATAGGTAGTGCATTCACAATTTTCAGGCAACATAATTTCAGTGAGGTATGCGTACTTGTAACAACTTTTCTTTCGAAATACCTGTTACTGTATACCGTGATGTGCGTAGCGGGCTACGTTCTTAAAACGTTTTGCTCCCTAGTCGGCTCTAGCGTCTCGACCTCCGTAGATTCGATCGAAATTTTCGATAATCCCGTCGACTATAACAATGTGCTAAATGAGAAAATGCACAATGATGCATGGAAGAGATCTAGTGGCGCCATTAATGAGTTCGAAAAATTATTAGAGCAAAGGAACCAAATGTATGACGAAAGACAGGGGTTGAATATTCCGTAAATGATTGTGTTGCGTTTCGAAATTTTATGGTTTGTTAAAATTATATTTGTGATTGTTTACGACATAATTTGTAAAATGAATAATTGTTGTATAACAATTATATCGGATGAACTTTAAAAAAATTCAGAAATAATCTTTGACATAGAATGAAGAGAAATATATATGTTCGGGCTTGTAAATAATAATCAAAGTAAGAAAAGGATTTTCAATTTAATAAAATTTTGCAAGACTTTATAACGTACTAGTTAAATATTACATTTCTTATGAATTGTCATGTTACAATTTAAACCAAGAATAACCACAAAATAAAACGTTATGATTATAAATAATAATTATTGCTATTACGTGGCAATAAATAATAATATATCTATATATATATATATATGATTATGTTAATTATACATATATACAATAATATATAAATTTCAACTTTGTCCTTCGTCATGCATTCTCGAGATAGCTGAAACGAGTAGGTAAGAGAAGAAAACGTCTCCCTAGTGGAAGCATCGGTCTTACGTAGAACCACGTTCCGCGGTTGAACGCGAGATAATTTTATACTAGAACCAATTTACGACAAGAATATATCATATGAATATGATTATAAATATAAATACACGACCATTTTAATCATATCACGCGAGGAACAGAGACACTGATCGGTGAAGGATCATTGTGCTTATATAAAACAAAAAAAGGAGGAACAGAATTTTAGAAGAGTACTAGAATGATCGAATCGAGGTTCCAGGAAATTCCAGGTGAGTGAAGTTCTACAACCTGCCCAAATATGGAAGCTCGTTTCGCAGTTTATCAAGCGTGAAAATGTTTAATCGTCTACAAGAGAATATTTTAGGGTGGCCATAAATTACTTTCCACTGCAACAATTCGTGCAGCGAATTCTAGTTTATATGATAAGAACGATTAAATTTTTCGAACGTGATCCATCTTTCTGCTAATTGCGTGACCGACCGTCACTTAGAAGCGAAAGGGTGATTCCAGTAAAACGATCACTCGACGAAATAAGATAATATTAAATGGATAAAATTTGTTGGCTCGCGTCAGTAGTCGCGATTTGATCGGATAAAGGTTACTCAATCTCGCGCGGACCCTATTTTCTTGCCTTCTATTTAGTAGTTTGAATACAGGCAATCCTTGTTGAGATCGTTTATTGACATTTTCCAAATTCGCATCGGTTCAATCAGACGAATCGTTTGTTCTTAGTAATGAGAAATAGAGAAAAAGGAGAAAAGAGAACAAAGTTTCGACAATCTGTTCATTTAGTTAGGTGAACACGTTAGGAATGACTTTAATGGTATCTATATTTCTTGACTCGGTGCTTCGAGCCAATTGCAATCGTTTCTCGACCAATTTACACGTTATTCCGACCAAACGTTGTCTTATCGAGTACCTGCTTTGCGATATAATTATCAGCGATAGGATTAGCTTCGATTTCTGCTTCTGGGTAATTAAATGGTGTTTAGCATGCCGGTTCTATTGATCAATGTAAATTTCTCGATAGCTCACTGCAATAGACGCATGCAGAAGAAATGACAAATAGTGTGATGCGGCGGAACAGTGTATTATTGCAAACCTCTGGTGTGTCGGTTTGGACAATCTCGGTTTACTACATCAAAATTTACCTTCAGAATCATTAAATATATTGTAGGTATATGATTTCAGAAAAATATGACGATGAACGACACGTTGAAATGCATATTGATTTCGTTTCGAAAAGCAATCACACGAATCACTGTTGAAATGAGAAACGATCACCGCAAATAGGTAGGTTCTGCATGGATTGTTTCTTTAACAAGGACCGAATTAAACCAGAAAGAAATGTAAATTTTCGTTTTAACGAACAATGAAGCTAATCAATCGGTCTCGTACAATCTATCATTTACGTACTCGTTATTCTATATAGCCCAGAATTTAAATGAATTCTCCTTAGCGTCGTATCATTGATCCGACGTCGAGTACTTTACACTCTTTTAAAATATTTCTCTGACCCGTTTTCTGCCTCTTTAACTTCCTCTCACTCATTAGCTCTCTGTCTTTCTCACCTTGATTAGCGTAACAGAAGCCCGTCCCGAATACGAACGCCGGTGACGTTGTCGCTGGTGGCTCGTAGAGCTTTGTAGGTACATTTACTCGAAACTCAGCCGTGGTATTTTCCAAGGATTGCGGTGATTTTCTACCAACGACGAAACCCCTAACACGAAGAACTATGTTCTCGACTCATGTCGATGATCTTTACACTACGTTTCGATTCCGCTCGCGTTGTGGGAGATTCTATAAATCCTTAGATGTAACAGAGATGAAAATTGTTCGAGCATTAGAAAAATATAAATATCATATTTATATTTTAATAAATTCGGATGAAAGGGAAAACGGTGTTTCGTATTTGAGAATGTCGGTGAATTTCCGAAGTTCGTAACGCTGATTGTACGCGTTTACCTGTTCGAATTATGTAAATTTTCATTCAATACTTTATAATATAATTATATACCTGATCTGTTATGTAACTATTTTTATTGATTTTTAATTTACACTTTCGAAATGCTAACAACTGTAAGGATCGTAATTCCTGGACAAATTGTCAATTTTGTAGGTCAGGCTATCCTCGGAATTTTTCACTTTGTAATAATATTGTTTCTTGAAGCAGCGAGGTAGAACTTTGAAACATTTTTTATTCGCACAAAATATTGCAGTATAATGTGCAACATTAGTTTTTAGAATTATATTCACCCTTTCATGTTTCATTCCAAATAATCAAAAGATCCCGTTCGGCATATATTATAAAGTATTCAATTAAAATTAATCCGACCTCGTGTTAGACAAGTGAACTCGCGAAACTCGTGGCGAAGAATTATTAAAATTGAAGTTGCAAAATATTCTCGCCAATTTTGCAAGTTCTATTCGAGTCTCGTATTTTTCGATACTAAAAGGAATCCAATTTCGCCTCTACCAACGATCGAAGAGGAAACGATAATGGAACAGAACAATATAAGCAAACAACAGAACACGGAACATATACTCAATAAGGAACAAAAAGAATAATCGAAATTACAAGAATGTTAGAATGGCAAAGACATTGCCCGAACAGTGTACATAGGCTAATTGTCATAGAATCGATCGAAAACCAGTGTGACCTGATACTAAAGCGAGTAGCGTGTTAATATTATGCGTCGTCGTTTAGCCAAAAGCGATTAATGTGAAAGTAAAGTTTCCGAGTGTGCACGAAATATTCTAGTCACATTCGGCACACGAGAACGATTGTCCGCGATTCTGTTAATATTTATATAAACGTTAACAACGATCAGAACCGTAAACGAAATTTTCTAGCAACAAAGTGACAGAAAGAGCGACAAAACGATCAATTGAATGATGAACACTAACGTAAAAATAAAACAAAAAAGGGAACATGAAGTGACGTGTCGCGGATAGATCACGATATTAACAACGTGAATTAATATTACGATAATATTAAGAAACTTCAGATCAGTATATATCCGAAAAAAGTATCGCTGTGTTTTCATAGGAAAAGAAACAAAACAAAGTGAACGATGTTTAATCAACGCGTGAATCGTTGAATCCGACAACCCCTTCGCAAGTTCCTTCTCAAATATGAATTAGTCGTAAGGGCTCCGAAAGTTAAATCATGTAGCGAACTGCCGAGCTTGCGACATCGAGACGACACGATTTCTCGTTTTTTGGATGCACAACACGCGACTCAACTCATGACTTTGTAACAGAGCGTGCTTGAAAATCATTTTTCAGGATTACTTGATTTTCGATGGATGTTGTGCTGAGATCTCATCCCCTAATTGTTTGTGAAAACGAAATAGATGGCGTTCGTTGGAATCTGTTACATAGTAGAAACTTTTGCGTATCCAATTCATATTATGCTGAGACGCTAAAGTGCATACAAATTTCTTCGATAGTTTCATTACTCATTTCTCATTGAAATTCATCATTAAAAAACATTACATATTTTATTGAGATATGACTAATTCATGTTTCTACTTCTATTTAAAGAAAATTTGTAACTGTTAGACATACTTTTTAGCAATTTATTGTAATGTTTCGAATTGTGTTTAAGGTGACTCATCTACAATGGCTTAATAATTCAATTCTTTCAGCGTAAACAAAGATACTTATCCCAAACTAGATTTTCCTAATTTTATACTGGTATTTCACATATCTTAAGAGTTGTTAATAATTCAGTACATTTCTTTTTCTTATTGAAAGTTAAAGTTTTATCTGAAATGATTTGTCAATTATATGTAAACAATTAAAATCGGTTTGAGAGATGTCGTTTAAATAATCGATTGATGTCATCACGTTTTGTAATATTTTGAGCGTTAGCTAGTAAATTCCTGTGATAATCCTATTTCGTGTTTTATTGCTGTATTAATTAATGTTACATAGAAGCATTGTAAAAATAATAACGAATGTTATTGTTATTATTATATTTTCGGCATCGAGACACCTAGCCACCAAAAAAATATTTATGCTCTCAAAAATTATTATTAAATTTTATCACATTTAATTTAAATTATTAAATGTGACAAGTTCGTTATTACAAATTCAGAATCCTAAAATGACCCAATTCGATTTTTGCAGCAATCAAATTCACCAATTTATCCGCACGTATTCCAAAATACCATGGTACCATTGTCGTTTCGTCAATTAAGCAAGCCAAACAGGAACTGTACAAAATCACCGAAAAAGAACACTTGGAAACTGTTTCCATAGATTTGTACACGTATGCCGTGCGTGAACAAACATGTTCCCCTTTTGCAATCAACGACGTAACGCCGAAAGTCCGGTGAAAAATCATTTTCCTTTCGGTGGAAATCGCAAGGGGTGCATGCAGCGTGTGAACGAATCTTGAGGGCCCGGCGTTTTCAGTGTCGTCGAGCTCGTTTCCACAGTTATAAAAAAACAAGAAATTAAACCACGACCACGAAAGGAACTACGAACGGCTGTACGTAATGTAAAAATACTAAGCGTAGAAAAACAGAGAGAGAGAATGTATCTATATCGATTATATCACGTGACACGTTGTCACGCGACGTGTGCATGTAAATTTATTATAAATAAATTATTATAAAGCAGCAACACCATTTTTTTTCTTCTGATGCGTCAACGTTACACTTTATTCCGTGGATGTACATTTTCATTGATTTTTCGTTGTTTAAAGTAGCATAAATTAGATCGAATTGAAATCCGCATTACAAACGTTTGCCTGTGTTTCGTCTTTCTCAGGAATGTGTGCCCTTACAGTTCGTTTGGTACGTAACGTGTATATGTAATGCTTAACGCTAAAACTTGTTAATTAATATTCGCAAAGATGAAATTAAGTGTTCTCTGATCATTTATTTCGTTCGTTCCAAATGAGAAAGGAAAATGATACATAATAAACATGCGCTTAGAAATTATATGAATATCTTCGATTCGTTTCTACACTTTTACGCGTATTGTCAGGAAAATTACAAGTATTTGTTCCGTGGAGCTTTGAGGTAAAGAGCGGAGGAACGATCAGTCACTGACCAATTTTTTTTTCCGTTATATACTACTTATTCGCTAGAATACTATACTATAAAAGTCTCCGACGATAACCGTCCAAAAATGAATTACTCACTTTTTCGCATTTATCAAAAGAACGTACTGAAAATGTTTATATAAAGCAGTCGCGTAATAAAATTAAAATAAATCACAATAATTATGGGACGAGGCGTCGATAAATAAGTGGTTCGAAAAATAAAAAAAAAGTTTCATTCATCGCGCCGACCCCCGTGTTTCACTCGTAAACTAAAAATTTCACTTTTCATGGAAATTTTATAGAATATTCCAAGTTCACTGTTGGCGAAACAAAATAAAATGACAATCTTTCCAGGAACTGATTCAAAAAATTTTAACGCGTACATACACGTCAGAAGTCAACCGTTGCCACTCAAAATTTGACATAATTTTATATTATATTATCAAACATTAACAAAACAGACGAGGTGTTCTCATAATGTATAATATATGGAATGTCCTTTGTTTATTCTACGTGTATGCACATTTGTATTGTATATATACATGCATATATTATGCGTATTGTCGTCTATGCACGATATTATAAATACAGCAATTAAATACATTATCGACAGGTGTGGGTGGATCTTCTAGTGGTCTAACTACTGACCCTTCACGGGCTTCAGCACATTCTCTGTGAACTGACCGACGATATTGCCCCTCGGGTGGTAACACGCCACCACCACGCAAGTTCCACCCGTCTTGGCTATCGCTATGCCCATCTCAGTGGTGTTTTTCCAAACGATTTGTGTAAAATGGCCTAAAATAAGAAAAATACAATTTTATAGTACTTGTAATTTTCTCCGGTAAATATACTACTCTAATTAAAATGGATGAGCATAAAACAAGACAATAAACAGTACAAGTTTATGTACATGACATGTACAAAAAACCTTCCAAATTGGCAGTATGACAGAAAACGGCGACCAATTTATTTTCCAATTTTTTACTATTATTATCTCTGTGTATATTACGAATAATTAATAAATCGGGTCTTTTTTTGCGATGTTTTACGTACATGTGTTTAAAACCCTCGGCTCCGTTCCGTATTTGTGATCCTTCCGTTCTGCATACCACTTCGAGACAACTTCCCGTGCCGGTACAATCAACTTTGGATCGGAGCATTGCATGGAGTAGATGTTCTCTCCGTACGGAGACGTTGACTGTGGGACCAGTTTGTTCGTGTTCAGTAACGTGTTCGCCCACGCCTGTTGATAGCGAAAAAAAATGTTGTAATCGAACATTAACTCCTAGCCTGGTCACGTACGGTCAGTATCGTCCTGGCTAAGCCATGATCGCAGTGAGCTGTACGACCAACTTGTAATTGAATTAAAAAGTTTCAAATCATTACTAATCGTCAGTCAGCTGCCGATACATGAGTATAATGTAGCTTGAAAGAATTCACTTTCATTTCGAGATGATAACATTAATGTGCAAATGAATTTTAATTTTTTAGAAACTTGGAAAGGCATGCCGATTTTTATTACAGCCCGATCCACCATAGGTAATCATTATATCACGATAATGTAAAAAATGTATAACTCACAAAACATTTTGTATAAAAACATATCCACGATCGTTTAACAAGTCTCTAAAAACTTTGCCGCAATTATAATCATGCATTATCCTAATGTTTCAATAACGAGATATTTTCACGAGAAAGAATGTATTGTAATATTCGAACACAGGTAAGCCATAAGAAGTTCTGTACTCTATTGTCAATTGATTTCCGACGAACCTGTCGTTTCATGGAATGTTTAAACTATCGATCGAATATTTTGAACAATCGAATATAATGCGTGAGAAATATACCTTAGCGGCAGACGTTAATTCTGCGCTTAACCTCAGGTCTGGAACACGATGTTTCCTTCTGTACTCGTTGTGGACCAGCAAGGCATCCTGTTGCCACTTGTGTTCGTCTAACATGTAATAGGTTTTCGCATCCAAATAGCTCATTTTCTTACTGGGACTCGATGTCACAGGCGGAAGAACGTTCTCTATGAAACTGCCCAAAAAGTTTCCGGCAGGATTGTAATTACAGACGACGTAAACCTCGCCGTTTCGATTCCTCGCCATGCCGACGCCTAATTCAGTGCTATCCCTCCACACAACTTGTGTGAAGTGTCCAGTCTTTAAAGTGGTGGGCTCTTTGCTATACTGGTGCAACACTTCTTCAGCATACCTGCATGAAAGAAGTTACGAATGTGAATATGCATCGGAATACACGTATCTGAAATGTATAAATTATGAACAGGACATGTTCTTTGAACAATCCATTAAAAATTATACGCTTGGTCGAGGTCCGACTTCGAACGAATATGTTCCGCGATAATTTCGTCTGGGTTCTGTAGTTAATTAAGATTGGTAATTGTTTTTATTGCTGGCGACAAAAATGTATTCTTGCCACGCGATAATTGATGAGCACGTTCTATCTGAATAAATGCGGACATTTCGTAAAGAAAACTAGACGATTTTTTTTACTAGCTCTTCGTTTTAAAGAAACGATGTATAAACTGATATTTTTTAAGACGAAATTCTTGCCAAATTCTTTCGAGAGTAGCATTTCAATCGCATGATTAAGAACGCATTTAATAAATGCAAATTCCAGTTACTTACCATTCGTTTACCGGCTCATCACCGCCTACGATAGTCTTTGGATTAGAGCTCCACATACAATATAAATTCTCGCCATAATCTATGTTTGCCCTGTGCTCTAGCCTACCCCTGGCAGCCAGTATATTAGCCCAGTCCTGACTCGTTTTACACAACTAGAAACAAACGTGGGTTTATTAGCATTCTTTAGCGTTCTTCGAAGTTGCGATAACAAATTGATAACACCATAAAAGAAATAGATAAAACCGATGAATTTTGGTTAACACAGTCAACTGTACAATTCAAGCTGGATGTAATTTATAATATTATTTTGAAAAAAAAGTAACCTGTTTGTTGAGACGCAGCGGTGATACTCCATGTCTCAAGCGGTACAAATTGTGCGTCTCTAGGCAAACGTTGATAAATTCCTTAGGCGGTCCCGATCTACGCACAGACGGTTTACGTGTGTCAATCTTTCTTATCTATAACATACAGAAAGAATTCTGCGTAACAGATGAAATTTGTGTGAGACATAAATCAAACGATTTACGAATGCGTGCGTGTTTCAATTTCGCTGATAAACTGGTATACATTGGTTAATATGTGTCACGAGGAACAACTCAGATTTTTTGATCTGAAACTTTTGTTCGCAATTTAACGATACAACGTGCTGTCATTGAATCACAGTGATATACCATATGATTTATTATATATATATATACCACGAATAAGTGGGGACAAATATATTATGACTCTTTAGTGGTAGACTGTTTTCAAGTACCATTTTTCGAAAAAATAAAAGTCACTTGTAAAAATTCATTTTCCAACAACGAACATATGTGTGTGCACGCGTGCAGTCACGGTCAAAGCGAAAACACGCCATCACCCGGAGTACAGCAATGAAGCTGGTGACGTTCCTAATAACCTAGATGCGGAATACCCAATGGGAAGTGGACTGACTGGCAGAACTTATTTCCCATCGTTCTATCACAACACGATCATTTCCAGCGCGGCAGTCAGGAAGCAAGCTATCGTGAAATCGTCAAGTTTTCCTTTATCGCGGTGTCTTCCAGTGACGGGGTTCCCCGCGACTCCTCGCAGCGACGGCTCCGAATGCAACAAGCAGCCAGAAATACTTAGTTAATTTGGATTTTATCGAACTTTTGTACGTCGAGACGATTTTACGGGAGAATTTGCATCGCTAATTAATTAATTGGATCGTTCAGTCCTCGATACCAGCGGCAAACTTCAGATACTTCTGTCCCCGAGGGGCAGTATCGAACGGCTACCGTGTATTTTTAATTTCCGTGCAAATGTCAAGCGACGTTTCGTTGATCGCTTGATAAACAAGCCGGTCGATCCAAGCTGCTGCGAACCCAAGTGGTGCGAATTGATCAAAGTTTTACGAATGAAGTTTTCATTTAATCGGAGTGGAAAAGTTCGCGAGCAAGTTCCATTTCAACGTGCCGAGTTCGTTTAAGTAATTTCGATTTGTCTGCGGATAATATATGTCGCGGTACATGTATGTAGAATGTGATTATTGGTGGTACGTAGGGTGAGTCACGATCAATTGGATTTTCGCTTTGACTATTTCGCTACTAATGAACATTGTCTGACAATGGCAAAATAGCTACAGCGTTTGCCAGATTTTTGGTACGCCACTATTCGTATATAATACGCCAACAGTGGTGCGAGTCGATTTTTAAAAAAGCAACAGTAAAAGGGCTGAGGCACTTATAAATGTGTACGGAAAAGGGAAGTAAGAAATATTCGTTCCTTCGATAGTGCGTAATATCTCAGTTCAGTGATCAATAAAAGTTAATTATCGTCGTGTAAAAAGCAACGAAAGTGACGAACGATTCAAGCATTCGACAATCGACCATTTTCGACGTCTAATAATAAAGAGCCAAAAACTGGTACCACCTTTCTCGCGGAATGTCACCAATGGCGAGGAATCAGAAGAATCTCAGTCCCAAATCGCGTTCCAACCCCCCGAAAAAACTTTGTTCGCTCCCTGCCAATTCCCTATTTATACCCCTTTCTCCCCGAGCCTTTCCCTCTGCAGGTCAGTGTGCTGGCCCGCCCCGTGCCCTCGAGCGGTAGGAATAAATAGAAAACGAAGCAGCGTCGATGGACAGCCCGCAAACCAGGCCGGGAAAAATCGCCGGAGCACGCCAAATCGACTCTTGAAGGCGATTAGTCATCGTTGCGAGAGTAACGATTTCACGAGGCAACGTGCACGACAGTTCGTAGACGAGTGTCTAGAAAAGGGAACGATCCTGAGTCATCGACAGATGCCAACGTACCCTGGATGTCGCTCGCTCGTCCACGCACGGAGGCGTCGCGACGACGCGTCTTGTCACGTGCGCGCGTGAACACGCGACGATGATTTACTTTTGCCGTTTACCCCTTGAAACGGTGAGCGTGTAGTTACGAAATCGTGCACGCTCCTCTGCTACCTTTCGTTTCGGTATCCACGCGTCTCTGGCACGGCCTTTGACGGTGAGTAATGAAAAGGGAATCGCTGTCTAGCTTTTCGACGGGGGTGATTTATCGCGGTGGCTCGTAGAGTGACAGTGGATGAAACAGTTAGATCTCAAAGAGTTATCGACTTTCTGTGGCAGTTTTTGTTTGTTTGTGTTTGCGATGTTAACTTGTTAATTTGGAGAAGCTGCGATCGTTGTGTTGCTGTTTCACCTATTGCTTCGACATTTTTATCGACGTTTTGGCACCGAGTGCAATCGTTTTACATTATTATTGTAAGGGGGTATGACTGTGAGGTGAAAGGTATAATAATAGAACATTCGTGCATTTATGAGTTCACCGGTTGTTATCATAATTTGTTTTCGTATAGAACTTGATTTCTTCCGAAGATTCGGTAGATGCTTATTATAAAAGCATCATCTTATTCGGATTGGTAAGAAGGAAAAGCATCCTCTGTCCGATGTCGCCTTTAAGCACTATCAATATAATAAGTATAAATGTAAGGTGGTACAAATATCCTCTACATAAATCCACATCACTCGATTCCGACTTTGTATTAAATATGACTGTTTCATTTGAAACTTTTTACAGCTGAGAAAATTCAGCTCTGAAATAAAACAATTCTACTAATTTAAGATTAGTTTCGGGACGCATACATAAGAACCGAATACAATATGTCGGTTAAGATTCCTTAACGTCCCAGGATTAAAGTTTGATCATAAAACGAAACATCTCCCATACCGAAAACTATCTGCAATCGTGCGATCGATCACAGTAAAGTATATTTACCGGTGTCGACGAGTATCTTGCAGAATCGGGAGACGCCGACGATGACCTGGCACTGCTGCAAGACATGCCATCACTTCCTAAACTGCCGTGAAAACTGCCGTGCAAGGAATTCGACAGAGGCCCTGGAGAAGCCGGTGACGCCGTCAAAGGAGACTTCGATCTCACTGAATCTGTCCTCGACCTGCAAATCAGTAAATCAATTATACGCTCGTAGCAGACGTACGACATGCCTTTGATTTTCGAGACAGTGTCACTCGTGGCGTGTGGTGCACGCGTTTACTCGCGCAAGCAACTTCTATAGAAAGTTTCCTCGGAAACAATGAGGCTGTAGTCGCTTGCCGGCGTTCAAGCTGTCATGTCGCCGAGATTCGATTTAACTCCATTCGAATCTCGATAGGTCGGGTTGGAAAGCAGCAGCTCGGGGGGGTTAGATGCGCATTGAAAGCGAATTCAACTGATTGATATCGAGAGAACCACTCTCTTCGGGGTTACATATTGTTTAGTGAAAAATTCATAACGGGCAGTGGCAACGGTTTATGATATGAACAAAAAAAAAGCAATATCCAAACAGTTCTATAGACTCACGGACAAACACCTCCGCCCCCAAAATGTTCTTGGAATTGCTTTAAAAAAATGGAAACAAGCAAGCATTTCGTTGAATCGTTTTTCCAGTTAAACTTAATTGTCTGTCACTAGCTCTGTCCCCAGCTTGGTTCGCTTTCATCTTCGAAATTATTTGCTGCGGGCTTCCCTACGTGCTGAATACAGAAACGTGTTTTTCTTAAAAACGTCCACGGTTTCTGGAACACGTGCGCGACACGTCTTCCGATAGAACGTCTGAATACCATCATCTAACAACTCCTGGATCCGCGTGGTTTTGCCAGATGTTGAACACATTCTCGAATCGACAAGTTTATCGCAATTTCGCCAGATGTTTTTTAAATCGTCAGTTCCGTGTATCGTATGATTAGATCGGCTTTTAAAATCGAATTTCTGCTTCGAAGCGAATAAGCGGAAATTGTATCGCCGAAAAGAGCGGTTCTTCAAAACTATAATTACAGCAAAGGGTATTTACAACGTTCAGTACATGAAGGATGAAATTATTTTCACTGTATCTGTAAGGGCTTTTTGTATTTAACACGTCCCCCTGTCATCGAAATCGCGTGTCGTTGATAGTTAAGGTGTTTCAGTTCAAACATAAAATACTTAAACTCCTCGCTGGTTTAGAAGTGAACATGTTCCTCGAATTAAGCTTAGCAGAAAACGAAAATCATTCCTCGAAAATTCGTGGATTAAGAATAAGCATAATCAAGTCGTCCCAAATTAAGCAAAACAGTGCGACACATCGCTCGTATACTATCTTTAGAGTCAAGTGATTCAAGAAACGTTCCGATTCACCCCTTCAGACCTTTCCACCAAATGCATTTCGAGGGGTAAGAGAATTCCCGACTGCAACAGCCCCATATGAAAGACAAGCAAAACGTTCGACCGGCGGGGAACGTGTTAAATTAGCGTCAGTTTCTCTTCAGCCTCGTTTCTCGTTCATCGGGACGCTGAATCAAACGCAATTAAACGAGTGTAAGCAACATTAAAGCAGGACGGGGTTGTTCGCGCGTACTTCAACGATCCACTCAAATTCTGGCCACGAATTCGCAGACAGAAGCCGTTTGTGACTAGTATGGACAAAAGCTGAAAGGCCATGGAAGGCGTGCGCCCAATCTCTCGATAATTCCCTCGCTCCCCACCATTCAAAAAAAAAAAGATCGTTGCAATGCATGCACAACGTAAATTAAAGCGATCAAACGAGAAGAACGTCTAGCAGTGCTTCGTGAAATTGCACGAGTGCCACTAATCTATTTCTAGTGCGTTTTGCACCGCGTGCTGAATACTGTGATCGCCGGCTCCATACGCACGCAAACGTATATTTGTTGCAAAATATTCTTAATTGTTTCATTTCAATTAACGCAACGCGGATGCCAGAAACTCCCTCTTCTACGAGAACGTACGTTATTCTTACTTCCTTAGAAGCTGCAGATTCTTAAGATCGAAGAAAACAAGTGGAATGACGGCTGAATGTGAAACATGTGTACACCTCTAATGTGCTATCAACGATTCAGTTACATTTTTATAAATTGCGGAACTCTATTCGAAATAAATAATATACGTACCAAATTATGAGAAATATTATTTTGTAAAATTATTACGTATAACGATCTTAATTTACGAAAGTGTAAAAATATGCATAAAAATTACTGAAAACCTTACTGCGTCTCCGTCATTTAGTAAAAAAAAATATGTAAAATACGTGTGAAAAGGTGGTAGCCAGTTACGAAGTAAGGCCTAAGACCTTGGAGCACCTCAAACTCCAGGAATCAGAATCTCCTTGGTCCCCGAGTTGTGAAACCAATCTTGGACGAGTCTAAGGCCCGGAGAACCTAGCCTTCCCGACCTTGCGACCGCGAGACCAGTCTTAGGACACCGCAAGGTGCGGGGATTCTGAGCTTCTTGACTCTGAGGTCGTAGACTCACGCTAACGTCAAGCCCAAATCCGAAAATCTCAACCGCTCTAATCCTTGCACCATTGGCGAGGAGCAAGGGCCCTATGGCCAAGAAGGTTTACGAACTCCAGTGTCAAGGATTCTCACGGTTCCCGGACCTTGGAGTAACACGCAACTGAACTTGCAGCTCAGCGATCACAGTAGGTAAGCCGACAAGATTCCAGAAACCATAGGGAACATCGTCAATGTCAAGAGAGTATCTTTAATCTGCAGCTCAAAGAAAGGATCTTTCGTTATCGACTTCCAATCGGAAATCGACGTCAACGCGATTCACACATTGCAGAGATCTCTTTGGTGAGCTCAATCAACCAGAGAGAGAGAGAGAGAGAGAGAGAGGGACCAAACGCGACGGGGCAGCGAACGACTGCCCCATGGAAAATGGACAGAAAGCGAAGCTTTTTCAACGCGACCCCAAACACCGCTGCTCCATTTGTCGCGCAACAATTCAGCGTGTTTACAGTATCGGCATTCAGGCGGTGAAGTAGCGACGAAGAAGCCGAGAGAAAGCGGCGTGGGACAAGAGGAACGTCGTGGAACACGCTAAAGCCCTGGCAAGAATTACGCTTTCGTTTCAGTTTCAGCTGGTTCACGCGCTCGCGAGTGCTTCGACAGGCCGCGCCGTCCTCCGCGCGTACACGCGCGTACTTCCTTCTTCCTACGAGTCTTCTCGATCACGGCCACGGTCGCTACCAGAAGAAAACTTGCTCCGTCCTTTCTCGCGGCCCGCTGGCCCCCCCACCGTCGACAGCAATTTATTAACCCTCGCGAAACTTTCAAGCCTCAAGAGCAACGGTACACGCACCGAAGAGGGCATTGTTCTCCGCGGACGTAAATTTGGAAAGTTGGACAGCCGGATTTTTGCTAATCGCGAACCCGCGAGCTTCTAATTCTGTAAACGCTCGCGTGTCGGGGAGTCTTGTTTCGTTTCAACCCTTTGGGGTCCGAATTGCATTACCGTTATTTGAACATAATTTTGTCTGAAACGAGATCAAGCAAGGCATTGTTCCAAATGAAATATTTTCTGCGAACATTTGATTATGAATCGTGTCAAAAAACTTCGAAGAAGTAATATGCGTCGCTAGTTCCACCGATATTGTAAATTCATGGCAACCTGACAGTCGGGTAATAAAGGGTCGAATGAACAACTCGAACCTTGCACTCTATCTATTCCTTTCTCCAATTCCGATAATTCAAACATCAAGGAAATATAATAGAAAAGTCAACTCTATATCACCATATCGATTTCCCATTCACGAATTTTGCTCCTCCCTTTACATACATGAAACATGTATCAACAATGGCTTGCATTCCCTTTAAAAAAAAAAAACCTCCATGCGATAAATGAACTTTCCCTCGGCTTCGCCAAGTCGTCTAGATCATTACTACTAAAACTAAGGCCGTTCACCGAGCCTAACGAAGCCCTGAAAAGCATGACGACGTACAAACGTTGACTCCCTTCATTTTCTTGTTTTCCCCCCTGTCCCTTAACGCCATCAAATCGTCGCGCACTCTCGTTCACACGCTGTTCGGCTTCGTTAAGATCGGCGTTTGGCTTGGCTGCAAGTCTGCACCATAGGTGAATACCTTTCGGGCGACAACTGGTCGACAAAGCCGACCACCTTCTTTTTTGTTCCATTAACGCTGAGCGAGGGCATACTACAAGGAGGGGTAACGATTTACGATGTATACAAGCAGAGTATCCTTTGACTGTTACTTAAAGTTATTGTTAGCCTGCTGTTCAAGATGTCCCGAGCGAAATTAACGCGAGAAACGCATCGAATCACGAATCAATTAACACCGAGGCGAACTTCAAAAGGAGCCGCGCACACCTGAGATCTGTAGCGACTGAGAAATGGAATTCTCGACGGAAACGTCACCGCTTTTGTCTTCAATGGGACAAGTGTTGGAAGTAATTAATCCTCTAAGAAAGGAAGGGCGAACGTCCGAATGGATTACGACGTACGGTTGTATGTATGTTATTTATCGGTTATACAAATTCTCGTAAAATTTATCGAGATTTAATAGCGCCATGAGAAAGCAGATAACTTCTTACATACATACATGTGTTAAGCAGAGAATTATAGATTAGGCAAAAACACGCGTAAACAAAGAGATATCGTTGCGTATGCCTCGTGAAATTACATGGTCACGTAAGCAAGGAAGATATAAATTGAGTAATGAGGCAAAAAAATCAGCTGATCAAACTTCAGTCATTAATCACATGCTGATTGAAAAAGTTGTTTTGATCGGTTAAAGGCCGCTTGTCAGTTTCAGAATACATATACGTATGTATAGTATAAATGTTTCCATCGGTTCGATGAAAAGGCGGAATTTCAGCTGGCATTTTCATAAAAAATGAACGGCGTAAAAGTTATTTTTCAGAATTACATATATTGAAACGAACAAAATAATATGAAAATACTTTTTAACAGCTCTCAGGTGGCAGAAGATGGATCGAAATAGAGATACATATATCCTAAGTAAACGAACTTCTTATCTCTTATCTGAATTCCGGTAGACCACGATCGTCTATTTTAGAGTTTTTCCTCGGGACAGCTTGAATTAATGTACACAAATGTATGTATGTTTTCATGTATATTTATACATATGGAAAAACGGACTCTGTATTTATCACAACCCAAAAATGGATGAATTGTAATCTACGTTAAATGAAATATTTTATGTATATTCTGAAGACAAACTTGAAGTCCTATGGACAAAGTGATTAGAAAAGCACACTTGTTTACAACTCATGCATTTTTTTCAATAATCTTTGGAATACGTAACAATCCCACTGTTCGAAACACACCGAGAATTGCAAGGCTGTATAAACTGAAAGTAAAATACAATTTCATAGATTGCACTTATTTCTTTTTTTAAATAAAACGATCGATATGGCCCCGGTAATTTGATTTTCGGGATACAATCTTTTCGGGGGTGTCCAATTGTAAGTTCATAACATAGTTTTCTTCAAAAAGTTATACCACAAATAAAGATCATAGAGCAATACGAAAACAACTATTAATATACTTCAAAACATTTATACAATAACTTGATGTTCAAATTTATTACTCACGAGCCCCGTGTTTAAATACAAAATTCATACTTATTAATAAAACTTGACGAGTTGAAAGAATGCCACGCTCAACAAGTAATCCTCCATTTGTGCCGAACAACGTACTACAGGAATATCACAAACTTTTCTGCTATCAAAAAAAAAATAAATAAAACACCTACATGTGCGCGGAAACTATATTCAACTACGCTATTTTGAAAACAGTATGTCCGCAGAATAGAGAAAAACCGAAAGGACGAAATGGCTCTCATGTGGACGCGTCGAACATACCACTTCGTTTATACGCATACGTTCAAGAAAGCGCAGGTTCTCCTGTGTTCCCCCCTTAGCTAGATTAATTAAGAGAAAATTACACATACCTGTTTGACTTTGGCGTAACGATGTCCCTAGTTTCAGACGTGTATTTCCTTTCAGCCCGACCACCGCTGAAAAGCTCGACGGTCTCCCTGGTAACCGTTTCCAGGAGAGGCTCACCACCCCTTCTACCCTTGCTGAAGGTCCTTTGATCCGTTTTACGGACCATGACCACCCTCGTCTGGGGTTGATTGAATTCATGACCGTGCATCGTTGGCGGAATCATCGCTAACGAGTGCGAGAGGGGCCCTCCGACTCGCGGAGACCTGTAACAGATTAAATATTTGCCATACAGGAAATGAGGAGATTTACATCGAATGCGTGGAAAAAATTAAGATGCTTTTTATGATATCGTTAACGTTACAATGGATATTGTATCGAGTAAATCTGCATAGAATGCGGTTCGATGTTTCATATTTCTTGCAACACATACGTATACATGTATATTGTTATAGGAAATCCGTTGTATAGACATTTACATAAGGGAAAGTTTGGTAAAAGCTAGATATTTATAGTTATGTAGAAAACACTTGGTCTATCTGGGAACTAAATTGTGCTGATGATTGTGCAGTGATTATTTAATGTTATTAAGGCTCACATGAATGCACACATGGATGCAATTTGTCACCCACGATTGGCGTATATCTTATCACAAAGGGGCAATTAAGCGAGCCCCCGATCCAATCTCTTAGCGCTATACATATTGCGAAGAGGAAAATAAATTCCATTTTGGAGTGCAGTAGTATTTGTACTCCACGCATTTTTATTGCAATTGCGAGGACTGGATGCAATTATTGAGGAATTAAATGAAACTTGGAATATCGTACGATTTCTTTTGCTTATGAAACTTTTACCTGGTTAAATCTCCGGCGGCCGCGAAATCGTCAGACGGTATTAAATTTTAACCCTTTAATGTTTTTACCAGATGAATATGTTCATAATCATTTGTGAATTTAGTTGTCGTATTTAAAAATGCGTGTGAACAATTATTTGGACACGTTTGCTTAAATTTCCACAGTTCTTTGCAAATGCCGTAAGCCTATTGGCATAAGCAAAACTATATTTTCTAACCGTCTGCAAATTTCTGGAAATCTGGGACCATTGTATCGGATACCTTATCTCAGCTCCTTGTATTCTCAATACAAGAAACGATAGTACTGTCGTCAACGGCGAAGTGTCTGTAGGCGGAAACCGTTTCAATGACTGCATTATAGGGAAGGAAACCACTATCAATTGTATTGGTCCACAATCATCTGACGAATAGGGTCTAATGGGCTTTATGAAATTGAGAAGTAGCTAGCTATGGAACCTTTTCCACGAATTATGTTACTTGTACACGCACCTGTGTCCAATATTTAAATTTGTTTTAATCCCGAAGACACTAAAAATTTCGAATTTCTTCCGTGTCGACGATAACAGCAAAATACGTATATCTTGTACGTTTCTTATTCTGAATATAATTATAATATGTAAGTTGATGAAACTATTAATTTCAAATATTTGAATAATAATACTATTATTTAACGCGTCGATGAACGTATCTACTTTATAATTTAGATACACCTGTAATTAAACATTCGTGATATCCATTTGATGATCAGTTATTTTCATTTTCATTAATACGAAATAACTTTTCAGTGCAGACACTTTTGCATACAACTTTCAACCCCTCAAACATTACTTGTAGCTGGATTCCTCTTACAAAGGATACTTCTATAACGGGAAATATGTTTCGCCCGGATACGTCTGTAATAAACGTTAGGTGGACACGTCTAATTACGACGTACGTGATAATAACATCTCCGGACCTATGAGCTAAGTATTCATAGCGATGAGTGAATAACCTAGTGTCGTGTGTAACATAGAATGTGGCAGTTTCAATGAAAATTTTAATCGATCGTTAGCCCAGTCTAGGAACAGAACAGATGGACCATCATTTGTTTCAGCTATTAAGAGATTACTAACTGAAAAAATATATAATTCCTTGAATGTCGTTTATTAAATATGCTATCAAGAATTAAGCACATACATGTTTCATTTAAATCTAACAAATAGAATTCAATTTCCTTTGATGAATGTATTTCAATTCTGTGATCTGCTGGTTTCAATGAATCTGTTCATTTACCTAATGAGTACTCTCATAGATTGAACTACAATTCATGCCGGTTATAACATATTTCTCTTTGATCATACAAAGTAGTGCTGGTTATCACAGAAAACGTCCACGTCTATCTATTTGCCGTAACACTACAGTATATCATAATTGTTTGTAATAAATAAGCTAAGAATCTGTAAGGTCGATCTCGCGTCTCTATTAATAGGAAATTGCGTTTCCTCACCGCTACGAATTTCACTCTACAATACTACTCCATTTCTGCAAATCGCAGTCTGCGATTGATTTATTTATCAAATTCAATATTTAAAAAAAATACTGTTCAGTCACCAACTACTAAGTCCTTTTTAACGTTGGAAATGTAGTGGTTGCTTTTTAATAATTATTGTTATCATTATTTGTAAATGCCATCAGAAGCTTGAAAACAATGAATGCATATTCTGCGGCAGATATACAATATTCTCGATCTCTGATGATAAAAAAACTTCGTTCTGTCATAACCAAGTAGATAAAAGATGCATGGATTCTTTAAAAACGGAGCACAATATACATGTAACGGAGTACAGTTCAAGAACGTGCAGTAATGTGAAAATATATACCCTATTGAAATAAAATCAACAGTATTAATCAATCGTAGGTAAAGTTAATATACCTTGAATCAAAATATAAAAATGCGATAAACCTCTTTTATTAATGTTTTCCTTATGTTAGTGAGAGAATGTTTAACACTAATGGTCATATTACCAGTCATTAGACGCGTAATAAAAATATTCGTCTCAAGATTTCCTTCCATCTCACCAATAAAGCCATTCACTATCTAACGAGACAATAAAATATATATCTCCCCGTTTAATAGCCGACACTGATCGTTCCAAATCGTTCGCATTATGCCCACTGTGCATATGTAACTATATTCATAATACGAAATTCCCTTTCAACAGAACGGTTTTTCGCGCGTCGAAAACTCTCGTAACCCAAAATTATGCACCCGATTGAGCCAGTTGCTCACCGAGGCCTCATTACCTTTAAAACTACGTTCACTAACTCCTCGTTAATCCCGCCGTTAACACGCCGTCAGATTCTCATTCCGCGAGCAATTAAGCTTGAGTTTCTCTCAGAAAACGCCGATGCGAACAACGTTCTTACGAATTCGTTCGTAAACTCGGGAGAACCGTCTTGGGCTGGCACAGGTAAAAGCTTCGCAAAGAGTTTACGATCAAGGGAAGACGGGGTCGCGCTCGAATCGGTGAAATTCTGATTCGACGATTGTGGAAACAGTCGACTGACAACGTTCGGCTTCGATGCGTTCCCCAGTGGAAAAAGTGAAGTTTGCCGATTGTAAACCATTTCGATATTGCCAGCGTGGTATAAATGAAAGCGCCTCGGGGCTACCTTGATTCCGATAAGAAGGTAAGCCAAAGTAGATCATATGTTGAATGATGGTGGCGTGAAGAACGTCGATTCTAATTATTGCCTCGTGCTCGCCGGTTGTGTTAATTGTAAAATTCAGTTACGTGTGTATCCTCGTGGGATTGTAATAATTTCTAGAAACCTGTGCACACGAACCGCTTTTGGAGACTGGAGTAATATAAATTTCTGGTTAGGCGAATAAGTAAATCAAAAATTTAAAAATTATTAAGATTACATCTTGATATACAATTGTTTTTGTGGTTAAATTGTGCACAAGCTTGACACAGTAGTTTTGTGGTGAAACTCTCTGTTCTATTGGAATTTTCCTATTTTTTTTCTCTATTTTAAATTTAAGAAACGTGCATCGTGAAAGATATTTCAAAAATTTGATATTTGAGAAGACCAAAAATTCTATCTGAAGAGAATTTAAATTAATTAAACGATCAGAGATTAGAATCAGGAATTAATTACTATTATTATTGAAACAAAACATAAATTTATTTGTATAACTAAATTAATATTAAAAATTACATTTTGGAGAAACAATGGCTTTAATTTATTGACGCAATGCATATTAAATTCTGCCCTGACAAAATTAAATATATTATCTTAGATTTGAGGAAAATAGCTGACGTAAACTTGCTGAATCGCCAACGCAAAAAAAGTTATACAGGTACCAGCAAAGATAAGAACTGAATTACGTAAATCTAAAATTTGCGATTCGACCCGCATTGGATTGCGACAAAAAAAGGATAGTTGAAATAAGATAGCGTTTTGCAAGCATCGATAATGCTAAAACCATAACGATTTACTCTGTACGAGTTTTTGCCTCCTTCCCGATGTCTAGCAATCGTTCTTGCACCTTCATTTTGTAATTTATCGACGTTTTTGCTATTGCTATTTCACATAAAGGATATTACACAAAAACGCTTCAAACCGTTTCATCTTTTCCTCAGTCTACATATGTCAATAATAAGTTTCCATGATATTTGGTACACAAAACCAAATCTCATGATTAAAATATCAAAGATAATTGACGCAAATAATATATTTCCTAAAAATATTTTTTCAATTCTCTGAGATCCCTAAAAAATTAATTTTGGAGTAACGTTAGTGTCTAAATAATTTTCATCCAAAACACCGAACCGACCTTTTACCAAACAAAGGAAAATACATCCACGTCTCTGTTCGGAAACAAGAAACCCTCACTAATTCTTCAGCTGTTATTAAAATACACGTACTTTAAAATCCATTTCGATTCCAACACAATATAGCATATACACACGATCAGCACGTACATTTACCCCTCATTCAATGAAACGTGCTATCCTAACAAATTAGCACAGCACCTTCGCTTATTTACAACTTAAACACAATTCGCGTCAAAACCAACCATTTACAAACCCGCCGCGTATTGCATTAAGCAAACGTGCCTCAAGAAACCCCATAACTCGACTATTCAATACCAACATTCCTGTCGTATCTCTCTCGCCCATCACGTGCACGTATTATATGTACGTGAACACGTCCCTCTGATACCGAAAGAAACTCACCGCAAACCTCAAGATCTCGATCCTCAGTATCCCCGGTCAAACGGAAACAACGATTTTCTCACGTCACTCGCGTCGAGATCAACGGATCGCCCGTTCGTCGATCACAGCCCAATCGAAACGACACCGATGGATATTCAATAAACAATCGAGAAATTGTTGACCACGGAGGCGGGACAAAATGAGTCGCACACAAAGTCAAAGGATGCGTCCTGATTTCGAAGCGGCGCGCGGCGGACAACGCTTCATGTTTCCGTTTCGCGGCTTCTAGATCCTCTCCTTCTCTCGGCGCGTCGCGACGGCGCGGCGCGTCGGCGTGCTGGAGCTCCGGCTCTCTCGATACAAACCGCACGACAGAACGAACAAAACTGGCACGAGTCGGGCCACGAGAAAGAGACGGGCCTCCGCTCTCGGAGAGGAAAGGTGGCCAATTAGCCGTTACTCGGCGCACATGCCTTTAACCAAGTATCCGGCGCAGCTGCAGCGCCTCTGCACGCTTCTCAGGAATCGCATTCATAAACGCGCAGGACGGAGCGGCGCGGCGCGGCGCGGCGCGGCGCGGCGGCGTCGAGTCGCCGCGCGTCGTTGCGTTTCCAGAAGTTGCATGCACTTTTTTTTGTTTTCGATCTGTTCCCCGTTTGTTTCTTCTCGTTCGCGGCCGCCTCGTGAGTGTTTTGTTTCGTTGTTGACTCGCCGCGGCAGCTTTGACGTTTCAGCGGATCAATGAAAGTGGCGGAGTGAACCGTTTCGTTGCTCCGATATCTGACAATTGCCGGGTGAAAGTAAGAAGCATATTTTTTTCATTTTCATTTTTGCTGCTTTCATTTTTGCCGACGTAGCTCTTCGAAGGTGTGATTCATTGTTATTAATTTACTGCGTATTTCGGTTTTCATTTCGTGGCGATTTTTACACAAATAAATGTGTAATTGCCTTTTGGTTTCAGTGTTTCGGCACGCACCTGCTTGCTATCAGTAGAAACTTTTTTATATAGAATGCTTGGTGAAAATGTCCTCGTCAACAAAAAAAATTAATTCCTTATATTTATATTTATAATCGAAATACTGATAGAAAGCTGCTACCCCCCCCCCCCCCCCCCTGTAAAATTATTTTCGTAGTTCATAATAAAATAACACGACTATATTGAGGAGACATTATGACTTGTACACCTTTTTTCGCACCTGAAACATGGCAGGCGTTTCTAGGTTCGAAAGTAAATGAAGCGCACGATAGAAGAAACGGATACGGCAATGTTGTAACTAACATCCTCAGAACTTCGTGATTATGAATGTACAGTGCAAAATGAAGAATTACGAATTATCGTGCAATACCATACAAATTACTCGAGATGCTTTTATTTGCGTCATTCGATAACATAATTCTGCCGTTTCGGGCGATAATGTTATATTTCAAGAATAATTGACGGAAGCAAAAGAGCATTGTTTTTATACTGAATTATCAACCAACGAAACAACTCCCCCCCCCCCATCACTTCCCCATTTGTTTTTATACTAAATCATCAACCAACGAAAAAAAAACCAAAATCCCCCAGTATCACTTCCCCATTCGAAACGAATTTCCTCATTTTCCACCACGAAATTCTTCATTCACTTGTTCCAATCTTGCTGCACCACAAAAACCCACCTAACACTCGAATTCCTTCCCCCCTGTTGCGTCTCATCAACGGCAACGGTACAGTTTCTTAACAACCCAGAAAATTCTAGTCCGATCCGTATCTCGAATTTCACAACCAGAAATAAACATATACGTGTACAGGTTTAAACGGCGCACTCCTTTTAACTATTTCCACCGCGAAAAGAAGCGTCCTCTGTCGCTTCAAAGAAACGAAGGAAGAGGAAAGTTGCAATGAGTTCCACTAAATTATACGAACAGTCCCGGGCGGGGGGGGGGGGGGGGGGGGGTGTTGGAGACAGCGTAAAATAGGAGATAGGCGGAGAGACGGCGAGACAACGAAACGACCGAGAGGGATAAAAACCGAAACGATTTTATCGAAACGCATCCTGCGCGCGGTTTCTTCCGCTTTCGCGACAAGGTGTAACCACGGTGCGCTGCGCTGCGCGGAAAGCCAGCGTAATAATTGGAGAACGAAGATGTACGGCTGAGCGAGTACCGCTACTTCGGCTGACCGGAATCACTGCTCTGGAACAGCACGGTACTTGCTCCAACCTCTCTCTCTTTCTCTCTTTCTCTTTCTTTTCATCTTTCTTTTTTCACCCCGCAGCATCATCAACGTGTTCGGAGAGATGATGTGACGACACCCCAAACACCTGTACCGATGCCCGAAAGATGTTTCTTGCGAGTACACAATCGTCGGTCCTGTTGAAATCGATTTCTAGAAGACCATTAATTACAACCAATTGTGACTTCGAAACGGACGAGAATGGATCTTATGATGGAGCTTGACGATAAAATGTGGGAGGCCCTCACGGAGGTACGCTGCTGGGCAAACTTTTGGGCCCAGCGGGCGTCTCAAATATACAGAAATTGGCACGATCTAGTAATGATTTTAAGTTGAACATTGAGGAGCGTAATATGCACAACGGTAGAAGTCGAAACAACAAGTTGATTGCTCACTACGTGTCCCTTTACCAAATTTTCGTTGCGTGTCGGAACTGATTTTTAAAGGCATAATCTCTGTCAAGCTAACGATTATTGGTATAATAAATAATGGGGCTACGCGCAAATGAAAATACTTTCAACACTGTTCACCCGGAAATGTTGCATCGAAAACTCGCGGCAATACTGTCTGTGTATATAGTATATTATATAAAACATAACAGCATATAAATTAAATGATTTTACGATTTTAGAAGTTTATGACACGATATATTCGAACCGTCATGTATTTTGTACCTACGTTTATCATCTTTATTGCCACGGTCAGATGGTTGAACAATCGCTTGTATACCTGTGTAGGTATGCCTGACTTAACGCTGGTAAGGATTGAACCGTGACAGATGGGAAGACAGTTGTTAGAGATAGGAAGGAAATTTCAGTAACACTGAGAACAGATATTTTACTAAGATACCTGAAGATTAAGAATCACGATTAGATGTGCATTCAGTTATGTACCTCTTACCTAATCACCAGACGCACTGAAATAATTTGACACTCGCAGTGTGCTTCAATAATGAACTTTTCGCTGAATCGCGATAGTAAATTTTCTATCTCGCTATAAATATGACAACTATATTTCATCGCTAATATAAGACTGAAAGTATACACAAGAACCGAACTTCGAGGGAACGAATGTTTTATCATTCCATTCCACACGCACACTTTTCTTTACACGAATTGTGTGATTTACCGTCAAAGTTAATTTACTATCAACACGTGACCATTATTCACCAAACCACACGATCGCGTAACAAGCGGTACCCCGCCACATGAAGAACAGTGAAACGTAAAATGGCCAGTTACGAAGAGGACAATGGAAGCCTTACGAGGTATATGTATGTATACCGTGAAGAAAGGAAGGGACGTGACGAGGATATTTTGGCTACGTTTTGTGTGCTTTCCGCTAAATTATCCACGGTTACGTGGCGTCAATAATTCTTCCGTTATGTTTCAGGTGTTTGGTGAGTCCGCCCCTTTATCGTACACACCGAGCACCCACCTGATCGTAAGAAAATGTTAGTTCAGGTCAAAAGGATTCCTGACTATCCTATATGTTGCGTTCATATTCAGAATTTAAATTCAGTATTAATGATACATTCTTATCCGAATTTTCCCAGAAATATTCCAAAAGACTGGCTTTAATCCTACTAATATTAAAAACTGGATGTTGTTAGGTATGTCACATGAAACCAAATTAAAGCTAACGCTTAACTCTTGCCAGCAATATTATTAAAATAAATAATTCCCGAAGCACAAAGAATATCTAAAGGAATCCAAAAGAAATTCCTCCCAAAATTCCAAAATGAAATATAGGAAATATAATAGAACAGTAACTCCTCCACAGAAACATCAGGCATTTAGTAATCAAATTTCCAAACGTTCAACAACATTCGCGGCATGTACATTTCGTAGAAGTGTTATGTAGTCAAGCTAGCTATTCTTCTTTTTACGATGCACATGTAAAGTACACTTTTGCATTTAGATAAGGAACGCAACATTGTTCACCGCGAGTAATGAAATAACGCGTACGCGATACGATCGCTTACCAAGGATGTTGTGATTAAGCAAAGAGCATAAACTGAACTTACTATACGACATCTTTCGAATGAAGCGCGTGCCATATGTTCCCTGACCACCGCAATGCCCATAGCAGATCGATAATCCGACACTGAAGCTCGCCAATTCTCAATGAACGGATTCAGCGTGCGGCTCCAAAACGATGGATATGTTTTTCCTAGTTGCTGAGTTTTTACAATAATGAAGAATAGAAAAAATGATTCTATACGCTCATCGCGAGTACGTCATGTTGCATATTTACGTGTACATAGTTGTGAAGGTAATTGAAAAGATTTACGAAATGTCTGCAGTTACGTTACGTAATATTTTAGCCAAAATTTTGTACATCGTATTCAGTCTTCGCTGAATATAATCTATTTATTCTGCCCTAATTGCACTTCGGTGCAACGCAATTCCATTGATGCAGTTGATCCGATTGAAAACTCTGGTTTAATTGATTTAAGTATTCACAGAGTTCGAACTCGCCGTTTCGCGCTGGTTCACGCGACAAAACTGTTCGATCGTGATTAAACGCTTGATTTGAAAATAGCTGAGGATTGATAACGCGAGCACTGCATAATTTTGAGCGTGACACGGAATACTGTCGGTCTTTCAAGGTTGTACAGACACTATGTACAGAGCATCGCAAAACTGCAACACAATGCCACACATTGCCAGTCGGTGCACGAACGAAAAGCCGCGATAATAGTTCACCGTTGTTAACGGGCACTGCGGGTTACCTTTTTGGCGCAAGTGTTCAAAAATTGTTTCGCGAGAAGCGAAGCAAGCACGTGCCTTATCCATGTATGTACAACTCGATCGATCAGCAAAGTTGATGACACGTTGGCACGAAACTGCGTGACATGCGAGTCAGCGCAATTTGAAGACGAAACTATTTTTTAGCGGGTATTGTTTCGTTTTCTCGATCCTTCTGTCGAACAAAATTCGCACGTCCGTCGTATGCAAATTTTTTCAAAACAGCTCACAAATTTTTGTTTAATTTTTCTCGAAAACTTCAACGCCATATCGATATATGTACGTATTGCAGTTGGTAAGATCATTTTTCGGCGCTCGTAAATTAAAAACGAATCTTTCTAAATAAAGATTCCCTTCTAAGAGAACGGCCTTATTCGTTTACACTTCTCTCAACGAAACATTTAAGCACAATGTGCAAATAATAAATTATAATAAGCTGTCTTTAAAGACGATCGTCGCTTTTAAGCTTTTATCCAGAACATATTTAGCAGAGAATATCCGATGAAATTCCATGCAATTATTTGTCACATGTCAGCAAGATCGGCATAGTTACACTCGGAACGGAAACGTAAAGGTCTGGCGCGAGCTTGGCTTTCGATGATGGCGCTATCAAGATCACCGGTTTAACTTCCGGCGTGCTGATCATTACGTGCATACCGCAATTCGATGCCCGAGGTCGTCGTCAACGGTAGAATGTGGAATAACATTGAAGACGAAAGAACAGGCGAAATATTCCCAGTCACATGCGAATTGCAGTAGGCGTTATGCAACGGATCGTTATATTATCGTATGTTACGTGACTTTGTCTTGAACGGTAGTGGCAGAAATTGCAAGGAAAATTGATTTGCGGCTGTCAAATGAAATGAAATGCCAAGAGGCAACATTGACCGAAAAGGGTGAAAGATGTGATGCACTGTCCCATTTTTCATTATTCTGTTTAACTGTTGAACCTGTTTCATACAATGTTGACCATACAATATTGCGTATGAATTATGCAATTTGATATAAATATGTACTGCACTGTTAATACATTTCAGTGCTATAGTACCTGTCTCATTAAGTGGTTAGAAATTGTATTACGATTACATTTGAGTAAATAAATTTCCATTCTGCTGCTGACTAAAAACTAACGCCTAAACGTTCTAAGATTGTTAGAGTCCAGCGGCATTCAGTGATCGAAAACATTTCTCGCGCACAAAAAGAACGGTTCGCGTCGATACTTCGAAGCTTCGATTCGATGAGAATTTCCTTCCTAATTATACGCTTGCAAAG
Organism: Nomada fucata; assembly: GCA_948146005.1. Classification (NCBI taxonomy): domain Eukaryota; kingdom Metazoa; phylum Arthropoda; class Insecta; order Hymenoptera; family Apidae; genus Nomada; species Nomada fucata. The sequence continues at coordinate 13,460,170 of OX411275.1, forward strand.
TGATTAATTTACGACGTTCTCTTGGGCTGTACGTGTGCATTGATATTTCAACGATGATTCCAAGAATAATCGATGTTTAATGGAACTCGACGAACGCATTTAAGATTCATCAATTTCCGTAAAGCTATTAGATCCAATAATTGCCGATAAATTGATCTAATCATTTTTCCAACCATACGCTGGGTATTAATTATGCGCATCAATTGATTATACATCATTTTATATTGTTTCATGGGACCATAATTATTGTGTTTCCTTTTTAGAAAGTTGCAGCCAACGATAAATTGCAAACTGCTTCAAGTCAGACAGAAAATACAGGCTAATTCTGAATTCGACAATAGCAATATAGAAGTAACAAATGCTCTCCATGCGTGGCTATGATTGCGTCTTAAATAATGAAACAGATAGAAAATATACGAAAAGGAATTACTAAAATGAACCTCGTATAAAATGCATTTAAACAATAGTTACATCGAGTTTTCTCGATGTAACTATTCAATATATACTATTATTTTAATACTGATTATATGTATACGGATATATTAAACATTCAAACCCGATTCACCGTCAATCTGCAAGCAAAAGTCAATTCAGTTCACCTGATCTTTGCCCTTGATTCCCATTGCATAATACCGATCGAACAACATTTCTTCCATACATTCTATTTATACCTTTCACCACAAGAAAGTTTCGTAACGCGAAAAGTTTACTGCGAATAGAAACGAAAAGAAGTTTCTCCCGCAATCGCCGCTTCCATGCTACGAAATTTTCTTAATGTCAACAGTGGTATATAAATTATTTTCCCAGAATCTTCCATATTTGTCTGCACAATTGTTTCTTGTCCGCGAACAAGCAAATGGACTATGTACTGACGCAACTAGGAACGCACCATCGGCACCACGTAATGATCGATAATTAGTCAGTCGATTGTATAACTCGCCATTGTCAGATGATACTTGCGGATGAACCATTGAAAGGAGATACGTTGGAAGGGTAACATTCGACATTCGAGAAGAATGTCGCAAAATTACTTTCGTGGAGTCACATCATGCATAATATACGCGATAGGTATAATCACGTGTAATAGCCTATAATTGTCTCAGGTCCCTTTGAAGTTAAAGAGCTGTGCGTTGAGATTTATACGATTCTGCGGTTAACCCTTTTGCAATGGTGGTAATACACGTTGCACAGTCGTCTTGAAATAGAGAACATTTAGTTGAATTTCACCAGAATCTCAATGCTGCAGGTATGGACATGCATATTTCAACATTATCATCATGGGCATAATAAGATTTTCAAATTCCTACCCTTGTTAAGAAAAAAGGTTATACTTGAATACCTTATACAATTTTTTCTATGATCATTAAAGCCGCACTCGTGTTAACAAAGAGTAACATTAGACGGACAGTAATGAATTTCACTTATGATTAATTAACAGAGACATTCCAAAGAATTGTTTCCATATCCTATCAGATCTCAAGGGGCCCCTTTGTAGAATGAAATATCATTCGATGTCAAGGCAGTCGACTTTGATTCAATCTTTTCGTTGCGTTAGAATGGATAATATTTCTTAGAATGTTGTACCGTAATGTCAATTGCAATTCATTCGTACTGCATACAAAACACTGATCCGTCGATCTTTTACTTACATGTAAATAACTTACGCAAACATAGTGCGCGACCTATGCAAATTTCTAAAGAAAGGAAAACGCAGCATTACGTATATCCATACGCGTTGAATTTTACATTCGCGTCTGCCACTTCACATCTTCCTTAACAGAAAATCTAATTTAACTGCTTCTTTCCGAAACTATGAAATTCTATCGCGCGATCGCGACTAGAAATAATGAAACGATTAAACAAACGCTAAAATAGCGGGATTCTTATGAAATATTTCTCCTGTAAACAAAGGCTCGATGAAAACTGATATGTCGTCTACGCAACTAGGATTGGAGTTACATAGATAAGATTAGAATTCGGAGCGTGCATTCCAAAAACAAATGTGACTGATTATGGTGTCAACTTTATTCCCCGATGAACAAGAATTTATTCTGTAAGTGTTTATTTATGAGTTAGGGAACGATCGAACTTTTACGACTTTCCTTGGTGGATTGCGTGTGATCGACATAAAAGTTTCATGGCCTTGCGTTCGTGCACGTAATAATGCTGCTGAAATAACCGTGCACAATAAATACTTGCGCGATCGATTTCGTGTACCGGGTCTTATCAGGGAGGAATGTTTGCAAGAGATAAAAGAGTGAACGGAGCAACGCTTGGACCATTTGGCTTTTTGTTTCTCATAGTGAATATCTCGTACTCATTTAACTGACTGTCTTTAATATGATCAATTCGAATAGTTCAATCGCGGTACGGTACATGCGATATTTTCCAAGGTAGACAACTCCGGCGTAAAAAAACTTAATATCATAAAAGTGTAGATAGAGATAAGGCTAGATAGTAAATGACATATAAGATGATTCATTTAATTTGAAGTTAGATCGAGCCGAATGTTAGAATGGAATAGAATCAAACTTGGAATTTAAGTGACACAATGAACTGTTTTGCTTGGCGCATATCTGAATATTCCAGAATAGAAAAGAATCTTCGAATTCGTATTCTACTGCTCGTGAATTAAACTTACGGGAAAGGCATTTGTTTGCATAAGAAGTTCACGTCGCTGCGTGACATGTATTTGAAGCGAAGAATATTGTGTGCGCCGCGCAATCCACACGGCAATGCAGAAACCCGTGACGAAACCGTCGCACTTTACGCTTTTAAGTAAGCGTTTTTGGGTCAAGTAAAACAGTTAATTGGTCGGGTGTCTCGTTTTTGACTTAAGAAAACGCAGGAGAATTCCTGTTTCGTCTGGAAAATCCAGGCTAACGAAACAGAACGTCGCGACTTTCTACCTTACTCCAGTAAGCGATTCTGCGAGTTTACGGTATGTAAACGTTTTGGTTTCGCGCAACTGATACAAATTGAAAGGAAACTTGCTCTTCAACAGCTCTGGAGCAAGTTAGAAGTAACGTGATAACGAAGGTTTGTCCAGATGTTAATTAGCCTTGTCACTATCGAAGATTCCGATTATTCTTGTGCATGCTGCATCCTCGTTCGAAACGAAGTTCTTCAACAAGCATGGCTTGTATATGCAGCTCGATTGTCGATTGATCGGTAATGTTATCTGAAGTGTACTCTTAATTATCGTGATGCCGCGATTACGTTAATTCCGTGGTTAACGTCGATGACAATGGGAATTGTGTTTACAAACGTGTCACGAAGATGTTTCAAGAACTCGTGCAGTCATCGTTGATTGTAAAACTTCTCGTCGGCCTTAATTAACTCTTACGATTTGGATGAAGCCGATTAAGCTTTGTATCGTCGGGTTCGGTTAATCGCGGAACTCACTGTAAGTCTACGATTTGTTTTTGAAGCGGCGTTAAGTGTACCTTTGGTCGGCGTAATAGGCGTGTAGGTTGCGCGCAATTGGTTAAATTCATAAGCAGTTATTAAATCATGTATGAACAAGTTGGACCGCACCCGTAAATAATTTCAGCGATGTAAAAAAATTCTATGTTACACATATGAATATGACGTGCAATTCATGCTTTCTCGTTATTTCAATTTATAAAGTAACTCGATGATAGCCTCTTTTAGAATTATAAAATATTTTATGGACTAGAAAGTTTGAACAGAAAGTGTGTATGTACTTATGCGCAAATGTTGTAGATACTAATTGCTCAAAATGAAACGTTACATTATCGAAAGAAAAAATGCTTTAAAAAGTCATTAATATTTGATATACATATCTCGGAGAACCAATTTACATTCCCCCCGAATAAAGATATTACAAAATATATGTCGCACTTCGTTCGGTTCCTGCACGACATGCTTTTGACTCGTGACATCTTTGGAATACACAGCGTTTTAACCAAACGATACGATGGGAAAGTGTTGAAGATTGTCACAATTTAAACGCAAACGGATCCACGAAAATAAATTCGATCGATCAAGTGAGCAACCGTTGCGATATTTCTATTTATATACATCATCCCAGTTGGGCAAGAGCAGATACTCTTATCTGCCACTGGCCATATCCCTATAGTTAAATTTATGGAAGGTTCGATCGTTATTCTTTCCATTAACTTATCGCGATAGCGTTTAGGTATAAAGGGTGTGGTTGCTGTAACCATTTCGCGTACAGCAAGAGTCAGCAACGTTTATCAGCCGTATCTCGAATCGCCATAAATGATTATTGAGACATAGTCGCGGTTCTTTTTTTGCCGAGAAATTAGGTTAACACAGTGCAAATCAACACAATTGATCGCGACAAACAGGTAAAAGCAGTAAAATCGAACGGAATTTTTACAAATTAAATTAAAAATCATGAATTACATACTTTGTAAATATGTTAAAACATATCTCCTTTTCCACGGTACATTCACTGAAAAAAATGTAATTCGTTTTATGAATAAAAATTTTCGACGTAAGAAACGTACTTCGTTATCACTGTAATAAGCGCCAGTAGCTTCTTTATCGTCGCAAAGAATTTGTTTGGTTAATAGAAGAGGCACAGCTTCGATGAAGGACAAGTGCCTGAAAAATTGTGGCTAATCTCGGTTCGTGAATGCCCTCGTCGAAATTCCTCTCGCGAAACGCCATTTAATTAAGATAAACGATTTCAGATGGTCGGTATTGCGAGATAGCAACGATGAATAACTAATAGAAAGGGATCTGCCAAGAACGTGATATGCAATTCACCGTTCGCATGCCGCGCCTTTCTCCCGAAGAGATTGCCTTCGAATATGAGATGCGCCAATGGTAATAAATGTACGAACGACTGACAGTAAGCACATTGTTTGTGTATCGAGAGCGTGGAAATGTTTTCACATTCTTACAATCAGGATACACCGTGGATATTTCGGAAATTTCGTCCGATCTGACCTATATTGCGATTGTTCGACGCGTGAGAAGACGGTATTACACGGGCAAACAGCATTTACAGTGGGATTGGTCACTTAAGTTCGACTATGTCTGACGATAAGAGTGTTTGTGCTGTAAAGATTTTATAGTACTTATTGTATATTGTGTGTACATACAGGACGAGTCGATAAAAACTTCGAGCAGAAACATTTTTTATTTATTCTAGGAAAAAATGTCCGATACGAAATGTATTGTACATATTGTGTAGGAGGAGATTAAGTTGTACGATGTTATTTTTTATTTCACGTATAATTTTGGAAATTTTCAATTAAATAGCGTTGGAAAGTGAGGAGAGTAATACCTCAAGAAGTTTTCTACCAAAGAATATCTTGATTGTTAAAAAAATGGAAATTTAAATTCCCAAGGGTCGTACGTTTAAAGTTTTACGTGGCCATGAAATCTTTGTAAATGGCGAAAGGTTACACTCGCGTTGAAACCGTCGCGATTTACCGGCGGCCCGTGAAATTGAGGTACGTAGAAGGGGCTGGAACAGGTGACGGAAACAAGTTGTTTACTGACTAAATGGAGTAGTCGTGTAAGCGCAGCGACGAAGGTCTCGGAAAGTAGGTAATTCGTCGTAAAAAAAAACTCAGACGATAGAAAAGCAACGAACGGAGGATTGGTGAACCAAAGAGATACTGGAATCATCGCGATGCTTTAAATCTTTCAATTTCATCGCGTAACGCTCTACTAACAGGAAATGACCATTCTTTTCTTCCCTCACACACGTTATCTTGAGCATTTCATTGTCGACTCACATTAGGGACGGTTGGAACCGGAAATATGTGTTCCGTAAAATTAAGTAGGAATCCGAACAGGTAAAAAGAAGCGGAACCTGTCGACCTGTATATGCCTGTATCTATGTAAGCATCTGTCAACGCGACCCACGAGCGAAAATATCGGATACTCCCGGAAAAAAAAGCAGAAATTACGAAATGAATTAAAAGTTATCCGTGCGGGTAAAACAATAAGTTAGATTAAATTCGAAATGTTTATAAAATAGATAAAATAGTTTCCCATTCGTTCACGGAATAATTATAAGATTAAGTTAGCTTGAATTAAGTCCAAAATTCAAATGAAATATTCCGTATAAAATACAAATCACTAAGGGCAGCGAATGTTAATAGAAGACAAATCTTTACAACCCTTTGTTACGTTTCGTCGGTTCTATTTCTTTCTTTTATTTTTAAGATAATGCACAACTTAATTTGTGACTGTCGCACATCGATCGACTGCATATTCATATAATGTCTAATCTCGCACCGTCAGATAATACAGTACATGGATAACAAATGGCTTTAATCTCAGAAGCATCGTTACGCTGATAAAGTTTCGCTGCGTTACCGAATTCTCTCGTCGTACACTCTTACACAAAAGAGTTATTGTTTCATACGATGTGTTCCTCCGACTAACAACCTCCCACAGGAACGACTTGTCGGGCATAGTTTTGCACATTCTTGGTCAGAAATATCTTTTAGCCGGGGAATAATCTCGACGGGGGGATGAGCTCGCGGCGCGACGTATGAAAGGCCCTTTCATAGTGAAATAATAATTATCCGTCAGTCGTTAGTTACATTGCAACGTTCCCCCGTGGCGGATCGGTCTATTCGCCGAGGAATTAAACTATCACGCTACATACGTCCCTCTTGTACGCGCTTTCGCCGTAATTAATTCCCACAAAGGAAACCAAGGACACGCATGCAAATACATTAAAGAAATTAACATCTGGCTTATAGGGACGAAACGACCTTTCTTATACAGCAAAATTATCGTTTAATGGAGACGTCTCGCTAACTTTTCGTGATTTCACGCTGGAAAATTATCGGGATTGAAGGCTTGATGCGAAAGAAACTGGTCGGAGAGGCTACGAATGCAACAGTCAAAGAAACGATCGATCTTCTTGACGTTCACACATGTAGGTACTTCCGTTCCACCAGGTAAACCAATTCCGTTCAATTATTATTATTACGTGAATTGCAGGTATGTTTTTAATCGACACTTGGGAGAAGCGATATAAGAAAAATGTGCAATTGTGTACACGCTGTTCCGGTACTGTGCCAGAATAAAGCTTCTATAAAGAGCTCCGTTACGTGTATTTGTTTGTGTCATTCATTCCTTGCGGTTTGAATAGCGTTTTTAATTTTAAACAGGGGCCGTAGAATAGGTGCCACGCGAAGAATAAGAGGCAACCGTATAAAAGGAATATGGGACACAATAGCGGTTCATTCGAAAGCACTTTGGTTTAGTGAAAAGAAGAAAAAATAGACACAGACACGACGTGTCTTGCAGCACTGGATAGAATTGGCGACGAGCGTCCATAGTATTTAATGCACTTCGTTTGAAGCGTAGTATGACGACACTTTAAAAATTGGAGCACTGAGAAAATTTGGCACCTAAAGGCACTCATCTGACAGAACTCATTAAAATGTGAATAAAAACAAGAGATATACACAATGATACGTATATAGTTGAATATCGATGCGCAATGTAGACACAATTGTACTTTTTAAACATCGAAATGTACAATGACAAAATTGAAATTCCTGGAGTTCAAATTCGAAAGTATGCGCTCCGTTTAAACAATTTGTCATTTCTACACCATCGTATTTTTAAATGTCCTGCCAGCTCGAAGTGCGTATGCAAAAATGCTGGAAAATATCCAACACGTCCCATACATTCCGCCTTATTAATCTATTAATCATTTTCTTCTGCCACCCACGCTTTTTAACATCGACCTATCTCGTCCGTCTATCACCCTTCTATCCAACACCTGCGCGGATAGAAAGTAAGCCATTTCCAGAGCAACGTGGCGTGCCGCGGCCGTGATTTCGTCTGCCACGCGTCATCCCTTATGAGCTTAACTAGGGAGGAGACAAGGAGATATGCCGGCCGGCTTCCACTGACACGTGAGCGCATACTCATATATATTTATGCGCATATGCACGCACACGGCCCGCCCCGTTCACCCCCAAAAAACGAAAGAGGCAAGGTCCGAAACAGAACGATCGTTTCCTTATAAACGACACATCGTAAATTCCGGGCGCATGCACTCGCGTGCACCAACCAAAACGATCGCGGACCGGTGAACTCGGCAGGACGGCGTTCAACTTTAGACCGCTTTAAAATCCCAGCCATGGAAAGACGCGGCCGGAAGTGAAATAGAGAAAAAGGTCGAGCGAAAGTCGTAGACGTCGGGACGTATGGCAAAAGGAAGGCGCAGCCAGCTATTTTCTCCGTTTCGTCTCCCTCGCCGCTTCTTTAATTCCCCTTTCGCCCTTCGCCAGATTCTCTTACCTCACGCTGTAGGACCTTCCCGGTTTGGAGGTCATTGCACCGGGTCGGGTGGTTGCAACGGGGTGGCCGACACGGCGAATCGATTTTCCGCAACGTCGCGCGGAGGCGCCGGAAATGTACCCTTCTCGCTGTGTGTCCCCCTCAGAGGCGACGATCGACGACCATTCCCACGGACCGGTCCCCCCCCAACTATGCTTTGCAACTATGCTTCTTGGCACGTGACTGCGACGCAAAAACTCGTGCAACTACGTCGCGAAACGGAGCATCCTCCAGTAAAGTATAGAATCGATCGACACCCCTCTGGCGCCAGACCGCTCGCTCACACTTCCGCCCGCGAGTCCTTGCGAGAATCGCTACGTGGATCGTTCGAAGAGGCGGATGAGATGCTGCGGACAGCGGCAATCACGTTGCTGAAGCTTCCTGGTATCGTTGAATTGCTTCGATGTTCAGTACCTGCGCGATTACACGACCGGATTCCCGCACCGGCACAGCCGCCGAACTTTACACTGGCTGCTTATCAATTCCGTTGTCACAACCGGGTAAACCGGGCAGCACTTGATCGATTCACCGCGGGTATCGATGATAGCCGGAAGCCACGATTTTCGATCGCCTTTGATCGCCGCGTTTCTCGGACGCTCAGCCCGTGGACCGTATTATCGAACGTCGCAAATAAGTGACTCGCCCGATCGGAACGAACCGGCCCGTCTGGCCGTGCCTCTTAATCCAGATGTCGATAGTGATCGATGGACAGACCGCGCGAAGGCCGTTGAATCCCTCGTGACACGATTTTTTACGCCGGCACTCACAATTGGCTACCTGCGGCACACCGTCAATCCGCCTACCGCGTAAACAGATTCCACGAAGGTCCAATGTCACGGCTTGCCACGCGCCGTGCCACTATCACTTACGTTCACCCGCGAACAGTTACGGTTCAGGCGTGGAACCGCCGCGCACGTTTTTCGAACACACGGAACGTTTTCCCCATTTTTCACTCGTGCCCGGCGCCCCCGTAGTCGACCAGTAACCGAGAACTTCTGCAAGGATTCAAGTATGGAAGGAACTTCTTCGATCGGGCAAATTGTGCGACGCAAGAATTATTTATTTATTTATTACACGCGGCTAGTTTTTGTTACGTGTTGCTGTTCCCCTTTCTTACAGTGGCAAATGCAATGCACGCTAAGGGAGAACTTGTGCAGAATGCGCGAGCCGATTTTGGTTTGACAAATGACAATGGTAAACAGTTTTGAGTTGTTAAGTATCTTTCAAAATAACGGCGTGCTCCGATGAACGGTCAGAATATATTTAGATAAGATAAGCTGCTTACGCAGCGCACGCACACTGAATCAAAGAATATGCATATGTGACAATATATATATGCTTTTTTATCCAGATGATAATTAATCCCTAATTAACCACGCGGCTCTAAACCACCCGCCCCCGAGGACCTATATATCATCCCCTCGACGGTACTTAAAAAAAATTCATGGTCAATTCGAAATCCATCGCTTTCCGGATTCTGCGAAGGGAATGAAACAAGGGAGAGAATTTTTCATTGCGCAACGTCCCCAAACGCGATTCAGAACCAACACTTTTGATCGTTCCACGAAGAAGTCAGTCCCTCGTGCGCCCTCGGGGCATCCCCCTCGGGGCACTGATTACCTCGTCGGGTGCACAAGAATCCTATCTGAACGTTCCTGCGTCATGATGCCGTGTGCGCGGCATCCCGGAAGCGGTGCGACGCGTACTTTCCACCCCCGTCGTTAATTTCGAAGGGTGAACCGGAGGGATACGCGCCGATGGGAGATTCCAGGAAAATTGTTCCAACGGGGTTGACAAACGACGTGGCTGGTGGGAACGACGACGTCGCGACGTTGTCTGCGGCAGCTGTAACCACCGGGGACTGTCGGCCACGTTTTCCACTATCGACCGTATCGCACTGCGACGGCGAATAGCACTGGCGGCTTCACCTCGTGTCGCGCAGGTTTCATACGGATGTGCGCGCGCGCTCGCACACTTCGGGAACCCTCTGTGTACACATGTGCACACAGGTGGCGATGTGGAACAGAGTCCAAGGGAAATATATCTGTATGTACATATGTACGTTTATGCATTTTCGCGAGGTGTCTCCAGAATTTGGTTATTGATTTTTTTCCCCTTGTTTTTGATGCTTGAGAGTAGAGTTAGCGATCGGTGGGATGTGTGCATGGCGATTTATTGTCTGTATTTGCAGTAGATTCAATGGATGCCGTTGAATGTAATTTTTTAGAAGGAAAGCGATAAGCTGGGTAGATTTATATGACAATGACAGTTCAGTATACATTGTTTTGTTAGTTAGGAATATACGTATGTGTTTCAATTTTTCTTATAGGCCATGGTTGTCGCGCTATCAATTCGAATTGTACTTGTTTTGTGCGTTAATAATAAACATCGAAGCCCGATTGATAGCACGCGAGAAGACGTGCAGGACGAGATATGGGGATGAATACTTTGTGGCGATCTCGCAGACTTTCTATAGTCGTTAAGGGTTGAAGTAGGTATCTGCTGAAGTGACACTGTGCAAAATGTAAAACTAAAGATGCTTGTATTGTTTATTTCTATTGGCACAGATAGTTGTCACAAATGGAATTGTTCCGATTGTAAACTATAACTTGATTGTGCTTTTTAAAGGGCCGATATACTAGAAGAGTAATTACGTAATATAAAACATTCTTTTCACTACAGGTTCGATCTAAGTTTTCTTACACGAGGCACGTTATTATCCCCTTTATATAATGATGAATTTTGATAAACACCGCCCTCCATCCCTTTGTCGTCCGTCCATTCAACTTGTTCACTGTCGTTGCAGAATTAACGGACCCCCAATTAATATCAACGGCACACGTTTTACATGAAGTTTAATGAAGGTTTAACAACGATTAAAAACAAGGAAGTCTACGCAACGAATATAAGCCAATCAGCCGTTTTTGTTCGTCGATGTTGATATCGAAATCTGCACACTGGAAACTATGCGGTGCAATATACGTGAGTATACATGTAGTGATGAATGCAATTCGCAAGCTTGCAAAATACGAGCAACTCTACTATGTTATCTACGAGTTAAATTGGCGGATAATTTCAATGTGCAACGATACTGAACACCTATTACAGGTGTTAGTTTCCGTTAACGGCAAAGCAAAGTTATGATAATATTATTATCACGAATATAAAACAAACGTCACTAAAATTGAACTTTTGTTTGCACAACTTGTGCAGCAGGTCTACCTTTAAAAAGAAAAATAATGAAATCTGAACCCACATCTGTTATTACAAAGAGTATCTTGTCGTTCAAAATCGAGGGAACACTTGAACTTTGAACCAAAAAAAAAACAATGGAATTACGAATAACATTTTATTTTAGTTCCATAATAGATTCATACTTCCATACATGAACTTAAATAGCAACTAAGTTTTTGATCGTTCGTTTCCACGTCTCTACAAGTAAGTTTCGCGTGAAATCGTCATTATAAATAGCGTATTTAACCGGTTTATCTAGAAACGATTAACTCGCGCTTAATCAAAACTAGCGTAACATCAGTGGAGCGTCCAGCAAAACGACGCATGGTAGCCTGCCTCGGCCAAGATTTATCGTTCCTATATACGAGAGTCGAATTCTCGAGGGCCGGACTCAGCTCGGTGTCGCTTAATTACCCTTTGCGTGTAACGAACCGTCGACCCCATTAGCAACCGAGCAATTAGACTAAACGATTGATTCGCCTGCCAATTATTCCACGTACCCTTTTTTAGTCAACGTTGTGATTCTGTTCTACCACGAAATAACTATCGAAAAAAGTCAAACTTACTTTTGTATTCTTGACATTAGTCGATCGGGGTTAGTGTAAACGTCCTGTTTCCACCACGAATTTGTTAAATGCTTTTCGGAGAAATGTATAACAGAATAAACTGTAGAAGATTAATGGGATTATGTTGAATGGGTGGTCTTTTCGTTTAGACTTTTCTGATTAGACGCGTAAATATTGCGCACTGGCGCCGTGTGGGAAAAAGGGGAAAGAGCAGTCTACGATTTAAAGGGGTGATAAGGCGCTAAAGAAATTTTAGTTGAATGCAGCAAAATTTCTACTTCTGTTCCTTTGAACTTTTCACTCAATGCACAATTCCTTTAAAACCATAAATCAGTAAAAGTAAAAGTAAAAAGTATCAGGAACGTTATGTTGTATATTCGACAATTTGTAACGATACGCGGAGTTACTATCGTCAGTTGTCGAAAGCAGGAAGTTTAGACGAACGCCGCATTAATAATCACTAACGTTCAAGCGGGGATTTGTGAAAAGCTGGCCAATCGCCACCCATCTCGACTTTTGCTGGGAGAGCTAGAAAATAGAGAAACAAGAGCCAGGATCAATTGAAACTGCCCGTACTGGCTGTGCACGATTGGAGGCAATGTGGAACGTGTACGTTAGCGGAGGGCGTGAGGTAAAAAATCCGTCTCTCCCGGGTGAATTATAACCGTGATATGTTTCCCTCTTGGACACGTTTCGTTCTGGATAAGTTGGAACGCTTACGGGTTTTCGGTGGCTAACCACAGCTCTTCCTCTCGAATGCTGGCGCTGCGAAGTGACCTGGAAACTGGCCGCGGGGGGTACAACGATTTCATGAAATATTGCTCCTCCTTTGGGATCAGCGAACGTACTTTGACACGGGGGATATAAATTGAAATTGCTGGCTCGACTGTGTATCCTTTCTGCGTTAGTCGATTCGAACGTTTCCTTTAATTTAATTTCTGTTGAAACTGGATGTTTGGAATTTCCGTGCTAAACGAATATATGTACGTGTACATGTACATAGTGGACGGATTGTACGTTAGATGTAGAAATGTGGGAAGATCGATATCCTTTATATGTTTCAAATTTGTTTTCAATTATGGGAAGTTTCATAAAATGATTCCAATATGAGTGCTCTTTAAATCAAACATACGTCGCTAAACATTGAAAATGGGGGAAAAATTTGTATTGATTTTCATTGATTTCATTTTGTAATCAATCCAGTAATTTAAAAAGGTGTTCGTTCGAAATGTGAAACTGCAATTTTTAGCTGGCCGAGTAGCAAAGGAAATTCATTGCAAGTACCTACTACACGCAATTGTGATAATGTATCCATTGAGAACACTTACTGTTAGCTGTGGACCAATTTAAATGCCCATATTGTATAACTCACTGAAATGAATTCCAGCCTTATTTCAGATATTTTAACGACTTGGTAATGTACATATACATTGGTGTTGTGGAAGTGAAATCGTTAAAGGCGAGCTTCTTAATAACCGCTCTAGATTGCTTGGTGTGACGCCAATTTGAGCATACCCATGCAAACTAAACCTGTGACCGTGGAATGTCGGAAAATTACTCGTGGACATCTATTCGAAGTAAGGCAAGAATTCTGCAAGGCATGGACGCTTAAAAGGATGCGAACGTCTGCAAGTTAGCGTGTTAATCTTAAACTTATACATTTGCGCATTCTCCCTTTCTTCCAATCTATTCGACGCAAAATCAAATTATATCCTGCATAGAAAGATGATAACGTTCGATCTAATGTCCCTCCTTTGAGAGCCATCAAAAAAAAAAGCTGGGAAGTCTTTTCATAACTTCGTAAACGATCTTTATAATAATGGTCCAAAACGTTTCATGCTTAATCTCGTGCGTAGAATCATTTCCGTCTTATCCTAAATCACATTGTACTGCGTGCGCGCAATCATTGAAAAAGAATCGCTGTTTTCGCCCCTTGCAATCCGGCACAATCTTTCCAGTAAACATCGGCCAATTATCCGACAATTGATCCGTCACTTTCGTCCTCAGCCGGCCAGTGTCGTAAATTCGACGCTGCAGACGGGCCGCCCGGTCACACCAAATTACAGTCTATCCTATCGCAGTGGGCAATTTTCAACCGACGTAACACAGAACGCAAATGAGTCCATAAATTGGCGAATAGTCGGCAAGAGAGATGAAAACTGCAGGACATGACGGCCCGATGCGTGGCATAAGCGGCATTCCGTGGCGACGCGTGGCGTCTATGTCCAAGGGGAATTCACGGGACACGGACACAAAGAAGGTCGCTTGGAATGTTGGGAGTTCCAGACGCGTAAATCGCTCAGCGCCTCTCCTGCGCATAGGTGCGCACCAAGAACGGGTTATAAATATAGACGGCGTCCAGAAATATGTCTTTCTGGCCCCACTTAAAATCGTCGCTTCCGCCGTGGCTGCCGGGGACCTCGTTACCTTTAGGGCCATCTTCGCCTTTTCGTGTTTTTACGCAGCGCCGGGAGCGCAAACACTTGCCTCCCCCTAGTTCTTGGATGAACACTTGCGGAGAGATGGAGAGAAACCAGCCCTACTTGCGGTAGGAAAATCCGGCCACCCAGATGGCGAGACTCTGCTCGTGGCTTCTTGAGAACATCCAAAAGGACGGGCTGGTTGATGGACTGTTGAGAAGAGGGTAGATGTTTTGACGGAGTGGATGGTTATGGGTGGACGATAAATTAATTTTCTAGAACACTTCGAGTTGCATGGGCGATACGTTGCTGAGGAGGTAACTTCAGATTTCGATGAGACTAAGTTGTAAAGGTTAGCAGGCTGTGATTATCGTTCGCGGGGCCTTTCGGGTTTAGGTGATTCAAAAATTATAGATTTATAAGACCTGTTAGATTTTCTGACACGAAAGAAACAAGCGTACAAATAACTTCCAAGTGATAATGAAAGTGATAATCAAATCGGTTGAGTGATTCCTTTGAGTAGTATGGTATAGTAATTTGCATACGCGACTCTTATTTATTCTGCATTTTCGAACGGATCACACGTGCCTTCGCATTACATACATCGCACTGGTCGAGTTTCGCCGACAAGCTCGAGAAGGTCTGGCCGTGAAATTCGTAATTTCTTGGGTCGCACTAGCAGAGGTTTCCCCTGCCAACCAAATATCGATCGATCCCATGAATCGTTTACCACGCGAATTGCACCATCAATAAATAAATTGAATACGATGGAACGGTGGCAGAGAAAGGTTGGAGATAACGTTACACGGCCGATGATTTCGAGTGTATAAATCTATTCAATTCGCGTCGCGAGAGATCTATCGACTGGATCTGTAAATCATGTGCTATCGCCGATCGTCGCTGCACTAGAAGTGAAAACCTTGTTAGCATACGAACAGCCACTTTGTTTAACGTTCGTCAATTATTGATCGCGTGTACAGTGTTACTATAATTTCTTGCTAGCTTAACTTGCCAGCTCAAGTGCAGGATGACGCTATAAGTCGTCGAAGTAATAAAATATAAACTAACAAATTTCTTGCAAGAATTACCTTATTCGTCATACATGATTTTCGATTCCACGAAATGTTGCATGTCCATTATATTCGGTATTTGATTTGCAACTTCATACGTCTGCATTAGAACATTAGAAGCGCCCTTTGTTTCCCCCTTGATTTATTGCAAATTTATTCTATTAACGGCATCTACTATTAGATACTCTTAACTTTCCACTCTCCACATCTGCGACCCGCCAGGTTATCACCCATTCAAACCTTTAGTCCTTTTTTTCTAACAATATCAAACTTTCCCAAAAATAGACAAATAGCATCAAGGAATTCTCGAATATAAATGATGTACCGCCTTTCCGAAACCCAAACATTCTTGCCAGCGCCACCGCCACCTTTATTAACAACCCATGCCAATTCCTATTTTCACCCCCTCGCAATAGTAACGACCATGAGCATTTTCCCCATAGTTCACAGTTTTCCCTCGGCAACATCAAAGAATTAGAAATTAATCCGGAATTCGAACAGTGCACATTCAACCTGAGAATAAAGACGATATTTAACATAGACCTTTGAATTCATCGATGAAAATTGTATTCTTCAATGAGAAAACGAAACGAGTCATTTTCGGAAATTTCGTTAAAGTCTTTTATAACTGTCTCCAAACTTTATTTTCAGTATTATTTAAATGTAGGCGACCACGAAAAGATCGATTGCTTATTTTTAGTTGTTCCGTATTAAGTGAATCGAGGCGGCAACCAAAAACTTTTTACCCGCATACGAGCGCAACGAAATTCGCTATCTTTTCACTGCATTCGACTGGTGAGCCACGATGGAAATTCTAAACTGTTTTGTACTGTCGAAATTGTAGTACCCTTATCAGGGAGTTTAACGACGAGCTCGCATTCAGACAATACGGTTATGGGGCATAAACACGCTTGCACGTATGTAATTAATTGCAGACGGATGTTAATTAGTACCTCGTTAGATGGAATTTCGAAGTGCATTCATACTTTGCGTGGAAAGTATCTTGTAGTAGAAACAGCAATCAACAACGTTTACAGGTGCTTTTTTTCGTGGCTTTTCATTACAGTAAATGACTTTTCGACACGAACAATATTTTCTATTGATCTTCTGTTCGCTTTTTTATTCTTTCCAGATAAGTAAATTTATTAATGCGATCCGAGAATTTCTTTCCCTTCATGAAATAGATAATTTTCACGATAAAAAATGTAAACTTTCCGAATTACTTCAATGAAACATGGAAGACTAAATACACATTGAAATACATGAATATTTAATTCCCCCTGTTAAAATATATTATTTAGAGACTACATTTTATCATATTTCTCCTGCTATATTGTAAGTTCGAATAATCTTGTTAGTTCAAAGGATCAAGTAACTGTCTATCACAATTACAATTAATCCCAATCAATTTCTCTAGTTAATTACACCAGCTTCCAACGTTCAGCTATAGGAAGTTAATTGAAAATGACAGAGTTGGGCTTGCCTGTAGGTTGCTGTAATAGAAATCCATGGGATTCACAGTACAGTTGTACAGAATATAATACTTATACAATACAACTGTTAGACGTATAAGTATACATATGTATAGATATACAACCATTTGAAGTTTTGGAGACTGACAATCGATTCCAATAGTGAGTCAACTTCCATGGACCAGGAATAGAATTGATATTGGGGATTAGAGGAACTATGTATGTACGTACTCGTAAAAGTTGTAATGGTGCTGAAACGACCATCTGCCATTAGAAATGCAATCCTCTACGAGTCAAAGCCTCTAAATGACCCTGTCCACATGTATAGACCATCGTTATTCTCCGTGAATCACTGTTTATTAATATTAATATCACTCTAATAGATTTTTACGATACAGAGATTAAGTTGAAGCAATTAATACTGATTTTAATAATTGATGTCTGACGATTTAGCCCAACAGGACGCATGTATGTATTTAGAATGAGTGACAAGCGTATAAACTGATTTCTAATATAGACGATTATAAAATATTGCAAAGTTGAGTGCAGCAAATTTAGTAGGAAAAAACAAGAAGTAATTTGAACTTGAGATATTGAATTGTTTAACACTATCTATTTTTTTGCAAGCTTAAAGATTATTTTTGGTCCACATCATTTTAATTCTTTACCTTTTCTTGTACTCTACGACAAATGTGCAGTAGGCCATAATCAAAAGTTAGATGTCGTGTATCATCGAACATCCTGTGCAAATTAGATAATAATAAAAAAAAGTAGAAACGGTATACGTACGGAAAACTGTTATATACTTGGTACGCATAGCAAAGTTTCGCAGACTACGATTAATTGCAACGTGATTAATGATCTCGTGTGCTCCATTGCAGGATTAGAAAGTCCCTTGACATCTTAACTTTCAGTTGTACATTTAGACACTTACAAACATCATGACGGTCCTATTGAAAAATCGTTCGCTTCAGCATTACACGTCCAACATTTAACAATTCATCGTACCTTACAACCGGGCACATTTATCGCTGAATTGCAAACAGGTAGACGGGGTCTATATGCACAGCTTGTAAAAAATGACCGTAAATCGAATTAGTTCGATCTCATCGAAGGTGACCACAATCTCGAGACGCTTAATTCGCTCGGGGCGCTAAGCGTTTAGCACATATGAGTACCGACCAGCTCGTGTTCCATTACTTTTCGAATCGTGGTTGCGACACGTGTATCCGTCTAGAGTACAAGTTATTGTCCTCCAACACGGCAAATAGTTTCAGCAACCCGGACAGTCATCGAGATAAAACAGCTCGGGTTACCATGGAATGGATTCTAACTATAACAACGTTACGACATTAACACCCGCTGTAATGTCAGTGATGCAATATTATCGTTCAAGTGGCTGCTCGTTAGAGCTGGGAAAATACGATTGAGAAAGGATCTTCCTAGAGCGAGCACTGTATCCTCTGGAATTCCTCCGAAAAGGTCGCGCAAACTTGTCGATTCGCGCAAAGATTAAATCTGGGTAAGTCTGAACATTCTCCCAGGATTGTACGTAAGAGAACGAACTCGTTGCGTTAAGCTTGATCCCCATTAGAATTGAATGATCGCGGCGCTTGCACTCGTGGCATATGCACATTTGAATGCTCATCTGAATACGAGGTCGCTTGGAAAGTTTATTCAGATTCGAACGCTGTAGTTGCATCGTACATATTTGGGTACGCGAGGATGTACTTATACATGCAAGTTGAGGGAAAATTTTGTGTTCCATAGTTTGCGGAAAATCTACTCCTACATATATAAGTAGCTGTATTGCGATGTCTCACCGAGATCGTGCAATAATTGTTAGGTCCTTTTATCCTCATCTTAATACAACTTCGATTTTGTAATGTATTCGCCCCCAATATTTGTATTAGTCTTGCGATATATATTTATATACTAGACTTATTATCTACTAGTCGCGTAAGGATTCATGCATGCAAATATTTTCAAGTTTCAGTCGTCATGGAACTCGTTATCGAACCTAATCGCACCACCGCTTCCAAAATAATTCGTCATACTGTCCTCTGACCCTTAGCCCTCCCCAGTCCTTCGGAATTCGCCCTCACAATCCCTACTACACCGTTTACAATATCCTTAAAAACCCAACGTTCCCTTGCGCTTCAGCTTAGATCTTACAAGTAAAGTCGACAGTCAAAGTCATAGTCCGTGTGTTAATAAAACCTCTTGGGACACCGAAGTTTGGGAGTTAAATTTTCTCAGTGTCCATTACAATTTCACTAGATTTCTTTACTGGACCAACTATGTACATCTTTCAGAAATTCTTCTGTGAGACTCTGCGCGCACACGTGAACACGAACACCTCCCTCAATATTTCGCCCTCTAGACACTTGCTAGCTCGGACGAACATTCGAATTGTAATTTGCGCGTTGAAAATTGAAATTCGCCTATGTACATGTGCACCGATTTCCAGGAATGGTCGCTTCGTTCTCGCGGCAAGTCAGCCAGACACGTTTGATATTCCTTTGAAATTGATCAGCGAGACCAGATGTGGGTCAGCCGGCGAGAGCATTCGCGAGCTGCTTCGAAGCTTGGCAGAATTTTCTGGGATCTCTAACCGGCTCGTGGCTGTGACTTTCCCCGATTGACCTCGCAACTCTATTCAACGAGACACCTTCGTTGTCGTGGCAAAAATAACGCGATATCGATTGAAGCGTACGAAGAGTTACAGCCACGGCGAGCGAGGAAAGCGATTCGCTCTCACAGGTATATCGCAAGTGCGGCGTTTCGAGGAAGCTGCGCCTTCGGACGCGCATCCTCTACGTTCTTACGCGAAACACGACTTTCAATAATCGTTATTCGACGAGCAAAAGCGGTTTCACGAACTTGATCGTGCACTTCGGGCGAGAAGGAAGAGTCGCGGTAAACAGAGTGTAAATAAAATGGAAATGAAGAGAGCGACTTGAAGGCTGCCGGCACGTGACTCACGTCGAACGACTGAGTTTAACGAAAAGTAAAAATTCTATGTATGCATACCTACATAATGGTTTCGCAGACAGTCGCGCGAAGACCGCTGATTCATTGTTTGTTAATTGCACCGCGGTGGAGCATTCAATCCTTTAATTGAACGCGAGCTTGTTGGCTTTTCGGCTGGTTTCATTGTCCGAGGCAAGGTGGAAACGCGATCATAATTAAGGAGTATGTGTGTATCTACTTGATTCGGGTAGTTGTATTTCTATTACTTCTTAAACCAGTCCTGATTGAATTGACTTCTTCTTTTAAGGAATTTCAATACGCAGTAAAAACGGTGGAATTAAAATTGGGATAATACATATTATTACGTGTTATATTTCTTTGCGAGTAATTGCAATTTCGAAGCAAATCTTTTTATCCAAATCATGAAGATTATTTGTGGTGTACAGAAAATTCTGCTTTTATAGGGGTATCTATGAAAGCGTCCCTATGCAGCCTGTGCCTCAATTGCAGTTGTGTCAACATCTTATGAAGCAGAAATGAGTGAAAATAATCGCGGATCAGAACCTTCCAAATGCACAAAACTATTGTCACAGTTTAACCTGTGTAACCAATGATTACCAGCGGAAGCCTAATAAATCCGCGTGCGTCGTCGAAGCAAGTGGTTCCCGCAGCTTTGCGGCCCTAACGAGAATCTAGGGAGCAACGTATTACTATAAAAGCGTAATGACAGTGTTACGCAAGCAATCAGGTTGCGTAAGATTCGGCTGGAGGCACTTCAGGTGCGGCACGTGCGCTATAGGTCGATGAAAAGGGTTACGAGAAAGGTTGCCAGAAGGGAAGACGGGTGGGTCAGCGTTGGATAAGATCGTGAGAGAAAAGAGCTGATGTGTACGAGAAAAGTTACCGGAACAAAAGAGGAGAATGCACGGCTACGTGACCGGCTTTCGTGAGTGAACGCCAAGGTGCTTTACTAGTTTTCTCAATGGACTCCCGCGATCATCCGAAGGTGCATTCTGTTTCTTTTATTTTTCGCGCGGTCGAGACGGGAGCAGAGTGGTCCCTTTTCTGACATTTATTTAGATAAAATTAACGAGGCAATCATCAGTCGTTTATTCAAAAATTTTGTTGAAGTTAAATTCGGTAAGGGCATATATTGACTGTGACTGCACATTTTTGAATGCGATAAAAGGGCAACAAGAAAAAATCAATAGGTCTGTAGTTGTTTAAAGGGGAGACTTCAAACTTCAAATCCATCCTGGTTTCAATCGTGAACAAAATTTCTTAATATTGGTAGAGACATTTGAATTTGGAAAAGGAAAAATATATATTGCTTTTTCACCCGTTACATGAATTGGAAGCTTTGTAGGCAAAAATGGCTTGCGGCAGGCGAAAGTAAAAGCTTCACGCTTTAACATGAGCCCAGGTAGAATGCTCTACGATTTTTTTTTCACAAAGTTCCAAGAGTTCAAAGATCGGCAATTTTTCGGATACAATTTAGTGATCCCTTAATTTTGTAGATTGAAAAAACGAAGTATGACAGGTTTCGAGAAGTGTAACAGGTAACATGTATAGATAACAAGAGTCCCTATGCAATAAAATTATATTGTAGATACAGCTACGAACTGTGAATTTCAAGATGCATCGCATACATACATATATTGTTCGAGTGGATGAGTTATTCATTTCGAAATCAACAGAGTGTTTAGATTAATTTGAGTATCCGCGGATATTATGAACACGTACTTACATATGTTACATTACTACAATTTACACTATTTATGTATACATTTTTCACAGTTCTTCTTTAATAATTAATAAAAAATCCTTGGAATTTACATAGACTTAAAAGATCTAATACAGATTTAGATCTAATCAAGGAAACATTAATTTTGTCAGATGCGTAATTACTTTCGGTATTTTTGCTATGTCTATTTACACTTAGTCGAGGATCCGAAGCGAAACGTGCAAATTTTATGCGCATACATGACGCCCGTTAGTTTTAATTAAGATGATTTAGCGTAACAATTGTTTTCCCAGTACCGTACTTTTATAGCATTAGAATATTTCGTTTTCCAAATTTACAAACCGCGTATCTTATCGTATAAAAGCGATTAAGAAAATATTCCTACAACAAGTGTCACTGTTTCATTGGTTAATGCGTTTCCTGCGTGAACTGTTAATATTTCTTCATTACATTGGTTCACTCGAAGCGAGTGGAAGAATTGATTTGATTGCAAAACTTGAGACTAACTAGGTAATTTGCTAAAAGTAACCGGATGATAATTATCTTATATAAAGTGAAATCAATTGTGTTCGTAGATATTGAAAGAAAACGCACAGCGGTAAGATACCAATTTCCTGTTCACTGTAGAATTTTATAGAATAATTCTGAAGGTGAACCAGTCACAATTAAAATGGTGAGATTGTTTCAAATATTTAATAAAATCATGGAAATATTTCCTATTACGTTACAAATGAAATACGGATTCAAACTTTCATTACGGCATTAAATCGATTTGCAGGTGCACACATATACATGTAGGTAAGTACATGTACGTACAAGCAGTTAGGCGAACCTTAATGCCGATCAATGTGTTCTGAACATCCACCTCGTACTTTGCGAAGATCAAACTGTGAAATTGCACTGTACCTGATTATTACCATAATCAATGCTATATAATTTTATGCGATTCTGCGCTCACAGTAGTGGAGATTTTATGTCCGCAGGAGAATCTACCCGTTAAGGTCCCATTCCCAGCGAGATCTTGTGATCTTAATGAGCGGACAAGCGGAAACAACTGTGCCAGAATCGATTCCTGTCTCGTGTATACGTTTCAGAGAAACTTCTGCTAATTCGTTTATCTTCTTAAAGCTTGTGCCGCTGAGCCGTTTCACCGTTCAACTTTTTCAAATACCCACGTTTTGAAAATTAATCTTTTATGATTACCTACTCCATGTTTTATCCAAATCTTAACAAGATTAATTTTAATTGAAAAAATGCCAAGCCATAATCTTAATTACTCTCTCAATTCAATTTTCAACCTTATCCTTCTATTCTAAGCTGGTGCAATAAGTGATAAAAAGTATATTTATGTATACAACGCTATTTCCCTCATTTGTCAAAAATAGCACAAGAAAAGTCATTCAAGTTTCTTTTAAACAACATCACAATTTGAATGCAATTCAACTGCAGGTTACTTATAGTTATAATCCACTGAGATCTAATGAGATATTTTACCGCGTGCCAACTACAAAAAGAAAACGATGCCTGCCAAATTGAATAATGTAGGACGGAATGATATACAACAAACTTTTACGCAGCCATTGAGTGTAGCGATCCTGTTGCCTTCTACACCTATGTTTATATTTGGGCGCAAGTTAAATAAGGTTGAGCGTAATACTTATGCGCCTCGCCAAC
This sequence comes from Nomada fucata, assembly GCA_948146005.1. Taxonomy (NCBI): domain Eukaryota; kingdom Metazoa; phylum Arthropoda; class Insecta; order Hymenoptera; family Apidae; genus Nomada; species Nomada fucata. The sequence continues at coordinate 13,483,636 of OX411275.1, forward strand.
CGGGGGAAAATGGAGAAAGAAGCTTTTTTATTTTCCCTGAGAAATCCTTCAAGCGGCAGAGAAAGTACCCTCATCTGGCAGAAACGATTAACAGCGCCACGTATAGTTGAAAGTTCTTGCAAACGATGCGACGCGTTGCGACGCAATCAAGTTTCTGTAATTATTACCTTCCGTCGCGGTACGGCCAATTTATGAATGACACATCTCCGGGAATGTTCTACTGTTCGTTCAAGTTTCCATCCGTAAGACGACGCGTCGCATACAAATCGTCTAGCTTAAAAGGAACATAAAGTTCTGGTAAAAGCAACTCGAAAAACCTCAATTGTTGATACCGCGGTGGGCAATAATAAAGTGATCGAGCGCATAGAGAAGTTTCTTGCACATTTCGGAAGAATTATAGAAATGAACATTTTATAAGAAATGTAGCACTGTACTACAGTACAAAAAATATTCCTTCCTTTTTAGACACATTACCAAACGTTTCGTTGCTGACGACATAAAATTTGACGAATAAAAATGTTCAACCGTAAAGACATGCAAGCATTGCACCAGATTGCACCACGACTAACCGGAAGCCGCGTAACAACGGGGTTTCTTATTCTTGTCCGTTTCTACTGTTGACGTAACATTAAACTTATGGAATTTAAAGTCTGCCCCATTTGTGGCACGGCATAGCAATACGACTCAAACTCGAGAGCACTATCGTACACGATGGTTCTTAGTTAAACAACATATCGATCGGCAGATAATTCTCGTTGGTCACACTCTTGCGTTACCTTAGAAACTTCGCCAGGTAAGGTAACACTGTGGCATTGGAACCTCGAACGCGTGATCGCGATTGACCTGACGTAGCAAAGATGATGTGTGCCGTGTTTAATTTAATCCCTTCGTGGACATCCGCCGCGATTCAGACATCGACGTCAAACGGAACCTGGCTTCTCAACGAACAGGATAAACCGTGTATACCATGCGCGTTACATTCATATTCCTAGCCGGTGTAAGCAGTGGTCTGTTCCATCTTCAATATCAGTATCAGTGTCAATAGCGGTGCCCTATGTTGCGTCGAACATGAATCGGAAGTCGAGGTTACGGCGAAGAAGTGTGTAGGCGACTGTTGGCGGGCAGATAATACGATGCGTTGCATTAAGAGTACATTGACTGAGAGATGCATGAATTGATAGATTAACATATTTCAATGTGTGCCTGCCTTTAGCCGGGCCCGATAATTCTGAGTAGAATTTTCAATCGAATGTTTTGTTACTTGCGTTAAATCTTTCTAATGATGAGGATTGTCTGCGTTTTTTGATAAAGCTATTCATTGCTGGCCATTGTAATATTTAACGTATAGATAATGCCGTTGAATGGTGATATATGTGTTGTATAGTGGCCACGATGTGATTTATTTACATCCGCACTTTTTAATTAATTTCTGTTAATATTCTTTGAATCAAAATTCATTATTTGACCTTTCGCGTTACAAGTTAATATTACATGGAATCGCAATTTTATGTTATATTTTATATTCCTTTCACCGGTGATGTTTAATCAAAATATTTATAAATTATAGGCAATTAAATAACTATATAATTAATACAAATTTAGTGTTTCATTGTAACCTATCACCGCGATTAGTGCGGAGAATACAAACGAAAATATGACATAATGGAGTTATTATCATATGAACGACACAAGCTCGTTTTTCCCTAATTAATAATTTGTATATATTTAATCTCGGCGTCTAATTAAAGAATCGTACTCTCAATTAGAATATTCTTCATTCTTAGCGAATGGAATTGCTAATTCGAATGCAAATTGCGAGTATCAATGCGTTTTGATTTTTATACTTTAAATACTTGGAAAGTTAATAGCTGATAGGAGCTGCTAAATAGATACTAATTGCATATATTTCTATTCGTTCGATTTAATCCAATTAGATAGTCAAACATTGAAACAATTCTTGCAATTGTTTAAAAGGTTGATACGTAACTTGTAGAACACAAGCAGTGGAACGAACTGATAAGTCAATCATAGTTCATTCTCGTTCAGTCTGATGCTTATTATGCAAATTGAATTATTCCGGATTTCCGATATGGTTTCAATACGGGATAAGAATAAATACTTTATCGCCAACTAGAAAGAGTAGAATTTCCTCTTTGACAACGAGCATTTGCAAATCGTGTTACGACTGGTAACGTTATTACGGTTTCATTGCTCCGATATATGCACGCGGCATGCATTGCTAATAATATCGATATAATCGAGCTCCAATATTACACGAAAGTTAATAATAATTATCCTATATTATTAATCATGATAACTATGACAATTATAATTTTATATTTAGAAACTATTCACCTGAACACTAATTTTTTATGACTATGAATATAATTTCCCATTAAAATAATAAAATTAAAAAAGCAGCAACATTTTACACCAACAATGCTTCTAGATATACGATATTTGAATATCATAATGTCAAGAACAAGCAAATCCTCCGTCCATCGACTCCCATCCCAAAACGGTACAGAAATGAAATCGCCCCCAAGCTCGTCCAAGGAGAACGAGAATCTTTCATGCCCTGGGGACAAGTTTCACTTTCGCGAAAAAGTCCCCTGGAAATGTGGCCGTGTGCGGGAAATCGATCACGAGTCCCTTTACGTTGTTCCTTTTTCCTGGAATTCTCGCGCGATGTTGGAAACCGGTTTCGAATCGCGGATCGTTATTATTCGCTCGGTCCGGATCTATTACGGTTCGCAATTTTCCATGAAAACGGCTATCGTCTGGCAATTTGGTCGCCCCGTTGCAGCTCTATATTCCCATGGCTGCAATTGGACCCATTAAAAAAAAAAAAACTGTTCCGCGTTTTCAGCGAACGTGCAACCGCCGCTCGTGGTTCGGACTAATGCTTCCTCATTCCTTCCCGTGTGACGCGCGATCGATACCGCTAATGTAAACTTCGTGTATGCGCATTTATTGCACACGATACGGTTAGATTGATTGGTTTCCCATGGAAATTTATTGAAATGAACGCGCAGCTTGTATCTATTGTAAAAGTTGCTTGAGATGAAGTTCGTTTAACAAGTCTTTAAGAGCGCCAACGATGTATGTAAGTAAATGGATATTGAGAATGAACCTAGGCAACCTGAATGGGTGCATATACCTGTCTGTATTTATATGTTGACGCGGCAGAGTATATATATCTCGAAGTATGGAAAACAAAAATTAAGGATGCAGATTTTTCTTCTGATTGGTCGCGTGTTTCGTGCAGGTTGCACTCAGATCTTATAATTTGTTGTCGTATGAACATGTCTCTGTTGTTATTGTTATCAATTTTTTCTTACGTTTCGAGAAGTAATCACGTATAGGTCGATAAATATAAACTATTACGCTGTACGATGAAGTGTTTCATAGAAGATACCTTCTTGAACTTGAACGTTTTAGTCCGTGAAATATAGCGATTCGTATTAGACTATCAATCTGTAATATTACATTACATTGACACGATTCGTATGTTAGCGTTAGCGTATTCTTTATGAAAGAAATTGGATCGGATGGTGATGCACCCTGTGTATAATTTATGATGGGGAGGCAGTCCTACGGGTGGTCGAAGAGCGTTTTGACAATCGTCAGCCTAAAAGACATACGATGACTGGTGGCCAGACGCCATTCAGTTATCGGATGTCCCAGGATTGACTAATTTTATTGCATGTCCTGAAAGTGTATGAATGGGACCAAACATCCTGTCGGCTGAATATGGCCGGCGACCACTTTAACGAAGCCGAAGTCACGACTGTCTAGTTGTCACATCAATGACACTGATGACACTGAAACCGGGTTAACGCGTGCACGTGTTGGAGCATTGCAGCTTGTTCTAATAGTCTCGTGGCGGGCAGCGGGCAAAATCAAACACGAATTGCAATCCATTCCGAATTCATGTTACGGTTGACGCTGATAGAGCCATATGGAAACAATGTTAAATGTCATCTATGGTGGCAATTATAATATACGTAATTCGTGCTTATCGATAAATTGCACTCGACGGGAGGTGTACGTTCGAAAAGATTTTGAACGCGTTTAAAATAGAAGATGATTATATTAAGCTGAACTGGGGCTGTATTATGAGCAATATTGGACGATGTTCGTTGAGAAAAATTTCGCACCGTTCTTTTTTTAAACAAAAAAGGCTACAGGTCAATTCGTCAAGGCATTCTTCATATATACAGTATCACGATTCTTGTCGTAAAGCATATTTATTTTCAAACGTTATCTTCATCCTCCAATATAACATTGCAAATATATATTCGTTTTTTCCACATCTTACTTTACACATAGCAGTTTGAATACCAACTTTATTCATGCCTCCTTAAAGTCTTTACGAAGAGAATTCTCTTCCATTCCGCGTACAAAAGGGACACATTCGGCCACGCAAAAATTTTTATATAATTCATTATTATACGTACACAAAGAAGAAGAAACGAACGAAAACTTACTGCGCCTGGACAGGACAATATCCTATTACGATACACCGTCTTTCGTCCCCGTGACAAACGCGTATATTTTAACTCAGGAACAGATCACTGGCGTTACCGTGGTTCGCTTAATTATTCGCAGCGTGCACGACGCAGCTCGTGTCAAAGAGAGTCGTTAAAATTGTGCATGTCAGCGGTAAGGCTGACATGGTGAGAAAAACGAGTAGGGAACCAGCGCGTTTGCACGCCCGTTGCAGGACGATCCGCACGTGTAACTGGCCAGACATGCAACTACTTCGATGAGAGTCCCGTACTTCTTCTAAATATTCAGAAGACGTCGCCGCTGGAATGTTGCTCTCGTTATCAGTGAAAGTTGAACAATATAAATAGATATGCGAACAGCGTGCCGTTGAAAGACGTCAGCAAAAGTGCTTTAAGAACGCCAGGTGAATGGCGATCACCGGTTTTGTAAACATAGCGTGCAGTCGCGTTGCAGGTATTTTTTGATGTTTGCGCGAATGCTCGTTTCTTCCTTCGAGAGGAATATTTTGCCTTCGAATGCAATCATAGAATGGGACGGACAATTTACGGAAAATATTGCGTTCGGTAGAGAAAAGTATTTCCTGCCGATTATCGGATTTGAAAAAGGGGCGTTGTAAGAAGTTTGTTACTCTATGCGAGAGGAAATGATGCTTGCACATAAAACGTGCAATGCTTAATAGTAATAATAATTATAATAAATGAGGATAGTATACTGGAAGTTAATTCGAAAGCAGATCGCGTTTAAGAAGAAACGACTACGCGCAGTTTAATGTATCGCGGGATGCAATGACTAATAGTTGGATAAACAGGCATTTTGATGTTACAGTCATACGAGCCAGTACAGGCTATTAATTATCAGTGAATTTTTAGAAAGCTGGCGCAAACGTTACACTATCTTATCAAAATCTTCTCGCGTGAACTTGCGATTCACATTTAACGCCGCGAACAGACATATCGCTAAATCAAAGTTAAATTGCGCTTCGAAGAGCGTTAATGAGTGAAAATGAATAGATTTGTGATAAACTTACTTTAAACTCGGATCGTCCACGTCGGCCCAAACGTATGCCAAACTATCATCCGTGTCTCCATCGTTGGACACCGACTCATTTTCTCTGAAAATTAATGGAATAAAATTGATTACGGCATACTAGCGCGGCTAAATGTTCTTCATGTGCTCTTAACACTCCAGACGCGTTGCAACTGTTCGAGATAATGGCGAGACACAAAAAATTGCTCGTCGCCAAGGCAGACCTATTCATGAAATACGATGACAAACCCGCCACCCTCGGCCGGCTCTTACATAATAGACGTCTAGAGCTTTAAACGAGTTTAATTGGCTCTCACATTGTTTTTGGAGCGGATGAACTAATGAGGGGGATCACGCGAAAGTTGGATTCTTCGTATGACACAAGTGCAAATAAAACGAGATCACAAAATTTTCGATGCTGATGGTTAATCATTCTTCGCGATTAAAATCACAATAAGGAGAAACGTTTCGTATATTTTTATGAATGCTGAAATACACCGAAATATACAACTTTAATGTGAACAACTTGCAAATTGTATCTCCTTTCCAGAAAATCGAAGTTCTTTTAAATCAATAAGCGAGAATTCTCAATATCCTAGCATGTACTATTATAAATATAAACTGAACTAAATTTATTTCATCACTAGTCCCACGCAGCTTGCGTATCACGTTCAAATTAAGCAGCAATCTTAAATTGAAAAATTCTTCTATCTTAACACTGACCCACTACCACTGTGGATTAACGCATAACTCTCAGCCTCGTTCCGTAGCGGAATGACAAAGAAAATATTGCTCAAAGATCAAATGAACGGCCGTCAGCTCAACCTTTCGCCGCAAAAAAGCCAACTACTTTTATGCATCTCAACTTTTTCTTCCAACCTTAGCGATACAAATTTACATAGGCCGTAATATACATATACATGCTCGCCACGTGCTGCGTCATAAAGTTTCTCTGCACATTACAATTCGTTCGAACCATCACCGCCACTAGGCTACTGGGGAACACTCGCCAACGGGTTAACTAATGTCACAGAACGAACTATGTACATACATGTACGTAGTTCCATCGGTGTACGTACTATGTAGCATGAATATGTTATGTCTGTACGGCCAGCCACTCGGCTCAGGTCACACGGAGACGAGGTCAGTGTAGCACAATGTCCTTGTGCCATATCGTTGCTCACGTTCGCATACAGCCCGATTGAAACGAATGCACAGCGCCTAGATAGGCTATCTAGAAACGGGACCAGGTTCGCCAGCTTGGCGAAACTTTTCGCGTTCGTCTCCTCTCGATTATTCGCTACAAGACACCGAAAACGATAGAGAAACGATACCGCGATACCGATCGCGATTCCGCGAGAAACAGGGGGCCACCAGTCACTACGAGCGTATGTACGGAGAGAGTGCATTCACGGTTACGACAAAGGCCGTTGCACTCAAGTGCATCGAGCCGGTCGTTATTCGAGGTTCGGCGACCCGAGTATATAAACGATTCACCGACGAACGAAAAATTTGACGTCTCGCGGAATCGCTGCGTGGTATTAAAAATCCGTGAAGGAGGAAGTAATACGTGGAGAACGGGAGAACGATTTGGAGGAGTTGAGCGTTTTAGATGGAAACTCGTAGTATGCATGAACTGCTTAAGGGAGATTTATAGCAGACGGAAGGTTCGTGGAACTTTTTAAAAAGGTAGAGAGTAGAGGAGTGTACAGCGGTGTAGACATTAAGTAAGTGTTTGAAGGACGCGTGGATGCAGGAGATTTCTAGAAGCACTTGATGGTAAATAGAAATTGGGTTTAGCTTTTTGGAAAATAGAATTCTGACGAGGTACAAACGGAAGCAGATGACACGAGCAGGATCTTAGGAATAACAAAATAAATGAAGAATTGTTAAGATGCGTGGCCAAGGTAAGTACAGAACATTCGAAGTGTAGAGAAAAAGGATTTTAGTCGAAGTTCTGTTAAATACAACAGAAGATGCACGAGCGAAAGTTATAGTAATTTTGATCATTGTCACTGAATACCTGCTTGACATTTAGTCAAGGTGTAATTTGTAGCTAGTGCTTATTGTTTATTACTAGTTGCTAGATTAGTCGGGTTGCAAGGACCACCTTCATTTGCAACATGATAAATGGCTAATTGAACCGTGCATTCATACACGTAGTTCACGTTGACTGTCAGGCATTACGGTTCGAACGTTTAATCGTATTTTATGTTCACGTTCTAATGGAATATAATATTTGCGCAATGAAACTGACGATTCGCGATATCATTGACGATATTGTAGTTGATAAGCCGATAGGTAAACCCTCTGGCTGAACTAGTTGGCGAATGACGTTTTTAAGTAGAACTTATCTATGTCAGTAGTACGAATTTTTTAATGCTGCTATAGAAGTCGTATACGTTTTCATTTTGCAGATTATTCCATTTCCTCTTTAGTTTTGTAACTCATCGAATTTCTTGTCTGCTTATGCATACGGTAGATAGGAGATTTACGTGCCTTTAAGTGCCACATTAAGAATGTTACACAAGTAACAGCATGAATTGATATGTGTATAAATGATGCCGGTATTACTTCCCCTGGTATGGTATTCCTTCCTATTTTCCCACAAATATATCGTAGCAGTGTTATATAACATATAACACTATATTTTGCATTAAGAAACTTTTAATTTTTGCCTCCATTAACACATCATTGCTAACTTCTTCTTCAACCCAAAAAGAACTCTCCACAATTCCTTTACGTCCCAGTGAACAGCAAACGCAAATAAACATATATTATTCATTCCTGCATAGTATTCTACTCATACTACGATTGGACTCATTCAATATCAAACAAAGCTTGAATGTAGATAAAGAATGAAACTAAAGATATTCCTCAGATTTTCCTATAACTAATTACATGTCGCTGATCCCAACAATTTAAACACTCCTCATAACAGAAAGGAGATTTTTAACATCGATTGGCAACGTCGAATTACACATCAATTTAACATGATCGATTTCCACGCATCACGATCAACAACTAGAACATGAACGAGATTCCGTGCGTTTGTCAATCTGTGAAATCTCTGGCAATTTGTGTCGAGGATGTCGTTTGGGTCCGGCTGCTTGGAGACTATCGTAAGTATTACTTACTCCTCGTTAAAGCTTAAAGATGACATCGTCGACATCCGCCGTTAACAAACTACTTGCGCTAGCAATGCAACCAAAAGAAGAAAGAAATATAAAACGAAAATGGTCTTCCTCTGTCTGTGTATATACAGCAGAGTGCTTCAGTCGCGCTTTGAGCTATTACTGCTTTACGAATCACTACTTCCTACGTTTAAGGAGTGCCGACAGTCACTGATAAGAGTCATCCCGAAGATAGTAGACTTTTCTTACCGGTACATGGGCGCTTGTTACTGTTCACGATGCAGTTGTCCTTTATCTTCGGATTACTTCGGATTATATATGAAATATTGTGTGTTGCGTAGAATCTATTCTTGAACAATGGACCAGTGCGACTTCTTAGATTAGAAAGAACATGAGTAATGATATCGTGAATAATGTCTAGTTTCGGTCAGAGTTGAAAGGACACGGATACTTCTTAGACGCATGATTTCTATTACACGTACTTATAGGTGGTATCGAAAAGTTTTCAAAACACCCACTATACGTGTCATGTACATAAGCCAGTTCTGAGATATTGAACCATAAAGATAATTAAACAATTATGATAATTAAATTTGTTTAACGATATTATAAACAAATTCCATTATTTCGGCTTGCAGACCAGCTACATCAATGATCAATGGACATAAATGGAAGCAGGGGGCTTCAGCTACCATGTCCCATAGCTGGGAACATTATTCCATGTGCAGTTCATTTCTTATAAACAATGAAACAATTGAAATTGTTATTACGGGCAACTCCATATCGTTACAGCAACGAAGTATTTTTTGTCATGTAGCTGTTTCCCTTTCATTAGATATTCAATTTATTATAAAACAAGCTCCAGGAGCCGAGATAATAATTTTTTTACAGTTTGTCGGCAACGATATGTCGAAAACAGTCCAAGTGGCGCCATCTCGCGTTTGCGGCCTTTTTCGCAGTTTTCACCACCGCTAAAACCGAATTCCTGGATTATATCGTTAATTTAAACAATTGCGTTTTTCTCAGCTTCTACAGCGTATTTCTTGATCGCACTTGTCTTATATTAAAGCTACGGGGCATAGCTGTCTCCCCCAGCAGGTACAATAATGTAGCATTTTTAGTTTAAAAGTTATTAACAATTGAAGAATCGGCAAAAACGCACTCTAGGTCACTGCAATTATCTCAGCTTTTGGAGGTTCTGCATCAATGATCTTCTGCTCAAAATGACGGTAAAGGATGCCGCTACACGTCACCAAAAGATGTACGAATGGGACATGCGCTGTTTGTTTTGTATAAACAATTAAACTATTCGATTGAGAATTGCACCGAAGCTACACATGAGGGCCTCTCTAATGGGGAGGCAGATTGTTCCTTGAACCGAGAGCTTCAATTCGAGATATTGTTGATTAAAATCAGCCCTGCAGAAGCCGAGATAACTGAATTTGTTTACCGAAATTATAAACAAATAGCATTATTTCGGCTTGCAGACGAGCTATATCCATGATCAGAGGAAATAAATGAATTCTAGGAGCATCAGCTACCATGTCCAATAGCTGGGAACATTATTGTATATATGTGCAGTTCACATTGGCTTACTAGAATTCGTGCGACATCGGAATAGAAATTGCATATGGTGTAACCACTCGCATAAAAACTAATAAATTTGATTGTTCAGACGTATTCGTCAGAACGCCAGTTCGTATGAATACGCATTCACCGTAACCGTAGGCTAAAGCCTAACAATGGTTAAGGAGTAAAATAACTAGAATAAATTAATGCTGCGATTATTTGTTCGTTAGTTTCGCTACATTGTAAATATACATTGCTAACTAAATATTATTTTTTTCTACGATTAAATTTAAGCAATAGCCCTTGATTATGTGTGTTTAATCTATAGAACGACTAACTACAAAAATATTTTAGTAATCTTTGAAAATGACAAACAAAATGGTCACGCGCGTGAACATGTGTAAAAGCGCACTTGTATACGGAAAATGTTAGAAAACGACTACTTACTATACAGAGAGTACTTATATTTTCATAATTGTTATTACACTGTTATTACAGATCTATTCTATGAATGAAGACATACATATAGGCAAAGTACGGTTATAATTATTGAGAGAACATGAAACTTTAAGTAGAAAACCGCATTTCCAGCAAATGAATTTATTCCATAGATTACATTACAAAATATTACACCTCATTTGTTCACGCTTTAACGGTAGCTATGAAAGCTATCCTTACCTGTTTACCAATTTCTTCGATTAAAATAGAGGTGTTTTGGTATTTCGCGCATCTTCCTTTCTCTTTCTATACTGTATATAAATTTCTTTATCCTACACATTAAATTGATGGAAAGCTGCTGTTATCTCTTGCCGGAAATTTAATTTCACTTTGCTATTTATATCTCTATCAATTCTTCGAGTTTACTCTCATTAAGTAACAACATAATGAACACATTATGAGACAATGAAAAACGTGTTGTGAATAAGGTTGTAATAAAAAAACTGTAAGATCACATGGCGCCTCTCGTGAATGAACATACTCGAATTAAATGTCTAAAATTCAAACGTTGTCTCGCATGCGCTCAACGAGAAGAAATGTTAATTTAGAAAGAATAAGATCATTTTAACTGTTTTAAAGTAAATTCTACATTTTAGAAAATACAGCAAAGTAAAGAACAGTATCTGTAGAAATTTTTGATTTCTGTAACAGCCTATTTATTTCTTGATAACTGTTACTTATATAGCATTATCATAGGGTATGTCAAATATTTATAACGTATGTATAGTGATACTTCGTTTACGCATTGCTTTTGCAACTTGTATTACTCGGCTTGTCAATTACAACTGTTAATTGTGTGAAATAGCTGTGAAAGAAAAAAGAAATCAATTTATTTGTTGCCCTCAAACATCGAAAAATTCAATGGATCAGTATTTGTACTAGAAAGTTACCTTATTGCTGAACACTTTAAGCTTCAGGTGTAGCTAAGGGGGCTTCTTTTTTGTCATTAATCATAACAGCCTCCTTTTTATCACCAGCTGCTTTATCACTTTCATCCGCTTCCTTTCTTGGAGAAACCTTAAAATATGTTATATCTATATTCAACCATAGTACAAAAACACAAACCATAAACAATTACATAATCTTTGTTGGCCAATAGAAACATTGTTGTTACAAATTGTTGGAATAAGAGAAAAATAAGTGAAACGATATATTAGTTAATAGTAAATCTCATTCGAATTCCGCATATCTTTTTATTGTATACACGTCCTTAAACAAAAAATTATGTTAATACTAAATTATATTATGCTATATTTAAATTACATTAAGTATTTATGTCCTATATGTATATGTGAAATCTTGTAAAATTCTAATTAAGGTTTATAAATTTCTCCTGCAAATTTTATATAAATTTCTTTACAACTTATACACACTACCTTATAAGACTACATAATATCAAAAATAATTTTGAAACAAGTTATCTATATACTATAAACTAATCATTACATTATTTTTATACCCAGGCTAAGGATTTAGTTGAAAATTCATAAACTGTTGTTATATTCAAATGTAGATATACATTTTAACTTTTTCAACCTATTGAAAATATTGGATACAAATAGCCTGGTATATACCTAGCAGTAACATATGTGCATTATATTAAATTCTCTCTCTCTCTCTCTCTCTGCTGTTCTCTATATAAAATACATTATCTTTAAGCATTGAATAGAATTATTATTGTTATTTAGTTTGATTCATTACCTCCTCTTTACTAGCTTCATCGAAATTCTCCACTAAATCTGGTACTTCGTCATCCTCTTCTAATGTAGCTTTACCAACCGTGCTACCAGAAACTGTACTTGCTAATCGCTTCAATTGCGTGACACCTTCAGGTCCCAGTTGGCTTATTATTCCCGGTAACATATCTGTTATTTGTTTGTTCTCACCATGACCAGTAATAGCAAATGTGTTAGCAGACAAACTAGCCTGAGCTTTTGGGTTATTGAAGTGGATAACAGTACCATCATCCTTGATCATATTAACCTCTTCTATACCAGGGATTGTGTTCACAGACAACTTCTTCAAACAACTTTGCAACTTCTTATCGTCTGTAGCGGCAGTTGCATGTACCACCTAAAAAATGAAAATGAACACAGTTAACATTAATTGAATGGATTAGTTACAAGAATAAATAAATAATAGTAATGGCAAATTGTAAGTGAAAAGGGGCTTTGCACGAAATGCGAAAGTAACACGAGACCCAAAATATCGTGCGTGAACTATAAAATAAATGATGAAATACTCTTTGACACGTTCAAAATCCAAGAGAAAAGCAGTACAAACAACATTGTGAATGCGAAACATGTAAAAAATAATGTATCTGAATTGACTGAAACGTGTCTTGCCCGTATTACGATGCATCGATGTCACATAAGAATTGTAATCGGGGATTGTGTACCGCGCACACATCCGAAAATTGGCAAATCGTACACCATACGAATGACAATTAAAAATGTATACTTTCATAAACTTCTACACTTCAGATACATTAAAAAATTGTAGAGATAATAACGAATTTTTGTTCGTTTTTTATATAAATATCTACATACCTTCTTCTTGCGTCGGGGTGTTCCCTTGCCGCCGATTCGTACTTGGGCTTGAAGCTTCTTTAACTTTTCGGGATTCATGTTAACCTGTCTTATACGACGTTAACACTATTTTGATTCTCGACTATCGAACTCTGTTAGACTACGAGTCTGGCGCAAAGTTTTATACGTTAAAATCAACTAAACACAGCCGGCGAGCAAACACGTGCTCTCTGTTCGCCGAAAGGGTCGAGAAAATGGAAGTGTACGCTTCTTTAGCTCTCCTACGTCAGAGACAGCTTCCGGCAGAGAGAACGCTTCCGTTCAAAACTTAACTCAAAACACTGCACTGATGAATTCGGCATCGCAATGTCTCTTTACAAAGTAGTCACATGGCTCGTCTATAAATCGATATTTTTAATGAAACATTTTGCTGAATTAAACAGATTTCTTTTATTTACGAATCAATGTCTCGTATAATAATTCATCTGAACAAGGAGGTTATGGAAACCATCATGTTACACATACGACTTGGAATAAAAAAAAACTTCATAAATGGTCTTATAATAGAATTTTGGACTTGTGTTCTATTATGAAATTAGAAATAATCGCGGGCACAGCATTGAGAATACAACATCGAATAAGCGTGACACTAGAACGTAATGCTACTTATTTGGTAATATAATAAAATTTTAGGAAATTAAGGCGCGAATATACAGATTAAAGTTTAAAATTGCAATTGCGTTCAATATACCTATATTTTTTAAAACTAATTGACAACTGTAATTAGTGGAACATAAAAAAAGAAAGAAATCACAGCTTATAGCGATATTTACATTTATACAATTTTTTATTGCATACAATTTCAATTTCCTTTGTGCCTAAAATATTTTTCAATTATTATATTCTTAGGTAGCAAAATTTGTGAAGAAAATTAAATATACTAGTAAGAAGGCTTTAAGCTTTACTTTTCGTAAATTTTATGACAATAGTACTAATGCTAATTGTAATATACTATAACTTGATAATGTTGTACAGTTATCACAGGGATATACCAACAAAAAAGTGGCAACTATAATTATTTCACATATGTAATTTATTTGAAGTTTCATAAAACACATTGAGTTTTATTAAATAATATTCTTTTGTATACTCTTACATAACAGCATACGATCTAAAAAATCTATTTACAATATATCACATCCTTATACAGTAATAATATAATTTAGCACACTCTTGGTAATCATATTAACATTACTATCAATACATTCTTTCTAATAAATTAATTAACAAACGTATTGCATAATGAATGTATTTATATAATATACATAAAAGATACTGATCTTGCAACTTATTACAATATAATTACTGAAATCATAGAAATGAGAGTTCATTTACTCTACAGGAAACCACTTTTTCTGTGAATTTTTACATTTCTAAAAAGATACCATAAAAATAGATCAGTCTTCTATCTTTTTAAAATTAATTCAAAAATTCTGTGCCAATAAAAACCTCTTGTTATTTTTTTAACTATAAGTCCTCGTTTTATTATGAGTTAATGTATTATTTTCGTTACTGTATTAACAAAAATTCATATATTAAATTATTTAGTATTCAAAATATAAGGAAAAATATTTACGAAATTGTATTCCGCTTTTTCTTTCTCGAGGGGTAAATTTTTCTCAAAAAGATCTTGTATCCTATTTAATCAATTAAAATAGGAAAGTAAAAATTTGACTTTACAAATACAAGTGTTGCGATATACAAAATTTAATAATTTTTTACTAATGCTATTTTCCGCCACCTGTGATTTGTTTCATTCTTTACATGGCCAAATTCAAATCTAATTCTGAGCTCACCAATTTTTGATATTGGTAAAATATCAGGTATCCATTCTATTAAAAATGGTGTTGGTTCAACTTGATTTGGAGACGTATTTCCTGTAAAATGAAATTGGATATTTGTATTACTCATAAATAAACATTATTGAGACAGAAATTAACTGTTATACATGCACTAATTTAATTATTTTGTTCTTACCAACTTTCAAATATGTTTTTAATTCTAAGGGCTTAATTAACGCGTTATTATTAGTTTTCTTATACCGATCTATTTCTGTCTCCTCGCGTTTATACACTTCATACGTGCCATCTGCGTTCTGAACGAAACTTCTTGTGATTTCCAAAGGTATAAGGGGTGTTTCGAAAATACTTTTGACATGTAATATATTAGTAATTTGCCATGTATATTTGGTGAATGTACCTAACGGTACACCATCTTTTCTAACAAACGCTGTTGTCGAATTTGGTAAACGCTTTTTTTTACCACCACAAGAGATCCTTTCTCTTAAACAATCGAAAAATATTTGTGGCACATGAAATACCAATGGATCTGGTTTCCCATCAAATTGGAAATGCATAGTCTGATTTATTCTTTCTGTTATCGATGCAAGCCATTTAATGAATGGTAAATGTATATTGGCTTCATCTAAATCTTCACAAAGATTTTGATATTTCTTAACAATATGTAATTTTGTTTTAGCTTTCCTTGGTTCTATTGAACTTAAATTATTCAAGCTGGTTATGCTGGTGCTTGTTGGCTTATCGTCTCTTTTTCGCTTCGTCGAAACTGGATGCTGCATGTTACTGCTTTCGCTATTCGATATATTTCCAGTATCATACTGTATTAATGTGTTTTTATCTACTATTTTTACACTATTTGTGTTAGAAACAGTGTTGGTGTCGATTAATTTCATGTTATTGACATCTAAAATAGTATTTGTATCAAGGACCTTCAATGTCCCAGAATTCAATATTTTTATATTATTATCATTTAGTATGTACTGGCTATTGTTAAGCACATTATATTTAGAGTCTATGCTCGACTGATCATCCATTATTTTAACGGTATTTCCACCAAGGTGTACACTACCTTGGCTAATTACTTCTAAATTGTTCACCTGTATTGTAAAAGAATTTTAATTGTTAAATATTTTTCTGAAAACGATGCAAATAACGTAATACGTTTTTACCTGCGATATCATATTATTATCTTCTAATAAGGTACGATCGCATTCTACTTCAATATTTTCGACGATACTATGTGGTAGAATTGTAGAATCCAAATTTATTGAATCCAAATCTAATCTATTTCCATCTAAACTCTGAACTGTTAAAGTATCATCTCGAAATATTAAGAGATGTGTATCTGCATCGTCAGTTGTTAAACCTTCAAGATCTGTAATTTAAAAAAATATATATACCTTGTATTACATTTAAAATGTGCTTTGTACAATCTTCTTACCAATTCCTACTAGTTTATCATGGTCGTTGGTCTGCAGAACTGTTGATAATGATTTTGGTATGCTAAAATCATTCTGATCCATGTTGATATAATAACTAAATTCTTCAGACAATTTTGCATCACTTGCAAATGCACAAATGCAGGCATAGAAATGTACACAACGCTTGTTTTGGAAAAATTGTGTCAAATCTGATTTGTCTGCTACTGTTTTTGCTATACCCTACATTATTAGATTTCAATACTGTCAATTAATAATGGTCTTACTCATAAATGCATTTAGCCTGTTTCATTCATACTTACTTTAAATGCAGAACAGGAGCAGAAATAACGATGTTCAACTCTATCTTTCAGTTTTGTAACAAAAAGGGAGAAATGAAGATAGCCTAACGGATGTTTCGGTGATGCTTTACATTTTACAGCCATTATATTTTTAGAAACACGCTGTACTAAGGGTCCCGATGTTTCTGTAGCCAATAACCAAATTTCTTGTTTCATTTCATTATTTACATTTAAAGAGGACAGAATAGAGTTTCTTAAAGTTAACGGCTGTGCTTCTGCATAACATCTTAAGGCTGCCTGTATATGTTGGCATGTAGAGACAGGCATATCGGACGAATTTTTTTCCTGGTGACAAGAGGCATTAAAATTTAGTTTCCAAAAAGCTTCCATGTAAACATATATATTGTTGTTACAACACATTCTATTAATTATTAAACTTACATGACATTTCAGTACGCTTGTATCAAAACTCCTTTCACAACTATCAACAAAGCATAGCGCAGTGGATTGTGAAAGAAGCGTTGTCATTTCATTAGAAATTGTTGCATTTATTAAAGGTAACTGAACAAATCCACGGTAGTCTGGCCCTTTGTCGCGCACACGAACAGAGAAAACTTGTGCTGTTGTGCCTGTGATAAGTTTACACGCCTCGGTTGACAACTTTCTCTTTTCGCCAGGCTCCTTAAATACAGCGTCACAATATTTGTTTTTACAACATAAACCACGTGATCCATTATAAGTTCCACATTTTGGACACTTGCGAACACCACGCAATGTAGCTTTTCCTAAGTCAGATAGCAGTTTCCTCAAACGTTCTTCATTAGACATAGCTACCAAATATTACATCTGCTTCAATAATGTTGTATGATAGCCTTACTGGAAAAGAAACACTTTTAAAATAACCTATTTGATAATTTCCATTTAATATTATGCATTGTTATGTGGAAATCGTATATTGTTATGCATTCAAATTGTCACATAAATGCTAGGAACACTGTGCAAATAATGAACCATGAAAATACCATTTGCATCAATAAGGTATTTGACGAATATTTGATTGTAAACAACAATCACTTTCATGATCGTTGATACGGGACTCTGTAGTAGAAATCGTATAAATATCATGGAAAAATAATGGAATGAAATTATGTTTACATTGTAATTAAACTAAACATTGGGACACTGTTTTATATTAAAGCATTTTGCAAAATTTTCATCGGTATATTAATTGACGATGTGAAGCTTTTACACGTGCTTACCTTTTGTAACACTTTAATAATTATATTAGGAGGAACTGTTACACTACTTTCACCGATAATTATATTACAGAAAAGTTTGCTTGCGATAGTAAATAAATAAAGCTCATCCCTGTGCTAAATATCTGGCATTTGCGGCAGAGGGCATTCCTTTCCGTGTAATATTAACCCAGATTCACAGAATCAAATAATTCTACCAGTACTTATAAATTTATAATATTATTATGGCAAAATAAAAATTCCATATATAGTTATAAACATTCAAATGTTTAATACATTGTACGTATTATAATTTATACGTTCGAAATAAAATTAGAAAATCTTGAATATCTATTTTATACTAAATCATATTTACAACCTTTTCATTTCTTTTTTTATTATTTGATTAAATATACCTACCAATGAAGGATGCATTTAGAAAAATGTATCGTAAGAAATATTCATTAAAGCATTGTTGTAATTATATAGTTTTCGAAGGGAACATATTTTCTTGAAGTAGAATATTATTTTAAATAATCGATAGATATATTTTTTGCACAAATCGATTCTATCGTATATTAAATTTAAATTATGTACCTATTGTGGTTATTAACATTACTACAAAAGCAACTAAAAGGAAAACAAAGGAGTTAATACAGTTTCTAAAGTTTGGAATTTGATCGTATGTTTATAACACTATAAGTAGTACTTATATTAAGTCGCATATAGCTATGTTTAACAAAGTTTTGTAGCAAGTGTGAAATATCTGTGAAAATCTGGATGAATTGGAAAGTGATATACCTGCATAACGTATATTATTGTATACACAGTGGTAGAAAATCAGTAATTAAGGAATAATAATATATACCAAAAATCAAATACATTGTTTACGTTTAACCTCCAAATATGAAGCAACTTTTAATAACATTGATGAAGCTTGACTAACAATATCTTTGGAGATTCAATTTGTTTGAGGTATATGTATAGTAATTAAATCATATTTATTAAAATATTTATTTTACCACCATTGATATGTTTTATATTGAATTAAGTTTTCTATGATTGTTATTATAGCCTATATTATAGTCTAGTTTAATGAATAAGGTTATGTATATTTGAAAATTTCTTACGAAATTTTGTAATGACACATTATACTTTAATTCGTTTTTTAAATATTTGTTTAACATATTTATTGACCATCTTAATATCGTTTGCAAAAGGTGTATTTACAAAAATTGAATTAGAAAATAAATAAACATGACGGCGGCAATTAAAACTTTATGGAAACAAGCGTTAAATACGTTTGAAGAGCGAAGTAACGTTGGATTTAAACTTTGTCAAAAGAACTTTGACAAATTGCGATATATGATGAACAAAATTACTGCCGAGGATGTAAATCTAAATAAACAAATTCTCGATTTTATTCAAGTGCAACATGCACCAATGTGGGTCATTGACATATTCGAAAATAAAGACTTTGCTATTTCAATTTTTATATTAAAACATGGATTTACAATGCCGATACATGATCATCCTGGAATGTATGGTTTTTTAAAGGTATATAACACATTCTTTTTCTAATGTATTATCATTATACAGTAAGGGTATCCTATAATGAACTACTTTACTCTAGAACCTCGTTCTTTATAAGATACATATACAGTCGAACCTCTATAACTTGAAAGCCTCTATCATAAAAGAGGAGAGCATGCAAATGTACATATTATAAATATAATTTATTATGATTAAATCTTACGCATTGCACACATGTGTAAATTTATAAAATAATTATGAAAAAGAGGATAATGAGCAGCTATCAATTTCACCTCTTTTGATGAACTGTCTGTTGTAACATATTCATGTGTTTTAAGTGTTTTGATTTAATCAGAACAATTGTTCGTTATAGCATTTGTTTGTTGTAGGATCGTTCGTTATAGGATTTCCCACTGTATAATCTACACTGTTAAAAACTACATATTTGTCATTGAATATTTAGTTTAATTTACAAACTATATGGAATTGAAGTTTCTTATTTTATTTTCACGTGTAGGTTATCAGTGGCGTAGTTCAAGTAAACAATTATACATTGAAGGCAAACGAAGATCATACAATTAGATTGAACAAAGAAGTAACAGCACTTAGGCACAAACCAATAGTACTGCATAGCAATTCGCCCGCTTGTACTCTTACTCCAAGGGAAAAAAATTTACATGGAATTACATGTATCGAAGGCCCTGCTGCATTTCTGGATATACTTAGTCCTCCTTATGATGTAGATGTTTCTGGAAAAGGTCCACGACCATGCACATTTTTCAAAACTGTTTGTAGTTCCAAGTTATGTACAGATTTATCAGATATAGTAGAGGAAGTGAAGTTAGTCGTATTTGAAGGGCCACCAGACTTTTATTCTGAGAGTCTTAAATACACAGGGCCACCCTTAATGTGACCTGAAGCATCGAAGCGCACTTTCTGTTCCATTTGTTAAAAAATTTCGCATTTGGTTGCAATTAATTCGAATTTTGTTACAATTCTAATTGTGCTATAAATTTTTAAGTATGTTTAAATTATAATTGAATGTATAATATTGGTGTTTATCATCTTTTGTACCTTCTTGTAGATGCAGAAGTATATATATGTGTATATTTGAATTAACATCACATCAGTAGAAGGTGTAAAAGATTATATTTTGTAATACTAGTTTATTATTATTGATATAGTTTATTTTTATTTATTATTAATTTTATATATAACTTAAAACTTTAGAAGATAAGAAAAAGATTCGAACAGTTTCGCATACTTGTGGGATTTTAAATCACAACAGTTACCTGCGCTATAGTTATAACAAGTGGAAAAAAATTACATTCAATTTATTATTTAGTTAAATCGTAGGGTAAGGATGTAAACAGAGAATGTATCATAATATACTTTATATGTATACATGATAAGAAAACATATATGGTAATAATTGAATATAAACAGACGTTTTATTTCTATAAAAAAAATTTGATAGTTACTTATATCACAGAACATTAAAAACAACAGAAATAGATCACCTATGTTGGAAAAGCTATATGTTAATATGTATTAAAAAGCGAACTTCTTTAGTAGATTTGTTCACATAACATTTGTAGGCAGTCTTCGGTTTTCAAAATATATAAGTATTTTCAGCATTATATAGTGTACTTAAACAATGCAATTTATATTTAAAAATTAGTGTAATAACGAATACATAGCCCCTTTTTAAAGAAATTCCTATGGTACCCGACTTTTTTATCATATGATATTTCTGTATTATTTAATAACAATGATTTTTCAAAAAACTAAATATATGCTTTTTCTTTTATTAAAAAAATTGCTAATTCATACGAAAATAGCTACATTTAAAAAAAAGTAAACAAATGAAGTTTTATATCCATTTCTTTCAGATTTTCAAAGCAATTATCAAAGGAAATTATTCTTATTTTCCTGAATTTTTCCTAAACTTTTTTATGCGGTTTTAGGTTTCATTTAACTACTTGTTTTAATTTTATGCAGTTTTTGAAAAGTATGGAACGTACCCATAATTTTTTAACATAAGTTATCTCTTTTTTTGTGCGAATTTTTTACATTTTTTGTGGAACGTATCTACCGCATAAAAAGATATTCAACAGTACATAAAGTTTGTAAGATGGAATATTTGACTTATGTGAACGTTTTAGTTATCAGCAATTAACACCTTTCTATATTAATTATTCTAATTTTGTTGCGATATTTGAGAAAGTTCTATTATAATTACACAGTTAATCAATGTTCATTTTTATGTATACTAGGAAAAAAATTATATTTGTATAGGTTCAGAAAAATGCAATTCATTAATTGAAATTGATATTTACTAGTTTCTTAAATTTACAACAAATAAATCGTTTACCTAAAATAAAATTTTATTCCAAAACTCTTTTATTAAATACAATAGTATATAATTCAATATCTAATCCAAGATTGATGTATAATACAAATAAATTTCTTTTATAAGGGCTAGGAGGTTCTTACATTTAAGTAGTCAAAGTATGAATAATTTCTATAAAAGATAGTTTACATATTGTTGAATCAAGATACGCAAGTCTTTTTTGTCACATTAGTTTTGTAAGATTTTTGTTACTTTTGTTTTGAATAAACTACAGCTTTACACAATAAATAGTATTTTTCACTCGCTAGACTCAAAATACAGAAAAATCGAATTGGAAACATATCTTAATTCCTATTTACTATGTAATGAGAGATGAATGGATATTGTTATTTTTACTAATACATTGAAGAAGTTTATTTATATGTATAAACAGTCAGTCTAAACAGTGTCTATACAGCAATTTAATTATGCATTCAGGAGAATGTTTTTACATAATTTTTGATTGCTCATATTTATTGGTGAGTTGTGGATAAGCTGCTAAAAATATTGCAATTGCTTTATGCATAAATAAATCTTAAACATAAATTTGGGGAAAAAAATCGTAATAAATTGTCTGTACAAAAGAAAAAAAAGATATTAAGATATGAACATTGGTACACGATATTAAGAAGTATTCACTATGACGCAAGGACAATTGTATTCATGCTCGGCAGCATGTGTGCGCCTTACTATAGTGCCAAAGCTGTATTCAAAATGGTATCTAATGTGTTAAGAAAAACGAAATTCTAGTGTTGAATAATAAGAAAAAGTCCAGTTATAACTCAACCAAGTACAAATTTAATAATCGTATTAATAGTAATAAAAACATATTAGTTTTGCTAAAATATAAATATCAGAAACCAAGAATATAAAAATCTCGACGATGATTGTATATAGTAATAAATATTTACAAAGAAATGATTTATTTCCAAAGAAGTGAATCGAAGTTGTATTGCCTTCGAGTAACTAAAATAAAGGTGTGCTATGACTTGTTTACTGACTGTATATACATAAGGAGATTCACCTTACTTAATAATTTCAAGATTTGGTTTGCTGAACCTGAATGTCCTACTTAGACAAAAAAATGTATTGCGGTCTACCACGCTAATTATGTAACCAATGCGGTACACTATCTACTAATCATTACGTTGTATATCAAATTTTACATCGCGCAAATTTCAATTGATACATTTCCCTGAAACATAGTCAACAAGTAATTTTACGTAGCCAAGTTAGGTGAATCATCCTTTATTTAAATATATATGTACATTTAACTTACGTTACTTGTTAGACCTGATTAATATACTCGTAAAATTATATTGTTACATAAAAGTAATATATTGGACACCTGGTTTTATGATAAAAGTATGCTAACATGTTTAGTTGTCTTAAACTGGAAAGGTACTATTCTTTCGATAGTATATCCATTTAATCATTTCTTTTACGCGTTTTTTTCAACTTGTCCGATTGTTTTAAGAATTTTGTTGTCTTCTATATAATGCAACATTATTTTCTGTGTAATCCATTATACGACGTTGACATTGTCTAACATATTGTTGCTGTTTATGATAAATCTTGAATGCACCCTTTATTGTTATAAATGCTATACCTCCCTGTAAAGATATATATTATGACTTGAATAACATTTAAAACACTCGTCAATGTTAGAATATTACATATATATGTGCTACGTACAAGCAACGTCCTCTGGAAATTGGAGTGTATACTTTCAAAAAATATTCTACCACATATGCTCGCAATACTAGGTAATAGAAGTGCACCGCAAAGGATACGCGTCGCAGATACTGGATCACTCATAGGCGGTATATCTTCAGATTGTGTTCTATCTTCACTAGAATAACTTAAATTGATAGAGGTTTTTTGAGTGCCAAAGATAATATTTATTCATTTCTAAATCGAAGTTTGTACATACCTGCTGGGTAAGAAATGCCTTAAAATAGGAACCTTACATGCATGTCTCCTCAAAAGACTAAGAGCTTGATCTTCCCATCTTAGCATTTTACCCAAAACTAGCATTATTGGAATAGTCGGTAAACCCACTAGTAACACTAATGGGTCAGCTTTTTCCATCATAGTTAAGCCATCTTTATGGCCAACTACCTGCATTACAGTTACTGCTCCATAAGTTACAGCTGTCCAGTATATAGACGCAGCAACTATACTAGCTGCGATAAAGGGGCAAACTCGAAATATTATTCCATCGATAGTGTCCAATACTACTACTAATGTCCCTAAAAGATAATATTCAGTTACTATTAGATCATTCGAGTCTATTTTAATATATATACAAATATTCTAATAACTAACCCATGTTGGGATATACAATTATATATTCTGTGTTACATTGTGGACACGCAACATGTGCACCTGCACGACCTTTCTCTTTCTCATCAACCCATCTTTGTATGCATCCTTGATGCACCCATTTTGTAGTACCACGGCAATTACATGGTTTCACCCACGAGGCAGTCGCGTCATCTTCATCCGTTGCAAAGCATACCCAACAGTATCTTTTACTGCATCAGAAAAATTTATCATATTTCAGTTATTGCTACTTATCCTGTTCCTTAAAAATTATAAGTTTTATTCATATATATATATACTCGTCGTCTGCATTTACTGCTGGTGTACTAATTTCTGGTTGACTTGGGGAAGACGCCCCATCGGTTACATCACTTGTTTGTATATTATCCATAGGTTCTGAGAATGTTATAGTCAATGGCTCTTCGTCTGTTATAACTGCTGCAGCTTGAGCATCGAGTGCCTCTTTAACAATGCATAATTATATAACTAACTACCGTTTAACTTTATATATTAACTTTCGGTAACTAACGCACGGTTACTAATGCTCTCTGAGTCCAATTCAGAAAATTATGAGAACATGTAAGAGGAAGCAATGTACAAGAAATATAGCTGTCAGAGATTAATAACAACGTCCTGTGAAACTGCATTAGTAGCAGAGGGTTAACTATTATATGATAATTTATGAGTCAGACATACAAAATTATACTCTAATAATAAATTGGTAAAAATTGTTAATATAAGTATGAATACATGGTTACCATTTTCGTTATTTGATTCATTAGTTTGTATTTCACGTCTTAGGTTCGTGCAGACTCTTCGTAATGTTTCTTCTATGCGACTAATATCAGATCTTGTGAAACCAGATCCTATACGTACTATCCTTCCAGGCGAATCAAGTCCATATGTTCCTTGCGATACAGTGTTATCTGACATTTTGTCATAAAGTAAAAGTTTCAATATAGCATTACTCTGTTAACACCTGAAAAAAGTTATTGGCTTATTTGTAATCATAGCTCCTTAATTTATTTAAAACATAAGCACGTTATAAGTATATTATGGCAATTTGTGAAACATTAAATAATATGTATGTAAAATTAATACCCCTGCCATTAATTATAATACTTTGATGCAATTTGTAATAATTTTCAAGGATATTACAGACACACACAAAAATATGCTCAATTGTCTGTATTTAATATGTTGCTTAATATTTACTTTTATCTACCAAAAAATCAACGTAAATGTATTAAAAAACAATTTTGTTAACTACTGACATTTCGTTATGAAGACGATCGTCAACTGATCAATGTGTGTCATCGCAAACTACAGTAATATATCAAATAACTTTGCACGTAAAAGAAATGTTTTGGATCAAACGTAGGTTGTACGAGTAACGACTGAAACACTGAATTTGTAATGTGTTAGCGGCGTTACGAATACATTATTAGAATCGAAAAATTAATTTTCATTTGAGGTGATTTTCACAAACCTACTGTTACACATTTTACAGTCATACGCTAAGAATGCCTTTTTCAAAAATGCAGAATGAAATACAGATGATAACGGAAATGGCTTGATCGCAACGCAGATATCTCGGTTAATTTTTTATAATTCTAAGGAATAAGAACCGTACTTGGTGAAAATCACTATATAAATAGATTTATTTCTTTTCTCGGTGTCATTGGCAACGATTAAAAGTTACATGAGACAGCTACTTGCAGTGACAATATGTTACTGCAAAAATTCGCCAATGAAATATACCGCCAAACTTCACGCCAATATCGAACAGTTTTTCCAGTGGCTCTTTACATTCTTTGTGGTTTTCGTAACAAATAAAGTTATACAAACAAATTTCTGCTTATATGATAAAGTAATTGTTTCCAACTGTTCAGTTTACTTTACCCTCCTCTGTACTAAACGATATCGTTCGTTGTTTTCCAAGACCAGTGATTTATATTGTTTTATTTCCAATTTTCAGCGCCATCTTCGAAATAATTATTGCTTGTCAACGTATTATATAATTTGAATATTTTATACTACTCTGTTTTCACTATCTCCTATTTTTCCAACACCTCTTTATTGCTGTATATAACAATATATATATATATATATATTTTAGTATTATATTAATATAATATTTATATCAATATAAATTTATGTTATGCTCAAATAATTGTTATCGAGTACATGTGTTTTACTTGTAGTATAGTTATAATTTTTAAATATAAATTAATTTCTTAGGAGCATTAATTTCACGAAAGCATACGTTAGAATTGTAATTTACGTGTTCGTTATACATGCCGTAATTTAAGTATACCCGTACTATTCCATTTCAAATTGTATATTGAATAAGCAACTTTATCGGCAATATGTTTTAAACAAATATAATTCAGACACAATTTCAAATGTTGAGTATCTTGTGTATTCCATTTTAATTCGGTCATAATAAGAAATTTATTATTTCTAAAAAACAAAATCATGAATACTGTTACGCTATCGCGTTAGTAGGCCTTAATATCTAGTGACATCGAATCAACGGTCGACGATATAATTGCAACTATCGATAGTGATAATAACTTAGGAGCGAAATTCGAAACCGGATAGGGGCACGCGATAAATAAAGCCGTACATTATTTTAAGTGCAGATCCTAGAACACTTCACTTGGAAGTTTCTAAAGCTTATTTACTACAGACCGTAAAAATACAGCTAAGTCTAAGAAGTCACGTACAATCCTTGAAAAGTCGACCCCATGATATTTGGGGCTGGTCACCACATGGCCTACCCCGAAACAAAGGAACCCTTGAGAACCCCACCAGCTCTTCGACGCGCTCTCCCCGACTTTCGCGCGTTTTTCTCTAGTTTTTCCTGCACTTTTCCCTTAACTCGCGCGCACCCTAGCTTGTCACACGGAAACGGAAGCGTTGCCACCTCCACATGCCCAGCCACATCAAGAACCCACCCCATTGGACAGGAAACAGCAAAAGGGAGGAGCAAGGAACCCGAGAAGAGGAACCAGAGGCGAAAAGGAAAGAAGAAACACCCTCACAGAGCAGAACTACTTTATCTCCAGTCACGAAGAGAACTTCGTTAATTCTTGAACCACCAGTATCTCTTACGTTGAAAACCAGAATAAATAGTCGTTCTTTCTAAACTTTATAAATTGTGTATTTGATTCTTCCGCGCTTCTCCACAAGCAGAGCGGTCCAGCGCTCCACGGGCACCCGAATCCACGGAAATTCCCTATATCCCACCAATAGATACGCAACAAGTGTAAATTTATAAAGTAAGACTACCAATTATTATAAGTCCCTAATACCATTATATATTTCAAATGTAGTGAGTTTCATTCAAATGTCAACTTTTGTAATGTATTTACACATCCGCATATACATATGCATTATGTATGCAGAAATGTATTTCTGCATAGTATATACATACATTTCAATTTATGAATTGAAAACTAGCTTTTGTTTTCGTGTGTATATATATATAATAATTAATGTAAGTAAACTAATATAGAAACAAGTGATCACTATACAATGTAGGTACACTTATAGATTATATTTTTTAATATTGGAATAGTATCACTATATACTATATAATTTAAAAATATCTTCTAGTAAATCAAAATTGACATACGCGAAGTTAGCTAGGAGCAACCTGTGATCAACTGCATGACTTATCATTATATAGTATCTGTCGATTCATTAAATCTTTAATTGTTTCGCATAAACATTTAACAAGTAGATAACTGTTGTATTTAACTGTTCAACTTATATATTTTATACAATATTAATATGATTCAACACTTACAATTATTTATGGTGAATTATGGAAAACATTATAAATTGTAAATAAAAGGATACTATGATAAAGTATATATAACATATGTCTAGTGGAATAATCATTAATGCAATAAACCTTTGGATAAGCTCTCATAATTATCATATAAATCAAAGGTACAAGCAAAAATTGCTGACAGAACGTTACTCACGTTGTCACTAGTGAATATGTCTGTGCTCTATAAGAAGATATCAAATTATTCGTAATTATAAGACATTTGTTATTGTTTACACTTTTTAACTTAATCTAAACATGTTTTCCGTAATACTGAACCTCCGAAAAATATTAGAAGATACTATAGGTAAAAAATTATTTTTTTATGTTAGTAGTAGCATATTACATTCTATATATTAAAAAATAAAGTGGCGGTATTAATAATTTGCAAGTAAAGACAGTTTCAATTTAAATGCATGTTTAGAAAGGAAAAGCTCATATTGTTATCTGTAATTATACTGCATTCTGTTGTTTCACATGTGTTGTTTCAAATCTTGCATATGTCTATGTTTCAACAAACATTGCATAAATTTCATTTTTTGTGTGCATTTTTTACTTATTTCATTTTAATTTCAATCATGATTTATTCATAAGGAATACATGATAAATAATTGCTGTAACATATTTTCTAGTTGAATATATTGATGTGGATTTTACGCTTTGGTTATCGTGGCTTTTAATGCCACTTTTAATAACATTCTTACTACCACTGGTGATTGTGGCATTAATATATTTAAGTGCATTAATATTCTACGTTTATCAGTTACACAGGTAAGCTTTTTAATATCTGAAATGCAGATTATATAATGATATGTAATTAATATTATACTTGTTTTTAAAAGAGTTAGATTAAGAGATGCGTATGGAACAGATTGGAAAAATGCAGCTCGTAACGTGGTGGCTGCAGTTTGGGATGCCCATGGCTGGATTTGGCATGGTATGTGACAAATCAAATTAATGAAATAAAATTCAAAAGATTTCTATTCTATATTACAAATATTTTATTATTTTATAATATTCTTTGTACATTTTACAGGGTACGAAGTAGTTGGGATGGAAAATATACCACAAAATCAACCAGTGCTTTTTGTATATTATCATGGAGCTATTCCCATAGATCTTTATTATTTTATATCTAAACTACTTGTTGTGGATTCAAGACTAATTCATACAGTAGGGGACAAATTTCTTTTCAAATGTCCTGGCTGGTCCATTATTTCTGATGTAATGAAAGTTATACCAGGTACAATTCAAACATGTTCTGCCATTCTAAAAGAGGGAAATATGCTAGCCATCTCGCCTGGTGGTGTATATGAAGCTCAATTCGGAGACTCTTATTATCAACTAATGTGGAAGAAACGTGTGGGCTTTGCAAAAGTTGCATTGGATGCGAAAGTGGTGTGCTATTATTTTATTATAGCTTTTCTCTTTTTATATGTACATCATGGTAAAATATTAATATTTTTTTGCAGTGCATAATACCTCTGTTTACGAAAAATGTTAGAGAAGCATTTAGAACAGTAAGTTGGGGTAGAAGGATGTGGTTGAGAATATATGCTGCTACCAGATTTCCCTTTGTACCTATTTATGGTGGTTTTCCAGTCAAATTAATGACGTATGTTGGTAAATCGATTCCTTATGACGAGACTCTTACGCCTGAAGAATTACAATTAAAGGTATTGCAGTTCTTATTGCATCCTAGCTGGAAATAAGGGAGAATGATATTTATAAAATGAAGCGATTATTGATTTATTTATTGTTGTTTTTAGGTTGCTGATGCACTCAATAATTTAATATGCCAACATCAGAGAATACCTGGAAGTATATCACTAGCTTTGTTAGAGAGAATATATACACCAGGGAAAAAGCAATCATAACTTTTAAATATTTAAATTTTAATCTATTATGCGTTTCGCATCTCGCAGACATTATACGTTTGATTTATGGTGCTGAGTATTTGATATTAATATTTAACGAGGTTCTATTTAATTTATAGTTTATATAAATTAACATGAATTAATTTCATACCGGTGAAGCTGTACTTATATTTAGAATACAGTACTTAACTATTTATAAAATTGTTAAGTATATTTTTGATACGTTTTGTCAAATTTCAATTTGACAAACTTATTTGATTATTTGTTATTTCTTTTATGTGTGTATCGATATACATATATGACACCAATATTTATAATGTTCTATATGTGACTGACAACAGTCATTAATTTATTTTATATGTGTTATAAATTATTTTTTATCGCAGCAGTGCTACTTCTAGAATAAGTTATTTGTAAATATATTTTTTGTTATGGGCATTTTCAATACATTTGTGATTTGTCAATAATTCCATACAATATTGCACTAGAATTTACATAAATTCTTTAATTCGTTAACTTTATACACGAAAACAATAATAAAGACTATAAAATACTTAACTTGGTTTCATCTGTATGAACTTAACTGGAATATCAGTCCATGAAAATCAGTTAATTAAAATCTCGACTAACTGGTTTAATCAACAGACGAATAAGTCGGATATATGGTAATTTTGCGAATATAAGGCCGTATAAGAAATGATAATACATACAAAGCGTAATGTATCAACCGCACTATCCGAGGGTCCGCTGTATATTTTTGATCACAATTCTTTTTTTTTAATTACATTTGCACACATACATGTCTTATCACGCCAACATTTTAACATCAACAGGTTCTCTTCAAAACGATGATCGTGTTAGTGGATTGCAAGACTTGGACTACCTAGTTACGTTATGCGCAATGTAAAAAAAAGAAACAAATAATTATTAATACTATCACAATTTAAATTTGCCGGGATCGGAAATATTTGAATCGATCGTCGCGTATGAACCGGAAGATCCAAAGTGCAGCGAACCTAACGGCGGCTTTTCCAATTAAAATTTCTTTCCCAAAGGTATCTTCAGGTACCTTGTTATATCCAGTATCCAACGGAAACCATCGGGCTGATATAATTTTTTTCGCAGCCACAAGAGTCACGTTTATGTGAATTCTGATTACCGATATAATTCGGCCGATCACGAACAATAAGGTTAACTTACTTCATCGTTAAGAATCCTATTTCTGTGATAGAAACTACGTAGTCATGGGCGTGGGTGTGGAAGTTCTGTCTCCTGGAGATGGTAATTATTTTGCACATGATATTCCGCGATCTTCCACTTTTCTTTTTACAATCGCACTCCACTCCTTTTCATACCGCGTATCGATGATTCTTTTCTCCTATTGCCTTTAAACAAATGTTAACAATCGTATCGTTACAGTAGCATGTTGGAAAATTTTATCGGCAAGACTTATTTACAACCTGAAAATCTATGAAAAGCATGCTCCGTTAATGGCCTCCCCCTCCCCTCTCCATATATGGCGATTTCGACCTTTAATTGATACCGCCGGTGTATTGTATAAAATCTTCATATTTGACAATGTTTAATTTATAATGTATTAATGTGTTTCTTGTAATGGTATTTTCTTTCTGTAGGTCAGACATATCCGAAAACCGGACAGACTGTTGTCGTTCATTATACAGGTAAACAATTTAAGAATCACTTTCGTATTACATTACTTATGTTGAGAGTAATTCGAAAAAAACAACCAATTAGTTGTAATGTTAAAGATTATTAGCTTCTGACAAGATTGTACATTATAGGACAATGTAAGCAATTTACAAACGAATATGTGTCAAACTATATTAACACTTTGCCAACTGGTCATGGGTTAACTCGTGTTTCCATGCCAGACCATTGTTGATTGTTCATGAGTTAACTTGTGTTTGCTGTTACCTTAGTTTATGCTGTTTTTAAAGCCAGAAAGTAATATAGTTTTTTATAAGAGCATTTTAGATCATATTCTTAGTTATATTAGATCAGCCTAAGATTCTATAGTATGCTTGTGTGATATAGATGAGTCTTTTATTTTGGTTGTCCCTACTTTCCCTTCTGCTATGGTTATATATCTTCTTACTGAACTGTTCAATCTGTATACCCAACGTGACTTGCAATATTTCTGACTTTTACGTATATTTGAGATAATACAGCTGAAGGCAATGAAGAACCTGGCAATGCCTCTGGTATCTCTAATAGAGCTTTGCATAAAGGTTCAACTTGCTTGATTGTTTTGGCTTGAAATAGCCAGTTGGCATAGTGTTAAAATAATTTAGTAACGCACTTTAAATTTCAGCAAATTCTGGTTGTTACATGTCTAATAGGTACCCTTAGCAATGGAAAAAAGTTTGACTCTAGCAGGGATCGTGGTGTGCCATTCAAATTCAAAATAGGTAAAGGAGAAGTTATTAAAGGATGGGACCAAGGAGTTGCTCAAATGTGTGTTGGAGAACGTGCTAGGTTAACTTGTTCACCGGACTTTGCATATGGTAGCCGAGGACATCCTGGAGTATATCCTTTAATACAAAATAAATATTAATAAAAGTAACAATTGCAGATTTAGGTAGATGTAAGGAAAAAATACAAATTTTATGACTCGTTGGATTCATTTCTATGTACATAGTATTTCGACATTCCTTTAAAACATACGACATATTATATTAAATAATATAATGTTTCAGTAAACTGATTGTTATACCATTTATGAAAAGTAAATAATTCACAATTTCAGTTGGAGTATTTACATTGTTATTTAGGTAATGTAAGTTTTGTAAATAATGTGAACATTATAATATTCTCCTTGACATAGACACACTATTCCACCAAATGCTGTTCTCATCTTTGATGTGGAGTTATTGAAGGTGGAGCCTTGAAGAATTTTGCAGAATATACCAAATTAACTACACACATCAGAACCACTGATAATTACACGCTTGAAATTGCATTATGTTAAGTAGTCGTTCCATGAATGGTATGTCTTTCATACCAATATTAATTTGATTGCTCATAAAAAAGAAACCGATGATGAAAATTTAAGATCCCAATTCTGTGTTCCACTATTTGCACAATTATATAAACTATAAATTACTGTTGTACAGAAATCATCAATGACCAATTAAGATGAAATATTAGAACACATTTTTACACACTTACATGTCGTGATAAGATTAAAGTTTACATTGTTCATTTCGAGGCTGTATTGTATTCCTATTATGAGTAATTGAATTAAACAAACCATTTGACATGTAATTCGACATCTGTGTTCATTCCGATTACTTAGTATTTGGTAACTAATCACCTAGATATTTTGTACATCTTTTGATGATGCAAACGGTATATAATTGTACTGACAATGTAATAGTATGAATCTTTACACGAAAAAATTAAATAAAAAAAATTCTTATGTCCTCAAGTATATGAATATTTTCATTAGTCCATAATTTTAACATTTTCCTACTGCAACATCTGTTTTCGATGCTTATGTACATATATATGCGATTTTGAACGAGTCTGATTTGACTTTAATTTTTCACGAATATTTGTTACATTTTCATCCATCTATGCTTTTTGAAAATTTGGTTATATTTTGATACGTCGTTATACCAGCGGTGCGCAAATGCGAAAACAAATAGTTTTTAATAAGAGAACATTGACGATATGTTGCATAGCTTTACAGTCAATATAATATTGATATAGAAATATGCAGTTATTGATTATATTTTTTATGCAAATTATACGAACGGGAATGCGTTATGAGCACACCACTAGTTTACAAATGATATACTACATTTTCAAAAAGTATGTTTAGAATTAATGGGCGCAAAACTTAGGAGAACTAAATAAATATTGATTTCAATCATAAATAAATAATAACAATAAATATTAATTATTCTACAAATACCAAATAAATACATATATACATATGTAACAATGTGTCTAACATTAAATAAGTATTATTACATATGAAACAATAAACATATGGAACTGTAGTGTACGTACAAATATTTGTCTACATATTTTCAACTTTAAAGTACAAATAAATTACGTCGATTTTAATTGACATATGGTAACGGTTGTACTCAACTTAATCAAAATTGAATAGCAAAACGAGAAGTTCATTACTTTTAATAGACAAATAATTCTGGGAAATGTATTTCGTAAGCTGGTGCTTGACTCGGTTTGGTGTCTGTTGGCGGTCCACCGGCTTGAGTCGTATTTCGTGGATCAACGGATAAAGTATTAAATATTTCGGACAGCTTACTTTGTAGAACATCATGCTATAAATGTTATTTAAGAATATTTTTATTTCTTCTTCTCAACAAATACTTCTTTTCTAATATATATAGCACAATTTAAGTTTTAATATAACGTAATTTAGTACCTTTGGCTGCGTTTTTGATACCAAGTCTTGGAATGGTGCGTTTCTAAACAGGTGCGATAATTGTAAACGTTTTTCTTCTTCCACTATATGATTATTATTATTCTCCGTGAGAATTCGTTTCATGCTTTCGAAAGTTAATTCTTCACCCGGTAGTTTCTGAAAATGGAAAATATAAACAAAATATGAATACGAAATTAGAAATAGATTGTAATTGCAAAAAGATATACTTTTTGAACACCAGGAGATGAGCCTCCGCTATCTAATTCTGTTGCACCAGAATTGATATCGGCTAATGAATTTCGTCCGGCACTATCTACCCACGAATGTCTAAAAAAACATACAAAAGATTGGTGTCATTAGTATAACATTATAATCCATGATTAAAGAAGAATTAACACCAAATGTAATGCAATTAATATTACCGATGTTGTAGCGAAATACTGCTGTAACCAGATCCCTGCTGTAGCTTTCCACTATCGAGACCAGCACCTTTCAAGCATTCGCTTAGAACAGTCTGATCAACTAATAAAGTAGGGGCTAATCTAGAAGACAAACCGCTATCGTACTGAGATTGCAACTCTGGCAAAAGATGAGGCGCTTCTTTGCGTCGTACTTCAACAATCTTAAAAAGTAAGAAGTGAAAGAATCTGTATCATTTTGAGACAATGCTCGTAGAAGTACAGGTAGTTAGAACTTACCTTGCTAGCGTAATCCATGAGCGAAGTAATATTACAAACGTAAGATATTAGTACCAACAAACTAATCACAATCGCATGCAAATTAAATTTCAGTGAAAGACTGATTTGGCTGCTGGTTAAAGCTAAATCTTGAAGACTCAGTACTAATCTTAGCAGCTCCAACACTGTTTCTTCTGAGGCCAATTCTACGGCAAGTAATGCCAGCGTTGTATATATAGACTCCACGTTTTCCACCTTGTTACTTGCCAATTCTAACGATTCGTATAACGCTAAATAAATTTCAGGGCCATGTTTACGAATAAAGATAACGTCTGGTCTGGATGCTTTTTCAATGGTAAGATCAAGTTGTGCAACGTTTACCCTGTTCAGTAAAATGCAATAAAATTTAATTCCGGACAATTCGGATAATGAAAGTATAAATATAACATAAGACAATTTGTTATTTGAAGCTTACATGGGTTTTGCGAGTTTCATAATATTTTGATGCCTGTCAATTAAAGTATGAAAGATTTTTTGTACTAACAGCCGCATTTCAGCGTCAGCTGCAAGCGACATTCTTAATAAAGGTTCCAAAAAACTGGGCGGGAAGGTCGTATTTAAATGTATAGTCTGATATTTTGTGCCAACCTAAAAGCAATCACGAACAAGGGAATGATATGTTATAAAGAGTTACTTATATGCAGTAATATATGTTCTGGGTGTATTTATAACGTCTAATTACTTTTAAAAGAGATTTTAGGAGAATACTTTGGAGTAATACGTCTCCTTTACCAACGGAAACTATACGATCTGGTTGACTGTACGGAACTTTACTCATGATAAACATCATAATTTCTATTTTCTGATAATCTGGAAGATGATTTGCGAATTCTCCAAGGGCATTAATAAGTGCCTCTTGGTATAACTGCTCATCACTGCTTGAAGATTGATTTCTTGTTACACTAACTCTGAGATGAGACAGTAGAGAATTTATTATCTCCAAAACAGATGGCCCTTTAAGAGAAATGTATTGTTTTGTATAACTTTTAATGAGAAAAAATATCGTTATTATGTTCTTTTATGTTCAAAATTTATTTAAAACTTACCAACACTTTCACCAGCTGCAATTGAAATAATTTTCGACAACGTGTCTGCAATGCTTGTTCGTATTTTTGGAGATGATTTTGAATGATCGTCGAGATGGAGCATTAATGCTTCCACAACTGTATAAGAGTATTGTGACTAAAAAAAAGAGTTAGCTCGATATTCATATATTTTATAAATAACGAGGAGAATTTATCGATTTCCCACTAACCTGAATTGAAAACATAATTATTCTAAACGTGTGAATCGCAAAATAATTGGGAACCCATAACTGGTGGTTATCTAAATGCCTGAGAAAAATTGTTATAAAAATATCATCTGTAGTTATATTCTTGTTGCTATAAGAAAAACGTTTTAACGAACCTTAAAACTGGTCTAATAACACATCTAATATGACCGAATGAGGCTCGTCCAACGAGTTCTCGCATACACGTTTCCGCAAATTGCGGTGGATCAGATTGCTCCTCAGTTGGACTGTCCGGAGTTGCATCCTCTTTATTAGAATATCTGTGAATAAACATTTCAAAATACGCACATACAAATAAAGTTGCATCCTATAGAAATACAGTGTATCCCAACTCTGTCCACCTGAAATATTATCGTTATTTTAAACAATACGCGAAAATGCTTCGAGTAAAAGTTATAGGATTTAAAGCAATTAATAATATAGTAATAGCAGTTTTTTGACAAGTGGATGGGTAAAGAAGATATGAAGGTCGCTTTCGTTTTTTTAAATGATATCGATGGTCGCGATTTCGATGGAGTAGTAAATTTTGAATAAAAAAGTACTAAGGTATATTTGTCCCAAAATTTACAATTTCTGGCGTATTTGACTTTGTTGATTCAATTATTTTCATTATGATACGCCCAGTGTTATCCTGAGCACTTTCATACGTGAAAGTAATATCATGAACAGAGTCAAGTTTATGCAGAGTATTCTTTGAAATATTCTCGCGTATTGTTACAAACGGAGATATTTCTTATATCTAATAATAAGGTAACATATATTACCTTGAGTTCTGCATATTATATAGCAGCGAAGGAACGATTTTATCCATGTGCACAGGTTCCCAAATATTTTCTACCAGATCATCAGAAAGTGTTTTTCTTACGACACCCTACATTAAAAAGATCCAATTACTTTGTTTTTCTTATAATTATAACAAGAGAATTGATATACTACAGTCCCCTATATACCTGTAGTCCCTGAATTCCAGCAAGCCGTATTTGTTTACGGATTGTGGGATTATTGTGATTGGAGTGGCACATTGCAGAGTATTTTGATACAAAGAAATCGTAACGTGTGTGATAAGACGGCGTATCCTGTTCGATGTTGGCAAACCGGACAAACTGGAAGAAGCCAGCACTTTGTTCAACTGAATTAAAAGATGCCAGAAATACGATTATTCTTTCTATACTAATAAATAATACGTAAAGCACCATATATAAATGAAATTGATTGACATCAATGAAACACATTTAATTTCGACAACTGGTTATTTAGATTTCGATCTAGCTGTTGAAACTTACAGACTGTGTTGCCAGTATTTGCAATAGTGGATCCGTAGATTCCAATAATTTTTGTATCATTTTTAAAAAGCTTTCAACAAATAAATTCAATGTCTGAGCATGGCATGCTACTAAAAGTTGATCCATTGCTTCCATAGCAATGACAACAAATCCATTTCTTCTCCTGTTAACATGAATTTCATTGTTTAATATTAAACATATTTAACAAATTGAAGAAGTACGATAATCTAGGAAGGAAGACAAGCAAGATGTTTCATTAGCGATGTATAATTATATCCATGACTGGCATATATTGTAAATAAATAAGAATCAGGATAATAACATGAGTATGCAGTTTCCACAGTTATGACACTCATTATATATAATTTTCTACTATTTCGATTCTTTATGTCATACCTGTAAATGTCTCTGGAAGCCCTTTGAAACAAATACTCTCCGATTCTGTCTAGCTTTTCTGGACTACTTAACGAATAGAATGTCAATTTCTCCATGTTATTTTTCACCAAGCCATCCTAATTATAGAAATATTAATATGCGATAAAATAGATAGGATTAAAATAATTCCATTGTTCATGAACACTATATATGTCATATGTTAACACTACATATAGGTTTTTATTTTACAGTACTAGTATGATTAATGCTAACACTATTGCAAAATTGTTCTATAGATTTTTACTTAAATAAGGTCTGGTAAATGAAATAAAAATGATTCTGCTACTAAAATAGACATCAGAAATGAGAACTGATGTAGATGAATAATTAAACTACAGATAGTTTATAACAGCTTAATAAGTAAAGCAAGTGAAATCTGCGTGAGTAACTAATATTGTCATTAATACCATACAGAAATATATGTCTAAAACAAAAATCAATTATGTAATAAAACAAGAGCATAAAAATATTTGTCATTGCAGGCACGATATAAAAATTTACTAATAATATGAGGAATATAGAATTTACCTGCGGGTTTACCGGAAAGATATTGTCAACGAGCCTTTTATATCGTGGACGTAAAGCTGAACAACACCAGCAACAACCTAAAAGGAGAAGAAATTATAGGCGCATGCTATATTCCCGCAGATTGTGTCAACTAATCGATGCATATATCGGTGCAGTGCAATTAGAATTTGTTGTTTCACGAATAAATGATATGTCTATGAAGCAAGATCACAATATTTACCAAACATTTCGTTGCGATCGAGTCACCACTGTACACACGAACAGACTTCGATCAACTGATAGTATCGATAGGCTACAATTTTAAGGAACCTCTAAATGCAACTGCACAAACTCGTATGCAATTCCTATTTATCTATAGAGCATTCGTTTGAAATTGATCGATTCGATAAATAATTATGATATATAGAATTAATTTATAAATAGGTAAATGTTTTCGAGTTTCTAACACAAGAATTAGTATAGATTATGGGTGATAAAATTTCTTCCCAAAAATATGTGTAGTAGATAATATTCTTTCCGTCTTTATCGATACATAAGGATTAATCTAATGAAAGTGCAGGCGGAGATTGGTAGATGGCAGCAGGATTTAGATTTTTAAATAATTCGATTTTCGATAAAATTGAATGAAACACGAATTGGTATAATCAGTTATTACATATTAGCAGTTTAAATAATATTGCATTTCTCTTGATAAAGTAAACTTTGCGATAATGGCTGTCCCTAATTCCTTTACTTATTTAGTAGAGACTTAATATAATGTTCAATGTGAAATATAAATAACTAATGTGTTTTAATTCGTATGCTCTTCACACAGAAAATGAAATAAATATTAGAAGCGAAAAATCTACGTACCGTACTTAAAATATCCCTATTAAAATGGCCGTAATGTTATTTAATTGTTCTTTTATTGTTCACAATTATAACAACGAACAATTTAGAACACTTGTATTTCAATTAGTGCTGTACCATCATTTTTATAACTTCTCGTATTATAATCATAGCATTTTCATAAAAATGTTAAATATTCGTTTAATTCTTGTATTTTAAATTTAAACGTGTTACAATATAATAATAAACATTTCGAATTCAATTACAAATATTTCAATTTTGATCTGTATTAATTAGTATCCTATTAAT
The DNA here is from genome assembly GCA_948146005.1 of Nomada fucata. NCBI lineage: Eukaryota > Metazoa > Arthropoda > Insecta > Hymenoptera > Apidae > Nomada > Nomada fucata. The sequence continues at coordinate 13,523,510 of OX411275.1, forward strand.
TAATTATAATCACAGCGAACTAATGTGTTCAACGATTTTTATCGCAGGAATTTTTATTTTCCACCTGTTATTTGATATAATCGTATCACTGCCGCGTACACATGCAACATTGAAACGTACTGTCTTTCTGTTCCGCTATAATGAGATATACATGCACCAGAAAGGGAAAACTATTTGAAGAAAAATATGAGAACGCCTGTCAGAAGAAATGGTTCATGCAAGGCAAGATATTCCGGATGTTGACACGGGGCTTCGATAATCAATAATATCCGTTTGTTCACACATTTAGAAATGGTGTCTATATTGGAGTCACTTTATCAATACTTATTATGATAATTTTATGTCAGACTGCAAATGTTATGTGTTATTTAGCTCCGTCCATAGAATTTTAAAAAACCAAAACATAAGTAATTGTTAGTAGATGTAAGACAAGAATAAGGAGGTTGACTTGGTCTGTAACTTAAAAATCAATGCGCATCTCGGTTTTAAATTCAAGTTGTCTACAGAAAACGTTTTAATTACATTAATATATTTATTGTCCTTCGTGAAATAATAATATGCATTTTTCTTTACACGAGATGATTATTGGTACTTAATAATATCTTTATCTTTAATTTTAATAATGGTGACCATTAAAAATTGTTTAGACCCAAATACCATTATCAATTTATCGTTAAAATCAACGAATATTGCTGAATATATCCGTTTTTAGACATGCTGCTTTTTAGGACAAATTTGAATAAAATCACACCGGTAGGCATTGTCTGTGCATAACAATTTAAATTCAAGTTATACGATTAAATCTTCAACACATAACACATAAAATAATATTTTACCATAGTATTTGACCATAAACTGCTATTGTATCTTAAATTTATATTTCATGCAAGCAGTAACACATTCACGTCACATGCAAACAAAGTATAAACTAGTTAAATGTAACTATACTTCATAAACTTCTTCATAACATAACTCTTTAAATACAGTCCAAACTGTCAAAGATTGTAGCCAAAGGTGTGCAATATAAACAATTACAAATAAAATACAATAATATCTATGAAGCATCTACTTCATAGAAAGTGGTAATAATGCAAAGGAAAGTAATTTCTACTCACATCCAGGGTCGGTGCACTTTCGTACAAAGGAGCCAAATACATCGGGCACCTCTGTGTCGAGACAACATCTGATCAGAGCCATTTCTTCCAAGAATGTCGCATTCCATGAGTAATTTCACGTAAACTATCCACTCTATCGAAACTTCTTTCTTTTTTCTTCTTTAACTCTAATTTATCGAACAAAGCGTAAGTTCTTACGTAAAAGACGGTACAATGTAAAGGAGCTGGATGGGTCCAGCGGATAGTAGAGACGCGACGTCGACGCTGGGCGTCGCGCCGCCCGTGCCCCACTAACCCGCATTTCGTGCACGAGGCTACCCTTGGCAATACTTTCCCCAACTACGTCACTTAACGAACGTGCGCCTGTGCGAAGGGTTGCCGTCGAGGGATGAGATGGGAAATGTGGCGCCTGTACGAATAAACTTTATTCTACTCAGGGCGGCAGTCCGCGCAAATCAATGGCAAAAGAGGGTTCAAATCTTCTACGGTAGGCCAAATACGGGGTGAGTCGAGAGGAATCCATCTCATTAAGCAAGCACGCGTGTATGTACAGGGGGTGCTATGCTACATTTTGTAGTCGATGGCGAGGTTCCGACTTTTCAAACTGAATAATAGATGGTTGAAATGGTCAAGGCGAACGGTATATATTTCAGAGGAGACTGGTTAGCCCTGATACGTATGTGGGCTTGATACAGTTTTATATTTGCAACTGATAAACCAAAGGGACTCGTCTGTTACAGTGCGGAGAGCATTTAGCAGGTCGTTGCGTTCATGAAACTTTGGTGAAAGCTGATTTTCTGCAAAAAATATCGAGTGTATTTCTGCCTGGAAAATTATTAGAGATAAAAGATTTTATGAAAATCGACGAAATTTCTGTTTTTTAGCGAAGAATTTAGCTATTGGTAAACAGATTCTGAAACAGTACATTTGTTTACAGAGAATGTTAAAATACATGACACGTTAGTTATATTTTCTTGTTCATTTTTGGGAAAACTCGTATGCAGATAATCTGCCCGCTGGCAGACACAAAGTTAGGGCAGCTAAACAGCCCCGCTGTGACGGTATGTGTGATTTATCGCACAAACGATTTTGGCTTCTTTTGCAATAGTGAAATGAGGTCTGAGGCTCATATACACGAGGCAAAGTAATAGCGACCTATTTGCCGAGCACTGTCTTTATGGCCTCAAGTGGAACATTCTGTATTGACGCAACACACAAAATACGAATAAAGCAGAAATTTGATTTTTCAAAAAAATTGAAATGATAATTGAATTACCATCGTTTTACGTATATTTCGTATTACCGCGGGATTTGAGTATTAGGAATATAATGGCCAATTAGAATATTCATTATAAGAGGCAATTTCGCAAATTAATTTTCATTTATTTTGACACAAGAGCGGGCTAGTTTGGACCGCGAGGAGAGCGGATAATTGTTGATAACAATTAAAAGTATTTTCGGCGTTAAGGCAGATAACACAAGCGACACTTCACCAAAAATTAGCTTGAACTAATTTAATGAACTATGAATTCATGAATTACTATTCCACGAATTACTACATGGGTAGAGGTTTGTCTACTTTGTTATCGCTGTGTCAATGTTTCTATGGGGGAGGGTACTAAATCGGCCAATCATAATTATTCATACGAATTCTTTATTTATGCAAAAATGGCGAAGAGGTTGTCAACATCAGAAAGGGAACATCATCTGCCACAAAAAGTTACATGCGGCTGACAATATCGTTGATGAAGCGTTCGTATTTCGAAACACGAGTGAAACCATCGGGCAAGCCTTGGGCGCATGGGAAGACCCAGGAAACAATGCCGACAAGTTTGTTTTGGTAAACCAGAGGACCACCACTGTCACCCTGTAGAAAAGAGAGAATATACTTGTTGAATTGTGCCGCTATAAAATATTCCTGTAGATTATATATGCATCATTTAAATATAAATTAAAACGACAAATAGTGAAATAGTAATCTCGAAATTTCAATTAAAGCGAAAGCAACTTTGGTGAAGCATGAAACGTATTTGGGCTCGAATTTTGGGAAGAATAAATAAGCTACATATACCTTGTGCAAAAATTTCTAAACGCAAACTATCACCGACACGGCGGATAAATTCGAATTTAAAATTAATTTACGTACCTGGCAAGCACCGATACCCTTTTGCCTGAAGGTGCATAATTGTCCATCATGTATAGGAACATCCGGGATCTTCCTTTGGCATTCTTGGTTGCTCAAAAGGTATACGTTCGTGGTCTGAAGAATATTGGGCAGTGGTCCGTTGGTAGCAGTTTTACCCCAACCAGACAATGTGAGAACTGCGCCAACTGGTGGATCACCGTTGGTCAGAGGAATCGGGCCCTGGAATCTGTTTATATTCACGCTATCTGCAAGCTGAAATTACAATGAATCCATTAAGTAGTAATTTAATAGTAACGAACGAAATATTGCGATCGATAGTGCAACGTTAGTACATATTCGACGTTAATCAACAGCTGGTGATTTCGATGCCCGATGGAAGATCAGTAACGAAATCGTTGGTATGCTGTCGTTAAAGTTTCTCGAATTAGAGTTCACGAATCGTAATGTAATTATGATTCTGATTTAGATTATATAATATCGCTGCCATACGATACACGCACTTTAGTGTCGTTGCGCGAGGGCAATTATTCACGGTGCTAGAGATCAAAATCGACGATATACCGTACGTCCGATCACGTTCTATAACATTGGCAATAGATCATTCACTTACGATTACTACAGCAACGTCATTTTTGAAGGACTCGGCGGCGGTGGGTCTGTAGTCGGGATGAGAAATAACATTGGCAACACGATGGGAGTAACCACCGCTTGAGAGGCTGATTGTTCCGGACACAACAACGAAATCGTTGAATGGTGCTGATACAACGCCCTGGATACAATGTGCAGCAGTAACGACGTGTCTAGTGGTGATCAGAGTGCCACCGCAGAAGTGCGCTCCTTTGCGCCTTAAAGATACCTGGTAACGGAATTGACCAAGGTAGGCATCACTGCCACCGACAATTTGCTCCGGATCCTCAGCGAAAACCTCTGTACAAGTACAATTGCTCGGTAAATAAAACACCTTTGCGGACAAATTAGTTTCAATTAAAATTTCTTTGCCACATCAATCGTCATCTATACAGTATGGTACAAATGAATACAACGAATAAGATATGAGGTGATGTTTTCTCCTTTTTCTATTTCATGATATTAAGTTAATTTTGATTTCAATAATTTAAGGTAAAATGACGAAACTGCGGTAGTACCTGAACGTCTTTTTACCGTTGTATAAAATGGATAGATGTTTGACAATAAATGCGTGGATAATATATGGTGAAGTGTTGTGAAGATTAAGTGACAGAAATTGTTGTAGACATTCTTAGTACATAATTTCGTGTGTTCACTTACGGCAGAGGACGGCGCCGGCGAAAAAAATGAGGGCCAATGCAAGACGAGCCATGGTGCCTGGAGAGACTTCCAAAATGATGGGGATATGTTCAAATGCTCTCCTTTTATACGATATTTTTTGTTTGGAATTAATTCAGAAAGCAGTTGTCAATATAATATATTTGCAAAGATCTTTGCACTTGTTCATTCACTATTTATAAAAAATTAACGATTGATTAGTTCAGAAGACTAGTTTACACCTGTAGTAGATAAAGATTTACTGATTTACCAGCACTTATTAATCCATTTGTAAATATTGATATATATATCCGAACATTTTTTTTTGGCGACGTTTGCGACGTTTGAGATATGGACATTCTTTAGGTGCTCGTTAGACGTGAATGCATTTGATAAAGAGTTAACACGTAGGTTAAACATTTAATAATATTATGCTATGAGAATGTATCATATTGATATCCGTCCAACCTTTAAATTTTTTGAATCTCCATTCGCTTCTTTTGTGTCTGTTATTTATTTATTTATTATCATTCGTTTAAATTGTTACATCATCGGATGTGGAATATTTTCCAGACATAGAGAGTCGTATTTTCAAAGAAGCAATTTTAGTAATTATATTTCTCCTCAAATTTATAATCTAGTTTGCATTCTGTGAGGCTTGTCAATCTGGAGCTTTATATAGATTTGGTGTTTTCGTTGTCAATATGCAAATTACATAAATCAATACTTTGTGCGGAATTAATTACTCAGAATTAATTTGTTCAGACAATAATCTGTGGTATCACGTGTGATACGAAGTTATAGTATAATTTAATCTTAAAGCAAATCAGGCATTATTGATAAAACATATTCTGTGTTACATGTAATATATTTATTTGTCTTTAACCCTTCAGCTACGGTAGCATATAGCATAAAAGTGTCTTCGATATACAAAACAGTTCAGATTATATTTATATCGAAAGGCTATACATATGTATTAATACTTAGATACTTTGCTTAATTACCCAAGCGTTAATTTATATAAATAGTTAAAATAATAATATACTGTTGTAAACAGTGTTAATACAAATTTTTAGCAAACAGTTGTTGAATATTTGACAGGGTACATACACGTCCTTCGTACAGAAAGGGTTACTGAAACAAACAATAGGAAAAAGGTTTATTAAAGACATTAAGTGAATCTTGTATACTTTTATTACTTTTCTGTAATTACAATTCTAATAGAAGTGGTATACCTAATAGAAATTCAAACTCAATTTTTCATCCTTTTATTACGATTCTAATAGAAGTGGTGTATCGAATAGAAACTAAAAGTGTGATATGATATACCCAGAACCGAATTCCAATACATATTTTTTTGCTCTACTGTTACATAAGATATTTTGACTTTTAAGATGGTAAATAAGTAGAATTGTTATATCAGGCAAACTTTATATCCATTTTATTCTAAAAAGTGTACATACACAATTTTACACACTAGTTTAATATACTTGTATAGGATGTGCATAGGATATTTTCTTTAAAAAAGCTTATAATTAACTGTTAATTGTTATAAAAGGGAACAGTTTTCATGCATAAAGTGAAATCTTAGTTTAAAAATGCTATCAGTAAATAATACTTCATTTGAATTTTTTAGTATAAATAATTTTGTATCACAAAGACTTCAAAATGATCGTCCAAAGGGCCGATGAGGAAATTCGAATAGGACTGTGAGACATGTTAATAAGGATTAAGATTTATTCTGCCTGAATTTTTATTATTTATTTTCCCAGTGAAGAATGTACAGTCACATCACGAAACTTGATCTGCGATAAATATTTTTGCATCGTGCACAGGTTTTTCCCTTTTGTAATTATTGTTTCCTCGCCAGACTTTACTTACGCGGTCTTTGTACTGCTTGGAAAGAAAAAGCACTGCTCATGTTCATTTCGTAAATCGAGAAACGAGTGTACATATCGACAGCCTTGAGAACAGTTGATATGCATTTGTGTAAAGACAGGTGTTATGTACAGTGCCGACAATGAAGGCAGAATCACGCTTGGAAATGACCGGTTCATTTAATATTGCAATTCAATTAATATTTTTATTTCGAATGACACTGTGTTTGGTACAATTAGTATGTCATAGCTTCGCGGATGAAAGATAGAGTGTCGGGGACGCTGGTGAATACATCAGGAACACCACGTGCGCATGGAATGCCACGAGATACGACACCAACTACTTGACTGTTGTAGACAAGTGGACTACCGCTGTCACCCTGTAAGAAAAACGAAGAGAAACATTTTAGTATTGCCAATGATCATATTTCTTTTGCTACTATCTGAGTAATTAACTAAGTAATTAATTTATATACGTTTACACGTACGCGTCCCGGAAAGAAAGTTATCTGTTATACTTTTTTGGAATAACAAAAATTCCCGTTGGAATACTTTGACGCTAGCGTTTTACGATCACCGTATTCACGAGTTATTAATGTTTAGTTGATACGAGGTGGGTAATGTAACTTTCTCAGTACTTACGTGGCACAAGCCAGTTCCAACATTATCGTAGGTGCAAATAACGGTGCTTTGAATATCGAGGCTGCGGTAATTAATGCATTGGCTCAGGTCGATGATGTTAAGGAACAGGTACTGCAAGACATCAGAAACGTTGCCTTCGGTAGAAATTTGGCCCCATGCAGATATGATAGCGTTGCTGCCCGGTGGTGGTCTCGCAGTTGCAAGTGGAATGGCACTTTGATAATTGTTGTAGCTGATTGGATCAGCAAGCTTAAAAAGAGATTAATGGTTGTTATGATATTCAGCAAATACAGCATTAAAAAATTCATCGGTATACAAATTGCTACGACATGTAAATGGCGAGGTTCGAACAACAATTGTTTTATTAGAAAGGAGAATTAACTATGAAATCGTGACGAACGAATCAGAACAACCGAAACTCCAAAGAAAAGTATTAAGAGACGAAAAAATACATAATAGACATGTACGTGAGGTATTTGAAGATCAATTTATTGATCCATTGGATCAATATTGGATAATAATAATTAATATATCGTGCTTTCGCTGTTATTTAATTTATTTCCTACACAAATACATTACCTTGATTACACCGATGTCATGGTTGATGTTGGTCTCACCATCGTACTCGGGATGGGACCACATGTTCTCAACACCGTGGGCTTCGCCACCTTGGTCAAGGTAGGTGGTACCTGACACAACTGTTACACTGTAGATGTTACTAATCATGGCTTTCACGCAATGTGCAGCAGTAAGAATGTGATAGGGGCCGATGATGGAACCACCACAGAGGTGTTGGTCATTTACTCTGAGGGAAACAGTGTAGGGGAACTGACCGGGGTAAGCATCCTGGGCGCCCACCAATTTCTCAGGCTCATCGGCGCTTACTGTAACAAATATGGCAATTTAAAAGTGGCTCAGGTTTAATAATACATTTTGATATTAAGCTGTCGACAATTAGATGGATATACAATTCGCCACGTTGGATTAACGTAATGTTACAACGTTTGCCAATATTGTGTAGCAAAATGCTACATTAATTTAGTTCATGAAAGGGAGCAGTCTAAAAATGCCTGGACCTGTTCTTCTTTCAACAAAGTTCTTTCCTTCTCGTAGAAGGACGATTCGAGATTGAAGTGATTCTGATTAAAATTGGGGATGGCGAATTGCGTATACAGTTAATGTAATGGAATTGAAAATAATACTGCCGAAAACAATTAACGAGGAAAAGAGAATAATTTTTGTATAGTTGTGGACTTACCAAAGGCGATAGCTGCGAAAAGAAAAAGGCACAGTGTGTAAGCAGACATGATTGGTTTTGCTAACTGCGTTTGGTTTGCAAACTGCGGTTGATGATGCCTGGCCCTTGTCAGTCCAAACCTTATATACTACTTTGATGTTTGCTTTGTACTTGGTCTGAGCAAGTGGGGGTATTGACTATAGAATTATATAAATTTTGTCACATATCGAATAATAGTTGTTTGCACTGTTCAATCGAAAACGTTTTAATTGTTCTTCTGCTGAAAACATTGTTCCTACAGCTTTCGTATCAATTACACTTGATTAAACTACAATACTTGGTGACGTCAATGCATTTGTGTAACTGATTGTGAGCGAGGTATCGATATAGATATTTATTAGAATCTTATTTCCATCAAACAATCGTATCTGCCCTTAACACACCGTACTGTAAATACATGAAGAATGAGATTTAACGAAACAACGTGTATCTCCAATTTTCAACATTATGTAATCGAACAGCAAATTGATCATTATATTGTATAATGTATGTAAAATATATTCAAGGAGTAAGAAGAAAATGTGTTATACACATGTCGATAAAATATTAATCGCTTCATTATTTCATCCTATGCTAAGTTGCACCATGTCGCAAGAAATTCCCAATATCGTCGATAACAAGTCGATGTCTCTTATCAGTTAAGACCAATTTATATGCAAGAACCGCAATAGCGCGCAATACGCAAGACAGATGTTCATAACGTTTCGTTTCAGAAGATTCACGTGAATAAAGCCCACTTCTTCTAATGTTCTTTCATAGAAAGTTCATAGAAAACGTTTAAAAGAAACCGCGATGAACTTTTACCTTCATCGTGTTAAAAGAAAACAATCGTGATACGATAAAAACGGATATGTTTAAAAAAAAATATTGTTCAAAACGTTAACAGTAATGAAAAGAGTATCGGATCACAGGAAACCCCCATCGAGCAACGCCGTGTCATTATTATTTCGTGCATTGTCATTCCTCCCTTTACTTTGTCGTCGAATCGGTTGAGACTGGATGTTGTTTATAATTGTTTATTCAAAGTTAGCCTATTGTTACAATAGTTTCACAGATCTTACTATATTTATTGTTTACGTCGCAGTATTGCGGCTCCTACTAACTACTCGTCTTAATTTTTCTACTGAACTACTGAACTCGTTGGGTGTCGCGGGTCCCCTTTTTATATTTGGAAAAGTGCCGGAAAATTGGGAGTGGGAGATTGTCTAGGAAGGAATTCTGAGTTCAGGTGTCACGTACTTATTTCCTAGAATTCTGCGTGGACCAGCGTCCGGTTAGAATTTAGATAGTAGCGGTTTGACCTTTGACTCTGATTAGAATTTAGAAGGGTGCTAAGGTGGTGCGTGAGAAATATAATGGGCGAATTGTTCGACAACTTCGAGTGGCAAGCGTTTCAGCAGTGCCAATGAATGGAACAGAATGCGAATAAATCGATCCTGTTCCGACCAGCGTACATGATTCTGTGCTTGTTTATTCGCTCGATTTCCACTCGTATCATTCATCAGATTCGCAGAACTTCAGGATTCGAAGGCACCCCGCTGAGGTCGACGTACGATCTTCAGATATTATCCGATACCATCCGATGATGTGTGAAGGTAGAACTTGCCACTCTAGCGACGATTGAATCCCGAGCATTGATCTTCTTTGCACGCGCTTACCAAGATACCCGCAGAAAACCAGAAATCCTCGCGTCGCATTGTTTTCTGTCGCGTTCGTACGGTGCTCGATGTAGGTAAAACGTTTTCGCGGATGATATGTAATGCTCACCTAGAGACGAATATAAATTCTGCGTGTCACTCCCGATGGCACGGGTCTGGCGGCATTTTACGCTTTATAATACGGTCGGCGCATACATATAGAGGGTGCCGATTCTGTGGGAAACAGCAGGGTGAGGACGTGGAGGACGAAATTTGGAGACAGATTCACGGGAGTAGAAACATTTTGTTGGGGGCAGGGGATAAAAAATATTTGGTTCTGGAGATCTATGCCAGTAAAGGGGGAGACATTGCATTTGAGTCATTGAAAGATATTAAATAACACGCGGTTCAAACTGTTTGCACATTAGGTATGTAGAAGTATTAGGCGTGGCTTCAAATGTAGCAATTGTGTATTGAACTTAGATAAAATGTGAATGTACGAGACAAGGCCACGATAGTACTTGCTTTTTATTTATATATATTTTTTTATTTATAGCGCAGAGTTTGTATAAAGATCAAATAAAATGCAATTGCATTTTTTCGATAAATGTAGTTCCATGAGTTTTTCTGTACAAGTTTCAACTGACTCGCCGAAAGCCCACGAACGTAGAGTGATTCTTTTGTATCGCACGTCGAATCGTTCACTACCAATTTCTCGAACGCGGTAACCTGACGAAAGTGGATTGTTGGCAGGCTGTTCGATCTACGTGAGATATTTTAGAATCTGAGCGTATGTGCACATCGATAATAAAAAGTCTCGTAAACAACGTCAAGGAGTGTTTATGTCGAAACGTACGTTGCGCGTAGAAAATTTATGCTAATCTAGGAACGGAAACATATTTTTAGATTTAACGTATGTGCTTGCGATTTAATGCAGGCGTATCCTGGATTATTACAGTTGCGCGTTGCATTTCACGCGAAAATAAACGCTTTGGCACGAAAGATGTGTGCAATATTCGAATCGTGTTCCGGAGTTTTAGAATCATAGCCTTTGGTCTTCCATTTAGAAGCATTTTCGTGCAAATTTTAATATTTATTTATGACGCGATTATAGACAAACGGAAAATCAATTTGGTGCATAATCAATGTTGAAAAACAAAAAATTGTAGATTAAAAGCATACTATGTAACTATACGCGCATCGTTTAGCGAAATCTGATTGTTTCGCGGGATAAAAAGAAACACAAACGACATATTTATTTGATATTGATCGTCAAATTATATTCACTTACATGTAAATTATACATTATATTAACTTATATGTATTTTTTTTTAAAAAAGACGTATCAAAAAGAATTGTCAGTGTGTCCGTCATTCGTGTCCGATCGTGGGAAGAGTGATTTAGAACTGTCGATTTTTCATGTTATGTGCCAATAGTCCAGCAGTAGGTCAGCAATAGTTTTTTATCAAATTAATGATCCATTTAGCGGTCATTGTTGGCGGATGCGTCAACGATAAATACGAGATACAATCGTACGTGGGAAAGCGAATGAGAGGCATTCGTAGAACGCTGTTAATTTACATGTCAATTGCGAAAGAATTGCGTCTGATTGTAGAATAGCGGAATAGTCTGATAAGTACGTGTTAACGTTTACCATAAAGTGCTAACTACGTGAAATTATCATGGAATGTGCATTACGCTTAAGAAATGCATTAGTTCCTCGGCGTAAGATGTTGGATTCCATTGAAAGGTGCAATAGTTTCTTGCTCTGCTAAAATCAATGAAATTTGATATCTCCATTATCTTGCTATATCAAATAGTTTCAACTGCCATATTGTTGCAAATTTAGCGCACCGGCAGTGAATTGTTTCGCAATTCGTTCGAATAACCGGCGTTTCCAAACGATCCTGAACGATTCCCGAAGTTCGGTAGGAAATAATGTGGCTCTCTTAAAAGGCGATCTGAAGACAGATATTTATGTTTACGCTAAAATCTTTAACAAACACGTCAAGTGAATGCATTGCAAAGTGACGCGAGCGCAAGTCGATTCGAGCCAATGGTCACAGCGTTTTAACCTTTGCGGATTGCATTAAAACACTTGGGGCTATGAAATTGACCATAAAACGGGCCGTAGATCCATGCCATTGCCGCCAAACATGTGTGTCTAATGCAACGTTTAAAAGGAAAATCCATTACACGGGAACAATTACTATTATATGAATATCCTCGTGGCGAGAAAATAGTGCTTACGTTTCGATATTGTATTGTGCATGCTCGGTTCATTAAATATCAATAGCTTAACAGTAATTAATCACGCATCGAGTCTCACAGGTAATCGATTGGCAATATCGTTAGATGTATAGAACGGGGGAGAAAGGTGTTGTCGGCCGTGAGCGTGATTCGAAGATGTTCGCATAAAGTCAGTCAGGTGAACGTGTTTCGCACGTGTTTCGATATAAATGCAACACGAGCTGACGTAACTGCTTGCTCGTATCCCGCCTGCTGTTCTGATGGATTTGTTTAAATAATATGACACGCTGTGACGGTCGTTGACTGCTATTATCGATGAATAGATGCTACGTTACAAATTAGCCATAATAAGATTCCTTTGATAGTTGCTTCGGGTCACGATGGTACGTAAATTTTAACATGTAACTTCGCAATTGAAAGTATCCTAAACGTGTATCGGTTACCACGAACGGCAGGCTTCAGCGCTGGATCCGCACTTCATCAGATATATTGCCCCGGATGGTGGGGAATTATTGGTAAATTATTTAAATAACGTTACACGCTCGCGTATCCTCCGTCGTTTCATACATTCTTAATCGCGAGATACTAAATGATAACTACGATAATTTAGTTTGGAGCGCCCCTCGTAAGCTTAAGTATCGATTGAATTACTTCGAATTACTTAAAGATAGCTATCAGTATTTTATTCCAAATTTATTATGCTAATTGGTACATCGAAATCCTAATTAATTTCCGTCCATTTAATAGACATTTTTCTCTCACAGCTTTATTAATATTTGCTTAATTTGATGAATAAAAAACAGCAACAAAAATTTCGCTCACAATGATTACTTAACAACATAATACCAAGAGACACAATTACAATTTTCGTTGCAGCCACGAGTAAGTAGAAAGTCCCATAAGTGAACAGAATTTGTTCCGGGCAAAGTGGGCACGATTCAAGTTTCTCTGGCAAACGAGGCTCGACAAGGGGTCTCGTTCAATAGAAATGCGTCTTTGATCGACTACAGGTGTACCGGTCGTTGTCCAACGGTCACAAAGACTGGCACAAACCTGCTGACCGTACAGATCTGAACGAAAGAGAAGCTTCTCACAGTTGCACACTTTGCACCTATGGCTTTTATCAGCAGCCGGGCTCATGAACGGTGGCAACGATCGAGGTTTTAACCTGTCTTCCTAATGAGCGAGCCGCCATTGTGCTCAGCCGCGAAAAACGTCACAGGTGTGTCAAATGAAATGTTTGAGAGTAGTTTCCCGGTAAAAGCTCAATGGGGCCTGTCCATCCTTCTGTCATCTCTGGACCCCGTGAATGACGGGCTACCGTGGGACGCGCGTCTCAACGCTTGCGTCAGTGTTTGCGCTCGCGTTAATTTGTTTGAGAGGCCGCGTGCAGCACTCGCGCGTTCAATGTCAGGTGCCTCGGTCGCTATGGTTCGTAACTGCATGACAGATTCGAAGCCTTTGTGGTTGCTCGGCTGTTTGCGAAATTTCTTCGCAGCCCCGGACCACGCGACACGACGGTAACCTTCGCTGCAGCCACGAGTTACGCGGAGTGAATTTTGCACGGGCGAGTTGGAGAATAAGATTTCGAAATCGTAGTGATGGAAGGAAAGATTTGTGGGATCCTCGTTGAACGACCGGCGTTGACGAACGTTAATAACGCACAATATAGTTCACGTCCATTCTAAGGATGAAACAAACGAATCACGAATTCTAATATGGATTGTATTTAAAATCCGAAGCAAGGTGTGCTAGATTGATGTTATTTCGATTCCGTTTTGTCTTTTATATTGCGTTCCTTATTTGGGGCTTCATTGTTGAACAGAATAAACGATGTTCGCGCGTAGAATACAAATAAGACTCGATGCAGAGGTTCTTACTGATTGGTCTGGAATATACATAGTATCGTTCGTTCAAATAAAGCGAGGCCCCGAGCAAAATGGGTAAATGTTACATTTCTTAATTATAATTACTAGTAGCCGCGATTTTGGAAGTCGCCCCACTCGCAATAATCCACACGATCGTGCCCTAGGTGTTTCCTACCTATCCTGTCGTGTTCGTTTGATCTGCGAAAATAATAATGGCGCAAATAGAACAGAAATACACGCAGGTATTAGTTTTACGTTCCTGGAAGTGGTCCCACTTTTTCTGGCGAGTACATATCTTTGAATGCTAATTTTAAGAGATTGAGTATATTAATCAACTAAGTAGAGAATTAGTATTTCCTATTCAGATTATCAATAATCTTTGACTATAATGGTTTGCTTTCATTCAAGTCACAAATTTATTATAATGAAATCATAGAAAATGGTAAAAGACAGTAAAGTGAAAAGATTAGGAAATAAAATTTATTGTGTAACGCCCTCTTGTGCGAAGAAGAGAGCTATATAATAATTGACTTATACTATATACAAACAGTGCAGTGCTGGTCATAATAATCCTTACTGAAATTATACGTCACGTAATTTTTTAGCTTTGCATGTTAAGGAGGTGGGGTAGTTGTCGTTAAAGTTAATGTTATTGTCAGCTGTTGGTGTTGCGTTCGAGAGTATCAGTTTGGTGTACGCTTAAGTAATTGTAGCCGTGAGCGCAAAGGAATTGTGAATGCGAACATCGGTCACAATTTAGGAAAACGGTCCATGTTGGACGTTTCTCTGCCTTGACACGGATCTGTTCGCTTCTCTTCCTTCCTTCCTGCAACGTGGTATCATCGTAAACGGGAACGAGTGTCTGCCTACCTGAAGCGAGCAACAGCGAAAGCTATAAGCAAACACAGTAGAAGAAAGCTATCACTTCAATGAATTGTGACAGACATTATTTGTACAAGACTTCCTTTTTATATGACAATTATTCTTAATTAAAAGATAGAGAGGTTTATTTGTCCGTTTGCAGTACCATAGACATATTTGTATAATATCTAACTACAATTACGTTGCACAACAATATGAAACCGCAAGTTTCACAAATTGCTCTGTGGAAATTAAACGAAGATGGACCACGAAATTTCCTCCCATCTTGCTGACTCATTTCCAAACGCTTCAAGGGACATACAAAGGAACGCGTTGCGCAATGAAAAAGATAAGATCGACGTTTCCGAGATTTGTATTACCATCCGAATACAGGAATTCAATTATGTCACAATGAAATAATTAAATCTGCGTCCTGTTCGTAAAAACGTTTGTACGCTGCCGATCGATAGCTTCGTACCACATTGAAACTAACTCGAAATAAGCTGTACAGAAATTCGCGACAGATCAATCATTTTCGTCGGAATATTTCGGAATACAATTATTTCCCGACTTCGCGCAGATCATTATGATCCACGTCAAATCACCATAAATTTTACAATTCGACGCGGCCCTTTATTCCTATATCCAATTCGTAACACAAACTCTCGTCTCCTCTCACCGAACAAAAATCTGCCTCAAGCATCGGACGTTCAATTTGAAAATGAAATTAGTTCGAATCCGTGTCCGGCTCGAGGACAACGCTATGCAGGGGTGAGATAGGGCAACGTTTGCTACGAGTATAGCGTTACCTCGTGGCGCGGCTAGGTGTTCTTATCTCTACCACCGGAATGGGGATTACTATGTTCCTATGGGGTACAACTTGTTAGCCGATAACTCCGTTCCGATAACCGGGGGTTACGGACGGCGAGCCGCGAACCGATTCGCGATAATCATTCATTAGAAAATACTGAAAGCTTTCGCACCTTCCGACGCTGCGCTGGTGCGTGCAGCAAGGTGAATTGTAAACGGGGTGAGAGGTGGGAGGGGGGGGAGAGATTGCGAGCACCGAGGTTATTGGCGGTTTAAACAGAGTTACGGAGCGTGTCGTTAATGATGCCCACCTTAGAGTTGACTGCGTCGTAACAAGTTCTCGCGTTCGATTTAATACGGCAAACGCTTGGGAGCCGGCCCCCGTATGTATATACGAACGCGATAAAATTTTACACCTGTTTATCTGTACCGAGGTGAATCTGGAATCGAGAGAACGACCCGGTCGCCTCGCCTCGTTGTTTCGCGATGTCCGATTTACGGTTATGCATATGCACAGGTCCAAGTAGAACTGGGCGGTCTGTTCGGTTTCCGGGCTGGGGTAACACGAGCTCTGAATATCGTTTAACATGATATATAAATAGTGCCACGTCGTTGTGTTCGAATTTTACTATTGAAAATGTGACAGAAGAATTCGAATGTGTCCGTGCACGTTAGGGTATAGTCGATGTTGGCCGATATCAGGCTTTTGTCATGCTTTTGTAATTACTGCGATAGAACCAGGGACACGCGTGTTTGTCGCGCAACGAGATATCACTTGTTCGTTTGTTCTTTCTTTTGCATTTTTATCCTCCGAAAAATGTGAAGAACTCGAAGATGAACTGTACAGGAATGAAGCTTAATCCCAAAGTCTTCACTTTTACAATGCTGTAATATATTTTTTTTAACCGTATTATTGCTTTCCTTGCTTTTCCATCTGGTGCATTTTTATACGTCTTCAATATAGGGTAATAAAAACGTCATCAACCCTTAATTGCTAATAGCATTCAGCCTTCGGTCAGTTCACTTAATTTATGCACATACTAAAGTCCATTTATTAACGGAGCATTAAACCGACCTTTAGAAACTAATAATTCTCGCAAATGTTTAACAGTATGTTCTCAACGAGTCAGCTGATCAAGACACGCCGAGGTGAACGTGCAACCAGAAATTAAGGATCAATTGATAACTTAATTGCTCGTTCGTAGGTTAATAATACACGCGCACGCGAGTCGTGGGGATTTAAAAAATCATCGGTCCATGATCCACCTTTTCGATTAGAATTGTTGAGACGAAAACTCGAGGATTCTCTGGGGACAAGATCACTGTCAGCCACGATATCTTCTAGAAAGGAAGAAGCACCAACGAAAATCGAATAGCAGTGAAAACAAAACCCTTTGCTACACGAATAATAATAAAAACAGACTCTGATACATAAATACATAGTTGTTCATCCTCCCCTGTTAAATTCGTCGGTATTTTCTTATCGACGTGTTATCCGCAGCAGTGAAACGATGCATCCCGATTTTGGAAGTATAATCCAAGCATTCCTTAACCCAAATACTCTTTACCACAATAACCATCGTTCAATTGAAAACTGGAACAGTTGAACAATCCAACAGATCTCTAAATAGTACCCCTACGCACTTGCTTTCTATACTCGACGGCGCAGAAGAAAAAAAAACACGTACAGAAAGAAATTTCGATTCCACTGTGCCTTCAGGCCAGCGCCTCCCCTCAATCGTAAATAAATGATAAATTATAAAGGGATACTGTCGGGGATACGCGGATTAATCCCGAGATAGGGCAGAAGTGCAGCGTACTCGGAAGCTTGCCGGTACGATCGGCATTGTGTCCACTGAGGTGTGAACCGTGGGTGAATGAACTTGCACCAGTTCAGCCAAGATAGCGCACTACTTGTCGATCCTGGACCACCTATTGCGCCTGCAGCCTAAACACCAAGGAAGCCGAGGCGAACTCATTCAACGAGTATCGGCCGTGCTCGATTCCTACTCGATGCCAATCTCCCGGCAAGAATTCGCTCGGTTCTTTTTCGTTCGAATACGCGCGATTCCTCGCCAAGATTGAGCCACGCGGTTGGAAAAGCTGGATTCCACCTTTTTGCACGGGTAAGGTACAGCTTCTTCCTTGAACGGCTGCTAGATCAATCAGCGATGACCTTTTGACGCGTTTTGCCCCACGAGATGGGGCGAGATTGACGTAGCCAGTTGCTTTGTTGATAATCGGTGGAAAGTTTGAGTTTGAGTTGAGGGACGGGGTGGGCGAGTTAAGTGTCGCGAATAAAGTATGGGGAACCTCTTGAGGGTGTGCGAGAAAAGGGAAAGAACGATGTTAGAGATAGACGAATCGTCCCTCCTACTGTGCCTCTGATACGTTTACTTATCAGCATTGAATTAGTTTTATTTTTAACGGGCCATGCAACAACAGTGCGTACGAAGTAGGCATAAAGATAAAAATGGTCGACAGATAATTAAATATAAATGTATACGTATATTAATGACTTGCGCACGAAAGTTAGCATTAAGAAACGTCATGGCTTGTGGGGTAATAGTTTCGTCTACCGAAGAGAACATAATGTTTAATCAGACAGTAAAAAAGCTGGTTGATTTGACAAATTTTAGAAAATAAGTATCGGTACGTGCAGGAGCAGGAAAATGTTAAAAGTATGTACAAAACGGTTTTTGTTTTTAAATCATTTCTCGCTGGATACATCTTCCAGACTTTTGTTCATTCAGTATCCAGTAACTAAAAAGCCGCAGCTTTCCGTCTCGCAAAACAGACGACGGTTTCGTATATTTACGTAATATTTAATCGCTGGACAATTGAACGAGGATATATGCACCGTTCGAGTGAACATTAAATTGAAGAATGTGCTCGTTCGCTTATTGAATATTCCGTGAAATTATGAATCACATCGTGTCAAGGATTATCAGTATACACGAGACGTTTATCGGCGTACTTGCACAACTGTGCTACCAATAAACTGTCGAACGTTTACCTAAACGAACAGGCAAATAAATAAATGAATAAAAAACGGGGCGCCGGTGGCTACAACAAAATGAAGACCTCCTAGCATTCTCCTCGGTAATTATGCCGAACGTGATCGTTAAAGACGTGTACAACAGTTCGAGGGGGTATCTATTAAAATGTCTAGGGTTTTATTGAAACGGAGCGTAGAAAACTGAAGAGTAAAGTTCTGTATGCGTGCGCGCGCTATTCACCGTGTTTACTGCCAGCATTTATGGACTTTCGCGAGGACGATAATCTTCAAAAAGATGCCGACGCAGCGACAGAGGATGTTGGTAGGTGGATCCGTCGCGCAGTACACTTGATGCCGGCTTGCCGTTTACCGGAAAATACATATATTAAAATGCTACACGTTTTAAGTACTGGACGTGTTCTTGCCGAGAGATATACCGATACGTCTTGGTCGCCTTATAACGCGAAGATAAGAACAAGAGAAATCGTTAGGGTACAGCTTTAACTGAAAACGTCACCGTCGCGACACGCCGTGTACACTTTCCATTCCACTTTCTATAATACCTTTAATTATTCCAATGGACAATTACACCCCGCCGGCTGGATCGATGCTTGAAGAATTGTTACGAGGTAGCATTTGAACGCGGATGATTAATAAAGAGAGAAATTTATAGGGACGCGAGGGGAAAATTTCAAGGCAGACTGTATGCGTGTTATCGTATCGTAAAAACGATCGTCTTTAAGAAGACATTAGCCAGTGGAATTTACTCGCAGAAAGGCCTTCTCTGCATAAACGATTGCAGGCGTGCAGTTGTTCCCTGGGAATCTTCTAGATAGAACGATTTGGTATTTATGAGACGGGCTGTGCAACTAGAAAATGTTTACTTTGGTGGTAACGGCTTAATGTACGCTTTAGTCACAAGTAGGAATCGTTCGGACAGAAATTCCGTCGAGGCACTGTGTATTGATATTAAAAATATAGGTGTCGTTGAATTTTTTAACATTTGAACTTCATCGGTGCATAAGGGTCTTCGTCACGATTTTACGGAATTCTTCGTCGACGTTGGCTGCGCACGGAATAATAAACGATGCAGCCGCGTGCTTTATTCGATAATAAAGAATTACACAAAATATTTTCATGCGATTTGTATCGAATTGAAAAGCTCGAATCAAAGTACAAAATCATATTCGACGACGTGAAGAAAAAAAGAAGATTCTTAATCACTGACGGACAAATAGCACATACTCAATGGTTACTTAAACACCCGCTATCCTAATCAGGTCAAGGAATCAATTCAGAAGGATTATCAAGTTTACAAAGCGAAGCCGGATGGAACGAGCAGAATAAAATACCGATTTGTTCATTTAACGGTTCATCAGCCACCGCGATGAATCGGTGATCGATGATCCAGATATGTCAACGAAAATTCTTCCCGATCATCGTTCACACTTTTCTATCGGCTGATTTACATAAAAATCAATTATGTTTGACATCTGGCATACGCTCCGTTTGATCTGAAACTTTTATTTCCCGAATCGATAATAGAATGATACTGTTATCGAATCATCGGATTCTCCATCTCCTCTCCGTCTTGTCCAAACAATAGACATTCCATTCTATTTTATTCCCTTATTCGAAAGGAAACAAATTCAAGCCACGCGGCCTGACATACAATGAAAAATGTTCGTGTATATCGTGTTACAAGAAACGTGTATCGGGGCTTCCGACTATTGGGACAGCCCGAAGCGGCTGTACTTAATAGTTTATAGGATCGGAGGATTTATCATTTATACGCCGCGTATGAGAGACGTGAGCGGAATAACTGACGCCGTTCGATGTGTGATATGCTGGCGATGGGCCGCTGATAAAATACCCTCGCGGTGTGAAAGTAACTCGAGAAACGCTGTCCGATCGGCGTAATTACACCCGCCGATCATCTGGCTATGGCTTGCGAAACAACAAGTTGCCGGCGAGTGATCGATCGATGGCCTGCACAAATCGGGGAGCTTCTTAAAGTCCAAGGTAACGATTGAATGTTGCACGAGCAACGTTTGATTAGTCGGGGCAATTTGGTCAATTGGCGTTCGACGCTGGAAACTGTGAGTTTCGTTAGACGTTGTTTGCTGTGTTATATAGCATTGCTTTTCGATATGCCCCGTGGGTCTTCGTTCTTCGTGTGCCAGCTTCATTGCTCTTCGGAAATCTGTTTTAACGTGATAGCGATTTTATTGCAGTATCATTGTTGTTTATCAAATCTGTGTCGAAGATAGAGGATAGAAGATAGAGGAAGAAGAGAGGATATCAACAATTAACGAAGAGTTTCAAGACCGATGACGTTCGTCGGCCAGACGTGTGAACGCGACAGGTACGTCGGCGCGCTTTAATGCAAAATACCCATTGCGTCCTTTTCCCCCCATGGTGCTTTATTAGCGATCATCCACGTGTCTGAGATCTGCCTCGACATTCCAGCATGGACGTTTAAGCTCGTCGATGCGCTTCAAGCGGCGGATACTTAGTTCTGCGGGAGAAAAGTGGGCCCGGTGTTATTAGCGAGGTGTTGGATAGCTGGTACCGCTATCTGAATAATGCATACATTACACCCCTCAGGCTGGTGCGGGTTTCATTCGATCCAATAAGCGGGGCGACGCGTCGTTCGTGATTTTTTTTTTCTTCCCCTTCTCCGTATCGCGGGCAGCGCGAGTAATTGCCTGAAAATTTGTGGAAGGAGGAGAACCTGCGCCTATGTAAGTACCTTGACATTACGCCAGGGACGCTTTATCTAGGGAGTTGCATGAATTTCGCTGGATCAAATATGGCGCGTACGGTAAAGTGGAGTTAATTCTGATGATAAGGGTTCGATGAAAAGATACAGTTTTCAGAAACGTGTATTTAGGAAACAACGAGGGGTCTGTAATTTACGTGTCTCGATCAAATTATAGACTTCTGCACTTTGACTCGATGGGTACAGTGCAAATGCTTTTTTACCAGAACTCCCTACGTGCTTGTTTTCGGTATCTTCTTTCAATCGGAACCTTTCGAGTGTCTTTAGGATGGAACGAATTCTTTGGTTCCTCGCAGTTTGGAGAACTGTGGAGAATAAAAGTTCTTCCTTTCTGTGTTTTTTTTTAAAATTGCGATAACATATTTCGACAGTTATTACGCACTTATATTGTTCCAGATGCCCGTTTGTGTGTACCACTTTCGACTTGCAACTAAACTTGTTGTCACTACCGTTTCTTTGACTTTTCCTAACACCAAAATGTGGCTGTTTTAAAATGTCCAGCGTAAAGCAATATTTATGCTTCGATTGTCATTCAATAGTGGCCGACTATTTTGTATTTTATACAAAATACCGTGACATCGTTATCATAGTTACCGTTCTTCCAGATTCAAGACCGAGTCACCATCGGACTAGACTATCCGCGTCATCACCATATGGGGATATATACTCCACCGTTTCACGCTCGAGTCGTTTTATGCTTGAAGATCATTAGATTCGATTACGATACAACGGTGTGGGAAAAACTGCGAGGGCTATAAGACGGAAAGTGAAGAGTGACGGTGAGATTGAACGAAAAAAATAGAGCATGCGCTGGCAAAAGGTGGACACTGCGGGTCATAAGTGTGGAAAATGCAAGAGTCGAATGTGAATGAGACAGAAAAGGGGGAACGTGCGTAATCGCATCGCGTATTAGAATAAAATTGTCTGCGTAACGTCATCTTCATTGGAATATGTAACACACTGATGCCATCTCAGAAGGAAGCTCTGTGTACACCTTTGCCCACCTCTGTAAGCATGGAGGCATCAGCAAAATTTTTGTACGAATATTAATAAGAAGAACGGTGGATCTAAACGACCCATATTGGGCGCAGCTTAAGTATTCAGTGAGCAAACTGAGTGATTTGAATATCGAAGTAGTTTCATTGTTCGATCGAACTTGAAAAAGATCATTTGAATGACAAAATGTTTGAATGATTTCAACAGCTTGATTGTTCGAACCGCTTGCTTACGTCTGACAATAAGCTTCTTCAATCGAGACAATAAGCAGAACGTCGCGCTAACAGTGTGCACAATTCAATTTTCTGATCGTATTTCACGTACGTTCTGCGTATCTACAGAAGGCAATCATTCTCGGCAAACGTATTAAAAAAAGAACATTAGATGAAAAGAAATTTACGGTCACGTGTGCAGAATAATTTTTCATCTTCAATACTATGATACTGCACTGTACTACGAAAATAAGTTTCCATTTTGATTAACCCCATCCCCATTCAGGGATCTCCTAATCTTTCAAGTCTTTGAACGATTTCACATTTCCAGGAAAGCTGAGAAACCTTGCCTACAATTATCCCACAGCATTCCCACTAGCTGTCCAGCAAACCGAATGAAGAAAACACGACGGAAGAATTTAAAATAAGAGAAGTCAGCCCCATTGAAAAACTCTCTTAGCGTAGCATCGTCGTTATCGTCGACCAGTTTACTCGGTCCATTGATTGGCTATCACTCCCGGAGAGGGTCGCGGGTCCTCCACCTCCCTGGTATCCACTTTATTCATAAAAAAATTGACTTACACTGATTGGCCGGCGAATCGGTTGATTATCGCTGTCGGTATTTTATCGTGTTATTGTTCCTTTCCTCTTGCTGGTAGCACGTAGCGTACTACCGATACCGAGGACGTCAGAAACGGCAACAACGGTCCAGCTGTTGCTGCTTGGCCTCCGTCGAAGCTACTGTCGGATAATTAGCGACGTACTAATATCCTCGATATAAACGAGCGACGCAGGGGCTTGTATTTCAACCAGACCACCCAACAAGGCAACGTTCGCACGCGTTAATTAACGATTTTCTACCAGGCCGAATCAAGCCAAGTATTCCCCCCCGGCTCTATTATTCGGCTAGGATATACGAGAATGTATCCGCAGGCAAAAACTTTATTCATCGATATCGCCGTATAATCTCCTGCTATCCCCGTGAAAAGGTGAACACTTGATAATTAATTCGTCGATTATTTATTAGCCTATCAACGGAATGACTTTCGGGCAACGTCGAGGCGACGAGCGGGCAATCGTTTGTAACCACTTTGCGCGTATAACGATTGCACAACGGGGAGAAAGCACGGATCGCGAATAATGTATTTAGCGTTATCCTCCGTATTAATTTCGTTGGTCCCCATCGCTTGATTGCGTCGATACCTCGAACGACTTATTTCTATCTTGCACCTGTTCAACGTACGATAGAATCGAATTAAACGCCTTTCGACGTAATGAAAATTCTGGCTACAATCTGACAACTGATCGGCTAGTTCGAACAGGATTAAATGAAAAGCGGCGAGGAACGTGTTAGTCCGTGATAACGTCGAGATGAAAAGAGATGGTGCCTGTCCCGAAGCTCGAAGAAAGATCCACGATAAGTTCAGACGCGAAAGTGCTTACGAATACCGTAGCCATCGTCGTTTGTTATGCCGTGGTTGGGTATCAATTACGCGAATACCGGCGATTGATTGTGCATTGGCACTGTTCGAACGTGACGGTGGTGCATAAAGCGCCGGAGGGACGTCGTTATGCTTGAAGGCACCGATCGGTGATGATTCAGGAACGTTCCCATGCTGTCCAACAGTCCCGATAGGCTGACTGCCGGTCGATTTAGAGAAACGTTCGATGATGAAATCCGGTTGTTGCTGTATTAATCTCCGTTTAGGCTGCGCGAATGCTTAAACGGATCAACGGCTAGCAATGTGAATTGCTATTTTTAATGTATCTTCCGTCGCGTATCGCAGAACGAGATTTGCTTGTCGACACTATTTTCAAGTCCCGCCTCCCTAATCGAGGTAGGGAAAATGAAAAGAAAATCAGTCGCTAAGCGGGGAAAATTTTGTCTCAGAATTTATCGTTAATAGAACCGTTTTCATTTCCATTTTCTATATTTTTCTTTGTTGTGCCTTTTTTGTGGGGTCAGGTTTATAATATAATTATACGTATATCATGTTTCGTAGCAGTGAACTTTAGCAAATTCACTCTGCACGAGCTATGGCGTTTTCATATTCAAGAAGGTTTCCCAAACATTATGTATACTTCACTCCAATCCGCCGTGCACTTTCTTTTCTAAGCCATCTTCCGCCGGTTCTCGCCAGCTGACCGATTTCTATTTAAGCAAGAAGAGGCTCGTCTTCCAATTTACATAGCGTCTAAACTGATGGCTGGTGGAACTATGATCTCGCGAGGAGAGATTGAAGGTGTGTTGTGCGATTGTTCCGGGAGAAGAAGAAACGTGAGAGAGTAATTCGTCGAATGCTAGTTAATTTAACGGCGATTAGGGTTACAGTGCCGGCAAATGAAGCACGTTGCGGTATCCCTTGCGGCTGGTCTCGTGGAACAAAATAAACGACTAATTCCCTTGAAGATTCGTTACCTAGAGAACGAGTCTCTGTCGAGAAACTCTTTTCACGCGTGTATAAAATAAAACTATTGTCCGTTAAGTAAGTCTGTCGGCTTCGCGGAATCGGCACACGAACTAAATACGTTTGCCCAATAAAAATTACTTTCCAACGGCGGTTACAATGCGTACATGCCCTATTTTTTTCACCTGAATGCAATATCGGTTTTCGAAGAACGAACGAAATTCAATTATTCATTTATTAAGTAATTCGGACAATCGCATCGATTATTTATTTCAAGCAATCTTCTTGAGGGTTTATTCAGAAACGAATGTTTTCAAACGATATCGACGGCTATCGATTGATTTGCACGATGCAAAAGATCATTAAAGGTTTGAACAATATTCTATAATTGTCAGCTAAACGTGCGGGGCAATTAAGTGGTTCATGTTTATAGCTTTTCAGTTTTTTCCCCTCCTCTTGCAATACGCGTATAATGCATCGTTTTTCTTCCCCCGTTATTCCACGATCAATCTGTCTAATGGCTGTATTAACATGTTAAGGAAGTGTTAAGTAATCGTATCTATCGGCGCTAATTATTTCGTCACGCGCTATCAGGCTTGTTCGACACAGTAGAGAAAGTAGCTACAAACTGCACGAGATATTATGATTCGTTCGGCGTTCAATGGAAGATTGAGACGCTGGTAGTAGTAGGTTGCTCGCTATAAATCGATATCGCGTAGCACGTTACAAGGATGAATTGAACAGCACTGTTACACGTACCTTGGAATTTATTTTGGAGCGTCCGAAGGATACGCAGTGGTAGTAGCAGCGAACATTGTCGTAATAGTGTTTGCGATTCTATTTTCGTACGCGGCAAGCAGAGGCGAAGGGAATTTAACGACAGGTTACATTTTTCATAGCGATAATGGTCTAGTTTTTATTTATATTCTCCGTGCAGCTATCGTTGTTGAACTTATTGATCAGCTTTACGCACGAATTTCGATTTATTCTCTTATTTTTATTGCGCGTTACTTTATGCCACGGTTCGTTTATTACATCGGCAATCCAGAAAGTGAAACAGAACACTCGCATTTTTATTTCGCCTGTAGAAGCCCGGCTGAAGTGTCTGCAATTTTTATCGCGAAGCTTCGTCTCCCAAAGGGTGTAGATAGTAACGTCGATATAGCTGTGGGGGAAAAGATATCCCCCCTTAACCCATAAGATAACCCATAAGGCGTATCAAAGTTTATCCCTCGAAAGCTTTTCCTGTCGCCCCTTAAAATGAATAGCATTTCGTCCCCGCAATACAAAACGCTGACAGGATAAGAACATTTCGAGTAAACTTGAAGTTGGATCACCAATTTGATTTATTGCGTCTCGCAACGACGAGACAATGCTGTCGATAAAATGCAATAGATAGCGCGCAGGCAAACAACGGTTGGAAAAATGGGGTGTACGCGTTCAGAGCAGTTCGCTATTTTTGTTGCGAAATTTCGTAACTACATGTTTCAAGTTTAAACGGGGTAAATGACATGCTATTTTCGGATGATGGTTCTTTAATTAATGGGAACCATTTCGTTCGTAGGTAGCCGCGCAATTTCTTAACACGAAATAGGCCGAGTATGTTTCTGGTAACAAGCGGAACTCGGGGTAATGCTTCAGTTATTAAAATGAGGGTAATAGTCCAATTTCCTGGGAAGTTAGGCATGCTCTTGATACAGCACTGTACAGATAATGTCGTTGCATGCGTATAAAGCCGGCAATGCACGTGGGCGGGACAGGTTGTGCATGTGTTCATTACTGGCGATGCGTTGCCATCATTAATATCGAGAACGATGCCTTATACAGCGACCTCGTACTCGCGATGGGCATCCTCTTACGTTGCGTACGTACTTTAAACGCAAATTTAAATCGCGTTTAGTTCAATTAACGCTTCGGCTGTAGAACGGATCGCTACCTTTAGAATGGTCGATTTATCCGGCTCCAGCATTGTCCGGATTGTTGATAAAATTTATTAACATTGTCGTAGTATCGTTGTTCTCATTGTAAATAACGTATTTTAAACTAGGATGAAAGATTTTCATTAACTTTGTTGCACCCGTGAAAAACGAGTAAATAAGAAGCGGAAAAGAATAGCATTGAGGAAAATCGAAAGAAATTTAAATTGAAAATGTGCTCGATCGTGATTCCAATGTTTTGTAGATATCGTCAGTGTTGCAGGCTGGCCTGGGCCGATATCGAGAACGTTCTTTGCAATGTTTAAGTCGCGCTTGACGCGTTAATGTTTTCGACTTCTACCATGGTAGCCTATGCCGGCGTAATTGCCCGCAAGGTTCTTTTAACTCGATAACGTTTACCGGAGGCAACAAACACTAGTTGAAAATTTTACTCACACCGATAACACTGTCTTGGCTGAAATTGGGAAAAAAGCCAAGCAATAATTCTACTAGCACAAACAACAATTAAAATATACAGACGAATAAAGATGATTAAGAACTGTCTTCCTCTCCCTTCATTACCTAAACAGTAAAGAATAATCTCTTCGGTGTACAAGATCCCAATTTCTTGATCCCTCAACGTAAAGTTTCATCTATCGTACACACGGTGCGCGTGGTCCACGGCACGTGCAAAATTTCTACCACAAGCTGGTTTCCACTTCGGCAAGAATTTACCACACCAATGCAACGTTACCTCAACGTTCCAACTGGCACTTCCCCAAGTTCAAATTGCCAATTCGCCCTCCTCGAATCCAAAGCCCCACCTCGCCCTGCACAAGTTCAGCTGCCCAGTTTCTTCAGTTTCCTGTGCCCACCTTTTTTTCGAGGCTCGCGGGTCACGGTTAGCAGACGTTGCACGCGTCCATACTTTTGTCTAAGCGAAGAGGAGCTCGGTGCAACGCCAGGCGGCAGGACAGGTCCGGTGAGCGCTTCGGGGGGAAAGTATCGTTGCATTTTGATCGCGGAAGATCGTTACTCCCGATCGAGGCTTGCCGCCATAGACACACATATGAATGCACATGCACAGAGGCGTATGTGCACATGCGTACGTACGGCTACGTACAGTACGCCGGCTCAAAGTTAATCTGGATTAACCGGTCTTGAATTTTCTGTGGGGGGTAAGGGGCGGCGCGCGACGTAGAACGTAGCGATGGGATTGATTCAGTTCTTCCTCGTGATATTCGACTAATTCAGCGATCAAGCACTGGTACGGACTTTTCGAAACGCGTCGAAGGGAAACTACTTGCTGTAACGTAGATAGTTTGATGTTTTTAGGGAAAATGATTGAATGAATTGGAGGATATGGAACTGGAACACGGAGAAAGGTGATTGAAGTCGTATTGTTCGAATGGATTGGTTTCTGACGTAAATATTACAAATTTCTTGACGGAACAGATCATTTGGCGAACAATAAATCGTTGCCACGAATTTCGTATTCCAGTAGTGATCGTTCCTACAACTCTGGGATAGTAAATAGCTAATCGCTGCGGAACGTGGCGTTCATTTTAAACGTGGAATTAGGAGGGAGAATTCAATCAGAAGGAAGCGAACTGTAATACTATCGACAGCAACCTTCAACGCATCCTTACGGAAATGAAC
The DNA here is from genome assembly GCA_948146005.1 of Nomada fucata. Taxonomy (NCBI): domain Eukaryota; kingdom Metazoa; phylum Arthropoda; class Insecta; order Hymenoptera; family Apidae; genus Nomada; species Nomada fucata. The sequence continues at coordinate 13,552,268 of OX411275.1, forward strand.
GTCCTATTGCTTGAAACCTCGAACGGAGCAAATGAATTAAAAATTTCTCTCGTACTGCTTCCACGTTCCAATTACCACGCGAATGCCATTACCCTTGAATGTATTCTAGCATCGCCGTCGTCCCCCAAATACGATTAATTTCACAAAAATAAGAATACGCAAGAACGGTTAAGAAATCGAACCAAACACCCCCTTGTAACGTTTATCGTTTCCCAGTCGATACCAAGCCAATGGCCGAGTATTCGCTCACGTATGCATTTCTTAACACGGCACTCCGCTATTAGGAATCGATCGTAATTGAGAAACATTGTACCCATCACTAGGGGAACGCCGAAGCAGCAACTGCAGCGGCACATGAACCTTCCTGTGCATCAAGGGGTTGGAGGGCGGCGGGGATAGTGGACAAAAATCGAGATCAAAGAATTATGCCCTCTGGAGAGGCGCACCGGTTGCACCGCCTCGTGCTCCGAACACTTGTGTTGGCGAACCACCATGCCGGTAGAAGCGGAGTCGCATTATATGTGGTATCCACGCGGACGGATGGTGTATGGGATTCTTGTTTAGTTGGCGGAAGAAGTCCCGCGGATACGTAACGATTGTATTTGTTTCGTCTTACTCAGTGAAGCATGAATGGCTGGGGATTCAGCCTTGGACGTTAGACGTTTCCTTGCGTCATAGGCGTTGTTAATGATCCTGCTCCACGCGTTACGATTCCGTGCAAAAAAAGTGTCTACACTCTAGAGGGACCGCCGGTGCGGCCTCTTTCAGGGAACGGGGTATCAGATAAGAATGCGGAAGCGCGTTTGTTGCTGGCTTCTTTTTCCATGCCGTTGGTCTCTGGGTGATACAATTGATATCGCAATGCTCCTAGAAAGTGCGATTCGAGTTTCATTTTAAACAGGCCCTCGGCGGCTGATGCTCTTCCCGCGACTGTTTTTTCGTTTCTCGAAAATTATGAATATTGCACTTGGCAACGTTTTTCTTCTTTCCTGGATGACTCACGGGTCTTTCTTTTCTCTAAAACATTTACCTAATGAAATCTACGCGTTTCCACGTTGTCGCGAATAAAAATCGTTTCTCGTTAACGAACCATAAGTGTACTCTGTGCAGCCGTTGAAACGTACAGCATCTGAGTATGTAAGAAAAATGCAAAGAGAGTAGCGAGAGTCCAGTGTTGAATGATATACAACATTCCAATACGGCGATCGGAGTGCAACGACGCGTTTAAGAAATAGTTCGACGATCAATGAATAGAAGACGCGACGAAATTGATGTATCTGTTGCTGCGCTGGAATAGCCGGCTGAAATATAGCATGGCTGGCTGATAACTCGGAGAACGAATAGCCAGGAAGGGAAAAGTGACAGCAGTTTTTCGGTAGACTTTTCAAGGGACGCAAATGGTAACGGTTCTCTCGGGCACGTAGATACAAGGTAACGAACCAGTTGCACTGTCAGGTTAATTTAATTGGTTCGATTAGAATGCATTTGCGTGCACGAACGTTCCTTTACGGAGCTAGCCACCGCAGCGTGGTTATACATGTTAACAACACAATTAACAACGCGTCGAGTCGCTCTTCGAATGACCAGATATCTGAACAGTGGACGCATGTGTTTCAATTAGCCGGGTAGAATAGAGCATTACTGTTAACCATGTCAGCGCGTAATCGCTGTAATTTGGCAGACGGGTTGTAAATTACAATTAAAACGTAGCCGTTTATATGGGCAACGTATTCCTGTTATCTTGACAGGAATGTTGCCCGGTCGATGATTTCACTGTATTTCATATAACTTTTGTATGCTTTCTCGCACCGTCGCGAATATTATATGAGCGTTACTGGACGATGCGATTTTAAAACGATATTCGCACGAAATTCTGTGACATTTCGTTCCACATTTAAGGAGCGACGTGTTAAAAGCTTAAACGCAGGGAAGTATGTACATACGTACACAAACGAATTGTTCACCGTTGAATTATTGAATTTGTAAAACACGGGGAATAAGTACGGGGAACGGGCATATTTGATCGATGACAGATTCTGGCGACGATCGGCGACAAAGGAAATGCCGTATTAATTATTCATGACGGCAAGCAGCAAGAATGAAATGATAATTGACCATGCATACGTCACTTTGCCAAATCGGTTCGGCAGATCCCTTCAAAGGTTCGCGGAATTCCTGAACGGAAGTGCCATTTGCGACTTTGAGACGCAGGAAATGGGAGAGTTAATAATAGACCAAACTGTGTACAACAGCAACGTAATGGTCTTTCCAGTGAGCAGATTTATTATGTTTGTGGGTATCGGTTTAATAATTCTAGCAGTAAATCATATGAAGGGGAGGGTAAAAAAATTTAATGAAAAAGAGGGTCGATTCGGTGATTGTGAATAGATATATATATGTGATGTATGATATATATATGACAGAAGCACGGGATAAAGCGCATATATGTATAAGTATCTCAGGTATAGGGGTGCCAGTGAAATCAACAACAAGAGGACGCGAACCGAAGTTTGTTCGAATGCCACTTCAGCATTCAATCACCTGAGCCACCATGGGTCTTCACACAATAATCTTATTAAGAAGCTTATACATTCGACAACAATTCTTAACTCTATTGTTTGCCGATATATTCATAAAAGAACGGCGATAATTTGTCGATAGTAGCCACTTAAATAAAAATTACTCTACTATAGCAAAGGAAATTCCCGAGGACATTTATACAGTGTACGGTGGATTGGCGCTCGTATTGAAACAGTAGTCTCCCCGTCTGAAAAAAATTAAGTGTCATTGAAAAATGGTATTGTGAAATGGAATTCATTATCAAGCGAAAAAAGCATTAAATTTACGTGTTCTTTGGAACAGAATCGCCAAAGTAAATTTGCTTATCACTCCGCGTCCCTTCATTTGTGTCGTTACTGCACTTATGTGCCGGAAATGCTGTTGGTAGTTTCAATGATTCCGCGTAATAAGCAACGGCCCTCGTATGGCTGCAGTAAACTTCAGATAACAATGGCACAAAAGTTAAAAGTTATTAATGAATCGTTTGTAATGTTTGGCATATGAAAAGTTATAGCAAAAGGTAAAATGGTAAACAGAAAATATTGGCGTATCAGCATAACACTTTGAACTTGTTTAAAATGAAAATTAAAAAAAGATGCGGTTAGATAACATTCGAAAAGTAGGCAACGATACAACTTATTTATTCTGTTCGTTGAAACTAGATGAATCGATTTCTCACAAACTATCCATGTGCATATGAAAAAAGTAACGCTTAACAGGCAAGCACAAGCAAGCGCATAAGCGCATTTTTTGCAAAGCACAAAGATAATCGTTTAATTCCTATTAATTATTCCTATTAATATTTCTCTAATATATCCCTATTATTAACATTAGTGTTTTGCCTTACATCCAAAGTCAGGGATTAAACTGCAACCAGGTTGTGGAGATGTTCCTTTATTCGCCCAAAAGTCGACTTTGCCAGTGTCGAATGGTGTCCCATAAGTTCCAGCATCGGTATGGAGGGCCACGACGATGCTTGCGTCGCTTGGACTAATGTGACAGATAGAAGGATAAAAGAGGGGAAATGCTGGATCCAAACCTGTAGAGGGGTTTGAAAAAAATTCTCATGAAAAGTTAGTCGAATTAGGGCTGTTCATTGGTTCGAATTCATACACCCTCTTCAACAGACTGATATACTGTCCGTAGCAATAAAAATATTTTTTCGGTTTATTTAACAGATATTACACATATGTAAGTCTTGCGAGGGAAACTTTCGTAATCGTTAGGAGCGAAAGTGTGGCAAAATTTATTTGTAAGTTAAACGCACTTTATGGGCTGTACCGATTATATTACATACTATTTCAATATTTAGGTTGTTTAACAAGTTTTAAATCAGGTTTCATAAAAATGATATTCCTATTTTCTCTAAATTTCGGGCCCGGCTCTCTTCGTTCTAATTAGGTCGCACCAATTTATGTTAAACAAAACAAGATTCGTTAACCACTTACCCGTTAGTCGATTAAGAGTTGTATTCAGGAACCTCCCTATGAAACTACCAACATGTGCGCCTAAAGAATGACCGACCACATGAAACGTCGAAAAGTTAATCACATTGGCAAGTTTGTTTATGGCCTGCGCGTACGCCTTTCCTACCCCAGCCACATTTGAACTGACGTAAAGGTACTCGGGGTGCTTCGCTATATTTCCCCAGTCCCCCACTATGATGTTCACATCTCCCCTATCCAGATAAGCTGAAAACCACGAAATCATACAAAGTTCAGATGATCTATAGAAAAATTTGTTGAACAAAAAATAATTGGTCCGTTTGTTTTATTTCAGTAAAAGAAAAAGAGAAAATGAAGTCGATGGTTACAGTGATTTCTGAGGAAAGCCTTGTAATACTTAATCTGGTCCATCTTATGGATCTTTACGAATTGAGTGATATTACCTTCTATTACCATTTTGGTGGTATTGGCATTTGAGCTGCTTCTGAATCCATGTGTATAGAAAACGGTATCTTTTTCGGGATTAATATGCTTCTCAAGGATTTCTGCATTCGATACCATGCTGGAGGTGAATGTATTGTCACTGCTATTACTGTAATTTGGAAATCATTTTGCAATTGTGAATGTTCAGACAGTAATGATATTTTCTATAACTTTTTCCGTACACTTCCTAATGCTTGTGCTGTTGAATTAATAGAAGAAATGGAAAACGAGCAGGCAGATGCAATATGAAAACCCTACTTCCAAGTCACGTGTGCAAAAGTAAGTGCACAACAATGTTGATTTTATGGCGAATGCAGTATAATAACAGAATGATCTTAATAAAATCAAGCGTTAATATGTTTGTCGATAAGGCGCAATTTTAATTGGTAAATTTGACCACCTTCCACGAACCCTTTATAAACCTTCAGTAGAATTTTTGAAATAGCATCGCTGTCCCCGAGACTCGCACCTGTTCAGCAAAGGACAATGTTAAATAACAATTTAATAGAAACAGAGATGCAAGAGAAATTGATCGTACGTACACAGATCTGCATGCACCACATTCTTCGAAACCGTGTACAAAATTATACAAAGATAAGCGAATACTTTGCACGGTCCCATTTTCAGTTCAAAATCGTTGAAATCGTAGGTATCGCTCTGTAAAAGTATAGAAAATATTCCAAGGTCTGCGAAACGAATAATTATTCAACAAAACAGTGTTGCGCGAAAAATATGTAAAAATAGTACACGACGAAAGCAACGTTTTAATTATTCTTTTCATAATGTGCTTATCTACAGTTCTTCTGCAGCAGTATTTCCAAAGTGCGTGCTGTTTTATAATACCATTACCTGTGTTGCTGCATACCCTCGATAAGCTCAAAGGGAATTTATCCAGAACGTTTGACCAATTGATGGGTGCTAACTTTGATGGCACAGTAAAATTTTGAGCCGTATATATACGGTTCCGCTTTCCATGAAACTGAAATGTACTGTGGGTATAGCACCGACATATTTCAAAGTTAAATTATTTTGAAAGCACGCGATTGGCATGGCGATAAGATATTTTTCAAACATGGTTATGCGCGTTATGTATTGACAAAATATAAGTATTTCAATGTTATATTTAACCTTCAGTAAGATAAAATACCTTTCGGTTATATATTACAATTCAATTTTAAGTTATATTTAAATTTTAGTAAGTATCCGATCATACTAATTGATATTTATCCCCTATTATCTGGTCTACTGCAGTGCGCAACTCCAATTACATGTACGTACGCTTATAATGCAACACTTAGAACGCAACTCTAGCTTAATATCTTTGTAATTAATGTAACATACATTTATGTCTTTTATAAGATGAATCAATTCTTAATATAGTAATAATTACGAAATTATTGTTCCCGTAACTTCCCGTAACTTCACGTGTTTGCTCGAATCCATGTACACCCTACAGATTCGGATAAATGGAGTTCTGCTGAGAAGATCGCATTAGAATATAAAGTGTAACATACGGAAATCGAAAGGTATAAGGTTGATATGTGTGCAATTGGATTCTACGTTCCCTAATGACATTTAAGGAAACCCAAACTTAACGCAAACCTAATCCATTTATTCAAATATGAATTCTTAGTTCGACGACAATTTTTAACTCTTTAACTTCTTTTTATTGGTATGCTCATAAAGGTACAGAGATTATATATAGACAAAATAATAGACAATAGACAAACTTGCTGTCCCGAGGACACTTATACAGTATACGGTGGTTCGGCGCTCGTATTGAAACAGTAGTTTCCCCGTCTGAAAACAATTAAATGTCATTGAAAAATGGTATTGTGAAATAGAATTCGTTGTCAAGCGAAACAAGAATCAAATTTACGTGGTCTTTGGAACAGAATCGCCAAAGTAAATTTGCGTATCACCCTGCGTCTCTTCAGTTGTGCCGTTACCGCATTTACTAGCCGGAAATGCTGTTGGTTGTCTCAATGATTCTGCGTAGTAAAAGGTGGCCCTCTCATGGCTGCATTTATCTTTACAAATCAATATCCCAACGATGAAAAATTAATAATGAATCTCGTTTGTAACATTTGGCATGTTAAAAGTTATAACAGAAGTTAAAATGGAAAAAAGGAAATATTCGTAAATGAGCATCGCATTTTAAGTTTGCTCAGAATGAAAATGAAGATAATGCGATTAGATAACATAGGAAACCTATGGAACAATACAATTTCAATTTAGAATTCTAAACCTGATTTATTCTCTACACTGAATCTAGGTGAAACGCTTCCTCATAAACTACCCATATTAATATGAAGAAAGTAACGTTTAATACCGAAATAGTATTTCATCAATTGGCAATTTCCAATTGATAGTTACGAATACAATAAACAAGCAACATGAGTACATTTTTTGTAAAACACAAAGATAATCGATTAATGTCTAGCTACAATTCCTATTAATATTTCTCTAATATATTCCGATTACAAATATAAATATTCTGACTTACTTCCTACGACAGGGAGTAACTCACAACCGGGTTGTGGATGTGTTCCAGTATTGGCCGAAAAGTCTACGCTTCCAGTGTTGAATGGTGTTCCAGCAGCTCCATTATCGGTATGAAGAATCACGACGAAGTCTGCGTCACTCGAACTAATGTGACAATTTGAAGGATAAAACAACGGAAATGCTGGATCCAAACCTGTATAGGGGTTTTTACGAATATTCATGTTATCAACTTAAGTCATGATCTACCAGTTTTGTTAATATATTTTCTCGCTTTATTTATCACATATTAGACATGCAAACCTTGTGAGAAGAACTTTAATAGTCGTTAGAAACGATAGGGTTGTAAAAATGATTTATATAGGCTAAAAACACAGGTTATAGTCTTTACCGATTCGATTAAAAGCTATTTTAGCATTTTGGTTGTTTAAAAAGTTTTACTTGAAGTTTCATAGGATTGCCATTCCTATACCGACGCACAGTGGGGAAAAACGGCAATTTAGGCGTGCAAAAGTCCAAAACCAAACACGGAGTAGACCTATAATTTTATATGCAATGTCAAGCTAGATGTCCGTAGCACCTAAAAATGACATTTTTATTTCTTAAATCCATTGTTGTTAAGCGTGGCAGGGGATACAAACGTCAACAATTGAAGATAGCTTAAAAATGAAGAGTACTATTTTCATCTGTATTTTAATGCTCAGGACCTTAATGGTATTTCTCTTTGCAGGAACTGTATCAAGAAAGATTAGGAATGTGTAAAAATGAAAAGAAAAATTTTATCAAAATTTCTTAATATTTTTTTCAAGAAAGTTTCAACAAACTAAATTTCAACGCGTTCTTTTATGAAATACTTTTGAACTCCGCCGACCTTCGCGCTAATTTTTAGATACACGTTAGGAATGGGATGTATACTATATGCATCGCGACGTAGCGACGCGTCGTGCGCGTTGTAACAATTTATGAAAATTTTTGAACAAGATACGTTAACCACTTACCCGTTAGGCGATTAAGAGTTCTATCTAGGAACCTCCCTATGAAGCCACCAATATGTGCGCCCAAAGAATGTCCGGCAACATGAAATGTCGTAAAGTTAATCACATTGGCGAGTTTGTTTATGCCCTGCGCGTATGCCTTTCCTACCCCAGCCACATTTGAACTAACGTAAACGTAATTGATGTTCCTCGCTATATTTCCCCAGTCCCCCACTATGATGTTCACATCTCCCTTATCCAGATAAGCTGAAAACCGACAGATCATACAAAGCTCTGATGGACCGTAGGAAAATTAGTGGCGCACGAAATAAATTCCTCCCTCGCTCCATTTCATAAACAAAAATAAGAAAAAAGATTTAGTCAATGGCTGCAGTGGTTTCAAAGAAAACACCTTGCAATACTTTATCGGGTTCACCCTGTGTATCTTTTCGCATTGAGTCGTATTACCATCTATTACTACTTTGACATCATCGGCTTCCGGGTAGTTTGTGTATCCATGTGTATAGAAAACGGTATCTTTTTCGGGATTAATATGCTCCTCAAGGTTTTCTGCATTCGATACCAGGCTGGAGATGAATGTGTTGGCACTGCTATTACTGTAATTTGGAAATCATTTTGCAATTGTGAATGTTCAGACAGTAATGATATTATCTATAACTTTTTCCGTACACTTCCTAATGCTTATGCTGTTAAATTAATAGAAGAAATGGAAAACGAGCAGGCAGATGCAATATGAAAACCCTACTTCTAAGTCATGTGTGCAAAAGCAAGTGCACAACAATGTTCATTTTATGGCGAATGCAGTATAATAACAGAATGATCTTAATAAAATCAAGCGTTAATATGTTTTTCGATAAGGCGCAATTTTAATTGGTAAATTTGACCACGTTCCACGAACCCTTTATAAACCTTCAGGAGAATTTTTGAAATAGCATCGCTGTCCCCGAGACTCTCACCTGTTCAGCAAACGACAATGTTAAATAACAATTTAACAGAAACGGAGATGCAAGAGAAATTGATCGTACGTACACAGATCTGCATGCACCACATTCTTCGAAAGCGTGTACAAAACTATACAAAGATAGGTGAATACTTTGCACGGTCCCATTTTCAATTCAAAGTCGTTGAAATCGTAGGTATCGCTCTGATAAAACTATAGCAAATATGTTAAGGTCTGCGAAACAAATAATTATTCAACAAAATATTGTTGCGCGAAAAATATGTAAAAATAATACACGACGAAAGCAATGTTTTGTTGGGTGCCAACATTAATGGCACAGTAAAATTTGGAGGCGTATATATACGGTACCGCTTTCCACGAAATTGAAATACAATGTGTGTTTATCACAGACATGTTTAAAGTTAAATTATTTTGAAAACGCGTAAGTGGCACGGCGATAAGATATTTTCTAAACAAAGTTGCAAGTTTTATGTATTGGCACAATGTAACTATTTTAATGTTACATTTAACCTTCAGTAAGATAAAGTACCTTTCAGGTATACACTAGATTTCAATTTTTTGATATATTCGAATTTTAGTAAGTGCTGTAAGACACAGATATTTAAAGAATATATAAAATTCGTCAACGGTTATAGGAATATCTATTTCTAAGCCAATACAATGGAATGGTTATAATCAGTCCGCTCTAGACGATCGTTTCCCAAAGAGTGCCTCGTCGTTGCATTCATGCCCGTCAAGAAGGCGCGCTCCCGGTCCCACGACGCAGTACCTTCAAGGGTCTGGTTTACGACCCCCCAATGTTTACGGGCCCCGCTCGCCTATCGGCCTCGGAGCGACATTTTCCAGATGAATATGCGAGGCGCTCCAAAGCCTCGGGTTTTCTTACATTCGGCCATCCTGACTATAAGCCTGTCCTCAGGCTTGCTGTACGTGTAAGGAAGGAAGAACAGAAAACGTCATTAGTTTTGCTCTACGATACAATTTCATTTTTCGGTCAGTACTTAGCTTTTTTTTTTCATTTCTTTTTTGTTCAGCGGCCTGGGGTTTATAGCATCGTCGCAGCGTGATTTCCGTTAGCTGCTACTGAGAGTATACCCTTCTCTCTTTTTCCGAGGTCGCTTGCTACCTGAGTTGTCCTTTCCTATTTTCCTTTGTGTAACGAGTTCAGAGTCACAAGTCCTGCTTTGACCTACTTGTTTCGGAGCTCTTACCCCACTCCTTTTTGATTTCGACATCCCCGAATTGCAAAATCCAGTCCCAGGGCCACCGTTTCCGTCTCAATTTCGGAATCGTCACCCCAGGTTAACAATTACATGACTCTGAGCCACCAACTCCATCAGTCTTCTTCGTTCTCGACCACTGTCTTGGCCCCTTTGCCTCCCTCTCGCGCAAATAATCCACCAAGCACCTCTGCCGACCATTCCTTATCAGTACCACGTTTTCGTACTGCCAAAAACAAGTCCACCGCTGCTTCCCAAGGCTCCCTACCTCAGGTGTCCTTTGGCACCTCTCTCCTTCGCTAATAATCGCTTCCTAGCCGGCGCTTTCCTCGATATCCACGATTGCCACAAACGAATCGCGAACTTCTGACAGCGGCTGTTTTTTTTTTCCCTTAGTGGTCCTCCCGCGATATTCTGCAATCCCTGGCATGATGTCCCATCTCTCCGCAGGTGTAGCATCTCCTCTCCGATCGCTCCTTTTCTCGCCGCTCATCGTCGTTCGACGACCTCCCTCCGTCGGAGATGGCACGTGACCGCTCTCCTGAAGCTCTGCGGGGAGGCTCCGTATCCTCGTCGCGTTCGGGCATGCATCCCAACGAATTCATAAATGCATACAGTTTGTTTGCATCCTGATATCGTGCTGACCGCACCGTACGGGCCACCGTGTCGTCCGGTATGCCTCCGATCACCATATCGACCAGGTACTTTTCCGGTATTTGAATGTCCAATTTTCGTAATTTGCTCAATTTCTGGAAACAATAATCTCCCAGGTTTTGACCAGGCTGCGCTTCGTACAACGCGGCTTCTCTAAAGAGGCGGCTAAACGGTACCGTCTTTCGAAATTGGGCTACTAATAAAACTTTCGTCTCCGCCCATGTAGAGGTGATACGTTGACGTGTATCGTACCACTCCCTCGCGTGGCCGCGCAATCGATTCGCGATCAACCTCATCACCGAGAGGTCGTCCCACTCGTATCGTTTCGCGAGATCGTCCACATGTCTCACCCACTGGTCAATCACAAGGTCATCCTTCGCAGGATCGAAAAGCGGAATGAGCAACTCGTCGCCGGGACGAGCATGTACAGGTGACCGCGAGCGCGTAGAGGTGCGGTTACTCAAATCCATGACCATTTGCTCCAGTCTGCTCAAACGATCGCCGACGGGAGAAACTTCTTCGCGCCGACTGCGTCCGACGGGCGTCCGCGAACGTGATCGCGCCCGATGTCCGGAGCGTAAACTCTCCTGCATGATCCTTTCAAGGCGTTCGAGCTTCGATTCTACCCCTTCGCGGTATACTCCTCGCGAATGTACCGGTCCCATCGGCGAGTCATCCGGAGAAGAAACACGTCTTCCCTCACGACTCCCGACGGATAGGCTTCGACGCGACTGCCCGTCCATTCTGCCTGATTCACTGCCCACACACACACTCTCTTTATAATTTTCCACAGTAGCTTCACGGACACAACCGCGTAAAACGAAAACGTCCAAAATTGCGCCGTAGCCTCACTGTCTCGAAAAGAATAGCGACGAATTCCACACAAGGTCCTCCTTTAATATAACTTTCACCAACGCACTCGCGTAGCGCAAAAACGTGCAAGATCGTGGCGTAGCCTGACGAAAAGACACGTAGTGAATCCCACTTCTGATTTGTAAGACACAGATATTTAAAGAATATATAAAATTCGTCAACGGTTATAGGAATATCTATTTCTAAGCCAATACAATGGAATGGTTATAATCAGTCCGCTCTAGACGATCGTTTCCCAAAGAGTGCCTCGTCGTTGCATTCATGCCCGTCAAGAAGGCGCGCCCCCGGTCCCACGACGCAGTACCTTCAAGGGTCTGGTTTACGACCCCCCAATGTTTACGGGCCCCGCTCGCCTATCGGCCTCGGAGCGACATTTTCCAGATGAATATGCGAGGCGCTCCAAAGCCTCGGGTTTTCTTACAGTGCCTCATTATATTAATTACTATTTATCCCCTATTATCTGGTCTACTACAGTGCGCAACTCCAATTACATGTACGTACGCTTATAATGCAACACTTATAACGCGAGTCTAGTGTAATTTCTCTATTATTAATATAACATGCATTCATATTTATTATAAGTTAAATCAATTCTTAATATAGCAATAATTACGAAATTATTGTTCCCGTAACTTCATTTCATGTGTTTGCACGAATTCACGTAGGTACCCCCTATAGAGTTCTACGGAGAAGATCGCATTACAATATAAAGCGGAACATGCGGAAATCGAAAGGCATAAGGATGATACATATATGATATTAGATTCTTCCCTCCCCAATTAAATTTAATTGTTGCATGTGTTACATGTGCGCACCTGTCCAATTAATAACTTCTGTAACGATCCGGTATTAAATTCGTATCGCTTACGTACCAGTTAACATAATTCTCTTAGTTTGCGGAGGGCGTGTCGAAAGAAAAATACGCAGCTAATAGATTTTTAGAGAAATGCTGAATTACAGAAGTGTCAAAAACTTATCCTCTATCGGGGAACATACAAAAACTTTCATCCGTGATTTAGTTCCAGTTTCCCACGCAAATCTAAACGGTGAATATGAAACGATAAACGATCTAAGTGCGTTTACTATTATTTTCACTAAGTGAGTAATATTTCATTTTTCTGTCATAAATTCGCTTCCGCTAAGCACTTTTCGCTAAATTGATTATTATCGATTAAGCAGTATCCCGTAGGATAACTTCCTCTGCGGTCGTTCGCAGGTTAAAGAGACGAGCAAGTACGTGTAGGTCCAGCGCGAAACATCGAACATTAATAACAGCGTGTAACTAGTATAGTTTAAGTGTGAGCACCAGTATGTCTTCCTCCTACCAACTTATGCTCTCGTGGGTTTAAACATCTGCATCTTGATGTCGTGATATCACGCCAGTCTCGCTTTTATATACACTCGTCTACCTACGTAGGTAGGTGGGTCGGCGGGTAGGCCGTTTGCGTATGAAGTGCGTTTGCGACTACGACACGGTGTATGCGCGCGATGATCGTGCACCGGCTGCGAGGCGGACAGATTCCCTTTTCCTTCAAGAATTTCCTCGCCCTCGAATACCGGTTTTCTCTTCCTTTCTCTCCAAAAGTTTCACGAGTCGAGGAAAATCGCTTGAAGTGGCGAACGTCTTGCGTCCGTTACGTGCAGCATTTGGCGGTGACTGCTCGTCGAGAGTCGACAGTTTTCTTCTAGGGTTTATCCGTCGCGGGGGGTTGCTTTATATCGTGCATTATAAAATGTGGTAGCACGATTTAATTTCTTTCCTGGCACGTGTGCGAGGGGCCGAAATTATTTTTAAATGATCGTTTCCTCTTTACGACGAACAAGACCCGCGACGCGAGTTATAGGGGAAAGAATCCGATGCACAGTAGGTGGTCTCGTATCCCGGACCACCGTAGTCCAGTTCTCAAGAACCAGCTGATCGTGATATTTTCGCAGATATATCAGAAACAACTAACAGGATTAAATTCTTGTTCCAATACTTGAACAGAAACCAGGCTTTTGTATCTGCCAAGGCGAATGCAATAACGAACGACCACCATTCCTCATCTACAAAGCTTGAAACAGTGATCAACGCGAACAATCTTATGTACACAGCCTCGAAAATCACGGGCATCGTAAAGCTTTCACGAGCAGCGTATCTCTGCATAACATTTCCGAACGCTCGAACAGTTTCTAATCCCTTGCCCTCCGAAGCTTCTGGGAGGGTACGCGCGTAATTTTCATTCTATCCGGCCATCGCCTTCGGCATCCGACTAATCCTCGCGGTGGAAGATCTCGAGTGGTAGCAGCTAGGGACGCGGTACCGCAATAAAATTAGGCTACCACGTGCGTCATAATGCATCTCGATGTATGCCGCGGAGATTTCTCACCCTTCTGCGAATTATCGCCGGTAATTCTCTGCTACGGGCGATGCATTAGTCATTCTCGCGGGGGTTTGACTTATATTCATCCTCGTAATCCCTCGCGGATGATCAAAGATCCCCGACCAGCGTTACCACCATGGTGGTAACTGGCAGCGGCGAAAGAATCGTCGACGACGATGTATGTACAATCGGGAATAGGATAGGTACAATGAGTAATGAATGTGGAATTGTGTAGGGTTACGATTAGTTGACTTTTACTCGCGACATAGGAGGTAATTCTTTATTTCAACCAAAATCCGGAACGTGTCGCGAACAATTATGAAATGTACGGATCCATCTGTGATCCGCTAGTGTCACAATAAACCGGTGCAAATAAATCTGAGGAGCGTAGCCGGCGATGGTAGCGAAGAGAAAGAAGCCGGGTGGAAATGTGAAGAAGGGAGTCCGATCAGACGGCACCAGGTCCGCGAGGCAGTAAGGCAATAAAGCAACAAGACAATGACGGTGATTTACGTGGTCCTACGGCAAATGGGCTTACCTAGACTTTTACGCGGGTAGCACGCGTCGGCGAGGCGAGGGAAAAGAGAAGGGAGCGATTTATTAATCTCTTGTGCGACATGTACGCAGATGCGATGAGACCAGATGCTAGGGATTATTTATTTAGTTTATAACTCCCCAGACCTACCGCTACGAATGGCTCCGAGGCTATAATGTTTCCCCTTTGGTTGTTATATAATCGGTAGGGTTGAATTGCTACTGCGTTATTATTTTGTTAGGGGTGGGTGTGGGAAGTTGGTCGTATCGGTCTGAGGTATGCATGCTTCCTGAAATTATTATTCCGTTTTAATTTTATTTAATTTGATAGTTATTTATATTATTATTATTATGACGTTAGTTGCTATATATATTATTTATTGCGGTATTACAAGAGTGACGGTTATATAATACATACATGTTTAATTAGACCAAATTTTTGAAACGGACTTGTGATGCAAGATCACGATGAAAGTCGTTAATTCTATTCGTCGAGTAACAAGAGGGGGATATAATATTTCTAATAACCAATAGCAATTCAAGTAAAATATTTAGAACTACGCGTTAATTTATACAACCCCGTTTCACTTCTAAAATAGTCCATGTCGCATATCGACATTAGTAGAATCGGCGAACAGCTATTTCCCGCAGCACCGTCCATTTGGTAAATTCTAATCGCGGTAATTATAATCCATTCTCATTTCCTCAATCGTGTAAGAGAATACCAATTTCCCCTGATTATTTGATCGCCTGTATCACAATTATAGCCCTCGCTACCTACAGCGGACTCCTTACCGATTTTTGCCCCTGCGAGTGTGCTACGCGAACGTAGATCACATTAGCCATGGACACACGCTACACGCTCACGCTACCAGAAAGCTTAAGCTTTGCTGGAGTGTGCACGGCGATTGCGTGTCCTAAAGATAACTACAAAAGCCGCGTGGCTGCGGGCAGTGGTACCTCGTCTTTGTCCAGCAACGTGTCGCATACGCGGCATCACCAGTCACCACACTCTCATTTCCACTGTTACTTTTAGTCACGGTTTATCTTGATATTCCTAGCCGTCTATGATAATTGTTAATCCTGTTCGAGAAAGAGCGTTGTGTTAAAATAACGATCTGTGTTACTCTGTGACAAGTATATCATGAAGACGAATGATGGGCAGAAGATCGTCGAACACTTGCAGTTCTACATGTATCCCAATTATTTTTTCCCGTAGAAATTGAATTGTGCCAATGCGATGAAATATATCTTTCGTTACGGATGCGATGAAATATTTGAATGTGTAAATTTCCATTTTCGTGAGGCTGTTTCATGTATTAGTCATATTATTTCAATCATATTGTATCAATCACTCTGCTTGTATATATTTTTGGTACGCGAGACGTAAGCATTGAAAAGTAAATGTTATAAATTATATTATTTTAGTTGTCCCTCGAGAAATTATTTTGGGAAGTAATAAGTTAAATGGCGCATGCTATTTACTTCTCTTATTTCAAATATATATTTTAATTAAGCCTTGATAAATATTGTTTTTTACTGTTATCTTTTACATCTATTTAATATTTTTAAGTTCAATTAAGCGTATATCTTTTTGCAACAGTAAATGTTATATTGGCCTTTGCGAATATAGTCTTGCAATGCCCAAAGACGTATTTCACTGTAGCCACGCGATGTCTGATTCCGAATGTCATATTCCACTTCCAGACTTTCCTCCACTTCTCCACTAGATGGCATTCGATATATCGCTCATAGGCTGATAAATTCGGCTTGCAAAATTGTACACATATCTAAGAATATATCGTCCATAACAGTGAATACAAGAATACTAAACACTGGACCGCAGTATTTGGAAAACGTTAAGGAAAAATTCTGCCATCAGATTGGATATTAACAGCAGTGGCAATTGAACACGGTTTTCACACTTCGATTGATTTACCTCCACCTTCGAATACAGTAAAGAATATTGACTCTACCGAATATGGAAAAAGTTTCTTTTACTTATTTCTAAAACTTTATTCTAAAATATTGCGCGATACTCGTACAAATAAAGCCAACACCGTCAAACGCGACTCGGAGGAAATCAGCGGGCGAAAAGAAACCACGCAACGTTTAATCTATTCCGGTTCACATTTCTCATTTCAGCGATTCGTATCATTTCATCTCCGCATAATACATTTCGTTCCGCTGTTGATTGTCGCGGAATAACGGATCGTTACGAATACACGACCCAAGCGGCCACCGTGCTCGTTCGTCTTGCGTAGAAATGAATCTCCTTCGCTTATATTTTTTTTGCATACCCCCTGTCCATTCTAGCATCAAGTTATTGCCGTTTCTCGATCGTGAACGTGTTCTGACGATTCACCCTCGTGCGTCGTAAAAGGCTGTGCTACCTTAGAGATGGACAAACTAAGAAATAACATCGACACGGTCCTCGGCGCACCGTTAACTCCAGTCAAGCCAACACTACCTGTTCTTTCTCTCCATTCGATTTGGCAGAAAGACAGGGAGGAAGAGAGAGAGAGAGAGAGTAAGAGAGGAAGGTCGCGAACGATATCTACGACATGTCGATTCCGCATGAACGGGCAGAAAATACGATGCTGTATAGTTCCTCTCGGCCAACCCTTTCACGACCCCCTCCCAACGTGCCCCTTCTGGGTTCGAGCATATTTATTACCCAGGAAACAAAATGGCATGCGCACGGTAGAGGTTCATTTGCAAGATCTACCTAAATTTACCGCGTGTGTCGGCTGCCGGAGACCGACGCTTCCCCTTAATGGACGCTCCGTTCACAAATATTTATCAATGTTAGCCTGATTTCCTTCCGCGAGGCTAGACATCCATCGCTTCCTGTTCGCCAACGGCATGAACCTCGTGATCGATATGACTCGAGAGAATATTTGTACTCGCACAGTTCAGTTCCCCCGTTTCTTTGTATATAAAAATATTCCGTATACATTCGTGAAAATATCATGTATAGTAACCTACTGGACTTTTGCGAGCTCTGACCAACTTTTAGTTGAACCTACGACTCCAGGGACATGCCTGGTGGACTTGTGCGGGTTCTGGCCAAGTTCCGTAGGTGAAAAATGCTACCTGTACGCAGATTCATTTAGATATCTTAGAACTCATCTAGTACGAATAATTGAATTACATGATCGGCCTGAATAGCTGTTTGCAATTATGCGAGAAGCGTTTTACGACCGAAGATACTAAATAAGCATTGTCGAATTAGACAGTATTTTTTTTGTAGCTTTAGTCAGCTTTAGTTAGCGGGGACACAGTGGTTTATTACTCCTTTCCCGAGCAGATTTCATTGTCGATCCACTGTTCTTTGACCAGTAGTTCGCTACGAACGCAACGACAAAGTGCGTTACTGAAAGTGCAATGCTCCGCTGAACGTCTTAACCGGTCGACTAGGAAAAGCCTAGGAATAATGGGTGTTCAAGGCACCGCGAGATTATTGCTAGCCTGTCACACCTTGATATTCTTTCGTCTGTTAGGCGTGTCGTACCCTCTACAATTTCGCCTGCTTGTATACTATTCGCTTTGCAGCAGAGTTTTCGCTCGTGCATGCTATTGGGTTTAAGCTTAAATTAAGAAGCGAAAAGTGACGACAATTTTGGCGTTAGATATTTAGAAAATTATGTTCTGTGCTTTTTTCGTTGACCCTCTATAACGTACATACACGCGTGTTTGTATTAAATATTTTAAAGACTAGGCTGCTTGGCTCTTACCATTTTTGTTGCAGCACTAATAAACGATAATTGATATTGGAAATCCTTTCCCGTGCACTCTTTCGTATCCTACTATTGCCTTGTAACGTTAAATTGAGCCTATTCCAAATGGACTAAACGTACATTCATTTCATTGATTCATAAAGAAACGTCTATAAAATATACATGGACGCAGCATTACACTCTGCTATTATTGGAATTAAATACCCCATTAGAATAACGAATA
Organism: Nomada fucata; assembly: GCA_948146005.1. Classification (NCBI taxonomy): domain Eukaryota; kingdom Metazoa; phylum Arthropoda; class Insecta; order Hymenoptera; family Apidae; genus Nomada; species Nomada fucata. The sequence continues at coordinate 13,570,820 of OX411275.1, forward strand.
CAATAAAGAGTCGATTAAAATAATAATCACGAAACATCATTTATAACATAATGATATATACTTAAACTGCTATCGGCCATTCAATCTTACTTCTCCTCTTCCTATGCCCCCCTTTAAAACTAATCAACTTCCCCAATCACTACGAAAATGAATCAACGAACTCCGCCAGTCCCTAAAGCTGTCCAAATGGGAAAAATTAACCACGTCCTGCAAAAAGGCCAAACGAAATCGAACCAATTACAGTGATCAGCAAACAGCAAAAGAATATTCATCGCAATTACGCAAAATCATCGAACGATATATCCCGACAATTTCCGATAAACGAACGTAGCCGTCATACCATGACAGTAACCTCGTAAACCCCATAGGCACAGTAGAACATCGGAAGCGTCGCATTGTACGCGACAAGCACTAACGTTCCTTCGATCCGTATACCATCCCCGAGTCGTTCGAGACAGCGTGCGCGCGAGCACCTCGGTGCACCCAGCCGGGGGACCCATAACAGAATCATAAACACGAGAGCAACGAGGCCAGGGAGTCCATGTGGGTGCGCCTTTCACATATGGTAAGAGCGTTCAACGAGTCTCCCAGGGCAACGAGTGCCGGCGCGGCAGAGAAAATGAAGCTGGATTGGCAGGGATTCGGGAGAGTGCAAAGAAGAAACAGACAGAGACAGTGGTGGAAGCAGAAGAGGAAGGCAAACCATCAGAGATCAGCGTCGTAGAACGACCGAGAGGCAAGTACACGGAATACAGAAGGGAGAGAGTGATCCCGACCGATAGTATTAGTGGTAGTACTAGCAGGAGTAGTAGTAGAAGTCGTAGCATGATCTGGTTAGTAGTGGTAGCAGCGAGAACCAGTGGTTGTAGTAGTGAGGTAGTAGGGTGTACCTTACTCCGGTGAGCGGAGGCCACTGTCAGTTCTCCCGAGACCATAGGCTCGAGCCATCGCGAGATCTCCCTCTGACGATCACCAATCCACGACGATCCGTGACAACGACCTATTGGCCTATTACCTTGGACGTCGTCGAGACGGCGATCCTGAGGGATACGAGAAATTCGCGGCGAGAGGACTTTATCTAGCAGGGGCGATTGAACTTGGGCCAAGGAGAAACTTGCATTTGGTCAGCCCCTAGGGACAGTTTTCTGTGTCCCGTAACGACTTTGCTTCCTCCCACGCCTGTATTTTTACTTGATCCTGTTATTGTTTTTTATTCAGTCGGGCGTCCTTTGATGGCGGATCTCCCGTAGTGTTTCCAAATCTTCGTGACTGAGTTCTTTACGAGATCGGTGCTTGTTGCGGGGGCGTCTTGCGTGACGTGTGCTTGATAGCGACGCGGTGCTCCGGTTTTGATAAACTCCTCCATGTATATGTACGATTGATGGTTTGAAAAATCGAGCGAGACTATTTGGTGGAAGATTATTGGAAAGAGGCAGTGGGGACCACGTGGACGTAGGCAGAGTGTTTCTGTGGGGTTGCAAACGTAAAGGGGAAGTAGGTGAACGCTGAAGTTTGTTCTGTGGGCTAGTGGTGGAGTGGTGGGAACGCCGTGTCCAGCTGACGTTTCGACGAGGCAGCACTTGGGAAACAAGGTAGGGTTTATCGTGAAGAATTTGTTATTTCAATTGTGTCGTTATTAACTGATATCTAATTATTGGGAAGAAATGTTGGTACACTGATTCGTACGTTTCGATTATCGCGAGCTACAGTTTGTTATTTATTACCCGATGGTTAATTTACAATTGAAAGCGAAAGTTGACGCTGGCCATTACAGTCTAGACCAGCAACAAGGTATTAAGATTTTGCTACGCAAAATATGTAATTCTATTATAGCCCTGACGTCGTTGAAGCTGGAAATATCAAGGAAATCTCTGCACCATTAAGCAGGGCAGAAGTCTTTGTCGGGACTTATGCAAAGAATCTCCATTTCAATTACTATCCACCGAGCCTGAAGAATTCCATGAACTTGCAACCCTACTTATCTGAAATTGAAAGCGAGAGTTGGTACCAAAGATTCCTCCACGGTTACACACATTGCAACAACGTATATCGTATCGATTAGAAGGAAAGACACGTGACACGAGATGCGAAAGCCTGACACACATACAATATCACAGATAGTTCATATATCAATGACGTATTCCGTTTGCTAATTGTACAACAATAGCCTAACACTCTAGAAGCTAGAGTGCCGCGGACTATCCGTGGAATGTTGTAGCATCAGCCTGACATTAAAGAAGAAGCCTCGTATCACCATGCACTGTTAGTCATTTTCCAGACAAACTTTCTATCAAAATTTTTATCTATTTTTTTATGCCAATGCGAATGATACTACTCGAAAACAATTTTCTAAGGAAATTCCAATTTTCGGCCCACAATTTTGTCTGCACAATAAATACGAATTTGTATTCAATAGTAAAATCTAATATTAAAAAAATGTATGTTACGAAAATTTTCACGAATACATTATTTCCAATTTCTAAGTTTGTTAAACGAAAAACACTTCTAAACTGTTTCTTCTCGCCGCAGAAAAGATTGAACAAAAATATATATTTGCATACAACTTTCAGCTGGTAACTGGCTAGCAATTGATTTTCATGCAAGTGTCCCTTCCCCCTCGCCGTTAAACGTTTACTCTCTCTTTTCACCACTCACAGACGTTAAGCGGTGAATGCACATGACGTGGCGACTGTGTGAGTGCGTTCACCGGTAGAGAATGGCGATTTGTCAGTCAATTTCTTATCGGATTAGAGGCATTTAACGTATGATTACGCGTATACCCTTTCTGGGCACAGGTGCAGCGTTCCTAATCTTACTCTCCGTCCAACATGCTGCCCTTTGCCACATGCCATTCCTAATAGCAAACGCGATTCCTCTTGTTGCTTGCCTGATCGTGGTCAACGACGTATTAGCATAGCGATCCTGACCGCCCGTGACAGGACTCCGTTTGATAAGGCCTTGCTGGGTTTTTTTTCTGCGCGTCCATGGTTGGATAGTAACGCCAGGTTGCACATAATGAATTTGGTCCACCTGACGCGCGAATAAAGCTTGCCAGGATAATGCAATAGGGAAAAGTGACTATTCGTGTATGTACATAGTACACAGTGGTTACAAAGCTCTAGAGGAAATTTATTTCTTGAGGTATCTCCGAACAAAATATAACGTTTGCTTTCTTGCAGACAAATAACCAATTTTGGGAAAGCTTCGAACATTATGCGAGTGTATAATTTATTGAACATTTTTCGGTATGAACAACAACCCCTTCTCAGTTAGTAAAAGTTTCTTTAAATCGTAAGGTGTTTGATTCATTGGTTTTCCTCGTAAGTTTGTTCGAAATTCTTTCCATGAGATTTGGCTAAAAACTGTCAAACGAGCTTACATATATAGGAATTTTTGAAAAATTGGAAAAATGGACTACTTATAAAAATCATGGTTAATGGAAATAGACTGGTTTAATTAAATACAGAAAAATGATTACATAAAATATTGAGATATTTTGTTACGGGCTCCTGTAATAATTGTAGGAATAGTTTGTATTAAATGACTACATTAAATTAAAGGAAAATGGTTATATTTATTGACGAAACGGTTGGAAATAATCTATCGTTGGAATACTTGTAAGTACAGGCTGTCTATTATATTTGATGATTTGTATGCATCTTTTGTTCCTTAACAAGGCATAACCGGGTGTCACGGGAGATAATGCTTGTCAATCAAGTTATTACTATTTTCACCTTCACCTCTTTTAATCTGCATTCGTATAAATTTTCGCGCATTGTGCAATATTATGAAATGGAATTGTTTGTAGGAGAGAAGGTAAGTGGTTGTCTGTTACTATTTAACCTGACACGTAACTAGACAGTCTCATTGTTAAAACATAATATCGTTAAACGGTGCAGTTAATTCTAACTTTGTATCCACGATAAATTAGCATTTAAAATGTAATCTCGCATTAAATGAACTTAAAAGCTTTAAGCTTTTAATAATTTAACCTTCTACCAATTGCGTTAATAATGCGCAACTGTTGCTTCCATTTACTATTCTTATTTCGTACGTCTATTTATCGAGATACTATGAAAAGTGTGACCAGTATTGTTTTTCCCCCAGAGTCATACTTGACTGAATTTAACGTTGATCACTGGAAAGTGTAGCTCAAATTTGACGCAAGTATGCGAGACTGTTTCAACATCGGAAGATTGACGGACGACGTCAATTAACTGGCGTAATGGACTGTGTCACTGGCGCTGTTTCATGATAATATGACTGCAGTTAACGCAGTAATTGTCGCGGTGCTACGCGTCGTACGTTTAAGCAAGCCGGTGACACGTTTGTGGCGTTGTTACCGCAACTTTCATCGCGTAGACGCGTATGCACCTGCATCGTCGAGGACGATTTACGTAAGCGACCTCAACCTTAAAGTTACCCACCTGAGAACACTTTTTCAAAGCATTCATTATGGACTCCAATCTGGCGGTTGACTTAATACCTCCATTTAAAATAAGTGCGACGGAATTGCACTTTAGCACGATCCGCTAATAAATATATTTCAGTTGAATTCCATTTTGTGATATGGTTCTTGGGAGAAGTAGTTAATTATCTGACATATTCTCGATTCTGCGTTATATTTTTTTCGAGTAAGGGATAAGAAACGAAACATCGCATAGAGTGATTTAAACATTTTCTAAATTAAGGACATTTTACGGAAAATCGAGAATGCATAAAACTCTTCTCAAACTCTCTAGTAGGAGTGAGTGAAAGTGTTCAAGAATTTAGACGTGTTAATATCTGCTTATATATAACAACAATTATTTACAAACGTATTACCTTTCGTCTCGATTCGTTTAATACTACTTAATAACTGACGAACCACAATTCATTAACAGAACTCCTTTCCTCCGCCACAAATCCACTACCACCGACACGTGTAGTAGCGTTCTAGCGAACAGGGCAGAAATAGGAAATAAATATATATTTATATCGTCGCGATAAATTGTCTCTTTCACCAGACCTTCAACCCGCAATTCATCACTCCGCCTAGAATGAAGGCTTAACCCTTAACTCTGTCTATCCCTTGCCCCTATTTACCGACGTCACTGTCGCCGATTAATCTCCTCGGCCCGTCAAAATGATAAACGCGACCTTGCCTCTTAATTCGCCGCGTACAGGCCTGAATTATGAACGATTTAGGCGACGGAACCGCCGCTTAGGAATCAATCTTTCAACAGAGATTCTCGCGGACTGTTTGCACGTACTTAGCGCGGTAGGGCCGATGAATGACAAGAATTTACGGGGCTGGCCTTCGTGGCGGTGCCGCATTGTAGCACGTACGCGGTTTATCCAGGTGAACCAGCTCCGCTGGTTACCTGGGCAACCGAGGGCAAAGGAAAACCGAGTCGTCCGTTCTAATCGCGTTTCCTCGTCGCCTCCTCTTGTGCCCGAGTTGAACCACCGAACCACATTCCATCTATCCTCATCCCTGCGATGCACGCTTTTCATCGCTCGACAAACTTTGTAGCTTTTCCTTGCACGAATGCAAGATTCGCATGGACATCGCCAACGAACCAGTAAACCATTGGCTAGATATTTTATTAAAATCTCTGGCGAAGCATTTCTCGAAGCCTCGTGTTTATGTTAATTCGTTCTATAGTCCCTTATGCCCAATCTCTTTCCGCTAAAACGCGGAGATGAAAGACGAAGTTTGATTGACGGGGAGTATTTGGAAAATTGAGAAATTAATTACCGCTTTTCTTATCTGATTAAATAAATACTTATTTATTTGGTTATTCATATGCAACGTGCAACGGTTGCGCTCATAATTGCAATACGATGTTCTTTTAATGGAATCGATACAGTACCTCCGCTGAATCAAGACTTTCGCGGAGGAATCTCGTTCGTCGGGTCGGCTCGGCAGACCCAGTGGCTCGTAATGGGTGCGTCTTTGCGGTCGTGATGTCATAGTTGTTTGAAGCGCTAGTGATTTAGTACATCGGCAAAAAGCAACAATCTGTACTGTTGACCGTATTGCATTCCTGTTTTGTGACTCACCTTTCTACCCTTTGTAGTTCCCTCGGGGAAATGTCATTGACTGTTACTCCCACAATGCGAACGTTAATGGGTTAGAAACTGTAATGACGATAATAAAAATTACATAAAGCGGAGGGTTTCTCTGATTATTGCGAGTTATTATAAGTTGAAAAAGCAGCGGGATCTTTATTACGTTCTCGAAAGGGTAGCAAATACGATATTGTGGGCGCAAGCAACAAAAATTTGTTATTACAACGAATTTCGAACGAACTTTAACATACTGCGATGTGATTACTTATTTAGTTGCGTAAATTGTTCCTTGTGCACACCATTAATTTTGCTTGCAGAAAAAGGGGGTGCCATCGTTCCATCACGGAGAAAGTAAAAGTGGCACGACCTTGCCCGCGATGCAAGAAGCGCACCATCCTCCAATGGCGAACACATTTCCCATGCCAATATTCATTATTAAATTAGTATCACGTATACATCTTTTTTGCGTTTCCTAATGGTTTCCTATGCCACCCCTGTAAAGCATATTTGAGGAATTTAACTAGCGAATTCGTTTTGAAAATGCAATGGTTCTACGTCTTTGTAACTGTAAATATAGCATAGCTTCGCTCTCAATTTAGATAAAAATGTCTTTAATGCCCACTTTACGTGTCATGTTTACGTGTCCTAAATGTATGAAAAACGACTTAGCCACTGAGCGGCTCAATTAAAAGTGTTCGGTAAAAAGCTCATTTACTATTTACGTTGACTTTTAAAACACTCGAGAGCTCGCACACATATATACATAACGTTACACACCGTGACGTTGCCCAACCTTATCTACTGAATTAAACTAGATCAAAGAGAATATGTACCTGCGATAATTGTCGGGAGGAATTAAGCAGCTGTATCTAAACTGAGCCACCGATGCAGGCGTGAAACGAATCCCTTCTAACTCGTTTCTACACAGATGGCTGATTATTTGGCCGGCGAGGGTTTGCTATTAGATAGAGTTAATCTTTCATCTCCAAGAGAGTGGATCCGCCAAATGGCGTGAGCATCGCGATCTTTGAAAATCGCGTCGCCGCATCGTCAAGAAGCTGGTTTCCAGGAAACTGCGAATTCCATGGTTTAACGCGAACCTGTTCTCTTCGAACACGACCCTCCTACGGCGAACAATGGGTGTAGGCACGGGTGTGGGTGATCAAACGGAGAATACCAAAGGCAAATCTGACCTTATACGATCCGTCATGAAAAGATGTTCAGTCTATTTCTAGAAACTCGTGTCGCTGAAATGATGGCGAAAAGAATGTTGATATTGTCAAAATATGGTAATAATTCGGGACCATTATTCACATTTCGATGCGTTCCACAGAACATCAAAGTAAAAAAATAATCACGTCCCTTGTGGCACATTAATGTTGTACGAAATGAACGCATACCGAATAGAAAGAGCGATACTTCTAAATTAATAAAAAAAAGACCAATCAACTGATCATAATAATTTAGAACTAAAAACGGACAAAAATTGCCCCACAGTTGCCCATCGAGAACGAAAATTTATTAACGCAAATTAAACCGAAATTCTCACCTATTACGACACGCGATCCTCGAACGGTAATAAACATATCTCTCGCAATCCCCCGTATCGCCACCGTATTCCCGCCTCCCATGTTCAAACCCCGAACACCAAACCCCATACCAACCTTCCAATCAACGTAAATCACTGCAGCGCCGTTAAAAGTTTCCGTTTCACCATCTTTCGAACCACAATTACACACCAGACTCCGCGGAACAGGAAACATCCAGACCACCCTGCCCCCCTACCAACAAAAAAAACAATCGTCTCCCCCAAAGCGACATCTCCACCGTTGGGCGTTTCCTTGCAAACCGGTGGCCACGCAGTATGGCCCAAACGCTTCTGCCTACCGAGAAATCTCCACAGACCAGGAAGCGGAGGATCATTAAAAGTGGCACATATTTGCACGGTCCCGTGAACAAAGAGGTGCGAGAGATAGATTCCCGGGAGGAAGGTAATGATCGTGGGCCGCGGTGTGGGCCGAGAGAGGAGGCTGGCGTCGCGAGAATCGCCGCTAATAGCCGCTTAAACGCGAAAGTAGTAAATGCACAAGTGGCCCCCGTGCAGGCCAGCTGCTCGGAGTGAAGCTCGGGCCGCTATCCTAGCCGGAACGACCGTCCGTTCGGGTCGTAAAAATTCTCGAAGAACGCGGCGATACAGGGGGGAAGGAAGCGACGTCGGGATGTTCCAGTTCGTTCCTCGCTACCATCGCCGCTTTTCTGGCTCGCGTTTCCATTCCTCGCGGCCCCTTTTTCCGTCGTTCGACCGTCGACCACTTTAACGATACGTCAGTGCCACCCTCTCGTTCCCCACCCCACCCTGGCCACCGGACACGCTACTACTGTTTCACTCTCGGCGGGTCGGCGTAAAGGTACGTAACGCGACGTAACGAACGTAATTACGCGCACCAGTCCCTCGTACACGGTAACCTGTTAATTCTTCGCTCACCGCCGAGGTGACGGTGCAACAGGCACGCGGGTTGGGCAAGGAAAGGCAGGTTAAAATGGTGCACGGGGTTCGCAGAAGTACGCTGTCAGGTTGTAAAGTCGGGATAACGCGATGCTGAGTTACGAGTCGCTTGTAAAGGTGGGTCCGTGTTGCGTTTATAATCGGGGGTAGTTCGCCGAACGGATGGATGCAAATTCGCGGTGATGAGGTTTGGGAGACGTATTAGTAACAGTATGGACTGGCGGGGTGTGTTTGGTGGACGTATATTGCTTAGCGTGCCTTAGTTTCGATGATATTGTTACGTCGTTCGACATACGATACTGTTGGAAACCGAGTAATAATGTACGGGGTACTTTGTCTCAAATAATTGTACACATCAGCGACATTCGTGTATAGAGTTTAAAACGGTTTGGAAATTTATCGAATTGCCCCTTTTATGTTTCAACTGTTCAATGGGTAAGACTGAAATGGTAGTAATATTGCGCGTCGCGGGGGACCGGCGTAAGTAGTTTCAACTTTTTTTTCTTTTTATTTAAGTACAAACGGTAAACGAAACGATAAAACCATTCGCGAGAAATCAACTTTAAGAATTGTGCAAATATTGCCGGAAGCTTTCAGAATTTTCCTCGGGCGAATCTTTACGGTAGTAAATATTTCTGCGAAAAAATTGCTAATTGTATCAATGCATCAGTCTTATTGGAAACCCGGCTGCACCGTTGACCCCAGTCGAAACGACAGACAACAATAAAGTTATCCAGCAATTTATCATTATTCCGTTCCGCTATTCCGTGAAAAATGATTTTCCCATACGTTCGATGGAAGCATCGAAGATGAAACGGTCGGCTTGTCTTCGTAGGATCGACTGCTCGTTTGCTGGACGTTCCTTCGCGTTGGCTATATCTTTCCCCTCGCTATCTCTTGCGGTCTCGCGGCGCTATCATAATGCATCGGCAATAACAGGCAGACCGGGAGGAGCAACGGTGGATGGAAATGCAGTTGGTGCTAATTGCAAAACGCCTTTATTGGGCCGAGTGGAATCTACCATTTAGGTGGATTGTAATTGAGCCGAGCGAGGCAGACACGGCGAGATTGGAATTCCATGACGCGCTATCGTTTGTCTCTCCGATCTAGAATGGGCAAAAGGGGATAAATAAAATGACTGGAAACGTTTTATTATTGTAAACAGCCGCGATCTGTATTTTATAAGGGCAGTTCGCGATTATACGGAGCCGTCGATGTGGCAAACGGGGGAATTGCAAAAGAAATACTTAGTAACGAGATCGTGTGGCAGTATAATAAATAATACGAATAATCCTTGGAAATATTTGAGGTGAAATGATAAATGGGAACGAACTGGGAGCATCGTCGAGTTATAAATAATTCTGCCAACGAGCTTCCCCGTGTGAACGGTGTTCAGCTTCGTTTTCGGTGCAAATGCGAAATAGTACGTTAAGAGTTAAGTCCTTCCTATTTGTCCGACGAGATTTTTCCTTACTGATTTATGTTGGATATAACGTTCACGCGTACTTGTATATTTCGGTATACGCAGGTAGGAGAATTCGCGTTACATCAAACATATATAGAAAGTGAAATTTGAAATTGAACAATTTGAAGAAAAGTTCAAATTAATCTTCAAAAGTAATCTTCAAATTAAAAATTCATGCAAATTATCTCAATTGAATTCCACTCAGAATTAATTTCATGGAAATCTGAAACATATAAACAGCTCGTCCCCGTGCTCACGCATCCGCATAAATAAAACATCCTTACTTCCGATAGATCAACATTCCGCATAAGATATCGCGGTACACGATTTCCAGCTTATCAATTTTTGCCAGGCCGCAAGTGCAAACATAACGGGGAATTTACGCAAACACGGGGCCCGTGAACGCGATGATATTCATCTCCGAACTCGCATCGTTTCTCACTGCTCGGCGACAATATCGTCGTAAATTCGTGGCAAATCGAATTCAGATTTATTCTCGCCCCGCGGGCATGTTTATGTGCGAGCCAGTCCCCGAGCATACAGGTGTCTACTTTCAAATCGCGAGGGCCGCTACTTTGTTCGAATGTCAATTCGTTTCGTTGCACGCGGTACCCTTCAAGGAGAACGAGCAGATTTTTTCTATTATATCTTTTATTTTAATTCCTCCGAGAAAACCAGTCGCCATCTGGCTCCTTTTATTTCTCGCTCAGCGATTTCGACACGAGAAAAATAGCCGGCGAAATGTTGCTCATTCGAACGAGGCTGTATTAATTAATAAAAGAAGCAAAAAGATTCCTTTATTTCGTCGGCAAGAATAATTTCGATAACAATTATCATGGGCGGAGGGCAGGAAAGCGATGCTGTGGCAAGAGCAGCTCGGTAAGAAAGCAGGATACAGTGTCGTCGCGAATCCCCTGGGCACGAATCGATTTTTAACCGTGATTTCTAATCACGTATGATCCATTGTAACGATATACATATCCTGCTGGTCGCGTGCACATGCAAGCTGCACGTGCCCCAGCTGCATCGAACACCACGTTCCTTCCCCACCATCGCATCGGTGACCGGTTACGCGCGGAAATCCACTTTCGATTTTTAACAGCTACCTGCAACAGCACCGCGGAATGTTCCTTTCAGTTTCGTTTTCTTACTTTTCTCGCGCAGCGGACGAATATGAGAGATAGGCTCCTTTTAAGCAGTTGCGCCGTTGGGCGTGCAGCGTGTCAGAGAATCGTATGAAATTGTTCCCGTTTTTATAAAGGATAGTTGGAATTTCTCGGGGAACGGCATTGAAAAGTGACGTGATTATGGTTTGCGAAGAATTTTGAAAATACAAAAATTAAATTATAAGCGTTCTACTATTTCTCCTACCATAATTCCCAAGCTTACTTCTTCCTTCATTTCGTAGTTCCTACCGCCTGAAAGGTACCGTCATATCAAATTAGAATGTGAATAAGATAATATAGCAACTGAAAGCAACGTGTTTTATTTTCATCGTTCCTGACAGATGGATTGTTCTTCCCTAAAACTATTAGAATAAAGAAGTAAATCCTTTTGATACATCCACTCACAGTTATTCGACTACAATCACAACCGTAACATCCCCGTGTAATAAATAATACCTCTCCAATCCTGCTAATAAAGCAATCCATTACGATCCACGTAATCCTCCATCACGAGCTTCTCACCCGTTGCACGTTAATACAACCACCCCCTACCACAGGGTAAATACTACCACGTATGCGCTAAATGACGTTCCAGCGAAGCACAAATCCTGCGAGTGCAATCCCGTTCATTTCATTGCAAGCGGGCGTATCTCTTAATTTGCCTCAGCGTGACGAAAAGGATCGCGAAAATTTTCGCCCGAATCGCCCCATAAATTCGTTCCTGTTCTCGTCTTAATCGGTATTCTTATGGGAGCGGCGCGACAGAGTATATCACGCTTCACGCCTCCCTCTCTAATATTCTTAAATCTCGTCCGATCAGGATTTCGCAGGGTGTTTAATACGCTACGCTGTCGTGATTTAATATGACAGCTTCGGGAATCGAGGATTCGCTGCGCGACACGCGAGTCTATTTATGTAGGACGGATGACAATGGTGAAATTTTGTATGCTGGTCGAACGAACCGCGAGGTTCATTCGGAGCACGTGCTTTTTGTCGATGCTTACATTCTTTCGTCGAGGTGTCGATTGATTGCGAATCGATTCGAGGTTCGTTTTCGGCGCATTCTGCTGCAGCCATTCAAACCTCAGACGAAACAATTATATTTACTTAATTCCTTGCTTATATATACTTTGTTCGATTTTACGTGAATACTTTAAAATCATCTTTTTATTATTTTTATATTATTTTACTCATTTGGAAAAGTTGCCACAGTTCCACATTAAATCCCTGTGGTCGTTAATCAATCTTTATAATGCTCTTATATTATAATATTTAAGAAATATACAGGTTAAAGAATACCTTTGCATTCAACACTGCCTTATTTCGCGAAATTTCCTACGAAGTTCTATTGACTATCTAAATGACTATCCATAGTCATTCTGGATACGTGACCTCTTAAAAGGGATCAACGAAACCCTCTCGCTGTTTCTCCAAAATCTACCCAGACGAAGCAAGACAAGACGAGCCTAACAAGATGAAATTCGCGATGAAATAAATAAAAACGTTCGAATATCGGATAAGCCGCGTCTAGCATCTAAAATGATCGGCACGGTGAACACGATGCCGAGCGGTCGGCGGGTCGAACAATCGAGGTAGGGCGGGCGCCAGGCCTCTGATGTTTCGAAAGTCATCTCGCGGTGAGTTTTTGTTCCATAAAAGTGCAGGCAATGTAAAGGTCATTCTACGGTGGCGAATCAACAGGCTGGGTGAAAAAGAAGCCCGGACGAGCGGGACCAAGCGACAACGAAGATCGACCGGGTACTGGTCACTGCTGCCAATTTGTGTGGTCCCCGCTGCTTACTCGATGTAGGTGTGACCGCAACGAACATCGTGAACAGGCAGTTCCGACCCTTCTGGGAAGAATGGAGACCGCTTCGGCTGCTGAAGAAAACGTGAATCGTTTCGTATCTTCGCCAAACTTTCCCGCCTAGTCCGCGTTCATAAATTAATATTTGCGTGGCCCTTTCGAGGAGAAGGTGGCGGAATTATTTCTCAACTCCGTTCAATGATTTGTACAGCTTTCGAATGATTTATACGCGGCTGCTCTGTTGGGATATAAAATCTGGCGTTTAGAATGGGGCGACGATAGATATCTTGTCGGGGGGGTTGATTGGGTGTTTCCTATTGGTTTTAGAGCTGGCTTTTAGATTATAACAATGGAGCAGTCGAGAGAAATTTGGAAACTTTGGGGTCAGCTTGAGTATTCGAAGCTTGGGGGCGAAGCATTCTAAAAAGGCAGAAAAGAGAGGCGATTTTTCGGCCAATAAATATGAAATATCCGAGGCCCTCCTTACGATATGCAATACCGAGGCTGATAAATCTTCGAAGCGTGGACGACGATCATCGCGGCGTGCGTAATGGATCGTGGGAAGGTCGAGCAAAAAGGTGGCCACTGGTAAGGTGGCTTTCGATGATTTTTGTACGCCACGCGGAACCGGCGGCAAAAAGCGGACGTCCGTTCAACTTTATATCATGCTTGAACTTTTTATCACGGGGATCTGTCGGTCGGTAGTGCAACCCTTGCGGTCACGCTCGATTTCGCGGGGACTCCTCCCGTCCCTATATCATCCTCCTTTCCTCCACACCCAATCACAAGCGACTCGTTTAGGTCCGTCTGTTCGGATCATTCGAAACCGGAATTCCGTGTACACCTTGGTCTCAATTACGTATAGAAGCACGAGCTTATATAAAACACGTCGCAAAAATGTTTGCAAGAATTCGAACACTGCCATTTGGAAAATAATTGGTCCCCGATCGAAATACAATATTAAGCAAACACGGTAAGCACAGATTGTAGGATGGTTAATGCAGCTCAGATTTGGGCAACAACATTTTTACAGGCGGCATTATTATTAATATATTGCCGAGCTTTATTATTAAATCGTTCCACCGTCTCTAGTTTCCTCTAATTCGCCATGAAACGCCTCGTTCGAGGGTCCCCTACTCATTTCCACCCCTACGGCAATTGTCCAGCAAAACACACAGTTCGTTTCCCGGTAAGCGTTTGTAGAACGTGTACACGGCATTTAGAAGTCGTTTCGCGTGTCAGGACACGCAAAGCGCCATCAAAGCGAGAGAGATCGGAGATGGAGGGCTGCCGTCCCCACGACAATTTTCATCGGTACGATCCAGTAGTAACGAACACACCGCGGCCTAAGTAATTAGCGATCGGCAATAATTATTGTAATACGGCATTCCTGCCACCCAACGGCCAGGCCAATCTCGAAACGGGAGAAACGAAGCGCCATGCTTCCGTTTCTTCCAGCATTACAGATTTTTCTAGCCGTTTAATAACACGGCTGGCCACTCCGGGCGACACACGTTTATCCGTAGCCGCGAACGCATCGATCTTAGGAGTCGGTACCGATTCTCTGTGCTGCGTGCAACGGGGAGGAACAAGAGGGGACGCCACCTCGAGCGGTCGCGTTCATCGGTGTAAGGAAGCGAAGAAACAAAATTGTCGTGGACAAAAAGCCCGACTGCTCGCACCGGGGCCCGCTAAACACCGGGGCAAATGGGAAGAATCGCCCGGAGTGAGAAGCGAGTTCTCCTGTCGTCGTTGAACGTTCGTGAGCTGGGAGGTCTCTCTTCCTCTTACCCATCTTTCTTTCGTTTGCTTCTTCGTCGTTTTGGTTTTTTTATTCCACCTCCTGTAATCGGTTTTCGTTGCTTTCTCGTTCTCTGTCGCTCGCTCCTGAAATAATGATAAACCGTAATGATTACGAGGAGGAAGAGGACGGAGGGCCGAGAACGACCGCGGAGCGAACGAGGACGACGACGGGGACCATGAAGCCGGTTGGAATTATTAGTTAGGTTTCCTGGTATTCAGAATGGACGTCGATGTCGGCGACTGTACAACGATTTCATCTTGCGCCGCCCTAACGATATCAATTGAATATTCATTGTGCGCGGATACCACCAGCAAAATCCTATAATACATCAACGAAGTTGGTCATTTTTCCAATACAAATGTCAAGCGGGCACCGGGCACAGTCACGACCATGCGCGTACACCGCTTAATAATTCGTCTAAATTGAAACTCTCGTAATCCATGAAACGATGCCTCAAGTATACACCAGCCCGGTGCCAATATCGAACACCGATACCAAGCATTTTCCCTCGAGTCGTCCAAACAGGTTCCTCGTTATTGTATTACTTGAAAGTCATGAGATAGAATTGGATCACTCCCATCGCTACTTCTTCCTCCTTCTCTGCCTTCGTTCCCCGACGAGCGTTCACCAGTTCCCTCTTAGAGGCTGGCAGCCTCCTGTCCTCTGACTGGCGGCGTGTACCGGCGCGCTGGAAACGAGTGTCATCGAGTGTGCGCCGGCTGCGCGGATCGGCAATGACGCCCCGTAAAAACGGCCTCGAAAAAAGCGCTAATGCCGGCGGATTCCTGAAGCAGGGCTCGCTTCTTGCTGGGGGAGCTGGCTACGCACAGGAGACGGGCGACTTTACGAAACTGGTATATCATCAGGGCATTCTTTCCGCGGCCAGTGCCGACGAGGGCATCGAGGACGACGACAACGACGACGTGATCGTGGACGACGACGAGGAGGAGGAGGAGGACGAACGTAAATTTCTGTACTTCTTTATGCCCTGCGGACGTTTAAAATCCACTTTAGCTTCTCCGTCGTCTTACAATGGGACCACCCAGTACCGCGAGCATCCACGACCTTACCTCTGGCTTCGATATTAAAACTGAACGTTACAACGATGACGCTGATACCTCGAAGGGGTTGGCGTCGAACGCATAGCACGGGGAATAAGGAGAATGAAGGGCGCCGAACGGAGTCACGGTGTGACTACGCGGTGGACAGATATTAGTTCGAGCTGTAGCGGGACGATTTTTCTGAAATAGGGCCGGAGGATTTTGGAACGCTCGCGAGGGGGGCGAATCGCATGGGATCGTCGACGTATCGACGTGTGAAATGTTGTCCTCGAACGGGCTGCGGGGGCGATCCAGATATTTTGGTGTGACGGAAATGCCACGAGATACCTGATGCCGACAGCTGTGCATTCAACGAGTTCATTACATCGATCTGAAGCGCAGGAATGATTCTTAGTAGCGCGTTAAACATCTCAGGGAAATAGGGACAGAAATAATGGAATCCAGTCCACCTTAAGTCCCACTTAAATCGTTCGGTATATTCCTCGTTCATGAACAAAATGAAGTATAAAGTACAAAATGGACCAGTTTGGAAACATCGTTGAAAAAAGTATCGACTTTGAAAATACTATAAAATAAATGTGATGCAACTTTCCGTTTAAAGAGCACAGAGAAAACGCACCGGTCGCCGCGACGGTAAGCAGAAATTTCTGCTTCGATTTACAATCGTCGACGTCCACGGGGTCTGTGTCGCGCTTCTGAACATACGCACGCCGTATCCACTGCCAATCTAATAGAGGAGATAACGCGCTCTTAATGCGCGTAACTCGCTTCGCCGGATAAAATCCCCTCCGCCGTTCGAGCATAGTCCCATTTTACGGGTGTTCATCCTGGACGCGTGTCCGAATTACGTATACACGACCGGCACTGGCCGCCGCTGTTTATTACGAGATCGTAATGCGAGCTTAATTATCCGTGCGACCTCGCTCTAATGAGGGAAATCAATCTTGAGAGTCGCGGCATCCATCTTCGCTCCACGCGCCCTCGGAATCGTCCTCTTCGCCGACGGTACCTTCATTCAGCAGGGTCATTCATGCCCAGCTCTCTCACGTCCTTGGTGTCCGGCAATTGAGGCAGGTAGCACTTCATCGGGAACAGGAAACCGCGTTTAGACGAGTTTCGTATGGCGATCGTTGCGCAAGGTCAACGATTTTTTTTTCTTTCGATTTAGTTATCGTTTTTTTTACCTTTCGATCGTTGCCGATGTATTTTGATACAATTTGTCGGGGCTCACTTCTTAATCCTGGAATAGTTCGTGCGATGAGAGTTATCGATGAACGCGATTGCATGGCGTAAGCCATTAATTGATTACCGCCTGTTATCACTTTAGCAGCGAGATACGTGTTACGACATTCGAATTGCAGAAATATGTATGACATACATTAAATTTTCGGGATGTGTATTAATGTGGTTGCTTTTCATTTCGGGGCGATGCTTGAAGCGACGACAGTAGTTAGAAAAAGTGTTTTGGTAATTAAGTCGGGTAGAATCGTTTATTTGCAACTGATATGACGGTGCAGTAGTAAATGACCAATAAATTGTTTTGGGCATAAATTTGGTCCCGTATCTACTTATTTTCGCAGTTTATTGGGCAATTCTATCTCGATTCGAATGGTAATCGATTTTCATCTGTCCATAATTTCGAATAACTTTCTACAATTCCAGAGTAGAGGCACTGTATGTTTAAATTATTAAACGCGTCTGTTACATTGAGACCAGTTTCCCTTAAATTAACATTAGCAGACATAATGACAACTTATGTGCAATCAAAAACTCGCCAGACCCAAATAAATTAAAAAAATACGTCCTTCGATTCTGACTCATTCCGCACTATAAGACAGTACTAAATTACTTCAAGCAACGTGGAAGGCCGTCAACCGAAGCGGCAGACACGAAGCAGGGGCAAAAAGAGTTCGGATCAGGATCGACATTGTATCCTTGCCGAAAAAGGCGCGACATCGTTTTGCCAGCCGGAAGTTGTACCGGCCTCACGATATATAATCCAGAACACTCTTGAAAGTTGCTACGTTCTCCAGCTATTTAACTACTGTGGTAAACAAAATTGTATCGGTTAATATCAAACGGCAAATATCTGTGCGCAAGGCGAACGTTGTCGAGGAAAAAGAATTTGATAGGAATATTGCAGAAAATGTAGAATTAGAATAAATGGATATCAAAGTTCAACTATGGCCAGAATAAAACGGAAATTCAAATTCAGAATTCATGATACGACAAGCACGACAGGAACGATGAACTTTCGTGCGTGACAAATCGGACAGCCTTGGTAGCGAGTAGTTTTAATCCAAAGAAATTGGCCGATTAAGACGTCAGTTTGTCGAAAGGTCGCAGACCTATCTGCCTCAAAATTGGTTTATGTTAAATTTGTGACTGGTACAATGATATATATTATATTTTTTAATCGTTCAATACTTTTATTTTCTTACTGCTGAAAGTCGAATTTAACGTTTCCAATAATATTGCACTTCCCTTTAAGTAGTACAGTCCCTTCAAACAAATCTGCGCGCTTAACGATTTAAATCATTTCGCAACCGTTCCAAAGAAGTAACGTTGCTGTTGTAATTCATGCTCATCTTCACTTTCACCATGATGAAAGGTACTCTTAATACCAATATCTGACAGGTTATGGATATCCTCCTGCTCTCGAACAAAGCTGCAATATTTTCCGCTCGCCAAATAAATCAGCGGTTATTATCGCAATTCTTTACAAAGTTAATCGAACTCTCGTTCACTGAAACAGCTTTCGCTGATAAAGGTATATACATAAATTATGTAACGCCCGAAACGGTGCCTGAATAATTAACCGAAAGAGAATCCGAATTTCCAACTTCGACTTTCAAGATTATAATGTTACATCTTGCGAGCTATTTCGCAGATTTCCTTGAAATTTGCATCGGGTAATTCTTGGTGATGTTATTCAACTCCTGTTAATTTCAAATGCGGGGGACAATCTTTCCCCAATGGGAATTTCATATTTCTACTACTTCATACTTCTTTAACTGATGACCAAGTTTACAAAGAAATGGTCGATCGAAGTGATTCAACAAATAGACAGATCAACTGTTTAATACCACACTATCCTGCAATAGAAAAGAATTAAACTACTACTCTGCACAAATAATACAGTGGAAGTAGTAATAGCAGAAGAAGAAGCCGAAGACTGCGCTCTTATGACATCGAAATGCTTCCATAAGTAAGACACGACTACGGATGTCTATACGGCTTTACCAGTAACGACGTCCTTGCACTTTCCCACACGGAGGACGTTTTATAGTTGCTCGACTCTATCCACGATAGAACAGCCGCTATGCTTTCCTTCGCTGACGTTGTGCACCGTGCAGCGTTATGGTTCACCAACGAAGAATCTGGTCTTATCCCAGCTGCTTCTATCTATGGTGAACTGATGCCCGCGTTTTGTAACTAAACCACGTCGAATGGAAAGCCAAAGGGGGACGTTGGGTGGTATATAATAGTTTTTCCGTGGGTGTGGTGATGGGAACTGGTGATGTCGAAGTTCATTTTTTTAAATAATAATCTGTATTTTTTTATCGATATTACGGTGCCGTATATTCTGACGTTTCCAATTAAATGAGACGCGCTGTGTAATAACTGTGCAATACTTGATATTCAATACAAGAATCATTAATCGTTTAAAGAACACTTGTATTACTTTGAAACACCACGTAACTTTTCTGCAACTAGAAAAAACATAGTGGCCGGTAAATTTGTATGAAATGAATACTGTCCGTCGGATTTGGAAAATGATAACAACAGCACCGAACCTGGTTCAATCGTTTCTTGTTAACCATATCCCACCTTCGCCCTCTCCCACGCGCACTCAACGTACATATAATTCCTATCGTGTACTTGTCCAACGTTTCATCGCGCGGATTAGCATACATTCTTTAGTCAAACGGCGGCTCCTCTCGTTTGTTCCGCGAGAGCCAGAAGCGCGAAACGTTACGCAACTGCAAGCAACGCCGCGCACGCTTTGCCACTTGTATCCTGGAAACGAGCGCGAATGCACATTCGCGGGCATTATAGCGTCTGCGAAACTTGCGGCCGTGGAAAAAAAAAGAGTAGCGTTCAACCGTATGCTCACTCGTTACCTATTTCCTAGGATCGTCGAGAGCTCACTTTACGACTGACGTAAGAAAGTGCTTAGGCCGCCCATGATGAGCGCATGTGCGGGCGCTAGTAGGCGAAGCTCGGCTGGTCGCGACGCGACGCACACCAGGCACTCGATATTAGAACCCATGCACGCGTGCATCCACCCGTTTCCCTCGTGAACCGAGGATTATTCATTATTTTACGACGTTACTTCCTTCTCGCGGGTTTTGCGCCAGCGAGCGAAATTGCGTGGATCTACACGCGACATCATTTTCGTCGGGGTTCCGTATAAAGTTTAACGCGAGCCGCGCCGCGCCGCACGGTGCCGCGGACTATAAATATGTAAGCACCGATTTCTAACTACGTTTAACTGAGTTCCCGGCGATACTCCGGCGATGGGGAAACGTCGATTGGCGGGGGATCCGCGGAAAAAGGAAAAAGGTAGGCCGGTTTATTTCTCGACGACGAACAAGACGCGACCCGACGGTCGCCGCGACGGTCACTGGAAAACAGGGAAACTGGAATGCCGGCAGTCGAGTGAGTTGCGCAAAGTTCAACGGGCCCGGCAATTCGACTGTCTGGAACCTGGTGCGGAATAAGGTGACGTAAATTTGATCGTTGAAATTGAATCGTTCGTTCCTGTATCGTCGGTGGATCCGCGAGCTCCACGATTATTTGTCCCACAGTTGCTTCCAGGGACGAGCCAGCAAAAAGGATGCGTACGCGGCGCGATACATTTAACGATTGGTCGATCGTGACAATCGGCGGACAATTGCGTCGGCACGCATTGATCTAGGAATTGTGTCACAAACGTCATGTCCCATCGACGCGTAACCTGCCCATTGTATCCACGTGAACGAATTGACGATAAAAATCTTAACGGCGGTACACGACGGATTTATGTGTGCCTGCATGCGCGTGCCTGCGCAAGTGCATTTTCGCGCTGCGTTTACGCTCGCGAATCTAGCGAACCCGTGCGCGGAGAGCGTTGTTTCGATTGCGATCTCGTTCAACGTTGGAAATTGATCGAAACCGATTTATTGTACACTTGTGTTACAAGCAAAAAATCGGCCACGGTTAAGTGGTCTTTGCGCATTTGAATTTATTAGAAGGACATTCTCGCGATATGCAAGCATTGACGTGCTACTCTATATATCGAGTAGTTTAATGGGGAAACGCCGCGTGTTGAAGGTTTTAGCTGAAGAGGATTTATATGTCGCAATCGTTGCTCGGTACAATTCGATTCTCTTAACACGATTCTCTCAGAAGGACAACATTTTAATAGAGCGCACAGAACTCGCAATGTCGATCATAATATATACCGGCGGGGTCATTTCGTAACTCTTACCTCACTGTCTCGCAACATTTTATGTATCCAAACGTACTGTACTACTTGAACGATTTGTCTTCACCGTATTTATATGATCGATACACGATTTAGATTTTTGTATCGAGACCATACCTGGACGATCCAAAACGAACATCGAGAATAGAAGTAATCTTTCGACGGGAAGTACCGTTTCGCGAAGTAACAATTCCGGGACAGAAAACTGACCCTCGGTGGAATGCAAGAAACATATTTGCAGCGACAATTTTCGCGCACGTCTATTCCGCTACCGGTTATCGCGGCCCGATATGGTGTAAATCGTGCAATGAGTTATCGATCGGTGTCTGGAAACGGCGTGAAATGTAGGTTGCAATATTGTACAAGCAAGGTACGTCGCGTGTCGACCGTATCGTGCACGGTGTCAAAACAAATCGAGTACTTTTACCAGGTAACGCAGTCATTAAAGGCATAACTTATTCCGCGATCGTGCGCCCCTTGGGCGCTGATTTGCACGATCGAATCGTCGTACACACGCGGGACAGATTTATTTCCACCGCGATCGGTCGACTGTCGGTTTCTTGAATTATGCCTGGATACGCTCGCCTGAGTTCGATCTGCGTAGAAACGTCGCGTCGCGCGTATATATACGTCGCGGCCTGGAACCGGGACGTTTATTGAACTTAATACAGTTAATTGCTCGTAATGCCGTGTCACATCTAGTCCCGAAATTATGTACCCCGTGCTCGCGGAATACTCTCCACGCGGGTACAAATTTTTCTTCCAGAAAAGTGAAATTATGCGAGAATGAATCAAATTTATCCGAATAATCCCCGCATTCTATGTCTGACCGTAAATCAAATTTTGGCCAAAATTGTAATAACTTGGGATTAAATCGTCTGCGAGAGCGGCAGATGTGATTTTTGATTTTACTCCACCGTTCGATGTGGTGGACCGTTCGACCGTTAACTTCGATTACCGCGCAGACTGTGCGAAAATCAACCGGCTGCATAAATTGCAAGACAGATATATTTTATGATAGGTATGCAAATATTCGAGCGGAGATATTCAGTTCAATGACCGAGCATGTATTCCCCGATAAAGGAGAAATGGAAATGTTTGAATAATCTCATCAATATTTATGGTCGATCTGTGTTCACAGTGTTGGCTGCCCGATAAAATCTCAACAAAGCGTATCACGTTAGAAAGTTTGGAATTTTCAATTAGCCCTAATGTAAATCGATCACGGAAATACGTTACACTATTCATCCACGAGCACCAAGTTTGAGATGTGAACATGGAAAAAGCATACGTGCATTTCTGGCACAGTGAAAACAGGTAAAACGACTACCGATTACCGTGCGGCCGCCGTCATCGGTGCTATTGAAGGCTCTAAAATGTTACTCTGATGACTTAACTGGAAACTCTAAAACCAGTTCCTAATAACTTCTTGCGGTGAGACGAGCGACGCGACAAAGGGGAGAAAAACGCGCGGCCACGTCGGATAAAGCACAGAGGCCGCGTATTTATTGCCACTTGAAACGTAATACAGGATGCATTATTAACCTTGCGCCGACGCAGAAATGAAATATTCAATTTTGTCGATGCGTACCAACACCGGGCTATGCTTGTATTCTGGAGCCTGGAGAAATATGTAAAAACGTGTTTGCATAATTATTTTTAGAAAAATCACTTCCTATATCTTCGCAACGGTGGTATTACGCACCTTCGATTTTATTTAAATATCAATTCGATAAAATTCTTAATGCGGTCGGCTTTCGCGTGGCACGGAAATATATTTACTATTCACGGTTACGATTCGTGCTGGTCGTTATTGGAAATATTGAAATATTTTAGAGAAAATGTAGCCACCGTATGTAACTCTAAATATATACGAAGTATCAATGATTGCCATAGGCTTGATTATTTGAAAGATGTTTCATTTGGAACATAAATATGTCAGCACATAAACTGGCATAATGTTGTACAGAATCTTCTTAAGATCAAGAAGACACAATGTCCATGATTAGATGTGCATTGTGCAGTGTGCATTAAAAAGATATATCACGATACACCATCCGCAATAACGTTTAGGGTAGTAAAATTGATGGCCTTTGTAGAATCATCATTATACACCACCTAACAGGACTGATCGTTCAAGTGGAACAACATTGTAACAATATCTTGCAGCATGCAAGTTACACTGCACAGGGAAGGTTGAAGGTCGGCCTTTCAAAGAAAACTAAACTGCATCGCAGCGTCGTTTTCTAAAGCTACAGAAATGCCAGTGTTTTCAATACTTTGCATAGGTCAAGGTTCACAATTCACGTAAAACGTTTAAGTTCGTACAAATTTTGGGAGCGTAGTCTCTACATTTTCTACTGATTTCATATCGTTCGAGGTTAATCACTTCCCTACAAATTTTCTTCTGCTTTGGAAAAGTGCGACGGAGTTTATACAGTTCGTTTTAAAAAAAGTAAATTAGACGTTGCATTTTGCGGCCTATTTTACAAACTGCGCGATTTGTCGAGATACTTGAACGTTATTGAAATTGCGAAATATTTCGTAAAACTGGAAGATGCTACCATGAAATGAGTAATGCGATACACGTGAACCGACTGTTGAAAAAAGTACAAATTATTATTGCATCGATGATGAATAGAATTAGACGTTTCCAAAACGAGTTTTCATTACAACGCTCGCAGAAAATTTGTGCCAGTACAGTTTAGTGAAAAATGTGCTGTCATTTCGAGTGTTAGTTACGACAGTTGATTACACTAAAACTTCAGTATCTAATCGCGGAGTAATACAATTGTACGGTTGCCGAATAGAACGGGACACACGTTAAACACATTATCGTATCCAGTGCAATAAATTAGCAATACACAGGGGGACCCAACACCGCTCAGACAATAAACGACGACATGTCTGATCTTTATCTCAATAAAATCAACCTTCAACTAAGAATCTGCATTAAGCGAAGGACAGTCTAGCGTGTGCCATTGTCGTGTGAACCCTGGATCTAGTGTCAGGTGCAACAATTTATCGTCGAAACGGAAACGAAATCGTTTCTGGAACAACGCCGATACAATCAGACGAACAGAAGAATAAGAAGAATCGTATATACCCTTCGGTACATACTCCGTTCCATCCGTTCTAACGGAAATATCACGTTGTGATTAATAAGTCGGTGTGCACGTTTCGGTGAAGAGTCTGGCACCGGGTCAAGTATACACGCGAGGCCGCCGAGAGAAAGGAAGAAAGGGGGAAGAAGATTCCACGGTGCAAAGTCATAGGTTAAGCATTGCGGTGTGTACACATGCTAGAGACACGACTACCACCAGCGCAAGGGTGAAAGTTTACCCCGTGAGTCGTTTCTCTCTCGCGCGCGGTCGTGCGATTCACCATAAGCGTCGATGTAACTTTCCGAGGATGCGCCTTCGGGCTAGTTTCTATGTGGAATGCAGTGACGCCGATCGTTCCCGTTTTTTTCGCGTCCAGTTCATTGAATCAATTGCTTTCTAACAGGAAGAGATCGGAGCGCACTTTGTCTGGCGTACCTTTGAAATCTTTTCAGAACTGTTGTACTTTTATTTTCCATACAGTTGCGTGATTGATGCGCGGGAAAACATTGTAATCGATTCAACAAATGTCTGACACCTGTGCCCTTGGAGAGCATATTAAGGGTTTCAGTTGGATATCAGTTTCCAACTTTTTTCGTACACAGGCACTACGTAACAATGTTATCTCGATTAAAGGATAATAGTCATTTTCACGCTTTGTGTATTTCAGTTTCTACCCGACGAGGGAACCAGCTTCTATACCTTTATGACGCTCGAGCGCGCTCGGGTCGGGTCTGACATACAATGAACTTTTAATAGAGGAGATTCCAGTTTACAGTGTACGGTGGAAAGGTTGGAAGTAGGTAATAAATAGTGACTTCTACCAAAACTAATCCACGAAACAAGCGCAAGCCCTGTCTCGTTTAGTGCCTAATTACCTATTTTGCAATAAACAGCTGACATCACTCTTGCCACGTCACATTCCTCGAAAAACCTTCGCGAGAGCAAGCAAGTTTTTATCGCAACAATGACTGCTGCATATCATAAAGCGTCGTCGTATTAATTAAATCTACGGACATATTAGCAGTCGTCTGTCTGGCAATAAAAAAAATTGCTCACGAGCATATTCGCGGGACCAGCATAAATATTATTGTAACAATTTTTCCAAACGATCAAGCACGCAGTGAACATCGTCAGGAAAACGTAATGGAAATTCATGAGAAAATCATATGGATCGCAGTACTCCGGGCCAATCTTTTCAATTAAAGGGGCCAGGTCGTGACTCAGCGGTGCGCAGGATAAAATCATCTCGTTTTCCCACAAACTTCGAACTTTCCCAGAGGAGCGCGCACACAGCTACAGCCCGATCGCTATCGATCGGCCATCGTACGAGATCTAATCACGCTGCAATCACAGGTCTCGAGTTAGCGACGGACTGGTCGAAAGCGCACCTGTGGTCTCGTCATTGTGTGGAAATGATTACGCGGAAGACACCTGGCGATCCTGCGTCACATAATGCGCCGCGAGTAAACAGTGCGTTATAGATGTCGCACGCGCGCGTCCACGGAATGTGGTTCTCCAACAGGTAGCTGAGGCCACTGTCAAACGTTTTATCAGTTAATTACCTGGGATGCCTAATTAATCAAGTGCCATCGTCGTCGCGATGCATTTGCTTAATTGCATTGCACAGTCTCATAGTTAACGAATGTTTCCCACACGATCCTCTAATCAGTCCCGGTGCCCTTACGAATTGAGATGTACGAACGTGCATATAATTCCGTTTTCTTCCTCTGCCTTGCGAACAAGAAGCACGGCGTCTTGTTTCGTGTAACTACTTTTCAACCACCGAATATTTTTGTCCCTTAACGATACCAAATATTTCGTTCATCGTACCCTTTCGACCCGTGTGATAGATTCTGTTTTGCGTTCCTATTCAAACGTTCGAGCTGCATAAAAATACGGGCGTCGCTAAATTTATGCACCGCACCTTAGTTCTGGAACGATTAAATGCGTCGTTTGTTTCCTTTTTTACGGGTCGACGTGAACGGAGAAGATCCACCCCGCTGTTTCGATCGACTGAAAAATTAGAATCCATTTGGAACAGAATCGTACAATTTTGTTCATTCGCCACCTCTTTTCGCATACGCTTCAGTTACAATAAATCCTTGACGTCAAGTCCAGACTTCGCCCAAGCGTCGACGATGCATGATAGGGGCGCGTTTAATTTAAACGCATTCGTCGCGATTAATCCCGATCGTTCCGGGGACTCCTAGGCTGTGTTTCGAATACCGCGTGGATGTATCGGCGAACCGTTCGAGCAAAAAGAGCATAAACGCGAAACGGTCCGTGCTCTGGGATACGTGCACGGATACGTACCGCAGGACGGCCACGGTTTTAATCTTACTTATACCGGGATTCGATGGAATTAATGGCCACGCCTCGTAGCGGCGCAATTCCCTCGATTTCCGGGACCACGGCCCCGGAAAGGATTCTTCCTACGTGTTGGAGGCAGGGCCGACGCACTCGTGACCACTGGATATATCCAGGCTGTTATGCGATCGAGAAGGCAAATAGCAGATGGCGATTGCGAGCGTTCAAGAAGAAGAGGAACGATTGCTCCTAGTTAGGGTAGAACGAAGGGCGAGGGGGTACAACGGGGTTTAGCCAGACTAGAAGCGAAGTTAATTACCCGCCGCTGTCAGTATCATTGATCTTTCAATGTGGGGCATATTTCAGGCACGCAGGTCTGACGCTCTGTACTTTTGGCAGCCACGTGCGTTTTTCTTTTTGTACGATCAATGGTGCTTTCCACTACAGTCTTGCGTTCATTGATTTATATTTACCCGATTTATGAGAAAACGACGGGGCAACTGTTAAACGAGATTTAGCCGATTAATTACGCGTAACGTTTGGTTGCGAAATTTCGAGATTCGCAGGATGCTACCAGTGATTCATATATTCCGTCGTTTTATAACACTTACGCGATCGTTGATGCGTTCTTTTTCTTTTCCTTTTTTCGTCGATTAATCGGGAGAAAGTCGGCGTTTCGAGAAAGCGGTCATTCCATTTTTGTTTTTCAGATAGATCGAAGATTTCGCGTTTTCGTTGATGGCACGAATGCGGTCTGTCGCGGACGGGGCTGTTACGTAATCACGAAATGTGTAATTAAGTAATTCGACTTTCGATACAGCTCTCGATCGGGCAACAAGTACATATATTATACGGAATGGTTTCTGCGACGAATGATTTACATTTGGGTTATGTAAACCAGTCGATAATAAAATTGACCGGCTGTTCGAATAAACTCTTGGTATTTCGCAAGTAGCGACACAGTGGTCGATGGACACCTGTGCTCATCGTGTTACGCTGATTAAAAGTTCAATATCTGCGATGCCATTTTTATCTGGCAACTGCAGCGATACCAGTTCGCAAGTTTCGCTCACTATTACTGCGTTAGCTATTGCAAATCGCTTTGAGCGATAGTAAATGGGGAGCCATATCGAAACTGGTTTGATTAGTGGAAACGGTTTTCACCATGCGATCGTTCGCTGCAAGTTTCGACTCTTTTGCAATTTCGTAATTTTCAATCACTGCGCTATCAATTAGATATGTTCGTGGACACCTGTGATTTAAACTCCGAACGGCAGTAAGAAAAGTTCTCCGCTGCGAAGGGTAGATCGTGCATTAATAAATAAACAAACGTAATAGGCGGTGAAATCGTGGCACGCAGAATAAATGTATTACAGTATTACGTAACAGCTTTGAAGTATTACTCGTTACGTAGCATTTCGGAAATAATTACAAAAAAAGTGGCGTGGCACATTCCTTACACAACATAAATGTTGTAAGTTAATTCCAGATAGTTTGGAAAACTAATGTCCACTTCATCATAAATAAATTACAAAAAACGTATATCTTCATGAATAATGTATAGAGTATTAAATTGATTAGATATGGATAAATATGTTCCATAAACGTTGTTCATTTACCTATCTTATCGGGAAGTTTTACTATTATAGATACTCTACTGTCAAAGATATTGTATTATACATCCTTCACTATTTCTAGTAACAAAATTATTTCACTTCTGCCGTGCGGGTGCTCAACAAGTACGATTTCAATTAAAGTAAGCGTAGTCTGGAATTTTTGTGTCTCTTTACGTGTGATCGTGTCAGTATCGAGTGGAACGTTACGTAACCGCTTGCCTTGTACAAGGATTCGAAGAGACCTGGTATTCTACGGAGGGTTCAGCTTTCTCTCCGTGCGAACTTATTGCTCGTGGCGTTTTAACGAGACCAACGTGAGACGTCTTCGAGTTTCGAATTAACGTTGTCACGCGAAAACGAGCGTGCCATTATAATCAAGAATGCCCTCTTTTTTCCTCTTTTGTCATCTCAAGAATATTGGAGTGCACGTAAACCCCCCGATACGAAAGGCAATATGAAAATATAAAATTAATTGTTTCCACGATGAAACTTCGTAGACAAAATGAACAATTATTAAGCTTTCCCATTAAAATCGTCTATCTGTATTTATTATAACATGCTCGTCGGTATAAATCGAACGTAAATGTTACAACGAAAAGCAGTCGCACAGACGCGTCAAATAGAATATAAATAACACCCAGTCGCTGTGGCAGGTGATAATAAATCTTCTAACTAAATCAAATCTAAAACAGACGTGAGTATACAACTCCGCGTGTGTCACTAGAAATATACGTAGCACTTATAATGCCACGTTCGCAAGCATTCGTTCGCACGTTCATAAGATAGCCGGGATGGGCAAAAAACGTAGGAGCTCCGAAGGTATCGGTAAACGCGGAAGTCGCGACTATTTCTCGAGATTGGTTCTTTGAAAAGCTGAGCAACCTGCTGGGCCTTGCATATGTGGCACATAAATTTTCAGCGGACGTTGGGCAGCCACCTGCGATACGCGTGACCGCGTGACGAAGCACGCGTGAAACCGCGTCGATCGCGAAATTATCGGACGATGAAACGATTCTCTTCCGGGTATCACGTGGCACGGTTTGACCAGCAAAGATACACGCCTTTTGCCGTGCAAGCAGATTTATTCGACGCGTTCACGAGATGTTTTCGTAGGGCGACCTGCAGCACTCGGGAACCCGCGTCTTTTCGAACGTTTTGTGCAACTTTTTGCGATTCACGCGGCCGCGCCGTTGCGTGCTTGCACGGCGAAAGTTAAGGCTCCGCTCAGGCGTGCATCATTTGCATTCCATTCGAGGGGCTTCGATAATGATAATTGTTGAGCGTGGCACACCCGGAGGGTATTGTTTGGGCATTGTAGAAATTATTATTTGTGAATTTCGTACAATTGGGTGCATTTGTTCTGTTCCCAATGCTTGAGGGAACGCATCGTTGAAAAGATATGTGTTTGTATACAGTAGCCCTGTCGAGCATGGTATAACGTTTATAGCACATGCCTAAGATTCTTTGATATTGAGAAGAAAATCATTCAGATTTTTTACAATGTTTACTACCGCAACCTATTTTCCAAACGTGATTCGGAGCAGGAAAAATGTTTGCGCAGTACGCCTGTTGAAGCTGTAAAAATATTGCTGATAAGTCGAACCACTTGTACGTGAAATTCCAAAGCTCCGATCTACTAAAACTTTATTCATTTTATTCCACCGCGCACACCGAATAGTGCAACCGAGTTCTCCGCTTACCCCGTCCCTTTCAATTAAACATCACATACCGGTGTAACTTTCGTGGAAACGATCGGTTCGCGATCTTCAACCATCGAGGTCCATTTTGTAGAATTGTTCGAGGACTATGGGATTCATTTCTCGGACGAACTCGCTAATTATCGTAGCAAAGGACAACGCGAGCCGCTTCCGTATATCGTTAACGACGACACACACGTTCCGCGTTTATTGCGAGTTCTTCTGTCGTGCACTCTGCAGTCTTTATTATCGTAATCAATTATGGATGAGCTTAAGCTGATACATGTGTTCGTCCGTAGGACGGGAGTGTAGAACAACTCGATATCGTTGGATCGGTCGTGAAGGTAAACTCATCAAAGTTACGATGTACGTACATCGTGGAAGGTAATTAACAACAATGAACTATGTTACTTCTTACTACGATGCCTCATAACCGACGATTATTATTGAAAACATAAATTGAAGAAAAATGACAATCCGTATTGCGAGCATCTGGACTGTAGCCTTTGGTGGATATAAAATGGTAAGTATTAGAAAAATAATTATGACAGAATTCTATGCGATACTGTTATTATAAATATCGTCGAATAAAAATATTCTTTAAACCAGTCGTAGCACGCGTATTATTTTTCTTTTCTCGAATCGAGGTTTCGAATAGAGGAAATAAGATACGGAGGGCTTATAACAAATTGTTTTTTTTTTTTTTTTTAGTGGATCCGACTTGAAGTCTAGTTTTTAGACGTGAGTAAGTCGAGCAAATACGAGGAAATCATAACTTGGTCATAATGTCAAGACTTTTTCATGTGCCGTGAACGAGTATGGTATCGTGGAACAATGCCAGGCTCGCTTCACAGTGCACCGTTAGTAATTTTCCCTGAGAGGCGATTCTCTGAACTGTCCTTTGTCACCGGCGGTGTACAGTGAGATCTTTTATCGATTCCTGGAAGACATCTCGGAATGACCTTAATAGGTATAAAAAGTGCGAAAATAATGCCGAGGTAATTACTGCGTCCGAGCATACTAGAGCTTCGAATGGCAATTCCATGTTTCTTCGAGATTTCTTCGATGTTCGATGAAAATTGATGAAAATTGTTCCGAGTAACTTTATAACCACGTTCATGGTGCGAGAAGTACAGGAAAATGAAATGGTTCTAATTGAAAACAATGTATCATCGAAGCTGGCCATGTGCTTGGCTGCTATCGTATTTCGGCTGTACGATTGTAATATTCGTTTGAAATAATGAACAAGATTCAGTTATTAATATAATACGCTACCATTTCCTGCATAACGTAGAACTTTGTGCAAGCGCACCAAATAATTACTTTTTATCGCTAGCAATTAATACAGCCACTGCGATATCCATTATTCTCGAAGTAATGAATTCTTGAAACATTAAACAGACACCAAAAATGTCAAGATTAATTGCCCCTGCCGTGTTAGTCGAAGAGCATGAGTTCGAAAATATTGAAAGTGTGCGAAGGAACAGAAAACAAAATCCAGCCCGTTTATTAAACTTTGGTTGTTCGTGTACGGCGAATAAATTTCCGCTAATGGCGGATTTTACACGCTTAATGTTCGTTCTCACAGGTATGGCGGTCACCTAAATCTCAGGCCACAATTAATACTGCAGGAAGTCGTCGATGGGGATACATGTTATCCTAGGGAACACGCCGCTCGTGGGCATCTTGGATAATGCGTGTTTCAAATAACGAGCATCATAACGCGTTAGACGACTGAACTCTATTTACATGGAGGCATTAATTAGAAAATTATAGTTGGGCGCGTTGGCGTAGTATGTCGGAAGGGCTCGACACAGGGCTCGTGCGATCTTAACGAGTCGTCTAAGGGGATGCCCTATGCGCTTTTAATTTTATGTGTGTGTCGCATGAGAAGATGGTGCATGTAACGTTTGGACGTCGATACCGTGCCCATAAATTATTTCAGTCGCGCAAGTTTTATAGCGCATTCAAAATTATTAGTCGCGATTTATAGTTCTGATAAACTCGTAGGCCCGTTCAATGTTAGCGTATACGCGGATCGAGTGCAAAGTGTCGTGATCTCAGCACTCAGTTTCTGTACGGTTTGTGTTTGGAGTGCGAACCGCAGTCGCGGGAATCGAGCAATTGTGCACGGGCAGGAATCGAAGAATGCTTATTGTTCGGTGGCAAATCGCGACGCAACGTGTACCTAATTTTTATACAGAAATGATTAAATTTCCATATAAAACCGAATAATTGCTGAGCTGCACCGCTATTTCCAATTTTTCGTCGAAATCAAAAAGGTTCAGATTTAGAAAACAATTTTACTCTCGCGTTTCGTCTAACGGTGAACGGTGTACAACGTGGATACTGAAGTGTGTCGATGCGTAAATGGACAGTGTTCTCCATTTTGATGACTTCGTCGGCAAGAGGACAGAATGTCTTGGTTGATCCCGAGGTCATCGGAGCAAGGACAGTCCTACCTGCATTAGTATCCATACACAGATAAGATGTATAACACGTCTAACACTATCGCGGCGCTAGGTGTCGCAAAGTACAGCTGACGCCCACTCGACCTTTAAAGGATGGTCTTATCGTGCGCTCGTGACCGTATACGACAGACAACAGCGGAGCCGTTGCTTCGTGTCATTGTGCTCTTTCGTGGGATCGAATGGGTTCGTATTTATAGTTTAGGATACGACACGAAACGCCTACAGGTGTCAAATACATATGGCAGTGTTAAGTTTCATTGGATACGATCAGAATGGATGCAGTCATCTGAAACTTTGTTGGAACGACTTCTGTGGTAATGGCTGCTTGCCCGTGAATTTGAATTAGACCGTGGAATCGCGATTTTCTGACAGCAGTTCATTCGATAGTAAAATAAGATCATTGTACTGTCTATGAAATTGAAAGTTTTGCTAGGAAGGGTGTGATAAATCGTTTCATAGTATTACTTTGGGGTATTTGAACGTTAAACGAAGCAACGATTATTGTTTCACGCGTTTGTCAGATCAGTGATAGTTTGATTTGCACGAGCTTCTGCTTAAAGATACAGTATCGTTATCAATTTCGATTATTAGCCACGTAACTTCTCTGTGAAAAATGTACGTCAAAGCAATAATTCATTGTATTTAAATGAACGTGGGAAACGAGCCAGTAGCTTTAGCTTCACATGCAAAAAGTCGTGATACGCTACAGCAGGGTATCGTGAAGTAATTGTTCCGAATAAGAACCACTGACATTTCGTGATCGCTTTTTGTCCGAAGTACATGCAATGCTCTTTTCCGGAGAAATTTCTAACAGCCACGACTATGAAGGGCCATACGAATAGTCGACAGGAATAGATTTTCAATAAGCCAAAGATTAATTTATTTCCGATCACTTTCGGTCAAATATTAATGCACTGTTATCTGATCACGGCTATACTCGTGCACACAGCAATTCATGCAATTATTGAATCACGAAATTATATAAATCCTTACTGTAGATCGATTGTGTTGCAGAGGGTTTCACTTTAATTTCAATATTAACTATTTACCTTGATTACACATATTTTAACGACAATTTGGGTACCGTTCTTACGCGTAACGAGCGGTCAACAATGTGTTGAATAATACATAAGTTACCAAAGTCGGCACACTCGGTGCACACTCCAGTTAATACGTACAACTGGAAACGCGACGGGATTGATACTGGCTGCTCTCACGAAATTTATACGACCTCCAGTCTGCAATGACTTATTGGCTTTTGCAAAATGATTCCCCGGTCTCCTGTTCGATGTTCCGCGCGAGATTCTACGTTTTACGATGTGCCGGGTTTCAAGCCCGTCGGTGATACCTGTTCCGGCTGTGGCCACTCGCGATCGTCGTTCCAGAGGTTACGGTCTTGGCAGGATTTTTCCTCGAAATCCGTTTCAGCCTGCCAGCCAACGCGCGCAAACAGAAAGGACTGTTGCAGCAACGCGTAATGCCTGCATTATACGAAGTAATATGCGAATGAAGATTCCAGAATGGAGAAGCTGCCTCTGTCCGCCTCTGTCCGCCTCTGTACGGTTATTATTGCTGGTGTTATTGTAAGCCCGAGGTGCATTGCCTTCCCCATTCTTGCCGCTGCATTTCCTACTTCAGATCGTTGCTTTGGCGCTGTTCTCCTCTCGCACCTGTTCCGTAGGATTTTTCTTCTTCCTTTCCTTTCTCTAATAATTTTTTTGGTTTTGTTTTGATTCTGTACAGGCAAGTTTATGTGTACAGTGCTCGTAGCGTAGAGGTTGCACTATTTATTGAAGTCGAGTTAATCTAGATGTATCGATTTGGTATAGAAACGATACTAGAAAAGTAGTCGCAGGTTACGCGGCTGTAATTCTTGTGCAATTAACCACGCAACAGATAACAACGCTGGCTCGTTCGAAATCTAAACAATGCGATATTTATTAAGTGCTGTGCGTGCAATTACACTGATGCACGGTGCTCGTTGAACGGAAGCCTGCGCCTATTATTCCGCCGAGATCTAATTTACAACTCGCCGCTTAAGTAGAACCATATGTTAATGTAAATTCCATCGGGAAGAAAGGGGCACCATTAAGATTAACGACAGAAAGGGGAAAGTAATTTGTTTCTCTTGCTAACGCGAGTTATCGGGTCCATGGCTTTTTAATCAGCCATTAGGGCATAATCCTGGTAGTTCGGATTATTAGAAAAACAAATAACTCCATTAGCTTCCATGCGCTGTCTATGGTATGGGACTTGTTATTTAAGATCCGAGTTAATTATCTTCAATTCCTTGGCCCATGCATGTAGAATCGATTAGCCTTAATGGTGAACAAAACACCGGAACAATTTGTTTGAGCTATCGCATACCTCGAAGATATAGACGCATTAGCAATTTTTTAAATTCTCGTTCGGTCTTGTATCTAAAGGAGTTCAATTCGAGCAATTTCCTTAGTTCAATGGACACGTGCACTCGCGGTATTTTATACAATTATGTTACGTAAAATATCATTTTTGTAATTCGTGAAAGTGCGGCTTTTTTAACTTTGTCACATTACTTATTCCAACATGACTTTGAAACTTTTAAAATTAACTTAACGATAATTGAACAATAATACAATTCCTTAATATTGACTTTTAGTAAACTATGAGCATGTGCAGTTAATTACCTTTTATTTCTATACATTTTCAATGTCACAATATTGTATATTTATCAGAGATCTAGCAAGATTCAATTTATTCGTGTGGAATATTAAAGCGAAGCAGATTATCTTTTAAAAAAAGAGCTTATTAGAAAATTGGAATTAAATTGAAGTGATTAAATTAAATTACTTAGTAGTAAACGATTAGGACAGTTCTTCCTTTTCCTCACATCGACATTCCGCTCCATTCTTTTCGTTACCAATCGCGCGATCTACAAGTCAGGTAAAAGTCGCGTCGGAATAAAGTCGCAATATCGACTTGTGTCAGGTAAGGATCTATCTCTCTTTAAGGTCCGATCACCCGCAAGTTAAGTGGTTGCTTGGCTTTATAGGTAGTCGACGTGCTACGCAGGAGGCGTGAGCCATAAACTGATCTATCGGCTTGAAAAGTGCAAGGACTTGCCGAGAGAACGGCGCACGATGCTAACACAATCACCAGCCGATGATCGCCGTGATGATGTTAATCGTGTTTCCGACCAAGCCGGTAGCTCTCTGTCCCGTGCACATATGCACCGCACGTAGACGCACAGTTGACGAGAAACTTATCCTTAATTACCAATAATCGACGCCGTCTATCGTATATTATTATAAGTTTCCTCCGTCAGGCATTAAGTTAAAACGAAAAACGTTCAACGACGCGCGTTGTCATTCTTGGGCCGTAAAACGAAGTAAACCTGTGCAAGGGAGAATACCTTGCCGTGGATACGCTGAATTTTTAATCGAGGATATATTAGCAATATTGTTTTAAAAATTTTTTTTAAAATAACTCAGTGATCTAGGGTGAAGCGTAGCGTGAAGTTTCGTAACCGTATGTTTATATTTCGTGAGCCCCGCGTTGTCTGATCATCGCGGTATCATTCTACTGACAGACCGTTCCACTATAAGTAAGCAATTATTAACAATAAATTAATAGCTGTTGAAAAATTTAGTTAAAGGAGGTCAATTTTGACAAGTTTCGACACGAACGACAATCAATTTGTTTAAATGCTGCATTATTGTAGACATCTGTAAAAGCGATAATTGAAGGGGAAAATTAATGGAACACATTTTGCGAAACACATCGACTGTTAAAATAATTAACAACGTTAATCGACTTCGATATGTGCTCCCGTTTCGTTCTACGCCAGTATAAAAATTTTATTTTCCTTTTTCTTAAGCATCGAGTTAAATGGACGATAATAAAGGCTCTTTAGAATTTTAATATGAAATCAATGTTCTTATGATTATAGTCTGTACATGGTATTCTGCGATACACATTTATTATATAGATGTGTACATTCCTCATACACGTATACATATGTTAGGATTAAATATTATAGCAGCAAAAATACCAGCTTGATCTCTTAAATCTGTAAAAAAAGATCTACTTAATTTCTTAAAGGAACATTTGGATGGCTCTCATATTTTCTAATCACAGAAATATACAATGGGATAATAATAAAATCTGAGCAAATATTGCCTTAATACGGAGCAAACAATTTACCAACCTTCAATTGCAAAATATCATAAATTACAAGTGGCAAAGAGAAATTAAAGCTTCCTAAACTATATGACCAAGCAACCAGGTACATAAATCTTTGATTAGAAACGCAGTCAGTAGTAACTGTCCCAACAAATTCTTGCGTAAGTTACTTTGCACAAACTGCATTCTATTGCTTTCTTTTCAGATATATCAACATTATCATAGTTTCAGTAATCAACGAAGAATGAAGTGCACCCATGACGCAGGCGGTATTTGTATACCTTGCTACCAGTATTTAGTCATCACACCTGTGACACGATTGGCACTGTACAAATAATGGTGAATTTTCGTCCGTCTTGGGTGCCATCAACGAGTGTTTGAGCATCCTTTTGCACAGAAATTATTACGTCATTCCGTGAGTCCGATCGATTCCGACTGAATCGTTTGTTCAGCCAGTCACGTCTATTCCTAAATGAATAGAGATGATTACCATGAAACAACGTCGGTGACTCGTTGGCATTGTAGTGGACTTCGTTTGCCAATTTAAAGCTAAAACGACTCGTGTCAAAAGGTTGCAATTTAACGCTTGGATTAGAACTTGTCGGAATAAAAGGGATATAATATTGAATAACGAGATAATAAACGTTGGATACGACTGGCCATTTGTGTGGCGTGTAAGGTGTAATCGCGTTGATGTTAAACAATTCGTGTATTAATTTATGTAAGATAGTAAAATGAATTAAACGTTCCAGGTGTTTATCATTTAATTACTATTTATTCAGCTAGGGTGCACTATTTTACACAGCACTTGCATTGCAGACTTTGCGTTTACACTCCTGTCTTGGACACCTTATACATGAATTTTCCCAAAATATCCTCTTGTCATTAGTTTCTTAATGGCGTGTCTTCACATAGTTAACTATAACCATTTTAGTAGTAATGACCGATTTACAGGTGTCAACTAAACCTTCTTTACTACAGATATTTCCTAAAATTGTTGAAGCGCGAACGAAACGCGTTAATCCCCTAAAAGAGGAAACATCAAGTAGGCATCGCTTTCCTTAACATTACAGTTCATTAAAAACCTTTAATCCTTTATGCGAACTATAAATATGCACCGATATCTGTCCCACGTCACAATATTGGCATTAAGGGGCGGAAAATTCGCAAATTAATTTATATTATTAAAGGCAAACATGTCGTTAGAATCTGGTATCATAAAACGATATTTTATGACTCATATTGGTGGAGTCGTCGCTTCAAAGGATATTTATTATGTGGTGTTCGCAACATCCGCGTTATAACCCAATCCAATGATTTATACCAGGAAACTCTTCATAGGCCTATGCACGATAGATACGTAGCAGGAGTGGACGGACACGCCTTGCTTCGATTTACGTTTAAACACGATTACAAGTCGATAAGGGGATCAGTTGGCTTATCATGAGTATAATTTTCTGATGTTGCAGAAGCGGTTACACGGTAGAAGAAGCGGCAATCTATTTTTGTATGTATCAACGCTGCCAATAATATTTTCCTCGCTGAATTTCTTCGAAATGATTTCTTTTCAATTAGCCAAATTTAAATAAATTGGTTGGCATTATTCTGGCACTAAATTCATCGAATGATGATTTCGAAAGTAGTCAAGTTTCTAATACCACAAAAATTCAGACCGATATCCACGCGTGAAAAACTTCATTGGTTATTAACAACAACTCGTTATAGATTTGACCGACTATAATTCAGACCGTAAGAATTGTTTCATCCATTGAATGACACGCAACACGATTTCAGAACACTATCAGCCTTTGTCTTACAATCGGTAACAACGTGTTACACGTTCACCTTTGATATGTAGCATATTAACCGTGGTCTATCTTGAAGAGTCTTGCTGTTGCCCAGGTACATCGCGTTGCCCTAAGGTGTGCAGGCTCGTACGCCCGTAGCATGAAGTGACGTGGTGTGCGGTACACTGGTCACTCGAGCAGTACTGGACAACGCATTTCCAGTTTGGTAGCCTGGACACTGGCTTATGAACGCCTCGATAGAACGTGTGCTGCGATATTTTCTGCTTGCACTGTCGTTGTCCTCGATACCCGGTCTGTATTGTTAGCGTTAAGTCCAGCTCGCGTCATAGAATTTCCGCGAGAATTATTCGCACGGATGTTCAGTTCCGAATACCAGAAAGTGTGTTCCAATTGCAAACTAATTTAGCTTCAGAAAGTATTATAAGGTTTCCAGAAGTATGTGTTAAAAACAAATTTGTATCGGATGTTCACTATAATAGCGGAAAATTATTTGGAATAGTGTACAGGTTGAAATAAATGGCATCACGATTACAAAAAATTCCTCGGACTTGCGACATCGTAGACGCGTCATAATACTACCCTCAATTAATAATAAAACATTGTTTTTACATCCATTATATCGTACCCATATGGACAAATATATTTCCCTTCCAGTACAACAAATTTCGCGTCCCATTCAAACGCTTGTAGCACCTCGACATAGATTTACAACAACGAACCCGCGGCAACGTAAAAAAACCTCGACCGTCCTGTACTCGCAGGGATCCTGCCGAACAATTAACTGTTCGCAGCATCAATGGCACATTCTCGTGTTATTGTGCTGTGTAGAAGCCTTTATCCCACAACGTGCCAGACACACTGGCTACCATCGATGCATTCTCTAGCAGCGACATATTTATGAGCACTTCGTCAAGGTTCAAGTTTTCCTAGACCGGTCTTTCTTCCGCTTCGCGTGCCATCCTCGTTGCTCGCCTGTTCCTGACAATCATCAGGCGATCCTTCTTCATTTATTCGGCGTTTGCCCCTCGTATTGGACAATGCGCGAACGCACGTGGCGGAAGAATTCGCATGGAAAGTAAAAGGTTACTGGCAGCAAATTGTCGTTGATTAATCGTGCAATTCGCGTGAAAGGCGTTCCGTCGTGACCGGACGCTGGCAAGCTTTTATGCATCGTCCCCTGAGACTGTGAGGTCGCATTCGATCTACGACGAACAGAGAAGGATGGGTCGATGTCGATACGTTGCAATAGAAAGCTCGTATTGATTGAGGACGACTAGTGACATTTTCGGTGTATTTAAATGAGTCGATTGGTTCAATAGGATGTTCGCTACATTTAATGGAGAATATGGAGAGATATGGTATTTAAATGTTATGAATAACATGAAATAATTCTGCTCGATATTCATGAGGCAAGCGGCGTAACGCCTTCTGAAGAAAATAGGCCTCCATGCCATTTTTATCATTATACCGTGCTATGAGTATAAATAATAGTAACGGAAAAGCAATTTTAGATGAAAAATGTAACGACAATTTGAGTGCAGCAAGCATTGTATTTATATATTTTTATCAGTCGGAGTTGTATTTAAATGCTGGTATCGCAATATGAACTTATACTAGTCAAGGCACCGTGTTTTTTAAACAACATTTCTATATAAATGAAATATTTTCAGTCCGTGCTAAATGTCCCTTTGAAAAATTCAGGACCGAATCCGTTGATATTTTGTTCAATTCGTTCGTCCGGTTATAAACAGCCTCATACGTGAAAGATCTAATGCCCGCTTAAGATTTAAATACCTCGACATTTGGATATACATGCAGTTTTAATAAAAATTGAGAATCGTCTCGCGAATCCTTCTTTCCTCTCGCTTCGTTGCACAAAATGACCAGAAGCGATGCATCAAAACTCGCATATTAACATACACGTTTCACTTCTAAGCCATCAGCATCTATCACCGAGACCACCTATTCCATAAGTCCACGAGTTAAGTCTTCTAAAATCCTACCTTCAGACTATTATCCGCAATTCACCCTGTCCGCACTCTCGCACCCGTAATCTTCACCTTCGCGGTCCAACATTTCTAACCACGCGTGCATGCCTCGCTTCTAAACCTCGTTGATTAGTGATTCGCACGAAGGTTCGAGCCTGGGGATCTTTTAATAGCTTGTACGTCTTCGTAAACGTAGAATTACACGGATTATTGCCGTGGCTAATGTCAGGTGTGAATGTCACACGAAACGCGGTAAAGCCAATGGCATTGGTCTTCCATCGTCAGAGTGCGCCGCGTATGCAAAGTCGCAAGGAAGGTTTGGTATTGTGTCACGTGCGCGCAATTACAGCGAAGTCAATTAGATTTAAATCGTGCGCGTGCCACGCGCGAATGCGCCTGTCGTACGGAGTTTTCGCTTCACCGATACTTCGTGCCATCTGTTCATCTTTTCTAAATCCTGCCGCCATTAATATATTGTACGCGAATCTGGAAGCAACGCAGCGGCTGATAATTTTATTTTAGGAAACGTCTAGGATTTGAAATTAATTGGAAAGAAAATTTAGGCTGCTGCAATATTTAGAAGGGGAACGATCGTGGTATAATAATAAATGTTTTCGAATGTTTATATTCTCGTTGCTATAGATGCGAGAGTTATCGATGATTTTCGGAATGCCTTAGTATTGGTTTCTTTCACGGCAAAGCGATTCTTTTCAACGTTCGGATGCTTGTAATCTTCTTTAATTACTGTTCTATTCCGTGCTCCGTGGCGGCTTCCGGTGATGACAGAAAAGTATGACATAACTGTACCTGCCGAGTCATGCAGATAGTCATTTGTCCACGGTACTTGTCCCTTTTTCTCTCGTCGAAAAGAGTGCGCATAAATTTGTGCGCGATTGTAATTTCAGTTTAAATAGTATATAACCACAGGAAGTGGTTATACACCCGACTACTGTCATGAAAGATAATTCGTCCGTCTTGCTAGATATCTCCGATATAATTCAGATCAGTTGAACTACTCCGAACTTGCAAAGATCATTGACCCAGCAAATAAATTCGGCAAATATTTTTGTGTTACTCGCGAGGCCGACAAAATGAAACAACGATAAAATGAAATCGTTTCAATTAACATTGATAAACTATTATCCCGTGAGTGGTCGATTCAGTTTGCCGTATATTCCAAAATATTCTCCGGCGAACAACATTTTTTCCTCGTTTTACGACAGATGCAATCAAATCTCGCCGGTGTTCGATTCGTGTAACCGTACGCGTATGCGCGCTTATATTCTTGTCAATTCGCCAGCGAGCGTACACGCCATTGGCGTTTAACGTTTACATTGGTCATCAACGAATACAGAAAGAACAGAATCTACTTCGAGGCTCGGGGGCTCGCGCGTATGCCCACGCCCTACCGACAAAACGATTTCCTATCGGACATGCAAACTCTGACTTACGTGTCAGCCGATGGACAGGTTTCCGCAATAAGGAAGCGAGCGTTATGATCGATCTTTCAGCCCTGACAATGCACACAGATTATTCCCGATGACCGTCCCTCCCCTCCTTTCTCTCCACTCTACATCCTCCTCTCTCACGGTCAAGTTCAACCAACTGTAACTGCGCGCGGAATCGAGAGGACGATAAAAAAGGAAAAGTAAAGGACAGAAAACTATTCCACTCGAAGACGCAACCCCTGTCTACCGCGTACGGCGGCGTCGGTCTCGTCGATGGGGCACATTACATAATTATATTCGAGATTAATCGCGTGTAACGTTGGCCGTGTCTCTCCCGGCGATGACGAGCGACGATACCACGCCGTCTTGTTCTGTTTCTATCGCTTCGAGAGCAGTACGATTCATCCGGTTGCAGACGTTTCCCTCTTGTTCTTGTTGCCCGAGTTCCATCGTCCGTTACCGTGGGAGATACAGCCCGGCGCTGTCTCGAACGAAGAAGCGTTAAAAGAACGCAATCGATAGCGGAGATAACAAAGGACTCGCTCGCGACGTCTCCGAGCGCAAGACGAAGAAACGGCGAAGCTTGTTTCGCGTGTGCACGGACCGGAGGAATCCGGAGAATTTTCGGTGCGCCACGAAATCCTCGGCACGCTTGCTGCGCGGGGGTCGCGGCGCCTGTTATCGAGATCGCGATTGTCGATAATCTCGCGGAACCGTGACATGACAGCAGCGCCAGTCCTCCCTTGGGCGTGTACAGTTATCGGTCGCATCCTTGCGGGGATTCACTCCGAGGATGCGCTCGCTTGACGTGTATTACGTACGCGCACCGTACCGTGGACAGGAGTTACGTCAAGCATATTCAGGAAGAGCTGGACAACACCGGTTACGTAATAGGCAGGAGAGAGAAGAGGCGCGTGGAGGGAAGAACTCCGTGGAAATCGTACGTGCTTGCATTGTATTTCGCTGGTTTCGCGTGTACGTGCACGTGTCGCGTATGTATATCCGCGGAGGAATAATCGGTTATGAAGCGCGTTGATTCGTACGAATATTGGCACTGTAGTATAGGCTGTCTCATTGTTATTTTCTCGATACAGATTTCAGGTATTGGATACATGTTACACCCGATGCCCATGGGGCGTAGGAAGATTAAAACGCGAAGAACGGATCAGCTGTCTACTATGCCCGTTCATCTGGAACTTTTGCGACTGCTTTCTCGGAGTAACCGGGGTGAAAAGGAATGACTGCTATTCCAAACGTTATTTGCGAGCTGAGTTGGTAATTTTTCGCACGAAATACGTTGGAATGAGCCCCTCGGTTGACAAACGAATTCCGTATTCTCAATACCGTGAAAATGTTCGTTGAATACTTTATCGCAGTCGCCTAACTCACGATGCAAGATTAACCCCTCCTGTTTTATTAACGCGAAAGAAAATTCACGCTGGTTAAACAAGTATTCCAAACACCTACTATTCTTGTAATAAACTCATGTCTCATAGTTTCGTATTTGCACCACTCGTTATTGAGGGGCTCAAATGTACCTCCAATATCTCTTTCTGCACATTGAGACACCCCGTTCAATCAATTGTAATGAACAGGAAAATCGTATCTCACCCCTGCTAACCTATTGAACACGGGGGGCAGTACGACTGAATATCGATGTGTGGGGGGGGGGGGCGTGAACATTTCGTCGCGAAAATAAATTGCACAGGTGAACACGCTAAAATCAGCGAATATTCGTGAACGAACGGGACACAGTGAGAGGCGGGTATCGCCTGCGAGGGAACGTATTCGTACGTGCGCCACGATACGCGCAGAGGACATGCTCGCGTGTATATGGAGATGTGCACCGTACATGGGATGACACGGTGCACGTGTATCACAGAGGTGCACGCGCGCGCGTGCGTTCACTGTGGGCACAACACGTGCACATAACGTGAGAACTTTGTCTTCTTTTCGATCTCACCTCCCGTTTTAGTCGCGATTTCCTTGGGCGGACGAGATCATGCGCGATGTAACAGGACTTTCGGGGACGGCGGTATTTATGACAGTTACTGGTAATGTGTTGCATAAAATGAAACGGAATTTCCGTAGGGCTGCGTGTCGTTCCTCTTTCGTGCCTTCCTGCCTTACCGCGTATATGGGGGTAATTGTTTTTAAGAGAATTATGCAGGCGTAGATACGGGGCCGGTGGAAAGAATGGCGCGACTGGCGGAGCGCGTGCGCCCTTATAAGAACGAATTATGAACGAGGTTTGCGCGAAGTTTCAACCCTCTTCGGTGTCACGGCGTTTCGCGTATCCTCGTGTCGAGGAGAAGTGAAACAGTTCTGGGGTTTTCGATTATTCATCGCGCGAGTAATTATTGCTCTGATAGAGTTTGTTGTATCGCAATTCCGGATAATATTTAAAGTTTTAGACGATCCTTCTGAGAAACGAGGGGTAACTATTTTTATTGTCTTTTTGTAGTAAAATGTACGTCTATAATGCATTATAAATGCGTTGGAACTGTAGAATGAAGGAGATGTACGTAATTCGAAGTTAATCCAGCCCTCGACATGTTGATAAACTTTGCCTAATGATTCTTGCAAATTGTAAAATGATATTAAATGAGGTATGGCGGTTTGCGCAAGAATAAATTGCACAGCGTAAAGTGGAACGTTGCATGGGA
Source organism: Nomada fucata (assembly GCA_948146005.1). Taxonomy (NCBI): domain Eukaryota; kingdom Metazoa; phylum Arthropoda; class Insecta; order Hymenoptera; family Apidae; genus Nomada; species Nomada fucata. The sequence continues at coordinate 13,615,419 of OX411275.1, forward strand.
AAATACAAATGTCAGAGCGTTAATTTTTACGAAGAAGATAATTTAAACATTTTTATTCAAAGGACCCGATGACGTAAAGGCTCGTAACATTTCTCAGTCGTGGCATCTGTTATTAAATATGAAACCGGTGCTCACAGAATAAACAATCTTTTTAATTTCTTTCGCTGCACTACGAGATATCATTCAATTAATGTTAGTCCTTAGCTTTTAATATTACGTCATTTAATAAGAAGTGATACCTTCTTGTTCTTAATCAACTTGCGTGAAAGTTTCCTTATTGTAAACGTAATTAGTAAAAGAAACACTATTCCATACAGGTTCTCAGGCGCGAAGAAAAAGTGGAACTCTTGAGGTTTCGAATTTGCATTACAATTCTCGCCTATTCGTTGCTCTTCTCGCCATTGTCATACGACAGCGTCACATCCGGCCACGCGAATTAAAACGGTACCGGACCAAAGCACGAAAGACGGACACAACCGAATCTTATTGTTAGTGCGTGACTATTGCATGATACAATATCCTGTTCGTGTACCCATTTGCGTTTTATTCGAGAAGACAATCAAACGAGACACCGTTTCGAAGGAGTTTCGAACAAAAGAGTGGTTTCGCAAGAAACGATACGGAATACTACCTTTAGTTCAAGACTGCATAGAATTGTTTAAATATCGTGGAACAGGTGCATGTTCTATTATTTTGCTGCTTTCGCTCAGTTCATTTTTGGTGAAGTAGCGCGTATTTGTGAATACTGATTGACTACATTAACTATTCCGAGAAAGCGATTTAACGATAATATTTCACTGACAACCTTCGAACACTCTACTTTGGAACGGCATACACTAGCATATTCAACAAAATATAGCAAAGTGCGTCACAAAATTGTTTTAGTCACTCCCATAGCACAGGATCCAACAGTCTCTAATCCTTAGAAACTGATCAGAAATTCCTTGAGCACATTTAGAAATATTTGCAAACCCAGGTCACGCGTAACTTACCCAGAAAAGGTAGTACATATGTATGTTAAAACCTTAAGACGTAGACTCGTTTCCCTTAAGAACTTCTGTGGACATTCCAACCCCCTCCAACGAACATTTCAACCATTTATCCTTAGTTCTGGTACGATGCTCAGTTCACTACCGAGGGGTCATCGGCCAAATGTTTCCTCCAACCCATTAGGGCTTCGCCTCCCTCGCAATTAAGCTGGTTCGTTCTTAAATGAAAGGAATCGTCCGGTCGAAAGTAAAGATGAAACTCTTGTAGCAGATCGGCGGTCTTTTACAGCCGACCCCCGATGTGTCACCGCGCAGTGTACTCATTCTTGTTAAAGGTCAGTCGCGACATAATGGTCGAATGGCCCTCGTTCAAGGGCTTACGTAATTTTTGCTGGTCTGCTCGAGGTGCTGCTTAATATCGAGCGGCTATCTTGTTTCTGCGCCGACGCACCGGAAATGTTGTAACGTGGGATGACGTCGATGGATAACCTTGTTGCCATCATTATGCGGTGACTCGTGGTGGCGGCGGGCTATTTGCTTACCGTCTCCTTATTGTGCATCGTTGCTGACTCTGAATGGGAGGCAGTTTAAATGATGCTCGAGTCGTAGCAGGTCTAGCCATTAATCATCCGCCGGAAGAATTACCAGGGGATCTGTTTATAATTATGCCGCACAATATTGGCAGCTTGATATTATTTGATTGCGCATTAAACGGCTGAACCACGAAAATCTATATGTACATGTACACCAACTTGATCGATCTGAAATGTTCGAGGTGTGCAGAACTTTGGATTATTTAACGGACATGTGTCGTAAGATTTGCGTTTCTTCAAAATGTTTCTAATTTTAAGTAATCGACGATGTGATGTTTAATATTTATTGCGCGGAGCAATGTATAGTTTAATATAGGGTAATTCGGCGTTTTAAAAGAGAGATCGCGCATCGATAACTATTTGTCCTGAGGGCGAAGGGAAAATTATAATAAATGGACATAAAGTACAATATAGTTGCCATGACTGCTTGCAATTAGCTAGATGCTGCACTCTGCTCCGTTACGAGTTTTTCATGAACTCTATGGAACAGAACATTATGCAGATTAATGCGTGCAGATTGATACTTTGTAAACCAAGGAGCAACGAAGTTATGACAATATTGGTGCATACTTTATACAGACTTTGTCTCGATCAAGGGTCTACTGGCAATAGAAGAATGATTGACAGCATTGTGAATATATATTATTCAATAATGAAAAGTACGACAGGGGTATAATTTTCTGCTCTATAAATTTCCATACATATTCATATCGTTCCATGGACGTGTATCAAGAATGTGATCGTAACTGTATTGGCCATCCAGTTACCCTATCCGCCTATAAAACCCACTGGATTGAAATGTATTCCAACACATCCGTAAAATAATTCCAGAAATCCAGGAGATCATAAATTAGTTTCCACGCGGGAATAATATCCTACAACTCCCTCGTCGACCTTCCATTCGCGTGTTTAATCCAATAATAGCGTCGGGATCGGTTTTACTTGCATCCAACAAAAGTAAAAGCAGGTAAACGAAATTCTTGACATTGCACGTACGATGGGGGAGATCTCAAGGTTTACATCGTTTCGCGAATAATATATCTACCATAATTAGATAATCAGACAGTGAGCGTTTGACACTGTAAATACGTACCAGGTACGCTTAATTACCTCGTGCCCCGATTTCCCTAGTATATTAACCAATTTTTTTCCCATCGATAGTTTGTAACGAACTCGGTGTTCACCAAGACAAAAAATAAAAGAAAAACAAAAAGAGAGAGAAAAAAAAACGGAACGTTGTGCACGCGTTGTACATTTCCTCAATATCATTTCGCCGTTCCCTACCACGAAACACTCGGTCGCGAATTATTTATAATTACCTGGAAGTAAGACGGTTTACGACTTAACAGTACTTTTCGAAGGGTATCCATGCGGTCAGCCGTGACAGACGTGCAGTTAAGCACCAATCTCATCAAATTCGTCAAAAAATCCTCAAGCCCATCAGTCCTGTGTCGTTCACCGTCCATAGGGGCAGGATATTTAATTACCGCGGTGATACACATTCCGTCACGAACGATCGGGTTTCATTTAGTGGAGTTACGTTAACTGTTGCAAAGGTGCGCGCACGTGTGTGTAGGCGTTATCGATCGAGCCCTCTGGGTGTCGGTGCTTTTTATGGCCGCTATTACTTCGACCGTATTTCATTCGGTGTATTTGCGGTTGTCGTTGATAAACGATACAGTTGTATTAACCCCCTTAAAGTACGACGAGACTCGAGCTTCTCGTCGCTGCCCGATGCAGCAATATTAATAACTGGTTGCGCTATTGCTTGCGTGGTCGCGCGTACAGACGCGTAACTATTGCATAACGAAGGAACGAAAGCGATCCACGCCGGTAACGGTAGCGTCTGGTAGCCATTGTAATTTCAGGGGTACGCCGATTTTTATTGCACCCCTGCTGAGCTCGTAGGAGAGTCTCAAAGGCAGTTACAAACCTGGCGATTATTTATGCAAGCCGGGAACGGGTTAGTTGCAGTCGAATGATGGATGCGTGTAATAGTAGGTGGTGTATCGGAAGGAAAAGGAAAGTTGTAAGTCATCGAAATCGTGGCTGCGAAATTGCTTATTAACTTACTACGTTGGCCAAGAGAATGGAAATGAATTTTTCGCAATAAGCGGAATCTCTTTTCCTGCGTGTCACTGTTCATTACGTTTTTATGTTGCGAAAATTTCACGCGATCTATATGTAATTAATTTACAGTTCTGTTAGAAGTACGACACGATTCCTTAGATCCACGAAAGGTCCGACAACAGAATTTGTCGCGAATGTAATACAAAAGTGCGGTGAATCCTGCGTCCACGTGTGTATTCAATCAATTTCGTCAACAGGAATGGAAAGTGTCTATACGAAACACGTGGTGTCTCTAAATAGCTGAGACTTCAACGCTATCTCGCCGGCCTATTCAAGTAATTCTCTGCTCAATGACTCGCCCAGGTTATGCATCTGCGATCCTAATTTAGAACACTACCTGTCGCAACGGAGAATGATCGAATCTAATCAAGTGGGCAGAATCTGCGGTGTCGTACGTCGAGGCACAATAGATCAGTATATGTCGTGGTCGGTATCCACTCGACTATGGTCCGTACAATAATAATTCTGCCGACACACCTGACTCTTGTTAATACGTTGCTCAACCTCCTGGCGGCACGGTGAAACCCTTCACCTACTTTGACCCCCGACCTACACAATATTATAGTTGTCTCTTTGTCCGCAGTGTTTCCTCGCAAAAATAACCTCGCGCTAGAAATAATTATCGCGCAAGTGTGTTGGTTCGTATCGTGAAGTAAAAATTGAGAAAGGTATTCCTTTAGAACGATAATAATAATTTCGTACATTGCCATGCGTGGATATATGTATACATGTATTGATTTAAAATGGATTTTGAAAAATTTGCTTTAGAGTGATTAATATGGTGATTAGAAGTTTTTTCAATGCTTTTTCACTTGTGTGGGGATACTTGTAAGTTAATATAGGAAGATCTGTTGATTTACATTATGTGTATTTTATACCATATCACCCAAACTAATACTACACCTACCTGGTGAAATGATTCCCAAATCTATTCACGAAAAATCTTTGCAACGTTACCCTAGTATGTTCAACATCATCTTCGAAATAACGAATAAATTAATGCTAAATCTCCATAACTGTTTGCCATAAACTTCCAGACCGTATAAACAGATTATCGTTACCTCGTCTGAAGCCAATAAAATTCTAAACTATAAAACTTATGACTCAGCCAATGCTCCTGTCGCAACGAATACTTAATAATTCCACGGAAATCAATGAATACGAGAAGCGATCCTGTAAAGCTTCGCATCGAATCGACGTGGTTAAATTGTCCTTCTGTCCTCCACGAAATCTACCGTATCGTAATGTGTATTGCTTCGACTATTCCAGGAGCACGTTGCTCGGTATTAATCCGCGCGTGTACTCGCGCTGAAGTAAGCCGGGATGCGAGGTGTCGAATGATCGCCTTGGCGCGGAAAGCAAAATGAGGGAAGGCGGAACAAAAGAAGAAGGAAGTAAATGAAGCGGAGACGATGCTGCTCGTAACGAGATACCTGTCTTCGACTTTCGTGATTCAATGTAAAACGTCGCCAGGTGACACGAGCAGTTCGTTTCGCATCCTCTAATCCGGGCAGTTACATGTTTTCGAAGTGGCTATTCCGATCTGTACGGAATACAGTCGTGCTTTAATCCGACATATCGGATGTGCGTGCAATCGTCCACGTGTACGAACTGTAATTGCATCGCGTGCATCCTGCAACATTCGACAGTGGGAAACGAGAATTAGACGAGGATGTGCATTCGATGCGTTGGCAGAATATTGACGGATGCACTCCAAGAGTTTTAGGCAAATACAGTGCAGGCATATTGATGTATGCTTCACGTTTCATTTTCGTGGAAATTTGTATTTAATTTTCAATTGTATTTATGGTAATGGTAATTGATTTATCTACGAATCCTTCATATTTTTAAGACACTTTTGTTTTACATTTACCACAGTAGCGTGTCGTCGGACACGAATTTCTAAGGATTACGATATAATTATTCAGATTTATACCATGTCTTTTAAATCTAAATAAATTTTAATTTTAATAGAGAAGCGCTCGATGGAGAGACAGCGCAGTTAAATACTTATATTATTATTAATCCTTGAATTTAATAGGCCAAATATATTCTGCACTTCGCAATATAATAACTTCGTTTGGTGCGCAGTTGGTCAATTGCCGTAATAAATTTTAATTCCGTTTTATTTATCTATATTCGTTACGCGTTCGATCCTGTTATCGTAATTCTGTTCGCGGCATCCCAGGAGAATAATTCGCATTCAGTGATTTTTTTTTCTCGTTACGCAAATTAGCATTAGGTTACCGTACGATGGACGTTGGCATTATCGCGGAATATCCTATTGGCCCATGAAAAACCCACCTCCGACTAACCGTAATAGTAGACGTCTAACGGTACAAATGATAATAATAAAAAAACTAATTTCATCGCGTCGACGTTTTATCCACCAGAGACGAATTTGGTACGCCGATGGTGTCATCGTGTGCGAATCGGTTTGAAGCGTGTAGGCTGCGGTAAAAATTGGAAAATTATACATTCTCTCCCGGTTCGTTTGTCATAAAAGGACGGTGAGAGGATCTTGAGAATCAGGTCACGAGGGTCTGCGAGCTAATGGCTAAACTATTTATGTGCATTACATCCCGTCAACGATGTCACGGGAAGGATGACCTTTCTTCTATGCCCACGCCTCGTAACGTAAGGCTGGACATGAGAATATCCTTTCATATTTATAGTTACTCGAAGGACAATATCGAGTGATAAAATTGCATCCAGTTTAGGTGGTCATATTTTCTCCACGTCATATTGTTCGGTATTTCAGTGTTCAATGCTTTCCTTCTTATTCGTATTGAATGGATTAAATGGGGAGGTCTGACCATTTCCATTTTAATATTCTGTGTAATGTTAACAGTAGCGAGGAGTAATTATGACTTTTATCAATGTGGCATTTAGTAGCTGTTTTTATACAGTGTCCCAGGTATATTGCAGGATTGGGCATTTGATCTGTATTATTGAATTAGTTTATTTTTGCAGTCTTCATAGACAGAATATAATAGAGTTTAAAGAAGACCTAATTAATCGGCTGAATCTCATTCAGTATTAAAGTTTCCCTTTGATGACGTTGGAATGATCTAGCAAGAAACCCATTTGAAATTTTAACGTTCCTCAACAATTCGTTTCGTACCAATTATAGGTGGCTCGAGTCTTTTTAGGATTGTTGTTCGCATTCTTTGTAGAAAATTGCGTATTCTATCCATATTTAGGAGAAATGAGTGATGCAGTGTCTTTGCGAGCTTCTGCCAACTTTGGAACAATGTGACGTTCTTCGATCCATATGGTATAATCGTTTCCAGTGACTACGAGAAAGTCTGTTATTCGTGGATATGACGTACTACATTTACAACACGCACTCTTCGAATTTATACTAAGTAGGTATGGTACTAGCCAACCTTTGGCTGAATCTATTAAAGAATTAATTAAATATATTGAAAAATTATCGAAATCGGTGTGCTGGTGGTACCTCTATATGATTACGAATATTTTGTTCAGCATACATTCGCATACAACATAAGTATCGACTTTTGGCTGAAAGCTAGAGTTTGAATATTTATATTTCGTGCATTTGCTGCGAACCTATAACTATATGAAACTGACGATTTCCAACTTCTCGCGTTATGCGTTTTCTACTGCGTGTATTTTTTAAACAACCTTTTTATCATTTTCGATATCGATATTGTAGGTGCCTGAGCTGCCCGAAATTTCGCCACCTTTTAATTTCCCCCTTTATATGCTTTGAATCTTTAAGTATTTAACAGAAGGACATTGCAAATACATATTGCGAATTGTTCGTGGTTTATGGGAAGAAGCTAAACGTATACAGCGGATAGATACTCCATCTTCCTGCCTAGAATTTGCATTTCTGTGATGCAACTTCACTCGATGATACAAATCTCCCGATGTATTATATCATGCAACTTTTCAGAATAGTGCGTCACTTCATTTTCGTTGAAACAATCGTATTGTTTTCACCTGTGCATTGCACCAATCTTTCCAAGCAAGCGAATGTTCCGCATAATTCACGACACTAAAACAGTATATTCTACCTATTGTTGCCCCCAGCTAGCAATACAAATCATTGCAGTAGTTCGTACCGCAAATTCTTGAAATAATGATCAGTTAGGGATTTGCGAAATGCAATGTTAACGTTCCACACAGCGGTGATCATTATTTTCCATGCGAGGAAAATCAAAGTTTGCATTTTGCTGTTGGAAATATTTATAGTCATCTATTCGAAACGATTTAGAATCTGCCAATCATTTATTTCATTAATTTTAATGTATTATGTACGACGCATCAATATAATGAATTTTTCCTGAACCATCTTTTTGCTAAGAGAGCTTTATATTGTTGTGCTACAAAGCAGCACAAAGTACTACACTTTATTATATTCTGTATAACCTGCACTTCTCATAGTTATTTCGTTCATGTATGTAACATAATGTAACCTGTTGCACTCTGTACGTACTCAAAGAATATTATCTCTTTGTTATTTAGGTAAATAAAATAATGTCCAGGATCAGCAATGGAAATGCGAAATGGCGGTCCTTTTGTCTTGTACGATCTACGGTCTAGGGTCTACTCCGATTTCTCCAGGTGATCTCTGAAAAAGGTGAGTTTGTTCGAGATAACTCGTTGCTGAAGAATTTATGAGGCGTGTGCAAATAGAGCGTGGTGTTTCACGAATTTAGAAAATAGCACCAAGGAAGAAGGTGTTTCCTCGCTTAAAGAAGAAAGGGAAAAATTGCGAAGTTTTAAATGATTATGTGGCTTAAGGGGAAGATAATTTTTCCCTGCTTGTGAGCCTTGGCACGAAGGCCAGGGTTCGCGGCACATACTCACCAAAAATCCTACAGGAATTAAAAACAACAGTGGACTTGCAAAACACGAATCAAAAAACCAGAGCCAGGAAAGAAAAATAATGAATAAAACATACGTATACGATTTGAATCCTCTCGTTGCAAACAGAAGGTTAAGTAAAAATATGCAACAAAAAAATGTTCTAGAAACTGGGGAAACTTAATCAAGCTAATAGAGAATAAAATATCAAGTTACAGGCCGCAAGAGTGGCAAAACTGTAAGAACTCTACAAGAAACGATAGAAAAAGCGTACAAAAAAGTGTTCGAGAAGGAATTTTAAACGAAGCCTGTCACAACGATGACGATAAAAAGGCAGCCAGCTATAATTCCTGTTTAATTAGCGTTACCACACACGAGTGGATACTTGCCAGAGGCGAATTCGGTGGCACATTGTTTCGGTATAGCTACTGTTTACAATTCCACGTACTAATGAGCTTACAAGGCGAAACATCGAGGGAAGATGATAAAGCAAAAGGCAGACGCGGCCTTAAGAGCAAGGTCAGGGTAGGTATATGCGAATGGGTAACTTGAGGCGTATCCATGCTGCACCCATTTCCTCCGAGTCTACATCGAGGGTCTTTCAGCGACGATAAACGCTTCGCTAATATTTGGTTGAATAGACACTGATCGAGGATACACGAAGTGCATTGTGCGCAGCGCTCTGTTCGCGCACTTTGCCCGTACGTGTTCGTTTTGGAACGTGTGCTTTATAAATCCGCGCGGAACCTTGTTATTTCGACCACATAACAGTCAAGCAGAGTTTTTATAAAGTGACCTCCGCTTGAAAATGAGCCGACACGAGTAGAATGTTGATAAAGAATGCAGTTTGTACATTTCAGTATCATATTAAATCACGGGAACTGGTTCTGCAAGTGAACTCTGCAGAATTATTAAGTATAAAATTAATTCGCCTCGCTCAAGTGTACGCGATTTATGAAATGCACGTGAAATTCTCGTTTTCGTTATAACAAGCGCGCCGCTATAAATACCTATAGCGATTACAGTGCACAATATTAATGAGATCGGACCGGCGGAAGACTATTACATAAAATCACCTCGGAAAAAATGTGACTTTTAATCGGGCCAAAGTCAATTTCGTTCGTGCAATTGTTCGTCGACGGGGCAAATTAATCACGCACCCAACGGGTTCTTAATTAACAATAGGCACACGCGCTATGTCATTAACGATACTTATATTAAACTGTACACAGGCTGGAACAATTAGTAAAAGTAAAACAATTTTGCCTCCAGTGATCCTAATATTTCAACGTGCTTCCATTAAAAAAAACAACAAACTCCTCTCCATCCACCTCCGTCCGGCTCCATTCAACATACCCCACGTTCCATTCGTCTCTCTCCAGCTGCAGCGATCCAAGTATCTTTCCAATACGGACATATCGCTCGCATCAATCCCGCCAAGTGCCGCTTGGGAGTCGTGAATAAAGAGCAGGAAGAGGTATACTTAACCTTCCGAGTTAAAGCCAGCCAGGATCGAGCGCGTGTCCCTGATTGCGGTGCAACGACGTGGCTCGTCCTGATGCCGCATGCCGGATTCACGGAATACCGCGTCTAGGAAGTCTAGTTGTGCTTTCTAGACGAGAAAGCGGTCCGCGCCGTCACACGATTCCACGGAATCTTCTTGGTAACTGTTCGAGGATCGGGCAACGAGCGGCTCGTGCTGCTCACTCAAACGGATTTATCCGGAAGAGGTGTCCGTTCGCCCTACACGAAGGGTCTATCCCTCCTTTATCTTTGTCTATCGGCCGTCGTCTTATCTACGTTTATTGGTGGACTAACATGAGCGACGCTACGATTGAGAACGGAGAAACTGAAGTGCCCACGAATGGTTTCGAGCGGCGTCGCTTAATTTTGCATTGCGCTTTTGTATGTCGAAGATGGGATCAGTGGATTTAGGTCGCGGTTACTGAACACGGAGATACCGAGAACAGGTCGCTTTGTTATTGGGTAACGTAGAACTTTGATTATTGGTAATGATATTTAATTGCGTGCGAATTAAACGATTTGTATGACGTTATATGCACAACGTTCTAACGATTTTGTCTGAGAATTGCGGAGGAATGCCGTTCGAAGATGCGATATACACGCGCGTGTTTCTTCGTCAAAGATCTGCGGAACCTTTATCGACAGCTAATAAAGAGTTAATTTAACAGTAGTTAATAAAGGTGTTAATAAAGGACGTAGCATGGACAATAATTTAAATTTATGACACTGTTATCTAGCATACCGGAAAAGAGCATAAATTATCGCCGCGTAAAACAATGTTTCCATGAAATCCAATAATCGGCAGTGTAAACGTCTTTCTTCGGGGAAAGATTTACGACCCATCACATCGAGAGGTCTTCATGACTTCCTTAGCATCTTTATCTCCGTAGAAACGATATTCCGTACTAAGCCCTTCACTGCCATGAAATTTTTGCCAAGATCCAATATAATAGCCTCTCCTGGGCAAAAATAACAGAGATTATTCAAATATCGCATAAAGTATCTCATAACGAACGCACTAACAAGCAACATAATTAGGGATCGATGGCATTAAGAGAGGGATTAAAATTGCCTTTGGCTATTATATAGACACGGCCACAGGGTTGTTAAATAGTACCTATCATCTATCATCAGATTTATAGATCCATATATTTATAAGTCGTTGATTCGGTAAATTATGAAACCGCTTCTGGAAAGCCCTCGATCTTCCTCCGCGAAATGATTCATGAGTTTCTCGTTGAAAAGACGTTATTCTGGCTTTTCGACGTATATTCAGTGTGGCCATAGGTTTGAAACGGAAACGAAACAGGTTTCCAATTTGTTCCGTGGCAATTTTCATAACACTTTGTCTACTATATTTTTTCTGGCTTATATGTCTCGAGACGAATGCGGTTTTTTTCTGTCACCACTTAAGGGTGCAACTGGGCCGATGAAGAAATGCGTGCGAAGTATCTTGCCGAGTACAACCTTCTACTAAAAGTTTGTACAATTCGGCGATCTTCTTTTCGAGACATCCGTTCGTCAAATTAACAATTATTAAACTCTAATTTTGCCAGTTCCACGCGTCACTCCCTACATAGCGAGATTTACGAATCACCGGTATGAGGAATTTCAGGAAACGATTAAGACGATTGGATGGCCTGGGTTAATGGTGATTGATGATTGCGTTTAGGGTGCTAACTCGATGGTCGAAGCTAACGAGCCTTCCTTCTTCCTGCATAGACCCTCCGGGGTAAAGCTGACTCACGAACTTGTCAGCTATCGTCTACTAAACAATCAGATGTTTGGTATTGATTATTATTTGGACACCGTCATCCTTGTCATGATGGCCAGATAACGAGTGAACAGACTGGGTGAAATTGAAATTCGACGCAAGACGTGTAAGATTTCGACGGCACGTGCAGGCAAACGATTGGACAAATGTATCTAATTAATTTCACCCGAAACTGGATTTTCAATCGCAAGAAATTGGAATTTCTTTCTTGCACGCGACTATTGTATTGCAGACGACGCTTGAAATGCATCTATCGAAAAATTCGATGGCAAGAAAATTATAACGGCCAAAAGATCTCGATGGTATATTGTATTTCTGTGTAAAAGGATCCGGTTTCTCAATCTTATGGTAACGATGTTTTCTGTGGTTCTGAAAAAATTGTATTATCGTTATTTTCAATAAACCCGTTCGAACATCTCTCACCGCGCAAACTATATTAGGTTCTCTTTCTTGCACTTTAACAAACGTAAAAAAAACAGCATGCCACCATTCCCTCATATCAATCGCCGTCGCATTTTAATTGAACCGAAATCATTATCCAATTATTAAATCTACAATAACGCTTGCCAATCGCCCATCCACCGGACCCCGCAATCTCGGTCCCCATTCAATTAAACGTTTCCCCAAATCCATTACCAGTGATACTCTAATAGCAGCAAAATTTATAACAGCAATTTCTCGATCAGCGCGTTCTAATCAACTAATATTACGCGCAGATCCATTCTCGCGGCGGCAGCACCTTTTATATGGTCTCTAGACACGTAACGACGTTCTGCACGACCTAACGAGGGGCCAAATATCCAAGAGGACGTTACGCCCTGGGCCTAGACAAAAAAGGTGCTCGAAAACCGCAGCCCAGTATTGGCCGGCCGCTTTAAACGTCTGAATTCCCTAATCTAGTCCCCGGACCCAGGGATCTTAAGTGGCGGCATAGGTGTATAATAGGGTCTGCGTCTGACCCTCCGGGCTACTCTATAAGTAGAAACCCCGAGTATTGCCTCTTCAAGGTTGTTAGGGAATGAACCCCACTGTATTTCTACAGTTCATTGCTTTTTTCGAAGTTTTTCTGGCGTTGCCTGTGATTCGTGGCGCAATACACGTTAAATCTATTATCAGGTATTGGTTGCGCAAGGTTTAAAGCTTCGCGACAATAATGGGTATTTCGAGTTTATATGGAACGACGTTTTATTACTGCCATTTCGTTTGTTTCGATATCGCTGGTGGTTCTGGACAGGATTGTGTTCTGTGGAGTAGAGGGAATTTTAAGTAGGGAAAAAGTATCAATTAGTACGAATTAGAAATGTTGATGGTTAAGCATACTTGGGTGCTCGCTGCACTTTGATAAATTCAAACCTTTCTTCTATCGTCGGGCGTCAATTTTCACCAGAAGAAAGGGAAGAATGAAAGGAGCAGGGCTGTACCCTCTTCGAATCCTGATCGAAACAATAATCTCTCATAGTTAAAATTCATCACGCGTACTTTATTTCTCCCGGCGAAGACCAAACCCCATCGAGGTCCATTCGATTTAACCCTTTCCGGTCTGCACACGCCAGAGCCGGCATAACGATTGGTTCCACGCAGGTTTCGAATCGACGGTCCTACCCTAAGCTCTGCAAGAGAACAGTCCCCGGCAAGTCGAAGCTAGTTTAAAAATTCATTCCCAAATGGAACGTCATAATGCATCATTCGGCGATGTCTGAGTTAAATGTTAATTGAATCTTGGGCGAATTTATGCACACTCTAAATATAGGAGGTTCGTAGTACGGTGGTTAAAGCATTACGCGTGAAAAGTGTGGGCGGTGTATGTTCACGATGGTATTAAAATGTAAATTCGCCCATGGGAACCAGTTCGTTACAATCGTAGACGAGAATAGAATACAGATTGTTCTTTATCGCGTTGATGATTGCTTATCGCTGCGCGGTATAACAAGCGGTTGTTAATTAAACTGGTATTTTGCAAGATGTCCTGCGTTATATAGGGATTCGGTAGATGTGGGGCACGTTTTAAGATTACCCATTGGGGTAACAAGTAATAAATATGCATGTATAAGAGAGACTTTATTTGTAATGCGAATATTAGTAAAGGATTGCAGTATCTTCGAGCTTCTGGTAATAATTAACTGCGATGTGACTTCAAATAAACCACCGATTACATTCTCGTGGAGGTAACAATAATAGTATTTTTTCCACCTGAACAATGGTCCTGGTATGCAATTCGCTTTTTCGCCGAACATATTTAGAATTTTCTTCAATTCGTGGAAAACACTTGACTCGAATTATTAACTTGCAATTAGTTTTGACGCATTGACCAAGCTATACAAAGGAATACAAATAACGTCCAGCTAATGATGAATAGGTATAAAAAAATAGATCAGGGAATCGTTAAATTGGCTATCGCGGCGCTCGGAGGAAAGATCATTAAAGATTCGGCGGACGAATAGAAGAAAGATGAGTCCGGCAGATATGTCGAATCCAGGCCAACCTATACATCACCGTTGTGACCAATTAGAAGCGGCGTCTCTTAACGAAAAGAACTACCGAAAACAACTACCGAAAACGAGGAAGAGGTCTCCAGGCTCAAGAACCCGAATCCGACTTCTATTGTTACAATAGGACAAAGGGGCCGAATGACGCTGAACGAAAAATCGATCTCGTTTCGAGCGTGGTTTCGGTCGGAGAATCGTGGAAGATCGATGTCAGATGATTCGATACTCATGCAAATTTCTTTCAATTATTCCTTGCAAAATGTTTAGTTGGAACGATTGTTTACTTCGAATTCTATTATTAATTATTGTAAAACAGATTTCTGGTGAAATCTGAACTCTTTAACTGTTCTTTAAAAAACGGTAATAGATGGCTGTTCTTTATTCTTTATCACCAAGGATATTAATAACAGGAAGGGGAGAAAACTTATAAGCAGCAATACGAGTTACCAAAATAAATTATAACAGAAAAATGCACGGTAACATTGCCCATGATTTGTGAAAGCAAGACAAAGCAAGACGAACGTTACAGATTACAGATATGCGGTACAATTTTCACAATTCCATGCAAAATGGAGACCTCGATCGTAACCGTATAAATTATGTCGACAGATTGTAACTACAGTGTTGGATTTCTGGATTGATTTTCCCGTTTGGCGGCAAATAAATCTTATCGTCGTTAAAATCGACAACAAATCACGCTATTCGATGGCATCGATTTTATCGACAACAATTAGGCCCTAATATTCCGGCATATAATATCGAGGGGAAACGATATACCCACCTACTCGTCGAGACGGAAAACAATAACACGTTACAACGACGGTGGAACGACACCTGACACTCGTTACGTTGGCGTCAGCGAACAATAGCGTTTAAGCACCTTTGCGAAGGACAAGTATCAATGACGACTCGTGCTGGTTGATCTGCTTACACGCAAGATGCACACAGTGCCTTTAGTTCGTCATTCGTAACGGCAGAACGGACGAGACACGAGTCAACGTACAAAAATCGCGTTCGCTCGGAGTGGCGTATTTGAAGGAGCGGCGAAATTTGAGGAGCTCAAGCACCTTACGTACCGATATGACGTTACACCTCAGGTTCCGAGAAAGTGTGAACACGTCATCGTGCAATTTCGAACGACTACTTGTCGCTTCGTAACAAATGAATGAAATGTACAAATTCGACAAACTGATCAACAATGATTACCAACATCACGGTGGGAATTTCTCGATTCGCCACGGAAAGAAATCCACCGGGTCGAGTGAAACGTTCGCCGATGCCGTGACACGTTCGACCGCAAAAACGTGCGGTCCAAAGCAGCATCCGTAAGCGTGAATTCACCTGCGAGAGGAGACCGGTTGGTAGTGTAAGCGTTTTCTTCGGTGTCTAGCCGCGTGCACGCACTCCACGCTTCTTTGGTGAACACGCGCGCGCGCGAGTGAGAGCTAGTGTCCGTTCGCCAGTGTGCGGTGTACGGCGACCTTGACTCAATGTCACATACTTGTCGAGTTGAACAGTGATGCGGCGTGCACGCACCTTTACGCGCATCGACATTTATGCGTACACGCGTGCCTTTGTCGAGTGTTAAGCTGACATAAGCGTTGAGACGTCACGTTGTGACAGAGGTGTCGCAGGGTCGGGAGAAAGGGTTGGAAATGGATGACTGCTTACAGTACGACATACTGTTAATCGATCTGTTCGATTTCATTTTGGTACCGGTTAAGCTGTTTGGCCCGTAAGGCTGTTGATATTACTGCGTTAGTTAACTGCTAACAGGGTAAACTTTTTAATAGATGTAAAATCCGTTTAAGTTTCCCCCGAGGAAGAAGTTAATGCATAGTCGTGTTCGAGCGTCGGTAAATGAACATTCGATAATGAATTCTTTATGGTAAATGTGAATAAATGTCAAGGACTGACGTGTAAATTAATTGTTGAAAGAGTTGAAAATAGAATGAAATTATCAATATTAACATTCTACAATATTTATTCCGATTCGAAGAGTTCCTCTCTCTACGGTGAAATATCTCGCAGTAGCTGATTTCTGTAATACCATTAACAAGTCTATTTTAATCTCACAGGAGATCGCTTTCACATACGAATGCATAAAATTGAGTAAAAGTAAGACTGGACCACCAGCAGGTGCCATTAACATTCCAATCGTTGAACTATGCTCAATGCGGGGTTCAAAACAGTGAGCAACACAAAGTAATTACGGATAATGGCAACTAAACTAAAGATTCTTATTATCCATTGCTTCCACATTCTAGGCGTCCACGAAAGACATTCATAATGCATGGAAATTCCTTCGAATTCAAACTGGAATCCTGTAATTTTTTTTTGCGTGCAAAAACACAGGTAGTTATCGCGGGTGAAATGCAGCGCAATTACGATATAATTTTCGTGGTCGGTTGCGTTACCCAGGTGGGCAAGTATTTTATTCAATGTTTTACGTTCTGGTGCCTCGAAGTGTCGATTGTTGAAAGATGAGGAAAGAAATTGTGGCCGACTCTCGTCACCACTTCGCACCTGTATTTCGCCAATGAATTTATTTCAAAGTTGAAATTAACTTCGAATATTAATTTTCGAAATCTAACACGCTACTGTTTGCTACCGTTATGGGAAAGATCTCTATGACGGCGTTCACAGAAATATCATTATCCCCACTTCAACATCGTTTCCATTCACTTGGAATTGTACGTTAACGTTTCGCCCGTACGCTTCGTTTCGAGGCCTATAATTTGGTACTACCATAAAAGGAAATCGCAATCGCCCGGCGTTGATCTATATCTGGTTCAATAGTTGATAGACAAGAATATTTAATATTCTCTCGACTTGCCGAACGACAGGGTACGGACGTGGCATTCGAAGGTGTACAACAACAATTTTGTCAAGCACGCAATGTTGAGCGATAAATAAATTCATAATTTCTCAAGCGAGAATATCACTGAGCTATGTCAAATTTACTACAAACTTTAATTTCTCTCAGACGCACACTGTTAAACGAGTGTACACTTTCAAATATCAGAAATCAAAGATCGTTCCAGTCGAAGTAGGTCGCATTATATTTCCGAAATTTTTGACCAACAAGCGAATTCATTCGTTCCAGATTACGATAAATAAGATATTACAAATTATAATAAATAACGTTGCTTACAAGTTACTCAGCCACCGGGTTGTTTCCCTCATCCACTTTTCATGCACAACGTTAACCGTATCGTTGTATCTGTTCCCTCGTAACACGAATAATTATCCCCCGAAATAATCATTGCAACCGTCAGAGGAAGAAGACTTCCGGTGGCCTCCTTTTACGCGGACCCATTTAACGAGAGCCAATGACGCGATCACGGAAACAGAGGCACTTGTTTCTCGAAACGTTCGCTTCCGCGTGTTCCATTATTAATTAGGGTTCCCCCGTAACGACACCGAGGTTCCTCGATTGTGTACACGAATAGAAATCGAGCAACCGACCGAGTTACATCACGTTCACTCTGGAGCGATACCCGAATCGTGAGAAACGCCTCCATCGTTGGACCTGTGTTGCTCGTCAAACGATTTCCGCCAATGTCTTTCCCTGTCGCAGTTACTAGAGCGACATTAGATTCGCAGGAAATAGGGCAGAAAATACGACGAATTATTTTCGATCGCGAAACGCTCTCAGCATTATCCTTTCGCGTGACAAGCCGCGAGTGTGGCAATAATTCTGGCTGAAATCTAACTTCCCCCGACGAACGAACTGGTCCGACTTGTGTTCAAACCGTTCGATGTCGCAAGACATTCTCACGGACATGGATCTGAAACGTGGGGGAATTTTAGTCGAGTTCAATTTGTGAATGGTTTAGCACGAAGGGAGGGGAAGAATTGAGAGAATTGATTTTTCTACGATTTAGCTCTTGCCTGTTTCGATTGGGAAGACTTTCGTCGTATATTATAAATACATTATGGACTTATTGAAACGGTTGTGTACTGAATAGTACAGTTTCTCTGCCTTCAAAAATCTAATATTAAAATAATAATGGAGAGATAGTTTAATGGAGCTTATCATCCTCCATTGAATTCTGCAAAAATACGTCGTCGCTGAATTTGGCATTCGAGCGATTCTCGATAAATTTACATATTACAAAACGTCGGGTCGACAGTTTTCTCTGACGACGGAACGATCTGCAATAAACGAACTACCAGAAAGCGTAAGTCGCTGTACGGAGAGACGGTGACTGTTGACAGAAAATTGAGTGGAAATTAATTAAATGTCAATACGCGCGCCGCATTAACATAAACGCAACGATGCACCGAAGCTGCAGGGGATCACATAGTAAATTAATTATTACGTCCGCGAGATTTGCATGACGCGTGACGAGTCAACTTGTCCTCCCACCTCGATAGGATATAACTTTGTTAATGGTATAACGCCTAGAGAAATAGGAAGCTTACTGACACTCGCTCAGCCAGTGTACGCTTAATTGGCTAGATAAAAGAACGATCGGCTGTTCGGGCGATGACGCGAATAGAGGAACGCGTGAGAACTGTCTGACAAACGTTTCGCATTAAACTGCCCACGCGATATGTATCCTTTATCGCTTCTTTAATGCAGGTGCATAATTCCGGCCTGGCTAGGAACGGGTGTACCACATGGAGAAACGCTCAGAATTCGCCGGAAGTTACGCAAGCGAGCGACGATAACCGAGGTGCCAGGCGATGATGAGTGTGTACGTGGTGTCGATTGGCGCCGGCGAAGCGAAAGTCGGCTAGCATCCTTCTCTCGATTCGACGACTCTCCCTTTTCTGTTCCTGCACTCGCCAATTGCATGCGAACGAGTGCTCGTCGCGTGGGCCAACAATAGTCACGATGGAAGAGATACCGTGGAAAAGCTCCGAAAAGTGAAACAGAAACGACGTAAGGAAGTCCGGCGATAAGTATGAAACTTGTAAATGGTGCAAGGTGAATTTGTTCCTTGGGGCTGTGGAAATTTTGTCACGGACGTTAGATGTTAATAAATTTCGTGGTACAGCTTTTCCGGATTTTGTTTAAATTTTCCGCGATAAGATTCCAAGTGGCTTCGAATGGGACCAAACATTGTTGCGACCAGATTGTATTAGCTGTTCACGGTTCACAGTTAATTCTAGCAAGAAACAAATCGACCAAATAATAAATATAGTTTTAACGAACGCAGTTATCTCTGTAATCATGGGACGGTAATCATTATTCTTAGCTGAATTCCTGATCTCCATGCGTCGCCGCCGCCGTCGTTCTCATTTTATGCTCCATTGAAATAGCGGCCCCGGGATTTTCGTTGCTCGTAAATCACGAAAATCAAGGTACACCAAATTTGGTGCTACAAATTTCTGTAAAACGGTCACGAGGTCATTTTTCCAGTTTATTATACACATTTCAGAACTACTGTGCTACTTAAACAGCATTTCACTGTAAAGCAATTGAAATTCTTTATCTATCCTGTACAATCGAAAACAAGCTCAAAAAAAGTCCATGCAAGAGAACCTAGTAGAACTTCCAAACGAGACCAGCTTTAACGCATATTTCTTAGATAAAGGCCGTTTCATCCACAATTAGCAAAATCTCCGTCGAGCTTCTTAAATCTCACCAATCCTAAGAACCGATCCCGTTTCGGCTACTTAGCAGGCGTAACCCACTCCCGATAAAGAACACCTTCTTATATCCACCTGACGCTGTAATAACGCGTAAAAACATTGGCCTTACTTTAAGAGTAACGTTATCTCAACAAATTTATTACCAGCCGCAGCGAGCCGAGTCCCCTAATTAATTCATGCAACATCAGAGAACGAGGATCCAGGTTTCTCAATGCCGGGCTGGAATGTTACAACTTTGCTCTGTCGAGGCATCTCCGTTCGAACTCTCACAGCTGGAAGATGGTAAGTGAATCGCGAGCCCAGTTGCACAACGACTCTCCTTTCAACCTCTCTTTCTCTTCCCGTCCTCCCCCTTCGTTCATCCCGATGCTAGCTCTCCTCCTTCTTGAATCCTCGCGAAAAAGGGGAGGCAGAAGAGGCTGAAGAAAAAGCAGAAGGAGAGCGAGAAGGCGACGCGGACGAAGTAGAAGGAAAAGAACAACAAGCGGACGAAGAAGAAGAAGAAGAAGAAGAAGATGAAGACGAAGAAGATGGCACGGGAACACAGGCTGCACTGCCGTCTAATGAATAGTTGGGTCAGGCTGCCGGCCGGGTAAATGCTGAGAATTAACCGCCTCCTTCTTGACATTTCGCTCGGAAGAGGATCTTTTCCAGCGCTGGCCGGCCAGAGAAAGGTGCACGGATTCTTCTTCTCACTCCTCTATCACGGGCCATTAGATGGTGGGGCGAGATAGAGGAGACAAAGTGTGCAGTCCGTTCAGAAAACGGACGAAGGATTAGTTCAGGGGCACGGCTAATTGCCCAAAAACTCTCTTTCCGCCATAATGGACGAAATTCGTGGCGGCGCGGACGCGATACGCGACTGGTCCCCTTAAAACCGCCGTCTCCCGCGCTCGCGCTGCCCTCTAATTCGAGGAATCCGCTTTGGAGAAAAGGAAAGCAGCAACGTGGACGCTGGCGGTAAGGCTGTTAGCTTGGACCAACGAGAAACGTTATCTTCCCCCGGAGTTCGCCTTTTGGCTTTTCGTGAGCCGGAACGTTTTACGGCGGTTGTTCTGTTCACGAAACTTGACCGGCGTGATTTAATGCCATATTGAGACTTCGAATTAGCATAGCTGACTGGGGGAAAAATAAAGAGCCGAGGGCCGAACCACGGCCGTGATCTAATGTCGCTGGCATTTCGCGCGGTTCCTTGGTTTCACGATAATTCGGCGACGGGAAGATCGACGAGAGGCGAGTCCGTGGATTTTGAACGGTGCCTCTTGTAGCCGGCAGACTTTGTAACATAAGCGCGGAACTCGGTGGTCGATTTAATATTAGATTTTATTTCCGAAGCGGTCTACCAGATGCCTGTCATTGAACGATAGCCGTTACTGGGGGGCATTATAATTGTCCGACGCGGTTTCGCCGATCGGAATCGGACCACTTTATTCCCAATGGATTTCACGGGAACGCGCAGGGGTGTTGGAAACGCGGGCAGTAAAGTATTATTATAGATTGGTGCGCGTTTGAAATCGCGATTATTTACGGCACGAATAAAACGCAACGCGCGAAGCATTTTTCGCGAAAGTTCCGTTCAAGTGGCCGTACAACTTTCGGCCGTAACAACTGTTATATTTCACCGGCGCGAAATAGGTTGATTTAAAAAATCGATAAATTGCATAGCCGCCGCCGTGTACGAATAGAGGCGTGCTATCGGCCACCGTAGCTGCAGAGTCGCGACATATTTCGAATTCCTGCCACGACAAAAACACCGTGTATGTTAATTATCCGTAACGCAACTGTGCCGCGCACGTTTCTCGAGATAATGGCACGCATAGGTGCCGGAATGACTCGCGTATCGGAAGCAATAACTGGGGCAATCGGGCCGGCCATAATCTTTCGACTTGCAGCTGCAACGGATCCCGGCGAATTCAGATAGTGTCGTGAAAGCACGCGGATAATACGTATGCACGTTCTACGATCGATAAAAACGGGAGAATGTCTTTGCGGCACGGCCCGTATATTTTTGAACGATGAAAAGGCGGTGGCTGTGATCAAAAGCTGGTACCCGGATCGTTCCGAATAACACCGATACGGTGGAACGAAAAGAAACACGTCCCACGCGTGCCGCGTGTCGTTAAACTTTTTTAATAAAAAAGTTTTTCACAGCGGTCGTCGTTCTGCGATTCCGGCCGGTTACCCCGACTCGATTAGATCGGGTGAAAGCGCAGTTTCGTCGTCGGATAATTCGATCGGCGGTCGTTCTTTACGAAACGGACGGCGAGGGGTAACGCGAAAATGGGATCGAAAATGTGTTAGCGAAGCGTTAGTGAAACGAACACTCGCGCTTAAACGATACCCGTGTCGAGAATTTTGGGTGGGACGTGCCACGTTCAATCCGCTATCGGGCGATTCGATAAGCATTTTACGACGCACTCGAAAGCTTTGTATTCCCTTTGAACAGCTCCGGCTTATGCCTTCCTTTTGGAGCTGCGCCGTCGATGCGCGGTTATGAGCAGAGATTAGAATGCCTGATATTTTCACTACCAGCAACGAGCGAACGATGTTTGCGTAATAAAGTACGTAGAAAAATGGGCGACAGTCTATTCCAATCGGCCGACATATTCGGCGTGTCGGAAGAAAATCGTCACTTCGTTTGCATACGCGACTGTTCATCTAATAATATATTATAACACGCGATGAACGGTGAGACCGACAGCAGAAAATTGAAAATATGAAATAATTACAGAGAGAATTGTATAACAGGCGAAGCTAGAAAAGGCACCGCTATACTCTCCAAAATAGATTCTGCTGCGTTTAAAATATAATATCCAAAGCTTATGCTGTAAAAACATGCCTGAATTGATAATTAAAAACGACGGCGAGTATATTTTTCCCGGTCGCTTTCGTATGCAAGTCGTATCGACTTCCACTGCGAAATTACTAATTCGTCATTTTCTAGTAAAATGACCATGAATTCGCATTTAAGTATTACGGCCACTGAAGATTAAGACCGAGATCATACACATATGCTAATTTACGCGTATAAAATATCGCGCGAAGCGGATGGCAAAATAGCGCAAGCCCGAGCAAGATATAGGGATAAAAGATGGCGTTAAAGGAGAGACGGAAAGCGGCCGTGGCCCTCCGGTGGCGCGGCAACGCTAATTAAAACGTCTATGCAAATCTCTCTAATTGATGAGTCCGCCTCTATAAATCGCGAGTCGCCTGCAATTAATGCCTTATAAAATTCCTTGCGACGATTCGCGCTGTTCTGCCGCGAATCGCGTGTGTATATGCGTCATCTCCGTAACCAGATTAACCCTGACGCCGTATTCTCGTCGATATTAATTTTCACAGGTTTCACCCGCGAGAATTTTCGTAACAACATTATTCCGTGCCCGACTATTCTTCCGTACTTACGTGATTAATTTTCGAAAGTTCAAGTTTCTACTTTATTCGCGATATGGTTATAAATCGTCGACTTCTGCATTCCAATTGAAATTTTCGCGAACGTGTGAACAGACAATTATTGATCTCTTTATTTGTTCCCAATAAGCGTACCATTGCGAGTAAATATTTTGTTGCAGTTGATGGTATTTAAGAGTGCGCATTCTGGTACTTGCTATTAATATTGTTGTAACTTTTACAAACCGCACTTCTATGGTAATAAAGCATCGACTTTTGGAGTATGATTACAAATATCATTCGCTGCTGCGTTTCTAGTCGACGGTCGTCGAACATTATCGCGTGAACATTATATTTTCCATCGAACCCTTAAACCGTCGGCCGACAAAGAAACGCCGTTTGCACTGAAACGCTTTATGCCCCTGTAACCTTAGAACGTCCCTGGAAAATTAATTGGATCCACGATTGCACATGAAGGGTACAAAACGACCGGGGTTGAGGGATAATGAAAGATTCGCTTTCATTGAAATCGAATGATTCGAGGCACGTACAGCGTGAATTAGTTAAGCCAACCAAGCGTTTAATACATAGGCAAAGATAATGACACGATAATCTGAAGGGGGATGGTGGGGGAGGAGTAAAAATGAAAGTGGTCGAAAGTATCTGCCGTTAATGGCGCTAACGTATTCAGTGCCGCGGATATAATACGTTATCTTCGACGAGTCGACGGCAATTATTATTTAACGATAAGCCATAAACACGGTGAACGGAAACGCCCCGCTCGTCTTCGATCCGTGGATAAAACATAGTTACCTGTGATAAAAGGTGTGCAACCCGGTGGATACCCGTGTGTACAACATAAAACCGCGCGTATGAAATATCTATCGATGTTGCATACGTTCAGCGAATAATAAACTATACAAATCGGCCCCTATTAAATCTTTATTACTTGTGTATCAAATACAGAGGGGTACGGCTAAATAATCTAGTCTAGTCTGTGGTCAGGGTGTAGGAAAACGGCGAATACATAACGTCAAGGGATATCGGTAGCGATGGGCACGATACTTGTCAATTGTTACCGATTCAATTGCAATAGGGCACCATTGAATCAAATCACCGCCGAACAAATGTTAGTTTTAAATTGAATTGAAACCTTTCAAGCTGCTATTTTTTTGAGGGTGTATACTTGGTCTCGTCGTCCCTTAACAGTTCCGCCCCACAAAATGATCTAAACACCTCTAAAATACATAATACATATATCCAAAATATGCACCGAATAATTCGCATTCCAATCCTGACATTTTTTCACAACCATCGACGTCGGACATTTCGTATCCTTCTTCATTGCTGAATGCTTCTCAGCAAGTACACGATTGTTGAATTGCTCTGAAGCCCCGTTATGGAATTAGATCACTCCCATCACTAGATATCGGACAAAGATAAAGGAGCGTGCACACTGGCCTATGATTGGTCGTGGTCGTCGTCGTGATCGTCGTCGTCGTCGTCGTCGTCGTCGTCGTCGTCCGTGTGCTCGCCGGTCGGCTTGATTTAAGGCGGTTGTCGTGGCGCCCGGTTATTGCAATCGTTAATCGACGTTTCGTAGGTTAGCGCAATTAAGTTGGACGTGCGCACCAATCAGACGGCGGCAGGTCGCATTAACGCACGCGATGCACTGGCCGCGCATAATCGTCATAATTATCAATGATGACGGATCGTTCCGTCACACGCGCTAATTATTGCCGGCGAGGACGGCCGTCGGGCTCGTATCGCCGTAGGCGTAAATCGCTTGCTCGCGCGAGCTCTTTGCGCTTGTAATGAATTTTTCTCGCGTCCCATCGGCATGTAACGTAGCATTTATGTATACAGTTGGAACGACGGAACGCCACACGATTCAGCTCGATAAGTCGAACGAAGACGGGTCGCAGTCGCGGTGCTGCCGTAGATGTTGCTGCTGTTGCAGCTTGCGGTTCGCGGTTTGCTGGCGCTTAAGCAGTCCTGGGGATTTTTCCACGAATACATTATCCGCCCGGGACGGTTAATTGGTCTGGGAAAATTCGCGGAACGGATCGTGGAAGATTCGATTGGGACATCGGTCTCCGGTTTTATTGTTACGCAACTTGGTGCACTTGCCGGAGTCCTTAATAGTTTGCCAATCGTCAAAGCGTACCTGTGGTTGATCGCGGTAGAATTTGCCGCGGTGAAAGCTCGGTTCCGGGACTGTTGATTGTATGAAAAGTTTGGACGAATATGATGATGTTTTTATTTTTATTTTTCATTGACGAGTATACTCGTCATTCAGAGCTAAATGGTTGATCCGCGTCGAAGTCGAATGTAACATTGCGAAAAAATACGCCGGGTTTAAGCGTAACGTGTAATACTACGAAATTGGAAAATGACATGATTATTTAATGGAAATGGCAGTGAATACCCCATCATCATTTCGCTACGGTGGTTATGGCCCATATGAATTTTTCGTCTGTTATTTTCACTTCATAATATTGTCGGAATGGCGATCGAGTATCTGGAAAAGTGGCGCTATGGCTCATCGACGCCGAGAAATTAAAAGATGACGGGGTTGTTTGCGCAGGGTGACATATAATCATTATAATCCAGCATGATGATGGATCATTCCGAGGGGCTCGATGATCGGTGATTATTTCTGCACGATCGCTGCTCGATTGCGATATGATAAAGTGTATACACAGAAAACTTCTTTTTAAATTACCACCGGGTTGCATAATGTCTTCGATCGATATCCAAACATCTTTTCTCCGCACAAATTGATTCATACGAATTCACTTTTAACAACCCGTGACTTATTCAAGGGAATGCTTAAAAAATTTTAAATTAACTTCGTATTAATCACAAAGAATATTGGCCGAAGTGAAAACCGGCAACCTTCAAACGGAACGAAAATCCAGCCGACAAATCTGAATAATTTTGAAAGTATAATATATAGAAGTATCAATTTTAAAGCGGCGAAATAAAGAAATCTCGCGCGATCTTCGTCTAACGATCGTGGGCGTATGCTGTTCGTACGTTTAGGAGAAAAGGACGACCACGTCGCATCGCCGAATTGAACGACACTCCCAGATATATCCCAGGTGCTTTGAGACCGATTTCGAGGTCCTTAACCTTCTGCAGAAATTGTCGCGTGACGTCATCGGGGATTTAAGAAGATGACGCTATCGGCCGATCGTGTGGGTTAACCTGCTGTGTTAGCGCCGCTTTTCGTTCGGTCATTCTGTTATACATGTCTCTTCCTACCGGGCGTATCTAGCATGCCGTGTACACCGTTCGACAAAAAAAAGTATGTTCTGCCGAGTAGTAAAAATTTATGGCGACGAGACTGGCTTCGGTCTGTATCGTGTACGGGAACTTCGAAACAGAACTAAACGATCTACTCGCTCCTAATTTTAATAAACAGGCTTTTGCATGCGCATACGTTTGAAAAAGCTGTACTTGAGTAGATAGCTAAAGAAATATTGTGGTAATTGCGGTATACCCGTGGTGCATTAATGTGAGTTCCTGCAAACATTGTCCTTCGGCTTGTTACGAGTGGTATTTATTGAAAAGCTCGATTATGCAAGTAATCAGTAGTTGATAAGACGGCAAAGATAAATGAAATTCGATCAAGTATCTGGAACACGTGTCGATAAATTTTCAATATTTAATTCGAGTATGATTAAACTCTCCGCACGGTGTGGTTCACCCACGCCATTGAAAATAAAGGAATCTATCAGTAACAACCTTTACTGAATTACTTTAATGCAACGTCAAATTTAAGAACGCAAATGAATGCATTAATTTCAATTACATAAGGATATTAAAAAGAAATGTTTCTATGATCATATTCAACCCATCTTCGTTAAGATCACCGTGTATTTACGATGTACGTCTATGGGTTATTTTTGCTACAAACCAGTGTAGTAGAACCGAGCTAAAATGTCATTGAATAAATCGTACAACTTAATTGCACGATGGTTTTATTGTTGACAGTAACATATTACACACGGCTGGTTGGTATCCAAACTTACGATTGGTGGAATCTAGCCGTGACAATCTTTTAATCTGCGCAATTCATCTTTACTGAATCCTTAGATACAAGCCTGTGCGTGAAGCAGCTGTCGTGTTCCCTGTAGAAATAAGAATCCTAATTGGTCGCTACTTGTGAATGTGTAAACGATTAATCATTTATACCTTGGTGCTGATTCTCCACTGCGAGCAGTAATATGTTTCATAGCGTCTTAAACAGATATGCACTAGACTTGAATTAATATAATCTGCGGTGTAAAATAATAACCGATGCCCGAAATATCTTATCGCTCGACAACTTCATTTTCCTTATCGCGCGAAATGACTTCGGTGAAATGCATAAATTAGTCCAGAATAATATTTAATTGCAAATAATCCTTTCGACTAAAACGTAACAGGGTATTGTATACGAAAGATACATATATTACAACAAATCTTGCATTCCATTCGGTACAAATGTTTTCTACCTCAGTATATTTCGAAATCAAGATAAACTTCACTCACCCGTTCTAGTAACTCAGCACAATAAATATTTCGAACCAGCCATTCCATTCGATTAATAAATATTGCATTCAACCACCGTTTAGCCGACAATTAGCGATCCACGAATTACGAACAACCGACGATACCTGACAGAACATTCATTACCAGCGTGGTTTGCTTGCATTAATGGCCCGCCACAAATAACCAACGAGTACCAATATCGTTAAACGCGTACACAACAACCCCCCTCCGTTGCAGAGACAACATCCCCGAAGCTCGAGCCCAAAATCGCTTGCTTAATTCGACGCGGTTCTTCGTGGCGGAGGTGCACGGGCATACCGGCGAGGCATAGTCGCGAAATCGCGACGATATTTTAATGCTAGAACGGGCCGATCTCTCGTGCCGAGGCAGACCGAGGCAAAACAACCTTCGATGGGACTAAGTAGGTATCGGCGAATGAGGGATGCGTGGGAAGCTAGTCTGGTGGTAGTGGTGGGCGATCTGCCTACGTCCCGCGGGATAATAAATCTGGACTGGGGGCCTAGGTTAGGCTCGGCACGATCTAAATACATACGTACAGGACGCCGTTTACACGCGTATGCTGGCTTCGCGTTAACTCTCCGCTAAGAGAAATCTCCCTCTTCCTGGTGCCTTAATTGGAGTCTGTCCGCTACGATCCTCCTTCTCCGCCGCCATCTCCACCCTGCCCTTGTTTGCGAGCGCGCCTTTATGAATATTGATCGTGCCTTACGGAGGACCCCGGTTTTTTTTCGCATTCCGGAAGGTCGAGACGCCGGACTCTTTTTCTCGCTCCCTTCTAAAACATCGCCTAGGGTACGCGCATAAGCAACAATGGATAATGCGTGACGGTGCTCGACGTTGTTGAAGGAGGCGTTCTTAGTTAGTGGCGACGGCGTCGAATGTCGTCTGTTTGGGGCAGACGTCGATGGGAAGCTTTGAATCGGGGTAAATCAATCGCGTCGGTGACCCACGGGCGTGGTCGGTTTTGTATTTATTTTTCTTAGAATAAATATTATCTTGCAATTCTTTTTCCTGTAATGGTGAAGTTTTGCAGTAAAGACAGGCCCTTATTTTGTTCTGTACAAATTCGTTTGCGTGTTAGGGATTCGATGTCGCGCTGTTGGCTGGTTTTGTCTACGATGTGACGTGTTAATAGAAATTACTGTGTGTTTCTTTATGGTCTTTATGCTGGGTTTTTTTTTTTAATTGCAATTGAAGGGAAATTCGGAATCCCTGGTGCACTTAATATTGTTATTTGTATGTTTAAAATTAATTTCTAGTATTATAGTTATCCTGACGACTAGTTTTCGCATATGATTGAAATTCTTGCGATTTTTAGTTGGTTGTAGTTTATCTTGTGTAATTGGCATTCTAGAAGATACACAGTTTAATGTTCTGAATTATTGGCCCACAGAATGTTCGATTAGTTACAAATTAAGGGTGGCCGCGCTTCTATCACGGTTGACGTCAGGTGTTCGAATAAATTATAAAGAGAGAAACAGTTAACCTTCGTTTCGTTGAACGATTAACATATTTTGCAAATCCTAAAAGCATCGCATTCACGGATTTTTGCAAAGACTTAACGATGAACGGCCTTCCGGAGATAGGCAAGGTAAAGTGACTTCGCACAAGTTAAGATCAATCAAGATAGAGAAACTGTCGCCATGCTAATTCGCGTTAATATGAATACTGCGTGGGTTTTTCTCGAATCTGTTCAAAGGCCTAACTGTGAATTTCAGCTATTCCTGCGTTTACTTATGACTGCACGATATTGGTTGAATCAATCGCGCGGTTCATTAGATGCAGGTGTTGAACTATTCAACGATTCTAATCGCCTTTTCGCAGCAGTTGAATTGAATCGTCTGCGCAAACTCATGAATTGCACATAAATACCCGTGTACGCGTAAGGAGGCAAAAAATGAATATCATCTACAGGAATTTCACATACGTATGGCTTCTAGGAATAACTTTTTGGTGGAAGTACTCGATTAGGTCGAAATAGGTAAACTATTCGTACATATTCGAAGGAAAAAAATACGTAAAAGCAAGTGTAAAGTTTGCCGTATCTAACTGGAATATGTAATCTTATCTGAAATGTCCGCCTAGAAATAGCGAAATCTTGACAGGAACAAACTGAATTTTATTGGTCAAACGTTGAAGTTGACGTACACGACGGCATTCTAGATTTTGAGTTCATCGCCTCTTAACTTAAATAAGTGCATTAACCAAGTTACGAAATTTAATTGTCGTGTACGTTAGGTTCCTTGATTTACTTTCACCGCTTTTTAACAACTACAGATAATTATCGACTTCATGCTTTCCTGAACAACAATAAATCAATTATATAAATATCGTCAACAGGTGACTTTCTATCATTCCTCGATAATTAGATGCAGTTCCAAACGCTTTAAATTAATTTCATTCATATTTGAACGTGTTCCGCGTATCGTAAATGTCCCCACGCGCATTTCACAGTCACGCGCGGAATAAAACGAATCCGTTCCGAAAAATTCGATTTCAATTTCATCCGAAGTCAGCCGATTCGGTTTCATTCACATAAATAGATATCATTATTTACACTCCTACTTGGAGCGACGATCATAAAGGAAGAAGAGGACACGATGGAACAGGATATGCTCATTAACGTCAAGCTAGAAACAGCATTTCCACTTGGCTATAATATTCGCGTATCCGTCACACGTATCGGTGTTCGGTCTTAATCACAGAGTCCGCTTTCCCCTAGGTACCTCTCATTTCCTCCTCAATTTTCACTGTACGTGGTCTTTTATTCATCCTCGAGCCTCCGCCATAAGTCATAGTAATTAATTATACCAGATGAATCATATCTCGATACGCCGGTTCTTCTTTCTCACCACGCGATTCATTTTCTCCGTGTGTCGTAACAGTTCGGGATACACACAGTGTTATGGCGTTTCGAAATGATCGAAGTTAGTTACCGTGATTTGTCTAACAACGCGGATGCCTGGGCATTTTGTACCGGGGCAAAAACTCGCAACAACTTCCGCATACAAGGCGGCGAAAAAGAATTATTGATGCTGGAAGATTAGTCTTTCGTAGCAGCACAATTTTTACCTATCGCTACGGGCTAATTTAAAACT
This sequence comes from Nomada fucata, assembly GCA_948146005.1. Taxonomy (NCBI): domain Eukaryota; kingdom Metazoa; phylum Arthropoda; class Insecta; order Hymenoptera; family Apidae; genus Nomada; species Nomada fucata. The sequence continues at coordinate 13,646,403 of OX411275.1, forward strand.
GATATGCATTTAATTCAGAATCGAATTATGGCGATATTAGGTGGTTTGCGCGTAGTGCAGGCATTATTTTATCCCAGACGTTTAATATAGATATTCTTCTACGAGATTTCGGTAACCAAGTTACTACGGCACTTGATATTCTATAATACTTGGAATCAAAACGTTAAACGCATAACAATAACAATCATTGTTATCATTATTATATACTGGCGATAGTTATTCGTTTGCAGCAAAGTAAAATAAAGCACTGCGATACAAATTATAACAAAATCTATTGATTCGCGTTTCAAGGAAATTTGTACGCTTGGCCATAAGGAAGAAAAATCCTATTTACAATTCGCCCCAAAATTCGGGTAGACGCAAATGAATTGAACTTCGTGTAAGAAGTAGTCAATTTAAAAATATCTCGAAGGAAGAAGTTGTCAGCCGAGCCGCATATTAATACAAGACGGGTATCGATAATCTATAATCGGGGGAAAAAAGAAAAAGAAAAAACCACTTACTCCCAAGTCAAGCTTAACCAGGGTTCGACAGGTTGTTAATTAGGTGTTTCGCGATAACGACTAATCTTATCCCGATACGCTTCCCCTTAGAATGCGCGTTAGCGTCTCGTACACGCGACAGCTTTCACTTTCGGTAGCCAGCGGGCGTAGAGATGATTTTTTACGCGCCGTCGACAGCGTGCACCTCGAAATCCATGCACAATTAACCCACTTATCCAGAACTAATGGGCATTCCATTATGGTGTTCAACGACGAGCTGCATGCATGGTCGCAAATATCACACGGACACTCGCGTTACCCTGTGACGACAGAGAAAATTTACGAGGCGAATAATTAACATGAGAATGAAGATTCGACGTCGTCGTATAGTCAAGCGAGTTAAGGGAGGTAGGTAATTAAATGAATATATGGGATGGCGAAAAGTAAAGAATTATTAGACGGTGGCAAAAATTTCATGAACGGCCGAGATTAAACGTAAATTCGTCGTTCCTTTATTGGATACATGGACGAAGAAGTTGAAGAAACTTAGAGGAAGCGCATGTTTGTGCGGCGGTGGGGAATTAATTAACGCAGAGCCCTGGGTGTGAATTGGCGAAACGAATCGACGTACGAAAACGAAAGTTCGAAATTAATTCGCAGCCACGTGATCGACGGAATTAAGGAAATGAGTAGACGTTGCGAGGCTCCGTGCGAAAAAAAGAAGAAAAAAATGGATATTGTTAGGTAGTGAGCAGAAATTAGCTGAATGTGCTTTAGGATTTCATAATGATCGTGCTCGTGCTTTACGATCATGCCCGCCACGTATGAGATAAGTGTAATTACTTGTAAATGTAGCGCTAATGGTTTTGGATGTGATGGACGCGGAAACATAATCGTGATATAGTCCCTATTATCTCAATTCACTTCGTCCTTTTTATGTTAGCGACTTATTATATGTGGGTTTTTTTTTGTACCTTTTATAAAAGGAATTTTAATTTCTAACCCGATGTCTTTAATGATTTTTTTCAGAACTTATTTATAATCTAGAATGAAACAGGAAGCGCACCGTATAATGATAAAAGATCGTGAACTTTCACATTTGTCGTATTTCAAAGTGGTCGAGAATTTCATTTCCGTCCCGAGCATTCCGCTAATAACGAAAAAAAAAGTTGCAATACTATTTATAGTTGGAAACTTATTAATCGCCAAGTTATTCAATCGTGTCGGTCGTAAAACGTGAACCATCCTTGAACCAATAAGCAACCGGCGAGTTAAATGGCACCCAACTTGGCTCCCATCCGCAGCCCCATCAATTAAAAAAGAATCCGCATATAAATCACAGAAGATTGCAAAGCCGGTCGAGAAATCAGCGAGATGAATTTTGTCGTCGACGAGGCCGCGATCTTTCCATGGGAATATGTTACCGGTCCTTTGTCAACCCGAGGACGTTGCGCAACAGCTATACTGTAGAAAAGGGACAAAAGTATCATTCTGTATTCACCTGAATGGCCGTCCATGCAAATTCGCCGATGCAAAACTCGCGGACGCGTGTTATATAAGGTGCAAAGCTTAAAAGCGTAGCACTCGCACACGCGTAAACCGGTTTGCTTTCAGAGCGGGGAGGGAACGCGACGCGCGTAAATTAACGTCGACGCCGGCGCTTGGAAGAAAACGACGCTTGACTTTCATATTTCATGGAATCGAACGAAATAATGAGCGCGTGAAACAGTTGCCAGGAATTCCTGCTGAACTGATCAATCAGTTGTCTCGTCGTACAGTTCCCTTGGTTCACACGACTAACCGATAGAAGTTACTGCTCGTGCTTTTTAGAGGAAAGAAATTTATGAGGTTTTCTTTGCCGCGTTGTACAAAGTGGTTTACATTGTCTATTAGTGCTGAAATTTAGAAGTGAATCGTCGGGGACTATGATACGATCTGCGAGATTTAAACGGGGACCTCTAATCGACGAACAAGATAATTCGCGGTACATTCGTTTTAATTAATTGGACCATTATTTTCGTCGGACAGAATGCTGTGCTAATGAGACGTATTTAACACGTCCCGTGCACAAGGTAGGGGTAAGAATTTTGGTTCAATTCCAAGTCTCGGTTGAACAATTGCATCAAGTTATCCATTGAGTAACATCGTGTATTGCTTATTAATTATCCGAATCTAATCGATACTTCTTTTTTCGCATTTAATAAAATCTTGTGAAATCTTTCTTGCCGCCCCTTTGCAATCACTTCGTTATCAATAAAGATACGCGAAGTTACGAAGGTAGCCAATAATTATCGAGCGGCACAGCAGTTTTATTAACTGGCCGTATTAGTGAATACTTTCGTGACTAAGCGGATAGTTAATCTCGTTGGAAATCATCGATATCGACGTGCATGCTCGAATCGCCTGCCATAACATGTCCCTTGCTTTGGTTCTGTTTCCATTGGCGATGAGGACACGCACGTAACTGGTGCTCGACTTCGCGGCCCATTAGACGTTTCCTTCGACCACCTGTATCGTCTCTGGCCATTTCTACTTACACCATCGCGTTCGTACAACTATCTTGAAAGTTTTATACTCTGCATTCTTTTCAATCGTGCCGTTTACTGAACGTGGCTATGAATAATATTTTTTGACGATTGTAAATGATTTTCGTACTTCGTGCCGCCCGGTACGGAAAGGGCAAGACCTGTCAGAAGAATTTACCTGGTACGTATATTTGTATTTCGTATAAAATTTTTTTGACATATTAACCGTAGCTGGACGTCTAAAAAGGTGGTAGATACCGGATTTCTAACCATTACTACTAACTCAATATATTTAGTGGTATCAGTAATTTGTTACTTTCGAGTCACCATGTGATTAACTAGCCACCGACCTATAACAGTATTCTCCAACTGTATCCTATCCTTAATACCCAGACTTTTTGCAAAACGTCTGGCAGACGTGAAAAAAATGTTCTACTATTCGCTGGAATCGCAGACGTTATATGTCAGCATAAATTGTGATTATAAAGAAATATTTCACCGTTACCCCATCTCCTAATTATAAATTCGAGCAAACAGAATTACGGATCGAGTGTCCTAAAAATGAAAAAAACTTTAATGCTACGCCAAAAATTCCACCAATATGTACATATCTGTAACTCGATTGATCGCATTTAATTCCAACGAAAAAATTGCGATGCTTTCGCGAAATCCCTAATAAAAAATAAATGGGAAAGACAGTGGTAAATTTCTATTACATTTAACCGCACATGTATCTCAATTAATCTAAGTAAGGAAATATGATGTTTAATGCTGTAACGTCGTCCCATCTTCCGCGACGGAAACTTTCACGTGCTCAATCCTCAAGGAGCTCACGGCGCAAACGTTGCATTTCCTGAGCATAACTTTGCGCGAACTATGACATTATGCTTAATTGTCGGTGACTGCATAAACATTGATGAATGCCTGGATGGCCAGCCGCTCGTGGAAGTGCTTTCTCGAGATCCGTTCGATGACTTGGAAGACTTTCTCGGCGAAGAGGATCTCGTAGAAAACTGAAAGTCATATCGTGTAAACATTATAAAGTAACGATTATTCGTGTTACGTTGTACAGGCCGTGTCTCTCCGCGAGTCTGTCGTATCGCGTGATCGACGAACGGCTGTAGGTACGACCTTTTTGTCTGTATATAAAAATTTGAACGAGCAATACTGCCCACCTTGTCCCTTCACAGGAATCCGGAGATTAATGTGTTTCGAGAGGTCTGCGAATATCGTTCGTTCTTTAAATACTAAAAATTAGCGTCTACAATCAGAATAAATGGCGAGGAATTTTATTTGGTAGAAAATAGATTAAATTTCGTACGGCGCAAAATTTTTCGTTTGTTGTACCGCTGTATGAATTGTAATCTCTATTTCGTATAATTGCTTGTGGCACGAGGATCTGGAATGTGTAGTGGAAATTGAGGTATAGGGGAAACGATCGAATCGACTTAAGCAAATCTCGTATGTTAGGGTAGTTAAAAGAAGATACATGGAGTTAAATAAATGAGTGCTGGGTCTTTAACAATTTTTCCATGTACACACCTTTGAGTACCGTGTAGAGAGGAATTTTGATATTTCTACCGATATTTACAAATGATCGAATCTGGTACATTAATTAATTAATTTATCTCATCGATAATCTATACGTACGCCAAGGCAATGTAGAGTTTAATGGTGGAACACGATCTTATCTCGTTAAAGTTTTCCATACTTTACTTAATGAAGTCAAGAAACCCTTGCAACAAGTTAACTTACGTAGCTAGTGAGAACGCGAAGTTTTTAATTAACGTATCGCATTTAATCGGACATGCGGTATGGTGTTTGAACTCGTTAATGTTTCAATATATTGAACGATCATTCCTTTCCTACCTAGCGATCGAGCATTGCGAAATCTCCCGTTTGTCGTTGTTTGTGAAATTATTATGACGTTAGAAAATTTTCCAGCAATATAGGGGGAAACAGAGTGCATACAAATTTTGTAAGAGAGCAGTAGAAAACCTGCCACGAGAAAAAAAGGACGCTGATGTTAAGAACTATGTTGTCTTCACAATGGCAATTAAATTAAACTTGTATTGTGAAGTGTAATTAATATGGTGTGCAAAATAAGGGACAGGAGCAATATAAAACCTCGTAAAAAAGCTAAGCATGAAATTAAAGAAGCGACAATAACAAATCCAGAATATAGCTTCGGCACGTAACGAGTGCTACGCACACAAGAGTCTGTTACCACGAAATTAAAAGTTCAAGTCGCATCGAAGTTCGTAATTATAGCAAATAAAGTAATTCCGTAACATTACTCTGACTTCGATCGGCCATTCAATTGACCTTCGCTCACGTAATCCCATTTTTGTCCGGAACAATGATTCACCTCGGTCGACGATAACACCGCCCGGATAACGCTTGTAGCGGGAAGAAAAGTTAGGCGTGCCGTTATTCTAACATCGCGGCGAGGAAGAATGTAAATCACTGTCGTTGATTAAACGATTTATTCCGTCCACTTCTTAATTGGACCGACTCGTTATAACACGGTCCAATTAAAAGGGTAACTTTGTCATTAAACGTGATTATACATTAACAATTTCCCGATAACCGTGCTCCAGACCTGTCACGATATCCGAAGGATTATCCATCACGGGTATGCCGCGTTATCCTGTTGCGTATTCGCCTTAAGCCTGCACTATCATCGCGTTGCACCAGTTCACGTCTAATGTATACCGGTTCTCGCAGCAATTTGATTAAAAAAAAAATTGAGAAAGAAACGTCGTGGTAAAAAGTGTATCGCCATCAAAATTTGTCTGCATTAAAAAAACATTCATTCCGGTATTGCTCGGCAACTGTAAACTCTTATTACTTATTTCCAGCAAGATTAGCTGGTCCCGGGAGAAGCGAAAGAAAGGGGCGGGCAAGAAATGGGCAGAAAAATGCACGAAGATGGAAGGCAAGGGGAACGGACTAGGGGCATGTTAGAGCAGCAGGTAACAGAAAAAGTGGAGTCTACGAAAGAGACAGCACGTGGTGCGGTAAGCACGCTTATCTCGCCAGGGTAAGCTTGTCGCGGACTTGAAACATTCGAGTCTGGCCTACGAGATATAACGTACGACCTATAGTGTCTGGATATAAGTTGGCGCTTGCCGCGGATAGGGATAGGTACATAGATCAAGAGAAAGGCTGAGGAGAACCAACGAACAAGGTCCACCACCGCCACCACCTCCTCCTCCTCCTCGTCTTCTTCCTCTATTGCTTCCTCCTTCACCTTTTTCCAATCTTCCTCTTCCCGTTCCTCTTACTTCATCTCCTTCGTTTCCTTCTCCTATTTCTCGCTCGTCCTATCCAGACCGACATCCCTGTCCTTCTCCACCTCTATCGAAGCAGCGGCCAGAGGTACCGCGGAAAATTAATGGGCATCTCTGTTGCCGCATGAATTGAGTGGAGACTCGTGTTAATTGGGATAAAGCCTCGTGTTTTTCATGAATGAATCAAGCCCCGTGTCGCGTCTAGGCGACGCTCGGTACCGGTGGAGTTACAGGGCCAGTGGTGATTCCTCTTTAACCAATCATTCCTTATCCGATCCTCTTCCTATGCGAAGTCTGCTCCTTGATTAATGGGGGAGCGAATCAACGACGAATTTTGGTAGGATTCTAGGCACACATGGCTCAAGACATTTTCGCTGCAAGGTTAATAGGTAGGTGGAAATTGGTAAGGAGAGATGGTAATTTTTACGTGGCCCATACGCGCGAATTAATTTGTATGTCAAGGATCATTAGCCGTGGGAGCGTTATATCTGTTTTCCCTTTATATAAGGAAGCTTGGACCGCGGGGAACATTTCTTTCGCTAGAACACAAAGCTATTTTCAGTACACGAAAATTTATGATCGTTGTTCGCCAATCGTAAAACCTCCAACGCCGCACACGTCTACCAGCGCTTAATGGTTTATTACGAAGTTAATTATGAAATAAACCGCACATTAAAAACAGATATATTGTGGAGGAAGCTTCAAGAGTTGCAGTGGCGTATCATTTGTGCAATCAAGCCGTGCAAGCATCGGCCAGAATACTAAAATACTGTAAAATACTATAGCCAATACTGAAAACATGGATAAGCTACATTATAATCCACCTATTCAGCCAGCAGCATTCATTATTGCTCCGTTAAAGAAAAATACCGTGCAACCCCAATTCTTAATCACGAAATAAACAAACAGGCCTCCCTTACTAACCTACTTTACTAATATTTCATTATCGCACACTCCAACGCGTCCAATAATCACTGCCGTCAATATTAATCCACCGTCAACAGTGTTTTACATTTTTCCTCACCCCCGAAGACACCCCCCGCAGCAACCCCTTTCCCTTCCCGTCGTTTTCACACAGGCGCCGCGGCGAAATTTCGATTTTTACTATTTTCTTCACGCAGCCGCCTGAATAACGTCAATCTGCCTAAAGCGTGATTTCAACCCAACCGCTGTCAACGTGTTGAACGAAGTTCGAGCCCGAGGTTGAGAGCTGCTGTTCGCCCACGCTCCGCTACATTCATTCACTTTTGCGTCGTTCCCTCCTGGCCCCGCGAGCAGGAGGAATCGCTATGCCTTCGGCTCGAGCGTGTTCACCGTTCCTCGCGTGCCCGCTCATGGCTGCTGCCTGTGTACGCGTCTGCACTCTCTTCGACCTCGCCAGCTGACGTCATCTGATTCGTATACGTTTATTCGCGGGCATTTCCTCGCTCCCTCTGCTACCCCCTGTCATGCGAGCTGGCCATTAATAAACTTTATTATGCGGCCGATTCCGCGCGGCGAAGATCTTTCCACGCGGGAGACGCGCGTGGCTGCTCGCTCCGGGTCGCGGACGATGCTTCGAAGTGCTTTCGATGTCGGAAACAGGGATACTTGGCTCTTACGAATGCACTTGGCATCTGGTCGCTCACGTTTCGGGATCAGTGGTGAATCAACGTGTCGATATATATCGGCGGGGTCGTCTCGAGCCCTGGTGCTTCGAGGAAGAGTTCTAATCCTTTTGTGTAGAATTGTGATTCGATTGGAGTGATCGTGATCTTTGAGATTATCGGTGTTGTTTTCTTTTACTCTGCTATTTTTGGCCAGATTTCTATTAATGGCAGGTGTGCCTTTAACGTTCTTTTTCGAAGGTTCCTAACTACGGGGAGTGTGGCCAGTATTGGTGTAAAGAGTTTGCCCATGGAACACGTATCGAGAGCCAACGCAACGGAACTTGTTGAAGTAATTTGCAATCGACAAATATTACAAAAAATGTCAAGTTCATCAATTTCTTTTAGTCATCCTCTTATTTTCGCGCTTACGTACTTACATATTTTCAGTACTCCTTCTACGAGACAGGCTGTTCTGAATTATCAGCAAGGTTTACCTACTTTGACTCACATACTATGACAGCAAATAGTTGCCAAGTGTTATTTGAATTGCAAAGTGGGACGTGTGTGTTCAAAGAACAGCTAGTTTACGCGCTACTTTTTCCTCCTCGTTGAATCACGTGAACACGGTGATTGGTCAGATTGGTTACGCAAGAAGGGCACAGGTGCGAGAAACAGAGCCATCACGATTATAAATTGCGCACAGAAATTATTTCGTTACTCGGTTAGAGCTTCAATGCGGGATGGTAATTAATAGCCATTCGACCATACGACAGACAAATTGGCTGGAAAAATTGTGTGCGTCTGTTACGGCGACGCAAGATACATTTATTTCTCCTGAAACATGTCAGAAGAATTTATGAGAACGAGACGCACAATAAATCCCAATTACTCGATTATTTCATTAGCATTTCATTTATCGTACAGCTTCCCAGTTCGCAAATTATTTATGCAAACATTTTAGCGTTCAATTTCAAGTATAATCGTTAGTGTCGTCTTCATTAACCCTGAATACGTAATAAGTATTTACTTGTACATCTACTTTCGTCTTAAAACTGAACAATTGTACAATATGGTACATGTAACTACAAACTCGATACTCGTCTTGCCTTTGGTCGCGTTCATCGTTCCAAAAGTAAGATTTGCAATCAGAAAACACATCCTAAAGCTTTCAATTTGTATTTTGCACACGTAACGGGATTCGCCAGTTGCCCAGTTGGATGCACCAAACTAAAAAACTTACGGAGAACGTGAGATCGAAGAATTTGGCGATCGAGAAAGCGCGATGCATATAAGAGAATGACAAATCTGCGCGCGCGCATCCGTTGGATGTCACGTTGTCCAGGATTTATGGCGAGATCGTGCTATCGCGATTAGGAAACTGACGCCCTCGACACTTTCCACGATTCAGCTGGAGGGTTCAACGAACGCACAGGCCAGACGATGATTTTCCGTAGCCAGCGATAGCTTGTCCGCACGCTATCGAAAGTTGCGCGTATAAACGCGACGCAGGCTGTATTGCATGAGTTGCACAAAAGTTTTGCTCTTACGCAACCGATTGACCGACGCAACGTAAGGGTTGATAATTGTACAAGGCCACCAGTAGTATTAATAAGTAACCAATAATAAATGTGCCAAAGGATAGGAAACGTGTCAAACAGAAATTCTAAACTAACGCAACGCTTCGTTAGAAAGAGCAATGATTAAATTGATTTGTCGTCGATCTTTGTCTCACAATCAGCGTGAGCTGTTAGAAAATATGTCCAATCTTCGACGTTTCGATATATTTCGTTCACGTTACAAGGATCAAATGAAACAGAAGAAAATTAATTTTTTAATAACATTGCTGTGCGCAAAAAAGGATATAGAAAATAAGGCGTCGGCCAATAACCCGAGTCTTGCAGAGCTTGGCAACGTCGCACGCACGTAGGTAGCTGGTTGGTTAATGATACCTGCACGAAACGATAATTCGTCAATGTCTGGTACGGAATTGAAATTATTCGACGAAAGGGTGGGGTGTACATGGGTCCTCTGTAATGCTTGCATCCCTCTTGGCTTCAAAGGGAATCGCGACGAGTATTAGGTAATCGAGTATATAGGTCCGTTGGGAGAAGAGCTTCACGATTTCCGGAAGCATCCGTGACAAAAGGAGTGATGGCATACCGATACTGGATGCACTTCCTGGTTTGCTATGCTCGAAGGAAACAAAGTATACGAAGTTAGAATTGCAAAAGAAATTACGAATACAGGCAGCAGCATAATGGAGGACTTGCGGAATTGGTAACTCGACGAAACAGAATGATTACCGTTTGCTGTAGAATAGTAGACGAAGTTTGGCGACCCGCAGATTCAAGCTTGGTTGCTTCAACCTACACGATTGTGGCATACGAATATCGATAACGTAGAATATTTGCAATTGGGTATTCATTAAATAGAGGAAACAAAAAAGATCCAGCGTTGTTGGCACTCACAGATGCATTATTCGGTGTCTCTTTATAGAGAACACAATGAAAACGGTCAATACCTTATTGACGATTCGAACCACGCACCTTGAATTCGTTCATTCAGAGTTTCATCCAAAAGGTTGTCCCACGGCAACACAACAGTGCGCCAAATGCGAACCCCCGTTTCACCGTCCGTTCCCAATTCTCAAACATAACGCGACCAGGCTAAACGTTCAATGCGCTAAAATGATAGGCACGCGCAAGGCTACGCATCATATTTCGAGCTACAAACACACTCATCGAGCTAGGAAAATTCAAAGCTCGCCGCGGGTGTGCACGCGTGAACACGCTAAGCGCCCAAAGCTACTATCGAATCTTAACTGTGATCCCAGGGGAGCATCCGTCGCGTCCCGTCGGTGCAGCCCTGGATCTTGATCACGATACGCGGACATTATCCTCAGGAGGAAGCGCGAGCGACGCGGAAACCGCGGGATCGTTCCGTTGTACACGTGGCCGAACGGTGCGCAAGCCCAGAATCGTGACTTTTTCGCGAACACCTGTCTATCTTCCGCCGAATCGTGCACGTATCGGTCGCACGACCTGTCCCAGTACGTAGGAGGAGATCATCTCCATGATCAATGGTCCGCCACGGCGACTGCATGTGTACCCGAGGCCATAACTGTATTCGCGGATAGCACGTAAGATTATGGATGAACCGTTGCACAGTTGCGGAACAATGGCAACTTAATGGCAATGCACGCCGCATCCCTCTGCTGCAGCCACGATACCATGCCGCGGTTACGTTCCTGAGCACAGGGTACACAACTACGCGATGGCGCGTGCAAAGGCCCCCCTACATTGCCGCAACGGATGCGATCGAACAATGCGACACATTTCTGTCGGCATATTTGGCTTTCGTTTGGTACAGATGAATATTGATGGGAGAAATGGAAAATATGGCACGACGTAGAGGTATACTGTAACGCGACATCGATATAATTCTGCTACATTTATTGATTTCCATTGCTTACGAAGTTCTGGCAGTACGTTATTCTGTAGCGGGACGACGCAAGCTCAATGAAACGTGGAACGCGATTAAGTGGCAAATAAAAAATCGAACATGAATGTTTATGGAGCTGTTATAAAGGGGAGACTTTAATCTTGAAATCCATTTGCAATGTCGGTCGTGAGAAAAATTTCTACAACTTGACAATGTTACTGTGGCAATTACTTTAATTAGATTTGCATAAATGTAAGAAGCTGAGGACGGGCAATCATAAACATGTTACGCGGGTTTCGAGGGTATTCGAGAAGTTAAATAGTTTCGTCGATATCAGGGTTGTCTGCGGGGTTCAAGGTATTCGACCCATTGAACTCCTTTATTACTCGGATACCCTTGACACATATAGGACCACCTAAGTCACTGAATACCCCCGACATCAATGGAACTTCCCTCCTCCTCGATTTACCTTCGATATCCACGTAGCTTTGCAACTCCCAAGGTACTCCGTTATCCATAGTTCATTTCAGCTTCCAGGATATCTACGATACCCATGGGACCTCCAAAGTCTCAAAATGTCAGAAATCCCCGTGGCCTAAAACAACCAAACTGTAGTTGCTTATTATTAACTGCTATATAAGTATTAAATAGAACGTATAGATCAGTGGTTAAAACGGTGGTATCATATAATTGATTTCAGTAATTGACACCCACAATATGTTCTTGTATGTAAATATTTTTTGCGTTTTCATATTTGGCTGCTAGTTTGGTCATACTCGCGTGCGTGTGTGCGTGTCAATACGTTTTTCTGTAAAATCTGTTTTCCCCGAGATTTATTGGAGTAGTGTGAACCGATCATAACGCGATCACATGTTTGTACGCGGACGTTCTTCTCAAAGTAGAGGGGACGTAGTATAGACGTGCGTGTGTGCATCCCATTGTCGTAATAATGCACCTTTCCACTCTTCACGACCGGTTGCCGGAGGCGTGTCGCGTTCCTAGCAAAGCTGCTCATCTATTTCGCTAGGATCTATAATTTTCTAGCGCCTTGCGCCGCGTACATTCGCTGCTCGTGTACCGAGCGTTGCTTCAAAATCTGATCGGCAATATTCTATATTTCATATTGCATTTAATGCAGGCTCGTGTTCATTGTTCTTTTTGGAATTATTTGTTTAAATGCATGCTACGTAAAATTAATGGGTTTTATGTTACGAACAGGTAATTGTCTTAAAATTACACGAAGTAGCCTTTTCAGCAAACCGAAACGACGTATTGGATGTTAAATAAAGCTTTAGTTACTCGGTATTCATTATGGGCTTCTCCCAACAGAGCACACGCTCACCATTTGCATCACCTGGGAATGTGACCTGGCTCACGGTCTTTTCATCGTGTGCCAGTCTATTCGGTTCATTCGAGTTTGGCTCGTTTTACTGCGCCGAGTTCCTTATTATTAACCGATGTTTAACATTAATTTACTTCCGTTCAATTATTCTTGCGCCCCCTCGACTCAGCCATTTACCATTCGGTTCAATTTCATTCCGTCCGATTGCAAACGATAAATTAATTTCCAATTAGACGGTTTAATTGTTAACTGTTAACGTTCTTCTTTTCTCGTAAATATTTTCCTCCATCCTAATTGCATTGGACCGATCGCGCGTTTCGCTCGACCGATTTTTTATTCGACGCAATTTAAACGATCGCGCGGCGCGAGTAACGAAGTAGGATGGCCATTTATAATGGCCAGTCACTCAATCGATTATCGACTGTAGTCGAGCCGAATTCATTTTGGTTTCGGTGTTTGTAATCGCGCCGCGTACGATTGAATCGGATATAGAGCGGGCAGAAAAAAGAGCGATTGAATTGTAACGTGGTCCGTGTTCGTATCGACCACAAGATATTATCATCGACCGGGAAGAAATTAATACAGCAATTTGTCTAGTGTATTAATGCCGATCGTCCCAATACATTGTGAGTTCTGTCCTATGACAGAGCATTATTCGACAAAGGTGTCGTTCATGCTTTTCAAATTAGGATTAGCCCCGTCAACCTGACCCGAATTTCTATGCAAACCTTACACCATTGAGTATTATACAATTTGCGTATCACTGTCTTGTCCACGAAGCTTTCGTTGCAAAATATTCCACCTTGTTTTTGAGTTTTTAAAAACTCCGAATTTTCTATATTTCTCTTTTTCAATATAGCAATGTCTTCTTCGACTTAGACTTCTTAGAATCTCTTATGGAAATCTAACACCACGTACGAGACAATTCAATGCGATTCGATAAATCAAGGTGCGCTTAATTTCCCTATCAACAATGACGTGATTTGCGAGTATACGTGAAAATTATGCACAGCCCACGCAATTCAAAGAAACACCTACTTCGAACGAATCTTAGTCATGATTTCGATCGATCGGCGATCAGATCACGTAATTTGGAAATCGGCATTTGGTTTTGATCGGACACGAGAGTCCCTTGAAAGTTTCGACTGGCCGGTCACGTGAGTAAGGAATATTAAAAGCAGAAACGGGCTACGGTTCTTAGTATCCAGGATAGGCTTGGCTAATCGCTCGTAAATACGCAGCCAATGCTTCGCGTTGCCTCGCGTATTCGTAACCCATAAAGTTCGCCTGACTAGAATTTCAACCAGCCACGTCGTCCCGGCCTAACGTCGTGATCTTATCAACCCACGGACATGACTGTCAAGAGAGGACTGAGAACTATGTATACACTGTTTCGCGTGTCTGCACTCTCCGATTCTTATGCGAAGAATGTGCCAAGCTGTTTTATTAATTTAATTAAAAACACGTTCCTGTAGTATATCGTTTAAGGAAGGCGAATCTACTTCCAACAACATGCTCGGCGCCTCGATTTATTTTAACGCTACCAAGTGTTACATATAATTGTACTCCGACTAATTCTGCAATTAATATCGCCCGTGTGAAATTATCGTCACGATCGTTCCATTTAATGAACAATTACGAGATTACAATTCTCATAATACCACTTCGATTGACTTTCTATAACGGACATTTGCTACTTTACGCATAGGTCCAACTTCTTGCCGCATTTCAGGATACGTTTCTGCTCCAATTGTACTAGAATGCGCTGTCCCCACCTCGTGCACAATAAAATTCACCACGCGGGTGATGCGATCGCAGTTCAGATCTCAGCCGACGTGTTCTTCCTGGTGCGTTCGCGAGTCAGAAGGATGAGAGGTAGGTGTTGGTAGACGACAGTGAGTCGGTAGGTACGTGGGCTGGGATCCAGGGCCTCCGCCAGCACCGGTCTTATTGGGAAACGCTGTTATCCTGCCTTCGAGGCCCAAGGTGTACCGCAAGGACACGAAAGTGGCAGTTTTTGTCGCAGCCGTTCTATCGTTCGCGCTTGGTGCACGAGCTAAAAGCTTCTTTTCCCGGCGTCGAGTTAGCGCATGCTCCGAACTCGCTCGTGGTATATTATTGCATCGATAAACACGCCTACGCCCTTGTCTCGAGAGGGCAGGCGCCGTTTTAGCCTTCGATGCTGATCGAAATTAAGGAACAAGGTAGAACGAGTGGGATATCGAAGGCCCTCGCTACTTCGGCATTCCGTAAATGATCTGTCGGAATGAGCTTCACGGAGGGATATTCTTTCGTTGGGCGTTTTTTTTAATAAGCATACGATTCCTCGTTGCCCTTGGAGCACCGAAACGCTTACAGCTCCGTATTCGTCTAAATGGGCGCGCGGTTGATATCCAAAGCTGCTGCGATTCGAGAATTCGCGTCCGAAAGGAAGGAGCAGCAGGCAGTTTGATCGGAACAAGTGTATCTCGATTGTTCCGAGTATTTAGAGCAACCGAGGTACTGCGCGATTTGCTTCTCACCGGGAAATAATTTAGAAGTACGCGCCTGCGAAACGGACTAACAAGTAATTGCCTCGAACAGTCAAGTTACGAGTGCAATATGAAATATGTATGAATTGCGTACAGTCGTACATCGAATTGCGAATTAAGATACGCGAAGATCAATTTACATTATTTCAATCCCCGAACAGTTCTCAAAAGTTGCACCAAACTACTGATCAATATCTTCCAACCGGCGAGGAAGGATCTATCAAATCCGCTCGAAAAGAATGTTTCTCGAAGGAGAAAGAAAGCTAATCCAAGTTTGCAAGCAGATGATCCAGAATCATTCCCAGATTGCGTACCAAAATTGACTAAGACAACACGTCGGACCTCGTTCCTCATAGAGTCCAAGGTGTCCACGCTCATCCGCGACACGTTCACTTCCGCCCGAGCGACTTTGTATTCGCCTATCCGTGGTATCCAGGCCGCGATCCGATGGCTGGTATATCACGCGGGCGTACACACGCACGCACGCGACGGAGAAGTGGTGCAGAGCGAGTGATGCATGGACGTGAGCCAGTGTCTCCAGTATTCTTAAAGAGCGCTATTTATACCCCTGACTGGCCAGGCTAAAAGAACGGCCAAGGAGCGAGTTCCTCAATAAGGCAGCAGGTAGGCCGTACAGTGATTCAGAGGCAATTTTTCCAGCCGCTCCAGACGGTGGCTCGAATCTCTGGCTGCGTGTGCACGCTTCCATGCGCCAGCAACCGACTCTGTCTGTCCCTTCTTCCCTCCTTCGACTTGTTCCGTCTGGCTTCGGTCCCTCCCTCTCGTTGCTCGTTTCTTTTTCGCTCATCCTTCATGTCGCTAATCCCGAATCATGGATCTTGTTGTCACCTTGATCTCTCGCGATCGTCTGGTTCGCCGGCCAGCCGGCTTCCTTTAAAGGAGAACCGGGACAGGACGTCGCGTCGTCTGCGTGGCCACGCGAGCTCGTATTCGAGATGAAATTCGAACGTGGGGATAATTTACCGGGAAATTTTTGTCGGGGCAGTTTTTCAGGGAAGAATTTCGATTTAGTTATGAATTATGTCGAGACAGCATAGGGACAATGATATATATTTCGAAATAGATCACCCGGTTTATTATCGTTGATTTACACGCTTGCTGTTTCACAAAAGCTGGGCGACAGTTAAATATCTGAATTGTGTTATATTCAATGTGTAAATAATTTATCGTGTAATTATTTAGCTAGAAACAAAGGCATAAATAAATAAATAAATAAATAAATACAAGGAGATAAAAAGCGATCCACGTTCGTACAGAAAAGCCCGCTGGTTCAAGGGTACCAGCCAGAATTGGTCTGGAGTGTGTCTATAATCGCGTCTGCCGTGTTCTAATCGGATAACGAGCAGAGAACGTTCTCGCGTAAAATGCGACCGTTGCGCGTACATTGCGCGAGCGTCCTTAAAGGTTTCGCATTCCCGGCTAAAGCAACCGGGACGGAATATAAGCGTTATCAGGCGGGGAGATTTCGCTGGTCCGGTACCGTTATCTCATTAAGCGAATTACCGAAGAGGCACGAATGTTTATCGACGGCCCGATCGAGCTAATGATAGAACGATACTGACGACTGCTTGCAAACCGAGAACACTTGCAACCGGCGTGGGCGTTGGGGCACCTCAATTAACATTGGAATGGCATTGCCGTCGATTTCACGTGGGCGTTCGGTATCCGAGACACGTATCCTTTCCGTACGTTTCACTGTCGTCACCGGTGCTGCAAGTGGCTGCCTGATTTGTTCTCCTGTTTTCGGAGAGAACTTTGCTCTATTCGATCCTGACGTACGTATATTTGCGAACATTTCACGCATTTGATATTCGCCCCATTGTTCGCGGGATTTTATGGACCATTCTTATCGATGCTTGGACGCTGGAAGTACAAATTACACGCGTGGTCAATGAGTTCGATTTTCGGTCGGAGGAAAGTTCATTCGGGATCAATGACGTAATGCGATAATTCTGAGATCCAGCTGCGCTTTGCCAACCTTGGCAATCAATATTTTTTAAGAATCTCTGCGGATGGTGGACACGTTAGTTGCAGAATATTATCTAGGAAAGTAACGTCTTAGAATTCGAATGCCGTATCGTGTACACGAAAATGAATTATTTCGTCAGATCAAGCGGCTTCGGATTTTTTCCGAATTAAATATCGTTTCATCTCATCAACTCAACAGAGAAATAAAATTTCATCGCGTTAATGCAATATTCAATCTTTCTTTGCGTTTCGTTTTGTCTGTCTCCTCGTATCGCTGCCTACGTAACGAATAAAGTAAAAGTATTTAATAAGTAGGTACACCGTTCTCTGTTGTCAACTTCAGGCAAGTGTTGATACCGGTTACGAGGCAAATAATTGTGGGTTTTCATGGCCGGTGATGGAAGAAAGAAGCTGTTCCCTTCGCTTGCATCCCTGCACTTCTTCATTAACAGTGCCTGGAAATTAACGTTCAGCTGTGTTCACACAATTTACCCCTAAATTTCTTTCATCATCGTAAATCATACAGGAGAGCGTGTCGCCGATACAAATTCCGACTCCATCTGAAAGCTGTTTACATGTATCTGTACATATCTGCCCAATGGTTTCTACTATTCCAGCAAAATTGTTGGACCACATTGAACGTAGGACTGAATGCCTATGTGCGTAGCAGCCGATTCGAAGTTTGATAGCACGAAATGCTTGCGTTTACTTGCGCGATATTGTCATTCGGCCACAGTAGATAATATTTCTATCTATATATATCGTTACACCCTAGCGAATAGTCCCACTCATTCCTTTATTCCGTTTGTTAATTCGAATAATCCGAATTAACGAGAATTTACACCCTCCGTCCCTACTTTCCAATATATGAAAACAAGACAGAGCAAACGCACCAACGAAATTACTTTGCCCAAAAATTGCACGCAAGATATTGCCCCCAGCCACCCCGATCTATTCGACCGACGCTGTGCGAGCCATCTACGAAAGAAAAAATCCCACCCACGTCTCATCAGAAGCCGAAGTCCCTCGGCAGCGCGGCGATTAGCCAGCGCCGACGACTAGATTCAGCATCGAAGAAAAGCAAACTTGCGCGCGTTCCGTTCGGCGTTCGGAAAAATCGATCGGCTCGGAGAGAGGATATCCGATGGTTCGCAGGATCGTTTGCAGACCGCTTACACCGACAGATGGGATTATCTGATCTTGAATCTAGCCAGGACGGCTCGGCCGCGTATAATTGCCATCGTCGAGTGAACGAGCGTAGCTAGCTAGAGAGGGCCCTTCTTCTTTTTTTTTTTTACCCACGGTTCGTTCGATCGTTCGTCCACTGGTCATACCGTGGCCCATCCGTTCTCCATCGTGTACAAAGCTGCTGGTTCGTCGGTCCGTTCCTTGACTGTTCGGTTTGCTGCTTCTGGCGTTATTGCTGCCGCCGCCGCTAGTTGCTGCCGCGCCGCGCCGGCTCGTTCTCCGCCAGAGTCAAGGCTGTGAACTGGGAATGTGCGTGCAACTATGCTACCTAGACCTTTTATTCCTCCTGGTATCCGCCGCCTTCCCTTACTGTGGCTTATACGCGTCGGCAACGGCCATCTAGTAGTGCGTCCGCATGAATCTACGCTTGCTTCCCTCCCTTCCCTTACCAGCACCGGCCTGTCTCTCTTCCTCCCTCTTCTATTCTACCTCTCGTCTCATCCTCGCTCTCTTCGTCATTCCCTCCTCCTCCTCCTCTTCTTCACCATCTTCTTCTGAAACGCTGAAGAAGGCCCGCTGCTCGTCCTCCTTCTCGTGCATCCTCTCCACTCTCCCCACCCGTTCTCATCCCCCTTGATAACGATCTTCCACTGACCATGCCGCGCGTGGACTTTTATAAACCCCCTGGCACCTGTCCACCCAAGTAGATAATAACGCTGCCGCGAATCCCGCACCGCAGCCTGATTGCCTGACTGTTACCTTACCTACCCTGCCTATCTATTCCTCTCTGTCTGCATCGCGGCGATTCCTCCGCCATGCGGCGGTCGCGCGTTTGTCCCTCGTCGTCTTCTCGTCTCTTTCGGATCGGCCGTTTGCTCCTTTCTCTTTGCCAACCTGAAGGAGATGGAAGGGAAAGGTGCGTGGGGAAGAAGAGGAAAGAGAAGCGGGGAACGCGATTTCTTCGTCGTCTTGGCGGGCAGAGAAGTTAGGCGAGCGCTTCGAGGAATCATTGTCTCGCTCGCGCGGCTGATCTTTTACGCCGGCTGCCTCTGGCCGCGTCGCGTGGGTCGCTTTGCGAGAGCTCGGTGTTGGATATAATAAACAATAACGAACGCGTGTATTAATCGCGAAGGGAATCCTCGTTTTGTCACTCTCGTGGGCCCTCGCCTTGGAACGGACGCGGCGTCCCCCGTTCGCGAAAAGATGATAGCTACTTTGAAGGGAACAGATGTTCGGTACTTATCGGGGGTAGGTTCGCGATTTCTTTGGGGTCGGATATCTTTCCGTTGCTGTCTTATCTATTTACAAAAATGGTCCGCTCGAGGCATTTGTCGGAAACGAAGACTTTCATCTGAGGGGTCCGCGAATCATGCAGAGGGAAATTATTTAAAGGTTTCTAATCACTGGTACGTACTGCATGTTTCAACGTATCAACCAACAATAAGTCAAATATGCGGAGCGATAATAGCCAAGTAATGGCACAGAAATATGTGACCCAAGGAATTCTGCGATCCATTGGAAACATTCTTCCGCTCAGTATTTGCATAGCCAGATTAAAATAACGCCTTGCATATCCTCGCACGTTCAGTAACATCGACAACAAAATTGATTATCCGAGGATCCCTTGGGGCCCGACTTCACCCGCGGCTCGTTTCTTCTTTTGCTTCTGTTCCAGGTAAGCGTGCCCCAGCGGTGTGCGTGTCACCTGCGCGCTTTATGACCGCTTGTCATCGACGCGTGTGGCGCGACCGGTCGAATCCATCAAGCCCACCTGGGAATCCTTGTCGCGGAGCGAAAAACTGCACCGCGGTGAGCACGATGTCTGTAAGGACTGTCGAGGTCGGTTACGCAACGTTAACTCGAGCCATTCAGATGAAAATCGAGAAGTGTCTATGGAGAACAACACGATTTCTTTCCTTGTTTTTTTTTTTTTGCGATTGGTATAGCCATGGTACCGGGGCGAAGAATATTTTTGCGCTACGAACGAGTTGTATCTGCAGCTTCCCATTTCTGCTTTGTACTAAAAAAAAAAAGTTAATCGTGAATCATAGGAAATTTTCGAATTGACACGACCCACTATGGATCCCTTCGCAATGTTTCACCTTCTTTTTTCCCCCCTTCTTCGTCGTTCTAGTTACGACGGTCGATACGTGGACCGACGGTTTATTAATATTTAATAGAATTCCTTTAACCTGTATGTCAACGGGATATCGAGATCGTTCGCAGATTAATTAATTAGGGAAAAGAGAACGAAAGTCTTTGAACTGGAATATTGCTATAATGAGGCCCCATTACATTCCGTTGCCTTTTTGTACAACGTTCACGATCGGCGCAGTGCATCTGTAATATTAAATGTCTGTGTGTACGTGCCTGTATCGATATGATCGATTATTCCATCAGGAAATTCTGAAATCGGATGCCACGAATCTATTATATTGGTATCGAGGCCGCCATTTGTTACGTAATTTCGTTCTCGCAGGCGAACAGGACGCGGTACTTGAATTATTAACATCATGTTTTATTCTATCCATTCGATAATTGCGATGGAAAGACACTGGAACGGGCGTGCTGGTAATCACCAACTTCTATTAGTCTTTAGTTGCGTGTTTGAAACGGAGCTTAATTACTATAGTTTTATAATGAAGGTTCACCAGAGTTGGGCATTCTTTAATTTGCGGATTTGTTAACCGGTTCTTTTTTAATCGTCGGTATCGTTAAAGTACCCAACATCGGCGTGTTAATTAAGAAAACTCTATTATATACCACGAATAATTGATAATAACACGTGTGGAAAAATATATTAGTAGTTCGACCAGGACAATCTGAAAGGATTGCAATTGCGATTTAGGAGTTTCAGTGTATTCTTGGAAGTGATATCATCTTCGCAAGAATGACAATATTTCATTACGTACAAGGACAGCGCACACGATCAACGTTAGTTTTTACCTAAAACTTTTAAATTTAATTGCCGACCAATGTCGCCGACCACAGTGCAATTAATTAATGCTATATTCAATTTCTCAAAACCGTCGTCATTATCTCCATTCCTGGATCACGCTTCGAATACATTTTTATTGACTCTGGCGTGGAGCAACAAAAATCTACAATGGTGTAAAAAAATTCTGGAAATAAATTTCAGAGTTCGTACGTCCATGTACACACATGCAGAACATCAATGTTAATTCCAATAAAAACGATTCGCACGCCGCTTCGATTTACGTAACTGTACAATTAAGTCTGTTTACGTGACTAAGACGATTAACCATCATCGCGACAGAAAAATAGCAATTTGACAGTTGCCTGTAAATGAGCACGATTAAAGAATGTTAATGACCCGGCCAGAAAAATGAGGAACGCAAAACGTGGGACCGGACTCCTCGGAAACTATATAATCCACGTGCGTTCGGACACCCTTAATGGTATATCGCGGTGATCGCGCGCCGCGATCTTTTACGTTCCGCAGAACGGTGAAGTGGCCGCCTCTTTGTAAGAGGGAGGACTAAAAGTGAACAAAGATAAAAAGCATCAAGGTCTCCATGGAATTCTGCGAACGTCAAGAACCATTGGCCATGGGTGTATGACCGTTAACGAGCTCCGTTTTGCTGACTAAAAGTTCTCCCTCGTCTTTTCCCTCTGTGTCCCTGTTTCTCGATTATGATTTCATTCTTTTCGCCGACGCGATCGCACACCGTTGCGTACACCTTGCGTACGGTGCTTCGTCTGTTTCCCTTATCAGAGATTCCATTGTGTCATCGAGCTTAGTGCACAGCGAGCTCTGATGGGCTCGTAATTATTTTCGGAAACGAGGACGGGTGGTATCGAGGGCTGGTGCATAAAGATTGCATCGGTTGCACTGTAGGTCCCCCTTTTATTTAGAGGAACATTTGCACGTAATCAGATTAAATCGTGGAGGAAATCAAAAGTACAGAAATTTCCTCAATATATATGTGAATGTATGTCACTTTTCCAGCCTCCCTTATATTCGACTCTTCCACAAATCGTGTACCAATCGTACGTTAAAGAAAAAATACGAATTCTACGACACGGCGTCTCGAAACGCTGAACTTTTCCAATCTACCAGCAGCTCGTGCCAATTAGCGCGGCAAACGTCGAAATATCCGTGCGCTAATTGTGCCGCTTAAATCTATTCGTTCTGTTACTTTCCCGGCTGCGGCGGCGTTCCAAGAATTTAGTCGTCGTCGTCGTCGTCGTCGTTCCTGATCGTCGTTGGTTAATTACATTGCTCGAATTACCGGAGATCCCAGTGACTTTGATCTGGGAAAGTTGGAAACACCGTTCACCCGATCGCCGTGTCTATAGAAGGGAACACGTAAGCTTCGAGGCTAGCTCGGACAACTTCCTACTCGAACGTTGGTCCACATCAGTCTGTCGTTCACGAACGACGGACCGTTGGAATCGGCCAGCTAAACGGTCCGCTATTCATCTTTACGTGAACGACGTTGCGTAACATGGCAATAGCACCCGGAAGGTACGACAGAAAGGGACACGTCGGCGGATCCAACGTGTGCACTTTCACTGTCGTTGCTCCCCTTTATGTAGCAAGTTTCAGGTCTTTCCCTTGTGCCGTCAGATATTTCCTTTCGTCGCTCAGATCGTTGAATCTTGATCTCTTGGATGAAGGACAGGTTTAGAGACAAGCACAAGTGAATTCTCAGCGACGTCGAACTGTCCCGTTGTTAGTTCAAGTGCCACACTGTACGAGCATTGACGTAAATTTCCTTGAATGCTAACAATCGTATGGAACTTGAAATACGAATGCGAGGATTCTGTTACTACGGTCATCGCCTGGTAAAGATCGCCAATTGATGAATCCCCAGGCACACGCGCATCGTCGCAGAAAATATCAATCGCCTTGCCATTGTACACGAAAATGGTATTTAATTCCACGACAAATCGCGTAACAGTGAAATATAACGTGCCGAAGCAAGTGGAAAACGTGAACGGGATGCAAGCACGACTCGCGATCCACCTTGCCAGCGTGGAATTGAGTTAAACGTTGGCCTGGCACAGAGATTATCCTTGTACCTGGCCCGCGTTACGCCTGTGACGAGGCCCTAGTCGACGGGGACACTGGCGAAACAGAGAATGGAAGGAGGGCAGGAATAATCTTTGCCGGCAAGAAATCGTGACGAGCAGCCGAAGAGAAAGGAGGATCCGACAACGTCTAGAGGACCTTTAGGATCCCACAAGCAAAGGCATATTCCACGCGTCTACATGCATTCTACATACATAATTCTATGTTGCCTGTGCATCTCGGGCCGGGCAGACTAGACGTCGCGATGCACGCCGCGGCTACACGTGTACCGATCGACGGATCGAAGGTACGTCGATGCAGTCGATTTTCCGGTCTGCAGGGACGAGCAACACAGATGTGTTTGGTGGAAGAGACAACGTTCCGCCGAGAAGACACGACACGATACAAATTTAGAGTTGCGCACGCCACGCAGAGTTATGTTCGAGGGGATGTAGATGCGCCGGCGTGATTGTGCTCGCGATTATGGAATGCGATACGCGGACCGCGTTCTGGATAATGGACGAGTTGCAATTGAGATCTCAGTGAGCAATGGATTGTCGCGGGAATCGTAGGGATTATTGATTTTCGAACACTTTGCGCGCGATGTTCGATTTTCCTCCGCAAGATATGAGGGCAGCGGTCTATTATTCACGCGTTCGACAAAAAGAATGGTGGACATTTTGAATGGTTCCCGCTTACGGTACATGCGGTTCTATTTATTGAAAGATGGAAAGAATATCTGTTTCGTTTGTCAATAATTGGTATTTCATTTCCCTCCTACGGCCAATAGAATAACCCGTGCACCAGAGTTATTGGAGGAGACTCCTTGACGCGCATCGGTGTAATTTTCCCGACACCACACGGCCGACCGATATGCACGTTATAGTCGGCGTGCTTGCACGAACTGGGTCAATTTGATTGACGGCAGAAATCTCGTTGGCCGAGAGCGGGAATACTGTAGGCAAGAGGAGAGTCGCGATGGAACGAGCCAACAGACGAAGATTCTCCGTCCGCGGGACGAATCTTACTACCCTAGGTAATTCACGATTCTCCATGGTATGCCGGTGAATCCATGCAAAAAAGGGGCCCACTGCGAGGAACAGTTAGATCGATAGCGTTGCCGCTGGCAGCTACGTCATTGGCTCTAACACCATTAGAAAAGTAGTGTGAGAAAGAGGAGTAGGCGAGAATCCTGACTTCTGATAGCCAGACGGAGAAAGAATAAGGGTATCTGGACGCAAACTTTGGATCTCCCTCTTCGGTCGTCGTTGAAGGTCCGCCAAGTGGCACGCGGGAGAATATCCGTTGGGCACGAGTGTCCTTTAAACACATTTAGTAATTGAACGGTTTGGTAAATTTGCAAATTTCACGGCAATCTATAATCAGTAGAAGCATATCTTTCCCGTCCCCGTTTCGTATCGCTGTTAGTGGTCCTTCGTTTCGAGATTGCGCAGCAATGCATTTGATAATAAGACGCGAAAGAAAGGGACCGAATTAGGAACGAGCCGAATCGTGCTGAAGCGCAGAACATCCAGGCTCGGATAGTTCTTTGCTAATTTATAATGATCAGAACCGTGTCTTCTTAAACCCCCCTTGCCCCTTTACCCCCCCTTTGCCTACCTTTCTAATTCACGTTGGCGAGCTACTCCATGTCGGTGATTATTAGCTGGCTCCGAGGTCCCCTGTAATTTGGGAGAAGTGCCTCTACGCACGGAACCAAAGATCGAGTCGTTGCGACTGTACGGCGGCACACCGGGCCGCTACGATACTCCGAGTGGCGAACTGAAATTTTGTGTCGCAAGTCACCCACGAAATGCTTCGAGTCGCCAATTGCGGCGCAATGTTAATGGGGCCGCTGCACGATCGACGATTACGATTAAACAGACGCGTTTGTGCCAGAACATGGCCCAGAGTCCGCGAGAAAACCGCCAGCGACGATCGAGGAGATCTGTGTACGAGCGAACGTGTTACATAAATGCGGCATTGCGAAAAACTGGCTCGATATGTTGATTTCTACAACGTATTCAAGGATCATCGGGTATCGGCGGGCTCGCAGTGTACTTAAATTTGCACCGTAACGTGTTTTTCGCGAGACCATGTTTTCCGACACGGCTGACACGATGTCAGCCAAGATATCATTCGTCCGATAGGCTCTTCGTTTTTTTTTTTTGTTTCTGTTCGCTAGACGGACCGGAACCGTGTCAGCCAGCATGGCACGTCTTTATAATATTACCTTTACCGATGACTCGTACCTGCTGCAATTTTATGCATTTTGTCTTAAAGAAATGTATCATGCAGTTCGATCGCTTATGTTAGCAACCGTATGGGCTAAAAGGCTGATCGCGGAGGAGTGTCCCGATTTGAGAAAAGAAGTTTCGAAAGCCGGCCCGAAGAATGACGTTAAAAGCACAGATTCCACCCTCAGATACTAGTTCAATTGTCTCCCCCTCAAATGCGTGCCATTGACTTACACCGCTATTATATAAATACGAACTTATTATTGCCGTCGCGTTATCTGCCGCGAGCAATCGATCAAGTAACGAGCAATATCCGCATCGGGGCCCCGTAAATCTCAACGTCAATTAGAATTAAACGACGCGTGCACGCGATACCACTTACTCATCTATCCGGTCGGCGAACAATATCGGATATATCCCATAGATACGTAGATCATCGGTAGAAATCTGCACACAAAGGCTTATTTCCCGTTTGTAATAGATTCATGGCGCGCACTTTCACTGCGTCCTTCACGGCCTCTCGCGGTTCTGCCTCGAATCTTCATCGTTTTCCTACACGAACCAATGTACGTCCCGCGGCGAGGGCACAAGTGGCCGGACAAATTAAGTGTTGCCCCGACAACGGGGCCTGAAACACGCGTCCACACTAGAATTACATCCACCGATACCGATCTACATCGGATTTGAATAATGCACCGCTGCTTTCTTCCGCGCGGGAATAACCAGTCCATTCGGCCGGCGACCGTTCATTTCGTTGCACGCAATACGCAAAAGAAAGTGTGCGTGCCTCGGACAGTCGCGGTTACTTTTAGCCGGCAAACGACCGTTTTTCGAACGTTTTGTATCGCTGCGCCGCTTCCGCGAGCGCGCGGAGATAATTCAAAGCCGGCAAGATACGCGATTAGATAGGGGATTACGAACCGCCGATGGAGGCCACGAAAGAGAATCAGAACGAGCTTCGAATGGTTCCCGCTAATGAACCTACGCCGTACAGGAAACGCGCACGGTGAGTTTTACAAAGTTCATTGCCATCCGTTGGCATCGTTAGTCCGCGCTAACCTTCACGGATTTAAGACGGTACATCACGCAGCCTCGCTCTCTCACATCCGCTGCGTTTGTCATATCTTTATTATTGCCCCTGCTTTAATGGGGCTTCCGTGACGCGTTTGCTACGTTTCCGTCGATTTTCTTTCCATCTTTTTTTTATTCCTTTTTTGCCCGCGTGAAGGCGGGGATTCCTGGAGCGAAATTTTTCGTTCCGTTCGCGGACATTATTACGAGCCGCTGGTGTGCGCAAAAAAAAAATATGCAGGCAGAGATACACGTCCGTAAGTGACGGAGTCGGGACGTTGGGTTACGTTCGCGAATGATTGTTCGGTATCTATGGGGATAAAATGATCGCAATAAAGCGGCGGCCCATTACCGATATGATATAGTTTTTTTCATGGACGTTTCTTATCGCACGAGAATGGAGGTAATGGCATGGGAAGGGTTGATGAGCGTTCGTTGAAATCGTAAGGGTGAAAGTTTTTTGCCGATCATTGCACGCGAAGTAATTGGACGGCGGTGGTAAAAATTTGGTAAATAAATTCTTGACGCGAATGGACGGTTTTATGCTGTATAAAATTGTCCGTGAACGATCGGGAAAACGACTGTGCGCGGTGTCTGACTATGCCCGTCTGTTTCTACTATCGGCTAACTAGCGGCGTCAGGCCGCGGCCCGTGTACGCGAAATTAAAATATCGTACACGATGAAATCGGGATTAATTGATACGATTTCAGTGACTCAATACTGTTCTGATTGCAACGTACGCATAAATATTCAATTGTTAACAGCAAAAATTTCCTGTCGAAGACAAATCGTCTTTCGCAATTTTTCCTATTAAAAAGGAAAAACGAAACAAAAATAAAGAGAACAAATCCCACGATGCTATATTCCCAACGTAACTAAACGAAACAAAAAAATATCATCCGAATCTCGAAACAAGCCACCACCTCGCCGAGCGGTCGCCCCGTGTGGTAAATAAAATCAAACTGTGCCAAGATGCGGCCTGTTGCGCTCGAGGTGTAAAGAGTTTAGGAGTTAGTCGGTCAGGCGGTGAAGAACGAAAGAAGTGTGCAGAAGGTAAACGGGGGAAAGGATGAAGTCAGGAAGAAAGAGAGGACTAGGGAGGAGAAGCAGAGAAGGAGATCGACGGTAGATGTGGGATAGGGGAGCTTCAACGAAGGGGAAACGTAAAAGAGGGCCTGGCCATAACATTACAGAGGAGCCTGCTGAGTGAGATATTACCGCCGTCATAACCTCTAATAACTACACAGAGCCCTTTATAACACCTCCCAGTGCCTCATTCTACTGCGGTGGTGGGCACCTCTTGTCTCGTACGTAATGTAGGTAAGACCTAGCGGTGAGACCTGTACTTTCGGATCGTACCATTACCTACATGCCGTGCGTATTCGCCACCATCGAAAGCCACCGTGAGGATGATCAGGAACGAGAAAAAGCGTGGCACACGTACAATAACCGAGGGTACGCGAGTTTACGTGTATAGGCGGTGGCTGTGAATGGGTGGAAGAAGCTGAATCGTTCCACTTTGGTCGAAACTAAAGCAATTCGGTAAATGAGCATCACGCGCGTTTGAATCACCGTGACGGAACAGTGAGTGGTGGTGAGCGAGTTGGCTTGGGAAGAAAGAGATCATTCGGCTGGCTACGCGAGTAGCTGTAGTCCAGGGTGGTCTGGTAGCATGTGACCGGAACTATGGGAATTGGGCGAGAATTTGTTTAATTGTGGGAAGATAGGGGAGCTCGTTCTTCGAGAAGACCTCCTTAATGGACGCGGTTGTTTTTGTTACTGCATCGTGAGAATTTAATGCAGGGAATAGAGTTTTATTTCCGGTTTAACTCCCGGCAGAGCGACCGTGGAATATTCTCCTGTCAAATATTTCAATCGATTTGCCATAATTATTCCGCTGTTGTCGCCCTAAATAATACAAAAATTAATGATTTGCATCATTGTATTTTAAATGACGTTAGGTTCGAAGTACTGTGCAAGTGCGTGGCATTAATATTAAACATATCTCGCATATACTCCAAGCACGACTAACAAAGACGAATAATAATAATAATAATAATAATAATAATGAGAGAGAATGTACCCGCGTCGGGATTGGAGAAATACGAGCATTCCACGTTCTCGCGCGGCAGTGATGGAAATCGAATCGAACGCATCGAAGGGAAGTGAGGGAAGTCGGTGAAAGGGCCATCCGGTTCGTCCGTTCTACAAGCGTTTAGTTCCTAACTAATCGCACCGGACTTTAATTAGCTTCTGATCTATAGGCTGTTACGAGCTGCTCGCATCGCGTGATTTTACTCTCGCTGTTCGTAGCACAGGTGCACATCCTGCCCGGGGTTGATAGAATACCAGGATACGTTGTTGAGGCCCGCAACATTTTCTATGTGCCTGTGTGTTTCTCGTATTACACTTATTTTATTTTCATCTTTTTCTAACGGCCTGCGCGTTGCCCCCTCTTTCATTGTGGCCGCATCTTGCAACGTCACGGGCGTTTATCCATTTTACGTCATTTGCCATGCTCGCACCGTGAAACTGATACCGCGGAACGTTCATTTCCGCGAGGTTTTGTTGCTCCGTTTGGTGGAAGATGCGTCTGATAGCAAGAACAGCGAAATCGTTCGCGCGTTTCGCGTTGCTCTTTAAGAGGAATTAGAATTGCGATTAATATCCTACGCTGACCGGATTCTCTTATATCTTCTCTCCCGGCTTGCTGTTGCTCCCTCCGATTTGTTTATTCCGCTGGACGTGATCGTATTATCGGTGGATTGTAGATACTGTGAGGATGAGTTCCATAATGAGAACGGATGAGACGCGATGAGAAATGAGTGGATGTATTAGAATTTGCTACAGGCATTTATCTTTATAATAGATTCGCTCCTTACTGTATATTCAAATTTCTATATTGCACCAATGCGCTTTGACCGTTGCCATTTTAGGTGAGAAAAGTAATTGCAGCTTGAATATTTCGTGTTATTATTGTAGGTACAGATTTCTTTTAGCCATTCTAAATCATTCAGATTTATTTCATATCATATTTTTATGTATCCACGTTACAGAAGGTTAAAATATTGATTTAATCCCACGCCCCGCCTGGCACATACTCGACCGGTATAATACGACAAGTTTATATGGACAGTTAATCGTGTCTTTTAATATTGTAGTAAATTACAGAAAAAAGAGGATCTGTCTACCGGCTAGATATCTGAATCTGTAGAACAGTTATCTGACGAAGGAAGAATCCAGATCGGGACTAGTAATCCGATTTGGCGGTTCGTTATCGCAGTGTCAAGCCAGTCGTGTAAGTCGTTCGATGCTAAAATATCGGTGATTTCATATCCGTATTCCGTACGTACACGTCACGCGCGATTAATGCTCGTTTAAGTAGAATTAGCGTCAAGTTATAAACAAAGTGAACACGGACGGTGCAGCCAATGGATCAATGCAATCGAAATGAAAAAATGGGTCCTACCCGGAAAGCCGAATCAGCTTGTGTTTCAAATGATCGTGCAATACAACTCCAGCATTGTTTAAACTATTTTCCCGTTGACGCGATGTCGACTATAAAATGCCAGCTTACTGCACGTATCTACAAATTCGCCGTCCCCATAGATCCGTAATAAATACTTTCACGCGGTCCATAAATAACAGAAATATCACGGGCGCTCTAAGGACCGTTCAACGTTTCGCCCCAGTGTCCTCCCTCTGCACTCTTCCTCCTGGTAACACAAAACCCCCGAGCGAACTTCCGTGAAAACGGTGGAGTGCCTGTCTCCGGGCGACTCCCTGAACGCTGGAACGCAACCTGCGACTGGTACACCGGCCTTATGGGTGTAATGATGTTATTTTCTTGTAGCAGTAACTCCGTAGCGGCGCAAAAAGGAGGCCCCCACGGCAGTTACATGTCTGTAGCAGTCCGCATACCTAACTCGTTCGACTTTAACCCCCTGTGTGTGTTGTACCCTGTCTCCGTACGCATTCTGTATCCTCCTACTGGCCGGCGTGCCGTTACTGTAGTTACACACCTGGACGCTATTTGTAAAGGGTGGGAGGGGGAGGGCTTTCGCTTTTTATTTTTGCGTGGGCAGGATAGATCGAAGCCGCTGCGTGGAATCTTCTTCAAGGTAAAGCCGACGACGAGAAGACCCCTTTGCTGCTCGTTATTACGTCGCTCTACGCGCCGGTCTATGCGTAGGCTGGTTTTCTCGACTGCCGAAGAGGCCGATAATTAAAGACAGTGGAGAATTCTATGGGGTGGGGGCGGAGGGGGGGGGGGGGTGCGCACAGGAGCCTCGTGCTGTGCCACCGTCCTTGTCGGGTGTGAAGGACACCTCGAAGGGATGCACCGCGTGGATTTCATTTGCAGAATTGATGCTAGGCGCGGCTCACGTCGTTCTAAGGTGATCGTTTGCCGACTGTTAATGTCGGAATTCCATCGTTTCGGCCGTACCGGGAATTTTGGCACGCTTAATTAGCTCCTGGCGGACGCTGTTTTTTGCGTCAGGGTTTTTCAGTTTTGGTGGTCACGGCAAATTCGTTCACGGCGAAGGTAATTTGAGGGGATTCTAATCGCGGACTAGTTTCTCTTATAGTTTTTTAATTATATTGTTCACTGCGACTGCGATGCGTCTGGAAAATAACACCTGGAAAATTGAGTACTTTCGCTTAAGAAAGTACAATGTCAAACACTCGTGGCACACTTACTGCCCGGAGTAAATAAAAATATTTCTTATACAATTCCCACCAATCAATGAAATTCCATCGATCGTTCAACGAACTTCCGATCGAACCATCGGCACGTACATAGAATGACTTTCGCTGCGATAGTTTACGCCACACATTCGTAATCCCGCCAGTAGTTGTGTCCACGTGAAACAAATTAGTTGCAAATAGTCTGCGACTGAAAGCTCCCGAACGGAAGTTCGTCCAGACATCTTCCTAAATGCATACACTTCCATTACCCCTTATACGTACCCGTTCAACCCCGAATAATAAAACTTCAGCCGCGAATTCCTCGAATAACCGCGTAACAAGTGTTCCTCCTTTCCTCGCCACGCGTTCCCTTTGTAACTAGCTCGCGGACTCACACGACCAAGGCGGAAGAAGCAGATTTTTGCCCGGGCAAGCAGCGAGGCGGTCGTAAAATTCCGCCTCGGACCCTACAAAAAGGTCGCGGCGCGTGTTCTAACCGGGGCATTGGTCTTATTTAAGCGGCGACTAACGTCACCTATCGTCAGTAGCCGGCTCTGTTTAATTTTCATGAGAACAATTTCTCGACGCATAATGAGCGCGTTCTGCACGGCGGGGTCCGGTTGACCGTTATTAAATTCTCGGTAGAAAGTGAACCGATATCGGGATACCGGTTCACCGATCCGGTATGCTGCTCGCTCGCTTGCTCGCGGTTTAACGATCCTCGCGCCGGGATTAGGGGTGCCGCGGCTATTGAACATTATCGTGAAATACATGTTATTAATGGAAATTCAACGGGCAATTTGCTCTCCCTCTCTGGTCGACGCTTTCTTTCATCGCCGGGTTCTGTGCTTTCCCCCTATACAGCGAGGATCTCGTATACAAAACTGTGGACAGAGTTGCAGTACATTTCGGCAGATACGTGCCCACAGGCTTGATTTATACGTGGATGCTTTCAGATAACATGCAGTTAATTTCTTAGGGATTTATGTCCCCTATTAAATAGGAACAACGCAATGAGATGATGAGATGTGTTTGACAAAGATTTGTGGAAAAGCTTGCTTTTTAATTACTCGTTGAGTTGGAAGAATTTTATATGGTTATATTTAATATATACAACTTGTATGTTTCTTTGAGGCTATGCTTATGTTATATACGTTTCAGTCTTTATAGAAGAACTGGGTATTCTAATGGCCATAGAATGTGACATGTGCAGAAAACCTGCGCGGTTCTTTTTACGCAGAAGAAATAAATTGAGTTACAAATATAACTTCCATGAAATAACTAAATATCGAGAATAAAGTAATCTTGTTATACACACGGCGAAGTACCCCGAACAAGCATCAAAGTAATCGTCCATCATCTATCACCTTAGCAACTTCAGCGGATCTTCTGCTATGCGAACGACCAATTTCATGCGACCGAGACAGGTGTACGATTCGTATAAAGCTCGTCTGCCCGATTATTCTCTTACACTAGTAGTATTTGCACAATAATTATATATGCATATACGTATTTTGTTAATATATTAATTCGCTGTCACACTAATTCAAACTACCTCTGTCCTTTCTGCGACGACCAGACGGGATATGCTTTATACTGCTCAGGATTCTTGGAATTCATTTCTTATGTAAGAGGTTTAGAAGTGAAAAAATAATTCGTCAACATGTTTTGTTTTTTAAAATATTACGAGGAATCAGGATGTATATCAATTTTTTTTTGTATCTACTTCTTTCAATTACGTAGCACTCTGTGTACTGTGTTAGGAGAACAAAGAGGGCATATTTGTAAAACATACGTTACTCGTTGTTTCGACGGAAAGGCACGTTAATTAAGTATCATTAGAACGCGGAATAGTTTCTAGGCATTTATGGCTGAATACTATCTTAATGATGCCTTTTTATCGTTGCTGAAAAAAAAATGCATGAGTAACATCTAGATTCTAGAAGAGCGAGACCTTGAAATACTTTTAGTGTTCCCATTTCTTTGAATTAAATTCTACAAACTTTCCATTGCGCGTAATCATTGATACGAGTTGAGATAATACAGTTGTGTAATTTTGTTTCCTACACAAGTTTTAAATAAAAACGAGGCATCTTCGCATACAAATTTTTGCATTCCTTCACAATTTTTCGTAAAATGTAGGAAGGCAGATATTTAAATGTTTCGTAACGTTTTGATCAAGCACGCCGTCCTTGCATACCTTGTAAAGGCAAAGGTGGATTAAAAATATGGACCGTTTGTCATTCGAAATGGGCGAGTTGCGTAATGGCTCGTCCTCCAGTTTCACGTATTTCACAAAAACGCCTACAATATATAGAGTGTCGACATCCGATTTGCATAGACGCATCGCTTAACATTTCGCGCTAGTAGAATGCAGATTGTCCCACCTAGTGCATCGTACATCCACGCCACCCGAATTCGTCGAATCGGTCTATCAAAATTGATATATCGCCCGTATAAATAACTACACGATCCGGTACATACGTGTATCCCAAACTGTGTCGAAACTAATTCGCTGACCACGATCAGCGAGATCGAAATATTGTAAAATCGACCGGTTCTATATTAATTCCTAGATAATGAGCATTCGGGAAGGATTGTTTCAAAAACACTAACCTACCTACTCTCCGTATATTCGACTGGAACATTTTTATATCTTGCTCCCGAGATGAAAATTACAAGTGGGTTTTTGTTTTCAGAATAAAACAATTTATCGTTTTTTTATTGGCACAATTAATTGCGAAACTTGTACGAAAATACACGTTTTTGTACTCCCTACCAGGATATGTTGAATTTTCTCTCCCGAAAATGATATTCATGTTTCAGAAACACATTCGCACAATATTTTTGTATTATTGCCATCGGAAGACAAAATATCCTCAACAACGTACCTTCTGCATACCTTTCGATGTATAAATAAAATTGATCATTACTTCAATATTCCCTGAACGATCTCGGCCATATTTATTAACAATCACCATTCTGCATACATACGCATTTCGAAAATAAAATTTCACGTGCGTCTGTCCAAATTATTTGTGCACAGAGTATTGTGCAAAATCTTAATGGTGATGCTCTCGAAATCGAAGTGGTTAATTACAGGACGCGCGATTTTTTTTTTGTATGCCCCTCTCACCGTCGGATGAACCTTTTAGTCTGTCAGACTTGCTCCGTTCGTTGGTTGATGGTGCCGACCGCTAACACGACTGTTGGCTGTCAGAATCGTGACTAAACGCATTTCGATAAAGACGCGATCCGAATGCGAGATATTGGAAGCGACATCCAAAAGGATGAGCCTGTTCGATCAGTTCGGACATCGTGTTTTACAGCGGTAGCGACGAATTTTTCTTCTTCGCGGTTCATTCTTTTAATTACAATTCGAACTCGAGACGATCGGGTGTCCAAACAGGAATGCACAACCGACACGAAAAGTGTTTTCACTGATGATCGTCGAAAGGTAAAATGAGGAGTATGTTCGGGTGAAAAGTCTGCTGTCAGAATAAAATTGTGAAATATAAAAATGATTAAATGGAATGATACGAGAATAGTGGCGTGTCAGGCGGTCGATAATGTTGAACAACTGAACTAGTGAGCCGCTTTTTTAAATTGAGATATACAATTTAGAAAAGGACCTGCGTGCAAGGGGATGACTGGGTCGGATGTCATCCAATACGAAAGATCGCTAAGCTCGAAGACAGTGGTGCCAGGGTGAAACGCGTGATTAATGATGGGTCCCGAAATAAATACCTACGCCTATATTTCGTTTTTCTTTCGCCAGAGAGTTAATGGATTTTTCGAGCCACGTTCTCGAAACGGGTTAATTTATTGCGTCTCGTTGTTCTCGCCCGAAATCACGGATGGAAATGTTTAGGTTCGTTTGTGTGCTGCGATTACGTAGAATTCATGCGATAAAGATGATGAATACGAAAAGATAATTTTCCTCAGCGGGCTGAAGCTCCTTTATTTTTTCGTTTAGCTGCTTTTAAGCGTTTAGCACCTCTTTACAGTTCGTAATGGAGCAGGACAATCTGTGTACACGTTGCATTCTTGTTTTTCGGTTCGCGTTTATAGAAAACTAAATTGTAATTGTTAACTGTATCAATTGTCGCAATATTTTCTTATCTATTCATTTACATAACAAGCAACTGGCGTTTGTTTTTTTTTTTTGTTGCTTTTAATCATTTTGTTAGCTTGCGCAGGGCTGTATAAACATTAAACTGGTTTCGTTAGGATTGAAATTCGAAGATCGTTAGTTTCACGCGTGACAATTTAATGATCGGAAATCTGTATTTAATGTTTGATGTATGGAACACAAGATAATTTATAGCATGAACTCATTTTTCAATCAGTGTCCCCTTACCTCCCTTTGCTTCGACGTCTACCCGGACCTTCCATAATTCTTTCTATCGATACTGGTCACACCCGCTGTTTCTAAGTTACAGTACAAGCCTGGTTTAGGCCGATTAGCACGCGATAGAGAGATTTCGTCCATGATCGATGAGTCTGAGCCTAGGATTCAGGATTATCATAAATCCCGCCCCTGCTCGTGGCATATCTAAATGCTTTACAACCACATTTTTACGCGGAAAGATATCAGTAACGCCCAGAATGTGCAAACTTAATTTAAAGGTAGTAGCTAAAACATATCTTTGAGAACTTAATACACGTTCATATATAATAGTAGGAGGATTCAAGGTTTACCGAGTCATTTGCACGATGTAATTCAAACAAATTTCTCTGCGCCGTTGGATGTATGGACACGATCACGAAGCACGTGAATATTTGCATACAACTTCACAGTTTCAAAGGACACGGTAAAAATCGACGACTGTGCACACGATAACGCTGCGCTCAAATCGTTGTTATTAATAAGACGCTAGAGAAGCTTGTTGCTCGATCCATGGGAATATGCATCGAAAGGAGGACATGCGCTTTGTGATTTACAACGATCATTATCGGGAACATAATTCTTGGCTTGGTTTATATCTGTATTCTGTTAGAAACCTATACCGATTTTCTATAAAACTTGTTCCTGTTCTCTTGAAATTTTAATGTCATTTCTTCTCCCACTTCATTTTTTCTCACATACTTTTTAACCTTCTCCGCTTTTTTAAATATTTTCTCTTTTTACTGTTTTGTTATTTATTATATATACACTGCAAGTCAAGAATGAACATTTATTTATTTGTACCACGGTGGTGTAGTCTACAACCACCATTAAAATAAATACGTGCGCGAAGAAATGTTTAATCATGCCGATAGGAAATTCCAAATAAATCCTTCGATCCTCTCGAACGCTGCAGTTTCCATAGCAATCTGCCTTCTTCTTTTGCCTCGTGCATTTTATCCCGGCCCGTGTACACTCGCCTGCTCTTATCTGCTTTTCATTGTCTCCCATTTTCTCCCAATATTCTTTTAATACTCATTTCATATTTTCTATGTTCATCATTTCTATCCTACATTTAAGTCTGTCGGTACAACAACAACGTCAAAGATCCCCATTGCTCGTTGCATCTTTCTGCAAACTCAACTGTTCTCTCTTAACTATCATATCAAACGGTCCAAACTCCTTGTCCTAATGGAGTACGATATCGACGTACTGTTCTCGCAGTGGCCATTTGCACGTGACTCGATCAGAGAAAGTGTACAAGTAACGACATTCACGACCGTTCGGCTCACGCCACCAGGAGATTTACTTCCATGTTCACCGGTTTCGTCGCTTGTTTGTTTTTGAACCGGTGTACACCTAGAGACGTGCACACAGTTTGTCCGCGGATTACACGTATACCGAGTGGTTAGAATATTTATGCGCAAAAGTCAGCCGCGCCGTAAAGGCCAGGGGTATTAAATCAGCGAGGCTTATTCCATAATCAGCGACCTGAATTGTTCGGGAATTTTATCGGATTAGTTAATGGAACCGACGGGTGTCATTCTTACTCTCTACCGTAATACGATGACTGTGGTTTTTTACCAAAATTCAAGGTTTATCGCGATAGAAACCCGATTGAACGTTTATGCATCGTTCTCGTATAGGATTATGGGTAGGTACTTCGAGGAGGATGTGGCCACTCTTCATCATTATGGTTTATAGGCAAGTTCGACTCCTACAAGAAGGAAAAAAAAATAGATGGAGAAGAAATGTCTATGAAGTCGCAGTGGCCCGAATCCCGCGGCAGGCCACTTTTAAGCAAGCAAAGCATCGCACTGGAAAATGTATTTGTTTCAAAATAAATCAAGTCGCTCAGATCAAATTCGGGTGAACGAGGAGGACGCCATGGGCGACTTCAATCGTCTCGGAATATTAGAGTGATGCTCGTTGTTACGGTCGCGTTTCCAGCGCGGCAACAAAAAGGGGTTCGTTTAATTTGCCGCATGTGCGACTGCAATTAGTCATACACGGGCAGCGGAGTCGTAAAGTAAACGGTTCCACGGCAGGTTACCCTATAGATCTGTCACATCTGTCATACGGACGCATTGAACTGACGCAACGAGACATCGAACAATCGTACATAGAACACCCACCGTGCTGCCACTTGGTTACATCACGAGTGTCTGCCTACCGGTTCCTCGGCGTAGCGCTCCGAACTGCGCTCACGTATCCAAGTCGACGAAGCTAAATAAAATGCCAATGAAAGTGATCCAATTTTTGCTTCTGCAATTTTCACTTCGTTTGTCTACCAGGTCAATAAATCAGAAATTTCGATCCTTGTTATCGATAACGGTGCACGAGCGTATCGATTTTCATACAAGTCGAGGGATAGACGGAAGCTCGTAATAAAACATAATATAAAGAACGATATGTTTCAAATTCGGGTGTGAAATTTAATTACAATAATTATATAAATTTCCTTCCAGCTGGAGGGCTGATGATTTCGAGAACTCTGAAATCTCGAAATCAGTGAATCACCCGGGGGGGAAGGGGGTTGAATCGTATGGAAACCTATCATTTCAAACTTATGCCAGGTCATTCTAATATATTCATTACGTAAATTTGGTTCGAGAGCATTTTCTTCGTAGGAATCGATACTAATTGTGGAGTATTATAATAGCCATCAGTATTTTGTCGAAATCTCTACTTGGACGCATACAGTTACGGGTGTCCATGTGCGTTCCACTTAACCACGGTCGAGTTAGAAAGTGAAAATAAGTTCTCGGTAATGAGCAGACGGCTTTCCTGGTTCCGGAGTTGCTGCTTGCCA
Organism: Nomada fucata; assembly: GCA_948146005.1. Lineage (NCBI taxonomy): Eukaryota > Metazoa > Arthropoda > Insecta > Hymenoptera > Apidae > Nomada > Nomada fucata. The sequence goes on from OX411275.1 coordinate 13,685,015, forward strand.
ACTCTAATTAGCGTAGTCTATCCACAACGAAACCACAGGAAATTTGTCTCTTCATTAGCGCTGGGAACAACGTTGGAAGTTTAAGGTCGATGCAGTTGACAAAAAATGAGAAAGGTGGTGGTGGTTGGTGTTATTGTCTGCATAATATTATATAGTATATGATACATCCACGAATGGTGGGGGAAAAAATGAGCCCAGCGGTTAAAATTATTAAAGGTGCGAGGAAATTTTAATAATCATGTGTCTGTACACCTGAAAGGTTTAGATTTCTAATTAATAATAAGGGGACAGGCATACTGAATAAATAAGCACTGAAATTATTGGTTATCTATTGGTACAGAGGACTTTGGTCAGTCTTTTAAACATTTATTCACCTATTGTAGCGCAATTGAGAGCAAGGGAATATGATGCATTGATTGAAATATAAGAAAATAGCCTCCCACCTTTTGTGGATTCAGACATATTAAGGCGTACGAGATGTTTATCGACTTTCGAAGTTAATAGTGTGTGTACGTGTATTTTTTGTGGGGTCAGGTGTCCAATACCACTGGTCACTCGGTATATGTAATGAGTATTAAATAAAAGAGGCAAACGAAGCCTGTGTGAGAACGTACTTCAGCCTGGAAAGGGAAATTTCACTTTCTGATGTTTGTGGGCAGCAGTATGACGTTCAAGTTCTTATACATTATGCATGTTCTTAGGTAACCTTTATGTTGATTAACCGAGTTACTCACTTTTTGGAACGTTTTGTTTTTGTCTACTGAAACGACGGCAACATACAGCGTGTACCGGTTTCAGTAGCGAAGCTAAAATACGTTGGCCATGGTTAGTGCTCGCCTCAGCAAACACGTAGGTCTGTGTAATGTATGTTGGGATACTTTGAAGCCCACAATTTTACCACTTCTCCTATTCTTTGTTTCCACTTATCTCCATCTGATCGCTGACCATAATCATTTTTTCACGCGACTTTAATGTTTGCTTATTTCCCATCAACTCGTTGACCGCTTAACAAGAATTCAGGAAACTGATTTCAATCCCGCAAGTGTCCTAAGCTTATTAATTCTATAAAACCCTCTTCGATCGCATAATAATCAATATAATACCTACGATAAAAATAATTTTCTATTTTCCACACCCCTTAAACCTTCTTATTCGATCAGTTTTCCTATTCAGGAAACAAATGACATGGAAGCAACAGCCCTTTAATAATTCCTTTCCTTTTTTTCTAAATCTACCCAGGCCAGTGGCGAACATAGTGTGCGCGCGCGCAAAACGATGATCGTTAATTGAGCAGTAACGGATAATTTTTATTATTCCGGCTTTTCGCATAAATACGATTTTTCTCGTTCAGACGACATCGATGGCTGGCCGTAACGACCCAGCAGTTCCCCATCATCACGCTATGCAATAACTCTCGTCTATTACGTGGCACGTCCAATGTGGAGCACGGAGCTTCTCTCTTCATCGCCCGGAACCTCGCCACCGCGGATCAACTATAAAGCTCAATTATTTATACATACTCGACCGGTGTTGATTCACCCATACGATGATTACGCCAATCATAATACGCTCGATCCGTTAACAGCCCGACATTGTGATTGGTCCACGGATAGATCCTACGCTAACTACTCGCGAGAAATCAAACAAAATGGAAATAATCCAGATCCTCAATCACCTATAATTGTACTCCGTCTGGTCTCCACCGATGCACACCCCGGATACTTAGCGATGCGCACAATTTCCCCGTATCCGCGGCCCGATTTTCATGCGTGCGATGCCTGGTCGATCGCTCGAGAATTCCGCGGCTCGAATTTACATTTGCCGCTGTTACTTATTAAGGCGGCGGCTTAATATTTTGTTAAGCGTCGAAGAATTCCATTCGCTGAACTCGATTTGCAACGAATCTAGTGGCAATAATGTTACGGTAAGTGCGATACAAACTGAACTTGTACCCTAAGTCTAAATTGATCCGGTTCCTGTGTTAGGAATTAATGAATCATTACTTTTGAACAAGATTTCATTCCGGAAACTCTAAGATAGAATATCGCTTCATAGACAATATCGTTCAAGAAATTCCTACTTTGTTCCATTGACTGGTGTTAATGGAATGTTATATAGACTTCGTGAGTTGTTCGATCTCGTTAAAGCGGTATAGTTCACAGCAGCGATGTAGCTCGGTCATAGTGTGTCACAAGAAAAGTCGATCAAACACCGACGAAATCATCGTATCTAAATCGACAACGTTCCATTCTACATTCTTGTCAAATCGCCCTCCCCCCAACCATCTTTTCTATGTCTCAATCGCGTCGCGCTAACTAACGCGCTCCATAATCGACGAAGAGCGCATCAGCCTCCAATCCACTCATCCTCCGCGTCTCCAATCCTGATCGCCCGTGTGCGCCAGGCTCCGCGACAAGAAACAAGCAAATCAAGGTAATCGCTACCACCCTCGCACCTGCCGACTCTCGCGACGCACGCCAAGTATAGCCACAGACGTCGTCCATGAACCGAATCAACGACGCGACCAGCCAGAGTCGCACAAGGAGAGATCCACAAGTGTTACGCTCCTTTTTCAATGAAATTTCGTACGATGGAGCTAGTCGTAATACCAAAACGGTCGACGCTGAACGGACAGTGCCTAAACAGACGTTCATAGTAATTTTTGCCCGACTTCGCTACAGAGGTTCCCTCGGATTTCTGAAATCAACAGTCGCGGGAACAAAGCGGACGCAGCTGCAAAAATATTTCCAACGAAACTCGATCGCCCGTTGCGCATATTATAAACGAACAGAAGCAGACCGAAAGAAATGATAAGTCCATTTCCTCCAACCCGACGTTCACGCTCAACCACCCTTCTGTGCACGCGATACAACGCTGCTTCGCCGCGATACTAATTACCAATTACCAATACCAAACGGAAAGCGCCCGTGCCTATATCTACGTCCATACACCGGCTCGAAGGAAGACGCGCAGGTTTTTGGTGGGGGACCTTGACCGAGTGACGTTCACCGGCGGCAGGAGCCAAGCAGCATCGTGCAGCAGGAGCAAGCAGCGCAGTAATAGCAGCATCAGCGCCGGCTGGTACCCTACCAGCCCGTTCCACGACGTGTGTATACCTGTTAAAGTCCGTATGTCCGTTGCTTCTTACAGTCCGTTCGACCGTCCGTCCGTGGCGCGTTCGTCTGTCCGTCCGTCCGTCCGTCCGTCCATTGCTGCCTTCTCTCCTGCCTGTCTCTGTCTCTCGGGGCCCGGTCCGGTACATCGGTGGGATAGGATGGTGCCGCGGTGGAAGGAGCAGTAAGCGGCCTACGCAGTTTCAAGCTGGGGCCCAGCTTTTATTAGTTCTTCGGCGCTCGGCGGAGAACGGTGCGTGCCGGAGTGGTTAGCCAAGAGTCAGTTCAGGTTCGGTATTATCTAACGACCGTGCGCAGTCGGTGCGAACGAATTGTCCGTGTGACACTCAACGAACTAACGATCAGAGAACGTACGCGCGCTGGTTTTGCCAGGTGAGCACCTTTGCCGGCGGTATTCTCTGGTGTGCGAGGTAAATGATTTGTCGGGTCGAACGACTTTCGTGGAAAAGGAATCGCGGGTGATCGCAATTGAACGTGAGAGTGGCTCCGAAGGGGAAAGTGGCGGACAGTTGTTTTTTTTTTCTTTTTTTGTTGTCCTTCGAAGTTCGGTTAAGGAAGAGCAGTGGTCTAGAAACGCGTTAGACAGTGTGATATCCTGAAAAGTCAGCCCGGGGGGGGGGGAGAGGTTGAAGATATTTGTGAACGATCGATGATCGATGATAATCGTCGTCGAGACGTCGTTTCGGATCAAGATCGGGCGCAAGGTGTTCGGATCCGATCCCACGGGACGGGACACCAGGCTGTCCCGGTGGCAGTGACAGTTCCTGTACGTGAGAGTGTTTTGTTCGATCTAACCACGAGTTCTCTCCGCCTCCTTCGCTCGCCTTCTTGCCGATCCGCTTTGACTCGTGGACGATCCAGCGCGAGGGGGGGATATCCTTAAAGAGTATACCAGAGGCATTACCGATCGGAATGCTACTGTACCAGTGAAGGTAAATTGAATTCTGAAGTTCGATACTTTATGCCACGCCGCATTAGGACTGACGTCTTCGGCGAGTCTCCTCTGTCGATCGTGGAGGATTGACTCGTTTTAAAAGCGGTATAGACTGTCCGGTTGATGCCCGTGAGGAGCAGCGAACACGTAACAGAGGAGATTCGTCTTTGACGGGGGTTTCCTCTTCGAGGGAAGGAAATGTTGGGACGCTGCGGCTGCGTCCATCAAGGCTGCCGGTACTGTTTCGGAGTGTAGTGATGCGACACGTTGGCAGAATTGGTGTTACATAAAGGCGTCGATGTTAATTCATCGAGATCGTGCGGCCGCAGTTGTTGAGCAGCCTTGGGAAACATTTCGCTTGGCATATGTATGGATTATTGGCAATCGATTGATCGGTAATCGTGGGACAATTTGTGTCAGATGTGCGAAGCATTGCCAAACGAACAGCAGAACGTTTCTCGGCCGTGTTAACTGGGCGAAGACGGGCAAAATCTGAATAAGGATCACCTGTGCTTCGAATATAAAATTTCGTTTGCCGATTGTTGAAAATAAATTGGAAATAGATACGATCGAGGTAGTTATTGTGCAACAAGAAAATCATCTTTATATCGGTCACGATCGAAAAGAAAGAAGCACGTTTATTGATCGTTCAATCGGTCGTGCCGAAAACAAATATCCAGCCAAGAAGCAACCCAGTTAGCATGTTGCGTAGAGGAACATGAAATAAAAATCCAAATCTTCCTTCATCGGAGAGCGAATTCGTCCGGTTCTCTCGTAAATCGCAGTCTTTCGTGTCATTCATTTCGAAACGAACGGACGGACGACTCACCTTCGCAACGAGATCACCGTAATTATCCTGATCGTGAAAGAACGTCGAGGCACGGATGGACGGCTCGTTTGATCCGTGTTCATCAAACGGTGGGGTAGGCGAGACGTTAATCGAAAGGGAAACGACTTTCTGCGGACGCGCGAATAGATTGCAGACGGGGAATGCATGCGATTTACTCTCTCGGCCGGGCCGGGCATCTCGTCGGCTACAGGGAAACCTAGAAATGCAATGGGAGGAGGGTGATTTTGCAGCTGAAGCTTAACTGAAAGATCAATTAACTCGCGTTAACGGACACTTTAATCACCGACGCGCCTATGTTAGCTCGATGAAGACGAGTGCAGGATCTACGTCCTCGAACCGTTGCTTGCGCCGCTGGTATTTTTCTCTACGGTTCGCGTTCCCGTAATTGTTCGTCGGAGAATCATCGAAGGTGGCTTCGAAGCTTTGCTAAATAGTGCGCGGAGGGCGAGCCAGGTGATTCTGTTGAGTTTAATAGTTTCATTTGTTCCATCCGATTGATGAGCTGTCAATGTCTTGACGCGGGACTACCATCACAACTCCTCGAATCTGTCGCGCAGTTACATTGGATACGAATTCAACGGGAGTGTATCGATTTGTTTTCTCTGTGGCTAATAATATCGGAGGAACGTAGCAGATCTTCGTCTCGCTTTTTAAAAAACCTCCATTCCCGCGGAGATTTCATGGAATCGAGAATCCTCGAGTTCGATTCAGGCTCGGCACTGCTGAACGTACGAAACCCTATGCGTTTGCCTCATTAAATCAATTCGGAGTTCCACGCAGCCTATATGTAAATCTTCGTAAATAAAACCACGATTCTCTCTAATTTAATATCGCACGGAATATACCTGGCCGGGCCTATTGTCGCCGGGAACGTATAAAGTACCCAAAATTAGCAACGACAAAACGAAACTTCGTCCGCAGACACACGATGCAAAAAAAAAAGTGAGGAAAAATAACGAAATATCTTCTCGAACGGAGGACAGAGTTCTGAGAAGCAATGCCAATAAACAGGCGAGGAGATTGAGCTTGTGTCTCGGGGTCCGGTGCATAAAAATTTCACCGCGGAGAAGGAGCGGACGCGCAATAAAAGGCCACGTGGAGTTTGACACAATTACGAGGGCCGTGTCTCGTCCTGTTTCAGCGTCGTTCCCGATGTGTTCCTCGTTAAGTCCAGAAATAGATGCCGGGGCCCGCAGCAGCCCTTATGAACGGCTCAATCCTTTTCTTCTCTTTCCACTCTTTCTTCTGCTTGCTCTTTTGTTTCGCCTGTCCGCTCGCGGCTGAGCTCGCGGAATGAAGATCGCGCCTCGTCCTGACGTGCGAATCCACGCGGCTCGCGCCGAATCGCTCCGCTCTCCCCTATCCACGTCGTTCGTTGTTGGTTAGCTGAGAAAAGGTGGAGACGCGACACGGATCGTTATATTCGGGGCAAGAGTCCCTTTCGACCTTGGCACCCTCGAAGTATGTCAGTGGAGCACGCTGCGTCTAGTGAATGGAGAATATTCGAGAGTGAATGGTGATGATTCTTTTTTTCTTTTTACGATCCCGAGAGTAGGAATTGGAGTACTTAGTTGTTGTATTAGTGAAAATTAAATGGATATTGGTGTAGAGCGATTCATTATTTCTTGTTGTATCATGAATAATAGAAATAATACCACAGCCGAATTGTATAAATACTTGTTGTTTGTAAAGAGTGAAACTGCTCTACAGATTTTCCATCTTTCCTTTGTTTTGCGAAACACCGAGAGTTAAATGTGCAAATACATTAATCTTGCAAAATTTGACTAACTACATTCCCTCGAGTGTAACGAGTACGGAGATGCTTTCGATGAACTGAAATACTAGCAAAGAAAAAAGGAAAGAAATGTCATTGCCGGAATTTTATTATATCAGATATTTATGTATTCATTTAACGGATTATTTAAAAAACCAACGTCTCCGAAAGAATGACATAAAATTGCAAAATATTCCCGAAAAATTGCCGACAATCTATCTCTCCAATAGCTCCACCATGTTGAAATTCTGAAAAGTGCATACAAATCCTTCCAATCACAAAGTATCATCCAGCATTTCCATTCACTCGTTTGCAACGCGTCTCCATCAAGAACGAGTCTTCGACCGAGAGCAGTTCGATTCGGTTTCTTCAATCGACTCCCGTATTTCCACCCTGACAACTTCAACAGCACGATCGCGCGTCTGCGTCGTAAACATTCACGATGCGGCCGTAGGAGACCTGAAGGAATTCAGATTCCATCGGTACCCGCGATCAGAACGCCAAAACCGGAAATTCGCATTCCTAACGACGTGTTTTCGTCGGTGCTCGCTCGTAACGAACGTTTTTTTTCAGTACAGTTACGGCGTTTACGTAAATTTATCAGTCAGCTTCGATATTAACAGTGAAACACAGCCGGTCAAATAAAATAACTCAGACAAAGCAACGAAAAAAGTACAAGTAAAAACCAGTTTCGTCAGTGTTACCATTTCTCTTTTATCCCCGTGCATAATAAGCATGCGGACGTATGTGCCGCGACTTTCATTTTATTCGCTGGTTTCAATAGGATCTTTGCAGTAATTATTATTTAATCGTGAATTAATGCACAGCACCGTTTGCTCACTCTTAAGCGGACAATCGCGAAAATTCTCACGCGGTGTTATTCGAGTACGTTCACCAATCTTCTACATTAATCCTATGCTTAATTTTCATATTCTGTCCATATACCAGCCGAACGAACCCGTTCGTGTTTTATTTCCGACACGTATTCATGATTGACTTATCCAAGGTGTATGATTTTTCTTGAAACCGCTTACATGGCAATGCCGAGGAAACGAAAATATTATTTTTAGAAAAAAAAAAAGTCTAATATCATATCTTAACGTTGCTTGTATCTGGACGCGACCGTGTCACAATATTCTCTGGTTTCTAAAAAAACAAATTCTGCGAATTCTGATCGTCATTTTTCCCCGATGCTATTAAAGAGCCGGCCGACGTCGCAGCGCGTTGCTTCAGGCGCGAACCATTGATTTTATCATTGAATCATTGAATGGACTCTGGCCGTCGCGGCGGGGGAACAATAAAACAGCCGCGGGTAGGTGCTAAATATTTACGGGAGACACGTGACTGTTTATTGCACCGAGGTGGCGGCTGAAGAACGCTAGAGAATCATATCGTACATTCCGGTAACGCGGCTTTATTGCCAGCTTTCTTGATTGCCCAGCGCGTACCAAGAACAGACGCTTCAAGGTTCCGCGGATTTGTCGTTTGCGATCGGCTGTCGTTGTCGGGGTGATTTTTGCGGATTCGCGAACGAGGATGTCGGTTCGATGTGGGCTGGTATCGTGAAATATCGCGGATATGATGATTCAATTGTTGATAGCTTCCAAGCTGTGGAATGTGTTGCATTTTTATTGCCCGGATAATATCTTTGTTGATTTTATATTTTGGTAATATACGGTTTGCAAGTTTGTGGCCAAGTATTACCCTCTTGTAATTTCAGTGTCGATGTACTTTCTTTCGATTGTATAAAACGACTGATATTGCAAAGAGCTTGTATTTGCTTTTCTAAGATATTACCAAGATATTTCGAATAATTGGTACACGAAAATTCCTGCCGTCGAACAAAGAAAATACTTCAGTCCCTGGTCGATTTAAATTATCCAACTTATGTATCGTCGATACATACACCAACATTAAGATTGACAAAAGTCATGCGAAGAAAACAACAATTGCAGAAATGAATACTAAATCATAGGCGACAAATCCGCGAACGTCATTCTCGCATCGATGAATACGCTTCTTGTTGTTTCACTAGAATTGCATTCTTTTATAGGTTCCATGAATGACATCATCGCCCACCGAGTCACCTCTGTCACCCTTAATAAAAAGAGTACCTCCTTGCAAAAAGAAAAGTCCCAAAAAGTAAACACCGCTCGAGGCGCGAGAATTTTAGAAAAATTCCTCCGGTCGCCGTAGGGGCTCCCCAAATTTGTCCAACTTCTTTACAACTCTGATTTAATTTTTTTCTTGCCTTTTGCAAACACTCAGAAACACTCCGCAGAGAACAGAGACAACGGGGTCTGACGTTTGCTATCGTCAGATTTATACTGGCGAGAAAAACACTCTCCCTTGGACCTACTATATCAGAGGTGCAAATGTAAAACATAAAATATGAAAATAAAAACTGAAAATAATTATACAAGTTGAATGATCGCGTAGAAAAATACACGCGCCAAAGCAATGCATAGAAACACGTTAGCCCGTCTACCTTAAGATCCAGGTGTGATTCAAATAAATGCCATTAGCACCTAATTCCGTTCTTTTTTTTCCCCTTAAAATATTGCAACTTCTCAAAAATAATTTACACCGGCCATGCTTGTTCCACCGAATCCCCCGTCGCCGAGGCCTATTCTCACTCTGTGTATCTTACTCCGGTGATCTCACAGTCGCACGAATTGTCTTGTTCGAAGTCCCTTCTGCGAGGGGCTAATAAAGTCGTCGAGTCCAACCCCTTGGTACGTGCTCGAACCGCGGATGCGTCGCGATTAGATGGCCTTGAGAGATGAGCCACAGACGAGGTCACCTCTGCAAGCTCGAAGGGCGACCAAGATCCCTCGCGGATACGCGAGAACGCGAGCTGAATCTGAAATTGCGAGGCCCTTGTGTGGACCTTCTTTGGAAGGTGAAGGTGGTTCCGCGAAAGGAATTGATGGGCTGTGATGTTGCATTTGCTTTCCTTCGTAATTGACGCTAGTTGTTTCTTTCGTGATAGGATTTTCATCTTAAGTGTATTCCCGACTGTTCTGTATGTGTTGTCGACAGGTAATATATGTAATAGAAAGTACAATAATGTGCACGAAAAATACAATACGATATGCCAAATAGGCTTATTAATTAGCGTTGGACAATCTTGACCAAACATTCGGTGCTGTTTTTATGGGTAGTTTGTTGGGTAGTAAGGTGTTTTCGATGGTTCATATTTCGATGTTCACTTAACATGTAATTGCGAATTCGTGGAAGTTCAGAGAATGTGCGCCGACTGCCGTTTTATTGGTTACAGTGTGCAGGAATTTTGTTTCAGTTGAACGATATAATTTTCGTTTTCTTCGTTTAGATAATAATAAGCCGACCTGCAGGGTTGCAATTTCTTCTAGTTTGCGCTGGGTTTATTTAATTTATTCGAACTTGTTAACGAGTGCTGCACACTGTAGGAAAACTATTGTATAGATGAAAGTGGTATAATATTTTCCAGAGCTGCAGTCGTATTCCGTTTCGAATTATTTCAATGGGATTAATTCAGTTAGTCGAATTCTCGATTTCGTGATTCTTATACTTAATGATACGGAAGCTCCTCTACTGGTCGCGTCGTTTAGCATTCAAATAAAATTCGTTCGCGGTACCATCCTGACATTGGTGAACGTGTTTTTCTTTCCACGTCGAATGCATGGAGAATTCTCGTTCCATCGTTCGTTCTACGAAATTGCTTGCATGTTCCAAGCCACGGTTAAAACCAGACCATTGAAAGCTTATTTTTAGGGCATGCATCTCGATAAGAGTGTCGATATCGAAACGCGGGGCAAAGTCGTGCCAAGAAGCCAAGATTAAAACTTTGCGTGACGCTTTAAGTAAAAAAATAAATGGGGTAAAATAAGAGAATACGTGGTAGCTTATCGCACGATCATGAAGTCATTGTCACTGTTGCGCACCGTCACCGTCATCGTCATCGTTATCGTCATCCTCGCAACTGTCAATAGTCCGTTTGCACGTATCTCGAGCATCTCGTCGGGTTGCATGACGACAATGGAGACCATTATCATTCACCGCGTTCATCCTGATCATTGTCGGTGCACACGCGCATGCTCCAACGCGAGCTACACGTTCTTCTCATACACCTACACGAAAATACTTTCGTTGGCGGTCGTACCTGTTAGCGGTCGAGAAAAATCGATTTCACCGATGGGTAAAAGTGAAACCTTAATGGGTTAGTGCCAGTTATAATTGTGTTCGCGATCTCCAGGGGATAAGCGATCTGAATTCGAAGAGTTGTTTTACGAACATAAATTCACCGTTTGAAAAAATACAGTCCAAATGAGAAATACGTGTCTATCTTAGGGAAATAAAATCTAGATAGGGGAATCGTAAATGAATGCTTCATCTTTTGCGGGGAAATATTCTATTTTCCAGGGAAAATTTTGTACATACCCAAACAATAAGCTCCCGTAGTTTCGAAGTCGTTTTAATCACCTTGTCCGGATTGATTTGAAACCGTTTACGAAATTTTATACCAAAACGATAGACGAACTTGCTACAGCGATTCATTGCGCTGGAAACATTACTTCAACGAGAATTTGTTACGCTGCTCCAAGTGTTCGCTCGGATGAAAATTCTGCGACTTTAATTCCCACGGAAATTCATCACGGTAACCGCTTCGCTTATTTCGTTTCGACGCCGAACAAAAGCGCGGAGGATAATCGTTTCCGGCGTGTAGTTAACAACAGGCTCCCTTAGTTTGCCGGTAAACGAGCAAGAAGTACGGTATCAGTCCTCAATATCGATCGACACGGCAATTCGACAATTCTTTAGGCATTCCTTTGGCCGACTTGTATCGGCGTCTCCGCGGGACCGAGCAAAATGTGAAAGGAAGCCCTAACAATACCAACAGCGGTACCAACAGCATTTACTTACAACCACAACTGGCACTATTCTCTGGTTCGATTCTAAATCGTCAATAGAAGCGATTTCTCTAACCGCAATAAGGACGACCGCAAATAGACCAACCTATACTCGTGGCCACGAGTTGGCGCGCGCGCCCACGCTCCCGTGCACGTAAAGCTGGATCCGCACTACGATGGTTCTGTAAATTGTATTGTACAGGGTGCACAAGAAGTAATGGTCACGGCTATCAAGGGGGTGATTCTACACGTTTGTATCGGTGGACTTTCAATACAAACTAATGTCAACAATTTTTTTCTGATTCATTTCTTTCTCCGTGAGAAGACAGAAAGTCCGAGAAGGAGCATATGTCGCAATGGCACGGTTTGTTCGATATAAATTGTTCAAGTTTTGCACAAAGAAGATTGCGCAAGTCGCACGGTAGAATAATTTTGTAAAGTATTCCCATTCGTACAAAAAAAAAACAGCCACGTCAAATCATAAAGCGTCATGCTTCAAAAGTCTCGCGTGTCTCGAATTTAAAAACACAATCAAATGCTTTCATTCGATTCATCGACAATCGACTTGCTCATTCGTAAAGCGTGGCACCGACTGAAACGATTACATACACACGTGACTTACAAGCTTTCCGTCGAAGACACACGAAAAGAGTCCAAATAAATAAAGTGCTTTTCCTTGCGAGCGCGTATAAGACACAGAACATACATTCGATCAACGAGGTTACTCATCTCGCAGATATACTAAGAGCACAGCTTTGCTTGGCTTACAGGTTGGTGATCGGGTCTAAGAGGGAAGGAGAAGGGAGATAGAGAATATAGAGGGAAAGAAAGAAAGGTTGCAAGCGTTTAAAGGCCGCGGGTGTTAAGAACACACTTGGGTGCGGGGGTTGCAAGGTACACGAAAGAAAAACGAAACGAGAGAAAATATACAAGAAAAGGAGTAAAGAAAAGAGAAACCGATTGGTGGTGTCCGGCTGTGTGTTATGATTGGGAGCGAAAATCCGAGAAGATGCTCGAGGTTCAGCGCTCGGACTTTTTAAGAGAGGGAGAAGCCTGCAACCCTCCTACCACCGATTTACTACACCCCGATTCAACCGGGGCTTCCGTCTCCGGGTTGAAGCCCGCTGAGAGAAGCGTCTCCTTCAATCGAGACGTCCACGTCAAGAGGATCGGTGAGTCCAGGCAATCACACCATATGAAAAAGAATGTCCGCGAAATGACGGTGCAGACGTGGGCCGAGCCGGTTTAATGTTGCTTGACTTTCTCCATTTCCTTTTGTCCCTTGCGAAAGAACGAAATATTAAAGATAACGAATGGCCGAGATTCTTCCTTGATAATTTTTCATTCCGTCATTGGCGAGTGAAAGTAATATTATGTTGGCGAGAAGTAAAATATTTTCAGCTGCTTATCATACGGGCATATATTTTTTTATATACACGTTCGAAAAAATTTTGATACATCTGTGGTCATATTTCGAATTCGGAGCTACAGTCGACCGAAACTTTCACTATTTCCATACGAAATTTGTAACGTTGCCGTGACTGATATAACGTGAACTAGAATTTGTGCTGTTTTCTGACTGTAAGATAGCGTGTTAGAAAGTAAAGAAAAACGAAACAAAATTCGCGTATTACACTTCATTCACTACCGCAACTTCGAGATTACGAGAACGATTACAACGTGGGGACGAGCTGTTATGTTTCAACGGAAATATGTTCAGGATGTAGAGTGATCTCAGATTATGGTAATCATTTGCGTGCGCCAGCTAGTTTCGCACAGAATATTTTAGAATGTCGGGCTTTCTAAGAAAAACAGTTTGGCTAACGCGGTTGCCGTTCTTTACATAGAGGGAAGTTAGGAATGTAAAAGACATTCATCTAATCAGATCAAATTTATACACTTATGTACACAGCTCAGTCGTCTTTATTTGTCAAACGCTTCATTTGAATTAAAATCACTCGCACAGAATATAAAGTTAGCAAAATAAAATGACACCACGATATTACTATTTGTCCATATAAAATTAGTTCAGCATAAGTGATAGCAATAAAATTGCAGCTAGTGTATAGAATAACAGAACTATTAATACCGTTCTACTTTACAAATTTCTAATAGCACAAGGGGTACAAGATTACGAATTTGTGATTCCAACACTGTAAGATATCAATTACTGATGATAAGATTTACAAAATTGTAAGAATAAAATTTGCCTAAAACGATATTTTTATTTCACTTCACACAAAATCGAGATTGATATCGCCAGTAATATAAATTGCAATATAAATTGGAAGGAAAAATATCTGTCTCTAGTGAAAAGTCAAGCAGCATACCGCACCCGTTCGGAACGTGTTCCGCCTAACTTGTATCTAACTGTTCCACGCTCGAGCTCTCGATATCGATGTATAACACATTTAATCAAGAGCCTGGCCGCTGACTAACGGCACGAATAATCGTTGCGTTCCGCGATCGATCCCCGATCGATCCTCCTTATGTGTGCTAGCATTAATAATATATCAGTAATGCTATTAATCGTGGTCTCTTAATAAATCTGCTGATCTCGTAACAATAACTGTTCTCCTATTTTGTTTGTTTGTTTGTCCAAATGTCTTGAAACTGTTTTGAAAGGATAAAAGATTTCCAAACACGTTCTACTCATCATTCGATTAATAAATTAATCAAAACAATTGAATTAAAACGAAACTATTTTAATTATCATTATTCGATCGAAATTGGTTAACATGATATGCGGGCTCGTAATATGGTATTGGTGTGTGCGCTGGACTCAATCATTCCTCTGTTACCATTAGCTTAATTATTAATTACATTAATGATCTTTCTGCCCCTTTCTCTCATCCCTCGCGCGAGCCTGTCGCGTGGATCGTACGCATGTGCACATGTACCGATCCTCGCGCGCTCGTGCAAGCAAGCTGTGCGTGTATGTGTGTGTTCCGCCGTAATTGCGACTGTTGCTTGCCGTATCGTACTCTAACGCACGTGTTAAGCATGTCGGACTAACGGAGGGAACACAGGTAATCCGGATAATTCAGTCACCTTTCTGAAACCTCGTTCATTTGCAACTGGACGCGATTTATATGGAAATTTTTAACAAACTTAGATTTATCAGGGGAAAAATTCGTGTTCTTATTTATATGTACGTAAACGTTCTGAATAATATTAAGATTAGGATGGCAAAACCGGCAATTCTGTATTATTTGCTTACGTTTATGTGAATAAAATCTTCTACTGTGCCGCCCTTTGAAATGAAAAACATTCTCATTGTCAGTCCTAATTTATTTCTTCTTTTTCTTTTTAATTAACAAGAGTTATAATAAGTAATAGGAACAATGTTTTCGTTCATACATTCTGGGTCTAAAGTGCGAATGTTGAAACATGTTTTAGAGCTTGCTGGATGTATTTACATTAGTGCTGTGTTCCCTTGTGTGCTACGCGTGATTAGAGAATAGCTTTGCGAAGATTAACGTGATGTTAAAGCCCTTTCTACAATTTCAGCGGAAGCCGCAGCGACATAGCTCACGTTGTAAACGGGCGTCGCGTGGGAAAGTGAAAACTTTTAAGAATTTCGCAGGCAGATACAGCAATTTGTACTATAATAGGTCCTATTAAATGGTCGTCTATAAATGTATTTACATCTATAAAACTACACCGGGTTTTTAACTTTCTGCAGCAGCACGCGAATCATTTGCAGAGAGAACTACTATTCGTCGTTCTAAAAATTATTTTCAGCTGTCTGTATTATCATCGAACAATAAATTCTACATTTCAATTTCTGTAGACATACGAATTCCGATTATAAATTCAAAATCATAGAATAGTTAGACACCAACCTACAGAAGTACCATGTTCCAAGATATATCTAGGCTACTCTTCTAACACCCAAATCTTCGAAACGCACGAAACTTCCATAAGGAAATTCAATATTTCCGCGTCTGAACAAATTCTAAACCCCCATTCAATTCGACACTCACCGACTTTCAATCGCATCCGACAACGAACAATTAATCACAACCTCGATACCCTCGTTCCTCCAACTCAACATCTATGTATAACACATGTCGCGTTGCATTTACAACAAAGGCCAGGCGGTAACCTCGAATCAATCACTTCGGGGAAAGGTCGAACAGTAACCTCGACTCGGTAAGTCGATCCCATGTACAGGAGCATCGCGGATGGAGGAAGTCGACGACTCTCCCGTTCGATGATACAGTGATACAACAATATCTTGCGAATACCGACTTCAGAAAATTAATGGCCACTAAACGCAGCGAACTATCTTAAGGTCCGTCCAGCGTTTGTATTATTTTATAGTTGGTATCCGCTGCGTTTACGAGCGTCAGCTCCGGTGTACCGGTCGCCGGTTGTAGTTGCACCGCGGTTGGAGGCGGAGGCGAACATAGAAGGGGCAGGGTCGAGGGAATAAACGCTTTGTCGAGGTGCAAATAAAGCCGAAGAACAGAATTTTGTCACGTAAGCACTAATGAGCGCCGTATATGTAGTTTCGATGCAGGGACCTCAAATTCGCAGGCGGAATATATATATTTTTGTTCATCAGCCACAGTGTTTTCGTCGTCGAATTTTACGTAATTTATTAGTACAACAATTCTGATTTGTATGCGTTGTCCCGCGTATGTCTGAGTTTAACATCAGCTTGAGTTTTTTTTTAATTTCTTTGAATGGCGAAACATTCGAGTAGAAGCTACGAGTTATATAATTTTATACGTATTTTGGTTATTCGTATTTACGTAGTTTTCATAGTTGACGTTCAAATTATAATTATTTGTGTTCCTTCCAGTATACTTTTGTAATAATTATATTAGTAATTCAACAAGGCTGGCTCGCCAAGGTCGACGAACCCATTATCCATTCACTTTTTACTCACACTTGTATTATACATCGAGAGGTTAAGATTTAGCGTACAAGAAGAACGTAGAGAAAAGAATATAAATAGGGTAGACAAATTTTGGGTGAGCGGAAATTATTTTTTGAATAGGATAATTGAAAGAATCTGTCACGTTTAGTTCAAGTAAATTCGCTAATCCGTCATGGAGGTGCCTCACTTAAGAACATCCATTTTTGCTGGCAGCGACAAGTTAGTTCCAATTGTACTCCTCCCGGGAGATTAAATTGTTTCTTTGAATTTCATGAATCGGTACCAACCCAGGTAAATTAAATATTATGCTCTGGAAAATGTGCCCCTTTGAAAGTGACTGTCGTTATTCTGCGTCCACGTTTAGAATAGAATACATGGAAGATTTATTTCTGTTCCTTTCTCAAAGAAATCATTGTTTTCTACGTTTCGTTCGCAGTTGTATATTTTATAGGAAAGGCTAAATATATACAGAACCACAAGAGTATTATACAACTACTAAATCGTATAAATTAACGCATAAGAATATTGCAAAAGAAGTTAAACATTATACAAATTTTACAGTATCAAACTAGACCTTTTCATAGAATCCATTACCTAATAATTACTGCATTATAAAAATGGATAAACCTTCAAGATTCATGAAACTGTAAAATTCTTTAAATTAAAACGTCGATTATATATTGCAATTTACTTTATAAAATTCACGAATATCAAACATTCACCCTGTTACAATTTTCTGGGAAGAATAATCAGTTTCACCGCGAACAACTATTTCCATTACGATGTAATGTAGAGTGAGAATCGTTATGCATGGTGCACGCATCGACTCGTCTCTCCTCCATGTCCGAGTTCTAAGCTCTTTCTGAATGAACAACGCCGAGAATCCCAACTCGGCCGGGAATCTGCGCAATGAGCAGCGAAAGTTACGAGCGAGACGATGCCGGGCGTTATCAAGCAGGAATCTAAATGCCAGGGATCTAATTGTAAGTCGACCCATGGAGGACGATTTCGAACTATACCGCGTTAAAACTTGTCGTGATCCATGAAGGAGGACTCGTGGAAGCATTTCAAACGACCCGCTCTGTTCCACGATTATACAATTCTTGTGATTCTTGCGATTTTTTTCTTATCCCGAATGTTTCGTAATTTTAACTAGATAGGCGCCAAGCATTACTCACTTCTTTGGTATTTTTGTTACTTTTCGCCTTTATATGGTAAATGGTTCTCAGTCTAATGAAATACAGAATTCTTTGGAATCCCTTGGAAGCATTCCTCTGTCTCTCTGTGCACGTTGCTTTCATCATTGAAACTGGTGTTTTAGCAGAATTGCATTAATTGCTCGCGCACATTGGTTTTGTACGGGCTAAACTTTTTTCGACTTTTTATATACGCATACAATTTGAGTCTGCGCGGTGCGCCTGTTCGAACGATTGCTTACCTGTGAACCTTCGAAGCTATTAGTATCGCATTTCGAATTACAAGCCCCGCGAATAATGACCAGATGGTTGTTTCCAATTAACGTAATGGAAGAAAAGAGTCGTTTAACCTTTTTAGAATGCTATTCGTCCGGATTATATAACTCCTGATATAGTAAAACGTGTCAATTATCGAGGTAATATATATCGATACAGTGCACACTTTGCCAAGTAGAACAGAACATAGGAATACTGTCAGTGGAGGAAACAAAAATGATGGCACGTTTATTGTTCACCAAGCGAGAATAAAATTTGGTGTATTCGCTTAAAATTTGATTTACCCTATGAATTAAATAATTTGTTATATGTACGGTCGCTGATAAAACTCCGAAACATCCGAAGGACTATAATCTTGAAAGGATTATTTAAATTGCAGATAATGAATTATTTGAGCCAGTATCTCTTATCTCACATGACGCTATTGGCTCGTTACAATCTTTCCACCCTCTCTTTCGACAATCCTCTCCAATAATTGTCCAATGCAAGAAGAGGACAAAAAATCGTCCCAATATTTATTAAACGATCGAATCGAAATAATCACTTCCATGCGGCGATGCACCTAAATGTCTTAAGGAGGCCCCTCCATAAACCACGCTTATCAATGAATCTTATCCGCACGCTCGCAGAAAGCTCGAACGCCAATCTTCAAGCAAAAAGGGGAAAAAATTCTCAGGCCCATCGTTTCATCACAGTATTTACACCCAGGCCAGGTGGACGTTCGTGTAACAGAGGATAAGGTGGTTTGGCGTGTCTTTGCACCGCGACTTGGTAAAAACTCTCACCACGGACCGGTGCATTAACGGCCTCACCGTATTTCTTGTTATCCCGCCGCGAAGTGTACGCTCTCCCTTTCTCCGTCCCTTTCTCCGCGGCTCCACGTTCGTCGTCAATGCGGGCGGTCCCGAGGAGTCAGCCTAGTTGGCTGGTGCAACATTGCGTTCGTGCATGCACCTCGTCGAAGCTTGTTAAAGGGGCCTTGTGTCGTCCGCATTATCCTGGCTGGCGGCGTTTCCTGGATCGTTGCGTGCTAGAATCCGCCTTAAACCCGCAACTGTAATTTCTGCGCGCATAACGGGGTGTAATATGGCCGGCAGCTCGTGCCTTGATGCTTAATATTTTCATAATGAACGTTGGGAGAGAAGTGTAAAGATTGCATACGCTACACGTTTGATGTGTTTAAATATATATACTTTTTCGAGCTGTACTTAAGCGCGGGCCTCTTCGTAGAAATGCGTACTTCGTTAATTCCCCGTGTATATTAAGCATGCGTGCACGGTGCTGAAAAAAGGGGGGCAGTGCACTGGTATGAAATTGCACATTCAAAACTGTGTTTAAAGAATATTTGCGGTCGAAGAAATGGTGGTCGTTAAGAATACTCATTGATTAATTAATTAGTTAATTATTGTATTTGGTTAGTTAGGTGGAAAAAATGTATCACTGTTACTCAATTATTTGAAATTTCTGAAAAATTCACTCATTCTACGTACGGTTTTTTGCGAGTGATTGAGAAAGGAGTTTATAGGGCGGGAATGAGAAGCATCCCTGATATAGGAAAATTATTTAGCATACTTGAGGTGTGTGCGGGACTGTGCGTGTTACGCTGTCAAGAGTGACGAGGATTAAATAATGAAAGTCGATCGCGGAATCGCGTGACACGGAAGAAACGGGTAAGGGGATACAGACGTTGATGCACAGACGTCGGGCAATACGGCGCTCCAAGTGACGCAACTCAATTATTTCCGCGGCAGGAAGGACGAGTTTCGTTGTTCTGTTTCCGGATCTAAATATTTTTGTTGTATAACATGCGAATTAATTGTTTAATTAGTAATTTCGCCTGTGTCTCCCATTTTAATTACGCATCTACCTATTATTACTAAATTTCTTTGTACTCGAGTTCCCCCCCTTTTTTATCTGATAATTAATTTTCGTCGCATTGGACCGTCCCTAAATTCTGTAAGCATTTACACTTATGTTATCTTTAAACGAAACGGTGAACTGTTGCACTATAAGTATCTGTACATTCTTCGACATCTCCTGTTAGTCTAAAGTTACAAATCTATTATTACATCTGCATAAAACGTAGCTCCAGACACTTAGTATACCTCATAATATCATCTATCCTCTAAAAACAAAAACTAATTGTCATTCGTTTTTCACAAAACATTGATAAGAATCTGCGACATTATTCAGCGCGCGGTATAACCCATTCAAAATCATCGTTCCTCATATTCTCCGACACTCCTCTCTAATGACACTAACGCCGCTTATAAATTTGCAAAACCTAATTACATAAGTCGCCACGTTGCAAACTTTCTCAGCGTCACACACAACTGCACTTTATCGCGCTAACGACGCTAGTTAATCAGCGGAATGGTAGAAGACTTTATGCGTGTGAAGCAACGTGGATGTTGTGCGTACGTGGGAAATTGTAAAGTGATAGCTCGCTCGTTGTTACTTTATTTCGGCCCGCTGAAACATATCACGTTAGACATGCTTTCTCCCGCAGGGTCGTAATATAAGTATCCTCGAACGTTGACGACAATGTGCGTCAGCTTTTCCATTCCAACGGAACGTCGACGTTATCGGCGGTGTCGAGCGTAATGGCGCGTTTACATGAATCTGCCCGAATGTTGCGCACAGAGAAGGCAAGAGGAATGTACCTTTATGCCGAACGGAAACGATATCGTCGGTCGAAAGATCGCGTTTCGAATGAACGGTGGCCATTTCTGTTCATGCAACGCTTCACTCGTTTTTGCACGGAAAAAGATACTTAAAGTGGCTATCGCTATTTTTAAGGCAGACGTATCTCAACGTTCACACGTTACACTTGGCTACACGCTTAGTTTTATTTACGCCGAGAAGAAAGTTTATCGTTTACTGTAGGAAGGCATTGTGATGGCTCCAAGTTGTTATTTAATGGTAATTGAAACTTTCGCCGTGCAAATGTTCCATCGATTTTACGGAAGAATATCTACTGCTTATTCCTTTCGATACAGCTTGCTCTCCCCATTTTTTGTCGCTCACCCATCCGTAAGAAATATTTGTCAACCGGGCTTGTCAGCCTGGGTAATTGCTTACCGCCAGTGCCCCGTGCCACGATAATAACAATTCGCACACGATGCGACTCGTAGTTTCGAGAAATCATATGCCTGCAAAAAAGAAGCAATAAGACAGCGTGGTATATAAATGGCAAACGTTCATTCGATACGCGGCCTTCCGCGTTGTCGATCAACCCTAATAGCTCATTCGATTGCAGAAGTTCGCCCTTAAGCCCGGTTCACACTTGTCAGCTTTCCCCCTCGATTAGTAAAATGTCTGATAAAACGATACATTTCAATTCTTCGTGATACGTATTGCATATCTTCTCCATACTGTCTCGGAAAACTCCGACAAAATATTCGATCGAGCACCGCGATCAAATGATCCAGTGTTAAATACCGGATCTCTATCAAATTACTGCCCTCAACGTGGCCATTCTTCTGGCGCTTTATTTTTCATTTCGTCTCCTCGTACGTGTCGCTCTATTCGTCGGCAATGTTCCCCTTCTACCCGCACACCCTCGCCGATTCGCTTAGATCGGCATCCTTCGTTGCGTGCCAAGGGGTCTTAAGGTAGACCGCGATCAGCTGAAACGAGGAAGTGGCGAGTATCCAATGGACCGGTATCGCTCGAGCCGAGAACGTGGAGGTCGCGCGCGAGCATCACTTTACCGTGCTCGTTCGAAAAACCGCTGTGAACGAGAAGGACGGCATCAAAGGTGGATACGTGTGAGGTGAACGAAGAACGGGGTGGGGTAAAAAGATCGCGTAAATGAGACGAATTATGAGAATAAGATTGGCGATAGAGCCGATGGATAAAGGTGTCGCGGAAAGGTCTATTTGCACGTATCGGCGACGCGTTCTCTCAGCATCGCGTAATTTCAGAAAACAGTTCACATGTATGAGGAACGTGATAGAAACTTGCATTGCATTGTCTTCGGTAATAGATATACAAACGCATTTCAGTGGCTTCAATTTATTTCGGGGGAATAGAAGGAAATTGCAGCACGTTGACCAGAAGCTTCTGCGAAGAAGGATTTTTCGATCGGCGTTGAGCAATACGACTCGCTTAACGTTTCGATGGTCTCCCAATAAATTACGATAAAGTAACGGAGATGCTTTCTGCGTCGTACTATTAATGCTCAGATAAACAGAGTATCTAAAGACGTACAGGTGTGCAAGATTATCGCAACACTAACGAAGGCCTTTTTGCCACACCTCGAGATTCCATTTAAAAATTTAATGATACCATAATTAAATAACCGAACAGGCCTTAAGGGCGATTACCGAATGAATTAAAATACACTCCATTATTTCGCGAACGGTATGCGAGAACACTTCGATTCGTTGCACAAGCAAAATGGCAATTTAGGCGCGACGCGGTTAAACGAAGAGGAAAGCTCGTTGCAATTTAGCATCGCCAGAACCCGTTCCACGTTAGGGACAGTTGGTCCCGCTCGTAAAAGTATCGGGGGCCCCGTCGTTCTTACTTACCGAACGCTTGTGATCCGGTCCGAAAGCGGCCCAGTGGCTTTTCATTCGGATCGCATTTCGAAGTTGTGTTACCAGTCAATTTATCACCGGTCGCTCGATGTATACGCTCTCGTTAGGATTTATTGGCCGAGCATTGTATTTATCGCAACGAAAGCGCGCGAATCGATGCACGATTTATGGTTACATAATCGCTATTTCGGTGATGATTTATTTCGGCCAAATTGGGTTACCGTCTTGGCTTACCGGCCGAACGATTCGCAGTTAATATATTTTTCTTCAAAGTTATGCAGGCGATTTCATTCTTTATTGTGCATGGCTTTATATATGGGGCGGGGCTGCACTGATTGTGAAATGGAGGACGAGGTGTAAGGTAGCGTTTTCGTTGGTTTCTTTTTTGCTGAAGCGTTCAATTGCACGGGTAGAAATTTAAATATTAAGTGCATAGCATTGTGGGGGGGGGGGGATAAATATTATCGAAGAATATATTGCTTGATGTGCAGGCCTTGTTAATGGATAGAAATTTTTCTAGCATCACGAATGATCGTTGTATTCTTCGATTCGAATGTGCAAGTGGCTGGAGTTAATTCCACGACATAAATAAAGCAATTGGAACAGCACGTGAAAATTTCTACCGTACATATTTGAATTTATATTTTCCACGACGTACTATCTAGATCACTCTGTATTTTGAAGTAATTTGCTGAAATCATTTCGGCCATTCGTTTATTTCGTGCCAGTATGGGTGGTCCACTTTGCCAACATCATGCGAATATCGTGACTATCGTACGAATCGGCGGATACGAACGTTTTCCATCTTCTGCCACCGATCAGGGGAATGGACAGATCGATCGTAAATCAATATTACATGTTTTTTCATTGCCCGCCGTTGATTATTCTCATTGGTCAAGCACGTACAGTGCGTGCAAGAATGCGTCCGTGCGTTATTTCTCGCGTGTTATGTTTTACGAGAGCAAGACCGCAAGGACGTTTGACCGTGCCAACTTCTAATTTTATTAGATTTATGGGAATTACATAGCCAAGAGAAGCTGTCAATTACCGATTACTAATTGACAACTATTGCAACTTTGAAGAGAGAATTTCTTGGCGTTGATAGTGACGAGTATCGAGCATCGAATATCAAGCTAGTTTCAGCATTAACTATCCTAAGCATTGCCGTAATACTACGGAGTAGGAAAATTTTGTAGCGATATCTGCGATGAATTCTTTGGAGGAACAATAAATGTCCTTATACGTTATTGGTAAAATCTGTTACCAGCAACGAATGCCCACTATTAACTGAAGAATGAACGCGAAACGTTTGGAAAATGCCACAATATTAGTTATGAGCCAGTTTCCACTTAATCTACGTGCGCTATCTTTATTGCCATAAAACTAAAGCCGCAGCTAAAATTAAGTTTTACCCCTCGTCGGGCAAAAATCCGAATACCGTAAGAATTAAGAAAACAGTGCACAATTTATGTCCTAATAAAGCCGTCCCACTAAAGTAACAGATTGGAATGCAACATGTTGCAGCACGACGTTGCATCGCGATAACGGCGATAATTTTCTGCAACTTTTACAGCAATATTTACCCGGTTTAATCAAGACACATACCGCGTGCGAGATCTTCCAAAGAGCACAGCCACCCTATCCAATGCATTCCAGCTGCTTTATACGTTCTTGTGGCTTTTCCCCAACGAGTTTGTTCGCATATTCGAACAAACCTAAACGTTCCCCAGCCACTCGTAATCTCTGGTTACAACTGCGAAAAGTGTCGAGCACAATCGTAAACGATACCCTTCCGTCGCGAACATCGTCGAAATTGTCGCTTTACTAGCCATAGCCGCCGCCAATTTTCCAACGTTTATCTCTGTAAGGACCTATTCCACCGTGTAACGCGATTATGGCTTCCTTTGCATGTCTGATCGATTTTATTTCCCGAGCAAGATACATACCGACATTTATAAGACATTAATATCCTCGGGTGCTTATAATCCTTTATTTGTCGTCCATCCTTCAGCCAATAAGCAACCGCCGCAATCGACGCAATTTTCTATCTTATAAAATTGCCTCTTGCCTCCCTACATTATTTCAGTACATTTCAATTAATTCACTGTTTAGATCACGTCACCATCATGTCTTTGCGCAGAATGAAATTGCATACCTCTATTCGTTCGGCTTACCTACCGTGATTTCTGTCTAGTTAGAAGTTTGTAAAATTTATCAACAATTGATAAAGACGCCGAGGATCCGCGTAGTCGAAAATTTCGCGTTTCAATAAAAACATTTTGCTTACCCGCCATGAATCGAATAGGGTACAATATATCTAATTCCACACAATCGTTCGGGTTTATTACACCGAGCGATGCTACGGTAAAGAAAATATCCCCGTTCACCAGTACAATTTCTTGATCACACGAACGCTGTTAACAGTAATGAGACGTTCTATCCATTTTCGTGGATACCGTGCATCCCTATTATAATACAACCTCGCTTCGCAATTTATATTCATACCTATCGTAACAGTTATCGAACGAATCTGATCGGGGGGGGGGGGGCGAGTTAAATTCATACGTGACCGGGCCTCGCGGTAACGATCAGATAACTGGTCGATATTAATTTATGCCCGTGATCGTCCGTAAAATTACCGTTGCTTCGGTTCACGCGATGATCCGTACCATCGTTCGACCGTTTACAGCCTTTACAGCCCTCGAAGCAGTGGGTCAGCACCGCTGCGCGATCTTTGACCCGCCACGGCAAGACGCCACTTGCACTTCCGGCAATTCTTCCCCCCCACTCGGATAACGCGTTCCCCACCATAGCTTCTTGATGATCCCGTGGATCCTCGAAGCACCTGCTGCCATGCCTCGTGCTAACCGTGAAGCTGACTCCCTCCCGACCTCGGCGGTGAAACGTCAGTGTCAAATTGCGACGTGCTTTAATTTAGCTGGAGTAGCTTGTAGGATTTCCTGGTCGAACGTTTTCCATACGGGTAATCAGTTCGTTAGGTATTACTCGGGGGGATTTATGCAAGTGGGTTTATCTATACGTCTGGACTGTTCGGGGATATAAAATGAAAGTAAATTTGTTGAACGAAGGGAAGTGGACGGCATCTTGAATGCAACGCGGTGTATGTATAATAGTAATCATGTTATTTTGAATTTGATTTTGGAGAAGCTAATGAAATGTTACTCTGAATAAAACGTGCGACTAATCCTTTCGCTACGAGTGGAGTATACATATATATGCTCTTTAATATTCAGCAATTGTTCGCTTAGATTTTATACAAACGTTCTGCTCCATAATGTATGATAAACGCAGTCCAAGAGTGCACGTAACGATAAGTGTATATATAATTTTATATAATATATAACTATTATATAACTATTATAGCTCTCAGGTATTAAGAAAAACTGTACTGCGCGCTGATGAAATTTTTCATTTTTCTAGAACATGTACCTACGTATGTGTAATAGCCAAATACTTTATTTGGAATTTTATTCCGTGCAAGGAAACGAAATGGTAGCTTAAACACAACTACCATTAATTTCCCGTGCGCGTAGCACGTATTTATATCTAATAGTCTATTGTTTTATTCCATCATTTTTTTGTTTCCTTCTGTAAGGCTATCGAAGGTATCAAACTTCGTTCACCTCGTTCACTTCGTTCCTGTCACCGTCATTGAAACACATCGCCGGGCGTTCCTAGTCATTGTTCTCCAGCGTCGTCACTCGTGAGAAAAGCGACAGTGCACGCCGAGCCGCTGAAACTGTCGAAAGATAAGGTTTCGTGAGAATGTCGGGCTCTTAAAATCTACCTCGTATAATCGGGCTACGAACACGCGGCCTATTACCGATCCACGGCTTTATTACTCGGAAATACGTATACGCTAGCATGCCGTCTGACATTCATAACTCGCAATTACAAGCGTATTAAATGCACTTTCGTTGCTTCTTGGACGATTATAATCCTATCATGAACGGGATCGTATTCTTCTTCTTATAGCATGTCCAGCGTAATTAGATAAATTCCACGTTCCCTTTCCGAACGCATTCCACGCAGATAGAAGGAGAAATTTATAACGAAAATAAATCATCAATTACCACTTCTATCCTATGATTGTTCAGCTTTTGTTTCGTTATTTAACACGCGACAAGCGTGCGCTGCTACTGTCTCGAATGAATCTCGTTGAGATTCTAGGCGAAAAAAAAAGGTTTAACGATCGCAGTAACGTCCAATTAGTTGGCATGGTTGACGCTTTGCGCCTCTATCTAGAATCAGTAGGAACGTCATCGTATAGATGCTTTCGTATTAGGAATTCATTGAACGCGCCGTTTGCCCCTTGTCTCTGTAATAATCGCTAATGTTGCGGCAATTAAATTTGCGTTTGCCCCACGATGCACTGGCATACTAATTATCCGCATGACACAATGACGAAGGCCGCTTAACAAACGTGATCTCGATGCAGAGATTGTGGAGTACGCTGCTGGAGACTTTTCGTTAGTCACGCAACGACATGTTTTTTTTATGTACAGCGTACGCGTGGCCTTGTGTACGCGCGACAAGCCAAACTGAAGGATAATTGATGGCAGATATTACAGAAAATTCGCAACTGGATAATCGGTGCCGATCGATGTTGTTGTACTGTATGCTCCATGCAATGATGGCAAACTGTATCTTTCGAGCAGTTAAGAATCAAACGGAATATCGCGAAGGAAAGTTAAACGACGAGTCGTGTGTGAACATCGCGTTTGTACGCTTCAATGCGCACGTATAAATATGTATGAAAATTTTCGATACATTTCAAACACAAAAACAAGGGGAGAAATTTTTATGAAACAATGGGGCTATGAATGATGAATTGAAAAGTAGCTACGCGATACTAGTATTAAAATGATTTTGTAACTAATAATTTCACAATGTAAAGCTTGTGAATAGTTTTCGGTGAAGCTGAAGTTGCCAGGTAAAATGGTACTGATGCAAAAAATTTCATCCAAATAACGCAGGAAATACTGTGTCACTCACGCGAGACTCCACGCATTTCATTTTATTTCTATGATTTTTACCCCACAGTCAAACAAAAATTGAACGAACTATACTACGTTCCCGTATTATTTATTTTCAAAACTAGTATCCCATACGAACACGTATTGCAGAATAAAATAATCATGTTGCTGTCTTCTAACAGCACTGAAATTTCGCATTGATTAATATTCCTTCCGCTTTCGTAATACTTGAGTAGAGCTCATTCAAACATCGTATAATCAGGAAAATAGTTAGAAACTGTTGTTGATGCCTCTGCCGCTAAGGCCACCGTGTAAGTAACAATCATCCGGGCGTGCGATCAACTTTGTTGCCGCATTAATTCCCGCCTAGCTTACGTGCATTGCATGCTGATACCCCCAGGCATCTTGCTATCCTATTTTCTCTAGCACGTAATGAAGTTATAAAAACTGTAGGAAGCAAGAGTCGCGTTCTTTATCGTTGAGTGTTAGAAATTCATAGATGCACTTAAATAGATCCTTCTTGCAATTAGTTGCGGACACTATGGAAGATTAAATATACCCACCACGGAATAAAAGAAAACCGAAAAGAAACGAAAATAACGTTCGGCGATTTTTATTAAGTAAATTTGTTACTATATTTACAGTGTTTTAAGAGATATTCTAATACGAATAACAAACCAAATTCAGGTGTGTCTTTAGGTTACTAAGATAATATTTATAAAATTGCTTAAGCCATCGAGGTTCTAGGAGCATTTCTATCGTAATTATATTAACATTTTGAACGTGTTTTACTCGGAATAATAGTAAATACCAAATGCACCGAACAATAATTTTAACAAGCCTTGTCTCGAGTGTTCTGCAATTGAAGCTAATGCACTGTATGAATACTGTTTTGGCTAGCTGTATGTCAGAAGTGAAAGTTACAATCGATAAAAATTCGTCCCATTCTGTTACAAAAATCTTCTTGATCCTAGAATCAAACCGTGTCCGTGTAATCCACTGGTCTATTGATTTCTCCCATTTTAAACCACGTTTCTAGTATTACTCGTTCGCCACGTTCCGCGGTTCTTGCATAGGCCGATTATTTAACCTCGATCTGGCCGAACCACTTTTTCCCTGGACCAACCGATACGAAGAGCGGCGGGGTGTGTGGCAAAGCCACCAGGAATGTTGATTGTTTTCAAGGGTTTTTTTCAAGATATCGGTCGTGCTTAATAAGATGTAGACCATAAAGGAATTATGGTATCTGTGCTGCTGTTAAATTAATCTACGTCGGCTGGATGATCGTTCGAGTTGATTTCACTTTCTTTATAATCTTATACTATCGTTGTATCCCTTTTCTTGGTACCGCTTAATGGGTTGCGAAATAATACGCGCAACTTTGCATCCTTGTCATTTTTTGTTCCGCACAATATACTTGCATTCTGCTAATCATGTTCTTACTGTTTTGTCCTCTCGTTTTTCTATCTTTTATTCTAGATCATTTTTGTTTCAGTAACCTCATTATAGAGTATGATTCTTGATTCTGCTTTCATAGTCTCATGGCCTCGCGTAGACGTAAACGCAGTAAGTGGTCGCTTAACAAGTCGAATCCCTTCCGCGATTTCGAAAACTTTCCATTCCATTTAATCCTGTTCCGTTTCCTTCACGATGAACGGATGGAGTACTGGCTTTATATATAATGCACGTAATAAATTGTTAATAATAGAAGAGAAACCCGACTGACCGAGTGTCCAGTTTTGTGTATGACTTGTATATGAAATAAAACGAAGTAACACGTTGGTTATAAAAATGAATCTACTTGAAGGATAAAGCTTTCTGAAATGAAGTATAACAATGATATAGTTCGGAAATATTTATCTGCACGTGGAACCGAATAAAATTAACAGACAGCTTGAAGACAATCGATCGCCTCATCCAAGAATAATGTTTTCTATACTTCAACGAGAATACCCACAGTATGTGCCAGCACTTACTGAATGTCCTGCAAGCCTTCGTACTCCACTGAACACGCCACATTTTGTACACTTAATTTTCTCCGAACATTCCACCATCGAATTTTGTTAGATTCCCATCCACTTCTGCAACCAGTCTAATCAAAAGAGGAGAAGATCAAAACTCGAATTATAAAATGAAACCCAAGAAACGGTCTTTTCTTTTGCAACCCCTTCCTTTAGTCGTCAGCGAAGGCAGTTAATGTATACACGGACCCGTTAAAGATGGCAAGTGCCGCGTTCAAATGGATTTGTTCTTTATTTAACAACGATTTCCCACGAGGGACGCACACTCCATGGAAATGGTGCACGGCATTCAAGCCCTCAAGTGGCACGGCGCGGTTTAGCAGACGAACAGAAACGCTAATCGCGGCGTGACCCCGTTCCCGAGGTCCTCGCCGATGACCTCGGCGAGATGTTCCTCGATCTGGTGCCTCGTGGCACAGCCAACTCGCGAAATCGCGACAAACAGGCTGTGAATCCGTCAACGAGCTCCACGGTGAAGCTATAATCTCATTTGCCTGTATTGCGAGAGGTCCTGCTAATTATGGTTTAATTTGTGAGTGTATTTCTGCATACAATTAGTGGGGTACAGTTAAACTTGTATCCTGAATACTTCCTTTTCAACGGGATGTTATACTAATTGTAACTGGGAGATAAAAGAGGTTGTGCAGGTCAGGATGGTGGTACAGGTTAAATACTTCGGTGACTTTGTCGGCTAATTGCAAGTTTGAAGTAGGTTTATGAGATTACTTTAGTACATCGATTATTGTAACTGGATACAGTGTGTTGGGAGTTCTTTGTTTAATATATTAAATCGGCAATCTGGTATTCTTTAAAACAATGTCACGTTGAAATTGATACAGTTGTTCCGCAATAATTTGTATTTTACACCAGTAGATGGTGTTTTATTGTACCACGAGATTAGGTAATTAAACTTTACGATACAGCCTATTATAGATTCACAGTTCGTTTATGCTATATCATTGCACGCATGCTAATGAACTTCCTGAACTTTCCACTATTTAAAAATTCAAAGAGAATTGGAGGATAAGCGAATATTCGTGTGTGATTTCTTCCATTACCTGACATATAGAATGGATGCTGTAAAAATGGCCCTACCGTCGTTGGTACGTCAATTAACTCAGAACGAGGTACGTGCACCATGTTATGGAGGTTGAAGGTACACGATCACGGAAAGGTCAGTGGTCCATGATATTTGTTGAGAGCACAGAATGATTCCCTTTACCTGCGTTTCACGGGAATACGTCGTATGAGATGGAAATTGAATTAGACATAGGGTACATTTTATTCACCCCTTCGTGAGATATTAGGATTTCTCGTTTTAACCAGGTATATGGTGCGAAAAACATGACCGTTTGAATTTTCCAGTCGAAAAATGTACTACATACTTACTTTAAACTTCATTAATGAACAGTACATTTAGTAGATATGCCGAATACGAATGATTTTTATGTACTTATGTGCACATGATTTGATGAATTGAAAATAAAGACAGTATGCTTCTGGATTTTCTCTTTTTACAGTGGAATACGTTTTCTGGTGAAACAGTAAATATACGCAAGCCTTCAATCTACCATTCTCAACACATCCCATTATAAAGCCAACTCAAACATTGCAATCGTGATTTCCATGGAAAACAAAAACCGAGCTAGTGAAACCTTCGAATCATCGTAAAATATTTAGAGCGTATAGAAGATACCATGTAAAGCCTGAAAGCCGTCACCTATCCGTCGGTTATCTAGAACAAAAAGATGCATCTGACAAAGTAATTTTATTTCCCACAAACGATCTTGCTGATCGAGCGATCACTAACAAACGATCGACGGCCGGGATTTACAGCTACGATAGTGTCGATTATACCTGATTATATTGAACGGCAATTAAACAGCCCTCGACTACCGATCGATGTTTCTTTCGTTTTAACGGTCGATTCCACGAGCCGTTGATAAAAAGAGGAACAACGTTTCTTGTCCCCGGTGAATTATAAAGATGACGAGGACGCATTCAACTTGTTCTAGTAGCCACTAGCACTTGATTAAACTTATTGATTAACCGCTAACGATCAGGCTGGTCTGCTTAACATAAATCGCTAATTTACAAATCCAATAATGCGTGCGGTTGATCGTTGAATAATCCATTATCCGGGATAGAAACTGTCGGCGGATTTCTCGTCTACTAATGGACGTCATTTTCGGACGTTCGTAGTCGTCCAATTAAAATTCTACAGCCCACGATTCTGCGATTATTGAATCGTCGGCGACGCGATAGTCGCGAATTTTTTTTTTTTGCTAAACGTTTCAGTTGAATTTGTTTAATACCTTTTTTCTTTATTTGGGTTTTTTTTATTGCTGCGTTTTCAGTGCTGCGGATGACCGCGCGTAATTTCCAGTATACATCGGCGATGACATTTGAAATGTGACATATTAAGAATTGTGCGACGAATGAGACGAGAATGAATATTTCACAAGTGGTAACTACTACTTATCTGGAAGTTGTTATTCTATTCAAATTCGAGATAAACATTAAAATATTTAGAGATATTGAAATACTTCTAAAACTCTATCACTGCCAATATTATCTTGCAATTAAATGCTCTTACCTATCCTACCGATACGATATTGAAGTCCCATAACCGTTCTTAATTTTCTGGAACATGAAACCTGTTATATAATTATATATCTAATAAATGCGACCTGACAGCCATTGAAAGAACGAAATTAGTAGCTACTCTGTCTTCTTTCTTCCTTTTTATTTTGATTGCATGTTAATGTTGTGTAAAATCGTAAAAATTGTTATTAGCATGAGGCCGTCGGAGCTAAAATTCGGAGGATTTTATAGCAGGTCTTTAACAGATTGATCGTGTCAGATTGAACGAATGATAATTAGTTCGTTTGATCGTTGGCGCGGCCGTAATCGCGCGGCAATTAGGATGATGCCGAGTGGGAAATTACCGTCGCGTCCCGGTAAAAATGCCAGCTAATGCCTGAACAATTTACCACGAAGGTTAATACCGGAGGAAATTAACAGGGGAGATCTGTGAAAGAACATATTAGTCTCCTGGCGTATCTTAACCTTAATTTGTTATTCGCCGCTTTTAATAATCCGCGGGGAACTTTCCCCTTAACGTCATAATGCCGAGAGAATTAGGCTTTATTGGCACGAGACACAGGGGTCTACAAATTAATTTTTAGCGGTTCTAGTCAGTTTATTATGAAGATTTATTCGCGGTGTAATGAACTAACCCGCTAATGACTTTCAATATACAGAATTGCATACGCCTGTGGAACACAAATTATGCGCAAGTGCGCCTGTCGGAATGAAAGCATTCACATCACTGTTCAAAATCGCTGACCCCGTATCGACAATAGATGGATGCCAAAGAAATTCCTGCAAGCAATCCATATCCATCGACGA
This sequence comes from Nomada fucata, assembly GCA_948146005.1. Taxonomy (NCBI): domain Eukaryota; kingdom Metazoa; phylum Arthropoda; class Insecta; order Hymenoptera; family Apidae; genus Nomada; species Nomada fucata. The sequence goes on from OX411275.1 coordinate 13,717,932, forward strand.
TAATATTACCTCGCCAGTATCAGCAAAGAGTTGGAAAATACATCGCGAGTTACATCCATCTAGCATACGATTTACTTTAGCGTTTGAATGTAAACGTTTAAACACGCCAATTAAGGGATCCTCTCATTAAATACACAATTTATCCATTGAATCCGCGAACACTATGTCGCTAATACATGTTACACATCGTTTTACTCATACAACATCCCATAAACTGTATAATCTATCCCTCTAAACACTCGAAACAACGATACAGCCCTAACGTAACTACAATCATCCGTAACTTACATGCGCCGTTGTTCTCTCGTACGCACCCGCAGACTCGCATCCCTTCTCTAATTGCATTCCCGTTAAACAATCGTTCCTAATGAATTTGTTCCAGGACGTGGATCACCCCGCGTGGCCGCGGCACTCGTAGGAGATGGCGAAGGCAGGTTGATCGCCACCCCGGTCCACAAGGAGAGCATAGCGTCTCGCAGCAAAGAGGACCTAGCACAAGAGGCGGCGCTGGTGCTTCAGCAGGCGGGCAGCCTTCACTGCGTCGCCCACGACAATCGACGATTGCCAGGTCGATTCAGCACCCTTCCCGCGCGGCGTAACAAAAAGCGACCGGAACTCCCCCTCGATGTGAGGCGTAAGAGCGAGGAAATTGGCGCAACGACCAGCGCGGATCTCGTGGTCACACCGCGGCCGAAAAAGAAGGCATTGGAGAGAAGCGCCAGCGATGCCAGCGCGAAAAAGTTGAAGGGATCCCTGGCACGATTCTTCAGCCCGAAATTAGAAAGAAAACGGAAACCGGTGGGTCGCAGCGTGAGCGACGTCGCCAGTTCATCGAGGTCGCATCGCAAGAGAAGCGGAAGCGAGAGCGAGGGTTCACACCTGGGTAGTAGCCGCGCGAAGAAGCAATTGTCGCCGATAATCGAGGCGTCCCCCCACGTCGATCAACAGCCCTTCCATTTCGGGCAAATCGATAGAAGCGACAAAAGTAGCAGGCCGGAGGCGAAGAAATCCAAGCAGGAGGAAGTCAATGTCGACAAGGTGACGGTGGATATAGAAACGGTAACGAAAACGACGGAAAAATTGGAGGAAACGGAAGCTAGCGTCGGCAAGCCACCGGTATCGCCCAGGAGAGAGCACAAGGCGGCCGCCAGACGCATACCTATCGAACTAGAATCTGACGATAGGAAGGGCAAAGAGGAAGGGGAACAAAGGAAAGAAGAGAAGGTAGCCCGGACCCCTTCACCGGCAAAGGACACCGGGCTCGACCAAGTAGACAAGGTCGGTGCAAGTAGCATGCTGCACAGCAGTCGATACGATCTCCAGCAACGAAGCGGCGAAGAGTCAACGATACACAAGATGATTCACCGATTATCCAGCGATCGGTCGCCACCGCCGCAGCTGACTAGAACTATGGTCTCGCCTGGGCCAGGATTCGGTCACAACAATAATCGACCGTTCTCATACACCAGGCCGAACGAATCGTGCAGCCCCCCGCCGCCCCAAACGAACGTGATTTACGCGCAGGTGCAAACTGATAAGAAGAAGGCGCAGAGGAGTCACTCGGATAGCGACGAAGGGCTTGGTCTGGAGAGGAAAGACTCGTCGCGGGAGAATAGTCCGGCAGAGAAGGAATATCGTAGAACGGATTACTCGTACAGCAACGACCTGAGACGAAACAACGAGATCAACTCCTTAAAATCGAGATACGAGGAGGACAGAAAGAACACGGGTACTCACTTTCCCAGTCGTTATGCTGCTACTCAGGATAGCAAACGTCGACACGAGTTCGACGACATCGATAGACGGCTGTACGATAAGCCCGAAAAGTATACGTCCACGGTGTTCGTCGATACCTCCGGTAGAGGTAGAGCCGATGGGACGGACGCAAGACAACGGGACAGCAACGAATTCTCTGGCAGACAGAACCAATCCGGAATATCGAATAAAACGTCCGAGCTGAGCGCCAGAAGGGATTTGCTCGAGTCCAGGATTAAGTCCAGGCTCCTGGCCGACGAGATGTTCGCCGCGAAGAACAGCGCCAATGTGTCCATCAAGAAATCGGAGCACGAGATCATCGACAAACCGATCGTTCCTTCGCCGGTAACGCCAAATCGAGTTGCTTCGCCGAAGAGATACATGGACACGTATATCACGGAGACCCGAACCAACAGTAACGGGGAAAAGTATATTTTCGAGAAGGAGATACACGAAGACAACGGCAAGGTCTATGGGTACGAGAAGAAAATTACTAACAAAATTCCGACGGAGGGCTACATCGATACCAAACCGAGAGACGGATACAAAGTCGAGACAAGAACGGACAAGTACGGAGATAAGTATATAGTGGAGACAAAGACGCACGAAGGTTACGCGGACGATTTTAAACCGTTCCTGAGTGACAGAAGTAGAACCAGTCCAGACGATCGGTACCAAGCTCAAAGAAACTCAACGGCCCCGTACAAGCTGTCCAAGTTCCATCCAGAAGAGGCTCCAGCGGGTCATCACCTTCGAAACGAGTCCAGGGACACCAATATTCCCCCTTCGCCTATCGCCACCAAGAAATTCACCGCGACCGAGAGGAAATTCTCTAAAAGCGACGACTTCCTGGACAGAGATGTTCGACCCAGGGACGGTTATCTGCCCAAGAAGAAGAACCTCGAATCTATCCGCGGGATGAGCAAGTCCACACAGCGTCTGGACGAAGTAGGAGAGAATGCACGAGTCAGGGCGCTCAGAAGCGAATACACAACCAGGTCGCACGAGAACCTAACCAGCCACGCCGATTACGTGAACGCCCGGGATGTTCATCGACCCGTTCCCAACAGTCCAACTATGAACGGCAGGAAGGAAAGGTCGCCGTTCGCCAAAAGACACTTGGACAGCCTTCGCGAAGGCCCGAACGACGATTACGACACAGACATATCGCAGATGACCAGCAGCCAATTGGAATCGAAATATTACAAAGAGACACGCACCACTCAACGATACACCAGTAGCAAGCACCCGGCTCACGATGATTATGACAGTTCTCCGCCGAGAATACGCACCGATCGTGGGGGATACAATTCGAGTAGATACGACTCCGACACCACGGCCAGAGATTCGATTCGCTGCGAAACTAAATACGACGAGACGTCGCGAACGCTTAGGAAGGAGCAACGGAAGTTGGACGAGGATCCAAAGAAACCACTGAGGCGGTCCCGCAATCGATTGAATTATTTCGACGATTCTGACGCCAGAGAGAGCCCCCGCGTGAAAACCACCGTAGGAAGATTGGAACCGTTCGACGAGAGCCCGACCAGGCCACCCAGGGCGTATCACGAGGGTGGAAAGTCCAGGCATATCAGACAAGAAACTAGAACGCACACTGAACGCCGGCAACGTGAAACTAGACTCAGCGACTCAGATCGGAAGGATCGATTGGCGGATTCTGGAATCGAGAACGACTACAGGCGTGATTCGCAAGAAGTTGATAGAAGGGAGCAAATAGAGTCCGAAGATGAAGGTTTCGTTACGAGGCAGTTTATCAAGCACGAACGGAGGCACACCGATCGAAACATGAACTTGACGCCGTCCGATCAACGGAAGTACGATAAATATGCGAACGATATGTCGAAGTCGCCGCCGGTCACCGCGAAACCGCCGACAGGTGCTGATAAGAAGTACGAGAAGAAAGCGGCGAAAAAGAGCGGCACAATGAGTAAAGTGAAGCAGCTGTTTAGCAAGAAGGAGAAGAAGGCGAAAGAGGAGAAGAATAAGAAGAACGCGAGGAGCAGCAGCAGCGGCGCGCTCACCGATGACGAGGTGACGATCAGATACAGGGAGTACCGTGGTGATCAGCTGAGGAGCGCGAAGAGCGCGCGGGACTTGGGTAGCGACATCAATCAGGTAGGATTCTTCATTTAATTGTAGCATGGCATGAGAAGCAGGTGCTGCTTAATTCTCCGATCGAACAATTATAATGGAGTTACGAGATTACAAATACTGCGATCTAATATGGCGTTAATTAATTTTCAAATTGAATGTCCGCTAACTTTATGCGGGACGAAAAGGCTTAGGATATTCTTTTATTTATGATTTCACGTTCGCACCGAACTTCTTAACTTGGTGCGGCGCGGTTACCATTGCATTCTCGTTAGTTAATTCGAGATCTAAGATACAGGATGTCAATTGATCAATGCAAAATGATCTTACAACAAACTTTAGTATGTTTACGTTAGGTAGTAGACGCTGAAGTTATCTTAATGTTTCGTTCTAAGGAACAGAAATCACCGTGCCATAGGCCAAGACAGATAGCCTGAGACAGTCGTATAAAGTCTGGGGCTTTATAAGGTTCTTTTACAACTGCGATCTTCGCGCTTATCCGATCGCCGTGGATCACCGCGAACGGCTCCTTACGATCGTCCGAACGCCACTTCCGCAATAATACACGGAATGACTGCGGTGGTCAAAGTGGTATCTCTAGCACACCTTTAATTTTAACGTCAGGTGTGCGAACGTTGTATTCGTTTTTAAAATACGCGCGTCGACGATCGAACGAAGTTCTTCAAACATTATCCGCATGTGCATTGTATAGCGCCTCCTCAGGCGAATAGATTCTTGGTTATGCTAAATAAATGTCAGCAGGAATTGGAGCAAGGAGATCAATATCATTTCCTTTGATTAGGAATATTCGAAGTCTGCTGATTATCTTGCATAACACATATATCCATATTTGATTTATACCTTTCCATGCTAAATACGATAATGATAGGTTTACGCAAATGTAAATTATTGCAAGTAAAATACTGCCAATTTAAATATATAGTGCACAGATGGAGCATTAAAAATTTATGAAATAAACAATTGTCCGAGCCAGTGAACCGGTACTGGATTTTTCCAATTAAATAGCCACATTTATTAAAAATCTTTCAAACACCGTTTGCTAGACACAGCGTGGCAGAACAATTTTCAATCATCTGTGACAAACGTCGACCTATCACCAGACTAGTCTATTCAGTTCCTTAATTACGATTCAATTCACCCGGCCTGTTGTCCACCTTTTTCCCACTCGTAGCTTTTCAACGCTACGGGAACGTTAACAGAGGCGTTGTTCCAAGTAAACGCGAGACCCTTGGAAACCGGAAGCACCCGATAATTGGGATCTCATACCGTTCTCGAGCTTACGCTTGCGTCACGCCTAACTGTACACCATACGGTGGAGAGTATCCGCGACAGTGGATGGTATTCACCAGGATCACGCTCGCGCCCACGCTATGTACGTGTTTTTCGGACCGTTTCTTGTCACGTGCGTTGGAAACGCGAAGACTACAATCTTTAGCTAGTTTTCAGCCGTTTCCTCGAACGGGCAAGGTTCACCGAGCTCGGTGAATTAAATAATTATGCGAACAATTCGACCGCGGGGCAAGCCGTCAGAAAAGATACGAAAGTTTCAAAGCATCGCTACATATTTTTTGGATACTCGACAAAATATTTGTGACTATTCTTTGCAAATGTTTCTATTATTATATTTTTATGAAGGACCTTCTGAGTTGAAATATTGGCAATTATAGTTAATCGATATTTCAATACACGATGGTGTTAACTTGTGAATTTTCATTTGATTTATCGTTAGGCTTATCTCGTATATCGTGACGTTGTACGTAAAGTTTGTTGAACCCTATACTACAGCCTAGAAGAGATATGGATCTGTGAAATGTAGACTAATTAGTGTTAGACTATCTTTTCAGTATGAAACACTTGCATGTGTACCGCCTATGAGTTTGCTAATTATGTGTTACGCATAGTACCAACCTGTTCTTGTCTGCGTTGCGTCACGAGATCGTTTCGAAGTCAACGCGCGCACAGCTCAAATTCTATATAAAATACACATTATCCAATCGATTCCGTAATACTAAAGCACCTGAACGATATTTCTAATGTTACGCGATAGAATTACCATGCTATTTACGATTTTCAACAGAACGCCGGATAGAATTTTATTAGAAATGCATACGTAGTCCAACATTAGCTAACATGTGCAATACCCTCATAAAAAAAAATTTGCCTCTGCAATTCTTCAATTACAAATCGTTTTAGCAAATCAGTTAAACTGTTCGTTGTACAGTGAATGAAATGCTCAACAATTTCACTGTTACTGAAACATATTCAAGTGATTGCAACACGGGATTGCTCATTATTTAAGTGTACGCATATATTTCAGCATTCTGCATTGTTTTGTCATTGACGTGTAGATTGTGAACGACATAAAACACAGAAATAATTATAATTATAATAATATAAAATATAAAAATATTTATAATTATTATATTTGTCATATTCATTTTAATCGGGACTCTGTATGACATTTACAAAAGCATACGCGGCATAATAAAGTCGTATAACGAAACTTGGTAGCATACATGCTACAGCCTTAGACCGTAACGGAGCTTTCTCGGTGTCCAACCTCTGGTACGAAGAATAATGATATAGCGCTGAAACGATCATCGACGTAAAAGTCTGGTTGCATTCTCTATGAAAGTGTGCCTGCGCAAGAGATTTATCGGACGTAACATTTAACCCATATGATAAATAATTCTTCGTTTATGACCGTGCCGGGAACATCCGTCTTGCAGATGGAAGTTTGTCCTTCTTGTTGCACTACGATCTCTCCCGTTAGCCGTGGATGAAGGTTCATCAAGGTCGTATACCTTGACACATAGGTGGTATGGGTTGCCATAAGTTGACAGGCAGAATAATTTCTTGGGAAGAGAATTTCCTTTGTATCCGTTATTAAGTAGCAAGGAAATCAGGTATGCCTACAGTCATATTTTTTGCTGTTATTACACGAATGCGATCGTCTATTAAATTTCGAAAATAGAGGTATTGTTAATTTTTCAATATTCATTATTATTTGATGATACGGGGGCAAAATCATTTTTTTGAAAGCATCTTGCATTTTTTGTCTTAGTAGCTATTCAAAACCAATCTGGCTTAGTATTATCGATACTGTTAGCATTCGAAAAACAGAAAAAATTGCACAATTCTACTCTAACGAATAGGAAAATTCAACTGTGTAGTAGATAGATTCGAAAGAAGCTCGTACACTATGAAAGATAAAAACGAACCACGCAACCTTATAACGCTCCGAGATTTGACAACCTCTTTTAACCAGCAAGCCAAATGATATAACTACAACATAAATCCACCTGTAATTCAGCTTCCCTATAAGTTTTCATTAACTACCACCATAATCTTCAATAATCTCTTCTACGAACCCACCGTCCGTTCGAGCAATCCCCACGTCCATAAAACCTTCGATCGAACTATCCTATCAATCGGTCGTGTCAGTATCTCCCCGGTAAAACGATTTCCACGCGGCCAAAAGAATCGATAGGATACCATTGAAATCCACGAGGATTTCGCAAACCAGGATATAACATCGACGCGTGTTTCGCGGTGAAAAAGATTAATGGGCTAAAGTGGCGAGTCGAGGTCGATAAAAACTATAAAAGCTAACAATGGTAACGCGGTGAAAGAGTCTGGTAAAATCTATTTGCATGGTCCCACGCTAGATACGAAACTGTTGCAAAACATTTCGCGTCGTACAAGGTTTCACGATCGGAACAGGTGGTTTTCTGGCGAATTTCCTATGGGTCGTGGCCAGCAATTAACGATCTTGTTCGAACGTCGTCGGCCAAGCCTCCCCTTTAGATTTTTATCCATCTAAAGGAGGCAGCGTAATACGTTTTTCGTGTCCAGTGTAATTTCGCGTGGCTCCACTCACGTGTTTTATTATGCATTGTATCGGTGCCACGCATGTAATTCGATTACGCAACGGTTAATTTACGTGAACCGTGGGTCCTGTGAGATTTTATGACAGGTTCGAGGAAAATCTTTCGTGGAAAGTCTGTTTCCTAAAGGCGATAATGACCGCGGCATAGTGTTGATGATATCCTGGAAGCCGTTCGTCCTGTGGTGGAGCGAGTTTATACGGCCCACGGTCGTAAACTGAATTTCGTTTTACGAGGAAATTAAAGGCCGGATTGCGCGATTAAGCGCGGCATCTTATTAATCGTGTAAGGGAATTTCTTTTACGTGTTTTATATCCCCTGTGTACAGCAGAATGTAAACTGGTTAACTATGATGCTGCGGATGAGGGACGATATTTTTCTGCTTTCAGGCATTTAATACTCTGATTACGTATTTCTTACAGCCGCTATTATACTCTCACTTCGTTTGCGTTCGAGCTCCCGAACTTCCTTGTTATTCGATTTCTGAATTTTCTGATTCGCGAGTTTCGGAACTTTTCGAGACCTCCGAGTTCTGAAATATTAAATTGCTCAGTTTCCCAACTATTATATTGTTACTACTAGTTTCCCACATACCTCTTACTATCTTAAGTATCTTGAAGATTATTCTCGATCAAGAAGCATCTTGATGTCCTACGATTTTAAAGCCTCCGAATTGCTCCAAATTTTCAAACCTCGAACGTCTCACTTTCGTCAAATCCTGAATATTCCAGTTTGCCTTTCTCCAATTATTTCTAAACTAGTCGTATCCCGAAACATGTGCGGCATGAATGAAATAAAAATATCCCGTACGACGGCACTCGATTTCTCCTTCTTAATGCTAACCTAATCCCAGCAGGTGATTTCGACGACGGTATCGGGTAATGTTTAACTTTAATGTGGCCGTCTGTGGCAGTGAGCACAGAGTTACCGTTGAAATCGCGGCTTGCCTTCCACTGCGGCACCCACGCGTGCATCGCGCGATCGCCAATAATATCCCGACCAATCCACGCCCAGGTGCAAAACACTCGCACTCGTTACGTGTATCTGCTTGTCCCGAAGGAGTCGCGAGAGGGTTTTCGCAATATTCCATCACGTAAACTGGAGAAAGAGGGAGCGAGAAAGGAGGTTCGTCGCAAAAAAGGCCCATTAACTCCGTCGTAACTCCGCAGGTGAGGCGAGGAGGCGTCCAGCAGCTCGCCTTGCTTTACCCCGCTAATTAACAATAAATACCCGTAAAACGAAAGGAAAGCCTTTTGTTTTCTTCCGCGGGAGCAGCTTAATCGAAGTTTCTTTCGCTCGTGGTGCATGTCATTTCGTCGCATCAAATTACCGTGCCTTTTAAGAAATTGCATTTGGAATCGGTGCAATAATGAAATATGATTAGAGAATTCGAGACCGAAGTTCTGGGAGACTTGATTTTTATTATTTTAACCGCTGCTAAGAATCGCATACGTTAATGTCCCGGAGTTTTTACAGATATAAATCTATAGATTATAATTTTCATTACCGGACAAGAGCATCCAGAGTTTCTAGTTCCCCGTGACACTTTGAATTGACCACCTTTATCGTACGATCGAATTTATTGATTTATTTATTAAAATTGTGGCCGTTTGCAACGAATTTTCCAATCGTCCCGCCAACATTGTCTGCAGAATGTTTACACGAGCGCATGCAAAATTCAACCCAGAAAACCTCTGACATTTACCGCGACATTTGCATTTTTGAAAGTTCATCTCGCTGCGTGTTCGCGCAAGCTCGCTCGCTCGCGTCCACCTTGACGAACCAATAAAATTCGCACGGTATCGCGATACATATTAACCTTTCGAACGGCCAGTCGACCGAGGAGGCGAGATCCCTCGACTCGATAGCTGAAAATACATCCGCGCTGCCTTGCAACGCGTCGATGAATCGCGAAGGAATTCTTAGATACCTGCGCGTGCCGGTAGCCAATAGCTCGTCGACAAGCCAGACATTGACATTCGACGAGTTGCGCAACGAAAAACGCCTGCTACCTTTGCAGTAGCTTGAATGCTGTCAAATATTAGTCACACGATGAACAATCCCACTATAATAAGATAACGAAGCGGTTTGAACGTGTTCGATTCGACAGCAATTTTAATGGCAATCGGTTGCGCAAGAAATTACATTGCCACTCCAATGAAGTAAAATTGTCGTTATGAAGGAATAATATAAGGCAGCAAACGAGCCCCCCCCCAATTTCGCGAAATGTGATAACACGTTTCTTTCTTATTCGAGTATATCTTATCTAAATCATTCTTCTCCCATTCCATCATACGCAGCGAAATTTATCGAGACCACCATCAATACACGAGACACCGCGAACCCGTAACTTCATCGAGCTATTTCGAAAAGTCGGTCCCTCCCCGCAGCTATTCCAAACTTCCGTCCAAATCTCGATTCAAAGCACGAAGCGGAACGTGTTAATTGTTCATTCTCGGGGAAACAGCACGAACCCGGGAAGGCTACCGGGAATCGGCGAACGGGTAGCAGGCGAAATCACTGAACGGTGGTGACCCGCGGGCACGGCATTCCACGGCGTGTAGATTCCATGAAAAGCCAGGCTCGAGACCGCTTGCCAGCATCCTAGCGCGTGCATGCATATGCAGGGCGTGTCTAATGCGCCGGGACTATTCCACGTAGCGAGATGCTTGGCGAAAAATTATCACCGCCGAGCGGTCGCAACAATTCACCGTGCGCCACGTGAATCAACCTTGCCAGTCGCGCGACACTTGGATCCGAAGGCGACGCTCGATCGTTCGCGTAACTCATTCAGCATAAATCGGGGCGGTTGCGATCACCGGGACTGTACAGATAACTTTCTTTCCCGGTTTCGATCGTGGCCCGATCGAAGGTAAAACGCAGTGTGGCCGAATGGTTGTGTACCCCGGATCAGAGTTCCCGGAGAGCTTGTACGCTGTGTATCTGATGTAATGTAATTACTGGGTGTGTTTGGAAATCGCAACAGGTACGGTTCGGTTCGTATTATGATAGATTTGCTTACGCAATTGTTTTCAGCGATATTTTTGTACCGTTTGTTCGGTTTGAGAGAAGAGAGGGCGGAATTATGTTACGGATAATGGAACGAATTGTTAATATCGTTTCTGGTAATCGATGTCGTTGAAGAATTCTTTTATATCATACCGATACACGGATAACTTGAAACGCCGGCTAAGACGGTGCTGTGAAGACGAAGAAATGATAAACTTGTTCTCAGAATGAAATTCATATACGTATCGTTAATCGTGGCGTGATTGAGGTGAAGGTGATTTTATATTCTAATCAGGAAGGAAGAAGATCGATCTTCGCGGCAAATTGGATAAACCAGGAATGGTGACAGCGATTAATTGTATCTTATGAACCTGTTAGAAGGGCGTAATGTTCGCTTGGAACTAAGAGAAACACGGAAATCCAATGGTACATCATATCGTAGAAATAAAGGTGACCGAAGATAGCGGATGGTCATTACATTTAAACATGCCATTTTCTCAATCACGTTTATTGTCAGTCACTTACTAAACTTTCCACGATGCGCAGCAGTGCCTAACTCGAAGGAATTATGCTTGATCGTTTTGCAACGACGCGTCGCGGAGATACACTCAGCATGTGGTCCACGGTGCTTCTATTACATTTGCGTAACACATCCTAATTACACTTCGACCAACCTATGGTCCATAAATGTTTTTCCCATGGTGCAACACATCGATTCTTTCGCAATAATGCCAATTAAATGATACAGACAAATTTTGTGTATACAAAGCCATATTACTTTAATTGGATATACATGTAATTTGTATTGTCAGCTGGGAGACAGAGCCATAATTAAAAACATCAGGCAATTGACATATGCGATCAGTCCTTATTGTCCCTATAAAACCGTTCACTTTCTCCATAATGATATTCTTAAAAGATTTATCCCCATAAATAAGTAAATAAATAATATCAAGAGAATTTTCTACCATACGTACGTTCGATTTACCTTCTACTATAATTACCAGCTTTGCCACGCAACAATTTGCATCGATTTAAGACAGAAATCTGATTTTGCAACAGCTACTACGTATTACCATATCATCGAATAAGTATTCAATATAATACCATTATTATTGTTCCGTTCGCCGCGCCGCAAGTTAATACAAATATTTCCTTTAAAAATTTACCGAAACCATTTAAATGGTTGCGAATAGAATGCAAAATCGTGCACGAACGTACGTGCACGCGAGCCATAGAAAAGTTCCAATGTGGAGCAAGTGCGCCACGTTAGGCACGCCCTGAGCGACGCGTGTGAGCGTGCACGCTACTCGCACGCTGAAAGGATCAGTCAGTTCGAGGGAGATCTCCGGTATGCAGGGCCCACACCTCTTCAGCATTGCACCCACAAGCTGACCTACACACGAACGTGCAGCCAGGCGTGTTGGGCACCACGAGCCACGAGCTCTCGTATCCCGTTTCCATCGAAAGTTCACACTAATGGCATTTGCTGTACGCCCGTACCGGCGTACGTCGGGATTATTACGATTTATTAGCTTACCTATCACGACCTGTTCGCGGTTCTGTATCGCGATTCGATTAGGGATTATTTCGGCGGATGAATGAATTGAATCGAACCAGGGGGATCGTGATTCGTTACGCTACACAGATGCGACTTGATTTGCGGCCGGCTTAAATCTTGGCTTCGTTGCCGTTTCCCGGTTAAAAATCGAGAGGAAAATAGGGAGAACTTTATGTCGATATAAAAACGGGAACAAAAAGGGATGAATTCGCGTAGGCGTTTATCAGAGATCACGAATTCGGATGAGAATTACTGGGACGCATGGAATGCTTTGTTCCTTGTGTTACGTTAGGAAGATCGCTACAATTATCTGTTTCCTCGAAAAATCGAAAGCAGAACGCGAGTAACACAATCTCTGATACATGTCCTATATAAAGACGATATATAAGCCGGGGCAAACGACATGGAAAGGGAAAGGACCTTCCAAGCCGTACGAAGATTACACGTAGACATTATACGTACATACGAACCGGGAAAGAGAATGAACACAGTTTGGATGCACTTTGCTTTATGGTAGGCGGATCATTCACACCTCCACTCCGCGGAGGCCAAGTCGATTGTGGCGTTGGGTTAAAGGAAGGGAGTCAGGAGTGCACGTAAGAATTGGATCGCATTCTCCGCTCCACGGGGCATAAAACCGTTGAGATAATATTGCCAGATAGGTTATTTATTGATATCTCGAGACGAGGCTGCCTCTTAGGCCGCACGATGCCCTGTTGTTGTACGCCACGGTGTGCCATCACGGAAACCTTCCGCGCGATATCGCATAATGCCCGCTGCAGCTTTTGCATCTCTCTTCCTTCTCCTTTGTCCCGGTGTAACGAAAGCAACGCTCGTGTAACATCCTGCTGCAGTACCGTTGATAGCCGTAAGAGATGCGAACGAGATTCGTCTCGCCGCTTCGTCAGTCTTTGTTCACTGGATTCACGATGGAATCTGGGAAAATGGGCTGGCAGATTTTCTCCAACTCGTTCCCTTTGTTTGCTCGTTAGTCGGGCTCTATTGCAAACTGTGCTCGCGATCCTTTTTCGCGGGCGCATGTTTTATTGGTCCATTCGGTCGGAGATAAGTTCGTGAATTGCGTTTTCTTCGCGCTTACGTTTGTAATTACCCCGTAGTCTTCCGAATGTGAGTCGAACTTTTTCTTTCCCTTCCAAATGGCTTAATTTAATATTCTGCTTGCTTGCTTGCCCCGATGTCGCCCCTCCGGTATGCGAAGGAACGCGAATTCTGTCGCGCTTATTTCTGTTGCAATAATTATTTAATTAACGAAGGAAACGCTTATGGGAATTATTGTTTGCATTTAAAAAGAAATGTTAAAACAAGTATCAGGAGAAGTAATACAAATTGTATTCGGTATGCATAATCGCAAATAAGTCGAAACAATAGCCTTCGAAGTTTACAAGGTGAACGACTGCGCTTATTGTGAGATATAACTGACTGTGAGCAAATACGAGAGCATGATAAAATAGATATCTGCCTGCCGGATGATGAGAACTCTGTTTAATGACTGGAAGTTGCGCGTACAAATCGTCATTAGAAACGTGTTAATCGCGCAAATTGCGGCGCATAAACTCTCGGTTACTTTTTATACATGCTTCGCCGCTGAGGGTATCTCCGACGAAGTTAATTCGGTCATGCGCATAAATAGTAGGTTATTCGTTTCTGAATGAAACACATTGCGGTAAAAGATGGTAAATAAAAGTAACTGAATAATAAATGCATGGCAAAAATATTTATACAGTTAGTTCATTAGCCCTATCTGATGTATCTTCAAACTTCTGCTATTTCATTATTCCTCGTCCTTCTGTATACAATTTCAATCCAGATACCGAGAAAGATCATAAACATCGCAATTCGAACCGGAACAAATCATTCGCACATTCTCTTCGTTCGCAACATCTCCGTGCCCCATTATGTACCGAAGCTCGCCGACGAGTGCATCCAAGCCCCGGCAAAGTTCGACAAAGATCCGTCGCGCAATTCCCCCAAATAAAATTCCCGAACACGGCGCACTTTTTCCTTCAGCGAGGTCGAGCCCGATTTAATTATCCCCACCCCCGGAGACTACGAACGAACCACTTTCCCTCCCACTGTGTTATCGCCACTTTTCCTCTGTTAGTCACTCTTATTTATACACCTGGGCAACACAAAAACTGACTCACGTCAGGATCGAGAAGAAAAAACGAAAAAAAAAAGGAGAGGAGAGATATCCTCCGTCCCGTTCCCCATGTATGTGCAGCGCACGAGTCCGCTCCGACTTGACCGCTCTTATTTGGCGAAGCGAGTGGCTACTTGTCGCGTCATTACGCCCCGTAACGGTGAACGCGGCGCGGATCGGTAAGTTCGTCGAGTTTACGCGCGAGATCCGTGCAAAAAGGCGCGAAGGCGTGGAAAGCCATCGAAACGCGCATTGAATATGCAAATCGCGCGTGCGAGCACCGAGACGGGCGAAGCCCGCTTAAAACGGCTCGAGAGGGCGGAGAACGCCGCAGAAATTGGAAAGCGCGAGCGGCATACGCTTAGGCCCGAGCTGTAACAGATCCGCGGAGATACGATTCCGTGTGAGAACAGATAGATCGCGCCTACGTGATACACCTACACCGAAAGCCTACACGGACGGAGGCGGTGGACGAATTTTATTGTAGCTTCTTTCGCATCGCTTCTGGAATACTGGATGCTGGTTAAAGCGAAAAATCGCATGCTGCTTCGAGGCAGCCGCGCGGGTATTTTCTGCTTGGATAAAAAAGGCAGCCCCTCTTCTTGTGGTACACGGGCATTTTTGGGTCGGTATCGACATTGGGGTTGGAATTGATTTTGAGGGGACACATCTTGCGAAATGGGGTGGATGTTTGATCCCATTTGGCGAGTTTTTTTTTTACTTGTTGATTCCAACCACGTGGACTGTAGGAGAATAGCGTAGAAATAGTATTCGGGATTTATGTCTGCGGGGTTTCAGTAGTATAAACTATGATTGATGGGGAAATAAAGTGTCACATGAACGTAACTCGTGTTTGTCGGGATTTTATTGTAATCGGTGAGATAAAGTAGTGGAAGTTATTATGGAATTGCTGTAGACGGAGATTCTTGATGTTTAGATGTTCGATCGAAGCTGCTTTGAAAGTATTAATAGATCGCCAGTAAACTCTGATCATCGAAGAAACTTTTTACTGCGTTCAATACACATGAATCTTTCGGTTTTTTTTTCATTTGCCGCTGTACCGACGTTGAATTTTCGAGAATATTCGAATCGCTCACCGACAGTTATCTATGTACAATGCGGAACACATATATTTCAACATTATTAAGTTATATTTAATAAAAGAGCTCCGCAATAAAAGAATTCCAATCGCGTTCAAACACTTCGCTCAATAAGACCCGTCCCGTTCAACTAAAGACACGCAATAAATCGAACCTGTCCCATTAATACCAAAGAAAGAAATCCTACGTCTATCTGCCCACCACCTTCATTAATGTTTCTAAAATTGGCACAAGCGCCGTCGTTCCAATGGCAATGCACGATTATGAAGCAAACATCGGCTGGCTACTGGAACATTCATAAAAGGTATAAAGTCGTACGATACGCGCGGAGTTCGATCGATATTCGCTCGTATATAATTGACCCTAGCCAGAGATGGATCGTAAGCGCCAGCAACGAAGGAAGAAGCAATTAACTGCGCCGCGTAACACACTTTCCGAATATGGCACCGTAGGCCTCGTGCATGGAATTGTTTACGAGAGGCTAGCCGCCGTAAGGTTCCTGTCCATCTCAAGCTGCGTTGCATCAATGGACAAGCATTTTATTTAGCCCGTGCACCGAGGCGGCGAGGTCACGGAGAGCAGAGTTGAGAAACTCCTCGTGTTCCATATTACTGATTACTGGTCGTCTTCTTCGAGCCTTTGCGAGATCGGTCGTTTAACCCCTTTAGTACGAGAGGTGTATACGGAGTGCAAAACGGTAGCTACTATATTGTCTTAGGTATCTTATTGACGCGAAAAGTACCTACGCTGTCTCAATTGAACGAGCAAGTAGCTGCTTTTTCTTACTAGTGGACCAAATTTCTTTTACGCATATGGTTGTTCCAGTGGGAATAAAAAATTGCCCTTCCTTGTCGGACTACGTATAATAAATGAAATGATCATTTTATATCGAGGTTAATTACGGGCAAGTTGCAATCGTAAATTTGTATGTGCATATGGAGGTATCGAAGGAACCGATGATGGTGATTCGTAAAATTTGTTGAATAGCGATTGTAAGAGGAAGTTGTCGAAAATCTTTCGTCCATATCTACTTCAAGTACAAGCGGCTCAGCATACGTATCGTACAGAACGCATTACGATTGCCACATTTCGATTCGTGCTGGATATTATGTCAGTCACGTATGACTGACAGAGTTGATCACGAAGCGGATCTATGTCCATCAATTTGGGCATATTAAATCGAAGTGGCCAATCATGTCAATCTACTAGTAGCATCTATTAAACCTAATAAACTTCAGGAGAAACGGGTTTTCATCGACACTCGTTTTAACACATACATGCGTTCTTCAATTTCAGAACAGTAATACTTCGTGACTATAATAAAATATGTACCAAAATGTTACCCTTTAATAGAAGAATAAAAAAAAAACACCAAACGAAATCAACGCTTCCGTCAAATTGATCGTAGAACTGCGAATTCGCAACGGGAAGAAGATTGAATGAAAATGACATGAGGTAATCGAGAATAATTGAAAGTCCATTCAGTGCTGCATACAATTACGATAATCAGCGTCGCTGTTGCGCTCATCCCTCGGCCGATTATCGTCATTAGTATCGATGCAGACACGACTAAACGGATGAAACTGTCACAGTGAATGGCCATCTATCTTCTCCGATACCAAGTTTGTCAGTCCACCTGAAGTCGAGAAGGTCGAGACTGATTATGTAATTAGTTGTTACGAGAATGCCGTGGTGTCGTGTGGGTGGTCCACCAGCAACGTTAGCAAACGGTGGCACAATGCTGGTCGTATGCATTACACGTCGATACTGCGATCGATGGTAACCTATTACTCACTGGTTCCTCGCATGCCTCTTGTATGTATTTTCTCTGTGGCATTCCGTACGTGTCGTATAACGCAGGAAAAAAAAGATCGCCTGGATAGAATAGCAGAAGAGAATTAGACAAAGGAAACGTGTTTCACCGTTTGCCGTGGATTGCACTGCCGCTTATTAGAATGTTAGAGCGGGGTGTTAAGGTGGAATAATTGTATTAGACTATTTTGAGGCATGAATTGTGGTGAACGGTAAATCGGTGAGGATGCAAAATGTGTTGAGGAGTACTTGCTTTCAATTGTTATTCTAAATCCTTCGTAATTTTTCCGGAATATATGAACGTTTCTTAATACATTGGCCACGAGTGCACTCGTATTCACGCGTGCAGCAACTTATGCAATTATTGAATCGCGAATTTGTTGTTTATGCTTATGTATAATTATGTAATTGGTACTATCTTATTTTCCACAAAATCCTCGTTGTTATAGTATACCATGGTATAGTCGAGTGCCTCGTATAATGTTTATTTAATTTCTGTATCAACCGTTTCCCTGCGTTCTCAGTATTTTAATTACATTTTTGGTACCCCACAATCTTACCTGTCGCAAATCGAACAGCGGGTCGACACTCTGCTAATATGAAATACTGATAACAGGCGAATCCAACAATAAGCCGACCGGTCCACCCCTTCTAAACGGCAGCTCGATAACTTGGCCCACGACCACTGTAACCGGGGTCCCCGAGATCACGAAGATAGGGCCCGGTCCGTTTTATTCCGTGCATACTAAATGTGTTACACGTAGATTATGCTCGCGCATGTTTGACTAAACATAATCGTCTGCTGCCCCGTTGTGCGACCCACTTCGCAAGGTCGTGGGATCAAATATCCAGGAGACTCGTAACCTGCCGTTGTTCATTGTGCTCATCGAGGGATCTGCACGCCGCTCTTATCCCGCGGACTTTATGAACTTCGAACCGCATCGGCGGTTGCCTTTGCCATCGACGCGAGGTAGAAATTCAAACGGCACTTCTCGACGTTTCGTACGTCCAAAATGAATTACTCGAACGAAAAATTACTATCCCCCCGCGTAAAGCCTCGGTTGTCGAAAGTCTTACTTTCCTCGGTGCATTCTCATTCAGCTATGGTGTACCAAGCTTTTCGAAACGTTCTTGTAGTGCTGCATGAAATGGAACAGCAATAAATGCGGGCAATCTAACACTTAAATGATTGTTTCCCGAAATTCATGTTAGTCCCGTATCGCTTGATCGTACTTCGGAAAGAAAAACTTTTACTTCTTTGACGTCTTCCGTAAAAACTTACAGTTAGAATATATATTATTTCACCATTGTCGAAATATCTGGAATAAGTGTTGCAATAAAAAAGATAACGGCAGGGAGTACGAAAAATGATAATACGATGGAAGCGATCGGAATTTCTAAGACATTACGAAGAAAGTGACGATTCTACGTCGACCAATTCTCCATTATCCAACCCTTTATCGCGATTCCGCCGCCGCGTGCGTCAGAAAGCGCAAGAAGTCCGGCGCAGCGGCGGGCGCAAGGACGTCGACGAGGATCACTCGAACGGGACAAGTACGGTTATTGCGCCACTTGTCGTTCTCCATATTGGAAGTGGACTGAATAACTTTCAGGAGCCGGCCGATTGCGAAAGGCAAACAATCGGGCTGCAACGTGAGACGAAGCCGCCACGATCGACCGCGCAAGGTGTCTGTGTACAAGGGAAATATGACGGGGCCGTGTTTGTGCGAAGAACATAAAGGTTTCCATGCAGCAAGCGATCGCGAGACCCGCATTCGAGCCAAGCCGGAACAAAAGGCCGGGTGAATTGATTGAACATTGTGCTGACCGATCGTTATCGAAATTCGAAGCCGATCGGTGAGATGGAAAAAAAATACTTGGTCGAGCTCGAATTCGCGTAACCTATCTACAGAGGCGAACGAATAGAAAGGCAAGGTGTTCCGTTCGTGATCACGTCCTAGGTAGCTTTGAGGAAGAAGAAAAAAAATGTTCATCTGGTTCGCCGCGGAGGGCGACTTGGGAAAATTATGGCGGTACTAAAAACGACGGAATAACGACACGATTAGGAATGCAACGGTTCCCGTGGAATGCACGGGGATTGTGGAGCAACGGTCGAAACTGCGATAGGCTCGTTTTCCCAGGCTTTGTTTCGCCCCACGCTGACGCGTCCGGGAGTGTGATAGGCGTTTGTGAGAGCTACATTGACCGGGGTAATTATGAATTGGAGTCTGTGGGTCGGAAGTGCGATGACTTCAACTCCGGTTCAAGCGTTACCGTAGTTTGGAAAACCGTTAGACGACGAAATAGGTGGCGGCACGCCAATGTTTTCTACGGGTGGAATAATTGTTTCGTCCGACGAAGGAAAATAGGTGGTACCTAGCTACAGAGCTTTTCGTCGATCAATTTTTTCTATGAGTATCGACGATCATTTTCTCGAATGGCAATTCTCTGCGAACGGGACTGCATGTTGGTGTTTGAAGAATGTATGGGCTTGTCGTGAAACAGAAGCGCACTATTTTTTTAGAAATTGGTAAAGAGAGGAGAATCGTGGAAATATTATAGTACCCGATTACGAATATTTCTCAAAGGTATTTTACAGTGTCACACTCGAATTCGGCAGCCTGTCCGCTCTACTATCTCTGAGTCATTTTACATTCCACATAATATGAGGGACTTCTTCGTACCAAATGAATTGGAAAAATTTGCAAGTAATTGTTCTCCATACCTACACAAATATTATCGCGAGACAGCATTGGACTAGCACCTTCTATAAACATAATCTATACGTTGCCACACATACTCAATCCTTAAAAAAAGAAGGAAATATCCTTACCAAGAATATAAAAAAAGAACATAACTTTTTCCCATTTCTCAAAATCTCTATTTTCCGCGTAACACGGTGTAATAAATTCTCACCACCTAATCGTCATCGTCCACCTATACGTATCCCATCTGGCTAAACCAGTCTCCATTTCCTCGATAATCAAATGAATAGCTAAGAATCGGTATCATGAAACGATGGTCGAGGAAATATGAATTAACCGGCAGAACGAAATTGAACCTCCGCGAAGGGCAATTAAGTTTCTCTCTTTGGGTCGTTGGTCAATTACCATAAACAGAACAGCGCGGCCGCGTGGCGAAGTATCGTTATCATACGTGGAAGCGTGGGTTTCTTGTCAATCTTGATCAAGCATTAGAGAACCTTGATCAACGTTTCCTCTACGCGAAACTTCGTCGCTTTCTTTTTTTTGACTCGTGGTTTGCAAATTGTAACATCGTCCCGCAGTGACTTCCCTGTCTCTCTGTTCCTCTCTTTCTGGATCGGCAGCGGTCAATTATTTGCATAGCAGTCACGGCTCAAGTGGAGGATTCAAGGATTCCGAGAGAGTACGAGTTGATGGTATACACAGGAGTGCTCATAAGTATTTGCTCAGACATTTCCATTTCTTGCCGTTCCGTATAATGTGACAAATTTTTTTGCGGAACAAGTAGTCTTCTTTATATTGAGAACTATCGAATAAATTAAGTTTAAAATAGAAGTGGATGTTGAGGTTTTTGTATTGAATTTTTTCTGACAGAATACGTCTTTTTTTTCTTTCAGTAGAAACCATCGAACAAATTAAACGCGTGCGTCATTTCTTGGCAATTCCTGAAATAAAATTACCAGGAAAATCTCTTCATGAATACCTATCTCCGTATATGTAGTTAATGAATGTCTTCGACAAACAATCCTCTTGGCATAGTATGTATGAAAGTACTGTTGGCCAAAAGTTTGGGTGCCACTTGTTTATTTGTACAAATATTGAACGATTCGTTGACTCGAAATTAATATCATAGAGACCGATAGTATTTTCGTGTCGATATATTTCTCAACCTTCCACTCAAGATTATTAATCAGCCGTGAAATATTTGTCGAGCTTGAAATGAACCCGGTGGCCCCAAACTTTTGGCCAGGAGTGTATATCTTTAGTTTAGAAACAGCCTATACATCGTCGACAAGGGGTGCGTTTCCTTTGTATTCGATCTCTTCCTGGTATCAATCGTTGGTCGGCCGCCGATTCTGCCCTGGGAGGAATGTGTTATTACAATGTTGCGTTCCTTCGCCAGCAGTTTCCTTCAAATTCCATTGCGTGCCTGTCGAAACTAATCGTAAATGCTCGTCCCCGGCTGAGTAACGCGGCTGTTCCAGCCTCCCCTTGTTAATACGTCCGGAGAAATTGCATGCTAGCGATGCCGCTCCTTTCATTCTGACATCCTTTGGCATTCTGCTCGCGTAAATGCAGAGGATACATTGGATGCGAACAAAAAGCAATGCTTCGCGTTAAATTCTCCTCGATGCGCATAATGCTTTCGTTGAATTCTGCAGGCTACGAAAAGGAATTTTTCTTTTAATTAAAAAAATCACCTTCCCGTACCGTCTACAAACGAATCCCTCTTGAACCAAGTCACGCGAATTTCAGGATTATATTCAATTTATTCCAAGACTGATTAAACGACGGAACAAAAGTAGCATAAATTTCTCCCATCTAATCAAGGAATCAAAATTTACTCAACTGACTGAATTATTTTAATCCACATTTGTCGGTTGCAATTTTTCTTCGCACTCAAATGGAACATTTCACCTACTAATGCAACAGTGCAACCGATTCTAATCAATGGAGAACAACTTTCGGAAAAGTGGTTTTCACGCGTTGCACAAGCACGCCTATAAGTAACGTCATTTTTCAGCACGCGTTTAATTCGATGATTTCACTTTTCCTTGTTGTTGCCAATGGTCGATCAAAGTGCACCGAGACAACGCATGCGTTTATGTAACGTTATGGTGCGAATAACTTGTGATTTATATTAGGCCCATAAACGAGCATCTCGGAACTGTAGTGGATCTGGTAGACCGAATCTTGTGACATCTATTAGTACGAGAAACGAATTGCGGATTAATTTTATTCTCAGTATAAACTTTTTTCTGAAATTCACAGCGATACTCCAGATAGCGCAGCAATAAAATAATCTTTGAAAATGAAAGAACAAATCGTTTTCAACGGCGTCATTTTTCTGCCCGTCACATCGCAGTTATGTCGGTGGGACCACCCCACAATTAGTATCACAATAATAGAAAACAAACAAAACAATCGAACAAGAAGATTATTCTTTTCCACCCTAAACAAAATTGGCCAAAAAGTCAAATTCAATTTTCGAGATGATCAGACCCCGGTGATTTCAAACTCTTGCCCAGTAATGAAGTATCACAGCTGCAAGTACGTTCATACCAATCAGAACAAGTATACCCCGTTTCTACGTTCGACGTTTTTCATTCCATGCCAGCCTAACAGGACGGTACTTTTCCTCTTCCTGTATCGCTAGCCTTATTAGAATATTATGCAAACACGTCGAACGCCTGCTCATTAAATTGCCACGAAGCTGGACACCGATCTCGCGGACTGTGCAGGACACGTTTTCAAAGTGACATTTTCCACAGCCCTCTAATAAAATTCGTTCTTTTTCTCCTATTCGTCATCACCTGATACAAGTTGCAATTCTTGGCACGATACCATCCGACAGTCGTGCCTAATGAACGAAGTTCTCCATTCAGGTCCATTCATGATCCCGGGACCGGACCCGACGTTTGCCCTCGATAAGATCAGCTGCTCGCTCGGTTTCTACGTTTCTACCGATCTTTCAACTGTCTTCTCCACTGGAAGTCCTCTCTGCGCCAGCCATTATCATAACCGGAAGGCAGTCCTGTCACGTGTTATTAAAACGTTATGCAAACACTCGGATGCTTCATTAACTCCACACTGACAGACTCGACTTTGGAACACCGTGAACGAGTGTCGCGTTCACACTAGCCGCTCCTCCTTTTTCTTTTTCACCTTATTCACTCCTCACCGATATCAGTTTCTTACTTTCTCGTCTACCGTTTCTTCGTTAGCTCTCTTGCTCTGACAGAGAAGTCACGGAGGGACATCCGATCGAACGAATCATCCGCACAGGAATATTTTAATATCGTGATTAAGAAGATCCGATTTTAGATACTAAAATTGTAATTGTAATCCCTTGCCAATTTTCCCGAAGAACAAAGAGGGTAAAACTTCTTGTCATAGAAACGCAGTACAAATTCTATATACGTCAATGCAACCTCGATTGACCGGTTCAATCGCGAGGCATTTCAGGCCACAATAACAGGAGATCCGAGGGTAAATGACAATAAATGTTTTCCCCGTATGTAAAGGCTTGGCGCGGGACTTCGTCACACTTTTTATAACTAAATCCAGAGGCAGAAAATACGATGATAAATCATATCATTAGGAAGTATGAAACCGCGAACAATCGGAACACGGTTGATCGATATTTTACCGTGTACGCATGTAAATACATGCATATAATATAGAGAGCAATTGCCTGCGAGAATCGTTATTCTTCTCCCCGCTGTGCACGCAGTAGAGTTACGTGTATGTGGGCTCTGCCTTAGAGTCCGATTATGTATTCCGCCGAGTGCGAGATGTAATTTACAAATTACAATGTCGCTGGACGGTCGCGACGTCGCTGTGCACCAGGCATAATGCGAACGGACACCTGTGCCGTGTGCAATCGCCGCGGGCGAGAGCGTCTCTGCTGCAAGGAGAAAGGGACAGGGAAAGAGGAGGAGAGAATATACACGGGGTACATACCATGACCGCGCTCTCGGTGCCAAGCCGTACACCCACACCAGCCCAGACGTGACGGTTCACTTTCCGTTTCGTTCTACCTGTGACCGACCTTTTCCTCCACCTTCTTTTTCGCCTCCACCTTGCTGTTCCCTTTCTTGAACGCGATAAACTTCAACGCGTCTCGTTTCGTACAGATTTCACGACCAATTCGACTTTAGACGATTCATCGATCGGGTGTAGATATGTAGATCATGATCAGTTGACGGTTGTGGTTGGGATGTTGATTGAACGCGAGTTTTAGGGAGGAATCGTCAGAATAGTTTTAGCGCGGAATGCAATTTTTGTTGCATTGTAGGAGGATGGTGTCGTCTCGAAGAAGTTGTGGAAAATTAAGGGTACCTCTTTGCTGGAGGGATTGATCGATATACTTGACTTCGATATAATAATAATAATTAAGATCATTCGAGCAGAGTTTATGGTACGTAAATACACTATTGCATGTAATTCCGTAAAGTCGGCGATCCAAAAATTCAATTAAGAAATCGTGAGAGATATTGAAGGGACCATATGACCATCACTTTTATTAGAATTTGTTTGGTACGTGGTACTCAATGTCTAACAATTACTTTTTAAACGTTCTAACCGTTTGAACCTAAGGAAGAAAAAGCAGGAGTAACAAATGAACGTTGGGTATCGTCAATGATACATGACATTATACTGAAATAACGGATAAAATCGGTATTAAACGACGTCAATTTCCGTCACAATGATTTCAAAGAGTCGCAAAGGGTTGCTCCGCCGCTTCAAGATAAAGCCTTCATTTATTGCTTGTCCATCAGGATTGGACTCTTAACAAATAATACCTGTCAAATAACAAAACCTGTCAGTGAATCCTTCAAGTGGTTATTGTCCTTTATTATACACACGCCGTTGCATTGATTATGGTCAATAAGAGATAAAACACGAATAGTTAATAGGAACATTTTTGAACACGATAAGTTCTTTAAAATTCTTTAAAATAAGTAAATTTTTATATTTAAAATAGTTATTTTGTGAGAAAAACTCATTGATAAAAAGTTGATTTTTATTGTAATGGACTTATCATTGAATCTTCAATCTCCAAAAAATCATGTGATTACAAAATTTCGATTTCTATCTTTTCTGGTTATGAATAACAATTATAAATGACTAAAATTTTATTGGTTACAAAAGTAAAATGCTATAATCAAATTTGTTCAAACGACAAATCATACATATATTCCTCTTAAAAGTACACGTACATCAAATTCTCGAAAGTATCAACGAACACGTAACTGACAACTGTGCAACAGGTAGCCACAACAAACTTCAGTTACTTATTGCATGAATAATTCAATTAGACCCCCCTCCTACGAAATAAAAATCAAAATCTCACTTTACAAAACGTATTCACTCTGCCTAATCTATCCGCTGCTATAACACCCAGGGAAAGTGTTGTGCGCTGGCATTTCAAGGAAATAGATAATAACATATCGATAAGGAGCAGCCCGGACCGTTTTATTATCGCAGCCATGCCGCGTTTCGCGAACGCCAGTAAAAGTTCGACGGTATTAGACGTTTTATGGCAGCACGTTGCTCTGTAGGTGAGAAAAAGGTGTTCTCAGTTCGTACGGACGCGCGAGGTACATGCTCTCCCCGCGTTCTCTGTTGCCACGGAGAAAATTAGTTATTCGCAGTGCCAGGTTATCGGCATTCATGTCGCGCCGTAAATCGATTCTGACACCTCGTGGAATGAAATCAGTGGTTGTCAGAGCGGAGCCGTTGCCGCGGATAGTTCTCGTGCCGCGATTTCGCAAAGTCGTGGCCCGTTCGTTCAGGCTGACAGGTGTCTCTTACTTAATGATCATCGTTACACCGTCGATGTGCCCGCAATTATGCCTACGCGCGTTCAATCGTTTCGAATTTACTGCCAACGTGATACCAGCTTGCGAAACGCAACATGGGCAAAAAAGTTCGACGCATAAATCTCGTTGAATTGCACGGTTCCCTCGGTCCTGTATTAGCGACGATCCTTGCAAGATCGTCGGATTTGCACGGTTGAGGAGTAACTTTGTAAAGCTTCGTCGTTGTCTTTACCATTATATTAATATTCGCGGAGGGCGTGCTATCGTCTTTGGTAAATTATTTCTGTCGGCATTAGGCTATTTGCCGCGTCTTTCACGATCCCCTATCTGAGTTGCGTTTTTCTTAAATAGTGTATATAGGTATAACAATAATAATAATTATTATATTATCACGTTCTGAAGAGAATCCAGCAGAAATGTCTGCGGCGATATAAATGAATCCTTGAAACCCATCTTTCCAGGGGACAAGTTTAATGACCGATTTTCCCCGCGGCACCGATTTCGTTTGCGTGTAACTGCAATACATATCGGTCCCTGTGTAAGTGTAACGGACTCGCGCCTTCGCGATTTAAAAACAGCATTTTTCTCACCTGGGATAAGGTCGACATCCACTTAGGCGTGGTATATATATCAGGACAGACCACCTTTCCACGGCGGCTATCCCTAGACAAAGTGGAAGAAAGGGAGGGAGTCGCATTGTTCTCCGCGTTTATGTGCAAATACGAAGGTTGCGATATTTAAAAGGCGCGCCTGACAAAAAAATCGCGCATGATCGAGGTGCTCGTAAATTGTCGTTCTAACGATTATTTATAACCAACGCGCAGTAGCGTTTACGGCCAGCCTATCGCACACCCAGGGCACTGGTAACATTTAATAACATTTCAATTACGCATCTGGTGACAGTGCCACTCTACGTTCGGCACGCACTAAATCATACGAGATTACATGCAACGTACATTCTCATATCGTACGAGTCACAGCTATGCTGAATCTAACTGCTCACAGAGGTACTTATATCGAATCACCTCTCAAGCACTCGTTACAAATTTTTCCAACGCGTTACGCCCGTAACGATAATTACGAAAGCGCAATGTATATTCGTAACTTCATAAAAGTACTTTATTCTGTCTTAGATTAGCCTAACTTTTTTATTTCAAAGTTTCGAATTCAAATAAGAATTTGCATTCCACACGAATTTTTTCCGAAGTTGAACATTAAAATTTTGTTTTAAATAAAGAAGGTTGTAGCAATGTGATACGAGAGTCGGTTCGCCTAGACTTCGAAACGACACAAGAGTTAATTTCTGGTTTTCCTTAAATGGTTATCATAGTGCACTCGTTAAACTCGTGGAGACATTCCGAGCTCTTTACACACGGGCCAGGATCGCAGGGAAAACGGAACACGCCAACCAATCCAGTTGGCATAAATCAAAGAAACGTACGAGATCGACGTCGTAAGTGTCGATATATCATAAAATATCCCGTGCTGCGACAGGATAATAATAAGTTGCTTAGCAATTCCGAGGATTCACACAATGCAGTGTACAGCCTCTTTCTGTCTGTGTAGATGAGTCGTGCGTCACCTTCTCAGATTATAAATTTGCTCGAAGCGACGCGATTGGCTCGACTTGTGCTGGCACAGATCGAAGGGACGATGGAACGACTTAAAACATCGTTTTTCTTTAGTCGGATAAGGGGCCAGGGTAGATTCGAGCCGTGTAACTCACTATGTCGTGACAACGAGCCCCTTGGGACACGCATTGTTCGTCGAGTCTCTGGGTGGATCGAATTGCTGCATCTAAGTCGGAATATATGGTATTTTGTCGGGGGAAGTCGAGAAGCTTCTATGGAATATTTGAAAATTGAAAATACAAATTATTTTATACACTTGTCGGTATTGCTCTCGCGTTTGTAATAATTTAGAAGTGGGATAGTGGAATTGTTTTAACTGCAATCTTGAGTGTTTTAAGTACCGGCGTAATTTTTTACAGGGCAATCACGCCAGGAAATATCTAATAAATATAGATTCCGAAGAATTCAATTCACCTTCTAAATAAATGGAATATAAAACGAAAAAATTGCAACAAAATTTACCTCCCCAGTTAATATTCATGCAGAATTGTTCTGCTGTGTAAAAGTCTGTTGGAAAAAGGATTACTAGTTGAACGAATCTCTGCGCGAATATTTTATTTTTTAACGCTGCTACATAAACTGTTCAGTTCATCCGGTATGCCTATCTGTATCGAACCAAAGATTTTCCATTAACTCATCTAGCCTTATAATCGTCAAACCGTCGATATACCGTGTCGAACCGATATATCGAAGCGCCTCAACTATCAATAATACAATTTTCAATCAACCGTCCAGTAAAAAATACAAAGTAAAAAAGTATATTCTTGAAAATAGTGGAGCATAAATGTTTCTATCTCTGGTACCAGATATACCTTCCAAGTATCCAGCCATGAAGCTCCAGTGACTCACTAACACGTAACCGCGTTGCAGACACATTTATCTAACCGAGCACATCCAGCTGGAAGATAGATCTGTCTCCTACAATCCTTTATTCCATCCAGTCTCGAACCTCGCGCAGTTATTACAAGCGAAACATGTACCGTACAGCTCCGCAGCTGTACAAAACCAACTACGATACAAAGCCAAAGCTGGTACCAAACGATTCCAGTACACCCTATAAAGCAGGGGTGACCAACTCAATTTGTGCCCGAATAATTTATTGATACCTTCAATTCTTCGATGTATATATGCATTAGATAAGACAATACTTGAACTGATATCTCGTGTTATACAAAAATATAGATGTCACGACCATTTGAATTAATCATATCTGGTTCGTAAAGACCCAGATAGACGGTGAACTGTCTTTCGTGCTTAACTAGTGCATTAATTGCGTATCCAGATTTGATTGGAAAGAACGATAGCCAAACATTTCTATCTGTTATACAATTACACTTATTTTAATATTACCCTTGAAAATCCCTCTTGAGACAAATAGAATCAATATCAGCTACAACTGTCAGTCTATACTTTATCTGTTATTCATTTAATCGTGCATCTTCAAGGCTGCGTGCTCCCGCGAATCGAAACGCCTGTCCAGACTAACAATAAGAAAGTACGTACGCGCAAAAGTCCACCACTCCCGTATAATAAAATCCACTCTACTGGACACCTGAACCGCACATCTCGCGCATCACACGAAACAATGGGACCGCCACTTTGGCCACCTCTGCCGCCGCACGGACAGCTAGACGTTTTCTTGCATGTATGCACGCGAATCGTCCATTCCGTGTTTCTGTGTCGCCAAGCGGAATGTGTCGCGCTCCCGGTGCATAAATCTAAATGAGCCTGTGTATTAGCGATACCGCGGCCCGTTTTCAGATGAACGCCGTAGATAGCAGTCCGCGGCGAGAGATTCTGAAGGCATCTAGTGGTATATCTGTGTTCCCGTGCGCCGGATATCACGATCCACCGCGAAGAAAGTCCTCGATGGCAGATAAAACGGATACGTTTCGAAACAAACCACCCGAAGGACGGCGCGGCGCGGTCCGAGGGCGATAATTTGTTGAATAATATCCTGAGCGGCGTGAAAGCGGGTCGCGGCGGCGTGGAATTTCCTGAAACGAATCCGAAAGCCTTCGAATGTTTGTGATCACGGTTTCAAGGCGGTGAACAGGTTCATCGGTGCGGGGGCGGGGTGAAACTCCAATGAAGACAGCGAGGAAGTTTATTGACGCCACTGGATGTTGTGGGTTTAATGTCATTATTATACTGATAATATCGATTTTATTGGTGATAAGTCCTCTCCTGCGACGTGATTTGGGTGAAAATTGAGAGATAGACGCCGGGTCGAAAGATTGTGTGACTATTTTTGGAGTTTCAGGTGGTTCACGGAATGTTTGGTAACGATGAGCTGTGTCTTAATTAAACGTTGAATTTAATGATTGTTCGGCATGGCAGGCTGTTGATTATGAAGTGGTCGGTTTCATGGAAATGCGAGGCTTTTTCAGCAGTTAATTAAGAGCAATACCATGTGGCGCTTGTGTATATTGATAATGGATTATCAATTAAATTAAATTAATTATAACAGTTTAACAATTGGCAGAAATTGACAGATAATCGAGGGATACAAGCAATAGGAAAATATCTATATTCTATATATTATATAGAATCTAAATCTATATATTCTATATATTCCAAATAGAATGGAAGTTCGAGTAATTTCTTTGCACGAATATAAACCAGATTTTTAATTTCCTGTCCAATTTCCATCTGAAATCCTGAAATTTCAGGTAAAGTAGTGTCTCAATCATACACCAGGTGATCATCACTTTCTTCAGGAGAAGTTACGTACATCCGACGCGAACACGCAGCTAAAGTTGATAGAGCTGAAGATAGGAATTTAATTTGATGGGGGAGATAGGAATTCAATTTAACGTAGAATAACCATAAAGATTAGCACGATAACGCCAGGTGTATCCTTCAACAAGAACAAAACAGACGATATTCCATGAAAAAGCGAAATTGCTACACATTCCTATGTATCCTATTTTTCTTAACAGAAACTGAACAACGTAAAAAACGCGGAATATGTAATTTCGACAATTTTAATTACTGTCTCGGAGCTTCATGGGTGATTAAACACGTTGAACGAAGATTTCAAAGACAAGTAGCGTGTACAATACTAGTAAACCAAAATTCATCAGCACCGCGTGTCGAATTCTTGCCCGTCCAAGCTTGAAAAGCTCGAAGAGACGATCGCTCTCATTCTCAGTTTCGCACACGATACATTTCCTCGATAGGCTATGAGAACATGACGACTTGACTGATCGATAGAGTGGATGCGGCGTTAACACAAAGAGGGAAAACAAAACTCGACGATGATCGCAAGGAAAAAGGAAAATGAATATCAATTCGTGGACGTATCGCGGCACGTTCTGTGCAACGGGCCTCGAAGTTAATAGTCGACGAGTAGATACATACTTCTTCGTGGAACGGCGTCGAATTACAGGGTTTGCTTTAATTGAACGATCGTAATCAGATAATGTCCGGGAATTAATAGTCCTACAGAAAAATCAGACCTGACGAAGTAAAGACCGATCAGCTACAACTAATATCGAAGGGATAGTGGCTGGAAATGTTGATTTGATGGATCATACGTGATGTGGTCGTTGACGGGTCTTCAAGTTTACGACAATTTGATGCTTCCGCAGTTTGGTGGTGGTGATTGATGATAGTCGATGACGGTGGTATCGTAAGATTTTACTGGAAAGTTCTTAATATGGAATTATGTATAATTGTACGAATCGTTGCAGGATAATTGGAGAATTAGAAAGCAGCATATAATTCTGCATTCCGCGTGACACTTGCCTTCCTAGTATTTATGCATTTTTATTCTTCTCACTTTTATTATAGCTTTATCCAGTTTAGGAGTACTGTATTTAAATATTAGAAACCGCCTTACATAGACCATATTCCATTTACTTTGTTATACACAAATTCGTAATCTAGCGGAGTTTTAGTTACTAAAAAATTCCTTTACGAAACGAAATAAAATACATATTTATATCAATCATATGGTTAATGTAGTACTAGACTCATCAAGATGATCCTACAGAAAGTGAATTGAACAGTGAGTATTTAACGATCGTGATCAAATCGAATCTAAAAGTTCGACACAATTACAAACGCTATATCATTCTCGATTCTTCTAACTTTCGAAATAAGCCACACCGATTGCTACATCGAATTGAAAACATTCACAACCGCGAGACGCGACAATTACATCGAATCCACTAGACCCGACTCGGCTTTTTAACAACTTCAGATCGCTACGGAGGTCGCCGTTCGACACGATAGCGAAAAGCATTTAACCCATCGTACGACGAGCCATTTATAACCAGTAATCGCGACATTACACGTTAATCTGAGAGAAATCTACGACGCGACCAACCGATCGGTACGTCGTAGGAAATGATCAACGACGTTCGCCTCGCGTATTTCCTTTTGTCAGGATCGTTTAAGGATGATCTGTGCTCGCTCGCAAGCTCCCTCTTTAGGTACGTTCCACGCCGGATCATTAAGATCGATCGATGAACATTTCTGCGTATATTTCATGTCCACGAGGGTACGATGATACCGGCGACAGTCACGATACACGCGACGCATTCTGGCGCAGTGACACGCGTGGCGTGCGTACGTCAACTTGCCACGACGGATCTGAAGATACATACATGGAAGCCGCTAGATACCGTGCAAAAACAGAGAAAACGGACCGTGGAATGCGTGAGCACGCGTGAATACATCGGTGGAGCATGGGAAACGAAATCACGATCGGTGCAAAGTGATCGATTTTAATTAACATGAAAATTGTTCGCGGCACGATTTTTTGTCGACCCCGGAAATTGTACCACTTTTGCAATTATACTTTAGGCGTTCTGTTTTATGTTGGGCGCGGTGAATAAAGAGTTGCAACAGACGTTGCAATGCAACATTTCTCTTAAAGATTTTGGTTAAAGGGCAATAGAACTCGACGTACTCCGTTTACTTCGCTTCATCCCGCTGTTTAATTTATTTATCTTCGTTATTTATTTACGTTGGGCATTGCTGGGCTATCGCATTGAGCGTTTAACGTTTTGCAATGGACGACATTAAATGAAAAAAAATGAACGACGTACAATATGAGGAGGAACAATAAGTGCTTCGTCACTTTCTTTGTTCGTACACCCACAACCGAAACACGCAATTCCAGCCACGAATCAATCTTGGCTCGTTGATGCTCCACGACCCAGATGCGAAAGCCGCGAAAAAAAAGGGGGAAATAAAGGAAGGGAAAGAGAGAGCTCACGCAAACGAAGGGGAATCGGCTGGATAATGCGTACGTGCAGGTAGTCGAAGCATCGGGGAGAAACGGCTCTCACTTTCACGGAGTCGCCGTGACCGAGATAAAGATGGTGGCACCGCTTCACCATCACCATACACACGCCGGACTGACCACTAACATCTCTCCACCATATATGGCTACCGTGCTGTAGGCAGTCATGCTCGTATCTTTCATATATGTGCGGGAGTACGCGTATAAATCCTCGCAATTGCACCTATTCATATAGAATTGCTGAAAAGTTATGGATCGTCTGTCGTACATATGGATTATAGTACAGTGGTGTGAAGAATCTCATATATCTCCGCCTGTTGGATATATTTTTTGTTTCAATTAAACTTTCCACCAGTGGAAGTCAAGTTTGTTAGACAACTTTAAAAGTCAAATTTGTTTCAATTCGGATGGTAACTTGGTGTTTAATGTTTTGTATATATATATTTAAAGAATTTGGAGAAAGTATTATGTAACAGTTTCTGAAAAAATTGCGACGCCAATTTCGAAAATGTCCTTATGAGAAAACGTATTTGAGGCGTTTCATTTATTCATTTAAGCTTGTGCGATTTGGAAGGAGATTTACTGGTTGGATGAAGAATTGTAACTTCTGAACGTCAGTGTAAGTGCGTATTGTCTGTGTGGAACAGGTGGCCGTGCGGTGTGTCGACAGATCCGAAAGGATCGATAGATCAGTCCTTTAATTACGATTTGTATATAGACTGCTTTAGCAGCCGCGACTTCGCCAGATCCAATCAACGGGGACAGTTTCGTACTGGTATGTGTGTCGCATTGACCGTCACTTCTCAAGTGCCTAATTGCATATCGTTTCGTGCTTATTCATCAACGCGCAATAATCAATGGTCCTGCTACTTAATAAATAGAAATAAGCATTGCTTCCTTCGGGGCTTCATAGTACGAGTCACTTGTATACGCGTACGAGCAAATATTTAGAAATCGAGGAGGATGTTCCCACGGCAGTATGATTAATATATGATTAATTTCCCATGAAATAAATTTATTCCTAACATACCTACCATACGAGATAGTGCCTACGAAGAGTGAAATAAAAGCAATACCAAGACAAATAGCCGTGTAGTATAGTTGCGACACAATGGAGGAACCAATTTTTATACCAGCGATTTAGCATTCAGCCATCGGTCACATTCCAAAGGTACAACAAACAGAAACCGTGAAAGCCTTAAAACTTCCTTCCTACGACGGAAATGAAAAATTGAACATTGAACATTCAAACGCACGTGTGGATAGTCGAAGCAATTCAACACGGGAGCCCACGCAACTTTTCACAGAGAAACCACGCGTCCAGGGTTCCCTTTTTGGAATACACCGGGGACACGGACACCGGTATTAAAAGAGAGAACGTAAAACAAAACCGAACGAAAGAGGAAATATGATTCCAACGGTGTGTAATAAAGAACGTGGAATTTCGTAATGCCTCATCGAGAGAGGCATATCGTTGCACGTGACACAAAGAAACATGCTTAGAACGGGGCAAGGCGTATTTCGAGACACGGTCTCCAACGGCACGTGAGTTTATATAGAAAACGAAAGTGAATTCGTGGTACCGCGCTTGCCATGCGGACAAAATGACTGCATTAAAAACAATACTGAATTTCGTCAAGTGAGGGGATTAATGTTTGCCTTAATTAACTGTGACGTATCATAAATATGTAACGCATGAATTATGTTGCCGTTAATTTTTTTTAACAAAGAGCAATCGAGCGAAACATATTTCAGTTATAAGTATTTTCGCACACGTCCGATCATAAATTGTAGCACGTCAGAGGATTTCAAAGAAATAATACGTACACGTTTAGTCCGAGTTCGAAATTCGTGACAGGATTTTAATATAAGCAGTACTTTTTACGGGGTACCGTAAGACAATAAAGGTTTGAATGCATAAGTCAGTCTTTATTCGCACAATTTCATTCTCATATAAATAAATGGTACGATAAAGAATGACGTACGTGTACAATTAGGCACAATAATAAATGGCTAAATAAGGAAGATCATTATTAATCATGATTAGCCTAAACAGCACTGTTGGCTTTCATCTTTCATATAAATAGTCTGCGTTACACAAAGAATGAACGATGAATTAAATTTGAATTAATAGTAATGTCGTTGTCTGGATCGGATTTGAATGATAGTCATCTTTATTGCTTGTCCACTTAAGTTGGTCGACGATTCTGTCTCTAAATATACGGAAACCAGTTACAGATACACCTTAATCGTCGGTAGCTATCGTGTCAACATTCATCATATTCGATACGATAATAGGTTTCAGGTAGGCCAGCTATACCCCTGTATGGATTCGTCGTAGATTCACGAATCTATTTCGTGCTCGAGTATGATTCATCTGATCAAGGAACAAAGACGTCGAGATGTTGTCCATTTCGCAATAATCTTTCCCGGTATTGCGCGGGTAGATAAAATATGCTTGAAATTAGAATATCTCAATTTTATTAATGGGAACCGAAATATTTCGGTGACAACGTCACAAATCATACTTTGTCAAATATACACGGTCCCTTGCTTACGAAAGAAATTATAAATCCGCTAGAGATTAAGAAAATAAAAAATGATAGCAAATAGTGCTTACAAAGCAGCGTTTACAAATAGAATAAATTGAAAACGAAGATTACAATCAAACGCATTTATTACAGATAGCCCCCGGGAGTTCGAACTGGAAATAAATGAATCAGTCGGTCACAAGTAGTATAGCCCGCGCAGGATCAGCCGCGCGAAAAGAATACCCTTATATGCACCGCGACGTTTCTACTTTTATCATATTTCCTTGGCAATATTCTTATTATCATCATCTTATTATTCTACCAATACCGTTCAAGCAAACATCGATATCAATCTACCCGATTCCTTTCCCGACGAAATGAAGCGGAAGTTACGATCGTGTGATTTACGAGTCAGCTTGTCAATTTGCGACTCACCGCGCGTTTCACAATATTTCGCTATTTACCTGCCTCCATCGCCGACACGTGCAAGTTTATAGTAATATATAATACCTTCGGTGACGGTTGTAAATCACCGGTCGTTATATCGACTTGACAAGTGTCAACACGAAACACGCAGCTTACAGGCAGTGTTTTCACGATGCAAGGACCGGATCCACTATATAAGCTACTTAATTCAGGATTAAGTGTGCTACAAGGTTGCACTCGGCGTAGACAAGTGACACGAGATTAATTCTGCAACAGGTTGTTATTTCGACCCTTTTCACATCTCCATTACCTCCTGACGTTTCTATCTCGTTCGTCCGGGCTGATATTAAATACAATATCACGCCGCTTCCAATCTTTTATCAATAAAACGCTACAGCGCTCTCCTTGTAACGATGAAATAAAGCAAAAAAGGAAAGGGGTAAATCGTGCAGCAAAAATGATAGAGCGGAATTTCAATTCACCAACGTTACCGATAGATCGAGAAAAAATTCGCAACATCGCGCGATTACTCATGCCAGTATGGTAGTTGCTCGAACTTACACCGTATTTAGATGTAAATTAATGAAGGTGAATCACGAATGGAAGAGGGTCCCTCGTTTCACGCGATATCGCGGCGCATGAATTTGTTTAAGTAATTAATTAGTCTGAATAAGATTTCTTATGTAATTTATCGCTCGCACAACCAATGCATCATCCGTGGCGAAAAATTCGAATGAATTAATTCCACTTAATTAACCGACGTCGTAAGAACAGTGCAGGCCCATCGTTTTTCGCGTTCTACTCCTTCCTTCCATCTCGCCTTCTCTTCGTTCACCTACATTCCGTGTTGCGTTCGCCGTATAGAAATCGTTCCATTTTTAGTACACCGAGCAAACATCGAGCTGGGATCATGAATCGAGAGAACGTTGGCCGCCTGCATTATGCATCAATAGACAGTATCTCTTGTTTGCCACGAATAAACGAATCGAAACCTTGAGCTTGACGCGGATTTATACGGCGCAAAAACCATACGAATTATTAACCATTATTTCTCCCGTTATTTATTGCCATCGTAACTTGGCCGACCGCCTCGCTGATAAAACGCTGAGACCCCATTGTGAACCTCCAATCAGCCGAGCGACGTTAGATTATTATTGAGCAACCGCACAGGCGCTTATCTCTTGCCGTTTCGAATTTTACCTTCACCCACGCCGTATAATATACATATGTTCGTCTGGTTGCACCTGCACGCGGACCGCTCGCTTCAGATTTTCGTAACCGATGCCAGAGCACGTACATGCATTCGCACCCCATGTGAAAAGTCGTTAGCGCCGATCGAAACGCTGTTGCACGGGGCTCACGAATCAAAGCACTTGACTCAGACGGCCGTTCACACGGTACAAATTCGCTAGCAAACAAAACGGGACCGTACTTTCAATACTGTACCCTTCACCTGCGCCACGGTGTAACGCCAGGCCCGGCTACGCTCGCCGACACCATAAACGGGGCCCCATGTGTGTATAAATATACGCGTTTCGGCATCGGTGTATACAGTTCGCTACGCTCGTTTACGATAATAGGTTTCTTAATGACATCGCCACGTACGCGCGTCCATTTAACAGTGAATAGAAATGGGCAATTCATGCAGCGCAGAAGGAGATACAGTGATCTTGATACGCCACGATTCTTTTCACCAAACCCTTTCTCTAGGATTCGGATGAAATTTTTCATTCTTCTGCTTCGCAATTCGGCACGACGCTTCTTCTCGGAGATTCGCCGATTTATTGATCATTTTTATTTGTTTTGCTACGTTGTATTGGATTGAAGAAAAAGGATTAACGGGCTTCAAGAATTTCAGTACTTTCATGCTTCTTAAAAGAATTTTGATACGTCCTGCATCTATTAGACATAGGTTGATTTGATTCGATGTCGAACGATAACGCAATGGTTGTTCCAGCGAAATGTCGTTTCAGAAGCGGCGGATACCGCCACGATTTGTTACTCGTATTAGAAATCTTAATGAAGAAAGGATTGAATTAAGCGTGCCATATTTCCGTCCGGTCAATATCTATTAGCCGCACGCGATCAACGCGATACTTATTATAGGCTGTTAAAAAAGGTCTAACGCGTCGCGTAAAAAACATGTGGAAATATAGGCGCGCGACCGAAACACCATTCGAATGCTGCGCCTCTAAAAACATAAGATAAACACGTTTGAGATTAACGCGAGTATGCCTCGTAAATCCGCACCTTCGAGTTACACGTAATATAATCATGCTTCCACCACGAGTTACCGTATCATCATCCTCTCTGGCGCGGCAGGAGGAGCGAACGGCGAACGCGTAACGAACCCACAGACACGAATTAATCGTCGTACGTACAAAAGGCGCACACGTTCGAAAGGCGTGTGCCATGGTGTGCACGGTGTACCACTGCGTCACGGTGAAAACGAAACCGATATCTCTGCAGGATCTGCACCGAGGCCGGAGGTCACCCGCGGAGGGAATTGCTTTATTTAATGTAAGAATTACTTTGCATAAGACCGAACGAACGTGTAAAGCTTCTATTATAATTACTTATTTATTATCTCCAAAAACTATACAAATCAATACTGGAGCGTAGAAAGATATAGAAGCGTGTAAAAGATGTGTCAGGTCATCTTTACACGGTCTCGTCAAGAATTACTCCGTTTGTACTCTGTTGTTTGTCAATGCGACTTCTACGTTCGACGATCGATGCAAGAATGCCATGATGCATCCTGTACG
Organism: Nomada fucata; assembly: GCA_948146005.1. Classification (NCBI taxonomy): domain Eukaryota; kingdom Metazoa; phylum Arthropoda; class Insecta; order Hymenoptera; family Apidae; genus Nomada; species Nomada fucata. The sequence continues at coordinate 13,756,484 of OX411275.1, forward strand.
CCAAAAAGGACGCCTTGTCGGGGTTTTTCCAGGCGCCATGGCTTCAAGGGTCTCGTTCACGTATTTCCCTTCAGCCTATGGTCTCCTATGGGTACGTGCGCTATCAGGCCCCGCGCTGACGTAACCCAGATGCCCAGCTACGGCGCTCGCAGCCGAAATCTCTTACACTCGGCCATCCTGCAAAAATGCCCGTCCTCGAGCATTCTCCTTACGCTGCTTTCTGTAAAGAATAAAACAGACGCCCGACAAATCGGATTCAGTATTTTTCTCAGTATACTTTTAACATAAATTCGGTACATGCTCTGACGCTAAATACTCTCCCCGTTTTCTCGCTCGTATCCAATGGCTAGGCGATTCAAAATTCGCCGTTTCTCTTTTCGCCATCAGCATGCAGACTCGTTCTGGTGCAATGACGGTCATCTCACGTCGTGGTCACTGCTTTCTCTCGAACAGGTGAGGACATACCGAACTACTTGCCGTTATGCCTGCAACCCTTTCAGCAATCTGTGACGACACAACGAACTGCTCGCCGTTGTGCTCACGTCCCTTTTCAACGATTTGTGACGACATACGGACTACTCGCCGTCATGCCCACAACCCGCTTAACCATGGGCGGCGACATAACGAACTACTCGCCGTTATGCCCACCCCCTTCCAACAGTCTGTGACGACACAACGAACTACTCGTCGTTGTGCTCACATCCCAAACCGCATTCCAGATGATGCGAAATTCTTCTCGCCATCATCTCCGCTATATCTAGTTCAATCTGGAAAATACCACATTATTATTTCAACAATAATCCATTGTGGCACGATTCGCACTCTCGTGAGGCACTCACATAAGAGGCAGAACCGAATTCACCCAGTCAACGGCTTAAACAATTGCAACTTTTTCCGTAAAACAAATAATCATTCATCCAGCATCCAAATATCACCGTCTCAATATCAATCTGTGTCTCATTGGAAACATAACGTCCTCTATTCCACGCAATTTGTGTACCTTTCAAATGTCGTCCTTCGAATGATACTGTATCAAGCTCATGATGTCCTCGACACCCATGATACAGCACCCCTTCGAACACCTAACATTTCTGTATTACGTACCACTAATTGGCGCTTTTCATACGTTATTTCCGACACCTCCCCTCTTCCCACCGTGCTCTCCTGCCGACCATTGTCAACCACAATGTCTCAGGTATCGCCACGGAAACATACCTGCACCATGCCTGTGCCCTGTGTATGCTTCTGCCAAATAAAACAATTTTCTCTCTTGCACTCATTAAGGGATAGACAGTAAGGATATCTCTCACTTACCAAGCAGTCCGCCCCCGCTTCCATTCTCTATTTCCATACTTACAGCACATGGCCCTCCTTTCGCAGCATCGTACCGTGGACGAAACTATGCCACCCGTGGTCCGCTAACGGAGCCCCGTACCTTAGCGCAAAACTTGGCAAGGTGTCCCACCCGCTTGCAAGTTACGCAGGTAACCCGTGGCTGCGTGCATTGGCGACCAACGTGTCCCTCTCGGTCGCAATTGTAACAAACAAGGGCCGCTCGCTGTACCCTTCCAGTGTGCGTCGCCGGATTCTCCATTTCCCGCGGTTCCACATCCGACATTCCTGGCAACGCCGATGCTCCGTGATGTCGATCCGTCGGCCGCGTCACCGGTCTCCGATGCTCCACAACTGCCGTCGGCATGGCGCCCATCACCATCATCGCCGCGTACAGCTCCTGAACATCCCGATACTGGTTGGATCGTATCGTTCGCGCGATACTTTCATCACCGATGCCGCCCAGTATCGCGTCCTGCAGGTATTCGTCCGGGATGCTAATCCTTAAAGCGCGCAATTTCGCGAGCTTCTCGAAGCAATAATCTCCCAATTTCTGCCCCGGCTGTGCGTCATACGTGGCCGCTCCAAGCAGCAACTTAGAAAATGGCACCGGTCTTCGAAAATGCCTGACCAGTATCCTTCTGAAGGAGCTCCACGTATGGTCGTTCCTCTGCTCATCGTGATACAAGCGTCGAGCGTGCCCCGACAATTGACGCGCAATATTGCACATCACGTCATCGTCGGTCCATCCATACCGACGAGCCACGCGTTCGACGTCGCGCACCCACGACTCTACGTCGGCGTCGTCCTTCGCTGGGTCGAAACGCGGCACCAACTTTTCGTTCATCGCGGGTCTGCTACGCAATCCCCGCACCTCCTGTTCCAGGCGTCTCACAATATCACGCCAATCACTCGAACTTTCGGAGGAATCACGCGACCGTCCTTGGCGTCGCGACTGGTCTCTCCAACGGTCACGCGAATCACCTCGCGACCGATCCCGTAAGCTGTCTCTGTCCCGCCGATCGCTCCGCGTACGATTTCGTGAACGCCCATGCGAACGATCGTTGGAATTTTCGCTCGCTCGTTCACCTGAGCGACTCCGCGAAAATTCACGAGCACGTTTCTTTCTCGTGTCGTTGCTACGACCCATTTTCACCACACTTCACTAGCACAAACGCGTGAAAACGTCCAAATTTGCGCAAAGATCCCACTGTACCGCAAAGCACGCAGTGTATCTTTATCTAATTTCCCACAGCAGCTTCACGGACACAACGCGTAAAACAAAAACGTCCAGGATTGTGCCGTAGCCTCACGAAAAGACACGTAGTGAATCTTGATCCCACTTCTGATATGTAAGAATTACTTTGCATAAGACCGAACGAACGTGTAAAGCTTCTATTATAATTACTTATTTATTATCTCCAAAAACTATACAAATCAATACTGGAGCGTAGAAAGATATAGAAGCGTGTAAAAGATGTGTCAGGTCATCTTTACACGGTCTCGTCAAGAATTACTCCGTTTGTACTCTGTTGTTTGTCAATGCGACTTCTACGTTCGACGATCGATGCAAGAATGCCATGATGCATCCTGTACGCCAAAAAGGACGCCTTGTCGGGGTTTTTCCAGGCGCCATGGCTTCAAGGGTCTCGTTCACGTATTTCCCTTCAGCCTATGGTCTCCTATGGGTACGTGCGCTATCAGGCCCCGCGCTGACGTAACCCAGATGCCCAGCTACGGCGCTCGCAGCCGAAATCTCTTACATTAATAAGCCGCGGAGGAAGGACGTTAATAAAGCGGCCAGAGATAAATAATATGGAAAGGCGAGCCGTTCATGAGTCGTTCGTTCTTCGCCCTTCTTTCCCCCTTTGCCACTCTCTTTGGCTCTGTGCCTACCTGTGTACACCACGTCCACGAGGCGTCGGTTAAGCAATCGTCGAGTTCTCGGCGTCGAACACGATCAGAGGGAAAGAAAATGAAATGGGACACTTTTTCCACCTCGAGATCTGCTTGTTCGCGAACACGATTACGGTCCGCACGGCCCGGGCTGTCGATAATTATCGACGCTGACTGTAATTCTTTGCCCGTTCATAAGGTTACGCGTTTGCACCGTAGTAGACGAATAATGAACGCCGTGTTCAACACGATGTAAACGTTGAGGTCCGCGGGTCTGCGACACCATCGTCCCAGATCAATTTCGCAACTTCAGCGACACGCGGTTCCAATCGCCCCGGCGATTCAACGGGCGGAATAGACGACGGAAACTTTGCAACCTACGACGAACGTCGAGCGGAAACCGAACGAAGTTTATTTTACCTTATACGACTTTATACATTAATCGAGAAATCATTGATTCTGTTCGGCTTACACGAGGCGTACGAAGTATCTGTTTCTATTCATACAAAATCAATTCTCCAAATTTGCCTCTATGGATCAAGAATCTAGTCAAACGACGAACCAAGAAAGAAAAGGAACGTATCCAAGGGAAAGAGAGAGCACGTGTAGGCGTGCAGTCTTTTTGTACAGCCCCTTGTCCACGACTCGGTCATCGCGTTACAAGAGCTTCCTTCGTTCCAGTTTCTTTGGCTCCATCGTCTGCGTTCCGCGCGTGCAGTGTCACTGGGTTCCTCCGTTGGACGACTGTCCTGGCTAACAAACGTACCTTTTCTTGCGTCCACGTTTGCCCCTTCGAGAGATCCCCGGCGTTTTTCGACAGCGTTCACAGTGATATACGAAGATAACCGCGGATGGCCGTTAACCCAGTGAACTCGCTGACATACGCGTGTACCCGAGAGGTTCGCCGCTAACGTAGACACGACGCGCGGGAGACGATAAGCAGAAGGTTGAACAGTGTCGACTTCGAACCGACGCTACACGACGGTTGATTGTCGACGGACCTTGCGATTTATACGCGGAGGCGTGCACCGAGAGCGAGAAGAAGGCAAAAGGAGAAAAAGCGATAGTGGTGCATGCAGAGGATGCACGTCTCGCGAGAATGCGATGCACCGGGACCCATCGTCGTAACGACCGATCCGCCTACTGCTAGAGAATTTGTCGTTCTTATGTTAATCCGCCGGCGCATGCATGATGGCCGTTCGCGATTGTCCTCGTGTTTGAAGTTAGGTGCACGATCTCCGATGGAATTCTTTGCCGGCATACTGGGTGAGTCCCCTGCGAGAGATTGGCATGCAACGAGATCACTCGTTATTACCTCTATATTCCCTGCGGCCAATTTTTCGCCCGTGCATTTATAACATCGTAATGGATCGGCTAAAGTGCACGTTACGAAATTCACTAAACCTTTCGCGTTGCAGCGCCAATTGAATCAACTTGTTAACACCCCTATCGGATCTGGCATACCGTGTGCCTCGCAGACTCCTTTACATATTTCTCAAAAACTTCGACACACTACCTTCGCGTTCGGTTTCTATTTTTCCGCTTCAAATGTAATCACTTATTTTCGTACATATTTGCATCCATTTCGGAAAGACAGGTCGGTTTTCCCAGCAGGAGCGATTATTTTGTTTCGAGGATGAATTGTATTAACCTCGCGTGAACTAATCTACGAGGTACTCCACGCATATAAATGACTGTATTTGAAATTCGTATATAAATAGTATATTGTAATTGATCATAAATGAGTTTATTAAAGGGAATGCACACGCGTATGTGTTTTTGTGGCAACATTTAATCAAATTGCTGCACATTCGAGTGCATTCTATATGGCAGGCTTGGCTGCATAGCAATTAGAAGACAGGTTCTGTACGACCGTTGCCTTTACCAAAGAATGCCGTACCCGAGACGGTTTATAAATTGAGCATACATATATTCGTGCCTTTCGGTTTCGTATGCGACCACCTTTATCTCACATCGAGCGTTGTATGGACCGAACGACCTACCACGACCTCGCCCAACTCAGGGTATTGCGTCTCAAGAGTCGAGAGCTCGTCTCGGTTATACACCCACGTGATATGTTTCCCGCAAGGTTGTCCTGTTTGGAATGAAAAGAACGCTACACCTTCGTTCGTGCATTCTCTAGAGTCTACGAAAATTTTCATCCCTACTGTGCTTCGCTTTCTGAGAGCGCAGTCCATTTTGGACAAACGATATGGCAAACGATTTGACAAACGATGCAGAGATTAATTTAGCAGCGTTATTTTGATAGTGCAATTAGTTTCATTTAGAGGACCATGTAAAATCAGAAATTTGTATAGCTAACTATTTTTTTGTAGCTTTTCAGCCAACTATGTAGAATAATAGTAATTATTATTATAATCAGCGAAAATGTGTATTTCCACAATTATATAATTTGTTCGACGTATGCTTAAAAAAGAATTGTAATACTTCAACCAAGAAGAATAATTCTTCATTTACATTTTATTACGCCATAACTTACCAAAACGTATAGGGTACAACAACTGTAATAGAAATATTACTATCTCTGACACTCAGCACTAATCTGCTAAACATTCGCTACGCTAGAAACGATAGTTAGTTCCTATCTTCTTGACGAACGCGAGGCCGAGCCAGTGAAAACAATCAATCTGCTGTACCAGAAGTACCTGCGGTGTAAAACCAGATCTAAACACATCCAATCCAATTTTCTATCATTTGCAACGTTTCAGTTAGAAACGAACGGTATCGCCGACGAATTGCCGTTTGATTAAACTATTTCGCAGCAGCGGAAGCAATCGAAGAGCGTTCGCAATTGCGACTTGTATTCCTTAAATAACACGCAATAAGGCAAATATATTCTATCGATTTCTCCGTGCAATTTCAGGGAGCGATAATGCAGCGCTTTCTTTCGTCATAGTTGCAATATCAAAGTCACCGTCACGTCGCTTCGAGGGGAATGTTCACAGTGACATGACACCGACTTTCTATTATTATCTACGGCTGTCTCCTGTGTCGGGATTTAAAACGGAATAATAACTGGCACGCCATTGTTTATCGCACAAGTGTGCGCATGGTACATACGCTGTTACGTGTGGATACGAGTTTCGAGAATGCTAGACGCTAAAATAATGATAGAAGTGCAGATAAATAACATGTATTCTGTGTGCCCTTGTTCTTAATCGAATGTTCTAGTTGATTTGTAATTGAAATGAAAGGAGTAGCTGTGCTGTCATAAGAACTTACGTACGACTTGGAAGCTGCTTTTGTTCAGAATCTGCGATACTAAAGAGACATTAATTCGTAGCACTATTAGTATTACTAAAATATTTTTGTTACTTATATGGAAAGAAATAATTTCGCGAAGGGAAAATAGGTACAGGTGAACACGGCGTAATTAAAAAAATGTTATCTTTGAAATATACTTGGAATATGGCGTGAAGATTAGGGTAACGATTAATGATAATAGTTACACTGACGGGAACTAAAAACTGTTTAATAACAGCAAACTTGCAAATTTTAAGGGGAATGAAAATTGATATTACTGCATCCGTATTCATGCTTCTGTGCAAATTGAATTATTTAAAGAAACACGTAAATATTGCTAAAATCAATGCAAGATACCAAGCCACAGTTATTGAAATATCGCAAGTGTTTGAGGCTTCGACTAAGTGTATGATATTTTGATCGCGTATAATACTACGTTACTCGGTATTATTTCTGATATACAAGAATGACCACCGCTTGTACGTGTTACCTCAAAACTAGGACTCGTATTAGAAAGTGACTATGACAAATTACTAATCAAGCTGAAGTGTAGAATGGAAAATGGTAAACTAAAAGCGACGGGGCAGGAGAGAAAAGCGAAATCTTCTTCAGAATGAAGTAAACCTGTTCTTGCTTCGAACGGAAAGGTCAGGAAATAAGTCAATGGGGAAGTCGTGAGGAGAAGGTGATACACCGTTGCACATTCATAGTGACTCACTAAAATTGCTCGCTCGTGTTAGAACCTGTCAGGGAATCGTAAACTCGAATTTCAGGGAAAGTCCCTATTTCCGATGCATTTACATTCGGTATTAGTAATTTTGAAGACCAAACAGAGGAAAATAGTGTTTCAATTATTTGCAATATATGTTGACCGGATAAATATATGTTAGTACACGATTAATAATCCACATTAAGTATGACATTTGGTACACGTGTTGAGAATTATCGAAATTATACGGGAAAATTATACAATAGGAAATGGTTAAAATTAAAATATTTGGGACACTTATTTCTTGGAGAACGTCGTATGTATAATACATAGAATCGTGCAACTAAAACTATACGAGTTTCCTAACGAGAATGAAAGCTCGGAAGAAAGACATTTAACACTGACAGCATTTATAATCTTGTTATACGTACACTAGCAAGCTTTTCACTTCATACAATACCACTGAATAATTCATATCCCCCACGAAAGAACGTACTACAATTTATTCTGCACATTTCACCAATTAAGATATTCTCCCGCACCCTTACCAAACTTTCCCGATAACTCAACGTCCTTTCGCTACCAAATTCGAGATATCCTTATACAGCCTCGCCGGTCCAATAAGTACCACTTGTTAAAGTTCCACCAACAGATTTACCCCGTTGCAAGCACTGTTATATACGTATTATACCATTCGCCGTTGCATTAAGCGACACTGCCCTCTTGTATCAGAGATACAGCAATACGGAAGTTTCAACAAGTTCACGTTCAACACCGACCGACCGTTCGTTCCTGGTTTCTGCTCGAAGGCACAAAGAGGAGAAAGAGAACGGAGTTGGTCCCTCTTTGGTAACCGAACGTTCGCCTTATCGCCCCCACCGACGCTGGCGAAGCATTTTCTATCGGTTTATCAAGCGTCTCTAATCGTTATGGTATAATAAAGTTGGCTGCTCATTAAACGAACGATAATCCACCTGGTCGGGAGGCCCTTCCCGCTGCTCGTGATTCAAACGTCAAAGTATTTTCAATCAGCCAGACCATCGAAGATTAATGGGGATCCAGGTAGGGGAGTGGTTTCTTTTCAAACTCTAAATACCATCTCAAGAATATAGATTTATGGATAGCGATCGTTCAATCGCCGGATTCAGCACCGCGGCGGAAGATAAATCGCGCTCGGGAAAAAAGGTCATCCGCCTGTTCGATCCAGTTTCCTTCGTTCGCTGCGGAGCGCCGTTTTCACCGTAACGCCGTCGAGATAACAAGATAGGCGTATCTCCGTTATGCACGGATGAGAAATAAACCCGATGAAATGGAAATGTCGGCTCTCTTCAAATTCTTGCCACATTGTTGTTCACTCGATGGGTGTTGAAAGGGTCAGTTTTAGGATAAATAGGATATCTTCTTAAACAGATATTTTTTTCCCGAACTTTTGTTCGTTCATTTCGATCGTGTGCTTGTTGAAAAATTATTCAATCCGAATGTATAATTAATACGAGAAAGGAGAAGGTGAAGAATTTTAAGGATTAGTATTATCACAGGCAGCTTATTCTTATGCTTATTGCGTACAATAAGTAAATCAGTCAAAATGGCATTGCACACGGAATGCAGTTAATTAACTTATTTCTCAATTGTGCAAAGAAGTATCGAGAGACATTAAGAAATATTGAACCTGAATAAATAAGCATTTTATAAAAGCCATTTGTCCACATAATTGCCCTTTCCACTGTATTTCTTAATAATCGGGCGCAGCAGACTCTAACATCGTTGCAGAAACTCTGCATGCAAATAGCCCTCAATTTGCATCGGACAGAGTACAAAACAAATGGCCCGACCGTATGTTAAGTATCATTAAATTAAAATTGCCGTTGTACTTATAAAATGACAGGAGGGCGAAAGGGAGATAGAGCGCGGGATCCTGCCGTTCGTTTTAAGTCTATTCTGAGAACGATGCAATGATATACGCACTAATTATGGCGCAAACACGCATTTACCTATCGGTATTTCGTCATTCGGACAGCACTTTACGTTGAACTGGCGAATAATGGTTTAATTAAACACCACGTGTACAACAGCAGCCGCCTTGTAAAGGGTCAATCGATTGATTTACAGTGGCAATACACTGTGGCCAAGCTTCGACCGTGTACGCCGCGAAATAGCCCTCCGGTGAGTCCATTCTAGCAAGAACGCATATATTAGTCCCCGTACTCGCAATTAACCGTTGACATTTACTCCACTTTACCGAGCTCCCTTTTTCCACGACACCAGCGCTTCGATTCTTCTTTCTTCCACCCCGCCCCTCTGCCCCGCGTCTCTTCAACTCTTGTACCCTCGACGCATCTTCGCCGTTTCTTCCGCTTGTTCTTTTTTCTCCCATTCATTTATCTACCTTGTCCTTACTTCATTGCTCGCGCTATGTTCCGTCCCTTCGTCGCCATCGCCCCTTTCATTTTTCCCTCCACTTTGTTTTAGCTCGCTACTACATTCTTGCCAGTTTGCGAGTAATCCAATCCGATGGCTCGCCGCGCTTGTTCTCCCTCGAAAGGTTTATACTCCGTTCTGTTCCACGGTTATTAATGCATTGTACCATTTTAACGCGCCGCAGTTAATTCTCGTGCTCGTTCATTATTGCCGAGACCCGATAGCTCCAATAATTTGTTTCCGTGTATCGTCCGGCGAACATCAATAATTCGTCGCGCTGCATAAAGTACAATCGACGTAACGACACGATTCGTCCCGAGAATCGTCGGAATCGGAGCAATAAAAAAGTGACCGCAAATCTTTCGCCGTTATCATTGACGACTAGAAAGTAGCCGACAGAAATTGAGACTCGCTACACCCACCGCTACTCCAACGGTTAGACTTTTTCTCCCCCTTCCACGTCCGTCCCTATTTCACCGTTTCGACAATCTTCCAGCCGCCCTCTTCGCCGTCATCCCTCCGTTCGCTGATCAGCCGTTTCTCCCCACTTCGTCGTATTATCCTCGTCCTTCCATTTCCGGCCCTATTTCACTCCTGTCGCGCTATGTCGGCCGCAGAAGGCCGTCGCCGGACACAGGCCATGAGGAACGAGTTCGCGTGGTCAGACACGAATTACCTGTTCCACGCAGTCACTGGAACTCCTTGAGAAGTTCGCTCGGTTTTTCGCGCGTAACGCCTCGCGTGTCAGCTGGAACGGCCGATTCGCGCTGGACAACTTTTCCTTTCAGCCCGGCCGCGTGCTATCGTCGCGGAAAATCTGCTCGCGTTCCCGCGCCACCTTGCATCCCGGTCTCGTGTTGCGCAAAGCTGCGTTCACGTGGCGATTTATGCGCGTTTCCACGGGGAGAGCGTGCGCACCAGCGGAAGAACGCTGATGAGAGGAGCAAGTGGCGGTTGTTCGATAAGGAAGGATAACTGGAGCACCGGCGACGCTGAGTTACGGCTACACGGCCCGCGACATAGTAATTCATAGCGGGATGCCTGGACTGCGGGCGCGATTAATCGCCTCGATTAATGATAATTAATTGCCCGGACTTGGATGGATCGAGCGAACGGCTGCCGCAGATTGTCCGGATGCTGCGGAATCATTTTTTCACTTCGTCTTTTCGGCTATCGCTTGAAATCGATTCTTCTGCGGTGGATTCGAGTGGTTGGCACGTACGATTGAGCGATTTGGTCGGCGACGGTTTTTAGAAGAATGTTACGAGGAATGGTATTTTTTAGGTGCTTCTAAGAGGAACGCTTTCGTTCGCTGGATGACGTTACGGTGTTATATTTCCTGCTAGTTATCAAATGCAACCCGTCTTGCGCAAATTATTTGCTCGCCACTCGTCTCCATCGAAAAAATAAAATACATCTCGGGCATAATTACAGAGTGTATCAGTTTCGCTTATTGAACAGTGATAGTACAATAAATGGCAGCTCTCCGTACAAGTTTAAATGTCACGCGTCTCGCGTTCTCCGTAATTCCTGTATTTCGCGCGACAAGAAAATTATGAGGGAATGCGAAAAAGGAAAGCATATGTACGTAACAGTGCGCAATGCTTCATATCGCGAGAAAACGGATCAACGGTCACGCGATCGCAAGTGTATCGCCGATATCGAAGATGAGATCTTGATTAATTGGACGCGTTGCAGCGAACTCGATTATGCCGAGCAGCGATTCGTCAATTTTACAATGCGCATGGCTTTATTAAATTACGCGTTACAATTTTCGCCGATTTTATTATACCCTGTTCCGCTGATGGTTCGCCGTAAATTATACCAGTTATCGCGTTTATAAATTGCACATTCGCTGTGCTGATTTGCATCTGTGCAAAAACGTCACGCGCGAATTTATTAAGACGGCAACATCGAACTGCGTACAAAATCAAAAGACCGAAGAGAACGAAATCGGCGAGACGGACGTACTTCTAAATAAGTACCAATGTTTCGTTCAGTCAGTTTTCACGTGCAATATAAGTATCGACTTTTGGATGAAAAATAGAGTTTGGATTTGCGCATTTCATGCATTTGTTACGACGAGGTAAACCATTTGAAATATCTGGCTCGAAAACAACTATCCCATAATTTTGCCGAACAATAATGGTGGGTTTATTCTCACTTTCTGAGAACGTAGAGAATAAAATAGGCCATTTTTCAACATCATCCTTTTCAACTAATCTGTTCAACATATTTGATATTTCTTGTGATCTTTACTTAGTGATTGCATCTTACTTACTTATTGAAATTTTTCGTTTTGCATAATCCAAAGCATTGTGAAACGATTTAACTGACCTCTCTTGCTACAATATCTTTTAACTTCTTTTCTACAATTCTACCTACTTGCATACACCCTAGTTCTTGCAAGTAGAATCATACTGTAAGTGACTTCTTGTAATCCTGCCTACTCTACGGACAAGACTTCCCTGACTACTTTCTATCATATTCTGCCCACTGTCTTGATTGGCTGCTGCAACTTCAATTTGATTCTATACTGTATCCGATTGTAACCCTTTCATTCCATTCGTTTATTATCTTCAATCCTATTGAGTTTGTATTCAATTAAAAATTGCGATTTTCTCCTCATACAAAATTCTGGCCTGGCACGAAACTTCCTTTACTTTCCAGGACGCATGATTTACACTTTCAATGAAAAATACACCCACTCGAAACAGCAACCTCTAACAGAATCCATTTCACGTCACCGCTTCGATCAATACCTGCAATCACCATGCGACCCAATCAACAATCGATGCTCCTTATCTCGTTAAGCAAAACACCTTTTACGTAACCACGACTCGCTCGTATCTTGAAACTTAGCCGGAGGTCGTTCCAGTCATTATGTATCCGTCAATAAAAAGTATGGAAATGCACGATTTCCTGTTCGCGGATCTCGCGGAAACAACATAGATCGCTTTGGTGACGGCTATGGAAATCGGACAGGTTCGTTACGTCAGCCTAGGCGCAATGATCCGAGAATAACCAGTCGTTATTGCAAGTATTCAGTATTGCGTTAAACGATACGAAATGGTTAAAATAATCGGGCCGTTTATCGCCTTCAAAGTCGCCATCGTTTTAAATGTCAAACTGTGTCGCGTCCGGAATGAAGCCGCTTATCATAACGCCAGCGTAATCGGCGATTATATTAACTACAAGGATTAGTAATCTATGATGCACGTGTACAGGATGCTATGTTCTAGGTGTCTTGTATTTGAACGTGAAGTGAAATTCAGTGAATTCTATTTTTCTGCGGGTAGGAAATTACTGGTTCGTGGAATAAATTACGATGGACAGCTTCCAGTGGTTCTTTTGATTTTTTGGATGCTGTGAAAGTTGTACTTCTGGCTGTTGAACGCCAGTCCGATAGTTGGCCACGTGGTAACGTTGGTGAGAAAAAGTGTGGTCGTAAAGATATGGAAAAAGTTGAACCGATAGAATGTTAGAAACTGGATAACGTTTAAACTATTTCGTACATTTGAATTGGTCGGATTCTTTTATAATTACTCAGACCGTTAATCACATTGGAAAATCTTCATCGAAATGTCTCAATCAGGTGGGAGCTTCGAATTAATTAAACTATCTAAACGAATGTTCCTACTTCCACTGAGTATGCTAATATTTGAATGCTTGGCGGACTAAATATTACGAATAATATGTAAATAATGGCCGCAAATAATGTTCTCTACTTCGGCGATTCATTTCCAGTGCGCTTCATTTAATAAGACGTTACGCGTTGAATACATACAATATCTGTTTACGTAGATTCGAATAGGTATTTTGAGAAACAATTACAATCTTTGCATGACAACAACCGTTTCGACTTGGCAAAATCCGTTTCCTAGTAAAAGATATTAATATTAAGCTTCGGGAAGTTCAAACCAAAATGTACTCATTTTTAGCTATACTTTTTGTATGCTACTAATATCGCTTACGTCGTTGTTAAACAATGCTATTGTAACTGGGGACCTAAATTTTTCGAAAATTTTGTCTAATTTTTGCAAGGCTTTGCAACAGTTTCAGACCACCCTGACTATTAAAAATGACGATCAAGTGAGTTTCTACAAAAGAAACTGGTCTGCTGGAAATGAAAATAATCTGTCTCACGAAAATTGAAATCACGCTTAGCGTCCCGAAGAATTCGTTAAAGGAATGTCTGGATATATAAATCACGTATTATTAATTTTTTCCGCGAATCTGCATAATTACTCGACACGACGCGACGTAGGAAATCAATTATCGGTTAAGCAATCTATCAACAAGCCCTGACAATGGCACACGAAGAGAAAGGCTCTTTCCGCGGTTAATTCGACCGAAGGAAGAGATCAACCTAGCCACAAATATCTTGTAGAGTGATTAACCTTTTGAGGACTTTGAAACTTTGACAATTTTCATAATCTTAAAAGGCAGCGAGCTCCGTGATTAGTGTACCTGTTGGCGGATACAATCGTCAATGCGCGAATATTCCGTTGCTGCTCAGTTCGGTACGTGTGCACATCACAAGGCTCCCGGCAATGATTGTACATTGTAATGCATAGGCGAGGGTACGCAGTCCGAATAAAATATTAAACGAGAACACAAAGAATGTTACTTTTAACGGGACCGTGCGTTTTTTAATTTAAGAATCCCTGTTGCGAAAAATAAATTGCGAAATATATAAATAGTTCGAAAATTTTACTAACTAAATATTCGTATTACTGATATTATGAAAATCGCGATAAATCACGTTATAAAAAACGCGCCTGCAAATTCTTTCGAACGTTGATAGCCAATATTACTGATTTCGCGAATCGAGCATGTATTTTCGGACGACATTCCCTTGTGTGTGCGATAATATTCTAAAAAAAGCTTGTTCGTACATTATATATTCGGACTCACCGTTCGCTGACGTTGCACACCAAGAAGGCGCCTCATCGATACGGAGGTCCGATAGTAATCCATTATTATTAATCCATTATTACGTATCCAATGCTAGGTATCCAATGCTAGGTATCCAATGCACTTTGAACAATTAACACAAACAGTCACTCGCGATACGACTGAAAAAATCAGCGGCGAATATGAAACGACACTCGCGCACAGAAAGACAAAGGGCCTACTACGTACATTATGGCGTCCGGCCTGTTCTTTCTAGAAAACGAAAAGCCCGTTCCACTTTCGGTCGTATACTGTTTCGCATGTACCGTTCAAGCTTCCGAACACAAGAAAACCGTCGCGACGATATTAACTTGCAATCCGATGTATTTAAGAATCACCAGATTGCGATACATAACCATCAAACTCAATATATTCGTTTCCTCGTTAAAAGAACTTCGATCAACGGCACACGTAACACTCTACTACTTCTTCAACGAGGTCCTTCTTCCCCAATTTTCAAGAGTACGTTCAAAATCTGATTCGCTCATTGGTTCGCCTACCAACAATGTCACCAATCAAGGATTTCCTTCTATTAAAATTACCAATCAAGACAGAGCGATCGAACGTGTCTAGTCGGTGCATGCTAATGACGCGTTCCTATGCGTTCCTATAGTCTGATTTTTGGTACATTGTTGCGTTGGCCACTCTGCTCTCCCATAGTGCCTTCAAACGTGACGTAGCAGAAGGAAAAGATGGATCGCAAAATCATACTTCGACAACGACGGCGTTTCATTGAGCTTTCTTCATAACGTATGTACATTCATTATTGAAAAATGTTTACGAATTGTAACAGCATTGTAAAACGGGCAAATAGAGATCGTACAGCAGGACTCTGTATCGCACATACTCATAATCGGCGTTTACACACACATTTCTCGCGCACTCGCCGCTGGCGCCTATCGCAGCGAAGACAGCTGTGTTAGTAAATGCATATCTAGGCATACAGCTTTCAATGCACAGCACCGAATGTTTTTTTATTAATATCTCGGAAACTTATAAATACGCGAAGGAAAAATTTTAGATCTGATGGAACCAAAACGAAAGCCGGGCATCGATATTAGTCACCAATAACCTAAAAAATTTCCGTCGACTCAGTAATCGATTCAGTGATGATCATTCGTAATCAAAAAGATTTCTGCCATTCAATAACAATGATTTATAATGGAAAACAATTTTGGTCATTAACAATCGTTATTCATAACCAAAAAAGTTAAAACCGAAACCTTTTCAGCCAATTTTTTTTTTTTTTAATATCTTGAAGATTGAATGATAAGTCCATTCCATTAGAATCAAAATCAGCTTTTTATCAATTACGTTTACCTAAGAAAAGATTTTAAATAACTGTTATTTTTTATCTCTGTGTAAAACAATTATCGTATTTTATTCAATACAATAATACGTATATATCACCTCAATTAATACAATTATTCGTAACGACACGATACTTAATTATACGTAAATTGATAAAACCCTTTAACGAACGAACTATCGAGGGAACAGGAAACAAAGAAAACGCAACACCACTTAAGAGAATGGAATGCATGAATGTTAAAGTGAGTCCGAAGGGACATCTCATAAACGTGGCTTAAATATCACCGACTGCATTGAAAACTTGTGAAGGTACGACTTCACAAAACCCAGTCCCTTGCAGGCATGTGGAAATCGTATTCCTGGCAAGATTCCTGTATCTGCGAAACGAACAAACATCCCTTTTAATTAGCCCACTTCACGAAGAAAGTTCGATCGAAGGCAATTGATGGCAAACGAAGGCATATACGATTGGTATTAGCAACCGGTGTCCAGGCGAGTTCCGATTTTCCAATCGGTCGACGCACTCACAGAACGTACGTCGATTTTGCCTTCTACCAGTGGCATTATTTAATTACCTCGTGCAGCCGAGTTAATCGATAAAGGGTATCACGTGGCAACGACGGTTGGTTGTAATTAACGGAGATATCGCTGCTGTGTACTATTTTTTTCTCGTGTCCCTTGGGAAATTAATTACTGCTACAGTAGTCCCACAGTTTTCCCGGTGTTTTCGTGTAAGTGTATCCATCGATTGATTGAAAAACGAACCGTAATATCTGTATTAAACAAGGGAAGGGAATTTATATAGCTGGATCAATCGAAGATAACTAATAGTCATTCATTGGATCGATTCATAGGAATTTCATTAAATTATTACATTTCGGTCATTTTAAACTATGGTGAAATTTTTCATGGATACGATCATATTTAATGATAAAGTAAAATTTCAGTATATCTATAATGCACAATATTTAGAGGTACTGGTGTATTATGCATTATTCTTTTCTGCCTTCCTTCGGAATACTTGTTTTATCCATTTTGCAAAACATCAGTTGCGCAAGCTGTGTCGACTAGACGAAAAAAGATATGCACATAATCCTTCAATTTATTTTCTGTATCTTTATGTAAAACATGTTCGAGACATTCGATTGGTTACTATATGTATAATGGTATTATATAATTCCTCGATGCGTGGAAAATTATTACGCTTGCACAGAAATAAGCATTACGTTCATAGTGATTGTCGCAGCAGAATGCTTGCCGTTTATTATAATTTATCTCTCGAAGTACTTAGTATTCAAAGTGTTAGAAAATTGAATACGAAATGAAGTGCCGGATATATATTACTTATGTGGACAAGGATAAAGGATAGCTAATTTATTACCCAAGGAAAGAAGTCTCATACATATATATTGATAAAGAAAAAAAAATGTTTAATGGATCCATCAATTTGAAAAAAGAGTACATGCCGTATACTATATACTTCGATAAAAAATAGGAAATGTATACATGTATTAGTCAAGAAAAGAAAAAGTCGTGTGAATGTATGTGATACAGATAAGAAGAATCCTTCAGACGCATACCGCGTTGCACCGGAGGCAACGAAGCGATTAATAAATTAATATTTATCCTTCTTGAGCGAGATGATGCCCAGGCAGATCGGTTCGCGTTCGTCATCTATCCGGTTAATCGAGTACTAATGCGCTAATTCGCGTTTACCAGATAATTCATACTTCCGTTGCTAATGGCAAATTTTTCTATCCGTAACGACTTCGATGAGGTATAATTGTGGTTCGGGTAATCAATGCGCCGTAAGTCGATGAAAACGTACGACTTAATGCATCGCGTGAACTATATTCCTCTATGAATGAACTACGCGTTGAACGTACATACATAGTATCAATGGAGGATGCTTAGAAATATTATACGAAATACCCGACAAGTGAAAACGGGATGAGACGCTTCTTCGCAAACGCATTTTGCAACGTTGATATTTTTGTATTTATTATTTTGTCATCTCAGGCCTTATCTGCGTAAAGACATTTCACAACGTTCGTATTTTCATGTCTCTCGCTTATTATTTTTCAAATCGGGCCTTCACTTCGCAAAAACACATCTTCCAACGTCTCTATCTTCATATTTATTACCGTGAACTTTCAAAATCAAGTCCCATCGAGTTCCTCCGTTGCACCTGACGCCAATTATGCAAAAAGTAGAATTAAAAAATCGGTGTCGCATTTGAATAATAATAATGCACTAAACGACGAACACTTAAGATGGAATAATCCAAAATCGGCGCGCTCGTCCCATAATTTTCCACGTGCTCGCGCCTCGTCCATAATCTAATTCTTTCATATCCGAACCCTTGTAATTACCGCTCGCAAAAAATCGCCAACAAACTCCCGTATAAAATGGTCGATTTTGTGGCTGACGTAAATAACCAATAACGATTATCACGCTCGGTCTGTGCGCGCACAGTTTCACCGATCGGTATATGTGTCACGGTAAGCTTTCTGCCGGTGCACATATAATTTCTCATTATGCAAATCGCTGTTATGGACTTTCCGTGCCTGCACAGCGTCTTCCACCTTCCTAAGGGAGGAAACTTCTGCGTTAAAGCAGCAAATGCCACGGATCGGGCGCCGATTCTCTGTTCGTTCCGTTCTTTTGGATTCGATGACAACATTCTGATACAAAGAGAGGAACGATTCGTGGTATTTCGCGGAACGTCGGTTTTCGAGCGAAGATGCGGGAATGTTGTTGCGGCTGGAACGTGAATTCCGTGGAAATCGGCGGTGTTTAGTCGACTCTGATTGGTTTTCCTTCCTGCGAGTATTGTTTTGAACTTTTCTTTTTTTTTTAATTACGTATTGACTATTTCTTCTTATTTTTAATTCCTATTCAGTCTCTTTTCCCCACTTCTACATCGTGTTAGTTAATTATTTTTCTTTGTAAATGAATGACGTTCCATGTACGGCGATGTCCCGATACACACGACCGAATCTAGATCATTAACGATGAGTTAGTCACTGTGAGTAACGCGTAAAGTCCATTCGTACAGTGTATCGTCGGTTTTGCTTCCGAGTTTCATATGCACAGCGACAATTCACGATGGAAAATCGTACAAGAGAGGTTTGTTCCGCGAGCACTTTCTAGAGAAAGTCGGGATGCAAATGAATATTTCATCGGGAATGAAATATTTCGTACATAGCAACGGGATTTCCGCTAGTGTTATCGTTCGCGTGATCTACAAATTGCTGTAACTATCGTGCATGCTGCGGGCAAGCAAGCTTCTGTTGCTTGGACCAATCTTCTTTTCCAAGTTAACAAAATTTTAATAATAATGACATTCTTATTAATAATAATAATAATAATAATAATAGTTATTACTAATGATAATAACAATAACTTTTTCGTTTGAAAATTATTTATGCAGTAATAAAAAGTAAACTGAATGACATGATAAAAATGATTGGTATACGATCTATGCTGCTGGATACATAGTATAGTATGAATAGCAGGACCGCGGCAAGGGGATACCAAACGTATAGGGTCAGACATACGTTAAAACCAGCACGGCACAATACACATATTCATTCGTAACTTTCTGTACGCGTATTAATCAAAAGATTATTGAGGAGTGAATATTAATGAATAACATTAACCCCTGTTTTCATGTTTGGGAACAAAATTTCTGCATATTCTTACATCCAAGCATTACTATATGTAAAAAGAAAACAAAGAATTGGCAAAACTGGTTCGAACGATTCTTTAAAATAGCCAACTTGTATAGTAAATCTAAACTAACTAATATTAAGGTAGTATCTTCTACATTCATTTCGTTCACAAATTACTACTCCATAATTCTACTATTT
This sequence comes from Nomada fucata, assembly GCA_948146005.1. Classification (NCBI taxonomy): domain Eukaryota; kingdom Metazoa; phylum Arthropoda; class Insecta; order Hymenoptera; family Apidae; genus Nomada; species Nomada fucata. The sequence continues at coordinate 13,776,242 of OX411275.1, forward strand.
GAATTAAAAAAATAAATTCGATTAAACCTTTTAGAAGGGAATCTAAGAATTCATTGAATCTTTTTCTCTAACGTAGTATACTATATCTTATACAACTTGCTTCCTGGAAATGCCGATATTATGCACGATTTAATGGAAATGCGAGGAACTGTTCGAACGACACACAATGAGAAATCCACATCCACTGCCGCGTCTCTGTATCTCGAGGGGGGCAGTCACGTAATAGCTGCTACGTGACAACCGGAAATCCAGTGGCATGCAACAGCCAATGCAACGTGAAATTCAGTAGACCGTGGAATGTACAATAATTTAATAATTATTTTCGCAATTTATATTATACTGATTGAAAGAAATGTTGTTGCCCTCGCGAATAGTATGTCGCAAACTAACCAATACACCCATAATAATACGAAATAATTTATCAATAAGAACATTTTTTTGTTGCAGGTAAGCGAGAAAACGGTCTGAATTTATATTTTCTGTGCACTGCAATTGTCTGGTGAGTCAACATATCGAAACCATTTCTTTTTTTATTCAACTTGATGATTTTGTACTTTAGTCTTTGTCAAACACATTGTCTGTAATTATATTTTTTACGTAACCATAAAAAAACCGGTAAACAACGTTTAGAAATCTGTAAGGAATTATAAATGGAAGCTTAAAATTGGCAAGCTAGCTATATTAATTTCAGCTTAGATCATCCGCTGAATTATTTTTCACTTTATATTTACATTTGAGCAGTTTTATAAATCTCAATGAAACCACTGGTATGTCGTAGCAACGTTGAATATTTTCGGGTCGTCGCCACCAAAACTAATTATTTCATCCCAAATGAAATACCATCTACAACCGAGCTGTTCGCTTAACATGCTCATCGATCACATCGATCGTTTAAAAACACTCTCACCGAACAAAGCCCTCGTATCTTCCAAAATAACCACGCCCGTCCGCGTTTCACCACCGCCAATCCTCTTTCTAAATACTCCCAAAAAAATGTTCCATTAGAGATAAAACAGATAGATAGGTAAAAGAAAAAAAAATTTCAAAATAGATCGCCTACCTCGATCACATTCAGAGGCCTCACCACTTCCTATCTCGTTTCGGTTTCTAGCGTCTGACAGTTGTTTCTATTCTCTGTGTACGTGGGCATCAACTTGTCCGTTGGCTGGCTGGGTCTCCATGTTGAAAGGAATGTGGTTCACGAACGCGCGTGGGCCCACGAAATATATCGGTATACTTTTACGTGCCCACACGGGCTCGCTGTGTCGCGGCCACGGGAGCCTTTAATGTTGAACATGTTGCGAAATCCGTTTGATTGCTTGCGCAATCGCGCGTGCTCCTCGTTTCCCGAAACGACCACTGGACAGGACCGATTGCAAAAGCACGTGAAATGTCAACCTGTTCGGGGACAGCCTTGATCCCGTATGCAAAAAGAAAGCGCCTCACTTCTTATCTCTATACACTTGATGAATGTTCGGAATTGGACATTAGGATGGTTCAGTTTTTATGTGGACGATGTACTGGGTACGATTTACTTTATCTTTTTGAATAAATTTGTATTCTAAACTAATGCGACAGAGGAGATGTTCATACCAGAAAATTTTCTGCGTGTTTTGATTAAATATGGTGTGGAATCCCGGGGAGTGATTTATTACGCATGTCCGTCGTGGAAGGATAGATATGTTGAACAGTGCCTATATATATATCAGATTTTTCGTGAAGTTTTATCTTTTCACAACGCGTTTCTTTTGGGTATAGGAAATTGCAATTATACGTATAGGAAAGCAATAATGAGGGGTGTAGTATTTATAGTACAGTGTTTGACCGTGTTTGTTTTTCGATTAAATAGGAGTTTGGCGAGTTTATATGGCGAGTTTTATTTTAAATATTATTTAACGTAGAAAGTTATACAGGAGCCTGGCATCTGGTATTTCCTTTGGGTAATCAATTACTGTTTTTATCACGGTGTCACTTGGCATTCTTTAATAGAGAGCGAACGTAGAACTTTGTGTCTTCATCTAGAGAGAATAAGCACGATAAAATCTATAAATGATACGTTGTGAAAGCTTATGTCAGGCAGACACCTCGGAGTAGATTCTGATGGAGTCATAAGATGACTCTGATGGAGATCATAATTTAATTATGATGTTCAGCAGCAGCTCCATTTCGTGGAGAAATAATCTTACTATGTGATATGTGTGTCATATTATTCTCATTCAAGTAATAAATATTATAGAAGGATCAAAAATCTGATACGCGACTGACTTTGAAATGAAAGCATAGATCCATTTTTCGATATCGTGCATGAAAATGTTTATCGCAACAATATAGGGAAAATGTAATATTCTATAGAACGTGGTAAAATATAATTCTTCTCTTGAAATCCTTCTCTACAAAATCGTAAATCAGAGTTCAATTATCTAATCATAGAAGAAGTAAAATACTTCCGCGGCAAATAGATAAAATACATTTCCTGCGATCGAAACGTCTTTCTCCGGATTTTAATCAAACTTTAAGAAACCTTAATCAACCATGAGAAATCAAACTTCTCCCCAAAAATGTTTAACAGAGTTTTCTACATTTTGTAATCCCCATAAAATTCAACTATTCGCAAATATTCACAAGAAAGTAGTTAATTAAAAAAATAACATTCTTCCATAAAATGCATATTATTCAACACAATTTCCCAAGCAACCTTATAAAAGAGAATTACTCATTAAATCTCAGCAACAATCTTCATAATCAACGATTTCAACGATAAAGGCTTTCATCTCGTGCACGTCACGAGGTATTCTCCTCTTCTTGGTGCACGCGTTTAATACCACAGTCGCGAGAAATTGTAGGAATAATACGAACGAAACATTAACGAGGCCTGACCAACATAAATTCACATCTAGGTTGAGGTCCAAGTCCAAAGCACGGCGCCTTGGCCACGAGACCCATTGGGATAATTAGAGATCGTTAGAGACGTTACTCGGTATGCTCGTCATTCATAGATCGCCGCGATTATCGGGGCAAATTGCGTAACCTATTGATTATGCAACGATCGATCATTATTATTGCCGTCGAGCCGGCCATTAATGGTCGTGCTGTATCCCACTTGCGGACCAACGAGTTTTCCATACGCGTTCTGTTTAGTAGCTCTCGGATTTCGCGATTTTCTTTATTGCTTTAAATTACAGCGTTCCTTATTTTATGCGCCACTTATAACATTGTTCGGTTGGGAGCAAACACCTCGCTAGATAAATCAATCTGCATGGTTGATGGAGTGCTACGGATTGTACGCGTTGAAGAATATTAATGAGACTGGCATTGAATGAAATGGATAATATTTGGGAGTAATTGTCATATTATTGGAAAACGGAACAATAGGTTACGCAAGTGGTGCTTATAAGATGGGGGTTTCTTAATAGTTCCGTTTTCTTCCCTTAATTGACGCGTTTTATTTGCGAACTATATTAAACTTAAATGACATTTAAAATGATTTAGGGCAATAACAGTTGAGGAATGAATTAAATATTCTTCATTATGAATCTCGTATTTTTTAGACACACTTACAATTGCTAGCAATTTCTTATTACAATATCTGTAGACGTTATCTTTTATGAGTCTAAGAAGAAACGGGCTCGACTCATTTCGAAGAAGCACATTGAGAAAGTGCCACCCCAGGCTAAATTGGGATACAAAGAACTCTGAACGTATCCATTCCGAGAGATGTGAAAATAAAAGCCATTCATCTGGACCAGCCAGTCCAGGTGACAGGTGAGCAGGATTGTCCCAAGGCAAACGATCACAAGTGAGAGCGAATTTAAAAGACAACGACGACTATTTCGTTGCATTTTACCACCGCTCTGCCAATAAATAATGTATCGTTAAAAGAACATTGCCATGATGTTCTGAGATCACGAACTGGGAAGTTTGCGAGGCAATAAAATATGTCTGCTTTTCACGAACGCAACGAAGAAATGATTTACTTTCGTCAGAGCATTAATAATCGTAGAATGACATCCAGTATTGAATTTTCAATACGATACTTATCCGTGTTGCGCTATTAATGAATATTTTCTTATAATCAGGAAGTTAATTAGCCTGGGAGAAAATGGAGGAATGCCGTCTATTGTTCAGAAAAAATATTTTTACGTTCTTCGTCTGTTTCTTTGACAAAGCAACGCGAACAGATATAAAACATAATTTTGCACATTTCTCACGGAAGATTGGATGTTACTTTTATTTCGTGCACATTCCGAATTTGTAACAGCTACTCTACGAATTGGTTTAGATCGCAAGGGAATTCTTTCTTCCTGGTAATCCCGGTATTAAAATAGCCGTCAGCTTAACCTCGTCTGCTAGGATTATTGATTCAAACTTTAAACCTCTGTAAGTCTTATGCAAATTCGGACAACCTAATCCTCGCTTTGTAGCATATTTGGAGGAGGCAGAGTTTTTATTTTAGAATTCCAGTCCGTGTCAATTCGTCCCAAAACTACTTGTTCTGTAACTTTCTGACCAAAATAAAAAATAGTCTACTGTCGGTTAAAGTGTATAAAACGCGAAGTTTTATATTCCACTCCTCACGCACTTTGTAAAATCAACAATATCTACCAGAAAGAGAATTTTTATTTAAAAATATAATGTATTAAGCCAGGCACAATAGCACACTCTCGTTCGTAGTTTCATAAAACTTACGCACATTTAAAAATTTGAATACAATTATTATCTAAATTATAAAGCACGGTCTCGATATCACCGTGCATGGAAATTCGTTTTATACATTTTTTATGCTATCAGTTTCACCTGCCGCCGATCAGGCGTGTAGTGTGAATCAGGCCTTAACTGTACCTCATTCTCGACCTACAGCTACCTGATATACAATCTTTTTTCCCCGTACGGTACATGCTCGATCTGTGTTCAGGGTCCAAGACCCTTGAGGTAGGTCAGGACCTGTACCAGCGAGGAAGATACCAAATCTGGTACCAGTTAGTTTTAACACTCACACTGCTCCTGTATTCCAGCTCTTACCAAGATCTATTTGTGTGGAATAAATAACGAAACATTCTACATTAAATAAAACAGCGCGCCAATCAATACAATGCATTAACGAATATCACAAATTCTTATTTATACATGATAAAGTGCAACGAAGAACTACCGATTAATCCTGCGGCAAGCAAATATTCCAATTCCATTCGAACGCAATGATCAATCAGTGTCCCACAAATTAATTCCTCTCTGTTAAAGTGCAGCTTTTCATTCCCCCACAATTCTTCCCATCCCTTCCGACGATACCCGCGCGCAAATGGTACATTTGAAAGCATGAAAATCTAATACACCACCCATAGCTATCCAACAACTACCGCAGTAATAACCCAAGCCTGATTCAATAACCAATTGTGCGCTTTATCTCATTACTATATCCGTTCATACGGATACACTATACCCCGTATAACACAACGACGAGCCGAAGAGTCGCGTGTATGATATTATTATCGGCGAGGATAAGCTGTCTCCCGGCTTCCTGCAGCTCCTCACGTCCAAGCATACCAACGATAGTCCCCGTAGCCGACTGTGAGCTGGACTGTGCGCGTAGATCGTACGTACGTGCACACGCGCGGCCAGCCATCGGCGGCCGACGATTGCTAGCTTGTTATTAATCTTAATTGCCATCTAGAGGCTGCCAATTAACAACGCCTGTCACTTGTTTTTCCTCGGTAGGCACTATCTTACCGGAGGAGGGTCTTTGCGGTGCACTCACCACTCACCGGTTACACTCCCTTTTACGCGCCCTCCCCCATGATATTTATCCCCCTTTACACACCGCCATCCTCTCCTCGTTACGTCTATTTCCCTTCTATCTCTTGCTTGCCTTCTATCTGTCAGACCTATTCCGCGTAATTATCACGGCCTGGGGAAAATATATTTGCTCGATATTTCCTATTGGGGTGGTTAACCCGGGGGACACCATTATCTTCTCTGTATGTGTAATACGCGAAACGAGTTTAACGACATCGATGGTCATTTACCGTTTATTATATCGTTAGAAAAGTCGCGCTATCGGGACTACCGTTGTTTCGGGGTAAAACGAGAGACGGATTTATGTACATATTTTGTTCACGCTTGTCTTTTTCCTTTACGTTTATTGGCTCGCGTATTCGTCGCCCGCGCCAGATAGGTGCGCTCGTGATCTATTGCCGCCGTCGTTGTTTATTTACCTGTCAGCGTATGTGTTCTCGCGCGCATGCCGCCGATGGAACGATCTCGGGGACAGGAAACTGGTATGAGAGTAAATCGATAAGCCCAAGACAGATTTCCCGTAGGGATCGTTATACGCGTGGTTATCTCGCTTGCTTATTTTTGTTATGCTTAAAGTTACTTGACTACAACAACGCGAAATTCTGAAGATTTGGCGTAGCAATAATACCAACCTATCGCGGTGTAGAGCGAACAAGGTTGCAATGGGGGAAATTAATAAGAAAGGTGGTCGGCAGGTCGGGCTTACGAAATGCAACCATGTTTTGGACCAACGCTGAGAATGGATCGCAATCGATTATACTAGCTGAACTTTCTAAGCGACTAAGAGATCGAAAAGGAAACCATACACGTATAATAGCGGGCCCAATATTATGAATCAGCGTTAATGTTCCAATTTACCGTACAAGTTGATTTCTTGCTGGATACGGTGCAGATACGGTTTCGTGACTAATCTTGTTTGACATCATAATTTAGATACTTTTTCGTGATTGCGAGGAGGGAAGTGAACAGACAATTCGGACACGTTGCGATTTCGCCGAACAAACCGTAACATTTACTTGATTGATAACGTTCCGAAGAACGCGTACGCCTAGCCGTCGAACGAACCGCAAGAAAGTGATTTGAATGTTACAAGTGGTCCGTGATCTGGTCCGTGCAACCTCATTTCGCCGAAAGGTTCAACGAAAGAACTCGTTTTGTCTTATGGCCGGCTATGATGTAACGAGTGAGCAGCGTTTCATGTCCAGCCCGAAAGGACGTTAGCTGTTACGGCGGTTACTGTCGTGTCGAACAAAACGCGATACAGAATTTATCCACGCAATTATTCTAGTTCACGTGCGCGAAAGATCCAGAGAATGGCCTCCGCGGATCGGCCTTTTTTCCCTCGTTCCCGCGAGCAGAAGCTATTTCTGTCTGAGGAACTCCGGAAAACAAGAAACAAAATCGCACGCGCGAGTGTCCGTATCGGGAAAATTTCGTCCCGACCTCTCGTTGTTCCTGCAATCAGTATCGCGAAATGTGGCAACGAAACGAATCGCAGTTTCCGATACATATTTTCGTAGGCGAAAAGAGCCGGGGGTGGTCATTAAGCGAGATTCAGAACGTCACGGTCCGCCGAACTGCGCTTGTTCGATAAACGGTTGTCGAAGCGATTAATCGTTAATACAGGCGAAATGCGAGATTTGCTGCAATGAAATTTAAGGCCCGGCATGCAGCTCGGCCCGGGCGTGCAATCGTGCACACGGTAACCAGTTTGCGGCAATCGAGCAAGGCCGTTTTGCGATCGCTCGTGCGCGTCGACCGCGTGCTCGACCGTGCGCGCGCCCAAGCGCACGCTCACGCTCCGCCGCCAATGGAAATTCAGCGCAACACGACGTTCGACTCGTCGAGAGTGAATTCCCTTGGCAAAATCGAGAGTGGCGGGACTCCGGCGACCGTAGCACCGTCGTAACTGTGAACAAGTGCAACGCCAAGCTTTTGAATTAGACTTAAAAGGAGCGAAGATCGCTTTCTGGCTAATCAGAGATGTACGCGATCGCCAACGTTCGAATGGCTGAACATTACGTAGCGCAGGTGTCCACCGGTCGATTAAAGTTACGAAACTATTGCGCATCGGGAGAAAAGAAAAATCACGCGCGTATTTGTGCCGAGCGACGCGCAGGAGCGTCAGATTAACCAGGAAGCAACGAGAAACGCGGACGAGCCGCAAAACGTGTATAGGCGAAGACGGCAACAAGGAAGGACAGCGAGCGCAGATTCTGACCCAATGAGCGTAGGATGCACAGCAGGGCAGATTAAAGGAAACGGGATAGGTTAGCGCGTGCAAAAGAAGATAAAGGCGAGGCGACTCGCTGCAAAAGGAACCCGCGGACCTCTGGTGCCCCAGGCCCCGCAATTATAAATGCAGAAAAAAATGGGTAGCTGTAAAGGCCCGATTACCGCGGTGCGCGAGAGAATGCGGATTCTAATTGACCACCTGCGATTGCACGATGCCAGAGCCACACTGTGTTGCACACGTCTTCATTCTACGGGCCACGCCACGCTGCTTATACGCGCCTTCGATCAAAACGCAAGCCGCTTATACACATACGCGTGACAAGGGGGAGGAAGGTGGACGAGGACGAAGACGACGAGGCGCAGAATAGTAAGAGGAAAGCCGCGGGGTGAGATGATCGCGGATCGGGCTTCAGATTCTGTGGATACCACACGTCATTTAACACTCTAAGGACTCTAAAGGCTGATCTATCCGCCGATAAATTCAGCCCGCGGCACTCTGTTATGTATCTTGGAAAGATGTCAGCGGACGATGGAATCGCCGCGCCTAATCGCTCGATCGAGGCACGCTGCTGGTGGAGTAAATGGATGACCTTGAAATTGGAGGAGGATCGCGGGGACGCGTGTTATCGAGAGTAGTTTGCACCGAATGCAATTGGAGAATTGAGAGTTCGCAGTAACGAATGTTCGACTTTTTCAGGCTGACAGTAGTGTAGGATTGTTTCGGGATCGTTTTTTCGGGCGATCAGTGTTAGGAAATAATTAATAGTCACGAATGTGCTGAAAATTTTCGACCATAGGGGAACCATTCCAGTCGTTCTCGAGGGTCAAGGTACATGTATATCCTTCAGGTGTTCCGTAAGTTAGACGACACTGAATGATGCATTGCTAACTCTGCGAACTGATAGCGAAGGATTCATCCTTTTTCAAATTTATTATATTCATTCCGAATGGTCCCGAAATAAAATCGATAGAAACGTCGAAAGCAATTTCGTACCTCGAGAAGGACTAAAATCAGCCGGCGTAGAGTTAACAAATAAACAAACGCGTCCAAACCGTGACCGTCTCTCAGCCTACGCTCCATTTCTATCTCTGATTTTATATTCCAAAAAGAGGAATCGCGAAATACCTGTCCCCCGCGGGATTTCACGGGTTGCCGGCTAGTCAATGAAATCATTGAAATTTCCTGCCACGTGCAAGCAAGTTCTCCAAGCGACACGGGTATCGTTCGGTAGGAAATTAGCTTGGCCGCTTGCCAAGATAGATTTGAAACAGGGGCACGCGAACTTCGGATTCCCGAGAAACAGATCGTTTCCTGTTGGATCGTCTTGCACGAGCTACGTTTCCTTCGATTTTCCGCACCACACCCGGGTAATAACACGCCAATCGAAAAGAAATTGCCGCAGACGCTCCCGAGGGATATGCCGCGCCCTCCAGCGGTGTTTCTATGCGAGGCTACACGCAATTCAGATTAATAACGCCGCCTGTGCGGGAAAGACCCCCTGTCAGGGAACAGGAAGAGGTACACGAACGGTGAAACCAGCCACGTTTTCATAGGCAATTTGCTTTACACTTGGCGAATCAGATACCAAGCGGAGATCGCTTGGTGGGGGACCGAGAGGGTGAGAACGAGGCACTTCTGGTGTTAAGTTGGGGAGAAAATAGAAGGATGAGGATCGATGCGAGAGTTTGATTAGAAGCCGAGTTAATTTAGATTTTGTTATTGGATAGCTGGCTGACAAATAATAAGGTTGGGTCGTCGTATCATTTTGTCATCTCAATTTGTCAATAGCAGCTGAATCCATCCGCTCCTCGTACAATCACGATTTCATCGAACCCCACTGAAGAATATCCATCGACCGCAAAATCTCCCAGTCCCTCTGCCGCTTAACTTTCGCCTTCTCACAATTCCGCTTCGACCCTCGCCCCACAGCTCCGTCCTAGTTGATCGCGTGGTTCGCCGCCCGGGAAACGACAGAGGGATGCGTAATATCGGTTTAAGTCGGGCACAGACCCGCGGACACTTAGTTACAGCCGGCAAGTGGCCGTTCGATGTACGGTGTGCAAAGTGTGTATACAACTCGCAGGAGGTATCCAGTGAGAGTATTTTCGCTGACCGGCGAAGAGGGACAGAGCCGGAGAGAAAAAGAGAGCTGGCGAGATTAGCAGCTGATGAAAAGGTGGAGCTTCGCAAGATGACGTTTTAAGTGCCGATGAAATTGTACGGCGATAAGTGCAGCCTCCAATACACCACCGCTGGCATTAACTTTGCGTATCTATGCTCCATTACCCATACAACTATCGAACGCACACGCGTGTCCAGAGTCCGCGTCCCCTACTGTCCGTGAATCCATGGCTGTCTATGCGTGCATACAACGCCCCGCTCTACAATATAAATGCCACTCTGTGTCCGTTGGCTCCCCGGGCATGAGAACCGATTCGCCATGGGAAGTTGGTATCGCGTATCGATTGGTCGAACGCACCGGTTAAGAAAAGGAACGAGTGCCTCGAGGGGTCCCCGAGCCCGCGAGAGAAGAAGAGAAGGCGCTGCTAGCGGGCTAGAGGAAATCCCCGAAGGAATGGATCTCCCTGCAGGTTTTATATGGGCCCTTTAAGTGGATTTATCGCCGCTCGGTGGACGCCGTTGGCTAGGATGAGGGAAGGATAGGGTGGAAGAAAGAGAGGCAACAGGTTCAGGTGGAAAAAATAGAGGAAGACACGCGCGTTGTACTCTACGTGGGATAAGATACTTCGTAGGACGTTAACGTAGCGCTGCCGCGGAGTGATCAAGGTGAAAAGGGTTTGGGGGCAATTGTCGACTGGTACTCCGTCGTAATAGACGTTCACCGAAAGCTTTTATTCCGTGGAATAGGCTCGCGCGCTCTTTTGTCACCTGTATCGGCCATGCGTAAATCAGCCGGGGTTCTCTAGCCGCTCGGGGCTTCTTCTCCATTTTAATGGTCTCCCTCGGCGCTAGGATGGATAGTGATTGATACTTCTTTCACGGTGAAAGCTAAGCCGCTTTGTCAGCCCATTCGTCGCGAGCGGTGGTAGATTTATTTAATATAGTGTTTTTAAGGGTGTTCGGAGAGAATAGAAGTTACGTGGAATAATAATAATTATTTTGTGCCAGAAGTCTTCGATGGTAATTTCTTTTTACGTTCGACCAAATTCTGTCGGGCCAAATAATCGTTCGTTCACCGATCTACATTTCAGAAAGGTACTGTAGAATCGATTGTACTAAATTCGTTCGTCGAATTGGATTCAATTGAAGTAAAGGTTACTGAGCCAGTCAGAATGTCATAACATAATCGGGCGTAAGTAAATAGTGGTATCTGTATCCGTTCGCCAGCCCTCCATACTTTCCATAGTAATCGCCTGTAAAAGGCCATTACATAAATCTTCGCGAGTAAGGCGCGCAAAACTTGTTACGCGCTACTTCAGCCATCTTATCTAGCATTCTGTAAACCAAACTATCGTTCAAAGTTATCGACACCCTTTCACGATCTACTTTCTTCGCGTTCTCATAAATACCCGATACAAATGCGGGTAAGATTTTCGAAATATTTTAAACTTCACTCACATTCCTCAAACGATCGTGCGTTATCTACGAAGCAGCTCTAAAAGGCAGTGGGCTGAAAAGTTGCCCGATAAAGCGAGAGGAACGCGACAACGAACCTCTGAAGAAGTGTAAGCACGAGATAAGTAATCGTCGTATCTTAAATGCGTTTCGCTAGCTGTGTCGCGTGAAACATTGTCAACCTAGTACAGCGAACACGATATTATTTGTGAGCAACGCCCTTAAAAAGGCTCTGGGTACGCCGAACAGCTAAGTATGAATGGTAGATGCGAGCTATGATTATTATTCTGGAAGGAGTACTAGCGCAACGGAATTGTACCAGACAACTATAAATACTAGAAACGAATGCATTATTGCTGCAATACCCGTGTAGCCGTGAACGGAATGAAACGCATATTTTCTGCACGAACGCATGTGTTATTCAAATGAAGCAAATATCGTGGAAGCTCTTGTCTAATAACAAGCCCACGTTATGTGGCTTCTTATAGCTCCAGAAAAGCGTAGAAATCGTTCAGTACTAATTCACTTATTCCCGATACCCAGTATTACAATCACAATTATTTTGCAATTTCTTGTGAAAAAATTGCATATTATTTCTCAGAAAGAAACATCTCCAGAAATAACGAAAATGCTGCACGGCTGAATACAGCAACCGTTTTCTCTTCAAATTCAAATATAAGCTCGAAAGCGACGCAACACCATAGCCAAACTGATTCAAACGAACCATGAGGGAGGAAAAATATAAACTGATACAGCTTCGACGTACACCTGCTCTGTCACCAAATGTACCCCACGATCCGTTAAACACCCGAAATCTTATAGCGCCACTAATCAACTAAAACCCACTAAGTGACTTCCAAGACTTCAGGCAAGAATAATATTACACCTGTATATTTTCACGAATGCTCCCCCCCCCCTTCCCCCCATCAAGACAGTTCCAATCTCAAGTCTGAAAACTCCGGTCTGTCATAAATCACCCCGCCGCGTGGCATCTTGAATTTCAAAGGGTGCACGAAATATCCAGGGCACGTCCGCCATGAATCATACCCGTATCTCTGGCCGCTCGCAAGTCAGTCCCGCGCGCGAGGGATTCCCAAGATTTTCGAAACGATCCGCCTTTTAAGCCTTCACCTTCTCGAATTCTCGTCCCGAAGGTACCCAGACAAGTGGTCGTCGAGTTCCCGTAAAACGATCCCCAGCACCTGCGCCAAGAAGCTGCAAAGCGTATAGTAGATAAATACGCGAGAGCGAGAAGCGCACACGGGCGTAGGCTCGCGCCAATAACGACGGCAGGTATAAAGGTGCCGCCACCATATGGCCGGTGCGATCCAACGTGAACGTTGCATAATCTCTCCTCTCCTCTCAGTTGGCGCAGTGCTGCGAATACATGGTCGCGAAACGATAGCCAGACAGCCTTGTCACGCATCTGTCTGTCCTCTTGTTGCGCTGCGCAACGCGACACAGGGTGTGCACGTTTTATGGTAAACGCGTGCGCATACCGTGCAAGCGACAAGACGTTCACGGATTCCCTGGATGTCGATTATGGGGCGGTTAATGTTGGGATAGGTTCGGATTATATATATATTATAGGGTGGTTGTGGGATTCAGTTTTGCTTTCGAGTTCTTCGCAATGAAGACAAAATTTATCATTATTATTTATCTTTGTTGCAAAGTAAGCTGAGACTTAACTCACCAATGTGTACGAAAAAAAAAATTGTTCTCGCAAGTTTCATTTTCAAATTTAAGCACACCTGTGACAAATATTCGTAGGACGAACAACGAGCAAGCGAAACCATTTATCCAAAAAAATCATGGATAGTGGGGCAATCAGTTGATTCCAGCTGTATAATAGGCTTGTCCAGTCGAGGCGAGATAAATGGAAAAATCATTAAAAATTTAATTTTATACATGAATGTATATTTGAATTTTTTAAATATCCTGTAGTTCATATTAAATTTTACCCGGATCTGGTTTAGTCCCATAAATCATTGCAAATGAAAGGGGTAACAAAGAGGTTTTCGGAAAATATTTGGATAATATATAAAATTTATCGTTTGGGCACATCGCAAATTTACACGAGGACTAAATATTCATACTCGTGTTCATTTTAACAAATTGTTACGCAGTTCCTCGCAATCCTCATGCACGAAAACAAGACATTTCGTGCATTAAACGCCATTTATCACCCGCCGCTTACGCCCACATATACGAACCGAGAAAAATCCAGAACAGTGGCTTTTTTTTAAATCTCGAGCAGCGAGTCACTTGGCATACGCCAATCCGGCGCAATCCATATATGCCGAGCTTGGAGTCTTAATCGTGGCGAACAGGGACAACCTGGTGACTGTGCACTCGAGAATTCGCGACTCGATGTCGCGGCACGGAATTAGGGTAAGGTCATTATCGCTGACCTCTGCGTTCCCTCGATCGTCGAGAACGTCCAAGAACGTCCTCCGCGGCTCCTGATATGGAGTCCGCTTGCCCCAGTTGCATTCAACGTTATCCTTCGTGTCAACCTTACAAGGAAAGGCCGCCGTGTGCACGGCCCCGCGCTATTTATATGTCGCGATGAATAAGATCGCGGGAAAATATTCCGGAACACCTTGAGAAATCCACGAATAATTCGCGTTAAGCGAGGGATCTCGATGTGAACGAGTTTTTCGGTCCGTCGCGCTGTTTACGGCATAGCAGGATGATTCGTCGTATTGGGAACGGTAAGGTAATGCGACGTGCGCTGACTTCGAAATAAAAGCTTAGCATAGGTATATTAATGGTGTACTATTATGCGAAGTATCGCGGTAGCGTGCGGATATATGGCCGCGAATCTATCGGCATCTGTCTCTTTTTGTATTTTTTTTTTTTTTGAATGGAATGTGTAAGCCATTTCTCACAAAAATGTTATCGATATGTACACTATGCACCAATGTACACCGTGTCAATCGGACTGCGTCCTCGAGCCAAACGCATCTTCATTCCACGTCTGATTCAACCACTCATCGTCGGGCTAACTATATATAGCCCAGCCGTGAATAAACAACTCCTGACACATAAATCAACCTCAAAAAGGAGAAAGTGGTTGGAAAAGGTGCCGCGACAGCCCTTTGCGCCTCTCATTAATCAGTATCAAATTATCCACGTCAACGTCAAACGAGTGATTCACCACATGGCGTTGCGAGGCCAGCGGGAAGAAAAGTCGCTACATTCGGAACCCGGAGGGAAAAGTGTGCACGATTAGGGCTCGTTTCTAAGTGCAGAAGGTGTAAAGGCCTCGCCGTGGGACCAGAGTCGCGGCATTCCACGGCTATGCATAAACGGTCGGCATGGACCGTCGCTGCCCTCTGAAGAGGAGTAGTAAATTATCACCATAATAACCCCATGGAAGCGGATTGGATTTCTCACACAGTCCCTCCTCGCCACTCTGTTGCTCGCCCTGTCTCCGTTTCTTGTTCGTTTCCCTTGCTTTCCTCCTTCTGCAACGTCTGCCAGCAACAGTGGGCCCTCTCTCACCGCCACCGTTTACGCTATCTACGATGTTTACACGCGGCGGCGGTTTTATGGGAATGTTAATGGGTGACATTCCACCCTCCGGTCGGAGAGGAAGGCAAAGCTGACCAGCCTGTTCTTATGCAAAGCAATTCCAAATTTTTGAAAGGCTATGCAAAGTAATTCCATTTTCGTCGGAAATTTATCCGGAGCAGCATGAACTTTGACGGAAATCTGTTTAACGCAATTCCGTACCCGTGGATGTTTATCGAGACCAACTTCGTTCGTTCGGGAGACTATTTTTAAAGTAACGCTTTTTTCGTGGGACCGTCGACCAGAATATTTAATACTTGCACATTGCGAAACCTGTGCAACGCAATTTAATTTTCAACGAAAACTTGTCCAGGCCAAGAAGAAAACTCCAGTTTCGTCGAACGATTCAGCGATTCTCTCATTCGAAGAGCGAATCCGCGTCCTCGCGGTTAACACGCGCGGCGCGATTCCGATGTCTCGAAGGACCGCGCGTAAAAAGCAATCTCGACTTCGCGCGAAACGAGCCCGCCGCAATTCCAATTTTTCCGCAAAACCGCCGCTCGCATCAATTCTAATTTGGATTCCAACGGAGTCAAACATCGGTATTCGCATTCTCATAGAATCCATCGCAACAAATCGCGGGATTGTCCGTGAATTAGCGCCGCGTGCCAAGCCAGGTGATAAACTTCAATTAGGCGACGCGACGCATGCTTCGATCTCCCTCTTTCTTCGTCGCTACGTTTCCATCTCGAACCCCGGACGATGCATATCGATGCCGCAATTCGCGCGCGTGGAAATACGCGTGCTCGCGGATGCAGAACGGATTTAAGGGGCGTTCGCGGTCGGGGATCGGTACTACTATGAAGCAATTATACGCTTCTGCGAATCGTACGCGCGATTGTCAACAGGCGCGTAACTCCTCGTCCGGATCGCGCGCATCCCCCTCTCGGCGGTCGGATCCTTCCACCCTTTCCTTTTCTTTTTTTTTCTCGCTTTTTCTTGCTTTTTCTTCACGGCATTCCTGCTTCCAGAATATTGCTCACCTATCCCGCGCTTGAAGTAAATTCAATTTACCCGGCGAAACTTCACGGAGGATTTAATTTCATTTGCGATCGGATCGTACCCGGGCGCTCGTTAAGCAACGGGTAGGTGAAAGAGTTGGCAGCCGGGGAACGGGAAGGGTGGAATGGAATCGCAATGGAAAAATCAAACTGCGCGGATGATGGATCGAGATAGGGTTGGTCGGCTGAGTTTTTAATTGGCTGAATTATCGCGGAGTGTGAATTCTGATTCATTCGTTTGGAGTTAATTGAAAAGGAAGTTGGGCGTAATTTCATGTGGAATGGCCGTACGCCATGTTGATGGTTATGGGAATTAATAGTGTATGAAACGTATACATATATGTATATATTTTTTGTAGGATATTTTATTCGATGTAGGTGTAAAATAGTGCATATAATGCGAGGCATGGCGATTTGAATGCAATTTAGTGTATGCTATTTGAATTTTGCATTATTATAGATTAGATATGCGGTTGCCTCGGGAAGTGAGTTAACGATACCCATGTATGTGCGAATGAACAGGACATATGTTTCTAACAACAACGATATTGTAAATTTTTCTAACTTATTTTGTATGTGCTTATTCTTAAAGGAACACATTGAAACATGTAAATATGCATTGCAATTATTATTATACATTTAAACTGTTGGTGAGAGCGTTAACTTACTTTCTGAGTCGACTGTAAGTACATGCATACTTGGATTAACTATCCTTTGCTCGTGCTTAATACACGAATACTTTCAAGTAGATTCGGATTATAAACTCCACCTTTAAAATGATACACATCCGCAATTTCTCGACTGACTTCCAAAAACTTAGAATAGGAACAATCATATTTCATCAAACTACGAAGTTCCACAAAATTCCATAACGTAAAAGCAACCCCTAAAAAGTCACAAAACTTCCTGAACAAGAAAAAATTATTATTCATTGCACCCGGCGCAAATCTAAGGCGCAGATCATACTCTCAAGTTCAACTTCCAACAAGCCATCCACCCGAGTCCAAACCTACTGCCCCACCCTCGTTGATATTTCCTCCAGCTCCCTGAAACTTCTTGAACTCCGGCGATTGTTCCGCGCAACTCACCCCCAATCGTCCCCAAAGTATAAAACAAAGGGAAAAGTCGAATAGTCATCGCGTCAACTGCCGCGTGTACATTGCATATCTTCGCGAGCACAGGCAGTGTCTGTTAGCAGCACTGCCGTATCTCCTTCCATCTCGTTTCTTCCGTCGTTGTAATTGCGTGGTCTCGCGGGCCTTACGGGGCCCGTGCTGCAGATGAGTTATATCGCCGGTGCACAGACTCGCACGGTGGGCCTCGCTGATGGGCCTGGTACCGAGGTGAGACTGTTCACCGATCTTGACACCTGACGGCCAGAGGCCAGAAAAAGAATCGAACTTCCTTGGTACACCGTATGGGGGAATAGATTAAACCAGAAATATGATTTTCGTGTGATTTCTTTCTTTTTTATTCAATAATTATTTTCATTTTGCGACGGGGTGAGAGTTAATGTACGGTGGAAGTATTTTATTAGAGTTGTATCGAAGGTAACGGCTATATTCTTACAAAAAAAAAAGTGTAGCGATAAGGAAATTGTATTGCGTTCATATGGAATAAATCTAATATATCAGATTCAATTCGTCTGCTATCAGAAGAAGTGGAGGTTCATTGTAGAATAGAAGTATGTCGTCAATTAAGTAGCAGACGTTCTCAGGATTGTTACATAAAGCTAACCTACTGACTTGTTTGCCTTAAGTAGAAGGTGCGGAAACACAGCGTCCGACTAATTATACCGTAGAATTTTAATACATACAGTTACCTAGATCGCGCCACCATTGTTCCTCTTCCCTTCCGTATTTAAAGATGCACGCGCCAGTCATTAATACAGAATATTTGCGGTAAAACGGTGGACGACCAATAATAATAACTAAATGCCCGCATAATATTATTTTCTGAAGTCCAATTTTAATAGCACTGCAATTCGGACACTTGAAAGTGACCCCAGCAACTTTATTTTAACAAGATTACGAGCAAATATTCTCCACTACACAGAAACGCCTATGCGCAGCAGTATTAGCTACAACGCCAGCCGCATCGTCATACCAATCCAATGATCTCGTTGGTTTCTCTGATTTCCCACGAGTTCGCCAGAAAAATCCTATCTCCTGTAACACATTCCATCCCCACTTGTCCCTTTATCCTCCCATAGCATCATCGATTTCTAATCGAAAAAAAAAAAAAGAAAGAATCGAATCTCACTATCGACGGCACCAAGAAGATTTTCCTTTCAACCAAGAAACGAGCACAGCGTTCTATAACGATCGTCGGACAATCGTCACTTGAAAAGCCTCAGGGCGTCTCTCCCGTCTTTATGACGAACAATACCACCGCCAGTGGTTTATTATCCCCCTCGTTCGCGTTTGACGCGAGCGCGCGCGCGCGCGCCCGATCGCACCGGCACAACGGACGTGCCTCGCAATGATTACTTTCGCAGAAAGTCCAGATAAGCAAATCAAGAGCAACAAAAGGAGAAACCCCGAGCCGGATCGATAATCATTCGATTTCAATGCGGCGAGATACGCCTTTATGCGGGGACCGCTATCAACGCGCCGTACATACTGCTCGTCCAAGCACAACGAGAACAAAGAACGACGTGTATGTACGTTCAGGGACGAATCGTTGCTCGCGTTGACGTGCTCAGGTATACCGGCGAAGTGGTCCACGAGCTTGGACTCATAATGATCTTCACCGAGTTCACTCGACCACCTTTGGCTCGTTATCGCCCCCACCCCTTGTCCAGCCTATCCTACAACGTATAAATATTCATATTGCTGTACCTCAAGTTCCGTTCTATGAGTTAACGAGAACGCACGGAAGAACGGGGAAGATCGAAATGAAAGTGATTGCACCCCTGCGTTTTCACCGTGTAGAATAGAAATGTTGAAGTGGTCGAGGGTATTTGGCGACTCAATTGATTACTCAGTTAACATTCTCGTCACTCTCGGACATGATGAACGTGTTTCCTACAATTCTATAGAAGCGTTCTCCGCAACAATGATATCGTTATTGCAACTGTTTCACGATATCAACAAAATCTGTACTGTCTCGTGTACCGAGAATACTATCATTTTTACGCACACCAGAACGAAAGAATCAAGTGATATTTGGTCGGGTACAATCGGGGTAAGTGGTGTTGATTTCATGAAAGGTCCAGAGTCTCATACGTGAATGACTAAGTATAATTTATAGACACGTATCGGCATGATTTTGCAACACCAGGAAGCAGTATGCAGTTGCCGAGATCTTTCGCTCTGCGTGACGCAGATAAGATATAACGGGAGAACGAGTGGTGTCGATCTATGAAGACGCGACGACGAGCTCGTAAAACGTTGAACCTGCTACGAACGCCTCAGTGCGATTTTCACGAAAAGCCACGGGTACCAATTAATCCTTCCCAGGAGAAATGTAGATGCGCAAGAAGGGGCCACATATCATCTGATTTATAATGCCGCGTAGTAAAAGGTATTCGCCCTAGGAAGCAACGTTCTAATTGGAGGTATGTTTTTCCCGATCGGGGTCGCCGATGTATCGTGCCGCGCGTGCGTTGCGTACATGTGCACCGGAATTTATGCCCGGTTATGTCGTGTGTTTTAAGGTATCGTCGCTCGAGCGTAATAATTTACGAGCGTTAAACCGGAAAAGATGGAATAACGCGCTTGTAACGTCGTTGTCAGCGTCAGTCGATGCTTCCCTGATTAACTGGGTCGGTGAACCCACTTTCTGCCGCCTAAAGCTCTCGCCGGACGTGTTCTGCCAGCAGCTCAGAAACAGTTCAATTATATCGGCTCGTGCCAATAGAATTGAGATCAATCAACGACACGGTAATATTCTTTGCGGCTCATGACTCGTAGAAATTCTTTTTTTAAACACAGTAACACAACTGTTCGAAATTTGAGCGATACAAAGGCGATAGTATGAAAGATAACGATATCGCAATGATCAACGATCTCGGGATAAGAGATTGTATGAAATTGCCTAGAAGGTAGTGACACAAAACTCCTTAGAAGGATCCCCCCCCTCACCCTTTACACGATGCACGAATGCAGCACATCAAACGGAAGAAGCAAAGCGCAGGTGATCTAACGATCGTACGATTTCATGAATGCGCCACGGGAATTAAGAATCTCGACAAGGAGTACATAATGCGAAACGAATTTTCGGTCAGCCTGCGCACCCTTGAAGCGACGACGGTTTTTTTTTCCTTTGCCTTTACCTTCCAGCGATCGATCCAGTCAACTCGATCCAGTTACCATTTCTAAACGAGATGGAATTCGATCCTTGGTTATAAATAGGACCAAGAGTGAAGGTACACAGGCCGGCACCAGCAAGCCGGGTACGCACTTCACCGACCTGCAGGATAGCAGATACAACTCGCACGCAGCGGTTTAACAACCGGGTCAGTGTTTTTCGCTCTAGTTGTGTTGATATGTATAATCTTAGTAATTATATACCACCACCATGAAGATTTACCCGACGTCGACCAGAGAGGCATGGGTTCTCGCGGGATATAAAGGAGAGACAGGGTTGTGGTATATCCACATTTTATTCCGCGCACCAATCACAGCTGATTGGCACTGACTGTTATTTGTAGGCGCTTGAAGGAAAAGAAAAAAAACATATGTATAACCATTCGATATTTTACTCCTACGTGTTCGTGAACGGACCAAACGTGTATATTGTTAAGAGCGAAAATTACAGACGACCGGCTGTCGGAACTCTACCGAAATAATTATTCGGCCAATCGAGGTCGATTATTGGACTTGTTAACTGTCTGGCAAGTATCATTACCGGAATTTGTCTTGCATGCCGGCGGTCTGGCTGAATCGTGATTGTTAATGATTAAGTTGTACCTAATTTTCAACAATTCCGCCGTCTTACACCTTTTGGGAATTTCGCCGTGGTACTTGTTCGTTATCGTACAGATTGGACAGTACGCGGCGTTTCTTCTTTTCTTGTTTCGGTGAAAATGAATTGTGGAAAAATATAATTGCAGGTTCTTTATCGTAGAAGTTGTCGTTTGCGAAATAATTGATAAATTATTCTGTACAGTGGATAAATTATACGCTACCAAAGGGGGATAAAAGAAATCGATTCCCTGTAATTGAAAACAACGACCGATCGATAGGCATGCCGGCGACGAGCTGAGGAGTATAAACGCACGAGGGCACACGAAGCGAAAGAATGGGGGATCAGGCGAAGTGAATGCAGAGTAATGTTATATAACTTGCGTACGCTCGTTAGGTCCGATTTTATATATGACTGTTGCCGCGAGTGAAAGTCGGGCGGGTCGAGGAACTCGGGTAAAAAGAAGGAACGTTTTACTTACCGCGGAAATCTCGTGCTGCTCGTAATTGTCCGTCAAGTGCACGTTATTTTGCACGGTGGCCAAGGAGATTGCCGCCTGCCCGGAGTTTTTGCAATAAATATTCCGTATGAATTTTCATTTATCCGATATCTTCGCGAGCATCACCAACGACAGCCCAGACCGTGGTCGGCTCCGAGGCGTGCCCAACGGGCACAGGCGTCTCGACTCGTGGCATAATAAAGAAAATCTGCGATGTAGCAACGGGGCACAAAAGGGACGGGCGAATAAATCAAAACGGCGTCGGTAATGCTCGGCCCGTCGACGCAAGAAAGGCTTTGAGGTATCAGGATTTTACGCGGCATGAGAAATCGTTGATTTTCCCACGAGGTGGTGGCGTGCGCGCTCGCGAGCGCGTGTGCACACGCTACCGGAATCGCAAGAGAGGTGCAGTCGCGCTTGCAAATGCACCTCCGGGCCGTGTACTCGCTCGCGCGGCCAGGTGCGCTCACGTTTGCGCCCGTTCCTTCTATCGGAAATATAATTGGCGCTTTGCAAATCCATTAACCGGCCCCATGTGGCAGGTGGTGTTGCCCTATTACCGCCGTTGGGCTTACCCGCTAGTAATTCATAGTTTCATGCTTTCTACTGCTTAAAGACTTAATGGAGGTCGTGCACGCGTGTGTTGCAAGCTGGGCGCATCATCGCCGACGTGTTACGCACCCGTAGAAAACCGAATGCGCTTCCGTTCATGAAAGACGTAGAAAGTGTTAGAACGTTCCCGGTGCCGACCGGACAGGCAACTCGTCGAGATAATCTGTTCCCGGGTATGCATATGGTTTGTTTTCAGGGACACGTGCCCGATAAATGTTACTATAACATCTCGAGGGTGTTTCAGTTGAATGGCGGAGTTAGCGATGATTTATGAAGTTTACTTTAATGCTTCGCGGGGGCATGGAAAAAGGCGTTGAACGGACGACTTCTGAGCATTGGGATGGTAGTTAGTTAAGGCTTAACTACTGTAGACGTTTTAACTTGTGGAACTACTGTAGGGCTCGTAGACCGATAATGTTTATTCCGTTATTACGTGCGCACGTCTGTCGGATAAAGATCAGATCCGATTGTTCTTGCTTTGTACATATGTATATTAATAATACAGGGATCTAACAATAAGCCTAATTGGCCAGGACTTTAATTGAAAGGTACACGGCGTGAGAAGATCATAACTCATGCAGGAGGAACGATTCGAAGCGGTTTTACAGACGTTCCATGGTGGTCAAGCGTTGATCGTTAAAAGCTTTGGAAATAGAAGACGATAGTAGTAGTTTGACATGAATGTATCCCTATTTCAATATGCCGAAACCTATACGTGCCCTAAATGATCCAGTTCGCGATAGCCTTCAATCAATCTCGGAGATCCTTGGGGGAAATTAATGATAGAAGTTAATCGCTATAGAACTGGTTCAGTCGATAGGTCCGCGGAAAAACATTTTACGAATGTAGTTGCTCTATCCCGCAAACTATTTTCTGGAAAGTTAAACACGATCAGTAACTTATATTAGTAATAATAGTTCTCTAATGGCAACATCAAACAGCACTTGGCTGAGACGTTATCGACGCATCGCTTGAATTATGAATAGCTGCACTCTGTGCTATAACGTCGCCGCTGGTGTTGAGATATGAGTCGGATAACGTTGAAACTATAATAATGTTTACGTGGATCCGTGGAACTCTCCGCGGAGTCTGCGTAAGACGGCGAATAGCACGGTGCAGAAATCCGTTCGCCCGCAATGCGATACAAAACCATGGGTTGGGTTAGATAGAGGATGCATTTGAAGCTACCATTAAGCCCGTGATTGATAATGCCCGCAGACCCGTTCTGCGCCATCGCGTCCGTCCGATCAAGGTCTCCCTGGGTATACCGATCACGCAAAAAACGAAAAGCGCGTGGCGGCTGTGGTGCGCAACAACGCAAAATCACTGGAGGAAAAAAAAACCGGGGAAAAAAGGTGACATGGACTGCACTGTCACAGACATTCCTGTAACAACTCTATACGCGCCGTGATCTTCGTCGGCAGGGACGATAATTGGGGGTAAAATTTTCTGTTAAACGTGAACGCGCCGACTCGATTTAGAGAACAGAGAAATGATTGTTTAAAGAAAGCGAAATTAACTGATGTCGCCGATGTAAATGATATGGGACAGTGTTTATATAATTCGCCGCGGCGAAGGCTTAATAAAATTTGTTAAGTACCTCGCGATGAAGAACGGAGTCCGCGGTGTCTCATTGTCAGCGTATCAAAGGTGTGAAATTGGCATCGTTCATGGAATGAATCTCTTCATCGACGACGGGGATGACAGTGCGGTTACTAACTAGCAAAATGCCATTATTTATTCATGCCCGGCGTTGAAAGGGAAGATGATAACTATTGGCGAGGCTAAAATCTAGGAAACACGAGGGACAAAAGAACTGGCGGAAGAAGAGATAATGACGGAGTCCGCGCGCTATGAGAATTACTTTTCGTCGGCAAAGATCAGAGCGTCCGACCTTGCTCGGTCGGAAGATTGTTAAGAAAAGCACTAAACGAAGTATTTGTACGATGACTCACCCAATCTCGTACACGATTCACCCTCGTTTTTACGCTTTGGAAAACGTATTATCGCGATGAGCTACGTAAACAATTTACACTATTTTCTGAGCCCAACGTACCTACATTCTATTAATTTTATTGACACTCCAATATAATCTAAATTGGAACCCCCACGGTACGGTTAAACTCTTAAATAAAATATTACACGTTTACGCAGATGACCCAGAAAAGTCAGAGAAGAAACTCACCCCGACCAACTAATATCTACAAATCTGGCAGCCCCATCCCCTCGACCTACGCAGTTCAGAAAACCGTCCAAAGTTATGCAAGTGTTTGAATAAATTCAACGTCTCGTTGGACAAACGTGCATTTTTATTTAATATTCGAATGAGAAAGATTGCAATGTTACGGGATCAGCATGACCGAAGGAATTTAGCTCGTGGATGTCTTCGTAACGGGGAAACTAAGCTTCCTCGTAGAATAAGCCATCAGAAATTGCAGGAAAGCATTATGACCGGTGCCAAGTTTCGTGTGGCACGCGAGAGATTACTTTCTAGAGCTATCCGGCATACCTTCTAGTTGGACGGTTTCCTTCGGCTCTAGGAAACGTCCGGATATGATAATAAGCGATGCTCGCGCCAACGCGGTACGTCGAGCACGATTCAAACCCTCGGGGCTACGTACCGGGTTCGCATCAACAGCTCTCGGAGAACCAATCCTCCTCCCTGAAGTCGCTGTCACGACCACCAGGAACGTCTCTGTTCCGCGGATCGTCTTTTAAATCCCTAGCACCTTTCCAAACGGGCACGCCTCCTCGCTCTGTATCGTCCGGTTTGCGGCAACGCGTGCACACGATATGACCGGCTCTTTTTTTTCCCCACTAAGTGGCAGCTTTTTTCGAGCGGAATTTCCGTTTGAAGAACACCAGGAATTTTCTATCACGAGAGGGGAGCGGCAATGCCTTCGAAACGTTTGCCGTGGAAGTGTGGAAAATGTGTAAATACGAAGCGCGTGAGGACGCACAGTGATCGCAAGCGCGTCTTCGCGTAGCGAACTCTTCGATCTGCGCGAATATCTCGGAGCCTCGATGGAAGAAATTAGCATAATGTCGGGAGGCATTAGGCTCGTGAGCGCAAATTGTGCGGCGGTAATCGGCCCGAGGAAGCGTACAAAGGAAATAGGGGCGAGAGGAGGGACAGGTCTGCCTGCAGTGTGGAACGAGATGCGAGTAAAAAGGGGAACAGGTGAAAACGAGGGGGGGGGGGGGGAGAAGGAAAACTGTGAACGCGTTCATTTCTGTGTAATCCGCGTAAAAAAAGAGTCGTCAATCCTGTTGGATTAAACGACGATGAAGTTTGTGCGTCTCAGAAATTCCCGATGGATTTTGAGAAACCTTCCGCGAATTTTTTTAATACGGATGGTATAAGTCGCGTCCACGAACACCGATAAAAACTCCGTAGATACGATTCATGAATCGTATGGAAATCTGTGTTGCGGTCGGTTATGTAAACAAGCCTGTAGACCTGTTTTAAGAGCAGAGCAATTCGCGAGAGCGATTCCACTCATCTTAATAATGACACTTGATGGACGATAGGGCGGTGGAAACGAAAGGGATATCTAGGTATGGAAGGCGAGCTCGTTACGCGATGACGACACATCGGAGATCCATCGAAAGTCCATCCCGTCTGAACGTGAAAGTGTTGCAAGAAAAGCAGGTTATTACAGGTAGTTACAGGTGGTTACAGGTAGTTGAAGTACCGCCAGCTCTCCTTCGCACTTCCTAAAGGCCGTTCCCCGGCCTACAAGCACGATCTCGGCCGCACTCTCGTGTGCTCCTTTCTTTCCTGTGACGCAATATATCGTGTCTTTCAAAGCAATTCCTGTGGTTCGAGCCCACCAATATCAGCACACGTACGTAGCTATGAAGAGGGAGAGAGAGAGAGAGGAAGGGAGGAGAGGTATACGTTTTCGTGCGATGTAACTGACCTGTCTCGAAGAAACATTAGTTACGCGGTACGGCGACCGCAGACCTGTCCATTTCGTTCTTTTTCCCTTTCTTTTCTCGTTTCGTTGCCCTTTGCAATCGGAATGCTAGCCGGCCAGCTGCAACGAAAGTAAATGCGCCGGGGAAGACATTGAATTAGCGCGATATATCGTGCACGGTTTATCTTCTCCCTTGGCTTTCCAGACCGCTGGACAAATTCTTTGATAGACTGTGCGCCAGCCGTCTATGCGACTAAAATTACTGCGTTCACCGGCATCACGGTCAAGCGAAAATCAATTATTTACGTCGTTGTCCGGTTTAAATTTTCATCGTCTATTCTCATCGTAGTATCGTTGATAACGAATAGAGAAGGACCGATAATATCGGTTACCACGTCTGCGAAGAAAAATGTGCTTAAAGCAAGGGCACACTCCATGGATTCGTAATGAAGATTGAGTAGTTAACGAACGACGTTAGTCGCGGTATTCGCATAAATTTATTACGGTAATCGTATTACTGGCAATCGAATATCGTTTACGCGCAATGTTTAATGTCTGTAGTAACGTTCTATTCCATTGCTATCGTAATATCTATTATCAAAGCACGTAGCTAACGACCCTCTATAATATCCTAGTCAACGCTATTCACAATTTCTATTTCATCAGTGAAATTCAGCAAAGCAATTAACCCCCGTACCATTACTAAACAATATATTACCGGCTAGAAATAATTTAAATTGAACATCGCCTAATTCAGCCACTCGTATACAGTATACTCATCAATTATCCTTCCAAAAAGCCGGCAACTTCCGGAAGTCGCTGCAAACGTCCAACGTCATCCCACCTTCGACCTTTCTAGCTGTTCATTACCTGCTCCACATTGCCGGAATTAATCACGCGGCGGCCTCGTTAATCATAACACCGACGATCACAGCGAGAGTAGAAGTGTTTTAAAGGAACCGAGTCGGACAGCGCGACCAGCCTCCACTCGTTTAGAAACACTTTCTCCCACGGCCAAGAGAAGAGAGACGTAAATCCTGCCGCTATCCACGGCCGTCGATCTCCCGCGCGTACAAAACGAGTAAGCGTAACACGATCCCTCAACGCAGGATGGTCGTCCTCGCGGCGAGTATGCGAATGATGTGTAGCGCCTCTAAATGTCGTGGTTCGGCCCGAATCTGTTATAATTAATTATATACTTCCCCGTGGTCGAGGAACATGGCGTGCTGCCCGACACAGAACATGAAATATATTGAGTGACGTTATTCGTGAATTAATAAAGGTGGGGTAACTATGTTGGATACCGCTCTACACGAGCAAATATGTCTAATAACTAAGCTGAGCAACAGGAAATCGTCCTATCGCCAGTGTTCCTCGCACGGTGACGCGTAGCGACCCTTGAATCCTTACAGTCGCGAACTCCAATCCGACTTTCCTATCGAAGCCTTTTTCATATCAATTATGTCGCATAATTAATTATAAACGTGAACAATTTTAAGCCCTCTCGGCTGCAAGACTCTTAAGCTCTAGAATCGAGTAAGTGAAAACTCTTGAACGTAACTTTTGTCAGATAGGTAGACCCGAAATTGAAATTGCGTCCGAGACAACAAACAAACTCGTTCGACATCGACGCCCGCGGCTCCAGTCGCTCCGTCCGCCTCACCAATTCCGTGGGATCGAGTCCCAAAAGGCAGCACGAATAACCCCGCTAATAACAATTAGGTAAAACCATAGATTGGTTGGCCGTAACAGTTACAGCAGCGCCGCGAAGCGATTGAAAATCGTTCCGAGTTGCCGGCAAATCTGAATCTCATTGAACAGTCATTGCCCAACCATAGAGCAGGATGGAGAGGGTCAATTATGGAAACATGAATATTTATGGAACTCGTGTACCGTATAATCTTTATAAGACAGAATGGCCACAGGACGTCGCCCGCGATGCCTCGCCACGGTTTACTTTGTCGGCATGCAATCGCCGAACTCAATTACTCCGGCTTGAACAGAGGGAGTCGGAGGAGGACAAGAAGATGTCCGGGTGAAACTACGCGGTCGAAGAAGCGATCGATTCTATGGTTAAGTGGCTACCACAGACCCCTCGGATATCTGCTCTCTGAATAAAGGACGCTCGATCTTACATACAGCCGAGGAAATACGATCTTACCCATTGGCCGACCGAAGGCGCGTGGCTTTTTACGATAATTAACGCGAGCCAAAGTTGCTGGGGATCGTACAGGATGTTCCTATTGCTGGAATGCAGAACCGTAGTCTGTTGAATGAAAATTGAGATATCGATAGGGGTAAGAGGAATACAATGCTATAGGGTAAATGACCGTTCCGTTGTGGTTCTAAACGTACAGAGTAACGTAATATCGCTTTTCCTTGGAAATAAAGCGTTGCTGTTAACTGTACCGCAGTTGGTACATGCTTCTCGATTGTATACTTGGCGAGCCAAGCTTGCAATGCTATTGTTACCCCCGGTTATGCGCTAACATGTGGCACAGCCAGTGATCTCATTCAATATATAGGCGACATCGATAATTTTATTACTTGGACCTTGAAATATTTTTATGAAAATTAAGAGGTTATTCGTGCTTTCAATTTTTAAGCATTCCATTTTCTTTTCGAAAGTATCTGTGTCAAATAATACCCCAGAATTCGTAAAAATAACCGAGTTACAGGTACTATACGTATCCCACGTAAGCATTTTCGCTTGAGCAAAATATGTACTGTAGTTAAAATATTAGCAGCCATGCAAAGCAGCATTTTTATCAAATCTTTACTGCAGCAAGTACGTCCAATTAACTTCCGCGATTGAAAAGCTCCGTAGCTTAATTTCTATTGAACCACCCGAATCGTAGCAGTAGCCACTCGTGAAACACACTGTCCCCCGTTGATCGTCCATAAACGTCAACAGATCCATCAACCTCTGCTAGCTTACCTCTCCGTATAAAGTCACTAAATCACAGCAGCCCTCCGCATCAAGTAGATTCTAGAATCGAGTCGGTCGTAAAAAATGAACTCGTTTCTTGCGTCGAACGCGTACCGTAGACAGCATAGCAATTACATAGCTCACGTACGAATCGTATGCCATCTCTAGGCGCGCGTCTGGCAATTTTTCAAGGGGTCCAGGCTCTTCATAAATACGCGATACCGAAGCGCGCATTACGAAATTGTTTCCTAGAAATCTTCATACGACACTCGGAGCAAGCGTTCGCCTTTAATACGCGTATCGTATACGTGAATGCTCCTCCTCGTAAAATAAACTAGGACAACAGCTTACCTGCGGTTACTGCGTGCACGTGTTTGCTGGATGCTAAAGACGTATGAAAGGCATTATTGCGAACGCACGTCTCGCCATCCCGAGCCCGGACCGTTCTTTCTCATTTTCTCGCTCGGGGAACAGATTTATACCGTGCTTCGGAGATTAACTGCCTGGAAAACTGTGCGAAATAAATAAAAGTGAATACACGCTGAGAGTAAATGTTTCCACTGCGAATAATCGGACGGATGTTTGTTCTTGATCTCTTATTTGCGTTTTGCGCGTCTGTGTCGGTTGGGCAAGGGTTCACCGGTATGAAAAGGATGCGATTTTGCATGGAACTAGTAATTATGTTCTGTATTTAACTACTCCCTTCTTTAGGACAGCTGTTAAGTAGATTTTTAGTAACGATACGGATATTCCGGAATTTTGAATAAATTAGTTGTTTTTAAATACGGAAATACGAATAATTATTTCAATTGCCAGCAATACGTTCTTCGGTATTTCTCACATTTTTAAAAATCATAGACAATCGATGTTCTGTGGATGTAAGTAGACTTCTCTGGCCCTTTTCGTTCCGTATCTACAATGTCAACCAGAGTTCTTCATGCGAGCAGAGGCTATTATCGATTAGACGCGAATGATAATTCCGAATTATCCCCCTTTCGTTTGAGAAACGCGTACCTCGCACCTATCATCTCCGTGCTACGTCCACACGCCTCTTCTTCAGCGCAATAAGTTAGACGGTGCATTGTTCCCATGCCGATGTATCGCATGCTTGCCAAGTATCGATACGGGGTACGACTCACAGCCAATTATTATTTCCATTTAGATAAGGAACGCAGTTAGGTAAGCCTGGGGACCCTGTAACAATCATCTTGCGGTCTCTGCACTTATTTCGCGTGGCGTCTATGCGCTAATGCACAATCGTGTTCACTTCTTCTCTTTTTTGCCACCCCTTTATTGATACTCTTTATTGATACAGATGACGATGTGTATATGTATATACTTGCGTTTGAAGGGGGGTGGGGGCTACGCTAAGTAACTGAATAATTAGTTCTTGACACTGTTCCAAAGAATGCTCTTGGAACTTAACAAGCGGCATAATTATTGCGAAGTTCAGAGTCTTTCAACGGAGTTGTCAACGTTTTGATAATATCGTTCAGCGTGGCTGTGCGTATGAAGAATATTTGTGCGTATTTTATACAATCATTTACATTTTACTTTTCATATTTATATTATTAACACCAGAGTCGATCCGATAATAATAATCATAATCAAGCAGCACCCAATTTCCCGACGAAAGTTCTTCCATCGCCTCCGCGTACGAAAGTTACCCCCAAATCTGCACTCGCGTCCCGTCGAATAATTCGCTTCCAATGGTTCAACGTTCAAGGAGAATATTCCATCACTGTCAGACAACTGCGACCCAATTCCAATTGCAACTCCAACCAGAGACCGAGCACTCTTCGATCACTGGCCCCTCTGTTTTCCACGTCCTCGAAAACTGCAGACTCCTCTCCACGGGCAACGAGCGTGGCGACAGAGAGGAGGCCTTATCGTCCTCGAGGATCTACGATAGAAGATGCAAATGGAAGCGCACGGGTATACAACGAACCGGGAGCCGCAGATTTGAATCTTAATAAGAATTCACTTTCTGGTCTCGTTGATTACGGGATTAACCAAGAATCCTCTTCGACCGGCATGGATGAAAGTTTAGCCGTTTCTCACAGTTGCTGAGTTGAAAACCGTGATCCGAAAGCGAGGCAATTCCCCTCGCAAACCTAATTCAATCTAATGACCGACACCTCGTGGCGGATTGCGCCATCGGAAACGCCGCTTCGAAAGATAAGTACTCGCCACCGTGGTAGAGGGAATCCCTTGGCGAATACGTATAATCGAGCAGAGAATCGTTACGCGATTTGCACGGTGTTGCGTAAGTCGAAAGTGCCAACTCTTTCTCGAGCCCGCGGGCGCTTTTCAATATTTCCCCGCTGAAGTGGGTGTCGCGAGAAACGGGACGACGAGATGCCGCGTATGAGTAATGACGCGTGGTCGAAATGTTCCATTAATCGCGGCGCACGATGTTTCACCGGTTGGAAAGGGGCAATTACGGGAATTGGCAATTCTCAATTACGTTGCGGTTACGAGAAAAAAAATACTCGCAAACCATCATTCGTACGAAACATTTATATACCCCGACCGTAAATATTGAATACGGTAAATCATTTAACAGATTGATCGGCAGAAGACGACAGAACGCTAAACAAGAAGCGTTTCCAATTACACTTGAATCCCTCGTCGGGGCTGCAATAATTCCGCAATATTCATCAGCGACACTTCGCATCTGCGCCACGAATGAATTCGCGATCGACTGTGTGCAAAGCACGACGATCCACCGGGGGTGAAAAATTACCGATACAATCTCGTCATACCGGCGAGCAAAGCCGGGGAAAAATGTCGTGTCCGTTCAACGGCGTTTCAATCTATTTCCAGTTGTCGCGAACATGTGACGCTATCGCGGATCGCGAAATGGCATGTGGGGACTATGATGTATCGGCAATTCGAGGAGAGCCAAATGAACATACTCGAACGACACTCCGGATCACCCAGCCGGCATGAATGAAGCTGCGGCCGCGGCGATATCATCTTAACGATTCGTATCCATCAGAACTGATGCCGATTGAAGTGCACAGCTACTGTCGTTGACTTCGCGTGCACGGCAAAAGTTCCACGTTTAAAATAAATCTGCACGAGCGTTCTCCCCCCCAGGCTGTGGCAACGGCGAAACCGCTTTCCCGATCGGACGACAACCGTAGAGAGAACGCGATGCCAGTCAGCCTGAGAGTAGGCTCTCGGTATGCTTTAGTCAAGTGCTCGATTTGTTCGGGTTCATCGGTCCATAAGCGCCTTCAATCGAGCGACAACATCTCGTGAACGGAAGCCGAGCACTGGGCATACGCGGAAAGTCAATTAAAGTAACATGGGGTAAGGAGGTTAGGGAGCAATGAAGATCGAAATGGATTGCCATTTGCTAAAGGAGATCTCGCATATACGCGAGTGTATATTATTGTACCGGGCAAAAGTTTGGAATTATTTGCGTAGCTGTGTCAATAGTAAGTTTCCTGGTTCAGCTATCGGCGCGGAATGCTAGTAATATTGTCATTTTTGTATTTGGTATTCCGAGTATACCCTCGAGAATGCGGAGTTTCCTAAAGTCGAGGACGGTTACACAACTTAGTACTCTATTAGGAATTTCGCCGTCATTTGAATAAGCTTTTATAACTATTTGCTTCTCTGCTTTTTCTCAGTACGCAGCCCACGTGTTGATTTTTCTCCGAAGCAATTTTAAGCGTAGTACTTGGGTCTGTGAGGTGTAGGGTAGTACAGTAAAGTTCCACATTAATAATATTAGCCTTTTTTTTATTAAAAAACAAAAAAGAAGATGGTGCTATTTTAAGCAAGACTTTACATTATTTGGAAATGCTTTCAATCGCTTCTCCTGGCATATCAATTTCTTCGGCCCGCTCATCTCCCAATTAAGTTCGCGCATACGTTATGCAGATTACGAAAACGAAAGCGATTGAACGGAAGCAAAATAGGGATGCACCACAGTTGTTCGTATTAAGCATCTTATTAAAAATCATGACAAGTTCTCGCAACGATACCTACACGATATTAATTAAAAGTTTCGAAGCAAGAAATCGGAAAATCGTCATTCCGACCGGGCCATTGGTAGTTTTAATATTAACGGTAGTGCCTGCAGTACGTGTAAGTCAATCGTGCAAGTCCCGTATAGGTGAACGCAGCGCAAACGTGAGCATACCTACAGCTAAGGATCAAAGAGTCGCGGTCTCTCGCGAGCCAGCTCGCGTACATCGCTATCTCGATAATAGAATGA
This sequence comes from Nomada fucata, assembly GCA_948146005.1. Taxonomy (NCBI): domain Eukaryota; kingdom Metazoa; phylum Arthropoda; class Insecta; order Hymenoptera; family Apidae; genus Nomada; species Nomada fucata. The sequence goes on from OX411275.1 coordinate 13,809,520, forward strand.
TCTATCTGCAACGAGCGGCAACAATAAGCGAGCAAGATATTATTCCGGTACACCGGGACGGGCTGTATCTCGGACACACGGTACTTGATCTGGGAGCAAGCAGTACCTAACCCAACAAATAACAATACGGTATTGCCCTCACGTAGCATACGAGACCTAGGATCACAGCGCTATTATGCGCCGTCAGCGAGAGAGGTTCCTCTTCTACGGGTCCTCCTCCTCTTCCTCTGCTCTGTTACCGTACACAGAGCACCCCTTAGACAACAACGGACGGACGGGGGTCCTCGTTCCTTTTCCCACCAACACTTTGCTCGACCGTTCCCTTCTGGAACCCCGGGCTCCTCTCGCCCTCGCTGTCTCACCGGATCCAGCACGTTTTCAATACTTAATGCACCACGGATGAAGCCCCGTTCAATTACTCGCAACACGATACCACGGCTATTTATTGTGGTCTGCCGAACGCTTGGATATCCCCTGTTCTTCTCCGCTCCCAGTCCCGTTTCTTTCTTCCGCGGGACCGCGTCCCCTTCTTGTTCTTCTTCCCTCTTCTGTTGCCGTCCTCCCTGTGCCCGCGCTTCTTCGATTTCTCGCTATTTGTCCGCAGCGGCCTATCGGCTCATTGTTGTTCTGCGACTAAAAGAAGCAGAGCAGTAGAAATGTGGGAGGGTAAAAGAAGCGAAGGGGCAGTATTGCGTTCCCGCCGTGGTGTCTCGAAACTAATTTCACGCTGGGTTGACGGAAGTTTCCGGTTCTGAACGTCTAAAAAAGATTATTCCGACGAATTCTCTAGCTATTTTTCTAATAACGTAATCAAGTGTTGCGAACGAGTCACATTGGGGGGGGGGGGGGGGTAAATACAAAATATAGGAGACCACTTCATCCCGGAGCTGACTTATATTGGCCGACAAAAAATTCCATCGCGAGAGGATCAGGTTCAGAAGGGGAAAAAAAAAGATGGCAGACAGGAAGACGGTCAACAATGTGGAACTCTCTACTTCTGGTTAGTTTCTTCTAAAACCGCAGCACCCCCTACAATTTCCTGACGATTCTGAAAGAGGTCGGCGGCACAGACCACTTTATTACTATTTTCTCACAATGTATCGAGTTTACAAGCGATATTCAGGGAATTTCCGGATCGAGAGAGAGAAAGAGCGGGGCTTCTTCATTGCGAAGAGATTACCGAGGGCAGATACCGAGAAAGGTTGTTCGAAAGACCATCCCTCCGCAGCAGCGGAACGGCGTGCAACATAGCGAACGTAATGGACGATCGTTCACGGACGGCTTTCACACGATAAACAATCGATACCCGACGTCCTGTTGTTAATCCAGAATTATCGTCCCGAGGCAGGGTGGAGGCTGTTATCGAGCGACCAGGAAGCAATTGGAAGCCCTTTCCTCCTAGAGAGTTATTCTTGACGCGGATCGCTTATCGTTTCGTAAACTATCTTTCATTTGTCGATGATCGCCCCTCTGTCTATCCCAGAAGGACACAGGAACGCCGACACGCGACCCCTGTATACAATTTTACAAAAATTTTTCATTCCTTTAACAGTCTCCGGTGCGCGGGACACTTCACGGACGCTCAAATCACCGTAGACGTTTTGTTCAATTACGAGCGGATAATTTCAAGCCTGATAGAATTTGCGAGGGGAACGATAGTCCTTCGTCGGCTAAGCTGTGTCCAGAAGGTTAACCCTTAACTACTCTAGAACGTCTGCGAGACTATTTTCAATTTTCATTCATCCCTATTTCCCTTCGCACGTAACTCACGATCTTCTCGTAGCATGTGCCTTTCAATTAGAGTCTTGGCCGGGTGCCCTTGGATCTGTTTATTATTAACGGACAAAGCATTAACAGTTCGAACTGATCTTCATTGGACACTTGTACACAACATGGTAACGCAATAAACGTCGTTGCCTACGTCTCAATCTCTATAGCAGTTAAGGGCGAAGACTCATATCGATCAGAGATTATTCTCCAAATGCTTGAATTATTTAAAAAAAAATCTCGTGGCAATGAATAAGCGAGTCTGTCGTTCGGTAAATAAACGATTTCGTTCCGCGTGATCGCTGAGGTGTCTCGTGGTGGCTGACGGTAACATCTATTCCGAAGAGCGACCGCGACTCACGCCACTCTGTCTCGGCCGACATTGTAACGATCGCATCTAGATCCCCGACTAGGGTTACTACTGCATCGTGCCAGGGAGGTGGACATTTCCAGTCGATCGGTACGGCCACTCGAATAAACAGAACGTACCGCCAGCGTAGCCGTTTCGAATTTTTCGCGAATGTTTTTTCACCATCGGACATTGACAATTGTTCTTCTACATTGATATTATTCTTTTATAGCAAATTGTTATTTAAACATGTAGAATTTCACTATGAGCAAATCGATCTCCGGGTATATTTATTATTCTCGAACTTCTTCGTTCTCGTTGTTTCAGTGTCTAAGGGAGAAAACACAATGATGGTCAGACTGTCATAATAAAGTTCTTTGTATAGAGTTATTTATCTTTTGTTATGCAATTTTTTGTATGTAGATAATAAAAGTTTAATATTAATTTTAATGTAAAGTAGTCGATCAGAAGCTGATTGCAGTTTATATGTAGGAAGATGACACCCACGACTATATGTGACAAATTTCTGCTGATAGGAGGATGGATTTATACGCAGGAATTATTTGAGCGCGTTTAATTTCATCTCGAAGTCGCAAAATTTCCGAATCTGAGATTAATCGAGAGAACAAGAACTGATTTCCAGCGCGGTCGGTACACAGTGAAATCTCCATCCCTAGAATAGTTGGAACGCGGAAAGGGAAATCGTGCGCCCTAATGAGCCAGTAAAAAGGATTACAGTTCTGTTTTACTATGATGCAAGACACTTTACAACCGTAGACTCGTTAGTATCTTGGAAAATTGGTACTCCTGTCCTTAGTTGCTTCTCGCTGCCACCCCCGGTTTCATTTAGCGTCTAATTTCAAAATAACGATGCTCTAATTGAGGTCGGAAGTGGACCGGTGTGTACCTAATGAAGCGATTTGTGTTAATCGTCACCGCGACATAATATCAGCGGCGTAATATAAATTATAGACATTCCACGCGACGATACGCATAAAATGCTTTACTGTGCAATCAAATCTAAAAAAAAAAAACGGTAATGCCAATAAAAGATATTCAAGCTTACTTCATTTAATATTACGACCTGGCTACGTATGAATGGCTCAACGGAATCGTCCCGTGAATAATCTTCGCTCGCAATCAGTTTAAAACAGGCTTAAAAATCTAGATACACATTGTTACTGGTGAGCCTGCTCCAATCTGCATTACTAGTCAAGTGAAACGTTTCTGTTGCACTGTAACGCGCTACAATGCGAATTCGCAAGTGTAACCAGAATTAGAAAAATTGCGATAAAAATCTTCGAACTTCCTTCGCGAGCATATCGAGTATCTTCAAATACAAATGAATGCTAAAGCAAGCTAACAAAGCCTGAAATGAAATGATTGAAACGTGAACGACTTGCAAACAACAGAAACCGGCTAAATGGGAATTACAGATCACGGAAGGAGCTTCAACGAAATGTGAGAAAAAGAAGAAAGGAAAACCGCACAGTAGAATGAGGAAGAGATTGAAAGGAAACTACTATCCGGTGGATCGGGTCGAAACGCATGCAGATTAAAAGCGAAAGGAAGAAGACATAGTCGATGTAGTGCGTGCCTCCCGGGAGTAGACATTTCCTGACGTCTTTTTCAGACTTCAGACTGTGGAAGATGTACCGCGGAGAGCGGCAACGGCGATTCGCTGCTGTCTTCTTCGTCTCGTTCGTTCCTCGGTACGATGATGATGATTTCTCACAGTCTGTTACACGGACGGCCGCTGGTATATCGTTTATACACCGCGGGCCGTTGTGGACCCCGCAATAACAATAACAACGAACCGCGGCAGCGGTAAAGAACTCGAATGGTAGGCAGCTCCAACTTCTGAGCTGCCGGAGAGTTTAAAGCGTTCACAAGCAACAGCTTGAGGTTGGGCGAGATAGATAAGGGGTTAAAAGGTTCAACCGTGAGATCGCGAGATTCTCGAAATAGTTGTACCATTAACGAATCCTCGCACGCTTCGTGGTTTACCCCGTGCGAAGATATTCGCTCGGCGCTTACCAGACGGCTATCTGCCTACTTCACGTTTGGTGGTAATCAGTCATGGACGATTAGAAAGGTTGTAATTAATTAACACTTGGCAGACGAAGGACGTGGTGGTTCGCCTTTTAATTTGTAAAACCATTGCGACCGCAATATGATTTCCATGCGTTTCATGGTTGTGCATCATGAGAAACGCTTGTCCTACGTATGTGTATACATATTTGCGGATCTTATGAAATGTTCATGAGAACGGAGCTGAAGCCGTGATACGTTCACAATGCGATTACTCCAGATGCAAATACATGAATATGTATCCCTATTTGCATTGTTACCGGGAAAGAAACAATCGAACGGAAAAGAAAAGATGCAATAAAATGTCCGACTAGAATAACTCTGACCGTTCTCTACAATGCTACCTCTGTGGGACACTCGAATAAGCGGGTCACGGAAAGTTACTGCATATAGAAAATTGTTCACGCGATCCTCGTAAATTTCTACGGTCCCGATTCCCGCGATAGTAATTCTCGACGGTCGTGATTTGAACGCCGGAGAAAAATTCGAATTACCGTTGTCTCTGCATCCCAAGCATGTTCGCTTGTAAGTTAGAAATAATAGCTCGTTGTTTTGGTGAAAACCCGTTACGATTTATGGTTCGAGCGAGATGCTCGCGTCTCCAGTAACGTGTACGAACTGACCCAACTTCGTCCGGCAGTCTCCACCAGATCGGTTCGACCCACGCGTATGGAAAGTAGAAGCAGAGGAGGAGAGGGAAGAAGTATAAGAGGAAGATGCAGAGAAGAAGAAGAAGAAGAAGAAGAAGAAGAAGAAGAAGGAGAAGAAGAAGAAGAAGGAGAAGAAGAAGGTATCAATGAGAATACCGAGCTGCGATTCCCGGAACGATCAACGACCGATAACTCCTTAGCCCCGAAGACCTAAACAATGCCGGATATTCGTATCACTTGTAGGATAGTAGATAACCTTTCTGTCCTCATCGTGCTCCCTTTTCAGTTATGTTTCCCTTCTTTCTCAGCAACGCTTTCCTGTTGCCACGGGGAGTTGCCGACAAGGCGGTCGCCGATTGCAATTTGCCGATACGATTCTACCTGCCGCATTGAGCGCCGTGTTTCCTCCATTTCTCTCTTTCTTCTATCGTTCCTTACCTCCTCCTTACCTTCCTGCGATCTCTTTCTTTCATCCCGCTGCCCCCTCTCTATCTATTTATCTATATCTACTCCTTCTTCTTTCCGTTCGACTTCAGTCGGCTTAAAATCCCCGTGTCGAGATCGGGCGGCTTGTATTAGGCTGTACAGGGAGATACATCTTTCTCCTAGTCCTAGTAACTGCCCACAGAGAACATCTGAAATCGAAACGGTGGACCGACTGGTCAATATGTATCTGGCCCGTGTGCAGATGAGACTGTACGCGACTGCAATCCGATGTTTGCACGAACGAGACGAGATATCAAGCAGATATGGTCCTCCTCGCAAGTAACTGCGGCCCTATTAGATATTCAGCCCGTGCGTAGCCGCGGATGGAGACTTATCGGTCGACGTATGCAAATACCGAGATTTAGAGATTTATGAAACGAATCTGATGCACCGTGCTTTTGTAGGAGATAGAATGGGTTTATTAAATAATACACGTGGTTGGTCCTGTAAGAACTTGCGCGTTATCTTTATTTCCGAAGTTTCTGGTGGACCGAGAATGCCCCTTAAATAATTTGATATTGCCAGAGTATCATATTTTCAGTGATATCGTAAGTTTTGAAGTATGTAATTGTAGTTTGGAAACGTTCGGAGGTACAATTTATTATATTCATATTGCTTTTGCGCAATATTCCGTAAGAATAAAATATCCACGGTTACAAAATATATTAATGATTGCTTATTATATGTCAATAAACAATTGTTACTAGGTCGTTTGGTAGGTGTGTGCCAGGCGGCTATTCATATACGTCATACGGCATGAAAATTGTCCATAGACTTTCAGTTAACCATACAAATTTTATATAGGTGTATATAATTTCTGAAGATGCTGTTGTGCAACAAAGCGTCATTTTGCCGTGTAAAAAAAGATTCGATAGACTTTCCCCGGCTCTATGGAACTACAATATACCAACTGTAGATTAGGATGCAGCTCGTCATTGCAGGTATCACGCGGCGTGGCTGTTCACAATGGATCGTTTTCTTGAACCGGCGCAGGCCTCGATCAGGGCTTGCTTTAACGATCTAGGGTGACGAAGGAACTTGACTCGATATCTTAACAATTGCACCGTTTGTGCACGCCGTACCCTCGTACATTGTACACACACGCATGGTATTGAATTCGCGACAAGGTGCACATGAAAACGTATTCTATCGTTAGAAGAACTGCGTACTGTAAACAATGCGGATTTATACGTTTCATACAGCTCCAGCAATAATCCCAGATTAAAAATTATCAAAGTAACCGGAATAAAGTATCGTGTATAGAGTCATAATGTCCAAAGAAATTCATGCAACTTTTTTGTTCTCTATACGCCACACTGCAATTTAATAACTAGAGCTATATCCAATATAGGATCTCCGTATGATAATAAATAAAAAGAGAAGCGATCCATTACCTGTCGAAGCGTCACGAGTAGCTTCCGTAAAAAGTGTAAAGGAACATGCAGGAGCTTGCAAACAAGGTTGCAATCAGCAGCCGGTTATCCAAGTAAAGGGGGGCGATCAAATTTTATTGCGGTTGGTTTAATTAATATTCGCTGATATCGACGAGATATCAACCAAGGTGGTCTCTTTCAATATTTCTCTGATCTCAATGCCAGAAAACATGCTTGTAAACATATACGAGAAGCAACGTAAAATTTAGTTACTAGCACTTTCGTTATCTACTTACAAAGTATAGTCAATATAAAATCCCTGCCTCGACTTACCCAGTTATCGCACCGATTTTCCACGCATTCGTCTATAGATTGCCGAATATATTTCGCCGTCTGTAAATTGACTTCAACACTTTATACTTTTCGTACAATGATTCGATTCATTCCTATTTGATATTCACCGAAGGTCTACTTTTTTGCCATTCCCCTCTTTTCATTCCATTTAACTTATTTTAGTCATAAAACTCCTTTTATAGAAAACAGAGAGGGCATTAGGACCTGGGCAGAAACATGTTTTATAATTAGAAAATTCTGAAAATATATTTTTTATTATGCACTTTTTGCATATCGCGTATGTTTCTTATGTATACATATAAAAACATATGCAATATTGCATATAAATTATTGCATATAAATGTTACATGCTTTTTGCATATTTATTGTGCATAAACATCCGCACGCCAATTATAATAAATGAAACACATCGATTGAAACAGTATAATGCACCGAATTAACTGCATGGATTAACAGTAAATGACTTGTGACTTTTAACAACTATATTATTATACATATAGTGCAAGTCCCTATAAGGCTGTAGTGCTGTTAAGAATGAATTTTAAATAGCTCGAAGCGTGGTGCTGGAGGCAGGCCGATCGTCAAGGACCGATAATAGTGAACGTCCGTTTCCTAGCCCAGTGTCATTTCATCAATTATAAGCATCGATAAAGATACAAGTACAAGCGCAGAAAAGGAAGCACGAGCAACACGTGCGTGTACGCCCAAGCATACAGAAAGAAACATGCACGGGCAGGGTAGGGTGCCAACCCATCCGTGGGCGGTTCCGGCCGATTCGCTCGAATAGTCTTGAAATGATCTCGAGAACTCGGGCTTTCCCATGGTGTGTAGCGCCTCCATTGACAGGCGAGCAATTGTATCAACGGTGGATCCTTCCCTAAGTATTGTTATTCCAAAGAAAGTAAACCGCACCACCACCCTCCCATCTCGCGGCGTGGACCTTCGATTATTAATGGCAGCGGTGGTGGTCGCTCGTCCGTGCAACATGGGCGCAAAAGTGTGCATCCGGTTTTCTACTGGCGCGCAAAGCTCGTTTCTCCGCTTCTACCTCCTAGAAACCTCGTGCTGGTGTTGCCACCACGACGTTGCTCTGCAACGCCAGAGAGGACGGCCTTGCGCCGCCCGTAAGAACAAGAATCTTACAAGCGGGCATCGTGCTTCAAGGGACTCCCCTTTCTTTCCGTTCATCGACTATTTTTATTTACTTATTTCTTCTTTTATCGCTGTAATCGCCGCGCTTCGAGCGGCAGCCTGAGAAATTTGGCAAAACTCGAATCGACGTTTGACCGCTGACTTCAGCCGAACTTCAGTTGTTCAGTTGTATCGATTTTGTGGAAATCGAGAGCTCGTGGAACAGCTAGCGGCTAGATCATTTTCAGACCGAGGATGGTACTCAATATAGAGATGTTCGTTTGCTTGAATTTTTCTATTAAATGTGACAGGACGTGTGCAAAGTATTTCAACGCGTTTCAGTCACGTCCAAGCGGAGAAGCGTTATCGCGACGATTGCTTTGCGCTGCCCCTGTTTAGGACACCCTTCCACCTAATCTCGCAAGGCCCAACTACGTTTAACAAAACCGGGACGCATATGCACCGTTCGAAATAATAAGCGCCAGACAAAGATGTACCCTTCCTTCGGAGCAGCCTTTCAAGGAACGAGTAAGCACACGGAAGGACGACGCTTTTTTCCCCCCCGAGGACGCGTACCTCGTCCCGTCTTCTGTCGGCGAGATATCCAAGATCGACGTTTCTTGCATCGCGTCTCGCGGCTTTTTCCCGCTCGTTCTTTAGCTTTTCTTGCTGCGCTTCCCCCGCCGCGTACGCTACTCTTATTAATCTCTTTACGCAAGGTCTTCCCGTCAGCTCCTTCTTTCGCCCGTATGCGGTGTGTAACACGCGTGCGCGGCAGCTGGCGGTTCACCACAGGGGAGACGACAGGGCCGATACCCCATTACGCGTGCTTCGTTTATTTTTCGGCTTTGCACGTTACAGATCTTTCCGTAATATTCCTTTGTACTTACAGCGGCGGGACTCCCTCTCATTATGCTTTTTCTCGCGCCGGTATTATACGGTGCCCGCCCTATTCCTCTTCACCGCTGGCTCGTCGTTCCTTCGACATTGCGTTTCCAGCTGGCTTCGACCTATCTCGCTCCTGCACACCACGCTGATCCGCGTTCAATTCCCTTAAAGCCCGGTCTCGGTTCTACGTTATATACCTACGCACACTGTAATCCGGCGGCACTTCGTGTCCCGATTTCAAAAGAAAAGCAAGGGTACCGAGCGGCCGGGCTCGGTTTCAATCTGCGTACATTCCGTTTAAGATGAAAGCTTTTTACCGCGCTTCACCTTCGTCCACTTACACTGTTGGTGTAACGCGGCCGACAATGAACGAACGAGGGTGAAGTGCAGCGGGAGAGGGTGTAGAAAATTCGTATAATAGTGCGTACAAGTAAAAGGCGTCGTTCGACTTCGGTGCGTTTCCTGCCACCTAGCAAAAAGCTTGGGAAACTTAATTGAGAGAATTTGCGGGGCGATTTAGAGCCCAGCATGTGTTGCGTGCTATCAGTGACGAGGATCTTGTTAATGTGCACTTTATTGTACCGCGTCGGGACGGAGCTGTGTGAAATATTGCTGGCGTACGCGTTATGTAGAATGCAGGTTGATACCTGTTGATTCTCGTTGATATGTATATATGACGTACAGGGGACAGATAATAATATGCTTGAGCTAGATTAAAGTGAATTTGAAACTTGTATATAGGAATCCTAATCGACTGCTAAGTTCGTGATTTCGTTCCGACAGATATGTTTTTTTTGTAAATTGCTGCACCAATATTGGGACCATTGTCGAATGAGAAAATGATATTAATTGAATCTACAACAATTCTGAAGTTTTACAAATGCCGCCAGCCCTCCTCATCATTCATGAGAGGAAGCCATCCCTTCTGAATACGTTTCCTTCTTTCTCTGAAAACTGCCCGGTCAAACAAAAGAACAAAATCTGCCGGGTTAAAAGGGGTGTCGGTTGACGTCATAAATCGTCTCTCCCCTGGATTTATGCGTAATCTACGCTGACCCACGGCAGACGGTTTAATGTTGCAGAGTTATGCGTGGAGGATGAACAGGCCTCACGCGCTCGCAACTCTGTTACACATACCTTTAAATATACACCTATGCACGTAAACATACGCATAAACTGCAGGAGCAACGAAACGCACACACCGAAAATGAAAGTATACATACAAATATCGCTCCATTTCTAACACGTCCTCCGCGTATAAAATTAATCTAGAAGCTAGAATACCCCATAATTCGTATTATAATTTATTTATATTAAACTAGTCTAAATAATTAGTCGTATCCAGAGTTACCACAAACCGTGAACGCGTGCAAACCGGTCAGCGCGTATATAATATACGTATGCATTTAGGTACGTACATTTAGAGCCGCAAGGTAGATGGGCACGTTCCGTTCGGGCACGCAACCCAGACCTGGCCCAATCTTAACGGCCCACACCAGTCCCTGCAAGGGAGTAGCCGCGCATAACGCGTTCACCGATGAAGCTGGAAGAGGAGGTGGACGAGCAAGACCGGGGAAACGAAGAATGAACAGAGCGGGATGGAAAACGGGAGAGGAGAAAGAGCAGCGCGCGGTGTTACAAGAGTTAGCAGGGCGGTGCGTGGGTCACAATGCCCGCGGGGTACACAGAACTCCGGCTCTTTTCTTCTTTCTTCCTTTTCCCCCTCGTCCTTCTCTCTGGCGGTCGTCGTGGCCATCCTCGGGCTCATCGTCGTCTCCGTCGTAGCTGTCCCCAGGCTCGTCGTCGTCCTCGTCGGTCTGTCGGTTCGTACCGCGACTCGTTATGGAAAGCATACGGGATATTGTTGCTCGTATATATGGAGAGTACGAGGGAAGCGCGCCGTACTTGTACTATGCAGATGATTCCGCGATATGGGCTATTCATTGTGAGTCATTTAAGGGTTTATGCGGTGGGCATGGTCCGCGACCGCGTATGCGCGATATGTTATTATATTGCGTATCGAAAGGTCCGTGGGTAACGTATGCACCGGTGCATCATCGTGGCTCGCGGTCCTTCGCGCCGTACCCTCTGGAACACACCGTGCGTGTCCCCTTTTACTGGAATACAGATAAGTAAGCGCGTGTAACCAGTGCAGGTGTGGTGGCTACACAGGTGGCGGTGAGTCTGGGGACTTGCACCAAAGCACACTTTGATCCGTGACACTTTACGATGATTCAACGGCCCATGCAGAGTATACGATATGTATATACTTCCGGATATCTCCAAGATATCGGATATTTCCATTGCGGCACATTATTAATTGTGTCGTGTGCAATACACTTTATGTATAGTAACACTTGCAACATGTCTGTGCGCATCTAAGTGCATTTATCTCCCCTCGAATATCCATTCAGATAACATTCGGATAACTCGAACATTTGTATCGCAAGTTTTTATCGAACCGGATTATGCAATTTCGCCAGCAATCGAACATGACCCGCCTAATCTCCAGGAACCGGCAGGAGTATCGTAAAATATTTTTCCACGCAGAAAATTACGCTGTTCCGCGAGGGGGCAACGTCTCCTTAGAACAGAAACAACGGATAGAGCATGCTAGACGCTCTCGTACTATAGTGGCTCTTTTGCGGAATATCGATGAATAAACAGGCAGAATTGCGATAAAACGCCCGGGGCTGTCCGTGGCCAGCGCGTTATGCATGCGAAAGAGCAAGGGTAAATGACGGAGGTGGCAGCGTTGATGATGGTGGTGATGCAAAACATGATAATAATAATGACGACGTAGACTTCGTCGGGAATGAAACGGACACGCGTCTACCCGCGTTTCACTGAATTTTATACGAGCCCTCTCCTCAACTAGCTGAATGAAACGTCTACTAGCTGAAACTCGATTATCTGTACTTGATGGTTTCATTTATTATAAGCATTTTTTAAACACATTGCTCTACTATATTATTTGACCAGTAGGCGACCGATTGTCGTTTAGAGTTAAAGGGAGTCGAAGGGAAACTGGATTTTCCTTTTTGTTGCTTGCGTGATCTGGGAACGCTAAATGCGCATGTCGAAAATATTGGGAGGGCGAGCTGAAGTATTTTTAGATAAAATTTTAAATTTGCACGATTTGTCCAATTAGTAAAATAGAGACGCGCGCTGTCGCAGGTTAAATTGATAAATTGAAAAAGAAGAACCAGCTGAATCCTCCAGAACCAATTGTTGAATCAAGTTATACCACCCACGTGATTCACTTCCGATCGGATTACGTTTGCAAAGGGTTCCATTTACTACGTCCCTCGGCTTGGCGTTACTACATCGAAGATCTTAATGCTACGCTTAAATATACTTGAAAGGGGAGATCGTTTATTTCCCGTTTCAGTCGCTAAATGATCTGGGATTATTGTTAAGTAGCACGCCATTTTCGATTCACCTCGAGTATACTGCGAGATAGATCGATATTCGATTCCAATTGATTTTCAACGATCAATTAATTTTAAGCGAGCTCGCCCAGAATGATTACGCAAAGTAATGGATTTCTTTGTATAATGACCATGACAAAGAATGGTGCAGCTTTAATATAACAACTATTTGAAGCTTCAATACCAATGATGTGCAAAAATGATTAATATTGAAGCAAAATATCTATATGTACTCTGAAATTCGAATGTCACTCCAAAGAATTACGCGCTTTTCTCTTTAATTAAATTAACATACGTAATATAATTAAAAGACGGAAAATGAATACAAATGATAATTATAATAGGAGAACAGTACTCGACATTTTTTCCGCCGACTCTAAAGATTGTTATGCGTGCACATACTATTAAACATACGAAGTGTCCCAAAGTACTCGGAAAGAAACACGATTTCTTGTAGATCGTAGTGCATGAAAATATACTTGAAATATCTCGTTGCAGGAAGAGTACAGCCAACGCAGACGTCTGTCCACTCCCAGCGGCAGTCCCAGTCCTCCCAGGCCGACAAGGCTGTCAAGATCCACGGGTACACTCACCAGGGACGAGGAATCCTTTCGCGAGTCTAGCAACACCCTCACCCGGGAGAACCAGGGGCAAGAAGCCGAGAGGAAGGGCTGGTTCAAGTCTTTGTCTAGGAAGAATAAGTCAAACATCAAAGTAAGTAGTAAACTCGACGAGAAGCGTTGCTCCTTTGCATAATAGAATTATTACTGGTTGGACCATATAGATATGGCTAAAAAATCATTCATATTTTAGTGCATTATTATAATATCAAAGTGACAATAACTGATAATCAGTGACAATAATAATCATAATAATGCCGATGAGAATAAAGCATACTCTTTAGCACTCACGTTCATTGTAGTTGTACATGTGAAACGAACGTATGTATCCCTGAAGGATATAAGGAAAACCAGACTAATCGTACCGATAGATAGTTTGAATCGTTGGAATGTTTCGGATCTTTCGAAATTCTTTCATGTCCCACGGAATCAAGGAGTACCCGTCAGAATAAATGGAAATTCTTTACCTTCCCACAATACGTCGAAATTCAATTAACAATTCTTCACATTACCAAACGAAAATTCGTCACCGACGACAAGTAAATTATCCTTATTTATCTCCTCATACACCTGATTCTCCGTCCACCTGCAACCACTCGAAAAAAACGGACGGGGGCTGACAACTTCGTCGTCAGAATTATCCAAAATGATCACCAACCCTTGCCCTCTTTCACCGTTGTCGAAAATAACTCAACCCTCGAGTAAAATCTTAGCAACGGAAGTTCTTGCTCCACGAGCCAAAAATTCGTCCTGCGTACCAGAAACATTTCTTCCCACCCCCGCCATTTCCACGCAGAAACAGGCATTGAAATCCTCTCGAACAACCGTGGAAGAGGTTCGATCGTTCTTCTACACAGAAGAGACCGAGGGGAAGTGTAGAATTTTTGCGAGTTACATCCGATAACGAGCGGACGGATCGTGGGTCCGGTTATCGGGTTCGCGGCGAGCCGAGTGAGCCGGCTGGCGCATTCATCAGTCAGCACAGGTCGCTACGAAGCGGAGCCATTAGGCCGGTACAACCTCCAATTACCAGTTTGATTAAATGCTTAACTAACTCCGCGCTCTGTGGTTTAATTTAATCGCGAGATTAAGTGCCGATCAGGGGGCTGCCTAGCTTTAACCATCGTCCGCGGAATAATCTCTGTGTCAGGCAACGATTCCGATCCTCTTCTAACCGCTTCGATGGGCTGACTTGGCTCCGTTGCCGGGCCGTTCGAGATGATTGCGTGCGCGTGAATTTCACTGTGGACGATGATCTATCGTGGATGAGTCGATAGGCCCGGGAACGAGAGAGGATCATGACTCATGAAGGCGCCACGGGATGGAAACGAGCGGGAAGCAACAATTTTTCTCGTCCCGCGCGTAGAGAATACACCTTTGTGCTCGGCATTATTGTATTTCGTAGGTACAACGTCGAAGCATATCGCGCCGCTCTGCCCCCCTTTCAATCCCTTTCTTCCGTTCTTTATTTTCGGCTAAACGCGCAGGACGCGCACATTTTCTACGATTCTGTTCCACGTCGGAAGGAGATATGTATAGTATATAGATGATACTCGTGATACACTTAGTATTCTGTTTCTGTTTCTGTTTGATGGCTCGATTTCCTTGTTCGTTGTTCCTTGTCCTAAGCTTACATACCCCTTATGTACCCCTTTGAATACTTTACTCCGTTGTTGTTCATTTTTATATTATGGTGGGAGTCCATCCGACCGCGTTACCGTTGCTTGTAAGCATTTCGTTGTTTCAGGCGGTGGACAAGAAACCTAGGATACCGGAAAGCGAGATCCTGACCACCGGAACCGAGGACGAGGAAGCCTCGTCTGCGCCCGAGCGGGTCTGCGTGCAGAAGAATTTACGTTTCTTTGGAGACACGGATCAGGAATCTGTTTCGTCTAATAGAGATCGAAGGTAACGTAGATGATTTTTGTTTGCGATGCTTCGTTTAAGTAAAGGATTCTAAGAACCTTGAAGGAAATATGGCACGGTATACATGCTTAATAAGGAGAGACGACGGCGGCATATATATTTACCTTTGCTTTTTGTACATTGCAGGAATAAACGAGACGACCATGCCTGTTCGGGGCGTGATGTTACGAATTCCAGCCGCCACAATTTGGGCATCCTGTCTCCACCCCGGAAACCACCAAGGCTCGCCGAAAGCGCGCTGTCTTCCGGTGAGAGTACAACAGGGGATAGCAGCCAACAGAGTCAGAACTCTCAAAGATCGCAGAGATCTGTCGTATATCTTCACGCTGCTACAGGTGAACCGTTTGCAAACCTGTTTTACGAAATTATGAAAACGCTGGTTGTATTTAAAATAAAAGAAAAGGATTGTACCGTCACGGAACGCTCATATTTCTATCTGGCAATTGAAAGAAACAGTTACGAAAGTTTGTATTACAGTTGTGCTACTCTAGCACTGTTTCCACTGAATGGTACAAACTTAAACTATCGACAATTTCCACACAATAAAGAACCTTCCCCTATTTTTCTGTCGCATGCTAGAGTTTCATAATTATTATTTTTTAACGAAATACTACGTTCTTTGCATTTCTGAGTATCGTATGCGCGACTATTTTCTCATACTAATAATTCTTCCATATATTTCAGTGGGTGAAATACCTGGCCCCAATGAGAGACGCAGAGCAGCGAGTAGAGAGGAATTAAATCGGCCACTTCAGTCGCACACGAGAACAGTATCAAGGAGCGTGAGTGTACTCGCGCCATGGAAGCCCAGGCACTACAGGGAACCATTCGAAATAAATTATGATCAACAACTTCATCCAAAGCCGATGACGACCATGAGGCGTCGACAAAGAAGTCGCGAAACGCTAAATCGACGGGGAAAAGACATGCGACGAAGCAAGGACAATCTCTCGAAAACAGGTAAAAATCGCGCACAACCATCTAAATATGTACATAAAATAACGATAGAAAGTTCCACGAGAAGTCAAAAGTATAAATTTGTATTACCATAAAATGATTGCGACTAAATGAAAATATTTTTTCGTTAAAAATTTATTATTTTTATAGAATGCTCATAATTTATATAGCATATGTAACTTTTTTTAACGCTAGAACTACCAAGCAAGTCAAACTGACATGTTTCAGATTTTTTGCTTTAAATTTATTATATATTATATAATAATATATAGGTATCGTTGTAGCAATTTATGATGACTTTTAATCAGACAGAATGGCAATTCTATACCTCTATTAAATGTTCATTCAACGACTTTCGTGTTCTTAATCTGTCTAACGTAGGCGATCTAAATGGTACCAAAATCTATCGGTAATTCTGGTGTTAAACATGTAACACGTTTGAATTATTTTTCTATTTAAATGCAAGAACTTTTAATTTGAAGATTTATTTGGAAATAATCACTTAATGTTATACTATTGTTATTTTGTACAGGCACGATCAATCGCAGTACGCTGAAATCGAAGGACAAGCAGAAGGTGGACAGAACCGTTTCCACGGAATCGTTGGCCACAAAATCACGAGGCGTTAACTCGAAACCAGAGCTAAGCAGGTCCACATCGGTTCCACGCGATCCGAACAAGAGTGCGGGATGGTTCAAGCTGAAAAGCAAGAAATCTCGGGCTTGAAGGAGAGGCCATTGATCAATGCTAGTCTTGAGTTTCATAAGTAATTCGTAATCGTAAGGGATTAACGATAAAACATGCGTCATTCCATCGCCGTGTTCACGGTGAACTTAATTGTGAACGAGTTATTATTTTATTATCATTTTATTTCCTGTTTCTTCTAATTTACAATGCGATCCTCCTCGGAACACGAACAACTTAATAATTATTTGAATAATTCTTATTAACCGAATAAAGGAAGTTTGCAGGTTTTCTGTTTTTTTTTAATGCGTAATCATTGTAACTGCGATTAATGTAATATTTAATTACAATGTGACTTTTGTGAACCACATTGCGCTTATCACTGTTGTAAACGATTTATATATGGTCACATTGCGGATTCGTGAAGAAATGTAAAATTATTTGAATATGTAGACACATTGTTGAAACATTAATTCTTAGTTGTTTCATTGATTGACATACTATCCTTTTGTCGCGTGGTAATGAACGAGTAGTATAAATCAACAACAGGAGAGGATCAGCAAAAAGAAGTCGGACATGTGGAATATGTGTAGCATTCAGGTTCGTTTGAATGGGTCATTCGAAAGTCATAGTCCACCGTACCCCTTTGGAGCCTTCTCTCTACCAAATTTAACTCATTAAATTTGTTGCTTAAGATGAGATTGCATTCAAAACAATAGTACATTACTACCTGCTTCTTTTCATAATAAGCGTTTTTCATCGTCTAATAAATTCACAATAACATTCAAATAATAAGAATGCATTATATATATGTGTAATGACAATAAATTGTGAACGTAAAGCGTGTGGTTTATAAAAACGGAAGAAATTAATTTCATTTCACCGTGAATCAGAGTGCCATTTCCGTTTTTTATCTTTTTTAAGTATAGGTACACATTTGTTTCAAGTGAAATCAAAATTTTTCGAACGCGCAACATACTACTTTAATCTACCGACACGAGTGTAGCAGGTAATATGTTTTAAGATAAGCGATAGCGTAACTGCATGAAATGAAGAAAGAAAGAATATTTGGTAAATTGTGTATTACAACACCCATCATGATCATGTTGTACATGAAAATAATTAATAATTATATATGTATAATTTTTAAATGTTTATTGTGCATAGATTAACTCAATCTTACTTACGTATACTAATTGTAAATATTTGTAATAATAATCTTTATTTCTAACTATCTTCAGATTTACTTCATTGTATTCCACTAAATCTTTTTCTACGACTGTCAATAGTCGCAACCGACAATTTTCTAAAGTAATCGTGCAAATAAAATAGTACTAGCAGTAAAACGATATCACAGAAAAAAGAAGTAAATAAAATTGGATCTGTTTGACTGTGATATACTACTATACAATTTCTATAAATACATAAATATCGGGTGTCGAATTGAAATAAGTAATCTGCCCACGACTTTCAACCCTATTTGGTGCTGTTTATGATACATGTATATATGGACGTTTATTATTCGTATGTAAATATCACGGATGTCGACAGTTTGTATCGTTCTATCGGTAAATTTATATTATCTATTAACATAGTTCTTAATTTTTTTTCGTAAATGTAAGGAAAAAAATGTTAAATCCCTGCAATCCAAGTCTCAAGAATGATTCTATTTTGTAACACGATTATTAATTTGAAATAAATAAATGAGCATAATACCAAATATTTTCAGTGCTAATAAAAAGTCACAGTGTTATGTATGTCCTACGCATTTTCACAAAAGCGTGCAGTCGTTAGTAATTAATTAACAACAATATAATTATTTAAATATATATTAAATATTTAAAAAATCCTACATAAATTTCATTAATGATCATTTTAATAAAGATCGTTAAAAATTGATAAAACCTCTACAATTTTTGGTATTAACTCAACTAATAATAGAGAGCTATATCAAATTACAGCAGTTCAGTACTTTCTATTTTATCCCAGCAGCACAGGACTGTTCCAACCAATATCAATATCATTCCAATATACGTATCTGAAAATTTAAATAACAGGCATGATGTATGAAATACATTGTCACGCGTTAAATAATAACAAATTGTGTGCTAACTTCTATGTATCTTTTCTTCACCTAAGAACCAACCAGTTACCGCAGTTATCACAAAGGTAAGAGAATTGGTAACTGGGACAGCCAACGATATATCCGCATCAGACAGAGTTAAAAAATATAATACCGAACCACACTGATTAACGAGGAAGGGTATAAGGTACTAGATATAATTGATATAAGATACAAATAAAGCTCATTAATATAACAGCGATACATTTATATCTCTTTGAATAATAAGGATCTTAATAGAGACCTTTAAATTTGTAATAAGAAATGCAAATTCTTTGAAGAATTGTCCAAATTTGGAAGATGATTTCACATTTTCCAAACCCTTTGCACCTTTCTTAATAAACGGATTAGTTGCACCCCATAAAAGTGCAACAAACATAAGGCACACAATACACTCTATAAAATGAAAGAGATATTTATGTTCATTATATACAATAATTTACCTAAAAAATGTACTATTTCGACGGATATAATAGAATGGTCTTACCTAAAGATACAGACATTTTTACTATAATTCAATATTCAGTCGATCCTAAATTATTAATGTATAAAATACAAAATTGTTCAAAAAGTTATCGCATATTTAGTATTTTCGTTACTTCTTATGATGCAAACACTGATATGTATTTATAACCGCAAAACTATAGCAGAAATGTAATTGCACTGTGACTACCCGACATTGGTCATCAATTACTATTTACATATTGCGTTGCTTATTACCAGGAGAATTGATAAGTACTCTCATCTAAACTATTCATTTTGTACAAAATCTAAGGATTAGAAATTAATAAATCCTTGTAAACATATATCGCAATTCGATATCTGTCCGATACGGAATATAATCGATTGTTAAAGTCGTTCCTAACTTTTAAATATATATATTCTGTTACGGAGCAATCTATACATTAACATATTTATACTCTTTATATAGTTTATAGGTATTGATATGTAAAAATTTGTTTTAATAAAAACAAAAAATATTTCTGAATAAAAATTCGGATCACTATAAACTTAAAAACAGAAAACTATTCTACTGTTTCATAGTCAATATGTATGACCGAAAACTTTTTTATGAGCCACAAATTAACAAAGTTAATTACTATATATTATTCCATTTCTTTAGTAAATAACATTTACCCGCAATTGATCTTAAACATTTAGACAAAAATATCCGTGTTTATAACCATTTCAATGTGTGCTCGCTTGTAAAACGCATAAAATAATAATTATGGGTCGCATGTGCATGTACTATACACGCGGCCAATAACTCGGCTGTTATATTGCATATAAACTGTGAAAGATTACGTGTTTCCAACGATGTGATGACATTTTTGCGTAATGAATTATACTAGTTTGTTTAACAACAATAAGAAGTTATTAATATTTGACAGGTTTAAAAGAAACACTTTGCTGTCGCACAATAACATTAATATTATTAAGTAATTATAATCCATAGTTTTGTGACATCTCTTCGCAATAATGTATCAAAATATAACCTAACTTATAAAGAAAAAATATTCTTTTATCTAGAAAATGTCCGCAGAATTGAAACATTCAGATGGCAATATGCCTTTGCCACCTGAAAAAATGCCGAAATGTTGGAATGAAGAGGAGAGAATGAATTCTTTATTTGCTCCTTTTCGAAGTAAATCAGCTAACCAACAAGACTGGGCATCAAAATATAAATTTTGGCAAAATTTTATATATGAATGGTTGAAACATAACAAGAGATGCAGTTTCATTATTGCAGATTTAAGTACAGCCTTTAAAAGGAAGGGTTGCACTCCTCTTTCTTTACAGACTGTTGTTGAAGAGCTTCTACGGTAACATGGAATATGAAAATAATATAATTAAAAGAGTATGATCTTCGAGTAGTTAGTAATATATAATTTTATACTCATTCTATAATATTGCAGAAACAATGAAATAGTTTCAGAGAATGAATTTTTAAAAGAGCCTTGCGAATCATGGACTGCATGGTCCATTGACATATTTGTGAAAAGACCACTTACATGGTCATTTTCAATGGTTAGAAGTTATGTTGGAAGCAATGAAATTAATAAAGAGACCCGATATATACATTTACAAATTGTCAAAGAATTTGGGACTGTTATACATTCTATCTTAGAAGAGAGGAAGGAAAATGTTCTTATACCATTCTCTGAGCTAATGAAAAGTTGTAAATCTAAGATAGATGAAAATATCTCGCATAACACTGTAATGTTAGTTTTAATATGGTTAAGACGCGAAAGGAAAGTGGTTTTCAGAAATAGCGATAATCAAAATGAGTTACTAATTAAAATTGCTGTACATTCGTCGGATAGTGTTACACAAATTGAGGAGGGACTATACAAGTTGATGAAGCAGGAAGATGCACTCGTGAAAGAAATAGAACTCATGGAAGAAGAAAAAATTAATATTATTAATGAAGCTAAATCGTATTTAGCTAAAGGTTTGCGACAGGTGGCAAAAACACGTCTAAGGAAAAAGAAAGAATTTGAAAACGCAATTGAAAAACGTGCACACAGCCTTGAAAATATTCGAAGTCTCATATATAGCATTCAAAATACTCACACGAATACTGCAGTTTTATCAGCATTCAAGACAGGATCTGATGTTCTGAGAAAGCTTAATGAAAGTGGTTTATCTGAGTCTAATGTTAGAGATATCATGGATGATCTTTCAGATGTGAGTGTATTTCAAATGACGAAAATTAGTTTATTGTTATTTGCAAATATTATCGTTTGTGTACATTTCAGGCCTTGGAAGAACAAAAAGAAGTACAATCCATGTTATCAGAATCTTTAAAGCTTGATGATTCAAATACTGATTTAGAAGAAGAATTGGCAGAATTAATGAATGTTGATGAAAGTCTTCTTCCTTCTGTGCCAGATGCAGAATTAAATTCTAGTATCGATGAACTGGAAAAGAATTTAAAAAATTTACACGTTGAAGGTAAAGTATTTATAATATCTTCTTCATTTATACATCTATAATATTACGTTACTATTATGTGATATATTCTTAACTTTTTACAGGATTTATGACAACCAATGGATCATCAGAATCGTCAAGAAGGGTTCCCAAGAACAAAATTTTAGTACAACAAAAGGATGTGTGATAATAAATATTCCTCGATAAGAGGTTTGCCTATCTTTGATAGTTGCAAAACTTATTTATTTACGTTTTTAATACCAAAAATGTATAGTATTTTCGCATACTCGGTGTTATTTAATGGATTGTGGCATACATGAATTTCGTGTTTGTAATAGAATAATAACCAGAATTTTAAATGCCGTATTTTTTCTGCAATTTTATAAAAGTACATAACTTATACCTATAACATTTTTTTAAATATTGTCTAACGATCTCCTTGTATATTCATACGTTTTTAACATGTAAGTGCATGTAATATAATCTCACATTTGTTTTTATTAAATAGATTTTTAATATTGTGTAATTCATGATATATCTAATTATTCTATAACTTCAGCGACATAAATGAATATTATACGTATTTGTAATATGATGATGTTATATTAACATAATGAATATAGTATGAACATTGTAAAAATACTGTATCGTACTTGTGTATTATTGTGATGAACAGTTCTATAGGATTCTCATTTAAAGCGACTAGGTATTACAGGACAGGTAGCAAGCGGTATTTTTGATTCAACCTTAATGATAATGTCTTTAATCCACGACATATAATTCGAGACCCGTGTGTATAAAGAATACGAATGACTGTCACAAATCCTTGTTCCTCCTGATATCGTTGTGCGCAGACTAATGCTTACTATGCCCTTTATGTACCAAAGCCCATCTACCTTGAAGACTAAACCCCCACCGCTGTCACCATCACAAACTGATGAACCTGTAATTATTTTTACCATATTTTGATACAAGATAAATAGAATATTCTAAATTTAGATATACATATGTACAAGAAATATTCATAAAGCATCCACCTGTTTTAGAGCACAATTTTTTACTAACCGTTGGTATAACCTGCACAAAACTTATCCACTGTAGCATATTTTACAGTCTCAAGAGTAGTGCTGGTCGATTTGCATACACTTAAGGAAACATATGGCACAGTAAGTGCTTGTAAAACATAACTGGATGAGCCATAAGCAGTTCTTCCAAACCCAGCTACTTTGCCAGAATTTCCTACTTCTAATACAAATGGATCATTAGATGCATCTAAACATATTGGTAGCAATAAAGAAGTGAACACAAACGTTTGTGTAATTTCTAGTAGAGCTATATCCGCAGCATAATTTCCATCAAGACCATAGTAATCACAGTTAATGTGCATCTGTTTCACCTGTAATACAAATATTTTAAGACACATAGTAATAGTTAAACTAATAAATATATGCACACCTTAGCTTTTTTCACTGTGAGTGTGTTATGAAAAGATGAATTATATTCTCTATAAATATTGCCTGTCATTATATAATATTTTCCAGGATCGTCTACTTGTTTCTTGACCTCATCATAGATACAATGTGCTGCAGTAAGTAGAAACCTATCATGTATAATAGTTGCACCACAAATAAATTCTTTCTTTGCAGTAGGAGTCTCTGCTATATAAAGTGTAGCATGCCATGGAAATTCTGCAATCTTAGGGCGAGTTCCATTCACAATAAGTGGCGTTGTATCTAGAGATGGGACACCGCATACTACAAAATATGTATTTAAGTCATTCAATTATCCATAAATAATTAGCAAGCTGTTATTATTCCGATTTTAATAATAGATAGCAGTCCACAATTATTATAAAGTTTATCATAATTTATTTTATATTCAGTTACTTGTATAGAAATTACTTAAATACTAACTTATTGGAAGTAATTCATATATTTTTAAATGGACATTTTATACGAATAGGTATTAAGTGAAATTTTTATACGATATAAATAATAATTTATAATATACTTTGATCAACATTTTCATGCACAATATTTTAAGTGATGTTTCATAGTATACATAAATATGCCTAACACAAACGTTATCTAAACTATTGGGAAATTAAGCTGATTACTTTAATAATTGCGATATATATTTTTTAACAATCTCTAATGGTGTTTTTTTTATCACCCGTCATCCAAATCTAACATCAATGTCTGGATCACTATTTCTCTCCTTGTTTATATAAAGAACTACTTTATCATCAAAAACTTCTATTAATGTAGAGTCACTTTTTCGGTCAGTTTGCAATGAGACAGATGTAGTATTAACATAAATATTGATAGTTATCGGACCTGGGACACATCGCATCGGTTCTGGTTCCCATTGACCATTATCGTTACATCTAACTCGTGATCTTGAAAGTAGTGTTGTATCTTCACGATAACTATTACGGCACTCCAATGATGCTAACGTCTGAGGCAAAACAGGAGTTTCACAGGGCACTGTGTTACCATACATTGTGCACCTAGCATTTGTTGAAGCTGACAATAAACCTCTACAACGTACTTCTGTAATACATGAACGTAGTTAACAAACAATACTTCCAACAATTATATATACACATATTCTTGGTTCAATTTTCATACCTGTACAGACTGGAGTATTTAACCATGTACCTTTTGGACCACAAAAGACAATAGGACTACCCCTTATCTTATAACCAGGAGTACAATTATAAATTAAATATGCTCCCCGTTCTAAGCGGGTGCCTTGTTCAAGATCACAATGATCACATGTTTGAGCATCTTGTTCATTATTACAACACTGTGATTTGTGTAACTTCCAAAAACCATTTTTTGGTTGCGGTGGTACAACGCAAGATGTAGGACGCCAGGAAGGGGTTGTTGAAGATGTGGTAATTGGTCTACGGGTTGTAATCCTTGTTGAAGATGTGGTAAGTGGTCTACTGGTTGTAGTGATTGTTATAATATTGCACAATCTAGGATCTTCATCTGAACCATCGACACAATTTGTAACTCCATTGCACTTCAAATCACCATCGATGCAAGCACCGTAGTGACAACGGAAAAAGAACTGTGAGCATCTATAAAAATTGATAGTATATATATAGATATGCTACATGTATAGCTAATGAAAAAACTACATTTTCTGTATTTCTTAATAAGTTGATGTTGATGAATGTGAAGAAAACATTTATATAGTACAATAGAGTTGTGATTAAACGACTCATGAACTGTCGACCATCTCAATCATACTGAGCCTATCCTATATCCTAATTATAAAATGTATCACAAAGAACTCACTTCAATTCTGAGTTGTACCTTTCAATTCAGTTTTTAAGTACAAGATTATTCAATATTAAGTATAAAACATGTTTTTAATTATACCTTTCCAGATCTCAATTTACACAGTTTAACTAACTGTCAATCACTATGGTTAATCAAGGTTCTACTGCACATTGATATTTGTAACTTACTCCTGTAACTTACGTAAGTGATCCACATTGACTAAATGTTTCATCTGACACATCTCTGCAATCTGCTGCGCCATCACATAAGCCACTCTCGGCAATGCACTGACCATTATTACATTTAAACTGATTACGTTCACACGATGTAGATGCATTATTTGAGGAGCCTGTACATCTAGCTAACATTTCATCGCTATTATCAATACAATCTTTTATTCCATTACAAGTTGCATCTCCATCTACACATGCACCATATGAACATCGAAATGCGTAATCAGGGCAAGTAATTTCAGGTTTACTACATTCTGCATATGTTTCATCAGACTTATCTTTACAGTCTGCTCGTCCATCACATAATAATTCACTTGCTATGCATTGCCCATTTTTGCATTGAAATTTCTCAATACTGTTAGAAAAGCACTGATAAGCTTAATATATTCATTTAGATATATCTATTGGTTTTTTGCACATTAATATTAAGGGTTTTTTGAACTCACCCACAGTTACTTCTTTGGGCATATCCATATTTTGTTAAACCTAGGAAACAAATAAAAAAGATGCTATGACAAGGGCATTTAAATTTTTATCTTAATTCTTCTTCCTTTTTTATATTAATATAAAACAATTATTAATAGAAAACAAACAAATAACAGAAGGCAGTGTAATTGCATTCCATTATTTTATACTGGTATCATTATTGCATACACACTTATCATCTTTGATTACAATGTATGAAAGACTTTCAAAGTTCAAGGTCACCACCAAACTGGTTTCTGATACTTATGAAGCATTTGAAGGTTTTTTGTTTTATCACATTGAAATTATCAATACACAAAGGAATATTATAAGTTGCCCACTGCCCTATTTCCATTTAACTAGTTCATACAAAAACAATGCACACTGTTTAAAAACAAATTAATCACTTACAAGAAAACAACTTTCATAAAACAATTATCCCAGAAAAAACGATATTTTATCTATGAAACAATTGTCTTTTTTAAAATATGTCATAAATATGTGAATATTGTTCTAGATTATAAAAGAAAACGGTTTTATTTTCTCATATTTCATTACTTAAAATATCAAATTTATTTAACAATTTGGAATGCCTGCATTCATTTCCAATTAATACAACATTAACAACGAATACGCTATACAAAATTGTCAAAATAAAAATTTAAAAATTCGTTTTAATGCTCAAAATTATATTTTTCATTTGTTTTAAGATGCAATGAATTATTCACAGTATATTACAAATATAAACAAAAACTTAGTTACTTACTACATGCAATTGTTAAAAGAATTATTATATGCCTCATAATAAAGACGGGTATTGTAAAAGAGAACTTCGGCACCTTCTTTATTCGGTTCCAGTCGATCGTTTACTGATCCTGATTCAATCTGGAATTACCCGACTCGGACAACACGTCCAACAAGTATTTGTGCCTGTGTGCGTGTTTACGAGGGGAAATACACAAGAACGTATGCAACATCGCAAATAACACACAGCTAATATATCATAGTCTCCGGCAGATACGGGAAAAAAGTTAAAGCACTTATCAATTCCAATTAAATATCAATAATTTAACGATGTATTCAAAGCAAGTTATTCAACAATGGAACGACGTATCAAAGTGAATATACATTTAATCGAATTTTTCTAGTATTTTTTATCGTACATAACAGCATTATAAAAAATAATGAAGCGTAATTATTCACAAATATATTTTAATATAGTTTCGGCGAATGAATACACTGATCTTATAGTAATTGTTCACATGGTGCTGGAGGTTCTCTAAATGCAAATCTCTTTGGCGTGAGGAAGGATGCCAAGAATTTTAACATTCTATATTCAGTGGGTCAAGGTGAAATATTTCATATTAAGTATAAGCATTTTTGACTAATAAATAATATGTACAAATTAGTTGGCAGAAAAGGATACACTTGTTGTGTGACTTCTGTATCTATTATGTCTTGCAGAATGTAATCCTTGTAAAATTTTTCGACTTCATCATTACTTTCGTCCCAATCTAATGTTTCATGAATTCCATCCTTTCCATACTTTTCATTGTAATATGTATAATGCACCTGAGGAATAAAGCCATTAATACACGGATTTCATTATGTACTTAAAACTCTTAGAAAAAGGCTTTTTACAAAATGTAAACTCAATCCTAAGCCTGGTGCAATGGGGACATCAATTCGTTCTAATGAAAATACATCTTTAACGATATCGTTTGTAATGATATTTCTACAAATTCCTATAACCAACGACACCATTTTTCTAATCTGATGCAGCATAAAGCTCTGCCCTTTAACTTCCAGAACTGCAAATTCGGTATTATTTGTTACAAATGTTTCAATACAACGGAAATATATTATATAACGTTTGGCTCTGGGGTCCATTGGTCTCCTACAAAATATTAAAACAATTAAACTAATCTTTATTTATAATATCCTGATCTGATCAAAGAATGTTACTTACACTTTTGCAGTAAAATTATGAAAATTATGTGTACCCTCTAAAAGTTTTAGAGTTTCATTTAATTTATCAAGCATTTCTGGAGTTAATCGAAATTCATTGTAAGGTTTTCCATCTATTGTAGACAGTTGTTCAAGACGTTTCTCTTCATCGATTTCTTCGTCTTCGTTAGTTTGTAAAAAATTTGGATCTTCGGGAGCTAAGGCGAATGTAGGAATGACGTATCGGTATGTTCTAGCATCACATTGATTTTTACTATTAAAAGTTTTTGTCACCCTTTTTATGCCAAATACAGTGATATCTTTTGGAAGGTGTTCATTTATTCCTTCTTTATTTACACCTTCATCTAGAAATGATTATCAATGTACAAAAAATTGTACTTTATTCCACAGTAAAATGGCAAAACTTCTCTTGCATCAATGTCTATATGTCGTTATTTGGACTTTCAGAATCTAGGGAACAATATACTACTTACGCAATTTGAGTGAAACAATTTGCCTAACTGCTGACACTCCTTTGTCTGTACGTGCAGCTCTTTGAAACCTTAATTCTCTCACATCTTCAAATTGTTCCTTTGTAATAAAATTAGCTTCTAGCAATGCAGAGAGTAAAGTTTCTTCTATAGTTTTTGTGCCACGATTAATTTGCATACCCCAATAATTTCTTCCAAGATAACCCAACATAATTACATAGTTTTTCCTTTTAGAAACCCTCTTTGTTTGCAATGCTTTTTGATTTTCAACTTTTTGAGTTTTGATTGCGACTTCATTATTTTCATCAGCCCTTTGTCTTTTAATAGCTTGTTGAACAGTATTCATATTTTGCTGAATATCAACTTCCACAGACATTTTTTTACAAAAGATATTATCTAAAACTAAATATACATATATGTACTAAAAATGGGACACAATATATGAAAATATAAATATTTTATATTTATTGGACAGCTGTGCATTATATAAATTACATTAACTCATAATTAACTTAATTAATAAATTGTGGAATGGAATAACTTACCAAGTTGGACTCTTAAAAAATGAAAGGGACAAAAATTATTTAACATGCGGTGTGTTTTACCGCAAAACATTTGAGTCGATGAAAATATTTTACAATTTTGTTAAAAATTTGAAGCTATCAGTGTCCTGCACGTTTACATTGAATTCAGGCGTTTATAACCTATAAGGTAAAATATATTATCATGTAATAACTATTATAATATTCCAAATTTAATAAACTGTAAAACTTAGAGTATCCGCATTTGTCATAATTAATAATATATGTAAATATATTACCGCTCACCTGCATATATTTATTCATACAGAGTAAATGAGACATAGTGCACATAGTACTATAGTAGTTCTTGAAAGACTACTATAGTGGTAAAAATTACAAGTTTTAAAATTGAATGTAGACGAAAACACGGACAAAATAGAAATTGATGCGGGATATATGTATAGTAATGTCAATAATAAAAAGATGTGAAAGAAAAATAGTAGATGCATATCAATGACTGATATATACATATAATAAAACTATAAATGGACTAAAATAATATAATGATATAGTAAAATAGAATAAGTCTTCAAATATGATACTATTTCCCAAAATTCTCAAATTATAAATATATATATATATGTATAATAATTTAATGAATAATTAAAAAATAAATAGTTTAGAGAATAATTTTCGTTATTCCGCTTAGTATAATAAATTATCTAATTAAGGCTGCAACGTGGGAATTAAGTTGGTTCCCTGCATTCACTTTTACTTCCCCGCAACCCTTTTTGTTCCACGGCAACCCCTTTTGTATGCGACTATCCAGTTGCCTATAATTATTATTTAAATGGTTTTCCTTTTTATTTCTTTCCCTTTCATTTGTGACTTCACCCTATCAGCCATTCGGCGACAGACTAGCAGCAGACTCGCGACAAATCCAGGTAATTCCAGACAGATCCTGTCGATCTGTCATGGAAATATGTCATTAGAAAGGAAAACGAATAAGCTATACAACAAAAAATACCTCGTTGCTGTAATCTTATCCGGTTGACCGTAATAACAATTTCAGTTGTTTAATTGTTTATAACAAATGAACTGCGAATGGAATAATGTTCGCACCTATTGAAGGTGGTATACCATATGCCACCAGGTATAAGCTATAGCTTATACCTCTAGCTTTAATTTATGTCCTGTGATCATTGATGTATATCGCCGGCAAAACGAATTAATCGCATTTGTTTATAATTTATTTAAACATATGCCATTATTTCAGCTTGCAGGGGAGCTACATCAATGATCACGGGACATAAATTAAAGCTATAAACATCAGGTACCATCTCCAATAGGTGTGAACTATATTCCATTCGCAGTTCATTTGTTATGAACAATTAAACAATTGAAATCGTTATTCCAGCCAACAGGATATAGTTACAGCAACGGGGTATTTTTCGTTGTGTAGCTTCTTCGTTTTCCTTTCATTTGACCCTCTATTTATTGAAAAACAACCATCAGGAGCCGAGATAAGAATTTTTTACTCTTCTTATCGACACAAACAGTCGTAAATGAGGTATGTGACGCCATCTCGCGTTGTCGGCCCTTTCGCATTTTTGTGCACCGCCTTGTTTAAAGAAATTATATACAAATGCGATTACATCAACTTGCCGGCGAGCTACACCAACGACCACCGGACATGAATTAAAGCTTGGAGAAAGCTACCATCTCCAACCGCAGTGAGCATTGCTCCATGTGGCGTTCATATGTTATTAACAATTAAACAATTACAATTGTTATTACGTCTAACTACGTTACCTACGACTAACTTACGTCTATAGCCACGGGGTCGGGTATTTTTTAAAGTGTATTATTTAGCCCCTCCCACCTGGGGACTAGCCCTACCCACTTTTAATTTAGCCCCTCCCACTTTTAGTTTAGCCCCCTCCCATCTGGGGATTACCCCCTCCCATTTTGGTTTAGCCCCGCCCGTCTGGATATTAGCCCCGCCCACCCGGGATCAGCCCTCCCACTTTTAGTTTAGCCCCGCCATTTTTAGTTTGGCCCCGCCCACCTGTGGCTAAGCCCCGCCCATTTTTAGTTTAGCCCGCCCACCTGGGGATTATCCCCTCCCACTTTTTGGTTAGCCCCTCCCGCCGGGTCTTTTGGCCCCTCCCTCTCTTAATTTAGCCCCACCGCTTTTAATTTGGCCCCTCCAAATCTTAATTTAGCCCCTCCCGCTTTTAATTTAGCCCCCGCCTTTAGTTTGGCCCCGCCCACCTGTGGATTAGCCCCGCCCACCTTTAATTTAGCCCCGACCACCTGGGGATTATCCCCTCCTATTTTTAATTTATCCACGCCCATCTGGGGATTAGCCCCTCCCGCCGGGCCTTTTGGACCCTTCCTCTCTTAATTTGCCTCCTCCAACTCTTAAGTTAGTCCCTCCCGCTTTTAAAATAGCCCCCCCCCCGCTTTTAATTTAGCCCCTCCCACTAGGGGATTAGCCCCTCCCAGCAGGCGGTTTGGTCCCTCCCGCCAGGGTATTAGCTCCTCCCACGGGGGGTTTAACGCTCCCTATTGTAGTCAACGATGCCTCAAATTTAAGGTCTTGATTCAAGAAACAATCTCCTTCTAATTTAGCATAGCTCCGGGGTATAGTTATACTGTAATTTACAAACAAATAGTTTAATTGTTTATAACACATAAACAGCTAATAGAGTATTTGTAAATTGTTTATTGTGCTGCAGCAGCACCCCTTACCTTTATTTTAAGCTCTCGATCATCAGTCTAACTGCTCCAGAAGCCGAGATAACTGCATTGACCCGGTTTGCATTTTTGTCGATTTTTCAATTGTTAATAACTATGAAACCACTAATGCCATATTGTTGTAACTGTAGGGGAATATATCTGAGGAATGTAAGTGCTGTATGAAAGTTTCAAATTGAGCCCTAAGAAAACGCAACAAAGTTGCAAATAACGTCTCGAGAAATGCAACATTGTTGCAAATTTTTCTCGCGAATTTTTCAACTTTGTTGCGTTTTCGCGAGGCGTTCTTTGCAACTTTGTTGCGTTTCCTAAGAGTTCAAGTTGCAACTTTCTTGTGAATT
The DNA here is from genome assembly GCA_948146005.1 of Nomada fucata. Taxonomy (NCBI): domain Eukaryota; kingdom Metazoa; phylum Arthropoda; class Insecta; order Hymenoptera; family Apidae; genus Nomada; species Nomada fucata. The sequence goes on from OX411275.1 coordinate 13,841,334, forward strand.
TTCTCGAGAATTTTTGCAAATTTATTGCGTTTCGCGATGTCTTGTTTACAACTTAATTGCATTTTATGAAAAGTTGTTTGCAACTTAATTGCAGTTTTCTGAGGAGATGTTTGCAACTCTGTTGAATTTTCGCGTGGTGTTATTTGCAGCCGTATTTCATTTTCGTTAGGCATTTCTTTGCAACCTGGTTGAATTTTTGCGAGGCCCTTTATGTATAGCTGGTTGCAATATGTTTAGTAATGTTGAGGACTACTTTTACAAGTTCTACGCTTGTGAACTTTGTATTTAAAGTTCCTGCACGGTAGTACTTGTTTAAGGAATTCGAATTAGATGTTTTCAAGGATTGTTGTGGTGTGTAAATAAAAGGAGTAGTAAATTCTTTTAATTGAACATTTATTTAAACTAATCAATGGAGATACAAGTTACAAAAGTTTTCTAAGTTAAATTAACAAACTAATGCTTATGAACTATTCTTTTATAAATAATCTAATACTTATAAACTATTCTATGAAGTTAATTTACAATATACCTTACAGATAAAACTCATACTAAAATTTACGTAAGGTAAACCTTAGTTTAAATTACAACGATTCTGTAACTTGTCCATATGTAAATTATTTATTATATCTTTCATTTTATATTTAGCATATTCAGTAGAACTTGTAGTAAAAGTAATATTAAAGTTTATACAAGATCTACCAAATGAACTGAATATAAAATAAAATATATAATAGATATACATAACAGTAAGTTACACAATTGTTCTAAATTAATCTTACGCGCTACCAATTACAAACTACTTTTATACACCAATTTACTATAACTAAAGTATGTGGCAAGAATGATTCTTTCTTCTTTCTTGCATTTACGCATGATGAGAAGTGCCGGTCAATGCTCCTTACTCCTTGCCTCCGAACCTGGAAACACAAAAAATATATTAGTAAAGGTATGTAACCGGAGACAAAAAGATTCTTAAGGGCTATTTAGTGGCAATAGGAGGGCCAAACTAAAAGCATAAGAGATGCCTAGGATTATTTGAAAAGGAATTGAACGAGTTTGGCAATGTGAATTTGATAAGAGCCGAAGTAAAGGAGCTGGTGGACAGCCTTAAAGATACTATGAAATACAATAGCAGGAGTCGGACACAAAAATAAAAGGATATAGATATAACAATTATGCTACGATATAATGTTACGCTAGACGATCTGATGCGTAGAATAAGAGGTAAAGGCTTAGGAATTGAAAACAGGAAGATATACATATAATAGATGTGCAATAAAGGGATGGCTAGTAAGAATATATAGGGCAATATGTAAGGTAGAGATGGTATGAAAGAAAGAGTGTAAGGGAAGAATCAGTAGGCTACGATAGTAATCTAAAGTTAGGTTATATTTCCACTAACAAGAAGTACAAGTTTCGTGGCTACGAGATCCAAATAAAGAAGACTATTATCGTTAGTATGTATTTATTATACACACGAACATTTATTGAAAGAACAAAATATTCAAAGATGTAAATACCATAGCTAAGTAGCTTGGCAAAAATATTTGACGGAACCTTGGTTTGTTATAAACAATTAAACAAGTAAATTAATTGTTACGGGCGAGTCGATAATGTTATTATGTTATTACTATTATAGGTGCATAGCTTATTTCTTTCTCTTTCATTTGACACCTCATGGATTAAAAAATAACCACCAGGAACCGGGATAACAAACTTACAAATAACATCGCGTTTTACAATCTGTCGGTAACGATGTCAGTGACATGAACACTGACGAGATATAGGAATAGACAATTCATCCAATGTATTTTTTCGGCCACGATTTCTGGGTCCCGGGGACCCATTACCATTTCCGTGTCACTCGCAACGTTACCCACAGATTATAGAAAACGATGCGAAAATTAAATAATTTCACAGAATTCTTTTGTTCTTTGCCGTAATGAAAGGCAACAGAGGATATGAAACATTTAATGTTAATTAAAAATCTTTTAATTAAAGAAACACATGATAACAAATTTTCTTATTTCAATTGTACTAGCAATAAATGAAAAGTTTTTAAAGTTACACTCTACATTATTTTCTGACAAATGACAAAAAAAAATTGGGCTAAGAAACGTATATTTTTTTAACACTCAAACAATAAAGTTGCCACAATGAAAAGGATAGTGGCGATAATTGTATACTACAATTGTTAATTGTATAGTTACTAGACAAATTCTTTAGTTATCGTTTTCCTTGGAGCAATTTTATCGTTAATGAAAGACGCAATTTCTTATTTATATTCAACTAATAACAATAACGAAGTGCTAATGACCCTGGTGTCGATGCCACGTTAAACTTTAATTAAAAAAAAAAAAACGAAGGAACTCAGTTACTAATATAAGGCAATTCCTGCGATAAACGTGTCTGCAAACGATTATTGTTTGCATTCGGTTCCGAGCGAAGTGCACTACTCGAGATTTTACTGTATCTTCATAAACATAAGAATGCATTCGACATCCATGATGTTCGAAGGTCTCCGCGATATTGACAACATTGTAGTCGTCGAGTTTAGTCGCGCATTGTCGGTTGGGTCATTGAATTCGGTCGCTCAGTTTTTCATCGCTCGGTGAACTAGTGATAGAAAGTGTGTAGTTAATAATAATAGTATAATATTATTATATTTATAATTCCTTTCCTTTTATGTTAATAATAATCATAGCTGCTTATTCGCAGGTTTCGTGTTCACCTACCTGGAAGTCAACTATCGTAATTATTTGCAACTGAGAAAAAAAGGAAAATAAGAAACTGAAGAAAGACAATCAAATTTTTATTTTGTGAGCAAAGTATTACAAATACACTTTTATAAAAAAATCTATTTAATTCTGTAAAAGTACATTGCATTGTATTAAAATATTACGATTTAGAATAAAAATGAAATACATTACAAAACATGTACTACAATTAATTACATTTTTTCCAGAAAATTATTATTACTTTATTTTTCTTATATTACTAAATATTTTGTAACAATTATATGTAAAGGTGTGTTAATGTTAAGCGGGGTATCTGAAACACCTTATTTGAAATGTAGCATATTCAAGATGTTTAAAACAACTGATTTTTGGACTAGAAAATAAATATTTTAAAAAAGTGCGCTATACGCGACACACGCAATTCATCGCCCCGATGTGATTTCGACACAACTCGAGCCCAACAGAAGGGCATCTCGCGACCAGGCATCGTAGCTCAATTTTTCTACCGCAACGTTGACCGAGAAATAGCTTTCCTAATTCCCCCTAAACATTTCACATATATTCACACAGTCGCATGAGTCCTGTCCCCCCTTCCTCAGTAAATAATAGTTCTACAATTGAACACTGTTTATGAGCAGAGGACGCTGATATCAGTGGTGGATTTCTGAGCCGGTATGTCAGTTAATTTGGGCCACAAAAGTCCATAAGATGACTTGTCTATTCCTGTATCTCGTCTGTGGCCGCGCCTTCAAAATCAAAGTTCCGGATTACATCTTTAATTTAAACAATTGCGTTTTGCACGGGTCCTAGGGGGTATTTTTTAACCGGGTTTATCTTAAATTAAAGCTATGAACCATAGTTATCTCCTATATCAGTTTCAACAATGTCGCATTTGTGGTTTAAAAGTTATTAACAATTGAAAAATCAGCAAAAATGTAATCCGCGTCACTGCAATTATCTCGGCTTCTGCTGGGCAGATTTTAATCAACAATATCTCAAATGAAAGGAAAGAGAATCTGCCAGACGAGAAAAAATACCCTGTTGCTGTAACTATTTGTAGCTGGGCGTAATAACAATTGTAATTGTTTAATTGTTTGTAACAAATGAACTGAACGTGGAATGATGATCACGCCTATTGGAGATGGTAGCTGATACGTCTGACTTTAATTTATGTCGTATGATCATTGATGAATCTCACCGGCAAGTCGAATTAATCGCATTTGTTTATAATTTATTTAAACCAATAACGAATGTACTTGGCGAGTCAAAAAGGCCTATGTTGTAAAGTGAGACGATACGCAATTTGTAGATATAGGTGGACTCCAGTTCTTCTGGGTGTCTTCGTTCAGTTCTAGAGAGCATTTCATGGTAAACGGACATTCCATCAGAGGTATTTTTAATTCACGCAATGAGATAAATATAATAATTATTTTACTTAACACGCTTTCAAATATTTCATGAGCGTATTCATTTGTTATAAACAGTGTAAGTATTTGGAGGAAATTTACGCGGTAACTGCACACGAGGGTCGCTCTAAAAGGGAAAAAATTGTTCCTTGAAGCGAGAGTTTCAATTTGGGACGTCGTTGATTAAAATCGGCCCAGTAGAACGCGGGATAATGTAATTTGTTTAAAGAAACGAAGCACCAGTCGCAGTGACAGATACCAAGCGAATGAGCAGAAAAAAGTTCGCCGGGAGTATTTATTCGGGAAACGAAGCACGCAGTGCTCCAATCAGAATCGCCGAATTTCAACGGGTTACGCGAAATAATGCACTACCTTTCACAGAAAAAATGACCTACGAACGCCTGGACGGTAACGTAAAGTTCATGCATAAAAAGTAATTGAACGGTCCAGTTGGCTCGGTGAAATATGAAACAGATATGTGCGAATTAAATGGTATACACCGTTGAACGAGAAATATCTTCTCTCGCGAAATATATTAAAATCATTCTTGAAACTATCGGAAAGCATCACAGATTACTACGCGGCTTGTCGTCGATCGTACGAGATGCGACGGGAGAAACAATCAGAATCGGGGTAATAGGTGCCAAGAATCGTGTTAAAACGTTTCTTTAAAACCATTTTTCGATCAATTGAAGGTTATAAAGTATTTCAGGGATTATCCGGGATATGTGGGCCAAACGTGTTGCATAGTAAGATACAGTGGAAATATTATGTTTCAATTTATTTCAACTTCTGCCAAGTATCGAAGGATCTCGAAAATCCGATAGTCGTAAAAGATTCTGTGCGAGAAGAGAGTTCTGATTGGACGACGTCGGACTACCATCTGTACATTCGCCGTGTAGCCCGCCCATTCGTCCAGCAGCCAATCGCGAAGCGCTTAGAAGTAACCACCAAACCGAGGGTATAAATACTACGCATTTTCTGAGGAGCAACATTTCGTCTCTGGAGGCCCGTAAGGATGGATTGGATAGTGACTAGTGCAATCAATATTAATTTCATGACCCAACGGTAGCCGAACATGTATGGTGAGTTTTTATATTCTGCCACAATTGACAATAAATAGAGAATGATTATAATAGCACTGACCGTGCCAAATAATAATGCTGAATATTTCTGTTACAGTAACAATTACGCAATCGGAAACAATCCGAAATTCGTAAAATAAACGAAAGCTAGCCTGGCCATCGGCTTCCCGATCAAGTTAGAACAGGCTGATACTATCCGACCTTCGCCTCCTCCTAATAGTACTGCAACGAAGGATTCTGCAGTGTATTGTTGAATCTCTGCGCAGCGAACGGTAAGTCGAGATCCATTTATGTATTCCTTTGTCACACGTCGTTTTAGACCGCGCGCGACTATTTTGAAACGACAACACTTTTTTACCTTCGTGTTTGCACACTTTCCGAATTGAACCATAATTGTATCCCATGAAACTCTCGGTTCAACAAAAGCAGGCGAAAGAAGCGTCTGTAGAATACGAACGGAAGAAACAACTCTCAACAACAAACTGTTCATTTCTGAACAAAAGACACAACTCTGAATTTACAACCGTTCATATCTGAACGCAACGACACTGCTAAATAAATGTACCACCTGTTGCCCTACTCCTCATCCCAAGCTTTGGAATATTGTGCACATACGAATGTCTTGTCAAACATTACCAAAGATTCAGTTGGGCACCGCGAGTAGACAAATATTACACCGAAAACTGTATTCTAGTGGCTTCGCGAACGAATAGAATTATTTTTTGGCGTTTCAAAGATTGGAACGCGAGCTCGCGGGGTGTACGTCGAATACCAAAAAACCTAAGGCCCCGTATAGAATTAATTAAGTTTTTTGTTGTATGCTTGTGTGATCACCCATTAGGTGTATGCTTGTGTTTCCCTCGTTAGGCGTGTGCTTGTGTGTCCCCCTTTTTGGTATGGTGTTGGGTGATCACTTCTGTAGGTATATGTACGAATGTGGACCGATTTAGAAAAACTTAATTAATTGTATTACGGAAACTGGGTGTCGCATTGGTTACGTCGCGTTTTGTAATAAACATACATTATAAAGGCAGCAGCGAATTGATATTTCATTCTTGCATCGCCAGTATATAAATATTGTACCACGTCTAAATTATATTCGTGTGGCCACGCGAATTAATCAAATCGAATGATCTTTCGGCGTTTCCAAGAAGTGAACACGTGCAGATCCATCCGAGCGAACGCCTTTGTGTCAGTGTCGCGCGATGTATATATGTAAACAGCCGGACGAAACCCGATACTTTCCTTCGCGGAGATAAAGTCGGAGTATGGGGGCCCACTTCTTCGAATAATCGATGTATTCCTTCGAAATGCAAAAATAGATTTTTATTCCAGTTAATCGTATTTCTGAAAGGATGTTTATTTGGAGAATAAACACTGTTGTTGGTACCGCGGAAAGGTAAAACTGCGTATTAAAAATCTAAATAAAAATTCCTGCAACAGCTTTCTCTCAGAAGAATTGTGATCGCGAATTGTGTGCTATCTTCGTACTGGTTTATTTCCATCGTAATGAATATTTTCAGCTGCGCTGCAAAGAGATTTAAACTGACAACCTAATCGTGCCTCACCTTCGCACGCAACGGAAAAACATGATGCAAACAGGAAGTGCTCTGGAAGAAGGAAGAAGGAAGAAAGAAGAACGCGTGAGTACGCAACGTACTCGCCAAGTATCGTTCTCTAATACGTATATATAGGGCACATAAAATTACAACCAATCTTATTAATCCATTTAATATGAAACCACAGATTACTCAGATGCGCCACTTTTTTTTCTTTTTTTTTTCATGGGAAATGAAATATACAATAATAATTGCGCCAGATGAATGCATTGGTACGATTAGAATAGGAATGGTTAGTAACCGGGCAACTGAAATGTTGAACTGACTGAATGTATGATTAATATGAATTTTATGACGTGGAACGAAGAGTGCAGCATAGGGACACAGATTTAGGATCTCCTATTATTCTAATGAACACAATGTATTATTATAAATGAAAAATGAAATTAGACAAATGCAACAGGCGCACGCGATATTTTTTATTTTTATTTTCGAAATACTTAGATCAAATATCACACAAAAATAACGAAGCCGCCTTTTATATCTATAGGAATACTTATATATGAATAATAATAGGAGTACTTATATATGAATATGAATAATAATAATAATAAATAAAAGTACCAATGCCGGTAGGTTTAGGGTCTACAAAAATGTAGACACGGGACGGGAAAATGTCAAGTGAAAACGGAAAGGCGCCAGTTTTTGGATTGTAATGCATAGTGAGAGTAGACAAGTACGAATATTTTTTTTTTAATTTTCTTGCAAATGAATGCTACAATTCGTACTATACGGCTGTAGCTGACCTAACAAGAAAATAAGAGCCGTAAGTTTTTTTTTTTAATTCAAACTCGAAATACCAAGCACCCGTTCCACGTACCTATATATGAAATAAGAATAATGCTATATACTATGCTATGCGGCTATTTCAATTTATACGGAATGTTCTTTAAGCTTTTCAATCATTCAATTTTCGTATTAAATGGAAAATAATGTTGGTTGCGTTGTACTTATCGGTATCTATACGGTATCGGTAATCGTACTGCTTCATAGTTATCGGAGGTAGCATTATGTGGCCGGCAAACAAAAGTATATCCCGGGTTAATTTCAATTCTTATTCCATTTCTCACATGGAAATTATACATATAGATATAGTATTAATTAAGTTTTTCTTTCTATGGTTGCGTGATCACCCATTATGTGTATGCTTGTGTGTTCCTATAATAAGTGTATGCTTGTGCGTTTTTCGATTATGGTGTGTCTTGTGAGTCCCTCTTTTAGATCGGTTGTTGGGTGATCACTCCTTCGGTCGTGCGCTTGTGCGTTTCCAATTCAGGTGTATGTATGTGGTGTGATTTAGAAAAACTCAATTAATTTCATTACGAAAACGGGTCTCTGCGCTGGTTCTATTTGCTTTGAAAATATTTGACAAAGGCGCCCGCGACATGTTTTTTCTTTTTTTTTCTTTCGAAAGACGTAGAAAGTCGCTGCTGTTCAATGTAGTTTGGTGTTCGATAATTATTTTACCTCTGCCTTGCCACTAATGCTGCCAACTGCCATATATAAATTCCATTTTTCCTTATAATTACTAATTCTGATAATTAAATTGCTAATAAATTGCTAATAATTATCGCCGTTTCTGTTTCAGGTCCGTTCGTATGTCTATATGCTGTTATCGATTATTGATTGATTGATATTCTGTTATGTCTATGTCTGTTATTTATGTCTACATTCGCTGCCCGGCAGCGGGGTTAAAGTAATTTTGTGTGCTTACATTTACACATCCTTTCAGCTTCCAATTTAGGTTGTATCATCGATCTATGGAACTCAAGAATGAAGATGTAGATGTAAATGTAGTAGAAAAGTATTCATATATATATTATAGGTATATGTAGGTTGCTTGCAACTAAGCTTTTTATATGTAGTCTGCTTGCATCTATGCTTTCTGGATGTAGTCTGCTTGCAACTGTGTTTTCTATATGTAGCCTGCTTGCAACTATGCCTTTTGTATGTACTCTGCTTGCAACTATGCTTTTTATATGTACTCTGCTTGCCAACTATGCTTTCTATATGTACTCTGCTTCCATTTATGCTTTCTATATGTACTCTGCTTGCAACTATGCTTTTTATATGTACTCTGCTTGCCAACTATGCTTTCTATATGTACTCTGCTTGCAACTATGCTTTTTATATGTACTCTGCTTGCCAACTATGCTTTCTATATGTACTCTGCTTGCAACTATGCTTTCTATATGTACTCTGCTTGCAACTATGCTTTTTATATGTACTCTGCTTGCAACTATGCTTTCTATATGTACTCTGCTTGCAACTATTCTTTTTATATGTACTCTGCTTCCATTTATGCTTTTTATATATCACTGCTTTTTACCTACCGCTGCTTTTCAACTATCGCTGCTTTTCATTTTTCGCTGCTTTTGTAGGTGTGCACACATTGCCTACTTCATTGTTTTTCTAATATTTTTATGCGTTTGTGTGTGAGCTGGTTCTAATTTATAACACCTAATAGTTCCGCGTCGCGTCCGCATCGCAGTAACGATTGGACTGGATCTCGGATACCTGTAGTTCTTGGCTTACTGCAGTGCTCTAGACCAGCTTAGAGCATATTTAGGTATCGTGAAGAGGATCGCCGCACCGAAGATAATTATTAATTCGTCGTTGGACACCGTGGGATGAGAAGATCGAGCGAGCGAGCGAGAACGCGCGCGCGCGCATGTATGGATGAGTGTGTTTAGTTGTGTCTCGATATATGTATGCGCTTTCCAAACGACGGCACTCCTGTTTACTTACTGAGGAATAGTTTGACTCCTCCCTTCTTGGTCCGTACCGTAACCTTTCACCATTTTGGTTATAGGCGGCCACGCCTTCGGCTTATTGCTTACGCGTCGGGTTGTCTTCGAGTATATATAATGCTCATTGTTTTAGTATCTCCATTTGGGAGTTTGTGGTTAACGTTTCTTAACATATCGAGCATGCTAGAAGCACGATCATCAATTTGGGTGCAGACACGAATCCGTAATATATACGTATGAGTATGAGCCTTGTTCCTTAATTTCATCATATAGTTGCTATTAGGGGAAGTGTATCGTCACGTTTGGAAGGTTTCGTGTAGGGTTCCGATACTTTATTTTAAGGGCACCCATTCTGTGAGTTTTCTATACGATACTGCCCCTCCTCATTTGAAACGAGCAAAGTCACTCTTCTGGTACCTATAAAGTCCGTACCGGAAATTTTCATTAATTTGATTTCAGTTGGTCGCGTTTTTCGGTTGATGTTCGCGCTTTGAAGGGCTGAGTTTGGATGAGAGGTGCTCGCTTGTGTAGGTGCACTTAGCCTTACACGGGTCGTCAACACCACTAGTGCCAAGTAGCGTGATTCACTCTCCTGAGTTCGAGTTGCTTCCCGGCGGCGGGCACCGGGGTCATGGAGCACAGTGGATTTGTGGGCGGCATTCGGGTCGGGATACCGGCCACGGACGGGCCGTAGGTCTGCGGCCGCGGTCGATTGGTAGCCGGTAGCTTCTGCTGGTTACTCGTCCGTAGGCTCCATGTTGTCTTGGACAGGTGAGCCGTCTCTAGGACTAGAGGGGTCATAATTCAAGGCTTCGTACTGACTTGCGTATCCGTCACTTGCTGATTCCCCCGGTTCGGGGCCGTTCCCAAATCGTGCTCGGTGGGACTTCGTACGACGTGGATGATTGTGAGTCTCTTGTACAAACTTTGACCTTTCATGGAGTGAGCTTCAGCTGTATCGTTCCGCGCCGCGTATAGTAGGTTCTAACGCTCAATGTTTTTGCTACTATTGAGCATAGTAGAGACACCCATATCGAATTCGCGGTGTACTTTCGTATTACCACGAGTACAATTCACCCGATACTCTCGTTTGCACCTTCATATTTCTGACGATCGCTTCAAGTAGGAGAACGGCAGTAGCGACCATAGAAAACTTATGTGTGGGTTGCATCTTCGTTTGCGAAGCGCTTTGCGAACCTCCGGGCCACTTAGAGTCACCGCTCAGTATTTTAGCTGGCAGCAGCTGAAATGCTGAACTATTGCGTAATGGAGGGTGGATGGGATCTGGGCCCGGGGTGGGTCCCGTCGTAGTCACCTCCACGTGGTGGGACCTGGGAATTAGTACTTTTCTTTAAAGACATGTTACAGAACGGTACTAAGCCAAGTACTACGTAATCGAGTCCATTTTTATATTCCCATTAGTTCTGCACGACTTCTTCAATTAGTATTATAAATTTGATCGCCGATTGTGGCTGCACACTTATACTTAAACGAAATTTCCGAATCCTGGCACTCTTTTGTGTCTCTCCTTTTATTTATCGATTAATTGGTTTAGTTGCTAACTCCGATTTATTCAATAGCGTGAAAGAAGAAACTGGTGATCGGGAACAGTCTCTACCAGAATGTTTGGGTAGAGCGTTCGATATTTCAGGAATTCATACGAAATCTTTGGCAGATTTCTCACGTCTATATATCATCTTAAATGCGTTAGTAAATTTTTGTTAAAAGTACATTAATGATTATAGTAAATGGAAACAAAAAACCAATTCTACACTATATGGTAAACTATATAATTTTTCCAGAGATGGGGATGGTGAAGCTCCAAGTGTTCATGTAGCAGAAATACGCGGTGCCTACTCAACTGGATGCGAATCAGACTTTTGGTGGTCGGAGTGGTCGCTTATGCCGATGAACTTAAGAGCGATGTCCCAGGAAAATAAGGAAATTCGGACGAATTTTGGAACCACATATGCCATATTGTTGGAACTGTTGGAGGAGATAGATATCGTTCGTAGCTTTAATTGAAGACCAATCCGGTCGAAAAATACGCACTAAAATACTTATAGGTATCTATACGCTATCGGTAAACGTACTGCATTATGTGGCCGTCAAAGAAAAGTATATCGCGGGTTGATTTAGATTCTTATGCCATTTCTCTCTTGGAAATTAAACATATAGATATAGTATTAATTAAGTTTTTCGCTTGAAAAGGGGGGAGGATGAGACGCCGTGGTTAGGGTAGTTCGCGTATGCAGGAACGGCAGCTGCATTTCCTCATTATTGTTAGCTGCGAGTTACCTAATTGTACTTCTCATTCTCAAACATTGATCTTTTGTTATTGAGACAAACTGTTTTATGCTAAATATACAATTGTACAATAATCCTCTGTTCCTTCTCTTTTTTTGTATTAAATTGTATTCTCGTATTTAATATTGCGCGATATCTGTTGGAATTTATATTTTTTATTAGCGCTCTCATTGTATTCGTATTTAGTATACTTTCACATTGTACTGTAGCTAGCTACTATTTAATATGTGCATAAGTGTTAGCGACAGCGTATTTTGAAAGAAGGGAATAGAATCGGGTGGCGAAGTGCTACGCACACTGTACGTAATTTATGATGGGGACGCAATCCTCCGCTTGGTCGAATAGTGTTTTGGGAATGTCCTAGGATTGACTAAATTATTACACGTCTCGGAAGTGAATGAACGGGACCGAACATCCTGTCGGCAGGCGGTGGCTGGCGACCACTCTGGGTCTGCCAGCTATCGAGTGTCGAGGGATTGTTTATTAGATAGAAGCGAGAGAGTTTCACAACATTTTATCTAATTAGCACAAAAGATGGAAGAAAACGAGACACTTTTTTCTTTATTTCGGCAATTTATTATCGCTTTCTGCTATAGCGAGTAGAACGTACCCGTTGTGCCCATTGACATAAGGTCTCTTTTGTTGTTTTCTTTCGTTAATTCCTTCGAATGCATTATTTTCGAGTCACATTCCGTCAAAAACTTCAATGCGAAGTGTTGTACAATTCAATGTAATAATCCTCTGGTTTAAAATTACCTTAAAACTAGGTAATGGCATATAAAATTCAACTACTTAAATGTCAATTACGGGTAACTGTCGAAAGCTGAGGCAACGAGACTAGTACAGGTGAGTAACTTGTCTTTTTTCGTTTGCATTTTACATTTCAAATGTCAACGTTTTTGTTATTGCAATATTTTGCAATCCAGTTGAATTAATATTGGATACAAAATTAAACATTTAAAAATAAAAATATCACGGTTCAATTGATATAAACTATTAAACAATTTAAACTGTTTTTACAGCCAGCTGCATATAGTTACAGCAACGGGGTATGTTTTATCCGGTAGCTGATTCGTTTCTAAACTTTTTGACATGCCGTTGATTTAAATCGGCCCAGTAGAAGCCGAGATATTGCCTTTTCAATATTTTGTCGGGAACGATATGTCGGTAATTGTGTATGTGGCGCCATCTCGCGTTTGCGGCCTTTTTCGCAGTTGCCGCGGCTTCAAAACCGAATTCCTCGATTACATCGTTAATTCGAATAATTGTGTTTTTCGTGATGTTTTTCAATTGTCTTAAATGAAAGCTACGAACCACAGCTATATGTTCCAGCAGTTGTAACAATGTGCTATTTGTCGTTCGAATGTTATTAACAATTGAAGAATCGGCAAAAATGCACCGAGGGTCATTGTAAAAATCGCGGCTTCTGGAGGGGCTAGATTAATGATCGGGTGCTTAAAATGAAGGTAAAGGATGCTGCTACACGTCAATAAACGAGTTACAAATGCTGCGTACGTCGTTTATTTTTTATAAACAAATTAATAATTCGTTTGAGAATTACACCAAAAGTATAGCCCAGGGAGATTCTAAATGTGTAGCAGATTGATCTTTGGGTCAAGAGCTTCAATTTGAAGGTTCGTTGATTAAAAGCGGCCCAATAGAAGCCGAGATAATTAAATTTGTTTAAAGACATTATAAATAAATGCGACTTAAGTGATGGTGATGGCCAGGTATAGTAATGATCGTAGGACAGAAATTAAAGCTAGCTGTACAGTCGACCATCTCCAATAGATGTGAACAGTATTCCATGGATTGATCATTTGTTATCAACAATTATACAATTAAAATTGTTATTGCGTACAATTGCATATAGTTACAGCACCGGGTTATTTTTATCCTGTAGCTGATTTTCCCTCCTCTCATTTGAGGCGTCGTTGATCAAAATCGGCCTCATATTACCGTCGTCGGCTTTCGTATTACTATCAGTACAGTTCAAGTAATTGTCGTTCAAGGAGAATTGGATTACACTCCTTCGCATTGTATTATAGGATTGAAATAAATATTTTACACACCAGAAGTTTTCTAGGTAACTAAAATGTTAATACGTAAACGAGGACTTGAATAAAGAGGGAAAAAATATAAAAAATATATATCCTTTAAATATTAATTAATACAATATTACAAATTTTAAATAGTCAAGGGCGCATTTGTTTAAAGATCTTCAACATGCTCGAATGTTTCTATCGAGGGTAGCAAGGGTTTTCGTTTTATTCATATTTCCAAGGATACATCGCAATCGTCAGAGCATATTTCCAAGTATTATAATGAATATACAAACACATATAATATTACAACCAATTTTGTAATTGACTTGTGCTCACTTTAATAATAGTAATAATAATAATTAATATTTACGTAAAGAGTCGCAATAATAGTTACCAAACAAGTGCATACGATTATCTGTTATTGGGTCATTTGTTAAATACCACAAACTCTGAGAAATTTTCATTAAAAAAGTATACATTCAATGAATAAAAATATGCAGTACCTTCGTTTCAAATCGATAGTATTATGTCCAATATACTTTTGTAAGCGTAATACTATACCACAACACTCACGTACGTGAGAATGAGGATCGACATTTCCACTAAGATTAAATGAACACGGTCTTGTACAAAGCTGACAAAAGTATATTGCATACCATTGAGTTTATTGTAAATCAAAATATCATCCTCACTGGATCGGTACTCTTTCGAAACGAACCTCTCATAACCACGTGAACATTGAAATATCAGAATACATATTGAACAAATTGACTTCATATTTTATTAATACACCTTCAGTGGTCCAACCAGAAAAATCGAATTCAATCGCATCACCATATCATATCAGTTTCAGATTTGGTTCGTGCCAAGGGGTTCAAGCACAGGCCCTTTAAAACTTGCACAGCGTCATCCCCGTTATCCCTGGCATACAAAGTCTGTCTCTTCGAACTTCCGTCTTCCAGCGACTTCCTACATAGACCATCAGCTATACAATTTTCTTTATTTTTCCTGCCAACCGATTTGCCATTTCGTTTCACAGAACTCCTCGAGGAGAACGTCCCTGTTTTCTTGGCCTTGAACGAAGGACGATGTCTCCTAACCTTCTTCCTAATCTCGCAATTGCCTGCCTCTAAAGACACTAAGGATTTAACCGGCGGACACTCGATCTTCTTATCGGGTTCTCCAAAATCAGAAGGCTGCCTTCTTCTGCACACCCCTTGACTTGGCAATGTTTTTCTTTTAGGATTGTTACGACGACGAACATCCAAAGAGGCACGAGGACCTTTGAAAATCGGCCTTAGTGTTCCCAAAACTCTGCCTCTGACTCGTAAAGTTTCCAATAGCTCGTGGTCGTGCCAAGAAGCGACCACGGGCAAACCGCAGGCGTTATGCATACCTACCAATGGCACGCCGATAGCTCTGTGCTTCTTCACCTCGGGGAATATTTGATACTGGTCGATGGAATCCGCGTTTCGAACGCCACGTTTGGCATTTTCCTCGTAAGCTGATATTTTCTGCCCAACGTGACCACGCTCGAGATCCACCGTACCCCATCTTCTCAGAACTCGTGACTCTTCGTCGTTCGAACGTTTCGAACCTACGGTTTCTGACGTCCTCTGTTTGGATTGCTCCTTGACTTTCATGATTTTCGATTGTCGACGACGCGAGCCGAATTTCTGGGAGGCAGACTTATGGAAATAGTCGTCTAAGTCGCTGAAATCTTGATCGTCCTCCCGCAGCAGTATATTATACTCGCTTCTCGCTATCCTTCTGTCCAGCGTTTTCAACTTCGAACCGATTTTACGCCGTCCGTTTTGAATTTCATGCGCGAAGTCGCAAGAGTGGCAGGACCTTCTCGACGGATTCAGAGTTCTCGCCTCCGTCGAGGAACGATCGGATCGTTGAAACTGCGTGGGAATTTTACTTCGAGGCGACGAAGCTGCCTCGTATTTCAATGGACAGAGGCACTTCTCCGTTTCCGACATGGAAGATTCGAATTGTTGCTGAGGTGCTTCGGTACGCCTGAGGGTACCAATATTGTGCGCTATGGAGGCTTGGTAAGTTTTTATCGGAATACTCCGGACGGTGCCGCTGATGTTGCGCGACTTTAACTTTGCCACGTTCTTTTCACTGGTTTGTATCTTATCGCGATCAATTTTTCCTTCGGGATAACTTTGCCGAGAAGCGTCCGGCCCGACGTCTATCGCACGTTCCTCGTACAATTGGTCGCTTCGCAGTGCGTTCTCGTCGAGCTTCGAAGTGTTCTTCCATTCCTCGATGATACTCTTACTGAACCTCCTTACGTCGTTAAATCTAGGCAAGTTCGACGCGGCCTCCGTGTTCTTGATGTCGATTGACGATTTACCCTCACTGCCCTCTAGCCACCTTCATGATTTTGCCCCGAACGTTGTTCCGGACGCGTGCATTCGATTTTCGATGCCCAAACCTAAGAACAATTCGAAAGCATGTTTTTTGATGCAATAAAAGAATAGTGCCGTGGCTGGGAAATGGAGGACGGTGTTCTCGTACCAAAGTCGTGTTCGCTTTCGCTGAAGGGACTTAGCGTTTGCGTGGAAGTGAATGTCGATGCTTGAGACTTGGCACTCTTATTGGTTCGTGAACAGGCGAGGAACATGCTTAGAAGTGCGGTAACTTCTACGAAAATCACTGCCAGCGCGACTGTGAGCAATATTAGTGCTTGGTCTTGAGTCCATTTTTCGAGCATTTCCAGGCAGCCCTGAAAAGTGAAACAAGTAACAAGTTGGTAACAAGTTGGAGCAGCTGTGTAATGGAAAAACGGGGAAATATAGGGGGAGGGTTAATAATATTGGTGGCATAACTGTGGACGTAATATATAATATTTATATGCATTAATAATATGTAGGAGTAAAGGTAAATTTAATGGCTGTTATTTATTTGAATATCTTATTGTGCATTCAAATTTGATTTTATAAATTTTATAATCTCTACACCGATGCAAACGACCCATTTAATAAAGTAAACTGCAGTACGTTTTAACGTACCCTTCAGAGCTTGCCCATTTAAAAACTAATCCGTATGGTCTTTCATAACGGACGTGACGGCCTTGCCACGTAGATAATGTCATCATATTCACGGACAACGTCGACACGCGATGACATTTCAATCTGCGTTCAATTCTTTGCGCCTTCGCGCGAAATTTAATACGTGTCGCGCGGAAAAGATAAGAAAACTTTCTGGAACAATGTGACCACCACGTGTGCGTATGTATTTTTCTTTTCTTTTTTTTGCATCGATTTTGACGACGCATGCGTTCTCAGATACGATACAGAATGAACGATACAGCATCGCTTTTACGCAACCCGCATCCGACAGCATTTCCCTCAGGCTGCGATATTTGCATGCGGGTCGTTATTAAGCGTGTGCATGTGCGGCAGAATGTCATCAATGGTTGTTCCCATTTCGCCTCGATTTCACGTTCATCGAGGCGAAAAACTTATCGAGGATATTTGTAAAAGAATGGATGCATCAGAAGAGCGGTACGGTAATTAGGGATTATATTCGTTTTACTGTTTACTCTTATACTGTAGGCGAGCCGATGTTCTTAAAGGAAATGGTAATTTTGCGAGCACAAAATTATTATTTATTTAATTGACCATAAAATTTGACGATTAATTTTTGATTTATTAATTCAACTGCAAGCGTTATTGTTTGCTTCATCATTATTGTCAGTACTGCGCAGTTAGTTTATTAGTCAAATTATTGTTGAAATTAATGTATACCAAGTGGTACGAAGATAATCAAAGTGTTCCAAGTTCGAAACAGGACACATTCAGTTCAACCTTCTTGCCTTAGAATCACTCTTTAATCTTTGCATATCGCAAATCGATCAGATGAACCCAACATTTCACTCGAGTCCATAGGTGAAACGAAAAATGACACTTGCTGTCTTATCTTTCGTTTGAAATACTTTTCGTTTGAAATACTAACAGTACTAAGACAACGCCATTTGTACCATTCCAAATGTACCTCAATGAGAAAAATGATAAAGAAAAAAACCTAATCCTTATTCCGGTTTTAAATTAAAACACCTTTTTAAATAAAAAGTTTCAAACTTAAATAAAAACTGACAGGACAAAATCCCCGTCGAATGATCTCAAGCTTGAAAAAGTTCTATATAAAAAAATGTCATGCCAATCTAAAACCAGCACAAATAAATTAACACCGACAGTGCTGTTTCAATCAGATTTTCTCAACAACCAATTGCCAAGAAACATTAACCCAAATCGTACATAGAACCACCTACAAGTTACGCGTTCCACCCTTCGTGCATACAATAAATCTGCCAGGATAATACGCAATTAGATTTGCGTATTATCGTGTCAATAAATCTGTCGGTCGTCACAGATCTTTTCACCCAACTCTTATCGCACGTTTAACAGCATCCTTATTAAAACACGTACCGTTGTATGGCGGGCGTACTGATGCTCGGCGGGGTTCAAAGCCTGGCAGAGAGTAAGATTGGCAGGCTCAGGGTTCAGGAAGGCGTCGGTCTGGTTGACGTTGTTCAGGGTGCAGCAACTGAGAGGCACCACTAATTCTCTCCGACCGACTTCCTGTAGACGCCACCAGGAGGTACCGTAATTGCTGCTTCCGTTTATGCCGCAGCAAGCAAACTGAAAAGGTCGATGCGATTTTGCAGAAATAAGAAAAAAGAGGAAAAAAGGGGCGTGCACGTAATTATACCATTTATCAAACGATCGATTCGAGCGATCGCCAGTATCGTGTAACCGAAACTGGCACACCTGCGTTCTGGGTGGCTCGTCGATCGTGAATCGAGCCTGCTCGATGTTGATTCTCTGCGAAACCGGTCGTTTCGCTTCGAGAACACAAACGTACCGTTGTTTGAGCGAGATCAAGGGCTGCCGTGAATTGCTCTCGACCGGGAACGGCGTAGCTGCGTTGCAATGCTCGTATCAATCGTGCTGGCCTGACGTCGATGCCCAGTACGTTCGGCCAGAATACCACGAGAACGCACACGGTGCATTCGCCGAATAGCAAAAGGATTATGGTGATGATATACTGCAGACAGAAAGGGGGTTGAACGAATTAACCCCTTGATGGTTGTGTAGGCGACGAAAAATATACGATGAGTTTGAAGCGGAACTATTGATAATATTTTGCGCAAATTTTTGTCAGGTAAACGAGAATAGATGAATGGAGATCCGAAGGGGTTGAAGGAAATATAGAAATTCGTATCCGATTATAGAAGGGTTGCATAAACAAGGGAACATATACGATTTTCATCATTCTGCAAGTAATTTATAAAATGTCAATTGTAATATACGAATATCATTTATCAAATATATTCTTATCTTTCAATAGTAGGAATAGTGGCTTCACTTTTATACTCTGCCGATTTGAAAGACAGGCGCGTCTTTTGGGATTTCGATTTTGAAAGAATCATAACAACTCAAGGAAGTAGAATATTTGACCAGACTTTTTCTCTTTTTTTACCAAATCTGTGCACTATATCGAATACATAAATTATGACAAACGACCAATTGCAAATTTACGAAGAAAGAAATGCTCGTAATTGCCGACCTATGTAAAGTTATTATTATTATATGGTTGACTGATGTTACGTATCATCGTAATTTTCATCCAGTACTCGCGGTTCTCGAGTTATACAGTATCTAGTTTCAATAAAAATGTAGACAACGTAACTCAATACGACACACGTAGGTCCTTTAAATCAATACCTTATAGCAACTAATAATTGTACGATAAACAATAACTGTTCCTCACAAGAACCGAATATAAAACGCTTTCTTAACCTCGCCATCAAACATTCGCAACAAGTAGAAATCAAGACTGAAACAGTAAAAGAAGAAGAATTCCATATAGAAATATTTAATTGCCCACAACTACAAATACGGATGAAAGTGCCCGCATATATGTCTCTAGCAACATTCACAAGTGAAACACGAGAAAGAAGCTTCGTTCGTTGACTCTAGGCGGTCACACTTTTCTACCTGCACCTTTCAAACAGACTGTTACTAATAAAAAGTCTATATGCATATCAACGTATATTCGCAGCAAATTGGTCATCGCTTATCTGAAATTTATATCGCAACCGCGAACGTTCACCAAACGTGGTGCACGTTACACGTGCCGTTCTCTTTTCTAACAAGCAATGCCCTGAAATAATTGCTGCTTTTAAATGATACGAGAACTCGCCCTCCTTCCATGGGCACGCGTGCCTGAATTTATGCAGATCCGTTTCCGGCCAGCGACGCGTGACCGTAGTCCTGCAAAGCGGGAAATCTGGTCTCGGTTTGGTCCGTCGAGCGAACTCGACGAAGAAGCGCGTGGATGGCGCAGACCTTGACTCTTGAACGATTAAAATATGCTGCTGTTGCAGAAAAGTTCGAGATGAAACGTGGAGGAACGCGGCCGGGCAATATTAATAAATAAAAATTCTGGGCGAATTTAAAAGTTTTCTGGGTGCATGAAAGTCGGATTGGAAAGTTATATGGGGTGATAGAGAAGTACTATTGTAGAAACACAGTGCTTGGTATTTCATTGGCCTTAGAAGTTTTGATAGGTGTGATATATTTTTAAGTTGCGTGTACCCTGGAGAATTGGGGATGACAATTTGGTAAAATAGTGGGACTGTAACGCAACGTAGAAGTGTAAAAGTGAATTGTAATTATCGTGCGTTAAGTTTAGATTTTACTACGTTTTTCGCTGTTTGGAAGTTTTAGCCTGTTTAGGAATACGGAGTCTGACAATGTATTTAATAAAGAAGCTGTGGAATTATATTGTTTTAGTTTCATAAAAGATTTAAGTCTGTCCGTACTATTATGTACTATTACCTATGTATACTATTTACGTTCGTAATTCCAATTAATCAATTTCCTTTCATTAATTAAAAATAACATTTGGTGTATTTACGTAATAATTCAAATAGAAGAAAGAAGTATGGGCTTACTGAAATTGTAACGCATCGATTGTACAGGCAAGTTGCCCAGCATCCTAGCAGACCGGTAAGCGTGATCAGAAATCCGAGTCCAACGAATGCAAAAGCCAGGTAATAAAATAGTGGCTGATAGGGATTTATATCACCTGGTCCCAGTAATCGTGACAATAGAATACGTTTATCGTCAGCTAATAACAAAGCCCCTAATGACATCAACGCGAAACCAGATATCTGAAAATATACACAAAATCCTGATAATAAAATCATAGTATACTCCAAATTTCCATTAAACATATAACTTTTCGAATAACATTGTTAGTAACTTTAAAATGAAGTAGTGTGTGATGTATATATTATATATTAGATAATTATTAATACATGATATGAAATTGATAATTATATATTTATTTAATACATTGAATTAATTTACGATTAAGAAATACTACAATAGTCTATATTCTATCAACTCACCAAGAAAATGACATTGGAGCAACAGACGAATATCCGTGATACACCGACGTTTTTCCTTTCCATTTTAGCACATTGAATTCGAATCTTTACTCCACGTTGACCGATACGCGGCAGAACTGAACCGGTGACTAATTCGTCACGTTGATTCTCCGCGATGGCACTCCATTAATTATTATTCTTCGCTGAGAAAAACCTGAGCAACTCGAAGGAAATTCATGTTCCAGTATTTATCCACGATGAACAGAATTTTAATTCCGAAGCGTGCCTGTCCGCGTTAACTGGAAGACTAAAAAGCCGCCGCATGATGGACACCCCAGTGCCGTACGAATGTTGGTCTACGTGCGCTTGCGTTGCGTGCCCTCATGCGCGACCGACCGGATGGAACCGGAAGGAAATAGAAAGGCACGAAACAAACAAAAAAGGAAGGAAGAATACATACAGGAGTGGGTGAAATTGTCCATATGCGTGTACTTATGGGTTTTGTTACACATGCGACGGGTGTTCGTCGAATTTCACTTGGGGGGTGCTACCGGCTTGTGCGTAATTGTCACGCATGAGTAACAGTTGGCTTGCTCGTTTCCACACGCGTTTACGAAGTTTTTATTCACGTGTTCGATGCGTGGAAAACGGAACGAATTTTGTGTTAACTTACATTAAATTGTAACGCGAACTAGAAAAATGGAGTTAATTAATGAATAAGCTTTGCTACACAATATACTAAGAATTTACTGGATATTGATTTTAAATTTATGTTTGTTGATCAAGTTATTGACAATATTAATTAATGTATGTACGGAAGATGTAGACCTTGTAGAAATTTTGTAATGTAGAACTTTTTTTAACATAATTATTAATTTTAAAATGTAAAATTTGACATTAAGAATATTTGACACAAATGAAGGTGTCTCATTTCGAATATTTCTGGGGCTCTTTTTAGTAAGCATTATAAACGTCAATTTTCATACTCAGATGAAAGGAAGTTCTGTAAAACACTGAGCATGAAATAATCTCGATTAATATTTCTGTTATCTACGGTAAAATATAATATCCTAAAACAGTACGGATAGGCGAGTTACATATAATATTGTATGGGTTCATGAAGCCTATCTCCTCTTGCCTGCATTAATTAACGCGGCGTAGTACGCACTTCTGGTTCAAAGTAAGCCGACTGTCGTTCACCTATGTTCGTAAGGTGTTACAAAACAATAAAACTATTCCAAAAATTGCAAACTTTCTGTATTTTTTTTTTCAAGATACGATTTCCACATTTATACAAATCTAATCGATTATACATAACTCTCGTAAATGTATATGTACAGAAAAATGACAACGCATTCAATATATATTATATTTATCAAAAATCTAACAAGTTTTGCGATTTACTGGAACATCCGAATCTAGGTGCTGCTTCATCTTGCTCCCGTTGGGCCGTGTCCTCCAATTCGGGTGGTAAATGTAAAACCTGTAGCAAAACACGAAACCGTATAACTGTTGTTACGTTAAAGTTTAATATGCTTATAAAACGAATTTACCTCGATGTTAAATTTCTTTCGACGTAATTTGAATACAAGATCGCGAGATTCTGGATTATGGGGCGCTATTGTATTTAACCCGAGCATCTTACGAAGGTGCAACAAGCCATGGTAGTCTTTAAACAATGGATTCGTTTCTTTCTGCGACCCTACGAATGATTCTAATCTAATAGCGACATCCGATATGTGTTCGATCCGCTCTATTATACCATCCTAAAAATCAGCCATGGTAAATGAATTTTATACTCCAACCAAGTAGATTACTTTAAACATTTGACACTTACAGAATTATCCAGGCAGTCCACAGGTACTGTTACTACTCCAACTGCGAAGGAATACCTAAGTTGCGCACGCAGGAGGTATAGAAACTTTGCTAGATCCTGATGAGAATCAGCTTTTGTATCGCTACACCATAATCTAGAACCTAAGGAATGAATCGCAATTCTTAGTACATTCCTCTTCGTACATTTCTCTGTAATCGAGAATTTTTCATCCATGAGGACTTCTTGAACATGTCTCAACAGACTTGAATACATCGTATTGTTAAAGAGATTGTCACTTTTAGGGAAACCATTATCCTCCCACTGTGTGATACACGCATTTTTAATATCTTCTTTGTCCATCGACTTTGTGAGGTCGTAATAGTGACCAAAAGTTTGGCCTCCGGTTGGAGAGCTATCGATTACTTTCATATTCTGGTATCGCCAAGCAATAGTAAACTGGTCACCTACAATGGGAGGTTTCTCGTTCTTTGGTGCATCTACTACAACAGCGGGCAGCTCTGATACCAATTGCGATGGTTGAATATCTTTGGATCCGATAAACAATGACTGTGATGTAGTCACTCCTTCTGCCAAAAAATATTTCAACATGACTTTGGTGTATGTGCCATATCGATCTTCCTCTAAAAAATTAAGATTATTTTTTATATAGCTGTTACTTTGATAGGAATTTAATCTGTGCAACATGCCATGCGCGTACCGATAAGAAATAGTGAGCCGACAGGTAATCCACCGCCTAAAATATAAAACGAGCAATGTCAAAAGTATTAAAAAGTGTTATTTGAAAAGTGAGCAGCAGAGAATTTAACGTACCTAATGTATGATCCAGGGAGGGAATTCCAGATGAAATTAGTAATTGTGAATTTTTAACTGAAGGCTTTGTTCCCCGTATAAACGGGAGCCGCGGGTCCTTTACAGCACTCTGATCCATTACTTAAATTTATTTATCAGCTAGAAAATAATAATACAATTCAATTAAGATATATCTGTTTGAAATATTTATTAATTATTCTATATGAAGGATTTCGACATATTCGTAACATGACATTCAATCTCACATGCAGCAGGAAATAATAGGAGATCAATGTGTAATTACATTACACAATGTGCACAAAAAATGTGACAGTGTACATGAAATCTTCATTCACGTGTCACAACAATCAACACTTACATTGATTACAGGTTATGTTAGTTATGCCATAGACCCCCACCAGTTGACGATACTGGCGAGACTCGCATGACGCTCGACGAAGAAACAGTACGTTGGCTTTGGTTAGATAGGAATAGACAAGTCATGTTATGGACTTTTGTGGCCCAACGTAACTGACATACCGGCTCAGAAATCCACCACTAATGTCAGCGTCCTCTGCTCATAAACAGTGTTCAATTGTAGAACTATTATTTACTGAGGAAGGGGGGACAGGACTCATGCGACTGTGTGAATATATGTGAAATGTTTAGGGGGAATTAGGAAAGCTATTTCTCGGTCAACGTTTCGCTAGAAAAATTGAGCTACGGTGCCTGGTCGCGAGATGCATTTCTGTTTGGCTCGAGTTGAGTCGAAATCACATCGGGGCGATGAATTGCGTATGTCGCGTATAGCGCACTTTTTTAAAATATTTATTTTCTAGTCCAAAAATCAGTTGTTTTAAACATCTTGAATATGCTACATTTCAAATAAGGTGTTTCAGATACCCCGCTTAACATTAACACACCTTTACATATAATTTCTACAAAATATTTAGTAATATAAGAAAAATAAAGTAATAATAATTTTCTGGAAAAAATGTAATTAATTTTAGTACATGTTTTGTAATGTATTTTATTTTTATTCTAAATCGTAATATTTTAATACAGTGCAATGTACTTTTACAGAATTAAATAGATTTTTTTATAAAAGTGAATTTGTAACACTTTGCTTACAAAATAAAAATTTGAGGGTCTTTCTTCAGTTTCTTATTTTCCTTTTTTTCTCAGTTGCAAATAATCACGATAGTTGACTTCTAGCTACTTCAGTAAATAATAATTCTACAATTGAACACTGTTTATGAGCAGAGGACGCTGATATCAGTGGTGGATTTCTGAGCCGGTATGTCAGTTACGTTGGGCCACAAAAGTCCATAAGATGACTTGTCTATTCCTATATCTCGTCTGTGGTAACGTTTCTGCTAGAATGCATCCGTATCAGAGTCTGCAATTATAATTTACCAATTGCACGCCAACTTTAGCCTGCACGTATAGTTCTATTAATACACTTCGAAACAACTGTTCTTCAGTGCTCACGTATAAATTCATTCAGAGTAATACTGTCATTATTATATGCATGACTTTAATACTTAATGTAGCAGTAATTATATTGCAAGCTTTACAACAATTATGTTAATTAATCTTACAAAATTCCAAAATATTATTAAAAGAATATTCTGCTTCCCTACATGTGTCCGTAATTCTATTAAAAAACGTAATACATTAAAAACAAAAGTAATATAGTATGCAAATATGAAATAATCCTCAAGAATTGCTTAATCTCATCGTCGTTACAGAAAATAATTGATCTAATCATTAAGTCGCTCATCAGTTTTGGAAAAGGCAACGGCAATTTTCGGGAGCGCGTCGCTTTGCTAGACTTTACGACGGTCCAATGGTGGAGGGGCGAAATGCATACATAACTGCAGGATAGTGGAAAACAGGATCTACAAAAGAGAGTGAATGCTATAGCAAAGGGAATAGGGAACGTGCATGTTAGATTCGAAGCTGAAGCACGGGCAGTTGTACAAAGGCACGGTGCGAAGGTATCCGGCCAAACAGTGAAACCCCTCCCTGTTTCTATCCCATCTTTCTCCCCTTCTAACATATTCTGGCTCGACCGTCTTCCTTCTATACGTCCCCCTCTCTTTCACCTTCTATAGTCGTGCTTTCTTTCACCAACGTACTCGCGTCAACCGATCGACCTCTCTCCCGTTCCCTCGATCCTTTCGCTTCTTTCTACAGACAGGCCGGAGCACGCTGCCCTCAACTACCTGTTGTGACGTCCAACGCGCACTCGGCGACGCACTGGGACAATCGAGGGATTCAGCGCACGCGGCATGTGCTGCCGTTTTCCGTGTGTATCTTGTCTACTTTCCTTCACGATCGGCAGGACATTCGTACACCTCCCTCTGCGAACAGGAAAATCTTTCGTTCCTAAAGCGTGTGTCCGATCTGGGAGGTATAGCCGATATTAAACTGCGAAAGGATTGTCACCTACTCCCACTATCATTCCGTTTGTGGACAGGGATGCTACCGCGTGACGCATTAAGAGGGACCGAGAATGAAGATAAATGGATGAATAGAGAAGAGAGATCTAGAAAGAGGTGTTTATTGAGAAGTTGTAGTTAGACTTTACCGACTAAAGAGGGCATTGGAGACACATTTCGGTATATACGAAGGACAATAGTAACTGTTCAGAGGTCCGTTCCGGGGATTTGTATTTAATTATCGCGCTGATAAGTTGTTTTTCGTATTTGGAGGAAGCTCGGAGTTAGCGTGTTTTTCTGAGTTGATTATACAACAGGTATTTCTTTATTTTTTCGCTTCCCTATTTGGAGAGCTCTTGATCGTCATCTTATTGCTGTAATAATTATTCGAGATACGTGAGAAGAACAAATATTTTGAACTAACGTTTTATCTGCCTGTATATTTGATGAATTAATACATAGATGTATAAATTTTCTTTTGAATCAAATTTTATATATTAGCTAAATTTTACATTCTTCATAAACTAAATCTAGTCTTGAGTAATTCGCCTATTCCATTTTCTTATTAACTCTAATATACAATAACGTATAACACAAATTCTGAAAATGGAGAAGAAAATTGAATGAATAAAAATCGCTCTTTAATAACCTTTTTTGTAATACAACAATAAGAATTTCATATATTAGCGCCATATTCGAATGCTTACAGAAACCGCCGTCAGATGTCGCAGCAAATTGGGCGCCTCTTGTATACACGGAGTTTCCAGGCCCTGAACTTAGTCGCGCGCGGTGAACGTTCCGTCCTACCGTCGAATCTTCGCGCGCGTCTCGTCGAGAGTGACAGTTCGAAAAATTCTTTTACCCGGAAGACAAATGCTATCGTTCGGCCGGCGATTATCGTTACATTGTCAACTGGGCGATGGAACGCGTACGTCTCGAACTCTGACGGAGCGTCGTGTTCTCATTAACGACAGGAAAAATACCGCGGCATAATCGAGTAAAGTGCTTTCGCGTGGAGGTTGAACTACGGTGACTCGTTGCGTTGGAACGACACGGACTTCACGGTATACCGTGCAAGTCACGTGGCATCGGGAATAAAACGCGGAGAATAGTATCGGCGGTATGCCGCGATGTCAACAACCGGACAGACTAAACACAGTGGCTAAACGTGACATTGGTGCGTGCCTAGTGTAACAAAGGGTGACGAATTTTATTTACAGTGTCTGAACCGCGTCGGCCTTCGTGATTCGATCGGAAGAACGAAAAGTGTCGGGGATTCTGAACGACAATATCTACGAAGATTCATATTTGTCGAGTCTCATTGATCATCTCATCCACATTGCATGTGTCATACCCGTGTGTATGCGCGTCTCCTATACCACCACCACCATCACCACCACCAATACTACTACTATTATTATTAACGAATGAGGATTTAGTGAAACCATCGGATCGTACAATCGACGCGGAGTGTTGTGTGTCGTTTGAAAAGTGAGCACCTTGTATAATCGGACAAGAAGAAGGAAACGCGCGGTGCAACAGTGTCGAGGCGCGAACGGCGACATATTCCAAATGCGTCTTGACCGGAAGTTGAGGATCGTCGCATTGGCAGGGTGGCAGAGGATGCTCGGTTCGAGGGCAGCGGCGGGAGACGAGGTCGCAGCAGTAGCAGTAGCGTGCGTCAGGCGCTTCGGTAGCAGAGGTTCTCACTGAGCTGGCTTACCCTGCGGTGGATTTCGGGGGCTGTATGGAGGCCGGGGGGCTCCTGCCCCGTCAGCCCCCTCAAGGCCCCCCCGGGAACGCGCCTGGCCCGTTATCGGTCTGCGTGGGCCAGGCTCCTAATAGTAACGCTAACAACGTAAACAACGTCCTAGGCCAATCGGCCGGGATTCACGATTTGAACGCGTCCGGCCAATTGAACGTAACCGGTCAACAGCTGCAGTTGCAGCAACAAATGGGTCAAGCACCTGGTATGGGTGAGGTACTCACCCCCAAGAGACAGGCGGTCGTCGATCGTCTGAGACGGAGAATCGAAAGTTATCGGCGTAGACAGACCGATTGTATACCGAGATTCGATCAAAGTTTTAACGGTTTATGCGAGCAGAATATTCAAGACACATTGGTGCTCAAGCAACGTTTCCTCGAGAGCAAGGCGAAACGACAGGCGAAGAAAACGGACAAGAAGCAAAGCGAGTCGGTCGGTCTCTCCAGCGTTCACGTGGTGAGTCATTTTACTCTACTTGTCGTGGCTTTCGTCTTTCATTGGCGTTCCGTGCCGCGGTGATGCTTGCAACTAGCGTAGGTGCTTGTGCGCGCTTGCGCGCATCAACGCCGGTCGTCAACCTTACTTCTTCCAAACTTCTTATCGTTTCTTCTTATTTGTATATATGGGGGCTCTTTGATTTATGAATGAAGAAATATGAAATGCAATTTTTATTGGAGAAAAATGTTGTTCACATTCAGCTCAGTCGTTTAGAACATCGTGACGCTTGAATTTCAAGAATGATAGTAAATTATAATTTGGTTTTTCTGGTCGAAAATGAAACTGTGTCTTGTTATGAGCGGGACGGTTGTATCGTTGATGCGCACGCGCGTCCAGCCGTGGCGTGCCGCGCCGTCTTGAAATGCAATTGTCGAGGCTCACCCGATTGAGAACATCTAAACTGTGTAGTATGTATGTATATAGTGAGTAAGCGGCACTCGGTAACTTGCCGGGTCAAGACTCTACTACACAGGTTTGGAATCGAAGCGCGGGCGTAATGAAATACCTTGCTCTTTACACCTATCTAACGAGATACATTTACGAAGTCGTCGCGGAATTGTTACTGCGAGTTGATAAAACACATCCGAAATATTTCGCTGGAAGTCGGCAAGTATATTTTGCAAGTTAAAGTTTCGGGGTTTCGTAGGTTTTGCAAGAATTATGATTCGAGGAAAACTTGTGGCCAAAGGAAGATAATATTATAAATATGTTAAAGTAATTATGGTTTTCACGAAAAGACGTATTAGTATGTTATATTATAGTGTTCGTCACTATTTTACTGAAAACCAAATTTTGTACGATGCTGCGAGTGGTTCTTTACTTAAATTAAGTTTCTTTGTATGTTGTATCCACAGAAATGATATTATATTTAACTATAGTTTTATAAAAATTATTTCTTATCAATTTTTACTTTTTTCTAAAATCTATGAAAGTATATGACCGGAGTAGAAATCGGGAACAGGACCTTGTAGAGCAAGCTTAAGAAATTTCTACGTACTCGATAAACGCTCAAGGTTTCACGTATTCTTTTCCATTTTGTTTTTTTAATCAACGGTCTCATGGAAAAGGAATTGCTGTTGCAGTTTTTATTAACTGCATTCTGTGTTATATTGTAATGCACGACTTTATGCATTAATGGAGGTTAATTTTGAATTTTATTCGTGTTCTAAAACATTTAATTTACTGCAGATTGATGCTGTTATTCTCTATATGAAGTTTCGAATACGTGAGTCACCCTATTAAACGTATAATTTAGTAACTGCGTGTAGCACACACACAGTCACATAGAAATGTTAATGGTTTATAATAGTATACGAAAATGTGCTGCATTTGCGAACTATTGGGAAACAATTATCTTTCATTCCTTCTGAAGTAACATATGTACATTGCAGAAAGCTTTATGCAAAAGTATAGGAGTGTTTAAAAATATTGAAGCAGTTTTACTGTACCGAGGCATGTTACTAAATCTTCGTGAATATTAAACTCCTTGTTTAATTATTTCTTATGAGATATATATTTTGCAATGGATTTAATTCTATAATATTCAAAAGAGAGTAAAAGTTTACATTTGCCAAGCGTGATACACTTGCGTTATCCATGTGTTGCACGTTTTAAAAGATAAGGGCCATAATTTTTTTAATATTATTTTTAGCGTTTAATTATCTCAGTAATGTAGGTCAACTACGAAAATATCTGATAAAAAAATAGATCTTGCCAGCTACGTTTTGTGGAGCACGATAGAACGCCTACGCCTTATACAGAATTAAAATTCGATATTTTCTAAGGAATTATAGGATAACGAAAAATGTTATTCTGTTTTCCAAGTATTTTTGCAACTGAATATATATTTCAAACAGGATGCAATTATTTTATAAATACAAAAAAAATGCATCTCACAGATTGAACGCTCTACATTAAATAATTACTGATATCCTCTATCGATAAAGCTTGACCTTTTTTTAAACGCTTTGTTTTAAATAGATAGAGAATTAAATATTCTATTGTTAAAGCAATCTTCACGAAATACAATTTCCATTTTCTTCCCAAAAAACTGGTTAAAAGATTTTTTTGTGCAACAAATTCAATAGATATCGATTCTTACTATGTAATTCGCTGCTGTTTTCTTTGAACATTTATTTTAACGCAAAGGAAATTTCCATTGTTATTAACAACAGTACTATATACCTTATTATCAACCGTATAAAAATTTGTATATTAAAACAGTCTTTCTCCTCTGAGTAGTAAAGGCCACTTGAGGGTTAAAATCTGCTGATTTACTAAAACCATCTCTTCTTAATCCTTATAACGCAGTCACAACTAAAGCACTCTACTACTCCAAACGCAACAAAAAATAAAATAATAGGAAAAACTATCAATGCCCTCATAAAGTCTGCATAATTGCAACTCTCAATCATCACATTTTACACTGAATTTGTCTTCCAGAGGTTCTTGGCGCGCCAGCAGTAAATGCGATACAGATATAAAGACGTGCAGTGTGAACAAAACACCCTGTTATAAATATCGAGATACGTAGCCAGGTTACAAATTATCTCGTGAATACCATTCCACGTTTGAAAATGGTCACCGACCATACTCCCTTTTATTTCAGTCGCGGTCGTTCTATCGTTCATAAGCCGTTCATATGGTGAAACAGGTGGATACTTGCGCTCCTTTCGCGCGGAGACATCGTTAAGTCGTAGAATCTGTTACCTATGTCGCGTCGGTTACCTGTAGGCGTTCGATTCGAGACGTCCCATATTAACCTTGGATTTACGTCAATGCAGGGGCGTACTACGCTGCCACGGTAACGTCATTGTCACGAACTTATACGCGATGCGTTTATTCCGACCTTCGTGTAGCTCGCTGGCAACCTTTACTGCAACGGGGTGTGAATATTCTTCCTCGTTTTTTTCTCCCTCTTGTTCGTTTTTTTTTTTTTTATTTCTCCACCTACTTTCTTCTTTTACCAGGGAGAAATTATTCTGCCACCGCCTACCTGGAAATTGGAGCAATCTTTGCGCACCGCGCTTCGAAACTATAAAATTATTCTCGAACTCCTCGTTAACCCTTGTATATTTATGCGCGACAGATTAATATTTTACTATTTAATACTGCACGTGGAACTTTTTTTGTCGATTTCAATTATAATTGAGGAAATAATGTTTTGCTATTGTTTTGTCATTCAGAAATACAGCGTGCACTATTTGCGTAAAAAGAAGTGCAGTTCAATGGTAATTATTGTCTTGGTTAATTATTTGCGCAATTGGAATACCGGTTCTTTTACTCTGAATATTAAATATTCAAATTATGTAGTACGTGTTTGGATCGAAAGGCTGAACTCGTGTTTTATTTTCAGTTACTCGATGTTTGTCGAGGTATTACCAAATGTTTGAACACACATTATCATCTACTATCACTATTTGATATCTGATCGTACAGCAACTCTAGTGGTAGCGTCGCGTGAGTTGATTAAATACCATCGTACCAGCAGATGTGTGCCAAATGATTTTGTTTAATTGCACAATTTCTCTGCACTAGTTCTATTCAGCTTAATAATTTTAAGGTATACAAAATCAACGTATTAAATCATTGTTAAATATTGCACCCATGAATACAACTTGTTTTCACCAACTATATTATTCATCAGAATTAAATTAAACATTTCATAATTAATTAGAATTGCCTAGAATTATAGAAGGTGGAAGTATTTTTCATCCAATTTCCACAGAATCGCCGAATTAATCAGACGAGTAATCAAATAATGGAATACTCAGGTCTGTTTGATAAAGCAAACTCCGTTCGAGTTTTACGTACTAAAAGGATTTAGCGTTTAAGGACAGATAAAAACGATTCGCAAAAAAGATTCGTTTAGGACGGTCTTGAAATTTTCCAAACACTTAAACAGTTTATCGAGTTCTTGAAAAAAACCAGTTCAATCCGAACTTGAGAATTTCTCGAAAGGAACCTCTCGAACGTTAATCACTACTTCACAATCTAATCGCATTCAATTAGACTGACATTACCGATAGCAAACACTGAGAATTACTTTACAAATCTACAATACACCACAATCGCAACTGGCATTTAAATAAAGAAAGAAATGCTAAAAATAATACCTCGACAAATCATTCACGCAGGTGATAAGCGATAAAAATATAAAACTTTCATGCTGCTATACTTGAACACAATATCATTACGTATTATTAATTAAATATATACTATTATTTATTCACAACAAGCAAGCCATCTTTATCTGTACATACCCTTCAATATTCTGTCTATATATCATTTCTCCTAATCGCTTTGCAATTGTAATCACGATATAACTATGTGCCAAGGTTTGCCGTTTGAACGAAAGAGTCGTTTAAAACAAGAAAATCTCGCGATTCGGAAGAAAGAAAAATGCACGTATGCAAATGCGATATGTTTCTGGAGTAGATCGGTCGCCCATCGCGCGTGCATGAACTTATTACGTGACACACGTCTCCATCCGAACGGATCATATCGGTGGAAAGGTGACGGTTAAAATTGTCGTCACACGAAACTTTTTATTAGCCTCGTGTGTAATTAGTCGATTAGATAGGTGATAGGCTCTAAATGAAAGGGTAGGGAGTAGGTGAAACACAAAGTGACGAGAAAAAGGCGCGTGACGGCTCGTGAAAGTTTGATACACCTTTCGCATGTGCGAGTTTTCCTTAATTAAACGAAGCCTGTCCCCGTGTAAAACGTGAAAGCAAACTATTTATTACGGTATAAATAAATGAGTCGAGTGGGCGATCTGTGACTTTTTTAATTTGCGGGAAATATTTCGTGTCGTTTATAATGTAAACGTAAATAAACGAATAGACAAAATTGTCATAACATTGTCATAACAGAGCTTTTCGGCGTAACCGCAGATTTTATTTTACATTATTTTCATTCTTGTTATAATCTATGATAAAGAAAAAAATTATAACGGCATTAGGAATGATAGTGTATCAATTAGACTTGAATTTGTCTGAAAGAATAAGTTTTTGTATTCAAGAGAAACAAAAATAATAATGGTATTACTGGTAATAGCTGGTGATAATGGGTCTTTTAATATTTGTGTATTGAATTTTCAACACTGACGCATGTACCATTTTCTTCCTTTTCTTTTTGTGCTTGTGCACGATACTTTTAATTTTTTCATTTTGTTACGCATCGCAAATAAATACTGTACATTTAAATTCGCAATCTTTATAGGATGTTGATAATTCGCCATTGCGTAGATTACAACTTGTACCTTTCCTGGTGTTATCAGGAGTCATTGACGATTTTCAGTTGAACTTAATCATCCTTTTATCGACTGAATTATATTACATACTGCGCAGCTTGATGTATGCCACACCGCGAGAGTTCTGTCTGTATTAATATTCATCTGCTACTTTGACTGAATCTTCTCTTTACCTTATCTTCCATTGGAGAATCATTCTATCTATTAATAGCTCGCGAAGGATTCGCATGATCGTTTCATTTTTGCTTGGCAAATTTAAGCAAATATAACTTGAATGAAGTTTTAAGTTATTTCCTGATAGAAACGGTCTGTTCTGCTGAAGTTGTATTTACGTTCCGTTTGTATTGAAATTATTGCTAAATTTAATGTGTCTTTTTCTTTCCTTATGAAGTAACTTTTTTTCTTGATCCAAGAAATCATCTTGATTATTCGCCCTTAAATTTATAAATGGAGTTTTATTCATGGTAGTGTTTCCTTCGTTTAAGAAATTCGCAGAAAAATGATTTATTGATATTCATGATCCATGCTTTAAATACTAAGTTCTAATACTGAATTTAACCAGTTTGATTCGAAAGTCTGTTGAATCGTAACTGCTTCATCCCATAAAAAAATGTACAAAAAAATGGACCAGCCTTAATTACCCCCGTAATCTGAATATAATTCCAGCCCGTATAAATTCCCGATCGAGCGGAAAAGCCGTGAAAAACGGCGCAGAAATAGCGACATTTATTCCTATATGAACCGTTCGTTAATTTGTCAAAGTGATTAACTCCACAAACGGGAAAAAAAGAAAATAGAGAGAATTAATTTTTGATTTATTACAAAATATACATACATAAAGTGTACATTGCAGAAAGCACTATTACAGGCGTAGCTTTCACGCTACGGTTACAATTTCCTAATTTAATTTAGCATACCGAGTTAATTGCACTGGCTTATAAAATAAATTATTTATTAATCAACTGCCGCCCAACGTTTTGCCATTTATCGGTGTGCTTCGGTATTCAAATTAAAGAAAAAAAACAAATTTAACAAAGTGGAGCCAGTCGCTTTGACCTGCGAAAACGATTCACATATTTCCAAGCTCTCGCGCACACATGTGCGTGCACTGTACGCATTGCCAGATTACATAGCGACGCAGTTATTTCGCTCATTCATAATAATGGCGACTCGACTGTTCTCTCTGTGAACAATGAAGAGCATGAGCGGCCCATACTTCGTACTCGCAAACCACAACGCGGGGAAAGCTGTGGGAATCGCGATTTCCGTTGGGAAGTTGACTGCGGTTGAACCAGATTCTTCGCGGACCATCGTCGTACTTTTCAGCCTTCCCTTTTCTCCTCGACGACACCACGTGTTTCCGATTTGCTCGACGAATTTGGACGGCCAAACACGTTTACATGCAGTATTGTACGCACGTACACACGAGCAGGCGAATGCGACGAATTATGAGTCTAATTGGTGTAATGCATCTGGCTCGTCTCTGTGAAAGCCGCATTAAGATGAATGTTACGTTCAGATAAGTTAACTGTTTGGAAGTGAGACGTTACGCGGAGCGGATGATACGCTGAGGTTGTGTTAACTTGGAACTTGGCTGAAGATATTGTGGGATTGAAGTAAATTTAGTTAAGAAACGTTTGTGGTCTCTGAGCGGCAGAATAAGGATTTTGATTTGTAATAATTGGGAAGTTTGTTTGGAGATCGTTTAAAATTACTTGACATGGATACTGTGTAATTAGTGTGCTGGGTACTGCATGAAGTGTTTAATTCCATAAGTACTTTGTTCCGCTTTATTCAAATTTAGAAGGGTTCCAAAATCGTATACTAAATAATTATACTTGACTGTGCTCCAATAGTTCGAAAGTTTTATTGGGGATTAATTAGAATTATCTTACTTGAATATATATTGTATAATTAGTGTTCATTAGTGTTTATTGGAATTTAGGAGGGATTGGGATTCTTTGACTTGTACAGATATACTGTACAATAATTGGTGTGTAGTGTGTTGAATAATGTTTGTAGTTCTTAATTGAATAAATACTTCGTCGCTGTCCACAGATATTCATTGTTTGAATACAGTAGGATTCCTTGTGGTGATTGTAGAAAGTCAGAATTATGAAATTGATTTTATGAATTTCGATCGAGAGAGAGAGAGGGAGAGAGGGAGAGATAGAGAGAGAGATATGGCCTTCAAACTCTGTAGAGTCTGTGCGCACATCTTTAAGCTCGGTTCAATAAATTTCACTTTACACCTTTACTAATACCAGACAGCTGTACCCCAGTGCCATAGCAATCTTTTTTTAAACTAAACTCTCGGACACAGCGAAAATATAAAATTTTGCCATATTGTTATTCAAAAAACAATGTCGAAGAACTTCTTAGAAGAAGTAAGTAATGAATAGAGACAATAAGATTTATGCTAATTCTTATTACGAGAATAATCGTCTCGATGATATTGAAAACTAACACGATGTTTCCTAATTTAAAGTAAAATAAATTTTGCATGAAATTGAACGCAAAATAAAATTGATAATCACAAGTTTAAGGGAAAGGAGTAGTTAGCACAATCCAATGCTCAGTAAATGAATAAAGATCAATTCAAATTCTATGAAAGATTAATTACACTCCTGAAGAAACCCGCCGTGCACTGTCTCGCAAACTAAAATCATTACTAAACTAATATCCATTACTCGCGTCACAACAGATCACTAAAGCCCAACCAATAATGAAACATTCTGAAAACCGGAGTAGACAAGCGAAACAAGAAAATTGAATACATCATCCGACCCATAATACACCGTTCCTCTTCTCCAATATAATTCCCGTTCGTGTTTACGCCGTTGGAATCACTTTGTCGTTATTTGTCCACGTTCATCCTTATTTCAGCTCGTCTAGAGACGGGGATGACACGTGTCGGAGCGTGCATCTCGCGGAATAAGTTTGGCTGGATTGTCAGCGGTGCTCATTCGCGATCGTGATCAGGGAACGGCGGCCTCGTGGAACCGGTAACGCGAGAAAGATCCGAGGTTATTTGTTCGCGTTCATTCTTATCCGACGCTACCTCGCCAAGTGACTCACTTGGTGAATGCTG
Source organism: Nomada fucata (assembly GCA_948146005.1). NCBI lineage: Eukaryota > Metazoa > Arthropoda > Insecta > Hymenoptera > Apidae > Nomada > Nomada fucata. Next base: position 13,878,373 of record OX411275.1, read on the forward strand.
AACGCCCCGTGTCTGACGGGATCAGTCGCAGTGGTACTCGATCCACGCGCACTTTACGCACGAGATTATTCCAGGGCGTTTTTGTGGGGCCCAGGGCTTGTTGCCAGTACTTTTTTCCCCTTTTTTCCCCTTTTTTTTCTTATTTGTAAACGATGTTTGTTCCTTTCTTTTATTACCGTGTCATCGATCAGGAGAGTATTTATTGCCGATTTTGTAGTATGTGCGCTGGTATTATATTAAAGGGTTAATAATAAGTATGTTGGAATTGGAATTAAATATTGCGCGATTTTGTTTCAATTTTTTGGAGACGTAACAAAATTGCTCCTGTGTATGATTGTTGGTTTAATAATTAATTATTCTTTGGAGGAAATGAGTTTATTTAGGTATTGAAGAATGTTAATTTTAGTGATGTAGAAAATATTGATATTATTGTTTAGTGATTGCTATATTTTGCATGGAATTCTATGAACAATACATGGCGTCGCTTGATAAGCTTGTTAAGTTTATATTGATTGAAGTATACACGATTTTAATACAGCAGAGGCTTTCATATGCTCCGAATGGATAGTGTTTTGGTTGGCTTTTGATAGTTTAATATGGGAGTCTTAAAAAGTATGACCTTGTAGAACGTATTTCGATTATCGTAGAGCTTGATTTATTACAAATAAATGGCTCCTTCTTCAGGCAGAATTTTATATCATGATTGAGACTAACTGGTATATTTAGGATTTTCGGGTCAAACAACACAGCACGTTCTTGTATAGTTTATTATACTTGCGGAACAAATTTCAATTGAAACGTCGTGATTGAAAATCTCTTGAAAAAATTAATAAAATAATAACGATACGCGATAACTGATCACTAAATAAAATTCTAATACATTGCGACTGGACATGAAAACATTCTAGAACTACTTGCACAAGTGGGTTACCGGTTTATACACTTGAAAAAATAGTTCAGCGAACGATTGAAGAAATTTTGTAAGTGTTCCTGATAAAGATATATATGTATATAAAAAAAAAGCAACAGTTTGTAGAACTGAGTAGCTACAACATATGTACATACTTACGATACCTTTATTTCTGTGAAACAGCGATGCACGTTTCAATATAAAATTAAGCAAAAACTTATGGGATGATCATTAATTAATATCTTTCAAAAATTTCGGAGCAAACGGTGTTCCTCTTAAACCAACCACCAAACAACGACCCACAAGCCTACCTCATCGATCATCGCTAAATATGCAACACACATGTCACCCTCAATTGATCTACGTGAAAAAGATTAACGATAATATAATCAACTCTTGGCGAGACAGAAGCTAGTGATTCTTGACTGGCACATGATTCTCTTTCCCCATAAGCAATCAAGAACTCAACATTCGTTATGGTTGTTGTCATTACAATGGCTCGACAAGTCTTATTACAATCTATTAGCTAAACGCCCACTGACAATTTCGGAGCATCCTATCGGTCGTTCGTATCGTTGCCTTCCCTTTGTCTGGTCGAAATGAAATCGCGAATAGTCGATCCTTCGTGCATCGTCGTCTCTGCTAGCGATGGGAATGATTCAAATCTTTCTTCTAATATTCAAGCAATTCGATAATCGAATACCTGTTGAGGAGATTCGAAAGGTATTGGAACATGGTGAACTTGATATCGATTCTTGTCCAAATGAACGCTAAATAGTATTGTTATCGTGATAGCAATTACTATGTCGATACTGTTGTAAATAAAAATTAACGCAAATATAACCTAGCCAGGTTAGATGTATTTTAGTCAGAATAGCTGAAAACATTTATAAATTAATTGAATATTTGATAAATTAATATTACTCGACCTATGAGAAAGGATGTGACTTCATAGATTAGAAGGTGACAAAAACGATGTAGTGGTATTATTCTGCTTTTACTAAAAGAAGTGGGTTATCTTCAATTGCGTTGTACCTTAATTTTCATCGACAGGTGTACGCACTGGTCACTGTACATATTCATATGTACTTCCAACACAATCATACGTACTTTGCTATGACGAAACGGTGCTAATTGAGGAGGATCATGTCCGTCGCTACTCTCTACGATCTGGTTCGAACGTATCCTTTCTTTTATTTTTTTCTTTCACCAATCCTCCAGTCCAACGAACAGTGGACCCTCAAAGCTCGACGGGGCTCGACCTTTCGCACTCGAGATAGTTTCAAGGATATCTTGTGTTCGACTTCCACCTCGAGCACGTTACGTGGCTCGTCGCTATTTCAGAGATACCGCGACGATTGCTGCTTAAATAAATTCGGAGGCCTGGAGAGTTGGTTCGGTTTCTCTTAATTCGTTGCGCGGTCTGTGGCGTTCGTGGGAATTTATCATTTACATCAGATATTATCGTGATCCTGGAAGATTATACGGTTGTGGCTTGAAGGCCGTTTAAATTCTACCGAGTGTATAGGTGAGAAAGAAAGAAAAGAATTACGAGAGATATCGAGTCTGTCGTGGAATATATTCGTTTCTGCGACACTCTAGCAATTCGGTCGTTTCGATTTGCACGTGTTCTTGAAATGAACGACGCTTGTTGTTTAATTAGCCAAGGTTTAATTCGTTAAATAAATTATTACACTTCATGGTTTTCTCGGCGAAAGCGTTAATGGATTGTGTTGCAGCAGGAGAATGAATAAGTGGTTTCACAATTTTTTAGAATTATTTCTGGAACTCGCGACAGCTCCAAGGATATTCTGTAAGCGACAGACTGCAATCTGGCCGATAGCACCAAAAGTATCAAAGAGTAGATTACATTTTATTGTCTCTCATTGAGACGGATTCTTTAACTCGATCCAAACATTGCAGAACAGCTTATAAATCAAACTCTGACCAGCTCCAATTACGCAAGCTTGAGCATAAAGTTATTACAAGTATCAAACTCGTTGCTCTACAAATTCTTAGAAGGCACTGGAGTATGTGTTTCAATGGCGCCTGTTGCTTCATCGTTAGCGCGTGTCAAATGAGACCTGTAGGTACACCTCTAATCGAAATGTTTCGCTATTAAATTTAACTGACTACGGCTAATCTGTGTGCTAAACGGACTTTACGAAACACGGCGCATACTTTGAAACTAATGGAAAACGAGGAAATAATACAGACGCCCAAGAATTTTGTATGAGAATTTTATTAAATGGATTCACGGAGTTGTATATGTAACTTTAACGTAAATGTACTAAAATATAATTCTAATATTGTTTTTAATTAATTATTGACAACAACGTTCCACTGTTTAAAGATAACACAGACTTTGAGGGAACAAATATTAAAACACGAAGTCTGTCTGAATGATAAATACAAAGCAAATAATTATAAAATAAATAAATACATTTCGAGGCTCCGTCGCCACTTATCGTCTATCAATATTTCGACAGGACGTTGTCCCAAATTTTCCTCTGTTTTAATCTAAATTTCCAAAGTGTAAGTTTCCACGTTCCTTGAAATTTCCCTCGGTTTATCATTCTTTACTCACTTTAACCCTTGTGTGGACAACCAGATACCCGTGTCTATGTTTCCTTTAATCATTTTTTTACAATGACTCACATATTTATATATAACCTTGCTCGCCGTATAATCAGTCACGAAAGCCTTCTATTAAGCAAAGAAAAATACATATGAATCTCGAAAAGAATACTCGCGTTTTAAGTCGGCGAAGATTAAGGGTAGAACGATTATTTTTAAAACTTGAGAGCATGTGAACGAACCTCTGAGTCACTATAATATTCTCGACGTAATATCAGAAGAATCCTCTCGTACCGTCATTCTTTACCCGCTGATACATCGATTCGCGTGATTTCAGATATTTGCGAAAACAAAACTAACAAGAAATATTTGAAGCTTATCAAACATTTTGCTTGCCTGCACAATGATTAAGTGCAATACTTAAAAACCCCCCTACTACCCTATTCGCCTCGCAATACTACATTCACGTATCACGGTGATCACTGTTTACCTGACCAGCGAGAGTCGAAACACGATCCTGAAGCAATCGCAAATTGACCGAAGAACCTTCATTCAATTCGCCGTTTTCAATTCTGCCAATGAGCGGCGATCGACTCGGTTCTTCGATGCAAAGTGGAGGTGAAAAAGAGAGATTGACTTGAGAACGAGTCTCGTGCACTCCGTGCGTCGGCGTGGCGTGTAACAATGAAGAGGAAACAGTAGAAGCAACAGGCAGAGAAGGGAGAAGGAGGCCAGTCTCGGTTCTGTTCCACCTACGAGCCTGATCGTCGTCTGGCCTGGTCGTGACTGAAGCACCTCCGCCAAATAGGTCTGCTCACCTTGGACGACAAGTTGACAGGACACCGAGGGAAGAGGTACAGAAGGATACTCTGAACCACAGAAAGGAGACGGTGGTTGACGCGTCTATGTGCATGATTTGCACCACGTGTCACGCACCAGGTTCACCGATTGGCAAGGATAGCACCCAGGGGCTCTCATGCGTATAGATTTTATGTCGATATTGATTATAATGTGGGCTTCATGACGACGAAATTGAGAATTCGGTGAACGGAATAAAATATCCTATTTGCATTTTAGAATTGAACTCAGTAGGTGATACGTATGTAGGACATTATGAACTAGTAAAACAGTCGGGATACATAATTTCGATCGCTTTTGGACCTCTGCGAAGCACGCATGGTTTTCTAACGTTATTAAAAAAATTAACTTGAAATATTTCAGCGTATCTGGAGAAATGAACAAATGTTACATAAGGCATTTTAACCAGCGAGGGCAGAATAGATGTTATCGTTAAATCGAAACGCTTACCTCGACCGGACAGTTTGCTTACCCGCCTCTTTTTTATAATTTGTTTTACAAATACACACACGTGTGTATAAATGTAGAAAATTTAAATATGATACATTAAATGTATAATATAATACGTATATTTGCATGCTCTCCTCTTTTATCATACCACAGTAGGAGGTATATAACCTTTACTTGCGAATGGGGAACTTCGAGACCTTGGAATGGGTAATTTCGTTTTTTGGCATTATGATGATATCGAGCCGCGGAGCAATTTATATTCGGAATTGGTTGTTTTTCTGTGTGGATTTTTGTTTGTGGATCGTTTTGGGTCTCTTTCGTCATTTTTATGGTGCATATGGCCCCGCCGGTTTTACGCGATACTTGGTACTGGTATAATTGGAGTGAACAATTTTTTTTTGTGAAAGATCGATGATGTTAAATTGTGAATGAATTAAGGTACGTTCGATTACGTTAATTTACAAAAATGTTTGATTAGTTTGCGATTTTTTAAGGCATTAAAGAATATTGGTTGCTATATTTCACGTTTTAGTTTATTTTAGTTCATCAACAATATTGCCCTTAATTTTATACCTCGAGCACTTGCTACCAATTATTATCACCTTTAGTTTTTGAACAGTACGTATATATTACTGTCTCTTCTGTATGAAATTAAAAAGGAGCAACACTCTGGTACAAAATTATAAATATCCATAATTGGCTCTTTTTAAACCTTCTATCGCCGATATTGATATTATCCTGAGAGTTTCTTGTGGAATCTCTGTTTTATTTGAAATAACATATCCAACTTTCACAAACACGATCGTGATATCTCGAGGACTAGGTTTATCCCCTTATCTTTCGATTCGAGTATCGTAAACTCTACCATAACCCTTGTGACCAACGCTTAATAATCAATATCTGCGACCGACTACTAACCAACCGTTTCTCTTGCACCCTAAACTCTTACCCCTAAATTAAACTAACTAAACACAATGCCAGAAACGTAATAGCTTTCCGTTCTGACAATTAATACTAATTATTCCTCTATTATTACCCAATGTTCTGCACAATAATAGACCGCAAACAGTTTTAATAATATTAACACACAATAAACACCTCGTGCGTGTATTATAAACGCACGTCACAGTGGGCGTCTCTCATACACTGCCGAAGCGTTCAAAGGGTTCACTCTGACACGAAAAAATCTGTAATATACAGAACACTTCCTAGCGAAGATCACGAGGATGAAAAAAAAAAAGAAAGAAAGTCGCGCCTTACCATGCATACGCTCTCTCGATTTCGCTAAAAGGCGGGCATAGAGAAGCAGAGTTGTAGCTGGAAACGATCGAGATCGCCATAGCACGGCCGTTAAATCGCAACAATATCTGTAGCCGTTCAAAGGTGTTATCTTCGTGAAATGCAGATTGCCTTGTGTTCGATTCGCAGAAACTCAAGGCTGCATCGGCCTGCGTGATGGCTGCACATAGCCATTTCGACCTGTACACGCGTTGTAACGCTGTCATAACGGTATGGCCGAGGATCGTTTCAGGGCGCATCGAGTACATACTCGTTAATGCGCCTATCGCCGCGTTTAGGGGACCGATGCCAATTTTACGGTATGAAAATCGATGCAGGATTTCCTGGTCCCCGGGAAGAGAGAAGGGTCGTGTACGTCAAACACGATTGCCCAGGATTTGTCGCCTAAGCTACCATATTCGTCGGAACGTAAGAACAGAATGCGACTTCGCTCAGGTTCTCACTTTTCACTTGGGGTGTTGCCTTCAAAGGGCGATTCCGGGTAGAAGTCTTGTGGATTTGAAGAGGGACGAATGCTGTGTGATGTGTAATTGTGCGTGACAAGGACAGGACACCGGAGAAAAATGTTTATTCCTTAAGTTGAATGCAAAATGGGTTTTATTTTAGAAGATCAATTTCGAGAATGGTGCAGGGTCGTAGGAATTTTATCTGTTTGTAAAAGTGTGATTCGAGAATGAAGCGGAGGTAGTCGGTTGCTTATCGAATATTTTACCATTGGGTTTCGCTACTGTGTACCTACTTTTGATTTAGTTAGAAGCGGATGACCGCTAGTCTCTATAAACCCTCTAGTTGACGCAGTCGGGGCAGGTACAAACGACCCTTTGCTACGTAGGTATCTTCTGAGTGGCCAATATTTAAAATAATTAAGGGAGATGGTTTGTTTTCCTGACTCTAGCAACGAGGCAGATACCTGGCCATTCAATAGACTCCAAAACAACTCAGTAAAATTCGAGCTAGTTGCCGGAAGGAAAAATATGAAATCTTTGAAAATTCCAATAGAGCAGAAGAAACCTGACATGCTTCGATAAATTAATATCAATATCTACAATAATAAATTAGATTTCACACACAATCTCGTGTGCTAGGAAATATAATTCTTCGAAAAATCCTGCAGGGATGCAAGAGTCCATTCTGTAATCTCAGACTGCTTTCGATATTATATAAAGTACGATACAAATAACAATTTTATGTTGAAAATCGAGAGGCATATATGAGACTTACTTCGAAGAATTAATTCGATATTTGCACAATTAATCCAAACTTTTGGCCAACAGTGTATATACCTGCGCATAACTACCATGAGGATAAACAATAACAGGTCATCTTATAAACACAAAGAAAAATGAAGAAAATGTAATGTAATGTATTTATTTATTTTGTTTAATGTACTAAAGGGTATCCCCCCTCGATGATAATAATAACAATAATAATCAACTCATTTAAAATGGCAAGAATATAATAGGGCTAGAACACTAAAGATTAATATACAACGCATTACTTAATCCACGTTCTAATTCCTAATTACAATTTACATCCAAGTAACTCAACATCGACACAGTTCTCCAAACTCCAACAGCTCTGCCTTGCTTACACCAATGCGTTTACCGATACATTGCTAATAGATTTCTAATACGTTATCGACTGTTCGAAGCGACAATGAAGATTGTCCATAGCGTTTCCAAGCAAAGTAGCAAGAAAGCATCAAGCGTGCATTCACGTGGCAATATATGTAACGGTCCTTCTTGGAATTCCAAAGGGTTGGAATTCGCTATGTCCCGGCCACCCAAGGCGAGCGTGGCGAGTGCTCTTCACCTTCTTCCTCGACAGAGCACACGGGTAATATTCTACCGGACGGGTTGGCGCTGCTTTAAATCGTCCCGTGTGCCTTCTGCCTCGATTAGGTTTACGAGCCGTTCACGGGTGCATTTATAATAAAGTTTATCGGCACGATACGTCATAAACGGGAAACGACGAGCATTTAACATGACGATGATAATATCGAAGACACAATGTCCAGATTGGTTGCAGCTCGAGTATATAATACTTGTGGTAATAATTGAGCGAGTGAAACCGTGCGTCTTCGTCTTGTTAGAAGTGCTCCAATCCTTTTGTCTGTTCTTGTGTGCACGGTTGCGAGCGCAGGAATAACGGCGCCCTTTACGACGCTTCTTATCTGGTCAAATGATTTTCACGGGACGAATTTTCCTCTTGGTTTGCATAGCGCAACGAGGTATGCGTGTACCTGTGCGCGACGCGATGTTTGATTGCGGGGTGGTACATTCGACTGTCGTTTGTATTCTATTGTTTCCGTTTTGTTTTTGAGGGAAGCATTGACGTTGGTAGAGCTTTCCCGATAGCGGGTCGGAGAAATAATCGAGCATAACTCGAAGCGCAGAATAATCAGGCAAATATGTATAAAAGACTAATGGTTTTTTATATTACACTTTACTTACGAATTGTTAAAAGTATCAAGCTGTGAGGTGGAGAAGTAATTAAGCGTGTAAATAAAATGAACCGTGGTACGCGTTGCGCTGCGAGAAATTGTAAGGCAAGGGGTTGAGCGTTCTGGGAGTTTAAAGTAAATCGATGATAGTGAGATGTATAGGTTTGGGCTAGATTTGTGTTATATATTAAAATAAGTAACGACTATAGAGTATACGAATGTAGGGTGTACTACTTTGTCTTGTACTGTGTATGTGTTCTTCGAAGTACTGGCTATATGCAGGGCAAATTCTGCGTTTCTTTTACTATTATTGGAGTACTATATCTAGTATACAGTATTGATTGTTCTGTATCTTGTCTATTTTAACCGCAACTGCATATTCCTGATGCTAGGAACTTTTCGCGAACTTAGAGGACATGACTTTACAGTTTTCCTTCACTATAAGTGTATAAGAACAGAAATATAGTCCTTAAGGGAAAAAAACTAAATATATTTCTACTCGCAACCATTTTACACGAATCACACGAAATACAATTTAATAATTGTTTTGCTACTTCATATACTTCTTTCACCCTTCACGGATGCATAAAATTGAAGTAATTGAAAGACAAAATGATGTAGCTTATTATTATAACATAGCTGAGAATGTTGTGCAGTGTTCGTTTAATTTATATGCAATCACTCACAATTAAAACCCTGGCTGCATTCACTATTTTTCAATACTTGTTTGTTTTAATTACAATTTTTCTGCCGTTTAATTTTCCAAAGCGACCTGTCGCAAATACATTCGCGTCAATATTATTAATTGCTGATTAATATACAACGGCCTGTAAATATCCCCATAAAACGTTCAGTAATAATATTCGGTGTTAAAAAATGAATACACCGTCTTGAAGTCAAATACAACGAAAAGTTAAATATTTCACATTTCCACTACAGTAAATCGAGTAATATGTTATTAAAAATATCATGTAACATGTCTTTTAAATTCATCTCGATGTCCTCTACAACGTGTGTTTCTGTTTGTAAGATACAAGACGACCTCGATTTCGTCATGAAAGTAAACAGTCTTCGAAATTCTTTCCACCGATATGTATTTCATCCATCCTCTGCAACTTTTGTCCTAAACTTTTTGTTTGCCAGATGGCTGCATGTGGGCGAAAAATCGTGCCTCGCGTTAGGGGTAACGCACCGTATACATATGCAATAATACATATTACGTCCGTCGCATAGCGAACACGCGTACGTCCACCAGAGAAAGTCTGCTCGTCCTCAAGCCCTTGGTTGTCGAAGGACGTTTGTGTGATCCTGAAAAGTAGCCAGGACACTCTGCTTCTCTTTCTCCTCTTCCCTTCCCTCGCGTTTGCCATCCGACCTATCGTTCGTTCGTGGCCTGAACGCGGCAACAAAAGCCTCGAAATGCAGCCACCGTTCCTGGAATCGTTCGTCTACCCGTGGCAGTCGCAGCCGTTTCTTCGAGATCCCAATAAAACGGTCCTCCGTTCGGTCGTTCGTTCTTGGAGCGTGTCTGGCCCGATGCGTGCGCGCGCCCACAAAAATCGTATGTGGGTGAGATGCTGGCCAAATTCGTGCGTTTCCAAGTGGCGACCTTCGCGTCGTTTGCTGGCCGGGTCGTCGCTTCGACAGCGTATAATAAACGCGGCTGCGTATGCACACGGGTCTTCTGACAGGGAACCAAGGACGAAATGGAGTAGGTGTAATGGAAGATTTCTTAGGCGGAGTCGATAAGACGAGAGCGGGATTGGTCACAGAGTGTGTTCGGTTTCAGAATCTTTGGGACAAATGCGGCCGTTGAATTGGGACCAAGTGGGAAGATTTGAATTTTTTTTTGTAATTACAACGCTGTGATATTGGCACATTGTATGGGCGTGTTCGAAATACGTATTTTTGGCGGTTTGACCGATTCGTGGTAGATATTGCGAGATATCGCTCGAATTATTAATCTATTGTGTTTTTCATTTAATCGTTTATTATGGAACACCTTTAACAAATGTATAATTTACAAATTTACGTACGTACTTCTACGTGTGCTCGCGAGCAACAGGCGGTATGTTGAAAATATAGTTCTACGAGGCCCGCATACAATGCGTTGATGGTAAATTAATGTCCTTAGCTGAATCGAATTATTTGAATTGGAATTAAGATTTTCGTGCTCTACTTTTCCTTACGCGTAGGAGTGTACAGATATAGTTAACGGCGCATTGACCCTTGTGTAGTAAACTAAAATGCTTAATAAGTTTGAAGCTTTTTGAACATTTCTGTTCGCGAAACGTGAATGGACGTAGAAAGTGTCGAAGGAATATAAAAAATTATTGAAAATATAGAAATGGATACCTATGTACCCAATTTTCCAAGGGTTAAATAGAATGTCATTAATTAATCTCTAAATTCGTGCCCTTGAATTTCAGGCAAATTCAAATCCGCTAGTTGCGTTAAACAAAACTTTCTTCTTGCTAGAACGATTAACGGTGCACGGTGAAATGTACATAACGATTCGGTAGATTAGATGTATGTTTCCGATAGGGAGATTTCGGGGTTTGAAGGATATCGGAGGGAACACACGAAGCCGTTTTCATAAATGACATTTCGGCGGGATATATTGATACTGTCAATAGATTATTGCTATCATACCAATCGTTGATGAATTGTGGATAGCGGGTTAGCGGATATTGGATAAAGTCTTCTAGAGAGTGCTCTATATTGGTAGATCGGAATATCGATTAAGTAGATAATAGATAATGATGTTTCAGAGGATTTAATTAGAAACTGTAATGTTTCATGTGAACTGCTTTCGTACGAGAGATACGAGCAGCGATGAAACTTTGCAGACGAGACCAAAATTTACATAGAACTACTTGTTCATTGCAAAATACGTTAGTAATGAATTTTCTTGAACGTCTTCTTAACTTCAGCAATAAAATAGCAACGGAACAACGTTTCTGGTCGCGGAATAAAATGTTCACCTCCACGAAACGAAACGAAATACATTAATACTAGATATAATGGGCCAAGAAAGTATTCATACAGTGCATTAGTCTCACTCTGCAACTTTATTATTTTGGTTGTCAAGACAATTATTCGTGAAACTGTATATGTATATGGATATGAAGCACATCAATTAGACGTATACAGATGTGAAACTAATCAAACTGATCAAGCTTCGAATCTAATCAAAATGGCTAGTTCCAGGTGTTCTTATAAACATTCCAATAATTATTTTCCTTGGCTGAGAAATCTATGGTTAAACAATCATTTATAATACCCAACTTCTGTTACAAAGTATACACTCGCCGTTTATCGATAACCCACCAAAAGAAATGGGTTCCCAGAAAAGGAGCACAAGGATCACTTACAAGTCCCAAAAGTGATCGGGCAGACAGCTTTCGAACCTCTCCACCCTTTCACCCCGTCGAAAACGTATCACCAAAGGTTCAAAGGATTCTTTCACAGGCCGTCAAGTTTATTAGCTTTCACTGACAGTAAAAACAAAACGTTGTCCATCGCGACAGCTTCTTTCTGTCCAGGAAATAAACATTCAAAGAGTTACGAAAAGCTCTTGTAATCCCGTTGAACGATTAAGCTTCGAGTGCGGCAAGCCACTTGTGCGCGAGCCTCGCCTCGAAAATGCTCCAAACGTTGTCCCATTTGCAGTTGCACGCGGACAAGACGCAGGGTGTTACATTCCGGACGTATGACGCACGCCACGGACGTTCGCCACGATTCCTTTTCCTCAGGTCCCCCGAGGCATGCGCTAAACGCTATCGAAAGTCGAACGAGAATCTAAGCAACTCGCCTAACTTTGAGCCTGCTGTCTGCTTTGACGCCGTACGAATTGCAATTGATTAGCGAAAATCGATCGATTCGCGTCACTGGCCATTTTTTCTGAACTAATTGCTACATTGAACGAGTACTCGGCTTGTCTCGAAGGCGCTCGGAAGTTATTGAGTGAAAATTTAATTGATTTTTCCACTCTGTGTACCCACGTTCTCTTTATCATTATCAAAATTCGATAGATATTCGATGAAGGCGTGAAATCTTATTTTTACCAGAAATATGAACATTCGCGCTCATAGTTGTGCAACAGTGTCGCGATCGAGATAAAGCGTAATAATATCACATTATTTACTCGCTACGGAGTTCAACGGATCTGGTATATACGGCAACCAGTCGCAATTAACTCCAATTAGAAACTGAAAAACTCCGCCCGGGGTTGAAAATTCTTCGTTAACAATAATTGCGACGCCGTCGCGATAGTACGTGTGGAACTGGTCGCGTTAAGATGAGCGACAGTCCTGCCCGTTGACACTCTGTACGAGCAAGATCAAGCTCACTTTTCGTTTTCTTCTTTTAATCACGGGCACACACAGAGTGACTCGGAAAAGATTGCCCAACCGTGAAAGTGCTGAGACGATTACGGCCGACAAATCTCCCCCTTTCTTTCTCTCCGGTTTCCACGAATGAGCGGCATCCGTCAACTCGAATCCGTGCAGATCGCATCGTGCTCCCGGCTGACTTGTCCCGCTCATGGACACGTATGACTCTTTTGGGGCTGCACGTAATGAGAGACATTTTAGTCACAGGTCACGTTTCACTTAGATGGCCCGTGCGGCTTGTGAATACGGTATCCCCGGAAAACTTACTCCAGGCTCGCTTATTGTTTGAAATATACGAACCAACGGAGGATTCCACTGGTCCCTGGACTGTACCCTCGTGTCGCCATCGAGATCGTACAGCGATAGCCTCGAATGTGGCTCGGTTAATAGATTACCGGTCGTTGGATGTTTCACCGGAAATGCAGTCGATAAGGAGCATCGTGGCGAATCTCGCCGGTGGGGATGAAATTGTTATGAAACTGGTGCTCGTTGGAGCATATTTGTCTACTTGGATTGTTTTATTTAGATCATTTTTACGTGGCAAGGGAATTGGTGAAAAAGACTTTTCTTCCGACCTAACAGTTTATTTCCAAGAAATATGGGAGAAAAAAGATATCCGTTTCATACGCGAATTTACGAGAATCTCGTTATTATCTATTTCGTTCTCGCTCGCATGGACTTCTCGAGCATGAGCGACGAAATTTGTACTGTTTTTGGATTTCAGTTATATTTTGTAATATAGATCAGAGTTCTCGATGGATTTGATTGGGTTTTCCTTATTGTCTCCTCGGTCTTGCTGTTCATGTTTTCTGCTTGATCAGTTTTATTAAGGACGCAATTATTTATTTAATTTATTTATGTAATTATGCGTGAATTCGGCGTGCCCAGTATCTGAATTATCATCACATTGCGGACCTTTCTTGCCTGTTCTTCGGCATCGATCAAGAATCTTGTATGTGCATCGAAAACGATACAAATGATAGGCTGTACCGAACAAACAGCTACTCGAGCCTGACGATAGCAGTTTTATACGTTAAGTTATGCTCAATATGTTCATCGATTTCGCCGTTCTACGGTGAAAAGTTGAATAAACGAACGCGAAAAATGCATTCGACCCCGAGGAAGTCGAGACGCGCCGCGTGAGTTCTTTTATTGTCCGTGACAACGGTGAACCCGTGGCAGAATCGAAGAAAGGAAGGAAGAGTATCGCCATTGTGGGCTTTACTGTCGGAATAATAATGCAATTGTGGTACTGAATGCCGAATACATTCTTCCCCTGTCCATCATTTATAAACTGCAGGCCTGGCCGTTCGTCGTTGCGTGCCCATTGCGGTCCTAATGCATTGCGAAACGTAACAGCGAAACTTTGTACTTTGTACAGAAATCCCCAGAAAATTTATCTCGCATATCACAAACGATTTGAGTACAATATTTCACCGACCGTTCCTTGATTTCAATATTAAGAAACGCTTAATTCTCGTATGTTGTTAATTTTGTGTCGCGCCGAGTACGTTATTTATAAATGCATATGGAGGAACGATATTTTGTACCAAATATAAAAACGTCGAACAACTTTCTATTTTTATTTGTAGCAAGTAACTGAGTTGCATGCGATAGTATATTTTCTATTAATTATTTAGAATGTTGCAAAAATATAGCTGTACATATTCAGTGCACGATACACTATCGTCCAATATAAATTCGGGCAACACAAAGGAATGAAATATCTCCTTGGAATAATTACACTTTTACATAACATTTAATATAATATTTCCTTGCAAGCCAATAACTCCAGAGCGTATAATCTCAAAACTTCGAACCTCTCCGATAACCCCGCGCGATATCGCGAAATTGTCGCCAAAAAATCTGAAACTCGAGCGAAACCGCCCGTAGGGTTAACAATTTTCCACGGCAAAAAAAGAACAAAAAAAAAACGATAAAAGATAAAGCCGTCGAAATTTCAATTCGCCTACTGTTAAACGTGCATCCCATCTCTATCTCCGTTCGATCTATGATACAACCGTTCGCCCAGTTTTCTTTCTATTTCGCGAGCGTAACAATATTCCATCGCGTTTGACGTAACACACGAGAATACTGTTCGTTACGACAATGGTCTATTTATTCCTATTTAGACGCCGACCGCTCGATCACCAGGGCATTACGGTCTACGTACATGGAAATTGTTGTCGCCCGTTCGCAACACCGCTCACGTACTACGCGTCGAACATTTATCAACGATGTTAATAATTTCGCATGCGTGTCGAGAGATAGACGAATACACCGCGGGCTACAAACCTACTGGCTGAATAATAAATGAGAGATCCTCCATTTCGCTTATTGGCATACACAGGGACGTCCGTGCCCGCCGCCTCCTTCGAATAATTCACAATCGGACGATCCAAGCGTGCGCGTTCACTTCCGTTCTGGGCTAATCGGTGCGCACGCGGATAAATGATCGATCTCCGTTGCGTACCATGTATGTATACGCAAACGATGCTCGAGTAACCTCGTGAAACGTTATATGATTAATTGAATGAAAACGAGAGGGTCGAACGATGGTGTCGTTTGGATTGGATCAACGTTCTTCTTCGCGCCCTCTTTTCAATGAAACCACCACCCCCTTACGGTACGATCGATGGATTGTCCGTTTGGAATCAAGAGAAAGAGTGTATACAGTGGGGTGTACTGTGACGAAGTACGTGATTCGTTGTAATACCGTGCTCGATATAGGATGCATATACATATTTTATTTTATTTTACTTTATGTTCAAAATACACGCGTATTTTTATTGGTACTCGTCAATCTGAGGGGTGTCCGTAAGAATAAGTGTACAAATAATATCTGTACATCTGCTGTCGATACGAAGTATGCAGAATAAGTGCACAGAAATATATGTATGTATCAGAAATGTAATTTATGACGGTTAAATTTTCTGACATTGCACACGTGTGCAAATTAAAAAGAAATTGTGAAGGAGAGGAGGGATCGGTGTGACGAATTCTACTAACCTTGTAGGACTGTTCGCTCGTCGTAAAATAATTTTCATTATAATAAAACAAACTCGTTTCTGAATATCGCATCCATATTGTTTAGAGAATATCTGGGTTGTGTATATTTGCTGATTTCAGACAATGATCGTGCGCGTGATTAGAGATATTTTTAGCGAAATCTTTAGTCACGATTAGCTTCGCGTTTACAATGGGCGAACGTCGAAACGGATATTGCCCAACACGTGCCGTTTGTACACAGGTACGCTCGTGATGTCTTTAGACTCCCACTAGTTTCAGTATGACACGCTCGAGAAACTTTCTCCGTTCGACACAATTTGGTTATACCACAGACTCCAAAACGATCACTTGTGTATCATTGTCTGAAAAATGATTCTCCCCCGTGTACTAATATTAACTTGCATTTTCTATTTAATATTAACAAACGATAACTTCCCAAAACATAATAGGATAGTAGGAAAACATTTCCCTATGGGAATTTTAAGGAGACCGCAAATGTTGAATATTTATTGCTACTATTTTCAACAATTAACAATTTTCAAAATTGTTTCATAAATAATTAACATGTTAACCGTTTATCATTAGTATTCTGAACAGACAGATAGCTCATTGGTATAATAAAATGAGAACCACTTCTTCCGTACATTCTCCTCCTGTATTTAATAATATTCGAAACGCTGAGATATCAATTTTTTCTAGTAAAATATCATAACAACGTTAATATAAGCCGCAATAAATATTAAGTAGAAGAAACGAAAATTCTGTCCAATTTATGTACAGTTTCCATTCGTTTCTCCTTAATACAGATGTCCACCAACAGCATATGTGTACCCTAGGCTAACGCGTATACCCAATCAATTCTAATCTACCCCTCGTTCAAAAAACCAATCATCTCTAGTACTTCACGAACCTCCCTATACCGATTAATCATCGACATTCTCCGCGAAAGCTTTCGAATTTACTCAACAGAGGCGTGAAATGGACAGTGGCGAGTGCCGCAAAAGAGCGGGGTGGACCGCAGTAGCATCACTATCTCGCCAGGTGCGAGTCCTAGGTGTCGTAGGTGTCGTTGGATGGTTTACCAATTGGTACAGAGACGCTGCGTCTGTGTAAAATTAACAAAGGGTATTATATGTACAGGTACTCACAGACTTGAGCGTACAGTAATAAGGAATACATAATATTTAATATACAAACAATAAATTAGACAGAATGAAGAAGGTGGTCGCTATAATTGTATACAATAATTATTAAGTATATAGTTACTATGCAATTTTGTTCATTTGATTTCTCATTATGGCAATTTTTCTTTGCGAAAAGGTCTGTCTGAAAAGGACTGACTCCTATTTTCTTTCAGTAAGACCTGACCATCCGCTCGCGATTTTCTATGTGTCATTGATTCGCTTATTTTAGACCCAAAAATTTACAGGACCGATTTGTCAGTGCATAATGTGTATACATTTTTTAATTTCTTTCTTTTTTGGTCCAGCAGGACATTAAGAAAAAAAGGAAAAAGGTTGATCACTTTCGATTTTTTCGAAGAATCGATTCGAGAATCGAACATCCCTACCCTGTACACGCACGCCCGGCGTCGCGTCGCCTCTCGACGGCCTGTGGCGCGCGTTTCGTCCGTCTTTCTTCAGAGTTACCCCCCGAACAAGCGTCTTGTTCTTCCTGTCTTTTTCTGTCGGAAGGCGTACGCTTGCGCCTATGCACGAACCAGTGCCACCCGTCCGTCGAGCGCCGCGCTGTTGCCATCTCTTCGCCTCTCTCCACCTCGCCTACCGTACCACGAGCCGACCAACAGAACTCCAGCTGAGCGTTCACCAGCGGTACTCAACTTTCTTCCGTCTTGATGATAAGGACGCGGAGAGTCACGTTCAGGGAAACGTTTCCCTTCTTCCTTTTACTGGCTGAGAGAGAAGGACGCTTTCGACGCGATCCAGTCTCCCTTTCAGGTTTCAATTGACGATTTCAATTTCCCATTTCGGTGTATACAGTTTCATACTTGTAATTGGAAGCGTTTTGAATGAAAGGGATTACGGAGGATGAATGGGTTGTGTGCTTTTATGCAATTGTATGCACAGTTTGGTTTGGTGTGACAGTAAAGCTTTACGTCGAGGTTACATCGATAGATTGTAGGTAATGACGGAGTATTTGATTCTCGAAGTCTAGTGGAAATGTACAGTCATTGATAGGGAACACTCTATAGGTCGTATCGTAAGAAGTGTTGGCTAGGTAGAATTATTGTAAGGTACGGAATTTGGTTGAAAATACTTGATAATTTTCCGTGTTGGAAGTAAAACAATTAACATTATTCCCTATTAATGAAAATGAAAAATCAACATCATAGTAGCCAATATTTCTACCTATTTTAGCCCTTAATGATTTTCATTGTGAGTGACACAGAGTGTAAAGATTTTCGAGACTTCAGAAAAAATGCGAAATATAATTGATACAGGTTGCCGTATTCGTAACGGAGATTCGTTGAAAAGCGTACTGAAAGGTTTCACAATGTTTCTTTATTGTACGTGCGATTTACATGATCCAGTAAGCAGTTGCGTAAGGAACTATGTATGCGTTTCTTTTTCTCTCTCCGTTCGTCATTGCACAGTGTCGCTGTGAGAAACGCGTAAAAAATAAAATACAGATTGCGGAACTTGAACTGACGTTCGCAATTGCGTTTCCTGCCTGGCGAAAGACTCCATACGTTTGGACGATTCGCTGTTGGGTTTTTAATTATCCTCCGGCGTGCTTTCTCTGTGAAACAAAATGGTAGAACAAAGATATGTATGCAAATGTTACGTAGCCGTAATTCGAATGGTATATACACTCCGTCACTGGTTCATGTATCATAGTATCGACGTGTGGCTGCGAAATTAAGTTCACCGGGTGGAGCTACACCGATGAAACGGGGTTAAGCCACCGTGGAAAGTTACACTCGTAACCATATGGTGTCTGTGGCAATGCTCTACGCTCGGGAAGGGTTGCACCGCGATACGCATGGTCCACGTGGTAGAGCGTCGTTTCGACCCCATAGCATCCTGTCTATGGAAAAGGTAGTAAACGAGGGGATGACTCGAAGAGAGTGGCTGCGAAGCTTCGCTGCAGTGGAAGTGGAGGGCCGACAGCGATGCTCAAATTTTTAGCTCGACTGAAACATCGGTGTGCAATCGAGTTGACGAAATTAATGATTTGCAAAGTTCGTTTAGTAAATTTGAGTAATAATATGGGAGGTGGTAACGTTGTACGTTAGGTAGATTTATGGAAATCTTATTGCTCTCTGTGCTGTAATTGAAATGTGATACACAGTTGCTTGATATGTGATAAATAAATGGAAATAAATATATCCAGTAAAATTTTTTGTTAATATGTAATTGATAATAACTAATGTATTATACTGATTCTGATAATGATAGAAGGAAAAGATGTTTATCCAAATCTATTCGATATCTTGAAATAGAATTTGTGAAAATAACAATAGTAAAATAATCCTTATATTACTCATAAAGGAGCGACATTCAATTTTAATAGCTACATGATTGTATTTACCTTATTGATTATTAGATATTTTTAATTATTAAATTAAATATTAATTAAATATTAAATTAAATAATTAAAATCTACAAGATTTTCTTTTGGAATTATCGATATACAGCAGCGGTATAATTTTTTGCCTCATCAAAAATTACATTAGCACAAAAATAGGTATTTCAGAAGTGTGCGCTGTTGGGCAGGTGGCTCGGTTTATAGGTAGGACTTTCGAAAATCTCGTTGTACGGTGCACCTTTGAGCATCGAAGGACCGAGTACAGCTGCCAAGTGTCCTCAGCATGGCCAGGTAGGTATTTATTGATTCAATGGTAGCAGTATGCCTATAGTTAGGCACTGTGATGTAACTCTAGAACCGGCCAGAGGGTTGGCTTGCTAGAAGAGGCGATAGACACGATGGGGTTGAAAGAGCTCAGGATAATTGCGCAAACAAGTCTGCGGAGAGAAACAGGCTACTCAATTATTTGTAGTTGACGGGTTCTTAATCTTGTCAATAAACTTCACTGTTGGATAGCTGATTAATAACCGGCTGTTCTATGCAAAAATATTTATATTACATTTTGTTCTTTATTCAATCTCCATTCATTTCTAAGGTGATTCGTTATCTATTGTAGTTTTAAAAATAATTTATTGATTTTCTAGTAGCGTTTTGGTGTTTCTAAACCGATGAATGTGTTGAATATTTGAATTATCACTTTCTCCACAAGCTAGACAGAAAATTGTCTATGCAATGTAATAATTGAGAAATTATTGACACATAATAATTAATCATTCATTATGGACGAATTTATAGAAGATGTATAAATTAATTGAATTTCACATGAAGATATGAAATTTGTTAATCTACATATTGGAATGAATTTACGTTCACTTAGAAATTTGTTTAACGGGTCGGAATTAATAAGAAAATAGGCACCTCCACTAAATAATCATCATCAAAACAAACAAAAATATTGAAACATTTTTATTTGAATTTCTTCATCCGGATAATGCTGATCGTGAAACATTCAGAATTCATTTAAAGCGTCCCCCAGACTCTTAAACCTAATCCATAAAAACAGGAGAGCACCGTTCGCATTGAATTCTTCATGGTTTCATTTCCTGCCTGTTACAATATTAATTCAATATTACACCACGGAGAATATTTTCGTGCGGATAAAGTTTCACTGGTACATTTTCTGGGTCAGCTGCGACACGTGTTAACAATGCTTTCAAATTTCGCTTGCTGGACGTTTGCGCCGCTTGTTTGATGCTCGCACAGTCCTGCTTTTTCATTCGTAATATTTTTTCTGCACCCGGTTTACGTTCCCTAATAAGAGTGTTCGTTCTTTTATTAAGCCAAGTAACCAGGCAACTGTGGTATATTTAATAATATACGCAACTACACGATCAATAGTTCACTAGTAGGTTATTGGCGATGATCCAAATGCTTCACCTTGATTTCCAAGCAATTCAGTAATCGAATAGTACCTGTTCAGACGATTCGAAACGTATCGATGTGTGCAGAACATAATGTCGACGTTAATGTTCACAGTAGTATCGCGACCCACGAATGACAACGCTTATAGAATCAGAATATAAGTCTTTCCAGAAAATGACGACCCGAATCGGTCCTGATCGATCGTTTGTCCGTATCGAGTGTATTCAGCAGACTGTTCATAGACAATGAACCTCCTACGAAGGGAGCAAGCGTGTTAACGTAATAACCTATTGTTCTTCGACCAATAAACAGCCAGTAAATAATCAATGAACGCTAGTCTTGTAATAGGACCACCCATCGCAAACGGACTTCCACGTGTATAACTCGGGTTCGTTCACGTATCTCGATACTTTCCTCGTCTAAGTAAGGTTGTTCCTGTTAAAACATATCATCGTCAGGAATTATAAAGCAAATGAACAATTGCCACGAATCAGACAACTGGAGTTCAAATAAAATGAAGGGAAAGAGTATTTTAAAGTAGACTTGTTAATCGAAAATCTGTCTACTATTTTTCGTCCCCTTATTATAAGGAACCTTATAAGGAACAGCTGACAATAAATTTGTAATTACTGTTGCACCTCGAAATGACAGAGAATCCACGATGGCTCGTTAATTGCTGTTATTAACGGGGTAAACAAAGATCAAAAGCAAAAATAAACGACGTGTCGTGTCGTGGCAAGTCAGGGGTGTGGCAGGAGGGGGAGAAATTGAATTGAATCGAGTAATATATGAAGATCCTATTATACACCACCACGTATCCATAGGTTAATACACGCGTGCCTGTGTGCAAGTACGAATTATCGTGCAAATTATATCATGGTAATCGCGTGCTTGAATTTCTGTCGGCCGAGAATTGCGCTTCCTACCGTTGATTTATACGCTAATTAGCAACAACCGGATTATTTATTGACCGAAGGCGGCGCAATGTCTCCGCTCGTCTTAGCCCAGAATAATTATCAACGCTCGAGCATAATTAGCTGGTACGTGTCCAGGCTTGTTTATGAGAATGGAATATGGACAGATGTCCTACAGCGAGTTGGTGTACAAGAGACGGACATTTTGGCGAACGCTATTTTCAGTGCGTACGCGTCATTCGCGAACAATTAACGCCGTGCTATGCATTTGCTGGAGGCGTTCGTCAATCGCTTTGCTTAGGTTATGGGAATGATTTGTACTATATATTCTACGACTATTGCACCGGATAAAACATTTTTCGTTACGCTGTACGAGGTGTTTTTTCTATGATGCATAACATACAAATCGGAATATCTTCGTTATTTTTGAAGATATGAAAAAATGCCGGAGAACAAAGTTTTTTTCAACTCAGATCGGTGATTACTGTAATTTATGAGCTTTTACTGGACAGTGCCATTCCTTTCGAGGTTTCGAGATCGTCGATGATTTTTGAACAGCAATGTCAAAGTCAGCAGTGTCATTGTAGCTGATGGAAAATGGATGTGAGACGTATATGACGTATACAAGGTGGGCGCAGCTTTTCTTCCGAAATGCAACTAAGCTAAGTAAATATCTTATTTGCGTTATACAAAAAAATTTGGAGCTTATTACATTTTCTGCCTTTTAATTAATGGTAACATATAAGTGCTACAGTGGGATAAGTAGAATATATACGTATACTGTAAAGTATAATATAAAGGCAGCAAGTCAATGAAGCAAGCCTGGCAATATAATTGCAATATACATACACGCTCAGTATACAAATGAGATTATGTTGTAAGGCGTATGTTAATAGGGAATCAATGAAATAGAACAGAAAAGAATCTTCGACATGGTCCACGGTCATGTCAGACGTTTCACGATAAGTATTTTGAACATCCATTGCACTCAATATCTGAAATTGAACACGAAGATCAGCCTCGCAGGCCTACGTATGTAATTAGAGCAAAGCACGCTGCTCCGAATTCCTTGAATCGATTCTCGTATCTCCAATCCTCTTCAATGACGTTGACTTTGGACTAATTATAATTACGGAACGGATTAGCCCCTTCGTTCCGGTACTATCAATAATGAAAATATGTTCGGAGCCCGAAACAGTACAAATTGCATTGCCATCAAAGCGCTATACATAATATGTAATGCTATAAATATAAAGCTATAAATGTGTAAATATTTAAGTACATACTTTGTTTAACATTAGCTCTATTCGACGGGATTTGGTATAGATAATACACCTATTTGGGCATACGTTGAATAGATTAGACGATAAACAGGGATTATGAAATGTTATCATGAATTTCTGCAACAATGCCTGTATGGTGTTAATAATTTTGAAACGGGAGATCTGTAAACCATCATTCTGAGGGGTTTGGTGATATTATTGTCAATTACCTGTTTAATATAATTTATATAAATAATCGTAATAATGATACAATGTTCTAGAGATCGTCTGTACAGATTTCCAAATAACTCGGTTATTATTGACTTCTTAGTGAAAAAATATTTTAAATACATATTATCCAAGGGGCTAACTAGATGCATGCACCTTTATTGTCTTACGTTTTTTACTTCATAAGACATCAAGGTGACTATGAATCTTTTAAATAGCAATGTATATTTCCATTACTACTACATTGTGACCGATAAAATGATAAAATTGAGGACCTCTTAGAAGGCGAGCTTGGGTTGACATTGAGTCTCCAAATTAGCCAGAAATATATAGAGACGAATTGTTACAATAACCGAGTTATTTTAGGTATAAGCTCTTATTGACACACACTTCATATACACCCTCTGCGATGAAAGGGTTAAAATGTATACCACTGCACGTTATATGCTCCGATATAATCATTCTCCCCCGCAGTTTCTATCTCGAGTCTCCTCGAATTAATTGTATTTGTGTACTATCGGTCACTCGGTTAATTAAGTTTCGCAATTCCCCTAATAATGGCCACTGACAGTTAAGAGTAATTATAAGGTGCACGGTGGGATTATAAGGTTGATGAGGAAATGGTGGAAGGGTTGAGAGGTTGGGAAAAGAGTCAGGGGATGGTGCATCGAGGCAGGTCGCTCGATACTGACCACCTCACACCTACGAGAAGTGTCTCTTTGCCTCTTCCTGCCTTCCATAGCCTATGTCTACATCTCTTCGTTATTTTATGTCGTTATGACCCCATCTTTTCTTTCTTGTTCCCGGTTCTTTTGTTCACGAATATGCTTGACCCATGATTTCGAGAATTAAACGAGTTAATCGAATTAAACTCATTATCTAGTCCCACTAATTTCGTTGGATCTAAAGAACAGTTATTTAGTCGAAGATTTTATTCCTCCTTCATACGCTGGTTTGTTAAAAATATATCATCCTCTTCGAATGACCAATCTGGATCAGATTCTCAAATTGTGGATCAAATTTTCTACTCCGCGATATATGTGTAATTAATTTAATTTCATTTTCAATCCCGCGAAACATCTGAAACAGACTTCCTCTAACGAATGAGCCGAGTTAAAACATAGAAGAATCGCAATTGCCCCAATTATTCTGATTGCATAAACAGATCACGTCCGCGATCTATTTGACCCGAACTCGGTTTCAGGCTGTCACAAGTTTTTCATTTAAATTAAACAAAAATGTTTTCCAAGTATGTACCCCGAACAAAATCCTCCGTGGTCAGCACGTGTGTTAAACAAAAATTATCCACCTGTCCATCATAACCACGAGTCACCAAATCCTTCACATTAACCGCGATTACAAAATTCATATGTCCCAATGCAAGTGTACACATACATGTATATACTCTTCCTCCCAATGACTGGTCGGCTTCTTTGTCGGTAAGGTCGATGTAGGTTGCATTGGAAAGGCCTCTGTGTGTTTTAATGCGTTAGTGGATGGAAACGATCTGCAAATCATAATTGAGAACCACTGGCGGAGCAGCAGGCAGCTGAGCGGACAAAGAGCGAACGGTTATTGCAGGACGACAGTGTAGACTCCAACACCGGCACATCGCTGGGCCTTTTCTCTCCTTTTCTCTCTCCCTCTCTCTCTCCCCTCTCTTCTTTCTTTCTTACTCTGCCTCTGGTCGTGCTGCATGCATCTAAACCTATAAACTACCTGCACCTACACTTCCTGCCACTCGACAATGAAACCTTTTTCCAATCGCTTCTGGAGTGGTCCCGAGGACTACGGAATACGGAGCTCCTAGGTTTTCGAACTTCCTGAAAGTTTTTTAATTTATCCTCGGGACTTATCGACAGGGTAATCCTATGACCGAGTGCTGATGAAACGTCGATCGAGGTATACAGCGTGCTGTTGCTTCAGGATAGTCGATGTAGAATTTTTGGAGTAGCTGCCATTTTTTTTGGGGGGGGGGCAAGGATAATTGCTTAATTGGTTGGCTGAAGGGTAATGGCGAATAGCTTTAATAGATGATTCTGTTCATTTTATTCATACACAATTATCGAAGAATGAAATTAATCAGCTGTCTTCTAAAATTCTGGAATACCACGAAACCAGTACGTTCGGTAGGTATTATTCGTATTATTTAAAGCTGTACGTTTTACTGTCGACTTTTGTTATTTGAACTGTCCAGTCCGACGGAAACTATGTTAACAGTATTAATCATTAAATCCTGCTATTAAGAACTCATAGATAAATTAATACTGATATAGAAGAATATTATCCAATTATTTAAGGTATTACATTTTTCTGAGTAATTTCCACACCGTTATAATTCTACATCAATGTACTAAGTAATAAATAACAGATTCAGCCGTTCGTTTTTCAACAACGTTACCCTGAACGCTGCAATCATTCGAGAAATATAAAGTGCTTCTCTGAAATTTCGACTTTATGGCCAAGCTATAAGAGGGTTGGCTCTTCACCCTGCCTTCTGCCTTTCCCCCACAAAAATACTTATATATGTATACATATGTGCTCTTAACCGAATAAACGATGAAAATAACCGCGTGTTCGCCGAAAGATCGATGTAGAAACAAGCTCACAAGACGTGAATTAGTCCCACGCCAGACCTTCGTTCTCGTCGCGAAGGTAGATAATAGCATTGGTGTGGTATTTATTGAATCACAGGTGCTGCAATTGCTATTGTCGTCGTTCGTGGTCGTCGATGAGACCATCGTCGTCCACGGAACGAGACGCAACCGACGTAGCAGACCTTTAACCTTGTGTCTGAAAGAATTGCAGACGGAGAAACGAAAGAGATGGAGAGCTGCTGATCGGGTAGAAAGTGTATAACCGTGTAGCCTACGAATTGCGTAACGAGAATCCTCGTATTAATATGCAGCACCTATGGATAGCCTTTTAATCGTAGCGCCAGTGATAAGTGCTTGTGCGAATTTCTCCTCGTGTATGTACTTTCGATCGTACGAATCTTGGAAATGATTATGGCTGGAATGTTAGACGAGAGACGGTATTCCAGAGATGGTTTATTTTGTCTGCCGTTCTGTTTTTATTTAAAAAAGAACGTACGGGTATATTTTTATTTATTCATATTATTTATATATCGTTGGCCAAAGTTAGCGCGTGGTGTATCAAGCTTCGACATTTATGAGTCAATATAATGGACTGCCACGTTAAATGAAAAATATCGAGAATCTGTATTACTGTATTATTTCATTATTGCAATAAATACATGTAAATATGTAAAAAATGAGATTGATATAAAATGAGATTACATGAAATTATAATATTTCGATGCTCTATCACTGTTACACTGTTTAAGTTTAAGTTTAAGTTCCACTTCCGCGTTCGTTGTAACCATTAGCGGACTATTTTCACCGTGTACGGTGAAAGTGTTGGTTGTCCACGAGGAGGAGACAGGAAGCGTCAGTTTCACCGGGAGATCGTGAACGACCTGGGTCACTTGTCCCCAGGTGTTATCACGGACATCAGCTTAAACGCCCTGCTTTCTCGTTTCAATCTCGAATTCAATTTTTAACCCTTTCTCATGATGCTCCCTCTTAAACATTGTCAGTCATCCAATCTTCTCAAAGCAGTATTATATCCTTCCGCATTTGCATAAGAATCGACGAACGTGTGACATCGATTTTCACTTTACACCGATCACAATTCTGCAAACAAATATTTCTCCCCCGATTTCAATTTGTTCGAACTTTTTGTAAACTCAAACACTAATTCTTATCAAACCAACTATGCTCCCCCAATGTTACGCGAAATGTATTAAAACCACCGCTTATCTCATACCTCACTTCTTACATTGTCATCGTCTTACATCATTGCAATCGTTTACGTAAAAACTTCACGATGTTTCCCGATTATCGCTTCAACTGACCAGTGAAACATTCCTTGCTCCGTTACGTTATCACGATGCCGCGTGAACGAATCAAAAGAACACATTCGACGCTCTTTTCCTTTCGTTTTGCTCTCCCCAGATCCTCCTCCTCTCCTTTTTTCTTAACTCTCTTCCAGAGTCTCTTTCATACCAGCAAATAAGCCAGCGGCAGAAGTCGGTCTCTCGTCGGGACGGCTGATTCAAGGTGACGGACAGTCAATGAAGACACGGCTATCCTTGAAGCAGATTGAAATTAGGTGTTCGTCTGTCGATACCTCCTCGACCTTCTCCCCCGCTTCCTATCTGATGGTGTTTTTGTAGCAGACACGAATAGCAACGACTTGGCACGTTGGTTGGTGATACTGGATGATCTTTTATTGCTTTTCTCTTTTTTTGTTTCGGTTCCTTCTTTTTTCTCTCTTTAATTTTCTTCTTCTTCATGAATTGTCGTCCTTACGATTTCTTGCATCGCGCCAGGGTTGAGTATTTCAATTTCTGCATCGAGTGACGGCATACTTCTAATGATTCATAATAGATGAATGTTGCAACAATAGTTACTTGCAAGGCACACTGTTGTTCGCTATAGTTGGATCTTATCCTGCGCTGAATCGTACTCGTTTTTTTGTCTTCGATTTTGGAGTTCTGTTGCTTGTATTGATGAATCTGTTGTTCTTTTTATTTACGTTCACCTTGGTGCTTATCTGGGAAGTAATGCATTATCTAAGATTAATACTATTTTAAATATTGAAAAGTTTCTTGTAAGAATTATATGGATTTATTTTTACTACATTATTTATGATGAAGCATGTCTTTTGACAATAGATTGATTACGTAGAATTGCTTGCAAAACAATAACTTCAATCGTTGGGAAGTCCAAGTCGTTCAAATGCATTATTCCTTTTTTATAGCAGCTTTCATAATCAACGATAAAAAATTATTAATATGCATATTTGCAAAGATGTAATTGTACCCATGGTAATGTTAACTTTTTACTCTAATATGGCTCTTAATATCAGAGATTAATATTTTTGCGACTCCGTGTAATAATTATTTACAATGATAAGATACGTACCAGTGAGTGACCAGACTTAAATAAATGGTTCGTAATAATCGGTCATAGTCAACCATATTTCCGCGACTAGTTTCGAAAATTATTACTCGCGAGTGTTTTTTTAACCGTACCATATTATAACGTTTAGCTGAAATTATGCGGTAGAAAAATATGAGTTATGTTGGAATTGCGACAGTTCTTAACGATTTACCCGTTGCGTTCTTATTATTTGCAAAACACTTTCATTGTTCACAGCAATTTTTTAAATTAACGCATGTCTGAGACTTTCCCTTTATTCGCATTTGAAATGTACGCGCTGTTGGTTCAGTGCTCGTCCAAGCGCATGAATTTTAAACTTTTTGTTAATTTTTTGATCGATTTAAAATACATAATGTAAGCTTTAGTAATAATTTGTTCGATTTTAGTAATGGAACTTTATTAACCCATTTTTTGGTCCTTACGGTTTTTATTTAGTACATATTGCACAGGCAAATCAAAGTTAAAAAAACAATAAATAGTCAGGAATTCAATATACTTGTAATATTTCTTAATTAAATACTGCAATGTTACTCTTCCATTCGATTCCAACAACTTTTTACACCGCACTTGGTGAGCTGATTTAGGATTATTAAGTTCTTTGTTTCAAACCCCTGGAAACAATAATAATTCTAACATAAAGCAATTAATAGATTGTTTCTTCAGAGTCAATATGCTCGTAGTAAATGATAATTCTAAACTGTTATTCGCTGGTGCACATTTGCATCCCATGCATGTATTTTACATTGACGTTGATTTTGACCCTAATTTGACTGCAAGACGTGAACACTTTATACCAACGTGATATGAATAACTCACTGAAAGGAAAAGTTTGCCCGCAGCTATTTCACTCGTGTTTTTGAATCGCTCGACAAACCAACATCGAATCGAAAGCTTTTTAAACGAACGTAAACACGATTTTACCATTGTTTTACAAATTCGTATTTCTTTTGTTGAAACATCTCCTCGCTTATGACTATCTTTTTTACAATATAGAATCCAAGAAATTACGAAGCAAAACAGCCGTACCTTATACTTTTTATATATGTATTTATTACTTTCTAGCAGTATATTATTCTTTAACAGTTTTTAAAGCAGACGTGAATTACGCAGCCACCCATAAGGTAATGAGAGGTTGCAGACGAAAATAATTATAATACATTGTTCAACAATCTATCTTCTGTCTACAATGAACATTACGATTATTTTTTTCTACAAATTTCGACACCATTTTTTGAGCAATAAAATAATAAGAAAGCACATATTTTCTCGCACGGAGAAAAACGTTCGTATATGCACCCTGGCAAGATTGAATCGGCAAGAAATACGGCAGAATCTCAATTCCTTTTTCTTAAATGAAACTCCACTAGACAACCTCCCAACTATGCATGTTTTTACCATTTGACGTATCGCTAATGTAACTTACGTTACCGGTTCCGTGGGCTATATCGATTGCCAAGAAACGTTGTGTCGCGTATCTGTCGACGATATCGGTCGTCCAACATTTCCCATGCATTTCTACTTGTCTCCTTATATCAAACGTTATAAATGTGATTAGACATAAATCTCCAAGCCGTTCGAACTCTGTGAAACATTTATATATGTGCAGATTTTACGTTGAAAATTCTATGCTTTCCAAACGACGCACGTTTACACGTGCAATATTTATATAAGATCCATACCTATTATAATAATTAATATTCCCGTTGAAACATGCAACTATGCAAAATGTACTGTTAATAATAAGATAGTAATATTTAATAGCGATAGTCGTAATTAATATTCTTCCTATTTCACGTGGTGAATTAATTGACTTACTCACAGAGCAAGTATTTTTAACAATTCCTACTATGTATTTATGCCAAGACTTTGTTCGACGAGAAATTGAAATTATAATTCCACGTTCGGTTATATTCATTGATCATAACCGTATTAATTAACCGAAAACAAGACGGCTATAAAATTACTTAAAAATATGCGAAGAATCATATATTAGTACCACGAGAATTCCGCAATTATTATCACGCGATAAAAATCTAGAAATCAAAATATAAGAAGGTATCTACCTCAAAATTCGATTCGTACGATAATGCAAATGCCAAAGATCATTCGCGGGCAAGTATAATACAAGCAGTGGTAAAACCGTATAAACCAAACGGGAATCCAGTTTAAATCGCTTTGAAAACCGTGTGCGTTTCACTCTCGCCCGGTCCTCCAATCGTTATCCGCAATCAAATTGAAAGAACAATTACATACCGGGGCAATTAAGCGAAATTACTTTAGATTACATTGATTAAATTACGTGGACTCGATTAAGCGAATCCCGGCCCGTAATTGCATTTGTGTGAGCGGTGTCGAGTGGAGCGAACCGCGGTTGAAGAGAAAGACGAACGAGTCGAAAACGAAGCGAGCGAAGAGAGTGATACGCGAAACGTTTCCCTTTCGCGAAACGTTTTCGTCACGGATTGCATATCGGCATTATTGCCGTGACATACTGCGAACAGGGTTCGACCTCTTTTACACGGTGATACGTGTATGTGACACGTGTATAGCGATACGCGGTCAGGACTAAAATAGAGAGAGTGAGAGATACTTATACGATACGCAATTCTTTGGAAAAGGATCTCACTGTGGAACACAGTATGCAGAAAATGAGTAGCACGTACAGTATGCAGTATCGGGATACGTGTATCATGGATACCTCGAACGTACGTGTATATCAGTGATGATATAGCGTTCCTTCGGCGATTCTCGTGGTATACAGTAATTACAGTACCGCGGTACTGATTTTCTGTCGCCTGGATACTTCAATGGCCAGTGATATTTTTCGTATGCATACGCTAGGCGGGAGTAGTGTGTTCGCGTATCGCATGAGTATCTTTCTGTATTTTGGTACTGGACGCGTATCGCATACAAATATCGTAGCGTGAAAGAGGTCTTACGGCATTAATTAGTCGATACGAGCGAAGACAATTGGTCGGCAAGGTCGCTGGTCGATCGACGATGCTTTGGACCCTCTTCACCGACAGCTGACAGCAAACGTACGCAATCGAGGTAGTATATACACGCCTCTCCGTACTAATCACGCTACAAACGTTTCCTGCGCGCAGCGGTGCTCAACGTGCGGCGACCTACTTGTAAGAAGTTTCGATGGATATTCAGAGGTTTAGATTCACGATTTCGACGATGGATTTCTTTTATTGCTTGCCACAGTGTCAACTGTTTGAAAAGCATTTCTATTGTCATTTCTTGAGGCATTCAAATAATTTCGGTTGCTTAAATATTTTATAGCCTGCACTGGTTTGAATCTAAAGCGATTTGGAAGATGTTATGTTCTTTTACTGAAAACTGATACAATTATTATTATTGTTTATGGTAGAGCTAAATTTGAACGATATAGAAAAATTGTTAAAACGCGAAAAATGAGAATTTTAGGATTCTGGTCGTGCAAATTATTTAATAGAGCGCATTGCAAATGAAGTGATCTTTCAATTTGTAAAAGTTATTTTTACTTTCGAATTAGTTTGTTGCCCTTCCACAAACGGCTTGGCCTAAAATGTGAATCACGGTTCTGCTAGCTGAATATCTGTAAAAAATTCTTTGGACTTTACAAAACTTTGATAATTTGTCAAATTTTCCGCTTTATTTCGCGATGTTCTATATGCAGGCATTTAGACATTGTATATTCGAACTGAATAAGCCAAATGAAGAATTGTTTTATGTCAAGTGGTCAGGGATGAAACAGGGTTATGTATAAAGAACATCCTGATCATTCTTCCGTTTCTCCTGGACTATTTATATAAATCAGATAAAAAGTAATCGTAATAATGTAAACTTTCTTCAAGCACCTTATTGTCCTACATATTCTTTACAATAACATAATAGTAAATTGCAGTTTGTTCTATTTATATTACAAGACGAAACTTTATTTCTCACTAATCCTTCACACACTCGTGTATCTTCGAAGCCACATACTCGATATATTTTTTCAATTTTTTTTTTTTTACCTCGCTCTTATCTTCATTTCCTATAGTTCCTCATTTAAAATCTTTTCAAGCGTGAGAAGAATTTTGGGCCCCACTCCACTTATTCGAATAATCATTTTCCCATTACAATAATTATTTACATCTACATTTATCTATAAAAAAATAGTGATTTCTCCATTTGTACGCTTCTTTACAACAGTTATACCAATAAAAAAAAACATAAGTCTCGCGGGCGATTACACATGTATTTTGAAATTTAAAATGTTTTTCAAACGATTAATTATTAATCGTTCTCGACGTCGCGGCGGTGGCGCTCGTGTCTGGTCAGCTTTTTCAAGCGTTTTCCCCGCGGTCTTCCGCTTCTGCGTGCGCGCGGGAATTAGAAACTGACATTTTCTACTCTGCGGAGTGTGTAACAGGTAATTAGCTCTTGCACGGAGCGCTGCACGGTGAAGCAGAGACGGAGGAACGACAGAAAGAGAGAACGCTATTAAGTGAATTACACGTTCGCAGGTAGATCGCATCCTGCAGTGAGACTTGCGCGTAACGCAAAACTAGCATTACAGGGATTCTTCTTTCCTCCTCGTGGGAAGCCTGCTTGAAAATATAACACTTTCGAGGAGATGATTTGGAATTTGCAAAACGAATGTTTCCAACCGATAGAAATCGTTTAATATCTTATTAATCACTTTGTTGCTCTAAATCACTTTATATAATGTTTATAATCTCTTGAAATTGTACGAACAGTTTATAAATCTGTTTTTCTATTATTACTATTATTATATTACTTTTTTTAATAATTTGTTTTTCAAATCAGTTCTTCTTGTATACGATTTATGGTTTCCGGGGACTCAAGTGTCTTGTTCCTTGGAAGGTAGACCGTTAATCTGTTGAAAAATGGTCACCAGCCATGAGGCTTGTAATCTCTAGAAGGGAAAGTTCGTGGGAAATTTTCTAAAGCTGGAAGGCGTATAGAAGATATGTATACATTTTGGAATCGGTCATGGAAAGTTTTCGTTTGTATAAGGGCTTTTTTCTCAGAGCGGAGCTGGTAGTTTCGATTGAGGGTTGCAAGGGGTGAACACGTGGAATTATTTATGAAATTATTCGACCGATTTTCCATTTAATACTTTGCACATGACGTAATGTAAATGAAATTTTTCCACATAGTAATTTCTGTCAAGCGGATTTGTATAGTAGAATAAAGGATTTGATTCAATGGCGAGCAACAGGTATATTATAAAGGGGTGAAGAAATTTTAATCGAATCGATACGAGGCTTCGTGTTACGATGCATTTACAAAACTTGGCGAGTCGATGCGAAACTATATACCGCGTGCATCCGGTTTTACGAAGAAACTGTAGGAACGCTCGAAAGTTATGAATACCGGGGAAGACATTCATAATAATGTATAAATCCTTAATTTTTCCAATTAATTCATTAAATTAATGATCACAATAAATAATTGATCGCAAACATATCCAAGTAAAGCACTTATATTAATATAAGTTTTGAAAATCATTGTAATTTGAAGATATGTGTACATTATTTATGATATGTGCAATTTATGTTTATTTTAAGCAAAAGATATAATTAATTTAAAAGAAAACAAAAGCCTTTGCCATTACACAATTATTTATCAACTATCGTGTTTGTATTCCTGTATAAAGAATGTGGAAGAAATCAAGTAACATTAATTCGTTGGAAAATTTAGCGTCTTGCATTCATCATGTGAACGAATTTCGAATGGTGTGTATTACGGTTTTCCTATTTGAAACGGAACAGAAAAAGAGGGTCGTAGTAGGAACCGCGTGCACATGCAGGAAGGGTCGATGGTTAGGCGAGATGAAATAGAAGGGAACAGATTGATGGTAAGGGATGAAAGTCGGTAGAGAGACCGAGAGAGAAAGATACGAAACAGCTGTGCTTGTTCCGTGGAGACAAGTCTTCGTATAACAGACCCGTGCGGACATAGCGTGTAATACCGTGGCGAAGTTATGCACCCCTCGCAGGGGCTCTCATTTTCAACGCTTAATTTAAAATTTAAAATCGCCAATGAATCTTACAGAAGTATAATACTGTACAGTGTTTCTCCTACTCCTATATAGATTCATACAAAATTGCGTATTACAATTATATACAGCTTCTAGGTGTTCAATGTTCTTGTTAAATTGAAAATGGAAATCAATAGAATAATACTGGAATAATGTATATGGTTCATTCACCATACGAGGAACATTAAAAAAAAATCTTGCACACAATATTTGAAATACAGTGCCACTGCTGTCATTATTTGCTTTAATCTACCTTTCCAAGTAACGTTGCGCGTTGAAGAACCTGAGCAAACAAAGCGACGAAAGATCGTGCCGTTAATTAATACCGCATTGTGGATAACGCAATCCAACAGTTGGAACTCGTTGCCCCATTTCTTTGAAGGTTCGTGTGCTCCGCAGGATCGACTTTCACGTTGAACACATAGCTGTGATTCTAATATTAAATCGACGAGTAATACAATTATTGTTCGACTAATATTATGCACAATATGCCCGAATTGCAATAATGGTACTAATATATCAACCCTGTAATTAGATATCGATGGGATAGACATCGTGAACGAATGACGAGCAGATTGCATCTGGAGTTGCAGCGCTTTTTTTTTTAAATTTTGCGAATTATTATGCCTCGTAGTGAAAGAAGGATACTTTTGTTCAAGTGGTGCAACATTTGCAATGTTTAAATGCAACATTTATTTCATTTATCTTGGTTAGTCGCAAGAATGATTTTTTATGATACTCATTTCTTTCTCTTTTGGAAACGTGATTCAGTAAAGTTTTAATTAAGAGTGCCGAAACTTATTTGGCTCAAAAAGACTTTTCCAAGATGGAAAACATATCCTAATTACAATCTGCAGTCGGACTCACAGAATCAGATACTATTACCACAGGCGCACGGTACAGCATAGAATGATATCTAATGAAAATGCCTCGAAAGCTCTCAAAAGGCCTAATAATATCAACCCTTCCACTAAAAAAACCGAAATAATCTAAATAACTTCAAAAATACGTGGTAAACAAATCTCTGACCAATTGCACACACCCTCTCGGCGTCTCCTTCTTTAAATCTCAAGAAAACACGATCTATCAAGTTAAACGGGCCGAAACAAATTTGGCAAGTATCTCAAACTGCCCGACAACACCAATTCCCCAATTAACAAAAAAAAAGTGTCGTATACCCATCGAATCGACGTGGTAAATGAATCTCGAACCGACTTCTTCCGGCGTTGCGGCGTCTCGTAGAAAATCGGGTGTGGCCGATAGCTAGGATTCGAGCTGCCTCGATCCCCGGTGTGTCTCTCGGTGGCATTGACCTTGGCGATCCTCGGCGTCCGGTGAATATCTGCGTGGCTACGCGTTAACAGGTACCAGGCTATCACCGCAATAATGGTCGAAGTTTCTTGCGACCGTTAGGTATGGAAGCTCCGCGGTGGAGATACGTGCGCCGCAGCTCTATGCCGTGTAACAGCAGCGGCGAGGCGCGGATAGATCTGCCGTTGTCAGCATAGTTCATTGGTTTCGCCAGAGGAGGATTCCACCTTCGATGCAGAGGAGTGCCCGCAGGTTGTTGATCCTTCCTTCCTCTCTTTCTTCTGCTTCCTCTTCTTCGCTGCCATATTCAACCTCGATCTTCTTGCTTCTTTCTTTCTGCCTCCTCCTCTTCTTCTTCTTCTTCTTCGTCTTCTTCATCATCATCATCATCGTCCTCCTCCTCCTCCTCTTTTTCCTCTTCTGCTTCCTCCTCTTCTGCTTCCTCCTCTTCCTCTTCTTCGTCTGCTTCTTCTTCTACTTCTTTTTCGTTTTTCTTTTGCTGCTTCTTCTTATGTGACCTCTTCTTCCACGGAATCTTCCTCCCTGCTTTTATAACCAATCGGCGGTGCAGTATACCTGTACAAGATTATTACTCGCGGATGACAGGTAAAAGGTACACGATCCAGCGCGCACGAACTGTGGGAGTGGTGATCGGTCTAGATGTGTATGCGGTGTTCCACGGGGAATTCAAGTCTTGGGTTTGGATTGGATGAATTGATTAAGTTGAAATAGAATTTAGGTAAGAAATGGCGAGAGGTTGAATGCAAATTGCTACATTATAAAAATCTTTGTTTCTTATTTTAGCCTTTTGTGATCCTTACTATGACGATTGTTCAATTACTTTATTATTGCAAGAGATGCTAATTCTGTATTTACAGTGGGCGATGCAAACACCTTGTTGGTAAATGAATAGCACAACAGCCAGACACTTCGGCGAATTGCTAGAAAAAGATTAGATAATACAAAGCTCGAGTATGTGACTTCAAAGTTACACAGGTGTGTCAAAGGGTTGAAATGAAATGCGTAATAAATCGGTACGTCCTCCTTATAGAATACAATTTACTGGAAATTATTATAGATTCCAAACAAACAGCTTGTCATTCTCCAGGGACAAAACTGTTCCTCATTTATTCGCGAAAAAAATTGACGACCATTTCGCAATAGACACGTAAAATCATACGAAGGTGTAATCGTTTAAATGACTCATCAGCAACCGCAGCAAGAAATGTTAAATCGTTCTTTTTATCGAGTCCTGTACACAATCCACGGTTAAGTGGCAATTATCCGTGTGTCGTCGTTGACGAGGCACGGTAGCCAGCCAGTCGCGGCCTTACCTGTTGGTAACGCAGCGAGCTTTTACCGCGTTCCAGGTAATCGTAGAGACACGCTGGACGTCCCTGTGACCCGGCGTAATGGTGCTTAATTCCACGTGTGCATCGAAAGTACCGGCCGAGTGGAATGCTACGAGTACAGAAGCTAGGTGGACGTAGGTGCACGCGGTGATCGTTTGACACCCGTTCAAGGAATCGATTCTGCTTTCTTTTGTAGGGTAAAAATACAGAGTATATAATTCAATATTATTCGATCAAATATTATCAATGAATATAAATTTGATTAATTAAATTATAATATAGAATATTGTATGGCCTTATCGTTTGATAATTTAGTTTCGGAATTTTACTGACAATTCATATTTGATGATTATATTAAAGGCAGTATGTATTTCGTTGATTACTTCAATCCAGCCTTCAATTAAGACACAAACAATTATGTTACTTTGGTATGAATAGTTAAGGATACTTAGCAAGGCATTCAATTTTCATTCGGCGGTTCGGCTTAAAATTATATCCTATGAGCCGAGTTCTTGAAAAGGTGGTGAATATATCTAGTTTGTCGAATTCCTTTAAAGTAAAGCGGAATAGGACAAGAATAGATTGTAGGTTGAAAATAGTTGTAACTGTAGTTAATTCAATCCTGTGATTACAGTTAACAAAGTATAGACGAGAAGCGAGTTCACAAGTAGGTACGCAGATATAAACCACCCAGAGTTATCTCATACTGGCATGAAATGAGTTTACGCATATATCAACTATTCTGAGTTATCAATTTATCGGGTTTAATTAATCCCAAGGCGACGAAACACCGGTACGTTCCTCCAGTACGGAGAAAGCTAGTTTGCCCCAACTCGTCCAACAACTTCCATAAATTCCCCGCAATTCTTCAGTGTCCCGTAATCAAAAAGCGACAGTATTCCTTCTTATATTGGAACTTTTCTTGCAACCGGTTACCTGTCTCCAATTCTTCGTTCCGCTACATTTCTCAGGGTTTTCGGCTACAAGAACCTACAAACGGTCTCCCATGGCGCATCTCTCGAATGGATAATTGCATTATTATTATTATATTTTTAAATAGGGCTCAATAGAAATTGTAGTCCATGCATTTTAAATGGCAGTCCCTTTTGTTCAACTACTCCTTTTATTAGATCATACCATAATCATTTTTATAGTACCCTATGTAGATGTAAGGGAATCTGAATTCTATGTTTAGCTGTTCCCTATTTATACGCCTGTCGCTGTGTATGACGGTTCCTTAAAAGATACGTCACCTATTTTACGCTACTTTGATGATTTTCGTATCCATGCGTTAATGATAAAAATATTAGACGAATAGTCCACACGCTGGTACGCGTGACAACCAATCCTTCAAGGAACACTCTGAACAAATTTTCTCGAATTTCGTTAAACGATTTTAAGATCTCTTTATGGTAAGCAGGTATATTTAGGTTGCACCAAGGTAAATGGAAATCATGTCGCGTTATTACGTCGCGTTATACACATGCGTAGCATGCTCGACGTGTCCATTAAGGCGAGCACCGGATGCACTTCGACATGACAGGTCGCGGTTCGTATACAAGGGATAATCTAAGCGTTACGAGAGCAGCACGAGTGCCATTTGTCGCTGGGACTTCTCTCCGATCTGCTCCAATTAACTTTATTAATCCTTCCGCTCTCGCGGCCTGGTCTGCCTTACGTCAATCTCATTACCCTGTTTAT
This sequence comes from Nomada fucata, assembly GCA_948146005.1. Taxonomy (NCBI): domain Eukaryota; kingdom Metazoa; phylum Arthropoda; class Insecta; order Hymenoptera; family Apidae; genus Nomada; species Nomada fucata. The sequence goes on from OX411275.1 coordinate 13,917,095, forward strand.
CGTCTGTTACGCAAACTTCGTCTCGTCCCGAAATTTCTTCGTCACTCGCGTCTTAATCGTTTGGCTTATTGTTTTGGCCTTAGTGGGGGGGAGTATGCACGGCGAGGGTCGGGTACTGAAATTCCGGGTTCTTTTTCTGAATCTTGCGGATTGTTATGTAAAGTAGTGAAAAAGAAATAGACCGCTTTTGTTCAGCTGATGCATTATTCCATCAGGTATCTTGGCTTGCCGGAAGAAATATTTCTTACTGCAATTAACGCAATGCAATGGATTATTTGGAAACTTGGGTTCTATCCGCAAAGCGCTGCAAAATAATTCGTTGACTTCTTCCTGGCTTGAAAATTTGACCAGTGCCACTTGCGATTAAAGGTGTTTTAATTTATTCTAATTTAGTTTGAAAACACTTTTCCGAGAGGAAAATCTGATTTTCATTAGAGCCTGAAATGGGATTATGATAAATCGTAGAACGATATGTAATGAAAATGTCTTAAAATCCTTCATCAACGATACAAGCAGTGAAAATGGCTTGGATTTCGACACACGTGTCTGACCTGTCGTCGGAGGTATATGTTGATCGAAGGGGTAATACAACAATAGCTCGAGCTGTTTATGGACGTCTTTAGATAAAAAGTGGTTGCGCTTTGCTGGCGGAGCAATTGAGCAACGAGTTTGTACTGCTCAGCAATACTTGCTGACGCAACAGAGTATCGAATCACTCTGATATGAAAGTGTGCTCCATAATGCAACAATCCCAGTCTTTTCGTTAAGTTCCGATCAGCTATACCGTAGTTAGTAAATTACTCATGATCGATCAACTGTGGTAGAAGCCACGAGTATTGGCTATTCATAGTCAGCGTATCATTTATGCACGTCTCAGTATTTTATTCATGGGTGGGTAAAGGTTGCGAAAAATCTGCAAACTAGGTGACGAACATCATGCTTGCCATGTGCTTAGTTTGGAAACGTTATTAACGTTAATCTATCAGATGGATACACATGACTTTCATCTCCACGACTTACCCTAGATCAGCATAATCTACAAGAAATTATTGCCTATTCAGATTATCGTTCTAATTATACGAGACAATCGCAGCCCGAAGACCGAATGCCTCGAGAGTCGTGCTAGCCCGGTTTCAGAGGTGCGTGCAAGATAAGCGCCGCAGGTACACCAAGGAAGCAAGAAAAAAAAGGACCCAGAAACGACAGGCACCGAGAATCCAAAGTGCAAAAGAGGCAGACACAAAAAGATATCCAACGATGGGTATCGTTCAGAATGGACGATAATTGCGCGCTTGTATTCGCCCCGTTCTATATGACCGTGCAGGGGTATGATTTAACGAATATGGCACCCAACCTTCTTATCGCTGGAGATTCGTGCCGCGAAACCGTGCAGGTATCCCTATCTCGTTCCACCCTAAACGAGAGGAAAGGAGGGAAAGAGGAAGAGCATAATCGACCACCAGCTAATACTAATGGTACGAGCCGTGGCCATTGAGGACCAGTCGATAAATACAGCCCAACTGCGTAAATCCACTTTGTTCGGCATGGCACGCCGAGACGCGGCGCTCTGACTTACGAGGCGGGCGGCTGAGTTACCGTCCTTATTTAAAGTCGCCAAGTTGCCGCGCACGCGCGTAGGCCGCCGCAATAAAATCCCTAGCGCGTTGGGGTTGCGCGACGCGACAGCGCGCTTAATGGCCGCGATTTTTGCGCGCACGGGTATTATGCGTGTATTCCTTGAATTACCCTCGAACGAGCCGGTTGATTCATGAGATTAGGTTCCTCTCTGGTGACCGGGACGCGATACCTTTCGAAACTGTGTACGCTCGTGCTATGGTGTCGCTTCGCGACGTAAATAACAGTGTTTACGAGCTTACACGAAACGATTCGAAGGGTATTGCATATAATATGCTCGTAATATTTTCTGTCGCGGCTAGGCGCTTTTGGTAAGGCTGATAATTCGAGGGGTTTGTGCCGGGTATAGTATGCTGTGAGGATGCCTTGGGTCCTGATGAGGCGTTTAGGAACTTTTCTGCTTGGTTTTTAATCTTGTTGGGGTGCAAATTGGTTGTGTATATACATTGCATATATGTATGCGAGCCATAATAATTCTTCCTGCTGTTGGCTAACAGTAATTGATACTGTACGAAATATTAGCTTGACATTTCACCTTTGGATTTGAATCCCGAGCTAATATTCCTCTTTGATATTGTATATTTTCTTTATCCATCTCTTGGTGAAACACGTTCGACTTATTTCAAGTCAGAAATATAGTTTCAATTAGGACTGCATCCACAATTTACAATTTGCCTAACGACACCTTTACAATCCATCTTATGGCCTAGGAGATACGTATATCGTCGTGATGTAACGTGTCGGAGGAATAACTAATAGTATTTGATTTTATCCCGCGTCGAATTGATAGCCACATCGGCTTTGAAGATGCAATCAAACCAAGCATGGTTTCATCAGTGGTTGCTATTTAACTATCTCTGATGTTTCTCATCTATTACCTTTCAATTTGCTACTTTTCATGTTTCCCTTTTGCATGGTTATTGCTAGATCCTCTAGATTGGACAGTTTATTTACGAAGATTATTATTTTTGCCAGAAACAAGGGTTCATTTAAGGGACAACGAGTGCCCTGCTATGAGAATCATGGAAATATGCTCACTTTTAAAGATCTTCAAAGGCCAATTAATTTTGTTAGAAAAAGTGTGGCACATATGAGTCCATGGATAGTTTTACTTCGATGAAAGTATAATTATCGTGTATCTACAGAAGACTAAATATCTAAATAGTTTCAATGATTGCACATCAGCTTGAGTGGGAATCATAATACTGTATCTGAATCACGTATCGATTGATAGAACAATATTAGACAACGAGAAATTGTTAATTGACCAAAAATTCTTTTCATCTTTTGTTCTGAAAAAGTTGAAGCAAACGCTATATAAGCCGGATAACAGGGTCAACTGTGCCCCTAAACCAAATTCAACTTGTGACGTGCCACTCGATAGCTTATCAAGAAAAACCAATTTGTACTATGTTTCAACCCTGTAACTGAACTGGGAGGGTAGTTACAGGGAAAAACCAAAATGTAGTTTTTGCTGAATATCTCCCATTTTAACGAGCAAAAAATTTTGAAAAAAATCAGAGACACTTCTATTACAGGGGCACATATTATAGAAGTTTTGCAGATTTTTAAATTGAAAGCCCGAACTGCAAAAAATAAAAAGCGTAAAAAAATGATGAAAAATGTCGATTTTGTATTGAAGGAATCGGGGTACCATAATTATACTTTTTTTCTAGGTACATATTATTCATACTACTACTCTCAATTTTTTTCAGATTTTTTAATTTGGTGCGCCGCAGTTAAAAAAATTAAAAACCGATTTTTTAGTCGATTTTTGCGTGCCACAGTAACTTATACCGCCAACTTCCGTCTATTCTTCGTCAAATAAGTATTTTGTGCAATGTTCAATGTTTTTACATACAGCAAAACTTCTATAATATGTGCCTCTGTAATAGAAGTCTCTGATTTTTTTTCAAAAATTTTTGTTCGTTAGAGTGGGAGATATTGGGGAAAAATTTTTTCCCTGTAACCACCATCCCAGTTGAGCTACAGGGTTGAAACTTGGTACAAATTGGTTTTTCTCGATAAGCTATCGAATGGCACCTCACAAGTTGAATTTGGTTTAGGGCCACATTTGACCCCCTTATCCGGCTATAGCGTTTTATTATATTATTCTCCGGGTCGAATAATGACTAAATGATTTCGACATTTTTGTCTGTAATAATGTACTCTTAACTTTGATAGATAAGAGGACCCCGCTTAAAAGTTTTAATTAATACAGAAATTGATAGTACAGTTTACAGAAGTTTGTGTTTTTCGAATTTATTACAGTTCATTATGAGCTGGCCGATCAATTATTACGGCAATGACTAATAAGTCTGAAACGATACGCGAGATCGGACGGTCAGGCTACTGCATTTTTACATACAGAAAATAATAGCACGATAATATTCAGGAGACGATCAACACGAGTCAAAGGAAAGTTACAGTGTATAATACAAAGGGAGGTACATCCCCCGATCACATGCATCTCGCCGCTCAGACAAAGTTTTTTGTAAACACTGATTACGACAATGCTTCGATAATTATAACACAACAGCGTATAAAAATATTTGCAGAAGCGATGAAAAATTCGTCCTATAAATAAATCTGGCCCAAACCAACAAAATGAATAAACTCCGTTCCCATTTTCTATTAATTTCTAGATAAGAAAAAAACCAATATACTGTTTCTACGAAAGTATATAGTAGCTACACCTTTGCCTTAACAAGTAATGGAAAAGTCTCAGAAGAAAATAACGAATCGTATATCACGTTCGAAGAAGGACAAAGAAGAGTTTCCATACACGGAATTATGCAGATAGGCGCAAAAAAATAGCGATGACAACCAGTATATACATAATATCCCGATCATAACGGTCGCACGGACACGTAGCTGTCAGTGGCGCCCGACAAATAGGAATAATGATAATGGTAATCCGTGGTAAGGCGAGTAAGTACGGCAACCTCCTGGTCCCCCCTCGTGTGCTTGCCGCGTCCTCCTCTCCACGAGACGCTTCCCTTACTCCGAAAACTCGGCGTTGTGATTTCCCCCTACCATGCGGCTACGGTCTCTCCCCCTGACCACTTCTTCTAGGCAGGTTCGGTCAGCATGATGCCTCGCCCGCGATTCAACCTGTTTTCCACCCCACCACGTGTCAAGAGGGGCCATTTCCCCTTCGTTGTGTTATCGCCCCACCAACTGGCGTGTGGTATCCCCACCAACTGTCGTGTGGTATCCCCACCAAGAAGCGCACAGTGCTCGCGCATGCGTGTGCCGGATGCGTGCGTGCGAGTGCCGGCCGTGTGCGCTGGTGCGCGCGCGTTCGTGTAATAATAATAAGAAGAGAGCAACTCTATGAGGAACCAACGGCCTCCGACCCGTTCACCCTATGCTAGGTGGAGTCGGTCTGATACTGTACCCTCAGTGGCTCTCAATTCGGGGCTCCATGTTTAAGGTTAATATTTGTTAGGTTTCCGGAACAGTTTCTATATTACGTATAGAATGAATACGGTTATATGTAACTACAGTTGAATTGTAATTTGTTTCAAGCGGTATTTGGTGATTTTGGAAATGATTATATTTATTCTCGAACTTTACGTAATTAGCTGTTTACTTATGTGAAGTATAGTTGTTCTAAAATTGTAATTACAATTCGGTTACCAATATTCATTTTTGATTGCCTAGGATTTAGTTCCAAAATGCAACAACGTAAGGAATTACAAATATAAGCTGCTAGAAACTTATTTATATAATTATTACACGCATACCAAGTAAGTAACCGTTGCGAAATCAATTTAACAATTAATTTATCTTAATGCCCGTAATTATCTGGTAGTTCTCGAGTCCATTCACCGTGATATCATAGTAAAGATGATGATCGCACAGAAAAATTCATGCACTATTAAGGTCATGTCGCGTGCCTATGCATTCCGACTGTTAATTGCACACGCGTGAATCGTTGACCCGTGCGCCGCTAATTGAGCGCCACTGCGGGTGTGACCGTGAACGAAGAGGCAGGAAAGCAAGGCAGCGTTGTGGAGCAGTATCTCTGTCCTCGCCCTCTACCTCCTCCGTGTACCAAGCTATGTTTCTCCCATGCCTATCCCACCCATAGTTCTCGCTGTGAGCGAAGTGGACACTAGGTGAAACGTTGGTGGGGCAAACGCGGCACAGAGGGGAAGTTCGTGGTACCGTAGGCAGTGAGTATATGCACGCCGACGGGAAAAGAAAGGGGAAGGGGCAAGCGTGGCGAGGTTAGGTTGGTTTAGGTTAGACGTGCCACCGAAGAAGAACGGAAGTGGTCTGGAGAGCGAGAAAGAGAGAGATGGAGGTCACTCGAGAGATCGCCGAGAGATGACACCACCGCGCCCACACGATCCAATATAGTGGCAACTGCATTCGTGCAGGTGTAACGTACCGCACACCAGCACCCTCTGCCCTCCATTGCCTTTCTCCCAATCTTCGCGATCCACCACCTCACCCCACCATTTCCAACACCGTCTTCGCGTTCCTTCCCTATCTCTTTCTGGTTCTGTTACACGGCATATCCCCCTACTTCGGTTCCAAGTTCGTCGTCGGAGATCTCGTGTGCGTCTCGTGTTTGCTCTGCCAGTACGAACGCGAGTACGAATACAATTGCCATTACAATTACGATAACACTGGATTGACCTGTCGCCACCAGTGTGCGCATGCCGGCAACGTCGCAAATCTACGTTGCTCTCCTCTCACCTCTCTCTTCGTTATTCCTTCACCACTGCCGTGGTTCCGTCTAACTCTCCTCCTCTAATTCTCCGCGCTTGTTCGCTTACTTCATCTGACTATCTTCGTTAGGCGATACTTGCACTAGTCGGCGTCGCTGTGCGCAATACTGTCGCGCCATTGCCAATGTGCGGCGGTGCACTGTCGTCGCCACCTTTTTTTTTTGCCACGTTAGATCACGCACTAACTTGGGAAAATGATTAAATGCTTTCTTTTCTTAAACATAATTTACGTTTTGGAGCACCTTTGCCAACAGCATTATTAAAACGATTGATATCTTCGATGTGTGTACTTGTTTAACGCACGATCGTCTAGCGATATTTTTTTTTCTTTCAATTTGAAACAACAACATTGCATGTCTGTGGTGCGGGAATATTTGAACGCAGAATTATATACACATAATAATCGTGCTACTCTCTGCGACCTGCCGCTCTTCAAAGGCACGAGCTTCCAGAGTTTACACGTGTTACATTAACTGGCGTCCACAAGCGGCGTCGAGTGGACAGTCGAACGTTGTCAAACAGGGGTAGTAAATTTCACTGAAGACTCCCGCGTCCGAGTATTTGAAAGCAAAACATTATCGCTTTCTAAGTACGAGTGTTTACTTGCTGGCGTTTCTGAATATTGCATGAACGCGGCTATTAAGATATCTTCACACTTATTTTTCAGTCTCGTTATTATCACTCGGACAATGTTTCTATTTTACGACTTCCTTTAAAGAACAGCTAGACATTGTGATATATTGTTCAAATTTATCTTCGGCAAATTAGTTGCCGACACATTTATGACAATTATTTTATGGTTTTCACTTCTTGTCAATTCTCTGTCGGATTTGAATATTTCATTTATGTAGTTTCTTCTGCCAGTATTTTTGTATACCCTGATCACAGTGGGTCACCGCATATAATCACAACCCCAGAATCCCGTTGTCGATACGTTTCGTGACTTGTATCTTTTAATCCGAGTACGAGCAGCTTCTACGTATAAATAACTTGCAGGAAGGAGTCGTACGTATAAAAAGGTGCTTGTCTGTTTAAACCGCGTCGACGGTCAAGGTGTTCGGAATCTTTTAACATTTGAATCGAGCAGAATCACAGAGGAACACGCATAAACATCTACAGTATTTCGACCGTGGTGGCCATACATTTGTTACACACTTTAAGAAGAAGATGCCTCAAAGCCTTAAAGTAAACAAAATATGTATAACTCGGGTCAGTTCAAGAATTCTTAATCATACAGATGCTTAAATATTAATCAATAAGTACAATAACAATATTTAATATCTACGGCCTGTTATAAATATCTTTCTTCATTCAGCTGCTTTATGTAATTTATGATTAGTATTATTATCATTGAATGGGAAACTAACAAGGGAATAATCAAGACCGTTGGAAAGTAATTTTTCTTTTTATCCCCGTCACATTTAATTGACGCCACGTCGAGAACCGACAGATATAAATAAAAATAAAACTTACCGTAGCTAGTCCATCTCTGTTTAGTGATCACGCAGAGATGCCATGTCCAGAGAACGTTCTCATGGTGAATTTCCAATATCAAACCCAGAGACAGATCCAACGGACCTGGTCTGCACTAGAGTTCAATTCACGGGCTCTAGCTCGCAGGTTAATATCACTGCTTGTTGGACGTTAGCATAAGCAAACACAGAGGGCTCGAAAAGTAGACCTGTATGGATAAATTGTCGGTTTACCGATAAGTAGAAGAATGGAAGAGAGAGCTGCTTCCTCAAGCTATCACGATTTTTAACAAAAGCCCCTCCTCTCGATAGATTTTTCTATCGTAGTAAACGCATCGAATGGGGAAATGCAGGATAATTGCTTCAAAATCGAGTGTTTTTCAATCAAACTTATTCTACTTGAAAATAAATTTCACAAGCAAACTTCTGCGACCATTTTAATATAATTTTCATCGTGTTTTTTATTTGTTTTCGTTGTTGTGCATCGTTACAATACTTTTTAAAGTTGTTATGAAAGTTTTCATAACAAACAAGTTTCGAAGCGATTCATTCTTCCTTTCTTTTCAATGTTTTTTTTACACTTACAAAGTGTGCGAATATTAAAGTTGAAACGATTTCCTATTACAAAGAGCGAGGGCGATAAAACGAATAGGAGGTTTTCTTGAATAAGTTTAAAAGAGTGTCAAGAAAAAGAAGCGGGCTTTGCATAAGGAAAATCCACAGGAAATAGAAATCGCACGAGCGTGCATTTCAATTGCATGCAAATCGCATCGTATCGCCGGTGAGCATTAATCTCCTAGCAAGTTGTCCACGCTGAGCTTAACTTCATAAGTATACAAACAATATTTATGCAACCGTTTATACATCTGATTATAATTTACTGTTATAGACAAACATAATGACCCATCCGCGTAAAACGCGCAGTAATTCACAAGAATATTTACACCTGAAAAAGTATCTACATATCTGTTTTTATTAAATTGAATCGTTTATTTATTTGTTGTTTCAGTGCAATTTATGCACAGCGTGTATCGGAATGTTTACAATATATTGCATAGTATAGACTGTTGTAATAATTTATTGCATTGTCCACAAGTTCACTCGGAAAGTATAGTTTTCGTAACATCATAATCAATAAATTAATTGGTGTTCAATCACTGAATACTAGGAAAAGATCGTACAAATTTATCTGGCCGCTCAGATGTAAAACTTGATAAGCTTTTGACAAATTTGAATTACTCCAAGTAATAAATAACTATTAAACTCGATAGCTTCGTAAAATCATTTTATCCATACAACTATACAACTTCCTTCTTAACTGCACAGAACATTCGAATTGGCAAGAAAATTGATAAATAATGTTCAAGCACGCTTGTATTATACAATATTTTGCAAATACCATTCGCACCAGTAAACATTCTGCAACCGTGCGCCATTACATAAAGCGCATAATATCCACCAAGAAACATCAATACAATTCTCTCACTAACAACAGAAAAGCTACCTTTCAACCCCCATCTCCATAAAATCATCTATTGCACTGCCAATAACCCCTGAAAATCTTCGAACAACTCATCTCCAAACCCCGTTCCCGAAATTATAATTTCCAAACCAATCATCAAAAGGAAACAATCACCCCCTTCCCAAAGAATTCCCTATATTTCCAGGTTGCCCCCTTGCAAGACGTCCAACGAATCGCTCGTTCACCCCTTCGAAGATAGCCGGTGTACTATTCGAGACTCGAGGGAACATTCGATCGGTCGTAGGATACGAAGGAGTGTTTCTCGATGGGCGAAGTTGCGGGTGTATTGTGTCGGGTGAAATTAAACCGGATTTCACGGGGGATTAAATGGTATTTCACGAGGCATGGGGATGCGCGCCACCGAGAGAGCCTCCCCTCCTCGACCCTCTGGCCATTCCTGCTCCTGTTTTGAATTTGGGCGTGAATGTGACAGTTGGTTTATACGATTTTCGGATTGATGGGCTCGCCGCGTGGAATGCCAGGAAATGACGAAAATAATTATTATCCGCGGAGCTACTCCGTTCCCGTTGTTCGCGTTTACCAATCTCGGTGTGCATGTGTACACTGTGGATCAAAAGTTTGTGGCACATACCGGTTCCCCGATTTGTTCCTTTTGAACGTTAATGATTGAAATTGAAAAATCGGCCTATTTTAATGGATGTGTGGGGTGATCAGAGTCAAAGAACAATAGGTAAATTAATTGGATTCTAAACTTTGTTATCTAAATATCCAGATTGCGACAAGCGTCAACAGTTAAAACAATTGTTGCACTTGTCTTTTCATCATTCTGTGCAAAAATTTTTGCTGACACTTTGGGATTGTGTAATATACTTATTCCATGGAACTAATATTTATGTTACAATAATTGCTCCTGCACGAAAACGCGTGGGACGGCATATGTAAACGCGTGCATTTATTGAATAGAACTGATAGTTACCGCACGATAATAATTGGATGTGCACGAAAACCAGTGGTTCCTCTTAGAATTCTAGGCTACTCCAAACTTTTGTACGAAGGTGTATAATACACGTGTACACGTGTATGTGTGTGTATTCAGAACGTCGATGGTCGGGCGTACCTTTCGATCGTGGATATTAACTGGACGCGGAATCATTGCTCCGTGCTCCGCGTAGCCGTCCGTGGTCAGCGAATTGGCAAAACCCGAATTCACTTGTTTCGACGATAAAAATTCGCCCCGCTGCAGGGGAACATCGGCAATCCTCCCAACCACGCCGCGTGTGGATATCGAGCGTGTTGCACCGTGTGTCACTGACTCGATTCACAATAATTTCGCGACTGCCGCTTGTTGCCTACTTCCCTCGTATATATATATTTTTTTATTTGCCTTTCTTTTTGTTTGTTTGCTTGTCCTTTTTGGGGAGGGTGTTTAGTTGTTTCATACGCGTGAAGGGTGACGCCTGCTCAATTTGTTACTACGTACCGCGAGCTTCGATAATAATTGAAGCATACAAGGGGTTTGATCAATTTTGTTGCAGGGGTTTGGTTTTCGATTTTGCGAGCCTGCTAGGATTAACTGTTGGTTATATATTTATTTCACATTTTTGTTGTAGAAGAGGACAAGGTGGTGGCTAATTGAACGTAGTTATTTTTAGAAACGATCTTAAAAGGAGGAAGCAGGGAACTTCTTATTTTAGAAGCGATAGTAATTTAGGGGTAGTTGGTAATTATCGCGATTTTATCCTTATAACCGGCAGAAGAGTTGTGTTAGGTGTAATGGAGGATAATTGTTCGCGAAGTGCGTAGTGGTCTGTCTTGGTAATCTTGGAAGATGAATCGTATAATAACCAGTTTCGCGCGTAATTTATTTACCTACTGCGCATTTATTAACTCAGTCATCAAATTATTGTAATATTTCTGTGGGATGTAATAGTTCGCATTAACCGTACATTCATATATAATACATAAATAGAAATGCAATAGAACTAAAAAGGTAGGAATTTTCAAAAGAAGTAAAATTACTCAAATTACTGAATTACTTTCGCCCACCTTTAGAATTATGCTTCAAACAAGTGTCCGATAGAGAAACGGCCAGGTTAACGTGTCAAGTATTTCCAAGCTTTAAAATATTGAAATCAACCTTCTTAACCGCCGTAGAGAAGATTTGGATGAATCTGTCCCAAAATCCAAACGAGAGTACCCTATCTTCATTTTTAACGGCCGATTTCATCTACTGTTTCCGAGGGAAAAAGTAAACGACCCTAAAACAGTCGAATGGGAAATCGAGGTGCAATTATAAGGAACCTAAAGTTTCAAATAAGCTATATTTCTCATTCTATCTTTTATCGTTTTCCTTGAATTAAGTGATTCCAACCCAAAAGGGTTAAAGGAATAAGAAATAAAGCTACTCACACACTTAAACCGGTAACGTGCGCGTAACGATAAGAGAGGACAAAAAAAAGTGATTTCAGTCCAAACCAGCGGATCGTTGACAGTTCCCAAACCCCCCCCCCCCTCCCTCCCTCTCGAAATCGATTTCGCCTCAAACGAAAAAGGATCAAAAACAGAATTCCCCAAATCCACAGCATTCAGGCAAAGCTGTCGCCCATGGTGATGCGTGCATCTGTGCACAGAGATGCGCACACCGGCTCGTGCAACAATATCGCGGCCGTCGTAGAGCATGCACCGCCGTGAGCAATGCATCAGCATCGGCTGACCAATCCCAATAATTTACGATTATCGATCCAGCCGTGGTGCTCAAATTTGCTAATTACGCAATAATTATACGGCCTGCATTAGATCCCCGACTACTCTCGTAACCCCAGTTGGAAATCAATTGTCCGCCCTTTCACGATACAAACCTGGGCCAGACGTGGCAATAATAGTTCCGGCCGGTCGTGTCAATAGTTCATAGTCACGTTGCGTCGCGTATTAATTGACCACGTCGCTGTGCCACCTGTACGACGATCAAACACATCCGGTGCGTCTATAGTTTCGCGAGCATCGGGCTCTTGCGGAGCGGGAAGCGGGGCGGTTCGTTCGGTTGGTCGGGATATACAGTCGGGGACAAAACTGTCGTGGCCAGGCAATGTAAATTGTTATTGCACGACGTGATAAGAATAATTTCGTTTCTGTTATTTTTTTCTTTTTAGAGCGGAGGGGGACAGCGTGGATATTATGAATATGCGAAATGATTAAACGGACGATTAAGCGAATTTTATTTTTATTTCTTACCATCGTGTTATACTGCAGACTTGGCTGAATTAATGTAACAACGTATCGTGTATCTATAGAATGTGCATTACTAGGAGTGTTGCCGAAAAATAATATTCGGATATTGGTGTTACGAGGAATTTTGTTGGTGGAAAAAAAAGGAATATGCGAATCGTCTGAACAATTGATGCAAGGTTTGAAAGAGTGAAATATATGTATAATACATTTTTGATGGAGCTGAACGATTGTATCATTTCCACTATTTGTCCGTTTAATTTTGCCCCCGACTATACAGTACACGATGGAATATATTGGTTTAGCCTCCTGGTCGCGTTTCATGGTTCTCGATGCGCAACGGGCGACATTGAGTGACTATACGCTCCGAATCTCTGCCGTAAGATGCATTACGCGTCCGCCATTAATAACTTGATAGTAACGTTGAGGAGAGGAGAGAACATTGTGGAACGTGGCGTATGATGGAGTTTATGGTCGTCACTGGATTGAAGTTTAATGGAGGAGTGTCGTTCTGCGACTATTACTCTTGGTTTATTATTATAAGGGTCTGTTGTCCGATTTTGATGAACGTATGCGACGTTGATGGCCGAAGGTTCAGTGTATATTTTGCTAGAGAATAATTCCAAAGTACTGACATTTTATAGTGGATTTCCATCTAAATGCAATGGGATTAAATGTGACAATACATGAAGGTATATTTCATTTTTGTTATTCGAAACGGGTTTAGTTTTTGAGACACAGGCCGTAATTGCAGTATGTAGTCAGGAAATGTTTTCACTGCTATGTTAATTAGCTACGAATATTCTAGAATTTAATCAAATTTAATGCGCAAACATTACTTAATACGTGCCAAAAAAAAGTGAAGATATTCATGTGTGCGGTTCGAATGCGACAAAAATCGAAACACGTGTCACCTGTGTAACGCCCAGCAATCAGCTTTCAACGCACAAATATGACATCAATTTTCTTCCTTTCGTAATAATTTTTTGTTCCTGGAACGTTAAACATTTATACCAACAGCTCCGCAATATTAAACAATCCACATGTCCAAGTAGTAAACCACAAGCTTATAAACATAACATTTTTAATATCTGCTCCCCGCAATTTATCATCTACGATGTAAAGTACAAATTTCGATGTACTTGGAACTCTCGAGTATGCGATAAAACGATTTCGATTATTCTCCTAAAAATAACTGTTTATCTGCCGGACACGTTAAATATACCCGCTCGTTCGAGAAACAATTTCGTCACGAGCAACATGCAGCAGGTTCCTTCTAGTCATTCGTTCTCTCAGGTGCAACTCTGTTTTCCTTTCGATCGACAGTAATCACGGGGGTAGGCAGGTGGCACACCGTTATCAGCTGCCTCGAGCACAGATACGATATTGTTACGAGACTCGTGCGCGTGTCTTCATTTAGAATGGCGATAAACTCTCGTTGGTTATCATCGGGTACGTGTTCATGGAACTACGTCACGCGTATCAACATGATCAGTATTCTTAATGAGACTTGTTAATTGTGTGCCCGATCTCATTGCTTGTGAATTCGTGTGGTAACTTCGTTTATAGATATAGACAGGAGGCACTTTGGTATACTTGTTGTTGTTTATTTTCTAGATATTTTACTTCGTTTATTTAATATCAATACCAGTGTTACAATTTTTTAATCGTTATTGAATTTGCGGCGCTGAATAATTAGTAGTTTCATTGTTTCGATTCCGTACACGACACGTCTGTTGGTATTTAATGCGGGCACGATTTTTATATTAAGAGTATCGTGCAAATATATCTTTTAGGGATCCATTGTATTTTGAATATTTACTATCAAATATAACTGAAACCAAGAAGTTCTAAAACATTTGCTGTTGTACTTGTTGAATTAAATCTTCCTTTCTTTTATCGGATTTGTTTCCACCCACTCTTCATTTATTCAGAAGAATTTTTTAGCAAACAAACCATTGTAATATGTATGAACGTTTTTAATTTCGTGCCGCCATATGATTCAATATTACTCTACTAAATATTTGCGATATATTAAATTTTAGTTCTGCTTATAAAAAATGCTCGACGCGATCAACCAATTATTCTTTTAATCTTATTATTTTCGATACTATTTGCTACGCTCGGTAATTCATTCTTATAATACGTTCAAATATGTTCAAACGTGTTTAAATAAGTTCAAATATCCCGTTAAAATATGTTTCATGTCGCAAGTAAAAAGTGTCGATCCGTTCTATCCTCGTCGTCGAACGGCACGAGATTTTTCACTATAGACGCTCGTTCCTAATGCACGCGTTCCTTTTTGTTTCAGGTAAGTCCAAGCATAACGGTACACCATTGCTGCCGCCTATCTCTGTAACCGATTATAGTAAGTACATACAGCTCATACAGTGAACTTGCACAATACACGCTGGAACGGTAGCTTCCTGGACATCGAGACCATAGGCACATGTAAATGAACCCGATGAATTTTTGAGATTCCAAAACTACACGCCAAACAGAAATGTCCTGCTTATTTTATTTAAAACAGAACTCGCTGGGAATATTATTGTTTTTTACTGGATTTAAATCATGGTAGGAATCTTTATTATTCCAATTCCTATACTTTTTAAGTAGCACGAAGTATACTAAGCGTGGACGGTTAATTTCAAAAAGGAATTCGGGATCTTACTTCACCCCTTTAAACTATAGATTAACGTTCGTTTAATATTTTGATTAATAAACAATTTCATCGAGTAATTTTAAGCTTCTCACGAAACATAATCAGGCGTTAAATTGTCCAACAGAGGTACAATTCCCGAGTGTGCAATTCACTGATAAATTATAAAGGATGAAAAAAGTCTGATTGGACCATTAAGGACCGAGCAATGAAAGATGACGATTTGCGCATATAATAACTGATTATATGTTATTGTCTCCAGGTACAAAAAAATATATTATAACAATACAATAACGACACATTACAAAAGTTCGCTAAGCAAAATAGAGCCACAATGAAATAAGTTCCTATTTCCCTTTCTTCCATTTTTTCTGAGATACACGTGAAGTATACCTTGATGAACAAGACCCAATCATTTTGACCAGTCGACAAATCTAGTGCTAACCCTATCGCTAAAGTACCATCGAAAATACAAATGTACATATTGCAATATGTATTTTTAATAACGATAGACCATTGCGCAGAACGTTTGTATAAACGTTTAGCAAACACTTGACGAATATACGAAAACGTATATGCGTATACGTTCTCCGAAGTGGAAGGGTTAATAAGCCACCCCCTTCGTCTCGTCTCCGCATACCCATTTTCTACACCTATATCGTTTTCGTTTCTATCGTGTTTCGTCGCGGTTCAAACGTGCGCCACGGCAACTCGAAAGTAGTAGAAGAAGAAGAAGACGACGATGAGGCGGTTGGGAAGAGGTGAACTAACAGGATCGCAACAAGTGACCGACCACCGCGCCCTCCTTGCATTATTTCCTCCCTCTTGCGTCCCTGGAGTTGTGTACCCGATAGTCTTTACCCCACCCGCGGCAACTCCTTTCTTGGTCGCTCTTCGTTATCTCACCTTCGCTCTTCTTCTGCCCCGCAGTATCTAGCTTCCTCGGATTTGCGACCCCAACCACTGACACTAATCTTCTCCGCGCCTCGACCTCTCCTTATTGTTACCTCCTCGCGAGGATTTCTGTCTATCTTGGTCGACCGTGAAGAATCAGCGATTCGTGAACAACTTCGGAGAGAAAGGATTGTTATTTGGTGGGGTTTTGGAGTTCTGTATGTTTCTCCGGGGAATTGGAATTGTTATTTCGTTCCTCGTTTTTATCTGATTTCATTCTTTGTTCGTAGTTTTCAAGTATGCTTGATGATTTATTCAGCTTTATCGTTTTGATGAGGACGATCAATCGGTAAGATCGTTACCCTTTTAAGGTATTTCACTTTTGTTTGTAATTTCCGTCGAGCAAGCCCGAACAATTTGTTTCTATCACGTTTCCAAATAAATGATCAATTCTAATATATTTCACCGCGCAGGCATATACGCGTCCGAGTCAACGCGGCGCGGTAATGGCGAATCGAATTCAAAAACTGTAATTCGAACGGGCAGAATAACAAATTAATTATTCTCCCGCCCTTAATTCCCTGCCGCAATCGAACAGAAATACGAAAACGATTGAAAAATACTTCCGCCCAATAAAATGTAAAATACCGACGACGAATCCTAAAGCCCCGATCAAGCAGTCTACAATAAACATGTCGAATCTGCCGTTGAAGCTAACACCCCCTCCTCCTAGACCCCCCAAAAACATGAAATGAATGCAACTGAATTTCCATTGTCTACCAAAATCTTGTCCTCACGGCGGTCCAAGTATTCCAAACGACATGACCCAGGCGTATCCAGTGGAATATAATCGGGCGAAAGATCGTTCGAAAGTCGAGTAGCAGCTCGCCCGTCACTTGCCGCGCGTTTCCAACGCAAATTTCGCGCGACCCGCTGCTACGACAGTGGCAGACAGAAACTGCCGATCGCCGTTTCTCTGTTACCATGCCGATAGACGAAATCGAACGTTTTCGATCGTCACGCGCGCCAGCCACCGGGGTTGCGTAACGGTGTCACGTAATAACGACGAATCGACCTTCTCCTGCAGCCACCCACCTTCTCTTCTGGCTCTCGTAGGTGCGCCTAAACAACCACGTTCTAGAAAGCTGAAACGTTTCTCCGCGGACGTGTAAAATCGTTGTAAAATCGCGGACGAGTATGTAATCGCCGTGAACCATCGGTGAAAGAATCGTGTTCGAATTTCGTTGATGATCGTTGCGCCGTTTCGAACGGCTCGGCAGTCGAGTTTAGTTCGTAGAAACGAGTAAATGGACTTCACATAACGTTGGAGTAAAATTTTTCTTTCGGAGTGCGAATACTTTATTTATGAATTCATTGGGACGCGGGGTTCGGACGAGTTACGAAAATGGTTGCAAGTTGTTGGCATTAGCAGTGACGAAGGAATTACTTGACAGTATTTGTTTAGTTGGGAATGGGTGTTTTTTGAAACCAAGATCTGTTGAATTTTTTTTGAATCGAGTGGAGACGACAGTGTCGCGATGTGGAGAAGAAATTGTTGGCAGAGGGTTTCTTTCTATTTTTCCTTAAGCTTGTTGGGATTGAGAAAGATAGTAAAGGCACCAGGGAAATGGAATGCTGTAAAATATTACACCCGAGTCAGTCAATGTAGTTTGATGATTGCGAAGTGAAAGTATTATATAGTAGCAGAATTCCAGAATGCAACCTTTAAGATATAAAAAAAAAACCGCAGTCTCATAGTCCTCCGTTTGAGTGAATCCCAGAAGCATTATCTCCCTGCAATATGGTACAGTTGTATTCATTGACAATTGTACAAAGTCCAGAGAGCAGTGTTTCAAATATTCCATTCACAGAATGCAAACTATTTTAATAGTTTTCGCAATACAAGTCTTCGCGAATCGAAACAATTGTCGCTTGATACTTGATACATTTGTCAAACAAAATGCAAACGACTGGTTTACCCAACTGTCTCTATAAAAATGTCCACCTAAACTAAAGCAGAAAGGGTCGAGTGTTTCACACTCTCGGTCCATTCAAATTCCCCGCGAAATTCCTAACTTACCAAAGCAACGATACCTTTGGAAAAACGAAAGTCCATCTACGATTCGATCCAAGTAGCTCCACAATTGCCCAGCAGGAATCAAACTTCCAGACCCTTCGCGTAGCACGGTTTCTGCCACGTATCCACGGTTCTCGACGCTCTACCTGTATACATACATACTTCATTTCACCGTAATCGTTAGTCTCGCGAGGCTTAGTCGCCGCTGATAATACGTGTTCGATGCGTGATCTTTTCTTTCCAATTACGAGCAGAGGCTATCATTGCTCCCTGGCTAGAAGCAGGCTTACTTTAACGGTGTTTCGAGAGCGCGTATCGTGCATCGACGTTGTTTCTGCACTCTCTAAGGCGAAATTGGTGAAAAAACAGGTAATGGTCGGCTACCGAGGCATCACCCAGTTTCTCGCTTCTCGAGCCCCTTCCTCCTACTTCTGATTTCTGTAATCCCGGCTAATCACCGTGCCCGACAATTGCACGAACTTTTATGCAAATAACGTAATGGCGGAGTAGAGATCCTACGCTGAGATGTATACCAGCTTCGTGGACCAAGAGAGAAAAATGTGTATGCCCGTGGTTCTCTGAGGTGTTCGTTCGAAAACCGAAGATCCGCGAGACATTGCTCTAAGCGAGGAAGGTTGCTCTTTTATATTATCCTGTGGAGGATTGAATTTATGTTTATTTTGAGGGAGATTTCTTTGGGAGTCTTTTTTCTCTTTCTTTTTCCGCAACAATATGCACATGATGTTGAAAACTTTAGAGCAAGATTGTTGTTTAAATCGTAATTTTAATGAGCTTGGTAAGTCTAATGCTTACTAAAATAGCAGTGGAGTTAGGGAAACATTGGGGTGGTGGATATTTTTAGTTAGGAGACTTCGAGAGGGGTATGCAGATTTCTGAATGTGTAACTGTTAGTTTTGTACTGCTTAGACTGCTTTGATAGTCGCGTGTAGAGAGTGGAAAAGAAATGGAATGTTTCCTAGGATATTGGTATTTGGTCTCTAGACTCGTTGAGTCATTTGATTTATCAGTGTGCAATTTTATTGCATTCATTCTATAAACACATTTTTCCTTTGTTTTTACCGGCATAGTATTAATCTTTTCTATAAAATTGCAATTTTATTTACGTTTATTTGCTACCAATATCGAAGGCTCCGGGGATTCAATTAACCGTTCAATTAACGGAACCTTCCCTATATTCTTATCTGGCCATTTCGGTTTACTCGGATGATTCGAAAACGATTGAAATAAATCATTAATCCAAATAAAATAAAAGTTAAAAAAAAACCAAACCACTTCAGCAGATTGATCGCGTGCCAGAAAATGCCAGGCCGGATTGCTAGCGCAACGAGGAATATTTTCACCAGCATGTTCTGGCACGCTCTTCTTCCATTATATCTCGTTCAATTAAAACGAAAGGGGAGAAAGATCGAATCCTCATGTCCACCGGTGATCCAATTATCGTTTAATCGTACTCTTCTGCAACTTCATCTAACTGAACATCACCTTCCACATCAATAGATACCTAATAAGAGGAACGACTGATAAACTTATATGCAATACTATATATATTATATAGTATCTTTTCAAGTTAAAATTAATTTAATTTAATTTTCGGGCAAAATATTCCCTTAGTTTCAACATTTCCTCTCCTTTGCACTCCAGGGCAAAATAATTATTACAGATAAAATTAACCAAGAAGTCCCCAAAAAAATGATCCGAGTCTAACGTGGCCAAACGTAAGGTTCAGTACCTTTGCAGGATGAAAATTGAAAAGTGTCACTATCCCTAACCCAAACCAACCCCAATAGTAAAACCAGTCTTAAGAAGTCAACTGCCCTCAGAAGTTTCAAATCTATCAAATAATATCCCTAAACGAACCATCAGGTCCTCTCATACATCCTATGCATAGAATTTTGCCCACAATTCCCCCGGCAAGTTCCCTGCATCGTTCCTTCTGAACAGTGGCGAACGATCGAAGCCACGCCACGCTGCAGGCTGCTGCAGACCGAGCCCAGGAATGCCCCGAGGCTTTTGCTTAGGACAGTACCGTACGCGTTCTCTCTGATGCCAGCAGCGACGTAACAACGCGACAAGTACATTGGCCGAGAGTGGTTGGTACTCTACAAGATATTCCACGGTCAGCTTTCCTCCCTGGCAAATCGGCGTGGACTATACGCTTCACAGAGAAAGGATATGCGGAAAGGTAGCGGTTGGTCCTCCGCGTGCAACCGACTCTGCATATCCTGCACTCGCTTCGCATACCCCCACTCTTTCTCCCCTCTTTCGCCTCTCCCCCCCTTTATTATCCTTCCACGTCTTCCTTTCCGCTCTTTGGCATTCGCCTGTCCGTCGAACTCACGAGTTCATAGACGAGACTCGGTGTTGTTCCCCGCAGGTGGGACCGTCGTGAGAGCGAGAGCAGCGCCTCTGGAGGGAGCTCAGTGTACGATGTATAGTTGCGAGCTCAAAAGTTGGTAGCTGGGACGTTACAGGGGTGTAGTAGATAGTTACCTCCTTTGAGCCACCAGATGAGGCACAGGCTAATATAGTATGCAGTAGCAACGCTCCGAATACATGTCTACGCCAGTTCATCGTTCGCTATCCTTCTATCCCACTCAGTCTCGAGCGTCTTGTTTATGGTACCTTCTTTGTCGCGCCTTGTCTAAAGGCCTCGACTAGTAGATGTGACCGTTTGACCAATTAGGGACATGCATGTGTGTAGTCTTTGTATGTATGTGCGCGAAGGTTGATCCACTGCACCAGAGACAATCGGAGCCGACTACCATATTCTGAGGTCCCAACTGCAGATTGTATAGTGGCGGGGTGGAAACGGTTGGTGGAAGGAGTTGCAGCGTTTGAGTGGTGGCAACGGGACGTTGGTGGGATTATAGAGGGTGTTGCAATGGACAGTGGTGGGGGTCGTGGAAGTTTTGGAGCGAGGGGCAACTCGAAAATGTGTAAATACGTGTGCAATACTGTTAGAGCGCGATGAGAAGGTGCCTCTGTGTGCGGCTACACGTACACTGGCACGATGATCGTGTGTTAGTCAGCTTCCTGTATCACCGGCCGAGTCGTTCCGTGCATATTGATATTTTCGGTATGACGGGTATGCAGCGTTTGCCAACCCAACGTGAAACCATCGCCGCAAATTTTCCGCGAGCCTCAACGTTTTATCGTAGGAGATACAGGGTGGGATTTTTGGAAGTATGTATATATGCATACACAATCTGATCAGGTGTTGAATTGTTTGGGGGGGGGGGGGTTGATTATTGATCTGGATTGAGATATTCGAAAGAACCGCGGGAATTGTTAGAGACTTTCTAGAATGGCGCATGCGCCGAGGGGATGAAGACTAGATAATTTAACGGGTAAATCAAAGGGATCGTAAACTAAGGATTATTTAGTAATCTAGAAGAAAAAAATATAATTATTGATGTCATTAGTATTTAGTATCATATAAATTAATATGTAATTACTAAATTAAATAATAAATATTGATATTATTAATTGTTATATTTAGTATTTATCTGTTATGGTAAAATTTTTAATATGGCCAATGAGGGTGGCGGACTTCTTTCTTCATAGTCAAAGAGTATGTATAGTTTCTTTCATTTTAATACACCATGGGAATGCATGAATTTATTTGGAGACGATATTTAGATATTTTCATTGGTATTTAGTAACGTCTCTCTCACTCGATATAAGTGACACCCTGAATTTCTTTCAGCTTTACGTTTCATTAAACACATAGAAAGCTTTTAATTAATTTATAATTCAAGAATGTGTTAAATAGCATACATTCAGAACACGTTTTAATTGTCAATAATCTGTTCTATGCGTTTCTTCTTTTCCCTTATAAATAGTACAAATGCTATTTTTCTGAATAGCCCGAAAAATTTTGCAGTCTAATCGCACGAAAAAGTAGACAAACATTTATTATAAATATTGCCTCTTTTTTTCCTGTCGATTACTGAATTCCATCGAGTACTGTATCCATGACATCTGCGCGGGGGGAATTTTTAACACTGGTGAGAGTTAATTCACGCAAAGAATAGTGCTTAATTATAGTCCGACATCCGGCTATTGGGGCTGTGCCCAATAACGTTGTTTTACCCCCGGCAGGGTCAGTCGCGAATATTTATGCTTTACCTATTTTACGAACTGCCATTTTCATGCTGCGCACCTAATAGCGTTACGCGCTGTTCTCCAATTGGCCGCTCGTATTTAAGGATCGATCATTTTATCGCAATTAACGCGATACTGTTCACCTGGGTAGCTTATCAAATTTGTCGATAATTTGCCCAATTACACCGTGGAAATTTATCGTTCCTTCTGCTAGACTGTGCAATACAAATTCAATCGAAATTAACATTTTTTTGTACACAAAAGTATTCTTCATCATCATAATTCCAAATTACTTTCCTACCCTCCTTTCGCACGACAAAGAAACTCGTTTAAAAATAGACTGGTACAGGATTCACGGGGCAAATCAAATTATTGAACATTTAAATAATGCATCCTATAAATCACGAATGTGATTTTCGCTGCAAAGATACCAGAGTGTTGCCAACAATCTATCAACATTATTACGATTTCAACAAACGACCCAGTCCTACGTCCAACAATTCCACCTACTGTATCTCGACAATAATCGCAATACTTTGCGCTCGCCCACCTTTCACGTTTCCATAAACCAATATCCATTTACAGTATTCAAAAACCGCAACCATGGTCATTGAAAAATTGGAACTATGTATTCCTCCTACCATCGAAAGCGTCCCCATTTCTACGAGCGAAGCAAGAGGATTCCAGATCGAGTTACTCTAACGTTGGCTTCCATCCGCGCACCTATGACGTCCAGATACGTCCAGACGTATTAGAAATGGCGAACGCGTATAGAGAGAGGCCATCATCCACCATCCCCGTGCCCCTGCATTCCATACTCGTATTGTACCGAAGTTGTGGGTTTTCGTCCGGTGCCCCTCTCTATTCTCTACAGGCGAACGAGACAGAGGGAAATAACGAGGGATGAGGATGAATGGAAACGAGAGATAGAGAGCAGGTCCACGAGCCCGTTCGTCGAAGCCTACCGCCAGAGAGCCGCAATCATTTTATTTTCGTCGCCGTTCAGTCGCGTCTGACGAAAGGCAGATCGAACATGCGAATAGTTCAAGCTCCTCGACACGATTGGTCGTAGTTTCGCGATGAATCACTGATGATCTTGACGAGCGCGTCAGAGTGAACGCTGCAGCCGGGCTGAACAATCGTCGAGCTTTCTACTTGCAGCGGAAGATAACAGAGAATTTGTGAAACCCTGTTTTGGCCGGTCGATTCGTCTCCCGGCGATTTGACTTTACTTCGAATGGTTTACACGGCGAAACGAACGATTTGAACAGCAATTTTGGATCCGAATCTTGGGATTGAGTTTTGGTTTTGACGTGATTGGCGAGCTGCGCGTTTCGGTTTGTCCCGGGATCTGTTTCGATGTGTTTTGCATCTTGTTGAGCAGCTGGTGAAAATTTTTACAGGGCTTTTAATGCGTAAAATTCTTAACGGGCAAATTGTTATATATCGATGGATGAGATGATAATAGGTTTACTGTTACATAGAAATGGAACTTGCATTTAACACGTTTTCAAATCCTTCTCCCTGGACGCTGTAAAATAAAAAAGAAATCGGACAACTTAATGAATTGGAAAAGAGAAAAGGTTAGTCTAGCGTCAACGTGATTACCTAACTATTTTCTAACATAAAACTAATAATTAATTGCTAATTACTTTTTCCAGCATTCCAAAAATTATACCTCCGCAATTCCACGGACGTTTAAATATCGTTTAATGCCGTTCGCATTATAATTTCCAAATTAAATACAGTTTTTTTCTACCATATACTCTACCTGTTTCCTTTCAACACAATAGAGTACATGCTGGGCATTTTATTCGCAGGTTTCGACTACTTTGTTCCAGCAATTTCGTTTCACCGATCATTGTCGTCGTTATTGTATAATACTTCAACTGTCTTCGCTTTTCACTTCATTTCCTTTCCTTTTTTATACATACCTTTTCGGTACGAGGAGAGTATGTAGCGGTTTAACCGTGTCTCCACTCTCAGATCTTCGTCGCGGTAAACATTGACCTCGTTTGCAACTGGCGACACGGTGGAAAGGCGCTTGAGAAAGAAACCTCGACTTGCCCATTTTGCCGTAATATCCTGGCCATTGTGGAGCAACTCTGCAACGTCGGTCGCACGCAACACCGTGCTATGGTGGCTATTCTGTCCGTTGTTATTGTTGTTTTTTTTTTGGTTTGTCCTTTAAGGATGATCATTGGCATCCTCGATGACAGATGCGTAATTCGTTTCGAACGGAATTTTGTCTTCGGTGTGATAATTGTCTCGTGCGAAACTGGCAATCATTTGTATGCAGGACTGAGTGTCTGCACGTATTGCACATAATTTTTAGGGAATGATCGCGTATGACTTCTTGTCACCCTGTACACGAACAGAAGCATATAAGAATATTGTATGATATACTATGCAATTGATTAACAATGATTGTTGTCTCAAATTCGGTCATTACATGTTCAGTTTGTATTGTAGACAACTGTTTCCCATATTTATAGTTTTCCGCTCAAAATAGTACTATCCTCAACTTCTTCACAGAGAGAACAATTCTATTTTAAATGCATCTATTTCTGTCCTTAGCATCCCCCAAACAATATCCCCTGCTATCTGAAATTTTTAATCCAGCTCCAATTTCAATTCAGGACTCGAGTTAAATTTTAAATCCCAAAAATAAGCTCGGGGAATATCGAGAATTCACCTCGAAACCATCGAGTACAATTATCATCATCGTTCCCAAATACGTGGCATCTAACGTCTCCGATCTCAAGTACAGAATCACCGTGTCCTGTTGAATCCATTCCACCTGCACAAAATTCCGCATTATGCATACCGATTTTAACGATTCCCTCGAGCTATCCGCATTCCCCTGCAATGTTTCACCGCGACGCGATGGTAGCATCGAGTTAGACGCAAATTAATTTACGAAGCCGTTCGCAGCGTTTATAAATTCTCATAATTTCCAGTTAATCTTCCCGGGTTCCCAGCAGAATAAACTGTAATATCGCCGCTTGATGTATCGCCACGATTATTCGCGAATTACGAAATAAACGTCGATAAAACGTGTGCGCACGTGCGTTTGTGCATTGTGACAAATATTTGTCTCCGTAACGAAAGAAGCGAAGGAATAAATAAACAAACTACGGGGGGAAAAAATTGTACATCGCCGTGAGTATTTGGCGCAAATGAGGGGAAGAGCCACCGCCACTTTTGCTTGCCCTCTATCTGGGTCGCAAAATTTGTGCTACATCTATGGCCCGGTCCTATCATCAGCATCGCTCTCCTGTCGATACTCGACTGAGAGACGTCAGGGGATTTGGAAATACTCTGCTTCGCCGCTTTACTCGCCTTCCTCGACATTTATCCGAGAACGTGTCAGCGAGGATTTCGTAGCCTTAAATCTTGCCAAACGATGCTGATTAAGAGCTGCTAGATTGGTTTTCACGTGTCGCTGTGTTTCAAGATGATTTCGCATGGTTAAAACGGAGATCTGGATGATCGTGAAAAGTTTTCACCCTATTTACGCAATTATTATTTCGAGTGTCACCGTTTAAAAAATATGACATTTTTTTAACCGAAAATAATAACCGCAAAGTTATTATATAAACTCAAATGGTTCTGCGCACATTCAACGGGGATATATTACCTTGCCAAGTTTTGCTGAAATTTCGGATTCGAACATTTTCAATTTAATAAACGATACAATTATTTGCGATACTAGGGCTAAATAATACATTATTTCGTTACATTCAGTGACTCCTTGGCGCTCGTACATTATCACAACGCCTATGCTACTTCGCGCTTGACGAACGATAGGAAACACCTGTCCTTAGTATCTAGCGCATCAACCGTGCACCTACCACCTACCGAACCCAGTGCCAATGATCAATTACACCGCGTACATTCGTAACGTTAAATATCCACCGACTGTCCAGGTACATATTTCACTGCAGCTCTTCAGAAAAATGCCTGGGAGAACAAGTAGCCGGGTGGGTGGTTGGTTTATGGCAGTCGTAAGTCGCGGGATCACGCGCGAGGTCGCATGAGTATCATTCATGAAATATCAAGCTTGACGGGTGCATTTTCATAATGCGGCCCTCCACCGTTCTCGTCAACGGGCAGGGAGAAGGCGAGAAAGAGAGAGAGAGGGATATGCACCATTCGTTGGTTATTTTATGGTACCGCCCACGGTTTTTCAGTTGGCCGTCGCACTTTGCACACGCAAATTTCTCGCTGCAGCTTCCGTGACCCAAAAAGGTTCGCGCCGTTGCATTTTCCTGTACAAGCCCCGTTGTTGATCGTCCTTTCGCGAAATAAATTCTCGCGTTTTCTTGCCCCGAGTTCACGGGAGTGCGGGCGAGGAAAAAATTAATGCGTGAATTTGCGCTTTCGTTTAATTGCTGAAGGAGGGCGAGGGGGGTAAATTTTGCATCGAATTTATTAGTGATCGTTAGAAATGGAGAGCGTTGTATTTATTGTAATTTTGTATTAGTTAATGTTAGCTTGTTGTGACAGTTGTGACAATGCGCGAGTTTGGAGAATTAAGCTGTGCAGTTTAATTGTCGAATATGACAATGTTTGTTCTTTATGATTTTACTAACGTCGTTATTAAGGATTGTTAATTACCGATTAACAAAGTGGTAGATGATGGTTCAATTGAAAGGTGTCTTATCGAAGAGCGTTCCATCCGTTTAAATACAAAACGAATGAAATTCTAATGCTAATTCATTTAATGCGATCAAATATATTTAATTCATCTGTATCAAACGATTACCTTATTAAAGGCTGTCTATTTTTTTTTTTCTAGCTATCTAACAAATTTTCCCTGCAAACTCAAGTAAGTACTTACCTTGTAATCTGTAATCTCGAGCGCTGTCTCTTACTCTACTCTCAAGACTGTCTGTATTAAATGCTTCAACCCTTTACACTCGAAGGTCTTTCTCCTCTGTAGAGTAGAATGTATTACCTCGAAATGCACTAGCTTAAAAATAATAACGTTAAAGCACCCGCTGTCCCGCGGATTCTATCGAAACTAAGCGTTTAAAATACAAAAGAGGAAATACAATTACCAACAGAGACGTTATCACCCCCCCCCCCCTCTTGGTCGCCATTCGAATTTCCCCCTTAAATCAAATGTCGAGTGCAAAGGGTTAAACTCGTGTCAGCCGCGTCCAAAAATCGTCCCACGCGAACCGGCTCCTTTCCATCCGCCTTAGATTCAGGTACAAATATAATGTCGATGGAAATGCGTCGGTGTGTGGTGCGTGGCGCACAAACTGGCCGTAAAGTGTGGCGACGCGATCCCCGTGCGGCGGCAGCTGCGCGTGTAATCTGATAATGCAGGTGCAACGAGCCGACGACGTCGGTGACGATATTAATATAGAGAAATTATTGCGAGCGACGCGCATTAGCGTCGACTCATTACTTACCAGGCCGCTTTCACGGACTTTACCGTCATCCCCGTGGCAATTATTCGGGGAACAGGCCGTGTCGAACGGCTGTTCTCTCGTGGAAACGTATGTGACCACTGGCTACTCTTGTCCGATTGCTACGATGCTATCTGCAGGTGAGGGAAGATCGCTTGAACGTAAGCCCGACGATCAGATGCTAAACAACCAATTTTATATTCTATTAGGTTGCCCAGTATTCACCGATTCGCGGCGTTTCTTATTTTGCCCTGCTTTTGGCCTAACAGCATTCGCCTATTGGTTTTATTATGCTTGGCGTACGCTATTTATTAATGCCCTCGTAGTCCCCTTCAGAAGCTGCGGTGAGTTGTATTTCGTGTCCCGTTGGCAACAGAGTGGCGCTGTTTCTGTGTAATGCTCGTGGAATCTAACCACAGGTTTTTAATAAGAGGGGAAAGTACATATGTTTTAACGTAGACGTTTTAGGGTATGAAGAACATCAGTTACGCTATTACAGAAGCTTTTCATTAATACCAAAAGAATAAAATAGCAAGTGAAACTATGCACTGTACAGATACTTTTTTGACGCACTGTATATACAGTGTCCGTAGCGAAAGGGTTAACTACGATTCATCAAGTCGTGGTAGGATTCAAGGACCACTCATACGTGTTAAGAAAATGTCGAAGAATTAGTACGCTAGATGTTACTGCGTTTCTAAGTTATTGGTATCTAAAGTGTCCATTTTAAAGTGTCAGTCTATCTTTAATAGCCTGTAGTGGGAGATCCATACCCACACTTATCATCGCGAAAGCATTAACGTCACTCTGTAAATGTCACAGCTTAAAACCAGCAGCCTTCGTTGAATCGACCCGAGAAACACCTACGTAACGACTCAATAACTCTTTCAGCAACGCACGAACGAACTTCGACCGATCGTCTTATTTCATGTTCGCGTTTCTATTTTGACTTCCGACTCTTTAATTTAACTGTGTATCAACGCAAGTGTACATTCTACTATGTGCACTTCGATCGACGTATAATTTGAGAAACACGAACATGCATAATGACAAAAATAGTGAAAGGTTTTCAGTTGGAGCTGAGCTGTTTCGGAAATACGTTTTCGATGGGTCAGGTTTAACCATTCCGAGTGTGAACGTTCTGTAAGAAAAAGTGTGAAGAAAGATATTTATGAGAGAGAAACAGGGAAATGAAACTAAAAAGAAAACCGCAGACAAATACGTGGAAAACAAAAGAAAATTGAACAAAAGGAAGGGAAAGGCGAGTTAACTCACCTGCCGATTTCTCCATTACGCGTGTCACAAATTTCACGATTACTCGGCTGGTACGCACCTCGACTATCCATCCGAATTGACGAATATTCATTAACGCACACGCGCAACCGGCGTTAAGTTACACGGCGCGTCAAATCTCGTGAAACGTAACTGTCGAGACATCCTCGTTTAATTTACCAGCAAACAAAAAAAAAAAGGAAGAAAAAAAGTGCCGACCAGGGAAAGCGGGTGCATCTTAACGATCGTAATTTACGAACGTTTTCGCGACGTCAATAAACGTAGAAGCATGCATATTCAACGCTGGTGATGCATGCAGCCGTCTCGTTATCAACATCCCGGAAATCTAGCGCGTCGTAAACCGGATTATAGAGGCGCGTGACCCTACGAGCCATCGCCGAAACGCGGGTTAAAAGGAGCCGGGGTCGCGGGTCAACCGAACGATATATTCCATTGGTCCACCTGCTGATGCACCTTAATTGCATCATTAGGACCTCTCATTAGTATTAGAGAACGATGAACGCCAACATGTATGCGTGAAATTTACGGACAAAGAACGAGATTCGTGATAAAGATGCATTATTTAGGATTTTATTGTTAGTTGAAATACGTGAGTAATAACGTTATAATATTATATTACATTATATTATTACGTTCGTTGTACGAATTTTAAATAAGCATACAATCTAAATTTTATTGACACTATATATTATACCATAAAATGGTATATGTTACAGTATCACTATTAAGCCAAAAGATCATATGACGTGCTATTATCCATAAGTGGCATTCTAACTCCAGAGTCGAAGTAGCAATGAAATAAAAATTACCACAAAAATAACCCCTTGAAAAACCAACGAAATAAACTGTTCAAACGTTCAATTAAACATTAACATTGAGAACAAACATATTAATTTTTTCTTGGCCCCCCTTCTGCTTCGCTTCTATTTTTCCAAGCAACGTAATACATACTTTGCGCTACTAATCACGCCATTAAAACCGGCAATTATCGGGCGCTTAATACAGCAACCGGCATGAGAAATTTTCCGTATTTGTCTTCCACATTATCCATCCACTTAGCGGGAGCTAAATATCACGGTTTACTGCAACAGTTAACGATACTCGAGCGACCAAAATCAGCTCGGTCCCCGCGACACGGGGATGACTGATACTTCAAGTTGTTTCGAATGGGAAAACTTGGAGGAAATATCATCGCCAATTTTCGAAGCTTTCAGCGGCTTTCGCGTGCAGAACAATGCAGTCTCGCCAAAAAATCACGGAAGATTGATGTCGAGCGTACTCTAGCCTCGTGGTCGATCCATTACGCAGAGCCATAACGTTGTTTCAACATTTTTTTCCTTTTTTGGGATGCATTGGAGAAAGATTTCGTTTTTTCACCCCCCGATACTAACGTATTACGTGCGTTTAATAAAAGGTATTCCTTGTTTTGTAGACTAAATGCGAGCATCGTGTAGGGAGATGTACAAGGGTTTATTAGATCTTGAAAATTTGGAATTTTTCATACGATGAAGTCATGATTGGATTAATAATTATGTTTAGTCATATCTGAATTTGCAGAGTGAAATGAATCTCTTCGTGGCACGATATCATATACAATATGTGTTCTGAAAATAGTTGAGATTGTGTAGAAGGTATAAAACAATTGAATGGTTTTCGTTATTGAGAATTAGCACGGTTCGTAAATCGTTTTTCGCGACATCTCCAAATATTATATATGAATATATTAATTACAACCACTGTGTACAAGCAAATTACACTAACCTAGCGGTGTATTATATTATTAAACTACAAGAACTCGTGGAACTTCGAAACTGGTTACTATCAATGCAAATAAATCCATCCCTTTTAGCGTCGATTAAGAAAAATAGCAATTTCTTTGCGCTATTAAATACACAGCAAACTATCTTGCTTGCAATACCACCCGTCCGTCTCTTATTATTCCATTTCTTCCTACTTTACGTCTGTAATCAGATCACGGTACTACATAAACGCCGCGTAGATCAGAAGAAGAAAAAGTCTCCGTACTTCTTTCACTGACACATAAATGAACAAATATTTGCGATCCAACATTTATCCTCTCAGGAGCGGTGCAAGTTCACCTCGTTTTCTTTTACTCGAAATATTATTACAGCAAACACGTCGCGCAAACATCAACCATATAACGAATTAATTGAGAACAAATGCATTAAACGGTCGAAGAAACATAGATCAAAGACACACATTCAAGATACACAACGCTTTGCGTCATCCTCGCTTCCAACTTCCTCATCTCCGAATCAATTTCTTGATCTTCGCGAAGAGTCCTCCTACAACGTTCTCTCTGTCGTCCGACGAAAATCGCAACACAGTACCTCGACAGCAAGGAAAACGCCCCAAAGAGACGAGAACAAAAGGAAAGAAAAAATGTGAAAAAGCGTAGGCGCATCTGACTTGGTCCAGAAGCAAATCGTGGCAATGAAAATTGAACGACGGATTACGCAGCGAGTCGACGGGACAAACAGTCGGGCGAGGAGGTTCGTAACAATTCTCCCCTGAAATTGGCCACGTTTCCTTCCCCCTTTTTTCCCTATATTCTACTTTTTCGTTGACTGTGTTCTACGTCAGAGTTGCACAGTCAACCCTGTCCTTCTTCACCCCGGGTCGACGGTCTCGTTGCAGCGTTTCGATTCTCGCGGTGGGAACGCTGGTCGATGCTCTTTTTACCTGCAGAACCAACCGAGAGAGCGCAAGCTCGCGGATTTGCGTGCCGCCGCTGCCCACGCTCGCTCAGAAACACATCGGCTGGAAATGTTAGCACTTCGTCGACCGTGGCGAAGTTCCTGGTCGACCAGCCGCTGACTGCTGCACAGCTGGCATAAGATAATCGTTTCTTGTTTGCGACCGTGTATATTGAGCGGCAGCTATACGTATTACGAATATGCCTACGTACGCGATTGAAACGAAAGGGCTGCGGTTCTTCAGGAGGGAAGAAACAATCGTAGATTGGTTTGACGCTGGGCTTACGAAACCCGTCAATTCGATGGTCGTCAGATTTTGGAAACGAAAGATTAACGGAGGGCTACTAATATTGTACAATTAAATTAAGTATATTTTTCACTTCTGAATTAAATAAATAAATTTTTACGTGAAATCGTTATTCTGAGGGGTGTCGGTGAAAATGTCGTGTACAAACAATTCCCGTAAACCTAGTGCCAAATAAGCGTGTCGGTGATTGTGAAAGCGGTTTAAGGGTAAATGGGAAGAAAAGTAAATTTATTATTTATTTTGCGCTTGTTTTATTTGATTAAATTAAAGCGACTTCAATGTAAATTAATATAAGTACCTAATTTTTACAATATTAATGTTGTATCGTTCCAATATCATTTAAAAGCATCCAAAAATGAAGGGACAAAGTAGATACAGGGGATGAAATAAATGACAACGAATTGAAAGACGAATCTATCGTAAAAGGCGGCATATAATTTCTTATTATATCACCAGGGGAAAAGGATTGTATTTCTGTTGGGTAACGCTTAAATACCGTTTCACACGACGAAGAGAATCACCAGAGAGAGAGAGAGGGAGAGAGAAGTCAGCCTCGAAGGGTTCTCGATTATTCGAGAAACTTGGAACTTAGATCCTCTCGGGCGACGCCTCTTGCGCTCCCATTTCTTCGATGCACTTTCTTCGCTGATATCCGTGAAAGTCGAGAGCAAATTACGCCAAGGCGAAACCTCGCGTCGAATTAGAACTGTCCAGGACGTCGAACCACTCGCGAAATTTCTTCTTTCTTCCCCCCCTTGTGATGCATTGTCTGCGAAATACAGGTAACCCTCCTGTAACACGGTAGATAGGTTCCTAGAAAATGCCGTGTAATGTGCAACCGTGTTATATGAGATGCCTCCGTGCCCGCAACGAAACGCAGACAAAGGGGAACTGCGCGGAGATTGGACAGTCTGTTGTGCTCCCTCAATAAGTTAAAATATTGTAATGTATACATAGATACAAATTTGTATACACATAAAACCGCGTTCTAAATATCTGTATTGTACGATGGTATTCCGGAAATTTCTGATTGTGTTATAGGTGGGTTACCTGTAATTCGTTTACATAATCAGCTTTCGGAATTAAAAACACATTTATCTAACTGGCATCGGCTGTATTGTATTTGGTATTATCACAATTCTTGTCGCGTACATTAATTTGTTTATCTTACATCGACGTTCTATTGAAAAAAAACAAGTGCATTGCTATGAAAAATCACAGTCAGACACCGTATACCTTTCTCGGAAGGGTGCGCGAGGTGTTAAACCCGTTTCGGACGAGCCATTTCGTGTCGCCAGTTTCAATTGGCGCAGCCTACAAAACTGAATCCATCACCTCAAATCGGCTGCCACGGTGTTTCCCGACGATCTACCATAGCGACACATTTTCCCACAATTAACACTAGAATTATCAAGCTCGTTAAAATAACGATTCTCAGATCTCTTGCCTCAATATAATTGACATACAGGTACAGTTGCAGCAATTTCTGACATCGTTCGGTGACACAGAATGACAATTGAATCTCCATTTACTGTCCGTCAAATCACTTTCTGACACCAAAAAACCCACCCAGCAGTTCCAGCAGCGTCGAACGAAGATTTTTCTCATTCCCCGACGAGCAACGCGCGAAACCGTCGTCGTTACATCTTTCTTCTACGTCTAGAGCGACGTTTAAACGCGTCGAAGACCGTTTGCAACCGCCCCGTAATAGGTGGATCGTATTCCAGGTAACAGCGTAGCAATTCCCGGTCCGAAGGCTCGATTTAGCGGCAACAGAGAGAAAGGGAGAGATGCACATGGTCGATCCAAAGGGCGGATTTGCAGCGGACGTCACCTGCAATTAGGCGGACGGTCGGTGCATAACACGCGCGCGCGCGCAGGTTCTGTGTTTCGTTGCTGCTTAGGGCTGCTCGCTCCGGCGCAGGCAATTTCGGCTTTGTCATGGTAATTTCTCGCCCGCACGAAATAATACCACGCTGTGTATCTGCGACGACAGCCGACCGGACTCCGTCGGCCATTTTTTGTTGAATATGCTAGGTGCTACATGGTCCCGATTTTTCTTCGTCCCTGTGATGTTCCAATACCGATCTCTTTGGCGAACGTCGATCATTCTTTCCGGCGGAAACACTCGGGGGTCGATCGCGATACTGATTTAATTGGTTTCTCTCGGTTACGTCGATGGTGGGGATGGGTGTGACGCGGATGAAAGGAATTTCGCGTGTGTGTAGTGCGCGGGGCTGGAGGAATGGGGATTTTTTTAGATGTTACTAGGAATGGGAAGGAAGATAGGGGTGAAAATTCGTGTGCGTTTGCACGTCGTTTAGAAGGAATAAGTATTGTATCAGGATATGAGGTAGACAATATTTGCTGTCAGCTGTGTGGATTTTTTTGTATTGCGTATGCAGGCATTGTGTTTGCGTACACGCAGAGTTATGCGGAGATTTTTTCTGTTTTTTTACTTTTTACTTTATTTTTTAGATTTTTACTTTTAAACCTTTTAAACGGGTCTCTTTTAAGTAGCCGAATGTTCGGAAATTCGTATACAGCTACCAGTATCGAGCCATTTCAGTTAGATTGAATTCGGTTTTTGGAATAATTATGCAAAGGCGGAACAACATTAATAGAGTATAAAGCTTCAGGTTATTTTGGCAAATTCGCCATAAATACAAGCATTGTGTAACGAGATATCCTTTACGCCACATCGTTAATACGTTTACTGAATTTGGCCGAAAACTGGCTTTATTGTATAAGTGCGTGTGACACTGTATAATGTAGATTGTAGATGGTTGCGCAATGTAAAATGGAAATCAGGATGCGACATAAAGAGCAGCAAAGAGGTAAACGTATTTTCCTGCGAACGATTCTAGAATATAATACGATTATAACTTTCGTTTTATAATTTATAATACGCCCCGAAATCCGGTTTTATCCAATAATAAACCGGAAGCCACTTCAGCCAGATATTGGTTTAATAATTCGTCCGTCTAGTTACGTCTCGTGTTACGAAAAATCTGAATGCCCTATTTTGGTTGCATTATTGATACCAAGATAAAACTCGCTCTATTTTTTTTATACAACACATACTATTCATATATACCCTTGCAGAAATCTTTATTTTCAAAGATACAATTTTCTATCGCTGTAATATTTCGACAGTTGCCCTATTTTAAATGATTGTGCTCCTTCGGTATCTCCAGTTCCTCTCGCGTCGCCGAATTTCAGGCAATCTGCTTCGGGGTTCGATGCTTTATTTCCACCTCTAAACTCTTGACAAATTCCATATATTAAGAATCCGAATCGATCGCGATTTTCCAGCAATCGTAACGTTTTTAGAAATTCAGTTACTTCCACTTCTTCTATATTTCTATAATCTAAACACGCGAGAAACACGATTCCCTCAGCCCCTTCCGATCTCAACGGTTGTACGCAACAGTCTCGAAAATCTTACGCAATCGAATATCCGCGGCCCTTTGAATTACCTTCCACTTCGTATACATCGCTTTCCTCCAGACACATTTAAATAACCAATTAATTTTCCCATCGATTTCCTCCAATTTCGCCGCGCACCCGAATGTATTACTAATCAATCGGGACGAGCGACGAGTTGCTTATCGAACGAGGAAGATGAGGAAGTTACATCGTTGGTTCGTACGCGCTAGAAAGTTACAGCTCGGTCGTTCGAAAGAGGGACAACCGGGGCGATACTCGAGCACGCTTCAGTCGGCATCGATTAAGCAGAGAATTTCGATTGACGTACTTAGCCCGTTAATTAATTGCTTGCCAGTATGTAATTCACCGCTTCCGCATTCTAGATCACGATTGTATACCATCGCGCGGGCATTCTTGCCCGCATACCATCGGATACCATGGATATTTCTTACACGCGCCGCGCATCGTTCGATCGAGAATCGAATAGTGCCTTCAAACGGGCCACAATCGTCCTCTTCTTTTGGTCAGTTTGTTGGGCGAGAATAATTCTGAAGGCAATCTGTTGTTTCGAGGGAGAAGAACGAAATTGCTAAGGATGTTGGAATATTTTTTTTTATAGGACGAGTGAAATAGATTATCGGTGCAATGATTGATGCACAATAGAAATAATTTCCCAATTTTCGTATATTCGAAAGAAAGCTATGTGTAATATGAAACATTGAAAATCACAAGAATGCGCAGTCTGGAAAACGGTATTTCGAGTTTAATTTCCACATTTCCGCTTTAATCTGTCGTAATGAATAATTAAAGCAATTAGTTTTACTTTCAGCTTCAAGATTTAATGTTTAAAACATTATCCTTGTCCGAAGCGGTAATATTTCGGACTTAGAAATTTGAAGAGGGTTCTCACTTCACAAGAAGAAACGGGTTTTTCGAATATAAATCTTGAAAAATTGAATCACCGATGTCCAGGTCATTGTGCAGTGGCTTGTGTAATCTTCTAAATTCAATAAAAAGACATCACGTCGAATGAATTAATGTATCTAAGGATGCAATGTGTACAGTAAATTCAAACGTTCGAAATATCCGGCATCAAAATTTTACCGTAAACTTTCCCCATTCGGTCCTACATTACATCATATTTACATACTTCGGTCACACAAGTCACATCTTACTCAATGTCACACTGACGTCGCATTACTACAATTATCGATACCGGTCCTCAAATTTGTAACAGTGTAATATCCAGACCGAGTCGCCTGCCATAATTTCTACACCCGAAAAGAATTCATATCGAAAGCTGCAGCACTCTAGAATCCTTGAGAATAAAAACACTGTCCGTCACGGACGCATGTTTTCTGTCACAAGAACAAACATTCCCCCGATTCATTGACGGCGGAACGAATTTTGCCCCACGCGCAAGTTTCCAAATTTTGGGAACGGTCGATTTTGCGCCGTGTGCACAGACATTCTCGCTAGCAGCCAGCTTGAAAATGTATTCGGCGTGGCTGTCGCCGAAGCCTCGCCGATAGGATCGATAGACGCTAGAAACGCAGCCAGCCAGCAAGCCTCTGCATCTCCAGGTCGCCTGGAAACTGGCTGCGCGATTCTGTGTCGGGGCGGCACGCGCTTGTACAGAGGATGCCTAAGGCTCGGTTCAGATCAGCTCACTTCCAGCACGGAAAACCTCTGCGTGTTTTTTGAAGAACAGCAGAAAATTGTGCCCGGTTCGGAGCAGGCGTTCCCGGGCAAGAACTGTTCACGTGTTACGAGGAAACAGAAAACTGTAACAGGTTCGGACTGGCAGACTTAACTATTTTCTCGGCAAGAAATGTTCGTGGCCGGTGAGAACACGAAACTGTACAAGGTTCGAATTAGTTAACTGAACTCTGCGAGGAATATTCTGTTCAAGAAGAACGCGAAATTAAGATTAACTTTAGACAAGCAGACTTTCCCGTGCAAGAGACGTCTATGCGTTTGGTAAGCGCGGAGACTTATGCCTCGGATCCGATGACTAAACTTTCTTCTACGAGAAACGTATATACGCGTGTTTATGAAAAACTCAAAATTACGTATGCGTTGGACCAACAGACGTTTCTGCGCAGGGAACGTCCGTGTTTCACGAAGAACAGAAAATTATGCCATGTTCGGACAAGCAGATTTATCTCTGCAGCAGCGGACGTTCGTGTTTCAGTGGAACAGAAAATTATGCTAGATAGTTCAGATAGTTCGACTTTTCTGTCAGGGCGAAGCTTTCTCGCGTGAGAAAGATTCTGCGTTCAGTAAGAACACAGATCTGTGCTCATTCGAGCCACTCATTTGCCAAGTCGGTCAACTACACTAAACAAAAATACGGACATTTATTTTAAACATAAAAAGTTCAGCGCTTTGGCAAACAAATTTAAAAAACTTTGAAAAGTGGATTTAACATTTCGTATCGAGACACTTGTACGCGCGCTTAAGTAGAACACGATTAAATACAAATATTTAAAAGAACAGATAAACCCGCTGCAGATTCAGCCAGGCGATTCTGCACCTCTCCAAAACACGCGGGCGTTTCCCGTGTGGAAAAGTCTGTCCAAACCTAACATAAATGTTGCAGTATAATTTCATATTCCACCAGAATTGCACAGTTTCTCCCACAGGACAGTGCTCTTCGAAGTGAGTCACAACCCTGCGCGTGATTAGCGCAAAAGCTAGTGGAATTCTGCGTACATAGTTTCAAGGTAGTCACTTTGAGTTTTCTTTCCGCTGTAAAGTTTTTTTTTTTGAGAAAGTTTTTTTCTCAAAATCCATGCCACGTATGTTTTAAGATAACATATACTGTTATTGACATGCTTCCTCTCCTTATTATTTTTGGTCAAATAAGAAGTAATCGAAACGGTCATTTTTGGTTTCCATCATTATTCATTGTTTACAGCGGTTTCAGTTGCATTCAGTGGACGAGTTATATCACAAGCGCTATCGATTAAATTATTACACACAGATAGGCA
This sequence comes from Nomada fucata, assembly GCA_948146005.1. Lineage (NCBI taxonomy): Eukaryota > Metazoa > Arthropoda > Insecta > Hymenoptera > Apidae > Nomada > Nomada fucata. The sequence goes on from OX411275.1 coordinate 13,955,566, forward strand.
AATTTAATTTGTCCAGGTATCGAAGCAGGTCACCCGTCTCCGCTACTCTGCGCTGCTTAAGTATTCAAAAAAAGTATATGCATTCTCAGTTCCACGGGCGGCGTTAAATTAATACACAGTACGCGGAGGTAATTAATTCCAGCGAGGAGGTACCGCACGAAAAATTCCTCTCGAATAATTCCGAATGATCCACTTGGCCCCGTCCATTCGACTTTAAATGTCAATGCCACTCTATTAAATCATCACACGGCGACCTTTCCAATTTTGTAAAACACAAAACGCATCGCAGAAACTTTCAAGGAAACGAGCCGCATCGCGTCGTATGTAATTCAAGGCGGTCCCGTCGCACTACATATTCCTCTAGTTCGCATTTACCTAAGAAAACTTTCTCTCTCGCCAAACGAGAGGACACGACGGTGTGTTCCACGGAGGGCGTCTTCGTCTAGGCGAGAAAATCGTATCTCTGCGATCGATCGAGAGCTTCAAACAGCTCCGGCTACTCGCAAAATGAAGCGTACAGCGAGCAATAGAAACTGTATGATTTTAAACATACGAACAATAAAATTGCCAACGCGAAAAAGAAGACGGAAGAAATTGTATGGGAACTATACGGCTAACCGTTCTGGCAGGTACACAATTACGGTAACTATCTTTTTCGTCCTGTCGATTTTATTGTTCGCGTGTTAATGAAATATTCATGTCCTGTTACTGCATCAATTTTTTGAGCAACTGCACGTAGCAAGCCGAGTCAAGCCAAGGTAGCATCGGGCTTTTCGATCGCTGGCGACGAGTCGTCCGCTGAAATTGTTGCAACACTTTCTTTCCACCCTTGTCCCTGGTTCGTGTAATCGCAGATCGGTATTATCCTGAGAAGTGTGCCCTTTAATCGACTTATCGTCTTAGCGTAATCGATCCACGTGCTTCCTGGTTGTGCAGAAGGAAGACGCGAAATGGAACGGAGAGGACCGTCTGTTTGGCAAAACGGAAAAAGGGTCAGCCTGTTGTTCGTTCGTAACGGTTCGGTAATGTAAATCGTTTAATCGATGGTAAAACAAGCTGACGAAACTCATGGAAATGAGAAGTCTGTTCGGCGTAGCGAACAATACCGAAATCAAGATCGCCGCTTTCCTTTCGGTCCTCCTTACCGTTACCTGCGCCGCATACTGACGGATATGGTCCTCGAACGATCGATTGCGCATATAAGCATGGATCGATTCGGTGGTGTGGTTATTGTGACACTTTGCTCGGTGCATTTTTTGCTTTTTATTTCGTACTTTTTGATAGGGGAAGCAAGATCAGATTTTTCGATGCGAGTTAGCATGGCAGTCGGATTGTAGGATTTTATGTAATCCGGGAGAAAATGCGAGGATTTGTATTAAGGTTTTCTTTTATTGGGCTCAGAGCTGTTGGGGCTACGTTAATTCAATGCGATGTTGAGTTAACGGGACCGCGGTGAGTCTTGCTTTTAAGAATAACGATCTCGAGTCGACATTAACGGAGCATGACGGAATGACAGAGGTATTCTTCAAGGTTTAGATAGGTGGATGCAACCTCGTATTGCTGTAAAAACGGTGCAAATTCTTTGTTCTTTTCACTGTACAATTAACGCAGGATCGTTGCGTAAGAGGAAAATGCCTATTTGATGTAGGTGTAATTGTAGGAAAATTGTGTCGAGATTTTTAGCTGCACTGGAATATATAACTGTAGGTAGAGAAATTGTATGTAATTGGTAACATTTATTATCGAGTCAAACGTCGATATCTAGTCAATTATTTTGTAACCGTTCACGCGCTAATGCTAAATTCATTCTCAAGTGGCAGCAATTCACGGCACGATCGATTTGTAGTGATTGGTATTTGGAATTAATAAATTTCTCACTGGCGGGTAAATAGATTACTCTCATTGCACTTTCAACAAACGTAATTCTATTGCCCTTCTTTTATCATGTATCTAATTGAACCTTTTTTGTTGCAGGTGAGTACACTATGGAGGTTTTCAAAGTTCATACACTAATGCAGACTGGTAAGAGCAGGATAGAATGCACCTCGATTCAGAATCTATTTATAACAGACTCCCTTTTTTCCCCAAAAACTTAATTGCCCATTTCCAATCTCGCTTCGTTCAATTTATCAATAATTTCATTCATCCAATTGTTTAAATGCGACATTAAATCGAACATTCGCTGCCGAGACGAAGTTTCCATTCGTCACTTGAATCATGATCTCCGAGCCCAATCTTTCAATATACAGGGTGCGTGAAAAGAACCGTGAACAATAACAAATCCAAATCACCGACAAATCAATCACATTTATCATGGTCACAACAACGCTTAACAAAATGGTTACAGTGTTAAAGTTAAAATGGACCACTAAATAGGGCAGATATTCAAAAGATCCCATTCAACCGAAACACCTCGTGCATCAGCACAGTAAATATCCACAAAGTCGGTAACTAATTTCCAAGCACGACAAGCCAATTGAAATCTTACCAAGTCCCCATCGTACGTTCTAAACGCCAAAACAATTGTCCATTCGACACCACCGACCCTCGGTGCAAACCCGATCCTTCTTCACTTCGGGCAGACACAAGACCGGTATGCACAGTAACGCGTGCACCGTCCACGTCGACGCGTATCTACAAAAGTGTGCCATTGCGATCCGCCGAGGAGCGCTAATTTTCGTCCGTTTATCGTAATAAATTGAACGGGTTAATTAAACTGTCACGAGCAACAGCACGGTGCGTCGAACGGAGCAGAAAAGGAACAGGTGGGGTGTGGGGACGATGCGTTTCTACATGGTAAATCATCTGCTTCGACAGAGCGTTTCATATATCTAGGAATTGCTCGTGAGCCGTGGAACTTTCGCAATAGTGAGAGGCGTGTTCCATTGCACGCAGCTTTTGATCTCCGCGCACACCGTTGCCTCTTGTGCCCCGGTGTCACCGTTGCGTACCTGCTCTTCGGACCTGGTCGCGTGGTTGCAATCCGTTCCACGTTGACTTGTTCAGAGTAACGTGCTCGCCGCGGCTCGTCGAAAAGGAGCGGTGTCGACCTGCGACAAATGCGGTGAATGTACAGCGGGGGATCGACTTAGCGGAGATACGCGAATAAATTGGCGATTTCAGGTTGAAACAATTAATTTTTTTGTACAATTTCATTGGCCCCTTGGCTTGGTATTGCGATTCGAGTTGGATGTGAGCAAAAGGAACGTATATACGTTTTCGTACCGCGGCTCGAATACCCTGATCGTTCACTGCTGCACTTCCCATCGGTGCAGGACACAATGTTTCGATCACTTGATCATTCAAAACCTGATATCGTGCGAGCAACATCGCGGTTATTAAATAGAAGGCTCAAACGAAATCGTCCGCTAGGCGTATTGAACTGCTGTACTCGTGCAACGCTATTTTCACTTCTCGCCTGTTTTATCACGGAAGTTTATCCTGCTGAACAGGTGTATTTTCCATAAAAAGTACATCCTATCGAATAATGAAACAAGTCTATTAATGAAACATGTGTCGCCGAAAACGACGAAACAGATCTATTAAACGGTTAACGATGAGAATCGTTGTTTACGATCGTGCCACCAACCTGATCCCCCCGTCTATCATTTCTCTTTCCGCTCCAAAAACTTTCACCCTCTCGCTTTCCGTTCCAATCACCGTTTCTTCCGGCTGCACTCGTGACCGCAGATCAAGTCGCGAGCCGTTGAAAGTTTATTAACATGACGCGCGATCTCCGTGAAAATGTTCGAGGCAAAGGTTGCACGACGAACGGCAGGTGTGTTTCGTATAAAATCGTCTGGATTAGCGACACACGGCGGGCGGGTATCGTTTCTTGGAAACAGGTTCGACAAACCTCCAACAGCGTGTCCACGCGGAACGGAACGAGCATTAAGCAGAGTCGCGAGGGATCCCACGAAAGTTCCCGGTGATTCGTTATCGGCAAGAGGAGGTAGACGTAGGTTATCGTGGAAAAAAGGGAACGCCTCTCTTTGAGCGTGACGCGTCGATCTTTCGCTTCCGGTTGCGTTGAAAGAAAGCGACAGGCCGTTGACGCGAGTCCTCTTGCCAAATCAGCCGAGAACAAAACGAAAACGTGGTTAGCGCGGCTGAAAGTGAAACGGACATCGTAGTTACCTCGTGCTCGTGCTTGTCGCTCGAAGGGAAGCGCTTTTGTATTATTTCTTTTTAATTGTTTTATTGTAGTTTGAAATACGGCGATCGAAATCGAAAAGATTTCCCACCTATGTTAGTGTTGCACAATGAGAAATTTTTATATAAAGAAGGACGTAAGATATTTAATTAAATACTTCTTCAATGACAAATCGCTGCTAAATTCAATTGCAGGCTCAAACTATAGGAACATATTACGTACATTGACGCATAGGGAGTTTGCAAGACTATAACCTTCTGTTGCTCTTCAATTAATCAGTTAGACCCCTCTTTTTTATTTTGAGCAAACCGTTTTCGCAATGTCATTTCAAATGATTAGTTTTATAACGGTTAGAAATATGTACTAGATGGGAAAGAGAACTTTGTTAATAAGTGTGATGAAGTGCAACGAATACTTAAATCAATTCCAATTTCTTTTAATTAATCATAAACGCGTACAAAAGGCAGAGGACAAGAAATGGAACAACGAAGTACATACGTGCATAGTGGCGAAACAATCTAGCCGAGCAAACATCAGTTTCCAGCTCGATATTCAATCCAGTTATTCCTGCAAAAAAAAACAACACGATTCACAGTAGAATGGTTAATCCAAAAAACAGTGTTTTATTTCCGCTTGACGCGCGGATTAGTCATGCATTTTTGCGTTGCACATTCGCATTCGTGCGTTTATCCTGTTTTAGAATCAGATTCGAAAAAAAACAGTGGATTTTCGCGAGCAGCGCGTCGATCATTGACGACGAATTTTAATGAAAGCTCGATGAGCGTGAAATGTGGTATTGTCCCTCCAGATATCTTCAATTTCTATAACACTCTGATCCCCAAATATTTTTTATCAGTGATACAACAGAGCTAATATTGAGTCACATTCATGGTATCCATGAAAAGTATAGTTTAATTGACTCTATAATAATTTATCGAGATAAGGGAAAATAAATTGTTACATTGTTTACTCAATTGCGGTACCACTGCTTTAATGAACAAAACTTTAGATTTTTCGAATATTCAGAGGATTTCGAATTTGACATACTTACAATTGCAGTACATGAAATGTCTAGGACTCGAGATTGCGGACAGGAAACTTTGCGTTAGCACGTTATTTTCAGTTTTCAATTTCAATCATTTTCGACGATCCACTCGATCCAGGTACAAACGTATTAAGGGGCGTAAATGTTATGCACAGTTACTAGTACATTGTCGCACAACAGTACTTATATTCTACAACGAGGTAACCGAGATTCAAGGAACAGGACTGCGAAACGATAAGTTACAGTGCTCTCGATCTCGGTTGGTCGCACGGAGATTCGACCGTGTCGCAGGAGGGCGTTCACGGTCCGCACCCTTTTTCCTTGGAATTCAGCATGGAATTCGTGCTTGGAGAAAGTGAAATGCCGTTTCTGCGGCGAGACGAACTAAAGCAGCGTGAAAAAAGTACCTTGACGACAATGGGACGCGAAGAATTCACAGTGATAAAGAATATGCCGTCGAAATGTAGAGGACAAGCATCGAATCGATCGAGATCATTCTAATGAAAGGGGTAATTCTCACGGGAATTGTTGCACGTGATTGTTGGAAGCCAGTGAGAGAACAGACACGTCCTTGTGGTTATACATGTACGGCGTTTTGGGAAAAGATTCAACACAAAAGGGGGGTTTTCTTTAATAATTGATTGAAATTTTAAAGCTTTGTTAGTTTAATCTTTTTTCTGGCTGTGAATTATTCTTATCCTGTATTTTGTATTTTTTGTTGTCGATTATCTGTATGAAATTTTTTAACTCGTTTTCCGTTTAAAAGCCAAACTGAATAAGCCCACCTTTGCCAATCTTACAGATTCGTAATTTTTCTGAAATCAAATATCCGCAATACCTTATAACTATATTTATTACCACGAGATGTGCAAAATTGTGATTAGCACTACTTGAAAATGGTTTCTCTATTCCCAATAAACAGCGATAATAATTTTACATATTTAACGATACATCTTACGATAAATAAAGCATCAAAATCATCTTTTCATGGAATTGGGGTGGGCCCATTTATCCTCTCCGTCCTTGCGTACTTCTAATTAATATTCGAGCTACTTTTATCAGGTAATCCAATGCGTTCCATTACAATTATACTTTGTCAACTCTTACTATCTAATTAGGAACACACTTGTTGTTCATATTTATTTGTCAAAAGTGTTAACGTCGGGAATTACTAATTGTACCCCGCTTAAGCGTACATTGAAAATTAAGATCGAAAAGTGTAATTCGAATTGATATTGACTCCGTCGCGAAATTTACAGTTTTCGCGACAGGAATCTATCTATCCGCTGATAACTCGATAGAAAAGCAACGAGACGCGGGAGCCATGCGTTTCGGGGTTGGAGAATCACGCGGGGGTTGCATAGACCGCCAATCGATGGGTTAGAGCATTCGCGAAATCCATTTCAGGAATGGCGGATGGTATCTGCCGATATTTTCATATCCTCTTCGTGACGTGTCAACCATTGGCGTAGGCTTTGGTGCATCAAGCATCAGAAGCTGCTTGCACTAAAAAAGGTAGAAGACCCCGCGGTCCTCGCTCGGAGATCCCCTATAGAAGTAATACGCAATCGATATCGTGGAAAAGAATCAACTTAGCGCAACTGATGACAGATTAATTCGCTGTTACATGTTCTTAATTATTCTTTACAATAATTTCGTAGTTGTGCAAAGTAACAGGTTTTTCGTGGAAAGTGGGAAATTGGACGAAATTGCTCTTAACAAGAATTGTGATTAATATACTTACCTGGACTTCTATAATTCACACCCACTTCGCGATATCGCTGTGAATACTTATCGATTAGGGCGATTCGCGAGTACTTGGAGTTCTTTGGAAAGAACAACTCGTTCATTGTTCCAATAAATGGGCACATATTTTTGTCCATCCAATAATTTTCGTAAAGTCCAACAACATTGCGGAAATTGTGTTTATTTCTGCATGGATTTTCACGATGATTAGGGTGTATGCCCGGAGTAATGCTAGGTCGAGATACATCGATCCTCGCACCCTGAAATATTTAGTCTCGTACCAAGGCATATAGACTGCGTGGCCTGTGGTAATCTTGCCGATGTACTACACGCGCAATTGTCTCATAAATGTACAACCCCCTATTTGGATACTCTAATTTACATAAAAGAAAGTATCGCACTAGAATTTCTTCCATTTGTTGCGAGCCGATCCAGTTCCGCAGACCAATCAAATAATCCAACTCACAATTTAGATCCGACGCAAGCTTTCCTCTGGATACCGTATAAAGTCATTCGCTAATTAAACGATGACAAAACAGACGGCGAAGAAGGAGGAACGTACGGATAAACGTCGCCCTCGACGAATCGCCATTGAACACACCCACGTTAACCAAGAGTCTATTGCACGATTCACGTTCACGCGAAATCGTGCACCCATTGCGAAATACATATTATGAAAGGACTACGCTAATTTAGCATCCGCTGATCGCGACTAATTGTTAGTCTCCGATCTGACGCAATCGAATAACGATTCACCTTTCCTGAATCGAGGCTCGTGAAACGCGGCCGCCGTTTACACGCGTTTCATCGAACAGGCAGCTGCATAATTCATGCATAGTTATTACTGTTATTATGATTATTGGCGGCTTCCTTGGCCACGGTTCGACAGGAGTCCGGTTAAAAAATCGAATTGATCGTAAGACGCCGTGATTAGGGTTTTAGACGGTACCAGGGACGGGTAATTACTGGATTATTAAATCGCCACCCACACGCCCGGAACACCGAGCCCCCAGAGTAATGACTCCTTCTGGTCGTCCTACACGACTGTGTATAATTGTGTTCGAGGGGAAGATGAAACTTCTGTTCGATACGTATCTATGTACTTGTTACCGGGACATTACTGTAATACTTATTAATATCGTTGTTATAATTGACGAAGAGCGTTAGAAAATCATTGGCCATAGATGCAGTATAATGTAGCACATTGCATTGGGAAAAATAACACGAGAGAATCATTATAGCGTAATACTATATTACTTACTAGCGTCGTTATTATTATTGACGCATATCCTTGGACAATCATTGGTCACAGATATAGCGCAGTAGAATACGTTGCATTAAAGGAGAAGATACGAAAAACGAACGCGTGGAAAGGAAAGGGAGGGTAATAAATACGAATAAGAATAGAAGAAAAAAGGACGGAGTATAAAATTCAAGAAATGATCGAATAAGACAGTCGAGCGAATGAGACATAATAAATTTACTGTATGTTTTACAGTATTTATGACTTCGTTCCACGTTTGTTACGCATTACGCGGAATAAAGAATTTCGAGGACGCACGCGAATTGCCGTTCACAGGGTGACAGATTTTACTTCTGTATTCTTCTGCGGTATCGTAGGCTCGCAACGAAACGACCCCGTTAATTTTTCGCTCGCCTTTTGCGGTTGATGGATATGCCGACCATATGGCCAGGACACGTTGTTTGGATTTTCATGAAAGTTCAAATGCTCGTTTTTCCCTCTGAATCCTTCAGAGCTTCTTCCTGCCGGTGATTTTCGGTTTTTTATTATTATTTTTCGACCGCGCGAAACGCATCAGCGAAACATTGTAACAACGGAACTGCTGTCGCATATACACTCGGGTATAATTTACGTAGTCGTTTTAATACGAGGGTGGTTGCATTGCGGGATGCTTGTTTTCACCAATGAAAATACGCCGCTCTTTCTTACGGTTTCGATACGAGTGATTGTACAGAATTTTATTGCCGACACGGTGCGCTTTGAATTTAATACGATTAATCACAAAAATAAATAACCCGCTGCTTTAGGTGTACGCGGTACATTTGGTGGAAGAATTATGTATCGGTGAAGTGGAAAACAGGCTCGAAATTTATTTTTGATAAATACGAAGCGGTTGTTTTAATAGGATTATGAAATGTAATTTTTCGGCGTATATTGTAATTTAAATGAACGGTGAGTGAAAGTTCTTCAACTGCGATATTTCCATTTTTTCCCTTCGGTTTTGTAATGAAAACTGCTGACAAGTGTATTGTTAATTATTAATGCGCAATTATTTTAGACAATTGTCGGCCCATATACTTGTTTCACTGCTTCTCAACGTTGCTATCGCGCAAACGAGTTTTATCTTACTCATTCGTGTAACGACATCGTTTAATGCATTCGGGTTTACATTCGTTTCAACGAATGCCCGAACAATCGACCAAATTATTATCCTCCTTATTTCTCGTAACGAATCATTGACAGTCTTACCGTGCGACGTTTTTCAAGCGATATCCTTCGCTGTACAATGAACAGGTAAAATCATTCCATTTCTTGAACCCCCGGAAAGCGTATCTCGTGTGCCTCTGAGCGGAAAAGCAGAAAAACAATTAGCGAACATCTATCCGCGATCCTCGCATCGATTCCAAAGTCGGCAAACTCATCGAAGCTCGTCGCACCTCGTCGAGCCGAATGAATTCAACGAATTCAATTCGGTTGAACGTAATATTTAACGTCGGTACTCGTTCTGTTTTTTCGATCGCGTCGACCTGTCGGGCACATGAAGCGGCACGAAAAAAAAAAATAAACGTTTGCATAAATCGACCAGCGCGGTTGTAATGTCGTCGGTTTATCGGTCGACAGGGTGCCGCGATCGTGGAAGGGTTCGCTTGCTTGTATCCACGCCCACGCAGTTTAGGTGACGACAACGTTTCCGATATATCGAAGCGGAGACGTATCTTCATATTCCGTCGCCCACGCGAGAAATCGTCTCCATTGTTCGGCAGGGTATCGCATTAATTCGCGAACCGTATAGAATAATTGATCTACCCACGACGAGGCAACGTTCCATCTCACTTAATTACACGCGCGGCCAGGCCGATCCGCTCGTATACTCTCCGCCGCGCTCGTGTTCCGTGTTCCGTGATACTTTTCTGGCGAAGTTGGCCGACCGAAGTGGACGTCGCGAGTTCGAATTACAATGCAGTCCTTTTCGTTTTGGCTTCTTCCTTTTCGACACTTGCAACGCGGTACTTGGGAAATACCGACGGTTCTTCGTGCCGTGCGAGGCTGTGCGATCGTCCGGAGCGCGTCGTTTTTTCTTTCTATATGCTCGCTTCTGTCGGCGAAGAATTTATTGAAATAATTCGATCGGCTGTAGGCATTGGTATAGGTGATTTATTGGTAAAGGTTTTGCACATTCGGTTGGAATTGTTTGGCTCGCTGGATCGATTTGAATTATCATTGCGATTATTATAGTTTATTGACGAGTAAAAGCTGTTTAATATTGGGTACGTGTGTGTGCGGACAATTCCGTGGGGCGAAAGTAATGTAGGTTGACTCGTGAAGCGTTTTGGGCATGGATATTTTAAGTGACGCTATGGATATGTGAAACAAGTCGACGTTGACGATGTTTGGCGGGTGAAGTTGCGTTGAGTATAAGGGATGTCAATGGGATTAGTAATAAATGTTTCAGTGTCCCGGGGAGTATATTTGGATCGCGTGGGAGTTAATATAGATTGTGGTATAAAAAGGTTGTATGAATTTCATTGGACACAAATGATACGAAGATAATAGTAATATAGTGAATATAGGGTTCGCTTATTTCGCGGATGGAACTTAGAAATTGAACGAGTTTCGATATTAATTGAATTGTGAAAGAATTACAACGACCGATTCGATGATCAATCCATTGCAATTCCCGTTGATCTATAATGGAAAGCAATTTTAGGAGAATCGAAGTTTCCAGGATACATAAGTGGGCTCACCAGTTAAGTGTTTCATAGATACGAAGAAATTTTTACTGCAAAGTAGCTTCTATTTATAAAGCGTGATATCGATTATACGTTTTGTTGTAAGGTTGAGTAGGTTACTCCATTTCTTCTTTTTTACTTTCCTGTTCTTAATGATATGGAAGCGGAATTGCTGTCATAATACAAGCACAATTTACATTATGTTGCGAAACAAATATTGCAGATCAGTGCTTTGAATTTGCATTAAATTACGTTAATTTGTTGTCGTATTACTAATTTGGCTTCAACTACTCACTTTAGTTCTCGAACCATTAACTTGATGTAATTTTATAATTTGCCCACAGCGACGGACCCTAATAAAAAGAGAGGAGAAAAGAAACGCTCACCCAATAGTATCTTCTTCACAATTTTAAAGGCTACTCCAGAAAGCTTGACAAACTCCAGAAGCAACAAACCCTCAGCATAACTTCCCTCGTTTCACGCGTTCATTATATTTTTGCTATCCGAAAACTGTCGAATTAGAAACGAAACGAAACATTATTGTCGCCCTAAAAATACGAAACTTCCAACTAAACTACATCACCTATTTTTCGTTCGATTACCGCGAGCACGGAAAATTGCGTCACGCCGAACCAAAATTCGCGAATGCACACTAACAAATTTCGTGCATGGCTTATTGTTCCGCGAAACCTCGCCAGAACCTCCCCAAAACAAGTTTAAACAACCGTTGAAATAATCCTCCTGTCCATCGTCGTCACAGTTATAATAATCGCGGCGCGGTAAAACTCGCGAACTTTATTCGAAGTAGCTTTTCAACTTTCGGCCTCCCCCTCGGTGCATTAGCGCGATTACCCGAGAATGACGCGATACGCGTGCGCGGACACGCTCGCGGAAAGGGCAAGACGAGCAGAAGTTCCGCGAAATCGGTGGCACTTTGTCCCCGGAAAACGATTATTGGCCGGCACAACCGCCGCCACTTTGTATGCATGGCCCGCTTCGAGAGGGAAAGTTGCGTTATTTTCGGACTGCCTCTTGTAGTCACCTGGTTTTGGTTTGCGCGAAAGCCATCCTAGGTATAACGCCTCCGACGCTATGCAGAAACGTTTGGCCGAAGTGATTCGAATTGCTAAACGTTTTATTATATATGTATACGAAAGGCGGATCACTTTACGTTCGGGTAATGTCGTGGAATCTTTCGCCGCGGTGGGTTTTTAGGAGAAATCTGGCTGCTCTGCTCATTGCGAAACGGAATTTCGTAATTAACATTGGTCCCGCTTTTTGGGACTGAAAGATTGTTATGGTTTTGACGGTCTCTCGCGACAGTTATACAAGAGTTTAGGAGGCATAGTTGTCGAGCGAATCGTATTTGGGTCGTATTGAAATGTACGTTACACTTGCAGCGTTATTTAACGTTCTTCAGATTTCTGGAGATGGGGAGAAGATTGTTCAATGTTATGGACGGGACAGAATCATTGCTTGAGTTTCAATTTAGTTGCGTCTTGCGATGAATTTGACGGTAGCAGTCATGGCTCTGCTTGCCTGAAACATGATTTAGAATTGCGAGGGTAGTGTTTAAACAATTCTTCTTACTAAGAAACGCGAATTTTTTAAGGATCGACAACGGAACGAATAAAGCTCGCGTTAAAAGAACGAATAAACCGTCGCCACTCTTCCTAAAAAATAAAAACCGTCGAGAAACATTTACTAACCATTGCGCTTCCACTGTCCATCCAAACGGTAACCCACACATTCCCCCAAATTGTACAATATTCTCCTCAAAGCAGTGAAACTACGGTGCCTGGGCGATAAAAAAAAATCTCCCCAAACATTGCAATCAAAACGATCCCGGTATCAAAAAGAAAGGTTCCGAAAGAATCGCGGCCGTTCACCGTTTGACTCGTATGCGGTTTAACAGAACAGCGGCAGCTTGTTCGCCAAGCATGGTCATGCACAGTGAGTTTACGAGCGGGAGAGCAACGGCGAGAGAAGAGGATGTTTTATGTATTCGTTGCACGAGCGTCGTTTATTGTTACGCCACACCTAACGGCCAGGTCCGAAATTGATGACAATTGCACGGCTGGAAAGGAACACGCCGCGGATGAATCATCTTGAAACGTTCTTTTCTTCCCCGCGACCGACCTCTTTGTCTTTTCTGGGACCAATGACTCGACCGTGTACCAGAATTAACCGCGATTTCTCCGGAAGACAGTGCCGAAAGCGTTGGTACTGTTTAGCCGGGTCGATTAATCGGGACCCCGCGATCATTCACGTGGTACGCGAAACATTCTGGGTCGGTGTTTTCCCGTCGACTTTGTTCGTATCGCTGCCTGTATCGTTGGAGAGATCTGTCGGAAATTGAGTTACGTTATATCCGGGGGAATCTTTGAGATTTGAGATCGATGGATCTTTGGTTTTGTTGGGCATTCGGTATTGATTGCGAGATACGTAAATTGGGGTTAACTTGACCCGAAATCGCGACTAGAATACCGTTTTAATTATTTCGAAGGCGTCAATCAAGTTGTTGTGCACGAGGAAAGAAATGAACGAAAACATTTGTGGTGCGATTTAATTGAGAAAGAATACTATAATTTATCCACTTGGATAGTGCCGGCAGTTATTGACTGTGATATATCGCGCCTTCTTCATTACCTTACGTACAAATCGACAAGATCTAAAATGTACTAAAATTTAGCAAATCTTTCTAAAAACCACGACATCGTGAACCTTTTCGCCCAGTGCTCCAAATTATGAAAGGGTTAAGTCCATTGAAAGAAGCCAATCTACCTAACCAAAGAATGTGCACGGAGATTATTAAAACCTAAGTCCAGGTATATCGACGATGTTTCCCACAAGAAAAAAACCAACCAGGAACGAAGGTTTTCTACACGACACGACGACGATGCTTATCAGAAGCAAGAAAATCGAGCTTGCGCCTTCCATGTGGGCCACTGGATGCGCCAGTGCACCGTATCGTCTTTGTGACTCCGGTGCAAAGAACAGGAACGAAAGTATGAGCCACGAATGCACATGGAAGATAGAGGGAGAAAATGCGACAGATAGAGAGTGGAGTTCGCGATAGGTTGGCGCGTTGATACGATCTCTCATCAGCAACATGAAGCTAACAAAGCTCGACTGTACCCTTGGTAACCGATAAGACGAAGCGTGGAGCAGCGACCCTTTGCTCCTTTCGACGTGCAATTTCAGTCCTTACCGACGTCAAAGCGAACGATTCCGTGGATGTTTCGATTCGTTTCGATGGAATCGCCACGGGACGTTGAACGGGACCGTTCGTAGGTTACGCGAATAAACGTCTTCGATTTTCAGACACCGATTCTCGTTGCTTGACTGGAAAGCCAGTTATACATTTCCTTTGGAATTAATTATTTTCCCATCGAGAGGGGAGGGGGCGTTGGCATGAAATTTCAGAAGCATGCAGCGCTGATGAGAAGTTAAGTCTTGCTGGGACGGGGAGTGTAGTAAGAGGTAATTAGTGTATTGACCATAGTTTGTTGAACCTGCGCTACGCAAGTAGTCGTATCGCGTTAAGAATTTTGTTTGTACATATTATTATTACACGTCCACGTATAAAATCAATTTCCTCCGCCAATTAAAAATGAACACAAGTACGAACCAAAGCAAGGACGTTGAAACATGTATCGCAAACCGGATCATTAAAGTCCCAGGTATTTCGTTTTTTGCCAGAAAAGAGTATTATCAAATTTTCGCCAGAGCACGGTGGCAGAATTCGGTGCCGATTAAAAAATTACGTCCGACCAGCAACAACGATAAATATTCCGACCCGAGATTAATTGGAAATCATGCTGACCGTTGCCCATTGTCCAATCTAGGATCCTTGTTCACTTTCGCGTTTGTCGTAGTTGTGGGCACCACCCTTCTCTTTGCCTGTTCCTCTTTGTCCGTCGCCGATTCCCGGGGTCCTTTAATAACGACCACGGTGATTTATCGACAACGTCACGAAGAGTGGACCGTTGCAGCTCCAGATTCACAGATAGATGGACACGCTTTGGGAACAGGTATAAGTACATCGACCCCTGGATCGATTCCGCCACGTGCCCATAGCTTTTCCTCCCCTAGTAAACTTCCGTTAAAAATTTTCATTTTCACGAGAGCTCGATTTACCTACTACTAATTGCATTAGGCGACAAGCATTTACAAACGTAGTTCGGATCGATGCGCTGGTGGATGATTGGGCTATATGTTTGGGAAAATAGTATGTCATATATATATTGTTTATTTTTTTGAATGTTTGCGGATGCTAGGTAAAAGGGAAGAGTTTCTGTAATTAGATGTATGGGAAGGGTTACTTAATTCTTGTTCTATTTTGTTTCTTGTTGGACTTTTTCGCAATTTTCAATGGTTTTGTTTTGTTTCACGTGGCATTGCGTTTTATTGTAAACTGATGATCTGCAGTTTCTATAATATAATGAAAAGTATAGATTAATATTTATGTGCATAGAGAATCATAAATCTCTTGACAAGCCTAACTACCGAATTCGTCAAATCCGTGCACATTGAAAACTGCACCGCTCCAGGTAAACAGTGTCTCTCAAAATTGAATATCCCCGCCACCAATGAAATCCCCTCTAATTCACATTACCCAATAATTGCGCAACAAATTTCAACCAATGTTTATGCTCAATACGATAATAATTGAAGATCCCCTTTGTGGAGCACAGAGATCTGCTACACAATAAGAATACACTTTCCACGAAGAGTGATCATCCTCCTTGTCCTTTGCGAAAGCAAACTCCCGGTTCGCAAAGAATTTGCGTTAGACGCAACGAGGAACGAGAAGAGGAGATTCTTTTCCCCTTGTACCCGGAAACCGGTCGCGGGAGTACCAACAGAGGCGGTATCGGTGATCTTCGCGTGGAATTCTCGTTTGTCAGACGTCAGCAAGCTACCCGCCTGACCATGACGATTGCGCGAGACGATGGCGGCGACGAACGAGGGAAACGATCGGAAATCCAAACGTTTTGTACCAGCCATCGACGTATCTGTGCCCCTATTAATCCATCCGAGTGCAATCGTGCGCTCGATAATATTGAGCCGCGTTATAATCGACTTATCCTCGGTTGCGAGCTTCTTCCTCCTCCCCCTCTATGCCTCTCTGTCCCTGCCACTTTTTTCTCTGTCCGCCTGTAATAGACCGTATGCGTGTGGGCATGTCCGTGTGCGTTGCCTTTCGGTGAATTCGAGTTGCCCGGAAAATCGATTCTTCTCGCACGACACGGCTCATTCGCTTGTGCTCGCACGATTTCTCGGTTGTCATGTTTGGCTGCTTTGCTGTCCGCCGTTGCTTTCACGTTGTAGCAAAGCTGGATATTCCAGGAGAGAGTGACACGATTGTGTTGAATATCTTTGGGATCTCTGCGGAGGGGGAGGTTTCGCGGGTCTGTAGGATGGTTGTTTCCGTTGAAGCTCGCTTTCGAATACAAAAGTAATATGTTAATAATAGCGGAATTGAAGTGATCGAGCATAGACAAGAAGCGACCCCGCGACAAAGGGTCAACCAGCTAAAAGTTCTATCAAACCGAAAAGAGTAACAAGCAGAAACACGAAGGATGCACACGGAGCACGCTGCAAATTATACGAGCTGTAATCAAAGCGAAAGAAGGAACTCGTTAATGCCTAAGACCTTGAAAGTTAATAAACTCAGCTGTTAAACTTCCCGCGGGCGATTCAATTTCGCTGAGAACATGAAAAACATTGCGAACGATTGCTAATCCTAATTCGATTACGACCACTCGCTCGTCCCCGCGCGTTTGCTCATCCCGGTATCAAGCAAGGATCGAATCCATTTTCCCGTGAAACAAGAAGCAGCCAATCACCAGATGTCTCATAAACGCGTGGATCGCGCGCATGCACCTGTGCTAGAAGACGAACGGAGGCTCGGACGAAGCCGTCGCATAATTCCGAAGAGGAGAGTCACGAGCGCGCGGTCGTGGGTGGTATGGACCGTTCGAGCGTACGATGTGAAATGCAGTCACGCTGATACGCGTCGCATAAAACGCTCTAGGTTTCCTCTGCACACTCACACGTGCTACACATAACGTAGAAAACAGGTTGCAGAGATATGATACATCGTTGCGTTTACATAGTATACGAACGCGTCCATGTATGTATGGATGTATGTACACGTTTTCACGCGGATTCCAGCGTACAGTAGTCGTTGATGGTGGCAAAGTAATAAGAAGCGGCTTAGCCGACAGATTGCCTGCTCGTCCCGGCGCGCGGCGTCGCGTAATAGAGGCTTCTTTTCCTACCCCGGCACGGCTTCCTTCGAGCCTTTCCTTCCTGAGGAGCCCCTTTTCTATCGCTCTTTTCTTCTGGGGAGAGTCGTTTTCACGCATACGCTTTTGAACGATACTGTTTCTCCATCTCTATATCCCTAATTCTATTGCTGATAGTTGAACTTTGCTAAATTGCCACGGGGATATTTTAATAGCGCTCTGTTGATCCTAAGCTCGACTTGGATATTTGGTTTGAGGATTGCGAGCTGATGAATTACTTCTGATGGAAGATGCCAGTTGGATGGGTTACGGTATGCGCGCGCGCGTGTGTGAACGGGTAAGTGGGTGGTTCGTGAAAAGGACTGGTCTCTGAGTATAATAGGCAGATGTAATGATTGGAGGTAGTTTTAGAAGTGTAGGAGCGGTGCAGGTTGATTTATTATTTCTTCGACGATGTTACGAGCTGAGGGATGTTTGATTTATTTGTAGCGTTTAGTGGGAAATAATTACACGGATGTTACAGATCACTCGTTGGCGAATTACGTGTAAGAGAAATAGCATTGGTAGGAGGAGGGAAAGAAGAAGAAATATAATAAGATATAATGAAGTTCGCTGCAGCTTTCGACGGCTGAACTGTTTCTTTTTCCTTCATTTTTTATTTTGTGTTCGGTAATGCCGCACACTTTCAATCGGAAGTGCAGTTACAAAAGAAACAGTGAAAAAAACGTAAATTAATTTCCTCTCTCCTATTCTAAGCAACACTTTCACAACGGCAATAGAAATGTCGAGTCGTTCTTCCGTAACTGGTACTGCTTTTGCCGAGCATTCTTCTCTTTTCTGTCGGCGTAAGATGCTTGGAACACATCTTTGTTTAGCTACAACAATTAACAGCGAGTTCATATGAGTTTCAGTTTCCTTATTAGGAAATAAGACTGCATGGTTTTTAAATGGGAACCGCGTAACGGGCAATTGCACATGCGCATCGCAAGCTCCCAGAACATTTCTCCACTTTTCTCTCTTTCCAATTCGTCTACCAAAAACCGTTCTATATTTGTCAAAAGAAAAGAGCGAGAAATGTTTAATTTGACTCCAATCGTATATTTTCTTTCGCGCGTCAAATAATTTAGCAGATAATAATCAGCAATACATGCGAATAGTAAATCAAGATTAACAGCAATAAGTATTGTAACCGCAGTAAAATGAACTCAGGCATCTATGTTGGGTCAATCTTATTGTAAATACACGATGAGCTCAAAAGATATTATACATATATGGTACAAATTATCTCACTGTTTACAAAAACATTTCTTTCTCTTCGTTGATTTATAATAATCTATAAAATTAAACCAACTATCAAGGAGAAAAGAATGATTCGAAATTCTACTCGTACGTCAAAACGCTTTATCATTTAATGAGTCCAAGTTGGTTGGCCTTAAAGAAACGAGCGAAGAAAACACATCATTTTTGTACACCAAGCGTGTTCACTCCCGTCGAATTAACTGCTACCTCAACGTTTGACGGTCGAGTGACCCAGTTTCGTAATTGGATGACCAGCGTTTTTGGAATACATACATACGTTGAAAACGCAAACGCCTTTGCTTTTCTTACGACGAATTGTTACCGCTGTGATTAAATTCGTTCAACGTTTCACTCGCGTCGAAGTAAACCTGGCAAAAATTCACGTAATCCGTTGGAGCAAACAATATCTTAATTAATATACTGACAATGAGGCGTAGAGCTGCCGTATTCCGTATAACGCGGATTCTTATAAAGCGACGGGAAAAATGTTGTCTGTGTTTATATAACGCGATAAAATAGTTCCCTGTATGTAAACTGTTAGATAAATTTTACAGCTTCGCGTTCTAATTGGAACGATCCTATGAGATATTTGTTTGTTTTCCTTTCCGAAATGTTTTATGCAAAAGTATACGGTATTGAACGTGGCGGCTGCGGCTGTGAAATGACTTTTCATAAATAATCTACATGTTTACGTGATATCGAGGTACCTTGGATCTATTCAAATGAAATGGCTATTTTTTGTTGCATTCAAATATAAATGAGCGGTGATTTTACCGGAAAAAAAATACATTACACTCTGTCTGTTCTAAATTTATAACTTAGCTACACTTTATACAGAGTTCAACGGATTTCTGATAAGAAATTTTCAATCAAAATTGCCCGGACCCGCATATTCACGACGAACGTGAACAAAATACGAAATACAGTGTGCTCGAAAATTTCTAACATTTTAGGATACCACATTGGTACAAACCGAATGATTATTAATGTTAATAACGCCAACTCGTGTATCGATCTATTTAATTCAACACCTTCTTCTCCTAAACGATCACCGCGAAGCTTGCCACTTAAACGACTTCAACTACTTTAATCCCCTCAATTTTTAGTTATATTTATTTCATACAAAATTCCTACCACACGTTCTCCCTATTATTGTGCATTGTACTAACGGGCCTTTTCCCGTACAAATAAATGAACGAATAAAAGAAATGAATTTCATTCAATTTTCCGCGAATGAATATTTATGTATTTTTCCTCCGATGCGTGATATCAGTGGCGGATGCATTGAAGTTATTCAGTGTCTTCAAAGCCGTTCAGGTCGTTGTTAAAAATACGTTGAAATGCATGATTCTCACCCACCGTATTTCACCCCGTAAAATGATTTCGCGGGTGAATTGATTAGAATTAATCCGTTATCTATTAGAATTTGTCAACGACGGTTCGACATCGTCCCAGTTTGTTCCGCGTGAAATGATAATCGCGTATCATACGAGGCGTCGACGCGTCAGGGAACACGAGGCGAGCGGCAAAGAGAATTGGGCGCGGACGCGAAGGGTCGAAAGATTGCATCGCTGATACCGCGTGTTCGACACGCTGCAGAACACGTGTACAGTTGCAAGTCGAGGCGTATACATCCGCATAGGGCCTATCGCTGGGCATGCGCCACGGGAACAGGGAACCTTGCGAAATCGTTCGGGTTTCGAATATTTTCGATTGGGATGAAAATATGTTCGTGGGCAATAATTACGAAGACGAACTGGCGAATCGTGAGTACACTTGCGAAATAGGATGAATTTGGGGATGAATCATTAGAAATTTAGGAAACGTTGTTTTACTGTAAATTGGTGTTAAAGTTTTGTGGGTACCTTGGAGAACTGTTTTGGTATTTCGTTACTGATAATACGTTGTATCAATTCGAATGTTTGAATGTTTGAAAACCGAGGGGGTTGACTTGAACGACTTTAAGCACTTTCATGAAATCTTTTTCACTTGCATACAGAGTCACAGTTCCTTATCACATTCCAGTTACATTAAATTCGCTTTCAAATACAATTCTTCCTTCGAACCGAGATAAGCAAAGCAGAAAATCGTTTAAACAACAAACAGAAGATTTTCATTCCGAACCCGCAAAAGTTGGTTCTCCTTTTATTCGCGACGACGGATCGCATCGAAGCAACCGGGTCGATCGGTTCGATTCGCGCAGAAAAGTTCCCTCAAACGCTTGAATA
This sequence comes from Nomada fucata, assembly GCA_948146005.1. Lineage (NCBI taxonomy): Eukaryota > Metazoa > Arthropoda > Insecta > Hymenoptera > Apidae > Nomada > Nomada fucata. The sequence continues at coordinate 13,976,263 of OX411275.1, forward strand.
TCATCGTTGGCGTACGAAAATTCGCAGGTCCGGAAATTGCGAGGCCCCGGCAGAGAAGGTTATTCGAAGTGGCATGGCGGCACAATAAGTCGCGGCAGCGACGCTGGCATCGAATAGAATCGAAAGTGGGACGGCTTAATCCCAGCCGAAATCCATTCGCGGCAAGATTCATTCTTCGACCCTCTTGGCACAACAATGGCCGCCCCTGCTTCCGTTTGTGAACATATCATCCACCCTGTTCCGCGATCCTCCCGATAAATGGTCTCCTCTTCCCTCTCTTGCACCTTTTCTGCCCGCTGATTACACGGTTTAATTAACGACTTCGTAACTCCTACGCCACCCTCCAACCACCTACCAGCCTCTTCGCTCTCGGCTGGTGACTAAAAATGTTTAGACAGCGAGGGGAAAATTACGGTTTTTGGGACTTCGGTTTAGCGAAATTTTGCTAATGCGAAATGCAAATTCGACGTATGATTTTTCAACGCCTCGAATTAATCTGGAATTTTTACCACCGAAATCTGATCGCGACTGCAGGTGAACGTCAATACCAACGGAATATATCCGTTAAACCGAATTGGAGTTTAAAGTCGAAGTTGAGTGCGTATTTTTTTTTTCGTCTTCAACGCGTTCCTTGGTGAATCTGGAAGGGATCGATCGACGCGCCACAACTGTGGGCCCCAGAATTTATGCCGAACATTTAGTGATTGCAGGTTGGAGATACGCGACTCACTGTTATTCTTGTATATGCAGCCTTCTTCGTATACTCTCGTACATATTTCCGTCGCATCCGTATCCTTCCCACTAATAAAAACATTGCCAGCAGACGTTCCACCGAATCGCAACCATACGACCGCAACCATTAACGAAATACCCACGCTCCCGAGACGCGCGTGAATTTCCAAAAAGCCGCTCGGCCATAAAAAGGTCAACACCCAATACCTACAGCACTGCAACCGTAGCACGACCGATTACCTTCGACGCAGCCACTCCACCTCTTAACCGATTCGATCCCCTTACGCACTGAAAACAGGTTCCTTTCTCCGACGATATCTAATTTCTCCGTGCAAGCTCCTCGTCTGCCACAGGCCATATGGCGGAGTCGAGCGGACGCTTCTTCGTCCACCGCGATCCCATCGAACCTCGGTCGCGGTTCAATTGAATAATAGGGAATAAAAATGATAACAACGTACACCCTCGACCGCGAATCGATTCGCGGGGTCAGGTAGCCTTCTTCTTGGTCGCGCGGCTAGTAGCGTCCCCAATTAAGGACGGAGGGGTGGCAGCCCGTGGAAGTCAATTCGCCGACGGAAGCGGCGGCGAGCGCGTTAGAGTCGAACGTGAAGAAGTAATGGGGGGGGGATGGGTTGAAAGGCGTCGATCGCAACGACGGCTCGGTTGGCAAGCGTCGTCGGAACGGCGAGAGGAACTCGACGTGTGCCGATCTTCCTAAGGTGGCTCAGGGATGCCAGCTCTTACGCCACTGGGATCGATATCCCGGGAGGCCAAACAGTAAACAGCCGGTTGGTCAGGATAGTGGCGGTGGTGGGGCTGTATAACATGGTGGCACCCGCTGCCTTCGTCCGCCGCCTATTCTGCCTCCATCGGCGTCGCCTGGCCGCCGCCGACGCGTTGCGGGGGACGAAAAAGAAGGACGAGAAAGAGTCTGGGCCGAAAGGACGGGGGACAGCGAAGCGAGCGAAGTAGGCGCGTCATTTTTGGACGGGGACCCGAGAATATTTGGCTGTTTTGGGACGGGTTTGTCGGCGTTGCGGATATTCCTTTCGGTGACGTCGTTCGCGGCGGTGTGATAGGTGTTTCGGTTTTTTCGGGGGCTGAAGTCGGATGGGATTTGAGGATAGGCGTTGGGGGAGAGTGGATTTTGTGGTTTTGGTGGTACGCACAGTGTTTCCGGGGTGATTTCGGTTTGGATTGTATTTCGATTGGCAGGATCTGTGTTCTGTTCGCTGGCTGGGTTATTATGACTTTCGAGGTTTTGTTAATCGCAAGGTTGTGCGAATGTTTGATTGCGGTTAATTGAAACTGAGGAGCCTACGATATCTTATCTCTGGATATTCTGTTAAGGATATAGGATTGATGTTGCTAAATACAATTTTTGGGGAAGGCTTTGTCAGGGGTGGACTCGAGGAAAATATTAAATCAATTCGAGATAAGCCACGGTTCATACACCGAATTCGTGTGGTTCCTTTACGGCGATCGATATTCTTGGATGCGTCGATTCGAATTTTGATGCGTCCCAGATTCTAGACTTTTATGGAGACCACCCTAGAGATTTGAAATATTTCGGGCTGGCTTCGCAGAGATTTGGAACGTATGGCTCGTGGCAGTTTCCACGGGCACTGCAGTAAAACAAAAGCGCCTAAACTTCCACGGTAATCAGTTCCCTATTTTGAGTTTCGTAAGATGTGGACGACAGTAAGAAAAATAGCACAGAACTGACAATTATATATGAACAATCAGCTTTTGCAATCAACTGTAATCCCACAAAAGTATGAATCGCCAAAACAATCATCCTCGCCCCAATTGCAAAGCAGGCAAACAGAAAAACGATCAACCCCTTCACCAATTCGCCCAAATGAAAATCTCACCTCTACGTCGATCCCGCCGAAGTCGCAGTTGGAATGTCGACAAAAAGGAATCGTCGTCGCTCGAAGAAACGCAGCATCCTCTTCGCGACGTGGAAAACCGGAAGAACGAAAGGAAACGAGGGTGGTAGCACCCGTCACAGGGGTCGATAAATCAGACACGGCTATTAACCGAATTGGGAAAACGCATCCCTTGAGTATGGATCTTTAACGGGGTGGTTGGAATGGAACCGGAAGCGAGTCGACGGCGTTCGAAGGAAAAAAGCGGAAAGCAGTTTCGGGACGTGGCCTTCTCTCTTCTCTCCTTTCATCGGTTGTTGATCGCGGCTTCGCGAGGGGGTCGCGTTTTGTCAAAGAGGAAGAATGAAGGGGGGTGGAGAGGGAGAGTGTGTGCTCGACTGTCGGTCGGGTGGGGATGTTTCGTCGTCGAGTGGCAACTGCTAAAGGTTGCCGAGGGTGGTTGATCTTCACGCGGGAACGTGACCGACAGAAAGAGACCTCTGCCTTGAAGTTCCATCAAAGTGTATCATGGCGATACTCTTAGTCGACGTCTCGCGATTTTTTCGTCCCTTCACTGCAATATTCGTTTAAGGGAATCTTTGGGGTAGGTTTTCCTTGGTGGCTGAGTTTCATTCGTTAGGCGAGGCATTAGGGGTGTGTTTCGATAGGACCGTTTGCTACTATTTTTCGTCGGTTCCTTTATACAAATGGCATAGAAAGCGAAGGATTAAGATTTTACCACCTTTGGATATTGCTTTTTTGTAGTTTGCAATTTATATTATATTTGCTGCTTTCAATGAAAGGCGAACAGTAGATACTCTGCCGATCGCAGTAGTCTTTGGAAGCTGCGGCGCTGATTTGAAAAATCAAGCGTAGGGAATATAGGAGTGGTGAACAAAAATCCTGATAGCCGCCAGGTGTAACATGGGGCAACAATAATTTCAAAAATCAAGAGCAGGAAACAAGCAGCGTTAAAAAATATTCTGACAGCTGCAGTGGTTGTTACGGCTTACCGTAATAATTAAAGAGAAATACCATGTCGATTGCACAGATGGTAAACAAAACTGTGGCAGTCATAGTTGCTACAAGTGGCAACAATAATTTATAAAATCGCGAACAGTTAACCACGGGTGCTGGAAGAAATTCTGGCGGCCGGAATGGGTATTGCAAGTTGCAACAATAATTTGAAAAATAGCGAATAGTTAACAAAAACGCCACGAAATATTCCAGCAGCCACCGGTTTTCGGTCTGCGCAATGTTGGTTCAACAGAGAGTACCAAAATACCATACTTCTATTTCGAAAGCCGTCTTTCACGCTTATTCGCGTTTAAAATATGTCCATTGTACACCTCGCAAATATTTTTCGCTGCATTCGTATCCTGTATTACCTTTTTAAGTTCGCTACGAAGCAACACGAGAACGAAGGTGCGCGTATCGCTACGGCGCGATTAATCCGAGTATTCTCGCTTGCCGAATAAACGTTCGGTTGCAACATTTTTTCACGCTGCAGAACGGATCACCAGGGAGATTGGAGAACTGGGAAACTGATGGTCGAAGCCAAAAGAACGAACGAAAAAAGAGAAAAAAAGCTATTCCAGATCGATGGAATACGGGCAACCCCGGCCAAAATATTCAGGATAGAATCTCCTGGAAAGAAATAACATACGGAATGAAGAAATTCAGGAAATAAGTCCGAGGAAATTCATACGGAATTCTGTGGAGTCGATAATGCAAAGTGGTCTGTTTCATCAAATTTTTTTATACCCCCGTATGGATTCCAAACGAAAATGAACAACGTTTGCGAGAATAGAATCTGGATAAAGTACGCGTTTGTTCCCCGCTGACGGTAGAATGGACAGCTTTGTCTAAATATAATTTCCTATAACGCGAACGTGTATTTTCGTATATGTACGATCACAGTAAGATGATTTTGATGAGAAAAATTAATAAGTTATATAACTGACGAGACAAAATAATGACGAATATAAATAATCCCACTCGCATTATATTATAGTAATCTCGGCACACGAATAAAGTACTAAGCCGCTAATAAAATATGTACTTCATCCGGATGCACGTTACCCTTTAAACCTGTGCGCCAGGAGAGGGAAGCTCTGGTGGAAAATCGTTCGACGAAACGGGGGGTCAATCCTGAGGATTCCGAGAAGCGCAGGAAGAGAAAAAGAAAGAAAAAAGATTAAAAAATACAACGGGCGAGAGGCTGCTGAAAGATGCTCAGAATAAGGTTCGAGCCCCGCGGATGAAAAAAAGGGGCGGCTGACGGGGTTGCGTGAACGTAAGCCGAGCAACTCGAGCCCTCGAACGTTCAAGGGGGCGAAGGAAAACGCGAAGTTGATTGCGTATGCGTCGCCGCTGAAGGCCTGTGCCCGTTTTCCATCGACGCGACGAATATCTCAGGCTGTTCTGAGAACGGGGAATAAAATCGCGAAACGAATGATCGACGAAAATGATGGAATAAGACAAGTAGGACGGAAGATACGCTACACCGAAGAGATATTATACTTTGGATCGAGGGTGAACGAGATGCTATATATATTACTAAAAATATTTTTTCTTTAATAAAGGAGACACGGAGAACGAACATTTTAGATATATGATCAATAGGTCTTGTGTAATATATTCTTGTAATTTTCGGAACGGTGTGGCTGGACTTTTGAATGCTACATTCTCCGTCGAAATCGTTGAATATAATTATTATAACGAACTATGCCATGTCAGTTAACACACCAACTATTAATCTGTTTTATAATTTCTTATGTTTTGTATTTTCGCGCTCTCCATACGAACAATGTGACGTACCATTGATTTTGAACAACGTCACACATATTTTCAGCTGACGTTGATTAACGTACCCACCTATTTCCAAAACTATTCTTCCTTGCATCACTTGATCTCCTCCAAGCATCGGTTTACCTCTACTATCAATTTTGAAATTCGTCCATGAAATCGCGACATGGATATCCAGCGATATTGCAGTCTCACGGATCGAAAATTGGTACACTTTTTATTCGCGTTATTCCCTTCAGCGATTCGTCTGACCATTTTTAACAACTTCGAAACATTCGTTTCCCATTCGTACACGGTCCAGATCGATCGACAGCCGATAAAAGTAGATTATTATCGATGCACAGCACCCAGACCGATCGAATCGTCGAGAGGTCAGACTCTCGGCGAACGCTGGCTTCACACCGGCATAAGTATGTAGAACAAATTTCTAATTCACCTCTTCCCGTTGCATCGTCCATTCCACGTGTAAACCATGCAGAAAACTGCGCTCTGCTAACTAGACCGTGCTGCAGCCGACGCGGGTACGGCACACGATGCTCACTTTTCGTCTTCTCGCTCCACTAAATCGCCCACTTTACACGCATTTCGTTCCTGTATACCTCTATTCAATCTTGAACCTCGATCAATTCACATAATCTCCGCCGACAGGCCGGGGAATTTTCTACGAGAACTTGCACGATACGTGGTAATACATTCGAGATAAGATATTTCTGTAATTTGATTTTTTAGTATACGGTTGATAAGCGGAAGATTAGAAAATGGTCGTAAAAAGATTCTTAAATTGAACAATCCGATGTTTAAGTATAAAGTGGGAAGTGGGCCGGCTTGCCCGTGGAAGCATTTGTCCAGGGTTTTATGCAACCGCATTTCACGTAAATAAAGGGGCAATAACGATTGGATGCGATTGCATAGAAATATCAAGCATGTTTAAGACTTCTGATTATTGTTCGTTACTGGAAGTGTTTTGTTCTTGGCATAGTCTGCGGCACATCGATTTTATACAATATTCAATTGACAAAGTAAGCACGCGGTTTTCAAAAAAATTTCTTTGATTTGCACCCGATCCCTTCGCCGAAGAATCACATACGCCTCTTCCGCAGTGATGCGAGAAGTTCTGGAACAAGAGCAACATGATATCACTTCTCGACGCATATTATATTCCTCTCTGCAGTTAATTGCAAAACAGGAAAAACGATTTGTTTTACAAAAATGTTTTTCAAGGAGCAACCATCGCAGCTAGACATGGCCACTTTGTGCATTCGAAGGATCCGGCTTAGAAACTTTTCTCCTATCATCTTATTTTTGATACTGGTAGAATATATTCCATCGCGAATCCGTAACGGACATCCAGAAAATTAATCGCGATTAATATTGCCTACATATATTGTACATACACATCACGTGTTCACTTCACACATGTGATCCTCTTGTTCAGCCTACATACACCCATAGACCACCGGAGATTTCTCAAAATGACTCACACCGATCTTCCCCTCTCTCCTGACTTTTTATTACGCTTGTTCCATATTTTCCGCCCGACCCTTTCGTTCGTTCCCTTTCACCCATCTTCTTCTCTCCTCTCTCGTTCGCTCCGTTCTCTCGTTCCACGTTTCGCCTCTCGTTTTCCCCGTAACTCCTCACTTTATCTCTGTTCATCCCTGGCCAGCGTTGTGTACCTGTTCCACTCTCATCTATCGTCACTCCATCCCTCCCTCTTCGTCTTCCCTTTTACTCGCTTGCTCTCTCTCTCTCGCAGCGCCTCTAACCCTCCGCTTAATAATACACACCAGCCAGCCAGCCGCTACTACAACAGCACACCAGCGGCACCGACAGTATGGCATACCACTTTATTGATCTTCTTTCCCCGCTTTCACAGTTTTCAACCCGAATTTTCCACCACTTTATGCAAGCGTCGCCCTCCTGCCCGTTTACGCGCCACTCCACCCCCCTAGCGTTCCGATTCATCCCTTCGTTCGCCGATAAATCGACCACCGAGCGTACTGGTAGGCACGACTGGCGGAGGAACGAACGCGGGGACGTCTCGAGGATCGTGCTCGAGAAAGTTGAATGGACGTTCCGAGCAACGCTGTGTGTCTCAAGTCGTTTTTTGTTGTTGCGATTTTAGGATGGCTCCGGTGGTTGTTTCTTGCGGTTGATCCGGGAGACGTTTGGCGAAATTTGGATCGTGTTGATGGGTTGGGGGGGGGGGGGTAATTGTGGGTGACGGGATTCGGGTTACAATTGGGATATTTTAATTCGCTGGGGGTGAGAGTATGTTTCGGAGGGTGATGTGTATTGTTCATTTTCGCAAGTAAAGTTTGATGAACACATTCAGCTGATTCTTACGCGTAATGTATACCGTATTTATTGACTAATGATACGCATCAACTAACTGTACATCAAAAATTTGGCATAACATTGTAATCGCTAATAATCTTCCGAGACACCCACGACTTAGAAATAATATTATTTCGGTCACCTGTTGCCAATTAATATAGAATAGTTATTAGAAAGCAGTATGCAAAACCATGGCCGCGGCAGCAATGGGAAATTCTGTAGAGGATTCAGTATGGTCCGGTAAAGTAATAAGACGTGTAATATACTTGAAGCTTATTACTTCGATCTAAACAGTATGAATATTTTAATCTCAATCCCCAGAAGAAATTATAATTCAGAGGGTCAAGAGCTGTCGATATTACGTGTTCATACTTTCGCCCCTCCACCTTTCCTCTAAATTAAATTCTTTTAGCCTGAAGGAACTTCCCTGCTCCATTTAAATTGAACTCCTCAATTACGTATTCGAGCAAAAATCCAATAAAAGTCCTCCTCTTTCGTCCAAGATTTTCAAATTTCTGTTCCTCCGTACCGTTGCGAAATTCATCGAATCGACAAACGTACAACATCGTCTCAATTTGCTCCAGGCGACCGTAGCTCGCTTGCCATTTACATAACGATACAAACTCCGTTGCATAATGCTGCAACGATTCTTCCGCTGATCAAAATTCTTCGCTCTTTGAACAATAAACCTGTGCGATCGGAGAACTGCGTGTCACAATTTCTGCCCAATGGCGAGGGCATCGATCATGCGACGTACAGATCGGTTAAGAACAGTCAAAAATGTTGTGCACCTGCAGCACCCATCGATGGAAGTCAAAAATCTCTAAGCAGCAAGGACAGCCGTTTCGGTGCAACTTTGCTTCGAAAGTTTCGCAAAGGTGGTATGGTTCGAAGCGTGGCTCGTTGTTTATTCGACGAAATTAATCAACATCCACGAGGAGCTCAACAAGGGGGCAGTCCGCTGACGTTACGAAGTCGAGTGAGCATTAAGGGGCAGGGAAGGCAAAAAGGAAACGGAGGAATGGCTAAGATACGCCGGTGACCTGGTTTCACGAGATCAGGGAAGGTGTTCTCTTCGGCACGAGAGTGTAAACAGCGCTGCTTGCGCGAATCTATCTCTTTATCCTCTCTTGAGCATCGTCACTTGTAATCTTCCCTTTTCCGTGCGATTCTCTTTACCGAGGAATGTCCACTTTCGACCGCCGAAGGAACTAGCACGGGGGAACTGGAGTGTCCTAGTTGAACGATTTTGATGAGAACGTTAAATGAACGCAAGGAATATGTTATCGGTTGAGGAGCTTCTTTCTTGCATCTTGACCATTTCGGATGACTTCGATCGACTGCGTAAAAAAGTTGTGAGTAAAAAAGTAAAAAGTTGACCGCTAATGCTGTTGATTAGTGAAATTAAAAGAATTGCAGAATATATTGTTAATAATTTAGTCCTACCTGCAGTCGATGTCAGTGACGTTAGGTGGATTATAAATGTTAATCACTCATTACGTACACCTGGTAACCGGTATCGTTTAGTTTGAAAATATTCTATGTTACTAATATGCGATAAAAAAATATTTCTAACATTCTTTCGCGTAAATTCGTTTGTGAGATTGGAAGAATCTTACGTATTCGTCGCTGGTGCCTCGCGGTTAGATCATTTGAGAAGGAAACAACTTCATCGGTCAGTTCTAAATAATAATGGAAATGACAATAACACTTGCAATATTGAAATCGTTCGATCCACAGCTTAGCGAATGTTTTTGCTGGGAACCGCAATGCCCGTTAACAAGTCCTGCGCTATAGTCTGGGCTGGACAGCCATTTGTCAATATTTATTGTTGGTCCTACGGTTGACTCCCTTCTATCCTTATGAATAAGATTGATAATACTAATGTATCCAGCATCGAAGCGTTCCGCTGGTAGTAAAATCTATTTTCGTCGATGAGAACGGGACTCTGCGGTGACATTGCACTTGAACAAGATATCGACTTTGTATTAAGTAAGTTCGTCGACGGCTTGCTGGCTGTGCACCGCGCTGACGTAAGTATCTCTGCAGTTTCGTTATCGGACCGGCGTAAAAAGCGTCGATAACGAGGGAATGCTCGTCCCGCCGCGTTATTGCAGACCCCAACGACACATTCGTTTCGTGTACATTTTAATTGCCGGCAAGAATTCGTTCTTTTTTCTTGAATTTCAATCCTCCTGTTGCATGCATATTATTACCGATTCAGAAGCGACCAGAAAGTGGCAACGCAATGCATTACAAATCGCCGCACTCGCGATACACCTAAAACGAACCGGAAAGGTAATTTACACGAACCTTAAGATCAATCAAAATTGAAACAACTTGAAACGTAGAATTTGCAGTCTCTTCGGCAAACGATCAAACAAATTATACAGTAGAACCTCCATTAAACGCACTATTAATAAACGTACACTCGCGTCCAATCACTCCAAAATGATGCGAGAAGCAGATTCCATAATTTTCAAAAGAAAATGAATTTTTCATCGGTTCCAACAGAATCAACCTGCCTCTCGATTAAACAGTTTAATCATGCTCCTATCGCGCCCATGCATATCATCCATCATGCTAACCAAACTTTCTTTTCTTTTTCAGGTAAGTGCATCTCCAGTCTCCGTACTTCTCGAGCCAAGCGACTCGGACTCGCGGGTAAGCTACCAACCTCTTCGTCCTCAAATATCAACGGAACGGTCCAATGTTTCCGTCCGTATTTTTCTTCTATTCTCTCATAGACTGTGCACTCTGTGCGTTTCTCATTCATGGTCAATCCTAGCCCCGCTTATTTCCATGGAATCCCATTTACCGGGAACGGATCGGTTTAGCTGGGCGACGAGCGTGATTCAATTACGCGGATGCGCGATACCGAGAGCGGTTCTAGAGGAGGCATAGTTGTACAAACACGACGTCGGTTCGTGCACACTTATAAGGCTCTAATGAAAACAAGTAGGTAGTAGATGTCATTCCGCGGCAGTGATTCTCATTAATAGCCGTCTGGAAGTCGTGTAATTAACCGATCCTCCTCCTCCCTGGCTGGTAATATAAAACACGGGAACGGCCGATCGTACCGCGTGCCTGACGTTTTAAATCGCGAGCCGGGCGAAACTGCTGATTAGAATGGAAAGTCAGGCCCCGCGGCATCCGTGGAAAAATTGTTATTATCCGGCTGGGTTGAGTTACGAAATAAATAAATGTCCGGCGACCATGGCGGGCAAGGCTGGTTATTATAAACAGTGTGACACGCGAACGCCACTTAATCCGATCCCTGTGACGCGACTACGAATTTGCCTTTACAAGCGTCCCCTGCGAGATGAGAAATATTCCCGTTCCATTCTGTGCAGATCACTCTGCAGTCTCGTGCCAGTAATATTTGCAACGTTTCTTTCTGCTGTTCCCTGTCAGTGTTCTTCAACATTTAATTCACTGGTAACTAAATAAAAGCAAAGTTATTTTTATCGGTTTAAAATATTCAATTAATCTTCATGGTCAATCGTCAAAGATATCTCGATAGTGGACTTCTCTGTAGCTGAATGTTCCTCATCCAAAAGTTCTCTTACCAATTTCCCAAACGAGCACGATAATATAATGTTTTGCGTTTCTCCGTAAATAAAATCACGGTGCCAAGGTTTTTTAAACCGACAAATTTGTAATCTATTGAACGTACACAGAAAACTGAAACCCAGTTAACGTGATATTCCACAAAATTCATTGCTCCGACATGGAATCGTCAGTCTGCAGATTTGTGATATCTCTCGAAATCGCCAAGTTAGCTCGGCCTGCATCAAACGTCGCAGCATCACGTCACCGTATCACTATGCGCTCGTAATCTTCTCCGTGCGCCATGTTTCTCGTCCCGCTTATTCGAGGTGCGCGTTACGAGCCTCTTCATGCCGTGCTCGCGTGCACAGTGGCTTGCGGGGTTCTTTTAAATAAACGCGGCTTTAGGCGTCGTTACGCGAAAAGACAACCAGCCGGCCGAATCCTTTTGACGCTTTTACTTTCTGGCTATGCTCCGGTTAGTCGAGTATTGTGCAGCACCAGGATCCGCACGGCCGGCGACTCTTTGTTCGGCTGTGGAATTCGCTCGCGACAGGTTTCGCTGGAATCGCGCATGCCCCGAGATAAATCGGCCCGTGTAATTGAAATTTGTCAGCCTTAAGAGGCTTTTTTTGCGACGAGCCGTACGGAACCGTTGGCTCGTTAGCCCGAACACTCGGCCAGAGGGAGACGCACGCGTCGCAGATGTAAAAATGTTTCGCATTATTTCAGTACCTTCTCGTTGCTTACCTTCTTTTCTGTTTTTTTTATTTTTCGCCGTCTTCTTTCTCCTTTTCGAGGCTCGTGTATTTAACCCTTTGCCAGGCTCGCCGTGGTTTTCGCGGGGAGAGGTTAATGCTTGATGGAAATGCGCGAGATACACGTGCCGCGGCGACGCGGCAAGGAAAGTATTTCTGGCGGGTTTGCGTTTGGAATGATTTTTTGTTGGGGCGAATATATTCGGTTGGGTAACAGGTTCGTTCACCTTTCGCGTTCCATTAGATTCATGGGAAATAGACGGTCGATTGAAACGTGTCTGGTTTCGCTGCGCCGCCGTGTATGAAGTAGTTTGTTAATTGCGGCGCCTTTCGTTCGACGATTGTTGGATGAGACGTCGCAGAGCGCGAGCGTTGTTATTATCGTATGAGTTTAATTAATTTAACGCGAGGCTGGCAGTGTGCCAAAGATGCGCACCGATTAATCACGCGAGCATCGAAATTGCAAGATATAAAAAACGGCGAAGGAGGTAAAAAATATATCAATTGATCCAGTACATTACCGTTCCCACAATATATTATCAAATCATATTTCCATAGTCACCTGCAGTTCAAGCCCTCAGTGGTATTGATTCCTGCAAACAGATTGTCCAACATTAACAGCGTAGCAATATTACGCAACAGTGCAGATCGCCAAAGGGGGCCAAAGTGTTTTTTTTTTTTTTTAAATAAAGTGACACGAGCAATTTCCAATTTGTATTTTAACAGTTCGCAAAGGATTAATCTCCGGCGCGCAAGCCCCAGAGATACCGAGCGAAACATTTCAACCAACGGCGGAAGAAGGAGCACTCCGTGTAATAATTGTAGCGATAAATAGGCGGGTGTAGCGCGGCAGAGGCAATGGGACAGAAAATCAGTCTGTTCTGACCGCGCAGTATCGCGAAGGAGGTCGATAGAGGAGGATAGAGGTAGGCAGAGAGGAGTACTGTCGCATTCCGATGAACGGCAAACCCAGAAACAGGAGGCACTGGCAGGGTGACAAGTTGCGAGGAGAGAAAAAGTGGGCGAAGGTGGATTGCAAACGAAGCAAGACGAAGAAAGGAGAGCGGGAAGAAAGGAGGGAAGAAAGAGGGAGAGAGTGATCTCGCAAATCAGTAGGAAGGTGGCATCGACCTCTTCTCTTTCCTTCGTCCCTTTTATTCCAACGGCGTTCTACTTCGTTTGTCCTTTTCCACCTTCCTCTTCCTCTTTCCCTGCTTGTTCCTCTGGCGGGATCCTTTCTTCTGTGTGTGCATTGTACATACGGATAATACCGGTGCCTGGGCTCTTTCACGTGGCTGTGGGCGAAAACGAGCGAACAGATGCCGCGGAAGAAGGAATCGAAAGAAAAAATCGAAGCACGATCGGTATTCTCCCTCGTTCTATTTTATTTTATTTTTTTTTTGTTTGTTATGCGTCCGACTAACTATCTTTATCCCTCTTTCTTTCCATCGTGCTTCCCTTTCTTCTGTGCATTTTCGAAAATAGTCTGACCTAAAAATATGCGAAATCTGGAGGACGGGCGGCTGACGGAGCCGATGAACGTCTTACGATCGTCGCTGAAGAAGTCGCGACTCGAGAATTCAGAGTTCGTATAGATACGTGAAACGAGTTATCAGTGCATATCTGGAAACTTTTAATACCTGGCGAGAAGAAGACGGTGGCGTTAATTGGATTTAACGATAGCTTCGCTTGGCACATGAAGTGGGAATTGGATTGAACATTGAATTCTCCGGAGCCACGGCGTTTGAAAGAATCTTTCGGTCGAATGGTAGAGAACCTAAGAAACTGGAAGGAATATTGGGCAAATTAAAAAATATCAATGTTCAAGTTTAATCAATTATTTATATTAGAGTTGGGCCAAATATCTATGAAATAAATAATATTCATTGTCCAACGATTCTGGAGAACTATTTCCATGAAACATTCAAAACTATGGAAGCACTTTTATTAAACCGATAATAATTGACCCAAAATCATATCGAAATATCTGCGGCACCAAGATAACATTAACAGCGAAATAAAATTTATTGTGAATATTGCGGGACTGTTGGTCATATTAATTGAATCACGGCGGTTAACGTTTGACGTGCAAAGAATTCACAATGGACAAGCATCAATTGCGCAGGTGATGTAGCGATATCAGGCTTGTCTTTATGATAACCGTGGCGGATATGTAATTGCGAACAGCGAACCCCCCTTTTGTTTTGTCGTGATATTTCTGTAATATCTGCACGCGACATCCACGTAGTTAATACGTATTGCTTCTAGTTTCAAAGATGCATATCAGTGGACAACAATCATCGTACTTGACTCGAGACCGATGCATTCGTGATAATGACTCTGCACGTAGGTGGAAGTTGAGCGCAAATTATCGCTTTCGACGATACGCATTGTTAGCTCACTTGATCTTAACGTATTACAGTGTGAGGAGACTGTGGCTGTTGCACGGTCAAGATCAGGTAGACGATTAATAATACAGGCATATACATAGTTACGTTTATCACAATTCACTTGTATTAGTTAACTGCTTGAATGAAGTAATTTAAAATAAAGAATTTTCCGCTAGTGGAGGCCAACCAGAATTCATTCATTTGTTCGTACTTGGAATGGTATTCATGATAAAATGTAATTAATGGTCTAAATGGACTCAACTGTAGACCAGTATTAAACCACTTGCATTTACAAGTTTTTAATTCAGACCGTAACTAGTTAATATAGATCAGTATAATTTACTTCGCTCCATTAAAAAATATTAATTTCTATATTTACATAATCAATACGAAAATAATCAAAAGGTGTGCCACTTTCGGTTACATATATCGGGTATAGAGTGAGATTAGAACTTCGAAGTCGGAACGGTAATTATAAACACTAACAAGATAGATAACTGTAAAAGCCTGTAAAAGAATAATGCAGAAAATAATGATCACTACGATAGTGATGTAGAGCAACTGCAACTCGCACCCCTGTATCGAAGCGTTACATTCATTATAGGGCTCAAATTGGGTTGAGTATCACTGGTGGATTTGTAATAAGTGTAAGCGTAGCGATACAGATGCGCCCGCTTGCGCGCTCGCGCGCACTCTGTTCTGGTTGAATCCTGATGCACTGTGAAACTGTGATGACGCAACAGCCAAGTGTTGGTGGAAGTTGGGAGTGCGGGCGATGTGTTGCAAATGCGCCTGTGCAAAAGCTCCGTAGCCGCCTGAATGATCTTTTCCATTTGCAGTATCATATAATCATAGTCATTGTTCCCTACAAGATCTTCAATACCATAAAATTTGAAAACCGAAAAAAACTTTCCTCCATTAAAACAAGATATTTTGTAAATATAAATAATTGGATTTTTAGCAAACATTATCGGAGTATGAGTACGCAAATCTCAGAGCTAGATAGCACCGGTAGAATAACTCAAACATAACAATGGCTATCCTCTTCTAAAACTCAGTTGTCAACCCGCAGGAATTCACCGAATACCACACACGGTCACTGCGCAACAATGCCCGTCGATCGTCACTCACGCCGTCTCGTGGTTCTCACAGTTCACAGTGCATCATATCGACTCGGCTTCCTTCGCCTGACGCTGCACTAACACAGCGTGTGTGTAGGATTATGGAACTATACATGATAAACACGCCACGGTACAGTTACCGTACGAGTAGTAGGAGGTTTCGGACTCGCGAGCGTCTGTGGCATCGTACAGGCGGTGCAAAGCAGGCAAGCAAAGCAAAGCTCTGATCGGAACAAGTAAAGCGCGAATCGGAGTCGAAGTCGGAGTCGTGACGAAACGCCTCGGGTCGGCTCGACTCGGCCTCCAAACGAGCATACCCGAACGCGTGCCTACGTGCGCGATTCACCGTGGCGTGGTGCGGCATGCCTAAGCGGGACGGGTTGGGACGGGTTGGGACGGGACGCGACGAGGCGACACGAGACGACACGAGACGGGACGAGACGACACGAGACGCTGACGGTCGGCGAGAGGTGAGGTGAGACGAGGCGACGCGAGGCGAGGCCAGTCGAGCCGACCCGAGTCGTGTCGAATCAGGAGGAGAGTCAGTGGCTGGCGACTCCTCGGGGCGTCAGGTTCGCTGTGTGGGGCTTGTTGTTGTTTCGCGCTCCCTGCAAACCACGTGCGCAGCTTACTGACAGCTCCGTTCTGACGGACGTCCAGAGTTACCAAGCGTTACTCTTCAAGGCTAATGCCTCGCTTACCGTGATAAAAGTTCTGGATTGGTGACGTTTTTCAAGAACCGGATTATTTCGACGGATGCTGCCGGCAGTATCGAAACTGGAAAGTGTTTATTGTATATAATTATAATAATAGTAAGAAGAATGAGGACAATAATAGTAATACGTGGCTCTTACGTATTGTCGTGAAATTGATATTAGAGCCTCTGAAGTGGTCTGATGGACGCAAGGCGCAAATAGTAATGTAATTTCTAGATAAGAGAAATTATTTAAATCGACGGATACAGCACAGCATTTCAATCTGTTTTTAACACATCAAGTGTCGTTGGGGAGATTGCGAGAAGCAGCGATAACAAATAGGAGCACACTTTGCGCTCCCGATTGAAATCCGGGGATATTACAAGTTGAAATTTGTCACGATGGCTTGGTTACGTGCCCTCGGTGGTTATCGCAGCTGAGACTTTCGTTAGCAACTCTTATCGGGCCTACGAGAATAACCTGACCGCGTAGCGTAAATATTATGAATGCAGGAATCTTCGAATCGTGCGGCGAGTTAAAATTCGCCCGATACACAGTAATTCTGTTCGAAGCGTTGCGAACGTCAAAATATACGGAAAACTCTCGCGCCGAGAGCCAGTGAAATTTTACAAATTTACGAAATTATACAAGGCGGCAGAAAATATAAAACAAAGCATCTCAAAGAGAAACAGTAATTCCGTCGGTGCATCATTGAGTCGGCAGCGGACAAAGTAAGTGGACCGCGGCGAAGCAAGAATGTAACGCGGGTAAATTAGTCGCGGAACGGGTACGTCTGCGACAAGAAACGGAATAATAACGACCGTGGCCGGAAGAACGAGGAAACGAGACGAGAAGAAGTAGTAGCCGTGTACTCTTGTTTGCGAAACGGACCGACTCACGTAGGCAACCACTGCTGAACGCTATAGGTGTAACAAAGAACGAGATACACGGACGCAACAAGGCACAAGATAAAACGGAAGGGTGGAGGCACGAATAGAGAGATAGAGGAAATACGGGAGAGAAAGAGAAAGAGTGACAAAAAGGAACGGGTTACGTAGAACGAGAACGAGAGCGAAGGAAGGAAAGAACGATCTGTTTGGTTGAGGAAAGGGTGCGGAGAGAGAGAAGATTTCTGGGCACGCGCACTCCACCTGCTAGCGTGTAGTGGCACGCGCCATACCCATCCCCCTCTCCGTCGTCGTGGACGTTCCGTTCCCCTACCAACCCGACCCTACACCGCCCCCCGCTTGCCGCAGTCCCTCTTTGGCGTTACCTCCTGGCTCTACCGTGGCCGTTGCCGCCACCGCCACCTCCACCTCCGCCGCCGTCGCCGCCGCCGCCACCTATTCTTCCCTCCCCGACCGACCCCGAACGACACCGACCCCGCTCGAACTCCCCTCGTTCCGCGGTACCCCTCCACCCGCGGGAATCCCCTCCCGCGCTCCCCTCACGCGTGCCACTGATCCACGACCGGGACGCGCGGGAGTCAATCGCTCGCGGACTTCGATAGGACGAGCACCATAGGTCCTTGTCCTTCCTCTCTTGGACGACTTTCTCTGTCCGAGTGCGTCCCTTGCGCCTCGATCACCGCGGTTTCCTGTGCTTTCATTTTTGACTCTGTTTCTCTCTGCTCTTCCTTCTTCCGTTTTTTCTCTTCTAATCAGCCGGCAGGTGTGATTTTGACGTTGAAGGATCGAAACGTACGATACAAGAGGCTGACAAAAAGAGAGAAAGGGGAAAGACAGGCGTTAGTTAGATAACTGAAAGATAAAATAACGTTACACGGCTTCAGGCGTGGCGCCTGGTCGTCGATCCGGAAGTACACGTATCCTCGAATTGACGGCGACCCTGTGGTCAAAGTTCGCGGTGGATTTTTGGGATCAGTTCCGGTGGCGTGGGCAAAGAAAAGGACAGCCGTCCGTGAAAGGAGAGTCTTCGGGCCAATGTTTGCGTATGAAAAAACCTGGTCGTCCTCTTCCACCTCTTCCTCCTATTCTTTCCGGTGTCCGGCTACTGGCAGGGGGGCAACGTGCCGGCCGATCCGTGCATTGTAAACAAAGAGAACAAAGGGGCAACGGTGACAGCAACGAGGACGAAGACGACGACGAGGAAGACGAGGAAGGAGGACGGCAACAACGGCGCGGCGGAGAAGAGCGTGGAAAGGGAAAAACGTAAGAAGGAGGAAGGAAAGCGAGCGAGTAAGATAAAGAGTGGGGGACCGACGCGTGCTACTACCGCCGTTACTTCCATCGCAACAAAAATAGTCCAGTCTCCGCGGTGGAGAAGAGACAGAGCTCGGTCAAAAAGAGAAGGAAGGTAGTGGTGCCAGAGAAAGAGGAGGAATATTGAGTTATCGTAATATATACACGACATGTGTGACTCCGCGCGTAGCAGCGCTAGTGAAGACCAAGCACAATACGAACAGCGGCAGTTTAAGTGCAACTGTCTTGTGCTGGTGACGTCTTCGACATTGCGGACAAGCAAAAGAAGGTATCTTCAATATAAACACGAGTCGATCGAAAACCGTCACGGGCGAAAATAAAGCGACGATAAATTCGGTGGTCGAATCGAGGGGAACGAACCAGAGAAGAGAATAAAAAAGGAAAGGAAGTGGAGTTTTAATCCGAACGGGCGATATCTGGGTTGCTTGTTCTCTGTAGTGTCAGCAGTGACAGAGTGGTGCGCGCGCGATCAGCTGTTCGGTGTCGTGACTCGTGCGCGTCCTGCTGTCCCGCTCGATCTCGAGAAGCGTTGTTTCTTCAGAATTTTTCGCACGGAATTCGTAGAAACTAATCCGACCCATCTTCAGTCGCGGCGAACTTCAGTCGCGAATCTTGCCCTCACACGCGTGTTTCAAGTCAACGTTCCCGAACCACCTGTTGACGATTTACGAGGGAAAATCAACGCGGTGTACTTGAACGTGATATTACGGTCAAGCTGTCATTGGAAGTATACCCTGTTGGACACCTTGACTCTTATCCTTCGTTCAAAAAGTGTTCAAGCAAAGTCCGATTTGACGGTATCATCGTGACGTTGCGTAAAAATCACACAATACCCTCCTACCTATCATTCGAAGTGCTAGTAAATACAAGAACCAAAAAAAAAGAAACAAACTGCAGGAATTGATTTTACCATGTGCGCGATAAAGTATCAGGGGAATATTGGCAAATTGGTCGCACGAACGTATCTACTATTCATCGTGGAACATTGACGTGGAAATTCTTGGCGAGTTTCACGGGCACCGTTGTCGAAAGGAATAAAGTAATGCAATCGGAGTAACTTTCGGTGGCAGTGCGCCACGCCGAGTGTTTTTCGGCGTGAACGTTATCGAGACGTTGTTAATGTACCCTTATCTGTCGCTCGCATCGCCAGTGTGACAGAGAGAGACAGAGGAGGCGAGAAAGAAGGAAAGAAAAAGTACGACCCGACAGAGTTCGGAGGTCACGGAACCGTTGGACGATATGCGGCACGCAAACTCGTTTTTCGGAGCAGAGAATTTCGGGCCGCGGAACCAAGTGGCGCGCGCTCGCGACGCCTGGACGCCAATACTGGCGTGAAACAGTGGTGATATGCTGGTCGGGGGACACGGGAGCGTCGATTCTATTCCCGGCGTCTTTTTCTCGCCGGTTGCGTGACGTTCGACTGGCGGTCCGAGAACAGAGTATTATACACCGTACGCGGCGACGTTTTCGAGCGCGAGCGCTCTAACCTCTATTTCGCTGCTGGTGTGATAGCTAGTCAAAGTGATCGGAAGGGCATTACGTTTAATATACGGGCATCGAAGTGGTTACATCGTGTACAGTATAAATAACGTAGAAAGAGAGAGAGGCTTCAATGTAACGTGCTAAGTTGTACAGGAAAATGAACGGACAAATGTGATTATCAATTCTGTTTTTTTTCTTTTGTCAAACATATCGCGTGGTTAAGAGGATCACTACGCGTTCGAATCGCAACTTTCTGTACAGTGATGATTGAACTACGTGATTATATCGAGGACAGAACCCTTTAGTGAGGCGTTGTTTCTTTTTTTTCTTATTTCTTGTGTATGAATCGTTACGGGACTCGGATATTCGTTTTGGTCCCGCGCGAAAGAAAGTTGCCAGTGGTGGCGCGCCGGTCGTGGTTCGAGCGTCTCCGGAAAAGCGCGGAAGACGCGACGAAAGCGAAAGTACGCCGGTTGCGTTGGCGCGTTGCAGAAAATGACCTTCAAGTTCCGCTGAGAATATTGCACGGATCGAACGGAGAGGAAAGAAAGCATGGATCTGTAACGACGACGACGGTCAGCGTGTATTATCGTCGTGTGAAAGAAAGTTGCAAACGGGTGACAGCAGTGCGTTAGTGCGGATATTCTAGCGAACGAAAAGAAGCGATCGGGGGAGGGGCATGGTGGGTCCCCACCAACCAGGGCCACAGGCCCGGGTGGCCCCCCTGTAACGAGGAAATCGCTCGCTATCGTGCCGCTCCTGCTTCCATTAGACTGCCTGGAATGATGGTATGTCTATCTAAAAATAATATTTCTTATCTACCGTCACGGTGCAACGTGTGTGTCATAATTTGTTTTCTTCTCGTCTAAGGCGGTTTATCCTCTCTCGAAACGTTTGGAATATTTTGTTGGTATGCCGCATTTTTTGCTAGACGATCGGACCGTTACCTTTTTTTAATGACCGGTTTTTTTTATCTGTCGAGGGTCACGCGGTTGATAGTAAAGTTCAGTTGAAAGCGGGGATTCACTTCCACCTCTTATGTCGTCGTCTCATTACGTTGTCTTTTTTTAAGATCGGGGATTTATTGGGAAGATGAGTAGCGTAGGGGTGTCGCGTTAGGGATGTTGCTATCGTTCAACTGGTGAGATGAATTTGGAGAAACACTTCTTGGGGTTTATTGATAGCGATGATAAAGCTTGGGTTTATAGGGAATGCGATAATCGTAGGAATTTTCGATACGAATTGTATTTGAAGGGAGTTAATTGAACTTATGTAGATGATTTCTATGTATATATAGACTAAAAAATATTGTTTAGAAAACTGGTGACGTGCCTGTTTTTATTCTGTTTCTTACTTTTGGCCGTATTTATGTATATAAATGTGTTACTGGCGTACACCAGCTATGTACACATCCGTGAATTTGACCCTATTCCTGTTACACGGTATAAACTGTTCGCTCCTTATTGTAAATAATATTTACACAGGAATAAAAATATCAGTTGGGAAGCAGAAATGGATTGATTAAAAATGATACTGCCCATAGTTATCAATTTCAAATACAATTTACCTGAAAAGGGTTGACGAAGTTTCGTGAATAAGAATCGCGACAAGCCAGTTGATTTTCGTGCCGGTGGCCAACAGCAACGTAGATAAAAGGTATCGATTCGTGAATTTTGTTGTTTATCTTCGTCCTCGTCTATTGGTAACTTGAAGTGCGCACGAAATGTCACACAGATAACGGAAGTATCGCACCGATTCCACACGGTGATTCCACCGTGAAAAATGGAGGAAAAGTCGTGTTTGTTACACGTGCACGGTGTTTCCGTAATAATTTCCACATTCGGTTCTCCTCGTGGAAACGACACTGCCTCGAATCTATTACGCGTCTTACCCACGCGTTGGTCTCTCTGGAAGATTCAAAGAAACCGGAAACGTCTGACCGCCGTAACTGTATTGCACCACGTATACCGGTTGGTTGTATTGAAATTGCGGTGCGCGTCTCTTGGAGCATGACACGGACATATTTATTACATCACGACTTTGTACACCGGCGTATGGTCCCCATCGATCATGGAAATAAAGTGTCATTTGTGAAAGATTCGGTAGAAAAGCTGAGAAGTTTTGTGCAGCCTCCGTTTTGGTACCTGATCCTTCAGTACTTCGTATTCGATATTTAGTGCGAATTTTTCATACATTTCCTTTTTCGATCTACTGTCTGCAAGATTACAAAATGATAAGAGATTTTTCATCCGCGCAAGAATTACGGTATACATTGTAATTTGGGTTCAGATATCTGTTTTGTCTGCTATCTCGTAGCTACTTTATTGCTGATATTGCTTACTTACAGTACTTACGACGATTATCGTGCATGGACAATAAACAGAGATTACACGTAGTGTAATTCCCTTATACTTTGAACTATGATCTTATTTCAATGAAACTTGATTTGCAAACATAAGATACTTGCCGTTACATTTGTCGACTAGACCTTTCACCGCTATTCTACTCCGATCACTCCAATTTAGACAAGCCTGCAGTACATTACGGTAGTGTTACGCTAGATCAATGTATAGGTTCTTGAAACATTCTCTCCGGGTTGGACGGACTTCTCGACGCGAATTGCGACAATTAAAATAACAATAATCGACCACAAGAGGCGTACACTTAAAACTCTATAATCCGTCGAATATGTAATACAAAATGCTTACTTACCTTACCATTTACCCATTTGCGAGAAAACGCATTACTGCACCAATTATCGTAAAATATAGATGACAATTTCCATTCCAACGCTACGCAAGCAGAAAAGTACAATTTCACAAGTACCACGCATATTCCTATCAACCCTTTAGCATGATGTGTCGCGGACTAAACGAGGGCAGACTAAAAATGTCGGGATCAGCGTGCTATTGATTTAATCGCAGTTACGTCGTTCGATTCGCTCTTCGTCCGTAGAGCGTCAAGATCACATGCACACACGTAGAACAATAGATTGACCGTCGTCTAACGGCATTCTAGCGGTCGGACGACCGATAATAGGGGCATCCAATGCGAGCGCTCTGCGGTTCGCGGACATTCCGCTCTTCCCTGTCCCAGCGCACCGGTTCCGTTGCACTAATGACCGGTTCACGATCCGGGGCGTTAGTCGAGAATCGGCCAATCATGGACGATGTGGCTTCTCTCTGTTCTTTAACCCTTTACTGTTGCGCTATTTTAACGAATGAATCGGGCACGCTTGGTATTATCGGATCGCCGTTTGACTTAACTCTGAACAGCTTTGAATATTTCTATTCGTGCGGTGTACCTTTGTTTCACCTTTGGTTTTTGTACCAATCGCAGGCGGAATTAAGCGAACCTGTGTAATATACTCGCCTATAATGCTCGCATATTATAATCAATGCCCTGCTACACTTTTACACTTCACCCTTCTATTTACGCGTATCTCGTTACCCAGCAACAAGTGTCTGGTACTATATTTTTCCGTAACGAACAAAATGCCATTGCAGAAAAATGCATTACACGCCAGCATCGTTATATCCAAGTAAAATGCAATAACACGGTACATGAATGATTTAATTTTGTAAATAACTCGATGCACAAATGGTAGAATCTAACATTTCGTTTTACGCATAAAAGGGTAATCGTAATCCTTTCTCTAGTGCAGTTTGTACCTTCACAATTATCGACTTACCGATCCTCGGGCGTAAGGGGTTGAAGATATCAAGTAAACATCGTTTCCGTAATCCCCTAGTCTAAAAAACAATTCGTCCTTCCATTCAACTCCTTCAGCAATGCGATCGTTACGCACCATATACATGCATAGTTCACCCCATAAGCATTCGTCCCATCACTGTCAATAAAATAAATTCATTGGAGTTAAGTAATGTGTTCGAGATTTTCCAAACTAACGACACACGCAGACTTTATTTTACCTGTGAACAATTCATTTCAACAAATCTAGTGTACATACAGCGAGGATACGAGTGCATTGCTATGCATATTACCAAGCGCGCCGACTAACCGCCCGAAATATAAGGGAGAAAGATGAATAAATAAAGAAAGCTCCTATCGTCCCTCAGTCGCCATTCGAGTTTCTCTGTCGAACCAAGCGGCGAGCAAGAGTCACCTTTCGATTGCAAAGGGTTAAGACGATCGAAGGGAATAATTGCCTCGCGTAAGGGGGGTTCCTTGCAGCCCTGTCGTACCACGGATCTAGTCGGCCCGATTCCAACATGTCATAACAGGGGAATGAGCTCTTCGCTCGGGTGGTCGACTCGGCTGCGCCACGGAATTATTTATACCATTTGATTACACGCATCGCGCCGAGGAGCACCGAGCAAACTACGGAGACGACCGAAAGCTCGATTCGAGGCTGTGCGATCGACGCTAGTCGTGGTGCTATCGCGCACGCATCGCTCTATCGAGCATCGAGGAATCCGGCATACAACTTTGTTCGCCTTCGCGATATCGAGCGGACGATAACGAGGGCGACACGGCTACGGGAAGAAAATGAACGGGGGGGGGGGGGGGGGAGTGTAGCGGAAATGGAAACGTTTCCTTGCACAGAATTTTCCTGCTCATTTTTCTGGAAAATTCGTTCAAGTTCCTCCAGTCTTGTTTGTCTTCGAGGTTGTTGCACACGTTGTGACTCGTGAATTTGGTTGGCACGTTGCTCCAATTGCTTTCGATTGTTCCGGTTAACTGGAAGAGCGAGGTGCATGTTCTATCCCGATTTCGTCCTTTTACTTCGACAGATGGGGAGTAATTGTTTATCGTGCATGGTGATCAATTGAAGGCGACTAGTATTCTTATTGTACGTATGGATGATAGACAAGGAGGAGGACGAGTTACGAGAATAAAGGAAACAGGAAATAGGTCACAGTAGATCCTTCTGTTTCTCGTGTAATTTATTTTTTCTAGACACTTTTCCATTATCGTCTTATTCTGTTTCGAGATCGTCGTGCACCGTAGACTACGAATTTGTCCAGCAATGAATATATTTCCTGAAAGGGTTTGGCTGAGATGTGCAAACAGGTTCAACCAGGTTCGAACAGGTCTGGACAAAATTTAGTTTGTCATTATTACGGCTCCTTCAATTTTCTCACCATACTATCTAGGTGAATCATATTACTCCGGTTTGAGTAAATACAGTACGATATATACATTATTACTACTAAACGGGCTGATGCCGTTTTGTAGAAATGTACATAGGTTATCTGTCGCAGAAACAAAATAATAGTACAAACAGTGTTTAAATATCGCCGGATACAGAATTATGAACAAGGTAGTGATAATCGTATGCTTAATCTAATTTGCCGCGAGGAACTCCCCTTACCTGTCATTTGAACAGGAGTAAGGACCCTTCGAAGAAGTTTACTCTATCCGTGAATTTATTTGCAGGCTCCGATAGTCCAGTTCATATCCCAGTCTAGATTATATCCGCAGAGAAATATTTGTATCAATAAAAGTGCGTTGAATGTTGAGCTTTTTGTTATCGACGCTTCTGATTGACGTCGACGTACGGTATCGTCGTTGATCGCGACGAGACGCGAAAGTGAAACGCGTGCGCTGACGAGGAAACGATATCGCCTAAATAAAGCTTTAAGGACATTTCAATATTTATGGCGCGGGAGGGTCGCATCTCGGTCGCTCCAGTTCGCGAATGCGCGACCAGTAATAAACCTGTTTGCCCGGCGCGGCGTAATTTATTTTAGAAACACGTGGGTGGCCATCCGCGGTGAACGAATTTATTCGGTTCGACAACGAGCGCGATGATAACAAGTCGAAATCCTTGGTAATATACGCCCGTTCCGTTTCCTTACACGTCCGGTTACTTGGATATCCGATCGATTTTTCTTTGGATTACGTTCTCTACCTTCATGCTCGCCGTTAACGTCGAGGATTTAAGGAAAGGGACCGAGGGGGGACTTCGATGGCCGTTCGAACAAAGGTTATCCTTTGATTTCAGATTTTTTAAGCGCGTATAGGTATTTGTTCGTTTTATAAGGGAATCGAAAGTTTCCGTGTTTAATATGAAGATCAAGGCTTACGGTCGAACCTTGGAAATAGGTCAGAAAATTATATGAGACCGATTCAAATAGCTATCGTGCCAAATGTTTCACTTTCATCTGCACCTACACCTGTTTCGTGTGAATAATATTCCCAGGAATGCTTCTATTCACGTAGTAAGCGATGCAATTTTGGTGGGCATCGTGTATAAGTCGATGCTGATCATGTGACTGTATGATATAATTCGCTTGAAGTATCTGGGACGTCTGATTAATCCAGGTATAATCGCAATGGATCTACGTTGCTATATTATTCAGTCATCATCTGTCTGCAGTTTCTGTTGTTTGTTACATCTTTCTCGAAAACAGTCTATACAATAACTTTGGACACATGGGCTCCATTATTTCGTGACCCTCTTAAACGCAAGCCGCGATAAATTTGCTTACCTTCCATTTGCTGAATCCAAAGGATTCACTTCACTCGAAAGAAGATGAAATCGCACTTGCGGCGTCTCAGTTATTCTACGTAATATGTGCAAGAAAAAGAATAACCTAAGCGAGTCGGCTCTGCTCGCGGAACAGAAAACAGCGTAACACCGGGCTGGAGATGATAAGTCCGCCAAGACAAAAACTCTGGAAAAGTTCGTATCTCGAAAACAAAATAACCTTCCTCGGGCAAACAGAGAAACACATGTACACATTGTCGTACCTGTGCATACCATGTCTCCACTGGCAAGCAAAAAAAAAAAAGAAGAAAATATTCTTCGTCCGTTCGAAATTAAATTTCTCTTGCAATTAACAATTTAATTAAATTTAATTTAATTTAATTTAATTCAATACGATCTCCAGTAAGCTTCATATACAGCCGCAAAAGAATGAAATACAAGAATAAAGGGAAAAAGGGAAGCCATAGAACTAAATTTAGCATTCTATTATTATCAGTTCTGACTCTAATCTCATCCCACGTAGAATATCGACCTTTTCCACCTGAAAACAGAACCATAATGTATTCTCAGGAAAGGTGGTCAGATGCGTGTCCCCTTAGCGGTTTCTACAAATAAGTCGCAACGAGATCGGTAGCTACTCCGAGACTATTAATTCCTCTGGTACGCGCGGAGTCCTGTAATTCTCGATTCGAAGCACCGAAATACGCCTGGTCGACCTTGCCGCGTTATTAGGCTACGCTTTAAACGAGATTTCAGCGTCTTGCTTGTTCTGTCGATAGTCCCCGTGTCTGTAGCGATATATATTTAGCTTCGTAGCAGGGTATCGCGGATCGACGACGCGGAGGGGGCGAATTCGTCTCAAAAAGCGATAGACGGACGAATTAGATAGCGTTAGGACGGACTTTTCGAATACGCGCGATCGTTTTTGAGTAACGCTTGCCCGTCTTCGCTCGAAAATGGACGTCGCGCCTGATGCGGACGGGCTGGACGAACGATTGTCGTCGTGCAAATGATAAGTACGACGAATTGGATCGTCTCTTGGATACTGGATGGCAATATCTGAGAGGAAATTGTGACGTGGGAGGTTTGACGAAATTTGCTCACGAATTTTTGTCGACGACGGAGTGTATTGAAAATAAGACGAGAGAGATTCTTCTGGACTTGTTCTATTTATGCTTTTCGATACGATGCAGAACTCGATTCTCGATTGTTATCGATAGTGGATATTTTTTATAGATCACAGAGAATCGTTGGAGGTTCGTGGAATTTTCCTAGCCGACAGACACCGTTCATTTACTGATACATTTCTTCGCCCGTACTGTTCTATAATTACAATTTATCTTTGGATAACACTTCCTGAGGTCTCTATCTAGTCGGCTTCAGAGTCGGTTCGACGAGATTGCAACGGAACGATTACTCGGTCGTAATCCAGTCTTTTTCGTTACTGTGTTCTGTTAAAAAATCTGGCTTGGTTCGTCCTAGAAATTCGGCTCGTCGCGCCCAATGACACGATAAGACGATGTCACGTAACACTTTGTACGTTCTTTTTTTCGGCAACTGAATTTAGGCAACATAGAGGTTTTCGTATTCGGTGTAAACTTTAAAACGCAGTGTAGATCTTTCCTCGTTTCCTGTAAATCATCTATGCTTACTGCACGCAATATATGATAACACGACTGATGCACAATATTTACCTGTATATGCTAAATGAATCGAAAAATTTGCAATATTAGAACTATTATCTCCAATTCATTTCTCACATTCTGCGTCTAATTATTACACGCAATGATCTTATCCTCCCAATCGTAGTTCTGAGATAGAATGGGGACAAGAGAAGAATTATAAATTCATTGCATACCACAACAGCCACACAAAATCAGTTTTACTTTCTACTATCCATTATACGAGTGTTCATGCAATTTATACAGTCGCACTTGTCGATGAAAGAGAGTTTCATGGGACAGGAAGGTGAAGATACCAAAGCTGGCGTAATAAAATAAAAATATTGAAATAAAATTAATTCAATAAAACTACCAGGATAAATAAGGTGAACGATAAGCAACATGAGATGGTTGAACGGGGTTGTCGAAAGTATCGAGAATTCTCAATTTGAGCCACGTTCCTGGATCGACCGTACAGTGGACCAAAAAGGTGTACACGCAGTGCGTTAGTTTCACCTGCGACATTATTTCGGCGTTAAAATTATTCCTAAAACGATATACATGGGCGCGAAGCACATCTATTACAATATTGTTTTAATAATAATAGTCTTAAAACCAACGTTTTCGTGACACCAAAACAACGAAGTTGCAGTTACCAATGCATCGTATGAATACTCTTTCGTTGCACGCGCTCGATTGATCGACCTCCGTCGGCGTCATTCAAAATGTTCCCACTTCTGCCCCTTCCTGAACTCCGTTCTCCACGTTGGTCGTCGTTGTTACCTTCCGGTCGGCTGTTTGCGCGCGCCGTTCTTCGCGTCGCGACCGCGCTTTACGACCCGATAAACCAAGCATGTTTCTAAGCTAATTTCCACTGTGACGAAAAGTCGTTCTGGCCGTGAATCCTCCCCGGCGGTCGCGACCAGAAATATCGCGCGAAAGGATTCCAGTATATTCCCATACCCGCCGCCCCTCGTGCTTTCTTCTCGCGCTTGAAAAATATTCACCGCGTCGAACGCACGGGATTAGGCGATTCGAGGAACCATACGGATTACGGACGAAAATGTTCCGACTTTGGCACGACACGTCAGAGTCTGCGGCGGTCGCGGTTTCCACGTAGCGGCCTTTTTATTCGAAATTTTCGTCGACCTTCTTTTAACTTCTCGCACGCAGCAGGCGATTATGAGGATGGAAGTGCACGTTTTTTGTTTGGCAGTAAAAGATGATTCCGTACGGCGACATAAAATGAATAATGGAATATTTCGTATTGAACCGTAGGATTGTGTAAATGCTGAAGGAGAGAGGAGGGTGAAATGGATGGGGGGCAGGGGCGAGTTTTAGCGAAAGGTGAACTGAAGTTGTTGCATGCTGGATTCGGATGCAAACTGCGATAAAGTAGAGACAGAATCTCTGCTTAAAAATAATTACTTTCTTTGTAGTGGTTTGCACGTAGAGTGTTTAAAGCAGGGTTGTAATTTTCGTGCCAAATTCGCGGAACAATTACTTTACGGATGTTAAAAGTTGTTTGGCTAGCTGACAGAGTGAGAATGCAATAATGCAAACTTCCAAAATTCGAATACCTTATTTTTACAGTCTCGAAATAAAAGGATACAGCTCGAAGTTGCACTATCGTTTCTGTACTCAATTGATCGGTTAAGTTTGATCGATCTTTTGATGAAAATAATTCCAAGGGTTCGCTAGATTCCGAGAAGCAATATACCGTAAGTACAAAAAGTGTTTCGATCTGTTTTCAAGTTTGAAAAATAAAAATATAAAAGTTCTATTGGCCTCGTGTCATTCACTCTTAAAAATACTTGCTCTGCACATACTCGGAGCAGCCGGGTCATTTGAAATAACAACACCCTCTCGGATATCTAACTTTTAAATGTAACAGTCGCAATTCGGTCTTAAAAACTTTATGGCCACTGCAGCTTCAACCTTTCTACCGTCTGTCACTCATATTGAAGCATCCATCGATTATCTATTACACTTGCTGCGAATCAAAATAATAGTTTTAATAACTTAAAAACTGGAGGAAGCGTCCGAAAATAGAACAGATTGAAACAAAGTTAATTACCATCGTCCTCTTTAATATTAATATCGAATCAATGAATTGTTACCAAGCCATTCACTATTTTCACCGCTGTGAAAGTGATGCCAGACTTTTATTACAAATCGTAATAAACTCAACAATAGTAAGCAAATAATTGTGCACCCCTCAGTAACGTCCGATACAACAATTTTCCTCGCCAAAGGAATGATCACCGCGCGATAGCCCCCCGAACTTTCATTCAGCCATCCACCGAATCAATTTCCCCATCTCGATACCTCTATCAGCCACTTCCCCGCTTCTCAGCACACCTCTGCGCCATTCGAATCGAGCAGCAGTATCATTCTCACGACTAGAAACGCGCAGTTTCAATCAGATCGTCGCGCGTAACGTGTCGTAGGTGTCGCACGCTCGTAAAGACGCTTTATTGGCCCCGCCGTTTTACTCTCCGAGGGATGAACAGTGCTATAGCCTCGGAGTCGGGGCAAGGCAGAGACAACGCGATAGGGGTTGGAAGAACGTAGGAGCGGCTGACAGGGACGGGGGGGGGGGAGAGTCTATGGCGGTGGTGGCGATGGTGGCGGTGGCCGAGAAACGTTCGCACGAAAGCTTTGCCCGCTCGCTTTTCCTCCTCACGAGGACTCGAGCGTACAGTGAGGGTGGATAGAGGGCCGACGAGGTTGCGGAGGGCGGAGGACGCGTAAAACCTCCGGCCGCAGATCGATAGGAAGGTCGGAGGTGTGTCGTGTCTGTTAGACTTTGACTCGAACTCGCGATTACGTAGCCAGCCTTTGCCGTGCTGGATCCTCGTGTCGCGTACACAGACCAATTGGCCGATCTGCCTGGAAAATCAAGCTTCGTCGCGATGGAAAGTCTAGCTTAAACGCAACCACCGCACCGGCTCCTTCGTCTTTGATGTTCCTGCCGGATCGCTCTGCTGGATTCTGAGCTCTTGTGATAACCGGTCAGTTGTGGTTGGTGTATGAGGATTGGGACGTGGAACGAGGACGATGGAGGAGGATTGATCTGGGTGCTGTTAGTAGATTGTTCGGATAGTTGGGGTGAAATGATTGCAGTTTGATGGAATTCAGAGTAATGCAAGTCATTTTTCGCGAACAATTATTTTTGCGGGCGTAGCAAGGTGTAAAACAGTAGGGCGATGTATAATATGGCCCGAGTTTGAAGATTGTAATTGTTACAGTGGGTCACAGGGGATGTGAAATGGTTTGGAACGAAAGTTTAATGTATTATGATTGTTCATACGGCTACTTGGATGAACAGAGTGTTCAGAAATGTGATGTTTAATATTACGAAAAAGGGTTGCTGTCCGATGATATGTCAGAATATAATATCGTTCGTGGTTAATTATAAAGTGAAACACGGTTGGCAATGTATTAACGAGCATATTTAACTGTTGGGCTAATTTTAAACTGCATTGTAGAAGTATCCAGGTGGTTAAAATTATGTACTTATAAATAATCGCGATACAGTTTCCAGCGATTATTATTTCTTAGCACAACATTGTAAGAAAAAACAACCTCCAGCAGTAGCGATATTAAAATCGTCGTAATCAAAATATGATTGCTATTTAAACTACATTACCTTCAACCGAATAATTACACCACTTCCTAACTCGTTGGAGCAATATAATTCCATCTTTTTCACGTCCGAGATACGTTCCGAGAAGAAAGATTGTTTACCGAAAGCAGTAACGTATGACAGCATATTGTAGCGATATCAATTCAGCAAACGAAGATACGGCCTAATATGTATATGTATTCTCCAAGAGGATAGTAACCTATCGTCGCAACGGACCCACCCAACCTGCACAGTTTCTCCCACACTTTATCGTCCTTGTCAAACGTATCCCAGAATCTTAAATATAATCGGAATGATCCAAATGTCCATGAAACTCTGTATCGCGTTCATCAGAATTTTCGTGCTCAAAACTGAACGAAATCACGTCGGCCTGGCAAAAAAAAAAACACAAAAAAGAAGGGCAGGAGAGAG
This sequence comes from Nomada fucata, assembly GCA_948146005.1. Lineage (NCBI taxonomy): Eukaryota > Metazoa > Arthropoda > Insecta > Hymenoptera > Apidae > Nomada > Nomada fucata. Next base: position 14,008,403 of record OX411275.1, read on the forward strand.
AAACGAAGCAAGAACATAGGAACAACAGAGAACGGTCACGGTTGATTTTTACGTACTTAAATCGTCGTTATCTATTCACCGCGAGCGAGCGGCTAAAGTGATTTTATTGGAACGACATTATCTCGAGGTGGGGTGACGAGGAGTCAAGCGGTTTATCGGTGACAAAACGTGTTGTGGGAATTCTGGTGCTAATATCGGCCGAGAACGAGCTCGCTGCCTCGACCAAACGGGCATCCTTAATGTTTTCATTGCCGGCGAAAATAATCGGCGTGAGTTTATCTGGCCTCGCGACGACGCGCACCGCGTATTTTTAATCGGCGTCACTCGCGCGACTCTCCGCTCGTTAAATCGCGTTCGACCGTGGCTAATTTATCGCGCCGACGTTCACGCCGGGAAATACGCGGTGGAAAACGCGTCGATAATGATCCGTCTGATTACGTTGACGCGGAGAAAAATTATTCGAAGGAATTTCGGTAGGCGTTCGCGGTAATTGCCCGTTACCGAAATATTCCGATCACTGCGAGTGGAACAAATTGATTTGACGAATAATTTTTCGACAGGCAGATCACGATTGTACGGAACAATAGTACGAAGTTTGGAATTGTCATCGGGATTAACAAATGTTGGGATCGAAATGATGAGACGTTGTAATTTCGCGGAGAACGAGCACGAAATAAGAAATATAGCTTATTTGAAAATGAGAAACGATTTCGTGACATTTTTATTTGTTTCAATAATTAAGAACACGGTATTCTTGTCTCGGCTTTGGATCAGACTGACCCCATTTTCCTTAGAAGAACTAACAGTACCCTAGCTAATCCCATTTATTTAAACCGTTCTCTGTAAATCGTAATACGGGTGAATTGCAAACTTTTATCACAAACGAGTCAACAAACCGCTTGGGGGGGAAATATTGAGCACGATTAATTCTTTCACAGGAATGACTACTTTTTCTTTTCACAAATGTATCGTTGCTGTTATGAAAGTATAATAACACTGTTCACGCCTACGGTAGTTCTTAATCCGGTGTCCGAAAAGCTACTCTAATTGAGAAATCACCGAGTTAACCGGCTGTCACATGAATGATTTACGATCTAACAGGGAAGTGTCTCACAATGTGTAACACGGTGAAAGTGTTAGGTATTCAAATCAAGGATGTTCAAACTTGTCGATCCTGTTCCGCAAGAATCCTTACACGCTTATAAGAGGCGTTTCAATTAATCGGGATCTCTAACCGATGTAATGTCATTTGCATAAACGATATCATCTTTAACGCGACCGTTACTTCCCAGGTCCTTATATATTCATCTAAAATAAACAACGAAACACGTTATTAACAAAAATTATTAACAATATAGAGCTGGACGATACTACCACTCTTCGATACAAACGAATCAATCGTATATTCCGAATCGAGGCAATTCATTTCCATTATAATTATTATTCTAATTCTTCATCGTTTTATTCACACTTACAAAATTATTTTCCCCCCGCAGAACAATTGTGCGCTCATTTAATTGCTTGCGAATTGGAATTTTTCCTGAACGTTCCCACCCGGTCCGAATTTCGAAGACGTTCCCGGACGAATGGGAAAGCACGTGGCACGAGGCGTTCTCTGTCGTCGTTGTAAATGCAGCGTTATCGATCAAGCATTACGGAAGCCGTATGCATGCATAGAACACGAGCGTACCTGTCGGATATATCGCGACGAGTATCTTTAATTAGCGCCGTCGTGCGACCGACAAAATATTGGCTCGTACCGTATGAAACCAGAGTGTCTCGCGACGGTTGTGTGATCGTGTGCGTGTAAGTACGGTAGATCGGTGCAGAAAACGCGAAGGGGTTAGCGATATGAACGGTGGACAGATAAATATGACAGTAAATGTATATTTGTGAAGGGCTCTCCGGGTATAAATGGTGAAACAATGATAATTAAGCGGTATTGTGTACGAAGTTCAAATTTTTGATTCCTTTCTTATTTTTTTTTTCCTTTTCGTATGTACCACGTCCTTGACACAGGCGTTCCCCGAGTGTCGGATAATTTTAGCGGTCCTTTGCAAATCTATCTGCACACATTTTCGTCGTGGCAAGATATTTTTAAGTTGCGGATCCGGTATGCGGATATGCGTTCAAGATTTCTGCTCGGCATCGTAGAATCGGATCTAGGAAACGTTGAATATTTCATTCCTTTCCATTATCTTTTGCATCCAGTTTGATGTAAATATCGCTGTGGCTTCAACGGCGTTGAATCAATTTCAGTAAGAAAATGTGTGGTATCAATAGATGCATCTGCGTGGAATAAAAAGAAAACATGACACAGTTGCTCTCGGATGGGACAAATAATTGGGAACTCGAAGTGACAAAATCTCGAAATTCTGGGGGCAAAAGTGGCTGGTCGTAGTTATTCGAAGGACGGGCGGTCGGTAAATTATTTCATCGCGGAAACGGATCGTTTCCATTGAACTCGAATAAAAACGGATATTATTCACGCGACGCAGATGCAGAACAAAATTGCCAGCAGGCAAGAGACGTCGAACAGAGGCGACGTAACGACCGTGAAAGAGCCAAGTCCGCGAGACCGATCTCCGGAAGTAATCGTGCGAATTCAACACGAAGTAATATACATTCATCTTTGCGTTTCGCCTGTACAGAGAATGTAACGGGGCCGGCCTTTTTCTGAAAAGGGGCTGGGTAGAATTGCATCTAATTAATAGCTAATTAGGGATTACCCAGTCGCTATCCTCCGTACAGTTAGCCTTACAAGTTCGCGTTTAATTCGTGCCAAACTGCAATTGCGGTTTGTTGCACATTTAATTAGAACAGTCGCAAGAAGCTTTTCCTTTACATTTCCAACAAATTGCCGTGTTATTTTGTTATACGCCTTTCACAGCGTGTATATGAAATCACATTTTTTATGCTCGTATAGAGCACCGAATCTCAATATCAAGGTGTTTACATCGGATAACTTTTAATTGCCGATCAATGGTGCGGGGAAAATGAAGCTTAGCATTTACGTGATTAGAACAACGTCATCGTTTTAACAAGAAAACGTCAATTTATACAGGCGGCTTCAACAATTTAATCGCGCACCGATCGGCCAAACGAAATATTCCTTCGTCCAAAAATTCACCGCCACAACGGATAAACCTGCTGCAATCGTAAATCGACCCTGCAGTATATCTAGCAGCCCGCTGCTGCTAGGGAGATTACAATCAACGATTAACCGTGAATCGCATTAATTAGCGTGGTACCGTCGTAAGCTCGCGTACCATCGATTTTTCACCCCCCCCCCCCCAACCCCCCCGTTCGAATTGTTTATTCAGCCATTTATTCCGTCGTTGCTGTAAAATCCTTGCGAATCGAAACGAAAAGAGAAAGGGAATAGAGGAACGAACGGAAGGGATAGGAGATTCCGGCGTATCGATGGATCAGAAGCGCGGATAATCGAGTCCCTTAAAATCCCGGTGTTCGATCGAACGGGTCTCTGGTGGCTCGCGTTACGTTTCATACACTTCGAGAACGGTAAACGGAGGATTTGTAACGAGCCGTATCGAGAACGACGCCATAACGGAACACCTGTAAATCATCCGGCTTACTCTTTTGCAATTAAATGGAGCACGCGCGCCCGCGCGCGCGTAGCCGAGCTCATTTTCGAGGGAAACATATCAGCGGCGGAAGGGTCGTTGTAAATCACGAACGGTTAATAAAACTCGGTGGGTCAGCTTCTCGTGGCTTTCGATATCGTGTCTTCCTTGTTCGTGAGTGCTCGCGCCAGGTAAGAAATTCGAATGCACCGACTGTGGAATTTTCTTTTTGCTGCCGACAGATACGAATCGTGTTGTTCCGTTTTTTTTGTTTTTTTTTACATTTGTTGGGATTTTTGTACCGAGGATATACTTTGATATTTTTGGGGGCATTTTCCTCGAATGTTATATGCAGCCGGTATTCGTCTACGCGCTTAGTACTTTTAAAGATGACAGTTAATACTGTTCGTTCTTGTTGTCAGACAACTTATTCTTATTCCTATTGTAAGAAACTCTGGCGACTACTGGTATAGGAAACGGGATTATATTACAGTTTTGCGAACGGATAAGTGTGTTAGCTTGATGCGAACAAATGTGCGAGCCACTTTCGATTGGAATTTGATTAAACGCGATGCTGATACAATGGGTATATACGGTGTTGGTCAGTAGTGGCTGACGCTTTTATGGCATCGTGTGTTCCATTGGTCGTCTGAGGTATCGAATTCAGTGAAAATGTGGCCTGAAGCGCGACAACGATTTTAGTTTTGCAAGGGGTAGTTGATTTTATGGTAATGATTCGAAGCACTAGCTGCAGTGCGGGGCGTAGGCATGCAAATATTGTTACTTTTAATGTTACGAGATCATAGAGGTAAAGTTTTGGAGAAATGTGGTAACAGTTATGGTAAATTAATTTTCCTGTGCACAGTTGGAAACTGAAACACTGTTATGATAATCTTGTAAAACAACATTTATTAATAGTAGAGGTTCGTAGTGTAACGTAGCACATCTGATAATTTGTTTAAGAATTTGTTAATCTGGTTATTCGCAGAGAGGATAACGATTCTATGTATTGTGAAGTAGGAATAGGAATAAATGATTTCCTAGAACTATTTGTGTCAGATTGAAGAAACGTAAGCTGTAGTCTAGAATTCGTGTGTTTACTTGCTGCATGCGTGCTGCAATATATACAGAATTAATATTAGAATTTCTTGCCAATTGTTTGAGAAAGCAGACGATAGCAATAAAAGGAATTTCCAATGAGTAACGAATTTCGTGCACGATATTATACACCAGATATACGAATTAACAACAATTTAATACACAGGCGCGTTTCTGTTAAAACAAACAGGAGGATTTTGATAACAATCGATCAACATGTGTCACAATCTACAAGGTTGATACCACACACTCGTTCTTTGATTTAAACGAAGATCAAGATGTTGATCAAGCTTGTTCACTGGATTACGTGATTTAGTGATAAGATCGCTATAATCGTTCAGAACACTTGTGATTTAACTGTCGGATTTGTAGGAAGTACATATAAAAGTACTCTCAGAACTTACCGGTGCGTGCACACAAAAAGTGGGACATATATTAAACAAAATACTCGTACCACTATTTCCTACTAGATTTATTATTTCATTATCCCAACATAATAATATATATAATAAAAATTGTGAATAAATCCACGCATGCGTTCGACAATCGCCATACAATATGTCGTTGCACTATAATTATTCACGCTACGTTTGCGGAACCCGTCAACTTCACGGATGCCAGATTTTCAAAAAAAAACCTTAACGAAGGTCTATTAGTATGGCCTAACTAAATTACTTATACTTTAGTTCCGTATTAAACGAATCAATCTTTTCAAACAGAACGGGCGTTATTACTGATATTCGTCGATATAAGGAGTGTCAGTAAAAATAAGTATGCAAACAATGTCCGTAAACCCAGTATTAAAGAAAAAAAGTATGTAACTAATAAATATTGATATTAATTGCACGAATCGTTCGTTCATCAACCCGTCAGCATCACCGATTCGTCTTTCAAATCGCATCTCGCTCACCCGCTCGACAAATTTCTTCATCCCTACGCAGACACACCAAAGCGAACGGGAGCGTTGCCCTCCCCCCAATGCTTGGATCTCTGTCTCTCTAAGAACAATTTTCCGCGACGCGGCAAAGACTTAAAGACCAGTCACCTTCCGGAAGTTGCCTCTCGCGGATAAAGTTCACGGTACCGTGTCGCCACTTCCATCCTCTCGGGTGTACGTTCCACCCCACCTTTCCATCGTATACACCGTGAATCCGTGCACGCAGATGCATACGCTTTGTGCTTGTGTCGGTGGGCAGAAAAGCGGTGGGAAAAGCTACACGTCTTTCCGTCAGCCTCCACTTTCCACCCTTTCTCTCTTTTCTTGGCGCGCGTGGGCGCACGCGCGCGTGCAACAATCGTCATGCAGAGTCTGCTTCTTCCGAGGGGGCAACGCGCGAGCGTGCACGCGTTCACAGGAGGTCGGAGGGCGAAAGAGGTCGAAGGGAAATCGATATCTGGCGGCACGTCGCGAAAATCAGACCGGCGGCCTAGTCGTTTAACCCCTCGTTCAGACGATGGGCGCTAAAAATGCTGCCATACGCCGCTTTCTTTCGTCTTCGCGTTATCCTTTCGTGGAGCTGTTCGAATCTTCCATTCTGCCGCGGAACGGACGGATTCTGTGGACGACAGGGGGGAGATTTGGTGAACGAGACCGCGAAAGAGACTGGTAACTTAAGGTGGAAGTGAAATGGGTTTCGTTTCGTTTTATTTTTGGCCATTGGAACATTTGGGGAGCGATGAATTGTGACGGAGCACGGCTTTATATTTAATTTTGTTATTTGTTACGTTGCATATTGGGGGTTATTGTTATTACTTTCATAAAACGGTATTTTGATAATATCATCCATACACGTTCCATCTCAAACGTAAATTAATAATGAGATAAATATTCCCAACCTATTCCCGATTAAACTCTAAGTCAGGCAAACGATCTTGCACCGATCGGTAAAAATAGCTCCGTAATAAAGCAACCTGTGTGCGCACAGATTTTTCGAATAATGCGTCCTATACCTGGGATACATATCAAGGGGTATTCAATAAACACGTATCCGTCAACCCGGGGAATTATTTCCGCAGACTTGGGTCCAAATAAAATACGGTAAATCTGTCCACGGAAATATACGGACGGATACCCCATATCCGTCTGAAGATTCGAGGCCACCATTTGCCGTGCTCGAAAGATACATAGGTCAGAAGGGATACAGGTGCATAAATTTTCACAACGGACTCTCGGTCCCGCGGAGAGTCCACGTCGAAAGCAACCTCGACATCTTCCTCGCCTCGTATTTAGTTTCGTTCCAACCTCGGTAGTTCCGCCTCGACGAACTTCCCAAAAGTTGTTTTTCCCCTGCCGTAATAGTATTTCACCTTGTCAGATGTGCAGAGAATATTAAGACCGTGCTACGTGCACAATTTCCCGTTCAACCGTATCGAACGAAACAGATAATCGCCCTTAAATCGCGCAAAATCGCTATAGCGCTCTAAAATTGGAAAATTCAAAGGAAAAGTGAGAATTTATTTTTGTTTTCCTATTATTCGTCGATCGTTCTCGGGTAATAAGAACGTGCGAGGGGCGAGTGAACAATTAATTGAATATTACACGGAGGAACGTTAAATTGAATTCCCTGCTTTGCGAGATAACGCGGAAGAAGATTCCATGGTGGTGGCTGGACCCAGCCATGGTCCAGCAGCGAATTAGCGTAGTTCGGTAGCTGGAATAATAGTGTTCTTTCTCGAGGTGCCAGACAATGAGAACGAACTTGCGTCGCGCATTAAATTATTCCCCTTTTCCCGTGTGTCTGCGAAGAAATTCGCACCTCTGGTACCCCCGTTTTTTTTTTTTTTTTTGCATCGTGCAACGCATCCTTTTTAATTAAACGTCGTCCGCTAGTGTCGTTCCTGATGGCATAGAGGAGTAAACGATAACTAGGAATAATCACGACGGTCGTGTGCAACTTGTTTGTCCCCTAATTAATATTTCTTTGACTTGGCGAATTCTTCGCGAAGTTAGATAAGAAAATCTTATCGACGCATTTCTTTTCGGCAAATTAATTGGTTAGTTTCTGCTTTTAATGAATTGCGGATTGAATATTGATATATTCCGGAGAACTATTATTTTTAATATTACTTGTTGTATGCTATTGGAGGAATTCACTTGCACTAAATTATTGTAATTGTATGCCCGTGACAAGGAACCGCTTTCTCCCAATATTACAATCATATCATTATTAAATATAACACAGTATAATACGAAACACCCCAAGGATTTTTACAGCGCATTACGACAGTCTTGTATAAATATTTTTCTCGAAATTGTTTCATTTACCAACCAAAACTGCACATATACAGTCGACGATTTAATTCTCTGCCGCTAAATCGGTTGCTCCAAATGAACAATCGTCGCGTTCGCAAACATAAAGCAATATAACCCAGCTTGCATCGTACTTTTCCAAGATCCCTGAACCTAGTACCGCGAGGAGAGAAACCTCCAGCTTGGCCGGAGTTATAAATTTCCACGGCGACCACGATTCTCTCTTTCTCGCGAGCTGTATCCCCGCGAAAACGCACGAGGCTAACCGATAAAGGCACAACGGAACGATCGTCGCGACGTGAACGTAAGTCAGGTACCACGCTGTTTGTTCAATAATCAATTCGACGCCCCGATGGGAGTAGTGCCAAGGTGTTGAAATATTTTGCAGGAAAGCCAGCAGCGGAGCGCACGCTGCGCTCTCTCCGACGAGAGAGCTTGCGAGCTCTCGCCAGAATTTATCGCCAGAACGAGAAGCGACACGGTCTGCCCGTTGCACCGGCCCGATCGATCTGTGCGCTTTCTCTGCTACCTTCACCCCCTCTGCCCTTTGCTACCTGGCCCCTTTTGGTACACCTAAAAATTGCCACCGGCTAATACCTTCGAATCGAAGAGTGTTTTGGAGACGACTACAGCCCGAGTCGATAGCGGACGTCGTTTCCGTTACGCGTGTATTTAAATGGACACGTACACGAGTGTGCGCCCCGTAGCGTGTGATTTTCAGCGCGCGTGTATTATTTCACGTGTGCCGACACGTGCGTTCTCTGTATTTGAATTCCTGCTACGTTTGAAACATCGACACTCCGGTATTTGTGCGTGCGTGTATTTGCTGGAATGATATATATACGGAATGAAGATGTGGTTTTTCATGCACGAGTTACACACGGTTACGCACGTGTACTAATACGCACACGTATTAGAATGCAGTAATGTTTAAATATATTCGATCTGAACGAAATTTTCTACGATTACATCAACTTTTGCAGAAATTTCATCCGTGGGACTGTAGATTACGATTATTAATTGGCATTGGGGAATTATGAGGCAAGGATGAGTACGATTTGTATGGCAATCGATGTGAATTTTAAAAAGTGGAAAAGTTCAGGACTTACCCGTTAAAGATCTACAACTTTTCCGACTCTGTTCTCGAGAATCTCATTTACTACTCAGACGTAGAATGCAGCGGTATTGGCCTGTCCTAGTCAGCCAAATTGAAATTCCCTGCTCCCTTCTCGAGTTAATATTTTTCATTCCGCTGTTAGCTTCGAGTCCTCTGTTTGGGGTGTTGATTGTGCGATCCCAGGTACCACAGATCTTTGTTATCGCGACTGAAATTTGTCTTTTATAGACCGAAGGCTAAGAACAGTGACGAATCCTATTTTTCTTCGACGTTATCGTGCTATGTGGTCTATAAGAAAATTGCTGACTTTTGTCGCTGACGATAGACTTGTTTGTCCGTCTGTTAAGAGGGAGTGCTGTAGACATTGGGCTGATAATTGAAATTACTGCTCAATGCATAAAATGTAGCCGGTGCGATTTTTATGCTTCAGAAGGGGGCAATTTTTATCCATTCGTCAGTGACATGCATGAAATATACAGGGCTGTATTTTTTAATAGCTAAATTTACAATTTTGGGTCCGTCGTTGGAAAAGTACAAATGATACATTTAATTGGAGGTGAACATTCATAATCATAGCTACGACACATGGTACATTTTTGTTCTATTAAAAGGATACTTGAAATATTTGAAACTGCTACGTAGACAGTGTACCTATTGTAACTGTAACGAAACGAAATTGAGCGTGCAAGAAACATCTATCTATAGATGTTGTTGACTATGAAGAGGGGAATTGTGTAATAAAAACAGTTTAGTATTTGCCGGTAAAGTGACAGTGAATAGGTGCAATAACTCCCATCAATTTCCCATATACCGTCAGTTATTTGCTGAAGAAATTCTGAACGATGCAGCTAAGTCTTCCATACTGTCTCCAGCACAGCGTGAAATCCAACCACTGTCATATTTACCTTAATTCTCGAACTCACGCACCGGGAATTTGCAATCTTCGCCAAATAAATAAACGCGGTTACCATTTTCGTACAAATGTTCCACATACTCTATCCTATAATATTTTTTAGTCCGTGTTACACAAGAATTTTTCGACGTACCGTGTAACACTTCTCGTATAAACCACCGCCAGGAAGCGTGACATCATTGGACGTTTATTCGCGGACACAAGCGTCTCCGTTCGGAATCGCGTTTATTTTGTCCTTTTCTAGGAAGTCCTCGACCTGTTTGGTCCCCAGCCGCGTAGCTCTTTATCTTCCGGTGTTCGCGTTTCACCACGGCGAACATTGTGAAACGTACGGAACGTTGGATACCTAACGTCGAAATTTGCATACGCATTGTAATACGAGTGGACGCGGATGTATAGCGAACCACGAGTTTCTTTTATTTTCATTTTCTTCTCTCTCTCTCTCTCTCTCTCTCTCTTGTTTTGTTCCTTGTTCCATGTGTTCGAGGTCAAGGCAGCCGCCGATAATAGAGCATTATCCGCGGACCCAGTGAACGCCTTCACGAATCGAATAACTTCGATCGACTATCTGCTCGTGGGTCAGGCGAAGCGTTCCCGACGCGACGTCGCGCGCGTTCTTTTTGTTGAATCGCGTGAATTTTCGTGGCGTAGAATTAGTGTCTCACAATTAGATACCTATGTAGATAGAGGGGGAATGGAATTCGCGTGGAATAAGATTTTGGAAACAAAGCGTGCTGCATTCTTTGTATATTTCATCAAATTAAACGTTCTTTAATTTTACGCAGTTATATAGGGCAATTACACGAAGCGACAGCAATAGGCTCTTCGGTGGTTCTAAATCATTTATTTAGTTGACTTCATTGCCTTCGGACATTCCTCGTATGAACCTCGTTTTGTCCCCCTGTTTGCCTTATTAACCCGTTTTTAGGAAACTTATTTATGTCTTATCGTGCAATCACAAACGATTGGCATTTCGTACAGCTGGTTACAAATTGCGTCTTGAAAATCTCGAGCCAATGTATCGTTAACAATTCATTCAGTCTTTCCGCAACTAAGGAGCTGGCCACAAACGAATCTACGCGGTTGCTGCACTTTTCCATTTCGAACGACGTGCTTCATTCATACGTAGTGTATCGGTTTGGCAATTGTTCGTACGAAGAATCATCATCGAAACAGCATGAATGAATCATTATCGTTCCTCTTCGTTTCCACGCGTCACATTGCCCCGTCGCGTTATTAACGGTTTCGATGCATTCGAGGAACTGCAGCAAACGTATGTTCGTCATACTAGCGCAAACATGCACGCGACGACGTAAGTGCGGGGCAGATATATTGATGGTCGCGGCACGTAAGGGGTGGCAAGTTGTCGCGTGCGTGTACCTTCGTCTCGCAAATGGAATCTCCCACGCTTATGGTGAATAATTTCACGGACATATCGTGAATTATGCGAGAGCATCAAGTGTATTGTACGCCGGGCTCCACGCGATTGCGATTGGTCGACGCGAAATGAATACGCGAGTATTATCGAGTGCTGACGTCGCGCTCTGAATAAACACTCGATTCTTTCGCATTTCCATTGAACCGGTCGTTGCTTTGCTCCTTCTCGTCGTTTGTACACCGATCCATGGTAGGGACGTTAATTTTCCATTGAGATGCGCTTCCTGTTATTGCGTTATTGCCCATACGCGCTGGTACGGTCCGGCGAAGTAATTCGGCACTTTTAAAGGGCACATTCGGGGAAATTTTGTTTTCGTAAACGAAATGAACAGCATTACGGGGGGGATCTTTATTTGTTCGACGTGCAATCTTCGTGTTAAGGGATTTTCTTGAAAAATTTGAGGTCTGATTAGACGACCAGTACGATTACGAAATGGTTCGATTGAACGCGTTGATTTTTATCCACCTTGTATATTTCTATTTCGTTGGCATATTACTGAAGTTAAGTGTTGGCAAAAAATGACAAAGGAAGGCATAAATGTCGCTTCAGCTTATAGAGAAGTAGCATTTCTATTTTCGAAAGTAGAGTTTGCAGGAGACACAAGGGCTTATATCCCACGCAACTATGGTGTGTAAAGTGGAACGTATTGCGTATAAAAGAAAACAGGAATAGCATAGTAATTGGAACAGTTGTACAAAGTGTTGTGTATGTTCGTTGGAAATTCGTATTTATCGATTCATTAACTTTGCCTCGCTAGTGTGGTACGTTCAATGTGATTAACGTTACCTTCGCAAGAATCACTGTTAGCAATCGTTATTTAGCGGTCAGCTAGAAATAAATTATTCGTGCATCTTTTTCGGTATCACATTGTTAAAAATGTTTCAGATTATTCAATACGTTACAGACAATACACAGTACTGAATAATTCCATTAATTTTATTTTTGGTTTCTGAGAAGACTAGAAATCGTTCCCCCAAAATAAATTATTAGTTACAACATCACTACCCACTATTTTTAAGAGTCTGAATATTTGTTCCTTGTTAATAATACAGTGCCCTTTTATTATGAAACAATGTATTTCCTCGTAGTGCTTTAACAGTTTTCTCCTTCATGTGCGAACTTAAGATACTTAATTAGAAAAACAGCACGCATTCGACAATGCCGGTCGAGAAAAAGTTAGAGTATTGTGTAATGTTGGAATAAATAATGAATTATCGAGATGGGTAACGAACAGTTTGGAATAGATTATTCGATTTCACCTCTCTGTCCCCATCGTACTATTTCACTTGCAAATTTGCTCACACTCTCAAGAGGAAGCTGGTGCGGAAGTGATATCCAAGCTACGTTACCACGTCGTGTTTAATTTTTTCTAAAAACCTACGTGAATGTTCGTTGAAACCAGTGAAACAAAAGGGAAGACAGATTCATCGTATTTTCTTCGACGTTCTGCGAGGATATCTTTTACTCGTACTTGGTGGAAGTGCAGGAGTAAATGAGATAGTAACAGCTAAGATTTACAATATAATAATTTTTCTCTTGATAATTGCGAACTGTCTTTCTGTATAATTACTTTTGCCGTATGATTGTGCCGTTTTATATTAGGAATAGTGTTAAGTATGTGGAAAGGCAATGAATGAGAATCACAATTTGTTTTGTATTTTGTTGTTTCTCTCCTTTTCGTACAAGGAAGACGTAAATTACAATAGTAAGAACGATAACGATGAAAGATTTTTAATTAGGAAACATTTTTACAGCTTCTTATACATTGTATCAAAAATATATTACTCGAAGTTAAAGTGCTCTCTTCTGCGAAGTCAGTTGAATTATTATTATTATTTTATGGACGACAAGTTATATATTTTTTTATCGCCGGCGCATCGTAAAAGATTGGAATTGGTTTGATAAGTTCGATACCTACAACCGTTGATGCTGAGAATTTAAAATTTCATTTCGATACAGTTTCGGGGCATTAAACGTGGCATATGAAATTTATTGATTCGTCCGATATTAATGAATGTTTGAATGATGACATATTTAAATTTGCAGTCACGGGAATGTAAGTTCGTTAAAAAGCATACCCCCCCCCCCCCCCCTTCTACTTCAGTATAATGATTAGCGGAAACAAATTTGCGAAAAAGTTTTATATCATACTGTGCGATGTTAATTGCGCCAGATCTTTTTTTCGGAGTAAATATTGCATTCCGATTTAGGTGTCCATAAGATCCATCTGCCTTGAGACTTTCGTTGGAAATAGAATTAAAAACTATTAAACATTTCGACTATTTTCATAAAATACTTGAACACAACCAAAATAGCGCTTAGTAAAAATGAAGAGTTTTCGCGATTCGACGTTCAATTCTCTCCTCCCTCAGCAACGTCAAATATTCACTAATATCCCCTCATCGCAATATCTGGAATAACCGAAAATCTCAAATTTAAAGGAACATTGATGGATCGAACTTCTTCATTGTGCGGTAGGTACATTTGACTGGCGCTCGCAGTGAAAAGAATACGCAGCAACCCCTGCACACTTCGAACCACCATCTTTGCCCTGCGTTCGCCACCCTCTCCTCGAGTTATTAAATTCGATCATCTTTTGTGTACCATGAATTTGAAAAAATTGTCGACGCACACACACACACACACGTGAATAAATAGAAATAGAGAGAGGGAATCGGTCTGCGTATCGCTTATATGCCGGCTGCGCACGTTGCAATCACGTGATTCCATTATGTCTGCCTGCGCGCGATTTGTTATTGTAATTACTGGAATCTGCATATCAAGCGACGAAAGTCTACGGTTGCGCTTGGGCTTTGTATCGTAACACGCGGATCTATCGTGCGTTATAATAGTTTACGGGCGATATCGTCAAACGTTCGCGTTACAAATCGATCGGGGGAAGGATTTAACCAGGTAATTATTTTGTGTGAATCCAGATAAAGTGGTAACACCGCGGTGTCTCAGTGCGAAATTCGTATTATTTTTCTTGAAAAGTGTGTAGAAACATATTGAAGTTACCTCTGTTTATCTATATCATAGGATATCTAAGTTTGAATGCGTACGTGTAGCTTAACCATTTGGGTGTTACATACGGGCCACTGTAATTGAATCGATTTGGATTGATGGAAATGTTATTACACTTGCATCTTATAAAACCATATTATGAAATGTTATAAAACCAGTTGGCCTGGGGCTGTGCAATATAATAATTAGGTATCCCATTTAGGTCAAGTGGAGATGAAGGGAACAATTAATTTAATGCATTGGGTTTAGCGTGGGATAGAAATTCGCTTTCTTTCGTTTATTCATTTTGCCCGAATCGTACATGCAAATGCAATTCAATGTAAAAGATTAGAATGTTCACGTAGAGGTATATATTTAATTATTTATAACGTTGGTACACATAACAGTTTCACGAAGCATGATGCACATTACGATTATACGAGATCTTCGTCATAAATTATTTGATCGTGAAGATTAGTTTCTTGAATGATCGCCACTTCACTTTCAAGAGTGTGCCTAGGTAAAAGGTACTCCAGGATGATAAGAGGATCTTCACCTAATTCGATATAATTCGATGTACTCATAAATCTGTTCGTATTTATCTATGCTTTATACCCTATTGTCTGGTCGAATAAGTAAACATCTACGCATCTCAGGATATCATGGTATCGCGCAGTATTATCGCGAATCGAAACACGTTAAATAATAATAGCTTCTGACGAAACTAATAACATCCACAACACTTGTTAATTAGCTATTTCCCGAACTCCAAGAAAAATTTACTTCGCCTATCAAAACTCAATTCCGACACATTTGCAATGCAGAAGTCGCAATTAATGAATTATTCAATCGATTTAAACCGACCACACTTGTCGCCGAACGAAAATCAAACTGCATGTAACGTATTTCAATTCCGATAACGATAGTGGAAAAAAATTCGGAGAGAACGCCACCGTACCCTTTACGTTTCTTAGAATACTGATTTCGGTGATCGTTCAATGGACGTTTTGCATTTTTATTAGCAAGTCTAACGCGAAACAAACAGCCGTCCTCCGGCACAATGAATTCCATTACCCGTACAAGCGGAATTTTCGACGGTCCGGCGTACGCCTACACTAAGAACGATCCACCCGTCTAAAAGTAACCGAACCGATATCCAGTCTAAATATGGATTTGCGTGTACGTTGGCCCTTGTGATCGCGTTCAAAGCCTGTCCTGTGTCTGCGCGATCCTCTTTCTCCCGTATATTCGGCCCCGCCTCGAAGAAAGTCGATTCCATTTTCGACGAATCGAATAAAATCACCTTAACTCGATTGCGTAGCCAATCAATTTCATACCACGTTTTTATATTAAAGTTGCCTATGCCTATGCTCTGTAAGATGAACTGTATTGTTCGCAATAAATTGTGAACCTATTGCTCCTTTTTGTGGAACCTACTTCAAGCTTTATTTTACACTAGACCGCTATATTTAATATACATTGTAGTTGAATTTATTACTGTGTTTTATTTTGACTATTTTTAGACGTATCAGTATCCGTCCCCTTTGTTTCACTGGCGACACAGCAGACAGAAAGCTTCGACACGGTACTACATTCAAACACTATTTTACTTAAAATAAAGAGCAAGTACTTTCGCGTATCATTCTACGCCCAATTACTTTCGCGTATTATTTCCCGAAAACTGGTACTACCTGCGCGTGATCAATCTTTATCACAACATCTCTGGCCTCTCAAAGTAGCAAGAGGGCTACAAATACTGAATCGTCAAATAATAATCTGCAGCAACTTTTCTACCGTACATATTACAGCGAACTTAGCCAATTAAAAGGAAGAGATGATCCTCCAACTGCATGCACTTCGTCACGAAAAAAAGCAGTCCCTTGCAGATGCAACGGAGCAGAGTAATTCAGGGGTGGAAAAAAAAATTGGGTCACGAAGTTCGAGGCCCAGTTTCCCTCTTATTCCCTTCAGAAGACGCATCTTCTATCCTATCCATGGTGTCTTCCGCCATCCCCTTTGTCGAATTGTTATGGTTCGTTGGCCGCGTTGAATCTGAACGCGGGTGGGTGCGTTGATCCTGGCGTCGTAAGTTCACGAAATCCCCAATTATAGGGGCACTAGGGGCGTTCGAGGGGAGGCGAATTTTTTGAAAGTCATCGGTAAAAGGTTCGCCGTCGGTTACTCCTACGGTGTACTTTCTACTTTTACAACATAGAAAGTGGATTTATGGTGGACAAAACGTCGAAATTTCGCGCTGGAAAGTACGCGATGTTTGAAACTTTCGAATGTCCGGATGCGGTTTGGTTTTCGTTAACCTTGCAAGAAATAGGGACAGGTGAAACACTGTTATATAATAATTGTTCGAATTTGCTTCATTCCTTTCCCTCTTTTATTTTCATTCGGGTCAACAGTTTGAAATTAGCATAACAACGATGTCCCCTTGATTATGGATTTTGTATTATTAACTTGATTGCGCTTTTGGCATTAGGTCGCTCGTTATGTAAATCGAATATTTTCTGTGCTCTTAAGGGGTGAATTTCGAGGGTCCATTTGCTATTATTTATCGTCGATCAATACTTCTTGCTCAAGCGATTATTGTTCTATATTCTTTTACATATTTAATCGAACAATCGAATTCCACGGAAGCAATAGTGCAACGGGACAAAGTTTCCAAATTATTAGTATCCGAATTATATATAATATTATATCGAACAATAATGTGCAATCTGTACCGCAGTTGTTAGCTAGAATTTTCGAAAAGGGTCGCGAGAAATCATGGTGAACTGACCGATGTGACGAGGTGAATATTTCTAGATAATCGAATGCACGATTAGAAATGGCGATCGTCTTGAGAACAGCAATCTCTACCTGACGCGACGCACATTCTACCCGAACTCTCGAAGGACTTTCGTAATGGAGTTGTATCAATAATATAGGGGCGTAATAACTTCGGAAGCAGAGGCTGCCACACCCTATTAACCGCATCGCTTCCACCGCAATTACAGTACGCCTTCGTACACTCGTGGCCTGACACGATATTACTAGACACTGATAATAAACTTACGTAGATAGTCGATGCTTTGCAGTACACTTCCTCCCGGACCAGCGGTGCTGGACGAAGAAACACTCGAGCACTTTAATTATCGGATTGAGGATCTACGTTGGTTTCTGATTTTGTAGCGCAACGACACGGAAACCGGCAGAAATTTGTTCGCTTCTTCGGTAATACGAATAATTGTTTACTAGTATGGAACAGGTGATGTTATTGTTGGCGTCACTGTTTATTTTTGTTCTCATCTTTTATTGGCATAGTGCTTCTGATACATTAATTTTTTATCAATTTTCCCGTTTAGTAGGGCAGCGAGCCGTTCTGAAAGTTCGGCTGATTATAATTATTGCATTATGCGCATTACTCGAATCGTAGGAATTGAACGAGTTTCATTTGAGTTTCACGAAATCGAGTTTAATGAGCGAAGTAAAAATCATCGGGAAGCTTTGTTTCCGCAGAATTTTGATGATACATTGATCGAAACCCTCGCAACGTTCCGCTGATTGAATATTTCCGATATTCGTACTATTGTTGCTATTTCGGTCGAGGATGTTCCGTTTGGAATATTCGAATAATTTATCAGCAGTTAATTAAATAGATTTTTCGCGAATTTTCTTGTTTGTTCGGTGAACCTTGGAAACTGTTGTCAGTGCAGAAATGATTTTTCTTCGTTGGAAAATTCGCAAATATACAACCGACACGTCCTTGATGCTCTGTTTTGATATTCTTTGCAAAGATGGTACTGCAAATGGATGGTTATATTTTAATAATAAGTAGATGTAGTCAAAAGTGTAAGGTTTACGAAATAACGGTGGCAGTATGGGTGTCGTGTGTGCAATTCTTCTTATTATTAACACTTCAATTACAAATTGTGAATGAACCAAATTATCATTTTTAATTTATTTTAAATTACTATGTTTAATTAATCGAAGTGAGTGGTAATTAATTTCGAAGCTCCACCCGAGTAATGAGAACTTTCAAATTGTTACCATTCTCCTTTGTTAATTCCATACAATTTTTTTTCAACGACATTGAAAAAATCTATATATCTATATATGGATGCTACCGCGAGATGGATTTTTGTTACTCTATTTCCCTCTGCAATTCGAATAAGTAATTTCAATTATATTCTCGGCATGCTGCCGCGTTTTATCCCCATGAAAAATTAATTCCTACGATTGAAACAGCGTTAAACCGCTCTCGCTAATTTTTCTCCTATTCCAGACCACGCTGGGATTTTCACAAAATTTAAATTGCCTTGCCACGATAGTGGAATCGGCGTGCGTGTACACGTGGCGCTGGGGTTTCGGGGGTAAAATTAACACCGATTGACCATAAACCGGACAGATCTCGCTTTGGTCGAGCATTTTTTCCAACTATGTATAGTCGCGATTAAAAATTGACTTCTGCGCAGACAACAAAGTTGCTGGCAGTTGTTTTTACCGTTAATGGAAAGATATTGTAATACTTTTTCACATATGACTTTGGCTCATTGTGAGTACGGAGTAGCTAAACTAAAATTTACTTTTTTGGAAACCCAAGTTTCGATGCTTTCCATGGTTGTGCGATAAGTTTTCTTAATTGCCCAACATATACCAGGAGGATAGTCGATTTTTATCTCCCCCCCCCCCCAATTTTCCGCATACATTTTCAAGTCTATACTTTGTGCAATATTTATTGCTTCTTTTTTACTCTTACAGTACATAAATTACACCTGTTTTATCAGAATGATTATTTGTTATCAGTATTCAAAAATTCTTTCGTCCACCATCATTCACGGTTTCTAAGGAAAGGATGATTAAATACTCTCGTTAATATTGAACATTTCTCGTGCATTCAAAATTTGGGTGGCCGAAATCGTACAGTGAATGCAACGCGCGAGCCTCGGCGTATCTAAACACTTTGTCAACCCTTAACATTATGTCAGTCCTCTGATGGCAACAAGCTAACAGAGAAATCGATTTGCTTCGATGAAAAGCGCGTTAACAGTTAATTGTAACGCAATAGCGTACACTGGCCACGCTAAATTGATATTTATACGTCTGCGACTGAATTAGAACAGCTTATAAATACTCGGGCCGCAAATAGCGTGGCATCGCGACACGTGCGACCACATGAGATGCACATCATCCGCTGTTTATTATTTACAGTTCAACCCCTCGAGACGTTCAGTTTCTCATTGCCAAGAGATTTTAAACCGGTGCACCAGTCTCCTGTGTCATTTATTGGATGATTACAGTGTAAGCTGTTCGCAGGTCAAAACGACCATCACCAATCTTTGAGTTCTTTTACTTGAATTTGTCCATCGAAGCACTTAACCGGTGATTAATTCTTCTATATCTAAAATAAGTGTACCGCGATAATTACGTTCAACACCATTAAGTAACAAAAGTTTGCACAGCAGCTGATTAATAAATTCATTTATTTCAGAAGCCAACGTGATTAAATCCATAATTCATAATTACCGGGTGTCAAGTTCCTCGCCACGAACTAACGATTTGCAGCTGAATATGTATAAACGTCGGGGACGTTAAGTTTCCTGAATAAACAGAAAAGTTGCATTAATATTTTCAGAGGATTTAAATTCCAAATGGTGATGCTTGCTTTTGTCGTTCTCGAGCTGGTGTAGAGCCGAGAGGTATGAGAATAGCAAAATAGTGTTTTTCATTCATTGCCGGATTGGACCAAGTCGACATTCTTGATTTAGGAAGGTGTTGTTGGAATTTGTCGCAATTTGTTTTCTGCTTCCGTGGTGATTTGCTATTTTTAATCGAAATAGTTTGTCTTAGCTGAGCCTTAAAAAATAATATATAATTGTTTCAACAATGGATGCTTCCACTTCGTTCGCAACTCCCGGTTTATTTTGCTCATTTTAATATTCTTATTCAATTGTATACACACATATATTACAGCAGAGTAACAAAGATTATTCAGCGTTTAAAAATTTATATTTCATCGATAACGTAAAATATCACACGCCACAAACATTTGTCAAAGTACCAACATGGTCTTGTTGACTGACGAAAAATACTAGTACACACCACTATTACTTTCTCATAAAGTAATTGCTTCTTCAGCTTGTAGCGTGCCACACGTAAACTTGTGTAGACACGAAACCGCGCATTGTCAGTCGTGTCGTTTTAACGCGTGACAAGACTCATTGCACTCTCTTGAGTCACCGAGACATTCGAAAACAAGCTCGTTTACGTAAATGCTCTAGTATTACTATTACTATTCCATTGTTCCAAATAGCATATTGCAGCACTGTTACAATAACATACTCACATTAATCTATCGCATTGCTCTCATGTTCCTCTGACATTAAACCGCTTTGATATTCTAATATTTCTCGAACACTGCTTCCCCGATATTAACACGAACATTAAAAGAATCTCTGAGTCTATTGCCAGCTGTATAATTAAAAATTAACTAAAACCAACGCCAGACGCACACTACGGAATAGTATTATTGCCTCGTAAATTTTCATTTAATTCCAAAACAGAAATGAATATATCCAATTAAAATGAATTCCTATCGGCCTCGTTAATATTAATTTCGAATAACTGAACGATTAACAAGTCCTTCGATATTTCTTTCGACCAAGGAGTCGGCCGCGATCTTTTGGCCCACAGCGTACATCCGGGCGCAGGTAAGAATGCAGGTGGTATAAATACCCTTTTCACAATTGTCCCCCCTCCAAAAAAAACAGGAGACAAAAAGAAGAGCAGAAAATAACAAAGGCAACGAACGCAACCGAAGAAACTGCCAGTTCAGTTTATAGAAAGTAGCCCCAGCCCACGGACAATGCCCATATTTCGAGTCTCGAAGTCACGAGAGACAGTCGACTGATATTTAGGTCGTGTTAACAGTTCGCCAACGGAGTGCTGGCGTCGTTAACGAAACGTTACGCTCAATAGAAGCGGCGTACCCTCCCACGCAGGAGGGAACTCGCACGCCTCAAGGTTACTGACACGCTTCTTATCATCGCGTATCAAACGAGCAGCCTGTCGCGATTGAACAGATCGCCCGATTCTGTCCTATCGAACGGTTATTTGTATCACTTGCGAACGACGACGGAAAATATTGGCGGAGTTGTGTCTACGAGTAGATAACTCGTTGGTATTCGAAGATAAATGAGACTGTTTGTTGCTTCGACGCAGAGTAATTAGGTAACGATCGAGTACATCCATGTATGCATCGTGGGGAAGGTTCGACGGGAGAATTGGGTAATTGCGGTGGACGATGGTATGCGCCGGTATTTATATTGGATTAAGAATTTCGGTTGATTTATCTGATTGTGCTCGACAAATGACTGATTTGTCATTTTGTGTTGGCGATTGTTGGATTATTACTAGCGGCAGTAAATAAAATATGTATATATCCTATCAAAGCATTGTCTACGTGGTGAAAATAACGAAGGTTGAAATGAATAATCTATTTAGCCGGTTGGAAAGTGTTCACGAAATCCCGATAATAACAACAACGGTCGGCTATGCCAATAATATATATAGCGCTCATAATCATTCACAGATTCTATGATTATCAATTAACACTAAGAATAATAGCGATTTTGAGGCACGCCGCCTAAGAAACCGGCACATATGCCTGGTATGTACCGAACAACTGCAATTAACAACAATCTATCCACCCACTAAACAATCACGTCTCGCCGTAGTTACACGTGTGCCCATGCCCGAAAATATTCATTTACACGGGTTAACGAATATAATTACGGTCCGACGCACGGGAGCGGCGCGTAGTAAACTATTACTTCCGGTCGAAGTGGCATAATGTCGGCCCCAAGTTCGGCAAACTCTCCGGTGCAGTCGTTAACCGATTTCGGGGGTTAAATCAGCTCCCAGAGCGGCGGAGGCCAACCAACCCCCCGTTGATTTTCTCCGACAGTGTGCACGCCGCCTATTAATTCGCGATCGCTAAGCGGCCGAATTAATCGGTTGTGCGAATTCTTCGAGCGTAATGAAGAGCCAACTATCGGTCAAAGCTAGAGAATGTTTATCTCTGTTATCTTCTAATGAACAACGTGATTGTTGATACTCGACCGAGCTTCTGGTACCCTGCGAGATATTAGAAATATTAATGGCACTTCGGAAATTAGAAGTAATATTATATATATATATTTATTTATTTATTTATTTTCACGAAAACAAAGGCCGCAATTCATTTTATATTGCCGACTTACTTTTTGCGGCGTAAAATCATTCCCTTCACGGTTGTACCATCGGTACTGTGACACTCTGTATATATAATATGATATTGTTACTTGTAAGCTACACTGTTTTAGCAGTTATAGTTACTCCATCGGGGTACTCGCATAATACTGTTACGCATAAAATGCTCATCGTCAGTGTTACCATTTAAAGACGATAGCAATTTTTGCGATAGATCCATTAAATTATAGTTCACGGGGGGGTTCTCGATAATTGAACACCAACGATGCTGAATAACGCAAGGTGTATGTAACGACAGTGGGCGAAAGTGGACAGGTGGATGAAACTGAACGAACGGGAATGAAAGTCAGCGAAGATTTACGTCCGCGTTAATAACTGCCTCGTCGTTGGCGGGGTCGCTCGTGGCAGTCTCGATTATGTTTCGCGGCATCCGTGGAAAATCGGTGCACCGTCGAACATCACACGTATGCCTGTACCTGTGCAGTTTCTCGATTTATAATAGTCACACGGCAGGAGTGGGTCGTGCGGTACGGAAAAACGTATGGGCGAGGTAGCTCCCGTTAGGCGGACACGCGAAAGCGTGTAATTTCCCGTTTTGTGCGTGCTATAATTGTTGTTTATGATTTTCACTGACAATGGAGTTATGGTTGTCCGCATTGCCAAACGTTTCTTTGCGACGATTGACGTGCTTTAGACGCGCAAGGTAGGCACTGGAACGGTCAACTGTTTTGGTCATCGTTCGTTCCTCGTGTTTGGTTTGGCAGATGTTATTTAGTTGACGGTCGGTTTTAGGCAAAAGAAACAAAATTATTCAGGCGGATTGATAATAGCTGATCAGTCTTCGCGACAGCGACTGTGCTTCTAAAAAGATTGCGCTATTACGAACTCGTGAATTTGTTTTTCACTTTGTCACTTATTTAAAGAAAGAAAACGGACAAATTGGATTATTCTGTATTTTGTGGATTAGAAGGTTAGTTGAGAGAATTATATAGGCAAGTGTATCAGTAGAGAAATGAGAATAGAAATCAGTTAGATGGAGTGCTCTGGAGAAGTAATAATATATACTTTTTACGATTAGCTGAACTAATGAATCACGTGTACGTTTGCACCGTAGGTGCAATTAAAACCAGATGAAGCTAGTTCTAGGAAGTGATATATCGTGGAGGATCAATCGACCTCGAGTAAAGAATTCTATGAATTCTTCTTACGCTTAAAGAATCGTGTTCTTCGAAAATATGAAACGATGCACGAGAGAAGCTTAGTTTAATCACTTCTCCAACGTGTTTGCAGAACATGCGGATCGAACGAACGTACAGTGCATGTAAGACAAAACTCCCTTCATTTTTTTTGTTCATATTTTTGAAAAATCTTTATCTTCTTCATTTTATTCAGGTAAAAATGCAGTAAAGAATTATCCAAGATGGGCACGAGAAAATCAATTTAACATAGTTTGTCTTAGAACCGTCCCATTCGTAAAACTGTAATACTAAACTAGGAATCGCTCTAACATGTTATGGAGTACGCGTCCTTGCGGTGCTTTTGCTCTCATTTTCTAAACCGATATCCCTATTTTCTGATTAACCCATGGTGTTGCATATTTTAAAGGCGAACGCCACGATTTGCTAGACAACCGAGTTACGAAAAGAAAAGATAATCGCTCGCTACTTCCGACCTCACAAATTACGACCCACCGTAAATATCTGCTACGAACTTTAAAGCAAAAAGAAACTTGTACTTGTGCATCACTCATGATCCTCCCGTCTGCACAACTAGACGCTCCAATTTCCCACACATCTCGTAAATAGCGTCTCAATTAAAAACCAATCCAGAAACAAATTCAAGAACATTCTTCCACCCTTCTACCCCTCCGCATAAATTCTGTAAGCGTATCACAAGCCCGACGAAATATCGACGCAAGGCCGACCCGTTATCGCGCCAGGGCCGTGCACTTTTCGCCCCGCGAGATTGCTCCCCCGAAGGCGGTGCAAGGCAAAATTACTCCCCAGGATCCCGTCTCTCGTGTCTATTATGGAGTTGCTCGGCGTGCACACAATCCAGCCCGGATTTCACGTTTTTCCCGGCGAAAAATACAGGCGTTCCGGTTCCGCGGCGCGACGGAAATGTCTGCATTACCACACGCTTTATCTGCAATTTCCTCGCGACCCGCAAGAGACTCTCGGGGCCAATGTCTGGCGCATGCTACTGAGAGATATATCGCGATACCTGCGAGCCTGATTCGATACTGCAATATGTTTAGGCATCGATGTCCGACGAGTTGACTTCGCGAATTCGGGTGCAGTTTGAGGGGAATGGACTTGGTTTCTTGCGGGGGGAAAGGCTTTAACTCGAGGTAAGGGGTTGCGAATTTTGTTCGGCGAGGCCAGAGAGGAGTAGGTTTCATATTGGAGCTGATTTCATTGCGGGCAAAGTTATGCAGGTTGATTATTGCCCCTTTACGGCAGTCGATAGTTGTATAGTGTTATAAATAAAAGGTGGTTCCTAGTCTTATGGAACGTGGTGCTTCATGAATTTTGTCATTTGTCTTTCAAATTGAATTACTATTGTACGGTATTACGATATCTACCGGGTTCCGCATTGCTCAAGAATATTTCTTGACAGTATTACCTCAATTCAAATCAATATCGAAGTTTACTGAACTAAAATTAAGATTCGAGTTGACGCACACTCAAAAGCAATATTTATAAACCAAGTTAACCAACATTACTGCAAAAACTCTCGCCGTTTCCTTCAAATTTATGTAAAAATTAATTCAGAGATTTTTTCCTACATCACCCATTAACTCAATCGCATTTTCTCGTGCAACAGGTAATAGAATATTTATACAAACAACCAAAATGTTTGTTTCCTTCGAAACAAATTTCCCAGCTATTTGCATTACGGTGTCGCGAGGCCATCAAGTACAGACTGGATAGAATATCGCGTTACTTCTGCGAGAGACGCTGTTTCCTTCGAGCTATACCATCGAAAAGGGGGATGAACTGGGGGGGGGGGGTTGCTTGCGGAAACGCAGGACGAGCGACTCCCTATTAGAGGGTAATACGCATTATCGATTTTGGAACGAGGCGCAGGTTATCCCGGTTCAAATCATGACAAATGTACGCTGCCGTGTGTGATCTGCACACTGTGTTGCTCGGCTTACGTATACGGTGGTTCGGCCGCACCCTGGAAAAATTTTTTCCAGCCGTTTTTCCGCCGTATCGATGCCACGTATCTCACCCGTTTGAATGTTGGTCGACCCTGGTCTTCCCTGGCCTACCAGTAAACTTCAGCTTTTACTTCTCTACGTTCGGTTACGCACCTCGCTGTATTTTCGGGGCTCACAGGTATTTAATTGTTTCAGGAACAAATACCTTTTCTTTCTTGCTAATTATCTGGGACCGATGCAAGCTGTTTTAGTTATCTCATTGTTAGGAAATTTGACACTTTGCCTCGAAAGTACTGAGAAATTTTAAGAGAAACATGGCACACTTGAATTCTATACGCACGCGAATTAATTCTGAAGTAAAATCGCAAACAAAGTGGATTGAAAGCTTACAGAAATATTGCTGCCAGTTATAACTTACTGTCCTTACTATATTTTTTCGGCCACGCTGTAACCCTGTCCTATCGAAATATTACCCGTACACACATTTCGTTGGTAGTTTCCGTTG
Organism: Nomada fucata; assembly: GCA_948146005.1. Classification (NCBI taxonomy): domain Eukaryota; kingdom Metazoa; phylum Arthropoda; class Insecta; order Hymenoptera; family Apidae; genus Nomada; species Nomada fucata. The sequence goes on from OX411275.1 coordinate 14,034,715, forward strand.
CATCGATTAGCTTCCACAGAACCAACCGCAGCGGCGCATAGATTCACGATCCACGAGTCAATCGCAGATTCATGCAGCAATATTTATTACCCGACACGAATTACACGAACGTCCTCGCGACATAAAACAACCTATTCCCAGCCGCCGTTCCTGAATCGACGCGTCCCCCTTGCGGAGACCATCGTGGAAAAAGCGTTGTCAGTATTGACAGGTACGGTGAGAAATTGCTGGGTTAATTGCGAAAGAAACGGGTGAACAGAACGAGGTATCGTTCAGACCCGCGAGTTAAATATCCTGCGCTACCGGTTACCGCCGAGTCGAGATCGAAGAAAAAGCGGCGAGTTTAGAGCACTCGGCGCACGTTTTGCCTTGATCCACGAACAGAACGTTGCTGTCAGCTACCATCTTTCGTTCTTCTTTTCCATTCTTCCCTTTTTTCCCTCGTTTGGTCAGTTAGAGTTGTATTTAATGGAAGAACCGCCGCTGGATTAAAAGTTGTCACGGGCTTTCTTCCGACTCCTTTGTTTCTATCTACGTGGGTGGCGGCCTGACAAGTGTACACGCGATGATTTGTGAAGTGGAAGCCAGGGTTTAGGTTGCTTTTTGTCGGGTGATTGGTGTAGCAGTCGCCGGAGGACATTTTTCCTCGTTCCGTCGTGGACAATTAATCGACGCTATTATAGTTGCTCGGCTACTATTTCGATCATTTCGCTTCAGGCTCCTTTTTATTTCAATGGTTTATCTTAATTTTAATATGGATATAAATATTGAGATATAGGCAACATCGGAAAATCTCAAATATTTTGTACTTCTATTGCTATCGGTTTTGTTTAGAAATTTCTAATAGACGCTAAATCATATTCGTAACGTCATCTATCAGTCACTAGACTAATCTAATCAGCGTTTCGTTTATCTCATTTCAGCAGCAAAAATTCGTGAAGAGGACGGCCGAGGAGTTGGAGCCAGCCGGTGGTGGTAGCGGTGACGGTGGCTTCGGCGAGCCTCCGGTGAAGCTGCAATGCACCCAAGCTCAGCATCATCAGCAAGGTCCCGGTGGCGGTGGCGGAGGTGGGTCCCGACACGGGCAGCATCCACCTGGAAATGGGGCGAACTCGACGGGTCCGACACACGGCGGCGGCGGAGGTGGCGGTGGCGGCGGTGGGAACGAGGGTCTAACGAAATTCTCCGTGGAAATCGTTCAGCAACTAGAATTCACCACCTCTGCAGCCAACTCTCAAGCTCAACAGATCTCCACCAACGTAACCGTGAAAGCTTTGACGAACGCCTCCGTGAAGAGCGACCTACTAAACGCGTCGTCGTCGCCGAAATCTGGACCGGACACTCCAGCGTCGGCTACCTCCAGGCCTCAGACTGGAAACGGGGCTGGGGGCGGGCCAGGGACCGCAGGCACCGGCACTGGTGCACCAACTACTGGCGGCATCGGTTGCGTCGATATCGGTAACCTGGTCGAGTGCAAACAAGAACCGGACAACGAGTTCGTCGACCTGGAACAGTGCGCCGCTGCATTGGAGAAAGACGCGGCCGCGAACGGTGCCGGGTTCCCTGGATTCTCCGACTTCATGGGAGACGACACCGGCGACGAGATTATCACGTCAGACGCGTTCAAGGACCTGATCTCCGAGATCTCCGATTTTCATCCCGAGTTCATGAAGGACTTCGATTTCGAGGAGAAGATCCCTATAGACGCGCTGGCGAACAACGCTGCGGTGGCTGCGGCCGCGGCAGCGGCTGCTAATAACAACAACAACAGCATCGGCACGAACAACGGCCAGATCAAGATCGAGGATGACAAGGATGCTATACATCAGCAGCACGGGAACGCGAACAGCAATAACGTGAACAATGGTACCAGCACCAACAACGGCAACGCCAATGTGACAGCGAACTCGAGCCCCGGTGGTCTTGGTTCCGCACAATATTCTCCGGCTCGCCTACCCTACTCTGGATTGGATTTCAAGTCGGAGATGAGCCCCGCCGCGCAGACATTGAAGCAGATGGCCGAACAGCATCAGCACAAGAGTCAACAGCTTGGTCTCGGTGGATTCAATCCTGGCGCAGCTGCTGCCGCCAGAGGGCCCACTGCGCGATCTCCTTACGCAGAGTTCCCTCAGTTTGGCGGCACCACGGACTATTTGGGCAGTCCTGGGAGCAACGGTCCTCCCGGTGGACAGGCCCAAGCGAACCCTGGCACCGGATCCTATCACAAGAACAACGGGACGGCTGGGTTCCAGAGTCAGCAGACTAACGACATGTTTGTCAGCTCGCAAACCCAATTCGCAACTGGCTTGGCGGATATGAAGAGACCACAGCCAGCTACTGGTGGCAAGCCTAGTATGCTTGGACCTAGTGGAGGATATAAGCAGCAGTATTCGCCGTACGGTAGTCCTGGATCGATGCCGAATCACGGTAGTCCGGGTTATCCGCTTCCACCGAGAGGCTCGCAGGGCGCTGGACCCAATCAAACCGGATCCCAGGGACCGTTCACTAGCTCCACGCCCCCGAGACCTCCCTCGGGACCTGGCACTTCTACCCTGCAGATTAACCAGGCGCAGCAGCTACATATTAACAACCCTGGCCATCAGATTCAGGTTAGTGGGCTTTCTTTTGCTACCTTATCGGTTTCGTTAATTGACTTGTTCCGTTATCAGTATGATTAAATGTTAGCGTGCGACGGATTCAGTGTAATGGTCTTTACGATGGTTTCGCGAACAGGGGAATAGGTTTTGTATAACGGCTGTGAGCCTTCAGAAGTTGTTTGATTGTTACAAAAATGGGCACAATTTGTGAACCAATAATATGAAGTATAACCTAAAGCTGAAAGAACATGAGCTCGTTAGAAATAACGTTCCAAAGCATTGGACCTTCGCGTGGGAGACCGAAACGAAAATTAAAATTGATAATCCAATAAACACCATTCTCTAAATAAAAAGGGGAAAAAAGAATACACCGATAGCAATGATAAGGACGAATCAGCCGAATATCACGCTCGAGTCAGGCGAGGCCGAATGATATCTGTTGCGTCCCGACGACGCGTCTATTTTTGTCGGCGGCATTACGTGTCGACGTCGGCGGTGGCGTCGACGCTGGTGGTGGTAGCGACGTCGTCGTCGGTGTCGTCGCCAGCGAAGGGGCGTACTAGGTGTACCAGCAGCACCGCCGGTAGTACTAGTAGTAGTAGCGAAGGAAACGAAAGGGGTGTATTGGCGTCACGAGGGTGTCGCGTCGCGCAACAAGTAGTCCACCCCCTCCAGGTTTCACTTTATAAATTTTCCCTCTCGCTGTTCGCCCCTACCCTCGTTAAAGAGTGTGCGTGGGCGTAGGGAGGAAAAAGGGATCGGAGAGAGGGTGCATGGCCGTGCGCAGCCGGCGTCGCGACGCCACCACCGTCTGCCCGATTTAACCTGCGCCTGCAATCCGCGTCAATACGCTCGAGCCGGTAGTCGTGAGGCTGCACTCGCGACAACTTGTACTCGAAGGGCCCGCATTCATGATTCGTACCATAATTCGTGAACTGTAATGCCTTTTAATTTCTTCTTTTTATCGGTCGCAGCCGTAAATAGAATGACTTTGGTTTCACGCATTCGCACTCGGCGTACGCAAGTACACGTTGTAGGAAAATTGTACCTAGCGTGCCTAGTAACGTGGGGCACATTGATGGTCAAAAGTTCGGGATCCTTTCCTCAGTTGTAGAAATATTGAACGGTTAACGATTCATTAATTTAATTCTTTGATTCGATGCTTTCTGAAATTTGGAATCTAAAATTACTAGTCATTCGTATAATCTCTGTACAGGTTAAAGTTATTGGCCCGTTTCAAAGGAGCGTCACCTAGACAGACAACTTTTGTTTTTCAGTTCAGGTGCGAACGCGTTGAAATAATTATAATTGAAAATTATCTTCCTCAACAGAGTAGGTTCTTTGGCTTCGTGTATTCGTAATAAAGTTCGGGTTTAACTTGTGACATTTACGAGAAACCGGTCTACGACATTTGACGTTTTAATAGGTTTGCGATTGCTAATAAATAAGCGCTGCAATTATTTAGACGATTGTAAAGGGACGTTTCAATTGACTATCATGAACGGTCAGAGCATCGTAATGTGTCTTGCAGCACGGAGACATTGGCGAGGATGTAATGCATTTTCGCTGTGGCATTTTATCACCGCAAAACTAGAAAGATTTGTGATACCGCTGTTGTAAATCTTGTTCGACGATCTCGCTTTCATTCACTTAAACTCAGTCCATTCGCATTTCTGTCGCTTTCCTAGTTGCCTTAACCTTCTGGTATCTCTTGAAGATCTGTTTTCCGCGTTCACTTAGACCGAGCGTCCGATAAATTTATTCTATTGGGTTCACTCACAAAACGAGGGTTCTATTTGAGAAAATTAGGTATATTGCTGTTCATTATTCTATGGTAAATATGTAAGTACACAATGCGATAGTCGATCCCTTTTGAATTTCCCTTCAAGCTTTGGTTCTATAATATTTCAAGCATTCGAGAATCGTTAAGAGGCACGTATCGAAGGAATCTCTAGTTTTCTCCAAAACGATCGTCCGATCCCTGGGAGTCCCTCTTCCATTGTGTCTGTTTTGAACAGATCTTATCTACTTCTTCCTGCTTCTTATCTGCTTTCCTATACGTCCCGATTGCGTATGGACACGTTTGTCCCTCGTAAATCACGCCAGCTACCGCACGTATTTACATCTCAATGCGTCAAGGCGACTGACGCCTCCACCCTGGACGCTTCTTTCTTCCGGGGCTCCCGTTTTTCTCTTCGAAGCTCGATCTTCACCTATTCCCCGTTTTTCCACTCCCTTTCTCGTCCTCTTTATCATCGCGGCTCTTCATTTCCATCTGCGCTAGATTTCTAAAATTTGAACACGAGCAACGATCTGTCGCTACTGCACCCCTGCGATGAGAATTTAGTTCGCCCATCCAAAATCGTGAACAATTCAGGCATTTTTGTAAACACAGTGGATTGCAAGTTTTGTGAACGCTATGACAGCAAAGAGGAAACGCGTGAATAATACTTCTTATTCTCGATACTTGCGAAGCGATAAAAGAGTGGTATATTTCATATACCAAATATCAGGCAATAAACGGTTAGATTGTTTCGATTATATATTTCGTCCAGCTACTTGTTACACACGAAATGATTCGAAAGAAGTCCATAGACACGTGCGAAGGCGGTATGGAAACAAATGATAAACAAGCGTACGACGTAAAGCGACCGAAAAGTAACAGTCAGCGCGTGAATTTTTCAAGCAGATGCGTTCAACAAACTTCCTTCCCATTTCACGGTTTATCAGTCGTACGAGAAAGGTGATTTGCATGTGGGCCAGTTTGAGGCGCCCGCACGCGTCCGCTCGACAGGACGCGTTGAAAATTTCAAAACACCGGTATCACAGGCCGAAGAATGTTATCTCGCAGCGAATTTGCATATCGTTCCTGCCAACACCAAAAACGAGCCGTCTTCCCACGTTTTTTTTTTTTTTTTTTTTTTTTTCAAACGAGGGGCTTCCTTCGCGTCGGTTAATCGGCGAGTCTTATCTTATACCGGAAGCCGAGAGGGTGCCAAAACGAACTGCGTCATCCGTGTCGGTTCCGGGTTTTCTTTTCTCTTTTCGACCCCCGAATTACGTACAGTGGTCGCGCGTTGTTATCGAATTAGAGCACCGGCGCACGCGGAATGTTAACGACTTGGTTATTTAATTTATGTTAAACGAGTGTTATTATTGTGTGCGAAATTAAGGAGGATCGCTGCGTGAAAGAAGTTAGGATTGTCCGCGATATTTTCATTCACTATTGTCTTCGTTCATTCATGATTTTAGTTATTCATTAAATAATTCATTTTCGTTTCACGCGTTTGTTCCTGGGAATGACCGAGGCGCTATGAATCGACTAATTGCAAGTCAACGAAATAAACGATTAATAGAATAACTAAATCAATATAAGTGCTTCTCATTGATGATTGAATATAGCCCTCTTCGTCGTCGTGTATGTATACACAGCGACGAGAGTATCAATCTCGTAAACAACTTCGGCACGTAAATTGCATTCTCGATGGCCACCAAATTTTCGAGTACCCGATCATTGGGATTTTATCCACGAACAATCAAGCCCGAGTTTACGAAACAGGGAGAGTTCTTGTTGGATATTTTCCCCGCTCACGGTTCGTGAGCCTTTTGGAGCGTTTCCAACAAGCGACACGTCAGAATATCTAAGTGCCAGTGTTTTCTTCCACGAGGCCCGATAACAACCGGACACACGCGTGTTACAGGAAATTGTGCGTGCGCGCAGGCGCCTTCTGCCCGGGTTCAAAGGTTACGTAAACCTTCGATCGTATGCGTTTCGAATGCACGCAAACGCATGCGGCGTCATTGATATTATATTTAGAGGCACGGTATCTTCCAACGATATTTTTTTCCCTTGTTTCCATCACCTTCGTGTCGTTTCTGTCTTTCTTCTCTGCGCGCGAAAAATGAACGAATCAATTCTGGGAGAGCGTACGTGAAAAAATTTTCCTTCACAATTTATCGTTCAATTAGATGGATACAACGTTCGGCAGTTGTTCGTACGTTCTCGTTAATTTCTGTAGTTTCATATTTTATCGCATGCTTCAGTTACTCGTTTGCCCTCTTCGTCGTGCCGAATGCGATGACAAAAGGAAAGGGTATTAATTTCGAAATGAATTCATGATTCGGTTGAATGTCCGCCATACCGAGTAGCCGGATGAATTTTCGAAATGAATGCGATACTTGTAATACGGAGAGTGAACGTTAATTCATCTCTAATCACGAGCACCTAGTATTAATGTCAATTCGCGTGATAAATGCTTTACATGAACGGGCGCTTCCGCGATATGTGCATCTCCGTCCCATATTAACGTATCAATTGGAATGTTAGGCCGACTTGTAATACTATATTCGAATGAACCGTTGTAATTCCACGGGCAGATAGAAATCAAATCGCACAACAATTTCGAGACGGAGCGGTTGTCAAAGAAAAGGGAAACGGGAAAACGTGATGTATCGGGATAATGCTAGGTTCGCAGAAATAACGATCGTTATTAGACTTTAATTGATCTGACGATCTTAATTTTATTGTCATGCTGGTAATATAATTTAATGAAAAAAAAAGAAGGATATTGAAGAGTGTTCTGGTGCAAATATGCAATGAAGTTATTTCCTGCAATTGATATTCTTCGTGTTATCATTCATAGAGATCTTATGGTAGGATTACGGTGTGCTTAAACGAATTACGAATTTTTACCAGAGTGCACAATAAATTGGGTCCCGGGTATTTAATACGGTTTGAATTAACGTGCAGTGGCGTAAAATTTTAAACTGCCTCCATGAATTTTACATGTATCAAAGTAATATTTTGTAATAGTAGGATCTGTAGTACGTATCGTGCAATACTTTCTGAAGTTTCATATTATTGAAGCTTTGAACGCAAACCATCCCAGACGCTATGCTCGATTAAGATTACTTAAAATTACTCCAGTCACAAATCCGATACAACGTTCGGTATACTAAAAATTCCTGCTCCCAGAGAATCATCCTCGACCCTCCAACGATCCACCAAATGTCTCCTAGATGATCCAAAAAAGAGATACCCACATCTCACCGCCCATCAAGATCCCCTATCGTTCCGCTACCACCGACCTTATCCTTTAACTCTCACCCACCTTGCTACCCCTATTCAAAATCCAAAGAATCAGACATTCAAATCCGATAGTTCCATAATGCTATCTCTAACCAAGTCGAACGCGTAAGATACAATCCACTATTATGCAACAGCCAACCAGGTCTAGCTACCTATACCTTAACTGTCCACGAACCCTCGAAATCGTGGAATTTTATTCTGGACTCCTGGAACTTTATTCTCGTCGCTCAGCCACGCAAGGAATCTCGGTCCGAGGGGGTGGTTGTCTTTCTCCATAAACCTCTTCGTCTCTCTCGCTCTCTCTCTCTCTCTCTCTCTCTCTCGCTCTCTCTCTCTCCCTCTTCTTTTCTTTTCTTTCGTCTGCCAGGTCTCGAAGCAATTTCCGCGGCCGAAAAATCGAGGCTTACGGAAAAGCGAAAGGGGTTAGCCGGTGGAAGGGAACGGTGGTTGCTTCTAGCCAGATGCTATCTCCACTCCTTGGCGGTGAATCGGTATCGATCGATCGCCGTGTTTCACGCGTGGAAATAAATCTCCGTAGTCGGTTGGCGACCCTGTCTCACCTATGCAAATCGGGCCATTGCTTAATTGACGAAATATTCAAATCGCCAGAAGCATTGAACGTACATTCAAATGATAATGACAACCCGAGCCTCTTCCTCCTTTTACAAAAGGTGGCAACGCGTTCTTCTTCTCCTACCTCTCGGTCTTCGTCTCTTTCTTCTTATTGTTATTCCCGTTCGTCCTCTTCTTCCTGTTGTTCTTTTTACAAACACCCCCCCCCCCCCCTTCACAGCGCGGTATTTCGAGACTGACTTCCAGATCCGTTGGCGATAAGAGCAGAGCGTTTGGAAACGTTTTGTGAGGTACACGTTTCAGGTTGAAGGGTTATCGATCGACTCGATACACTGATCTACATATTCGTAATGGCGGGCAAGAAGGACGCGTTTCCTTTTCGCGTGACCTTCATCTTGACCCTGTGGGCAACGTAGATCTGTTCACGACACACGGTCCCGCGTTAAATATAAATTGCCCGGTATTATTGTCCCACGCTGCCAACAGGAAGCTCGATCTCTCGAGCCTGACCTTTGAACGATAACGCACACTTCGTTGTCCCGGTGGTGGAGTTTTCGGCGCCCGGTTCAGGTCAGTGTGCGTTGAAAGGGTACTGTCATACAAATGGCAGATAAGGTTGGCGTTAATTAATGGTTCGTCGACCCGCGATTTCATTTATAATCGTCTTTTAAACTTCGAATTCCTTCAGTCTTCGATACGTTTGGTTGCATCGATAATTTATTCGGATCCCTCCGTCATTCTCGCTTTACTTAGACATTACTTCTCATATAAATCTGGTCAGATTTGCATTTGTATTTACATTGTCGTCGGCTCAATCGAATTTTCATGGACTTCCTGGTATTTCGCAAATGTATTCTTGATTAGGATACATCGTATTAATTCGACGCGAAAAAAAAAAAATTATTCGCATACGTTACCAGCACTGATTTAATTGTAGCTACAAGCGAAATCGCGAGGAGAGAAAAAAAATAGACGTTTCATTCCATTTACCATGCATATTCATTTTATTTACAATTCTTCGGGTTCAACCGTTTCGTTTTGCGGTTGCGCGACGGGCGCACGGTTGAAACGCGATTTGATAACGAAACGGTGACCGTCAGGTTGAGTTTCGAGCAGCGGAGAATTGTTTCGTGTTGTTCGATTGCCACTGCGCGCGTCCGCTGCAACCGCTCGTGGCACACGAGAAGCTTATGTTCGGTTCTACAATTAATTAGTGACTCGGTCGTACAGTGTATCGGCAAGAACCTGGTCATTCGCGATGATCGAGTACCGTTTTGCCCAGAGTACACTTACTGAAACGAGATGTTAGGAAATTGTAACACCCTCCGCGGAGTAAACGAAAAGCTGTTCTCATCGAAGATCATTTTCGGGAAGTCGTCTCGAAGGTTCCAATCGCTATCTAATCACTAGAGATTTTTCAGACTTCGAGTTTGTTATTTCGTCCGGTTGATAAATCTGGCGTTGAGCCCCTAAAATTCGTCGGAAGAATTATATTTATCCAATTAAATGTATGCCAACATTAATCGCAATTAAATTATAAATAGCCGCACGGATTAATTACTGTCAAACGGAAAAGGAAAAGGGTGTGCATTTTATTCTAACAAGTAACCCTGAACGTCGTAGACGAAAAACGGAGAGGGAGATTTATCGGGGTGGCGGTGATGAAATCATCCCGGAAAAAAATTGAAGAAGTCACCGTCGTTACGTCCACGACGGAGAATGAAAAACTCAGATTTCGCTTGACGAGCGTCGCGATGCACTGCGGAGGTCGGCGCCGCAGCAGCGAATCATCAGAGACCTTGTAGACCTTGGATATTAATGATATCTCCGCGGCGTATTCACGATCCCATTAAACCCGTGTCGAGGTGACTTCCAGCTTCTGATTCAAGAATGAAAAATCGTTAGCCTTCGTTGAATAGATACGATATCGTTCCACGATGAAGCGGTGCGCTTCGAAATCTTGGGAATTTTTGCAGTCCTCTCACCCAGACCTTGACTGCTTCACTGAACCTACAAGTCGCAACGTATCGTGCGCTTAATGGAAAAATAGCTTGTCAATAGAAAAATTCAGTCACTTGAGATCTGTAAGCTTAGACCACTCAGGTATGTGTTCAGAAAAAGGCGTGTATCAATGAGCAATTGGATTTTCCATTCCTTTGTCGCAAGTAGTAGTGGAGGTGAAAAGAAATTTCTTCGTCGACTATTTTGATTTGAAATTCTTTATGACTGAGTCTAAACTAAAAGTTTCCTTTATATTGATGTTTGAATTGAGCTTGAAAGAGAGATAGCAAAGTGACGAATGCCTTTCCGGTACTCCAGACATAAAATACTTTACTCGACCATAATAATCGAGTGCCACGTTATTTTAACGAATTGCTTTAATTTCCATGAAAATCTACGAAAAAAAAAGGAAGAGCCATCTCAATTTCTAAATCCTAAAAAGGAACATCTCGCCACAAACGGTACACGCACCCGTCGTGTTGAATAAAACATAAACTTCAAGTTTCTGCTTTGCATAATTGCGCGGATATTAGCCTGCCGCAGTCTTCGTGAAATAAGGAAGAAAATGAAACGGAACACCTTGTACATACAATGTAATAATAATAATTATTATTATTAAACGGGCCGGTACCCTTCTTCCAAAGGCGCATAGGTAATCCCGTCGAGGGACACAGAATCATAGCACAAGGTAGCGTTTAAACTGTCGCAGGATACACAGTTATAAGCAAATGCTTAATCTAATTTACCGCGACGAACTTCCCTTACCTGCGATTCAAACAGGAGTGAAGTGCCATCAAAGGAGTTCATTCCATTCAACGAATCTATTTGCAAGCTCCGATAGTCCTAGTAACGACGTCCGTGTGCTTAAATGGACGATACTTGCCCGTTTTCGATCCAGCTTCTAAGATCATTTAGATCCTCGGCACGGCGAGCGTCGCGACGTCCTCAGCGTCTCTCGCAGACTTCGCGGTATCAATACGCACGTCGCGGAAACGACGTCGGAATGTGTGCATTCCACAACGGTGGTGCATACCGCGCTGAAATCGATACCGGCGTCCCTCCGTTCGTAACCTACATCCTGCGTCGGGGCGCGTACACACGGTCGCCGGCAAAACGCATTGTCTCGCGGTTCACCATTCTTCTGAATCGTTCGCGCTATCAGCGCCGCGAACGAATGAAACGGATTCGATGTTCCCACTCGCCGCTTTCATTTCGCGGCTGCCGTGTTACGCGACTTCGACGGCGCCGTGCCAACCGGCTGTTTGCGGGCCCGCGGTGCTTACGCCGCTGCCTCTTTTTTATTTTCCTCCAATTTTTTCGACGGTGGAATCGCGAACTTTTTCTTCCCTTTCATTGGGGCTGGTTATTTATCGAATGGACCGCGGGTGGCCGGTTCCGTTTTTGCGGGCTCCGTCGGTCGCTGCGAAGGGCCGTGTTTAGATATTGGGAATTTTTAACTTTCTGCGCACCGGGCTGCCTTTGGCACGAAACGAATCGATAAATGAGATTGGAAAATTGCTGGCGTTGGACGGTGTTCGATTGTGAAATGGGGGTTGTTAACGATACAGTCGTTTGTTGATCGTTCGTAGAATTGAACGCCGGCAGGATATTTTATAATGCTGAATTTTATATCACCGGAGGTAATTCGAATTATCTTAACCCCATTTCTGCAAGGATAACTTCGTTGTCCATTTGAGTCGGCGTTATGCTCGGCCCGATCCGACCAATGAATTAACAAAAGGTTATAAACAACGAGCGAGACATTTTGTTTGAATTATCTGGCATTGTTACACCTTGCGACGTATAAGTATTTCATTGTGAAATTGAATATTACAATATTCGGCACAGACGTAACCATCGTTTCTATGCAGGCCTACTATTAAAGCGACGAAAATTGTCGCCCTGCTATGCAATAAATTGCATCTCTACGCTGCAACGCTGCAGATATCCAGGCATTTATTGCGATCAGCAATTCCTCTCCGTTCTCCTTGCAATTGGTCGAATTAAACTAAACTTTTCGTGTCTTTCGTTTCTTCAATCGGCCCTCGCTTCGTACAAATGCGAAACTGTATTTTCGCGCACGGAACGATAAACTCATTTGGTTGGCACGCGGTCGTCGACGCTGCGCCGGGGCGCGTACTTAAAGCCCGTATCGATTACGCGAGGTTTCGCGCGTCGCGTGTACGCACGTACTCACACGCGTCGCCATTCATTACCCGTTTTATACGGTGCAATATAAATCACGCATGGACCGTTTTAATTTTTGCGCGCCTCGCAATGACAGCGGTTTTTTTCGTTCTCCCCTCGCCCCGTCCACGCCCCGCGCCCAGTCGTTCCTTTTTTTCCCCTCCCCCATCGCGTATTTGCATGTAAAACACGACACCGACGAGCACGGTGTAACGCATAAATATTAACCGTGGGCAAAGTGTGCACGCGTAACGTGTCCCATCGCGCCATTGCTGCCGACAATTTTTCAGACGGCTCTCGTTAGAGGGTTTCCCTTGATTTTGATGCAACCCTTGTAATTCAGTTGGCTGTGCATATCATTTAAGACTTAAGGGAATTGCTATTAGATACTTGCAAACACTGGCTACATTGGCAGAGAATTCGCGTGTCTGCTTCTTAAAGGAAACAATGAATTTCCGTTGTTAATACATTTTTATTTGTCGTCGCGTTTTCAGTTACCTTTAAAAGTAGCCGATTCAGACGAATTCGACCCTAGGATTGGCAGACAGACCCTCGTCTATAAAATCCAGTAAAAGTAACACGACCGTGATTCGGTACAGAGGACAAAGTGCCAAGATGTTCCAATAATATTTTGCAAATCGTTTTCGAAGCACCACCGCCGAACCCCCATCGGAAGGGGTCGACCGAGAACCGGCCGCGCGTTCAACTTCTACGTGGACACGCTCGTATTTCCCGAGCATCGTCCCCAACGCGAAACTCTCAATCGGAAACTCTGTATGCCCAAAGATGTACCCAGTTCGCCACAGCTCCATCTTACCGATAGCCTCGCGAAACAATAGCCTCGAAACTAGGCAACGCAGAGATAGTTTCACGTCGAATTTCGCCTCGGCCAGCGCTACCAGAATCTGGTTGACTTGCTAATTTTAACTCGACCGTGACATCGCGCCAGCATCGTTTCTCTTGCGATTCGCTCGCAGTTGTCCGCTTCCACGGCGACGGGGACGAACGTCGATGATGGAGAAAACGGAGGAACGGTAAGAAAAGATGAAAAGGATAAAAAAGAAAAATGGTAAAAATGAAAAGAAAGAGTTAGATCGGTCGCGGACGAACGGGTTAATTAAACCGCTGGTTAATTATCGCGACGTATCGCCGGTTAATGCGCGCGCGGACTTTGCCGCGCATCGTCGAGCTGGCTCGAGCGGGCGAAATGTAATTGGAACGCACGCGGCCGGGCTGACAATCGTAATTAATCGTGGCGATACGAACAACGGTGTATCGGCGCGATATTGTTTGTCCAGCGACACGCGGGACGCGCAACAAATACGAGCCCTTTAGCCGGCTGATTTTTTTCTGGAAACACCGTTTCCATGGTGCACGCACGAATTTTCGTCTCGCGCGCTCGAAAATCGCTCGGTCGATTATGTATCTCATTGCCCCCGATTTTCGCGCCTGGGGCGCGCGCCTCATTCTTAGCGGAGCTTCAAATCACTGCGCGAGTTTCGTGCAATTATGAGCGTGTAGTTTCGCCCGTGACCGCGGACGCGGTTTATAAGACAGCAGCCCTTGTAATAGAGCTTTGATATTTTATTTTAACCGCGGCTGGATCGACGTAGGTAATTTGTTATTCCGGAAAAAATAATTTTCGACGAGGCGTGGACGATAGTAATTGCGATTTTTGTTAAAAATATATATATATGTTTATAAAGTTTCTATTTAGTGATATACATTAGGGATAAGACGGACAAAGTATTGATTAGGAAAAGCAATTATTTAGCTTAATTATTAACGATCTTCGGCATAGGCATTCGATACGTCTTTCCTTGTTCATTTTGCAAATTCGATCATTTGTTTTGCTGCATTCCGTTTCATCGTGACTATGTTATTCTGCCCACTCAAATGCACTTGCTCGCACATTTAAATATCGCTTTACGATTCGACGAACATTTAAATTAGTATTGCGATTGCATTTTAATTAATTAACATTTCTATCGACTATCTGCGTGTTCGTACGTAGACTTCTCGTGTATTTAATGAAGGCCGCGTGGTACTCCTAGAACGTTTGAATATTTTCAGTAGCTGCGGACTTATTGTTAGTGAAGGGGTTCTCTTGGTTCGTAGAACAATTTCTTGTGACTTATGAGCTATAGCGAGACGATTAGTAGAATTTTTCCATGCAATATAGTAAAATATAGTAATTGAATGTCAAATCAAATATGTCATTACACAGAAAAGTAGTTGATTATGTACTGTGTTATTAGTTTACTGTTCGATCAATAGCAGAATCTCGACTAATGGTATAGATTTCCATCCACAATTATCATTTTATTACGATTCTTGCGTCATATTAAGAATCAGAATAACATACGTGTTCCTTGTACAAATGTATCTTAAACAAACAAGAAAATAATTTATGTACGTAATGACCCATTGCAGCAGAAGTTGTGCCGGAATGTTAGGGCATAAAAACGGGATTTCGAATTCATTTGATTGCTTCCATGTTCTCCATGTGGCATTACCTAAGCGGACAGTTACATAGTAGCATTTATGACAATCCTTTGGCCGTCGTTTACGACCGTTAAATATAACCTTTCGAATGCGAAGCGATTTGTCTTTGCAATTACCGCATACATATTATTGTTGCAGTACCAATGGCCGGCCAGCAAAGAGAACAAAAATGCTTAGACAAATGATCAATGCAAATTTATTCTACAATTTCTCTCGTGAATCTTTGTTACATGTAATTTCATACCTATTACGCGTATGTAATTTTCATTCGGATCGTTTTGAAACTGTCAATCACAGTTTCCTATCTTATTTCCAAAGTTACTTAATTATTTAATTATCTAATTGTACGCGTGAAATGTATTTCAAAACGACTTCCGGCCGTACGAATTCGCACTTGTCTATTATTGTTTCACTAATAGGAAGGGGCGAGAAATTAATTTTCAAACGGTGCCGCAAAGTCCCAGTATTAATTTGCAACACAACTTTATTACTCATAAATCATCGTTCACCTTCACCACGCGTGCTCTATAAAATATTTTTCCATGTTCAATACATGCAAGCGAAAAGTGCACACGGTTCATATTTATCCTCTGCGGCAAACTTCCAAAGAAAACACCATACATCGACACATGCAAACCCAATCACTCTATTTTTCTCTCCCAAAATACGCACCATAAATAATTCCAAAATCAACTTCGTTCACAATCAACCGCGGGAATTTACCCAATAAAATCCGCCAAATTCTACGCCGTACATTCTCTCTGTTAATTCTTCGAGGCCTGAATTACGATACCATTACCTTCTTCCAACAACTTTTATTCCGGATACTTCACGAGGTCCCAAATAGAACATATCCTAACGATACCAAAACGTGTGGTTTTTGTGTTCGCCTAGAAACAAGATCACAATATCAAATTTTTCACACTGGATAATTCTTAATTAACAATTGTCCGTTAAAAAATACACAAAATAAATTCAACTTATTCTATGTAATTACAGGACATTAATTATTTTAACGTGAAATCGTCAATTTATACGGTTGGCTCTAATAATGGTAGCATGTCGCAAGACTTCAAGAAGTACATAGTGTGCAACATACTTTCATTCGTCGATGTAACTTCACGACATCATTTTACCACGTTGCTGTCGAATGGCGTTGTACACAGAACGTTTTTTCAAAAGCAAAAACAAAAACAAAAACTGAGGACGATTAACGTAGTCGTACGTTTTTCTTAAAAAAAAAAACAATACATTAATTCCACTGGCCCAATACAGCCCCAAAGAACATATTACACCGAAATCAAATTCACTTGCGTTCCACTGATTTCGAACTCCGTTTCCATCGCTCGTTCCAAGTTCTCTACTTTCAAACGACGTGCGATCTTCAACCCTCCCGCGCCCGGCGAAACGTTAATACGAATGGCACTTCAAAAGCGCCTTCATGGAACAAAGGGTTAAACAAAGTACATACATATTCACCCCGATATCCGCCCAAGAACTAGCGATCCGGCCGATCGGAGCTGCAGACGTTCGTTCCGCCGCGCTGGCATGTCGCCGAAACACGCGAATTCGAACGTTCCACACAAGACAAGACAAGAGTGGACCAGGCGTATTTTTGGTCGGTCCTCCACGGAACCCCGGCTAATAATGACCGCTTCGAGGAACTATCGGCCGCCTTCTGGAACTCATAACTATATATTTGATCCGAGCCAGATAAACATTGCTCTCGAAAATAGTAGCCGCGTGCTCTCGCCTCGTTCACCAGCATGATACATCTTCGTAAGGTCTCCGTCGCTTTCCTCCCGACTTTGTTTCTTTTCTGTTTGTCCTCTTCCTCTTCTTCTCTCGGCCAGCCGAAGGAGCGTCGAGCGTATGCAACAGGGCAAGAGTGTATAACACTCTTGTCCGTGCAGACGGCGCTCATGCGCTCGAGATCTCTCATCTGCTCGTTCGATCTCTCGTACGTTTCTTTCGTACGGGTCGAGATAGCTCCACTCTAAAGATAGAGCCGGTTGTTCTGCACGCGTTTCGTATTATGCCACCATTATCGATAAACCGGATGGCGGGTGGATATTTTCGGCTGGTAAAAGCATCCTCCTTGGAGGCGCTCCGTCGTTGGTGGGGTAGGAAAATTTCTTCGAGCGGGGAGGGTTGGACAAGATGTATTCGCCCGTGTTATTTCTTGGAACGGGACTCGAAAGTCCTTTCGAGCGTTGGATAGAATTTCGTTAGTTTCGAACGGCGGAAGGGGGTCTATCCCGTTGAATTTTGTAAATCGGGGTCGGTGCTTCATCGGGGGTGGAGAATTGATTTCTCGAAGGGGCGAGTGACGCGTGGAATTCGAGGCTTCGGGGAGCCGGTTGAAAACGGTGGTAATTGTAGTTAATGTCACTTGACTTGCACGGGGGCCATTTGTTTAATAACTTTTGCTGGTCGCCGTTCGCCGATTCGCGAAACTCACTTTCGTGGATGTCCGACGGCGCCCGAAAGGAAATGACTTGGCTTAAATACGCCGGGTAGAAAGTGTGTTGAATTATGAATATTGGAAACCCAATTTTCTTGGACAGAAAGTATCATTAATATTAATCAAAAGAAATTAGAAATTTCTAACGCGCGTCCGCATTATGATAATCTCGCCTAACTCGAGATTGAACGAAACGCGGAAATTCATTTATCTTCGATTCAAGTGATGGACGAACAAAAAAAAAAAGCGAAAGAAAAAAGGAAAACTCGAATGTCTGAGAGCTGCCTGATTAAGAATGTAGGAATCTCTCGGTATCTGTGATCAACAGTCCGTTGTTTAAACGCACCCTCGGCGAAACTGTTAACGGCGGCGTTCATTGCGGCGTTGAACATGGAATTATGAAACCCGGTGAAGAGTGTGCGATAATCTGGTCCTCGACACGCTGTTTAACCATGGCTCTCCTCTCTCTTTCTCTGATGTTTGGCGCAAAAACAGGCCGTGATCCGGGTGCAATCGCACGACTGCAAATAACTCGACTTCTGGCCGACGTGGGATGCTCGAAGCTGTAAACACGCTTCTCGAATTGAACGGGAGCCCCTCTTGCTTCTTGTTGGCCGGCAAAAATCTCGACACTTGGTTATCCGCTGGACAAGAATACGAGATTTCTGACACCTTGGTAATGAACTGTGTTCGATTGAAAGATTGGTCGAATCTCTCGAAGCCTTCGACTAAAATTCTTTGGTCCCTTTTTTTTTGGGCGGTTTGGGGGGTTGTCAATATGTTACGTATCGCGTACGATAATAGAAACAGTGATCGTGATTAATAATAATTCTTTAGAATTGTAAGCTGTTCATTATTCATTCGAATGTAATTTCTACAATTTAAACAATGAATGCCGCACAATTGCCACGACAATGATTAACAACAATTCCTCCGTTGATTCTTCTGAATGTAGTTAACAAATGAATAACCGAAGCAGCATAAGTGGAACAAGATTGTAACGCAATTGCATTGCGCCAGAACGCACTGCCAACGATTTGGGGTGTTCAAATCGATTGATACCTTCGGGAATATCCAAATTATGATCGACCGATGAAGAATTTCGCCGATGTGAAAGTTCGGCAGAGCTTCCGTTAATTCGCAAATTCGTCAAATGAAATTTCTTATCTCACGACGCGTCGCGACGTTCCTTTTAACCACTGCGATGTATTTCACGGCACCGCGAAGAAACGAGAGGCTCTCGAGGCCTCGACGTTCGATATTATTCGAGTTATCGGCGATACCGTAGCCTGCCTACAGTGCACACACCGCTCTATTTTCCGCGGAGCCAGCCTCTGGCTACTTGTTTGCGCAACCGCGCGACAATAAAATTCGTTTACGAGTGCATTAGGTCCGCGTGCACGGCTTTGTGCGATAGCCACTTCCGTTCCACTTGTAAATCACGAATGTGGCACAGTGTCATTTCTCCGGATTCTTTTCGTACGTTCTTATTCTGACCTTGCGATTCTTCATTTCGGTAATTATCGGTGATCGTTGTAAAACGAATTAATTCCATGCGCTGGTAGGTAGTCTGACTATTTATCGTCATTTATACGATATCGCGCGAAAGATAGTTGCAAAATTAATTTCGGAAACGGTGGTTTAATAAAATATTTGATTAAATTACTGAACATAAATTCGGGGACAGTTTAATACGAATTCTTTCTTCGAAAATTTTAGTTGCAATTTTGTATAGAGAATTCTTAAATGATTTATGGGGATATTGGATTGTCGAAGATGTTAAAGCGAATCGTTCTGCACGATGTGTCAGAATATGACTCTTCGTGTATTTGGCTGGACTGCCAAACGTACCTTGTGCCTCGATGAATACTACAAACGCGTGCAGAATATTCAATGTGTTGGATTTGTAACTAAAGAAACGATAATCGAGGAATTCAATCGGACCCAACGTTGGGGGTTAAAAAAATGGTGTACTTGAAAATTAGCATTGCAATCATTTTAATACCATATGCAACGAACATCTTAGTCAGCATTAATTTTTACAACATTATCGACAACAGTTCGCATCGATTTCGCAATTCGCAATGTCGTAATAAAGCTATTTATCACTAGGCGCAAATCCAACGGGGTAAAATGTCTCCTCGTTTCTGGGCGTATTATCGATTCTCTTTATATACGTATTTTTAATACTTAAATTTCATTAACCCCGAAAGCAGGAGCGTAGAAAATTTACGAGAGTCTCCGGTCTCGCGATATTCGGATAAGAAACTTTTGTCCCATAATAATTCTTAATTAGAAAATGTCTACAAATATGTACAGCGTACTTCGTTGTTCCCCAATCATTAAAAAATATCACTGCTGAAACACTACTGTGTTCTATACACAAATACTTTAAATAATGTCGAAAAGTCCCCAGCATAAAAATCGATATTAACGAAATCTGTCTATTATATCAAATTTCAGTAATACCATTATAATTCAATATACTTGCACGTATATCATTAAATGAATTTTTCGATAACCTTCTGATAATATAAAACACTGATCTACTGAAACGAACGACATCCTCCCAACGATATAACGCGATTCATAATTGCGCTCTTCCTTGTTCGAGCCGCAGAAATTAATCCACGTCCGCAGCATCGTCCAAATTAGTCCACTTCTTGAATAATTAGGTTACTCTAGTCTAGCAGCCTAACGCGAAACCCGACACGCTGTTTGTCGCTGCTTTCTGAAACGCATGGACAAGGTCGATTGCACATTATCGCTGTACCTACATACGCACGTACCGTCGATATTGCATAATATGCTTCTCGGTTCAGCTTGCGACTTTGTCGTTTTTATCGCTCTTAATTTTTTTTTGTCCCACCGTTGTTCGTGATTAATTGGACACCGAGCCGACGAGGAGAAAATTGCCCAGAAACGATCAATCCCTGTAATAATTCTGATCGATCTGTTTAGTGCAACTTCGATCGTTCGATGTACGAACACGATACAGGGAACTGTTACAAGTGAAAGGGAACATTAGAGTTACGAGTCACGTTTTTTGGCTATTTCTGAGGTATTATTGATGCGGATGGGTGTAGCGTTTTAAAAATTAGACTTGCTTATCGCAAACCTAAATTCTAAGATTAGTAATGCCACGGGTGTTTCATTAAATAGGTAACCGACGAAATTAATTTCTTTAGGTCAGTCAAAGTTTTGTTGGGCAAACTTTAATTGGGTTTTTTATACGTTTAGTTTGATTGCTAACACAGAGGGTGATAATGTTCTTGGGCTGTTTAAAATATTTCTTAGGTAATTTATAATGTTTCTAATGTATTAAGGTGCAACTTAAAATAGTCAGAACGATAGCAGTGCAAATGAGAGGATGTAATACATTTCCTCGAGCGTTTGATAATTATACCATTATGTTGCAACCAATGTCTTTCTTGCCATTCCATCAACCATTGTGAGTTCAGATTTACAACTTTCAGGCGTGAAAACGAATCAAGGTACAGGGTGTTCACGTTTAACAATCATCAGTGCAAATGAATAATGCTGGATTGACGAAATCTTCAATTGTTAATTACCGTCTCATTTTCGAGGATCCATGAAACAGAAGCTCGCGCCGCTTATCTTGCCTCGTGATAGCAGCGCGATAGAAAGAGGTTATTAAACCTCCGGAGCGGGACGGAAAGTGAAGTCAGAGAGGGAGAGAGCGAGATTCAGCGACAGAGAGGCAGCGAAGTACAGAGGGAGAAAGAGTAGGCGGGAAAAGAGCCGGTCGACGTCTGTGTGCAGTCAGAGGGTGGCTGTCAGCGGGGGTGGCATCCCCGAGAGCAGTGCCGTATCAAACAGAGCCGTGGCCCAACCGAGATCGATGCGTGGCGCGGCTCATCACTTATTTATGCCTTCATTACTGTAAACAATGCGTCTCCCTTTGCGTCCGGCCTCTCTTTTTCCCTCTTTTTCTGTCTCTCTCTCTTTCTCGCTCCATCTCGTTCAATTCTCCCTGCTTGTCAGTCCGTCGACGCCATTCCATCTCGTCTGCCGATCCACCGGGTTCGGTTACCATTCGCCACGGAACCCGTCCATTCCCAAAAGTAACCCTTGTTGCAGTGGTTTTGAATCTCAGGCATTTATTTCTGTTTTTCCTTTTGCTTTTGGTGGTGGCGGTAAGTACTGGGCATCGCGGTTAATTAATGGGGATGAATCACAGTGTTGGTCGTTTAATGGTAATATTGTAGGTTTGGTCAAAGGGCTTTTGGAAATTGTCGAATTTAATGGTGGACGTAGGCGGATGTAGAACGATAGAGATTTGGATGAATTTTAAATTATTGTAAATTATTAGGCATTGTTATTAACCGTTGATCGTGGCTGTTTGTATCGCTGGTAGTTGCATATAATTTACGACTGTATACATTCAAACATATTAATAGCCTGTATATTAATAATACGTATATTAATAGCGTAGAGAACATTGCCCCCTTTTATTTGCGTTTTCGCAGTGGACAAGTGCTCCAGGTATACGCTGCGAATATTACGTTACCAGTCGCGTGCAGAATTTGTATCTCTCTCCCAACCGATTTCCCCGATGCCTCGTCGACCCACGCATTTTTTATCAACGCCGAAGAAATCTTACCGCAACAACAACAAAAGAGAAGAAGAATACAATACTGAAAAGAATTCTCGCTTACGTTTCCATTGAACGATAAACAAATTTCCAAATACGCTTATCGCATCGAAAATAATCATCCCTTGAGGGTCCACGCTTGGCCCCACATTACTCTATCGACCCAAATACCAATGGTCACCGTCAATCCAGCTTAATTCCCCCGGTCAATCCTTTCCCAGTCCGTTTCCCCGGGTCTCATCGAGGGCCAGCAACCAGGAAGAATCCCCAAAGTGAACGGTCAAGTGCGGCAACGATACCACCATCCACGGTGAATAATTTAGGGATGCAATTAAAAGGAACGAGTCGGCCACCTACGACATTAACGTTCATTAATAAACCACGAATGGACGAGCGAAGAAGCGAGAAGCTGGCCGGTTCGGCAGCAGAAGAGAAGAGGCTGCTGGTATCGCGAGCAAGCCGGCGTTTTCAATTAAAATGCCGACATCGCCGCATTGCAGCAGTCTGCGTCGGCGTCGGCGTCGCGCGTTACGTGTACAACGTGGCGGCCCACGCGAACCGGCGCCGCGACGCTACACGACGCGTTATCCGCTTTTCCGTCTTCATCGTCGCGTCCTTTTTAACGGACGCCATACACCACCACCACCACCACCATCATCGTCGCATCCACCCATGGTGATCCCATCATTCGACGCCAGCCACTGTTCCTCCGCTTTTTATTACCGCCCTTGAATATTGCCCACGGTGTCTGCGTCTGCTCATCTGAGCTATCACCTGGACGACGCGACGCAAGATTCTCCTTTACCCCTTTGTGCCTGGCCTTTTTGTCTTTATACTTTGCATTTAGTCCGAGGGTGATTGAAGGGACGGTGGTGTCCGTTTGGAGAATATTGAGAGTCGGTGGTTGGGAGGGGCTTGGGGGGAAGCTTTCTAATAGGTTTAAAGTGACGTTTAGGGAAACGGGGGTAGTAATAATAATTATTGTTGTATATTTTTTTTTCGACGTGCATGTGTTGTATAATATTGGAATTATTGCATCGCTGTAGGTGTCCGACGAAAATATATAATTGCATCTGTATATATTGTGTGTAATGAAACAAGGACGAAGTGATATATTATCAGGTGTAATTCAGTGGTAGTCGGATTGAATTTTACGATTTTCTGTGATAGCAAAAAGTATTCTGTGACGCATTACAGTTGTCTATGAAATTGTAACATTACTGCAATCGGTATGTGAATGTAGATGTAGCTATATCTTATCGTCATGTAAATATTTCCACTTTTATCGACTGTCAAGAACAGTTATTTAACAAAGGCTTATTCGAAGTTCCTCAATTTGGAACACACATTTGTAACAATACATTCGCATATACACATGCATAATATATGGGGCCTCAGAAGCCAATCAGCGTAAGTACAACTTTCCAAACCATCTTCAAAACCGTTCAAAAACCTCTTTATTGTTCAAACATTCGGTTCAGAAATCAATTAAGTCGCCGTTTTCATACGTAAGCAGTACATGACATTTCTTTCCAGGTAATTTGTAAAAAAAAAACCTTATTTATCTCGGTTTGAATGCAAATGGACCTACACTGATTGGCTCCTGAACCCTCCATAGAACGTCCATATTGCGTGAAGAATTTTGTTTAGAATCAACGTAACCCGTTTCTATTATAATTAAAGCTTCGAGAAAACCGGGTCAAAGGACGCGCGGTTTAATTCATAGACCATCTTAGCACGAGCATGATTTCGGTCCCGCGGGACGATCGTGAATCTATCAAAAGGTAATTCACGCGATCTCGGGAGCATTAGCTAAATGAGAACGCTCTGCCGTGGCGTCTTCCCAGACTTCCACCATCGGAATTCTCGCACGGTCCCCTTCTGCAGTGATAAAAGTTTAATCGAGTCGAGGCATCGCCGTCGCGAATATCGAGTCACCGCGGATTCCACTTTGCATTTCGCCGACCTCGTACACGCCTTTCTCGCCAACGGGGTTCAACGAGTCTACGTTGCTGAGGGAAACGTTGACTTCTGACGACGCGGTGAGAATGCCTGGACGCTGATATGGCTCGTTGAAATTTCGAGACGCATACAGTATTGCGATTAAGCTATGTAATAGGCGGAATTGAGATTGATTGGGAAATTGTATTACGCGAGGGCTACTGTTGTTGGAAGTTTATTGAAACGAAATCGGTATCAGCTTAGTGTGCCAGTTTTTCGTACACTTAAGTCTGCTTTTAATTACCACCGCGCGTTTGTCTCCACCTAATTTATTTTCTTTTACTGTATTTTAATACTTTACTGTGCGGCTTTCTTTTTATTCGAATTAAAAGTTATTCAAAGATTTGCGTTCTTTTTGGGACAATTTACTTCCGCGAGATATATCGTCCGCGGATTATCCTGCTCGTGGAGGAGGGGGGGTAGAAAGATAAAACGACGCAGAGTTCGTGAACGAAAGTCATTTTTGTTGAACCATAAATTTCGAGCATAAATCAATGCGCAAGACTCGCAGAATCCATAGTCATAGGTATCGCTGTTGCGCGATGATCGATCTACCAACCGGAACACGGCGAAAAAAGTGCGCTCGATCGACGAAAAAATGATGTACTCGCTGTGCAAAAGCTAATCCAATTTTCCATAGAATCGCTCACCGAAATCGAACCGTGATCCAAGACAATATCGCAGCCGGTCACAAGCGCTCGTAAGTTCGCGAATATCGGCGACGAAAGATGCGTTGGTGTGAAAAAAGTTGGAATGCCACTTTACAGGACACCCTGGTGGAAACGGTTTCGTCGGGTCGTTCCTTATGGAGACGCGAGTTTCGCCGTTAAATTATCTGACCAGAAGAATCGCTCTGGACGAAGGAGGGGACGGACACGACTCTGCACGCGTCGTTACTAGATTTTACTTCGAAACTTTGATATTTTCGAGGCAGAATGCGGGGGCAGGTTATTCGGCTTTATTTCCGGGAAACGTGGTAAGTTGGTGTTGATGAGCAACGTTTTCGTGCCGGCAGGAAAATTGGGTGTAAAGCGTGCTTGGTTTCAGAAACTTTTTACCGAGGGATCTTCGGTTGTCGGTAGTAAATAGTGAGGGAAACGGAATTGTTGTTGTTTTTTGTTTTTTTTTATGTGGAATGGTAATAGTTGCGCTAACAGTTTGGTAGTTCTGTATGGCGGCTGTATAGTGAACCTGTGAACTGTCAGTTCAGCAGTGATCATCTTCGTTATTTTTGGAAGATAAGAAAATCGAAAGATATGTGTGTGTGTGTGTGTGTGTAATTGTGTATGTAGAAGGCATTTATTCTTTTCTTGTCTTTCGGGGGAATTCTTTAAAAGGAACTGTCCAGGATCTCCTTAATTGAACACCGTCAAATATGAATTATGATTTTTGTGACAGAGAAGTTGTGGACGCAAATTTATTTTGACATGACTGTTTATTCGCTGCAATAAATCTAGATTTTCGATTAAAAATATAAAACAGTGTACGGAATTAAATACACGTAGCATAAAGATATGTCTCAATAATAAACGTAAAGACGAGCTTTTAAGAATTACTGACACAAAATTGGCCCCAAAATAGAATCACCGTTTATTTCTTCAAATTAATATTATCTGTTTTATAACTTCCCCCTTGCTTCATGACTGCGATTACCTTTGCTTCCATGTCTTTTCCCATTACTTTCGCCACCCCTTTACACAAAACGCGAATCTCGATTTTAAACACACTGTGTCGCGAATATATGCATCGAGCATGCTCCTCAAAAAATTTGCCATCCATTTTCATCCCCGTCACCCACCCCGGCCGACGTGTGTTCCTTCACCATTGTTTCAACGTTTGCTTTGCACGAAAACTCTCTCTTTGCTTACGCTTCCTGTTTTTTATTAGAAGTAGAGCGATTTAGTTCGTGTAGAAACAACGAATCGTGTTCATCGAGCACGGACTTCAACTTACAAAATTGCAAACCAGATTATATGGTCAGTTGTAAATCTTTCTGGATTGTGTTTACATAGTTTGATAGTCAGCCAATTTAATGAATATTTTATTATTATTACTATTAACTATCATAGTTAAATACTCAAGGGTGACGATAAACTTTATCTTGGAAGAAAAAAATATGTGTATATATTTTTTCATTAACGTAAATCTGTCATCTGTCCTTTCTATGATAAAACAAGGATTTTTTTTTCCAAAAGAAATCCGTGGATTTATGTTTTTGCTGAAGGCTGAAAGGCTATAAGTGTTTTCACATGGTTTAAGAACGAGCTAAGGGTTACGGTGGCCGGTGTCAAGGAATTTTTGTTCTTTCACGTGTTTGCGTGAGTTTCCTTGCTACGGATTTAAAAGGTTCAAGGGTTAGGACCCAGCATACCGTAAATATTTATCCAGCCACTGAAGCTGTGTTTGAGAGATGCAGACTATACATACTATTAGTCATTCTAATTGCTGTTTAAATTTAACTTGCAGTGTATATAACTTTTACGATGTTTCGTGCTTCCCTGACTAATTATGGTCCCCACTCTTCTCTACAATTTCCCAGGAATGAAGCAGTCAAATGGTTAGAGGAACACGAGCATTCGAAGTCTGCACAGAATCAAAGAAAGCTCACGCAGAATCGTTCGAATTGTTCAACAATTATACAAGATTACTTGGCAAGGTCATTCTTAGGCGTTTTGTCAGAGTTGAAAGGCCGTTCAAGATTCCCAGATTATTCCAAATCATTCTCCTCGAACGCTGTCTAAGATTGCTGAATGGGCATTCAAATGTTATATTATTACAACAATAATGATGAAACCTTTTGTCAATCTTTTCCTGCAAAATCAACACCAGAAAACTGCAAAATGTAATATTTTGTTAGCCGACCAACGAAACTCGTTCGTTTCTTTCGAACCTCTTTTGTAAGACCATCGTTCGTCTACAGATTTAATGAAAAGGATAGCAACCATTAGCAGGTCACAAGGAGAGGTAACAGACAGTCAATGGTGAGCATGGGACCTCTAACTGCCGGTTCGCATCTGTGGCTCAACCATAAACCACTCACCTCTTGACACTCGAAGCACGTAGTATAATTTTTTACATTTCCACCCCACTTCACCCCTCGCCTGTACGATGCACGATTCTTGGATCCGCCGTATACGCGACCACGCAGCTAGCAACACCACACGCCCACCCTCCCTATCACCGACACCCTTCAGACATTCAGCGTTAAGGTTCTCGACCGATCCTCTCCTATCTCCCGCGTTTTCTTCTACTTCCTCTTCGAGGAACGCGTTGGACCGAAGTGTTCACGTGTTCATAAACAGAAACCCTTAGCGATATGAATAAAAAATTCAACAGTGATTGATTCACTGATAAGAACGATACAGAGCAATCCAAAAATTCCGTCAACAATCATCGCGAGGCCACCTCGAAAGATACAACCTTAAACAAAGTCTGACCCCGTTCCAACGAAAGCTTCCAGTTAAACGACCTCCCGCCGTAATTCCACCCCCATCGCCCGAACGATTCTCCTCCAGTCAAGAGAACAGTGCACGGCGGGGAGAAAAAAAGGACCGGCGAGCATCAGGCGGACGAAAATCCCAGAATAAACGCGGGAGAAAATCGATCGGGCCGGAAATACCGAACGGACGGTTTAAGGATGAAAAGAAAGGGTGTGGGGGTTTGTCCGCGCGCGCGGAGAGACAGGGAGAGAGAGAAAGAGAGGGAGAGAGAACGAAAGAGAGAGGCCTTCGAGCGAACCAGAGCGAAACGCGGTTACAGAAGTAGAACGAAGGACATGCATATCGAGTCATGGACGTGGCGCAGGGTTGAAAGAGGGCGGGTGGGCGAGGTAGAAGGGTGAGTGAGAGCAGAAAGACGGCGATTCGAAGGCTGTGACGTTGGGGGATGAAAACGGGTCGCCGAGGGACGCCAGGACGTGAAATGGAAGAAGCCCCGAGGACGACGGCGTGCCACCTCGTCGTCTCTCTAATGCAACATGACGCGATACGAGCGGACTTATGGTTCAGCCGGGGGCTGAAAAACGAGAGAAAAAGACGGGCTCGTCGGTGAAACCGTCCGCCACCCACGCCACCCCCTCTGCGACTGTCCATGGGAATGTTTCACCAATCAGAGGGCACCGCAAGTCGTCGTCGTTAATAAACGAGGCTGCGCCAGGGTGCATCGTTTCAGATGTCACGCTGATTTTTTCCGTGTCTTCTTTTTGGTAAGCCTTGCGCGAGCCTTTTAACGTTTCCACCAGTTGGATCGGAGTCGATTTAAAAGGTTTTTCGTACATTTTGGTATATGCGTATAGACGTTAGACAGATTATGAAAATAAAGGTTGCCTGACTGTGAATTAAATAGGGAAAAATCCGTGCAAATGTTGCTCTGTCTTATACCATATAATGTTAATACTTTTAAAGGAACAAATCCGTGAACAATTATTTTTATGGGTTTGGTAGTTCGAACGTTAACGAAGTCTAGCGGATGAGGACACATTTGAGGAGGTACAATAATTTTGGCAGGGCACAGATATTTCTAATTTGAAATATTGTTAGACGGACCAGGATTGCAGCAGATAATTTTTTTAAAGAAGATTGGTACATGATATTTTTCGAAGAACATCGACGGGGGTTGAAACGTAGTTTACATTTCGCGGATTTCGTCGTTGAAGCGGAATGTTTTTAAATAATCAAGCAATGTCGCTTTTAATTATCGTCGATTTTTCAGGCCATCTGTCTGCGTGATTAATCGAAAAATCGATGCGTCAGTCGATCTCGCACATTGATATAAGGGAGGCCAATCTAATTTCGCGCGGCCACGTTAAATCGTGATATTCTTCGGCGCGATGATATCGAGCGTGCCGATATTGCCTGGCTCTAATTTCTAATCTCATTAACTTGTAATGTCGTTACCGGGGCTAGATGCGTTCGAGTCTCCTCAAATATTGATCCTGGGGGTTGCGACGTTCAAACTCGTATTTCGATATCTAAATACTCGAATCAACATATTCGGTTCGAGCTTCTGGTTACCGCGGAATATGGCAAACACTTTGCCACGCGAACCGTTCGAAAATTGTTCAACTTCTTATAATCTTTGCGTCGTTCGTGGGACTACGATTTGGAACAACGTAGAGCTCCGACTGAGGAACGAAAAACTAACAGAACAGGTTTTTGGGAAACTTTATCCATACGTTCTATGAATATTACAAAGGTGTTTGCCATAAGATTCAAATACAATATGCTATATTATTCAAACCTATCCTGGCTGGTATTATTGGAACAAAGTAAATCTTCACACGTCTAAATTTGTCTTGACTACCAATTCTACTAATCACCGTTACCACGAACCGTACAATCCCACGGAGTTAAGCCATGGCGTTTTAACCGCGGGGTTAACCGATCCCATGGAGGACCCTTAGACTTCGCCGTCAAGCTGAATAAAACATTCGTTCCATTAAATATCCAGACTCACTTTCCGCGAAGGGAAAGAGGAACCTTCTAATCTGAATTTTTATTCGCCACGGCGAAACGTACCGCTCGCGAGAACGAACGGCAAGACTGGCGGAAGGTGTTTGGAAGAACGAGGTAAGTGGTGGAGAAAGGTGAAGGTGTGATCTTGCCTTCGAGCTATTGACTTTCCCCAGGGTGTAGGCCCTCTCCCCGTTCGGAAGGACTCTGCCTACTCTCTCCTGTAACTGAACAATCTCGAGTTGTATGTATTTTTCAGTCTGCCCAGGATCCCCGGAAGGCGCGGATACTTTGGGGGAGTGTGTCACGTCTGTTGCTTAAAAGTTTCGAACACCCATTCGGTTTACAATTTTCTCCTACCTTTATGATTAACCTGACTTCTGCTTATCATTCTCCTTACGGCCGTGCTAAGGATAAGGTAGCATTTTATTCGAACATTGGGGTGAACAATTTCATTCGAAACGTGGTTGCATAAGATACTTGTGGACAGAGAAGCGATACTTTCGCGGGACAAGCTGGCCAGAAATGATCGTGGACAATTTCAAACTTGAAATGGGACAATATTCAAACTGAAACGCTTATGAAAAATTGTACTGCATAGTGGTATATGTCTATCTCGGCGAAATATATCCATTTGACAAGTATTGTACTCGCTGTTCTGTGGAGATTAGTCCAATTTTTAGTCACTCTCTGTGTGACAAAAGATGGTATTAATCACACATGTTGCTTCCCATCCATTTGCATTGCAATAATGTGGGATCATTTTCAACCGTCTAGGCCACCGGTACATTTAGCTAGTAAAAGTATTTGGACCGATACAATTGTTTTCGAAATTCTAATCTGCTTAAAGTTCTGAGCTGAAGTGGCAGGCGGATGGATATCGGAGTAGGTGGCTGCAAGCCTCAGATATCGAAGGGGAACTTTGCTACTGGCTGCTGGTTGACACAAATCTTTGGGAGGAAAAAAAACGATCCTTACGGCGAAACCGACCTATTCTAGGCTCGCGGCCTTCCCACGTGTAATTTCGAGGCACTCGAAGGACTAATACCTCACGCTCGCTCTTGAAAAGGATGCTGTCGTGTTGACCTTAGCTTCTCTGACTAGGCTTTCAGGGTGCTCTGAGGTTTTTATTGGAAAGAGGAAGCTTGGCGGTTTCCTGGGTTCTCAGTGATGGTAATGGAAAAGCGTGCAAGAAGATTGGCAACATTTTAAAGCTTTTAGTAGCTAGACTTTGGGCACATGAGGTACTTCGAGTATAAACAATCTTCAATACAACTGGCAATTAGTTTAGTTGAAGACTCGAAGTCTGTTCGAAATTTTATCTGTAAGTAGATAAACTTCTAAACTGATCTTATCATCCCTTAAGTTTTCGTACACTTCGTGTCATGGTACCAGTATTTGAGATAATTTGCATGCCAATATTTTTATCGAAGAAATTTATTTTAATTTTGTCTGAAGTGTTCTATTCAGGACTACTGTTATACTGTCCCCTGTATGACCCAGTCTCACGATACTAATCATCCAAACGAACCATAAAATCTCTCAGGCAGGAAACTCTCAGATTATTCTGTTCGTCGGTGTATTTAGGATTCTAGCTACTGGAAACATTCGCAACACTGATACCGTTCGACGGTCACAGAATCCATCGATGCCATCCCATCGCTGCAGAATCGATAAAGTTGCTTGCGTCCTCGTTCGTTATGCACCTTCGAGATTATCGGCGAGTTCCTTTTGCCATTAGCAGGGAGAGAGGATCGATCGTATCCGTGGCTTCTGGATGACCCGGGATCCGTAGTTGCGATATCGTTGCTTATCGATTACCGTTAAGAGTGGTCGTTAAACAAGTTACCTACATATTTCTCAAAGGTAACAGTCTCCCTTCGACGAATTTTCCAAACATCTACTCTGCCTCGTGTATCGATTTTCAAAACGTGCACGAAGTTTCATTCTGCTTCGTGCAAGTTTCCTCGAAAGATACCCGGTCAGGAGTTAAGAAAATATGCAAAACGGTGAAAATTAGGTTCCTATTGTGCGCAAGACAATTAGGGGCAATTTCGACTCTCTCCAAACTTCCTCGCGTTTTCCTAATCAGATAACTCCTCTGAACTTTAATTGTTAACCTATTTATATACACCCATTAACATTTATTTAATTCCATCGTCGCGATTCAGTATACGCCATGGATCAAACGATCTTTCGGACAACAAAGTCGGTTTCCGTGAATTCTGTTATCAGGAAACCAAAGAAGAATATTATCTAATTAGACAGCTCGGCCGGATTTACCTCAGCGTGTCCTTCAATTTACTCCACTCGATAAAGGGTAGGTTTGTGTATTGCTCGACGATTACCAGTACCACTGACCGCGTACCAACGAAATATACATCCGACGAAAGAAGCGTCCACAATTTTCCACCACTCTAAATCAGACGTAATTGAACAACCGCACTGCTAAACTCGCCACCTCACGGGCCGGTCTTTTTTCCACGAACCACCCGAACCCCGCGCCGGTCCCTCATCAACAATTGAATTCCCTGTTTTTAACAAGCTCTCGTTCACCGAAATCCACAAAGTTCTCCGTTCTGGCCGCGCTGCAACAACCACGTGCCACGCGGACCAGTTTCGTCGATAGAAGCAGCGCTCCTGTGCGCAGACGAAGATACACAGAGCACGGGAGAAAGAAAGACGGCGGGATAGAGCGTGCAAAAGAGAGACCAAAAGAGAGAGAGAGAGGGAAAGAGAGAACGAGCGAGCGAGCGAGAGGTTGAAGAAGGAGTTGGCGGGGAGGAAGCAGTCCTCCAAGACGAGTGGTTTTGCGACGAGGACTCAGGTAGTGCCGAGTAGAACATAGCCTGCCATTACCGTGCTGCCTCTCGGGTAATGAAGGCGGCACCGGTGTCGACGACGAGGACGACGCTGCCGGCGTCGGCGTAGGGCACACCGGTGCAAAGTAACGGCGTGATCAATGCCGCAACGCTAATTAATTAACATTCCCTCGCGGAAGAGGTCTCTGGCAGACACACCTACACAACGATAGAGGGAAAGCACCCTTTCTCTTCATCCTGCACAACCACCACCATCCCTATCCTCCTTTAACCACCCTCGCACCCCCTGTACACCATCTCTCCGTGCCTCTATGACGTGTTTGTCCCTTTCCCCCGTACACGATCAGCTTACCACCAGGCCTCTCTCGGTCTGGCGTTAACGTTGTGTGTATGGATGTATACGTGTATGCATTGCACGTATGCATGGATGTATGTATGTATGTATGCATGTATGCATGTACATACCTCTCTCTCCTTTTCGCTCGTGCGACTTTAACGCCAACGATCGTTACTGTACCGCGATAACGACGACGCCGGCTACGACTAGCAGCCGGTAGAAATATTCCTGAGAGGATTATTCTGGGGAGAGAAGACTTGTGCGTTGGGTCTAGGAAACCGGTGGTTGGAAAGTGAACGAGGTGGGTGGTTTTACTACGGTTGGGATTTCGAGCGTGTGCAAATTGTAGTGCCGACGGATTATTATTATTGTTCTTGTTGTTCTTGCTGTTGACGTTTTCATTATGGATCGATCGATCGCTTTCGGATGTAGGTCAGGAATATTTGGCGCAGTGCCCGTTTCTTTAGATGTATAGAGTATGTATGGTAAAATGCGTGCGCCTTGGGACACAGTGATTCGTACTTCGTGGTTATTTGGACGTTGTCGTGAGAATACCGAAGGAATTCGGGACTGTACGGTGCGCCTAGAAATAATTCTCATGGACGATGCTACTTATTGATCATTCTGTTATCGAAAATAGAAACAAGATCGCTCGGAGCTTTATTTGTTTAATCGAGAACTGTACGGTTTAGGTGTGGTTTGATCGGTGCGAAAATAAAATTCCAAGTTAGCTTCTTAGATCGCTTAAAATAAGACGCACGGAACAATGGAGGCCAAAGTATTATGCTATCAGGTTATATTATTACTTTGGTATTACTTTGGTAACATCTTGAGACACAATTTCTCCAAAGAAAATTAGTTTATTTACGGTCCCGTTCCATTTTTGACGATTACAGTATTTGAATTACAAGATAGAGTATAGAGCAGTGGTGAAATCGACAGAGTTCGTGCAAATTGTCGGGGAATCGATCTTCAGAGTTAAGTTTATTTCAGACAGGCTGTAGACGTCATGGGTTCCCCATATTGTTAGGGGAATAGCAGAGCTTGATGGTGATAGCTAAGCGGCTTGCAAGTTAAGTGAAGCACCGATCGATAAGTATTTCCAGAGAATCCTTAACGCTAAACAATCCTATGAAATGTCCACTGGTGCCCCCGTTAGAACGCTCAGAATAACAAGCTACAATTCTTTATGTGATTTCGGAAAGCGCGTTCACATTTTCTCTCCGAGATCGTTATTATTTTCCACTTCTGGTTCTATTCTTTTCGCACCATAAAAAGTAT
Organism: Nomada fucata; assembly: GCA_948146005.1. Lineage (NCBI taxonomy): Eukaryota > Metazoa > Arthropoda > Insecta > Hymenoptera > Apidae > Nomada > Nomada fucata. The sequence goes on from OX411275.1 coordinate 14,068,637, forward strand.
TACACATAATAATTAATATCCGTTAACACTCTGCAACCAGACGAAATTTTATGCTGTTTCTCCTGCTTAGAGTTACGAATCGATCGTATCAAAATGATAGAAGAAGAACATGAATATATCCCGAAACAGTATTTCTAAAATGTAAACGCGCCGCCTAAATGTCCCCGTCTCTTTCATTTCGCTATAAACAAATCACCGACCACTCTCCATACTCCACAAACTAGTTCCCCCTCCCTTCTCGCATAAAACCACCAAGGATCCCCGAACGGCGTAACAAATCCCATCAACGATTATCAATTATCGAACCCGCTATCGATTAATCGGCGCCGCAATTCCCTCGATAATTCTCCCGACGTCTAAACCATTGCCGCGAGTATATAGTCCAGCGGCAACCCTTCCTGCACCGTCGAAAACACGGTCACAGAGAAAAGTAGGGAGGAGCGCGAGGGGGTCGGGCGCGGAGCGCGTTGATCGCGCCTCTTCAAAAATGAATCCGTCTATTTGCTTAAAAGCGGGCCTGCCTGGCTGCCGGCTTTTTCATCCGTCGCCTGACTATTTCACGAGGCAATCCGCTTTCACGCGAGCCGATAGCGACCGTTCGCTTAGACAGCCTTGCCCTCTCCGCGCTTGTTCCTCTCCCGTTGGATTAAATCGCGTCTCATCTTCCGGCGCGCCGGTCGATATCATCCACCTCCCTCGCCGCCGATGGAAGAACGTTGACCAGGAGACGACGAAACTTTGCGAGGATACACTTTCCGCACGAATCTCGCAGGGGTTGCGCGCGCAATCGTGCGACCCCTGCGTTTTACATGTGTGCGGGGGCGGCAGCGTAGCGCGGCGTTCTATAAAGTAGGACAGCGGAGAACGATACTCGCCGCGAGCGAGAACGGCCAGAAGGGAGGATGCTGCGAACTTTTCCGCGTCGGGATAACAATGGAAAATCGAAGATCTACGCGTTTCTCGTTTACGCTGGAGTCGCGGGGCGCAGTGTGCGTGCCGCATGCGCATACCTTCGGCGGTTAAATTGAACGGCTGCTTTAGTACTCTTATTCTGCTCCATTATCCGAAATCAACGGTCTTCTGGCACTTGGCGGCGCGATGTAACGCGATTAATTAATTCGCGCGCGTGCACTCGGGAGCTCGAGTGATCCGGCGCAGGCTGATTCTTTCGACGCCCTTCGCTTATCGCGGAAAATATTAGCCGAGAAACACGGATTCCTGTTTGCTCCCTGCTCGGCGGCGTCCCTTGTCCTTTCTAATCTCCAATCGTTTCTTCTGTCCGCTCGAGGCGTGATTATAAATTGTCGGTGCAAGTAGCGGGCAAATACGCGTCAACGAAGACTCTCGATCCGTCAAAATGTTGTACTCGACCCGATTTACGTCATCCTCGAATCGTAGAGACTTGCGAAGGCCGTGGCAAGAAAGCTTGGGCATTTTCGGCAGCCCCTTAATACTGCGCCGCGGAATTCGAGAACGAACGATGATGCGGAGATCACGGCAGGATCAGCTCTCTTGCGGCGCGAAGGAGTTTCAGAAAATCGATCGGCCACCGTTCTCTCTACCGTACGTTGCTCCGTGAACCGGTTTAAAGCTGTTCGACGCAGGGTGGTTTTACTAATTGGTGCTGAGCATCGATTACCGACCACCCACCATCCTCCGCCCTCTTTTCGTCTCCGACCGTGTCGATGCACCGTGTTTCCTCGTTCTCCCTCCGATTCCTCTGCCATATTCGAAAACTTCGCCGCCCGTAATGCGGCACTCGACTTCCTTGCCTCTATTCGCGGCGTCCCTATCGATGATATAGCGATCCAAGTGTGGGTACACGTCGTCCGCACCTTAATTGATAGTTTCTTACTAATAGTACGGATATGACAGGTGAATGGTGCGTAGATTATACGGGGCGGTAGGAGGAAGGGGCCTAAAATTTGGCGAGTTTACAGCACTCGCTGGGAGGAGTAAAACAAAAAGTCTAATTAACGTACATGTCCCGGGAGCAATCCTTGTGACGCAATTATTTTTGAACACTGTCGGGCTCAAAATTATGCACTCACGGTTGGGCAGAAGTTCCGCGATGATTTTTGGGAGTTGGGAAAGACTGGAATTGTCCGTGTCGCGTTTAAATGGAAGAAAGATTACTTTAATAAAAATGAAATAAGGTCGGCAAGATTTACCATCGGGCATAGGTGGCTCGAATATTCCTTCAAATATTAGGTTACGTATGTAATCGCGCGGAGTGGTTGAAACAGGTTGGGTAAGGACAATTTTTTGGTTACGATCGATTTTCTGTCGTTATGTAATACGTGTTTTGTAGACAGCAGACATTTTCTGGGTTGGAAATTGCGGCGTGGAATACGGGGGGGGGGGTGGATTGGTTCAATTTATTAGAGCGCTCGTCCGGCAAACGAAAAATTTCAGCATCCGGTTACGTAAGTTGGTCGGGTAGGTCTTGGGGTTTGCTTGTATTAGGGAGTCCAGGGTTACGGTTGCGGATGAAACGGTTGGAAAATTGCCGAATTTGAGATTGACAGGTAAACTAATAGGGATTCTGCATTTCTAATCAAGCGTGAACGCATGAAACATTATGTAGATCGTTTAAAAGCTTTTACAACAAGTATTAGGTTATCGTAAACAAAATTCTGAAGCATTCGTGGATTCTGTTCTGTAGAAAAAACGAAGAAGTCCGGGTATTCTTACATTTTTCGACTATAGCGCGCGAGGTACCGAGGAATGCAATCGCACAGGTGGCGGTGATGATCGCCAGTCAACATCTTCTGCTTCAGTTGTATATTATGAGAGAAAGCATTTCATTAAATTTGAAAGTACATTGGGATATTCTCAGGTGGCACTATCAGCAATTTATAACTTCGTATAATTGCCCCCATCGATATTTTCATGAATCAGTACATCGGTAGAACGGTAGAAGTAGCTCAGCTCTTGTAACAATTCATTAGGCGAACGTTAAATTTGAGTTCCTTCACGAGAAATATGAAAAAAATGGTTGCACTTAAATATTCCATTACAAAGATATCAAAGGACATAAAAGACGATAGCAAATCTTTCCCCGATAGTATTAACGATAAAAACGGCAAACAGTGTACACACCACCCGATCCCAAAAACGCCTCGAGATCTATAGATCCCGTTGACCTGCAGATTATTCCTGCACAAAGAAATACGTCTCACCTGTGTTCTCTTCGTTGTCGTCTCGCCGCTGACAGCCGTCGAAACTGGGACAAGTTTACCCACCCGTCCGGTCGTTAAGGGACGTGTCGACGCTCGAAGGAAGCGTCGCTTCTTGACGTCTTCGTATTCATAATCATGATCCACTTCAAGAAGCTCGATGTCAAGACACTTGGACGGTCGAGAAAAATCGGCGTTCCTCGGGGGGGATTTTTATTTTTTCCCTTTCGTCGCGGAGACCTCGTTTCTCGGAGGGCAGAGTGTGCTAGAAGCTGGTAAACAGAGTGAGCAACGCCTACACAATAATTAGCACGCGGCGGATGACGGCCGTGACGTTCTCGTGGAAACCGAGCATGTGATTAATGACGAGTTTACCGGCTTCTTCGCCATTGTGCCGACTAATTATGCTCTGGTCGCGCGGCAGACCTACTCCACGGTGCAACGGGCTAACCTACCCCTTGCTTGGACCGCGGGTGCAATTGGACCCCGAGATACGAGGCTGAGAAGGAAGGGCCAACATTTAGCGCCGCCGTGCTTGGCTGTCTTGGTGATTCACGGGGCGAAGTTACGGACGATTGTGCTGGGGTATTTCGTTACGTCGAAGGCGAGAAGATCGTTTTGGATCGTGGGACGAAGGTGATTTTTTGGGCGCTGTGCGCGTGGAAACGTTTGGAAAGTTCTTAGAGTTGGTCGCAAGCAGTGGTCGATTCTGTAGCGTTGCCTCTTTTGAATTAACTATTTTTTGGGGAAAATTTTGATGCACTGAAATCTGTTCACGTGTTACTTAATTTATATTGTAGGATATATATCAATTACTGTTATGAGTGTAAGTTATGCTTTTTAGGTGGTTCTTTAAAACTACATAGGTGATCAAGGCATGGTTTCATTCAAATTTTTCAACGGATTGAAATTGTCGCCAGTCAACTGATTTACGAATACCAGATGCAGCATTATCTTCTTCTATCTTTTCTCGCGTAAATATACTTCGCCGATCACGGACGCCTTCAGATATACCAGCATACCCATATCCACCGACGTAGGTGTTCCTCGCTGCACTCGTCAGTCACTAATCTGGCAAGATTTGCCTTTGGACTCGTCACTTCCATCGCAGCGCAAAGAGTAGTGCTCGGTCAAAGTACCAAAATGTCAAACCACGTTGAGGGATTTCAGCATTCTCTCCCTTTGCGACACCCACTAGAGAAGCTAGAGGCATCCCACGCAGCCCCATCTCTCTCGTGGCGCTGATCACGGTTACCTGTGCCTCTACGTCCCCATATCAGACACGTATGGGACTAGACAGAATATACGGAGCACTAAATGCCGCTATCGAAAATCGATATCGGGGAGCCACAGGCAGCAGCCACTCTTCGTACACCCGTCCATCCTCCTCTCCGTCCCCCCTCTCTCACTTCCCTGCTCTCTGTCCCATGCGCTAAACCTCTCCTCTCTATCTATCCACTATCGTTCTCGTCTCCTTTTTTTCATTTCTCGCAATTTCATTAGGTCCTACGTCCCGGTTTTAGACGGCCCGCTGATCGATCCTGCGGAAAGGGTTAAAGGGGACTTCTTCGGGGTAATTATTCCTAAATCTTTAGCTGAACTGGTGTACCCATGCGTCAGGCGTGAAAATACAGTCCCCGACCATTGTAGTGGAAGCAGTAACTTAAATGCTCCGTGCTTTTAGTAGAATTGGGAGGCTCGCGTGAACTGCAGTAGCGAAAGTTTATTAAAATGATAAATTTTAACTAGCTACAATAGCTAATTCGATCGGCGAAAGACCGACGTATGTTCCTCCGTATCCAAACACGCGTAATTCCGTGAATTGCCGGTTGTCTCCAAGTTTGCGCACGTTTTTGCACTGATTGCCCGACAACTACCTCGACAAATACCGACCAGTTAACAGTATCGATCAACGCGGCCACGACCGGCAACCCTTTCCTCGCCGTGAGCACTTACTTTCGCGTTTGCGTGCGCGCGTATTTTATAGGGTCTCAAAGGGAAAGGGAAAACGAGGACGCCACGAAGGAAGGGAACGTCGACTGCATGGGAACGTCGAAAAAAAAAAAAAAACAGGGAGAAACGCCGGAAAGATGGTAGCGCAGGGGTGGAACGCGAAGTCGCAGGTAGAATAGCGGGCAGACGGGCTTGCGTTACATTAAACTGTGTAACGTAATGTAATGTGCTTTGAGACGCGAGCTGGCGTGCCGAGCTTTTAATTCGTCGACGATTGCACGCGTTCTGCGACGCGAGTGCCTCGAGGAACTCGCCGTTGAGTGACTGTACTGTTCCGCCGTTTAATAATTGGCAGCAGTATGCACTCCTGTTTCTCGCGGTGAAATCTCGTTTAGCCCCGCGATCGATGGGAGTCATGAAAGTCACGTTCTTCTATCGGCGAGGTAATTTTCGGCTCTATCGCGTTCAAGAATTCCCGGATAATTCGCAGTCGATATTCTAATGTTGACTCTTGCATATAATATTAGAGAACTATTGGCTTTTCCAAAATTGCGAAGCGATCGATACGAATATGTTAATATTCGAGAATATTTTCTTCTATTCTGGTCCGATTTGCCAGCTGTATACGTGCGTCCTTAATGTCCCCATTTGTGTAAATAAAATCACTGAATCAAAGTTCTCTGGCGTGTGATGAAAAATTTGGTCACACGAAACTGCTATAATTCGTGCAGAAATTTGCACAAGGTTTCCTTCGCATTTAACAAATTAAACGTGATCTGTTCGTTGATACGATTAAGGGAAATTTATTAGCTCGTGTAAATAACAGTGCAATGAAAAGCAACCACTTTGCAAATTGATAGATATTCTTCTACCGCTGATTTTCTCCTCGCTTTCCGCCAGAAGAACCACTTCCGCGTTTTTTACACGCTCCGTCCTCGACGCTCGCATATTCTGCGGATAGTATAATTAAATTTAATTAACTCTTTGGCAACGCCAGGGAAGTGGGGAACGTAAACAGATCCGCGTCGGGCGGAGATTGAAATGTCCTTCGCATGAAAACCCACTGTTCTAATTAACAGGCCCCAACTTTCGTGAATTACCTTCGAATTTAAAGAAGAAGACAAAATCGAATTACCATTGAAATCGTTCGCAAACGACCGCTTCGATATTAATACGATTCGATTGGAAAGGTCCTACAGTAACGCGCGTTTCCTTGGAAATTAAAGAGTCGGGTAGCAATTATGCCGAAAACAGAGAAATAACGTGCTTAAAAGTTCCATTGAACAATGCTATCCACATCCATTTTTGCCGGCATCGATTCCTCCAGTTAATATCCGTTTGTTCCGATGCAGGAAGAGAGGTGTCGATCACGTCTCACGCGTGTCCATTCCGTTACGTTCACGCGAAACTCGATTTGCTGGACTAATATTGCTTCAAAGCACTGGCCGATCGACGCCTCCCTTTGAAGCGTGCAATTTATGCTTCGCGTGACAGAAAACGGAGGAGTTTTCATGACAGTTATTTATGTATCCTCGTGCAACTAAATTCGATTAAATTCACTCCTCCTCCGTGCTAAAATTAGGCTATATTAATATTGTAACCAACCCCCTGTTATGGGGAGTAACAGGTATTCGTTGTAGGAGGCGTTAGCTGGAACGCGACTTCTGGGAACGAATTTTCATTTTATATGTTGGGTCCGCATAGATCTATTGGCTTGTTGGTATTTTTCAAGAGTTCATAGTCCTATTCATTATTTAAATCAGTATTGATTTCAAGATGAGACCGATTTCAATTATATGGTTCGAAGATTTCATTAGGCAAGCGGTTGTATTAATTACAAGAGTCAATGGTAAACCGAATAAATCAGCAACCTCGATACTAAATTCATTTTCTAAATTCGATTTCTTAAAGTAACTTCAATATCGAACGCACTGAAACTAATAATACATCATTCACACCAACAAAAATTAAGAAAACTACCTCAACTACCGTCTGTGCTACCTGAGAATGAACGACCGGACAATTATTTTGCTCACGATCGGCGGCCGAAGACATAAACGGTTACACCTTGGGGAACCAAAAATACTATCCACCGCCTTAACAAAGTCTTACTTAAACTTAACCCCATCCAGACACCTGCACCCTCCAAACTGCCCTAATAAACGCACGAAAATTACACCCCCTCCCCCTCCCCCAAGACCAGAGCATACCTATTACACACCATAACCCACAATAGCTCCTTATCAAGCCGTCGGCCGAGGATCGATCCGTCGACCAATTAGTCGCGCGAGGCGTCACAGCGAAATTTAAAGGGTACAGCCGCCGATCGATCCTCTGTTGCGCGCGCTTCTCCGTCTATCTAGGGGTCAGAAGCGCGAACACGGGCCCTTTGGCACGTCGGTTTGTCGGGGCTGCTAATCATCGAGTTACGCGATATCTGCACCGGCGTGCACATGGCATAGTCGCTGGCTATCGACCAGGAAGCCGTGTGTACAATGACGTTAAGCTGGTCTCACAATACCTTTACCTCGCAGTGCCTTTAGTGGCTTACCGATATGCTAACTATCGTTATACTGACCGAACTATGTGTGGACGAGTTTTCATCCATCTTAGCACGTTGCTGGAGAATTCAGAATTATGTGGTTCATATTATTTGATTCGCTTGCCATCGATGGAATTATTTTGGAAGAGTAACGGGGTTGGTAAAATGATCTTTAATGATTTTTAATTGGCTGGATTAATTCTTTGACCTGCGGGTGACTAGAGCGCGAGAAAGATTTTTATGCGATACGTGATGCTACTGTAATAGAGAATTATGCAGCTTTGCGACTATTTATTTCTCTTATGCAACTTCTTCGGTGTGTACACTGACACGGATATTCGGTTACGCGAAACAGATATATTTTCGTTCCCTAAATATAATTTTGTTTGCCACACAATCAGAAATCAGAGTAATGTCAACAAAATGTTCGTATCTTAAGCTCACCAAGAGTTAAAACTTGAAATCGCGGGGACGAACTTAACCAACTATATTACCAAATGAACCACACAAATGCCTTTTTTCCATTTCGCTAAACTTATACTACACCGAATGGAAAATTAATCTCCGTTCAGCGCAGTTGCATCGCATACGTTGAGTAACGAATTTCATCCCTTCCGGTCCATACCTTTCGTTCATGGAAGATCCCAATTTCTCGAAGGGTGACATAGTGTGAGGCTGCCTTTACGCTGTCTCCTTCAGCCAAGAATATTACCCTGGTCGTTGGGCCCGTTCACTGAAGTTCACTTGGCGCACGGCTTACGCGCAACCCCGCTTGAACCGTATTCAAACGTTTCCCTTTCACGGTGTAACCCGACCTCTCCGCTTCGCTACATTCTTGCTCACCCTTTCTACGACTCATTAACCACGCGTTAAATTGTAGCGCGTCCACGCGACTCACGGACACACTTTCGAACGACGACCGAAAATTTGTCACCACCCCCTCGAGAAGCTTGTTGACCAATACCATCGTGGTGCTAATCGATTCGATGCTTGTGTGCCTATCGAGTTTTCGAGGATCGTGGGTGGGTGGTAAACATTCGGGAATTAAACGATGACGTTGGAGATATCGAATTGTTCGTTTCATCTTTTGTTCAACAGGTTTTTGGAATGCTCTTTTGAACAGTTTGAATAGTTCATCGAAATTTTTGGATTTGATATATTATTTCTTAACGATGTACGGTTTTATAATTAGTTGCGGATTTTGTAATCTTTCTTGGGGATGGATACTTCTTTTATATTATTATTCTATGCTCTCTGCTGCTTTAATGCATCGTTCATTTAGAGACACAGCGGAACTAGCGGCTACCGGAAATACAGCTTACTTTAAAGCCAGGCAATGCTGAAGTCCGCAGCAGGAAAATTTAATAAATACTCATAACACATTAACAGAAGGGAAAACTAAAACGCAGTGTTCGATGGGGTACACTATTAAACTATATACTTAATAAAAACAAATTTCCTCCGGTTGGAAATTTAAAGCACCAACATAGTCTAATTTAGTGCTACAATCGTAGTTCAAGTCACTTCGTATATACAATGTATGCACCCTCCAAATTGTTGACACCTGCAAGTAACAATAACCCAACTGGACAAACAAACCATTCAACCCTCGCTGTTTTTATCATCGCCTCGAGCAATCACTTTCATCAGCTTCTTTCCCCGCCTCGTGTCAAAAAGTCATGATTCACCATGGACGTCCCTGTGCCGTGTGCTAGGGGCCCAGAAATATTGTACTCGTTTCGGGGCCCGGTACAGGAAGCGACCGCGTGACTCGTACACGATGATGATGGAACGCCGAGATCGTCAGGCATACGCGAAAGATTCCTGCTGGTAATCAGCTTAATTACCTTCCGCTCGAAAGTCCTGAGCAACGTGAGCCGGTTAATGCACGACGACTAATTGACCGCTGTAAGGGTTCACGAGCGTGGCCATTTAACACCGGCGATCGTGCGCAGTGTGAATCATAATAATAGAACAAGTGGCGGACGCGGCCGATGCGAGTCGTTTAATGTTTCAACATTTCAAGCCTTTCACTGGATGCACTTAAACGACTGGTTGATGGTATTTTCACCCTTCCGGTTTTCCGTTCCGCTACGTTACATATTTTCTTCTCCTGTGAACAGGGTGTCCTTCCTTCGTCCGGAATGTTACAAGTTCCATTCATTCGCGATTTAATTTCAATTCTTTTTACCAAGCAGCAAGACGCTTCATATGGTTAGTTCTACTAATAAAATACTGTAAGGTCTAGGACTACCCTCGACGTTCTACCCTCAAAGGTCGTTAAAATTTTGCTCCCAATGTACAGATAGCTCCAGGTGCCTCTGTAATCCTTTATCAGGTTATGCTTTGCAATTAGTCACATTAGTATTTTACCATAGCAGTTAGTAGTTAACGAAAAATCTTCTCATAATTTTCGATCTGGGTGATTGTATTATATTAAAAGCCACGGTACAAAAATGTCCGTTCGGTTTGTTTTGCGTAGATATATAATCACACTATCGAGGCTTGCCCGTTGAATAACTTTCACTTTTCAATTACCCATTGAATATACGCAAAAAGAAATGAAAATCTCGCGTTATCATACAGAAGATAATTGTTTTAACGCGAAATCGTACATTTATTCAACTGGTTCGAACAATTTAACCGCCCGCTGCATCCGATAGCGTGCATCTTACTCGTGCATTCAATCCCCGCAGATTTCACACCGGTGCAATTTCGATCTGCCTTTCAGTTCAGCGCGATAATTAGCTACTTGAAACGCGCATTTCTCGCGGTCGGTCCCTCGAGGTAACGCCTGCCCTGCCGCTCGATGAATCGCATTCTTGACGGCACGTAAACTCGTAATGCGTTTTTCACCCGTCCCCGTTCTCCCTCTGCGCTCGTTGCACTCCTCTATCAACGGGTGCGATGCGCAGATGCGGCCACGTACTGAGCGCAGTGAAATTAAAATGATCACTCCTCTGGCGGCGTGAAATGTTTCGCCGTTGCGGCAGTTCGCGGTAACGCGAAGCTGCATGCGCGATAACGAGAGCTGTGCGAAGATCGGAGGGCCGGAGCCGTTCACGAAATTGGAGGTGCGAACTCGTTGCGCTCGAATTATTAAATACGTCGAGCGGATATACATATATTGGTCTCTTCTATTTCCCGATTTCTTCTGAAGCAAAATTACGTTGGTTTGTTGCACGGTTGTTGGTTAGCACTGTACATCGATGACATTGAAATGTGATTATTTGAAACAGATTTTTGGTACAGCTGTTAGTCAGTAGTTATTAATTGTTAGCTGGTATGGTAGCTGTTTGAAGTGTTTGGTCTTTCTCTTTGTATTCTGTCGTAAATGGTTCATTAGTTAGAAACACATTCGATTGCTGGGCGAATTGAGCGAGGACTTCATTATGAAAAAATCGTATGGAAAGTTTCGCGTGGAACACCTTACGCTGATTACTTATAAAGTTAAACGACGAAAGGAAAGGCCACTGTCGCCCCTCCTAGAAGAAACCGAGATCAACCAAATGGGGTCACGATTCAATCAATTTTAAATACACCGGCAAAAACAAAAAAAAACGCGCATAACAAAATAAAGAAGGACGCAAAAATATATTCCAAAATCTATTTTATTCGGTTCGTCCGACTGGACCGTACAAAAGACACATTGGTCAAAACGTTCGCGTACGCATTGGAGATCGCTGGCCTGGCGATTATTACAAGATTGGGCTGGGCGATTGCATTAACCCGCGCGAGGCGGTTCGCTATCTCGCTGTACATAAATTTATCAGCGTCTCGGTGATTTCCCCGACGTATTCAAGAGGTTATATCGGGAACGTCGATGCGTTCGCCTGTTGGTTCTCGCCACTTACGCGAGCGTTCCACTACGTTGACGGCTGTTCCACGAATCGACCGGGCAATCCGAACGTGTTCACTTCGAGTGGCGACGAGAACGAAGGGAGTGATATAGTCACGACGGTGAAAAGGGGTGGTTGGAGACGGCGAGCGACGAAGTAGAGAGAGCGAGAGAGAGAGAGAGAGAGAGAGAGAGAAAGACAGAAAGAGAAAGAGTTGGGCGTGGAACGCGTTAGAGAGAATACATAGAAGGAAGGGGAAGAAGTGCAGAGTCGAAGAAGAGGTGAAAACGGCGGAGGTAGGAACGGTAGCTTCGTGAATACTCTAAGCGGAGAAAGCTGTACGTTAGAGGGGTGCTTGCGAGGGTAGAGAAAGAGAAAGAAAAAAGAAGGTTAAGTTACGACGAAGAGGAGCAGACGTCTAGGCGCTGGTCGCGTGTGGCCTTCGAATTCTTCACGGAACTTCGGCTCGCAACCCTCTTCGTTTTATCCGACCCTGTCACCGTCACAGTCACGTGACCACACCCTCGCGTGCAACGGAAAATACCCTCTGTATTTCACCTTTTAACGTTCGCCCCGCACGTGTTCGCGTCTATTGTTTCGCGTTTTCTCCCTGTTATATATAGCGTTCCTACGGGGCCCCGCGACGCGTCGGTGTAATTTCCTTTTGCTCCGCCTGCGACGCTTTTTGCAGATTCGTGCGGATGGTACTTTGACGGTAGTTCTCATAGGGGTGGCTGCATTGTGAACTCGGTGGCCAGGATGCGCGGAGAACGGTAACGTCTTCGCGACGAAGGCGTGGAACAATTATTTGGGGGTTTGTGCTGTTAAGGACACGCGTGAAGGTAATGGTAAAAAGGAAGTTTATAGAGAAGAATATTCTTTACTTAATAAAAGAACAAGGGAAGTAGTTCTCTGTATGTCAGTTAGACCTGCGTGTTGTAGAAATCTACTGGTAGGTGACTATATTCGCACCGCATTACTTTGCAGCAAATACCTAACAGAAAACTGCACTCCTTTCTAAAGCGCAATGAAACAAAGTAAATCACCTACGGTAAATCCTTGACAATAAGAAAGCCATGTATTCTACGAAGAACAAAAATATATTTTTCACTTTACGTAGATACGCACGACTGCCACAATTGCCATTTCCAGGTTTACGAGGTAATCGTGTAATGATATGTTCCTGATACAAATCTTGAATAAGATAGAAACGATAACGATGTAACGAAATCAAATTTCATCGTAAATATCTGAGCGACGCGATATAAATATTACTATAACACAAAATCTATAATAACTGGGACTATATATAGTCATACGCAGTGGCCGTCTGTACATATTAATCGTCGTCCTTCTTTGTAAACGGCGAATAAAGCGGCATAAGTGGTTCGGCTTTCAAAGCAGCTCGATTAGGAGAAAGGACGCCGTGTCTGACAATAGGCGCGGTTGTACTACTGAAAAGCGGCTTCTCTCGTGTCGGGCTACTCTACTGCAGCGATCTACGCGCTCCGGCTCGCCTCGAACCGGCGATTTAAAGATCGGCGGATAGAAACGAGGCGGATGGAAACCGAGAAGCGGTGAAAGCGAGACGCGAGCTTCTGTCGTGTACCGTGATTTTATTTTCTCGTTTGTGACGGCACAGTGGCCAGCCACGGGGCAACTTGAATCGATTCGAAGCGTGTGCGTCGGCGAGTACACCGTTCACCAGTGGAACCGATACGCTTTTAATACTCCGCTTGGAATCCGTTTCGCGACGAGAACACGAACATGTTAATATTGCTGGAAAATTACGTGCTCGCCGTTCGAACGTTTTACAAAATAATAGGCACACGATACTTTTGCAGTGGGGCGATATTTCGATTGTACGCGAAACTTGAATATTAAGTAATTCGTTTAAATTGCATTACGGTATGCACGGCGGATGGGGTATCGATACTTTGCAGCAGACGTTCGTGAAAGTGTTAATATAGTTGGAAAATTACGTGGTTCGTATTCGAGCATTTAATACATTCAAATGTAACGGAGCAGGCTGCGAACGATATAATCAATGATAATTTTAAACAATTTGCGTTTGTGCGAAAATTATTTCGTTACAATCGATAAATTCTATGGTTTTATATGAACTTGTTTCGCAGCGAGTTGAAGCGGCAGGGACGCGTATGTAAGTGCAACGAGTAGAATGTGAATGACCGGTTAGGCGCGAAAAATAACGATTCCATGATTCTCGGACGAGCTGCGCGGCATACCGTGTTCGCGTTCTTTCGTTCACCTTCTTTTTGCCACGCTTTATTCCTGCCATTATCCTGGACAACATACCGTATGCTCACCTTTCATCGTTGACTACTTACGTTCGTCCATGGGGTTCCTCTTTTTCTAATTTCCAGAACTACTTATTTATATAAGGAGTTTATATTTCTATACTCTTATTATTATTATTGTTTCTTCGCGTTCCGCTGCAATGCTAGTCCAATTTGTAACACGCCCGAAAGGAAATGAGCACGCTGCACGAATGCAGGAATTATTGCAGAATTTTTTATAAGAATTCTGGCACTCGTTTTGCATGGTTTTCATATTTCAGATACGGAGAAGGATACGCCAAAGGCTATCGTTCGCCAAAACTTCGAAACTGGGTGAATAACTCCGCGATCTATATTTCACTGTTAAAACACAGTACCACGCGACCCGGAGTCTACATTATTCAACCTTGCAACGTGCAATTCCGTATTCGTTGTGCCCGATGTTCGACTCAACCCCTTGAAAATAATAATTTAATCGTTGCATCGACATCGCTGCTAGAAAAAGAACCAAATATATTTATTCCACGAAAAATGCTGTAACAAATCGCAGAAAATGTTTGCTTCCTGGTAAAAAAAAAAATAAGAAAATTAATAAAACGAAGGGTCGAATGCGTTCACCGTTCAACTGAGCATTTCATGTTGGATAAGCAATGATAAATTACAGAAGAATTATTCTCGAATTTTCTTCGACCGCGATACACGAATAGGAGGTGCATGTGGAGTTGAGATAAACCACTCCTGGAAAACGGATATACACCATGGGTTCGAACCATTCGAGTGAAAATGGATCTTTCCCATATTGGGGAAGGAACCAGACAGTCCATCATTGCCCCATATGGCCTAGTTTCCTACGGGAGAAGGAATTATCACGTATCCTGAACAACTCGAACTGTATCGTTGCACTGTTGGCTTAACTTTTCGAATTGGATTATTTGCCCATAGTGTTCATCACTCTCGGTTTCGTGCTGGGTGCCAGAGACACGTTTCCGGTTTACAGGAAGGATTAGGATTGTCTGTATTCTCTACTTCGATTTGTAAACAACAAAAAAAGAGACATTGTCACACAATTGTTTGGAAATATTGATCGAAGATATTCGAATTATAAATTTTATTTAGTTTAAATTTCAAGGATATTAATTTAATACAAACTTTTCAAACCAAGTTAATGGTTGATTTCGATGTGTTTAGTTATTGTTAGAATACAGATTCCGAAGAGATAATGTTCAGATAATAGTTGTCAATAACTGTTAGCATATATTTTCACACTTTCCACAGATTTTCTATTTCATAGGCGTATTATAACTTTCTTATGCCGCGTTTATCCACGTTTGACATCGTAAATGTGCTAAAATTGCTGCAGGGTTTAAGCAACTTCTTGAAGAAAAAGCCAATAAGCCAGGGCGCTTATATTTATAGTCCAGCGAAAGGTCAAGGCTTTAGAAGTTCATTCAAGTAGTTCGTCTAAAAAAATTCGTCGTTTCGATCGCCCATGAGTACCTGTCCACTGTTCTTCTATAATCCTTATGGATACCTAACTTTCTCACATTGTAAACGTGATTTACAAGATGTAAATGTCTTTCGTTTAATGATCGTTCACACGGCATTAACGACTGGCTGCTCATAATCAGCACAGTGAAAAGGAACACCGGATGTGCGTTAGAAATAGACGAATATAATTCATCTTGCGTAGTCCGATTACAGGTCTCTCGGTTGCGCCAAGTATCAGAGATTCTCTTACGCCGCTTCTCGTTTCTTTCTCTGATGGGGATTACGCGAGGCAGTGGCACAGGTACCAGGTACGCTATTGTTCTACGGTGTTAACTTTTCGACCGGATTATTCCGCTGCAATGCTCACGGTTTCCTTTGGCCAGCGGCCATTTCAGTTACTTCTGCCATTTTTAAGGATAACCATGCAGATAATCGTCATTGGATTCTCGAGCGAAATTTTATAATATATAACAGGCTTGAGCCGAGGATTGTTTTACACAGTACGTAACTGTATAAATTTTGAACCGTGAATTTGATCGCACTATTAGCTGTTTGCTAAAAAAAAATAGCTGGTGTTCCATGCTCACTAAGAGTTTTTTCTTCCCTGATTATATTTATTGCTGTGCGATTTGCTTGCCATCGAAATTCAATAGGAATCGTATAATAATCTGGACAAATGTTTGCACTTAAAATATCGAGCACGCCTAGAAACTTTCTACTTCCACAATTATATTATCCACGCTGGTATAATATTGCAATAGCAGGCCAAATTTCATTTCTCTTGCGAACAATCGCAATAGACAACAAACTCAGGGAAAGCGACACCATACAGTACGCATTCCGTGTCGATTAATAGAAAGCTGACAAACGCAAATGACGCTTAATGAATTAAATCAATTCCCTTTTAACGGCTAGTAGGTGTTCGTGAATGGACCCGCAAATTGCGAAAGCACGCGCCATTCCCGTTTCAATTGGCCCCGAGTATTCGGTTCCGCCTTAATCCCCGGGATCAATTATTTCACCAACGTTCGCGAGATGTCGCCGACTGATAAAAAAAAACGGACCACGAAGCCAACCTTCATACCTCGCTAATTTTCATCGAGCCCTTACGATATCGATTTGCGCGCAATGTTCCCAGGAAATTTACTTCGACATTGTTACCCCGGCATGATTCGAGATTGATCATTCTAAACCGTAATATTAAACCTTTAGGACAGGCATCATTTCACGAACCCTCTTACCACGACAATAATAATAATAATGGCTCACCAAGATAGCCGTGTCTGTGCAATATTCCCCTCGAAACGCTAAAAAAAATCCCGTATCACTGACAGAACTGCCCCGCGCCGTAGATATTCCCATCTCCACCTTAAAAGCTACTCCTCAAATCCCATCCGGCGAATTTCTCATCCGCGTGAGAGAGCCACTCAAGATTCACAAGATTCCCCATATTCCATCCCCAGTTCTTCCACGCCAACAGTGACTACTCCTGCCGGTGGTTGCGTCGCGTTCAACGGTGGTAGCATCGTCGCACTGCTTGCGTTCGTCGTGGCACGCAAGGACGGGGGCGGGGGTGGAGGTCACCGTCCCCAGAGACTCTTGCACCTCGCTCGTGCAAACCTTTTTCTTCCTTCTTCCTTCTTCCTCCTCCCTGCCCCTCTCGAACATCTCACGCCCGCTCCGGCCACGCAATCGCTCGCGACCAGCGGCGTAAGCGAGGGGATTATCTCTCCCGAGTGCACTCCGGATTTCTCGTGGCAACGAGGCGGGATCCTCCGTCACGAGGTGTCCATTCGAAGGTCGAGGCAACGTTGCATGCCATTCGTCCGGATATTTCCGTAGCCATCGGTCGTTGCCTCCAGTTTCCGTGCGATACGCGCAATTGCGCGCGTACGTGCGTACGTGCCACCGATGTTTGTTCTCCTTGCGGCGAGGAACAGATGATCTTCGTGCCGGACTGTTATGGTTTTGTGGATCATTGGGCAGGCGATACTTGTTGGGCCGTTCGACGGGAATTCCAGCGGGGCGAGCTGTTTTGAAGGATCGAGAGGTGTTTTCCCGCGGCGGGATGTTTCGTTTCCTGTGACACTGCCAGCGGGGCAGCTTGTTTCCGCTGCGATCGTCTTGCTGTTTGGTTTACATTCTGCTGGAAGGTGATTGCAACGGGAGCTACTTCGATAAATACGCCGCTGGTAGATGCAACGTGAGATCGATAAATATTGTGATTTAGTTGTTAGTTAGTTGATTTAGTTGGAGAGATTGTTTGGTAGGGGTTGGTCGCGTTGTATAGTATCGTGGTATAGTTTAATAAGGATACCGCGACGTCGTGGTTAAAATTGATTCAGCGTGTTGGAGAGTTTTATTCGGAATTGGCGTGTTGGTAACGCGTACGTACTTTTACCGCCCCGATGGTTACAGATTTATTAATCAGCAAGGAATCATTCGCCGCTAATGCTAAAGAAACGTAGATTTCTGAAATAGAAGCACTGCTGGGACCCTAATGACACACCAATAAGGATGAACCGACTAAATACAGCGTTAGCCATTCTAGCAAATTTCAACATTTAAGCATTTAAACTACACACAATGTTCCCCGTTTAGCAGCATCTCGCCGCTAGTGTATACTTTGTAATTTCTCGATCCTCCGTATATCTTTCAGCGACAGAATATTCGCAGGCACGCCATTTAGGCCGCTAGCTCTATGATTAGCGATTACCACATCGCGATTCTTCGTGAGTCACGCGTAGTTTAGATGCGAGCTTCTGTGCAGCCGGCCGACGACGATGGACTTAAGTACACTCTCGTTAGCCATGCGTCCGCGAGCGATAGAGTTGATTCAGGCAGTGTTACTTCCGCTTGTAACTCGCGTTCCATCTTGACATCGATTAATACGACCTACAGCGCATCCCGGCGATTTTATCAGCATCGAACGAATCCGATCGGGT
Organism: Nomada fucata; assembly: GCA_948146005.1. Classification (NCBI taxonomy): domain Eukaryota; kingdom Metazoa; phylum Arthropoda; class Insecta; order Hymenoptera; family Apidae; genus Nomada; species Nomada fucata. Next base: position 14,086,880 of record OX411275.1, read on the forward strand.
GCATGGGAAGATAGTACGCTCTGGAGGACACGAATGCTACGCTAGATTAGATTGTGCTCTCTAATTGCGAGACGTGGAAACCTGTCGAGGGATTAGGGGGGGGGGGGGGGACTGCGATTTAAATTGGTCGAAAGGGTCGGAATAATCGATAGGTGAAACAAGTGATTGTAATGGAAGCGATGGGCCTATTGGGAACTGCAGCTCGAGAGTCTGCTCTGTCGATGATTGAATGTCTGCGATACAAATTCGATAACTCGGCTAAACAGCTCGTGAAGACGTTCGCTGCGAAATACAGTGAATATTTTACACGCGCAAAGGTTTGTATACTCAGAAATACAAAATAGTAATCGATTAATCGTGAATCGGTGCAAAACCAACCAAGCCTCGCGTCCCAATTTCTCAATCAAACAAATATCATATCGTGTCCCTGGTCTTCCCGTACAAACCAACGCGAGTTAATGCTTCGCCTACGAACTACGTCGCAGCGGAACGTCATTTTCTCACAATCTACCGCATATCAGACCAGACACGAGCGATGTACGTATACCCAGGCGTGTACTCCCGTTCCTCAGATCGATAAAGCGTCGCGGCAGTCAGACGCAATCAGCGGCTCAAATGGATATTATTAATTACACGAGACGGCGCTAACCGTCCGTGTAATTAATAACTAATAGCACGGGCGACCTCCAATTTCAACATACTTCGAATCACCCACCGCAAACATCGCTAACAGGGTCCGCACAACCAGTTCCAGTCTGCGGCCGACTGCACGGGACGCATGGTAGCGTCGAAGATGGCGATTATGCGAAAACGCATCGCGTATCGCCGAGTGCAACGCATGCAGCCGGGCTTATAGCTGTCCCGGATACTAAGCATCGACCGATAAGCCGTTTGTAGAGGCACGTACGAGGCTGGAATCGTTCGTGGAACGCGCGTCGATCGCTAATGGCAGCCGCGTCATTAACGGTGCTCGATTGCGCTGCATTCGAGATTCGAGATCCCCTGGAATATACTCGATTCGTGAAAAGCTCGCCGCGAAAAAGTCTTCCTCCTTTTGTTCGGGCTGCGCCCGTGAATATTCTCGCGCTCGCGTAATGCTCGGGTTTTATGCGAACGTGGATTGGGGAAGAAATGGGGAACGCTTGTGGAAGAAAGGAATGCGGTCAGTGTTTCGGAATTTTTTTTAGAACACTATATTGGTAAGGACCGAGAGTCAGGAAGAGCTTCGGTTTAAGGTTTAAAATGTTTGGCGTTAGTTTAATCGAGCTTTTACGATGCATATAAAACGCTGCGCAGTGATTAATTTCGGGAAACGTGTTGGAAATCAATTGATTTCTCGACACTGTTATTTACTGAATAATTTTACAGCTTTTTCGCAGAAATGTGAAGTACAGTGCCGAATTCTGGTAGCCATTTAGGCAAAATAGAGAACAAGGACTTTTACACAAATTGGTCGAGGAAAAGACTTTATTTGTTACAGTTTCTAATCATTTCTACGAATTAAGCCGGTCGAGCTAGCCAATCTTAACCAATCTTTACCACCAGTATCAACAAAATCGGCCACCCCTGTAACCCAGCAATTCTCCAAGCAGATTCTACGACTTAAACGAAAAATCGTCCAATCTATTCTCAATACCTCTGAACTCGACCCTCTGGCTGGTGTATCGGACGCCGGTGAACGAATTGAAGTATCTCGATCTTCCCACGCCAACAATAAGAGGAGGAACAGGAAGATCACGAGAGACAACACGATCCTCAGCCACCGCAGCACAGTGCAGTGCTCACAGCGATAGGCGAAGTGACGTTAAAGTGTGTCCCATGGACCATAGAAGGCCTCGTTCGTACGTGTCTCAGGCCCTCGCCCCATATTAGTATTCGCATCCGAATGGTTGGTTCACGGCTCGTCCTCTTCCGCGGAAGACCGAGCAGTTTCGCCAAAACTCCACCTCCGTAAACAGCAGATAACAAGACACGTGCTATGCAGATGTCGCGGCCAACAGTTCCCTCGGGGACGTCCCGTCGTGATTTAGGCTAATTATGCGCGACCCGGCCGCGACTAGCTTTCTCCTACGGTGTCATAACTAAAAGTTCACTGGGCCCTCCACCCCCATGCACCCCCTTTCCACCTTGAGAGTACGACTTGCGTGGTTTCTGGCGGCTTCGGGACGAGATGAGGCGGCACGCGCGGATGTCTCTAGAATTTCGCGGCCGATGCGTGCCAATAGTTTCTCTCGAATAGAAATTAATGGCTTTATGTTTGCGAAATGATCCAATATCCAAGTTATGCTTACGCATTGAATCGTGTTATTTACGAGCACCTTGAATATCAACTGTGTAACCAAATTTGTTGGCAACCACCGCGTGTGTAGCGAAGGTACACGTGCTCAGCGATATTTTTACGTTGATGCTGATTAAAACTTCCAGATAATCGATGGAAAAAAGTTCTTCTTTCATTTTGAATTCGTAAATCATTCTAAAGAGGGGGAGAATGAGCTTGTGCGAATGTATGGGAGAGCGGTTGATTTGTTGCTGTTTGCAAAAATTGATTGGCTGCAAGAGTAATTGCAGAGGGGTGGTTTAATCGATCGGGATGGAGGTTGGGCTGTAATTAGGAGCGAGAATGGTGATTGTAATGAAATGGCCTGCTGGAGCAGGTTGCCTGTTGACCTTGGGATAGCCATCCTGCTTGCCACGATGATCGTGAGGAAAGTGCGTTTGAATTGTGGGAGTGCGTTTTGAGTGGTTATTGTTATATCAGCGGGTTGCGCGTTCTGTGTATGACGTAGTGTACGTAGTGTCAGTAGGAAATTTTGAAGGCTGGATTACGATGTCCTTTGTACCCAGAAGATTGTATCATAGAAAAATTAAATAACTTCTTCATCCCCTACAAGAAGCAATAAAACACGTTTAAAAAATCGCGTTTCCGCTTAAAATAACAAAAAAATTCTTTTTCTAACCACAGCAAGCGAAAATATTTTTAGGTGAAGTATAGTGCAGTAGAAATATATGTCTCTCGAAACAGTTTTATTCCTACTACATTTTCACTGCATTAAAAAAATTAAATGCAAACATCAGAGGCCCTAACGAATTCGAAATGTTCTGTGCGATGCAAACGAGCGACGTATTAATCGTGATCAAGAGCAAGGGCCATGCAAAGGAATTATTTACAAATTTCCCTGCCACCTGACACAATGCTGGTTAGCACGAGTACAATGAGCAGCGCGGAACGACGTCGGGACGGAAGGTTCGCAAACGTCGGGACGCTAATTGCCGTAATGAAGATTATTCGTGGCATAGTACGTGCAAAAGGGCGTACCGTTGCCTCGGTGGAACGGCCCCGTGACCGTTCAGACATTTACGGGGACTCAGTCGCGTGTAATCTTTTGATATCCAAATGTTTTCTCACTCGCTAGCCGAACGACTAGGTCGTCGTTCCTATGAACGTTGCGACAACTGTTTAACATAGAATTTTTGTTCACTTTGAAAGAACCATCGATCGTTCTAGTATTGCTGCACCGTTTGGTTATTCCGTCGGTTGCTTTGCAATTATATTGAACCAAAAGAATTCGTCTACCATTAACTAATAACTTGAAACAGAAATAAATTGTTTGCGATTATTGAATTAAGTAGCCACGTAGTTAGAATACTGACTACGTCCAACGAAAAACAAAAACGTCGCTGAAATTTCGTTCGGGACGGCGTGTCTCGATTCGATGGGCTCGCGATATATTTAGAAGTGCGTGGAGGAAGTAAAAAATGTGATACCTATAGAAGACGATTCAGGCCTGGTTCAATTATGCGTAGCCGGTGCACGCGCTCAAGACCTTGTGACACTTAGGTACAGCCACGTCGGTAATAAGTCGCTTGCTATAATAAAATACTGACGAGGTACCGGATCGGCGCAATATCCATATGATGCGTACGAACAAAGGATTGGCGAAGACGGCCAATAAGTGGACCGAGGCCAAAGAGGAACGCCGATTGTTCTTATTATTCGAGACTTTGCTATAGGTTTTTTACCAGCAAGCAAATCCATCCCTCGTTGACAATTTCGTGTCAATTAAGGTTCGATTATATTTATTAGAACCACTATTATTTATCATTATTATTATTATTATATCTTTCATGTGCAGGCAAGAAATTTTGTTCACATTTCATTTAATACATTCCTCTGTATACTATTAGCATTTAAAACGACGTACGCTGTCATACGCTTGTGTCTGCTATGAACAAAAGTGTAGAATTTGGAATAAAAATTTTCCAAATCCTAGACCGAATTTCTCATTTTCACGTTTCGCATTCAGCTAAAATAATATCTCATTCTGTGGACCCTCATGTAACAATTAAAATGCGAATGTCAAGGAATGATTATCCCCTTAGAGCTTCAAGCCTGATTAAACGTGTATTATCGATTAGATCGTGCACAAGGGGTAAACAGCAAACAGAGGTTTTAATAGCGGACTAGTTTGCCATAATTCGATTGTCGGGGTCAAAAGTCGTCGAGGCTCATACGGAGTAACGATCGTGCCTTATAGTCTCTCCGTTGGGTCCCTTTTCCCCTGCTGGCCAGTGGATGAGATATTGAAGAACGGTAGCCATTTTGTATCATTGGCCGGGCTACGAGCGACGACAGGACAATAGTCGCCACTTGTCCGCCGCTTTTTTGCCGGAAACCAAATTCCAGGCCGCCTGTGGCGAGCCGTTGTTCGCCTCTGTTGCTTCGGTTGAAAAGCACCGATCGATCTGATCTACCTTCGACCGTGGATCATACGTAACAGGCCAAATCATACCGCGCGTATACAATCGCCGGGCAACCGCGGGCAACTGGAACGTAATAAAATTCGGCTCCGCGAAGCTCTTTGGTACGTGTAGTTTGCGGTGAAAGGGTTGAAGAGATGTCAATGGTTCAGTGAAAAAGTGGCGTTCCCTTTGAATCATTATCGAATTGTGCCTCTGTATACCTGGATAGCGCGGATCTTTAAGGCAGTGAAGCGTGATGAAAAATATCTTCCTCTTGAAATGAAGCTTTTCACAGGGAACTGTATTACTACTGTATCATAGTGCGGCGAAAGTAAAGCGAATTAGCTAATACTCTTTACGGAGGGAGTGATATGGGATTTTGAACTAAAGAAAGTGTCTACATTATCTCTCACAAAGACCATTACACCACCCCTATTCCTACGTACGTGCAATCGTTGGAATGGTAACAAAGCAAATCCACACCGATCCGCGAAAATGTTCTTAAACCGAAACGCTCGTTCTCTGTTACAGGTGTCCGCGGGACAGCACATGCAGCTCACGGGCGATTTGAAGCCGGGCGTATCGGTGGCAGCGCAGCAGGGGATGTACTTCAACCAACAGCAGAGCCAAAATCAGCCGGGACCAGGCGGCCAGAGCGACACGTACTGCTCGGTTTCGCAGTCTCAGACCATCAACTTCACGCAACAAAGTTTGAGACAGAGAGCCGCTGCGGGCGGTGTTCCACAGCCCGCTGGGCCTGCCGGGGCCCGCAGCCATCCTCAGCAAGTGCCGCAGAATCAGGTGGATCAACATCAGCACGCGAAGATCCTTCAGCAGCAGCAGCTGATGCGTGCTCAGCAGGTACGTTTGTTGTACTGTTGTATCGTGAAAAGGAAAGAAGGATTTTTCCTGGGAAATCTTCATTTTCTTTGCACAAATAGCGTGTTATTAACCGCAGAATCGAACGAAAAGCCAACGCCGATACCATTTACAATGCGATTCCACGTAAAAGGCAATTATTGTAAGTTACTGTGTACGAAACGCTCTTTATAAAGACCATAGATTCAACATAACCAAGCAGTTGCATAGCCCAGGGTCCGTACCAGATAGGGAGGCGGCCTTTGAAGGGTTTAACCCTTTCGCTGCTAAGAGCGACTATAGACGATCGTTATGAAACACTTTTCGTATACTAGAGACGATTATCGTCACTCGAGCTGAAATAAGTATTGCCTAATGTACCCGCGATATTTGACACTTATTGTAGCGGCAAGTGGAGATCGTGGATTTGAACATGTATTAAAATGACATGTGCCCACTTATGTCAAAGTGTCCGTACTCTAATCTGTATACTTAAATATATATATATATATATATATATATATATATATATATAATTTGTAGAAGAAAAGCACCCAGGTGTTTCTGAGTGGATGGCATAATAGTATGTCTCGCGATCGATCGATAGCTTGGGAGTTTTCTAGGATGTCTTGTTGCGCGATAACGTCACGTTCGAGGGCGTGAATGGGCTGCTTTATGGTTTAATTACTTAATAGGAATGATGGTAATCTATGGTAATCTATGGAATGGTGTTCCCTTGTAGGGGCTGGGGCAGAGCTTGATTAGAGATGGCTTTAGTTTAATCTGATCGTTCCGGTTCGATCGAGGAAATTTTAGATTTGAATAGTGGGTGGATTCGTAATGCAATTCTAGGGAGAAACAGTAGATCGAGGTGTGTGCGTGCAACATTCCGGTTTTAATTTCGTGAGGCAAGCCTCAGGTTGATTCGAAGGGTATAGCTTCAATGTAAGATATTAATTACTACACAGGCATTCTCCATTGCAAGCACTATTGCAATTATTTATGTAAATTGTACCTGAGGTAATTAAGCGAAGTATTTAGGTATGTATTTGCACGCGTAGCTCTTCGCTGTTAGTAAAGACTGTTCACGTCCAATCAATTGATTGAATATTGCAATTCGAATGAAAATTTGCTGATCGTTCAATTGCTTGTTAAAATCTTCATCGCGTTGAGGTAAAATCTCTCATCCACGGTTACCCCAAGTACAGAAACGCGATACCTATATTCCAATCAGCGACAAACATCGAATACATAATTTATTTATCTCCGAAACAGAATACGTATTCCGACACGTGGCAAATTGATCGTGGTTCCTTTCCGGCTCGTTGAGATCACAGTTTCCTTCCTTCCTGAATTTCTTTTCAATCGAAAGAAATCGCGACGCGATATCGCCGCAATGGCGCGTTATTCGAAACATTAAGCTCGTATCCGGCGATGGTGTGCAACAGGTATCGCAGCTCCTTTGCAACTTCTGTTCGAAAAGAAACGACACAAATAGAAGGGACGTCTTTGGAGGTCGCGGAACAATGAATGGAAACTTCTACTGTAACCGGAAAACCTGTGCACGCGTACGCTTCCTGGAGAAAACGTTATGCCAAGCATTATCATCGCCAGAGGAGATCTTTATTTTCTCTCTGTGTTTACTGATGCGGTTTGTCGTGGTTGAAGAAATTCCTCTTCATAAAATTCTTTTGTGGTTTTCTATTTATTGATCACTACCGACTACTCAATCGTTATTATTTTTTAAGGAATTGTATTCTGCACTTTAGCTTCGCCTTTTATATCAGGAGTCAACCTTTTGTATGCACGTTGCATGTAGAAATTTTGTCAAGTTTTCGCGAACATTCCAAATGTGTACTCTTCTTTTTATTTTCAAAGCAATATTTAAACCCTCTAATAATTTCTGTTATTATATTATAAGCAGATACTCCCGTTACAAGCGAATGCTTTATTTTGACTGTCCTTTTTTATATTTCACTGCATTAGTTAAATTTACCCGTTTCCATTGTTCTTTTTACGCATGAAGTCGTTGCCCGTTGTGTCGATGCAAGAGGGAAAGAAAACAGGGACCACGTATTTGTACCAGGTCTGTTGTTCTAGTTACTTCAGGTATATAATGCAACAGCAACAACTTTGCAATCAGACAACATTTGCATGCAGTCATTTACATCTTGTCTGGAACGGTGTTCTTCATCTTTTATGCATTTCAAATTTGCATCCGAAGAAATTATGTCCACGTGCTCAATTGCTGTCACTGAATCATCATCGTCCACGAATCATACTTTTGAACGATTGTTCTGCGCTTCACTATTGAAGTATTGCTAGAAGATTGAGGGTAACATCGCTGATCGCACCTTGGAAATAGTGAAAGCTGTTTAAATTCGTGTTAGGTGTCGATTGGAAGTTTCCACAACTAGTTTCATGTTACTCGGTCAATTATATTCAATTGTACTTAGATAGAGGCAAGAAGTTTAGCTTTGTGCTCTGTATTAATTTAGCGACTTAACGATGTTTCTCCAAATAACACACGATATTATTATTTGAGGAGGAAAGAAGACAAATGGACAAACTAAAGAAACAAGACATATAATTGATGACAAAATTATCGGGACGATTAATGGAAATTGATCTCGTTACATTTGCCTTAGCAGATAATCGCAAGCTAATTCATGCTAATTAACACAAAAAAAATAGACATTTCTGAAATAGCTTGTTTCTTTTAATTATATCATTCCAGTAAAAACAAAGGGCTGAACAGTGCGATAAATCTTGTTACACAAATGAACAGTTTCTCTATTTTCTATCCCGTACAGCTGGTGCAAGATGAAACATCCGATATTCGATTTATTTTCACAAAATGCTATTACGAGTACAAAGATTTCCGCCTATTTAATGAACAGAGCAAAGTTGTTAGCGTTTTACAGTTCTGTATCGTGGCCCCAGTACACATTCGTTTACGCTTGCTGCAACGCACCGCGATTTATTAACGAATGACTCAGTTATAATACCAAGCATTACTTTAACGACGTTAAGGTATCGAAGGATCGTGCTCCAGTTACTAATTCTAGCTTTCGCGCAATTGGTTAGTCATCCTCAGTCAACGCAACCTACGTTTTGCTTCATCTTTCTTGGTATTTCATTCAACGGCACTTCCTTTTTTCATTCATGCTTCATAATTTAATAGAAGAATGAGGATTGCGATTACGAAAAATCAAATACTGGATTAATTGGTTATTGCTATAAATTCCATTGGATATGAATCCATCAGTATGGAACAGCTGTAGTAATTAATAATTCTTGTCAAAAGAAAATATGAGTTTGACTATGTCTCATACGACTCCTGATTCCTGGAACATAGTTTTCTCTTCTTTTTTTTAATTTAATTGTTGAATTAATCTATAATTTTTCCCTTTTAGGGAACATTTACTTCAAAGAAATACTACTGTTCAACTTTTTCATATTCTTATCTATGTCTTAGCACAAAGTGATTTAATTCAGACATAGCTCGTGAAGAATCTATCTCTTCCTTCGTCTCTGGCACGAATCAATGGAAAGCCAATGGAAATTGCGCCCGAAATTGTTATGCACTGATTTTAAGGATGCCTCTTTCGTTCACCAAGAGCTACCCAAGAGCAACAGGGCGTCGGTGGTCTAATCACAGGCTGTTGCGCATCCTGGAACAGAGAAATACTTCTCCTCGCAAGAGGAATCGCTTCGAATCTGTACTTTTCTATTCTTACACGTATACATGCACAGCGCACAATACACAGAGAACCTAAAAATCGAACTTGTTGCATTCTTAACTCATTGTGGTCCACGTGATCGCAATTATTCTTTTCGATATTTGTTTTATCAAATGCAAACACAGGAAATGATAATAAATGAGATGCCACTGGCGAAGATAATGCTCCGAAAGACGTTGCACGTCAAGAAGAGAAAAAAACGAATGAAGGGAAAAAGAAACGTATAAGATATTTGGATAATGGAGAAAGTATATTGCAGAGTTCTCCTGTCACTTCCGGTATAACGAAAGAAAATGAAAGGACAAGCAAGAGATAGTAGAAATCAGAGAAAAAGGTGCGGTGAAAATGGAAAAGTAGAGTGAAGGTGTATGTCTCGACTGGTCAACGGGGAAAACGTGTGGCCAGTGTCTCTGGTTATCTGTCTCGCTTCGTTGTCGTCCTCGCGTTGGCAAGTTTTCGTCGACGATGGCAGCGTAACACCAGGAAGTGGAAACGCAATACACGGCGGCTTGTGCAACGACACTGATGCTCGGAACTTCCTTGCTCGCTGACTCGACGACAATGCGGCTCGTAACGCTTTATCGATGCGTGCCATGAACGGATTCGCAATTATTTCTTTGGAATCTGTGCAATGGCTATCTAACTCCTTTCCATTTTTCTCCGCTATTCGTCAGCTAAATGTTATGCTAAGTTTTTTTATCCACGCCTAGCTCTGACTTTTTTAAGGCAATAATCGTGTCTGATCGACGGTAAAGAGATATGTTTAGAAATGATAAAAGAGACGCAAGTGATATATTTTTCTGAAATGATATTAGATAGTCCGTTTGGTGCTATTATCTATTATCTTAGTAATAGGTGTGACTAGGTCCATAGATAACAAGTTTAAAAAAATATCATTATGGTTGACAATAAATTATGCTTCCTTTAATTTGTTAGCTTCTAATAAATCAATATTTCCTCTAAAAGGGAATTAATTTTTCTTTGAAATAATGATACTTATACAGTGATCTCTAGTGATTTGATTGAAAATCTTGCAATACATGAAATCGTTATTAGATTTGTACAATTTTGCTTACAGTACCTTTATATTCATCGAACACAATAATTAGATTTGATGTAATTAATATCCATTGTTTGCTTGATTTTTCAGGTGATGCAGCAACAACAGCACATGGCTGGTGGAATGGGTGGCGTGAGACCACCGCCACCCGAGTACAAAGCGGCTCAGGCCCAAATGATGCACGCTGGTATCAGCATGGGTCAGCAAGCAAGGTTTCCCAATACTGGGCCTATGCGAAGGGTTACGCAACAACCTATGCCACCTTCAGGTGAGTACACGTCAACCATCGACGTGTCCATACCCTACCGTTTGCTTATTTTGAATTACATTATGCACCCGTGAATTTGCGAGGGAAATTGGATTTGTAATCCAATATAATTGTAATCACTGTACCACGATCGACGTGGCTGTATCGCAGATATTATCTCGTTTCGTTTCCTCGTGATAATCATTTTGAATGTTAATGACGGATGAAGTTTGACGATAATTCGCGAACGCATTGGGAAAGTTCTTTTATTTCGAGTTTCATGAGAATTGGAACGTTAGATGAAATTAAGTATGAGTTCAGTGACAGTTGTATTAACAATACTATGGTACTTATTTTGGGGATTTCGAGGCGGAAAATTTAGTTACCAATTGTATACCTTAGTCGCATCAGATTATAACTTCTTAAAATGCACGAAATTACGATAAATCGTGTCGGGAAAACTTTCACACATCTCGATTATTCATATGAGGGAACGAAAACGAGAGATTACAAGTGTATATGCCTACGTAAAAGCGAAAATCAACCACGCTTTGCGGGATCCTATCCCCTGTTTCGCTTTTTATACCGGAAGTGATGACGATACGTCAGTTTCATATGTACTGGAGGCGGAAGGCACTTAGGGTAATGAGAAATCGGCCGGTGGCATCGATTCTTGCATCTTTCGGTAGAAAGACGAATGCCTTTTCGACTCTCAATGGAGGTTTTGATTTTCCTCAACGATTTTCTTCATTCCTCCCTATTGTCTGTTAAACTGAAAACTAGCGTATAGGATTTAGGAATAATTAAAATCAGATTCTTCCATTTATAGTAAATGTATTATAATTTATGGCAATCAATATCTCTGTGACGCTATTGTCCATATTTTTGTATCTTCAACGAAGCGCTCCTGTTCAGATCGAAAAATCAAAATCCCCTATATTTTACGGGCATTACAATAATATTGAAATGAAAATTGTGCATCCATAGTTGTCAATATCTTGTTCATTGCTACCCTAACGGATAAAAAGTAATTGGAAAGCGCAACGACTCGCGGTACACTGTAATAAAATTCACTACATTGCACCTGGAAAATTGCAGGTACTTTTATTCCACGGAACTCTGCAATATCTAAAAAAAAAGCAAACAAATGTCCATCGCGCGAGAAAGAACAAAAAGGAGCAGCACAAAGCGTTTACTCCCACGCGAGAGCAAACATAACGAAAATATTTCCATTCGGCGTGTTTTTCTTTCGGGTAATCCCGATTACCGGATTGCTCCGATTACACGGTAGGCAACGTGAAACGAATCGAGCAGACGTAAATTGCGAACGGCGAATAATCGTGGAAAAACTATTTCACTGGGCGCGGATCGAGATCGTTCGAACAATGTTTGCACATTTCTTAACCGATGCTTAGGAAAGTATTCGGGGGAAATGAACCCGATCACATCGATGAATCAGCTCTAGAGCAGAAAGGAAAAACGCCACTGTGAGATAGAGGAATAAGGAAAGAGGGGCGGTGGTGCTGGTGGTGCTGGTGGTGGTGGCGGCGGCGGCGGAAAGGGGATCGTAAATATTCTTATACACTGTAGCCCGTACGAAGCTGCTATCGATCTGGCCGGGGCCACTTTCATAAGATTCTATTCAAACGAAAATCCACAGAGCATTTAAGGCGATGCGTTTCCTCCCCAATACGTATCTTCTTTACGTATTTCACTGGCGAGAATGAAGAGACGTTCCCCCGCGAACGGGTACTATCCTGTTCGATTCAATCGCGCGTTTCAGTTCCTCGTTGCAGAACCAGTTAAAGTTTCTACGAGGGCAGAGTTTGAAAAAAATTCTTTGCTTTCTCTACTGTGATTAGGAAATAAAGATCAATTGATCAACCCTTTCCAATTGGTGCTCTTAGAATTGAAACCGATTTGTACTAATCAACGTAAATGTTGCTTAATACGAAAGGGTCGGTCCAAAATATTGCTGCACTTTATATGGATAATCTTACCACCACAGCCCTATACTATCATAACTCTATACATAGTCCTATGCTACTGTACCGCAGTACTGATATAGCACCTATACTCGAGTACTATACGGTACTATTATACTCCTACGCTCCTCTGCTATTCCTACACTACTCTGTATATACTAGCATACAATATTGCTTATAATTTACAACATTTCTAACCGCCTGGTCTTCTTCTTCTCTGCGTAGGTCCAATGATGAGGCCGCAAATGGCGCAGCAGCAACAGCAAGCGTTGCACGCTGCAGGTGGCAACATGTACATGGGCGGTGGCGGTATGGCCACCATTGGTGGCATGCATCAGATGCATCAGCGTCTCGGATATCCTAGGACTAATAATCAGCGGCCGCCTAACGTCAGTGTCGGTCCTCCCGATGGCCTTGGGAATAGCATCGCGGGACGTGGCACCCAGCAGGAGTGGCGACACGTTCTCATGCAGCAACAGGGCTTTCAGGCGCAGATGCGATCGCAATTCAACCAGCAAGGTCACCAAGGTAAGCGTATCTCTTTGGACACCGGTGTCCAGCTCGTAATTCTATTCACGGGAGAGAATTCGGGCGAGGGTTCGCTCTTCACAGGTATATCGAATTAGCGGAGAACTTTTTTGTTCGATTAACTCGTTACCCGCGCACGAAGTATCCCGATTAGAGAAACCGCTGTTTATGCTTGGTTTTAAGAATTTTTCTTAGGGGATGTGGAATGCGAAAGGGGTGATTCATTTTCTTCAAACTTCATTTTATTAGGTTTTTGTGCGTTTATGGTAGACTGATTTTAATATAGAACAGTATACCCCTGAGTAAAATTATCCATGTACATTTAAATTCACACCTTATATTATAGCAGCATCATCTACGAAACCAGTATAAAATTACTATTGAAAGAACTTTCCCAAACCTAAAAGTGGCTTATTTTGTCTAAGTTCTTCAGTAGAATCCTCACAATTGAAATTATTTCTATACGATCGAGAATCAATGAACAAAGTAGTTTCTTCGTGTCGCGTTTAATCGATCATTTGTCTTGATTTTCCAGGTGGATTCGGCATGGCTGGCACGGGTGGTATGCAGATGAATGCAGCACAGATGCAGCATCAACAGTTGATTCGCTCGCAGAGTGGTGGTATTGCTGGCTCAGGAATGGCCAACAGTACTCAGATGCAGCAGCTACTGTCGCAGCAACACCAGCAGCAGACATTAGCCATGCAGCAGAGTAATAATCAGATGTCACTGCAGATGCAAATGTCGCAGTCCTCATCAGTCAACTCTGTCAGCAGTACAGGAACCGGTGAGTCTTGGACGGTGTTCATTTCTTGATTCCGATCAGGCCTCGTATAGAAAGAGGAAAAATCGATTCCATTGGATTTTATTGATTAATCTGTCGTCGATTGATAGCAACGATGTTCTAATTCATTTAACGAGCTCGTGAGTCGTACATGCGAATCCGTTATTGTCCAATCAGATTGCCACGAATGATATGAGATTTACATTCATAATGGATTGTGTAATGTTGATTTCGAACGAAAAAGTTTAATGGAATAGTAAATCGATATGATCAAATGGTTTTAAGATGCCGGGTTTTGTAGTCAACATTATTCTTTTATAATATTATAATATTTTAAGGAATAATTGACATTGAAATATTTATTCTTCTTTCCACTTGTCACCTTGTTTTTTATTACCAGCATTGTTGAAGGTGTACATAATTTATTGAGACCTCACAGTACAGCTATTAACTAATTTTTAATGCGCAACACTTCAATCGTCCACTTTGTAAATTCCATTTTCTAAATCAAATTCGAAGAGAAATCAAATTCCAATAATATAATATCTATATAACATAATAATAATTCAAATAATATAATATCTATATAACATAATAATAATTCAAATAATATAATATCTACATAATCATGTGCACTATCGGCCCAAAAATTCAGAAACGACTTTCAAAGTTGTACAAATGTGAAATAGCTTGAAACTAATATTATAGAGACTGGTAGTAATGTACTTAATTCCAGTATATTCCATCTCGAATCCGTTCACTAAATTCACAGCTTACGATTATTGTTCAGCCATAGTGCCCGGCGGTCCTACAGATCTTCATTCCTCTATATTACTCTATAACATACCTGTCCATTCAACGCACACCCAGCAATACTCTCCGCCAAATACAAACAAAAGGCATTCTCCCATCTTTATCAATCACGTTCACCGATTCTTTTCAGGTTCCCCCCTGCACCCGCATCAGCAGTACGGTGCCGGAAGTCCAGGTGTGCGCAGCCTGCCCCAGCAGCAACAGCAACACGCCCAACCGTCTGTAACCGCCACGGACCAGTCCGTAGCCGCTGCGGACTTTAGCCTCGAATTTCTGGAGAACCTGCCGACCGGAGACACGTCGAACTTCAGCGCTCAGGAGCTGCTGAACTCCCTCGACTCCACGGCGGGCTTCAACCTCGATATTCTGTAAGACCACGCCTATCGCGGTCTATCCGGAAAATCGGATTTTAACTCACTCGATGACCGGTCCCGGAACACGAACAATATGATAGTAAAAACAATTCGTACACACGGAAGCACGCGTACACAGGAACACACAGATACACCAGGATCGATCAACCCTTCCGAGATCGCACGCAACGTCCATACGCTTAAAGCAAATTCGCTTGGCCATCGCGCAGCTCTCATCGACGGGTACCGCGCCGATCGTTTATTCGACAGTTCCTCTATAACAATCGATGGGCAAACGTGTGGAACGTAATCGTCGCGTCGAGACGCAAGGGGATTTGACCGTGAACGACGGTGAAAAAGGTCCGAGACGTTTTGTCGCGTCGTTCGGTCGTTTTCGCAGAGATACCGTATTAGATCGAATTAGGCACGTTTGCGAACGACGATTTTTGTCGACGGCGAACGAAAGACACGAATTTCGATTCGAGATGATAATTTATAAGGAGAATCGCAGCGACGATCACATATTTCCTCGACTAACACGTCCTTCGCGATTAAATCTGTTCATCGATCGACACTACATTGTCGATAGGTCTGTGTCCTGACACGTGGGTGGGATGAATTTTGGGGTGGGGTGGGGGGATTAGGGTGTTCAGGAGGGGTGGTTGATCCAGTCGAACCGGAAGTGGTAATTTGGTCTCGCGAAGAAAAGAAAAGTGCATCATGTATATCATATTATATACAAAGCTAGTAAAAGTTTATTCGAGTGACGGTCGAGCCATGTATCAATGTACGTCCGGTTCGACGTCGCGTGCATGAAAACCGGTCGTGTAGTGCATTTTCGGCAGCTACCTCCTGGCTGGCCAACTAAACTCTTCTAGGCAATCACGTTTTAGTAAAATTTAATTTCTATTCGATCACGATCGAAGGTAGCAACGGAGAGGGAGAAGCGAAAAAGGAACAGGGGAAAAAATGTGGAAGAAGAGGAGAAGGGAAAGGAAAAGAAAGGATAGAACGGTGGACGGTCGACAGCGTGGGAAATCAAGAGGTGCACACACGAGAAAATTGCTCCGCAAGAACCTTTTATATTATTATATATAAAATAGTTTAATATCCCGTAATCATCGTGCAAACCTGCACTAATCCTTCATTTTACTGTTCTCCGTGACCTCGAATTTTAACAAGCCGGTCATTCTACAAGGAAAGGATCGATCGATCTCTCTTTCTCTCTCCACCTCTCTCCTCTCTCTTCTCTCTCTCTCTCTCTCTCTCTCTCTCTCTCTCTCTCTCTCTCTCTCGAGTGCACGCGTCGACGACACTGCGCGATGACTTCGACGCGCACTCGTCGAAACGACCAATGAACGCAGAATAATTCTTCTTCTCTTGATTTTTCACGCGACGATCGCGACACGATCGATAAACAAATACGCAGGCAAAATTCTAGCAACGATCGTGCGAGGTTCCCGCGTATTGTCGTCGATCGAACGCAGATCTCTCCCGCATCTTGATCCACGTTCTATTGTCCTACGGTCGACGTTCAAACGGCAAGGACTCTCCGCGGATCGATTTCGATCGAGGAATATATCCCCGGACTCTGTGTCACGGCTGATAATTACGTTAATAATAATAATGATAATGATAGTAATAATAATAATAATAAACGAACGCTAGGAACGTAGTTGTATTTAAACGACGACGCCGCCGTCGTCACGCGTATTTTACAATTAACAAGAAAGTCAATTATGAGATATATTATCCGATTCCTGATCAACTTCGTCGGGGCTGCGACAGATCGCGTTAATCTGGCCCGATCGATCTGGTCGCGTCTCGCGGGGGTTCGCGTGGTGTTTCTGCGAGAGAGAGCGGAGGAACGCTTCCTAAGAACGCGGCGTTATTGTGTTTGCCACGAGATAAATTGAAGACTTGACTGTACATAGAGAGGTATATACAAGGGCACGCGTGGAAAGAAAGGAGAAGAAAAAGAAACGTACACGTGAGTTGGACGGGAAATTCGGGGCGATGAGAAGTTTAGCCGATTAAAGTTAAGAGCCCTATGATATATAGGTGAATTTATATATCTATATATATATATATATATATATATATATATATATGTGTGTGTATATATTTATATATATATATATAAATAAATATAATGATAATAGTAATCGATGAAATGACATGCGAGTTAAGTGCGAATGTGGGGGAGAAAAAGGTGGAGAGATAGAGAGAACCGTGTAGAGATGGGAAAGATTGAGGGAGAAAGGGGAATATAATATTAGGACGAATGAATCGAATGATGGGAGAGAATGAGACGACGCGTGAACAGCGAATGCGTTTTGCACGGCGATAAAGCACATTTCCTCGTATTTATTGAGTTCTAGTTCCACAGAATGTGCTGCGTCGCCGATTTCGGCAGGTTTGCACACGAAATAAGCACGGTCAGCTGCGGGCCCTGTTCTTGGTACGATGAACGGGGGCGGATGTTCCGGTTCTTTATTTTTTTTTTTTCTTTTTTTTGTCGCAAATAGATAGTGGAACCTGAATGACATTTTCAGCTTGGATTGAAACGTTTTCGAGGATTTGCAGAGGAACGTGTTGCTACGGTTCATCGTCACCAGGCGGCGGGTCCGCGACTAATCTTCCAAACAGTGATACATTCCATAGGTAAAGAAAATGGAGTAGGAATCCACGGCTCGTCGAATCAAAAGTACCGTTTCTAAAAGTGAAAATGCAGGCCGATAAGGGGTTAAATGTGAGAAAGGGGTTGCCGTAGAAGCAGATCCACTGAGTAAAACCGAACACGCGGGTCGCCCGATTGAAAAGAAAAATGAGCAAACTAACCGGTGGAAGGAGTAAAAGTAAACGGAAGCAGTGAAAATAAAATAGTCTTTGACCGTTCGCCGAATAGTGTGCACGAATTTCTGTCCGTTCGGAGTTTCGCTCGTTACTCCGCAACGCGGTCGTCGAGGTGTCTTCGACTTCGAGGGCGCCACGATCGCGCGAAGAACCTAGCAAAAGGAAGTGTTTTGTTTTGTTATTGTTTCTTAAACGTAAAGTAAAAGATAGAAAGGGAAGAAAGTTCTCTTGAATCAGGCGGAGCGACGTTTATTATTGTCTTGTAAAATATTGGGGGCCACAAAACATAATCTAAAGGAGGAAAAAACGACATAAAAGAAAAAAGCAAAAAAAAAGGATAATAGTTAAAAAAAAAATAAGGTAACGAAGGAGACAGGTGTTCTGATCGTGTCACGTCGATTAACGAGAACGTATTATTGATCGGAGAAAAGCAAACTGTCGCCACGATGATGGTTCTGATCTCTTTTCTTCTTTTTTCCTGATTTTTGACAAAAGTATAATATGTATACGTATGTTTTCCTGTGAACGAACGAAAGCGAGAGAGAAAGGGTGTGAACGAGATTGAGAAATTCGGATAAATTGAGATACGAGAAAGAGGGAGAAGACGAACGATTTTTGTTGTGTGAAGAGAGAGAGGGGGGGTGAGAGAGAGGGGGGTGAGAAAGGGAAGAAAGAGAGCTTTAGGGACCAACCAAAAAGGAGAGCAAAAGTTAGCGTGCGCTGGTGTCGATTGTCGCGATGGATCGTTTTTTTTTATATTCACGTCAAAACGAAAGAGAGAACGCAGGAGAAAGTGTGGATATAACAGTTGCTCTCGTTATTTCATTTGCACGAGGCTATACGCGTGAAACAAACAGGTAGAAGATTGTCCGCTCGATCTTCCAGACTTCCGCGAAAGAGAACCGAGAAGAACAATTGAGAATGGGTAATAGAAGGTGGACGGTTAATGTCAACTTTTTGAGCTGTTTTCCCTTGCACTGCCGACAGTCGATGTTTTGTTTGTTAGGTGGCATTCAGCCGAAGAAGACTAAAAAGTAAAATAAAATGGCTCCCGGGTGTGTGTCGAATTCGTCGAGGTGTCTCGAGTCGGACAAGTACACCTAATTATTTATAATATTTATAACTTTATATGATACACGGGCATTTCGCATAGAATAAAAGTTCATGTTGAATCTCGAACTGTTATTAATAAAAAGCGTTGAGTTCCTACAATCGTTTCTTTACTTCGCTTCTGGATGATGTCGCCTCATCTTACGACGAGTCGGAATTCACCGAATCGATTTCTCCATTTATTCCATGTCTGTAAACCAAAGATTGCGAGAGTGAAGAACGCGGCATCGAATGCCGTTCAAATTTCGTTGCCGTTCGATGGCAATTTGTGAACGTGAACGAACGACAAACAACGCGTGCAGGTCGAGCCATTAACGTCGTTTCGACCGCGCCGCAGTTTGTCGCTCCTCGTAATTTCGCTAATTATCGGCCCCGCGTTAAATCCACGACGGCTCGGTCCATTCGATGCGTTTCAACCACGGTTATTTGCACGACAGAAATAATCGATGCACAGTTCCTATACAAATGAATAGCCGGAAAGGGACAGAGGACCGTAAGGCTCGTTTCACGAGGGGTAACTTTGTGACGCAACGTGGTAGAAGCATTGTCGTACGTAGGGCTTTTCCCGGGTCTTATCGACACTGGTAAAAATGGTGTCACGATACTTATCGGTGATTTACCCCGACTATGTATTACTAGACTACGTATGTATTCCTGCAATATAAATAGGTGGCAAACCGTTTTAATTATACGTGGCTTCAGTTCGAGAGTCGAGATTAGCGTATTGGTAAAAAAAAAAATGGTAACTTAAGGTCCTGAATTGTTTTTTAGAATTGTTTTGCTGTTCATACAGAGGGCTCTAATACTATGATTATTGTCCTTACTGCGTATCGATGCATCTATACGAACCCACCGCTTAATATTTTAACTCGATACCTAGCTATATCGCAGAAATAACTACAGGATAGTTCCAAGCGATACTCTGCGGCGTCACGATAAATCCCGCGTGAAACGCGGCATTCAAACTATAACCATCCTCACTTTCCATTCACCTCACTTCATTCTTCCAAACTTCCTATCCTTCGTACTTCTTGTCGCGTCCAGGACAACCGAATCTCTCCATACTTCTTCCCGGACTCCACCTCCGTCCAGAACCACGTCAGTTCTCGCCCATTCCCGCGTGAAACAATCTAAGATAATGCCGGCTGCGATTGCTGAAACATTTACCATCGAGGTCGTCGTCACAGAGGGGATGCGTAATTAAAGAAAATGAAATAAAACGAGGCTGGCAAAGCGTATCCACGCCGCTGGCGCGATCAATTCAACCGAAACTTCGCTCATTATCGATTCCTTCGAGACGGTTGTTGCTAAGCAGATTTCCCTGCTAATCCTCGTGCCGCGATTACCGTTTCCATTAACCTGGCGGACAGTCTGCTCGGCTTCTAACCCGAAAATCTATTCCATCTCGAAGACGGCGCCTCCACCTGCGCCGCGAAGGGTCCAACACTAGGTCGAACGACGGCGGAGACGGTCCAACGCGTATATTCGCGGTGAACGCGCGCGCGGTAAGGGTAGGAGGATCAATATCACGGTTAGGGAGAGACCAGACTGAAAATAGGAGCGAGAGTAGGAGCACCGATGAGGGATAAGGATTACACGAGGAGAGAGAGGAGGAAATGGGAAGCTTGGGGGAAACCAGCACGAAAATGTCAATTCGTCGGCCGTGGCTCCTCGTGAAATTGCGATCCTGGCGCGTAGGGGCGGTTGTGGCTGATTTGGAAGAGCTCTTCCGGTTTAGGGAACAGTTTCGTTTTTCTTTTTTAGAGACGGAGAGGACGCTTGTTGCGGCGGGGGGAAATTTTACCGATCTTCGGGGACGATTTCCATGCTTCATTTAGAATGCGTTGTCCCTTTTTTTTTAAGAGATTATTCAGAGCCGTGTTTCAGTTGAAATTTGGGAAACGAGCAGGTAATTTTCTTTCTAAATCGGCCGGATTTTCTATTTCATTTAGATCGCGGTACGAAAGGTGGTTTCCTGGCGTTAGGATTTGCGAAGTGGGTATTGGTTAATTTACATCGTTTTTCTAGCTTCTCGCGGAACTTTGTAGTGACAGTATTGTGGATGCAGGTATATCTTTCACATTTCTACCTGTAACTCCTGTGGACGATTATAGTGTAACTGGGTCTTGAAGGTCTGAGATTTATTGTTCGTTCCTGGGTTATTTTTCGTTGTTCGGTTTTGGACTTCATTATACGTTCAGAAGTTTCCTGTTGCACAAATTATGATTCTGATCCTTTCTTGCTCGACGCCCCGAGAACTTATGGCTATCATTTCAGATATAGACGCCGAATTTCATAAAGTCCTCCTAATCTATTCAGAATTTCATCTAAAATGAATCTCGAATATATTTTGGACCTCTATACATCGATGAATTGAAAATAATTTCCAATGGTCCTTCAACAAGGCAACTACGATTTCCGATCTCGAAAGACTCGTATACCCCAATTGTGGCGTGACGTATGAAAGTATGACGTGCGAAAAAGCTGAAGCAAAGTGATATCGAATTTTGCAGATTGGCTAATTTCATTCATTAAAACACGTTAACGCAGTGGCGATCCACTGGCAGGCATCGACACAGCACACAACGACGCTTCTCTATACATATATAAAACACCGAATGTCTCATGAAAATCTGTTGAGAAATCAATAATTAGCTGACCTTTGCGATGGATAACAGCTGAGACCACGTGAACAATCTGCACTCAAGACAAATTCTGTACTCCAAGTTGCGTATTTTATACAAACGATGATCGTGAAACAGTAAACGCATCCAATTTATGGCAAAAAGAGGATATCAAAGCAAATTGATGAAAAACGGAGTGTCGGGCTGTTATACATATAACATTTCTTTCCGCGACGTGACAGTAAATGTTTAATAAAACAAACTATGTATTTGTTAACTCACGCTTCCTTTATTATACAGATGGCACATTTAAAATAGCGATGATTCGCCGCAGAGGTTAGCAAGATCGATCGAGATCTCTTCCATGTTCTCGTTTGACGTTGAAGCAAAAAAGAAAATTCACTCTTCTACGTAAACTCGTAAAAACAAAAGACGAACAAAATAGGTGTGCGAAAATTTGGACGGGATATATTCCAATGTTATATAAAACCAATTGGTGGTACTTATATCCGATTTATTTTATACTACCCCTGCCTTGCATGTAGACCGTCGATTAGATGATTTTCTACTGATCCTCTCTTCATAGGAATACGGGAAAAAATGGAACAGTTGTCGAAGTCGTCGCCAACACCCTATCGAAACCTCCGTTTTTCTAAAAAAAAAAAAAACCTTACTCACTAGCAGAGCGTCAACGCGAAAAACTTCGTCTTTTATAAGGTCGGTCTTTAACCGTTCTTCTAAAATAAAGTGGATTTGTTGAAAAACGAAATCGATTCCACATATTTCTATATCTCGCATCAAGAGCCGCAATCAAACATTAAAAACGGATATCGAGTAAATTATTTTAAAACCGCGGTTCCTCCAGTCGAGGTCGCTGAACCGCGTGGAATTTTCGGTAGAGGAAGACCGTCCTTTCAGAAAACGAATGGGACCCATCAAGTCGTGGAATCAGAAAGAGGCGGAGCGTAATTTGGAACAATCTTTAAATGTAACAATTACCTTCGTCCAAGCGATTCCCCCTATTGATCACGAGATAGGATATCATCGACACGATTGTACAGTTTATATAATTCCTAACGACACATGCGGGATCAGTATTTATTAATAATATCCGACAGAGGTTTCGATGATCGAAGGTAGATCGATTGTTAAACAATAATTTGTAAAAGATCGACGACTACGACGACGACGATTCAGAATCACGGCGACATGAAGCATAGCGACGCATCCGGTTTCTTGTTTCCTTCGTCGTCTTGTAAATAGCGTGTAGTAAGTGAGAAATGGGTGGGAGGCAAGTAGGTAGAGACAAAGAGAAAGCGAGCGAAGCACGTGACTGTAATTTTTGCGGCTGACGGATAATCGGCGAACACCGCCACACCACAGAGTCTTGACGTTTTCTTCTTCGACCGAGTCGCAAAGCGAGAGGGGATCGAGAATGCAAACGAGAGACGTTTCTCTCCCTTCTCGGCGAGAAATCGCTTCGAACAGGTCATAGGATACGGTCCACGACTGTACGTTAACTGCACAGTGACAATCTCGAAAGATAGACAAAAAGATAAGAACGGGAGAAGGAGGAATTCAACATTCGAACGATTCGAAATTGGGTAGCTTTTTCTGTTGAAGTTGTCGTCTTACGAACGATTGAGTAAAAATGAATTAACGAACGAG
Source organism: Nomada fucata (assembly GCA_948146005.1). NCBI lineage: Eukaryota > Metazoa > Arthropoda > Insecta > Hymenoptera > Apidae > Nomada > Nomada fucata. The sequence goes on from OX411275.1 coordinate 14,110,249, forward strand.
CAAAGGAATAGGAAACGAAAAATCGAAGAAGTATATAGCGAAGGAGCGAATTTTAAATGGGGTCGATATTTATTGACTGTAATAAGCAATCCACTGTTTCGTAATTAATTTTATTATTTAATAGCAGCACATGTAGAAACGATTCATGCATTATAGTAATCGCCGTCATTTCAATGGTCCTCGTTCCATTTCTTTCTTAAGCTAAATGTTTCAGCCCTGTAAAAAATATTAATTCTGTTTAAAATAGTCCAAGTTTGCTACACTTTCCCTAGCAGCATTTAAAATTCTCCGCGTATATCCAGCGGAAAAAGGAGATTCTGTTATCAATTTTCTTCTGCCAATGCAATGCATTTCGTTCTACAAATATTTGAGAAGCATCGGTTTAATAATAAAAATAAACCAGCTGACTTTATCAAATATTACAATAATCAACGTTTCCATGAATGCCAGATTTCTGACATTCAAACAGAAAGGCTAAAAAGAGAGATCTGGAGGAAATGACGATAATTACTTTTGCAATATATTGTTAAAAAGCCACGAAAGTGATGAAGAAATAGTGGACTGTTCGTATTGCTGCACCAAATAATTAGAAGCCAAGTGTCAAGGGTGGATTACGAGTAATAATAATGTAATTGTAAAGGGAAAAGAAGAAACGTGCATAATCGGGATGACGCGTGCTCGCGTCTTCGTCGCAGATCCATCGACGCAGAATCAATACTCTCTACACGCTATTGTTCTCAATGAGATTGTGATATAAGTATATATATTGTTAATGCTGTAACGATAATTGTGACGTTTAAAAAAAAAAAGGATAAAATAAACGGAAGCGCAGCAACGTAGCCATCCCGAGGACTCCGTGCGAAGGAAATCTTTCCTTTTTCTCCACGATACCGTCGAAAATGGTTTTCGATGATCCGCGCCGCGAATCTTACGCCTCGCCGTTTTCATTTTCCGTTCTGGGACGCGCTTCAACGCAGATCGGATCGCCGAGAGAGACGGAACGGGGCAGCAATAAAATAATAGCGAAATAAAACGAAAAAAGAAACAGAATGAAAGAGCAGAACATTAAAATATAAAAGATGAGATAGATAATAGTGTGAGACAGTGTTGTATTGGATAGAGGCGTGAGGGGAAAATGATGCCTGTAAATAAACGAACAAAAACAGATAACGGAGAGGGAAAAAAAAGAAGGGAAGATGATGAATGAGAACAGTGTTGCGTTATAATTATTTATGTTGCTGATCGAAGTCGATTCGATAGTGAATTATTGTAATAATTCGTAATTTAACACGGAGAACGGATGAAGAGAAATGAGAAATCATATACGCAGATTATGTACATAAGCTAATGGGTAATTATCTCCCTTGGTAAAGGATAGTTTACGGATAGTTATTTTTATTACTATTATTATTATTATTATTTCTAAGTGACGACTACTATTATTATATTATTTTATTATTGTCATATTATTATTATTAATATTATTATTGCCATTACTTATTAATATTATAATTATCATTGTTATCCTTCGGTCAATGATCTCAAAAGAATGACAGTAATTGCGTTCGGATGAGGGTGTTGCTAAATCTGAGCCGATTTCGATTTTCGTCAATGGCCGCAAAACGGGAAAGGGGTCACCGTTTTCATTGATGCATCCAAAACAAACGAGAAAAAAGAAGGAAGAAAAGAAAACACGAATTCTACTCTACTTCATCCCATTTTTCTTCTTCGACTACATTTACTACCTTTTTTTTTGTCGTTCGTTCCTTTCATATATTTTTATTTCTGGCCTATGTACTCTCTAAACATGTTTATGACACGCTCGAATGAAAGTTTTTCGTCTACGGTTGCGCTTCGTTTCCGGTTATCGTAAGTTTGATTACGCTTTTCACGTGGCGTGCGCATTCCAAAGAAAAACAAAAATCAAAGACGAAGGTAAAAAGAGAATTGATGAATGCGCGATTTTATAATTCTTTCACTCGTTTCGATTTATCTTATCTTCAGAAACGCGTTGAATGTTCGCGTTATTAGATAATGAACGTCCCTTTCTTCTGTATCTGTCCACGCGTTCTTTAATTGCATAAGGAAGAACGGACATATACATATACGCAGAACATACAGTTGTCCGTATCGCTATAAGTCCCGTTTGTACCGAGTATCGACTTAACAATCGGCCGATTATATTTTCCAAGCGTTCACCTCGATAGATGGCAAACAAGATCCGTTTAAAAAAGAAATTGGGGACTCAAATTTTTATTAAGTTTTCCCAACGATCCGCGATGACGGAAGTTAAACAGGATTATCCGTTTCATTTCGTCCTGGATTTATCGACGGATCCTTTGCGCGAGCACACTAAAAACAAGAAAACGATGAAAGGAAGATAAAGAAAGAAAAGATAAATGGCGGTACAATATGATGTAATTCAAAAGTGACCTATTAAATGAATGAATTCAGTTAGAATTGATAGCGGTGCAACGCTGATCAAATTATTCATAAACATGTTTTATCAAACGAGAGTCAAGACATTTTGTCATGTCTTTGTATATTTTTATGCAATGTTGTAGAATGATATTGTTTCAAATATATTATACAGATAATAATAATAAACAAATTTATATGCCATAAACTGTGTTTTCTTCCCTTTGATCGCATTCGTATCAATTTAAACGCATTATTCATTTCAATGACAATTAATAAATGTTGCTTGTTAAATCTTCTTATGAGACTTCAATAATTGCAAACCAGAATAGTTTTAAACAGTATTTGAATTGCAAGAGATTGTGCCTACAGTTACTATTCGGATATAATTGTTAAGTATTAGTTTGTAACTTGAAATTGAAACATTTTTGTAATCATTATTTGCATCTTCATTAATTAATTTAAATCAATTTTCAATGAAACGAATTCCATTGTCCTTTTTATTTAAACACCTCAACAATCCTTGAAAGAATCTAATTGCAACTTTAAATCAGAAGTACTGCGAACATTTCGATACATTACGATATGAAAGCTTTTAGAAATCTGTACTCTGTCAGATCATAATCAAACATTCGGTCTCAGAAATGAATTTTCTTCCTTGGAATTTCGCCAGCTGTTTTATACAAGATAACGCAAGGAAATCGCATTTTCGCGGTATTATGTTAACTACGATTTGAATGACTATCGATATGACACCGTTTCGATAGACAGAAATTCCATAGGTGTAGTTTAATCGCGAGCACGCGTGCATAAGAAAGAGTGGGAATTTTCTGGTCATTTCGAAAGCATGTCTACTGCATACAGATTGCGGCTTGCGCTAAAATGCGCCAGAAATCTTTCAAAACCTTTGGGCCGAAGCTTTGAAAGGAAAATTTTCGAACGGCAACGTCAACGGCTACCTGGTTCGTATAATATTATCTACCATCATTGTAATTCTAGGTTTGTTTTCTGCATTTCATCGATTTTGAGGTTAAGTAGATATATTTTTCCTCAAATATAAATTTCAGTTACTTGACATTTATTACGATATTCCTCTCTGAAATTACGTATCATAAAGGTTGCTTGATCTCCAAACATTTTATCTGTTATTTACATCGTTTTATTAATTGTTTTTCAATATGCAGGCTTAACGTGCACCTCGACACGATGCTTTTCGTCTCAGACGGCAACGCAGACCACGGAAACTCACAATATTATTAAGGATACGGAGAAGGCTACAGGTGTGCATAAAATTTCTGTTTATCATTCTATTATTATACAGTATCTGAAATGTATCTTTTTGTACAGTGTTGTGTTATTTTGTTTTTCTTAGGCGAAAGCGTGAAACATGAATTTCAATCCGAAACGCAGATGCTCTTGCAAATTGTTGCCAAGTCTCTGTATTCTGATAAAGAGGTGACTATTTCCATCAAGTTTAGTTTGCCATTTGATATTGTGCATATAATATTAATCATACTTTTGTTTAACGTAGAAGTGTATATTCTTGTAATCTTTCCTTTCATTTGCATTTAAGGTATTTCTTCGCGAACTGATCTCGAACGCAAGTGACGCGCTCGAAAAACTAAGGTACACGCGATTGAGCGATACCAAAGCCGCGGAAGTGATGGGCGAGCGGAGCTTGGAAATTCATATTGCTACGGATAAACAGAACAGAATTCTTACAATTCAAGATACAGGCATTGGTATGACTCGTGAAGAGTTAGTATCGAACTTGGGAACCATAGCACGATCTGGTTCTAGAGTAAGTACAGTTGTAATTGATTTGTCAATTACAACTAATGATTCTCGTATGTGCGAGTGACAGTATTTTAATTCTGATATTTTATGAATGCAGGCTTTTATCGAAAAATTGAAGAAGAAACAGGACGCCGGCGACACGTCACAAATTATTGGGCAGTTCGGTGTTGGTTTCTATAGCGCTTTCATGGTTGCTGATAAAGTCGAAGTTTTTACGAAATCGTACGCGGAAGACGCTGAAGGTCTCTGCTGGATTTCTGATGGGTAACACATTCTTATGTGAAATATCGCAAGGTTGAAAGATATAATTTTTTGTCTACATAAAAATATTAATATTTTATTCGAAATATTTTTGTAACCAGTTCCAATACATTCAAAATTTCAAACGCTGAAGGAGTTCAGCCGGGAACAAAAATTGCTATACACTTGAAACCTGATTGCCGGGAGTTTAGTGACGATACCACGATTAATCGTGAGTAATTGCAGAACTTCAATTAGATCGTGTAGTTCTTGATAATTGTCCAATGATATTTGTTAATGTTCCATAGGCTTAATAACTAAGTATAGCAACTTCATTAGTAGCCCTATATACATTAATGGGCAACGAGTTAATACGATTCAGGTAAGATTGAAAATCCTAACAATTCTTTATATTTTTCAATTTTACCTTCTTTCTGTCTCGATTTTCAGCCGTTGTGGATGCTCGATTCGAAAGACATTACACCCTTGCAACATAGCGAGTTTTATAGATTTATTGGGAACTGTTTCGATTCTCCACGATTCACATTGTATTACACAACCGATGCACCGCTTAACATAAGGGCGTTGCTATATTTCCCGGAGGAAAGGCCGCCATTATTTGATTTCCAGAAAGGCGAAACAAGCGGAGTGTCTCTATATAGTCGCAAAATTTTAATTAAGAGTAAAGCAGAAAATATCTTGCCGAAATGGTTACGCTTCGTTAAAGGAGTCGTCGATTCGGAAGATATTCCCCTTAATTTAAGTCGCGAATTACTTCAGAATAGTGCTCTGATCGGGTAAAAATATTCTCCATTCCTTAAAATATGTATTACCATTATCGATATATTAGATTATTTTTTATTGCGTTCCATTTCTTGTAGAAAATTGCGCGACGTTTTAACAGCACGCGTGTTAAAGTTTTTGAATGAGAGATCTCAGAAACAGGCAGAGGACTATGGCAAATTCTATAAAGATTATAGCATCTTTCTGAAAGAGGGCATTGTGACCACGGATTATCAAAAGGAGAAAGTACTAATGCTTTTTATTTTCATCGAGAAAAATATTGTTCTGTGTTCGCAATAATTGTCTAACAGTCGTACAATTATATACTCATATTTATAGGAAGAAATAGCGAAACTTTTGCGATTTGAGTCATCCGCAGCAGAAGCGGGGGAATTAGTAAGTTTTGCAGATTACTGCAAACGAATGCCTACGGATCAAACGAAAATATATTATCTCTTAGCTCCAAGGTGCGAATCAATTAAGTTTTATCAATATATATGTATATTGGACACATTAATGCTTAATCACCATTTTATTTCAGTCGAACCTTAGCTGAACAGTCCCCGTATTATGAATCTCTAAAGAAACGCAATATCGAAGTGTTGTTTTGTTACGAGGCACATGACGATGTAATTTTCTTGCACTTAAGACAATTTAAATCGCACAACCTCACTTCAATCGAAGAAGAAATGCGTGAACCAGATTCAAGCAAATCTGACAGCCCTGGTAGGAGTCCTAATATTCTTGCGATTTTCGAATTTTTGGTGACTGTTAATTATATATTAATGTTCGTTTTACTTAAGGTGTTATTAATCAAGGTGAGATCGACAACCTTATCACTTACATGAAGAAGGTATTGGCAAGCAAAGCGCACGATATTAAACCGACGAATCGTCTTGAGTCGCATCCATGTGTAGTCACAATTCAAGATATGGCAAGCGCGAGGCATTTTACTCGTGTTCAAACCCGACAACTGAAAGACGAAATGCTGTATTCCATGCTTCGACCGTGTTTCGAAATAAACCCGAATCATTCCTTGATTAAGAAGCTTTGTGAACTGGTAAATACCAATACAAAATTGGCGGATCTGGTCATAAAACAGGTACAATATTGTTATTTCGTATTATTCAACGTAATTGCATATTTTATTATATTTTATTATATATTCTATTTCTTTTTTCTAGTTATTTACTAACAGTATGGTCGAAGCTGGTTTAATTGACAATCCGCGAGTGTTATTAGCTACCATGAATGAATTATTGACAGCAGCATTAGAAAAATAGTAGATTCAATGTAACACAATTCCAAATGCTTTTTTTAATTTAAGATTATCTTGTACATATAACTACTTGAATAAATGACTAGTTCTCAGTTGTATATTTGGGTACTGTCGAAACTTATTTTACATAGTAGAACAGATACGATTAGTTCTTACATATGTATATTTATTATTAGTTAAATAAATTTAATCATATACAAGGACTGCCAACTGTCGGCTCGCGAGCGATCTGTAGACCCTCCCCCCATCTAGATCTTTCGTCCTCAACGAACTGGTCGCTTGCGAGCTACGCGTGTCTTACCCCCAGACAGAGCGGGCCGAAAAGCTATAAGCACAAACCAGATATAGGAATAGACAAGACATCTTATGGTCTTTCGTGGTCCAACGTAACTGACATACCGACTCAGAAAAGCCACGCTGATTCGAGCGTCCTCTGCACATGAACAGTGCTCACTTGAAGAACTATTATTTACTGAAGTAGTGTTGGGGACAGGATTCATGCGATGTGTGAATATATGTCAATGCTGTGGGGAAGCACTGCAATCAGCACGAATGCAAACAGGAAAACTATTTCTCGGGCAACGTTTCGCTAAAAATTGAGCTACGGTGCCTGGTCGCGCAAACTTCGGTTTGGCTCGAGTTGAGTCGAAATCACATCGCGATGCATCGGGGTGATGAAATCGACAATGAGATGTGTGTCACGTCAAGCGTCCCGCCTGTGATGTCCCGCCTGTGATGTCCCGCTTTCATTGCGCGGCAAAGAGCAAATGAAATCTTTAACGAGGATCGGTCCAGCCAAATGTTGGTCGGAGATAGTAAAGGTCTAGTAGGTACAACCCTGGGATCGTAGGTTCAGCTAAAACTTACTCGGAAAACGCAGAAGTCCAGTCGGCACGATCCTAGAGTCTTAGGTCCGGCTAAAAGTTGGTCAGAAAAAGTAGAAGTCCAGTCGGCACGGCCCTAGAGTCGTAGGTCCGGCTAAAAGTTGGTCAGAAAAAGTAGAAGTCCAGTAGGTATTACCCTGGGATAGGAGGCTTTACGGAAATAGCGAAAACCACCGAGAGCAGCCGATACGCCGGCGCGTCGCGGAGTGGGGTCGGCCGTCGCGCGGCACGCACCCCGTCAGTCTCGATTGAAGCGTCGCAGCGTATGGTCGTTTATGTAGTAGAAGGCTAGCGATATTCCTCACTCAACAACATAACACCAGATCGGGCTTTACTTTACCATCGTGTACGTTTTATTAACATTAAACATTTTATTACTCTTATAGACAATCAATAATAATTAAATCTGAATAATAATACGGTAGTACTTTACTATAAAAAAAGCAATAATTCCCCAACAGACATTTAACAGGACGAAGAAATAAGAAAGATAAATAAAATCAAATATCTATTGCTTCAATTTCTACCTCCTCTGCTCATTTACCAATTTGTACAGATTTCCTTTCAGAAAATTTTGATGACCGCGCGCAATGCGGTTGGTAGAGTCAGTGCTTGCTCCGTCAAAGTTCTTTTTTATATTTTTTGAGCGCAACCGTTCTTAATAAGAATCAAACATAAATAACAGTAAATAGTCGCGAAATTAGAGTCAGTGTTTCCTCCGAAATAATACTCCCGCGCGATTAGAATCACTTTGTTTGCGAATCATAAGTGTTCCATTAGAGTCAGTGTCAAGTTCGGCGAGTTCGGGCTTTCATCCATCAACCTGACGAGTAAGTATCTCTTTATGTCTTAAATCTTGTATTCCAATAATCTTTGATAATTAACACATTCGAATAGTACTGAAAATACAAAGATTTTAATGTTGTCTGCCCTTCTTGAATGTTTCAGCAACTTCCATGGCTACGACGGCGACGAGCTTGACCGCGGCCCTGGTGAGACTGCAACCGGTGAGTGGCATGCTTTAAAGTTCCTCTGGTCACTCAATCATGTCGCAGGACGAAAGGTCCAAAACGACACGAGTGATTGGTTTTAATTACGTAGATTTTTCTGGCAGGCACTGTGACCATGGGTATATGGAAATATACTCATGAGTAGTAACTTGTATACTGTTTTATATTATATGAGGATAGGTCTTCTTGTACAACGCGTTTCAAATTAGTTTGAGAATTTTAAGAGCGAAATTTATTTAGTATAAATTTTATTTAGTATAAAATATATCGTTATGCATCTTTTTATAATAGAGTATTTAATTAAATACGTATAAACCGAATATTTAAATAGTTATTAATTATTAAATGAATATAAAGTCACGTCCAGTATCATACGTGCACTAGTTTGTAGTGGAGAAGTCGAATACCCTTCGACTTCGTTCATTTGTCAATGGCAATTAGTGCACAGTTGTAATAAAATGCATAACGATTGCTGCTAGTAAGAACGTAGTATTTCTTTTTTCTACTTTGATTAAATATAAGGTAAAAGTACTTATATACCTTGCAAATTTGTTGGAACTATCGAATAATTTTATAATTCGATATCCATATTAGTCTGTAGCGTATAAAGATATCAATAAATTCACTTCTTCCGTACCAAGTATTAATTAAACTTGAATGTACAAGAAGACAATACGCGAATGGGTAGATCTCGATATCAAGGCAATCTATTTTAAAACCAACCTTGCGTTTTAGACCCAATGCTTTGATGACGGGAACACCCGAGGATGTTTCAATTTAATTCAAAGTATATTAAAGTAGAGTCATTTCTTAATTTGTCTAGTAAACTGGAGTCATTGAATTTTCTCTGCAATAAAATAGAGTCATATATTGATCTGGTACATATACGAATATATATTTAGCCCGTTAGAAAATCAGTATGTCTTTATCATCTTTTTAGACGAGGATTTTCAGGTTTAAACCCTTCCGTGTTCACTGCCCGGATCCCACTAACGTGCCCCGGTGCTACTTGGGTGGGAAAACGGTGGTAGACCACGACGATATTTCTTTAGTTGATAAGGTATTGAATGATTTATTGTTGGCGACTGACAGTGCGTTTGGTGTATCGTGCACGACGTGATATCCGCATTGTGTGTGTGGTTAGGCTGTGGATTTGCGTCGTTCCGTGCTAAAATGTAGCTATTATGACCAAGATAAGATGTCCGTTAATTTAAAACAGAGACATCATTTTTACTATTAATTGCATTAATAATCCCTACTATACTGATGCACGACGTTTCTGTCATTTAAGATGACAGGGGCCAAATGCCAAAGAGAATCGAATATACCTATCAATTGCTATCAAGTACCTCTTGTATCGGTGCTATTTAGTTATTCTATTACATATCAACCGCGGCGTGGTTTTTTCCACGCGAACGCAAAGATCCCAGCCGCTGTCAGTCGATTTCAGAAAAATGGTACGTCACCTTAGAGTGTGCAAGTTGTGCGACAGCACTTTGGTGTCGGGGGCGTCCCGGGACGCCTCCCTAGTGTAGGCTTTCGCGCACAAGTGTTTGACTGAGAACCGTGGAGTGCCGTGTGTTGGTGCGCCTGTTTGCCATTTTTTAAATATTGGTCTAGGTAGGATAGGTAGTATACCTTCTGGTGTGATTGATAGACATAAGTAGGTAGAGCCGGGCAGGTTGACACAGTCTCTTATCGGGTAGGCACTATTTCGAGTGTTCAACCTGTTTCAGGAAATCTGATTTGAAAAGTCGACGGTGAAGCTGTGGCGCGAATGAAAATGCGTTCGCCTCTGCCTTTGCCTATCGATTTTTCGAATCCTTCGCGGGCGCGGTCGCGATTTAGGCCTCGAAACGAAACGTGTTGCATTATGCTCGAGGCTGCACGCGTGAACGAAGAACGATTAGAATTTTGATCGTAATCTTTGCGATTTTACGTAAACACAATTTTTACGATTTTATTTGGTCGTGATTCGGCCGGGTGTGTTCCATTTATCTCCGCGATTTAAACTTTTTATTTCACATTAATAAGTTTTTCCTTGGTTTCCGATTAGAGCCTCGAGCCTAGGTTAAGTTTCAGCTGGCCCTCGGGTCCAACGAAAAGAAGAGGCTATATGCCGAAGAGGCCCGACAAACTGTCGCTCAAGAGGGCAACTACTAATGGGTCGCCATTCTTTTTAAGAATGGGGAATCATTTTTTGTTACTACTTTGTCACTGTGCTTGCATTTTCATTCGTAGAATTTTTACTTGCACTTGGCCGACGCACATTCCGGCCCAACGATACAGTCCTTCCAAAAATATCGTATTGCTTCAGAGTTGCTTGTAAATGAAAATCGCGCTTGATTTAGCGTTGCGCAACGATGTCGCGATTGTTCTTGCAATTTGGCCGTTCTTATTGTTAGTTGAATTGTAGTATTTTATAATATATTTTACGTATGAGAAAGTTTCTAGTGTTGCGGAAATTATTTTCGCGTCTTGTGCCTTCAGCTAACTTTTCAGTGGATCTTCAATTAGCTTGTTTTTTGATATTGCAAATAATTTAACGTTTGCTTCCTATCGGTCTTAATAAATAGTGTTGCGAAATGATTGCATCGCGAGTTCCAGTTAGCGGTGCGTTGATTAAAGATCGCGTTTTTAATTAGAGTTGCGAATACCAGTCCCCAACTGCTTCCAGTTGGAAGCCTGTTCCAATGCCACCCTTGAGGGTGGTATATCATCGTCAGCCAAAGATCATGACTGACCAATTCTTTGGCAATTCTTGTTGTATATGGTGTAATCTTTCTTTTCAGTTATTTATCTTTGTCTTTAATTTATTACAAATTAAAAGCAGCTTCAATGACCGGGCTTGAGGATGTCACTAATCCAAAGCATGAGATTGTTACAGATTCACAGATGATCCCAAATGAACCAAATATAATATATTAGACAAATGGAAGTACAGACTTACTTAAAAGTGGAATATATACAACACAGATCTAGAAAGATTGTTAAGGTAACGATTGAAAACTAAAAAATTAAACAGCCGCCTCGTCAATCCCGTTTGTGAGTTTAAGATTTTTATAATGCTTTACTAATTGCTTCCAGTTTGTCTTTGTTTCAGAAGCAGGAGAAAGGAATCAGCTAAAGAAGAGGATTGCTTAAAATTTGTATCATATGACCCCACTCTCACCCTGCCCCAGCCCCTGCCCTTGTCCATGCCCCTGCCCCAGCCATTGCCACTGCCCTTTTAACTAATTATGGGTGTTAGACAAATAATTAGGCAGGCTCAATTATAAATCGGACAATACTTTTAGCTCTTTATGTAGGTAGATTTGTTTGAACACCCAATCTTAGATATTTATACAGACAGGTTTTACACGAATTGAAATTATTAGACTTTTACTTAGGCAGGATTTATGAAACTAAAAATTGGTTCAGTCTGTTCTAGGCCACCATGGGCCACGAATTAATTCCCCCATTAATTATTCCATATTAAGTATTTGCATACTTATACCTGTATCAGTATGGGAAAGTATTAATTAGAGTCCTATGTAGGTAGGATATTATTGAAATTGTTCTTTCAATTGAACTCTTAGATGTTATACTAGGTAGGGTCATACTAGTGTTAAGTTAGATCTTTAGACAGGCAGGGCGCATTTTAATCTAATCTAGTATTTAAGAAGGAAGGATTTATTTTTAAGCTTTGTCATAGTCTTTAAGACAGCAGTGTTCACCACTGCACTAATATTTCGTTGTCTAGTTTTTTAAGATCTCAGGATCTATTTTTTAGAAAGTTTTATTTCAGGAAATTGCATCCTCTTGCAGATTTTCTTTCAGGTTTCCTACTGTTATTCAATTTAGTTCGCGGTCGCGATTCTTCTAAGTACTCCTGTTATTGTCGTATTTGTGCTACGATCAGATAATGAACGTTCTACAAAGTGACGATAATAGGAGAGTTTTCTTTCACAAAAATGATACTAAAATTACTTTTCCCGCAATTGGAGGGTGGAAGGGCCGTGGCTAGGGTGGGTCTCCAGGCGCAGTAACCTCCACGGGGTGAGACCTGGGCAATCAATTATTTACTGTATAATTATTAAACGTTTAAGAGACGTTTGATAAAGAGCCCTGTCTTACCTACACGCGGTGGTCATTAGTATCGCCATCTATACAGATGCGAATGAAACTAGCCGAGCCTCTGCTATAACTACACTTAGGGTAAGTAAGAGGTACGCGTAGTTTCCAGGAGTTCTGTATAGATGGCGAGGCCATAGCAGGCACTGTAAGTATGGCAGAGACCCGCGTAGTTTCATGCACATCTTTACAGATATTAATTAATTCATTAATGAATTAAACAAGTTACATTTCTCGGGCTTATGCATGATGAGAAGTGCCGGGTAATACTCTTTACTCATTGTATGCGGGAGCTGCACAAACAAAAAATATATTAGGAAGCATGTAACAGGAGAGAGAAAAATGTTAAGGTATGTTTAGAGGAAGAAGAAATAGGGGAGGGCCACACTAGAAGCACAAGGGAAAGAGAGGATTATTTAACAAGGAATGGAACAAGTCTCATAAGAATGAATTTGATAAGAGCAAAAGTAAAGGAATTGACAGAGAGCCTTAAAAGAAGAGATTATGAAATGCAACAGCTGGAATGAGGCAGAAAAATAGAAGAAGCTATACATAATGAAGTGCTTAAATATATTAGAACAACAACACTACTAAAGTACTTAAGTAAAAATGAAAGACGGCAATCAGCAATTAATAGTACAGGTGAGAGATGTGAAAAGAATTAAAGGATGAAGAAACATTAGCAGAACGAGAAGAATAAAAGACATGACCTGTGCAGACAACAAATTTGAAACGCTAGAACCCCTGTTAACAGAATGTGCAGAAATAAAGATGACAGTATGTAAAAATGACTTTAGAATTTTAAGTGAAACATGTAGGAATAAGAAAGATGTATAATAGATGCGTGATACAGAGAAAAGAATGTTGTAATACATAAACTACAGAAGGTATGAAAAGGAAAAGGGAAACAAAAAATGAGAGTGCAAGAGTTTAGATAGTATTGTGAAGGTATGTTATGGCAGGGCGTCGCTTTGTATGAAGGTCGTAAATCTTCACGATTCTCTGACAATTCTCTTGCACATGGGATGCGTACAAGAGCCCAAAATTTAGAACGAGTGTTCAAATATGAGGAGCAAGGTCTGGTGGTAATTGCATAAAACTCTTTGCTCTGACACGCTGTTCACAATTACTAATAGGTCTACTACACTCTGTTCGTAAACAGAGTTTGATAGTTACTTTATTACAATTACACTGCTGATGTTCACACGATTCTTTACTGTTGCTTCTACTGTTGCTCGAGCGGTTCTGGTTGTTGCTCCTAATGTTGCTCGAGCGGTTCTGATTTCCTCGGCACAAACTCCGCCGGAGGAAACCTACTGATTCTTTCGCAAGGGTGGAGTCTTAAACCTATGATCTTAACAAAAAACTCCTATTCGTCTAATTATCTGAGAAGGCGTGTCGATGTTGAGGGTGGTTATGTTGCGGGAGAAAGGGAACATTACCAAATATGGAAACGGCGCTAGACAAATTTTCTCCCAGCATCCGGGCCCAATTTATGACACCCTTGGCATTGGCGACAGTCTAGAAACCAAGTACCCCGGAGGCCACCCGAGCCGAACCCTTGAACCCTCGGACCCTTGGGTTCGGCTGAAGGGATAACGCGAGCCTCCGCAACAAATAGGAAAACAACAGCTAGATGCTGCGACTCGATGTAAACCAGACGCGTACCCTCGAACCGAAACATGGCGATACGCCAAAGGTCTTCCCTGGTTTCAAGACGTCAATGCCATGCACTCTGAATCCTCCACAAGGTAGGTTATATATACACTAAGTCCAACTTTCATTGCAGCGAGACCAAAATAGAGATTAATGCTCTTCAGGCTCGGCTCGGCTCCGCCCCGCTCCGCTCCGCTCCGCTCCGCCCCGCTCCGCTCCGCCCCGCCCCGCTCCGCTCCGCTCCGCCCCGCTCCGCTCCGCTCCGCTCCGCCCCTCTCCGCCCCGCTCCGCCCCGCTCCGCCCCGCTCCGCCCCGCTGCGCCCCGCTCCGCTCCGCTCCGCTCCGCTCCGCTCCGCTCCGCTCCGCTCCGCTCCGCTCCGCTCCGCCCCGCTCCGCTCCGCTCCGCCCCGCTCCGCTCCGCTCCGCCCCGCTCCGCTCCGCTCCGCCCCGCTCCGCTCCGCTCCGCCCCGCTCCGCTCCGCTCCGCTCCGCTCCGCCCCGCTCCGCTCCGCCCCGCTCCGCTCCGCTCCGCTCCGCCCCGCTCCGCTCCGCTCCGCTCCGCTCCGCTCCGCCCCGCTGCGCCCCGCTCCGCTCCGCTCCGCCCCGCTCCGCTCCGCTCCGCTCCGCCCCGCTCCGCTCCGCTCCGCCCCGCTCCGCTCCGCTCCGCTCCGCCCCGCACCGCCCCGCTCCGAGCCGAGCCGAGCCTGAAGACCCTGAAGTGCCGAGCGGAGCCGAGACGAGCCTGAAGAGCCGAGCGGAGCCGAGACGAGCCTGAAGAGCCTGAGGAGCAAAGCGGAGCCGAGACGAGCCTGAAGAGCCTGAAGAGCTGAGCGGAGAAGAGACGAGCCTGAAGACCCTGAAGTGCCGAGCGGAGCCGAGACGAGCCTGAAGAGCCGAGCGGAGCCGAGACGAGCCTGAAGAGCCTGAAGAGCCGAACCGAGCTGAGACGAGCCTGAAGAGCCTGAAGAGCTGAGCGGAGCCCAGACGAGCCTGAAGAGTCTGAAGAGCAAAGCGGAGCCGAGACGAGCCTGAAGAGCCTGAAGAGCAAAGCGGAGCCGAGTCGAGCTTGAAGAGCCTGAAGAGCTGAGCGGAGCCGAGACGAGCCGGAAGAGCCTGAAGAGCAAAGCGGAGCCGAGACGAGCCTGAAGAGCCTGAAGAGCAAAGCGGAGCCGAGACGAGCTTGAAGAGCCTGAAGAGCTGAGCGGAGCCGAGACGAGCCTGAGGAGCCTGAAGAGCAAAGCGGAGCCGAGACGAGCTTTAAGAGCCTGAAGAGCTGAGCGGAGCCGAGACGAGCCTGAGGAGCCTGAAGAGCAAAGCGGAGCCGAGACGAGCCTGAAGACCCTGAAGTGCCGAGCGGAGCCGAGACGAGCCTGAAGAGCCTGAAGAGCCGAACCGAGCTGAGACGAGCCTGAAGAGCCGAGCGGAGCCGAGACGAGCCTGAAGAGCCTGAAGAGCAAAGCGGAGCCTAGACGAGCCTGAAGAGCCGATCGGAGCCGAGACGAGCCTGAAGAGCCTGAAGAGCCGAACCGAGCTGAGACGAGCCTGAAGAGCCGAGCGGAGCCGAGACGAGCCTGAAGACCCTGAAGAGCAAAGCGGAGCCGAGACGAGTCTGAAGACCCTGAAGTGCCGAGCGGAGCCGAGACGAGCCTGAAGACCCTGAAGTGCCGAGCGGAGCCGAGACGAGCCTGAAGAGCCGAGCGGAGCCGAGACGAGCCTGAAGAGCCGAGCGGAGCCGAGACGAGCCTGAAGAGCCTGAAGAGCTGAGCAGAGCCGAGACGAGCCTGAAGACCCTGAAGTGCCGAGCGGAGCCGAGACGAGCCTGAAGAGCCTGAAGAGGAAAGCGGAGCCGAGACGAGCCTGAAGAGCCTGAAGAGCAAAGCGGAGCCGAGTCGAGCTTGAAGAGCCTGAAGAGCTGAGCGGAGCCGAGACGAGCCTGAGGAGCCTGAAGAGCAAAGCGGAGCCGAGACGAGCTTGAAGAGCCTGAAGAGCAAAGCGGAGCCGAGACGAGCCTGAAGAGCCTGAAGAGCTGAGCGGAGCCGAGACGAGCCTGAAGACCCTGAAGTGCCGAGCGGAGCCGAGACGAGCCTGAAGAGCCTGAAGAGGAAAGCGGAGCCGAGACGAGCCTGAAGAGCCTGAAGAGCAAAGCGGAGCCGAGTCGAGCTTGAAGAGCATGAAGAGCTGAGCGGAGCCGAGACGAGCCGGAAGAGCCTGAAGAGCAAAGCGGAGCCGAGACGAGCTTGAAGAGCCTGAAGAGCAAAGCGGAGCCGAGACGAGCTTGAAGAGCCTGAAGAGCAAAGCGGAGCCGAGACGAGCCTGAAGAGCCTGAAGAGCTGAGCGGAGCCGAGACGAGCCTGAAGACCCTGAAGTACCGAGCGGAGCCGAGACGAGCCTGAAGAGCCGAGCGGAGCCGAGACGAGCCTGAAGAGCCTGAAGAGCAAAGCGGAGCCGAGACGAGCCTGAAGAGCCGATCGGAGCCGAGACGAGCCTGAAGAGCCGAGCGGAGCCGAGACGAGCCTGAAGAGCCTGAAGAGCCGAACCGAGCTGAGACGAGCCTGAAGAGCCGAGCGGAGCCGAGACGAGCCTGAAGAGCCTGAAGAGCCGAACCGAGCTGAGACGAGCCTGAAGAGCCGAGCGGAGCCGAGACGAGCCTGAAGAGCCGAGCGGAGCCGAGACGAGCCTGAAGAGCCGAGCGGAGCCGAGACGAGCCTGAAGAGCCTGAAGAGCAAAGCGGAGCCGAGACGAGCCTGAAGAGCCGAGCGGAGCCGAGACGAGCCTGAAGAGCCTGAAGAGCCGAACCGAGCTGAGACGAGCCTGAAGAGCCGAGCGGAGCCGAGACGAGCCTGAAGACCCTGAAGAGCAAAGCGGAGCCGAGACGAGCCTGAAGAGCCGAGCGGAGCCGAGAC
Source organism: Nomada fucata (assembly GCA_948146005.1). Taxonomy (NCBI): domain Eukaryota; kingdom Metazoa; phylum Arthropoda; class Insecta; order Hymenoptera; family Apidae; genus Nomada; species Nomada fucata. Next base: position 14,127,331 of record OX411275.1, read on the forward strand.
GAGCCTGAAGAGCCTGAAGAGCAAAGCGGAGCCGAGACGAGCCTGAAGAGCCGAGCGGAGCCGAGACGAGCCTGAAGAGCCTGAAGAGCAAAGCGGAGCCGAGACGAGCTTGAAGAGCCTGAAGAGCAAAGCGGAGCCGAGACGAGCCTGAAGAGCCTGAAGAGCAAAGCGGAGCCGAGACGAGCCTGAAGAGCCGAGCGGAGCCGAGACGAGCCTGAAGAGCCTGAAGAGCAAAGCGGAGCCGAGACGAGCCTGAAGAGCCGATCGGAGCCGAGACGAGCCTGAAGAGCCTGAAGAGCCGAACCGAGCTGAGACGAGCCTGAAGAGCCGAGCGGAGCCGAGACGAGCCTGAAGAGCCGAGCGGAGCCGAGACGAGCCTGAAGAGCCGAGCGGAGCCGAGACGAGCCTGAAGACCCTGAAGAGCAAAGCGGAGCCGAGACGAGTCTGAAGACCCTGAAGTGCCGAGCTCAGCCGAGACGAGCCTGAAGACCCTGAAGTGCCGAGCGGAGCCGAGACGAGCCTGAAGTGCCGAGCGGAGCCGAGACGAGCCTGAAGACCCTGAAGTACCGAGCGGAGCCGAGACGAGCCTGAAGACCCTGAAGTGCCGAGCGGAGCCGAGACGAGCCTGAAGAGCCTGAAGAGCAAAGCGGAGCCGAGACGAGTTTGAAGAGCCTGAAGAGCAAAGCGGAGCCGAGACGAGCCTGAAGACCCTGAAGTGCCGAGCGGAGCCGAGACGAGCCTGAAGACCCTGAAGTGCCGAGCGGAGCCGAGACGAGCCTGAAGTGCCGAGCGGAGCCGAGACGAGCCTGAAGAGCCTGAAGAGCTGAGCGGAGAAGAGACGAGCCTGAAGACCCTGAACAGCCGAGCCAAGCTGAGACGAGCCTGAAGTGCCGAGCGGAGCCGAGACGAGCCTGAAGACCCTGAAGTACCGAGCGGAGCCGAGACGAGCCTGAAGACCCTGAAGTGCCGAGCGGAGCCGAGACGAGCCTGAAGACCCTGAAGTGCCGAGCGGAGCCGAGACGAGCTTGAAGAGCCTGAAGTGCCGAGCGGAGCCGAGACGAGCCTGAAGACCCTGAAGTGCCGAGCGGAGCCGAGACGAGCCTGAAGACCCTGAAGTGCCGAGCGGAGCCGAGACGAGCCTGAAGAGCCTGAAGAGCAAAGCGGAGCCGAGACGAGTTTGAAGAGCCTGAAGAGCAAAGCGGAGCCGAGACGAGCCTGAAGACCCTGAAGTGCCGAGCGGAGCCGAGACGAGCCTGAAGACCCTGAAGTGCCGAGCGGAGCCGAGACGAGCCTGAAGTGCCGAGCGGAGCCGAGACGAGCCTGAAGAGCCTGAAGAGCTGAGCGGAGAAGAGACGAGCCTGAAGACCCTGAACAGCCGAGCCAAGCTGAGACGAGCCTGAAGTGCCGAGCGGAGCCGAGACGAGCCTGAAGACCCTGAAGTACCGAGCGGAGCCGAGACGAGCCTGAAGACCCTGAAGTGCCGAGCGGAGCCGAGACGAGCCTGAAGACCCTGAAGTGCCGAGCGGAGCCGAGACGAGCCTGAAGAGCCTGAAGAGCTGAGCGGAGCCTGAAGAGCCTGAAGAGCCGAACCGAGCTGAGACGAGCCTGAAGAGCCGAGCGGAGCCGAGACGAGCCTGAAGAGCCTGAAGAGCAAAGCGGAGCCGAGACGAGCTTGAAGAGCCTGAAGAGCTGAGCGGAGCCGAGACGAGCCTGAAGAGCCTGAAGAGCAAAGCGGAGGCGAGACGAGCTTGAAGAGCCTGAAGAGCTGAGCGGAGCCGAGACGAGCCTGAAGAGCCTGAAGAGCAAAGCGGAGCCGAGACGAGCCTGAAGAGCCTGAAGAGCTGAGCGGAGAAGAGACGAGCCTGAAGACCCTGAAGAGCAAAGCGGAGCCGAGACGAGCCTGAAGAGCCGAGCGGAGCCGAGACGAGCCTGAAGAGCCTGAAGAGCAAAGCGGAGCCGAGACGAGCCTGAAGAGCCTGAAGAGCAAAGCGGAGCCGAGACGAGCCTGAAGAGCCGAGCGGAGCCGAGACGAGCCTGAAGAGCCTGAAGAGCCGAACCGAGCTGAGACGAGCCTGAAGAGCCGAGCGGAGCCGAGACGAGCCTGAAGAGCCTGAAGAGCAAAGCGGAGCCGAGACGAGCTTGAAGAGCCTGAAGAGCCGAACCGAGCTGAGACGAGCCTGAAGAGCCGAGCGGAGCCGAGACGAGCCTGAAGAGCCTGAAGAGCAAAGCGGAGCCGAGACGAGCTTGAAGAGCCTGAAGAGCTGAGCGGAGCCGAGACGAGCCTGAAGAGCCTGAAGAGCAAAGCGGAGCCGAGACGAGCCTGAAGAGCCTGAAGAGCAAAGCGGAGCCGAGACGAGCCTGAAGAGCCTGAAGAGCAAAGCGGAGCCGAGACGAGCCTGAAGAGCCGAGCGGAGCCGAGACGAGGATGAAGAGCCTGAAGAGCAAAGCGGAGCCGAGACGAGCTTGAAGAGCCTGAAGAGCAAAGCGGAGCCGAGACGAGCCTGAAGACCCTGAAGTGCCGAGCGGAGCCGAGACGAGCCTGAAGACCCTGGAGTGCCGAGCGGAGCCGAGACGAGCCTGAAGAGCCTGAAGAGCTGAGCGGAGCCGAGACGAGCCTGAGGAGCCTGAAGAGCAAAGCGGAGCCGAGACGAGCTTGAAGAGCCTGAAGAGCTGAGCGGAGCCGAGACGAGCCTGAGGAGCCTGAAAAGCAAAGCGGAGCCGAGACGAGCCTGAAGAGCCGAGCGGAGCCGAGACGAGCCTGAAGAGCCTGAAGAGCCGAACCGAGCTGAGACGAGCCTGAAGAGCCGAGCGGAGCCGAGACGAGCCTGAAGAGCCTGAAGAGCAAAGCGGAGCCGAGATGAGCCTGAAGAGCCGAGCGGAGCCGAGACGAGCCTGAAGAGCCTGAAGAGCAAAGCGGAGCCGAGACGAGCCTGAAGAGCCTGAAGAGCAAAGCGGAGCCGAGACGAGCCTGAAGAGCCGAGCGGAGCCGAGACGAGCCTGAAGAGCCTGAAGAGCAAAGCGGAGCCGAGACGAGCCTGAAGAGCCGAGCGGAGCCGAGACGAGCCTGAAGAGCCTGAAGAGCCGAACCGAGCTGAGACGAGCCTGAAGAGCCGAGCGGAGCCGAGACGAGCCTGAAGAGCCGAGCGGAGCCGAGACGAGCCTGAAGAGCCTGAAGAGCAAAGCAGAGCCGAGACGAGCCTGAAGAGCCTGAAGAGCTGAGCGGAGCCGAGACGAGCCGGAAGAGCCTGAAGAGCAAAGCGGAGCCGAGACGAGCTTGAAGAGCCTGAAGAGCAAAGCGGAGCCGAGACGAGCCTGAAGAGCCTGAAGAGCAAAGCGGAGCCGAGACGAGCCTGAAGAGCCGATCGGAGCCGAGACGAGCCTGAAGACCCTGAACAGCCGAGCCAAGCTGAGACGAGCCTGAAGTGCCGAGCGGAGCCGAGACGAGCCTGAAGACCCTGAAGTGCCGAGCGGAGCCGAGACGAGCCTGAAGACCCTGAAGTGCCGAGCGGAGCCGAGACGAGCCTGAAGAGCCTGAAGTGCCGAGCGGAGCCGAGACGAGCCTGAAGACCCTGAAGTGCCGAGCGGAGCCGAGACGAGCCTGAAGACCCTGAAGTGCCGAGCGGAGCCGAGACGAGCCTGAAGAGCCTGAAGAGCAAAGCGGAGCCGAGACGAGCTTGAAGAGCCTGAAGAGCTGAGCGGAGCCGAGACGAGCCTGAAGAGCCTGAAGAGCAAAGCGGAGCCGAGACGAGCCTGAAGAGCCTGATGAGCTGAGCGGAGAAGAGACGAGCCTGAAGACCCTGAAGAGCAAAGCGGAGCCGAGACGAGCCTGAAGAGCCGAGCGGAGCCGAGACGAGCCTGAAGAGCCTGAAGAGCAAAGCGGAGCCGAGACGAGCTTGAAGAGCCTGAAGAGCTGAGCGGAGCCGAGACGAGCCTGAAGAGCCTGAAGAGCAAAGCGGAGCCGAGACGAGCCTGAAGAGCCTGAAGAGCTGAGCGGAGAAGAGACGAGCCTGAAGACCCTGAAGAGCAAAGCGGAGCCGAGACGAGCCTGAAGAGCCGAGCGGAGCCGAGACGAGCCTGAAGAGCCTGAAGAGCAAAGCGGAGCCGAGACGAGCCTGAAGAGCCTGAAGAGCAAAGCGGAGCCGAGACGAGCCTGAAGAGCCTGAAGAGCTGAGCGGAGAAGAGACGAGCCTGAAGACCCTGAAGAGCAAAGCGGAGCCGAGACGAACCTGAAGAGCCTGAAGAGCTGAGCGGAGCCTGAAGAGCCAGAAGAGCCGAACCGAGCTGAGACGAGCCTGAAGAGCCGAGCGGAGCCGAGACGAGCCTGAAGAGCCTGAAGAGCAAAGCGGAGCCGAGACGAGCTTGAAGAGCCTGAAGAGCTGAGCGGAGCCGAGACGAGCCTGAAGAGCCTGAAGAGCAAAGCGGAGCCGAGACGAGCTTGAAGAGCCTGAAGAGCTGAGCGGAGCCGAGACGAGCCTGAAGAGCCTGAAGAGCAAAGCGGAGCCGAGACGAGCCTGAAGAGCCTGAAGAGCTGAGCGGAGAAGAGACGAGCCTGAAGACCCTGAAGAGCAAAGCGGAGCCGAGACGAGCCTGAAGAGCCGAGCGGAGCCGAGACGAGCCTGAAGAGCCTGAAGAGCAAAGCGGAGCCGAGACGAGCCTGAAGAGCCTGAAGAGTAAAGCGGAGCCTAGACGAGCCTGAAGAGCCGAGCGGAGCCGAGACGAGCCTGAAGAGCCTGAAGAGCAAAGCGGAGCCGAGACGAGCCTGAAGAGCCTGAAGAGTAAAGCGGAGCCGAGACGAGCCTGAAGAGCCGAGCGGAGCCGAGACGAGCCTGAAGAGCCTGAAGAGCAAAGCGGAGCCGAGACGAGCCTGAAGAGCCTGAAGAGTAAAGCGGAGCCGAGACGAGCCTGAAGAGCCGAGCGGAGCCGAGACGAGCCTGAAGAGCCTGAAGAGCAAAGCGGAGCCGAGACGAGCCTGAAGAGCCTGAAGAGCAAAGCGGAGCCGAGACGAGCCTGAAGAGCCGAGCGGAGCCGAGACGAGCCTGAAGAGCCTGAAGAGCCGAACCGAGCTGAGACGAGCCTGAAGAGCCGAGCGGAGCCGAGACGAGCCTGAAGAGCCTGAAGAGCAAAGCGGAGCCGAGACGAGCCTGAAGAGCCGAGCGGAGCCGAGACGAGCCTGAAGAGCCTGAAGAGCCGAACCGAGCTGAGACGAGCCTGAAGAGCCGAGCGGAGCCGAGACGAGCCTGAAGAGCCGAGCGGAGCCGAGACGAGCCTGAAGAGCCTGAAGAGCAAAGCGGAGCCGAGACGAGCCTGAAGAGCCTGAAGAGCTGAGCGGAGCCGAGACGAGCCGGAAGAGCCTGAAGAGCAAAGCGGAGCCGAGACGAGCTTGAAGAGCCTGAAGAGCAAAGCGGAGCCGAGACGAGCCTGAAGAGCCGAGCGGAGCCAAGACGAGCCTGAAGACCCTTTAGAGCAAAGCGGAGCCGAGACGAGCCTGAAGACCCTGAAGAGCAAAGCGGAGCCGAGACGAGCCTGAAGAGCCGAGCGGAGCCGAGACGAGCCTGAAGAGCCGCGCGGAGCCGAGACGAGCCTGAAGAGCCTGAAGAGCAAAGCGGAGCCGAGACGAGCCTGAAGAGCCTGAAGAGTAAAGCGGAGCCGAGACGAGCCTGAAGAGCAAAGCGGAGCCGTGACGAGCCTGAAGAGCCGAGCGGAGCCGAGACGAGCCTGAAGAGCCTGAAGAGCCGAACCGAGCTGAGACGAGCCTGAAGAGCCGAGCGGAGCCGAGACGAGCCTGAAGACCCTGAAGTACCGAGCGGAGCCGAGACGAGCCTGAAGAGCCTGAAGAGCAAAGCGGAGCCGTGACGAGCCTGAAGAGCCGAGCGGAGCCGAGACGAGCCTGAAGAGCCTGAAGAGCCGAACCGAGCTGAGACGAGCCTGAAGAGCCGAGCGGAGCCGAGACGAGCCTGAAGAGCCTGAAGAGCAAAGCGGAGCCGAGACGAGCTTGAAGAGCCTGAAGAGCTGAGCGGAGCCGAGACGAGCCTGAAGAGCCTGAAGAGCAAAGCGGAGCCGAGACGAGCCTGAAGAGCCTGAAGAGCAAAGCGGAGCCGAGACGAGCCTGAAGAGCCTGAAGAGCTGAGCGGAGCCGAGACGAGCCTGAAGACCCTGAAGTACCGAGCGGAGCCGAGACGAGCCTGAAGAGCCGAGCGAAAGCCGAGACGAGCCTGAAGAGCCTGAAGAGCAAAGCGGAGCCGAGACGAGCCTGAAGAGCCGATCGGAGCCGAGACGAGCCTGAAGAGCCTGAAGAGCCGAACCGAGCTGAGACGAGCCTGAAGAGCCGAGCGGAGCCGAGACGAGCCTGAAGAGCCGAGCGGAGCCGAGACGAGCCTGAAGACCCTGAAGAGCAAAGCGGAGCCGAGACGAGTCTGAAGACCCTGAAGTGCCGAGCGGAGCCGAGACGAGCCTGAAGACCCTGAAGTGCCGAGCGGAGCCGAGACGAGCCTGAAGAGCCGAGCGGAGCCGAGACGAGCCTGAAGAGCCTGAAGAGCCGAACCGAGCTGAGACGAGCCTGAAGAGCCGAGCGGAGCCGAGACGAGCCTGAAGAGCCTGAAGAGCAAAGCGGAGCCGAGACGAGCTTGAAGAGCCTGAAGAGCTGAGCGGAGCCGAGACGAGCCTGAAGAGCCTGAAGAGCAAAGCGGAGCCGAGACGAGCCTGAAGAGCCTGAAGAGCAAAGCGGAGCCGAGACGAGCCTGAAGAGCCTGAAGAGCTGAGCGGAGCCGAGACGAGCCTGAAGACCCTGAAGTACCGAGCGGAGCCGAGACGAGCCTGAAGAGCCGAGCGGAGCCGAGACGAGCCTGAAGAGCCGATCGGAGCCGAGACGAGCCTGAAGAGCCGATCGGAGCCGAGACGAGCCTGAAGAGCCTGAAGAGCAAAGCGGAGCTGAGACGAGCCTGAAGAGCCGATCGGAGCCGAGACGAGCCTGAAGAGCCTGAAGAGCCGAACCGAGCTGAGACGAGCCTGAAGAGCCGAGCGGAGCCGAGACGAGCCTGAAGACCCTGAAGTGCCGAGCGGAGCCGAGACGAGCCTGAAGAGCCTGAAGAGCAAAGCGGAGCCGAGACGAGCTTGAAGAGCCTGAAGAGCTGAGCGGAGCCGAGACGAGCCTGAGGAGACTGAAGAGCAAAGCGGAGCCGAGACGAGCTTGAAGAGCCTGAAGAGCAAAGCGGAGCCGAGACGAGCCTGAAGACCCTGAAGTGCCGAGCGGAGCCGAGACGAGCCTGAAGACCCTGAAGTGCCGAGCGGAGCCGAGACGAGCCTGAAGAGCCGAGCGAAAGCCGAGACGAGCCTGAAGAGCCTGAAGAGCAAAGCGGAGCCGAGACGAGCCTGAAGAGCCGATCGGAGCCGAGACGAGCCTGAAGAGCCTGAAGAGCCGAACCGAGCTGAGACGAGCCTGAAGAGCCGAGCGGAGCCGAGACGAGCCTGAAGACCCTGAAGTGCCGAGCGGAGCCGAGACGAGCCTGAAGAGCCTGAAGAGCAAAGCGGAGCCGAGACGAGCTTGAAGAGCCTGAAGAGCTGAGCGGAGCCGAGACGAGCCTGAGGAGACTGAAGAGCAAAGCGGAGCCGAGACGAGCCTGAAGAGCCGAGCGGAGCCGAGACGAGCCTGAAGACCCTGAAGAGCAAAGCGGAGCCGAGACGAGTCTGAAGACCCTGAAGTGCCGAGCGGAGCCGAGACGAGCCTGAAGACCCTGAAGTGCCGAGCGGAGCCGAGAAGAGCCTGAAGAGCCGAGCGGAGCCGAGACGAGCCTGAAGAGCCTGAAGAGCTGAGCGGAGAAGAGACGAGCCTGAAGACCCTGAACAGCCGAGCCAAGCTGAGACGAGCCTGAAGTGCCGAGCGGAGCCGAGACGAGCCTGAAGAGCCGAGCGGAGCCGAGACGAGCCTGAAGAGCCTGAAGAGCTGAGCGGAGAAGAGACGAGCCTGAAGACCCTGAAGAGCAAAGCGGAGCCGAGACGAGCCTGAAGAGCCGAGCGGAGCCGAGACGAGCCTGAAGAGCCTGAAGAGCAAAGCGGAGCCGAGACGAGCCTGAAGAGCCGAGCGGAGCCGAGACGAGCCTGAAGAGCCTGAAGAGCCGAACCGAGCTGAGACGAGCCTGAAGAGCCGAGCGGAGCCGAGACGAGCCTGAAGAGCCTGAAGAGCAAAGCGGAGCCGAGACGAGCTTGAAGAGCCTGAAGAGCTGAGCGGAGCCGAGACGAGCCTGAAGAGCCTGAAGAGCAAAGCGGAGCCGAGACGAGCCTGAATAGCCTGAAGAGCAAAGCGGAGCCGAGACGAGCCTGAAGAGCCTGAAGAGCTGAACGGAGCCGAGACGAGCCTGAAGACCCTGAAGTGCCGAGCGGAGCCGAGACGAGCCTGAAGAGCCGAGCGGAGCCGAGACGAGCCTGAAGAGCCTGAAGAGCAAAGCGGAGCCGAGACGAGCTTGAAGAGCCTGAAGAGCTGAGCGGAGCCGAGACGAGCCTGAAGAGCCTGAAGAGCAAAGCGGAGCCGAGACGAGCCTGAAGAGCCTGAAGAGCAAAGCGGAGCCGAGACGAGCCTGAAGAGCCTGAAGAGCTGAGCGGAGCCGAGACGAGCCTGAAGACCCTGAAGTACCGAGCGGAGCCGAGACGAGCCTGAAGAGCCGAGCGGAGCCGAGACGAGCCTGAAGAGCCGATCGGAGCCGAGACGAGCCTGAAGAGCCGATCGGAGCCGAACCGAGCCGAGACGAGCCTGAAGAGCCGAGCGGAGCCGAGACGAGCCTGAAGACCCTGAAGAGCAAAGCGGAGCCGAGACGAGTCTGAAGACCCTGAAGTGCCGAGCGGAGCCGAGACGAGCCTGAAGACCCTGAAGTGCCGAGCGGAGCCGAGACGAGCCTGAAGAGCCGAGCGGAGCCGAGACGAGCCTGAAGAGCCTGAAGAGCTGAGCGGAGAAGAGACGAGCCTGAAGACCCTGAACAGCCGAGCCAAGCTGAGACGAGCCTGAAGTGCCGAGCGGAGCCGAGACGAGCCTGAAGACCCTGAAGTACCGAGCGGAGCCGAGGCGAGCCTGAAGACCCTGAAGTGCCGAGCGGAGCCGAGACGAGCCTGAAGACCCTGATGTGCCGAGCGGAGCCGAGACGAGCCTGAAGACCCTGAAGTACCGAGCGGAGCCGAGGCGAGCCTGAAGACCCTGAAGTGCCGAGCGGAGCCGAGACGAGCCTGAAGACCCTGAAGTGCCGAGCGGAGCCGAGACGAGCCTGAAGACCCTGAAGTGCCGAGCGGAGCCGAGACGAGCCTGAAGAGCCTGAAGAGCAAAGCGGAGCCGAGACGAGCTTGAAGAGCCTGAAGAGCAAAGCGGAGCCGAGACGAGCCTGAAGACCCTGAAGTGCCGAGCGGAGCCGAGACGAGCCTGAAGAGCCGAGCGGAGCCGAGACGAGCCTGAAGAGCCTGAAGAGCTGAGCGGAGAAGAGACGAGCCTGAAGACCCTGAAGAGCCGAGCCAAGCTGAGACGAGCCTGAAGTGCCGAGCGGAGCCGAGACGAGCCTGAAGACCCTGAAGGGCAAAGCGGAGCCGAGACGAGCCTGAAGAGCCGAGCGGAGCCGAGACGAGCCTGAAGAGCCTGAAGAGCAAAGCGGAGCCGAGACGAGCCTGAAGAGCCGAGCGGAGCCGAGACGAGCCTGAAGAGCCGAGCGGAGCCAAGACGAGCCTGAAGAGCCTGAAGAGCCGAACCGAGCTGAGACGAGCCTGAACAGCCGAGCGGAGCCGAGACGAGCCTGAAGAGCCTGAAGAGCCGAGCGGAGCCGAGACGAGCAGGAAGAGCCTGAAGAGCAAAGCGGAGCCGAGACGAGCCTGAAGAGCCGAGCGGATCCGAGACGAGCCTGAAGAGCCTGAAGAGCCGAACCGAGCTGAGACGAGCCTGAACAGCCGAGCGGAGCCGAGACGAGCCTGAAGAGCCTGAAGAGCCGAGCGGAGCCGAGACGAGCAGGAAGAGCCTGAAGAGCCGAGCCGAGCTGAGACGAGCCTGAAGAGCATTATTCTCTATTTTGGTCTCGCTGCAATGAAAGTTGGACTTAGTGTATATATAACCTACCTTGTGGAGGATTCAGAGTGCATGGCATTGACGTCTTGAAACCAGGGAAGACCTTTGGCGTATCGCCATGTTTCGGTTCGAGGGTACGCGTCTGGTTTACATCGAGTCGCAGCATCTAGCTGTTGTTTTCCTATTTGTTGCGGTGGCTCGCGTTATCCCTTCAGCCGAACCCAAGGGTCCGAGGGTTCAAGGGTTCGGCTCGGGTGGCCTCCGGGGTACTTGGTTTCTAGACTGTCGCCAATGCCAAGGGTGTCATACATTGGGCCCGGATGCTGGGAGAAAATTTGTCTAGCGCCGTTTCCATATTTGGTAATGTTCCCTTTCTCCCGCAACATAACCACCCTCAACATCGACACGCCTTCTCAGATAATTAGACGAATAGGAGTTTTTTGTTACGATCATAGGTTTAAGACTCCACCCTTGCGAAAGAATCAGTAGGTTTCCTCCGGCGGAGTTTGTGCCGAGGAAATCAGAACCGCTCGAGCAACATTAGAAGCAACAACCAGAACCGCTCGAGCAACAGTAGAAGCAACAGTAAAGAATCGTGTGAACATCAGCAGTGTAATTGTAATAAAGTAACTATCAAACTCTGTTTACGAACAGAGTGTAGTAGACCTATTCCTCCTCATATTTGAACACTCGTTCAAAATTTTGGACTCTTGTACGCATCCCATGTGCAAGAGAATTGTCACGGAATCGTGAAGATTTACGACCTTCATACAAAGCGACGCCCTGCCATAACATACCTTCACAATACTATCTTAACTCTTGCACTCTCATTTTTTGTTTCCCTTTTCCTTTTCATACCTTCTGTAGTTTATGTATTACAACATTCTTTTCTCTGTATCACGCATCTATTATACATCTTTCTTATTCCTACATGTTTCACTTAAAATTCTAAAGTCATTTTTACATACTGTCATCTTTATTTCTGCACATTCTGTTAACAGGGGTTCTAGCGTTTCAAATTTGTTGTCTGCACAGGTCACGTCTTTTATTCTTCTCGTTCTGCTAATGTTTCTTCATCCTTTAATTCTTTTCACATCTCTCACCTGTACTATTAATTGCTGATTGCCGTCTTTCATTTTTACTTAAGTACTTTAGTAGTGTTGTTGTTCTAATATATTTAAGCACTTCATTATATATAGCTTCTTCTATTTTTCTGCCTCATTCCAGCTGTTGCATTTCATAATCTCTTCTTTTAAGGCTCTCTGTCAATTCCTTTATTTTTGCTCTTATCAAATTCATTCTTATGAGACTTGTTCCATTCCTTGTTAAATAATCCTCTCTTTCCCTTGTGCTTCTAGTGTGGCCCTCCCCTATTTCTTCTTCCTCTAAACATACCTTAACATTTTTCTCTCTCCTGTTACATGCTTCCTAATATATTTTTTGTTTGTGCAGCTCCCGCATACAATGAGTAAAGAGTATTACCCGGCACTTCTCATCATGTATAAGCGCGAGAAATGTAACTTGTTTAATTCATTAATGAATTAATTAATATCTGTAAAGATGTGCATGAAACTACACGGGTCTCTGCCATACCTACAGTGCCTGCTATGGCCTCGCCATCTATACAGAACTCCTGGAAACTACGCGTACCTCTTACTTACCCTAAGTGTAGATATAGCAGAGGCTCGGCTAGTTTCATTCGCATCTGTATAGATGGCGATACTAATGACCACCGCGTGTAGGTAAGACAGGGATACGAGTGCTACGTAAATTCAAAAATTTCATTATAAGTAATTGTATAAATCGTTTCGTACTCTCATTTGCATGTTAATTAAGTGTTAGCAAACACAGTGTTACAATCTATATCAGAGTCTCTTCTTTGAAGGCGCTCCGTCACTTTCTTTAATTACATTCTCATGACAGTTACTCTTGTCAGACTAATACTACTCCTTCTCAAATAAACCTTTCTCTTATTGATCTGGTTTGGCCGTCCCTTCTTTCCTTGTCTTGCCAAGATCCCTTAATAATTTTTCTCTTTCCTGCTACATAGTTAATAATATTTTTTTTGTGTGTGCAGGTTTCACAGGCAAAGAGTAAGGACCATTGGCCCGCCTGCTCATGGTCATAAAAGCATGAAAGAAGAAAGAACAACCCTTGCCACATACTCTAGTTATAGTAGATTGATTTATAGAAATAGTTTGTAACTATTAGTTTTTTAGCGCATAAGATTAATTTAGAACAATTGTGTAATTGACTGTTATGTATATGGATTATATCTTTTATTTTGTATTCAGATTATTTGGTAGATCTTGTATAAACTGTAGTATTACTTACATTACTATTAAAAGTTCTACTGAATGTGCTAAATATAAAATGAAAGATACAAAAAACAATTTACATATTAGTTAATTAAGTTACGCAATTACTGTAATTTATTTATAAGATGTGTTGTAAACAGATATAAAAGGATAGGTCATAAGTATTAGATTATAAGTTTAAATTCGCAACATTTTTGTAACTTGTATCTTCATTAATTAATTTGAATAAATTTTCTTCTTGAATAAATCTACTTCTCTTTTTATTTTAACCTGATAACAATCATTGAAAAGACCGAACTCCAATTCCTTAAACAAGTACTGCCGTACAGGAACATTCAGTGCAATGTTCATAAGCAGAGAACTTGTAAAAATTGTCCTATTCCTTTTCAATGTCGGCAACAGGAAGACGAAGACTAAATTTAAGAACGTATTAATTCCTTAATTATTAGCCTCCAATTCCTCATCCGTCTCAAATTGAGCCCCAAGAAAACGCGATAATGTTGCAAATTGAGCCCTAAGTAAACGCACAAAAGTTGCTAACTAAACCCTAAGAAAAAACAACCAAGTCGAAAAAAAGCCTCACGAAAAGGCAGAAAAGTTGCAAACAAGGCCTCGCGAAAAAAGTAACAGAGTTGCAAACAACGCTTCGCAAAAACGCAACAATGTTGCAAACATTCTCGAGAAAATCAGCAACAATGTTGCGTCAAAAATTTTGCAACAAAGTTGCAAAAATTCTCGAGAAAAATTTGCAACAATGTTGCGTCAAAAAATTTGAAAGAAAGTTGCAAAAATTCTCGAGAAAAATTTGCAACAATGTTGCGCCAAAAATTTTGCAACAATGTTGCAAATTTTTCTTGAGAATTTTTGCATCATTGTTGGGTCTTCGTGAGGCGGTGTTTGCAACTTTGTTAGATTTTCATAGAGCTCGAATTGCAACATTTTTGCAAATTTTTGCCGAGAAGTTTTGCTACTTTGTTGAGTTTCCTTAGGATTCAAATTGCAACTTTGTTGGTTTTTTACGCGTTATTTGCAACTATCTTATATTTTCCCAAGGCGTTGGTTACAACCATGTTGCGTTTTCGCGAGGTGTTATTGGCAACCCTATATCATTTTCGCTAGGCGTTTCTTTGCAACCTGGTTGAATTTTGTCAGGCGCTTTATGTATAATATGTTTAGTAATGTTGAGGTCTATTTTTACAAGTTCTCCGCTTGTGAACTTTGCATTTAAAGTTCCTGCACGGTAGTACTTGTTTAAGGAATTGGAATTAGGTCTTTTCAAGGATATTTAAGGTGTTGAAATAAAGAGAGGCGTAGAATTCGTTTCATTCAAGATTTATTCAAATTAATAAATGAAGATACAAGTTACAAAAATGCGGTACTCCAAATTTACAAACTAATACTTTCAAGTTAATTTACAATATATCTTACAGATAAATCTTATACCAAAATTTACGTATTTTATTTGCTAAACCGTATTTTAAATTACAACAATTGTGTAACTTGTGCATATATAAAGCCCAAAGTATTTATTGTATTTTGCACTTTATATTTAGAACATATAGTAGACCTTGTAGTAAAAATAATATTAAAGTTAAGATATAACAGTTATTTACACAATTGTTCTAAATTAATCTTATGCGCTAAAAAACTAATAGTTACAAACTATTTCTATAAATCAATCTACTATAACTAGAGTATGTGGCAAGGGTTGTTCTTTCTTCTTTCATGCTTTTATGACCATGAGCAGGCGGGCCAATGGTCCTTACTCTTTGCCTGTGAAACCTGCACACACAAAAAAAATATTATTAACTATGTAGCAGGAAAGAGAAAAATTATTAAGGGATCTTGGCAAGACAAGGAAAGAAGGGACGGCCAAACCAGATCAATAAGAGAAAGGTTTATTTGAGAAGGAGTAGTATTAGTCTGACAAGAGTAACTGTCATGAGAATGTAATTAAAGAAAGTGACGGAGCGCCTTCAAAGAAGAGACTCTGATATAGATTGTAACACTGTGTTTGCTAACACTTAATTAACATGCAAATGAGAGTACGAAACGATTTATACAATTACTTATAATGAAATTTTTGAATTTACGTAGCACTCGTATCCCTGTCTTACCTACACGCGGTGGTCATTAGTATCGCCATCTATACAGATGCGAATGAAACTAGAAGAGCCTCTGCTATATCTACACTTAGGGTAAGTAAGAGGTACGCGTAGTTTCCAGGAGTTCTGTATAGATGGCGAGGCCATAGCAGGCACTGTAGGTATGGCAGAGACCCGCGTAGTTTCATGCACATCTTTACAGATATTAATTAATTCATTAATGAATTAAACAAGTTACATTTCTCGCGCTTATGCATGATGAGAAGTGCCGGGTAATACTCTTTACTCATTGTATGCGGGAGCTGCACAAACAAAAAATATATTAGGAAGCATGTAACAGGAGAGAGAAAAATGTTAAGGTATGTTTAGAGGAAGCAGAAATAGGGGAGGGCCACACTAGAAGCACAAGGGAAAGAGAGGATTATTTAACAAGGAATGGAACAAGTCTCATAAGAATGAATTTGATAAGAGCAAAAATAAAGGAATTGACAGAGAGCCTTAAAAGAAGAGATTATGAAATGCAACAGCTGGAATGAGGCAGAAAAATAGAAGAAGCTATATATAATGAAGTGCTTAAATATATTAGAACAACAACACTACTAAAGTACTTAAGTAAAAATGAAAGACGGCAATCAGCAATTAATAGTACAGGTGAGAGATGTGAAAAGAATAAAAGGATGAAGAAACATTAGCAGAACGAGAAGAATAAAAGACGTGACCTGTGCAGACAACAAATTTGAAACGCTAGAACCCCTGTTAACAGAATGTGCAGAAATAAAGATGACAGTATGTAAAAATGACTTTAGAATTTTAAGTGAAACATGTAGGAATAAGAAAGATGTATAATAGATGCGTGATACAGAGAAAAGAATGTTGTAATACATAAACTACAGAAGGTATGAAAAGGAAAAGGGAAACAAAAAATGAGAGTGCAAGAGTTAAGATAGTATTGTGAAGGTATGTTATGGCAGGGCGTCGCTTTGTATGAAGGTCGTAAATCTTCACGATTCCGTGACAATTCTCTTGCACATGGGATGCGTACAAGAGTCCAAAATTTTGAACGAGTGTTCAAATATGAGGAGGAATAGGTCTACTACACTCTGTTCGTAAACAGAGTTTGATAGTTACTTTATTACAATTACACTGCTGATGTTCACACGATTCTTTACTGTTGCTTCTACTGTTGCTCGAGCGGTTCTGGTTGTTGCTTCTAATGTTGCTCGAGCGGTTCTGATTTCCTCGGCACAAACTCCGCCGGAGGAAACCTACTGATTCTTTCGCAAGGGTGGAGTCTTAAACCTATGATCGTAACAAAAAACTCCTATTCGTCTAATTATCTGAGAAGGCGTGTCGATGTTGAGGGTGGTTATGTTGCGGGAGAAAGGGAACATTACCAAATATGGAAACGGCGCTAGACAAATTTTCTCCCAGCATCCGGGCCCAATGTATGACACCCTTGGCATTGGCGACAGTCTAGAGACCAAGTACCCCGGAGGCCACCCGAGCCGAACCCTTGAACCCTCGGACCCTTGGGTTCGGCTGAAGGGATAACGCGAGCCACCGCAACAAATAGGAAAGCAACAGCTAGATGCTGCGACTCGATGTAAACCAGACGCGTACCCTCGAACCGAAACATGGCGATACGCCAAAGGTCTTCCCTGGTTTCAAGACGTCAATGCCATGCACTATGAATCCTCCACAAGGTAGGTTATATATACACTAAGTCCAACTTTCATTGCAGCGAGACCAAAATAGAGATTAATGCTCTTCAGGCTCCGCTCCGCCCCGCTCCGCCCCGCTCCGCCCCGCTCCGCTCCGCTCCGCCCCGCTCCGCTCCGCCCCGCTCCGCTCCGCCCCGCTCCGCTCCGCCCCGCTCCGCTCCGCTCCGCTCCGCTCCGCCCCGCTCCGCCCCGCTCCGCCCCGCTCCGCTCCGCTCCGCTCCGCTCCGCTCCGCTCCGCTCCGCTCCGCTCCGCTCCGCTCCGCTCCGCTCCGCTCCGCTCCGCTCCGCCCCGCTCCGCTCCGCTCCGCTCCGCCCCGCTCCGCCCCGCTCCGCTCCGCCCCGCTCCGCCCCGCTCCGCTCCGCCCCGCTCCGCTCCGCCCCGCTCCGCCCCGCTCCGCTCCGCTCCGCCCCGCTCCGCTCCGCTCCGCCCCGCTCCGCTCCGCTCCGCTCCGCCCCGCTCCGCTCCGCTCCGCCCCGCTCCGCTCCGCTCCGCCCCGCTCCGCCCCGCTCCGCTCCGCTCCGCCCCGCTCCGCTCCGCCCCGCTCCGCTCCGCTCCGCTCCGCCCCGCTCCGCCCCGCTCCGCTCCGCCGAGCTGAGCCGAGCCGAGCCGAGCCGGGCCGAGCCTGAAGAGCCTGAAGAGCAAAGCGGAGCCGAGACGAGCCTGAAGAGCCGAGCGGAGCCGAGACGAGCCTGAAGAGCCTGAAGAGCAAAGCGGAGCCGAGACGAGCAGGAAGAGCCTGAAGAGCCGAGCGGAGCCGAGACGAGCCTGAAGAGCCTGAAGAGCCGAGCGGAGCCGGATCGAGCCTGAAGAGCCGAGCGGAGCCGAGACGAGCCTGAAGAGCCTGAAGAGCAAAGCGGAGACGAGACGAGCCTGAAGAGCCGAGCGGAGCCAAGACGAGCCTGAAGAGCCTGAAGATCCGAACCGAGCTGAGACGAGCCTGAAGAGCCGAGCGGAGCCGAGACGAGCCTGAAGAGCCGAGCGGAGCCGAGACGAGCCTGAAGAGCCTGAAGAGCAAAGCGGAGCCGAGACGAGCCTGAAGAGCCTGAAGAGCAAAGCGGAGCCGAGACGAGCCTGAAGAGCCTGAAGAGCTGAGCGGAGCCGAGACGAGCCTGAAGAGTCTGAAGAGCAAAGCGGAGCCGAGACGAGCCTGAAGAGCCTGAAGAGCAAAGCGGAGCCGAGGCGAGCCTGAAGAGCCTGAAGAGCAAAGCGGAGCCGAGACGAGCCTGAAGGGCCTGAAGAGCCGAACCGAGCTGAGACGAGCCTGAAGAGCCGAGCGGACCCGAGACGAGCCTGAGGAGTCTGAAGAGCAAAGCGGAGCCGAGACGAGCCTGAAGAGCCTGAAGAGCAAAGCGGAGCCGAGACGAGCAGGAAGAGCCTGAAGAGCCGAGCGGAGCCGAGACGAGCCTGAAGAGCCGAGCGGAGCCGAGACGAGCCTGAAGAGCCTGAAGAGCCTGAAGAGCCTGAAGAGCAAAGCGGAGCCGAGACGAGCCTGAAGAGCCTGAAGAGCAAAGCGGAGCCGAGACGAGCCTGAAGAGCCTGAAGAGCCGAGCCGAGCTGAGACGAGCCTGAAGTGCCGAGCGGAGCCGAGACGAGCCTGAAGAGCCTGAAGAGCAAAGCGGAGCCGAGACGAGCCTGAAGAGCCTGAA
Source organism: Nomada fucata (assembly GCA_948146005.1). Lineage (NCBI taxonomy): Eukaryota > Metazoa > Arthropoda > Insecta > Hymenoptera > Apidae > Nomada > Nomada fucata. The sequence continues at coordinate 14,145,152 of OX411275.1, forward strand.
GAGCAAAGCGGAGCCGAGACGAGCCTGAAGGGCCTGAAGAGCCGAGCCGAGCTGAGACGAGCCTGAAGTGCCGAGCGGAGCCGAGACGAGCCTGAAGACCCTGAAGTGCCGAGCGGAGCCGAGACGAGCCTGAAGAGCCTGAAGAGCAAAGCGGAGCCGAGACTAGCCTGAAGAGCCTGAAGAGCAAAGCGGAGCCGAGACGAGCCTGCAGAGCCTGAAGAGCTGAGCGGAGCCGAGACGAGCCTGAAGAGTCTGAAGAGCAAAGCGGAGCCGAGATGAGCCTGAAGAGCCTGAAGAGCCTGAAGAGCCTGAAGAGCAAAGCGGAGCCTGAAGAGCCTGAAGAGCCTGAAGAGCAAAGCGGAGCCGAGACGAGCCTGAAGAGCCTGAAGAGCAAAGCGGAGCCGAGACGAGCCTGAAGAGCCTGAAGAGCAAAGCGGAGCCGAGACGAGCCTGAAGAGCCTGAAGAGCCGAGCCGAGCTGAGACGAGCCTGAAGTGCCGAGCGGAGCCGAGACGAGCCTGAAGAGCCTGAAGAGCAAAGCGGAGCCGAGACTAGCCTGAAGAGCCTGAAGAGCAAAGCGGAGCCGAGACGAGCCTGCAGAGCCTGAAGAGCTGAGCGGAGCCGAGACGAGCCTGAAGAGTCTGAAGAGCAAAGCGGAGCCGAGATGAGCCTGAAGAGCCTGAAGAGCAAAGCGGAGCCGAGACGAGCCTGAAGAGCCTGAAGAGCAAAGCGGAGCCGAGACGAGCAGGAAGAGCCTGAAGAGCCGAGCGGAGCCGAGACGAGCCTGAAGAGCCTGAAGAGCCGAGCGGAGCCGGATCGAGCCTGAAGAGCCAAGCGGAGCCGAGACGAGCCTGAAGAGCCTGAAGAGCAAAGCGGAGACGAGACGAGCCTGAAGAGCCGAGCGGAGCCGAGACGAGCCTGAAGAGCCTGAAGATCCGAACCGAGCTGAGACGAGCCTGAAGAGCCGAGCGGAGCCGAGACGAGCCTGAAGAGCCGAGCGGAGCCGAGACGAGCCTGAAGAGCCTGAAGAGCAAAGCGGAGCCGAGACGAGCCTGAAGAGCCTGAAGAGCAAAGCGGAGCCGAGACGAGCCTGAAGAGCCTGAAGAGCTGAGCGGAGCCGAGACGAGCCTGAAGAGTCTGAAGAGCAAAGCGGAGCCGAGACGAGCCTGAAGACCCTGAAGTGCCGAGCGGAGCCGAGACGAGCCTGAAGAGCCTGAAGAGCAAAGCGGAGCCGAGACTAGCCTGAAGAGCCTGAAGAGCAAAGCGGAGCCGAGACGAGCCTGCAGAGCCTGAAGAGCTGAGCGGAGCCGAGACGAGCCTGAAGAGTCTGAAGAGCAAAGCGGAGCCGAGATGAGCCTGAAGAGCCTGAAGAGCCTGAAGAGCCTGAAGAGCAAAGCGGAGCCTGAAGAGCCTGAAGAGCCTGAAGAGCAAAGCGGAGCCGAGACGAGCCTGAAGAGCCTGAAGAGCAAAGCGGAGCCGAGACGAGCCTGAAGAGCCTGAAGAGCAAAGCGGAGCCGAGACGAGCCTGAAGAGCCTGAAGAGCCGAGCCGAGCTGAGACGAGCCTGAAGTGCCGAGCGGAGCCGAGACGAGCCTGAAGAGCCTGAAGAGCAAAGCGGAGCCGAGACTAGCCTGAAGAGCCTGAAGAGCAAAGCGGAGCCGAGACGAGCCTGCAGAGCCTGAAGAGCTGAGCGGAGCCGAGACGAGCCTGAAGAGTCTGAAGAGCAAAGCGGAGCCGAGATGAGCCTGAAGAGCCTGAAGAGCAAAGCGGAGCCGAGACGAGCCTGAAGAGCCTGAAGAGCAAAGCGGAGCCGAGACGAGCAGGAAGAGCCTGAAGAGCCGAGCGGAGCCGAGACGAGCCTGAAGAGCCTGAAGAGCCGAGCGGAGCCGGATCGAGCCTGAAGAGCCAAGCGGAGCCGAGACGAGCCTGAAGAGCCTGAAGAGCAAAGCGGAGACGAGACGAGCCTGAAGAGCCGAGCGGAGCCGAGACGAGCCTGAAGAGCCTGAAGATCCGAACCGAGCTGAGACGAGCCTGAAGAGCCGAGCGGAGCCGAGACGAGCCTGAAGAGCCGAGCGGAGCCGAGACGAGCCTGAAGAGCCTGAAGAGCAAAGCGGAGCCGAGACGAGCCTGAAGAGCCTGAAGAGCAAAGCGGAGCCGAGACGAGCCTGAAGAGCCTGAAGAGCTGAGCGGAGCCGAGACGAGCCTGAAGAGTCTGAAGAGCAAAGCGGAGCCGAGACGAGCCTGAAGAGCCTGAAGAGCAAAGCGGAGCCGAGACGAGCAGGAAGAGCCTGAAGAGCCGAGCGGAGCCGAGACGAGCCTGAAGAGCCGAGCGGAGCCGAGACGAGCCTGAAGAGCCTGAAGAGCCTGAGGAGTCTGAAGAGCAAAGCGGAGCCGAGACGAGCCTGAAGAGCCTGAAGAGCAAAGCGGAGCCGAGACGAGCAGGAAGAGCCTGAAGAGCCGAGCGGAGCCGAGACGAGCCTGAAGAGCCGAGCGGAGCCGAGACGAGCCTGAAGAGCCTGAAGAGCCTGAGGAGTCTGAAGAGCAAAGCGGAGCCGAGACGAGCCTGAAGAGCCTGAAGAGCAAAGCGGAGCCGAGACGAGCAGGAAGAGCCTGAAGAGCCGAGCGGAGCCGAGACGAGCCTGAAGAGCCGAGCGGAGCCGAGACGAGCCTGAAGAGCCTGAAGAGCCTGAAGAGCCTGAAGAGCAAAGCGGAGCCGAGACGAGCCTGAAGAGCCTGAAGAGCAAAGCGGAGCCGAGACGAGCCTGAAGAGCCTGAAGAGCCGAGCCGAGCTGAGACGAGCCTGAAGAGCCGAGCGGAGCCGAGACGAGCCTGAAGAGCCGAGCGGAGCCGAGACGAGCCTGAAGAGCCTGAAGAGCCTGAAGAGCCTGAAGAGCAAAGCGGAGCCGAGACGAGCCTGAAGAGCCTGAAGAGCAAAGCGGAGCCGAGACGAGCCTGAAGAGCCTGAAGAGCAAAGCGGAGCCGAGACGAGCCTGAAGAGCCTGAAGAGCCGAGCCGAGCTGAGACGAGCCTGAAGTGCCGAGCGGAGCCGAGACGAGCCTGAAGACCCTGAAGTGCCGAGCGGAGCCGAGACGAGCCTGAAGAGCCTGAAGAGCAAAGCGGAGCCGAGACTAGCCTGAAGAGCCTGAAGAGCAAAGCGGAGCCGAGACGAGCCTGCAGAGTCTGAAGAGCAAAGCGGAGCCGAGACGAGCCTGAAGAGCCTGAAGAGCAAAGCGGAGCCGAGACGAGCCTGAAGAGCCTGAAGAGCAAAGCGGAGCCGAGACGAGCCTGAAGAGCCTGAAGATCCGAACCGAGCTGAGACGAGCCTGAAGAGCCGAGCGGAGCCGAGACGAGCCTGAAGAGGCGAGCGGAGCCGAGACGAGCCTGAAGAGCCTGAAGAGCAAAGCGGAGCCGAGACGAGCCTGAAGAGCCTGAAGAGCTGAGCCGAGCTGAGACGAGCCTGAAGTGTCGAGCGGAGCCGAGACGAGCCTGAAGAGCCTGAAGAGCAAAGCGGAGCCGAGACGAGCCTGAAGAGCCTGAAGAGCAAAGCGGAGCCGAGACGAGCCTGAAGGGCCTGAAGAGCCGAACCGAGCTGAGACGAGCCTGAAGAGCCGAGCGGAGCCGAGACGAGCCTGAGGAGTCTGAAGAGCAAAGCGGAGCCGAGACGAGCCTGAAGAGCCTGAAGAGCAAAGCGGAGCCGAGACGAGCAGGAAGAGCCTGAAGAGCCGAGCGGAGCCGAGACGAGCCTGAAGAGCCTGAAGAGCCTGAAGAGCCTGAAGAGCAAAGCGGAGCCGAGACGAGCCTGAAGAGCCTGAAGAGCAAAGCGGAGCCGAGACGAGCCTGAAGAGCCTGAAGAGCAAAGCGGAGCCGAGACGAGCCTGAAGAGCCTGAAGAGCCGAGCCGAGCTGAGACGAGCCTGAAGTGCCGAGCGGAGCCGAGACGAGCCTGAAGACCCTGAAGTGCCGAGCGGAGCCGAGACGAGCCTGAAGAGCCTGAAGAGCAAAGCGGAGCCGAGACTAGCCTGAAGAGCCTGAAGAGCAAAGCGGAGCCGAGACGAGCCTGCAGAGCCTGAAGAGCTGAGCGGAGCCGAGACGAGCCTGAAGAGTCTGAAGAGCAAAGCGGAGCCGAGATGAGCCTGAAGAGCCTGAAGAGCCTGAAGAGCCTGAAGAGCAAAGCGGAGCCTGAAGAGCCTGAAGAGCCTGAAGAGCAAAGCGGAGCCGAGACGAGCCTGAAGAGCCAGAAGAGCAAAGCGGAGCCGAGACGAGCCTGAAGAGCCTGAAGAGCAAAGCGGAGCCGAGACGAGCCTGAAGAGCCTGAAGAGCCGAGCCGAGCTGAGACGAGCCTGAAGTGCCGAGCGGAGCCGAGACGAGCCTGAAGAGCCTGAAGAGCAAAGCGGAGCCGAGACTAGCCTGAAGAGCCTGAAGAGCAAAGCGGAGCCGAGACGAGCCTGCAGAGCCTGAAGAGCTGAGCGGAGCCGAGACGAGCCTGAAGAGTCTGAAGAGCAAAGCGGAGCCGAGATGAGCCTGAAGAGCCTGAAGAGCAAAGCGGAGCCGAGACGAGCCTGAAGAGCCTGAAGAGCAAAGCGGAGCCGAGACGAGCAGGAAGAGCCTGAAGAGCCGAGCGGAGCCGAGACGAGCCTGAAGAGCCTGAAGAGCCGAGCGGAGCCGGATCGAGCCTGAAGAGCCAAGCGGAGCCGAGACGAGCCTGAAGAGCCTGAAGAGCAAAGCGGAGACGAGACGAGCCTGAAGAGCCGAGCGGAGCCGAGACGAGCCTGAAGAGCCTGAAGATCCGAACCGAGCTGAGACGAGCCTGAAGAGCCGAGCGGAGCCGAGACGAGCCTGAAGAGCCGAGCGGAGCCGAGACGAGCCTGAAGAGCCTGAAGAGCAAAGCGGAGCCGAGACGAGCCTGAAGAGCCTGAAGAGCAAAGCGGAGCCGAGACGAGCCTGAAGAGCCTGAAGAGCTGAGCGGAGCCGAGACGAGCCTGAAGAGTCTGAAGAGCAAAGCGGAGCCGAGACGAGCCTGAAGACCCTGAAGTGCCGAGCGGAGCCGAGACGAGCCTGAAGAGCCTGAAGAGCAAAGCGGAGCCGAGACTAGCCTGAAGAGCCTGAAGAGCAAAGCGGAGCCGAGACGAGCCTGAAGAGCCTGAAGAGCTGAGCGGAGCCGAGACGAGCCGGAAGAGCCTGAAGAGCAAAGCGGAGCCGAGACGAGCTTGAAGAGCCTGAAGAGCAAAGCGGAGCCGAGACGAGCCTGAAGAGCCGAGCGGAGCCAAGACGAGCCTGAAGACCCTTTAGAGCAAAGCGGAGCCGAGACGAGCCTGAAGACCCTGAAGTGCCGAGCGGAGCCGAGACGAGCCTGAAGAGCCGAGCGGAGCCGAGACGAGCCTGAAGAGCCTGAAGAGCAAAGCGGAGCCGAGACGAGCCTGAAGAGCCTGAAGAGCAAAGCGGAGCCGAGACGAGCCTGAAGAGCCGAGCGGAGCCGAGACGAGCCTGAAGAGCCTGAAGAGCCGAACCGAGCTGAGACGAGCCTGAAGAGCCGAGCGGAGCCGAGACGAGCCTGAAGACCCTGAAGAGCAAAGCGGAGCCGAGACGAGCCTGAAGAGCCGAGCGGAGCCGAGACGAGCCTGAGGAGCCTGAAGAGCAAAGCGGAGCCGAGACGAGCCTGAAGAGCCGAGCGGAGCCGAGACGAGCCTGAAGAGCCTGAAGAGCCGAACCGAGCTGAGACGAGCCTGAAGAGCCGAGCGGAGCCGAGACGAGCCTGAAGACCCTGAAGTGCCGAGCGGAGCCGAGACGAGCCTGAAGAGCCTGAAGAGCAAAGCGGAGCCGAGACGAGCTTGAAGAGCCTGAAGAGCTGAGCGGAGCCGAGACGAGCCTGAGGAGCCTGAAGAGCAAAGCGGAGCCGAGACGAGCTTGAAGAGCCTGAAGAGCAAAGCGGAGCCGAGACGAGCCTGAAGACCCTGAAGTGCCGAGCGGAGCCGAGACGAGCCTGAAGACCCTGAAGTGCCGAGCGGAGCCGAGACGAGCCTGAAGACCCTGAAGTGCCGAGCGGAGCCGAGACGAGCCTGAAGAGCCTGAAGAGCTGAGCGGAGAAGAGACGAGCCTGAAGACCCTGAAGAGCAAAGCGGAGCCGAGACGAGCCTGAAGAGCCGAGCGGAGCCGAGACGAGCCTGAAGAGCCGCGCGGAGCCGAGACGAGCCTGAAGAGCCTGAAGAGCAAAGCGGAGCCGAGACGAGCCTGAAGAGCCTGAAGAGTAAAGCGGAGCCGAGACGAGCCTGAAGAGCAAAGCGGAGCCGTGACGAGCCTGAAGAGCCGAGCGGAGCCGAGACGAGCCTGAAGAGCCTGAAGAGCCGAACCGAGCTGAGACGAGCCTGAAGAGCCGAGCGGAGCCGAGACGAGCCTGAAGACCCTGAAGTACCGAGCGGAGCCGAGACGAGCCTGAAGAGCCTGAAGAGCAAAGCGGAGCCGTGACGAGCCTGAAGAGCCGAGCGGAGCCGAGACGAGCCTGAAGAGCCTGAAGAGCCGAACCGAGCTGAGACGAGCCTGAAGAGCCGAGCGGAGCCGAGACGAGCCTGAAGAGCCTGAAGAGCAAAGCGGAGCCGAGACGAGCTTGAAGAGCCTGAAGAGCTGAGCGGAGCCGAGACGAGCCTGAAGAGCCTGAAGAGCAAAGCGGAGCCGAGACGAGCCTGAAGAGCCTGAAGAGCAAAGCGGAGCCGAGACGAGCCTGAAGAGCCTGAAGAGCTGAGCGGAGCCGAGACGAGCCTGAAGACCCTGAAGTACCGAGCGGAGCCGAGACGAGCCTGAAGAGCCGAGCGAAAGCCGAGACGAGCCTGAAGAGCCTGAAGAGCAAAGCGGAGCCGAGACGAGCCTGAAGAGCCGATCGGAGCCGAGACGAGCCTGAAGAGCCTGAAGAGCCGAACCGAGCTGAGACGAGCCTGAAGAGCCGAGCGGAGCCGAGACGAGCCTGAAGAGCCGAGCGGAGCCGAGACGAGCCTGAAGACCCTGAAGAGCAAAGCGGAGCCGAGACGAGTCTGAAGACCCTGAAGTGCCGAGCGGAGCCGAGACGAGCCTGAAGACCCTGAAGTGCCGAGCGGAGCCGAGACGAGCCTGAAGAGCCGAGCGGAGCCGAGACGAGCCTGAAGAGCCTGAAGAGCCGAACCGAGCTGAGACGAGCCTGAAGAGCCGAGCGGAGCCGAGACGAGCCTGAAGAGCCTGAAGAGCAAAGCGGAGCCGAGACGAGCTTGAAGAGCCTGAAGAGCTGAGCGGAGCCGAGACGAGCCTGAAGAGCCTGAAGAGCAAAGCGGAGCCGAGACGAGCCTGAAGAGCCTGAAGAGCAAAGCGGAGCCGAGACGAGCCTGAAGAGCCTGAAGAGCTGAGCGGAGCCGAGACGAGCCTGAAGACCCTGAAGTACCGAGCGGAGCCGAGACGAGCCTGAAGAGCCGAGCGGAGCCGAGACGAGCCTGAAGAGCCGATCGGAGCCGAGACGAGCCTGAAGAGCCGATCGGAGCCGAGACGAGCCTGAAGAGCCTGAAGAGCAAAGCGGAGCCGAGACGAGCCTGAAGAGCCGATCGGAGCCGAGACGAGCCTGAAGAGCCTGAAGAGCCGAACCGAGCTGAGACGAGCCTGAAGAGCCGAGCGGAGCCGAGACGAGCCTGAAGACCCTGAAGTGCCGAGCGGAGCCGAGACGAGCCTGAAGAGCCTGAAGAGCAAAGCGGAGCCGAGACGAGCTTGAAGAGCCTGAAGAGCTGAGCGGAGCCGAGACGAGCCTGAGGAGACTGAAGAGCAAAGCGGAGCCGAGACGAGCTTGAAGAGCCTGAAGAGCAAAGCGGAGCCGAGACGAGCCTGAAGACCCTGAAGTGCCGAGCGGAGCCGAGACGAGCCTGAAGACCCTGAAGTGCCGAGCGGAGCCGAGACGAGCCTGAAGAGCCGAGCGAAAGCCGAGACGAGCCTGAAGAGCCTGAAGAGCAAAGCGGAGCCGAGACGAGCCTGAAGAGCCGATCGGAGCCGAGACGAGCCTGAAGAGCCTGAAGAGCCGAACCGAGCTGAGACGAGCCTGAAGAGCCGAGCGGAGCCGAGACGAGCCTGAAGACCCTGAAGTGCCGAGCGGAGCCGAGACGAGCCTGAAGAGCCTGAAGAGCAAAGCGGAGCCGAGACGAGCTTGAAGAGCCTGAAGAGCTGAGCGGAGCCGAGACGAGCCTGAGGAGACTGAAGAGCAAAGCGGAGCCGAGACGAGCCTGAAGAGCCGAGCGGAGCCGAGACGAGCCTGAAGACCCTGAAGAGCAAAGCGGAGCCGAGACGAGTCTGAAGACCCTGAAGTGCCGAGCGGAGCCGAGACGAGCCTGAAGACCCTGAAGTGCCGAGCGGAGCCGAGAAGAGCCTGAAGAGCCGAGCGGAGCCGAGACGAGCCTGAAGAGCCTGAAGAGCTGAGCGGAGAAGAGACGAGCCTGAAGACCCTGAACAGCCGAGCCAAGCTGAGACGAGCCTGAAGTGCCGAGCGGAGCCGAGACGAGCCTGAAGAGCCGAGCGGAGCCGAGACGAGCCTGAAGAGCCTGAAGAGCTGAGCGGAGAAGAGACGAGCCTGAAGACCCTGAAGAGCAAAGCGGAGCCGAGACGAGCCTGAAGAGCCGAGCGGAGCCGAGACGAGCCTGAAGAGCCTGAAGAGCAAAGCGGAGCCGAGACGAGCCTGAAGAGCCGAGCGGAGCCGAGACGAGCCTGAAGAGCCTGAAGAGCCGAACCGAGCTGAGACGAGCCTGAAGAGCCGAGCGGAGCCGAGACGAGCCTGAAGAGCCTGAAGAGCAAAGCGGAGCCGAGACGAGCTTGAAGAGCCTGAAGAGCTGAGCGGAGCCGAGACGAGCCTGAAGAGCCTGAAGAGCAAAGCGGAGCCGAGACGAGCCTGAATAGCCTGAAGAGCAAAGCGGAGCCGAGACGAGCCTGAAGAGCCTGAAGAGCTGAACGGAGCCGAGACGAGCCTGAAGACCCTGAAGTGCCGAGCGGAGCCGAGACGAGCCTGAAGAGCCGAGCGGAGCCGAGACGAGCCTGAAGAGCCTGAAGAGCAAAGCGGAGCCGAGACGAGCTTGAAGAGCCTGAAGAGCTGAGCGGAGCCGAGACGAGCCTGAAGAGCCTGAAGAGCAAAGCGGAGCCGAGACGAGCCTGAAGAGCCTGAAGAGCAAAGCGGAGCCGAGACGAGCCTGAAGAGCCTGAAGAGCTGAGCGGAGCCGAGACGAGCCTGAAGACCCTGAAGTACCGAGCGGAGCCGAGACGAGCCTGAAGAGCCGAGCGGAGCCGAGACGAGCCTGAAGAGCCGATCGGAGCCGAGACGAGCCTGAAGAGCCGATCTGAGCCGAACCGAGCCGAGACGAGCCTGAAGAGCCGAGCGGAGCCGAGACGAGCCTGAAGACCCTGAAGAGCAAAGCGGAGCCGAGACGAGTCTGAAGACCCTGAAGTGCCGAGCGGAGCCGAGACGAGCCTGAAGACCCTGAAGTGCCGAGCGGAGCCGAGACGAGCCTGAAGAGCCGAGCGGAGCCGAGACGAGCCTGAAGAGCCTGAAGAGCTGAGCGGAGAAGAGACGAGCCTGAAGACCCTGAACAGCCGAGCCAAGCTGAGACGAGCCTGAAGTGCCGAGCGGAGCCGAGACGAGCCTGAAGACCCTGAAGTACCGAGCGGAGCCGAGGCGAGCCTGAAGACCCTGAAGTGCCGAGCGGAGCCGAGACGAGCCTGAAGACCCTGATGTGCCGAGCGGAGCCGAGACGAGCCTGAAGACCCTGAAGTGCCGAGCGGAGCCGAGACGAGCCTGAAGACCCTGAAGTACCGAGCGGAGCCGAGGCGAGCCTGAAGACCCTGAAGTGCCGAGCGGAGCCGAGACGAGCCTGAAGACCCTGAAGTGCCGAGCGGAGCCGAGACGAGCCTGAAGACCCTGAAGTGCCGAGCGGAGCCGAGACGAGCCTGAAGAGCCTGAAGAGCAAAGCGGAGCCGAGACGAGCTTGAAGAGCCTGAAGAGCAAAGCGGAGCCGAGACGAGCCTGAAGACCCTGAAGTGCCGAGCGGAGCCGAGACGAGCCTGAAGACCCTGAAGTGCCGAGCGGAGCCGAGACGAGCCTGAAGAGCCGAGCGGAGCCGAGACGAGCCTGAAGAGCCTGAAGAGCTGAGCGGAGAAGAGACGAGCCTGAAGACCCTGAAGAGCCGAGCCAAGCTGAGACGAGCCTGAAGTGCCGAGCGGAGCCGAGACGAGCCTGAAGACCCTGAAGGGCAAAGCGGAGCCGAGACGAGCCTGAAGAGCCGAGCGGAGCCGAGACGAGCCTGAAGAGCCTGAAGAGCAAAGCGGAGCCGAGACGAGCCTGAAGAGCCGAGCGGAGCCGAGACGAGCCTGAAGACCCTGAAGTGCCGAGCGGAGCCGAGACGAGCCTGAAGAGCCTGAAGAGCAAAGCGGAGCCGAGACGAGCTTGAAGAGCCTGAAGAGCAAAGCGGAGCCGAGACGAGCCTGAAGACCCTGAAGTGCCGAGCGGAGCCGAGACGAACCTGAAGAGCCTGAAGAGCTGAGCGGAGCCTGAAGAGCCTGAAGAGCCGAACCGAGCTGAGACGAGCCTGAAGAGCCGAGCGGAGCCGAGACGAGCCTGAAGAGCCTGAAGAGCAAAGCGGAGCCGAGACGAGCTTGAAGAGCCTGAAGAGCTGAGCGGAGCCGAGACGAGCCTGAAGAGCCTGAAGAGCAAAGCGGAGCCGAGACGAGCCTGAAGAGCCTGAAGAGCTGAGCGGAGAAGAGACGAGCCTGAAGACCCTGAAGAGCAAAGCGGAGCCGAGACGAGCCTGAAGAGCCGAGCGGAGCCGAGACGAGCCTGAAGAGCCTGAAGAGCAAAGCGGAGCCGAGACGAGCCTGAAGAGCCTGAAGAGTAAAGCGGAGCCTAGACGAGCCTGAAGAGCCGAGCGGAGCCGAGACGAGCCTGAAGAGCCTGAAGAGCAAAGCGGAGCCGAGACGAGCCTGAAGAGCCTGAAGAGTAAAGCGGAGCCGAGACGAGCCTGAAGAGCCGAGCGGAGCCGAGACGAGCCTGAAGAGCCTGAAGAGCAAAGCGGAGCCGAGACGAGCCTGAAGAGCCTGAAGAGTAAAGCGGAGCCGAGACGAGCCTGAAGAGCCGAGCGGAGCCGAGACGAGCCTGAAGAGCCTGAAGAGCAAAGCGGAGCCGAGACGAGCCTGAAGAGCCTGAAGAGCAAAGCGGAGCCGAGACGAGCCTGAAGAGCCGAGCGGAGCCGAGACGAGCCTGAAGAGCCTGAAGAGCCGAACCGAGCTGAGACGAGCCTGAAGAGCCGAGCGGAGCCGAGACGAGCCTGAAGAGCCTGAAGAGCAAAGCGGAGCCGAGACGAGCCTGAAGAGCCGAGCGGAGCCGAGACGAGCCTGAAGAGCCTGAAGAGCCGAACCGAGCTGAGACGAGCCTGAAGAGCCGAGCGGAGCCGAGACGAGCCTGAAGAGCCGAGCGGAGCCGAGACGAGCCTGAAGAGCCTGAAGAGCAAAGCGGAGCCGAGACGAGCCTGAAGAGCCTGAAGAGTAAAGCGGAGCCGAGACGAGCCTGAAGAGCCGAGCGGAGCCGAGACGAGCCTGAAGAGCCTGAAGAGCAAAGCGGAGCCGAGACGAGCCTGAAGAGCCTGAAGAGCAAAGCGGAGCCGAGACGAGCCTGAAGAGCCGAGCGGAGCCGAGACGAGCCTGAAGAGCCTGAAGAGCCGAACCGAGCTGAGACGAGCCTGAAGAGCCGAGCGGAGCCGAGACGAGCCTGAAGAGCCTGAAGAGCAAAGCGGAGCCGAGACGAGCCTGAAGAGCCGAGCGGAGCCGAGACGAGCCTGAAGAGCCTGAAGAGCCGAACCGAGCTGAGACGAGCCTGAAGAGCCGAGCGGAGCCGAGACGAGCCTGAAGAGCCGAGCGGAGCCGAGACGAGCCTGAAGAGCCTGAAGAGCAAAGCGGAGCCGAGACGAGCCTGAAGAGCCTGAAGAGCTGAGCGGAGCCGAGACGAGCCGGAAGAGCCTGAAGAGCAAAGCGGAGCCGAGACGAGCTTGAAGAGCCTGAAGAGCAAAGCGGAGCCGAGACGAGCCTGAAGAGCCGAGCGGAGCCAAGACGAGCCTGAAGACCCTTTAGAGCAAAGCGGAGCCGAGACGAGCCTGAAGACCCTGAAGTGCCGAGCGGAGCCGAGACGAGCCTGAAGAGCCGAGCGGAGCCGAGACGAGCCTGAAGAGCCGAGCGGAGCCGAGACGAGCCTGAAGAGCCTGAAGAGCAAAGCGGAGCCGAGACGAGCCTGAAGAGCCTGAAGAGCAAAGCGGAGCCGAGACGAGCCTGAAGAGCCGAGCGGAGCCGAGACGAGCCTGAAGAGCCTGAAGAGCCGAACCGAGCTGAGACGAGCCTGAAGAGCCGAGCGGAGCCGAGACGAGCCTGAAGACCCTGAAGAGCAAAGCGGAGCCGAGACGAGCCTGAAGAGCCGAGCGGAGCCGAGACGAGCCTGAGGAGCCTGAAGAGCAAAGCGGAGCCGAGACGAGCCTGAAGAGCCGAGCGGAGCCGAGACGAGCCTGAAGAGCCTGAAGAGCCGAACCGAGCTGAGACGAGCCTGAAGAGCCGAGCGGAGCCGAGACGAGCCTGAAGACCCTGAAGTGCCGAGCGGAGCCGAGACGAGCCTGAAGAGCCTGAAGAGCAAAGCGGAGCCGAGACGAGCTTGAAGAGCCTGAAGAGCTGAGCGGAGCCGAGACGAGCCTGAGGAGCCTGAAGAGCAAAGCGGAGCCGAGACGAGCTTGAAGAGCCTGAAGAGCAAAGCGGAGCCGAGACGAGCCTGAAGACCCTGAAGTGCCGAGCGGAGCCGAGACGAGCCTGAAGACCCTGAAGTGCCGAGCGGAGCCGAGACGAGCCTGAAGACCCTGAAGTGCCGAGCGGAGCCGAGACGAGCCTGAAGAGCCTGAAGAGCTGAGCGGAGAAGAGACGAGCCTGAAGACCCTGAAGAGCAAAGCGGAGCCGAGACGAGCCTGAAGAGCCGAGCGGAGCCGAGACGAGCCTGAAGAGCCGCGCGGAGCCGAGACGAGCCTGAAGAGCCTGAAGAGCAAAGCGGAGCCGAGACGAGCCTGAAGAGCCTGAAGAGTAAAGCGGAGCCGAGACGAGCCTGAAGAGCAAAGCGGAGCCGTGACGAGCCTGAAGAGCCGAGCGGAGCCGAGACGAGCCTGAAGAGCCTGAAGAGCCGAACCGAGCTGAGACGAGCCTGAAGAGCCGAGCGGAGCCGAGACGAGCCTGAAGACCCTGAAGTACCGAGCGGAGCCGAGACGAGCCTGAAGAGCCTGAAGAGCAAAGCGGAGCCGTGACGAGCCTGAAGAGCCGAGCGGAGCCGAGACGAGCCTGAAGAGCCTGAAGAGCCGAACCGAGCTGAGACGAGCCTGAAGAGCCGAGCGGAGCCGAGACGAGCCTGAAGAGCCTGAAGAGCAAAGCGGAGCCGAGACGAGCTTGAAGAGCCTGAAGAGCTGAGCGGAGCCGAGACGAGCCTGAAGAGCCTGAAGAGCAAAGCGGAGCCGAGACGAGCCTGAAGAGCCTGAAGAGCAAAGCGGAGCCGAGACGAGCCTGAAGAGCCTGAAGAGCTGAGCGGAGCCGAGACGAGCCTGAAGACCCTGAAGTACCGAGCGGAGCCGAGACGAGCCTGAAGAGCCGAGCGAAAGCCGAGACGAGCCTGAAGAGCCTGAAGAGCAAAGCGGAGCCGAGACGAGCCTGAAGAGCCGATCGGAGCCGAGACGAGCCTGAAGAGCCTGAAGAGCCGAACCGAGCTGAGACGAGCCTGAAGAGCCGAGCGGAGCCGAGACGAGCCTGAAGAGCCGAGCGGAGCCGAGACGAGCCTGAAGACCCTGAAGAGCAAAGCGGAGCCGAGACGAGTCTGAAGACCCTGAAGTGCCGAGCGGAGCCGAGACGAGCCTGAAGACCCTGAAGTGCCGAGCGGAGCCGAGACGAGCCTGAAGAGCCGAGCGGAGCCGAGACGAGCCTGAAGAGCCTGAAGAGCCGAACCGAGCTGAGACGAGCCTGAAGAGCCGAGCGGAGCCGAGACGAGCCTGAAGAGCCTGAAGAGCAAAGCGGAGCCGAGACGAGCTTGAAGAGCCTGAAGAGCTGAGCGGAGCCGAGACGAGCCTGAAGAGCCTGAAGAGCAAAGCGGAGCCGAGACGAGCCTGAAGAGCCTGAAGAGCAAAGCGGAGCCGAGACGAGCCTGAAGAGCCTGAAGAGCTGAGCGGAGCCGAGACGAGCCTGAAGACCCTGAAGTACCGAGCGGAGCCGAGACGAGCCTGAAGAGCCGAGCGGAGCCGAGACGAGCCTGAAGAGCCGATCGGAGCCGAGACGAGCCTGAAGAGCCGATCGGAGCCGAGACGAGCCTGAAGAGCCTGAAGAGCAAAGCGGAGCCGAGACGAGCCTGAAGAGCCGATCGGAGCCGAGACGAGCCTGAAGAGCCTGAAGAGCCGAACCGAGCTGAGACGAGCCTGAAGAGCCGAGCGGAGCCGAGACGAGCCTGAAGACCCTGAAGTGCCGAGCGGAGCCGAGACGAGCCTGAAGAGCCTGAAGAGCAAAGCGGAGCCGAGACGAGCTTGAAGAGCCTGAAGAGCTGAGCGGAGCCGAGACGAGCCTGAGGAGACTGAAGAGCAAAGCGGAGCCGAGACGAGCTTGAAGAGCCTGAAGAGCAAAGCGGAGCCGAGACGAGCCTGAAGACCCTGAAGTGCCGAGCGGAGCCGAGACGAGCCTGAAGAGCCGAGCGAAAGCCGAGACGAGCCTGAAGAGCCTGAAGAGCAAAGCGGAGCCGAGACGAGCCTGAAGAGCCGATCGGAGCCGAGACGAGCCTGAAGAGCCTGAAGAGCCGAACCGAGCTGAGACGAGCCTGAAGAGCCGAGCGGAGCCGAGACGAGCCTGAAGACCCTGAAGTGCCGAGCGGAGCCGAGACGAGCCTGAAGAGCCTGAAGAGCAAAGCGGAGCCGAGACGAGCTTGAAGAGCCTGAAGAGCTGAGCGGAGCCGAGACGAGCCTGAGGAGACTGAAGAGCAAAGCGGAGCCGAGACGAGCCTGAAGAGCCGAGCGGAGCCGAGACGAGCCTGAAGACCCTGAAGAGCAAAGCGGAGCCGAGACGAGTCTGAAGACCCTGAAGTGCCGAGCGGAGCCGAGACGAGCCTGAAGACCCTGAAGTGCCGAGCGGAGCCGAGAAGAGCCTGAAGAGCCGAGCGGAGCCGAGACGAGCCTGAAGAGCCTGAAGAGCTGAGCGGAGAAGAGACGAGCCTGAAGACCCTGAACAGCCGAGCCAAGCTGAGACGAGCCTGAAGTGCCGAGCGGAGCCGAGACGAGCCTGAAGAGCCGAGCGGAGCCGAGACGAGCCTGAAGAGCCTGAAGAGCTGAGCGGAGAAGAGACGAGCCTGAAGACCCTGAAGAGCAAAGCGGAGCCGAGACGAGCCTGAAGAGCCGAGCGGAGCCGAGACGAGCCTGAAGAGCCTGAAGAGCAAAGCGGAGCCGAGACGAGCCTGAAGAGCCGAGCGGAGCCGAGACGAGCCTGAAGAGCCTGAAGAGCCGAACCGAGCTGAGACGAGCCTGAAGAGCCGAGCGGAGCCGAGACGAGCCTGAAGAGCCTGAAGAGCAAAGCGGAGCCGAGACGAGCTTGAAGAGCCTGAAGAGCTGAGCGGAGCCGAGACGAGCCTGAAGAGCCTGAAGAGCAAAGCGGAGCCGAGACGAGCCTGAATAGCCTGAAGAGCAAAGCGGAGCCGAGACGAGCCTGAAGAGCCTGAAGAGCTGAACGGAGCCGAGACGAGCCTGAAGACCCTGAAGTGCCGAGCGGAGCCGAGACGAGCCTGAAGAGCCGAGCGGAGCCGAGACGAGCCTGAAGAGCCTGAAGAGCAAAGCGGAGCCGAGACGAGCTTGAAGAGCCTGAAGAGCTGAGCGGAGCCGAGACGAGCCTGAAGAGCCTGAAGAGCAAAGCGGAGCCGAGACGAGCCTGAAGAGCCTGAAGAGCAAAGCGGAGCCGAGACGAGCCTGAAGAGCCTGAAGAGCTGAGCGGAGCCGAGACGAGCCTGAAGACCCTGAAGTACCGAGCGGAGCCGAGACGAGCCTGAAGAGCCGAGCGGAGCCGAGACGAGCCTGAAGAGCCGATCGGAGCCGAGACGAGCCTGAAGAGCCGATCGGAGCCGAACCGAGCCGAGACGAGCCTGAAGAGCCGAGCGGAGCCGAGACGAGCCTGAAGACCCTGAAGAGCAAAGCGGAGCCGAGACGAGTCTGAAGACCCTGAAGTGCCGAGCGGAGCCGAGACGAGCCTGAAGACCCTGAAGTGCCGAGCGGAGCCGAGACGAGCCTGAAGAGCCGAGCGGAGCCGAGACGAGCCTGAAGAGCCTGAAGAGCTGAGCGGAGAAGAGACGAGCCTGAAGACCCTGAACAGCCGAGCCAAGCTGAGACGAGCCTGAAGTGCCGAGCGGAGCCGAGACGAGCCTGAAGACCCTGAAGTACCGAGCGGAGCCGAGGCGAGCCTGAAGACCCTGAAGTGCCGAGCGGAGCCGAGACGAGCCTGAAGACCCTGATGTGCCGAGCGGAGCCGAGACGAGCCTGAAGACCCTGAAGTGCCGAGCGGAGCCGAGACGAGCCTGAAGACCCTGAAGTACCGAGCGGAGCCGAGGCGAGCCTGAAGACCCTGAAGTGCCGAGCGGAGCCGAGACGAGCCTGAAGACCCTGAAGTGCCGAGCGGAGCCGAGACGAGCCTGAAGACCCTGAAGTGCCGAGCGGAGCCGAGACGAGCCTGAAGAGCCTGAAGAGCAAAGCGGAGCCGAGACGAGCTTGAAGAGCCTGAAGAGCAAAGCGGAGCCGAGACGAGCCTGAAGACCCTGAAGTGCCGAGCGGAGCCGAGACGAGCCTGAAGACCCTGAAGTGCCGAGCGGAGCCGAGACGAGCCTGAAGAGCCGAGCGGAGCCGAGACGAGCCTGAAGAGCCTGAAGAGCTGAGCGGAGAAGAGACGAGCCTGAAGACCCTGAAGAGCCGAGCCAAGCTGAGACGAGCCTGAAGTGCCGAGCGGAGCCGAGACGAGCCTGAAGACCCTGAAGGGCAAAGCGGAGCCGAGACGAGCCTGAAGAGCCGAGCGGAGCCGAGACGAGCCTGAAGAGCCTGAAGAGCAAAGCGGAGCCGAGACGAGCCTGAAGAGCCGAGCGGAGCCGAGACGAGCCTGAAGAGCCGAGCGGAGCCAAGACGAGCCTGAAGAGCCTGAAGAGCCGAACCGAGCTGAGACGAGCCTGAACAGCCGAGCGGAGCCGAGACGAGCCTGAAGAGCCTGAAGAGCCGAGCGGAGCCGAGACGAGCAGGAAGAGCCTGAAGAGCAAAGCGGAGCCGAGACGAGCCTGAAGAGCCGAGCGGATCCGAGACGAGCCTGAAGAGCCTGAAGAGCCGAACCGAGCTGAGACGAGCCTGAACAGCCGAGCGGAGCCGAGACGAGCCTGAAGAGCCTGAAGAGCCGAGCGGAGCCGAGACGAGCCTGAAGACCCTGAAGAGCAAAGCGGAGCCGAGACGAGTCTGAAGACCCTGAAGTGCCGAGCGGAGCCGAGACGAGCCTGAAGACCCTGAAGTGCCGAGCGGAGCCGAGACGAGCCTGAAGAGCCGAGCGGAGCCGAGACGAGCCTGAAGAGCCTGAAGAGCCGAACCGAGCTGAGACGAGCCTGAAGAGCCGAGCGGAGCCGAGACGAGCCTGAAGAGCCTGAAGAGCAAAGCGGAGCCGAGACGAGCTTGAAGAGCCTGAAGAGCTGAGCGGAGCCGAGACGAGCCTGAAGAGCCTGAAGAGCAAAGCGGAGCCGAGACGAGCCTGAAGAGCCTGAAGAGCAAAGCGGAGCCGAGACGAGCCTGAAGAGCCTGAAGAGCTGAGCGGAGCCGAGACGAGCCTGAAGACCCTGAAGTACCGAGCGGAGCCGAGACGAGCCTGAAGAGCCGAGCGGAGCCGAGACGAGCCTGAAGAGCCGATCGGAGCCGAGACGAGCCTGAAGAGCCTATCGGAGCCGAGACGAGCCTGAAGAGCCTGAAGAGCAAAGCGGAGCCGAGACGAGCCTGAAGAGCCGATCGGAGCCGAGACGAGCCTGAAGAGCCTGAAGAGCCGAACCGAGCTGAGACGAGCCTGAAGAGCCGAGCGGAGCCGAGACGAGCCTGAAGACCCTGAAGTGCCGAGCGGAGCCGAGACGAGCCTGAAGAGCCTGAAGAGCAAAGCGGAGCCGAGACGAGCTTGAAGAGCCTGAAGAGCTGAGCGGAGCCGAGACGAGCCTGAGGAGACTGAAGAGCAAAGCGGAGCCGAGACGAGCTTGAAGAGCCTGAAGAGCAAAGCGGAGCCGAGACGAGCCTGAAGACCCTGAAGTGCCGAGCGGAGCCGAGACGAGCCTGAAGAGCCGAGCGAAAGCCGAGACGAGCCTGAAGAGCCTGAAGAGCAAAGCGGAGCCGAGACGAGCCTGAAGAGCCGATCGGAGCCGAGACGAGCCTGAAGAGCCTGAAGAGCCGAACCGAGCTGAGACGAGCCTGAAGAGCCGAGCGGAGCCGAGACGAGCCTGAAGACCCTGAAGTGCCGAGCGGAGCCGAGACGAGCCTGAAGAGCCTGAAGAGCAAAGCGGAGCCGAGACGAGCTTGAAGAGCCTGAAGAGCTGAGCGGAGCCGAGACGAGCCTGAGGAGACTGAAGAGCAAAGCGGAGCCGAGACGAGCCTGAAGAGCCGAGCGGAGCCGAGACGAGCCTGAAGACCCTGAAGAGCAAAGCGGAGCCGAGTCGAGTCTGAAGACCCTGAAGTGCCGAGCGGAGCCGAGACGAGCCTGAAGACCCTGAAGTGCCGAGCGGAGCCGAGAAGAGCCTGAAGAGCCGAGCGGAGCCGAGACGAGCCTGAAGAGCCTGAAGAGCTGAGCGGAGAAGAGACGAGCCTGAAGACCCTGAACAGCCGAGTCAAGCTGAGACGAGCCTGAAGTGCCGAGCGGAGCCGAGACGAGCCTGAAGAGCCGAGCGGAGCCGAGACGAGCCTGAAGAGCCTGAAGAGCTGAGCGGAGAAGAGACGAGCCTGAAGACCCTGAAGAGCAAAGCGGAGCCGAGACGAGCCTGAAGAGCCGAGCGGAGCCGAGACGAGCCTGAAGAGCCTGAAGAGCAAAGCGGAGCCGAGACGAGCCTGAAGAGCCGAGCGGAGCCGAGACGAGCCTGAAGAGCCTGAAGAGCCGAACCGAGCTGAGACGAGCCTGAAGAGCCGAGCGGAGCCGAGACGAGCTTGAAGAGCCTGAAGAGCTGAGCGGAGCCGAGACGAGCCTGAAGAGCCTGAAGAGCAAAGCGGAGCCGAGACGAGCCTGAATAGCCTGAAGAGCAAAGCGGAGCCGAGACGAGCCTGAAGAGCCTGAAGAGCTGAACGGAGCCGAGACGAGCCTGAAGACCCTGAAGTGCCGAGCGGAGCCGAGACGAGCCTGAAGAGCCGAGCGGAGCCGAGACGAGCCTGAAGAGCCTGAAGAGCAAAGCGGAGCCGAGACGAGCTTGAAGAGCCTGAAGAGCTGAGCGGAGCCGAGACGAGCCTGAAGAGCCTGAAGAGCAAAGCGGAGCCGAGACGAGCCTGAAGAGCCTGAAGAGCAAAGCGGAGCCGAGACGAGCCTGAAGAGCCTGAAGAGCTGAGCGGAGCCGAGACGAGCCTGAAGACCCTGAAGTACCGAGCGGAGCCGAGACGAGCCTGAAGAGCCGAGCGGAGCCGAGACGAGCCTGAAGAGCCGATCGGAGCCGAACCGAGCCGAGACGAGCCTGAAGAGCCGAGCGGAGCCGAGACGAGCCTGAAGACCCTGAAGAGCAAAGCGGAGCCGAGACGAGTCTGAAGACCCTGAAGTGCCGAGCGGAGCCGAGACGAGCCTGAAGACCCTGAAGTGCCGAGCGGAGCCGAGACGAGCCTGAAGAGCCGAGCGGAGCCGAGACGAGCCTGAAGAGCCTGAAGAGCTGAGCGGAGAAGAGACGAGCCTGAAGACCCTGAACAGCCGAGCCAAGCTGAGACGAGCCTGAAGTGCCGAGCGGAGCCGAGACGAGCCTGAAGACCCTGAAGTACCGAGCGGAGCCGAGGCGAGCCTGAAGACCCTGAAGTGCCGAGCGGAGCCGAGACGAGCCTGAAGACCCTGATGTGCCGAGCGGAGCCGAGACGAGCCTGAAGACCCTGAAGTGCCGAGCGGAGCCGAGACGAGCCTGAAGACCCTGAAGTACCGAGCGGAGCCGAGGCGAGCCTGAAGACCCTGAAGTGCCGAGCGGAGCCGAGACGAGCCTGAAGACCCTGAAGTGCCGAGCGGAGCCGAGACGAGCCTGAAGACCCTGAAGTGCCGAGCGGAGCCGAGACGAGCCTGAAGAGCCTGAAGAGCAAAGCGGAGTCGAGACGAGCTTGAAGAGCCTGAAGAGCAAAGCGGAGCCGAGACGAGCCTGAAGACCCTGAAGTGCCGAGCGGAGCCGAGACGAGCCTGAAGACCCTGAAGTGCCGAGCGGAGCCGAGACGAGCCTGAAGAGCCGAGCGGAGCCGAGACGAGCCTGAAGAGCCTGAAGAGCTGAGCGGAGAAGAGACGAGCCTGAAGACCCTGAAGAGCCGAGCCAAGCTGAGACGAGCCTGAAGTGCCGAGCGGAGCCGAGACGAGCCTGAAGACCCTGAAGGGCAAAGCGGAGCCGAGACGAGCCTGAAGAGCCGAGCGGAGCCGAGACGAGCCTGAAGAGCCTGAAGAGCAAAGCGGAGCCGAGACGAGCCTGAAGAGCCGAGCGGAGCCGAGACGAGCCTGAAGAGCCGAGCGGAGCCAAGACGAGCCTGAAGAGCCTGAAGAGCCGAACCGAGCTGAGACGAGCCTGAACAGCCGAGCGGAGCCGAGACGAGCCTGAAGAGCCTGAAGAGCCGAGCGGAGCCGAGACGAGCAGGAAGAGCCTGAAGAGCAAAGCGGAGCCGAGACGAGCCTGAAGAGCCGAGCGGATCCGAGACGAGCCTGAAGAGCCTGAAGAGCCGAACCGAGCTGAGACGAGCCTGAACAGCCGAGCGGAGCCGAGACGAGCCTGAAGAGCCTGAAGAGCCGAGCGGAGCCGAGACGAGCAGGAAGAGCCTGAAGAGCCGAGCCGAGCTGAGACGAGCCTGAAGAGCATTATTCTCTATTTTGGTCTCGCTGCAATGAAAGTTGGACTTAGTGTATATATAACCTACCTTGTGGAGGATTCAGAGTGCATGGCATTGACGTCTTGAAACCAGGGAAGACCTTTGGCGTATCGCCATGTTTCGGTTCGAGGGTACGCGTCTGGTTTACATCGAGTCGCAGCATCTAGCTGTTGTTTTCCTATTTGTTGCGGTGGCTCGCGTTATCCCTTCAGCCGAACCCAAGGGTCCGAGGGTTCAAGGGTTCGGCTCGGGTGGCCTCCGGGGTACTTGGTTTCTAGACTGTCGCCAATGCCAAGGGTGTCATACATTGGGCCCGGATGCTGGGAGAAAATTTGTCTAGCGCCGTTTCCATATTTGGTAATGTTCCCTTTCTCCCGCAACATAACCACCCTCAACATCGACACGCCTTCTCAGATAATTAGACGAATAGGAGTTTTTTGTTACGATCATAGGTTTAAGACTCCACCCTTGCGAAAGAATCAGTAGGTTTCCTCCGGCGGAGTTTGTGCCGAGGAAATCAGAACCGCTCGAGCAACATTAGAAGCAACAACCAGAACCGCTCGAGCAACAGTAGAAGCAACAGTAAAGAATCGTGTGAACATCAGCAGTGTAATTGTAATAAAGTAACTATCAAACTCTGTTTACGAACAGAGTGTAGTAGACCTATTCCTCCTCATATTTGAACACTCGTTCAAAATTTTGGACTCTTGTACGCATCCCATGTGCAAGAGAATTGTCACGGAATCGTGAAGATTTACGACCTTCATACAAAGCGACGCCCTGCCATAACATACCTTCACAATACTATCTTAACTCTTGCACTCTCATTTTTTGTTTCCCTTTTCCTTTTCATACCTTCTGTAGTTTATGTATTACAACATTCTTTTCTCTGTATCACGCATCTATTATACATCTTTCTTATTCCTACATGTTTCACTTAAAATTCTAAAGTCATTTTTACATACTGTCATCTTTATTTCTGCACATTCTGTTAACAGGGGTTCTAGCGTTTCAAATTTGTTGTCTGCACAGGTCACGTCTTTTATTCTTCTCGTTCTGCTAATGTTTCTTCATCCTTTAATTCTTTTCACATCTCTCACCTGTACTATTAATTGCTGATTGCCGTCTTTCATTTTTACTTAAGTACTTTAGTAGTGTTGTTGTTCTAATATATTTAAGCACTTCATTATATATAGCTTCTTCTATTTTTCTGCCTCATTCCAGCTGTTGCATTTCATAATCTCTTCTTTTAAGGCTCTCTGTCAATTCCTTTATTTTTGCTCTTATCAAATTCATTCTTATGAGACTTGTTCCATTCCTTGTTAAATAATCCTCTCTTTCCCTTGTGCTTCTAGTGTGGCCCTCCCCTATTTCTTCTTCCTCTAAACATACCTTAACATTTTTCTCTCTCCTGTTACATGCTTCCTAATATATTTTTTGTTTGTGCAGCTCCCGCATACAATGAGTAAAGAGTATTACCCGGCACTTCTCATCATGTATAAGCGCGAGAAATGTAACTTGTTTAATTCATTAATGAATTAATTAATATCTGTAAAGATGTGCATGAAACTACACGGGTCTCTGCCATACCTACAGTGCCTGCTATGGCCTCGCCATCTATACAGAACTCCTGGAAACTACGCGTACCTCTTACTTACCCTAAGTGTAGATATAGCAGAGGCTCGGCTAGTTTCATTCGCATCTGTATAGATGGCGATACTAATGACCACCGCGTGTAGGTAAGACAGGGATACGAGTGCTACGTAAATTCAAAAATTTCATTATAAGTAATTGTATAAATCGTTTCGTACTCTCATTTGCATGTTAATTAAGTGTTAGCAAACACAGTGTTACAATCTATATCAGAGTCTCTTCTTTGAAGGCGCTCCGTCACTTTCTTTAATTACATTCTCATGACAGTTACTCTTGTCAGACTAATACTACTCCTTCTCAAATAAACCTTTCTCTTATTGATCTGGTTTGGCCGTCCCTTCTTTCCTTGTCTTGCCAAGATCCCTTAATAATTTTTCTCTTTCCTGCTACATAGTTAATAATATTTTTTTTGTGTGTGCAGGTTTCACAGGCAAAGAGTAAGGACCATTGGCCCGCCTGCTCATGGTCATAAAAGCATGAAAGAAGAAAGAACAACCCTTGCCACATACTCTAGTTATAGTAGATTGATTTATAGAAATAGTTTGTAACTATTAGTTTTTTAGCGCATAAGATTAATTTAGAACAATTGTGTAATTGACTGTTATGTATATGGATTATATCTTTTATTTTGTATTCAGATTATTTGGTAGATCTTGTATAAACTGTAGTATTACTTACATTACTATTAAAAGTTCTACTGAATGTGCTAAATATAAAATGAAAGATACAAAAAACAATTTACATATTAGTTAATTAAGTTACGCAATTACTGTAATTTATTTATAAGATGTGTTGTAAACAGATATAAAAGGATAGGTCATAAGTATTAGATTATAAGTTTAAATTCGCAACATTTTTGTAACTTGTATCTTCATTAATTAATTTGAATAAATTTTCTTCTTGAATAAATCTACTTCTCTTTTTATTTTAACCTGATAACAATCATTGAAAAGACCGAACTCCAATTCCTTAAACAAGTACTGCCGTACAGGAACATTCAGTGCAATGTTCATAAGCAGAGAACTTGTAAAAATTGTCCTATTCCTTTTCAATGTCGGCAACAGGAAGACGAAGACTAAATTTAAGAACGTATTAATTCCTTAATTATTAGCCTCCAATTCCTCATCCGTCTCAAATTGAGCCCCAAGAAAACGCGATAATGTTGCAAATTGAGCCCTAAGTAAACGCACAAAAGTTGCTAACTAAACCCTAAGAAAAAACAACCAAGTCGAAAAAAAGCCTCACGAAAAGGCAGAAAAGTTGCAAACAAGGCCTCGCGAAAAAAGTAACAGAGTTGCAAACAACGCTTCGCAAAAACGCAACAATGTTGCAAACATTCTCGAGAAAATCAGCAACAATGTTGCGTCAAAAATTTTGCAACAAAGTTGCAAAAATTCTCGAGAAAAATTTGCAACAATGTTGCGTCAAAAAATTTGAAAGAAAGTTGCAAAAATTCTCGAGAAAAATTTGCAACAATGTTGCGCCAAAAATTTTGCAACAATGTTGCAAATTTTTCTTGAGAATTTTTGCATCATTGTTGGGTCTTCGTGAGGCGGTGTTTGCAACTTTGTTAGATTTTCATAGAGCTCGAATTGCAACATTTTTGCAAATTTTTGCCGAGAAGTTTTGCTACTTTGTTGAGTTTCCTTAGGATTCAAATTGCAACTTTGTTGGTTTTTTACGCGTTATTTGCAACTATCTTATATTTTCCCAAGGCGTTGGTTACAACCATGTTGCGTTTTCGCGAGGTGTTATTGGCAACCCTATATCATTTTCGCTAGGCGTTTCTTTGCAACCTGGTTGAATTTTGTCAGGCGCTTTATGTATAATATGTTTAGTAATGTTGAGGTCTATTTTTACAAGTTCTCCGCTTGTGAACTTTGCATTTAAAGTTCCTGCACGGTAGTACTTGTTTAAGGAATTGGAATTAGGTCTTTTCAAGGATATTTAAGGTGTTGAAATAAAGAGAGGCGTAGAATTCGTTTCATTCAAGATTTATTCAAATTAATAAATGAAGATACAAGTTACAAAAATGCGGTACTCCAAATTTACAAACTAATACTTTCAAGTTAATTTACAATATATCTTACAGATAAATCTTATACCAAAATTTACGTATTTTATTTGCTAAACCGTATTTTAAATTACAACAATTGTGTAACTTGTGCATATATAAAGCCCAAAGTATTTATTGTATTTTGCACTTTATATTTAGAACATATAGTAGACCTTGTAGTAAAAATAATATTAAAGTTAAGATATAACAGTTATTTACACAATTGTTCTAAATTAATCTTATGCGCTAAAAAACTAATAGTTACAAACTATTTCTATAAATCAATCTACTATAACTAGAGTATGTGGCAAGGGTTGTTCTTTCTTCTTTCATGCTTTTATGACCATGAGCAGGCGGGCCAATGGTCCTTACTCTTTGCCTGTGAAACCTGCACACACAAAAAAAATATTATTAACTATGTAGCAGGAAAGAGAAAAATTATTAAGGGATCTTGGCAAGACAAGGAAAGAAGGGACGGCCAAACCAGATCAATAAGAGAAAGGTTTATTTGAGAAGGAGTAGTATTAGTCTGACAAGAGTAACTGTCATGAGAATGTAATTAAAGAAAGTGACGGAGCGCCTTCAAAGAAGAGACTCTGATATAGATTGTAACACTGTGTTTGCTAACACTTAATTAACATGCAAATGAGAGTACGAAACGATTTATACAATTACTTATAATGAAATTTTTGAATTTACGTAGCACTCGTATCCCTGTCTTACCTACACGCGGTGGTCATTAGTATCGCCATCTATACAGATGCGAATGAAACTAGAAGAGCCTCTGCTATATCTACACTTAGGGTAAGTAAGAGGTACGCGTAGTTTCCAGGAGTTCTGTATAGATGGCGAGGCCATAGCAGGCACTGTAGGTATGGCAGAGACCCGCGTAGTTTCATGCACATCTTTACAGATATTAATTAATTCATTAATGAATTAAACAAGTTACATTTCTCGCGCTTATGCATGATGAGAAGTGCCGGGTAATACTCTTTACTCATTGTATGCGGGAGCTGCACAAACAAAAAATATATTAGGAAGCATGTAACAGGAGAGAGAAAAATGTTAAGGTATGTTTAGAGGAAGCAGAAATAGGGGAGGGCCACACTAGAAGCACAAGGGAAAGAGAGGATTATTTAACAAGGAATGGAACAAGTCTCATAAGAATGAATTTGATAAGAGCAAAAATAAAGGAATTGACAGAGAGCCTTAAAAGAAGAGATTATGAAATGCAACAGCTGGAATGAGGCAGAAAAATAGAAGAAGCTATATATAATGAAGTGCTTAAATATATTAGAACAACAACACTACTAAAGTACTTAAGTAAAAATGAAAGACGGCAATCAGCAATTAATAGTACAGGTGAGAGATGTGAAAAGAATAAAAGGATGAAGAAACATTAGCAGAACGAGAAGAATAAAAGACGTGACCTGTGCAGACAACAAATTTGAAACGCTAGAACCCCTGTTAACAGAATGTGCAGAAATAAAGATGACAGTATGTAAAAATGACTTTAGAATTTTAAGTGAAACATGTAGGAATAAGAAAGATGTATAATAGATGCGTGATACAGAGAAAAGAATGTTGTAATACATAAACTACAGAAGGTATGAAAAGGAAAAGGGAAACAAAAAATGAGAGTGCAAGAGTTAAGATAGTATTGTGAAGGTATGTTATGGCAGGGCGTCGCTTTGTATGAAGGTCGTAAATCTTCACGATTCCGTGACAATTCTCTTGCACATGGGATGCGTACAAGAGTCCAAAATTTTGAACGAGTGTTCAAATATGAGGAGGAATAGGTCTACTACACTCTGTTCGTAAACAGAGTTTGATAGTTACTTTATTACAATTACACTGCTGATGTTCACACGATTCTTTACTGTTGCTTCTACTGTTGCTCGAGCGGTTCTGGTTGTTGCTTCTAATGTTGCTCGAGCGGTTCTGATTTCCTCGGCACAAACTCCGCCGGAGGAAACCTACTGATTCTTTCGCAAGGGTGGAGTCTTAAACCTATGATCGTAACAAAAAACTCCTATTCGTCTAATTATCTGAGAAGGCGTGTCGATGTTGAGGGTGGTTATGTTGCGGGAGAAAGGGAACATTACCAAATATGGAAACGGCGCTAGACAAATTTTCTCCCAGCATCCGGGCCCAATGTATGACACCCTTGGCATTGGCGACAGTCTAGAGACCAAGTACCCCGGAGGCCACCCGAGCCGAACCCTTGAACCCTCGGACCCTTGGGTTCGGCTGAAGGGATAACGCGAGCCACCGCAACAAATAGGAAAGCAACAGCTAGATGCTGCGACTCGATGTAAACCAGACGCGTACCCTCGAACCGAAACATGGCGATACGCCAAAGGTCTTCCCTGGTTTCAAGACGTCAATGCCATGCACTATGAATCCTCCACAAGGTAGGTTATATATACACTAAGTCCAACTTTCATTGCAGCGAGACCAAAATAGAGATTAATGCTCTTCAGGCTCCGCTCCGCCCCGCTCCGCCCCGCTCCGCCCCGCTCCGCCCCGCTCCGCCCCGCTCCGCCCCGCTCCGCCCCGCTCCGCTCCGCCCCGCTCCGCTCCGCCCCGCTCCGCTCCGCTCCGCCCCGCTCCGCTCCGCCCCGCTCCGCTCCGCTCCGCCCCGCTCCGCTCCGCTCCGCCCCGCTCCGCTCCGCCCCGCTCCGCTCCGCCCCGCTCCGCTCCGCTCCGCCCCGCTCCGCCCCGCTCCGCTCCGCTCCGCTCCGCTCCGCTCCGCTCCGCCCCGCTCCGCCCCGCTCCGCCCCGCTCCGCCCCGCTCCGCCCCGCTCCGCCCCGCTCCGCTCCGCCCCGCTCCGCTCCGCCCCGCTCCGCCCCGCTCCGCCCCGCTCCGCTCCGCTCCGCCCCGCCCCGCTCCGCTCCGCTCCGCTCCGCTCCGCTCCGCCCCGCTCCGCTCCGCCCCGCTCCGCCCCGCTCCGCCCCGCTCCGCTCCGCTCCGCCCCGCTCCGCTCCGCCCCGCTCCGCTCCGCCCCGCTCCGCTCCGCCCCGCTCCGCTCCGCTCCGCTTCGCTCCGCCCCACTCCGCTCCGCCCCGCTCCGCCCCGCTCCGCCCCGCTCCGCTCCGCCCGCTCCGCTCCGCCCCGCTCCGCCCCGCTCCGCTCCGCCCCGCTCCGCTCCGCTCCGCTCCGCCCCGCTCCGCTCCGCTCCTCCCCGCTCCGCTCCGCTCCGCTCCGCTCCGCCCCGCTCCGCTCCGCCCCGCTCCGCTCCGCTCCGCCCCGCTCCGCTCCGCCCCGCTCCGCTCCGCTCCGCTCCGCCCCGCTCCGCCCCGCTCCGCTCCGCCGAGACGAGCCTGAAGAGCCGAGCGGAGCCGAGACGAGCCTGAAGAGCCTGAAGAGCAAAGCGGAGCCGAGACGAGCAGGAAGAGCCTGAAGAGCCGAGCGGAGCCGAGACGAGCCTGAAGAGCCTGAAGAGCCGAGCGGAGCCGGATCGAGCCTGAAGAGCCGAGCGGAGCCGAGACGAGCCTGAAGAGCCTGAAGAGCAAAGCGGAGACGAGACGAGCCTGAAGAGCCGAGCGGAGCCAAGACGAGCCTGAAGAGCCTGAAGATCCGAACCGAGCTGAGACGAGCCTGAAGAGCCGAGCGGAGCCGAGACGAGCCTGAAGAGCCGAGCGGAGCCGAGACGAGCCTGAAGACCCTGAAGAGCAAAGCGGAGCCGAGACGAGCCTGAAGAGCCTGAAGAGCAAAGCGGAGCCGAGACTAGCCTGAAGAGCCTGAAGAGCAAAGCGGAGCCGAGACGAGCCTGCAGAGCCTGAAGAGCAAAGCGGAGCCGAGACGAGCCTGAAGAGCCTGAAGAGCAAAGCGGAGCCGAGACGAGCCTGAAGAGCCTGAAGAGCCGAGCCGAGCTGAGACGAGCCTGAAGTGCCGAGCGGAGCCGAGACGAGCCTGAAGACCCTGAAGTGCCGAGCGGAGCCGAGACGAGCCTGAAGAGCCTGAAGAGCAAAGCGGAGCCGAGACTAGCCTGAAGAGCCTGAAGAGCAAAGCGGAGCCGAGACGAGCCTGCAGAGCCTGAAGAGCTGAGCGGAGCCGAGACGAGCCTGAAGAGTCTGAAGAGCAAAGCGGAGCCGAGATGAGCCTGAAGAGCCTGAAGAGCCTGAAGAGCCTGAAGAGCAAAGCGGAGCCTGAAGAGCCTGAAGAGCCTGAAGAGCAAAGCGGAGCCGAGACGAGCCTGAAGAGCCTGAAGAGCAAAGCGGAGCCGAGACGAGCCTGAAGAGCCTGAAGAGCAAAGCGGAGCCGAGACGAGCCTGAAGAGCCTGAAGAGCCGAGCCGAGCTGAGACGAGCCTGAAGTGCCGAGCGGAGCCGAGACGAGCCTGAAGAGCCTGAAGAGCAAAGCGGAGCCGAGACTAGCCTGAAGAGCCTGAAGAGCAAAGCGGAGCCGAGACGAGCCTGCAGAGCCTGAAGAGCTGAGCGGAGCCGAGACGAGCCTGAAGAGTCTGAAGAGCAAAGCGGAGCCGAGATGAGCCTGAAGAGCCTGAAGAGCAAAGCGGAGCCGAGACGAGCCTGAAGAGCCTGAAGAGCAAAGCGGAGCCGAGACGAGCAGGAAGAGCCTGAAGAGCCGAGCGGAGCCGAGACGAGCCTGAAGAGCCTGAAGAGCCGAGCGGAGCCGGATCGAGCCTGAAGAGCCAAGCGGAGCCGAGACGAGCCTGAAGAGCCTGAAGAGCAAAGCGGAGACGAGACGAGCCTGAAGAGCCGAGCGGAGCCGAGACGAGCCTGAAGAGCCTGAAGATCCGAACCGAGCTGAGACGAGCCTGAAGAGCCGAGCGGAGCCGAGACGAGCCTGAAGAGCCGAGCGGAGCCGAGACGAGCCTGAAGAGCCTGAAGAGCAAAGCGGAGCCGAGACGAGCCTGAAGAGCCTGAAGAGCAAAGCGGAGCCGAGACGAGCCTGAAGAGCCTGAAGAGCTGAGCGGAGCCGAGACGAGCCTGAAGAGTCTGAAGAGCAAAGCGGAGCCGAGACGAGCCTGAAGAGCCTGAAGAGCAAAGCGGAGCCGAGGCGAGCCTGAAGAGCCTGAAGAGCAAAGCGGAGCCGAGACGAGCCTGAAGGGCCTGAAGAGCCGAACCGAGCTGAGACGAGCCTGAAGAGCCGAGCGGAGCCGAGACGAGCCTGAGGAGTCTGAAGAGCAAAGCGGAGCCGAGACGAGCCTGAAGAGCCTGAAGAGCAAAGCGGAGCCGAGACGAGCAGGAAGAGCCTGAAGAGCCGAGCGGAGCCGAGACGAGCCTGAAGAGCCGAGCGGAGCCGAGACGAGCCTGAAGAGCCTGAAGAGCCTGAGGAGTCTGAAGAGCAAAGCGGAGCCGAGACGAGCCTGAAGAGCCTGAAGAGCAAAGCGGAGCCGAGACGAGCAGGAAGAGCCTGAAGAGCCGAGCGGAGCCGAGACGAGCCTGAAGAGCCGAGCGGAGCCGAGACGAGCCTGAAGAGCCTGAAGAGCCTGAAGAGCCTGAAGAGCAAAGCGGAGCCGAGACGAGCCTGAAGAGCCTGAAGAGCAAAGCGGAGCCGAGACGAGCCTGAAGAGCCTGAAGAGCCGAGCCGAGCTGAGACGAGCCTGAAGTGCCGAGCGGAGCCGAGACGAGCCTGAAGAGCCTGAAGAGCAAAGCGGAGCCGAGACGAGCCTGAAGAGCCTGAAGAGCAAAGCGGAGCCGAGACGAGCCTGAAGGGCCTGAAGAGCCGAACCGAGCTGAGACGAGCCTGAAGAGCCGAGCGGAGCCGAGACGAGCCTGAGGAGTCTGAAGAGCAAAGCGGAGCCGAGACGAGCCTGAAGAGCCTGAAGAGCAAAGCGGAGCCGAGACGAGCAGGAAGAGCCTGAAGAGCCGAGCGGAGCCGAGACGAGCCTGAAGAGCCGAGCGGAGCCGAGACGAGCCTGAAGAGCCTGAAGAGCCTGAAGAGCCTGAAGAGCAAAGCGGAGCCGAGACGAGCCTGAAGAGCCTGAAGAGCAAAGCGGAGCCGAGACGAGCCTGAAGAGCCTGAAGAGCAAAGCGGAGCCGAGACGAGCCTGAAGAGCCTGAAGAGCCGAGCCGAGCTGAGACGAGCCTGAAGTGCCGAGCGGAGCCGAGACGAGCCTGAAGACCCTGAAGTGCCGAGCGGAGCCGAGACGAGCCTGAAGAGCCTGAAGAGCAAAGCGGAGCCGAGACGAGCCTGAAGAGCCTGAAGAGCCGAGCCGAGCTGAGACGAGCCTGAAGTGCCGAGCGGAGCCGAGACGAGCCTGAAGAGCCTGAAGAGCAAAGCGGAGCCGAGACTAGCCTGAAGAGCCTGAAGAGCAAAGCGGAGCCGAGACGAGCCTGCAGAGCCTGAAGAGCTGAGCGGAGCCGAGACGAGCCTGAAGAGTCTGAAGAGCAAAGCGGAGCCGAGATGAGCCTGAAGAGCCTGAAGAGCAAAGCGGAGCCGAGACGAGCAGGAAGAGCCTGAAGAGCCGAGCGGAGACGAGACGAGCAGGAAGAGCCTGAAGAGCCGAGCCGAGCTGAGACGAGCCTGAAGAGCCGAGCGGAGCCGAGACGAGCCTGAAGAGCCTGAAGAGCCGAACCGAGTTGAGACGAGCCTGAAGAGCCGAGCGGAGCCGAGACGAGCCTGAAGAGCCTGAAGAGCAAAGCGGAGCCGAGACGAGCCTGCAGAGCCTGAAGAGCTGAGCGGAGCCGAGACGAGCCTGAAGAGTCTGAAGAGCAAAGCGGAGCCGAGACGAGCCTGAAGAGCCTGAAGAGCAAAGCGGAGCCGAGACGAGCCTGAAGAGCCTGAAGAGCAAAGCGGAGCCGAGACGAGCCTGAAGAGCCTGAAGATCCGAACCGAGCTGAGACGAGCCTGAAGAGCCGAGCGGAGCCGAGACGAGCCTGAAGAGGCGAGCGGAGCCGAGACGAGCCTGAAGAGCCTGAAGAGCCGAGCGGAGCCGAGACGAGCAGGAACAGCCTGAAGAGCCGAGCGGAGCCGAGACGAGCCTGAAGAGCCTGAAGAGCCGAGCGGAGCCGAGACGAGCAGGAACAGCCTGAAGAGCCGAGCCGAGCTGAGACGAGCCTGAAGAGCCGAGCGGAGCCGAGACGAGCCTGAAGAGCCTGAAGAGCCGAGCGGAGCCGGATCGAGCCTGAAGAGCCGAGCGGAGCCGAGACGAGCCTGAAGAGCCTGAAGAGCAAAGCGGAGACGAGACGAGCCTGAAGAGCCGAGCAGAGACGAGACGAGCCTGAAGAGCCTGAAGATCCGAACCGAGCTGAGACGAGCCTGAAGAGCCGAGCGGAGCCGAGACGAGCCTGAAGAGCCGAGCGGAGCCGAGACGAGCCTGAAGAGCCTGAAGAGCAAAGCGGAGCCGAGACGAGCCTGAAGAGCCTGAAGAGCAAAGCGGAGCTGAGACGAGCCTGCAGAGCCTGAAGAGCTGAGCGGAGCCGAGACGAGCCTGAAGAGTCTGAAGAGCAAAGCGGAGCCGAGACGAGCCTGAAGAGCCTGAAGAGCAAAGCGGAGCCGAGACGAGCCTGAAGGGCCTGAAGAGCCGAACCGAGCTGAGACGAGCCTGAAGAGCCGAGCGGAGCCGAGACGAGCCTGAAGAGCCTGAAGAGCTGAGCGGAGAAGAGACGAGCCTGAAGACCCTGAAGAGCCGAGCCAAGCTGAGACGAGCCTGAAGTGCCGAGCGGAGCCGAGACGAGCCTGAAGACCCTGAAGAGCAAAGCGGAGCCGAGACGAGCCTGAAGAGCCGAGCGGAGCCGAGACGAGCCTGAAGAGCCTGAAGAGCAAAGCGGAGCCGAGACGAGCCTGAAGAGCCGAGCGGAGCCGAGACGAGCCTGAAGAGCCGAGCGGAGCCAAGACGAGCCTGAAGAGCCTGAAGAGCCGAACCGAGCTGAGACGAGCCTGAACAGCCGAGCGGAGCCGAGACGAGCCTGAAGAGCCTGAAGAGCCGAGCGGAGCCGAGACGAGCAGGAAGAGCCTGAAGAGCAAAGCGGAGCCGAGACGAGCCTGAAGATCCGAGCGGATCCGAGACGAGCCTGAAGAGCCTGAAGAGCCGAGCGGAGCCGAGACGAGCCTGAAGAGCCTGAAGAGCAAAGCGGAGCCGAGACGAGCCTGAAGAGCCGAGCGGATCCGAGACGAGCCTGAAGAGCCTGAAGAGCCGAACCGAGCTGAGACGAGCCTGAACAGCCGAGCGGAGCCGAGACGAGCCTGAAGAGCCTGAAGAGCCGAGCGGAGCCGAGACGAGCAGGAAGAGCCTGAAGAGCCGAGCCGAGCTGAGACGAGCCTGAAGAGCATTATTCTCTATTTTGGTCTCGCTGCAATGAAAGTTGGACTTAGTGTATATATAACCTACCTTGTGGAGGATTCAGAGTGCATGGCATTGACGTCTTGAAACCAGGGAAGACCTTTGGCGTATCGCCATGTTTCGGTTCGAGGGTACGCGTCTGGTTTACATCGAGTCGCAGCATCTAGCTGTTGTTTTCCTATTTGTTGCGGTGGCTCGCGTTATCCCTTCAGCCGAACCCAAGGGTCCGAGGGTTCAAGGGTTCGGCTCGGGTGGCCTCCGGGGTACTTGGTTTCTAGACTGTCGCCAATGCCAAGGGTGTCATACATTGGGCCCGGATGCTGGGAGAAAATTTGTCTAGCGCCGTTTCCATATTTGGTAATGTTCCCTTTCTCCCGCAACATAACCACCCTCAACATCGACACGCCTTCTCAGATAATTAGACGAATAGGAGTTTTTTGTTACGATCATAGGTTTAAGACTCCACCCTTGCGAAAGAATCAGTAGGTTTCCTCCGGCGGAGTTTGTGCCGAGGAAATCAGAACCGCTCGAGCAACATTAGAAGCAACAACCAGAACCGCTCGAGCAACAGTAGAAGCAACAGTAAAGAATCGTGTGAACATCAGCAGTGTAATTGTAATAAAGTAACTATCAAACTCTGTTTACGAACAGAGTGTAGTAGACCTATTCCTCCTCATATTTGAACACTCGTTCAAAATTTTGGACTCTTGTACGCATCCCATGTGCAAGAGAATTGTCACGGAATCGTGAAGATTTACGACCTTCATACAAAGCGACGCCCTGCCATAACATACCTTCACAATACTATCTTAACTCTTGCACTCTCATTTTTTGTTTCCCTTTTCCTTTTCATACCTTCTGTAGTTTATGTATTACAACATTCTTTTCTCTGTATCACGCATCTATTATACATCTTTCTTATTCCTACATGTTTCACTTAAAATTCTAAAGTCATTTTTACATACTGTCATCTTTATTTCTGCACATTCTGTTAACAGGGGTTCTAGCGTTTCAAATTTGTTGTCTGCACAGGTCACGTCTTTTATTCTTCTCGTTCTGCTAATGTTTCTTCATCCTTTAATTCTTTTCACATCTCTCACCTGTACTATTAATTGCTGATTGCCGTCTTTCATTTTTACTTAAGTACTTTAGTAGTGTTGTTGTTCTAATATATTTAAGCACTTCATTATATATAGCTTCTTCTATTTTTCTGCCTCATTCCAGCTGTTGCATTTCATAATCTCTTCTTTTAAGGCTCTCTGTCAATTCCTTTATTTTTGCTCTTATCAAATTCATTCTTATGAGACTTGTTCCATTCCTTGTTAAATAATCCTCTCTTTCCCTTGTGCTTCTAGTGTGGCCCTCCCCTATTTCTTCTTCCTCTAAACATACCTTAACATTTTTCTCTCTCCTGTTACATGCTTCCTAATATATTTTTTGTTTGTGCAGCTCCCGCATACAATGAGTAAAGAGTATTACCCGGCACTTCTCATCATGTATAAGCGCGAGAAATGTAACTTGTTTAATTCATTAATGAATTAATTAATATCTGTAAAGATGTGCATGAAACTACACGGGTCTCTGCCATACCTACAGTGCCTGCTATGGCCTCGCCATCTATACAGAACTCCTGGAAACTACGCGTACCTCTTACTTACCCTAAGTGTAGATATAGCAGAGGCTCGGCTAGTTTCATTCGCATCTGTATAGATGGCGATACTAATGACCACCGCGTGTAGGTAAGACAGGGATACGAGTGCTACGTAAATTCAAAAATTTCATTATAAGTAATTGTATAAATCGTTTCGTACTCTCATTTGCATGTTAATTAAGTGTTAGCAAACACAGTGTTACAATCTATATCAGAGTCTCTTCTTTGAAGGCGCTCCGTCACTTTCTTTAATTACATTCTCATGACAGTTACTCTTGTCAGACTAATACTACTCCTTCTCAAATAAACCTTTCTCTTATTGATCTGGTTTGGCCGTCCCTTCTTTCCTTGTCTTGCCAAGATCCCTTAATAATTTTTCTCTTTCCTGCTACATAGTTAATAATATTTTTTTTGTGTGTGCAGGTTTCACAGGCAAAGAGTAAGGACCATTGGCCCGCCTGCTCATGGTCATAAAAGCATGAAAGAAGAAAGAACAACCCTTGCCACATACTCTAGTTATAGTAGATTGATTTATAGAAATAGTTTGTAACTATTAGTTTTTTAGCGCATAAGATTAATTTAGAACAATTGTGTAATTGACTGTTATGTATATGGATTATATCTTTTATTTTGTATTCAGATTATTTGGTAGATCTTGTATAAACTGTAGTATTACTTACATTACTATTAAAAGTTCTACTGAATGTGCTAAATATAAAATGAAAGATACAAAAAACAATTTACATATTAGTTAATTAAGTTACGCAATTACTGTAATTTATTTATAAGATGTGTTGTAAACAGATATAAAAGGATAGGTCATAAGTATTAGATTATAAGTTTAAATTCGCAACATTTTTGTAACTTGTATCTTCATTAATTAATTTGAATAAATTTTCTTCTTGAATAAATCTACTTCTCTTTTTATTTTAACCTGATAACAATCATTGAAAAGACCGAACTCCAATTCCTTAAACAAGTACTGCCGTACAGGAACATTCAGTGCAATGTTCATAAGCAGAGAACTTGTAAAAATTGTCCTATTCCTTTTCAATGTCGGCAACAGGAAGACGAAGACTAAATTTAAGAACGTATTAATTCCTTAATTATTAGCCTCCAATTCCTCATCCGTCTCAAATTGAGCCCCAAGAAAACGCGATAATGTTGCAAATTGAGCCCTAAGTAAACGCACAAAAGTTGCTAACTAAACCCTAAGAAAAAACAACCAAGTCGAAAAAAAGCCTCACGAAAAGGCAGAAAAGTTGCAAACAAGGCCTCGCGAAAAAAGTAACAGAGTTGCAAACAACGCTTCGCAAAAACGCAACAATGTTGCAAACATTCTCGAGAAAATCAGCAACAATGTTGCGTCAAAAATTTTGCAACAAAGTTGCAAAAATTCTCGAGAAAAATTTGCAACAATGTTGCGTCAAAAAATTTGAAAGAAAGTTGCAAAAATTCTCGAGAAAAATTTGCAACAATGTTGCGCCAAAAATTTTGCAACAATGTTGCAAATTTTTCTTGAGAATTTTTGCATCATTGTTGGGTCTTCGTGAGGCGGTGTTTGCAACTTTGTTAGATTTTCATAGAGCTCGAATTGCAACATTTTTGCAAATTTTTGCCGAGAAGTTTTGCTACTTTGTTGAGTTTCCTTAGGATTCAAATTGCAACTTTGTTGGTTTTTTACGCGTTATTTGCAACTATCTTATATTTTCCCAAGGCGTTGGTTACAACCATGTTGCGTTTTCGCGAGGTGTTATTGGCAACCCTATATCATTTTCGCTAGGCGTTTCTTTGCAACCTGGTTGAATTTTGTCAGGCGCTTTATGTATAATATGTTTAGTAATGTTGAGGTCTATTTTTACAAGTTCTCCGCTTGTGAACTTTGCATTTAAAGTTCCTGCACGGTAGTACTTGTTTAAGGAATTGGAATTAGGTCTTTTCAAGGATATTTAAGGTGTTGAAATAAAGAGAGGCGTAGAATTCGTTTCATTCAAGATTTATTCAAATTAATAAATGAAGATACAAGTTACAAAAATGCGGTACTCCAAATTTACAAACTAATACTTTCAAGTTAATTTACAATATATCTTACAGATAAATCTTATACCAAAATTTACGTATTTTATTTGCTAAACCGTATTTTAAATTACAACAATTGTGTAACTTGTGCATATATAAAGCCCAAAGTATTTATTGTATTTTGCACTTTATATTTAGAACATATAGTAGACCTTGTAGTAAAAATAATATTAAAGTTAAGATATAACAGTTATTTACACAATTGTTCTAAATTAATCTTATGCGCTAAAAAACTAATAGTTACAAACTATTTCTATAAATCAATCTACTATAACTAGAGTATGTGGCAAGGGTTGTTCTTTCTTCTTTCATGCTTTTATGACCATGAGCAGGCGGGCCAATGGTCCTTACTCTTTGCCTGTGAAACCTGCACACACAAAAAAAATATTATTAACTATGTAGCAGGAAAGAGAAAAATTATTAAGGGATCTTGGCAAGACAAGGAAAGAAGGGACGGCCAAACCAGATCAATAAGAGAAAGGTTTATTTGAGAAGGAGTAGTATTAGTCTGACAAGAGTAACTGTCATGAGAATGTAATTAAAGAAAGTGACGGAGCGCCTTCAAAGAAGAGACTCTGATATAGATTGTAACACTGTGTTTGCTAACACTTAATTAACATGCAAATGAGAGTACGAAACGATTTATACAATTACTTATAATGAAATTTTTGAATTTACGTAGCACTCGTATCCCTGTCTTACCTACACGCGGTGGTCATTAGTATCGCCATCTATACAGATGCGAATGAAACTAGCCGAGCCTCTGCTATATCTACACTTAGGGTAAGTAAGAGGTACGCGTAGTTTCCAGGAGTTCTGTATAGATGGCGAGGCCATAGCAGGCACTGTAGGTATGGCAGAGACCCGTGTAGTTTCATGCACATCTTTACAGATATTAATTAATTCATTAATGAATTAAACAAGTTACATTTCTCGCGCTTATACATGATGAGAAGTGCCGGGTAATACTCTTTACTCATTGTATGCGGGAGCTGCACAAACAAAAAATATATTAGGAAGCATGTAACAGGAGAGAGAAAAATGTTAAG
Source organism: Nomada fucata (assembly GCA_948146005.1). NCBI lineage: Eukaryota > Metazoa > Arthropoda > Insecta > Hymenoptera > Apidae > Nomada > Nomada fucata. The sequence continues at coordinate 14,182,983 of OX411275.1, forward strand.
GTATGTTTAGAGGAAGAAGAAATAGGGGAGGGCCACACTAGAAGCACAAGGGAAAGAGAGGATTATTTAACAAGGAATGGAACAAGTCTCATAAGAATGAATTTGATAAGAGCAAAAATAAAGGAATTGACAGAGAGCCTTAAAAGAAGAGATTATGAAATGCAACAGCTGGAATGAGGCAGAAAAATAGAAGAAGCTATATATAATGAAGTGCTTAAATATATTAGAACAACAACACTACTAAAGTACTTAAGTAAAAATGAAAGACGGCAATCAGCAATTAATAGTACAGGTGAGAGATGTGAAAAGAATTAAAGGATGAAGAAACATTAGCAGAACGAGAAGAATAAAAGACGTGACCTGTGCAGACAACAAATTTGAAACGCTAGAACCCCTGTTAACAGAATGTGCAGAAATAAAGATGACAGTATGTAAAAATGACTTTAGAATTTTAAGTGAAACATGTAGGAATAAGAAAGATGTATAATAGATGCGTGATACAGAGAAAAGAATGTTGTAATACATAAACTACAGAAGGTATGAAAAGGAAAAGGGAAACAAAAAATGAGAGTGCAAGAGTTAAGATAGTATTGTGAAGGTATGTTATGGCAGGGCGTCGCTTTGTATGAAGGTCGTAAATCTTCACGATTCCGTGACAATTCTCTTGCACATGGGATGCGTACAAGAGTCCAAAATTTTGAACGAGTGTTCAAATATGAGGAGGAATAGGTCTACTACACTCTGTTCGTAAACAGAGTTTGATAGTTACTTTATTACAATTACACTGCTGATGTTCACACGATTCTTTACTGTTGCTTCTACTGTTGCTCGAGCGGTTCTGGTTGTTGCTTCTAATGTTGCTCGAGCGGTTCTGATTTCCTCGGCACAAACTCCGCCGGAGGAAACCTACTGATTCTTTCGCAAGGGTGGAGTCTTAAACCTATGATCGTAACAAAAAACTCCTATTCGTCTAATTATCTGAGAAGGCGTGTCGATGTTGAGGGTGGTTATGTTGCGGGAGAAAGGGAACATTACTAAATATGGAAACGGCGCTAGACAAATTTTCTCCCAGCATCCGGGCCCAATGTATGACACCCTTGGCATTGGCGACAGTCTAGAGACCAAGTACCCCGGAGGCCACCCGAGCCGAACCCTTGAACCCTCGGACCCTTGGGTTCGGCTGAAGGGATAACGCGAGCCACCGCAACAAATAGGAAAGCAACAGCTAGATGCTGCGACTCGATGTAAACCAGACGCGTACCCTCGAACCGAAACATGGCGATACGCCAAAGGTCTTCCCTGGTTTCAAGACGTCAATGCCATGCACTATGAATCCTCCACAAGGTAGGTTATATATACACTAAGTCCAACTTTCATTGCAGCGAGACCAAAATAGAGATTAATGCTCTTCAGGCTCCGCTCCGCCCCGCTCCGCCCCGCTCCGCTCCGCCCCGCTCCGCTCCGCTCCGCTCCGCTCCGCCCCGCTCCGCTCCGCTCCGCCCCGCTCCGCTCCGCTCCGCCCCGCCCCGCTCCGCTCCGCTCCGCTCCGCCCCGCTCCGCTCCGCCCCGCTCCGCTCCGCTCCGCCCCGCTCCGCTCCGCTCCGCCCCGCTCCGCCCCGCTCCGCTCCGCCCCTCTCCGCTCCGCCCCGCTCCGCTCCGCCGCGCTCCGCTCCGCCCCGCCCCGCTCCGCTCCGCTCCGCCCCGCTCCGCTCCGCCCCGCTCCGCTCCGCTCCGCCGAGCTGAGCCGAGCCGAGCCGAGCCGAGCCGAGCCTGAAGAGCCTGAAGAGCAAAGCGGAGCCGAGACGAGCCTGAAGAGCCGAGCGGAGCCGAGACGAGCCTGAAGAGCCTGAAGAGCAAAGCGGAGCCGAGACGAGCAGGAAGAGCCTGAAGAGCCGAGCGGAGCCGAGACGAGCCTGAAGAGCCTGAAGAGCCGAGCGGAGCCGGATCGAGCCTGAAGAGCCGAGCGGAGCCGAGACGAGCCTGAAGAGCCTGAAGAGCAAAGCGGAGACGAGACGAGCCTGAAGAGCCGAGCGGAGCCGAGACGAGCCTGAAGAGCCTGAAGATCCGAACCGAGCTGAGACGAGCCTGAAGAGCCGAGCGGAGCCGAGACGAGCCTGAAGAGCCGAGCGGAGCCGAGACGAGCCTGAAGAGCCTGAAGAGCAAAGCGGAGCCGAGACGAGCCTGAAGAGCCGAGCGGAGCCGAGACGAGCCTGAGGAGTCTGAAGAGCAAAGCGGAGCCGAGACGAGCCTGAAGAGCCTGAAGAGCAAAGCGGAGCCGAGACGAGCAGGAAGAGCCTGAAGAGCCGAGCGGAGCCGAGACGAGCCTGAAGAGCCGAGCGGAGCCGAGACGAGCCTGAAGAGCCTGAAGAGCCTGAAGAGCCTGAAGAGCAAAGCGGAGCCGAGACGAGCCTGAAGAGCCTGAAGAGCAAAGCGGAGCCGAGACGAGCCTGAAGAGCCTGAAGAGCCGAGCCGAGCTGAGACGAGCCTGAAGTGCCGAGCGGAGCCGAGACGAGCCTGAAGAGCCTGAAGAGCAAAGCGGAGCCGAGACGAGCCTGAAGAGCCTGAAGAGCAAAGCGGAGCCGAGACGAGCCTGAAGGGCCTGAAGAGCCGAACCGAGCTGAGACGAGCCTGAAGAGCCGAGCGGAGCCGAGACGAGCCTGAGGAGTCTGAAGAGCAAAGCGGAGCCGAGACGAGCCTGAAGAGCCTGAAGAGCAAAGCGGAGCCGAGACGAGCAGGAAGAGCCTGAAGAGCCGAGCGGAGCCGAGACGAGCCTGAAGAGCCTGAAGAGCCTGAAGAGCCTGAAGAGCAAAGCGGAGCCGAGACGAGCCTGAAGAGCCTGAAGAGCAAAGCGGAGCCGAGACGAGCCTGAAGAGCCTGAAGAGCAAAGCGGAGCCGAGACGAGCCTGAAGAGCCTGAAGAGCCGAGCCGAGCTGAGACGAGCCTGAAGAGCCTGAAGAGCAAAGCGGAGCCGAGACTAGCCTGAAGAGCCTGAAGAGCAAAGCGGAGCCGAGACGAGCCTGCAGAGCCTGAAGAGCTGAGCGGAGCCGAGACGAGCCTGAAGAGTCTGAAGAGCAAAGCGGAGCCGAGATGAGCCTGAAGAGCCTGAAGAGCAAAGCGGAGCCGAGACGAGCCTGAAGAGCCTGAAGAGCAAAGCGGAGCCGAGACGAGCAGGAAGAGCCTGAAGAGCCGAGCGGAGCCGAGACGAGCCTGAAGAGCCTGAAGAGCCGAGCGGAGCCGGATCGAGCCTGAAGAGCCAAGCGGAGCCGAGACGAGCCTGAAGAGCCTGAAGAGCAAAGCGGAGCCGAGACGAGCAGGAAGAGCCTGAAGAGCCGAGCGGAGCCGAGACGAGCCTGAAGAGCCGAGCGGAGCCGAGACGAGCCTGAAGAGCCTGAAGAGCCTGAAGAGCCTGAAGAGCAAAGCGGAGCCGAGACGAGCCTGAAGGGCCTGAAGAGCCGAACCGAGCTGAGACGAGCCTGAAGAGCCGAGCGGAGCCGAGACGAGCCTGAGGAGTCTGAAGAGCAAAGCGGAGCCGAGACGAGCCTGAAGAGCCTGAAGAGCAAAGCGGAGCCGAGACGAGCAGGAAGAGCCTGAAGAGCCGAGCGGAGCCGAGACGAGCCTGAAGAGCCTGAAGAGCCTGAAGAGCCTGAAGAGCAAAGCGGAGCCGAGACGAGCCTGAAGAGCCTGAAGAGCAAAGCGGAGCCGAGACGAGCCTGAAGAGCCTGAAGAGCAAAGCGGAGCCGAGACGAGCCTGAAGAGCCTGAAGAGCCGAGCCGAGCTGAGACGAGCCTGAAGTGCCGAGCGGAGCCGAGACGAGCCTGAAGACCCTGAAGTGCCGAGCGGAGCCGAGACGAGCCTGAAGAGCCTGAAGAGCAAAGCGGAGCCGAGACTAGCCTGAAGAGCCTGAAGAGCAAAGCGGAGCCGAGACGAGCCTGCAGAGCCTGAAGAGCTGAGCGGAGCCGAGACGAGCCTGAAGAGTCTGAAGAGCAAAGCGGAGCCGAGATGAGCCTGAAGAGCCTGAAGAGCAAAGCGGAGCCGAGACGAGCCTGAAGAGCCTGAAGAGCAAAGCGGAGCCGAGACGAGCAGGAAGAGCCTGAAGAGCCGAGCGGAGCCGAGACGAGCCTGAAGAGCCTGAAGAGCCGAGCGGAGCCGGATCGAGCCTGAAGAGCCAAGCGGAGCCGAGACGAGCCTGAAGAGCCTGAAGAGCAAAGCGGAGACGAGACGAGCCTGAAGAGCCGAGCGGAGCCGAGACGAGCCTGAAGAGCCTGAAGATCCGAACCGAGCTGAGACGAGCCTGAAGAGCCGAGCGGAGCCGAGACGAGCCTGAAGAGCCGAGCGGAGCCGAGACGAGCCTGAAGAGCCTGAAGAGCAAAGCGGAGCCGAGACGAGCCTGAAGAGCCTGAAGAGCAAAGCGGAGCCGAGACGAGCCTGAAGAGCCTGAAGAGCTGAGCGGAGCCGAGACGAGCCTGAAGAGTCTGAAGAGCAAAGCGGAGCCGAGACGAGCCTGAAGAGCCTGAAGAGCAAAGCGGAGCCGAGGCGAGCCTGAAGAGCCTGAAGAGCAAAGCGGAGCCGAGACGAGCCTGAAGGGCCTGAAGAGCCGAACCGAGCTGAGACGAGCCTGAAGAGCCGAGCGGAGCCGAGACGAGCCTGAGGAGTCTGAAGAGCAAAGCGGAGCCGAGACGAGCCTGAAGAGCCTGAAGAGCAAAGCGGAGCCGAGACGAGCAGGAAGAGCCTGAAGAGCCGAGCGGAGCCGAGACGAGCCTGAAGAGCCGAGCGGAGCCGAGACGAGCCTGAAGAGCCTGAAGAGCCTGAGGAGTCTGAAGAGCAAAGCGGAGCCGAGACGAGCCTGAAGAGCCTGAAGAGCAAAGCGGAGCCGAGACGAGCAGGAAGAGCCTGAAGAGCCGAGCGGAGCCGAGACGAGCCTGAAGAGCCGAGCGGAGCCGAGACGAGCCTGAAGAGCCTGAAGAGCCTGAAGAGCCTGAAGAGCAAAGCGGAGCCGAGACGAGCCTGAAGAGCCTGAAGAGCAAAGCGGAGCCGAGACGAGCCTGAAGAGCCTGAAGAGCAAAGCGGAGCCGAGACGAGCCTGAAGAGCCTGAAGAGCCGAGCCGAGCTGAGACGAGCCTGAAGTGCCGAGCGGAGCCGAGACGAGCCTGAAGAGCCTGAAGAGCAAAGCGGAGCCGAGACGAGCCTGAAGAGCCTGAAGAGCAAAGCGGAGCCGAGACGAGCCTGAAGGGCCTGAAGAGCCGAACCGAGCTGAGACGAGCCTGAAGAGCCGAGCGGAGCCGAGACGAGCCTGAGGAGTCTGAAGAGCAAAGCGGAGCCGAGACGAGCCTGAAGAGCCTGAAGAGCAAAGCGGAGCCGAGACGAGCAGGAAGAGCCTGAAGAGCCGAGCGGAGCCGAGACGAGCCTGAAGAGCCGAGCGGAGCCGAGACGAGCCTGAAGAGCCTGAAGAGCCTGAAGAGCCTGAAGAGCAAAGCGGAGCCGAGACGAGCCTGAAGAGCCTGAAGAGCAAAGCGGAGCCGAGACGAGCCTGAAGAGCCTGAAGAGCCGAGCCGAGCGGAGCCGAGACGAGCCTGAAGACCCTGAAGTGCCGAGCGGAGCCGAGACGAGCCTGAAGAGCCTGAAGAGCAAAGCGGAGCCGAGACGAGCCTGAAGAGCCTGAAGAGCCGAGCCGAGCTGAGACGAGCCTGAAGTGCCGAGCGGAGCCGAGACGAGCCTGAAGAGCCTGAAGAGCAAAGCGGAGCCGAGACTAGCCTGAAGAGCCTGAAGAGCAAAGCGGAGCCGAGACGAGCCTGCAGAGCCTGAAGAGCTGAGCGGAGCCGAGACGAGCCTGAAGAGTCTGAAGAGCAAAGCGGAGCCGAGATGAGCCTGAAGAGCCTGAAGAGCAAAGCGGAGCCGAGACGAGCAGGAAGAGCCTGAAGAGCCGAGCGGAGCCGAGACGAGCCTGAAGGGCCTGAAGAGCCGAACCGAGCTGAGACGAGCCTGAAGAGCCGAGCGGAGCCGAGACGAGCCTGAGGAGTCTGAAGAGCAAAGCGGAGCCGAGACGAGCCTGAAGAGCCTGAAGAGCAAAGCGGAGCCGAGACGAGCAGGAAGAGCCTGAAGAGCCGAGCGGAGCCGAGACGAGCCTGAAGAGCCTGAAGAGCCTGAAGAGCCTGAAGAGCAAAGCGGAGCCGAGACGAGCCTGAAGAGCCTGAAGAGCAAAGCGGAGCCGAGACGAGCCTGAAGAGCCTGAAGAGCAAAGCGGAGCCGAGACGAGCCTGAAGAGCCTGAAGAGCCGAGCCGAGCTGAGACGAGCCTGAAGTGCCGAGCGGAGCCGAGACGAGCCTGAAGACCCTGAAGTGCCGAGCGGAGCCGAGACGAGCCTGAAGAGCCTGAAGAGCAAAGCGGAGCCGAGACTAGCCTGAAGAGCCTGAAGAGCAAAGCGGAGCCGAGACGAGCCTGCAGAGCCTGAAGAGCTGAGCGGAGCCGAGACGAGCCTGAAGAGTCTGAAGAGCAAAGCGGAGCCGAGATGAGCCTGAAGAGCCTGAAGAGCAAAGCGGAGCCGAGACGAGCCTGAAGAGCCTGAAGAGCAAAGCGGAGCCGAGACGAGCAGGAAGAGCCTGAAGAGCCGAGCGGAGCCGAGACGAGCCTGAAGAGCCTGAAGAGCCGAGCGGAGCCGGATCGAGCCTGAAGAGCCAAGCGGAGCCGAGACGAGCCTGAAGAGCCTGAAGAGCAAAGCGGAGCCGAGACGAGCAGGAAGAGCCTGAAGAGCCGAGCGGAGCCGAGACGAGCCTGAAGAGCCTGAAGAGCCTGAAGAGCCTGAAGAGCAAAGCGGAGCCGAGACGAGCCTGAAGAGCCTGAAGAGCAAAGCGGAGCCGAGACGAGCCTGAAGAGCCTGAAGAGCCGAGCCGAGCTGAGACGAGCCTGAAGTGCCGAGCGGAGCCGAGACGAGCCTGAAGAGCCTGAAGAGCAAAGCGGAGCCGAGACGAGCCTGAAGAGCCTGAAGAGCAAAGCGGAGCCGAGACGAGCCTGAAGGGCCTGAAGAGCCGAACCGAGCTGAGACGAGCCTGAAGAGCCGAGCGGAGCCGAGACGAGCCTGAGGAGTCTGAAGAGCAAAGCGGAGCCGAGACGAGCCTGAAGAGCCTGAAGAGCAAAGCGGAGCCGAGACGAGCAGGAAGAGCCTGAAGAGCCGAGCGGAGCCGAGACGAGCCTGAAGAGCCTGAAGAGCCTGAAGAGCCTGAAGAGCAAAGCGGAGCCGAGACGAGCCTGAAGAGCCTGAAGAGCAAAGCGGAGCCGAGACGAGCCTGAAGAGCCTGAAGAGCAAAGCGGAGCCGAGACGAGCCTGAAGAGCCTGAAGAGCCGAGCCGAGCTGAGACGAGCCTGAAGTGCCGAGCGGAGCCGAGACGAGCCTGAAGACCCTGAAGTGCCGAGCGGAGCCGAGACGAGCCTGAAGAGCCTGAAGAGCAAAGCGGAGCCGAGACTAGCCTGAAGAGCCTGAAGAGCAAAGCGGAGCCGAGACGAGCCTGCAGAGCCTGAAGAGCTGAGCGGAGCCGAGACGAGCCTGAAGAGTCTGAAGAGCAAAGCGGAGCCGAGATGAGCCTGAAGAGCCTGAAGAGCAAAGCGGAGCCGAGACGAGCCTGAAGAGCCTGAAGAGCAAAGCGGAGCCGAGACGAGCAGGAAGAGCCTGAAGAGCCGAGCGGAGCCGAGACGAGCCTGAAGAGCCTGAAGAGCCGAGCGGAGCCGGATCGAGCCTGAAGAGCCAAGCGGAGCCGAGACGAGCCTGAAGAGCCTGAAGAGCAAAGCGGAGACGAGACGAGCCTGAAGAGCCGAGCGGAGCCGAGACGAGCCTGAAGAGCCTGAAGATCCGAACCGAGCTGAGACGAGCCTGAAGAGCCGAGCGGAGCCGAGACGAGCCTGAAGAGCCGAGCGGAGCCGAGACGAGCCTGAAGAGCCTGAAGAGCAAAGCGGAGCCGAGACGAGCCTGAAGAGCCTGAAGAGCAAAGCGGAGCCGAGACGAGCCTGAAGAGCCTGAAGAGCTGAGCGGAGCCGAGACGAGCCTGAAGAGTCTGAAGAGCAAAGCGGAGCCGAGACGAGCCTGAAGAGCCTGAAGAGCAAAGCGGAGCCGAGGCGAGCCTGAAGAGCCTGAAGAGCAAAGCGGAGCCGAGACGAGCCTGAAGGGCCTGAAGAGCCGAACCGAGCTGAGACGAGCCTGAAGAGCCGAGCGGAGCCGAGACGAGCCTGAGGAGTCTGAAGAGCAAAGCGGAGCCGAGACGAGCCTGAAGAGCCTGAAGAGCAAAGCGGAGCCGAGACGAGCAGGAAGAGCCTGAAGAGCCGAGCGGAGCCGAGACGAGCCTGAAGAGCCGAGCGGAGCCGAGACGAGCCTGAAGAGCCTGAAGAGCCTGAGGAGTCTGAAGAGCAAAGCGGAGCCGAGACGAGCCTGAAGAGCCTGAAGAGCAAAGCGGAGCCGAGACGAGCAGGAAGAGCCTGAAGAGCCGAGCGGAGCCGAGACGAGCCTGAAGAGCCGAGCGGAGCCGAGACGAGCCTGAAGAGCCTGAAGAGCCTGAAGAGCCTGAAGAGCAAAGCGGAGCCGAGACGAGCCTGAAGAGCCTGAAGAGCAAAGCGGAGCCGAGACGAGCCTGAAGAGCCTGAAGAGCCGAGCCGAGCTGAGACGAGCCTGAAGTGCCGAGCGGAGCCGAGACGAGCCTGAAGAGCCTGAAGAGCAAAGCGGAGCCGAGACGAGCCTGAAGAGCCTGAAGAGCAAAGCGGAGCCGAGACGAGCCTGAAGGGCCTGAAGAGCCGAACCGAGCTGAGACGAGCCTGAAGAGCCGAGCGGAGCCGAGACGAGCCTGAGGAGTCTGAAGAGCAAAGCGGAGCCGAGACGAGCCTGAAGAGCCTGAAGAGCAAAGCGGAGCCGAGACGAGCAGGAAGAGCCTGAAGAGCCGAGCGGAGCCGAGACGAGCCTGAAGAGCCGAGCGGAGCCGAGACGAGCCTGAAGAGCCTGAAGAGCCTGAAGAGCCTGAAGAGCAAAGCGGAGCCGAGACGAGCCTGAAGAGCCTGAAGAGCAAAGCGGAGCCGAGACGAGCCTGAAGAGCCTGAAGAGCCGAGCCGAGCGGAGCCGAGACGAGCCTGAAGACCCTGAAGTGCCGAGCGGAGCCGAGACGAGCCTGAAGAGCCTGAAGAGCAAAGCGGAGCCGAGACGAGCCTGAAGAGCCTGAAGAGCCGAGCCGAGCTGAGACGAGCCTGAAGTGCCGAGCGGAGCCGAGACGAGCCTGAAGAGCCTGAAGAGCAAAGCGGAGCCGAGACTAGCCTGAAGAGCCTGAAGAGCAAAGCGGAGCCGAGACGAGCCTGCAGAGCCTGAAGAGCTGAGCGGAGCCGAGACGAGCCTGAAGAGTCTGAAGAGCAAAGCGGAGCCGAGATGAGCCTGAAGAGCCTGAAGAGCAAAGCGGAGCCGAGACGAGCAGGAAGAGCCTGAAGAGCCGAGCGGAGCCGAGACGAGCAGGAAGAGCCTGAAGAGCCGAGCCGAGCTGAGACGAGCCTGAAGAGCCGAGCGGAGCCGAGACGAGCCTGAAGAGCCTGAAGAGCCGAACCGAGTTGAGACGAGCCTGAAGAGCCGAGCGGAGCCGAGACGAGCCTGAAGAGCCTGAAGAGCAAAGCGGAGCCGAGACGAGCCTGCAGAGCCTGAAGAGCTGAGCGGAGCCGAGACGAGCCTGAAGAGTCTGAAGAGCAAAGCGGAGCCGAGACGAGCCTGAAGAGCCTGAAGAGCAAAGCGGAGCCGAGACGAGCCTGAAGAGCCTGAAGAGCAAAGCGGAGCCGAGACGAGCCTGAAGAGCCTGAAGATCCGAACCGAGCTGAGACGAGCCTGAAGAGCCGAGCGGAGCCGAGACGAGCCTGAAGAGGCGAGCGGAGCCGAGACGAGCCTGAAGAGCCTGAAGATCCGAACCGAGCTGAGACGAGCCTGAAGAGCCGAGCGGAGCCGAGACGAGCCTGAAGAGGCGAGCGGAGCCGAGACGAGCCTGAAGAGCCTGAAGAGCCGAGCGGAGCCGAGACGAGCAGGAACAGCCTGAAGAGCCGAGCCGAGCTGAGACGAGCCTGAAGAGCCGAGCGGAGCCGAGACGAGCCTGAAGAGCCTGAAGAGCCGAGCGGAGCCGGATCGAGCCTGAAGAGCCGAGCGGAGCCGAGACGAGCCTGAAGAGCCTGAAGAGCAAAGCGGAGACGAGACGAGCCTGAAGAGCCGAGCGGAGACGAGACGAGCCTGAAGAGCCTGAAGATCCGAACCGAGCTGAGACGAGCCTGAAGAGCCGAGCGGAGCCGAGACGAGCCTGAAGAGCCGAGCGGAGCCGAGACGAGCCTGAAGAGCCTGAAGAGCAAAGCGGAGCCGAGACGAGCCTGAAGAGCCTGAAGAGCAAAGCGGAGCTGAGACGAGCCTGCAGAGCCTGAAGAGCTGAGCGGAGCCGAGACGAGCCTGAAGAGTCTGAAGAGCAAAGCGGAGCCGAGACGAGCCTGAAGAGCCTGAAGAGCAAAGCGGAGCCGAGACGAGCCTGAAGAGCCTGAAGAGCAAAGCGGAGCCGAGACGAGCCTGAAGGGCCTGAAGAGCCGAACCGAGCTGAGACGAGCCTGAAGAGCCGAGCGGAGCCGAGACGAGCCTAAGGAGTCTGAAGAGCAAAGCGGAGCCGAGACGAGCCTGAAGAGCCTGAAGAGCAAAGCGGAGCCGAGACGAGCAGGAAGAGCCTGAAGAGCCGAGCGGAGCCGAGACGAGCCTGAAGAGCCTGAAGAGCCTGAAGAGCCTGAAGAGCAAAGCGGAGCCGAGACGAGCCTGAAGAGCCTGAAGAGCAAAGCGGAGCCGAGACGAGCCTGAAGAGCCTGAAGAGCAAAGCGGAGCCGTGACGAGCCTGAAGAGCCTGAAGAGCCTGAAGAGCCTGAAGAGCAAAGCGGAGCCGAGACGAGCCTGAAGAGCCTGAAGAGCAAAGCGGAGCCGAGACGAGCCTGAAGAGCCTGAAGAGCAAAGCGGAGCCGAGACGAGCCTGAAGAGCCTGAAGAGCCGAGCCGAGCTGAGACGAGCCTGAAGTGCCGAGCGGAGCCGAGACGAGCCTGAAGACCCTGAAGTGCCGAGCGGAGCCGAGACGAGCCTGAAGAGCCTGAAGAGCAAAGCGGAGCCGAGACTAGCCTGAAGAGCCTGAAGAGCAAAGCGGAGCCGAGACGAGCCTGCAGAGCCTGAAGAGCTGAGCGGAGCCGAGACGAGCCTGAAGAGTCTGAAGAGCAAAGCGGAGCCGAGATGAGCCTGAAGAGCCTGAAGAGCAAAGCGGAGCCGAGACGAGCAGGAAGAGCCTGAAGAGCCGAGCGGAGCCGAGACGAGCAGGAAGAGCCTGAAGAGCCGAGCCGAGCTGAGACGAGCCTGAAGAGCCGAGCGGAGCCGAGACGAGCCTGAAGAGCCTGAAGAGCCGAACCGAGTTGAGACGAGCCTGAAGAGCCGAGCGGAGCCGAGACGAGCCTGAAGAGCCTGAAGAGCAAAGCGGAGCCGAGACGAGCCTGCAGAGCCTGAAGAGCTGAGCGGAGCCGAGACGAGCCTGAAGAGTCTGAAGAGCAAAGCGGAGCCGAGACGAGCCTGAAGAGCCTGAAGAGCAAAGCGGAGCCGAGACGAGCCTGAAGAGCCTGAAGAGCAAAGCGGAGCCGAGACGAGCCTGAAGAGCCTGAAGATCCGAACCGAGCTGAGACGAGCCTGAAGAGCCGAGCGGAGCCGAGACGAGCCTGAAGAGGCGAGCGGAGCCGAGACGAGCCTGAAGAGCCTGAAGATCCGAACCGAGCTGAGACGAGCCTGAAGAGCCGAGCGGAGCCGAGACGAGCCTGAAGAGGCGAGCGGAGCCGAGACGAGCCTGAAGAGCCTGAAGAGCCGAGCGGAGCCGAGACGAGCAGGAACAGCCTGAAGAGCCGAGCGGAGCCGAGACGAGCCTGAAGAGCCTGAAGAGCCGAGCGGAGCCGAGACGAGCAGGAACAGCCTGAAGAGCCGAGCCGAGCTGAGACGAGCCTGAAGAGCCGAGCGGAGCCGAGACGAGCCTGAAGAGCCTGAAGAGCCGAGCGGAGCCGGATCGAGCCTGAAGAGCCGAGCGGAGCCGAGACGAGCCTGAAGAGCCTGAAGAGCAAAGCGGAGACGAGACGAGCCTGAAGAGCCGAGCGGAGACGAGACGAGCCTGAAGAGCCTGAAGATCCGAACCGAGCTGAGACGAGCCTGAAGAGCCGAGCGGAGCCGAGACGAGCCTGAAGAGCCGAGCGGAGCCGAGACGAGCCTGAAGAGCCTGAAGAGCAAAGCGGAGCCGAGACGAGCCTGAAGAGCCTGAAGAGCAAAGCGGAGCTGAGACGAGCCTGCAGAGCCTGAAGAGCTGAGCGGAGCCGAGACGAGCCTGAAGAGTCTGAAGAGCAAAGCGGAGCCGAGACGAGCCTGAAGAGCCTGAAGAGCAAAGCGGAGCCGAGACGAGCCTGAAGAGCCTGAAGAGCAAAGCGGAGCCGAGACGAGCCTGAAGGGCCTGAAGAGCCGAACCGAGCTGAGACGAGCCTGAAGAGCCGAGCGGAGCCGAGACGAGCCTAAGGAGTCTGAAGAGCAAAGCGGAGCCGAGACGAGCCTGAAGAGCCTGAAGAGCAAAGCGGAGCCGAGACGAGCAGGAAGAGCCTGAAGAGCCGAGCGGAGCCGAGACGAGCCTGAAGAGCCTGAAGAGCCTGAAGAGCCTGAAGAGCAAAGCGGAGCCGAGACGAGCCTGAAGAGCCTGAAGAGCAAAGCGGAGCCGAGACGAGCCTGAAGAGCCTGAAGAGCAAAGCGGAGCCGTGACGAGCCTGAAGAGCCTGAAGAGCCTGAAGAGCCTGAAGAGCAAAGCGGAGCCGAGACGAGCCTGAAGAGCCTGAAGAGCAAAGCGGAGCCGACACGAGCCTGAAGAGCCTGAAGAGCAAAGCGGAGCCGAGACGAGCCTGAAGAGCCTGAAGAGCAAAGCGGAGCCGAGACGAGCCTGAAGGGCCTGAAGAGCCGAACCGAGCTGAGACGAGCCTGAAGAGCCGAGCGGAGCCGAGACGAGCCTGAGGAGTCTGAAGAGCAAAGCGGAGCCGACACGAGCCTGAAGAGCCTGAAGAGCAAAGCGGAGCCGAGACGAGCCTGAAGAGCCTGAAGAGCAAAGCGGAGCCGAGACGAGCTTGAAGAGCCTGAAGAGCTGAGCGGAGGCGAGACGAGCCTGAAGAGCCTGAAGAGCAAAGCGGAGCCGAGACGAGCCTGAAGAGTCTGAAGAGCAAAGCGGAGCCGGGACGAGCCTGAAGAGCCTGAAGAGCTGAGCGGAGCCGAGACGAGCCTGAAGACCCTGAAGTGCCGAGCGGAGCCGAGACGAGCCTGAAGACCCTGAAGTGCCGAGCGGAGCCGAGACGAGCCTGAAGAGCCTGAAGAGCAAAGCGGAGCCGAGACGAGCCTGAAGAGCCTGAAGAGCAAAGCGGAGCCGAGACGAGCTTGAAGAGCCTGAAGAGCTGAGCGGAGGCGAGACGAGCCTGAAGAGCCTGAAGAGCAAAGCGGAGCCGAGACGAGCTTGAAGAGCCTGAAGAGCAAAGCGGAGCCGAGACGAGCCTGAAGAGCCGAGCGGAGCGGAGACGAGCCTGAAGACCCTGAAGAGCAAAGCGGAGCCGAGACGAGCCTGAAGAGCCGAGCGGAGCCGAGACGAGCCTGATGAGCCTGAAGAGCAAAGCGGAGCTGAGACGAGCCTGCAGAGCCTGAAGAGCTGAGCGGAGCCGAGACGAGCCTGAAGAGTCTGAAGAGCAAAGCGGAGCCGAGACGAGCCTGAAGAGCCTGAAGAGCAAAGCGGAGCCGAGACGAGCCTGAAGAGCCTGAAGAGCAAAGCGGAGCCGAGACGAGCCTGAAGAGCCTGAAGAGCTGAGCGGAGCCGAGACGAGCCTGAAGACCCTGAAGTGCCGAGCGGAGCCGAGACGAGCCTGAAGAGCCTGAAGAGCAAAGCGGAGCCGAGACGAGCCTGAAGAGCCTGAAGAGCAAAGCGGAGCCGAGACGAGCCTGAAGGGCTTGAAGAGCCGAACCGAGCTGAGACGAGCCTGAAGAGCCGAGCGGAGCCGAGACGAGCCTGAGGAGTCTGAAGAGCAAAGCGGAGCCGAGACGAGCCTGAAGAGCCTGAAGAGCAAAGCGGAGCCGAGACGAGCCTGAAGGGCTTGAAGAGCCGAACCGAGCTGAGACGAGCCTGAAGAGCCGAGCGGAGCCGAGACGAGCCTGAGGAGTCTGAAGAGCAAAGCGGAGCCGAGACGAGCCTGAAGAGCCTGAAGAGCAAAGCGGAGCCGAGACGAGCAGGAAGAGCCTGAAGAGCCGAGCGGAGCCGAGACGAGCCTGAAGAGCCTGAAGAGCCTGAAGAGCCTGAAGAGCAAAGCGGAGCCGAGACGAGCCTGAAGAGCCTGAAGAGCAAAGCGGAGCCGAGACGAGCCTGAAGAGCCTGAAGAGCCGAGCCGAGCTGAGACGAGCCTGAAGTGCCGAGCGGAGCCGAGACGAGCCTGAAGACCCTGAAGTGCCGAGCGGAGCCGAGACGAGCCTGAAGAGCCTGAAGAGCAAAGCGGAGCCGAGACTAGCCTGAAGAGCCTGAAGAGCAAAGCGGAGCCGAGACGAGCCTGCAGAGCCTGAAGAGCTGAGCGGAGCCGAGACGAGCCTGAAGAGTCTGAAGAGCAAAGCGGAGCCGAGATGAGCCTGAAGAGCCTGAAGAGCAAAGCGGAGCCGAGACGAGCCTGAAGAGCCTGAAGAGCAAAGCGGAGCCGAGACGAGCAGGAAGAGCCTGAAGAGCCGAGCGGAGCCGAGACGAGCCTGAAGAGCCTGAAGAGCCGAGCGGAGCCGGATCGAGCCTGAAGAGCCAAGCGGAGCCGAGACGAGCCTGAAGAGCCTGAAGAGCAAAGCGGAGACGAGACGAGCCTGAAGAGCCGAGCGGAGCCGAGACGAGCCTGAAGAGCCTGAAGAGCAAAGCGGAGCCGAGACGAGCCCGAAGAGCCCGAAGAGCAAAGCGGAGCCGAGACGAGCCTGAAGAGCCTGAAGAGCTGAGCGGAGAAGAGACGAGCCTGAAGACCCTGAAGTGCCGAGCGGAGCCGAGACGAGCCTGAAGAGCCGAGCGGAGCCGAGACGAGCCTGAAGAGCCTGAAGAGCCGAACCGAGCTGAGACGAGCCTGAAGAGCCGAACCGAGCTGAGACGAGCCTGAAGAGCCGAGCGGAGCCGAGACGAGCCTGAAGAGCCTGAAGAGCAAAGCGGAGCCGAGACGAGCCTGAAGAGCCTGAAGATCCGAACCGAGCTGAGACGAGCCTGAAGAGCCGAGCGGAGCCGAGACGAGCCTGAAGAGGCGAGCGGAGCCGAGACGAGCCTGAAGAGCCTGAAGAGCAAAGCGGAGCCGAGACGAGCCTGAAGAGCCTGAAGAGCAAAGCGGAGCCGAGACGAGCCTGAAGAGCCTGAAGAGCAAAGCGGAGCTGAGACGAGCCTGCAGAGCCTGAAGAGCTGAGCGGAGCCGAGACGAGCCTGAAGAGTCTGAAGAGCAAAGCGGAGCCGAGACGAGCCTGAAGAGCCTGAAGAGCAAAGCGGAGCCGAGGCGAGCCTGAAGAGCCTGAAGAGCAAAGCGGAGCCGAGACGAGCCTGAAGAGCCTGAAGAGCTGAGCGGAGCCGAGACGAGCCTGAAGACCCTGAAGTGCCGAGCGGAGCCGAGACGTGCCTGCAGAGCCTGAAGAGCTGAGCGGAGCCGAGACGAGCCTGAAGAGTCTGAAGAGCAAAGCGGAGCCGGGACGAGCCTGAAGAGCCTGAAGAGCTGAGCGGAGCCGAGACGAGCCTGAAGACCCTGAAGTGCCGAGCGGAGCCGAGACGAGCCTGAAGACCCTGAAGTGCCGAGCGGAGCCGAGACGAGCCTGAAGAGCCTGAAGAGCAAAGCGGAGCCGAGACGAGCCTGAAGAGCCTGAAGAGCAAAGCGGAGCCGAGACGAGCTTGAAGAGCCTGAAGAGCTGAGCGGAGGCGAGACGAGCCTGAAGAGCCTGAAGAGCAAAGCGGAGCCGAGACGAGCTTGAAGAGCCTGAAGAGCAAAGCGGAGCCGAGACGAGCCTGAAGAGCCGAGCGGAGCGGAGACGAGCCTGAAGACCCTGAAGAGCAAAGCGGAGCCGAGACGAGCCTGAAGAGCCGAGCGGAGCCGAGACGAGCCTGATGAGCCTGAAGAGCAAAGCGGAGCTGAGACGAGCCTGCAGAGCCTGAAGAGCTGAGCGGAGCCGAGAGGAGCCTGAAGAGTCTGAAGAGCAAAGCGGAGCCGAGACGAGCCTGAAGAGCCTGAAGAGCAAAGCGGAGCCGAGACGAGCCTGAAGAGCCTGAAGAGCAAAGCGGAGCCGAGACGAGCCTGAAGAGCCTGAAGAGCTGAGCGGAGCCGAGACGAGCCTGAAGACCCTGAAGTGCCGAGCGGAGCCGAGACGAGCCTGAAGAGCCTGAAGAGCAAAGCGGAGCCGAGACGAGCCTGAAGAGCCTGAAGAGCAAAGCGGAGCCGAGACGAGCCTGAAGGGCCTGAAGAGCCGAACCGAGCTGAGACGAGCCTGAAGAGCCGAGCGGAGCCGAGACGAGCCTGAGGAGTCTGAAGAGCAAAGCGGAGCCGAGACGAGCCTGAAGAGCCTGAAGAGCAAAGCGGAGCCGAGACGAGCAGGAAGAGCCTGAAGAGCCGAGCGGAGCCGAGACGAGCCTGAAGAGCCTGAAGAGCCTGAAGAGCCTGAAGAGCAAAGCGGAGCCGAGACGAGCCTGAAGAGCCTGAAGAGCAAAGCGGAGCCGAGACGAGCCTGAAGAGCCTGAAGAGCAAAGCGGAGCCGAGACGAGCCTGAAGAGCCTGAAGAGCCGAGCCGAGCTGAGACGAGCCTGAAGTGCCGAGCGGAGCCGAGACGAGCCTGAAGACCCTGAAGTGCCGAGCGGAGCCGAGACGAGCCTGAAGAGCCTGAAGAGCAAAGCGGAGCCGAGACTAGCCTGAAGAGCCTGAAGAGCAAAGCGGAGCCGAGACGAGCCTGCAGAGCCTGAAGAGCTGAGCGGAGCCGAGACGAGCCTGAAGAGTCTGAAGAGCAAAGCGGAGCCGAGATGAGCCTGAAGAGCCTGAAGAGCAAAGCGGAGCCGAGACGAGCCTGAAGAGCCTGAAGAGCAAAGCGGAGCCGAGACGAGCAGGAAGAGCCTGAAGAGCCGAGCGGAGCCGAGACGAGCCTGAAGAGCCTGAAGAGCCGAGCGGAGCCGGATCGAGCCTGAAGAGCCAAGCGGAGCCGAGACGAGCCTGAAGAGCCTGAAGAGCAAAGCGGAGACGAGACGAGCCTGAAGAGCCAAGCGGAGCCGAGACGAGCCTGAAGAGCCTGAAGATCCGAACCGAGCTGAGACGAGCCTGAAGAGCCGAGCGGAGCCGAGACGAGCCTGAAGAGCCGAGCGGAGCCGAGACGAGCCTGAAGAGCCTGAAGAGCAAAGCGGAGCCGAGACGAGCCTGAAGAGCCTGAAGAGCAAAGCGGAGCCGAGACGAGCCTGAAGAGCCTGAAGAGCTGAGCGGAGCCGAGACGAGCCTGAAGAGTCTGAAGAGCAAAGCGGAGCCGAGACGAGCCTGAAGAGCCTGAAGAGCAAAGCGGAGCCGAGGCGAGCCTGAAGAGCCTGAAGAGCAAAGCGGAGCCGAGACGAGCCTGAAGGGCCTGAAGAGCCGAACCGAGCTGAGACGAGCCTGAAGAGCCGAGCGGAGCCGAGACGAGCCTGAGGAGTCTGAAGAGCAAAGCGGAGCCGAGACGAGCCTGAAGAGCCTGAAGAGCCTGAAGAGCAAAGCGGAGCCGAGACGAGCAGGAAGAGCCTGAAGAGCCGAGCGGAGCCGAGACGAGCCTGAAGAGCCGAGCGGAGCCGAGACGAGCCTGAAGAGCCTGAAGAGCCTGAGGAGTCTGAAGAGCAAAGCGGAGCCGAGACGAGCCTGAAGAGCCTGAAGAGCCTGAAGAGCAAAGCGGAGCCGAGACGAGCCTGAAGAGCCTGAAGAGCCGAGCCGAGCTGAGACGAGCCTGAAGTGCCGAGCGGAGCCGAGACGAGCCTGAAGAGCCTGAAGAGCAAAGCGGAGCCGAGACGAGCCTGAAGAGCCTGAAGAGCAAAGCGGAGCCGAGACGAGCCTGAAGGGCCTGAAGAGCCGAACCGAGCTGAGACGAGCCTGAAGAGCCGAGCGGAGCCGAGACGAGCCTGAGGAGTCTGAAGAGCAAAGCGGAGCCGAGACGAGCCTGAAGAGCCTGAAGAGCAAAGCGGAGCCGAGACGAGCAGGAAGAGCCTGAAGAGCCGAGCGGAGCCGAGACGAGCCTGAAGAGCCGAGCGGAGCCGAGACGAGCCTGAAGAGCCTGAAGAGCCTGAAGAGCCTGAAGAGCAAAGCGGAGCCGAGACGAGCCTGAAGAGCCTGAAGAGCCGAGCCGAGCTGAGACGAGCCTGAAGTGCCGAGCGGAGCCGAGACGAGCCTGAAGACCCTGAAGTGCCGAGCGGAGCCGAGACGAGCCTGAAGAGCCTGAAGAGCAAAGCGGAGCCGAGACTAGCCTGAAGAGCCTGAAGAGCAAAGCGGAGCCGAGACGAGCCTGCAGAGCCTGAAGAGCTGAGCGGAGCCGAGACGAGCCTGAAGAGTCTGAAGAGCAAAGCGGAGCCGAGATGAGCCTGAAGAGCCTGAAGAGCAAAGCGGAGCCGAGACGAGCCTGAAGAGCCTGAAGAGCAAAGCGGAGCCGAGACGAGCAGGAAGAGCCTGAAGAGCCGAGCGGAGCCGAGACGAGCCTGAAGAGCCTGAAGAGCCGAGCGGAGCCGGATCGAGCCTGAAGAGCCAAGCGGAGCCGAGACGAGCCTGAAGAGCCTGAAGAGCAAAGCGGAGACGAGACGAGCCTGAAGAGCCTGAAGATCCGAACCGAGCTGAGACGAGCCTGAAGAGCCGAGCGGAGCCGAGACGAGCCTGAAGAGCCGAGCGGAGCCGAGACGAGCCTGAAGAGCCTGAAGAGAAAAGCGGAGCCGAGACGAGCCTGAAGAGCCTGAAGAGCAAAGCGGAGCCGAGACGAGCCTGAAGAGCCTGAAGAGCTGAGCGGAGCCGAGACGAGCCTGAAGAGTCTGAAGAGCAAAGCGGAGCCGAGACGAGCCTGAAGAGCCTGAAGAGCAAAGCGGAGCCGAGGCGAGCCTGAAGAGCCTGAAGAGCAAAGCGGAGCCGAGACGAGCCTGAAGGGCCTGAAGAGCCGAACCGAGCTGAGACGAGCCTGAAGAGCCGAGCGGAGCCGAGACGAGCCTGAGGAGTCTGAAGAGCAAAGCGGAGCCGAGACGAGCCTGAAGAGCCTGAAGAGCAAAGCGGAGCCGAGACGAGCAGGAAGAGCCTGAAGAGCCGAGCGGAGCCGAGACGAGCCTGAAGAGCCGAGCGGAGCCGAGACGAGCCTGAAGAGCCTGAAGAGCCTGAGGAGTCTGAAGAGCAAAGCGGAGCCGAGACGAGCCTGAAGAGCCTGAAGAGCAAAGCGGAGCCGAGACGAGCAGGAAGAGCCTGAAGAGCCGAGCGGAGCCGAGACGAGCCTGAAGAGCCGAGCGGAGCCGAGACGAGCCTGAAGAGCCTGAAGAGCCTGAAGAGCCTGAAGAGCAAAGCGGAGCCGAGACGAGCCTGAAGAGCCTGAAGAGCAAAGCGGAGCCGAGACGAGCCTGAAGAGCCTGAAGAGCCGAGCCGAGCTGAGACGAGCCTGAAGTGCCGAGCGGAGCCGAGACGAGCCTGAAGAGCCTGAAGAGCAAAGCGGAGCCGAGACGAGCCTGAAGAGCCTGAAGAGCAAAGCGGAGCCGAGACGAGCCTGAAGGGCCTGAAGAGCCGAACCGAGCTGAGACGAGCCTGAAGAGCCGAGCGGAGCCGAGACGAGCCTGAGGAGTCTGAAGAGCAAAGCGGAGCCCAGACGAGCCTGAAGAGCCTGAAGAGCAAAGCGGAGCCGAGACGAGCAGGAAGAGCCTGAAGAGCCGAGCGGAGCCGAGACGAGCCTGAAGAGCCGAGCGGAGCCGAGACGAGCCTGAAGAGCCTGAAGAGCCTGAAGAGCCTGAAGAGCAAAGCGGAGCCGAGACGAGCCTGAAGAGCCTGAAGAGCAAAGCGGAGCCGAGACGAGCCTGAAGAGCCTGAAGAGCAAAGCGGAGCCGAGACGAGCCTGAAGAGCCTGAAGAGCCGAGCCGAGCTGAGACGAGCCTGAAGTGCCGAGCGGAGCCGAGACGAGCCTGAAGACCCTGAAGAGCAAAGCGGAGCCGAGACGAGCCTGAAGAGCCTGAAGAGCAAAGCGGAGCCGAGACGAGCCTGAAGGGCCTGAAGAGCCGAACCGAGCTGAGACGAGCCTGAAGAGCCGAGCGGAGCCGAGACGAGCCTGAGGAGTCTGAAGAGCAAAGCGGAGCCGAGACGAGCCTGAAGAGCCTGAAGAGCAAAGCGGAGCCGAGACGAGCAGGAAGAGCCTGAAGAGCCGAGCGGAGCCGAGACGAGCCTGAAGAGCCGAGCGGAGCCGAGACGAGCCTGAAGAGCCTGAAGAGCCTGAAGAGCCTGAAGAGCCTGAAGAGCCTGAAGAGCAAAGCGGAGCCGAGACGAGCCTGAAGAGCCTGAAGAGCAAAGCGGAGCCGAGACGAGCCTGAAGAGCCTGAAGAGCAAAGCGGAGCCGAGACGAGCCTGAAGAGCCTGAAGAGCCGAGCCGAGCTGAGACGAGCCTGAAGTGCCGAGCGGAGCCGAGACGAGCCTGAAGACCCTGAAGTGCCGAGCGGAGCCGAGACGAGCCTGAAGAGCCTGAAGAGCAAAGCGGAGCCGAGACGAGCCTGAAGAGCCTGAAGAGCCGAGCCGAGCTGAGACGAGCCTGAAGTGCCGAGCGGAGCCGAGACGAGCCTGAAGAGCCTGAAGAGCAAAGCGGAGCCGAGACTAGCCTGAAGAGCCTGAAGAGCAAAGCGGAGCCGAGACGAGCCTGCAGAGCCTGAAGAGCTGAGCGGAGCCGAGACGAGCCTGAAGAGTCTGAAGAGCAAAGCGGAGCCGAGATGAGCCTGAAGAGCCTGAAGAGCAAAGCGGAGCCGAGACGAGCAGGAAGAGCCTGAAGAGCCGAGCGGAGCCGAGACGAGCAGGAAGAGCCTGAAGAGCCGAGCCGAGCTGAGACGAGCCTGAAGAGCCGAGCGGAGCCGAGACGAGCCTGAAGAGCCTGAAGAGCCGAACCGAGTTGAGACGAGCCTGAAGAGCAAAGCGGAGCCGAGACGAGCCTGCAGAGCCTGAAGAGCAAAGCGGAGCCGAGACGAGCCTGAAGAGCCTGAAGAGCAAAGCGGAGCCGAGACGAGCCTGAAGAGCCTGAAGATCCGAACCGAGCTGAGACGAGCCTGAAGAGCCGAGCGGAGCCGAGACGAGCCTGAAGAGGCGAGCGGAGCCGAGACGAGCCTGAAGAGCCTGAAGATCCGAACCGAGCTGAGACGAGCCTGAAGAGCCGAGCGGAGCCGAGACGAGCCTGAAGAGGCGAGCGGAGCCGAGACGAGCCTGAAGAGCCTGAAGATCCGAACCGAGCTGAGACGAGCCTGAAGAGCCGAGCGGAGCCGAGACGAGCCTGAAGAGGCGAGCGGAGCCGAGACGAGCCTGAAGAGCCTGAAGAGCCGAGCGGAGCCGAGACGAGCAGGAACAGCCTGAAGAGCCGAGCGGAGCCGAGAC
This sequence comes from Nomada fucata, assembly GCA_948146005.1. NCBI lineage: Eukaryota > Metazoa > Arthropoda > Insecta > Hymenoptera > Apidae > Nomada > Nomada fucata. Next base: position 14,204,616 of record OX411275.1, read on the forward strand.
GAGCCTGAAGAGCCTGAAGAGCCGAGCGGAGCCGAGACGAGCAGGAACAGCCTGAAGAGCCGAGCCGAGCTGAGACGAGCCTGAAGAGCCGAGCGGAGCCGAGACGAGCCTGAAGAGCCTGAAGAGCCGAGCGGAGCCGGATCGAGCCTGAAGAGCCGAGTGGAGCCGAGACGAGCCTGAAGAGCCTGAAGAGCAAAGCGGAGCGAAACGAGCCTGAAGAGCCGAGCGGAGACGAGACGAGCCTGAAGAGCCTGAAGATCCGAACCGAGCTGAGACGAGCCTGAAGAGCCGAGCGGAGCCGAGACGAGCCTGAAGAGCCGAGCGGAGCCGTGACGAGCCTGAAGAGCCTGAAGAGCAAAGCGGAGCCGAGACGAGCCTGAAGAGCCTGAAGAGCAAAGCGGAGCTGAGACGAGCCTGCAGAGCCTGAAGAGCTGAGCGGAGCCGAGACGAGCCTGAAGAGTCTGAAGAGCAAAGCGGAGCCGAGACGAGCCTGAAGAGCCTGAAGAGCAAAGCGGAGCCGAGACGAGCCTGAAGAGCCTGAAGAGCAAAGCGGAGCCGAGACGAGCCTGAAGGGCCTGAAGAGCCGAACCGAGCTGAGACGAGCCTGAAGAGCCGAGCGGAGCCGAGACGAGCCTAAGGAGTCTGAAGAGCAAAGCGGAGCCGAGACGAGCCTGAAGAGCCTGAAGAGCAAAGCGGAGCCGAGACGAGCAGGAAGAGCCTGAAGAGCCGAGCGGAGCCGAGACGAGCCTGAAGAGCCTGAAGAGCCTGAAGAGCCTGAAGAGCAAAGCGGAGCCGAGACGAGCCTGAAGAGCCTGAAGAGCAAAGCGGAGCCGAGACGAGCCTGAAGAGCCTGAAGAGCAAAGCGGAGCCGAGACGAGCCTGAAGGGCCTGAAGAGCCGAACCGAGCTGAGACGAGCCTGAAGAGCCGAGCGGAGCCGAGACGAGCCTGAGGAGTCTGAAGAGCAAAGCGGAGCCGAGACGAGCCTGAAGAGCCTGAAGAGCAAAGCGGAGCCGAGACGAGCAGGAAGAGCCTGAAGAGCCGAGCGGAGCCGAGACGAGCCTGAAGACCCTGAAGTGCCGAGCGGAGCCGAGACGAGCCTGAAGAGCCTGAAGAGCAAAGCGGAGCCGAGACGAGCCTGAAGAGCCCGAAGAGCAAAGCGGAGCCGAGACGAGCCTGAAGAGCCTGAAGAGCTGAGCGGAGAAGAGACGAGCCTGAAGACCCTGAAGTGCCGAGCGGAGCCGAGACGAGCCTGAAGAGCCGAGCGGAGCCGAGACGAGCCTGAAGAGCCTGAAGAGCAAAGCGGAGCCGAGACGAGCCTGAAGAGCCTGAAGATCCGAACCGAGCTGAGACGAGCCTGAAGAGCCGAGCGGAGCCGAGACGAGCCTGAAGAGGCGAGCGGAGCCGAGACGAGCCTGAAGAGCCTGAAGAGCAAAGCGGAGCCGAGACGAGCCTGAAGAGCCTGAAGAGCAAAGCGGAGCCGAGACGAGCCTGAAGAGCCTGAAGAGCAAAGCGGAGCTGAGACGAGCCTGCAGAGCCTGAAGAGCTGAGCGGAGCCGAGACGAGCCTGAAGAGTCTGAAGAGCAAAGCGGAGCCGAGACGAGCCTGAAGAGCCTGAAGAGCAAAGCGGAGCCGAGACGAGCCTGAAGAGCCTGAAGAGCAAAGCGGAGCCGAGACGAGCCTGAAGAGCCTGAAGAGCTGAGCGGAGCCGAGACGAGCCTGAAGACCCTGAAGTGCCGAGCGGAGCCGAGACGAGCCTGAAGACCCTGAAGTGCCGAGCGGAGCCGAGACGAGCCTGAAGAGCCCGAAGAGCAAAGCGGAGCCGAGACGAGCCTGAAGAGCCCGAAGAGCTGAGCGGAGAAGAGACGAGCCTGAAGAGCCTGAAGAGCTGAGCGGAGAAGAGACGAGCCTGAAGACCCTGAAGTGCCGAGCGGAGCCGAGACGAGCCTGAAGAGCCGAGCGGAGCCGAGACGAGCCTGAAGAGCCTGAAGAGCCGAACCGAGCTGAGACGAGCCTGAAGAGCCGAACCGAGCTGAGACGAGCCTGAAGAGCCGAGCGGAGCCGAGACGAGCCTGAAGAGCCTGAAGAGCAAAGCGGAGCCGAGACGAGCCTGCAGAGCCTGAAGAGCTGAGCGGAGCCGAGACGAGCCTGAAGAGTCTGAAGAGCAAAGCGGAGCCGGGACGAGCCTGAAGAGCCTGAAGAGCTGAGCGGAGCCGAGACGAGCCTGAAGACCCTGAAGTGCCGAGCGGAGCCGAGACGAGCCTGAAGACCCTGAAGTGCCGAGCGGAGCCGAGACGAGCCTGAAGAGCCTGAAGAGCAAAGCGGAGCCGAGACGAGCCTGAAGAGCCTGAAGAGCAAAGCGGAGCCGAGACGAGCTTGAAGAGCCTGAAGAGCTGAGCGGAGGCGAGACGAGCCTGAAGAGCCTGAAGAGCAAAGCGGAGCCGAGACGAGCTTGAAGAGCCTGAAGAGCAAAGCGGAGCCGAGACGAGCCTGAAGAGCCGAGCGGAGCGGAGACGAGCCTGAAGACCCTGAAGAGCAAAGCGGAGCCGAGACGAGCCTGAAGAGCCGAGCGGAGCCGAGACGAGCCTGATGAGCCTGAAGAGCAAAGCGGAGCTGAGACGAGCCTGCAGAGCCTGAAGAGCTGAGCGGAGCCGAGACGAGCCTGAAGAGTCTGAAGAGCAAAGCGGAGCCGAGACGAGCCTGAAGAGCCTGAAGAGCAAAGCGGAGCCGAGACGAGCCTGAAGAGCCTGAAGAGCAAAGCGGAGCCGAGACGAGCCTGAAGAGCCTGAAGAGCTGAGCGGAGCCGAGACGAGCCTGAAGACCCTGAAGTGCCGAGCGGAGCCGAGACGAGCCTGAAGAGCCTGAAGAGCAAAGCGGAGCCGAGACGAGCCTGAAGAGCCTGAAGAGCAAAGCGGAGCCGAGACGAGCTTGAAGAGCCTGAAGAGCTGAGCGGAGGCGAGACGAGCCTGAAGAGCCTGAAGAGCAAAGCGGAGCCGAGACGAGCTTGAAGAGCCTGAAGAGCAAAGCGGAGCCGAGACGAGCCTGAAGAGCCGAGCGGAGCGGAGACGAGCCTGAAGACCCTGAAGAGCAAAGCGGAGCCGAGACGAGCCTGAAGAGCCGAGCGGAGCCGAGACGAGCCTGATGAGCCTGAAGAGCAAAGCGGAGCCGAGACGAGCCTGAAGAGCCGAGCGGAGCCGAGACGAGCCTGAAGAGCCTGAAGAGCCGAACCGAGCTGAGACGAGCCTGAAGACCCTGAAGTGCCGAGCGGAGCCGAGACGAGCCTGAAGACCCTGAAGTGCCGAGCGGAGCCGAGACGAGCCTGAAGACCCTGAAGTGCCGAGCGGAGCCGAGACGAGCCTGAAGACCCTGAAGTGCCGAGCGGAGCCGAGACGAGCCTGAAGACCCTGAAGTGCCGAGCGGAGCCGAGACGAGCCTGACGAGCCTGAAGTGCCGAGCGGAGCCGAGACGAGCCTGAAGACCCTGAAGAGCAAAGCGGAGCCGAGACGAGCCTGAAGAGCCGAGCGGAGCCGAGACGAGCCTGAAGAGCCTGAAGAGCAAAGCGGAGCCGAGACGAGCCTGAAGAGCCGAGCGGAGCCGAGACGAGCTTGAAGAGCCTGAAGAGCAAAGCGGAGCCGAGACGAGCCTGAAGAGCCGAGCGGAGCCAAGACGAGCCTGAAGACCCTGAAGAGCAAAGCGGAGCCGAGACGAGCCTGAAGACTCTGAAGTGCCGAGCGGAGCCGAGACGAGCCTGAAGACCCTGAAGTGCCGAGCGGAGCCGAGACGAGCCTGAAGAGCCTGAAGAGCAAAGCGGAGCCGAGACGAGCCTGAAGAGCCTGAAGAGCTGAGCGGAGCCGAGACGAGCCTGAAGACCCTGAAGTGCCGAGCGGAGCCGAGACGAGCCTGAAGAGCCGAGCGGAGCCGAGACGAGCCTGACGAGCCTGAAGAGCTGAGCGGAGCCGAGACGAGCCTGAAGAGCCTGAAGAGCCGAGCGGAGCCGAGAGGAGCCTGAAGAGCCTGAAGAACCGAGCCGAGCTGAGACGAGCCTGAAGAGCATGAAGAGCCGAGCGGAGCCGAGACGAGCCTGAAGAGCATTAATCTCTATTTTGGTCTCGCTGCAATGAAAGTTGGACTTAGTGTATATATAACCTACCTTGTGGAGGATTCAGAGTGAATGGCATTGACGTCTTGAAACCAGGGAAGACCTTTGGCGTATCGCCATGTTTCGGTTCGAGGGTACGCGTCTGGTTTACATCGAGTCGCAGCATCTAGCTGTTGTTTTCCTATTTGTTGCGGAGGCTCGCGTTATCCCTTCAGCCGAACCCAAGGGTCCGAGGGTTCAAGGGTTCGGCTCGGGTGGCCTCCGGGGTACTTGGTTTCTAGACTGTCGCCAATGCCAAGGGTGTCATACATTGGGCCCGGATGCTGGGAGAAAATTTGTCTAGCGCCGTTTCCATATTTGGTAATGTTCCCTTTCTCCCGCAACATAACCACCCTCAACATCGACACGCCTTCTCAGATAATTAGACGAATAGGAGTTTTTTGTTACGATCATAGGTTTAAGACTCCACCCTTGCGAAAGAATCAGTAGGTTTCCTCCGGCGGAGTTTGTGCCGAGGAAATCAGAACCGCTCGAGCAACATTAGAAGCAACAACCAGAACCGCTCGAGCAACAGTAGAAGCAACAGTAAAGAATCGTGTGAACATCAGCAGTGTAATTGTAATAAAGTAACTATCAAACTCTGTTTACGAACAGAGTGTAGTAGACCTATTAGTAATTGTGAACAGTAATTGTGAGAGTGGGGTCATATGATACAAATTTTAAGCAATCCTCTTCTTTAGCTGATTCCTTTCTCCTGCTTCTGAAACAAAGACAAACTGGAAGCAATTAGTAAAGCATTATAAAAATCTTAAACTCACAAACGGGATTGACGAGGCGGCTGTTTAATTTTTTAGTTTTCAATCGTTACCTTAACAATCTTTCTAGATCTGTGTTGTATATATTCCACTTTTAAGTAAGTCTGTACTTCCATTTGTCTAATATATTATATTTGGTTCATTTGGGATCATCTGTGAATCTGTAACAATCTCATGCTTTGGATTAGTGACATCCTCAAGCCCGGTCATTGAAGCTGCTTTTAATTTGTAATAAATTAAAGACAAAGATAAATAACTGAAAAGAAAGATTACACCATATACAACAAGAATTGCCAAAGAATTGGTCAGTCATGATCTTTGGCTGACGATGATATACCACCCTCAAGGGTGGCATTGGAACAGGCTTCCAACTGGAAGCAGTTGGGGACTGGTATTCGCAACTCTAATTAAAAACGCGATCTTTAATCAACGCACCGCTAACTGGAACTCGCGATGCAATCATTTCGCAACACTATTTATTAAGACCGATAGGAAGCAAACGTTAAATTATTTGCAATATCAAAAAACAAGCTAATTGAAGATCCACTGAAAAGTTAGCTGAAGGCACAAGACGCGAAAATAATTTCCGCAACACTAGAAACTTTCTCATACGTAAAATATATTATAAAATACTACAATTCAACTAACAATAAGAACGGCCAAATTGCAAGAACAATCGCGACATCGTTGCGCAACGCTAAATCAAGCGCGATTTTCATTTACAAGCAACTCTGAAGCAATACGATATTTTTGGAAGGACTGTATCGTTGGGCCGGAATGTGCGTCGGCCAAGTGCAAGTAAAAATTCTACGAATGAAAATGCAAGCACAGTGACAAAGTAGTAACAAAAAATGATTCCCCATTCTTAAAAAGAATGGCGACCCATTAGTAGTTGCCCTCTTGAGCGACAGTTTGTCGGGCCTCTTCGGCATATAGCCTCTTCTTTTCGTTGGACCCGAGGGCCAGCTGAAACTTAACCTAGGCTCGAGGCTCTAATCGGAAACCAAGGAAAAACTTATTAATGTGAAATAAAAAGTTTAAATCGCGGAGATAAATGGAACACACCCGGCCGAATCACGACCAAATAAAATCGTAAAAATTGTGTTTACGTAAAATCGCAAAGATTACGATCAAAATTCTAATCGTTCTTCGTTCACGCGTGCAGCCTCGAGCATAATGCAACACGTTTCGTTTCGAGGCCTAAATCGCGACCGCGCCCGCGAAGGATTCGAAAAATCGATAGGCAAAGGCAGAGGCGAACGCATTTTCATTCGCGCCACAGCTTCACCGTCGACTTTTCAAATCAGATTTCCTGAAACAGGTTGAACACTCGAAATAGTGCCTACCCGATAAGAGACTGTGTCAACCTGCCCGGCTCTACCTACTTATGTCTATCAATCACACCAGAAGGTATACTACCTATCCTACCTAGACCAATATTTAAAAAATGGCAAACAGGCGCACCAACACACGGCACTCCACGGTTCTCAGTCAAACACTTGTGCGCGAAAGCCTACACTAGGGAGGCGTCCCGGGACGCCCCCGACACCAAAGTGCTGTCGCACAACTTGCACACTCTAAGGTGACGTACCATTTTTCTGAAATCGACTGACAGCGGCTGGGATCTTTGCGTTCGCGTGGAAAAAACCACGCCGCGGTTGATATGTAATAGAATAACTAAATAGCACCGATACAAGAGGTACTTGATAGCAATTGATAGGTATATTCGATTCTCTTTGGCATTTGGCCCCTGTCATCTTAAATGACAGAAACGTCGTGCATCAGTATAGTAGGGATTATTAATGCAATTAATAGTAAAAATGATGTCTCTGTTTTAAATTAACGGACATCTTATCTTGGTCATAATAGCTACATTTTAGCACGGAACGACGCAAATCCACAGCCTAACCACACACACAATGCGGATATCACGTCGTGCACGATACACCAAACGCACTGTCAGTCGCCAACAATAAATCATTCAATACCTTATCAACTAAAGAAATATCGTCGTGGTCTACCACCGTTTTCCCACCCAAGTAGCACCGGGGCACGTTAGTGGGATCCGGGCAGTGAACACGGAAGGGTTTAAACCTGAAAATCCTCGTCTAAAAAGATGATAAAGACATACTGATTTTCTAACGGGCTAAATATATATTTGTATATGTACCAGATCAATATATGACTCTATTTTATTGCAGAGAAAATTCAATGACTCCAGTTTACTAGACAAATTAAGAAATGACTCTACTTTAATATACTTTGAATTAAATTGAAACATCCTCGGGTGTTCCCGTCATCAAAGCATTGGGTCTAAAACGCAAGGTTGGTTTTAAAATAGATTGCCTTGATATCGAGATCTACCCATTCGCGTATTGTCTTCTTGTACATTCAAGTTTAATTAATACTTGGTACGGAAGAAGTGAATTTATTGATATCTTTATACGCTAAAGATTAATATGGATATCGAATAATAAAATTATTCGATAGTTCCACCAAATTGGCAAGGTATATAAATACCTTTACCTTATATTTAATCAAAGTAGAAAAAAGAAATACTACGTTCTTACTAGCAGCAATCGTTATGCATTTTATTACAACTGTGCACTAATTGCCATTGACAAATGAACGAAGTCGAAGGGTATTCGACTTCTCCACTACAAACTAGTGCACGTATGATACTGGACGTGACTTTATATTCATTTAATAATTAATAACTATTTAAATATTCGGTTTATACGTATTTAATTAAATACTCTATTATAAAAAGATGCATAACGATATATTTTATACTAAACTTCTCTCTTAAAATTCTCAAATTAATTTGAAACGCGTTGTACAAGAAGACCTATCCTCATATAATATAAAACAGTATATTAGTTATTACTCATGAGCATATTTCCATATACCCATGGTCACAGTGCTTGCCAGAAAAATCTACGTAATTACAACCAATCACTCGTGTCGGTTCGGACCTTTCGTCCTGCGACATGATTGAGTGACCAGAGGAACTTTAAAGCATGCCACTCACCGGTTGCAGACTCACCAGGGGTGCGAGCAAGCTGGTCGCCATCGAAGCCATGTTAGCTGCTGAAACATTCAAGAAGGGCAGAAAACATGAAAATCTTTGTATTTTCAGTACATTTCTAATGTGTTAAATATCAATGATTATTGTAATCATGATACTTACTCGTCAAGTTGCTGGATGAAAGCCCGAACTCGCCGAACAGGACACTGACTCTATGGAACATTTATGATTGATAAATAAAGTGTTTCTAATCTCGCGAGAGTATTATTTCGGAGCAAAAATTCATTCTAATTTCGCGACTCTTTACTGTTATTTATGTTTAATTATTATTGAGAGCGGTTGCGCTCAAAGAAGACTAAAAAGAACTTGGACGGAAAAAACAAGCACTGACTCTACCGACCGCATTGCGCGCGGCCAACAATGTCGTTATGGTGATAACATCGTGCCCATGGCACCTTCTGAAACATTCAAAAGAACAGACAACATTGACATATTTGCATTCTCAGTACTTTTCAAACATGATAATAATTAAAGATCGTTCCAAAATAAGGTTTAAGGAATACAGTGATACTTACTCTTCAAGTTGGTGGATGAAAGCCCGAAGTCGCCGAACAGCATAGATGTTGACTCTAATACCGGAATACTTATTGCGATAAAAAAAAAATAAAATAAAAAACTACTATTCCGCGCGGTTTTTAATAGTGATCGGCGAACAAAGTGACTCTAATTTCGCGAGAGCAATATTTCGAAGCAAACACTGACTCTACTTTCGCGTATCTTTACTATTATTTCTATTTAATTATAAAAACAATAAAAAGAACTTGGACGGAGCAAGCACTGACTCTACCGACCGCATTGCGCGCTGTCATCAAAATTTTCTAAAAGAAAATCTGCACAAGTTAGTAAATGAGAAGAGGAGGTAGGAATTAAAGCAATACACATGTGATTTTATTTGTCTCTTTCTTATTTCTTTATGTCTGTTGAGGAATTACTGCTTTTGTTATAATAAAGTACTACTGTATTATTAATTGCCTATTGGAGATATATTATTACAAATTAATATAAATGACTTATCAAAAGCGTATTGTGACTGTTCTTTGTCGGAGTTTTAAACGTGAACATGATCCTAGCAAGTAAGCAATATCGCCCATTATAAATTCTCGTAGCTGCTTGTAGAAATTGAGGCTCGAAACAATTTATCATGCTTCAAGGGCATGGCAACAAGTACGTAGGAAAGCGTTCAATCCTTCGCCGAAAATACAATTTGACCGTACCTGTGGCTAGGTCACAGAGACAATAAAAGTGTTTTATAAATACTAGTGAAGCTATCATAGAAATCGCAACCGAAATGCAGCGAAACATGAACGCATTTCAATTTTTCGTTTAGAATTAATGAAATTTACTGATTAGTTTCAATCACAAATTTTGTAAATTCTATTTAAAATGTTTTCATTATTTAATTAACATGGATATACGAATTGAGAGAAGTAAGTATTGAAATCTATATATAATAATGAATGTGTTCAATTACTTTCAACCGAAGGAAATGAACTTGAGCCGAAAACCAATCGCCACATAACAAGAGATACACATAGACCGTTGGAGGGATAATAAGGTCAATGCTAACAGTCCATCATCATATGTCATCGAACTGATTGTTATGCATCGCAGTAACTGTATCTCAATATTCCATTCCTGCAGCCTTAATATATTATTGTTTTCCAGCCAATCATCCATTATACCAGCAATAAAAAGGATAGACCTATGATAGACCTGTTCTAAAAAGGGAATCGAATTCGAAGTCGCAAAAGCAGTATGTGACTGAATAAAATATAATAAAGATTCGAAGAACCGTTGAAACTAATAAATTAGTTAACGCGATGTTACAACAAACGACTAGTTAATCTCATATTTAAAAAACCTCTATGCCGGACGAAGGCGCGTCCATCCTCAATTGGATGATCGGTCATTCGACCAGCAAAGGAGACTCAAGAAAGATTTTAATCATTAAAGTTTAATATACTGTTGCGATAATAGGACGATTGTTAGTTAAACGCGTATTAATTAATAGAAGCTGATAGTTAAACATATACTACGGTAAAATAAAGCCCGAGGTACTATGGTGTTGTAGAGGTATGTTGCTAGCCTTCAACTATATCAACAACCTTACGCTGGTACGGTTCAAGAGGAACTGACGGTCCTCGCGCAGCGCGACGACCAACCCCACACCGCGAGCCCCCCTCCGTGACGCGCCGGCGCGTTGGCTGCGCTCGGTGGTATTCCCTATTTCCGTAAAACTACTATTCCAGGGTCATATCAACTGGACTTCCACTGTTTCTGACCAACTTTTAGCTTGACCTATGATCCTTGTTAAAGAATTTTTTTGTTCATTGCCGTGTAATGAAAGCGAGACAGCACAGACGGGACGCTAAACGCGACACGTATCTCATTGTCAATGTCATCGCCCCGATGCATCGCGATGTGACTTCGAGTCAACTCGAGCCGAACCGAAGAGTATCGTGCGAGCAGGGACGGCTGTTCAATTTTTCGAGTTAAAAGATACTGATTATTTTAAGAAATCATGTTGATGTGTACAAGTAATTCGCCGAAGTAGCTGTGTTCAAGGCTAACGTTGATATCCGGTGAGAGTTTATATTAATCAATTCATTGCTTAAGTTGAACTGTTTAGCGAAGCTTCTTCTTCTTTCCAGGAAAGAAGGAAAGGAAAGAAGAAAAAGTCTCGCAGAGCAGAACTTCTGTATCTCTTGTTACAACCAGTACCTTCTACGCGGCTTTACAGAATAAACTGTCGTTCGTTTTAACTTTACAACGTGTATTTGATTTTTCCGCGTTCCTTCACAGGCAGAGCAGTTCAGCGCTGCACGGGCAACTGAACCTACCCAAACTCCCCATATCCCACCAATGAATAGGCAACAGAACATATCGATTTTCTGAACGCCTATACAGCATGATAAGCAGTAGGGCACCAAAATGGCTGTGTTAAGAAAGTTTGGGCACCTGACACAGACACTGTTTATGAAAAATAAATCATTTATTTCTATTACAAGAAAGTATTCGGATTATGCAGATACAGATTACGATGCCGAGCGTAAGTAACGAGTTTGTAAAAAGACACGCTATAAATATTATTTCCTTCGCACAAGTTGGTAGGCTATGTACGTCTTATGCAAGAGCTATAGGAAAGGATTATTTACCTTATTTAAGAAATTAATTTTGTATCTTGATTAGAGCCTAACTTACCTGAGATACCTGGGCCATACCCAAGAACAGAAGAAGAATGGTTGAAGGCTGCTGAGAAATATAACTTGCATCCTGATGAGTACAAACCATTTCCTCCTGATCATAGATATACTGGTGATTATCCAGATTTGCCGATGTTAGGTGTTGAAACTAGAGATCAATTTTACCCTTGGGATTATCCTGGTACAAGAAGAAATTATGGAGAGCCGGTGAACATTTAACATTATTTATTTTTTGGACTAAATCATTAGCTAATCAAGGACATACAGTAGCATCTGGATATATGGCAAAAAATTTGTATGCCTATATCAACGTGAGCTATCCTGACCAATACTTCGAACTACAGGCCTTTATTTTATCTTGTTCCCAGTTTCTACTTTTTAGTCTTAACCTTGATGAGTGTAAGACAAAGCAAGCTGCTGCCCAACAAATACCTGCTAGTTCTTAGGAAACAAACCTCTTTTAATATCCGTCCAAGCACAGTTACGATTCATGGCCATATGTTTGCATTACTGTATTTCCTTTTGTGAAATGAATAATGCATTTAATACATTCAAACTTTAAGAGTTATGCTATTTTTAGCTACACAAACAATTTGACATGATGGGAGAAGACCGTTATGCCTATGGTGAGCGCACACTTATCAGTGACACTAAAGGTAGTTTCATATTTTTTGGGGTTTTGGCAGGCTATGCTTTCTTATTCATGATATCACCCGCAACAAGTCAACCTATGGTAAATATTATTTTTTTATATAATAGATGTTAGTTTGGTATTCAACATTTCTAATGTGGTACTGTTGTTTTAGTTGGAAAAACAATATCCGGGACAAGGTGTGCACTATACGTTTGAAAAAGTGAAATAAATATGTAATGAATGTATAATTATAGTTATATTCATCAAGTGTAATAAATAATATTAGTTGAGATGAATAAATAATTACCGTTCATATTTGTTTTATAAGATACTGTACAAATTTTTTTCCTGCATGGCAGAATTCTTGAAAGATATTATAATGAAGAATTATAACGTCTAACAATATAACATATATCTATGACAATAAGCTCTAGGAGATATTTAGGATTTTGTGATACAAAATTTACCACCCTCTATTTCTATTCGTATTAAGGAAGTTAGTAATTGATCGTATTTGTAATTTATAAATTTATATTAGAATTTTATTTCCACCTCCACAAGCTGAAGTTTTACATATGAATATTGCTAATAATGAAATGTCATGCACAGTACAAATTTGTGAACCTGAAATATCTAGAATAATATGGTTAAAAAATCTATACATTAAGCTAACAAATATTTTGGTTATAATGGTGAATTACTATTTTGCTATATTACAAAATGATAGGTTATTTCGTTCCGCAATACTCTATACAAGCTTCCATTTAACTTAAGTGACCCCTTACGGTTACAGTCAAATTCAAACACTTGACAGGGTTATGAAAACATAAATTTTTTTTATTTAATTATTAAAAACTGACAACTATTTAAATGCCGAAGAAACTGCGAGAGTTGTGCGACTATAGTTCGGTCACTTGTCCTTTGTCAGAAATGGCGCAAAATCATGGTGCGTGTTGTCGTAACAATTGGACATAACAAAACATCGCCGAAAAGGAGGAATGCCACGAAAAATATGATCGAACGTAAGTTTACGTTGTAAAGATTGAAAATTGATAGAGAGCAAAAAATCCCGCCGAATTTCGTCCGGCTCTTGAGTAATTCTATCTGGCTGTGTTCACGGTTTCATCGTCTTGGCTTCTACCACGCCAATCAAATTGAAATCTAACCTCGAATTACCGACTAACGGACACAATGTTTTATTCTGAGTTGCATTACTACCGAGCAATTTACTTAGCCCCTAGAAGTCGAATTAAACAACGATGCAAATAAGAATGACAATGATGTTATTTCATCCACCCATACATATTCTAACCTTCGATTTGCTTTCAATAGAAAGTATACTGTCTTCATTAATTTAAACATTCAGCTTAAATATTCAAAGTATGCACTTTCATGACGTTTATTCAATGTATTATGACATAGAAATTACTTGCAAATATAGCATTCTCTCTTTATATCTAGCTTGTATATACATATTTAGCACACCATTTATGATTAATAACTAATGGATATTCGATTATGAAATAGATTATTAACTATAGCTTTTATAATGGATGTAAATACTGTGGAAGATGAAGATGTGTCCTTCCATTTGGGAGAAATGTTTGATAGCTACGAAGAACTGGAACACAAGTTGGAGAAATTTTCAAAGCGTAGTCTAGTCCATTATTGGAGGAGAGATAGTAGAACAGTTAGCGGAGCTCATATGAAAACTGCTCGTCCAATAAGTGAGCGTTTGAAGTATTATTCTGTGAAATATGCTTGTATTTATGGTGGGCAAAAATTTCTACCCCGTGGAGCTGGCAGAAGACAGTCCCAGTTAGTTCATAAGATTATACATTACTGAAATGAAATTATAATAGTTACTATGAAATAAATTCAGTATAAACAAATGTCTTCAAATATAATGTTTCATATTTCGCTTAGATCGATAAGAACAAATTGTCCTGCCCATATTATGTTAAGGGCATCGAAAGATGGTACAAAGTTAGAGGTGACTAGTGTCAATAACGAACATAATCATGAAATCTCAGAGGTAAATAACAATGGTTAACAATGCTATTGAATTCAATTTCTTATAAGTTCAACTCCATTCTAATCATATTTGTCATTAGGAGTTGTTTAAAAATCTCCCGCAAGAAAGAAAATTATGCGGCGAAATTAAGCAAGAAGTGCAAGATCTTATGCAGTTGCATATTGATAGAAAAAGATTAAAAGAATATGTACGATTACGAACAAATAAGGTACTTAGATCTAAAGATTTATTTAATATAGCAGCAGCCAATAAGCAGAAAAGAAATATCACGCCTGAGAGGGCATACCAATTGTTTAAAAAAATTCATGACATAGAGAAGCTGCAAGGGCGGGACAGTAATAGAAAAATGTATTCTGAATCTGAAGATGAAATTGCACAGACAATAAAAAGAATGAAAAAGGAACAAGAATCTCCTTGGGGCCAAGATGTAGGATTTCCTTTTACCCTTTTTATTATAAAATTCAAGATTGTACACTTCATTAAAGATAATTGTTTTAGGGTCTACCAACTGAATTAGAAGTAAGCGAAGGAAATGATGGTGATGATTCTTATAGTGGCCAACTAACTCAGGAGGAAGTTGTTGATGAAATTGACAGAACGGAAGGCGAATTATTGCGAACAAACAATGATGGGGATATTATAGCGACTAATGGGGAAATTGTAGGAGAGCTAGTAATGCAAGATGGTGATCCGTCTGTAATTGTTGAGTCCATTGTAAATGCTGATGGATCTGTTTTCGTAGATGAGAGAGAATTTAATAGTTACTGTAACAGTCATTTATCACCTACCGTAGATGGCTGTCAATCTCCTAATACTAGAGGTAACTTTACTCAACTATAACGATATGTAATCATTTTCCTTGCTGGAAGGATCAAACATATGGTACAATTTTATGCCAGTTTTAGATATTGAAACTATCGCAAGCTCTACAAATGCAGAACGAATAAAGGGAACGTCTACCAACTCGAAACAACAAAGTAGGCCTTTTACACCTCAGCCAGTAAAATCACCACCTGCTCCATTCGATGAGACTACCGATTCCAGGATTTGGATTATGAAAGAAACGGAAAATGTCGAGGCAGAACCTGAGAGTGCACCTGAGAGTGAAATAAACGAGTCAAGATCGACAACAATTGCAAAAGCAGACATTGATACACCGGAAGTAATATTACCAGACGATGCCAGTCATCAACTACTTCAGGAACAACTGGCAGTGCTTCGTGCGGAGAAAGGAAAATTATATCATGAAACTGAAATGTTAAAACTTAAAAAGGACAAGTTGAAGTTGCAGATGAACTGTTATACAAATGAAATACGGAAGCAAGAAATGGAAAAGGAAAAGCTACGACTTGAAATTAAATTGTTGCAGTCGAAAGTTATGGAAGATTCGAATGATGTATCTCATTATATTTTTGTGCCTTGAGGAATGACTTGCCAATGAATGAAGTGCGACGATAGAACAGAAATCACAAACAAACTTTTGTGCACGATCCAATTGTTCTTGACGCAACAAAGAGATCCATTTATTACGCGCAACAAAAAATAATTGAAAGCAGTGATACACATTTACTCGACTGTTTTTTTCCTTTACTGTAACAGCTATTTGCAATTTAAGATATTTTATATTTCTACACATATTAGATAAACTTATTTGAAATCGGAATAATATAAAATACTGTTGCTATTATTGAAGAATAATGTTTTCAATAATTTATAATATCTCATATGTAAATCATGTAATATTGGTATCAAACTCACTGCAATCGAAAGGTTTGTATGTTTTAAATAAGTCCTTATATTAACATTGAAACGGGACACCTTCAAAGGGAGAATTTCTTGCAAAACTTCCTCGCGCCGTTAATGTGTCTACATGTAGGATAACTGTATAGTTAGCGTAATAAATTATTTTGCGAATAAAATCACTTTTTATTATACGTAAATGTGAAAATAATGTAATAAAATGTACAATTGTTTACAACTAGTGTTTTAATACTTTATTATTTGTCTTAAATACTCACTTCTTCTTCAAGGTTTTTAGCTTCTGATATTAACTCTTCTATGTCTTTAGCCCTGTGAAACAAAAAACAGATGGAGAGATTTTACATTATATACATTAAATACATAAAATCATTATGTTCATATGAAATGATAATATTACATACATGTGGGCAAGATTATTTTGTATGGCCATTTTTTGGTCACTTTTAAGGTGGACCATTTCCTTTTTCTTTTCAGTAGATCCACCTTTCTCTATATATTCCGTTTGCAATTCCGATTTCTTCTTAAGTTCCTGCAGTTTCATTTTCATTTCACTTATTTTGTTATCCATTTTCTTTAATTCGTCCGCCTCTGCTCTTTCAATGGGAGTCATGGAGGGTTCCTTATAATTCACTAATCGCAGTACTTCTTCTGCTCTGTAAAAACAACATTTCAAATAAAACTGTAATAACCATACGCGCCCAATGAACAACTATGATATGTATTTAACGTGCACTAAATAAGTTACAATCAATCATTTCAGCAACGATAAATCTGAATGGAAATGTATTAGATTTGTATAATACGTTTTCAATGATACAAAAAGTTTCACCTGCATCTATAGTTAGTAATTGGTAAGTAATGTTTATTTCCTGCTAATTTCAGATTCCGTTTACCTGCGCACTAATTTCTCTTGCGTGTCCTTAATGTCCTCGTAATGTTCAGCCAAACGTTCAGCAGTTTGGTGTAATTCTGTCTTTGTTTCCATTAAATTGTCCAGCTCTTGTAGCAAATGGGTTTTCATTACCTTCAGTGCACAAGTTTTCTTGCCGATTTCTTCTCTCACCGTGTCATGTTTTACGAAGTGTTCTTTGCGAAAGATGTCCGTTGCGTGATACAAAAGCTGATCGCGAAAATCATCTCATTAGGTTATTAAGTTTTATCCATATTAACCATAATTCATTCGTTCGTTTTGCTTCATACCTGCAAACGTTCCCGTGGAGTCATGGATTTCGTTCCCATTTTGATAATTGGTTGCGACGTTTCACGCTTCAGTAGTTTCTTTATGTACACGTCAAACTCTTCCTTGTTGATCTTCAATTTCGGATATAAAATATACGATGAATTTTGTTGTGTTGTTCGAGAGAGATGCATTTTATTTTTATAAATATGTTTAACCGGAAACGGTGAAATATCACGTAGACAATTAATGTTATCAAAAAATTGTCTTAATGGAATAATGGAATAATGCCCTTGATGTATGACAGATCTTGCGATTTTGCAACTTTCCATAAATCGGAGTACTATAGTGTACCATAGATCATTGAGCTTGTTCTAACAAGTGTCATTGTCTTGCAAATTATTAGAGCCACTATAAATATACCATTCTATTAAAAACAGAAAATAATGTCGTCCTTCTTACCCCTTTACATGTAAAAAATAATTTATACGAAAGAGTGTTTCCTAGTGTGTGGAAGAACATTTGTAACAACAATTTTTGTGTACCTTTAATTTCCTAACGAGATATTTTACTGCTTTTAGTTAAACCGTACATGCTTTATAAAAAAAGGGATGTTTACGCACATTCTCCTTTTTATCGGCAATAGGCTCCAGCGGTTCGATCTTCGGAAAGTAGAAAAGATCGATAACAGAGCGGGCGACGACATCTCCAGTGTGTAATAAAGCTACCAAGACACACGGTTCCTGAACGAGTCCGAATCCTAAAATCGATGTAATTTCGTCCATTTCTGTGTGCTTAGTTCTTCTACAAATTAAGTACTGCGAACTGGATTGATTCGAAAGCGATGGCAGGCGGACATCGTCGATTTCTGCAAAAGATTAATGTCGCAAAGTGTTAGGCATGTGTTATAAATCCAGAAAATTTCGTGTCTCTTACCTTCGGGCGTGCTGATAAATTCTTCTAACTGAGAAACCATCGGTAGGCTGATCATGTGAATTCCAGCGTTGTGAGAACAAAAATATCTGGCGAACAAATTCTTGTTCAGTGGCAAATCTATTTTACTGTTCAAAAAAAGATGATAAAATACTAACCTTGACTTATTACCGTCGTCGATACGAAGATGCACTGGGCAATTATATTTTTCATCGTTGTCAGCAAAGAAAAGGCCTAATTCTATTTCAACGCATTCGTAGACATACAGTGCCTCCTCTGGTGTGTGCAGAATATAAGTGGAACCGTACTGAGACCAAGACTGAAAGCCAAATATATTAAATAGGTACGAAGAATGGTTAATCGATGACAATCATATTTATCGTAGCTCTCGCAAATTGAATAAACATTTTTACATGTTGCCCTATTTTTGTTCACCGTACACATTTGAAACTACAGGAAATTTCTGGAAATTTAAAGTTCCTAACAATGTCTGTATAGCTAAGACACATTGCGATTCAATCGTTTCCAATCATTCATTTTATTTGATTCATCTGTTTTGGATATTTTAAAATATATCTATTCGAAAACCGTACGTCGATCAGTATAATATTCCGTTTAACTGGAAAGGGTGGATCATCTCACGAGAGATTAAAGTTATTCCAAAAATGTCCTTACAATAGCTATTGGATGCGATGGAATGTACCAAATAATATGTAAGGAATGGTAAAACGGACTCACCTTCGTATCGTTGCTATCGTCTTCGATCGGTTGCTCCTTTAATAAAATCGTGTGGTAAATCTTTCCAGTACACGTGGCAATAACCACTATCGGAGGTGTAGTTTGTATACACAAGATAGAACAGGAGTCTATTCCGTAATTGTCATCGGCTGGTGGATACATAGACAACGATCCCGATACCACTGGATTTTCGTGACTTAACAGAACGCATAGATATATTTGAAAAGATGATGGTTATTAGTAATAACTTATTACGCAAAGAAAAGTCGGTTACAAAAGTACAGGAGATTCGGCAAAAATATGCAGTATTTTAATTGGAAGCTCGTAGTACAATACAAGATTTTTACTACGGAATGCCAGAATAGATGAGAATGCACAAAAGAGTAAAGGTAAATGTAACAAACTGAGATCTTCAATACTATTTACTGTTTTACTGAAGATTTCATACTTTTTCTGTGACCCAATTAAATAATAGAGTAATTTTACAAATATCCTGGAAAAGTTAATGCTTTTGTTAAAAATAAGTAAAATGATCTAGATATTTCATAATATGTAATTTAAGAAACTTTTTTTGGTTTAATAGAGGCAAGTTAATTTGATATATGTGTAATAAATGTTATCAGTTAGCAGAATGAGTGTTTATAAAGAATTTTTCACCCCATGGTACTTGGTTAACAGAAGTGGGAACTTCATTTGGGAAGTGGTAAGTGGAAATTATTATATCAGTATCATGAATAGTGACAAAAATTCTCAACAAATATTAACCGCCTGTGCGCCCCTCAAAATTAATATTTGATTTGCTTACCTACTGTGGAAAATATTGCCACGTACAATTAGCACTTCCCCGTTTCCACGGAGAACCAGAATGGGCCATTCAATCTGGTCCCAGGTGAGATCAGTATTGTTCTGAAAACAATTTTCGATGAACCTATGTGCTATATAAATTTCAATTGTTTCACTTATCGGGATCTACCTTATTTTTCAATTTGCGAATAGTGGGCGTAGCAAAATCAAAATCTACTGCCGTGTCGCCTAGGGAGGTAAAATCTGGTATCTTTGATGGTGAACTGAGTGGTATCCGGCCAACTTTCCAAGATTTGATGATCCTCGGTTTGTTGCCCACATCGCAGTCGTACAAGCTAGGAAAAATAATTAAGAAACAACTCAAAAACTGAACTTTTTCGGGAAACACTGCTATTGTTGATTTTTTAAGCTGAATTATATTTATTAAAGATGGAAAACGATTAACGATTTTTTTTACGTAATGGTAAGTCGGATTTTAAAAATAAAGATAGCATAAAGGCTATTAAAAGTTACAGTTTCTTTACTTTCAGTATAGCTCAATGCAAAAATAATTTTATTTAAAATCATAGAAATCCTTAAAGTTGCCACGAATCTACACTATCCTTCAAAAACATTCATTTTTTCGAGCGCATTGACGGACACACCATTTTGTTTTTAAATCGATGTGCAATATTATTTTATTTACAACAATCTTCCGTTTCGGAACGTTCTGTGCACAAGCGTATTCGTGTGTAACGTTAAACAAGTCAGTGTTGTGAGTCGCAAGGTGTATGAAATTATTAATACAATTCAAAATGAATAGAAGCGAGTTATTTGAAATTTGTAACTGCAACTATAAATACGAAAATGGACTTACGATATAAATATTGGGTTTCAAGATAAGGATATGCTCTGTATACATTGAATAATTCTTGAAATAATCACTGAACAATTCAAGTTAATACACCATTCACGAATGATACGAGGCACTAATAAGTACTAAAACGATATGCTAGAAAGAGTTGCATAGCGTATTCGAGTGGTTACAAAGTTTGTTCTTAATTGAGCAAAACAACATATACTGCATATGTTATATAATTACCGAAAAGTATTCTCTGACGTCAAAACTAAGAGATGCGAATTGTTGGTCGAGCCGGGGTGCCACCTTGCCTTCTGAATTTCTACTGTTTCAATATGAGTTCTGAAATGAGAAAATAGCGAATAAACATTAGGGACAAATAACAACAAATGGAAATCATAGACGAAGGCACTTATGACGATCATTATTTATTGGCAATATTTGAGTTTTGTTGGCACTAATGAACCCATACCATGCAGAAAATCTCGGAAAAAACGAGATAATTCAAACTAAAAACAGAGATCACTGATATCACTTAAACTTGCATTAAGGAAACAATCGCTATTGGTACCTAAAGTTAAAGTACCTAATGTAAAAACAGAAAAAAAGAAGTGAGATGGCAACAATTTCAACAGTACGTGTCAAGACCAGTTAACAAGCGGTTTTACTTTATAGCACTCAACTGTGCAGTGATAGACCATTCTCTTTCCACTGTTAATGCTTAATCATCTTATTCACTAAATTTGCAGTGCTGATTTCATACAAAGTATAGCAATTGCATTTCTTGCCATTCGTACCATGTGTTGAGAGCACATGTTTTGCACGCATATTCACTGTATATAACAATTTCGTTGCAATCATATGCCATTTTCATATCATAATGATGTGAAATGTAAATTATAGTATGAAGCATGATTGGTCTGTCATAATGCATTTGGAATTATGATAAAATTATAATTACTAATTATCAATATTATTATAAAGATTTTGCAACTGGCGACTAGGTGCGGTAACTGTTAGTGTTAGTCATTTTACTGTGGCTCTTAAACTTTGTTTTCGAAAGAGCGTCAACCATACCTACGTCCTGTCTCCGTTTAATTGTTGTTCCATGAATTTCAATTTCCTCGAAACAAGAAACGTGCGCAGGCTGTTAACGGCAGCGCGTAGCGTGCAGGAGAATGATTTAAATGTAAACGTATGTCGGTAGTTGAACGCAATTCTCAGGAGGAAATCATTACCGATCACCGTAATTTGAGCAGCGAGCAAAGTGTCGAAAGTAACATCCGTGTCCCTCGTTCCGCTACTTAGCCCGTGCGACGTGTCGTTATTTAACGCAAATTACCCTAATCTTTCACGATCGTCCTACCCTCGCCGCATAACGAAGGAATACACCAAAGCATCGCGGTGTTTGTTTCTTTTGTTTCTCCTTTTTTTTTTTACGAAACGAGCCGGGACGCGGCGACGATGGTCGCCTACATTTCGTATATTTTATTATTACTCTCGCACTTTCCGTGGCTGGACACGGTAGCGCTGGCAAAAGGGGTTGACGGTGGTTAGCCGTGGCCGTTATTAATGTCCACGGTACCGTGTGGCAGAAAGGGTGGGGACCCCGGGGGGGCGGGGGGAGAAGAAAAAGAGAGTCACGCAGAAAAAGCGAGAGGAAGGATCCGACGAAAATGGAGAACGAGGGTGTAGAGTAAGAGAAAGAGATGGTAAATGAGGAGAAGAGTGCGGAGAAGGAAAAAAAAAAGTCGATGGGCATAGGGTATCGCTAGCAACGACTGGTTACACTGGACACACCAACGACAAAGACGAAACCAGCCACACCATCACCGGCGGCCCGGTTGCAAAAGCACGCCAGAGTTCTTAATAATTGATAAAAATGTACGCACGTACGCACGCACCAGTAGAGAGAGAGTCAGTCGAAAACCAGGCGACGTGGTCAACCCCACCGCCTCGGTCTACCCCTTCACCCTTCCGTTCTCATCGGTCTCTCTTGCTCCCATCTTTAGTCGCTTGCCTTTCTCCCTTACGCTTTACACGCCCAACCTTTCATGCTTCGTTGACAAAGGCACACGCAACGATTTATTCGCACTTTGCACCGCAGCCTCGCGGGGATTTTTCTTCGTTCTGTCACAATTTTGGTATTATCAAAATTTATGACCACCCCTGCGAGCACCACTGGACCATACGTATTTTCAACCCCCTGCCCGACCTGGCTAACCGGTTTACGCGGTTCTAAATAGTGAATTTTATCACGGCTCTCTGTCTCTCGCTTCTGTCTCTTTTAACAAACGGTAATTAAGTGAAAACTGATATCTGTCCAAAACATTTGAACAATTTTCCACCGGCGTATATAATTTTCGTTCGATCAGCAATCTCTATAATTTGTACATCGAAACGCGTATTCATGATATTAAAATGATCGCGAGATCTGGGGGAGTGCCTTATTTTTATACATTTGGCCCCGCGACAAACTCAATTAGGAATCCGACAGCGTCTATTATCCGAAATGAGAGAAATGTCTAACAGCGTCCGAATTTTTTTCGACACGAGGCACGCAAAGGGCGGCACACGCCTCGACGTGAACCCATCGCGGACCTACGGGAAATTTCTTGGCGAAACAAAAGAGAGGCACGGGCAGCTGCACGAATCTAATTAAGAAATTCTTACACGGCGGTGCCGCGCATTCTGCCGCACCCTCGCGTCGTGCTTGTACACTTTTCTCTCGTCAGAGCTGGTCTAGAAAATATTAAAAATAATTTTTCCTACATAAACGTATTAACCTCGGGCGGAGCGGAGCTTTTTACGCCGCGCTTTCCTTCCAATTTGTACAAAGAACGACGCGGACCTGACTTCAAAGCGGATCTTACGCAGTGTCGTATCATTTTGTTCCAGAAACTTTTCTGTCGTATTTCCTTTCGTTGCGCGCTTAAGTTACCAGCGCGCTT
Source organism: Nomada fucata (assembly GCA_948146005.1). Taxonomy (NCBI): domain Eukaryota; kingdom Metazoa; phylum Arthropoda; class Insecta; order Hymenoptera; family Apidae; genus Nomada; species Nomada fucata. The sequence goes on from OX411275.1 coordinate 14,227,690, forward strand.
CCGACGCGGCTTTTCACCGACCCCGCTTAACCCGCCCGTGGTTCTTCGATAATTCATCCGGTTTGTTTGTACACTTCCGCGTATTTCTTACGTCTGGTTTAACTGAACCGTCTTCAGGATTGTTTCGCAAAAATTGTGTCCCTCGCGTGTTTCTACTGTGCGCTTTCTGAACTAGGTTGGCGGGTTTGTTCTCCTATTGGGACGAAATCTTAAGTGAAGTTATTAGGAAGTCCTTGAGGTTACAGGGAAGACCTGCCAGGTGGCTCGTCGTCAGAGGGAATTCGAACGGTCTTTCTTTGCGAATTTCTTTGCAGAATTTCTACCCCGCATTCGTTTGGATGGATCTTTGATAACTTTCATGAGGGTAGTAGACCGAGCGATAGAGCTCACAAGGTTTGCTACCTTTGACACGTGGATCCTATAAGTATTGTTAATAGTTGACGAAGTTTCAGTAGAGCTAGGCGAGACCCCGCATTTTTTCTCGTCGACTAGCAACGGTGGATTTCGCGTATCTATTTATATAAAATAGGACTTCGTTAAGGCCGCTAGATCAGGGGTTCACGTGTAGACCAACTCAATATTGTTCGAAGTATCACGCGTACATAACTATTGGTGCACAGGTTTCTTCGTTTCGCCGTGAATATTTAATTAATTTGGGGAAATATTTATGCTGTCGATCGAGAGTATCGATGCGCGGATAAACATTATGTTTAATATGTTCGTATTATCGCTGACTTAATTTTGTATCGGTAAAGGAACAGGATGCTTCGCGTTGCTCATGTTACAAGTGCTGGCACATTTTTGGAATCTAAGCGCTTGAAGTTCTCTTGTTAGCGCGAAGCATGGGATTGAAGGTAACGGCGGATGAGAGATAAGTGAATTCTCTCACTTTCGTGTTTTCCTTCTTGGCGATAAATTTCCGGGAAAAAACCTATCCGGATCTCCCGCCAGCCTTTTCGCCGTTTAACCTAAAAATTCATTAGATTATAATGCCATTAATGCTCATCTGCGCGACTGGACTTCTCTTCCGGTTATTCGGGTCCCGTGATAGCATTGGTATCACAGCCGGCTGAAACTTGGATTACAATTCATTTAGGTTTTCATCCGACTCAACAGATTCAGTTTTTAATCTGATCGCTTGGTATAATTTGAACGGTTTCGTATAGGACAATAAATCAAACTGATGACACCGAGATAGCATTGTATAAAGAAATTATGGAACGGTGATTTATGTACAGTAACGAGCCAATTAAGAAATTTCTATAAATTCACCATGCTTTTTGATAAATTCCAATAATTATTCCGTACCGAAAAATAAATGTAATATTTATTTAAAGGAAAAACATATAAATATAATTTAGCAGAACAAAATGCGAAATTTCTATAAAGTCACTCGCTTTTCGCGTAAATAAAATCAAAATTAACAATTACATTGTTTAACCATTCATGTATGCAATACTTAGTGTAACCTCCGTTTGTTTGAATAACATTAAAAATGCGGTTCGCCATCGACGAAATTCATTTTTCAATTGTCTCTGATTCAACAGATGTCCACGCCTCATTCGCCGTTTTCCTTCATTCAGTAATGGAGTTCTATTGTTTGCAATTGCTATCAACTTTGCTGGTAATGGTACCCTACAGATTTTCAATGGGATTCAGATCGCGAAGTTGAAACCGTGCGAATTTTCTGTACACTTGGGACAGAGGACACCTAAAGGTCGGTGGATTTCGTAAGCTATCACTCCAGGATTCTGGAATCCGTATTAGGGTACCTAGAGACCTGAAGGCCCCAACTGGTACATGAAACCATGTTCAGTATACCCTCCAGTCAGGATGCTCCAGTAAGAATGAACACCGAAACGTCGAAACATTTGAGACGCCTAGAGTTTGGGTGATCTTCGAAAGTCATGACTTCGGGATCACGAGGCTAACCCCAGGACACATAGAAGTTGAGGCCCCCTAAGAGGCATAAGTCCAGGATCGATTGACTAGTCCACGAAGACCTGGGAGTCGATGGATAACGGTAGACATGCCAGCTGAATCTTGCGACCATCTCCCCAGGACACCCAGACGTCGAAAGACCCCGACGATCATGACTCAGATTGGTCAGACGAATCTCGCAACACTCAGACGCCGAGGGACCTTTGTTATCCAGTTTGCGCATGTATGTCCGTGGTACTTAATCGACATCAATTTCTTTGGCGAAGAAATAGTGTGCATAATTCTGGTCGGTGGCCTCGTAACGACGTAATATCGTTCAGTTACTTGGAGTATTTTTATTACGTTCCTGCCGCGGCATGGCGCGTAAAGGAGGGTGGCCGGGGTACAGGCGACAGCGGTAGTCGAGGGGGCGGTTTTCTGGTCTTAGGAAGCCATGCTCACGATATAACGAGAGCCATTATGATAAGCGGATGCATAGATTAGACATAACTCGTTAACCCGGCTGTGCGCGGCGTACAGGATGAAAGATGAAGTATTAGGACTCAAGGGTACTTCTGTTTGACAAGAAATTAAAGGCGCTGTATCGCATAAATTGGTACAAACTCAGGTGAATAGAAATTTTTGGACGAACGTAAGGCGCTCGTGCTGCGGTTTTGTGGAATTCTTGTTTTAAAATATCGACAGATACTATCTGATTTGGTAAATGGAGAATTTATTTGTATTTTTCATTATGATTGATAAAATTTTCATGCAAGCATGCGTTTCACCATGCATGGGAACTATTGTATGAAGAGTTTCGGCGAGAGAACACGTTTTATGTATTAAAACGTTGTTTGCATTTCCTAAGGCAATGAGGCAAGGACCGTTGATTTTTATTTCCTCACTTTTATTGAACATTTCTGTGATTGGTTCAGTTTCACCCTTTAGTGTACACCACTTATACATTATCCACTATGGTTTGTACACTAGTGCACTTTAAGCGTACTAACGGTTTACTTTAACCTGCATATATTGAAAAGTACGATGCCGGGCCATTACGGCCATGAATTTCGCACTGCGAAGTTTCACTGATGGTCACCTGAAGTCCACGTCGGATTATTAATATTTATATTAGAACGATTATAAACCGAATCTTAAGACTGTATCTTCAGCTTTGTTCTTCTGAGTGCGCTGTCCAACAATTTCATCCTTTTCTTTTTTAATTATTATTACCACTGTTTTTTATATACTGAAGAAAATAATAAACGCAAATGAAAAACAAATCATCCAGAATGTGCGTCCAAATGTGACAGACTTCCGCGCTATCCACAATGGTCCGAGCCAAGTTCTGAATCCGATAGAATTATTATTATTTTTCTAGCAGGCTTGGATATAAATTAACGAAGAGTAATTCAATCACAGTTATAGAAATAATATTAGCAGAACAGAGTAAGAGTGCAGACCCGGCATCTTTTAACCCCGACGGTTAAAAAATAAGAACAACGATCGAACCAATTGTGCAACGAATAAGAGGAAAACGAGAAAACGACCGTACGAAATGAATGAAACCAACAATTCGGAAAGACAATTCGGCGCGCCGAAGTTAACACGGCCGTGACTTTAACCCATCGACATCTCGCGTTATTTAAGCGAAGAGAAGCGAGATACGCGAGAATGATAGCTGGCGTCTCTGTTGCGGCTTACAGATGGGCCACGGGCAAAGAAGATGCGAGCTCGGGGGTGTGGGACGGCCCATAAAATCGGGATGTTACGCAAAATATAACGAGCAACGTTCCGCCGTGCTGGCTGACGCTTCCGTCGTAATTCATCCGGCTCTCGCTTGCGTTCGCCTTCCCGACGACACCTGCGTCGGCAACTAAGCCCGTTAATTCTCGAGGTTGCGTCGCGCTTTCATCGCGGCCATCGGTTCCCGAGCGTCGTTCCTTGCTGCTACTTTTCCAGCTACGTCCTGCGTGCCCTGCTTCCCGATCTTCCGGCCGGGACGTGTCGCGTTACGGGCTAACTAGTCACACTTGAATCGTAAATTGCGCGTCCTTAAACCAGAAAACTGCTCGTCCCGTCTCCTCGGCAAGTCTCGAAGGCGCTGGGCATTTCGCAGCCTCTCGCGGCTGTCTGACACCGCCGCGCCCGCGTCAACCTAGTAGTATTAGCCCGTTCGAGTCGGCCCCAAGTGAAACGAGCCATCTACTTCGGACGCGACCCGCTTGAAGTATAATACTGTTTCGTTCGAAACGAGATGCGCCAGTGCAAACGTTGCGCCACGCGTGTATATTAACTCTTTGGGCACATATTTATTTCACGTACCGAGTTATTTGGGTACAATAAATGGGAGTATAAAGATAACTGAATGACACGTGCATGACGAGTGTGAGTCGTCGAATGTGTGTTCAAAGCGTTACCTGCGCGTGGTACCTGTCAACGATAACGAGCGGTCTACAGGTGAACCTTGCATCCTATTAACGTTGCATCCACGAGTTAAGAGTAGAGATAACACAATTCGAAGAATGAGGAATACTTAAAGGCGTAGAAAATTCAATTATTCTAGTGACAGACACACCTGCAGTTATATGGGTCCATTTTGGACAATTCCCTGCCGTTCCGAGGACTTTGTTTCTTTAAAGGTATTGTCCCAACGATGGTACGATACAGCGCGTTCGAAAAACGTCTATTAACCGGGGCAGCATGATATCCTAAGCCAGGCACGGTAGGAGCTTGCTAACTGGGCTAATATTCTCCATGCAAAAGATAGACTTTCTACGCGAATTCTCAATTCTTGGACGCGGCGGAATCATGCAAACGAGCCAGATCTGATAGAGTATGAACGAACGACGCAAGGGTGACGGAAAGCGACCAACACAAGCCTGCCGACGAACAAGGAGAGAAGAAGAGAGAAAGAGAGAGAGGGAAGGTAGGGGGGGATAAACCGTGACAGGGTGAACGAGAAAAGGGAGGAAAATGTAAGGTCCATGGCGTGCTAGCCTCTAGTCTGGGCACACGTACCACGGCAATTAAAAGAACCGACAGATGTCTCTCTTTTACCGTCGGGTTTTATTTCGTTACGACGACAACGACGACGTCCACGACAATGACGACGCAGGCGACCAGAATGCGTCTCGCGTATTTAAATTTTCCTCCGGCGTTCCGCCTGGAATTCTTTGATTAGAAGAACCGTTGCAGGTACCCGCGATTACCTAAGTACATGTTTTTCTTCTTTTTAAGTAGACACTACGCCCGCTGGCCCTCCTCTGTTTTTTCGTACGCTAACTCGCTGCGCGCTTTTACGCATAGAATGCTGTCTCGCGTGAGCGCCGCGGTGCCACGAGAAAAGGTGCTGAGAAAGTGGCTGCGGAGGTATTCCAGTCCAACATTGTTCGTGCTTATGATCTTCGAGGCGGGTTCGCGCGGGTCGGTAAGTATTGTCGTGTTCAGGACGATGGAACGCTGGAATTAGATTGCGTCCTTTTTGCCAGTGCTCAAACAGTGGAGCTACCGAAGCAGTCAGGGTTGCTGCTGGGGACCGTGGCTGGGCGTTTTCGCCGACGAAAAACGTCGCGGACGATGCAGGATGCTGGTTTGCACACACTTTTGAAACATTCCCTCGCGGGGGTCAGGTTCGTCGCGAAGCCACGGAAGGGAACTCCAACGTTTTGAAATGGGAACATCGTCGCACTTTCATGCGTATATCCCGTTTGCTGTTGCACGGGTGATCGTTCGCAAGTAACGGTTTCGGTTGGGTAAATTAGATACATCAGTTACGCTTTTCTTCCGCACTGAATTTGTCCTAATAACGCTTGCTTATTAGTTGTTTATTGTACCTGTAACACGTGCGAGCATCTCTATTCCGCTTAAAAAATTGTTGCTTTTGGAACTTGTCTTAGAATGTTGCTCGACCTTCTATTCAGTACGTCCTGTGGTGCAGTGCGGCTAATCGTTAGTCCGTCCAGATCTGTTCATCTCATTCGCTTCGACGTTCGAGCTGCCGTATCCATCGGCTATTCGAAAACAGGCATAGCTGAAAGACAATGGGAGACAAACGACACCTCCGTCAATCACTCCGAGTCAGAGAAGTCGGGGCAATTACTGCAACGTGTCTCAGCTATAATACAACGGGGCTAACTCGATAGCGATTCCATACGGCACCGATCCTCCAATTTCACTCATCCAGCCAGCCCTTTGCTAGCCGGTGATTCAACGAGAAATATCGTTCGGCCGGCAATAAATGTTTCGCCCCGCGGTGCTGATAAAACGCGACACACATACCGTCCGCCCGAGCCCGCGCGGCTTCTATATTTTTTCTCCTCGGCGCGGTGACATTTTTCAAAAGGCGCGGATATCATCGGGGACCAGCTAAATCATTCGGCCGCGCGCTCGTGCACGGTTCACCCCGTGCTGGAACACGGCAAACACGGCCCCACCCTCGCCGCCCTCGAAAACACTCCGGCCACTGTCGGGGAACCGGTGATTCTCGTTAGTGCTTGCTCATCGAAAAAAAGTTGGGCGAAAAAGTACCGAAATAAAAAATAAAACAGCAGGAAAAAAACAAACAAAATCAAATAAAAGGGAGGGGGTTTGGGCAGGGGCCAGGTCAGGAGGGTGGCGACACGGAAGTGGTGTGCGGAGACAGGCGGTTGAGCGCGCGTGTACGTGGATTACCGTGGACCGAATGTACGAGTGGACCGCGTGTGGTTCTCTGAGATTAGCCTCGGCTTTATATCGGGATTACATATGTAAAACCATTAGGTTAAATCATTTTTTAAATAAACGCAGCCTATCCCCTTTCACCGGTGGCCGAGCCGGCGCCGGGACAGATACGAGACCGGACTGCAACAACCCTTCCCGAATCAGGGGGTGAGTTGCGGGACCGTGCGTGCCGCTGAAATATTCCGCGGCACGTGCGACACGTGCTTCCGGATCTCTGATCATTCCCGTTGGAAATTCTTGAGGATCAATTCCAAAAGGGCATTACCAGTTGCTGCGTTTTGCCACCTTGGAAAGCGATCCGAGCGATCTTCCATTCGGGGACGCTCCCCTCTGACGAACGGACGCAAACTGCGGCCGATTGTTACAGTAGTTTTGATATAATCGTAATTATACAATGATAAACAGAAAGCGAATCTCTAGTGATGGTTTTAGTTTTAAATGCGGCTCAATGCCGTTTTTGCACTTCCAGTTCGCGCTGTTCGGTCGCGTGAATAATTTCGTCGCCGAGTTACAATGTTTGCTTACTGGGAAGCTCGCGTACTGCGTTCAAAATTTAATCACTTCGAAGTTTCCGGAGGAGACTTCTGCTGGAACGAGTTCGCATCGAAATTGCCCCTCCATTGAATAGAAAAATAAAATAATAATCAATAAAATATTCTCCCCCGCGCGTGCATCATCGAGATTCACGCCGTCCTCCTTTCACGGGGACAGACTCTCGTGGAGTGGCAAGCATCAGAAACTGGAATCAAGTCCCGAACGAGGACACAGCATTAGGGGTTTACGAGGTGAATACTCGAGGGACGATTCGGAGGAACGTTTGTTGGAAGCGGAGTGGCTGGGTCGAAGAGTGGGGCAGGTAGCGCGGGAGGTGAAAATTATTCATAAACGTAGGCCGGTTCGCGATGCAAGGGGGTAGAAGAGAGACAGGAAATGGGGTGCAGAGCTCTCTCTGGTGGTATGCCGCGTACAGAGACCGAAGCTGAAATCTACCGAATATTAAGGTAGGGAAGGTCCTCCCAGACCGCATAATAAACACATAACGGTAATCCTTAAAACAATAATTAGCCGCGAAAGCCAACCAGCAGGCGACGATCTTCCGGTGGCGTACGAAATAACGCGCTGGTTTCGTAGTCCGTTTGCCGAATTAATGCCGCGATTCGCGATGCCACGTCGCGACTTACCTACTCCGATCCAACTTATACGCACGAAATTGCACCTTCTTCTTGTAGGGGTTATCCCGCCGAGCGTTTGTTCTGTGGAAAGGCAAACTGCGACGAGGAGGGCTAATTGGAAGAGCCGTGGGGTGTAAGCACGACTTCTTGACTTTCAAAAAAAAAAAAAGAAGGGAGACGATAATAGTACTTGAGAGTGACTTTCATAATGGTAATCGGAATCCAGATTAGTTCTTAATTTATGAATCGGTCTGATCGCGGTTTGGAAAAGATTGCTTCTAATATATGGGTATCGAATCGGTAACAGGATATGAAATGTATTAATAAGGACGTAACAAGATTTCGTTATCTCGAGTAGCTTGATTACAATTATTATGTAAAGGAAGAGTGAACACGGGAGTGAACACGACATTTGTTGCAGAACAGATATATTGTATATAAAGAAAATGGTAAATGAAGTTATTAAAGGTTTGTTATCTGATAACAGGAACGATTAGTATATTAATTTAAATGAAATTTTGCTAACTCTTTTGGAGATATGAATGCAGGATCTAAATGGGGATAATTTTTTCGGAGAGCATGTGCAGGGTCATGTCGTTGATTTTCGTTAACAATGTCAAAATATCAGTAATAAGATTGATGAATAACAAGTCATAAGAGAGATGCTATTTTTCGAATAAGTGTAAAGTATTTAGCATATATTTATTATTTACACCAAATAGAAAAGCTAAATAAAGGGGTTCTGGTCCGAACAAGCCAGACGCGAAGTTTTACCCACGCTTAGAATCAGAATTATTTTGGAATGACCAATAGGGTGGTACACAATTGGGGAATTACTATTGTTGGGAAATTTCTTTAAATACATAGCGCGTCATAGAGACCACTTATATTTTTTATAAACGCACAAAGCATCTACTCGTTGAAAGGAAACAAGCTCGAATATTATTTGTTTTATAAAAGCTTCTAAATTTTGATTCGACAATTGCAAATAGTAAATACATATATTAATTTACCACCGAGAAATGCACGACTTTTAATGAAATTCTGTTATTTCTACCTAGATCGATATAGTAACCGAATTTCATTTCCCGCACAAGAAAATGTATCAATAACAGGCGTCTTCTTTCACACTGAATTTGAATGCAGAACGATGTAAGTGGATCGCGGGGCTAAGAATAAAATCCGAGATTCTCGTTGTCGTTTAAGTTTTAACTTTTCCGAGGGGTCGAAGAATTCTCGGGCGAAGAGGAAAGAAAGAGAAAGAGAAAGGAACAGATCTGGATGCCGGAGGCCGAAGAGTGGAGGCGGCGCAAAGTGGTAATAGTTTTAATCCGGTGTCTTGAAGTCGGGATTTGGTGGCGTAGCAGTTAGTGGCTGCTGGTAAGTCCAAGCGAACCCACTTCGCGCTCTGATATCATAATCCGAATAATCACTATTATTGCTGCCATTTGCTTAATCCAAAGCTCGGTGGCTCGCATTTCTACGCTTCGAAGCTTGGTGTCTGCTGGCCGACGAGGACGCCTGGTACGCTGTATCGAAACTATTTTCATTTCGGTACTTCTTGCTTCGCGTTTCATACTATTTTTACTCGCATCTGTGCCCAAGCTCTACGACAGCCCAGTTCATTGTAGCGTATAACCCGGTAGTAATCGAATTTCATTCCAACGAGTATCGGTTACTGTGTAATACATGCGATCTAAACGCGATTACGCGTCCTCTCGAGGAACGAGGAAGAGAGGAAGAGAGAGAAAGAGAGAGGGAGCCGAAACTTTCAGTTCTTTGCGAGCAAATATTTGTCCACGGTGGTAGAAGTTTCACAGGCAATAATGCATAAACTCCATTTAGCTATGCTTAAGCCGGCCAGAAGGTGGGCGACATTAAATCCCAGAGATTCGTTCTAACGGCCGCGACTATCTTACAAACTGTCGCGCGGTTCTTTTGTATCCATGCACTTAACGGAAGGTACGCGTGCGTTCTTATAAATTCTACCGATCCCGGCCGCGGTGGTCCGCCCGGGAAGCAAGGTAGAATCGCTTAAGTGAAATAACGAAAAAACTTTAGCATAAACTGCCGCTCTTAATTTGACCAGTTTGTTCAGCCTGGTCCCGCGGTTCATGGGGCTAAACGTTTCGTTCGTTTCCGGAAAAACTTCGGAATTATGAATTAGCGGGAAGTCGGCAGGAAGGCATTTATTCCGGACTGTACTTATTATGAAATTATAATGCAAAAGACAACTTGGAGCAAACGGTTACCCTTTTACCCCGCTGAATTAAGTAGCATCGCCGTTCACCGTAATTCAAATTAATTAGAATCTTTCTTCCGCTCGTTGATGGCGAGATACCATCAGCCTGCCAAGGCTAACTCTCTTTCGTTAAGTAGTAAGTGATATTTAAGACGGAGTACGGGCGGAAAATCGGCGGCTGTTAATTGAAGATATATAATATAGGGGCGACGAGGAAAGCAAAATATTGAACTGACACGAACGAACTAGGAGAAAATGATGTCGACACTTATTCAGTTCTCCTCGGTAGTGTTCATCTATTGCATGAAATATGGTGATTTTTTTTGTGGTTAATAAGAATGATGTGCTGACACGTTTGAGCATCGTCACAGATGTACGCCGCGTAATATAGGCATTGCAGATACGTAAGAACAGTAAATAATGGCCGGAAATATTCGATGAATTGAATAGAAGATTACTTGACAGCATACGTGTGTGTGCCAGAGAGAGTGCAGAGTACGCCAAAAAATACTGAATATTTTAACGTAACCGATACCGTTTCCAGATCACTAACTAATAGTTCGAACGCATATTCGTAAATAAGGAATGCCAATGGCAGAATAATAACCGTATTTCTAAAATAACGAAGGACGATTTTTGTTTTGTTTAAATCAACAATTGCAGTTGTCAACAATGGCAGGTCGTAATTTGCGCAAGACTTTAAATGCACATACGTAAACGCAGAAACCGGCATGCAATCTATTATAAACATTCCTTGCGATTCCGTGTAAAACGAAACAAAACGCTCGTAACAAAAGTGGGATTAAAAATAAGAAACCTCGTTCTTCCGTCCGACGCCAATGTGCACTGGAGAAAGTCTTTCGACGCGAACCTATCGACGGAACGACAGCGCCGTTCGTGATGATATCACAGCCCGGTCGAATTCGGTTTGGCGCGAGGTATTAGAAAAAATCCGCGGTGAAATTAGGTATAATCATGAACCGCGGCTAATTGCGTGATGCTCTAATCACCCGAAAGATTAGACAGGAGAACGAGAAGATGCCACGGCATAGGCGGCGCGGAGGGTAATGTTACGCGAGGCAGTAGTCTCGGTGGCATGTGTCGTTGATGAGGCGGTTAGTATTCAGCAGTGCTTTCCGGGCCTGGAACTTTTGAAAACTAACCGAGTAAAGCCACCTTAATTCCATAAGAGGGAGGCCAAAGGGGTTCGGGCGTCATCGTAACACCCTCTTAATTACAGGATATTAGGACGCCCACAGGAGCCACGGAGGTGCAGGAAGCCAGATAGTGCGATTTATTATTCGCGATCTACCTTATCTCGCTTTTTAGAAGCCGGATTTCTTGGCCTGTAAACTTCCCACGCCTCTCCCTCAGATTGATTTCGCGGCCTGGCTACTGGATCTCATTTCGCGTTGATTGCAAGCGACGAACGAAAATATGTATTTTCTATTTCTATGTTCCTTTTATATAATATCTAGGTGGAGGGGATTGGGGATGAAAGCGACATTATGGTTTTGAACGGGGTGTGAAAAAAAAAAATTGAAGGGCCGTTCTACTTTTAACTGATAGTATTGGAAAGTTTAGGTACCTGGTTACAACTATGCGTGGTGCTTTTAATCTTAAATTGTGTGGACTTGCCTTATTTCTCGCTTTGTCAAAAAGGTTCATTTTGGCCCTTTCATAAATTCGTTGTATCGAATGGGACATCGATATTTATTAAACTTTCGTTTCTTGAATACACTGCTCTTAACATGTTCTAACTGCTATATCGAATATTTGAATTTGGTATTCTGTTGAAACGAAAGTTGGCGAATATGACATGCTACATACAATGATTGTCCAATGAACAATTATTCAGATAATTCTGTAGTCAATAGAAGTATCGTACTACAAATACGAAGGAATATAGAAATATGTAGCAGTGAAATTTGAATGCAAAGAATGAACTGTTCGGTCGGCAGAAAGTGTTAACAACGAAAGGGCATGCACGGCATAAATGAGTTTTGACGAAATGCGACTTACAAGCACGTTTCACTTTGGAACCTGCCATCCCTCTTACGCTTTGGAAGCTTCATGATAACTAGGCCCAGGTTGCTGTACAGTGCTAACTGCGTGCCGATCTCGTTAACCAATATGTGCTTTATCTCGAAGACTGGTAAGTCGGATGGCACGAGTTTCTGAAACAAAAGAGATATGGCGGTTAATAACAGCAAAGTATTTGCACAAACGTTCCGTCTACTCGTAGCTACACGTTCTTTCCGAATTATACATTGAACTATTCACTCTATCATTCGCAACGTCGTTATTTGTACAAATATTGGAAGATAAATATAACGATGGATTGTAAAAGGGGGTACATTCCGTGTCGCTACAAAAATTTCTCGTCGAAGCATTATACTTTTTAAATTATAGGTAACAGCAATAAGGTTTACACTTCTGGTTATTACCAATAAAAAAAGAAACTTCGCTGCAAGGGCAATAAACGACAAGTAGGATTAGATAAAAGTTTCATCGTTTGTATCACGAGCGGTATTACAATTTTAATTTTCAGCCGTAACGAGATATTCCGAGCGGCCCCAAAAATTCCACTTTCACCCTCGTCAAGCATCGTCTATCGATTAATAAACTTTATAATACGATCCTGCTCCTCGTTTGTTTTCCAGTTTGATTTTTATCACGGCGGTCCGGGAAAAAGGCAGGTGCACGACAAGCCTGCTTTCCCCTGCCATCACCCTCACTGTCGGGATTTCTCTTTAACTTCCCCTTGCCCCGGCCCCGACCACCCCCCCCATTCGCCCCGATATTTAATTTCGAAGTAAGTTCGCGAACGCGAACATCATTACAGGTCGGCATCCCCGCAGGTGGGGTATCGGCGCGTATCAAGGGGCAATTATTTTTTTTACCCGAGGGTAGTTTTTACCAAGACGATGAACGAGACACGACGCTATCAAATGTACTCCTTCTCCGTTCTTTGATGCTTCAACGACGAAAATTAAGGGACAGGGTGTGGTGTGTACCTGGGTTAAGCATAACATTCAGGGATACGAGGAGTAGCGAAATGTATCGTTCGTATTGTTGATTGAATGCCGTAAGAATTCGAGGAGCGTCACGTTTAACGAAAATCTGTTTTCAATCAAATCGGCCCTATTTACGTCTCCGTTCCAGCGTGTTTGATTTTCGGGGGAGGGCAAGTGCGAAGCCGAGCACGGCGTACCATCACGGAAGCAAAGAGAGTCTAGTACGTTTAAAAGTTTTCTTCTCATTAAGACTTATTCTCAGGGGACCTCGCTGGCACACAGCGCGAGGAAGAAAGAAAGAAAGAAAGGTGGACGTTGGACCTGCCCATCCCGTACTCTCTCTCTTGCAGTTAGAAACACATTTATTAACGGCAGCTCATCTCATCCCGCTGTTAAGTACCAGTAAGAGAGTGCTCTCCCCTTCGTTATCCTCTCAGCGCGAGTTCTCATTCACTTTGGTAGCTGTCTACTGTCCCGTTCAGGGGTGGAAAGAAAAAAGACGTCACATCGTCGACGCCTTATTAATTCGGGAGCCGAGGCTGTAGCAAGGAGGAAGGTGTCGCGGGAGAGGAGCCCTTTGAAGAAATTAAAAGAACAGAGGGTATAATGTGAACACATCCATCCCCTGGCCCCCTTTTCTCTCTCTTTTTTCCTCTCCGACTCGCCCCCCGTCTTCTGCTCCTCCCCCCCCTCTCTCTCTCTCTCTCTCTCTCTCTCTCTCTATATATATATATATATATATATATATATATATATATTGCCCGTTACAGACTAGACGCCATTAACTCCACTGTTTCACGCTTTTGCTAAATGCCAGTCAGGTGGACGTCTTGAGCCTTGTCACGGTTTCTTAAAATCCGACGTACACGCTTATTTCTCGATCCTTTGTTTTCGTTCCCCTTCTTCAACGTCCTCTTCCTCGGGGCAAGGATTCTCCGGCCGTTACCTTTCAACGTTAATGCGAATTGCTCTTCTGTAGGGAGATTGCCCGGCTGAATCCGCGTTGAAACGCGCATCCAGGGAAACACTTGTGGCGGATGCGACGAAAGATATAATACATCGCAGAGCAACGGACAATGGGGATGGCTCGCCAATGGTATTGGATCAGCCAAGCTTGTCATTCAATTGAACATACTCACGCGTTAAGTTGGCACGGTTCAGCGTCGAGTCTGAGCCTCAATGCCAATAATCATTCGCGGTTATTATTTTACTTCATTCGACAAAGAAAGCGAACAAACGGGAATGCGATGTTAGAATGATCGCTGTAATACGCGCTTGAAAGGGGGTAAGAATATTCTTGTTTTAAGTATACTGGACAAATGGTTGTTAAGCTGATACAGTACTTGCGCACCTCACGGAAACAATTTCCACCTAGACTTATTAATTACAAGCCACCCTTAGGAGCTCACGGTGTTACACGTACCTACGAATGTTTAATATCTAAATAGAAAGTTTTAATGGACGCTAATGTCGCGCTAATTTCTCAGCGGGACACACGTAAAGACATATTGCCTGGCGTAACAAGGAACCGTCGGATTTTGGTGGAATGAAAAAGGGAAATACGGCAATCCTGCGTAGCCGAAACGCCAGCGAGTCGGCCGAGCAAAGATGGCAAACGGGAACGTTAGCCGAATAATGCAAAACAAACCTCATCTGAGATATAGTCTGGCATTTGTCCATATTAAGGTGCGCTATAAAGGTTCCTGGTGCTTTCGCTCCGCGTGTGTACGCGTGCGTGCACGCTTTGAAATTATGTAGCGGGAGCATCAGTCGTCATTAGTCAGTTCCTGCCGCATTCCGGTGTTAACTATGTGTATCTTGAGCACCCGTTACGTAGCCATTTATCAGCGAGCAGTACGTACGCGTTATTTTCCGCACCAAGATGCACAGCGTGGAAATATTTCAGACCGCCGTGACGTATCGTCTCTGAATTCATTGCTCAATTTGCCGTTGTATTTTTCTGTTGCATACACATAAACGTCAGAAACGTTCACACTTCAATCACTGATAGTACATGAACGTACGCATTTTCCCTCGTTTAAAGGGACACGATACAAGGAGGTGCTGCTCATCGGGAGGATCCTTTAATGGTTGTTTCTTCGCACAGGAATGCAATGAATGTAACTCCTATGTTCTATATATTACAACTGAATTTGATTCACCTCGAGATAATGTTTTTGTCGCATAACATGTTGCTTTATTGCGCAACAGGAGCATACAATGCACAGGATGTCTCTCCTGATATTACTAACTTGATTTACGTCACTATTGTCGTCCGTGGCGAAAAATGTTTGAGATAAAAGTTGCATGGTTTCGAGGCGGGTATATTCAATTAATTCAAGTATTCTGCCCGCGGTACACTTTCAATCGAAGCACGATGCGTGCATACCGCCAGTGGTCGGCGAAAAGGAGAAAAACAAAAATGAATATTACACGGGACATAGTTGGTGCACATAAGTCAATACAAATACGTCCTTATACATTTGCCCCAGTGAGGAAACTTCGACCCGTCATTGTTTCGCTGCCAGTCTTTCATCGTAAGCGACACACGCAACTTTATATTAAGCCTAAGTTCTAAACTAATAAGACAACAGCCACGGTAGGACGATCAGGGAAAGAGGAAGGACGCTGCTAGAAGGGTCCAAGTTTCGCTGTGCAGCTACGAAGCGGGTCACCGATTACGACGTTGATCGTCTACGAGAGAGAACCAAATTGGATAAGTTCAAGCAGCTTCTTCGCCGACTACTTAGACCATTACTCTCCAAGAATTTCAATTAGGCATGATTTTCGAATTTACAAATCCTTCAGGCATTTTGAACAAGTTACGTTCCTATTACGGGGGTATACAGGGTGATTCACGGAACTTGACCGCCCCGCGCAGCGCGTAACGTAAGCGATGCGGATAAAACTGTGTCGTATAAAAGTTTCACAGCATCGTACTGACCTTCGCCGTGAAAGGTAACGAAAACGGTTGGTCCAGTTATAATCGAGCCTCGTCGGTACCTACTGTGACCGATACCCATAACGAATCTGTATCAGCTGACAGACTTCCTTGGTGGCTGAATTTCAATTTCAATCAGTTACATCGATACCCAAGCTCTCACTTTCTTCAGATCTAATCACTTATTCGCAAATTCCACTCGCTGCTGTACCGAAGACTGTTTCAATTACATTTGGAACGGCCGAACCGGACGCACTTACTCCGTTAAACTTCAAACGTCGTATTTAAAGGAAACGACCGACCACGGAACAGATCTAATTGAAAGATGGCACGATAATCAAACGTACATGGTAGCCGAAGAAATTAGGCCTCCCAGGCCTCGACGCGTATCGCCCGTTTCTAAACGTTGATACACGGTTTTCGTCGCAGTAGAATAGGACGGTCTGCGTTAGACGAAAGCTGACGGCAGAGAGGGACAGGATGTTCCACCCGGTATACACGTTGTTTTCAGCCAGAACGAGGAGGAGGGCGGCCCGTTAGGTGGTCGACGTCGGGTGTAAATTTGCATTGAACGAAATGAGGCGCTATGGGGCATTCCAGTCCGAAGTTAATAGCTTCCCAACGATTAACTGTATCTCCCAACCCACCTTGTCTACTCGGCCTGTTCCTCTCTTTCCCCGTGGCCGTTCATTCGACGCGTCGCGTCGCGCCCGTTCATTCTGTCCCTTTTCTTCGAGTCTCCCAACTACCCTTGCGTTGTCTCCCCTCTCGCTTACCCTTCGCGGACTCTCGCCCCGCGTCACATCGTACTTACCTATATCGTCCCCCCCCTCTGATAATGTATGTTCCAAAGGTTGCGAAATAATTGACTTCGTCGGGCCAACTGCAGCCGTTCGATTGCCGGTACGTCGTTTGATGCAAAAGAATCGTCGCGCCGCGCTTTGCGATAACTCGCTCTTCGGTGATGTTAAATTTTTTTAGGGGGGAGGAGAGGGTGGATTTTTTAAATCGAAATACACGCGAAGAAGGTTTGACGTTGCACGTAGAGAAGAATCGCGTGCAGGTGGTAGGTGCAAAAGGCGGTGCCTACCGCGGCCGCAGCCAATAGTTTCCAGACACGGAAAGGCGCCACGGGGGTTATAGGGCATAATTTAGTGGACAGTTTGATATACAAACAATCTTTAATGAAATTCTTGGTGTTCATTAATAACGCATTACAGCCTCGTGCGGCACCGGCGCCAGTGTCGGCATCGGTACCCGGGAATCCCATACCCTCAACCCCTCCTTTCGGTCCTCGTGCTCCGCTGTTCTAGCTTCCCTCCACCTTCTATCGCGAGGTCCTCCGACACCCTTTATCGTTCCTGTTCACGGCCGACTCTAAAGATCGTTGCCGATCGCAAATTTTCGCGCGGGTTCCGTCAACGAGATTCGCGATTCGTTTTCATTCGAAACGACGAATCGAGGTAGTATAGGGCAATTTGAATGATCCTTTGGAATCGTTGGGAAATATACGTAAATGAAATGCGTGGCTGTTCAAATGTCTTTGGCTTCTGATAGCGGCGTAGACAGGAGCAGTGCCAACATTTATATTCACTTGTCGGATGATAAATGATTGATCGCGACGTACACGTAACGCAATGCGATGCTATTGGCGATAGATTTTGGGTTTGAACTACTTTTTTGGGGTTTTTATATCAATGGAAGGTTGTGTTACCTGTAATTATGTCTTTCTGGGTAACATTTTAAAAAGGCCATCGCAATTTATTCTTTCGACAACGCTGTCGCCACGGATTGCTGACAACGTACGGGTACTTTACTCTTTGTTCAGCGCGATCGTCGACCTGACTCGACAGCCACGCGTCGACATCATTCCACTGTTCACTTCTATCTATTCAGCAGCCGTTGCCAACAAGCTGCACAAATTTTTGCTACGCTATTGCAATTAGCCTGACGGTTGGCATGCAACGTCTAATGAAATAGTGGTAGGCACGCAACGCTATTCGTCCACGTACGCGGTACGTCTCTTTCCGCCGTCGGATTAGCCGTTACGCGGCGAATATCCGTCGTGCCTGAATAGTTAAGAAATGTGAGAAAAGTGACCAAACGGCGGACGATTAATTCCCCGGCCGTCGGTGGGACAGTGACGAAGGCTAATAGACACTCCGGTGCAACGGCGAAACAGCAGTTCGTTTTGGGGTGGACGATACCGGCGGCTACGGTTAATGAATCGACGTAATCAGGGGTGCGGGGATCAAGCGACGAATGACAATCGAGTTTTGTATTAATGCCCGACAATGCCGCACCCATGGTCCCTACGCGGCGTATACGACACTCACCATCAGCCTGATCGTTCGTTTAATCAAGCGAGCCGCTAACACGATTAACTTATTGCGTATTCCCGTCACCCTGTGTACACGTGAGACACGAATCAGCGATACACAAACCCAACACCCATTACACTGTCGTTCTATTGTATACCGTCCTCTCTATCCGACAGCTTGCTTTTGTTTCCTCCTCTCTGTTTACCCACCTGTCGCGTTACGTGTGCCGCTCTTTCCGGCGAATCATTGGGCGTTTTCCTCGGGCCATTTCATCGAGCCAATTCGCCGGTTTTCCAATTAAACGCCACTGGGGCCCACCTTGACCTGTTCCAGTTAACTGGAGCGTCTTATTTTCGCTTTTAATTATTCAGTGAGTTAGTTTGAGGCTAGGTAAGCCGCGGTCGATGGAAGGGGTAGTTAAAAAATGTTGAATGTTCTTTGGGAAACGACTTGTCACATCTTACGCATCGAAGCCAGTCGTCCGTTTCCGATATACGTAATAATATGGACGCACTGCGTGCTGTACCCCGTATTCTCCAACGGAAATAATAGTTAACGCGGCTTGTAAGCAATGTTAATTATGTGGGATGAATGTAACCACCGTGTAGATGACGGTTCGTATGAGTGACCCGAAGGTTTAGAGAGTGCGTTTGCTGTTTGAGAAAGGGGACGAAACGCGTGAAGTGAATTCTATCACATATCTGTTCTTTACTACCGCTTTCCTTACAATTATACTAATGAAGTAAAGCAAAATCGGGGCAGGCATGCAGCCTATAATTTCATATTCTGAGACCGAATTATCTCACACGAAATTACTCTATTTAAAAAATGAGTATACCTAGCATTTTCTTACACTTATCGTTAGCTACGTTCTTCGACGGAATTATTTCACAAAGTTTTCTGCGCTGGAAGAAATCCATCCGGGCGTTGACCCCAAAAAATTGCCCCCATGGATTCAATGCGTGCGTAAAGCAGCAGAAGCTGATACTTGAATTCAAGTCCTGATTACCAGATTTTCGACTCCTTCGAATCAAAGCGAAGCTCCACACTTCAAGTATCTCACTTCTTGCTCACTGCTGACAGAATATTGCTGCCCGCGGTGTATTTCGTGCCGAATTCGAAGCGCGAAGAATCTTGGCGCCCACGTTCCCGTGCACGGGACGCGCATGAACGACAATGTCCACGTCCGGTGATTGGCCGGAAGCGTGAGAATATAAAACTCAGTAGACAAGAAGGCGATAAAAATTCTTCGAGTCGGCCATTCCGTTGACAAGAAGTCAACCTATCGCCCGCACAACGGTCGTAAAACCGCACAAAACAATGAACGCGGCCCGACAGAAACGACCGATCTCCGCCATTTGACGCTCGATATTCGGCGCAATCGTGATCGTGGCAAGATCGAAAAAAAAAATGGGGACGCTCGCAGAAACGGAACAGGATCAAACGGCCCTTGATGGGTCATTATACTTATACGACACGCAGGCCTTCAATCTTTTGTCCCGTACACCATCGTGGCAACCGCACTTTCAAAAGTGGAGACATGTCCGAGGTTTATGCCACGATGAAAGTGCCCACGAGACAGCGCGAGGCGCCAATGTACACGCACGCACGGGCACGGCACGCGCATAAACGCGAACGAATGCTCGCAAACACCGTGCAATGTAAAGATCGGTAGGTGGAAAAGGTTATGCCGGACGGACATCAGCTTGGATGCCGAGGGAAACGAAAGGACGCGAGGCAGCAGAGAGGAATGATATCATCGGTGGCGCTCCGACTATGGGGGACGATATAGAATTTTAATATAGTGGTTTACGAGCGCGATTGTCCGCCATTTTACGGCCGCTATAGGGCTGCCATTTGAATTCTTAGATCTGCATACTTTGTGGAATTGCGCGGTCCGGCTGGCACGACGATGGACCCACCGGCACGAAGCCAACCCGTGCATCGGTTGGATCTCGCACTTTCTCGTCCCGTTGCTGTCGTTTGTTGCAGCCTATCCGGTTAAGTATCTTGGACGTCCCTGTATATTACGGCGGAATAGCTGAACATCAGGTGTACTAATGGGTAATCCACTTTTTCATCATTCAATTCGGGGAAATTGTTTCGCACGTTGGCCAATTTCACCTGATCGGTCTTTGACAATCATTTCACTTGAAGGTATGGTCGAACCTCGAACAAGGGGTTAGGGAACAGAACGGTTCAAGATAAAGCGAGCAGTCTATTAATATCAGATTATGTATCTCACTTTGCTATCGTACGAACTACGAAAAATGCTTGTAATATTTAAAAAATTGTTTGTCTTTAATCCAGATTCCTCTGTACGACGATCCGCAGTGCCGAATGGTGTTCAATGTGCGACCGAAATTCAGAAGGTATGTCGACAAAATTTCGTACACGATGAGCTCGTTACGCACACAATTTAATAAAGCGTCTTGCCCGCAGGTTTTGTCCGCGCACGTTCCAGGGCAAATAGACACGGCGACTGCGTTTCCTTCACGATAGAAGAAGGATTGAGGGAATATATTCATATTACGCTCCATAGACGCGGGCAGAAGGTCATTTGATTACCATAGAATTCGAGTTTCTTCGAACCAATGGTGGCGATTATTAATTTTTTCACGGCACGTTTCACGAATTCTCGACCGGCGAATGTGATCGATGTGAAACGGGAACGCTTTCTGTCCGGCGAAAGTGACTTACGATTGTTATTACCATTTGGAATAGCCGTTCGGATCGTTTCGTTTCAGGATGAACAACCTAATAATGTAACTGCGGGAAGATGACGTATATGCTCCCTTTATTGATACCAGATACACGGAACTTTATTGCGACATTACCGCGAGAATTATTGCCGCATTTAAATTCGGAATTTCCATCGTTAGCTTATTAGAATCATTACGGCAGACTTATTCCGTACTGGCGATATTTTATCGCGCCACTTGAGCCAAGCTTCCTTACCGGCTTCCAAAGTGGCCGGGCGTTTTAAAATGGGGCTGGTCTCGTAGGAGAAAAAAATAGCGTCTAATCTTATAATTGTTTGCTAAAAACTCCGGCCGCTGTTCCAAATAACTCTGTTGAGTAATTGCGAAAATAATTCAACGCAGTGCTTTTAATCTCATATTACCGCCTGTTCTGCGCTTATGTGAACCGCACATCGGCCAAATCGGTAAAACTCCACCTCTGGAATTTTGTCGAACTTTGTCGTCAAATCGCTTGATCGGCTCTGAATATTTGACACGCGAAACAAATTTTCTTATTCGCGTTCCACGCACGTTCTTCTCGACGGTGTTAAGCTTCTACATTGTAGAACACCAGTGATAGCACAAACGGACGTAAGTCTTTTAAAGACAACGTTCCAGGTTCAGATTGATTGACGATCAACAGCAAGAACGATCGGAAATGCATTAAGTATGGATCATCGAGCTGTCCATTTTTAATAACACCGCTTGCGAAAACAATTCTAACGATACACAATCCCCTTACCCACGGTTGACGATCGGCCTCAGTAATCTTTTTCTATGCCCCAAATTGAAACAGACTTGAACCGTCGTATTTTCATAAAACACCCATAGGAACGTCGTATCCATTAACGAACCGTGTCCGAATTTCCGTACGAATTTTCCCCGACGCCGCGATAGGCGGCGTAATCGTTGGGCCGAAAGTGTCATAGAAGCGCCGCGACAACAAAAAGAAACGAACGAGGCCCATAGACGTTGGAACGACGGGGGGGAAAGGAGAGCGAAGAACAAGGAGAGTCTCGCATCCCGCTCCCTCCAGCCCGCGATATAAGCCGTATCAGTTATAATTTACAATGTTATGGCGATTTTATGTATATCTTGCCAGAGCTGTGCTCCCCCGCGCTGAGAAGTATTATTTAAATTAAACGGGGCTAAACTAAGCGAACCGGCGGCATCGAAGTGGCGGTAAGAGAGGTGCCGCGGCGGTATGCAAATTATTATCGCGGGGCGATAATTTAAATGCATATTTCGCCTCCTATATCATTTTATTATTGCCAGCGAAGTTAAGTCAGTTCGTGGGCGAACGTTTACGAGAACGAGCTTCACCCTGTGTAACTACCACACCGGTACAGCTTGTATTAGAAACGCTATCGAAGCGTTTTCCCCATATAATCCTCATTGTTACTGCCTGCGGGACCATAATATCCTGTCGGGTAACGGCTACCGCGCAGGATTAATACTCGACGACTAATTGTATACAGCCAGGAAGTGCCAGCTCATCCACCTTTGCCTCTGTCTTCAAGACGGCCCCGTGGTCTGCCTATGCTGTGTCACTTTCAGTTTAATACCGCACTCGATTAATGATGTTTGCTGTCGCACGCATAACGCGGATGCTGGCCCATACGTGTTGGCCACGTATCGGGGGGATTAATTCTTTGCGCTATTGGAGGGTTATTCTTGGTCGCCTTTGACGGTGCACACGTTGGCTTCGGTCGGGAGTGTTGTTGGGGTTCATCGTTGGGTAAATTTATTGTATTTCGGTGGTTGTTCGGTAATTTTCGGCGCTGTCAATGGTTAGCTATGGACGGAATATCGGTTTCGTTGAAATTTATTTGACTAGGAAAGGTTGGTTAGTCAAATTCTACGAATTTTGAGATAAAGTCGTTGCGAGAATAATGTAAAATTATTGTCGAACCTTGCGCAACAGTGTATTTTCGCAACACAGATTCAAGGGGAAATTCGTTTCGTGTATTTCTCAAATAATACCGGCTGGTATTTAAAAATAATTGTTTCCAAACGAGTCTTTGTTTTGGGTATTTCTCAATTTTGTATCTGCTTAAAGTAAATATAATTTAATCTCGCAAGTGTATCTACAACGCATGTATTCGTACACGATATAAAAATTTCGCCCGGCATTAATCAAATTTCTCTTCCTCCTTAAAGATGCGTCATTTTTTTCTGCTTGCGTCCCAGGGCGGGCCAACGCGAGTCCGTCTTTCAGACCGTAACGCTGTTTCCGGTGAATTGTGAGATTTCGCTACTTTCGCCAGCGCCGGAATGTTGAAACTTAGCGTCCTCGGAACCAATTTTCCAACGGCTGCGATTGTTCTCCCCGGTGGCGCATTTAGTCTGGATTTACATTTCGAGAAACGAGAACGGAAAGCGTCGAGAATCACGGTGGCAGCGGGGTAAGTTTCAAGGAACGAGTGCAGACAACAAGCATCGTCCTGTGTACCCGGGCGCGTATCTCGAAAAACGAAGGAGGGTTAAAACCTGGCCAGGGTAGTATTTTAATTCCAGACCGTTATCGGCCTGGTAGCTAGGGTCAGTAGCGAAAGATACATGTAAGTTGACCCCGCCCTCGGGACCTCTCTGGACGCTTATGAATATTAATTTCACCCCATCACTCCCCAATCCCCAGCTTCGTGACCACCCCAACCGAAAACAGACCCGACAGGAACAAATTAGATCTTTCCTTCCATACATTTCCCTTTTATTTCTGCGGTCTCGCCTGGATCTCCGTTAACCCGTTCTCTTTCTGGATGGAGGCTGCACCAAGGCTATGGTTTAGATGGCTATCGTTCAAGCAATTGCTCTGCTTGTTGATAAGATGATTAAGTTCTTGTGCTGGGTAAAACTCCGTCTTATTTTTTATTCGTACCTATCTGAGGGTAAATGGTTTATGTAATGGAGATTTGTTCCATTGTCCCTGTTATCTTTGTTCTTCACTCAAACAATCGTATTTCACAATCGCAGTTTACACGACAGAAGCTGCCAGTCAGCGGAGAGTTTGAACTTAGTACCTCTAGCAATTTTGTTTCAATCATTTGACGTTGAAGTAAAGGGAATTTCATTGTGCAGAAAATAATTCGAATCGTTCGTGACAGGTATGCTAATGTGGTGGCTTTGTAAACACTCTTCGTTTCGGGAACACCGAAGGGAGGATTAAGATGGATCACTCTACATAAATTGAATCGTAGAGGCATATCTATAGTTTTATGTATCGTATAGTTTTAAAACATAGTGGGAGTAATGATGTTTTTTAAATTAGCTAGAGAGTACATAAAAAGCTGCCGGCCGCGAAGAAGAAACTCTCTATCGGTATTTTTAAGTCCCTTTCAAACTATGATTGTAAGTTAAAAACGACAACTGCGAAAAGGTATACGGTATTAAGTAGAAGGTAAAGATATTGCAATACCACGTACTGTCCAATTTCCACGAGTTCTCGCGATCCCACCAGACCATTGGAACCGAATATAAAATAATTACCCGCGCCAGAAACGACGCAAAGAAAACAAATAAAAAGCTGTGAAGGATTAAATGAGAAAGTGAATTGGACGTATCCGATATATTTAAACTATGCGATGAATATTTTCAGCCGTGCGTCGGACCAAAAAATTATTCCCTTTCCGGTGGGCATTGAAACGTGTCCGTGGCAAAAGTTTCTTCGCCAGTTGTTCGGTGTTTAAGCCCGGTGTGCGCTATTTAGCTAACGTACCATTCATCCGCGAATACACGCAGGCAAACGCAGAGACGCAGTTACTAGTTACAGGCACACGTTCTGTACTCGTGGGCCGCGCAACGAGTTTATCTCTGTATCTTTCGGATGTCAGACGACCCTTGGTATTTCCTGCAGTTAGTTTCCAGGGCGCGACTCCGTGTGATTTCGAAGGGTGCGTGTTTCAGGCCCATGTTTCCTTGTAATACATGCTCAGGTAGGCACAAGTACGCGTGCATTTTCACGAATAGAGGACGAGCACACGTACGCGCAGATAGAGTTCCCTTGAATCTGGCAATCTCATAACAGGGAGTTAAAACCACAGCACGAATGTCGTATCTTAGGCTGCCTCAACCCCTTTCGAGACTTTCTCCCGTGTTCCGACCAACGGTAGATATTATTATCAGTCTAGGTTTCATTTCGGATACCGCTGTAGGAAAATCTCACGAATTGTGATCATTTATGCGTCGAGTTCACGTGCGACGCTTTACTGGGTAGCTTGCTGAGATTCTGTATAATTCTCTGGAAGTGATATGCAGGAAAATATTTCTATCACTCGTGACAGATTAAACAGTTCGGTCTGCTTTATTTTCGTTTTGTATTCTAATTCATTCTTAAGGTAGCAATGTTGGCCTTAAACACGTCCAACTGAAACTATTTTAATATTATGATTTTCCTTCTGCCTATTCGCGTGTTTTCGTTTCTTCTGTACACCGCAATAATTTCGAATTACATTCCAGGCTAGTGAACATCGTTTTTACTGTCACGCACGAGAGTGTCGATGATAACACTGTGCCTAGTTTTCCATATGCTTCGTAAGCCAAGTAATAGGATCAAAAAGGTCAAACATCTCAGAAACGGCAACTTTCGTTTGCCGAAAATTGTGCCTCGGTACTTTTTTATTAGGAATTTAGCACTCTATCGAAATCGCGTATAAAAACTAAATCTTACCATTTAAAAAGCCGAAAGCCACCCCGTTGCCTCCTTCACGCGTACAACCTGCCAGAAAACTGCAACTGCTATATCACTAATTCCTTTAAGTCCTACAACGTTTATTGCAAACATTTTCGAAAGGTATTGTCTAAACTGACGCGGACACTTCAGGTGGACAAAGAGTTTGCGCGCCCTGTACAACAATTATACCACAAAGGTGATCACAGCGGTGATCACAAAAGTTCACAGAATCTGCTCAAAGCCGAAAACACTTAGGCGTGTGTGTTGAACTGCGCGCGATGAAACGACGGATAATAATAATCTATACGGGGGTAAGCACGTTGTTACCGCTTCGCAGTAGTGCAGCAGCGAGCCACAAAATGGGATTCGCACTTGGGTCCGTCGTAGCCCGGTGTAAATAAATAAATAAGTAACACGGTTTGCGCGAGGCGTGTTTCGGCGGCCACCCCGAGGCGGAACTTGCCTCGCTACCAGACAGAAGAGGAGCTGCGTATAACTTCGCAAGAACTTCTCGTCGCATCCTGAATTTCTGCCGCTGCGAGTTCACACGTACCAAAGGGCAAGGAACACCCCCCCCCCCCCCACCCCTGGTGCGCGTCGTTGTTTCGGTTTACCTTAATGGATTTCGCAGTAATTGTAAAATATTTCGCGAGTTCAGCGCGCGTGCATTCACCAGCGGACACGCGCGGCCGTTTCCTTAGCGCGATCTCGCGCGTTCATTTCGGAAGCTGTGTAACAGGTTCAAGTTCCTGAGCTATGCCACTTGGAGTCACGTTGAGACGGAGATAAATTCTTCGTTCATGCGGCGAAGGTAAAGGAACGTCATCGGGGCAAGTTGCTCTTTCCTGTATCGAGTGGAGCGATAGTTGTTCCCGAACGAGTGCGGAAAGCTCTGAGGGGGTCGATTGGCGGATCGTTTTCTGGAGCTAAACGAAAGCGTGCGAACGTGCCCGCTATTCTGAATAATAATCGCGTGGTAAATTGTGAGCATAGCAGTTTGCGTACAAACTGATGGGAGCATATTGTGAACATCTATGGCAAAACTGCATTTCAAACGGAATATATTATATTTGATTACGCGTATGCATACTATGGGTTTATGTTTGTTAAGATGTGGTTCGTAACGTTTTACGGTGGGTCGTGTAGAAGGGGAACTTCTTAAGTGAACGATTTTGTAAATTGTAAAAGCGTACGCACCAGTGGTAACCTGGCGCATGCATATGTTATTACTGATTTTTTAAACGTACATTTCGTTTATCTTTTACAGCAGCAAGTACCATCCGTAATCGTCCAGTAACCTTTAGGAACACGTGAGCAATGGCAAAGATGATCATCGAATACATAGTTGATACCTGCAGAACTAAGTTCAAGTTTAATTCGACAAGTGTGGGGTGTTTGCATCGCAAACTTGGCCCCGTCGCGTGCTGCGCCATTGAAAATCGTTAACCACATAAACGTATGGCGTGTTAACGGTGGTCCAGGTTGAAGAATAACGGCGCAGCCTCTGGCGAACTGGCCAAAGAAATACTCTGTTCAATATACTACTTGCTGATGGAAGCTCGCAACGTGCATACATATTTCCTCTCCTGACACCTTGAAATTAATTCACGTTTGCACTTCGACGATTCACCAGTTCGAGTACGATAAACGATTTCTTCCGCGATAGAAACGTCGAGTTTTTGTGTCATGGTTCAAGAGACTATGGTTCAAACTATCCGTTTGCCTGCTTCCTCGCGCTTATGAAACATTTATGACGGCTTCCACCAAACTGCGTAAACTTTCATCTTTAAATGTGCTTCGTATATTTTCCTTCGCCTCGATATATTCTGCGTCCCGTAACTTTACCTCCTCTCTTTCTCGTTCCTTTTTTTGTTTTTGTTTCTTTTTTTGCCTCGGTTAAAAGAGTTTTACCGCGGCTACCAGGACAGTGGAATTCGTTACCGGAACTGATTAAAAGTTGTCACCGGTATAAGCTGCTTGAGAACAAGTTTTGCAAACATTTACATAGGAAAACTCCGGGCTAGTCAATTAGTTGGGCCAAGTTAATGTAGTTATCCCACGTTGTCCGCCCTATTCAACATGCTGCTTGTAGTTGCGACTGTAATTCGGCATCATTGGCGAATCACTAGATCGTCCGATCAGAAATCACGTTCGCACGGCTGGTCGGGGGAGTAGATATTTCCAATCGATACGTTCAACGGCATCCAATTCAACTGTGTCCAGTTCTGGACAAAAGTGACACGCGCCACAAAGGGTTGATTTTCAACAGTAACAGAATCTTCAGCAGCGGCATCTGTCACGTCCGCTTTTATTCCCAAGACAATAAGCGACGTACGTACGTCTGCACACAACTATTCGGGGAACGGCGATTAAACGAATCGCCCGACGTATCATCCTGGCGTGCTTGCAATCCGAAATCTAAATACAAAAGGATTACGGCCAGACGAGAAGTGGCAAGCGGTGTTAGAGAGAAGACACGCGTATTTACGGGGATATGACACACGAGTGTTAAAGGGAAGCAACGTCAAACATTAAGCATAATGCCCCTCGACAAGAATGTTCCAACGGTGGTCGTCGCGTAAAGTGGCTATTTATTACGTTATTACACACACTTGATACAACCACACGGAAAGCAAGCACCCGTGCATTCTCTCCTGGCCGGCAGAGAAAACGACCGAACGCGGCCTTCTAATGCGAGTCGATTTAAAATATAAATTCTCCGCGATATGTAATCTCGTGGCGGCCCGTTTTCTTTGGGATTCCAGAATACGGTTGAAGGCACGTCACCCAGGGCTTGGTAGGGGTGTCTTTTCTGGGGTTCGCTGAGCTGGGGGGACGCTGATATATCATTGGTTTACCGGGAAACGTAATATTCCGTTGACGGATGGAACCTTATCGGACGGCAAAATACCGTCGCGCCGCACTGGATGTATTTGAATACGAGATACATGCTTTCAATCCCGCCACCAACTCGTTGGCCCTTGCAATATTTGACAGAAGAATCGCTGCGGTTGCTCCAGGAATTATTTTCAGAAGGATCCGTTTCGCGTTTCTATTGTAATGCGAATTTCGATCGTTCGTTGGTTAAATTAGTTCGAAGTTATTTATATATAAAGCCCTCGTTAAAGCTTGAAAATGTTAAATAAATAAATATGTGTATATTTCTTATTAATTCAGTGTTAAGTTAGAAATTGCTGAAAGTGCCCTCCGTATGTTTCAAACAAAGTGTCGCTCATCGAATTGCAGCATTACACAAGCCAGTTGTAACTTAGCACTGAATGAATGTGCGTTAACTAAATTATGTATTATTGAAACTAAATTGTATTCTTTTCTTGCACAAGGAATAACCCCCCTTCGGCTTGTGCCACGTTTTCCCGAACACCGTGTACGCGTACGTTGATTGAAAAGATCTCGTAAATACGATTTTTCTAACATCTACTGGATAAACTCGGACAAGCCAAGGTCAGACTCCTATTTCAATGGAACTTTGCACCTTTGAAGAACTGTTCAAAATATTAGATACGTATTTTTTATAAACTCGAAAGCTGGACCCCCCCCCCCAAAGTACTATGTCAGAAGCGATTCGAGATGGAACCAAATTTGTCGAATACAAATTGCATGCTTCTCGTTGCCTCCAAAGGGAATTATTTTGATCAAAATCGGTTTACAGCGATACGCGAATAAATATCCGTTGCCCACTCTAGCTAGATCAATAAAAGATTCGATTATCCAAGGGCTGGTTCGTTCATGAAATTTCGCAAACCATGAAACCAAG
The DNA here is from genome assembly GCA_948146005.1 of Nomada fucata. NCBI lineage: Eukaryota > Metazoa > Arthropoda > Insecta > Hymenoptera > Apidae > Nomada > Nomada fucata. The sequence continues at coordinate 14,257,210 of OX411275.1, forward strand.
CATTTTTAAGCGACCATCGATTTTGTCGGTGGCCGAGCAATGAACCGGTTACAGGTTGTGAACGAAGGGTTAAGGATCGTCATACACCTAATAAATAGGAGCCATTTGTAACGCTGTGGCCGGTGTAACCGTTCGGCCCGTGACAGTGGCGCCTTGCGTCCTGGCGGATGCGCCGCCGATGCTTTTTGCCATCGATAATAAATTGCCCAACGTGATATTTCTTATTGTTAGCCGGTTGCTGGCGAGTGCGTCTGAGGGCTTTGATTGGTACGTACTTTCTCTCTCTATATATCCAGTGTCGCGGTCGTTAATCAAAGGCACATCCCAACTTCGTTCTGCTCGCAAAATAGTCCCCTGTGGCGAACTTCACCCCACTCCTAATTTCTTATCGATAATCCTAGTTTCCCTGCCTTTGGAGTGTCTATGGTATCAATTGTTAATCGTTACGGTGTTTGTTCGTTTTACGCCAAACGAGAAATGTTTTCAGCAATTGTGTAAAAATTTGAACTACGATGATTGTTCGGTGGATTCTTTTGGGGGTTGCAGCAAACGCGAATCGTGCCGCAGTTGGTTTCTTATTCGTTCGGATGAAAGTAGCGTACTTCTGAATTTATTTATACCCAGACAAATTGACTGTGGATATAAATTAATAGCAGAGGAATAATCTTTGTATGCACGTCATCGTTTACTATTGTAATGGATGAAGTATATTTATAGAATTAATGAAGCACGATTTTATTTCGCAGTTATAAATATAAATATTTTAAACATTGTAGAATTATTGACCTTTTCAAGTTTTCCAAATTTAGGATAAAATCGAAGTAAGGATTCGAGTCGTAACATGAGACAGGGTTACCTTTGGGAGAAATAAGTTATGAAGCTGCATTAAAGCACTAACGCGAACGTTTCAATGATCAAAATCTATTTATTTTTATAATAATCACATATGGAAATTTCCCTGTCGGAACCTGCTCAGACAAATAATTTCTTCAGCTTAAGAGGACTCCTGTAGCAGCAAATTGAAATCTATTTTATTATTTAGTAATCAATTGTCAAAGCCAGAAACAGTGTCTCATATTGCTGCCAACTAGTCACCTTACTGTCTGTCATTATAACAGAATAAAAAACGTAATATACTTCAGACCACCATAAATGCCCTCAAACAATGATTATTATTTGCATAACTTAGCCTCTTTGTTTCCTTGAAAATCGTAAAATAAACCAAAGTAAATACCATTTCAGTATGCGCACGCAAATTCATGCACAAAACGGCGTGGTATTAAGAAAACCATTATGTCGTAGCGGAAATCATGCCGTTATAGGCTGCGGAAAGACGGCCGCATTTTCCAAGCCATAAAGATCGGATATTGCCAGAATTATTCAAGATGATTTAAATTGGAATGCTCCTTCTAGCCGGGCGCGGATTTTCCGCGGAACGCGCCAGGAAAACAAGGATATAAATTATGTACAGATAGGCTGCGTAATTTAAATCGTAGACCCTCCCCTCGATATCCCAATTCCGAAACTGTGTATACGCGTCGTAAAATTTAAATCAGCCCACCTCACTATTTTAAGAGGGATAATGGATGCAATGGTTTGTACACTATTTTCTTTTTTAATCGAACGTGCTTGTAATAAATAAGCATTTACGAAGGGGAGCCTTAAATGTTCGATATCGGAAGTTTTGAAACATGAAGCCCCAATTCGTAAAATAATGGTAAAAGTGTCTTTGTAAAGGCATTCTGCGCATGTCTAAGAAATTACTTTTAATTATAATCCCAAAACAAGATTGCATTTTTTATTCAGAATATACTAAACATTAACTGTTTCCAATTTTATTACCCGATTAGGGGGTAAATGAAATACGAATATTCCATGCTAATATTTTCGAAAAGTGCAAAGCAGGAACAAATTTTCGTTAGTCAAATGAAAGTTCTCATCCTCGAAATTTACACAACACGGTATTAACGGAGAAAATTCTAATTTAATACATAAAATTTATATTTATAATGTGAATTTTCTTTGCTAGCCCACTTAGGGATGCTCGTTTCTGGTCACATATCGACTTTTCGAACGAAATCCATAAGATTTACCAACTAGCAAATGTAAATTAGCTCGTTGTTAGCAAAGTCTAGATTCGATTTAGAACTGGCACACGATCGTAGCCCGTCAGGTTTAACAATTATCACAAACTACCTTCAAGAAGAATTCCTTCGCTGCCGTGAAGAATATGCACGACATTACTAAACAGAAATCCCCCGGAAATTGACAAGCCACTCAACCTTCCTCACTCAAAGGAAACGACAGAAAAAAGGAGCTTCGATTCGCGTTCTGTCAATCTATTAGGTACATCAGCCCGGAGGACTTGTGCTGAACGCATGAATGCATTCTACGTTCGTCAGAGACGACAGGAATCTATCTATCCACGTATGGAGGTACAATATTAGAATCGGATCCGACTTCAAGCATGATGAATGGTGGTTGGCACAACGATACACCCTTGGATAATGTCTCTCTCTCTCCCCTCTTCACATCCTTTGTCTTTTTGTGTATCACTTTCGGTTTCCTGTCTCTTTCTGAAATTCTTACCGTCGTCCCTGGCATTTCGTGCTTCGTATATTGATGCTTGCCGAAATCTTCCTCCCCTAACCGTGCCAAACCGTACGAACACACGTGCGGCTGCAGAAAAATGTCCCCCCGGCTGCGTGTCAGTCGGCTTAGCCGAGGTCCCTTACGTTTCTCCATTTCGTGGCGTTTCGTGGCATTTCATGGCTCACGAGTGTCGTTTGATGAATCGAAGGTATCGGAACGCTAGTGGCTAATCTGGGATACGAGCAACGATAGACGATGAGGGATAATAACGAGAGGAAAGTAATGTATGTGGTTTCGGGGCCCGTTTCCCCAGCTCTTACCAATTGAATTACTGCCTTGCGCAAACATTTCAGTACTTCAGCTACAGGACGGTCCAAAGTAGCCGGCAATAGCTTCAGAGCTTGCTACACCATGAATCGTCAATGAATTGTAAATGACGTATTCCCCCTTCCGTTAATTAACGACACGATTGGAAAACTATTTTACAACGCATGATCAAGATGATGTCATTTACATTTAACGCAATCGTCGAGACGCTTATTTCGCGTCAAGAGTTTACCAAAATCTTTGCACGCTGTTCTACGGTAACGTACATTTTTTTAATAGAGAAGTGTCTGCTCCAGAATTGACCGCAAAATACAGCAAAATTCATAGCACTGGGGCGAGGAGAGTTTGGGGACCAGGAATCTGTACCGAAAATCACCAGAAACAATTCTTTACAGAGGTTGATCGAGCATTTTGCTTTGATGCCTGTTACCGTAATATCCGTGTGCCCTGGTTTCGAACAGCCTTGTGTGTTCTTTGATTTATAGTGTTTCGATTTAATATGAAGCGCAGCACGTTTACTCGACCCAGGGGCACAGTATGTGCTGGTCAGTGAAGTATGAGAGAATCTATACATACTACATACGCAAGTAGTATAGATCAATGATATGCGTGCATGCCCGCACTTGAAACGTATATCAGTTTCTATTAGTTACGAGAGTTGACAAATTAGATGCAACTTTCTTAATGTGAAACGTGTATATCTGGGAGCACAATAAATTGTTCAATCACGCATTATTGTTGTTGCCTATGCTAATCAATTATTTATCGTCCAACGTTACTTTACTTCGATTACAGGAAGCACATGTGCTGATAGGAAAAATAGGTAGTCGTTATTAAAAAAAACACACACACGCATGAAAAGCGAGCAATTTTTGCCGTGTAAGCGGTGGTATATTCTTCGCTAAAATACTTGCATAAAATATGTAGGAAGGTAATTGAATCAAATCTAAAAATAATACGAGATATAATTGATCTCGTTGCTTTCACTGATTCGATCTTCCGTCGCACGAAATTCCCCCGGCCATTTTGCTCTCCACGTCCCAGTGAAAGGCAGATGCTAATGGTTTAATTGAATTCCGATTATCCAAAGACGGTTTCTTCGTCCCCCTATGCCGGTCCCCGGATCCTGTTGTGCTATGAATCAAAAGCAGGACGCGCCTGCGACTGACGTAATTATTGAGATCCCGATTTCGCAAGGATATCGTGGTCCTCTTTTCCCGCTCCGCGGCCGAATGGCAGCCGCATTAAAATATTAATGACTCTTCGTATCGGAAACAGACATTGGAAAACGACCCTTGGCTCGGCGAGCATAAATCACTTCCAACGTGGCTTCGTTCCTTTGCCTTTTTCGTCTTCTAATCGCTTCTGTCGAAGATATATTCGATTAAGAGGAAACTCTTTACGTCTCACTTCGTATTATCTGGTCCTCTTCGGCGGGGGTTTCGCGCAGATATTGTTCCTTCGAGCGAGGAAGAATTTTTTTTCATGGGAAAGTTCATATTTAATTGTGGTCGCCCCTCTTTCGCTTATTGTTAGAAAGAATTAGCTCGTTATCGTTTTCATTTTGAATTCGCATACGCACACGCATCAACGGTTTCTTGTTTCGTTCTGCGTAGGGGTGGCAGGGAAGGGTTGGTGATTCGGACGTGGACCGATGGCTATGGCGATCGAAAGCAGCCTTGTTTAGTCATTCGGATGGGGACAGAATAAAATAGAAGAACGGTAGAAAAATGTTCAGAACAGTGTGAGGGGAATTGCAAAGTGTACGTACCTATTAAAGTAATTAGTATTGTCGGTTTACGATATATATATATATATATATATATATATATATATATATATATATATATATATCTGTTACCAATCGTTCTACACTTGCACCGGCTTAATTTCTCCTAAAACTTCCAAACCCTCAAATTCATTTCCCCCTTTCTAAACGAACGTATATAAACGAGATATATATATATTAAACAGTTTCTACACTAGTCCCAACTCTGTTACTCTATTCTATTCTACGCTGTTCTACACTACTCTCTGATCTACACTACGATCTGCACCCCTTCGCTGCTCAATTTACTCTCCTCTGCTGCTCAATCTACACTCCTTTGCTGCTCAATCTACACTACCTATTGTCATTCATACATCCACTCGTCTTCAGTCATTCTCTCTCTCTCTCTCTCTCTCTCTCTCTCTCTCTCTCTCTCTCTCTCTCTCTCATTCATATCCTTAAAACATAGAAACAGGGAACACGGGTCTGCAGGTCATCGTTGTATGCCTGCAGACTAGCTGTGTCCCAGGTAGCCGGGTCAAAGACGATCCATGCCCGGTCGGTGGGCACATCGCACTCCTACAAATTATTATATTACATCCGGATTTATCATGAAAATTATTACTCTTTATAATAAGTTAATGCTATTTCGTCCCCAGGAACTGCTAACTAATCTTGCATATAAAAGAATAATATGTACCAATAATTCTTTTGGAACAACAGTCGAAATTTCATTTACATAGGTAGCTAGTATACTTATTGCGATTCATTCCAATACGCGCATAAAATATGCTAAATAAAATGAACAACATTCGAAAGAAATTATCGCGTCATATTAGTCACTCGAATACACATCACGAAAATAGTTCTCGTTAATGTTCTTCATCGTTACCATCAGGCACTGTGTTATGCAGGTGGCTCAAGTGGATCGGCACATTAATTGCAACATCAAATATCAGAAAAATAATTGTAACATTAAATGCGAGAAATATGGGGAAAATGTAACACGTTCAACAGGACTTTCTGGTCAACGCAGTACATTGCAACACGCTTCAATTAACACAGTTATCGTGATACTCAGCGTGTATTCTTTTTAGCGAAACGACGAAGAACCAAATTGAAAGCACAAACCGACCCTTCCTCGGCATGGAAAAAAAGCGAGAATCAGCGGGAATACAGGGAGTGCGAATTGGTCGTTGGTAAGAGCTATCGAGGAGGCGATGCAACATGGCATATGGGGCCGATATCGAGAAAGGATCACCTGTTGCATCGGGAATGATGGGGTTGGGGCCACGAGGGTTACGGTTCGAAGGCTATTCACGAGTTCGGGGTAGAAACGACCCTCGATCGGTCGTGTAGTGGCCAGCGAGTGGCTATATCTCTTCGAATGTCCCGTAATCGGGCTACCTTTGCTTCGCTTTCTGTTAAGACACCACAATTGCTTTAAAGGGGAACTCCTTTTCGAACCTAAAACTCATTTCCCTCGTTGTCTTTAACAGCGGTCTCAGCTAATTGGACTGGAACGTAATATGCCTTTTTTTTTGTACGCCGATTACAGTTTCTGATTCACTTCGAGCGGTGTACATCGTTGAGATAAGCACGTGCAAATATTTGTAAAGCTACTTGTAAATGGGGACGATACAATTATGATTCGCGCACTGACATTATCGTATTTAAGCGGTACAGTTCGATTTACTTTCTTCTGGCAGCTCATAGATACGTCTCGTATCGCAGACACAAGCCCTCGCACCAACGCAAAATTAGTTAGCGCACAAAATGGTTGGCAATTGTTGAAACTAACTACGACAAGTGACGGGGCAAAAGTTATGCCTCTATTACGTAAATCTTTCGTTACGTGACGACGAAATTACCTGAAAGTGCGAAAGTTCGAGGCTTAATTCGGTTAAGGGTTCAAAGATGTTTTCAAAAGCAATGGAAACGAAAAAATAGGTATCGTTTATATCGATACCTATAATAGTCTATCGTTTTCTGAAATGCGTTTAAAATTTTCCACGTCCAAAGTTTGTCCAAACGTATCTACTCCTGGTTTTCACATTTGATTTAAATACTGATCAAATTTATTCCACTTAACGCGACAATAGTAACATTCCGTCGGGATTTTAGCGTGCACGTATTACGCATACCCTTAACCTCGTGTCGGGTCATTTATGCGAAATGCAATTTTATGGACGACCAGTTTAATCGTATTATTTTCGAGTGGTCAGGGCGCAGGAAATTGCTACGGAGAAAAAGGATATTGCTGGAATGGAACATTCGAGTCCGTCGATTCCGAGCCAGGTCTTTCGCCGGTAGAAGGACCAGCGCAGGACGGGAAGCAGCGGGGGTGGATTCCTGTGGGATTGTCGGAACGATGGTGGAATGCTTTATGAGGGACTGACCAGCGCCTTACAGTCGGGGCAATGATCCATTATTCCACAAACTGAATTACCACGCTGCGTCAAACAATTTTCTTTCCTCGCCTATAGCAGTTCCTATTCTTTTTTTCGTCTTTTTATCGTCATCTCTCGATAGAGGTGATACAATTTCTGGGCGTGCGTATATGTGTGTACGCTTATGTATATCGATGTGCCAAGGAATATAATTATTCTTTGGGCGACGTGGAGCGGGAAAAACATTTCAGTAAACGAGTACATACTTGTTTCGGATGACTTCATTTCATTCTTGGGTCGAAATAGTTGTAGGAAAATTACTTTATAGAACTGCGGAGTCGAACTGTATTGTTTCTGCCCCGCTGGGTTCTACAGTTAATTCATTTTCAAGAGTTCTATTGAGTATCGGAAGTGCTCGATGCAAAGTATAGTAGATATGTGCTGGTTGATAGTCCGAGATAAGTAACAATATATTGAGCGTTGTGCAAATTTATACGCATAAACATAATTTTACTTATTTCAGAATTAAATTCATTCTCTAGTATTTATCTTCTGTTGAGCAACAAATGCTATTTAGTACGTCTTAAAAAAGATAGCACTTGTCAATACAACAATTTTCCAAATCTGTATCCAGATCCATTGATCAAATCAATACATGCAAAATAATGTTTCTGATTTATATAACATTTATCATATATCTCCAATATACGCATTACACTGTCAACAATTGCACGAGACAAAGGAACAATTTACGCATTTTGAAAGATAATCGATCGAATAAACCTTTCTTTCTCCTTACACAGATACCGTATCCCTATGAAATTGACAGTATCTATTATTAGCCACAATTGCCCGAGAAGCTTCTTCCTCTCTCTTCATTATTAATAGGAACGATTGATCAGCCTAATTCTTCAGAGATTCGCAAGGAACGAGGACAGAGAAGCGAATGGGAATAACTGCAGACAGGAAAGAAATTCCAATAAGAGGGTGGAGACAGGACTGTGAAAGAAATGAGCCCATTTTGATAATGGGTTCCTACATGGAGAAGCCAACGTTGGCTCGGGAACTCTATAGGGATTTGGCGAGCCATCGCCGCCGGATCACCGGGAAAAGTGTGGATACCTTGCGCGAGTGTACGTGTACACACGAATTGATACGTCCTCCGGTCTTCCTGCTTTGAATTATCGACTCCCAGGGTTCACCTAAGAAAAATGACTTGCCGGCTACCCTTACTAGCATTCCTTCCCCGCCGTTTCCGATATTTCATTGAACCACGTCCGTGAAACTTTTCCCTTCAAGACATTTACGCGCCCCGCTTTGCAACGCTGAACCAGACGCGATGAAAATTGCGTCGCGGTCACACAGTTGTCATGCAATCGTCCTGTCGATAACGGGGACTCGCATTAAATTGAAAGTGGCGTCGCCTGTTCGGTAGCTGACATTGGCACGTGAATGAAAAAAAAAAACCCCGATGTCACCCGACAGAACTTTCGGGGGATAACCCTTTTCACTTAGCAGCTCTCGTCGTTAGCACTCTTTCCAGAGGACGAGAGACGAAATAAGAGCCGGCCCGGAACGTCGTTGCGGTTTACGTCGAACCTGGTGTCTGCCAGAAAGGTTAATTTTAACGAATTCAACGAGGCAAGAGAGGTCGGAGTTTAACAGGATAAGCTAATTGTGGGGTATTGGCTAAGAAGTCGAGAGAAATGAGAACGAGGGTTCTAGAGAAAGAGACCACCACAGGCACAAGCTGGATGAGTGAAAGAGAGATAGAGAGAGAGAGGGTAAAGGGTCTCCTCACTCGGCGCTAGTCGAGGATCGTTAGCAGCGGGCAGGCGACTGGAATCACAATGCAGCTTCTTATCAAAGGTCTCAGCCGCTATACAGGCGTGTATATTCTGTTTTCTGCAAGCTAAACTTCGAACCCCGTAGGAAGAAGGAACACCAGAACGTATTGGTATTTCGGGCTAAGATAGGTGATCGTGCCAATAACTAATGATACGTTTAAGGTTATGGTGTTTATGGTTATTATAAATTAGAACAACGTTTCAAATTCACGCAATTCATTCCCAGAACAATCTAAAGATTCTCATGGGTTTTAGTAAATTCGAGAGGATCGAGACAAATTTAATGACACACGTGGCCCCAATAGGATGGCCATGTGCTTTATGTTTAGTAATACCAAGTCTATTCTTTCAAGCGCATGGATCAACAAATATTTCAACGCAACCGGTAGAAAAGGTAATTAAACCTGACTTATCTCCCTTATCATCGATAAAAAAAAAAAATAATTATGCGCAGCTTCATTTGCACATTTTGCAAATGTCATGCAAATAACTTTCTTAGACAGTGCCCTTATGCATTGATCAGCCTTACAACTGTGCAACAGAAGTGTTACAATAATTGTACCGCGAAACTCGAAAGTTTTGTTGCAAATATTACGCAAAACCTCCCAAATAAAAAATGTACTCGGTCGTGGACCGTTTATTAAATACAACCCTCGCCCTCTATTCGATACGTAACCGAAGGAAAGTCTTTGCGCTTTCGAGGATTAATGACAAACTGTACAGCCTATTAGGACAATAGTGTGTATCGCAATCACACGAATGGCGACAGGGTAAATATATCCTAAAGAAAAAGTTCGCGCAAGCGAGATTCCCCAATCGTCGCTTTATACTCGAGGCTTAGATTAAGTCCGCTAAGAAAAATCTATCCGACCCCCCGGTCCGTGGAAGTGGAAAAAAGAAAGCCAGCAATATGCCCGTTGTCCCGACTTGAATCTCTCGCAGGCGATATTCAGCTTTTTCCACAGGAACAGCCGTCCAAGGGTCTACGAAGGAAGCGAGGGTTTGGTGGAGCGACGAGGGGGTGGCTCTTCCATACGTAGCTAACTCAATTTAGATCGAGTGGCAGACATTTGTTACCGAGGCCCGACTCTACGGTTCATCGTGCACGAGGCACCGGCCGTTTTTATTTCCTATTATTTATCTGGATAAATAAGCCAGCCGTTCTTACCATCGAGCCTCCAAGCCACGCCATTATTGACGACCGCTTCTAATGGTGACTTATCGAGAAATTATTGAAGATGAGTACCCGTCCCGTGGAATTAATGGGATTTCGTTGGCGAGTTCGATAAATACGAGCAAGTCCCGATACGCGTGCCGTTACACGAGCAATTAATGATGTGACTCAGAAATCGCAAAGTATACAGAATTTCGTATATTTTTGTTTCGCATTTTCGACTCATTACGAAGTGCCTTGCAACACGACAAAAATAAATTACTTCACACCTGTCGCGCGGGAATTGTAAAAAGATGCGAACGGACGAGGTATCGAAGTTTTCCAATAAGTTGTTACAAATTTTCAATGTCCGCTTCAATTATTACCTCAATAAGGTAAACGAACGTTTCTTTCCAAGACCAGGCACACTGCTGCGCTGTAAATCCCATAGAACTTGCTGCATCGCAGCAAGTTTCCTCGTCTCTCAAAATTAACGTCAATGCGCGGACGTATCGTGCGATACTCTGACAAAATAGAAGTCCCTCTAAGTTCGTACCGAAAGACGTAAAGTCCCTCGTTTTTTTGAAATCGACAAATTATTATTCAAACGTCGCAAGGAAATTTGATTGTTTTGATTACGAAAGTTTTTACTCTGATATGAAGCCGAAGTGCTGTGTGCACGATGCACGCGGCAATATCCGAGAATGCGAATGAGGATGAAGGCGTTGGACATGAGTTACACTGGTATAATAATCATTACGAACCGCAAATGCCCGGAGCTCTGGATCCAACGTATGCGTGCATGTATGTTCAAGCTATATAGAGGTTACGACAGTATGCGGAAAGGGAGTGGAATAGAGAGAGTGTGTGTGAGAGAAAGAGAGAGGGGCTGGGATGCAGATAGGGATAGACAGGAAGGTTGCATATTTGCCAAGAATTAATGCAACCACGAATGTTGATGTTGTTTACGATCAACCCGATACCTTGCACGTTCGTGCCTATGTACGCGGGCACGTATTACTTTGCGCCGTGTTAATGTTATTTGCGACGCTTTTCTTTATTCACGAGGCCTGTACAAATAGCGTGGGGAAAATTTGGAGGGCAATTCCCTTCATCGGTCTTTCGTAACGCAATCCGGTCGGGAATACGGGCACCGTAAACCCGTCGCAGGTGTTAATTAGTGGAATAAGTGGTGGTAATCGCGCCCGCTACCAGCGTACAATAGTCTAAAGCAAAAGTAGTCTCCGCTCGAGAGCCGGGGAAGTTCGAGCGACGAGTTACTTAGTTGTACGCTCCTTTGCGATTACTAATTTCGTCCCATTTTCAGTTGCCCTATCGCTTCGCGTTTATTCATCGGCCGCCACTCGATCGAACCGAAAGCGATGCGCGTCTCGTGTCCGCGTTCACCACCGGACAGATCTGAAGTTACGTATCTGCCTTTTGTCGGCGGCGATGGGTCTTGCGCTCGCGCAACCATTTTCTACCTGCGACGAAAATACATCGCGACAGGATCAAAGGCACATCTCGGACCGATGGTATCATTCTGTCCAACAATGCGCGGGTGGGGGAAAAACAGAGGTCGGCGAAATACGTCGGTCGATTCTCAAAAAGTTCGCTCCCGAAGACCGGAAGGCCCTCGATGGGAAAGGGCCGAGTACAGAAAGGGGCAGCTTCATTGTTTCCGCGGTGTAAAAGGTGGGCTAACAGCTAACAGTCCTGGTGCTGGTGGCATAGGAAACAAGCGTAGGAGCACGGCAGAGGGATGGCAGCCGGTAAAAAGGGGGGAGGGCGAAACGCGGAAGGGGCCTCGAGCGATTCAGGGTGTTCCGCAAGTGTAAATGCCAAGTGAACAGTTCGAGTGAACAGCCCTTCAGTACTCGCGGTGGCTCTCGACCTTTATAATCCGAGCATAATTACTGGGCGGGCAGTATAGCGCCTCCTCCGCGTTCCTACCACCACTACAATCACCATCACCGGCATCGTCTACTACCATCAGTGGGACCAGCAGCCGCTGCCATACACGAGAGATTAATTGTTATTAATTATTTTCCCGCGGCGGGTAATTGCGTCATCGCCGGGAGCGCTGCTAGCCGACGGTAACTAGCAACGACGTCGGCTTCGCCGTTTAACAATGAAGCCGACCGCGTCCTTTTCAGGCCTGGCCGGAAGCGGACGCTTGAAAACTGCAACCCGTACCAGCCTGCATGCTCCCTACGCCACGTACTTCCGGTTAGATTCTTTCACCGCTGCACTCTCGCCCAGCGACGGTTCAACCCTCGTTCAGTCGCTCGTTTTTCATCTTATTCTCTTCCCGTTAATCGCCCCGCTTTGCCGTGAAATCTTGTTCGGTAACTCGGCGTGGAACTCGCTGTTCCAGGATATTGAATCTTCTCTCTCTCTCTCTCTCTCTCTCTCTCTCTCTCTCTCTCTCTCTCTCTCTCTCTCTCTCTCTCTCTCTCTCTCTGCGTGTGTAGGGGCGGGGGGCGGGGGCTGTTGTTACGCGCTTACGCGTAAATCTTGCGGTTACCTTGGCCGCGTGAAAAGTAGCGTGGAATGTAATTTTAAGAAACGGTCCGTACTTGCGCGGGGGCATATATTAACGATGGGTAAGAGCCGCCGCGCGGCGCAACAGCGACGATTAATCATGTTTTGCTTAGCAGTGGGACAGCGGCGAGGGGAGCATAATTTTACAGGTACAAAAATGACTTGAAACGTATTTAAAATTATTGGAATATATCGTCCTCGTTCCCTGTCAAGTGCGCACGGTTTTTCAGCGCAATTATTTACGCAGACAGGAATAACTACTTTCAACAAGTGGAGCTTCACGAACAGGACAGTTCGCCGAATCGATGTCAGACAATCGCTGTACTGTTAAGACACCGTTGAGGCAGCTTACCCCGTCCGACATTAATCGCCTCAGGCATCGTTCAGTTAGCGGGGCCAACACGGTGGTACTTTCGTTAGCTTCTGAAGGACATTGCTTTCAAGGGAGCGTGAACGTTACAGGACAAGGGTGTCGGACGGAACGGGAAAGTTGTGTTATTTGCGATTGAGGCGGGTACCATATCCTCCGCATGTCCTTCGGTAAATTGTTAGATCTGGTCCGGCATCGCCGTAAAGGGAAAGCATAGAACGAATTTAAGAGTACTAGGGGCATCGTACAGTGTGAATTATACGGTCACTAGCTTTTACTCTACGTAACGTTCCACGGGATCTTCGTCTACGTTTATAGTTACTGTCAGACGCACACGGGGGATTAAAATGGGCATTTGTTGTTTCTATGTTTCGAACTATTCGCGTAAACTGTGAAAGTAGTAAATTATGTAATAGAGCGCCTGGCGAACAATGCGCTTTGAAAATGCAAGTCATTGAGATGGCGAACTTTTATCGAACGTTGAACACAATAGACGTACTAAGAATTGCTCCGGCCTTTTGCTGGCAAGCTCTATTTGCGGGATTAAATTGATAGGCAGTCTAGTAGTCGAGGTGTGAAATTTGGATATTTTTTGGTAAAAACGAGACATGCAATTTCTGGAGAGAGTAAGGCCTATCAAAAATACATTAAACGCCTATATTATTCTAAATTTGTATTCAAAAGTATTATAAATTATAAGATACCTCTATCAATAGATTGTTTGCTGCGTGAACAATCAGCTAACTAGACAGTCCATTAAAAAGGACAACAAATTATTGCAATTCCCGAGGACCTGAAACATGCCAGTGTTTAACGCAATATTTTATACGACTTCCTTACAAACTATTGTATAATCAATTTTCGCAAGAGCGTTCTAATTGTTCGCGTTCAATAGACCCATAAAATGTCCAGATAAACTATCCTATTTAATACTTAACGAAGGCGATCCCGGCTCGTCGCGAAATGTTACTCTCTACCAAAGATTGAAAATCTCACCGAACGCGTGAAACCTTGATTCCACTTTCAACGGGAAGGGTCGCGGCGAACGTCTATCGGATCTCGGGTGGCTCTTTCGCGCGGGCAAAGAAAACGGTTCCACGCCCAAGTCACGATTTCTCTGCGACGCATCGACCCGTTTTCCTAAATTCGATTTGCGAACGACGAGGAGGAGAGCGTTTTCTCGCGGCCGCGCTCGTGCAGCCAGATCCCGCCACCTAGGCAGGCGTGCGTGAGCTTAAGCCCGTTCGTAAATGCGCGTGGTCGGGTCAACTTTAGGGCAGAGGGTGGAATTTGCTCCGTGGAACGAACGGGAGAGAAGGAGAGGCAGAGGAAGATCGTCGTGCGTCACATACATGAGCCGAAGAAAGAGCGGCTGGCAGACAGGGGCAGGGGTTGGTCGACCGAGGCTGTCCGCAATTAAAATAATTCCCTTTCTACTTGCAGCCGAGCGGAAAGAACTTACCAGCACCCTCTCGCGGGTACCCCCGGGGTGCGACGCTCTTCCTCTTTCTTCCTTCGCCGGTATCCACTTCCTCTTACTTCCTCGCCCCTCCACGGCCGGCCAGCCCCTAGCTGCTCGCCAGCGTGGCCATGGTAAGCATAGCTATTTTAATTGTGTCGTCCACCGGCAGGATGACCGGTCCGCGTGGGACGGCACGAAATGAACGCACCCTCTCGCGGTGACTGCCGCCCGAAAACCTCGAGTATGTGACCACGTTACTATGCTTTACTTGCGAGAATTACTGGCAACAGCGGGGCTGATTGCATTGGGCGGGAGACGCGGACAATGAAAGACTGGCGCAATCTGCAGGGCCGACGTTAAAAAAGGAAAGCGGTCAAACACCTTGCACTTGTTGTTAGTAATAGCGGGACTTGGATTTTGTAGGCGCGCTATTTAAGAGAATCGAAAGCTCTCTTGGTTCGGGGAGGTAAACACGATTGCCGACCGCGGTGTTTCATTTTAGCGCGAATGAATTGGATCTGAAATATAATAATTACGTGAAAGTACGTATGATAATTGAAAATGACGTGCGGTCTCGGCGACACGGTGAACGAATCTATTTGCATCGGAGCCAACTATGATTCGTAGTCGGCTTTTCAAATACGCGTTAATGAAACCAGCGCATTCAAACGTACCGAACATGGGTCAAGAATGACCACGGCTTTCGCGAAAGTTTTCTCACGAGACCAAATAATTTTCCAACGATTGTCTTGCATCTGCTAACATGTTCCCCCGCTCGTCGAATCTAATACCGCGCGCACCGCGAACCCCGGGGTCCAGGGTTACGCGGGTCAAACTGGAAAAGCGAACAGCGTCTCTTTTCTAACGACTCCGAAACCGTCCCGGATGCAAACAATCATGCCAACCGCGGACGATCAAGGTCCATCCTCGCGGGAGCAAAGTGTCATCGGACACCTGTGCGCTTCGCATGGACTCAACGGGGGACTCAATGACGGATAATTACATTCACCTTCGCCAGACGAACGCGTTAAATCCGCGAGACAAATTAGCGCAAGCTTTGCCGGGCGAGGTTCGAGGCAGCGCGTTAAAAAGAAGAAGCGGGTGAAAAAATGACAAAAAGAAAAAAGGAACGACTCGGCGTTACCAAGGAATGCTCTTCCCCGCGTAGCGGGACAACGGGATATGAAAGGAGCGTGCCGGACGGGAAAGAGGCGCGAATACGAGACGCTGGTCTCGCCTGCGGAGGCCTATAGACGGGGTTGAGCGATGCGCGAAAGGTTTATTGCTCTGGCGGCTGTTACGAACGTCCGTCATGGTTGAAATTAATCCGAGCGAAGCCGTCGGTTAACCTCCTCAAAAGCGGCCGCAAACGTTGCCTCGCGTTTTACAACGGGGATTTCATTTACCGGCCGCGGCGAGATCATCGCGACGCCAGTGCAGCATCTCGCGTTTCTTCGTCTTCCTGCGGCGTCGCCCCGGTGAGATCAACGAGCCGGTGCCCTCCCCTGTGTGCCCCCGTGCGTCGAGGAGGAGAGGGTGAAGCCAGCCGGAATTACGACGGTGTGCGGCGGCCGCATTCAGTGGCTTCTTCGGCTCGAAAGAAGAGAGGGCATGATTTTCGACGCGAGAAAATCTTTCTGCGGATGCGACCACGAATGCAGACGCATCAGTCTGGTCTTGGCTCCCGTTGTCGCGTGCCGGCGGCATAATGGGACGCGTCTTCCGCTGCACGGCCACGTAAATCGAGCCGCCGAGGGCCGCGCGTTGCCCTCGACGACCTTCTTGATTTTTATCAATGTCGCGGCGCTCGGCGCACGGGATAATTGTGTGGCGCCCGGAACTAATTTACCCGCTAGGATAAAGTAAATCCGGGGCGCAGGGCGCCCTTGTTTCGCCTTTCAGGCGCGAGCTTTGCATCGCCGAGGAGCGCGACGCGACGCGTGGTTCGCGCGATGTATATTATTGCACGAGAATGAAATTAAGCGCGGTGCTTCGGTTCCGTTGGCCGTCATCGCGCGGTCCGAATGGGGGGAGATGTAAAAGGTCGGTATGGTTTTGCTGTTTGTTATCGCAGACAGCGTGCGCTAAGGTTAGCAGATACTTCGCTCGAAGAAATAAGTACGTTTGCATATCTCGGGAGCTACGCGAACGGGTAACTTTCCCGAAACTCTGACTGCCACGGAATATGCAGAATAGCCGGGCGCGTTCGGAAAATAAAATGGGATAGCTGGAATTCGGCGGTTGTCCCACATTTCGAGCGGAACGAGAGGCAAAGCGAATGGTCTAGGAAGGAACAAGTCTGGCTATCGTATTTTTCGCTCACTCGACTACGTTGGTCGATCCAGGGTAAATAATGAACGTTGAACGCGCAAGAATCCCTTACCCGCCGCGGAACAAAGGCATGGCACGCGTTGGGTGTCCTCGGGACGAATAAAAACCGGTTGCACTCCCGCGATTTGGGGAGCCCAAAACTGACCCGCAATGAAATCAATGTCCCGTATCACCGTTCTCTCGTCGCCCTCGCGTAAAATCACCGCAGCCTTTCGCAGCGAATGCTCAAAGTGGAATCTCACAGGGCATTGTGGATCCGCGTAGGCGAACACGCCACCGCGGAGTGAAGAGCGCGGAGCTGCCGGCTCGTTACGCACCAATTAAATGTGTGCAGCCTGGCTGCCAAAGATATTAGAGTCATCCGAGCGAGTGGCCGGTCGAGCAAAAATAAGTAATTAGAAATACCGCATGGATAATATACGCTGCAATTAAGGCCGAAAGAGGGCCACCTAGCCGCCGCGAAAGCAGCTCCAACCTCCACCCCCCTCGGTACTCTGCTCTCTCCCACCCCTTGAGCCTCTGCAGAGTTGGTGGTGCCGTGCAAAAGGGGGGTGGAGCCTCAACCGGATGCGGATTCATAATTAAACACGCCCTTAAAACAAAATCATTACGGCTGTGTCGACTCGGGGCGGCTTCCACCACTCTCCCTTCCGCTCATCCCCCTATACTGCTCGTCTCTATCTTTTCTTCCCATTGTCCCTCCGTCTCTGTTTATACACCCCTTGACGTTCTTTGCGTTGCAGGTGAGCGAGTAGAATCGCCCGCAAGAGAAAGAGACGCGGATAGGGGTTGAATCGTCGATGTCCTCCGCCGTTTCTCGGTATCTGCTTCCGTCCGCGTAAAAACGTTCCGCGTGATCGTGTATAACGGAAGAGGTTGCATTCGCGTAACTAGGATCTTGCACGCCCTCGCATTTTTTTCTTCCTTTTATTACCCTGCCCGGGCCACTTTCGAGAAGCAACCAATGCGAGTGTGCATCGCCACCCGTTTTCCATCCCATGCGACGAAGCATCCCCCCTCGGCCGGCGAGCGGTGGTCCCGTTCTTAGATTTGCACTGGCCGTGCACGATTCTAGATAACGAATCTAGCACGAAGCGTGAGTTGGTCGGAATTTCTTGCGCGTTCAATGAACATTGCACTGTATCGCTCGCTTGCTCAGGCTGTACTTCTTCAAGTAGGGAAGGCGATTAAATTATTGAAGATCGCCGGCTTTTTAAGTCGACGGTTACGGTTACAGTAACGATAGACTGCCGTATTTACGCGTTCGCGGGGACAAGTGTTCAATTTAATTCTAAGGAAAATAATCGAAGGCTCAAATGAGATTTGCAACGAATGGTATGAATAGGTACAAAGTTTCACTGGCGATTAGCGATTCATTTAAGGGCACAGAGCAATGTGCCGAATCTGGCATGCATAATATTTTCCAACTGCAGCTTGTGGTCACAATGAAGAGTTGCCGAGAAACAAATTACTGACAACGTTAAAGGCAAAAGACAATCTACGAATTTATGACCGCAGTGCGCGAAGTTTCGTTCCTGTTTCCCTTTCCATCGTATCGACACTCGTAGTAACCAGCGTACCAGCCATGGAAACTCGAAACTCATTTCGTTAATCACGATTATATGTATACGTATAGTCAAACGTCGCAGCTCGAACCTTACGCAAGCCTTAACCCGCCGGGCTAATTCTTAATTCATCCGTTTCTACTTAACCCCTTTCCGTTTGTACCATAAATTCGAAGTCATCCTTACAACCTCGTTTCTATACAAACAGAAATTTCTAAGTCTCTGAGGAAACAAAAATCGCGAGCACCGTTTCGTGCGGCCACAAGTTTGGAAAAGAAATCGGTCGAATGCAAAGGGTCGTGCGAGCTGGGATTCATCCGAATAATGAACTCCTCCCTCCATGGCACACACACACACACGCAGAGAGAGAGAGAGAGAGAGAGAGAGAGAGAGAGAAGCTGTGCTACACGATGACCTGGCTGTCGAGCAAGTAGATTCAGCGAGTTGTACAAAACGCCGGACTAGCGCCTCGAAACGAGCTTCGTCTCCGCGGCGAGGATCGAAGGGAAACACAGGACACCGCCGGTGGTGGAGGCATTCTCGGTGGCGTAGTACACCGTCGAGGGTGGAAGTTAGTTCTGCACACCTCCCCGCGAGAGAGGACGAGGGGTTGGACATGCGAACCTACCGAGGCATCCCGGGATTCGAACTGGTTCCACCCACAAAGTCCATCGCGCCGGTCCGGCCGCCCCGCGAGGAGCTTTTGCTATTTTCTCATAGCAGCTATAACCGGCGAAATCCTTCCTCCACCCTTCGACGTCATCCTCCTACGTAGGCAACATCGGCCAGTCATCGAGTGGCTACCGTGGATTCGTTAAGGAATTAAGGATACATGCGCAGCAACTTTGGGACCAACCTCGGCGCGGGATGGTCAGCATTGCGGATAGCCGGCTTTCTTTCTCTAGCATTTGAACGTGCCGCGATATATCGGTGTTATGCGGCTGTTGGTATTCATTGCCGGGGAGATTAGAACTGTAACTGGGGTGGGAGCCACGGTTGGCCGTTTCGCTGTTGCGAAACCGATGGCCCCGATCCGGATAGCCCGGCCCGCGCCAGAACTTTCGAGGTTTATGAGGAAATTGGGTTTGACGGGATTGTTAGTTAGACGTTGTGCCGGCCAGGTGTACGCAGGTACTGTGTCGCACCACCGGAATGGTATACGAGTAGCCGCATGTAATCTGAAGTCGAGATATCATCGACCGCGGGACACCGTTTGGTGTTTGACGTTTAAGATGCGTGCAGTTGATGTACAACAATTGGACATATTTAATAACATAGGATTCCGTTAGTTAAGTGGGATGTCGTAAAAATGTCGTAAAGATCCTGTCATCTTTCGGCTCTTCTAAAGCACGACTGCATTTGTTTTTGCGTGGAACTTATTTATTCTCAGCAGCTGTAAAAGCTGTAACGTTGGAGCACGAAAATTGAGGTTCAATCTTCAATTATGATTCAGTCTACTGTTTTAAATCGAGATGTATGCGTATTACTTTTTTTCATCGATATCCATTATTGAACATTGTAATATTAATTATACCAAAGTACGTTGTGTATCATATGAAGTGGACAAATTTAAGGGAGAACTGACTCTTATTCTACCTATCTCTTTTCCTAATTGACTCGTAACACCATTAAATCTCTTTCAGATCCTCGTTAGGATAAAAAAGGTTGCACCGCTCTCGGTATATTTTATGCAAATAAATTTAAGCAATTATCTCAATATCTGAAAAAGTGGATTCGTATCAAATGACGTAATTTCTTAACGAAAAACAAATTTCCAATGAAAAATTTATGCCAACACCTGATTCTCGTTTTCCATTTTCACGTAGGGATATTTTAATAGCCGCGAGTGATATTGAACAAATATTTCGGGGAGTTCCGAAAATCGAGGGTCGCTGTGAACACCGAACATACACGTACACCTATACATGTAACATATTATTACACGGCCACCGAAATTTCAGACGCGTTTTCGAGAAGCCACCCAGGCGTTTAATTACTTTCATAGCAAATGCTTGGCCGAGCAGGCGATGCCACGAAACGAAGCAAAGTGTCCGTAATTTCGCAAGTTCCCGGTGTCACGTCGTCCATTTATTACTCAACTTATTGTCAGAAGGAGCGGATACAAAGGCGCAATAAGAACCGCCAAGTCGCCGGGCGAGAGTCAGAAATGCGCCGCGTAAAAAGGTGAAAACCAACGAAATGAAACGTTCGCAAACGAGTCACGATCCCCTAATTAGGGGGCTAAATACCGCTGACGTTTTTTGCCGTTGCAATATTATCATATTTAGTATGCGCACTTAGAAAGCCGGCTTAAATAAGCCCCGGGTCCTCTGGAGTACGGAAGCTCCGGCTGAGAGCACGAAGTCTAATAAGTTCTACTGGTCGAGCTGCTCGCGGACTGCATGTCGTATTTCTGTCGGAGTATTAGGACTACTCCTTTAACGTGACTGAATTTCTTTCCGTATCGCTGGGAAACGAACGAAATTTAATTAAGCGTTATCCAACGGCGAACGAGCTTTATTCGTTCGTGATTATTCTTTGATACGAGCGCGCTTCTATTTTATAGGACTCATTCGTACGCTGCATACCTTCGTGCCACTGTTACATCAGTGTGCATCTGCCAAGGCAAACTGAAGAAATTGTTCAACGGTCGGAGATGTGTAGAATTAAACTTGGAATTAAATAAGTCTACGCTAAAAGGAGTAAAGATTACCATCTTTGCTCCTTTGTAGTTATACTTCTATGGAGACTTTTTTCATAGCGCATAGCACGTTAGTTTCCAAAGTTATGGATAAGGTTCCAAAGTTTGAGCTTAGGAGGCAATTCAAAAAAATAGAGATATCGCTACACCAATCAATGAAAACCAAGGTACGTTGTACAAAAAATGTTCGACGATCATAGTCACGGTTAATGTTCAACGAACCGACAATAATTAATATAATATGTGGAGGCTGTTTTCGTAGCATAACAGAATTATCCGATGAGACTGTACGGTTCGAACGCGTTCAGAATAGCGTGACCCAACCATTGCATCGGCTTTCGATTCGTAGCATAGCGGCATTGAAATCTCCTATCTGACTCAGTAACTTCCTTCATTTCTGTCAAGCAAGCCTATTACCGATCGAAATTCTAACGTTCGCACCTGCCACGTAATGAATTGTAACTTATTGGACCAATTGGATTTCACGTAAGTATTTATCGCAACGAAAGGTACAGGCGAAAATTATGATGATTCAATAATGCGTCATTGATTAAATCACAATTGATGCGAAATATTACGAATTTGACTACCTATTAATTCAATGATCCAAGATTTTTACATTAAAAAGAGTGCGCCCGTAACAAGCGATTTGTATCAGCGTCTTGCAGACCGTCTAATTGAATTTCACAAATGAACAATTCAAGGGAATTGGTAATTCCGGAAAGGCCAATAATCGAGAAAACCGAACTTCATTAAATCACCATTTCTCCGGAAACTATAGTGATGGTGAAGCAGCGGAGGGGCGATTTGTGTAGCACGAAGAGTGGGCAGAAGTTTCGACTTTGCGGAAAGAGAAAGGGAAATAACGAAAAAGATGAGTAAAGGAAGAAGCACCCTAAGAGAAGCTCTAATTTACCAGGACGCGGGGACTTTGCGTCCGAGACTGAAGCTAACTGCTAATTTAAGGGTTAATTCCTTAGAAGACAAGTTGGCAGAGTTACGACGAAAATATTCATGGCATTATGCATACGCTTAGGCGGCCGGCGAGTGTCGCTAATAAAAGTTAAAAAGTCTAATTGCTAAAGGCCGTCGTTGCGGAATTAAGACTTCTATCAATTCTTTTTTTCATTGTATTACCTTCATCTTACGCAAACGCTCAACAAATTCGCTTCGTTCTCCTATCGCTCCGTTTCATTAACGTTCTGTTAATAAATTGTTATTACGGCGAGACTAGCAATGTATCGAAATCATTAACAATAACATGTTTAATATAATCGTTAAACTGGTGGCAAAGAATGGCCGATATAATTCAAGTACCGTCCCACTGCTTTCTTGGAAAAAAGTTTCGTAACCTAAAAATTTATTGGAGAATTTATGATATGACCAACAATGATCAATTTTAGCCGTAATAGTTCGCAATAGTGGCATCCGTAGTAACTCATTTTTCTGTTCGACCATTTATCTTTCAAAGGCCTAAGAATTGCGATAAACTTTAAAAAAACTAGCGGACAAGAAGCACCGATAGCACTGGTAATGACTTTGTATTATACATTTAAATTTGTTACGAGCATTCGTTTAGAAGCAATTTTCGTTTTCCTCGTTTAAATTGAAACGGAATTGATACGATTCCCCCTTAAATCAGAAACACGCTCTCATCCCAGATACTTAAATCGCTTTCCGTCCGTTTCGTCGCTTCCTTAATTCGATTTCCGCTGCGAAAGACAACAGCCACTTGCAATCTTCTCGCCTTGACTTTTGTTTCTCCTCCGATATCCGATTCGTTCAGATATTGAATTCCCAACGACCATACGCCTCTCGCGTACCTGCAAATGGCACGCTAGGGTGGTGTTACGATGAAATATGCTCACCCCTTCTGTGCCGACACATTCTGCACTTTCTACTTTCTGGCCCTGGGGAGCAGGGTTTGTTAGAAGAAAAAAAAAAACGGAACGGTATCTGGATCATTGTAACCCGATCGTGTTACGATAAAATCCATTGCACAGCTTTTAACGCTTGACAACGATTGAGTTGAGCGATAAACTATTTGACAATACGCTGGCTAAAATTATTTTTTAGAATGAACTTTCTGCGTGATTCTTAATTATAAAAATAGCCATAAACCAAAGACATATTTATCTATCAGAAATCAGGGAAGAATCGTAGGAAATTACTGCGCCCGAATTTCTGCGGCATATAATTTGCCGTAGATATTCGTCAGGCAATCAAAATATAAAGGCACGAGGAACTATATTCTCTGTACTATTAAAGATATTTCGAAATACGTAATTGTATAGTAACTGGAAATTTGCAGAGCGATGTGATCATGGAATGGCAATTGTTAGCAGCCGCACGTGGCGCTTTGTTAATCTTGTAACAGGGCGTGAATCTCTTTGTTAACCCCTCAGCCAATATAATAACACTTCGATGTCACTTATCAGTTGGGATACCGTTTTTCGGGCCAGTTTTTCAAGAACGACCCAGCGAAAGTTCAGCGGCATAAGCAAATTACTTTTTAAGTATACGTGGTGAGCTTAAAGACCGGCTGACGACGTTTGCACTTGGTAACTTCCAGCGAGGCTGTAGATGTCAGGGCTTGAGCGTCTGTGATGAGCAGGAAAGCCGTGCGAGGGTGGAACAACCTGACAGCAGGCTGACAGTCAGATTTGTACATTTTAAGTACCGAGTCCTCTACCTTCGGCCCCTCATTTCGCGCGATAAATAAGGCTGTAACTTCGCTGCGAGAGTGATAATTAAATTGAGATGCTTCAGGCGTCCGGCAGGCTTTTTCCTGCCCGAATAAAACTGAACCGCTTTGAAGTTCTCCGAAAAACAGTTGAACGAAATCTCCATATGCCATACTGGGCGGGCCGTACTTTCGTGTACACGTCCGAGCAATTTAATACCATTACTAATCGTCTCGCTACTTCTATTAATAAACCTGTTACATTAATTGTCTTCCTTTGTGTAAGGCTCATTTTCATGGTTGATTGAAAAATTGATTGCAAGAAGCGAAAATTAAAATTTGAACGAGGAGCTTGAGGGAAGGAAAGGTTTATGTACAGTGGCTCACACGAAAAATCGTACACCCTTTAAAACAAAATAACTTTTTAAAAATTGGGCCAAATGATTTGGGTTGGATTGGTTTACTAGATGACGTGCAAAAAAATATTTTGGAACAATTGCAATCGGAAGGAATTATATAACAAATAAAAACGTCACTTTGTAAAACGTTCACATTGAAGCCCGTAGTGAAAGCATAAAACGAAAGCATAATACGTTTCGTAGAATTCAGCCGGGACTGCGCATCCTGAAAAATTTCATCGAAATCCGTTAACGCACGCACGAGTAGCAAGCGATTCAATGAGGTGAAAATCGCAGTTTTCCATGAATTTCAGGCAGTTTCGATTGAAAATTCACAGATTCTACACAGATTACACGTAAAGACAGTACGACACGTAAATGTATCGCAACGGTTAAGAAGGTGTTATCAACATAGCAACGCGATCCGGCCTAACAAATTACGATCATTTGAATCGACCATTAATCCATGCTACCACGCTTGTGCACGTCGAAATTGGCAAACGGGAATAGAATCGTACGTTATCCAAAAGATAATTTTAAAGCAGGACAATGAGCTCTCGATGGCAATAAGTCGACGAGGGGATCGTTGTCGTTAAAGAGAGTACGACCAACCGTATTCTTTACTCCGGTGCTCGTGTCGGCGGATCACGTTCGCTCGGCTTAGGGGAGGGCCAGTAAAAATAAAGGAAATTTATTCGCGTAATTTAAACGGGAGTGTGTGTTTGGAGGCTCACCCCGCTCGAACTAAGAGAAGTACCGATGCCGGACCCGCCGGCAGGTCTCCACCGTTCTTGCGGAGAGTGGCAATATAGTTTCCCTAATGGCGCTTAAAAAAATTTTAAGAAGGCGATATTAAGAATGTGACTACGGCGGAAAAGAAGCCAAGGAAGGAACTCGAGTCGGTGGAGAGGCTGGCTGGCAACCGGTGGACGAGGAGGAGAGTACATGGCGAGGGTGAGACCAGGTTTCATTGAGGGCGGGGGTTAGGTCGAGAGACGTACTCTCCACGGGGGTAGTACGAGCCTGGTTAATCGCCGTAAGACAACCGGAGAAATGAGCGAACAGTAACACGGGGTTGAGTCGGTTCCTTCTTCTCGCACCACGAGGACCAAGAAAGGGTGGGCCGGGGTGGAATTTAAAGGAGTGTCGAGTGTCGGCACCGGTGGAGAGGGAAAAAAAACGCGAAGAAATTAAAGATGAACCTTCAGTGAAATGGGGCGTGAGTTTATAAGGACCCTCTGTTTTCGAGACGCGCCGCTTCCTTTTGCGTTTTATGCCAGCAACGAGTGCCATCTCGTCTGCTCGATCGAGCCCGCTTGGAGATAAAACGCGTTTATATTGTTGCCCGGACAGGCAATAGTCAATGCGATATGCGATTATACGGGCATTTAAGGCTGGGTGGTTGGGCCGTTTCGAATGGTTCCGTGCTTAGTAAATGAACGACCGAAGTGAAAACAAAATGTCTACATTATCAATTGTATATGGGCAATTCCTTAATTTATATCTTTTTCTTTTAGTTACATTTGCTTTGGTCAAACTTCGTTTCGTTGATATGCAGGGAGAGAGAGAGAGATATTCGTATTGTTAGTAAGTGGAAAGCTCTTATTTAAGCGATCATATAATTCTCTGTATTATATGAAATAACAAATGTACAATCCCATATATTAATCGGTATAGAATATACAGTGCACGATTAATAATTGTCCCTAACGACATACAAACTGAAACACTTAACTTAAACACTTAACTCTGGATGTATATACAATTATCCAAATTGGGGACGACGTTCAATCCCGATCGCATAATTTGAATATGCGTCTTTTTCCAATGGTTGTCGGGGCCGTGCTTGCCGGTAAGAATCGCTCGGCAAGCATCGTCCCGGGGTGAACGTTCCTCTGAATACCAAATATCAATCAGCCTTAGGGGAGAACTGGGCGAGAAAAATATTCGGTAATTACGACAAGCACCCCTGATCGTCAGGCGACCCCAATCACCGTCATCTCGATTACCTTTCAAGGATGAAGATTGCGATTTCTTTTAAAATTCCTCCCCATTAGACCGAATCGCGTCTTATATTTCGGTGTCGTCTCAATCTTACGCGAAAATCGATCGCAACTGCGAATACAAATAGCTAAAAAAGAAAGGAGAACAATAGCGAGAACAATATTATCCCGTTAAAATCAACCTTTTAACAAATTGATCGGAAATTCGTTCGCCGCTGCGATCGAACGATCGATTTCTGCACCTCGAATACGCGGTATCCGAATCTTGGCCGGCAATTCGTTGAGCCCGACGTTACAATGAATTTGTCGCGGCGGTAGAGGGGTAGCGAAAAAGGGAAACTCATTTCCAAGGCATCGCCGTTCATTGCGGGAAACACACAATATTCCGACTGTAAGCTTTCGAGGCCATTTTCCTTTCCACGCATCCTGGTCGTCCCCTTCGAGGTCAGAAAATTCACGTTCCGGCGTGTAAGAGGGGTAGATGGAGGGGGGGGGGGGTGCAGTATTATAACGAATCTTCGCGGAAATTAAAGGAAGGACCTTTATGTATTCTCTGGAGAATTCATACGTAGCCGGTTAATTACGAAATTCAAATTAACACAAAAAATGGGAGATCTGGAGGTGGAACGGGCGGAGGGGGCCGACGTTTTTTAAGGATCTCCCTTTTTAAGGCTACGGACTTGCCTACTTATTACATTTCTCGGTAGCTCCGCTGGCGGTCTGGCAGTCGGTTATTTACCTACTCGAGGTTTTAATTACCTACCCCCTAGCTCTACGCCGGACAGAAAAGTAATCTTGGAAGTATGTGAAAGCGAGCACAGAATTTACGTAACGGACGTTAGAAACAAAGTAGGTATATTGGCCTTAGCCAAGCACTTTTCTTTGTTAGCATGAAATAACGTCTGTAGAAATAATAAGAATAACAATCCCGCGGTATAACGTTGCTCCAAAGCGGTTCTTTCAGTTTTTAGACAAGCGGTATTCGTGCAATTTCTACAATTGTATCAGTCGCTCGAGTTTTTCTTAAATATCAAGCAGCTGCAAGATCTATTTATACGGCGTTCCGCTGTAACGTTCTTTTTACGCTTCGTCTCGAGCTTGGTAATTTTTTAAAAATGCGCCCCGGTCGAAGCAATATCCACGTTCTTATAACTGCCCCACCGTTGCTACATTGTACGTACGTAAACACGTCGATTTCAATCCGGAGAGGTACTCCGGGCTTACGAATTTCGAATAATACCTTAAACTTCGAATAATTAACGTTTTACTTTTCCAGAGAATTATCTTCGAGCGCAAAATCCATTTGTATGTGCAAAATACCCAACCCTTATAGATAGAGCCTTACGGTTCATATTATTCTTATGTTTCACTTCGGTATATCGAAATTAGCTGATATCAAGCCTGCTGTTCTGCTACGACCGCAACAAAACATTTATCACTTTGAACATACATATATGACGAACTTATAAAACACTTATAAATCACAAGATTCGTTTTCAGCCAGGTCGGCAACGCGAATAATGTCCATCGTCATAATCCTGGAACAAATTGTGTAAAAAAATCGGTTCAACGATTGCACGAACATTTCCCAAATCGCTCTATTCCGATCTCCCCCGGAAACTTCGAACACGATTGAACGCCGTTGAAACCAATGTGCACGGTTTCGTGGACGTATTGCTGAGCCACTGTACCGGCGTTACGAGCGCCGTAAAAAGTTATAGTTGGATTATAATAAGCAACCGGGGAACGTGGGAGGCGTCCGCGGATAAAAAGGCAGAAGCTAAACGACGAAAACGATCGAGCTCGTGTTTCCGTATCATTGCCCGTGTAAATTCCCTCTGAGCGTGAAACGGGCCGCGTGGACAATAATTTATCGGGGCGTAAAAGGAGAAGGTCACGGTTATTGACAAGTTAAGATGATCGTTAGAGCGAAACGATGCCGAAAATCTCGCCGAATTGTGGCTTTTCTGGTCCCCGCGGGAATCGTTCGACGACGGAGCTTGCTTTATAACGAACAGGCGATTAAGAAGCGATTCCCCTAGTATCCATATTTGTGAAAGACGGTAACCAGTGAAATTCTTAGAGGGGTGCTTTTTTCACATTTCGCGAATAACAGCGACAATCGGGATTGTTCAGAATACGAGTTGCCCGCGGTGACGTCGGCAATCTATGGTTTCTGAAGGAAAATCGCGCACGGCGGGGGCGATAAAAGAGAACACGGACGGGCGTTCCTTCTCCACTCGACAGGAGAGCTTATAGCTCGGAATATAAAGCCCAGTTCGGCGAGACGAAGTCGGAATAAACGGAAATTACCGGGGCCATCTTGTAATTATACGGCTAATAGGAAGGTAATTTAGTGTCTCGAACTCGAGTTACCAGTACGGCGGAGACGTCTGTAAAAGCGGTTCGTAGCCCGCGTTGCCGTGGTCTTCGCGGAAAATTAAAATAATAAACGGCATCGTTAGGATTCATCATCTGATTTTAATTTCCATTCCAAAATGATTGCGCATTATCTCCGAGCCGCCCCGTAACACCGTTTCTGGATTTATTGCTCAAGGGCCAGGCCAGACGTTGCTCAACCGCTCGTTCGTTCGCCGCATCCTTCTTTCGTATTCACCTCTCTCCGTTATTTCTAATTTCTTCTTTAACCGATACCCGCGGTGGCCATCCGATCTCGAACTTCTCGACTTTTCTCGCGATTTCGTTGAATTCGTTGGAGAAATATGCGGGCCATTCTTTTTATTTGCGCTCTGTTGGATGCATTGTTTTTATTTTATCACAGAAATCTTGTTTCGGCAATGTTTCAACGGATTTAAAAATTCTAGATCTATATCGGGAAGTATTGTACAGTGTTATACAGATGCGAATTTCACTTTACTAATTATAACACTTGGATACAAATGGATATTTGTCGTGGCTGCTCAAATCATTATTAAACACGTGGACGGTGTGTACGAACGTGTACACGTAGCAATTAATTTATTATTATACTGTGAAAGTTCTGCACTCGTGGCCAGGCAATTCGGCTGCCTTGCATGGCATTGAAATTGTTCGAAGACTGGTCGTAGAGCGTTAATCATTTGGCCACTTATTACGGGTTGGCACATTACTTGATATAAAGGCAACAATTGTAGGGTTTGACAAGATAATAAAGACCTAAAGGATATGATAATGCAGTATATATAGAGCATACTGCTATAGATACAAGTATGTATAAGACGTAAAAAGTTAGTAAACTTTTTTATTAAATTTTGCACAGTCCTTATTAAAAACATGAAATAAACTGAAACTTTTAAGTGGTCCCAATTGGATGACCCGTGGCTGTAAATATAATTGATGAAACAATATATCGCAATGCCCAAATTATTAATTTAAAAGATTCTAATATATTTTATTAAACTACATCAACCGAACCGCATAATTATTGTGAGTAAAGGTAACCACCTGTATAACGACCATATGACATGTGTCTCACCGTCAACATTAAAATTTGTACTCTGATCATAATTTATAAAAACAGACCAACCAATTGCTGGATTACATATAAATGTACATATATTCTATGTATATTTCATATTACCATAATGCTAATTTATTAACCAATTTAACACTCTTTTCATTTATCGCGAAGGAATCAATTCTCCGAATGTATTTAAATTGGTGCGCAACTTTAGGTACAAACGATGAAAGCAGGTATTGCAAAAGTTTCGCGAAATGTCGTGGATTTCTAATAAAAGCGACGTCGTAACATTGCCTTCTCAATGAAACAGTACCAATAAAATACCAGACTTTGTTACATTTATGACAGTGGCACGGCGGCTCAAATTTCATGTACCGTTTGAAATTGTAAAACCATGCAGTCGCGCGTAACAAAATGTTGCACGCATCATGACTAAATATTAAAATAAATACATAGATCAAATTTTATTAAAGTATTTATATTTAATAATATTTCGTTGCGCTTGAATTGAATGTAAATAACAAATGTAAAGCGTGGAGGTATTTAAAATTTGTATTAAAACTAAAAATTGAAGAAATACTTCAATTACGGACAACACACTTCTGCCTGCCCTACGATGATTCATCAATCGGATGTAACTCGCGATACGTAAATTCGAGTAACGCGATCTCGACGCATAATGGAGCGAAAGGAACATAAATATTCCATCGCGAAGAAAGATGGTCACGTCGCCACGTGAAAATACCCTTAATCGAACGATTACGTCCCCTATTCGTTCTCTCGCTATACGCACCGAAGTACTAAACCGCCTCGTTGTTTTTATTCATAAACGTAATAACAGCACGCGACTCGGCAAAACACTCAATTTACTATTAAACCGTTGAAAATACATACCTGTTTAAATGGTCGGTGTGCGGAGTGCACTTGTCGAATGCGTGAATTACGTGTCGGTCATTATGTCGGGCCGTCGCGAGAGGGAACATTTCGACACGGCTTTTTTTTTTTTTTTACGCAGAGCGGACTGAAAGCGTCGCGATGCCGCATCCCCCGTATTCGACGAAAAAATATGCGGTCGACAATTTTTTTTTTCCAGAATCCTCCGCCATCCCCCGTCGTACGTTTCTACGGACGCGTGTTATCGCGATCGTAACGACGCGAGGGCGCGGCCGCGTGTACCCATCGGGTGTGCGTTCCGACGATTTTGGAAAATAAAGTTTATCGCCTTCGTGGCCCCGCAGCATTCCGCATAATGGCTTGTCCGCTCGAAAGTGTGAAAAGTATTACGTCGTCGCTCGTAGATTTCGACGTAATTTTTATGGTGCCGCGCCAGCTCAACGTGTCGGCGAATACGATGACGGGAACGCGTTTCAGGACCGAATCTACGACCCTCTGCGGCGACACATCGCTCGAACGGTTGCTGGATGCAAGAAAATCGCGATATTTCAACAATACCTGTGTTTGTATATCGCCGCGCTAATGTTATCATATTCGCCATTGCGGCGTGCCCATCGTAAGGCCGATGTTTAACAATCGGACACTCGCACGGCTTCCACCGATTCCGTAATAGTTTTATACGGTGTCAACAACTACGACGATCACGTTCGTATGTTATTCTGTGCTAGGAGCTACTGTTCTGCGTTACGAGTCGCCTGCGAGCTTATCGGAACGAGATGTTCAACAAGCATACGCACAACGAATCGTGGAGCGTCGATGAGAATTTGGCGTACCGTGATTACATGTTTCGCTTGAAGAGTGTCTCCAATGCGCTGCGCTAATAATTATCTGAATAGACAAATCGCGATACTCAATGACCCGACCCACGCCTGCCCGTCAGCTTCACCTTTCCCGTCAGCCCGTAACGCGACGATCTTAAAGATACGAGACCTCGAAATACCGTGGATAGGGGATCCAATTGTGTACAAGGTGTACGGTTAGGTAAGTGGCTAATTAACATTACAACTACTCGCTAGGAATCTCTGGTCGTCGCGGCAGCATTGCTGATGTTCCGGTCGCGTTCTCGCTGTTGCGTTCGCCACTGTTGTTCGTAGTCGCGTAATTTAAGTGTGCCACCGAAGATGCGGTTTCGCCATGCGACGCCCAGGCATTATCATGGTAATTTGTTAGAAACAAACATTATAATTCCACGGGGGGAAGGAGAGGCGAAGCATGGCACCGCGACACGGCCGTCGCGAGACTTGGCAATCCTTGAAGAGGAAGGGCTCTGTCCGTAGAGGTGGCAAGACTGAAGAAAAGTGGAATGGGGGTGGGGTGCGGCACTTTGGTGTAAACCGTGCAAGGGTTAAGACTTCGTACCCAAGTTAAAGGCGTAAGATCTACCGTGTTTTGGACAGTGTCCATTGTCTCGGGGTTATTTATTAGAGACGGCGCCGCTGGCTTCTCGTCGACGAAGACCAAGCTAAGATGGCGCTCTGTGGCACATAACGGTGCCGGGATTTATACGTCCGTCCACAACCAAAACGCCATTATGCCCTGGCTATGCCGGAACCCCTTCCCCAAGCGATGATAGCTGCCCAAGGATCCGCCGTTTCGAGAGTTCCCCCTCTATAATGTTTTGGGGGTGATTAAGTCCCAGGATAGGTTGACAATTTTCCATTCAAATGGACGACAATTGGTAATGATTAGACGTGAACCTGATACTGGCATAACATTAAGATTACCTATAGAGTGGATCCCCTTTGTTCCACGCGTAGCAAATACTATGTATCTGGGTGATTTTATTCTCTGAAACGTGCAGAGTTGTGCGAGAAATCGCACAGGTTCCAGTGATAATGGTTTAGTTGGTTCAGGATTCTACCTTAAGTTTTTTTTTGTATATTTACCTAAATCGACGTAAGCAATTTTTCATTCAAAACAAAGTAAATGGGTTCCAATATTAAGAAAGATCAATAAACTTCACCTAACGTTAAACATTTTTATAAGACGGTAACAAAGTTTCGAATCTTTGAGGCGGTTAGAATTTAATGAAACACACTGGAGGAAGAGCGTTATTTTTCCGCTATGGATGAATTGAGAAGAATGGAGTAGCTTACACCCGGACCCTGTTCCTTCTTTGCGTCAAATCAGAAAAGACGTTCCAGGTAAACATAATCGAGAGCTCTGAGACAGACAATGGATGAATCAGTTCGATACCGATTGGAACTTCTTGGGGGTGTTTGCTTGGAAGAAGTCGAAAGAAGTGGAAAGGAATTCGAGGAACCAGAATAGGGGGCGCGAGAAAGAGAAAGAGGCCGTATCCGCTCCTTCGAACACGTTAAGTAAAGAAGAGCAGTAGGGGGATGAACTCGAGCAACCACCACTAGAATCCGTGCTGTGTGCCACTTCCTGCGCGAGGTAGAGCTACGGAATTATTAGATATGCAACCGCGACGGCTGGCCGCCTACCGGTATTATTAAACTTAGTTATGAATGCCCATTAAAACTGTAAAGGAAATGCATTAGCCTGCCAAGGTATTCTGGGGCTGACAAAGCTACCCCCTACGGATCGGGCGAGCACGTCGCTCACTTCATGCTTTGCTCCTTGAGGAATCACGTCCTTCGATATCCAGGGCGATTGAACACATCTGAGAAGACAATTTTTCGTTATCATTAACAGTATGGTTCACGGGACGCGTCAATTTTACGCACGTCAGATTTCGAAAAACAAATTTCATGAAGGTCCGTTAATATTGTATAATTAAACGAGTTAATTTTTTACAGAAAACGCCCATTTTTATTGACAATCGCTGACCCAAGCGGCGTCAGTAAAGATAACTGTACAAATATGTTCCGCGTATTACGCAGGCAGACAAGTGTATTAACACTTCCTCGGTTTAGTACGATAGCTTAGGTGCGAAACAAATGCAATCATGTTATTAAGGGATGAATAATATTCCTTTTGCGGCGACGGGAATTCGTGGTTTCGAAATAACAGCAGATATTTAAAACGGTTTTGCACTAACGAAGTCGTTTGACCCGAAATGGTCGCCGATAATTTTAGCAAACTAAACTTTTCATGTAGATAAGAAAGAATTGGTCGGTTCATATGTAATGATTTTCAGTTACGAGGAAAGGATGACATGACACGAAGAATATGCTCTTATAAGCCCTCTTAAGAGGTTATTAGCACGGAATTATTGCCATTGTGGGAGTTGTGTCCCTTTCACTACTTATAGGCCATACAAGCGGCGATAATGGAGAATCTGCTTGGAAGGGGTTGTTTCGCGCCCGCTTACTACCTTCCAAGACGCGGGGCGTTCCGTATTTTAACGGGTGGCTTTTGACAATAGACCACGTTGTCCTCGTATACGACTTCTATACCGGAAGATAAAGCCACTGGTTCTTGGGCGAAAATTACATTTGAACATACATATCTACTCGCTGCGTATACAAGTTACAAGACGCTCTAAAGCTTTTTCATCGTCAGTTATTATGTTTTGGTAGCATAACATTTTGTTTGATTTACACTAAGTAAATATGCGCACTTTCACGTGTAATTGCATACACAGACAAATAGTCTGTCGGCAAAGAAAAAAATCATTTCAACCCGCGCATCGATTAAGAGGAAGTTCAATTTTCCAATTGCTTCAGTTCTACTGTCATGGATTCATGGGACACGAGGCAATATTTTCAATTACGCATTCGGAATACCCACTATATATCATGCTCGATATAACTGTCAGTATTTCAAACGTTTCGTTCCAAAATACCCTGACCCGCTGACTAAATAAAAATACACTGCCACACAATTTACAGCAAACGGGAAAGTTGAATACAGTCGCAATCGTATTTCGTCAGCATAGCGATCAGCATACTTGCAACCCACCGACCAGCCCAACCTAATCCCCTCCGCTGGATCTCGTACCAACGGCAGTGTATTTTGATTCACGCAACCCTAATTAAAAACGAATGGATGATCCATGCTAGTTTCTTTCCAAAGTAGCATTCCTCTTTTGTTCGGTCAGACGATATCGCGGTACTATCCGCCAACGCGAGTTGAACGAAGAAAGAAACCGGCACAGAGGAGGGAATGTAACTGTGCCGCTATGTAAAACGAAATACGCATGCCAGAGACGAGGAAAGGTGGGGTTACGGTGAGGGAAGAGGTATGATGAGTTGGTCCATGTCTACCACAAAAGCCATTGTCCGCCACTTACTGAATTCGTCGAGGCTCCCTCTCACCCTGTACCAGTGTCCACAGAGCGCACAGGGCCCCCACGCTACCAATGTAAAACACTTCCCGTGAATTTTATTGCTGTACGTATCTCCACGTATACTTGCACGTACAGGACCACCTAACCTGTGCCCAGTTACTGACGGGACCACCCTCCACCCCCTACTACGTTTGCTTGTACAGTCGAGCGCGAGGCCGACTATCGTACAGGGTGTAAAACAAATATATACGCCGAGACTGACGGGCACTCGCGTTTCATTGAAACGTATTTCTGACGGATCGTTCTGAGTTTAGACGAATATTGATGGACGAAATTATATTGCTGTTTCTCTTAAATACTTACGGCGTTACAGGGAAATCACTGCATCCTATTGTCATTCAATCTTGCCCTGTTCTCTTTTTATCGAGGGAGCAACGACGGGGATACAAGCGAAGAGTGCTCGTTCGTACTCCTCTTTGCAAACGTAATCGCGTCAATTCGGAGACAATGTTCGAAATCATTAAAGGCTAGGAATACAATTTGCTACTTGCCCTCTCACGATCGGTTGTATTCAAATTGCTTGCCACGAGAAACGGAGAATAATCTGATTAAACCGTGCTGCCTAATTTTTTCATACCCTGTACGTTTGAAAGTACGAATACAGCAATGCGAGCACCCCTATGCGTGTACATTTATTGCCACGGGGTGTACTCGCGTGGCCCAGTATTTACCTCTGGCAACAACGGCGGTTGCTGTGGATACAAGTGTCGCCATAAAATTGCTTTTTAATTATCGTCGGGAGGATTTTGTTTATTACGTGTTGTTCTATTCTTTGAGCCCGAGACGGGATTTTCTGTTCTGTGTTTCAACCTTTCGTCGCCGTTTCACGCGCGGTAGCGTTTAATTTAGATAAGATGCACCTTCGTTGCGACCGTGGGCCGTGAGCAGAAAAGTTCTCATGGACTAGGTGAATTGTAATTAGCTCGTGCATCGAAGGATCTCTTATCGTCTCGATCTATATAATTCCACGGTTGCATTACGTTTTTATCAACTCTGTCTGAATAAAATTTGCTTCAGCAGAATCAGATCTTCCGAAAGCTTCCATTGATTTTTAGATTCTACGTTTATCTCACGGTTCAAGTGTATGCATGGTGCCAGCCCAGGCTTAATTCCGGAAACGACGAGCGGACGTTAACGCTTCGATGGCATATCTACATAATCTAACATTCGTTTCGAAACGTACGAATGTTGCCGCGGTGAACAGCTATGCCCAAAAATCTATCACCCTACCCGTATAACCAAGCTTCGAGCATTATGATTAACCGCGGAATAATCAGCCACTTCGGTCTCTCGGTTCCAGAATTATATAATCCCCGTGCTAATTGGCTTTACCTCGTAATACAATATTTGTATCCGCGACTCAACAATTTAATCCTACCCTCCTGTATAGACGATACTGAAATATGGATTCGACGGGACCGCGATCCTATCGGGTCCTACGGTTCCTTCCCTTCAGATCATCGCGAAACCTCGTGATTCCGGAGTACAGGAAGGAATTAAAAGTTGAAGCTGGCAGCCCGGCTGGAGTAAGGCTTGTTATCTCGACGAGAAGGACGGGCAATTCGTTAGAGCGGCGGTAAATTCGCGAATTAAAGAACTTATTCCATTTGGGCAGCCAAAGGGGTGTGAACGCTTCCTCGTTCGTATTATCTCGCGTCGAGCGAGAAGAACAAAAAGGGTGTGCAGGTAGAGGGAAGCAGAAAGGCGAGGGCCAACGACGGGAGGGAATAACCTGTACGAACCACGACGGGTGGGTTAGGCCGGGATGGGGTTGAAAGGGGGGTTGGAAGGAAGAACGAGGGAGAAAGAGCGGGGAAAGGGACAGAGAGGACGCATTTAGACGTTCGTTCCGCTGGTAACAAAGATAACTCTATGCAATAAAAATGATTCAAAGTTTCCCGCGGCGGATGGTGGTTCCGATGGTGGAGCGGTTGACAATAGCGCGTCTTTGTCTCCGACCCCACACCCTGATGTTACCCCGCTGCCTCTTTTGCCCACCTCATCGCGACCCCTTCTACGTTGCCTCGTCCGTATCCTGCGACACCTATCTTCCGGTTTAAAGTCCTGCCGTGCGCGCCAGGGAGGAACCTCGCTAACTTTTATTATTTACGACCGATATTTCAGTCGGCCAGCGCGCATGCACGTACCGGCCATAAAGTGGCCCTTGGGAGCGGTGATGATTGTTCGACGATCCTATTGACCCTTAGAAAAATGTTCAGGAACGAGGTGACTGATTTTTATGCTCGCGTCCTTGTCTGTAGGATTACCTTCCTCGGGGGGGAAGGTGAAATGCGAGGTATCCGATTTTGAATTGGGTAAATGCTATGCTAATGCAGTCGGAGGGGCCGCTGTCGGCTGATTAAATTCTATTTGCTAATCTGGGGAATTTTTATATTTGCCATCCGGGTAGTTGCATGGTATTGGACATGTAGTCGATGTACTAATCAGTGGTGTTGCTGTTGCAATGTAAGGAATATTGAAAAGAACGATAGTTTTAAGTGGTCGGTTTATTATTTTGTCGGGTATGCATGTGACGAATGTGGAACAGAAACGTATTGCGCAACGATATACTATTCAATTCTCGATGAAACTTGAACAAGGTACGCCCGAAACTCATGCGCAACAACGAGGAAAGTATTTTGCGTACTTTGGAAAGGCCAAGGGTTGGCGGTGAATCGCGTCATACGTTACGTGAAAATATGCATCGTTTCTGATTCAGTTCATTATTAGGTTATCCAGCTGTTCTTAAAATTCTCGTCCCGTACGAATTTTTACACGCGAAGAAAATTTCAATGGTCCGACGTGTTCCTTACCCTTCTGACCTTAATCTTCGCGACCACCTCTCTTTCTTCAAAATTAGAAATGGACCGAAAAGGATCTGTATTTCCATAGAATTTGTAAGGCAAGCTTTGTTAAAATCATTGGGTGCTTACACGAAATCGTTCTGCGAGTACGAATGGCCAAGTTACAATGTATCGCTTTAATAATATCCAAAGGAGATTTACTTCAACCCTAGAAATTTATGTAACGTTGCCAGATAACTTACAGAAACTCAACGTTGTGCTTGGCCATACGAGAAAAAAATATTGCACGCCTTGCAATCACGCGAACAATTATTCATTGATGGAAATAAAATACGCAACCGAGTTTGAAACGGAAACGAGGCGGATTTGGACAACTTTGCAAATTGTATACCAAATACAAGAATTCGC
Organism: Nomada fucata; assembly: GCA_948146005.1. Classification (NCBI taxonomy): domain Eukaryota; kingdom Metazoa; phylum Arthropoda; class Insecta; order Hymenoptera; family Apidae; genus Nomada; species Nomada fucata. The sequence continues at coordinate 14,295,225 of OX411275.1, forward strand.
AGGATACGTTGATATACTTTTCATTTTCAACACGAATCAGCATCTTTCATAAAAGCCACCCACCACTTCGCACGCAACTACCACCGACCGTCCCGATTCATTAGAATTACCGCCTAACAAGCGATCGTCCGAATTTTGACTCGCAGTTACGCAATCAAGAAGAAGGGGGACAGCAAAACCGTAGAAAAAGCGGCGAACAGTGGACGGGCAAAAGCGGATAGGAGGCTCCTCAGGATTTTCCCTTATCAAATCAACGGGTGAGCGAGCGATGATCGGTCCCCGATGAGAAAGAGAGAGAGGAAGTGGAGGACCCTCCGTGAGACTTCTCTATTCCCCCTCGGCGCGTACTCTTTATCTACCCAGCTACGAATACCCATACGTAACCCGGTGAAGGGTCTGAATTTGCATTTTATTCGCAGTTGCGGACCGCGGGTTCGTGGGTAACGTTCCTCCGCGGCACGGACATTTATTTTAATTAAATTACTCCGGAGCGTCGAACAACCCATTTCCTATAAATTATCCCCTCACCGGTCTTTTGGTCTCTCGCGCGTCCGCTTGGTCGGTCGCGGCGGAGCGTGCTCGCGCGCGCACCCGCTCGTCCAGGCATTAATGTGCCCGCTGATCCCACGGTGCCATTGAAATGAAATAAAAGCACAGGCGAGAACGGAACGTTCTGCCCCATTCTCGGTGCCGCGGGTCCGCCGTGCCGCTTCCCTTTCATTTACCACGTAATCATTTTCTACTAACGCGCGTATGTACTGTACGTACACCGATTAACCCGCGGTACCGGTGCTTGTGGAGGCATGCCCGGCCACGCGTCCCTGTGACTGTATATTGGTATCGCGGTCCATAATTCAGCGGGGGCTTAATCGTTTCGAATCAAAAGTTCACCAGGAGAAAACGCTTTCGCCGGTAATCGTCGTAAAGCGAACGCCACGCGCCGCGGTAATGGTCTCGGTTATCGAACAACTTGTACCTTAACCACCGGCCAAACGTGACTGTCGTTGACCGCGGTGCCATTAGTCCTCCTAAGCGATTGGCAGCCTTTTCAGGCGATCCTTTTATCAGTTTCTTTGGACGATGTGATATGCGAGCTTATTTGCGATCGGGTTACTCGTGATTGTGGTTTTGTAATTGTGGCAAGGTATGGACGACTATTGCGTTGGACAGTGGATCCTTGAATGAAGCAAGAGGGGCACGATTGTTACGTGTGTTCGTTGCTAGGCGTGATGAATGTTGTTAGTTATTGTTGCGTATGCCAGGATTTCGAACGTTGTGATGATTATTTGCGTATGTAAGAAAAATTGCCATTCGATGTTACAGTCTTTCGCCTATTTTTCAGCATCGGTATAACTTTACCGCAACTTATTTTTCAGCATCGGTATAACTTTACCGCAACTTATTTTTCAATACATATCGACAATTCGATATACCTGAGAGTGTGCAATATTTGTTAGGTACTCATGAGTCGATGGCCATTAAAAAATAAATATTTAAGCGTTAAAACACTCAAGTTCTTTTATGATTAAACCCTCCCTTTCTTCCCTTTGCGGCGAATAATATTTGCGATAAATAATATTAGAAATCTGAATATTATCGATTAATTAAAATATTGTGGGATTAGCAATATGCGAAAAATGGAGGAGACTACAAGGGGTACAGTAATAGTTTTACAAATTATTTCCTAACCGATTATTTAATGCAAAACTCAAATTTAATAGATGCATAAGTACGGAATAATTACTTTATGACAGCATTCCTTGGCAATTTACTATTGATAATAAATGGGACATTTTTAAGTGCCATGTATTTCCGTTTTAATTCATTCAACAAGTAAATACTATTTCATTTTTTGCTAAAATGATACTGTAAATAATTGCTCCATCGGAGCAATAATTAGACAATATTGTCTTACACATGTATAGTACGCCTTATCGGAGGCCTCAAATTTATACACAAAGCAATCATTGATTTCGTCATATATGTATATATTTTGTACACAATAATAAAATTATTAATATATAACAATATATAATTAAACGTACTTACCCAAACAAGTGTATAATGTGCTGCTTTCTATTAGAGTTAATAGCTTATACACAACTTATAATTCAAATTGTTCACAATTATTAAACATTTCGGAAAACATTGAAATACATTTGAAAGACATATAACGCGAGGATAAATATAACAATCGTGAATCAAATTTACTACGATGTTGCAATTTTGTCGAAATACAGTGCTTTTATCACAAAAGGTTTATCATTTTAAATATTTGAAGCAATATGAAGGAAATGCAATTTCTTTCTTTCTCTATGTACGAATAATTCGACTTTCACTAGCAACCAACAAAATATGAAATATAGAATTTATAGTATCTTTGCTACAAAATAACAGCCTAAAATAATAATTGCATGTTGTAATACACACGCATAACGTGTCATCTGGTACCTTAAACTTAATACATCTGAAACCAGAAGCGCTTGCGCGCCTTTTCAATGCGCGTATGAATGCAGGTTAAGTTACCGTACAATAAGAAGCACGACGCAAAAATATACAGCATCATTGCAATCGATTCTTATACCTATTAACAAATAAACTTTCGAGGAATTAAACAGTTTTTACTTACGTAGTAAGGAACATCTGCGTTTTCCCCTCGTATCGCCGCAATGTTCAATGTCATCACACAAAAATCATTCGCGTTCCATACATACAATATGTTGTCACGAATGTCTAGAATGTTTCGCGTATCCTTAATGTTTTTCGGTAAACCTTCCCTCAAGTCCCAAAATAGACGGTGCTCGCTTAAACGAAGTGGATCTGTATAGATATTCATTTTGCCGTTAAACAAGGTTATGACACCACGCACTCCGCTAAACGACAACAACGAAGTTCCGTGGCCAGTAGATTTGGCGCGCAATGCAGCCAACTTCGTAACGTCAGACACATGTGGCGACACTGTCGCGGCAACTTCGTTGCTCATGATCGGTGCGCGTAAGTTGTGAAATTTTCCGGTTAACAGTGAATACGAATAATTGCAAAATTTGGAAGAACAACGTAACGTAGAAAATTACATGTCCGATAATATTGATTTACGATAAGGTTAGTGAAATAAATACATTTTAATCTTTCGTTTATGCATCATGTTGAAATAGCGTTAAAAAATAACTTCGCCGGCACGACAATTGCAATTTTGAAGTAAAGGAACTTCGTTATTATATTTCATGTGTGTTCTTTCCAACACAAGCATGCAACAAACATATATTCGTGCGCATTTAACCTACTTTATTGACAAAAATGCAGCAAATAAACGAAACAAATTAATGACGAAGGTACATTGTCTGGGCACTTGTATCGAAAGAAAAACAACCACAACGTTGCATGGTTAATTCGTAATATAAACTGATCGTACAGATTTAACACCCTTTTGTCGAGTGTGGCTCGACATCAGTTTTTATAAGAAGTGGTCCTATGTCGAGTCACACTTGATTTCGTATAAAATCTTCAATGTACTACAGAATTATTGGAAAAATAATTCGGAGTGCAAAGGGTTAATGAAATAATAGTTTAAATGCGCAGACAAATATTATGTTTACATTTAAAAATTAATATTGTTTACATATATTATTAAAGGATTTAGTAAAAAAAGTAGAAAGCAATTATTTAATAATTGCTTCAAGGCCCCGGAGGGATTCGAACCCTCGATCTCCTGTTTACTAGACAGGCGCTTTAACCAACTAAGCCACGGCGCCATTGGAGTCTTTTTTCTTATTTCTCATTTTAACGGAGGCTACAATTGAAAGTTTCCATTTATAATATTTTCGTACGATATTTCAGTTTCATTGAAACTATGGTTACTATTTTAATAACAATTGTTTCCTTCCTTTTGTTTGCTGTTACGATCATCTGAAATGCCATTGATTAATGAAAATTGTCAATAACTGAAAAACTGTGCACATGCAATTCCTTCCGACTTGACTGGTTAAATCTATTTCAGCGTTCCTTAAACATTGTTTTTTACGAGTCTGAAATGAATTATGTCTGATACTGCATTCATTTATGAAAGAAAAATCGAAACGGAACTATACATGACAAATGAATGATTCTATTTGTAGCCATTGTTATCTCTAGCGTAAGTTACCCCTTATACCAGGGGCAAAAATTAACCGCCCCCGGGTGGGCTCGAACCACCAACCTTTCGGTTAACAGCCGAACGCGCTAGCCGATTGCGCCACGGAGGCCGTTGATGGAATGCGGCTTTAAACTCAAGTAGTGGTATTTGACTGTTATTTTGTGACATTCATGCAATATTACGTAGACTAAATGTCTGAAACTGTACAAGCAATACCTAATTTCCATAAAAGCATTGAATCTGATATTAAGCCTTATCGACCGTGAGGCGGACTAAATTTCGGCTATGCCCGACACGGTGAATCATTTAACAAGGTCAGATGATGTACAAATATATAACGGTTACGTTCCTAATCGGTGCATTAGTAGAGAAATCACCTAACAAATTCAAATAATTTTCTAAGCGTGCAAAAGAGTACCATTATAGTGCCAAAAATTATGCGTTTCGCAGGATAATCTTCGAAGTATCACCCGTTTCAATATAACTTCGACGAGCGAGATACCAAGCGTATCGATATAGTAGGATCGCAAATAGTTAATGTTTCATTTTATTATTCAATACAACAAAAGTTATGTGGGATAAATGGGTGCAGATGGTGCAGTAATTTTCTTTCAAAGTTGAGGTCGCTATTAAGTACCTGCACTTTCTTCTTTGTACTCTTACTTTTAACATTTTCCTTAGGTGATTATACATACGAATAACAGTTGACGGAGCAAGTGTTTCGAGCAACCTCCTTAACAATTTCATATGACATCATAGTATAGCACAATTATAATATAAATTATGCCATATACGTAGATAATACTGTGCATTCGAATGTATCAGTTTGGTGTCAGATACCGAGTACAGATAGATAAGGAGATACAGGGAAAATGTCAAACGAGGCATGACCCCGCAGTTTTATCTTGCAACTTTTAACATCTGTCTTGCATTAGATGCAAGGAATGCCATATAAACGGATCGTACGTAATATAAACATTTGAACCCCAATAATACATCTTAAATGATCATCAGGTCATCACCGCGTAAATGGCAAATATAACGAATCAGAAGCAAAATTGCAAGCATAAGAACGTGCACAGTTAGAGCGTACGCAATAATGGGCAATACATTTTCAATAGTTCCAAGTACGCAACGTGTAACAACGTTCACGAAGTCCTGTTTTCTGTATGCACATCGCGTACACATCGAATTCATTTCTAAGTTGCAATTTATACATGCTCCCGGTATTGCGCTTCACGTGCTCCTGCGTTCCTTTAAGCCACACTCGACAGCCAATGCCGCGAGCTTGCTATTTAATTCACCTCGGCGCTATTGTATCAAGATTGCCTATACATTATTAAGAAAACATATCCCGAATGCAGATCGAACAGATGTGCTGGACTCGAAATCTACCGGTAACGAAATGTCGGTCCCCGAACCGGTTGTGAAAGAAGGGCTGCGTCGAAAGAGGACGATAATGCGCGGTGTGCACCGGGAAATAGTCTGGCAGTTGCGCCGAAGCTATATACGGTTAATTAAATGGGGTTGGCTCATTAGTAACTGTCTATATGCAAGGCGATGGCCGAGATGCGATTGGAGGGTGGTCCCAAGGTGATTTATCCGTCACGATGGATCGCAGATGTTCGACTGGTACGCGGCGTGGGTCGTCACAATGCTGTAATTAGGAGCGCGTTTCATTTATACGCATGCATAATGAAATCATGTCCTTTTTTTTTTCGTATGATGGATCGATGGTAATGCTTGTAATTACACCGCGACACGCTCGGATTATTTTAATGGAGGGTTTACGAGTGGATAGACTGCACCTAGGCTTACGTCGTATCGAAGGTATTTCTTTATTGAGATTCGAAAATGCTGCGACACGCTCGATATGCCTGCTGTTCTTGCCAAATTTATTTCACTCCTAGCGAATAAAGGGAACAGATTAAGCTCAATAATACTTTAAATAAAAGATCATGGCCTATTTTGATCTTTTCGCAAGGAGTTTCTGCAGGGAATGGTATTTTCGTTTTGCATAATTTGAAAAGTTCGGATCATCCCTTTTCGACCGTTAGAGTTCTATCGGTTGGCTGTTGGACGATAAAATGCGACACAATTGAACGTAGCATTAAGCCAGCTTTCTGAGGACACTTACCAAGGGAAGACACTTTGGTTTGGGCATGTCGACATTAACGGCCCGTTTAAATTGTGCGTTTAATTACAAGTAAGAGACAGTTGCCACGAAATTTATCGGTCACTGTTACCATTCCCTTCGTTCCTAATCTACGAAACAGATATCCACGGCTAAACACGGGAGAACAAGTCCTTTGCGAGCAATGAGACGCTTCCCGTTGCTTTTTAGTACCTGTTCTAAACCGTGCGACTAGATTTACCTGGACGTACGTCTACGAATTTACGTTGATCGACAAATTGCGGTTTTTTATAGCCAGAATCGTAAGGTTCGAATAGTCCTCTCCGATAGTAGTATCGTGTCAGGGGTACAATTCTGAGTTGCTTTAAAGTGCCATTTTATACAGCAATAAGAATACGCTGGAAGTGTTAATGATACACGAATTTACGAATTTTTTTATTACTTACTTTATTACTTACATTCACAGTGAAATACATTTCCAATAATACTTGTACTCGATGGTTCTGCATCGGTTTGAGTGTTGCGCCCCGGCGAACCGTAAACTAAAATATTAGTAAACTAAAAAATTTCTACACATACGTGCATCCTCTGTTTCAACATTTTACATCGAATAACGGCATGATGTAATATCCGGTTCATACCGTGTGTAGATGGTGCTTCTTATTGGATAGAAATTTGTGCACATAAATCTAAGCGGTTCCGTTCAGAGGTTGAGCTCTCCTCGCGAGTTTGGAGCTTCGCGTTCTCGCCCTCTTCCTCTTCCACCCTTTCTTTGTCGTCCTCTCTCTCTCTCTCTCTCTCTCTCCCCCGTTGTTTCTGTCCCGCTCTGGCCCCCGCGGTCTCGCCAGCTCTCCATCTCGCACTCTTTCCGCCGTTTTACACTTCGAAAACCCGTCCCGAAGGGAAGATACTTTGCGAGCCGCGGCGAATGTCTATGATGAAGGTGAGCACAGCCTGTAACGATGTAACGGGTGAACATCGCCCACGAAATCATGACGAATTCATTCGAACTGCGAATTACCTTCCGGTCGACGGGGTTTCTCTAAATGTCCGGAAGAGGGTACATATGCAAAACGCGTGATCATCAATATTCCATCGTGGTAAACCTGACCGAGGAATCTGGAAATTCTGTCTTGCCCCCGGTGTTTGCTTACTTCGCCGGATAAATTAGAAACCGTCGATTAATCAACAATTCTGGTTCGTTAACCGCACGTGCCCCCCCCCCCCCCTTCTTCGTTACCTGGCCGTATACTTTGCTGCGATACTACATACGCGTCCACATACGCACGTTGCTTTCACGAAACATGCCTCTTTATGCGTAACGCGTTACGCAGTTATTTTTATGAAAATATTTGTACGGTTTATTTCTGCAGACTGTGCGCCGACGAAAATCTGTGAAGCTCCTTAATGTGATGTCACGGTACTAAAGTTCGAAGGGATATGATATGGTGCACGGTACTTGCCTTCCTGATATGTATCTATTTCGTAATTAACATCGTCAAACTGATTCACTATTTTCTTCTCACAATATTACTTCGAAATCTCGAAGAATGCAACGAGTAACGATGTAGGAAAATTATTCGCTGGGAGTTAATCAGTTAAGAAAATTCAACAAAAATATATAACCATTTCTCGATCGTTATGTACAGGTAAACGAATCGACGAACACTTAGTGAGGCTTAGAGTACGGACGATTTCGAAATTATTAGTTCACTTGACGCTGTACGTAATATTGGCACCTATACAGCGAAAATAGATATCCATATATGAAATCCGTAGCTAATTTTCATTGTCAAAGTACACGCCTCGTAATTCGAAAGGGCAAAAGGAACGGATGCTCTGTCCAAAATCAATTTAGTCCTCAGACCTTACACCATAAACAATGGTTGTTTCGCGATTCATCAATCAACTAATAATCGTCGGACTCGTGCGTGTGGCAGAACGAAGAGCGAACACCCGGTAGACAATACGTCTTAGCACTCGTAGGTTATTGTGGCGTTGAAAGGGAGTAACTTATAGGGGCATTGGGAATTACCAGTTTATTATTAGGGAGATAGCATAGAGGGCCAAGATCAGGGGTTGCTGTTAATTCTCCTAACACTTGGCTCCCTGGAGAGAACACGCCGCCTTAAGACTTTCACCGTCTCAACCCATTCCGCTGTGCAGCACCGACATCTTGAATCGCTGCCGTGTTAATTAGTACGACTTTAAACGCACCCGCATGTGGTGGGAATCAGGACTGGCTGAAATGATTTCGCTCGTCGCCCACGGAAAGATGTAATCTGTATTAGCAACACCGTCTGAACAACTGGTTCACCGTTTGCAATTGAAAAATGTGCCTGTTTTGTGATACTAGCGGTCGTGCAGGTATTACGTATGTAAATATGTATGCATGTACAAACACTATGTACATTCGACGGCATTACATGGGTCGATTTAATGTGATTAAATTCACCTGTTCAACATTTGTGAGCAGTGCAGATTAGATTTGACAATTTCGATTTTTTCTTTCCCGATGTGAGCTATGAGTCGACGGGGAGAAACGTAATGTTAACAAGCGGTACTGATAATAGTCGGTAAATATTGACAAGATGTTTAAGGTGTTCGTCGAAGTGGAGAACGTGTAGATAGATAGTGGTTTGATAATGTTCGAAAATTTTGCATCATTTTCAAATAGAACGTGAACCATCGTTTTATATAATTTGTCCACGTATACATCGTTTGTTTGTATCTCTTGAATGGTTAAATAGTTCCGCAAATTCGCTAAAATTATTCGCGAAACAGTTTGTGAATTAATATTTGAGAACTTAGAGCTCAGCATTTGAACTACGATTACATGATATAGGGTTGCCATTGCTGCAAACTCAGGGGAATCAATCATACCTTTATGATATAATAAGAAAAACATAAGGGTTCAGTTCTAGTACCGTAGAAAATTGTTGTTACAATCTAAGTTTCAATATTGGGTACTACGTGGCTGGGAACGTGCGAGGATGTTTTACAGAATGCAAAGAATAAACAAGAAACATATAGTTATAATCTAGAGTTTTACACCAGATTTTACCCACTAGAATATTGATTGTTTTGAATAATGGGCAGAAATGTATATGTATATAATCTATAATTCCGATATCATTTATTTTGTATTCAACTATTAGTTAATTAAATTTACTCTAATACTATTGGATACTTCGTGAGACTGAACTGAAGTAGAATGAAAATAATACAAAGGAATAGAAAGAACAGAAAATTTCAATTGTCTATTTTGCTAATGAAAGATTGCAATTAAAATTGTCAGTCCTCGTACGCGCAACAATTCAGACCATTTGCACTATTTGGACGAATGAAGCTCGTGCTAACAGCTGAAGTGATAAATTCGGGGAATCGAGTTTTCTCGGAGGCGAAGACAGCAGGATAAATCCGAAGGAACCAATTGATAAATCGAACATGCAATAGAGCAAGGCAATCTAGTACTAAAACGATGTAGTCTGGCCAGCGGACTCTTGCCAGACGCGAGCACCATTTATACAGCAAGCTGGAGAATTGTAGAACGAAAAGGCTTCGCCATCGCATCGGTGAAAAGCAAGGGAAGACGAATCGACGACACCATCGTACGAACCCACACTCGACGTCTTCCATACATCAAAGCCGCACCACCTCATCTTCCCCGACTTATAGAAACGTTCCACACTTCGGGTTGGATTAACACGTTGCTTCATTTTTCGTTTAATTAACGTTAGGATAATTTAAGATCGTAAATTATTTTCATTCGACTGACTATGAATGTCAGTGTCTATTTCTTACCGTTGAAGACTATTCAAGACAGCGTAACGTAGTTGAAATAGGAAGTTCAATGAAACGTGATTTATTGCCGCTATACCTGAAGAGTAATTATAGTTTGTATGTATTTAAATGCTTGGAATATACAACCGCCTTGAAATAGTAAAGACGAAACGGCGCGATTTTGGCACGCTGGATTTATTTTATAATGTATATTGTTATCAATTCACGTGATGTTTGAAATGAGAGAAAGGAGTCTCAACCTTTTTTTTTTTAAACGAAATGAGACGATAATTTGACGAATTTTAATCATCTCGTATATCGTATTCATATTTTGCACCGCCACAGAGTAATATCGATAATATTTCTTACTAATGCATCAGCATTTAACAACAAAGTGGACGGATAAAAGAAGATAATATTCGCGCAATAGTAAATTGATATTAACAAAATTAGCGTTATGCGTTCTACGTTCATCTTGCCATGTAACATTAGACCTTCGTGCTCTAAAAAATATTGAAAGAAAAATTGGTTCTCTGGTTTGTAACATTTTCTGCCATATGGCCTCCAGGCACACAAAACATTTTGCATGTATAACATGTCATGTTTGGTCATATAAGCTTGTGAATACTTCAAGGTTCCATAACCCTTTTAACAATGATATATTCGCAATAGAGTAATTAGCTGGAAGTTCGTTAGGTGTTACCTGTAATTGATTCGGTTGATTCGTATTGGCGTTTCAGGGAAAGCACTTATGCTTAATGAAATGTCGGAGATAAGCGGAAGAAAAATGTGTTCCCCGGTTATTGTTTTGCTTTATTCGTATTTAGTGCCTAATGGACGGACGGGCGTAATTTTTTTCAATTTATTTGATTAATCGATTTTTATATCCAATGTTTACCAACGAATATGCCACACTGAAGAAGGAGGACAATTGAGCAATCGAATTTTATTCACTGTTTTCTGATATCGCGAGGTACAATTTATTTGCACCCTGATTTTGTTTCCAAACTTGTGAACACAGTACTTTTTAGTCACGAGGAAACTATGCTACGACGATGAAACGACAGTTCTAATAACTAGGTTTTTCATTGCACGAGTTTGTGTCGCACGACTTTTTCCCGACTCATGCCTGATTAAAACTGCGTATTGATATTCCAAACGGATCTTGATATCTGGTTCAAGGGCTGGAATTCAATTAATGAATATGATTTTCTAAGAATATCCGTGTGGCACAGACATACAGCACAAAAGTTTATGACTGTTAATAAAGCCCACCACCCTCGAAACATATTACCCTCTATGCGTATGATTTATCTCAATGGCAAATAATTTCCGAGATAGTCGCGTGGATAGACTAAAAACAGAACACTCTGTATAATTAAGTAGGATGGTTTAGTAACTAGGGAAAAACGGTTTCGGAAAGCGTGAGGCCTTTTTACCGAGCATAAAGAGGGCCTCTTTATAGACATCGCGCTATCATTGGATTACGCATGAAAGTTTGATCTTTTACGTGACGCTCCCGAACGCAAACAGGCACATGAACGTCCATCCCGACATTTTTAATTCGATTTAAACGCACGACGGACTATTAGTTTCCTTTTCTACTCGAGCGGATCTTATCCTTTCCCATGAAATGTCGTCGCAGAAAAAGTCTGCTGTGCACTTCTGTAGGGCTGAATATGTACAATGTACGATGTACATATACATATACATGTGCGCGCTGAAACGTCGGAATTTCGTCGAGATGAAACGAAGGGGAGAGACCATCAGACAGACGTGCTGCAGCCAGATAGCGGAAGTAGTAGACGACAACTTCCGATGGACTGCATTGTGCGTGGGGGTCGCATGTTAAAGTGTGGAGAAATCAAATACGAAGTCGTTCTGACACGACGCTTCCTGTATTCCGTTTCTTTCGATCGGGATTCGTGCAATCGCGAGGAAACATTCGCGATGCGGCAAGCTTGTTGGACGAAAATGGACGCAAATTTCTCGTGCAGAATTGTTTTCTCTCTATTTTCTCGACAACAGCCATAGTCATGCAATATAGATAGGACAGGTCGTATTGATAATACAATGATGAATTATATGGAACGAAAGAAATAGTGAATCATACGAGGATAGTAGGATTATAGTAGACGGACGACTTTTTTTGCATCGTCGACAGATTGTTTCACTTAAGTAACGTTTTTAATAGGCGATGACAGGCACAGTATAATTGGAAGTATTTAATGAATATTACTCCATGGACTGTAATTTATTTCTCTCGATTGAGCGGCGATTTACCACTTATCATAGACAGATATGCTCAAGGAAAATTTCATTGTTTCCTATGATACTTTATCGAAGGTGAATATTGATTAAACTTGAAACTACTTGATACAAAATTTTAACGAAAAGTTGGTATGCTTTCAAATGGAAATACATTCGTTCACTGTCGTCTTTGTAAAAGTGTTGCTGCTTTTAACTGGTTTACCTTTAGTTTATACCATTATCACTTGTGCCACGATCACTGTCAAATTCTTGTATAAAATTTGCGTCTAACAAGTATCGTGGACCTTTATAAGTTAACTTTGTTTCATGTATTCCATTACTTTGGTAATGTCCAGTTACATATTTAACTACACATTCCCCCCATCAAAATATCGAAGTACTGTACCTATCATGAATACCAGTAATCCAGTACTAAATTGAATATACAGAATTCGTTACGAATATGTGTCTTATTCGTTGCTTCATCCTGGTTGACGGATACACCAACAATAGAACGTCTAATTTTGGTTCTGCACCCTTGCAACCCTTAAAGTGTTAAACACACATTATTTGCGATTTTCACACTTGCCAGTAAGCTATGCGATCGTTGTTAGATCATAAAATATGATAATACCTTTGTAAATACCAAAATAATTCCTACGATTCTGTTTCTGTGGCATCGGTATTTGAGGGTGCGGAATAAAAAAAAAAGAATTTCTGAAGCCCTTGGAAATTCGTGTTTGCGCAATTTATAATATCGTTCTAGCAGGTGAACGCCACCGTGTGCCGGATTTTTACCGTGCTTGCAGAAGACAGTTTGCCCAAAGCCGACCGCGTGCAATGCCGGATAACGCCGGTATGGACGGTAGGTGATTCTTTAAGCGTGAAATAAATAACTCCGCGGGCTGGACCGAAAATGTGACAGGAGCGTTTCTGACCCTCGGTCGTAGGCACGTCGCGTTAACGAGAGAAAAATGTAGGAGAGCACATTTTAACGTCGACAATTAAAAATATTGTACATATATTACCGCGTTGGTTTCTTGCTCCTTTGTCTATGTTTTATAGTCGTATGTTTATTTCGGACGATTTGCCTAGAATTCCATATGATAACGGGCCCAGCTTACATTGTAGTAGGGCAGACGCAATGCAAATTAATCGGCCCAATTATATATAATATATTATACTATTTTTCATAATAGAAGAGCTAACAAAAATTTCGGGCGCACCGCAGCGAATATTCTTCACTGTACTTTCAAGGTATGGTAATGTCGAATACCTGCTTTCGAATACGGACATTGAAATTAATGCCGCGCACGAAAGAGAATTAGTATGTTACTTAATAATGGCAGATCCGATAATTTAGAACACTATCCTTAATGTAGGTTGCCTTGCGCAATTTGAGGAATCGTTCAGAAAATTATTCTCCACTGTTAGCTAAACTTTGATATCCATTATCTTGCGTGCGTGTGAATCCATTCGCTTCGTGGCCGATTTTTTTCCAAATAACCCATGCACTCCGTCTGAAAATTAATTAGATTCACTGGTAATTACGGTAAACGCAAACGCACAGTGTCGTGTGAGTTTATGACGAATGCAAGAATGGCGTGCACGGTAAACGGATATACTCACACAAACCCACCCCTCGCATGACAAATGATCACGAGGGGGGGTCGATCGAGTATTGGCACGATCCGTAAACATTGAGCGATATAAATGAATGCGACGTATAAATGAATCGCGTCTCTGGGGTCGTGTCTTATGGGGAATATGAAACATTAATGGACAAATGCATTTTCGCCAACGGAAACGAATCGTCCGTGACTGTTTGTCGATTTATTTCCGACGAACGATTCTGTCACCGTGGACGCCCGGAAGACACGCACGCGAATCATTATTCGAAGGAGGGCCCCGCAAGAAAATATAATACTTTGGACTGGTTTCTTGCGGGGCATCCTTGTAATTGATTTCCTCGTTTGATGGATGATCCGGATCGGTTGTTGTGACGTTTTGCGGACGTTTCTCGGTAGAATCGAGGGACTTCTGGGATAAGGGATAGTGTACGTATAATAATATACGTATCTAGGCTCTAGTGTTTGGGTTAGAAAAAAATACATTAGCTGGGAAACACGTTTCAATATTTCCAATAATGGTGCGACATGTCTGACGCTCCTATTTCTACTTTTTCTTCTGTCACTTTGTATCCTTGCATGAAAATGAAAAAGAACTGTCGCTATTAAAATACTCGAACTGCTAGAAAACATATACAACAAACAATAAGCAATTTTTATATGAAAATTTGGAAAGCTCTGCCACATCAAATGTAAATGCGAAATATTTACGTGTGCGGGACCTGCGAAGTGAAGAAATTTAATTATCTAACTTTACTCGGGACTTTTAATTTTACTAAAAGCAAAGAGGTCGAGAATTTTAAGCGGCCGTAATTCGATGATCATGGGCTGCATAACACCGTGCACCTTATTCTCAACTTTGTATGCGCACTTCGCTGCCGCCGAAGAAAAAGTTAACAGGTCGACGACGAAGAATGTCCACCGCTTGTAACGTCGCCGGGATCGATGAAAAATTGACAAGGAACCAATATGATACCGCAAACGAATACCGTCGACGTTTTGAGAGACTGCAGATTGCCCGGCTGGTTATTCCCATAATGATTACTATTTCGTGGTAGCTGCCAGCTAATCTATAATGCAGCTTGCACGATAACGACCGATGCGTCTCGGAAATGAAGATGTCCTGTAAAAGGACCTGATGTCGCGGAAATCGAGCACTCCCTTCTCCCGTGAAAACATCGACAATATGTTATCACAGCCTTGCTGTATCATCGCAGTTGTATAACGTCGTTATTATTGTCCGCGTACGACACGTTCGCTTGTGCTTGAGTCGGTACGGTAGATATCGCCGATTGAAGGTTAAGGGGTTGCTACCCGACCGTCTTCTTATCGACTGGAAGCACGATGCAAAACGGCTCTCCGACTCCCCGACAGAAAGGGGTAGCTGCGAATTGGGGTAGCTTCGAACAATTCCGATCTAAGCTACGGCAAAGGAAATCGTTTTACTGACGATGCAGTGAAATTTCTTGAAACCTCGTCGACCGTTTACGTGTATGCGCGAGGTTTTGATTTTTGTAAGGAACGAATATCGCATTCGTAGGACGCCGAGAGAGGCTTGGCGCGTTTGGGACGGGCGGGCCCTTTCGAGGCGGGTGGAACGTGTTTCGCGAAAATTGGTCCAAGGGTGAAGGCATGAAAGCATAATCGGATAGAATCGTAAACCGTTCTTGCCGTAAGGAAGAAGGGTGGGTCTTGAGATATTTCTGCGTGTAAAGGAGAAACATAGTTCCGGTGATAACGATGATATTTCGTTTCGATGTCGGAACCGAATTAACTGCTTAATTTCGTCGCACTGGTACTGTCTCGTCCAGTATTTAATTAAAAAGGTAATATTTTATCAAAACGTTTAATTATTTCACGGACGAACTATGATCCTCGATTACGTGGACGAATCAATCGTGTTATATAAAATACTCTTTCGGGTTGGACGGCATGTGGTATTTGGATGCTCGTTCTAAGATTACACTTATTTCACATTTACGCGTCCAGAAATACAGAACTGTCCAGTAAAGGAATGAAAGTAAGTACTGTGGCGAGTGCCTCCTTTCGCGAAATGGCAATATTGCAAAGGTTAATACAACATTTGTGACAAAAAGTTGCTTGATCATTATTGTGCGCTGGTCTAACGAATCTAACGAATACATACACGTAATTTCCACTGCAGTATAATTTGGCAGGTACAATTTTAGACTTGCTAGAATGATCACTCATAGGTGAGCTTAAATTAAGTTTAAATTGAGAACCGATCTACGAATGAGTAGGGTTGTACAGGGAAGTATGTACGGGCTACTTTCTGTGTACGATTGGTCTGTTAAACGGAAATATCCCCTTCGTAATTGGTTCATCAACGCAAAGTGAAAACATCTGCTTATCTGGGCGATATTTTTTCATTCTTAAGAATAATTAACAAAGTTGCAGACGCGCGTTGAATTTACGACAGTTTGAATGACATACTGTGACGTCATATCTATCATATGAGCAGTATTTATGAGTATCATTTAGAAACATACTGTCGTAACGTTTTTCACATTTGATAATTCCGAAGGAATCGCAGGAATTTCGTCGGTTCTCGTGCAAAATTGCCGTTTGGCGTGACCATAGTTATTTAGTTCCGTGTCCATGCGTCGGGTTCTTAAAAAGTATGATTTGCATAGAGACGGACCGTCCCCTTTGGTTTCATTGGGAGGAATAATAATGCGCACAGACTTTCCCTTTTATCTCTTCCCTTGTATTTGCGTTCGACGTATTAATATTTAATTGATATATTTATTACCTTTAGTTAGTTATGAACAATAAGTTTGCTCAAGATCTGCGGACGAATTTCTAGTTTTCGAAGAAGAACGGGTATATGGTGTGCTCCTTTTGTTATGGAATGCCACGGTGAGTTATGGTCATCCAATGGAGGGAGTCCCGTGAACAATATATTGAATTCACGATACGCATTTCGCGTGCTTGGCGATACTCAAATTTCACTCGATAAATCACGGCTGCCTTGTGTGTTGCAAACTTTGAAAGGGTCGACAGGAATCGAGGATACATTAATTCGAGGGTGGCAATTTCGTTTTCTTTAATGCTAACATTTTTGACGCAGAAAGTGGGACGCTCGATTTTAAAAGGTGACCGAACAGAAAGATGCACGTGCCTGGGATTCATTTAATTCTTGCAATTTCCAGTCTGTCGGAACGGTTTCGTATGTCAGCAAGCAGATTCACATCTATGTGTATGAGTAACACCGCCTTATTACTTTCAAATATATTAGATACATAATGGTATCCAATATATCTGAGTTTTCACCGTCCTATTATTCGTAACGCGTAACACATCACTTTTTAGACGTTGGACTCTTTTGAATTAGATTGAACAGCGATTTCTCCTATTTCTGTTTTATTATATTAAAATGCCCGAAATTATAATTTTCAAATAATACAGATTTCTAATTCCCCAACATCTTGCGTTCGTTTAGTCTTTATTCTAATTAAAATATTTCGACAACTTCTGCTGTATCGCTATTAACGAACAACTATTCGCGTACCTTTTTACTTTTAGATATCGATAATTGTTTACCACGCGCATAAAAAGTACCCGATCAAAGGTATCGAACCGGGTTGCGGGCTGAATTATTGATTCCAGCGAAATTAAAAACGAAAGAAACGGAGACCGTTGTTGCGCTCACGTGTGTCGTAGATTATATCAACGCCACCCTATCAATTTCCACCCTCGAACAATATCTGGCAAACGGGAAGATATCGAGTGCCTTGGGGGCGGGATCCCTTATGCGTCTCGTCGTATTATAAAATATTGACATGCATACTTTGTTCACGGTAGATATTTTAGCTGACGCAAAACGCTGTGTCAAGGTAGATGGGGACAGCTTTAATAATATAGCAGGCGATGCTCAAGTTTTCCCTGAATGTTTTTCATTCCGGTCTCCTCCTTTTTGCGCTGGCGTCCAACGACTGTCTCCTTCGCCATTCGATTCTCGCGCGAGTCGTCCTCGTTCCACTTTTCCGACGATTTCTCCGAAACTGAATTGCGAGCAGAGTGCCGATCACGTAGACACGCTGTCGCGTATCGCTATCGGTCCTTGCAATTAGGAATCACATAGGAATAGAATATACATATGTGGAATAGCTTTTCGCGTTTGCCGCGATACTTATGCGAGACGAAATATGACGAACGTTGCGCAACGAGGTTCGATCTTCTTTAACCCAAAAAGAGTTCGCACTATTAACATTTACGGGCCATCTAATTCAGTTTTGTTGAACATGATAAATCTGTCCGTTACTCTGCATACAATTGCGGTGATATCGCAAACATTCTTCCCGAAGCATTGACACCCGAGGCAGCCCGTTGCCCAGCTAATCCATCGAGAAACACGACCGAGTCGCGAATTATATCCCGAAGAAAAATCACTCCTTATATTGATGGCGGAGGAAGGACGGTGGCATCGCGCCGGTATCGGCCGGCGTCCCTTCAATAACCTCGATACAAAATTCTTTTCACCGTTGGCCTGAATGCCTATAGGAAATATGTGAAAGGCCGTCTGATTCAGACGGTCCAGTGTTGGCTCAGGCCTTTCTGTGCCTGTACGGAACGGCCGGCGTTTGCAAGGCGTCTATAAGCCACGGGCTGCCGTAATGAAACATAAATTATTCAATCGAAATCAGCCGCGTGCACCGAGGCGGCCAGTGTTTTTCGCCGAAAACGGCCTTTAAACCGAACCCTCCAAGCTTCTGGCCGGAAGAGAAAAAGGCCGAGGCAGCCTCTCTCTCGGATCTTTTTCTTTTCTGCATCGCTGCAGACTACTCGTTCCGAACGATTTTACGTTTTCATGGGCCGCGTGCCGTCTCGTGTTTGCGCTCGGTTCCGCCCCGCGTAACGAATCGAAAGCGCGCGCCCGTGCTCGCGTCTTTTTTTCTGTTCTTTTTTTTCTGTTTTTCTTTTTTTTTTTTTTTTTTATTACGACCGTTTGATTGAGCTTCCGTTTCCTTGCTCTCTGCATTCCGCGCGTGGATGCGAGTTCGGTTTTTAATTTCGGGTCCGGGCTTAATTACGCGTGCACACGGGGCTGCAGTTTTCACTGAACGCTCGTCTATCAGGGGCGCAAGCGACAACTGAACGAGTGAAAAGCTTCGATTTAGTATCCTGCGAGAGGAGTTTCGGTTTTGAAGTAGGCGAACATGGCCAGACTTCGGAAGCACCCGGCCAATGGTTTGGCGCTTGATTTATATATTATATATACGCTCCTTTTTCGTGTATACGCTTTGCGCGGCTATAAAACAACTTATTTGGCTTAATATTGCGCGATTCCCGGCTAGTCGCCTAGTTGGCAGATTTAGTTGTCTTTGTTCTGTTGTCGATTCAGTCGTGTGCGTTCATACTTTTTTTTTCAACTTGGGGAGCGTGTGGCGTGACGCGAAGATTTGCGAATTTTGCTCGAATCTTTATAGCGAGTTGCGTTGCACAACTTTGTTCGTGATAACGTATCTTCGATTTCCCGTAACACTTTAATGCGATACAGATATAAGTGGTAGGAAGATTCCCAACGTTAATTTCTCGAAACTTTGGGTTAAATTATTTAAAATTGTGTTCTATTAATGTTGTAAAAAATCTATCCAAACCCTTCCCGTGAATTGCATTTATATAGTTAGCGCGTGAAGCTACGTGTTGCGAGAGTAATAATTTGCAGTTACATAAAAGTTATCGAGTGTCTCATCGGTAATTATTGCGAGCATGGTTACTCCGTATTCGTTATGCTAATGTCTGTACAGTCATGTGCTATATAGTAGACGATAAACATACGTTCGAATATATTTAATCACTTCAACAATATATTTCCTTTTGTTTCGCGTGTTTCAGTTACACCACTACTTCCATTCCTCCGTCTATATGCACCACAATATTTAATCCCGTTCTCGATAAGAACTATTAATTTCTCTTCGTACATTATAACGCACGCAAAATGCGGAATGGGCGACGAGTGCCTAACCTCTCGTTTACATGCATCGCAAACACCACCCTGCTGTACTTCCGCATTGGTGGTGCCCTTTAAAATTGAATGCCAGTCTCGATTCCCGGTGTGTCGACGCGCGTGTCAACGCCGATAGGGAATGGAAGACGTTTAGGTGGGGCTTTCGAATAAAACGTATGCATTGAGAGGGAAGCGAGAAGGTTCGAACATTGTGCACCTAGTTTATACATTATTCCTCCACTTGGTTTTCAATGTTTTCTAAATTTGAATTATTTATAGGGGTTAATAGCATTGTGAATTCACGTGTGCGTAGCGTGGTTAATAGAGAACGAATTAATGTAATGATTGTTGGCTGAAGAAGGTTACAGTTTTCTGTAAGGCATTTGGAATTCAGTGACGTATTGGAACGAAATGACTTTGATCCAGTCGCAATAAGCAATTACTTTCTGTAATGTAAGATAAAACCGTGGGCGTTATTTGTATTTTAATTTTGCAAATATGTTGTCGTTTATTCTCTATTTCGCAGATCCTTGTTCGACAGCATTACTCTTTCATCGCACTGAAATAGTTACCAACTCGATTCAAAACATAACAGAATTAAGTGACATATAGCTTAGAATTTATGATTCGTGACAATACATTAACATGAAATTTATACATGGTAACAGTTGTTACTTTCGCGGCAGAAATTGGTAAAAGTCTGAACATTGTGATTCTTTGTATGCATATTCACTAGCATTGTAATTACTTAGAAAACTTGAAATCCATTACCTTTTGCATCGTCTAAATATTATTTTCCGCAGTGCCCTATCTACTTTTTAACCCGCTTTACTGTTATTCATGCTGCTCGGTGAAACGAATGATACAGGACTTATTTCATTGTTCTAATTCGCAAACTGAAAGCCACCAACTGATATCCCCTTTGCAAGTTGCGTGAACCGGAAACAAAGTATTACTAATGTTGTAAAAGAGAAGCAACGAAATAAGAATAACGTGTCCGCCCCATCGTTCCAATCTCGACAAAAGTACTTTCGAATCACGTGTCCAAACAACGCTGGGCATGCGAGCCGAACACCATACCCTTTCTTTCGCTCTAAAAACTAGGACGCCCTCTTGAAAATTCTCAAAAATTCCGCGCACCACGGTGCACAGAATGCCTTCCGTGTGCCGGCGTATTTGTACCATAAAACACTCGGCGTCTCATCGTTCGGAGCGTGCAATATGACTTACCGGGGACGCGTATATAGATTTTTATGCAAATTCTATTGATATCCGATCGTGGCTGACGATAGCGCACGGAACGTGCACGTCGTGTCGGTTGGAGTTTGTGGGAGATCGGGCATACCACGGTAACACGGCCACGTTGGCGGTCACCACCACCACTGTTGGACGTTGCCGGTCGAATGGTCACTCCAATTGGTTGAGTCTTTAGACTTGAACGCGAACGAGGGTTGGGGTAGATCGCGATTACCGTAGTCCGCTCACCCCCCCCCCCCTGTGAAACGCGGCACCCCCCGTTAACTCTGTGCGCCAACCTTTTATCAAACGTATGTGTTTTAGAAATTATACGTACCGCCGGATTTATCGAGCGATACACGGTAGGAACAAACGAACGGTAACGCGCGACCCTCGAACACGAGAATGGTATTCGAATCTTTTGTTAGTCGGTTTAATTCATTTCGTGTGCGATTTAGGTATTAGGTATTTTCATTACGTGTGCGCTCATTTTGTACCGATTGTTTAGCGTACGCGATTTGTTAAATATGTATTTTGTTGGAGGGGAGGATATTGCTGTCAATGATGGGGAATGTCATTATTACGCGGCGGTGGTTTGAATAATTTAAGTTGAAATTGTATGCGTGTTCGACGCTACGTATTACAGAGTTCGCGAGCTTCGTTTGCTCTCTTATGCGTTATATGTATGGATGTTTCAATGATATTGTTGAGTTTTCAATTTTTTTGTTTACGTGTCAATGCAATATCTCGTGCAAGTACAACTTTGAGAATAATAGTTCACGAGCTCAATACGTTTAAATTTTTCGGCAGAATCTATTTCATTGAATTTCTCTAGAATATGTTGAATTGTGCAGCTGAAATTTATCCACATTTGTTGCAACTCTCTATGATGCTCAACAGATCATACTTGTAATTAAGTTTGAACTGATATTTAATGCTTCCATGATCAAATATTATTCTCGCTCATAGCTGTTTTTTCTACGTACTAGTACGAAAATAAGGCAAAGTTCAACATTTATACGCGACTGAAACCACCGAATTTATTTAACACAAATTATCTTGGATTTATAATCACGATTCATGACGAATTATAAATAACACAACAATTCTTCTCCCTTCATTTTTTTTTTAATTATACGAAGCAATGTGTCGATTGCAATATGGAGAGCAAAGCCCCTCTTGATTGGCTGTATATTACAGCAAATTCGACGCTGTATTAATATTTGCACCAACTGGTTCCGTTTGTAACTTTGTGCTTACATGTGCAACGTATTTTTTTTTCTCTTTTGGCAAACGTAACAGCGACAGCAGGTGCGTGACCCAAGCTATGCGATTACTGAGTTGGCGCGAAACTCGGATCAATTTGAAATATAACCTCCTCGTTATTAATAAAATTTGCATTTACAAGGGCGAGAAAGTGTCACGGCACGACATGCGAGACGAAAAACCGCCTCGGTACAGTTAAGTGCGATTTCCGTGATTGTGCTCGAGATCCGTAACTAACGATTTTTGAGCCACTTTTATTCTATACACGTTTTTTTACTCAATTACTTATTCCTCCATTGCATCTTCATTCTTGCGGCTGTATTTTTCCGGAAAAGAAGGGCCATTATTTAATTCAGTTTATACAAGGCGTCACCGATGTATCGTCACTTACAGTATTTCTTTTTGGGGGTGAATGAAAGTTAAAGCTTTAGCGTCCTAAAAAATATAGTAGTGCCTTTGAACAACATACAGTTCGCATTACGCCGAGCATATTGCTGCTTGCAAGATCAGCATATGTTAATGGATTAATGATCCAAGTGTCTCATCGTCAGCTACATATTGAGAAAAACGTCGAATATTTCAGAGTGTACGACTTTTCAAATACGACAAACTGTGCAAATCAGATAATTACAAACTTCATATTATTGTATCATCTGAAACACAGATTTCGTCCAAGTGTTTCGGACATAAATTCGAATTTACATTTCGTTTCATTACATTTACGCGTTATTCTACGTTCGTCTGAGATTTTTCACACTTCGTGAAAGGTAAATTGCAAACGATACCGAAAAATGTATTACGAAATCAAAGTGAAACGATTGAAATTGCATACCTTAAAGTTAGCTTAATTTACTTTGCTATATAGGTACTGGTTTGTCGAATATTTTCACGATTCTTCCAGAACGTTGCACTTTACGCGAACAACTTTTTAGACCACACCTTTCGGAATATTTGTACTGCACATTATTAACGCGCCGTATTAGTATCACGAAAATTACTTGAAAGTGAATTTAAAACGGTTTTCCAACCGAAGTTCACGCACGTAGCCCCTAGAATTCTCTGGCTGAACGCAAAGCCCGTCCAAGCCGTTGGGGTTTGATTACTCGTTATCGAGGTAACTCTACCGTCGTCTGGCATCTGATAAAGGCTCGCGAGTAATTATTAATCATAGACCGGGCAGTATAACGATCCATCCGAGTCTTATCTCGGTGTCGAGTGATGTATGCAAGTGGCCGAGGCCTGTGTGCCACGGCAGAAGGGAGGCAGCGGTGCACACCCGTTCGCCAAGTCGCTAGTATTCGTCGCCGTCGCGTTTGCTGGTTGCTGCTTGGCCGTTGGGGTTGCAATACTTCACCATGATAACGACTAATAATCGATAGTGGCATTGCCAGGTACGCAGCCAGGTACATGTACATAAGTACGGTCGCGAAAAGACCTTACACCCCTGTTTGCCTCACCCCCTTGCTGGTTGCATCAGTGGGTAGTCTTGCCTTTTAGCCCCGTGCAACCGCCCAATGGCTGCATGCAAGACGCTCGTAGGTCAAAGGTTACACGGCTAACTACTTCGTAAATTATTGTAAGGTTAACAGTCACTTCGCTGGTGTGCCGTTCGAACGAATATATTGGTTTAGACTCGTAGCGGGTGCCGTGTAACTTGTCGTATACATATACGAACCTTCCGGTGATTAGTGGGGCAGGTAAAAAGTTCAGAAAAATGAATTTGTTACAGAAAGTTTATTAGACGTACTTGTTTTATTTACCAATTGAACTTTTGTATATTTTCTTCTATGTTAATACAAAATATGAGCCATTTTACCCCTGGTGCGCGATAGTGCAAATTTCGACGAAACTAAGAAAGGGTACTTGTAAAGGGTAAGTTGACTCGTTGACGCGACTGGTTTTAAGAGTCGAATGACAAATTTAGAATCGCGCGTCGAAACGTCTAAGTCCGAGCTATCGCCTATCAGCCAAAAAGTGATTCCAAACGACAACACATTGTGATTCTTTATATCGAATTCACTCTCTCGCGTTGTTTCCATATTTCGTACAAGCCTGCCATTCTTTTCAAACCTTTCGTTGCGGGAGATTCGACTACAGGGTGCACGAGATTGTAAATCCATGCAAGAAAATCTATAGCGTTACGAATTAACAACGTCTGTTGATTTCGCAGCTCTCCGGTTTTACGTAATTGTTTACCGGGACGGAACTGCTTGGTTTGTCGTGAAAATCGTCGTGGACGAGCAAGTGTTTCCTCTCGCACAGACGTAGTCGTGGTCGTGCATAAGAGTCTAGATCCCAACTGTCGCTTGTTGCGCAAATGGATCGTACGATAGTACGAAAACGTGAAGTACATAATTTAGAGATCGTCCGTCGGTGGCTCGTCTGGTGAAACCATTAGGTGGTAAATGATAATGCATTAGAATCGAACGCACGCAATAATCGCTATCGCCGTTGGTCGATCGGCAATAAAATATAAAATTTATAGCGACAATTATCTCGTGTCGTGTATCTAGGTGACACGTTCGCGAGATCCGACTTCTTTTCGTTCCCCCTCGCGCGGCTGTTTTATGGGTAACTGCCCTCGGTCACCGACCAACGGTTCAATAATTAATACATCGGCGGCACTGTGTCGTTGCTAGGTGATTAGCGGGCTAAATACTTGCTTGGCCGTTTCGCTCTACACCTTTCGCGAACTCATTTGAAAAACTTCGTGTTCCGATAAACGGGTGCTTTATCGATGGATTTTCATCGGCGGTGTTTGTTTTAGAGACATTGCTAAAGCGAAGAAAATTATTCAGATCGAATTCTCGGTGCGATCAAAGTTGCTGACGCGTCGTAAATATTGCGCTACCCTTCGCTGGCACTGGAAAATTAAGTTTCGTGGCATAAGAATTAGTTTGCCTTCTTGGAAGTAATTATTTGCTTAGAAATATTATAACTTATCCTGTCGAAAGATTTGTATCGTCTATACTTCGTTTGCACTTGAACGTCTCGGATACAAGTTTGTGTATTATTTAAAACAGCGCTTTTTCTCAAACAGTACCTATTCGGATATTTTTTAGATTTTCTTACATACTTCCAGGTGTTTGGTGAACAAATTTCTAAACGAAAACTTCGAATATATATTTATAACAGATATTTATAGGCAAATAGCTGCGCCATTATAAACGGTTCGAAAGCACCGTCGAGAACGATAAAAACTGATTACTACTTCCTCTCATAGAATTATTTGTATAAATAAATAATAGGTCAAACCCATCACGAATTCCGTTCCATCGTAATTTCATATTATTCCCGAATATCGTATGCTTTACCAATACTTGTCAACGGAAAATGATGATTGACTATGTAATGTTAGGTCGAGTGAAACGAACGTTCAAAATCTCTTTCTCCGTTTTCAAACACGATAATAACTCCGGCTAAAGAATAAAAATAAAACGAGTGCTATCCGGCATGCACGTACCGATCTTCTTTTCACCCTGAGGTACCTATGCAAACAGAGGCATGAATCGAGTCCCCGATACAAGCACAGTTGTATTTCACTTAACAGCGCCCCAAAGTTCGCTAAATTCCGATGTATCTGCAACTTCCAGCGAGATCGTTGTGTACTCGAAGGATAATTACTAAATACTTACGATATTCCGGGAAATGTCGTTATCGTTATTGTACTAAACGAACAGTGGTGTCGCGCGATACGAACTTCCCTACTGTATCTGTACAGTGCAAACGATGATAATGGACTGCGCTTAGGAGGGTAATCGTAATATTCGTACGCCTTCCAAATGCGTCCTTTCGAGTTTCATACTCTAAGAACGTTGAACATCCTCGGGTCCCGTGGGGTGGTTCTACTTTACGATCCGCTTGTCCGCGTACTTTGCAGTCGGCACAAAGGACTACGCCACCTCGTTACGAAGGGACCAGTTAGAATAAAGTGTGATTAGGAAGATAGTTATTACATTTTGTATTATAATTCTGCGAGGGTAAAGTATCTCGTCTTCACTTTCTCCCGCCTCTCTCCCTTTCGTTTCGTCATTTGTTTCTCCCTTTCTTACCTCCCGGCCCTTTCGCCGTCTCTCCGTTTCTCTGTTCTCGCGTCTCGAAAGGGTTGTTAAGGTAAGACCTAAGCAAGTTTTCGATGAAAGGGAATCAAGATTTCGGCGCTTCGAATCCTTGGCTCGCCATACAAATATACCCTCCGAGATTTCCAGCACGCGTTGGATATTAATAGAATAGCGGGGCTAAATGTGTCTGAGCTATTTCACAAATAAAATTGTGACACAACGGTGGATATTATTAATCGAGTGGAAATGGTTGAATGAAATGGATTTAGAAACTAGAACAGAACGGCGATGGCCGCGATACTCGGCTATGCATGGGAGATATTAAAGTGTTCCAGAATTTATGATACTTCCGAGCGATTTGAATTTACATTCTACTTGTTATTTGACGTTAAGTATAAATACATCGCTGAAAATTTCTTTTCCAGAACGCACGATATTCGCAGCGTACGCATTAAAGTGAATGTAGCGTAGCGTTCCGCTGTAAGATCGTACTATTTTCAAGTATAGAAACGCGGCGAAACGTTTACGTAGTTCAAGTATCGTCTGAAAAACGTCGTTCGTCGAATACCATCCGATTTGTAACACTTCTGCAACTTTCACGGAAGATCGTGGAACAGAACAAACTTCTTACCGGTCTCCGCGTAAATTATACGTATACTTCGACCCGGGCCTGTTACCCAGTCACGCGATGCAATCGAACTTTCGAGCAAGTTGACGGATCGATCAAGACTCGTGAGAACCGAGCAGGCAAATGGGAAACCGCCGGTCGCCCGTATTTGATTGTTTAATTAGCAGGATGTCCAGCCCTCGGTTCAGCCGACAGAGTGTCTCGAAGGAGAGGCCGGATCCCGACGAGAACTTAGACAGGACAGCGGGAAGAAACAAGTACGCTATGAGATGGAAGAGGGTTCGCGACCAAGTCGAAGAAGCGAAAGGAGGAGGTTACGGTCAGATCGTTGGGAAAGAGAAGGACAGGGGTAAACAGAAGGCGAGGAGGAGATGGTAGAATGTGTCCTCCTTCCAAGCAGAGATACAGTCTGAGGAACTCCGGAGGAGCGGGCAGGCTGGATTTCTGGTGTATAGGGGTATTAATCCCTGCCCTCAATTACCCTTTGTCTTGGGCGCAGCTTGGTCCACTTGTTAAGACACCGCCACTGTTTGTCTTGAGGAGCAGGTAAGGGAGCGGTCGCGGAGGTTTGGGGGCTGTTTCGGTCTGTGCTTTACATACGTCCGTAAACCGGAGACGAACTGCTACCGGGAAGGACTACTGATCGTTGCGGTCTTGCCTCTGTTCTTGATAGAAGTTTCCTCGCAAAGTTTCTGCATCGCGACCGCCCTGGGGAACCTCTTCGTGCTGCCTTGCTGCGCGCCTCTGCAATGAATCGATTTCGTCCCCGAGGGGATCTTCCTTTTATGACACTTACCTGCTTTCGATTAATCTTCTCGCGGGAATATGGTTCGACGAATGATCGATCCTTGTTGATAAGTTCTCGACGCATTGGACGGAACGGTGCGATAACATTCTTCCGGCGAACGAATTCATCTTTCGGCACAGCGAGTACTTTGGATGGTGGTCATATTTGGTCTTTGAACTCGTGTCACATATGTGTGGGCATGGTTTGTTGGGCCACGGCTTTCGGTGCTGTATAAACTGCAACAAAATTTGAAGTTGCGATCGCAATGGTTATCAGAATTTCTGTGATTGGTAGTCGCGCAAGATGAGTTTAATCGCTGGACAGTAAATGCAATATGTATGTAGAGGTTTCTGCGATTTGTCACCCCTTCTTGAAGTGACTCTCATTTTTCTCTGGAATATGTTGTTCCTGTGTCTGTAGCATCTGAAGTAGAAGCTAGTTACGTCAAATAACTTTGTACAATATGTACATACCTCGACCTCACTACACCTTTAAAATTACGCGTATCAGAAGTTTACAGATATCAAACTATTGTTGCTAAGTTAATTGGAATTCTTGTACACAAAGCTGTGCACCACATTTATGCACGCGAAAAGAGCTCAAGAGCACAAGCTCTCGTTACTGAAATAAATAACAACCTCGAAACTTTCCTTCCCAAATTAAATAGAAAAGTATCATCCAACTCAAATCAATTTTTCTGCCCCAACGGTTTGTTCTCCAATCATACTTTTAAACAGATTACACCCCCGTCCATAAATCACCGGACACTTAGTCACTTTGAGCGAAATGATTATCAAAACATGCCTACTTGTTCGCATTGGACGGTCAATGGGGCGGTCACAAAGAAGAATATATCTGGAGCATTATGAAAAGTTTGTAAACACTTTAAGAGCGAAAGATTTTCGACGCACAATTCGATTTAAGTGTTCATTAATAAGGGCTACTTTTATCCCACAATGTACATCCTTTCATAACAAAAAAATCGTCCTTATCCAAATTTGATTAAGTGTCCCGCGACTTATCGACAGGAGCGTAACCTCCTGCCTCAGCTTGGCGGCAGGAAGTGTAATTGTCGGGCGGATTATTCCACCGATATCGAAAGCTTTTCGCGGGGTGGATCGATGGTTAACATCGAAATTTCTTCCGGCGGTAAAGTCGAGGAGGCAGGTAGCTTGCGGGCGCGTGCCGAAAGAGCGAAAGACGGAGGGAGGGGTAGCCGTGCAAATCCCATGTAAACATTTGCAATGGATTTGCGAGCTATTCAAACGGTTAAATTCTCTTAAGAATTTAGTTTGTACAGGGGTGGTGTGCCACAGGCGGCACCCTCCTTTCGCTACCCTACGTCACTCTCTGTATAGAACGTTGGTGGTTCTTCCTTACCCCAAACTACGCACGACGGTCCTCTTCTTTCTCTTTCCATTTTACCGCCCCATCTCTGTTGCTCTATCTGCCAGTTCCTCCCTCGGCTCTCTTACCCTTTGTATTTCTAACAATTGATATTCTTCACAGTGTAAAGAAACGGACGGAGCTCCCCCGCCCGTCTCTTTCTTCCGTCGACCCGATGTCGAACAAATAATACGAGCGGAAAATCTGAGGAAATCACCGCCGAGGATAAATTCACCGCCCACTTTTACGCGGCGTCCCGAGTCTTTTGCTTTTCGCACCATGCTCCGACGACCTTACCCCGTGCTTTTTGTGCTTGGAAAGTCTTTACGTTTGATCAATACTTGACCTGGCAATTACGTGGCCGAATTAATGGGATAAACGTTTGTATCCTGAAGCACGTCGGACCGTGCGTTTCGTTGTATTCTTCCATGGCAATTCTTTGCCCGGTACGTGGCTTTTCTCAAGAACAAATCCTCTGACGAAGTTTTGCGAGATGCCCTACTGGAGCAGACTTTGTTACAGTTGTTGAGTACATGCACCGTCCACGGTATGGAGGATGCATGTCCACATGTATCACTCGAGGAAATGGGTGTAACTGATATTTGCATGGAAACGGGTGCACGAATTCCGCTACTGAGGATCAACGAGAACAAACTGTTTTTATTGACGGTCGAAATAACGCGAAATGATGCGGTATCGCTGCACATTATTGGAATGTGTACATATAAGGCCCACCAGCCAAAGGCGATGCGTTGCATGTGACACAGTGAAACTTTGCTTTTAGGCCATAAATTCTAAGGCGAATGGATGCACATATGGATGCACGTTTGCAAGGAACATATGGTTATTAACATTTAGTCGTTACGCTGATAATTCGAATTCGTTTCGCTATCGTTAGATTAATTGGAATAAAAATACGGCGAATAATAATTGATATTCGTTCTTCTTCGTTGCATTGGCAAGATACATTTAACTTCGCTTTTTCGACGCCGCGACGCGACACGGTGCCAATGAGAAATTAAAGTCTACGATCGGTCGGGGATGGAACACCCTTTCCCCAGAGTCGAAGTTGAACTACGTATGGCGAAAGGAATATGGCTTATTCGCGTGTTTCCGAAAGTTTCTAGCGGCAACTCGCCGTTGCATGCTCCGACATTAATAATTACTTCACAACTGATTCCTCCTTTGGTATTTTATTACATTTTTCAAAGGCCGTAGTCACGTTGTGCGTACGTGGTCGTGTTTTTTTTTTTTTATAATTAACATTAATATTGTTCAAGGCACGCGTATTATCGCTACGCGCTGATAAACATCGGATCGTCTTTCCTCCTGCTTGCTTAGCACGAGAAGTTTTCGAGGAATTTTAACGATGAGCTCGCACGCACCAACAAAGTGAATTCTCGTTTGCTTGCGCGCTGTCGTTGCCTGTTTTTAATGCGGGACTAGTAACGAAATGGGTGAATTCGAGGAAGAGAAATCAATGCAAAGTGATTTTTACGTAACTTTGATGATATCATAATTTATTCGGATAATTTAATCGGTTTTTGTAGCACCGTGTTACTATTTCCTGCATTTTGTACTGTGGGATATATTATTTCTTTACATGTATCTGTTATCTATTTATCAGCACGTAAAGCGTTGGTCGTGCTATTATTAATATTATTACTATTAGTATTATACTAAAAATAATGCTGACCGAGTTGCGATTGTTAGTAGAATTGAATCTCTTATGTGCAGAATCTCATTAAGGAAGGGGTGAAGTTATTTGATACTCTGAATGTAATAACGCTATCCACCTGATAATTAAATTCTGAAAGTAGTTAATGTTACCTTGAAAATATAATTAGGGTAATATCCAGGAAATATAAGATTAGAAACTCTATGGATAATATCAAGATTATTCCTATATTTGTAGACGATGTTTCTACTGGCGAGTTTTGTGATCCTCGGACTATTTACTACAATTTAACAATTACTTATTTTCCGTTAAGATTCCTCTATATTTTAATTATTCTATTTTATTTATTAGGATTTCTCGCCACGGAAAACTAATATACGTTTGAAATAGATATAATCAATGGGCACTGCTCGCTCCATCATTAAACAAGATCCTCGTTCAATTCTTCTCGTCTTATTCGTTATTCTCCATCGTACTAGAACCGCCAGCAACGGATATGTGCAATTCGCTCAAGCAGAGAACACGTGAACCCAACTTTTCATCCCGTTTCCGTACTTCAGGAGGTCTTCGATTTAAAGTAGAATAACAGTTAGTTCGGTTCGCGGTAATAGGCTAAAGTTGTGCTGCCCATTTGTAGTCTGAGCGCACTTATGTAGTTAGGAAGATCATACGATTACGTCGGCGTGCATGCAGCAAGCCTTGTCCAATCAATATCAGTATGAAATCCGCGAGCAATCGTGTGCAACTGTTTCTAGTGTCGCAGTTGCACGACAACGGGCGCAATGCGGTGCTCGATTGCATTGCCGGATTAAAGTACGATCGGCGGGTCACGATATACCACGATCAACTGATCGATGAAGGCCGGAACGCTACGGCCACCGCCTAAGAAACGGAATCAGGGAAACGTATTCGTTATGTGCGAGAGT
This sequence comes from Nomada fucata, assembly GCA_948146005.1. Classification (NCBI taxonomy): domain Eukaryota; kingdom Metazoa; phylum Arthropoda; class Insecta; order Hymenoptera; family Apidae; genus Nomada; species Nomada fucata. The sequence goes on from OX411275.1 coordinate 14,327,091, forward strand.
CCCACACGTCGATGTGCCTATACCATCCGTCGCGACGCGCGGCGTCGCGTCGGCCAGATACGCAGCGTGGCATTCTGAACATTTTTCATTCGGATACTTGCACGTTCGATTAGCCGATCGCCCACCTGAACAGACACGAAACCTCCGTGTTAACGTTGGAAAAAAAGTCCTGCTCTAGCACCCGCGTTGACTTATCGTTTCCCGAATCGATTCGGCGCAGAGAAAATAGATAGTAACGTTCGCCTGGATGTGTATATCCTGGAGTATATTATGCGCTGATTTGGAAATTCCGGTTTAAACATCGTTTGAGTAACGTGAATGATACTGATTTTGTGTGAAATGCAGATTAACTGGTTGGCTATTTTAATGAGGTATTAGTACATTTTTTATAACCGTGGGACAAATTGGGGTTGGGGGTAGGTTTAGTATTTGAAAATGTATACAATGTAATACGCTTTTAACGTAAATGTAAACGTCTTTCGAAGGAACAAGGGCAGTTTGCGTACATTTTTATCCTCGAAATATCGGCCATTCAAAAATTAGAGAAAAATTAATTATCGTTTGTTGTTACTTATACCGTTCACGTTGTATCAAATTGAATATCATCTCGGCGTTGAAATGTGACATGAAGATTTTGCCAAACGACTTTTCTATCAAATTCGATTTCGGGTGACACATTTTCTTTTTTTTTTGCTAATAGAATATCGACATCTGACCGTTCGTGCAGAAATAGCGCAAAAGCTTTCAGACACTTTGGCATTTAAGGTTTTATTGTCTATCGCAGGAATAGATTTACAGGCAAGGCAATATCCGTTCGATAATTATGCCGCCACGAAAAATGCTCGACTGCGAAAGTATCGTAATGGCGTGACACGATACAGCAGTTATCGACATGAACTTTGCACGTTGCTTTATGCACATGGCTCCGGTTTCAGAATAATCTGAATGGCAAATTACATTCATATTTTTTAGTGAACGTGTAACGAATGTGCAGGAATCTTTGTCTGATATGAAAAAACTTGCATTAAAAATAACAGGTTAGGGAGTGACGTACAACACAAGATTACTTCCTATACGGTAGAGCTGGTTTCCTTTAATAAATCCTGGTATCGCAATCAGATAAGGCACACTGTGGAACAGGTTGGTACAAAATTCATTTCACAACATACGTCTATTCCTTCCTCGTGTGCTCTCCGTTTAAACAAGGCTGTTCGGTCGTAATGATACAATATTGTTTGCGGTAAATCGAACTTTATAACGCGTCGCCTTCCTCGACGCATCACGTTTTAATTCTGAACAAGAAATGTCTGTCAGGCGCGTGAATCGCTGTTCCAGGATTTGGTCCTGCAATTTTCTATCGAGGCTGGTTGCGTTACACACCCCTTATCTAGTTCCCTACATAAATTTTCTTTTCGCGTCAACGAAACGACAAATTAATGTGGATTTTTCATACGTCATTTGCAAAACCATCCACGTTCTCGAAGAAGAACGAGCCCAAGCTCGATACCAAGCGTTGATACACAAACGAGTTAGCCTCTTTGGTGCATGCTAAACATCTTCGTGTTATCCCTGTACCTTAACACCAGCATCAGCAGACCCGACCCATAATAAGTAAATCACCCGTTCAATACATTTGCAAGGAACAATATCGTTAACGAAACGAAAGGAGCATCGTTTAAACCACTGATGGAGCATCGTCAAGAAGCCCAGCAACGGACGTCGGGGGTACGCGCAGATTTCGAATTCAATTAGCCACGCTTCCCGCAGCCATCTCGAGCCGCAAATTTAATCGTTGAACACGGAGATGGCCGAAAGCGGAAACGGAAATTCGTAGATCCGAAAGTTCGTATCGCACGAAATATTCGGCGTCCATCCGATGGCGACGCGCAGCGGTGAGCTTTGTAAACAGCGTTCCCGTTCGAAGTCGAACCGGTGGGTTAAAGCAAGCGTGTCCGTGATCGGGGAAAATGTGTATTGGTGCTGATGGTTGCGGCGCGTAGGTGGAGGCTGGATTCGGAGGAGGTGGAGGGCCGTGGGTACCTCGCCAGCACACTTTACGATACGTCGAATGACTAATACGTTGAAACAATAGGCTGTCGTCGGCCGCCCGATGGGACTGATGGCTGAGAAGGGTTGGGGGATGATGGTGGTGGCAGTCGACGGGGTTGGGGGATTCCAATGCACCACTTAAGCGTTTCTATATCCGTGGCTTCGGGCGCCTATACGTACTTCCGAGCTTTTATCGCGGCTGGCTTCTGCTGCTTCTGATGCTACTGCTGCTGCTGCTGCTGCTGCTGTTGCTGCTGCTGCTGCTGCTGCTCGTCGCTGACGAGATGAGTCGTTAGCATTACGATCATTATTAATGACGTAATTGTTACAAGGAAGTCAACTTTTCCATCGTCCCTGTCATTACGTCGTTACGTGTCCCCCTCCCCCCGTTCCCTCGTTATCGCATCGAGGCATAATAGGGCACTCTAACTTCCCGAGCCATCTGTTTTCCCCTCTTCAGCACGGTTTTTTAAATCGTAAGCGGCTGCGGCGCGCGTCGATATTACACTGTTTGGGTAACACGAGGCCTTTTAACGCCTGAACATCGAATCCAGTCATTGAAAACCAATTGTGCGATTTGCCGGTTGGGGTGGCATCCGATTGTGCGCTCTAAATGACTGCCGGAATTGGCAATACTTGAACGGCAGCCACTTTTGTACCGATAATTAGTAACTGCTAATTAGCGTTATCCGTTAATGCGATGAATCCGTCTCTGATTTCATTTACCATCGTCCCCCACCCCCCTTTTCTTCCCTTTCATTTGTCTTCCTTCTCTGTTATTCTGGGGGGGTTTTTTTTTTACCCGACGTTACCTCGTCGAATTCCACGCGGAGTAAGATCGAGTCCCGTCAAAGGATGCTACCTCGCGTAACATAATACACGCGTTTCCACCTGGCTGAAGGTGCTCCTCTAGTTTGATAAAGTCAAAGTTCAAAGTCCGCGGGGGTGTGGTGTGAGAATCGCGGAGAGGGTGGAAACGGGGATGGTCGATCCCAGCCGACGGTGATTGCTTCTCCCCCAGCCTGCCTTAAAATTGACGTCATATTCGTTATCCTTTCGACCCTTCTTCCACGCCATCCTCACGTCTCCTGTACCTCTGCCTGTGGGCATCTCTTTCTGCATGCGTATAAGCTTACATCAACCCTTCTCCACATGGCCACACCCAGTTTCAGAGGCAGAGTACCTCCAAGCCGGGATTTGCTTGGCTGCAAATAAAAAACTCTTCCTTTGCTGCTGTTTTTGGTGTTTCATTTCGTTTGAAATTTCTTCCTTCCCGTTTCCCTTCGTCCACCAGACGTCGAACCCGAAAATTGATTAACCCCTGGCGTCGTTACGGATCTCTAATTCTTCATTTGTAACAAACTGTTCAGCGTTGAGTTTCTTCTCGTTAACCCCCTTTCGTTACGCGGCAATATCGCACGCGCGGGTCATAGTGCACAGCGCAGTATTATTAACACCGATCGATTTCTATTTATGGCAACAAATCCCGTGGACCTTCGCGAATAAAACGATATACTTTCTCTTGCAAGTATCGTTTCGCAAAGATATTTAAACGTTGGTAAAATTGTTCACCGGTGGTAGTAGCAGAAGGGGTGGATCCTAGTTTGTATTACAAAATTTCCCTTCGGACCGACGGATATCTATTTCTTATGTTCGGCACGATGAACGAGAAAACGATCCTCGATTGTTTGAACGGTACGGCCCGTAGTTTTTTCACTAATTGAAGACGTTGCAATAATTTTCGAGTTCGAACGGAAAGAAGAAGGGGAGGAAGGCATTGCGAGCGGAACACTGGCCATCCCTTTCTACGACGTCGAACGACTCCCTTCTGAAAGAGCTTCTATCCCGGGAGAGAGCTTCCATTACTAATCCATGCAAAAACCAGAATATCTTTATCCCTCCGCGTGCTGAGGACGTATTTCCGGAATGAATTCCATTGGCTATGCGCGATCTTCCTCGTCCCCTTTATATGTATTTTTCGGTACCTGTCCATTTATTTCATTCAATTTTACATTCATGTTAATTACGTCGTCAATTCTATCTCGTCCCTCTATGAACTATTAACCGCATGCAAAAGTTCCACCATGAACTCACCAATTTCCTATTGTATCACAATTAACTACCATCCCATCGTAGAGAACGGATGCTGACAGAATAATCTCCTGGACTGCCACGACCGTCTGGACATTTTATGCCCAGTAGACAATACATGCCAATTGCTCGATGAATCAATTGACAGAGGAACGCGGCAGGCGCAATTGGAAATCATTGAAAAGAACAATCCAGATTGGTCATTTATAATTTTCATACGCGGGGTCAGAGATCGCATTTAACAATGTTTCGCGCACAAAGGACAATCTCTGGAACGAAAGGTTGCGACTCTGGAAATGCGTGTGCCGTCGAAGCAGCGGGCAAGAGGCGCCGAAAGGGTTGAGGCTCGAGTAGAGACGACCAAGGGGAGAAGATAGAGAAGGGTGGATAGGTTGGAGGCAGCGGTCAGGGGGAATTTCGGGGGAAGTGGAATACGAATATGAGAATTAAAGCCGTCGAAGGAATTAAAGCGTATAACCATGGCTCGGATCTCTGAGCTGTGTCTGTCCGTCCGTCGGTCGATCCGTCGGTCTACCTCCCCGAACCCCCGTTTATCAGTCTGTATTCCTGTCAGAGAATCTGAGCTGCTCTGCAGATACTGGATATCGGCTCAGCCACTTCCTCTCTTCTTCATACACGGAATCCTCGCAAAAATTACATCACTCTGTTTGAGTGGAACATGGGAGAAATTAAAACGCTTTTAATGGAAGGATAAGCAATCAGGTAATTGCTTCGTATCGAGAGAGCGCCTCTTTCAGCTTTTTCATACTGAAACGGAGGACGAGTCCAAACGTTTCAGGGCGACGAATTGTAGATCGTGTTCCCTCTGTTCCGCGTCGAAAAGTGTCATCGCGTTTTCGTAAGAAGTTACGCGATGGAACGGCGAACCGCGGATCGCTTTGAACGCTGCATAATGTTATCATACGATTATTGTTCACGTGAAATTGACAGAACCAGCTACGAAGGTTAAAAGTGGGATAAATGTTACAGCTGAAAATGAAATCCAAGGGGATCGTTGAATCTACGTTTGCTTCACAAATTGCTAGGTCTGTTATTGGAAGTCTCATCAAACGGTAATTAATTTAATGCAAATTTGGATCTAGTAATATTCACAGATTATCTACCCTGTACCTTTATCGCGGTGCTTCGAAAGCTTCCAAACAATAATTGGTATAATGAAGATGACAATATTGCTTTCAGACATTTTCTGGAAATATTATAGGTTTATATTGTATATATTATGGATGAGATTGCTATTTGAAAATATTTAGAATCGATGTAACTTTTGAGGAGTAGTATACATTCTCATGATGCAAGATTTTTCATTACCGGTTACCAGGATCCATAGAATGTGATTAAAAAAATTGTTCACTTTTCAATGAACAATGCTCGCATTTGTTATTAACGTGAAACCTGTTTCACGTACTCATCAACTTTGAATCGAGGAATATTTCGCGTATTTCTTCTTACCTGAACATCTTTCAAAGTACCCCCGTTTGTTTCAATCGAATTCCATTCCCCATACTCCACGGATTAAGTACGCTATGAATGTTAATACATTCAACTCACCCCTCGCAGCGCACAGGCCGAACAGTTCGAAGATCAATATTAAACGTAGCCCATCCTTTCAAATAGCCTTCAATTCGAACGCGTCTCGATTAAAAAAAAAAAAAACAAAAAAAAACCGCGTCATCTCAATTTGTCATCTCACGATAATTTGCGAAGCAATTAAACGAGGAGATCGTCGAAAGCAGCGCAGCTCACGTGTTACACACGTGCACGCATACAACCAGCCGGCAAATTCCAAAGGTTTCGCCGAGTCGCGTGACCGTGGCGAGGGGTGAACATTTGTTCCTTCGAGCCGTGGAACAACGGAGAGTCGCAGTCATGACGGCTCGCAGTGCTCGCAGATTCGTGCACACGTCACACAGTCAGCACTACCAGTTGGATCTGTACTGACCGCACCTCTATATCAATCACTTGGCCGGTGGCTATCCTGTAGCCGCCCTTCGACTATCACCCTTCGTTCACCCTGCCATTTCTGTACGGCACCACCCCCCGCCCCCGTATCCATTCTAATCCACCTACTCGCCTTCCTTCGCTCTCTCGCTTGCCCCGTTCGGCCTGCACTCCGTTTCTATCTTTGTCCTGTCGCGCGTTGCACAGGCGCCAGGCCGCACCGCTAACCGATGTTCAGATTGATAATTTATGACTGTTAATTATGACCGTGCGGTTCCGTGTCGGTATTTGACCGTGCGCGTAATCGCGATTTCGAAAGTGCGGATCGCACCTGCAGCGGCCAAGACGACAGCCGTGGCGTTCCTATTTCCTGGGGATAGGGAGGGGGGATGGTACTTCTTGTTCTACGTCGATGCGCGTTGTGCGTTTGGATAGATCGAGGGCCCGGTCATTGCCGTGGGAATATTAATTCCGGCGACACGCATTGCCGATGTTTCGGGAGGTAAGAAGGAAAGTACGTTCTCGATTTTGCGAAACGCTTGTACGTTTCCGAGGCAAGCAGGCTAGTAAAGCGTGGGCACAGCTCCGGGGCGTTAATTGCCTTCGGCCGGACTGAACACGTTTAACAGGAGAATTGTGCGATGGGTGCACGGGCGTATTGAAGAATTACGGTGACGCTATTTTTATGTTGGAAGTGGGAGTAAGGCGATACGCTGTTATGGATGAAATATCGAATACGATTAATCGTCAGGCAGAAAGTAACGCAACTTTCCTGCGGATACTAATGTCAGTGTTTAAGGGGAGCATTCTCATTGGATTGTGCGTCGAAACGATAAAGAGGAGGATACGTATTGTTTTGTAAATATTACGGAGTAATAGTTTTAATAATGAATACAATTGCTGTTGATGAAATGTGTAAAACCGCTGGCAACGTTATAAGAAATGTCGGCTTATTAAGGCCTCGTTAAGTCTCGTTAACGGTTCGACCAAACACAGAAATATTTGAACGAAATTAAGAATTCAAGAAGCGCGACTTATTCTCTCAATTACAGCGAATACAATGAATACCCTAGACGCGTTTACGCTTTCCTCGCCCACGCAATCCATATTTCGGCACGGAAACGCACGCGATTTACTTCAAACTGTACAGTATCCGGAAATAAATTGAACAAAGCAATGAACGAAATATTTCGCCACTGCTATGAAAGCGTTTCCCCAAACAACAACCCGAATCAATTTACCACGTTGAAGATACGGGTCCGGCGCGGATCAAACATACAGACCGATTCTATCGCGGCGTTAACAGCGAGACCTTACTATCTCCGCTATGAAACACAGCGTCATAGAAGCTGCTAGCAAAGCATCGTTTGCCTCCGCCGTTTTTCACCGGCGAACGTGCCGTCGGTACGTTAGATGGCAACGGCTGGAACAAAAGGGAACGCAAGGTAGGAACGTTCAGCGTGTCCCAGTAGAAGACATAATAGTCTCGCATCGGCTATGAAGAATCGCAGTACGCCATAATGTATTGTCGTCGTCCCGATCCCGCGACTACTCGTGATCCCGTTTCCACACCTTTTGTCGCGCCTTTCACCATCTCCCTTTCTTCCTTTCCATTTCTTTTCGTTCCTTTTCTCTTTTTTTTTTTGGTACGAAAAAAAGAAATTAAAGAAAAAAACGGGAAAACGTAACAACGCCCCGTTCTCACTAATCGTCCCGCGTCGGCCGATTCGACGGAAACGCGTCGTCGCACGCGTGTTCCTCTTCACGAGGTATGGCGTGCCGGCGAAGATAAAGCCGCATGAACGTTAACCATCTATCCGCTTTTTTGCTGTTCCTCTCCGTTACTCTCGATCCATTCAGAGGGCCAGATTGCAGGAGCGAGAGAGAAATGGAGATAGAGTTTGTGTGTATGTGTATGTGTGCGTGATGGAGAGAGAGAAAGAGAGAGAGAGAGAGAGAGGAAAGGACGTTGGCTTAGTTGCCGCCTCATATCATTAAAATTGAGATATTGACAAAAGACTTCGTTATATATATGTGTGTGTGTGTATATATAGGTGTATATATATATATATGTATATATATTTGACAGTAGATGAAGCAGCCTCTGGGGAGCCTCACAGATCAATGGGAATATTGAACAATTGTCTCTGTAGCTACGGCTAAAACGAGCGGCCAAGACAATCAGCCCTCTGCGAACAATGCGTAGCTTAATGACGTAGCAGCACCGTTTTCGTCGCGCATCACGCTTCCTCCCTTCACTCGAGTGTCCTCAATGCACCCTGTCTCGCTGGAGAAAATATTATAATTAAAATATTAGGCGCGGTGAATCCTTTCGCGCGGTCCAACGACGATTAATATCTTTTTGTCAGTATCGAACGTTTCGTTTAAAGGGATCTTATTAAACAGTCATATATTTAACGCGTGTACGAAATTCGCTGGATCGATTCCGCTTCAAAGCATTGCACGTTCATAGACTGGCAGCGTAGATCGACGATCTTTGGTACCAATTGTTCCATTGGGACTGAAAGGAAGAGGAGAACGCGGTGAACTTGCGTATTTCGCGAAATCGATCGGTGGCTGTCGTGCACTTTCGCGGAAATGCATTGGAACGTAATATCGTTCGAAAAGTATCGCAAATAAATCAGGATTTCTTGTCGCACTTATTTTATGCGCGTTGAATTTTGTTGCGTAATTCTTGCGGCAGGTATATATATATATCCCACGGTATATCGCCAAGACGAAATATGAAATTCAGCTGGATTCGAACGGAGGGGCAAATGTTTCTCGTAAGGGATATATTCTTCAATCGTGGGTCAGAATGCGCAACGTAATGAAAAATTTTTTCTACCACGAACATTTGTTTCTCGTCTTTATTGAGCGAACGAAATTTCGCCGGACATGTTCGTACTATAATCCGGCGATTTTATACCGAATCTAATATGATATTTGTCAATCCAGTTTATACAATAACTGATAAGAATATCGACGACAGACGCCACTTTCGTTAAGAATTACCTCAAACGTATCAGTGTCCACAAAGGTGCATAAATGCTCGTCCACAATTCGTGAGGCTGAAGAAAAAGGTAAACCGCGAGGGAGGAGCATCTCTCTTGCAATTAATACACGCGACTCTGCAATGGAGCAGTAACTCTACCCAACGAGCAATCTTATAATCGAAAATAACAATCTCACGATCAATTCCGTCGATTCGATCGAAATACCCCGTCGAGGCAGGCCCGTACATAATTACACAAGTAGGTACAAAAAATACGCAAGGTACATAAGGTGCAACGGTGAAAAGTGTGCCGCAGGCGAGGGATAACGATCGGTCAGGAACGAAAGCAGTCGGTGATAGGAGACAGTGGCACGGTGTTTCTCCTTAAGGTTTGGTCTCCGCAGTGGCAATGGCATTGGCGGCGGTGTGTTTTAGGGATCAATAATTTATGTAAATGTGTACGCGGCAAGGGCGCTACCGTGTGGCGGTGAGTTACAGCTATGACGGTAAAGGGGTGGGTGGGTGGCGGCGGCTGTAGCGACGGTGGCGGTGGTGGTGGTAGCGGATGAGGAGGAGGATGAGGAGGAGAAGGAAGGTGGTTAGAGGAGAGGTGGAAGGGACGAGCTTTAGGGTTGAGTCGCGGTACGGTGGCGGTGGCAGACCGACTGAGGGTGGAGAAGATCGCGACACGAAGGGGTTTGACGTCCAACCCTTTCATCGATTGTACTTCTCTGCTCCCTTTTATCCCTTCGCCGTATACCACCCTATCCCCTAACCCGTTCCACGGTGCTCGAGCGCGGCAAAAGCAGCCATCGACTAATGCTCGATAATTCCCGGCGCGTTTGTTCGCGCGAATATTTTCTCGACTTTCCAGTGTCGTGCCGAATCGCCTCCTACTCGAACGCTCTTTTCGCGTATCTTTGAAACGCACGCCACCCCATTACGCCCTCTGCGCGTTTTCCTTTCATGTCTTTGTTCCGCGGAGGAGCCGCGGTGTATCAGCGAATAACATTTTCCGGCCGGCACTCTGCCGACGTTCGGAACGTCGCCGACGACGATTGCGTACCTGTATAAATAACAACGCGGTACCAGTGTTCATTTATTACCCCGAAGTAATTAGACCTGCGAAATTATTTGCTCGTTTGCTGTGTTTCGGCCGTTGCGATTGCGTCCACGGATCTGACGTTGGCGAGAGTAGACGATCGCCAGGCTTAGTGAACGCCTTACGCGACATTCTTCCGATTCTTCGGACTTGTATGGATATATGGAATGCAGCGGAACTATATTTAGTTCGTATTACGTATTTCGATTTCTAATTTGTCAGTCTTTTCGTCGTTTGGGAATTCAATACCTCTGAATCTTAAGTAATCTTACGTAAATGCGCGTCCCTGTCGATTGAAAATTACTCGGTGCGCAATTTCGTAATAGTCCACGGGTACTCAATCACGCGATTGGCGTGGTAATTAGGTAGCTCCTGTTGTCACAAAATCTCTCGAAAATCTCAAGGATGTTAAAATAATGTTAACATTACGCCATTGACGATTATAGTTATATGAACAGGTGTTCGCCACCATTAACCCAGTGTTCTTGAAATAACCGCTTGAAAATCGAGGAAAATTTCTTACGGACATAATATAATCATTTTACATAACATCATGAATTGGTGCAAGGCTAAATTCTGCTTCGCTCAGAAAAAACGCGATGCTCGCGTGCTTACGTTAATTAAACGTAAACGTTCAAATGAAAAACAGATTTAGCACACTAATGTTAGCATCGGGCACGGCTTCGGTAAATTTCTACTGAATATGTTTTCATATTTTACAATCGCACCGTCGCCCGATTCTCTCGTATCGCAATTATACCCAGCGCCTCTTTGTTCTCCGAATATGCAAGAGACTTAAGACGCTGTGCATTCCATAGACGTGCTCCTAAGAACTTCGCATGTCGCCCCGGCTGGTGTCACGGGAAAACAGGTAAAGACTCGGCCATAATCAGTGGACACGAGCGCAAGAATTCGCAAGGGTGAAAAGGAAGGGAGGGGTGTCGCGGGGAGGCGAATGGAGACAGGCATAGAGGAGGATCAGTTGTTTCGACCCTTCGTCTTTCTCTCTGCTCGACACTGGCGTCATCCCGCCGTCCCCTACCCTTTGATCCCCCCAATAATCAATATATTCTAACATAACTCTAATGGCTACCCCATTTGAATACAGCCGAATCCACCCCATGGTTCTTTGCATCTCGCGGAGCTCTGACAATACCAATCATCCGAAATATTCCCTTTCTTTCTTCTTCTGTCTTTCTCTATCGTTCCTCTCGCTGTGTTGTCTGCCAGAACCCTCGCACCACGCCTGGTATTAAAACTTTCGAGGACGAGACGCCCGCGGGCGTCCTTCGTCGACCAACCCCCATCAAATTTCAGCTATCGATGTCCGGCTTTACGCGTGTCTTTTGTTCCGTCCGTTTCTTCCTTCGTTCTTGACTGCGCCTTTCTTTTTTTTTTAGCGTTCTGGCGACGTCTATGGACGCGAATCGAAAAGCACGGGGTTCGCTAATGGAAATGCTGGGAAATTGCTTTTGTTGTTGTCTGAATTCACCGGTTATGTCGTGGATTCGTTCTGGATATTTAAGTGCCCCTGTCGTATCGCGATGTAATATTATGTAGATGGGCTTGTATATAATAATATGGTTGTTTCCTTTAAAGCGAACAGGATACAATTTTAGTAAGAAGGCGGAATAAAAATATTCCAGAGGTAGAATGCTGGGATAACGAGCATGGAGCGGGAAGGGGAGTGGATGAGTTGGATAATAGGGAATTCGCGGTGAAACTTTCGCCGTGAACTATCGTTTCTTATTAATGTTTCATCAAATGGGTTATTTTGAAAATGTGATTATATCACGACGGTTTTTAAGTATCGTATATCTTTTTTGTTCAGTCGGTATGTAAGTTGCAAGCGAGTTCCTATTACATGGGCGAACCTTTTGTCGCACGATGACACCTTTATGCGCCACTCAGGCCCGACGAGGTGCATTATGGACCGTAGCAATTCAATAAAGATGATATTGTGGGCAATGCCTATAAAGGCGAATTCAGTGATTGAATAACGTCCCATTGTCGGAAAATATTTAGCAACTCGTTGCATAAGCGAATAGCGTTATTTGCGTTGAGATTACATTTGGATAAAAATGTACATTTATACTATTTAGTACTCGTATATGCAATGCTCGTTAAGAGTCGTGTCTCTCGTAAGTACTTTCTTGAATTCAAGTCGAGTGAAATCGGCCTTACCTGCTACGAATTTTGATACACAGGTGTTCACAAAAATAGAATTGTGAGAAGGGGGGAGAATATATATTCATATGATATTAAGTTATTTTGTAAGAAGAGTTCAAAATTAACTTTTCGTACTTGTGTTAAAACGAGTGTGTTAAAGAGTTACTCTTCTTCCACTAGCTTCTTCTACCTTTTCTACTTTGCTTAAAAGTGGCCGCAAATTATTACGTAGACAGTGAAATAAAATATTCAACATGTTACAACAAAAATTGTTCAAACATGCCTGTTACCAAAATTCCTATTTCGTATATTACTCTATTCTTTTCTAATTCCCCTATTGGTTTTTAATTGACTACCTGGCGAGATTACAGCTATATCCCATTTGACGTTTATAGTATCGAGAAAACATTGTTGAAGCTCGCACAAGAAATATTCACCTGTACATCATTCGCTCGGCAGATTCCGGACAGCGAGCGGTCAATAGGCGAAAGCTCAACGGTGGATGTGAAATATCGCGCCCCGAGATTAATGTTTCAGTCTCGAAAGTCGATCGAGAGTGCCCGATGCACCTTTCCTCCGTATCTCTTTTTTGCGCTGGAAGACGGCAAACCCCTCCGGGGGATAAGTCGAGTGAGCTAATAAATCAATTCCGCAGCAAAAGCGACGGCGACGTAGAACGTTTCTCTCCAGGTCGGTTTTCGGTTTCGAGTGCACTCGATCCGAAAATAAGGATTTACATATTCATGCAAAGATCTCGCGTTCGAGGATCCAGTGGAAGGAGACTATGTCGACTGAACCGAGGATAGTTTGTAATGGGATTTTCACCCCGTTTGAAGCCCCCGTACCATTTCCACTCCCCTGTCCCACTCTTTCCTTTCACACTTTGCGGTGGGAATTGTCCTGACGTATCGACGAGCTCCTTGTGTATATCTTCGGGTATTGGATTTAAAAGTTCCTCGTCGGATTGGAAGAAGTTTAGCCTTCGCGTTCCTCGAGTACTCTCTTACTGTCGAATTGGGGATGACTTTGAAATGACTATCTGTTTATATTTAATTACTCGTTCGAATGATATAAGTAATCGTTCAACGGGCCCGTGTTTTCAGAAGATCATTTTAAGAAAGATCTCTAAAGAAAGATTGTCTTTTTGAATTCAATTTGGAAAAAGATGAGACTATGCGTTGCGATGTTTATAGGAGTACTATAATTGTAGAATTATACTATAAAATAGTTCTTGTAAAATAAAAAAAATTACAGAACTTTTGAAAAATTCGCACGCAAAATATGAGAGCAAACGGAATATTGAATACATAAAGAATTAAATTGTAATTACGTTACACGACGGTAATGAGGGTAGGCGCTAAGAAAATCAACAGCTGACACTGTACATTTTAGATACACCTAAATCTTCCCCAAGTAAAAGTTCAACGCGGTGTTGCGTTTTCACGAAGCAACGTAACGTACAATCGAAGAGACGTCCCTCTCGAGTAATCCCTTACATTTCCAACCACTCCGTCCTACATCCTTGCTTGTCATTCGAGACCAAATAACAGCAAAAGCAATTGAAGAAGTTCGTCCATAAAAGGTCTCGCAGCATTTCGAAGTAAAGGTAAATTGCATTGGCTCCCGCTGTACAGCGTTTCAAAGTACACCTACTATCGTGTCGCCACTAATTCTACAATACGAACTTCAAACAACATTCCACAGGCTTGTCACGTACGATTTGTTTGAACTTTGCTTTTACTTATAGCTTCTCCATTTCCGCGTTTCGCCGATACCACGATCCTACCTGTGCCCGGAATTCCTTGTGCCCCGTCTGCTGACAGGGCTGTGAAAGTAACAAAGACCTCGCCAGCGTCGAACGAGCCGACGAGACGGAGGCCGCTGATTGTCAATCGAAAGAAAGTGAGACACGCGTATGTGATAAAATGAGTGTTTATTGCGAGGGGGAGCAAGATACGGGGAGAGGAGCGAATGAAAAGTTGTCGCATTTGTTTCGACGCGATAAAAAGGCGATGCCCCCTCCCGCCCCCGCGGAAAGTAAATTCGAGGTCTGAAAGTGGCGAAAGTTGTTTACAAATTTTTCGATAGAAAGCGATAAAACCATTCAGTGGGGTGGAATCGAGAAAAGTCGATTCTATCCTCCTACAGCTGCGAAGAAAAAGTCAAATATTATGTAGCAAGGAAGGCGTCGTCGACTGGCTTTAGTTCGTATTACCTAGCGAGGGGTGTAATCCGACGTTTAAAAATCGAGTGATTATTAGGAAAATTTGAAACGTGCAAGGCGAAATGTTTACTGCAGTTTGACACTGATTCTTGTGAAATTGGTGTTAAAAATTGTTGGTGGTGTCGTGACAGCAACGGGGGTATCGCTTCTGTCACAAATAACGTGCAGGCTCACACAATCTCTTAACCCTTTCGCTGCGGCCGAGTTAGTCGAATTGCAATGCTACGACTGCTTTAAAGGAAGACCACGATATTTTTCATAACAGTCAGATGCCCGTAACATTCCGTGCACATAAAAATATATCGTTAGCTAATTGAATTACGATAGCATAATATTACTTGCCCCTGGATACGCTGAATATTACATGTATCATACTGTGATCGCCGCTGAATTCTTTACCTATGCAGGCTTGATCATTTAGCTGTAAAAGGAAACATTTAAATACACCTTTCTCCTCCTTGAAACATCATAAGACGTATTTTATAAACATATAATCAATACAGACAAGTGGGCCGTTCGAAAGAAGCGACATAAAGATTCACGTTAAACCTACTTACCAAAGAAGAATCGTGCCCCGCAAATGCTAAGGGTTGCAACATATTAAGAGTTCAAAGGTCGTTTAATCCTGCATGTAACATCCTCCCGTCACATTATAGAGACACAAGCGACAACTGAATTATACATAGATATCGTTACTCTGTCAAAAACTACTTTGGCCATTTGTGGCTCTGTGTACGACAAAGATTCGAGCTCACAGTGGACCCTTTCCTTTTCATGATGTGTTGAATTTCGAAACACGAAACCAGCACGCGATTAGAATTCAGAGCTGTAACGAGACCGCGATCTTCCAGAAAATAGGAATAACTCCGTGGCGAGGAGGATCTTCCTACCCCGCCGGGAACTTTGTACTTTAAATCCACCCTATAAATATCACGCTCCTTTGGACGATGGGGCTGGTTTCCGAAAGATTGGCTCGCGGTATCCTTCGTGGGAATCGCTCACCGCTTTGCGTCGATATATCAAGGGATGAAGCCCTCTCCGAACTACCGCCACCCCCCTCTCGCCCCCATACGAAACGATTCGTCATCCTCGTTCCTTGTAAAACAGGCCACTGGTTTTACGCGCTATCCCCAATGTCTCCCTAACCATCGTCGATATACCGATGGGAAGAAATGTTTCATGTTGACATCATATTCATCTGATTTCATCGAGTACGGTTCGCCATTTCTCACCTCTGCGTGGCATAGAATTCTCTGTCGTACGTCAATTAAGTAAACATGTACCACCCACACGTTTTCTTCCATTCAGATTTCAATAACTGCATTTAAGATATTATGATATACGTGTACAGTGTAATATCGTAAACTCATAAATGTCCGATTAAAACGTACAAGAACAATTGTTTCCATTTTGCTTAATCCGACGTTAATTCGTATGGTAAAGCAATTGTGGCATATGCGTACGATACGTTTGCATTGGACGTTTCGTTTGAAATATCTTTCTATAAATTAAATATCTAAATATTTTGTTACAACGCCTGGATAAAACATCCTTTCCTTCGGCGACTTTGTTCATTCCCTGTAACCGCCGGACGCGGCAGAACGTTCTGCACATCGACTTACCGAGTATCCAGCACTGGTCAAACAACGCGAGAGTCGTTTAGTGTATTAAATCGGGCAATTATTGACCGCGCGAATACCTCTCCAAAAGGAAAAGAACGAAACAGAATACGGACTGTATCACCGGGATTAATCGCGGTGGTCCCCGAACAAAGGGGCAAACAGCACGGGCGACGATGTAATTGTTTGCCAATGCGTACGTTTAATTTATATCGGTCCATTCAACAAGTGCTCCAGTCACGTTTATCCGATTATCGGAATTCTTCCGTCTCTTCCACGCGCGTATCCGCGAGGCAGCAATGATTTATCGACTACGGGATCGCCGCTAAGCCTGTTGACGAAGAGTTCCACCCTTCTTCTCGTTCCACGTTCCGGTCTGGTTTTCACGCGGAAAAATTCACCGTTCGGTTACCCCCGTGGGAAGCGCGGGCAAAATCGAAGATGGAATGCTAAACAGCCAAAGGGTTGAACGGCGGTGTCGTCGACGGTTCGTTGAGGCGCACCGACAGCAGGCGAACAGTCTAGTCGGTCGCCCAAACTCTCTTCAACCAGGCGCTGCGCGCATTTAGATAAGTTAAACTATAAATTAGACGGATCACTGGTAGCTACTCGAGGAAATGTTGTCAGTGGCTGAATATGTATGATTTATACAAGGAACCCGACTCACCGATATAATTCCTGAACCCCAGGCGTTGGTGAATCGCGAGACTGGAATGGGTACCTTCCCTCGTACGTTCCATTATTGCTCGACGCTAACCGCGGCGTTATACGTTTGGCCGTCGAAGATATTTTTCCCGGTTGGCTGTTCCCCGGTTCGATCGCGCGGACGACGCGAGCAACAAATTGGTAGTTGAGACTTTCGAAGCGGAAGGAACGAAATTTGCTCGCTCTTAACTTTATCGTCGCCGCAACGGTTTCGACGGAACGCTCGCGCGGCAGTTTTGCAGAAATTTATGCGGTTTAACGATAAACGATAGGGCAAGGAATAAGTCTACTCTGAGACCGCTCGTATTACGCTCCGTCCGCTTCTCTGCGGTTCCATCATTGACTATCCGTCGCCGTTTCTTTCCATCAATCAAGAAGCAAGCGTTCGAACGATTACAACGGGGTCCGTCCGTCGCGCGGACTCTTCGAAACATTTGTCATAAAAGAAGCCCCGGGCAACTCGGCGATGTCCCTTCTTCGATCTCATCGCTCGAAATCTGTGGACGAATTCGACGGCGCGGCCGCGCGAGAGGATGGCGAGTTCCCCGCGGAAAGAGCGACCAAGGGAAACGGGGAGACGAGGACCGCCGCCCGGCCGCGTCTTTCAGGACCAACGCTAATGGCGTCGTTATTTTAAAATACCACCACCGTATTTCCCCGTGGCCCACCAAGAATATGCCACGGAGAATCGAACTTAATCTACGCGAGCCGTTTCTCTCCCTCCCTCTCCTCGGGGTTTTCTCTCGTCGCGCACGTCCCCGCGAACGGATCCCCCGGAATCTAAATCATGTAAGGATTACGATGGTACGGCGGAGAATCAGGGTGGCGGAAGGCGACCCACGCCCGGCCAGCTCGCATTTTGGAAACATTTAAATTCTTATACGCGAATAAATAGCAAGAATTTTACGCGCGATAAAATATAGATTTCCTACGGGGCCGCCAGCAACGCCGCCTCGCCTCAGCAGGGGTGGAAGGACGCGGTCATAAAATCATTGATATGAAAATATAGCCTTTTCAACCCGGCCACCCACCCCTTACCCGTTCACCCTCCGCCGTGACGAAATCGTCCAGCCGCGAGCAGACACGGGCATAGAGAAAGGGACGGGAACGGCTGTACGGTAGATAGTAGAAAAACAGAGATACAACTTCAGACATTTTCGCCCGTGGAACGACCGCACGTGCGACACTTCCCGTTTCTCTATCGACGGTTCATTCCACGTTGATATCGAGTGCCAGCCCAGCCGCGACGATCGCGGAAAACGAAGTTACGAGGTTCGACGGACGGAGTTCGTTTAAGGGGAACAGGTTGACCCGGTTCCCGGAATCAGAACGATTAAAGGCAAGAAGTTAAGATCAAAGGGTGTTCGGTAAGTAAAGCCGAACAGCTTTCCGGGACTCTGCCGGGGACTGGATATTCCTCCGCGAAAGGGGCGCGCCAGGGTCGGCGGCGTCGCCGGCGTCTAATCCAATAATTTAATTTCAGGATCCCGGCTAAAGGGGATTTGAAGTATTAGCCGACGGAATTTGTGTATCTTTGATTAGTATTCCATTCGGCAACTGCGCTCGGCCTTGCTCGATCGCGGTTATACACGAATCCTAAATCAACCACGTTGCACCGCGTGCCTTTGCCTTTTCAAAAAGGTCGCCGCCGTTGCGCAGAATCCACGCGTGTCGATTCTCGAACGGGAGGGACACCGATAATGCCGTTCCGCGTAAATTTCGTCGGGCCCCGTTGTTTCTTTTTCCTCCGCGTAATACGATTGGATCGATCGATCGAACGACGATCGCGTCGCATTCCAGCCGCGGCGTCATCGTCGTTTGTAAGAAGGATCCAGGCGCAGCTGATCCAACAGCCGTTCTGCGAGAGCAACGATCTCGCGACGACAATACTGCCCCCGTTCCCGGAGCAAGTATATTATTCTGCGAGAACAACGATTACTCGCCATTAATCCTCGATTCCCCTCGATATTCGCGTTACGTCGCGCAATCGTATTATACGCGAAATAAACCGTTCGATCGGTAGACGCCGATGGGGGCCGCGGTGGAAGCTCATAGGCCGCGTGAAGCTTCTGAAACGCGTGATGCAGGCGCATATATGAACTCGCGGCGCATCCAGCTTTCGCGGCCATAAAGTTCGAGTTTACAACGCGAAATGGACTGGAAAGCAAAACGCGCAAAAAAGAGGAGTAACGAGGAGGCGGCATGGAAGCAGCGGCGAAAGGATGAGCGAGCCCGGTCTACGGAGGAGGGAGAAGGACACGCGGCACGATGGAGGAAGATGAATAAATAGGAACGTCGGTGTTAAAAGGAGAAAGAGTGAAATTAAGAGTGACAGAGAAGAGGAAAAGCGTTTGGGAGGAAGAGACGGAGGAATGGTGGGGTGAAAGTGGGTGGAACGGAAAGCGTGGGCGGAGAGGAGAACGAGCCAGAGAGACGGGACAGAAAGGGAGAGAGAGTGAGAGAGAAAGAGAGGGAGGGATAGAGGGAGACGGTGGAGGAAGCAGGAGTGCGAGTGAGAGGGAATGGGTAGCAGTAGTCAGAGAAGTAATATTCAGCGCAACGTTCCGGCAGGATGAGCTTTAATTGGAATATGGATCCGCTCTCTGTCGTTTCCCGATACTCCGATAAATTATCCTACGTACCATTTGCCCCGGAAAGCGTCACTTCAATTCGTTGCCACGTTCGAAGCGTAACACCTAGCTGAAAGAGGTGATGCGCGCCATTCGAAGCGAATGAACATGATGAAGTGCGAAGTGTAGGTTTTAAAGCAGCGCGATTAAGGTCAGTTGCCGTGATTCGATTTATTCCGCGTTCAATTAAAACCGTAATGTCGAGCTATAGGGTGCCCCCGGTGTTTCGCATCACACGAATTTCGTTTTTGAATGATCATTATTCTATTGGAGGGTATATCGTCGATGATATCGTGTAATTTATTGCAGTCGAAGCGTTTTTCTTGTTACACCGCAACGGTATTCACAGGTGACCGTGGTGTCGCGGGTAATATTTTTCGTCGTAACAGTTACGCGACGGAGGGTTTCCCTTGAAAACTGTTGAAAATCGGTGCAATTCTGGTATTGAACGACGTTTTGGTTTCGATAGGAGTAATTCGCGGTTTTAGGCCCCTTCGTCTGGTTCTATCATAGTTTGATGTAACGCGCCAGCAATTTTATCGACTGTTAAGAGTTTTCTATGCGATCCACCTGTAATTTACAGGAATTAAGCAAGTTTATATTCAGATTGCTGTTAAGTAATAGAAATTAATATCAATAGAACGTATTATTATACCATGCACCGCGCAATTCAATTTAATTGAAAGATATCGAATCAAAATGTAATCGAATTAAAATCAATGGCACAAAGTGTCTATGCAGTGAAATTTTCATTTATCATTGAATCGTATTTAAAATCTAATTTCGAACGAAGGAACAGTATATTCCTCTGTCTCGTCGAACAGACAGCATGATATAGTACCGATGTCCCTTGAGCGTAGGTGGCAGAGTTTCTTCAAAATTTCGTGTTATAATCATGCGGTGTTCGGTATTTGTCCGTGGCGACGCGTCTGACCAGTAACGGCCCAATCTACTGCAGCCGTCTGGGAGGTATCCTTCGCTCAACCAAGAAACCCCTTCATTTATTCCCATACCTTTCTAATAGCGTTAACTTTGTATTACATAATTCACGAGCTTACTATTTACGCAATTGATTCGCAAAGCAAATAAAATCCAATAAACAATTTACAAAAGCAAGGCAAAGGAAACTATTAACAATCGAAAGTCGTGGAACTCTTTAATACTTGATTTCGAATACTGCTCATTGCCTTTCTTCCAATTTCTGCGCGAATACTGCGGGGAGACGTGGTTTCCCAAAAAATTCGTAATAGCACGGCACACATAATTTCGGAATATCGAGCATTCGTGCAAAGAATACCGAGGTATCTATTTGCAGTTTACTCACACCCGACCCGCGTAGAGTCGTGGGTCGTTCGGAGACCGAAGAGAAATGCTAGGCATTAGGATTGGGATGGCGGGCAATGACGGAAGTTGATTCGCCACGTTCCGCCGTGGGACTTGGCCTGCGCTTCGCGAGTTGTGATCTATACCCGGTATATTCCTGTTGCCCGTCCAGCCTTTCTCCTGGGATTCTGCGTGACGTATGTGGCTACCTGACGAGAGAAAACAATCTTCGAAAATATATCGCTCTTACCTGCCGACCAATGCAGCCTAGCAAGTGGTGCTTTCCTATAAACAGACGCCATCCACCATTGGATCATGGCCATTTATCTTAAGATGAGACTTTTCCTAGAGAACGACGCTGTGATTTGATAGAAAATGAAAAAAAATGTGGTAGCGTTCGATCGCGATATTGGATCAATATTCTCTTATTTTATAGGCCTTGAGTTTCCTCCCGTTTTGCTTAGACATGTACATACCTGTTGCAGCAGGTGCTAGTTTCAGAATAGTATCTTTGGATATGAATGGTGGATAAAAATAAGTATTAACGATATCGCCAGAGTGAAACATATTAACTTGAAACTATCGATAAGCTGGAAGTCGATTAATGAATATTGTGACCCACCTTTGTATGATCTGGAGGGAGCAGTAAATGCAAGGGGACGTGGTAAACGGATCACGAAGAATCGGACAGCAGAGGATGCTGTTGTTTTCCACTATCTGTCTTCGGGTAAACGCGTGCGGTTTGGCCAATTCGCCCCTTGACCGAGAAAAATGGCTATCGTCCTTGGGAATACGTTTACGACCGTCCTGGGCCGAGTAATTCTATTACGGAAGGATTTTTTTCGCTTTATACTTTATCAGAATCGGTGCTTTTTCAGAATTCTCGTCTAGACGATTCGCTCCGCTAATAAGTTCCACTCGTCTCGTCGGGCTATCGATATGAACGCGTTTTAGCTCTGTGCCAACACGATTTTTCGATTTAGTACATATTAAACAAGTCGTATAATTAAATGTGAACAAATTGCTGTTAATACAGTAACACGATTAATGCTTCAATGAAGCGAATAGTCAGACTCATTTCGTTCCAACAATTCGACACAAATTTCTAACACAATACTTGTAAACTTGCGATCCAATTTTATAATTGACATTTTGATCGAGCTTTTCATATAAGTTTCATGCAGTCGCGCGGAGGAAAATACATCGTTTAAGGAAACTCACGTTATTGCTTATAGGATGCTGAAGAAATATATTAAAGAAAACTGGAACCGTGGTGTTGTGCCTCGCAGTAATAAAGAGCTCGAGCAATTAAACAAAAGTAGTACAGATACGGAGAAGTACGTAAATGCAAATTGCAATGGCCGGCTGCTCGAAATGATCGTAACGTCTCTGTAACGTCATATCGACACCGACGAAAAAACTGCTCGTCGACGCAAGTAAACCCAAGATTCTGCTCGCGAGTATTACCGGCAAACTTTCGGCGCGACATTTTAATGTTGTTACGCTTCAGACAGGAAATTGATTCGCGTCTGTCGCGTGAAGTACGTTATCGAGTTTAGAGCATCGGGATCATAGTGCGTGGCAATTCGTAACATTATATAAGGATCGCGTATAAAATGAATTAGTTTGTTGGCACTCCAATTATATTATCCTTGCAAAAGTAGTTTGCGTACCGTGACGAGGCGAAGAAAATAGTACGCGTAATACTTTTCAAGCTTGACAATACTTTTTATGATACCCTTCATATAAGAACCTCCGTATTTTCAACCGCTTGTTAATCAGTTTCATATCGCGTCGCGACGAAGAAAATAACGTTCGCGGCGATTTCTGTTCTTCATTATTTACTGCACGAAATGCTGAAGGAACAGATCGTCGAGAATTATTACGTTCAAGCAGCTAGAATCAGGCCGCGGGACGTTTAATAGCCCGCTGTACGAGGTATGAAACTTTTTCAAGGGCCAGCAACCCCAGCTGAACCGTGCAACGCACTCGATACCGGAACATTTGCATGTCCTTTACGAAAATTCTATAGTTTATGGGCACATTTGTATGTATTATCGTATTAGCATACTCCAAAAGACAGCAATCTCAATATTGGATAGCATCCTTGGCTATATCGCTTGTTTACTACACCCCTTCGCCGGAACAGAACCGCACACGTGTCCTCCCTCCTCGCGCAGGAGATCCGTGAAGCGCTTTCATTCTTTCGCCCGAATTTTCAATACAAAACGTCGGAAACGATGCAAGCCATCGAAGGGGAAAACTTTCGGAGAAACGACAACCTTCCCATTGAATTCCATATACGCCCGACGTAAGGGAATATACTCGCGCTATTGGCTTTGCATCTTTCTCAAATTGTGAATAATAAGTCAGTCGTCGAGAATTGCTGGTATTCACGAATCTCGATGGAGAGGCGCGCAGTTGTTCGCTGTTCCCTTCGTTTTATCGAAGAATGCGAGCGTTCAGTTTCGCAATTAATCGGTCGATGTGGCTCGCGATGCATGCTGCCGATTAATCGTTCTATCTAGACGAAACGAGCAACGCCGATACTTTTCTGCTCGAACTCACACGAAATTCGATGCTGATAAAAACAAAGCAGACAGTCAGGTAGCAACGTTGTAAGAAATATAAAAAATTATTGCTCAGTAATGCAATGCGGTAGCGCAATGCGACATAATGACAATTTGCATTCTTCTTGCAAGTAACAGAGGAAGAGTGTCCGCAAACTTAACGAAAAATTATTAGAGATATACGGTAGAAAATACAATATATTTAATACAAGCTTACGATTAATACAATCATTGCATAATCATAAATATCGGGACAAAGAAAATGCTCTTGTCAATGTCCAACATGTTATTGAGGAAGTGCCTAGTCGTGCCTAGCCCACTCGAAAGATCAAAGCACTTCGAGCGATCTGTACATTAATTCTTCGTACACTGGGACCACGCGAAGTCTGTGAACTCATTGCATACCTGCAGCCTTGATAAGATTATTGTTCGAACGCACTGCCATGCGCAGATACTTCCGTTGTAAGTTCCGTAATACGCGTGCAAGGAACCGTCCGACTGATCGTCAGCTATTTATCACCGAAATCGCGGAAAATAAAGAAATCTGCGCGATATTGGATCTGTATGGGTTGAAATCGGACCGTTTGGCGAGATCAAACCATTCGTACGAGAAGCTTTTCTCGTCCTACTGATATCATGTGCAAAGGCTCGTATACGTTGCCAAGCAACCGTCCGGAGGGTGCCTTCTTGCCCGCATCGACGTGGTTTTAGCTGGTTTACTCATTTAGGCAGTAACAAGCCTATATGAAAGATATGGAAGAAATCTCGTGCGAAAGGAACGGGATCGAGGGGGGTTATATTTGCGCCGGCTATGCATTAATTTTTTTGTATTACCTTCGCTGTGTGTTCGCGGGCTCGTAAATTAAGCTGCGCTGCGTTTCCCTGGGAGGAACGTCGACAAAAGACAACGAGAAATATCGTGATGTAAAAAGGGCTGCAGAGCGTTCCCGTTGAATAAACTTACGTGTCCGCAAGCTGACACGCGACACATGCAGCGTCTGATATTCGGGGCTGATTTCTGTGAAACTTTCGAAGCGTCGTTTAATATCACGCTTATCGAAATGTTTAAGAAGCTCCCGTCTCCTATTTTCTCGAACACGCGCATACGCGTGAAACGCGTATTCCTCCGAGGTTCGAAAACTCGCGATTAATTGCCACAAAGTTTCATTCGAACATTAATTACCGCGAACTGTAATCATATATACTATTATTTGCGCAGCTAACGCGTCTAATTGCAGAGGGCAAACCTGATAAAAATTACAGAGACACCTGGAGCTATCTATTGATTGGAAGCAAAATTGTAACGACATTTTTAACGTCGGCTGTACTCCCGGTCCCTGCGGTAGCAGTTCAGGATTAAAACCGCCTCCGCAAACGTAATCCGACGAGGCCGACCTAATCGTTGCATCGAAACAATTTTCTTATTAAACGCGAAACACGTCGATATCAGTCGCGCACGCTAACCCGGCACGTTCCATTACCGCTAATCCCCAAGGGCATTCGAGCTATCGGTTACCGTTTAAACGGCAAACAGATAATACACTTCCGTAGCGATATCGAGTGTGTCGCATGCCGGACGCGGTCGCCACGGTTAGCAACGAGTACCAGCCATCGTTACCGGGAGGATCTTCGACGCGGAGATCGATGCCGCCAACCTCGCAAGAATCACCATCACGGGTCGGGGCGGCTAATCAAGCTAGTGCAGCTTCTAATACGCTGGAAGGCATTTAATCTCGACAACTTGCTAACGACCTGACCAACACACTATACATTCCCGATAAGCAACAACCCCACGCACAAGAAGCATTCCCCGATACCTTCGCCCCGGCTCGATACTCTCGGTCGCTCTTTGTCTCTTCCCGAACTTCCTCCCTCGATCTCTCCTTCGGCCGTGCCACGAAACGACGCGACGCCGCGTAGACCTCTTGGTCCAGTCGGATGCCCGTGGTGGTCGTAACCGCCCACCGATACACACGCGGGTCGAAACCGTCGGCCAGACAGCTGAAATCGTAGCAGGTTGAGAAGTGGGTGTCGAAGAAGAGGGTGTCGGGGTGGAAGCGTTCGGAAGGGTGTAGCATTAGTCGGGTGCCGTTGCACGTTCCTTCGCTCGTTGCCAGCCCGGCTGTATCTCCATAGGGTTACTTGTCCCATAAACAGAGAGTACTATTCTCCAGTCGATGGTCTTCGGATACGATGTCGCGCCTGTGCCCCGAACGGCTACACGTGCCACTGCGTGTATATCTATAGACGGAGGTATAGTTTTGCGAACTAGCGCTGTGCCATGCCAACCCAATTCAATTTAAACTTCGATGCTTCGGGTGGGATGAGGTGGGGGCGGGCGAAAGGATTGGCTGGCGGATCGGGGGATTTGTAATGCGCACGCGCCGCCGCCACTAAATCGGCCGAAATTAATGCGAGTTATTAGTTGACGGCGATAATTAGGGGGCAATTGCACGGAAAAGCGACGTGCCGTTGGGCCGTGGGAGATTTCCGTTGGTGTTGCCGGTTGATCAGCCCTTTCTTATCCGAGAGAAGAGTCCCCGAATAGACGGGGATCGTTTATGGGGATTCTATCTGCTGTCGTCGGCCACCTTTGCGCCGTCGGTGCCATTGATGGCGTACCGCGGTCACGATTCGCTATATTTTTCGGCTTACAATTGATCGCCGAGAGATGCGTCGGGTCGGTTAAAAGGTGTATCGCGCGGAATCGCGACGGCATGTAACTCTGTATTAGCTGTTCCGCGCGTTCGTGCGATAATTTCTATTTCTACAGCTTCGTTGATCGTTTAGATTAAAAGTTCGCTCCGCGAGAGCGTTGTGAACATTTCTCATGACCGCGGTGCACAGCGTCGGTGGTTTCCTCCGCGCTTTTCAACATCGCCCATGTAGCGGAACTATCGTTATTAAATTTCGACACGCGACGCACGCTGTTGCCGTTTACCTAAATACAATTCCTCGATTCGATCGAATTGCACCGGTCGTCGGTGGCGTTGGTTTGATTACGGACCCTCTGCGGACCTTCAAAAGAAATTGGCCGCACCGGGCAATTTCTTCGGGCAAACGTTGCGTTTCGAACCGTCCAATTTGTGTGCCTGCGTTTGAAAAGGCCATCCTTCCTCCAACGACATTGTCGTCCGTAGTCTCGACCGGAAGATCTAGTAGCATTATATGCCGCGACATATCAATCGTATTGAAATGGAGCATGGCCGGTATACAACAATCCCGTTCCCCAGGCGTCGGTGGGAATACGGGGGAATAACGAAAGCATATTAGATACTTCCAATATTGGCTGCGGCTCAGGAGGCTGCAACCTGCCTACGGATTTCCGGTGAACGGAGAACGAGAAGATACACGGTGCTGGATTTCCACGGGTTGCAATACACTTAACTAGATGTATATTTGCATGCACGCACGCACTCTGTCCAAGGAGGGTTGCTCCTGCAGAGGGAGGCATACGGTATGAGAGGGAGCGAGAACGAGAGAGAGAGATTGAGAGAGAGGGGGGTAGGTGTGTGCCGCGTGTTCGTTAATATTCATATAAGCCATGAAGCACGGCGTCGCACACTCGCGAGCTCGTATAAAGTATCGGTAAATAAATCATAATGCGTTATTGCGTATTTGAATATGTTTGATGCGAGGTTTCAGGGACGTCGAAGCCCCACGTAACTGCAGCCTCTTAGTTCACAGAGATGTTTAAGTGCATGCTAACTTTGGGACAACAGCGTACGAAGTTCTCCCCTCGCCCCTGCTTCGTCGAGATGTACAGTTCGCGGAAATGTGTGCGACAAATTTCTTAGCACCGTTCCTTACGTTTGTTCGTTATCGATTGGGTAATGTGCACAATGTGTATGGGTTGCATAGTTGATCGTCGCGGGCTCGGTTATTCGTTCCGCGACGAGTGACGTGTCGGTTTCGTTTTTCTTTCTTCGCTCGATTGACCCGAAATGTATGCATGCGACGATGCAAGCAGTTGAAATTCTTCGAGAATCCATACAGCAAGATGTCGTGGAATCCGCAGGCTGACAAGCAATGCCGAAAACGCGAATTCTGTTTCACAAAATTAGTGTCGTGGGTTCCTCCAAAGTGTGTAGTTTCGTAGTGTATAATAGAACACGACGGCGAAGTAGAATCTGAAGATGTGCGGATTACAAATTATGTGCCTTCGATCCTGCAGTCGCTACTCTGCAACCCCTTTGAACCCGTAAACGTACTGAATGTTGACAATTGACCAGCAACTAATTATTGAAATAATGTGAACTCAATTAAACAAGTATAATCGAAAATAATGAATCTAATTTGACCGGATTCAGCTGTGCACAGAGCGATAAAGAACTATCGTATCGCATTCGCAAAATAACCAAGACACCCGTAAAATTGCATTTCATCGTAACATTCGTTTCTGTTTCGTTCCTATGGCCAGGCGTTAGTTATAATATTCGAACCAAGGACCGCTGTATAATCGGTCTCGTATCGAAGACAACGTCGGCGTTGTTATCGATTCCATGCAATGTTTCGGTGATTCATTGCTCCCCCTTCCCCGAATATGGTCTGGGGTGGCAGAGAAGCCATTGTGAATCGAAAGTAACGCAATATACACCCTACCCATAACGAAGCGTCGGAGTGTAGGTGATATCGATGCTTTAAAATACATATCTGCATATACGTAGCTATCGGCCCCTTCTTTCTGTCCACCCCCATCCTCACTCTTTTTTTCGAAGGATAAGGGCATCGTACTTAATGAGTCGGGGAGAGTTGGCCCGCAACCCTGGTTGCGGATCAGCCCCCATTGCACCCCGTCGGTGGAGGGGCTTGGCACCCGGGGGACTCTCCTAACCTTACTTTGATGTCTCTGTCTTTGTCCCTCCCTTTTTCCACTGTGGTACTGTAACATTGGCTGATTTATCGGCATCTTCGTGCCATCGTGGTAACGAAGCCGCGTTCCCGTGCTCGATTTCGAGGAGTGCAGTCAACCGTTGTCTGCCTGGAACATGCCCACTCCGTATGCCATTTTATAAATCATTCATTGAACGCGCGCTTTGAGGTGTTACGTTTTTCTTTTTCGCCGAGTTGTTGATTCGGATCGATTGAACTATTTGTATCAGTGGCGGTGTGCAAATTGAGACGCACGCTTCGATGCACGTCTGCGGCAATTTTTCTGCGATTTTCCTTTTCTGTTTAAAGCTACGTATAGCGATTTATGCTTCTTTCAAGACGTGGACTGATTTGATTTTTTATACGTACAGCGGAAGTGGAATATTATTGAAAAATGGACGGGGGCGTCTACGTGACTATGGGGTCGTAGCGAATTTGAGAAAATGTAGGAGTTTGCGGTTTTAACATAGCGATTTCGAAAATTGTTGAGGCACTGGTACATATCGTGGTGACAATTTGAATCCACACTCTGTACAATGGTGGAATGCTTTTGTCTTTACACGTAGTTTGCGTGTAAGTTCTGTTTGATTGCAAAATAATACGTTGCATTAACCGGTGAGCTTATATGCAAGATAAACATATTTCGATCCTCCTTTTATCTTCAATTTATAAAAGTATCGAACGCGAGAGTTGTTGAATTTTCCTCTATCACCGGTAACATTCGTGCTATGAGAAAACTAAGCCTAGAGAATGTTCATAGAACCAGTAACTAAGCCCAGAAGATAAGTCGGGTACTTACAATATGCGTGATGCCGTTGAATTGTATTTTACGAGACATTTCAGCAATATTTCGTAACCGAACAGCATGTCCTTTCGATTTGCCTGATACAAAACTGTTGATGGCGTTGAGTGCTCCCCAACTAGCATAAATCTTGACTCACTGGTTGAGCGGTGGAAGATGCCATGATACGGGGGCAGGTGTCGCGGTAAACTCAGTTAATTAGACAAGAGGTAACCATCGCCACCCCTCGACACCCCCGAGGCTTGTTAATAACGCGTAATTACCATTATACACGGCGATACACTCTTCCGAGCCCACGTTGGCGACCCCATTAGATAAGACGACACCTTATTATACGCGAACTAACGTTGCCGTATCGTACAACCACAAAACTTCGAAGTGTCATGCCACGGTTTGCTGGAGGGGCGGGGGGGATCCTCATTTCCTTCTACCCACTGAACGTGAACGACGATTTGATAAAAAAAATAAACGAAGATAATTAAATCCTAGTTCACTCGCAGTTTCGTACCCCAAATATATCATTCATACTTAATAGCGCGATATTGGAATCTGCGAGCAGTGAATAATCGCGCGATGCCGTAATCACGTTACAACCCGGCGCCACGATTACTTCCGTCAACCTTCAGTCGCGATATAACGCATTTGCCGAGAACACAGGGAAAATAAAAACGTCCGCGGACCAGCGCGTGCCGTTACATATTCAAACCACCCACGCCGACCAACCTGTTCAACAAGAATCGGCACGCTTGCGACAGAATGAAACGCGTTTCATTTTCAACCTTCACTTCACTCATCCGTCAAGCCTTTGCGAGGAAGAATGCCGATGCGTTTAGAGCCGGATCAACAGCGCATACCGGCGTTTAGCCCTTAATTATAAAACCACACAGACCTTGAATCCCCTCCTTGTGTGACCTCCTGGAGCGTGGAACCGCCAGAAGCTTCTTTCACGATTTATGTCATAATCACCTGAAAGATAGGGCCCGAAGAACGAGCGACGCGGCACGGCGTTCCCCTCGACTCTCGGTCTTCTCTTCAGCCGGCGTTCATTCTTCCTCGAACGAGGAAGCCCGAGTCGCGCGAGCTGGAGCATAAAATGCATTTAGGGGTAATGCGACGTGTATCGCGCGCGCGGGCCGCTTTCAATGCCGCCTGGAGAAATGCAAAACGAGCGGCTCGTGTAACCCGGCTGGACCCCGCGCGTGTCTGAACCCTGAATGTTAAATGTTAAATGCCAGCCATTCAGTGTTATCCTTCTCTTTTTTTTCTTTTTCTCGCTTTTTTCGAAGCAGTCATGGCACCCTCCACTCGTGAAAACGCGCACATCAACCGTATGGCCTATGCTCGCCTCGTCTACGACGACTTTGGACCATCAGCGGCGCGTGCTGTTGCCGCGCCCGCTTTTCCGACCGAGCAGCAAAGGACATTAGAAGAGGGTGACGGGCTTCTTACCTAGACGCCCCGAGACACCATTATTTTGCCCGTTGTATGGAAAAAAACCGCGCGATGGAGACACATCGGCTTTGATGTCCATTTCGCTGTTCGCGTTTTGTCCGCGAGCCAAGGCAAGGTTTTAATGCTCATACTCGCACGGTTTCTCCCCGTTTCTCGTCGGTCCGTTGCGTTCCATGGATTCTCGAGGATTTCACCTCGCGACGCTCTGTTTATTATTTAAGATTTTTGTCAACGCTCCGAGTACCGGGTGAATGGAGTTCCCGGTGTTTTTTATGCGCCGTGCAAGGGACCCGATCTTTTATTAATTGAATTGCCGCGGCTGTTTTTAGATTTGGGTTAGACCAGGCGACGGAACAATTTCTATTAACGAGTGTAGCTGGTAATACTGGAACGGTGTTTGTCACACATTAGACAGTTAGTATGCTCGTCTGCTCATTGCAGTGCAGCAAGTTTTTAATATTTTTATTAGAATTTCCGTGGGCGATGATTGAACTGAATAAACACGTTGTTTTACGTGTGATTCCACTGTGTCACGTAACATTGTACCGCAACAATATTTTATACAACGATGGTACTCGGTGTGTCTCAGGCGGAGATCCACGAACATTAAACGCAGTGGTCAAATTTTTACCTCACAGAGATCGCCAGATACGCACGAGTCGTCGTGGGGGCTACGTTGTGGACGATTCGGAGGTGACGTTGGCAATTGTACCGAAGACACGGCATCGTATTAGAATCCAAATGATCCCATTACGAAAACAACGATGAAACTAGCAAAGCGCGGGGCCGCGACACCGTTGCGAAGACACATTTCTGAAGTTAAAATTGAGGGGCGTCTCGGGTGAGGCTTGCGTCTCTCTGCGCATCGAGGTGCTACCGGAACGGTGTCCCTTTCTGCAATTTTCATTATTTTTACGCGACGATTCTTCTTACCTTCATTCCGTAGTAAGAACCGCCAGTTACCCCCGTTGGGCTTGGATGGAACGTCTTTCATGCGATCAGCGCAATTTTCATTTCGCGAATACATCTATGCGCCCCTAAAGTAGCATCTCTCGGTGAAACGGGGGAAAATAATAATGAATTTCGGGGATTAATTTGAAATCGGTAACTCCTCAGTTGAATCTGTACAGCTTTTTCTTGAACTAGTAGAAATCCAAGGAATAGTGCGCTTTCGCTGTTAAGGTATTATTCATTTCCAAACGGATCCCTAATCACTGATTACACGGAACGAGCCACCGAATAAAGGGGCAATAATGTAAGGATTCACCAAGATACAGCGAGCTTCTGTCAGATTGGCATCGAAAATACTACATATTAGTTATGCTAGTGAATTATTATCGAAAAACATTCAATGTATTCAATAAATACACGTTTCCCAAGTAATTACGAATTACTAAGCGAAAACGGATGACACAACTGTTTTCCAGCTTCACCGTAAATGAATACATTTTACACAACACAGAATACATTTCGCAATGGATTTCCACCATTCAATAGACAAGAACCGACCAAAGAATCATCGGCGACTGCCTTCCATTAAAAAAATAGTTTACGTCCAAACATTTCATACGCCCTGTACAAGTCCAACAGATCTCCTCTTCCCTACTACAAAGAAACACCCGTACGCATCGCGGCGACCCTTAAGGTCCTCGTCAATCAAACATTACCCATTGCCCTTTAATGCGACCCGAATGCTCGGCCGGTCAGACGTTGCGCCGTTCAGACGGGCAACGAAACTTACCGTCGGTCCCCAAATCTGTCAACCGCCCCCCTCCATTGAACCGCGTCGCGTGCAATAAATAACAGTCGGATCCGCGAGCAGGGGTCCACGGGGGCCGCGACTATCCAACTTCATCGGGCGAGTAATCCTGTCTAGGTCGCGGTTCAGCAGGACCCGCGACGCGTACCCGTCGCCGCGTGGAAAGAAATGGAACACACGACCGCCCCGGGCGGGTTTCGAGTAGCTGCACGGAGGATGCGGAAAGGCGTCATCGTCCGTTGAGGTATAATTTACACCCCACCTCCAGCCAGGCATCGCTGAAGAGATGTACCCACTACCAGTCGGCCGCTATCGCGCACGCAGGTACCGCGGGTACGACGGTACACGTACATACATAACGCGTACTCGGGGGCGTAGAAAATTTCATTCCCGCGGTCGGTTTCGCCCCGTGAACGAGTGCAGCGCGGCGCGTGCATGTACACGCGGAAATAATACACGAGTGTGCCGTGAAACGAGTACGAATGCGAGTTACCGGTACCCGGGGTACCAGCTCCTCTCGCATACGTGCCTCCGGTACACAGCTCGTGCACGCGTTCTTCTGCAACCGCCCCCCAACTCCCCCAACCCCCCCTCAACTCAGCCGCTCGCAGCACCTTCCTCCCTCCGACCCTCGATCCACTCGCCGCCCCCTACCAATCCCCCCCCCCGTGCCCCCAACCCTCCCGGGCCCGCCTCATACCCTTATTCTCAGGCAGGAGCGCACCAAGGCATTTAGAGACCTTTTCCCCGACTCATCAGCTTTGTGCTTTTGCCGCAGCGCGGCATGTGCCAACGAGTAATAACGCAGCTTTTGCGCGCTTCAAAAACATGAATTTTCACTTCAACTTCCCGTTAACTGTGCCCCCGCGAGCAGCTAAGTAGAAAGTTAATTTTTTAATTATCCCCGCGATATCACCGCGGTCGGGGATACCTCCGGCGCCGTCGCCCCGATGCGACACGACGACCAATTGGGACCTTAAGGAAAGGAAGGTGGGTGCCGAGTCGCGGGACAACGTGCCGGTTTACGACGATTGTTCCGCTAACTCTCGGGATAATGTCGGCCCGTAAATGGGACGGTATTTGTCTTTTCACGGCGACGTAGGCATCGGTTAAAAGGAAAGTTCTTTGCCGCTGTTCTGGGTTCGAACTGGCTGACGCTTCGATCGTTGCACCGCTGGCGCGGCAGCTCGGCTCGCGTTTGGGAACGTTTCCTCGGGTTGCACGCATTGGAAACTGTTTTCCACCGTTCGCGGAATTCGTGCGAGCGAAACTATAATAGATAAGCGGGACGAGTTTCGTGGATGGAATATTTCGGGGCCGATATTGGGCTCTGAGTTACGGTTTTCTGCTCTTGACTTTCTTTTATTCGTACCGTGCGTGGACAGGCTGGTCCGTACTTCGAATAGTCTGTTTCTGATAGTGTGAGTATCGGCTGTAAGGGAAATTCGAAATTCGCAAAGCGTTGAACCGATTGACCTCTCTTTTCGCGAGCTAAAGCGCAACCAAACGGGCGAATTGTTTATTGAATCATCCGAACGATCATGCCGGAGTAACCCCGCCGTCGGTTTATCCAACAGATTTAACACTTGTAAACTTCCTTTTCCGCCGCGCCGAGAATCCACTTTGAAAGGGCGCAGATCTGTCGCGGCAAAGGAAACAAAAGGAGATCCGCCGAGAAAGTTGAAGACGATCTCGCGGCGAGCGTTCCGCTGCTTACAGTAAAAACCGCCGGCAGCATTGTGTTAACAGTGGAACGCTACACTTCGAACATAATAAGTTTAATTAATCCCCGGATAAAATAATAAAGGAGACCCGGCAACTTCTTTCCTCGCTCGCCACGATTTCGGTACGCTCATTAGTCGAATGAAAAATCTCGCTACGCCGCGGTCTCCGTTATTCTCCGTTCTTTTTCCTTCTTTTTTTTTTTTAATCTCGTGCGGCAGCCGTGTTTCAAAGCAGCCGTCCCGTTTCGTCGGTAAAAGAATCATGGAACATGTGTATCGATATACGTCGACGTCGCCCCGGTAGAAATACGCTGGTCGTTACGGCGGCTACTTTGCCTGGACAAACAACATGGCCTGTTAACACAAAAGGATTGTGCAGTTTTTTTCGTTCCCGGCGGGAACGACGGCGGAGCTCGTTGTAGAACGCGCGTTACGTTGACGATCCTGAAACTGACGACGACGATTTCGTGACAAAAAAAAGGGCGGAGGGGGGGGGGGGAGAAGAGAAGCAACAGAGAAGAGGCAGAAACGTCGACACAGGTATATAAGGCCGTTTCGTCAGTCTCGTTGTCACGGTTGTCGCGGAATGAGAACGTACGGCCAGCTCGTATTTTAATTCCGCGGACAGAACCACCCCCCGACTGGCTGGCCCGCGGGCCACCCCTTTCTTCTTCGCGTCTCCTATGAGCCCTCGCTGTTGCTGTTTCTAACGGCGCGGCGTCGCGACGCCGGCCGCGTTGACATTGCCGGGCATAATATTTAATAATTATTTTCATTAAAGTCATAATAAAGTTTAGAATACTTTATTAATTTATAGGCCAGGGAACACGTTGAAAAGGGGTGGCTTCCTGGGACGAGTCCCGCGGCCATTCGTATCAATTATCGTCGTTCGCGTCGTGGTATTTAAGGAGCCACGACGGATCCTTGAAAGCGAACTTCCTCGAGCGGTCCTCTTGCCGACACCGGTTTCAATGGCCGGATCGAGCGGCGGACAGAGTTCGAGCGAACCACATTTTCAGCTGCGTCGAGCGGGTAGATCGTTGAGGAACGCGGGGACAATTTGTTTATCGGGCGAAGTTTGCATCGCCGCGGGGGTCGACGGGCGAAGGGTTAATTAGAGCGAACTA
Source organism: Nomada fucata (assembly GCA_948146005.1). Lineage (NCBI taxonomy): Eukaryota > Metazoa > Arthropoda > Insecta > Hymenoptera > Apidae > Nomada > Nomada fucata. The sequence goes on from OX411275.1 coordinate 14,362,263, forward strand.
ATTACGACGGTGATTCGATGTAATGCAAATGAATCACGATGAACAGCCCGTTAGAATCATAAACAGGTAAGCGTAAGCAGGGTAGCCGGGGGTTGGTGGGTAGGGGGCCGTGATCGTTGACAGAGAAGCGTAGAAGTGCAGTCGGCTCGGCGAAAAGCACAAAGGGCCGAGAAAGAAAAGGGAAATCCTTCAGACTGTTCGCTCGACTCCGACGGAATAAAGGGGTTAACGAGATGGAACGGAAAAACAACGAAAAGGAGAATAAACGCGTCTTCTCAAAGGGGTGAAGGATACAGTTTCCTAATTTTATTTCGCGAAGAGCACTTTTTCTCCTGCTAGTCTTTGAAAAACGTACCCACGCGAGTGGTCCTGGAAACAAAACGCAAGATTCAGCCCCAGTCTGCGCGGCGCGTCTGCACCACCCCCTATATTTATTATGTTATACTTGCCCTGTGGCCCGGACTTCTTCCTTATGGCTGAATTGAAAATCTTTCTGTACGGGCCGAGATGTATGCGGACCGGCGCGGCGCGGCTGTTAGCAAATCACGTTATCCTGCGCTCAGCCAGTCGACCATCTCCACACTCTGAGAGGAATTAAAATAAATACATATCTTAATTAAGCCCCGGACTCTCGTCTACCGGGTGGCCAAAAGCGGGGACCGCTCGCGAGCGCGCGGATATTTTCAAGGATGGAAAATAAGGTTTCGTCTCCCTTCCGTTCCGGGCTAATGTAATTTTTTTCTTGCTGGCAATCGCAGCCCCTGTATTTCGCGGGTATGGACAACTTGAAACAAGTACGAAACGAATGCTTTAACGGTAATAGGCTGATAATCGTGCTCGTTAGTGGTGTAATCTCGCGATATTTATTATTCGAATAAATTCGCGTGATAAATATTTTCAGCGCGACGCGTGTCCGCGTGTGCGTCGTGGGATGAATATAGTAGGTTCGGAGTATTTGAAATTTTGTTGGACAAATTCACGGGGGAAGAAGGCGATGTTCTTTCCCTTTAACTCTTTTCCGCGACCGGTGCCGGAATAATTATTACGCGTATGCAATAGTATCTACAAGTATTCGGATGATTTGACGTAGTCAGAATTTATTTTCGGCGAACTGCGTGCTAATAAGTAAACGCATGTAAGTGCAGTATGTACATCTCTGAAAGTTGCACTCGATGTATACAATGATATGTATGATTTCTAATTCAAAATCATTCAAGCAATTTTGCAATGCAGCGGAGGATGTACAGAAATAATTCGATTATTTAACCCTTGAGTTACTATTACTATTACTGACAATATAATGCATATTGTTTCTGTGTATAGCTTAGAATCATAGGAATAATGATAGTTTTAACTTACAATATCAGAGATGTGTTTTTTCTTACACTACCTTAGACGTTTATCGATTCTAGCACAATAGGGTATACACCATCAAAGAGTGATCCAATGTACTTATATTATAGTACAATTGTGCGTTCATTTCCTCCGAGGAACTTCGAACATCCGTGGTGGCCGTTTGAGACTTGCCTTTTCTCACAGCGGAATCGGGGCAGGTGCGCCAAGAGTTTTCCGACTGCTCGTTCTCTTTTGCTTGCGATTCGGTGGTGGCGTTCGCTCGGAAAACGTCCGAGAAAATATCAAGTAGCAAGCAGGCGCCTTTTAAGTGGATTCCGTGGGAATTCGGCGAAAATTGCGTCGTGCGTCAGGTTATGCTCATTCCGAAGTACACCGCTTCGCGAATCATCAACCTTTAAAAGCAAAATGAAGAAATAACTGACGGAAAGGGAGGGACCGTTTCGGTCCCCGTATAATTAATCCAGGATGCAAACGGTGAATCTGTTTAGCGTGATTCTGGTAAAGTCCAGGCCGGAAAAATATTTTCAAAGGCGCCTGATTACGTGGCGCAGTCACAGAAGTTTTTCATCTCATCGTTGCGTTCCCCATGTATGCACACGATAAATAGGGCCGAATCCGAAGTCGAATCATCGTGCAAGTGACACATATGCCATTGAGTGTGGTCTAAGCGAAAGATTCGAAAGTGTGAATTTATCGCTTGTTCTGCGTGGAATTGATTTTCGTGACGGCAGTGTCGAATTATTTCTGCGAACTAATCGGAAATCGAACCGTTTGATCCGGTCGGTGGTTGTGTCGGTAAATAGAATTTGTTTCGTGTCTAGTTTTCTGTTTATGCAAACGTCTGGAAACGAGAAATATACGACTTGGCCCGTTTTCGTGATCATTGATACGCGTACGCACAATACCGATCGTGGCTTGAAATATGTTGCAAATGATAATCAGTTTTCTAATCTCTGTACGGTTGCCTCGGTTCAACGTAGCGACGCGCGGTCAATGGATAAGTGATACCTGTCTAACTGACAACCTACAACAAGTGTTAAAACTGTAACATTGAAACAAGTCCGCGTTTATCGAAGTGGACGGATATTCTACGAACAATCGACGCTTGAACCAATGAACGAATAAATAAATACGATCTCGAGAGACGCACGTTACTTTCAGTTCGAATGACCGCAGCACCTCTAGCAGAGTGCGTATCCTGCGGCAATAACGTATCCTGTCTGACACATTCTCCTCGCTTTCCCCGTTCTTCGCGGCCTCTCGAAGCCCATTAAAATCTCTGCACTCTTTCAACGACGTTCAATCGATCGTGCCGCAATCTTCAGGTACTACGCAAACTGTCCGCAACGTAACAGAACGCGACAATACCAACGATCAGGGCGGAACCGTAATTTATTTATCAGCTCCGCCGCGCGATCGTCGTCGCATCCGGAAGAATTCTGCAACGTCAGGCCGAGGATAGCACGAAGGGGACACCGGTGGACGCACTTATTATTATTTAGGCGTGCAGCTCGTCCCTTTCGAGCCGGGAATTACATATTCCTAGCAACGACCGCGCCGAGACGTGCACGGACGGACTTTTTATTTCGCTGCTGCCTTTGCCGGCCGTGGTGTCAAAGCGGCCGGTTCTCCTCAAAGTGTAATTATTTTAGCTACAATTAAAAATGTGCAGAGCCGGCGGGCAACGCGTACGCGTTCGGTCTCTCGGCCTCGTCCGCATCGATCCTACGTTCTCTACGGCCAGAGGAGTCTTTCACGTGCTCGCGGATACGCGGATAATTATTCTTTTTTTCTGGCGGAAGAAACGTTTTTCCAACGGGCCGGCGCGTGTATCGCGAAATTAGAAACCCGCGATGCTTTTTTACGGCTTAATTGGTCGCTGTTCCTTTCCTTTTCGAGTTACGTTTCGTCGGGCTCCGAGGAGCGCGAGCTTCGCGTACGTACGTAACGCAGCGGAATTGAATAATTTGCTCGTTCGAGAGAACCGAGATAATGATTGGGCACGTCTGGCCATTGTCTGCTGGCGGGTATAATTTTTCAAGGCGGCCGCAAATTACCGCGGGCGTGCATGGTGTCCGTTTTATCTGGAAGCGCGTAAATATCTTTCAAACTGTGGCGGAGACGGAAATGTATTTCAAGTGAATGTTTCGCGATGTCGGGGTGGTAACACGACGCCGATACGTATTTTACCTTGCGGTGACGTTGAAAGGGTCCCGCGGAGGTGGGGCGTGCAATTCTTTTGTTGCGTAATTCTTGTAGAAGACGTTGAAACGATTACAATTCGAACGAGGAAGGTGCTGTTTGGTGGCCACGGGACTTTTCAATTTTGGGGAAATTGTGGATCGCGAAGGGATTCTGAAACGAGGACACGGGATTCTATCGGCATTGCTATTATCTATGTTTGTTCATTTGATAACATCGACATTTCACTTTGTCCTGTTATCTTGGCATTATTATTTTAAAATGATATACGTGTAGCTTGCAAGCTTGACTATTGCAATATGTCTTACTTTTGAAAAAGGGTGACTGGGGTTGCGTTTGTTTCACTTTTGTGCATCCTCTTAATTAATTAGTTGAAAATCGAGCTAAATAGTAGGCCTAGCAGTAGTAAATAGCAGAATACATTCTGATGTTAAATGCACGCTGATCGTGGATCCTTATTTTCCGTAACTTCATTTCATATGCCTATCACGGGGCTACAGTGCATAAAAAATAATGAATGCAATTTTGTACCAACCACAGCGTTCGACATATTCTTGGAAATTGATTCCTTCGTGGCGTTCCTCTTTATTTTAACAGGGGACACCTGTTACCGAATCACTTTTAATTCATTTACAAGAAAATTAATGTACCAGTTATGATACACTTCCCTTAAGGCGATTATATTGGCGAAGGAATTCAAATTTCTGGTGGACCGTCGGCAATTTTAAAATAACTCCCTAAGTATCAAATTACGCAACACTTGTCGAAGAGATTTCTTGCGGGGGGGAAGAGCTTTGTCTTGGAAATCTTGAGGGGGTGGCGGAGGGCGATGGACAACTGGAGGAATGGCACGCGGACAAAAATACTGCAGGCACGTAATTACTTTTAACGAGGGCCCCGGCCAACAGAAAAATATGGTCCGGTAGCAAAAACTTTTCCAATTTTAATCCGTCATTTGCGGCGGGGCACGGCGGGGGAGAGACGGAAAAAAGCAGCAACTGTCGTCCCGTAACAAGTTGTTGCAGGGGGGAGAGCAAATAAAGGGCGTGGTGCCCCTCGTTGTAAGAAAGGACCGGCCCCGCGGAAGGATCGAGAAGCGAATCATAAATAAAGGAATTAGTTTTTAATGGATGTTAGTCACTATTAATTGTGGAAAGTTAACCCTTTTCTTCGCCACCTCTCGACCGCGTTTCATCTTCCCCTAGTCATTTCCTCCTGTTTTCTCTTCCGTTTTCTTTTCCCTTCTCTCGCGGGGCGACCCTGCTTGCCTTTTGAGACTGACAAGCCGATGGCAAAGGAACCAAAAGGAATGGGACGAAGCCATGGGATGGACGATGGAAGGGGGTGAAAAAGGGCTGAAAACACGGTGCCTTTATTTTACATTTCCACCAGTCATTCTTTCTTTGTGCAGTAATTAAGTAAGCTGAAGCCAACCGGCAGCCGGCCGTTCATTCAAATTTGCTCGCAGCTACGTTGCCGGTCAAGAGACCCTTTGAAAATTATCCTTTTTACGTTGGTGTTTCTGCCCCTTTCAGGTCGTCGAGTTTCAAGTCAGCTCATAGATCGAATGGATCGGAATCGGAACGGATTATCGTTCGCTGTTATTTCCATTCTCGTTTACTTAATTTTCGCTAAAAATCTGCTGCGTTTGCTGCGCCCATTTCGGTCACGTCTATCTCCAGCTCGAACTTTCACTCGGATGAATCGTTGCTCGCGTATTATTACCGACACACAGGACCGGGTTGCTTCTCGTATCCCATTTCTGATCCGCAGAAATTTCTCAACTTTGTATTTCATCGCAAGGAACAATCATGGAAATATATATTTCGCACATCACCGGCAACACGCTTTAACCAAGAACAGTAGAGTGCTCGTTCGGACTGTTACCTAGGTAAATCGCGTAACCACCGATCAATTCGAGTATCGATGCTTCCATGCGGTTCGAACGATGTCGCGCTATGGGAAAGTGGGATATGGAAACGTATATATGCGTGTACATTCACGGGGCATATTACATCTTGGGAACTCGAGTGTAGCAGCGAGGCAGAGTTATATTAGACAGGAGCGAAGAGCTCCGGTGGCAACTGCCGTCTTTCACTCTGCACTGAAACCCTGCGCGCCAAGAATCTTGCTAATTAGATATATAAGGAAGCTAATTGTAATAAGGTGGAGTCGGGTGTACACGGGAGAGTCGCCCCGCTCGTCGCGTCCCCTGCGCGTTAGCATCTTCTTGCACACGCACAAACGAGTACGCGTGTACTTTCCTGACGTTCCTGTTTATCCACCCTACGGCGGAATCGAAGCGGGGGTAACTTGAGACACGCGTTGACCCGGTTGAATTTGACACGGCGGAATTGATTGATTCTGTATTCTGTATTTTGCGTTCTGTGTGGTTCGATTGGCTCGTGACGAAGTTTTAGTAATTTCGTAGGGATTGTTGCCAGGTATTTATTGGGTACATGAAGGTCGTTCGGGGTTTTCCTCCATTTTAGTGGAGATTCTGAATGGAGATTGTTTATTTTATACGTTTTATCAGAACAGAACATCGAACGCGACGTAACGTTGCTTCAATTGAGAACGTTCAGAGACGAATCATGGGACGATAGATTTTTGGGCAGCATTTGGGTGTCAAAAACGAATTTTGAAAATTGGTTTTTGCGTGATGCGCTTGTGCTGAATATCGTTCACGATTTTCACTATACGTGATCAATCCCATTGCGCTGATTTCGAGTTTGAATTAACGTGTATTCATATGCGCAGGGAAATTAAATTGAGTTGGAAATAATTGATCAATCATGCAATTGCTATTTAATTAGTAGGAAAGGAAAAGTTGGGAACAGGATATGACGTGTGTGTGTTAATTTTATCCTAAATTGCCACTTGTTGTTGCGCAATTTAAGCATCAAAGGGCACACGATCGCTTTAGCCTAGTGAAGATTAACTTACTCACGGTCAATATCATAAACTGAACCTTCCGGCAGGCTTAGGATATAACGAATTTACTTGGGTCGGATTAAGAATACCTTAATCGTTGCCAGCCACAGTGGGAAACTTTTACAGACAAAAGAACTTCCACTGATTTATCTAAATAAATAATATAAAATCGTTCGTGAAATGTTAACATTCGTATTAACTGCTAATTTCTATAAATTATCCCAGCTTTTCGTTCACACGTGGAGACACTACTGAACACTGCTATTTAATTATTATAAATGACCGCAGATTGCAATAAATAATGTTCACCGCGACTCTATTGTGCCAATAAAACGTAATAAAGTACATTTCAGGGTGTTCCTTACAATCTGATCAAAAATTCAATTCATCAACCCGATATTTCCCTTCCCAACAAAAACATATAATATGTACACGGTGTAGTAAAACTTATCCCAATTCCTTACTAATTAAAAAAGAAAAAGAAGAAGAAAAAAAAGGGAAAAGGATGTCCATAAAAATCCAATTTCCAACAGAAATGTTCTGGTCGCCGCTCCAACCGCGCGGCTCTCCATACAAGATATTAAACTACGATACAGCTAAAAATTTCGCGAGTACTGCAATTTTTCTTCGAGATACCGGTGACCAGCGTAGCTGCGCCGAAGATGGACCACGATTGCATGGAAGTTTACGGCGGACCAAAGTACGAGAGAGATCCTAGAAGCGTGTTGTAGTTATAACGAGGAGCGGAGTAATTTAACCCTTCTTAGAGTCGTCTTGTCTTCACGGTACCCTCCTCTACAGCAAGCCCCCACCGTGTCGTCTTATCACCTCCCTTCTTACGCTGTAATCTCCGACCCCATCGTTCAGCGTTGGTTTATTTAGACCCGGCAGAGGTGATCGCTTGATTAAATACTTCTTCCGTCGGCTTTACTTTCGTCGTACATGACGCCCGCGGAGAAATATCCGACGTTATAAAGTTCTGCTGTAAAACGCGAACAGGGACCTTCTTAATTAACGCTGAAACTTCGCGAGGAATTTATTTTTCGCCCGATACAATAATCGTCTTCAGGGGCCGGGTTGGAAATGAAATACGCCAGTGTATTTTGTTCGAGCGTTGTTGAAAAGGTGAAAATCTTTGAACGGTATTTGAGAAGCACGGCGAACACTGCGAAATAAGAGATTCCGCATTTTGTCAAGATTCGTTTGATCAGGGAAGCATTGTCCGGACAAAACTTTCTACAATCATGCTTTCGTACGTTCCTTCTATTGAACAACCCTTTTAACATTGTCTTGAGCTCGCTCTTTGTACATGTTCGAGATATATGTGATTGACGATCATTAAAATGCACAAGCTTTCAAGGTTTTCACTATATCACAGGGTGGCTTTTAAGCTTTTGTAAAAGTACGCTTCTAAGGAAATGTTTTCACTTTGACAATTCGGACGCATGGGCGATGACGAATTGTTGTCATGTTTGACGTATCTTTTCTTTCCAATTAAACCTTTGAGCTGATATTTAAATAACGTTAATAACTGTGTCCCAATAGAGTCCTTTATGAATTATGTTGTCGGATCAATGCAGAGTGAGATCTTATTACGTTGAAGGCAGGATGCGATTCTTCCAGCTCTAAGAAACTTTATTTTATGTACTATTAAACGCGTTGTAAATAAACTTGCGACTACGAGAATTTGAAAAGTTGCGATTTTCCAGCAAAATGGCAACTTAATACTGAAACCAGATAAGCCGGTATTATGCGGGAGACCATAGTTGGAAACATTGCGATGTCTGTGGTATATTTTGTCGTTGTTAGACGTCTCGCAGTTAGAAACTCTGATAGTCCACCAGTTGAGATTTCGAAACTTCTTTTTACGTAACATTCTTTCGCCGCCAGCCCCGATTTTTTCGTTAAATTCAAAATTACAATATATTTGCGCTTACAACGATTGGGTCGGCGTGGAAATATTTATAGCGTGGTGGTATCACCGCCGGTTATTTTATTCAATTATTAAATTCTATTCCTCGCGTGATTAATATTTTAATTATTCTAGAACGTCATTTGGTCCGCAATCTTATTACCAGGAATTATCTACTTAATAGTACCCTCATCGTAGGCGTTCAAAAAAATATGCACCATAAATCATATTGTACGGGTCGGTAAAGTGAAAGATGAACCAGGTATATTTAATTCATATCTTAAGGCTCCAGACGTACATATGTACCTCTCCCTTCGACAGCTTTACAAATTCGCGCGACTGCTAATTCTCCGGGAATATGTACAGTATCTACATACATTACGGACAGCCGCTGAACGAAAGATCACTTTTTAATAAGAGGAGTACATAGCAAAGCGTGATACACGAGCGGTATTTGATATCGACTGTTTAAATAAACCGCTCACTGTTCCTACAATTCGATCTGCCGGCAAGATTGGCGAATGACCCAATTTCTCCATTCCCTCGAAAGTCACGTTCTTCGATAAACAATAAAATAAGTATGGAAACGGTCATTTTTTCACGACGTCAATTTACAAACACACATTTTTCGGAACGTTTCTCCCCGTTCGTTACCAATCACTCTGCGCACTGCATGAAATTTCAGCCCCGTTCAACGTGTGCCCCTCGTTGAACGAAGCTCGGGCAATCCGGGACGGTCAGTTATTAGTGTTGATCGCGGATCACAAAGGAAGTTAGGCCTCCCTGTTCGGCGGTAGATAACAAAAATATGAGGCAAGTTTTCCGAGGCCGTAAGCCCTGATGGCGTGAGACGCGGGGACATTAGCATAGTAATGAATATTATTACATTTCGGCTGCACACTCAGTTTAATTCCATCTTCCCAGTCGTAAAGATAATAAGCGAGTAGCTGGCTTCGTTCTGCGTTCTCGCTCGGTTCTTCGACGAGAGGGATAAAGCCGGCTACGGGGATGGATCGTGCGGGCGATAGGGGGTAGAAAATGGAGGAGCGACGGGGGAGGGGCGGTGTAGGTGGTCGCGGGGACGGTTTCGAAGGAAGCGCGGAAGGTGGATGCCACGGGGGTGGTATGGCTTTAAGAGGTTCGCAGGAGGAGTAAATATAAACTTGGGAAAGTGACAAAGATAATTCTAATAAAAGCGGCGACTACCAAGACGACGACGACGGGAGAGTACTCCCGGTTTCTCCCCGCTTAATTCGTGACATATTCCGGTATTGCATTACTTTTGTCCCGGCCTCAACCCCTCGCCTCTCGCGGCTTCGCACTAGAGTTCCTTGGCCCCCTGAATTGCCCTTTTACGTTCCCTGCTTAACGGCGATGCCGGAATCTAGTTTAAAATTCCCGTTGAACCGCCGTGCTGGAGGCGTTTCAGCGACCTCCTTTTGGTAAAGCGCGTAATTTGTCAATGAACGTTCGGTGTTTGGCACACCGACTGTGGAAAATTGGATAGATTTGACGGGCATTGTATCGACGCCGCTCTATCCTGTACAAGTTTCGTAAAGTAATGCTTTCGTCGCGTTCTTCAACGAGGAGATTAAACCACGGTGTGCAGCGTTTTCTTTGTGATAATTTAGCCCTGGTAATTTTGATGGTAGATTAATTCGAGTCGGACGCAGCTGCATTCGAAGCGAAAGTAAGAATCTGTAAGTTGGAAAAATAACATCGTGTTTATTTGCAATCTGATTTTCAAGGATAACGCCGTTAAATTATGAGGGTCAGTTTTGTTGTGCAAGTTAAATGCGCATCAGGCGTGAAGAATTAAAATACTATCACGCTGTAAGGGCATGGAAAAACATTGTATCTTGCGTGAAGGTAAGAGGCTTAGAATTGCATAGTGAATTCTTGTTAGGAAGTATCCGCTTCCTGTTATTTTGTAAGAATTTCGTTAGCAAGGTTTTCATTTATTGATTTAGTAAGAGAGAGTTTTAGCGCGACTTGTACAAGCGGAAGCGACACCGAACTTTATGTCTTAAACAGCACTGACATCGGTTTAGTATCCCCTTCGCATATGTTTCATTGATACCCATGCTGCTTTTAATTGCACATTTGGGTTTGCAATTGTTCCTCGATCCTTCGTATGTACTGTCTCAATTACTTGCCAACCTGCAAGTGTTTATCTTGTTTCGACTGCCATAATATTATTTATTATTATTTATTATAATATTATTTAACACGGCCATTCTTCTTCGCCTATCCGAGTTATAAAATTAGAATTATATCACTTACATAGCACATTGAACTATATATAGGTAGATATATGTATAATTCATCGGATTGTATCAAACAATGCAGATCTGTTATTAGCAAATCGGAAATGTTTGACCAATAAACATCCTTTTTTGTATTTACTTTGTTGTCCCCTGTGGCTGATGCACTCGATGCTCACTCGCGTGCGAGTGCCGAGTGGCAGGTAATTGCACAGGGGCATCAAGCGATTAGACATACTTTTTAAGTAGTACAGGTCAACGATATCGCCTCGTATATTCTTTTCAAAACCATCCACACCATTGTGCACGGTTGCACGCGCGCCAATTACAAAAATACGCGAACCAGGTGAAATATATATTCGTTCGCCATAAACTATCCTCGACTCGAATGCCCCGAGAATGATTTCCAGAACCATACGCCCACTAAAATCAACCCCGTCCCGGCATCGCGGACGATCATTCACTCCTTCGAGCTAAACCCATGAACAATGCCCGAAACAATTCCCCATACGCGACGCACCTTGGAATATATTCCACACCTCTCCCCCTCGTTCATTCTTATTCATAAGTCAACCCCCCCCCCACTCCGTCCAATCACTCTTCAATCACGTGTCCAACCGAATCCAACTGTCGCGCACACCATCTCCGGCATCGAGAAACACGTTAACGCGATTGTTCCCTGGCGCGGACCGACCTCTCGATTCGTCGAGTCGAGAGTTCGTCCGTGACATATTTTCCCGTTGCGCGGTCGACGGACGACCATGCAGTATGTATATTTCCATTCCGCCGTTACGAGGTGCGTGGGATGATTTTATATGCAAAGAGTAGTTTAGAGCTAATTGTTAATAATAGGATTGGTAAGGTGGGAATTCGCCCCGGCATGGCATAGCAGTCGGCAGCCGGCCAGCCGGCCAGCCGCCCCCGTAAGCCCCCGTTCGGCCCAGTGCGCGGTACCACCCCCACAACCTTCCGCGGCGCATCTCATTTGGCACTCGAGTCAGCGCGTTGCAGATCTCTTGCTATCTGTCCATCCGTCCGCCCGTCCGCCCGTCCGTCCGTCCGTCCGTCTGTCTCTACGCCCTGTTCGTTTCGTCGGACCGTCCGCGGTGTATGTATGCGCCCACACGTACGCGGCGCCCGCGCCACTTCCGTCTGGCGTCCGGGACACGAGCTAGCATATATGGGCGCATCTGCCGCGTACCAACACCGGCGCGTACGTATTATTACGTATAAACGCGTAATTCTGAGTTATACGCCGGCCTTGTTAATGATAATTAAAACGCCTCGCTCTATACTTTTTGCCTTGGAATATTTTCTGAAATTCTCGCCGGATAATGGCGCCATCCGCGCTTACCCCTCGTCCTCCTTACACCACCCGCCCGTTGCCTTTGCTTTGCCTTCGCCGGTGATACGCGGGTCCTCGGGTTACACGTTGGAACGAGAGGGGGTGCGGAGGTCGGGGCCGGGGGATGGATACATAAATATGAAAATTGCTCGGTTTTACGGATTGGCGGATCGTACGAGTGTTCGTGCATGGCAAAACGATTTTCGCTATCCGATCGATTATTATCTGTGCTTGCGGCGAGCTCTGCGTTCGTATTTTGGCGCTCCGTTATACGCCGACCGAGGAGCGTCCGAGATAAATGGTAAATTAAAACGTCGAACGCGGTACGATTTCAATATAGATTTAAATTGTATATATTTTTGATACCTTTTATAATGGTATAGAAGCGAATCGCAGGAACGATTGTTGAATGTACGCGGACGCGCTTCCGCGCGCGCAGAAAGCTTCGATCGGCGCGTTTTCAATTTTCACTGCGAAACTTTCGATGCCTCTTTACTGACCTCCGCCATTGGCAGAACGGAATTTCTGTTCCTTCGTGGACCATCAGAGTCCTGGAAGTGGAATCGAAAGACAGTTCAGTATGTGGCAAGTCGAACCTAGTTTGCGCGTTCGACGGCTGCGCACGAAACATATCAGTGTAATGTATTTGTCGAATCGTAATCCAGTACGGATTGTCTGGCATTAACGTACAAAATATCCGCGGCGCGTGTAGGCGACAGAAACGATGAAATTGGAATTGTTCGTGCGCGGAAAAGCAAGAGGTTCGTCTTGCAGATTTATAAATATCTCGGAACGCAATTAGCACGCCGCAACGGGACAACGGCCTCTGTATCAGGCAATTTCACAATAGCACCGGTACGACACCATAGTTAGTTCAATAATGAATAATTCGCGAAATGGCCCGATGCAGGAGCGAACATTATGCGGCCGAACGCTTTCACGGTAGTTCCCCGTTGAAAGGGCCATTCGGGATTCGGCTTGCAATTGAATCCGCCAACGAAACCGACTTCTAATGTATAGAGAGATTGTGAAGCACGTTGAAGAATGCGCGAGAGAAAATGTTGAGCATTTACGAAGACAGGGAAATTGATGTTGGCCCCCCGATTACAAAATGTCGACGTACATTAATATTTGTCCGAAACAGGTTTGTTGATGCCGAAAAATATTAAGATAGAAGGAGCCTGCAGGGTAACTGATGCGTTCCCGCACGGGGAAAGTTCATAGCACAGCTATCAGCTTCGCTCCCTTCTGTCTCTGGCTATAGTCCCGCGACTCGTCAGCATGAATATTCATTATTCGATAATATTTCTCGAGCACTTGCTGCCCCTGCGTGCAAGACACTCACCCCCCCTCGCACGAGATCGTTAATGCGTAACGACGATCGACAGGGGCGGAGCGCAGCGCTCGAAAAATATTTGCGTAACTCTTTGTGTGCGCGCTCGTCTATAATTTGCAATCTTTCCTCGAGGTGTTTCCCTCAATTCCCAACTGTTACGTAATGTATCGTCCTTTTTCGAGGACGACAATTGTTGTCAAACCTTTGCACACCTACCTCGAGAGAATCGCAACCTGTGACTCGCGCGTGCCGAGATGTTTACATAACTCTCGAAACAATTCTCAGCGAACAATCTAACCGCTATTAACCCCGTGTCGACCGAGTATGAGAAATCTGCTCGTTAAAAATTACCGCTCGTGTCGCATTGCTCGCGCCGTCAAATTCCCTGTTCCGTTTACTTTCGTTTCCCTGGTCGCCCGTAAAAAAAAAAAGTGGATCCACGACTTGAATTCCCCTCTCAATCTTTCACAAAACCGCCGCGAGCAACCACCCCTTTCGCGATAGGTAATCGTTTGACGGGAAACTCTTCGGTGAAACTCTTGTCAACTGTCGGTTACGTATCAGGGTACGTCATTGTGCTGACTCGCTGGTCTAGGAAACATAGCGTGCACGTTTCTGTCGCGCAATTACACGGGGCAAGATAGAGAGGGAGAGGCACGTAGACGCAGCGCAGGTGATGGACGGTCGAAAGTCAGTTGATTCGTGGTTCGGTGGATGCTGGCCCACAGATCGTGGCGGTTCTCAGTGTGAATTGGTGTTGAGGTTAATAGGCGGCGTAAGGAGGGTAGCTTTAATGCCAGCCTGCTTTGAAATATTTAAGTTCAGGCTGAAACACCGCGCTCAGAATCTCCGCGCCGCTGGATGCCCGCCCTGAATCACGATTTACAATGTGTACGTGCACGCGCCGCGCCGGTCGTTCCTGTTGCCCACCACGGGCCACCAGGTTCGAGCTAGATAGGGTTAGCGGATTAATGAAAGCCAATTCGCAGGGTCTGGGTGGCTGGCCCTCTCCGCGCTACTCCTAACGTCACCGCGCCATAAACAAAGCCGGGCGAAATTTGGATAACGAACGATCCTTCGTTGATATCGGGTCGGTGCGAGCTACAACGCAGAGACCTCGAGTGGTTTCACTTGCGTAGTCGCATATGTCCAATTGTTTTCGGCTCCTCGTGATTCCTTTGTCGCGATTTGGCGAACGCGAGCGCGCCTCGCGGACGGAAAGGTTAAGTTAATTAATTCGATGGAGATTTTTGTATGTTTTTTCATGCACCCGGGCAATTTTTCAGGACATTTGTTGCTTTGACGGCACGGCTTAAGCGCGATTTGAAATGAATTGTGCGGTAGGAACGTCGTTGTTACCCGGGTGGAATTCTCGGTTCATTGGGGATGGTGTATTTCATGGGACGGTTTCACTGAGAAGTCAACCGATTGAACGCATGGGGAAGAATGGAAAAGTTTTTAATAAGATTTCCCCCTGTTTCTAACAACGCGACGTTCCATCGTCAAGTACTATAGGGAGTGTTGAAAGTCCAAAACGTTGAAAGTATCAAATGTACGTGTTGATATGGCTTTATATTGTTGTATTGGATGAATTTTTCGCGCATGTAAATAATACATCGGTTCTTTCTATTTGTTCAAATAATATCAGGCAGGCCTCTGAAGTCGCAAATGCTTCGAAATTGCGGTGGCACGTCGTCATCATTATAATCACCATCATCGTCGTCGCTTTCGTATGCCATTTCATTACTTGAGGCACGTACAGTATCGCGTATAGCGCATCGTCACATAAATTATCATGTTTATCGAGCTAAACTACGTATGTGGGTACATACGCGCCGGTACAAGTACATTCATACTAACTGCAAACAGTGTCTGTACGTACAATGTGTGATGCGCAGTGCTGGTGTACAACTTTTTCACGTCGCAATAAGTTTATAAAACGAGCGAGAATATATTGTAGTTGCTTCGAGATCTAAGCTTTTGATAGCTTCGTTGACTCTCATATGACAGTTGTCCAAAGTAGCCGAGCAGCGTGTAATATCGTAGTATTGATGATACGAAAGGTATTTTTTAATTTATTCTAGAACACGTTATCATAAAGGATATACGAATTAGAAGCATAGTTTGGTTGGGCACTTGGCAATCGGTGTGTACGTACATTTTGTATCTGATACAGAATAAGTACAGTTTGCAATGGATACAATTTAATATACAATACTCTTCTGACTGAATATAAATATTGTTACAAATTCAATTATTGTACACACTATTTGCATACGTACTTTCGAAAGATGGAGATATTAAATTATGTTAATCATAAATACAATACTTGTGCAATGCAACGCGATTGGTAAAAATAATGTTCAATAATGATAAAATGTGTGGAAGGATGCTATTTATATAGGGTCGAAAGCGTTATAACACAGAGCGGGCAAGATAATTGTATAAACTTGAAAGTTTGAAAAAATAATGAAATGATTTTATCATATTAAATGTATATGCATCTTTATTCCACACCTGGACTAACACATGTTCATTTAAGAATCTCACAACGACGGATCTTCAGCTAATTTTCTTATGTCAACAAATGCTTGATGAGATTAGCTGGCAGGAACATTTAATATTTTCATATTAATCGTTAACGTTTCTCGTATGAAGTATTCGGAACAAGTGGGATCCCGAAACTTAGTGTTGCTCGGCTAACATATATGTACATTAGAATCTCTATACTGGTGATGTTATTTCGTGGTACTACGCTTCATAATTTCGTGCTTAATACTTCAGAGGAGAAAGATTATTTGCTACTTTGTTTGGACTAGTTAGTTATAAGCTAGCAGTGGCCCAACAATTTATTCACGTTTAGTCACAAATTTAATTCCCCCGGGCAAGTTCTCCGCGTTATTACTAGAAACATTTATAAGAATCAAGTGAACAAGCCAAATTAATTCTAGTGGCGAAGACACGAAGGGAACATTTTTTCTCTAGCATTAAACATATTTTAATCCACTATTTATTTTGCTCCAATCTGCCAATTTATGAGCAAATTATCCACTTCGTCTTTGACACGAAATAGTGTCCTTTATTGCTACGGTTTTTACGTGCCTGAAATAATTTCAGAGCACAGTGCTCGTGAAATTGTAAACACGTTATATTCTATTTTACAGTACTCGGTCGAATAGCGGCGTGAAATATGGTCGAAGTCAGTCAATTGCGAACGAAGATAAAGGCGGACGGAGTCGCAGAAACGCGTAAGTAGTTTATTTGTTAGCACAGATCGTTAATCCGATGTCTAAGGGGCTAGAAAATGTTCAGCTGGGGCGATAAAGGTTCGAATTTCTTCGAAAGGGCGACGCTCAGCATATCGTAAAAGCGTTTCACAACGGGGGAAGGGAAGGGGAACGAATATGTATTGTATATGCTTTTCGTATCGCTCCATAAAGATTACTACCAGTAAGAGACTTTATTGTCACGCGTAATAAATGATGCTCAGGATGTACGCCAAATATTCAAATGGTACTTTTATCCGCGCCGTCTCTCGCGCGGAAGGATTTCAGGGAAGCACAGGAATAAAGGAAAGACTATCGTTCAACCGGTGCTAATGCAGCTTTATTGTAGACGATATCGTTCCAAAATCTCAAACTTTACAACGCGATTTTACCACGTTGTATAAAACGCTCGATTCCCGTCCCTTCAAATCATTTCCGTTCTACGCGTGCTCCTGCTATTAGTAAGTCTGTCGTCGGTCAGTGGTTTCGTTTTTATTTAACCGCCATTGCCCTTATTGCTCTATGCTACGTTCCTCCCGTTTAAGAATTGTGCCGGAGGATATTTTTGGACGATCTACAACAAACTAGGTATATACATGCGCGTGACGCGGGCACAGTCTACATTAGACAACTTTGCCCACCAATTTCGTGATGGTAGACGTGATTCGATTGAATTAGAAATTCTTGGAAAAGGGTTCAATCGGTTTTTATTAACGAAATGTTTCCGCGAAGGGTGGCTCGAAACTTTTCATATAGAAATGCGTTTACTTCTTGGTGGTATTAAGTGCACTCGCGACCTCTGTGATTAATAACAATAATAATATACGAGCTACTAGGACGCGGTAAGGGGAGGGGTAAGTTTTTGAAGCCAGATACAAATTACAGCTCATTTTTATGCCATTTTAATATCGCCACGCGTCATTAAATATCCCCCCCCCCTGCTCTGCTACCCCTCCGTGGCCACCCCCCGGACTACGTCGTTTTCGGTGCGCGTATTTTCGTGGCGAGGAATGAAATATTTGTACGCACCCATTAGCGTCTCGAAGGCGGAAACCCATGGAAAGACTTGAATTGCCTGGAAGGAACATTTCGTCGGTAAAGAGATCGGCCCGCCCGCGATCAACAATGGAAACTTGCCCCATTCTTCCCCTGTATCGATAACGAATAACACCAGGCAGAAAGGAGTATGAATTTTTTTTCCAAGGAAAAGGCAACGGAAGATCGATCTTAAACATGAATTTTAAGACCACAGGGATCTATGAGATTTTAAATGAGAATGGCTAAAATTGATCGCTCACTTCAGATGATATTAAACTGTCACGGATTCAACGACCCGCCGTGTATAATCCTATAAAAGTGACAGAAGAAAAATGTTTAACCAAGAGGATGAACGAAAAATATTAGCGGTCTTCTACGTACGTTATGTAATGCAACCAATTAATCTTGCCACTAAAATGCGGCCACTCATTCGCGCAGCCGCTTTCCTTTTACGAGTCGATAATTATTTCAATCAAATCGGTCGACGTATTCCGACCTGACTCAAAATCTCTCCCAAAAACACGGAGAAACAACTGGCCTACACAAACACCCCAAACGTTCGGAATTTTGCCGTGATAAATCCGTCGGCGTTAAGTAACATCCTCTAACAACGCTGCGCGGAATAATCAAATTTCGTAAACGTCGCTAATTTCAGTAGACGCGGCGTCGCTCGCATTCCGCCCGTAAACCACAATTCTTTCCTGAACGCTTTCGTGAAAGGTCGTTCGTAATTCCGCAAGCGGAAGGAGCCGCTTTCATGCTGGTATCGCGTTTGAAGTTATGCTAATCCGGAAAGCGTAAAAATCTCGACCTCTTTCCACTTTCCCCCGGTTGCCGCCCCCTCCGTTTCAACCCCCGCCAGGTTGTATTTCTCAACTTGAAGTATTGTGGTCGCATCGAACGTATTCATAACTCGCATTTGCGGAGACGTCGCGCGGCCTTTTGCTCGACCAACAGACCACGCTGCTAGATGACGATTTTATGCCAGCTTTTACGAGCTGGAAGAGCACACTTTGAATCGGGATTCCAGGAGTTACGGGGTCTCAGAAACGGCTCTTCCAACGGCGGTGACACAGACGGAACGGATTTCAACTTTCATACCAGAACGTTGCTGTAACTTTGTTCGTACGTGGCTAGCTTATTTTTTCCCTAGTCGGCTTAATTCGCCTTACGGGGACACCGTGTTCCAGGTGAAGCGGACTGGACTTGTAGATGCGCCGCCAAGTATGTTTCTGTCGATAACCCTGCTCGTGTCGATGTGAACTTCTCGCACGGCCCAATTCAGGAATTTTAACGCTAGGCTAGTTAGTGTTGCTCAGCTTTCGGCGATTGGGGGATTGGATATGTGATATTTACGAGCGACCGCGTTGTTCTGTAATTGGTAACATAAATGTTACGGTTTTAGAATTTTGTTTTAATTAATATTATAAGAATACCGTAAATAGAAGGGAAATTATTCAATTAATACGTGTGATCATTTGGATTACGCCCACAATGCTTTGGTAATATTGTTTCAAGGCAGTAAACTGTTTAGATTAGAAATTTATTTAGATTTTTAGAAGATTTATTTAGATTTATTTAGAAATTTAAAAAATGTAAACGTCGAATATTTGGCGAGAGCGTGTCCCTTTTATCTTGCAACGTTGGATTATCTAGTGGGGTATTGATTGCAGCACAAGAAATTTTTTCGCAAAAGTTGTTTGGCACGAAGGAAGACACTATACAGCGCAAATTATTTTCATGCAAGTCGAGTGGCCAGGGAAATTTGACAGACAAGTTCATTCTTTTAAATGGATCTATGTACTGCTTCATCTCGCACTACGTTTGCGTTCGCTGAGACTAATTTAACGATCTACATTATGATTTATTGCTGTAAAATGTTGTAAATTGCGTTAACAACTTGTGCGTTTCTAAGCAGCAAAGTAAGGCTGAAATATTGGTTAACATCTGTTAGGCTGCACTTGGGGCACCCCTCAGCATTATCCGATATCAGCGTTGACTTCTTAGGAACCTACCAATGCACTATGGAAAGGAGATGCGCGGTGCCACTTAAAAAATATGAATTTGACTGCGAAATTTCCTTCGGTCACTGGAAGTGTCAAATAAAACTGTAATAATAATATTTATAATAATACAAACAACTGTCGTTAAGACATTTGATTTATAGCTTACAGCTTATTATAGCTTATAGCCAATATGGTTACTCAAAGAAAATACGCTGCATATCAGGTAAAATGCAAATACATCACTGATGTGTACCGTACATAGACATCGACACAAACGGTAACATCTGCGACCGAAGTTATTTAGTTCAATTCAGACATTCGGTACTTCGCAACAGTTATTGTACATACGATGTTCCAGCAATTATTATCGTCTCGTGAACATTTCTCGTATCAAATCACCGACGTTCCACCTTCCACGAAAATCTACCAGTGCCGCATTTAATGAACAAATCTCCTCGATATACTGCGACAGTGGCCACTCTTAGTTCACCATGAATCCGTGAATAATTCGCATAATCGAAGCTTCTTGAGGGTCGCGCAAGTGGATCTTGACTTCCTTATGAGGGTGCCAAAGCACTGAAGGGTAGTTTGGGGGGGGGTGGCGTTGGATTGGGGTGAGCTGTTTCATGATAGTTCGGACGATCTATGAGCTAGAGTTCGCTAAGAGACCATGAAAGGGTGGATTTACTGGTCTGCTTACGTTCACACTACACAAATCCAAGTGACCGTTCAGCTCCTCCGCCAGCTCCTTTCCTGGAAAACAACTTACAGCAACCGAGCTATTTCTGTGCCATCGGCCAAGAATCGTCGCAGCATTCGATGTTTTGCCAAGTGCAAATCTTGGTTCGAGGAAAACGCGCCCCATCAACCGTCGCTTACGTTTCCTTTAACGTATGGTCCCCGTGGCAGTGACAATGAGTACGCGGCAACGTATTACGAAAGCTTTTGCAGAGAAAAAACAATTGTGAAAGTTGAATAAGATTGGACGTTGCTGGGTTATTTGACGCATTTAAACGTTACTGTACGACGTATCAATCTTTTTTCTTATGAATAAACTACCCTAACGGATTATCCGTCTTTGACTAGCCTTGCATCGTTTGCTGAAATAATTTGCTTTCATATTTCTTACGCAGAATTGGTGTGTAATTATTGTTTTGCATCCAGCGTGGGTCGCGTAGGTGTACCGTATTCTCATTTTGGGTGTTCGAATCATCATTTTATTAACGAGCATTTTATTATCGTATTACGAGCTTGGCTCGAATTAGCATTCAAGCGCAGTATCTTTATTTGCAGTTGGCTTTTTAGCAACGATCGCTGGCCTATTTGTTACACTACAAAACGTTATCAGCATTCTTGTTGCCCTAAACGATGAGCTTCACGTTGTGCACCGTTGGCGAACATTTCTCGCGCATTCCTTCGTCCCCCGTCGGCTTCCTTGACGCAAACGTATTTTCGCGCATCGCCGTCCATGTCATCGTCAAAATCGATACGTGTTAATTAAAGCCGCGGCGGCCTCGCCGTCTCCAGAAGGGGGGAAAAAAAAATGCCAGTCCGATTTCGAAGCGTTTCAGTATTCTTCGCTCGCCCCTTGGCTGTGCCGCCTATAGCGCGGAGCGCGGCCTCGAAAAGAAAAGCGACGCTCGTTAGTTTCGTGAGAAATTAATTATTTGCCCGCCATCGCCACTGCCGCGCGAGTAATGGTGAAAAATGTCTGGATTGTGCGGGATTACATCGGGCGCCGAGCGAGAAAGTGGTGCGCGACCGGGCTGGCAGACGAAAGGAAAGAATAAGAAGGAATGTATCGGTGTGGCTCGTTACACTTAAATTGGAAGGAATGACTGAGTGGTCTCATTATTCACCGCGAACAATATAGAAAAAGACTTCCGACTTCGTGCTTCACCTGAGCGGACGATCCGCGGTCCCTGATATCTGACACGGCCGGTTCACAAGGATCCCCTTTGTGTAGTCGGATGAATTAAGTGCGGTCACAATGTCGACGCTGACTTCTCGCTCGATGTAATCAGGCATTGAAAGGTTTCTCAGCTCGGATTCATTCCCCGCGCTCAATCCAGCCCTGTTATTTTCGCGGAATCGCTTTCACCAGCTGCTGCATTCCACCCGAATGCCTGGTAGAAGGGGGTAACGAAACCGCGATCGTATTTATCGCGCTTGGTGAAAATTGCTAACGTTGATGGTGTGCGGCTGAACACTTCGTTCGCGACACATCGGTCTGACGCGATGATAAAGCGTGCTGTACAATGTTCGACGCTCTGTTAGGGGGCATTCTTAAACCTGCACTCAAGGGCTGTTAAATTATCCGCGACAGGGTGTACGATTGGTTGTTCGAGTCGATTAAGCCAATCGATCAATGTAACAGAATGTGCACAATGATGGGAAATAGACAAATTTCAAAATCGATTTGTGGTAATTCGTGAAACAGCTGATCGCAAGGGTAACATGATACGCAAACTGTTATATTATCTGTTACTAGATGGAAAATACCACCCCTTGGAAATGAAACTAACTTTCAGCAAATTCAGAATTTCACCGTTCAAATTCGCAGTATTTTCAAACGACGTCGTCTTTGACGCCTTTGTTTCTTTACAAACCGAATACGTGGACGAGACGTAGACCCAAGCGTAGACGCGACAGCGTGCACACGCGGCCCCGACACTTAAATACAACTAGAAATTTCCTAATACAAGCAAAGCGCTCGCTGCGACATCGCTGGGAATAAAAAAAAGTTGCACAGCCGATGCAAGAATTAATCTGCCACCGCCTATAGAGCGGGCTCGACTGGAAAGATAAAGAAAAGGACATCGCGCGGGGGAAGTTTTCGAATAGCTCAGATGACATTAACATCCTCTATTAAATGCCGTTTACCCAACTCGTTGGCACGACAGTCTTTAACCCTCTCGGCACCAGCAAAACCACCAACGTCGAGGGGTAGGTCGGTGTAGTTTGAGGCGACCAGCGGTGGCTCCTACTCTAAGATCAAGTGCTGTCCAGCGCCGCACTAAGCCAACCCCTCTAACGTTCGTCGGTCCAGTCGACTGGAGTCCAGGAAGGGGTAGGCTGATAAACCAACCACTCCCGTCCCTCTTGACCGGGTAAATTCTTGCGGCCGGCCACTGAAGTACAGTGGCTCTCACTGTTCGACCTGGTTTCCAATGTTGGGCGACGCTGTTGACTCTCCGTCCCACCAAACATCAGAATTGAAATTCTTGGAGACGAACAGGGGGCAAAGCATTCCGCAGCTTTTCTTCCCCGTGTTCGACACGATTCCCGAGGAAACTATACAATTGCAGAAGCCAAGTTTACTGCGCTCGCGTGTTGAAACAAAGCGCTGGTGTGTATGCGAGTAATGGAATATCATTGTTCGATATTATTTACCGGGCTATGCTACGAAAGATTGGGGCCATTTTATGAAACATAAATTTCGCTGACGAACTGCGTAAAATAATTACAGCAAAGAGGAACGCGTCGCAATAATGTTACTAAAATCGATACGGCATAATTGCAATAATATAGTCGCAGAAAAATGGCTCAAGTTTTTCTTCAATTGGGGTATAGTCGGTGACCAAGATGGAGACTTCAGGCATCTATAGATCTACACTCGTTTCCGTGGGCACATGGGGGACGTTAGTGTGGCCGAGGGGTGCTCGATCTCCTCTATCCAATTACCACGATCTTCGACCAACGTCGACGGGGACATCCGGTAACAATGCCCTCGACTTTCCCGGCTTACCCTCTTAACCTCGCCTCTCTTACTTTTTCGTCAGCCGTTCGATCTCTTTTCTCTCTGTGCGGTCTACCTTCTAAACGAATTTCCTTCAACTTGACCCAATACTGTTCGTGTTACGCTGTTCGAAGATGTCGCCCATGGGGTGCCAAATGACACGGCCAACATCTCCCGACGATACGAAAGGGTCACGCGACCGAAACCCGCCTCCCCGTCACGATGTCGTTCTCACGAAAGGTGGAGCAACATCGGGAAATACAGATCGTGTTCAGGGTGCATTTCGGGCAACGGGACGCCGCCAAGAGCCCTTCGTTGTTATACTATTTACTTGTAACACGCCATGTCAACGTGACAACTCGTTGGGCAATCAGCGAACTTGAGGTTACGTCGATTGGAATTACGGATTTCTGAGGGACACGATATTTTACTTTATGCGCGATATAAATTATCGCGAGCGTGATGATAGCGAGTTATCAAGTTCTCAACGCTTGTCGTTGATATTTTAGTATGTTCGATGTAATCGAACGCGCGAGGGCACCAATTGGCAGTTTGTTAATATTTAAAACGTTGGTAGGATTGTTTGGCGAAGATTACTGTATTGTGCATAATGATAATTTGTAAAATTATTTCGTTGATCGTTTCTTGGCTTGTCAATGAACATTGAGCCAGTATTGAATGTAAAGTGAATTTAATATCGAAGTTGTGCGTTTCGTGAGATATTGTAGTACAGAAAATTGTTACAGCTTTTCATTAGTGTAATATGGAAGATGCTGTAATATTTGTTAACAAAATATATTTTTCTTCTTCAGACTTCTATATCGAATGTTAAATTGTCGACAACGACACGTGAAATTTTTTTTACGTAACATTTGATAATTAATTAGATATTTATGTAAGTTTGCGAAAGATCGAATTAAGTAATATTAATAGGAGGGTAGATATTTATTTATCAATGATTTATTGTGTATCTATTATAATCTATTTGTATCTTAAATGAATTATTATTCATTGAACACTCTACTACGCTACCTCCCGTTATCACGCACGATTCGTTCGCCCGAACACTGTGTTTAATTCACGAGTGGCACACAATTCTATTAAATTTAAAATTACTTAATCCAACATTTTGTAAAACTACTATTAATTCGTCGTCAGTGGAACAAGTTGTGTTACATACTGCTCGGTAATTTTCTGTAAATTGGTGGCTCGATTGTATGAGTTGGCGCACTTTTGATTTATTCTAATTGCTATTTCGATAATGGAGGCGGGCTGGTCTGTACGCTCGCAGCTCTTGCATTCCCATTATCGAACTCGAGAAATACAATCGCATTCCAGTTAAGGTAACGTCCAGCACAAAGCTTTCCAGTAATTATTAGTTAATTTGCCGTTAAATCTTCGCTGACCGCTAAATTATCACCGAAGGAGGAGCTTGTGAGAAAAGGGTATTCCAACCCTTACCTTATTGCTTTCGCAGATCCCCGATTTTCTGGTGTGCGGGATACCTCGGGTTCGCGAACAATTTACATAACATTAACAAATTTAAACGAAAGTGCGGGAATATCAAATATTGTTACAAGTTACACTGCAATATGTATATTTTTATTTTTGAAATAGCAATCGTTCCGATATTTTCAGCCATTTTTAACTTTTTCTGCACGATTTCTCAAAAAGTCCAATAAATAATTCGTGTTTCTTTCTGACCGGTATAACATTTATGCTTTGTTTCAATAGTGCATCAAGGTAAAGTTCATTCAATGACTCGAAATCATTTCATATAAACGTGCAACAAATGTAATTGCAGGTCACGTGTAGTATTTAGTAAATACTACTTTAGCTAATATCTGGGAGGGGGCGGAGGGTATATTATATACCTTTTCCTAAATCTACTTGTGTCCAAATTGCAGCAGCACTTAGCACTCTCCTTTTTGCTACACGTTGCCCCATAGAATCTAACCGACTCGTACATTTCGCTACGAACGCATTGAAAAGTAAGATGCCACCTTTGCCAGCGGAAAGATGTAACGCGACTGAATGTCGAGGGGTTATTTTGGTAGAACTGGATTAAATACGCGTTCAAGATTCTTGGTTCTTCAATCCAATTTAAATGGTCGCTGATACGGGAAGACGGATTCCTGACAAATGAACCGCAAACCTGCTGGTGACCAAAACCACTTGGCTTGTCGCTCACGTTTGAACGCCACGTATTGTTTTGCGCGTCTCAGGGAACCACGAATCCGGAATTAGTTTGTCTCTGAAAACCGCCACGGACAGTGCGTTGTTCTTCTCCCAGTAAATCCTGCCTTTATGTAGCTACTCTCCAATTAATAATTAACAGTTATAAATTGAAAATACCATTTTCCCGGCGAGCGAGGAAAGAATTTAATGATTACAATCGTTGGCGGGGTTAATTGATATTTTGTGGAATCGCGATTGGTTACCATTTACAGTTTCATTTCCAGTATTCAGTATTTTGACGCGTCGAAAGCAATAGACAATTATGAAAGCTATTTGTTTCGCCATTTGTAATATAATACGTAAATACGAGGATGCAACAGGCTTCGAACGATATAAAATAATTATTATTATTTAATCAGCGAGATCTGATTTTATTTTCCGGCACCGCGGTGTTTTGACGTGTGGTCGTTTTATTCTGTCCGATTTCGTATTTATATTAGCACAATGGCTTCAAAGGTGTATTGTAAATCCTTTAATATTTTTGATCGAATGAACCTGAAGATACCTTCATGACGAAGGGGAATTCTATTGTGGTATAAAGTAATATCATTTCATTGTTACATACTTTCAAATAAAAATTTGTCCAACAATGAACAGCAATTGCGTGGGCGAAATATCGAAAAATTCAAGGCAAACAGAATTTGTTGTCCGCACTCTCTGCAATGCATAAAATATCGAATACACGTTCAGTGATACTGATGATATAGATATATTCAATATCTGAGGATCTCCTGACATGAATGATAACATCGAACCTACGGCGAATAAAAAATGTAGATCTACTTTATTCGTAACAGCTTTCCACTTATTCAAGAGCGTGGATAATCATTCGACCGAATTCATAGATATGTCAAGTGTTACAAACAATTTCCAAAGATTCGTTGCCAAACGACGACACCAAACATTCGCCACGAAAATGTGCTTGCATGACAATAAAATATATTAAAAAAAAAAAGAAATCTGCCGAAAGCAGAATATATTCATCACGACCCCAATTCAAGGCTACAGTTTCATCCACGCCAATTCAATAAACATAAAATGAAGATACTCATTAGCCCAGGTAGCTCGATTAATCGACTTAAACGACAACGCCTGGCTAAATAAATTCATATCAGATCGGAAACTCCTCCTTCCTAGCCAATTTTACGGTTAATCCAGATCGCGGAAAAACCACGGCCCCCTTAATCGAGGTTCTACTATATTTTAGTTCGCACCCGCTACAGAGAATGTTCACGCCAAACGAACCCCAAGCATATTGTTACTCGTTCCGCTACTTGGCGCAGAACGAAGCTCTCGATTTTATTCACAGGCACATTATTCTGCCTTTACACCGAATTTTGAATTCTGCACGTGCCCTGTGACGGATGCGCCACCGTCGAAATTTCGCGCGTTCTTTTTATTACGTGGGAACGCGGTGAAAGAAGACGAAGCGAACGGATCTGAATGGCTCCCATGGGCACCAAGTTCGAATCCCATTACCGGACTCGCGTCCGTTAAATAGGTCTCGCATCGTCAACCGGAAAATGTATATATAACTTTGTAGCTTGTCTCGCACGGGAAAAATGTTCTTGCTCGCCTCGCTATGGAAATCGATGGGAATCCATCGAGACCATCCGAAGATTGATGTTGCCTAGCCGAGTTCTGTTACGTCTATAGAAATAGAACGTGCCACGCGCAGCGAGAATAATCAAAATGATTTTCGTTCACGTTTCGTATTCCGTTGTCGATAATTAAAGGTGGGCTTCGGGGAGTAAATACGTTTCTCTTCGAGCTTTCTCGGGTAATTGTCGCAAGCTGTTGCATCCATCGCGTTAATCGCCTACTGTCCATTACAATTACACCGGATTTGAAAATAAACTGTTCGAATCGCGCTTACGCGCCGACTGTAATATCAACGTCGAAACGTTTAGCAGAAGTATCGTGGAGACGTAATTTATAAGATCACTTTAGAGATTCAGAATTAGAAGTCATGCAAAATGTTAGAGGGCGACGAGCCAACCGGAGTTTCGCCACTTGAACGTCTATCACGGGTCAGTACGGTTAGAAACAATTTGGTCAGATGCAGAGCGAATCAATTTTTCATCGTCAATTTCGCCGATCAATCTCGCCGGAGGGCAGAAATTTCGGGCAGGCCGAAGCGCAGCGAAAAAAGTAAATCGCGAATGAAAGTTTCAGCGACCGTTAGCAATTCATCCGCGATTTTCGTCGTCCATAATTAAATCGAGAGGACACAGACAGTCTCTAAATGCCACACCCCTGTTCTCTTAACAGATCTCGCGGAAAGAAAAGCTCGCTCGTCTCGAGCTTCTCCCTACGGCGTCTCGGCCGTCCCTCTTTCTTCCGTGGCCCCGTTCCACCGCGTCACCGGCCCGCGTAACTCTCCGTTGTCGAGCGTTACGAACGAAACGAAAATAAAATGTAAGTGGAAATTTATCGCCCCGGGCGATAGGAGACGTTTCCGTACTTTTAAATATTTTATAAACTTTCCTCCTCCTCGTTGTCTTCTTCTCCGCCTCCTTCGTCTCCCTCTCTCGCCCTGTCCTCCTCCTGCTTCGTCTTCGACCTCTTCGTTTCGGCCCCACACAGTTTCAACGGAATCGCAAGGAAAGGCCGCCGCGATGGAAACGAGAGGGACAGGAACAAGTGGAACGACTTAGGAACGGAATGAGCTTCTCCTCCGTTCTCTTGTCGATTTTTTACCTCCTCACTCCGGGGAGCCACGTTATATGCATACTATATATCGTAATGTTATTAAAACTTCTAAATGGCAATGGATTGCCGGCGGAGTTATGTGTACCTCCCCTCGTTTGTTCGTTGGGATTCCATTATTCAGTGATTCCATCGACAATTCGATGGGAATGGCGTTTAATAATTCCTGGCCACGTTAGCGGCGCGAGGGGCAGAGGATGAAGATAATCTGCCGGTTGTAAACTTTTTACGCTTGGGCGTTGGTAAATGTTTCGTAATTGCATGGGATAGCAAAGGCTTTTCTTTCAAGTGTGCCGGCTAATGTGCAGTTCCGCGTGCAGCCGTTGCACGCATTATCAGAATTCTTCTACCATCGGTGATACAATACTGCGGCAACGTTCGATCGGACTCATTGATACCGAAGTAAGCCTTTTTTCGTGATATCAAGCGAGACGTGTAAAGTATGAAACGCCAACGAGGTAAACATTTATTATGCATAATGCTTTGAACAAGCTGATCATCTTAACGTGTGCCGTTGGTTAGAACGCGACGAAACGGTTTTATTTGCGACAATGCAATACATCCGTCAAGTAAAGATTATTCCTGTACTATATCGTTCGCATCGGTGAACTTTAAATTGACCGCTCCAATTGTCCGTGCACGCGAGAAACTTTACTTCGTCGGGGGCAAACAATTCAAATGTTCCATATTTCAAGTTTGTATTCAAATTTTTGTGAAAGTTGCGAAGAAACTGTAACAGGATAACATATGAAACGTCAAATGTGAAACAGTGATATAATAATTGGTCGTTTCGTATCAAAAACGAACGAGGAATCATAAAACATGCAGCCCCCAACGTCTGGGTATATCGGAGGCCACTACTTGAATAAGCATAATTCAGACGGAGCTTAATGTTCCGTGCGATTAATATCAATTTCATTCAATTTCATTACGTGCCAATTAATTCCATGTCCGCCAATACTTTTCGCGTCAGATAGCGCCCGAAATTCTATATTCCACGGTGTTGCCCGCCCCAGTTCCCCCCAGATAAGGAAATTGTGAACGTGTAGAACCAATAAAGAGTGCCAGCGATGATGGAATTCGGAATTGAATCCCTCTCTCTCTCTCTCTCGTGCGCATCGATTCCTCGCATATTCGATAATAAGTAAACGACGTGGCAGAATAACTCGATAAGGGCTTTTCAAAAGCGATGAATATTTGATGTCAACCTATCAGCACCTTTCAATATGAATATTCGGAAATTGACAGCCACCCTTCCTCGGTCTATCCCGATCTCGCCGCTTTTTCTCCGTATACCGCCGCCCCGATGAATATTCCTCGACAAGCTGGGCGATGTGGGAAGGGCTGGATAAGTAATAAGTTCCTTTTTATCGCTTTCTCGAACTAATAAGCCCCCTTGTCCCTTTATGTTCCATCAAACGTGATGAATTATTAAATGCGACGTGTCTTCTTCGTCGCGTTGATTTCAATACTTGACACTCCTGTCAAAAGTCTTCCACGGTGTTCCCTCTTCACGCTGATGTTTCAATATTCCCGTCCGATGACAGCATTTCTCGCATTGGCGATAATTCGAAACGCGGTACAGGTGCCGTTTCTCCTCCTTACGTTGAAATATTATTAATCTTTGTAATGTTAATTTTAATCATGCGTTTATATTATTGATCCGTCTATCAAATATATATCGTATTCGATTCCTGTAGTATACAGCGTTTATCGAAGTTTCATAAACAAAGGGGAATAACCTTCTTTTCCGTCGCGACTTCTAAAGGAGATGTTAAATCCCTGATTACGGCAGCAAAATCGTGGGAATTCCAATCGCGAACGTTATCACGGAAAATTCGTAATTACGATTAGTACCGTTGCGCATCAATCGGGCCTGATGTTTGGAGATTATGCGCGACGCGAGATGCGCCACGAAGGAGCAGTGAATTACGAGATTTCGCATTAACCTTCCAGCATCCAGCTCGTGCTATAAGTTACGTGTCCAGTAAGGCGAAACGAATAGAGGACGGCGTGGTCAGATTGCTTTTCGATAAGGAATAATTAAAAATTTTCTCGTTTAACGTAGCTAATTCCATTTCTGCATCGCCCCAGCGGAAGTGCCGGGCACCGGAAAAAGTAACCGCTAAAATACTCGGTAGATAAAGAAGATAAAGTCTCGGCCTTGCTGGTGGTAATTTACATCGGCGTGTGATTCCGGAGTGAGTAGCGGGGAGAAATATTTCAGGATGGCGCGCCACCCTCCCAGATAACGGTAATTAAAAATTACGAGGTGGAGGTGCAGCCAGTTGTGGGGCGCGTACAAAACAAAAATTTATTGATTTCCTACTATGAATCACCGAGGGTGCCCGTAGGTTCTTCTTTTGATAACAGTTCGATGTAGGAGCATGTTAATGAAGCGAGATGAAGTGTGATCAACGGAAGTACATGTATACCTACATGTGCACATATATCTATACAGAATGCTCTTCCTTGAATTTCAGACGACACTGTGTTAAATGAAAGTTCAGCTGCATTTAAGTACGCATTTTATATTAATCGTCACCTTCTTATCTTCATTTTTATTCAGACATAAACTAATATTTTATGAGCAGTTTTTATTGGTAGAAATCGGTAGAAATAAATAAAGAAATGATAAGAGAATGCAGTCAGTAATTAATATGAGCTCATCGCAAGAAAATGGAGTGAAAAATATTCTTGCGAATTATTTTTTCGAAGACTATCACATCTTTAGAAATTAACGAAATTTTTTATTAAGAAGGAAACTCCTTAAACAAGTGTCTTGTGCCCAGTTTTAAAAAATAATTTCACTCATTCGTCTTCTTAACGAAATTCCGCTCGGTTCTCATTCGAAGATATGTTATTTCTCAAGTTAGAGCAAGAGTAATTCCGCGTGCACGACAGTTCAAGAGTTAAATCATGAATTGACACAGTAATAAAAATGGTGACACGTAGGTCTTTGTCCCTTTAAATATTAAATTTTAAAACGCAAATTCCGCTTCCGATACAAAGTTCCGGTCAACCTGGAACTCCAACGAGGATCATAAATCTCCTCAGCGGAGACTAATGTAGTGGTAATAGAGTATAAATGGGGGTCACGACCCGGGGTCAGCCCGTCTTACACCCTAAACTGTCGTTCGCCACCTTCGCCCTCGTGCAAGGACCGGCCGAGACCTTAAACTCGCATAACACCCGTCTACTACTATTATTTCGAAATGACTTACCAGTATTCCTTGACCGGCCTGGTCCCGGCATCGTTTTATGGGTCTCTTCTCCGGAAGTGGACCGACGCTTGCGAGTGTCACAGATTGACGCAACCCAGCGATATTACATCGCGGATACCGTTCATAAGTATTGATCTCATTAACGATTTAAACAGCTTGCCCAGGGGAAGGTGACAAGCAATTTGCTGACCGTTCACGTGTCCTTAGGTTGCAATTCGCAGAGACGTTTAAACGGAGCTTGTCGAACTTGTCTATATTAATTTCAAACTCTTCGGGTCACGTTAAAGCTGTATAATATCTTCGTATTCCCCGCGTTTCTAGTTCGCGTCAACATATGCCTCGAAAGTTCTTTCGTGAACTTCAATGTATAAAGCCTAATGCGAAACAAGTCACGTTTATTCATCGTAATAGCCATTGTCGAAAGTAGCGGTCGATTGTCGCTCGATTTACAATTAGTCGACCGGTTAAAGCCTAACGTTTATATCCAAGCAATGTTCAATCCAAGAAATCGTTACTACACCTCGCAGTTTCTTGATTGTGCCGGCCCTCCTGCACTTGTAACTCGTTACATTTGCAACGTATACAGCATACGGGGCAAACGCACGCTTTCAATTAAAAAGCCGGGACTCCCGTAATGTACTGACGTATTATCGTTATTATTTAATTAAAAACGTATACGAATAATTTCATTCCATGGCGGAGCAAGAGCCGTACCGCACTTCTTAAATTACTTTTCTGTATCGTGACTCTGTGCTTAACTGTTATTTTGTGTGTGATGTCGTAATAATTATTCGGCAACGTGTGTACGCGCTTGCAGAAAAAAGAATCGTGCGTTTTAAGAAACGTTGCCGAATTAAAAATGTAACGCCCTGTCATGATGCCAGTTTTCTATGGTGGTGAAAGAAACATTTTGCGAGTGACGATTGAGACAGCATATTCGCAGACTGGCTTTATTGAGACATCCTCCGTATGCATTCAAAACTGCAATGAATGAAATAATATTTTTAATAGACATCTGCGAACAAGTAGTAAGCATGAATGCATGATGCATCTCATAGGACACGTACATATTCATTTCACATTTATATTGCTGTTTTTCTCTTTTAGACGGTGCACGAGATCTACTCGTTGATCATGAAACGAGAGTCTTACAGTTTCAGTAAAAAGAGTAATTAAATGTCTATATTACGGGGAGAAATAAATACAATCAGAAAATGGTATAACGATAAGGATATGCACTGTTTCAAACATTCTATGATACAGTATATTATATTATAGTTTTGGCTGACTTATAGTTCGAATAACTGAAATAATTAGAGCACTTGAGCAATGTTTATATAAGGGATATGTCATATAAAATGTTGACGCAAAATGTCAAATCAAACTTGAATTTCCAAGTATTCTATAAGTTGAAATACTGACGTCTGAATCTACTGTGGAGTGCTGCCACCTGGTCTACCTGTATCGAACCAAACCACCAAGAACAATATTTTCCCTTTCAGATCCCGGCACAACCCTCCAGGATTAATACTTGCTATATCCTACGGTTGTCAGCCAATTGAACAAATATTAACAAATAATAGTTTCCAGAATTATCAGAACGAAATTTTAAACAGAGTATTAAACAATACTCTGTACAAAAGTTGAGATGCAATTTTGCTCTTGTTTAACGCGTGTAAACGTAATATAACAAACGGTAAAATTTTGATGCTCGTGTCTTTTGCAGTCATTCCGCGGACACTGTAATAATAGAAAATGAAAACGATAAATTACTGCACAAAAATTAAACTTAACGCAACTCTGAACATATTATGTCGAAGCTGACAATGGTACAATGATTTTCCATGAATAATTCCGAAAGATTCTGTGCAGCACGCCCATTTATTCTTCCGTTCATTATCTGTCGCAGCGAGACTAATCTAAACGATCATGCGCGAAATCAGCCACCCCGTAGCCATAATTTAATTAAACCCCAGCACAACGTGCGTCTTTAATATCGATATGGAGTACAATTTTCACCAGCGCGCTCGAAGCGTCGATCGTTGCGAGGTCCGATTTTTCAAAGTTCTCCTCCAATTACAGACCAGTCACGGTGCCTGCATTCCGATGGCAACTCTTTTACTGAAAGTTGTTTCAAAGTTCACGGGACAATGGGCGTACGTATATCCCGGCGGCCATTTCTCTCTCTGATGGTAGATAGACCGTGCTAGAGGGAAATGCGTCTATGTGTCGTGTGTACACCTAGTGCTGACCAATGTACGTCCGAAGATACGGTTGACGGGTCCGGTAGCGTGGTAGCCTGAACGTCACCTCCACTTCAACGTTTTCCCACACCCTTTCTCGCGAGTCGCATTCAATTTCACCACCTTCGTCTACGTCCTGACCCAGCCAGAACAATCGCTGAACCTGTTCGTAACTTGGAACAAATGAAAACTTCCTAGGGGTTCGAACACTTTGTGTAAAACGTGATGAAACGTTGCTTGGAAAGTTGCCCGGAAAATATTCTACGGTATAGATAAGACACGGGAGATTTTATTTGCCCGGGCGAAATGGTGAAAATGTGAGTCAGTTAACGAGTAATTGGGTTCGGTGCGAGTTTCAGCGAATGATTTCGTTCGGATCGTTTCTTGTCGCTGTTCAGTTGGACACATTTCTGTGTCAATTGCGTCGCGACGGATTATTGGCAGTTTTGTCGTTCGCTTCTTTTATCCGCGCAGATTTTATTGCCAGGTGTGATCACGCACGTGTATGATTCCGTATTCGATTGATTACTTTCTAATTAATGGAAATGATTATGAGAACTATACTGCGATACAGAAATCCATTGTGTATGCTTTCAGAACGATTGGTCTACTTATAGATATTGACAGTACATCTCAAAAACGTGTCAAACGAAATGATATTTATAAATATGATGCAAGATTATTGCTCCTTTTTGAAAAATGTAGGACGAAGTAACTTTTTAAAAATAGTATTAATCGAAATTTATTACTCACCATTGATGTTAATTCGTTAAAACAAGTTTCGTTATTAATTGATCGATTCACAACCTCGTTAAACATTTCATGTTTATTTAAGCTCTTATCAACAATTGTCTGGAGAAATGAGAAATTTGCTCAGGACTGTTTGTGAAAATATGAAAATATCCTGGATACAACGGAAGGGTAGACTGACGTATACCGAATTCATTAAGCCAGCAACTGATACAGTATGAAGGATGCTAGAAAGGGGAAGAAGTTTTTAAACCCTTTTTCGTGGTACTTGGGGAAGATCGATATCGAACTTTATTTGACGTTTTTATTTGCATTTGTTCCTTGCTTAAAGTTCTCGCGAGAGAATCGAGGAAGAGAGCTAGACCTTCGTGAAAATAATTACATGGCGTTTGGGCGATGGCAACCCTTCCCTTTACTTTTCTTTATCTTAATGAAAGTCCATAAATAACGAACCTAATGCCACGAAAACGGTCGCTAAGGGGAAGCAAAAAACCACGGCATATCGGATCAGAGATGGTAACTTTTAATTATTAATTCCTTCGCGAAACAGGCGTTTTGAAAACCGATAAGGGAAACATTAATCTTCTTTACGGTTCTTTGGCGATATGGAATTATTGGCTTCTGTTTCGAAAATGATACGCCTCTTAATATTTATTCGTCAAAATCGTAGAACGATTTAGAGTACGCACTAATTCAGTACTGATATATTTTATATCGAATAATGCAAGATTTATTAACAGTTTAGAATAAATTGTAATAGTTTCTGGGGATTGTACACGTTTCGATTATATTTCGAGTGCATTCACTTGCTCTATAAAGTTCATTTCAAGCAAATGACGTTATTGTGTTGGATGAGAGAGACAGGAAAGTGTTAAGATGCACGTGAGACAGTAGAATCGAGGCTCACGAGGACCATTATCCCTCTAAAATAAAAGCAGTTTGGCAAAGTGGATGCTTTAGGGAAAAGAGTTGATGCGCAATAAAAGGAAGCCTCTTACATCTGTAAAGGAGCCTATATTTCATTGACAAGAATCTTATTGGAGGGATAATGGCCGTCGTTTTCTCGGGGAGAAAACAGCCCCTGCGTGTATCTACCCTTTCCTGATTAAGAATCAGCCTTAAAAAATAATTATTTTTAATTTGTGACCACGATAAGACTGTTATTGTTCTAACCCATACGAAGTCCGATACAGGGGTGATGAAAAACGGCCATGGAAATTGATCCTCGTGCCTCTCGCTCATCTCATTATTTTCAATATTCTTTCTCGTGATTGTTCAACATTTTCTCAGGGAACTCCACATCACTTCGTGTCCTGTGATTTGTTGAACTTTACATTCACTGGCGTGTGTGTGCACTTGGCTTATCTCAAACGCCACGTTTTCAAGTATAAACGTTGTGAATAAATTATCTATGCAAAACCGCCTTAACGAAAATTCAATTTCATAGCTCGTCAAGTTAAAAGAAAGTGTCGCGCAAGGAATGAGACACATTCCACGGGGTAATGTTAATTTACAAGCGAACTTATGAATATGCATTTATCATTCTTCTTAGGCAGTTTATAATGTTTCGTTAAGCGGTAAATGGATTCTGACACGAAATAGTTGCACAGAGAGCACATACAGCGATCGCAGAATAAAGGGGATGAGACAGCGAAATGGGAAAAAGAGATTCCGAAGGGTGTGGATGATAGCTGGACTACGAGCCCTTCCCGCTGGCATAACTAAATATAACGGAAGAGCCCTTTGGCAGCCTAGACAGCGACACCCCTCGACAATGCACTCCAGGACAGCACGTGGGTTCCCATTAATTTTTTTAAGTACTATAAATATGTAAAGATACCGTTTTTCATACCTAAAGAAAAATCGCGCTGTCGTCCTTGCCCATTACTCCACGCTATGAATTTTCAAGCTCTCCTGGCCTGTTCACGGGCATAACAGGGTGAACAATACATTTGATTCTTGTTCAGGTGGATTTTTTTGTACACTGTCAATGTTGTACGACGCGTATGTATTTTTATAAAATGCAGATATTGTACCTATCTATATCGTAACTGACGCGGATCACACGATTTCTCAATATCAACCAGCGGCATAGCATTGGATACAAGCCAAAGGTTTGTGACAGTTCAGGTTAATGCATACATTATTTATAAACGATGATACATATTTACTCATGCAAAACGGAAACATTTTCCATGAACTTTGCGCGTGTCATTAAAACACGACCAACGGTGAAACGGGGACGTATACCAATGCAACAACATAAATATGCCGAACATAATTATACAAAATCTCGTCACAATAGCATTCACAGTACATAACGTTTAACGCGTCACCCCTTAGATAAATATCGCTTACGCGCGTATAGAATTTCAATGGACTTTCGTCACCGACAAAGCGTTAGGTCAGTCAAACATCCAGCGAACTTGCTTCTTAGGAGCGAGCGTAGGGCGCGCACCGTGGGGCGAGGCGGGGGTCGATAAAGAGAAAGCTAATAACGAACGTGGGGAGAGAAAAGGGGCAAGCTCGAAGGCGATACTGGAGGCTGCGCGGGCCGCTATCGCGCTATTGAAACGGCAAGTGAAATATACGAAATAAATCTTGCAAGACCCCATTCAGCAGAGACAATGCAGTGTCCACTCTATGGACGCTGGCGAGGGTAGGCAGAGCGTATTGTGCGACGCTAGGCAGGCGGCAAGGGGGTGGTGCCGGTCGACGAACGAGAAACGCCAACTCCAAACCAACCAACCCCCGTCCTCTCCCCGTCCCCCATCCTATGTGTTCCAAGGTATTTCGCCTCTCCTTCTCCGACTTCACAGTTGCCTTCTCTTCCCAGGCACCTTTCCATCTCCCTCGCGCTAAACGTTCTCCATTTCGGTTTCGACCACCCCGCAACCCTCCCACGGCCCCATCCCCCTGCCAAGTGTTCGCCCTCTCGGACTTCTCGACGACTCTCCCGGTCCCTCCGAGCGACCTCTGCGCGCCCCTCTTTCTCGTGTCCAGGCCGGCGGTGTCCATCTTCCCCTTTCTCCTTTCTTCTTTCCGTCTGCTTCGCTTCGATTCGTGAAACGGTTCGCGAGTCGGTGTCGCTGGGTAAATACCAACGGCGTGCGGGCGATCTTTGCGAGGGGTGGTCGTAAAGAATGGTCGTATTCAAAGTCCGGCACCACTTCTGTTCCACCCTTCCAGTTTGCCCCGCTCACGCTCTCGCCCCCTTGTTCGCGTCCAGCTCCTCGTTGCGACCACAGTGCAAAGTTTCTGAAGCGAGACAACCCGCAATATAATGCCACCCTTGGAACCAACGCTACGCAGACTCACACCTCTCTCTCTCTCTCTCTCTCTCTGCCCCCCTCCCTCCGTCCCTCTGATTCTCTTCCTCTATTTCTCCTCTGCGCTCCTGTCGGCCCGTGTCCCTGGATGTACCCCTTTTCGTTTTTCGCAGCGTTTTCTGTTCTTCTTTGTGCGTCCGCGATTGTGCTTTCGGTTCTCTTATTAGCAGGAAATGTACCGCCGTCACGCGGCCCCATTGTCGCCGCGGTGTCCTTTGGCGAGCTCCTCGGCGTAAACTTTTCACGAGACCGCGAACGATTCGGTTAAACAAACCGATAGCACTTCTGCGGCGCTCCGTCCGCTCGCCGGTTTCGTCGTCCGTCGTCGTCCGTACCGCTCGCCCATATTTCTCGGGGAGGGTGATTATCGGCCGGCGCGTACGCGCGGACGAGCGCCCGCGATATCGCCGCCCGGCATTCCAAGCTGTCGTTTCGCGTCCTTATCAAAAGACCTCGGCGATCTTGCGCGTCCGATAACAACACCGCCCGACCGACTCCTCCCGTGCCGGTTAATATTGATTTACGCGCAAGGTCCGGGAGCCTAATCCGTGTGGGCCATAAACAGATCAAGTCCAGACTAAATCCGGCGCAAATTGTTACTAATTCGCATCTTAATAATGACCGCGTCAGAGGCGTCACCGTATCTCAGAACGTGGCAAATTAGCCGCGATGACAAATGACAGTCGGCGTACACGTGCGGCCGTACCGGCCCTCACCTCGAGCCGCTTCGTACGAGCACGGGCGCGTTTGCTGGCCGCCGTGATGCCTGTACACACGTGTACGCACGTGGGAATACTGGCGCACGCGACGACACAGTCAACTCGGGCCGCTGTGGTGCGGTCGGTCGGATACGTATGAATCCTCTGGACGTACCGCGCCCGAGCCACCGATACGGCTTCCTATTCAACATGTGCAACCGTCAACGTGTATAGATACAATCAATGAAATCAATTGATGGTTCGATTGCCTGATCGCAGCGTAACAAGTGTGCCCCGCTTCGCTGTCTGCGAAGGAGGTTCGCGGGACGGATATAGAAATTCGACGGGGCTGGTCGTAATTGTAATTGTCTCGCAAACTTTTAAACTGACAGCCGCGGATGGAGAAGACGCTCTCGCGCGGTTGCGCTTTTCACGGTTTGCCCGCGGCTTACAAACTGTGCGCGCAGTGTCTGATGATTATTTGATGCACTTGAGATTTTTCGTCCGGGTCTTTTCGGAAAAGTATGATTGCGACGAATCAGACAGTAGAACGAGCCTCATCGGTGTTCAGAAATGCTTGTCGGGCACGAATACTGGCTGGTTCGTTTTTAACTCAATTTAACAGCAATTTTATGATTTTCTCTGAACTGTATATATATATATCAGTTTTATGTGAACACTTGTACATGCATACCGTCCGTATTCGCGACGGTACGAATACGTCTTAAGCAGTAATTGGCGTGGCGGTTAGGCGGAGCGGCGCAGCATAGTACGTCTAGAGAAATCATAAAGACCATTGGGTGTTAATGTTTGCCCGGCGTATGATACGTACCTGGGTACCCACGATTAATCCGGATTTCACCGTCAGTGTAATAGACGGAAAGCTTGAACGGTCTAGTAGCTCGTATTCGCCGTTTCCCCGTTCGCCGTTGCTGTGATATCGAATGTCACTCGCAGGATCCGTCATTTCATTCGGACCGATTCGACCGCACGTCATTGCGGTAAGATCTCCACCTATCCCCCGGTTACGCCTGATTTTCTGTCCAGGCGCTTCATCGAAATTCCCTTGAATTTACCGAGACCGCAGCCAGAGGATAGGGATAATTCTGAAGTCAGGCCGGCTGATCGAAGTGATATTAACATTAGCAGCCGGGGCGGTGCGGTTTCACGCCGGGCGAGATAATGCCTGCCTTGCTGTTCGGTGCTTTCAGATTCTTAATGATCGGTAAAAAAAATTGTTGGGCAGAAAGGATTGAACGTGTCCCGCTTAAATTGTGAATCCTTTTATACTCTTGGTTTATAACTTGCGTACAGTCGTTCGGCTGTTTTTAAATTCAGCGTCGGCTCGTGACAACGCTATAACTGAAATAGGTCTTCGTTCGTTTTACGACCAAGCAATTTCTTTTACCCCGCCGGATTTTTCTTCGCTGAAAGAATAATGGAACGTTCGTACGGTCGGAGAATCAAGCATTTAAGTTTCCCGATCGGTTCGCTTCAGAACTTATATATTGTACTGCCCGGTCGTGCAAATGGAAAGCTTCATTTCAAATGGAACGACGTCTAAGTGATCAATGTAGAATTTCTGCAAGCTCGATCGAATTGACAGAGTGGATTATCAAACACGAATGTCGTTTTCGCCTCATTGGCTTTCATTCTTCAAGTGGACGTATTATTATCCCTTATGTGACCAACGATCCGATAGCTTTGTAATAAATGATTTATGATACACCCGGCATATACACGTTACATATAGTATACACATACAATACCACTACCAAACCAGGTAAAATAAGGGCCATCTCCTAAAAATCTCCTTCAACAAAACTGTCAAGCGCATTACCAAAATTTCTTTCAGTCAACCATGCTAACGAGGGGACGCAACCAGCTCGCTTAAACGGTCCCGAAATCGTCGCCCAATCTGTAAAAACGACGCTCGCGTTCACACCTTGCTCCACCGCAACCTTAGCGTCGCGACCACTTCGAACGTTAGCAGCTCCTAGATCAGAGTTATCAATCGGGCAGACCTCGAGGCCCAGAGTGTCCTCGCACGATGTGCAGTGTGCGTGCGTAGAACGAGACCTATCTGTACAGATGCATTGTCTATAGCCCCTTGTCCTGGAGGGTAGTATTGTGTGACGTCATCATTTGCATACGACGCGCAGTTCTGGCTGTTTCCAGTCCGCAACCCAGCCACCCACTTCTGCGTCCTGGCTTTCGTCCTCTGCTTAACCAGCGCCACCCAACACCCCCATCCTCTAACCCTGGAATCGCAGCTACCTAGCCAGCATCACCTATGTCCCATTCCCGTTACGTCTATGTCCCGTATCTATCTAATTATTGTCGCGGACCCCGGCTGGTCCAGTCGCCGTGATATACCGCATGCTAATAAGCGGCTAAAGACCGGAGACCATGCCGGCTCCGACCATAAATCTGGACGGCCGATTCTACGCTCCGAAATGTCTACCGCCGTTGTCTTGTCGGATTCTCAGAAAGGAGTACGGTGTTTAATGTTGGATGGTAATTTGGGGGATCGTAGACGTTGTTCCCTTATTGAGGGTGGCTCATCAGAAGTACAGCGACGTATACAGGACTTTGCCGGATTTTTAATGTCGACCGTTTTGTAACGAAAATGACGTGGGATACGAATTTTTTATAGTCTGACAACTTCGAATGGATCGAGCGTAAAGAAATGCTCGGGGTGTTATTAATGTTGTTGAACGATTGAAATAGCAATCTTTCGTATTCGCCGCACATTTCTTCGCAAACATTGGAAAATAGCTAATTCTTAATGCGAGGATAAATTGAAATCTGAACAGTACAAGTGCAGTGCTCGAAAACCTTCCCCAAGCGATTCCTAACTATTTTAAAATTCTTCGTGCTCGAAACGAATCATGTTCTTCGACTTAACGCCCAAGAGGGTTGAAGCTTGGAAACAAGTAATTCTAATTGGAGAATTAACAATCGATGTCAGCTGTACCCTACGTATTACGCTGCTAACCGTTCCGAGAATGAAAGACGTTCGAAGTCTCGCATTTTTCATACGCACCGTGCTCAGTGCCTTACTCTCTCACCAAATTTCTACGCACCGTACGTAACACTCGTTTCGATCCTGGCCCCCACCTGGAATTACGAAGAACGGGTGACACGATCTTCGCCCGGTTAAAATACGCCAGCGGACTCGGGAGCACGAGCAGAGAACGAGAAATCGGGTAAACCGATAGGTATGATCGAGGTTGGTTAAATTCGCGACAGTAAATGTATCTGGCCATCGCGATTCGCCCCTATTTCAATGCGGGCTCATCCCTCTCAGAGCGTAGCTTGCACACGGTGTGTTTCGGCCGGTCGACCCTTGTGCGTGATGCAACACTGACCACACATCAATTCACTGCAAATGGACATCAATACTGGTAATTAATACATCGCGCCTCTCACCCTCCCTCTTCCACCCCTGATTCTCTGGGCCACCCTGCCGCGCCGTTCTGCCACTCACACTGCCGCGAGACCACTTGCACGCTCATCGAAACGCGGCCGGATTTTAGCTCTGAATTTGCATGTAAGTGATATCCCTGTTAGCGAATCCGATTGACAGCTCTTCGGCCGCGTTTCAGGGCGTTGGCAAGTCGGCTGCAGCGTACGAGTGCACTGTCAAGTATTCCGTCAACCGGGACGGAGATATGTCGATATTCGGTCAGGGGTTAGCATCCGAGGGGTCGGCGTAACTTGATTTGCTCTGGATTCGATATCTTCGGCGCGGCGATGGCTGTGCGACACTGTCGTTATTAAAGGAGGCCTCCATTCATTAATTAACAATTCAGTCCGCTCGAACGACACGTTCGACGCCTTCGATTTAACGTCGCGAATATTATTGCACGCGCAGGATTAATTATCGCTTGGGTTGTTTTAGACGTCAATGAGGCGGCTTCACCTAAGCTGTTGCAAGCTTCTATACTTTACCGTGGTTTGTATAGCAATCTTTTTGGACATTCTTCTGGTTGAATTGAATTATTGGTTTAAACGTCGCCATGCAAGGGTAATATACGCAGATGCAGTGTCCAATAGTATTGGAATTTGCCTAGCCATAACATTTTCGATGTTACAAAAACTGAAATAGAGTGCAGCTCGCTTATTGGCGTACTATGAGGCGTTATAACTTTTCGTTTCTTTCATTTTAAACCTATTATCTTCGTCGGTCACGTAATTGAAAAGCCCCCTTACGCCGAACCACAACTCTTCAGCATTGTACCCCGGAATGTACCCCGGAAACACTGTGCCCGAATTAGCGTGCATTACCCTCACCATGGGTTTGATGCAAAAGAATTCTTCTATACGCCAAGGCAACCGTTCCAGAAAATTGTTTCAAGCCAGATATTTTAATTTCCATATTACTTGGAAGAATCTCCAAACTGACGAACGTGTGAAATAATCCCCTTTATAACCGGCCTACGTCCTATCAAAGGTTCGCAAAAGTCCCAATTTGCATGGGAGATATCAGCAATTCGCAGGTATACATTTTCATTATGCCGATGAAAAAGTGATGCCTGGAGGGGGAACAGAAAGAGGGATGATCGACGGACGACCGAAAAGTCGGATTTAACACCTCGAGCTCTTATACGTTCTACGTAGTTTCACAGTGAAAGGTCCTTCGGGTTGGTAGGGCCGGCGGACTCGCATTTACGAAATTACTATATGCCGCGGAGACAATTCCATCGTTCGTGATCGTCGCAAGGGGGTCCGCGAAAATCCAACTGTTGCAATTTATCTGAGTAATACGATTTAACTTGACGGGACAAACGAACGGGGCTGAGGTCGAAAACCGTATTTCTATACACACGGGCGGAAGTTCACGCATGATTTATGTGAAAGGCGGCAAACAAAAGCATATTCAGCGACGTTTCGACAAGCTGATAACGCGATATCGTTACATTGCACGTGTCGTTTAAGGAAACAATTGTCGAAAAGATACAGCGAAGTTGTCGAGAATTATGTCGTGTACTTCGATGAATTAAGGTTGCCTTCTTTATAAATAAATAGCAAACTTGCCCCGCAGAGGCAGCTAGTTAATTTCCACCTGTAATACGTAGATGTTTCTTGTTTCTAAAATTTTTCATTAGCTTCAGGATAATAAGAGCGCCATTAGTTACATACATTGCTATTTCTGTATCACCGATTGAAAAGATCCACGAACGCAATGAAGGAATAATTACTTTCCGCGTATAATCCGATTAAATTTCTATTCGTAAAGAATTAATTAAATGCTAGTCAGAGTAATTATCGTACACAAATGGCTATGCGCATCTCGCAGTCTGGATAATACGAAATATCCTTGATTCTTTTTAATTCATTTTCCCATGGATTTAAAGAAACAAACATTTTACGTCGTTTCGTAATGAACAGTTTTGTTCATACTTCTCTTTAAATATCTCCCAGGGTTCTGGAGATATTTCACGGAACAGAACACTCTGAATCTTCTTCAAGGGTTAATTTCACCCCGTCAAACCGAATTATAACGCGAACGGAAAATAGTGCTGTAGCACGAACGGCTTACTACACACTTGTATGCAAAGTTTCATAATTTTACGAATCTCCGATTTGTCTAACCTTCCTACTAAGTACAATTCAATGAAAACCTTTTTATTCTAAATATTAATAAACCTCCCATTAATTTCACATACATATGCGATTCTAGAAAGAATTCTTCGTTCTGTATTAAATATAACCGTGGCATACATAAAATTCGAATGCTGTTTCACGTATAATTCGTCCAATTAAAATTAATTTAAGAGACTTCAATTAGGATCGTTCGAATACAGTCACCGGCACGACGGAGTAAAATATCCGACGCGAAATAATCGAAAATTATGGAAACGATTTTCGACGTGGAGTAACGAAAGCAGGAATAACCGGTAGATGGAACGTGCACGTTGAACTCACAGGGATGCACAAATTGGATATCAAAGGATATTACCGTGTGCTGCTGCGCCGATACACACTCGATTTGATGTGTTGACGTTGTTATAATCGCTCCATACCGCCGTCCGCACTGTCCGACAAGAGGAAGAGAAAATATTTGCACGTACGTCGGTTCTATCGGATTTTCCACTTGCGGCCCGGACTTTTTTTTCTTTTTTTTTTTTTTTTTGTTTTATTAAAAGCTCTTCTGCCCCCGCGGTCAATCCGATTTCTGCTTCGATCTACCCTTCACATCGAACGCCGACTTTTGCTTCCCTTTTTTTTAACACGCCTGCGGACTCCCCGCTGGCATGTGTTCCCTTCAAAGTGTGATTTTATTTACCACCAGGTACATCGTTTTTTTTACCTCTTCCGCGAGACGCGTTACGACGTTACTTAATTACGGGGAAAGTGGATTTAATTGTTATGGAGCGCGGTGGATACGTTCGCGAAGCTA
The DNA here is from genome assembly GCA_948146005.1 of Nomada fucata. Classification (NCBI taxonomy): domain Eukaryota; kingdom Metazoa; phylum Arthropoda; class Insecta; order Hymenoptera; family Apidae; genus Nomada; species Nomada fucata. The sequence goes on from OX411275.1 coordinate 14,407,258, forward strand.
CACAATGCGATACTCCTTTCTCCTGTATGATTTCACGGTTTTCACTTACTGGTAAAATATCGATTGCATGGTGTAAGATCGCGATATTCCGTAAGTGTTTAAATTTTAATATTCAATTAAGGATTCACGCGTCCCCGCTATACGTTAGACTTTCCAGGCTGGTGATTAATTAAAAATTAATATCGAGCGTGAAGTAAATCGTGAATTGACTCGTTAATTACGGTTCGAAGGGTGAACAAAATTTGCTAAGCGCTTTTAATTAACGAACAATTGTTGCAGATATTTTTAAAAAGTGAAATTGGCGTTCATTTACGGTAGATTGGATTCAACTTTATCGTTCCATTATTTCTTCATTTGACGTTTATGAAACTGCTGTCGTAAACTTTCCCGAGTTATTCACGCTGCATACGTTTGGTGTGCACCTTAGACAAAATTTGTAAGCAATTGGCTGCGACGAATCTTTGTTATAAATCTATTCTCTTTGACATACCGTGGCATAAAGCAGATGATATTATACACGGCAATAATCAATGATCAGGCTAATTGAGTTGGATTGATCGCATCGATGATAACAGCATGAGGTTGCTCGGTCCTACATTAGACACGCATTAGTATTGGATCGTGATGCATGTCCCTTTAGTCCGCACGTCATTCGGTCAAGTTATTGCAACATTCTCGATGACGTGGCTCGTTTCGTCACGGTGTCAGTGGATATGTGCTTCATATATTGCTACGCGTTTCTGTCATCCATGAAAGTTCTTTTATAATAATAAAACGTATGAGATACAACGTGTACAAAATATTCCGGCTCTACTGCATATCGTTCACCGAGTTATCGTGAATATTCGATGCCACATCGGCGAGCAAATTCTGTGCAAATTACAATCGTATGAATAACAAAATTTATAAAGAATTTTATGGGATAAAAATGAACAGACTCGCGCATACCTTTTCACCGAATACTGCAATTATTCATTAATATGATTGGGTTTTCGTAATTTATTAAAACTCTTCGTAAATATTACACATACCTTCAAAGCGATTCATAGTTCGCGCGAATACCGTAGAATAATAGAAATTGCCAGAACGTAGTAGGCAATGTCAACTTTATTAACTCCGACGTATAAATGGATACTCTTTATTCCCTCTGTTGGTATCATATTATTCCCCATATTTCGCGACTATTTTCTGCTACGAACGTGCGCGATAAAACAAATATAAAAATATTAGCCGTCACTGTTCCTCGAAACGTGTATGCATGGATATGGACCGAGGCGGAAAATGAAATTACGACAAACAGGGCAGTGGTCGAATTAAATTTGTTGTAGACAACGATTATCAGGTCAGCGAAAGTCTCGCTGTCAACTACTTTGCAAACTTATACCAATAACGCCGAAACTCCAAAGTATCCTCCGGCGTGAGTCTACGAACCTTTTCGGAGCGACAAAGATCAGTGTCCCTTCGTCGTACACAGATTCGTTCACGTGAAATCATTAAGCGTTACGTAATGACGATCAACGAGATGCCGAGAAATATAAGATCGAAACGGATACGCGAGTCCAGGTGCAACGAAAGACTATAAGAGCAAGTTACACGAGATCTTCGTTCCGCGTTAGAATGGAAACGAAAGTCGAGACCCGTCCAGTACAAAAGGTATCTACGGTTTTTCACCGCAGCCAGCCTAACGACAACGTACGGCCGAAAAGTAAAACAATCCCGCGTGACAGTAAATGCCTTTGCCACGAGCGAAAGGAAGTTAAACGGCTTGAAAGCAAAGATACGGGAACGCCTCTATCAGAAGGGATATACAGGCGGTAGGTGGACGAAGAATTGTCGCGTAACCGATATTCCACTTCCATGTGTTCCGTGTACGGGTCTAAACGGGTCGATCCGATGTAACACGGAATCACGGATTGCTAGCCAGCCGGTCTTCCTCCTCTTCTCCTTACTCGTTTTACTTCTTCGATGGCTCGTACGCCGGTTTCTATTCTACTTACCGGATTTCGCAGCCGCCACATCCTGAAGCTCGTGTTCCACAGAGATTGCTATTTTAATTGCGGTTATCGGATGCACGCACCGTCGGGCTGCCGCGACGAACGTAGAACAGAAAGACGATCGCGAACCACGCGATAGTAACGGAAAATTAATATCGACCGATCATCGAGACATATTTCTTTCCTCGTTCGATTTATTTGTCCGACTTGCTCGCGTGACACGCGATGCCATCGCGCGAAGGGCCTTCAATTGGCAAACTTATACAGATGATGAGATGACGCTCTTGCAAGTGTTCAATTTGTGCGCTTCCGGTTGCAAATTGAGATAGAGCTCGGGAAACAAAGAGAAGCCACGAAACGACGACTTTCCCTTCGTCGTCATGGCATCAATTGTGCATTTGTTTTTATTAATAAAATAGGGCGCTTGTTTTACGGTGTTCCTTCTTGCGAATTATTACTACGTCACGAGCTGACTGCTCTCTTTCGCGTGTCCTGTTCCCCATCAATCAAGCAAGATCGATCCTCGCCGTTGGCAGCGGCAGAATGACGGATCATTATTGGCAACACGGATGGCCTGTCGCAAGGTTTCGTCGATCGATGCCTCGCGTCACCGGTGACCGTTCGAACTAACGACTATCCTGCCACGTTCCCGCAACTAGTTGCCACTCGGACGATTTTAGATTAAATTCACAGTCGAGACGCATAACCGTCGAAACGACGAAAGGTCCAATAATTAAGCTAGAAGTTCCGTACTGGCCAAACTTTCGACCTCAAGTACCCAATGGAATACTTGCGCCTACGAATGTAGAAACATTTTTAACACCCCCTCACTACCATCATCTTTCCATTCGTTTTATCCGTACTTTCCTCAAATTAACTGCACGTACAATATTAAACACGAATTGTAAATCGAACTGTCAGCGGTATAATCAAAGCTCCGTCAACCTTCGGCAACGCGAGAAGAAAACCTCGAGGTCCCGGGACATTCCGTGAAAGGAAGATACCGATCCACCCGATTAATTGCCTACGACGCCTCGCCACCCCCGAATCAATCGTGCAAATCAAGCGGACGATCCTCGAACAGAAGCGCGTCGAGCGCTCATAAATGCGTAACTAAGTCAACAGTAATTAAGCACGCGAATTACATCCGCGAGCAGTGCCGCAATGAAATAATCGATCGCGATATACAATCAAAACAATCGGCAACCGTCTCCCTGGCAGAACAAGGGGACGGCGAAGATTGTCCCCGTTCTATTTCTAACCGAAACCGACCGGACCATCGCTCCTCGAAAGCTTGATACTTCCGAAGGAGTCGGAACATCGTCAGCCCGTGTAACCTGACATGCCCCGTTGTAATTCGATTGTCAGGCGGGGGTGGCCGCGGCAAAGTCGAGTCGGAGATCCATGCGTGCACGGTTGCACAGCGGAGCACAGTGGCCGCAGATAATGACGCGATATTATGCATAGGATATTCGGCGCACATCCGCGGCCGTATTCTCCGCGTTGATTTATCGTTGTCTTCATTATTAGGAATGCACGTACGCGGGCCGGCCATTATGCGAGCGAGGGAGTCGCTCCGAGAGAGAGAGGGCTGACATACGGTCCAGCCTCGGACTCTGCTGCAATACAATGCACGTGTATACAAGCGGCATACGAGAGGGAACATTGAGACGCACCTACGTCAGGCCAGATATAGATAGACAATTAGCCACCGTCACCGTCTATAATTCTGTTAGATTAGTAGCCCCGGCGTCCTGCAGGAATACGCTCCTCCGCGCGACTACGCGTCGCCTCGTTGTTCCCGTGAAGCTGGGAACGCGTGTCGTAGATTGAAGTCTCGTCGCGTGCTGGCCTGCGAGGCCCTCGCGATGGCACCTGTTTTCTGGGGGATCACCTGTTCCGCTCGTTTTCGTTCGATATTCGCCGTTGGTCGGTTTAATTGATAAGAATGTTTCGCGGAGTTTATGGTTCCGTTTTGCGGCAAGAGCGCGGTGTACGTTATTGGCCATCCGATCCCAACGCACAGCGTCGTCGTTTTAGGATGCAAACGCAGCCTCCGCTCGCAGTGCCTTATTTGGACAACGGTGGTGTGGGCGATTCTTTTTTCGATCCTGCGGCAATCCTCTTCAAAAACGGTTTGTCCTCGCAACGAAATTCTGCGTATTTAATTTTGTCTCATTGTCAGACAAATTGCGGGGAACCCGAATTTCGTATCGTTAAACTATTCGAAGATGCGAGGGAGTCTCAAACGCAGGATTTCGATATTATCGACGTCCAGGTTATCTCTCTGTCTGTGTTGCGTGGATTAATCACAATTAGGGTCGACGTTTAATCGCTATCAACCTCGAATACGTCTATCGCGAAAATGCGACGCTACTTATTGGCCAAGTTAATACGAAGATATTGGCCACGATAACTGCACGTTACGCGTACAGCACGCGAACGTTTCAATCTGGATTTTACAGAAGCTGGTAGCTGTAGGTTTTACGCGAGGTTTTCGTTTATGGAAACTATCTTTACGCCCGCGAACCGTCGGGCCCTCGGGAATTGCAAAAAAGATTCTACGTTGACCGCGAGTAATGTTTCCCTTTCGAAGCTCGCATTCCGGGCGAGGAAGAACGCGCGACGAAGCGAAACCGAATCCCGTGCCACTCCCTTCAGCGGTTTCCTTCCGTCGGCCTTTGTCCCCCGCGAAAATCGGGGTGGAACGAAGGAATCGGTCGAGGGTGCGCCCGGGGTGGACAGCGATAAAATATTCAGGGACGCACGGGGGTAATATTTTACGTAGGAAATCGGTCGGTTGATTTTTATAATACTGGTCAAATATAGCCAGGGGAGAGAGCTCAGCAAGTACACCCGGGGCCCTCCGCTCGTGTCTGCCGTCGCACAAAGGGCCACGGCATAACAAATAGATGTATAAAGGGTCAATAAAGCCCAAGGTGGGAGGAGAAGCGTCCGCCGACGGGGGAGAAGACGGTTGCGCGAGGTGGAGGGCCTCCAGAGGCAATGACGGGGAATAAATCTGAACTCGCTTTTGCTCTTGGCCCCGCAGCGGGACGTTAAAAATCAAGGGTTGACGGCCACGGCCGAAAGTAGATGGCACCCCTTTCTACTCGATCATCGATGACCAACGATCATCCGGTGGCGAATTTCGCCTCCGCGGATATTGTAATAACGCGGTAATTAATTAGTGCTGCGGGTTGCACTTTTTTCTCGCCGGCGCTGCTCAAGGGTTGTTTCATCATTTCGCGTCGACCACTGTACATCTCGACAGAAAACATTCGCCGGCGAGTTTTGCAACAGCATTTTTAGCGATAACCGATGGCACTTGAAACGCCCGCTTGTAGAATCAGCGCCGCGCGGAGGGATGAATTTCAAGCAAATGGCAACTGCTCAGGTAAATATTAATGCGAGCTCTTGAATGCGTTTCCGCTTTATTATCGTGAATATCGTTCCAGTATCTGCTATACTATATGTATATTGTTGTACATCCAGCAATAAGTTAAACGTTTCCTCTGCATTCAATTTCACGCTTGCCGCGAGAAATATTATACCGTTACTGTCATCCTCTTAATAGGCAAATATCCAATAATGGGGAAAACAGCGACGCCATAAAGCTACATATATTTCTTCGTCCCACGCGTACGGTACACTGTACCTCTGCCGAGACGGCGTTCTCTATCTTCAGCGATGTATCCAAGATTGTCATCCAATCTGGATGCCAGGACAAAATACACGGACGTACATCACGTTTATGGACCGCCAGAGGTGGCCGCGTTTCGAGGTGTCTATAAATGTACACCATCTCGAGGTCATTTTATGTCCTTTAAAGCAGAGTATCCATATTTTTTCGTGCTCGTATTCCTATCGCGGAATTGGTCTTCCGGGGTTTCGAAGGGCCGGGGCGCTGTCTGTCCTTTTCTACCACTTGCCGGCGTCCCCCATGCCCGCAGTGATTTCCTCCACATGAAAAAGTCGAAATCGGCGTGGAAAAGCGATGCCTCCCGTCCAATAAAACGGCCGGGGATGCCGCATTGACTCGATAAAAAGGCACTTGGTGGCTATCACCGCCGGCGGCCAATGTCGCGGGGAGGGGAAAAATATGCGTCTTGTTAGACTCGCTTTGGAAATCTGTTACGGGGTGACTCCCTGTGAAATCGTTTCAAAACCGTGACCGCAATATATTGGTATCTATAGACAATTGCTCTTCCTTCCCCAAGTGGACGTTTCGAGACGAGAAAAATTGTTTCCGCAACAGAGACGTCCGCTCTTAATCTTTACACTGACGACGATATGTCGCTCACCTGAAGCGGAGTGTTCGATGAAATTCGTTCGAGGGGGGTGGGGAGGTGGTATATAAAAATGCAACGAGAAAAATGAAGAAAAAAGGCACCCCTCCATGTTTTCATCGGGACGAATTTGAACTCGTTAACTCGAACCGTCGATTCGCGTTAATTCATGCAAATATATATTTTGCTCGCCCGCCGCGGGGACGAAAAACCGAGCGACGTTTTTTCCACCGCGTCTTTTCGGTCCGACGCGAGTCGCACTCGCGCGTACGCCGTTTTCCGGCTTTTCCGTCGCTCTGTTCCTTCCAATTTCTCTTCTCGTTTTTCCGGTTAGTATCCGGTGCCGGCGGAATCGGCATAGCCTTGAAAAACATGCCCGCGCTGGGCCCGCTAACGAATATATCTTCATCCGAAAGATGAACGAACGCGTTGCTCTCCGATTCGACTGCGGCCGAACAATCCCGGCCACCGCTGCTCTCTGTTCCCGTTGCCATTTCGACAGAAGGTCCGAAAATATTTATAGAGGGAATCAATATCGCGGGTTCCGACGCACGACGAAAAATCAAGATGAATAGGCCGGGGCGGAATCGCGTCGCGTTATAACCGAGCGGCCCGTCACACGCACTTTTCCCCAATTTGCCCAACAATATGCAATAATATTAAAATTAATGGAGTGGCCTTCGTAAAAACATCGGTCTGGGCTGTTCTCCGCTCCGGGCAGTTTCGCGACTCTGGTTGAAAAAAGAAGGGAGAAGGAATGAGAGAGAGAGAGAGGGTGAGAGAGGGAGGTAGAGATAGAGATAGAGATAGAGAGAGAGAGGGAGGGCGGTCCGCGTTCACCTGAACATACGCAGAGAAAGATGAATCTAAGCCAGACTGCAAGGGAATACGATGAAGCGTATGTCGCGAAAAGGGACGCTCGCGGGTGGAATCGAGAGAGTGATAGTACCGCGAGAGCCCACTCGTAATAATCTCCGCTAATTTAGCTTCTGGAATACGGTAACTGTATCGTTAATATTCTGAACCCGCTTAATAATAGATGTTGATGCGCCATTTGGGCCGATGAGATTTCGAGCCGGAGTTCGAGACTGAAGTGGACCCAGGCCATAGCCCTTTGGTTCCAACCCGGCCTGATGCTGCCTCGAGGATACACGGATATCCTGCAGGAACGGCTCGTTTATAAATATTACATCGATGCCGGTTTATTGCCGCCTCTCTCTCTCTCTCACTCTCTCTCTCTCTCCCGTTCAAGTGCGTTTTCACGCGTGAGGAATCTTTCGCCGTTCTTCGGGGATTCGGCTTCGTTACGCATAGAAATTGTGCTTTAATGGATTCATTCCGTGAACAGAATTAACCGTCTTGTTTTTTGCACTCGCCTGTTCGCTGTCCCCATCAGCATGGTTATTGTGCGTCCGCGATTCTGCCTTGGGCGCTTCGGCGAAACGTAATTCGGATTGTTTTGCAAACAGTATCGTTGTTGCTCCGTTAATGCAATAACTATCGAACGATAGCTGGGGCTGGCGTCGCGAAAAACGTATTTCGGTGTGTAATTGACAATTGTGTGGCGAAGTTTCGCAATGCTGCAATGATAAAGCATACCGAATGATAGTAGATTGTTATTAATATATTGTCATCGGGAAAAGATAAACGAGCGATTATTGGCCGAATTTGGAGAACGATACGTATAGTCGTGGGTAGAAACAACAGAATTAAATGGCAACGTGATAAGCGTGGTTATTATTCGAACGAGTAGTACACCCTTTGTGTTAAGTTATATTTTATTTATGACTACAGCGGGGTACCGTATAATCATCTAATTCGTTCTAGAACCTCGTTCTCTGTAACTTGAAACCCTCTATGACAAAAGGGAAGTGCCTGCAAATTTGCGGGTTACAAATTCAATTTGTTATGTTTAAATTTTAGGCGTTGCACACGTGCGTAAACTTATAGCAAAATCAGAAGGAAGAAGATGAGCATGAGCTATCGATTCGACAACTTTTGGCGAACTGTCCGTTCGTCGTGACATATTCGTTCGTTGTGAGCGCTTTGATTTAATGCGAGGAACTGTTCGTTATAGGATAACCCCACCGCATATCCTCCGGGCGCGTACATTCTTTGTGAAAAAAATAGAAAACGATGCAATCAGTTCGCACAAATAGACTTGAATAATAATAACGATGTTTGCTATGCGTCGATTTAACAATCCACTCGATCGAGGTACCTAAAATTACAATACTAATCGTACCCGCAGCTTGCTCAAACAATTAATATTCCGCTAATTGTGTTCTCTCGATTTAACAACAGTTAGCTTCGTTAATAGAACGATATATTTCGTCTTAATTAACGGTACATCTATGAAAGCACTACAACTATGTAACTAACTATATTGGGTTAAGGGTTTAAGCAGGTCCGTTTAGTATTTTAACTTTTTTTCTGTACCGGGTGAGATTACGTATTCCCCCGTTAGTCCATTATAGTCTTCGAAGCGCTAGTGTCAGTTACAAAAAAGCCTGCGCGTTTTATAAAAATCGCACTACCGGGTAACCGATTATAAAGATTCAAGCAAGATACATTGTTGAAGAGATGCAATAGCGACAAATATAAAGAAAATATACCTGTATATTAATCATGTTTAAACCGAATTGCTGTGCGGCATCTTATTCATCACGAACGAAGATATTTTCCTGCCGATACAACGTCGTAAAAGCAAAGAGATTGAAAATCAAAATTGCATCTTCCGCGAAAAATTTTTACACGCTTGACTCAGCAATGTATATCATTCGTTTCTATTTATTTTTTTTACTTTCGATATTACCCATTTCAATTTCGTAAAATCATTTTCATCGACACATTTCAAAGTGCGCCACTTTGAAAATGAGAAAAATTTCGTAACAATATTTCAATCAACGACTCACATTGCCCGGCGCAGTTGAACGGCTTAAAACTCAAGAGGCGTTGCCATCCGCGGCTGATCCCCGTGTCGTTCAATAATTCAGGGGTACATCGCTAGCTGGACGAGGCATGTAAGCATAAATGCGAAAGGGATGCGTGGATTGTAGTTAGAGAAAGAGGCAGAAGGGGCAGGAAAGAGTTCAAGGGGCAAGGAACGAGAGAGAAGATAGAGTCACGGGTTACCTCTTTGGTCAGGCAGAATATTTCGCCGGGCGATGTACACTGCATCTCTCCGGGGATTATCCCCGAGCAGAGTAATTTTCCAAAGAGTACCGTTATGGGAAACAGTGAACAAATAGGACGTTTATTGGCACACTGATGCCCAGTCGATTGGAAAAGAAGCATTGCACTGGTTTCCTTCTATAATCGTATTGCCGAGCCCACTTCCATTACTCCTTGTACAATTTCTCACATTTCTGTCCATTCATTCATACACTCGCACAACCCCCCGCTGTCTGGGGATTTTTTTTGCATGAGCGTTCACTGTTTCACGCGGCATTGAAACGGATAAAATCGGTTTTGTTAAAATCGCGATTGTTCGTCGCATTAACGTAACAATTAACGGCACTGATTAATTGAATGGGGATCAAAAGTTTATTGATCGTAAAGTCACGAATCTAGTTCTCACGTTATCCCATGGGTACGCGTATCACATTTAGAAATCGTCGTAACGTTCCAAATTCGATTCGTCCTGTGAACTTCACTTCCTTTTTAACGTCTGAACAGACGCAAATTGATTTATTCGGAACTTCCAACTGTCTGCATGAAGTTCACTTGATTATTCGTAACCGCGCATTGCATATGAATGATAACGTCGACGTGAATCGATGGACGAATTAAAAAAACGACGGAACGTCGAGCACATGGAAATACTTGCGTCCGGATAGTATCGTTCGCAAAATTCGCGAGATCGATTTCTTCCGTTGACGTCTCGCAGTTGGACTTGACGGCGAAAAGCAAACCTCGCCTCTTTGCGCAGCGGGTTGGTCGGCGAGAGTAAAGCATTTTACGAGTAACATCCCCTGATGGCGACTTTGGACAACCCCTCCGGAGCATCCCCTTGCCGGCATACAAATTCAATAAGCGATAATCAATGCCAGCCCGGCAGCGTAGTCGTCCGAGCAAAAATCGTTCAAACAGTCAATCAAAAGGCCTCACCTCCAACCTATTTTTTTCCTCTCCCGTTCCACGGTTCCTCTTCGCTTCGCACTCGTGCCGCGGCACTTTTTTCGTCCTGTTCCCGTCGTTGGCCGACGGCGGCCCCCCCGTTTCAAACGTAACCAGGTGTCAAAGAACGACAGAACAGTAACACGTTCTCCCGATGAAAAAGGAAGAAGGTGGATCGTTCGCCTGGCCGGGTTTCAGCTCGTGGAACGTAGAATCAGACACGTCGGGGGTCGTCGTTTCCTCGTATCTGAATCTTCTCTGCTGCACCCGGCGTGTAAACAAATTGACGTGTGTGCCGCTACTTCGGATCACGTTTAACGATTTACATTGAGATTTTGCAAAAGTTTTCCTCCTCCTTTTTTTTTTACCGTTGCGTTTGCGTTTAAAGCCGACGTGTTGTAAGGCTTGGTAGGGCTTTGAGAACAGTTATACGCTGTATGCATGGCGTGTGCATACATATGTGTGTACAAATTAGCGAAGGACAAGTTTCAATCATTTTGGAATGATACGAGATCGAATGATATATCGTTGAACGAATTATAGCACTAAAATGCCTATAACGGTAATAAAATATATACGGTAATATACTATATACGGTAATAAAATTTCACTGGTACCGGAGTATCATCGGTGGTAATAACGAAGCAATAACAATTACCAGATTAAACAGCATAGAGGGATCTGCGGGGAATATTTCAATCGACTCTGATTAAGCGATAAATGATAGTTCGGGTAATTCGTTGGGCTCGTATCGCAAACAGAATGTTCGCTTATCCCGGGTGCACGACAAGTGACGCGCTATTTCCAATTCTCTAGGACCCAGGGGACACGACGATTAATAAAAGTATTTAAAAATGTGTTCGCTCTAATACGAATATTTTTAATGACCGACAAACATGTTGCAATTGTCCGCCAATTACGTGCCAGACGTCGGGAACCGAAGCGAATAAATAGATGCTCTTAACGTGATATCCCACGTCCATCGTTTAAATAAATCGGTCTAGACCGCACAAGTGAACAATACCGAATATCAGCATACAAACACGCTGAAGATTTCAGCGAACGAAACGAATGAAAGAAAAATACGATTAGAACGACATCACAATTCCGAACGAATTTCGACCAGTGCCGAAAGATTATACTATCCACTCCGGATACACCGTCGTCCTGTTCTCCGTCAACGAGAATTTATCCTGGCAGGAAAGAACCCGCGACGGAATCCAAGTGTGCGTGCGTCTGAAGACCTCGGGTGGGGGGGTGTGGGTCAGGTCTGGTAATAAAGGGAGACGTGCGGGTCGTGCGCAAATTAACCCGGGTAATGAAAACACAATGAAATTATAATAAACCAATTGCGAAGTTGATTCGCAGTCCTGGAAGGAGGCCATTCAATAATAAAACACGTAGCTACGGTTCGCGCTCGCGTTCGTATCCGCGTTCGGGCTGCACACCTTTTCGTGAACAGCGGTGTACGTGGCCGTACAGGCGAACCGCACGAGCGACGTCTCCCTCTGTGTGTGCGTGCGCTCGCGCGCTCGCGCGACTGTGTGTGCGCGCGTGTGTCTGCAAGAGAATTAATTTCTCGAGAGCCTTTATGCTCTCTGACTGACCAAACTACGGTTTCTACGGTTCGTCCACACCTGCAGGACGTTTCTGTACAGCGGCACGTATGCGGACGCGTAACACGCACGCACGCACACCTTGAGGAATGCCCGAGATCGGTGTACCGTTGCGAAAATACATTTGACCACGCGGCCGGGCTACGCAGCTTCGTACCTGCCGGCGGAAGATTATTACAACGAGCGAAATTTCAAAATACACTTATGGCAAGTGTGCACCAGGGGAACCATATAACACAATGATCAAACACGTAGAGGGCCGGACGTCCCGCTGCACTCGGCCGTGTCATACCGTCGATGTTACATTTGAATTGCATCGAGATGTATTAACATTCTGCCACGTTGGCAGAATTGCCTTCCTATTATTGTTCGAAAAATAAACGGACCAGGTGAAAACTAGCGTGTCGATATTTATTGTCGCATTTTGGATGGAATCGATCGTTCGACCGTTCGGTCGACGCACCAGGTATCGTTTGTATTGTAAATATCGCTTTCCGCGTTCGTTTTTAGTGAAAGTGATTGGCAGACGCGTTTTGCACTTTCGACAATTGTCAATGATAATTTTATCGTTTCGCGTGAGCAACGATCGTTTCGAGTATACAAGTATTTGGAACCTTTCGAATTTTCTAGATTTTTGTCGTTCGACTCGTTCACAAATTACTCTGGGATAAGACAACACTTCGTGTGGTAATTCGTCTGGTGTTCGTGGGGTCATTTTCTCTATTCCCGTTGATTCAACTGAAGTTATTTAAATGATTTTGAATATTCGTGAGCACAGCATTGCGCAGTTTTAATTAAAGGTATGAACAATTTTCAATTTCACAAACGAACGGCAAAACTAATTTTAACAACAGGAATGTTCGCAGAATATTCTTCTCAAATCCAGTTTCGCAGAAACCAAAACGCCCCGTGGACGTCCTCAATGTTCAAACACGTCAGATATTAAAATCCATGTAATGTTAGGGTCTAGGTGTACACGAGCATTCGCAATTTCTTGCCAGAACAAGAAATACTAATTTCGCGCAGTTTACACAAAAACCTGGCATATTTATTTATTAGAATACAACGGTCCATCGTTTATACAGATCCGCGGATTGAAGTACCGAGTTGATTGAACATTTAAATAATTTCACCGCGATGAAAAGTTTCGCGCAAGCGGATACCAGCAATCTCGCGTAGGCTTGAAATTAGCCAGTACAGAAATTTTCCCCACGTGAAAATTCGTTTCCACGTATACGAAGAGGTTGACGTGGGACGGGAGGGTAGGATGCAGGAGGGGGATGAGGATATTAGAGAGGGGATGGCTGGGAGTCGAGGATCTTTGTTGCGGTTGGACGTGGTCAGAGATGAGGAAGGTGGTGGAAAAGGAGATATGTTTTCGCAAATGTAGGTGCGGTTCTCAAGCCACCCCTTATGAAATTATTTCGTCCCTCCGCGAGGGGTGGGGTCGGCGCGCGGGGCTTGCGACCGCGTGTTGGGAAAATAGCAGCGCGGCTGCAAGAATTATTAGAAAAATTAATTATTTTCCCAGTCTCTTAATTAATTTTGCAATTGCTTCTGTGTTTCTCTTGCTACGTTATTATGGCAGTCTTTCCTCAAATGCACGGGGAAAGAAAACAGCGGATGGAACGGTTGGGATATAGGGGCGGACAGAAGAAGGGAGGAAGGTGAAGAGGGGAGAAGCTTTCACGGCTGCCTCGGTTTGCTTGTCTCTTGTATCCGCGTTTCTGGATGTTACTCGTTTGAGTGCTTAAGCAACTTTTTTTGCCCTATCGCGGAATGCTGCCGACCTTTCAGAAACTCGAAAATCTCCGTTCTACGTTACACCTCCTGTATAGCTCGCGACGTCAAGTACAGATGTGACCCCAAGAACCGTCGGAACTTCTTGGGTGCAGGTCAGCGAATTTCGAGGGCGGTTTAAACGGGAATGCGTTGGGAATCGACTCGCGTGAAAAACGTAGACAACAATCGACGCGAAGGCGACACGGAACAACGTACGCGCGAGCGATGCTTCGCCAGTGGATGCGTAGTTGAAAAATTTACGTTGCCTCTGAAGTCCGCCTTTGGAGGGATCAGTTTTTGCATTTATATGATATTGAGATACGCGTATAGCGGATAACGGATGCACGGCTGGCCGGATCATCCCTCGGAAAGTTTTGACTTCCGTTCAAAAGAGAGGAAAAGGATTCTCCGCGAGACAGCGGCCTGCGCATCCTTTCCCCCATTCTGGATTTTTTGCAGGTCTGGCCACGTCTCAATTATAGAAAGCCTTGCTTCGACTGCCACAGACGAATTCCAATTAGTCGCCGGGTGGCCCATGTCGCGGGGACCTCGTATGGGGTTTCCCGGATTCTGTACGAGTTCCTTTCATGGAGCGACTCGTTCATTTGCCTTTCGTCCGTACCTCTTCCTCCACTGCCCTCTGCCACCCTCGCTTTCCACCGTTACCTTCCGTCCCTCTCCTTTTTCTACGCGTCCTCTCTGGCTGCTTCTGTTTCCGTTGAACCAACCAACCTACCCCGGGGGAGTCTTCTATGCTTGCCGGACGCCTGGATTAGTAGGGCGTCAAAGCCAGCTACGAAGTTGTTTCAAAGTAGATACGGCAACTAAATACAACTCCATCTGATCATACAAATACTTTTGCTTCTTTCGTTATTTTCTTTCATACGCGGGTGTATGTTCGTTACGCGTGCTTCTTGTAACCTTTCGAATACCGGCGCGTACCTTGCCAATTTGCCTGTCATGCAGCGGTTGCGCGTTATTCGCGTTTAGTATCCTTCCGGGCATGACTATCGAGATGGATCTATAAGGTGTCACTGCTTGCGTCCCGTAACGATCGAAATGATTTCAGAATTCTAGCCAAGATTCGATCCTGAGCTTATCGTTGAACGTGCGCCAGCTTTTCATTAACAGAGCAAATGGAAAGCAACGTTCACCAGAACGCTGACCAATTCTAAGCAATCGTGTTTCAAAATACCTAGCCGATAATCGATTCCTTACCAAATTAATCCGTGCAGCATACTTCTAAATGCTAAATTCATTACACATGTGTCGCGTATTCTCTATCGAACGAAACGTTCAATCTCCTAAATATCATTTCCGTCGAGTGTCTCGCGAACGATGATCACGAGTCGTCACATCCGAGACGTCTCATTCCTAATCTAATTAAAATCTGACAAAATCCGTCGAACTGGCGAATCTCAATTATCCGAACGGACAAATATTCATCCCGATAGAGGCGAAGGAAACTAATATCGATGCCAAAGGACCTCACGCCGTAACGATCACCATCGATATAAACTAACGCCGCGAGTCTGGACCTTATCTATCATTTATGGGGGGGTGATTCGGAGCGGTGCTTTGCCGTAGGGGACGATAGTTCGCGAAACGGTTCACAGTCGGATAAGTCGACCTTTAATATGCCGTTTGAATCGGAGCTTTATACAACGTTACAGGGAGAGATAACTGTCGGCCTGACGTGTTTGCATTTGAGTGAACCAGAGGGTATTGGATGCATATGTTAATCAGCAATATGGCGTCGAGAAGATATTACCCTGCGCCGTGGCGGAAGACCATACCGCCGAATAACTTGCTTGGCCCCCGTCTCTCTCCCCGTCTCTCCCATTTACCAATAATATATCCCGAATAGAAGTGCACGTGCAACAATGGCGAGCGTGGCCTTCGGTTTTCTGATTCCACGGTTGTTCGCATCTAACTTCGCCGTTGTCCTTCTGCACGGGAATCTGATAGCTTGCCTGCGCCATCAGAACTTGATGACCTGTGTTTCTGGAGGATTGAGTTTAGGGCATTAATGTTTTGATTACTTCGCGACGGCAACGTTACCCCGGCTGGGAAACGGTGGGCAGACGCTAAACGCGAAATTGACTTGCACGCTTGCCGCTGTCCGGTGTATCGATCGAGAATTTGGAAAAACGTGCTGCGAACTGCGTTTATCGTTTTATCGTTTAACGGTTCGAAGACTATGCGATTGCACCCCGGCACCGCTGCACAGCGGATCCTCGATTTGTCGGATCGTGATTACACGCGGACTTGATTATTCGGCGAGTGCAACATACCGATATTACGTTTTCCATCTTATTGTTGCACACTAAATTTTCTTAGAAGGAAAGGACGATTTTAACTTTTATTCCTCCGTTTGAGCAGTGTAGATATCATTAACAGACAACTGCAGTAAAGAATATTTAAGAATGAAGCTTGATATAACGTTGCTCACCAATATTTTTAGCACGCACGAATTACGGATATCTATAGTGGATTTCAAATGTGGCTAGTTTATTCGAAGATAACATACTTTCATTCCGTTAGGAACCATTGGACAAGATGGAATCCGTGTGTCGTACTTCGATAACGCGGAAGGTAATGTAATATTCCACGTTGAAGGCGGGTCTGCGGCCATTGAAAGCGGCCCCGCGACTCAAGAAGTATCTGATTAACTTGCGGCATGGCCGTTCAGCGAAGCCAATGACCAAGAAACCCGATTGTCCGCAATAATGCCAATTCGTTCCGGCGAATCACTCAGCTGGTTGGCCCTAAATTGAAATCCGCATAAGAAATCCATAAGAGAGCATCCTTTGGTGATTACGAGCTCCTTCGACTTTGATCGTTCGGGCGTCGAAAGACGCTTTACCTTCTGCCAGCTTTGCCCCCGATCGTTCGGCTCTTTCTGCGCACCTGTCGCTGTCTCTATCACGCAACGAGACGCCAGTAGGTTCAATCGGAAAAGCAAATCTTTGGCGTTCCCCGTTCCACCCCTAAATACCCCGATAAATTCGTCCCAGACGACGAAGGATTACCTGGCCTTTCAGACCGAGGCAAATGCGTATAGGCGGTAGTCAGGGGATAATCTTTGGCTGCGGAACCGCGAATCCGTTTCCGCTCCCCCGCGTTTTTAGACCCGTCGAACCGGCGAATCCGCCGATCGTCGATTTAGAGGAAGTCGCATAGTCATCGCGCGCAGACGTTCCTCTCGCTCTTGTAGAAATGTCGACGCGAATACGGATAGCTTGAATTAACGTTCACCGATTCCGCATCTGCTTCTAATTAAATAATTATTTCGGACCGTGTTATGTTGGCTCGTGCGTAAAGTAGCCATGCATGTTTTTCATAATTTTTAATAGCCGATAATGGAGCATAAAGTGTTCATATTCGTTCTGGAAAGCAAGGAGATAAAGTTGCGAGGAAACGTCAGTGTTGCCCTTAAGCGGAGAAGCAATAAATGATCTTAGGAGAATCCGTGCGTTCGTCTCGAAATACTTGAAAGCATACTTCCGTGTTACTTGGGTATCAACGAGAATAGAGAAGTATCAAGGCATACGAAAACTCGATACTGTGTTACACAATCGGTACGCGGTTCGTGAAAATTGTAAACTTTGTAAGTTTGTCGATGTATCCTATCGGACGTACAATAATATGTACAGTGCTAAGAAAAATACCTAATACGAATATTGAATATCCGTGGTAAAGATTCGACGTTCACATACTTGTTTGATATAACAAATTTGTCAATTCAAGTCTCGCCAGTGTATTTACCATTAACCTCATAACCGTGGCGTCCGCTTTTTAAAAATTTTAAATGTTCATCTACGTTGCGTGAAAATATTCTAAAATGTCCGTTCACAAATATATTTTGATTTCGCAAAAGTTCGAATTGAAACAACAAATGGCGATTACTTTTCCCGCAATGACCAGTGCACTCGGCATTCACAGCAGAGATGTTAATGAAATATTCCAAGAAGACGAGAATATGCCCAATATTTCCAATATGCCCAACAGTGTCTCGAAAATCAATACCCCGCAAAGTCATAAAACATCGAACTCGAGCTATCGAACGTTCGAAAACGTAAAGCGCGCGTGGCTAATTTTTCGAAGCGTTGCCAGATATCTGAGAACTATCTCGCGATTTCGTGAAAAGACGTGCAGGCTTCGGGACATCGGGTACGACGCATCCCTTTTATCCCGCCCAATCGTTCGCGATACATCGGGGCTAGGCTTACAAGCACACAAATCTCTGGCCCGGTTTACCCTCGGCACGGGTGATTTAACGGGTTTTCCGGGCATCCGAGGGATACGATGCCACCGCTGAACTCTTTTATATCAATCGCAGATTGACCCCGCGCAGAGTCCATTGAAAGAACACGCCTGCGAAAAAACTGTGCGTCCGAGACCCTCCGAGTAAGTGCGAACTGGCTATTTGTCCCCTTTGCCTGTTGTTATTTATGTCGGCGTACAAATCGTGCGGAAGCGTTAGCTGTTCGAGGGAATTGATTTTAACTGTTCGTCCGCAACGACGAAATCCAGTCGGAAGGATGTCCCGATTGATATTATTTTGAACGGATGGCAGAATCTGCGTATGTACTTACTTCCTCGTGCTATTTTTTGCTTCGTGGCAGATTATCAACGAAGGATTTCACGTGTGAAATCGTGGCGTCATTTTATTATTATCGTTGTTATCGGTTAATAGTACAGTTATCAACTCTGCGCGAACACGCAAACTTGTTTCATTCCGGGCAAATTTGTTGAAGTTATCGGTACTTGATCGAATGTGTGTCCTTTCGCGTCGATTTTCTTTTACCCGGAGGAACCGGTATTGCGCCGAACGCAGTGCGATTGAATTCTTCTTGACAGAGGTACGTACGCATGATTAAGCGACGCCAGTTGGAACGCAGAATGAATTATTTACTTGGCCGGGTTAACGCGACAATCGGTTAACAACGTTCACGAGTCTGCGTCGCGCAAGAGATTACGTACAACTGCGCGTGCCACGGCAATAAAATTAGAAATTGGAAGTGCACGCCGCATAGTCGAATGATATATGTAGATATGGAAGCCATTTCTCGTGACACCGCGAAATTGGTTTTACAGTATTGTTAGTTATTGCCATGATGCCTACGCGCGGTGTGTGCTACGGTAGTGTTGCTTCAATAAGGCCGGCTATATCGAGCAGTAATACGGGAGTCGGTTGGTTTTTCTTTTGATGTCCCTACGACATATTTTCCACTCCGCGATTCGCGATAATCCGTTTAACATAAAGTAATAAGCACTCGCGTCGTACGATGCAACGAGCTTTTTCATTAAAATTGAAAGCTCGTGCAAATTGAGGGATTTCTATTTATCTTTCCAGATATTCAGTATACATGCGGGAAAATATTTTATTCGGAGACGCGCGCGTGCCCTTTTAGTACTGCCCTATAGCGATGTATTTTTGTATCGAAAAGCATGTTTTGATGATTCTATATTGGTTGGAACAGACTCTAAGCATATCAGACAAATTCTGAACGTTTATTTTTTAACTTTACTCTCCATAATTTCCTGTTAATTTCTTGAAACGTAATGTTTAAGAAGAAAGCACACGATGCAGTGCTATCTTGGTTAAATATTTTCTTATATACCAGTTGGAAAGCTACAAATCATCTCCGAAGTATTTCCAAGGAAAAGTTTTCAACTTTTTGTCGCAGCGTATTTGTCCGTTGTGTATTCAGGTGGGAATCCTCTTTAAATGATTTGTTTGAATACAATGAGAGGAATTCGGGGAAAATATTTCAGGGAGCAGCAAAGTTATTTTGGAAGCATATCTCCTGTTTGCCTTATTAATTTTTACCAGCAGAGGTGCTCGAGAATCGTTGTAATGTGCAGGAACTACGGTGCTAATAGGACCAGGCCATAAATTCCGCCATGTGTATCGTATAGAAAGCAAACAAATTCATTCCCTTAGATCGTGTGAAATATTTTCTTGCTTAGTCAAACAATTATCCAAGGAGTTCCATTATTACGATCGTTGGTTCGACCGTCCAAACGAATTCTGAACATTCGACTGCCGCGCGAACATTAACAAAGAGAACAAACGAGATTCTTTCAACGCGCTACGCCGGATGAACCACAAATATTCGATCTGAATTAATTCGTAACGCCGTGTACGAATTTTCGAGCGCTATGCCCGGTCTAACCACCGCGTATTCAACGACACACCCTCAGCCCCGATTCTGCTCAAAATTTTCAACCGTCCCTTCCTTTAATGGAATTAATCGACTAACGATACATCGAGTAACGAGGGAAGACGCGAATGACAGAAGACACAAGGAGAGGAACGAACGAACAGGTAAAACGGCGCTGTTGAATCGTCGCCATCAGCGAGGCCTTCCTATCGTTCTGTTCTGGCCTCGAACGAACTCGAACCGAGGAAGGTTGCCGGCGCTAAACGGATTACGTCGCAGTGCTGATGTCGCTCGCGACGCTGATATTAATTCTCTCGAATACATCCGTGCCGGGCGCTGATTGATTCCAAAGTTCTCGCAAGAAACTGCCGTGTGCCGTGCGTTAATACGCACCGAGTTACGTACACGTGCAAGCCCCTAGTTACGTGGTTTAACGCAATAATTCGTGGCTGGTTCTGCTTGGCGAGGGGTGGGAGGCTCACGGAAGCCACGAAAATGCTTCTCATTTTCACGCGGCAGACCTGAGAGAGGCCAACAACGCTAGAAATCTGCCGGCAGCGTTGACATAGAAGACGACTACGGGACGAAAGGTGGAGCGTAAAGATTCGTTAGCGTCTAATTCCGTGCCGCGGGCGGAAATGAACTTTAGGAAAGTGAGCCGTCCAGGACGCCGCCGTGGGAACGCGGCTGAAATATATTTTGATCTGAATAATGGCACCACGCCTTCGAAGGGAGACCGTAATTGAGCGGTTCGCCGAATTGAACCTCTTAACCGTTCTCGCTATTTTTGCCCTGCTATGAATATGGTTCTTTAATGGTTGAAAGAAAGTTTGGTTAACAATTTTCGTTTGATCTGTATATAATAACGAAGTCGTCATTCGATTCGGTGGCTAATCGACATGTAGGTAGCCGGTGGGCTCGTCGATTGTAATTGGTCAAACGTTCCCTTTTGTTTGGAATGGGACAGAACGCTAACGAATCAGTGTCCACGGTTAAAGATGACATCAACAACGAACAAATGCAATAGTGGTGCATTCGTGTTCCGCCAATGTGTAAATAATGCACCAGGAATTAATTATACACAATTAGCGATCGAAGTATACAGGGCCAGGAAGAAGCGAAGTAAAGATTGTTCGTGGTCGAGCATAATTTATTAACACCGTTTACGCTACCTTGGATGGCTGTCAAAAATTATCTATCCCATCTTACGAACACAGAAATGCAACTTTACATTTAAATACATCCTCAAACGGAATGTATCAGAGTCCAGTCATTTGAGTGGTTATTCGATGTTTAGGAAATTCATCGGCTCGAACATTGCGCTATCACAGAAAAATTCGAGCTGCACGTTTCCCTAACGCGTGTGAAATTACAGACACAACGCCTGCCACTGCTCGCCGTGACAAAACATTGCTCTCCAGCTTAATGTCTCATCGATTAACTGTCCTCAGATACTCAGAAAAATATTCACCCTTCACTCGTATCCTCCTTCATTTCCCTTTATATATCGTTCGGCCCTCGCGAAACGTTAACCGCGTCGAACAAAAGTTTCGCGTTCTCTCGGTTTATCGTTCGTCGCTTCAATCTTCGATGAACCTCTGACGAAACGCGACAAAAGATGGGTTACTCCTATAAGAAGTCTGATATTCCTCCTATAGTATTACGCTGCCCGAGGAAGGGCTGAAAACCCTTAAAGTTAGCTTCCAGGGGACTGTCTTTGCCTCTGACCTCGTCCTTTATAAGAATTTGATCCCTCCGACGGATTATACGTATTGCGGTCGATACCATAGTCAAAGTTTTGTCCACCCGCGACACTGCGACAGCACAATCGAGACCGTATATACTTCATCCGCCAGCTTATCTTCCGGCAAACGCGACATACAAACATCAATTCAATGTATGAAATCTGTCAAAATGAATTTCGCTTGGGAGTTACCGGTGACCGTCATTTTTCTTACCGCGACGAATACGATCTTCACGTGAAATATCGTTATATTATTGCCCAGCTACGACGTGTCCACGCATATGTATATTCCGCTTTTCCAACCAACCGGTGGATAAATTTTCCCTTAAACAGGTCTCTGACCGATAATTATTATCGACCAGTAATATTGAAACTTTTATTTGCAAATTGCCGCGCCTCGTAACACAGTTACCTGGTTGGAAAAATGTGTCGATTCGCAGGTACAGAAGTGGGGGGAGAGGGGTGACGAAAATATTGAAGGGGGCCTGAAAGATTGATTATGTTATTCGTATTGCAATCGAGTGGCGAGCGAAATACTTCGTTCGAAGCTGTATATCCTTCCACATTGTAATATACCTTTACGACCGTCGGAAGGCAATAAGCAGTTAACGTATCAATAAAATCAATTAGAGTTACCCTTCTAACACGGTTTATTGTGGGAACTCGATAACTGCGGATTGAACCTCTTTCGTAAATTCCGTTTTCGCTCTCGATCGTGGTATATATGGATCCTTTTATTGCCAGACACGGCAAAGATTGTGTACAGGTGTGCGCACGATAAAAGAAAACTGGTAATGAATTTGTAAGAATTTATTCACTTGGGTGGCGACGATTTTGTGATATGAATATTTTTCTCTGAACGCGAGTATAATTATATCTTTTCAAGAGAATTACGTGCCACGTGTGTTACTGACGGAAGAAGATAAAATATTTTTCACAAATAATGGGCAATCGCAAATACCAATTATAACAGCAAAATCGTGTAAATACTTTTGAGAGGTATTCTCGATCAAGCGTGACAGAACTAAAAAGATATTTACTTTACGAAAGTACTACACTTTTAGATCTGCGTACTTCTGAAAACAGAAACTGAACTTCTGTTCGAAGATGACATAATACGACACGAACAAATACCTTAATGCATCATTACCGAAATAATCAAACAGGGGGAAAAGAAAATACTTGGTTAATTTCAATATCATCCCCTCCTATGCACAAGCGTTTTATCTTTACTTTATTCTAAACGAATCAGATTGCCTACCGTTCCCTCGAACGAAATTCGTTCCTCGTGGCTTTCGAGCCGCTCTTTGATGACAATAGGATATTAAACCATGATTTGAAAGCAACTCGTGTTTTCTGGGCACGATTAATCACGGGGCGGGAGACTTTCCTGAACATCTGTCACGATTTCGATGCAGGAGCAAATTTTTTCCCCGCAGCGAGGATCATGAACCACGGAAGAGTGACGGCCGCATCGAAACGTTTCGAAACTCAGACGGCCGACCATTAGTCAGACACGCGGTGCACCAATTAAATGTAAATGTTTGTTTATGTGTTCGTCGGGAGTCGCGGACGTTTATCGATGCCCTGACATTAACCCGTGCGATTGACGTATACATCGCGAATCCTGGCAACCGAATTACCAGGGGGAAAGTTTACACGTTTATCAAATTAAAGTAAAAATTAATATTCTAAAATGCCAATTTTTCGAATTGTCGTGGAACGTTTGTTCGAACCCGCACTGCCACTTATAAATAAACTTATAAACTTATAAAGTTAAGGAAAAATTGCTGTACAGCTTTCTGTTTGTTGATTTTCTATCCGTAAAAAATATTATGTATAGTGTTAATAGCTGTTTGTCGAAATATATTGAAATGAATTCGCAAAGCATAACGTTTTATCAAATTTCGTCCAGTCGATCGAAATGGACATGCCTCGAGTGTTTCGAAGTGCAATATTCTGTTTTCATTTTGGAATTGAAATGGTACTTTGCTAATTGCTGTTTCCCCACGCGGACGAACCATTTAAGGTTTTAAGCAATGTCGTTTTTATTTTCTTTCTGGCAAACTGTCGTTTCTTTTTAACGTCTCACGACTCTCTTCGGTGTTCAATATTTCGGTACTGAGATTGAAAGATTATGATGGCCGCTCTTTGTCTTCGTATTATGTTGCATATGTTATAAACGCGATATGTACGTATATCCAAGTGTATGCGTGAATTATAATATAATATATTCGTCTTATAATATAATTATATTCACTTTGACACAATATGAACCATGCTTCGCCGTATTACTGTTGATCGTTTTAAAGTTCAACGATTGCTTTGACGAATTAGGGGATTACTCGTGAATACACTCGCTTCAATCGACGTTTCTCTTGTTTCTCTACCAGGGCCCTTTTGCATCTCGGCGCTTTCAAAGGAAGCAAAATGACGAAGAATATTATCCTCCACTAATTTATAATACGACGAAACGAAAAACTATGCCGACCGCGAAAGAGGATTGTTTCGCGTCCCGGAAAAAATTTGTCACGTCGTTGAACGAAACGGAGAAACATTCGTCGAACAATTACATTCGAACCGCGGTGCACGTGGTCCAGAAACAATCCTTGACAGACGGGGCGTAGTTATCGTTCACGGTGAAACGCGTAAACGGAAATGAAATGATGGCTGGGATTTCGGTGTATCCTGCGGATAATTGTCAACCGTGCGAAACACGATTCCCGGTTTCTCACATTACAATCCTTTTTTTTTTTTTAAACGGTTCGTAACGCGAGCATATCCCCGTTACAAACAGAAATATTGAATAATTTTGTGGGATCGGCGGTGCCATTTGCATTCTGCTAATAATCGCTCTAATTGGTTCGCGGTGCCCCGTAAATAGGCTGCATTGAAATTGTTTCCCACATTGAACTCTCGTGAATTTCACGCGATATTTTCGGACGTACGATGGCGAAATGAGTAATTGCGTTGTCCGGCGCGTGACGCATCCGTACAAATGGCATTTTCGATCAATTTTATTCAATCGCGCCGGTTCCAAAGTAAATGTGAACGCTGGTAACGCGAGTCGCGTGAATTATTATTGGGGGACGGCATTAAAGCAGCTGGTTAAGATCAAAGGATCAATAAATGTCGCTCACGTAGCCACGATTACCTGCCGCGACCCGAAATAATCGGGGAAGGATCGAAGTAGGTCGAGATCACCGGATTATGCGGTCAAGCATCGGAAGGTAATTAGATCAAGGAGCAATAAGACGGGTTGCGATTTATGTAGTGTTAAACTCACGGTCAACTACGTAGGCTGACCCTAGGAGACCAGGATCTTTACTTAATTGGAAAGCCAGAGAGTTTCCGAACAGTTTAACTGACCTTCAGTGCTATCATCCGGCCGCCACCCTCGAATATTGCTTCACTGAACCGCCACCGGTCTCCTGTTCCTGGTGATCATGTCGACGGAAGTCGACGCGGTTTTCGTGCAACATCTTTAAGATACGGATGTACGATACTGTATAAGAGGGAGGATATTTATTTCAAGTTTCGAAATGTACGCGAATTAAGTGTCTAATTTTATTTGTGAAAAGGATATATTTTGGTTTATTTGCGCAGTGAAAGTTAGTGCATAATAACAAATATTGGTACTATGATGTTCTGGGCTTAAATTCAATGGGATTTACATATCGCTATTGCTATTCCCTAATTCAATTGTAGATCGGGTTGTTAAGGTGTTCTAATTATCAGTCGTTACTTACACGTTTCGAATACGTGTAGCTGTATAATTGGACATCGCAGTAATACCTTACACTTGCACAGTTCTTTTCTTTTCATATTTTGTGCTGCGTTAATTATTGTAATTTCACCAGACAGAAAATTTTACACACCTTGATAGCAATGTGAAGTGTAAGGTTAGATAGATCTAGAATCAAATGATATTTGTTAATCATTAGAAATATAAACTAAACGAGACTGACCATTGGGCTTCGCAATAGGCTTCGATCTCGAACATCGGTCATACAGTCGAATGAGAATCCCTGTGCTTCAATTGGTCCAATTTCAACCACAGGATTGAGTGTCCCGAATGCTGTATCAGGATGTTGCACGCTTAATCGAACGATCCTTTAAACGGTAGGGACGAGCGCCCGATCGTTTGGTGAACCATTACCCAGAAGCTCGTTTATTCTTACGACGTATAAACCTTTATACACACGCCTATATATACGGGTGTACGTTATCTTTTCTGTGTTTTGTTCTGCTTTCTTAATAATCATTGCCATACAAGGAGTGAACTTTATAAAATATGTAGGTATACAATATACGTACTAATAACTCACTGTGTCGGGCTACTCAAATACCTGTGACATTTAATTGGAAGCTCTTGCTGTCACAGATAATTTGTTGAACGAAAGGTCGTAAATTAAAATGAATAAAAATATGTGTGCGTTTACTGCATTGTCGAACGAAGTTTCCCTCTATGAAATTTATATGCATTAGTCAATTGGCTATGATGCGCAATAAATTTGTATTTCATTAATTTTCTGCACCCGCGTGTTTATTTTAATCATTGCGGCGCGTGGTCAATTGTTCCAAAAGTAAACGCTAGTCACAAATGCCCCTGGCAGCCTATACGACTTGAAAACCATTTAAAAAGAAGCAACTTGTGCCAAAAAAATATTTCTCGACCGACTCACAGGCATTAATACAATTCTATCATTGAAAACTTCGAAATGTTTAATTTCGCGACTTCCCCTCGCGGTCGAACAACCGTTCCTGCTTCGAATTTAATTAATCGATTATTGCACTGATACTACCAAAAGACACGCAGACGTGTCGTTAAACAAATTCCCGCGGTTCTCATCGGCGTATACAGGGTGCCAAGAAAAAGGTTTCAAGTCCTCGAGGGATAATGTTCTTAGTAACAGCACGAACGTATTAGTAACATTTTCCGTCGACAACCTCGAGCGTCGTTCGCCGTCCATAAAAATCGTCTTTACGTCGATGGGATTCATTGGAACGCCAATGTCGACAGGACATTTCGTTTCCTCCCCTCGGCGAGTGCCAGAAGTCCTCGATGTCTCGAATCCTTTTCTCTTAACGCCCTGCGTATCCGCGTTACGTTTTCCAAGGCGCTGCAATATTAGAACCTTTCGAAAGATAGTAACTCGCGATCAGGTGGCTGCATGCCCCGATGCTGTACTCCCGCATAAATCTCCGTGGCGCGTGATGATCGAAAAATATTGCTCGAATATATCAGAGACGTCGGCACTCTTGTACCCCTTCCTTCTGCTGTGCACCCCCTCCTTATCCTTCGATATCGCCTCCACGTATCCCCGCAGGTCGAAGCGGTAGCGATGCCAGGCGTGTTGGATCGAGGAAAGGTATATACGGAGGCGCGCGGTGGGCGCAGAACGACGTCTATATCCTCAGACAATGATATGTGACCCCAGCAATATCAATAATTTTCGCATTTTTCTGCCGCGCTTATTTTCTCCCCAAGTGACGTACCCTAATGTAGTGTCAGACACGGCTGCGAATGCCGCTACGATAACCGATTTTACGCCGTCTTACTGTTCGTCCAATTTTCCCGAGGATTTTTCTTCCTTAAAAATATTTCGTCAATGTATCTCAGGTCTCTGCCGCATTCTGTCTACCGAACGCGACGCGAACAAAATTCGTCAGGGTTGTGCCACGTGCATCCAGGACATTGGACGGTCATTTTTTGCATCTGGAAGATCGAGTAATGCGAGTATGGATAAATGAACGAAATATTGACGGCGCTCTTCCTATTAGTCGTAAGAATTTCCTTGCAGTTATGGCTAAGGATATGTACGAGTAGTATTTAATATTATCCTTTTAGAGGTCTTTGAATTCTTTGAAGACTACTCGTTGAATTCGTTCTTTCCTTTCGTTAGTTATTTTGGTATTTAAAAATTATTACTTATTACTGCGAATTATATTCGAGAAACATCACTCCTCCAGTTATAACACTTTAACATAAAGAGATTCTTCCGACTAAAGGGAGACCAATGACAAGAGAATGTGGTCGATCTTTCTGTATATATGTCTTCAGAATTTATTGCCTGGAACCTTGCAACCCTACTCGTCACGCATCCTCCCCGTTCCTCGCCGTCAATAATAACAATAATAACAAAGAGTACTTTTAAAAAACCGGTTCTGAAGCACATTTAAAATGTCAAATGTCAATGTCACGTAAGGTATACCATTTGAGGAACAAAATCGCCGGAGATTTGTTTCCAGAAACCTGTATTTGCAAACTATCGATTTGACGAATATATAAAAAGTACATATCTCTGACAACGTTGTTCATCTTATTAATTTGCCTAAAGACATGAATAATAATCAAACCGCTGTGTGATCCTAATTCGATGACCAGGGGCTGTAGTTCGTATTTAAAGTGTTTGTTTGTAATGCTCTTGCAATTATCGTTCCTCTTATCGTAGAATCTTGCGCTGTTATTAACGCGAGATAGGATACCATATTTCATTGCATTTCGTCGTCATATTTATTATATATGACGATTAAAGATATCGTAAACTGTGGACATGCAGAATTTATTACAGAAGTAGAAGCCACTGCTCGTCGATTCCTCTACTCATTAATATTTTCGAGATCCTCGATAAAGCTACGCGATCGATAATATTTTTACGAACAGTCACTAACCAACTAGTACTAACTGACAAATAATGACGGAACATCGTGTAACGAAATATCAGCAAATACATATGAAACGTAATACCTATAATCCTGGGAAGGCAGAGTGTGCCTAGGCAATTGGTTTCCACCAGAGACACGCGATCGAAGGCAGCATCCGAAGATCGTTTCGTTTACCGGGGCCGTTAATGAGGGAGAATAATAGTTCGATACCAATTAGCGAGAAACTGCCCTGTAGCGGTGTTTCGGCCATAAAAAGAAACTGCCGTAGGTAAGTAGGTATGCCTCTAGCATTAACTACCCCCGTGGCCAGTGGTATGGCAGGACCACGTCGACCACTGTTAATTGAACGCACCGGTCGTAACAACCCTCCCGCGTCCTGCAACCCCCTTTTCCTTCCCCCGTGTCCCTCCGTCCTCGTTTCTTTTACACGACTGTTGCGGCGTCCTCGGGCAACATCGTCGTTTCAAATCTATACCACTTACTTTTATGGTTTCTAAGCCTAGTGGAGTGTACACCTTGTACTCTTTCCACGGGGAATAAAATTCCATGGACCCCTCGGGAGAAGAACTCCACCCAATTTAGCCCACGCATCGTTTCGTTGTTCTTGAGGGTGTCCTTCTGCTTTCTTTTATTCCTCGTTCGCGTTTGTTCAAACTGCATTGACCGTTCGTGCCTCCGTTGCCGATCGCGACCGATCGCGGTTCCCTTAACGACCATCCCGAGATTCAAGCACCCTTGCTTCTTAGTCCATGGACACGGCGATCGTTCGTGAATTTTGTGCATTAATCAATTCGTTGTGTCGTCCATTCGACGAGGTCTGCCGTCGTGACGACGATCGGTACAGTTTCGATGGAATATTTCGTAAGGATCACGTTAACTATTTTCCCACTTTCCATTGGCAGCTATGAAATTTTTTAATGTATAAATCGGTAAACAGTTTTAATTAATGAGCTAAAACGGGAGACTTTATAATTTCAGCTCATTGATTAAACTGTTCATCGATTGGCATTATTTCAGTCACATTAATGCCGTACTGCATTTACTAATTATCTTCGTATTTTCATAACCGCTTCCGCATTTATCCGGAAGATTTTCGTGCCGAAGAAGCCCCGGCGCTTGAATCGAATAACCCTGCCGCGAAAAACAGACGACAATCATATGGTTCGTGATTATGCAAGGGGGATAATTGAATTAGAATTTTCTAGGGATTTGGGAGCGCTTCTTCCCATAACCGCGGCGGAAGGAAATAGGGTAGTTTTCCTCCATTATAAAATCAACTAAAACCATACGTGACAAAAAGGAGAGTGCCGGCGCTCTTCTCGGAATTAATTTAATCAGAATGAAACGAGCACGGCTAGCTGTATCTTTAGCTTCGTAACAATAGCCTAGAATTGAGTGGACTTGGGATAATATTATGCAAATCGAGATTTTTCTTCCAGCAAAGTATTAGTTACCCGGCTGCGTATCCGATTATCTATTTATTCTTATCATCTTTTTCGGTTTATCGTACGAAATTATCCACCCGCTTCGTTAAATTGAAATGCTTCTAGCTTGTTGTTAAACAACGCAAAGAGAGAACAGTTTGACATTTTTATCTCTTGGGGTATTCGCAGCACGGAACGCAACGTATACGATCGGGAAAATATTAAAAGTTCAATTTCTCGAATTGAACGACCATTTCTCGCATTAGACATTCTTTAGCTAACAGTTGTGAGATAAGTTCGATAAAGACTGAATTGAAATTGGCACCTGCAAGGTGTCGCCCTCGAAATAAACGAATTCTCGAAATATTCCATTCGAAAGGGCAATCGTCCGACTAGAGGAAAACCACAATAATCTTTAGATTTACTCTGCATCTTTACTCACAATCCATTATAATATTATCATATTATTCATTGCAATGGCGGTCGAACTTCCTAATACAATACATATGTATTTATACATACGATATAGGCGTATGCGATAGGAACCGACAATGAAACAGAAACTTGTATCACAAACTTGAAATTCCTATTCTTCATAAATTCGTATCTGAACACAGCGTTGGGTGGAGGCAATGGTTATTTCTCCATTCATGTTATATTGTTGTATCTCGCCATGAATCTCCGCTGATTATGGCGAAATGCTTCGCGTGACATCGGCCTTTATCGGGAATGCATGTCCGTTCAAATGAATCGCGGACGCAGCGGAAGAGAGTAAAGCGTGTCTCGCACCGAATCTTATCGTGCATCGTTTTTATCCCCGCCGGACAACCGATTTCTTTGCAACATCGAATACCCCGGCGATGAAGCCTGCCGATTAAGTGCTAATTTTATCGTACAACTATATAGGTGTTTTATGATCCTGCAAATACAGGAATGCGAGGGACGCAAGCATTACACGATTTTTTTTAACAAAAAAATTAGTACGCCTTGAAACGTTGAAATACAAGTTCGTGGAATGCCATTAAGTGTCTTAGACAACGCGGAATATAATACTAGCGGATCAGGTAATTGCTTGAATAAGTATGTGGAACCAATGAACGACGAGTGCTGGTAAATTTCAACGCGGTATTTGTACGACGTGGCTTCAAAGAATTTACGAAAGAATAGACTCGTTTAATTTACTCGCGACAGTCATATTTATTGTCAGGGCCCGACAAAAGTGCATCTTTTGAGCTTCGAAACTATAAAATGAGGCACGGTGGACGGGATGGGCGAACTCAACAAAGACATATTTTGCGAGAAACGCGTTTGAAACGTTTTCCACAGGGACGCACTCAATGAAAAGTTCTCCCGTGTTACATTAACAACGACGATCGCGTAGGCTGTTGAGTTCGCCCGTACTGGCGGCCTTGTAAATGCTCGAAAGTGTTTTTCATTGTTTATAAGATCATACTTTGTACAGGGAATGAGGATGATCTCGCCGAATGAAACCACGTTCATACGTGAGCCGCTCATTGGCTAAAACGTTTAACTCCTCGAGACAAAAGTAAAATATTTATTTATTTAAAAAATTAATTTTATCAGGAAGTATGAAAAGCTGATTGTAAGTCAATCAAGCACTTCGACGATAAAGTTTAGAACAATTCCAGCAACGGTGTCAAGCGATTTGGTTAATGTGCGGCTCATGTATTGAATAATCCAGATCAAGTTGTCAATGTAAAAGATTTTTAACAAACTGTCGAGCAAGCCACTCGCACTCCAATCACCTCGTATACACCGTGCCGCGAACAAAATTCGTCGATGCACCTCCCTTCTGGTTGAATACCAATTTCCACGAAAGTTATCGTCGAGAATCTCTTATCTTCGCAGCAAGAGGTCGTCCACATTGAACTGAGTTTGCGTGTAACCCTTCAGGTCAGCCGCGGAGTGCATTAGCGGGGTTTAAGGCATAAGGCATGAATGAAAAGGGCCGGTGCATCGCGTTGGGTGGTTTGTTCGCGGTTGGAAGGCCCGCGCCTGCCACAGGCAGAAAAGTTTACGAGCGCCTCTCATATCTTGTGCACCTTTTCCTTTTTTTCTCGCTCGTATATCAGTCGGTGCGGTTTCGAAATTATTTTTATGTCCCGTCATCAAAGGCTGGCCCGCGTTACGAGGACGCGTGCGTGCGCACGCGTTTTTTGTCCAAAAGAACCGGCGGAGAAATTATGCAATCCGTTGCCTTCATTGAACGATTTCCACATGAAATCCACAGATTTCCGATATTGTTGAATAAACTGTCCTGAGATCATTTAATAAATTTGCCAAGTTAATTGGCTGATGTCTTCGTTCGGTTGACATGAACGAAATATACAATAAGAAAGTGTCATGAAAGTGTTAACAGTTGCACGAATACTATTAATCATAGTCTATCTATATTTTGCATGTGACACATCGACAATATTCGAATATTGACATAAAATATCGAAGATCTGGCCGTTTAAGAATTTAGAACGCATACGTCGGAGAATAAGGTAAATCAGTGTTCTAAAAGAAACAGCGGCTTTCAGTTTCAGTAATGAAATGTAATTGTCGAGAAGCATCGCAGAATAGTGAAAATAATAGTACCCACTTTATAAGATCGAGCAGCTTAGTCAACGAACTGCTGTTCATAAGTGAAATTTGCCAGTTCGTTTAGCACCTAACTATAAGTGCAGTGTCATTGGTCTATACATTCCTCGTCAGCTGGAAGAGCAGATAAAATTGTAATAATGTTCATAGATGTATTTGCGCCCTTTATGATCGGTTATTATTGAAAGGAAATTGTTACAAGGGAGAGAATCAGAAATATAGTCCTGAAGGGACGACGAAATGAAAGGTTCTTTCTTATATTGTCACCGTGGATTGAACGACTACCCTCTAAGCCACCACTACCTTTCATCTGATAAATCAGCAGCCGTAAATAACTTCGACCGCTCGAACCTTTATTCTCCCAATCTTACGAACGAATGATGCGAGGAGATCAATCGAGCGCAGTCACTCCTATCTCTTGATTTTGATTTCACACAAAAATAAAGATATACAGATTTAATAGAGTGCCGTGTTAATCTGTTTGCCTGCTGTTATTCTACTATTATTCGATTCTCGAAGACACTTTGCATGAAATATATTCCTGGAGAAGACAAATTTAATAACGATTGCAGCTCAGGTATTAAGTTCGATATTGTTACTGGTATATATCCGTGGCTATCTGCCATCCATAATATTTATTACCTAGTATGTACACGCACAAAATTAACCATTCATCTCCGTCAAAATTCTCCTACTTTATTGGTATCTAATGAAATTTGCAGTTTGATGCTAGACAATTACCATATTTTCTCCCTAAAACGAAAGAATTATTAAAATACAGAAGAAGTTACGTATGCACGTATGCCTGATACGTGTAATCTAAAGCCGACAAAGCAAACAACAAATGAATCTCGCGAAATTCACCAGAAAATACCAACAAGCCGACAAATATTTGCGCAAACGAATTTCGGTTGCGTTAAACTCGGTAAAATGTTTGCCTTTCAAATAATTCCTGTGGTGCGTCGAAGTCGAAGCGAACGGTGTAACTGAATATGAAAAGGACCGGCGATGTAATTGATACAGTAAACGCATTTTCGTCGGGTCTTCGTTGCACAGGAAAGATCTAGGTGACGCATAGGCGAGGTCCGCTGCAAAAAGGGAAACGCCATAAGTGGAAGCTCATGCGTCTTCCTCGGTTCCCAGATCGAAGGGTCCTTCAGCGCGTATATATCGGAGCTCTCTCCTGGTATCACGCTGCTGGAGGCATGTTGATTTATACCAGTGCTAAGATTTATGCGGAAGAAACGCGCGATTGAGTCGCAACACGGCGCCGAGTTATCGCGAGTGGGTAGAAACGACACCGCGAAGAAAGGCTGAGCGGCTCAGAGGGTGAATCGAAAAACAACGGGACGGTGACTATCGATCGACGCCCGCAAAACATTATCGAGAAATTTATGAACCTCCTCCCAAAATATTGCACAATACGTGCGCATGACAGAAGTTTCAGGATACGAATTGTTCTCGCGATCGACGGCAGAATGGGTTGCGTTATTTCGGCGTGCAAGTGATATCGCGACGGTGTTAATTTCCTTAACCAAGAGTATATATATTTTTTTTTGTTAAATTTATTTAACGACGCATCGACGTTTAGTCATTAGCGACTCTTTGGGGTAGAGTTATATCTCTTGGAGAAGTTTGGTGTCCTTTAGAAATTTTGGGATGTCCGTTGAGTGGTCGGTCTTGTGACGTTAAGGCTGTTAAAGGATCTAGCTTGTATCTCGATCTTTGGTTGATGTATTTTATGCATTCGAATAAGAGGTGTTTTGTTGTTAGTGCCTGATTACACAGGTTGCGTTTTTTTTTTAGTAGGTGTTCATGGGTAATTTTGCAGTGTCCCGTTCTGAGTCTTGTCATGATTACTCTTTCCTTCCTGGTCGTGTGTTGGATGGGTGTCTGTTGGAAGAAGTTCTGTAGAATGTCGTGGGATTTCGCTTTCCTTGTAGTAGTCCAGAGTATGTTTGAATGATTGAAGGCACGGTCCACATTGCAGTATTTCTCGTGCATCGTCATGTATTCTAATTTGATAATTATAAATCTCATGTTTCTTCATGGTCTAGCCCGAATTTCCATTTGAATTGTTCATTATTTTCGACAATCATTTTGGCACATCGTAATATTCATAAACATTTGAACGAATGCCCAAGATGATATTACATTAGTTGATTATGAACATTACTACTATCTCAGGCGTACGAAGGAAAATTTAACGTACCACGATAATCTATTCGTCAGTAAATAAAAAATACAGTTCCTCACAGGGCAATTAATAAATAACAAAGGTATTCCTATCCTGTTGTCAGTCTTTACCCAGTTTCGCCGAAACGGTTAAAATATTTCGGTGTGCCGTATCCTATGCATCTTTTGACATATCTACAAAAATGTCCCACCACTTCTTAAAACAGAAATGAACAGTCGTCTCTTCAGTGCATCAAGAAACGACGAATACCCAAGAAGCTAAAAGAAAAATGGACTATTCGCGAAGAATGACAATACGAAATCTCATTCATTTCCCCGTCAATCCAACGCGTTAATATCCCTGATCAACGCGTGTCCCGCGTCGTTCGCTTTATCTCCATTAATCAAATATCCGTTTGAAAAGTAAAACGTCACCTTACTTTTGAGTGTTTGAAGAAACTTTTCCGAAATTGCGCGTCTCCTCCCCCGTTTCTACCGGGGCAAGTTCAGTTAACACCGAACCGCTGCTAACATTTGGCGAACGCTAACAATGGTAGAGTTGTTAAAGACAACGCGGCCGCAATTTCATTGCCGCGACGAAACGCGAGTAATGAACGGCACCGTTCGCGAGGACCGCAGGTCCGTTTATTGGCGCTTTTACGTAACCGCAAGACACGGGCTTAAAGACGCCGACAAAGTCTTTTAATAATTGCAATTAGACCGCCACTCGATAATAAATATCAATTAATATGGCACCGCTGAGTAATTTACACTACGTTCATTGCCGCGTTGACTTTTCACTGAAATCTATTTAAGTCGTAATGACACTTCCGCCTACGAGATCTTTTCTCGCCAGATTCTTCTACGCGCGTGCGGGACAACGCTGCCCGTCGTGCACGAGCTGATTTGAGGGAATTGGGGAAACAGTGAAAACGAGTTGCGAAGGACGAACGTGACCATAATTATTATTATGTCCGTCGTCGCGCGGTGGAAGAAGAGGCACGACAACCTCGGTAACAAATATGGTACAAGGAGTATTGCTTTACAGATTCATGGGCAGGGTGCATAACAACGATGAACGTGACAATGTTATACACCAGGATTAGTCGTGGACGATCCTTGTATCTCGACGAGGGAAACAATTTTCTGTTAAGAAAATATAGTAACGCAACTTTACTGTCGCGAAGTTTCCATTGTGGCAGGGATATGTACTGCGGCAACGGCCGAATGTTTTTGCTTTCTGTTTTTGTTTTGTATAATTGCTTTTCGAAACGGCTTGCTCAGCCCCACTCGCGCGCAGACAACTAGTTGTTATTCTTTTTTGTAATTCCTAATATCAATTGCTCTGGCTGATAGTCGCAAATGTTTACACTAATTCAGATTACCAGAAAACGTCGAGCGCAGTTGATATTTTGTATTTTTATTTTCGATGGTATCTATTAACAGATTTGTCGCAGAATAGTATCCGAATGCGTATGAAGTACTGGCGTCTTTGGTCTTCGAATTCGTTGCTCTTGCGTGACATTTCTGAAATTCCCGAGAAGTCGAAATTGCAGGAAAAAAGGAAAAGCATGAGATAGAGGAGCGAGCAGGTATTCACTGTTCGAGAATGCATTTACCCATGGGATCCATGAATGCAAGCGCTATTAGCCCCGAGGTCGGTTTTCTTTGACCCGTTATCGGATCGAGAATGACGAACGACCGCAGATATCCACTAGTCGAGGTAATACTTGAAAAACCACAACAACAGTGTACCTTTTAATGGACTCGATAAGACAGTCCAGACCTCGATTATTGGTAGCTATTACTTAGCGCCCGATAAAGCAGGTAGCAGTTATTAACGCCAGATTGGTGACAAACGATTCAGCACCGATCTCGCGGCCAAGAATAGACCTGATCAATCTTCCTTCGTTCCTTTCTCTTATCGTCGCGCGTGAACTATTCTTCTCGACTTCGTGACAAATTGGTCGATGGCCCTTAGATTAATGGAATTCTCGAGGCATTTCGTCCAGCGACTTTTACTTGGTAAATGTTTCAACAAGCCGCCGATACTACAAAATAATGTTAATACAGAAGGTGCGAAGCGTTTCGACGTTCATGAAAACGTACAGCATCGTCGACTTGT
Source organism: Nomada fucata (assembly GCA_948146005.1). Classification (NCBI taxonomy): domain Eukaryota; kingdom Metazoa; phylum Arthropoda; class Insecta; order Hymenoptera; family Apidae; genus Nomada; species Nomada fucata. Next base: position 14,443,972 of record OX411275.1, read on the forward strand.
CTCAAGCTACGTATAACGTATCGTATTTTACGGTTTATTCGCTGAATTTATTATTATAATCCATATTAATTATACCAACCGCGTGATTGTTTGATAGATAAAAAAATATTACGTTAAAAATCGTGCGATATGAAAATTTATAATTAACACGAAAAAGGTAATAAGACTTGGCAGGATGGGTATATCTACTGTCTTATTGAAAAGATGAAAACGAAACCTACGTCACAACTGGACGCAGAATATTTACATCCGGCGCCAGGAGAGTTCGCGGATCTTTCCGTACGCCCGAACAGGTGTTAATTAATAGAACCATTCGTTCCTCGGCAGCCTTCGATTTCCATTTTGACAGTAGCACGGATATTAATAATCGGGTCGACAGCTGTCTCGCACGGCGACAGTGGCACGACCAACGTTTTCGCGGAACTGCTAGCAGCGAAACGGACGAAGGGCCGTTTTAAAATTACGAGCCGTGATTAAGCGCGAGCAGGTAGATTCCCGCATGAAAACAAACGGACCTTAACGCTGGTCATAATTTTCTCCGCCGCGATTGGTCACCTGAAATGGTATTAAAAAATTGGCCGGGGGGGTTGTCGCGTTTATCATCGGGGCCGGTGAGCGCGCAAGGGTCACGAATCGGGCCTCGTTTTCGCTGTTGAACGCGCGGAGTCGAAGGTGAGAACGACAGTGCGATCGAGGGACAAAGAAACGACGACGGGGAACATGAAACGGGAAAGAAGGGAGGCCGCCGCGCAGAGGTCCAGGTTGTATTTTATCCTGATGCTCGAACGTCGCGTTTGCAACATGCCCTATAATGAGGAAACTCGGATACGATGAAGTAATATACGCTTAGGCGTTCCTTTTCTCCTCCAACCGGTTGAAATATCGCCGCATTTAGTTCACCTTGTTGTTTCGTTAGTATTCCTGCTTACAGGCCCCGACAGATGTATTCAATAACTACCAAGCCGCGTGCTGGAAGGCACTGACCCTCCCCTTTACCGATCCCTTTCCACGAAGACAAATTGGCAATGCACATTTTTCCACTTCAATTCAGACGCGATTGAAATCCTTGAGAGCAACGCTCAGCCACGTCTTCATTAATCGTTTAGCCCAATGGTTCGCGATTACTCGCCGCTACTTACAGCTTTCCGTGATCGTGGAATCGGCCCACAAACGCATGCGACATGTTCGTTTTCTTACATACCATTGCCCAAGTAATTACATTTAAACACGATCTCGGGTTACGCTTCCACGTTCGCGGTTGAACGTCGATGAAATTAGTTAGTAGACACGATCGGCAGGTCGATATCGTTTCAGGGGGATGATGCACCGACGAAACGAACCATAAATTTTCGCACGGTCCCAAGTCCGCTCCCTTTCATACGCGGACGACGATGTTCAGGAAGCAACGGGATCGCGCGATAACGGAAAAATCGACGACAAAAGACAACTGGCTAGGTGGAAGAAATCTCGAAGGTGGGTAAGGTGTTGGGCCCGAGGTGGTGCGGCGTCCAGAGAAGGGTGTTGGGTCGGCATCCTGGTTGGGGCGGGATGGCGGCGCGGGAGGGGAGGGTGAGCGGATGGATCGGCGAAAAGGAACGGACGGGATCTTTATCGCCTTCGGCTCGTTCAATTCGCATAATAAACAATCCTCTGCGGGAGGAACGGGACGAGTAACCGGAACATATCTCGGTCCCAGCGAAACCGGCGACAAATAAACTATTATCGCCGGCGACAAGTTCTCTCACGCCTGTTTCATGGTGGTAGAATGGTCCCGGCGATGTCAGTGCTCGCGGCACTCTACGTATATAGAATCGGTTGAACGAGTGTAGAGCACCGTGGGCCAAGACGGGACCTTCAAGAGCCTGCCCCACACACCGACATGCGTGAATCAAACGCGAACCCGCCCAGGAATGCTTTACGGACATCGAAACATTGCAATGCTTTATGGTGGTCCGCGGTTGAACCTGATTTATATAAGTGCATTACAGCAACGGGGAAAGTATAAGGGGGTGGGGGGGTGATACGGGGAGGCCGGGGACGGCGAGGAAGACGATCTATCCGTATCCTATTGGTTTCGTGGACCTTCCAGGTTGCCGCTCGAGATTCGAGATATCCCTCGGGTCGGCGGTCATACATCAAGGTAACCTATGTCGATATTTATGATCGTGCCTTGACCGCGCCACGGATAACTTTATCGCCAGCTCTGAATTGATTGTCTCGCGTGGGCGTAAATTCAAGATTTTCCCGAGATACTATTTTATTGATAGATGTAGCCGCGATACGTAACACGATGTGGAATGAGGGGAAAACGCGACGGTTCTTTCTTATTCCGTTGGGTGCAACCTGGCGTATGCGTAGGTACGCGCGCACCGTCGTATTTTATTTTGCAACGTTCGCGCACCCGGTAATCGTGTGATCGTTGACATGTTTCGACTGAGAGTATGTTAATTGCGGGACGTCTCGCGGGTATCGTCGTTTCATCGCTTTCGCTGAACCGCGAACGGCTATGGAAGAATTATTCTTCGATTCGGTTGGTATCGCCGGGAAGGAATGCGTGATACGGAAAAATAGGTCGCAAAGATATTTCGCGGCGGTAATTTCTACTTTCTTAACGGGCTTTTATTTGCCCACTTGTCCTTCAGTCCTTACTACTTTGCAGAATTTTCCGTTGTACAGGCGAGTTTCTCGAGTGCTCGCAATTTTCCATGACAATATTAATTGCCCCTTAATTCGTCCAATTTTCTGCAAGCCACTACGCATCTTCCGTTCAACAAATTCTCGACCTTCTTTCGACGGTCGCATTGATCCACTTAAAATAGGAATGTTGAAACAGTTGTTAATCGCCATTGATAATTAGAAGCTGTCAAAAAATGTATTTGTCTCGAAGAATGGACGTGTCAATTATTTGATAATCGATCGGGGTGATCGCGATTCGCGCTGCTCAAGAACAGACCGTGTCGCTTTCGTCGTTTCTGGTTTATCCGTTAATATTTCACAGCTTATCATCGTTTTATCGAGAAAAAGTGCGCCGCAAATGGTCGTTCGAGAGGTCATTGGCAATTTCAACGACCTTCTGATTCCTGGGTTACCTGCAAGGGACGTTCGAGCCGTATACGCACGTACACGTGGACGGCTCGCGCACACTGACAATGAGATTCGCGATATCAGGCGTATTATCGCGTACGACATTACCCAGCGTTTGACTAATGTCCTCGAACGAATGCCTACGCTTCGCCGATTTATAATGGCGGTCAACGAGATGTGGACAAACACCGGGTACCAATATATTTCAGATTATGGTTAAGTCCAGAGCTTGGCCAGAACTCCCCTTTGTGCTGCTATACTTCCTCCCCGCAGGGTGGAGAACGTGGTACCAGATCGACGTCAGAGGTGTTTCCTATTGTATTATGCAGTCCTATCTGTCGAGATTTTTTATAATCACACCGATCGATGGCACTGGTCTGATGCAACGAGAACCTGGACACGTCCTGGTCCCTCCACTGTTTTTCTATTATGCCTGCGTCACCTTTTGATCGTTATTTATTGATGCAAGGATGAAGACAGTGATATTTAAAGTAGTTTCGAGCCTGGATTTTTATTTGATTGAATCGTTTTGACTAGTGTCGCGTACATGCAGATCATTGAATGAATTAATAGTACTTGTGCGTTTCGTAACGATAAATCAATCAATTCCCTCTTGAAAAGGTTGAACGAAGCACCAGATAAGCTGAAATCTGTTGCGGATCATTTCTGTCGAAATACTTTATATTTTGTGCCACGAACATTAAGTTAAGCACAATTAATATTTCGGTCGCGTTGCACCTAACTTACTTAGAACGTAAATCGTACAGTACTAAACCACGGAAAATATAATCGATATTAATTTAGTTTGAGGTACTCTCAGATTCCACCACAATCGCTGGAACTCAGGTACGTGCCAGCATATCGATGCTCGACGCATGTGCACTCTCCTTCATCAGGCACGAACAAACTTCTCCAATGCCTGCATCAGAATATTTAACTAAAAAGTACAAACCCCACGTTGAACAGTCGATACTAATCGTAAGTCATCTCGGTACAGCAGACAACCCAACACAGTCGACATCAATTTACCTAATCAAAATTCGTCTCCTATTAATTGTCGCATTTCCCTGTCAACTACCGTTAAACGGTCCGCGATAAATCCGCGCTCGCCGTAGCACCTGCCCCAAACTATCATCCCCCTGTTCTACCTTCGAACACCAACCCCCGTTACGAAGAGCCAACGTCTGAAAAAATAGCCTAAGAACGCGGAGCCTCGCAATGTCCGCCAAAGAATCGTCACGCGCGCCTCGACAATTTCACCGAAGAAGTGGAACACCGTTCCGCGTAAACGTCGCGGAGGCAAATATCGGGCTCGGTTCTCGAATCGTCCCCGGTCGTCCCGTGAATTCGTAAAACGAGAATTCGCGGCATCCCCGAGACGTTCAGCCGCGGCGGAGGCGCAACGAAGGAAGAGGGCAAGGAAGGTGGAGCAATGAGAACGGCGGAGGAAGGGGAACGGCGGAAAGGAGCAGAAGAGTCGAAGACGAAGGAAGAGAAGGCATGTGTCCCAAACGACGCGACGTATGCACGCCGAGACACGTAAACGATATATCAGGGGGTTAGCCGCTGGGGACAGACGGCCCGGGCCATCTTTCTTCTACTTATACGTGTGATATTCACATGCGCAAACGTGATACACTCTATAGAGAGATCCACCGGCAAATATCCAGGACTGCCGCTCACAGCAGCACCGAGTGCTCTCGTGAGCTGTAAATGTATTAAGGTTTGACGACCGTGGAGGGACCCTTTGACTCGGGGGGGTGTGTGCAGGGCCTGTTGGATCTTGTGCCTCACCGGTACGTACTACGTGCTGCACGCTTGGAGCTCTCCTTGGATCCTATGTCCGGGCAGAAGAACAAGATCGCTTCACTTACGAAATATGTTCGGGAACATTTACGTCCTGGCGAATTTATGTAACGGTGTTCGCGTTAGGTCGGTCCTTGCCGGGTCACTTAAGCCTTAACGTTGCACGCTCTTATCTATTCCTTTTGGTTCTACGGTGAAGATACAGCCATACTTGATCGCGGGGAACGTGGAACGCATATTTTGTCCAAGCATTTGTCGCAAATCTCTCAAGATCAGAAATCGATGGGAACGAAACGATGCTCCGAACCGATTACGAACGATCTTCTGCTTAAGAAGCTTTACGTCTCGTGAGCTCTAGATCGCACCAACTGGCTAGGTAAAAAGCGTTGCAAACGCTTACCGCTCGGATGTTTGTTTCAGTTACCAGCAAAATACAAAACAATCTGGGAACAACTTTGACAAGAAAAAAAGAAAAAATAAATGGAGAAGCTATGCAATCCGGTAAAACTTTATTGAAACAAATTCGTCGCGAGATGAAAATCGATTTTCCCATATTGGGGAATTTGATATTTCCGCGGTACGACTGATTAAGTGTTGTTTACGTTATACGTTGGACGGGGTTGCACAAATTGCTTAATTTCGAGCTCGTCGAAGGGGCCGGCGTGGTCGTGTGTACGTGCGGCAGGTATCAGAACGTCGTTGAAAGTGCTGGTACGTCGGCTCGTTTGTATGCGCGTGCATTATTACGTCCTTATATTATATCGCGAAGGTACAAATGTCCGTACGTATGTAAAATTCCTAGCTCCGGCCGCGTAGAGCCATAATAATATCTGTGCTGATAAATGACACACATAAACGTACACGTAGGAAATTCTCCTCCCCCCTTGCGACCCCTTTCTGTTGCTGTGCCGCACGGCCGCCACCACCCCCGGCGACTCCTCTACCCCCGCGTGTGTCTTGGCTTATTCCACTTTTACGGCGATGCATTACGAATTTTACATTTTACAAACGGCCCTGCTATCTTTCTTTGCACGCGATCCTTCGAGCTCGCGGACGAAGTATCGTTGCTATCGATATTGCAACAGAGTTCAATGGATTATCGTGAGTGTTTCGTAATGGCAGGCTCGTAAACGAGTTTGTAAGGAGGTGCGCTAGATCGGTGAACAGTGTTTAATGAAATTTGTTAGCCCGAAATCTTGGTCCAGTGGTCGCGTTTTTCGTTCGATATCGATTATCGCTCGCTTTGCTGTTCTGAAGACAGTGAAATGAGACTGCACATAGGAATAATCGTATTAACGGCAATCAGCATGACGTGGTGCGCGCAAGGTAACGCATGATTTCGTTTATACATAGGAGTGTAGCAGGTATATTTCTGTTAGTATCGCTGTTTACGTTTTAATGTATACGTAATATCTCTATTTTTAACAATAACAGTTTTAAGCTAATAGACGAGACGCTGTTCAAGGTTTAATTAATGTTTATGCCAACATCAACTGCCGATTAATTATTTAACATGACGTGTAATTTAATAATAAATACACGAGTAAACGTGCTCGATGCAAATTCTACGATGATATTTAATTTCGAATCTCGAATCGCTAAGTATTTTCGCATTTCGATTCGAGAGAAGTATCTCAACAAAGAGATTAACAATGAAAGCGTGTATCTTCTACCAACTTGTGTACCATTACTATATTTTACTGTCAACGGACAAAACACAGTGCTATATCTGCGGTTTCTTTGAATTCTATTATTTCGTCAAATACCTTGGCAATACGTTCTTGAGGAAAACGAAACAGTGAATCGACTGAGGGATGAAAGAGAAGACATTATGTGTAAGTACACGTGAGGGGAAATGTGAACGTTGTCGAGTGATAAATAACGAAAGATTTGCGAAATACATCGCGGGGACAGCACTCGTTTTGCACGATACAAGAAGTTCTGCAGGAATGTTTATCATATTTTCCAAGGGGAACATTTCCTTCTCCTCGAATTAAATCTGAAAATCGTGATGGCGAATTAGATAATGGTAAACGTATTTAAACGTGTCTGTGTGTAACTGTGGGCACTTGCCAATTTCAAAACCTGAATACGAAGGGAACACTTGAGTCATTAATCTTCGTATTGAAATATCGCACAAAAATTATCCCTATGTATTGTACGCTACCAATTAAACATAGGATACCACTAGCGAAATATGGGATAACATCAACATTTCGCCAATACCATGGAGATATTATTCGACAAATTATTGGAGATTCACCATGGAATGTGAAACATAATCAAGGAATTTTGAAGATGCAATTCCTTGAAATGTTCTTAATAAGTTCTTAATAAGATTTAGCTCAGCAAAATCACTCGACACATAAAACACATAAAAATTCGAAAATAATGTTTAAAGATACCGAATAATACGCAATGTGTTCAAAGAGAGCAAATACCGGTTCCCCAGGAGCATCATGATAAATATTTATATGCAACAATTAATATTTCCTTTAGACAAAGCAGACAACATTTACCAAATTCCAAATTACCAAGTCATTTACCAAACAATAAATAACACAGTCCGTTCAAGCAAACGCCTATTCATATATTCATTCAAACGCTTCGACATATAAAGATCCCTTTACTATAACATCATACATTGTACATTTCGACTGCGTTTCGTCGCTAGTCCTTAATAAGTGCAGTCCACAGGCATATTCAATCAGTCGTTCCTGTTATCAAAGAAACCTGTACCATTACCCCCGTTCTTCGTTCTTATTGCGATAATTGAAATTCAGCAAAAGCGATAACAGTCGAATATCGATTTGCCGTAATGTTCAAAGGTGTACAAGGAACAACAGTGTCATCCGATCGGATCAGACCACGCGGCACGAAGGAATTCTTGCTCGCATTAACATTCTCGTGCTTTTGAGGAAGGGTAATCCGGTCGCGATTCGTGATCAGGATTCGTACGCGGCAATCTGGGAGCGGTGCGCAAGGACAGATTTTCGGATTCGCCATTCCCGTTAATGCGATTCGCCGTTTCTAGCGTGGATTAAGGGGAGCTGTCGTAAATAACAAAACGTCAGTCGATGTATCACCGAGGAATTCGGATCCTATTATTATTCTGGCCGCGTCCCGATCTGGTACGGTGTCGGTCTTTCGCACACGCCTCCTCCGCGACGTAGCTTTTCATCGCTGTGCTCGCGTGATCAACGACCGAAACGTTGGCGAACGAGAATCGGCCGCAGTCTATTTTACGAATGTAATCCGCGACGAAATGAATCATTTAATGAAAGGACGGCAGGAATTGGTTCACCGAGAACCGTCGTCGTATTTAAACGCTTCCCTTCGATTTTAGTTCGAGAGGATTGCGGAACAATGGTAATTCGAGGAACGCCGTAAGTTCAATCCAGCTAGAATCGAGCAGCGTACGTATTCCCAACAATTTCTTACTCAGCGTGGATTAAGTCGTTTCCCCCGTTTCACCGCTACTGGACGCTTTCCACAAATTTTCACGAATCTCGAAGACGCCGCGAGCAATTACGAATGACAGGACAGCTTAAGGCCTTAAAGCTTCGATACAATTCGGTCACATACTTCCAGTCAAATAACGTTTAAATACCGCGTGTAATGTTCCCCGTCAATCGCCAATGCGTTCGAAAATTAAATGCACAAAATTACCTATCTTAAGTACTACTTACGAATTTCACGCGGACACAGCGATTTGTCATACAAAATAAGGCGCAAAGGAAGCGCGTACAATGAGAGGCAACTGCAACACGAAAAATGAATCATCCTCGAATGAGACGGTTTTCGTTTCTGCTGCGAAACTGTGTCACCTGCACAAACCTCCAATACCATCGATGAACGTCATTAGCCCCAACATCGTCGTCGCTACTCCCTCATCGTTGCTTCTTTTCTAAGCGTCGCATCGGTGGGGATGCACGGCTGCACTGTCAACCGTGTCTTTGAAGTCGACTAAAATAGGAGTCGGTGCGCGCCTCGCTGGAGAGCATGAAAATCGTAGGGGGCTTCGCGTGAAAAGATGCTGCAAGAAAGAAGGGGCAAAGGGATTTCAGTCAAAATACACCTCCTTGGCGCGCCGGTGGCCGATAAATTATTATCTCCGAAAGATTAGCTCTGATGTCGCGACCCTCATAAATATCAGTATATTTTTGCCCGGTAAGCCGATTTCCTTTCTGCCGATGCCTTCGAAACGTAAAGCGGCTGCTGCCGAATCGCGCGAAATCCTTTCTTCCATCCTCCTTCTTTTCTCGGCCTCGAACCTCCGTGTGGAAGAGTCTTTATAGACCGGGAGATTAAGGGCGGTTCTCGTGTTCCTTTTTAATTTTGCCACTTGTATCCGAGCGGGTTATTTTCAGTAAGGTAAGGCCCCTCGTGTGTCAGCGAAATCTTTGCCACGAGGTAATCGTCCGCCGGGAGTACACTTTCCAATCTTCGCGATACCCGCCCCTCCGCCCCCCGTGTCCCACCGCCATTCATCCGTTCCCCTGGCAAATCGGCAACCAGAAAACATGTTATTTTCGACTCGTTTAAGTTCCTTCCCTTTGTCGGTAGAAAGAAAGTTGCGAAGCTCGTCGAATGAAATGTTCGATGCATCATGCCGCGCGTAAAAATGTTACTTTTCTAACTGGTGAAACGTGCAGCCTGGATAGATCGTCCATCGATTTAAGAACAAACATTGTTAGACATTTGGGAAAACAACGTGAGGGTTTAAAGGGTCTGATAATTTCGCCGGGCATACCTGACACGCCGTAGAGGATGCGAGCTTTAATCAAGGTAAGGCGGCGAAACGCAAAATATTAATATGCATGCCAGCAAGACCTTAACGTTTAATGTACTTTGTTATTAAAATACGTTCAGGCTCTCGAATTGTTCGAGCACTCTTAATTCGATACGACGAAGCCGTACGCATCATATTTCCTTATTCGCTTCAGCGTCTCGAGTGGGGTCACTCCTCTATCCAGATGCAATCGTGTTAACCTGCATCGTAGCACCTGCACAAAAACATCGTCGCTCGCGCTGCATTGTTACGATTCTTCCAGCGTGCACCTTCGAGTGATCCACGAATTTCTGGATACGTTGAACGAAAACGTAGGGACAGCACGGTGCACGCGGGGCGCAACGAACTTTCGCAAGCGCGCGGCCGCCGCGCCGCGGAGGACAGCATTGACTCCGCGATCGCGGGGACACCGGTAACCGAAAATTGTCTGCGCCGCTCTTTCGCGTGGGTCTTTTCGTGTCATACCGAATTGGTATGCGGCATGGCCTTCTAACAATGCGACAATTTATATGGATTTGGAAGAGTCTTCAGCGTCTCTTCGGATCTGGTGCCTCGAGTTTTACCTTCCGCTGCATTCAATGGATCTCCTCGCTCTTCACCCCTCTCGCTCGCTCTCTCTCCCTCCCTCCCTCCTTCTGTCCGCTGTTCTCTTTAACCCTCCGCCTTTTTCCCTTTCTTTTCCGCTTGACGGCTGGCTTGCCCTCTTGCTCGCACCACTCAGATCGCTCTGCTGGGCATCAGCGAGGTTTTATCTCGCATTCAGAGACTGCATCGTCCCTCATGGATGGATCGGCAATCCTCTTTAACTCTCCGCCCCTCTCGCGTCGGCTTTTCTATCGTTCGCTCTCTCGTTCCTCCTTTCTTTCGTTCTTTCTCCACTTACCCCCGTGGCGGGCACGCTTCTCCGTCTGCACGCCCGACGTTCTTTTTCCACGGAGTCTATCCGACCACTCGATGCGGGATTATACCGCGGCCGGATACTCGCGAAAAATTCGCGGATTCAACGTGTGCCTCCTGTACGCTTACGCACGCCGCGCACCCACCCCCGGGATTCCGTTGAATTTTTCTGCCTCTTACCACCGTCGCCTATCCCTGATCTTGTTAGACGTCTGGCGGGTATATACGTATGAACTTGTAATCGTTCGCCAGTTATTGGCGGATGACGCGGAGGTAAATATCACCGCACGGTAGGCCCACGTCCAGCTGAACGAAACATCGAGACGTCCTCGCGATGGCTGGGAGAAGATGTCGCTAGGTTTGATTGCACGCAAGTTTCGTTGAGGCTTTCTTCGCGAACCGGAGACCATTGTTTTTGGTTGCAAACGGAGCTGTTAAAGATTTGTATTATGCCCGGGTGCGCGAAATCGATGCCCGAATAGACCGCGGAAATCGGGGTTGGGAGCTGTTTCTATTTGACATGGAATTTTCAAAAAGTACGCTCGTAGAATTTCGAAGCCTTCGAACGCGAACTAATTCGTTTCCAAGCGATTTATAATGTTCCTCGTATATTTGATTGTTTCAAATAATGGTGCGGAGTAACAAAGGACAAGTTGTTTCTTTTAAAATGGTTGTTGTACAACAGGGTGATGGTAGAACAGGAATATTGTATCAGACAAATACGTTTTTTAATCGGGCGTGATTTTACAGAAACTGCCGATAATTGAATAGAGATAACGAGTAATAGAAGCAGTTTACTTTTTTAATATATGCAGACTACCTCGAATCGATGCTCTATAATTATTCCACTGATTACTCCCACAGAAACATTCAATTACTAAACGTTATTACCCTTAGCGTTAAACGTATTGGAATAATAAGTGAAATACTGAAAACCAAATTAAGCAAAAACACGTTGTTCGTCTCAGCATGTAGCCTATTTACAGAATGAATATTGACTTTAAATATTACTACGATTACATATCGTTCATTTATTTCTTATCCCTCGCGTATTAAGCTATAAAACTATAAGGCTTTATATAAGGTACAGGATGTACATGTATTGTTTAGGGATTACGTATGAAAAGTTCACATATTACGCAAACCTCATATTACAGGAATTTGTAACCCTCGGGGAAGGCATTGCGTGTAATTAATTGCAAATATTTTTAATAATAAACGAACGTTTAATCGTCGTACACGGGCTAAACTTGAGTACCACTGGCAAGAAACGACGACTTCGAATGTACATCAAGAGATGGCGCCGCAAGTACTTTCGGACAAGGCGGTTTATATTTCAATTCAGCTGTTCGTTCATCGGTTTCGTGCCTATCCAGCGGATTCTGCTTACCGTTCTTCAAAAACAAAATTTCGCAATTTATCTCAGATATAAAAAGTCAAGGCTCATTCGAGCGATTCGACGAACAAACTTTAAAACGTCGAAACGGTGGAGTTATCCGTATATATTACTTCTATCATCTTCGATAATTACAAATCGACGTTACAGGTTTACGTGCGATAAATTAGTCGACAGTTTTCCCTTGGCGAAAAAGTTGCGCCACGAGAAGGCAATAAAATTAATATTGAAAAAGGCCAGCGAAATTGGTATCGGTTATCCGTAATCGTTCGCGTACCTGCTCCCTGAAAGAGTTACGTAAAAGCAGAAGCCGAAACTCGAGCAGAGGTGTACGTCTCAGTCCGGTACCGAGGAACAAACGCGATATAATGTTACTCGTCGACATGTTGGTAACCTTCCACAATGCGCACATCTTTTATTCTTCCCTACGCCTGTATTGGCGCAACACTCGATACTACATCGCGGCCGTTCAAGTATCTCTCCGTACCGGTTATCAAAATACATACAGCATTGCTGGACTTCAATTTGTCCGGCAAATTACTTAAGCGGAGCATGATATTGGTCGAGTTTATGCATGAAATAGAGCATGAGAATACAGTCGAGATATTTGTCAACTTGCCAACAAGCATACAATTATCTCTGTTTAAATGTTTTCGGATTACCGTGTATAATAAGGTTCAAGAATTTCTGTTACATTTTACTGACAATGCGTTTCGCAGTAGCGCGATGTATTCTTGAAATTTGTTTAAACGAAAGTCGTGTATTTAGCGAACAGCTTGCCTTCTGTGTTGCTCGTCTGAACGAAAAACGTAAGAGCGTTAACGTGTTCCGCGTTTTAAATGGGAAATCCGATTAGTTTTCATTGGTAATTAACGAAAACAAAATAAGGAAATTTGTTTTAAACATAAAAGGTTAAGGCTTAATCAAACGACTTGACGAGCAAGTTTGAGAAAGTTGAAAGGGTGGAGTTAACCGTACATATTGTTTAAACATCGAAAAACACTGTGAGATATTACTGTAGTATAGTGATCGACTTGTCCGTACTGAATAACTATAACAATCGCTAAAACGTTGAAAGGACAGCATCCAAAATTTAGGTGCAGTTCTTCATTTCAATCAAATCAGAAAACTACAAATACAATTTACTCAAACGTTTCGACGATTGACATTTGCCTACAATGCTATTGATTTTGCAGCTTTACGAACCCGTATGTTAAATATTTTCCCAACGTTACGCATATAAGGAATTGAGAAATGTGCAATGTCCGACAATAATATCTCACAATGTCCTCCGATGTTTCAGCAATATGTCCGGTTAACTCCACCCTCCTAACTTTTTCAGATATCTGCGTCAAGTCGCTCGATTAAACCTCAACTTTTCGCATTTAAAACAAATTTCCCAAATTTCTTTCCGCATTGTCAATCGATTTAGCCAACGAGCGTCTCGAATTAACTCTCTCGTCGCAAACAACATGAAAGGAACGGACCGAACGTTCATCGACGATTCATCAGCAATTTCCATGTAACAACGCATAGGTATAGGAACATTTAAAGATAGCCTGCCGTACAAAGGGCAATTCCAAGGCAGATTCCTCTACATCACACGCATGTTGGAGCTACTATATCAGCGGGCAAGCTGAAGCCAACGGAGAGGCGAGTTTACGATGTAACAGTGCAGGTCGGCTGATCTGCGAACGAGATTGGCCCTGTAATTCAGTAGACCGATATTTACGATATTTATTGGCCAGGCGAAACAATGGATCGATATTGTTTTTCGATTGGCCGTTCTTTGTGTTCATATGCCTACCGGTGGTTGCACACGGTGCGCTTTATCGTGCGGCGTACTTGTATGGAAAACACAGACGCGTTCGTTCGCGGAGCGCATGCCTCGTAAGCAACCGGAATCTTTATTGCGAACGGTCATAAATAATATTTAATATGACAGGAACGAAGCGGCGCCGCTTTGTACGATATATTTGGCATAGAAATGTCACCGATCGCGTATCTTACTTTCAAATAAGATCGCGCTCTTACTTTATCACCGTGGCGAATTGTGCGTCGAAAGATCGCGAACGTGTCCCTATCAACGAATCTTCTTATATCGCTTCTGGCCTTCATTCTCTTGTCCGCTTCGGCGAAGAATAAAATAAGGTATATTCGTGCGCACACGATATACGTAATAACGCGTGAACGCGTTACGCGCGCGTACATCGCGCGCACACACAGGCATCAATAGAAAATTAATAGAATCGACCGGAACCGATTTCCTCCCGTGAATCGATGGAATCGCGATACCCGTTCCAGGAAGCAGCGAGCCGTCCACTCCCGTGCTGTCGCGAAGGAAATATCGAACGTCCCCGGCCGGAAAAGGAAAGCGGCCTGCTCGGCGAACGATCTTCCCGTTGTTCGTCGAATCTCCGATCGGTCCAGATCGAGCCGCAGCCCGCAGCACGAACAAAAGACGTATCGTCCATTTGAATATCAAATTTGATGCCGCGGCATAGCTCTTTCGCGTATCGCGTTATCCATAATCGTATTCAAATGAAGATCGCATAAGGTATGCCGCTTGAACGGAGGCTAACTCCGCGGCCCGTCTTTCTCTCCCTAGCCCGGTTCTAGCCTCCCTTTGGCACCCTGCTACCCCTTTATCACCGCTGGCATCCGCGGTGACGCGCGGCTGGAGGTGGATGGCGGGGAGGGGGGCGGTCGCGTCGGATGACGAACAATAACGATAAACTGTATAACGGTTGCAAACGCGACGAACGCGCATAGACAGCCCTAGGACTGCGAGCTGCCTCGGAACCCGGGGCACCGGCAGTGTCCGAAAGGAAGGGAAAGCGAGAGAGGGAAGAACAGGTAGACCTGACAAACGGAGACGGAGTTTCACGGCGAAGGTAGAGGCCATAGGGGTGGGATCCACATATGCATACAATTGATACAGATACACCATCGTCTTTATATACGTGTCGCGTTATTCTTGCTGCTGCGAAACCCGGTATACGGAGCCCGGACAACACGGACAGCGGCGGAGCGTGGAGCGTGGAGCGTCTCGCGGGCCACAATACGATAACGCCGCTCTCATAGATTCGATGTAGCGAGCCGAACGAACCGGACTACTGGATGCATACTTGCCCGACCGTGCCGGACGCGTCCCCCGCCGCCTTATTGCGCTGACTATTCGCGACAGGACAGGTTCGCGTACATCTGTTCTTGTCGCGGGGAGTGATTTAGGGGATGCTCGCGGGCATTGATCTATCCGCCGCCGGAGGATATCGACCGTGGGGTGCGGGGGTCGCGCGGAGGCGGATGTGAAAAATGTCGAACGCGACCCGGGCTTGAGCGTGGAACGTTTCGACGCGTGGGGGCGGTATTTTGGAATTGGTGTGCAACGAGATGGGCAACGTGGCGCTTCTTGCGGTCAGATTTTCAGTTTCTGTGGGCAGATTTGAGGGAGGTTCGAGGATCGGAGGGGAAAGATTGCGGGATCATTTGGAGAACGTGGAGTTAGTTTATTGAAGGTGTACCTCTCGGTTGATCGCGCGGTTGGTAGAATTTCGTCCACAGCGGGATATTCTTGGTATCGATGGGATTTTCGAGCGTTTCGTTGTAGAATTGTGGGCAGTAGATGTATGTGTGCGCGGATGTTTATAAAAGTTGTCCGATATTGTAGGTGAAAAGTGAAACGGAATGAATTTCTTCCTTATCTCGTGGTCCGTCGATGTACATTTATATGGAATTATTGTTACAGTATAAACGAAAATTGGTTATTATTTGTTGCACTCGAGCTGATGACCACTTTTATGATCACTGGCACACGTGTACATATTTATTTCGTTAAAGTACAAAAGTAATTAGAATTGTCGATATGGTAAGCAATATAATCAATAAAATAAAACACAGTCGTGAGTAGTTTGACTTAAGCAGGCAAATAGTTAAATTCAATTCGAAGTCATTTAAAAAAATTTGGCAATAAAATACTAGTATTTGAACCAAAGATATAATTCCTTTCCCCAAATTATTTTCGCGAGGTATTCGAAATATATGTCACCTTCGAATATTTAACGTCGTGTTTCCAGTTGTCAAAATGAAGGCAGTCCGCTTAAGCAGACAATGTTTCCATTGGAAGATGAATTTCGTTTGAAATTTATCAGACTGCGTGTAAAGCTCGTTAAAAAGTTGAAGGGTATTTTTCACAAAGATGAACATTCTATAATCAAAGTTGTGGCACAAATCGGGTTAGATAAAATTGAGTTCGTCGAACCGAAATCGATTAAACCTTTAACCAATTCATTAATTACCCCGCACAAGTGGCGAATAATATGTCATTCCTAAAGTTAGCTCTCTTGCACTTATGCTTTAGTTTAAAGACAAATGCTTGCATTGCTTGCCGCGTTAACTGCTAATAGTTTCACGGTATTTCGTGTATATTTCTCGTCGTGGCCTCTGCACGGGAGTCAGTCCATTTTCATACGTAACGCTGTTGAGAAACACGAACATAAGCTCATGCATGACGCACCGGATAACCAGTTCTGTGATTTGTGGCTATTCCTGGCAGATCTGTTTGCGATAATAAAGTGGCAATGAGGCTTGTTACCAAAGCCAGTCGAACGAGTACCCTCAACGCCTGACTGTCAACGTCATTGGTAGATCAGTTCGAGGACGGAAATTATGTTTGCGCTCGTTAGCGGAACGTAATTTATCGATTTTTACTAGGTAACAATTCAGTACGAAAAACGATTTTATGTGCGATGTCAGAAAATTACTCTGCCTAATTTCGGTATCTAACAATGTTATGGCGTTACAGATCTTAAATGTTAAATTCTGGCGTTGTCTATATAATATAGACAACTATGTAGATAATATAAATAATATATGGAAATTATTATTGGCTCGAAGACAAATTTTGACGTATGTTGGAAATAATGTGCGCTTAGAGTAAAGTCAAATGTGTATAGGAGAAAAAGGAATTGGTGCCTCTAAAATTTTCTATTATTTGCATAGTTTATTGATTCACTCTATAAAGTAATCACAATATGTATATTATGTATCAAACATTGTATTGATTAACTAAATATTATATATTTTTCATTCTCGACAAGCTCTTGCAACTCCTTACCAGCGTGCGTACTGATCTTTTTGTCCATATTTCGGTTTCTATTTTCAAACAAAGCAAAGAACCTATTTTATTTGTACCTGTTTTTGATGTCCCTTAGCTTCCTATAAAATTCTTTCGTATAAAGTTGTAAATAGATAATAACGCTCATTTCTTTCACATTTTTTAAAGAAATTTTCGATAATTCGTTTATCTGCTACGTGTCTGTTCATTTTTTTTACCGCTGCACTACTTATTTCTCAATATTAAAGCCAGGCCAGTGTAAAATGCGATCACAGCATTAAACGTAAAACTTAATCCTCGACTGCAAGGTTGCAAAGCTTTTGTAATTCGTGTTACGTTTATTTACCAAAGAGATACATCTCGATAACATTCTACGATAACCCTGCGTTAACATTACCTAATCGCCAGCTGAAGTTTTACTAAAAAAAAAAATCCCTACCACGATCGAGAGCTTCTCACGATTAAATCCGCCACGCATATTTGATAACACCACCCCCGTTTCTTATCGCATAAAAACGAACGCCTCGGACGGGCCGGAGAACAATTTTGTTCGATCAAAGGAATACATTCGCACGCATCGCTTTTCAGACATATTCGAAATTCCAAAAACCGTCTTTGGATGTTCTACGCGCGTCAAAACGCCTATTAATGTACGCGTAGGTGTCTAGCCAACTCCAAATAGGTGGAACGAAGTTCCGCGCAACACGAAACCGGGGAATATTTAAAGTCGATGCAATACCAGAGCACAATGCCGACTATATGTTCATTTCCACCGTTTCGTCTGTACGGCTACTTGTCATATATCAGTGCACGTCAGAGGCTGAGTACAGAAGCGGAGCTAGATGCGGACAAAAACGAGATGCTTATATTGTTGCAGATCCATTGTTACACTCGAGTCAGATGAGAAGTAGGCCTGGCCACGTTGGTACCGCCTACCAGAATGATCCCGACAAGGTAGAACTTGACCAGCCTCGTCCTGCCCCACCAACTATCTTCTGCTTCTGGTCACAATCTGACGCGTCCACCTTTAGCAACGCCGGGTCGATTAATGCTCTCGATACGGAGCGAAGGGTCGATCCACCTGCCGCGATAATCGACGAACGCTGATGCCGCGGGCATTGAAATGGCGGCGAGCAGAAGCTACTTGGTGCTCGCGAAAATGTTTAACGAGGATGTGGAATGTCATCGAGGAGGGTCGATATTGACGCAACAATATTAAGGGTTAATTCGTTTCGTAAGTTTTTCGTTTGACCGGGGTTGTTTTTCTTTGCTTCTCGAAGACGTCGCGTTTTCACGGAACGTTGTTGCATCTTATTCTTAGACGAGAATTATTTTATTAACGTCCGACCCGCGCGCGTGCTGGGAATTGAACGGCTAAGTAAGAACTGCGAAATTGGTGTCGATGAAGCTGAACTTTGGCTGTGTTTTACACTATATATAACAATGGCGTGTTATCCGTGTAACAGTGATTTACGAGGCGTTTGATAGAAGTATTTCAGAGATCGGGTATTTCATATTTCCACGATTCTGTGTAGCAATAAATCTCAATTATCGGCGCGATTACGACGGAAACAGAAATTTCAATATTATTCCCTCTGACATCTTAAAGTGGCAGTTCTGTTTCCAACAACGTGAGCCCAAGAAATCGAAACCGTACACGCGTTAGACACTAATACTAATGTTCGTTAGGCGCTGAACGAAGATTAATATCTCGCCTGGAAATGGTTTGATAGATTTTGAAGAATCCTCGGACGAGGACACCACGGCGTGTCGAATCGTTCACGAACCGCGGCGGTATTCTTTAAGCGGAAAACATATACATCTCGTGAGTTATTCGTCTGTAACGAATAGCTGGCATTAGTTAACAGGATATCAAAAGGATACCCTGAGCCAGGCCACCAAGGCACCAAGACCCCACCCAGTCGATGCCCGGTGTAACATCAGGAACGAAACCCTACCGAACACAATGCCTCGAACCTGAGACTCTATCGCGATATCATCCGGTTATAAATTGGAACACAGCTTCGCCCTGGCATTATGATGTCTCTAATATGTCTTTTTCCTCGCTGGCCACTGACCGACCGATCTTCGGGCCGATCGCTAACCGTGCTTCGGTTCCTGGTGGACCAGCATTCAGCGGATCGTTGCAGTTTCGTAACAGCTTCGTTGCAGCGCCGCGGTGATCGACCAACAACGCAGTCCATCGAAAGTATTTCGGCGATTTTAAACGGCAAGGAGGCAACGGGTCGCGGCGATGGTTACGTCGGGGCGCACCGCTTCGTTTCAATCGCGCGATGACGTTCAGACCGTGGGGCGAAACAATCGAGGATCGGTATTAGAATTGTTAGCTAGAAATTACAGGAACCTGAAATGTCATGCCCGAAATTAGATCGAACGGTGTGCCTGTCTGCGCACAGAAATTCAGGCGGACGAGCGCATCGTGGCTGTCGTAAAGAGCAAATTGAGCACCGAGGTGGGGAAGTCGATCTCTCGAGACCCGATGCTGCACGCGTGGCTCGCGGTCGAACACTTTTTGCAGACCGGAGAATATTTATGGACAATCCGAAGTGGTCAGGAGTTGTAAGATCCTCGACCTCTTCCGCCGACCAGGAATTATTCAAAATCCTTGTTCGTGCGACTGCTCGAGATAAATAACGTTTGCCCCCCCCTCCCCCACCGCCTGCCTCTCCGCCTCTCTCTGCCAGCCCCCTCCTCTGTTATCCAAGCTCTCTTCCACCTTCATCGAATGTTTCGTGTGGGTGAGCTCTCGGGGCTCTCCGTTGTTGGATGTTTAACATAACACGGGCAATCATTTATGCGTTGCGAGCTGGACAGCGACCCCATAATTTAGACCAGTGGGCAGAACTAGCTTGCAGCACTACCCCGCGATTGGTTCCATACGGGGTGTACCGTGTAACCTTGCACTTAAACACTTCTCGGTATATACATTGCCGTTTCGCCGTTGGTGCGATCCTCCTTCCATTTTCTTCAGTCCTTGTTCCCGAGTGTTCGGCCGCGTTGCTTCGATACTCGAAGCGCGATGGATATCGGGGTACATTTGACGTAACGCGAGCCGTTTAATCGACCGAGATGGGTGGTTCAGAAATCTCTTTCGTACCTGTGTCAACGTTAAGGATGAACGAGTTCCTCGTTTGTTTGAAATAAGTAGGAGCACGGTTAGAGGGTTCCGTGTAAATAAACGGGGGCCCCTTCGTTCGGATGAATCGATAGGTGCGTTAGAAATAACGGGACATGGGACGATTTGGCTATTCGGGTCAGTTGCTTACGTTCGTACCAGTTTCGAGCAGTCCACGGGTACATAGTCGTCGCTGCATATGAACTCGATGGATTATGTAGTTGATCTCATTGCGGACGGATTTCTCTGAGATCCTTCGAGGAACCGGCTTTACAGTAATCACGTATATTCGTATTTGTATTATAATAATTGTTCCGTTCACATGGCGATCAATTTTCAACGGTGAACAGAATTGTTGTTGCAATCTGTTGGTTTCAAAATGGCTAAGACTGCAGGCGATACTGTTGCATCCTCAAAAATGTGCCAATTTCAGGTGAATGGTTTGGTGTAGCAATTCGAAATGGTTCATGGACTGTGACTCCGGATTGCGTTAACAATGCTACACGTAACGAGACTCGTAATGTAACCAGCACTACAAGATACGAATATTCCACGGCAATAAGTCGAACCCCCGTTTTTAAATACACGAAAACGAAATCATTTTTACGCATCCTTTCTTAATTTTCTCTTTAAGATTACTGCACGTGTCTCCAACAGTATACACCTCGCGACTGATTAAACACCAGATCATTCTACCTACACGCAAATAAATCAATTTAGCGCTCGACCAAAACGATCCGCTCCTTCAATGTCCCCCGTCTCGCGGTATTTCTTTAAACCTGCTCCCGTCTATACACGCATAAAATCCGCCGATTCATTTCGAAACGACCCCGCGTTACTGCGGTTCCATTCATAAAAGATCGAGGGCCACCGCTTCCTTACCAGCGGCTTTTAAAAAGTCACTGGGTATATCGAGGGGGCCCTATATACGTATGTAAGCACCACAAGGCCCCCCACAGTGGGATAAAGGCAGGCTCCACGACAGTAGCCATGTACACCATGGGTTAGACAATGCCGCTCGCATTAATACACTTCATATTAGTCCGTTTTAATGCGTGTTTGCCGGCCATTGTGAATGAGCGACACTGTTTATCACCGACCCCCGTACGGCCCCCTACCTCCTGGGTCGGGGGGCGCATTTGTCTCGAGCCCGTTGGCGATCCGGGGGCTGGGGCGGAGGGGGATAACAAATCCGTATACGCCGTATACAGTTTTTCAATTCGTCCGTCGCGTCTATCTGGTTCAGTCAGATTCTTGCCGCTGTCGTGTCGTTCGTTCGGCCGAACTGTGCAGAAGGGCGAAACATTCATTCGGAACCTCCGATACATTCTGCTCGGTCCGAGAAGGAGAGTCCCCGTATTGTCGTCGACCGGCCTCAGTTATATTCGATATTCCTCGAATGTGAACAAAGCGGACCTCCTCCGTCAGTATGTAACGGGATGATGTAAGCGGGGCAGCAGGAGCAAACGAATATAACCCTTTCTGTGATTCCTAGATCGTTCAGAATGGTCGGCTCATTTTTCTAAAGATAGGGCCCGATACCCGTGGCACAGTGCTATTCCAAGTTCGTTGGAAGCAACGAGGTATCGAACGGGACAGAATTATTTCGAGGGCCTGCGACGGCCACTGTTCTGCGCGCAGGAGGCTGACAGAACTCGTTCGAGAATGGCAAACTGATGATTCCAACGTTTATGGCGGTCCATTCGACAATTTCCCGGAACGTCTTGCATAAGCTGGTTCCATTTTTGCCGAGCATTCTCCGGCGCTCGATATTGGCCACGCGCGTGCGGTCTGTTTTGGTAATTGTTTGATTATTTATACCGTCTTCTACGGGCGCTTCCAAGTAATCTGTTATATAATTCTTTAATAGAACACGGTGATTTTGTAATACGACTGCTTCGTATATAATATTCCGTTTGGTTTTCCACCGGCCGCTAAACGAATTATTGGCCGTGGCGATCAACGAAAGGGCATTGCGATGCACGGTGATAATGCGAAATAATTGTTTGAGGGGAGATAATCGATGAAAAGTAATTAAAGGGGGAGGAATACACGATGGACGGCCCCGGGAAACGTAAGTACGTGTGAATGCAAATAAATGACAGAATGTGCGTTTTGGACACAGGAATAAGAGGGCATCAGAGACTGGATAAATATAATTCTAGTACATGTAAGCAACATTATTTCTGGCATTGTGTCTGAAGTACGCTCTCTGAGGACACTGTATGATCCGAAGGCGAGAACGTCATCTCTTGTGACTCATGGAACCCGAAATACACTTAAGTACATGCGCTTCGATTGTACTGTCCGATGTCATTCCGATATTGTAGCAAATGCACGGGGCAGTAAAGTTCCTTTAATAATCCATCTTTTTTTTATTATAGACTTTACGTTTTCTTTGCAGAGCGATCAATGAAGAATACTTGATACATATTTAATCTAGATTGAAACGAAACAGGAGTGATCGGTCAACGATCGTTCCAAAAGTTTGGAAATTCAGTAGAATTTTCACGTTTCTAATTTATTCGAGTGAATATCGTTGCTTCTTCAATTTTCGGACACTACAGTATTCCCATCTTTTGGCCTGCTAAATGTTCGTAACTGTACACTATGTTTATATAAATATCTATACAAGTACAGGTACGTTTTGCGCATATATATTTACTTATTTATACAGTTACCACTTAAAGATATCGCAACGCAGCGGCATTAATATTGCAGGAGATATTAACGCCACGCTTAATAGTCAGCATAACTCTTCGCGAATCTCAACTTTGATCGAGCGACTCCTGCGCGATCAACTAAATCACACGATTCAAAGTTTATTTTAATCTTCGTGCACTTAGCTACGGCCCGCGCTATATTAAATAACATAAACAAATATATAAAGGAATTTTGCGTCACTGTTGCGACACTCGAAATGCGATACCAACTTCCCGATTCAAGTATATTGCACGAAATCATTTCAAATTTAGCTCAATTAACGACAACAAGCAGTGAGTATTCTTCTCGCACGATCCACACCTCGCGCGAATCAATTTAACCATTCGTTGCGTTAGAAATTCGGTGTCTCGTAAAAATTGCCCTCAATTTGCCTCCTTCTTTCTTCCCGATTGTCCATCTACGCTCTGCCAAATCTAAATTTATTTACAAAGCGAGCCACGCGCGTCTCGCGACGAATCGGTACGTTTAATTGTCCTCGAGCACGCAGCGATCGAGCAACGAGTCGTTCGAAGACGTTTCGAAAAACTTTCGCGTTCTCGTAGAGATTTGCAAGGCAAAGGGAAGACCGACTCCGTTGCGTAGGAGACGAGCAGAGATTAAGACGATGACGAAGAGAGAGGCACGGGGAGCCGGGTAACTGCTCCGTTTGACGACGCTGCCAGAATATTAATGCGACCGTGTTCGACTCCGCGAAACAAACTGCGACGCGCCAAAAACTGTCAGCGAGCCAATCCCCTCGTTGCTGTTCATCCGAACATTTCGTAATGCCGTGTAGACAACGAATATTCGCGATCCATGCCCGCTCCTATTTCGACGCCTGATAAATCTTGACGCGCCGTACGAATACGTTCGAGCACTTCGTGCGATCCTTTCTCCGTCCCCATCGAACATGTCGAAATAGCGACTGTTCCACCTCGACCTGTCCGAGAGAATCAACGTCGGATTGCCACGAAATGCACAAGCGTCTGGCAAAACGATTCACGGTTGGACGGCGGTTTGCGGCGGACGAGTAAATTTGGGAAACGCGCTTGTTCGCGTGCGTCGATTAGTTTTAATAAGTATTACTGATCGGAGCGCGGAGATGCATACGCGTCTATCAACATGCTGCGTGCGATCTGGTTTAAAATTGCCCACGGAAATTCCAGTTTTGTTTAGCACTTTTGTTCAGCCTTTTCGCCTACGCCTATCCTGAACGCTCTCGTTTCGGAGAGAAGAGACAGCTTCTGAGGAGATTATTTGTAAAGAACAAGGGAGGAAACAACTGTGACTCCGTTATAGTCTGTGAAGTCGGTATCCGCGACTAGACTAATGAATAGACACGGGACCAGAATGTTGACGGAAGCGCAACTTATTTGAAGCTGCGTTTCAACATTTCCAACGACCGCTTCGCGTTTCGTTTAATGGCGCAGAATTAAATATCAGTCATAGAAGAGTTTGCACGCGTGTGTAAAATACAACAAGCGTACCGAATAACTGCAGTCTACGAATTGATAACATTCTCGTCCATTACGACAACATTCTTATCAGTGAAACATTTATAACGGCCGCGTCGCCGCGACTATTTTAATTCCAACGGCGAACGAGTGAAAATTATAACCGATGGAATCGTCCAGATTCTGAAAGGTCCACGATCTTCTGATTCATCAGACAGTTTGGGAATCTCTGAACGTTGGATTAGTTACTAGCGGGGCGAGTTATCAGCACTCGATTCTCAGGCTTCATCCGAGGGAAAGCGGCGTGTATCTCCGGCGTCGCTGAAAATCCTTTATCTTCAAATCGCTGGAGATAATTTGGCCGGTGTAGACACGGCAAATATCTGTACAAGAGATCGCAATAAGGGTTGGCGTACGGGGCGGCGATGGTGGAAAATCGGTGCACAGAAAGACTATGTAGGTTATAGGGGACGGGATCACTAATACAGGAGATGTTTGCGGACCTGTTAATAATGCTGCGTTTGCTCGCCGGGGTTATTAGTAGTGGCAAACACCTAAATTGTTCACCCGTGGATTAGTAATAAGCGCGGCTGCGAAGTTTTAACTGCACCTGTGCGTGGATTTTCTTCCTTGTCGATTCATCGAATCGAGATATCCCGGACGTCATCCAATTCATCTGTTGCCTCGTTTACGCACAGTTCTTTTACCCCCAATTAGTGTATCTTTACGGGCGGATGCGAAATTAGGAAATTCACTTTACAATTTGTCCATTCAATTTGTCGTCAATCGATGAGACACGCAGCCCTCCCCGTATTCGTCAGAGTTTATTTCTATCGTCCAAAGCCATTAGTCGCGAGAATCGTACGGCTTAGTTAACTCTCGCTTACGGGAGTGTAAGAGTTTGGGGATAAGAAAATTTTCCAGCGTGGCATATTTTATTATAATTCTTATTATATTTTTTCGTAACGAGACAGATTATTTTGAACGTTCCGTCTAAATGTCATTGACGATTTAGTTAGATCAGTTAGACGATTCCAATGCTGATTTGTCAATTTTTTTCACCCTTATACCAACGAATCGGTGAACGTCCATAATTTCCCCCGCGTCTATTACTGTCCCCCCGTTACTTCGCTGAACACTTTGCCGTTAATCATGTTTGACACGCCGCGTTTTCGTCGCAATGTCGCACAATCGTCAATCCGGAAGTCTCTATAAAATTACATCTCTAAGCCGTACAATCTAAGCGCGTACAATCCCCTCCGACGGGGCTGATGTTCCGCGGCGAATTCGAAATTTCGATAACCAAGCCGTGTTTGTCGAGACATCGTCGAGGATCTCGATAAGGTCTCATCCCCGCGCATTTCGTAAGGCGCTCTGCGGTAAATTCTGTCCCAGAAGCTGCGACGCCAGCTCGCACGTCTCACGAAAGGCCTTTCGAGGTGCCGCACGCCATATTCCGGTGGATCCGCCATGAACACATCCGGCGAAAACTAAACTGGTTTAGCTTTAAGCATGTTGGGAACCCTTTAATAGCTTATAGGTAAACAAAATTAACATATCTTAACACCGTTAAGAATTTCCGCGTCCCCGCACCGTTGCTCGGCCCAGACGGCGGGGGTTAAAGGGTAAGTTTGTTAAGTAGCGCAGGATCGCGAAACCGCCATCAGCTATACGAAGACACGCGATACCAAAGGGACACGATACTGAGGTGAGGACGGCGCCGTCGTGTTCCCCAATGATAAACGATATTATGCATCGTCTGCGTACCAACAATCAATAACGCGTTCAAAGATCAACCTCCAATGCGATCGATAATGGCGGTGTTAACTTTAGGGGGTTGGTGGTTGGGGGTGTGAATGGGACAACGGGTAATAATTTCGTGGGTGTTCAATATTCGATTGCCACTGCTTGAACGAACACGACAACTAATGGTGGTGCGAAGTTTAATTGTCGCGCGAGAATGTTCCTCGCCAATACACTATCGAGAACGAATATCATGTGTTACTGATTAATTGGATGGAATAGAAATATTGAATTGCCGATAGAATAGCCGTAAACGTTAAAATAATCTGTTTGACGTCTTCAAATCAATTCTGTTATAATCCTACGTATAATATAGTACCGTCTGAGCTATTGGAAATAATTCTGGCCCTTTCAATACCTCGCTGCTTTGATTGAACTTAGAATGGACAGTACGATGTGTATCTAACGCTGTCTTCAGTAAAATTAGCTGTCTATTGTGAATTGTCTAGGAACAAAAGAAAGGGTTATATCCGTTTGCTCGTATTACCCTGGTGGATGGAAGAGGTCTGCTTTGTTATTGTTCTACAGCAAAGGGGCAACTGCGCTATTCTTAACCAACAAGTTGAATTAAATCGGGAAATTGTTGGTGATCTCTAGGACGTACACTTCGGACAATACGAAGTTATACATCTGCATATTAAACATTTGGAGAATACGATTTCTCCTTACTGCTTTTCTAGCGCGTTACTTGGTGCAGTGTAATGCCATTTGCGAATTATCAGTTCATATGGCCCTGGAATCAATGCGCCAGGGTAAAAGTTTTACGTGTGTTCGAACTTCGATAAGTATTATTCAATGAGGAGTATTCTAACGTTCTTATCGTTGAAACGAATTGTTTGAAAATAAAGCTTATAATCGCTAATTGTGAGGATTTAACATCTTTAATAGACACTTTTAACTTTTCCACATTAATTATCAGATTTGATTAATATTTCCATACTATGCAATTAAATAGCTAATTACAGAAATATGTCTTTCATCGTACCGTGCAGTGAAAATGGTCAATCGGAACAATTATTTATTTGACGAGCCTTATTTCCCACGTATGCACAACGAGAAGCATAATCAGTCGTACGATTTTAATTCACAGACACGATAAAACAACACAGTTGCGTATGCAATCATTGGCAGTGAAAATTTTGCAGTATTGACCCGGTAAAATTATAAATTATAAAATAAGGAATTTGGTCGAAAATAAAGGACCAGTCTTCGTAGCTTAATACTTGACCATTGCTTACACAGAAAATGAAAAGTTAACATTGTCTTTTATTAATGACAAAAAGAAAGATAGGTATACTAGAATACTCAATACTTCTGACGATATGACATTTACGATTTTCAATGCGAGTCACCGCATTTAAGTATAAAGTATGATTAATCATACAGAAATTATCATCCATTTTATTTCCACACATGTATCGTACATACATTTTGCTTGATTGTATGAACTAAATTTTTCTTGCAAAAGTCATTCGTAAAACATGACACGTTTGTTAGTTAAAACTCTAGCGAAGGTTAATAGATCTTTCTCCAGAAGTGTAATCCATCCATATCTCTGAAAGATAAATCTTATTTTTATCCTCCACCTTCATGAACGGACATCTCCTTAAGAGACAAAACTATCGTGCTACATTTCGAGCGTTACCAGCGCCTTTCTAGTTCTCCGATCCTTTAGCTCGCCTCGTATTTTCTCCGTTTCGGTCGGCTCGCAATCGTTGAATCTCTTTGAAGGCGACGGATTGATAAACCGGCATATATACCGTATCTTGGTCACGGAAGTAAAGGGCAGAATTTTTCCCATAAAAGGAGCCCGATAATGCGTCACGACATTTTCCGTCTATCCGGGCGGATCTTCTTCGTGGAATAAATATGTAAATCGGAATTTCTCGTTCCTCTTCGCGGCCGGCCAGTAGATTCGCGACAATCTTGACCTCTCCTCCGTGGCCGGTGTTCTCTTTGTTCAGTTCCAGCCCTCGCTCTTCTTCGCCGATTGCTGGAGAAAAGACGTCGATCGCCACTGCTGCGTTCTACCTGCGATATCAAAGCCGGTCTTCCCTGAATAATTCAACGTGCACGCTTCTGCCGATTTGCAAACGCGGATGGAACATCGATGCTTGTACGTACGAATGTATCTCGCGGTTTTGAATGTGTCCAGCCGGCACGGTAGAACGATTTGTAAAATATTGTGGGAGGCGGTCGATTTTGTTGTGGTGTTTCGCTACGTTTGCCTTACAATTAGTTTGGCTTACGATGTTCTTCTATTGGCCATGGATCGTGTTATACGTTGCGAGTGATCCATATTTAGGATCGCGAGGACAAAGGGTGTGGACGAAAGAACAAAGCTTAACGGAGACTGGAGAGATCTGATACAGTTCGAACGCTTTCCAATTAAGAAACGAAGGATATTCGTGTGTCACGGTATAGAGCGAAGAAACAGGTAATCCTGATCCATAGAGACTTGCTGAAAGCATTCTATGATATACTGTAACATACGATTCCCTTTAAGTAAAATTTATACCGTCCGTCCCCTCCACAAAGTAATTCTTCTTATTACTTCAGCTTGAACGCAGAAAGACGGACCACAAGCATAGAATAGACAGGAAATAATTGATCTTCATTACCTGGCTGCGAGTGCGTGTAATTGATTGGTATAACGTACACGAAGTTATTCAGTTCAGAAGATTTATCAGTTTACACTTGATTTTTTCCTTGTAGCTCGTCCTTTCCTTTATTTCCTTGCGCATTTCTAGACTGTCTGATCCTTCTATAGATTCGTCTTGAACGGTTGTCAGACGGTAACGAGGACGCTGGTATTAATTGAGTTTCGAATGTTCAGAACCCCAATTGATGGATCCTCGTTTCGCTGATGCGATCGCGATCGCAATTAGATTAAACGGTAATTAATAACGGACAGTTAATTCCTAGCCTCGATTTGTTCTGGTTCGCATTTTTGTGGAAGCTAATAATATCGTGAAAGCATGTTGAGTCGACAGTACAGCTGTCAGGTATGCCCACCCGCTGATATTTCGAATTGAGAACGAAGTGGACAGCGGACTTGGTTCAGTGAGCCATCGAAATCGTTGCAACCGGATTTAAATAAAATTAATTCGAGGTTCGAACGTATCGTATCGTTTTGTCTAATTAAACATCCACGGCGAAGAGAGTATATCATTCTTTGTCTTGAGGAGTTCAATAGATTCACACATCGCAGCGTACTGTGAACGATTGCATTGCATCGATCATCACACGCGAAAGTAACTCTTTGTTATATAAATAAATATAGATGAACCGCTTGCGGTTTACATTCACGTACAAGTACACGCAAGCTTAGAGTTTTTGAACTTTTTATTAAATCACCGTTACTTCAAAGAGAATGTTTTTAATACTAGTTTAATTAAGTAATTAAGATTCTATTAATAGTCACAGGAGCAGTAGAATAATGCAGCAGTATTGTAGTTTCCTTTTTTTAAACTTTCAGTAATCTATAAATTTGGTGTAACGTGTGCTATCTTGTTGAACATTAACGCGTTTCGTTTCACGCTTGATAGAAATAGATTAAATTACGGGGAAAAGCGAAGCAATGGATCGAGAAAGTGTAGTTTTATTTATTTGCAGTTCGATTATCGCGCGAGACCACCTAGAGTGTACTTCTCATAACTCAGCTCCTGGGAATGGCTGCCAGAAAATACCAGAACGTCTCTGAATTTACCACACCCCCTTCTCCGTTTTCGTGCTCCCTTACAAACAGTAGTTAATGTTCCGAAATTCTATCATGTTGCACATATGGGGACAATACATCCGATAGCCAGCTCACGTGCATTTATTTGGAAATCATTTGTCAGTAAAATATATAAATATACATAAACAGGATGCATGATCGAAACAAAGAGCATTTATCTATAATTGAAACTTCTTAGTGAAAATAGAGAAATTAGATTTTCTGAGATTGGTAAAATTTATTCAGATCTATTAATCATATCTGCGCTAGTACTAAATTATTCATATCTGTAGTACTAAAATATTGACGTGCATAATTGTTACATCTTTCTCCTACCTATACCAGGTGTATCTAATAAAAGGATTTGAGACTACAGTGAATTGTAATATTATACATATCTAAGAAATTGTAATTTTACAAACCACGTTGTCAGGCAAATTAAAAATCAATATAACAAATATAAACATTCGAACGCTGTATGTAATTTATTGACAGACATAATCAATTCCAAATAGTGGAGACTTATTCTGTTATTTCCCTTAGTTTTCCAATTAAACCGCGTGAAAATTGCACCAAGAACCTGTACGCAAGTTCCTTCGCGAATACGAATAGAATATTTTGCACGAAATAACGTCCACGTTGATTGACACCCCGCGTGGAAACATATTTCAATTCAAGCTTCTTACGCGACGAATCGCTGCAAGGAGAAAATTGGACGATAAACGAAAAGACAACGAGGGATGGTAGAAAAGGTAGAAAGAAGAAAGGTCAGCGGCAAGACCCCCTACGCACCGTCGACCGGCTATTTTTTGGTTCGATCGTAAAATCTAATGGGCGCATAAACCGTGGAAAAAGAGCTTCGACATAAAAAAGAGAACCGTCAGCGATAGAATCGTTATTAATACTTTATGTTAATTACCGTATCGTTTGGTTCGTCGAACGGCCTTAAATCGAGTTGCTAAAGAGCGATGCAGGATCATAAATTCGTTGTCTCGGCTTGACGCTCGATTAAAATCTGCTTTCAGAAGATATCATCCTCCTCCCTCTCTCTCTCTCTCTCTCTCTCTCTCTCTCTCTCTCTCTCTCTCTCTCTCTCTCTCTCTATCTCTCTCTCTCTCTATCTCTCTCTTTTATTTTCACTACCTTTTCAGTACTTCGAGTGCCCTGTCGATATGATTTATCCCGCGGCCTCTAGACAAACGGAATTGCGAAATCAATTAACATTCTGAAGTTATTGTTGCCATTTTATGGCTCCTCCTTTGGTTCTCGATTTTTACGAAATACCTTCAGTTTCTATTTTAATAGAAGCACTATGCGCATATATTATTATATTTATTTCTGTCTGAACAGGAATCGCATACGCGGTCATTTTTGCACTCGTGGGAAATTCCAAGTGTCCGTGACAGATGTTCGCACGCCACCGTAACGTTCCCGATGTTTTCTAATAATATGTAGAATTGGCTGCGCGATAATTTTCATGTACAACTTTATGCGGCCATATATATTTCGCTTAACGGGGTGAGGGGGGGCGTGTGGATTGCCAATAATTGCAGTCGAGAAGTACGTAAGAATTGACACGGGGGAAGGGAAATACCGAGGCGAAGGAGAAACGGAAGCTGTAAAACGTATATTAAGGCTACTTGTCATGAATATGCATGTCGTACATGTTTTCAATTTTGTGCGAATACTTTCTCGGTCGCTGCTTTCGTGTCTGCCTCTTTCGGAAGTTTTATGAGCCGTAAAGGGAGCACCGGCCATTTCTGTCCTTGGATTAGCTGCAAGTGGACTTGGCTTCGTGGCTTATTAGCCTCACCTTTCGCATGTACCTACGGACATTGTGCCACACCGTATGCATTTCCGTCGTCGCATTTTCCACGAATCTTCCTTTCTGTGCTCCAGCGTCGTGGATAATGCGTTTCTTTCGGGGTCCAATCAAATTTTAATCTCGAAGCCTTCGAATCACTTTACTCGCACTCGTACACGTTACGAATATTCTGATGATCTGCCGCTAATTCGAAGTTAATATTTCAGGGACTATTATTAAGATTTATTACGCGTACCGGTACGTAATTCAGTATTTTTGAATCGCTTGTACCACTGTAGAACGAATGAGAAACAATCGAATCGCCGAGAGAAGAATAATGGATTATTTATTCGACTACCGCGAACGTTTCTCACTGCTCGATTTAATATCACTACCTGCCCTAAGAACTATACGCAAAACATTTAAATTGCTCTAAATATAATACAAAAACCTTACCCGTTCTATTCAATGGTAAATAAAAGTCTCGCCACGAATTCAACGCGGAATCGAGCACGGAACAGCTCGCGCCCCTTTCTGTCAGCCGCGAAAGGTGCAGCGCGATCAGCGAGACGGGAAAGGACGAGGAGGGCGAAAGGCCGCTGAATTCTTAGCTGCAACAATTTGACAGTGAATCGGACCGTGTTTTCCGCGAGTTGGCGAATTCTTCGCGGCGATAATATCAACTGGCGATCGTTAATTTGCTGAAATCGCTGTCTTCCAGCGAGTTTCGAATTCGGCTGGCAGCCATCCCTCGCTCCCAGTCCGATTTCGCCCTTCGTTTCGTCCATTCTCTCTGTATTTCAGGATGGTTCGACTGTGAACGGCTGAAAGCCGCCTCCGCCGTGTGATCCCCCCACCCGCCACGTATCCCCGCTACACCACCACCATCCTTCACCCCCTCGTAATTGTTTGATTACTCAGCACGGTGCTGAGCCACGGTTAAACTCAAACTAAGGCCATCGCCAAGATTGTTCCGGCTTCACCGGCGATGGTTAACGTAAGGCTGGTGGTGCGTCGAGCTGGCGTTATCGGGTATTACCGCCCTGGGGGAACGTTAATTAGCGATCATTAGTTAATTGATCGGCACCCGTCGGCGGTGCGCTTCTCGAACAGCCCGGTCGGTGTTGCGCGGGGGTGGGGGGTCGGGCTCTTGGTTATCATCTCCGTTCGCTTCAACTGAATTCCCATGTGCGTTCATCTGTTAATTCTAGTAATGGACAGTTCTTGTCGATGATGCGTAACCGTGGACAACGACCTCGTCCGTTGATCTTCGAAGAACTTAGCGAGTGGCCGGATTCATAGCGTCTACGTTTCTGTTGTTTAACGGGGATGTTGCGCGAGGCTTCGCAGCTTGACGGATCTGAATTCCCCCTTGCGCAGGACTTAAAAGATAGCCAGTCAATTGACCGGCGCGCGAATGTTACGTTTTGAGAACGACGTTTCGTCAATGGAGTGCTAAGGAGTGGTCGTGAGGTAAATAATTGCTCTGGTTAGAATTTCGGGCTTCGACTTAACAGTATTGCGAGTGTTTCTCTTCGTCGAAGTTTCCAAATACGCGAATAACACGGGGAAAGCTTATCGACGAGTTCCACGAGCTGAACCGGGTGACTCTGGCATTTCTGAGGGACGTTATTACGAAGAATAAAGATACTTTCTAACGAAAACACAAAAATATGTGCATATACGGGTGAATAACGGCGAATAGCCAGGATACGCATATATGCTGTAAAAAATGAGCCATCTATTTTTATATAACTCGTTATTCAATTCCTTTATATGTACCATCGTCAAAGTCCAATTACGTCTGTTTACTTTGACGCGTGCACCAGTCACGTTTACTTTCGACACTTATGTCGTTGCCTAATATAAAAAGAGCGGAACGCGTGCGCGGGCTTGGTACAAGCTGCACGAGACGCAATTACACCTGTCCGTAATACCTCGGCTAGAATAAATGAACGGATTCCCGTGGTCTCGTTTTAGATTACAAGACCAG
Organism: Nomada fucata; assembly: GCA_948146005.1. Lineage (NCBI taxonomy): Eukaryota > Metazoa > Arthropoda > Insecta > Hymenoptera > Apidae > Nomada > Nomada fucata. The sequence continues at coordinate 14,477,674 of OX411275.1, forward strand.
TTGTTTGATCGCAATCTCGCAACGATTTCGAAAGATTCGTTCGGTTCAAGTGACATAAACTGTTGCGCCTGCGAAGGTGTCAGAAGGTAAGAACGACTGCAAGCATCTCGAAAACATCTCGAATGGAGGCCCGCACGATTTCTCACGAGAATCTGACAAGCGTGTCGACCAAGGGCGTTCGAATGGAGCGACGGGTAAGAAATGCTTTTGGAAAAAGAAATCTTCAGAGGGGAAGGGGGGATCGATTCGAAATCGAATCCTGGAATGGTAACTTTTCCGGAAGATCCATACTTGATCTGTCCTTTCATGGACGGCTTAACCGCGGATTTCGAGAAATAACTGCGTCGCGCATTCACTCCTTTCAGCCTTTGTTATAACCGGAGAAGTATATCCCTTGACCAATCGTGTCAGCCTTTTTTCTCAACGAATGTTATTAATACCGCGGTGGACGTCCTTTCCGGTAACGTAATTGCATTCATTGAATTTTCGTTTTCTTTCGACCGGTTTATTTCAATTTTTATGCAGCTCAAGATGGGCGATGTTCATTGACAAACAGCTGCGATCAAACGGACAATACGGAGCGCTGCATTGCGAGTCGCCCGTAATTGTTAATGAATAAATATAAGTTTGGGACAATGGGGTTCGTATAGAACCGGACGCGAGCCCACAATGGTCCTCCGCCCCCTCGTGATCGTCATCGAGCGGCAGGTGATGTTTTGTTCCCCCCCCCGGGAGAGGTCGTTTAAAATGAAGCAATTCGAAAGATCACCCCGCTCGCAATTACGATTCGAATTGCCGTTTCTTCTTCTGCGAATTGTGCGATTTCTTGATGGGGAACATTTGGAGAACAATATTTTCGTGGAAAATTTGTACGTATATTTTTGTGAAATATAATAAAACGGGGAGCAGAGGTGCAGTTAATATACCTATACGAATTAAGGGTCCCCTTGGAGAACTTAATTTTCTTTATAACTAATTCGTACAATTGGTATTTAAAATATCGCCAGATTAACACAGTGATTCACATGTTACATTACAATTAGAAATGAAAAGACGTATGTGTACTTCATTTGAGAAACAGAATGAAGCGAAAGATTTGTTTGGGCGAGGTTTAATCTGATTTCCGAACCGATTAACAAGAAAATTAAATTTCCTTCGTATTCATATTTTGCCTATTATCCTCAGACATATCTACTATTGCTTTACATGCTAATGGAAGTCTATAGGCGATAATCGTATATCGTAATCGTGAAATTTTCACGATATTTTCCTATTCAGACGTATTTACACGTCGCTTAAATCTACGTGTAACATTAAATTAAAAATTAGACGATTAAACAGCAGAAATCAATTTCACGTCATCCTTCATGAATCGTCATATGCGCGTGTCACATCGCACTTTTCTCTCTGTCCCGGGGCATTGGTAAAAAGCTGCTCCAATATTCCACGAGGTTACGCTTCTGTTCACGCTCCTGTGAAAAGTCGGTCAAGTGGATCCAGATTGCAAAGCATTCGATACAAAGATGCTTTCCGCTTGAGGAAACCGAAATAAATTTCGATTCTTTCTTTTTTTTCTTCTTTTTTCATCTCGCCACCTCATCTATTTGACGGAGGAAGAAAACAGGTTCCATAGGTGTTACGCGTGGGAGACTGGGCCCCATCGAAGCGAATGCGGACCGATGAATGGCTTGACAAAATCATAACAAAGGAATTCATGCAACCGACAAACTTTGTCCCGATAGTCCTTCCAACTCGTGAGGAGGATGTGTCCACACATGCGTACTTTATACGCCACGTGTGGGTATATACTCGAATAATTTTTTTGATCAGTAAGCAGATTAAATCGAGGTACGATTCATTTTACGAAGGAAATCTTAAATTGTGCAATTTGGACAAAGTATAGTGGAAAATGTCTACGATATGTTCCGATAAAATTGATTTGAAAATTACGTCCAAGTTGTATCGCCAAGTTCACCTTTTCAGAAGTACCTGTCACCTCTGTAAAGGTGTATTTCGCATCACGCTCAACATTTTACGAATTCGATAACCAATTCCGCCTTGACCGTGATATTCTTCTCGCCCATCTACCACCCGGTATAGTGCATCAAACGCAATCGTTGCATGGAAGTTAGATTTATCTGTATTGAAATCTGTCAGCCTTGGGCTGTGGGCGGATTTCTGAGACGCGGACGAAACAAAGGGTGGAAATAGTTTATCTCCAATGCTTCGCCATGCTTTAATTAAACAATACTTTGCGGCGTAATAGAATACTGGGAGTAGAAATTATCCCCAGAGGAGGGGGCATGCTTGAGAGCAAAGAAATAGAAGAAGCGACGGAATTATGGACGGGTTCTCAGTCTCCCCTGGAATTATTGCTTGTCCGCGCCGGCGGAAACAGCTGCAACGTAAATCTGCATTTTCGACAGGTGTTGCGTTGATTACGTTACATCGGCGATTTCAATGAAGGAGAGCCCTTCAGGCGTTGCCCGCCGACGTGGGAATGACAAAACCCCAATTTTATGAAACTTCCTTCGGATAAAAATTTGCCAGTTTTACTACCTTACTTTATTCTCCGGTGCTCACTTTTTCGTATCCGCTGGATATGCTGGTGGTTCATTCCGGCTTGTACTTCTTATGTCTGTGAGACTATTGTTACCGATATTATTTTCAACATTACTGTTTTCTTACACTCGTGTTATAGAAAACGCAGGAAGAATATCGATCGACGTGAAATCATTACCTTGCCCTTTCGTCTCAATAATTACAATGCAGAAAGGCCGCTTTCACAATTTTCCCGCATGGATGGATTTATCAATCGAAGCAACCGTTCTGACAATAATAATTAATAACACTATTAGGTGATGAATGAAGCAGTACGACAAAAATTGACCGCGACAAATTTTGCACACACTTTTAACACCATACGCGTACACAGCATGAAGTAGCATTCACATAAAACATAGAACAGGTGTCAAACGTTCGATCTATATAACATCCTACCATCCTATACAAAGTGAAATCGTTCCTAAAACACCTGCCAAGCGATAGGCACAGTATCAAGAAGGGAGAAATAGCTCGCTCGTTAACTTCTTGCCACACCTTTGATACGATTCTTCGTTGCAGAGGGCATCGAAGGCCGAGCGAAGTTCGACAAATTTCAATCGGCCATCGAAGCGGCCCGGACCCTCGAGGTGGTTGATGCAACAAGCCCTGGAGCAAACCTAATCGCGGCGTTTTGTTTTTGTTCTTGCGATTGCTCGATGGTACGGCTCAGTGTAAGGGATCGGTGATTGGTCGAGGCGGGAGAAGGGGCGCATAAGGCCCTTGGGTCCCCATCCGAGATTGACCGTCCTACCGCCACGGGGATACCTTTGACGGGTCTGCAATAAGAACAAGTATGAAATCAGCCTCCCGACAGACAACGAACTCTATCAGATGGTAATTATGTGTACGGGTGATACGGCCAGATACGGCTCGATACACCTATATCCGAAATCTATACTGGGTGTTGAGGCGCGAATCAGATTCGTCGGAATGCTAATTATAATTTATTTTGGACGAGATGCGCTTCCTTTATTTTAACGCTGCCGACTGATTGGTTATCATTTGCACACGATTCGCGTTCAACCGCCGAGCTGGAATTGAATAAATATGGACGGCTGAGTTAAACCGGAGGATGCACGTCTGATAGAAACGGGATTCGATTAGTTTCGCGCGATTAAAGCGATTGAAGACAAATACAGTTCTGTATTTGTCATTTATATGTCGAGGAAATCTGGTCGCTTAGAGGAAGTTTTATTTTCATCTGAAATAGTTGATATTTTATTGCTTCAATGTATCGCTGGGATAATTTATCTGTTTATTTCTAGTAACATCCTCGCTTGAAGTGGTTCGAGGCATTACTAAGAATGAGCTACCTGTTTTCGTTCTGTTTGTGGTCAAAGCGACAGCACGACATTTCTTGACAAATTATACGCGGGGATAATTGTGTACGTGTACAGTATTTTCAGAAAAATAACAATAGACCATGAAACGTGTTGTTCGTTTTGGCGAAGCGATGAATTCTATAAAACAAAAAGTTCGTTTTTATTCGTGTTTCATTTTCTTTTTTTTCGAATTTTTCGTGAAATTACAAATCAGACGTACGATGTGAAATCTATTATCTCACTTGAAGCTTTCGTGCAAGGACTAGAATTCCCTCACTTAACTTAGCGTACGGAGCAAATCGTATTAGTAAGTTATTTATTAACCAATTGACGTACAAAATTTCGCCGTTGATTGACGATGGATGGAATTATCGGGGAGATCTCGTTTAAACATCAAAAGTTAAACACGTGTCGAACGCTTTGGGAGTAAAATTTGGTGAACGTTATCGATGAGAGCGGCGCGGCCATCGCGCAACTTGCGTGCAAACTCTAAACACGGAATTTCCATTCTTTTGAAATTGCCACTAAACGCACGCGCAGCGTTGCCCGCGAATAATTAAATAACAATTAAGAAAATATGCCCGTTCGAGCATTATTAAATCTGTTTCCGGAGCACCCGGTACGTGAAATACGTTCGAGACGGTACGTTAGCCACTGACATCGTGAGTGACGTACGATATGGAGGAAAGCATTGGGCAGTCTATAATATATAATAAAAATGCATCCACACGCCTCGATGAGTTGATTGTCTGCTTGTCCGGATGCCAAAACGTCTGAACTCGTGCATTTCATATCGTGTTTCATGCATTTACGAAGTGATCCGCTGTTTGTACTCGGGTGGCCGAGTAATCGGCCCACGGCATTTCTGAATCATCTCGTTCGCCAGTCCCTCCCCTCCGATGACGATAGTTCTAAATTCTTTCCCATAGATTCGTTAACATATTTAATTAGAACGAGATTTAATAACGAAAAGTTTGCGAACGCCTTCGCGTAATCACCGCCGACCATCACGCGCCCCGCCCCTAATTACTTAAACAGCACGAACGTTTCACACGGTAGCCACTATTGCCAATATTGCAAGTTGCAAGTGCTCGGTTTGCTGAATAAATAAATATAGTTCGCGCTTCAAATGCCTGCCAATCGAAATTCATCTCGCACGTTGCACGGAACATCACACCTCCGCTGCAGAAAATTTTCAAAACGTTATATCTAGACACGCGCGACCCTTCACGCAAACTTCGAAAAAGTAAGCAGGGTTTGTGACTCCAACATTGACCAACACGAGGGTGTCGTTGCAATTGCGTTCCTCTTTCGATAATTATAGTCGATTATCGTCGAGAATACATCGATCCTTTTCAATTCTGCTTAATTATCAACGAAACATTCGCCCCAGGATGAAACGTCGATATTGCGCATAAAAAACGGTTGTATACCGGAAAAGTGAGAATAAGACGCACGGGAAATCGAGTGATTACGGTCGTCCTCCGATTCAACCGAAGAGTTTTGCTGAAACTCATGCCTCCGCAGCTTCAGTTGAAGTGCATACTCAAGTGGATTTGCATACGAGTTCGTATCGCGGCGTTACCTGCTGTTGTAGGGAGTCCGGGCACATGTCACATTCCCATTGTCTATGTTGTTGCAAACAGAGAAAGGGTGAGAGAGAGAGAGAGAGAGAGGAGGGGGGCAATAAAGAAAGATGCAGAGGAGAGAGAGAGAGAGAGAGAGAGGCAGGACTAAGTACTCGTACTAAGTGCTGTTTTATTTGTGTAAGAACAACCACTTTACTACAGCCATCCCTGCCACTACACAGCCATCCATAAGATAGACTAGTTGCACGCAAACAAGAGTTTCCGCTAGTCACAATTCGCTTGGAAGATGCTCGCGAATCTGTAACTCGTTCGTCGAGGGGAGCGATAGAGGTGTGAATGGAATCGGTGTCGATGATCAATAAATATGACGTCCGATCGCGCAACTTCTCTCCTCAATTTTTATTCCGATTCAGCTGCCGTTTATTCGTTTCCACGTTCGTCGAGACCGAGTGTACCGGGTTCTTTTTTAATATATTATTGAGTCCCTCTGCGAAATTTCCATGCCGCCCCGGCATCTTGCAAGATTACCTGCTACAAACGAAAATTAGCCCGTCCCGATGTGGGCGCACTCCGGCAGATCTGTGTAATGCTGGCCCCGTCGCTTTGATCTCGATCAACGGGGAAAATTTGGTCCCGGCCCTGTTCCGTCGCCTCTGTCGACGGGACGACGTCGTTGTCAGCGCGCGTCTTATTTCCAATTGAGTCGGGCGAAATCGTTCGCGCGAGCACTTTCGCGTCGAGCGAACCGTTGCACGGTAACTTCCCGATCGATGAAACCGCGACCATCCGATCCCTCGATCCGGGACAATAGAATTGCCAGGCGCGAGTGTAGCGCGCTGCTCAGATCGCAGGCGAAACGAGGAGGAGCGTCTGTACGGCCTGTGTGATACCCCGACTGATGTCCAAAGGTGCTGCTGCCCTCACACTCGACGCGGGACGTGCCTTAGACACAGCAAATTGTAGAATAACAATCTTAGCAGCGATGCCGGTTGGCATCGTCGTGGCTGCCTCTTGCCCTCCGCCAACCGTCTTCGTTACAGCGCTAGTGTTGTGTACATTAGCGGATGCTCTGAAGGCAAGACAAACGGAATATTACACAAATACCCATCTTCGTCGACCCCTCGCGGTTCCTTGCCACCGGTACACTTTCCTCAACTGCCAAACGGTCTCCCTTCCCGGTTCCCCGTACAGGCGCGTTCGCCTGTTTCTCATTCGAAACCGCCCTTGTTGCCCCCCGAAGGGACCGCCGTCTTAGCCCGCGGATGTTTCATCTTAGGAAAGACAGAAAGAGGAAATGGCTTTGGAGAGAGGGACGGGCTCACCTTTAACAGATTTCGCTGGAGTTTCTGGGAATCGTGAGATAGGCAAGTCTTGTCCTTCCGATTGCTTAGCCTAATTCGGCCTGGTACCGAGCGTCAAAGTGGCTGGCAAGGGTGACGCTTGGCTGCTAACGAGTACGCGCGTTATTGATTTCCGCCTTGTATTCGTTTCGAATGTCACGGTGCGTTTCGATTGAAGATATTGTCGAATTAAACGTGGAACGATTGAATTTTCGTAAAAATTGTATTTCTTCCGCGAATGTTGTCAAACTCCCTTTGTATACCACAAATACAACGAGGGATATCACTTTTCTATTAAGAAAAAGAAATGTCGATGACTGCACGAGCGTTTCCCAGTTTGGTTAGATTTATTCGAACAACAGCGACATTCAAAATCGACAGGGATCTGAGCTGTCTCAAGAAAGTTACAAGATTAACTTGCATACATCTTCGTCGCATTTTCCTACCTGTTCTTTCACGCGAATAATTAATTGAACACAGCATCGCAATCACCAATACCGAAAACCCCGTACGGTTGAGAATCTTTACATTACCGACATTACCGACGAGTGCACGATGATGTCGAAACTCTTCAAGGCGTTTGACATCTGTTGTCTATTAAATCAGTGCTCTCGAGCTAAAAGGAGAGGTCATAAAAACTTGCCTATACACGAGCGTGTCTCATTGAATCCGCCTGCTGAATGCCGACTGACTCGGTAGGTAGAGGGTCCAATAAAAGACAGAACTGCGGGTCCGTTGTAATATCCGTTTTGTATAATCGCGCTGCCGGTCCTCCTTTTATTTCTGGTAATTTTTCTCATCAGTGCACGGGCGCTCGTGGTATCCCGTGGGACGCCCTGGGCAGTGGGACGTTCGTCACCCCGCCTGCCCCCTTTCTGTCCGTATGTCTGTCCATCCGTTCGTCTGTCTGACGGCGCTGGATTCAGAGAAACGTATTAATACGTAATCAGCCAGGAGGTGGCTTCGCTATCCTGCTATGCTGCTCGCTTCTTCAGTTGCTCGTTGCGTATGCCATTGCTACTCCTCTGATGCTGTTCTTAATGCCGCCGTAAGTGTGCAGAATTTACGCTCTCCTTGTCCGACGCGTTGCAACCGTTACTTTCTCTCGTTTCGCTGCTTTACCCGTGCTGCTGACACTTCCGTTCGTGTGCCACTCGCGTTTCGTATCGACGTACCGCGTTGTGTCACCTTGGCGTTTAATTAATTAGCGCCTTTCAAAGGGTTAAACAAGGCGAGGAGGGTTTCACGAGGGCTGCGATTCAACTTTTTTTTATCATCGGCCTGGCGCGATGTGTTGCGTTCGTCGTTTGAGGGGCGAGGCTTTTGCGAAAACCTGGCGATCGAAGGGGGCGGAATGGTCGACGCGAGGAGAAGCGATTCTGGAAATCGATTGTGCAACGCGTTTGCAACGTTTACGCCAGGCGACCAGCTTGCTTGCGACACCGCCTGGGAAATCTAGCCTGATAAAAGGAGCGTCGCCTTTGAATAATCGTTGATCCAATTTGCACACCCATTAGACGTAATTGCGCCGCTTCGAGCGGGCAGCGAGCGACTTCAAATAACGCGAATCGCGTTTATCCGGACGCCGATCGCGAGGATAGACAGAACGCCGTCGCGTCTCCGAATCCAAGCGGGCGTTTAAATCGGCGGCGGACGTGGCGTTCAGATCGAAATTTCTGTGGCACAGATAAACATAGCTTTCTTTCGCTCATAAATTCACCGAGCGATATATATTTGAAAAAAAAGGCACCATAATCCTTCGTGCTCAAAGAGGGGGGGGGGGGGGGAGGAAAAAAACGTATGCGTATCGCTTTCACGTTCGCCGGCCCTGCTCTCTACCCCCATTGGGTTACGCGATCGTTCGTATTATCTAACGATCGGTCCATTTGAATATAGGAGGTCAGATCGGGGGGGCCGATCTACCGTTGGCCTGGCATCGTTCCACCTTCCTGTGCCGTGCATTATTTAAATATTAGCCTCCTACGAGAAGGTCCATTCACCGGGGCCTCGCAGGTGCAGCACGGTTTTGCTTTCTCTACAACCGGGAAACGTGCACGTGAAGCCGCGCACCCTTCGAGGGATCTCGATTCCTCTGTTCTCTGTTGGGTGCCCCGATCTTACCGTCCAACCCTCTCCCGCTTCTCGATAAACCCGCGGACAATGCAATGTGTGCTGATCGACCCGTCAAAGGGTTGCCTGCATGGGAATATCGCTCCGCTCCCGCGACGGACCTTGAACCGCCAAGGGTCCTTTTTTTTTTTTGGAAGACGAAGGCGAAGACGAAGGTCGGATGTCTTGATGGAATCGGATTTCGATGATTTAACCCAGCTGTATCGATTATTACGTTTCCGTGATCCTTTGTACGCTCGTACCGTTCGATGCCTCTTTATAATTCTTTGTCAATTGACTGCTCTCCTTTGTTTCCGGTTTAATGTTAATTGGAATGCTTCGATGGCGACCAAGTGTTTTTCAGGTACATAGTATGCGCGTATTGTGGAAAATATATTTTTTTGTATGCAGATTACGATATTGTATTAACATGAAATTATTGGTTTTTATATTTCGTGTGTCAACAGTTAACAGTTTCGCCACACCGCCACGTAATTGTAAGTAATATTAAGAGGGCGGTTGTAATGGGTGAAGGTGGGTTTCCTGTATGCCACTTATTAAAGGGCACACGCAGTCGATAGTTACATGAGTCAGCTGTTGCTTTTATTACGTGGTTGTTTAATTGATCGCTACTAATTACAGGGGAAATATGTTCTACTGTGAAAGGTAATGAAGAAGGATGATGAAGCTGTAATTTCGATTTCTTCTAGTCCTCGGGAATTCTGTCTCCAGCCGTTAAGTAACTCATGACAATAATCTCTATTTGGACAATAAAACTTTGTTAAATTCAATTCGCAAATAAATTCACACAAAACCAGCAATCCCCTTTGATCCGCGAAGTCAACAGCGCCAAATACTTGCTTTTACAATGCACAAAAGTTGCGAAGTCAATTGTAAATCTCAAATACTGCACATTCAGTTTCAATTGTTTCACTTTAGATAGTTTAGACTTTAGAATAGAACGATTGTTTCAGTAACACCTTAAAGAATTGAAGTGACCTTTAAGTTGTCTGGATTCGTCGACTACAATCGTCTAAAAAGAATCTTTCAAACACAAAAGGCGTAAAAGTCGTTAACTTGTAAAGAATGTACATCAATGTATCTTAATACCTTGAAATTTTAGCACACACAAGAAACGACTATGTTCTCTAAAAAATATACTTCTTGCCTGTCTAAACGGCATTACGACCTTTAAATTGTGACCAATCAAATTGAGATTTCATGAGTTCCTCCCCAGACTCAAAAGCAAATAATACGCCCGCGTTTTTCCGAGTTTTCATCGAATTACAAACGGAACGATTTATCAGTTCCATCCCTGTGCACGGTTGTTCGGATAAAAACTCAATTTCATTGAAAACGAAGCCTCGCACGAAAAAATGTTGCCATTTTTTTCTACTTATTCTTGCACAAGGGACACCTCACTTGCACTACGATTTTCCAAACACCCCGTATCTATGCATACCTGTCTTTCAAATCCATCCATGCCGCTCTCCCGTTGGAATATTGAAACGAGAATTTGTAAACTTTGATCAGATTTTAATTCGGTTGGCCATCGCCTGAGTGTGTCCTCGGCGCTGTGTCACTCGTCCCGGCAACTTTAGCGAAATTGATCGCCGGTTGCTGGGCTGACGAAAGGGAAGTATGAAAAAAAAAACCGAAACGCGAGCAAAAAAGAAAGAAAAAAAGGGGGGCGCACTTTGGAAAAGTGGATGCAGCCTCGATATAAGCTCTAGACAGAGGCGGGTAATCAGATTTATCGAAGGTGGAGTTTAGAGGAGATAACTTTCGCAGCATCTGGCCGGAGTTAAATGAGCGCTCGCACGGACGCAACATCTATCGGAAATAACTACGTTCGCTGGAGCGTGGAAAATGTGCACCTTCAAAAGTGGCGTGGAACGCCGTTCTCGATAGTTATTAGTCGGTATTTCCATGCTCGGTCCCAGAATTTGCATCCGTTTGGAAAATAACACGGATAGATCGTTGGGCGATTGCAGTAAAGGCACGTTGACCGTTATCCCCCACCTTTCGAATCTAACTCGAAACGTGTAAACGATAGGGAAACAGTGATAGCAGTGGTGTGCGATTTAAATTGTTAGAGAAAGTATAAACGCAAGAGCTCTGTATGGTTTGCGAACGATATATTTGATCTGTAAATTGGGATCAGTAAATAATTGAGAAAAATATTTCGTTTATACTCTATCTGAAGTATGGGAGGCACATAATAATTATGCGAAAATTCCATTAATCGAACAGTAATGTCTCCCTTATTTTATATATACTACACGTTCCACTGTAGTGATCATTTTAGGAATGGTCATCCCGTGTTTATCTAAATGTATGCACCTAAACACGGTCGGTGAAATTTCCATATTTCAATATAATATCGCTCCGTAATATCGTATAATGTGCACGAAATAGAGTAAGTTCAGATTATAGGCGATATCAGGCAGATAGGTCTTCGTATTCGGGAAATTAATGAGAATTATGCGAAATTTTCGTCGCCCTTCTTAAAGTACCGCCTCGTTTAATTTGTGAGAACGAAATGTCCCGTACAAAGTGCTTGTGCGCGGATTAATTCTAAAGACGAACGTCGTTGTCGATCGGTAGTTGCAAGAAACGGGAGAAACTACGAATATTTTGAACAAAACCACGGAAACGTCGACGCACCGTATTTCGCCAAAGTACAAATACGCAAACCGTACTGGAATTTTTACAAGCGACGCACCGAGACAGAAATTAAAACGCGCCCAATTTGCCGTCGGGCCCGTCCCACAAATTTATTAACGCCCCATCAGCGTTCAACAATTTCGTTCCCCTCGAAGCAAATCGTTGTCGCGGATCGAGTTCTGAAATCGTCGCGCCGCCGTTGATGCCTGTGAATGTGGCTGGCGCTCTCGAGACGGACAGAACGGGGGAAAGAAAAGAAGAGCACCGGAGCCCGACGAGTTCTTATCGGTGATTACGGATACGTCGAAAAGATTGTTGGAGTGTTTAACAAGGGCCGTCCACCGACGGCGAGTCACCGTCCCTAATGACTGCGAGGCCATTTACTCTCGTCCCAGGTGACACATCGAAACTCCGTGTGGTCCACGAATTACCCGCCCTCTCCCGGCCCGTTGATCGGTGACAAAAAGATTGTTGCACTTTTCGAAGCACCATTTCGAGCCCACCCATGTTCGCCCTCCTGCGCGAGGACTATGCTCCTCTGCTGCGCAGCGTCGAGCAGGAATTAAATGGCTATAGACCTGGCAGAAAAAGAGTTCTTTCTCGCGATCTAAATATAACTATTGAACTAGGGCATCGCGATGCACCTTACCGCGCGCTCATTCCTGTTTCGCATCGAACTCGACGTAAGAAGGTGTCCCATCGACCAGCGTATCTATCATTTGAGGGTAATCAGCTTCGACGAGCCGCTCGACCCGGGCGATCGACCGCCTCAAGAGAACCGTCTCTTCATGACCGAATCGAACTTCCTTGATCCAGAGGCGCCCGAGGACCAACCACCCCGACGTATTCAGCGGAAAAGCTGGAATGCCCAACCCGGAGGAAGTCGCAAGCTCGCCGAACGGATATCGCGTTTCAGTTTAACGACCGAACACCGCGCGACACTTGCGATACCAGCGCGCGGTGATTTTTACGCGCCCAACCGAGCATAACGGAATCGTAATGCTCGGCGCGCGAGAGCCGCGGAGTCGATGCACACATTTTTCCCTCGTCCGATACCCGAAGGAACCATTAAATTATCACGCTCAATTAACCGTATCCTTTAACCGCAAGAAATACAAGCCGGCCGGATGGTTACGGTTTCCGCGGCGATGATAATTCGTAACCTCGAAGCAGCAAAGAGGAATCGTAATTGTCGTCGCGAAATCGTTAAAACTCTTACATGAAAGGACGAGCGGCGCGACGCAAGGGAGCCCCAGTTTGGCTCGTACTTTTCTCCCCCCACCCCCTCTCTCTCTCTCTCTCTCTCTCTCTTTATTTTTTCCTCCCTTCCTTTTCTTCCCTTTCTTTCTCACTGTTCCGTATATACCAGCGAACGACAGCCGCTTGTCGAGCGCTCATTGTGCGACATTTTTAATATCCAGGTGGATGCACCTCGAGTCTGTCGTGCACCCCCTGCGCGCCTACACGACGCTGCATTCGGAATTACGTCACGCGTGATAAATTCCGGTTCCGGGCGTACAAGCGCGGACGCGAGCGCGCGCTGTAGGGACTTTCGTTCATCGTTGTTTTCGCGTCCATGTGGAGCGCAAACGATCTCGGCTATAATCCGCGTAGAAACGCGAGCGGGTAGAATAGACGCGGACGATTTAGAGCGCTGCTAGCCGCGGCCGAGCAGGCACGAACAAAGGACTTCTTAAGAATTGTTACCGTCTAGACACTGCCGCCGTTGTGCACACTACTTGACGGAGTTTTAAGCGTGTCGAGTGTTGCGCGAAAAATAGGATTCGGGAAATTGCGCGCAGGAGAAAATTGCTTAAGGGACAGAGCGGAGAGATTTACCCGTCCGTTCGAAGAGTGGGCAATGTTTCGGGCGAGGGGTCGCTCGAACGTTCCTGTTTCTCGATACGGGCGAGAAGAATGCGTTCCCCGATTGCGAAGCCTATGATCGCCACGTGGCGGTGATTCGCGGTGGAAGCGATGGGGTTTTATAGCGCGATGTATTTAGAAGCGTCGAGTGTATCTACGATTGAACGCACCTGCGCGATTGAAATCGTTAGAGACGAAGAGATTGAACAGCGTAAAACTTCTGCGAACAGGGCATTTTGTTACTGTTTATTAATTCACCTGGGTAACAAGATTGCAAATCGAAAAGCGGTCGCCATTGAACGGTAATTCTCATGGCCAGACGTTGCAACAGAAACATCTTTATAATTACATTAAACTTACCATTCCTAACGAAAGCGGTACCACTTTTTTTACCTTTTTTTTTTATTAAACTATAAAACCCCACATGGGATTGTTAGCAACACGCACATGACTGTGCATGCTAACATTACAAAGATTTCTTATAGACTAGAATAAACAATGTGGTGAAGCATTATGTAATTCGGATCTATAATTTTAAACAGCGAGCCGTAAGAAACTAATGTATATAAAGTAAAAGGCACAGAGAGGGCCCATACAGAAAGACATCTATTGAATATAGTGGGAAGAATCCCTTGTTGCAAATTTTATGAATGAGAGCATCTCTGTTATTATCGTAGAGCGGGCATTGCCATATCACATGATTAGGGTCCTGTACCAAACAACCACATAGGCAACTTGTGTCAGCAGCAACCTTAATCTCAAAAAGGGAGGCGTTCAATTGATAGTGTCTAGATCGAAGTCTGTTAACCCAACAGATGAAATCCCTGGGAAGGCTGACATGAGGAAACCACGGTCTCGACCCAGAGTGGTAAAAAGTTCTGAAGAACTTTATACCTTTATACTTTGCTTCGTCAAGAATGTTGTTAGCTGACAGCGTCCTAGCTTAGCAGTACCACTTAATAATATCCCAACAACATTGTAAATAAATCTACTCTAACCCCGCCCCGATATCACGCATAAATGTAATAAAAACATTCCCGTGTATCTTCGAATTCCGTCGGAGCCCCTTCTCGCGGAAGGCCACGAACAAATACATACATTCCGGTGGAACGTTGCGTGGCTCCTTCGTTATCCTCTTTTTCAAGGCGGGGCCATTCGATTTTTCCAGCTCGCGGAGTTCCGCACGCGCGAACGACAAACAATAACCGATCGAAGGGATGAGAACGAACGAAGGGGGTGGAGGGAATTGAGGAGCTCCGGCGGGCCGTATTTCACGGGGATTTGAACCGAAGACATTTTCACCCGATAAATAGATAGTAGGCCCGGCAGCGGCGTGTTATACACGACGGCCGATCCTTATTATAAACTCTAACTAGCTGAAGCCTCCTGCCGCCATACACTTCGCCACGGGGTAACGACGATACTTGATGGGATTCCTAGCCGATGGTGTGGACAATCCTATCTCGAGTCCCCGTCGCTCTTGAAATCACGCGCCTTCCTTCGTCTTCGTCGTTCATTGTGTTGACATCCACTCGTGGTGCTCGTCTAGCGTAGAATCGGTAGTACCTTGCCTCCTTCACGCATGTGCGGTGAATCTTTTTCCGGCAACAGCCTGCGATCGAAGGTATCGGGTCGCGAGGTGTGACACCTAACGTGGTATATCACGAATCATTTCGTTTCTGCTTGCTGGACACGGCTGTTAATGTTGATCTCGTTTCGGATACACGTGTTGCGGGAAGTGGAAACGGTGATTTCGTAGTCCTTTCGGGCACAGCTACTTGCGTTCTATTTTTACCAGTCGTTATTACGCAAGTTTATCTTTCACGCTGAGACGAATCTTGCAGAGCTGCGGCGCTGTTGATAATAATTCGTTGCAACTCCGCTCGAAGTACAAGTGTTTCTGCAATTCCCTTGTCAGTATATCGTCAATAACAGACTATTGATCATTCGTAGTTTCCCGTACAAAACTACTCGGCCCAGAAACGTACGTATATGATTGAAATTCCGCAAAAATGATTTTACATCTTTACTCCGTGATAGGCCATCCTGACTTTAGATCCACTTTTCCGTGGAAATTTCGCACAAAGTAAAAGAAAAAAACACCTTTAACCATTTCAACGACCATAATCCACCAGCGGCTGAAACAATAGGAATCACATCCGCAGCCCGTGATTCCCCCGATTCAAGCAAAGTCGATAGCGACCCAACCACGGGCTGACGTCTCTTTTCATCGCGTCGTCGTGCCCCGGCAGAGTCGAAGGACCATTTACCCGCGTGACACGTCGTTTCCTTCGCAAGTTGTCACGCGACAACGGCGCGTATACACGATTTGCCAACGACGTTCTGCTTCCCTTTCGTCGGGGTCAGGGCCGTTTGTATGCAACGCACACACGGCCACGCGCACCGTCAAACGATTTCGAAGACGATGGTCCCGCCGGCGAATATCTGCAGGAAGTTAAACAAAAAGAAATCCCCCCGGGGGCCGCTGAATATTCTGAATCGATTAAATAATCGAAGGCTGCCATCTAGTTTCCTTGACGGGCTCGCCTGGCAACGGGCACACGCGCACACAGTCGCGCATCCACCACGAGAGGACCATTCACTCGGCTCCTTCTTTTCATATTCAAATGCCACCATTGACGCTTCAATGAATAATACTCAATGATAAATTTGTGGGCGTATTCAGGATGGACCGCGGCGGGACCTTGAAATCCAACCGCGCCAAACGCGCGCTTATTTGAATACGAAACCGTGGAACAGCGGGCTTGCGAGCGAACTGCCAGACGAGGGAAGGGCGATAGGAGGCCCGTGCAGACCCGCGGTCCGACGAGCTCCTTCCCTTTTTCTATGAACGAACCTGGTCGTTGAACCTCGTCGCAACGTTCGAACTCCCTATTTCTATTCGCGCGGCGTGTAGCGACGCGACGCGTCCTCTTCGATTAGCGGCAACTGGTCGTCGCGCGACCCTCGCCGAAAGAGAACCTCCGTGCAACCTTTCCGATCCTCGGGAGATGTTTGTCGGCTCCTTGGGAATGAATTTTCGGACGAACGAACGAAAGGGAATTTACGGGAGAATCGAGAGCGCGACAGGATATTTCGAGCGACTTTCAACCGCGTTTTCACGCGAGAGCACTGCGCGTAGGTTTGCACGAGTCTATTGAAACTGCACAGAATAATATCGGATACGCTTGATTCTTCACTTTCGCCTGATGTACACGCGTGTATCGAAAAAACCGAATTGGTTATTGAGTGACCCAATAACTTCAAAATTTAATAGAGTTACGAAAAATTTTATGAAAATTTTATTTTCATCAAATTCTGTAACACACGTATCCAAATGGAAAATCTTTCGTGGTACTAATTGTGACTGGCCCGTTACCATTGCACCCCCGATAAAAGGGCGTGGAAAATGTTGCATATAGAAACGGGATGCCACGATGAATGGGGAATGTGCACGGACGTTTATTCGTATGTAACAATAAGCATGTTCGTTTTTACGAACGTCTCGGGCATTATAAACTTATTGGAAGTGAAAGAACCGTAATCGAGATGCGTAACGTACATTCGACGACGCGTCTGCCCGATTTCCGTGCTTCTTTTATGCGAGAGAGGGAATCAAAGGTTCTTGTGTCAACCAGCCTCGGGTTTTGTTTTCTACTTTGCATATCGAGTTTCCCGCAGCCAGATGCAGACTCTGACAGATTTCGAACCGTCGGCTACCGGAAGTCGGCAGCGAAATTTACGAATTTCATGTTGATTTCAATAAGACGTTCGCCAGTCACGTATTGTTGAACTGACGAATTTATTTTTATTTTCCGTGTACAGATCTGCTTTTCTGTGTTATACAATGAAACTGTGAGTGTGAATAATAATACATGTTCGCGGTACAGTCTTGCCATTGGAGCAGATACGGAAGGAGTGCCGCGTGGTATAATATCCATGCTTCAGTAAAAAGAAAACTGGAATGCTTTTATGAAACAGAACTTCGAAAAAGCATGCGGAACCGAAACAGTTCGCTGCTCGAAAATTCTCTTAACCGAAAGTTATGCCTTCCGGTTAATTTAGATTTTAGGTGTTTCAACACTCCGCGGGACTACAGGAGATTTTTATTAACCAGAAACGAAAACCATTCACTGTCTCGAAGAAATGAATACTCAGAAACACTGCCGGGAAAATTTAATTTTCGTAAGATATACATCCGTTTGGTATGATCTCTCGAAATTTCGTTACATGTATCTTCCCCGTCCCGCAAATTCAGCGCATTACAGCTTATCAAACAAAGGGTACGCCGGGTCGGCAATAAATTCGCCCAATTAGAATCGGAAGATTCGTGATAGTTTTACGATTTTTTAACGCATTACTGGTTTTATGAAGTCCATTATGGAAACCAGCTAGCGCCGTTTCCATCGCGGATCACCTTTATCTGATGAATTAATAATTCGTTCTGGCGGAAATCATTATTGGTCGGTGATTCTGAAATTGATAACTCCCCGGACGACAGTCCGCGAATTTACGGCCCTCGTCTCTCTGTTTTTCAGGCAGCGGTCGGAATTTTAGAAAAGATATATGTGTACGCACTAAAGATAATTGGCCTTTGAACGCTTTGCTAGGAGGAATAACACGTTTAACGAGCTGAAACATTGGTGCCTCATCGGTGCAATTATCTTCTCCTTGGTGGAAGAAAAATCGAGTTAATTATCCGAAGGTATAATGACTCTAGAGAACGGGGAGCGAGAACCACTAAATTAACGTACACCATATTTCTGTCGAGTGTCCTTTTATTTTACCAGTTGTCAGCGGAAAATATGACAATTAAGCGACAGCACGAAAAGTGTTTCACTCGATAGACGCCGAGGATGAAGCCTATGATTTGTGCACCACAGTCGAACGCGCCCCAGCTTGATAAACTTTCAAGCAAATTGAGAAGAACCCTTGTTGTCTCTGCACCAAGATATCAGTTTGTCGAATTGAATTAATATTCCCACTTCAAACAGCGCGGCGAACGATCGAGCAATAACGATTCATTTATCTACTCTCTTAGACTTTCGGCAATTTCGACCAGAAATATCTGAAAAAAAAGATATCTCTATATATTGACAAGAATGTCTATCCCGCTGTACTGTTATACCGCTCGAGGCAATTTGCTGCAATAGAATTGCAGGCGACGCATTTCTCGATACAGTATTTTATGTATGTATGCTTTATACGTAAATTGTGAAGCACGCGAATCAGTGCTGAATAATAGACGCGATTCGCGCCGCGTAGACGAAATAAAGAAAGGTGGACATACAAGGCGTCAACTTAATAGATTTGGCAAGGCGTGGTATGATTCAGAGCGTAAAGTGAGAATTACGACGTCACGGAGGCGGTCGATAGTAACTAATTGTTATTATAAACTTACAGTATAGGTTTAATCATAATAGCTTGAGGCTAATTGGATAGATAATTAAGGGTAAAGGCAATTACGGGCATATAAACTGCATATACCGAGCTATATTCCTGCCACATGCTGCTTAGTAGTCGATATAGCTTTGGGCTACGTTGCGTTTATGAGATGCGCTATCTGTTAAAGGACGCCGGCGTAAAACCTCTTTCGTCACCGTTGCTCTTTGCTTTCCGAAGAATATGTATTTATTTACTTATTTATTATAAACCGGATATTTAAGACCTTTTGGAAAACAACGTGATCAACGTCATATCTCCTCACTTTATCGTCCTTCGCATTCATTTTAAACGTAGCAACTGAACTATGCAACACTTGCTATGTATATAGTGTATATTACAATTATATTCTCGCGGAGTTGTGACAAATATATTAGCACCATTTACAGTACGTAGATCAGTCGAGTTTTAAAATGAAAAACGAATTAACAATATCCTATCCGAGACTCGTCGAAAGATTTGAGCATACGTCCAGTCCGCGTGGTCGAAATGGCAATGTCTAATGAATGCAGGAGAAACAATTGTTTACGAAGTAATTCGACTTATCTGCATGCGTTGTATTTTCAATCTGATTAATTGCCACCACTAGTATTCGCGGACAATTACGTTTCATGAAGAATCACAAGAAATTGCTACCCAAGGCGGGCCTATAGTTTTCTTACCCGGTTCGTTATTATTTCGTCGTTGATTCCTTAATCTAGAACAGAAGCAGTTTCTGCGCCAGATCAATGTCAAATCCAAAATTACACGCTGCGCCAGGATAGAGGGTCAATCTCCACGATTTCGCGGGGTATCATACTTGCCCTCGGCCACTGTTTCCACTGCAGTATCGTACCAACGCTGCCAGTTTGCGGCATCGAAACGGACCGCGGGTCTCGTCCATATTACCAATTAACGTAAGCGCCAGCAACAATAGCTCAAAGCTGTGTTTCCTCTGAAGCGATGAGCCATCCGAGCAAACAGACGCGAACTCCGCCGGGTCGGTGCACGAGTAGAAACGGCGATTCGTTTACCGAAAGAGGAATCGTCTAACGCTGATACACTCGATCGGAAATTCGTACGAATTTCGCGTCGCAACGGTTCGAGGTACTTGTCGAAGCTTGGGTTCGCGAAAATGTTCGAAATTGCCGTGGATAAGAATTTTCGACGCGGTTCCAGTCGATTACGAAGTACATTCACATCGAGAAATACATATACCGGTCTTCCAAACGATTATCAAAGCAGGGAGATAATAGATCGTAGTTTCGGTCGACACACCTCAGAAATAAATATCGATCGATTCGATTCGTTGGTCAACATATGCACGAAGCAACGAAAAATTCATATCACTCCGACAAAGACGTATTGGATCACACGAGCAGACGCGATACCCCCCCGGCACACTTGCGTCCCCACGTGTACGTGCCACGTGCGCGTTCTCAATATTCAAACAAGACTAGAAAGAAGCGGCCAATTAATACGAATCGGCCCTCCGAATTTCTATTTACGGATCCGCCCGGCGCAATCGTTCGTTTTAACCGGCGGAGTGTTTACAAAAACGCGGAGGCCAAGCGGTTGGAACTGGCCCCCCGAAACGATTGTCTCCTCTTCCTGTCCGCCCCGTCTCGACAGGCAAGAATGTGCCATTGAAACGGGACACGCGGAACGGTGAGCGGACCAGTGAGCCGAGTCGTTACATCGCTGGAAAAATGAATCGAAACGGCCGGATAGACGGAGGGGGGTCGACGGTGTTCGTCGCCGGCTGAAAAGCCGTAAGTGCCGACGAAAGATGCACCGGAACAGTAGATACAGAGGGACGGGGACAGACAGGGACGCGGCTGCTCCTGATTATTTGTAATTTGCCGGGTTGAGGCACTCGAGTGCGGCCGACGCTCAGTGACAATGCATCACGCGGCGGATAGTAACGAGCAACGCGGAAAATACAAACGAATATGCCACGTAGTGACACCTCCTCAATGACACTCATCCGTTTCTGCTGTTACGCGCTCCGGCATATTGATGCCGGGTCGTGGGGGCCCTTTGGCCCGTATCGCGTGGCACCGGAGAAGAACCGCGGCCTCGCCACTCCTACGATAATGACAAACGATGAATCCCTTGTTTTTAATGAGAAATCACGGCTCGTCCTCTGTCATTATACGGTCGCGCTCTCGCGCGTTCCTTCCCGTCCGGGAAAGCGGCGACGATGATTTTTAGTGTGTGCAGCGGTGCCCGGCGAAAGAGGTGGCTGGTTGCGCGCGGTTGCAGCCGATTCTCAGCTGTCGTGACTGGTATGCGGCTTTATGAGACGTTCGCATCGATTTGCGAACAGTTTTGAGACAGGTGTCTACGCGTGGTAAATAAATAACCGTTCGTGATGCGAGCGAGGAATGTGTTCTGCGCGGAATGGTATCTGTTATTCATTTTCTTGGTGCGCGCAGAAAGTTTGAGTCAAAACGGGAACACAGTGTCGAATAACTTTTCCGCGGAATGTCTCGTGGGGATGAAATTTTTTAATTTCCATTGACGTCGGTTAAGTAATATATTTTATCGTGTCGGAATAAATATACTGAAATAATTTCTGTAATCTATCGAATATGGTCTGCTCGTCAGTGAGCGTTCGTTAAGGTGCTAGCAAGTTACGAAATAAGATTGAAAACTAACATAGATGATTACTTACGGTCCAGACCACTCTCCTCCACTTTGCAAAAAAGTGAAAAATATCATTTTCCCTTCAGCTCTTTCGATACCGTCACATTAATGAACAATCATTTTTAATACGTTATAATTTTACTATAAACAATAATGCATCCGTATTCGAGGGTTCGTGTTAACTTTGCCCGAACAGTTCCAACGTCACAATTTGCTTCAACAGCGCACAAGGGTTGAAGTAACGTGGAAATATTTGCTGGATTTTCACGTATCATCGCTTGTTGCATGATTCCGTCGAAACAGTTGCGGTGGAGCGGAATCGATTAATTCAAACCTCCCGACCCAGGTGACGGTGACCGACGACAAGTGGAGGCTGGATTTGTTAACGAAGTTACAGATTCTCGTAATCAAGGTGGGAGGAAGGGGCTTTGGAGTCGCGGTGCCCGCAGATGTTCAATATATCTTGTGTATTAGCATTCACAATATTATTCATATATGCAGAACCCCGATACATTTTGAGCTGGTGTGTTTCTTCGATGCATACATACGTACTCGCGGGGCGACGTGGAAGAAAACAGCAAACACCGGTGTGCGAGGAAGAGGAACAAAGGGACGACACGAAAAGGGTAGCGAGAGAGATGGAGAGAGAGGAATAGCGTGGAGATCGAATTATGCGCGTCGCCGTCGTTTCCGCTGTGTCACAATGACTTGATTTCGAATTATAAGTTTGTTGAGATACTCTTTTTTACCAGTTGATAAACAATGGGGACGTCGTGGGCATAATGGTCAATACTTGTACGCCGTAGTACTTGAATGAATAAAAAGGCACGACCGAAGGACAGACCTGAGCAACAAAATCAAATTTCAGCAATGCGTTCAATTCCGCGTTCCGATTTGTTGCGCTATAATGAAGTACGCGTGCCCGAAATTATTGAATACGACCGCAATTAATGGAGATTAAAAATCGAACGTTCTCAAAATACTACACGAATATAAAGTATGCAATGATTTTTCTACTATCGTCATTTTAAGGAAAAATGCAGTCTAACTGAAACTGTCAAATAATCGATACTACTTCAGTTTTAAAGTGCAAACCGTCAGGTGTACGCCGTGTACACTTCCTCGCCCCTCCGAGTTGCTTGCCTCGTTTAACGATCTGCGAAAAACAGTACATCAGACGAGGCTCTGCACCGAGATATCAGATGCATGTAAACTGCACCCGTGCGCTTCCACTTTCAGTTACACCGAGGCCCCGCGCTTATCGTGATTCGATGCGCATTTGGGGAGCATCGGTGAAATAAAAGAAGCCACGAGAAATACGGTAACAGAGATTGGGGAGCGGGAGGAAAGACGAAGTTTCGAGATAATGGGTATTGGAAGAAATTCTCTGGGCAACCCCTGCAGGCAGACACTAAACACTGAACGGCGGGGGCGCAGTTTGTCTTGGCCCATTAGGAGAAACGCTAGTTGGCTTGCTCCACAGGGGTGGATAGAGCGATAGGGGGTGGAAAAGAGGAAGCGGTTGTTTTATGGGTCGGCATCTGTTCGACGATCGTCTCGTTCCGATACCACTTTATCCTCGGCGTTAGCTGTTTCCTAACTGTTTGCGAAACAAGCTCTGCCTTTCCTCCTTCGTGAAAAACACTTTGCCGTTCTCGGAAGCTCCGTACCAAACCGTATTCCGTACCTCTCTCTCTCTCTCTCTCTCTCTCTCTCTCTCTCTCTCTCTCTCTCTCTCTCTCTCTCTCTCTCTCTCTCTCTCTCTCTCTCTCTCTCTCTCTCTCTCTCTCTCTCTCTCTCTCTCTCTCTCTCTCTCTCTCTCTCTCTCTCTCTCTCTCTCTCTTCCTCTCTCTATCTACGACGGTTCCCTAAATTCTTTCCTCCCCGTGCATCCTTTCCTTCTTATGGTGAACTTGTTTTCATGGCCAAGCATTTCTACGCTGAACTATTTACCAAATTCAATATCGATGTTCATATGCACTGGAATTATTTGGATTAACATTTCTGTGTATGCGGTAGTATATTGGCAAAGGTCTTCTAAGTAGTTTAAAGGATCGTTCTTGACAGCAAGCAGACATTGAAAGCTAGAATGCGTCGTCTTTCGTTGCAATTTTATTTCCACTTCTCGTTACGAGCGTCAGTTCCAATCGAGGACCCTGTGGCAGAAACCGGGCAAGTCCGCTTTTCATTAAAATTGTATCGGTTCAAGTTTTATGCACGTCGATATAAACACGGTGCCCATTGATCGGCGCAAAACTTGCACGTAGTGCCTTACCAGATGCATTGAATTACGAATTGCTCCGTAGAAAAGTATTCGATCTCGATGACGCGCGGTGAAATTGTCCCATCGCCGATCCGAACCGCAGGTAACGACGACGAATCGGACGTCCGGGAAAAGGCTGGCGCATTAGCTCGAACGGAATAAGCCGTGTTTCTTTTTCACCGCGAGATAGGCGCCGGGTGGCAATAAATAAACGTATAGCGTAAAGGGAGTCGACGATAATACGTGATCCCCTTGTGCTGAATACTTAATGCTAAGTACTCGGTGTATTTGCATGCACCCCTACCCCGCCGGTGCTTCGACTCCTCGGCGATTCCGCCGCGGAGCTATGATCATCCGCGCGTATGTGCAGCCCGTGCGCCATCATACATTTCGGTACGTCCTCGTGCACGGGAGGAGCACCGGAGAGCGTTACGTGTAACGGGGTGGAGGGCGGCAGGTAGGATAGGGATGGTACTATTGAGTCGCAACACAATAAAATAACATGAAATACACGGTCGGAGAAAAATAGGGAGGAAAAAGGAACGCGGCGGTCCCCCATCTCTGCCGGCCGCGGAGAATTCAGCGCGATGCAAACGGGGGAGGTTGCTTCTGCTGCCGGTGTGCATGCATTATACACGGAGATAATGCTCTCGGATACCTCGTCTGTATGGGAATAACGCGAAAAGCCGTGAGCCCGAAGGCTTCGAAACGGGGGGCAATAACTCTTTCCACTGAGGCGCCACCGAGAATCGGGATCGCTGGCCGCGCCGACTTATCCTGGGATCAAAGTGAAAAATTCGTCGATGCATACCAGTAGCGGTCGTTGCTTTCTTTTTGTTTTTATTTGCGAGTTTTATGGGCGTTTGTTTTGTTTCGGAGCGGATAGAAATTGTGTCTGTCGTGTAAATACGATTGGAATAATAGTGGCAGCTGTGGTACGATTTGCTGGGCTAGATTATGTAAAGTCTTTTTAGTCGTTGTTTCACTTAGGGAGGAAATTCGGGAGACAATGAGGGTCTTACGATCGGCACTACGATTGGTTAGGCGGGTGCGAAAGTTCGAGGTATTTCGTTTTGTACGAGATCCAACCGAAAGATCGATGAAGCAGTTTTTAGGTATCGCAGACATAAGAAAATGGCTTGGTGATTTCGTTGCTTCGCAAACCACAGTCGTTTTTGTAACGAACGGAATCCAAAAGTGGGCTCAACGACAGGAGGGGCATATTTCGAACGTTAATTTAGAATGCTTGCATTATGTATTGTTATGCCGTGGCTGAACAACGAGCTTGGGTGAAGAAATAAGTCAGAGTTTCTCACGAGATCTTTATTTCTTCTCCAGAATGGTCCGGGATCCAGATCAGAGGTTCAGAGTGGAGAGTTCAAAGAAAGGTCGGAGGCGAGGGTAGATCTTTCAACCGGAATCGTTATTTCTACGTTGAACGCGTTACAATACAGACGCTCGAGCTTTTGTAGCAAGGCGGATTGGTCTTGCACGGTCAATATCCTGGCCGTGTCAACTAACTCTTTGCAACGATGTTGAAATTTTCAACGTATACTGTTGGTGCGGGGTCTTCATGAAGTGATACTAAACGGTGGCAGTATAATAGCGCAAGTAAAAGAAAATTGATAAAAGTGGCGAAAACTTTAGCATATAACTAATCAACACTGTTTACGGTGTTTATCAGCGACGCCTTATTTTACTTGTACTGCCTTGCAATGTTTAGATACGCGTTACATTTATTACAGAGAAAGCGTTTAGTACAAATGTCTTATTCCCTTTTATCGCTTTCTTACAAATTATTCAATGGCACACATGCCACTTGCAATTAGTAAAGCGTAACCGAAGAACGGGCAAGATTATTCTTCAGATTTCAAAAGAATTTAAGAACGTCACAAGTGCCTGTAGTTTATAAAGTCGAGGAGCTCGACGGTAGCGTTGATTCGATAAATAATACATAAAATAGGCAGTTAAAAGAAAAGCGTATAAATAATCTTGCCAGCTTAAATTTGTCTGTCTACTATGCGGATAGTATGAAATCTGCGCTGGAACAGCAATTCAAATTCAAACAATAATTTGATAAATGAATCGAAAATTAACAATTACAATTCAAATTCATATTATACATATCCTGGAATATTTTCTATCCTGATCAGTGCTAACGTGGACAAAGTAAGTGACGCAAAGATATATGTCATAATAGAAACAAGTAGATATGTAACCGTGTGAAACGGTGGAATGCATTCACAAATAAATGAAAGGAAGCGAAGTGTAATATTAGACAAAATATTAGGCTGTAGCCGGATGTTTGCAAAGGAAAGGTTTGTTCTTTGTTCGAATGAAAGAGGTCTGCGATGATAGAGAACCTTGCCAGGTAGCGGGAAATGGGCATAATATGGAAAGGCAAAACAAGTTTAACACATTCGATCAATGGAAAGAGAAAGTATTTCGCTTGATAACACTCTGTTGAAATTTTTCGTTACAATAATTATATACATACAATTACATACCACAGCGACCACTAAACAAATGAACAATGGAACCCATCCACGAAGGGAGCTAAAGCGACCAAAGAGTTGCTCGAAAAAATCGTCCAAGCAATTTATTTGTACTCTACACCCCGAATACATACACGCATACAAACCCGAAGAAATTTTATTGCAGCAAATTGGTAACAGTTCACTGATTGACCATTACGCAGACGAAATGTATGACTAAAAACGGAATCGTGAGCGGGCCGCAATAAATCTTGACACGCGTCAGCCACCGCGAAATGCAAAACCATCGAGAACCACCGTACTTGCCGCGAGCTCGTGTTAAAATTGTGCCAATCCTCGTCGCAGCCGCCGTTCGATCGAACTTACGCGTTCATCCGAACGTTACCGCGGCACGCGTCGGCGGCCATCGGGTCGACGGAAAATCGGCAGAATTTCTTTCCGCCCTGAATCCAATTGGAGTTGTCGTCCGCCAGGCAGGCGAGACGAAGTAATTTGCAAACGACAGTACCTTCGAGACGCATCCCATATACTCGCAACGCCGGTGCAGCGGCGTGCGCGCTCGTCTTACCGGGCCTCCCAGGGGTGAATCGGTACCGCAGCCGTGTGTAGAAGCACGTGTGCCTGTACACGTGCATGAATGACTTTCGATGTATCCCAGGCTGCCTCTCAAACGGCGAGAAGAAGAGGTAAAGGATGGTATGAAAAAAAGAACTGGATGATGAGGAAGAAAGGTGGAGCGGAAGAACACGAGGGGGGAGGGAAGGGAGGGGGAGAGAAACAGAAACGGAATAATAGAGGGGTCATAGCGGGAGAAAGGAATGGGGGATGGACGGGAATAGTCGGTAAAAGAAAAACGAAAGACGTTGCGCGGCTCGAGGAGGCGAAGCGAGTCGATATGTACCTGTACACTGCACATAGATGCACCTATGAACGGCATGAGCCTATGTGCGTGTAGATATATATATATATATATATATATATATATATATATACACATATTGTATATATGTGTACATATCGGGCCAGCCTAACCTAAATTCTGAATAAAACGGGGGTTGCATAAGAGATCAGGGGTGTGATGAAAAACAAACAGCGGTTTAGGTTGCTGTTTGATCTTCGGGCCGGGCATTCACAGAACTCTCGACTCCCGCGGTATTATCTATTGACTGCATAGGATCGCGTGTGTGCGCTTCTTGCACGCCCGTCCATCAGGCTGCATCACTGTATCGTGTTCCGCTGCAACGACGGAAAGTAGATGCTGATACGACCGTTGAACGTAGGCCCGCACACCGACGTAACGGCGACGAAGTCTTTCAGCCGCGGCGACGCGGGGATGCACCCGCGCCGCGCCGCGCCGCGCCGCCGTCGTGGCCGCTTGGCATTTGGGAATAGCTTTTATGCGCTGCCTGCCTTTCATCTGCAGCGCTTGATGATGCCTTGAAACGCGGGGAAAGAAAGCTGCGCCGTAAACGACGGCCCCTTTGACACGGGGACTAGTTCAATAACGAACGAGCCCCTTATCAACTTTCCGGATGGGCCTCGCGATTGTTAACGACACTCTTCCGCGACGTGATGCTTCGACGTGTTCGGGCGCGGCCGGTCTTGTGGCGATTCGCCAGCTTTTCTCGTGCGCCGTTTTAGGAAAACCTGACGGGGCGGAGACGCTCGCGATCGAAGGTGTACACGGAGAAGTGACGGGTGATGCTGAGCGGCGAAAGGTGACGAAAGTTCAGTGCGCGTAGAGTTCGAAAGGAAACGGGAAATAAATCTGGCGCGCGTCATTTAACCGACGTAGCAGAGGCGTCGTGCGGTTGGAATAAACGCGGCGATAACAGAGTTATCGACTTGCACGCAATTTTCCAAATCGTCTGATACTGTTTCGTTAAACGCGAACGTTGCAATAATCGAACAAGCGATACTGATAGAAATACTTGAACGCGCATCAACTTTTGACAACGATTTCAGCTATTACACGCCGGACAGTATACCCCGCGAGTGTTTGGCGTTCGGGACAGCCGAATAATATCTTAGCGATCAACGAAATACAACTTCGGACAAGGCCGTGGCCGTTTGAAACGCTTCTGCAGCCGTGGAACCCTTCGCGGCGTTCAACCGTACGCCTACACGCAAAGATACACATAATTAGTGTTGGTGGTCGATGGGGTGTTGGCGCTTGGTTGGATACACACATCGTTCGTTCATTTCTGGCTTTGCTTCCATCGAGTGCACCCGCGCGGCCCTTTCGTATGTGCGCATCGGCTTATCCTCTCGTCTTTTGCCTTCGACTGTTGCGTGTCTAACTTGCCCGTGTCCTCCCTTCGCCTCCTTCGGGCTTTTCCTTTCAGTGTTGCCTTATTGAATATCCCACGAGTGGAAAATCAGTTCAACCTCCATGAAAGGAGCCCGCCAACCCTTGGCTCTTCGCCTCGTTCTTCCTTTTCGCTTTTCCCACCCTCGCTCGGTCTACGCGGCTCGAGTTATCGCGTTCAATGCGATTTCCTGCCGATCAAAATCGAATCGCGGAAGAAGGGTACCCTATGGGGGAAATGGGGACGGCTTTCGAGCAAGCAAATTGTCGCGCAGGATTTGTGTACAATGCGATAAATTCGTGAATAACTCGATGCCTTCTGGAATTAGGAGTCTCGAATGGGAGGCGGGATTCAATTAAAAAAAGACGCTTAAGTTCCGCGCAGATAAATACATTTTAATTGCCATGCGCTTCTCAACAGTCGCGTGTTGTACGGTAGATTATAATTCGACCACGCTGAAGTAGCAATAATAGACTCTTTAATAACAAATATTTACGAGGAGAAAGGTTTCGAAGCAACGTTTCTGGAGACTCCGTTAGCCAACTAGAACCGGCGATTCATATGCCATTCATAAAACTTTATACAAAATACTTGTAACGATTTCTCGACACAACTATTCCATGCTCAAAATAGTTTGAAGCATGCGTTCGATGTTCAGCATTAACGCCTCGACATCAAGATATATCTACGGAAATGTCGACGCACTTAAACGAGACACCTGCCGTTCGAGCTTAAACATTCCTTATTCAAAACACGTCTGGTTCGTTTTCCAATCGTAATATCGGATGCGGGTGAATACGAAAGCGCAATATTTGCCAGAACGTTGCCGTGGCACGTCACGTTTGACGCCTTCATGTATCATCTGTCGGTTTCTGTTACGCACGTCATTATAATATCGCGAAGGTACCGGGACGGCGCGCGGCGAACACGTCGTTGGTATAAATATATTTGAAAGACCGCGGTGGATGTACGTTCACGGTCCCGGGGAACGCTATGGGGAACAGTATGGGGAACAAGGAGACGGAGAGAAGGCGGACGAATATCCCTCGTAGATTTCTTTGCATGGGGAATTTGATCGTTTGTCAAGTAGACGGCGCGGCGTCTCGCGTAAATTGATGCAGCGGGCCGTTGTTCGCGAAATTGCTTCCTCGCGGATTGAATTTTCTCTCTCGCGAACGTACTTGCGCAGCGACTGATTCGATGCTGCGCGATACAATCCCGCGTGATGAATTGTACTCGAACGTAATGAATATTTCGAAGCAGTTTTTATTCGCTCCCAAACGGACAGCCGCGATCGTCGTCGCAATAATTGTACCGCGAGATTGGTGGCTCCAAGCTGATATTGTTGGATCTCAGGTATCGTTGGACTGTCCGTCTTAATTCCTTCAGAATCGACCGATAACGTAGTAGCACGGGTAGATCGGGGAATTTCTCGTGGAAACAACCGTTCGACTTTCTATCTGAAACAATTTTACGACGCACAGGGAACTGACGTTCGATATTTTTTTTTTGTTCAGCCCCTGATACATTCTTCGTATGTGCGAGTTACAGAATCTTATTTCTGCGGTACTTCGGGAAATTATATAAAGCAGACGAGGCATTTCTGACGTACGGTTTCTCGCGGTGTATTTCTATGGTCGCGGAGAAGAATATTGTATATTAATACAAAACATTTCCAGCATTAGCTGTTGCAAATAATCCTACGGCAACTTGTTTGATCAAATGTCCACAGATCCGAAGGTATAGCCCGTATCAATTTTGAATATAAACCAAACAGACGTAGGCCCGAAGCGAGTTTCCATATATTATAAAGTTGCTACTTTTGGCCCTGCGTGTACTCTATAATGTTGCACAATAGCATACTGTATAGTAGAATCCATAAGGAAATATAAGAGCACTGCCAATGGTTACAAACTAGCGATACGACTGGGAAGGAGTTTCAAGTAGCGCAGGTCAACGATTACGCAGGCAATATGTTTTAAGTAGCGCAGGTCAATACGCGATGGAGCGGCCGCTTGCTGTTATCCGTGCACCTAGGTTATGGTAACGCAGCGAATGATTTCCTTATTCAAACGAACGGTTAAACGAACAAATTTCGAACGAAAACGAGAGAAGTGAGACCGATCGATAACTCGAACACGACATTGCGCCCCTGCGGCGGATAAATTTTAACGGCGAAAGAAAGATTTCGAACAGCTAAGAGGCGAATCGGCACCGTCACCCTTATTAAGAATCAAGCATCTGATAAATCGGCTTCGAACGATACATTTCTGCACGCCTCTCTCGCAAGTACGCAAGTTCGCCGTCGACTACGAAGCTTCAGACAAGCGCTTCGCGCAAAACATTTCCTTCGCGGGCCTTCGGAATCCGGCGCACTCCCTTTTGATCGTTAGTTCAGAAGTGAATAATATTAATTAAAATGTTCTCTCGCGGCGCGGCTCTTTCTTCCCCTGGCCTCGGGGCCATCGTCGTCGCCGTCGAACCCTTTCCCGCGGCAAGGGTAGGACGGAGGAACGTTGGAACGGGGCGGGTACCGCCGCCACTCGACTTGTCGCTCCTTGTTGGATATTTATTCGTTCGTTCGTTTTTTATTTATACTCGAGGTCTGTAGGCCCGCCTTATTTGCACCCTCTCCCCCGCCACTCAGAGGGCTGGCTGCTCTTCCAACCCACTTACACCCCCACCCACACACTCCGCCGCCGACACAGTTCCTTTAAACGACGTGACTACCGCTCGACTCGACACGGCACGGCACGAGACCCTTTACCCCCTTCGCCCGGCTCCCGGCCTGAACGGGGGAGGGGAAGGAAAAAAAAAAGGAAAAATTAATGGACGCATTCGGATGAATATTATTAATTGAATCGCGCGCAGGGCGCCGTGTTCCGGAGCGACTTGTACACCCTTTGTAAACGCGGGGTGAGACTTGTTGCGATCGCCTTTTTAAATCATCCCTCCGGTTGCTGAAAAAGAGACACCGCTGCCGATTGCCTTTTGCCCGTTATCACCCTTGGTTGAGGACGGTTATTGCCGCAGACGGACACAGGGAAAAAGTAATTGCTGTCAATATGGAGATTCTATTGGCGCATACTGTGCTCCTTCGCGCATGAGGACACTGTTATTGAAGTCGGGCCACGTATAACGGGTGGTTCAACAGCTCTCGCCGCGTTAGTTGAACGTCTCGTCGGTGGTTCCACCCTCTCCCGAACCCCCCACCCCCACGCCAACCCCACGATTCGCGTTGAATCGTTGATGGAAAACCAGGGGGACAGAATGTTGCTCGCGCACAGATTTTCTATTCTCTGCGACATGTTGATCGTTGTGCGATACGTCGAAAAAAACGAAAAAAAAACGAACGGCTAAAATTTCACGCGGAGTTTGAGCAACCCCTCCATGCGCGTCTCATCGCGCTGCTCGTAACGATTACACGCAATTACCGCTCACGGCTTGACACAGGCGGAGGTGAACCGCGATCTCGTTTCCCCGAAGAAAATTGCCGAAGGAGGCGACGCGCGGCAAACGCAACCAAAGCGTGGTCCCTTGGCGGGGGTCGGTCGACTGCTGCAACAGAGCTTTTGTATCATCGGGCGCGCGAATTCGTTATTACTGGAAAATCATGCCGTGAAAACGGACCATCGAATGAGGAGCCGGAGGCAAACGTCTGCAAACGCTCTAGCTCGCCAACGTCCGAAGAGACAACGATACGCGGTGCATAGAGCCGTAAAAGAGAAGGGAAGACACCGTGAAAGAGATACAGAGAGAGAGAGAGAGAGAGAGAGAGAGAGGAAGCGTGTACGCGCGTATCTACGTGCGAGGGGTAGCTGTGGCGGGTGCTCGGTGGAAAAGAGCGATAGGGGTTGGAGGTGGGGCAGACAGAGCATAAAAGGAACACTAGTAGGTATTAATATTTAGCATCTCTGAAGCCGCCCGCATTCAAGCAACTCCGTTGGATTCCCATCTAACTCTACCCTGTATCCACCAGCGTGCCGCGACCACGGCCGCCGCCGCCGCTATCGCCACCCTCTCTTCCACCTTCCTCCTGCACGCCCCCCAAACCCCATCGCCCCTCACGTCTTCCACCAAAACACCGATCCTCCTTTACTTCGCCCCGGGTACTTCTCTTTACGGTAAAATATGTAAATCTAACCAATATTTCTAAAGATACACCGATGCGCGGAGATGGTGGTTCGTGGATGGGGCGGGGGTTGGGGGGAGGGGGCTCTTTTATGATGGGGCAGAGCGCGAAACCCGCGGATACCGCGTTAACGTGCACTCCCCCCCCCCACCCCCCGCCCCGGTTTCCGTCCTCTCGCTCCTCGCCCCTTACCCGTTCCAGCCTTACTCACCCCCCCCACCCCCTTACCCTGTCTATCTGAACGTACGCCAACCTAAATACACCCTCGCCCCGGTCGAGTCTCGTGGGCGGAGGGGTGGCTACCCGCGAACCGCATACCTACGTGACTCCGCGTGTGGGTCTGGTCGAATGTGCGTGGCCCTTCGGCATGTGTGCGGGACGAGCATTTGAATGGGGCTTGAATATCGTCCATGAATATTTCGCAAGTTCCTATTTAAAAGAACGCGAGTCGCTCGACGCGGTAAGATATGACACCGGACTCGCTGGAACATTTTCACGGAGGACGGAGGGCTCGCGCGTGTCCGATCGATAGTAAAAAAAAAAAAAAAAAGAAAATTACGCCCCCGAAGGGCATTCGCGAAAAAGTCTGGCAACGGGACTTGACAATTTATTTTCTAATTAGAGCAATTCGGTGGCCGACGGTGGTGGCGTTTATTGCGTTAAACGCGGCAAGCTCAGATGTTGCGAGTACTCGTTCGCTCGGGGATCGAGCAATTTTTTTTTTTTTTTCGTCCCTGCCGGCGAAGGCAGGATTTTCGTGCGGATATCGCGTATTCGAATGTTTTCATCGGTTCAGCGAACCGCGAAATAAAGTGACTGCGGTAATTATTTAATATTTTACCCCTGCCGAATGGTATCGGTTCGAGGGCTTTAAAGGGGGGCACGCATTTTAATACGCCGTTACAGCGGAGGCATCAGAAATTTTTGCGGTTTTCCGTTTCGCAGCGCGGGGCACTTGAATTAAGCACATCCGATCTGTATGCACGCGATGTGTAATCGAAAGAACCGAGTATCTTTTACCATCCCCCTCGAGTTGTAACGAGACTGATGTTACGTTTGCTTGCTGTTCTTCCCCCTTTTTCACGCAAGGGTAGCCGGATCCGAGTGTTCGCTCAAGTGGCCTCGAGACCCACGTCTGATTATGTTTATACGTGCACGCCAGCTAAGTATATTCTCAGTTCTTCTGATGTCTTGCGAATGATCCGAAATTTGCCGTTTAATAGCGGTCCCGACGGTGGTTACCAGACCTCGCGCGGCATACCCCAGTTCGGGGTTTCGTAATTTCTGCCCGGTGACGCGAACTTGGCGAAATACCTTTGATATCCGGTTGGTAATCTCTCCTATTAATTCTGTATCGCTTTTTATAAGCTTTTATATCGGTAACTCTTGCGCCGCGATCTTAGATATTAATGCGCACTCCGCCGCAAAGTGTATATATAGTTTGTCAACTATACCCGAATATAGGAAATCGCTGTGCACGTTTTAGGCATATACGAAGGGAAATTCAATCTACAGGTATTACTTGAAAGTGACACGCCAAAGAGATCGGTCATTAGGTAGTGGTGCTTTCTACTGCCACTACGAGATTGCGTTAAGCGTATCGTCGATAGCATCTTCCGTTTCTCATAAAATTCCAGTCGGCGCCTTGGAAACCTGTTCTCCCGTTTAGCGAGACTTTGAAATGCATTCATTACATTGTCATTCGTTGTCGCAGCGCGACATTCGCGTCTTCTTAAAATGCAATTTCCGGCTGAAGCGTGTGCGCTCTAACCAGATTAATTTTCGGTAATACGTTCCACCGCGGGTCTCCCGTACCGCGGTTACACAATTTCTTAAAACAAATTGTCCTTGAAATTGTCCTTTCGAGCAGCAAGTCCAGCTCGTTAAAGGATCAAGCTATACCTCTGCGTAATATTAGAGCTCTGCCCAGCTGGTGCAACTCTTACGCATTCTCGGTTGTCTCGCCACGACCGTAACACTCGCGTTACCATTGTATCGACTGCACGTTTCGCGTGTCCACTCCATCCGGTTCCCATTCGCTCGAACGAATTTTCCTCGTTGAAAATCGGGGGACAAAAGCGATCCGTCGCGACGTCGCGAACGATTGTGTCAACCGGTGGCGGCGCCACGGGGGGAAACGCGAAAAGAGGCTGCTCGCGATTCCTGCCGCATCGTCTTGCGCCAATTCCCGACAAATTGTAATTTCTAGAAACAAATTGAATATAAACGCGGCGTAATTCGAATGCCTGCTGCAGCGGCACCGACACAATAATAATGACGGCTGTGTAGAAACCGTGCGGCCGCGGCTGAAGGGAGCCAAGCCAGCGCCAGAGACGTAGCCATGCGCGAAACAGCAATCTTTCGAGGCAATCTCTTTAATAAATGAAGCATACGTTCCCGCTTTTGAATTACGTCTACGTAATAGCCTCCCCCGCTCTTTCTCCCGACGCCCTCGCCGCCCCCCGCCCCCCACAGCCCTCTGGTTTCTCCTTTTCTTGCCCGCTGTACCAGTTCCCAAACGAAACAAAGGCCGGCCTCGAGTGTGCCGTCGCGACCCGCGAGCCCGATTTCCCCGAGTTTGAAAGCCGGATGATTTTTCCTGAATGGAAAAGGGAAACGTTATCGATTTTCGTTGCGTTCGTCGTTCGACCCGTTGTTTTCGCCGTGCAGAGATTCCTGAAGCGGGGCTGGCGGTGGTTAAGCCGACGCAATTAGTTTTCGGAAGCACCTGGCCGAAAGATCGACATCAGATCCGAACTTGGACACGACCGCTGTAACGAAAATCGTTTAACTCCGTCGTTCATGTCGCTGCCGTGTCCGTTAATTGTCATGGGATCGAGCAGTACGTTCTGCGACAATGCCGGATGTTATTATTAGGACACTATCGGCCACCTATTTGCAACCCCCTCGAATCATTTCGTCCCGAACGGCGCGCGCGGATACCACGAACATTTCGCATTATTTATAACATTTTCAATTTCACCTGAAAGCGAACGTTCTTGGCCCCCCTCTTCGATTCGGGGCGAGACACATATTCAGGGACGAACGGGTTAAGATCGGGGCGATTTACCAATTGAATCGGCGGACGGCCAAATATAGAATCGTCGAACCTGCGAATACCACTTTGTCCCCGTCTCATTGTCAGCCCGAACGTAAATACATCGCCGATAAAACCGCAACGACCCCATGCCCGCCCGCGTTCCCGGTAATCTGCGAAGATTATAGGCGGCAGGGCTGCCGAAATAACTGCGCAAGTAAGTAGCGTCTGCCTCTATTGTTTCCGTTCAAATCAAAAGCAGTCAAATTCTCCATTGTGATCGCGCCACGTGCTACGCTTACGTGTGGTGCGGTCGTAGCAAAGTTGGAGACGCGCGATACAACGCCGCCTGTGTGCACGTGTTGTCGACGGTGGGTCCTGTGTGTACGCGACAGATATGGGGTTCGTATGGGGCGCGTAGGCACGC
Organism: Nomada fucata; assembly: GCA_948146005.1. Taxonomy (NCBI): domain Eukaryota; kingdom Metazoa; phylum Arthropoda; class Insecta; order Hymenoptera; family Apidae; genus Nomada; species Nomada fucata. The sequence continues at coordinate 14,513,904 of OX411275.1, forward strand.
AGGGGCCGTAGTCGCGGGTGTATACCAACACGGGAAACGGGGAATTGGTATTCCGTCGTCTGACAGAGCTAGGCAAACAACGGACGTTTGATTGTTCAAGATTTAGTACCGGTTTACTACTGTCGAATCCGAATTCCTGGTATCGCGATACCTGCCGCCTGTTCAGTTTCTGTTATCCTGTCTGTTGCCGGGGCCGGTTTAGGTCTTTCCGTTTACCGGAAGCAATCATTGCCCGAATGAAGTGTCCCCGACTGTGTTATCGATTTTCATCGCCGATGGGTGAATTCCTTTACGTTAACTGGCTCACGGGTCGGGTTAGCATTGCCGGCGATTGCAAACATGATCGGTATGATACGACGAAAGAATAATTTTTTAGACAGGATTGCGCACGTTGTTATAATTAGTCGGTTTATGGCGAACGCTATATAATGTAATATGCAATTACTTCGAAGGTGTGCGATATATGATTACCTGCGATAGACGAGTTTACGGTGATTTTAGCGATGTTTGAACAATAGACGAGTAAAGAAAGACGAAACCTCCCGATTGCACAATTGATATTGACGCGCCGCGAATTCGAAGAAACGTCTCATTTATTGATTTCATCGTTGAACGTTTTCGATTGAAAGGAGACTGCGCAGGAATTTTTTGGTCACATCGGTCGCCGTGTATGCGACGAGGAGTATCATTGGCAACATCGGACGTCCGATTGTAATTTGAAAACCGAGACAATACGGCCTGAGGACCAGCGTCCGGCATTCGTGCTATTCGCTTTAAATGCCAGAGAAAGAAGGCACCGGCTGTTGGCTCGCCGATATTGTACAGGAGTGGCCAGTCGTGTCAAAGTGGTATTTTCAATAGACCGCGCCGTGGAATTTGAATGTTCGGTTTGAAAGAAATCGGATTTTCCACGAGAATCACTAGCGGCCACTGATACATAAATATTACGTTGCGAACAGAGGGAATCTTATAGTAAGCATTGTTCGTGTGTATGAAATGACAAGTAAGGTAGAATGACCCAGAGACGTTCCAATGTTTGCCGGTTACCGAAACGGCAATCGATGGCAGTAGCATGGAATTCGAGAGACGGTTGGAAGAATTCGAACGTCTCCCTCGGACGAGGGTTTGCCGGGTCGCGATTGAATCCTGGGGTTGAAACTGGGCACGTACCGTGCGTCTTAGGAATTCGACTGATTCCATAGCCGAGAAAACGGAGCCCGATTGAGAATGGCAAGAAGGGCACGATCACCATCTCGACCCCAACATCATCGGGGAATGCGGAGCATCTGTAGATTCCTAAATGTTAACACGACTGTCACCCTTCGTGAATCGATGGCGATGAAAGCTTCGATGGTGTTTTAACGTCTACTCCTCCCGGCAGATGTACGTAATATAAATATTTAAATATCACGTATGTACGTAAGTGCGGAATCGTTGGGAAATATGTATGTCTCGACTGGTCCCTAGGGGTGATACCGAATACCGAATATGCGAATGAGATTACTATGATCGCTATTACTAAAATTAAATATAAACTATTATAAAATGTCAGACAGCACGCGCTGTCGGCATTAACCTGGCCTTTGTTTTTCTATCCAAGTGTCCAATCTAATTATTCCATTTGTGAGCTGCATAACCACGATATTAATTACAATTCCAATCGGACAGAAGTAAACTGTCGGACAACGTTCTGATCCTGCAAGTAACTCTGCGAATAACTGGATATTCCTTATTCCCTCCCGTTGACGGTATACGGATCGCTGACAATAATAAACATCAGGCAACAACTTCGCCGCGATTGAGTGCACTGAACCGGACATACGGCCAGCTCAAGACGAAAGCTTTCGTAGCACACCGAACCGCATCATCGTATTCGGGAACCTCGAGTCTCGAACAGCCGTCCTATGGATGATCGCGGACCTTCTCTGCCACGCGATAAGCCGTAAATTCACAGTAGAAGAGGTCGTAAAAGGAACCAAAGTGCGTCCTTATCCCGAACCTCGCGTAATCACGAACCCTTTACCACGGCAGGCCATCGATCCGCTTCGTAATTTCACCAGTGAGTATCCCCGCTATCTATCGTAAAGGTAAGCCTCGAAATCGCCTTCCGGGACGACGCGGGGGTTGTTTTAAGAGGTTCTAAATGTATCTGGATTAGAGAATTCGAAGGTGGCCTACCGGGATCGCGAAAATATTCTTTGCGCAACTAACGCCGGATCATTGTATTGTGCGACAATATTATTCAAATCATTGCCTTCGCGATTTTACGAATTCGAAATAGATAAGACATTTTCAGAAACAATCAGATGTCAAGTGACAAGTATGGAGTTCAGTTTTAAAATTTAAGTTTCACCATCTCGTTTCACTCCGACGTTATCTCAAGGTCGTACAATTATCGTCACGATACGTCACCCGCTATATCGCACGACTTTCGTCTGAAACATATTTTCGTATCTCGGATAATTATAGGGAGAATCACCTGTAGACACTCAAAACGGACATACCGTACGTGTATAACATAAATCTATCGGGTGCAGTGCTCGCGCCCTGCGTTCAGTTCGTAAGATCTCGGGAAATCTATAATCGACCACGGTACATGCATTCACTTATCAGCCGTACATAGAGGAGCACCCGGGATGCATGTCGGACGTATTCGGCGTGTATACGTTCAGTGGCGTTGAGGAGGGCGGTAAGACACTCTCTTCTATGTGACGGAGTGGTAGGAGGATATCTCATTCAATACGGGTGTATTGTTCAGGTCTTATCCTAATATCTCATAATTAATATCTCCGCATTGTGGTATGGATGGATAGGCTTCGCTGCCAGAGCCAACTGATAGCGAAAGCGTTTGTGCCAAGCAGCTCTCGTCCTCTTCTCTCTCCTCATCTTTCACTCACAATCAGTCAGTGCCTTCGTGCTGAATCGGCTGCACTTGAAGGAACTTCTTCGTTCTTGAAGTAAATTTCAACGGCGAGAGAAAGATATTTATCGTGATCGCGCGTACTGTTTTTTTTTGCATCGTCGTGACTTAACAGCACGGCATGGGTTTAACCAGTTACCGAATTTGCAACGAAGCTCGTTGCAAAATCATCTGAATTTCTTGTGTTCGAGTTGAGGGTGATCCGTCGCATACGAACTTCACTGTCCACGTGTCGTTTCATGAATCGTCTAATTCTTTTTTCTGAGACGCGCGACAGAAATGTAAGTGTCACGCGGAGAGTCGTTAGCCCGTAAACGTAACGAGGCTATTCAGCTTCTTCGATTCGGCAACTTGTAGCGCAGTGCGCGTTTCTTACTTGTTTCTCGGGCAAACTATGGAACCGCCGTGCATGTTGACTGTACTTTGTTACACGTACTTCCACATTTCTCCAACGATATCAGCCACGAGGATCTCCATAGAGTGACAATGCAGCGAAATTCCATTCCATTCGATATAATTTTATCTGTTACCGGGAATACCGTCTGTCCATTGAGCGTAATTACATTTCTAGGTAAGATTGAGATCCGGCCAGAGCCAAGCGGCAAAACGCGTTTATACGACGAGTACGATCGTCCCGTGTGCATGTGTCGGGCGTCGGTGTGCCGTTGGGCGAATGGTGTGTATGCATTCAATTACACTGTGAGTATACATGAATATATCTACTGAAGGCTAGAAGGACTCTCAGCGTCTTAGAAATGCTATTGAGCTTACGGCTAGATACGAGTTTCTCTGTGATGCTCTCCTATCCCGCCTGTTTATCGTCTATTCCGACATTTGAACAAGCGTCTTGGTTCGTGGATACTGGAAGTCGCTCTGATCCTCAAAGCCCGTTAACACTACGCCTACTTCTATGGACACTGTGTCCTTGCGGATGGCCGGCTGAATCGCCCTTTCGAAGATCGGCGAGGGGTCAACGTTTCAATGGACGGTATAAATCGCGTGAAACATCTGTTCAACCTTTATGCTGCTACCCGCGCGCTGATTAACTCCATGGGCGACGCGCTTTGACGTTATCACGCAGATTTTGTTAGACCCGACGGCCGTTCAATTGCCACGATCGTCGAAATGCACTATCGGGAAGGCGTATGCACCGTTGCGTATTAGTTATTGAGATTTCGGGATTGGCGAGTTGAAAACGGTGTCGAATTTTCGCAAAGACGACCATTCGCGGCATGAAAAGGGATGAAACAGTACGGGCTCGTTTCGAACGAAATTTCTTCGAAAATCTAACCAACCGTGCGCTAAATCGCGCCTACTGCAGCAAGGCCTTCTCGAAATTTTAATATCACGATTTCTCATTCTTTCGTGACCGGTGTTTTATCGCGAGCTGAGATTAAAAATTTTAACATCAACTTCACGTGGGCCCGCCACCGACGCGTACTCGCGGAACATAAAAATTAATAAGCGTGTCGCCGTGCACAGTATAATGCCAACTTTTGTTGGTTGCAACGTTTCGGCTATCTTCCTTCAGGTATTTCCAGGCGTACGAAAGTCGAAGAGAGGAAGGAGAGAGTGTGGGACGACCGTAGTCGGGGGCGCTACAGAAGATAAGGCGAATCAAACCGTAAATAACTGCGGAACGGTGAAAAGGAAAGGGGTGAGCGGCATCGGGGAGAGGGGTTTGTGGGGGTGCACGAAGGGTGGTGGGTACGACGCCTCGCCAGCTGCAAAACTCGCCGAGTTTTATAGTTGAATCGCATGACTCGAAATCTCCATACATCCCCCGGTGTGCCCTCCCTCTTCTCCTCTCCTTTCCTCCCGGTTTCTCGTGTCTTTTTGCACGAACCACCGTCTCCCTTCTTTCCGCCACCTCCGCACCACCACCATCGGCTCATATCTATTTTTATATCGCCGTTTCTTCCTATGAGCTCGCGGCTTCCACTCCACGTAACGCCCCACGGCTCTTTGCCGGCAAACCGTTCTCTCCGTACATCTATGTTGGTACCCATATTTATACCGTGGGTACATGTGTAAGTGGAAGGTATGTCCGTACGGGAGTAACAAGTAGTAGAGAAACAGGCGATTAATTTCGTATTCCTAGATACTTTCTAGCATTCGCACGCCAGCCTCATACTTCATGGCTCCGTCGAGGCTTGGCTGTTTACGAGCCCAGTCTTCTGAAAAGAACTGGAAAAGAATTGGACGCTCGATATATCCGGGCGAAAACCGGAATTATCGCTGCGGTGCGATGCTAAGGATGTCCGGGGCGAGGACGAGCCTCGCTATCGAACTGCTAGGTCGGTCTTATTTTTCGGCAATTTTAATCGCGATCGGTAGGTTTGTGGTTAATCGTGCGGCAAGTGCATCAAAATTGTTCGTAGTTTCCATCGAACTTTGTATGCAGCGAAACGAAAGTTTTGCCACGAAAGGTAACCCGGAATAATGGTTCTTTCCTCGCGCGTATGTAAGTTCAAAGTGTAGAATTGAACTTTGAATAGCGCTGATATTGAAACGTTTAATTGGTGATTGACCATACGTAAATCCCTGAGTAAATTGGAAATACCCTACGTAATATATAATGTACGGTTGAAAGTACAAAATAATTAAGATGTCCAGTTATTCAGAGCTGCGAGGCAAGGTCCGCGATATTTCCAATACCTTCGTTCCTAGTACTGGGCAATCGTTTCAGGAACGCCGGGATCGAGTTTACCCTTAACAGCGTACCGAGCAAAGCTATCTGTTCGAAGCAGGACAACTACCTTCTACACCTGTATAATTATTTCACGACCCGAGGAAATTATTTCTCTCCAATCTGCGTGATTCGAAAGTAACCTTTACCACGAGTCTTTTCCAGCCAATAAAACAGTAACCATACTAATCACTTCGTACCGCACACAATTTCTTGACCGGCACGATTACACCTTGCGATATCGTACGTAATTTTGCGACAACACTGGCAACAATAGGCGCACCGTCGAAAACGAACAAGCCCCATATTCAACCAACATTCGCACCGTGCATTCCAATCGTTTCGTCCCGTATCAATCGGAAGGGGGGGGGGGGGCATTAAAAGAGGAGAACGACGAAGGCCGGTGAACTTCTTCTTCGAAACAGAAACTGGAAACTGTTAAAAAGCAAGATACTACGAGCGTGTCTGTTACAACCGTCGAAACGAAAGGCGCTGCAGGCACGATACGGCGCCCTTTCAGACGGGTAACCAGTTATCTTTTCTATTTACGAAAGCTCGTGGTACGTTTGCACAAGTCTTGCCGCGCGAGGAATCGCGAAGCAAGTTTCCATTCGCTGGCTGATCAGGTGTACGCGAGGCTTGCATGAAAATTGACCGGGCTAGACGCGACGGTGCGGCGGGGCGTCGGGGGGTCGGAAGTGCACGGAAAAGAGGGATGAATGCGGGCTGAAGTCGGCACTAATGCCGAAAGTTTTAACGAGTTTGAGTGATCGTGGTCGATGTAACCGCAACAATAATAGCAATAGTAATAATCATGCCACTCCTCTGGGACGGTACGAGCTTATCGCGTTGCTTGAAATAGAGACCTACCTCGCGTTCTTCTGGCGCTGAGTGTTTCTGATAACTGTCCGACATTCGCTCATTTTTCTTAATTCATGTTTCTTAATTCGTGTAAGATGAATTGGGACGCGAGAAGGATCATTCAGTGTGGTCAGCTTTCGATAATGGAAATTTGTCCGACCGCCCGCTGATTTATTACAGAACGTGCTAGAAGTAACGGCACCGCTATTTTTAGCGAATATATTTTTAAACTTTCAATGTAATCTTCGCGACGGTCACTATAGAGATCATTGAGAAACTGATCTGCATAAATGCAGACGTGCATCGATGCAGGTGCGATACGATTCTTTTTAAAATAATTTATGGAAGCAAACGCTGATTATTCAGATAACTATGGAGACATATAAGTACGTGTAAACATTTTACAGATTAATGAAATCGTCTCGGAGTGAGCCGCAAATCTGACTAAATGAAAACATATAACTCTAGTTCCAATAAAAAAATAAAGATCATCATGAGATCTCGAAAACGTATGTATGCGTTCGTAGATATATTGCAAGGAGAAGACACTAAAAGTTTATCCCCTGTACAGGATTTTATTAAACGCTGATTTTCGGGACGACTATGTACTTATGTATGTTCACAGAGTGCTCAAACAATGAAATAATTAAAATACATATTACATAATTCGAGAGTGCCAGTTCCATCGTTCCATTATACATCCAGTATTTACTTAATTCATTAACGATTATCGACTTAACGCTCGATCACTCGTTATTAGCCCCCGCACTCATACAACCCCATCGTTCCCGTCTCATTCCGAAACATCGAACGTCGAGTCATCTAAATTAATCATACGGCCGAGCGTTATTGCCGGGCACAAACGATGGAGCTCGTGATTTATCAACTTCCAGGATCTTTCCGGGGTGAAGGAAACCGGACGATTTCGTTGTCTTTCGTGTTCCTTCGACTGATCGATCTGCCGTTCGCCACCCTCGGCACAATAATCCCGCTAGGAGTTAATATATTTCGCAAATGGATCGACGAGAGATAGAAAAGGCACGGCAAGGAGGTGGAATAGAATCGAAGAGAGGAAGGAGAGTAGGAAGTGTTGCGAAGTGAAAGAGACTGCGAAGAAAGAACGAGCCGGGCCAATACATCACTCCGCGTTGGCTGTTCGGCGCGCCAGACCCGCCAAAATGGCAATTACCTCCACGGAATCAAATGAAATAAAATTGCATTATCTGGCATGCCATGCTGCTATCAATCATACACCCTTTAGCCGGTTCCCGTATACTTGACTGTTCTTTTAAGATACCTGTCTATACCTCCGTCTGTGAAAGTGTGCTCGCGGGTATTCGTGCGGGAGTTATAGATTCCAATATATACCCGGGGAAGATTGAAAGGATCTTGCCCCGTCTGCCTTCTGCTTGACTGTTTCAACGCGAACGCTGTACTTCGCGTGTACGTGTAATGTAACACATATCGCGCATTTATCCGTTGCGAGAATCGGGAATACAGCAAAACGTGGCATCGACAGTTTAAACAGTCGCGGTTTCGTTGCGATTACAGCCACGAATGTGAATAAAAGAAAGACGAGCTTGCTATGAAATAAAAGAACAAATGTATAGATCGTCGTCGAAATTCTCTGACAGCCCCCACGACAATCCGTTGATCGTGACAATACTTTCAGCGCCTACAGCTTGATGCTCCATTGATAGATTGAACGCTGTATTGTTCGAATGAAATCCCTGAAGAAGCATCGAGATAAATGAACAAATTGACAATCGTCGTCGAAACGGTCCAAGAGCCTCGGTCGGTTCGTCGTCGGCGCACCTCCCGTCGCTACGAGTCGTTGCAATTGATTCGACCGCGTGTACTTTCAGCGCGACAACGATTTCATTCGATAAATCCCGATCCCCGGTGCGTGGCGACGCGGGCAACAAGCGGACCCAGCCTTCGTTGACGTTAACCCCGCGGCGCATTGCCATTCGACGTCGCGATGCCGCCGCCGCCGTTGCCGCCGTCGCTGGTAGACGGCGTCGCCGCGGAGTTGGTTAGCGTTAATTGTAATGCTTTTTGGCCCATACGCGATTACACGATGAAATAATCCCTCATTTATGAGTTAAGTAGTCTGTGGAACTACACGGCGCTTCTGATGAAATGCTTGTGGCAAGTGCGCCGCCGGTCCTGAGGAGGGTCGTTGACGATGGAGAGGAAAGAGGGACGGAGAAAAGAGAGAACGTTTGAGTGCAAGCTAGAGAGTACAGAAAGGTGGCCAGGAGGAGGTTGAGGAACGGGACAGAAAACGAGTCAGGGATGCTGGGGGGCGAGGTGGGCGGGCGAAGGGGGGAGGGGCGGTGAGGGTAGGTAACTACGGTGCAAATCCTGCGACCCTTAGGCGACACGAACCTTTGCTCGTATTATAATTATATTCTGCCGTCCGTAAAATTGCAAATAATTAAGATTCGGTCAATGAGAGTGCGAACCGCGTTTCCAACGACTGTGTATTGTTTGTTGCGGCAAGCTGCTTCGCGTTCCGGCTGCTGCGCGAACGAGAGCCACGAGTCGTATTTACTACCCCGTTGACGGAAACCCCTCGATCGACTGCGTTTCAGGCCCTCGCTCTAGATAGGCATTATGCAGAGCGAGGCAACAGGACGGACGAATCACTTCGATGGTTTTTGAAATGGACACTTTTATCGGGACGCCGATCTTTGAAGTCTGATTCGCTTGGCTATGCCTTTTCCTCGCGACTTCTCGAGCGAGGAAACGTCGGGAAACGTAACGGCGCGCCGTTTGTTGCGCGCGAGTCCAGAGTAGTCGATAGCCTTCTGCTACCGTTTCCAGAACTCGCTTCGATAATAAAATGTGTCCGCTCCCCAAAAGTGAACCTCGCACGGGAAATATGTTGTTACGAAAGATCGTACGTCGTGTCGCACTGCGGTGCAACGCGTCAATAGAACTTCGACTCATTTTCGTGCCAGCAATCAATCTGTACGTACACGATGGAATTGTCAAGACTGTCGCGAGCTCGATCTGATTCATTTCACCGAGATTATCGGGATTCAATGATGCACAAGAGAAACGACCGAACGTCACCTCGGCGAAATGCATCTTTGGCTTTCGCCGCAGAGATACTTTCCCCCCGCAATAATACGGGGCATCATCCACTTATATCCTCGACTAACATAAGTCTGATACACTCAGCGGGAAGGTGGCAGAGTGCGGGGTTCGAGGACACGTCGAAGAAGCCTTGAATGATATATGGCGACAATATGGTTCCATATTTCTATCGCTGTCGCAGCGGGATTAAGCTTATACTCTTTCGCGACCGAATATCTTTGGCTGTTGTCACGTACTTCTTGCACCCCACGGAAAACACTCCCTCGCTTCGTTTTCCCCTCCATCGTAACCTTTTCTTTCAACCTTCTTTTCCTCTATCTGTGTGTGGCGGTGCGATGAGTAATACGGCTAAGTGATTAATAATCACGTAACCCACGCGAAGATTATCCTATCAATACTTGTCCCAGGATAAATGAACGGTGCTTTTAATGTGAAACATTGCTTAAGTTTCGAATGAAAGTAGAATAGGAGAGTATAGGATGGGGGGTTTATTTCTAAATAATGCAAGTAGCCGAGAACGTTGTACCATTGATATTAATTTTCGGTGGTACTCGCATTACTCCAATACAAAGACGACATTCGGGTACGAAAGATTTCAAATTCGTAACTATGTATTGCACCTTCGATGTTACTTCGCTTGGCCTTCCAGATTTTGCCTTTTCTCCAAATTGAACAGAAGGCGAGTAGAAAGCAGTGGGATTGCTTTCCATGCTAGGCTCAATACGAATTGCTCGGTGCAAGAGACTTCAAATCCGGCATGTGGACTTGTAATCATTTCATTATTGTATCTCGTAATGATGTATTAAGAGTTTCGTTTCGTAGGGAACGCGTTTATTGCAATATTTCCTCGCGTTTTTTTCATCTCGCCACGTTTATACCCCACTCTTCGGCCCCGCATTTGCCGATTTCACATTTCCCGTCTTTGCGTTGCGATAGCGGCGAATTCTTTTTACACAATTCAAAGACAATATATATTTTTGAAAAGGAGCTTTCATGTCGCACTTATACGCTCTCAGATACTCCACATTGCAGGAATATTTTAATACCTTTTCATACGTGTATCAAGGCAATTGCCGCCCACTCCGAGAGTACACTTTGATTCCTTTCATGAGATTGGGACATCGGGAGTACAATGCGGTCACGAATACAAAGATATGCCCATGCAACAAAGACTTATAGCATTATCCTTCTGTCTGCTCTGATCTCTTCGGGGCAACTGATAGAAAGAAGAGACGGGAAAAAGAGAAATCCCCTTTGTATCTCGTGCGTACACCTACTCCTGTTTATTATTTCTCTCTTTCCCTGTCTGTCTTTGATCTATATTTTCAGTGTTTCTGTGACTCTTGCCAACCTATCAGCGCACAGGCGACCATTAGTGGCTGCACGAAAGCTATTGGAACGCCGTCTATGTTTCAAGGGACGATTTCGAAGCCCTTATATATTCGCTTTTCAGCTTGTTCACTTTCATACTTCTGCGTCTCTTCTCTCATTTTTTTTTTTTTTTTGAACTTACACGGAATTGCTTCCACTTCCCACAGCATTAAAACGACGGGGGAAAATGTCGACGCACGTACGTTTCTTAAATTCTCGGATACCTGCGAAAATATCTGCGTGAAAAATTTCATTTTCCTGACTTGCGCTCCGTTAACTGCGATCGAGTCGAAAAGTTGAGCATCTTGAATAAATTGATGATCGAAAATTCGTATCCGATTAATTGTGCCTATCGATTGTCGAAACTCGACGGTTGTCAGTTGGCTAGCAATACCGAACCATTAAACTGCAGGCAATCTAACGTCCCCCATTTTCGTGCATCGAATGATTAGCAAGTTGCATGTCGTGCATTGATAGGTACAATGTGACGTGATTGTACCAATCATGCGATATTATAATCAATAATACTGGCTATTAAACCTTAACTATGTACGACTACGGCTAACGTAAACGATGCACCACAGTGCCACTAAGGAGTACAGTAGTTCTCAGTTTGCCCCCTCAGTAATTCCATGCATGAAAACCAAACGATAGCCCCAATTTGTGAACGATGCCTTCCCCAGTTTCGCCATTAAATCATATTACGTAGCGAATCCAGCGAAAGGATTATAAAAATTGTATGCGAATTATCGAGCGGCCCATAAAAGTTACACTATCCGAATGAGAAGCTCTGGGTAAAAGCAAGTAAATAGAAACAGGCAGTGCCAGCCAGTGCTCGGTGCAACACAGTTAGAGACCTTTGAACGCCTGCACTATTTGTGAATCGTAGGATGCGGAAAATCTACTAAACATCCCTGCAACATAAAATGGCATGCGACGTTAGGTATTTGATTAAACGGTTCAAATAGTAACAATGTACAATTTGGACAATTACCTTTTTGTGTGGCACTCGTACAGCACCAGGTCTCGTTGAAGAAAATCGGGAATGAAGGAATGAAATTCTTATGTTAAAAATAAAATTAAAATATTTATGTTGCAGTTCTTTTTTCTTTATATATTTCACAAATTACTTACTATGTACATAATAAAAAGATGACACTGTTGCACGACAAAGATGTAAACCTTGCTGTTTAATGTATATTTTACTATGAAGTTAATTTCCGTGCAACAAGACTTTCTTCATTAAACAGTGTCGCGCATAATAATCGACAACTAGCCTTCCTAATTTCATACAGACATTGATACGTTTTCTCTAAATTTAGCACCGGTTATATTCAATGGGAATGATATCGATAGCCAATGGAGACGAATCATTATTGCAAAAATATTATTCAGGAACTGATTGAATGACGTATTTAAATACAAAGTCCCGGTGAAATGGACGCGGAAATGTATGTAAAGACATGATCGTTTCACTTATATTCAGTGCGCTTCCTAATCACAGAAACGAGGACGCATTAGCATTTCACAATATGGGCAATCAGCATTCGTAATGGTTCAATCTTCTGGCCGGCGTTTTCGATTGATTTCTACAAGCACGACGAAGATGAAATTGGCCGTGTTTTCGCGAAACGATCCTTGAGAATAAAATCACAAGTGACTCGATAGAAATTACGCGGAACACTTGTCCCTGCGGGGACGTTGGATATCGGAGGTGTAGAGGGTTGTCCGTGAAGCGTCGTCATTAACTGCCAATCACTGCCATTCACCGGCTGAGACGACGAAGACTGGGAAAGAAGGGCGAAAAAAGAAAACCGTCGCTGATGCTGAAGGGGGATTCTAATTATTTATTTACGATATGCAAAGGATCTGCCAAGTCTCGTCGACGAGTTTCCATTACTTTGTTTTTCACCTCGACGCGAATCGAGGTATCACCGGCATTCTAACAACTTTGCGCTAGCCCCTCGCCGCTAGAAATATTTGCAATAGGAAACATTGAAGTGCGCGCGACCAGTGCGTCGCGTTTGACAAAATTTATGCTGCTATATTCTGTGCGATGACGTTCGTTTGCAACTGCTCGCGGGCCACTGGCCGCGTTAATTAAGAGAAAAGGAAAGGAGCGTTAGAAAGTTCATAGAAAAGAAAAGAACAAGTACCAACTGACAAAGATTTTAGAATTATTTATGAATAATACATATTACAACGCTCATTCGTCGCTGTCAATTTTAACCGCAAGTCGCTCTATCGTCTAACGCAGAGAAATTTGAACTTCCCTTCCAACATCCGCCTAAACGATACGCCTTGAAATGAAACTTCTACGACCCACCTCGCTGAACAGTATAATTAAGAAAAGCGCTATAAATGCATTGCATCCAGTTATCCAATTAAATGCTCTAAATCGTGAAGCGTTACCCAACGAAGTTACGTGTGTATATATATTTCCGACGGACCCCCCCAATCTTGCGCGCATTGATTGGAGTTTCAATTTAGGTCTGGGCAGGAACGAAATTCCGAGAAAAAGCAGGATCCACGTGGAAGGATGCCACGGATCCCGGGACAACGATTTTCTCAGAGCGTCGAGGAGAGTAGCGGGCTTTCAACCGCGGAATTATCAATTCCGGTTCCTCGGAGGATTTAAGGTAGTTTCTCGTTCTGTCGTCGGTGACGCGGAGATTGAGGCAGGTTACCGGTCGCAGAGGATTCTAGACATTCGTACTTCGTGTCTTGCAGCGGTCCTCGACCACTCGGGGAATAAAGTACAACAATACGAATCGTGGATTGTGTTCGGGGGCCGTCGGGGGCCGTCGGGGGCCGTCGACGACAGTGGCAGCCTATTTACTCGGATAACGATGCTCCGGTTGACGTTGAATCGCCCCTCTCTTTCTATCCACCGCCGCCCTTGCAAGCCCCCTCTCCCTCTTTCGCACACTGTTTTTCCATTTCGTCTTTATCTATGCTATCATCCCCCTTACTTTCGCTCTTTCCGCCGTTCTCTTTCTGGCCCGTGCCCTCCTCTACTTTTTCTCCTTGTCCCGGCATCAGCCTCGCCCCCATTGTTCCACCATAAAAATGTCAGTCCGCGAATCTATAGTTCGGCGCGACAAAGAACACAATGAAAGATGTATGGAAATAGCCAGATAGGCAGCTCTACCGGGCTTCCGACGACGCTGTACCGGCCACGCCGTCAGGCTCAACCACTCGAATGCACTTGTCGTGTACATTTAAACGACGGTAATGAACCATTGTTGAAAATTATCAGTCCTACGTTCAGCTTGCTTGCTAATTATCAACGGAGGACCGAGCTCCAGCGGGTCCTAACAGGTCCCGTTACGGATACCACCGCCCAACGCGTCGTATTTTTCTTCTTTTCTATTTTTGTTTTTTTTTTTTAATTTTCTTTCTTTTTCGTCATCGCGCAGAGAGAATTTTATAAGCGACAGGTGAATCGATTTTCTTTTATTCCGCGCAGCGCGACGGGGTATTTGCATTTATTTAAACGGGCAAATTTGTTGGTTTCGACTGCACCGTTACGAACGGCATCGAAAACCCGATTGATTATTTAATACAGCCAAACGTATCGAGGACGTTGAGAGGATATTATCGTCTGCAGGTGTAGATACGAGGAATTGCGTAAGTGGTAAAGTATTTATTGTTTAAGCGGCGCATTAAATCAATGAAATGATTAAGATCGTCGTTCAAGCCTCGTTGGGAAGTTTCGCAAATTTTTCGCAACAGTTATAAAAGAAAATCTCGCCCGGCGATGCCGGCGAAGAAACTTTGATTTCACTTTAATTTAACTTCATCGGGAGTTGGTCAATAGCAATATCTTTAATTGCTCGTCGGCAAATCCTACCAGTTGGTAATGGCACCCTTTATTGAAATTCGCGCTAGACTTTCCTACTTGAACACTTCGCCCCCCGTCCCTTTACGTGCGGATTCAATATTTTAATCATGCCATTTCCGGCCTCCGGGAACTGTTATATTATTTCTCAAGTTCTTCCCCTCCGCCGCATTTCTATGCAATAGTTAAAACGACGGTTCAATTTATCTGGAAATATCCCAGCATTGAAGTGGGCGGGTTTGTCGTGCGAATCAATCTTTGTCATTATTGTAATCGAATCTTTATCCATAATATTACGCTTTGAACATTCGACGGATCACTTTTTTCTCTTCCTTGAATCGAAACGCTATCGATCTCGTATAAATCTAGTGGCCATACTTGCAACGAGTCGCGTCTACTGTTATGTCGAATCGAATGCGTTCGTTTCGTATTTAGCGAAGCTAGATTATAATAGAGTAGTCTCTTTACGTTTAATGCAAGCATAGATTGACGAACAGAAAGCGAGGTTCCAACACCATACGAGCTTAACGTTAACACCGCCATTCACTCACAGGAAACATAGAAAACATTACCGTGCTCGAGGTTACTCGTGCGCCACGATTAGTGATCGGGAATTTGCACGACGGCGAATTGCAAAATTTCCTTATCTTCCTCGAGACCAAGAAAAATTTTTAAAAAAATCTCGCACGATTTAACGGTTCGTTGGTATCGCCCGTTCCCGAACGAACGCCTCGCGCTAAAACGCGCCTTATCTGTCTCGTGCAAACAATTTAATCGACCGATCATTGCTTCTGGGGTGGGTTAACGTGCCCGCCGGATTCGGCTCGGCTCCTCCGACACGAAGAATAAAGAGGGAACGGCGTGCAGCGCGGCGCAGAGAGCCGGGCTTTCGGCCGAATCTCCAACGGTCTTATCTTAATTATTTCGAAAAGTTAATTAGTTTTTTCCTGCCGCTCCGCGGAAAACCCTTTGAACGTTTCCACGTCTGACGTGGACCTCCCGTTCAAGGAGAATCTCGGAATGAGAATAACCGTCCAATCGTGGTAGCCGGGCGGTGCAGGCGGCCGAGTAATTCGCTAGGCGTACTCTTTTGTGCCTTTAATTATTCTCCCGGCCAAAAGGTGGAAAAAAAAAGAAACCCCTCGCTCACACATGTTCCGCGCTATCGTACGAGTCGTATATACGGCGGGGGCCGGGGCCGGGGGCGAGGGCGGAGGCGGGGGGGGGGGGCGGACGGGTGCGGGGGATGTTAAAATTTTCTCGTATCACTTTCCTAGATGATATCCAACGGAGCCTGGTCCGGAGCTCGTTATACAACGAAACGGATTCGCAGCAACAAAGAGGGTATGGAAATCGCGCGAGTTCATAATTAGACCCCGATCGATGGCGGAGCTCGAGAGTTTGAAAGGTTCGCGCACGTTCGTAATCGTTGCGGGATTCACGCTGCCTGTTCCAGAATGGAATATACGAACGAAGAAACGGATATATTAATGCCATTCCATGAGATCAGCGTCGAAAGTGCGGAGGGCAGGCGGCCGGGAGGCGAGGCTCTATTTATTGGTCGGTCGAAATTGTACAGGTGCGACGCGTTTCATTGCAGTTATCGTTAGTAAATAACATGGACGAAGGAAAGTTAACTTCCGCGCGTGGTAATTTGTATGTCGGCGTCGATCCACTGATATCGAAGAATCCTTTCTCAATTCCATACGATACCTGAAACCGCGTGATCTGTATCGCGTCCTGTTTTGAAACGTTTTCACTCATTTCCTCTTGGAGCTTTAATTGTGACTACAATTCGCTGCACCAGGCGACGCATATAAATATAGATATACTATATGTATATTTAGTATGGAATACTGTACAATGACATAGTGAAGCGACGTCGCTTTGAAACAAATCACAGGTCCTAGAAAAAACGGGACTTTTCCAGCACCAACAAAAAATGGTCACACTTCTTATCATTCACTTATGTGAAGCCCTGTTCCCGATACGTAAATTCTAAATTTCCACCTGTGCCGTATTCGTTGCTCCGGAGAATGTGCAACGCAGACCGGACTCAGTAAGACATCGCGAGTTCGTCAATTGTATTTCAGGGAAAAGGCGCGGTTCCAGCTGCGAGCTTGTTTAATGGCCGCAATTTCGGGAACGAATGCCCGAAAAGGTTCGAAGCTGCTTTACGTGCAGGCACCTGTTATGCATGTACCTGTTGGACAGCGCAAGCTCGGACCGACTAACTGCAAACGGTCCTGTAGCCGCACGTACACGCGTTACGAGCGCGATGCCTTTTTGTAACAGTGCACGACAAAGGGTGTTTTTAGAATATTGATATCGAAGGCGTTGAGCTTTCAGTGGCGCGTGGAGCCTGGTGGGGGGTGGAAACTTTGAACGCACATACGTGAGTCGACGCAAGACCCAACGTTGCAGCCTCTCGTTTTCATTTCCTTTTTATCTTTTATTCGCGATGGACCAACCCCTTTCTCCATTCCATTTGCATCCGCATACGCTGGCTTTTTCCTTGGAACAACGCGTTTCCAAAGGTTCGACACGTTGGCCGTGTGATCTGACAATCTCTGTTCGCTTTTATACAACCTTCCTTTACTCTCTCCTCATCCCCCCCCCCACCCCTTCATCTTTTCTTTTTGTTTTTTAATCAACTGAAAGGCGCTCAAAGTATCAGCTATGCCTCTGTGCTTTCGGTTTCGCGATAAATGGGTTCTGTAAAAAGTGCCAATAATGGGCGTCGCATAATTGGAATTCGCGCAAGACAGTGTAAGCGAATGACAATTAACAGGTTTATCAACGAGTGTCGCGATTAGAGGAGCGTTGCTCGTCATCTTTTTCCATCATTACAAATTTCATTGTTGCACGATTACGCCCACCTATTGTCTCGTTTCATCTTCCCGACACTATCACCGCAGCATTGTCCAATAAATTATACTCCTTTGCCTCCAAATCGGTAGCCTCCGATATGCTTTACATTGTTAGGAACTTCTAGCAATTAGTATACAGACTTCGCTATAGTGCGATATAAAATACGTTCCTATTTAAAACTTACATTTTACCCCAATTTGATGTGAAGCCATGGCCTTATCAGTTGCAGCAGACTCAAAATTTCTATATTCCGAAACGGAACATTTTTTTCCTACGTGATATCACTCGACCGTTGTCCGGCAAACCATTATGTCTCACAGTTCCTCCCTTCCTAACGTTGCTTCGCAATTTCTGTCTTACCCCTGTCTCTTCCTTGTCCTTTCATCAAAAATCGCGGGAGCACGCGACTCTTCGGCGCGAAGGGAACGTAAACTGTGGAAACATCGAATATGCGGGCGGTAAAAGATGTTAGCGCAGAGAAACCGAGCCCCTCGACGGAGGACCCTTGAATTCGAACGCGACCCCGCAATTTCGTAAATGGGGATTGACAATATATTGGACAACATGCGGTGCATCAATTGATGGGTTCGGGATGATTTATGTTGCTGACCTCGATGCATTAAGGGCGTATCGGTTTGAATGCACGTTCGTTAACGAAATGTGAGCGCACCGAGGATTAAAATCGAGGAATAAAAAAATATCTTGTCGGACGTAATAATGAAATTATTACTGCTGCTAACTGGATTACCGTATTTATTTTTCACCATTATAATAATTACGTGGAAGTGCTTACCTAGTATGTAGTTGTGTTCCGTATCCGCTATCTCGACTCACCAATTGTTAAAAGCAAAGGAATTACCAGGGGCAGAAAGGTACTCACGCGAGTGGCTGGCACGGCCAAGGAGAAGTGGTACACTTTAAGCCAGCCAACGCGTTTAAAAAGAATCGATATCAGGTACCGAGTGCCCGGCGCGACATAAATTTTGCGATCGGCGTTCGCAATCGAAATGGCAATCACGATCGGAATTGAATAATTCAGCAGGCGTAGATGTTTCGAAAAACGTTCCCGTCGAGCGGGGAGCCGCCGTGAATGGGACGAGAAATTAAAGGCAATGACAAATTCACGTCGCGCAGATAATTGGAATAAATAAAGGAATAATGGAGGTCCGTTGAGAAAGGGAAAAAGTGAGCGGAACACTGTGAAGAGGAACCGAGAGGACAAACGGCTACAACCCCTTGACATCGGTAATTAAATGAAAACAAAAAGGAAGTAATCGTACGGTCTCGAGGGGGCGAGTCAAGATGGAGAAACGGGAGAATCTGATAGGGAAGCAAGACAATGCCCCCCTTGGTCGTGCAAGAATGAAATGTCACCCGCCGGACACGGACCAGCGATTCGTTTGAATCGCCGTTCTTCCGGCCCATCTTTATATTCCTCAAGACTTTTCCTCCTCTCAGGAGTGCGGGTCAACCATTTGCCGTTTCGACGGGTAACGTCTTGGATCGATCTCGGCTGCTGTCTCCGCTGATGTCCTAGAATACGTTCTCATTTCCCAGCTTCGTCGCGTGGGTAGTTACTAACTGCCAACGCGCGCGTGATACGTTCTAGGTAAAATATTAAATTGCGAGAGATTTAATTAAGAAGTCGCGGCCACGAGAGGATGGAGCATTCTACTACGGTGCACACTGCTGTGCAATGCTGTACATTCGATGGTACGCACTTGTTGTGTGCTCTGCGCGTCCAAAAATATTCATAGTTCAGGATGGTATTGTCGTGTTCGCGAAAGTTACGCGAACTGATAAAACACACTTCAAACTTAGGTAAACGTTAATTGTAGGGGTGCGATGTTAATTTTTTAATCTTAGAACTATTTGCATACGCTACATTCGGATAGATTATTGAATCGATTTTTCTCATTCAAATCATTCCTTTTCTTCAGATGTAAAGTTATTGTAGTGTTAAAAAATGTAACGCTTCTACGCGTGCACGTACATTCGATGGTCAAGTTTTTCGAGTTCTTTGCAATTGTATTAGTCTACAAAAGACTGACTGAACATCGTTAAAATTTTTCAACCACCGTATACAACCTTCGGACGCCTACGCAATAAGAAGCGTCAAAATTTTAATACATTTACCTCCTCGACAATGAGGCCATGAAGTAAATTTCCGTGTCTCTCCTCAATTACAAAGAAAGCAACCTGTCTCCGCTTGAAAATAGAATGTGGCATTAACAAAATTATTCTGCGCCGCCTATCCTGCAACTACGATTCACGCGTCGAAACGCAATCTCGCTCAATAACTCCGACACAGAGCGCAGGAACCCCCGTTTCGCCGTTTCCTTCCATCAACCCTCATCGTCCTTCGATGTCGGATTTAATACATCCGGTCGATACACGTGTCATCAAGCACCGTTCGATACCACGATTCAATTGTCCGTCCGCGGAAAACGATTGCCGCGGCGGGGCCGGAGCGTCGCGAGGGCGCAAATCGTACGGGCCTCTCGCTGTGTCTGACAGTGATGCATTACTTTGAAATCGTCTTGGCCACCCTTGCTCTCAATACAGACGCCCGGACAAGCCGCGCGCCGACATCGGAAAGCGTTACCAAAGACATCACAGAGCGATCCGAGCCGAGCAATATGCCATCAAATCCCCGTAACCATCAATATCTTTTTCGTTCCCGACCGAGGAGATCGCCCGGTCGGAACTCCACCCTTCTGCCATCGTTGAAATGTTTTACATTGCAAAATCAATGCCGCCATCGGTGCCACCCTCTGCCGCGATACATCCGACAGCCCTTCACGGCGGCGGCTGCTGTTCCTGCGATTTCTTCCGGTAAATCGCACAATTATTGAGAACGCGTTTCTGATCTCCTCGCTTCCGCGCCGCGACCATTCGTCGCGTACCCGCCGCTACAGTTCCGCGTTAATCGCGCGACATTTCTTTCTAACTTCATAGGGTACGGTACATGGTCTGGCATTGGAGGCGATAGAAGAAACTTTGAATGAACTGTGATCGATGATACGACAGTGTCGCGCTTGTTATACCACGGTATATAAATGTTTACATTTGTTCCTGCTTTTATTTGTCACGGTGTAGATATTCGTAAGTGCCGATTTGTTAGGGGCGAAGTAATAGTAACGTTGCACGGATTATTAACATCGAGTCGCAGACAAATTCTCGCTCGACGAATTAATGATGCCCGAACTGAAAGTAACGTATTCGATAGTTCGGTTTCTTCAAACGTCCGGACGATATTGCGTTTAATTGGTCGCGATTCGTAACACGATGTGCTGTTGACATTTAAACATACCTTGCCTCCTACATTTCGTTTCCCCTCGTTTCGGTTTCTCTCCTTTCTTCTGAGCCACTGTACGATATTCACAAAAGTCCACTGGAATTCGATGTCGGTAACGAGTCTGCCGATTCGTAAATATCGTAACAGCATCCGTAATTGAGGGGATTCGCCGGCGTTTCCTCTTCGATTTTCTGAAAGCACCGCGTTGCACGAGCACGGGCAAGCATGCACATTCGCACGCTCACGGACGTCGCTATGTTTCATCTGTACAATTCCAGGCACAGACACGCGTTACCTAGCCAAGTTCCAAATATTCCCCGGTTCGATGAAGTTACGGAGAAATTGGTATGTACCGGAGAATGTATTATGCACCACCCAATCTCGCAGGTGATTTCCCTCGAATCGGGAGAGGCAATCACCCTTTTTAAATACTCAACGGCCGGCTCGAGAGGAACAATAAAAGCTCACTTCGCGGATTGGGTAATAAAGCTCCAATCAACGGCTTAATTATTCGATTACGAGTCGGCCGGCAAGAAGAAAGGAAAAAACCCGGGCACCCCGCCCGGTTTGTTTTTCCGGCTCGGCGAATTACGGAATCGAAGATAATTAGAAATAAATAGTAACGAATCCCTTGCCTCGCCCGTTTCCGCGCCCCTTGTTCTTATTTCTTTAATTAAACGGTAGCCCTAGAGGTGTCTGTGCATAAGATTCGATCGGGTAGAATTGAGAAGACTTAACTTGCTTCCGTCCCCTCCTGCTTTTCTCGCTCCTTTTTAATCGCACTCTAAGATGCCCGAGTAGCAAATCATAAAACCCGGTGATTTCGTATTATTTTCATACCACTTTTGAAGCACAAGCGGCAGAAATTTATTCCTGATACTACGTTTCGATGGTAAATTCGATGCCGTTTGCGATTAATTAAAGATACGTACAACGTGTTGACGAAATTCCACGTTCTCATCTCTCCACCGCAGAAACTAAATTCGAAAATTACACTACCAGAAATTTTGTGCACCTATCGTATCCTAACGTTCGAAGCGCGCAATGCAATGCAACGTTCCCTCGGCACGACGAAAACCGCTGTACCCGAATATTTCACTGCTCCCGTCTTCGATTGAAATGAACGCTCGGCATTCTCTTAAAAGCGCAAAGGAAACGAGCATCGTGAAATTGCTGCGCGGATTCTTCCATCGGCGACCGCGAAACCGCCGAACCATCCGTCCCGCAACACATCGATATTTTATGGCTATCGCCAACGAATTTGTAATCGTCGTCGTCTCGATAAACGACGAGAATGGGGCACAGAGGGGGAGAGAAAGCAATTCGATCCGGCGGCATTAATGCGGGCTTTAATGATCGGCGATATATCGAGGAGAGTTTTAAATATCGTCGCACCGGAAGACGAATCGCTTCTTGGCGGAGCTTTATTAAATCCACGCTCGTGGAACTTGAGCGCGGATCGTTCGGGAACGGCGGTGGTGTGGGTGTGGGGACGTGTTAATACGTTCGGCAATTTTTATGCCCACGCTCCGGAGACATATTGGCGGCTTTAATGCGACGTAAAATTTCCCGGCCCCGTCGAGCTACCGACTTATGCATCGACAATATCGGCGCCACCTATATTGAAATACATATTTCATGCGAGCGCGATCATCGCCGCGTTTACCTTTTTTCACGCCAACCCCGTCGCGAGCCTCCCTCGGATATTCGAATCGCTGAATCACCCGCCGCGTTCGTGCTGTTAACGCGTGCCCGCAGTGTATCGAAAGTCAACGTTAACGTCGTTCCGTCCCGACGCGACGAGCGTTGCTCGTTTCAGGGAGCAATGTTGCACCCGCGATGGGGAGCCTCTCCTTTAAGTCCGTCCACCTTTGGGACGGATCGCTGATTCTCGACGCGTTGAAATAGTTGCAGCGACGTTAGCACCGCGTATTTTATGAAACGATCCGGACCGATGGTGTCCTCGTTGATTGGAACGAAATATTTGTCCGTGGCTTCTTGACTCCATCGATAAAACTCTCGCAGACAAGGAGTTCGAGTCGACGTTGAGAATTCGGTGGGGGCGCAATTAACGTTCACGCGACTGGAATCATTGCATCAATGAACGAAGGTTGCACGGCGTTGCGATCGAAGAGCAGCGTATTCGTAGGAAAGGTTAGACAAGCCCGAGGTGGCTGAACCGAGCGAAAGGCTGCGAAGAAACTGCGCAGCTCCCGTGTCCTGAGCTACCTGTTTCCATCGGGGCGTTCGAACTTCGTCGAGAGCAGTTCGACTACTGGAATCCGGCTGTGAAGCGTGAATTCTGACGGGCGTCGGAAACGAAGTTTGCGGCGGGGGTACGGCAGTCTTCTTCGGGGCGGCCGCGGCGTTTCTCGCGTACCTTTATTAGATATTTTCTTCAATACGATAGAAATGCAAATAACAAGTTGTCAAGTAAGTTCCTCCCGTTGAGTTGAGGAAGTGGACGGCCGGGCAAAGGGAGAAGGACGGACGGGGATCGACTGAAAACGAAAGATAGAAAGATGATGTCGGGGTACCAATATTGAGTCGTGGTAAAAGTCCAACCCTCTCTTTCCTCCCTTCTCTCTCTCTCTTCCTCACTCGTCGCCCTGTCTGTCCCTCTCTCCCTCTTTCTCTCCCGATTTCCTCTTATTCGGATCCTCGTTCCCCCGTCGGTGAATATTGTAGAATATTGCATTTCAAGATTTCCTCTTAGGGCACAATCGGACGCATTAACCCTTTGGTAGACGAAGAGAAATTCACTAGCGGACAAGCTCTAAGGAGTCTGCTGGCGGAAGGGGGGAGTTACCGTTTCATATACAGGGTGTCCCAGGTAAAACCTGCCCCAATTCATTTTACGCACGTATCGGGACGAAGTAGGCAATTGTTTTTGAAGCAATCGCTGCACGCTTCGAGCGGACGATAGATCATCGTTTCAGGGCGGTTTAAGAGCCGCCTTTATTCGGGACACTTTGCTCGGAAAGAGTTTTTCACAGGTGACTTGGTAATCTAAGGGTGGCAAGTTTCATTCGCGTTCGACCGTCACAAGAGTAATGAAAGATTTGTACGAAAAATTAGCGACATAACGGCAAAGACAATTCAGCAAGATGCGTGAGGTGAAATTAGATTCTGAGAACTGTTCAACGAGAAGTGTTACACATATATCGAAGACCATATCGGAGGCGTACACGTATATAAAATAGTATCGTCCCATTTTAAAATATCTGAATTAACGGTAGCGTAATATGTTGTCCAGCAATTGATACTTAAGCGATCGACGTATTATTGATATGCACACGGTGTGCACATACGTGTAAGGAAATAATCGATTGGCATGTTCTAAGCATAAATTTTTATCACACTTTTCTAATCAATTTCTTATCGTGCATAGCATGAATACGATACAGGACTTTATTTAACAAGTATTGACTCGAAAACTCGTTTGCGAGTCCTGGAATAAGATCAAATGCTCTAAAATTGGATAAATCTGATAATCGACGAGATTCCATGGAAATTTGATTCGGTCGTAGCAATATCGCAGGAAATAGAAAATAATCGATTGAAATTGCCGGGTTCGCGGATGAGATCAGCCACCAGCGGACGGATTAATTAAGTTCAACGACAGCTGTAACTGTGAAGCTATTAACACGAACAACTTGGTCGATGTGCCCTTCAAATTAAATGACAATTCGCCGATACAATTGGTAATACCGTGATCATGAGCTATTCCTGACTCTGATTCACGCTGATAAGTGGATGGAATTATAGAACGACCGAAATATTTCCAGATGCTGTCAGTGCTATTGCATTCCTCCGCCAGGGGTTTCCTTCAACATTTGAAACAAATTAGCGCTTCGCGATAAGATACAGATTTCCGGACATCTCCGAGCTCATATGCCTTATATGTTTTTCGAACGGAACGATGTGAAATTGCAGGAAACACACTTTTAGCGTTATCAGGCGCGAGACTATTATGCCGTGCCTGCATTTTAATTTCGAGACGCGTCTCGCGGTTAGTTCAGCAGACACCGGGTAAACAACGAGAAGAGAACGAGCGTAATCACATACTTTATTCGATTTGCCTCTATATTTTTGTAAGCTATGGCTGCCGCCGTTCTCGTCTCGCCTTCCTCCGGAATTTTGTAACTAATTATCTTAATGCATTCGATTCGACGCACCTACCGTTTTCTCTGCCCGGCAGCACTGTGCGTCCTAGCGAAAGGTGCCAGAACATTCTCTCGGTCTATGTAATATATTACCGTCCACGTTTCTGCAATTTCTTTTTAACGAATTTCCACTTCTTACGTGTCATGTCAATTGTATACATACACGCGAGCCGGACGTTACTCGAATCTATTTACTCCACCTTTCGAATGTTTATAAACATTACCGTCGAAGCTGTCGATTCGCTCTTGACCTGTTGTTATATATTGCAATAAATGTTCGAACTATTGCTGCGCGGAGTCAAACGACTTACAAAATTCTGCGGGAATGTTGCATGTGAAACGTGCCCCCGCTCGCGTACAGAATCCAGGCAACGCTCTCGAAACTGCGCGTCGTTCACAATTTGTCGCTTCTTCGATCATCCCGGTCGCGTCTGTGCGATGACATTCCTCTCAATAATAGACCGACTAAGAATAAACCGCCGTTCTGATCAGCTGTTGCGTCCTCGGCGATCAGTGTCCATTCGATGGTGACGTGATCCCGACTATTCGCGAGTCGATCACGAACGGCATGAATCGTTGGCGCGTGCCACAATTGACACCGTGACCGTACAAGAATATCCGATACGATCATCTGGGGTCAATTGAGCAGGATGACTAACCGCGGCGAGTCAGTGACACACGGAACGATTCACCTACGCTTCAAGTGGCAACACCATCGACGGCTTCGATTTCTTTCGATTAACACGCTAACGTTCAACCACTGATTGACCGCTTGTTGAGAACTTGTTCACGGCGCTTCCTAGACGAGGCCGTGCAAACGTGTATATACGCACGAATTGGAGGGGAGGTGTGTTAAGTCAGGTGTTTTCACCCATTTGCTTGAAATCCCGGCGGTAATAAATAGTCGTCAGATCAGAATTTGGACTGCACATTTCATCCCTCAAAGTGTCTGGTCAATGTCAATGTCTCTGAACGCTGAAGTGTCTACCGTATCATGCAACTCAATATTATATTACACTACGATATTGCACCTATTTAACCTCATTCGAATATTTAAATCGAAACGAGGCGCGAACATTCGACGGGCAAGTCATGGATTTGAATGATATCTGATGATTGCCCGTAACGAAGATGCGCCCGACGCGGGCGAACGATAAAATATTGATTATGGTTTCGTTCGCGAACACGTTGCCTACAAGAGAAAGGTGAAGCTGCTTGGCTGGGGTTGGTGGGCGGCGAAAAGAGGGGCGGTGTGGATAGTATGGGGTGCGGTGCCTTTGTAGGAAGTTTGAAAACTCGACGAGTGGATTAATATCGCGGAGTTCTCGTTACTCGTTGTTGATTTTGTCTGTTTCCACCCAACCACCCTATGCGAGACCCCTGAAAATCCAGCCGACGTCGCCACCCGTTTCTCTCCTGCAGCCTGAACCACCCGTCCGCCCATTCCAGGCCGCCGTCCTCGCGAGGAGCTCAAATGTCTCTAATGAACCAGCTTGTGTGCTTATATCCGAGTCTCCTCCAACCACTTTATACTGGCGTTCGTTCGCAGGATACACGGCAAGTAAATAATGCGGTGTAAATAAAAACACCGACTGAAGTTTCAGGCCACGGGCGACCGCCCTTTTGCACCGACCGCGCTTCGATTCCGCGCTACATGAAAATTTTCATCCGGACTTCCGCTCTGCGGATCTCCATGTGCACCTTTCAAACACGTAGACGCGACGAAACAACGCGTCGGGATTCGTCCGTTCAAGTGCACGGGGAAACATCGCTGTGCTCAAGTCATAGACGTTCGGATGATAGATGATTCGGTTGAATTTACGAAACGCGTGGATCATCGAATGTATTATTCATTCGTCAGACTGGTGGGAGAAATAAAAGATCTTACGGAGATGATATTGGAACTGTGAATTCTCTCTGTTCCTTAACACGACGTAGACGTATAATTGACGTTACGAGAATTGACGTTGCACTAGTTGATTTGAAAGGAGCATACGAATATGCGTTTTTTAAGTATTTCTCAATGGCGAGATCAAGAATATGTAAATTGAAATATTCGGCCTCCTGCTTTCCATGGAGCTCCTATTAAATTTCTAAGTCCTTTTGCGCCTCGTACGTATGGTGTTACGGTTAAATACATAGAATATGTACATTTCACTGTATCAGTATAGGAAAGAGAAAAAGTAAGACATGCCAATACCTGTGCATAATAATCATGCTGTATTCATCCATTCGGATATCCGACTATTCCGAATGCCTTTTTAACTTTAAATAATAATTTGATTCAAGCTCAGAACGGCAAGTATTTCTATCAAATAGGTGTATTTATAAATCTTGAGTTTCTCGCATAATTGAATATTTCCATCGTGTGAATGCGAGGCATGGATTCAATTTCAACTCTTCTGTTGAAACAGAAATACGGGATATCCAATTTTGATCACCCCAGGCAATTCTCTTGTAAGATATGTTAAACGGCAGTTATATTGGATAACAGGATATTGAGAGGGATAGATTATTGCCAACTATCTGGCCCCGTGATAACATTGGAAAACCGTGCAGCGATCAATCATCGAATTTTTAAATTTGAACCATAATTTTCTACTACACGTTTTTATAGCCGGCGCTATAATATAGAGTGTGCAATTAAAAATGTGGATTCCAATTAAAAACATTCAAACTGATTTCTGCTGTGCTGTTCAATGCAATCGCAAAGTCGATTGAACGGCCGCATTATCCGTTCCCCCTCAATATCCTGCGAATTTCGTTAGAAATATTCGACGATGTCACTCATGCCTTACGAGATACCCGCTTGAGAAGATAAAATTGGAACACCCAGTACACTATTCATATAGGTTAATATGATGTTACACGCGATTCTGAGATTCACTAATTCTATTTTTGCGCAAGTTCAAGCGACATTGTTGAAATTTGATAAGAATCCACGAGCAACACCGTACACCAAAGTTCGTTTCCTACACCTTTGTTTTATTTTAAACGCATTTTGTACTTTCATCTGCCCCTGTGACTCCGAGTCAGAAACGGTGGTAACCATTTTTTATCTTCTCATTTTCGATTAACAACTTCAATATTACTTGACGTACAGCGAAATTGCTGCCACCAAATATCGCCCAATAACTAAGTATGTAACAGTTTCGTATAGAAAATTTTTTGTCCCAAATGTACCAGCTCTGCCGCGAGTGCATTCCGAAATGAAAGAGTCACTATCGTCCCCGGGACTATCCTAATAATAAAATTTCCGTATTTACGGGTACATCCGGGAGCACGGCGTATTTCTTACTTTCGCAGTAGCTGCGACGCAAGTGTGTGCACTTTTTGTCGAAGGTGTCACAGGCAGCTCTTTTACATTCGATGTGCTGCACACTCAACAGACACGAAATCGCGTCTGCCGACATTATTACGTATTAAAAGTTGCATCCGACGTGAATTTTTCACAAAGGAGAAAGTATACAACGCTGCACTCGTGTCTTCTATATTAAAACCTGACATACGAGTACGTAGACACGTAATATCAATTACAGAATAATATCCTCCTTGAAAACCTTCGACGAGCACTTCGTCGCATTTGCTGTTCACGTTCGAGGAATCTGTACGCCGTTAAATGTGACTGCACGATTTTATGGAAGCCTCATTTTCGGCGACCATATTACATTCTTGGAATTTTCGAGCAGCATCGGGTCGTTCGTGAAAGGTGTGCAAACGTGATATACGGTACAGATATATTATAATATCACTGCACAAATCGTATCTTACAATTACTGCGAGTAGAATACTCGCGCAATCGTGCTCGATATTCCCAAAACCAGTTGTCGCGAAAACTGTTTAAACGCTATTCAATATGCGTGAATCAATCGATCCTGTCCTGGACATCCCATTTCCGTATCTCGAGCAACAGATTCTAAAACACCTCGTACAATCGCACAGGCCTGTGCATACGTTACACGCTGGGTATCTTAAAAACTGCTCAAAGCGAACGGGAATAAAAGTTATGAATGACGAACAGTCATGACTGTAGCTCGGGCTATCGTGAAGCAAAAACAGGAAGCGCAGCGAGCAGAATCCCGCAGCGAGCGATAAAAATTTATATCGAGCTGTTCGCCTCGGTCGGATAGTGAATTCAAACAGCCGTGTAATTGGCTGTATCGTAAAAAATACCGGAGTTCGGGGGATGGAAGGACAGCGCGGCGGGTCCAGGAAGATGAAGAAAAATACAGCGCTAACCGAAAGAAACGAAACGGAAGATGGAAAAAGCTCGAGGGGTTCGCCCGTGCTCATAATTTTTTATCCTAAAACCGCTCCATCGCTTCGGAGAGCAATATTGTTAATATGCAAAAGAGCTTCGGAAAAATGGGGTGGCGAGGAATAAGGAGATAAGCGGGAGGCCGAACGCCCGCGCCCCAAAATTAACGTACGCCTCTCTCTCTCTCTCTCTCTCTCTCTCTCTCTCTCTCTCTCTCTCTCTCTCTCTCTCTTTCTCTCTTCGAAAGATTATCTTGTTGGGGATATATTACGGGCTTGCTTACGAGACATCGATCCACGAATATTACTTATGGTGCGTAATACGCGATTCTCGATGAACTCGTTGAATTAATTTTAAAGGGATGATAATTTTTATTATGGAACTTGCTCCAAGTGCAACGATTTTATAATCGAACGCGTGGGCGGGTATTGTTATTCGAGGTTCGAGCTGTCGCGTGAACGCGTCGATTTGTGATCGCGCGTGATTGAAAGTGTTCGAGATTTGCGAGCCGCGTCTCGCACGTTTCTTGCTTGCCTTGATTATGAAAAATAAATGGAAGGAACGGTCGCAAAATGACAGTTGCAGGTAACGGATTGCAGTAATTAGTTTTACTTCTGAAATAAAATATGGTCTCGGAGGAATTTTTCATTTCGATATTAACGGTTGGAAGGGGTGCTTAATTTATAAATTTGCCTTCGAGGCAAATATACGATAGTCTGCTTGAATATCAGGGTAATCGCAACGTGCGCGTCATTGCTAACTAGTTTGTTATCAGTTTGACATTGATTGTCTCATTACTTCGAATACGTGTTTTATTCGTTCGACGCGAAAGCACCGACGCCAGTACGCAAAACTGCTAGTAGACAGCGACAAAATGAAAACCTTCAATTGATTTACATATCTTTCAGGCAAGGGAAAAAAAATTCTATTCCCAATCGAAACTTTCCACCGTGACGACTGTGAATCTTACCCCAGACTGGTTTAATCAGTGACAGTTGAAACAACGTTCCGGCAACGGAGGGCATGAAATAGTAGTTGAACGAATTGTTTTGATAAGTCGCAGAGACAATACGTCGTTAAGGTGGCGAGGATTTCTGCCGTAGAGAAAGAGGGGAGGGTCGTCGACTGGTGGATGGAGAAAGATGACTGGCACCCTCGAAAACGGGGTGGCACGACGAAGATGGCGGCGGGGGGAGGACGAGGACTCTCCAAGTTTAGATTAAACTCACCGCGGATAAATATTCGTAATGGAGCGCCAGGGTGCTATAAATTAGCATGCTGCCCCCTGTTGTCCTTTCCCGATTCGACAATCTGTACACCGGGGCCTGTTACCTCTCATCGTAAATTTCGATTTTTCCGCGAGACGGTGCCGTTGTCCCGTTGATAATAAAGGGACTTCTTTGGAACTCTCGCGGCGTTCGTTCCACCAGCGAAAGTTCACATCGAGAAAACACTACTCACGCGATCGCGGGGCAAACCGATATGGCGTTGCGACATCTTTACATATTCAAGTGCGGCGTACGTTCGTTGGTTTATCGAATTGTAAATCTTTGAACAAATCGGTAATGGTTTGATAATGTTTATACGTTGAAGTAAAATGTGATTTCGATGGATCTTTGCCGACACGGGACAAATATAGGAACAAGAGAGCTGTGAGTGATGGGACAATTCGCATTGCGAATACTTGCATTCTGCTCGCAAAAGTATCTATACTACACTAGTTAGTCTTAATAATTATAATATAATATAATTCCGACATTATCGACCGGCATGCCGACCAATTTTATCCCTTCGTTTTAAGGGGGCAAACAATTACATGGTTCGTGTTTTTTTCAATAAGCGCATTTCACGATGCACTAATTGCTGTTCGCAATGTAGTAATACATTAAATCTTCCCAATGAACCTTCGATACTGGATACTGATACTGAATTGCTGTTCGCAACGTAGTAAGACATTAAATCTTCCCAATGAACCTTTGATACTGGATACCTATAGCCCTTGCAAGAGTAACTGTCAAAAGCCTCTTTGCGATTCGTTCAATAAATAACAGTACCCGTCGAATCATCCATTACTCTTCACGCGGCAATAAATATTACTTAATCGTATCACGATAATAGGACCCAGAACTTACTGGTCACTGGCCGTATGGAAGACGCTTTTGGCTACGATGGAATCGGGGGGTGGGTAAACCGCTATTAATCCACAGCAAAATTGAGTATTATTAGGGGATACATCCAGGATTTGCGGTGGGCCGGGTTAAAATCTCGTTCCGTCGTATCTCAGGAATATCTGGTAATCGTTACTTTACGTGCTGGCGAGAAAACTCTTTCCCTCGCCGTGCCTCTCTATCTATAAGATTAGACCAGACGCGGATTTACTTTGTTTTATTGGCCAGCCCGTGCCCACGATTCCGCCTGAAAGGGACTTAATTGGTGTTGCGGGATCACTTTGATACCACAGCATTTCCAGACGCGGCTACCCGTCGAATTCCTACATCAGATTTCCAATCCGGCCGGGGCGGACGCTGTCTGACCACGCGTGTGTACACAGCTGAGGATAATATTTGCCGTCAATTGGCGTGCCTGTCGTTCCCGTTTCCTACAATTCCACCGATCAATTTTATCACGCATATCTATATATATATATATATATATTCCGATACGCCCTCTTCGATTAATCTTAGTTACGCCGAGCCGATTATGTCGCGAGCGAAACGCGGACAGATATCGCGGGATAAAAACTGGTGCGTCAGGATCAATCGGAGACGCAGAAGAAACGGGAGAGGCCGGCCGCAAAGATATTTTGAATCCCAAAGGTGTCTCTCTCGATCTCAATACATCTTGGCGTGTCTGCGGTGTAATAGAGGAAAAAAAGAAAAAAGGTTCCTCGATGCTCGCAGGACTGCTTTCTGGATTGAAGTGGATTAATTGGTTGAACACTCACGGGGGTTGGAGCGAAACCACCCCCTCACCCCCATTCAATTACTTGTGATCTTTGCCGCCAACCCTTCGGTACTCTGAGACCTCCGGATATATCTCGCCGCTGTGAAAATTGGTCCCCCTGCCTCTGCCGCCCTTTGCGCCAAGGGAAACTGCGCTATCGCAGGTATCCCTTCGAATAAGAAAACCTCGCTGGGGAATCTTTCGACGCATTCTCGACGTGACTGCCATATCGATTGCGCAGCCCAATGTGAACATTTCCGGGAGAATCTTCGAATGAAAACTTGCCGTTGCCCGTGATGCGATTTTCGTTACAATATTGCACGGTATGCGCGGAATTCCTGGCATTGCACGCTCAGTTGGTACGCGATCGCCTTACAATTGCTCGCGCGAAATTGAATTTTCCGTCGGCTACGATGGCGGTTCGTGCGCGATAGAATTATTTATTGCCGACCGCGTTAGGATGGGAGGGGATTTTTGCGACTCCGGTTCGAGTAACTTTCGATTTTCGTAATCGACGTTTCGCGTTCGGTCCGGGCTTAACAGCGATCGTAATTGATAGCGATAACGACGACGATTTTGTTAACTCATTTCCAGCCGGAAGCAAGATCGGCGATTTGCGTTTGGCTGCTCGAAGCTATTGAAAAACAGTTTGAAAGGTTAACAGCTATTGAAAGTGGCCTTTGCTAAATAAAAATATCCAAAGGCCCTACGTTTAGCGATATCTTGCGGGCCGGCACATAGCAGGCGAGAAATCGTCGAACGATGCACAGTGGGGTATTTGGCCCGAAAAACCGGACAAAAGTCAATTTTCAAAGTTTTGCGAGAGACAACAATTTTTGTTGTCCGAGATAGTTAAATATGCGAGGAACGATGCATCGATTTTGGTTTTCTTATTTGCGAACTCGGGGAGCAGCATTTTTCGTCGAACGTTAGCAGATTTGATGCCACGCATTTCTTTCTTAAGCATTCTATAAAACATCGTTGCTTATTAGCGATTTATGAATCTTTTAAGGAATTTGTGTATATTCTAAACGTAAACATCGCGATGTTTAAAAACCGTCGCGATGCACGTTCTACTAGCACCCTCTGCTAATCGTTTACAAAGTGCTCCTGTCCAAAAACCTTTTACTACACACCCGAAGTCTGTCCTACCAAAATTAACCCCGCAATCCGACTAGGGAATAAATTCATTAATGTTCCAATTGTTCCCACTGGAGGTTCGTTCATTCCGATACAAAAATAACAATAAGCGGCACTACGCGTACAGAATTTAAGCCAGCGTCGCCATTCTCAACTTCTCCTCCCTTTCTTCGTTCCTTAAAAAGAAACTTAATATTCCCTCGCGTGAATTAGCCGCGGGTGTTTTAATTTCGCGCCACGGTTTCAAACGCAACAACTGCAGCAAGGACGAGGGTGCCGCGTGTCTACCACGTTCGCCCGTCACCTCGAATATTATGCAGCCGGTCGGCCGATGCGTATTTCTTAATTAAACAAAGCCATCGGGTCGAAAAATGAAATCAAGCGGAAGCGAACAGTTATCGCCGTCGCGTCCACCGGACGGTCACCCCCTTCGACCAGCTCCTCGATTGTCGGCAATGCCGTCGTACGGCTGGTTCGACTTTAACCCCTCTCGCTTTCCACGGACCGCCAGCCATACATATTTCACGTCGAAATAATTAAACGCCGCTGGACCGCGAGTCGACTCGCCCCGACCCGACTTCCAGCCTGACCTCGGTGATTATTAATTAGATCGTGCGTGCCTTACCAGGAACGACTCTCGATTTCCCGATAAGCTGGTGGCCGTCGGTGTCGCTTAGTGGCCGGGGAAACTTGTGCGCTAAAATGGGTATTAATGGAAACCGATAGACCGGACGGCGATTAGGCTTGCATGCGAAATGGGGGAACGTTTTAATCTGAGTAACTCTTGAAATATCTCTTTCAAATTCAAATTAAACGCTTTAACGGGCACGCCTTTATATGAAATGGAAATGCTGCGACGTCAGAAAGGGATATTGGGTGCAATGGTGTAACGGTACAATGGGAGTAAATTGTGTCAGCAGTTCCTTGTAAAACCGAAATCCACCGTGCGAACGTGTGCGTGAAATTGGCATTCGCCGTGCGTTGGTAGAAATGTCGCAATACACTTGCGATACATCGGAGACGCGTCATTCCGGTGATAAGTGTGACCGCGGAGTCGGAAAGAATTTGTGCGTTCAAGTTCGAGTTAATGTTTCAATATCGAGAGAGTATTAGAGGTATGCCTGTTCATTTGAAAGGAACAGTGTACCCGTGATAAATCTGTTAATTGTGCGGTTAGAATTTGACTATGACCAGTAAGAGTGTAACATGCCGAAACATAGCAGTTATTTGCTAATTATTCGTAGTCGATCAACTTTTTGGAGAAACGGTTCTTGCGAGTCTTTTAAATACAACATTCACGTCGAACAAGCGTTCCGGTATTTTTTTTCTTTCTTTTCGCTTCGGTCAAATACGGAGCAACGTTGGCAACGTAAAACACGGGAGCATAGAAACCAAAATATTTGCAAGGGAAGCGCAACAAGAAAGAAGGCAGGCCAACATCTCACTCTCAGGTGTTCCATTGAATCGTAATATGCTTGACCGAGGCTCGCACCTTTGAACGATTCGATTTCGTATTTCTTGAGAAGTTTGACGCTCGCGGTGGCGCTAATTCGTGGCGATAGTGTCAACCCGACGGCGATTATCAATTGCCTTGTCAATTACACTCCGTCCAGGAATGACGTACACATGCTACTGAACCCTCCTTTAAATAACCCCGTTCTCTACCTCTGCGCTGCCGGGACCGAATCTCGAGGCTGGCATGATCGCAACGAGTTATTTAATTACCACGATCTATCACCGGCTGTCAGCTTCCAGTCTATAATACATGATCGATCGAGCCTTGACTTTCCCACGTCAACCCTTCGGAACCTTGTCTACTGCACCTACTGTGCACGCGTGTTCAGCTAACCGAAACGCAAGAGAAATCTCACCTATTCGATCAGATTTTGTGTCGCTGAAACCCCAAAGCATCAAACAACTATAACGCTTTAATTTTTGTTTCGTGGAAACCCTGAAACATCAAACGACTATAATGCTTTAATTTCTGTTTAATTCCTTTTTATATATATATATATTTGGAAGGAAATCTCATTTTATTCTCTCTTCAGTACACCGTATTAACTGTCAGATTAATTGAGTCTGGTTTCACGAAGGTCCTGAGAAGTGTACTGAGATTTATACTTTCAAGTATATATAGAAAGTTAACTGCACAAAGCTTCGAACCCGTGGCAATTGTTAAGCAGTCGCGAGAATTTTAAACGAGATAAGGATATGTCTCCTCTGCGTTGAGACATCCATGTTTGTAGTACGAAAGTTGTACATTGAAAGAGGAGGAGGACAGAACAACCTTGCATTATTAAGTTTCGCGAAAATAAAAAAACACTAATCCTTGAATTCTCAGTAAAGGGTAATGCACATTTAATTACACCTGCGTATCCATATAATACTCGATTACATATGTACCGCATTTAATACTCGCGAAACATCGTGCAAACGGCTTCAAAGGGACGGACGATGTACTTACGTTGCTAAACACGAAATTTTTTTCAGGGTGAAAGGAAATCAGGAATCGATTAAGGCATAACTTTTATAAGGGAGGAGATCGGCCGGAACGAGTTTGCCTCGTCTCTTCCATCGTCATTTTTATCGGCGCGGATAAGACAGCCGGGCTAATTCGGATTCCCCTTGATGTCTGCCGGAGTTAACAGTTTTAAGGGATGAAACGAGTATAGATCGGAGGCTGGGAGCATCGCGCGGCACAGGAAGGCGATGCTTAAGAAGGGAGCAGACACGCGGGTTAGGGGCGACGACGAGAAAAGGAGGCGAAGCAAGAAATTGATATAGCATACGAAAATGAATTGCCCCTTTGCCGAAGAATGTTCCACGGCAATCTGCCTTGTGCCTCACTTTTCCTTCTTTTTTTTTTATACTTTTTATGCTCATTTTCAATTTTCCCCATACTGCCGATATACCGGCTCTCCTATAAAACCTTGCGGTATCACCGTGGCGCCCCGCCGTCTCCCGCTTACACATTTATTCCTTCCAACGGTGACAGGATGAATATAAACTGACTCATTATTCGCGACGGCTTGCGATTGAAACCGAATTACAATTTCCTAGCGAGTTTCGTCAATATTCCGTCGAGCATCGAATCAATGTTGAATAATATACGCGTTGCCGTTCGGCGAGGATCGACGAGAAATCGGTGCTCGTTAAGTACGGTCGAAATTTACAACCACAACTCGGAACTTGGGCATATCGATATTATTATTATTATTATTAGTAATATATAAACGGGTTTATCCCTTTGGAATACAAAAAATTACAAAGAGAGACAGAAAATTACATAGAAAAATCGTAGGAGGCCAGAAAGCGCATAGTGTTAGATCTAAAAGAAGTGAGAGAAGAAGAAACATTGAGAAAGAAGTAAAATCTATTGACATTGTTAAAAATTCTATTAAGACAATTAAATTGGCCGTATACCGTCCTGTGAGCTTCGGTACGTAATATTAAATGGTGTCTCAGAGATGACCGAGAAGTAATTAGAAAAAAATTTGGCTAAGATATCTGGACAGCACGAGACACCATTTAATATTTTAAAAGCGAAACTAAGGTCAAATACTATTCTGCGACGTTCGAGAGATAACAGGTTTAGAGAGGACAGAACAGGTGAAAAGTTGTGATCAAGGCGAGACACGCTACAATTTAGCTTACGTCAAGCCGAACGCAAAAAATTATGTTGCACGCTTTCAAGCTTGGAGCAGAGATAGCGATGGCGAGGTGACCAGACAATCGCACAATATTCCAAACGTGACCGAACTAAGGAGCAGAACAGTAATTTGATCGTGTTGACGCTTTTGAAATACTTAGACCACCCTGTGTATGAAACCAAGGGTACGGAAAGCTGCACTGGATGTAATTAAGATGTGTTTAGAAAATGAAAGATCCGAGGAGAAAATTACACCCAAATCACGTATTTCCGATACGGGATTCAAAGTAATACCATTTATGGTGTAATTGGAGTGTAGGAAATTTAATAATATAAAGAATACGTGCCATAGAAAAATTTGCGGCACTGTAGTGAGTGCAAAACGCGGCATAACAAGTACCACAACGTCGAACCCGTTTGAATAAAAGAAAAATAGGACAGTAAAAGCCGAGTGCACGTATTACAGAAATAGTGTCCTTTCTCTGAACTCACTTTCCAGAGGATTGTCAAGCAGCGCGATCGATGCGCTTGCATGTGTACGTACGTGTATACGACCCGAAGCAGGGACAATTAAAACGTGACAGACAGACAGGCAAAGATAAGAATCCGAATCGGATTTAGAACGACGTCCTGGCAGGAGGGGCGGGGTCGAAGAAGATAAATTTCCGTCGAGGATACGGAATCAAGACTCGAGAATCTAAAGTGCTTCCGAGGCAAGTCGTTGCTGGCGCGAGATAGGGCCGTGTTCGTTCTGTTGCTTATTTGTCGCCGGAGAAACGAAACGAGCCGGGGAAATGGTGAGCCGGTTCAGAGGGGTGGAGTTGAAGTCGGGCATCTTCGATACGGTACAAATAACACTTGCAGACGACGATTCAGCCGCCCCCCCCCCTACCACCCACCCCCTGTATTTTCTCTCTTGTTCCCTGTTCCTATATTCAACCTAGCGGCAACAACCCCCGATTTCTCTACCCACACCGGGACTCCTCCGTTCGAGGTTCGATGGCTTTGTAGATACTATCACTGAGGAGGAATTCGATACCTCGGCAGTACTACTTTCGAATCCCGGATCGCGATACCGTTTTCCGCCTGCGATATTCCGCTTCCAACTGGGCGGCGGTTCGATGGTGCGGGGGCTGTTTCAGACGTTGATGGCTACTTCGTTTCTGTTAACCCTTTGACAGATTTTAATGGGCACGGGTCGAGGGCTTAACTCCGAGCCTCTTAATACTGGACTGATTAAGACTTTTCGCGTCACCGTAATAGATTTTGGCTGTTGGGACAGCATTTCGGATTTTTGTACCGATCGCAGTCGCGACGAGCTTTCTATGAATTTCCTGTTGCTCTCGCTTTATCGTGCGATACATTCGTATCGGTTCCGCGGTGTCTGTGCTTGAAACGCGAATCGCAGCGGGCAACGGCGGGATTCAGAGGAGGCTCGGAGTTCGTTCACGGCGGCGAAAGAAGGCGAGTTAATCGAGAGGCTGATATTTCAGCTACTGCTGAACAGGTATTTCGCGACAGGTATTTCGGAATTATAGTCGATCGTTCGGACGTTGTCTTCCATTGGCACGGTTGCACGGCGGAATATGCAATTAGAGTGCCCTCTACTTAGCCATTTCTCTTTTCCTCGAACAAAATAGAAAGCGTTCCGCAGTTAATCTTTATTAGACTTTCCCCCTCCCCGATTAGCAATACGAACTAGCACACATTTTTCACCACGGTCCGGAGCATTTTTAATACGCTCTCAACGGACTAATTATAATAACAGTTCGTGGGTATTAGGCTTTTTTTTTGTTTTTTCTTTTGCCAATCATGGCAATGGGTCTTAACGAAGCGGAGGAGATTAAGTGCTTGCGAAAATTTCGCCAAAGAGAGCTCGAATTATCTGGCAGCGCGGAGGAACGTATCGGTGGTAAGCAGCAAGCACTTCCCATTTCCGTTCCGCGAGCCTCCTTTCCTTTCTGTTCAGCCCTACACAATGGGCTGACTCGATTTCTGCCGTGGAACGTTCGCGTGGTGCCTCGAGTCGATTCGACGCCGGCAAGGAGAGAACGAAGAAAAGGCATCGATCTTGGGGGATAGCAGCAACGCGAGTGCCCGGTACGTTCTAATTGATATTTTAATGGGTTGGCTGGGGGGAGGGAAAAACGTCCTTGAAAATCACTTCTCTGCCCACAAACGGAAGACAAAGGAATTAATGGAAGCCACGGAAATTCCCACCCCCCCACACCCTCCCCGAAACCCTTGTTCCGTTTTCACGGCTATCAATAGCACCGTCGAGAGAATTCGGGCCCGGTCAAACGCCGCCTGTTATAATTTATTCAAATTAGCCCCGGGATTATTCATGAAAAAGTTACGACGGTGGTGAACTGACGTTCGTCGAGGACGTCGCTCGATAATATCGCTCTATCTTTCCCCCGCGAGATTAATACAGCTTTATTAATGCATATTTGACCGAAGTGCCGGTATTGCATTTATACGAGTAAGAAGTTTGCCGGCTGCGCGACGTCAAAGCTTTATGCCCGCCTGTCGTTGAACCTACCGTGTTGCCGGCTGGGGGTGGCGCGTTAACTAAAATTTATCATTCGGACAGCGAAGATCGCGCACTTCCGCGAACTACGCGTGCGTCAACAAACGGCCTGGGACGTCTTGGTCCACGCGCCGCGGCGAGAAACGACGGACGTCGTTAAAAAACTCCCCTGTTAAAAAGAAACCGCCCGCGAAACATTCGAAGCGATCGCCGTTCTCGCGCGACGATCTTCGAGTTCGATTCCTCGCAGCCAGCCGTTCGTTTCTCCCGGCTCCGATTCGATCTGCGCGCGATCGCACGGGATACAACTCTTCGCGCGGTTCCATGTAAATTAATTGCAACGGGATATCGAGCGTAATTTGCTCGCGAAACGTTGAACGCCCCCGCGAGGCGGAAATTTTTTTCGCGGAACCCGGCGGCGGTAAACGGATCCGTACGTCAGAAATTAAGTACGGACAC
The DNA here is from genome assembly GCA_948146005.1 of Nomada fucata. NCBI lineage: Eukaryota > Metazoa > Arthropoda > Insecta > Hymenoptera > Apidae > Nomada > Nomada fucata. The sequence continues at coordinate 14,554,005 of OX411275.1, forward strand.
AAGATACGGTCCGCGTGGTTTCCCGTTACTATCGTTCGGGCAGAGGGCACCGACACGGTGGCGTGTAATTAATGTTACATCCGATGTAAATATAAAGATTCCGGGCGAAGGGAAAACATATTACGCATACACGGTAGATTTGATAATACGATGCGCGAGTAACGGGCACCGTAGATTTTTCTACTTACCGTGGAACGATGCTCAGAATCACGTCCGTAACGAACAAACGTTTCTAGAATACCTGGTACCTACGGCGCTGGAAAAAATATGGGAAAACCCATCCTTGGGAATGATGAGGGGGATGGGGGTGGTGTGGGGGGCGGAGGGTGGCAGCGAAGTATGGGGGGAGGGGAGCGGTGGTACCGTGCGATACGTGGGTAAGTACGTCGATGCACACGCTCGCCCGCAAGCTCGTACAGACGGAGCCGGCCACCTCTGCGCTCGTATGCGGGCCAAGCAAGCAAGCGCAAGGGTTGAATTTTAATTATTTTCTCTTTGGTAGGTATAATATTTCAATGCTCGCCGGAGCCTGTCCGGCAGGGCTCGTCTCTCGCTGCCATCTCTGTCAAGTAATGTTATTATAATTATACGCGTGTGTGCTTGGTCGGTCATTTCTTCTGCCCGTCCATCCCCACTATCCGCGCCATCCCCTTTGTCTGTCTTTCTCTTCTTTCACCTTTTCCGTCGCCACCACCGTCCGCCTGCCTCTTCTGTCGCCTCTCTTCTCCTTTTTACCTCGCCTTTCTCGCCGTACTCCCCACACCCGCCAACCCCTCCCCCTTCTCATCCTCCTCCTCCTCCTCCTCCGCCGCCGCCGCCGCCGCCCTGCTCTGTTCGACGTCCTGTATGCTCGGGTATTGTGCAATTAAAATGTCGTAATTGTCCTTTGGAATTTATCTTGAAATTCGCCACCCGCGAGCCTTTCATCTCGATTCTCCGCGTGTCCCGTGATACTCGTTCGGATAGACGTATCGAATGGTCGGTTGGCCGACGTGAAATATAGATATTCTTACGTGTTACGTTACCCCGTTGCGCGTCGCAAGGATCGCGCCCCGCGTCCCGAAGCTGGACGATTCGACCGCTCCCGGCGATTCGCGACCAGCCGAAAAAGAATTCCTGCTGGTAGTGACGCGGATGCGCTAATCTAACGTAATATCTACAGTCAAGAGCGCGCACAAACGGTTTCGCGAAATGCTCGTACCCACGAAACTCGCGTGAACCGAGAGGAGACCGGGTTTGGGGTCGGATAACGAAGAATTGGAAGCGTTCTTGGACGAAATGTTAGCCCGTTGGGCTCGCATTCTTTCGCGGCGTCTGGTTCACTGCTCGATGCAGCCTCGGTCGATACTTACCCCGCGACGAAAGGCCGCCGCGTAGATAAAACCGGACGAGGTGTGTATGTGTGCGTGCGCGTGTTCGCGTATGTGTGTGTGCGATCACCTGAATTTCAGAATTGCAAATTCTTTAATTCACGGGGACGCAATGGCGACGACGGGAACCGCGGTTTGCGACAGTGGTGCTCGCCAGGAAAATACCTTTGCCTGACCTATACAAACATCGCGGGAGACGAGGGATGTGTATTCAAAAATTTACATAGGTACATTTTGATTAAAGTGTCCTAGAAAGCAAATCTAATACAGCAGCCGGCCGTACCTACACGCCGCCCCCGTATACTTCTCTTTCCCTTTTTACACTCCTCCCACCCCCCCACGCCCCCCCCCTGCCTACCCTGCGCTCTTTCGGTGTCTCTTTTCTCACGCCTCTCTGTAGAGAGTGGAGCGCACGGAATTGCGGAGAGGATTATTACGTATCCTTCGGAAACTTTCCGCTCACGGTGGACGGAGAATTGGAGCCGGACGAGGTATGAAAGGACTGAATGTTTCACGGACGCGTCTATTATATCATGATAATCTCGGGATTTATTACTCGGTACTGGGCTTATTTTGACGGCGGTGTGATGCATTAAGCGACTCGGAAGTGGAAAATGATACGCGCGAATGTTAAATCTCCGTTGGGCATAATTAAAAGAATGCTCCGAGCGACCGGCGGGCGAAATCATTTTCTATGATTTAAGGGAGCAAACAATGTTGGGCAAAATTGAATCCGAAGCGTCGCGTCGTTACTTCCTAAGCTGATAGACGCGTCGCCACGTCGGATGTTACGTTTCGCCGGCACGATTCGTGAAAGAAATTCTGCGCCACCCGGATTACTATGACAGGGCGTTCGCGTCGTTCGCAATGAGACGTTCCGCCGAAGCAAGTAATTGACGCGCAGCCTGAACAAAAGTACGCTAACGTGTCGTAAATGTGAGGGAAGTACGGAGGTCAGACTGGACGTGACGCAGTTGCGTACTTGCGTGCACAGTTTCGTTCGATTGGTTTCCGTGGAGCAGCGTCTGACGCACGGGGATTAAACTTATTTCCATTGCGTTCGCGAAATATTGTTACGATAATTAATCTGCCCGACTGAGCGCCCCTTTAATTAAAAATACGAAATTTGGGGGGGTGGTTTTCGAACGAATGCGATGCGTGCAAGGGCGGATTGACTCGATCATTCGTAGACCAACAACAATTCAGCGTTGCGCACAACGCGGTTTAGTTTTAATAAACTTGCAGTTGACAATACTAATATCCTCTTGTCACTCTCGCCATCCCAGTAATGTCGATACCGAACGTTCCTAAAACTGATCGAGAACTACCCACTGTTACGCGCTATTACGCGAAATCTGACCGATCGGGGGTCGCAAACGGGCAGGTGAAAATAATTCAAAGAACCGTCGCCGCATCGACAGTGCAACCTCGACAAGTACAATATTCCTATCAAGATATTCCGCGTCCTGCCACCACGTACATATGTCTCGTATCTACTGAATCTCCTAACGTTCCATGGAAACACTTTCCTACATTTCCATAATTAAAAGACTAGGTGATCAGCACTCGCAATAATGATTCCCTTGGCGTTCGCAAAAATCTGCGGAAGATTTATCTCGCGCGGATGGGCGTCGGTCTGAAAGAACGATACTTATCGCGGCATGGCGAAGAGTTGGACCGAGATAGGGGTTGAGGGTTTGTCGGCGAGGGGGCCTGGGGGGGGGGGGCGGTGGAGAAACACGAAAATCCATATGAATCATCTGATGCAACGCGCTCTACATGCGTATCTCTTACGTCTGGGCGAACGGCAGAAGAACACAAAGCTAATGCAATTTTGCAATTACACCGAGCTCGCGCTCCTCCCTACCCGTGAGCCGGCCAGGCTCAGAGGAATGCCGGCAATACCGCGAGAATATTTAAATTTCGTTTCGTTTCCGCGTCGTTATTCTTTCATCCACGGTCCGCCGGCTTCATCCCTCGTCGGCAATTAATTGGCAAATCCAATCGGCGCGCGGGGATGCAAAGGATGCGGCCTTTTATGCCCGCGTTAAGTTGCCGTCGGAACGGCTACGAGTCTACCTAATTTCCCGGCACGAAAGGTAGATTTCCACGGCTGTTACGGGGCGATTACGATATCGCGGCCCTTTGATACACGGGAAGCGAAGAGTACGGCGGAAACGTTAGATTGGCCGTACGCATGGTGGACCGTATGGCTTAGATAGGTATACGTAGGTATACATAGGTATACGTAGGACAAGGAACACCCAGTAGTGGTCCACAATCTCGATACATATTTGACACAGTGTCGACAGTGTTATTATTTCACCTTTAAATGAGACCGGTCTTGCACGATGCGTTGACACCGTTCTTGTAGTCGCCGTGACGCATTGGCGTTGCCTCGACAGCAAGGTGGATGGCTGACAATTAGACGGCTTGAACGTTCGCCGATAAATTAATTTGCTTGCCCTTCGAACCCTCTTGATGTTCAAGCACGAGGGCTCCCGTTTCGAATGCATCGCGCAAACAATTAAACGCAACGATGAACGGATAAGCAATAAATAAAGGCCCGGCGGTGGCTCTCATTTTCGCCGAGCTGCCCCCTCCGATTACTCGTATTCGCCCCCTGTCGCACCCCTCCCCCGTCGCCTCCTCTCTACTCCCGTGCATTAAAAAAACTGTTATCCTCCGAAATTATGGACGGCTGAAAAAGAACGCAATAAATCTGGTAAAAAGATCCCGCTGCCGGAGGAGTGTGCGTAAGGACGAATCACGGTGGTCCGCTACGAGTCGTACATTATGATTTAATGCAAACACTGTGGTAATGTCGTCAGAGAGACTTCTACGTATAAATAATTCGCGTGTCCGGGCTCCGACCCCCTCCCTCCCTCCCTCCCTCCCAACCCCGAGGATCTCGAGTCAGGATGGACAAGGGTGGAGAAAGCGGAGGTGGAGAAAGAGGTCGCCAGAGGGTGGTGCCAGGGGTGGCAGGTTTTTAATGCGGCGTTTCTGGGGTCGACGGGGATTACTAAGGCTAAAAAGGAAGTTTTTAATAATTTTTCATTTTCTCTATATTTATTATCGCGCGCTTCCTAACCGGAGGGGGGCCGCCGGAGACAATGGAGGGACGGTACACCGGCCCGCCGTCCGCGGCTCTATAGGAAACAGCAAGGGGCGAATTCACGATTGTCAGCCGTCGTTGTAGAATTTTTATTCGTTTCGTCCTATCCTTTCATGGCCGCTTTATTATTATATCGGGATTACTTTCGAGGCATCAATGCCGCGGAAAATTACGCTGTTCAATCGGCGGACAGCGGGACTGAGGGGGGGGGGGGGCGGCGGAGCGATCCTCAATGTTTCGTTAAGGTGAGCTACGGGACACCGGGAAACTTCAGCGTGGCACGGGCGAAAGAAGAAACGACAGAGGGTTCGAAGCAGGGGAGAAATTTGTCTGTGCTAATTTGTTGCAGAGATCGCGGAATTGAAGGAGGCGCGGTGTCTCTTCCGTTGGGCCGAAGTATTCCGCTGCACGCCTCCCTTCCGGCCACCCTCGAGTTTCTCCGCCGTCCTTGGAGGTACAGCGTCCTGTCGTGTCTTCTGCGAGTTCCATTTCGAATTAGAAGGGACTCTTTGTCGATAGGAAAGGAGGGCAACGGCGAAACTGTAACGAACAGGAGAGCGGAAATTAACGCGAGCACCTGCCAATTAATTGATGGCGCCCCAAAACTCGCAGCACTTTTCTGTAAAGAAACGATAAATAATCCGGCGAAATTTCGAGGTTTTTCTCGATTGTATCGACGTGAATCTTGACGTGTGACGCGCGTCATTGATATTCGCGGGCGACGTTCGTCGCCTCTTGTCGATCGGACGATTCGAAACAACGTTGCGTCCTCGTCTGTTCATTGTTGGAGCACGTCGAATCAATAATAATTAAGGAGGGAAAGGTTACTCGAATCTCATCTTCCCCTTTAATCTAATAAAATGCACTCCCGACGTATTAATCAGAAACACAAGGCTGCGCGTTTCACGAGGCTCGAAGCATCGTAAGAAGGCGGACGAAAACATCAATGTCAATAATAATTCATTGATTACTTAATTCATAGTTACCATGACGACCGCCTCTCGCTTTTCCCTCGCCTTCAAGCTGTTCTGTTTTTCTCGCTTCGACGAAGGAAAGTTACGTGCCCCTTAGGCTCGCCTCACACGAAATCGGCTTTGAACGCGAAACCAAATCAGATTTGAGTACGCGATCGGTACCTCGATCGACCGAACATCCGGCAAGCGAGAGCGAGTTATTTTTCATTCGCGTTTCGCAACTATCGACTTTCTTCGCGCCGCTCAATCTTTTTAATCACGCGCACCGCCTTTGAGCCTTGTCCATTCGAAACAGTGAAACGAACTTCGCGGAGGGGGACGACAGCCGTACACGTAAACAATAATTTGATCACCAATCAATTAAATAATCTTCCCGTGTCGCGGACATCCAGACCGGCGTACACCCGAATCGCACAAAACTCATGGAAGTGCGAATCGTGCCACCTATTATTCGTTCGGCATTCTTCTCGCGGAATAATCCCGTCTACGTTCCCTGGCAGGCGTACCACGCCACAGCCGTATCAATTTTTTCCCCGCCTTACGGGAAAAAATTATGGGGAAAAACGTCAACGACCCCGAACACAGGCATACAGGGGGGGGGGGGATTGATAATGATTCCGAATATTCGACAGAAATGACGAATTAGTCACCGGCGAAGTAATGGCCCGAACAGCAGAGGACCGTCCGGGCTGGTGGAAAAGTCGCGGGCGTTGTGAGCGTCGCATTAGCCTTGCTTACGGGTACGCAAGCAGGCAAGGAGAAACACGAAATGAATATTCAGAAGTTATTAGTCTGTAGTGAAATGTGACGGGGCTCACCCTTCTCGAAAACCGCCCTGGCCTCCGCCACATCGCCCACTCTTCCGTCTCATCCTCTGACTCTCAGCTTCACCCCCGTCCCGGGGCTTTCGTCTCACCTCCTCGCGCCCTCACGGTATAGATTTTGCGATACATCCTGACGGAAACGGTCCCGAGCAAGCGAGACACAGTGCCTGCTCGCTACTGCCAGTCGAAGAAGGGGTTGAAGCCTCGATGAAATGGGGGGGTGGTGGGGGGGTGGGGGTTTCACTGGGAGGGGGTGGTTTGGCAGGGGTTTGGAATCGTGAGAGATGAGAAGCTTGCAGAGGCGGGGATAAGGAGCACGGAGCAAGCCCGACGGGAACGCGACGGAGCCAGCGAAAGAGCTTTATGCATAAGCTAAGAAACGCCATTGACGGGCACTGAGCACTGTACATACTTTTGCTTGAGCAGTACGCTTGATAAACAACGCTGCAGATAGCGTCTACGTGACGGGATCACGGCACGTGGCCCGTAGACATCGTTGGGAATGGGTTGCGCTCGTTTTGTGCGTTTCGCCGTCCCTAATTGACAACGATTATATTTTAACAGTCGCCGCTTCGGAGGAACCGGCAGCAAGTGCAACAGCGGCGTAAAAAAGACGACGCTTCGATGCACGATAGAGATGGCGGAGTTGTGCGATCCTGTTCGAAGTTTCGCTCGACGCGTGTACTCGCGTTTGATTTGAATTTGCCACTCTGGAGACGATCGATTGGTCGATGGGGCGTGCGAAAACTTTCATGAGATTCACGTGTCCCCCGAGATAAGTTCGTGTGAACGATGATATATTAGTGCGATCTTTTAAAGCAGCAGTGGCACTTGGGAAGTAGCAATAATTGAGTTAATTAAGTATCTTAGACGTCTCAATAAATATATATATATATATATAGGCAATTACGTTGCAATAATAAGTTTATCGAGGAATCGCCGTCCGAATTTATTGATATGCAATAATGGCAATTGTTTCGCAGTTTATCGCTCGATGCTTTCGTAAGAAGTATGCCCGAATGTACGAAACGGAAACGAAACGAAAATACTCTCGGAGCAGATTGGTATCTGCGGGAAACAATGCGAACGCCTATAGAAACGGAACATCTTGGGAACGTGTTGTTGTACGAGCGATATTCAAATAGCATCAATTTCTACCGAATCGCTCCCTATATCTGGCCGCAACCTGGATGCAAGGTTTTCCTTTCATTCCCTTCACAAAGAGGGAGCGAACCGTATTGGCAGATAGCTACATCGTTTTACAACCCCTTATCTGGATAAGTTACGGATATCTATTCGCAGTTTCCCTTCTCCTCCGGAACGATGTCCTCGGCGGTGTCATCGATTTCCATGGAAATTTCGCGTCGCACGCTACTGTCAGATTCCGGCAAATCGAGGGGGAGCATGTGGAACGAATAATAAAAAAACGTATTCGATGTCCATTGGCTGATCTTCGCTATTCATCATACAGCATTCCAACCTCGCGGACTTACGCGTATCGTCATTGATGCCGTTCATTTTTATCATTAAACGAATCACACACTTTCGAGTGCTATTAGCTGCCCCGTGAATTCTGCATGTGTCATTTTTGTCACATAAATATGGCGATTTTATTTCCGATACCCATAGTTCGGAAGATTTGACGATCCTTTCGAATGCACTGCGACTCCAGAATTCCATCATTTCGATATGCAAGTCTTTGTACTCCTTTCGTTTCAATAACTGCTACCTTAATTATTATTTACCGTGCCTCAACGAATAAACACACAGTTCGAGGTGGAATCGTGTTTAATTGCAAAACACGAAACCAAATTCTCGTTGTTACATATCTTTCTCGTCGGGGCGAAAGTAAACTTAGCGAATCAATGTTGCTTTCGATATGTTTTTTTTTAATTCGCGCATAAGAACACGTTCGAAACGTATTATAATTAGAAGCGGCAGAGAAATGCCTGAATACGTATACTGAATACGTCGAACGTCTGGTAAAATATTGTGACATTCAGTACATCGCAACAATTCCCTTCATCTGCTTATATTACACATACAATATCTGAGTATCGAAGTTGGTTGATCCTGGCAAGATCTCTCCCCTGGCAGCGGCCCATACATCACACTTTCTTCTTTATTAAACTCATATTTTTCAAAAAGTCTCACCTCCGCTATCTGGTGCGGCCTCCTCTCGCTCGCAACTCGGAAATCAGCTCCGGGGAGAACGAAAAATTCATTTGACTCTCGAGGATAAGATGAATATGAAAATTGCCTGGCTAAAAATGATTTACATTCGAACGTCACGTTGATGATATAAGTGAAGGTGACTGTCTTCCCATGAATAATTTATTCCGCAGGAAAATAATAGAAAAATATTACCATACATTGTAATAAATGATAATTGTCAGCAACCTGCCACACATTTCTTTCGTAAAAGGTAACACAATTTTGTTTAAAAAGATCGTTTGCAGGCGTCCAATTGTAAACTTTATCCTTATCAATACATCTTTGGTTGCAAAAGTATTCGTTGAATCGCAAAATTCATATTCGCCTCAATATGCACAAAGTTAAGAACGTTGTATCCTTGCGTGTAAATATCAAATCGTTTGCGCGCATGTCACTTTTCCATATGTAGATGTCGAATTACTTAGGCACGTACGGAATCACCTTTCTCCGTATAAAATATCGAATCGGCGTGCATTTAATTTTCCGGATGACAGAGTAACCACGCAAGCATTTCAGTTAGCTCTCTTTCAAAGGGTAGTTTTCAAGGAAAATATAATTTGCCAGTGGTTGACTGTCAGGGGTGAAAAGGAAACGACGAAAGTCCTCTAACGAGTGGCGGTTTCGTCGCGTGGCGATTTGTCTGTTCGCAGCTCGAGAAGTTCGGCCACTTTCGTTCGACGCATCCTGGAGAGATTGGCCGTTTTGCGGGCATAAAGAAGAAAGCTACCCCCCTTTAGCCGGCTTTCAGCCAACTCTCTACCACCTTCTCCTCATGACCCGAAACCGCGGTCGGTTATAAAGCATTCTTCCAGTTTATTAGACGGAGACTCGCGGGCTTCTTTTTATATTAAGCATGTGCATTATTAATGCGCGAGTATAACCGTAAAATGCTGATGAAAAAAAGTTGCGGAGCCCCACGGGCATTTCTTCTTGGCCAAGCGAAAAGGGAGCTCCTGCGAGATTGCCGCTTGACCGACTATTACTTCGTTAGTTCCGCTTGATAACATGTAACAGAATTTCGAGAAAAAATTCTATCCGGTATTTGTGGCCCGCATCTATTTCTTGCAGTTTTCGTGAACCTTGCTGCACAGGTCACGCATATCTTATCTTTTCACTCGTTCTTTGACCAATTTCTTAGTCACACTACTTTCTACGCTCGTATCAAACTGATGTAAAGGGCTGCTTATTAGTAGAAATGATTAGAAATTTATTGTTACTAAAAGAATTTGCTACTTGTTTCTACGACAAACGTTAGAAATATATCCACGTTCATTGATGCTTCGTACCGCGTACACAGGATGGTCCATTTAACTGGAAACGATGGAATATCTCCTAGGAGATTAAGGTTAGCAAAAGAAACGTTCAAAAGCCAGTGCAGCGAACGACCCATCCTGCCCTCCGCGAGATTTCATTCCAGCTCTGTTCGTAAGGTTCAGCTAGCGATATCTGACCCTTTCGCCTCTACATTTCGGCATTCTGCGGCATTGTTTCTGTGTCAGTCTGCGCTACCACAATGTAACTTAAGAAATGCCCGTTTCAACGAAATAACGTTGCCTTGTCACGTCTCCCGTCACTACACCTTTCGAACGATCGTTTCATACCACCCAACGTTCCCCTTTGCGCCAAGCAACTATTGCGCGAACAGTTTTCCGCCAACTTTAATCTCCCACTAAAGCGGAACTGCCTATCATGACGCTGTTTCAGATTCGTACAGCCTGTCAAGTACACGCAATTATAAAGCATCGCACTTTCGATCGCGACCCCGGAATATCCATTAGGCTTGCCGCTGAATTCATCCGCGTTCCTCGCAATATTTTAATCGAACGATAAATCGAGCGACACTTCGGTACGTTCTTTGGACTCGCCCGTCCCACTTCAGCCGCACTGAATATTTCATCCGAAAGATCTGTATTTTTCTTCGGGTGATTGTCATTCGACGAGGAGCAGAAGCGACGGGGCATGCCGGCAGGCAGAGGCAAAATCAATTATTCATCCGAATTGGTCGGGAAAAAGTCCTAATTATCCGGGGCAAATACAGGCTTAATACGCGGAGAGAAGTGTACCAGCCCCCGTTCTCCCACCCCCGCCCCCCCCCTAACCGTCTTTCGTCCACGGAGCCCTCCATCGGTTGGTACTCGGGCTCGCAGTCGGTCTTCAAGCTTCCTTCTTACCGTGAATAACCATTTGTATTTCCAATTAGCTTTGCTAATAAGAAGACGGAGGCATTGCCGTAGTTAAAAAAATGTATAACCTCATCCAGCCACTGGGGAAATAAAGAAAAGCGCCGCTCTGGTATGACAATACCGGCGGGTCGAGCGGGGTTATACCGGCTGAACTACAATTAAAAATCCTCGCTTCACCCTCGCTTAACCCTGCTTCCTCCTTATGCCGTATTAACGACTGGGACGTGCAGGGGTGGGGACACGAAACATCCTACCAAACATCGAGGCTTTTTTTGCCAATTTTATGCTTGACCCCATCTCTACCCCATCCTTGGCCGCCTCCACCCTCCGTCGTCTGACTGTCTGTCCGTCCGTCTATCCGACTGTCTGTCGGTCGGTCGGCACGTCCACCCTATTCCGTCCTTGTTTCTTGTTGAACAGTTCGCGTTCTTCGCGCACGTTACGCCGATTGCCCGGTTCGACTGAGCATTCATTCCACGGCGGGGCAGGCTTGATCTGCTGCAGTTGGCAATAGTTCTTTGATGCGCGCTACGAGGGAGAGGTACGAAGGGCGCTAGATTTCAGGTTCGATGTCGTGTACTATTTTTCGTAAAAGTATCGTCGTCAATGTTAATGTTCCGTAGTCATTTTTCCTTTGCTACCCCATTATGAGCCCCCTTCCCCTTGCGCTGCGTGTGCATCGTCTTCTACAGCATTACTGGTGAACATGTGAATGCAGATTGATGCTATTATTATAAGTATATGTTAATAAGTAAGAGCTCAGTAACCTATGCCAGATTACTACCTACGACAGAAACCATCGAATACCGATGGAATGAACGTACCCGTACTTGCAGAAGTTTCACCAATAAATGTCCGCCAATTGTGAGTTCAAATTGTGCTCGGGCACACGAAAGATTTACCCCACATTTGTATGCCCGCAGGGGCCCCAAGATGTCTAACGATGAATTGCAATACGTTGCAAACGATCGGCGAGCAACAAGCCATACGATACCGGTAACTAACTGTTTAATCGAGCAGTGTGCCGTACACTGTTAGGATACCGATAGGATACAGGAAAGTGTTTCGCGAACAATGTATGTTGTGTCATAGGGATAGCATACGCCGATATTGGCAATCGGTACAGGTCAATAAGCAGGTTACATTCCGCCGGAAGGAGCTCCGTGTTTGCAAACTTGGATTTCGGTACGGCGACTCCGCCACGCGCCCTTTGTTGTGCCAATCGGGCAAAGTCAGCACGAGGTCGACTAAACACGATTTCTTCTCAGTTATGGCCGACGCTCTGTGAAGCGTGCGTCGCGTACAGAGACATCCTCGATTACTTCAACGTTGGATCCAATCCATAGTGTGAATTATAAGGTATTCGAATTTCTACGGGGAAAAGCAGTCTTTTTGTTATTTCGGTGGAACCGCGGGCCCTACGTGCGACGCGTTACGCGCTTACCCTTCCGTTTCGATCGACGTCGAGCGAAATTGTCATCGACTGATTCCGAAATTGCGGCATTTCATTTTATCGCGCGTCGAAATATTTGACGCGTCTGTTAGCTACTCGACTTGCCGTTGGTTAGCCGATTCAATAGTTTCGCCCATTATCCAACGGGTTTAATGCCGTTTCCATTGAAACATTCGTATAACGCCGCTAATTATTTATGTTCAGCTGGTGCCGATTAACGATAAGCAAACATGAGAGTGAAAACGGTGCCCAGACAGCGAGTGACACAAGGTAGTAGAAACATTGAATCAGTATTAGAAACGGTCACCGGGACAATTGTAAATCCTGGACAATCTTCAGCGGGCGATGGAGATAAAAATACGCCTGATGGTGAAAGCGACGCTTTACACGGATCGAACGAACGCACTGTCGATAATTTGAGTGCGAATCGTACGGAGGATCGATCCTCGAACGAGGTGAAAAGGAAGGAAGCGATCAATTATTCCGAGGAAGCATTGGACATGTCGGTTAAATACAAGGTACGTCGCGTGACAGCTTCACAGTGTACACATGTATGTATGTGTGTATGTGCTGTGTAAACCGGTCGACTAATTCACGCGCGTATTCGTGGACGACATGATAAGACGTTCTTCGAAATCGTGTCGAAAATGTAAACATATCTGTAGAAATATCCATTTGCCGAAATGTACTGTATCAATTCACGTTCGTTACGCTAAACACATCTGATTAAATGGCATATACAGTGTTATTCATTTTTCTGAAGTGTATTGCAAACGTACCTGTTCACTTTATACGCCTGTAAATGTGTACGTATTGTTGTTGTTAATGTTCGAGTAAAATGTTTAGTGCGGAGCTGACAATGAGATCGCCCGATGAGGTGAAATGTAATTCGTTTATTATTAATTTTCAATGCTTTAAAAATGTGCTGAATTAGCACACCCTCGTTATATGTTATTGAATATGTTTTAAATATAAATACCTTCGACCAGTATGGCCAATTTTTACACCCGTTATTTTTCATTCACTTTTCTGTTATTCAGAATTTACTACAATTCAAACGTCATTAATATAAGTCAGTTATACCGTAACTGACTGTAATTAATACTTACATACTAGATATTGCAGCTGTTACAATCGTCCTTTTAATAAGTTCTGTACTTTCAACTCGATATATTTGTACCTCCCCCCTCCCCACCAATTGTTCCGGTTTATTTTCGGATCGTTAGAGAATAATCGGTATTTGTGGTTGTAGCAAATCTTGTTAGTTCTAACACAACATAAACTCATTTGAATAGATTTGAACGACCCATTTAATTTCTACGGGTGTTACAATTTTCTTCGCAGGTTGAAATTCCGAAGAAGAAATTGCCGTTGGCCGGCCCTTCCTGTTGCAAGTACGCCGATTCGTGCCCAAAGGACGAAACGAAGGATCTTGTTCGCAACGACGACAACAACAATGTACGCGTGAATCGCTATCAGCTATTATTTATTCTCTGTATCACAAATTAATCGATACGTTTCAGATGCTAATGCCAAACGCGGACACCGAGTATTGTTGTTCCATAGCCGCCTCGTCCAGCATGGAGAACGTAAAGTCTTCCGAAAGTAAGTCAACGACGTCCGGCAGCGAGGACGACAAGTCGGTGGAAGCTGTCAACCTGTGCAAAAAAGATTGCAACGAGGAGGACGGATCGAATCCAAGCTGCGGATCCGGCGAAAGGTTAAAGGATACGTTCCTGTACAAAATCATGACCGACCCGACATTCCTGGAGAACATACAGAAGAACAAACAGTCGAGGAAGTACGTATGCCAATTCTGCAAACAAGAATTCGCCAGCAGCGACGAACTGGCCGATCACACGGACGTGAAGAAAGACGAATCGAATCAGGTGGTTTGTTGCGCGTGCAAGAAAACATTCGCCCAGAAACGATACCTGAGGTACCATCAGAGGTGTCACTCCGAGAGGACAAAGTTTACCTGTGACATTTGCACCAAGAAGTACACGAGGATGGACAACTTGTCCAGGCATAACGCGTTCCACGTGAACCCGGACAAATTCTCGTGCACGTACTGCGAGAAAACGTTCGCGCGGAAGGATCTGTTGAACAAGCATTTGAAATGCCACGACAACAAGTATCGTTTCTTCTGCGAGACGTGCCAGAAATACTTCAAGGGTCCACTGACGTTGGACAACCATAGGAAAAATTTTCACTCGATGGCGTAGGTATCATTGAATGTATACCTATAATCGTACACTGACGTGAGAAACATATTTTGTCTAATTAATAGAAAGGGCGGAGACTGAACTGTTCGATACAGTAATGAAGAAGTCTGGGGCTGAACGAAAAATAAATTAATATGGAACTGTTTCAATTTTTATATGATTGATCCCGCATTATTTATTGTTGATATATCGTATCAGATTTCTGTTTCCAGTACCGGCTGATTATTATGTTAATAAGAACAGCAGGTTCGTGGCTATTTTTGTCCAAGTTTGCAGCGCTCCGTATATTTAAAAATAAACGGATCCTTCGTTAATCATTTCGCGATTGTCTATGGTCTCGGTTATCCGGAGTGACATTTCAAACGATTTCGAGTGTGCAATGCTACATTTTTATTAGCTTCAATATATATACAGGGTGTGTCCGCTAACCTTGATCACCTCGAATAATTACTAAACGGTACATATTATCAAAATTGTTGGACGAGAAATTCAAATGGCGTCAAGGGGTGGATCTCGCCAAATACGCACGTACTTGTTTCGTAAGTCCGAAACGCCTCGATTTACGAATGAAGCCATTTAAATTTCATGTCCTACAATTTTCATAATGTCTACAGTACAGTAATTATTCGAGGTGATCAAGTCAGTTGAGTCTGCACGTATATTTATCTGAAGCTAGAAATTACATTCAGCAGCGTACAATCTGCGATTCAATGTCTCTGCAAGAACATTTACTTCGAAGATCTTCCATACTGCTGGAAGGAACGCTCGAATTTGCCGCTCAGGACTTTCAAAACAGATTCGCATACCGTAAGGTAGTGATTGAAGCACAGCGGGAACAGCCTCTAAGAAATGTAAACACTAGCGTTTCTTCAATATCTGTCGCTCCGACACAGTTATTTATGTGGAAAGTGTCGCCCGACGAACGTTACAGTGAAGTCTGGTGTGGTTCTACAAAGGCATCGTAACATATCGTGCACACAGTAGAAGAAAAACTCGAGATATCGTTAATTTATGAAGAATCTCATAGAGAAACGCAGTTCAGCCAACACTTCCTGGTCCGCACAAAGTGATATGAAAATTTCGTTCGATTCATTTTCGACAAACAAAACAGTCGCTTGCACAATTTGTTAAATTTACCGCTTTATTATTTCTTTTCCGACGGGGCACGGTAATTTATTAATAATATTTAGCTAAATTACCGTATTGAAACAACGTATCCCGATATCACACCGCGGACTATATATACTGCGGATCGGTCATTACAGTATCCCCTTTAAAGTAAATTCCGAATCATCAGTTTCGAACAACCGTGCGCAACGTGTAATATGAAAGGCAGCGAGTGAGTATTCTTGCAGAAACATTGAATCACAGATTTTGTGCTACTCGTAACACCCACTTCGAGAATTCGATAACGAAATAATTTAAAGCCATTCAAAGGCATTGAGATTAACGAAAATCGGGCGAACGAATTTATTTAGCGATAATGTCGTAGCCTGCTTCGTAATAGTTGATATATCTATAAAAGAAGATAATTCCGCTTAAGACAATTTGTCGTACTTACAAAAGAAGTGGCGAAGAAAGTCCAAGGGGCGGATAGATCACTCTGTGAGTATGACTTTAAAACGACCAATCGAAAAGGCGTTCCTCCGCCATTTATTGCGGGATACAACTTTAATCGCTTTACAGCGGTGATCAATTTGTCCTCTCCGTTTGTTTTTCGAATGACCCGGTTCACGTTTACATCGATTTCCGAATACGAAAAAAATCGTACAGACATCGCGTTCTTTAAAATCCTACAACAGCTCGTCCCCAACAATATATAATTAATCAATAATACATTTAACTCGGAGTGCTTTGGAAAAGGGCTGCCCACTTCGTCCAACACAGTTGTTCCGCAGCCGCGGCGCGACGGAACGAAACGGGAGATTTCATTGATCTATTGTTTAAACAAGAGAGGACTTCGACGGCATTTCGCCCACACGAGGTATTCGACAGCAAAAAAAAAAAAGGAAACAACAAAAAGACAGAAAGAAGCCCGACGAAACTCTACAAGAAAACTCTTTTACCGCGAATGCCTCGCGTGGTCTCGAGACCTCTCCCTCTCACCCCCTCGCCCTTCGACCCCGTCGCCCCCTTCGTTTCGTTTCCTCTCCGTCGTTCATTCCACCTCCCCATGACTTCGTTGCGTTCCTCCCTTCCGCCCCCTCGGTCTTCCAGTTGGAATCTAAAACATAATCCGTTTCTTCCGTTCTGCCTCTCGCCCCGGCCACTTCGCGAAAAAAGCGAGCACTCTGTTTGTTTCGGCTCAAAGGGTACAGCGACGCCGCAATAAGGAGCACTTTGAAAATCCGACGTATTGCAGCGGTACATCCAATCGCGAAATAGAACAACCATAAAGGCTCGCTCGCGTCCCTTTCCCTTCCATTTGTGCTTTTACCACCCCTTGCTTTCTTATTTTTTTCTTGACAGCCTCCTTCCGACCCCCCACCCCCATACCTACGCCATTCCCTCTCATTCATACCCCCCCCCCACGCCCACTTTCCCTTCACTTTCTCCGTCTTTTCCTGTTACCTGTCCCCTCTCGGACCTGGTTTAATGCAATTAAGTCGAGCGTTAAAATATCGTTCTTAATTCGCCGGCGGCACCTTTTGTTTCCACCGTGGTTTAACGCGAACAGCTAACGTTCGTTCCTCGTTCGTACTTACCGTCCCCCTCCGCCTCTCCTATCGCTCTTGCTCTCGCCCATTCACCACCGCGTTTTTCGGCTTTTTCCAGCCGCGGCGCGTTCTTCTTTTTCCCTAAAAGATGAGAACACACACGGCTGACACGTACAGAACATACGTATGCACGTTCCGCGTGATAAAGGTTCCCTTTCGACGTTTGTAATTATTTTTTCACTTGCCAAGCTGTTCCCTGATGTGTTTCTTATTGAGCGATTGTGCTTTCAGGTGTTTTACTTTGTGTATTCAATACTTTGGGGGTTTCGTTTACTTCGTAGGGCTTTTAGCGCGGCGGAACGGGCGCGCATTGTACGATGCATTTCATGTTGCACAAAAGGCGGATATTTGTCGGTGGTTTAGGTTTGTTCCGTGTATTAGTTGCGGGCATATCAATAACAGACGGAAGTTCATTGATCTTCTGTTACCAATTCGATATGTTTGAAGGGATATAAAGGCAACTTAATTCGTACATTTTTATATTCAAAGCGTTTAGAATGATTTTCTGTTCTATATGTACCGTGAATTCACATCATGTTTCACGGAAATAAATCGCATTTATTACTAGAGTAATACGTTCATTGATTACGATTGGGGAAGTACATAATTAAAAATTTGTGTACATACTGTGCATGCTTTGGCTTCAAATTGGGCGGACGGTGTTACGCGTTATCCTTTCACGAAAGCTCTGTCGAAGAAACGATTGGTGGAACATACTATTCCGCGCCTGCATGCACCTGTCGCACCACCTTCCACAAAAATTCCCTACGTATCAATTATTCCTCTCCTTTGTCCATCTTGGCGACGCGTAGGATTTTCGCCAAATTTTACGACACAGCGCACAAGGAATGCGACGGCGCTTCCCTTTCGTTTACACCTCTTTTTCAGCCTCTTGTTACGTACCAGCCCGTCCCTTTGATCCGGCTTATTCGGCCAGCGTATGTCGCGGACTCGACCAAAAATGTAACAAAGTTTTCACGAACGCCCTGCCACGAATGCCAGTAGAGATTTTGTGGTCCCTTTGCTGTGCGTCGAACTCCGTTCTTCCTTTGCGCGTTTGACCACCATCGTCCTTTTGACAATTACATGTCCGACAAGATTCTTGAATATTCATCAAGAATTCTGTGATTCGCGTAACAGCGTTTCAAGTATTTTTCATAATCCGATAAGCTGCGCCGCGAAATGTTATGAACAAAATTTGCCAGATATCGTATCGCAATAATCTCTTCCATTCGAAGTGTGTAGCCCGTCGGAGAAAATGCAAGATGCTTAAATGCATCTGTCTGTAATAATCGCCAAGCAATATCTCGTCGTGGACAGTTCAATAGTTTGTTTAAATGCTCAGCGACCTGTAGAGGTTACTGTACGATTGAAACAAGACGGCGGATGTTTAAAATTGAACATTTCCATGTTACACGCGTCCCTAATATCCGCGCCTCCCGTTGTTCCTTAATCTCTTCTTGCAGCGAAATTTAAAGCATTATACTACGCAAGAATCCCTTTGATGTCGCGCTTTACATACAATATTTACATACTATCGAGGGAAGACTTTAAACTTCTTGAAGATATTTTGAAGGTCCCGGAGTACTTTCTGAGCTTGCTGCATTAAGAATTTAAGGAAGGGGGGTGGGGGGGGGGGGACACTGCGGCATTTATTCATTCGGGCATTAATGAAAAGTTCTCGTGGCATTTAGTGCTGAAGTAAACAACGAGGAAAACTCATAAAGGTTGCAAGCAAACTAATCAATGACACAACGATTTATTCGACTTTTAGTCAAGTACTCGTTATAATCACTATCGGTTTACTTTATCAGAGGCATTGTAAATCTTGTCGAACCTCGATGTAGCGTATGTAACGTTCGTGGAGAATAGTTTTGTCATTTTATCTGTCTGACGATAAATATGCATGTATATGCGCGAGTCACAAAAAGTTCCACCAAACGAGGCTACGTATAACTTATTACACAGCTGTGATCCACTTGATATTAGAATGTCTGCTGTATAGAAATGGAGCACTAAAAAAAATGTAACGAGACGCTTCCAAGAGACGAAGAGAGTGTAAAGCGAAACCGGGTTGTTCGATTGACAATTATCCATTGCGCGAAAAAAATATCGTCACGGCGACAAAACTGATTCAGAACTAATACAAGAATCGTATCTTGTCTATAATTTCTATCTACTTGCACTTACGCGATGCACTTTAGTCCAATGACCAGTGCACCTATCGTTTCCAGTTTTCACACGAAATGATTCTATTGAAAGCTCACGTCGAGGAGTTACGATCGCGCATACTTACGCGGCGCATAGAAAAATTCGAAACGAAAACGCGTCCGAGGGGGGTACATTTTTCTGCGACAAACACTTCTGCGATCGCGCACGCGACTGTCGACCGCTTGGAACAATTCATCACTACGAATCGCGACTTGTTCGACTCAACGGAAGCAAGAATCATCGCGGCTTATAATTAACGTGCCCAATTACGAACAATCAAAGCGACGCGACGCCAGGAGTAAATAACTCGACGCGGCGACAATGCGAAGAAAAATTGTCGGCCCTGTTTCTCGCGCAACCCCTTCACGGGGGTGGTTTTCGACGCTGCCGTCCCGGCAGCCACTTTCCGATGTTTTTTCACCGCGGTAAAGTAAGCAGAAAAACAAACGTCACGAACTTCAAGGGAGACGAGAAGTGCATGCATGCAGATTCACGTGCCAGAGTCGGGAAAACGAGCGAGAACATAACGGGCCGGGGAAAACCTTGCGCAGAGATTACCTTGCGCGCTGTTCGTTTTCTCCGACTCGAGCGGACTCCATGCCGGCGAGGAACAGCGACGTGCTCGAATGAGCTGGTTATATCCGTCATCGGTTTGCGATGGCGGTAATAACGACAGATACGCTGAAAGTCATCCCCTTATACAGCGGAGTATCCTATAACGATATAACACGTTCTGAAACTTTGTTCGTTACAGGATGCATGTGTGAGCCTGAATTAGTGGATTCCATACAAAAAAAAGGAAATGTGTAGGTTCATTTTAAATATAATGAGTCAAAATTTTCAAGATTTTAAATGTGGAGTTGGCTAAGGTGCGACTCTATAACTTGAGCGCATGTATAATAAAAGAGAAGAGCATGGACATATGCGTATTATAAATTCAATTTGTTATGTTTGAATTTTACGCATTGAGCACATGCGTAAATTTTTAACAAAGTTATAAAGAATACGAGGGATAGGAGTTAGCAGTTCGACTTGTTTTGGCGAACTGTCGGTTCGCTTTAAGCATTTTGATTTTTAATCAGATAAACTGTTCGTTTTGGGATACCCCCATTGTGCCGTGCAAGTTTGCATTCTACCACCTGCGTGTTTCTTGGATCTCTGTATTTCGGGCATTTTGTTCGCTTCAGCTTTCCTTTTAACTCTTAATTGAATATTACATAATATAGAAGTACCAGTGATCAATGGAAATAGTTGAAAGTGTTCCCTCTTCTATGCTACGTTTTCACAAATTACGTTAACTCGATATACATCTTCCCTACACACATTTTACATAGAGTTGCATCTACCAGCAGCAAACTGAAGAGAATACGTACCGGTGCATACCAGTACGACGAAGTGCATTGACACGCAACGAAGCGTTTACAAAATAATTGATTTACTCGGTTACATAATGGTGCTAAACTCCATTTAGAATATCCGACTGTATTACATATGCTTCGCTGATTTCGTATTATCCAAAGATATGTCCCCTTCGGCTAACGTTTAAGTACGAATACATTGCGAATACGCTATACAAACGCAACAATATATTGCAACTACGAAAGGTCGTCGAACGTGACCCTTCTCTTTATTTCTCGTCCATTTTTCAAACAGCACGTCCACGTTTTGCCTCCCCCTCAAGGCAATAGGCTCAATAATTGCTATCTCGTTGCGTCGGCGATACATTTGGGATCTGCCGTTATCTCCGTGCCCTGCGTCTAAACGCGCGAAAGCGCAGTGCATTCGTTTTGTTTTCAGGAGACGCGTTATTCTCTTTTGTGAAACGCGGCTTTCAGTATTACCATGAATTCGTACACCAGGGAACAAGGACTCGTTACGAGACAGACGGTTGTCCTTTGAGTTTTCCTCGCTTAGATTAATATTATATCAATGCTGTGTCAAAGAGAGCACACCCCTTTCCGCCCTCCCTATAACGAACGTGGACCCTTTCGCACGTTCGGGGCTCGCTTGAGTGGTCGAGCAACGAGTACCTCGTGAATAATTGACGCGCGAAATGCGGACCGCGGATGCCGTTGGAAACTCTTCGGATTTACTTCGGCGGAGGTCCGGCATCGCGGATCGGTGATTTTGGAACGCCGACAGAGGCCGACAAATCGCATGTTGGGGGGTGGCAAATCACTTGTCTCGTTCCGCGGACGAAATGGAACGAACAGATCGAGAGTGGAATTTGTTTTATCGACGTTAGTGTCGTGGACGTTCATGCTTTCGCGTACTATAAGCGACTTTGTAAGAAAAGAAACGGCATTAATGCTGCGAGTACCATGGACCCGTATGAAGGAAAGTTTTAAAAAAACCATACTTGTTCAACGACCGTAAGAGGGCAAGGGACCGATCGATTACAGTCGACTTCCTCGGTTCGAGGTTTCCTAAGAGTAGCACTGAGGGGTGGATAAAAAAGAAACGGTCGGCTTCGGAGGTAGCTAGGCAAACGCGGCCAATAATCGCTGATAATTTATTAAGGGGAAAATGCTCGCGATCCAGACTTCTGTCGGGCTTCTGCGTTATTTAAGAAAATAAATATTTGATATCCCAAACAAAGGCTCGTCTACGGCGTCTCTCCTCCGGGCAAGCAGGATAGGAAGCGAAGAAGAGGCTGAAACGGCGCGGCGGCGGCGAGAGGGAAGCTGAAAACCTGGAAGGAGAAGCAGCCACCGCGGCTAAAAAGTGTCGAGGGTGGGTCGAGAGTCTCGCACAGCCGACGCGGAGGGCATCGTTGGAGAGGGGGGTGCCGACTCATTGGCCGTGAAATATGGGGTAAAAGGTTCGATAATTGATTACACAGATTTTTTATGCCGCAAGAAGCCTTAATTCTCGCCGCGCCACCCCTCGATAATTCCGCGTCGGGAAAACCAGCGACGAGCTTGGAATATCGAGTCCGATGTAAAACGATCTTCCAACCCTCCGGAGAATGTTCCAGTCTGTTGGGTCGCCGGTGCCTCGAAAAAACTGAGCCTTTACTTAGCCATTGGTGGGGTAAGTGACGTAATCGTTAGCAAAAATCCGTTTCGCTGCTTAAGACGTATTTCTTCATATTTCTAGTCACGGTTAACACTGGCCTGGTAATATATTATTACGCTATCTACTTTCTTGCTGCGTTCATTATTCGTCTTTTGCTTGCCACGTGTTCACGCACGAATGTATAATACATCTAGATTATTTTATTTCATCCCTTTTTCGCTGTTGCTTCCTTTAATTTCCGATCGAAATATAGGTATATCGTGAAATTCAATGAAAACATTCATTGCAGCCTCGACTTTTCAATTGTTTTACTATTTCTTGCTTTGATTCTTTGTGCTCTCATTCTACTGTGCGCAATGAAATATATTAGTATCGAGTAGAAGTTTGAAGTAACGATTCTACACAGGGACAACTGGCAAATTGTTTCGTTCCTAAAGTAAGCCACCATGCCTAGTGGATATTGCGACGTTTATTGGATGCCAATGAACAGAAAGAAAAATATCTTTATTAGGCGTATTCAATCGTTGCCTTTTATTAACCACATGTTATATTAAATCAAAACTAAAGCAATGCGCGGCTTGACAAAAAAAGATGTCTGCGAATCTTTATTCAATACTGGCCACATCTCGAAGAATAGCCTGAAGTTAATTGCAAAAGACATCAACCGCGTCCGCCAATTCTCACATCTGTGTATCCTAAATTGAAAAATTGCAGGAAAGCTCCAAGCGCGTATAAACACGATTCTCTCCCGCACCAATGTACTCGAATTAATGAACGATAGATTGATTGGCAAATAAATGGACGAATTCCCGAGATATTGAAACTGCGTGTCCCGACGCGTGGAATGTTGTCTACTCTTTCAGATACGAATTTTAATATTAATTTTTATCAAAGAGGCGAAGCTTGCCAAAGGTTGCACGTTGTGGGGAGCACGCATGACTAGCTAAGGTATTGATTAAAATTGGGACTGGAAGAAAATATTGCTTTGTTTCGACGGGGAGAATCATCGCCCCGTTAATTTGAGAATATTGAAGGCACGCTACAGAGAAGTGATAAAGAGAAGGAGAGCGAGCAAGCCGGCGAACGTGTGAATATCGAAAAGAGGATGCTGGAATTATATAGGGTGTCACTGCTGTACATTCCAATAGAGAGAAAAAGTATCGTCCCAAACTTGAATTAATAGCACATCGCATTTTACAGTTAACTTTCCAACAAATTGTCGACTATACTGTTATTAAATTATTAAATATTTCAGGCTGCACCAATAAAGCCCTCGCAACTACTTATTCTTACCTACATCTGCAATACGCAACTGGAATAATTACCTGATCAGAATTACTTACCGTCAATCAATTCGAACAACAGTTGATCGTGCCATAATTGTATGCGCCAGGTACGCCCAATGTTTAAACCAACATAAATGCAGCGAACTATGCTAATACCTTTGCGTTGCATGGTTTCTCTATTGTAAACGTACGTTACTTTTCTTACTACTGCCACATGCAACTAAACCGAGAAACATCGACTTCGAAATGAAAGATTTCACATTTATTCGAGCATCCCAATTACCGCTGCAAATATTTCAATGTACATCGAGGCCGCCCTGTGTACACCATCGATACGCGTATATACGAGTGTTTGATGAGAAATGTCGTATTGTCGATACCGTTTGGCTTGCCTTTGTTTTTCCACTAATTAAATTGGCCCTAGCCCCATTCATTGCACCTCCCTGCCAACCTTTAACCCCTTCGCCGCAGCGACCATCGTTTGAACTTTTCTCATCGCCGACTATTCGAAGGGTCTCGCCATCAGTTTCGCGAGATGGACTAATTAATTACCGTGGAAGTGGCACGTTGATCCTGCCCCCCCCCCCCCTTCAAGAAGATTTAACTTTGCGGCCTGGCAGTTGATTTGCCCATGCACCCGATCCTTTTTTCCTGTCCTCTTCATCGACCCGGATTGTTCACCTTTGTTGTCCTGGGAGTCAAAGGAAAAAATTGACGGCAATTTCGCCGCGAGCTGGGTCGCCAACGGAACGTTCGTCAGGAAATTTCGTTCGCGTTAATGTTCGAGAAAGAACAATATTCCAAGGATAGACAAGTGTATTATGGCTGCCGCGCACCATGATCATGCGGCAGGCAGACTTAAATTTAGATCGACGCTCTGAGAAGAAATTCAGTATTGCAAGCGCATCCATTTCGCCATTATAGATTGTTTAAATGAATGTTCGCGCAGTTAGAGAGCGCGCTATGGTTGCAACCCGTGAACGATACTTATTATTAGTAACTAGAAGTGGAAAAGTTGATATTTCCGGGGAGTAGCGCGATTTCCAATTGTCGCAAAAGTTTCCGTTTCGGTTGAGAGCAATCTTACGGAACAATAAAATGTTCAACCGCGTCCGCGTTTCGCGGCGTCACCGTCTATCCAACGTGTAGAACAAAGATGAAACGGGACGTTTCAAGTTATCGCGATTAAAATAAAGAAACTTTCCTCGCGAACTTAAGATTCGACGCCTACAGGATACGCGAATGCCCGAACAAACGAAACGTGAAAATGATACTACGAAATCTGCCGATCAACTGTCCGGTAGTAGTATCATGGTAGTGTAAATGTGTACTGACAAATCTGTCTTACGAACGGTGTCGGGTTTGATAAAAAAATTGCTCAAGGTTCCTCCGCAGAAAATAGCTCGCCCGTTATAAATAGAACGCGCAGCATCGAAGGAACGAGGATTAAACGACTACGTCCTTCGTGCAATCCAACAATCGGCACAATGTTGTTTAGGCTGTTACATGCGTGTACGCGGAAGCGTGGAGAGGAGGGGCAGGGAGGAAAATTGATTCGATCGTGGTGATCGTGTATGGTCTATAAATAGTGGCACCGATGATGGAAGGCTTTAAACGAGATGATATGGCCTCTGATCGACCCAATCAATGCATCCACTAAATCATCGTCTAAACTGACGGCTGCGACACAGCTAGTTAATGTATACTGGTTGTGGGCGACCGGAAGGGGCCACTCATCCAACGATTGTCAATGCGTAGCATCTTCATAGGAACACGAATTGCGACGCGTTGCATCTGGTTTCTGTGTATCATCGGACGATGAGTTCAGAAGAGACGGGCGGCTTTTCTTTCGTCGGGGATTGAAGTGCGATTGCGACGGTTAAATAAATTGCTGCTTCCTTTCTTGCATTCCTAATCTTCCGGGATTGCAATTATTGGTATACGATAGTGTACGGCGATTTCGTTTCAGGAACATTCGCGTGAACGCCGTTGTTCGAATTATTATGGAACTGTAATCCGGAGAGTTACATAAACGCTTCGCGTGATAATTGAAATGCAAATTGAAGAGTGACGCCAATATGTTGTAGAAACCGTTCAAATGTTGTTAAGATGCGAGGTGGAATTGTGCAAACGAAAAATTATATAGAACGAGGGAATAGCTGAGCTTTTATTATTTAAGCGATCAATGTGCTGGAATCATTTCTATGCTGTAGATTAACCTTGACGATTTTCAACAAAAACCATTATCTCTTTTAATACGATCCAATTGCGCAGTTCGATTTTAAAACGATATCGCACAGTTACAATAACCGAAGCGATTTTTAGCGCTAGCCTATAACAGTTGTCGCAGTCGGACTGATCATTTGTTATTTGAGATCGAAAGGAAATGCGATAAAGTGAAACGAATAGGGTGGTACGCATGACTGCAATGTTACGCCAAGTGAATCCTTTGATATGAAAAGAAAAGAGCAGTGTGTGTTACGTTTCCCGTCATTAATGTCAAATGGTACGATACAGAAACGAACATCCAATCATTGAAATTAACAGGTGTCAGGGAGTCTGGTGAAAGGGAACGGAGGGATTTTAAAACTTCGTCGTGTTAGACGATTTGAGACGATTGTGGGATGATTCACTATTAATTCTAAGCAATTTAGCAACGGTGTTAACGAAATTATTACAGAATAGTTGATGAGTAATTAGATTTTGGAATTAGTTTGGACCACAGGTGATAACCATTCAACAAAACTGTATTATTCCATGCTGTTTACATCAGCATTAACATTTTTATTCTTTTCTCGCTCTAAACATTAGACGACCACGTATTCAGTTATGTGTTCGGTTAGAACTAGTATCGTTTGCCTTCGTCCTAACATACTCAGCAATCGTTGCTTTTCAATAATTCTAACATTTGGAAATGTTTAGATACTATACATTAATTAACGATTAAAATCGTTAAATTAGGAAAAATTGCAACAAATCGAACCAATCTGCTAGCTATTCGTCACATATTTCACCATTTTGAAATAATTAGGAAATTGGCGAATTTCGCATTGCAATGTATCCAAATAAAATGCACTTAACAAAGTATTTTTATCCTAACGTGTATACATGTCCCTCTCGTTACATTTACAACACGCAAACCCTTGATCGCTCAGTTAAAAAAATAATATATAACATCGTGGATCTGCAACATTCCTATACTTTAGCAAATCGCAATCGCGAAGTTCCCCAAAAGAAACGGCCGCTGTCGTCGCGTCTAAAACGCGTGAAATAATTGCGACGCGAATGTCGCAATACTTCTCCGGCCAAGACGAATCGAATATCGTTTAGGTTGGAACAACGACTTAGGAGAAGCCAGGAGAATGGTAAATAGAAAGAAACCGTCTCGCCCCCCCCCCCCTTCTCGGCAGAAGATGAGCAATCGTAAAATTCGGAACAGGCGGACGAAGGGCGCCTAAAAGGATCCCGGGCGGCGGTACGGGGGTGGAGATGGCTTAATGCCACGGTGTCGAGCAATCGGGTATCGACTTTTCCATTAGCTACAAAAGTTGTGGTCACCGCAACGACGAAATTGGCTGTACCAAAAGGGACGTTTGCGCCAAGGTGACGTCCGCCAGCATCGCAAAGGAAACGCTTCAACGACGAGGGTGGACACCGTCGACGAAGACACCGCGCAGACGGACGGAGGAGGGTGACATTAATTCTCATAACATTTTACGAGGCGGTATCTGACCTGTGTGAAGTCTTCCCGACGACCAGAAGCACGGTTTAGGAGTCATAACTTCCAATCACCTTAAGACATGCAGTCGCGAGCAATTCACGCGGGCCCCGGTCGGACGTTCGTCGTTCAACGTTGACGCGCTTGCATCGAACTTCGCGAACGGAACTGAAAACCGCATCACCTTTCTGCTATTAAGGTCGCCGCAGATGGAGCATTTATATATATATATATTTCCGTGGCGTCGGTGGGGTGCTAAGGCGTTTTTGGGTAAAAATGTTTATCACGCCTCTGAAGTGTTAACGTTCAGAACAGCCGGATGCGCAAATTAATAGACGGCCTTAGTGATAACTGCTGTGTAGTATTCAGTGGCCTAACGAATAATTGATGAAAACCATTCGGCAATATACTACACGTATACTGCACCTTGAATGGGTGAATATAATTTAAAAGCTGTTTCCTCATCCGACAAGTCGTTGCCTTAGCGTTGAATTGCTATTTCATTTTTACCCCCACGATTTTATATATACGCATGTACATTCGATCCTTGTATCGTTCGAGCGGAGTACCACTATCGAGCCAATCCAAAAATGACAAGGTATCGCAAATTTTTATTAGTTTACCCGCCCCCGGGAACGAATTTTCGTTTCGCTTTCGAACATCGCGTGAAGAATCGAAGAAACCGTCAGGCCAGACGCGCGAACAATACAGACCGTCCGATACAAGAGCGAATATCCCTCCGGCGTGGTATTACATTTGTATCATCTCTGAACGTGAAATTCCCTCGGCTCCGGCATCGTTTAACAACGCGCAACGGCGAAGTATCGACCTCATTATCGGGACGTATCGCCGGCAATGAAATGTAAGTCGCCAAACGTGCAGCGGATCCCCGTTGAAAAGACATCCCACGGTAGACTGGGTGTTCATTACGGCCGGGCCGCTATAGGAATCCATTAATGCGTGAGACGTTGGTGGCGATGAAACCGAGCATAATGCGCAGCACCTCGTATCTGCGAGCGGCCACGAGGCACAGGGTGGACCAGAGCGGGGAGGGAGAGACGTGGGTTCGATGGAACGTGCCTCGTTAAGGGAAGCACAGGACACGGGGTGTGCAAGGGCGGGCCGCGGCAGAGGTGGGGAGGGTGTTCGTCGTCGTTAAACCGTAGCAGGAATATCGCCGTTCAATTTCGCTCCTCGCGCTTCAAAAAGGAGAGAAAAGGAAACGCTCCCGCCGTCGCTCGGCGTATCGGCCGACCGGAGTTCTTTTTGATCTCGCTAAAGAATTCATTAAGTTTTGCGGCCGCGGTTAGGTATTAATACGCGGGGGTGGAAAATGCGCGGCGCGTTTTATGCTCGCCCGAGCACGAGCTCCGCTGCTCGAGAGGCAGGTGGATCCCTTTCCTCCGCCGCCACTCCTTCCTTTGTCTGCCGCTTTTTCCTTTGTACCGCTGCCGCACGATTTTCTATCGATTGCTCTTTGATATCGCCAGGTTCTGTTGCCGTTTCCGCGGGTAACGCGCGATCATTCCGTTGCGCTTTTCGCCACGCCACGCGACGACCGCCGATCCTTGCGCTCGGCGATAGGAAATGTGAGCGATTGGCGATATTCTTCGTTGCGGGACGGCGCGCGGCGTTCGCGATGAACGTTGCAATATCTCGCACGGATTCAACGGGTACACAATTCCGTGGAAAATTGGAAACGTTCGACGGGGCTTTGGAAAGCTCCGTCGCGCGTGGCGGTTGTCGGCTGCGGGATCGTTTCGCGCGGCGTACCTTTGTTATCGCTGTCAGCCTCGCCCGGCGAGGGTGCAGCGTTCGTCTGAACCGCCGTGTCGATTAGGACCCCAATGCGACAAATTGTATTCGCACCGTGACGCGCCACCTGAGCGCGCACAAACAGGCGAAGGTTAAGGTGTGACGCGTCAGATATCCGAGCCTTCTTGGAAGCTTGATATACCGGGCTTTCCTTCGCACTGATGGCCGACCATGAAGGCTCGGAAAATGCTGGCCGGACGATAGAGATCGGATAGAGGGCGTGGAAGTTTAGGTTGCCTCACGCTGTTGGAGTGCATTTGGCCATCAAATAACATCGGCAGCGCCTATAACCGGCTTACTTACCGACATAAAGTCGGCTTGGGCTTCTCTTACTTCCACGGTCTTTCCTCGCCATCTCGAACCACTAACTCGTGATCAGACCGCCCAACCACCCCCGAACTATCCGCCGTATCAGGAGTTGCGGTTCTTGGAGGACTTAAGCTCGCGATATCAGTTGATTGGGTCTAGAAAGTATCGCTGGGAAAGAGGATTCGTTTCCTAGCCCCTTCACCCGCTAACCTCCTCTCTCTCTCTCTCTCTCTTCCTCCGGATCTCTATCTCTTGCTGTCCTTTTTTCCCCCTCTCGATTAGTCCATTTCATTTAATGAAAATAGTATCCGGGCATGAGACCACTGTTCAACGCGCCAGTAACGAGATGGTGTGCCTGCACAGATTGAAATTCTGCATCATTTGACGAGTTTTAATATCTTCGCTGAGGCGAAATTGCAAGTTCATGCAAGTGTACAAGTGTCTGGACACGATCTCGATGGAACGTATAGTTCGTTTTATTTCATCGGAAATCGTAGAACGGAAATTTAAGCGCGACTGAAATTTCTTCTTTGAAAAATGAAAACGTACGAGTAACATGGGACAGCTGTTACGCGCAATTCCGCTTTAGTGCAGATTAAAAAATTCTTGCGAACTTATTCTCCGAACACGCGACGAAAATGACTCGCATCCTGGAATTCTGTCCGCGCAGTTACATCAATTCTTCGATCCATATGGCTGTACGCGTTCCCCGCGTACCAGGCAGAAGAGTGTTTCTCGTTAATGAAATTACGATTGACCAGAAGATGTCCAGCGGTTAATCTACTCGTTCGGGCCACCTGCTCCAGCCTCTCTATAAGCAAGTACGTCGGCGTATCGACCCAGCCCCGATGTTTCCAATTAAACTTTCCGCGTTGTTCGGCCAACGATATTTTTCCGGATTAGCGGAGATACATTTTGGGCTGCGGCCGCTATTGCGGTCGGCGTGCGGATCCGGTGTGTATCCGAGGAAGGGACCAATAACTTGCCAATATCGGCATCACTGGCGTACCGAGCGCAATATAAACGTTTATGACCCAATGCGCGTCCATCTGAACCCCCCCTGTCCATCCTATGCCCTGTTCAATCCACTATTTCTCTAGCAGTGGCTCCCAATCTCGTCCCTTACTACCCTGCAAATGTGACAAATTTATATAGGGAACATAATATATTATATTGGCACGTTTGTTTGTATTTCTGGCATTAAAATTGATCGCGTGATAACATGATTTATAACACACCGCGATGTTTCTTTTCGATACGTGCGCAGGTGGCTCCGATACATGTTATCAGTGCGACAAGTAATTCCGTGCCGCTCCGTCGTTTACGAGTAACGTTGTTACTTTGAAACGGGAATTTAATAAATTAATATAATCTCGACGGAAATATTTATATTGTACGATTCAACCTACAAGGCACGTATACATATGTATACGTATCTGCTTAAAGAACCGAAATAGCACGTGATTCGAGCCTTGCGTGATAATATTTGTCGCCAACTATTTCGACAAATTCACCAATATGCATACAACGCGTAAATCGGTCGTGTTATTGGTTTAGAATCGATTCGGATACGCTTCTCCGTCTCTGCTCGAACATTTTCCGGTACAAAAACTTCTCGCGCTAACGTTCGGGTCTATATCAAACTTTTACCCCTGAATGTATCGCGTAAATGAGAGTTACTGGCCGGAGAACATTCGCAAGACAGAGAAGAGAAGAAGGGCAAGGATCAGTAGCCAATGTGGCTGCAATACAAACTACCCCTGACCCGCTCCTTCGACATCCCCCGTAACTGTTGTCGACGATACGTAGCCTCCTATACGTTGCCCTTTCGCGGTGACACTGTATGGGACACGTGCTTGTGTTTGGGACACTTAATGTTTCTCTATCTATAGTGGTCAGGGCGAGACAGTCTGGTATATTGTTATATACGACACTGTGCAGGGTTGCGGGGCAAGGAAAGAAGGAAGAGTGGAGCCACGAGAGATATCGCCGCCAACCAATTACCAGGGCCAACTAAGAGTTATTGAAAAGATCTTCCCATAGGAGATACCCCGTGGAATCGCGCTTCCGCACAGCTAATGAACACCGATTATAGTTATACGAACGGTTGCCGATGATTTGTGGCAAGAATCGGATATGGTATAACGCGATCGGAAAGCCGTTCAGATAGATTTAACGAGATCGTTTGCCGGGATAATTTTTGGAGGAATTTTGCACGAATTTTGTACGAATTCGCCCCGATTATGTCGAATTTGGACTCTCCGTCGCGATGTCTTGTAATTAACGTTGTCGCGTGGATGATCGATAGCCTCCGCGAGTCTTGCTTAGTCATAATAACTCTTTGCAAAAAGAATTTCCACGCTGGACACATGTTAACCCTCTGACACGAAATACTTAAATTATTCTCGAAACGATCTGCGAAAAATTCTCTCAGCTCGACAAAGATTTCGTAGCCCGATTCCCCGTTGCGCAACAGTAATCAACGATTGCCTATGTTTTCATCGAAGATCAATATTTTGAAATATCGCAATAAAATGCAATATTTTCTTAGACGTGTGTTTACGCAAATTCCCAAGACATTACGCACAGTTTAAAAATTGAAATACGATTTGCACGAAAGCACGTGCCCGTCGTTCCATTGAATAAAACAGATTCTATATTCTCTTCCAATCGCTGGTTGTTTGCGCTGCCCCGTAGACAGCGCTGCTTTCACCCAAGCGTGGTCCTTATTCAAAGAATCGAATGTCGAGTTTACTTCGCCGCAACCTGCGCTCCCAAAACACCGATCAAACGAGGCACGAGTCGACGAGTTTGACACCAGCGGTTCGACAAGCCCGCGATTACGGAACGCGCGTTAATTACATATTCCCTTCAGTCGAAATTCCACCCCCGCCGGAAGTATCGCCATCAATTTCGCCGCGTCCGCAATAAGGCGGCCCCGATGCGCCTTGGCAAGAGAATCACCGAAAAGATTTCGCCGCTTCATCGAATAGTAATGTCTGCTTTTACGATCATCATATTTATAAATGTAAGCCCGGGCACGGGTCCCCCTGTTGCGAGCCTGATGAAAGGAGCCCGTTAATTGGGAATACTGATGGCAACGGAGAACGACGAGCGTATCCGGATCGATGCCGCTTCGATCCCCGTCCCCACCCTCTTCTCGTCTATCCTCCTGCCACGGTTTCATCTTCTTCCGAACACCCACGCAAGATCACGGCGCCGGATAAGACCCGTGGGATGCTGTCAAAGGGAGCTTATATTTATGAGACTTTCGGCAAACAAATGGATAAATCTAATATCTCGGAAGCGGAACCGTCGAAGCTCCTTGAGAACATCGCCGTCTTCCCGCGGATGTCGGGTTTTAGCACGGGCTTGCGTTTGGGGAGTTTTCAGATCGAAAGTCTCGCAGCGTCTTGCGCTAACGATTGGCAGATCGATGGAATTGTCGCGCAAGTTTCCAGAAATCGGTGGAGTTGCATTCTCGCTATGGTCATTTCGTATGCATCGCTGTTGCGAATTCTAACAGCTGTGTCGCCTTGCGGAGGAGAAGAGAATAATGGGACCGGGTGACGAGGTTTTTGCTAATTTTTGTGAAGATTTGGAAACAATGCGATCCAAATTCGTACGGTGGAATGAACGAAATAGTCTCGCGGTGGGAGATGTATCTGCTATTACGTGAATCGTGCAGTGCTTGCGAACGGAATTCGTTCTTTCGTAACTAACAATGAACCTGCAAGAGACAGTTATAACACTCTAGTAGCCTAATTAGAACGCACCAATGAACATCTGACTGATGGCACCTCCGTTGAAGTAGCGACAGCGGCGGTCATTAGAGGAACGCAGAGCCAAACGGAAATCCAATGTAACTTTCCGAACTAACTCAGTGGCGGACGTTAAATTCGTCGAGTCATCTGCCTGTGATCATTCTTTTTCTATTAACGCGCGTCATTTCCGCCCCTACCCCCTCCCCCCCGATAATAATTTAAAGCGTTCGACGTTTAAAATGATTCACGAACTACCTCTCCTGAATGTGTTAGCATCTTGTACTATAAACCCGTTGCTCTTTACTAGCGCTATGCATAGAGAAACGAATTGCAGGCTAATTGTTGCCAATTCGAATATCATTACCTCAATAAACGGTTACAAATAAGTTACAAATCAATATTGCTATCGTTATGCTCAGACGCGCGAGTGAAGAAAGGTTCCTACTCAATTTCAGCTGCATCTTGTATTATAGCAGCCGTTTATATACATCGCAAATGATAATATTCCATTAAATAAATAAAAGTATAATGTCCTAACGAACCAGAAACTATTTGCTTTATATTATTAAACAAGAAGCGATATTTATACGCATTATATAAAGTAGAACCACGATTAAGTGCGTCGCGATAATCCAGGGTTTCTAAGTTACTACTAACATATTCACCATTGTATCTCCTCACCCTGATCTTACTCATCTGCAAGAAACGATAGTACCCACCGCTTTGAATCGAGCTTTCAAATACTTGGGCGAAATTCGTTTAATCACTTCTCGCCGGATATTAATTTCATCAGCCCGCTTGTCCCCCGATTAAGCCGGTTAATCGAGGTACCGGCGTAATTACAAAATCGAGCATACTAAAATGTGTGACGAACGTGATGCGACAAAGCTCAATACCTTCTTGTTAATTCTGAACCGGCAATATAGCGTCGATCTCCCTCGCCCGCGCTACGCGACTTCTACAACGGACAGTAACCAGAAGAAGAGCCAAAGTCGGCATCCGTAGGGGAGACCACCGAATCACGGGCACTGGCTGCCGTTTCGTTCTCTAGCGCCATTAAAGACGCTATAAAAGAAGTGGCCTGACGGCGGTGAACTGGTCCCGATGGCGGGAGTGCTACGTGAAATTTGTCAGTATTAAATAAATAACCCATAAAGGTGGAACATCAATCCGCCGTGGAAACATTAACGCCCGATATAAAGGGGCGAGGCAACGGCTGTTATTTTTCATACACCGGCAACGTCTTATACCACTGTACATGTGGGCGCGTTGCTGTTGCGTACCGAAGGCACAGGATCGCCGTTTTCCCCCTGCCGATACTCTCTTGCTGTTCTTTGATGCTTTTACGAGCGGCACCACGGATCGTATCGTAAGTCACGCCGAAGATTAAAAATGATGTATCTATTATGTCGATATTATTTGTAACACCACCGACCTGCTGAGGAAACACCTTAATTGCTACCTTTTCCCCGCTTTCCGTAACGTTTTCGCCGTGTATCGAGTACGTATTGGTCACGGGGCAATAGGAAATATCGATACGAATTTGGTTAATCTGCGTTTTTTGACGGTAAGTTATAA
This sequence comes from Nomada fucata, assembly GCA_948146005.1. NCBI lineage: Eukaryota > Metazoa > Arthropoda > Insecta > Hymenoptera > Apidae > Nomada > Nomada fucata. The sequence goes on from OX411275.1 coordinate 14,588,782, forward strand.
TGTACCACGTAGAATGCATACGTATTGACGTCTAAGCCTCTCGCGTGGACAGTTAACGCGCGGCACGCGCGGTCGTCGGTCAGTTAAGATTAACCCTTATGTGAGGAAACGAAATTTCAACGTCTGTCTCGTAACCGAGTAACCAGGTACCCCATACTATTTCCATCGGCTCATTAGCTAAATTGGTTGATTCCACCTACTAAATTTTGTACAATTTTATCGTTAAAGCGCTTTATTGACACTTAACTTCTTATATTTATAATAATTTGAGTTCCTTTCGTTTTGTGGACTTAACCGATGTAGCCAACGAGTGGCTGAACTATGAAATTATAGTCTGTCGAGGCTGTCAGCTTTTATTTTTGTGACTCAACAGCTGCAGCTTTAAACATTTTATACAAATCATTATGCAATTATATGTATATTCTTATACGGAAATCAAGTATCAGTTTTTTTTTAAATATAGAAGTTTAGACTGTAAAAATGGAAGCATCATCGATAATAATATATTGTCTAGAAAATCAAATAATCGTCGTGTGTTTCTACGTCAATTAGGGGAAGACCTTTCTTTTCTAACAATTCGAACCCGGTGGCAAATGCTCAAACTATGAGACATCTTTCCACAAAATTGACAATGCAAAGCATGAGAAATAGTCAAGTAGAAACAAATGAAATTCCTTCCACTTCTACATAAGAATACGATAACAGTTGAAGGAATATGTGTCAGACTGATCCCGAAAAGAAACGACGAAAAACACGAAATGCTTGCCACAAGTGCGACCGTCCTATTTGTGACGAACAAGTAAATACTATAGTAATATACAGAAATTGTCCACAAAATTGTTTATTACTGTAATTTAATAAATAAATAAATCATGTTAGCTAAAAATTGGTTCGTGTTTATGTGCATAGAACACCTAACAATCTCGTCTCTCACATGGGTACCCGGGTACCCCGGTTACCAGACAGGCGTGCAAATATGTTTCAAGCCTTATATCTTAAAAAATTGCAAACGAATTTTATTTAAAATTATTACGTCGACGTAGAAACATCCAAACAATGGGGATCCAGAGGGGTTTTGCGATATTGTTACCAGAACATAAAAAATCCTTATAGGAAACATGAAATGGGTACCCGGTTGCGAACACGAGGGTTAAACGACGCGTGTACTTTTCGAGATAATGCACAGCCTGAGTCGATCATTGGCCAGATGATTCGCAATTTTTCTACACTTCGACGCAACGAATGTTACCGAAGCACATCCGCCGATAAAAGCATCACCCACAATCCTCCTGTAGTCCTCCGTCAGTGTAAATCAGAAATGAAAGATTCTCCGATTTCAGACTCGCGGCCAAGTAACGCCCGCATAAAACCGCAGTGATCGCCAAGGCATTTAGAGAAAGCATTAGAGAAAGCTTTAGAGAAATCGCCGATCCAACGTTCGAACGATCCAACGGAAGGACCGCCAATGCAACGGCGGCGAGCTCCCGCTGTATCGCTGCGGAGGGCCGCAGAATTGCGGTCGAAGCAGAGAAAAGGGAATAGCGTGTGCGATGAGGCACGTGCACACCGAAGGCAGCGGCGAAAACGAAAGGCGAAAGATACCGCAAAGCGTGCAAAGCAGAAGCGTTGGGGGCGGTCCCGGCGATACAAGGAGCCGATTGTGGGCTGAAAGACACCGCCGATCCCATGACGATCCATTCGAGGCGACTCCTGGTGCACAGAGGCCGAGTTGTGCCTGCGATACGATTCCGATGCCGAGATTGCGCCGGATTTCATGGATCGCTCCGCGGCCCATCTCGTATCAACGACCGACCCTGGCTATTAGCTTCCTCTTTGATTGACTGCGTTTAATGAGCCGAGTGACACGCATATGAATTACCGCTTTGAAGATATTTTGAAACACGTAGCCGCCACTCTGGGAGCGTGCACTCGCTGTCTGACGGTCACGAAGCGGGTTTACGTGTCTATTACGGCCACTGATCGCCGAATTCGGACTGAACAGAATGTTGAACATTCCGTCGCGGGTTTTCGTAAAATTGAAAGGCCCTGTGACAACTTTAATAGGAGAGCTTAGCGACTTTTTAGGTCTCACGCGCGCGTGCATTGCTTCGCTTGGCTTTATTGGAACTTGAGCTTCTCGATATGGTGGAGAAGGTTAAAAATACGGTGCAACGTAGGAAAGATTGAAGAGTAGCTTCTGTAGTCCAGCGACGATTCTAATTGCATCGGAAGACTGCATTGTGCGTGTATATTTAATGCAGAGTACACGGTTTCTGTCAAGCACACATCACTTCGATCTACCGTTTTAATACATTTCAAGTTTAATCTTTAAGTAGCGATGCGTGGTCGTCTGGATCGACTTGGACTACAAATTAAACCCTGTATTCCGACGAAAGCTAATAAAAATATATTTAATAGCTCGAAATGTCGTGTAAATTTAAATTTTCTATTTCTAAACAAAAGACTGTTTTACTATGTCGCGCGGTTTCAAAGATACATTCACACGTTTTTGTTCGCCAAGGAATAACCTAAAATGGATGGAAAATTATCCAATATGGATCGAAGCAACGCAGAGGTACTTCATTCAGGAATTGCTCGACGCTCGACGATTAACGTGAATTGAAGTTAATTAAGCCGTGTTACCAAATTGACGCGAGTTCTGAAAGGAAAATATATACACAAGTGGTGCGTATTTACTTCGCGTCTCTTGTGCCAGGTCGTAAAGTTTGATTTTTCCTTCCACATCAGAACGCCCGAACCATGAAACCCACACCCCTGAAACCAGCTGACGGCGACGAAACCGTCGTGTCCCGGCCCGCGCTATTAAACTCATCGTCCGCGTGCAGCGTGTATCTTAGAATAAAAGGAAACGCCGAGGAAACCGCTCCTGAAACCGCCGAAAATATTTACACAGTACTTAACTCAACAACGTTCCACGCAAAGAAAGGCGAAAGCGTGGACAAGAAGTTCGCGTTCACAAAAATCTTTCATTCGGGCTTCTCGCAGGCCGATTTCTTTCGCCGCAGTGTACGACAGCAGATACTCGACTTCATCCTCGGGGAGAGCTCGACGATTGTCGCCTACGGGGCGTCCAATTCCGGAAAGACCTACACAATGTACGGAACGCCAGAGTTCCCGGGCGTGATTCCACGCGCGATGGACTTCTTGTTCTCCGAAATCAATTGCACCTTGGCCCCGTGGTACAGAATCGACGAGGACCGCCGTGTCGTTCCCCTGAACGAGCACGAACGAGCCACCGCAATGCAGATTAAAGAGTCCATAATAAATCCGAGGGCGATGGGAAAGGACGAGTTCGCCCAGGCCCGCCTATCTCTGAATAATTCGAGTCCTAGGGTGTCGGGGTCGGGCGAACGTGAGTCCTGCAACGTGGGTCAGCTGTCGTCCGTCTGGATATCGATCGCAGAAATTCACAACGAGAACGTCCACGACCTTCTGAACGTCGATGATCAAGGGAAACGTCAACTGAAGTTGACAACTCGGAGGGACGGTTCGACTTGCGCGAAAGGTTTACGGTTCGTGCACATTACCACGGCTTACGAGGCTTGTCAGTTGTTGGTCTCTGTCCAATCGAGGATGGCCGTGGCACCGACCGCTGCGAATACAGCGAGCTCTCGGTCGCACACGGTCCTGACGGTGAAGCTGCTGAAATACGAAAAGGAGAACGCGCCGGACGAGGTGCGTGTCAGCACTTTGACGTTCTGCGACGTAGCCGGTTACAGACGTTCGAAGAAGACGGGCGAAACTGCCATCCGCCAGACGGAATCGAGAAGTATAAATAACAGTTTGCTGGTGCTCGGGAGGTGTCTGAAAAATGTTCGCGACGGCCGTTCCATTGGCGAGCACGTTAGCGGGCCGTTCCGCGAATCGAAACTGACGAGGATTCTGCAGAACGTACTGGCCGGTCGGGAGAGAGTCAGCTTCATCGTCACGATTGACACCGCGGTGGAAGTTATGCCCGAAACGTTGAGCGTCCTGAGCGTGTCGGCGATGGCGAGGCGGTTGGGCGTTCGATCGAAAACGCTGAAACGCAACGTGTTCTCGTTGACGACGCCGCGAAGCCTGGAGTCCTCGGTCGCGCGTCACGCCGTAAACGCCGCCGTTTATTCGAAAGGGAACGGTGCCCCCGGACAGCGGTGCCAGATGCTGCTTGAAGAATTGGAAGTTACGAAACGTTCGAGCTGCGAAGAGCGCCGTGCATCGTCGAGAATTACGAAGGGAACGCAATCTGAATACGGGTTCCGCGATTACCAAGAATTGAGGGAAGAGAACGAAAGGCTGACGAGGGAACTGAAGCTTTCGGAATGCGACCGTTTGAACCGCGAATTGGAGGTGCGGCAGGAGCTGGCGGATCAGTACTCGGCTGCTGTCGCGACGCTGGAGGCGTCCTGGAGGAAACGGGCGGACGATATCGAGGACCAGTCGCGAGATTTGTTGAAGTGGTCGGTGAACCAGGTGGAAACGTTTTACAGAGAGCGCATCGACAGCATCGCGTATCGGAAAAAGCGAAAGAGGAACGACAGCAGCGACGACGGTCGATCAATGTACGAGGATCTCGAGATCGAGAACACCATGGCCACGTCGAAAGTGGTTGCTTTGAGGGACGTGGTTCGCAACTTGAAGGCGGAGAACGAGTTGCTCGCCGCGGACAGAGACGTGTGCAATATCGAATTGACGTCGATTAAGGAGAAGCTGCAGAATTTTCGCGATTCAATTGGAACGCACTTTCCCGAGCTGTTCTCGAAGATGGAAGATAACGGGGAGGACACCGATTGGCTGGTACGTGAATTGAAGCGCATGCTTGAGGAGAAAACGACGAACAGCGAAGCCTTGGAAAGGGACTTGAATCGGGCGAAAGAAGATTACCGCGACATTTCGTCCAAATCAATGGATATGGAGAAGGAATTGTACGAGACAAAAATTGAATTGCGAGAGACGTCGACCAGGTTGAGCTATTTCGAATCCGCGGCACAAGAAAGGGACGATGCCATTCGAAACTTGGAACTTCAGTTGCATCCGTTCGGAAAGGACCTAGACGGGGCACGAGAATATCGAATCAATTGTGACGACAGTAGATACATTCGAAGGGAAAACGATTTCACTTGCAGCGTCGATTTCTTCTTTAACGACAGCAGCGATAATACCGAATCAATGATTGAGTCTCGCGTGGACGCGAGGCAAGAACGTTACTTCGACCGGGATGAAAGTTCATTGAAAAAGGTGTCGTTGGACAGCGTCGACGCGGATATTGACCGGTATGCTTTCCGCTCAAGCGACAGCGCTAATACAAAGGAGGACTCCGGCATCGATTGCAGTTACAAAAGCCGAACAACGACTAGCGTGGACCGCAGTCCAATGACGCACGAGGAAAGCACGCAAACCGAACCTCTGTCAAAAGAAATTAGTCTCGAGCCTCAATTCAATTGCGCGAGTTTCAAATGGTACCGCGACGAAGATGTGCCGCGTGAGGAAGAGTTGACCCGACAGGTGAACGATATGAACTCTGTAATAACCACTGTGCAAAACATAGTGGATCTTCACAAGGCGGAAGTGACCGACTGTAAAGGTAAATTAGCATCTTGCGAAATAAAAATGGAAGAGCTTAGAAGGGAGAACGACAGCTTAACAAGAATGAGGGGCTTGGATTCGGATAAGTACAATCAGCGAATCGGTGAGCTGAGCAAAGCGCTGTCCGTCAAAGAGGAAGACGAGAATCGTAACTTGACACGACTGAAACAATCATTGGAAAAGTGCACCTACATCGAGAATCAATTGTCCATGCTTCATCGCGTACACGATCAGATAGACACTTGCTACTCGAAGTGTAACACGGAACATGTTTCCAAAATTGAAGAACTGGAGAACGAGTTATCGAGGAAAGCTTCGGTGACGAGTAGAATAATCGACGACATGGCGGAGAAGCATACCGATCTGCTCAGGCTGCAGCAGCTGCGCGAGAAGGTGAACCGGCTCGAAACTGTTCTCGAGGGTTACCACGAGGAGAAGAACAATTATCGCGAAAGATTTCAAGAACGATTGCAAGAACGATTGCACGCCGGGGTGGAGTCGATATTTCAAATGAAATTGAATTGGCTGTCGACGGAAATTCGGCGCAGGGATGACGAGCTGGTGTCTTTGAAGGCGGAAATTAACGACGCGGTGCTGGCAAGCAACGCAAACGGGGAAAGTTTAAAAAGTTTGGGCGAGCAAATGGTCCGATCGAACAGAAGGTTGCGCTACGTGAAGAAGAAACTGACGGGCTACGGGGGAACAGAGAGTCGCTTGCAAGAATCCTCGAAAGGAGGGGCAGTGGATTTCGAATCGCGTTCGAATCGCGTAAAAGAAATTCAAGCGCAAAATGAAGGCACAGGGGAGGAAGTTAATGGATCGAAGTTGCGGTTGCTCGGAAGTGAACAGGAGATAGCTTTGATAAAAAAGCATCGACAACTAATAAAGTTGCGAAAGGTGATTTCCACGAATCTATCGAAGAGATGTCGCAGTTGTTGCTGCGGCAGGGGAGGAAAACTAGGAAAGTTTCGAATGCAGAAATTGAAGAAGCGTAAGGACCTTGGTTGGAAAATATTTCGTGATAAAGAAAAGGATTGCGAGGACGAGTCGCCCCCGTCAGCTCTTGGACAGTTGATTGATATTTCACATCATGCACACCCCTTGAACCCAGAATCTCCGATGAAGAATGAGGAATCTGATTCGAGTAGCGCCGAGAAACCCGGAGAATGTTGCCCAGTACGTTTTTCCGCCTATAAATTCTGTTCCCGTGTATTCATAGTTATCAGAGCATAATACGTGGTAGAGCAATCGTTTCGTCCTCCTGTATTGCCTCGACTACTTTTAGTAGCACAGACTATTTTAGTTGTCGAAGTTTGTAGGATATCAATCGGAAGACATAGTGGCACGGTAATTATTTTTCCAGACCCTGACCTGACGAATTTTTAGGATTATTACCGTTTGAAATTAAATGGAATATTACGTTTCCATATCGTCGGCAGAATATCAGGTGTCCACATACCTTAAAGTGTTTACAATATAAGGAACTCTTGCATAAAGATGGTACGATAAAGGAAGAACCAGGAAATAGGGCTAACACAGATACTGGACTTTTTAAAACACGCGCACTTCTCGTTATTGCGCGTACATATTTACATACAATTAAAGTAATTTAATTCTCGCCCATCCACAGATAAATCCGTAAACAAAAATTTCTTCAAACCTCCGGGAACATTAAAAATATTTCAGTAGAAAGAATTACTGACACGCCCGGTATATTTGCGTTGTAATAACTATATTAACCATCCCCCCTTGTCTGATACTCTACAGCTTTAAATGCTTCAGACAGAGAGCAGTTCGAGGATGAACGACGGGAACCTAGACGTACGTCAGATCCAGAGCGACGCCTCCGACTGTTCTGAAGGTTCTTCGAGGCAGGGAAGAATGTCAGGTTGGATGAAAGTTAAAAGAAGCAACGCAACAACTGATCTTCTGTGTGAACTCGGCGAGGATTACCCGACTGTTTACAAACGCTCCGACGTATCTCTTTTAACGCGGAGACAACTGTAACATTTTTTCGAAGAATTCAAACGCACGCAAATGTTTATCAGATATCTGCAGTTATCTGACACTTATACTACTTTCCCTCGCAACAGTTTCTTGTTATCAGTTATATAGTTCGTACGGTGTCTATTTTCTAGTTTTGTTGTATTAGAGCGTATTTCGATGACGAATTATGTTATATGTCGCGAATTAAATAAAAAAACAAAGAAGATGCTGTTACGTCTTTTAATCATAACTTTGTTACAGCTATTACAGACGCAAATGCCATCCGCGAGGAAGGATTGTTTCGTCGAGCTCATAATTTCTATATGTAGGGAACAGGGCGAGGGGCAAGATGGGATCAATTTTTATTTATTTGTGCGAACAGTGCCAACTTGCGAAAAACAGTTAAATCTAAAGGCAAATTTCAAAGTTTCATAACACCGCGGATTTTAGTCGGTTTGTAACACCCTTATGCGTAAAATAGCAATTTTTTTAGTTCGCGCACCTCTGATCTGATCTTTGTTCATCTTATAAATTTCACTATGCAAGTTGCAATTTGTAAATATACTGATTCGATAACGTTATGAATTAGGCAGGTTCGTATTGCCCTTTATAGCTGCCGTCATATATAAAAAAATTAAGTTATTATGATTAAATTTCTATCAATATGGCATTTGGGATAAGATTTCCATAAACAGTAATTTTTCGTCACGAATGGTGCTGACCCACCAAATAAAGAAGATCGATCCAAAAGTTGTTAAACAAGTTGTAAAAAAGAAAAAAATATCTGCCATCAGAAGGCAACAGCTGCATTTAATGTTCCCTAAACTACATTAGAGAGAAAAGTGGTTTCCTCTAGAAAAAAAGTCGCGGAACACGCGCAAAGTCAGTTTGGAACCTTTACAAACTGTGAACTTTGTATCTTTTATTATTAATGCAACTTCCAGAAGCGGAGGAACTAATCATTGATCCGAATGAAACGATTACACTCCATTTTATCACCATCCGTATATGTATATAGAGAGAGCGTTGGAAATTATATATTCCATAGGACAGAACATTTCAGTATTCCGCAATCTATTATTAGAACCGTGAACCCAATGATAAGAAACGTATCTATAATATTTCCATAGGGCTAATATGTCCACGGTGTCTCCGCTTCCTTGTTCACTGCTGCTGTTAGACAGAGGGGAAGGAGCGTCAAACTGTAACCGAGTTATCGACTTGCAGTATTATCGGTGTATCGGTCGTTCCCCCGAGACGAGATCTTGTGTAATGGCAAAACGTGGTTCCGACGTTCGTTACAATAAGTCCGCCGCCCTCGAAAAGCAGGAGAAACCTGTTTAGTTGGCTCGTACAAGGGCGGACCCCGGCCCGGATTTTATTGGCAATATGCTATAATTTCCGACATTAGACGCCGCTGACGCTTTCTGGCTCTCATTACACCCCGGCTGCGTCCCTATATGTGATCTTTTCGCGAAAACGTTGCCCGCCCCGACCTTCTGCGGATCCTGATATATGAAATTATGACGAGGGACATCGAAATGGAAGTATAAGTCCTTTCCACGCGATCACTCAGCCTCTGATGGTATTACTGGAATACGATGTAATGGGAAAGATCGGATAAATGAAAGGAAACGCGGGGACACATTATTCCAACGTTACGCCACGGGGGAAGGAAATTAGCGGTCCGATTTTTATGGCCATTCTATCGATTCGATGGAGTCCAATAATGCGACGGGAACGATCATTCTTACGTCAACGGAATGAAAGGTTTCGAATGAAATATAGCACGTTATTGGCTGTCCCCACCTTGTTTATTTATTGGACGCTTCGTCGTCTTTTTGACGCCGCAACGACAGCACGATAATATAACTTTATTGGGCACAAATCGCTTTTCGTGTTTTCTACGCGGGCATTTGCTTTGGTTTGACGAATCGTCGTAATTGTGTACCTTGGAGAGATTGCTCGCATCTGTGTGTTTAAGGAACAAGGAACATTTTTTCAACGAATTTTAATCCACGTGCATTCGATGTTTCGTACAAATCTCCACCGCTCGACTGGGAATGTACATTTTACTATGATAATGTAATTAGTAGTTCTAGATTGAAGCGTCGATAAAATAATAATGTATACGAAATTGTATCCATTTCATTGTTTCGTAGTTCCCCGATGTTTTTATATGCGCAACCTTGCAACTAAATAATGAATCGGAATGAGAATTCCAAATTTTTGCGACAACGGATCGCAATGACCATTTTCTGGTTCACCTTGCCGCCGCTGATTTTCTCGGCAAATGTACCGCGAATTTTCCTCTTTCAATTGGCAATAAGGTTTGATCGTCACGGGAAATATCATCCAATTTCCTTTCTCTGCCGACCGGGTTACATTTCCACTGTCCGTCTACCCCTTAACTATACCATCAGCTACCCCGTCACGCCGCGCCACAACTTTCGCGTCTGTTTCTCGTTATAAGAAAACCAGGACACCTTTCCTCGTTCGGTGAAACCGTAAGTGTGTATCTTATCTAGTATACGCTTTATTTCTAATTTTCATCGTTAATCATGCAAGAATTTAATGAAATTATACAAAAGGGGAAAGTATAGGTACTAAGCATAAGTAAAGGAATTCGGTGTATTTTTCAATATTTTCACATATATTAATCTGTCAAGGTACAAGTCATTACCAATTATATGCTTTGGTATTGAAATGTCGAAGGAATGTGTAGGAAGCAGAAGCTTATAATTTATTAGTATTGAGATTGCACTCTACGCTAGTATTAAATAATCATATCATAGACTAGAATCTAATACTGCATTAAAATAATTTGCTATTTGCCAAGCCTGTTGATAACACATTTCGAAAGTTTCTTTCACAGAGAAAGTGCATATGTATTTATATACTTATAGGTATGCAAATTATTTCACTCCCTTACACGTCTTTCGAAATTTTTTACCGAAATATTTCATGATATTTCGTAATATAATCTTTCAATTTCTATTGTCCCTGATTTTCTTCGCGATGCATATGTACAGTTAAAATAATTATCAATTGTTTATGCTACCGTGACAAATACTTATGATACTTAGTATAGAACAGAGCTGAGTAAAATGATAATTAGATAGTAAATAGTAAATAATCTTATTTATCTTAAAATATGCGTACAAGTACAAACAAAAAAAATATTTTATTCGGTGCAACAAGCTTTTAAAATAGTACTTGAAATTAGTATTCTATTTGAGGAATATTGAAAATATTTGGAATTTGTCTTGAAATATTTTATTCATTTTAATTCATTTTTGATATTTTAATACCGTTGCTTAAAACAATGGTTCGCATTCCACGCCGTCGACAATTCCACCACAGAAAAATGAAATAAATTAACGAAAATTACAGACAAAATCTAGAAGTTCCAATCTAGAATATTGTTTCTAGCAATGAGTAAAACGCTCGTTAAGATAAATTACAAATGTTCAATTAACTATCGATATAGAGAATCGGAATAATGGAACTTATTTCTAAAGAGTGCAGAAACCTGTGCCGAAGCTGACTCCAATAATTTGCACACCTCTGTGGTGCGCTTACGAAGCACAGCCAGTCGTTCGATCGTTGAGCAGAGGCAATCGGGTCTCGTAATTGGGAAGAAGGGGAGAAAGCCATTCGGGGCAAAGTTTCCTCAAGACATTAGTTTATAATTCGGCAATCCCGGATCAGTATTTGTCACGATTAGCCGATCCGTCCTCTGCTCTGCCTTCGTCATTTGAAATATCTGATCCCAACCAAGGATTTCATTCCCTTTCTTCACCCCTTCTTCCCAAGTCCCGCGCGAATTTTCATTAATTTCGTCGAATCCAGCCGAACTATTGTCGTAGTTACGCACAATTTCAACGCGACAATGCTACGGCTTTTCCCCGGGATTGACACGGGCTGGAAGATGTGAAACTAGGAGAAAGAGGAACTGACGTGTAAGAAGTTGGGAGCACGGGAGCTACCATTACGGGATTATATTTCTCGTGTCATTTACCGCTTGAATTAGATCATTGACGTTTCCTTTGAAGAGGCATCTGGAGAATTTCGAAGAAAGACGGGGAATGGACTTTGCTCCACTCCCGCTTTATGAACAGTAGCATTTCTTTGGTCTGTACACACGTAGGTATATATATATATATATATATATATATATATATATATATATATATATATATATATGCACAAACAGTAAATGCCTGTTTTCACCAAACTTTTCGTACTGCTAGAGAATTCTATAATACATACTGGAAAAAAGTTTCTCATTAACCCTTTGCACTCCTTTGTCGAGTGCGACTCGTCAGCAATTTTTATCGCAGGAGCTCCTATGTCGAGTCGCGCTAAATTGACGATAAAACATTGAAATGCCAGGAAATTATTGGAAAAATAATTCGGTGTGCAAAGGGTTAATCTTGAGATGAACTCGCCTCTTAAAACTGTTAAGTAAAATATCTTCGAATATAGTGCAGTGACGTAATTTCAATTGGTTCGTTTTATCTAGTTTCCTCAATTTCTATGTTGGTTTACTGTATGTAAAAACATTAAACACTACATCAAATACTTATTTGACAAAGAATGGACGGAAGTTTGCCGTATAAGTTACTGTAACACGCAAAAAACGACGAAAAATGCGGTTTTTAATTTTTTTGGCTGCGGCGCACCGAATTTAAAAATCTGAAAAAATTTGAGAGTAATATTATCAATAATATGCAGCTACAAAAAAAGTATAATTATAGTACCACGATTCCTTCAATACAAAATCGGCATGTTTCATCATTTTTCGACGTTTTTTTATTTTTTTGCAAAATGAATGCTCCGGTTTTTAATTTAATAATTTTTAAAGCTTCTATAATATGTGCCTCCGTCATAGAAGTGTCTCTAATTCTTTTGCAAATTGATATTGGGCAAAAACTAGATTTTTATTTTTTCCCGGTAACTACTGTCGAATGGCATCTCGCACGTTGAATTCGGTTTGGGGGCACATTCATAGTCTTTCAAAGTATGCAAATTATACGCGAAATAATACACCCGAGAAATCATCGGTTCACAAATTGAATACGTTGCAAGTTTTCGCCAATCCGTTAACCGCCGTCTCGCCGGAAAATTCTGCGAAATTTTCCGTTCCGACTACAGCGAAATTTGCGAAGCATCGGGGAGAAAAACAAGGGGGGAAGGGTTGATCAAAAAGAAGAGAGGCGTCGTAACAGAGGCGGTCGCGCGGCGCACGAAGCTGGCGGCGAACAATAAGCAATAATAGATAATGCAATTCAAACGTTGAGGCTGGCAATACTCCGAAGGCAACGGGGTGGTTACAATGCCGGGAAATGCAAGGCAGGCATTTCCTGCGAAACGCGGCGAGAGGAGAACGGGGACAATCGTACAATACAGGACGTTCAGGTAGTCTATTGCATATTTGCTCTTACGCAATTCTACTTGCGGGCGCTGCTCGCGCGATATTACGCAATCACGATTTATCTGCCGTGTGCCGTAGTCATTGTTGATGAGTTCCGCCGTATTTAATCCGCTCGATTCGCCGTATCATTTGCACCGATGAGAACGCCGGAGACTTGAGCGCGAAAAAGCCGTCGATGCTTTCGCGAAACAGTGGAAGCTCTCGGGATCGACGAATGTTCACAGTTCAGATGAGATGCATGGGGTGTGATGAACTTGGTTGCTCGACTAGAAACGGGATAAGTGTTATTGGAAGTGGTGAGCTGGAACGCTCAAGCATATAGGTACCTGCGTCTTTTTTTTTTTTATTTGCAGAAGCCTTTGGAAAATTCTCGAATTCGAATTCCTTTGCTTGGGAATCGTATGCGTGGTAAATGGAATTGAATATAGTTTTAACTACAACGTTTTTGTCGACAGGTAATTGTATACGTATAATTTTATGAAATGATAGTAGATGTACTTTTATTTACATTACACGCTTATCTATTATAATGGCATAATACAATGATTTTACGAGTGCATCGTTGCCTTTGCAAGACCGCAGGCATCGTGTCTACATATTACTGCGAGTTTCATTAAAGGTTGACACGTCCTGCGTTTAACGCCGACACTAGAAAAACGAAAAACTTCTAGCTCTAAACTTCTAACCCTGTCCTACGCTTCGCATTTTATTGCACGCTCTGAGAGAGAATGCTTGATCGGTAAGGGTACGCCTGAGACTTATGCGCCTTCGCAAGTCTACGATTTATGTCTAAATTTATTCACCAAAAACAGGCGCATCAGATTCGGTCTGTTGGCCTCAAGCGCCCGTGGCCTGTTCCCCCGACGCAACTTACCACAATTTTATTTGTTTTTACATATGGCCGGGCGCACGATAAGAAAATGCCCATGATATTTCACGTTTTTATATGTGGCCGCTTTTGCCTTGAGGTGTTGGCTGGCCTTGCGCACCCTCGCTATAGAAACGTTACGTGGTCTGGCTAGCGCCTGATATGCGAAATAAGTGGCCCCAGGCCATTAGAAGCCTGTAGCCTCGTTAACTCGATACCGTAATCCCGAAACTCGTCCACGAAGATGGCCCTTTCTCCTCTGCGTCTCCCTTCGATCCGGTTGTTTCTTCTGGGGAAGTTGCTCCTTGGAGGGAAATGTCCGTTTATCGGCACACCGGTCGGTATACGGTGCATCAATTTTCATGGAGTTCGCCTGCTGTATCTGGAAGCGTTTTATCATTCCACTGCCGTGACATTGAGTGATTTGACAGTTGACGTCTGATCCCAGCAGAACTCGAGGTGAATGTAAATATGTTGGGTCATAGTTGTCGCGTAGACAATACTGTACCAAGTTTTGTTGTAGGATTCAGATTGTTCCATCAGTAATTACGTTTTCTGTGCTTAAGCGCCTGTGAAAGCAGCGTTCGAAAGATTTTGTATACCCGAAATGGCAATTGATTTTGGCAAACGTATGCAATACATTTTAATATTTATAGTAATTTCGTATAATTTAATTATATATTACGTATATGCATATATTTCGATTTTAATATTTATAGTAATTTCGTATAATTTAATTATGTATTACGTATATGTATATATTTCGATTGCTACCCTAAAATTTGCAAATCGCAACATAATACGGGTATTTTCATCAAATATCGTGGCCAGCATATTATTCGGTTGCGAATGAACGTTAAAATATATGCAACAAATTACGCAGAAATAAATTCTCCAGTGTTTTGGATACATTTTCATTGCCACTTGGTAGCTTGTCTAATTCTACCCGTGTTTCTTAATTACTTAATTTCCGAAACCCCGATATTTTTCAATTTAACACCACATCGAAATAGACAAAACAGGCGATGCAAAGTATTTAAATCGATAGATTCCGCAGACCACAGAAAAATGAATAACCAAAATTAACGGAAGCTTCTTTCAATCAAAGACAAACTTTTCAATGACAGAAGCATAATTTTATTTATCCATTGCAGCAACTCCCTATTCCCACCTATTTCTCATAAAGTGAAATAAAAATTCGCTTCCCCTCATTCGGAAAATCGGTACATATTTTCGAACGATCTATAAGACACCCTATTATCAGCCCATTGAATTCTCTGCTCTCAAATTATTCGACGTAACAGATACACTAGCCAAAAAATAAATGGCAACGATGCGCACGTTCAATTTCAATTCCCCTTCAAATTGTTCTCTCCATTTAAACAAAACCAATGATACACTGAATTTAGGACAACGATAAAATTGTTCACGCCCAATGTTTTCCAGCTGCTAAAATCATGCACAAGCTACACAGTTACGTTATTGTTATAGTTATCGCCTTGCAAGTTTCCCCTCTGCGTAATAGCGTGCAGTAAATAGGAATCGGTTTCGGTGGCGCGGGCGCGTAGCGGAAATCTCCGCATAAAAGGTTACAAGTCTAACCAGAAATCGTGCTCCCAATTCGTACACGTGCGCGTGTAACAAGACGGCACGGTAGGAGGTTCGAGTGGCTATTGAGATGCTCGATTCTCGAGCTACCCTGACAGAAGAGCAGTGCCTACCAGATATTGGAGGCAATGAGGCGGGCTACTTTTAACAAGACGACTTCTCCCATCGTTCTCTCCACTTCACCGATCCCCCAGTTCGATACCAAACGATGCGCTCGTTGTTATGGAATCCCATAAAATTACGAGCACCGCGACGAACCCATTGATCCTGACCCCCTAACGAGGCGCACAGTGAGATCTGCCACGAGAGGATACGCGAATCGTCTTTTTTGCGGATGAATCTTTTTTCAATCGAGCCCCAATCCAGCACAAACGTGCGCATGTACGTACACGCCAATCGACATGCGCGGATACGAATGCATGCACGGATACGTGTATTGTACTTCAGGGTTATGATTTTTTGTTTCTGGTTATATTTACGCCAGGAGAACAGGCGAGTAAAACTTATTTGGTATAAGTTTAGCGTTAACGTCTGACCACCGTCTGCCTCGTGTAACATCCACCAATGTCCCTCGTGTTATAAATGTTTAATTCTGTAACGAAACAATTGCTCGGCATGCATTAAAAGTTTTTCGAGTAAAGCAAGACGAAGATTCAATTCTTCGCAGAACTAATTCGTTACAACATTATCCAATTGCACTGACAATATCTCCTGGTGGTTACCATCAAATTGCAGTAATGTAAATCCTTATGCCTTATGCCCTTTTCCAAGTTTTAGTTCGTGTTCTTCGGCCCTCTCTCGAATCTCTCCTTTCCAATTTTCCTGCTAAACTTCGTCGTCTTTACACATTGCCGGAGGATCGACTCTGTCGATCATAAAGATTCAGAGAGCATCTTCACACGCGGACTGCCCCCTCAGCTTTATAGGGCGGCGGTGCTACAACCATTAGGAATTACAATACAGATCGATCGATCGTCACATAGTAGGGATAAGCCGCAGCTTATGCGTCACGCCGATATCTATGATAAATTTTCCGTGACCGTAAGCCACCCCTTAGCCCTCGACATCTAGCTAAAACAGTTTCACGAGATATGTAAAGTGCCAAACAAAATATCGGTCTTTGTGCTCGCGCCCGAAACCCGGCCGTCTAGACAGTGCAACTTTGTTCAAAATGCTGCAGGGAGTTGACCAACAAATTTTCTTCAACCTAGCAGCAGGTCCTATGTCGCAAAGGGGTAGAGAATTATTGGCAGATACGTAATAGATACGCACGTATGCCGGCACGTATTGCCGTGAGAATTCGCGTTCAGTTCAGTCGATCTATCTGTCCGCAATCGTGCAATCGATACAAGGGGAACGCGTTACACGGAGGAAAAGAAAATTCACGCAATAACCCGACGATTTGTCGAAATTTATCGGGTGTGCCGCGCAATTAGGCAAATAAGCAGTCTAACTGGAAATAGGAGTGGTGCGGGACGAACGGAAGGGTGTAACGACAAACAATCTCAATCTCTCTTTCTCCCTTTCTCCCTTCCTCTTTCTCCACCGCTTTCTCTACCCTGCGTTCGGCGTTCATTCGCTCGTCGGGAGCAGCGACATTTCATTTCATTTGTTCGGTCTCCGCTCCGCGTTCCACCGCCCCCTCCGCCGCATCGAACAGCCCTCACCGTTTCAATTTGAAACACCCTCTAATTTGCTTCTACGAATGTGTCTCGCTTTTGATCCCGCTATTCCATATTGCCCATGATACCGTTACGTCCATTAATCGCTGATTTGCCAGTGAAAAAGTATTACGCTGCCGGCAAAGCGGGTGATGGCGCACAAAGAAGTTTCGTTTCTCAAACACGGAAAACTGTAACTGTTCCGCGCCGAACATGAAATGAACGTTTACTCTGAGAGCAGCTCGCACGCGCGGTGTGAAATTTGTATTTAACCGGACTGGCTTGCGCGTAATACGGTCAATCTGTATTAAACGGATAATCTAGCTATAAGCAAGAGGAAAATGCAACTTCATTCGTCTCGGGTCCATTTCGACCGCGGATCATTTCGTGCTCGTCACTTTCGGTAATCACGCTCCCAAAGTATCGACGCTCGGTTGAAGTTAATGGCCCGGTTTCGCAACAGCGAATGGTGAGAACAGAAGCGCGCGAGCGTCGAAGATTATCGAGTTTAATGACGCTCCGCGGTTGAAAGTGTTCGTCAATGCCGATTTCAGCAAGCATTATCGTATTGCGAACGAAGAAACGTACCTGGGCGTTCCGGTTGAAGAAGAGAGCTCCCGCGGGCGCACCATCTACCCGTATCAGACATTGAACCCCTTCGAGAATAATGTACTACAGTAGATCGTACGTTGCCAAATCGTCGTCGAATAACATCGATGATCGTACAGTTTCCTCGTAGTCACGTCACAGGCGTTTCATACCGACAGTAAACGCGTGAATCGAATCGCGTTCGCCGGAAAACGAATATCCGCCCGACGACGCGTCGCATAAACACACGCGCTAATGCACGCATAGCAGTACTTGTCGAAGATCAAGGCCCGTGGATTCAGATGCTGACATCTGCTCCCAACATTTATTGTTCATAATGCGCTTTTTGTGCCGAATGACCAGCGCGAACGCGAGGCAACAAACGCCTCGGTTAAAGAAGGGCCCCGAAGGGTCAAATCGACAAGCCAGAAAAAGGGGGATGCCGCGAACGGCGGATCGGGGAATCAGGGATGTGGGGGGGGGAGGAATGAAAGACGAAGACGAAGAAGGGGGAAAGGAGTCGCAGAAAAGGGGACGAAGAAAAGTACAGGGCAAATGAATCCAGACGTTTTCAGCGGCGTGTCGGCGCTTTTGTGGGCGCGCACAATCGTAAGATCATGCACCGTTTTTTCCCCGACGACCGCGAGAAAAACTTAAATTGATGCGAGTGGCTCGCGGGAGCAAAACGGACGCGCCGGCTACCGTCCACGGCCGACCGGGGTTCGACCGCGATTGGCAAAGATAGATGAAAGGAGAACGCGATAATTAGTCACGCAGATTCGCTTGGTTTTGCGTCATGCCCCTCGGCCCGATCTACATCGATAATGGGGCCAGTCTTGTGTCCCGCGGGCGGCGCGTTTGAGACCCCGGTTCGTGTAGCTTTTTAACTTCCTCGTGAATTATACGTTTTCCTCCGTTTCAATTATTTTTGCTGCTGCTGCTGCGCAAAGGGGGTGCATTATCCGTGGCGCAATGCGGAATGCTAATAACCCGCGAGAGATTGGAACATTCGCGACAGTTTCTTTTATTTTAGTCTATTTCCCTGCGTAATTATAATAGCCGTTTAGCGTTGCGTAAACAGCTTGGTTGCGTGCCTCCTCTCGTGCCCGTGGGCGATTGGTTAATGAGGCATTATGCGGTCGAAGTGTAGCGGGCGAGACTTGTTTTAAATTGCGTTACCGCAGTATCGCATCGCGCGAGAATAGCCGTTTCTCTTCGCCCGTCGATGGACAAAATGGCAGCGAAAAGAATGATGTACACGAGTAGTGCGAGAAGACTTCGAAAAATATTGTAGTTTCCCGTTTATCGTATTGTTCTCCATTCCGCGTCGTTAAATTTCGCGTTGCATTATAACGTTTCTGTTCGCAAGTGACTATCGAAATCAATTACTGCGTTCGATTAATGGAGCATGCCAGAGTCTATACGCCAGCGTCCCCCAAACGACTGCGTTATCCTCCAGAAAAATCGGCCCTGATGAATTCAAAAATCGAAACGAAATATCAACGGCGGACATTATACACCGTTTCGCCTTTCGTTCGCCATCCCCGATGAACTCTGACAATGAAGCGAAACAACAGCCAGCGGTATCGGTAGATTTGTTTCATGTCACTTGCCAGGTGTACGGCCCGAAAGTCGAGAGGTTCCCCTATCCTATCATCGGCAGTTTCGCGTACACGCGTGGTCGCATGGCGGAAAAGAATCCACGCAAATCAGAGCGGGGGCGTGCGACTGAACTGGCAGAGCTGCGGGGTGGGCTGAGAGGGGACCAACAAAAAAAAAAACAAAACGAGACAGAGTCTCGGATCGGTCAGAATCGAGCCGGCAAATTTACACGCCGATCTGCGCTATTCTCTCACTCCCTCTCTCTCTCTCTCTCTCGCCCTCTCTGGCGACATATAATATAAAGTTGACGCGGGTGGTTGTTTACACGTTGTCGCGGCGTGACCCGGACGTGGCTGCTATCGACAGCTTCACGCTGGCGCGGGTTCTCGAAATGAGTTATTCCGTCAGCGACGCGGCGACGAACGGGAAAAAAGGGGGGGACGAAATATCGGGTACGGTCTCTCTTGTCGAAGGAAAATATTGCCGGTGACACCACCCCCTCTTACGGAATCACCGGGACGAGGGTCGAAATGCCAGTGCGTTATTACGCGGGCTGAAACGAAACTGCGAATCCGTATGGTCGGCAATCGCGATGACTGGATAATGTATCGCGCGAATTGCCACTCCGAAATGGATCCGCATTGTACGGGCGGCCGGTGTACATAATAATTGCGACGCGTTCCCATCCACCGAAGGGGGATGGAGGTGTCATTTGCATCGCGGTTGGCAGCGGCTGATTATATTTTCAAGTGTCCCCGCTAATTTTACGGTAGAGGGGCCGGCCCTGTATTTTCGCGTTTCTCCTTCAATTGGCCGTTTCTTGTGGCGCCTCAAGTTACTTCGGATAACCGTGCTCGGGGTTGCGACGGAAGGTGTCCCTTTCGTTCGTCGTCGTCGTTTCGAATCATTCTCAGACGATGGCTGTGTTCGGGCGAGCAAGGCAAAGGGGGCCGATCGAATAGCTGTGAAACGCCTGAGCGAAAGGAGTTAAGTGAACGTCTAAACGTTCAGTTCGACTAACGCCACATATGTTGAAAACAGTAATTGGAGGAAGTAGATTCTAATAGGTTGGCGTAGATATTTATTGTGCAAGCTTACCTCAAAAATTAACCCCCCTCAATCCCTTTCGTCTATCTTATGACATCCTTCTAGCAATTATTATTATTATTATAAATATTGGCATACGCCACGCCCGAATTCGTAATACTTATTTATATAAACATGCGTGCGTCCAAGATTTAAGTCCATGGGACAATTTCCTATAAATATGTCTACGCGAATATCCGGCCATTGGAATTCGATTTTCTTCCTGAACGATGTCGTACATACTTCTGCGCATTAACGGCTGATAATCCCCTTCAATAAATTTCTATTTCACCGGAAAACCAAAAACTGTTCTGAGAAATCGACGAAACGTTCATTTACACCGATGAAGTTCAATGGTCGCTGACGGGGGCGCATTTCCCCGATGCTCTCGCCCGGTTCATCGCTATGGAAATGTACAGGGATACTGAAAACGTGGAAATGAAACCGGAATACCGGTGGATCTTGCTGAAATTCGACGGACTGTTCCGGCCGAAGCGGGCGAAAATACACGCGCGGCTCGTTAATAAATTCTCATACTCGTGTAACCCGGCAAAATGACTTTAATTAAAAGTATAGCGGAGCACAGAATTTTTGTCGAAATAACATTGAATGGCAAAGGAATACACGGCCCGGTTGGCCGTTTTTCTACACGCGGGGCGAGGAGGGAATTTTCCTGAATGCCGCGGAACGCGGCCCAAAAGAAAGTCCTGTCCCGTATTCACGTTCATTGCCTATATTTTTCTGTCTTACGCTGCTAGTTAAACGCAACGTGCTCAATACGAAAACGCCGTGCCGGCGTCGGCGTTGCCCTGCGCCGCCCGGATTTTCATATTTCACTTCAATCTCCACTTCAGCTGCTCAACATACATCCCCGGGAATGGTCGGACACTCGTGCGGAATTCATAGGGCGGCCGGACGGCCACGGGGGGAATTTACATCCGCCCCTGTATGGCTCTTCTCTATGCGAAAATTATTTACAATTAGCGGCAATTATTACCGGTGCAGCCGCACAATTTGTCTGCCGCCCGATCCTACTGTTCCGGTCGTTTTTGCGACGTGCCTCGCGCCATTCCCCGTTTCACCGATCGAAGTTCGGGAAAGGAATGGGTTCGTTTCGAAGGATCGGAGATTTAGGAATTTATCTAGGGGCTGCGCTGTTTCGAAGCCACCGCAATTTGTTCAACGGGAAATAATTATTAGAGAATTTGTTGAATTCAATGCTGTGTTTGAACAATTCGATAGTCGAATGGAAAGGTTTCATTTTTTAAAGCGTCAGCTTTCTTTGCGACAGGTAATTGCGAATAATTCTCGCAGTCGCGCGACACATTTGATGATAGTTTCCTTGGTCCTGAACCCTTTTGCCTCGGTGCAATGAGAAACGAGGATGCATTATGCTGTAAAGATTTTATCGATACGTAAGAGCTACGGGTCTAAACGCTTAGACGCTCGGTTTAATTACAAGACCTACAATTTATAGAAATGATTGCAATGATGACGCACGGTTGCAGAGAGATTGTACATAAAGTTTTCGCGAACAGTTGCTAAATGCCCGAGGACGAATATATACGCTCCCCGTAGCGACAGGGTTAACGACAGTCCAGCGTCGAACGAATTACATACACATGTACACCTATGTGTAATACAATTTCTGTGGCTGTCATCAAGTAGATTTACGATAATGATACAGTGCTTGTAGATATTATTTCTTACCCTGACTGCCGACATTTCTATTCGTTTTACCTGTCTGTTAATTCTGTATATTTTACTAAACTTTCTATTGACATCGTTGGATTCGTTAATTGGTACCTTTAAATTCAACATTCTACTCGTATCAAGAACGTCTCACAATTTTTCAAGAAGGTACTGGCAACGCGTAAACATATTTCAAGTCAGATAATGTAACGGGGCCGATTATTATTATTCACAAATGTAAAATCTTCGTAAAGAATCTCAAGAACTTCCTGTATATGTTGAATTTCGTCGCTGCACTAATCCGTGTCTCAGCATCCGAGGTGTTCACAGCGGAACGCAACGGCGAGTGTATCTTCATTTTCGAGTGCAAAGGGTTGTTTCGTGTCTGTTCCACGAGGTTAATTATTCCCCGGCATAAACCATTACCGGCGGCCGGCGATGCAACTCGAAAATTCCACGTGAAAACACGCTTAATCGGCAGATCGGGCAACCCCGTTCGCCGGGCTATCGGGTGCTTATAAATAAGCAGCGATTGCCGGGATGTTCCAAGCTGTGTATGCTCCAACACGTCCCTCCACACGATTACGCTATCCCCGCACACGGCGCACACTTGCACACACAGACAGCGGTCGCGGGCGAACACATGGGACAGCCGCAACGTTGATGATCCGTCATCGACGCCATAACGTATAAGCGAAGCGATGATAACATCAGCGGCACTTATAATGCAAATTAGCTGGTGACACTCGACTCGGTAACAGAGTAATGTAATGCGCGAATAAATAGCAACAACTGGCCGGGCGCATCGCGCTGTCAAATGCGTTCTGAACTCTCATAAAGCACCGTTGGCTGCACCAATTCGTCCGCGTGGGCGTGAATTGTAGGTATGCTTCTGATGGAAATATTGACTATTACGCGCGACCGGGAATGTGTATCATTGAATTGCCACCGCCATAAATATGCCGAAATTCTGCAGGCAGCGTTTCATATTTTTGATTTATCCGCACGCGACCGGACCACGATTACACGCGACCAGAGCGGGCCCGTGTCCATTCAGATCCTTAGGCTCCTCTTCGGTGCGAGCGTTTCGAAAGGTGGCCGCCACAGCGTTGACGCGACGGCTGTTCTTTCGCGAATGTGATTCGCGCTCGCGTTATTATTTCTCCTTTCGCTCTGCGGAATCGGTGATACGTTTGTTATTCCTGTTGGAGCATTGGGCAAGTGGCGTCACTTCTTTGAAATTGATTTTCAATCTCTTCACGAGTATCGACGTCGGACCAGCTGCACTCCGACTTATGCGGTTGATATTTGTTTAAAGCTCCTGGATTCGTTCCGCACGGAATTAAATTAAAGCACGGCATCCTGTTTAGATATTTAAGGCGGCCCACGAAATTTGTTATTAACCATGGCAGCGTAAAATCGTAATTTCATATTTACGATTTGGTTGGAATGCGGCGGTATCTACTCTTTTACCATCCAAATGAGACAGCCGTGGTAAAATTATAACCGCCACGTATTCCTAAAGATTAAATAGTTATAGTTTAGAATACAATTTAGCACTATAACTTGCATAAACCGAAGTCAGTATGGTGCGAAATATTTATGAAGTGTGCAGAGAAGAGACGTGAAAAGTCAGGGGATGCAGATTAACAGCTCTGTTCAGTGACATGGTGGAAAATATTGACCCAACGAAGCAACAGAAAATGAATTAATACGTGGACGTAGCATTAAAAATACAAAATTCCGCTGCGCTTTTTTGCAGCACTATTTCTTTGTCAGTTACGGGCTTGAACAAACGTGCCCTATAGACATCTAATGTTTTTTCTAACGGGTGCATCGTTGACTAATCGAAAACCTAAGTCCGCTTGTTCGATGAGCCGATATTCATTAACGCGTCGTTCGACTCAAGGAGTTACTTCGACACATAGATTGATATATGTACGTACCTACGTATCGTGTGTTTGTTTCCGGGGCCGTGGAATTTGCACATGTGAATCGGTGGCTAGGCAATTACGACCAATTAAGAACATAAATGCGATCCGTCTGATCGGAATGGAGAAGAATTAATTCGCTTTCAATTAAACGGCTTCATAAAATGACGCTCTTTCAGCCGTGTGTTTAATGGGTTGAATGAGTATCCCCGAAACGTTAAGCCCGCTACTTGGGAGTGCGTGCATCCCCTGTTGAAGGCGAGGTTCCCCGTCGCAAAAAGGCCACGTCTTCGAACCGAGTATGTATTCCGTAACCGTTTGCATTAGTAATTCAGAGACTGACATAAATGATACGTTCAATCTCATGGTTGAATTAATAAACACAAATAAAGAGGCCGAGCTTGCGCTGACTAATGACGTATTTACCGCTTCCTGCCGGGTACGCAGTCAGTGTCGAAGCATGTCGAGTGTGCGTGTATGCGAGTTCATTAAAATTTACCTTATAAACCGGCATCGTTGACACATTCAACGGTGGGCGTAATAAAGCAATGTTTTAATGCCATATCGCGAACACCCTCATGAATTACCTTCTCATCCCGGCGACGATGATTTTGCTTCAGCCCTTTCTTGCTTTAAAATGCCAACTGATTGCGCACGACTCTGTTATTAAAATTTCAACCGTTACGTCGGATGGTCCTTGCAAACAGGATTGAAGATGGCGAATAATTTTCTCTACAGATTCAAACTTATTATTGACAGTTCGAACGCAGAATATTCAATTCCCATATTGCACAGTTATTTAATTCACGAATTCTGTACAAAATAAGTTGTAGGTATTGTATCGTCGAATCGTGGTATTTTTTTTTACACTATGGTATTAATCCAGTATTGTGTAATTGTACTGGAATAATAAAATGTATGGTGCATAGAAGAAATAATCTGAAACTTAAACTGGGTGCAGGAAGGAATATCTTAAATTCGCAGATTCATTAACTCCTCCGATGTTCAAAGTTGCAGGCAAACTGTTCAGAGACTGGAAAACTGGCTCTGTCGACTAATATTTGCAGTTTAATATATTGTACATAATGTACAGATACTAATGATCGCTACAAATCGGATTGGGTTTCAAAGTAGCTAACGTTCGCGAAATCTCGTTCGAATCACAAAACAGACGGCCTTCCTCTATACTCATCTATATTATGTTATTATTTTATTACTGACGCACAGTTCGTCGTCATCCATACTGATACCAGCGCAGTCCCGTGTCACTGAATTATAAAAACATTTTGAGAGTACAACGATTGTCATTAAACAAATCATTTGGCACTACCGTGTGTGCTACTCCGCTAACTTCGTAATTATAAGTGGACCCATATAACCCATAGAATATTTTATCCCATCTGTTTGTTCTCTCGGTTACGAGATTACACGTAATGATCGGTACTCACCTTCGAACGTGCCGATTCAAGCGCGACAGACTTGCAAATCAGCTGTTCGATGAATTAGTGAGGTATCGATAGCACCGGTTACGATGTTATTAATAGAGCGACATGTGCTGCAGATCGGGCGCGTTGTATCGATACCCGGGTCCAATTGTGCGTTAATTATTGGTGCCCTGTGCCTGACAATAACGTGAATATTGATGAGATTATCAATAATTTCCCCACGGGTTGTTCCCGATGCGGTTCCCGGGCGCTGAGTTTCACCCCGATTTGCATGCAGCGACGAACCATAATCGATAACGCAGTCCGCCGTGTTTCGCGTTTTGTCTTTTAACCTCGCAATCCGTTTCGTCTTGTTCGAAAATAATCACCGGTGACGTTGCAAGACGGCGTCGTAACGCCCGCGAGCAACATAATGCTGTTCCGTGAATTGAACTATTCCGCGAAAGTAAAAACGAACGTGGGCATGAGGTATTATAGAAATCCTTTGAGTTAACATCTGACCGCTTGCGCTACAATCGTGTTTCGTCGCGCTGCGTGAAATCGGTCTGTTTCGCGGCGCAAAGTTCACGACAATTATAATGACCCGGCGGTTACTTCAATCAACGAGATTTCTGTTTCCGTTTCCCTGTGCGAGCGCGATCAAAAGCTTTACGCGGCATCGTTATTCGAAGCAGCTACGTTTTAAATACAAACACCGGGGGGGGGGGGCTCTTTTTGCAAAGACGCACTTTTACGCAATATGATACAAATATAAATTGAATTACAATGGCCATAAGCAAAAGTCAGAATGGGTGACTAATGTTTGTTTTAAGTTATGTATATTTTATTGGACGCTGTAATGTGCGATATTGATTAAGCTGCTTGTAATTTTATTTCTCATCTACGGTGACGATTGTTCTGCAGAAGGTGGATACCTGCAGTTACAATTTCATCTGTAGATGCAGAATTCGGTTTGTTTTACTTTATTCTTTCGAACACCACTTTACCAATGTGCCAATGCAGATCCACTTCTGTTGGACTTCTATTCTCAGAATAATTGTTGCCATGGAACGGTACAAAGCTCGTAGGTACATAAGTGAATGGCAAGCGCAACGAAATGTGGACATAACGTCTGCATCAAATCAATGGGCCGCGTAAAAGTTACGAACACTTCATCGGAAACCATCCACTTCTTCCAGGTGATTTATTGCGGTTCACGTGGTTCAGCTAATTAAATTATGTCAACGCCCGTTTGACAATACTGTCGCGACAGCAGCAGCGCTACAAAGAACTTCATTTGCCCATTCTATCTCATCTACATCGTCAAGGTTGTAACGTTTTAATCATTTCATAAATCTAAATGCGCCAGCAGCAACATGCGTAACCATTCGAAAATTATACATAATCTACCCCCTAGACCAATAAAAAATTATTCCACGTGTATCCCCATTTATGTTTGTTCGGCCCCAACGATCGAACGTACCGATAGCCCCTCGCGATCGGGCAATATACTTAAACGAACCGTCGCTCGCGTAGTCATCTGGACACCACATGTCCCGAACGCCAGAAGAAGTGGATCATAAGTATCCATCAACAGAGTTTGATAATTTACATATTCCACAGAAATTCCCACCCTCAGGGTACAAGCATCCGCCAGGCATTCCTGATAACACGACACATGGAACCAGAGAAGCACACCGCCTTTATTCGCCAATTCGCCAATGAAACGCGAACCAATGGCGATCAAATACGCGACTATAGTCCAACTATACCGATTGCGATGGTCAAGATAAGCAGTCTGTGGAATCGTAAAGTCGAGAACGTTAAAACGTGAGCCACTCGAAACCCAACACCACGCCCTATTTGATATGAGTTGCGCCTACCTATTTCTACTGAAATAGATTTGCGCGACTTAAAGAGCGTCCATCATTTAATTCTCAACGGGAGTCAGATGATAACGCAAGGGGACGCAAACGTGCACCGCAAGGAGGATTCACGAGCCCGCGAAATTCTATCGAGGAATTACGGTGTCGAGGGGTTACAGTATTCTTGAAGTGTCCGTCTTCTTCCGTGGCGGTAATGACGATGTCGAATTTTATATCGAACGCCAACTGCCGCCTAGCGCCCCATTAAACTCTGAACACGACCAGCGGCATTAAAACGTGAACGGCACGGAAATAATACATCGGCGACCAATTCTAGTACAGTCGTATCGTTTATTAGCGCACCGTCAAATTTTTCGATCAATATAACAGCGGGCACGGTTTAGAGTGCAACAAATTATGGAAATAAAGCAACTGTCGTTCTGTCGTTCCGCGCTAACCGTGAACTTTACGATGCACATCGAAGTGCAGAAATATGCGTAAACTCGTTGCGCGTTAAGAAATTACACAAGGATCTTCATACTTTGCACGCTACTTTTATATCTATGGAAATATTATTATTATAATATTTTTGCATCTATGGAAATATTATTATTATAATATTCTTGTATCTATGGAAATATTATTATTACAATATTTTTGCATCTATGGACGTATTATTATTATAATATTCTTGCATGTATGGAACTATTATTATTATAATATTTTTGTATGTATGGAACTATTATTATACATATCTCTGCATTTTGATTTCTTTCCAGTAAGTCTGACAAACTATAATGTTGTATAATTATTCAGCAACGTATACCAGCGACCGATGTCTCCGATTTCGGAAAAAAAAGAACGGTTCCTAAGACAGTAACTTAATTTATTTAGGCTTACGATGATCCGCAGATGCGATGAATCGACGTCTATTCCAGCAGAAGGGCCCAGGGAGTTAAAACAAACATCATCTAGTTTAGTGAGGGGTTGTATCGGGTATACGCGATCTCGTGTAAACATGACAGATCGAGTCGAGCCACTCGAAACATCCATGAAGGGCTGGTAGTTTTCTTAACTCGAGTTGGAAGCTGCTGTCTCGTGTAAGACGGGTTACGACGTTCTTGACTCCAATTCATCCCAGCTTGTAGGCTTTGTGCATATTACTATATATATTTCTCCGGGCTTAACCATCGATAACATTTTTGTTCGAATCACTTACAATGCAATTAGTAATTCATTTTCAGTCAACGCTATACACGAGCCTATTGCGCGTTCATTTCCACGTACAATGACTTGACTTTTCTGTTACATTTGTGTTCCCGAAACGTAGTTACTTCTCGTGAACCGTACTAGCTTTTACTGTATGATCGATTCCTTCGTACCACAGACAGGAGTACGCGGAGCCCTGGAAAATATAATAATGCCTTTGCACTAGATGTGAGTGCAGGGTCTCAGAGAAGTGACATATGCAACAAAAATCGAATAATCAAGACGGCTAGTTCGAATACTTGCGAGAATTAAGGAAAAGTATAGGCGTTTTGCTACTAGGTGACTGCTTTCCATCTGCTACGCTATTCTTCCAATCTCCTGACGCATTTGTCTCCTATTCGTCTTATGCAAATTTTTCGTACGAAATAAAAATTCTGTTGCACATAAAGCGAAGGAAAGAAGTGGCGATTTCTTCTACCGCGTGCAACCGAAACTTCCCTTGGAATGTTCGTCACAGTGGCTTGGGAAAGTGAGTGGCGCTCTCGCGAAGGTACTCCCGACGGAAGTTACCATGTGTACAAGATTCGGGGTGGTCATTTAACGGCAGTGAAAGTGGTTCATGTCCTCTGCGGCTACGAATCTCAACAAGGAGCTTCGATTCCCAAGGCTGGCGCCAGATTAGTCCGCGTCTGTTCGAAAGATGAAATGTCTGGCCGGCTTTTCCTGCCTAAATTCGTTTAGAAGTGTTCGACCTGCAAACCGGCTTCCGTTCAACCCTCCAGAGACGAACACTCGAAGGGTCCAACGATACAGATATATATATACATATATACATACTCCGAAGAATCGACGGATCTATCTGTCGACTTGCAAGTCACACAGAGGCAGACAGCCGGTCGTGTTTTCTTTCGAATAAGATCTTCGGGAGAGGGAAGTTTATTTACACGTATCAGGCCTCCTGCTGTCTTTACGATCATCCACGAGTTGCTTTATATTAACCGGACCGTTTAATGGTTTAACGTGTTTCCACAGAGCGAACGAAAGATCTCCCGTTGTATCGTTTGACATTCGAGAATTGGAGATTATTATAGGCGGACATTCGTTGTTACATGTTTAACCATAAAATTCTATACAGTACTTTAATTTGTGATGTATTTTCCTGTTTTCGTTTGATATTAAAGACGGAAAATATGTTAATGTTTCAACCGTTCAATCCTTCCCGATAACATTGGCCAATAATCATTACTTCGTTTTACTGGAATATTGGCACGAACATATTTTCCTGCAAAGTACACCTACATATACCTCTATGCAAGGCATCTCCAGCACGCCTCTCCCTTGCACAACGCGTAAATCGAATTCGCACAATCAAGCCTATTCGTCGTAAAGCAATGCTTCGAAACGTGCGAATCGTTGCATTCGATGCAGTGGGCACGCGTCGAATAAACTGTCGCATACTTCTTCCCCGGTTAACCCGTTATCATTGCGCACGGCCTCGCCAGAGCAGTGATGTGGGTATCGCTCGAACGAAGGCCCATCATACCTATACGTTAATTAAATTTCGTCAGCAGTTTCTTCTGAAATCTGCAATTTCGCGGCTTTATCCGCGGCCGTTTTCGGGAAGGAAGCGCACATATTGCGGATAATGCTGTGTCCCGCGGATGCGTCGACCGGAGAAATACAAAGGCAGTCAATAATGCGTGTGATTTGTGCAATAGGCGCCTAGTGCACGTGCAGCCGGTGCCGCGCAATTCAACGCTCCAAAATCGTTCCACCTCGAAACATCACCGATGCACATGTGCGCCCACTGCGATATCCGGGCCGAGTTGCATCGTCCGCGTCCGTGTTACGTGCATTCGTGCTCGTCATTACGTGCAGCGCTTGCTCGATACGTATCCAGTCATTATCTCCCTTCCATCGGGATCATTTCATTGGTGACGATTTTTGCGGTTAATCGAATACAATAGGCAGTTCGCGAAAAACTGACGGGTACACACAGCTAGCAATTCTTCATCCGCCGTTTTCCACCCATTGTGCTCTGTTGTACGCGGTTGCCGGTTGAGTTAATTATATGCTACATCTAATTAGTCGGCAGCTTCGCATTTATATCTTACAGTAACCGACTCGTTCGGTAATAGTACCTATGTTATTTGTAATGCCGCATTGCCGTGAAATGTATGTTTAAATAAATATATTTCTGTAAAGGGAAACGAAGTTTATGACGCACATCACTATCGTAATTAATGAAAATTTGAACACAGGGTTGTTTACTGTTCGCAGTTATTAACAGTTATTAACAGATGTACAACGATTGTACCTGTGCAATATTTCGTGCGCGATAACCATTCCAATTGAACATTGCAATGCGACAAGAAGCGTCCGCGGCATCGCGGTGCCGTTGCAACAAAATTTATCTTCCCGACGATTGTTTCCTTGCCCGCGTTATTTATCACTGTACCGCAATTCGCCAGTTTCACGCTTGAAACGTAGCGCCGCGCGTGCTGCATCGAACGAAGCGATCGGAAACGAGCTGGACGGTTAAACATATTCGAGTATGTGCCGCAGTTGCACGGGAACGTGAAGAAGATCTGGAAAATTGAGTCGTTCCTCGTATATCGTTCGAGCGACGCGATAATTAACCGACGGTTCTACCAATTTCAACGAGTCGCCCGTGCACAGGAATGCGACGCAATGATCTCGATTGTCCTGCAGGTTGAAACGATGGACCAGTCGTCCGTGCGGAACGAGGGGAACGATCGCACACGTCCGACGGATGGACGATGCACATGCAAGCTGTGCACGGAGGCGCCGCTGCATCGATGCACTCTCCACGTTTCGCGCTCGTGCCGGTTGCACGCTGATCGCGCGGCATCGAAGATAGGGGATAGGATACATATAATTATGGAGGGACTGTGCTCCATTTCACACATCGCGCACCGCGTGACCGCGTCGCACGGCCAACGCCTCGGCATCCTGCTCTCGACGCGTTTCGCATTTGCGTTCCCCTGCACCCGATTGGACCGCTGCGGATTGTACGCGACTTGCGCCCGAAAATTTGTTGACTTCGCTGGGAAGTTGTATATATTCGATTTGCAATTCTTCGGATGCACAATTGATCGGAAGTTCGTCCAACGCGTGGAAACTTTCGCTCGTGTTTTAAAGGGGCAAGGGATCAACGGTGGGTAGTTCGGTTGTGCCCTTTGAACTGATGGTACGATTTATATTCTGAGGATTAATACTTGACGTAATAACGGGGGGGTCAATTTTTTCGACGTTCGATTGACCTCGTCGCGTTTAATTCACTTTTACAGCGGAGCCTGTTCGGCACGGCTCTGTGAATCTCACTTTTATCCAGCGTATGGAAGACGGCAGTTAAGATAGATGTATCGACAGCGTTGCAGCAATTGCAGAACTGCGGGGAACAGTAAACGCGACAGACGTTCGACGATCGTGCACGCAAACACACACGCGCGCGCGGGCGTGCATGTAAAGCGATTGAACAGCGAATGATTCAATTTGTCAGACCAATGAGTTTGTCAGGTGGTACTCCATGCCAGGGTGTGCGACGCGTAAGAGCTCAAATTGGATTTGATTTAACGCCGCGCGTATTGCCGCGCATTACACACTAGAAATATCGTAAATCTCTCGCGCCCCATCCAATCGCCTCTCCCGCAATTCACAATAGATAAATGCAGTATTTGTTAACGGTGCGAAGCTTCAGTCAGTTTCGTCGAGATCGTTTGGAATTTTGCTAACACGCGTGATCGATTTCAACGCGTTGCACGGCCGAACTGAATTTTGCATTACGGTGGATGAAGCAACGTTAGAGTTATCAAACTGGGGAAAAACACCGGGTTCTAGTGAATCCTTTATGTAGACCGACATGTAGATGTGATGAAACATGAATATTCCTTAGTAGGTAGATATCTGTTATTTAAAAGTCAACATATCAGAAATGATGTAGCTAATGTATCCTTGTATATATTATATGTTGTTTGCCCAACGAAAACAGATATTATTAAAATCAGTTACCCGCCTACTGGTTTCCAACTGAGACGATAGAAATCATCATTAATTAGACATTAACATATAATGCAGTTCAAGAACGGCTGCACTTGTGGCATCTGGGTAAAAGCTATGAATACTTCCCGCACGAAACCGATTAATAACTGTGCGCTGTTAAGTTTACATTACTTTCCCATGCTAAACGTTGCAGGGATGTATGGAAAATTTCTATTTCCCGATTATTCGACATTGGTACTCCCGCTCTCGACGGTGTTGTTTCCCCGTGGAACGCCGCCGAACAACATTACCGACTAGCTGTTCGGCTGACTTAATTAAATGGCTTAAGTCCTGACGAAAATCCGTGGGTCGATACGGCTGCGGGAAAAATATTTCAACTGGATTAAGGACATAAGCTTTAGAAAAAGGTTACGAAGAAGGCCGGCTGCCGGCAGCGGTATAAATTCTAATGTGGCGGTATTATAATTGCGCGGTTTACGTTCCACGTTGGCCAAGGGCTGCACCGGGGCCAAATTAGCAACGATCATTATTTATGTCTCGCGAGGAAAAGGGGTTAAAATAGCCACTCGTTGCCGTACAGTTCCTCTAACGTAGAAGACAAGGGGTTGTTACAGTCGAGGAAAGGGAACCCCGAGTCCTAGGCATTATTTATGCGAATGAAACCAGTGGCGAATTAGGACCACCGATATGGCCGCATCCTTGTGAAAAATAAGTAAAGGCCAGAGGGTTCATTCGCCAGCTGGACTTCTAATTTTTTTGGTAAATCGTGATTTATGGTATACTTCGTAGATACAAATTACTCAGTCTTGAATCTCGCCGTAAACATTCTAGTATCCTGCGATTAGTATAACGTCAATGCAATGTATATATAATACATACAGACGTGTGTAATTAATGTAGATATTGTCATAAAACAGTATACACACAGTTTTCGTTTACGGGAATCAAATGGAGGCCATAGATATTCGACGCACGTTTATAGCTGATAGTTTTCCCTAATCGTAACACAGTATTGTGCAATCTATCGTATCGTGATGCAGGGAACCATTGGAAAAGTAGTAACATTGGGCGATCAAATTATTTTTTATTTTTTTATAATTATTTAAGCGAATACAAACACGTGTATATTTCATGAGCGATTATCCAATGTCGAAGCCTGGATAATGAGATTTTATTTCCGTACCAACACAAAAAAACATTTTCCCAGCCACTGTTGCCCTAATAGTTCGATCGCCCACTGTGAAGTATGTAAAAGGAAAGCTGTCTCATGAATGTAAAAATACAAACTACGAGATCTTTTTACCAGTCTACCTAGAAATCTTGATATCCTATCTAATACATGACACGTCACATTGTAACAAGTCGTTAACATTGGACAATAACTGAGAAGCTCGCGTTCAACGGATCAAAATGATTCTACGCTCCGCGGCACATTTCCTGAAACGCGTCTTTCGCCAGCACACTTTTTCATCCGTCGTGCAAACATAAAATCAGGTTTGTCGTTTCGATAACGCAACTAGCGCGAGTTTTTCAACAAACGGCCCCGGACAGGTAATTTATAGGGCACCGTGACATTCTGTCTGGACTTTACAGCGCGCTTTATGGCGCGATGCAAACAAGACTAACTGATAAGTAGCTATCTACCATGTTAAACATGTTATCCTAACGTGTTACAGACATGTCTACGCCGAAGCACAGATAAGCAACAAGTGTGCAGTTCACATCGAGCCGTTTGGGAAAAGGTATTATGTGCTCGCTATACACACTAATCGTCCCCTATTCCCACCCCGCTCCACCCAGCATCCCTGTGGACCACCCTCCTTTTTTCGGTCGAACCGCGCTGAATAACAACCACGACTACCGATATGGAACGACGTTTTAATCATAGAACGAGTGCACCCACTTTTGCTCCAGCTTCCATATTTCGTCATGCGAATATTCGCTGACATCGAAGAGCGGACGTCCCATTGGAATGACGAACGATCAGGGAAATGTTCGATGCTTGATCATTTCAGCGAACCCTATCCCGTATAGTGCAGAGATTTTACTGTAATTGCGATTGAAAGGGACGGAATTTGTATTAATGTTCGCATGAATGGGTCGACGGAATGACGAATAGAGGGTTTGACAGATCGGCATGATGCATGCGAACGAAATTATTATTAATTTCAATCCGTCTTTACTTATCGCTGCGCATAATTTCTCTTCGATTATTAATTAACTCTTCCCCGAATATTTGATTTCAGACGGGTGCCCGGTGCGTCGGTTGTCTCGACGAAACGAAGGGAATTACGAAGACAACGGAACGGGAGAATAATCGCGGAAACCCTCGAAAAGCAGTATTTCACGGAAATAGCCGATGAAGCCTCCTTATGGTCAGCAAATATAATAAAGTTGGGGTCCATATATACGTGATTATGGTCTCGGCGAGGCAGACCCTAAGAAAAGCAACGGCGTGCTGCACACCCCGTTGCGGGCCAAGGGAACTGGGGAGACGCGTCCCGACCTCGTCATATTTTCTGATTTTTCGCCAATAAACCCCATTACTATTTATCAGGCTAATGCGTCCTCATAACTCCCATTAACAACAATCTATACGGTCCCAGGCATTAATAGCCCAGTGTACGTATACCGTGGGTAAATCTTTTCGCGGGAGAATGGCTCTTCTTAATTCTGTAGAATTTTATCTCGTGAAAGGATCAAGCTCACGACCGATATAGGTAGGTTTTATTTATTTCTAGAGTAGTATGCAGAATCGAATTGATTTATTCAAGATCTATATTCGATGTACGTGCAAGGGTGTTAGATATGTAGAGAAATTTAAATTTTGTAATTCGTATATACCAATGTATTTATTGGGCAGTTTGTACGTTGCATGCGCTATGGTTAAACAGTTAAATGAAATAATGAAAACGTTGAAACGGTTAGCATCTACTAACCTGGTTATTAATTTGCAAAGCGACTTATTTAATTTAGAATTATCTATTGTCCACTAGTTAACTTATGATCAGTGTTGCTTTCCAATGAAATAACACACTTATGTTCAACAACTTTTGGCCAAAAGTGTCACAGGGCCTTAATTAATTATTAAGCTGCTCGATTAAGGGGGCCAAGTTTAAGCCAAAAATATGTGTGCATAGATATATATTGTACGTTCTATATTTCCACGAGTTTTCCAGACGTGTATCGATTCAGCCAATTGCAGCATTGCAGTACATAATTCAAACACGTTACGCACAGTCTGCTGGCTTTTGAATTACCATGTACTTGAACGGGTATCCTACCTTCCTACCGATTTCGTGAAAAAGAGTTTCCATATGGCGCTCCAAAAACACAGCCCGTGCATGTTTTTTTCTTCGACAAGTGCTTCCAGAAATTCTTGAACAAGACCAAGTAGCTCCCCTTTGAAATAAACAGCAATGAGTTCTGAGTCATTGGTAGTTCGATACTTCTGAGCATCTGTCACGGTAGGTCTATAAAAATAGGTAGGATCATAGCGTGTTTGCCAGCGACCCTGAACTAGACTAAACAGTGTCATAGGTCGTGTCAGCCGTCCCTATATGTGTAGATAGATATAGATATACATAAACACGGGACGAGGGGTCTTCGGCTGGTAGCAGCCACTCGACTACTGTCTGTTTCAAAAGTTGTTAGAACATAAATAATTCCTTGGAGGACTTCGGGGCTGATATCATCAGCTTGTTTGTTTTTCTAGGATGATAAACCGGTGGTACGTTCTTGAGTTAACGTTACATGTGTAATTTTAATAACTTTAATATTTATGCGTCAAGTATTTTCCAATTTGGTCACGTTACTGTGCCCTTTCTTTGCTCTCCTATTAATTATGAACTTCATACTTTTGTCATTCGTCATTTCTGTCATGCGTTGAATTTTTATTTCAGTTGGACATCTACGTATATTCCCGCCGCAGCTTAAGTTTCAAGATTTTATATCTATGGTTTACTTGCGCTTTTATTCAACTATTAAACACCTGCATGGTAAGGGACGAAATAAAAGGGCGATGCCTTTTTTAATAGGATCGTGTGTTTCGTCGAAATATTGCTTCTTTCACTTCACAGATGTTATTCTACAAAACCTAATCTGTCTTCTAATACAGAAGCCAATTGAACATTCGACAAACTAAATAATACATTGATATAAAGATTCAAATAAGTATCATTATATTAATACAAATTATTATAAATATATATTAATACAAAGATTCAATAAGCAGATGCTATAAATAAATGGATACCTGTCTCTATCTGCTATTAGACACCATTAAACGAATGCCTCGTGCGAGGTACTTTCCTCGCACCTGTGTCCGTCTCGCTCGGTTCAAGAACGCGGATGAAAAATGTAGGGATACGTAAGCGGGACACTGTCGAAAGCTGGCCCTCGAAATTTCGAAAGCTTCATTTCAACCATGATAAAAGAAACGCCGCGAAGGCGAATAAAAGTTGGCGACCGCGACGATGCCGAGGCTCGGCGCGGCGAAGTGCGGTGTAATATAAATGTCGTAAAATAGGAAGCAGGTGAATCGTATAATTCGCGAGGGAGGCCAGGCTCGTCGAGTAATTCTCAGCCAGTGCTGCGACGCCGGCCCTCTTTCTCCGCGTACGCGTTACCCACCAGCCACCACGTACGACGACCGCATCGCACACGTGCTGCTCATATCGCCCTCAACGCGAACGTTCCACCGGAAGGGGCGAACTTGCCGTAATATACGAAGAGAACGCGGTCGCATCGCGATATCATTCGGCCCCCGTTGTCTTTTTCCTCTCGCGGATACGATGAATGCATCGCGAGCAATAATTTTCTGCGAGACCCGCACCCGTTCGGGGACGAACATTATCCATTGCCTATGGCGTGGCGAGCGTCACTCGCGGACACTGATCTTTCCGGTAATTTTAGTATTTTTCGTTTGGTTTTGGCCCCAAGACCCGAGCTCGCGAGTTGCGCGAGATTTTTTTCTCCATACGTCGGCCCTATTAACTTCATGGTAGTTACTTCGTGCAGCACGAACGGTGACCAAACGGGCAATCGAATGCGAAGGATCTGCATTAATACTTATGCAGGAGAAACTCGTCGATAACGCACACTCGTACGTCTACAATAGCGCGCCGCGGCGCGGATATTTGATAGCGGCGTGGATCCACGAAAAAATCGCTGACACCACCTGGGAGTCGTTTCGTTATCGTCGCATATTTGGTTTTCCCTGCAGCCCCCTTCCACCTGCGCCGTTAATGCCGCAGGTATCCTTCGGTAAACAACGAAGCAGCAGGTTGTTCAGATTTTATTTGTCGAGCACAGCACCGCCCTTCTCTCTGGCTTCTCGCTTATCGTCCCCGAACGCATTGAGTGGCCGTCGCTTCCTTCCTACCCCGGCCCCGCCAGAAATCCGTAGACGGCCAAATATTAAACTTCTCCCCTTCGTGCGTACCGATAACGGGAGGTCCCGGTCCCGCCGCCCGCGATACAATCTTTATTCCCCGCGACTATAAAATTTTACAATCACCGGACAGGGATTTTTATCGACTTGGCTGCCCTCGTCGCTCCTTTTCTTCGCGCCACCCGCGATCCCGTTTGCACGCGGTATACCTTTTGTATTTAAACCGTCGGAATTTTAGGGGGTTCGACTGCAAAGAAAATGGAGCGCAAAATGTGCAACCGTGTTGTGAAATTTGATTGACTAAAGATTGATTTCGTTGAACGGAAAATAGATCTTTCGCAAGTGGGTGGGGGACGTATTACGAGTATCAATTTCCGCGTGTTAAATGTCGTGTTGGGAGCTACGTTATGTTAACCGCTGATTGCATCCAACGATTGCATCATTGAGGAATATAAGGAAACGTATACAGTGGTTGTCAAAAGTTCCCGGTCAAATAGCGATCTCAATGTATCTCGTGGAGAAACACGAATAACTTCATTGACCCAAATGACTCAACAAGCGGTAACTTTCTAAACCAATACATCTTCAAACTGATTAAATAATTTCCAACAACCATCGAGATCAGCTACATTACAGGTAAGTGCCCAAGACACCTGTCTATAATGTTATTTTTCGCCAGCGTCGTTCAAAGATACGTAACAGGGCATTACAACCATCAAGATTAAAGTAATTTCAGCGAAGCCGAGCGCAAATCGAGCGAACGTTACAGTGAACACGGTTCGCCTCTGGTGCACACCGCACTCGAATTCTGCGCCTAGCGTCTCAGAATTGGTCCTCGCCTTTCGACCGCTTGGACGGACCACTTGGAGGTCGAGGTAGCCATCGTTCCCGATACTTTTCCAGCAAACGAAACGAGGGGCCGGCAAACGACGCGGGTGATCTTCCGCTTACGATCGTCGCTTACCACCCCTCCCCGGCCTCCCCGCCTCCCCTTCGTCCATTAGCCCGCGTCCCCGAAAATTATTTGCGACAGAAGGACAATAGGTGAGCGCGCGGCAAACAAGTTAGCAGTCGCCTGATTCCGCGGAGTGGCAGCCCCATAATTGTTACGACATAACCTCCAGATAATCGCATCTAAAGTTTCAGGACGTTTCGCGGAGTTAGTTGCCGGTTTGCTTGGAGCTGGGCATTTAGCCCGTATTGTCGTGCATATGCCGAGCGTGGATCTACACGCTCGGAGGCCTCTTTGCCTACAGGCTCGTTCAAACGGAACGTACGTGTTCCTCTGGCTGTCGGCGCTGAGGCTTGTACCTTCTACACGCAAATGTCCGTAATCCGTTCACGGGCGAGCTGCCCGCCTCCGCTCCGGTACAATGCCCTGTTACTTGAACTTGCGCCTCATTGTGTGCCGCTAATACGCCCCCGAATCGCCCGCGATTCGGACCACCGACGGCCCCGTCCCCGCAATCCCTGTCGTTATGTTAACCGCCGCGCGATTTCTGCCGAGATTCGCGGTATTGAATTCGTGGCGGACAAAGGGGAATTACGCGTCACCCGGAACGACAACGTCGTACGTCAGCGGTCCGCCATTGTCGATAATCCGCGACCCCGAGACGCGAACGCGCGGGGCGGGTTCGCGGTTTTCGGGGTCCAACGTTGCTCGCTCGGGCCAAAAAAAATCGTCGGCGATTTTTTCGTACGGTCTCGTTCGCACGGACGGGTTGCCCCGATCGGTACACTTGATGCCGTGCAGCGAAAATGGCAACTGGGACACGGAGAGTGACGCACGGAGGCATGCACGAAGCGACGATTAATGCGAGGGCGAGCGACCGCACGAATTAACGCTTGTTTCCAAAAGCCCTAACGTGGCCGCGACAATTCTTGAGTGCTGTCTGCTGCAGAGGCGGTTAAAGAGAACGGCCGGAAGCGGGGGAGATCGAGAGAGAGTGAGAGAACTATAGCAGCTACCCCTTCCATAGCCCGTTCTACCTCCTTCCTACATACCAACCCCTTTCTCTGACCCCGGGGATGCGGAGCAACCACGTTAAACGTTGGTAATGTTAACGTAAATAGATTATAACACTCTGTTAAGCAGGCAGGCAGACTCGGGCCTCGACTCGTGCGAATTACTCACGGATCGCGTGACACGTTCCCCTGTCCTGCCAACCGCTGCTTTTGGCTATCAACCTACGTGCTGCACGCGTCGACGACGCTGTCCTGCCACCCTCTGCGCCCTGGCTCGTCCACTTCCCACCATG
Source organism: Nomada fucata (assembly GCA_948146005.1). Classification (NCBI taxonomy): domain Eukaryota; kingdom Metazoa; phylum Arthropoda; class Insecta; order Hymenoptera; family Apidae; genus Nomada; species Nomada fucata. The sequence goes on from OX411275.1 coordinate 14,628,998, forward strand.
TAAACGCGGTGTCGTGTTTTGAAAACGCCGGCAAACGAAACCGTGCTCGCTGCGATGGAAATTGTCCCGCCGCCCCCCCCCCCTCGGTTTTGACGTTTCTTGCTGTCCTTTTTTCCAAGATGACCAGAGTCCCGTGCTGCCTTCGTTACGCACACGCGAGGCACGACAACGTTTCGCATGGGGGCGGATGGTGTTTTGACGTTGACGAGATACGCGTCGGAACGCTGCTGTTGATACCATGACGCGGCGCTGCCGGTCGGCACGAGCGACGCGGAGAATTAGTTGGTCCCTCCGTGAGATAAGATTTCCCGGGGAGTTCCATTCGAATCCGACGTTTCGTTTGTAATAGGCCGCGCACGTCGGACAACGTTTTCCACCGAACGCATTCTTTCCTTGACTATCAACCGGCGACGTTTTATCGCCGGGTACGTCAAGCTTGTCCACAGGCCGCGAGAGTCAGGCATTATTGCCTTCCGCAGTTGTCCTTTCGGATGATTACTTCCGGTTCTTGGCATTCTCACGCACGGCTGGAATATGTGCGCAATAACTCGGTCGTAACGCTTTTACGATGGGACGTCTCCTTCGGAAGCTTCGTTCAGCCGTGGTACATCCGGTGGCATCGATTCGAAATTCGATCTTGCTTTTCGAGGTTCGTCTATTTGCCAACAGCTTTTGCAATTTCTAACGATTGCTTCCAGAAAAACGTATATGACGATTGGATTTAGATGTTAGATTGGAGATATTAGGTTGGATTATAGGTTCCGGCAGAATATGTTCGCAGATGCTTTGGCAAAAGTTGTCGCCGCGAAATATTTGATTTTGCGTCATATCTATTGACCCTCGCGGTGCTTGTCGTAAAATAAAAGCGGTGCATCGGTAGTTGTATAATTAAGAGGCGCAGAATAGTCTAAGGAAAACGTCTAGCGATTTTGTATTAATAAATTTTCGTAAACTTTGGCTTATTATTATTATTATTATGCAGTTTAATTTGCCTTCCCCGAAGCATCGCCAATCTTTTTACTGACCATAATTTAACGATCCGACTTGTCACGTTTAATTGCAGATTTTTTTATAAACACAGATAAAACGTTGTAACATTTGTCAAAATAACGCCATTGGTTTGAGCTACATCAGACATGCATCAGACAGAAAAATATAGATACGGTTCAATGGGCCAGTTATTAATATACCCATCACTCTCGGATGATTTACGAATAAAGCTTTTTCTCACTCAGACTTCCTTACTCGAACTTAAATTACTTTTACCTTGCCAACAATTTCCAAAAAGGAACTTTAGCACAGTCGCATGCGAAACTTTCTTGCAAGGTACGAAATGTCGATCACCCTCTGCTTTATAGTTCCTTAAAAGGTGGCGCGTTTACAGGCGCATGCCCATTCCGTTGTCCTGTTTTTCACACATCGCGTAGTACATCCACGTGTCACGCGTCTAATGCATTTGGCCCGCTGGGGGAGGAAATCATTTATAAGCTATAAATGCGAGTTATTGACCCGCCATCCCCCTTACGTGCCAATAAAACTGTACTTTGTCCCGGCTAGACACGACCAGTCACTTCAGTTACTCTCCTGCCCCGAATTCTTTTATCTCTTATTTACAACTCCTTTATTCGCCGATTCCATCTCAATCAGGCCCAGCTTCGTTCTTCAGCGCCATTGAGTTACGGGTTCGCCGCCCTAAAAATAAGGTTTGCCAGGATTAAGGTCGTCCCTTGGATCCAGTTTCCGCCAGTCAAATGCCGGGCAAAGTTGCGGTCGCTTTGTGAAATTTCGCATCTTCGTGCCTCGTCCTTGCGCTCTGCTCGACTCGATCTAGCTTAATTGTTTATCAGTTATAGATTGTATGTATTACATTATGGGGTAATGGTGAGAAATAACACTCGAATTCACGCCTGTCAGAAAACTACGATGTACATTGTACATTATTCGTATGACTTGCATTGGAATTTTGTATGCGACGGATTCCAATTTTCTCGACAGTTGATGGTATTGAATGTACGGAAAATGTATCTTGCATAAAAAAAATGAAGTGTCGGTATGGCAACGTGTAGAGCAACGTAAAATCCTGGACAATATTTTCAGACAGTTACTCCTCATTTTTCATTAAAAGGCTAGATAAATACAGTGTGAAGTCTAACTAATGCGAAGAAGAGTCGACAGAAATACAATTATTCTAAATCTAAATGTTAATTTTAAAATTAAATTTAAAAACTTATCGTTTTAATATTTCCTAAATCTGTTCGTCCAATTTCTTATAGTAATATTGGTTAGTCATTGTTTCAATTGTTCGAAGTTTGACACAGAATTATTTTCGTCCAAAGTACATCTATACCTATAGCCGAATCTATATTTCATTCGTTCGTATTAATTATAATCCATCGCCATTCAGTTTGTACCGTTTTATATTACAAACAGCTCCAAACCCCCACGCAGCCGAACTACAAATAGCAATGGGTAAATAAAACCGTCACTTTTTCCGATATTCTTTTCCTCTAGGTACATGCATTCACCCCCGAGGATACATTCTCAACTATTGGTGCTCGTTGTGATACCACCACCACGATAAGCAACTGCAAAATACAAGTCGGAACGCATAATATCTGCATTTCGGTATAGATTGTCTGCGTACCTTGCCTGGTGTCTGCGGATCACAATAATTTCGATATTGCCATCCGTTCCCGTTGATCATTTCGCTAAGTACTGCGTGACGGCTGAATTTTTTACGGATGTGCAAGCAATATCTATTGTTGGATATAACAAAAAGAGGGGAAAAAAAACGAAACACGTGTATTTCGTGTTCCTCTGCACCCCCTTTTCATCTGCTTTGGCGCATACGTTTCTCCACGGTTGGTCACGCCAATGTTCTATAAAGTGAAACACTCGTACCTGAATGCCCCCCCCCTCCCCTCTCATTTACCTGCACTCGTGCGTTATCCTAACGTTCGGTACCTTGATTCTCCAATATCTTCATCCACCCTCGTTCTCGTGTAAACGTACACTTGCAACGCTCTTCGTACTCGATCGCAATAACAGAAACTTTACCCAGACGTAGCTTTAAACATATCTGATGTTTTATGAAGATCGGCGAATAAACTATAACCTGAATAATAATAGACAGTCAAAGACATTTCGGAAATCGTTTCACAGCACATAAAGCATTACGTACGTTGGTTACTATAGACAAAAATTGTCTTCCTCCCGTATGAAATGTTACCTGATTACCTTGTTCCATCGTTTTACAACGACTACAATTGTTCGTAAATTATCAATGAATTTGTTGATCGTGCGTTCTCGAAAATAAATTCTCGGCTTCCGGGAGGCAGCGCCTATGAAACGAAAGGGGACCAAGCTCCTCTCAGAGGGGCACACATACGACGGGAAGAAAGTGCGGGGCAAAAAGAAAGTCGGCCCGGGCTGTTCTCGTTCTTCGATAAACCGCCTCGATATTTGATGTCGCCCGACCAAAAGGAACGGCGAAACCAAGTTTTTAATTTGGCGCGTGTCACGTGACAGGTTGGACGAACGGCAGAAGAGGATTCGAGAACGGAACGAACGAGCGGGCAGCCAGATGAATATCTCGCATTGTCTGCGTTTCAATGGATACGCCCGACTCTCTATTCCCTACCGTTTTTTCGGCGTTATTTTCGGTGACAAATATTATCGTGTCGAACAATGTGATCGCCTTCACTGAATGCTCCGGCTCCGCTGACGTTCCCGCACCGGCGGTAATCTTCGACATTGTTTCTCGGGAGCGTGCCCGCGGTCATATTGGAATTGCTAATGTTCCAGTCTACTGCAACCTGATGAGAACCCAGGACGGACTGGATTTACGTTGACGAGAATTACCATCCGACGCGATCGAAACGGGAACAAAGGATCGATCTGAAATTGTTGAACGGAACATTGTCGTCCGCGATGGAAGTTCGAACGTTCGAAGGGCCGTCGCACGCCCGAGGATTCGATCGATTCGTTTCACGATTTTCGTCGAGTAATTCGTTCCGCGGGACACTCGACAGAATTACGCTTCACCGATACATCCGGCTGTCTTATCGTTGAATTCGAATATTCGTACAATTATGAAGCGCGACGGAGGATGTCAGCGCCGTTAAACATTAGGGGATGATAAGGCAGCGGCGCGTAGATTTAATAGCCGATCCAATGAAACAAAATGAAGGCTTCAACCACCACGAGCATGGACATTTATCGAGATTGCAGAAGGTATGGTTATCACGGCGAGGAGAACGGAGGATTCCATTCAGCCGGTCTATCGCCGGGGGCGCCACGACGATGGAACGCGAGGCTGAACGACTGTCATTGTTGTCATTTTTACGGGCATTAAAATCGGTGGTCGGTTACCTTCCTCTGGCGAATTCCGATCCGACTAGTAATGAAAGTTCACGTCCTCTTCGTTCATGTGCATTACTGCCCTGAAAACAACTCGATGCCGCGGTTGACTAATCCCCGAAAGCCACGATATATTAACGCTGATAACAGCCCCAGATATTTTAAATCCAGAAATATCGTGGCCGGAAGATATTACGCTGCACTCTGCCCGTGACAACGCGTTCCCCACCTCGTTAGCAAAAATTGCGCAGTACTTAGCCTGTAAGTCCCAAGACCATCCCCCAATTCAGGAATCGATAGTTCTCGATTCAATCATACGAAACAGTTTCGTGCTCGTAAAGGTCTGCAATATTTTGCGTGCAACTCGCGTTTGCCACGTCTGCACAGTCTTCGGTCGTGTCAAATTTGCAGAATATTTCGAATAGGGACGACGAAGTAAAAGAAACGCGTGCATGGTGACGCCCATTCGATTTGCGGCAACCATAAAAAGAAAAAAGAATAAGAAATAAAAGGACGAATCTGAAGGGTACTCGAGTATTTAATAGAAGCGTATCGAGCAGTTCGAGGAACGCGGTTCTCGAATCAAAGCGACAGACATTCGAAGCGACAGAGAAGACCGGTCTCAGCGAAGACAACTTCAACCAGGAGGATGGTGAACCGGCAAGGGGGTGGCGGAAGGTGGATTGCGGCTCGATTCGGCAGCAGGGCCCCCAGGGCACGTCGAGGATCGAGAGACGCGCCATTTCATTCGCCGACTGCCGATATCGCCAGTCCCTTCCAAAATATCTCATTCCCAAACGCCCGGAGCTCTCGATGGATTACAAACCTATCTATTACTTCCCTGTCCTATCTCCCGGACGAGGAATCACGAACGCGACGTGCTGTCTGTTAGCGTTTTCGGTCTCTTCAAGATTCCCCAAAGAACGCTCTTTCAACGGCTTCAATCGCCGGCCGAGAGTCGCGGTGATTTTGGGCGAAAGACAGCTCGCGATTGGAGGACCTGATACAGTTTATAAGTAAAACCGTGCCAGGCTGCATGCTACTGGTCGCACGTATGGGCTAGTTTTGTTTCCAAAGGCATGTTCGGAACATGATTTGAAATGGAGACCGTCTCGAAAATTTTACGGTTCATTCGCAGTCAATAGATTATGCTTCCGGAGCTCGTTGAGTTACACGTACGTACAGTCGTCTTCCTGTTGCATCAGTGAAATGTCAACCTCGCGGTATCTGGCGAGTCTGTGGACGCGAAAGGGTTTTGGCGTGGTGGTTTCGCGTGAAATAACACCTTTTAAATGGACGATGAAGTTATTCACGCAGGAATCGTAGCGTATAAACGACTTAAGAATGACGCTAAATATTCTGAGCTCCACTGGTTTTGAAGTGAACGAATAGAACACAGGTGTCCACAAATTATTAATTTTTTATCACTGCAGAAAATCACGTGAACACATGAATAACCGCTTATCTTACACTCCGCTGAACAAGATGAGATTTAGTCTCGATTCTGTTCCTCGAGCAGTCATAGTACAAATAGAAACTCAGAGTAACAAAGTGTAACATAAAAACTGATGCATTGTCTGTTCGACACATTTCCACGGGCCGGACGACATTTCCCGATTTCTGATATCTCTTACCTCGGCGGAAAGTTGCTGGTTGGTTGCAACAAACCAATTCCACGAACAGAGAGCAAGGGAGAGAGAGAAAGAGAGTGAGAGAGAGCTCCATCTCGGTTTGCTGCGGCTCGGTCGGCTCAGCACGCGGGAAGAGGATTCTCGCTCTTCAATCCTCGACGGCGTTCTCGATGCGCTGTGTGTTGGTACACGAGAAGGGGCACAGGCATCTTTTTTTTTTCTCTCGTTCCTCTTTTTTTTTTCTTCTCTTTTTTAAGGGGTGGTGATGATGGGATACTCTCGCCGTGAAGAAGCCGGCATAAGCGCGGCGAGAAGCGGCACCTCTTAGTCTAATTGAAAAGTCGGCGGAAATTGAAAATTGCGATCGCGAATTGCGAGCTGCTTTAGGGAAAGCAAAGGGACAGAGTTTGCCAGCCACTGAAGAAGATAGATAGAGGGAAACGGGGGCGGGAGGCCGCGGGGGGGGCGGTTAACAGACGGGGTGTGGAAGATGTGCAAACGGAAGGGCGAGAGAACGCGGAGGAGAGGGTGCAGGCTAGCGTGTCGGTACACGGCAGAATGAAGATTCAGTGTTTTGTCTTTCGTTCGCCGGGAGATGGAAATGGTGTCGGAGGGGGTGCGAATCCAGTCCCGTATGGGGCATTCTTTTAAAGAGTCGTCAATTGTACCGTTCTATATGCTCGTTCTGAGGGTTGATTTCCTCGTGCCTGCATCCAACCATCCATTCAACCATTCATCTATGCATATAGTCTTCGCGCAGTGTGCGCCAGAACAACAACTTCGTTGCTAAATTCCTAGCTACCGTAACACCCCAACCACCCGCCCCCTGGCCGGCAAACCGGGCCCCGCACCACCCCCCCGCCACCCTCTCTTGCATTCGAAAGTACTTGGCGTTTGAAATGGGACTCTGTGTGTTCAGTGCATCGAGAAGGAAACGGGGGACGAATTGTAACCAGACTGTCTGTCGGAGGAACTATAATTATGCTTGCCGTAAGAATGAAGTGTCTTTGATAATGCTGTCTACGGACTCGTTAAAAGGTATCGTTCAGCGCGAGTGTACCTGCCGAATTGTTCCCAGAACAGAGGCGTCACTGAGGTTCAGTTTGTTTGAACGGGGAATCTACGATTTAGGGACGCAACGGCTTCTCCTGGATACGCGTTTATAAATCATTAATCGTTCTCGTAACCTTTTATCATTCTCGTATCCTCGTGGAGAAACCTGGGGCTGCCCTCTGTTACTTCGCGTCGAGCGGGTGTCGAGTTTTGCGGAGTATCAGAATTCAATATCGAACTATCTGTTCGAATTCTTAAGTTTGGGTGTTATAGTTTGTGAAACACGATTGTGCGTTTTCCAAACTCGAACTAACGCATTCTACATCGTATTATAATACGATTCCAATATTCGTTATCCATTTTGCATTTACACGTTTCGTTAGTAACACGTGGACTACACTTTGCGCATTTCCTTATTTCGCTATAAAATATTCGATACACAATTCTACGAGCTGCCGGCGATCCAGATTCGCCTAAAATCAATTCGCCAAAGTTAATTACATAATTCCGTACCCTTTAATTCGATCCGGTGCGTGGCTCGAAAGTAAACATTTGCATTTTCAACGCTGTAAACCCAGCCGCAACATCGGGGCAACGTTAATAGAGGCTGGGCGTATAAACCCAGATTAAGAACGCTTTATCAACGATATTTAATTAAATGATAAAAACTTACGGGGGGACATTTAGAAATTCGTCATCGCGCCGGATGTGATGTTTCGGCGGAAGACGTTGCATCCTTGATACATCTTGTTTACATAATATCCGCGTCGCGCAGTGCGATCTATCTTAAGAGTAAAAAGTAAATGCATCGCGAGCTAAAAATATACGTCCGTGAATTACAGGTTTTACAATAATTCGCGGATCTGTCCACTGTGCTTTACAGATAAACAGAAAGTGCGTCGCTTCGTTGTCACAAAATTCGTTAAACAAATTACAGTTATCGTGAAAAGTTAACGGCATTTCCCACCCCCGTCAACGTTCGTCCGAATTACCGGAAAACGTCAGACCGTTCAATTGATAGAGTCACCGCGATGCGTTTCGCCGATGCCGCGGATTAAAACAAAACTACGTCTTCGCGGGTGCGACGTTCGTCGTCGACGAATCGAGCAGCTTTTACCCCCGCGCTTGCGAGCTGACGCGCGTAATTACACGGCAGGATTAAAGCAACACGTCTGCCTGTCTCAAAACGACACACTCTGCGACACGTCGATGAACGTCTATCTGTCCCATCCTTTTACTTTCGCGCATCGACTATGCTCCCCGGTTTTGAGCTCAGATTTTCGTCGCCGCACTATTCATAAGCGCCGATGAATATTATTAGCAGATCGACATCGTACACTGTTTATAGAGTATTACGCCTTGAACAATATCTGTATTCAATATTACGCACGCATAACACATGATATGCGTATCTAACGCAAGTATATTCATGCACAGTGTGTGTTTCATTTAGCCACGCAACTTCTACAGGGTACTGGGTACATTATTTTCATAAAATCTAATGTATACTTGAAGGCATTTACTCTTGTATCGCAGAATTGGCAGCCCCTCTTATAATTTCACCCCTAAACAAGTTTTGTTCGTATCGTTGAACGTTATTATCAAATTCTCCCGTTCGGTTTAATCCGACGACGAACAGCTTCTCGTTGAGTAACACTGTTCTCGAAGCATCGCGTCGCAACAGTCATCTTGATATTTCCCATCGAACCCCTTCGCTCATCAGAAATGCAAAAGAAAGGGGCTAAATCAGCCGGCATGCAGTCGGTTAGTGCGGCGGGTTGTCGGGGCGTGGACTAATTGGAGATTCCCGACGCTGCCGCAACGAGAGTTCACGCGAATGAATTTCGTCAGCGACCTCTGCTCTTCAATTCCGGCCCATGGGGCAAACCGTCGGGTTCCGGCGCCGACTCTCGCTTCTGCATACGCGTTCGCCGGTTAAAGGGATGATCCCTGAACCGGGGATGGCTCGTAGTAATTTTACAGGCGGGCCGTAACGTATGTCGAGCAATAATTATATCGAGGCCCGTTTAAAGGTTCGCAGAAGGGCGGCGTTCCAAGTGAACGGTGAACGGTGAACGGTGGCGCGCGGCGCTGGGGTTTTAAGGTGGCGCGAGCGGCCGCTCGTACAGCAGCGGCTGGGGTGGTTTTAATCACAAGAGTCTGCCGTTAGGTAGGCTCGGTTCCACAGGCTTCTAGTTTAAACGTTCGTAGACTCTGAGAATGCGAATTGAGAGATAAAACGAGAAAGTTGTGTCCAGACACCGTCTCCCTATTGCATTGCTGTTTCTGTCCTCCCTCGTCGGCACGTGTACCCGGTCGGTTGTCCTCGTTCCTCGCCGCCGACCGTCTGCTCACGTACGCCGAACTCTCGTTCGTTCGTTCTCCTGGCCGGGCGCCCCTCTAATTTCCTTCGGAGTTTAGCTATGTGAACTACATTATGGAATAATTGCGCTGCTCGTTATTCTCGGCTTCTGTTTTCGCCGGGGGCCCGTCATTCTCATCCCTGTATAATAAAAGAAACAATCTGGCCGGTCTTCCGCGTGCCCGTCCCCGTTGTACGTGCGGGAATTCAACGACCGGCGTATGATCTGCGAGCAACTAAATTGAACGAGAACGAAGCGATGCCGGTGCGCTTTATACGGTTGCCCACCTTGAGCGATACAGAGTCGTAATTGCAGGTGCGCGAGATATACGTAGAGTGGAACGCGTGGTCGATGACAATTACAAGAGATCGGTGCTACGCGTGTATCGTAACTGCCGACGATTAACAATATCGATGTGAAAGTAAAAAGCAAGCTATGTTTCTGCTACGTCCGTTTCTGTCGGTGTTACATCAATCAGCTAGCGTTGCGACTCGCTTACGTTTCGCGTTATTTTAGTTGACGCCAGTACGTAGACGCGTACAAAGCGCTTTCGTAATTCTGATTTTGCAATCGGTGGCATAATACGCGTGCCCTTGTCCCGCAAGTATTTTCAAATACCGAAGCCCCGCTGTCCGCGGGACGATTCAGGGGTTAATTAAAATCATTTCTGGAAACGCTTTAGAACGCTTCCTCGGGCCCGGTGTGAAGAGCAGCAGTTGCATAACGGGGGAATACGTCCGACCGGGATGATCGGTCTAGGAGCAACCACTTTTATTGAATTGACCTTCATCAAGGATTTATCGCGGGAGCGACGGCTGTGGAGCCTCCAGTCTATTTTGGCCAGAACCGAAATGAGAATCCAACACGGAGGGAGAAGACGAAGGTATACCGTCGAAATAAACGGGGGGAACGCCACTTTAAACCTGCAATTGCATTGCCAGGAATCAGACCCATTCCTCTCTATCCTGCTTTCACTTGCCTGGATCGGACGACAGAGACCGGGGGCAGCTCGCACAGCGTCCTCCCCCCCCCCCCCGCTGCACCCCCCTTAGCCGCGACCCTTCGAGATTGCTGAGCTATTCTCGCGACTGAATGTTTCATTAAGGCCACCCGGTATTGCTCTTAGATAACTCTACGAGGGGTAAATGAAATTTCCGCCATCTCCGATATCGCCACACCACCGCCGTTGCCACCTCCACCGCCTTTCATCCACTAATACGCCCCCGCCGCCCCGCCGACGTCCGCCACGTTCATCGCAGCAGACCCGAGTCTGGGGTTTAATCAAAGGCCCATTGCTCGTTCGACGGAACGAACGAAAGCGACGAATTTAATGCTCGTCCGTTTGCCGCTGTCACACTCTGTAAGAACGAGCCGGTTGACGAACGAACGAATCGAGCCGCTGCTAGATGCGTCACGGAAAACGCTGTTGCTGTTTCCGCGACACCAGCGGAAACGCAGAGAGAGAGAAAAAGGGGACAGAGAGGGGCTCAGAAAGGGAGAGAAAGAGAGAGAGAGAGAGAGAGACAGAGGGGGGGTGAGCGACTCTGGGCACTGACGGCGTCGAAAGGCACAGGAGGTGGAGGAGAAGTTGGAAGGAAACAGAAGAAAAAAGCAAACACCCTGCAGCCAGCCGTCCGCCCACCACTCGTAACGATCTCGCATCAGCCGTCATCCGTTAAATTCATCCGGAGAGAGGACGAACCCTATGGAAAGAAGACCCGACACGACGCGAAAACCCGTAGAGCCTAGGCTGCGGGATAGGATAGGTGGGCGCTCTTTAGCGGAACACGCGAGCCCCAGGACGGGGGCTAGGGGGCGCATCGGAGAGGGCCTTCTGTATGGCCTAGATCGAGACGAACTTGAATGCTAGAATGTCAGAGAAATGGCGAATCCTCATTTGCCGTTTCCGCGAGTACATCCATACACGGAGAGGAAGGAGCTGAAGAGTGTGACAGGGAGAAGGACAGAGGCAGCGGAACAAGAATCGCGAGGGGAGTACGAGCGGTTACGGGAACGGACGCGAGAGAGAAAGATAGACGGACGCGGCGGTGGGACGGGGGCGGTGGAGGAGAGGAAGGCTTGCAATGGGGGAGGGAGAGGGGGGTGGAAAGGGAGAAAGGCTAGAAAGAAGGGAGAGAGAAACGCGAGACGCGCGCGCGTGCACGAGGCCTGTGTCTGCTCCGTTGCTGTCTGCCGTGCTCATTCCCGCGATCTTCAATTAATGAAACTCGGGTGCAGTCGCGTCGCATGTCAAATAAATATGTCTCCTGCCCCTCCTTCGTCTACCCGCTACCGCCGTCCTCCGCTGGCAACCCCCCAGCTTCCTCCGCGCGTTCCCCTGCACGACTCTCGTGTCTCTTCTCGACGCCCTTCTTCCCGGATCTTCCTCATCCTCCTTTCGATTCAAGCCCTCAGCCCGTTCCAACACTTTAACCCTTCCGCGTTCTCCACCCTTCGCCCGCGTCTTTAGACTTCAGCATAGCGGGCCTTCCTGATCGCCCGGCACGCACATACACGCGTCTCCTCCCGGCTGAATCCGCTCCGATCCGAAACGGGAATCACCGTTCTATTTGCACGTACATGCTCGTGACAGCCTTCGTCGTCGTGCCCTCAGTCGCGCTGTCGCCTTTCGAAAAATCAACGGGCTTTTGACGCGCGGCGTGTCGGTCGACGCGAAGCTTTCATTCGACGGATAATCCCGATTCGACCGTTCTCCGCGGCCGCGCGTTAAATGTCAGTTCGGTAGACTGTGGACGGTAGTCGACGACGGGGCGGTAACAACCGAAACTAGTGACACCGAGAAGCAGCGAGAGCGTGAGATAGCCGGATGCACCCTCGCGAGAATGGAATCGGACGCGCCCCTTTGCGCTATCGGGGGCAATTAATATGGCCCATCGGCGCGGACCGGGAAGACGAAACAAGGCGGAAAGCGTGGCGACAAGTCGGAGCTGGCTGAAGCAAAGGTGGCGGGGCCTTTCTGATTAATATTTTTCCGCCGCGGCGTGTTCCTCTCTTCAAAAAGGGATTGAAAAGAGAAGCGGGAGTAAAACGGCATAGAGAAGACGAGAAAGGTGAAGACCGGGAGAAAGACGGAAGGTAGACGCAGTTCGGTACACGGGTCGTCGACACGGTCGTATAATGTCGCTGGTGGCTGACAGTGTATCTCCCTCGACCGGCCACCAGAGAGAGATGCCACGAGCGGATGGCTGTCGTGGGGCTGGCGGGGATCGCGGCACAGATAGGATAGATAAAGAAGGGAACCGTGGCAGAGGGAGGAAAAGAAAAAGGAGGGCGCTTCGCGAAGATCTCTTTATTCTTATTAGCCCAACAGTGATTTCTGCAAAATTAAAATTGCCTAAGGAGGTATCATTTGCCTCCCTGTCGACCCACCCACTCGCCCCGCACCCTCACTTCCCCCTTTTTTCGTATCTCTCGCGCACTTCACTTTGGTTCGGCGTCCTTCTCATGCCAGGCACTTCTTTGCCTCATGCCAACCAACCAACCAAGCAGCCAAGAGCTCCTCTGATGTTGCTCCTACAGATAAGTGGTCGGCTCTTGGGTTGCCTGCCTGCGGGCACTATTGGTCGATGCGTTTTTCCGTCCTCCTTTCGTTCTTTTTTTTTTCTTCTCCTCTTCGCCCACTCCCTGCCACCCCTTACACCACTACGGCATCTCGTTCTTCCTCCGTTTGCGCCTCTTCCCAACCCCCCAGCCCCTCCTGTCCCGTATCGCGAGCCTTCTCCCTCGTCTTTCACCCCCGTGTTTACATTTTATTTTACGTCACGCTCTTTCATTATCTTTCTCATTTCCTTGGGATACCCGTTCGTTCGTGACAATTGTCGGAAATGGGGTGGAAGTCGAGGAGTCGATGGCAAGTGGTTCTTCAAGGCTCCTTCGGATCTGAATTTAAGAGCAATCGTTGCGTCGCGATGCTTTTCCTGCAATTTCGGCCCGCTCCCGGGGAAACTTTTGCATCTTCCATTAATATTTCTCGGTGCACGCGCGTCGTTCTGCGCGATCGAGAATTCTTGCGTACCGAGTGAATTATTCTAATGCGAGATAACAAACTGTCTCGGCGTGGACAAGTCGAAACCGCGTGTGACACTATTAGGATTAGTAGAAGAGGAGGACTTTTCTAATCGCAAGCAATTATTCAACCACCGGTGCCGCCGTTCGTAACAAAATTGATATTTTCGTTGATATTCACCAGTACGACACTATTGCGCGTTGCACGCCCCTCCTTAAGAAACTGGCCACCGTGTAACGAGCACTGAAATTTTTTGAATAGCACTGGGAGACGTTTTCAACAGCCCACCGGTAACAAATTACCACTATAATTTCCACCTCGTCTGCCAATATCTTGGTCAGGTTACCGGCATTTTCGACCAAGCCGGGGCCAAATCAAAGCGGCCCGACGACCATAGGAATCAGGGAATCAGGTACTTTGTAAAGGCAATCCGAGATTTTGGCTATCCTTGAGGAGCCACGTTGAACAGGATTACGGGCAGCGAGTGCCGGCGGAATTCTAGTCAATGGATGGACAGACGAGACGCTTTGACATCGAAAGGGTCGGGGCGGAGAGGGTATACGCTATCAAACATTCGGTATGCCACGGAATGTCTGGATTTCCTCGGCGAGGCGGGCCCCCCTTAACCGATAGACAAATTGACGCGGAATTTCATTCGTCTCACGCTCAATCGGCTTTGCCACTTTTCTCTTTCGCCAAGCCAAGCCGTGCCACCCTTAGCTAGTTCGTGCCACTCTGTCCGCAAGCGGTTTATCACCGACACTTCACAGATGCTCTGATTCCGAGCCGCAAACCGGTTTAAACCAACTACTAATTAATCCTTTATCGTCGGTGGGTGGGGATGAATTTGGAATACTGTGTTCCCGTTGTATCTTAGCAAGTTAGCAAGTGGTTCGATGCTTGGCATGTTTCGTTAAGTGCCTCTATGCAGGTGTACGTACGTGCCACTTTAAAGAAACGGTTTACGTTATTCGCACGACGTGGGAACAGAGAATCGTAGTTTTAGAAATTGTTGCATTCAATTCATGCTTCTCGACCTTTATGAAATTTTGCGACGTTGGTAGGAAACAGTACAATAGTAGACACGTATTTGCTCGTTATCGATTCTTGTTTGCGTTTAGGTGGTTTAATTTACGCTCCACTGTTCGGGACGCCAGAAATAATCTTGATCACAGGAATTTATATAAGTTAGTTTTATACGTTTGATTCAGTACTCTGCTAAACTCTAGGCGTATAGAAAGTTTTCAACGAAATCAACCGACGTGTGTGACGGTCCGAAAGTTTGCATGTTTCATTTATGATTTTACTGTCGCAAAGGTATCAACAAACCGGTCGCATAACGTAATACAATGGCAACCAGGGTTCTTAGTATATCACGGGGAATAGTTTTTTGTGAGATCAAGAGGAAAAATTATGCATGGTAATTGTTCGGCTTAAAAAACCGGCGTATTGATAATTACCGTTCATTAGTACACGTTTGAGTAGGATCTTCCGCGGAGTGATTAAGTTAAGAACGGGTAATTAAACAACGTTTTACCATTAGGGAAGTTGATACAGCAATTTTATGCTGTTATTAGTCACTACTATGATTCGAAGGAGGAAGCGTATTAACACCGCATTGTATACAGTTTCCGTCAGAGAAAATATAATACATACGTACGTGCAAATTTGTAACATTATCAGCGAATCTTGTAGTTATTTGCAACCACCTTCGCATAAGTTTCCCTTAGCCGTTTCGCGGAATTCAAATTCGTGGGAAAGTGGGCTAACTATCCGATTCAGAATTTTCCCGAATTTGATTCGAATGTTCAACGACTGTATATCTGCCACATCTAATCGTATTATCATAATTACGTGCGAGCGATTCGCCAGCAGTGTAACGAGAGCTACGTGAGTTCCCAAAAATCATTTGGAACCTGCGTTAAATGATAACAACATCCGACACGCGATTCAAATGAAACACACAATTACGCGTGTTAACGTGCTGACGTAATAGTAGAATCGTAATCGACGGAAGCACTGGAAATTCGACAATCGAAACGAATGCGGGCGAGAAAAACTTTCGAAATAATCAGCGAGGCGATTCACCTGTCCCACGGAATATGGAACACGATGGGACGGGCACGAATGGAAGGATGGCTGCAGGAAAATAAACAAATTATCGCCCGCAAATTAATGTCTACTCCCGGTCCGTCGCAATTATTCAAGCCGAATGACGGTGACAGGAAGAAAGAGGAAACGGAAGGAAGCGGCGCGGCGCGGCGCAGCGGCGAGCAGGAAAAACGAGAAACAAAAAGAGCGGAGAAGCGGTGCTCGGGATCGGTGCGACAGCTCAGTTCGCTGCTACGATTTCCTGCTATAGGCTGTTGTCGCTGCCGTGTCTCTGCCTCTTCCCCAACGCCGCCTCCATAACGCGGCTTGAGACCGTTCTCATTAACCCGCGAGCGAATGCCGCGTTCCGTCTATTCTGTTCTATCTGCATTTTGCACCCGGGAGCATTCGGTGGATGCCTACTTTGATTTGTCTTGGAATATTGCGTCGCGTTCACCCTCGGATCGTCTGAGAACCCACCCACCCTCCCCTTTTACGTTTCCCACATTTTGCCCGCTCCACCCTCGTTTTTCTCTCCGCCGTTTCTGTATTAATGTATCGAAGATAATTGGTTCCTTGTTCGTCCGCGAATCGCGGTGAATTATTCGTGATCGGTTGGATTGCAAGCAGACCGATTCGAATTTATGCTTGGCACTGACCCGGCTGTTGGGGCGATGGAAAAAGTTTCGCATGCGATATTACTCTGCGTCGAAGATTCTGTCGGACGAAGGAGAAATAGACTCGAACATTTTTCGCGTGCACATATTGTGCGTCGGGTGTTGCGTTCGTAATGGGATAAAAAATTGTAGTTTCTTCTGCGAGGGTGGTGCGATTCGTGTTCTTAGAAGTGCTCGTTGCGTTACACTTTTCGGAAGTACTTATGCGCGCTGTCGTGCGTAGCTGATCGAAACTATCGCCTCCAATTTAATGCGAACATAATCAATTACGTTTGCTTGTTTGACATATTTCTTCCGTCTAAATGAAGTTACGGTAATAATATTGTGCCATAATCGTTCATTAATTAGCAATTTCACGTCGGATTCCGTGCACTCGTTCGGATTTAATAAACCCATCCGACTACCATTAATCTGGTTGTTGAATAAAAATGAGGCTCCATTGTGCATAGTAATAAAAAATCAGTTCAACATTGTATGCGAATGGCTGCTTTATTTTTCGTTCCGATAGCAAGAAATTTACAATGATCTTCGTGCCGTAAACGAAACTATATTGAATTATTCATCGAGTGAAATAGCCGACTCGTATCATGGAAATCTCTCGTTCAGTTAATGGGTGTTAGATCTATTACTATACCCGGAAGTGTTCCATGCAAGATCGTTTTAATTTGTTTTACTAGGCCCCGTCACGCTCTCCGATTCTGCCCTTGGTAAATATGCCTCGAAACGCAACCTTTTTCTCTTCATTACGCATTGTCGCCAATATCGCTGGAATCTATGGGTTCCTTAACGGTCCTCGCCGAACTGTATTGAACGAACCCAGTCGAAGATACGCTTTAGCGTTGATTAGCGAAACAGTAGAAATGACCGTAGCAAGTTCGTTCGCCCCATCTGCGCCGGGGCGTCAATAATTCTTTGACCCTGCGTTCGTATTAAATTATCGGTGAAATATATATGGCCGGCTCCCGTTTCTCTGTCACGAAAGAATACGCGTGCACACACGCGTTCGTCCACGGCGCCGCGTTGTTTCTCCTTTCGCTCTTGTTACCGTTAAATTTATTGTAATTCATTTCCCTATCTATACCACGTATCGCCGGATGGACGTAGCCAGTAAGAACACGACTTTCGTGTGCGTATCATCGTTCTTAGATTCCGTTTGTCCCTTATGTCTCCTCAAGCGTATTGATCTTGATATTTATATCCCTTTGTTTCGGGGAGGCTTCGCAATTCGATCAATTATTAACACTGATTCTGATAAATGCTCAAATACGTTGGCTCGACTAATCTACACACCGTATCTGCGTAACACTACAGAACCTGAATTATTCGAATAAGCCGCGGCATACGATGTTCGTGTAATTATTTATTCAATTGAATTGCTTCAAGCCAGACATGGTTTGTATTGCAAGTACAATGTACTGCGCGTTGCTTTATGTTGGTATAATTTTAATGTTGCCCGACTAGATTTTTAAGTGTTTCGATATCGCGAAACAATAAACAGCTGCAAGCAGAGATTTACCAATTTAGCGTCAACTGAATCGAGCCAACGTGCGAGGCGAATCCTCCGTTTTTAGGAACGAAGGTTCCAACTCAAGCGCCGAGAGATCTTGCAAATGACGTGTAATTACTGCAAATTTCATACTGACCACATCTTTATAAAATTTGCGATACACACGGGCACGTAAGTAATGATGAGCATCGATTCCGGCAACGCGAGCACGTCGTATTATTATTCCGACTGAAGTCTTAAAAGCAGCTGAAATCCAACAGGGATTGCGACCATCAGGCTTCTCAGGTCACTCGGGCCAGTTTAATACGACAATATATCCTCAATCGGATTTTATTACACAGAAATCGAATTTGACAGCGTGCCACAATTTCTACATTTTGCAGCGGTGCTGCGCAAACAAACAATTTCCCTGTATTAACCAACACAATCGATACAGAGTGTTATTATACTGTCTTAACGTTATAGGAGTAACAATTTGACGTTGCAATTAACAGCCCTTAACTCTACCGTGATACGAATCGACACGCTAAGAGAGCTAGATAGAAATGGCCGGACTAAAACTACTCGAGGCTCGCCCTCATACTACTGCAACGTCGGTCTTTATAATTCCGTGCTACAACGTGCGTCCGATGATAACGTATCATGCCAGTTGCCACAAATGTTCTATAAAGTCCATTGGGTAACGATAGACCGCGATACACCCAACTGCATAGCGTATATTTGTTCGGCTAAAATTTTTATTTCCACCGGAATAAACTTTGCTGAGATATTGGCAGTGAACATTGTCCGTCCAGGCACTTGGGATATTATTAACTGTCGTTCGTTTCGTTTCAGCGAAGTAAAATTACAGAGCGCAGGTGGCGAATAATGGGCAACGCGATATAATAAATATCGCAGCACACTATTCGGCACGGCCCGCTGGAAATTAACTCGACCTTCCGTTCTCGCTTATTTTTAAACAAACAAAAGCGGTACATATTTCAGTTCCGTGAAACCAATAGGGCCGGCTTCGGTAGCGTACCGTCAGCGTACAATCTTCCCTCTCGTACCGATCAAATCCATAGAATACCGCGCATCTCGAATTTATCCACGGTATTTCGCGATTAAATTATCGAACTGGCTGAAACGCGCCCGGCATCGCGAACGCGCACACGTCTACGCACGAGTCCGTCTGACCCGTGTGTCAAGAATGGGAACACCGCCGTGGACGGGTGCACACGTGAGCGTGAGCGTAATCTGTAATTAGCGATCCCGATTAAGGTTATTTACGAGCGGTGCGCGCTCACACTGTGTCAGCTATTGTATTTTAATGCCATCGCGCGATCCTCGCCTATGGAAAAAACGAGCGATCCCCCCAGCTGCGAGCGAAAAAGGAAGTCAAGCCGTAACGCTTCGTGTGCAACACACAAATTAACGAATTGGATCGAAATCGCAGGAGATCCTCCCTTAGCCGGCGGCCTCCCTTCCTCCGCACCCTCCCGGCTCCTACCTTCGCCGTGATGTGCCCGCTAATCGCGAGCATTTAAGTGAACGCGCCAACGTTCCTGATTCCTTTATCGTTTATGGCCGGTCACGGTCCGCTGCGGGCGCAGAATTCCTTGAATTCGTTTCCATGCCGTCGCGGCAGCTGTACATCTTCATTTTGAGGAATGAAATTTTCATTATTCATATAATTGATAGAAACCTCGAGTATGGGTAACTGCTGCGGATCGGCGCGCAGAGTTCCCTTCAACTGTTTTCATTGGCGTTTTCGTTAGCTGAACGAACGATTCTCTGGGAGTTCACTGTTTTTAGTGTTTCATTGTTGCGGATATTGGTACGTATCTGGGCACGTGAACCTGAAAGCTTTCTGGCTTTGGTTGCATCCACTTGGATTCTCGCACGTTTCGCGATGTTGAGGATGGTAACAAGCAGGGTATATTGATAGTAAATGTTGTGTGTGTGACGGTACAGGCGAACGTACTAGGAGATAATATCATACTTGTAAGTATTGTTGTAATATGGATAATGAATACCGATCGCCTGAATATATTTGTTAACAACACATATTATAATATATTTCGCTGCAGCGTGATCTCAGTGCATGCACAACGTAATGTGCGAGTGATCGTTCGTCGTAACGTAAGTTTACTTATGGGCACATGCAGAAATAACTTTAAACGTCTCGTGAGAAAAATTCTTTTCCTCTTCCTTCCTTTTGAAATGGGGCGAACATTTTTCTTTCATAGTTCGTTCGTTCATATCGCGGACCTAGAACGATATTGACGATTCGATGTTGACCACGAGCAGTAGAGAAACTAAATTGAGTAAATTGACTTTGAATTAGTGCGAATGAAAACTCTCATTTTAGTGAATTAAATCTTGTACACGAGGTGTCTCGGACTTTTGAATTTTTTAAAATTTTATTCACAAAGCGCTTGATCGACTCTTAACTTGCGATATGCAAAATAAATTTCCCTATTTTCATTTTGTGGAGTTAACACGTTTGTCTGGTTAACACATTTATATCGGTGTAATCTTACACCGTTGAGTAGCATAAATTACAGAAACTGAAAACCAGAGGAGTCGATTGATTTTCTGAAATTCTACGGCCTATTATATTGTAACGAGTAGCGTAGGAATTGCATGTATACCTTATAAATAAAGGCAACGATCAACGTCCATTAAAACCATAAGCATGTAAGAGAAACATACATATCTAGATTTTTCCAGAGAACACACGAACGATTCTTCTCCTGTGGAACGCGTACAGTCGCATGTCCGGTTATCGTAAAAACTGCGTTAGGCGTAATGACCTTCTCGGTACGGTTAACCAGTCCGCCAACCAGGCGCAGGTAATAATTAAGATGCGTGGAAAAGTGATTTCGCCTCGAATTGCTTAGTGCCTGACCTCCATGTAACATATAGCTGATCTTGACCTGAAGATATTAATTTCTGCGAAACAATTACTGGTTGAAAACCCCTTATTCCAATGGTAAATAATTTCTTAAATAATCAAATTAAACACTTCTTATTCGATTATCATATGGTAGAAAAAGCTTTCAACAAATTTATTCTGCGTTTGTCACAAAGTATTCTATATACTAATGAAAATGCATACGTAAGTTGAAACGTTCGAAACTAAAATTTCAGAAATCTTGTCATTGTATTCTGACATTACTCTAGGGCATCTGTTTGAAATATATTTATTTCCCAGGTACCGAATGTGCTAATGAATATGATCTAATTTGCTTTTTAGATCTAAAGTGGTAACAGAATAAACGTTATAAAAGCTTCGTGCACACGTACGCAAGGATAGGTATATCACCTCAATCAGGAACGACGAGTTAACTCGTCATTGGAAAATGAAGAAATCCTCACAGTTCCGTGACGAGTTGACACGTCTCGCGCACTGGGCAAGCATTCTTCAATGACGAGTTAACTCGTCATCCCAGGTTACAGCGATACGGATTAGAAGTGCGGACATTATAAAATTTGTTATTACCGGGAGGCGTTAATAAGTATGCACGTTCCATTTCAACCCGTCATCTTCTCGAACGCTGCTTCTAATAATGTTTCCATCGAAAGTGTGTAGATTCGCGTAAACCGCGTGCAACGTTTCTTCGTGTATCGGGCCGTCACATCTTCAGACATGTATAATTATTTAATAAAGGCATCGTCTACGCGTTGGAAGCTTGATAACACAGTAAATTATAAGGGGAATTATTATTATCACAGCTAATCGTATCAAGCGCTCTGTTTGGTACACACCATAGCCCCCGGGGTCATTAAAATGAAACAACATGCAAATATGATTTTACTTCTCCAGCTGTAACGCTATGATATAAATAGCAAATTGTTTTTAGCTGTCCAAGTTATTACTAATTGTAAGCACGTGAATGACCACGTGGACGTCGAACTTCATACGTTACACCACGGTGAAAGTCTACTCTGATGGCCAGGTAATTCACCTGACTCGAATCTCACGGAAAATGTCTGGCTTCCGCTCAATTCGTTTGTACACTCACCACCGGCCACCGCATTATCCGATTGAAACATTGAAGACACGAATCACACGAAACTGTCCTAAATCTGTCCTAACAGATCCTAAACTATCTAAGCTATACAGA
Source organism: Nomada fucata (assembly GCA_948146005.1). Classification (NCBI taxonomy): domain Eukaryota; kingdom Metazoa; phylum Arthropoda; class Insecta; order Hymenoptera; family Apidae; genus Nomada; species Nomada fucata. Next base: position 14,650,815 of record OX411275.1, read on the forward strand.
TACCCGCTGTAAATAGGACGGCATGCGTGCACTTTCAACCCAAAGACCCTCGCCAAGGGATCCACCGGATCATTTGAAACAGTAACCAAGTCTTGGTAAAATAAATCGTACTTCAGAGCGGCGTGGAGCATTCGTTTTCGACTCATTGAAAATATGAGAGGCCGAGGCTTACCGGCCGCGGCGATCGCGTTGATCGCACAAAACGCAAACGAGAAGCCGGTGTAACTTTATAATTAGTATGCGTACGGCCGGTCGGCTTTTGAATAATTCCATGCTGGCCTCCCCGGCTCATAGCAATGAACTTTATCGACATTAATTAAAAACGCGGCGTCGCGGTCGACGCAGTTAGCGCTGCGTGGCGTCCCTTCCCTTATCGCGACGACCGGCCGTTTGGGGCAAACATTGCGAAAAAGCGAAGGACCACAGGCCGTATTCGTTATCAATCTTCTGCTCTCTCACGTTCTGTCTTCCGCTACCTCTACCCCGACCCCCTTTCTGCCCATCCCGCAGACAAATCCCCAACCCCGCGGCCGCGGAGGCCTTCCTTACGAAAAGGGGGATGAATATTCATGCCCTCGCGCCGCTGTCGTGCTCGCCATCGGACGTCAGTGGTGATCAACTGACAAGCCTGAGTATCCATGATACGGTACGGGTGGGAAAGGATGCGGAGGATCCAGGGTCGTCGTCAATCCAGGAGTCATCTTTTGGAATATTTTGTAACGCGAACGGTGCCCGTGTGCCGCGAGGCAAATTCCTTTCCCTTCCACGACCTCGCACACTTGTCTCGCGGCGAGGAACGTTTTTATTGCACTTAGATCGATATATTCATTTGTCGAATTATGTATTTATTGATGACTCTCTGTGTGTCACAAGTATGTCGAATGCGTCGATTCCAGTGTTCGAAAATAATTCCTGTTGATCGAAGTGGTCATTACTGATTCTTTTCGAACGTAGGAACTGTACGATATGTCCTATGTCTGTTCGCTGCGAGTACTATTCGGGCTGAAACATATACTGCGGCGTGTTACTGCGTACTACGTGCTGCCTTCTGCGAGCTGTTCGCGGTAAATCATTTACCTGACAGTTTCTGTTGAACGTTATTAATATCGAACTCTTTAATAATTAATAGTTAATAACGATTTAGAAATGTTACGCATTTAACGTGAGCCTGGTCCTCCAGGTGAGAACCACTGTTTGTAAAACAGCAGCTGATAACATTTATAATGGTCGCTACCCTAGATCCTTTTATCAGTGTTGGAGTCTCCGATACAACGATAGAACATGCTAATCAGGAACAATAATAACGATTAATTTAAGGCTGCACCATTAGAAGAGGGGTGCCCAGCCAACCGCGATATTTGTCGCCGGCGTTTTTCATTTCCGTCGTATCGAGCTGCGATAATTATTCCAAACCATTTACTTGACTGCAAAGTGATCAAGTGGGTACTGGAAAACTGATCCCCTGTCCTTCTTTGTTTTATAAATAGTAGAAATAGTATTTTTTAAATAGTAAAAATTAATATTAAGAACAGTAAAAATCACCGGTGCACATTGCGTCTGGTAATAAAATATTTATTAGTCAATTTACTGTATCACTTAATATTCGTCTCATTGCGACGAGGATACAAAACTGGAATACATTAAGCTCTACGATTAAAAATTCGACAATTGGGTACGACTGAACTCGTTAATGATATTCAACGTCATCTAGTGTATTGATTTGTGTCCCTGCGAACACGCTTGGCCCCGTTCGATTCTATCAATAAACTTCGTAGCTGGCGCAATGTAAAAAGAATTCTATACATGGAGAATAAATTCGCCCCCGCAACAGCTGCTGTAAAAACGATGCACTATTCAATCTTTCTTTTACTTTTACGTCCCAGTCGCAACTGGCACGCAGATATTACGTTTCCAGCGGACGTAAGAGATAAAGCTAAATACTTACTTTTCTACGCCATTCACCCCCCCCCCCCCCGAAGCCTTCAAAATATTCGTGTACACCAATTTTTAATACTTTCCCGTCGAACTATTCAATATATTAATGGCATTGCATCGAAATCACAAAATGTACACAAATATCGCGATTTTCGAAGAATGCTATTTTCACCTGTTATCTAATACCGGAGGCCTTAAACGTAGTTCCATTTGCGTAAACTGCGTCAACAAGGATTCGGAATGCATAAAATTCGAAAGAGTACATTTTTCCGCGCCGTGTTCTGAACACGAGCGTTCACGCATTTGTCCCCGAAAATCTGAATCGTCCACCGAACACAATCGAACGGAATTCCAACGGAACCCCTCGACGTTGCTTATAATCGTTCGTTCAAACAGCCGGAGTCAGTGCTCCGCTAACTAGACCCGCGCGCGCACTTGCCCATATTCATTTGCCCGTTCGGGACTAATGGCAGAACATGCTAAGGTACGCAGGTGTTAATCGATAGAAGAAAAGAGTGCCCCCCTCGCCCCTTTCGTAAGAAGAACAGGCCTGCCCGATGGTATCCCGCTTGCAGCACTTGGCACAAAGGGGATCGGCGTTCGCTTAACCGGAAGCAGCATTATACGCGCGAGTAAGAATACTCGTCTAATTGTTCGGGAGAGATAATTCTGCCCGATTTGCATACGTTTCCTCGTCCGTTAAGCCGAACCGCGTCAGGCAAGCAATTAGCGATTACTGATTAAGTCAAACGGCTAGGCCAGGCCCGTTGTCATGGAACGGGAAGCCTACGGGGGAGGAAGGATTTCTGGGAGAGGCAGGCCAGGGGTGCTGATGGGGCGCGATTGATATCAGGTGGGAGGAGTGATGGGTGCTGCCTATGGGCCCGACTTTCTCACTCGTTTACCCAGGCCCGATCTATCCGACGCCGCTCTTATTGTATGCTAATCGTTCCTCGGCCTAATCAACTCGCGGTTCTTCACGCGGGACCACTATCTCCGTGGATCCCGGACGTGGCTGATGTAACTGTGCGCCCCCCAAAGTCACCCGAATTAATTGGTGAACCCGCGGTCGCCGGCACCTGTGGCGCGTTGGATTTCCAGTATGTATGAGCGAGAACCCGAGACGAGTAAGTTTCAAGTTCATTATCGTTCGATCTGAACCGAGGCGAGACTGTTATTGTTGGACGTTCGATGTTATAAAACCCGGGGAAAGTTCCATTATTTGGCTCGGTCGGAAAGGAATTGAAATTTTGTGTACCGAGTTTCCCCGAACGCGGAGATTCTGCGACGTATCACAGTTTGATCGAACTTATTCTTAGTGTTTCATTATTCTCGTTTTCGTTCGCAGTTGTAAGTACGTTAGATGGATCGAAGGAGTGTTATTATCTACATGATATTTTATTTTATATATTATTTTGTAAGAGAAAATAAATGATTTGTCTGAAACAAATTTTTTATAACAGCATGACAGATAATGGAGTGTTTTATTTATATGGCTTGGCAATTTTTGTAGCAGTAAGAACGAGGTTTAAAATGTTACCATAATTAACACGATATTGTTAATCCTTGTCAATTGCTCTCTATATTTTTATTTCGTTGCATGATCTTAATTACGCGTTAAAGGCGTCATAATTTTTATTTCATCGATCGGCAAGACTGCAGTCGTTTTTCTTCGTGCGACGCGTCGAGGAATGTTTCCATCGTAGCAGGATTTTTGTGCATTACCTCGGTGGTTAGGAAAATACGTAATGAATAATTTTTCGCGACTCTTGATTTGACGTATGACATGTGCAGAGAGACGAATTAAATGAAGACACCGAAACTAGTAATCGGCTTCAGACCTTTCATACCTTACCTTGCAGGATTATTATTATGCACATAGGTAAAACACGGATGCGTTCGAACGTGCATCAGGTGCTGCATCGGGCAGGTGTCCCGAGACCCTAGAATTTATCATACGCATACCACGGCATATCGAAATCTGATCTATTCGGCAATCCGTAGTATATGTTAAATTACCACGATGACACAATGTGTACCTTTGCATTTCGCAATCGCGACGTTCGACGATGTTGGTGCGCAACGTTGTCCACCGGGGGAAGTGAATTAATTCGTATTTTAATAATGCCACTCGGTTCTGCACGTGTTGTCATATTAATTCCTATGCGCCAGAATTAACTGTTCTCATTCGGCGCCTGTAAGTAAAGATACATATATACAATACGTATACGCAGACGATATGCAGATATGTATGTACATAGGGAGACAAATTGTTATATACGATGTTTCGTTGATCATAATTACCGAAATAGATACGCATATCGAAATGTACGAAGCTTTGAATATTCATATGTGAGTGTTTTATTAGGTGCAACGTTGTAAACCATTTGCATAATTAGTTATCTGCATACGATATCGTATGTAATGCTTTAAAATATTATCATTATTGTAAAAATAAAAATTTCGTTACGATCAATGATTCCTACCGCCGAAGTTTCTGAACCTCAAAAGCGTGGTATATATTTAGCGATTCAACTAATTCCATTCGAGACTTTACCTACGACATGTACATCCAAATTGTGAACGAAAACGATAGATTTAATAAATCTTTTCATTAAATCAAACTCAGAATTCTATTAATTTACAGAGATTTAAGGAAAAATTACCTAAATTATCTTGCCAAGCGTAAGATTTAGAAACTGTTGGACACGTAAGTTAATCGCATTAATGGGCCACTGTAACAATTGTAATCGTGGAACAGATTAACAATATAGCTTCAACCACACCTCTATAACGTGACGTATCATCGGTAAATGAGATGTCTGTAATAATTTTCATATATTTTATCAACAAAGTAGATTTGCTTTCTAAAGTTATCGCGAAACACACGGTCGGTTGAGTCTCTTCCGTGATACGGCTATCTGTAAGGTTGCTTTTAATTATACAGATACGGCTAATGCTAGTTTTCCAAAGATTAACAGAGTGCGGTAACGATGTACGCGATATGTACACCGCTGTAAATCAGAGATTAGTTAATAAGGTAATACGTCGATATCGTTTAATTGAAGGAAATGCTTCGTGTGTCGCATATTCTCAAGCGATTCTTTTACAAATTTCACGATGCTCGTTCATTGATTTTCAACTTAAATTTAAACTACGCGATACGATAAACTCGGTTCGAACTGAAATGGAACATTGTTGTACCAAAGGAATACCATTGTACAATATAATCAGGCGATGGGTAATTACTATATACTGTGTATCTCATAAATACGGATGTTTACGGCCATAACGAAACTTGTTGTAAGCACTAACAAGGAAGAATGGAAAACATAAACCTGGAGACGGAAAAAGGGGAACGCGACTTGGAAAATATTTGTAACTCTAACATTTAACTCAATTATACAATTATCACCGAATGTAACGTTGACTGCGCAGTAATCCGGCAAGCAAGTAGAGCGGGACAAATCTTTACAAACCGAATTTCACCATTATTTTAGAAAGTGACGCAACAGTGAGTCAATGAGTAGTTTAAATTAAGTGTCGTGGTGATGCATCGACGAACGCGATCGGGAAAGATAATTTAGTCTATTGCGGCAAGAGAAACTCGAGCTTCGTAAATTTTTGTTGTCCCTATTTGCATACGGGATACACGCAGACACTCTGTTAAGCGTGAGAATTAGAAACCGCGTTGAACATAAAGCGAATTAATTAACTGTAACGCTCCTTTTCTTTTTTCTTTCTTTTTTTCTTTTCATTTATACTTCGTCAACCGTCGGTCTCCTCCGCCGAGGCGGGACGAGCGAATTAATGATTTATCATTGATATTATCTATTTCACTTTAATATTAACGACGGTAACTTTACTCCCGTGCATAACCTTAACGACTTTTTCCCCGACGATTTATCACAGGCAAATTACATCTTCGATGATTTATCGCTGGGCCTGTACGTAAGATAGGATTACCTACGTAAACGCTAAAGAAGCCAACGCACCTCCACCGCGTGTATTTAACTTTCACGAGATAACCGCACAGGCGACATCGATAACCGCAAATGCAACCGACGCTGTCGTTGCGTTTAATAACCGAGATCGTTAAATTTATTGAAAAAAACCTGGTGCCGCCGGGTGTGCGACGTCCTTTCAAGAACGAATATCCGAATTTGATGAATTTTCTAACGTAGGGGTACCCATCGCGGCGACAACGGTATATAACAGATGTGTGCCTTCACAATCTTTAATGCAAAAGTTGCATTTGATACTTTACCATTTTCATTGGATAATCTTTCATCGCGTGTTATACTCGCGTAATTCTATTTTATCCTCGGAGACAACATATTGCTGAAATATGTTAATATGGCTGTGTGTAAATGTATTTAGAAATCAAATATTGCTGCACGGATACGATGCAAATCTTTGCTTAACATTTTTTGCAAAACAGATCGAAGGTAATGGGTACACAGAGTATTTATAATATCACGTGGTGTATAAAGTGTTATAGGAGCGAGTACAGCGGCAATAATGAGTATTTTTCGAATTATAATGCGAGTGCGTACATGCCACTCGTATTTCTGCTCGAGAGAAAAGCATTGATAATAAATATTGTGCCGAGAGTCTATTCAAGGAAAAGAACCACCACTATCCTTGTTGCATTCCTATCGTCCACGATGCGGCAAATCTACGAATGCAATAATACTTTAGTGAAAGTCTTAGCTCCAGCAGCCGAAGCAGCTTTTAATGGGCCCAAATCGACGATGGAGATAAAAGTGGCTCGTTATCGGGAAAACGCTCGACAGACGTTCAAGACTAGTTCGTCAGTTTCCGAAACTGTAAAAATTGCACTGGATTGGAAAATTGGAATCGAAAATAATTTCTGCAACGGAGAGAAAGCAAGTCGATGTTTGTTTTCACATTCGCAAATAGACACGTTCTATTTTGACAGGTACATTGTCGCCACGCGCATAATAATTTTCTTTCCTACATTTTCCGTTACGTTTCGTAAATCTGTCCCAATACATTTCGATAAATACGTATCTAGACTGTGCGTAATACTTCTCATAGATACAAAATCAATTTTGTCTTAGCGTGTCCATCCTTTCCCACCTCCCCTTCCGTCACTTTCTCAATGTTATTTATTTCCACACCTGTCCGCCAGGAATTGACAGCTTTTCTAACGGTTCGCGTTACAGAGGTGCCCCATATCGGCGAACCGGTGCGGCAGCCAGTAGTCGCAGCTTTGGAGAAAGAACAGGGCCAGACAGTCGCGGCTCTGTCTCCTGTTCACGGTCATTATCGCTGTAATTATAGTGTCTCCACCACGCTGAACGCCTTGCAGCTTCGAGGGATACGCGCGAGCGTGTCGCGTCGCGAAAAACCGTACAGATGCGAGTGCCACTTATCGTGGTCGCCTTGATGTAAAAATGAGCGGTAAAGCGCGTGTGTCGTTTTATTTGTATTTTAGTGCGCCGCTCTAAAAGTTTTAATTACGTCCATCATAAAAGTCGACACAGTCCGTTCGTTTGTTCCTATACATGCGTCAGCGTTTCACCTCCCTTCTGCCCCCCTTTTTTTCTACCCCTTTTCCGTGGCTCTGTGTGTACGCGTGCGCGCTCGCACGCCTCCAGCCCGGTCCTTTTTGTGATAAACAGCCAGATACGTGATGCGGGAAAACGGAAATGAAGTAGCGACCAACGCGTTGCGTTTAAGACTTTTGCATTTAATGGCTGCGAAGCAAGGTTTTTACGTTTGTTCGGCTGCCCTTTGTCTTGCGCCTGGTCCACAGTGCACACGTGTACAAGCTTTTTCCCAGCGAATTTTCGCGATTGTTCTCATTACAATGGCCTTGATTAGTTGAGCGTTCATTCGAGATCTGATGCGTTTAAGAAATTCGTATTGGCAGCTTTGAGGGGTAAGGTGATTCCCGGATATCGCGATCAATTATAACTAGTTTATGGTACTTGGTTTGGTAATAAATATATTAACATTAGGAATACGAAGGTGTCAAAGAGGCCAATTCGTTTTATTTTCCTTTTATGTTTCTACCATTTGCATAGCTTGTTCTGTTTTCACGAGTGTGAAATAGTGTATTCATTTTTTGCCTGACGTAGAGTCACGAATAACAAATAGTAATGCATATGAAGAATTTTCGTAGTATAGTACGCCTAGAGTAAAAGTTCGCTGAAAGGTGGGTTTCGCCTTAAAAAAATTATTTCTAATGTGAAACGGTCATGTACAGAAAAAAATAAGTTTTAAAACATAAGAAAATTACACATATTATAAAATGTTTGTCTATTGGAAACTTTAATCCCCGTTAAAAGTAAAATAAGGTCTCCTCAGTTATTGTCATCGTTTAGTCAATTTACTTCAGTTGCTATTTCATCTTTGGGTTGACATTTTCGGCGATTACGTGATGTTTCACCGGCCCAATGAATGCAGAATGCACTAGTGCAATATGGGTCAATAAATTATGATACACACAGTTCATTATCATACAAATCTATGATTACACCCCTACACTTGTAGCTACAATCTTTTGTAGCAACGTTCGAACGATAATATATTCCTCGACATTAATAAAATCGAATTCTAGACATTCTTGACGGGCAGCAATGAAAAATAAATTATAAACCCGAATGGCGGAACGGTAATGGTTTTCCACCGATCCGTGGGCGAAGGGATCTGCTGATTTTTCCATAATTAGCAAGCAAGAATTAGCAGCGAATGAAGGTTCGTTGTGGCCGGTTGCGTCCAGATCGCTCGGTCAGACGGTGTTCTAGAAAAATAAATAAATTATCACTTAGAAGAACTAACGAGTTGTTAGTTGCACAGCTTCTTACTGCTCATGAATATGGATGGCGCGCGTTGATGGCCAGATTTCAACATTTTGCCTATTCTTTAATTATCGTAGGAAGCGCAATCAAGACGCATCGGTGCTTAGTCAGCGAATCCGAGATTCATCGAACGATCGTGATAGCGTTACTAATATTGAAGAGAAATTCTCTGGAATTTTAATCCCCCTTCATTAGTTTCATCATTAACGGAATTGAAAGTTATTCAGATACGAGTCGAAACTGAAGTAATTTCTAGAAATATATCTAGGTGTCGAAGGCGTATCGGAGCAAACAGATATTTCAATCTATGTCCAATTAGGAATTAAAGAAGTCCATGCACTTAATACGTATTATGAACATAATGAAAAACCTTTTGCTTTATAATGTTCTGACGAAGAGCTATTCAGTCATGGCTACCTAGCTAACAAATGTATTTCATACGTCGTCAAATATTGTTTGGTCACTTCGAAATAATGGTCAGAAAGAAGAAATCAATTTCAAGAGGATTCTTTGATTTTTCGTTCCTTTTAATACGTACTAATGATCACGTATGGAGATACGTTGGCCGTTCGACGACACTTGGAATATTGATATACCGATTCCATCAAAGGCGGAACAGTATCTTTTTCGTAAATTTCTTTTTTAGACATAGGGTACCAATGGTACTGGTTCGTTAAACTATTACTTTTTTGTCAAAAAATAGAAATAGCTACAAATTTGCAGGCCGAGGGAAATAATTATTATTTAACAGAACTTATCGTTAATCTAGTATTGATCGTGCACCGTTAGAAACTTTCTACAATTCACAATTTGTACTTCCCTCAGAATCGTCGTCTAACAGTAGCCAATTTAAGCTGTTTTATATCGAAAAAGGCAGGACACGCATATGTGGTTTTCCATTAAAATTGCTTGTATGCCCTCCCCTGCTCCCTTTTTTCCCTCGATCCACACTTGTGAAACACGATTGTTCCGCGCACTCGTGTGAAACAGCGTACGCACTTTGCGGCTCCGCGACGAAACGTTTCTTACCCGTCCATTCCTTGTTTCCTGCGTCGCGTTTTCCCTTTCATGTCATCACCGGCATTCGAGCGAGTAATTAGATGGAACGGTTGCGTTTTATGGAAAACTGGGTTTCCGTCGATCTGAAATCGCTATCGGGCGATCATTGGGCAACCTTCTTCGCATAGGGGTCCCATTGAAAACCGTAGGCGGTTCCCACGTGCTGAAATATAACTCGCAATAAACCAAAGTGATAGTAGGTTAAGTCCTACGATGCTATCTGCCGGCTAATTGCCCCGCGGACCACAGTAACGGCTGTGCACAGAATTCTGAAGCAATCCGTCGCCTGTCGTCGGGCAGAAAGAAAGGGCAACGATCTGCTCTTATTCTTTCAGCCGTCTACGTTTGTTCGAAGGAAAAGCCATCGGCTGAGGATGGGGGAAAGAGCGCGCCGGCGAAGCGGGTCAGCTCTTCCTGAAACGGTATTCCGGATAAAACAGAAAAATCCCAACAATCGTTCCCGATGGGTCCGATTTGAATAGACTTCCCACGTTTCTCCGGAGTAACATCTTTTGAAACGCAATGCCACGGCATTCCAGGCCGTTGCGAAGAATACCGCGAGCATTCGAGGAATCGCAATAATTTAGCTAACACATCATCGAAAATTTCTAACGTTTGCTAGTGAAATCATTTGGCAGGCGATAGAAACTTGATAAGAACGATTACAGCGTGGGGCACGGCACGGAGAAGAAAACTTGCGGTTGATTCAAGTTTTAGAAACCGGAGATAAAAAGTAACAGTTGTTTTTAAAAATTTTTATGTAAAAGTAGTTGATGAGCAGTTGATTTTTATTCTAATGGAAGGGACTTTTTATTCAACCTGCAAGAACTTTTTGAAAAAAATGATGTGACTGAAAAATTTTCATTTTTGACTTTTGTCGGTACGAGTAACGATTATTAATGAAACATTTTGTTTGCTTATAACCATTGTTAATGATCAAAATTGTTTTCAATTATAAATAATTGCTATTCGGCGGCAGAAATCTTCTTCGTTACGAATGATCATTACTGAAAACATTTATTTTTGTTACGAATAATCATTACAGATGCCCGGGGTTTCGTTTTGGTTATATCAAATCTTACATTTTAGCTTCGCGTGGTTATTAGTTTCTGAGATGTTAATAGAAAGACGTACGGTGCTATGTATTGACAGCTGGGTACCCAGATATTGCTAACATAACCGTATTCGGTGTGGTAGACGTCGGCGTCGAGTGACGCGAGAAATTTTGTTTGTAAACATCGATTACGAGTATGAACGACACAGAGTCCCGATGCACGATCTGTATCTACTGGATTTATAATGCTGTCGGAAACATTTTTTAATCATGAATGTACATTATGGAGAAGATTCAATGAAACACGATCGTTGTCGAAGTATGATTTGCGATCCTTCTTTTCCTTCTGCTACCAGACGTTTGCCGAGACAGTTGGGGATCAGGGCGGCCAACGCAACAATGTACCAAAAATCAGAATATAGGAACAGTGTTGCGCGTCATTAGTATGCACTGACTAGGAACGATTGATCGCTCGGCCTCGATTGGTAATTTTAACAGAGGAAAATATGTGATTGGTGACATGGTGACATTGTTGGTTACGTGGACCAATGAGCGAATGACATTTTTAGATTGAGGAAGAAGCACGTCGTTGAAGAAGCAGTAGAGTGGTGACAAGTGACGTTGATCGATGTTCTTTAAACGAGACAACGAAAGTAATAATTTTAATGACTATTTATCGCGATCTGATCATTCGTAAATACTTCGGATCGCAAGTCAACATTGTCGCGACGGTTTTCTCGTGTTCGTGAGCTTATACGGTAGATGCCACACGGTATACGACAGAAAGTTGAACAGGCTTCCCGTTTTCCAGAAAGTACAGGACAGACGCCATGATGTGCGTAGTAGCCCTTTGACTTCATTTGCGTTTACCGACAGAAATTAGTTTTTTGTAATAATCCAGGTGGGTTATTGGCTACTGAATGAACTTAACTTAACCTCTCCGATTGTTTCAGTCGCATGGCGAGTGACAGTATTTGTGCCAATATTTCAAAGTGCAATGGATCCCAGAAATGAATACATAATAATGGATTGCTGTGTAATGCATACTTTGCGACGCAGAATCATGGATTACAATCGGACCTCCATTCTGATCAGGCGTCTTGTTGGTGTTCAATGCGAGGTGTCAGCGAACGGTGAGTCGTACGCTATATGAACAAGCTTTTTTGATTTCATACACGCATCCAGCGTCGAAATGTTTTTACCATAATATGGCACACACAAGGGAATGTCGACCGAAAGTACATGTACGATGCGCGAAATAATTACATGACATACGAAATCAGTAGTATTGACTATCAACATTCGAAACACTTTGCAAGCGCGTTTTTTTTTATCGCGGTTTCCATAATATCATTAATACGAATATTTAGTTAGTAAAATTGTCGAATTGTTTATGTATTTCGCAATTATTTTTTCGAAACTGGGTTTGCTAGATAAATTACATTCTTCGCGTTCTCGTTTAATTTTCTATTCGGTCTGCATACCCGCGTCTCTCATTACAATCTACAATCATTGCCGGGACCCCTGTGATGTGCAAGCGTACCGAACTGAGCATCATCGCAATATACGCGCATTGTCAATTACATCAGCCAACAGGTACACTAATCACGGAGCCCGCTGCCCTTTCAGATTATTAAAATCGTTAAAGTTTCAAAGTCCTCAAAGGGTTAATCACCCTACAAGATATTTATGGCTTTGTTGTTTTCTTCCTTCGTTCGAACTAACCGGGGAAAGAGCTTTTCTCTTCCCGTGCCATTATCAGGGCTTGGAGATAGATTGCTCAACCGATAATTGATATCCTACGTCGCGTCGGGTCGAGTAATTATGCAGTTTTGCGGAAAAAATTAATAATACGTGACTTATACTATATATGCAGATATTCCTGTAACGAATCGTTCGAGACGCTAAGCTTGATTTCAATACACTAGAGTCAGATTATTTTTATTTCCTGCAGACGAGTCTCTTTTGTAAAAAATCACTTGATCGCCATTTTGAATAGACAGGGTGGTCTGCAACTGCTGCAAAGCCTTGCAAAAATTAGACAAAATTTTCGAATAATTTAGGTCCTCCGTTTTTACAGCATTGCGTCTAACGACGACGCAAGCCATATTAGTAGCATCCAAAAATGTTGCTCATCATGAGTATGTTTCGGTTGAACTTCTCGACCCTTAATATTAATACTTCTAGTTAGGAAATGGATTTTGCCAAATCGAAACGGTTGTTGTCATGCAAAGATTATAATATTTCCACAAAACCTATTGAAATCTGTGTAAACATATATTGTATTTATTCAACTTGATGTTGTACACCACTATAATTGTTGAAAAGATTTTTTATTTGTATACTACAATTTCCATCCACCATTATATTCTACAATGTATTTTTCAATCAGTCGATCTTTTTCCTGTTAGGATCGTTTTCTAACTTATGTACTGAATTTACAAGGAGAGGTTCCTACTATTTGCTCCTTTTGGGTAATGAGTCTTCATCGAATGGGAAATTCTAAACCACTGAAGTTCATTACATTGGGTGCCTATAGTTATTTGTCTAAATTAAATTATTTACTTACTAGACTGTTTACATTAAATTACTTTGGACTAAGAATTAGGGCCACCCATTAATTCCTGTTACGATCAACAAATTTGCGAATAGGATCTGCTGTTTAATGAGTAAAGTGCTTGCTTTTAAAACGAGCTATGCATTTTGGGGCCGGGTTCGCTTCATACTAACGCGATAATTTTTTTATTTACACATGGACTGCTAATTATTATATTCGATTTGCAACAGTCAATCCTATTGTAATTGCGCAAAGCTTTTGAAACATTACGCACACATGTGAAGAAAGGTTTGCGCAAAGATAACTGACGATTGCACATGGTAATAATAATAATGGCAAGTTTGGGTATTTGCGTGAGAATTAAAAAGAAATTGACATGGTAACACGCGTACTTGAATAATGTTTTGAACAGAATACATACATATATATATAGCACGCTGGAAAGGAAGCACTATGCTCATGCTTCTGCATGTTTCAATCTTTTTCTGCATGTTTCAATCTTTTCCTGCATGTTTCAATCTCTTCCTGCAGTCCCCTATTGGCAACTATGTTATGATATGGAAATTAATGAACCGTTCATTAGTACGACGGAAGTTTAGATCTGCACCTTATTTTATTAAAAAATATAATGCAAATTACCAATAATTATAGACACCTAACACATATGTCAGTAAGTACGACAGTATTTATCACTTTGCAAAAGCTCATTACACGAAGGGAGAAATTAGTAGGAATCTCTTCTTCCTAGTGGTTTATATTTCATCATGCGATAGAGCCAACTGTTTTTGAGTCGCTCAGTTCTTCGTTTTTATATTCCTACGACGTTTTCTTATTATTTTGTGATAGAATCGGCTGCCCTACTGTTTGAAATATTGTCCATTTCAATGAAAAGCTCGATATTTTCATTAGACAGTGCCGGCTATTGGTACAAGCGAAACATATTTATATTGGTTGCCTATGACTATAAATTTGAATTAAATTATTTACATAATAGAACTCTTACATTAAATTATTTTGACTTAAAAATTAGAGATGGTATTGATTCTTGTACGAAGAAAAAAGTTTGCGAATAGGAACTGTTGTTTAACGAGTAAAGTTGTTGCTTCTTAAAGCGAGCTATACATTTTGTGCCCAGGTTCGCTTCGTACCAGCCACAGCGTGCCAACTTTTTTATTTATACGGGGACTTCCAATTATTATACACCTCATGCAATTGTCAACCCTATTGTAATTGCGCAGAGTTTTTTTCAATAAATTACGCCCGCACGCGAAAAAAGGTTTGCGCAAGGAAAATTGACGACTGCAGGCGGTAATGACAACAATTACAAGTTCTTGTATTTTGGTGTGAGTGAAAAAAAATTGACACGTTATAAAGCATACTTGACCACAAAACATATGTACAGTCCGCTTGCAAACAAGCACTATGCTTGTGATAATTTTTGTTTGCATCCCATAGTAGCAACTACTTTATAGTATGGAAATTAATGTACTGACCATTAGAACGACGGACAATTATAACTACAGATTGTTTTACTATAACATATGTAAATTAGTAACAATCTGTATCAGTAAATTAGGAAATTAGCAGATTCGTTTTTCGCCTAATACTTGCATTTACTGAAGCGATAGAATTGAACTCCATTTTTAATTAATACAAATCTGCATGACCACAACCTCTCGAATTTCTTTTCTTATTTTGTAATATAATCAATCCTTCTAATGTTTTAAATGTTGTCGCTTTGAAAGAAAATCTCGATATTCGTAGTAATCAGCTCACTTCGTTATTAATGTTTCTTATTATACGTTACATATTCCATTAGTTGACACGGACGGTACGTATATTTTCCGTCGTATTGGTCATTCGTCTTTATGCACGCAGTCATCGTACACGTTGTCCTGGTACGAAGGGCAAAAAAGTGTGATTGAAATTGCATGTACAACGATCGAATGATATTGCCCGTTTTTTTTATTCAGAATGCCTTAGTAAATGAAGCATACTGAAAAAGGAATCGCCCGAGGAAAGAAAGGCTCTGCTAAATATTCGAATGCTCCTCGAGCGCATTCAAAAGCGATGCTCAGACTCGGTGCGCTATCATTTTGTATTTTCATGTATATGCATGCATTGTGTTTTATCACGCATAGGTATATTTCAAGCAATATTTGATATATGTATGTGTAGTATCATACGGACCGTATGAAAAGGTAGGTGACGTATAGGTACTATACTTTTTATACGACTGTTTGCTACGATTCAATTAATCGACTTAAATAATACTTTACAATCTACGATCTTACGAAATAATATATTACGATCTCGCGATATACTAATTATTGCAGGATAGTCTTATTTTTGAAGAATATGCATACTGTGCGTTCTTTAATTCCGTTCTCGCTGCTCGAAAGAAATATCGAACTCATTTCCAGTTCTGCATTGTAATCAAACAAAAACGCACGAAACAATATCGAAATATAAATACAACAAGTATCTGTGGTTCCCGGGGGGGGGGGGGGAATCAATGCTCTAAGCAAACCTATATTTAAACAACTGAGACTTCCATCGACTGTTCGTTCATCGAGGTTCACCGAGGGAACTCGAAAGAAGCGGTTACACGCAAGCATTTAAATAGTAACACTCAGCCGTGCATTGCGTCTAATAACGGAAGTAATTCGCTCTCATGCGCCATTAACTTCATTGGAAGTGATCTCTTCCGGAGACGAACGCGTTTCAGAAAGGGCACTTCGCCGTCCTCCTCAGAAGATGCGTATGTAAGCTTTCAGCACGAATAGAGAAACAGATACAGAGCAGCACGAGGGCTACCGATAACGTATTGCCAGACGGCCTCGTATAATCAACAGATTAGCCGAAGAATAGATCAGAGGCGATGGGCAAAGGAGACTCGGTTAGCTGAAAGCTTTCCCGTTGCCCATTAACAGAGGGGTTGATTTCGTTTCTCGTGAGGCGCGGGCGCGCGCGTGTATTACGCCAAGCTGGGAAAATGCGATTATAAGTCACGAGGTGTTCGTCGTGCCACGTCTGTCACCGAGGTCTGCTCGAGAGAGACGGGACTGATTGGATGTGGGGAAGTACGGTAACGGCGAAAGATGAAAGACAGAGAGCCTGCACTTCGCCTAACAAAGGAAATGTGTTTTCCTGAAAGCTTATACGTCAGAACGATCGACGCCACGGTCCTCCGCGAGAAACTTGATGGCGGTGATTTTTAGAAATTGATTAATGGTAATCGGTGGCGAAAATTGACGATAGCGTGGTTCTATTGAATTACGACGGCAGTACGAACGCGAATTTCTGGTAGGCACGCGCTTATATAAATATTCACGCGAGGTGTTCACACGCCAACAAGTAAACGTTCGATTGTTTCCGTGTTTTTTATTGAAACTGAACCAGTACAGGCCTGAAGGGAACATTAACATTATTTCATACTATGCATTACGAAATATCCGAAGGCAGATTATTTGTAAACTTTTCATCGGACCAGTCAATTGTCTCGTTTGTTGGATCTGTTGAACAACTGTTTCGCTAAATCTTCTTCGTATTCGTAACAAGAATATTCGCGTTAAATTTCCGCACCAACGTATGTTTCAAGAACATGTTTGTGGCAACATTTGTAACAAAGAAAGCTTCATATCTTTACTTACTCCTGGCGCACCTGGTGCATTTTGAATATTGAATTTGTTCTAATTGAATCTAAATCCCTACAATATACCTGGCAACTGGAGCAACAAAAAGTGTCGACGGTATCGCTGCAGAAACAGCAAACGATGATCAGAATTTCTATGTTTCGTTTACCGCACAGACGTCCTCGTGTGCACGTGCGGTTTAAGTGCAAGTGAAACCGAGCAGGTAATTGAAATTCGATAATGCACGATTAACGTATCGTTCGGTTGGAATTCATTGCCATCGCTACGTCAGCCTCACTTAACGTAATAACTCGGAGCGCACGAAATAATGTTGTTTAAAAAAGATACATACACACATACCCGTTCAGCTCGTTCAAGTAGAAATTGTTACGCAATTTCGCCCACGTACCCGTCTAGTCCCCCTTGAACAGCAAGTTCTTCGCCTGACGCGAACGCGTCTGCAATTTCCCTAAATCTGGAAACATGTTATATTATAATATGTTAATATCATTACCCAATCGTCAGTCCACTGTTGCAACATAAACGTTCCGCTCGGAAATGCCGTTCGGTAAATAGGGGAACGATCCGCGAGCAGATTATATGCGAAATATTTTGTGAGAGGGTTTGCACGACGCGCTGGAGCGTCGTTTCTCCGCTTCTCCGTCCCTTTAACGCAATCGAGGCAAACGTACTTAACACGCGCATGAATTCGCTCACACGTATCTTCGGCGTCCCGGCGTTCCCCGTCGATATTAGCGAAGACACCGGCGGGAGTTAACGACACATATGAAAATGGAGGACTGCACGGTGCGTAGGTATCCCGGGGACATCCATCGGGAGATTAGCATTTCCGTTTTCCTCTCAACAATTCCTCGTTCCCGTACGGATTAGCCGCTAATCTGCGCGGGCCAGCGCGGGAAGAGACGGTAGAGCGAATTTCTCTTCCAGTTACCACCTGTATCAAGTATCATTTCAGTATCGTCTCGCGAGGGTATTTTACGGGGAACGTGTAATTCTGTGAATCGAGTGGGTACGCAGCGGCAATCAATTACGTTGCAGGTGGATCGTGTCAAAATAGTAGCGCGATTGGCTTTTTTTGCGAACTGTGTAATAAAATTGTTGCGAACAATTGAAAAGTGTATCAAGTGTCAGGTTTCATAGAAATTTGGAATACTCAATTGGTGTAGGGTCCAGAGGTTTAATTGAGACAAATAGTTCGAATAATAATATACCGTTGCGCAGAATGTTCACATAAATTCGTTGCAAACAGTTGTCGAACATTTGGCGACGTATATGTACGTTAATAATTCGCCGGGGTCAACGATAGCGAGTATAATTGATAATAAAAACGGTTCCACGAGCGGTAAATATTTTATGTTGCCCCAGCGAGCGACGGTCGAATTATTCGAATTTTCCTCGAGCTTCAACGTTTGTTTCGCAACTATTTCTGACCATAATCATTTCTCCCGATAAATTAAAACGGAACGAGCGCGGACATTATTTCACGTTGCCCATCGCCCGAAACGCGGATCTGAAAAGCGCATAGCAAAGGACAGGTTTTTCTTTGAAGCGGACCAAGCAACGCGGGCTGGCTGACGCGGCGAGCCCCTGAAACCCCTCGCAAAATCAAAGCCGCGGCAGTAATAAGCAGCCGCGGTGGTGTGCACAGAAGGTGGACCCACGGTGGAAGGGTGGTGGTCACCGGTGGAGAAGGAGCAGCAAAAGGGGGAGGTGGTACCGGCAAGGAACAGTCTCTCGGAGTGGTCATACGTGGACGGGGGTTGAGGTCCTCGGATAGAGAAGGATGATGCATTATTGAGTGGACTGTCGGGGGGTGTATAATCGCACACATCCTCACCGGTCTGCTAATGGACTCCATCTACCCGTTTCAGCTCATCCCCTCGGCCAGCAACGCTCCGGTGGCAGCGGACATCGTGATATTTTCACTGCCTCAAGATTCATCCGGGGGTGTACCTACCGGCATTACAGATATACGTAGGTGCTGGCACGTACTCGGCACATAGACATGCCGAGGCACGAGGAAATGCCTGCGCAGTGCCGTACCTAGACCGTACAATCTTTCTGGGTATTGCAGGGCGGAACCCGGTTCCTAGAGGTAGCTGTTAATTCGGTCTTCTTCGAATTTCGAGCGAGATTATTTCTGCGGAGTCAATTTAAAGAACGTCGTTTCGTACAATTGGAAACGAAGAAAAAAAAGGGATGGCAATGTCCGCGAATTATTTCGTGCGAATAGGGCGTTAAAGGGCTCGATCGTTCGGGATCATTGCTCGCGAAATCGATCGACTCCGTGAAATATAAATAAGCATATTTCGTTCAACTACGAACGAAGATAAAAATGACGAGCTACCATGCAGCCTAATTATTATCATCCGACAGGAGAGACCGGACGACCCACGTATCCCTTATTCCTACGCCACTATCTTCGTACATACATATATGTACCTACGTACGTACTTCCACGGGCACCAGAGACGCGTTATTATTGGATTACATTTTTAATCCGCCCTCTCTACCGCCAGCACCTCCACCCACCCTCCGGCAGACCCACCCTCCAACCCTCCGTGTCCGACGTCGTACATAGATACGACCCCGCGGCGCATCCTCCACTTTCGTATTCCGAATGGAATTACTATGCAGGAGATTTCATTTGTTATATATGCACGCTACAAACGAGTGCATTTTCGCTTAGGTTAATCGAATTATGGCTCCGGGTGTATGCATTTTAAATCCGCGTCGCCTTTTCTGCTTTCTTTGGGAGACAGCCATCTCGCATCGAATCCGCTCTGCTTGGCTTGGAAATGCGAATAGAAGAACTGTGTGGTCCTCGGAAGAGAAAATATTACGTCGGTGCATTTATACAGTTATCGACTGGTATTACGTACATTGTATTCTTGATTTACTACAATATTTCGTAGCACTTCAGTAATACGTGCTGCATCATTGCAGACGATTAAAGTAATTCGTTCGATTTCTTTGATGTCCATATTAATATCTCCTTATAGATTTTAAATTTTGCACAAGTTTATTAATGGAATATCAGTTTGGCGTGAAAGAGATTCCATCACTCCGTTGATTTTCACTGAAGAACGAATATAATTCTGAATTTCTTTTTGCATTCAATTTATTGAGCAACAACACGCGGTAATAAATTATTTACCAATCTATGTTTTCGTTACATTATATACCCCATAGCATTCGTACTGTATCGAATTCCGATTAGTATCGGGAAAAATCGATAAATAGTTGAATATGAAATTCTAATTGTACGCCGACTTGAATCATCCCTAAAACTCTTCGATTCGATTAATAACGAAAACGTTCGTTATTCCACGTGCGTTACGATAGACACATTGTCATTCGAGATCCGTGAACAAATTATCGACTCGTTATTATCGCCCGTCATCATCCGAAGGGGGAGAATCACGGCGATCCGCGCAACAAATCCAGAACACGAAATCACGATCACGCACGAGATCGTGACTACGTTTTAAGCCTCTGAATAGAGAGGATCCCTTCTCAGCCGCACAGTAGCCGCGCGTCGTCACTCTCGCCTCATTCATGAATGATCACGGTCGATCGTATTGTGACAGGGCAGTGATTGGTACGTCGTCGAGGCGAGAAAAGATTCATTGTCCTGCAGTCACGTGCATCAGAGAGCGAACAGTCATCGTCCCTCTCGATGCAACCACGGCCGAGAAATTTCTTGCCGAATCATGTCCACCGGTTCTGTTGCTTTTGTACGCCTTCTGTCGAAAAGAAAGGACTTCAGTCCGCCTGTTTGAGTAATCCCGATAATAAGTTCCGAAACTTGATGATTGGTGTGGCGATTTAATATTTACGGCGCAACGGATTATTTTTAGCTCGGTGACATGTTTGCCAGTTTCGCGAGAGGCGTATGGTTGTCGCTGTTCCGTTTGAATTTGTTCCGATCCTTTCTACCTTTTTAATATGCATATATATTACGTTTAATATTAGTCTCTATTTGTAGGCTCGATGTAAATTTCTTTCATTGGCAGTTTATGTGGGGGGAGTGAAAATATTGTCTGTCGCTCTCAGACAAGGCCGCTTTTGCAATTGACAGACATTTCTGAACGTTTTGTAGCGAGAATTCAAATTACTTAGCTAGACATTTTTGTAATCTTTGAGAACAGTCGTAAGACGTCCCAGTTGTTCGAGACTCAATTTTATACAAACTTAATAAACTGATCATCACTTTCCCCGGTTGTAGTGACTGAAAATCTGAATCATAAAAAAGACGGTTATCTATTATCTAAAGTTGTAAGGGGCCTGATTTCTCATCATACACGCGCTTCACATTGAAAACGTGCGCTTTCAAAATTACACCGTGCATGCCATAGATTGAAGGAAGTTACAAAAAAACAAAAAAACGCACCTGAACCTTTCACAGTTGATCATCCCGATAGAAACGAGCGTAACCTAGGAAAGGTAAAACAGACCGCGCTGCGTACGGAGACCTTTATTCTACGTTAGGAATTAATTAGTACGAATTCAAAAGGTACGCACCCGTTTATTAACGAGAAGGCGTAACGATCATTCGAGTAGTTGGCTCGCCGAACTTTTTAGGCGTTTCGCGAGGAAGGAAGCGATTCATGCACGGTCAATACGCGTTTTTACGCAGCTGCTTAAAGGCCGTTTTATTGAGTATCACGCTCGCTGCCGAGTAAAAAGATCCTATACATAATATTCGTTTCGTTATGGAAATAAGTACACCCTTGCACAACGAGGCTGTTATTCTAGTTTTGCAGTGTATGTATCGCCACTTGTCATTTCCCCTTTGCCCTTTCCTTCCGACGAAAGTGCCTTTGTCTCGTCTTTTCCGAATTCGCAGCATAAATTGTGCGACGCTGGTTAAAAGAAAATCGGTTCCAAAATTGCGAAAACATCGAGGAAACGGAATACGTATCACGTTCTGTTGAAAAAATAAGTAAAAGGAGAAAACGTAACCAGTAGGCAGAATTGGGAAACTTTCAACGCTGGTGCAAACTTTCTTGAGAATTTTCATTGTTTCTGAACCGCTGCACGCGATGGACGGAATGGTTCAGATACAGGGCATGGCGAAATAATGTATCGGGACCGTATTCTTCTTAAATGTAAATTATTCTTCTCTTATTGGATAACTGTCCAAATTAAAAACCTACGAGTTGTCTATTTTTTTTTTCTTTCACAAAGATACTCTCCTTCGACTGAAATGCCTTTAAGACGTACACATATATACATAGGTATACCTATTTGAAAACGAGTAACACAAAAAATGAAAAGTAAGCAAGCAAACCAATCTGAAACATAGAGTGCAACGGTGCAAATGTTTTATTCAATTCATCAAATATTGCGGAGATTTTCATGGATGCAATAACGAAAAATATTTGTTTCTAAATTTTATTGCGAAAATTAAAACACTTCTTTCTTGAAGCACTTTGACCTGACGATTTGGAGTTCCTCTCCTTTCCATTCGCTTTCTCTTATATTATGTGCATTTATGTATGCGCACTTCCAACTGGACTACACAGTACAATCAGAATTATTATTACCACAGTGTCACTTTCTAGAAGGCTCTTAAAAAGTCTAACATTCTTCAGTGTGCATTGAGTATGCGACAGAGAGATGAGAGATGTAAGAAACATTTGCGATATCGAAGCCTCTTAAACACGAAACTGGATAGTAAATCCCCCTTTAAACTCTCACCAATCTCCTGCAAAGTATATGACCGAATGAGAACGAAATTTCCGCAACGTGCATTAGTTACCACCGGATGGAATGTGCAAAATGAAATTAAAATTCGTACAATGAACATTATTCGTCGCTATTCCCTTCATTTATTTCTCGGAAGTAGAGGATCCAAGCCTGCCCGACTACATTGCAAAACAAAGGATGAGGTTACATAACAAAGATTGAGGATTAATATTCATATATTCTGTAACTGCATCTATATTTTTATCGGCTTTCACAGCTAGCAATAAAAGAAAAATATCTCGTTAACATCCTGGTGCATACTTCGCGTTCTATACCTTGCGTACTAGCTGCGGATTTTCCAGATGCTCAGGGGCAGGAACACAGTAGTTTTCTCACACTTTTCCACGGGGCTCCCGGTACTTTGCGTGGCTTCTTCAGAAAATTACTTCTGCCCGTGGCTTTAATGCGCGACCAGTCAGGACACCAGGGTGGACAGGATATGACCTCCCTGCAGAGCGTCCCTTCGCGGGATCTGGCATGTATGCCGAAATGAGCCCACTTTGACTGTTCAACCACTATTGCGAGCCAAGTCGAGGCCGGTCATCTCGGAAATTACTTCCGCTCGGACATTGTTGTTGCCATCCGCGTTCGCAGTGTATGCAAAGGACGCGATTTGGCAAGGAACGTCGAAGGAAATCGCTGGTCTTTACCTTACGATGTTTGCCGTTCGCCGTTCCTCTTCGAAACCTTGCCGTTGGCTTTCTGGGTTGCCCCGCGAGACATCGATACCTTGGGATAAGTAGCTTTGAAGGATTGACGCGTCGAAATGTTCTACAATTACAGAACCAGTTTGTTGCGCACTGTTCCTTCTTGAGTGGGACAATTTGTATTTATAGAAAGCAATTATAAACCGTTTAAACTGCCTTACTTGTTAACTTTAAATGATTAATATGTCATTACAAATACGAAAATACGCGCAGGTATAATATAATGAAAGGTAGCGTTATTTTAAAGGCAGCTCCCCTATACATATATATATATAATATATATATATATATAATATATATATATAATATATATATATATATATATATATATATATATAGGGGAGCTGCACCTGATATGGCACACCTGATTTCAAAGTTTTATACAATATACATATATATATATATATTTTTCTTACAAATTTATAGATATTATATTTTGTAACGGTACTCGTCAAGAGTTATTATCAGATGTTATGAAGCTATCGCTTGACTTTTGAAGCACTGTGGCGATGCAACCCCGTACACCTGGAGTCTAAATCTTGTTACGAAGGGATAATTTATTCTGGTTAGCCATTGCAGGAATGAGGATTAAACGATTCCAACCGATCGGTACTAGACAAAAGGCACATCGAAACGTGTAGCCGCAGAATTATTTTTATCCATTAGGTATTACATACATCAGGGGCAATTGTTCTTAACATAAAGTAGATTCTACACTTTCGATACGCAGTCCAATATTATTAATATAATATCATTCTGCGTTGAGATACATGAAATAATTTCCAAAAAGATTCGGCACTGTATTTGGCAAAAACACTATTATCTGTATCTTGGATACTGTGTAATCGTTATACGATGTTTCTCGCGTACAGCACATACCGGCCATGGCAGTGAACGATTGATAAAAGAAGATCGACGTTACACGCGTGTACACTGCCAATTAGTTAATATAAATCACTGAGCATAAATTGTTTTGCAAATTAATGGGACGAAAGTTTGACAAGACTTTATTAAGCGAGGGAAGAAAGGCTCGCTTAACGTAAGTTCCAATGTAAACGATGTTTCCACGTTGAAAAGGTTACTCCGAACGCAAATTCTTCTGTACACGTGGAAAATTAGAAGCCCGAACAAAGTGATGTCTACGCGAGGAAGGATTAAAGGCGAGTGATTAGTAGTTCCGGTTCTCACACTGTGCAAAACAAATAACTGGTACTAACGAGGGCCAATCAATAACCGACGGATAATGACCGGTTTTGCAGAAGAAGCTGCAATCGCGGTAGAAACTCCGCCTTTGAAATCTTGCAGACACCTCCAAGAAAACCACTCCTCCTTCACTTACACAATGTTGGGAGCGTTAACGAGGTCTCGGAATCGACACCACCATGCTTCCCTTCATAGTACAAACACCATCGAAACGTCTCCTCCGATGGCAGTGAAATATAAGAGAATTGAACGCATACGTGTCTCACTTATATTAATATCTAACATTTACGTTGGTGTGTTCGATAGAAAAATATTGAGTATTACCAGAGACCGGCAAGTTTACGAAAGGTCCTTTTGAACAAATCGATGCGTGTTCTCGTCCTTGATCAATAAATACAACGCAACACGTACAGCGAATTCTAATAACTTATATACGCGAATATAGGGTCTGACAGTGATTGTGCGGTACCACTGTCCAGCTTGATATAAAGATTTCATATGACACACGTGCGTAATGTGTATCTAGAATCTGGACTGCTGCGTAATCGATTGCGATTCACGCTCCACTACCACGATGGAAGCTATTACCAAGCAAAAAAAAAATAAATTGTACCATCGTCCTACCAGTGATGTAAATCGTTACATATAAGGCGGCACACTCGTGAGCGCGATTCCTAGAGGGCAACGGGCATGACTACAGCAACAATAGCGCACAGGAATCTGTCAATCCACGTACACGTCTTCCATGAAAGCTACTTCCTCCTTGGAGGGCATCCGGGTGCCCCATCATAGCTAATGACATGCACCAACTCTTTTCTCGTAGGCAACGCTCGAAAACCGAATGAGCACAACGCGAATTCCTTTATCCCCACGTCTGCCATTACTTTCGGCATTGTGTCTAGTGCCACGTAAGACTCGACTGCCCTTCTTCCTGCCCGGCCACGATTAATACAAAATAAATGATTGCCGGGCATCCGGTTTCACGAAACTCTTCCTCTCCTCTGTCTCTTCCCCATCACCCCCTCGCGCTATCTTCCTCGCTCTTTCCTTTCGTTCCCCTTTTTTTTTCTTTCACTTTGACTGGACACTTCAATGGCCCCCTTCAGCGGCGTCGCATTAGTTCCTTTTTCTCGATTATTCCGCGTAATTTGTCGGTCAAGTGACCACGGATGGTTAAATGTTATTTCATGGTCATTGTCCGAGTGAATTGTCGAACAGCGCGTTTCCGATCTACCTGCAATTGTCCACTAACGGTTATTCCACCGATTGTGCCTGATCTTGGGGGAGGGAAAACTTCGTGCTCGTTTCCTTTCTGTAAACGTTCATTCAATTATACGATATTTCGGATCGCACGTTTTGTAACGTAGGGTGATAGGTATGTCGGCGAAGACGTGGTTTCGATTTTTTACTATAATCGATTTCATGCGATCCATTACGGATCATTCGTGCAATAGTTTGCGAGTAGAATATGTACGTGGTAACCGTAATACGAACTGCAGGGGCGTAAAGAGAATATGGCTTGCCGGTAGATAAAACCTCGACGCACAATTCATCGTATATATGTACAGATGCATATTTAGAAACTGTAGCCAGATGAATAATTGGTACCCGATTTTCACGTATCTCCCCTCAAGAATACAGAGAATCGAAGGGATAGTATATTTTAAATTCCTTATTCAATTTGTACAAGCATGTCCGTTGAAATGTCGTGGTGGAAACATTCATACCAAAGAAACTACGGACGGCAGAATATTTCTGATTGTTGCTACGAAAAGGATCGATTGAACATTAAACCAATCAGCTTGTAAGACCTCGATGCATCTTTTATGTAACTGACTGCACACAATGCTATTAATATACTACGTGCACTCATATATCGGAAGAAGGGGGGATATTGCTAACTTACATACAGTTCTAAAGCAACGTTAATCCACAAATTATCTGCTAGAATATATACGACGAGGCTTAAATCTGTAAAACGCGAACAACTAAAATGCCTGTACCATGCTGCTTACGATAATCGTGATGCATAATACCGTGCACTATCAGGTACGAGGGAGGTGCGTTAAAAAAATTTTACGAACATGCAAACATCAAACTCTCCTCCGCCACCTTCGTTACAGAGAGTTTCCCATTTAAACAAAGTTGCGAGGTTAAAAGGTTCACCCCGTCGCTGCCAGAAGGCGAATCCCTTTCGTACGTCGACAGGTATCTCCTCCTCGGCGCTAGGATATCCATTTTCTCTCGGCGAACGAGGAGGGTTCGAAATGGCGTGATTGGAAAACGTGCGGTGGTCGACTGTTTCCTGTATAGACGAGAGGAGAGAAAAGCGTTTGACTGGAAGCGTTGGAAGGAGGAGCTCTCCCGAAGGAATTTCCTTCACCCTCGCGACCTCAAACCGAACACTGTCGGCGAATCCCTTAAAAAACGGATTTACAACCTGTTGCTGCCGAGGCCACTTAAAGATTCCCCTCGATATTGAAAGTATATCCGAAAAGGAGGGCAGCTTTTCCTCCCTTCGGAACCCAACTTGCGTCCTCGATACCTTGTAAATATAAAAGTCCGGATATTGAGTGGAAGATTGTCGAAAATTTCGAGGGGGGGGTCGCGTTGTTCCGGAGATCGGTGTCTGCATCCTCTCCGTGGGTTTCCATGACGCGACAGAATTTCTGCTGATTTCCTGTCTATTTACGTTGGGGTCCCGTAGCTTCGCCGCGACACATATTTAAGATCCGTTTTTCCATACTAGGCGAGACCGTTTCCGTTCGTTTCGCGGGTACATCAGATATTTAAAAACGCTACAATTATTGTCACGAACATATGCGACGCAAATTTATTATTTACTAATCGCAAGAGCGAACCCGTTTCGGCTAGCGGCATTAAAAATGAACGTATGCGCGGAACGAATATTTGTCTGAATAAAATCTTGCTCATTCACGTTACACCGTGCAACAGATTTCCTTGACGTGGCTCACGGCGAAGCTTATCGAACAAATATTCCGTTCGTGATATTCCGAGCACGGTGGCGCGAGCGCCGCAAACGCACCGAGTGAATTTTCCGCGTCCGCGAGCAGCAGGATTAAATGGCACCGATCGGGGGGGAAACCGAAGCAACGCGACGCACAGGACCGAATATTCGATAGTAAATCAGCAGCGCAGAATATCTCCTGATTTGAAACGGGGCCGTTCATCTTTGCAACCAATATAGTTGCACCGGTGCGCGTAATTCTCGCCTGGAGCTTGTCAATGGTTGGCGCAGGCACGCCGTGCGACCACGGAGACACACCGCGGATACAGGACAGAGAAAGGATGCGTAACGCAGCGGCTCGACTTTGCTATTCATTAGAGCCGTCAGTGGGTAAACAAACAGCGGGTACTCACGTGTGTGGGTATGTGATTAACGCGGAGGCTTCGCGTAACCACCTCGATATCAGCTGGGGCGAAGTGTGCACAAGCTTCCCCACAGGCAACGCGCGCTCTTCCCAAACTCTGTACGCGTTCATCGATCGGCTGCCCCCTGTCAGGGCCGCGATAGATACTGGCCGAAAGCGCGATAGAATTTGATCGAGTTGAAATGCTCCACTTGCGATCAAGCGTACGAGCGGCGAGTTCGGGTAAACGATAGGCCTCGAAGTGACAATGGAGGAACAAGTATTGCTTGTCTAATCGCTAATCCAAATCGAAACTTTTTGTCTACTTTACGTCGGTCCGGCTTCTCCGTTGAATTGTCGCGAAGTTGTTGGAAAAACTTTGCTCGCTCCAATTAATAAATTTTTGAGGGTGAATAATATTTAGGATTACTTATTATAATTCATCGTTGTATGTTATTATAGAAATGGCTTGTTCTTTCAATGCGGCGATCGGAGTCTCCTCGTCGCGAGACATTCTCCCATTGCGCTCAGTAGCGGTACGACACGTGTTACGAACGAATGAATGTCACCTAATGGAACTAACGTAACGCGTAGTGTATAATGTTACTATTCATTGGCACGTAAATCAAGACTCGCGGCTGCTACGCGAATCAAAGAAAGCTTCTAATTCGAACTCGCATCCACTCGCATAATGCGTTCTCCCCCGTGGATATGAACCATTTATTATCCCGCTATCACGAGTAAACGCTCCCGATGAAGGAATCGTCTTGAGCGGAGAACAATATACTATAAAACCAACGAAGACGAAATCCAACGTTAAATCTCCAATATCTTTATAGTGGTGCTTCTGACAAATGCCGAGGAATTACGTAGCGATTGCGGACCAATTAAACGCGGCACGGATTATTGAAACGTATCTCTAATTGCAAAGAATATTAGGGCTCGCTCGAGGGAGCACGTGTGTACGCAATGCACACCATCGGGCCAGTTCGATACAGTTACCACGTAATTATTCGGAGGCGCGTAGATCAGCCCAAACAATGGACGATCAAAGTAATTCTCACGTTAGCATTAACAGCGCCTTTAATTCGCGCAAGTAACAGCGCCGTTGATTACCCTGCTATCCTAGGCCAATTAACGACGTTCCGCGGCGGAACATGCAATCTACTCGGTCAGTGATTAAAGACAAAGGAAAAATCGCGACGCTGTTCATCGACATCCTGCAAGCTGTCATACTCCTCGTTATATCTGCCTCGCGATGCATATTAGTTCGGAATAAGGAAGATACCGTAACCTGCTCCAGTGAAACCTATCCCGGGCTGAGGGAAACGAATTCATCTAGACAATAGCACGCGAATAATGCGAACACCTTTCCTCGTTTCATGCAGAAACGTGTCCTATTGATGCAACGTTAATTAGCATTCTCTTTCTGGTTGGCACGGCCGCGATAGAACAGGCGTATCAGTTTCAAGTTCGACAAACATTCCGGAAATATAATTCCGGTTGAGAGCCTGCGCAACCGGGGGCGATCACAAATTTCGTCTAAGAATAATCGTACCGGAACGCCGACGAAACTTATATTTTGTCCTACGCGTAGACACGTTTTATGTACACGCCGTGCCCCATTGTCCCGATAGACGGGCAGCCGATAACAATTGTTTCGTTCGCGCGATCGAGATCGGTGAGAAAATTTCCGTCGCTTGAGTAAGCTCGATTCCGCTCGAGCAGCAAAAAAGTGGCTCTCGTATTCAAGCTTGTCAAGTGTTCTCGGCGGATCGATGTTCATTTTTCCACGATCGTAATACGGGAATACGCGATAATAGCGAAGAGTGGAATATTGGTTCGACGAGGCAGCGTGAAAAGAGGGTGGGTGGTCCCGGATCGGAGGAAGGAAACGCGTTCGGGACGGTTCACAGGCATCGTTCCCGGGGGAAGCTATCGGCTCGCGTATCGAGAGGAGGGTGAGCGAACGGTTCCGGTAAGGGAGTAGCATGGGGTGGGGAAACTGGAGGGGTGGGCATGCAACAAGTAGTTCGGTTTTCAAAGCCCATTGAAATTGATGGCTTTCCCATACCCTGACAACTCCCTGTGAATCTGCGGCGGCGGTTCTATTCGCGGAACGAGCTTACAATACATCCAAGCTTTTATCGATATTGCAACGCCCCGGTGAAAAGGGACGGTGTGAGTGGAAACTGATAACGAAGGACGAGGAGGCACGCCAGTTTTATTACTGCATTTTCACCTTGTCATAGCTTCTCGCTTCGGCTCTTTATAAGCTATCGAATGCCGGGGCCATTTCCGATCCTCGTACCCCTTGCTTCGTCACAGAGGCGTTGCGCGTGTATATACCTCTGTACACTTTTCCCCGTTGCGCTGCCCCTTTCCATTCGCCGTTATGGTTTCCCGAACAGATTTGCATCGGACCCACGGAAAAGTGTATTGATATATATCGTTCGAGCGGCGGCACGGGGCAAATTAAATTCCGCTTGTCGCGGTACAGCGGGGGCGACCGTAGCGGCGTTCGCGTGGATTTAAAAATGCTTATCACGCGTGGCGAAAAGTCACATTTGTTGGGTAGCTGGCCGCGGTTGAGCGCGAGCCGTGTTTGTTTCCGGCTTAATTGGATCCCGTTTCCCCGATAGTCCTCGCAGCTAGGCCCGATTTACCAGGGTAATCGGAGGTGAGCGATTGAGCTGAATCGCGAGAGGATTACACAGGCGTGCGATTAATACTTCAATTGAATTGCCGGGTGAAATTATTGGGCGTCGCATCGATGTGTTCTTTTAGGTTGCATGAGAACGTGCAAATTTGGATCTACATTTCGGCGAGTTTGTGTATCGTTGCTGTTACCGAAGAACTCTGGAGTTATGCTAACCTGGCTCGAACGCGGTATACTTCGGAGGCACGTAATATGTGGCTCTGTTATAATAATTCGGTAAACTGTGAATGGCAAGTAAACGAACGAAGACAAGTGTTTCGTGCAATACGAAGCGATAAAGTGATTATGTTAGATAAAATTGAGACGCGATATTAAACGTGCCACGATGCGCGAAGGCCGAACTAAACCGGAAAATAAATAGTACAACATTTCCTTTCCGAGTAGACAGAAGTGCGTGCTTAGTCATGCTGTCGTCTCGCGAAAAAAAGTTAGCGATTGATCCCCGAGCAGGGGCGTTCTTTGGCGATGCTCGGCCTCGCTTGCAAATTATCGCGGGTACACAGCGTAGATGCAGCACGCGTTTAGCGTGCACTTTAGCGCAACGTGTAGTCGCTCTCCGCTTTAGCTTGCAGTCGATATTACGTCTCGCCTCTGGGGACTCCCTGTGTATTAGCAGTGGTTCGCAAATTCTTTCGAACGGGCCAGAAGCCCACGAACTTCTCATCCAAATGAAGAAACCCGATAAGATACGGGACAGCTCGAACTTATGCTACCGAGCTACACGATTTTTCTTCCCCTCCGCCGTCGAAAGGTCTGCGATATATTCCAAATTTACCCTCAATCGCCCGAAGACCGGGCGAAACGCGGCCCAACGGAATTACCTCCGCGCGCCGTTCACCCTTACAGCGAAAACCACCTGTTCTCAATGGCGAATTTCCATTGAACATTCGGGCGTTCCCAACGTCGGAAGGATTCCCGTCGCGAGACCGTTACGGTTCACGATAATATCGATCACACTCGATAACCTGCAACAGGTGAAATCCACTCCCGGCAACCGTACTCCTTCGAGCGTGGCCGATTGAGCAACCGATCAGCTGCGCTCGAGAAACCGGTAGATGGTTATCCGCGCGGAAGCGTCGTTATCTCGGTTCAGGGAAAAGATCTCGGGAAGGAGAACCAGGTGATACGGCCGGGGTCGGCGTAATACGTTTATAATGATAACTTGTCATTACTCCGCGCTCGCGCGCGAGCGCGGAGCCGCGCAGAAGAAGAAACCGTGAGGGGGACCAAGAGAAATGATGATCCCGCCGCTGCGGGCTAGGTAATAGCTGCCGGTCGAAGGAGCATGATTATTGATTAGTTTGGTGGTGCTCCGATCGGTGCCGGTAATCCATCAACGATGAAACCCGGCCGCATCGATGCTTCTTGCGCAGCTCCCGCCCTCTCAAGTCCACACACGAAGGACTGGTCTTTAAAAACGCATTACCGGACCCGTGTTCCCCCGCAACCATCTTGACTCCCAGCCAATCAGACCGATAGATTCGAGACCGACCGATCGCGCGGACCGTTCAATTATTTTGCAATCAACGATCACCGGTTCTTTGGCGCTGTACGCTACAGCCGGTCCTTGACAGGCTGCTCCGATTATTCAGCCTGCCCTTCGTTCTGGAAGCGTACCGACGATGACAATGGAATCGGGACGAAATTCTCGGTTTCTTTCGGGATTGTCTCGGTCTTCTTTGATGGTGCCCCGTTTGGAACTTCGGCGATAGTGTTGTTATGGTTTTAAATGATTGAAATTATTGTTTCTTCAACAGTTCGGAGAGTAATTAATGTTTCCGGTATTCCTGCTTTCTTTTCTCGGTGGTCTACGCGCGTATTATCCAGGGTGGAAACATGAGGATCTGTCGAAGACGCTTGGAGATTCTTTATGTTGCGTATGATGGTCGAAACGCGGAAAGTAGTATTCGTAAACGGATACTCTTAAGTTTCACGGAAGTTCAGGTACTTATGTTTCGTAGCGTATGCAGTATCTACTGTAATGTACCTATGAACAGCGGATATGTTTAGTGGTGGCTGTTTGCTTGTCGTGTATATCGCAGAGTGACCAAA
This sequence comes from Nomada fucata, assembly GCA_948146005.1. Taxonomy (NCBI): domain Eukaryota; kingdom Metazoa; phylum Arthropoda; class Insecta; order Hymenoptera; family Apidae; genus Nomada; species Nomada fucata. The sequence goes on from OX411275.1 coordinate 14,683,709, forward strand.
ATTTTGCTATATTCGCATAGACCATCTTAGGTTATTCTTCCAATTAAAGATCAACATTCGCCCAATTGCGTGCTAAATGAAATATTTTGTTTTACGGTCAAATGATTTCGCGAAGATGGGAAACTGTGGAAAGTGAAAAAGAATATTAGAAGTAAAATCGTTGCATTGTTTAATTCGGCTTGGTACCACGTGTGCCTCAATTTAATGAATCCACCGACATTGACTGTCATCGACGAATGAAGAGGTGTGCGAAAAATAGGCGCAAATGATCAAGAAATTATATTATTGATTAAATATTTGTGCGATCGAAGGTGTTATACGTACTGTTTTGGGTGAAATGTTGTAAAAAACACTTTTCCAATTAAAAGTGCAGTTTGAACGGACACATGTGGTTCACCCAGCAGTTCGATTTTTCAATTTCAGTACTGCGGCAACCAGTGGGATTTCGCTCTAGAACAATTTCCACCTGACACCGGCACCTGTCTGTTACATTCGATAAGCGACGAACGTGCGATTTAATTATAAATACACGAATTAGTAAAATCTGTATCTGAACGTGTTCGATGAAATGTAGCGAACAAGGTTCGTAATAGCTGCAGCCTGAGTGCAGGATGATGGAGTGCACCCTGACATTTTCTAAAGGTACTCGCTTGTTATCCGCCATTCGGCCGTAACGAAAAACTCAGCATTCTCGGTATACGTCGTGAAGCACTTTCAGATTTGATCTCCTTCGCAGCTTTATTACGAATCTCCTCGACGAGCGTAGGCGCTCTAATGAAACGAGCAACAGACGAAAGGAGAAGAAACGGAAGGCCATCTATTTCAGATCTCGCGAACGCGGTTTCGTGCTTAACGCGGCTCGATCATCGTGGTTATAGCAAAGCTCGAATGCCAAATTATCGCCCCAAGTGTACCGTTTTACGACCACGCGGTGGAACGTTGCGATTGTTTGCTTCTAGCAATGGTAACACGAATTCGTGCCGTTCGTTCCCCGTCATCGCGAGCTTTCGCTCGCAGCTCTGCCACCCCGAATGATATTAGATGGCCGACCTTTCCAGTCGTTTCGCTGTCCCAGCGAATCCGTTTTCCCGTGTTTCGAAAGAGAGGCAACGGTCCATTCAACCGCCGCGAACGATAACAGTCGTCGTGTTAACGAATATTTATGCGGCGGCAAACGGCCGGCGGTCCATCAAAAATTGATTAACAAGAGCGTCGCACTTTTCCCCCCGGTTTTCGACCGCCATTCGTACCGCGAATAAAATATTTTATCTACCTTTTGCCTATGGATCCGCGACCATTTGCATATCAACCGATACAACGCGAACAGAAAGAACAAAAAAAAAAAAAGAAGGAACAAGGAGGAACGTATGGCGCGGGCGCGTACAGATAACTCTCCGCGATGCGACGCGACGTTCGCGGCGGGCGAGAGGGAGAAAAAAATGAACGGCACGCGAAATTTACGCCCGCTGTTTCTCGAAAACGGATTAATGTTCCCTTAAACGCAGTTACTTCTCTCGCGATTCGAATACAGGTCGATCCGTGCCGTGGCCGCGCCCCGTTAACATATGTACGCACGCGTCCCTTTAAATATTCGATATTTATATGTCGGATTGTTTTACGCGCGAAGCGAATGCTGCGACGATAAATTTCGGGTTTATGAAATGCGATTCTGGATGCATCGCGATAAAAACAGCGACAATGAAGGACTAGTTACTGCGCGGACCATGCCGAACAAAACGATCACCGCTGTCGATTGCTGGTTTTTATTAGCGTGCGAAAGCGCCGCGACAAATTACCGGCCGATTTCAGACACGTTACGATTCGTTTTAACTGTGCCGGCCGTGCTTTCGCCACTGATTTCCGTTTTATTCATTAGGACGCGCAATAAGTTCGTTTACCTTTCAATGATGTGCGCAGCTATCAAAGCGGCGTGTCCATTACGTACCTTCGGCGAATAAAACACGCAGATTGTTCGGCAGAGATGACGTCGTAAATTTCGGCGTCGTCACAAACAGTTTGTTCGTCACCTACGGGTTTGGGTTAGGTTACAACGTGCGACAGAAATTATTGATAAAATCGCGTGCATCGTTCGCAAACTATTTGTAACACACTCAATTTAAAGACACCGGTTTGTATTAAACGTCTGCTGCACTTTAAATTTCTGGCACACTTGTTAAGCGGCTTAATAACATTATATCATATCGCAAGATTAAATCCGTCGAAGTAGAACACTGTATAAAGCGTGAAGCGTTTAGGTAACTATTTAAACAGAAAAGTTTAGTCAATTGGCAGTTGGCAACGGTTTCGACAGGTGTATCGCGTTTGGTTGAAATAATGTTAAGGCGTCGCAAAAACATGATCGTTTCGGATATAACAAATAACGGAGGTCATTAACGCGGCCTATAACACGCAAATTGAACTTTTATGCGTGGACACGTGCAATTTTCATTTCTAAAGTTCACTATTCGAAGAATCGCACTATTATATTGACATCAGTCGAGCGTGCCGAAACTAAAGGCCGCGTTCCTAACGACCGATCATTTGACAGTCCAACAGTCCCGTGGTATTATAATTTCATCAAATCGGCATTAGCCGCGACGATCGGCTCCTTCTTAGAATGTCGATGCCAAGCGTTAACCCTGCGCGCATGATTAAGATTATTATCATTATGAATAAATTGATAATTCTCATAATTACACCTCTTTGCATAATATTAAACGCATAGATGTTAACGTGATTAAACGTCTTAAGTGAAACTTGAAAATACGAATTTTTGGGGCACGAAATACGGGAACTGAGGCATTACACCAATTTGGAAAGTGAAAATGTAATTGGTAATGAAAGTAAAGTGAAAGTTCGCGATTCTTTCATTGTTTTCGCTGTTTTTATATAAATATGTGTTCAGGAATTATCAAGTACACTGCAGGATTTTATTATACCGACACGTAACTCTGTTTTCAATTACTCAATTTCAAGGAAATTCTATTTGCGTACACGGTGTCCAAAGAGTAAAACTATATTTATGTAGGATACTTAGGATGTTTAGCATTACCTGTCCTCTTGATAAGATGAATCCTTCAAACATGCGACTGTTGCAGATATCTAAATGAGCAGAAATTCGACGCACCTCCTTTCATCTTACCGCTAGTATTTTGGAAGGCAACTGCCTTCACAACTCTCCCTGTAACCGATCCCTTTGCAAAGATAGAAACATCGTTAAAGGAAGAGTGCAACGCTATACGTAATAGATCACCTCATATTCACAACCACAATAGACTCGAACGTCCCTGCATTATATTAAATAAAATCTGTTAACGTTTCTTACGTATAATTCAATTGAATAGTGACAAATATTAATTAAAAGTTAAGTTGACCGCCGATCGGTCGGTTCTATCTCCCTCAAAGTTTTGAAGGACACAATATGTGTTAAGGTCTGAGTCATTCGCGTGCAGAAGCCAGCCACGATAAGTTTCTCGCTCGACGTTGATAATCAAATTCGTCGTGGGATGACGAATCGGCCAATTAAAGCTCGATCGTTCGTCACGATAAGGGTAACTGGTCGATGAACCAACCCGTATTAAGATACGATACCGGCCTCATAATGACGAAACCGTCGTCCTGTATAGAAGGTCGGTTACACGATTATAAATTTAATTTTTCGCAATAACTTATGCGCTCTTTCGGGCGGAACTAAATTATTTAGCAACGGCTTGGCAGCCACGTGGAAACGGCACTGTCACGATGCTTACCCAACGCGCGATATTTATCAGGGGGATACGACGATTCGATGAGCCGATATGCAATTTATGCCCGAAAGCAGCGCAAGGCATGTTAAACATTGAATGAAAAATGGTCGAAAGTCGTAGATTTATTTTATATTGATTGATATATGCGTGAATTTCGTAGAAGTGTTATTTCCCGTCAAATTACGTAGACCACAGTGTTACTGTATCCCGCGTAAGTCTTGAAAAAAAACGCGTAACGATATAGATTAACAAATTTATATTAAGCTACTTTAACATCTTTGCCTCTCTGTTATTTTGTAATATGCAAGTTCAGGCATCCTATGATTCTTTTTTTGCCCATGATCTCCCTGAACCTGCCTCGATGCGGCGACTTCTGATGAGCCTCTCGAACGACGATGACAATTATATTTCCATTAGAGACTTTGACTGCAGGCCCTTCACTTTTCTAATAATCGTACTGCTCGCGAACCATTGGCCCCACATCTCTAATTCCCGACCATTAATAAGGGATACCAAAATCCGTTATTACGCATACACGATAGGCCCCCACGATTCACAGAATAGATTTTGGGTCTTCGAACAGGAAAAGACTAATTTTCGGGTATTTAAAGTTGCTGGTTTCTCGAATATTTTTCTCATGTATTTCATAAATACTGAGTAAATTCGGTCCCTATTTCAAAACGTTCTTACAAATTTCTGGCCTCCTGCGTTGCGATCAGTATATGGGACTTATTAATTATATATGGAAGTATGTTAAAAATCACTCCCCAATTTTATTTCGCCCAAGATTATGCTGTATTTCAGAAAATAATAAGCAATAAATAATGAACAATAAAATAATGCACGTAAGAATTTGACGTAATAATTCCGAATAATGCAAGTCTGAAAATTAAGTGAACCTACGCGCGACATTTTATTTAATATTTTAGGTAACATTCCAGGTGGTGCATGTTGAATCGCCGCCACGACTTTTCAAGTTAACTATATATGCCCAAATAAATTATACTCCAGTTTCAAAATGAGTTCGTACCTTTGGTAATACCACAATCTGTCATCTTACAACGAAGCTACTGCATAAAACGTTAATACGCTACACCAATAATATGAATAATATTCCTGATACTCGAAAGTCGGGTAATTCCATGATTCGAGTGCAATGAAATCACGCGCGGTAGTGAATCGTATTCATTTATATAACGTGGCAATAAGTGAATCTTCATTCCATGTAGAAGTCTCTATTGCAGCACGCAGCAATTCAGTTCTATTGTATCAATCTTTTTTAATTTACCTACAATGCCTGACGTTTTTGCCACTTACTATCATCGACACCGAGAAATATCATCAATGTACGACTTGCCAACATTAAAGATTAAACGGGTGAGAACGATATTTGTATAGAGACAAAAGACAATGACTAATCACGAGTGGCTACAACCAGTTATAATCAACCCTAATTCGCCACTATTTAGTCCGCTCGTTAATCGATAGGGTTCCACTAATCGAAATAAGGCGGCGTATAGGCACGACAACGGCCACCACCGTTAATTATTAATTCTTAATCATCAATCAATTTCGTCTTTACAACGAAACCTGACCTGCAGCTATTGGCATTTTTTGCTTGCCCCCTCGAAACTTCTCTGCACTGATTTATTCTCCTCGCCCCTATGCGAACCCAACCGTCATTAGACAGGTCGATCGTTACATACACGATCATCCAAGTCAAGTTGACTTCCATGCAACTTTTTCGTCTACACTTCTGTATTCTCGGAACGATATTTATTTCCCCTTCGATGAATCTTGGAAGATTAAAGGGGCTGAAGACCAAATCTCATTATACTTTTCTCGATCTCACGATCGTCTATGCACTGCTTCGTTCATTCTTATTATTTTAACGTTTCTTCGGTTCGATGGTTTCAAGAATAATAAAGTATATTTAATACTAATTGCAATGTACATATAAATATAATGAGCCAAGATACATGAACGCTGTGAGTTCTAAATTTAAGGAAAATTACTAAAATAAGGAGGAAGAAAGTCGAGAGATAATGGTGCTGATAACTGGCGCCTCAACCGCCAGCAACGGACATTTCAACAACTAGCGAGAGTGGTAGGAACAGGAACACTCCACTTTTCCAAGAAATGTAATACGTTCGTAATAATTACATTGAAATTTCAATATATTCAGTAAACATGAGTGAAATGTGACGATACTGTTACGTGTAAACGCAGAAATGAAAAATATTCGTCCCCAAAATTTTGGTTTATCGGATGCGAAACAATCCAGGTTGCCGCCGCTGCATGATTAATAATTCATTGTTCACGTTGTATAATTTTCTATCGAAATTTTATGAAGTTACCTTACACGTTGCATTGCGATAGGGCAAACATTTCCCAAGCGACAAAATTAATATGACCACTAAATAAGTGAGTATATAATGCTAATTGATAGAGTAGCCTTGCTACATGCAATTTTATGATCGTCGAATTAGCTTTTTTTCAAGTTCATTCTCAGAATTTCAGGAATATTTTTGATGTTGTAAGAGGCTTCATTTCATTTTTGAAGATGTACGGGGTTTCGTTTCATAAATGATCTGTATTCATGCTGAAGCTAATAACACTGTACTTTTATATTATTAACCACTGAGCACGTACACGTGTATACAACCAATTCCAAGGCGTTGAAATTGTCGCTGAATTAAGGTACAATTAACGCAACGTTAGACATGCCAGATAACATTATCGTTTCAGCAGATTCTATTGACAAAAGAAGTCGTCGACTATTGGACGAGAAGAAACAACGGTACGAAATAGTTTCTGTCATTTATCGGTGAGAGATGACCGCGCTGAGTGCCGCGGAACGTTGCCAGAGAGATAATGTTTTGCGGCAACAGGTGAGGCAGGTGCTCGACCTGAATGCCGAGCTGCACGCGTCTAATAATCTGGATCTATAGATCAGGTGTCCCAACCCATTTGAACTTACGAGGGGCAATAATTATTATCGAAACAGTCCAAAAAATTTCAACAGAATACTGACTCTTGATTGCTCAACAGAAAAAAAAGGGGGGGAACCAGTTTGCAAGGTAACTACAGAAAACCATAAAGCCTTGTCAAGTATCCCCGAACACAATGGTCAACCGATTTCTTATTACCCAAGACAATTCGCCCAACTTTATTTCTGTATTGCTTAGATGGAAATATTTTAGCTATATCATTGTTCCAATTTCGGCAGAATTAATTTTCATCGCGCAACCTGGGCCTAATTCTTTATTAATTATCGGCGAGCATCAAGAAAACTTCGTTTTTATAGAGTAGTAGCATAGAGTAGAGAAAAATTTGTTTTACTGCGTTCGCCATTGTGCCATCGAGAAATCATTTATGCGTATCGTTTAATTGTCTTCAGCTGTAGTGACTACTGTGCAACGTTGCAGAAATGAAAAAAGGAAAAAACAAAAGCATTCAGACATTAAACGACCAGAAGTTTTAAATCGAGACGGGGCAATATTCCAAAGTGATAGCCGCCAATCTATTCGTTATGGATATGTGAGCAGCGGTGAAGGGACATATTTTCTTAATAAATGAAAAAGAAACGCAAAGTTTTATGAAGCCGTTATGGTGCAGTTATCTTTAAAATGAACGAAGCTGTAAAATGCAGATGGAGTCTACATTTTATTGAACGCAAAGTGAGGTACAAATTGAAAATTATGCACTGCAATACTAACATTTTAAAGCGGGACGAATTTTCTGAACGGCCCAATATGTAATTTCAGTTATAAACAAACGAATATCTTGAATATCTGTCGGATCATAATTGCACCGTATCATTATTGCCCTTACAAAGCTTATTTTCGTCCAGCCGTCCGCGCTACGTTCCATTTCCATTTAATGCCATGCATAACTATAAAAATCGTTTCCCATAATATTTCCCCCCATAAACCGATTCCCACGTTTACCAGATAGTTCAGATGGCAAAAAAAGGTCGACACGAGTCGATCGTTAAAGGCAAAAACGGATTTTTTTCCCCCGTGCGCTGTCGTTAAAATTCGATGCAGATTGCCAGAAGATCAGGACGGCGGACATTAATAAAATCCGCCGGATTTTACGATCTCCCATCAGCCTGTAACTTTGTATCAAGTCCGATAAGTCGGGGCCGCCGCTAAGAAATAACGTTTTGCGCCGAAGTACTTCATTCTCGCCCCTCTAACGAACGGTCGGGCCGCAGATTCGAAGGGAGTCGAAGGATCCATGGGAGGGCCCACTGCAAGACTTTCTTGCAGAATCCGGCCCCACCCCATCCCCTCCCAGCCCGTTCGGAGTTCGAGGTAATCAAGAGTCTATAATTTAGCCCGATCGGGAGGCATGGGCTAACGAACAAAAACGTTGACGGTTTTTCGTGTTAAAAATCATGGTCTCGGTCGGCGCGGCGGTGCGCGTAAACGATCGACTATTCCGCGGCATGACGAACTGTACGACATAAACATTCCCCGTGCAATTATCGCACAATAAAGCTCCCGACGATTTTTACCGATGGGATTTCGTTGACGGGACAGAAGTTGGATACGATGGGCGGACAAGCCGACGGCTCGCGGTTGTTTCCCGCGGAACTTTTACTTTCGTCGCGCCGACTTGTTCACCTGTCGATCATTCTTCTTAGGCGTTACGTGTTACGTGCAACCGTTAATTATTTATCGGTCTCGCAGTCGATTATAGGGTTATACATTGTGGCTATGATAATTTCGTGTTACGTTAACGTAACATGTATTGATATTGATTTTTGTTACTTTATATACGTCGCTATCCACGGCTTAGTACAATGTCGGGATATGTGTTACGTGAAATTATGTTGAACATACTTTATAGAACATAGTTCACTGTTCTTCAACGTTCCTACGGTACAAATATCTTTGTATCATAAATCAAACTACAATCACTTACCACTATTTCGTATTATAAATCAATGTATTCTTTAAATCGTTAATTAAAGGTGATGCAAGGTATGGATTTACAAAGTATCATTAGCGCCAGGATAAAGAAGAGTGTAGAATATCATTAAACACAAATTCCACGTACCGAACTCTCAAGAAAGAAATTGAATGTTGGGAACGTCTTGTTAATCGAACTCGTTAACTTCTTCCACTGACGGGCCGACAAGAGAAAGATGCTTGAAACGCTGAGTTATGTTGACACAAAAATACCGAACGCATGTCAATACATTTTCGTCGTGCAATTTACTTACACACATTACAGTCGTCCTTTATATCTATTCGAAATTAATCAGCACGGTAGCCTTGCCGAAAAGACAAGCTCAAATCGTTGTAGAATATTGTAATGGCTCTCCCTTGCTCACTACCGTTCCAAAGAGTGCCCCCACTCGTCATCGTCGGTTTACTCGCATTATACGTAAACCGTTTCCAAACGACGAAAGATATTTCCAGAAATCGCCGCGGAAGTTCGTTGCGCCTGCGAGCGTTCAATTTCGACTGAGTTCACGAATGACTCCACGCTCAGTTCTTCCCAGACTGCACCACGATCGCCTCGTATGAGCAACAACGGGTCGCACGAACAGTGCCTCAAAACTGAAAACACATCGCTCTTTCGCGTGACTTAACTACGCCTCCGATTTCTCTCGAACGACACTGACTTGCATCGTGGCCTGTTCCGCAGAGGGGTCGGGGTCAGGTTTAGGGGGACAGAGCACTTTTGCATAATGCGCGCGGAGGAATTCAAAATCGTCGCGAACGTTTCCCAAGCTAAGGCGTGACGGCTCCTCGAAGGAATCGACCTTGGAGCAGCTTCCAACGGAGGGATGCATAAAACATAGGAGCACGTACGTGGTGCTCCTATACCGATTTCGTTTCTCCGTTCAACGGTGGCGACCGAGCCGCTTTCCCTGTTTTCCTCTCGCTCGGATCCGGGGGCGGTGGTTTTGGGACGGAGTGTGGGGATTTGGGGGGGTGTGGGGGTGGGGTAAGCTACGAGGCAAAAACTCACCCCGAATATGACGTATGTACGCGGACGCAGAGGAGCACGGTGGCCTCCCCCCCGTTCTCTCCCTCTGACGCTACCTTTGTCTCTTTTATTGGCGTTCTCCGGAGAATTGATAACGGCGGAACGCCGCTACGAGTACGCTAATCGTACTCGAAAGGATACTCGAGACTGCCGCGGTATTTTTCACGATTTCCACGATCCCTCCGCGTCTCGCGCACCGCCCGCTCAGCCTGGCCCGGTTCTTCCATACCCTCGCGTTCTTTCCCCGATATTTACTTAAGCTATACATTTTATGCGGAATAACCGCGTGGGTCAAACCGAGATTTTTCGTGCCCGCGCCCACAGAGGTAGGAAGGGGAAACTCATTTGCGCGTTACGCGATGATATTTCGTTAAACGACGCACGCACCCCGCCCGCCCCTCCCGTCGCCGGGTGTACCGGTTGCGTTTAATGAAATACCTGGACGCTTGCGGAACGAAAGAGACACGAATCGCGACGACGCGACGCTCGCTTATATCCGATCGCGTGGCCCGGTCGCAATCGAAGGTCGCTTCGTTTCCTGTTCGACACCCCCCCTCAATGATACCTTCTTTTTCTCTTCTTTCTCCTTCGCCGCCGCCACGGCGACGCTCGCGTCCATCGCCAATTGAAAGTAATCTCGAAACTTCCGGGCCTCGGATCAGAGTGGGCGAAGATCGTCTCGTCCGAGCTCAATATCGTTGCAGGGGAAATACCAGAAGCGGTCCGAAGGGAAGGTTCGCGGACGCGAGGCGCCCCGGCAACGCATTTTTTCCTTCCTCCTCGAAGACGCTTGAGCACCCCTGCGAAACAGGCGAATACATACCGCGAGGGCGGCGCGATGGAACGGGGGCAGGGTATAGGTAAAACGGCAAAGCCGCGGGACGTAACGTTGAATTTATCCGCGGCGTATCCGCATACGCGAAGGTATCCGTCTATCTTACTTTATCCCTGGGACGCAGAGCTCCGTATGACAGCCCCGCCAGCTGATCTATCGCATAAAACATAAAGTGGAGTATTCCATTTCTAAGACCGTGCCTGGTCCACCCTCGACCCCCCACCCATCCAGTACCCACCCCCTTGGAAATATATCGCGAAACGAGGTATACGGAGAACGCACGGTTCTTGTTCTCTTTCCGTGCACGATGGATACGGCAAGGTTCAATTTTTCAAAACGTCCCAGTTTGCCCCGATGCCAATCGACCACGAGCTCCTCACTCTACAATAGCCTATGCTACGTGGCAGTTTGAAGAATTCAGGGGATGTTCACGTTGCGGCGTTACGTTTGTATTGTCGAGCTTCCAGGCGATAAGAATAACGTTGGCTGGATGGTCGACGATCTTGAATCACCTTTGACATTCCATTGATCAAGTATTTGCGTGCTTTGTTAATTAGGAACAAAATTATCGGACGTAAGATGTATGGGGACTGGAAGGTTTCTGCAGAGTTTTTTCGAACGCCTTAACGTTATTTCCGTAGTGAAAGCCGTTAAACGGTGAGAACTTAAGTTTCCTTGATAGCGAATCGGCTAATAGTACAGAGCGTGATTCGCAGTAAGAAGCGACAGACTCCACGAAATTATAACCGAAGGGGAAACACGCAAAATGCAATTTTCCTCAAAGTGGATCCCAATTATTTTTCGCCCTTAACAACATCCTCGCAATCCAGCACAGTCCCGTCGATATTTATTTCCACGCTGAAGCGTCCCCTATGAAACGCGTCACTTGCATCAATTCCACTGGCGTCTAAGAAGGCCATGTCCAATCAGCCACACGTAGATTCCTTCCGTTGAACAATGTTTGGCCGAGCAAGCCTCGGATCCGTCGCACTCCCCGTCCCGCAAATCGGTCCTGGGGCTTCGACGTGCCCCGGTCCGGGCCGATCCGCGGAGGAATCAAGAGGAATTGCAGCACATTCCGCGGGGGCCGGCGAGCCGCGGCGCTTCGAATGGGGGCGGCGATGGTGCGCGCGGGGCTTGACGAGCGCCGCGGAAGAGAAGGGAAGAGAACAGAGCAGAAAGGGAGCGTCGCTGGGCGGCGGGTGAATGCTCGTGAAGAAATAGACGGAAGGAAGGAAGGAAGGAAGGAATATTGCGAGGTAGAAACGGAGGCACTCCGAATGCAATCCACGTACCGACTGCTTTCAAATATTAATGTCACGTGACTTATTATATCCGAGGCGTGTGCGGTGGAGTGAGTGGCTCTCCGCCATCCACGTTCCCGTCTACCCTCCACCCCCCAGCCCCGTGCACTGGGTGGTGAGAAGCAACGGTGCAGACTATGCACCACTGTGGCAGGACTAGCTTGTCTGGGCTTGATTGTAAAATTTTTCGTGCCGCATAGTGGCCCATTTTATCGCCTTGTGCCGCGAGATCTTGGCGAGAGGGACGTTTGCCGCAGGTAGCTGGCGTAGGGGTTCCGAACGACGGGGCGGAGTGGTGCGGAGGGTGAGGGCCACGGGTGAGGGGCGGGGGGTGTGGGTGGCAAACGGTGGCCGCCTGAGAAGGCCAGAAGGGGTGACGGATAAGCGTAGGGGCCGGGGAATTGGGGGAAAATACTCGAGCACGCCGCGGCTTTTAATCCGAGCGCTCATTCTCGTGGATTCCTTTCTAATTTTTACGTGGTCGCTCATGCGTAATCGAAAATGAAGGAAAAAGGGGAAAAACAGCGCGACGAGGGGGCGGCTGCACGCCGGGGGAAGGAGCACTTCCGTTGCCGCAGCCGCCACTTCAGCCCTCATTGGGTTGACTTCTTACCACTTGCGCGAGAAAAATGTTATGAATTCGCGTTTTGTCGGCACGACTGCGAAAAATTTCTGAAGAATGCCCGATGATTTTTTTTTCGCCCCCCCTCCCCCCCCCTCGTTTCCCTCTCCTCATTCCAGCTGGGAATTTGCGCGACCGCTCATTCCCTTTCGAACTCATCTGTTGCACTTTTTGCCACTGCGCTTGACTTATTTGTCTCGCGCACGCCGCCCGTGTTTCGATTGAGTTCCCTTTTGCGTTTCCTTTTTCCTGCTCTTACTTGGCTGTCCTTCACCGTGCTTCATGGGTCTTACGATCCAGGTTTGAACGGGGCGTCGAGTTGATCGAACGCGCTGCTATGATTTCGAGGGGAAACGTTTCGTTCCATTGGTACGACTGATGATATAATTCGGGCCGATTTGGTAAATGTTTGATTGTTAGCAGCGCACGCGTTGCAGTTGAAAACGGAGAACGTAGAATTTAAAGTGTCTTATCGTTGGCGTTATTATAGTGCGAGCCCAATTGTAGTATTACTCAAGTTACTAATCTTTTATTATAGCCTGTTGATTATTAGCAGCCTGAATTAATGTAAATGATCAAACGTGAGCCAAAGGAGGAATTATGTAAAAAGCATGGCTTTGTACCTAGCAGAATTTTGTTCCACCCGGCAACAATGAAAATGAATATTAAACTTGTATCACGGGACTCTTTAAACATCAGATGTCTTTGTGATCTGTAAGTGACGCCGAGTTTTTTTCCTCTCTGCTACTCACCCTGGTCTTTGCTCACAAAACTGCCTACAGAGGGTACTTCTTTCTTCAAACATTTCCGGCGCCTCGAGAAGATAGTATATCCCTTTGATTGATTCCAGTAATGAATAAATTTTACGTGAACCCCGTTGCAATTCTTCCAAGACAAAGAAATGCTTCTTTGCTCGGTAATGAACATTCGGTCATTCAACTGTACGTATTCATGTACACCAGCAAGACGCATTGTCTTGCGCAACAAAAGTCCAAAGAATTCGATCTACGCTATTAACTGCTGATACAGTTAATCTTCAGCAACAATTGTTGTTTCATTTCAAATTTCGCAATTCGTTTAAATTTCGTTTCAACCCCAATCTACGCCAAACGATAGTCTCTCCTGCCCCTTAACAAAATTGTCGAGCTATCGTTACCTCTAATCTTGACGAACAAATTTGGATAAATTTTTACAGCCATCGAACAGGGTCGTTGATTCAGACTAATTCGAAGCTGCGAAATCTCATTGTCGCTAACGGCGTTGCCCCAGGGACGTAAGAAACAAAAAGTGAAGGGGCAATGTCGGCCACAGGGATGTCGCGCGAGCACGAAAACACTGGCTTTACATCCATCATTGTTCCTCGGTTGAAGACTGATAGGACTCCATTATCTGCGAACTCATTACGATCCCCTATTGATAAAGCAACGATTATGCCGTGGGGTTAATCCGGTCTCCGATTCGGAAATTGGAATTTCTGGCTCTGCCAGCGAGACGTCAACCACCTTCAAGATTCCCTTCCACCGAGTCACTCCATTCATTTCACTTTCAACCCTGCGCGTTTATTTTGTTCATTTTCTTCCATACTTTCGAGCTCCCGTTTCTCAGTTTGCCTGGCACACTTCCCGAGATTCTCCATGACAGCATTGCGGCCCTTGTATTCCCAATATGTCAAAAGTGATAGAAACGTCATTCGATCGTTTCGCAACTAAGATATTGGCCAAAAAACATTTTGTTTATCCATTGTTACATATCCACTGTTGCAAAGAGAAAACTTAATTACTTGTTGACTGCAACGCTCGCAGAACACGAGTAGAACGCGAGTTCGTACTTATTATTTTATTGCCGTTGGCCTCGAGCAATCGATTTCTGGGAAGCTCGAGAAATGCGGCGCTCATTCGAACGAAATCGCAAGAAAGTCCTCGCAGCGTTGAAGATTCGAAACGAGCGATTACATGACAGGAAATTACGGTACCCCCGATCGCGTCTAAGCGCACGCAACCCTTCGGGAATATAAAGGGGAGACCCTTGCGGAGCGTGGCCCCGACAGTTTCGGACACGAAACGATTGGATTCTCTTCTTTGCGGTTTAGTTTCACCTTTGTTTCGACAATGCGATTCGCCCCCGTATCGTGAATTCTCAACTTCGTTTCATATCATAAAACCCAACAAGCGCCTCTCGATTCTAAACATTTTTACTGCACATTTTAACAGGATGCACATTCCTTCGCCGTTTCGAATAGTACTAATTGCAATTTCTTGCGGCGGTACCTCACACAGCCGTTAGAGGAGTGGACGCAAAACACTTTCCCGTGCAATCTCGAAGGTGGTCACGCAAATGTTCTCACCTACAAATTCCACGGCGTGATCTGACCGAACAGTCGCCGCGGCCAACGCGAGGTAGACTTATCGATGGTTCGCGTAGGTTCACCTAGGTTTAAGCTACTCCTTTTACAAGTGCAACAACTGCGTATCCAAATTATCCTCATTCCTACTGTCTCACATTAAATTGCAAACTTTCTTGCTCTCGAAATCGGTCTTGGTATTTGAGTAACCAGAAGTCCCATTTTGACCAATATCGCGCGATACGAATACGCTCAGTTCGACGAATCCCCAGAAGCTCTTCCGAGGAGCAGTTGAGAATCTCCGAGGCATCAGTCTGAACAAAAAAGATAGAGCAAGAATGACGGCGAATTTCCCTTTAAACGACCAAACGATCAACTGCCAGCGGTTCGCGAGCTCGAATGTGAACACGACGGCCAACAGCAGCGCAATGCATTCCCTTCGAGCATTCCCTTTTCCAGCGATAGACACGACGATTGAAAATTGCCGTTGGTCTACCTAACGGGCCGAGATCGTAAGTAAGCATGATCGTTCCCGTAATGAAGTGGTCGAAGGCGGTTCCCTAAACAAATCGATACGTCTCGCGGCCCGAACGCAACCGCCGCGAAACACTCGGCTAATCTCCTGAAATATATTATCGCAGCCGGGCCAGTTCGAGTGTGTGTCGTTAGAAAAACGCCATTTTTCAGTTTTATCCCCGCCGGTTTCTTAGCGGATAGTTCCCGGCGACGAATGCGCAGGTGGTGTCGCGGCCACGTTTGCAAAAAGGCGGAAAAGGAGCCGGTGATATATAGACACGAGGCGAGGTCCGCCCGGCGCATATAACGTTTCCGTCGGTCCGTTCGTAATCCCCGACTTACGGTGTGATAAAATCTCAATTTATAAGTGTCCCACCGGCCGCAATATCGAAGACCGAAGGCTAGATAGGCCATTCTTGCCGGGGGTGTATGGTATCAGGGACGCTGGTATTACTCGTAAGCACGCGACTACTTAGCATGCAAATGCATGAAAGCAATAAACTACTCAATACAGGCCGGGGAATTCACCCGATCGATTTAGTCCCGTGTACTCCAAATTTAAAAGGACGCCAGCCCCGACGTAGACCGGCGGTAACTGCGATCGAAATTTGTTCGGCCTGCGACTGTTCGACGCACACCTGGATCTGACTCTCTGATTCGGGTAACCGCAAACGGCGATAATTTACCGGGGGCCCGCCTAATGGCGGACTTGATGTGTCTGTGATAGCGAGAATACTGTTCGAGTCGTTGATGACGTATTAGATCTTTTGTATTCTGTGTGCGTTGATCGGGACAATGATGGTCAGCAGTGTCCAACTGCGCGATCGGGGTGGGTTATCATCGCCAGAGGTACCGTTTGCAATCTGCTTCGGTAACGTCGTTTTGTTACGCGCAGTGGCAACTCGAATACGGTTTCACTACGCTCGCAACGGCATTATTCGAATAGCGTGTTCGTAAATGGTGCGCGGGATACAATAATCGTTCAAGAAATAGAAATGTAGATTTCGTGCAAGGTGGAAAGGTTCTGGTGGCATTTTTCAGAAGTAGAAACAATTAGAAATTAGATAGACAAGTTGCAACGGAAGTCTGTGTTATTTGTCGAACAAGCTGTTCGGTAAGAGAAGTGTCTTTTTGAGTAAGTAAGTGGAATAATCGATTTCGTTGAATACTTCGCGACCGTTCCCACTTTCTCAGCGGTACTGTTTTATCAGAAGCACCGCGATTCGTGGAAAAGCAGCATCCGACAAATGGAACACTCGAGTCGCCGGGGGATTCGGGTGTCGTGTCAGAAAACGAACCACGGACGATCGAGGAAAACCAGTATGCACAACACTCGTTAGACCCTTTCTGAGAATGTTCTACGTATCAATGCAATTAGAAGCCCCGCATTTTCGTAGAAAAATATTCCACCGCGTCGCGATACGTTACATCAAGGGGGAGAATAGTATTTAACGATTCGGAAGATTCTTCGGGGGGGGAGACGGATTTGTGTAAAAAGTTTATCGCCGGGGCAATAATTTTTAAGCGTGCAGCACGATAGGCAGAGGCATAAATGCGACGCGGGGAAGTTTTTATTTGCCGATCGATTCGCATAAGGACTCCGATATTCCTGTGCGCCGACTAAGCCTCGGCTCAGCCTCGAGAAGTTAGTACGATAATTAGGAGACGGTATCAGGAGAAATAAATCTCCACGCCGTTCGTATCAGGGATCGTTAGTTAGTCTAGCGTAACATGAAAAACATGCGCAAAAATAGTACTCGCATTCTCCGACGACCCCAGAAATCCAAGAAACTTTTCGGGCTCGAGATGTGTTCGTTCTTAGAAGGGAGTATACCTTACTGCATTACTTGTATTCCCATCGTACGGGAAAATTAAATGTTTCTGTTCATTAGAACATTGTCAAGTCTTTTTCCCAGTGGCCAAACTTGCGTGGACCAATATGCAAACTTCGATCTATTCTTGCGTGCTTCGTGCAGGGGAATAACACCTTCTACGAATTGTCGTGAAATCCGACGGACGGTGGCGAGGCTGAAAAAAATCGACCAGTCACGTTGCCGGGAAAGGACTCATTAAATAATGGTTGGCCGTCGGACGCTGTCATTAAATTATTAGGACCGCATTTACGATGTTCAGATCACAATCTATTCATCGATCATTACCTCTAATGCATTTCCAATTAATACCGAACCAACGACACTCCCTGACGCATCCATCTACTGATTGTACGCGGTTCTAACGTTACTCGGTTTTTCCTCGCGAAGTATAACATAGAACGATGTGCAAAACGCTGCGACACTTTTGCACGGTATGCTGTTTACGTAATTTTGATTAATATTGAGCGATAATCTAACATCGACGACGATATATTGTTATATTCTTAATCGGAATTCCGTTCGGTTGATGCAATGGAGAAGCGTCAAAATTTCTTGTCGGTACTGTATTCCTTTAAAGTTGCATCGACAAATTCGATAAGCTTGAAAATGGAGATTATTGCTTCCCGAAATGTAGACGAACTTATCAACGTGAAATTAATTACGTTGTACAAGTGGAACGTAGGTACACATGAATTACGAGTGCCTCGTCATGTTTTTCCTTTCTTTCCATTATATGTCGCTTAATACAAAGAGTAGTTATAATAGAAATATTGATTAAACCGCACAATTCGTTTGTGCATCACCGTCATATGTATACGTGTAAAAGAGCACGATTTCAAATTCTGCTATTGTTCGAAATGCTTCGGGTAAATGTAATTGAAATGTTACGTAACGATCGCGGAAGGATATGTAGTCCATTTTTTTTATCACAGCTTCATTGGAAAGTCCAATGTAACCGCTTAATCAATACCTTTAATTAATAACGCAATGCGATTTTAAATTTTCTTGCGTCTGTAGACAACTTCTGTTCAGTAGTTAATGATTTCGAAGGAAAAATGAGAGTTCAAGCGTTGCTGGTTTGTGCCAATCATAGTGACGTAATATAAATCGAATATTCAAAACCATTTTTACTGAACATTTGTCCCAGCGAACAGCACACTTCCTGCATGAATAATCTGATGTAAATAATGAAAAACTTTGTGGACGGTTACTCGAGAATATCTAACATTGTCTTTGGATCACTTTCTATTTACCTGTGAATAATATTTCTAACAGGGTGTGAAAATACGCCTTTAATAGCCATGCGACTATTCTTTGTGTATGGATAAAGGAATTTGGCGAATGCCTGGAGTCATAATTTTCATTCGAATAGCTTTCTCGCACATGCATTTACATTTGCTCCATTTTTTTTGAACGTATCACTTGTTATTAGGTAAAAAAATGTGGGTATTTAGTAGTATTTCAGCTCGTAATCTTTATTGCATTACAATGAACGCAATATATTAATTTTTTAACTACATTACTGACGGTTCGGGCTACTTTCCGACGACCACGATTGGGTTCACTCGGACCCATAACTAAATCTAGCTCATGCAAGCATTCCAAACTTATATTTTATAACCTTATCGTCCCACTTTTCCGGGAAATATGGTGCTAACTGGACAATGATACAATTCAAAAATTATAAAAATTATATCACTACTTGTTTCTTTTTAACAACCGAATTTTCTTTACACACGTCGTTGTTACGCACGGTACATGTGGCTTTTATATTTGTCGTTATTACACAGAGTAACAGAAGGAGAAGAGAAATCTCGAGTCGATTTGCAGTTACTTTATACAGTAATTTGTTTAAATACCGTAGCCGCTCAAATAAATATCCATGTAAATTCAATCAGGGTACGGCCTTTAAATTCCGTTTTAAAAACGTTACAACGCAAAGCGCGAGCGTAAAAGATTCCCGCAACATCCGCCCAAGGAAATTGTCAGCTTACTTCCACGAATAATGAGGACGGTGTCTTTGTCAAACGGCTCAAGGAGGTCACGCGAAGAAGAAAAAAAAATGCTCGCGAAAATTTCATATAAATTTTCTTCCGATGCCGCATAGAGATGGCTCTTCGACCATTAACGTGAATTATCTCCGGGGCTTGTCACTATTAGTCGGGGGAATTAGTTGGCCCGAAATCGCGCATAATGCGATAAATTTCACAGGCATGCTGGTACATTAATGCACGGAACGAGGAGAAAGGTGTTAGGTGCAAGTAAAATAGTGAGTGGGCTGGTGGCCCTACCCGGTTCGCGAGCATTAAATAGAATTGCGCCGGCGTATAAACAATCGGATCGATAATTTAAGATCATTATCAGCCCCCTTTATATTAGTGCCAACCTCGCGGCAATAAGTTCGCCCACGAAACAGCGGTTCTCACTTCATCGCTCGAATTATGTCGATGCCGTTTTAAAATTTCCAACGACGTAAGACCGTCATGATTGAACCATTCAAAACGCTGCATCTTCGAGCTCGCCGTTCCCCATGCCGTTAATCGAAATTACCCGAAATCGTGATTCCTGAAGCATGAGCGTTCTGAAGCCTCGGTCGTTTAATTGGCAGACTGAAATAGCTAATTCGGGGAAAGAAAAATATTCAGTGCAAAAATTAAATTATTTTGTAATATAAAGTGTGCAAAAACTGCTACTAATCTGACAGTCCTTCGCGATATTTGCTGAAATGAAACGTAACATCGTGACACATGGTAGCAGTGTGTAGACATTACATTAGTGTGCAGATATTATAAATATGTAAAAATGCTGTTCGCATTTTCAAATTGTCTTTCATTTGCAAACTAAAGATCTGTATCTACGCGTTGCTTCGTGGTGAAGCACTTACGCAATTAAGTCGTAATAGTTGTTGATTACTTTCATAGTGTGATGATATTAATTCAGGAATAAAGGATGCATTTATGATGTGCAAAGAATACCCTGTACAGTTGTAAGTGTTCCAGCTTCTGTTGGACAGAGATTGTTTCGCAAGAAATTGAGGAATGTTCAACGAGCATCGAAGTAATAATTCTGTGAAAAAGTTATGCCCGATAAATGAATACGGGATTCTTATAATGTTAATGTTCAACAAATGGATTCTTTTTCTTCGATGCTTCCTTAACTTGAGCGAGGGCGTAAAATCTCAAAGTGTTCTCATAACGATCTGTCATACAAATATGCCAAAAGTCAAAGTTGAAGTCGGGGAACTTGTTTTATGTAAATTCATCTTCCGCCGTGTAATTGAAAAAGCAAACTGTAAACGTTGTTCGCGTTATCAAGCTTGAACGATAGCCCCGCATGCCGTCGTACCGTTTATTATTTTCCACGGTTCACGATATCGCGTCGGGTCTTTCACGATTCGCAGGGTGTGTTTTCGTTCTCCGAGACACACGGGCGTTGAATTTACGACGAAGCGCCGCGCAGCAAAAAGAAATCGAGAATTCGTCCGGTCCTCGATTTTCCCTCGAAAAAGAATTCATCGCGAACACAGCTGAAACATTAATTAACGTATTCGCACTGAAAAGGGAAATTTTGTAACGTAACACAATGCATGAGTTATTTCGCGTAGTGTGCTGAAAAAACATGGAAGTAAAATTTTTCATTCAGCAGTTTGAATTAGAATTATTAATTTGAAAATTAAAGTTACGACATTCTTTATTGTTCAAGTACACAAATTTCTGCCCGAAAAACGGCCCAATTCAATTGCACGCAATGTTTAGAAGGTGCGCCTGACGTAATAGCAGTTACTTAAATAGGAATTGCATCTATGTATTCATCGCGGCCAATTATCGCGAGACATAAATTATAGAAACATCGAGGAGAAAAATTCAGGTTCGTACGAACAACGGCGCATTGAAATAACCTGTAACGATAATCATTCGCCCTACTTCTCTTAACACCCTCCTATATAACACCTTCTGTGATAAAAAGAACATCCACCGTTTTACTGATTGGATTCATTAATAATGCGTTTACACGGCAACGATATACCTCGAACCAATGCGACAGGCACTAATCAACATAATGTTAATAACAGCATCGCATATATACGTTCCTTCCCATTCTTCCCTAATGTAATTAGTTTTTAGTCCAAACCTCTCAGCAACATTCCCCACATCTATATTTAGATACCAAGGTAATTTACGCGGGGTATGCAAACGATCGAGCCCGGTATCGCAGTTCAATCTATCAATTTCCAGGACCCCCCATTTATCGAGCTGTATAGTGAAACGATCGGGATAAATTATCGTAAAGGTTAAACGCAGGGGATACGACTGCAAGGGGTCAGCACGACCTTCTTAGACGGGACTTTCGATCGATTTCTCTAATGTGGAACGAGCCTGAGGACTTATTGACCGTCACCGGCAGCCAGCCAAACTATACTTCAACCCTTTGACGAGTGCGTGCACGCGATAGTCGGGGCAATTGTGACGTCATAATACTGCGGCTACCCCGGTCGCGTATGTAAATCAAAGTCTGGCACACGCGAGGAAAATTTCATTTGATCGCGCCTTAATTGCTTGCTACGCGAGAACTTTCGCTAAAACCTATCTGTAGCTCGAAACTCCTCGAACACCTGTTCCCGAGGAATCGGGATCGCACAGCGTTCGGATTCAATTAGAACAATGGGAGGCTAAACTAGATTATCAATGATACTTGTCCTATGATTTTCGTTGTTAAACCAGACGATCTGCATATGTCTACGCTACCTCTGTCGCGGAATTGTTGTAGGCAGGGCAGCTACGAATTATTATAGAAGTGTTCGCAATGCCCGAAATTTCTTAGATCGTTGTAATACATGTTTGGAAAGAATTGGGTTTAACGAATCATTGGTTGCATGGTTTACGAGATATGTGGACGGTTTACTATCGGAAATATATTTAGTTTGTTTGTTGGCCTCATCAATTGTTCCACCATTTTCCCTGGAACTTCGACGACTTCTCGGCTCAGATTATTTCCTTCGTACCTGTGTCGTTTTCACAGTGCACCGCATTTGACATTTCATTCATAATTGTTCTCTTCAGTTACTAAAAGTTGAAAACGTAGAGTCACATGGACTTGAAGGCCTGTTAATTACTTTGCATATGTTGCTTACATACGGTTAAGGTATCGAACTTTCTAGATATGTGTTTGCCATCATGTGAATATGAGTCTGGCGTTAGAATTATTTATTGACACCAGGAACTGGCTTGTTTCAGATGTTTTGCTTTAAAATTATTAATACATAGGTATCTGTGTGGCAATTTATGACGACTTTTAATAAGACAATGACAATTGCATATCTCTATTAGACTTTCGTGTTCGTCATGTGTCTAACGTATGCTGTCCAAATGGTACGAAAATCTATCGCCGGTTCTAGTGTTAATCTAATTTTAAAAGGTTGTGCGATTCTTGGATCTTCGACGTTTCTACCTTTTTATCGACCGTTTTTCGCACAACCGGAGTTTGCTTCTCGCCCTTTTATGCTGTTATACAAGAACGACGATGGAACAAAAATAGTGCAGATTGTTGCGTGCCAATGCACTGTATGTCTAAAAATGTGTGCAAGGTCTCTTTTTCTAGCGTGTCAATTGCAACATAACCGTCGAGAGGAACCACTCGCACGCAAAACTTACTGGGCTCGTAATAAACTATGAATCATTTTATTCCGCCATTGATATTGTTGCATATCAATAAATGTTTCCATTCTGTCGTTCGTATTGATTAACTTCACAAACTTCGAATATGTTGTGTGGACAATATTGTAAGGGAAAAATATAATTGAATAATATAATGTAAAAGGAAGTATTGTTGTACATTTGTTTGAAATTAAAGTTCTCTTAAGAAATTAAATAAATTAAATCAAATTCGTCCACATACTGTACATGATTATCTAAAATATCAAATCGCTGAACGGTTTAAACGCCTCGGCCAGTACATATTCCTCAAATTAAAATTGTATCGATTTCAGGAACATAAATCGATCAGCTACCAATAATACCATTATTTATTTTTTACATTAAAATTTCGTTAAACGATTCAAACTATGCAATTACAAATTTAAATAAAGGTGATAGACTTCCAGCTATTAAACTTATTCCTTCGTTTTAATTCAAACAAGCTTACGCGCATGATGGCAAATTGTAGTTCAATTCCCTGCAAAATAAAAGCTTCCCAACGTTTTCCTCACCTTAGAATTCAGATGTTGAACCTTCAACTTAATTACTGGCCGCGATTTTCATCTGCAACAACTGTGTGTGCGTCACGCCATTCTCTTCCCCCTCTGCATTCCGTAAGCATGGAGATCGAATTAACGGAAAACGTCGGTTAATTAATTCTGCCCGGCGCTGGAAATTAGCGCAACGCGCAATCGATCCAGCGCCAAGCATGGAAGCAATTCGACCGAACCATTCGAAATCCAAACCCCATCGTTTATCGGCTAACGCGACGGAAGGACGTCATTTTCGGCCAAGGAGAAAAATCGAACTGATCGCGGTAATGAGACAACGATGGTAATTTTACCGGAGCCTTTAGTTTCACAGCGGAAGGGGGGCGACATCGGTGGCAGGGAAGACACGGAGCAGTGGAAACTGCGAGGGAACTGTACGCAAAGGCAGGAGGGCGAGTCAAAGAGTACGGGGGGGAAATACTGGAGGCATTATCCTTTAATCAAATATATTACAGAGAATTTATCGCGGCCCGTGAATTAATTAAATGCCGAAGGCTGGAAGCGGAGTGGCCGCATGAAATTTAACATTCAATAAAATAAATCGCCACCCCTTCAGTGAGAACACCTCGACCACCCACTTCGCGATTTCCTCGTTCGCCGCTGTTATTAACGCAGTCGTGTAAATTATTGCGTTGCCCCGATTTACGGGCTGAACTGTGACGCACCAGATACCCCTTTCTCGTAGCTCGTAGGGTTGGAAACCGATAGACTGTTCTGTCCCTCTTTCTCATTCTCTCCCCATCTCTCTCTCTCTCTCTGTCTCTGTCTTTTCCTCTGCACCTTGTTTCATGTCGTTCTCTCGTGCCCAGCTAATCTCTTGCTCTTTCGATTTCCATCACAACTGATCGTCCTTTTTGATAGAATCCTCCTTGATCTCCTTTTCAGTTCTTCAGATATTCCTGTTTCGTCCGTTCCCTTATCACTCCTTTACTCGATATCATCTTTCTGCCTTTGTATTTCGGTTCATCTTGCTTTTCATTAAGATCCCCGTCACGATCGTTTTGTTTTTCACGCTTTTGCCGAAGGCCGTTCCGATATTAATAATCTTCTCTACCCCAATTTCTGCAAAGACGATTTTTGAATAATTTAATCATGCCTTCGTCGCCTCGCTCCCTCGTTGCTTCGAAGTGTGCATTCGTATTAACAACAAAATAGGTCAGTTGTGTGGAAGACGGTCCTCAGTCCTTTTGCTGTTTCTCATCCCTCGAAAAGAAATGCCTAACGATTTATTCTATGGTAAAAAAAAATCCGAAAAAGAAATCCCCTTTATATTTCTAACGAATCGCGAGAAACGAGCCCGACACTTCACGGTCACGACCATCCCTGTGTTACCAAATGAATCGGACAGGTGCGACGTTGCTACCCGTCTGACAATAAGTACGGCGAAATTAGCAGTAAACAACTCTTATCAGTCGACGCAATCAATAGGAGACACGGTCAACAAGCGTCGCTCGGCTCCAAGCCGGCAGCGATCGTAGAATGATTTTAGGTTACCCTTAAGTATCCCGGCTAGCAACAAATCCGTCCCTATCTGTGCAAGCTTATTCGCCGATCCGTTTCACGCGTGCCGACCCTGACATCGAGCCGGCGCGGCTCGGCGCGGCCATGCTGTGAAAATCGAGGGAGAATTTCGCGAGCCAGGAACAGAAACGGAGAGATCGTCCGGAGCTGGATAGAGACGAGGTGAACGAGCGAGGAGAACAAAAGCCCGGTTTCCGCTCTCGATGTCGCGCGCTCGAGTTAATTAATCCTCTCGACGCGACACGGTCAGGTACGCTCCAGACGGGTATCTTCCTTTAATATCGATAATGCGGGACCAGCCGTCGAGTGGAGACGACTGGCTGCCAGGGGGAAAAGAAAACCGAGGGCCGATGTTTAATAGATAGATACGTCGAGGGGGGTTGCGGCTTGAATGCCGTACGCGTGTGCGACCGTGTGTGTCGCCAACCGTGGGCGAAACCGCCGAGAATTTCTATCGCTGAAACTTGGTTCTTAAATATAGTCGGGTATAGAAAATTTGTTAATTCCTTTCTGCGACACGGCTAAACACGTTCGGGCGTCGTCCGAGGGATATGAAATGGCAGATCAGGGGAACGGATTTCGTGTTGATATTGGGTCCGACGAAAAGTTCTGTCCGATAATGTCATCTCGAGTTTCGAACATATACGGCAGCCTCTTTTCATCATCGCGTTTCTGTCTGTGTGCTTTCATTAATTTCAGAAGTAACGGTGGACGTTATATTGATCAATAAATATTAGCTAAATGTGTTGAAAATGTGGTGTTTTCTTTGAATTGAAAAACGTACAGAGCTTTCCGGTGGAGCTGTTATTTAGAAGAATCAAAGTCTCGCAATCACAATCGCAAGGGAAAGTCTTCGTCCCGTTGATGAATCACGTGTAATCAAAATTTAGCACATATTGAGAATAGGTATAAAGGGAAGTTCTGTCCGTTTTTGAAATCAAAGAAAAAAATACGCTTTTAATACGCATTTAGTAATATTTACTGAACAACATAATTTCCATCGTTACTAATGCAATTTAGAATAGCACATATTTAGAAATACAATGGTAAAAAGGGGCAGACATATAATGATGAAACTTGGGATGATAGTATCGGACAGAACTTTCCTTTACACCAAATAGTGAGACAGTTTTTTTGTTGTAATATATTTTTTTCGTACATCGTTGGAACGTTTTAATATAGACATATTTTATGTGGCCATTTGATGAATTATTCGAGCTCCAATCTCAATTTACGTTCTCTGACAATTCAGCAAGAATGATAACAGATAATGTTCATCGGTAGTTCTGTGTGGTAGAAATCTTTATCTTGTCGTAACAAGGAGGACAAAAGAAGCAACGCACGAGTTCTAATGTTCGGCGAGGTTCAAATGAACGTGAAGCGATTCCTTGACGAATACAGGAACGTTAACGACGCATCTGAAACAGCGAGGCCGGGCTTTAAATACGTTTATACTCCAATGAAAAATGAAGCGGAGCAAGAGTGCATAGCAACCGATGAAACCAAAATGACCAAAGACAGCGGTTCCAGTACGGTTCCCGTACGCGCCTCGGCAAGCGTGCACTCGCTTGAGCGCATTTTTCGCGAGCGAAAAATCAAACACACGTCTATATTTTATTAGGAACGCGTGGAAGTTACGCGCACATGGAGCGAAATCGTCGGTTACTTACGCATACACGCATAAATATGTAATTTCGACGACTGGCCTGTTCCAGACTACACGCCACGTCCGCCAATGTGCATTCGTGCATGTACCAGGGAGTACGCGAGCAAGTACGTAATATTTGCCTTAGCTCAATCCACACCCGGCTCCTAATTACTTACTGCCCGGCTTCTATACCGCGATAGATCGCTGGTCGCCGCGTATACGATGTATTACAGCCGCGCTGCTACTTTATTATGCACGCCGTGAATGGGCGCAAAGACGTGGATCAGAAGCGTAATAATGTAATCCTTATCGTTGCACTTTGTCACGCTCCTGTACTCGAACGCGGTGCAATTCGTATACAGAACAATAGCAGGAAAATCGCGTCAAGCTTGTATCCTCGCGTTCGCGTTTAACGACGAATGAAAGAAGGGTGCTCGATTCTCCGTAGTTTAAATTTTCAATGAATACCGATTATATTTAACAAAAATGGCTCTCCGTGATCTGCAATCGCACACTATCCTCGCACGCTTTCTTTTAAAATCATACTCATTTGCAGTTTTCGAAATGGATGCGAACCTTGGCCCGTTACTTTTCACTGTACAAGATTGGCACAGATGTTCGAAATAAACTTCTTGCTCCAGTTGAATATAATATTGGTAAGGATAAAGCCGCTATAAGCAGCAGAACGGAAAGGGTTAAGAAAAGAAGAGCCGCTGAAAGGTTTGTGAATTGAGATTGGCAGGCGCGGATTTTTCCGCGTTTATATCCTAATGCAAGATACCTAAATGCTGTGATACCGAAGCCCTTGATTTTTTATGAAGCATAAATTATTACACGGCGTAATCCTTGGAAGCTAGGTATTAGATATCCATGTACCTACAGACGTATATGACGTACGATGCCATGTGTCGAATAAAAAGAGTAACCCTAAATTGAAATTCGTTAAAAGTCCGTTTTATGTCCATTTTTACGCGACATTTTTATATCCTTAATTTCGTTACGTATGGCACCACTGCTTATACGCGATTGTAAAATTATGAGTATCCATTTCACGATAGAACAATATCCAAAATGAAATGAAAAAGATAGTGCCGTAAATTTTAAATAATCATACAGTGAGTCAATATATTTTGAATTAGAACCATATACGTATGTGGTAACTTCCCCATTGTTGGTTCAATGTATTCAACAGAATATATTTCCGAAAATACTAGTTTCAGAAAGCTGTAAATAAAAAAGGCACCTTGGTTTATTCTTTCCCTAAACAATATGTAATTGCATATAACGCAATCGTGCGATAATTTGTAAAACCTAAATAGTATTAAATTGCGTATTCAATCTTTTATCTCGCATGATTGTTTCTAGCACGCTGAAATTATTATACTTGCAAGACGTGCACACATTAAGGAAGTATTCGATGCAAAATTTTTGAGGCAGAAAACATTTTACTACGACGTGAATTAACCACTCGTGTGCATCAGCGTTTAAAATGCGCTCCTAAAATTCATCAACTATTCAATTCTAATTTCCTTTCCCCTGAGAGTGTATTTTCGGCTCTCTCTCTCACACACACACATACACACGCACTCTCTCTTTCTCAGTATACTCCTTCCATATAATGGTTAAGTGTGGGCAGCTCGGCGGAATCAGAGGGTGGTACCTCTTTCCTGTATGTTATTCTCTATTCATGGAAGGGTGTACGACGTCGTTCTCTACTCGCAATTTTTACGTTTGAATGTAAAAATGAATTTTACTTTTTCTCATATATGTATAATACCTATGTATGTATGTCTAGCTTTGCGGGTGTACGTTGTTGCTTTCACGGTTGAAGATCAAAATGCTGTACCGCAGAACATGAAGAATAATTACGTTTGATACTGTTAAGGATATACTATTATATTAATTGACATCGTTAAAAAAAGGAACTGGTATGTAAAATGCATTGTCGGGGATAAGTCAATTTTTTGCGGTTCACTGCATGTATAAAATTCAAAAGAATCGACATGTAGTTTATTATTACGACAGCAGGATCTTCCTGAAAAATGATTTCATAAAGGATGCAATTATTTAAGAATAAAAGACGAGGATTCACTTTGCATTCCCAAGTTTAGATTTTAATAATCCAATATATTTTTTCTGTGGAAGATTCCCCTTTGAATGGCATTAACATCCTCTTTCTTTCTACGATTACCTACTGTTTTGCTTCCCTTTCTTTGACGTTTAACTTAATCTTCGATTAAACCCATACGTTTGTTCCTGTAAACCTTGACCCGTGTGCCATATTTTTATTTATCTCCTATGTGCATACAAATAAGCTCCATAAATACATGCTCCACGCTCTCCGCGCGTAAATCAATCGTTGCCAGTACCGAGACAAGGCGAAAGAAACTAACGTGTTCCCGGTGACAAATTTACTAGACTTGGTACCATTTTGGTTTTGTGAGCAGTATTTTTATTCAAGGTCGCTGTGCCCTAACATTGTTCTTCTTATATTCATTAACAGTCGGTTCCCTTTCTGAAACCCGTCAAACGAAATTCCAGTTTCTCCAAACGATTTGTTAAGTGGCTGGTTTCCCGGTTTCGTTATTTCGTTGTCATTACGATACTCAAATAATTGAACCTCAAATTGATAAGAAAAACTTTAATCCGTATTTTTTAAATTCTGCAGCAGGTCTTATCTTGAATAAAATGTTTCGCCAACCTTATGCTACTCGTAGCTTATAAACCACACCACTGGCCCAAATTATTATTAAACGTCACTACTTCGGGGTCGAATAAATAAAAAAACAAAACGATAAAGTAGCAAATAGAGTAATCATCTGTGCACCATTCGCTTTCAGTTCAAATTCGGGTGGTCATAAAATAAAAAAATGCAATACAATATAAGTTTCATAATACATACGTATGTATACGCGTATCTACTTGCAACAGTCGCAATACTGAAAGAACCAATCAAGGTATCAAGGTGTGTTCATTTAGAAGACGACAAGCTTATTATAGACGACAACTCCTTGTGCCCCGTAACGATCATTCGATATTCGCAATATAAAGTCCGAATCACAACTGTCGGATCTCACCGGTTTATTTTCACTCGCGTTTCATACACAATACGCCGCGCAAGTGGCCCCGTTTGTTTGAACAACTTGTGATGTACATTCATGGCGGCCGCTATTAATAGACGCAAATGTCGCGGGGCGTAGAATCGCGGTGCATAATAAACTTTATTTGAGATTAGTCGCGTGCCACGCAATACCGACGTAAACGAGAAAAGGGACAGGAAAAGAAGCCGTGGCGCCCCGTTTTAGCTCGAATGCCAATTTTTCTTATAGGTCACACCCGGTACACTGTCGTGCGTCCTTTTGCATTGCTCTTAATTACGACATGGAACATTTTCGTCCCGTTCAATGCGTTAACCTCTTCCCATCGTAAAATACTTGCGCGTACCGGCACGAAAATTTTAAGCTACCGCAAATTTCCCATTAAGTACGTGGAAAGCGGTGTGGCATAATTTCGTGCGAATATCCATTTACGTATTTACA
This sequence comes from Nomada fucata, assembly GCA_948146005.1. Taxonomy (NCBI): domain Eukaryota; kingdom Metazoa; phylum Arthropoda; class Insecta; order Hymenoptera; family Apidae; genus Nomada; species Nomada fucata. The sequence continues at coordinate 14,713,905 of OX411275.1, forward strand.
TGTACGTGACACGTGCGTATAATAACTATGAAATCAGTGTAACTATGTAATTTAATGCAAATTCTGCGTAAATACATTGTATGTCTTATTTCCATGACAGAATCAGTGTGCTGTTAAAGCTGAAAGCTTTTAGTATCCAATATTTGATTACATCGCGAAATATAAATCCGCTTTACAACTATTATGCATAATTCTTCAAAAGCTCGAGATTCTTATTTATCGGCGCACATCCTCTTCAACGCAAGTTCGTGAGACAGTACACATTTAAATTTGCAAGATTTCGCTTATCAACTTTGTATAAATAACAAAAGAGTACGTTTCGTACACCTGATGTGCAAATTGCTATGCGCATATAAGAAATAAGAAAGTAAATTTCCTGCTTGAAGTAAAAAAAAGCTAATACATTTTTATGATTTTATACCGATTGCAATATATACAATAACAAATAGGATTTTAACGTATAAAAATACAGAATTAAATGTAATCGAGCAGGCCTCGTAGCTAGATATACCATTAGCAGATATACCGCTTAGACGGGATAACCAGGGAATCGCAACCCCTAAATTAAAAAATCCGGCGTCTAACGTTGCGCTGAGAAAAGGTGAGGAAACACGCATCGATATTAAAAATTGCGTGGCACCAAGATATCACCGACAGGCTGGCAACTGTCACTACCTTTACCTTTTCTTTTCTCTGCTATTCATCAGCTACATCGTTCTTTGTTCACGCTCCTTCTCGCGTGTGCTTCCCTTTGAGTTCCACCCCCTTTCGATTTCACCCCTTTTCCTATTGGAATCCCTTATGTCTATGAGCAACGAACGTGACACGTGCGACATACTTTCCTTTTCTTCTGTTCGACTACATCGTGTACGTACTGCGTTTCTGTTATCCCCCCTCCAGACATTCATTCATGCACGTTGCACGCATAACGCAAATGCACATCATATGCGCTTTCTCTCTTGCGCGCACAATGACGCACTGAATACCTCTTTCTTCCCCGCACGGATTACACTGAACATTCTACGCGACATTCTCGTATCTTTGCAGTAAGGTGAGTTAAAGGTTCTCGCCTAGTTTGCGTACGAGATTAATTTGTTCTATCGAAATTCATACGATAAGTTCTGGTGCGTGGAATGAAGATTATTGGGTTCTGTAGTCTTGATCAATTTCCCTGTTAGACACGTCTTCCCGTCAGTCAGTTGAGAGACGCCTCACTTGGTCTGAAATAAGCAGTTATCGAAGTAGAATAACAACCTGAATTATGTGCACAAAGATAACTGAACGAAATTTTATCTCCCAGGCATATAGTTACTGTAATATAGGTATCTTTACCTTCTATACCATTCGTCTATCAGGTATCTCCTGAACTTCATTCTTGCGAAGAATTTTTGAATGCACCAGAGCGAAGAATACTTTAATCTCACGTATTTCCAGAAAATTAACAGGAAATCTAAAATAAAGGTTATTTGGCAATTGTTATTTATTGTACTAACATTTTCGTTCACTTCTCACTCAACGAGTATTCAATAATATATTTATTTCATCGAATACAATAATTTAAAGTGAAAAGGAGGGTAGAGTGTCTCTTCTCACGGGTTTGGGACCGATTTGCCCAAGTTTCTATATAAGGACTAATATTAATATTCATATATCCCCGGAATCACAATGCACAAAGTCCCCTTTTCTCGATAAATGACATATTACGTCACTCACGTATTAAATTTTTAACTCCTTTCGATGATAAAACATATTCTCTTCTAAATTGTTTACTTTTTAATATAGTGCAAAAATTATATTAAGGCCATATCTTGTTACAAGGTTCTTACATCTTTAATTGGTTCTCCTCAGAAACTCGAAAGATGTGACCTCATGCACTCTTGCCCTGAGGTCCAGATGCGTGAGTACGTACACATTTGTATGGGTACACAAATTTTTAAAACTGTAAAACTGTAGAAATCATGAATCTTACGTGCATCGTTCTAAGTTGCAAGTAGAAAACTAAATATGTATCTTACTAAAAAAACAAAAAGTAGAGTACCTCAACATTGTACAACTATCCATCATATTCCTTTTCCGCCATAAAACTATGTATCGCAGCATATAAAATGTAAAATATATTTGCAACGACTTAGTAATTAATTTATATCACGGATATCTCAAAAGATGCAAGGCGGCCACTTCGTTCCACGTATCGATGTACTTATTTGGACTTTCCATCAAGCATCGATGGTGATTCAATCAGCTCGCGCACCGATTCGTACCAATTGCCTGCATTTGCACAATTCATGGTGACGCCGGGGGCGCGAGGTTATTGCACGGTTTTGTCGTGAATTCGTGCCGGGCGATCGACAGTGATCACGATCGTGGAAAATCGGCCGGGTTCATCCAGTGAGAGAGGAATGGCGATCCAGGGGAAACGGGAGGGCGAGAATTTTCACGGATGAACGTACAGCTTACCGGTACATCGAATCGCGTAATTGATGATGCAAAGATGCATCGGAATTTCTACCAGGGAAATGGGGAGCTATTTGGATTAGTTGTGCGCCATAAATTTGCGAAAACATCGACACTGTACGGACAGCGCGTATAATGCATTGCAGATGTGCCACCAATTTACCATCCACGTTCATTAGTTCGCCTACTGCGATACGCTGAAGAGCATTCCACGTTGATATAATAAAAATTGCGCATCACAGTGTTATGTGGACGTTCGTTATCGCGTTCACGTCGTAGGCCACGCGAGCCTTCGGACGTCGATTTTCCATCGACGCGGAAAGAAGTTTTGTTCGTCGTCGGACGTCGCGTCCAAGAAAGAAATAAACGCCTTATTCTGGTGTACGGGTTTCGTTTGCACCTTTGGAACCCCGTACCCGTAATCGATGCATGAAATAAACGCCTTATTCTGGTGTTCAGGTTTCGTTTGTAGTTTTGGAACCTCGTACCCGTAATCGATGCATGGAACGCCTATGCGACCGGTTAACGGATTTCGCCGTCGCGACGATTAGTCCGACTGGTGTTCGATTTGAGGTCGAGGCCGTGTTTGCCTGTATCGATTGTCGTGATGTATATTCACCGTGCAGTTAGTTACCTGCGCTGGTAACGACCAAGGCAATTCGAGCATGTAGGCCTGGTGTCCACACGTTTGCACGCTCGCGCACGTTCACGTCCCGTTCGTATAGCTTAAACCGCCTTAAACCACCTTCGACTACCTCTTCGACCAGCGTCCGAGGCAGTGATGGATCGAGTCGAGTTATCACCACCTCCGGAACACCTGCACCCGAACAGGACGGACAGAAAGGGTTGGTGAGGGTCAGAAGCTCCTAGCTGATATCGCGCAGTAAACGGGGCACTCACCTCCGGATATCTTGGAAATAAGAGTTCCGGGTTCCATGTTCGATCAATTTTTCCTGCGAGATATAAACTAAATATCTGATGGAAATCGAGGGTTCTCAGTTGGCTTCTAAATAGTTACCGCGAGTGTTGAGCGTTAAATGTCTGACATTAATAAGATACTGTTCGAACAATTTTGAGTTAGAGAATGTCTCGTAATTGTAAGAACGAAGCTTTAAAATTGTCGATGCCACGAATAAAAGGCTGACGAATATTATTAAATATGTAAAAAGAAATGACAAATACGTCAACTTCATATAAATATATCATATAATAAATATAAAACTCCTTTGAGACGCGACCAGACGAAACACGAATGGTTGAAGGTGCGAGAAAAGGAAAGAAATTGGGCTCTGCTCAATTCTTTTACTTAACTTCATACATTACATTATATTATAAATTAATGGAGTATTGCACGGCCCTTACGCATCATTTCAATAATAAACCAGTGCGTTACAAAGTAACAAAACGGCAAACCAGCAGTTGCATAGTAGGCAGGTTACAAGAATAGATACGCACAATTGAACTTCCAAGAGGCGCACCGCTGGCGCATTTGTGTTCAAAGGCAAGCTCCCCTTAGATCACTGAACGCTCGCGTTCAAAGAATTTCGAAAGATGTTCCGGTATTAAAACAGTTTATCACTCGAAATGAATTACGTCCGCGATAAAGACGAAGAATTTATACCGTGTCACGGGCAAAGGATTGCGAATCTCTTCGTTTCCATCTGTTCCGTTTAACGATCATTAAACACTCGCGGGCCGTTAATGTGCCAATTAAAGATTAAATTTTATGCCCGGCGACAACGGGGCGAACAATTATACCGGCCCAATGGAACGCGGTTAACGCGCTCGGATGCAACACGGTTGCTTGTGCAGGGAGCTTAAGGATCGTCCTCGAAATTCTTCTGGAGACGCGGCCGCCGCGTTGCCGTTAAAATATCGATGCAGGAATATATTTACTGCCCTGTACACCGTGTAAGTTTACCAGGAACACGGTTCACCGCGCCCCCGTGGATCTCGCGCCAATACGATGAATATGCAGCAAAGAATCGTGTATTAAATATCAGCAGCCGCCGGTAACGACGACATACTACTAGCAACCGTGCCAGTGTGTTCCCTCGCCAGCGTGCGTTTGATTTTGCTCCTTTAAAACAAGACAATTTGTTTGCACGCTCGATACTCCGCCCGGCATCAGCAGGGGGGATGCAGCCCATTTCGTATGTCTCTCTCTTCTACCGTTTGCCGACCTTTACCTTCCCAGATCCTCTTGTCACGATATCTCCTTCTGACCTCCCCTTCCCTCTTAATTCTCTTCCTCCTCCGATTTCTGCCCCCTCTCGCTCTCTCCTTTCCCGCACACTCATTTCTTATTCCATCCCGGCCTGTTTCACTTTTAAAGAGACCCACTTACTTTCACTGTTTTACTACCATATCCTTCACTCTCTCGCTTTAAGACGGAACGTTCTCTCTGCCCCTTTTTTTTCTATTCCTCGTCTAATTCCCTTCTCCATACAAACGACGCGACGAATTTTTTTTAGATTATTTCCGCATAATTTTTGTACACTCCTTGCACTATTGTCCGTTACACATCCCCTGTTATCCGAAGGGGCATCCCTCTCATTGCACTTCGACTCGATTGTCCGGAACCGAAATGATCCTGCTCTTAGGCTGGCTCGCGGGGAACACGTAGGAACAAACAAATCCATAACTAATATGGGACAGATTAATATTTAATTCCGCGACTTAGGCAGCGGCGGCAGACCGAACTCGCTGGGCTGATTAATTGAATTTTAATTGAATCGCAGCGGAAATATTAATTGGAAAGCCATTAAAGGCTCCGTGCTGCGCGGCCCGAGGGAAAGCCACGGTTTCCCCGGCCGGGGTAATTACCGATTGAACGCGGCGATAGGTAACGCGAAATTACTTATGAGATCCCGCGGGAATAAGTAAACGATCCAGCGAGATGCTCGTGCAAATAAGAATTTTGTCGTCCTGCATCGGCGGTATTTCTTACAAATAATAAGACGTCGAATAATATCGTTACCCTCTTGTCCAAAAATGCCCAAGAGGATCGCATCGCGCAACCGCTATTAATAGAACTGCATTATCGAACACTCGCTAACCTCTTCTACGATTCGCTGCATTATACGCTCGTTCGCCGCGATCGAGCGAACCGTTCACCTTCGGATTTTCGAGAATCCTGCGTATCGATGTATCCTCGCGGGATCAGTAAGCTTGAAAGTAATTGTCAAACGCCCGACGGGCGCCGTGTGGGATACTTAAAAATTTGACTTGCACCGTTTTTATCGATGCCCCGTGAAATCTCGACGAGCAAAAAGACCTCCCCCGGGCGAAAATGGCCATCGTCGAAATTCGTGGAACCAGACATGAACGACCTTAACCACTTGACGCCGGCGAACAGCAGAAAGAGAAAGCGAGGATCGTCCGTGCCGAGCGGGACACATAGTAGGAGAGCGCGGGCAGAAAAGTGGCTCGTCGTTATGCGAAAATTATCGACGAGGCCGATACACTCTTTAAAACAAAATCCCGCCTCGTAAAGTTCCTTCATTAAACGTCGAAGGTGGCCCATAAAGTCGGTGATTCCGGGAGGTGTTCGCGCGAGGAGAGAGAACGCGACAGGTTGAAGGGATGAACGAAGAAACAGCTTTGGGGGGGAGGCGCTGCCTGCGGACCAGGTATAAACGTATAGGCTTGCCCGGGGTACAGGCGCCCCTCGGCCCATGCCGGTTATTGTACGTGTCGAACCCCCGTGGTGTCCCGGCACCATCTCGCGACTCATGCCGTACCCCCGGAGTCCCGCGTCAGATTCCCCTTGATTAAAATCCGCGAGCATCCGATATACGAACAGCCAAACTTTGCCCAGGCATGGCCCTCTGCGCCAACTATCGAGACGGCGTGGCACAGCGACTACGCGTACGCTCCTCGTCCCTTGTTCCCGTGTCGTCTTCGGTGGCCTCAGAATTCATAAATATGAACGCACATCGGGAGAAACACAATGGATCGTTATTATCTTCCCCCGCGGGTACACGCGATTGCAATTGGAACTAGGATAACTTGTATCGAATGTCTTTTAAAATGTCGGGGCCGCCTTGCCTCCTTGCAGCGGCAAGGTTTTCTTTTTTATGGAAAAGGCCCGTCTGGAATCTTCGTTCGTGACGTGCGATTGGAAATCATTCGGTTGTATGCAATTCGAAAGTTTTGCACCGTCCGTTTGGAATAATATCCACCGCGTTGCTTTTCAATGCGATCTGTTAACGAATCGCGCGAATAATGCGAAAAGAACTGGCCGCGCTACGTACTGCAGGTTCAATTGACGGGTTGTGACAGCTGCGGTTAATTATTTTCATTTTATTAATTAATTTCTGCGAGAGGCAAGAGGATCGTTGCAGTATTTAATCGAGTTGTTGCTGAAATGGCGACGCGAAGCTTCGAAATTGTAATGATTTCTTTAAATATAGCGGTGCGGAACTATGATACCGATACTGAGCGCGGCATTGCACTAGTAACACAATTTATTACCGAGCATGGCGCAGCTTCAATTAGATATAAATCAAAATGTGGCCATTAAACGAGAGTCTCGACCCCCTGCGAGTTCGATCCCAATTCCTGTATTCGGTATCGAGCATCCTGTTTCAATCGTTCGACCGATTCGTATTAGCTCTCCGATCGGAGTTGGTGTATCAACTATCCAGCTACACCCCGAGCCCTGAACGTTAGTCACGAACCTCTTCGTAAACATATAAACACAAGCTCTTGAAATACACGATCGACTGAATAATCCCAAGAAATTACCCATTATTCGACGTGCAAGACAGAAATTAACTTCGGAAGCCTGCGAAAGTCCCAATTTCTTGTTACGATGAATTTTTTAAATCTTCGGGTGCACACGACGATAATAGCTGTCGCATTTAAGTTTAACGCGACCTCCTTCTTATGTTGTCAGCTCGATCGAACCAGACAAATTGGACGATTATAAACTGTAATTGAATCGCTTGCAGAACATTGACGACGATTATTTATTACGAAGACGACCATTTCTGCAGCAGCAATTATATCTCGCGACAAAAATGCACGCAAGACGAATATCTCTCGCCCGAGCCGAAACTGTTAAAACAGTTGAAATATGGAAGCAGATCCTTTAAATTAACGAGCGAGTCGATTCTATCTGAGAAAACGAATTTAAGGCGAAGATCTAAATCGAACGAGTTCCACGTTTCGTGTGAACGTCCCTTAAGGCAATCGTCCGCGTTCAGAACCAGTCCCGGTGCACAGCGTATCATATTTATGTTACTCGCATTCAATAATTATTCATCCCGGCGTACAGATTTGTGCGGATAAATTCAAGGTCGATCTCGGCCTCTAGTAGAAGCCGTACGCCCCAGGGACTCTCTGACCAGCCGAGCAAACAAATATCATAATTCGCATTGTTCTCCTCTCTTTTTCTCTTTCGCAATTGAATATAACGAAATGCAAACACGCGAACGTAGGGGGACGCTGAAAGCGATTCAAGAGCACCCTGGTGAAAGAGAGGAGGCGAAAGTATTTCGTCGGGACTTCGCTTCCGTCAAAGTTAAAACCACCCTCAACCAACCAAGATCGGTCTGGAATTTAATAATTAACGGACTGCCCGAAGCTACTTGTATTTCCGTTTACATTGCTTTACGTTTTCCCCGTTTCGGGCTGGTTTTGATATCGAAGCGTCAAAGTATTCGATGAAATCATTACAAGATAGAATTTCGCTTGTGTCCGTGTCCGAGTCTGGCCGTGGAACGAATTTGAAAGGACGCATTTCTTTTTATCGAGGCCTGGGATGAGCGTGACGCCGACGTCTGAGAGTTCTTGCTAATTAGAATAATTGTCCTGGACACGAACGGTCGCGGTAAACGAATTTCTTAATTCTCGAAGGATCGTACTTTCGCAACGGAACTCGTTTGTATTGTACATATTGGATCTTTGTCCTCCCCCCGCGTTGCGAATACTTCTTCTGTTTGATGACTTGATTAAACGAAGAACGTGTTATGAATATTTTCAATTGAAAATCACTGCTTTGTAATAACAGCACAACGACATCACAAATTTAAATTCTGTGCCACTTTGATCAGTTGTTATACTTATTCATTGCTTCACCTCTTTCGTTCCACCGTGGCCTAACGAAAATTGAAGTAACGCCCCGAATAGTGGCACAGTAGCAATCATTTCCGAACGTTGTTAATTTTATTATACGTAGTTACTTCCATCTACATAAACCATACATTGATCCTGTACATGTATACATAAAGAATAAATGTACTATCTGTGCGCATCAACGCAACCATTCATCGAAATTATAAACTGCTGGTGCAAAGAAGTACTTCGCATCGTTCTCGATACACTATTAATAATATTCGAGTTTTTTCACCCGATTTCAGCAAGTCATCGAAAAATAGGTTCAACTATTTCAATCGAAATGCCTATCAATTTAACATTAAATAATGTTCCGTAACATTTATGTGCGATGCTCCAGAAAATAGAGCAAAGGAAATTTAGTTCGACATCAAGTAACAAATTACATCGATGCCATGCCCAAATCAGAATAACCATAGCCAGCTTGCGCTCGATACTGTTTGCGCAAGCATAGCTCAGATGCGTGTGGAACACGAGTTGTATTCAGCGTTTCGCTGAAATGCCGAATTCAATTGTCGCCATGTTGCCTGGAGTTTCACCGTCTCTTTTTCCTCCTTTTTTTCGTTGACTATGCCTTGAATCAGGCACGAAACGAATGACAACGGCAGATTGTTCCTGTCATTCCGTACCGGCGACGTCTCCCGGCGATCATCCGGGATCCCGTGAATGGACGACGCAATTTTCCTGGATGTCTTTCGAAACTGTGCTCGGAGAAAACTCCGGGAAATCTCTCGGCTGCGCACGTCCGACCGACCCGGCGTATAATTGAATTTTAATTTTGTAATTCCTCTCGGCGTGGGCCGGTGCCAATCTCAGAGAATATCGGACCTGTCCTGGCCACGCTGACTTCTTTATGTATCTAGAATTTGCTTTCTTTGCTCAACAGAAGTCGTTGCATTAATACAATTCAACATGGCCGTCTTTATCGGTCGATCGTTAAATACGCAAACCCTTGGTACGCAATAGTAGGGGGCTCTTTCAAATTTCAATATGAACCGCTCATTGATCGAATCGGTTAACTCCACGACACAAAAACAAGGAAGTTTATATTAAATATGAAAAGTCAGGAGACAATTATTCGCATTGACGATCAAACTTGAAAAAATTCAAAAGTTGAAGTTGACCGATTTGACCAATGCTCATACGTTACCGCATACACGGATGTTGGCTTGATAGTAATTACGATCGTTGTCGTCATCTTATTTTGTTTCACTTTAGAGTAACTTGTATTTCTACGTGGGGAGATCGTGTAATGTCTGCGCATCGGTGCCCTCTTGGCCCGGCTCGCGTCGTCCTTTCCATCAGAAAAGTCATTTCCGTAGTATTGTTGTTCAAAGTAATTTTCAGTCGCCTGCTTTTGCTTTTTAACGGCAGTGCCTGTAACAGTTCGAATGCCGAAAACCTTTGCAGAGGTTTATGGAATTTGGGAGCATGCTTTCAGACATCATTTGCATAAAACTATCAATAAAATACAAAGAATTCAAAGAATTTCAAAGAATTTATCGAAAGATTGTGATAAACTGATGAATAAGCCATTTCGATTGTTCCGAGCCATATGTTCACCTATCTTGGTACGAGTTCTTGAGAAAAGCGGATCGACTACAAGTAAGCGTTTAATTGGGTAATTATACCTACTACAAATTTTGTTATAATTAAAGTGCATATTGTCAATCCATCGATATACTATTTCTGACACGCTTGACAGTATTTATAGCAAATATTAATCATTCGAGATCGTCATCACATTGCATTTCCCGCAGTGTTCAGTATATTCGAGGCAACTTTTCTGTGAGCTTACTTGTTCTATCATACGAAAGAGAAATAAGCATAGTAGGTGGAAGTCAAGTTTGCGCCCAGCGTTGTCCGGGAAAACGTCATCAGGCGAACCTTGTAATTTTGATCATTTGACTGGTAATAATCTACTAGCCGCGGCCCTCACCGCAGAATTTATTGTACGGTCACAGGGGGCCAGAGGCCTCGGACGAGCTGACGAACTCGAATGTCGATTCGAAGTCTGTAACATTAAACGGCAGACAATGTAAAAGTACAGAATTATACAACGACAAAAACAGAACTTAGAGAAATTGTAAAGAACGTGGGTAGGTAATGATGGCTATTGTTCATTTGACAGTTTCTTAAATGTTCAATGCTGATTTATTATCGGTTCCGTCAGTTAGCCGAACTATTTGAAACTAGACTAATCGAGGAACTAACCAGATACAAAAAAACGTTAATTAATTCCAAATGTATGTATGTATTTTTTTTCTTTTTTCAAGTAATGTTTATTTTGATGTCCCTATAAAATCGATCGAAATCAAATTCCCACGTAATTTTATAGTTTTCTTCGAATAAATGAGCCGTAACAAAGGGGATGTCACAAAACCCCTATAACCAGTATACTTAAAGTTCCACAATTGTTTGGTTAACCCTCAACAGTGATATTACATTAAAAATGGTTGACGACTTCTCGAAGACGTAGAAAACACTTAGGAATCCAATTTGATCGGAAATTCGCACGGTCTGCTTTGGCTGTACCGATTGCTCCAATCCGTCTCTGACAGAAGAAGCAGTGATTATCATTGTCTGGACGCACGGTGCAATCTGTTTTCGACGAGAAACCAGTCGTTGCGGTATCGTTAACCGACGACTTACATTAGATGCACGCGGAAGGATTAGATCGTGACCTCGTAATTTCTGGACTCTAACCTTCGTGAGTCGGGTCTTGATATCAGTCGGATTCATCTCCCTTTTCGAATTGACGGTGTAGGCATTTGTTCGGAATTAAACTTGTCTGCGATACGTTAGTGCGCTGTGCGAGATGCAAAAACTTGTTCGAGGTATGCTGCAATTCTAATTCTCGTTGAGATATGTGATCTTGAAACGCATAAGTAGGCGTTATCTGGAGTAATGTTGCCTGGGAATAGTCTCAGTGCCACGCGACTTTGGACTCATTTACGCTAACGATTGGAAACTACTTTGGGTTACGTAGCGAACATTTCTCGGATGCAAACACAATACTTATTGCGATCTTTCAGCATTCTCGTGACATAACCATTTGGCTCTTTCACACATTTTGCGTTTGACAGCATTTCCCTTAATCAAAGTTTGAAACCCTAATAGCTCGTTCGGGTAAACATAGCTAATGTGTAACGAATTACTAGACCAGTCAAATTCGAATATACTAAATAACTTATCACGAAAACGGAATACACTGGACTGCATTTGATCTCCTTTCCATTTTACTCGCTAAGAAGTAGAAGACTTGTTCAACCGTGGACACAGTATCGCGAGCAATAGGGCACAAAATTAATGAAAAATAAGAAATATCATTCTGGACTTTGACACTCTCTGGACTCTGGACTGATAAAGCTTCTATAATCAGAAAAGTGTCATATACAGGAGTAACTGTACTCCTCGCCCCCGGAAATCGAATCGAAGACAGAAAAACCACCGTGATTAACACTTACCGTACTTTTAACCAGCGCCGTTGCCATCGAAACGCGAAACGAGGTGCAAGAGGGTATATAGCGAGCCCCGAAGGATCCCCAAGGACGGACCACCTCGTACGTACTTACTTCTCGCTCTTCGCTCTTCCACGAGATGAAGCACGAAGGAGTGGGAGGAGAAGTAGGCGGATAGCAGCGAGCATGGGTATCCGAGGCACGAGTTGAAGGGACTATCGTAGTAGATAATTCAACGCGTATCCCAGTAGCCAGTCGCGTCCGCGCTCATTGCGTCGGCCATCACAAAGACAAACCTTTGACGCGGCACCGGAACATTTCGTCCTGCACACAATCATCCCACACGCCCTGTACGCCGGCCGATCCGAGTTTCTCGACAGAAAGATGAACGCAGAATGCGCCGGGCGGCAGAAAGAGGTAAGGACGGACGCGGCAAGAACAGGCGAAATCAGAAGGTGGAGGGAAACAGTGAGAAGATCCGTCGGCAGGGAGCAACAAAACTTGAGATTGCTGAAGGATCGCTGGGTCGGCGCTATCGCGTGATTACCAATTTGGAATTACCCGCTCGCCTCGACGTTGGATAATGCGTGCCACCAGAACGGATCATTGGTACAGGGGCGAATATTTTGCGGCCTTAATCCTACGCCCGAACCGCCCTTCCACGGCGCAAGAACTTCGCCATAAAAACAGACGTACGTAGGATCGATTTGTCGTCTCGATGCACAATGCGGGTATGCGCGATGGCGCCCCGCGGACATTGGAATAGATAATTGGGCAACTTTGGGAAGGGATGCAGAGTATTTCATGGTTTACTCGTGTTGTTCATTAAAATGCGGATAAGTTGGAATTTTGACTTTCCGCGTTACTTTGAAGAACTAATGTGCTCGTTATATGGTCCCCTCTCTCTCTCTCTTTCTGTCTCCTTCTCTCTCTGCACAATTGCAGATTCTGAGTACTTACAGCAGGAATAAGAAATTCGTTGGGGGTTTTAATGACGTCTGCTGTTCGAGGATTATTGAGGTAACAAATTATAAGAAATATTCGGAGTAACACAGGACAACGAAAATGGTGATATTAGGCAAGTATATGTACACACCTGTGAACACGGTAGCGCGTTTCCTCCAAAGTAAAGAAAGTTTGCCGCATTCAATTTGAACGAAAAGCGTCTGCCCAAAGCGGCAGTGAGGTATTCCAGATAAGATGTTCCCGCGGTTGTTTCTGCCCACGGGAACGACCAAAAAATCGGCCAATAACATCGATGCGCTGGACCGCATTCCAGACCTGGCCGTAGCCATTCATCACCTGACCGTGTTGAACTACGTGTAGCCATAGGTGCGCCTTCGAATGTGAATGTCGTCGGGAGGTGCGCACACGAGCGCCAACCGGCCGGTAGGAAGACACTGATTGAATTGAAGTAATATCAGGAGCAGTGAGTAATGATCACCTCGGATTGAAACGCAGTCCGACTACTGATTTCCGTACGCGCACAGAGAACGAGCCACGACCATACGTCGCCAGCTTCGATGTGCGCGCGGATCAGATAGTGTATAGTCATGCCAGGTGATTATATCGCATTATATGAGAGGTCTGCTACTGTGTACTCAGTCCCCGCGGCCTCTTTGGGCCCTTTCCCTCTTCGATTTGCGGATTGCCGATGCCTGTCGACGAACAACTTTTGACCGACCGATCACCGGCCGTTGGAAAATTTATCATCACGGACGCAATGCGTGGAAACGGCATTCGATCAACGGTGCCCCGATATTTGGACGCTGAACAGCATCACGCGGAGACCGTGCAAATTTCGCATGACACGGAATATCTAGGAACTTCGAGTGACATCCCGTTTTCGATATCTGGGAATGGGTGGACAAAAATTGTGTCGTTTACGTAAATCCTTTGATTTCAATCGGGGGCATTTTTATGACTTCCGTATTTATATTACAAATAATTGCCGTTCTGTGGAATAACTTACGGATCTTTGCGTATTCCAAACGTTGCAACGGTCAAGTTTGACGTGGGAAGAAAGTCGAGGACTGATTTGTATATACGTATACATAAGATTCCTTTGAATAATGGTGAGCCTTCGAAGCCTCATATATAATATATGTATATAAGATGGGAGACTATCGACTCCTGTCACGACGGACTTCTTGATCAGCAGTTAACAACTCCTACTAGTCACATTCAAAATCCCGGGGAGGAGAACAACCATTTCTTTTTCTTTTTCTTTCTTTCTTTTCATCCTTCGAACTCATCCGAACGCAACAAGATGCAACGTAAGGCACTCGACTGAAGAACGTGGCTACGATTCGACAGAGTTGCGCGGAGTCAATACGATCCCTGTCGGGTCTATAGGTTCCGTCCGGGTGGTCCCGAGCTGTTGGCCACTCGGGGCCTGAAGCAGTAGGGCCCAGAAGCCCTTTTATTCACCTGACGCGTAAGACAATGCGCCTCTCGGCATCTGATTGATACGCAATACTATCCACCTATTGTAACACTATGCTTGAAAATATACCCCGTGTATTTCCTGCGCTACGCTTCTCGAATTATTGTACGTACACATATTTGAGTGTTTCTCAAATGTGCGAGGGAATGTAAAAATTCTTGTTACGTATCAGATCTTTCTTATTTTCGACTGGCCCAACCGATACAAGTGTTATTCTACGTCCAGTACTAAATACTGTTTATCAATTTCAAAAGAACTGTACATGCTTATTTCCTTGTTAGTAATACAACTGTCTTATTGCGATACACGTTTCTGTACGCCGGTATGGCTATGAAGCTGCCTGGCACATACAGGCAACCTTTAACATTCTGTTATGCGCGGAAAGTGGCAATGTGCAATGCGTGGAACGATAATAGCGGGATTGTTACACAACTATTAAACTATCAAACCAGCGCATACAAATGTGGCGATGTAGATTGTTCGAAAATGAATTTCCCCCGTAATTTGCTCGAACTAATGACTTAAGCGTTTAATATTGATTTATATCGTGCAACGATGTTTCTTTTACGATATTTTTAATCGTCGTATCGGTGCCGTTTCATCGTGCAAGATTTATCGGCGTAACGTTTATTAACTTCAGCTCGTTATCAAGTACTCGCACCCACGACAATTAATTAATCCGCGCTCGCCGATACGTGACGCGCTGGCGTCCGATATTCCCGCGACACCCGTTGCATCGGACCACAGCTATGCTCCTCGTCAACCGACTCAATGATATCTCTGACGTGTCCGCGATGATTTATTCGATATAAGATGGCTGACTTGGGTTACCCAGCAGCGCTTCAACCCCCTTCAAGCCATAAGTACTCTAAACAGAAGCTATTGTGAACGTCTACGTCGAGATGGCCGTACCCCACGCACGAAACATGGATCTTCGATACACGCACAACACGGACACACACGAGAGATGCACTTGTGTTTAATCGTCAGTCGGAGTTTGGTCATAACCTTTGATGCGGGAGGGCATGGACAAAATACCTGACGAGATACGATCGCAAACGTTATTTCATTTGCCATTCCGTTTGACGTAAAAAATGTTTCGCGAGGGGCTCAGGTTGCTTCCGGCAATCTGTTCAAGTTTGCTGCCATCAAAAATGCATCGACGGTTTCCCTCGGGTTTATAAGTTCGCAGCTTGACCCTGTCCATTATATAAACTGACATGTTCGCAATAAATTACGGTAATTAGTGGTCTTTTTCTTTCGAGGAAGCTTGGGTGGTTCGGATATCGAATCTGTGGGTAGATTAAATATGGATCGAACTGTCCGAGGATGCACGCGGTTCGATTGAAAAATTTTACGATAAGGTAGTATGTATTTGGAATTAGCAAAAACGTGCTCAATGATACAAGGTACAGGGGAAATATTTTACTATTGCTGATTGGCTGAGTAGGCAATTTACATACGTCTACTTCAGGAATACAGTTTTATTTCTGTATTCGGTGTAGTTGCATAGTACTGCTATTAATTTACGCATTACCATAAGTTTCTTTTCACAAATTAACTTCAATATTGTGAAGAGTATTTAACAAAAATGTGAACTATTAGTTTGCCTGTGTTTACCCACTGTACAAGCTTCGTAGATAGATTGAAACGAATTTGTGTTAAACAAGGTACAGAGAAATGCACGAAAAGTCACAATTCATAGGGAAGAAATGTAATGGGTTTATCATCATCTAGGCGTTCATTGTTTAATGTAATTGTTTACTGCCCTAAGATTTAACAGAAACTGTTTGCAATAAATAGACACCGTGAGAATACCTGTGCTAGAGGAAGGGCGAAATAAGAAATATATTTATTAAGCATTTCCCAACCATCTTACTGAGAGGGCACGTACCATGTATACTTATTCTTTCCGAGGAAATTTTAAATGACCAGCACGCGTATATAAATATGCTCGACCGTAATTCGGATTTATTTAAAACAATCCGGCATCATTGCACGACGTCGATTCGACGAATTTGCAATAGAATCGACTTCCGGCGTCGGTAAGGTACTACTCGAAGTTAGATGTGCCAATAGCAAGGAGCACGCAAACTTCAGGCAACGTACGCGAATCAGAAGCTTCTCTTCGCGTGTCCAATATGGAACAGCAATTATCCATCACGTCGAGCGCAAGAATATCGACATGTGAACAGCATGCATCGAGGTTGCACACGTCTCGCATGCAACATCAGAACGCAATCGAGAAACGACGTTCGATAATAATTGCACGGTATATAGGTGCTGCTTTCCTCGACCTTCTACGATACGTCTAGTGCTAGGAGAGAAAAACGCACGTCGAAAATAATTAGCGCCTGCTAGTTCAAGTTTAATTTATCTTTGAAATCACGCCGATATTTCAGACTTTGTTGAACGAAAGTCTCGAGTAATTGCAAAGACGACAAAGGACTCGTGCTACATACTAAACGCATAATCATTTTCCAAAATGAACATCGAGCGTTCTTTTCGCTAACGAACAGTTACGCTTTCAATTCGAACTACGATACTGTGTACTCTGTTGCGATAGTTGAGCCGAAATATGATTTCACGGATGTGCGACGAAACATCCGCGTGTACACATTGAAGGGTGCCGCTTGCGAAACAGTAAAGGAACACCCGCGGGTCATAAACAAAGCTAATAAAATATAATATACGCCGCGGATGAGGCCGGGGACTGAACTGTGCGGCGGACATAGAGGGGCCATAATAACAGCCCCGACGCATAATTGCCTGAACGATTGAATTTCTATATTACCACGAGGTCTGACCAGTAAGATGTATAGCCACGGAGACGCTGTGCTTGCCCTTTGTACACCTTAACCCTTCTAACGTGGCGCGGATATAAAATAACGATCCGCAAAGAGATACTAAGTAATATAGTATTCCTGAAAGCAGGTGTAAAATCTGTAATCTTCCACCCGGTATCGCCGTGTTAAACACTTGTCGAGTAATCATCGGTAACGTGTTACTCGTGTACATTGATAGAAAAGCAATGAGCGTACTTGTTTTTAGCCTACTCGATGCGTTGGCCATATTTTAGACGCAATAGTTGCTAAACGGAAAATTCTGGAGGTATTAAAAGATTGATTTATGTAGTTGCGTACCCAGAAAGCGTGGAATAACAGAAATTTCCGATTCAGACGTGCTTCTTCATACATATTTAGTTAACAGGTTCAAAGAACTGTGTACAAGTTATTCAGAGAAAGATCATTTTGGTGCTTAAAATTAGATTTAGATAAGTGCAACAGCGAACATTGTATATACGACAAACAGGTTGATTTCTTAGCTTAACGCTCGACTGCAAAAGTGTTCACCTTGTTCACGGAATGTATACTATCTGTATTCAGTGATCAGATTTCTTTTTTTTTTATCTGATTTTGTTATTATAGTAATAAAAATTGCACACTTATTATAAGCTAAAATGTAATATATCTGTACTTTCGTTTCAAACTTGCATAGTCCACTTTCAGAGCCCTGTTGCACAATAATTTGCCAACTATTATTATTAGTAAATTGACTGTTACAATTTAGGGGTCGTAGACTTTTGTTACGCACGGGATCGTTACAATTTCACAAGTTACGAATTGAATTTACCAATATCGTTGGTGCATTTTTCTGAGTTCCAGTTTATTTATAGTATAAAGCGAAATAATAACAAAACCAATAGTAGCAATATTATTTTAATAATATAACAGTGGCACGCGTAACGGAAAAACGCGAAATAGTGGATACAATCAGGTGACTTTTAACATGTACAATGTCATCAACAATATCACCTGACTTATGCAAGATGCCCCTTGCAAAACATTCCACAGACTATCGTCGCAAAAGTTTTCACCCGCAACAAGAACGTTTGTTTCCAGAAATTTTCATTTGTTTAAAATGCCATCGATTCCCAAAGTCCATGCGATACGCGCCATAGAGAAGTAGTGGATGCGAGCCAAACGCATTGCTAGAAACGACATACGCCGGGCAATGAGTTACCGAGAGGGGCTTATAACTCGCTCAGTGATATACGACTGTATCTCGGTACCATTTGGCAGACGTAGATATATTATACGCATTCCAACACGACGTGAATTTATTTATTCTATAATTATCGCGTACAATCGGTAATGTGGTCTCGCATGAACGCGAGCGGGGGATCACGGCTCATTTTATGGCCATTTTCGAATTCACCGAAGATTGCTCTTTAACTGACCATTACTAAGTGCCACGGCAATTATGGGAGGGTCAACTCGAGCGCTTGCGACAATGACTCAATGAAAGGGGATAGACAATTTGCGAAAACGTTAAACAAATGATTAATTATAATTTTACACGCCGTAACGCAATGCTTTAATAATCATGGAACGGGACGTTTCGTTGATCGTGTAATTGTTTAGCTGAAAAAATTGTATTCATCGTGTTATATCGTTGAAAATAAATAGAAGCAAGTAATACGATCAAGGATGAAGTTGATCGTCAATCTAGAGTGAAACGATATTCACCCTGCTAATTATAATGTGAAAGATTTTCAAGCAACAGTTATTTTAGCAGCAACGGTATTAGGAAAACGTGGTCAATAGTTCAACGATCGCATTGTTATATTAACGATGATTAAGAGAAAATCTGAAGTTTTTCGTTCCTGCAGCGAATTAAAATGTTCGATTCATTGTTAACGAAATGAAAATGGACAAGAAGGATGCGCAATGCGAGAGAGCATCTCAATTTCGCAACAAGAAAATACAGATTATCTCATATGTTATACAGTGAACGAATACCTGAAAATAAATGGGCACTGCTCGCGTGTATGAGAAAATAAATGACATAAAATATTTATTGCGAAACATACGGATACTCGTGTATGCAAACATCAATATTGAACTTCTTTTGTCCGTCGTTGTGCGCGCAATAATCTGTACCACTTGATCGTACAATTTTTCTAGCGCAAAGACTGTGCATGCGATCATGTGTACGTGAACATCGAAGAGACCAAGAAATCCGTACGATGATATAATTTATTATGGCACAATAGCCTTTCACTCAAAGTAGAAATGTTCGAAGGTATTTATAGCTTTTAATAAGCGTACATAGCTTAGAATGACACTTGGCATCGCGAGAGAGCTAGCCGATAAAACTCGGCAATCCGAACGCTTTTGGATGAAACGATATTTCTTCCGGTCGTGATGGGTATTCGCGGCGGGCGGACGTTCATAGTTCGAAATAGATGCCAAGCAAGAACGCACTCTTCCTTTGAAATAACATAATGTAGCGCTTTACGATCCGAATAAATTCGAAGCGCTACTGTAATCTTAGTTTCGGTAGAGACAATAAATTCTTCTAATTATAAAGGAAACGTCTTTATGGGAATAAACTTGCGTCGCTGTTCGACTGTGACAATAGAACTTTATTACGGAGTCAGTTGAAGGAAAAAAAGATTACACGCGCCATTAGAAATCAAGTACAAATTGAACGGGAATTCGTTGAATTCTGAATTCCTGTAACGCGATCCCGACAAGTCTTGCTAATAGGTCCGCTCATTAATTTGAATATAAAGCAATATCCAAGTCTCGCTCGGAGTAGTTACATGTATAGATTTGAGAATGTAAGTTCGATGTTTTAATACGGGAGGAATAATTAATACTTTATATGTATTTTGTTGGAAGATGCAAGTTTAAATAATGTAATACATGTGCATCTAAATCGTTTGAACGGATAAATTATCGGTCAACTGCGTTATCCCGATTGGTCAATATAATCAAATATAGACACTAGAAAAAAAATGGCTGTCCTACGGCACTTATAAAAAGATAAATAAAGTTTGTAACAGTTTATTAACCATTCGAAATACCTGCCATACAACGAAAGAAACGCATTTTTAAAAAAGAAACTACATATTTCCCGTTCTTTTACTTGCATATGTGCCAATTGTATTTATATCAACTATCGTAACATCTACAAATTGCGTCGCGCCAAATCGAAAGAACGGCGAAACGCAATTTCGCAATTACTTGTTACTTCAAATTTCAATGCGTCCCATTTTCGTACCGCGAAATTGTACTACGGCGAGCGCACACGTGGTATGCAAAGTGCGTAGAGCATTCCCCGCACGCTGCCTCAAATTCGCGCGTTCCCATCCCGAAAAATAAGGCAGGCCTTTGTATACACAAAGGAGATTTCTTCATCGAAAAAATGCAAGAACCTCCGGGCAAGAAAAAGAGAGTCACGGAAGACCGAGAAACCGAGAGAGGCGAAGTTTGAACGAGTAATGGTACGGGGGGTATGACCAATCAATTACTAGTAGTGCAACTCGGGCCCCACACACTGCACCGATATTACCGAGACCATTACCTTTCGCCCGCTACACCTTTGCCGCGGCAGAAGGGTGAAGGGACGACCCAAGTCGCATGATGCACGCTTACAAATTCGCTCTACGGTTTCAGCGTAGCCTCCGCGATGACGATGAAAGTTAATCGCACAGGTTAAACACGTTCCGCTGAAACAATAAAGAAACCGTGCGTCCTTAGTTTTTAAGAACACCGGCGAAATAATAGAAGTACGTAATCCACGAGAAGCGTTCGTTTCATTATTGACAACGATTCTATTTATGCTCAACTGAGTGTGTACGCATAGTTTTAATTTATCAACAACTCTACAGTGAAATTTAAATCGAACGCCCGAATTCTTCTACAGAGGTGTAAGACGGATTCGATATTATGCATCACGGGAATGATTCGTGTTTTATATATATGTATATATATATATATATATATATATATATATATATATATATATATATAAACAAGTGTTTGCGTGTCGGTAGCACAGAATGGAGTGGCAGTAGATAACACTGCTGCGTTTTAAAAAATTCCACTCTCTGCTCCTATTATATTTCCGACCTAGTCTTTCATTTCAATGATCCTGGGTCGAAGCGGGCCCAGTGCAGGCGAATGTTTTGTAAATGCTTGACCGGGGATCACCAACGTCGTTCCGCCCAAGGCGCGTTCAATACGTCCCAGACACGAGTTGTACCAAAACCGTCGAACGGGACAGTACCAGGGAAGATATTTTAATTATTGTGTACGTGATCTTTGGCGTTCACGGTCCAATTTAGCTCTCTACCTACGTTGGATCGACCGGCGTCGCATTGACTTGATTTTAAAGTTATCCCGTCCGAATATGATCGAGTCAGGCAAGCTGTTGCTGCAATTACATCGTACAGTCTAATAACGAACCTCGCCATGGATCGTCATTTGTCGCGCGCGTAATTACTGTTCAAATTAAATTATACAACGTCGCCGCGTATCGATCAACGATTCAAGCCCCGAGTTAATAATAAAGAATTTTTATTTCAGGGCGCACAGTCAACTCGCGCAATACGTCGCTGTTCAGTTGATTTGAAATCCGAATCAACGCGGAATAGAGTTAAGCTAATTACGCCCATTAATTACCGATCGTATAACTCATGGTATTCATAATTTTCCGCGAGATGAAATTAACGGGGATGGAGCTGACACGGAAGTTCCTGAACGGTTCTCTACTTTCGTCTTGTCAACGATCTCCGCGGTACGCTTGTCTGAAACCGGTAACCTAGTTCAGCTATTTTTCATCGCGCGTAATAGCGTCGATAAATCAAATTAAACATGATGTTAGTGGCTGTCGCGGAGGCGCGCGCGCGCGTGCACCGACACGTACACAGTCGCGGCAGAGAAGTGCGTCCTTAAATCATTGGCGGGCATAACGCATTGGGAGGATCAAAGAAACTTCAGGCACGTTGCTCGCTCACTTTTCGTTTTCCTCCTTTCGTTTTTCTTCCACCTTCTTTTCTTTATTTCCCAGCCGTTCCGCTCTTCCCCCTTTTCACGGAGACGCTTGTAATTACCACACCGCGTGATCTATTTAGTTTCCGCAAAGTGTCATGGGCCATCGAAAGGGTTCCAGAGACTCGGTGCTTGTACGCTTTAAAAGACTTCCCGGAATAAAGGACACGCGGCCAGAGAAAATGAGTTACTTCTGTGTTTACCCTGAGAGAGCTACAATGAAATCCGCGACAGTCATTCAACCGAACGTTCGACACGTTGTCCCGTTGACGCATAACAGCAAGACACTTCGTGTTCCCCTTCGAATATGTTATGGTAGACTTCGCGAACGACGTTAAACCGTTTAAGTAATTGTACAATCGTGGACACAATTGAGTACAAAAATAATGGAATCAATTGTTATCCCTGTTTAATGAGAACAGAACTGCTGTTCTTATTAAATTCATAATTTTGTCATTAGAAACAGTTAACTGGTATATTCGAAATTAATATTAACTCATAACTAACCACACCGCTTCTTCTGATAACCTATCAAGGTAATAGTAAATGACAGTACGGGAGCAAGTTCGTTTCAACAATTGATACAATTAACAAGTGCCCACGTATGCGTCGCACAATCGCGATACGAAAATACGATCAAGCGGAAGTTGTAAAATTTTTTTTCAGTCAGTACAGGTGCAGTGTCTTAAATACCTGTAGATACAAGTTTTATGGATCTCTTCTCCTTAAATAGCTTCGCCGGTTTTAACTAATTTTGGATGCTCATACGATCATCGAATTAAAAAGGTTGGAACGGCGTGGAAACTTGGCGACAAAATAACCAGAACGATCAGCGTGCCACTGGTTCAGTGTCAGCAATATTTGTCTAAATTCGGAATCAGCCGGCATTCTTCCTCGGGGTACGTCTCGAAATCCATTCCGAGTTTTCGCGCTGTTTCCCTCGAATGTTCCAGAACGGGCCGTTCATAAATCTCAGAACGGACCACCCGGTACCCGAGTTTATTCCATCTCGTTCTCTACGTCTCATTGAGCACGTAAATTCGAAGAGGTACTTTCGCGAGGAGGATCTCATCCCTCGTTTCACGGAAAGAATGTTTCCTGGACACTTGGTGATTCGCGAAGCCTTCTTTCGTCACCCCTCCCGTACTGTCTTTCAGCGGCTCGTCGTTAGGTTATTCGCGAAACTCTCTCGGAAGGATGTAGAATACGAGCGTTACGACAGATCAGTATAATCGACATAACGCTTACAATGTTTCTGCTGCTGCATTTGAGCTTGCTCGATTTTCGTCAGTTCGACGTGACGAATGCAGTTGCATTTCTTATCTCCGGGACGAAATTATCTCATTGATCAATATTGCCCAACTGTCATGTTGATAAGAAACGAATAACCGAGATAATTGACTCTTGATTATATTTAAACAAATATTTCCATGCGAGCATAAAGTTTTTCTAATATAGACAGTCTTCCAAACTAAGCTTCCTCTCTGTGTTCTCGAGCATCAGTGGTCATTCATCCGTAGTACCTGGGCAGCCTTTGCCCGTTTCAATACATTCGTGACGTCAAATGCGACTGGCAAATATTATTGCATTTCCAACTTCTCGGATAAACAAACTCCCGAACCGGAACGCCCAGCGACACGAAAACCTGAAGAATCGCGACAACTAAAAGCAGCACCTTACGCGTAACATGTTCGACAATTTCCACCGTTTGCCAATCAAAAAATTGCACTTTCCACGAGCCGTTTCTTCCAAAGCGATATCTTTTATATAATTACCCAGTCTCCCCACCACCTCCGGTTGATCGTTTTCTGGCACAGCATTTCCCCGCCGCGTTGATTGTAATTCCGGGGCGGACAGCGAGTCGGAGGTCTCGAAAACAGTCGGGACGCAATAAGCGTAGCGGGCGGGGCAAGAAACCGCGGAGAAGAGCATTGAACAGCAAAGAGTTAGGGCCGAGGCTGGATGATACGGTGCTCCGTAAAGGAGCAACACGCATCAAAGCGACAAAGGCCGGGCATACTGCGCCAGTGGTCGCGTAAATGCGTACGCGCGTAAGGGTCGCGGACGGTGGCGCGAGGAGTAAAAGCGTGGCTGCACCTGTTCCTCGGTCCATCATCCAGCGTGTCACCCACGCTACTTTACTGCACTGCGAACCGTGTTATGCATCCGCGGGACAAGGCGGTCCGAGGATCTATGGAGGGATTTCAGTGGTAATCGAGAGATACGTAGCATCGTCGCGGTATTTATTCCCACTGTACACCGCGCGTTGTTTCATTACGGCGCGGCGCGGCGCGGCGTGGCGCGGCGCGGCGTGGCGCGGCGCGGCAGCCGGAGCAGCTGCCAAAGCAATTGGCTTCGACGCGCCTCGAAAATATTAAGATGTAGCTCACCGCTGAGAGGCCACCTCCACGCCGGAGACATAAATCAATGCCGTGTCTTTTGCGTGCCATCTCTCTCTCCCCTTCGCTTCCTCTCATTTCGCCACCCCGCTTTCCCACTTTCCGTCTTCCCCGCCTCTTCACGCCGTCTCTGTGCGCCTCTCTACCTCCTCCCCCGCCCCCAACCGCTCCCGCCGAACGATCTTTTTATTTTCTATCTATTTTAAAGTAATTTCAACCCCGGCCCGTTCTTCGTAACGCTGTCTCCCGTGTATATTCTGAATGTGTGTACTTTGAAACCTGGAACCGACTAATTCGGGGCTTCTGGGTTTCGACGTGTGTCGCTCAGACCTCGGAAGTATTCGTGGAATCTGTACCGCCGTACACGCGATAAGACGATGCGTGGCGAGACAGTTACAATTGTAAGATTCAGCGTGGAAATTGGGAGAAACGCGTTTTCACCGATTTCTTTCTTCTCCTTGCTGTTTGCCTTCCAACCGGTTCGATTGCCCGAACTCGATCGCTGCGCAATCAACCGTACCTCATTTATCGTTTTCGCTAGAAATACTTGTAACTCGATACGTGATCTGATGTAACGAATTTATTTGTTCGCAATTATATATAATTGGCGACGCGATTGCACGGATACCTGCGTGGTTCGGGCGAATAGTAAGCGATGCACACGATTAAAGGGAGGAAATATCGGGACTGGACGCGTCTGACGTCTACGATGACGCATTGCGTCCGTCGTACTGCTGAAGGAGTTTCAGAAGGCATAGTTTCTGAATGATGATCCGAAAACGCTGTTGCCGTTTCGAAAAATTACGTTTTACTTGAGCCGTTCAATTCACTTGAACCTGAAACTCGCGAAATGCGATATTTATAATTGCCAAATACTTACATATAAATATCGTGCGATTACCTCACTTTTTATTACAACAAAGTATAGTACAAGCTTTGAAAAAAAGAATTTCCATAGAGTCCGTGTAACTATAAACACCCGGTCAAAAAGGAAAATTGTGTAACAGAAAACTGTAGTAAATATTCTGTAGAAAATATCAAATCCGGTTAACTTATCGGTTCATTTGAACGTTGGGTTCAATGGCCCGGGATTCATTTATATGCACGTATAGTTCGACTAGAAGTATGGACCGCAGATTCAGGTAGCGAACGATCGCGTACAGTCATTCGAAAAATCAATTAATGCGCAAAGACAACTGTTTCCGCGTGTAATGACACCGTGCGAAATGAATACTGTAAGTCACGCACGGCGAACGGCATCTTGTATGTCGTTAGCGTGTTCCAGTTTGATTGAGCATCCGCTCCATGCGTAATTCATTCCTGCAGGAAAGTGCTCGCGTGCTCGCATTCGATTCTGATCATCACGATCCGCGAAAATGGACTCCTCAGTCTGATGGAAATTGAATAATGGCTCGAAGATCGAATCGCTCCACTGGCGATTAATTGAACGCGATCGGGCAAACACTTTCTACTTCCGTGTCTCGCTTCTACCCGTGTCTCGAGTATCACCTTTCTCACAAAAATTTACGCCGAATTAATCAGAACGATGATCCGGCTTTGGACAATGTCGGGGCACGCTCTAATAAAAGTCACGACCAAGTCAATTCGTTCGAAAGTAGCGCTTTCTGATAAGCTTATCACGGAAAGGAGCAATCATCATGAAACTTTGATAGGACAACAAGGTTCTCGCAAAGGACAAGTGCGAGCTTGGCGACGAAATTGAAATTTTCAAATTCAGGAGCGCTGCACCTGCGAACAGATTCGGAATCGATTAAAGTGCTAATGGCTCCGAACGACTGATCGCAACCTGCAACGAAATTCGTCGGGAAAGAAAAAAAATCGGCAAAGTTACGAGTCCGGGGGATCGCGCTCGCATTAGCCGATTCTATCAAAAGGGGTGAAGCGAGACGCGGCCCGGACGGTTCACTTTGACGATTTTAGCCGCGCACAAGAAAGATACGCGGCCCATTCGCACTTTCAGCCACGAGCCAGACAAAGCTCGCAGACGCGCCCCTTCTCGCCCCCTACAACATAGTCCAGACGTCGACGGCTCGTAGTAAGGCGGGCATGGATATTTCGGGCGCGAAAGCCAAGAACGTGTAAACGAAGTCGCCCCCGCCGACGTCGGGCGTCGCAACGCGGCGCATAAATCAGAATTATTACGAAGCTATTAGCGTGCCGTGGTAACACTGGTACGTGTCCCTCGTGCTGCGGGAGGGTGGTACGCTCTCTCCCAATCACCCCCCGACTGCCTTCCTGCGTTGCTTTGGCTGTAAGCAATAATTAATCATTCTGGTGGGAAAAACTTGACCGCGGCGCGTTCGCTATCATTTGCATCCGCCGGACAGACATTTGTATTTTCCTCGTTCGGCGTTTCTTTCCACGCGCGTGTCGTCTGCGCGCTCGCTTGCGCCGCGAGGACTTCGCGTCGGAGATCTCTTCCTCTTCGACCGATGCCTCCGACGAACTGCTTCTCGATTCTCTTGGTGGCACCTGTAATAACAATTGGCGATACTTTTAATTTCATTGATTTTGTAATTTAGACGGGACTTGTGTTTCGTCGTTCTTGCAGATCGGGAATGTGGGACGTATTTTCCCGTAATATCCGATAACAGGTGCTATTTAGTATTCTACCGATCGAAATAAGAAAAACGAAAGACATCTTTATACTTTAGTTCCTGTGAATAACAAAAATGGTTGCACCGTGACTGTAATTTACCCGCATATTGTGCTATTTGTGCCTGATTAGACCAAATTTCACGCGTCACTCTACGACGTTTCATTTCCGCACCGTTTCGTTTCGTTCCTCTTCACTCCAGATTATTTGTTACGCGTACCGAATTTGACCCTATTACGTTTTCTCACGTGTGTCATAGGTGAAGGGAAGCTACGACGCAACGTGTACAGCTTGCGCGTGCGGAACTCGTTGCCTGTACTCAACCTGTACTCAACCAGTATAGAATATTCATATCACGGGGCAACTTCGATAAGATTACACAGTGCCATTAAGAGCGTATGGACAAGCAGGGTGTTACTATGCATCTGGGTCGGCCGATCGGAAACGCCGTAAAACGTACGTCTGGTATCGCCCCTTTAAAGGAAGGATAGGTAAAACGAACGGTACGCGATTAGGTATTCAATTGATCCGGGTAGACAGGGTTTCCATTGCGATACTACGGATATCCTTGCTAACTTCCATTTGTAGCGCAAGCCGGTGTATTCAAAGCTCCATTGCATTCCGCGTTTCGCACACTGATTTCTGCAACAATTCGATGTACATAAATAGTTAAACAACCTCCGCTAATAGGGACGGGTTCGTTCGTTCAATTTCAACTGGTAATTTACTTGTCGACAATTCGGGGTTTTTTATTTAACGATGCTGCGCCTGAGGAAGTCAGCGTCGTATTAACATTACGTGACTGACAAACGTTTATAATTCATTGGGAGCATTG
This sequence comes from Nomada fucata, assembly GCA_948146005.1. NCBI lineage: Eukaryota > Metazoa > Arthropoda > Insecta > Hymenoptera > Apidae > Nomada > Nomada fucata. Next base: position 14,742,078 of record OX411275.1, read on the forward strand.
CGCGACATTGCGTACTTGGTGGTAAAAGTTGTTTAATCAAATTCGTACCCAGCGTGCTCTGTTGCAAGAAAATTATTAGGTAAACCGTATTTAATTGCATCGACAATTCGGTAATCTACTTCCCGACGTATTACATATTACGGATGATACCGAAATATTGGTAATTAATATTTTTTATTCAGTACTAGAGAGTTCACAGATATCGTACATGTATTGGCAACGCTCCTGTTGTGATGTGATGCATGTTACATGATCACATACGCTCGCAATATAAAACAAATTCTTTGTCTTTTTGAAATACAGCATTACTAATAATACAGACAAGTTGAACAGCACCGATTGACAATGTAATACTCGCGAAGGATATCCAACGTCCAGAGTTACGCTAAAAATTCGTCAACCTTTCTTCGCGTGTTCATACGAAAAAAAACAGAAACTAATTGAAAGGTTGCCAAACAATTTTGACATACAATTTCGACTACTTTAAACGATTACACCGATTTCGTCCCTGCAATGTCGGAAAGTTTAACGAAGGAAGTAGAAGCGCGTTAACACAAGAATCGAAGGAATTCCTGTGTTCAGACCATTCGTCTAGAGAACATTAACTTAGGCAAACAGTGGCCAAGTATGTGTATCGTGTACTGACGGATGAGTTAAGCCCCAGGCTTTAAGTCCCGCGCTTAGCCCGTCAATGTCATCTCCTCGAGTTCAGCCCCTTCAGACTTATCGGGCCGCACAGACTGAATGTATGGCAAATCGCCCTCCAGCGTCGCGGATTTCCACGTCGCCAAGTTAGAAAATCGCGAAAATGCCAGCATTTGACCGCTTCGAAACTCCGCGCCAGGCGAGACAATGCCAAAGCAAAACGTCCACTTGAACGCGCCACTGAATTTAGTCGATCATAAAACTACCCCTCCGGTTTCTATTTCAACGATGCCCGCTTTTTCTTTTTCGCTTACACCCCGTTCGCCCTTCTATTCTAATTCCGTTAATGTGCTTCGCGTCGATTGGTCCTGGGAGTAACAGTCACGGACGACGAAAGGATTCGGTTCGAACGGTCTCGAAGCAATTTTGTGACCTCAGCTACCCGGCCGTCCAGGTAATTTTTGTTCGAATTCTTTTGGCGAACGACCAGTCGTCGCGCGGCGCAACAAGAACCTCAATTAAACCGTTCGAACGTCCATTATCGCTCCCAACGATTCCGACTTTCAAGACAGCGCTATCGCAACGGTACGCGCAATATAAACGAGACCGATGCACTCGAACACTCCGTCGCTTCTCGCAAAAGGCCTCGCAGCACGAATTTAGTGACACTATTCCCCCCAACAAGTTAATATATTTTCTTTCAGTGTCAACACCCCCGCGCTTAATATACGACTCGTCGTCTGTGGCGTATTTGCGTGCACGCACAACATAACTGGCCGAAGCGCGAGCTATGCCGCGTTGCATCAATCTCTGTCACCGCGCACACTTTTACGCGGTCCTCGCGTGTACTTAAGTTTGGCCGAAAACCGAGTCGGTCTAATTGCGACAACAATACCGCAAACAGTCGGGTACACCATCCCGAGAGTAACGCCGTGCGCGTGAACCCGGCGAAACGATCCAACGGAAACTTCCAAAACGTACAACAAGGTATCGTTCGAGCCACCCCGCATCGGCATGCAATAACCGTTCAACTAGACACTATTCCAAGTCGGTTTTTTTGTTGTTTTACCAGTGACAACCACGGATTAGACGGTTCGAACCATAAATTAATGAGGGGCAGAGCTGGCAGACAAAACGCTTATTAAGAAGACGATAATTTTCGACAGTGGCCGATTCAGCAATATGGCAACTAATAACGTGCGAAGCCGTCCGTGCAATAATTGTCATCCATAGACATGTAAATTATACGGCCAGATATAAACGTCAATATGACAACCGGGGTTCGCTGAGGCCGCGGTCCCTCTGAGCCTCCAACGCCGCCCGGTCAAAGTGAAATCATTAGTTTGCTTAAATCAATGCGCGCGTAAACGTCCGAGTTATTTATGCTCCGTCATTACGGGGACGTTCTCCATGGCTTGGGGTCTTGTCTCCCACTCGAACGCGCTCCTGCTTCTCTTTCCTTCAATCCTTTCCCGAGTCCGGAGGTGTACTTGGCACCGGCGTCTCGTCGTACGAAGTTCGCTGTCGTTTACGCCCGTTGACGGTCAAGTGTATAGATGCTGATTGTCTCGCGTATCTCGATCGCCCGGCACGTCACTGTTCCTTTATCGTTCTTGGACAAACATGGCCCGGGCAATTATTCCGTCTGAACGCAGCCGCGATGCATTTATTGTCCGGCTCGCCAACCGCCGACGAGCGTCGATGTTGGTTTGCTTGAAATACTTGGCGGTCATTAGCTGGCGATACAACGAAATGAAGCTTCCCTAGGAAGCGAGGGGAATAAGCTTGACGGATTAATAGAACACGTACGAGGAATCGAAATGCTATCGAAATACTTTTCGATGGATTTCGCGGGACAACAGTTCTAGTTTCAAACAAATTCAAATCGTTTCTCGTTACTCTTTCGCGCATCGACGAACTACTGTAAAGCTCTCTGAGAACAAGGGCTTGGGTTTCCCCGCATTGACGAATAATAATTTGTTCTCCCCCCCCCCCCCCCCCCGGTCAAATATGCATTAGCCGATACCCTCATGGAATATAAATACCGTGACGCACAGCGTTCAACGCCATCCTTAACGCGATCAACCGAGGTATCCCGTAAATCATGAACATTATCGGAGCAGTAGCGTCCCGAGGATGATTTTGAATTCAGCGAGGCTCCGGTCCGCCGAGACGCGGGACACAGCGATTCGAATTATCGAATTTCCAGGCATGCCCCGGCGAACGTTCGCCGTCGAGATTTATTACCAGGCGAACGTACCCGATTACAGCGGGGACAGATTTAAAACGCAAGCCGGGCCGCTTCGATCCCGTAGAACTTTCCATCGCGGGACGTCGCACGTGGTCATCGAAGAGTCCAGCGTTACTTCGCGGATCTACAGGCCGCGATAAAATCGCGCTAGTTGATGTTAAACATCGTCAAATGTTTGTTACGTTGTCGCGTAAACAGTAATGAAGCGTTTCGGGATATACAACGCTATAAAACGGTCCGACGAAAGTAGCGCAGCGAAGTCTCGTGCACAGCCGGCGTGGCTGTCTATTATTGGGCACGCTGCTAAATGCTCGCGCGTAATTTAGCAACTGTGCACCGCGCGCCTCTGCTTCACACTGATACATTCATTCCTGCACTTCAATGTTTGACCGTCGCGTAAGAATATTGCCCGCGCGATGACAGAAATCGCCCGTTTGCACAAATCCTCCGCGCCGTTTAGATGGAAACGCGGGCCGTCTAATATTCGAGGACCGCTTTGTTTATTAATTCCTAAATGCCGCTGCCGCCCCTTCGGGTGGAAGACGTTCGTCCTAAACTGTGACACGCGTACATCGAAGCCGATTTCCTCGTTAGCTACGCGAACGATCTTAACGATTTCTAGATTCCTGATTGGATAGTGATAACAGCCACGCGGTAATGATAAAGGATATCGCAGCGGAGGGTTTATCGAAGGATAATTTCAATTGAATTCGGTGAAGTGTACGTTCTTAAACTGTTTGTCGCACGGTGATAAAAGATCGACGGGATTCTGGTAAATTTATCAATAATAAGTGTACCCTATTCGATAGGTATCGAACTGGTAGTTCACTTCTGGATTTAATGTATCAAGGATAGGGCGAAGTGAAAAATGAAATTAATTATCTCCTCAGCTTTAGTTTGTTCTTGTTTACGAGAAATATTGTGCTTCTCAGGAACGATTTAAACTTCCAGATTTCGTCGATTACAGTACACACAGAACATAGAGAAACAACCCGTCTAAGTCTATAAATTATGAAAACTTAAAGCACATTGTTGGATCATAGAACAATATCTCAGACATCGAAGTCGAGATTTTTGTTTTCTTCTTGGCAACAATTTTAATCGAAAATGATAAGGGTTCAATTCCGAAAGCATATTAGAACCAAGGCGATCAAACGATCGTGAATTCGTGTCGAGATAGGCATGCCCCGCGATAGGATTGATGCGGTAAGCTGGCAGGGACTTCGGGGATTTGCGGCAAGCCCTTCAAACAATCCCTCGAACCAATCTTGACACAACATGCGAAACGGAACTGCCGCGATAGGCCGACAGACCCGTCCCGAACTCTAACGTTTCAAATAATAACCAGCCTGTCTCGTAAATTATCATCGACCACTAAAACGTGAAAAATTACCCCGACAGAAACACCTTTAATTTCAATTCGACCGTGCCGCGACGCTCATTCTGAATTCAACGAACAGGGAACGTCGCTGCATTTCCATTCGTTCCCCTCAACGTTCTCGAAGCATCCGTTTCCTACGCCTCCGCGTGATTCGAGGCAAGCTGTTCAATGAAACTGCCACCGTGCGTGTTCGTCAGTGAAAGCGCAACGGCTATCGAGAGCAATCCTACACGCCGGATCAGGAAATCCTCGTGCACGGCTCACGCTGATCGCAGCCCGTGCGACCAGGTGTCAGGACTCGTCCAGTCGGCACGCAGGAATGGCAGAATGCCAGGATAGTAGTCAGCTTCGAGTCACGTACATAACAAATGATTGCGGGCCGGTCGAGCGGGAGCGGCGGAGCGAGATAAAGCGGAGACGAGCGAGGTGAAACGGGGCGATCGCAGCAGCGCCGGTGTGTTGCTCGCGCGAGATCTGTTGGTGGTCCGATGCTCCGGGCATCGCATCGTTTGTCAAGTCGTCGATATGCCGATCCCGCAGCTCGATTACCATATTTTAACGCCAGCGTTATTGGCTCGCCACCGGCTACCGGAATCTTAAAAGCATCCCCGCGAGATTCGCCGATCGTTCATCTTTACCCCGAGCCGGGCCTGTCTCGTTTCGCGCATTCGACACTTTAGCCATTGACGGGATCCGGATGGACGGGTGGGCGGACGGCAGAAGCGTTTGGCGCAGCTTGAATGGTTTTAGCAAGGAATGTAAATTCGCGATTGCAAAATAAATAGCCGCACGCGTGGTGCCAGGATAATCTTGGTTGGTCTTGCGAGATTTTTAGTTCTAGGAAACTGATTAATTAACGCGAAGTTCGGATCATGATGATACAGAGGTATGTTTTCTGGGATATTTCTGTCAATTTTAGTAAGGGATTGTTTTATTTCTAAGTCGACACCGAGGCATTGTTTGGCAAAGGGTAGTGCAGGAACTGTTCAAACGAGTATCGTGCAACGTGCACAAGTAAATCGTAACATTAATTATCATTTTCTCAGAAATATTTCCTCGCAAAATGGATCGAGCCTGTGTCAACCAAAAGTACTAATTCTTCGCAATTTATTTTAAAATACCAAGCATTCAAGTCTGCATAAAATACATATAAAATTCGCAAAACAAACAGCTCTTGATTGACGTACACCTGAAGCACGAAAAGCCTTCATAGGAACATTTAACGCGTTACAATTTGCAATACTGATCAGTCAAATCCGCGATTAATGCGAACGGGGCCACGGTCCACCGAAAAACGACCGTCAATTCCAAATCCATAAGGTAGTTACCAAAGCTAAAGAAGCCTGACTGATTGTGAGTAATCCGTTACCGATTTCCAACGGAAATCTGCGATTCGGGTAGGCGAACGGGGAGGGAAACGTGGGAGTCGCGGCTACACGAGGGGATGAGTAGTCAATTTCCTTTCAGCGACACCGGTGACATCGACGGAGACGTCGGACCATTTATAATGGTCGCTAATAGATCTCCTGTGAGCCGGCGTGAGGCCGTTTTACAGGTTTTCCGTCAACATCGGAATACATCAGAGGTATATCGTCCGGCGACTAATGGTCGTCGACGTCTACCTCGACGTCGTTGCCGTTGAAACGCGAGCCCCTTCCGACGATGTCAACCTGCCTTGACACCTCCGCCCAGGAATCGTGGCCGTTTGATAAATCGACGATATCCGAAAAATTTGTCAGGCCCGCCTCCTTTTCACGACCCATTGAATCGTTCAACAGTTTGCTGAAGAAACGGCACGGTTGGCCTGGCCTCGATCAATTGCCTGGCCCTTCGAGCGGGGCGAAAATAAATTACTCTGTTTGTTTCTCTTCTGTTTTTTGAACGAACTCGGTAGCATTTATAATCGCGACAATTCTCCATCCACGCGCGCGCGAGAACGCGTTGCTTCGCGTTCTTCAGTTTTGCGAGTGAAAGCTTGCGAGGAAGTTACGAGGGAATAGATTTCCCAAGATTTTTCCTGCGGAAGCTTTTCGAAATTGCTAATGACGTTGTTTGCGCGTCTCACGTGCATATACATACACAGTTTCTGCCGGAAAGTTCTTGGAATGATCTTTGAATTCTAATCGAGCTTTTCAAGTCGATAACGCGTGAAACGGTTACATTGATAATAGTTTCGCCGTAATTGCATGATCGTGTTTCATTTAATGAGCCAATTATTGTCCGAAGAACGGGCTTAGCACCTGCACACTTCTGTCCCTTTTCGAAAGAACGAACTTCGCAGGAAGAGTAAACGATATCGATCAGTTTCCGATATTCATAAAACCGTAACTACGGTATTCGAAAGCAATGCCCAAGAAACAATTTCCCCGTTTTTATTAATACAGCCAAGTGTCGATATCTCGAAACTCAATCTCCTCTGGACCACGACTGTACGAAAACTCGCCACGAATCAAGTTACTTCAAACATGTGCCCATAAAATTATGTATCATGATTCGGCAATGATTGCACCACGTTACTATAATACAACTTGCCGCGCGATGCAAAAACGTTGCGGCATGTTTCTCGATCGGACAAAAATATTTACCATAAACCTCTGGGAGGGATGGATTCCAGTTGCTTAACAAATCGTTGGGTTTCGTTTCGAACGCGCCCGTTCGTTTTATACGAAACATGATTAAGTGCCACCCGCATCCCGCTGGCTGGTAAATGGTTCGTCGGCCCGAAGGTTGGCCGTCATTGACAGCAGATTGGAATCATCGGCTGCACGTTTCTTCAATGATCAGATATGTCGAATGCGCATGATAGCGCGATGCGGTCCGTGCACGGTTCAGCGAGTAGGTGTTGGTATGAAATTTAAGACAACCGCCTGCACGGTTCTTCGTTATTCCACGCTGGAAAAATGCTGGCAGCTTGATGCATGACGTACCGCGTACAGTAATTCGTCATGACTTCTGTTCATTCGTCATTCGGCAAAGGAACGGTTGGCATTAACGCGAAACTGCGTGCAGTTTTCTATCGCTGGAAAGTGCAAACCTGAGGCACCATGGTAAATTGATACCGGGCAGTAAAGAGCGGCAATCCATTTTCTTTCCGGATGGTACATTTCAACAGCCTCGAACGACGCCGTTTATTTGAACGACGAGACGGTTGACAGCGAATAATTAATACCCTTTTAATCAGTTCACCCCGCGCGCTGATTAAGATTCGGGCCCTCAATTACTTACCACTACCTGCTGTGTCCGAGAGAAATTGGTTCAGATCGGTAAATTATGGGACGTTACGTGCGCATACTTTTTCAACGCTCTCCTAGAACAACGGGCAGCCGTGAGATGTTCAATTTCCGTGGAATTTCGTGAGACATCAATTGCCGAGTCAAGTAGACAAGAATGAATCTACAGTTTTTATAACACGAACTGGGTGTGCTTCGATCGACGTCTCAAGTGTTCACAAGAGATACCATTCAACTGGCGATCACCTTTGGTGGTCTGAAATTCTTTACATCGAAAATTACGTCCGCTCGTAAGTGGAAATCTTCCAACTGTCTCGCGATCAGAACTGGCATGAATCAGGTTATCTTCGCGTTCGACATTGAAATAACAACCGTCAATATCAACTTAATTGGTACGATAGATTTTTGCGTATCATCGTTATGTCTTACAATGTTTAACAACCCGCGTTGCAAATTACGATGAAATTGAAAATATGACGATTGCATTCTCCCATTACGATCCAATTGAATCCTATCTGTTCGTTAAGCTCACCTTTAACGAGTTTCATTTCGCATCCGCCCGAGCAGCTATTTCTTTCTGATCGTTTCTTTCACGGTGCCGATAGGGTTCAACCGTGTCATAGTCAGAGCGAAATAACACTAAACGGATAAACTGTGAAATTTACGACTATGCGGCAGCCGGTTTTTCTAAATAGAAAATTTTCCGCTCAATTTCATCGGTCGATCGAGCCGATTTGTTCCAATTAGTGGCCCATGATTCCGCAACTTCGTGAAACAATGCAGGCCAAAGAATGTTTCGCACCGTCACTGTATTTCATCGAAATTAGTTCCGCCGCTCCCGATCGAATTGAAGTTTACTTTGCACGATTATATGTTTTAATTAAATGGGCGCATTGAACATTTTCACTGCGGAAACGAAATAGAATCGATGCGTTTCCCCTTATACAATGAATAATGGAATCATCGAAAGTGACGTGTCACGGACCTCACCTCCTTCCTTTTCGCTCTTTCTCGAACCGTTCAGAGTGTTTGTTGAGACGAGTAGCAAGACAAAACTCGCCGTTTGCCTCGTCACGATTCGACTCAGTCAATGTCTTGGACACATGCGCTACCGTGTACCGACGTATCGTTGTATGCGTGGGTGTTGAATGCAACCGCACACAAAACGGCTACCTGCTGCCTCTTTTTAGTGGGCAGTAATTCAATTACTGTCAGGATAATTATATGCTTGACAAGTATTTCTATCCGAACTGCTTGCACGTTCCAATTTCCAACTAATTCAGGTCAGCTGATAAAATGTCTTCTGCGGAAGGCGTTTAGTAGTACACTTCGTATTTTCGTAATAAAAATATTAAACGGAATAATTGCGTACCACGATTATAAGCGCCGGTCGATGATGAAAGATCCTGTACTAACGTATCAAATTGATTTCAATATTTCTGAACGTTTCGCGAGACACGTGACTCCAATGATTAATTGCCACTGCAGTAACGATATTCGAATTCAATTACGCTTCAGTCCTTCAATTCTGTATCACGAACACAATATTGTGTTCGATGCATTGACGAAATTGGTAGTCTCTGCGAAATAGATTTAATAAACACAATATAATGTAACATACGAATAAATATCCGTAGCCGCTGCGTAAGGTTAAGCAGTTCAATTATCGGGGATATTCGCGTGTGCATCGAGATTTCAAATTTTTCCCAATTATCTGGGTAGGAATATCGGGAAAGAACTCGTTGGGCATTACACTCATTATTCTCTCTCTGCAACTATGCTGCTCTATAGTCCCGATACGATCTGCCCGTGAATGGGCGGCTAACTTACTCTTCTTCTGGCAACAACGACGTCTTAAGCTGCTTGGCTGCATTGTTGTTGCTAATGGGACTGCAGCCACTTCGCGGCTACCGCTTGCAGCCTAATTATGATTTATAGTCCCCAGCACCTACAGCATCGAGCATCGAATGCTCTCTGGGCAGTGGTACCCTGTAATCGCTGTCCTTTCGCGGACACCCTTGCAACTTTTATGGTCACCCAAGGCCGTTTATCGACTTTTTGTTCCTATCTCATAATAACGTATCATAGATCGTATCTTGTCTACAGTCCTCCATACTGTGATATTAAATATATGGCAATATGTCGTTTAAATTTTCAATCTGTCTTCGTATATAATAAACGATGATTAAACGGTGAAAATTCCAGGGAAGATTTCACCTCTTACAATTAGTATAATGCTTAAGAAAACGTTCCACCATATTATTCTCCCATACTTTCTAAAAATGTTGCTCGGCCGTCAATAGATTCTATTGGACACAATCACCAAAACGAAGGACTGTAATGCTTTGTCACTTTACCACAACTGAATTAAAAAGGATAAGCTACAGATGTTGAGGTTGGCCAACCCGTTTCTTAGCCCTCGTGCATTCATCCTCGGTAAAGATGTGGGGTCAGAATTAGAAGATCCCGTCGCCCACGTACGAAGGTCTTTTTGTATCTTGTAGGCGTCATTAGCGAAAGGGTTTCCTATACGAAATCGAATACGACATATACGAAGCAGAGTCAACACAAACGTGTCGAAACTGTCGATTCTTCTGAACAACTGGTCGGACTTGGTCTGAGGGACTTCCGGCCCCGGCCCGCTATTATTCTTGGGTGATGCTTGGGTGTGACGAGGATGAGTCAAGGCGCTGGTGATTTCAATTCTCCTTGACTATTATGGAGAACGTACACGCGTGAACCTATTCAGCTGCAGTCGAATCGACAAATAATGTTAATTATCCAAATTCGTCGAACGTATTATTGTTTCTAAATGGATACTAATTGTAAAGTGATAACCGAGGCAATAATTCAGAAGACTTAAGAGGAATTATATGATTCAGAATGTCGCGTAAAACGATAATTAAAGTGTATTGAATTCGATGAATCCTATTTTGATTGATAAATAACGTCTCCAAACAGTTCCAACATTTATCTAACAACGTGAACAAATTATATTGCAACAAATGCTAGAAGAGTCAAAACTCACCCCAAACGGACTATTAAATCTATAAAATATAAGTATACCGATTCTGGTTATATTTTCCTCGTCGCATCGTCCCGAAACACCAATGTTCCTTCAGTTCCAGAAATTCACGAGGGGGTTCAGAAAAATAATTAGGGTACAAGTTATGATACACGCGAAACGGGAGATGTAGCTATACGTTTCAAAATACGGTTTCGAACATCTTGATACATTTTCTCACGAGTTATGTGCCGCAATTCGATCTTTATCGTCACGAAGTTCGCACTTCTTTCGATTCGGCCAATTTCGCCGTGGCTGTTTCGCGAGCGCATAACTGTGCATAAGCGAAATTTATGCCGGGCGATTTGATTACCATGATATAAACTTGATGCGGATCTGGGCGACAAGACGGGAACATACATCACGTGCTTCGTTTGAGGCTGATCTCGGTACCCTGGTACCATTCCTGGTAACCAACAACGCCTTGCGTTCCGTCCTTCCTCCTTTTGTTCCTTTTGCGCATTCTTACCTTCTGTCGTATTGTCCACAATTTTGATACTCTTTCGAGGATTGCTTACTTGAATAGGACAGAAACTCGCAAAATTGGCCTACATCGATATGACCTCTGCCATGTAACTATTTACGATTAACATTATCTGTTAATTACCATTAAAATTAATACGAAGTACGGGCGCTTGCATACGGTGAGCATGTTATAGATACTTGATATATACGAAGAAAAAATATACGATACGGAACTTCCCTTTGTATAATATTAAGATCAAATATAATTATATGCATAAATATTTATGCATTTATAAAAATCGTTCGTCTTCCATTATTCATAGTATTTTAGAATTTTGTCGTTTCTTCGTGCTTTTCCAGGAGAATATATTTATTAATATCTCTTGTACAACGGAAATGTTTGTAACCATCCAAGGATATGTTATAAATTATTAAACTTATCGCAATGCTAATGCAAGAATATTTCATGAACACAAATATCCTGTTATTCGATTTATATTATCAAACGAAATGTTAGAAATCTAAAACGACTATTTCAATTTCTGTTTATCATTGAAAACGCTAGAACTCGAAGCAAAATTAGAACGAAAAAAAAAAATTGATTTTGTGAAGAATGTCAACGGCAATGTCGGACCTCCATATTTAAAAACCCTTTCTCATCTCAACTCTCCATTCCTTTTTCGCTGCTCCTCCTACAGTGACCCATGTCTTCATCATTACTCGATCCTGCTCTCTTGTACAGCTGCACTTTGTAAGCAGGATAACGAGAACAAATTTATGATACCAGATCTTTAACGAAAATATGATAATCACGGCCATTGCTGAATACTATAAAACGAAATCAGCTGTACAATCAACAGGACAAAACGTTCTCGACCGAATCGTGCGGACAAAACTCTGCATCGCAAGATTGAAACTTAATTAAAAAAAAAAAAAAATCCACTCGCTAAATATCAAATTGCATATTAAAGCAGCAAATAAATCGAACGGGGTATACAAATTAGTTCGTGGCGTGCGTTCGCACTCTACGTACGCGGTTTAATAACAAGTAGCGTCGCAAAAAAAAAGTGATTAATTTTCAAGTTAACATTAAAGACCGCGTCATAACATCGAGGGGGGCCCCCCTCCGCCCCTCCCAAGCATCTCGCGTAACGATGAGTAACACAATGGTACAAGAAAGCCCGGATTCTGAGGATGGTAATTCCATCAACACTCGGAGGATCGTTTCGTTTCCTGATATCTTAAAGACGGCGGGCCCGTGGTAAAACCAAACAGGACAATTTGTTACGAGGAGGCCGCCTTTACACCCGTGCACGACAACCGGCAGCAGAGCTAAATGGAGGTTAGCGCTGTGCAGGCCCATCGTCGGAATTTTATTATTCAGGTTTCTACACACTGTGCCGGTGAAATCTTTATTTGGAATCATTCCAAGAACAATAACGTATCTACCTCCGGATCCCGTCCGCCGCTCCTCCCCCCGCCCCCCTCTTTTCCACCGCCGTGACGGGTCACCCCTTTCCCCGCGGTAACCTCTTACACCGCGGCGACGTTACCCCACGAAACCCGACGTAACCAACGCCAAATAAAACTAAAGGTAACCCAGTTATTTTCTGTTTGCCTTGCCCGATGATTCCCCCAGATATGATGGCTGCTCTCGGGGGCCCCCTCGTTGGTAATGCCGGCACGCGTGTATCATCGTGCATATAAATCAGTCGACGAGGATCAGATAGGATTTCAGAAATATAAAATACACGGCGATATTAAAAAACAAAAGGAGGCAAGGCCGTGGCGCGGAACGAGTGTCGGCGGCGACGGCCGCGAGGGAGGAGGGCGATGCTGAAGGAGCTTGTCGGCGGGACAAGAGAAGCTGAGGTGATTGGTGGTCGCGATTCAACCCGCGATACAACTTGTTTACGCGAATTTCGGGCTAATTTATACGGGACTCTACGAGCCTCAGGACCCGAGGTCCTGTACGCGCGGCCCCCGAAACTAGTCCAATTGTGATCCGAGGAAAACACCTACGTACGTCGCGAGAGAATCCCGAATTTATGAATAAACGTGCTGGCTCGTAGACGCGATTGCGTCGTGCAGGAATTCTGAGTAGATTCTTATTCGTAATTCGTGAGGCACAATGAGCCGATCGAACGATCTCGTCGATTTTATCGAGTTTATCTAGAATCGATGTTCGAGGCGTGCTTTTGCTTTCGTCGGGCTGTTTCGTTCGATTCCGTATCGCCGTGTCATGGGTCGCGTGCCAGACACCGTATTCGATACGCTTTCCTGTTTCTTGGGGCTCGCCTCGCGCTTATCCAATTTGCACCGAGATGAAACCTGGCCGTTTTGAGGGAAAGTGGCCGAGGACTACCCGTAGAACGGCGAAGGGCATGCCGTACAAACGGCGGGGGTTGAAAAGTATAAAAGAGCTGTTCGTTACGACAAGTCGCTCTAGTTACCTGGCTAGCTAGGGTTGCAGACGCCAGGTCGCAGTATAAAAGGGATATAAAAACATTGCATAATATCGTTGGGTTAGGCGAAGTAAGCTAGACCAGGCCAGGAAAGGAAGTTCCGGATGGGGATAGTACCGGCGGAGGTGGAGGTGGAGGTAGGAGCACTCAATTCATCAAGGAGTCGACGGCACGTAATTTAAGACTGCTTTTAACTCTTGGGTGTCGCAATTTATGTGAGCTTCTTACAAAAGAATGGCGCTCTTCTCGCCCCCTCCGAACGCACCACCACTAACCCGGTACCAACATCGCCATCCCGATCCCCTCCCCCCCTCCCCCCCTCCCCCCTACGCCTTTCTGTTACGGCGGCTCGTACCACCCCCTAGAGTCAGCCCCCTCGTGCTTCGAACGCCGCACCGTGAAGTTGGTCGGTTCAATGACGTCGGCCGCGCGAGGCCAACGCGCCCCCGAATAGATGACGTTTACTTTTTCTGACCAATTTTTCAACAGATTAGGCGGCCCATAAATTCGCGCTGCGTTACTGTGGCCAGCCTGACTCGCAATTAATGCCACGTTCGCCCGGGGATCTACTGGTATCAGGTTTCCGCTGGGTACGCTTTTACAAATTTCGATGGAAACTGTTTCGTATTCCCTGTAGCGCGACGCGCCGAAATCGTGGACGCTCCTGCTTGGGTGGAGTGATTCAGGGAAGCAGGACGTTTTCATCGTAGGTCGCGTTAGCGATCAAACGTTTCGGGGATCGTTATAGGCGGAGGGAGGCAAGTGCCTGACGCTATCCGTGTTACAGTAACTGGGGACCACTTAGAATGATTGTGTAAAAGGATTCGGATAATGGAAAACAAGATACAAATCGTCGTGTCATCGAGTGCAGCGTACCCGGTTAGAGAATGTGACAAATTATATGAAACAGGTGTCAGTGGTTGCATCGGAAGTCTGTTTCCAATGGTGTTTTCCAAAATTATATTAATCATAGGGTGTTCAATAATGAAACGATTGTGGGGATAAATATCTTACATCGCAGGGAGAATGTTTCAAAGTAAATGCATTTAATGATCGCAATACCTGCGCTGAATTTCGTTGCACACGGGTCGAATAAAGCCGATGGTAAGTTCGTCAGATTTACAAGCGGCAACGTTCTTTCAAAGTACAAGCCTCGCTTGTTTACCAGTGAAAACATTTCAGCATAGTCGCGCACGGTCCGCCGTAAATGACAAAACCGTTTTACGATAGAACAAAAACGGGCATACCATTTGCAAAGAACGCACGCGACTGTTAAGAGTACAGACATCAACGGAAATTAATCGACCGTAATTCTTGTAAGTCGTATACATAATTAACGAGCAAATGCAGCACCTGTAGTTACTGGTCGAAACCCCTGTATCGCCTGAACACGCATCGTGCGCGGATGGATCAAGAGAAGATTCCGTCCGCCCTTTTCGCGTTCGCTCGGTAGCCGTTGGAGACGCCCTTGCATCTCTGGACGTTATCAAATTATCGTTTGTTTACACCTAAGCCGTGAATTAATGATTAGAGCACCCTTCCTCCTCGCGGTGATGCGGCAGATCTTAAGTCCTGGCCGCCCAAATACCCTCTATACACTATACAATGTGTCCCCGTGTAACGTTTCATTCTTTGTACTCGTATAACGAGTATACCACTGCCACAGAATTGTACCCGGCTTACCGGGGGAAAGAGAATTTGAATCTTTGTACGCGGTCATCTTTGTAACATCGCCAGTGGCAGAAGTATTTGACCAAACGATTTTTTCTGCGCGCCGCGCTTTTGAGTAAAATGTAGATCTTGAGATATCGAGAACAAAACTACGGCAGGAGACATCAATGGACGATGGCTCGGGCGACAATCCAGCCACCCGTTACATTCTTCAAACTACACACGGACTCGGTGGCCAGAATATATCCCCTTAATTATCCTGTGTGTGCATTCTGAGTGTGAACTCTCCATTAATCATAGGAGAAGAGAAGGGTAGGTTGCCGTCGCTATAGCCGGAGCGATTTTAATTCAGACTGGCCGCTCCATATGTATTCTACGGGGCCCACGAGATCATTAGTAACGTTAGGTGGACACCTCGAAGTCGTTCTTCATTCTGATGATGCCACTGCCTCAGAATCCACCGATCCGCGTCGTCATTGGCGACCGACACCGTATCTGCGTTGGTTCTGGAGGAAACCGGGAGCACGTCTGCTTCCTCGGACAGAGGTTCAATGGACGTTGAAAGGAATCAGAAACTGAGGGATTCAATGGGCATCTGCTACCGTTCAGTCCAGTGATCTATTGTGCCGTCTAAGCCGATCATTCTAAAATATTTTCCCCGGGTATCTTTGAAAACGAAACGACTTTCGAGAGATCCGGACAGCCGTTTCGCCAGAAAGTGTTGCAATTCTGAATTATGGATCGGCTTTAAAGAATATCGCAGGTTGCGATATTTCTAAAAAAAAAAAAAAAATACAACTTAACACTTCCAAATTTATATTAGCCTTTTCTTTCAAAATCATTCAGAGTTAAATACCGCCTGCAATTCTTTACAAATTTTTCGTAAACGATGTGAAATAAACTTCCTCCCATTTTCTGCATCCAGCAGAAATTGTACCAAGATCTATATTCATGTTACGCACAGTGATGTCCCTGCGTTTAAACTGTCATCGTAGTCAGAGGTTCAGCAATCGCACCGGTACATCGAACTAACAAATAAAGGTACCTTCAACGTCGATCGTAGGTGTAAAACCTTACTCTACTCGTACAATACGGGACTCTATCGCGTGACAACTTTTCCAACACGAAAATACGAATTCTGAACGGAATTCAAAGGTTCCCTCGGAACTGCACGGTTGCGGCAGAAGCTGGACTTTCCGCATAAGACAAGATGCACTCGTATGCCTTCGCGTAACGACTGTTTCATGGGAAATAACGTATAAAATGAATTGGCTATAAAGTTGGTAGCCACGGTGCCCGCGAACTTATCCGTACTCCAGTTGTGCGTGCAACTCTGGTACCCTATAACTTGACACCGTAGCCGCATCGGCCCAACCATAATGCGCAAACACACGCTCCCCACGTATATCGGTCTAATCCATCTTAAATCTCACTCCCATTTCCTCCGAATGCTACAATAAATTTGATATTACAAATTTCCCTCGACCACGGTATCTCGTGTGCCTTGCACCACGATAGACTTGGCAATGGCCTTTCCGTTTTGGGAAATGAAACTGATATTTCAGTAATTTCCTTGAAGACGGATCTTCAATCTGCTGTATAACGACGATGTGAAGAAGGTGTTTCCCCTTTATTTGATGCCCCCCCTCGTAACCCGTGACTGTCGAAGATAAGCACGTGAGAGAATAATCTACCTTAAAGCGTATTGTTATGGAAATTTTAAATGCGGCCTGTTACGGTGTTTGTGCAACAGTGCAGGGCAACGTTCAACCTATTAAAGTATAGCAATGTAGGGGGAAGAATTGCTACAATATGTTACATCATATTTTGAGGTTTTCATCGTCAAAAAGAACTTCCGCAACGGAAACTGAGGTGTAATTGATACAGAGCCAGTGATTCTGAATTGACAAGATCTTGACAGTGCCTTGGGCAAAATTTTTTAATTTCTTTTAACTAGCCATTATTCAAATTACCTGCTAACGAGGATGCATTGCAAAAGAGAGGGTAAATGTAAGTTAAAGTGTAAGCAAAGTTGGTGGTAAAGCGGCCGGAAGATAACTACCGTTAAATTAGCGCGTCCACTTCGTGCGTAATCCATACAATCTTGAAAATATAATTATGGTATCGTTAATTTGCTACTTTATATATTCAGTAATACCTGCACGTTACCCAACTTGTTAACCAACCACAAAAAAAAAAACACGACTCTGCGCACTCCAATGTTACAATATCATATTAATTATTAGCGTTGCATTAAATAATTGCACGCTTTTGTAGAACATACATCTATCGCGGCGATAACTAAATCTGCAATTAAGCATCCATTTAAAAATCGTAAAACAGTAACCTAACGGCACCTGCATTGTAATCTCGCGATCGCGCAATTATTCTTTCACGATCAATTCGTATCTACTTGCACTACCTGAATAATTTGCATTAACTACCGAATTGGGACAACCGGCAAGCCGATGTGGGGGCCCACGCCGATCTGGACAGTCGTTCGCTGAAGCAACAGATTTTTCACGAAGATGATAACGGGTGATTGTTTCGCGTCACGCCAGATCCTGCGCACGGAATGCGTTCCGTGAGGAAAGGAGAACGAAAAGAAACGAAATCCTCGCGAATGGCGTTCGCGATATTGCAAAGGCGACCACACGCGGATTGCCGAAGGCAGGCGGTTGTCGTCGATACATCCTTGTCGATACGGACACGTGTCGGCCGACACCTTTCTCCGACGTGCTCATGGCTGCTCCTTTGGCCCTCCGGCCGCCACATGAACACAATACACGCGGCTACAACGCGATATTATACACGCTGTAGTCACGCCGCGTTACGGCCCGTGACGGCATTCACCCCGTGCCGAACGGCAAACGCATTCGTGACTTTTTAAAAACGTCGCGATTACGTCACATACGGGGGTCCCAAGAACGGGGTCTCATTGGTACGGTCAATCGCCCTTTGTTTTCTTTCGGGACGGGAAACGAGAGCGAACGGGGGAAACGCGAAAACGTGGGCGGCGAAAACGAAGCGGAGCGCAGGCACGTTGTTAGAAAGGCTTCTTAGAACAAACGCTTGAAATATAATCGGTAGCGCGTTTTTCAAGCAAGACTCTTCTATTCTCCCCGATTTCGGTTATTCGTCTTAGCTCGCTAATTCGGCCCATTAGTTTGTGGCCACAATCTGCTACGATCGGCCATTGCTTTTCGCTTAGGCACCGCGACGAGCTAAAAGAAACGCGGAAAGCCTAACCCATTCTGCACCGTTCAGGATCTGCTCGGGATTGATACAATGCCCGCTAACAATTTGCCTCTGATTCCCGATTCCTCGAAGCTTTTCAGAGACCGCCCACGTAAGCAGCCGGAGCTTTGGAGAGCGCGAAGAAGGCCGCAAGGACGATCGAAGGCTGCGTCTACGGCTGGAATCTATATAATCGATTCTGATTGCATTGAAGCCCGGTAGTGGTGGCGTTGATTGGTGCATTCATAAATATCCATTAGCGGACAATGTCGGTAATGATCGGACCTGCAGGCTACGCCCTGCTGGTTAAAGGGCTCCGGTAGCGTCTCTGGTAGCGTTCGTAGACGAGAAACAAGACAACAATCCTAGCACGCCATCCGTCTACATCTCCTCTTGCGGCTATCCCTTTTCTTTTTTTCCTCCTCCGCTGGCGGCCTATCTTTCTTTCTTTCGGCTTGTTCGCCTCATTGGAATACCTACCGGATGAACGCATTCGATTTTGGCTATATGTGTATCGACTGACCTTCGATCGGTCCTAACTCAGGAGGAGCGACCGTCAGAGTCAAGGCTGGTCTCGAGGAGCCGTCGATGAAGGAATCGATTCGGAACCCGTGACGTTTGGGTTTCATACCTGTCCCAACGGGGACGAAGGTACACTGGTACAGATTAGAGACCTGTTTCTGGATTTGAATCGCTGTAGGAAACGTAATGGGACGCCCCGCATTCTTCGATTTCAGTTTCTTTTTTCTTTTTCTATTTTTGCCCGGAATATATTTATTTCGCACGGTTCTGCCACGGATATCGTTGCCCCGAGAATCGAAATATTCGTGTAAATTTGTCTCGTTGACCGTCATTTGTCCGTCTCTTTCGTCACAGAGACAATATTTTGCACGGTAGACATCGAACCATCGATGGTCTCGTTTGCTTTGAACATGTGTATGACTAATGGTAATGCCGATTTCCACCTGCACAAGTGTCTTCCTATTCGCGGAAGCGACAAATTCATGACCAGTTTTTGATCCGATTCTACTATTAATACATAGACCCGATTCTTCAACGTACTTCAACGTTCTTGTACATTACGCGCAGTGGTTACGTTCGTTCCGTGTATCTGCGTGAAATCGGTTACGTTTTCGATACGCTCGTGGTTCTCCTAATTGAAAGCGGTTCCATTCGACGCAAACGTAAGATAATTGTACTTTAATATATGTATTGCGCTAGTCATATTATGGAATACGGGTTTATCATATTTTATTCTTACTACTAACCCGACGAGAAATTAAATTATCGATAGTTAAACAACTGTAACAACCAACCCCTATAATCTTCCTACCTCAACTCTTCCGTTTCGATTGGGCATTATACAGAGATTCCTGTGCGGTTGTTCACGTTTCACGACATTAGAAACTTATCTAAATTGTTGCAACTGGAACAACAGGTTCGTACAATTTATTACCTACTTCTGTCCTGTCCGAAGACAAAGCAACCGGAATTTCGAACTAGCCAATCGATGTGCCTAATCTCGTTCTATCCTGTATCGTGAGCTCGGATCGGCGATCGGTTGGTGCGAAACGCGTGATTCGATCGGATTTTCAGGTCCAACAGATGGGAACCAGTTTCTTCGGTAGTTGTTTCCTTTCCTTGCTCCCCGCATCGACAGATTCTCCCCCCTGGACAAATCCACACCCGTATCGGTCGTGCGGATGTATGTGGGGAACGCACGCCCGGCCAGAAACTCCTCTGACAATAGCGAGTTACCTGTTGAACATACGGACAGGTGACACCCCACATCCTTTATTCCCTGTATCCGTTGCGTCGTATTTTATCGCTCGGAAAGTTTGATTTCTCGTTGAGCGTGGCCAACAATAAAATACATCGCCGGCTCCCACGCCGATCAGCAGTCAAGTGAGGCCGGATTACTTTCATAAATTTCCCCCAACCCCCCCATCACGGAAGATTCGTCGATTGCAAACACAGACCCACGAATAAGCCGGGGGCACACCGATATAAATTGGTGCCGGTGTGGCGTTCCGTCTTGGAAATAGCGAGGTATCCACATAGAATTATATGTATACATCGGGTCGACTTGGATGGACAGGGTGAATAAAATGATACGATAATAGTCAAGAATAATTAACCGGCTGTTACATATTTCTTCCTCCTGTGAATTATATAAAGCGACGTAGCGAGGGCAATGAAAATCGTGTAAAAATTAGTAGAGAACTAGGGAAACTTATTTCTACACGTATAGTATTTTGTAACCGGAAATTATGCAATTTTAGTTAATTGGCCATTTTCGATGCAATTTTATACACAAGGAAGAGTACATTGTATATTTTATCTCGAACATTTATTCGGTATAAATTGCACGTAATATACGATATCTCGTAAAGACGTGTTACGTAGGGGTTAATATTCCCAATCAATACTGCAATAGATTTCAATGGTCATTGGTGAAAATTGGTTTGTCTCGTACGATTAATAACTGTCAGCTGTTTACTAATGAGAGTGTTTAAAAGGGAGAAATCATAAAATGTATGGTTTGTCGTTCTCGTAAATTAAAACGAAGGAAAACGTGTAGACACCGAAGTGAGTTTTAAAGAAAGGTAGTTTTTCACGCTTCGATATGCAAAGTTGATATTATCGACCCACAAAAGTCCCAATAATATGCTTTTATGAAAAGTTTCATGAAAACGAAATCCGTCCCGCATTATCGTCACCTTTTCAGAAATGTCGTCCAGAGATGGAATTATCGTGCTGTCGTACACGATTGGAAACATTTTAGGCTGCGTCGAATTATCTTATTAACACTCGATTGTGGACAACGTATGCGATACCAATCTGCTCCCGGTAAATAATAGGCAGAATGGATTTGTCATTCTTCTTCATAGTTTATTGTCGAATGACGACATGAGTCAAGTCACTGGACAAATCAGACCGGGCAACGAACTGATCTTTCAAAGACACAAACAAAAAAAACGAAAAATTGATTCGAATTCCTGAAGGTGGGTGGCGTTCGGTTCGACAGATTTCCGGGGATTTAGCATCGACACGGCCAGCGGGACAGCTCGTATAAATTAGAATCAATCAAGTTCGCTTTTTCCAAACTTTCTCCAGATTAGCATCACGTCGGGCAGTTATAATTTGTGGCCAGCCCCCGCTGAGAAACGAGCAGGGGTGTTTCTTGCCTCTTGGTTGAAAACGTCACGCGGCCTGCACCCTTGTCAATATCGATACACCCACCTTGAGGCCGGTGGCCTTGCGCCACGTTCCACAGAAAAGCGGATGAGAACTTCTCACGGGCGAACGGGGCATCGCTTCGCCGCGGACGAAATTAAAATCCTGTCAGAATAATAATACCGTGTTAATCTCTCGTTCAGAATTGGACGTTCTCGATTACACGCGTGTTCGGCTCGTCCCGTTCGCCTGCTCCGATTCCAACGGCGATCTGGCTCTTCGATTTTTAACCGCAACAACTTTAGAATAAATTATCGCGCTGCCGGAGAGCAGCTGTTCCCTTGCCCGTTGCCTTTAGCGTTAAACTCGTCCACCTTATTACGTATCGATGACTTTTGAACCGCGGCGTTCTTCACGCTTTGCTACGAATTCCGTTTCATTATTCAAGGGCGGCGTACATTTTTCGTGGACGCGAATGATCGAGCACCGTTGCGCGTAATTGAATACATGCTTGCGGTTGAACGCGTATTTATATACGAGTTAAAGAAATTATTACGAATATTGTGTCGCAAAATTTGAATTGAAGAACTACCGCGGATTGCACTGCCTTTCAACATCAACAGTATAATATTTACAAAGGGCCGAGTAAAAATACGGGGCTCTGATTATCACGGGAAAAGGCAAGATCTGTGCGATTTTTCTTCGCGAGGAACGTCTGACAAATTAATGCACAGTCATTTCACGCGTTATTCGAGCGTAAAATTATTTTCCTCTTTACATTTTCCCCGTGCGAAGAAAATTATATGTCAATTTCCGCGTTTCCTTCTCTCTCGAAACTTGCGCGGAAACGTGTAAAGCATCCACGCTGTACTTCTATTCGCGAGAGAAACATGCATCTCGATGTTTTTATTTTTATCTTCCTATTGAAGATTATGAAACAGCGGCCACACGTTTGCCACGCGGGAGCAGCACAAATAGTCAGTCCGCCCGAATCGCAGCAGCCGTTGTCGATCTTCACCGGCAGCAAATACTTCACCGGCCAACTTTTAAACAAGATTTAACTAATTTTCAGATAGTTTAATATCTTACGTATCCCCTCTCGAGCCGCCCAGGCGAACGAGTTAAGTCGGAACGGCTGGCTCGTCTGCGTTGGATATGATCGCGCGCCGTCGAGGGAGGATGAGAAGGAGGAGGCGGAAAGACGGGGTCGGTGGTGGATGAGCCTGGAAGCGAAGTGGGCTGACTGACGTGTAAAGACACCTCCACGTCCCGAAGAATTTAACTAATTATAATATGGGATAAACGGTTTATTCCCGCCTGGCAACCTACTCACAGCGATACTGA
This sequence comes from Nomada fucata, assembly GCA_948146005.1. Lineage (NCBI taxonomy): Eukaryota > Metazoa > Arthropoda > Insecta > Hymenoptera > Apidae > Nomada > Nomada fucata. Next base: position 14,765,008 of record OX411275.1, read on the forward strand.
TACCCCCGCTATACACCTCGCCAGCCCCGTCCAGCCCCTGCTCGTTCTCTCTTCTTGAATCCCCGCCACGACTTGGCACACGTCACAGAAGTTAGCGACTCGGGGCACCGGGCCATGATTAGGCCAGATTACGGAGGTTGAACTTTGATCGTCCCGTGAAGGGCGACGAACGGGGTAGGTTTTCAAGCGTCGACGCAACTCAACCGTCTTCTTTCCCGGCGAATTTCTCAATGCGACGATTCGCCTTTGTTCGTTTCCTGCGTATTTGTCCCGTAACCCTTTGGCCCCTAAGGGTGTATACGTGCGCGCATACTATGAAATCAATGGACAGATCGTTGAAAATCTTGCGAAAAATATTTGCGCGACGAGTGTTGGATTGCTCTCATTTTCTTTTAGGTAAATTACAGTTGCAACGGTGCATTATTGTACAGCCTTTTCCAACTGTGACGTGGCGCGAGCTTTTCTTTATCGTTTCACTGATTCGTCGTTCTTCGTCGTAACAGTAAGATCGTAGCAATTTTTTACACTGCCATCGATTGGAATAGATGTTACGATAATTGCGCATGCATGGTTATTAAACTCGCCTGCTGCAACGTTCCGACGACTCTAACGTTCGATACGTCTGAAGAATTGTACACGCGTACAGAGAAAAATATAGAATATACGCAACGTCGCGCCGAAAGATACACGAATCCAGGTTTCACGGCACGACGTCGACACTCGCGGATTCTACGCGTTTCGTTTCTTCGTATCATTCAACACAGCTTCTTGCCTCATATCGTAAATCGATCCCCGCGTAACCCCGATAATGCCCCGCGCACTTGCTATCACCGTATGCCCGCTCCGCGACAAGTTTATAGCTACGCGCTAATCGTGTGCGCGCCGTAGCGAAGTTCGCCGTAACTTCTTACTTCTTTCGATTTTTATTTCAATGTTTCCAGAATCCCCTTTTATGCGCGCATCCAGTAGCCATACCTTATCGTGAATATTTAAATGGACTTTAATTAAATAGCAGTATAATCCGAGAGCGAAAGTATAATTGTTACGATTGGAAGGCGAAACGAGCAATAACGGGGTAAGCGGCGATATGACGCAACAAAGTCGCGATCATCGTCATTACTCTTTACGACGTAGCAAAAAATCGCACACATTGAAAGGGCCCCGTTCCCAAGGGAGCGGCGCGGCCAGGCGAGCGCTCAAGATCCAGTAACAGTTGAGCTGCACTGAAGCACCGGCCGTAAAATCGTAGCCAGCCGAAGCAAACGGGAAGGGATCCGTGGGGATCATTGAAATCCGCAGATCGGGGCCGGACAAAAGGCGCGGTTCCAGCAACGTCGAAGGTATTCGCGCGGGCTATTTAAAAATCGTAAAAACCGATACCGCGGACGGTGTTCCGGACGGGGGGCGGCGAAGGGGTCGGTCGGCCGAACGGGGAGGGGGGCCGTGGACGCGGAGGGAGAGGACTAGCAGAAGGAAGGACCGCGAAGGATAGCGCACTCGACGGCGGAGAGGGGTGCATTTAAAGTAATGGCGTTTCACTGGAGATGCTATAAATTTATCTGCCATAACTTGTTATACGCGGCTCTCCTCGCGTATTTATACATGCTGCGCCCCGGCCACACACAGATTCCGCTCGCGCGCGCTCCTCTGTTTCGCCCGACCGAGTTATGGCTGTCCGGGGTACGACGGGGCAGGGCGTGGAAGCGAAGCGTACCAGGTAGCAGGGGAAAGGAGACACTGTTCGCTAGCTCGACCATTAGCGTTTGCGAGGGATCAATTGAAACCGTCCAGGCCGACGCGTCGCTTCGATAAGGGTGGCCCACGCTTACCCCCTCGCCCCGAACTCCTTTAACTAACCGCAGATTCGGCTGGCTCGTTCCCCCTCGGCCCGCAGCAATATTAGTCGATCTTCTTGCGCGCAGCGTCGTTCCCTTCGCCGCCGTGTCGTTAAATCCTCATTGAAACGCGGGCTTCGAGGTTGCCGTTGGATATCCTAGAAAGGCGCCGCCTTTAATGCGCGCCGCGTCAAGTGCGCGAATGAATTAAAACGAGCTGTTTCGCGTCGAGGCGTCACCTTCGGCGCCGTCCGTTGCGGTCAGCGCAAAGGTGCCGCGAGCAGGTGGCAGGGGCGCTCGTAAAAACGCTTCGCGACCAAAGAGACATTCGTCGGAGCGATCGAAACGTCGTTGGATCGTCCGGCGTGAAAACGACGGTATCGCCGTCGCGTCGAGCGACGCGGAAAGAAAGCGACAGCCCTTGCTCGCGGCGACGCGGACGGGTGCGAACCGTTTGCAGAAAATTGAAATCGTCCAAGAAATGACACGGGCCGCGTCGTTGGGCCCGGAGAACTGGTCCGTGTACACGGTGCGTTTCTTGTGTTCTTAGCGGTGCCGTGGTGCCGGGGTTAGCGCGGCGGGAGAACCCGCAGAGTCGCGCATCGGCACCGTGGCCGGAGCGGACGACGCGAGCGGTCCGAGGCGCGCGGTAACGTAATGGACGTCATTAGCCCGTGTAGATTATAGGGCGGCGTGCAGTAACGATCACTTCTTATAGGGCACACCGTGGCACAGCCACGGAGAACGGGGGCCCACCGTGGTCAGAGGCTCGTTCCTGGAGGTCGTACCGCGACCGATATCGCGGCCGCTATCACGTGGCTTCCGGTATCCTAACGTTCTTGCGATTTCTTTTACGATCCCAGTGGCCTTTAAACGTATTTACTAAGCAATTTTTCCTCGCCCCATTTTTCCGCTACCTTTTTATCGCCACTTCTTTGGGACGAAAGGCTCGAACGCTGGCGGGGATTCTCCTTTTCATTGTGTGGAAGGTTTTGTTTGGACGGAGTCCGCGTAACGAGGATAGTGTTCGATTTAGGAAGATACAATATTGGGTACATATAGGTGGACGAACGTTTGGATCTGGCAAATATATTCTTTGTACGGTTGTGTCTTGCGATTTATATTTGAAGATATGCGGTATATTTTTGGATTCCTGTGATGTCCTGCGAGGAATATAAATGAAAGGATTAAGAGCAATGTGGAATCTGCAAACCATTTGTTCAACTTGCGTATAAAGAACGCCTGCGTATAAGAAGTCATAGAGGAGTGGAACCAATAGTGCGTCGAGTAAAACATAGGCGAATTTGTTTCGCTATATTTGAAGCAGTTATCGATATCTTTCTGCTTTAAGAGATCTCTATAAACCTGGGTTAATATATAAAACGCGATGCAGTTGCTGCAAAGAATATGTCTCAAACAAGAAGAAAGTGAATACAAAGTAAGTTTCCACTTATATTAGTAGCCGGTGCCGTGGCCTTTATTGGATGTTGAAATGAAATAAGAAGGTAATTATTAAAATTGCAGAACTTTATATCCTTTAGCAATTATTACACCCTTGAGTGGAATGTAACTATTAAACGGTGATTCATCCGTCAGCGACAGCATACGTAACCTACATGATTTATACAGAAGGCATCCACACTGGTCATTAATTAGATGTAATTGCAGGCGCAGAAATTCATAGCAATTCTGTTGACTGTATGAAGTAAATCTTACTTGTACCTACGTATACGCCTAGCACCTGATAGATTTTGCATGAAAATCTTTTAGAAAAGATCGTTGCTTCAAATGTTTCAATTAATATTTATTCATTAACCACGTTGATTGTTTATCAGTACTGATCAATACTGGCAGCATTTATTAAGAGAAACAAAACCAACCCCCATAGGCTGCTATAATTTTTTAACTGGGTCAAAGATTAGTAAGATCTTACTAACTAAGGGCATGATCATGTATTAATTATTGGTATAGGTAATAAATTCTGTATTAAGGAATTCGTTTTCGCTCATTTTATGAATGCTATCAGCTTTTAAAGCCTAAAGTGTAGTTGTAGGATTTACTAGAAAACTTACGAGCGGTAAAAAGCTCAGTCATTTCTATTTACTGTGCATACTGTTCTTGTGAAGGAACTAAAAGTTTTATCGGAAGACTATTTGTACCGCTTTAAGGAGATGGGGCCAGGATGCCGATACTAATGATTTCCCTGCACATAAGCTGCATTCCCCATTTTATTTCGCCAATAACAAATATCATCGGAGACATTTATAGTTAATCGATATTTTTGTAATAATAATTGTTACAATCAGTACAGCTATTTTGCACACTACTCGAAAACGTTACTGTAACATCCAAGTTCTCTTGTTCGAAATAAACTGCAAGAATTGCGAAAGTATTTGTTATGGTAGCGTCTGTTGAAAAGCGTTACAATACGAGAAGGAATAAGTTGACATTACCGAATTCCAGGATTCAAAGGAAAAACGCATTGATTCGCATTAATCGCCTCGGTAGCAGCTTGGCACGAGGCCACCGAATGATCTGCTGGCCAACTTCAGGAAAATCTAACCGTTCTGGATAACAAACCAGAGATTTACCTTTAAAAATTTTTAATGAGACGCTGCAATCGATCTACTAATTAAGGGACAACTTAGTTTGCCGTGGTCGCCACGCGCTAGCACACAAGCAGCTTTGCGTACACTATCCGTTTCCACGTAAAATATCCGTTTCCTACTGGAAAATCACATTTCTATTAATTTTCGTCGTAACCAAGTTCTCGTGCCAAAAATTCGTCGCCGGTTTTCAAAATGGTTGTAACGCCCATTTACGTTTCCCGTATCATTTTCTGTCGACTACTTTTGCACAATATTTTCCAATACCTCTAGAAAAGTATCGATCTCATTGTCAACGACCACCCGATTCAGCCACCAGTCTGAGACGTTAGTAAACATGTGATACGCTATTTCAACCCTTAGAAGGGTGGACGATTTTCTGCGAATTCGCACGCACGTACGCGACCGTCCAGCCAAAAATATTCAAACGAAGCATAGCCTCAGTCTCGTCACACCGGTCCAAAAGCGGGCGAGAAACGGCGGAGAAAATGCTTTCCTGTATTTTGAGCCGGGGCGAAGCTGGTTGGCTATTAAACAGCCTGGAAGAACGGTTGACGTCCTAAGGTGTAGGTAAAACATGAGCCCCAGTCTTCTCCTTGTCGATAAGTCGATGCGTGATTAGAGGGTGGCATTGTGCTTTGAGGGCTGCCTTCTGCTCCATGCTCTCTTCTTCTTCCTACTACTCTGCCGGCAATAATTACAAGCGCGGCTTCGGGAGGAGCTCTTTGAGCTTATCGATTTCCTGGAATTAATAATTGCACGGCAAACCACTCCCGTCCCTAACACTGCGCCCCGTTCACTGCGGGTAATCGGCCTGATCTTTCGTCTTTCAGAGCTCCCCCGCTTATGGCATTAATCTATCGTAGAAAAAGTAGACGGACGATTTCACCCGAAGAGGAAGGTCTTTAAGGACAGAGAGACGGGAGTCGGTTATTTAAACGTCTCCCTATCTAACGCTGAGAAAGTAAACTGGCTTTTCATGGGGAGCATCTTTAATTTCAAATAGAGTACTACTATGCCCCGGTAGAACGGTGCGGTTAGGGAACCAAACGCTAGACTAATTCTGGAATCACGTAGCAATGGTATATTGTCGAAAACAGGAACATTGTACGTAGAAGAATCATATCATTATATAGGACAGAGAATTTTCGTCACAATAAATTTCGACGGAGGTATGAGGTTCCATTAATTTTATTTTTATTTTCAATTAGATTTTATTAATTTATTTGTTTTACAAATTTCATAAGGGCAGCAAGCGAATGGCGCGGATATCGAGGCTTTAGCTTAGCTCATTAGTAAAGCGTAATCGAGGGCACAGGATGTTAACGTTTGGAGAATACACCTGTAATTGGTTACCGATGCAATAAGCAGAGAGTTTGTGATGTCCTTAAAGATGCAACGTGTTGCCTGAAAACTTATTTCCACCTCCGTTCTTACTGTTTGCATCGTGTTTTCCTTTCTCGATACGGGTCAAGTTTTCGGATAAATATCACCCGTTAAAGAAAATTCGGAACGCAAAGGAAATCGTGGAACACAATGGACAGCTTACGGAATTTCCTATATGCATAACGCGTTGGAAATATTTATTGACGCGCAGTACCTAATAGACACGTTATAAAATTAATCAAGTAGTTTTAGTTTCGGTCTTACTCGTTTTAGTAACTAAAGTTTTAACTAAAGTTAAAATTGGTGCACGGCGTAATCAAACTATAACTATGTGTCGGCTGCGACGATCGCCCTTTTCATTAACTACTATAATAGAGCATCGGTAGAAATTAATTTAATCATCGATAGCTAATTTCAAATGTGAAACCTGAATTTTTCAAATTTTTGAGTTTCGAACATAAAGTGCCGCTTGACAAGTGTCGCCGTGCTGTGCTATAATTTCTTGTGCTATCGCAACATTAATAACAACAAAGTGTACATAAGTACAATAGAGGAAATCTATAAATATATTATTCTATTGATAATAAATGACATCGCATAGCATGAAGTATAAGAGGCATCTAATCCCAATGAACTACCAATTTCACCCGAAACATACAAAGTTCAGAAAACGCACTGCGCCACGAGGCGAATGGAATTAAAACATACCTGGCGTAAACAGCGTCTTATACATAACACAATCCGATCGTTGGGCCAAAGCATTCGATTATCGAGCATCCTAAAACTCCTCGTGCGCGTATGTATACCTACTTGCACGCGTATTACATTAGCATGATAATTCAGTTCGATACTGCCACGATATTCGGAAATCGGATAAATTCCATCGCATTTCTGGCCCCGCGGGAAAACCGAAGATTAATAAACGCAAACGGGGGATTGGGTAACGATAAGAGGAGGAAAGAAGAGCGAAGCCAGGGCAAGGCGTCCGAGGCAAGAACGTATCGATATCCGTGCAACGATATCGCGTGCACCATCGAAATCGATAAATAACCGGGGCCCTGGCATAAATCGTGACTTCGCTCCTTATAAATCCGACTCCGGGCACCAGGACAGACAGTTCCACGCGCTACCCGCCGGATTTTACTAATTTTCTGTCGTGCAGGCCTCGCCTGCTCCTCGTCACAAAGGCAGATAAAAGGAGGGATGCGCGAGCTTCGCAACTTCGTTCTCTTTTTTTCCTTCCGTCGCCTTCGTCCGCCTCTCTGTCTCTCTTCTCTCTTTCTCCTCGCCCTCTTCTTTATTTCTACTCCTTGTTTCTGATTGCCTCTGTCTCCGTTGTTTTCCTCGTCCCCGTGCTATTCCTCCTTTATCCTCGTCCCCGTTCCTTTCTCTGCACATCTACACCTCCTCCCCGTTTTCTTCTGCCCGGTCCTAGCCCACCCCCGAGGCCGGACCGCGTGTGCAACTCGTAGAGAGTGGGTGCACCGAGGCAATATATTTCTGGCATCCGTTCCTCCTTCGCCTCCCCCATTCATTCATAATATGCATAAGCTTTTGTTGTCGCGTCCCTGTTGGGTCCGTTTTTGTTGGGCCATTAGGGGCCCACGTGTCAATTTTTCTTGCGGCCGGTATGCCACCGCTGCACTGCCCCCGGATGGGATTGAAAATTGACGCGCAACGCTGTCCGTCGACGACGTCTATGCGAACGATTCGCTTTTGCGACCGCTTCAAGAACGAAACGAACTTCCACGGGGAAAGTGCCTGGGCCCTTTTGTTACGGTGGCAGTGCACACGTGTAACTCACGTCCTCGGGCATTGAAAGATTACTAAAAAGGTGTACAAACTTTCTTCGCAGCCGTGCATCATTGACGTAATTTTTATTTTAATTACGCATTGGTTAATCAAGCGGAGTAGCTGAATGTTAAGAGAAACGTTAATCGGTGTGCTGAAGTATTTGTATTCGCAGAGGAAGTCTGGATATAGGGACGCGTGCATTAATTGTTCGAAAACGTGCAACAGTCTCGATAGTAGGAGGTGTTAAGAAAGCAATAAAAGTTGTCTTTAGATGCCTATACTCTTTGACCGAAGAAGAATCGCAGCCGAGATAAATTGCACCGCTAGACATCACGTTTTAAATCTTGCTAATAGAAACCGGTATTCTTAGCCAGTCCAGACACGCTTGATCGCGCATAAATTATAATAAATAGGAATATATCAAAAGTTGATAAATAATGGACCGCCTTGGGGATGTACCGCGAAATGGCAATCGATTCGAACACCGTGTCCCCAAAGCTTAAAATATCCTCCGGCCGTTTACGTCTATATACACGGATTAAGAAATCGGCGTGTACACGCCGAGTAAATGTATAAATTCTCAAACAACCAGTTTCTTCTCGCGCGATCATTTTGCTATCAAATTTCCAATAACTCAACGGTTGCGCCACACGTTCTCGTTCGAAGGGCCATATGTTCCCTGTCTCGATAATGCAATCCATTAATCCACGCGCGTCTAACGCGATCCAATTTACCCCGAGATCCGTCCGCATAATCCGACCTCTGATTTTCGACCGGTCACCTCTAAATAATGGTCCCGATAGTCGATCTGTTTCTCGAAGACCGAACGAATATCGTCCCGGCCATCGGGAGTCGGAAGCCCCGCCGGGAAGCACGCCTGAAATATGCCCGGCGATTTTTCTTACTAGGCGAAAGTTACACCCTCGTCGTAACCGGGGAAAACTTCCTGCCGGCCGCTTTCGCAATTTCTAAACGATCCCTACCTGGCCCATTCGCGTCAGGTAAGATCGAGCTGAAATTCAGAGCAATCCGTAGGGGACACGCAGAGAGGAGACAGAGGAATTGGACGGGTCGATTGTTCGAAAGGGATGATGATAAATCGCGCCCGGCCCGGACTGACGCAATTTTCTAATTGCCGGCCGTAATTAGGGTTGCCTCGAGGACAGCCTTCCGGCAGGGGCTACTAGGAAATTGCCGGCTAATCCTACCTTTTGTCCAGATTCCTTACCATTTCCTCGTGCATTCCTCTGTCCCGTATCGGGGGCTTATTGATTTAGACAGGCCGTCCCGATCTCTCCGTTTGCTTCAACAGCGTTGGAAAGCGGATCATTTTTTACGAAGGTACGGACAGAGTGCAATCGTCGTTCGATTAGAGGGGTCGCGGGTTTTATGCGACTCTATTTCGCTTGAATTACGGCGATTGGATGAGGGAAAATCCATTATGCATAGCTGCTTCCTGCAACAGTTAATAACCACGTGCCGTGAAAACATGTTCGCCCCAGAAAATGGTGCGAAACGTGGTAGAAATAAAAAAAACAACAGCGACATGCATCTGCAATAAGAGTCTGCATCTTAAGAGCCTGTTTTCTATACTTCGCCCGCAGTAATCAGAATAAATATAAAATACTTTCACGGCTTCTGTGTCCGGCCGTTGCGGTTATCACTGGAATTACTCTATTAACACCTCCCGGAATGCAGGCGCCATTAAAATGTACAGAACTTACTCCTCGACCACGCGTAAACTCATCCGCGATCCTATTAAAAGCCTCCCGAGGCTCGTAATCAAGCATCGATTACTAGTTACGCCGCTAATCGTCACCATCGTCAAGCTCGTAAGTACCGGTTCAAGTCGAAATCCCTATCGCGCTCTTAATCCACCCTTTGTACGAACAACGCCAGAAACAAATTAACTGGCCGCACCGTGAACCGTCGCGGCCAGATCGAAAGAAGAACAAGAGACGACTGCATAGAGCGAGAATTATCATCGGAGGAGCAAGGAAGCCCGCTCGAAATCTTCGTGGTATCTTAGCATTCGATCTGCCGAGCGAAGAACGTGATTGCGATGCCTTATGACTTTCTTTCCCTTTTTTCTTCCTTTTTTTTTCGTTTCTCCTACGTTGTCCCCGGGGCTGGGGCCCCGGACCCGGGCCCAAACCTGTATCGATATCCGGAGCCGCGTTCCTCCGCAGGACTTATAGAGGCCGTGGAAAGGTAATGGATCCCAATAAAGCATCGATACGTGTCGGTGTGTATCGGGCGTCCGTGGGACGTGTCGCGTAAGAACTCAATACAAGCGTGAACAGAGGGCGCGGCGCGGCCAGGACGACCGGCCATCTCGTAAAATAAATCGGTGACATCCTGGAACGGCTGGTCGGGCGATTTGTGTGACGGACAAGCGACCGGGCCGCAGGCACCGCGAGATCGTATGAAGACGTCAGTGGCCCCGGTTCGTGCGTCGTATCGGCAGAATCATTTGTCAGAAGTTTCACGTCGCCCGGCTGGAGGTCTGTCTACTTCTGATCGACCCGCTGATTGACTTATTGTGCAGATCGCGGACAGTCGCCTGTCGACGTGACGGTGATGGCTTGATGGGCAACACACTACTGGATGCTGATGCTAAATTGTTTTTCTACTGTAATCAAGCCTTGCCTACTGCGTGTTCCCCGTAGCTTCTTGTTGCGCGGCCCCGATCGGGCCGGTAGCTGGGTTCGAAGATTGCGTTACCCAACACACGGGTATTAAATATTTTTGCACCATTTGTTCGGTTTATTTATTCGAATTTAATTGCGAGGCAAATGGCTCGTAGAGATTCCAGTTTAATACGGTTGGTTTCTAGTAGTATGTACTTCAATAATGGAAATATTAATGGTTTGTAATGTGTACCTGCTGACTGCAGAGAAAACGGGTGGACGTGTTTGTTTTCAGCGGTCACTCGTAATAAATATGTTAATAAGTACCTCGGAACAGAGAGCGAATGATAAGGATTTATCTAGAAAGCTATTTCTAGAATTGCAGTTTGCTCAATGATAGATGCAGTGTGCTCCACTGCGTATACGAAATGTCTGTGTTTATGATATACGATTAGTTCGAGAAAAAAATATCTTTACAGTAATTAATAGCAAGGTAACTTCATCAATCTCGTACGGCGCAGGACAATCTATAAATTGAAGGGGACGACATTTCGATGAGCGTAAAGTTGCAGCGATGGTAAATTACTGTCAGGGTAATTGCGCAATTAGCAGAAGCTCTGCTGCAAGTATTAACGTATTAATTTATTATTATTTCATAGGCTATCGAAAAACATTCATCATTATATATCTATCATTCGTCTTACGCCCGACCAGTGATTAATTAAAAAGCGCGTACGACTTACACCAAAGTGTTTGAAACGCTTTAAAACAATTCCCTTCTTACTTACCGTCACTTTAATTTCGGTGTTTAAACCTTTGACCACGATGCACCAATAACAATGTAAACAATTAACATGCTCGGTTTAAATCTGTATTATCTTATTTCGAAATTAGACACGCATGGATATAAAATTACACTTTATTCGCCTGATGCGAGCGAAGCTGCAAACATCAAACGATTGCAATTTCGAATATCAATATTTTCCACATAGTGCGAGGAATGCTCGAAAGCAAATTATGAAGTTTGTATCGGAGTTCGCCGGAAGAACTTTCTTCCTCCAAAATGCATCAAAGCAAACTTTGTAAATTGCCACCGATACTTGGTAAGCTACTTGATACAATTAAGCTGGAAATTATTCTCGTTTAGCGAGAACACGAGACGTTCGGGCGACCCTAAATTCGACGCGTATCGACACGTACCTTTTACAAGCGGGAACGCGAATTCCGCCGCGTTTCTCGCGATAGATTTCTCGATAAAACGCCCCGCGATTTCACAGACGAACCGTCGCAGAGGCGTGTAGCCGGAAGATCTTCGATCAGGGCGATCATCGTCGAACGATCGTTAAAACTGCGCGCATGGACCAGCTAAGCCATAATTCAAGAAAAAAAGGGAGGCGAGCGGGGCATGGTGCAGTGCGTCACCCATTGTCCAAAGGCGGGTGTGGTTTGTCGTTGTTGGAGCAACGCGTAGGATGATCTACCTGGGCCATACCTTGCCCGCAGACCGACTGCACTCGTCTCTCTAATGCTAATATCGTCTCCGAAATTGTACGAAGGCGAGACAAGCCTGGTTGGTGAATTTTGCGACCATAAATCCATTAGCCACGCTCCGGACGAGGCTCACTTTGACAATGGTAACGTCGGCTGACGGCCGTTAGAGTTTCTTAGGACGTTCGCAGTCAAAACTTTCTAATGAACTTCAAATTGACTCGTTCCTGCGTACTGGCCGGCGTGCGAGCGCGACACTTGGCAGAATCTGAAATCCATCTTCTCCGAGCGCCTCAGCTGTGTCGAGCGGTCGGAAATATATGACTGATTAAAGTACATAATATCTGTATTTAACGTGGTATTGTATGGAGGATCGTTGTTTACTTTCAATGGGGTTTGCGCTAGCGAATAAGTTGAACTTCGTAGAACAGCATGGTGTTGATTTCTTTTAATTTGTGTAGCACTTTTAGAAACGTTTCCGAGCTAACGTGAATTCCTTCTGAAATGAAGAGTGGAACGACGTTTTGTAACCATGTGCCAGAAACAATCGCAACGAAGCAATTTAATTAACCTGGAATCTATTACGCCCTGCATTCCCTTCAGGTACAGGGTGTCCTTTGTATGTATAATGGTGATAGATATTCGTGAGAGGAAGGCAATGAATGAATCGGCGCGTTGTTCCAGCAATTGTGTAGCTCACTGCGACCGTTTATTCATTGAAAATCGAACGAACGGGTGCATGTTCAGCCAGCCATGGTATTCGGAAACATTTATGCATAAGTGAGCCCGTGGCTATAGGTTGATGATACTCGATTAATTTTTTTGTCACGTAAATCATATATGAGAATTTGACAATTGCTAAGGCAAAGTTTGGCAATGAAAATTTAGGTCCGGTCAATATATAGTGTTCCGACTTTTGATGCTTTTAATTCAAGGATACTACGCTCTGATACTGGATGTTTACAATTGCCTGTGTTATACCTGACGACATAAATCATCTACTCATATATAGAAAATTCAAGTGAAATCTTCGAGAGTCGTCTCTTACATATGTATATACATATGTATGTCGTGTTTGCGCAAATTAGCGCAAAACCGAGACGCGGAGAAACAGATGTCATAGCTTTAACATGAACAAAGTACAAGAAATTGAGATAGTGGATTATTAGAAAAATGTGTTTGCCAAATAATTATATTTTATTCAACTAAAAGGAAATGCAAAATGGAATGATTTCAGATATGTTTAGCTTTTACGATTTTACCGTGCAGCCAACACTTGCCCTAGTATGTACAGATCGCAACGGAATTAATCCAAATTTTTCAGATTTTCAATCAGTGCAGCCATCGTAAGCCCGCTTAGAACAAGGTAGCTCAATTTGTTTCTTTAATTGGAATGTTACCGTAGGATTCTTCGCAGCAAACGCAAATATCCTCATTTTTAGCACTATTTTCATCATCACTGCTCTCGTTGCGTGTACTTCAATCTTTCGTTTAATTTGGCCGGTTTCTTTATCTTCCGGTCCGACCCTTCGAAACGATTCATTTTTTAATTTTGCTTCCCCATTTTCCATTCTGTTACCGGGTACCTCCGATTCTGCTCCGTTCGATTTACCCCAACCCTTTCGTAAATATTAAAAGTAGCTAACAACACCGTGACACATTGAAAGAAATATCTCGCAATTATTTAGAGTTTAATGCGCGACAAATTGCACGACGCGCACCAAAATATAACATAACTATAAAACCACGCGTATAAAGCGATCGGTTTTTGTTAACGAAACAATACACATAAGGCCATTATGTCACTTCAGCGAGGCAAGCAAAATTTTTAACCGTATCAAAAATCAGAGCGCATCCCGGTTTTACGCATGTAAATACCCGATTTAGTACAGGTGTCCCTATGTATGTAAATCGAAAAATTTGCATAAGGTCGACAAAAATGACTACCTTAGCAAATCAGACTTCTCGCGAACCAAGCGATAGGCAACAATAAATTTGCAGGTTTAATTTGTTATTAAGCTTTGATGTTCGTCTACGGCATGATATACACCTATTGCATCCAAATCTCGGTTACGGGTAGGGCAACGGCCCGTTTATATCCGACAGTTGTAGGAAAAGCTAAAACACGAAACAAACGGCTTGCATCGCATTACTGATCTTTAATTCGAGCGACCTAGTAACGGACAAGCGCTGTAAAGTTCGTTAAACAAATGGAGTACAGTAAGAACTGAATTAATCGACTCGAACGGGAAACGAATTAGCCGAGACAATCGTTTGATTCAGTCGATGGCTTTCCAATCAGTGAAACATACAAAAAACGATCAACATACAACGTTAATCGACAGCACGGATAATCGCCGCATAGTTTTACCATATCGCGTTTTCCGTCCCCTCAGGTGTAATAACAATTAATGTTGCCGCATCACTAGCCCCTAGATCATTTCGTTCGATAAAAAATACGATTACCGTGAACACCGAAAGGGCACACGAAGCAAGAGCACTTATTACCGGGGCGTCTCTAATAAAAATTACTTTGCCGCGAGATTTGGATCAGATAATTGCTCAGATTATCGCCTGCTTTATTTACCAAGATCATTCCGACCATACGACTTTGTTCCACGAAAAGGACGAGCTAGATTTTTTCGAGTAGCTTTCACAAAGGCTCGCGCGACTGTCATCATCTTTATTAAATACGCAGTACCTTTCAGCTTGAGCTGGATTTCCAAGTCTCTTCATCAGTCGTTCCGGTTAATCGGGCCCCGAAATCTACCGTCCAACGAGAATTACCCAAATCATCGTTCCCCGAAAGCGTCCACCAAAAACGTGCCCATAAACTTCTCTCAAGTTGTCCAAGCGGTACGCGAATGCTGCCTCCTGCATTTATAGGAGACGTGCTCTCGTCGTTGAATGACAGTGATACCAGTTAGCCAGGATCAGCCCGTATCAATCTCATCAGCGGATAATTGAAATTGACACCGAGCGCAGGGAGAAAGTCGTCTCGAATTGACGCACACCCGCATGTCTCCAAGTGTGTACGGGTTGTCTCAATTGTATCAACGAATTGGTCGCAGTGGCCCCATTCATTTGAACCGTCTTCAACGTTTAATTCTCCGTTCACGTTTGATACCGTCACCCTATAAATTCGAAAATATTAATCACAACCTTTTTCCCTGCGCAACCACCCTCGCGCGGGATGGTCCTGCATTGTTCGAAAATTTATGACCGTTTAAACGAAGCTCGTATCCGATACCTGCACACCTCGCGATGGACAACGGGAACTAAAAGGCGACATGGACCGATTTGTACAATAGATCGTGTTTTCAGAAATGAAACAAGATTTTGTTCGTTTTATCATACTGACAATGGAATCGCGGTTACATTGGTTCCTTTGACAGAGGTTGGCCTTTCAATGGCCCTTTATGACGAAATCAAAGTGATTTATTTGAGTTTTCAAGGCGGATTTTCTGGAACAGCCTCAACCGGAGCTGGGAGTAACGCTGGTATTCTTACGTGATTGGTACACAAATTCGACTATTTTTCATACACATCCGTGAACATTGTATGTTTTTAAATCGCAGAAATATTGTTTCGCTGCATGCAATTTATCCGACACGCAGGTATAGGATCACGGCAAACATTTCGCACGACTAATAAAACAGTAACGCCACATTTTCGAATTCGTAGAATTAAATTCATATGGACAACTGCGGGTTAACTCATCTGGCATCCTAAGCGGTGTACAATTCTGGAAAGTAATGGACAATAACGAACAACAAGCATGTCCTTAACACAGGCGAACTGAATTGGACAAGAAGAATGACGTTTGCCAAGATCTCGTTAATAGAATCTGAAATTGCGGCTGTCTACGTTGGGGTGTTTTCGAAACTCGATTCTCTACGAAAATACTAGGTCATTAATTAAACAACAGATGGCACGTTTGCAGTCCACTTTGCAACGCATCAACATTTTACGTACATTAAAAGGGAGAAAAAGTAGACTCCCTGCACCGTTGCATGTTTCTTCTTTCTCGGCTCGCCCGAAGGTGTAAAACGCAGAGTTTTCTCGACGACGTAAATGCCGTAAGCGCGATAAATTTCCCGTCGGAAGGGAATTCCAAAAGTTTCCGATTCAAAAGACGCCGCTTCGGTGGCGGCGGGGGGGGGGGCGAGCGAAGGCGCATCATGAATTATGCATGAAAGCTTCGATTCGCGGATTAAGCGAGCGCAACCCGTGGTTCTAGTGTCTATTCTTTGTCCTGGAAAGCTGAAGCTATCCAGCCGGATTTATCCGTGGCGAATTTCGACAGATTCGGACCGTGGCGAACGGATAAAATCATTCAAAGGGACAAGAATCTACGAGAGTATCGCCGAACGATACAATTTCTATTGAATAACTTTGTTACCGTCCTTTTCCCCTGCTGTCGCAGGATTCAACTCTTGAATGAGTGAAATTAGTTTCGTTACCGAGCCGTCTGTTTCTGTCCCGAATGAGAAATCTTTTTAGCGCACGAGTTCTTTAAGTTACGTTCTAAGTCGTATTGTTGAAACCTATATAGTGAAATCGCAAAGCGGGTAAGATTTCATACGATCCCACGATAATCTTTTGTCTAAGGAAAATAACGTCGCAAAGTATTTAGTGAAGCAAAATTGATAATTTCCACTGATTTTCCTTCAGTTTCCCAATCTCGCAGCAACGTAAAATTGGTCCTCATTCGGAAGCAACAATAATGTTCGAGCTAATCGATTGCTTCGAAATAATGATGCTATAGTGAAAGCGTGTGAACAGTCCTCAAATTCCATAGCTAATGATTTTAATAGATCTACAACAACAAAAGTCGATTGTTCGAGGCAGCGTAGAAAATCATATTAAAAATACCTGCGGGTATCCACGGTGCTTCAAATACACTAAGCATTCCCAAAGTGTCGTCTAAAGCTCCAACTCGGTAACAATTGTTTCAGCGTTGAGCGCAGACAGTGACTAAAAATACTGCATTTATCATCGCGCATTATAAATACGCTGTCGCGCAACTCGATCGCTGTACGACATTCTTCGTACAATTTTTCAAACGACGCTCACACCGAGTCACGCTCCCGTTGGACGGACTATAATTTAATACACAAAGGAGCAGGGGTTACAGGATTTCGCAATTCGCCCAAAGACGAGCGTTCCACGAAAATCGATCAGAAATTTCGATCACGAATAGAGACGAACCGGTACCGGGGACCATTTCGGCGGCCCAACCACATCAAAAACCGATCGCGCCGGACTCCAAGACGCATCATAATTATCATGAAGCCCTGTTTGCGCGGGAGGAATACGAAGCAGCCGAGCAGCCAGCGAGTCTCGCGGTATCAGGCATTTCTATTTACGGCCATGGGCTCCCGGGGCCGACGAGTTATGATATTGTTTCGGCTGCTTCTCGGAATCTACGCGATCGGTGACTCGGATAAACTCGGAAAGGGAGAGAAAAAGAGAGGAGGGAGGCGAAATCTGCCTGCCTCTGCAACCCTATCTCGGTGCTTTCTGTACCTTCCGACCGGTTGGCCCGTGGATAGAGGGAAACGGAGCGAGACGGAGGTATACTTTTATTTCTTCATCAGCCAACGCTCAACTTGCCTACCTTTTATGATCGCCTGACTGCTTCATCAGTTCAGCAACTTTCCGAACGCTGTGCCCAGTCAGGTTCCCGATTTCATGCCGCTTCTTCTTCCCTTTCCTTTTTTTTCCCCTCCTTTCTTCCTTTTTTTTTCTCTTTGTCTTTTTCTTTCCTCCTTCCTTTATTCATTTTTTCAGCTTGTTGCTGCTCGTTGGCGAGCGGATTTTTCTTTCATCCGTGGAACCGTTTGCGCTGCGGAGTTCACGGTAATTTGAAACTTGTCGCGAGATAATCGGCGGTCGGTCGCGAACAGTAGGCGCGGCGTATCCGGGGGAAAATGCTTTTCGCCGGTACCCGTGACCCGCGATCGCCTCGAATCGAATCCAGTTGGACCGTCAAGGTGGACCGGTAATCGCGTGGCATCGCGGACGATTTTCAAACGGAATACGGAAAGCGAGCCGACGGGACCGTGCGTCATACGCGGAGCGTCGTGGTCGCGATAAATATCTCGGTAATTTAGAAGGATGTCCCCCACCCCCGACGAGACGCACGTGAATCCGCAGAGGTGGCAGCGTCCCCGGGGAACGAAGTGCAGTAAAACGAAACAACGATGACGCGCACACGTGTTCGACACGATTACTATTCTGCGGCCGTGTCTGCCCGGTGACTTATGTTAATGTTGTAATTATATCATCCTAATCTACCGAGTCGCCGCGTATACATAGCCTACGTGTCCACATCCTATCAAATACCCATCTTGAAAACTGCTATACGTGCCAGAATGCGAACCCCGTGGTTGTTGAGTTCGCCTCGCGGTTCTCTGAATCTCACGGACACTTTCGTCGAGCATCGAACCCCTTCCCGTAGCGTTTCTTTGCTTCGGGGAATCGTTGCGTTAGGGTGGATATAAATGGCTGGCGAATCTGGATAGAAGTGGGTTAGGTGAACGCCGAGGGTTTGACCTAGGAAAGTTTCGTTCGAGTTTGGGGATCGTTAGGCGAACGAAGTTTCCCTTGGAAGAAGATCCAAGCGTTTCGAACGATCGCGGTTACCCTTTGGGCAATAGGTCCCTGTGAGTTGCGAGTTATTAGTTCGATTTTTGTTTAAACTTTTCATGGCGTTCGGTTACGACGCCGGATGAAACGGGTGGCGTTTAAACGATGAAATAGCTTTTCCCGTATCTATTTTATTTGCGCAATCTGGCCTTCGTGGCCCTGCACGCAAGATTCCGAATGATGCTTGAACATTCTATCCAGGAAGCTCCGGTATCAGGCTCTTTAATGAAATTTCTTGCTGAATATTTAATTAATTTGTTGCTGTCGTATTTTATCGTTTCCATGCTTGTTAATTGTTCGTCCTTTAAACAGGATAGAACTTCGATAAGAATCGCAAGAATTTTATACTCGCGTTTCTGCAATCTTTTCCTCTAATTACCGCGCCATGTTTCGAAAACGGTGATAGCAGCTGTACGCTACCCAACTTTTCCATTTTCAGTGACAAGATACAAACCTTTCGCGCGCCGTTCGAAACAGAAATATCGCGCACAATTTGAAAAATTGTTTGCGCGAACTTACGTATGCGAAGAATGTGTAAAGCACAAATTACTATTTCCAGTACAGAACCGTTTAAACGTCGCGTCGATTCCCGACAAGTTAACCGCAATAAAAATTATTATAGTTCCCTGCAGGCAAGAAGTTACCTCGAAAACCCCGAACGGTAGTGGATACGAAAAGAGATCAGCGGTGAGGGGAAATGACGGGCAGCAGTAAAGGGGAAGGTGTGGCAAAGCTTCTGAAAGTTATCCAAGGTTAGTTATAGCAGCTAGAAGGCACCGCGCGCGGTTACAGAAGTATTTGGATGGCTGTCGGCCCTTGTAAGATGTCAAAAAGTCAAAGGGAAACCACTAAAATCAGTTAGGGATCTCAACTATGCGTGAAAGTAAGAGAGGGCAACGGGGGAAGCGGACCCCAACGACGAGGATCGGACTAGGAGATCACACGAAAGGATCGAGAGAGTTTATGGAAATTTTTCCCTCCGAAGGGACCGTTAGGTAGATTTCGCCTATTTCCGTGCTCGGCCACTTATTGGTCACATTTTGTCCTGGAAACAATAGCCCTCACGATCCCGTAGATAGTTTAGTTCGGAAATTATTGCTCGGGAATGCGCGTCCTTTAGGCTGTTGATTGTGAAATATATCCTGTCCCGCGTGCCCAACAGGAAACGAGGAGAACGTGAACGCCGCTGAAATCTCTATGCACTATTAGAACAACAGGGATTGCATTTTTATGTTCCACCTTGAGGGAGAATCTCTTCAGGTATTCATGTCCAGACACTTTCTGCCATTCTTGATATTCGTGATAAAGTAAATGTTCATTACGGAAGAGCAGGCTTCTTTACAGAAGGGCAGGATTATGGGTGTAGAAAGCTACAAAAGTGAGATGCAAAAAGTATGCGCACCTTGTCAAGTTCCACGTTAACGCGGCTACAGTGGCCCACCCTTCATCAACAATGTACATATCTCAATGTACATATGGAAAATTATAAAGTTCTCAAAAGCATAGATATTCATATCACTTCGGAGATTCAGGGAATCACGAAATATCTGTCATTGAACCTTTCACACCCGCCCCCCCCCCCCCCATGCTATTACAGTAAACATATATCCGCCGCGAATTCGTTCGTAGTAACCAGATTTTCCAAAATACAAGAAAGAAATTGCAATCGTACGCTAAACTACCAAAGAATTTTCCTCGTCTACGTCGGGGCAGGCGTTTGAAACGCATCAGGATTCATTTGATCGCGTTCCAAGACCACGCACACAACATCGTACAACATGCTACCCCACGGACAGAAGGATCGAGCGAGGGAGAGAGGGAGAGAGGGAGAGAGGGAGAGAGAGAGAGAGAGATAAAGAGAGAGGCACGGCCGTTGCGCTGCGCTGGCGTGCTACGAAGGATGCGGATATATACATTTTTTCGCAAAACGTTTCTCATTCCGCGGTGCATTACCGTAGGAACGGGAGAGGGATGATGCGCGGAGAGCAGCTTGGACAAGGAGCAGGCCACGAGCGGAAAGCGGCGAGGGGGGCGGAAGGGAAGGCGAGCATGAACATTTCGTGAAACAAGGAAAAATGCGGCTCAGCCGAGGCACGACCGCAGCATTTTTGTCTTTACAAAATTATGTATTCCGCAGGCCTCCGCCATATCTCTCAAAGCATAACAAGTTCCCTCTGTGTCTCCTTCGGCTCCTTCTCCCGGCCGCAACACTATTTCTTCCTTCTCCGCTCTTCTGGACTGCGACCCACCAGATACCACCGTTCCTCCTCCACCTTCCGCAACTCGCCTGGCTCTTTTCAGTAACTCCCCCCTGTTCCATGCCGTTCGTGGCCCCTCGGTCCTCTTGGTCCGTCCGCGCACACACCCACGGCGTGGCACGTCTTTCCGCGGATCCACGTCCATCGTTTTCCGCCGACGAATTCGTACGGACGCGGGCCAGCTACCGAAATCGAATATCGTACCGTGGGATACTCTTGCCCGCCGTGGAACCGGGTCCTCGTTTCGATTTCCTCGCCACTTTCTAACCGGTAATTCCGTTCCGTAGATCGACACCGGATTGGACCGGGTAGTTGAATCCTGATTGACGCCGATGACAGAACACGTGCGTGGTCCGCCTTTGACCCGCAATAAAGACTGCAGGGTTGCTTCTAGTGTTGTCACGTTCGGTAAAATCGATGGGGGCCGATAATGTTTCTTGGAACTTGTCTGGCATCGTGGCTCTGTTAATTGGAAGATTTTCTTGATAGATCCTTTCGTTAGATACTGATATCCGGAGCAGCGAGGGTATAGTTTAGGGTTATCTTGTTTCTACTTGCCGCGGCGACCGATGGAAAAGCTTTTGAACGTAGTGAAGTAGAACTGTGAATTCCTGTCCGTAGATTTAACAGTCAATTCGGTGTTAGAATGTACGACCGTTTAATACTAGTAATATATCGACACGTAAAAATGTTAGAATGCCGTGAGTTGTTCGAAGCTGAAGTGGAAAAACAAGAATTAGAGACGGCGTGCATTTTAAATTCCTTTTCTGTATCACAGTCGTTCCGCCTATGTTGAAATTTAGAACGGTAATCCCTCCCTGATTACACTTCGCGTGTGACAAATATACGAGTGGCAGGTGTATTATGCTGTCGTACAGGTGTTGATTCTTCGTTGCGCGCACGCTGCGAAACGAAACCAGTGCGCTTTACATAAGGTGACCCTCGAAGCTACCGAAATGGAGACCATTACGACATTGAGGAACGGGTTATATGAAATGAACTGCCAGTGACCGTAAGGCTACCGAAATTTTCGTTTTCGGATCACGGTAGATCTGGTCTGCTCGTCGAGCGGCTTTATATCGGCGCAAACAGTTTCCATTGTGGGCCGCGTATCATGGACCGGCATTACGGTATTCAGGACAGTTCGTGAAGATTTCGGCACTCGATCGTCCGATGTTCGAGGAATTTGACTGTCGGCCATGCGATCAGTAATGGTAGACGTTTTGTTGGACCGTTAGACGGTTGTTGACGAGCAACTGTTTGGACATTATGCCCCGCTTCTCTGTAATCTGACCGATCTCAGCCGGTGTTCCTTACGGGGGTTGAGGCGGCTGGTCGTGTGGCGATCCATTACACCTTCCGCGCCGTATCTTCTCGCAGCATCTAAGGCAAAGTCCCCAGAGATGGTGAGCAGGAGAAAGGGGAAGTAAAAGGTATCCGTATCAAACGTGTAAAGGCCTGGAAAGTCCTTGCGGCTGTCGGCAGTGACGAATTCTCATTGCAAAATCGATGAAATCGCTTGCACGTCGATCGATCATTTCCTTCGGCCTGGTCTCGAGGCGCGGTTGCGTTAACCATTGCACCGAACTCGTCAAACGTCCTTAATAAAAAAAATTACCGTCACAATGACCCCATCTTGAATATTCAGACGAGACGAATGGAGAGCGAGAGGTATAGCTTAATTATAAATTTTGATTTAAATAAAGGTCAGATAATTGGTTTTCCTCTATATTGGGCTAAATGGTAGACATTTTAAAAACGAGGAAAGCGTATTTTGGTTTTATATGTTCGTACGAGGGTCTAGTTCAAATATAATTATACCTATACAAATTACTTAACGTCGAACCGGATCGGAAAGAAATCGAACAAATATTAGTTAACATTCGACTACTAGAACGGTTAGATCTCTTGCAACCCTAAACGTATCTAACACGCGGCTATCGAGTGTACCATCTTCAAATTCGAGCATTCGAATCTGAAATGGTACAGAAGCCTAATAAATTTACACCCGTTAGGAATTACGAAAAATAATTCAATCACATTGTTAATTCCGAACCAATCGCCAATTTATAAGTACGTAAACCCGTAGCTAAGCCGGTCTACCTTCCAAAACACGCCCGACGAAATCTGTAATCCCTTGCAGATTTTCAAATTGCAAAAACAACGTTCGCTGAAACACGATATTCGTGTCGCTATCGCGGCGGGCATCTCCGGCTAACCTCTCGAAATTTCATCAAAAAGCCAATCCACGGGGATACCCCTTGTAATTCGCGATCGCCCGAGCACCGGGAACGACTTTATTGGAGTTCCATTAAACAGGAAAAGTGGTGAACATCGTGCACGTATATGACCGCCATAAATCGATCGTTGCGCAAATTGCCTTGGCCCAACATCTGGCAACGTGTTTGCCTATCAGTCGGATCACATTCAACGGCGGTGAAGGACAGAGGGACCGGGAGGAGATCAGAATTCGATAAAGCCGCTCCAGACCTCGGTGTAAAGTGCTTTACCGCGCTCTGGAAGTGGAGGTAAATTGCGCGTAGCCCGGCTACGAGATCTCGTAGGAACGAGTTTCGCATTTTGCACGCGTGTGATCGTTCCGCTAAACGACCAATCGAATCGTCCGGGAACCATGTTCATTCGACTCTCGAATGGATCCGTTTGCAGGACCATTTGCTACGATCGCGAGGAACGCGTTCGCGAACGTTCGAGGCCCGTTTCCCCGTTTCCCCGCGGCGCCGTCGTGCTTTTGTTTGGACGCCAATGCGTCACGGGCGCGATCCCCGGCTTTCCCAGAAGACGCTACTCGCCGTTGGATTTCCACGAGCACGAAAACACTTTTCTGGCCGCCCGTCCTTCTGATTGCCCGCATCTCGCCGTGGAATTCGGCGTATTGCTGGAATTAAGTTGGCCGAACGCGGGGGGGACGATGTTGCCTGGAATGCCGGCGTTATGCGTCGATAAAGCGCGATCATTGGGGACATTCGGTCCCGACGCGTTTACTTTTGCGTGCGTTGACAGCGTTGCTTCATTGCGAAAATGAAAGAAACGATCCGTCGTTAAATGCTGCCCATCGAAATGATGCCCCTTCGCTTCTACGTCGGTGATTTTTCGAACCTGCGGCTCGTTTCGTTTTCGACGAAAGCGAAATATTGAATAACGTGTTTACCCCACTCGATTAACACTGCGAAATGTTACGAACCGTCTCGTTTGCTTCGCGCCGACGCGACACTCGCGTGCACTATCATCCGGAGGACCTAGTTGAGAAACTTCTGCTGGCACAAACGGTGCCTTTAATCTATCCGGTTTTCTGTTACGTTGTGGGGAAAACGATGTTCAATTAACACCGGCAACTCCAGTTGCCCGTTCGCAATTACTTTATAGTCGTTCGACCACCCCTTCCGGTTAGGAAGGTTTTCACGGGCGAGGCATACGGAGAGATTTTTGCCGAACGACTTTGGTTCCGGGTTGTCGATAAAATCTAGCTCCCACTGGCCGATCGTTAGATACATCGTGGCACTGAAACGGTTCGGTTTTCATAAGATACCAGCGCCATACTTATGACAGTCGCCGCGCTGCGTTCTGCAGTTCAATTTTATCCAACAGCGTTACATTTCACTGCTAATTGGAAAATTAGTTCAACCGTATGCGAACAAATCGGCAAGCCGATCGCGACGAAGGCCCGATGTACGTCATGTGCTTCTTTCTCGTTTTTTTCTTGCTCGTTTGAACCTTGTGAGAAAACTTTCAATTAGCCACGAATGAGAATCGACAGGACGCCTGAAATGACCGTCGTAAAGTCTTCGACGAATTACCATGTTTTCAGGATCCAGTTGAGTCCTCCGGCAAGAGACTATCGATAGAGATTGGTATCGGGGAGTCGATTTAAGGTCATGCCCGGAATTCCTGATGATTCTATTCCAACGTTGTAGCCTCTCAGGCCCGATCTTCGACCATCTTTATGTCATCGGCTCCTCAATAACTATCCCAGGCCTACGTATCTCCGAGCCAATAAAAGTCTCGAGCACGTGAATCTGGTCGATTTTAATAGCACGATGGCTCTTGGACGAATCTGATAAGTCGATGCCAGTCTTTCCACATCGAAAACCCAGAAAAATTACGATCGTGGTCATCGATTCATTTGAAACGCGGCGGCGCGTCAATTGAAAGTTTCGACAAGCTAAGCGGGGATCTTTGGTAATCCGAGCATGCCGATCATTTCGAAACGTATCCGGCTAGTAAGGGAGCTCGAAAGAAGTGACGGACAATTATTTCCGGCTATAATTCTATTCTTGAGGGAGGAAACACCCCTTAAAGGTAGATCGAAGTTGCCCATTGCCCAAAGCGCACCCCGTCGTCGTTATCATATTTAGTATTAATGCAATAAATCTTCTTCGCTTGTACGATTGTTTATACCTCTATTTCACGCCGTCCGATAAGAATGTTAAAATATACAAGAGGTTCGTTATGTGTACTTGATAACCGATATCGCTACGTTTGACGTGCAACCAACGGCGGACGTGTTAAAATGTCGGTTAAAGTTATTTAAATACCACATTGCCCGGTAAGATTAGTATACATATCTGCACTTGCAACGAGGTTCTATGTGTACATACTTTCCGTTTACACGTTCATCTACATATTTTACGAGGCGACAGGAAGTTCAACGTTTTCATAACCATTCGTTTCATGTCCACTGTATTTTCGAAGATACAGCTACAGGGAAATTGGGATACCGATTTGCGTCTAAGGGATGCCTCCACTTCGAACAACCCTTGTAAGCTGGCTAGAAGAACCTCACCTTTTTCTCCTGAACAATTTAGTCACTCAGTGCTACAATTTGAATATCTAAAACCGATGCTGCTTCGCTGGTCATTACAATCGGTCCGCGTAAGTTTGATGTCTTCGAGGCGTTGCAAATATATATGCACGTAGAAGCATAACCGCGATAAAAGATTTAAACGTCGCCGATAGCACGGGTAAGGACAAACATAAACGCACCGCCACACGTATGCGTTCGACGGCCATCGAGTAAGGACAACGATACCGGCGAAGTGTAATTGCAATATTTGATCCGACAGAACGAAGATCATCCGACCGAAAGCACAAAGGTTACACGAGTTTCGACTCAGAAGCATATCCACGAGCGAGTACGCGCAGAGGTGTGGCCGTAACAGCGCGGACAAGCGCCCATTAACAATTATAATAAAAGGGGGACGACGCGTGCACGCTAGAGGAGGCGAACTGAACCCGGCCCGGGGATAATTTTAATTTAAACAAATGGTCAAGAGGGCGGCATCTTTGTCCGCGTCTTGTATTATTTATGCCCGACTACTTCGAGTGCACGTGCGCCGCTGTGTCACCGGTGGGACGGGTGCGTTGCCTCGTGTCGTGTCAATGTTTTCCTGAACCCACCAGGTATACCGCGTACCTGCCCAACGTATTCTCTCTATCACTCCTATTGCCCTTCCGTTGTTCGCCCGCCCTTCCCCTGCCCCCCTTTACTTGTCATCTCTTCGTCGTTCTCTGCTCCTTTTGCTCTGATTTATGCGATTGCGACTAGAGATGCCTCCTCCGCTCATTAGCACTGGGTTCTTGACCCCTTGGCTCTTGTGCGGCCGGGCTGCGCTGTTTTCTTTCCGCGACAAAGTAAACCCGAGCATGTGTACCTCTGAATGCTCGATTGAGCATACAGCGGAACTTGCGATGGAAGCCGGTCTGATCAATTGTGGTGTTTACT
Organism: Nomada fucata; assembly: GCA_948146005.1. Classification (NCBI taxonomy): domain Eukaryota; kingdom Metazoa; phylum Arthropoda; class Insecta; order Hymenoptera; family Apidae; genus Nomada; species Nomada fucata. The sequence goes on from OX411275.1 coordinate 14,791,396, forward strand.
TGAAGAGAGTCGGAAAGTTTCGAAAATGCACCTTGGAAGGGGAGGACGGGGGTTCAGAAAAATCTGGATTCAGGATGCAACGATATACCATTCGCCGGACGAAATTGTTCAATTACTTCGAACGTTGTTTGAATTCTCGTATTGCGTTCGGAATACAAGATATCATCGCGAAACTTTAAGACTATTTAGGACAGCGGTAGCGATAAAAGTTCACCATTGCGAATAGGATCAAGTGGTCCGATTGCTCGAATTTCCCGTTACCTCTGCCCTTTCATTAGCGACAGGAAACACTCGGGGGTATGCCAATCTTAAATATTTGATCTCTTCGTCGTATCCAATTTATAGTCGCGCAGATGAAAATACGTCGCTTAAATTTCGCGCACCCCGTTACCTTCCTCGCGACGCGTTCGAAATGTTGCAATAATATTCGTAGATTGCAAGAACGGTGCCGATAAATAGTCCGTAAATTCGCAATTTGCGGGGAAAATGAAGGAGTTAGGCCGCTCGTTGCAGCCCGAAGCGACCGTTTGACATTCCAGTCGTTATTATCGGCAGACCGGCGGATCTGGAGGGACTCTGATGAGTCAGAGCCACGGAGCCATTCTGCTAATTTTTCAATTTATTCGTCCAATTACGCCGGGTACGCGATACGCCGACAATTGGCCGTTATTAGTTTCGAAACACGACGTTCAGGCCGGGGTTTCCGTCGACAAAACGAAATCGCAACTTACGAACCAGTACTGACGTCTCCTCCACAACCGCTCGTCAAACGCTTTTTACAAAGTTTCCTCCTCCCACCCCACTGAACCGAGGGCGAGTGTGTATATGCGTGTATACGCGGGCGCGCGCGCGCGCGCGCGCGCGTGTGAATGTTGTTACATGGAAGCCCAAAGAATTCTTGCCACAAGTTCTTGGAAACTTCTTACGGGCTGGCGATACAGTCCGATTTAGATGTTAAGATATTACGTACACAGCTCCAGTAATAAGTTCGTTCACCTTCCAATACCAAAAATGGTATTTAGACTAGCTTTATCGAATATACATATTGAGATATAAGTTTCCAGAATCTCGGATGTGTACTTCGAAGGTGCCGGCGTCGTAAAAATTTTAACGAATCGAAAACGGCGAATAATTTACGCAGAGTTACTTTCCTGGAAACTGATTTCTCGAAACAGCAAATTATGCCAGGGCAGCAGATTCGGAGGAGACGCTCGAGGTTGCTGATGGGTAAAAATAGTGAATAACGTTGACGCTAACGTAAGTCTAACGTGGTGTATGCGCATTGTATTTATCAACGGTCCGAGTAATTGGGCCGTTCGTCTAACAAGATTTTTTCCGTTTTCCTGACCGCTTATTTATGATATCTCGTTCGACGAATAAGAAGAAACGGGAGAGCAGGCTCCGCAGTAAAATCACATTCTAGTTAATGCTGCTGAGAGCAGTAATTAGTTGCCTGCGAGTAACCTTTACGAAAGAGGTTACACAGAAATCTAGCGCATACCCGTGCAAAATTTTCTCGACTGTTATCCAATTTACCTACCTACTGGTCACATCACCAGCCACATTTTGCGCATGGTTATCTGTCGTTGAAATAAACGAAAAACCGAAATCCCTACGAATCTCTGGACCACTGTAACTCTCGCAACCCTGATAGATGCCCCCGAAAGGAGCGCGGAATCTTCGCGAAAAGGGGGCAAAAAGTGTCGGTCACGGTCGCGAAGAAGGAGTGGAAGAGGGCTTCGCGACCACGAAAGAAGCAAGGAAAAAACGAAAGAAAAGGGTAGAGACGGAAAGAAAGAAACATTTGCTCGATGTGGAAAGGAACGAACAAACTCGGCGGGCTCGCGAGGAGCGAAGAAGACGGTGATAATAGCTGAAATCACTCGGTGGTCGAAGCAGGACGGGCCAGTCCGGTCCGCGGGGAAGAAAGAGACGGGCGGAGAGTTCGAGAGAGGGTACGAGCGTGTCCCGAGCTACCACGCGGCGTCTATAGAGCCTTTGATCTTTGCCGCTCCTCGCTTCTGCCTCGCTCTATCGACACTTCATACTTCTACGGCTGATCGCGGCCATAAAACATTATACCAGGACTCCGCAGAGGGCCGCGAGACCTTCGTTCGACGATGCCCCCATTGTGTACCCGCTGGTGCATAGACTCCGCTGGCTGCGTTTCTTTCGTCTTCCCTTTTGCTCCATCGCGAAAAACCTACGAAAATAATTAAAACGCGGCGCGCCACCGAAAAGCCTGGGCGTTGCGTAGCTTTGTGCGCGACCGTTCCGCTGAATACCGTCCGCGGGGCAACCATTTAAATAGGAACCGACTGTTCCTGACGCGAGGAGTATTGGAAAGGTGCGTGGGATACGCGGTTTGCTGGCGATGTGGTGTCGACGGGACTGCTAGGCACTTTGCTTGATGAAATGCGATGATTAACGGAAATATTCATGTTGATTGTGATCTCGGATTTGGCCGGAAATATAACGTATGCATGTGTTTGCTGGTCGGAATATTATTAGGTCGTTGCGTGTGGAACCGCCGATACAATGAGCGTACAGAACATTTTTCACTAATTAAGTAATTTATTGAGGGTAATAATTCACGGGCTGAGTTTGATAACGGCGCAACTATACGCGAGGTCGTTAATTGTTTTAATATAGAATTGCAGATAGTGAAGCAAAGCGAACAGTGGAATAGTGGTTAAATCGATGCGCTTTTCTTACTGGAATATAAAGGGGAGAAAGAAATTATTCGATGGAACCTTGTCATTGTTTTCAAGGATAGTGTCCCTGTGTAATTCGTCGCATGTAATAATCCCATTAACTTTTTGTTGTGGGACTTTTCGGAAAGTAGGCTGCACTCGTGGTCATTTATTTCAATAGATGGCACCATGAAACGAATCAGCAGGAGCTGCTTAATGTGACTGCGGAACAAATTGAACAATGTAAAGAAAAACATGGTTTTCTAATATTTGCGTTAGAAAATGTTTCAAACGCAATCATGGAACTTTTGCGCATTTGTTGCAAATGTTCGAAAAATGTTAAATATTTCCAGAAAGGGAATCGATTCGTGTAAAAACAAAAACTTCGTAGGATTCTATTTAAACAATAAGTGCAATTTCACTTCGCAATTGGAAACACCAATTTGTTTTTCTATCCTTATTCCTTACTAGAAATAGGGTTATAGCCCGACCTAGTTACCAAACGCACCCCATATTCGTTTCCCTCGTAGTGAGTAGCGTGACATATTTTCCATAATATGAGAAACAAATAAACCAATATTATTATTGTTGAACTCATAATTGAACGAGTAATCAATAGTTGACGAAACCGAGAAATTCGTCTCCTACGTTTTTTCAACTTACGTGAACGAAGAAAAATTTGCGGCGATACTTTCTAAATAATATTCACGGCGTCGTTATTGACCTCACTTTCCTCTAAAATATGATATCGTATTTGGTATTACGTGTATTCATTGCGTTCGGAAGATATCGTTTCTTTTTCACGCGGGCTGTTTATTGGCCAGCTAAACGTTAGTTTCCACGAAATAGCGAAGTATCATTTGCGAATTTTCGTTGTAGAACTTTTACCTGTGGAAATAGCGCTGAATTTATGGGCTATTAATATCTGTAATGTTGCGGCTACATAGACACAGACGTATCTATTAATAGGGCCAGCAAAATACTAGCGTGCACCGCAGTTAACGCACCCACCACGCTCAAGAATGATGAAGTTGGCTGTCGCTCGCACTCTATCATGTTGTTAAGACCGAAGGTGCGACATTTCTCCGGCTGGTGTGAACGTTGTTCTAAAATAACCAGATTCGAAGAGAAAAAATTGTTACGACTTCCACTTCGAATTGCAGAATGTATTTCTTCCCCAAGATACACGCGATTCCTGCTGCATCTTTTTCGTTCCGTACTGAAGTAAGCGCAACGCAAATCGAGCGTAACGAAAGCATTGTGAAACGTTGACGAACACCGATTCCGTAGTACTATTTGCGGAAACGGTAAGTCGCCGCAAAAGATGTGCGTTAGCTTGATATCGCTGGGATTAGTTTAAATCGAATGGCAGCTTCGTACCATCTTCCCCGTACCCTCTTCACATTTCCCCAAAAATTGGAAGACATTTTTTCGTCAACAAGTTTATACGCGACAGTTTGACTTCGAAACGGGCCAGCTATTTAATTCACCTAGAACTTATTACAAGTTTCAAATTAACCGCAAATATAATCGATCGTGAATCGAACGTGCATATTATGAACGCCGATTCCCCCCCGAATTTTACGACGTGACACGTTTTCGTGATTCGCGGCCCCGAGAAACACGCTAGGTCGGGTCATTAAGAGGCCACGAGGACTTTTGTTTTATAGAGGGCCACGGTTTAAAGGAGATGGTATCCTTCGAGTAGGGAAGGTCAGCCAAATTCAAACGACCGTCTGAAAAGGTCCTTTCCCGAGAAGTGGCCCGATCGTGTTACACCAGCCTTTCGGACCTGTACCATGGTAATTATCCATCCTCTTGACTATGGAAACACTTCGGATTGGGTTACACTTCTTGGTTTATGCAATTAGTGGGCATCATTTTTTATAACCGCGAAATAAATTCTGTTTCGCGCCGTACATTTATGCACGAATCTATCGTGAGGCTGAATTTCGCGATAATTGTCGTTAATGTTTCCAGCGATTTATTTACATTTTTAATACTGACACCGCACGCTTCGGATGATATTTAATCTTAATATTGTATGTAACCTTCATGCACAGATGAACTCTAAATGAATTTTAGGATTCTTGAAAATATAATGATAATAATAATAGTAACGTGGCTACAAAAATCGCTCAAATATACAACCTTCATAATCGTTTATTAGAACATATATCACTAAAGCATATGCATGTTTTATAAAAGTTGAGATCGACATTCTTAGCTTTACAAATGTCGGGAGTCTTGCGAGTAATCCATGAATTTGTAACTTGCATTGCTAACACTGATTTTGGTTAATTTTCTTCAGATGTATCTTAGCCTTCGAACGTTTCAAAAACTCCTTAAATTGATTTCACACGAAACTTCCCAGCATTTTGTTCGGTGGTGCAATTGTAGGAGAAATCATCGACACATTTATCTTTAAGCAGTTGCCGTTTAGTAGTACAAGTTTCACTTACCTGATAAACAACCTGGTACAGTAATGAATGTTGAAATTATTACATATTTCGCATGGCAGCATCCACCATCGCTTTCCCATTTTTCATTTCTTCATCCATCTAACTAATTGTAAGTTTCTTTCTGTGCGTGTACGCGCGCGTGTGTGTGTCTGTGTGTGCAAAATCGATGCAAAGCGATATATATATAAGAGATGAAAAATATATCTATATATTGTACCATCATCTATTGTATCAGCAACTTCTCCCTTTCTTTGATTAATCGATATTTCTGAAAACGCCCACGGGACTCGAACTCATCTTTCCCTGTGCTTGTCTCAAGAGACTCGGGAGGGACACGAATCGTACTGTTACGGATACGAGCCGTTAATGACCGAATTAATTTTTCCACGCGACGACTCGTGCACACGCTCGTAGAGAATATAACAGAGAGGAAGAGAGAAAGAGAGAGGGAGAGGAGACACACAGGACGGCGAGTGTTATTAATTAACTTGATAGACCATAAATAAAACTCGGCATCCCGCCTCCCGCGTCACCCGTTTCTCTGGAGACGAATATAAATAAATAAATGTTCCCGCAACGATGCGTTATGTTAATTGGGGCGTTGTCTCGCGGCATTCGCACGCACCTATTCTCATTAGCGTTTTACTATCGAATAACTCGTTACATTTATTTTCTAACCGCCGTTCGTATTCCGCTTCCGGCCAGACCGTGAATTACGCAAAACTATCCTCGCCCACCTTCAATGCCGTGTTGTGTCGTTATTAGAGGTTGCAGTTTTTCCTTCCACGTGTCGATCGGCATTTAAATTCTCGGGAAGCGTCACGCTCGCGGTCAGAACGCATCTATTTTCTAGATTATTATACGAATATTCCATGTATTCTTTATCTATTCCGAACGCGATAGGTTATTCAGCAGGTGCTGGAATTAAGTGAATGAACGCGTAGTTGGCACTATATGCATTATATTTACACGCTGCATACGCAGCCGGTAAAAAAAGAGTCGCGAAACAATTGATTTGAAAGAAAGTATGATATTTGGTTTAAACCGGAGCAAACAATAGAAAAAACGAGTTAATAATCGAGAAATGAATTCGATAACAACATTTTATTGAATAAACACATGAGAGAGAAGGTGTTGCGATAAGGCAAATAAATAACATACTTTTATCGAAAATCGGCATTTCATTCGTCGTTGTTCCCTGCTATGTTACAACAATTACGAGTAAAAAAAAACCGTGTAAAAGTAAAAACAAAAGTGTGAAAGTAATTGTGCGGGAAAAGTACTGTGTGCAAAGAGTGTAGGTATAGGTTTCGAGATTTATTAAATTCCTGTATCCTGTCCAGCGGACTTTACACACAATTTTTAATTTTATCATAAATGCTGCATGGGCTGCGTTTCGCTTGCGAATCAAATGTCACAGATTTTTTTAAATTGCATGTTGCAATGCATCGTGCTCGACATTATTATCGTATATTGCAGTGTAACAACTAGAAAGGGGTACAAAAATCTCTCGAACATCAACGAGTATCTGTAAATTATCGTCTGCTAATGAATAACGACGCGAGCGTACGCGTACAACCGTGCTGCGAAACCGCGTGAACCGATCGAAAATAGTTTTGTTCGTGCGGTTACGCCCGGCAACGTGTTCCGCCTCTTGGTGCCCGGATGAAAATAATTCGGCAACAAAGATCGACGAAACAACGCAGCGAAATTGTCTCGTGTACAAAGCGCCAGAGAATTCGGCGATGACTGCAAAAGTGGCAAGTAACGACTCGTGTCAGAAACGCGACAGATCATCGTGCATCAAGCGCGACCGTAACAGGCGCTTCGCGACGCGCTCGTTACGAGTCGGCCTTGTTCTGATCCACGTTGCATTTAGTCAGGACCACCCTGTATCCGCGAGACGCATCTGCCCACGTACGTGGACCGCTCCCGACAAGAAAATTTATACAGCCATTGTCCCCGAATCTGGCGTCGATAACTCAGTCTAATTATGCGCACGGTGAGATGGATCTTATGAAGAATTATAATAGAAAAATGAGGTGACCGAAAATGTTGCCGGTAAATAGAGACAGGTAGAAGGGACGAGAAAGTAATACGCGGCGATACCTAGATAATTTTTTTGCGAATGTTGAAGATACCGAGATTAAAATTGTACATGGTTACAAGTGGACAGTTCTTTCATGAATGCACGCTTCAGGATACATATTACGTGCGCACATCGAGCTCTGCTTAACGCGCACGAAAAATAGGCGAATGGAAAATAGATAGAAAAGTTCGAAGCAAAATTATCTTGAATAATTTTATATTAAAGCGGAGTTCCGATTGTTTTGGTCCCATTCAACCGAGGTGCTTCGAATTTCACGAGCAGAGCCCGCAATTTCACTTTTTTCTAAAGTTTGACGCAAAGAGCGTACAAGCGCAAATAGTCAGGTATCGTTCGGGCAATTAATCAAACTTTCAAACAATTAAATGGTTAATTAATAAAAACTTGTATCCGCGTGCATTATTGCATTGTCAGAATGTTTCTTATGATTTTATTATACGATTCGTGAACTTCCATCGATTCACAAGATTTCTGATATTCGAGACCCTGCTGTATATGGTGTTCCAAGCTTTTATTATATCACAGACGCGGTAGCAAATGTCGAGGCTTAATGGCGCTCCCGTTTGTCATCCCAATTACAAAATGAAAACAATATATCGTTAAGTGCATATATAAATAAACACAAAAAGAATGAAACGCTACTACGCGAGGAAAGAAATGACGAAAAGAATGCGTGGGAACTTTTCTAATGACGAGAAACGAACGAGTGAAAGGGCTCGAAGAAAGAAAGGCTTCTGCTTCTCTGCGAATCATTTCTTACGTGCACGCGTTAATATCATTTATATTTCTATTTCCATTCCCACCTAATGCCTCTCTTCTATTTCGAAATGGATATAATAAGCCGAATACGGCGACGAACGCGCAGATGTGTAATTAAGTACCTCGCGTGACATCAACGAACATTCTGCATCGTCAATGATCGTTATTAATGATATTCATATGTCTTGTTTACAGTTACGAAAGAAATATTCCGAACAATTCGATCGGGGCTACCTTCTGCCTCGATGCTCGGGGTTGATGAACAAAGGCCAGGCTGCTGCGTCGAAACATAATGGATCATTTTCGCGGCTGTCGAAAGCCATTAAACGGCTCATCATGAATTTCACAGGCGGTTCAGACAATCTGTAATAATATCGTCGATCGGTGCAGCACACGTAACGACGATCGGCTGTATCTGGACCGTGCCCGATTCGTAATAAACTGCGATCAGCGACTATGTATACCCGTTGCGGATTCGTCTGATCGCGATAGCCGGTTTCACCGGGACGGACAACACTGCGAGCGTTTACTGAAAAGTCTTCGATGATCATTAAATTATATTGCGGACGGGGTCGTTCGCTCGGCTTCAACCGCGGTCGATATCGAAAATAGCTTCTCGACTCTTTCCGCGAGACCCGTGGCACGGCGAAGTTCGCTTGAAAGAACATCAATCCGCAACGAAACCGTCGAGCAATAAACGTAAATTATGCACGGATGCTATCGGGGCTTGTGAAGCATATTTTATTAGCTTCGTGGAAATCGGTATCCAAGGAGGCAACCGTTGGCGATCCGGGCAAAGGCGAGCGACAGCTTTTCTAGACGGGAGACGAATGCAAATTGCAGCCAACGAACCGCAGACGGGGCCACTTACTTCCGGACAATAGCTTGTGATTTTTCAATTTTCGATGATCGTTTGATCAAATAACACGCCGGTGTCGAGGGATCAGAATCATTGCCTGAGGGTCAATGGCCACGTCGCGCGTCAGCTCGCTGGTCGCGTTAGATTAGAATCGTTTATCATTCATCAATGAGAGGAAGTTCTCTTTATGATCAACGCGACCAGAAACAGTTACTCAAGTGCAGCAACCGCGGTCGACACAAATTTCTTCTGTCAGGGACGAAGTTGGAGACGATAAGAACCGGAGTCTTCGGGAAGAGTGGGGTAATTATGAATGGAGCAATTGAATCGCAGCCGTTAATTATTATAATAAAATACATGTAAACGCATACGCCGACAGATGTTTCCAAGCTGCCTATCGTGATACCGATCGATGCACGTATAAATTAGTACGCCACCTATAAGAATCGTTCATTTTTTTGTCTGTCCAATATAGGACACTTCTACTGATTGTTACACAATTGTCCGTGGAATCCTCGCAAGAGATTTCAGAGCGACAAAACGCCGTGCTTAGAAAATACATGTATGTTCAATCGTCCATGGCGATTCAAAAGAACTCGTTGGGGGTTTACGATGAAAGTTGAAGCGAAACGGACTAATCAGGTGGACAAACCACGAGGTGTCCGTAATTTCGCGCGTGTAACACAATTCTCTGCCGCGATCGCAACAGGAATCGGGGTTTCTGTAATCGAAAGTAACCGAGGGGACGCAAGACCGTAATCGAAACGGCGGCTTGTCGAAAAACTGGTTATTCGAAGGGAACAAGCCGTGGACACGAGACGCAGGCAGCTTAATTCCATTAAGCGAGCTGGGCCAACGCGCCGGAAGCAGGTTTTATGGGAGCGCACATGTTAACTGAGACAGATCAACATTAATTTCAATAGCACGCGCTCGGTAATGGTAACAAACAATTAAGGGAAGTCAAGTCGGCCGCGGCATGAGATCATCGATGGTGTGAGGGTGTCAGCATTAAATGACACGTAGATGGCGTGTGCTGCCATTACACTCGTTAACGCTTCCCCGCTAACGTAACTAATAGATTATGAACTCTATGAATTAATAGCACCGTCACTCAAACGGTTCTCATTTCTTCGCTTGCACGGTGCCGTGCCAGGAGACTCGCAGTGTTTCCATTCCGACGATGGTATTTAAAACTCAAGGCTTTCCACGGTGCACCGTGCGCGTCGCCGGAAATTCGTCCCGAGCAAGTCGATGAAACACGTCTGCCCCCCCCCGTGTTCCGTCACGCAATAATCGCGAGACACGATTTTTCGTACGGTCCTCGTTTTTCTACAAATCAAACGAACCTAACTTTCTATCGGTTGACGTTCAGCTGTATCATCGGTCTCGATTTTCGAGGATAGAACGAAGTTCTATTTGAACGATAACAATGCGACAGGGAATATAACACGAGCCCTTCGTTTAATCGAACTCTGGTCTCTACGTCGACACCCCGGGCAAATAAGAACGCGAACGATTTAATCGCATTCGGGTGTGAAATAGTCGCGATAGAAGATCGCCCCGCGATGAATGCAAAGCAACCAACGAACAGATAACGCCCGACGTCTCAATCTTACGGGCTGAAAAAAATTTGCGTCGACCGTATAGCAAGGGACATCTGCGCGGACAAGCATAATTACGGTGTGCCGTCGGGCCACCGCAATTACAGATAACACGATATCGGGCACAGCTGTGACTAAGGTGGCCGTCAATCAGATATTGAGAACCGTGCGCGGCCGGCGCGCAAAATAAAACACCACGGTGAGATCAATTAGTGAATGACTGCCGCGATAATATCCTGTCTGGAGCGTTGGCCGACTCCGTTCGGTGCAGCGGCGGCGGCCGCCGGCAGATCTCCCGGACAATGATGTCATCCTGACATCATAACGCCATTCCGATACCCTCCCAACTTGTTGCACTGATCTCGAATGCTTGTTACGAATGCCGTTGCGTTCGTTCCACTAGTTTTACGTCTATTAATCGCACTTGCGATCGGTTCGCCACGGTTTCGAAGTATCAGGTGGTGAGAAAAGATTTCGCTGGACATGTAGTATAAGATGATAGCGACGAACATTTTTTTCCTCTTCGGATACACTTGATCTGACGTAACCAGCCTACAGAATTCTTAATCCTCCTCGAGCTGCTCATTTATCGGCGAGGTTTCTGTCGGGTTTCGACAATCGCAATAAAACGGATCTCGACCGTTGCGATTATTCTTCTGTAACATAAAGCGATCGAGTGCTCCAATTTCTCTTTAAGTAAGAAGCAACGATGTTGTGGTTGTAGAAATGATATCGTTTTCGAACGGTCCACCGAAATTGTACACGACGAAGGGGAAATCGGTAAGAGAAGCGGGACCAACGGGGGGCAATATGTTCAGATTAGGCGCGATCGAAATCGGCGTTCGTGACGAACCGAAAGGAGAAGATGCTGCGAGCGCATCCGCTACTCCGATCACGAATCATTGGACACGCGTGCGTGCACGTCGTAATTATGATGACGCGTGGGTTAAGACGCCAGTGCATCAAAGACCGAGAGCGAGAGTGCTTGTCGTTCATTAAACTCCTTGCCACTGAAAGAACGGGAAGAATGGAGGAGAGAAAAAGCGTCTGATAAAGTCTGGTCCGGCTCAAGATCCTCCTCGCTCTTCTCTCCCGGCGTGACCTCGTAAATACTAGCCGCGTGGGATTCGCGGATTTAAAAGCGAGGAAGCCCTTTGCAAATTTTACCAGAATCCGAAGGAATTCGTCTAAGAAATGTAGACTTCTGCTATTTCGCGGGGTATCTTGTAAAACGGGTTTGTTGTAGCGAAACTGTAACGGTAAAGGTTATACAAAGGCAAGATAAGATATTGTTTTGAATATGTTACTAGCGGAGAAAGATATTCGGAATCATTTGAGCTCGACAATTGACGAGTGGTGTGGGAAAATATTTTTAAATATATTTTTAGTATAGGAATAGAAAGTGTTAAGAACATGTATAGACATTATTCTTTGAGTTTAGCGGTCATTGTATATAATAGTAGGTATATTAAATTAATAACCACTGTAAACTGCAAATTTTACCTATATAAAATTCGCATATTTCGCTTCTACTGAATCTGGGAGCAAAGTGAAAAGTCATGTGCAGTGCTTAGTAGATAAGAAGATAAGAAGATTAAATTTAGAAATTTCGCAGTGTTACTAGCTCAATATTTTGTTAGAAGATGAAAGTCCAATCAGAATGGTGAATCGTTGAAGAGCACAATATAATTTCATTGTTCCTCTTACTTCTGATAAATGTTTCAATCTGAGCGCTCACAATAAGACCGGTCAAATATTTTCTCCGAGGGCATCTTTAAAAGTATCAAGGGTTTCAGAGGCATAGTCAAAATTAATCAAGGACAGAGGGGTAATCGATCGCTTTGAACTATTGGATTGGATTGGATTGGATATTGGATACAGTTTGTTCCTTGTACTTAATTGTATGCTTGGGTCAACACGAATAAGTAGTATAAGTATTAATATAATTAAAAAAGTAGATCACAGCAACTTGCAATTAATATGTATATATGTAGACTACATGCAACAATCACAATTCAATTTACTTAACCGCAACTTTCAACACATAATCCTACGCGTTACGGATTCATCCACGGTTACAGATAATACCAACTATTTGCACGGAACATTTCTTAGAATCGCTGTTATTAATCGTCCATAGTATGCAACTGAGTGTATACGCGATTAAATTTACATGTTGCAGGATACTATGAAACGTAGATGCGAGGACAGTTTTTTTTTCCAGGTGTGCGCGATACTGACAAAGGAACGAAGGTTTATTCGAGACGCGTTCTATTCTTACCTGACAATTTTCGTGCCACCGCGTCAAGATGAAATTCGTCTTTCCTTTTGATTACTATCGCGGCCGCAAGCACGCGCTCTCTATACGCCGGGCGATATTTCATTTCTTCGTCCAAACTCCGGCGAAAACATATTCCACGAGAAGTTTGCGTTCGATACGGGTGCAAAGGGCAAAGGGAATATGTCGGTACGCGTGCCCATATCCCACAAGTTTCCGCGGCGTGGCAAAAGCGCTACGGATTGCCAAAGCGGCTAATATAGCAAAGTTTTCGCATCATCCGGCTGGCTATCTTCTATCTCTTCGGCTCTTTCCACGCTTATTAAGTCCCGTCAGTGATTTCTGCAGCCAGCGGGAGGTATTCCCAGTGTATATAATGCCTCCTTCGAGCAACCGTCAACCCACTCTCCTCTCGTTTCTCTCCGCGGCGAAAGAGGCTCATTCGCTTTCCAAGGATTCAGATTCGAAGCTGCGGAAAAAACGGCTGGTGTATTGGAACTTCCAGCCTCGAGATTGCGGCGTAACTTTACGAACCGCCAACTTTTGCCCGCAATATTTGCCAGTTCTGCATTCTAAACGAGTTTCGCCGATCAAACTCGATTTAAGCATTCATTGAAGAGCCGTGCGTGCCTATCCCGAATTTTTATCGAAGGCCGCGAAACTCTTCCGACGTTCAATATTTTTGGAACAGCCCACGGTGCGTCGATCGACGCATGAGAAACATTGAAACCCGCTTCGCTGTTGGACTTGTACGAATCGTTCGCTGCGCCAGATGAACTTTCGCAATATTATTAACCGTTTGCAACTCGCAAAGGGCAACTTGTTTTGCACGCTCGGACGTATAAAGTTCGCCTTGGTATTCCGACAGATTCGGCAATCTTTTTGTACCGGCAATATCACAATACTTCCGATTCAGATTTATAGCAGTTCCCTATTGTAGCCTAAGTTTCCAATCCGACTATGACTGTACCGCCTACCAAACCGCCGTACCTACAAAAATATGGCGAAGAGAATTTTTGTTCGCATGATACACGCTGTGTAATGAAAATTGCAAGAAATTCCGCACATTCTTCGCTTCGTACACCGAGTCACTCTGCTCATACCGAGAAAGAACTCCTCCAAACGGAGACGTCATTACCTGCAATAATGAGTAGTTGGTCCAACAAGATATTCGTCTCGTTCTTATAACGTCAAACGACATCAGTTCTATCGATAAAAATGGTCACCCCTCCTCAACGTTTCCCCAAGAATCACGTGAGCCGCCATAGAGTCTGAATCCCTGCGATTTCATGGGTTTATTAGAAGCAAATCAGGAGGATGGAGCCTCTAATCAAAGATACTGATGAGCGCGACTGTGTTGGTTCGGCATTATGGCATTATACTATGTCCTCCTCGTTCCTCCACGACGTCTCTCTCCCTACCGTCTTTCCACCCTTATCCTTATACTACACTCTCGTTAGAGACATTATATTGCCTCTCCATCGCTAAATCAAATCCGTGATTGTGAATAGAGCGGCAGGGGTTCTCGAAGCAGCAGCGCGGATCGAACGGCGGCTGAAGTTTGCGCGAACAAAGGAAACGAGGGCATTGTAAAAAAGAAGGCCAAGCACGTATCGGTGACATCACGTTCCTAACACTTTCGCAGACGGCTTTTACGCATTGTGCCAAAAGTGCTCGTCGCGCGGAGTGTTGAGAAACACTAGAGATGAATTCTGCAGGCTTCTATTATTGGAACCGGTACCTACCGAAGATCTGGTGTTCTCTTAACATTTCATGATCGTTGGCAATCAGGCCAATTGGTCCGTATAACTTACCTAGATTTGTTGGAAAATCGGTAGTTAGAAATATATCGATTGATCGTTACGAGTGTAAAGCGAATGGCAAACTTGGTAACACCAACGTTTACATACCATCGCTCTGTAGCGCTCGTACTTTGCGAGACGTGCCCGACGAGTTAATATGACCGGGCAGCCATAGAGCTGAAAAAGTTAAACCTGTTTGCAGATTTTAAGCAAAAGATATTGGAGTAAAAACATTCTTCTACGTATTTCGCCTTACTTTATTTTTCGGATCCGTAGCCGGAGAGACATTTTTCGTTCGAATAAAAGTGATAACGTTGAAACTCTGGAAATCGTGTACGCGACGAATGTTGCTCGATCCAATGGCAACAGTGGGAAGACACCGCGATTAAGGAAAATGTTCTGAATAAACGTCGCGAACACCAATCGAAATGCATTCAATGATCGACAGGTTGAACAGCTTAGAAACGATTACAAAAAATTGTCAACCATCGATACCAATTGAACATTATACCGACACCAAGTAATACATCCTACAATCTTCTAATCGAGGTCGTACAGAAATAGAAACGGACCCTTCCTCCGCCACAGTTAGACGCGGCATCTTATTGTCAGTCACACCGTTTCATACTTTCCTAAGTCCATGGAAGCCAATTATTTTCTGAAAGGACAAATTCGCAATTAATTATCCGGGACATTAGGGGCAGGCACGGCGTCCAGCGAGAAAACGAATCGGCGCGTTTACCGAGAAAATCGGTATAAATCGCCTGTCGGCGAACATCGTCCATAGCCCTGTCCTCCTTCCATTGCAAGGACTCGAGATAAATTAAGTTGAATCGAGGCGAATCGAGGATCGATGCAGGGAAACATGTCGGCGTCCTGCTGTTTTACTGCGGCCACGTCTTAACACGTCCTGCCGGGTCTCAGGCTGTCCATTAAAGGTATTTACTGTACATTATTACCCTCACTTGTCTGATCGTTTACGATCGACGATAATAAAATAATTATAACTCGGTGTCGTAAAAGGTTTACGGCGGGCCGTAGGAGAGTCCTGTACCTTTGGAAATCTCTGTTGTCCACCTGAGCTCGTTTTCCCGCGTGTGTACCCGCGTAGACCAGCCCGCGGAATCATGGCCGGCAGATTGGCCGGCCGTAAAGATAACAAAATGCCGGGCTATCTTAATGTCCACTTTGATTTTTCGCCCGGGACGATTACTCTCGTTGTACCGGACGGTCGTCGATACTCTGTTGGATCGAACTCGGACGACGGCATCGCGACTGAAAAACTTATCGAACGCCGGGTGACCCTCGGCTCCGTCGTAAAACGTCTAGACGACTAGCACCTAACGACACGCACGTTCGCTGCACGATTGAATCGGCGCTAAATCTTCCTCTATCTTGTTGATCCTTTTTGACGTTGATTCAAGCTCGAATCACGGCGAGATGTAAACGCGTGTGGGAATTGCGCGCTAGCCGGCGGTTTTTGCGACGGACAGTTGAGGTATAAATGAGTTTTCTGAACGTTTCAATTGAATGAATGACACGGTTAAATACACGCGTTGGATTAATAATGGATTCAAACGCGTTCGGGCGTGCGCAAACGCAGAACTATGGAAATCGGGCTACAGTACTGTAGTAATGGCTCTGTATTATTGTTTTTCAAGTTGCAGGATCAGGAATACATTCTTTTTTCCTTCTTTAGAATGCGCGATGACGGACGAGAGTCAAATCTAAGATGAATGGCATACTTTTGAACGGCTCTGTTCTGTCCATATAGAAACGTTACACCAACAAAAGAGTTACGATGTTTGTACAATAGATAGGAACTTTATTTCTTCAAAAATTAGAGGTAATTATATTATAACTTAGAAGAATGATACACGTTTAAACGATATAAATAATACTGGGGGATTTAATTGGTCAAATACACCTACGTTATATATCTTGAACATTGTTCAGCTCGTTTATCCACCAAATTTAATGCGTACGTGTGTCTAATTTGAAGACCAGTTCTTCGATCGCGAAAAACTCCTTGACGAATATAATCTGTTACAATACTGTTTATCCGCTTTACTTTGATGCATTAAGCGGACGTTCTTCGAATGAACCTCGTTAATCTCGCTTCAGTGTTCGTTTTCTTGAAAACAGAAGCGTTCTGATAGCTATAAATTATCGAACATTAATGATTCCGGCAGGCCTGACGTTATAGACCAATAAATCTCTTGGTCCTAAGCGATTCCAGCGGACAAAGGAGCGTCCGCCAGCCGAAGAGCAAACGTGGAAGTGCAACAACAAAGGGGCTAAGTGGTAATTATTTATGTATTATAGATGGCATGACAGTAGGTGTCGCAACGCTGAAATTAGACAGCCTTTAAATCAGTATAGACCAAGCTGCTGGATGCCTCGAAGATTCAGAGACCCATTGGCTTTCTTCTGTGAGCCCCTGGGCCCCGTGATTTCGCCATTACCCATTTAACCATCGGTGTTTCCTCACACCCTTGGCGTAGACACCTACATCTAGAAAGGGCCGGCACACCCCAACTGACCTAATTGTAACTTATGGCGGCCCTAATAGAGCCAACCGTTCGCGTATCTAGAATGTACACCTCTGTCCGAATATACTTGGACCATGATTGGTAGAAGCACCTCTGTCATCGCGAGTTGCCTCGACCTACGGTGTGTCGCAGAGCCCCCTAAATTCAGCCCGTTCGATGAAAACGTGTCAAGAAGAAGAGTTTTGTCAATTTTTCTGATCAGCTGGTCTGTGGCTTCGGAGCTGGTGTACGTGATCGTGGATTGAGAACAACACCGAGAAAAGTTCATTCTTCTGGTGCAATTCTTTGGTGTAATGGTGTTATTTCAAAACACAAAGAGTTGTCACATGTTTATGTCGAAAACGTGGGCTCTGGGGCATTCAGAAATTCTATATCAACTGGAATATTATCATTAAGTGTGATCTAGTCGCTTGTTCGGCCTCTTTTCTGGCGCGGAATGTTGCAGCGACGTGAATAAACGTAGGCACACTTGATGGTGCAATATCCACACGAATAAAGCGGATGTAATGAAATTCTCCGATGGATGTCCCATATTTTTTTACACATTCCTTTTAATGTAAACGAGCATAACTGTATTTACTGATAAGTAATTGTACAACATAAGCGATTAGCTGATATCTGCTCGTTTTAGTCGACACAAGTTTTAGTGACAATTTAGCGGTACTTCGACTTTCCTACAATCAAGTGTCACAGTGTCTGAAATATTTCACTAACGGTTGCCGTCGGATCGACAATTAATAAACTTGAAATCGATAATTAAAGCTCGCGAACAAATTGTCGTAAATACCATCAGACAACTGCACGTGCAATAATCGCGAATGAAGTCGATGGGCAGGAACGTGCGCTACCGAAAAGGTGATTCTTCGAACGATAATTTTATTCAGAAATATATTGAATTCAGCCGTAAATGACACGTTTGATTAGGGGCAAAGAAAAAAAAACGAATGATGCGCCCCGGTTGCTTCTTTGAAGGGGGCGACAGGTGCGCGCTACGCTGCTGCCTCGTTTCCAATATCATTCATACGCCTTCAAGTTCTTGACAGCAATTGTTTCGCCATCGTTCCCTTATCGAATACACCATTGTCTCATGAGAACAGGAACGGCTACGCGCGCACATACGCAAGGTGGAATATATGGTTACCGTCGGGCTATTCTGGGAAGACAAAGTGTGTATCCTGCAAGTAAACTAAAGAGCAGTGACTGCTTTATTCGCAATCACGAAATTTCGGTGGAACTTAAACGTGACTAGAAAAACATATCGATAGGCCCACGTAGTTGTACTTCAAATTCCAAGAGAACGTTTTTACGCAACTCACTGATCTTAGAGTCGAACTTTCGAAACTATTATAGGCCATCCCGTTAGTTCGTATTGGATTTCTTTTTTACATAAACTTAGAAAACTTGTTAATCTTAATTAGAGTCCCGATTCTTTCACAGTTCTGCTTATTTGAAATCTATTTCCCGGCTTTCCGGCGTAAGCCACTGTCAGGCGCCGAGACGCCTTGACACTATTATTTTGTGTTTCTTATTGGACGAATTATTACGATCATCAACAATGTGAATACATTTGACACACGCATGCAATCGTTAACGAAAGGACACATGCCAGTATTAATCGAACATTGGTACTTCAATGTACCCAAATTTTAAGCCCAGAAACTTTCAAGTGGAACCACTTTCGTTAACCCCGTTGCACTTTTGCGGAACTTGTTCCACAACTGCTTTTTATTTTTCTGTCAAAACCATCACGATATCCAAATTTCATTCTCATTTACTCGATGATGACGTTTTTAACGTTTCTTAGACATACTGTAAAATACGATATGACTTTGCACATATAGCGTCGGATTAACGTCCAGAAGTCCCGATAGGGACGATTCTGAGACGACAAACTTGGGGTCGCGGGATCCTACCTGTAACATTGCAGGGTCGTGACACCTCGATCGAAAAAATGATTCTTGGGTCGTGAATTCTGGTCTATGACAACCACGAGTCTTGAAACCTGGATCGGTATGACTTTAGTGTCTTACACCCGGGCCCGGGCCACATCGACGTCGTGGAAGCTCGTTAGGCATGACCCCGTGGTCGTGAAACGCGGCCTGTTCCATCTCTACGACGTGGAACTTGGCCCGCCACGGCTTCGCTTCACTGGAAATCGGTGGGCATGGCCGAGTCGTAGAACCATTTCCAATTAGGTTCTGGATCGAGGGAGTCCAAAAGATACGGCACTGACGCCGTGCTGAAGGGAATCCATGGAACTAAAACCATCCAGATCCAGTTTCCACGACTGTAAGGTCAAGTTGGCAGAGGTTGCCGGACTCTGGGTGTTCCGGATCCAAAGGAAACCTCTATCTTCCCAGGGTCGTGCTTGTTGCACTCCTTCGACCCTCGACCACCGGAACCCTGGTTCCGACGCTGTGTTTATACCGC
Organism: Nomada fucata; assembly: GCA_948146005.1. Classification (NCBI taxonomy): domain Eukaryota; kingdom Metazoa; phylum Arthropoda; class Insecta; order Hymenoptera; family Apidae; genus Nomada; species Nomada fucata. The sequence goes on from OX411275.1 coordinate 14,810,939, forward strand.
TCGCGGTTCCAGGATTCGGGGTTCGTGTTCCTTCGGTGATTTTAGTGCACTCATGACCAACGCGATTTGATAAAAGACGCCCAGTTAATATATAATGGTGCCCCTTTAATCTTTTACTCCGTCGGTGTTTTCTCTACTTAGTTCGCGATGATCATAGGGGCGTCTCCATCCCCTATGAAGGCACGACTTGATATCAAAGTCGCTATTTATAAAGAGTCTGGTCGTGCACTCACACCAACGTTGACGTCGTGTAAAGACGTGCCGCCACACGCGGCCTCGATAATAGGCATTTCCATGCATACACGCGGAGGAGACACGCGAAAGAGGACACGTGGAGGGACCGGTCGTACATATTTGCATATAGAGAGCGTTAGCTAAGGGAAATAGAAGCCGAATACGTGACAGGCTTCCTCTGGGTGGCGATTCTTCGCCGGGAGACGGACACTTCCTATCAGCGAGTTCATTAATAACCAGACGAAGCTGACCAAAGGTGAACCGGCCTGACTAAATGGCCGAACATCTCCTCCCTTCGCTCTTGTCTGCCCTCCCCTGCACGCTTTTAATATCTCGTGAATGATCCCTCGTCTTTGGGCGCGGCCTTATCTGGCCAGCGTGACGGGAAAACTGTAACCTGTTCATTTTTGCTAGTATAATGTTAAACGCGATGATAATGGATTGCGAGAAATTGTTTGCCGGCGTGCAAAATGCACGGTTTATACATTAATGTGGATCGGGGTGCGCCTGTCGTTACGATCAATTAATTCCTGTCAACTTATTTCACCGCTGGTGGGGGCTCGTCGTGTTTTTGAACTAGGCGTGCCGCGCACATGGTTCGTTCAGATATTCCGGTGTACACGACAAAAGTCTTTAGCGATGCTTCGTTGGTTAGCGGTACGTCGACCGTTTGCCAGTGTATAAAATAAAAAATATTCGGACCCTTCATTTGCGGCTTAGCATAAATCCCATTCTCGAAGCAAACGCTTTATCGAGCCGTGTACTTGGTTTGTTCTACGGATAAATATGGTCCCAAAGGCAAATGGGATAAATCTGAATAACACGTTTCAACCGTCGGCTATGGTGTCCTTTGATAAGGGTACAAAGGGGGTTGGTGAGTGATTAGAGATATTAATATTGCTTGGTAGAAGGGTGCAAACTACCGAAATCCTGTGGAAAGGGTGATGCGTATGCTTACACATAGCCCCGTGCACATTATACTATGTATAGGAATTTATAGACAGTCTCTGGCGCGAGTGAAGCATGACTTATCGCGCCCATTCAATCTTATCAGCGGGACAAAAAATTCACACTGCTTCTGATATTTTTTTCAAGACGTCATATGGATAGTCAGCGAAAAGCGTCCGAGATTTCACTTCGAGTTAAGGTAGTTAAGTGTAGTAAAACAGGAGCGCTTGTAAACTCGAAGAATTAAACGAAGACGTGTTAACGGTGCTAACGCATACATGCATACATACGTGTGCATAAACAGGAACAGACTTAGAACACCTTAACGTGAAATATGAGCATTAATATTCTTCGCTACACGATCGAGAAAATACCCACCAAAAGAATTATTTATGTAAAATAATCCGATATCCGCTAACGATTTTCTGAAACAGCCATCTTAACAGTTACAAAAACAACCTTCACCACGATGTATACAAATTTCATTGTCAATAATAAATTGAATTTCTCGGACGGCTGATTGCCCAAGAAAGGTCATCGAATGCAATAATCTCGATGCTCGCGGATTTCTTGATAGTGCCTAGAACGGCGGCACGACTTTAATTTCCTTTTGCTCTCGATCAGCTGGCACCGGGATCACGAGCACGGGTCTCTTCTCGACGAGAAGATCTCGATCTCCCAACGGTACGAACCCCAACGAGTGTCGGATCACAAACAAACGCGGATCCGAGGCTCCGCAAACTAATTCTAATCTGGGCGCTACCGACAAATCGCTCGCCATAAATCTGGAGCCAAGAAACCGAGAGCCAAGACGTTCGTAATCGAAGATAAACCGCCTCGCCGCGTTACCGCGTCTCTCCTTTCCACCCCACCGGCAGAAAGCAACTATCGTACGGTTATCAAAGTCAAAGCAGGACGGACGCTGAAACTCCGGGGGGCACCGTCAACGGCGGAGGGCTGCCAGTGAGGGGATGACGTCCTGCTAACTTATCCGGATAAATCAGAAATCCCGTCGAGTTCGTTGCACGTGAACCACGAACGCCGGCTCGCGTTCTTGCGTTTGAACGATAAAGGATTTTGGCTGGAAGAAATTAGAACCGAAGTCCTTGGTTGAACTTCCTGTGCTGTGCCGTTGCGAAACTTGCGACAGCTCCGCGGGCACAAGTCGAAAATGATGAGTAATGATTACTTATTGCACGATGAATATGTACATATCGTCTCACTGTCAAACGGGCAGTAAGTACTTCGCGTACCGACCATTGCTTTCTCTCCACTAACTAATCTGATCATAATTACTATTAAGGCAAGTCGCGATGGATACTCGATCAGCTACCTAACAATACCTCAATCGATCCTCTCCTAACGCCACACGGCCCTGCATTGTAAATTATGGGCATATAACTATTAACTGATTCTGAACAGCAAATAACAGTTTCGAAAGTTCCCGGGCTGACTTATAACGTGTCGTCTTTTGTACGATATTTTGCAGAACAAAGGTATACGCGTACGTTCCATAAATCATTCGCTGTCAGACGTATTCTACTAATCGTCGCGACAATCGAGAGTATTTAATTTGGTGGATTTTATTGTTCAGCGGCTGGCATCGCCTCCTGCATAGATAGTTGTCATAAAGGGATTCCTGATTCCGATGTCTGACTCGTTGACGAGATTGATCGCTTCTCGGCGACCATCGTTCTCGTTCGGGAACAACGAAGACCCTTTTCCCACTATGGACGCACGGGCACCGTGTGCTATACATCACGTAGATTGAAACATTTCCTTATTATTACGAACGCGGGCATAGATTAATTCCGTGGAATTACAAACGTCCACGCTCTACCAACATTCGAATAGCTCGGTAACTTCAGACCGCCTGACACTCGCAGGACGGTTAGCGTCTTTGTTTAAATCGCGCTATGAATATACTTTGTTCCTCGATCTCTTGAAAATACACGCAGGGGCATATGTTTGTGGGACGCGCGTGGAAGACGTAAGAAATTACGAAAAGATACAACACCGAATAAATACTATACTGGTGCTCAATTTTTGTAATTAACTATTCGACGCTACGCAGACGATATACTTTGATTCCTTATTTTCTACGGTATTCGAGAGTCGTTATCCTTAGTCGCTATTTGTGATTTATTGAACGTAATTTTAAATGAAAATTCTAAACGCGAAGGCTAGTGAAATCGAAAGAAATTTGATTTTTTCGCCCGTGAACGATTCGTGCATTGAGAGTGCGAGAAATATCTAACCGATTGCAGCTTCAGCATTGCCTACATATGAAAGAAGGTTCGATAGATTTACGAAATGCCAACCGCGCATTTGCTAATTGCGCAAGTCAACTATCATGGGTTCTGATTTAATATACTCGTGCAACATTCTGCCATTTATTCTTACCCGACGACACAAACCTTTGCAGCAAAGAGGAGGAAAGCCCCGGAACGTATGGCCATCTTACAAATCAGCGACACTTTCGGTCGTCCTTGATGCGTGTTCATAACGGTGAACAACGGGTGGTCCATCAAGGGTGGCCACAACAGATGCTAAAGCGAATCAAGGAATCGCCTCTTTCACCTCGACTAATTGGCGTTCGTGGTTCGATCATTTGCTGCCATGTAATTTTCATTACTCCTTCAATGCTGTCTGTGTGTCGATCCCTATTCTGTCTCGAACATTTCTACCTTCGCCCGGCAACGAATTCCTTGGAATCGTCGAATCTTTTTCGCGAAAACACAATCCGCAAGTATACAATCTGTCGTATAATACTGTAGTCGCTATTTGTTTACAAGATTCTCTAAGTTGCGCAGCCTGTTGTATAGGGTTCGAAAGTGCATGGAAAATAATTAGTATGCGCTCAGTTAATGCTGAGTGCAGTATTATTTTATTGCCGTACGTAGATATTCTTTTTTAGGGACGATGAACTGGCGTTTAGCCCGATCTGTACCTATTGGTAGTGTGCTTTTAGAGAAATCATTAGAGCGCAGAAATTCCGGGAATTTCAGTAAGTAGGTAATGCAGCGATGTGATGAATTTTCATGCGCTGGTATTTCATTTTTTATGAATAAAAATTAAAGTAAGTACAAAATAGATAGAGGCAGAGAAAAAAAGTACAAGCAATTAGTGTTGGAATTTTGTGTCACACTAACCAAAATGATCAGCCTGAAACCTCCACATGGTTCCAACAAATACAGGAATCCTGCAAATAAACGGGGCTTCTGTTTCATGCCGTTACGTTGTACTAAAAGTCACGACTCGATTAAATAATAGTGACACGTCACAGTCCCCCTAACGACCACGTATCTGTCACCGCAAATATTACGTTGAAAAAAGGGCTCCTCGGTTCACCGCGAGTACAAAGAAGAAGATCAGATTTGCTCGAATCGCTTCTGGTCACGTTGTTCGACTTGCACGATCCTGAAAAAACACGCTGGAACATCCTCTTCCCTTCGCCCGTGCCTCTCCTTTTCTTCCGCTCGCCCGGCTCAGTTAATCTCGTAAATTGCCGTCGCCCAGGGTTGACGGGAATATTTACTGGAATCTAAGTTTATAATTACCGAGAAATCCAACGCCGCGTATACACATATCGGACGTGGCCCTACCGATCTCGTTATAAACTAGGATCGCACCGGAGCTTGCTCCCTCGTTTCTGTCGCCTCGTGCACTCCTCCTGTGCACCAGCCCCCTCGCCGCTTACTCCCGGTGTCCCTCTTCTGACCGCGTATTACGAATCGCCTTCCACGTCAAGCACGGCGAATTAATGCACGTAATATGTTGGCCTCGGGCACGTTTACGGGTTTACGCTCCTCCCGGTATAACTTAAGACCAGCTCGTGCTGCAGGCCCCGGTGTATCGCGGGTGCAAGGATGCATTGGCCGTTAAGAAATCGTCGTACCGATCCGGATTTCTTTTCCTTGCCCGCTCGCCCTTCCCACCGGCGCCCATGCCCGCCCGTCTTTCCCTTATTTTTCTTCACTTCCGCCAAGACAACCGCTTCTTGCCGTTCCGTCGACGGCGTTAAGCTACATACCGACGCTGCTCCCGGTAATCAGCTTTCGATTATTTATCGCTCTATTAATCCGCGAATAGGCACCGATCGGCCAGCCAATTTGTAATCGTTAACCGAGCCCGATCCAGTCTGTTCGGCCACCGGTCGGCCCTTTTGGTGGCGCGGTACGTAACGTAGAAGTTATTTGCACGAGATCGCGAGAGGGATTGCCAGGTTGGTGCGACTCCGGTCGCCTTGTTGGACGACAGTTCGTGAACGTGGCTTGTTCGTCTTCGTTGTTACGGTTACTGTTGCGATGATTTAGCTTTGGACTACCGAATGAGGAGACGAGTGGTTCGTCGGCCGTTCGTATTAATTCAGCGGTAAGGTGGAGGGTGATTTTTGTATCGCATTTACGCCAGGCGTGTTTCATTTCGGAAAACTTAACTTCAGATATCGACGTTCAGGTTGGTGAACTGTCGACGTAGTGAGATGTCACCGATGTGACTCGACCTATAATTTTGGTAACTTTTTGGACGATTTGCATATTTCGTTTCACATCGTTTTATTATGTTATCTGCGCGCATAGTACGTATCGCTCATTTCCTGCGACAATGACTCACATTTCCTCCTGGTTATTGGTGTAAAAAAAGCTATTAAAGTGAAAGACTTAAATCGCGATTTATGAATTGCGTCATTGTTGACGCGTACATTAGTGTGTTAACTCTGCATTTCCCGTAGAGCATCTTCGAATTCAATTTACTTCACGAATAAATTCTGTCCTTTGTAGACATTATAAGTACGGCTAACAAATAATCTTGACTTTCCGTTTCATTCGTCAATCGACAAATTACATTTGACCGATGCATCGGAATTCAGTAAATATCTCAAACTGCGTAGGCACTAGTTTCCATGCCGCATTCGTCAGTCATCTGCTGTTTCCGTGCGATCCACTTTGAATGTTTTCTCGCGTCGCCTGAATTTCCTTTACAAAGGAAATAAGAGTGGGGAACACCTCTTTCCCTTTCTTAATAAGCGCGAGTTCCTTCAGGTAGGTCGGGGCAATGATATATTAGCTATTACCCTGAGCGTAGCACCTGTTAATGCGGTTCTCTTCTGGATCATGGTTGAACACCTGACTATGGCATTTCATTCAGCGATCCCAGGACGATTTTCTTTCGCTACGATTCCCCACGAGAATATCACAGCAGGAGCTATGGCGGAATTAGTATTGCTCTTGTGGCTCATGGCAATCACGTGCGTATCGGAATACTTTTCTCTCTCGCTTTCAATTGATCCTTCCATACCGATACGCATGGCAGTGTACCTGATCGAGGGATCGACAAAGACGGGCTCCATTCGAGCAGCAATTATTAACCACCGCGCCCCAATTCAAAATGATTAACTTCCGTGCAAACGTGCAGGGTTTCCAATACACATCTCGATCCATTCTGTTCCAAGATAATTCTGCCAGATGGTATATGCATATTCTTGGCGTTGACTCTCTTCAAGTTGTCACGCGAAAACTAGTTTTTATCTCATTTAACACTCCATCGAATTGTTTCCTTATCAATAGTTCCCATTATCTAATACATCTCGATCATAGATCGCGTGCCGCTGTCAACATTGACATCGCGTAATTTTGAACGTTTTATTTTCACGCAGCGTGCCATATTCATCGATACCGATATTCTACGACAGGACTGCGCGTTACGAAAACTTTCTCTTATTAAAGAGGACTCGTCCTATCTGGCGGATCGGCATCGGGATGAAGGAACTTTGTTACCCGAAACCGGAATTCACGATACTTTCCATATTTCAGAACTCATCGAGTACTCGCGAATAAAGTACAACGTTAATGCCTTCTTATCCGCGAGCCCTGGAGCGGGGGAAGTTTAATACCTTCTTAAATATTCCCCCCGTTCTCCTCCCCCGTGTCCCTCGCGGCACGAAAGATCTTCGCATTCCACCTCCTTTCCATCCCTTCACCCCCCCCCCCCAACCCCTCAAACGCCCCACGACTGCTTGCTGACTGAAGTATTAGATGGAGGGGTTGTATTCTTAAAGGCAGAAATACAAATAATACGATTACGTTCCGTTTCCGTTTATTAAAGAAACAAGATATCGCTGTCTGGCTGGCTGGCTGATTTCGAAGCCGAGTCCTCCTTTAGAATGGTCGCGTCCTCCTTTACCTATGGACACCACTTGCACAAGGCACTCGATACCGAAACTCGATATATCAAAAGTCGCGAGAATTAACCACTCGCTGCAGATGGCACGCAATTGCGTCTGCGGCGGTCTAAAAAGAACGGGTAAGCCTGCTTGCCCTGATCGCCAGGCAGAGTTTCAACGATTTCCTGTCCGAGCATTCGCCATATTCGATGTCCTGCGCTGATCGTACCTTGCGGTAACTACTTCATCGTTTCCGAAAACGTGCGAAGAATAACGTCCCTTTCACGTTGTCTCGAAGTATGAGGGTTCGACGCGATTATGGCGTCCGAGCGAGCTGCTGCGATACCGTTTGCGAACATCGGATGTTCAGCAAACTGTTGCGTTTCGTTGATTGAACCAGGGTTGGCAGATTTTCGGCAAGGACTGACTTAAAAGTGTTCTTTTCTCGTTTCTTGCGTAACATTCGAACTATGCAATTTCCGCCCGAGGAAACAAGTTAATTGGCTTAAATCGGAACCCTCTATTGAACTGTAATCTATTTCCCCTTGAAAGTTCCTCTTCTGCAGATATTTGCGATTGAGCCATCGTGATCCAACAGTTTATATGGGCGGTCCGCCGACACCTCGTGCGCAAGGGTTAATGACTTGTACGTGTTGCGAGACGCTGTAGATAGATTTGGCACACGAAATTAGCAAAACAGCAATTAATTCAATCATTTCGCACACGCGTGCCTTCTGTCCATATACTTTAAATTCTCTTAAGATCTACCTCACGGAGTCGAATAATTAATTTGAACACTTGTAACACAGTACAGCGGTGCAACGGCGAAGTAGCGATTCCCCTGAAAAATTTGTAATACAAATTTCTGCGAAGCTGATAACCGTGTCAGTATCGCAATAATTACATCCATGCCCGCTTAACGTTTCACCGAGGCGACGAGCAACAAATATCCGCAACCGTTTTTAAAGAAATACATCGGGAGCTGCACGTCGGTGTCGCGCAACGAAGAAACTGGTGCGCCAAGTTTCCACCGTTACGTATTACGATTGGTACCACGGGGCATAAAGTGGTTGCCGGTCCATCTTTGACGCGGCGATGAATCAGCCAATTTATTCGAAGCTCGAACGGGCAACGGCGTTCACGTAGCACGCGTCGCGCCAGCAGACACGGCGCGTACAACAGTCACGTCCCGGAATCGCCGACAAGAGGAAGAAGCGGTCACCACCCACCCGTGATACTGCGGGAGTTGCGGGTCCAACCCAGCGGACGGGCGAGAACCAGTTAGCTAGTCGAACTCGCATGGAGCGCGTATAGCACGTGCGGATATATTGAGACACGCGCTAACGCATTCTAATTATCATGTGCATAATGGTGGCTGTCCGCCAAGCTACAGAAATATATCAGGCTGGCCCATTATAGATAGGTGTACTAACGCAGATTCCACGGAAACACGGAATAATTCGGAGGAGCGTCCGCGAGGAGGCATTTATCGCGAGCAGGAGGCCCGAATATTCCGATCGTCTCGTTTGAACGGCCGGGCGCGAGCGTTACGCGACGACGGAGAAACATTCTTCGACGAGGGATGGCCCCGTTGTAACGAAAGGCAACTGGATTCCACGGGGAATACCGTCCGCCTCGTAGAAGTTTTCAAACGCTCGCCGTATGTACGCGCGTGCGGTTCCCCTTTTGTTCTTCGCTGCGTTTTGTCCCGGTGCCTCGAAACGGCGAACGAACATAATATTGATGGACACATGAAAGAAGTCCACGCACCGGCGATAGTAATAGAGGAGCGTTGTGCGGCGAAACGGGACCGGCGCGACGTGGCGATTTGCAATCGTTAATGACTGTCGAGCGTTCATCAATTGACGCGTTTGCCATAGTACGCGCGGTGAAATGTCAAGCGGTTTCGGGCCAAATGACCGTTCGTTCGTTTCGAGCACAATGACAGTTTTTTTTTCATCCTGACCGAGGACAATCACAGGTACGCCCGTTCCTCCCTTCACGCTCTTTATTTCTCCTTCTTCCACGAACCATACGTCATCGAAGCCTTTCGTGCTCTCGTCGAACAAGAGGAAACCGACTGGCATTCAGTCGACAACGAATGCCCATATAGACGAAGCACCCGCCGCCTCCTCCGCCGTCCTTCCCCCTTTTTCTTCGTCGTCTTCACCGCTATTGCTCGAAAGACTCCGGTTTCGCGTCTCATTTTTTTCTACCAGCCGATCTTCAATCTTCGAGCCACGGCCGCGTTGGTCATTGCCAGGTCGGAGTGATAGATGTGGAAATAATTATAGGCGAACGGTCGCGCAATAAAAGTAAAAACCATGTCAAATTCTGCTGGCCGGTAATGACTTTCAGCCATGCAACAGAAAAGGTAAATAAGAACTTTGTTGCTCGTTCGACAGCCACGGAAATCAGGCAGGCCTACAGGACCCCTAATAAACCAATATGCTCGAACTAACCTCTGCGCTCCCCATGACACGGAGCTAACACGGAATAGAGTGCCCCCTCGCTGGCGGACCGTGGAAAATATCGAGTCAAACTTCGAAGCTCGGGGCTATCAGTCCACGGATAAAAATTACAGACGATTTGTTCTCGTCGTTGTGTGACGAAAGACGAAATCAGTTTGTTCCAAAATCAAAGACCCCGCGAATCCTCCGAGATGATCTCCGGACGAAGGTCGCAGCCGGCAGCCCTTTCCATGGCGTACCTTACACGTTCCCCTTTGGTACCCGACTAATGCAGCGCCGTGCCCCGGGGCACGGTAATGCCTAATTAATCCAATTAATCTAGGCTCGAGCACAAATGACCTCAGCGAGGACCTCAAAGACCCAGGCAACGGCCAGTTGTCCTGCACGGCTGATGGACCGGGACCGATCTAACATTCCGAGAAATTAACGATTACCGGTGATTTATACAAATTCATATTTTAAATTATTGGCCGTCATTAGCGTGCGTCGGGGTATTAGTTCCCGGTGACGTGTAAAAGGCTCAGCTGGCCACCCCCTTTCCCCTTTTACTACTCATTCCCCCCCTTCGCCTACACCTCCACCTGACCTAACTCTCCGCCGCCTCATTTCTCCTTCAGGCTCGATCATCGTTCCGTGGCGTGGGCCTCGAAACGGCGCCGCGGCGTATAGTATTCGCCCGATCCGTCCAGATCCCGTCTGTGCTCTCTCGCGTGCGCTGGAATATATTATCGTTTTGTTCACGAGAGCCGGAGCGAGATGGAACAGCGGAGTACGAGAGAACCGAGCCAGGGACGGGCTGGTTGTCATTGGCTCATTTGTTAGACGCCATCCAAAGCATGCGGGGCCTTGATTTAGTGCCTCCACCTTAAACCGCGCGCGTATATATACCCGAGAGATATCTGCCGCCGCGGCGCCCTTCATCGAAGAGACAAAGACACGAATTGAACCGCGCCGTGCGTGCAAGTTCATGACCCTGCTGTCGTTTTCCAAACTCGTTTGCGGCCCGCCCGTCTCGCCCCCCGTATTTCCTCCCCACGAAGCAGCTAACGCCGGCTCGTATCTAGGACTAATAAGTGATCTAGCGCCGACAAGTTACGTTCGTAATGGCGGTTAAAACGAACGGCGAGACTCTTATATATTAATCTTCTATTGAAATAGAAGGTTCGAGCGGACAAGAGATGCTCCACCGACATAAATCCAGGGATGGCCGAGCGGCGTTGTACCTGGCCATTCGGTATACGATATTTCACCTTGTAAACGCATCACGGCGATCCATCAGGAAGAGGCATTCAAAGAGATAAGAGAAGAAGGAATTACACGGGGCAGGTGTAGGTGGTCCTCTCCATTTCCTGCAGCACGTTTGCCGGGCCCCTTTCGGCCCGTAGATCGGGCCCCGATCTGCGGTGCCTTGCATTTATACGGTAGCCGAACAACGTAGTCCAGGAAATCTAATTGTCGGTCTTCGACGTAGCGGGCAAATTGCAAAAATAAACACGTCGGTGTGCGGTGGCGGCGGTGGCGGCGGTGCCGGCGGTAGTAGATAGGAAGAAGTTCGAGGCCGAGGGGTTACACGGAGAAAAGGGATGAGGGGAAAAAGGAGAACGTCGAATCGAGAAGATCAACAACCAGTCGCTGCTGGATGTTCATCGCTTTTTTTCCCTCCTCCTCCACCTCCTCCTCCTCCTCCTCCTCCCTCCCCCTTCTACCCCGTTCGCCTTTCGTCTACGGAGAATGGAAATACTAATTTTGCGGAATACGGTGGCCGGACTGCGGTAAGCGGCTGCCGTTGGAAGACAGTGGTGTGGGTCGTGATTACGCGGGGATAATTATAGTCGACGTGCGCGCGGGTTATAGAAGGGGGTAGCTTCGTCGTACCACGTCCTGATGTGCGTTTACGTGTGCGTAGGGCTATCACGCGCTTGATGGAGATTCGAGGTAAAGTCATCTTAGCGAGGGCGATGCTATCCGATCTGTGTTTGCCTTCGACTGTCCGGCTCTGGTTCCGCGGTTTTCTATTTTTTCCCCCGATTAAACTGGCATCGAATGCCGCTTTCCAAACGATCCCCCGCGACGCACATTCGGACGACGAATCGATGCAATTACGGTTATTAAGATCTCGTCGAGTTAACGCCAGTGACGTAAACGAACGGAAGTGCGTGGCGAATTCATTCGTCGCGGGATCGACTAATTGTCCACCTTTTAATTCTGCGCTTTCCCAGAACAGGGGCGGCCTGACAATTTTGCGGGGCCACGAGTCGAAGCATGGGGGTGAGCGTGCCGGGGCATCGATAGACGAAATCGAGTGATGAAATAATGAGGGGAGAGGAGAGAGTTCGTGCTGGCGTTCGAGGAACTGTAAATACCCCGATGAACGGCAATAAGAATTTATTGCAGCCGCCTTTGACGGAAGACCGCCGGTTTTCGGATTCGGGGAAGGGTCATTTTTGATATCACGAAGTCACGTTAATTGTTGCGTTACGGAGACGGGCCGCGTCTGAGGAGACGCTGAAGGAGAATAAGAGGACCCAGAAGAAGGAGGCGATTGTGATGGAGAGAGTGAAGACCGGGGACTGGATGGAGTTGAGATATAATTGCTACATCCTCTTAGTCACGTGCCACTCACGTGGTTCCCAACTGCGAGCGCGAACGACTATGGGGCACTATAGCTTCGAGGTACAGCGCATAACACCGATGTTTATACCGGGACGTTTCTTGCGGCATGCGGTGGTTTGATTGATCGTTTAATAAAAGTCTCCTCCCGTGCGCTGAAAATAAATTTCCCACTCGAATAAATAAATGGTTCTTACGGTGCGGTTAAGCGAATTATTGTCGCGGGAACGAAACGCGTCTCGCCTTTTGCGCAAAGGCTCAATTCCATTAGGTGGATCGTCTTTTATGAACTTGTTGCATTGTTGCACACGCTGCCGTGCCCCGCGCACCCTGAATATTTTACTATCTGACACGTCCTGCGAACTTCTTTGGATACTGCCGTGGGCGATGTCATTATATTTATGGCAACAATGCCACATGGAGCTAACTGTTCCATTATAGCGGGTATTTCTAGCCGAAACGAGGAAACTTTTGCGAATATATTCTGTTCGTGGCAGTGGTAACTAAATGTCTTGCAAGCAACATACGTCGATGCACAAATTATTGCAGCGCAATGTAGTTTCACGGGGTTGTTTGGCCGATATTTAGAGCGAATCGCTGCATTTCATCAAATAATGCCTTGTCTTCTATATTTTAAAAGGACAGTAGACGGGGCATGCTCATAGAAACCAAGGTGCCTACTGTCTGATAATATTTTTTTATAGACAGAACTTGAAACTAATTATTGTTACGCGCAACTTGCTGTATTATTAACGCCTTCTAGTTTTAAACGTGTTAAAGTAACATTTATTATATTCTGAAGTCACATTAGCGTAGAAGGATGCAAGTTCGACATATTCAATTGGGCGGCAATAATGTAACGATAAATGAACAGAAGAAATAACAGGATACAAAATATACACGTGAGTTCTATCTAGCCGTGGTGCCAACAAAACTCGTGCGAAGATCGGCCATTAATTTCTTTTCGAAAGAAAAACTCAGTCGACCTAATGGGAGCCATGGTCTAATGCCTCCTGCTGTGTCTCCCAAAGGTCTTTCTTTTGCTCCGCTCTACTACTAATGGCCACTCTTTGATGACAAATATCCGACGAAAGAAAATATATAAATTACTTCGAGGAGGCTGTTCATATTGGTGACGCACGGTTCCAGACTCCTTATCGATAATAAGATTAGCTACCGAGATATTAAACTAAGAAAACCTGTGCCATCAATTCTACGTCCTATGAAAAATTGATTTTACGTTCCACTAGACTCTCGAAACTTAAGAATAAACCTGCATTTTCCAGATTAATAAATTAAACGCTGATTCGAAGCATACGTTACAGCAAAATACTTTTATGAACAATTACCAAGACACTCGACGCATTCAAGTGCGAGTTAAGTTTGCAACCCCACATTAGTGGTGCGTCATCGTACTTGTTAATTTAAAGCATTCATTCGTTCCCTCATCAATTTCCTTTGTCTTTTATTCCAAAGACGTTGTAGCCTTGTCCGAGTTCCTAAATCGGGCCTACATCAAATTCGAAACATTTCACAGTAGAAATACTAAACTTATCTGCAGCCACTCGGTCCATGCCGGGAGAAACTGCCCCTGGACCAATTACATTACGCCCCTGGCTTACTTACATCTAAAATCGCATTCCAGAAATAGTGGTACCGAGACTATCTTCGCCGGCGGGGTCATCGATCTCCATCGAAAGTCCAGAATAGAAAAATCAGGAGACGAATAAAATACACATTTATACACAACTATTCCCGATGCAGCGTACTGCTCTCCACGAAATCGGCCAAGAAAATAGCCGAGTCGTGCGTTATCTCAATTAAACGGGCCGATTGACGTTTTCCCCTTTTTCGCCCCCGCCCCTTTCACCGGCAGGTGCAAGCGTGACGACGTCGAACGACGACATTGAAGCGTGACACCGAGCGATGCATCAAATCCTTGTGCGAGCGCGCCAGTTGCACCGGATCGTCGTAATTCTTCGCGAGAAGGAATCGCGGTGAAACCCTTTTCGTCGAGCTGCCACTCCACGAGGGCACACCGCGCTGCCCCTGTGCGTACACGGCCCCCAGAAGCGTCGCGCACACACGCAACCGGCCGCCATACTTTGACAGACACAAAAACATCGGAGAGCCTTGATAAATTGCCCGGGAGAAAAAGCATCGGCCACTCGAGGCTGTTCAGCGGCGCGAGAGAGGGGCCCAGGAAAGAAACAGAAAGAAATGGGAACGGAGAAGAGAGAGGCGTTAAGGACAGGATACATCACGGACTGGTTCCGGTATTGTTCGCGTTAATAGCGGCCAGATACAACGGGACCGGCCGATCCACCCTCCGCGTTCAGTAAATACGTGCGTTCGGATGAACGATGCTTCGATTATCCCGTACTGGAGAGCGTCAATTCGACGGAAGCGAGAGACAGGAAGCGTCTGCTGCTTCGGGGGGAACGGCAAAGTAGCCAGTTGAATACCGGACCTGCCTGCGAGACTCCTCGTTCTTTTGCCTCGCGATTGTATTGTGCATTGGGGTGTAGGGGGTGTGGGGCCATTTCCCGTTGCGACAGGATTCCTTGAAAACTCGCGAAACTTTTCATTGATTTTTCGGTATCCTTCGGGGTGTTGATTTGTAATTGGGTGAATCGTTGTTTTGTGTACGATTGGGCGGATGTGGGCTGAAGTTCCGTGGGTGCTCTTGAAACGATATTCTTTGAGTTCTCTCGTGCCTTTTTAATTTTACGTCGCGGGGATCGTGGTGCAGTGTAACGATGCTTTTATATGTTCAAAATGAGCGCTGGGTTAATGAACGAATACGTAGTACTGTAGTTTTCATATTTCTTTGGGGGAGGTTCAATCTGTTCTACCGTGAAGTTACTACCGTGGATACTGATATGCTTTATTTCGAGGAACATTGCTCGTGCGAGCCGAAATATCTCGCGAAGATTTAGACAAACTTAATTTACAGACGCTGAAATGTGATTCGGAAGGGAGATACTTCAAAAAGTAGCTAAAATTCAGCGCGTCAATTAAGGGTTGAAATAAGCGGCACAGTGACATCGAAACCAACGATAGCCGAATGTTTCCAATAATATTACGCGAATATCGCTGTATCTTAATCCGCTAATTGCGAAATTGCACGGCTATAAATGCCGTCCGTAAAAATTCAGCGATATCGTTAAAACGAATGTCTAATTGCAGGGAAGTTCAATACCGAGAAATGCATACGGAACACAATATACATACACACGCCTCTTCAGAACAAATAGTATCCCCCTGCTTGCAAATATTCCAGATAACGAAATTGCGCCTGGGATTGCTTGCAATTACCCAGGTAACCCCCCCCCCCCGCCCCAAAATTACAAGCAATTAAAGAAACTGTAACCATGTAACAAGTAGCTGGTTATCGGTAACCGGTACCTACCAAACGTTAGACGCTGCGCGTCTCATAAGGTGAACGAAATCATTTCGAGCTGCGGCTGCGCGGCACGATATCAGAGATAACGATGTGTCTTCCCGCGTGGCTGAGTTTCTTTCCGACGAGGTGCTAGGTTCGTTGATCCAACAGCGCGCCCGGAGGATCGGTATCATGGGAGAAACGCGCGTAACCACGGTCACGGTGTACTTACTTATTCATTTGGCCGTTTCGTTAAGCCTTGCTTCTCGTGTAAAGTTCGCAAGCTATGATTTTCCTTCATCGATAAACCAGTTCGATCGCGTACGGAGCACGCACTCCGTTACGATTTCTTCGCAGATTGTGCACGAGCTTTCTACAGGGGGGGGACACGAGGCACGTCGGAGTGGTTGTCGTGATCGCGAACGTTAACGAGCCGCGATCGCGTGTTAATTCGTGGCAGCGTTGAAGCCGGGAATTCCAATATCGCGATGAAGCTTGACTTTTTCCAGAGAAGTTGTTTACATATCGCATCCATCGACGGGAAAAATAATCGGCGAGTCGCTGGTCAATACGATCTCCCGTGGCCTTAAACCCTGGCGATCGAAAGGAACGGGCAATTTTTCGTCTCGTGGACGTTTCTTAGAGAACGAATGTGCAATGGGTCATTGTAGATGAGGCTCGAATTTGTAACTCGACAGCTTTCTACAACGATAGACATTTGTTTGTTTTTTTTACTGCTTAGGAGTGTTAGTATATCCGGTGTACGAACAATTGGGGCGTGGGGAAAGTTTTAAAAATATGTGCGATAGCAATTTTTAACGAAGACTCGTTTCGCGTTTATTGTGGCCTAGTCTCAATGGATTTGTGAAATATCCACCGTTTGTTAGGATTATCGTGTGCTTGCAAATAAGGGCGCAAATAAACCTTATCGAGCGGTCGAGGGCAATCGAATAAGCATTAAATCGCACGGTGTAGGTACATATTGCGCCGAGGAGTTCGTCGTGAAATTATATTTATTACTCTTCATCGAAGCAATACCACTGGTAGTATTAAAACTAAAGTAGTGACGCCTTGGTCCACATTTGTATCGTATCTACCATTTTTATACTTCGTCACAATTTCGCCTTCCCATTCCTCGATCTTGTATCTCTGTAACATAGCATGTACTGCACCGATTGCAATGTCCTAATAATACTCGCGCATGAAAATAATAAATACCCAACATACGGTGGTCTTAACAAGTGAAACAAAAAGTCGTACATGATTATTTAGCGAAAGATTTAATACCAAATTTACTTGCACAATGTTTCACGTACACCGCTAATAATACGAGCTTTTAATACGAGCCGTGTAACTCCCAACTGCAGATATAATCGTATCCTTAATGCACTTTGAATGCGAGATTAAAATGGTCGACCTAAATATTAAAATTCTCTAGATGAACTAATTACCGCCTCTTAAATATCCGACCAACAAGGTAAATAACTTACCTCAATCTACCGGGGTTAAATCGAGGACCGTTGAATGTCGCGGAATTTCTTCGCGAAACGCGGTTACAACGGGCAGACTAATTCCAGTCGCAATCGTAACTAACAATCGTCCCTAATCGAGAAGTTACGCGATAGTGTGGCGCGCACAAAGGCCGCGCGAGGAAAGAGAGACGTCCGGTCGATTTGTACAACTCCGCCCTTCGGCTCACCTGAAAAGATCGTTAATCTTCAAAGAGATGATAGTTATATTGTCCTGTCACGGATACGGAGGATTGTCGTTCGCGGCCGAGTGAGGAGAAACGGAAGATAATGCCGCGAGAAAACGTTCCTTTTTTCGCGTGTCGAGATGTAATTTCAATAAATCATGGATAAGTGGTCGGGTGGTGGGTTTACGCGGGTGGGACGAAGCGAAGGGCGGGGTGGCAGCTTGCGAATTCGGTATACCACGATACCGGGGTATCGTTGGCGCTGTGTTGGATTAATTTATCGTCGTGCCATCATTTACACGTACGACGTTTATTTTTTTTTATTTTCCTCCTCTTTCCACGGGAACGTGCCCGCGGAACGACGATTGAACGAGACCTACGGGAATATCTTCTGATTTTCCAGCGCGATTCAGCTTACCCGGTATAATCGGGGTTTATATCCGATGGAAATTTCCAGCGACGCTGACAAGTTCGTGCGGCGTGGTGGATAAAACAATTATCGTTTCATGTATTAACGGCCGATGGAGGAAAATGGGCAGGTTGGTGCGACGCGGCTAGTAATTCAAACGTTGGCGAATCGACTATGCCAGTACGGATAGAAGGATTATAGGGAATCTGTTAAAATTGAGGATAAAGTTATTATTCTGTTTCAAATGTTCTCGTCTGCGATAACATTTTCTTTTTTAAACGATGATGTGTATTGCGTTTGTTTAGACAGCCAGCAGAAACGGTTCCTACGTTAACAAAAGTAATTTGAACATAAGCGAAGACACTTAACCTACGTACACGGTCTCAGAGTTAATATGATAATTTAGTTTTCTTTCAGTTCCAGCCAAGCCATTAATACATATTCATTATTAATGTTAATATATAAAATACCTGAATTCCTCTTTTCAAACCTCCGCTGTCGATTATAATCGCGTGGAGCATCTTCGAGGCAGAAATTAATTTGAGATAGTTCAAATTTACATATATTGCTGTCCAATTATCGCGAACCAGAAAACCACTGTATTTCTTATGCTCCTTTAGTTATTTCTCTGCGGGCCAAAGAAAATCTGTAGTACAGCGTTTTCTAAAATGTTAATGATATATTTTACGTTGCAACAGAGCACAGCACACGAATGTTATCATATCTTTCGTCGAGCATTGGACACGACAAATCTTAACACGTTTAGCGAAATTTTTCCCTGTCAGGGATGTAACCACTAGTCACTAGGTTGTGGATTTCATTAAATAACTTAGCTGATTATTTTAACGTTTTACGAATTGCTGCCAATGATATGCTTATTTCGCTCCTGTTTCGAAAAATTCAATTCATCAGCACGATCCTTTTCGCTTAACACGGCGCACGATATTTATCTTAAAACATGCATATTATCTATAATGTATACTGTGCTACCCCTATCTGCACTGAACTGTATTACTGTTTACAGGAGCATAACTAATACTTCGCCCCGACTATCAAACAGTCATTGATTCTTCGTACTAGCTGCACCGTAATGTCTACTATGGTTCGGCTTTCGATGCCTTGAGCACGATGAAATGACATTCGTCGTTGAACGAAGTAAACGACCGTTTGTACGGGCGGCAACAAAGCCCAGCTATATCACGGATCGCTGATCTTATGTTAACCCTCGGCGAAGAGTCCAGATTCCGCCTACGGAGTATTCAATTTGTGCGGAGCGAATTGCAGATTCTCACCGACTGCCCGCGGGCTTATTATCGCACTTTGCCGGTTCGGAACATCGAGCGAAATTGCTGCTTTACCAGACTCGATTCACCGTGCCCGATGATTTCGGGGCCCGATTCGCACAAATAAAACGTAATCGTTCGATATCCTTCGTATCGGTTAATTTCCTCCCCTTCGCGGGCATTCGATTATTTCGCGAGCTTACACTCCATCCCATGATCGACGCTCTTGTCTGTCATTACAATATTTCCAATTATCGTTCGCTTGCATTCGGAGACAATCGGCCACGGTTCATTATCAAAATGATTCGTGCGTGTCACACTTTTATTTACTTATTCATATATGCCACGTTATTAATTGGAACATTGCAACGTATAGGAGTACGTGGATATTGAAAGGGATAAAGAACTTCGTTTGTCACTATAATTAATGATCGAGAAATAGATACTCGGTAATCTATAATTCAAATGTTTTGCATAATTCCCGGAAATACCTTATATACGGCACGTTAAATGAAACGTTAAGGTATCTTCGAAAGGTTTCATTGACGAGCAGCGAACCGAGGGTCTACTTTTGGCATTCTTGAAAGCCAGACTCGTGACAAGATTGAAGAGTGGGAACGATGAATTGTCACTAATTGATCGTCCCGGGGAAAAGACGAAACGATCAGCCAACTCCTCAAAGGAGGGGGGAGGGGGATGGAAGGGTTATTAAAAATACCCTGAAATATCCGACGGATTAAATCGTCTCATTTGCATAAGATACGGTCACCGTAAACTCGAATTTATGGATATGCGAACGTATAGATTCGAGACCGAGCAGGATAACTGCTAATAAAGGCTCATCCTGGCAGCAAATAATGAGAGGATCCCCTGGGTGGTGTGGCGCCACGATATGCGGCTAAATATCTCGCATAAGCTTATACTATATGCAACATTATTGCAGCCAGATACGTTGTAAACATTCCTTAACCGATGCACCCCGGTCTCTTACTCGTGTTTACTCGGCCGCCTACACAATTTGACTTTGGAGTGCGAGCAAACTTCCAAGGATATTGTATAGCTGGCAGGATTATATCTTCTTGGTAACGGACCGAAGAAATGAATGGACAGCTTCGTTTCGACGTAAATGTCGAGAGTTGGTACGATGACAAGATTGTCAGAATCGTAAGTTACGTTTGCATCTTAATTTCACCCTACGAGGTAACCCTGTTCAGGAACCTATGATGCTGTTACAGCGCGTATATATTTTCTAACAGCTGTACGAAGCACCGCGCGATTGAAATCGAACTGCGCGAAGAATAACGAGAAACTTTCTCAGCGTTGTTTCATTTAAGTGATCGGATTGAACAGATGAGATACCGTTGTTCTAACAAACAACGCTGAACGTCTTAAAAATAAGTTGCGAGACGTGTAGCGAACTGCCGCACTTATTTGGAAGCAATGACCGATCCAAGACAAGCATGATACTTTCTGGTGACTTTCCTACTCCCGTTTAAAGCATTCATACACTATTAACACAGACGGAATCATGTACTCTACCGACACCCTCGCCGGTCATGCCCGCGCACACGCAAACAGGAACTTGTCAACCCAAAGGAGGCGCACGCTTCGCAGCAGCTTGTTTGCATTAGGCCGCTCGCCCAGGATATTACGTAAAGTCAGAAAAATGCCGGACGAAAGCAAAGTGGACAGCTGGAGGACGCGACAAAGGGTCCACAGCTTTTCACCTCGAGCGTAGCACTCGAAGGCATCGTTCGTCCGTGTAATTAACAGCGAATATAATTACGTGGCATCTCGGACGACACCAGGCTACATTATACCCATGCATTTTGACTGTACGCTCCAATGTCGTATTATTTTCTTTTCCTTTCCCCTTTTTTCTTGATTAACCAAGAATTTGATATTCTGCTGACAAATTGGGAAGTTGTGTGCCGCGAGCTCACCTTTTGCGAACTTAATAATTTTCACTCGCACGCTTCCTTCGTGTCCCGGTGTTTCTTTTTATACTGGGTCCGGCAGTGTAGCGTGTCGCAAACGGTCGCAGGGTGAATCCTTATGAAAACATAGGAGGAAGAAAAGGAATAACACTTCTTCGTTTCAAACAATCGATCCCTTCGGAATGGCCATCGCTATCGGCAATATAATATAACCTGACCGCCGCGATGATCCTGTAAACGTAAAACCATCCCCGTTAAGCGTCTCCATCCTATCGAACGTACCCGCTTACTGAAAAACAATGCACTGGACAATATTCAATTAATTAGTAACGAGTGAACCGTATTTTGACGATCTGTAGCGACGCTTACGCGATCGCGGCGCAGAAACGTATCGCGTGGTTTAAACCTTCGGATGGGCAAGCGAAGGGAAGAGAGCCGGCACAAGGAGCACGGAGAAAGGTTATGGCAGCGAGGGCTGCTGAAGCACAAATCAATT
The DNA here is from genome assembly GCA_948146005.1 of Nomada fucata. Classification (NCBI taxonomy): domain Eukaryota; kingdom Metazoa; phylum Arthropoda; class Insecta; order Hymenoptera; family Apidae; genus Nomada; species Nomada fucata. The sequence continues at coordinate 14,832,571 of OX411275.1, forward strand.
AGTGGGGGGCCTCGGGCTCTTCGGGCACCAGAACTACCCTTTCTCGGCCGTGCAACCCCGGATCTCCCTTCTTCTCCCGACGTAACGAGTTACCCTGGCCTTTCAATGCGTCTGTCCCTTTCCCTCCTGCCTGACCTCTCCCTTTCTCTTTCGCCGCACTCAAGGTAGCCACGGCGAATACAGATTGCGTTTCAATCTATACGCTAACGAGTGTTTAGTGTTTACCGAACCGCGAGCCGACCGCCTTTGCTTTGGCCACAATTTCCCGTTGGCCCTGTCTACAATAAACGGGGTGGATATGACCGTCTCTAACGGTGCACTGTCTTGAGCCGTGCTTGATTCTCGATTCACCATTGATACGTGCACTGTTATCCTACACCGTCGCGAGAAAGTCGATATACTTGGGAAACATGCCGGTTACTATTTTTTTTTAAAGAATATTTATCGAAGCTCGTTTAGTTTGCTGAACGGTCTTGAAAACCGTCGTGAAAAAGTTTTCACGGACGTTGTTATGCAACACGGGCATCGTTATGTAGTTAATTACGGCTCATTCGAAATTAGGCGATTTTTTCCACGTAACAAACGAAGGTACAACGATTTCTGAGACTTTCAGAAGGGGGAACTTTCATGCCTTCGAACTGCAGGCCACGTGACAAATTTATACGTCGACAAAGATGCGAAATTCTTCGGCAAAAATGCAATACGATGTACACGCGTCTCCGTGAACTATCAAGAGACGAAGAAAGGGAGATTCGTGCGAAAATTGAAAACATAAATCGAGCCGCGAATGTGACGCAATTCTTGGGCAGTTGTTCGAGCGCATTGAACCACTTTTCAGCCCGAAGACGCGAAATACAAATGTCAGACCGCAACGGCAAAAAGGTCGAACCGCCACGGCAGCCCTTTTCATTCGTAGAATTTGAAACGGGATTTATTGTCGAAACAGTCAGCCACGGTTCAGGCGGCAACGACGTCGCCGGTCACATCGGCGGCCGTTGAAAATTTCGAAAAGCGGTGATCGATAGAACCGCGAGCGTAGGAACGCGCATAGAGAGCGAAACAAATGCCGCCGCCTCGAATTTAATTACAGGAGTATTTTATCGGTACGAAACCATTGGTCGCCCATTCATCCGTCGTTCTGTCGGTGTTCACGTCCGGGTGCGTCTGGTATTTCGAGGGCAGCGCCTGTTTCGCCCGGTGCCGCTCGGCGGCGGCATAGGGCCGACGCTTGCCGGTCCTCGAATATTTATGGAGGCCAAAGTCAAATTAGTGGCGTACGGCGTGCACCTTTTGATTAAGTATCTGTTAACTAAAGGTAATACTTAATAAAGTAACGCTGATTTAGTGTGGGCCAGGGACGCGCGGCATCGACCGATCGTTCGTTTTCCCATTCAAAATAAAAATTCGATATTTATGGGCCGTGGGGGCCCCATAAGAGCGCGGGCAACCGAGCAGCCTATGGCGATATGCCGATGGGATCCGAAGGATTCACCGCGTGAACCGAACGCCGCGAATGTTCTGCTCGCCTTGAACGCTGGTATCTGTCGCTTCTATTTCTTCGTTTCTGCGAATACTTCTCTGTGTATACGGTGGCGAACGTGGCGATTTTCAAGGGAGACAAACGGACACAACCTGTGACTGATCGCTTGTGTACGGGGAAGGATGGTTTGCTTTCCTTTGTTATTGAATTTTTATTCGGGCCAGCCGATCGCGACGCAAGTTTAGAAATTTTGTCGTTGCGTCCTGCGGATATTGGAAATTGCTGATCAGTGGCAGTAGTAGGTTGGACGATGGCTGAAACGAGCACTTATTAATGATAGAACACGGAGAACACTGCCTGGTCGACGCAATGCCTTTGCAATGAAAACAAGCGTTTCCGGAAAGTGCTGCAACGCGTAAAATTCTTCATAGATTTCGTGTGAATACAAAATTACACCAGACCTGCAATAAATCAAACATGTAGGAACGCAGTTGCTATTCTTCCGCGCTTCACTAGCAGAATGCAACACGGCGTTGTTTTTCTAATCTCGGACACAGCGAATTAATCCCTTCAGAATTGCTGCACGTATAACTCGTGAAATAAATTGAACGCTTGTGCTATTTGAAAAGCGTTCCAATTAATGTTCCTTTTGCGGTTAACTGCTCAGCACCTGAATCCGGACCCAAATTGAAACGCGCGCTTCTAGAGCATAGAGGAAAAACCGGCCGCATTTACCCCATGGATTTGTATTGTGGGAACGGAAAGCTTCGTATCACGGATCTAAGATCGCCGCGATCGGCTTATGAATTTGCACGGGACAGAAACGTTCTTTTTTTTGTTTTTTCATGAATCATCGCCCCCCTCCCCCCCGATCGAATCTCCATAAGGGCGATACTTTGTTGGTTCGCGATGCATCCGAATTGTTTTACTCCTTTGCGAAACGAAAACGGTGCACATAAAATCAGCATATACAGAAAACCCGCAGCCTTGAAATGTTTCAGTTTACGTTCAAACGGACTTCGCCTATAAATACATTGATTAATGCCCGCGTCGCCTCGCATTTCATGCGTTCTCGGGGTTGGCGGGCTCGCGAGAATACGGTTGCCAGGCAATTTAAGACGCATCGAAAAACGCAACGGTCAGTTTGGGGGGCGAAATTTATGCTCGTCCGCCAATGCATCGCCACCGCTTTGGTTGGTCGTCAATAACCACCGTCCGCCGATACGATACACCTCCGGGGCCTTCTTCAGCCAGCGAATATCCGATTGCAATTATTTCTTCTTGTTTGCATACTTCGCTCGAATCCATCCGGTTGTTCCCAGAAGTCATTGATATTCGCGTAATCGCCGGAACGGCGATACCGAGATCGTATCGGTCCACGAAAGTGACGTAAATCGCTTCGGTGCAATGACTGTGCTCCGAATACATATGCGGATACTGTCCCCTGACCCATCTTCTCGCGGTGGAATCTTCGTAACGCGGAGGGGCGTTCGAAATTCTGAAAATAATTTCAATTCTGCAAAGGTTCGTGCCCGGCGAGCCAGTTCTCGTTGAAAATAATGCGGCGAGAGGTGAAGTCTGTATTTCTCTGTATTTGTCTTCCACGGAATATTCAATGGAATACGATAATGAAACATATTTACCCTTTCGATGTTTTACGACGAAAATTCCATCTTTCTGCAAGCTGGTAGATATATTTTTTTGTGGTTCTGTTGCGATGTTTAGTATATGTCCAAAAGCTTGTGCTAATCCTATAAAGTAAAATGAACACAGTCGTCCCAAATAAGGGGAACTTGGTTAACTGTGAACCACTTATTACAAAAGTGTGCAATCGTATTTCAGTAATGAGGGTGCATAGGAAGCTGTTCCGCTGGGGTCCACAAGAAAAAAACGAAAGGGGACCATCCGCGACCATAAATGACATATCCGCGACGACGTCGTTCGCGTTTGCAAATTGCCTCGATACTTCTTACTTTCCATCCGTAGCCAATGTTCGCGGAACTCGATAACGTGTCGACCGTCGAAGGGCAATTGCCCCGCGATAAATCTCGATCGTCTGCATCGATCGGGGGCCAAGAAAAAGGACGAGGCAGTTACCGTGCGTCGCGTCGCTGCGGCCCGCCACGGCGGAAAGATAACAGACACGCCAGGAACATTGCACGAAACGCCCGTCCCCGAATCGGATCCTCAAGTAACCTGAACGCGGCGGAACGAAATCTCATTCATCTTTCGTAAAGGAACTAGCGGTGTTACATTGGTGTCCCATCTCGAACAAGGCGATCGTGCGCCCGGGCGGGAGAGGACGGTGGCTTAGGTGTATTTCGGTCTGCGGCGATAAAGCATTTTTATGTCCTTCCTGGCTGTTTGATTTCGAGATTAGCCGGGAATTTTGGGCGAACCCGCATATCACCGTGATTTACGTGGAACCGGCGTTTGACCAGTGGCGCGAGGAAGGAAGGGAGGGGGCGCGGTCGGGGTAGCGCCCCGCTAAAGGTAGAATTCTCTTAAATTTCAAATTTATACCCGACGCGCTGTCATAATCTTGATTCTGACACCAGGCCGCGAAGCTATTTGTTCGTTCGCTCGTTCCACGCCGGCACGGTGGGCTTATTTGTCAGCCGGCTCGCGTGAACCCGAAGGAAACCAGGGAAAAAGGAACGCCGAAACGTTGCCGGGAGCGTGCAACGCGAGCGTGTCGCGAAACCGACGACAAATTGGGCCTATCGTACTGAAACAAAAGGACAACCGGTGGTCAAGTGCGCCACCGATACCGAAGAGGATCGCGTTGGCACCTGCACGAAAGCGATTCGTTTATCTTTCCCCGGAGCCGCGGACAGGTTTAAGGAGTCACGAGACTCTGCCGAGGGGCATCTCGAATACTCGACAGCTCAAACCTTGCGACACGATTCTGCACGAAACGCGTAGAAAGAACGATACATCCTAGAGCGTTGCGTTTTTGCGTATAATGACTAGTTTTCGCCAGGTGTCATCCGAGGTGGGACGACGGTAAGATCGCTCCAGCGCGTGATAATCGTTCGCGGAAGTTCTCACTGCCGGTTACGCGGATCGGATAATTTAATTGACGGGAAACGTCGATTTTGTGGGCCACGAGGAACAGTCGTGGTGGACACGTTCGATCGGAATACCTTAGGTCGAGGATATTCTAGATGGCACGGAGGGGCACTGGTTGCCCTCCCGGTGCGAGAACGATTTAAGGCCTACTGGTTAGGCCCAACTCGCTCATGGTGGTCTATATCAAGACAGAGGACCCACTCGATATCATCCCGACTCCCTATATATGTAGTTCTTACATCGCACGGTACCCCTTTCCATCGTAATTCAATATTTTGCTTAATAACGTCCGTATCCCCTTTCTCTCCCCTATAATATCGTCGCTGGGTTTGCCAATACCTCTCTTTGTTGCAAACGCGACAAATATTTGCCTCGTAGGAGACAATAATGTATCACCGAATTCTTCGGAATCATGTTTCCCGTGGAATAGTTGTTACATAATTAATCGCGCATTAGCATTCGATTCCACGGTCCCGTATTCAGGTGTCCAGGGGAATTTATGGCGAGTTCCATTTGCCTACATAATGATAAATCAGCGACCAATTAAATTGGCCAAATTTATAGACGACGCCGACACTTTCGCGATATCGCAGCCTTGACGCCAGTAATTTGATCAGCGAGATTTTCGACGGGTAAGGACGTAGGTGTATCGCAAGTCCCCCAACGGAATGATGGTTATCGACGTGTATACGATTTCTTGGATCTTTCGAGTACCTGTGCACCGAATAAAAATGGATCTGCGTTAACCCTGGTTACCGAAATACACCGACAATGTCAAATATTTCCCTTGCCTCGCGTTCACAGTGTTTACATGTAAAGATGCACTTTCACTATATAATCGAATGATATATCCGTTTCTATTGGTGTTTCGAGTCTGTGAGAACATCTTGGATTTGACATTTGTTAAGATAAATGTCTGGATATATTCGTGCTTGGCGTTACAAAATATAATCGTCGACATCGAACGATTTCCAAACTCTCCAAGTTCCCGGCACATTGAGATTTATGATGCCCGTTAAGTCATCTGTTTGTCTCTCATTTCGAATAATATTTAAAAGTCATCCGGGCGACCGAACGTTTTGGAAAATTTCAAACGTGGCGGCGCGCACGGGGATGCGAAAGGACTTCTGCAGGAAACGCGTAATGATTCAGGATCCAGGTTCGGATCCTTGGCTCGCGAGCATGGCCAATTGCCGTCGAACGACTACGTTCAGCGAGCTAATTCAATCTTCGCATGTGCTAATTTAATGTTCTTGCTTACGAACTTAATTGAATGTAAGTCTCGCGAGATGCTAGTTCCTATGAAACAGGTGTCCCGTGATTTATCGCGAACACGGTGCCCGGTTTGACCGCGTTTGTGAACGTGAGAGATGGGAGCACAAACGCGTTTAGCGATCACGCAATCATTAATTTTAATGACGCAGAGTCAGCGGCCTTTTTTCTCTTCTTTCCGGCAGAGGAGAAGCTCTGATTTATCGCGCGGTCCGAATGAAGACTTTGAGTAGTTTCGCCGCGGAGTTGAATCTGTTTTCACCTTTGGAGATGTGAAATATTGTCAGCGTACAGTCGTTAATTCGCCACCAATTAATCCTTATCGCTGCCTCGGCGCTTCATCGATCCACGGTGAAAGGAAAACCTGAATATTAGTTTCGTGCTTCGAACGTCAATGCGAGTTTCAAGCTTCTCCTGACGTACGTAGACGGAAGGCGTCGGGGGGAGCGGGGGCACCGTTTCTCCTCGGCCTTTCTTTAGGTCTCATCGAAGAACAGAAACAAAAACGGTCGCAGCCCCGCGAAATGTATGTTACGAAAATTTTCTCTCGTCATTAGCACGGTTTGATACGCGTCGCGAGGAGTGGTGTAACCGCTTGATCCGGCGGCATTAAAAGTCAAATGCAACAGATCCATTCACCGGCCATAATTACTCCGGGGACGCACAGTACGGCACCCATAAAAGCGGCGTTATTAAAAATCTTAAATGTCTATTAATTACTCGCCGTTATGCCCGCCGCACGAAGAACTGTATAAAATGCATTTAATTATCGCACGCACTGAATGGGGGGAAATCAATGGGTTTCCCTGTGGTAAAGCGGCGCGGCGGCGAGTGCTTTTTTCAAAACCTCAATTTGTTGCTTCCACCGTTCACCCTTCAAGGCAACCGCCCCTTTCCTGTTACCTGGCCCTTCTACACCCTCCCTACGGAGGCCGCCGGTAATGAGGGCGACACCTGAATCCGTGATTACATCACGGCAATGAAAAGTAATTTGTCGATTCACGGCACGATGGACCGGTTCGATACCGCTCCTGCAATTTTCCACTTTTCACGAGTGAAAAGCTCCTAGCCGCCGCGCTGTTACCACTACCACTGCCCGCCGGCATAGGGTGGGCTATACTTTTTTGCTCATTAACGCGGGCCCAACGATTCGTTCGTATTTTTATATCGATGCCATTAATCGGCCACGCTGAACGTCCACTTAAAAATGTTATTAATTATTCGAAACGTAAATTGCTTCGCTTTTAATTCGTGAATGGTTATGTTGTGCCTCGATGGGTTCAGCAGGGCCTGTTTGCAAGGCAAATAAAATGCACTTTAGTCCCCCACGCGAAGTGCATTTAAATGAACGACAATGAAAGGTGTACAATGATGCACGTATATTTCACAGATAGGGCGCAACGATTGCACAGTTCGGATTATTGAGCGTTCGACTTGCGATTGTTCACGATGGCGTGCGACATCTTCCCAAATTCTCGATTAACGTCGATGTAAATTCTGAGATCATATTTTCGTAAAACTCGATGCACCGCGTTCAATGAAGCCAACGGTTGCGATTTTCTAATACTTTCCAACATTTAGTTTTCTGTGCGAGCACTGCCGCAAAGAGAACTTCGTGGTAAAATTTCGACGGGAAATTATAGAGGCGAATTGTTCGTGTATTTGTCGAACGAACGAGGAGAAAGAAAGACTCCTGGCGTTTACGGGACGAAGTGACAGCGGAGCTAGCTTTTAAAGGTGTCACTCGAGGATCGCGGTTCTCTGCAATAACTCTGAAAGCTTCGGTGACCAAACGTTCACGATACGTCCAGCGGCGTTTCTTGTATCTGTCCCTCGTGCGCCTCGTGCACGCATATACACACGTGCACCCACACGAGCGGCCACCAACATATATCTTCCCTGTGTATCGTCCAAAGAGCAGAAACTCCAGAAGTGTCACAAGGAACGAACTTGGGTCGCTCGACCTGGGGGTTCGGGGACGATACCGCTTACACATTGTTGACCCTTGGCTGATATATCGCTCTCTTCTACTGGCAAGTGGTTCTCATTGTCAATTTCACGTATCGACCAATCGATTTCGTCGTCCGGATACCTGCCAATCTTTCGACCGGTTCGATAATCCAGTCAAACCGGTGGAAAAGTGTGTAAAAGGGCAGAAAATTATTCGAGCGTTCGATACTACTACATTCGCGACATGAATCGTCGATACAGACGCATCTACCTTAAGGTACTCGAGTGAACGATTTAATTACCAAAACCGGAGCAATAAACGCCGATATGACTGACAGATACCTTCAGATTCCCGTAAAACGAAAACTTCCAATTCGCCAACACTTGTAAAGGCGTGCCGCTGTTTCATCGAATTACCGTCGCGTCAGGCAAAGCGTACCGCGTCGCGACGAACCCGGTTACGTTCCAAGCGGCCTGTCGAATTCCGCGAAGGTACCAGCCGTGTATCGCGTCCCTAACGCGCGCGATTAAACTCCATCGTGGAAAAATTATACCGATTACCGGAGGTGGGAAATTTACGGCGCCGGGCATCGAAATCAGGGGGTTGGGCGCACGCAACCGACTGATCATTAAATTGAGAACCAATATTGGCAAGGTTCTGTGGCGCAGCTGCCAGGAACATAAACATACAAGACTCGCGTAGCTTGCTGGAAGGGCCACCGATGTAGATACATACATATATATGTATGCCGGGAATACGGTGTAAGAGCGGGACGTGGCCAGGCTCACGGTGCAAAGCACTAATTTGTAACCAAGTTGTCGCCCTGGTTTGACACTGCAGTAAATACGAGGGTGATAGCGTTGTATATCACTGGGTCACCACTACTACCGCCGTCGCTCTTGCACCGTTGCATCGGGTACGAAGTGGCTAGAAAATCATACGGACTCTGTTGTGCGTACCTCGACCCCTGCAGCCCCCCTGTATCGGACGACCCTTCGATGCCTGCTTAGGTACCTAAATCCCAGATGGCTATCACGCCAAGGTTGCTCGATCCTCCTTTATGTATTGTACACACGGATGTTGAAGGAGAGGCCTAGAGACTTGTACATTCGGACAATCGTGGTTGTGTAATAGATACCCGGTGTATCTTTTAGGTGAAACGTTACAGTCCTTGAGAATCGTGGTCTCGAGGATTCTGCTTTGTGGAACACGCTCTGGAACATTTTGTCCTCGAGGAAAGTACGCGTCGGGGTCAGTATGGGACTTTGCGTGGCATCGCCGTAGGTCGTGTGGCTAATGGATCGAATGGAAATAAAATATTGGAGGAAAGATTTGTTTTTCAATTAACTTACTCGCGATTATTGTGTTAGGGCTCGATTCTTTAACCTTTTTTTGTCTGCGTTAGATATATTGAAGTCGCATTGCGTACAACGCACCCAAATTTTGGTGGAGGTACTAAAATTATGGTTGACAAAAATGGGGTTTTGAAACAATTGGAATTCAAATCTTCGGGCACGAGAACACCCTCCGTGGTTGAATCGGCAATTTCAATATTCCGTTTAATCTTCGTTTCTTCAGAACTTCTTTAATTACTTGCGTATTTGTTTCTGCTCATCGAGTCGAAGCATAAACGGAATATTACTTCGCAGTAGTCTCACAAATTTTAATTATTCGACCTTTCGTGACCTTGATGCGATGCCGTGCAGCAGGTCACTGTATTCACCGTTAAAGTGGCTATCGTTTTCGAGTAAATAAAATATATGAGCCTATTAAACAAAATTTCAGCCTCGTGTATTCTCTATGCATCTACATGTCAAAGATATAGTTACGCAAAATTAACGCCCCTCCCCCTCTCTCTCTCTCGAGGCCATTTAACTTTGATCTGAAACATTTTTTAATATCATCCAAAACAAACGACATGTATATATTTTGCTGCCGTTTAACGGATTTCAATTTCTGTTTTCCCCCGAAAATGATAGTTCTCAAAAGGGCCCGGCAAATTTGCAAGAGCACCCTGTTAGTTAACCAAATTATCTCCGTGATTTGATTATGTGGTAAAAGCGAGGTCTGGTTTGGCTATAATGTTGTCAACCGCCAGCTCAAAACCACTGTCGCCGTCAGTACAGGAAGCCAGGTAGTTGCACACTAAACACGGCAACGCGTACGTACACGTGCACACACGGTGGCGTGCTTTGCCTTGTATTCGGAAAATGTTAAGAACGCTAATAATATTCTCCTGTTCGCAGTTCGCTTTCGGCGCGGATCCTGCTCGACGCTATCACCCGTTCGAGTAGAACTCGATAATGTGTCCAAACCGCTGTCGGTTTATCGTTTAATTTTAGTGTTGCGCTTATTCGATCTGCAAACGCTATCGGAATGCCATAACACCGACGAGGAGGGAATTCTTGGCAATTAACTATTCGCCCAAGGCTCGTGCATCACGTGAGACATAACGGAGATAGTGAGTTTCTCCGAACGACGACGATTTAACGTCCACGATCGTTAATCGTGCGAAGAAGCAGTCGACCAATCGTTGATTGGCCCGAATAAATGTATTCCGCCGCAGCTTTCTCGTGTGTTGTCCAATGGAATTTAATGTTTACTGTTTCTCTTCGTTGTTTTTGTGGTAAATTGTAATAATCCTGGCGGGATCGCGTCTTTAAATGAATCTGATCCTTCGTTTAATTGAATTTTATGAACTTTATGTTCTCCATTGCCTTTAGCCCGCACGATGGAATGGGTCGTCAATGACTTCGTTTCGTTCGAAGACGCAAAGTAATAAAAGAACGAACTTGGAACCGAACTACGATTGTTAATATTGCACAAGAACCGTGCTTCCTTATGCCTATGGTATACTGTACTAACAAAGTAAAAAGCGGGCCTCTGGGCAAGATTATTTAATATAAATTATTCTTCATTTTTGTTTTACAAAACAGTCAAATTCCTGTAGTGATCAGTGCGTTCTTTGACCAATCTCTTCTTTGTTTCTACGAATAATGGTGTCACAGGACACGTGTGTTGAAAAAAAGACTGTTAAAACATATGAGAGAGGAGTATTGCGAGATAGAGAAAGTAAGTTGAAAATATTTCGAATATCTGTAATTCCCTGAAGCAAAATAAAGTCAAAAGATATTATTCTTAGAGTACAGCGAGTTTACTACTTTAAATACGATAAGCATTTGCGTCATATGACTCGTCTAATGAATACAACATCAGTTACAGCTGTTTTAATTACTGATGATATCGGAGACCTTATTAATTCGTACGCTTTATACTTTTCATACGTTTTCTACAGAAACAAAACTGACAAGACCATTAAGTTATTCTGTAAAACTTTTTATAGCCTGTCTACACAAATGAGTTAATCACATTACATATTCGCAACACGTAAAGCGTCCATACATAATTGGTTACTAGCTGCCAACGCGGCGTTATTCCCAGACCTTCAATGACGAAATTTCATTTTGTTTCAGATATTATAATACAAATTTTTCACAACCTTTTCAATCTCACCCTTCTACAAGTTTCAATTGAATGCACGAGTCATGGGTTTTCCGGTTCAACATCTGTAGCAGCATAGTTACCTATCAGACTCGAAGTTTACACGCAGTACCTTAAAAGTACAGTGGTCGAAAACCATCGGTTCAACAAAGAGGATTATAAATAATTTAATTTCTATGCAAATCACGCAGCTAATATTTTATTTCTCAGACGAGAGCTCAGGGGTGTTTTATTTTTACATTTAACATCTTCCGTGTTTTCCAATTCACCTGAACTTAACAATATATATTCTTATAATACATTCTGAAGAAAATGCCGAGAAACCGATCTTTTCCGTCCGTCACGCCGTTGGCCAGTTCAAACGAAAATATTTAATCGCTCACCCGCGATTGTTACAATACATTTCACAATTCCGTCCCCATTTAGAATGGTGTTCGATTGCGAACATTTTCACGGAAAAAAGAAAACGCGCGCCCCGAATCATCGTTATTCCTACTTCCAAAAGACGCGAGGATAGCTTGGCCGTGTTCGTGACTGAACTTTTGACCGACTATCGAGCATTTATTTCATTACCCTTTCATTGGTTATCCAGGCTTCTGATCTGTTCCCCGGCTCTCCTTTATTGGATTACGTATTCTGTTATAATACTAGTTCGTTTCGAACAGTGCGGCTAATCGAATCTTGCAAGATTCATATCGCGCCGCGTTCTATTTTTCAGAGCCGATACCATCGTAGGTTCCGGCCAAAGATTTATTCCCCATCGCGACAGTGGCATGTACAATTCCTATTAACACGAAATGGAATGACTGTTCGATCATTATTTGCCGCGCAGTGCCGATGTTGTCGCCGAATCGATGGTATCGCCGCGTCCCCGAAACGGAGATCGATCAAATATTCATCGATCACGGGCGCTCCATTGACTTTCCAGAAAGCCGGAAATTTCATATTCCCGATGCTATCAGGGAAACCTGTCAATTAAACAGTGTAAATAACGGCTCCCTAGTAATATTGTAAATATAGTAAATACGGTGGAATAATGACACTCGACGGCTACTTTTGGCAGACGATCGTTCCCGTCTGGTCGCGCGATAGCGCGACAACTTAATAGCTTCAATTATCGATAAATAAGAGTGAGACACAGACATTTAATTACGGTTAATCGTCATATCCAGCTTTGTCCAAGGTTTACTGTTTTGTATGCGACACCTCCGTTATAAGGAAAAGTGAATTTACGCGCACCGTAAATAAGCTTCGCGTAAATCAGGAGAAGGTACTGTACAGTTTCGTAGATAAGCGTGTCGAATAATTTGGCGAGGCGTTGATCGAACGAATTTAAATCGTTCGACCGTGGTAACTGAATGGTTCCGTATCGATACTCGCCGAGTAATTGCAAACGAATTAGCGAGTGAACGTGCGCGAAGAATATTGTTCAACGATCGCAGCGCGTACAAAGTAGTCGAGCTCGTAAATGGTATGCAAACAAATAACAGCAGGGATACCGGCTAATGTAGCCGATCCATAATCAGCAGCAAGTCGGACGGTGAAGTGATCGATCGCAGCGTCGTAAGTCAATTAATTATCTCCGTTGCGATAATCAATAATTCGTTTACGATGATATTTAGCTCGACCGTACGAAGAAGGAATTTAGGAATAATGGCAACCAGTCGAACTCCTGACGAAACAAAAGGCCCCACTTTATACGAGCTCCGCGGCGACGAGAATGAATTGGCCATAAAATGCTGAAACGAGAAATCTTTCAGAGAAAATTGCCCGGCGCGTGCACCGCCGCACCGCTTAGAAATGCGTCCGACAATAGGCGCATGTATTTCCTTCCAATGTCGAAGGCGGACAGCCAGCGGAGCCGACGCGTCCCGAACGGCAACAGGAGCGAATCGTTCGACGAAGGAGGCGACCGCGTTAGGGCTGAGAATTCGTTATTAAAATTAATTATTCAGATCGGCAAAATGGCGATATAAGGCGCCGTCGGTGGCGGCCGTTTCGACGAAATGAATCGTAAATTGGACCCGTGCACGTCCAACCCCCGGGAGCGCATCCCTCCGGTGCTCCTTCCACGGAGGCTGCCACCGCGAAAACCCATGCCCCTAACCCTTTGTTCTTACCTATTAACCACCCCTGATTTATACACGATTGTTCGCCCCGGAGAACTTTTTTCATTTTATCCCTTTCTCCTCGGCCCGCGATCCTCGTTTCGACTCTTATTTCTCAGTGGTTTTCAACCGTGCCGTTGCTGCTCGTTCCGCGTGAGCGGATCCTGATTAACTTGTACAATCCCGGTCCACCCGTACGGCCTGCCGTGAATCTCTGATTTGCATGAGCAAGGAATTCCTTCGGTTTAAACCCCCTGAAGCCCGCCGCTCGCTCACCTCTTTTCCCCCCCAGCCTATCCGTTGCCCCGACCGCGTCGTACCTCTTTCTCTCCCGTTCCTTCTTCCTCGCCGCGTCTCTGTTCGACCACGGCTGAGCCACCGGCAATTCGGGCCCGAGTCCTATCGGGAGCGCATTTTAATGCGAGTCTAATTTTCGATTTAATTTCGGTAAAAATGATCCGGCCTCTTGGCCGATCCCGCGGTGCAGCTCGAGGGGGCGGGAGACGAGCGGCAGACTGATTCCAATACCCCGCTCCGCAACCCCAGCAAGCATCCTCCTCTTCTCCTCTCCGTTCGTCGTCGACGAAAGTTCTCCCCGTAAAAACCCATTTGCATAACGTTTCCGTCGCCTTCCCAGGATGGAAACGAGCGGACACCCTGCGGCTATACACCACCGCCACCCCTTCTACTGCCCACCCTCTCGTCGCGCTACTCCTGGACCGGGACGCGGCAGCGTACGACGCCGGCGAATTCCACCGTTGAAAATTTTCGCGATGAATCGCGGATGCGACGGGTATCTCTCGGTTTGACGGAAATTCTGTTCCTTTAGGCGCGCCCTTGGCTACGGCGGTAAAACGACGGGCCATTGGCGGTGCTGAACGTTTCGTATCGGCGTTAGGATATTTCGCGTGTCGATTGTACGGCGGAGTTTCAGGGGGGAGGGGGGGGGGACGAGTATTGCGCGGAAAACGGCGAAGAGCCACTGCAGGGAAAAAAAAGTGGCAGGGGTGTTGAAAACGCGGTGCGAGAGAACGAATAAAGTTTTATACCTTATATAAAAAGGTAAAGGGTTTCCCTGGCGCGCAACACAATTTGTAGCCAATATTATTTTATCGGCGTATATTTTTTAATTACTTCGCTTCAACACCCCTGTCCCTCGATCTTTGGTCCAGCGAACTGCTTTCTTATTAAGCGTATTCCCCCTCGAACACCCTAGGGAATCGGAGTTCAACCCTTTCCGGGCAACGGTATTTCATTCCGAGGATCAAGACGCCGTCGTACTTCTCATTTACAACGAACACTTTTCAGTATTCTCGTAAGTGATTTCTGCTTTTCAATGTTGGGGGTGAAGTTTTGTCGCCCGTTGTATTTCTTTTATTGTTTTCAATCGCTGGCGATAATATTGTGAGTATTGGTTTATCAAACGTAGAAAAATATTTGAAAATTATGTTCGAATTTAACTGACTGCCATGTAGCTTACAGTGTATGTAGAATTTTTCAAGAAATATAATAGAAACTGAAAGAAACGGTTGAATGTATAATAAATCTAACTGTGATTTTAATTTTGAACTTTTCCGTATCATCATTTCATTGTAGCGAAGAAGAAAAGAACTTCGTAGCATACTACATTTGATTTTCCTTTCTGTCCAATGTTCAGTAATAAAGTACAAGTAAAACTTTACAGCGTGTATATTACATGGAAAGATAAACCGGTGCGTAACAAAATTTGTTGCCAATACTATTTCATTGCCGCGTGTTTTCTTAATTATTATGCTCGAGCGAAACGCGCATTATATTTTAGACACGAGATAATACTCGACATCGTATTATATGTATTACAATTATCGCCCGAACGCCTTCAAATTTACTATTACAATTTGGGCATTGCGTATTTCATCTCTCCAATCGAACGAAATCCTTGTCGCATAACAGGAATAGAACATCCGCGAGGAAATCTCGGCAATTGTATTTGGGTGTTTGGCTTTACGCGAAGGCTGGCGCTCTTTCTTGCGGAACGCGAGGGAACAGCGGAAAGGGCTGTGCATCGCCATCCCCCGTCCGCCAGCAGATGTCGCAGATCAGCAACAAAAGGGTTGGAAAATGTATGCGCTAATAATCGAAGAAAAAAGTGTCCAATGAAAGAAATTTACGACTGTCGCTAATTAAGGAAAAGGGTACCGGCGGCTTGGCCCTTCGCGTTCCACGCGCACAGAAGCTCGTCCCGTCCGGAAGGATTAATTAATTCAAAATATATCAATTAAGAATAAGGTTTACTCTTCTAACGTCAGTGGTCCGCGACTCCCTTTCATCGCCGTTGTCCCCCCGTCCACGGCACACCGGCTTCTTTTTATTGCAAATTGGACGTGAAAAATGACGCCCTGATTAATCTCGTGGATAATTTAAAAACGAAGGGGTTGCCTGGTTAGCACCCCCGATTCCGGTGAGCGGGATAAAAATTCAAGACGTGAAATTGCCAATCAACGAGGGGTGAGAGCGGTGCGCGCCGGGAGAAAGGGTGGAAGGGGGGAACCGATTCGCAGGACGGTCGGCGAGTAATAACGTTAAAAAATTATCCCTCGTCTGAATTTCATCGGCTCGCTTCGACGCGCTCGCTTGGTCGCCTCCGCCTACGCGGCGAGTCCGTTACTTCGCCCTTTCTCGTCTTCTTCCCGCTTTTTAATTCGTGGCGCGAGTCAAGTAAGGGCTGGAAATAAAGGGAATAATGGTTCGCGTGCTGTTGAATATCCAACCCAGTCCATGAAAATGTTGTTCCCGGTTGTAAAAGCGAAATAACTTCCCCGGGAGTAAGCTTCGAATGGCTGACAATACGCTGGCTGTTTAAAAAAAAAAAAAAAAAGAAGAAGCACCGGATACTGGATACGTATCGCGTCACTTCGATGAAGCGCTGGTTATTCCTGAACGCGCGTTCGCAGCGTCAGGAGGGTATTTTCTTTTATATCGGGCACATGCGTGCACGCGTGTACGCGCGTGCACGGTTACAGTCATAAACGGTATTCGGAACGGGGAGAGTTGAAATATAAAAATTCAATCGAATCCGGTTGAAATAGATTGGAGGATTTCAACGATCGAGTAAAACTTGCGCCGGAGGCGAATTTCACGTGTCCTCCGCGCGGACGGATTAAAATATTACAGACCTGCTGGTAGAATAAAAGATGCGGGGCCGAAATTTTCTATTCGCTCGAGTAAAATATATAAACGTAATACGGTGCGTATTGTTCAAAATCGTCCAACGAAGTATCGGAACCCGAAACAGTTCAGTTAAACGTTAAATGCTCGCTACTAAACTTTGAACGCACGTGTTCGGTCACAAGCTAACTAAGGCAAACATTGTACGACGCGTAACGAATTGTATAAAAAATGCAATACTACATGCTACGATATTCGAAAAGACTGTGAAAGCAATAGGCGAGATAGAACAATGGCCATAACACTCAAGCGTACATTAGAGCCGTACAAGAGGACGAAAATAATTCAATTTTAATTACTGTTATATCTCGCGTCGGACGTCGGGCCAGAGGCACCCGTGCGCCGTTCATTTTTCATTGCATCCCGGTAATTGCTTGGACCGAACCGATAGCGCTTTCAATCCCCAGCTGGAATATATCGACGAGCACGGGGGAACGATTGTCCAGGGGACGAGCGAGGAGCAAGAACTTAATCTGTCTCCTGGAACGCGAGCGACTATCAGACGGATCGGCGCAGATGGGCCGGGGCATTCGTGTTCCTCGGGATTTCTCTCATGGCGCGATCATGCAGCCTCTCCTTCCTCTTCCAGTCTCCTTCCGGGGGAATCGAATGATTTCGAGGTTTATTTTGCCCGGCCTGCAACACCTCAGCCATATGGTGACGGCCAGCGTCAATGTTCCTACCCTGTGGGATTTCGTGGTAGTGGCCGCGTATAGACACGAGGAGGGGTCGATAAGTTAGTAAACTAATTAGCAAGGCTGCCGACAAAGCTTGATCTCCTCTCCTCTCTACGCAGCGGCCAGCGACGGCCGCGTTCGTCGTCAAGCTTTTTACCACGACCTACCTCCGATTCCTTTCCTCCATCTACCGGCTATTTGTCCCCTCTTCCTTCTATTTGATTTTGTCCTCCCGCTTCCTCCACCCTCCGTAACCGCCGTACCTCTTTTTTCACTATTTATTTCTTTCTGTCCTCACCACCACGAAAGGAACGCTTTCCCACGGGAGGCTACGAGAGCTCGCCCTCGCTCTCCCCCCCCCTCTCTCTCTCTCTCTCTCTCGCCCTCTTTTTGTCTCGCGCCTCGGCCCAGAGTTCGCCGCTTGTGCAGAATGAATGGATACGTCGATTCTAATTGTGAGAGCTCACCTCGCCGCGATAATCGTCTTAGAGGGCCGGCGGAATTCGAATCCCCTGCACGATATTGATTGCCGCGCGAGAGAACAAATAATTGCGGTCGCTGGACACGATCGAAGGAAATAGTTACAGATACAGGGGGTCGCGGCGAATACCCCAACGAAACGGAATTAGCGATTTCGATTACGTGTGAGGTAACGTTCGTTATGCAGATCGAAACGTTCGGAGCTCGAACGCGGAGAAAAACACGAGCCCCGCGCGCTACGCTTGCAATCCGAATGAGTTTCACAATTCTGCACGAAGATATCTAATTCGCTGCGACGCGACGCGACGCGACACGGCGAATGATTTTCTATAACGACGCAGCTGCGAGGCGTTCGAGTCGATGGAAAGTTCATTGTTATTATTAAAAGTTGCAGCATACTTTGCATTTCGATGTATCCGTCGCGGATGTGTAATGTCGTTGCCAGCGGTGCATCCATTTCTTTCGTAACATCGGCAATAAGTATTGCTGGTTCGAGGAGCTGCTCGCGGAGTACCAAAGAAATTCCAAGGGAATAATCTGTTTCGACCAAGTAATTGAAAGATCGGGTTGCTTGTCGCGATGAACGTTGCGAATTGTTTCCGCAATTGGGAAAAGGGGATGGAGACGGAGAGTTTCGTAAGATATACACAAGGATAGTGCAAGGGTACGTTTACAGTGGAGCTGCAACAGGAGCTAAGAGACTTTTGTAATTGCAAGTGTTTACGTTGAAGCGACCAGCAGAGCATCGATCACCGATACATGTGGTCTGATCGACGCTTCCTTACCTTCTGTATCAGCAACCCCGTCAACGTACCCTTAGGCGGCTTCAAGAAGGAAGGGAATTCGCACTTCGTCCTCTTCGTCCAGACGGAAGGAGACCGACCGGTAGCCGGTCGACTTTCTAAATAATCGAAACGAGGACTGCGGGAGGGTAGCAGTGGAATCGCCTCGTAGAATCGTTGCGCTAATTGTCTTCGGAACTCTGTCTGCCTTTGACGCATTAGCGTGCAGACGAGTAGGCTGTCATATCGTTCAACGGCTCGATAGATAAACCGGAAACGGCAGGTACTTGTGATACACGGGCGGGAGACGCGCGAGGAAGCGGTGATGCGTTGCTGCCTAAAGCAGCTACCTATTTCGCGATGTTTCTCAGCCTTTAGGCAAAGTTTCGCTTGCTGATGCTGCGAATTTTCAGTGGTTCTCACCGTGCCACGCGACGCGTCCACGAAACTTCGCGTTCGCTTCGGGTCGTCTTGTGACGCAAGAGAAAAAGGATCCACCGCTTCTTCTCTTGCCGCTCGGGCTAGTCGGTTCTGCGTCCAGTTCGTGCCCGTTCGGGCGATACGAAAAATTGCGAGCGGCTTCGTGACAAACTGCACAGCCAACACCGACGATGGATTGAACGTGTTTGCGCGTTGCCACAGCCCCGAATTCGGAATAATTAGAAGCGCTGTAAAAGCGGTGCGCGCGGTTCGAATAAAATTACAGACGGATGGTTCGAGCCCGCGGCACGTATTCTGGAGGACGAATTCTTGTGACGGGGAGCGGAGACTCGTTGAGAATCACTTCCGATTCGGTAACGAACGACATGCAGCCGCCGGTGCGGTGACAATGGTAATTATTGTTGATGCTGAAATTTCAATTTTGCAATTGATGCATTGCCCGGAAAGCAACTGCCGTTGTGCCTGTGTGCTCCCGTAGGATGGTAAGGGCAGGTGGAGGCACCGAGAGAATCGTGTGCACGTACAGATACGCGCAACCACAGAGGGGCGAGCGGCAAACTGCGGAGACACGAGCCAACCAGAAACCATCATAAAGGTTCGGTTCTCCCTTTGATACCGGTACGGTAACGTATTTAGTTAGACATATCATTCGGTTTCCACCTATTGTACTCCTGGCAAACAAACTTCCTATTTGTTTGAAACGTTGGAAGTTACCCCCCCCCCCTCCCTCCCTCCCTACCTCCCTCCCTCCCCCGCTCGACCCCCCTCGCCCGCGCAGACCTCCACCTGGTTGAGGGTGGAAAGAGTTGTGCGTGCTGTCTATCGGGGGAGTACTTACGTTGTCCTCGCAATTATTTCGAAACTCTGACGGCCTTCGCGGCAAAGAGTTATATTAAAATATCTCCTCTCTAAATTCGTCCCCCTTTGTCGTTGACTCCTCTCGAAAGAATGTCCGCGTTTCCGTCGAAAAATTCGTCGTCGTTCTATCGCGGATTGGCTTTGGAACGGTCCATCCTTGCGTTCCGTCGGAACAACGATTTTCGATCAATGGACGCTCGGGGCTTGCGGGGGCAAACGTTCGATTAGACTCCTTCGAATCGCAGTTTGCAATCGATTGAATGGAAATGTAGTAGTTGCTCTGCCGTAATACGAAAACTTAACGTATCGTATCGATTTGGCAGTTTTTTGGAAGTTTTCTGGAATTCTTTGGAATTATACGTGTGCGTAAAGCTCTCGAGATATTGTGGTTTGAATATTTTCCTAATGATTGCAAACATCTTTCCCAACGATTATGCAGCTTTGTTATTACAATTTCGATTATTTCGGACAGACATTATATCTGCGCGAGAATGCACGATATTAATTGACGTTTGTTATAGATTTTTCTACGCTAAATATTAATCTAGCACACCATTTTTTAAAGCAATCAATTTTTTCTTTAAATTGCCAATGTTGAACTGTTGAACTGTTTTGTACTCTTATGGTACTAGTTATTCAGTTGCTGACGATGAAACGATATCAAGTACTTATTAGATTATAAACATTTAAGTATGTTTAAATAATGATCAAAGTGAAATGGACACCGAAAATACATCCACTTTGGTAGAACAGTTCCAAAGTTGAATATTTGCAATTGCTTTCAAAACTAATTGTCTCACAACTGCACGTTCTGAGAAAAAACTGTTCGCAGATTCGTATCCAACTCGCCAAAATAAACTCAAATTGAAAGAAGAAGCTCTACAAGAAACGCATGTCGGTGGTTAGAAAATGAAATACGCGTAAACGAATGAATTGTACAAAATATAACTCCTCGTATTGTGCCCTCGAACTTTTAAAATACGAAAACGTTGAATTCCACGGAATCGTTCCTAATCGCGGCATATAAAAAAAAAAGACACCTAGACCACCCGTAACAGTTGTCAACATACTTTACACACTTGATTAGACGAAATTCGTTCGAGCTGCAATCGTAGCGTGCTTACTTAGTTATTGCGTTAACAATTAAAAAAGGGGCCGATTCGTGGCGCGTTGTTCGTCTAAGCGAAGTTCGCCCAGGGGATTCCCAAGACGGTTTTATCCGCGGGCTCTCGATAGCAAAGACGACCCGCTTAACGACCGGCACCGGCATACCGAGTCCTTCGGAATCGCGGACGACGTGCCTCGATAGATTCATCGAATACTATCGAAGGAATTTCACAAACAATCCCGACCAATCGACACACGGTCTTGGGAACTGCCCGGCCGACTGCCTCTCAAACGACGGTATCGCTCACCTGTACAACGCTGACACCGAGCAATTCGACGAATTTCTTTTCCCGTGTACCGTCTCGCTTCTGCCGAACGGTCGCGCACTGTACCACGAGGTGCGCCATCAAAGCGGACGAAGAAAGTAATTGTCTCCTAGTCGGAGGAATTTCTCCTGTGGACGTGGCCGGCTGCGTCGAAGGAAAGCCTGCATTAAATGCAACAGAAACGCCGATCAATATAAATAGGGATTACTGGCGGAGGTAAGTTAACATTATTGGACACAGGAGGATACACAATACGGAGGGCTGAAGTATCATGTTGAGTATCATATTGTCGTATCGTGTGACATCGTATCATATTGTCATATTAATCAATATTGATTAATCGTACTGAAAATATGTTGCGTTAAGCAAACTTGCAAAAAAAAAAAAAGGCAATCGGGTTGTAGAAAAGGGAATGTTGGCCAACTAGCAATTTGCAAATTCAAGCAGGAATAAACAGTGAAGCTTCGCGTTTCGTTGCGTCCACGTTTCTAGAATCGAATTGTTTCAATCGTCCTTTATCAACGGATAGGATCAGAGGTTTAAATGGGAGGGCCCGATAGAATTGGCGAAATCGGAGCTGCCCCTGCCAATGTGAGAAACCTGGCGATCGGCCTTAAATCAAGAAGGTCTAATTCCAGCAAGAAATGGTTGCGGGGCGTTGTTCCCAGGATCAGCTGGCCGGCTGACGGCATTTCTCAAACATACTTGTCGTACCTCATCGACCGGTTTCCGACCGGTCACGACGATGATCTTTCCTGGTAGTTTACGCATACTTCACACATATTCGCATTTCGTGAGCCATTTTTTCCCCCTCTTTTCCAAAGCCGTGGCCGAAACCCGACGCGACTTACGCTCGCTTATTAACGCAAATTTCGTTATCCATCAAAGCCCTTTCGCAATGGTTGAACAGTTTTTTCGCGACGAGGCGTTACGAAGCGTCGCGTATCGTTGGCGAAACTTCGAGTGAAAATGAAAATGGAATTTTTTGCTTTCGTTGTTTCTTGCCAAGTGACGAGTCCCGCGGAGTTTTCGCAGGGCTCTTCGACCTCGGTTGACGGAACTCGACAACCGGGGGAAGTTCTCCGTGTATCCAGAAAATGTCGTCGGTTCGGTGTCACCTCTCCCGAGTAGTGCCCCCCTGAACAGTGGGGATCACCTGCCTTATACCGGCGGATAAAGCAAGAACACGTAGAATGCAGGTAACTCTTGGTCGACCTTGGCTAGGTCGAGCGTACGACCTCGAGCAGGAGACACTGATTGAGCCGCATCTGCGGCCTAGGCTTTCTCTGTTTTCCTGCAATGTCATTAAGCCCGTGATAAACAGCGGGCGATTAAGCGTCAGTGGTCTCCGCGATTTTTTCCATCGAATTTCGCGGCGAGAGAACGTTTTCTTATAGTTTCTCGATTGTTCAAGGTCCACATTGATGGATAACGAGGATCATCTAAATCAGGTTTCTAAATATTCACACGCCAATGATGATTTACTTACTTTATTTCATCGTTCATGTATCTATTCAGTTAACTAGACGAAGGTTCCCTTCAGCGCGAGTAACCGTAAGTTCAATTAAACAAATATGTAAGGATGAATGGTTGGGGAATCGAAAGGTAACGTGGTCGGTCGAATTTCTCAAATACTTTATTCGTTGCTTAAACACGTCCATCTCGCACCAGCGTCTGGGCAAGAATCCCTTGTTTCAAAACCGCAAGCGTCCGTTCTCGCGTCTACCGTCTCCGTCGACGTCGCCGTTTCGGCACCCTCAAAGGGGCCCCGCTACGTCGTTCGGCGTAACGCATGCGATGTATCGTCCCGTTTGGCCAACGTCTTACGGCCGCATGGTCCGCAGCTTACAAATAGTAAACGCGATGTACGTACCCCTAAGACTTCAAACACCCCGATAAATAATCATTCATTATTCCCGGCTCCCTCGAAACAAAAGGAACCCGCTTCGCCCTCCGTGATCAGCAATCTCATATGGGCCGATTCAATCCAGGCAATGCATTCAATTAAACAGGGCCCAGTGCCGTTCGAACGGCCCATCGATCGCAATACGGGGGACAATTTCGCGAGCAGGAAAATCGAACCCGCTTACATTCACCGAATCGAATCGCTCGCGGAGTCCGTTCCCTCGACGGATTAATCTGTGCTTCGGGCACGATCCATTTGAGAGTATCCCCGTCGCGTAAGTAGGACGCGGCTTAAACCCTTCTTTCCGTTCTCTCCGTCCTGCCCATTGTCGCGGAGCTAAGCGCAGATTTATTATCGCGTTGAGACACACCCTCTCCCTTTTCCTCCTCGTCTGCAGGCCCGTTCCCCGGCCACCACCCGCCGCCCTGTCCCTACCCTCTGGCCCTCCGTAACCAGTCTTAGCGTCGTAAGAGAAATACATTCATCGAGTATTCTATTAAGAATCTGCACTCCGCGGATAAACGAGCGAAATAAGGTTCTACCGAGGCGAGCCCCTCGTTCTTGTTCCATTAGTCGAACGATTCCATCCCCCTCGAGTTCTAGCCTTCTCTCCGCGCGACGTCTTACCACTTCGGATCACCTGGTCTTTGCGCAGATTACGCGGGATTCAATACCAAGGCCGGCCATATTTTAACTGAAGAATTCTTCTCCCGACCCGACCGTCGAAATATACACGTAATACCGCCGGACAGATTCGAAGCTTCCAGGATAACTCTTTAAGAACGAACTTATCCCGCATGTCGGACGATGCGACAGCGCGTGGTTACTTTCGCGCGGATCACAGTTTAAGGCAGTTGCGCAGAATGCAGCGAGTTCAGTTTTATTCCCTCATGTTTTTGTTTCAGACTTTGTTAGTAATATCCACGTGTGCGACAGACACGCGAAACATTTCAATCCAGAAGCTGGCTGCTACCAGCAGGCTTTATGCTTCGATACGAGGGTACCTGTGTACTTAAAGGACGTAATCCTTAATACGAACTCGTTTTTGTCTACCCGCGTGTAAAAATTACCGCATCCGTAATATCATCGAGGGTAAATCGCTATGGGCCTTCGCTAGCGCGTAGAAATTTTCACAATATCGCCAACAGACCAGCTCGAGGGCGCTGGCGCAGATGCTCGGACCTGTTTCCGCGTGTCCGAGGCAAATTTCTAGAAAACGCCGCTCGGCAGCTTTCACGGACAAACGAGGTCCAGCCGGGCTCGTTGCACCGGCCGTTCGCGAACCGATTAATAAATTGCCTCATCGACGCGGCCACTTGGCCAGCGGAATGCCACCGGAAGATGTCAGAACGAGCATTTCCAGGAGCGGCCGTTGCGTTCTAAAGGATAATGACGCGACGCGCAGCACGCGCTCCGGCCAGACAGACCGGAGCCCTGCATGCAGGACCGGCTCCCCTTCGACGTCTAAACGGGCGCGTAAGGTGCAGCTGTCCGCCGTAAGGCCTGAGAAAACGATAATTAGCTCATTTCAATAATTGACAAGCCGGCGGTGGCTGGTCGTAACGCATCTGGCACTCTGCGGGTTTGCCGTACGAAACCGCGCGCGAGGATCGCGGTTAAACGCGGTTGCCCTCGCGTACGCGTTCCCGTTCAAGTACGCGCTGAAGTTCGCGTTCGCGTTCACGTGCACGCTCGCGTTCGAGCGGGCATCGCGGCGATGGTTTTTACGGGGCCGTAAAATGAATCCACCTATTCCTAGTCCGAGCCGGACCACTGTCCGCCTGGGCGTACCTACGGCGCGGTTATGTGCACGTGTTCGACGTGAACACGCGCGTTTCGAGGTGTCCTTTTTTGCAACAGTGCCCGCAATTATCGCCGTTTACGCCGGCTCGAGGGGCGGCAGTAAAATTCTCGACAGAAGAGGGATCAAAGAAGCGTGCTTGAGAGTTGCTGGCCTGTTGCGACCGGACGCTTCACCGGGGAGTGTCGAAGTTCAATTTTTCTGCCTTCGTGGCTCCTTTTGTTCGTTAGCCGTGAGGCTGGTACGTAGTTCCCGGGGTGGTGCAACGCGGAAACTGCCTGCAGACGTGCCTGAAATTGAATATCATCCGCCTCGGATGAACGTACGCCAGCGTGCGTGTTGAACGGCGTGATGCGCTGCGCCGTGACATCGAGTGGCGACGCGGCGCGTCGCGACGTTTCCGCGCATAGGTATAAGGAAGCGTTAGAACGGTGTATCCGTGAGGAACCTTGCGTTCCGGCCGTTTTGTTTGGCGGAGGGCGGGTGGGCGGCGGGGGCGTGTTAAAAGAAGAATTCGCAATAAAAGTGATGCGACGCGATAAGGCCGTAGTTGAAGAACATTTAGGACGCGAAGGGTGGATGCGAAATTTCGCTCGAGAAGGTGCCGCTCCTCTCTGTCGAGAGACGCGCCGAAAATTTGATAAAACTGCTTCCCTCTGGAATGGAATTTGTTGTTCGTTTCGAGAGCATCGGTAGATCGGCGCGTTGAAATTCGGTTATTTATTGCTCGTTTAACGGTGCAGTCACTATACACGAACGGCGTTGATAAAAGACGAATTTTCAAGCGGCGAGATGCGTAATTTATTCTTATCTTGATCTCTATTCGGCTGTTGGACAGTAACTAAGAGCAATAAATTTGTTAACGTGGAAAACTAATTTTGGTACAATAATACCCGGAAATTTTATGCGATTTTCGATAGAGAAAGCGTGCTAATACATTTCTCTCGTTACATTTGATGGATTTCAGTATAAGTTACTGTTTTACAATGAACAATTCGGTAAATATTGATATCAACTTTGTTATTTTTCCTGCAACCTCAAGTGAATCACACGCATGCGTTTAGTGTGTATCATTCAAGCGGGTTTCAATAAAAAAATTCAGAGGTACAAAGTTCTGTAATCATAGCAAGCATACTTTCATCACAGCCTGTCAGTCGTTTCATACTTTCCTCACATGTTCAAACTCCTCTGCTACGACTACAAATTTGTAAATTATGATATTACCGTTCGAAGTGGCCATATAATCGAAAGTTCAATGTGAACTGTAAATTTTGTCTGTGCGACTCCGATTACCATTGTCACACTATCATAGTGTCTATAAAATACAAACCCAACAGAACTACAAAACCTACTAAACCCACTAAACCGACTAATACTTAATGCTAACTACTTAATACTAATAAATATAAATAAAAAATAGATATATATACACACTAAAAACAGACAATCGTCCTCGTATACGTACCTGACCAAAAGTCTACACATTCGGACCGCCTCGACCACCGTGGCACTCGCGTTTAACTTCCACCGCGTATATTCAAGTACATATACGGTTACAAACGCCCTCCGACTCTCGTCCAACTGAGAACAACCAAACTCCCCGCGTTACGTTCAATTTCCTCCGAACATAATCCGTCCGTGTCCGTTACTTCTCGATCCGTTCGTCCCGTCGTTAAATAATGTTTTTGCAATTCGATCGATCGACGGTCGCGAACGGCATGGCGGCGGTTGCTGTGTTTCTCCGCCACGAGGAATCGCTCGGAAACGCGAGATATATTGACCGGACTGTTGTATCACGGAATCCGTGCATTAATAACCCTGCCGGTCTTTAACCCGTAAACTTTGAAACTCGGACGGGGTGCGATTAAGAGGCTTCTAGGGCCGTTTCGTGCTGCCCACCCACGCCTCTGGCCGAGCAAACTGGTCCGCGGCACGGTGAAGGGGACACGAGGCCAGTTATAGATACCTCGGATCGAAGTGTTCGCGTGAGACGTCGCCGGAACGATCGCATTGACGATTGCTATTCCGCCGATGGTACACGCGCACCCCGAACCATCCGGTCAACGAGACAATTAGAGTGCTTTATAATATCGGGCCTGTTATCGCCCGCTCCAATTGCGCCTGATGATTGCGATGATCGCAACGCGAATTTCAAGTGGGCGGAATGGATTTAAGGGCCTCCGCGGTCGACGAGGCGAACATTGTCGCAGAGTTCGCGCACCGGTGTACGTCCGCGTGTCGAAGATATGGACTGGCGCCGCGAATGAAGTTGCCCGTGCGCGGCACGGAATTGTTTGCCGGATATACGGATGATTGAATAAAGCTTCCGGATTCTCTGAACGATCGTCGATAGAGAGCTTCGAACGCGGTAGCGGGCGCCCCGTGGCTACTTTGCGGTAGCTGCAAGGTGCGCTCGAATTTGGAAATATACGGCGTCTGGTTTTCGGCAATTCGAAAGGGGCCGACGTTTTGGAACGAATCGATGATGGATTGAAATAAGCTTGACGTTTCGTAGTCAATTCGAACGGTTATAATTTGCAGAGGGGACGGTTCAATTGTTGCCAGTTTATTTCACGAAACGGTCAGTTTAAATGAGAAAGGGAGCAGGATGCTCTCGGTCTCAGACGCGGAACCTAGCTAATATAAAATGACTTTCATCTTCATATTAAACGTATACGCGAAAGTTCATATGGTTTGAAGGGGATCGAAATTAAAATCACAGGCTCGGTTGAACCACTGTGGCCAGGTATGTGCTAAATATGCAAAGCAAATTTCGGTGCAATTCGCAATCGCTTGAAACGACCGCCGAATTATCATGAACGAGACGAAAAAGGAGTGCGCAACGGTCGAAAAATATTCGGCTACCACGATGTACCAGTCGCCGACAATACGTTAGCGGCGCTAACGCAATTTAGATAATTGCGAAAACGTCGCCACCCAAACACTGTTGCGACGCATCAAATAATTACGAGCCAGCAACGAAAGGACAATTCCCTATCGCCGATAATTCAAACTGAATTTGATCTGGCTCGCTAAAATCACAATTTTTCTCGGGAGCACGAACGTTTTTCTTCCCCCGTTGGTGCCTGCAGTTGCACGTACGACTTCCACGTAGACACCGGGGATTAACTTTGTATAAGGGAGGCCGATATTGAATGCATTCTGACACGCCACCGCACCGTCTCGCATTATATTCTTTGCCTGATAATTGCAACGATAATGAGGCTTTACGATAGAAACCTGGCCAGCGGCGTGTTCCGAACATACACGCAGCGTTCGGTACTTTTCATTCTTCAATTTCTCGGCCGGGCTTTGCCCGATGCTTTTGTCGGAATTCGCGGGAATTTTGCTTGTTGGTAACTTTTTCATTCAGCACGCAAATCTCGCGCCGTCTACCGTACCGGAATATTATTACTCCATTGTGTTTTACGGGGCGCATTGTGTTTAATCACAACGCACGTTTTGGGGGGGAAGGAAAAGTTTCGGAAAGCGATGCGTTATTACGATCTCGTAACAACGGGCCGCCGACGAATTTTCTGAACGACTTCAGAGATACTACGGATCGCAATCAGACCCCGCAATAGAAGGCCCGAAACATCCCTCGATGAGCGAAATTCCATTCAACTTCTCGCTTTTGTTTGCCCCGATCAACCGACGGGTTACCCTACCATGGCAATCTCTCGAATCGGCCATCGTTTCTCGCCGATATCAAAATTTTGCGTTCCAGGTCCGGCTGCTTTTTCAATTTTATAGTTTTTGCTGCATTCGACGAGCCTTTGCGTCGGGCCAGGAACTATCGCGCTAGATTAGGCTGCAGACGGTGGGGATGGCAAGCGGGAGTGTAAATGTTAAGAGTTTGTTTGTTGATGATGTTGACACGTCTCCTATCGCCTCGTCGTTCGTGAAAAGAATGGATTTATTTAATTATCCGATATGTACCCTATCACACGGGGTGAATCAGTTCAGACTAGTCTTCCTTTTTATTAGAAGAATCTTAAAAATTTATCGTTTCAAAGCGTCTCCAAAATGGGACGTAACGAAAAATGTTTATTCCCTTTTTGCTCCTTCAGAGACTGATAAGAATAGAATATCCTATTCCGCGAAGTTTTATGCAAATCGTGGAAAAATGAAGGACGCACTTAGATCGCAAAAGGATTCCTCGAATCGGTGAAAGCTGGAATCAGTTCGGTGACGACGAGCAGCTCAGTCAAGGAACGCTGTTAAACTTCTTGAAATTGGAATGCAAACAAACCCATTATCGTAAAGTCAAAGGGGAAGGCAGCCGTTTATTTAAATGCCGGCCCGCATGCATAGTACTCTTCTTACCTCTGACACGGACAAACAGACAGTCAACGCCACGTTTATCGCACGAAAGTATGAAAAGTAATTAAAAGCGTGTGCCACTGTCTTGGCTGCACCATGCTTTCGATGAAAAGCGACTACCACCCTACGTTCGACGAATCACAGATTGTCGTTCGTCTACGTTGAATCGGTTGTTAGCAGACGGAAGTTTTAAGGGTTAAACGATAAAGTGGTCAAGCTGCTGTACGTCTAAAGTATTCTATATGAAATTAATGGAAATACGTACAAATTATAAACATAACTGACACGGTATATGCATAAATCGCAGCAAGTTTATTTGCAGGCAACAGTTTTAAAATGTGGAACATTGTAACAGTGGTCGAAGCTGTTTTCAGAAGTATCATATGGTATGTACATACTACCACGATAAAAAATTGTGCGTGTAACATTATGAATATGATAGTGCGCATTCATAACACACAAGTGGAATCTTTAATCCAATGAAGAGATTGCAGTATCAAATAAAAGGATATAACAATTTTATGAAATTACAGTAAATAAAAATGATACGTATTGGCACGATTTTTAATAAATTAAAGCTTCAAATGAATTGCTTGAGACAGGAAAATGTAACACTGACAATGAATGGCATTGTACCTTTTCTACACATTTTTATAAATATTATATCTGCACATTCAACTAATAATCTACAGCAGAAAGTACGATATTATATACTCAATCCGATTAATTAAGATATCAACAAGATTTTGCAAACGCCCGATTCAATAATGCTGCGAAAGGTTATTCAATAACATTCAAAAATTCGCCAACCTATTCATTTGAGCTTTATTCATCCGAAAAGTTAACTATGATTTATTGGAACCGTTTCGTTTTTGTCCAGATTTTGCACAAATTACATTTTGCGTTCACCACTATGATGAAAATATTTCGAAATGACGAAGTAATTTCATCTTTGACCTTACGCCTATTGAATCAAACAAGTGCAACGAAGGAATATAGAATCGCGGAATCAGTTACGCTATGAACCGCACTAAATGCAATGTCTCCCAAGCTGTCGATTGAATCCAGATTGAGGCAAAAGGCCGTAAAATCGATGTGCTCGATGCATATACAATAATCGTTTCACCGCGTTGGAAAGTCGACCAACCGCATGTTGGCGTGCAGCGGCGTGCGATCGGTGACACTGGCGTGCATGGTAAAAAGTTGGAAACGTCGCGTCGGTGTCAGTTCTTGATGCTGCACGTAAAAAGTTTTCTGAGGGATTCGTCACATGGCAGAGCCGCGGAAAATTGTCCGTCGTTCCGCTCAGATGAAGATTTCGGAAATCAGCGGACTGTCTGAACTGTGGACGGGCCGCCTCGTGCACGCTTTCCTTCGCCAATTAATCACAGATTTTGCAAGGAGACCGGTGAAAAACGAGGATGGTACAACTTTTTGTTATTTTTTTTTTCTAAAATAGCAAATACGCAATCGGTGGCTCTCGCGCGTGTTGAGATAATTCGCAACATTCAATAGCAGATTTAGCGAGCGAATACATGCGAAATGTGGCATTAGGTGAAAGGTAGGAAAGCCGCTGGTTTTCGCCGGTGTCTGTGGGAAACTTACTCTACACGTTCTATTATCTCTAATACTGATGTTCTCGATCTGCGTTCATCCTGGATACCATTCGACTGGATTTTGTTGCGCCAGAGTTGCGGTTTTCCTGCACCGCAGGTTCTACGGAACGGGCATGGAATCTTTGTTCGCCGGAGTAATGAATCCCGCTCATTATCTTTTTTAATTGGCACCATTTAATGATTCCGACGGCATCGTTTAGAAATCGACTTCCTGTTTCTTAATGTAACACTGCACGCCTTCACAATGTTGCCCCCTTTCGTTGGAAATACGGTTAGAAGTATAAAGCCTGATTGCAGTCGCGTGTAAATGTAATTATCAATACCAATTGTCGTTATTCTAGATTCTAGATCGTATGGTAAGTAACGTTGTCTCTAATGGCACGCTAAATAAACATCGTATGCACAAGTCGATATTAATAGTTAGCGAATAACAGTAATACTCGACGAGCTGCCATGATGGTGCGATTACATTTGGCAGAGGATCGTGTTAACTACGCATCAATAAATACTAGCAAACTAATGGAAACTACATGCCTATACGGTTCCAAGAACAGTAAGGTAAAATAGGTATTGTAATTTTGTTCGAACTAAAATGTTTTTTATGGATAAAGTAAAACAGTCGAAAGATTCTTTCATACTTTCAAAATGCCTATAATATGTATGCGTTACTGTGCAGCGTGTAAAAATATTATTGGTAAAGACAACTGCGGCGTGATTCTACACGATCGGATCGGTGGACATTTTGTCCTCGTCATAAATAGAACACGATACAATGCAGGAATATTGACCTGGAAAATCAAGGCAACAAGGACGATCTTGCGCGGACTTCTTTGGCCAAATGTCCACCGATTCGAAGGTGCAGAATGACGCTACAGGTGACTTTAACAATAACATGTGTGCAACCCTCTACATTCTTCCAAATGTTTATCTATAATAATTTTCAAACACTCCTTCGAGGGAACTCCTTTTACTTCGCTTATTGTCAATGTAATACGTGCCACTAAATTTTCAAAGTAATATAATACATCTAACAAAATGAGAATGAGTCTCCCTAACTCTAAAATTATACTATTGAACACTCATAGAGGCCCCTCCAGTAACGATTCTTTCCTGTTGGAACGCTATCGAAATTGACTCCGACGGGCTCGCCTCTCGTACATAAAAGACAAATGATCGGTCTGGGTCATTAGTTAAAATGATACCCCATACAACATTTTGGTCACATATATCGGTGCCGACAAGCGTGCAATTTAGTCCGCGCAGGACGAAGTACGAGTGGCCGTACCTCATCGAGAATATCTCCATCTGCCGAGGAAGCCGGAGGCAATCGGGTACTAAATAGGTTGATAAACGGGGTTCGTCAATGCTGACGAGTTCCCACAGAACCAATCGGCCGCGGAACACGCAACGCATACGTACCACGCAACAGATCGCACGCATCCGAATCTTCTCACAGGCCCCGGCCCTGCTTGTAATCGAACGTTCGAATGATTGATCTGCTGTTGCACCGTTCCATGCTACGTCGAAACTCGTAATCGGAATGAAATGATAACTTGGTTTCACCGGGTTCGTGATAGTCATAGTTTGTCTAATAGAGCTCGGTATTCAAGGCAACCTCTATTTCAGGGGAATCATTTTCGTTTGCTTACACGGATATAAATTGGGGCACGGCTCAAACCATCCACACCCTGCTGTTCGATTAACAAGGTGCGCAATGTAATAATGAAGTCGTTTAATTTGGTACGCCGATGGAAAGAATAATTGTGTCTGATGTCTGTTAATCTAGGACGACAGTTAAATTCGTAAGAGTCTTCGTAAATTATTGCGAGTGCAATTCGTGAGAGTGTTCAATTGTCACAAGCATGTTTACGTTAAAGTTTGTTAGGAGATAAATAATAAAATAACTTAGAATCGAACGAATGGGGGAGGATCGTCAACAATAATCATTACTGCAGCGGTTCGGATAATATTATTATAAGATGGTATTGACAGGTGTACGGAACGATTCAAAGCGATTCACTTAATACACAAACTTGTATACACGCAGTAAAATAGTTGCGGTACGCATAAGAAGATTTGTTTTGTGACAAAAAGGCTGTAAGAAAAGTGTCAACGCGAACAGATTCAGTCTTCTTATTATTCGCGAAGTTATTTCCACATTGTATCCATTTTTGTTATACATCTTAATATTTATAGAAATTAATTCGTCCACAGGAAATAGACAATTAATATGAGACTCGTGTTCTAACCAAAATCTTGTTAGAACACGAGGTACACGCACTAATTCCGTACAGTACACTCCAAACTGGCGTTAATAGACACATGACAGCTGAGCGGTAGATTCATCCTCTCACAACGTCGGGGAAGAAAGGTGCGTGAGGGTTTCCTTGATGGAAACACGATACCGAAAATAAAAATCCGTCATCGGCCAAATGTGAGTGGGGGCTTCTAAATCCAGAACAAGTAGCGCGTTGCTCGATTCCCACGAAATAATAGAAAATAAATATCTCGTCGATGATTAGTCTTCGTGCGGGTTGTAAGCTCCTTCGTCGCACCCCCTCCGTGGCGCTACGCAGTTCGGTGCACCTGGGGGAGAGCATCTACGAACATACGTCGGGGAAAGGTGAAAGAAAGAAGCAGGCGAGGTAGATACTTAAGATACGTATCTAATTGTCTGAATGTGTAGCAGTACAGTACTCTTATAGTATATGTTACGGTGAAATAATCTGCGATTCGATGCAAAATAAACGGATCGGTGTTCAAAGTTTTTGCTTATGTTGTAAACGTATAAATTAAAATTGTGCTAGCTACGTTCCTAGGAAGTTGTAGACGTACGACGCTGACACACAGCGAATTAGTAAGATCTCGTTAGACGAAGCGGTGTTAGGATGTTCAATTATTGAAATGAACTAACAGTGCTATTATGCATAGGCACTCTTTTCGATTTACGTGGCTCGGCATTGTAAAGTTGAAAATGAGAAATCAACGAATCTATTTATAATTGCCATCCGTTTGTTTTAAACGCATTGTTTTTGTACCTAGCATTCGGTAAGATCTTTGAATTATACTAGATACAGTTTGACGTCCTTTCACAATCTGAATAATTAGCGAATGCTACCTAACACTGAAGAAATTTCTATAACAGCATCTAATAGGACAAACTACTTCGCGCTTAAACAATGTCCAGAATATTAAATTGATTGTAGTCGTAGAAATTTGTGGCGTCGCGAAACTGTCGACGCACGATACGTTACATAAATTATACACTCGAATGATAAACCTGGAGAATCAAAACAGCCTGCAAGGAACGTGAATGTTTTAGAGGCTCTTGATGAAGAGGATAAACAGATTTATTCAAACGGTCAAATATTTTCGTCAGAATCAAGTCGAAATATGTTAGGCTTGAAATTGTAGATACTCGTGACGGTAGAAACTTTTTCAATTTCCGATACTTCGAGCACCTTGCCATCCCTAATGGTTCTATAGGAAACATACCTGCCATATCCGTTCTCGATGAGGACGAAAACGGTCCAGGCACGTGCCGATTGTAGCGGCACAATGCGGCCGGTTTCCACGAACTTCATCGATGACACGGTTGAAAACGAAATCGAAACAGCTGTAGGAGAAAAATTATCGCCTACCCGCTCTCGCAGGGTGCAGCTCGAGAGAGCAGGTGCTGCAATTAAAAGGCTCACAGGCGTCATTTGTTTCCCTGACGATCTTGACGGCGCATCTTCCGAGGAACTTTTATGGCCGCGGTTCCCTGTCCAGAAGTCGAACAATGCGGTTGAAGAGGCCAGTCATTGTTTGAGCGTGCGCTCGCCTGCACCATTATGGATAATTCAGCAAGCTAGGACGAGCTCGAACCACCTTGTCCCTTGTCTGCTTGCACGATGTCGCGGCAGTATCCGTGATATCGATAGCGTTATTTCTTCTAAAATCTGTGCAAATGTATCCACCATTTATTATTGCGCGCTGCTCGCGGCGCAGGCAGTTGTTTAGGAAAACGTCGATATAGCGAGTTCGTTATTCTTGTCTATCGGTGGAGGACGAATCACTGCGTTTTGGCTGTGATAAAATGGCGAACGATCGAGCAATTTGTAATTCCATTTGTGAAAGGGAACGGTAAAGGGTATCTTTCGAATGGACGACCATCTGCTCGTGGATCATATCATTTGTAGAAATGAAAAAAAACAATAGTCATTGTCACTTGGAAGAAACTCGTGAACTCTTTCATGCACGAGTGCGTCATTTTTAGTTTCGATTGCTTTCTGGTAAAATGCCTTCGCGAATTTCGACCCGATTCGTCATTAATTAAAGCTTCGACAGAGACACATTGAAATATTTACGTAGAGAATAATTGATAGATACACGACGTTTTCTCCATTTAATGTTTACTGCTAAAAGCATTCTATCATTTCGTCCTTTTATGCAGCCTATATTAATTTCTCGTGCTAATGTTTCCGCGTGCTCGAAAACGATTCTTCTCAACAGTGTTGCACGACTCTCTATGGTCTCAAAAGGCTAACGAAAGCACTAAAATTGCCGAAACAAAGGAACCCCGTGGCATGAATGTTCGTGATTCACGGCCGGTTGAATTTCCATCGCCTCGATCCATACATCAATAAACTTCCTCCGAGCACAACTAACAATTATTGACGTCGCGTACGCGTTTCCTCGAGAAATTCAAATCGACAGGGTGCACTGAACGGGGCTGAACCGGCGGGCTCAATCAATATTCGCTAGAGCGGTGGTAAAAAACGCGCACCGCCGCGAAGGGCCCGACCAGCGGGACGGAAATAGAAAAACGAAAATCGCGATGCGGATCAAGAGCAATTATACACGTGCCAAACCGGGACGGATGAGTCGAACGTTACCGGGGTCGTGGGTCTGGTGGGTAACAGGTGGTCGAGCAGGAAACATAGGCTATATAAGAGCAGAATACTGGCCGACTGGTTAGCATAACAATTGCACCAGCTACACACTGTGTTCTACGCCAGCCTGGAACGATTTATACGTAAAAACGCGCTGCGCGTTCACACGCGCGCCTGGAGCGCCGAGCGCGTAGCGTACAGCGTTTCGCTCTTTCGTATACTGATTCTACTAAGGTGGAGGAAGGCTCGCGGCGGAATCGTGTCGATCGATCGGCGGCTCACCTGAGAAAGCCGAATGCCGTTCGATACCGTGTTCCGCGATGCAACGATAAGGATAGATTTTTCTTCGCAATTTGGTCTCCCATCGAGAATGCGTTTAATTACGAACACACGCGTGGTAACACGGGGGTCGTTGCGTCTGCTGTGTTTCGTAACACACGCGAAATATATAGATGCATGATAAAACCGTTTTGCCCGGGTGTTCGTCCTTTTGGAAGAGGTGAAAATGTAGCACCGCCTCGCCGTTTTGGTAATTGATAGAATGTTGCGTCGTTCGTGTCATTCGGGTCTCGAAACTTTCATTGAACTTGGAATTGCTCGCATCAACGAATTGCGACGATTTTGATGCAAAACATTAGACGCGTACGAAACATTCTATTTCCGCGGACAAGTGCAACGAAGCCGGGCGACGCGCGCCCTAAATATTTTTCAACGACAGCACCGTCAGGTAATCTTCGCACGATGTTTCGCGCAACTCTTTGATTCGTTCATTTCTCGTCCCGCGAGCAACCAGCGAGAGAGTAAAAGGGCACACTGGAACGTAGTTGGACAATTAGGGAAAAAGATACCAGTAGTCCGGCTGCGAAACCTGTAATCAACGAAACACGTCGTCGTAGCGCGTGATCTGGTAATTATATGGACCGATCGCGAGATCGGGATCAATTAATTTGCCGTCGAATTCGTCACGCCAGTGGCAGATGCGTCAATTCGCGGCCACCGCCGGCCATGAAACGACGAATCATCTCGGCGGGCCGCAGGGAAAAAGAGGTAAGTACAAAGTAATGGAGGGCCTCGAAAGGGAGGAAGACCGCTTCCGGCGGATACGCGTCATTTTTTGTCACAATCGCGACGACATCAGTAGCATTATAAGGAACAGTTCAAGAGGGTGCCGCTATGACTTCGTTTCGTATCGATAATGATCTCAGACCGGTGACCGTCTCGCAACGGAGTGAAACGTATTTCGCTAGAGAGATCGTTTCGCCGCAACCGAACCGCGGCTAACGGAAAATTAATGAAGAGTACGTTGTACCCTGCACGCCAGCCGTCCCCATCTGTTTCTTGCGCGAGCGGTAGATGAAAATGATAGGCGATGAAAGGGCGTCCGAGCTCAGAAAACTATGAAGGGATAATGGATAAAAGGAGCGCGCGATCGCTTGGCCACTTTGCCTTGGGGGAGAGTAAAGCGCGCGTTCCCCGGGCCGCGGTGACTTACGCGAACGCATAGATCTGGAACCCGGTGACTTCACGCGGTTACCTATAAGCGAGTTGTTCTGAAACGGAGATTCTAGTTTGTCGGTGGATCCGCGCGCAACATCAAGGACAATATAATTTAATTGAATTCGCGTGCGTTGCTAAAGTAATAACCATCTTTATACTTCTAAGGGGTAGAGGGGGTTGTGGATCTCGCGAGTCGAACAATTTTGAATTAAAAGTCTCTCTTCTGTATCGAAAATTTCGAACGAAGTTATTGATCGATGTCTACACTTTCGAGTCACGCACTCTGATTGCGGATGTTAAATAAAGGACAGACAAGTCGAACCTACGTTTCCGCCATCCCCCGATACCCATGTATCGGGTTCGCCCGGACCTCAAGCGTTCACGGGTCGAAGCGCCGCGAAAGATTCGTCGTTGACGCGTTTGTCGACCAATATCGCGAATAAGAAACCGCCCGTCGACCTCCGATCGAGGTTCGAACGTGAAGCGCCGCGTCGTCATTAGCATTTGTCCGGAGTGTCGCCCGGTCCCTTCACGAACGGTTTCCGCGAGGCAGGGTCGAGCAAAACAGGCCAAACGGATGTCGAAGCGGAAAAAGAAGTCGCGGTGTCTGGTAGGCGTGCGTTCACGCCTACTAATTACGATTCTAGACGCTGTTATGCCCCCCCTGAAAGCACTCTCGCCGGGAAGGCACCGCTGCTAACGAGAAAAACCCACACGGTATAGCCAATCGAAGTGGCACGCCAGGGTGAGAGTGGAGGATCGGCGCGAGGAGAGGGTGAAGATGGCCCTCGAGGCAAATCCGCAGGGTCCGCGAAGAAACTCGACTGGTCCCGTCCCCCCTCAACCCCCTCTGCCAACCGGCGAACCCTTTCGCCATCTCTTTCTCCCTTCGGCTTTCTACGACCGCGTTCTAGCGTGCTCGCATACCGACCGTCGCCTCTCAAGGTAATTACGGCTGGACCACGCTGCTCCCTCGAGGAGCCGAGTGACAAAAAGCCGCGTCTTAATGCAAACGCGCCGGCTCGGCCGTAACTCGTTAATTATAGGCCGCCTCTGATTGATCCGCTGCCACTTTGCCACGGTGTCCGCGAGCGAATAACCGCCGCCGATGTACCGACACCCTGTCGATATCCGACACGGCACGCGCGACCAAAAACCTTCGTCCCGCGTGACGGGAAAAAATTAATTGGGAAACACCGAAACCGAATCGCGCCGGTCGACCGTGCGAGCGCGTGAAATTCGTACGACACAGAGACAGCCGCGGCGGGTTTTCTGGAAACAAATGCGTGACTCGCGAACGCTCCGTATTTTGAGACGCTGGCTGAACGACGGTGCCGATCGTTGCAGAGCGTTTTAAACTCGCGGTGTGCTGCCTCGGGGTGACGGGAGTAAAATTGTGCGCCGCCACCCGCTGTCTGACAAACGGCGTCGAAGAAAGCGGCGTTTAATTTGATCGAGGCTAATTTGGAATTTCGAGATATCTGTTGTTCTGTAATTTTCGTACGCCTATTCGAAAGGCACGTAACCTACAGGAATTTTACTTCGTTTACGGTAAAAATGTTGTATACACTCTGTACGATTACGGTGAACGTAGAACATGTTCTGAGATTGTCAACATTTCGCCGTACGCCTGCAGTGTATTATACGTATCAGTCGAACAATAATCGTCTCGAACAATAATTCCGTATCTAATTCTGATCTAATCCAATTGCCTCAAAAGCGTTACCCTCCGTTCGGAAGCAGCAGATCATGCTGCAAATGCGAAAAGTGTATCCCAATATTTTACCGTTCGGGAGAATCGTTCAAGCCCTGCAAGCCTCTCCGAAGGTTCCTTCCCATCCTCACCTTGTTACCCCGAGCGAAAACACGGAAACTTGCGAATCGCGTGTAGGCGTCTCCTCGCGCGTACGCGGTAATTCTATTCGAGGGTTGGTAAGGGGCAAAAGAGACGGTGCACTACTATCGACACGTCAAACATAAACACATGCAGATTAGATATTTTCGTGCGATACGGCGTAGGTGGTC
The DNA here is from genome assembly GCA_948146005.1 of Nomada fucata. Lineage (NCBI taxonomy): Eukaryota > Metazoa > Arthropoda > Insecta > Hymenoptera > Apidae > Nomada > Nomada fucata. The sequence goes on from OX411275.1 coordinate 14,871,875, forward strand.
TCCGGCTCAAAGGGATCAGCGCAACCGAGGAAATCGCGGTACGTGCTCGTCGATCCCCGGCAAAGCCACCCTCGCTATCACACCGCAGATCCGCGCGGCGATATTGCCTGGTGCTATGGTCGAACGTGTATACAAGCGGATATTAGTAGCTACACATGCACATTCAGTTTTGCGAACGCTGTACGAAATGCTGCCACGATTCGGCTGTTTTGTTTCAACTTTTCCTCCATTGACCGTCGTCGATATCGTTCCACCCCTTTCGTTCTTACTCTTTCCCTCTGTCGCCATAGACGTTCGCACACCGTGCAACGTACCCGCGCTAGTCGAGGTAGAGGTAGAAATTGGGACACGGGGGATGGCCGCGGGGTGGACAGATTCCTTTGTCCACGACCAGGACTTCCGTCGCACGGAAAAATATTTGCGTTATTATCCATTAGCTCGGGCGGAAAATTGAAATTTTCCGTGCCACCGGCGTCGCGTTCAGTGAAATACTAATGACTGAAATTCACGTTTCAATTAAGCACCGCGTGGCTGTTTTTCATCTTGCCCCGTTCTCTTCTACCGTTCCTGCGACTTCGCCACTGCGTCGGGGCTGTATCGTTCGTCAAGGTTGCGCGATGCTAATTGAAGAGACCGATTCGGATACCTTTTTGCACAGGAGGGTTTAAACCTTCTCCGGTCAGAAATTTTCCCCAATGTTGTAACGAATGTTTCGGTACTCGGCCATTCGAATTCGATCGACAGTTTATTTGGAGGAGCGTTGAACAGATCTTATTAAAAGTGTCAAGTATACCAAACTCATTCGAGTGTCACGCGGGGCCTCAAAAGTTATTGTACATATTTCACAGTTCACGCTTTATATAATTTAAAGCAACACCATACGATAAACAGAGATACAGTAATGCCAACAATTGAAATGATAAGACCTGTTGTTACTAAAAATTATCGACGAATCAAATAAAGAAGTAAAAAGCACCTCCGCTGAATCGATTTCAGAAGATACCGGGATCAAGCATTTTTCATAAAAATATGAATCGAAACGTAGTTCAGGACCCCGTGCCCGCCACACTTCCGTAACTTATCGCGAACGCAACCGGCCAAGAATTGGTCAGATAAGTGACTGGGCCCCATGATCGGTGTTCCCAGAGTCGCGTCCGCCAGGCAGGTGTCGACGACGATCGTGAAGTTGTCGAGGAGTCGTCACTGGCGACGGGTCCGTCTTTAAAATCGGGACGAAATAGCTCTCCTTCGTCCATAGAGCGAGTAGTGCAGCGGTGGTTCGCCGCAATTTGCAAGGTGCACCGCCGTGATCGCATTAGTCAAGGTACCATATCGGCTTGCAGCCATCGCGTAACGGTATGCGCCAGCAGGCGTTGCGATTCGTCGGTGTTTTCTACCGGTCGCATCACGGGGACGTTAATGATCTGCTTAATTACGGCGTGACAGGCAACTCCAGTGACATGGAGGATCGAACGATCCTCCGTGATCGATCGCGCGTATACCGTCTGGACGCAGGAATCATTTAGCTCGAGATAGTTGTATACCAATCTGCAACAGAAATTCAAGTTTACAGGTGGTGCCTCTGCGATGGCGTAGTCTTTCGGAACAGATGCGTCTGCCTCGACGCTGTATGCGATGCGAGCGTAATTAATGAAAAATGACGGTGTTTTTTTATGGCACGCTCTTGCTACGGTCGAACCTCGATAATCCGAATCTCAAGGGAAGAGGAATAAACGCGAGTTGTAGAGGTTTCGTGTTATCGAGTGTTCGAGTGAGACTGGTTTAACACACGAGAATTCGACTTATAGAGGAATTGTATGACGGTTAACGTTCCGACTAGCGACGACGGAAAGGAAGGCAAATTAAATTTTTACGCGTGAATTACGTTTTTATTGTGTGCGTATATAAATGTAATCAGAAGACGAAGGGTAGGTCACTAGACATACATATATGTATCGACTACTTATTATTAAAAAAATCAGTAATTTTGCTACGCGTGAATGTATTGACACATTTGTTCATCTATGAAAATGAACGAATAACGATTAGCTTCCATGTATATGCACGTGGTCGTTTCATCTTTTCCGTCTTACGTTTCGAGGCAATCATAACGGCTGAAAGTTGAAACGAGGGAAACGATTGAATGATTTCTGACACAAAGTTACAAACAACTAATTGTAATAAATAATTATATACCCCGCTGGATGCCAAACAACTTTCCTTCGACAGTTCTTTCTGATACAGTAAATTGTTCCCGAGTAAATTTCAATGGCTCATCGAAACGACACCCTTACATGGAATCGAATAGCGACTCGTTTATAAACGGAACATTCCGTACGATCTGTCCACGGTATGCGCACGCGGCGGAATAATTTAAACGGCGATATAAGCGACAGTCTGGAGAAGTAACAATAAGCAGAACTTGGCCAACGTTTAAAGGACTGACAGAAGTTTACAGTGCGCAAGACAAATCTTCTTCGAAATCCTTAGTAAGGGACAACGTGGCATAGCACGTGTCCCCGTACGCGTGGTACGCGCAAACGGAGAGGTGCACATTCAAGCTCGTCAGAATGTCGCGCGTGTACATCGGTCACGCGTGCCAGCTAAGAATTCGAAGTCGAACCGACCCGAGGGCTGCGAGACTTTGCTCGGCCGAGCGAAAGCTCACTGTCAAATTCCAAGCGTTTCCTACCGATTTCCATCCAGCCGATTGCGGCTGCGATCGTCTTGATAGCGTTTCTCGAATAATGACAAATTGGATGGACCATTTTCCTTCAATGCAATTCATGTATTTAAAGCGGCGTCCACTCGAAATCGTGACGAACTTTTCAATACAACTTTCGCGAAAGTTTTCATTTCGTTTTAGGTATAAATTAGATGAAGACGTTTGTTTAAAGACGAAATTTCGTATAGAATTTACGAAGGGCTTTCTCTTTTCTCTCATTTGTCTCTTCTGGAACAGACGAAATATTAAAATTCTGCCTATGCGGTACAAAATTTTCAGTTTGCTCTCCGTACGCGAAGATCAATGGCATGAATGCCCGAATATAAAATTTGCATAATCAACGACCCGGTGTGACAGAGATACCCGTGTATTATGATCGCGATCCAATTAATTTTAATCATGAACACGCGGGCAAGAAACAAACGTGGAAAGAAAACCATTAAACCTACTTACAGCAGTGCTATCCTAAACTTGTTCAATCGATCGTTCACTTGGGGCCACAACCGTTCATACTAGGCGCCCGGCGAGCAAATGGATACATGCGTGTTGTGGTTCCAGTGAACTTTGCAGTTCACAATTACATACTAAGATTATTCGATCAGAGTTGCGTGTCTTCCTGGCAAGTCCCACGCTTTTCACTGCGTGTCCACGCGGCATCGCCATTGGTATCGCAGGAAATCTGGCTCATAAGTCAGTCTCACCCATGTGCCTTCGCTAATGCCTAACGCTGCCTTACTTGTTCATTCTGTCCTCCTCAGTGCCTTCGCTGGCGTACGACTTCTTGTGCGAAACTTGCCTGTATGCGCGGCTAACTACGTACACGGCCTTTTTTCGCGCGTACACTCGCGTTCGTATCTTCGAAACGTCGTAGATGCGCAGGCTTCCCCCAGTGTAATTAATGGAATAATTATCAGCACGAAAAGATCGTATCGGCCAGCGGTCTTTTCTTCGTCTACTGTTGTTTTTCTTGTCCCCGCTGAGCGGCCATCGAACTCTGGGACGTTTGTGATCACGGAGCACCCCGCGCGCCGGTATGGGATCGATGTTTTTCGATTTGCGATGTGCCGTCGAGTTAATGCGTTTGATAGGCAACCGTGATAACGGTTTAATTAGTTACGTTTGCACAGACCTACTGTAATTTCTCTCCTACTGAAAACTGCGTCGGACTGATGACGACTATCGAATGCGCGGTGATTTTTATACGAGCGTTTAAACAGTCGTCCGTTTTGCATGGGTATTGGAAGTTATTTTAATGTCGCGGGGATAGTCGAGTCGAGATGCGTTCGCAGGTGACGGTCAGTCGACGACGTATTGAAGCGGACGTTGGGAGGACATTCTGGACAGCAACGTCGTCAAAGGTTTATTCACTGATGCGGCTAGAAAGTTCACTGCACCCTTATCGGTGGATCTATTACTCGTTGTAACATTATTCGTATTTTGCAAAGAGGTTCCACCGAGTTTCACGGCAGCGTGCGCATCGATTTTTCGATCACATAAAAATTCATTTTCATGCGGCTGCACACCATTCCACGGCAGGCACAGGTGTGGTATAGTTTACCGAGCGCACGCTTTGCTGACGATGAAACCAATTCCGAGGTGTGTGCTTTCTTCGTGGCACATAATCGGCCGGAAATGGGCACGCGGATACCACTTTACTTCCTACTTTGAACAGAGAATACGCGATTCTTTAGTCGCTGTTGGATTGAAACTTTCATGCATTTATTGTTCTACTTCGTGCGTATTTGTAATCTATAACAATGTACGGACGAAACGGTGTCTGACGATATATTCTGCTGTTTTATATTGCAAATACGTGACGGCAAATTTGTTGCGTTATATTTTCGTATACGCGGTGCGTCAGAAATACTTTTTGTCAATTGGAATGGTCAACGATTTGCCACAAAACGCACCGTGACACTTTGAAATGTTACCTTTTCCCACGAAATGTAAATGTAAACGTAAATCGAACAATGTCTTCGTGAAGATATTACAAGTTCCACGAAACGCGTGTACCTGCTCGCAAAATGTTCCTTTATCACACGAGTTTTCAAGTGCATGATATTGTACAGAGCTGTGATGTTTCTGGAAACTAATTTCATTTAATTATAGATACATACAGCAAGATATACGTATTGATGCCGTTTTCTCCATTTTATTGCTCCCTTCAAAGTAATTTCAGAATCGTATGAAACATGTGCGTACAAATGTGGTGCAGCCGCGATAGAAAATACTGTACTTCAACTGGAATTATGTGACGCTATTGCGCAGTTACTCAGTACGCGCATCGGGGCAATAAAACGTTTCTCAAAATTTCATTAATGCTCGACAATCTTCGAGCAGAATGTATCTTTCGAAGCGCGGTCTAATAAAAAAGTTAGACGCTCCACGGTGCACAAAGTACACCGCCAGTATCAATCCATATTTATATCTGCACCGTCTACTATATTACAATTAACTCCTAATTAGTAATTATAGCTGCGTAAATCACGATCGTTTACTGCGGCATCGTCTATCGTTAGCTTTCTCTTCGACTGCCGACTAGCCTGAGCAGTTTGCTCGAAAGCCAGTTCTGAATACACTCACGTACGTCGATCACTTTAATTTAGCTGCCTTTACGTATCACGTAAACCAGTTAGAAATTGCAAACATTGTCGGTGGCTATCTTTATTCATTCTTTAATTAATTGCACAATCACTTTCTAATTATTACGTATTATAGATTAGGAACGCCGGTTACCAAAATAGGATAAAATATACTCGTATCCAGTAATTAAAAATAGACTGTTCAAATGTTTCTTTCTCCTTATTGATCCTTCAACTACGAAGAAAACAGTTAATCAAACGCTGATTTTCAGACCGAAGGAAAACATTGGGGAAATTAATTCAACAAGGCTATCAATTTATCTAACATTCATCGCATTTTAATCTTATTTTATATCCACCTTATTCGAAATGTCCGCTAGAATACATACATACGTACATGTGCCTGTTCGTCCGAAACAACAAAAGCTTCGACTGGTAGCCCGCAGCAGGACGCGGAACGCGTTTCAATGTCGCTGTCCGAGTGTCATCTGCGCCTCATAGCTTTGTACAAACCTGACTGAACAGAATAGAACTCACTTAGTCGACGATAAGAGATATTTCGTTATTTTACCGCGTCATAGTCGACGTACCGAAACGTTTTTCCAAAGGACCGTTTCCACGAACGTAACGGCCCGCGCGGCGAACGCGAATGCAGTCGCGTTGCGACACAAGCCGAAATGTTCCCGGGACGATCCTTGGTGGTTTCGAGAATCGATTCGAAGAAATTTCGCTCGGTTTTAATTGTAGCCATCATTCAGTCGATCTGCAACAATGTGCCCGGACCGCACAAAGGAGGATGACCAACGGGGTACGGGCCAGGTCTGGCTGTAAATGTAACACAGTGCACGCGTCCGTATAGTATCAGAGAGGAAGTTATTATTGATGGCATATTGAAACGGTATGAGCGTGGTGATAAAATGAGCTGGGCCCACGGCGCCGGGGAGGTCTCCACTTAACGTCCAATATTATATATGACCGCAGAAAGCGAGTTGGGGGCCCCGATTCGAGAGTGCCGGGGACGCTCCTCTTTCTTTCTGTTAGCACGTATGTATTGTACGTACATTTGCTACAGTCCGAGCGGGTATCTGAAGCTTTTATTGGAATATTATAAATTTCGATTGCGAAAGTTGCACTGGGGACACGGTCAAATTTATGAGAGACGAGAGATACATAGATATTTGCTTTTTATTTATTCGCCTTTTTTTTTATTGGAAATGCATTGTTCAATAAATATATATGTACGTATGTGTATTATATTACGAGATACCGGAGAAAAGTAGTTATTGATTTCTGATCAGTTGATGTGGTATCTTTTGTTATAACTTCTTAATCGATATAATTTGAGTCATAGTAAGCACGCGTGACCTTTGTGAAATAATATATTAAACGTGTCGACAGAAAGTGCTTGGTTCCACTGTAATTAGTATCCGGGTACAGATGTTGATCGAGAAGAAGTATTTAGGGGGCTTTGATAAACTGCCTTCGTGGTGTGAAATGTGTTATAATGAAAGTAAGTAGTAGCAGAAATGACTATATCATTAATAGTACCCCTTTCTTTTCCCTTCGACATGCGATATTTCCACGGCATAACTATGAAAGGGACCGTTAGCAAAATGTAGTCTCATGACGCGTTCGCAAAATTGCCCCGCGGTTCATTTCCGTTTGTTCTGCCATTAGAAATGGCTATCGAGTCAAATTGATTAATATACGCTTGTCGTCCCGACAGTGCTCGGTCTCAAGGAATCTAAATAAACGATGTATCGACAGACATATCTTTCAATTAATCTTAATCTTAAATCATTAAAAATAATTACTATTAATTCCCGCCCGGGTCAATAATGATCCGGACCGCAACGGAGTCCCAAGTTCATCAAGGATCGGCGGCACGACCTCGTCGGACGATAAGGCCCCTGAAATCTTGATTAAGTCCTGATATCGTAATTTACCCTTCAGCTACGGCACCTGCCAATGAACCAGTTTCGTGACAGCACGTGAACGATGGCTGACGAAATAATAATTACAAAGGATGGGCCGCCGAAAGTTAGCCATGTCAGCAGGGTATCATAAATTAAGCAATTTGCTAATAATATTCTCACGTGACTGGTACTTACAGAGTTTCGTATCAAGCGTGGCAGCTGTACCACCGACACTGTATCTTAAATGTGTTACGACGAACACTTTTAATTTCGGGAATGTTTCCCGAGCGCCTCGCCACGCCGGTGTCATTAACAGTCGCGATATTTTATCATTTTGCGAGATAAAGGTAATAAAAAATTTCCGGCGGTCCATGAAATTATATGCTCTCTACTGTGCGCACGAGGTTCATTTAAAATAATTGACTATTGGCGAGTACGAAATATACAATAATTATTCCCTGCAAAAGAAGTCCCGTCGCAGAAGTGCATAGTAGAATTAGCGAAAGAGATTTCAGTGAAAAAAAGCGGTGGAGTGCACTGAACGATTCATATCGTGCATATGCATGTATATAATGTACGTATGCATGCATACATACATGCGTACATACAAAAGTAAAGAAAGTATAATAATTGGACTCGACGATACCTGTGTCTATTCGAACAGGTAAGAACCATTCCTCATTTATTCACGGTCAGGTTCGCGTTGAAAAAATTAAAAAATTTCAAGCACCTGCAAAAGTAGACATTGGTCATTAGCAGCTAATTTTCAGAATAATCAAATAAACAATTAATTTATCCACCTATGTGTTTATTAATTCTTTCCGTTTCCTTTAGCCAGTTATATTAATGTGCAAAGATGTTGCTCGCAATTCAGAAAAACCGGCACACCTATATACATATCTAAATTTGCACAGGATTTCACAATATTTGTCGTGCACTGTGTCTGTTTTCCAGACTAACAGAATGATTTTGTGCACAGGTGGGCTGCGGCGAGCCGGTTAATTATTTCGTTCACCTTTTTCCTGGGGTCATCATATTTTTCTTAAAGAACCGACCCGCTTTCCGCGAAAGCAACGTAAAATCCGGGAATGCAAGTGAGTGCAGCCGGTCCAGGCTTAATTTTAACACGGCCCGACGCGGTTCTCGTTTTATTCCGACCGGATTATTTTCTGTCGTGCTTCGGATTGGTATTTTCCTATTCTCCTCCCTTTTTACTAATAACGCGTTTTCCTTTCGCATGTTCTGAAACATTCACCCCACTGCCGAACATTCATCCGCCGATGCAGCTCACAGCAATCCGAAAACATAGGGTCGCGTCCAAATCTGAAGATCGAGAACCATTGCCCAGTGCTTGGTCTTGCCTCTTCTCTTCAATTTTCGAACGCTATAGCTGTTTAAACAAATGCTTCGTTCAAATCGTGTCCTAAACTTTCTCAAGTGCTTCTGTCGAAATTTATGCGCAACGAACCAATAACCATCGAAAAGTTCTGAAAACGAGTCATTAAAACTAGGAGCTATAGCTGCACCGAATGCCAATTACACCGACAGTATGAGAGATGTGAAATAGAAATATCAATAACCGACTATCACGTCTAGGCGAGAAAGATTTTGTTGCCTAATCTTTGTATGCCGGTAGTTCAGCGCAGACCGTACAGCCCCCATGGGAACGATTTGAAAGCAGCATAACATGAAAATGATCCGAAGACGAAGGCAACGATCACGCGTTGGAGTTCTTTCCCGTTTGGTTATTGTTCGAGGCATGATTCGAGTCTTCGTGGCTTCAGGTCCACGCCACGGGTCGAAGGTGAGGGTTAATGAATGAATCGCCGGATATTCATGGTACCGCCACAAAGGAGGCAAGTCGAGCCACCGCGAAGGCAAGGCCTCCCTTAATTAATATAGATTACTTCTAATTGTATATTTACCTATTAATTCATATTAACTCGGGAGTAGGGCCACCGAGAAACGAATCGTCTTCGACCGCCTGATTCGACTTAATCGGCCAAAGGGTTGTAAATTGATTGATGTCTCATTCCCTGTCCGCCTCTCTTCGTCCGGTATCTCTGGTCGGTAATACCAACATCGAAAATGACTTTTCCTTCTCGCCGTTCTGGAATGGCCTCCTTGCCCGCTAAGACCCAATGCGTTAAATAATTTGTAGCGCTCAATCGTATCGCTACACCGAAATAATAATTAATTTCGTACCACCCTTAACGTCGGACGAGTGATAAACGCCACCGTTGTCGAAATTATACGTAACGGCGATGTTCGAAAGCTTAAATATAATTCGGTGTTACGTTGGAAATTAAATGGGAATCGGTAGTTAAACGAGATACAAATACTTATGGATATTTTACAATATAAACCGTGATAATAAGTGTAATACTTTCGAACGATTCTTATGCACCACGCATGTTGGTCCCTTCATGCCCTTCATCATCATTATTATTACCAATCCAGCCTAATTGCGAAGCATTGTCCCCGTGAAATTTTACGATAACATTCGAGACATCTGGTGTACCCCACTGAATCGGTCATTTGATCCAGCGAACGAGGAATCACAACTGGCCGATTGATTTCGAAGTTAATTGAGAATCCCTGCAGTGTCGCGGGGTTCCCCGAGAGATAAGTTGGAAGTGCTTTACCTATCGGGTGTATCGGGCGCATTCGTTCCCCGTGAAGAAGCGGGTTCGAAATGAAAACCGCGACTTATCCAAGACCTCGACTTCTGATTGAATGGCTGCGCCGGGGGCGCCCGACGGGGAGGCAGAAAAGAACTGCGAAGAAAGAGAGGGAGATCTCACGTCCCTCTTCGTGCAAAGAGCACATTGCCGCGAGAGCGCGCGGCATTTGATATCTGAAATCCCCAATATTTTTAAAAGCACAGGGGCTGATGCTGGGGGCGGAGGGGTCTCGAGGAGCAGTCGTTTCACACAGCCTCAAAGGCGTACGAGCCTTTCCACGGCCATTAAAATACGAATAATAATTATAAGAGCGACGGCAGAGTGATCAGTCCTCTCGCAGACGAAGCGATCGTCCGTATCAGCCAAACGGGGACCCCTTTTCTTCCCGCAGCGCGCCGTATTTCCCTCGCCATTCCTTCTTCGTCCTCCCATTTCTTCTGGACCGATTGCGCGCAGAATTTACGATGGAAACAAGTTGTCGTTATCTTAGCACCGCCGTCGAAACGCCGCTGATATTTCTCCGACGCCAGTCACGCTCCGACTATCAACATCGATGGTTTTCCACCGCGCACAAATTTTCGCTCCCATTCGCGCGAACCCTCGCGCGAAACTAATGCTTGCGAAACGCGGATCGGGTTAGGTTCGACGCATGTGCAACGTGAACCGAACGAGATGTTCATCTCGATAATGTACAGTTGCAGCGGACGCATCAGCTCTGCGTTGTTTTTGGAGCGTTCAGATTCATGGCAATTCCATCAGCGATAGGAAACAAATAGCTCGATACGCAAGTGCAAACTATATTGTTGAGAGACCCGTGGTACAATAATTGGCAATCTTATATGTATCATCAGAATAGAACCGTGAAAGCAATAAATAGGTGTGTCTCGCGGGGCGCAATTAATCCGGCGAAAACAGTAAATAACCAAAGCGATTCAGTTGTGCAAATCACCCTGCACATGGGTGCGTTACTCAGCGTCAATCGCTTTTTTTTTGTGTGCTCGCGCAGCGAGTGGATAGCTAATAAAATATTATACGATATTAACGAGGGTCGAAGTATGTAGCACCGTGGCAGATATCAGTGGCTCCCCGCCGAGCCAGGACGATTACAAAGATCTACATTATTTCTCGAATTGGTCAATAAACGCATGTTCAGAGCACGGCATAAAGGCTCGCAATTAGAACTCGACGATACTGTTCGCCGTTTCCAATTAATTTTTCTATCGTAGAAAACCTTGCAACCTATGTTCACCTCCTTCCGCAGGCCTGACCTGTATCATAGATTTCTACTTACGACAAGATCGATCGCTAATCCTACCTACAGCGTGGAAAATAAATAGACAAGACGCAATGTCTTTATTAAATATTTATTTAAATGGATCGGCAATATTTCGAGCTAAAAACAAATACAATAAAACCGTTTCGACGAATTGCACATCCTGCCCAAGGATCAATCGCTAGCGAGCATGTAGTCGGCGAATCGTTAAAGTTTGGAAATGAGATAGCTATGGGAACAGTGTATTGAAAAGTAGCATGCTGAAACGAAGCAGAATAAAACGTACGACCAAGGATTCATGCTCACTGTTCCACGCATTACGATTCTTTATTCCAGATATTCTGAACAACCCAGTATACTTGTGATGCTACCAAACAAGTATTCGTGCATGAGCAACTCGCTCTAGCGGCCCGAGCAAATCAAATTTTCTAATCACACGAAATCTCACTCGAATCTCCGAGCTCTGGACAGGAAGCGACAAATTGATCGCGGCTTTCTATCGTCGCAGTGTTTATCCGTGCGAACGTCCAGTCGCGTCTCGCGGATGATACGATTGTTCGAAGACTCTTCTTGTCGGCCCGGAACGACGGTTCCTTTTTTCTATCCAACGTCCCGAGCCATAATAATAGAAGAGCGTCAAGTCTAATTACGGTCGATACACATGTGACCGCGCTACAGGGGCTGCTGGAAACGCTGGCTGTCCATAAAGGCACATCCACGCATCTAGAGTGTCGCACCAGCGAGCGTCGGCCCGCGATTGCTCGTTAGCGAAGCCACGGCCCCGTGTCTGTCACGAAATCGCTGATTATCATCGTTCAAGGAAACCACCGACGCTACGTCGCGTCGCCCCTTAGCTCTCATATACCAGCCATCACGGCCATTACTTACTTACGCTACGGACTGGTAGGCTTAGAAAAGCTGTTGTCCACTGGCGCAGACTTTCCGATCCGGTTTTAATTTTCTCGCCCATCTTGCGTTCGATTGCGACAGCCCTCCGTCCTATCTACCTGTACGATTTTTATTCAGCCCTCTGACTCTATTTTACATCGAAGCAACGTCGAAGCAATGAAGCTTGCCCATCAGGGGAGCACAGATCCCTGTATACAATTATTGTCGCGCGCGGTAAATACTCCGTGGATGATCGAAGCGATATATCGAAAGCGAGGTAACACCGGGGAACGTTAACATTTGCGTGAACTACGAATCGACGAGGGATCACTACGAGGGCGGTCTGAAGAGTTCTCGGTTTAACAACGAAAGAACTTTTTTTTTTACGCGAATATGTCGATGTTTATATCGTATATTTTACTTTTCGATGCGGTCTCCGCGCGTCGGATCGAGAACTTTTCAGACTGCCCACGTAATTGTTTGCAAGCTGATAGAGCGTTCGCGATTTTGGTGTTCCTCGGTGCATGCAGGCTAGCTTCGCAAATGACCGCGGAACGAATAGATAGATACTGTTAGACACAAGCAAGTAAGAAGCAGGCGAATGTTTGTGCATTAGGAAGAAGCATCGAGCAACGCTTTTCGGTGACGCGAATTCGAATAAGTTTCTTCGACCTGCTTCGCGGAAAAAAGAAGTACAGGGTCGAGAATTTTCCGAGATTCCTTGCCGCTGAGGTCGACGGAAACAGCTTCTACGTGATGGAGAATGAAAACCCGCTACTACGCTGTTGGCTGGCTAGATTCGCGGCGAGTTCACACATCGGTTGTCACTCGTGCACGTGTGAACATGGCGACACAACCCGGAATTAGGGAAGACGCTTATTATTTCAAGCTTCGGTTCGCTTGTGCATCAAATAATCAGTCGCGATGCGTTACACTAGATAAGTCCGTGAAAAAGTAGGCGATTTGACGCGGGGAGGGCATCGTCGGCAGGAAGTAACGTGGATTAATTTGGCGAAGTAAAGCATTGTCCGCCACGTTCTTTGTTCTCTTTATCTGGCAGCAAATTCTTTGGGAATACCGTGACCGGGCAGGAAATTGCTGTTTCCGAAGAGGATGATTTTCATTATTAGAATAACTTAAAGGAGGTCGGGGGGATATTCTTGACAAGCAACCGAGCACAAATGAAGTGCTAATTGATGTGCGTATAGTCAAGGTAAAACAGTTTCTCTCGTAATTCACAAATGCGTAGATATTGATATTTCGTGTAACAATATGTCTCCGTGTGTTAGTCTTTCCAGTCAGAAAAGGGATTTCCGAAAGTCCACGTTATTCGGTTCCATAAGGTCTAACCGAATGTAACACGACACCTTCGTTCTCCAAATGGTCGAGCTAGAAAAATTCGTTGCACCCCTAATAATTCGTTTTCAAGTGGTTGAACTGGAGGTATGGATATTCAACTAACTAGGTATACTCGGACACCGAATCCCGCAACGGAGTTGGCTTGTTCAAATGTCAAAATTGTATTCAATCATTAATACAACCATTTTACCCCGTGGTCAGGTAAAATGGTGAATATATTCACAAATTAGCTTTCCGTTCTTGATCAAGGAGAACTCGAAAATTGTGTTTGCCAAGATAATCTCTTTTTGTGTAAGAAATAATATAGCTGATAATAATTAGGAATGAATATATCATAAAATTTGTGCACTTAAGCAATTAATTTAACAAGATCCTCGCAGCCCTGCGATTAGTAAAATGTCTGGCTGAACTGTGGTAATAAAGTCTGCAGTTGGCAATATCGGAATTAAACTCATTTTAAGGCTGAAGTTAAATGTCAGCCATTCCGGTAATGGATATGGATCGTTCTTATAAATGAAGATTTCGATTAAATGTAAGAAGACCGAAGAAAACTTTGTGCGGGATCATGAATCAGTTAGCCAGCCTTGACGTATCGGGGTTTCAAATGACAATACTTCGGAACGCCACCCTTCTGAAACGTCAGAACGATTGCGCGCATTAGACCCGCATTTCGGTTTGGGTTATCTTTTCTGTATCTGGCCACATACTTAGCTAACCGAATGTCTTATAAAACCATTGAGTGAATATTCTTCGTGAATATTCTTCTTTTATTAGAAACTTTATCGCTTCGGTAAATAGAATGCTAAGTTAACGATTTCGACATAAATTTGTATTTACACAACGACTTACAATTTACTTGTACATGCCTAATTGAAGTTGATGTTAATATCCATGCGTCGCGTGTGCTTCGTTATTCATAGTTCAACAATAACGATTGAATTTCTGTGATATATTCAATGCTGAATCTTGTGGATAAAAGAATCTGTTGAAAGTATTGAAAACTTGAAAATAGTGGACATTTATACGTGGAGTATTTGATCGACGTAACTTTGGCGAAATGAATGATAACTGTATCGCGACTTTATCCTCGGTCTGTAAATCGTCGATTCATTTGAATAATTTCATTGCGTCGGAAATATCCCTCGAAAATATCCCTGAGACTCCATTACGGCGCAATATAAAGGCAAAGCGTTACGCGTAATAAAAAGGAGTAAAAAAAAAAAATTGCTACAAGTATACGGGAATACAGAAGCTCGGTTGTTCGCAGACAAAAGTCATGCACACGCGGATGAAGGCAGCGACGCACAAAGGCGAAAAAAGAAGGCAAATAATTCCTTCGGATGGGTTTATTTACGGTTCACCTACTACGGTTGCGCCCCGTACGTGTCGGGTGCCGATTCGTTCTTGCTTTCCATCCGAGTGCCAAAACCCCCGCGATACTCACAATACGCAAGGGAGAAAAACAACGATCGTGATCGTGGAATAAAGTAGACGGCACGGCATGGGGATGATGCATGGCGAAATATACAAAGACACGTTGTCTCCTGTTATTTACGTTATTGTGTGCCGACACCTTTCAACTTTAATAAGAATGGGTCTTTGGAATTCCGCGCGTTGAACACGACGGGCTGAACGAATTGCCATTGGTGATACGGCTATGTAAATGTGGAATAAGCAACCATTGAGATGCCCGAACGTGGCACAATTCGCGTTTCGATGTCAATTAAGATAACACGCGGAAGAAATGAGTACCGGGACCCACTTACTGCGGAATTTTCAAATTAAATTAAGTTCAGGGCTATGGAAATTGAACGCTGAAAACAATGAACTCCTTCCGAGGAACGGTGCGGCAACTTCCTCCAGTTTTCGTAACCATTGACCAACGGTGTGTAGCAATCTGCGCACGCTTAGCAAGACTTATAAATGGCAAATGAACGTTATCCAGATGAAGACGCTAAAAATGAATCGTCGGCGAACGCGTGCATCAGTTTAAAGGATAATTAGCACGCCGTGAACATTATGATGTTTGCGAATACGTTCTTCGAATAATCGATATACACATATTTGTCAAATATAAATCGGAGGCAAGGTTTCGGCTCCAGGTGAATCCTCGATCTTACCACGGTCGAAAGTTCGAGGGAACAAATTGGCAAGATCAACCAGCAGAAGAGACTTCTGCAAGAAGTTAATCCATGCAAAAGCCAGACCAGGTTAAGACCAGAAGGTCGAAGGATTTTCGTTGATCGATCGAGGGATCGAGCCCCTTTGACCCCTTGTTACCTTAAAGAGAGAGTCTTGCTGGTTTCGCTCAGAAAGTCACCAAACCGGATGACAAATCCCATTTCACTTGTGATAACGAGCTCCCCGGCATCAGGCCATAATGTCTTTTCCTAATAAAGTAACTGTAAAGTCATTCCTTGATTACACTATCCAGCTAACTTAAAACAGTGCTGCGTGAAATAAATATTCATTGAGAAATAATCGCGTTCTTTCGATACGACCAAACGAAACTAAATAAGATGCGGTAGCAGAACTTAGTCCCGTTTCGTATTTACTCTACGTTTCATTTCTCCCGTGCTCTTCCGTCATTTTACCTCACACTATTATCCAAACCGACGTATTAAGGGAATATGAGAATGTGCCCGACGAAGTTAATGCGAAACACGTTTCAACGCAGAATGTATGAAGAATGTGCACGAACACAACTTCGACTACATCCTCTAATCTTCGTGCAAAATCAATTCGAGCGCTCAATTGACCCAAGAACAAAACCATATCAACCGTATCAAGCAATGGACGGGGCTCGTGCGATCCGAGTGTTTTTAAAACACAAATCGCTGCGCGTGTCTCGTCGCGAGCAGTCGAACCTTTCCTGAGAGCGGTGAATGGAAGGAAACAACGGGCGATTCAACGACCTGGAATAGGAAAAGAATCTCTCTCCCGTTGTCCTCTCCGCCACTCCTGGTCTAGCTGCTTCCATTAACGAGTACAGTAATTGCGACGAAGGTTTTCTCCTCCGGCGCGGATTAAATCGTATAATTTAGCTAGCGACATTCTAGAATTGTCTATCACCGGTCGGGACATACGATCGCGGCTGCTTTCTCACCGTCGTCGGAAGTAAACGCGGGGAGGCCCCCGCGTGCATGTGTTCCTGGAGGGGGCGGGAGGGGCACCGTTAAAAACGTAGCAAACGCAACAGATACATCTCCCGTCGCGGCTTAATTCCATAAATAAAGGTGAACCGTGCTGGGTTCCGCGCATAATGAAGCATCGGCCGGTTAATGCATAGGATTATCGAGTCTTCCCATGCCCCACATCGGTCATTACGGAATAACAGTAATTATTGATATGCGAGCCTCGCGTAGGCCCGTCTCTGTGGCATTGTAAGGCGCCGCGAGTTTCTTCTTATTCTCTCGATTTTCTTCCCTCCTGCGCCCTTCCTCGCTGTGGGCTGCTTTACATTTTTTTTCCTTCATTTTTTTTTGTAAAGTTCGCGTCCGCGTCCGCGTCCCCGCGTGACTGCCTGCCTGCCTGCCTGCCTGCCTGCCAGCCTGTCTGTCCCCCTTGGAAGAGGAAAGAGACATTCGATGAGAGCGGATGCAGAGGGACAGTTGCGTGTGCTCCGTTCGCATTGTTGGCCCCCGGCTGAAGATAAATACTGGCTGAGCAGCGCCTTTTCTTTCCCTACCCCGGTGCCACGTCGACCTTACCCGTGCCCGCTTTTTCACGAATCGACGCCGCGCACACACGCGGCTAAGAAACTCGGAGGTTAGGCCAGGTCGGGTTGGCGAACTGTACAGAAATGTCAGGGGAAACCATAACGTTGTAATTTATTGCCGAGCGCAGCATTGTGACCGCTTCTCGCGGGGGCGGCGTGACGAATCAAGAGTCAGAGGAAGAGAAAACTCGTTCTATATCGTTCGAGACCGGACGCAAGGATGAGATTCGTTTCGATGCCCCTCGACATTTAGTCCTGGCAGCCTCGATACAGAGGCTAGAACGGCGATCCAGCTAGACGTGTACGTGTATGCGCGTATGCGCGTCTACCTCCTTTACTGCTCAACGAACGACATCTTACTTCTACCTTTTGTGTTACAACCTCGAAGTGCCGTGGATTTCTAATATCCTTCCGGTCTCGTTTAAATGGAGCGCACTGACATGTATCTGGCTGTGGGCCGCTGATTTATATATTATTTAAATAAACAAAAGGCGTATGCTGTGGTGCACGCGTATAGCGGAGTTGGGGCAAGGTTTCACCTCGGGTTGTCGTTCGTCGGTTTTAACGAAAGCCAGCTCGTCGTATAAATACCTTCGATAGGAGATGAACGAGAACCGAAATTCTATCGCGGGCGTACTTATTAGAAAAGAAGACACGTTCCCAGCCGTACCGTACGCCGTTGCGATTTGTTTATCGGTCAAGTGCAACTTTTCCGGAATATCGAACATCATATCATTTCTATGTACGCACCGTGAACCATTTCGTCGGGCAAAATAATTGTCCGAAATTGACACCAACGAATTCCTGACATAATGCTTACGCGCGTCTAGCCGTTAAAATAAAAAGTCTGACGGAAATGATCTATTCAATATATCAAAAAAATAATCCCCGCGACAGAGCTGACATTTTTTACACCCCAAAAACCTAAGATCCTTCGAATCCTCTCGTACGCATTACAAATAAACAACCAAAAACCTAAGATCCTACGAATCCTCTCGTACCCATTACAAATAAACAACTGAAAACCTAAGATCCTTCGAATCCTCTCAAACGCATTACAAACAAACAACTAAATCGCCAATTGAATTCCCTCACCGTACATCCGAAACAGCATACTCGATTAACATATTTCTTTCAAACAGTCCTCCGGTGAAATTCCAATTGCCGCCTGGCAAGACCGCAACGAACTCCGGTTTCGCATTACGAGAAATTAGACGGGCATGAACGATGCCCAACGAGGCTCCGACCAACGGGCTTTATTAACATTGTTCGATGCGTAAATAGAGCGACTGCATGTCCCCCGACATTCCTGCGGACGCGCCGGGTGACCATGGGGTGCGCGTTATTGGAAAACGTCTGAACCGTAACGACCGTAGCCAAACCGCATGCGATTATAGCACGAAAGAACGCATCGTCCGCCGTCATATCAAGCAGCAAAGCAAGGCCGTTCTACGGTACGTACGTACACACGGTGATCGGTACAGCCGCGCAGGGAACACGCGTATGCGTGCAGGCGAGACCACGCTGAATATTCCCAGCGTTAATTTACGTACGCGAACGGGCCGCATTGTGCACAGCTGTATTTGTGTCGCGGGCCGGGCTATGATCCGAGACCGCAGATCGTGACTTCTGTGGGAAACTTGGAGGAAAGTAATAACTGCCGGCGTTCACCGAAGCGCATCCGTCATTTTTGCGTGCCGATGCGTGCATCCGCGATCGCGCTCTTTGAGTAAGAGGGTACGAATAATCGACCGCAGAGAAACGTCCGGAACTATTGCCCTACATTCGGTCGCGAAGATAGCGTTGCACTTGGTATGCCGAGGGTGGCTGAGACCAGTAGGTTAAATTTCGGACGTCGTTACCGATTTTTTGGTGATCTGGCTAGGGCAACGACCTGAGAACGGTATGAACAAACTAATTATCATAATCATGCGGCACGTCGGATGATATTTCATGGTTCCTCGTCGGTATGTCTGAGAGTTTTTGGTTAGTTTGGAAAGAAAGCGGCGGATAGTTTTCTGTTGTTTCTGCGCCGGGGTGGCAGTTACGCATTTGCCAATTTCATTTGATGACACGACAGACTGATTCTCGCGCAATCTTTCAATGCTCCGTGCACGAACGATCCGCTTTATTATTTACATTCGTTTCTGCCAAGTAGCGACGGAGTAGTAGCGACAAGTAGTTAACGCGACGGGCAGAGTGTCAAAGTCTGAGCAAATGTCATCGTCGCGTTCGTTATCTGCGGCACGTTGAATCTCTCGGTGTTGAAACGCGCCGACACCGTTTCCTGCACAATTCCTATTTCATTTTTTACCCATTCCCATTTTCCACCGCGCGGTCTGTTGCAAAAGACAGAAACCTCCCCTTCGTTCGACCCATGCCGATCGCTGGCGATCCAAATTCGTGAGCCCCGACATAAGAATGAAAACCGCGTCCCCGCGCATGCTTTTATTACAATTGCGATGTCCCGGCTTGGCCCACCGGCAACACTGAAGCCGACTAGATAGGTAGGCGAGTGACAATGAGAAAGAGGCCAAGTGTAGAGTACGTGGGCAGAGGAGGGTGGGCGGTGGGGGGTTGAAGTTGCCATAAATTCGCGAATGAACCGCCCAGCCATCAAAGCGATCACCCGGGGCTTCCTTACCCCGAGTCCTTGCATACCGGCTCCGATATTAAATGACAAAGGCCAAAGGCATACCTCGCCACCGAGAAGGGCTGGCGGGGGGGTGGAAATTCTCGCGTGCGAACCCCCAAGCATCCACCGCCGCCTGAGAGGCCAGAAAGCTCCCTCTTCTTGTACCTTAAGTCGACCCCTTACGTCGAGAGCCCATCCGTATCGGCATTTCGCGGGCAGGATATTTTAAATACGTACACCCGTGTCACCCCAGCCGCGGCTCCACAACTTTCAACCCTCTCGATGCGGGGTGAACGAGTTCGAGGACGTGGTTGTGCCGTTGCGATGCTTTGATGTCATCTTAAAAATATTAACGACGGAACGCGTTTCGGGCGCTTATCCGCCACGGGGCGGGTGGACGAACGAGCCGAGCGGAAGTCGAGGAATTTTGTCGCCGGTGTTCCACGTCGGTCCATGGAATTCTTCTAACGAAGGAGCGCGGCCATGGCCGCCGTCCGTTTCATTCGTTCAATCCGCGGGCTCGCTTCCGGCTGAAACAGTTTCGGGAATTGAAGCGGGAGACGAGTAGCGACTCCGACGACGCGGTTGTCTTTTCGATAGGACGATTCTTTGGCCGTAAAGGAAGCGTCGATCGACGGCGCGTTTCCTGCGCTCGAATACGCTCGAAAAGTAGGAGCGAGGGAGAAACGAGCGTTCCGTTCTGCGGCGGAATAAACCGTTGGAAAGTTCGCGGCTGTTCCGATGCCGCGCGTTCTATCTCGCGAACAATTGCCATTCTAATTCGACGGGGATATGAAATTCGCAGCGATTGTCGGGCTCGTCGTTGTTGGATAAAAGTGTAGTCCTTTCAATTTTGAATAAACACATTTCTGCTGTATGTACAAGTTTTGGACATGATTGAGCTGTTTCAATTTCTTCTTTGGGAATTCGAATATACGCGGAAAATTGTATTACGTACTGTAATATGAATAAAAAAAACGTACGGAGTCCCCATTTAAAAAAGTTAACTTGACTTCGATATCTACCCCGCCATTGCATCTGTTGTCCACGTTTATACGAAACAACCATTTCAAGAACATTGTTTCGATAACTGTAATGTCTCTTCAGATATTTCACCGTTTTCATTTAAACGAAACACCCTGTGTATATCCATCGATACTATACGGTTAATAATCGCAACACCCGAATGTGTAACATATGCAATAAATCTAAATGAAAAATAGTTTGGCCATTCATCGTGCCCGGCAAATCGATGATCAAATACTTCAAAGCGTTGCGTCGGGGGGCAGGTTTAAGTATGGCCGACATCGACGCCAGCATTTCTTCCTGTTTCCTGCCACTTGGACGAAACAATAGCTCTGTGTCCAGAACGAGGCGAGCCGCTATTTGCGTAGGACCGCGTGGCAGCAATAAAGAATTTAAAAGAACCTTATCGGTTTCCGGAAAAACACCTGGCGCAGTCGAGCCCCGTGATTACGAACGATCAACAATAGGAACATTGTCTTTGGTATTTCTTTCCCTGCCGTGCCTCCCCAAGGAGGCTGCCTGTTCTCAGCGTTCGTGAACGATACCAATGGAACTCTGTAAACCGTGGCGGTGCAATAAAGTGAGGAAACAGCAAGAGATCGGGGTGGGAATCGTTGAAAGAACGCGTGAGTTTTACGAGCCTGACACGCATTGTGCGGGCAGGGTGATTCTTGACACCGGCAAACAAAATTTTATTATACACGCCGTATCATCTGTGAGCCCGTGAATCGACATTTATTTAAGCACGCATTGTTGCACATATATCTCACATCTGCCCGATGCGATAAGCAATTCTGATGGAACAGGTACTTCCATAAGTGTTCCCTTTCGATCGCTACAACATTGATTCGCCTTCCCATTTTGTAAAGTATTTCATTAGCAGAATTTGCAAGCACCAATTATCCAGTCGCGTTATACAGCTTCGTCTCCTGTGTCGCACTAAATGAAATAAGATTAAAACATGTTTTGCGCTAACACATTCATAACTATATCGTTAATTAAACGTAAATGGTAAACACGAATAAACTATGCACTTAATTTCGCGAAAATTATAAACCGGTCACTTTAACCGATTCAATTAATTCAATAATAACTAAAAATCTTTCACGTCGCACAAGAAATCTGAAAACTCAATATTCAAATAATTCAGTAACAAAAAAAAAGCGATAGCCAATATACTAATACAGTCGACTAAACACTTCATGCTGGTAAAGGCAACAAACTGCCCTTCGACAAACGTTTAAAACGTAATGCCCCGATCGTTGATCGCGCAGCGAAACGACACTCGCGTCGACCTTTCCAATGTAATTTCTCGAATCGATGCCGCCAATCTCGTTGCGTTTCTTTTTCAACACGCCGCCGGCGACAATCGAATTATCGCGGCCGCGTTGAAGTTAAGGGAGGTGTGACGAACAATAATGTGCACTCGCGCGCTTTGCCGCACGAACGAACGTGGAGGATCGTTTGCTACGAGAGAAGTGCACTCGACCCCATCCTTTCATGGCCTATTGATTCCCAATTTCGCCGATAATGGTCGGGATGCTGACTTTTTTTTTACGCGGATACACTTGTTGAGCTTTGCTCCGGGGCTGAGGGGTGATTTTGCACCGGCCTGCGAACGGGACCTATCCTCTTTATTTTTTTTCCTCCCCGTTTCCTTTTTTCACACCCACACCCCTTTGTCGTAGGCCGAGGGAGGGGGTATAATATGGTGTTCTCGCCCCATGCTCACGTGGATCGTGCAGGGGCTGAGTTTATGGTGTGTTTGGGGCGATCCAGACATAAACGCGAGCCGAGCTGAACGACAGGGGCGAGTAACTTCCCCGAGTGGACTTGGATCCGATGAGTAGACTGTCCTTGCTGAGAATTTCGGACAACAGTGCGAGCATTGTTTCTGCAAACTCTTACAAGCAAACGGCACTGTTTGCTGTTTCAAGTGAGCGACCACACGAGCCGTGCAATATGTATTTGAAAACGGTTTTGATGTCACTTTTAATGCATCGTAATGCATTTCGCACGCATGAAGTGTGCTTGAATGAATGGAGATGTAACGCGAGATGTATAGAAAATTTCAAATTGTGGGTCAATTGAAGGATGTCGATAGAGTGAACGGCGAAACGTTACAATGTACAATGTGGGACTGATAGGTCTTTATTTTATTACGTTATCGTTACTATTTTTATTATGATGAAACTAATGTACATGTTTAAGAAAACATGATTTTATTATATTATTCGTTTGTTTCTTTTTATTCGTCGACTTGTGCTGTTGTTATTAAATAACACACAAAAAAGTGAGCCACACTAATTTCTGGAAAATTTCATTTCATACGCGGTAATGTTAATTTTGCTATTCAAATTGGGTTCATAAAGAAAGAATGCAAATAACCCGTTTCCAGTTTGTCGCGTTTGAAGCGGAATCGTTACTTTTATTGATGAAAGACTCATTTGGGAGGAAAGATGGAAATCCTTTTAAAAGGAAGCCAATGAAGGAACATTGGAATCAAACCCTTTTTTGCTGAAGACTGTAGTAAAATGGCGAGAAGCTCCTCGGAAAGAGCTATTTGACTAAGAAGGGTCTCCGATGTAATGGGGTTGCCACGGTATTAAAGGAGACCCAGTGATTATTGTCGAGAAAAGGCTGGACAGGAGGGTGCGACAGTACGCCGGAAGGGACAACCAGTTTGCTAACCGAACCAAACATCAGTTGACCAGAATCGTTTGGCCGAGGGCTGCCTTTGAGGCGTGATGCACGTCTAACAAGGCAATTGCGCTAATACAATGGGAATTAATTGCAAAAGAAAACGTTATTGCGCCTTGAAGAATCCAATGTATAACAAGAAAATTGTTTAAGCAGCTCTAGTTTTTCTTTGGTGTTCAGTTGTTTTTCTGTACAGTAACATTGAGGTAACAATTTGCAGTTATAGAAAAAATGTTTAGAAATTATGGGCCTACTGATTAATGACTATGAGTAACAATGTACGATCTGTTAAGTAATTTTTGTTTTATCATTTGTTCTTTCTCCCAGTGATTACTTTTACAGTGTAATGAGTACAATGTCTGTAAGTCAAGTTCTGAATATTTTTCAACAAGCGTTTCAAAACCGAGGTAATAAATCATTAATCGAAATGCCGCAGATTTGGTATGGAAAACTGTTATTTCGTTTCACATTGTAACTAGCGGGTCGATCAATTCTGAGAAAGACACATCGGACCTGTCATATCTGTGATCCTGCGCCCGAGCATCGACCTATCGACAAGCATGACCGCAACGAATTATGCGGATTCGTCATAAGGATGTACTTATCCTTCGAGTTTACTGTTTCGCGCAAGTCTTTTTTGTTCGTTTTATCTATCCTTTCTTTCCGCTCTTCTGCCTCCTGTTATCTTCGTTCAAATAGACATCGCCACTCTTTTCCGTATAATACTGCCGTTCAAACTGCTAGCACTCTCCATCCATTGGGTAATGCTGAACCCCTCTTCTCGTGCTCTTGAGAGAGATCAAGAGAACGGTAACAGTAATAGCCCTTCAGAGATACTTTGCACGTTTGCATTTTCAACGAGAACGGTACTCTCTTTGGCGCATGGCTGGCTTATCGATTTTAATAATGTTCATTTTTAACGAGACGCTTCGAATATACGACGTATTCTTGCCTTCGATTGGTGGGCGATCAAGAATGGTTTCAAATTTCCCCCACACTCTTTCACGCGTATTATCCTTCTTTGTAATTGTACAGAATGTACCTGGGTCGCGACGCGACGATCGTCTTGCAGTAAGTACAAGTATACGTTCAATATACTTGTACTACTGTACTACTTGTGCTACTAATACCTACAATATACAATATACTTTTCATTCTTCGTACCTAGTACGCCAATTTTGGGAACAGGAAAATGTTTCTCTGAATGTTAAAAGCAGAGATAAACAGTAACAGTTATTTTAACAATTTTTGATGTAAACGTGATTGATGAACAGTTGATTTTCATTCTAATTGATAGGACTTATCATTCAATCTATTAGAAATTTTTGAGAAAGTTATGTGACCGAAAAATTTTCATTTTCAACTTTTCTGGATACGAATAACGATTATAATTGACTAAAATTTTGTTGCTTATAACCATCATTAATGACCAAAATTGTTTGTGATTATAAATCATTTTTATTGGGCGACAGAAATCTTCTTGGTTACGAATGATCGTTAGTGAAAACATTTTTTTTGGTTATGCATAACCTTTACAACTGACGGAAATTCTTTTTGGTTACGTGTGAGCAATACCGATGCCTGGAGTTACAATGTTTTGGTTATATCAAATCTTAAATTTTAGCTTTGCGTGTTTATTAGTTTCTCAGATGTTGTTAAAAAGACTTTCGGTGCTATGCATTGACAGCTGCGTAGCCAGACATTACTAACATAACCGTATTCGCCGTGCTAGACGTCGGCGTCGAGTGTCGCGAAAAAATGTTGTTTGTAAACATCGATTACGAGTATGAACGACACAGAGTCCCATTGTACGATCTCTCTCTACTGGATTTATAATGCTGTCGGAAATATCTTTTAATCATGAATGTGCATTATGAAGAAGGTTCAATGAAACACAGTCGTTGTCGAAGTATGATTTGCGATCCTTCTTTTCCTTCTGCTACCAGACGTTTGCCGAGGCAGTTGGGGAGCAGGGTGACCAACACAACAATGTACCAAAAATCAGAATATAGGAACAGTGTTGCGCGTCATTAGTATGCACTGACTAGGAACGATTGAGCGCTCTGCCCCGATTGGTAATTTTAATAGAAGAAAATATGTGATTGGTGACATTGTTGGTTACGTAGACCATTGCGCGAATGACGTTTTAAGATTGAGGAAGAAGCACGTCGTTGAAGAAGCAGTAGAGTGGTGACAAGTGACGTTGATCGATGTTCTTTAAACGAGACAACGAAAGTAATAATAATAATGACTATTTATCGCGATCTGATCATTCGTAAATACTTCGGATCGCAAGTCAACATTGTCGCGACGGTTTTCTCGTGTCCGTGAGCTTATACGGTAGATGCCACACGGTATACGAGTGAAAGTTGAACGTGCTACCCGTTTTTCAGAAAATACGGGCCGGACGCCATTATGTGCGTAGTAGCCCTTTGATTTTATTTGCGTTTACCGAGAGAAACTAATTTTTTGAAATAATCCAGGTGGTTTATTGCCTACTGAACGAACTTAACTTAACCTCTCCGATTGTTTCAGTCGTATGGCGAGTGACAGCATTTGTGGCAAATATTTCAAAGTGCAATGGATCTCAGCAATGGATACGTAATAATGGATAGCTGTGTAATGCATACTGTGCGACGCAGAATCATGGATTACAATCGGACCTCCATCCTGATCGGGCGTCTTGTTGGTGTTCAATGCGAGGTGTCAGCGAACGGTGAGTCGTACGATATATGAACAAGCTTTTTATGTTTTTACAATAATATGGCACACACAAGGGAATGTCGCCCGAAAGTACATGTACGATGCGCGAAATAATTACGTGACATACGAAATCAGTAGTATTGACTATCAACATTCTAAACACTTTGCAAGCGCGTTTTTTTGTCGCGGTTTTCATAATATCATTAATGCGAATATTTAGATAGTAAAATTTTCGAATCGTTTATATATATGGCAATTTATTTTTACGCGATCGGGATTGCTGGATTAAAAAACGCACGGTCTCGTTGAAAATTACATTCTTCGCGTTCTCGTTTAATTTTGTATTCGGTCTGCATACCCGCGTCTCTCATTACAATCTACAATCTTTGCCGGGAACCCTGTGATGTGCACGCGTACCGAACTGAGCATCATCGCAATATACGCGCATTGTCAATTACATCAGTCAACAGGTACAGTAATCACGGAGCCCGCTGTCTTTTAAGATTATTAAAATCGTCAAAGTTTCAAAGTCCTCAAAGGGTTAATCACCCTACAAGATATTTATGGCTTTGTTGTTTTCTTCCTTCGTTCGAACTAACCGGGGAAAGAGATTTTCTCTTCCCGTGCCATTATCAGGGCTTGGAGATAGATTGCTCAACCGATAATTGATTTCCTTCGTCGCGTCGGGTCGAGTAATTATGCAGTTTTGCGGAAAAAATTAATAATACGTGACTTATACTATATATGCAGATATTCCTGTAACGAATCGTTCGAGACGCTAAGCTTGATTTCAATACACTAGAGTCAGATTATTTTTATTTCCTGCAAACGAGTCTCTTTTGTAAAAAATCGCTTGATCGCCATTTTGAATAGACAGGGTGGTCTGCAACTGCTGCAAAGCCTTGCAAAAATTAGACAATATTTTAGAACAATTAGGTCCTCCGTTTTTACAGCATTGCGTCTAACAACGACGCAAGCCATATTAGTAGCATCCAAAAATGTAGCTCACAATGAGTAAATTTCGGTTGAACTTCGCGACGCTTAACTCCATTAATACTTCTAATTAGGAAATGGAATTTGCCAAATCGAAACGGTTGTTGTCATGCAAAGATTGTAATTTTTTCACAAAACACCTATTGCAATCTGTGTAAACAGATATTGTATTTATTCAACTTGATGTTGTACACCACTGTAATTGTTGGAAAGATTTTTGATTTGTGTACTACAATTTCCATCCACCATTACATTCTACAATGTATTTTTCAATCAGTCGATCTTTTTCCCGGCCCGTTAGGATCGTTTTCTAACTTATGTACTGAATTTACAAGGAGAGGTTCCTACTATTTACTCCTTTTGGGTAATGAGTCTTCATCGAATGGGAAATTCTAACCCACTGAAGTTCATTACATTGGGTGCCTATAGTTATTTGTCTAAATTAAATTATTTACTTACTAGACTGTTTACATTAAATTACTTTGCACTAAGAATTAGGGCCACCCATTAATTCCTGTTACGATCAACAAATTTGCGAATAGGATCTGCTGTTTAATGAGTAAAGTGCTTGCTTTTTAAAACGAGCTATGCATTTTGTGTGCCGGTTCGCTTCATACTAACGCGACAATTTTTTTTAATTACACATGGACTGCTAATTATTATATTCGATTTGCAACAGTCAATCCTATTGTAATTGCGCAAAGCTTTTGAAACATAACGCTCGCATGTGAAGAAAGGTTTGCGTAAAGAAAACTGACGATTGCACATGGTAATGATAATAATGGCAAGTTTGGGTATTTGCGTGAGAATTAAAAAGAGAATTAAAAATTAAAGATTGACATGCTAAAACGCGCACTCGAATAATGTTTTGAACAGAATACATACATATATATAGCGCGCTTGAAAGCAAGCACTATGCTCATGCTTCTGCATGTTGCAATCTTTTTCTGCATGTTTCAATCTTTTCCTGCATGTTTCAATCTTTTCCTGCAGTCCCCTATTGGCAACTATGTTATGATATGGAAATTAATGAACCGTTCGTTAGTACGCCGGAAGTTTAGATCTTGCAACTCGTTTTATTAAAAAATATCATGCAAATTACTAATAATTATAGACACCTAACACATATGTCAGTAAGTACGACAATATTTATCACTCTGCAAAAGCTTACACGGAGGGAGAAATTAGTGGGAATCTCTTCTTCCTAGTGGTTTATATTTCATCATGCGAGAGAACCAAACTCTGTTTCTGTCGCTCAGTTCTTCGTTTTTACATTCCTACGACGTTTTATTATTATTTTGTGATAGAATCTGCTGCCCTACTGCTTGAAATATTGTCCCTTTAAAAGAAAATCTCGCCATTTTCATTAGACAGTGCCGGCTATTGGTACAAGCGAAACATATTTATATTGGTTGCCTATGACTATAAATTTGAATTAAATTATTTAGGTAATAGAATTAAAAATTAGAGATAGCATTAATTCTTGCACGATAAAGATATTGCGATTGGAAATTTTGTTTAACGAGTAAAGAGGTTGCTTCTTAAAGCGAGCTATACATCTTGTGCCCAGGTTCGCTTCATACCAGCCATAGCGTGCCAATTTTTTTATTTATACGGGGACTTGCAATTATTATACACCTCATGCAATTGTCAACCCTATTGTAATTGCGCAGAGTTTTTTTCAATAAATTACGCCCGCACGCGAAAAGAGGTTTGCGCAAGGAAAATTGACGATTGCAGGCGGTAATGATAATAATTACAAGTTCTTGTATTTTGGTGTGAATGAAAAAAAATTGACACGTTATAAAGCATACTTGACCACAAAACATATGTACAGTCCGCTTGCAAACAAGCACTATGCTCGTGATAATTTTTGTTCGCATCCCATAGTGGCAACTACTTTATAGTATGGAAATTAATGTACTGACCATTAGAACGACGGACAATTAGATCTACAGATTGTTTTATTACAATATATGTAAATTAGTAACAATCATTGACACCAGAAATCTGTATCAGTAAATTTATTGAAGCGCTCGGCAAAAGTTCATAAGACCTTTCGATTAAGAATAAAAGGAAATTAGCAGATACGTTTTCCGCCTAATACTTGCATTTACTGAAGCGATAGAGTTGAACTCCATTTTTAATTAATACAAATCTGCATGAACACAACCTCTCGAATTTATTTTCTTACTTTTTAATAGAATCAATCGTTCTACTGTTGATATGTTGTCGCTTTGAAAGAATATCTCGGTATTCGCAGTAATCAGGTCACTTCGTTATTAATGTTTCTTATTATACGTTACATATTCCATTAGTTGACACGGCCGGTACGTATATTTTCCGTCGTGTTGGTCCTTCGTCTTTATGCACGCAGTCATCGTACACGTTTTCCTGGTACGGAGGGCAATAAAGTGCGATTGAAATTGCATGTCCAACGATCGAATGCTATTTCACAGCTGTTGCCTGTTTTTTATTTAAAATCCCAAAGTACCTTATAAAGCGTATATACGCGCGGTGCCAAGTTCCTCGTTATATAAATAAACAACAAAATTAAGGCACCAAACATATCTATGACTAGAACGGGGCGTAACGCATTAGTAAATGAAGCATACTGAAAAAGGAATCGCCCGAGGAGAGAAAGGCTCTGCTAAATATTCGAATGCTCCTCGAGTGCATTCAAAAGCGATGCTCAGACTCGGTGCGCTATCGTTTTGTATTTTTATATATATGCATGCATTGTGTTTTATCACGCACAGGTATATTTCAAGCAATTGTTCGTATATGTATGTGTATTATCATACGGACCGTATGAAAAGGTAGGAGAGGTATAAATATTATATTTTTTCTTAAATATTAAATTTAAATACATACTTGTATTCATGTTCGACGTTTCAGAAGATATTACTAAAAGAAGTTTCGAAGCAATATTAGACTAACGAAATTGAATTCATTATTGCATTATGGGTAATATTTGTTTCTCTAGTAAACTTCATCATGAATTTTATCATGCAACGTTCTATGTCGTTTGCACGTAGCAATTGCGTTAAATTTCGCGTTAAATAAAATTTCATTGTTATATCTTCAAAGATATCAATCGGACTTTACCAAGGCCTGGGCGCATTCGATGTTACCGAATTCCCGCGAATATCGCGGCACCCGTGCTCAGTTCAGCCAACTAGACCAACAATACGATCAGCAGTGGCGCTTTCGAACGACTCGAAACTTTTCTCATCTCCTTCGATATTTACCAGAAAGCGAATCGGATCCGGTTCGAAAATTAAAGAAACCGAGAAGGGAACGAGCAAACTAAACGGTCTGAAGCGGAAAGCTGACTCTCGAGCAGGCGATCGGAGGAGGGACGCGTCCTCTCTTTTCGATCCAGCGGCAGATACCCGGCGTAATTACTAATAAGTTTTCGACACGAAACGAGGTGAGGAAAAGGGAGAGGGTTAATCCGAAAGTACAAGCAAAAGGGGTTCGCAGCTCTGATACTCGGCAGACGGAGGACCCGTGGGGGCAATGAGAAACAGAAGGAAGGGCTGGAGCGTCGAAAGAGAGCGGCAGATCACCCCCAGGTTCCCGTCGTGGCGAAGGAAGCCGGATGGC
Source organism: Nomada fucata (assembly GCA_948146005.1). NCBI lineage: Eukaryota > Metazoa > Arthropoda > Insecta > Hymenoptera > Apidae > Nomada > Nomada fucata. The sequence continues at coordinate 14,902,686 of OX411275.1, forward strand.
TGAAACCAGTTAAAGATTTGCGATGTCTTTTCGATCCCAGGCCGAGATATTCGTAATTACTGTTTGTGTTTCTCTCCGTCGGCGCCGTATTTATCCCCAACGGAACCCGTTCAGCTCCCGACCTCGCATCTTTCGAACTCTTCGACTGCACCCCCTCCCTCCTCTATCTGCCCATCCTTAAATCCGGCTCTCTGATTCCCGATTCCGCCGACTTTCCACCGGCTTGCTCTCCGGGCCCTCCTCCGATTGCCCCTCGCAACCCCGTCGATCCTTATCTTCGCGGGGGCGATGAAAGCAACTGACTGAGAGTGGCACTCTCGAAAGGGTGCCGCGAGTTTTCGAAGATCGAGTGCCCTTTTAGTCCGCTGCATCTGATTTATCGACCAAACGTTGCGGAACTGGATCGCAGACCTCGCTTTCTCCAATAAAATCCATCGAATGTTTGCCCAAGTGTATAATTCTTCGTGTGAAACTGTCTGGCACTTCGACCGTCAATTTGCATACTCGATGAAAAGTAGGAACACTAGGGAAATGTCTCGTAACTTTAACTTAATAGAAAGAAAAAAAAATTGAGACAGTTTTTTTACTGGAAGAAAATGATATTAGAACCCTCGAAAACAGATAAATTGGCATAACTTTAGCAATCAAGGGTGCAGCGCGATATCGGCATTTGTTGACGAAACAGTGCACATAAGGGTAGCGTGTCACCACTACGACAGAACATTTTTAACCGTTTTAAAAATAATAGCATGTGCCGGTTTCAACACCGCGATCCCCGGTCCGCACGTTTCTATGAAAATTCTGTCCTTAAGCGGATATCATTCGATTACGTTGATATTTTTGATGTACTGTATATCTCCTCTGTGCAGAAATGGAAAATATCTTTAAATATAAAATACTGGTAGATATTATTGTCAAAATGCATATAGAAATCTTACACAAGAAGTTTCAAATTTGTATATTTTCAATATAAAATAGTCGTACTATTCATGGAAGAGTATTTCCTTAACGCAGAGAAATAACTTTCTAAGCAGTTCGCAGAACGTCGTATTTTTAGTAGCGTTGCCTACGATAAAATATAAAAGCGGAGTTCCACATTGGATGCTCTTATTATTAGATCTATTACAAATTGAAAGCCCGATTGGCATTGACATTTCTTCGGTTTTAGTTCTGCTGTTACTAAGATACAGAATAATTATCATTGCGGAGGTGCCGTCGGAATTTTTATTTCGTTAGAGTATCCTTTTGCTACCTGTCATATTTTTAAAATGTGGTTCAGGTAGCGTAGAAAGTACAGACCTTGCAGCAAACTCGGAGTACAGGTTTTAAATATATTTGTTACGCGTCTGCTTCTAATTATGTAGGTCACGGGTAGCCAACGTATCATCAAGGTAATGGCTTCTGGCCGGTGGTCGACATTCAGGAGAATCGTAATAGATGGTAGTTAAAACCAGGTGTCAGAATCAATCAATATTTTACGATCGCTAATAATTAGCTTGAACATGCGTGGCGTGACGCGTTGACCACCGCCGCGTGTTATATATTCTTCCGTTCAGCCGTTTGTTATCGTGGCGTGCCCTGGAACAGCTATTGTTTGTCGAACTATTGAAAATTTACAATTGACGTCTCAATTCGTGGTTGCATCCCGCGCCACTGACAGATAGGTATGTGAACGAGTGTTGCAACCGTGTCTGCCCAAAAATCTTGCGGTCGCGAGTTTCAAAGCAATTAAAGCGCCAGTTTTACAATTTAAATTCATAGCCCCGGTTAAAGAAACATTCGTCCACCTATAGCTTTCAATGTTTATTCATGCATCCAAGATACGTGCATGTAAATTAATCTTGTTTTCATTAAATATTTGCGATAAAAGTACGTTCGCTTGTGGCGAGTGTATCACGCAGAGGGGACAAGTGTGTGAAATATAGGGTGTAACGTAATGCAATTAATATTACACGCATTATGTACGCACTGCGTACATTGATAGAACATTGTATCGTTGTTTAATATACAACTACGTCTTATATTAATTTTCTTGCGTGGCATATTCATCGGATACCGGTGAAATATGTACATAATTATCGAAATTTCGTTACCCAGCAATGACCAATGGCAAAGTGTCTTCGACCAGAAACCATCTAACGACTAAAGGACCCTCGTTTGCCATCAGGATGCTTCGGGGGGTAATGTTTTCCTTCCCGACTCGGCGGCTTGATTTATTTTATTGCTCCTGGCCTAACGTTCGGCGTTTATTTCGTCGAATTACAAGAAAGGGGTTGCTCGCGCCACTCGCTAAAAGGCGAACCACCCCTGGTCCCATACCCCTTTTCTTAGCAATTTCTCAGCCCCGTGATCCTTAAACCTTATGCTTCCTTCGATCGTGGAGTATCGAGCCCCAGAAAAACTTATAAGTAATGGGACCGCAAGCAAAAATGCTTCATTCGTAGTGAAATGCTTCTTTGATATGGTCGTTAATTTAATCCCGAAGAGAATCATATCAGGATAATGCTTTCTTTCATATTCTGTTCGTTCTTTAGTGTTATTATTACTTCAAGTTTTCCCTATCGTACATTTCCCTTGACCATTACCCTCAGAAAGCTGCCAAAATTGGCCACAATCTTGCATTATCTTGTACGTGATCCATAAAGTTCCAAGTAAATATCCGATTTGGATACTTCGCGCCGCATTTCGCCAAAATAATTCCATTGAAATTCGTACAAAGTTAACATTTTTCTGTAGAAACTCGTGTAATTCAAAATAATGGCCGAGCTGCTATTTCTTTTTTAACTAAACCATAATTACATCTCGTTAGTGAAATGCATTTTCCTATGCCCTCCCGATTACTAACGAGAAACGCCATAAGCCCCTATCCTAAATATATCCATCCCTAAAAATAAGATCCATTTCGATCACTGGAAATACAGGAAACCACAGGAAATACAGGTCCACGATACAAAATGCCGTTCCCCGATAATAAACTTGTCCAAAGCAAATCGAGGAGAAACGTTTGTACCCCAGCGCCCCCGATATATAAGAAGCGGTGAACGCCGGGAACCGATGCGTTTCGCGTAAGAAACCCGCTTTCACAGCCATTTTAATGTGTGCAACGTTACGGTTGTGGGGCTGCTATGATAATTGTAATGAACGCCTCGAGATTCCGCGAGCCCATCTGCGCCCACGTTTCTCCACCCTCGGCCACCCCGCCGCAGTCGCTACTCCGTGGAACGAACGAGCAACGCTGTCTGTACAAACTCGGGAGCTCTTAAGTACCGAACTTGTTAGAATTGATTTAAGTGCTGAATGCTAAATCAACCGAAGGGCCCACCCTTCCAGCGGGCCTGTGCGCCTCGCGGGAGGGGGTTGAGCGGAGCGGAAAATTTACGAGTAGCTCGCGTTCACGTGTATCCTTGTAACGGACCGACGACCCTCCGTGTAATCGCTGTTTCGCGCGGATCAGATGAACCTTAATGGAAAGATACGCGTGTTGCCTTTAGCTGGATCTTCTTTATCGGGGAACGAGGCATTCTGTTGATGGATAAACGAGACCGGGGGTGTTTAGCACATCTGATTACGATTTTTGCGTTCCCGTGTAGAACATAGGGGGTAATCATTTGCATTAAGGTATCCGGCACGCGGACGGCACCGCCGTTAGCATTTCGATGCATTACCTTTGCACGTACGAGGAGGATGTATGGACTGTAAATAATTTCTGTTTCACGCTGAGTAGGCGCTCCGCGCGATATAGACTTGGTTTGTGTAGGTATGCAGAATTTCGGCTTTGCACCTCACTGTTTAGTTACCGAAGAACAATTGTCGTCACCAGTTTCTCTAATACCGTACATATAGTAACTTCGTTGCGTAGATATGTTCCTAAACATTTGTGAATTTTTCGTACTCGACGTCAAGGGAAGATCTGTTATCTTATGCTTATTCTACAGCTTTGGTATCATTATTCTTCGACGTTGGCCCGCCGTCATATTTTCCCCATCGAATCGAATAATCTTTCCCTCAGATAACTTTCCCTCTTTTTGCAAACACAGCCCTAAATGTCAACGTAAGTTTGAGTTACATATCAGAACACCTCGGTTACAGTTTTCCTATGGCACATTATTTATAAGATATTCGATGCTGTCCATCCTAATTAAGATTGCCATAAACCATGGACAATGGACATAAAAAATAATGAAAATTACCGAACTGTCTGTCACTATTTTCGCCTATTTCCGAAACCGTCTATAATACAATAACTTATAAATATAACACGTATATACTACAAGATCGATCTGCTACTATGCGGTAGAGTGAAATACCTATACGTACACGTACATAATATAATTCAAAATGATCTCAATATTGGCAATATACAATCTTCGCACTAACATTTACTGTCACCCCCTATAATTCATAATCCACAAAATCTCGGGGGCAATTTGTTCACTTGAAAATAGTTCGTCCCGGTAACCCAGCTGACTTCCTCGACGATGAAGAAAACAGTTGCCAGGCCATCGCGAAGTATCCACGACGGAGGCAGATACGAAATCGGTTGGCCCGTCGGCCATAGAGTACCGCCGGTAGCTCGTCCAGGTGATTCATCCCGCGTGCTCCACTTATAGCACAGTGACATCAACTACGACACCAATTAAAGCGGCGGTCATTCAAAGGTGGATCGACTTTTGGAAAGCAGACGACGCTATTGCGAGTGAGTTCGTTAGGTCAAGCAGCAACGACTTCCAAGAGTCGAAAACTCGCGTTGTATCCGCGATGACGCACACATCCGTCGGGTTTTATTACACGTGTCCAGGCCTCTGAGAATGGCTGACGGGAGCGGGTAATATCCATAAATCAGGAGTATCGTTTGAACGAGCCGAGACAGAAGGAAAGAGAGACGAAGTCCTCGGCCGCCGCGTCATCGTCACCGCGTTAACACGTTGAGCAATGAACTCCGGATCTTTATGTAGATCGTATCGGCCAGGTGTGACACGTGGAAAGTGTGAGAACCGCCGCGAACGACGCTGATGGACGCGGGCTCGCGACGATGCCCCGTGGAGCAGGTTTTTGAACAGGGTTCGGTATTGGCTGATGGATTCACGTAGCCACGCAGAGATTCCACGCGCCGAGAATAATGCCGCAGTTAATCGACCGGACTTTTCTGCGGCCATCGCGCCACGGAGTTGACGCGTTCCGCGATACATCGTGTTCCCAAACGATCGTCCGGAGACGAGGTGAACCTCTTGCGACTTCATCGGTTTATGGCGACCCGATCCGACTACTTTGCTCGTCGTTTTCGCGAGGCTGCGAATACGTGAATGACGAACACTCGACGCTATCTCGTTGTGCCTCGCATATTTCATCCTACAGATTTCTGTTTGCGGGGTTTGTTCGTTTTTTTTTTTTTGCACGCGACTTATTTTTAGTTACATACGGAGCGGCGTGTAATTGAATCGGCGATGGTGTTTCGGTGTCAACGAACGGTGGCGCGAAAAGGAAATGATATTCTCTGTTATTCCATTTCTTAATACGGTACGCTATTTGGCGTGTCAGTGTTAGTGCTAGGATCTTTCGAAGAACATTCATCGGCGGATGACAAGAACGATGTAACGGGACGAATATAACCACATTTTGGTTACTGAAACGACAAATTAATTGATTATTTCTTTGAGAGTAGTACTCGATATAGATCATATTGGTTTGGAAATAAATTGCGGTTTTTATACGTAATGTTTATTTATTAGTTATCGATGTTCTCTACTTTCCGCACTTCTCTTCAGCCATCGAGAGGTTTCCGGAGTGTTTCGCGCGGACCGTCTTCAACAAATTTCTCGTACTTCTATCCTTCCGAAAGTTTTGTCGCCGCCGCGAAATCGTTGAAACGACTTTTGCACTGTACGTTCAGGAGTTGTACCATTATCAAATGCCACGATTCATATTTCGCAAAATTTCTTTTCTTCGTCTGTAGACAAAAGTTGCACGAGTTTGCTCCCCGTCTGTTGCTTCTTATTATCAAACGAACTGTTCCGGTAACAAATCGATATTAATAGAAGATAAACAAAAGCGATTGTGGAACGATTGTAAATGAGAGAGTAGACATTGTAGATCTGCGATTGTAGAGCGACGTCCACTCTTTAAACTAATATATAGTCGAATAAACACGAATTGAAAATTTACAATACACGAAGCTCGAAATATTCGACTATCGAGGATCGTAATTTATTTCCGGACAATCTGCTGACGAAAAACCGAGCTGCTAAAACTATAACGAAATTTTTATATTTATACGATACGACACGGGTCTCCGAACAATAGAGGGCCGGGGTAATACCGAACCGCAGTCAGAAAATGAGCCAAGAAGAGCAAGGTGTCCGCGTTTTTCAACGTAGATCGAGAAGAAAAGTGTCGCCGGTTGGCAGTGACCGCGAACGGTAGCGGACACGCCGGAACAAAATGATTGAAACACGACTTGGTATATTGTCCTTATACGGTGGCAGCGCTGAATCCACGCAAGTCGAGAAGAAACTGCCCCGGCTACGTTAATTTGTGAACGATTACGGGCACCTGGTGCGTACCACTGGCCTCCGGAGACAAAGAGTCGCGCAAGAGGTCGCGGTGTAACGAGCCGGCCATTGCGCATTCTTTCCCTCCTTCTGTCAGTATGTTTTCCGCGGACGCTTGACGATTCCACTGACTCTCGCCGGTTTCTAGCGATTCCAACGCTAAGAACACCGTTTTATGGACACGAGGTGCGAATAAACAGTCCGTTGCGATTTTTCTTCACTCGATAATGCGTTCAATCGTTCGATTAAAATTTAAGTAGCCCCCCTTCGAAATGATCCGCTTCGGATCGCCACACATTTCTGCCAGCGCGTCCCCCACCCCCCAGTCATTGAAATATTTCTGGAATGCACTTTCTTCTTACGCCGCGCAGTTCGCACGGCGATTTTTGTTTCATCTCGCCCATGGTTTTGCAACGTTGACCCTTCGTCGTTTTCTCCGTTCCGGGGAATAGAGAATAATCGCCGGGAGCCACGTCAGGGGAATATGGCGGCTGTGGTGTCAGTATCGTGTTATTTTATAGCGGCAAATTCTCGAATCGGTAGTGCACGCGCGAGCTGGTGCACTTCGCGTCCTGTCGTTAAATCGAACAGCAAAACAATAATGGCAGAACAGCCTGGAGTATCAGCAGCGAGCGAACTGGCAGAAGAAAATGCGATGATTGGTGCATAAAAAAATTGAGTTACAGGTGCTCGCAACGAAGCCACCGAAAAGTGGAAAATCATTAAACAGAAAGTACCCGATTCCTCGGGCAGAATGAGTAAATACAAACTAACGAAGCGCGTCATAAAGGGAAATTAATCGACGGGCGGTGTACACGAAACGAAATCAGATAACAAGAGAGGCCCCGAGAGGCAACTAATTGCCGAGGCACAGAACGCTACCAGCAAGATCGGTCAGAACGGTGACCGGTCTTCGTGACGATCTAACTAGTGCAGATGAATTTACATGCACGGCGTAAACTGAGTGAGTTGTTTCTCCAGTTTGTCCGACGCAGGAGAACGAACCGGGACAGAGCGAGAGGGGAAGGGGAAACCGGAGGCAGTTAGAGGGGCAGAGGATAGCGTATTAACGAGCTTAAACGAACGGAAACTAAGTGTCTCGGCTCGGAGTAAAATTAATTAATCGCAATCGTACGAACTGCGGCGACGATCGCCCGCTCTCGCTTCTCGAAATCGTTTGTTTTCGTGCAGCTTGTCGCGAGAAACACTGCCGACGCCTACGACGAATATTGTCGGGCGATCGGTATTTGTTTCTGCTTTGTCGTACGTTAACCGCGGGATTGGTCGTCGAATAGGAAGGGGGAAATGTAAAACGAGAAGAGAAGAGATACGAAGGGGTGGGACAAAAAGAATTAGTTCACCTTTCAAATGGCGTTTGAACTTTCTTATTACGGCCGTAATGAATACACATGTTGCGATACGACTTTCTTATACAATTTCGAGTATCTTAGAATGTTCGTGAGCTTATAAAGAAACTCACTATAATTCACAATAAATTTCGCGAAATAAGCCATTGTTGCATAGCACCTTGAATCTGCTCTGATTACTCCGTTATGAATCTACTGCAAGAATCCTGCTTGCCACATACGTAATAACGAACCTGCCAGACCGGTGGCGTTGGAAACGAATCTGTTGCACTGGCCGATCTGAAACACTCCAATCGATTTACGCAAACCATATTTACTAATCCGCGCTACATACTCGCCTATCTCGTAAGAAATCCTTTCGCGTTCAACCAAACATCGCTATGTATGTCGCGGCGCAGGTGAACTGCAGTATACTTGACCCTTTAAAAAACCGAATGCAGAGCCCGCTCTGCCAAAAGCCCAGACCGTAAAAATCCTTCTTAATACACGCGTCGAGTTACCAAATTTTTCACGGGCACGTACCGGTCGTTTGGCCGGTAGCCGCGCCAGGGACACGGGGACGTTATTTTTCGGCTTCATCACGGACTGTTTAATGAAATTAGTAGAAAGGACTGGTCTTGCTGATGCCGTGGGAAGTCGCTCACGGGTCAGCCCGGTGGACGACGGCGTTGACGGGCAACGTGCGTTTACACGAACAACGGGCTCGTCTTCGTCTCCGTCTTCCTCTTCGCCGCGTATTCTCTTCATCTCTCCGCGGCGCTTGTAAGAGTTCGCCGCTCGGTTGTACCTATGCGATGATAATTGTCGAGATTAGGCCGACCGGGGACCCGATGCTCCCTGAGAGAGCTAGTTAAAAGTAATGACACGTTGAATGGAGGCCCGGCCGGCGATTCGAAGTCCCGCTTTTTACCAGGACCCGGCAACGGGCAAAGGTGAAGATATCGGTGCCCCGTCCGTTCGCCGGATCGGTGTCTTGTACTAAGTTTTCGGCGTGAAACACGCTCGTTAGCGTGGCATCTTCGATCGATCGTGGGATCTCGCCGAGTTTTGTCCGGCACCATGTTTATCAAGCTACTGGAATCGGACTTCTTCTGAAGGAGTTGCGTCAACGATTTACAAGGAACTCTGATGTGTTTCACGAAGTTGACGAAGGTGAGAAAGTTAAGAGCGGGCGCGTATCTTAGCGACAGACTGGTTGAACGAACAAGGAGAATTGAGGTAATCGAAGTTATTTTAGGAGACACGTGCCGTGTAACTGAGAAATGTTATTACATTGATTTTTTAATCTTTAATTGATATATGTATTGTTTTTGTACGGGGTATTCTTCATTTTTTTGTTTCCGAGGTTGATATTCAACGACGATGACACGACAGTGGAGAACTTTGAAAGAATTAAATAATTCAGCATACCTTAATGGTTTATGGTCAAATGAATCATAGATTTACAGTTCAGTTAATTTCCAAAGTGGTGTTTCCAAAAATCAGATACACGTACATACATAACATGTATGGCTGAAACACAGCGCCAACCTAAACTATAAATAATGAATATCTGGACAAACTGTAACTAGAACATTAATTGAATAAGATTATGCTCAGTAAGCATAGGACAAACACTTTTCAATTTGCCAAAATAGAATCTATTTTCTATTTCGGCATCCCAAGTTATTTCCTTCGCTCGCTTAACACGTACATTTTTAAGATAAATTTTATCCCACCGCGATACATATCTCCTTCGATATTTATAAAACTTGTCTTCGATGCTTGTCTCTAGATTGCACTGACGGCAGGAGTCACATTTAAAAGTCACACTTTGCATTTTAAGGTTCCGGATATATCTCTTCAATTATCGACTAACAAAGTCGAGCGACGTACAGTACTAACAACAATTTAATACCGTGTCTCGTATCGATTTACTGGCATGTCGTCTACGCGACGCTCGAAGCATTTATTATCGAAGAAAGCCGCCCGCCAGAATTCGAAAGATTCGGCGACGAAACTGCGATCGAAGAGCAGAAAAAGGATGCACCGATGCAAAATCGCCGCGGCGCCTAGAAGGGGAGTGCATAAAATTAATAGCGATCTAGATTTCTAGATTGTAGGGAATGCGTGCAAATTGCGAATCGTGAGAGTGCGAGAGAGGCGATGCATGAAATTTAATACGTTCGACGTGGAGGCGCCCTAGCCGTGGCAGAAACGAAGGGAAAAGACGGGTAAACGGAGACACATAACGAATGCCATTCCTGACCCGCGTGGTTATGCGCGCATCGCATTATTGTTTGCCTTCAATTAAACTTCCATTTTGCGCAACGCCCCGGCTCCGCTCTGTTACGACCCTCGTGGATTGCAAGCACTTCCAGGGAAAAGGAAATTCTGTCGGACTTTTCTACAGAATCGACGGAACGTATGGTGCACGCTTATCTTGATTTCCAAGGTTCTTTTTTTATTCCACTTGCCGATATAGCCCTTAGGTTTTTCTACGAATTTTTTTGTATTTCCTGTTACACGATATGCAACGTTTTATTTAAAAAGAACGACGCACGAAAGAATTGATGACGATCTTATTTTCAAATTTCCGGTCGATCGCCACACATTTCGAGGGGGAAAGATCTTCCGTTCGAAAAATTTGAACTCGTGTTGCCATCCGTTTGGTATGAAGAAGGTCTTCAGTACGAGAGATTAGAAATGTCTATCAATTCTCCGAAAATATATTGAAAATCATTAGCTGTGACTAATTTTTTTGCCCTATCAACGATGGACGGGAAGCCATCGATAATCGTCTATCGGTCTATCTAATCAACTTCCTTCCGATGACACATTTCCGAACGAGTTCGAGTTCTTGGCGGAATTTCTGATTTTACCGTGGCATTGACGCGATAACGTGTATAAATCAGCTTCGCTTCCGCGCGACAGCGGCAGAATGTACGTATTTGCTTAATCGTTGCCCGCAAAGAAGCGGAGCAGTAAGATATCCCATTAATTAAGACTCGTCAGATGTTTGAAATTACTTGGTCCCCGGCACGCTCGGACGTCTCCGCCAATCCCGCATCGCGATTTTCCTTCCAGAACGATCCTTTTCCCCCCCTCAGGATTTTCTTGCCACCATAAGAAGTTCGAGTTGCATACCTCGCTTTTGAAAATTAACGCCGCTTTTCCTTTCAATTTTAAAACATTTGTGAGATTTCACGCGCTCCCGTGCCCGAATTGATTTCACACTGTTGCTCCCCGTTGTTATTTGCACAGACCTTGCTTGAAACGCTCTGGCGAATAATTTGATTCGTCTTTGGAGTCTTACCGTTCTTTTTCTTCAACTGATAGAGAAAACTGAATTGTATTTAAATTATTCAGTTGTTCCATAATTATCGAACAATTGAGGTTAATTTATAAAACATAGAATGAAACTTTGCTCAATTTTTTACTTGAAAATTCGTAAAGATTATAGTTACACTCGTAGTAGGCCATAGTAGTCCTTATATTTCGTTATCGAAGAGTATCCATTCCTGCAGCTTGTTAGTTTGCCATTGCAGCGAATATGAATCTTTTTGTATAAATTCAACGACGATATAAATTTGACAAACCGCTAGAATTATGATAAATATCGGCGCAAATGTAATCGGCACGGCGCTGCAAATATTATACGAACTTGCGACAGTATAAAATCCCATGCATAGATTCGAATCCTAAGTACTTAGTAACTACAATAAATACAAAAATAACAAAGATCAGGTACAACTTTGCAATATTTAATTCAATCGATTTTTTCGTAAGTTTCGGTAAGCTCCCTCTAATCGCAAAAAAATTATTTTCCTACAATAATCTGCACTTTCAGTACGCATTAGAAAATGTTGAATGATTTCGCTGAATCGTTTGAACGTCACCATTGTTTTTCCGCCCCCCCCCCTCCCACGCCCCCCGCCCCCCCCGAAAAATGTCCGTTCCGTCGCGCGTCCTAAAGTCTAGGTAACAATTTCATTCCATCAGAACGCTGTCCGGTATCTCACAAGTCAAAGTGATCGTTAAATTGTATCTCTGAGTATGCAATCTATTCGCGGAGGCAGGGATGCAGCGAGGGGCGAGGGGGGAGGGTGTGGTGGGGGCTGAAAAACGCGGCGAAGGAGACAGAACGTGCATACAATGGTGTACGAACTCGTGAGCGTCCAGCCAAGGATGCGTTTTATAGGCCCGATGCCTTTTATAGTCCGCAGGACCGCTGGCGGCTTTAAAGAGACTGCTACGATGAGGAATCCTGTGCAATTAAACGCTTATTGCTTGCATATCTCCGAATCGATCCACCACTAAAGTGAGTATTGGCGCTGGTTGTAAAAGCTCCTAGATAACCGACGGCACTGGCCACCGACCGCGTTCTGATCCTTCGATTTCGTCGACCCCAGCGTCGGCTACGAAGCCCTTGTGCGACCGCGGTTCCACCAGGGCTCGACATTTTCGACCTATTGGCGATACGCGTACGAAAATACCTATTTCGATTGCATACTTGTAAACCGTTAAATCGGTTTGACAGCGGTGCAAATCGTTCCCTGCTGTTCGTCGCTCGCGGCCCGTTCTGTTATTGAACCCGTCCGGGGGTTTAACCGACGGGCGGGTTGGATTTATACGCGGGAGGTGTAATTTTTCGAAATTCGAGCGTGGCTCGAGTCCCTTGCTATCTGGGAAAGATTGCAAGAACGAGAGCGGCCAAAAAGGATTGTAAATATTTTCCTGCCGGGCTATCCTACAACGGAGTGGTTGATTTTATGACTTTATGGGTTCAATTTTATGAAGCTGTCGATTAGATTCGCGGTGCCGCTTTTTATGTTCGTTTCAAGTTTTACGCAGCTGAAGGGCGAGGGTAACGTTTGCTGTTATACCTGTTACCGATTTTAGAAGACAGGCCCAGTCCCGCTGTCCCATTCTTCAATTAATTCTTCGGTCAACGAATTGTTCGTAAGCGTACTCGTAGTATTTATTGGGAAACGTATTGGAGGTACTAATGTACCGCACACTGACATCCGCGTTTCATACCGCAGATACAACCACGTTCGATCCTACTGCTTATGTCGTACTGGGCGTCAACGAAATCTAAAGTAGGTCGCAAGATTCGCCGATTAAAGATACGGTTCGCCAATCTTTTTTACGTTAACAATTCCCTCGCCGAACTAACAACCATTCAGGCCGTTCCACGAAGCTGCCAAACATGGCGAACTGTATTCTTCTTCGCAGAACCGATTATTATCAAAGCAGGGTACAACACAAAATACGTAAATGGATCCCCCCCCCCTTTCAGACGAACGCGTTCCCCCCCTGTAAGCTTGTTCCGGAATGGGTATCCTCCTATTCGTTATCCTACTGAACAGCGATAAAACCGTAACGAAATAACCTTATGCCAACCAATGTTCGTTCGTTCTGTCGAAATCTACGCGTGATCCAGTTGAACGAAACGGCCACGAGAAGCAACTCTCCCTCCCTGCACCCCGCAGAAGTGCCGCAACTCGACAGCTTTACTCAGCGCGGTGCTCATTGCTCCATTACTAATTTCCGCCCCCGGCAATGCACACAGCGCTGTACACGCTCCGTCGTTGTTCACGCGGGCACACACATGCTCGCCTCAGATAATGCGTCCACCTACAAACCAATCTATTAGGCGCCATCTCTTTGACTGCTCACTTACATCGGCCTGTCCCCCTCTTGTGCCCCTCATCAGCGAGACCCTGCCTGGCCACCGGAAGCGTTTCGATGCCGGACACCTACACGCTCTGGCTTATATCTGAAGCATATCGGCCGTGGAACACGCGTCCAATCGAGACGTGCTCTGCGCTAAGCTCCGTCGAAGTGTTGGGCGAAATTTTATTCGGATAACGAATATGAAGTAAATGCTTGATTCGCTGCTGCCGAATAAATAACTAATCGAGTACGAGCCTCCTCGAGTAAAAATTATTCGAATAGGGATTTGCTCGCGTAAGAATTTTATTATACTGTGGTGATGTATGTATGTATATATGGTATGGACGCGTGGATGAAGAAACATGTTTCATTTATCGAATGCAAAGCGTCTAATCGCACTTCGTTGTTCGATTCTTTTCATATTTGCATTCGTAATGAAACATTTTTCTCGAATATTATATCCGAATGTAAGTTCAGCAAACGCGTCATTGGCGCATAACTGAATAATGTTTCCACAAAAATGAATTTTTGGAGTGCAACTGTTTCAGATTAATATTTATTCGAAATCGTTCGAATGATGCCCGCCTCTGCTTTGTCAGAGCGATGCGCGGCGTGACTTTATATTTTAGTTTCTAGTTTTTCATTGGAAACAGGCAGATTATCATTCAGAAATGTGATAGGAAAAATCATTTGATCTTTTAGACGGACCCTGTACAATAATGCAATAAGTGACGTGAAAGTGGGCGAATCAATATTTACGAGGACCGACTCAGGCACAAATTATTTATCGCTAACTATAATGTCAATTCAATTCTGTGTTATATTCACTTGCTCGGAACGCTTTACGTCGTTTGGCACATCCTTTCGACGCGACGGCATCGCACTATCGGTTACTTCTGTCAAATCAACGTGGCTTGTCTAAAAAAAATGTTTCCGGAACATCGACATCGCAACAGAAAGCCTGACTTCCGTTAACCCGAAATGTTTTAAAGGACAGGGAAATATAGTAAAATATATACGTAGAAGCGGCAACTTCTACTTTTACAAAAGTATCATATCATGATGATACTATATCGCGAAATTGATGGAAAAATAATGGCTCGCTAATTGGTACAAATAATACCTTCGACCAATTGTCTTGCATTCCTGTAACACAGCAAACATAAAAAAGAAAAAGTTTCAAATTGGATTCTCGTTGCATCCAGGCAAACGCGATTTAACGATTCCTCCAAGGCCACAATCAGCGGTACGATATTCATAGGAACTCTGTTACGTTTGTCAGAGGCATCAATCCCGTTGATGATCCCGGCATTATTTCCTTCGGTTAATCAAGTTCCATCACGTGCACGGTAGCTTGGCTCACGACCATTGTAACGAAGAAGGATGTTATTCACGGGACGTGATCGTATCATCGTATCACCTAATAACGAACATCCGAGCCGGCTCGATGGCCAGCTGTAGTTCGTCAATGATGCGTCGGAGTGCGAATTGCCGCTGAAATTCATTATTCTCAATTCTCGTAAACAGGCAGTTATAAATTATTCAGGCCGAATACGCCGGCCACGTTAGGATGACCTAAGCGGTCGGATAGCCGCTAACTGCCGGTAAATTAGCCAATTGAGGGCTTCGAGTATCCGCGGATATCTTATTACACACTTGCCGGCCGCAGCCATGGCGCCCGTGCGTTTGTACGTGTTCCCTGGTCGCGGCTACGCGCGACGCGTTTATACGTACGTAATACTCTTCCTCCCTGGATCGGCCAGCTCCAGTTACAAGAATTGAACGTAATGTATGCCGCCGCGATCAACATCGCGGATACTTCGCACAAATTCGACAGTCTAATTGCTCGGGAACGTGGTTCATCCGATGGCCAAGTGGGTTTAACTGCTCGCCCTCGAATAACGAGCGTTAAGATAACTTGTTCCACGGGCGCGTACGGGGTTGGGCGACGGCGTAGGATAATGCTACAGATACTTCTCGTGATTGGTCTTGGCCCTACATGGGACAATTATGGATTGCCATACGATCAGCTCGATAGTATCTAAACGGAACTTCGTAAGCCTACTCGAAACTCGGTGAACGCAGAGGTGCCCACATAGTACGTTACATCTCTGCTTCCCTCGCACTCAACTGACTTGTCCTCAGTCGACGAACGCGGTCGCTCTTGCGATACGTAAAAAGTTAACAAAGAGAGATTTCACACGGCGGAGGTAACGGTAACGATCGAACCATAAAGACGATGTCGTTGTCGACTCGCTTCGCTACGTGCACGTCTTATTACAGGATCCCTGCTTTACGCGCACGAGTCTTTGCTAACGAGGATCATGAAAGGGAGTAATGACACGGCCGGACGCGGTCGAGAGGCGTCGCTCAACAACAGGCGAATAAATTTACTTACCGGTTTAGCGAACGATCGCCGTTGGTTGTTACTTTAATCCTCGCCCGTTGTTTCGAGATCACCGAGGCTGGCTGTCGCGCCTTTTCGAACCGTCTAATTATTCCGCCGGTCTACAAGCCCGATGACTCACGCGCGGTTTCCTCGAAACTGGGATGCCCTGACATTTATATCGAAGTACTAAAGTCGTCATAAAACTCGGCCTATCGGGCACGCGGAATCGGTTGACGGTCTATGTTACTAATGCGTTCAGGCATTTACCCTTGGCGTGTATTGGCACGCGAGATTTAAATTCTAATGCCTTCCCAACTGTTCCTGCGTAAAATACGAGGGACAGATGAAATATTCTATGCAGCGAGTGGGAAGCCTGATTTATTATAGAAGACTTGCCGAAAATTTGTGTCGATCGTAGATATTTTTTTTAATTAATATGTAACTAAAGTTTTAACGCAGACAGACTTATTGGAATCACGTATTTGCGGATTTAACTTGAATTTTCTTTAAGAGCTTATAATATTGTCCACGAATGATACATTAAATAATAAATACAGTCGTGTTTGTAATGATGGTTATCAAAACAGTTTCCTACTATGATTCAGATATTATAGGTGGCCTATGTTAGGTATGCTCTTTATGATGCATTTTGTTGTCTGCGTATCGGGTTAGTACGTTAAAATTCTACGTTCCTTTAGTAACGTATGCATGACAATGTTTATTTCTGAATGTTAGTATTTTTCAATCTTTATACCAACGAAACTATAAGGGTACCATTGGGGGGAAAAGTCTCCTATTAGAGCCAGAGTATTCGACACAATATTTTCGTTTAAAACAGATTTTTATTTAGTTATTAGTCCAAACTGACACTTTGAATCTACAATCTTTTGCTCAAGCTAAATCTCCTCTCTGTATTTTCATTTTCTCGTTTAAGAAATGACGCCGTAATATTTCCTGTCAATATTTTATACCAGCAAGAATTGCTTTAGCAAACATTTGTTTTCAGCCAATAAATTTTACTAAAAAATTTGATCAAGTTTTCTGCGAGGGACCTTGTGGCCCCACCCTACCCTTGACCTTTTTTTCACCTTTGAAGCCGTACGCGTACGCAATCCTTATTATCGTTAACATGTCAGTATCTTCTGTCGCGATATGGCCACTAAGAAATCACTGGCCAATCTCGAGTGTGTGCAACATTAGGGGCATTATAAAAAAAAAGCAAGTCCCGACGCCAAATTGTCAGCGCTAACTGCACTAAACCCTAGCAGTGCTCAGCGACGTGCCGAGTATAAAGTCCGCCCTTCGCTGGGGGGGTTGATCCCGATGCGACGCAAACTGAGTGACTACAGAGGAGGAAAGGATTTTCTCGATCGTGGCAGTGTCGCCAGGACGTGGCGCGTCCTTGTACATCGCTGGGCATAACGTCACTTAATTTGAAGGGATGAGCGAGCGACTGGAAGGACGCTATTATCGTAGCTCAAAAGCGCGCGCGCAGGAACCCCGCGCGACAAATCAAATCTCCGTCTAGCAAGTGGAAGAGGGACGATAAGAAAAAGAGAAAGGCAGAAAGAAAAGGGGGGAGATAGAGATAGAGAGAGAGAGAGAGAGAGATTTCTTCGGGAAAAGAGGAATCATCATGGAGAAACGCTACTGGAACATCACCAGACGCGTTCACCACGAACCATTGAACAGTTATCGCTGTAGCAGCGTTCAATGGGCGGATAACCGACTACACGGACTTCCGGTTTAATAAACGCCAGCAGAGTATGCCCTTCCGCGGGTGCATCCTTGAAAAGCGTTACGTGACCAATAGTATTTGCCACTGAAGGTTTTCATGGATAAACTAATTGCATAGAATTATTTGATCGTTATTTCGAGTGAATGCGGTTAAGGGGATTCATAATCGATCTCTATCCATGTGGATCACCGTATAATTTTGCGACACATTTTGTTGGAAAGCAGTGCAACACTGCCAATGGTTTAGGGTTGATTTATTAGGAATTCATTGATTCAATTCACAATTATTTTATCAAGAAACTGTTAAGAAAATAAAGTCCGGCGATCTAATAAATTGTTCGAAAGCAGATGAATGAGATTTTTCCTCCGCACGTGGGCCCTATTTTTTACATCTTTGTTATTTTTCTACGTCTTCGAATATATTCATTACCGTGTTTAGAATAACTACTAAAAATATGATTATATTCGTTTTTCTATATATTCTGAGAAAATGGTTTCAATATACGAAGAATATTTCACGCGATCTGCAGAAAGATGTAGATACTTATTTCAATCAACAATTAAATAAATATCTTCTTACCTTATCTTAACAACGATTGAGTGGGATTTGAATTTTAAATAACGCATGCTATATGTAGCCAATTTTATTTAATCGCAAGATTTCGGAGGTAAAATATACTTGTTTGGTATAATGATTTTTATAGTAATTTCCAATGTTTGTTTCATTTAGCTCCACGAATCCAATGTTTCCACACGCATCGCATGAGAACCCGTGTAGGATATATTAATACGGCGATACATAATTATACCGCATTTAAAATACCCTTGATAGAGTGGAATCCGAAATTATCGTGACCCACCTCAGGGCGTTACGTTTTATGATTTCGAGGCTTGAAAAGTTTGACCACCTCGATACCCATCAGCGATTGCCCGTGATTATTAGCATCAACGTGGGCATGCTGTTTACATACCGCGTTAAAAGTTTCCGGTGAAATCGTCCTGCGACTCCCGCTAACTCATAGTGCGTGGTCATTTAGCTAGTACGGTCGAACGAGCTTTCATGGTTGTCAGATAATGTCAACGTGTGAAGAAATGACCAGGTAGTGCGGTACAGAATGTCAAGCTTACAGCTCAAGCTCACAGGCGCGGAACGTAATTACTTTACCTATATTTGATGGTTTCATGGGAATTTTCGAACTTTCGGTTAAGGTTGCGTAAGACCAGAAAGACAGAACTATGTATGTGTAACGGCGTGCCTGTATCTTTCGACGCATTAATAACAAGAAGTGTCGTCATTCTTTATTACAAATAACCATCGACCATTGAGACACTTTTTAACCGAATGTATTTTTCTACCCACTGTTCAATTGTTGGAAACAGATGGAAGCCATAATGAAGTCGGACCCTATCTCATGTGTCAAATTAATAGGATTCCCCGCGTCGATATAGCTGGAACGATTTTAGAAACAATTTGCTTACGTATAAACTCTTAAATATGCCGTTGACTATGATGGACACGCTGCCGGGCTGTAGAAAATACTCGCGCACAGTTTAAACATACTTGCATTTACCCGACTTACCCGATTGCTCAATTTCCCAAATCGCAGCGAAAAATTCAAATAATTCAATCTGATTGCGAGACTTGATGTTAACTTTAGCAAACGAAAAATTCATTATTGATGTTCTAATTCAAGCACCCGCGGGTTCTCCCCTCTCTTACCTGTTCACGCGTCGAATCTACGAGTCGGTCTAAGAACGCGTGCCAAGAAGCACAGAAACACCATTCATAAATGGAAAGGAACAAGTTGGTTCATCTTCTTTACAGCAGCACCCTCTCAAGCTTTTCATCCTTTGGTTAGCCGAACGGCCTTTGTATCAACTAGCGTTCACCAGATCGAAAAGTATAATAATCAACGCAGCCGAAGCGTGGAGAGCAAGGGACTGGGTGGCTCAAGGAACAATGGAGGAAGGAGAAACGTGTCGGAATAAAAAATATGAAGACGGATAAAAGTCACGAGGTAACTGTGTTTTGTTCTCCAGTCTAGCTCGACGCTACCCCGGCCGAGGTAGGGAAAAGCTGGTGAAAGAGTGGTCACGGGTACGTTCAGCCGCATGGAGGGCGGATATAGAGAGACATTTCCCACAGATCTAAGCCGCTTCACCCGACCGTAGCAGAAGGCAACTGCGTAATTTATAGAAGCCGGAAAGCAGCCGCTTACAAAAACAGTTATAAAAATGATAAGTTTACCACGCGTGCGGGAGAATTCAGCGGCGTTCGAATAGGCGGACGGTCGTTCGCAAAGCGATGGCGAGATCGTGTCCGTGGCCGTCGACGGTGACTTGCGGCCGGCTACCAAACGGTGCGACGCTTCGCGAAATCGTGATGGACATGATAATCGTCGCGGAGCGGCGCACCGCGTCGTCGTCACACTTCCTGCGCCATGCCGACTAACCGCTCACTTGCAATTATCGAACGAGTACAGGGCGAGAACGAACTCCTCAGATTTCTCCCACTCTCTCTACCTTTGTAATCCCACTCTATTTAATGCTCTGCTACGTGTTTTCGGTAGACCTAAGAATTATTTAACTGTCGACGCGACAAGTTGGTCTACTTTCGTTTGCCATCGTGCCTTCGCTTAACGCGGACTTATTCGGAATGTTCTGGTCAATTAATTTGCAATACGCGAAAGATTGTTTAATTATCGTATTAATTATCGTGTTAACAAGAAAACGACGAACGACGTTAGCAACGAATATTTATTCACGTAGGAACAATTGGCTATTGTACAATTGTTGCTTACGCGGGCGACGGTCATTGCCGCTGCTAATTAAATAACATCGTCCAGATAAATAGGATGGACCATTTAGGGTCATCCTAACGATCAGTCGCAACAGAAGTTTCGATCAGCTTTGTAAATGAAATAACCGAGGGCGGAATAATGAACGAGATATACGTACGATTATGCGCCCAATGATTTACAATTAAAATCGTAATCGTTTCTTCATAGCCCTCGACTGCACAATTTTTCAAAGGTGCCAATATGTTAATCCTTTCGCGCTTCTGCTGTAGAGATAAATGTAAACAGGAATGACAGGTGTCCGCATAAAGGCATTTATTATTAGAAAAGCATTTGAAGTTCGTACGGCAGGCGTTTCCTTGCACTATTTCACTCAGACATCGTCAAGGTATATTTTCCCCGCAATACCACGAGTTTACTTCTCATTCGACAAATTATTGCCGACGCAAACGGTCCAGCCCGTACATCGTCTAAACGACGACGTCAACGACACCGGCATGAGCATCATGAGCCCCGAGACTCGAGACGAAACACTCGCTCACAATTATTACCCGTCTAACATGAGCCCCGTAGCACTTCCAACGACCGTGGGAAATTTGTATCAATCAGGCTACGGCTGGCCTGCCGGCTACCCGAAAGTATCAACCGCGAGAAGGCGTAGGAACATAACGTCCCAAATAAACATCGACAATACCGCGGCCGGTCCGCGGAGTCATTGAAAGAACGCTCAGTCCCCTGATCAAAGCGATCGTTGTCGCGATCGCGAGTGAGATTCGTCAGCTATTAATACCGAAAGAGTCCCGTCCAAAAAGGATCGAATAGAACGGCGAAACGGTTCGGGGACGTTTGCATCGGCGTGGCCGTCACGAGAGTCGCATACCATATCTAATAGTGAAATAACTCAAATAATTCAAAAGGAGTTATGCGAATGCCTTATCGTCCTGACGCTTTGAATTACCCGCCGGGTTGATGCCGCCACGGGAGAATGGACGAGGCGGTGGTGGCCTCCCCAGTAGTGGGCGTGTATTTTTAGAGTGATCTATGTCTTCGTTTGATTCCGAAGATTGCGCTCTCGAAACACGGAGAAACCGAGAGTCTTAACGGGATCTGGTTACGGGCCTGACACCGTGTGTTTTCGGAATCCTGGCTTCGTCCTGGACTAGCTATCGGCAACACGAATCTACCTATTCGCCTCCCTTCTTTTACATCCGTTGACAGACTGTGTCGTTGCGTCGCGGTCGGGTCGAGTTCATGCCGATCCAGATTCCACGCTATCCTCTTCGTCGCTTGTCCCCCCCGCCCGCTGCCCCGGCCACGTCCCGGTACACTTCTACGACGATCGTCTGGCACGTCTCCATGTTTTCACGTCTTGTTCATTTTCGATCGGAGATAGATGACGCTCGGATCATCTAGTCTTTTTTTCATATTTTTAATAGTCGCGTCTGCTAGAACTGTAGAAGCAACGAGGTACTGTACAATACTGTACAAGCACCGTAACGAATCGAAAATAGAAGGGACATTCCATTTTGCTATTCGAGATTTCGCTTTTTGTTCAGCTTACCGAGTACGAGGTTAGTTCAGAGACCCCAGCAATCAATCGGTCAGAAAGTAATACTTCTGTACGGAACATCTCGAATTCCGGCAGGTCCTGAATTAGACATTGATTGAAGCAAATGTTCGTCAAAATTCCAATTCGTAGCTGGCCCGTTTAAAGTCACCGTTCGTTGTTCGCGGTTTTCGACAGATCGTAAATCGAAGTCGATCAGATTTGCAGAAAGTACGGGTTGGCTCGTCGGACAGGGCTGCCAGTAATTTTCCTGTCGATTCTAATTGAATTCTCATGGCGAAATATGACACGGAATAGGGCAATTAATAGCAATTGAACTGACAGGTTGAATCCAGTTACAGAAGTTGAATTTCCAGGCCTTTCTCCATAGGAACGGTCGAGTTACTGTTATCAAAGCGCTTCAGGACGATAATACGATAAGGACAGGCACCTTTACTGGCCTGTCGTTCACTTAGTTTTATTTCACCTCGCAATACAGGGGAGCGTAATCGAATTCTTCGCAATTTTCTGTACTATTTTAAATATTTTACTCCCGATTGTCGTAACAATTGTAATCACAGGAATCGGGTACAAGCGCCATAAAGAGATTAAGAGAAACGTTAAATTAAGAAAAATTCATTTTCTTGCCGTACAATATATTTTCATCTACCCTTAAATTTACTTAACTACGTACAACGTTATCTTTTTACGCTCTCCATATTCCAGCCCTCAAGTATGTCCCTCGCAGTCAATTTAACCACACCAACGTTTACAAATCTTCCTACGATCCCCCTCAAAGGCTCGCAGTTCAACTCTAACGCGAGGCAACATCTCCCCCGGATAATTCCACGGAAATTCCTAAAGCCGCGAGCAACCGCACACGTGTCGAACAGCGGCGGCGAGGGAAAATAATCGAAAGAAAAAGGAATGTCCGCGATGATGCCGCGGAAAAGGGTTATAGGGGGGAAGGAAGGAGCCACGTCGTGCATGACGGGCCACGATCAAGATCGTTAGATCTAACTTGAGGGCTAGCTGCTCATTCGACGCGCTATATTTATCGGTGATCTTACCGAGTTTTCCGACCCCTAGCAGCAGATCTACGCGACTGGTGTACGCGACTCGATAACGCGGTCGATCCTCCCCGTGTACACGCGTGCGTCTCCCCGAACAATGGTTAGACGTTCAACCGTTGTGCGTGAGCAAGCACGACCGCATGATTCAGGTGATGCGCCCTGCATGCACGTCGGCGCTCATTAATGCTTATCAATAATTACGATTCTGCATTTATCGCGTAACAAGCGAGCCCGTCTCATCATTAAATGGCGTTCCCTGCACGACCGTGCTATAGGGACACGGTCTACTTGCCTCGACCTCGGTCGATTCTCGTCTTCAAAGCTGGGCGCCAAGTGAGAACGATTAATTGTTCGCGTTCGGAAAACTCCTGGCATTGCACGCGCTCCGTGTACCTACACGAACTCCCAATTACAGCCCTGCATCGCGCGCGTACGCCTATACGAGCAGACACTTGCTAATTGTTATCCAGGTATCAGCGAGTTACGCGGTGCGAGTGTCTGTCGAATATCGACGGAAGTTGTCGCGAAAGAATTGGGCCAGCCTCTTTGTCAGTTCAACTTCGGACTAACAATTATTTATCGGTGGCACGTTTCACGGGGCTGAATGTTTGCAAGCGGTCGATTCTCTTCGGGTTCATTTTATTCTCGCTGATATTGCCGGGGTATTGGATCACGGGTTGGCATATTTTCGAAAATGATTCAGACTTATAAGGATCAGAAATATATCAATTTGCAACTAAAGAAAATACATACTACCTTTATCAGAGCGTATACAGTGGAGTATACAGTTAATTATATACAGTTAATTAGACCGATTCGTTCCGAGATTAGATGCGTATACAGTTAATTAGACCGATTCAATCCTAGATATACAAACTATTTTCGTGGTTACTTCATTGCTGAATCGTTGAAGACAGCGATAATGCAGGCGATTAGTCGAGCTTGAACAAAACCGGGAAGGAATTACGTATCACTTTATGGAAGCCGGACGTTGCTTTCCTTAATAATTCTGTCTTCTCCGTGGCCGTTTCTTTGCGCGAAAACTCCGCACAACAGGGAAGTGGCATCTATTTATTATCGCGTGACTCAACGATAGGCCAAAAATTGATCCGACGACTATGCGTTTGGTAACCCGCTATCGAAACTTTCGCTTCCCATGCTCTAGCACGCATCCACAACGATAAAGAAGAAAATTAGCGGCACTGCGCTCTCCCGTGCAATCGAAAGTGACGAACGATTCTTCATGCACCCTTGTCGGGCTGGCGAGGAAGGTTAGGCAACGCAAAGATTCAGCAACGTATGAAACTTTGCATACAAGTACGGTATGTAATCCGTAATACAACCCTATTTGCCGTCCGTGCCATAATTCGGTTTTAAGGGGGGAAATCAACCCTTTGAAAAATTCGTGAAGTTCTTTTTCGTGAAATATGTCAAGAACGCTGGGAGATATTAGAAAAGAAGTACGAACAAAACTTGCGTCGCTTTATTGCGTTCACAAAACTGCGTGAAAATGTTGTTTGAAAAATCCACGGAAAAGAAAAATGGAAAAAATCATGGTCTTTCTGTAAACGCAATAAAGTGATGCAAGTTTTGTTTAAAATTTTTTTAAATATCTCTCATCGTTCTTGAGATATTTCGCGAGAAGGTCCGTTTCGAATTTTCTTGAGGGCCGATTTCATCCCTTAAAACCGAATTATGGCACGAACGGAAGACAGGGTTGTATTACGGATGACACACTATACTTGCATGCAAAGTTTCATACATTTCTGAATCTTCGAGTTGCCTAACGTCCCTCGTGAGTCAACTACCAATGCAAGACGAAGCCGATAAGATCGAAGCCAACAGCCTAATGAATGCCATAGCCCGCGCATTAAACGCTATATACTATCGCTTTATATACGCGATTAATATCGTCTTCTGGTTCGGTGGAAAAGTTATGGCCGTTAGCGACGGCTATTTAAGTGGCCGGTGTCTGACAATGTTGCTTCATTACGAGCGATATATTGTATTTCATGGCGCGGTCGATTCTCCTCGTGCGATCATTATGCGTCTGCAACAAAAGCTTGCGTGATTCATTACAGGGCGCGCTCTGTACGCGGCTTCGATACATTATGAATGCAACTCTGATCTCTGTTTGGCGGAGGATCAACGATTCAGCGTGCTTCAGTACCTCGTTAAATTTGAACAACTTTATGCGCGGGATCTTGGAATAATAACACATGGAATCGGATAATGGTTCAGTTAATCGATATTCTTTAATGAACGCGTTCGCGACCGGCCGTTGTCAGACGGGACGCTCAGCTGGATACCTCGTATCATTTGTATGCGAATACGGAAATATTGCTTCCTGACACCATGCTTCCAATCATTATGTTGTTCATTGTTTAAAGAGAGATGAATGTTCGATGACTCATTATAGGAAATATTAAAGTTGGTAATAACATCTTATTAATAACATCTTCACAGATTTGTCTCACATAATAATTCTACGTGGTAAATAATAACTTTGAAGTATACATCATTTACAAAGATGAAATTAAGAAATAGTACGTCAATTTTTAACAACAATTAATAAAGTTCTGGTCGTTCTGAAAAGCACACAAATTAATGCGAATATAGAAATAGATACGGCAGAACAACGTTATCGTCATTTAGATACGAATTTTGAACATGCGGTACGACTACGTCACCGGTAATCAGTTAACGAATTTGAAATGACGTAGGGCTATGTTACCGGTCGCGAATCCGAAATACCTTCATGATATGTACATACATATGTACTGGATCATACTTCTCAAGCTGTATTACTCTTTCTGGAGATATAAATGGAAAGCAATTTAATCTCAATAATGAATAACTAAACGTCGTTTACATTCTACACTGGCTTCTTATCACTATTATTAACTTGACAATTCGGCTATTGATTCCTTTCAAATATTCGTACTGAATCCGGTCTGAATTAACATTACACTCCCGTCAATGGTGATATTCTAATGGAGCCAACGACGATTATATTTAACACTCCAACAATGAGTTATTCACTGAAGATTATAGTTCTATAAAGAGATTATTCTATAATTACCCTTCGCGCTTCCGAATTGTAAAAGAATATCGTGTCAGGAGATATTGAAGGCAGCAAGTGGCTCGAATCACCGTACAAAAATCCCCTAATAGGTTCGCGCAGGCTGACGTGAAAATCTGCCCAGATCGATTGGATCTTGATTTTGCTAATTATACCGCTTTATCGCGAAAATGACGTTAATAGCCGACGAGACGAGCTCCTCTAAGGGGATGTGTCAGTGGATTCTGTTGCGACGAGACCCGTAGGAAACGTCGGGAGGGAAATGGGGGCCTGTTTTGCCCGGTATATTAATTTAATTCTTTGGATACTCGATAGATGCTGGAAAGGGAGGACGGCCGGGTGGCTGGAGGCTGGTCTCGCCGAGTTTGAATATTCATAGGAAAGAGGGAATAGAGATCGGGTGTAATAGAATTTAAATTAAGGAAGGGAGGTCGGCCGAAACTGTATGGAGAGTTCCATAATATGATAATGCTCGTCCTATCGATATATTCCTGGCGAAGACTGGTCCACCGGGAGCTGAAAATACCTCCAGAAATTGTCGTTCCGTCGATTGACCGACCGTCCTAGCGCTGAAACTGATTATGGCTCCAGCTAACCCCCCGCGTTAATCGGCTCGCTAAACCCTGAAAACGTTTTCGTGGAGATCCTGTATGTTCCATTCGAGCGTTTGCGTGATCAGAAAGTGAACGTGGTAATATGCACGAGCAGCTAGCGCGAGCAATTGGATATTTTGGAGAAAACAACGGCGGGAATAGGAATTGCGTTGGCTTTAGAAAACGTTAAATATGAAATGGAACAGTTCCGTATGAAGTATCCCGATGTGGTTTGAATATTGAAATAACGATGCTGCTGATATAACGAATTTGGTTGACTTTCAATACGTACATACCGAATTAAAAAGAATGGGTGAATATTATCTTGATTTCAGTTTGAATACGTTAATGATATTAATTAATGGTAATCTTATGCACAATAAATTCTACTCTATAATCATAAAGGTATTGAATGTTCATTTTCATTTGAATAGTAGAGTGCAATCACTGGTGATCAATATTTAATAGATTTCAGAATACATTACATGGTCCGAACGTCTTGATTCAAATTCATAATAATGATGGTAGTAATAAATCTGATTACAGAAATTACCGTAAACGCATATACGGGATGTCTCGCTTCACTTATGCATCTCCGATCTGCATTAGGAAAATCATAAGAATTTGTGAAGAATAAAGCGACCTCGATAGTTACTATATCCTTCTTTGAACACTTCCGTTTCTTTTATCGGGAAAATCAGAAGAATTTGTCGGGTGCCACGCGGTCGGATCAAATGAATTCAAAAAATTGCAATAGTAAAAACATAAAAACCAAAGACCAGCCGCGCATTCGCCTTGCCCCCCGGATCTAAGTAGATGATCTAACCGCTGAATTTGCTTAAGAGGTATCAAAAGGCCAACGATACTCCAACGTTAACGTCGCTAATGAAGTATATTTCTTTTTCCCCGTTGGTTGAAAACAGAAGCAAGTTAAAAGAGCGAAGTTACGAGCACATGCACGTCACTGATTACTACAACTGGGAAGTGGAGATGCATGCTCGGTCGGAGTCACGGCAGTCGCACAAGTTAACAAGGTTAAACACCTCAGTCGTGTTAACGGGAACATTAACACTCCACGACCATTACGATTAGAGACGTCTCGAGCGAAGGACTCCGACGTCGGGACGCCGACGTGCGCTTCGCCCGGAGAGAGTGGGCCGAGAGGCGGGATAAAGGAGAAACAGGATGGTCAGGAAGTAAGAGGTTCAAGGTGGAAAATGTGGACTTTAACTTTCGAGCTGCATGAAAAGTTTCACGAGTAGGTGGATATCCCAGACGGTAGTTACGCCTTTCAGATTCGCTTGTAGAATTATCTGACGTTTGTCGATAACGAATGTCAGTCTGACCAGAATACGTATCCGCGATCTAGACCAATAAGAACCTAGCTAGAACCTAGTCATGCTTTCGCGTAAATTTCTTATCGATGTCGGAAGTGTTCCGATGTTTCAAGAGTAAAGTACAGAATGATGATCTAATGGGTATTAATTTAAAAAATGCTACCGTGCCTTCGCATTCATTCTCGAGCTGTGTTACTCCAGTAATACACTCTGGTGGCCACTGAGATTCAATTAAACAGCTGACATTTCACTTTAACTTATCCGTAACCTTCGAAGGCAATAGCTTAAAATTCCATGTTTAAATGGGCAATGCCCGAAAATGTCGATGTCAGATAACAGTCGCACCTGCTCGAAAAGATGGGAATCGCTCGCACATTTATCCTTCACCCACTTGATACAAACTAACCGCCGTCAAAAATGTACAATCCTCGTATTGATCCTCGAAATAAATCCAAGCTTGTCCCGCAATCTTGCCAGGGCTTCCTTTGAAGCGGCTAAATCATCTCCGCTTCGGTCACACGCCAGATCCTCCCGCGACACAGGTAAGTAACTCGAGCAGGAAGTAGCTGTATCGTGCGGAAAAGTGACTGCAAAGTTTACCTCGAAGCGACAATCAGTTAAATAGTTTCCTGCATGGCGCGGCTGGCGCGAAACGCGCCTAGAAGCGGACCGAGGAGGAGCAGATAGGCTGGGCTGATAAGCGAAATAAAAGTTATACTCTGTATTGTTCGCGGCGGCTTCTAATTACGCGCGTGAACCAGCGTAGCCGCGCGTCTATCGCAACAGCGTCGCCCCGGTGCATCGGATTTTCGCATGTGCAATCCGGATCCTGCTCGAGTTTCCTACGTATCGTGATAGGAATCGACGCGCAAGCAACCATAGTTTATTCAGGCTACGGGCAATCTGAGGTGAAACGAGCTAATCGGAACCGTGGCATCTGCGATAATATACTTTTTCTTTCGACAAATGTATCCGAACACAGGACGACGGTGAACTTATTTTTCAACGTTACGCGCCAATCAGTTGATCCGAGTCATTCTGAGACGAACAAGGGCGAGTCAGGATTACCAGACGATCGTTGCCTTAGAACAGCGATCTTTTAAATAGAAATTCACGCGATGTCAATAGTACTGTCATCAACACCCGCGAATGACACTTAATGTGCAATGGGAAACATAGCTATTCTATCGTATTTGCCACTTTCGAACGAACACGGCGAATAGCTTGCTTTTCCCGTGCACGTGGAGGGAATGGAAAATATTTTTCGGCGTGTCACAGAATTTTAATAATTAATTTATGTATGCCGCGGGATGAAACGAAGGTTGGAAATCGCTGTCAGAGAAAGTGCTTCAGGTTAATTGTTTTAATGAATAATATTCTACTCCAAGCAAGATTGCAGAACCGTCGTAAATATTTTATACATTTGAAGCGTAGCAAAGAAGTCGATGAATCCAATTTACCGGAGTCAAATTTTTTCAAGAATGCGATTCAATTTTGTTTGTTTGTTTATGTGAATATTTTTGATAATGTTCCGATATTCTTGTCCACTTCCGTTCACAAATAGCGTTGCGCTAGTTTCCTATTACTTACTGAACGAAGCCGAACATTTCGTAAAATCGATAGCTTCCGAATGACATTACCTGCATCCCTTACAAATAGATCGATTCGACGAATCCTCGGACGCTTGCTTAACGATCCAAAGCAATGCGAAATTAAATACCAAATTCTGGACAACACCAATCACTTCAATTAATACGAAACGAACAATGGTGGTAAACCATTGTTAACAAATATTGCCGTGTTTGCCATCTCCGAGTTAACCTCCCTGCAGGAGTGTTCGCGATAAAGTACAACCCCTGCCACATCGGCCACAAGTGGCACTAATTTTTCTCCAAGCTCGGCGGATGGAACGACAGGGCCTCTAGAACGGTTCGCTCCGACTCGAGTTCGTTATCAAACGCGCATCACGGCCCGCGTGTAGCCAGATCGAGTGGAGGTTCACGAAGAAGAAGAATTCTCGTCCGCGGAACGAGCGTACCAAATCCTGTGACGCGGCCTAGACGTTTCCACGAAGGTCTGGAATGATTTACCGGGGCTCGTTGAAAAACGGTACCGCCGTTCCACGCACGGGAGACACAAGGGGACACTGATTATCATTCGAGATTGTCCGCACAAAAGGTTCCTCTCTGCTCGCGGTAACAAGTCCCCGAGATTTAGATATTTATAAACGCAGAAACTTTAAAAGTGGGAAGGTGCCCCGTATTCGTGACTCGATGATCAAGTTTATTGTGGAGAGATCAGGGAACGGGCGGCATCTTGAATCAGCTTGAACAATCGTCGCAGCCGTCCCTACTGACTGTAGCGCAACCGAGAATGTTTCGTATCGTAGAGTGTATTAATCCAGTTGGGGGATGGGGGAATGAAAGCGCTGGGAATTACTGTTTTCAGAGTTCGTCGGTGTTCTAAATATATCGCGTCGCTGAAATTTTTCTCGTGTCAATTTTTTTAGACGCAATAATAAGACGAAGACGTAAATATAAAATTTTACTTTAGCGTTCGACCGACCACTATGTCACGATTTCAACCTAGCACTGTAATAGAGATAGGAAATGACGAGAAGACAAATATTTCACAGAACAGCGAGCCATTGAGCATCTATTGAAATCTATATGCTGTCCCTTGGGTTGCACTTCCATTCGTTGTCTTCAGGCCAGATTTGAAACGCCTCCCACCCCCCTAAAAAAAATAACGGAAAAACAGCCCACTCTCAGCAGTGCTTTTCCCAGTTTTCCGACTCGCGCATGTTCGACAGAAAGCGCAACCGCTCGAACATTCTAAAACAACACCACCCCCCCCCCCCTTCTCGATTAGCATTCGGAGCAATTATCAAGCGCCATTTGATCGTACCTTCATCAACCGGGGATTCTCAACCGTGAAATCAATCGCGCGATAAGTCAAACTTTCAATTTACGACGACATTACCGGCGCAAGGAGCTGGGGCAGAGGCACGGGGCCAAGGAGCGTTCAGCTTGAAACGGCGTGGCGCGTCGCGTCGCGTCGCGTCGCGGCGTCGTCGGAGTGCGCAGCAATCGAGGGGGTGAAACGAAAGACAGACCGACGACGATAGTCGCAAAACCCGGGGAGGCATTAGCGTTATTTTAATCAGGAAATATAATGATCGCGCGTAGTCGTCGCTAGAAGGGCGGGCGGGCGGGGTGGTTTTGGGGGTGGGGCGGCGGTAATGGGGAGGGTGAGAAAGGAATGAAAACGGGCTGGCTTGCGAGCGCAGGTTGCCGTGCATTTGTTACGGGCCGATAGCAATTGTTTCCCCTATCTGCGTGCTCCACTGCGACACTGTTTGGCTGGTTGCACTGTCTGCCTCCGTCTTGGTGCACGTGAATGCGTGTGCGACGTGTACCTGCTTGCAGAGCTGCCGATGTGCACCGGAGAGAGTGTGGCTTTATGTAACCACCCCCACGGTGCTGCCCGATATAGATTCTATTCTATTGGTACATACGGTAATGCTTGGCTGGCATTGGTACAGGCTGAGTGCAAAGCTGCGATTTTCCGGCAGCAGCATACGGAAAACGTGGGAATCTAGCGCATGGGTGGATCGAGGGTGGTGGTCCGGGCTTTCGGTGAATAGCTTCTGCTTTTATCGATAGGTATGGCGAATAGTAGGAATTATGATACAAATTCGAACTCAACGACGCGTGGTTGAAAAGCTGGTTCGACGGCAGCTTGCAAACTACGTTTACTCCTTTGTCAAGTGTATCGCGAAGTTTTCTGCTTTTCTTGCGCAGCTACTGTTGCATTCGGAAGCAAAAATGGTCGCCCATGTAAAGTGCTCGTCCACCGATTGGACTGCATCGAGATGCACGTCTATAAGTTTCTCCTGTATTAATAAGACGAACTGCCTTCGCTCTGCCTCCGAATACCTGCGCGTTTAATTGTGCGAAACCTTTTCAGCCGCAGAATTAATTCCTGCGCCGAGCACCCTTCCCGTAATCGAGCTTGCGGTATGAAACCGAATACTTTTAACGCGAATCGACATGTGCGTTCGGCAGCTTGGTATCTAGACCATTCGATGTACGTTCTTCCAGAGATACGATACAAATACTTTCCTTTTTCGCGCTGTCACTTGCTCGTTCGTATTAATCATTGCGCGCAGCTCGGGGCCACATTTTTTCTCCATTGCCCGGCACCCTTGCGCCCCTTGCCCCCGTTACCAGCAATCACCGAAACTCGCGTATCCATGCTCACGTGATCACCGTCAGGTAGATTCGTTCTGGATAGAGAGCCGTATGCCGCGAGATTGACTTCGACTCATCTCGAAATGCTTGTAGCGACTATCCTATTCGTACATAGTCGACTGATGCGACAGATACATAGACGTTCAGCAGCAGGAAGGAACGAGGGAGAAACGCGTTCGTGGCGGAGCGGGGCGGGCGGGCGATCGAGAGAGACGAAGAAAAGATAGAAGAGCGGTGGGAAGAGAAAAGGGAGGCTCATGTACGCCGTGTATCTATTTGCAGACACAGATAAACACGGACAGAACCAACACCCCGATACACCGGGACAGAGCGAGAGTGTTCTTATAGTGGAACTTATTGATCCAACAAAACTCATTTCAAGATACAGTGCGAAGTCTCCAAGATACTGCTCTCCTACTCCTCCCGCCCTGCCTCTCCACGCGCTCTTCTGCCACCCCCGACCGCCACCTCCCGCCCTCCTTCTTCGGCCAGCACCTCCGCGCCGTTCGACGCCCCCGTTCGCGCGCGC
This sequence comes from Nomada fucata, assembly GCA_948146005.1. NCBI lineage: Eukaryota > Metazoa > Arthropoda > Insecta > Hymenoptera > Apidae > Nomada > Nomada fucata. Next base: position 14,935,596 of record OX411275.1, read on the forward strand.
GACGTCGTCCCTCCTTCCGTGTCGTACGTCCAAGACCTTCCGTACGTACGCGTAGAGTCCGATCGGCAGGGCCTGAGAAGTAACGAGACGAGACTGAAGATTTTCAACGATTCGCTCGTTGTCGTTGCGAACTCGTTCTTGCCAGTTCTTGGCAGACGTGCGTCTGATCTTATTTTGCGTACGTTTCACTTCAGACGGTGTACACAGTTCTGTTCGTGGTTGCAATTTGTGGTTCGCTGTAGCTACTTGTACGAATGATTTTATGCATATAGTGATGCATATAGTGGGATGAATGGTTGTGACCTTCGACGTAAAGAAGGTTTACACGGTCACCTGTTCATTGCGCCCCTGCGAAATTTCCTCACCCTTGAAACAATTTCCAAAATGTTACTCCTCTAATTGTAACCAAAATTGTAACCTCTAATTGTGCTTAATTTTAATGTCGATTATAACGTACGTTCCTGAGCATGTTACGAGAGTTGTTGCCCGAACTATGATGTACCAGCGTATACAATATAAATTATTGGAAAATCTGTCCGTTGACATGTAAATAAATACAAAGCGAATAACGACGACCGAATGGAACCAGTACGTTTATACACGAGGTATGCTTAATTCGTTTCGCGGCTGAAGGGTAATTTCAGATCGAGTAAATGGGGTATATCGACGAGGAGGTGAAAAGTCGTGACAGTTTGTCGCAATAGGAGCTCTTGTGACATTGAAATCATAATAAAATGAGCTCTGTCTCTATAATAGAAAGGTGCAGCAGCGAAAATAAATCTGGCTCTAATAATAGCAAAAGAACTTCGGTATTAGTATATTGTCAGATATTCCCACAGTTATACGGAACTGTATAATAGAAGGGTCGATGTAATGCAGGATCGTTGGAGAGTCACGGGTTGGCCAGGATCTTTGGTGGAAAAGTTAATAATCAGCCCCGACGCGTGACCTTGTACTCCGTTTTCCACCGCGCCGCTTTCGCCGCTTCTCCGAAATTCAAAGTTTCTCGGCAACTCGACACTGCAAGCAATTTCGGCGTCGAGCAATTCCCCCTCCTCAGACCGCGCGTCCTACTCACCTAGCCCTGCGTCGAGTAGTCAAGGAAAGTGCATAAAGCTGTAGTGTCGCCACTCGGAATGTCCTGTGCTCGCCTCGGATGTCATCGACGAGAAGCGAACAATTTCCAACGAATCGATCTGTCCACCGATGAAATTCACGGGTCCATATTCTTAGGAACGAGACGGTCTTATCCATTGAATAGCCGCCCGATCCAGCGGCAGGTCAACGAATGCGTTCCCTTTAATTAAAATTGAAGGCCCGCCGCGGAGTTGGCGGCGAACGACGGTGGCAATACGTGAGAAACAGAAGCGCCGACCCAGCAGAAAGGAGCGAAGTTTTATAGAGTCCCTGGGAAGTTGGTTCGTTTTTCCCCCGCTGTTTATAACCCCGGACATGGCGACGAAGCCTCCGGTCGGTAGATCTAACCCCTGTGCGTAACAATATTCGTGCGAACGTTGAACGAGTAAACAAATGAAGGAACTTACGATTGCGTAAAACTGCAAAGTGTCTGCGGTTTGTTTGTCGGTGAGAGCGTTTCGTGGCAAAGGCCTAGGGAGCAAGATCGGCACGGAAGGATGAAAGAAGAAATGAGAAAGGGAGCGCGAGAGTCTGCCGGAGTCGAGAAGGAGAAGAGGTGGCGAGAGGGGGTGGCCGAGGAGCAACGGGGTTTAGGTAGGTGAGCTGCGAAGGATAGGGTGAAGAGGACGCGGAGGGAGGCACAACTGGAGAAGGAGGAGAAGGTGGAAGAGGTAGAGGAGGTTGGAAAGGGGTGGAAGGGGCGGAAGGCCGCGAATGTCGGGGTTGGGGGGTTGGGTGGGAAGAGGGAAAGAGGATGAAGGAGGGGAAGGGGGGGGGGGGGTAAGAGGAACGGCCAGGAGAGGGAAGGAGTCGGAGGAGATAGATGTATGTAGGAGGGCCGCTCGATACAGCCCCAGCAACCCCCTCCTCCACCCCCTCCCGAAGCCAAGCATCGCATCGCAAGGTTAAAGTGAGAAAAGTCAACCCCAGTCACTCGGTGAGTCCTCCCGCACTGCGATATACGGAAGGCAGGCAGGACAGCACCAAGAAGAGGATTAAAGGCCCGATCAACCGGAAGCTAATTATCTCCTAGCGCCGCTTTTTGGCAACGGCGATACCGCGATTCCTGCGACGATGCGACCTCGGCCAACCCACGTTACGATCGTTCGCACAGTCCCCCGGTAGGGTTCGATGCTCGGAAGGGCGACGCTTATGGACCGAATTTCAACTCGAGCACGATTAGAGCGGCCAGAGGAGGTGGAATGATCCAGCATCAACGCATACGGCTTTTATGTCCGTCGAACAGAAACGTTTCTAACAGCCAGCAAGTAGGTGGAAGCAACGGCAGTGTCCGTCGGGCCATCACGCCGGCACTTATCGAGAGACTTTTAAACCCACTTTTCCGAGTTGGCTGCCTTTCAAAATTCGAGTCGAGAGGCGTGCTTTTGCTGGCAGGTCTATGCCTGCCTGGGACCTGCCGGCTTGTCACTTGGCTGGTTATCCAGGCACTTCCATGCCCGGCCACGCGGATACGAGTGCATAAACATGCGAGCGAACGCCATACTAGCTAAAGAGTACCTTTATCTCTAGCCAGCCGCTTCCTCTTGCTTCTTCCTGCTTCCTCTTCGCAGCACGTGTAGCCTTCTCTTTTCCTTCCGAGCCGCGGCCTCCCGCTCCCTTTCGCCGTGTCCCTTTCTCTTTTCCTGTGCTGCTTCCACCCTCCGTGCCGGGCATTCTCCTCGTGTGACGCTGCCGTGGATGGAGGAGGACATTCCGCGTAGGTTATACTCCTTTCTACCGGCAGAGGATATTGTGATTTTAGCGTCTGTGTAATTATGGAAATTAGCGACATGGAAAGCCTAGGATAAAAGGGTTGATTATAATCCGGCCGCGGGAGTAAGCTCCGACCCCAGCGTCCCACTCCTGTGAGCGACCATAGATTAAAACGCTCCTTCTACACTAGCGCCTTTACTTCCACCAACTACCCCTATCCACCACACCTACCCACTCGCCGACCCGCGCCGCGCCGCGTTCGCTCTCTTTGCATCGCCCATCCCTGCAACCCGTCTTTCCTCGCAACCCTCCCTCTCCGAGCACGGAATTTTTCTCTTCCTCGCTGATCACGCGTCCAACTTCGTTCCTCCATCCTCCGTTCTATTATACATCGCTTCATCCGATCGTATTAAGATCGAGTTTCCTTCCGGACGGATATTCCGGGCGACGGAATGCTACCAGCCAAGGTCGTCCAAGGCTCCCGACTCTCCGGGGCTCCTAAGTTGACTTATCTCCAGCGGCACCGGGGTTTAAAATTGTTTCTGGCATCGGCCTCCCCGAGCTACCCGATAAATCGATACAGTTTTTTCTTTTTCATTCGCCGCAAAAGTAGTTACTCCCCTTCCGCGATCCACGCGGAACAAGCGAAGAGGCCCATTAATTATACCCGGCGTACGGTTTCGTCGTTTGCCACAGGCAACAAATAGGAATGCTTGGGCAAAAGTGAAAGTGCAAACTAGTTTCGGCGTTACAGACGTGCCGAAGGGTACGGTCGGTTGGTTACTTTCCTTCTCTTCATCTAGCTGCGAGCATTGATTAGTTTCGAAGTTAGTTCAGAAGCCGCGAAACTTTCGCCAAGGAACGAGGTGGAAAAGTTTCCGTTTTCGCGACTGACATTTCGCCCGCGATACTTCTGCGAAATCCCGCGATATCTGCTGCCCGCAGATCCCTCGGTGTATGCACTGGCTGGGACTTATCGTTCCTACGTAATCCATCGTGGAAACAAGGTCTCGGCACCTGGATCGGCATCCGTTCCCCGTGGAAGCAACGGGCTTGCCCGAGAGGCGGCGTGAGGAAAGAAAAAATGGCGCGACCAGCAACGAATTGTCCGCCACAAGGTTCGGTGCAATTGTTCTTCCAGAGCTTAACGCTTTCTCTTTCGCCCCCCCCTGCATCGCCGCGACATTGGCGCGAGTGCTCCTCTCCCTCCGGCGTTCATCCTTTTCCGTGCATCCCTCCCTAGTTTCATCCCTCTCGCCCCTCGCTGCTTTTTCCCATCTGGCTATTGGACTACCTTGCTGTTTCAAGCGGCGGGCAGGGAACCTATGATGCGATCGGGTATCGAATATCGGCTGGCTCTCTGATTGGTCGTTCTACCGCGCACGGTCGCAGCCGGAGCGCGCCAGTTACGACTGATTTGTTACGTAAAAACGTCGATAGCTTCTATACCCTCTCTTGTCCCACCCCCGATGCGCCGCTCACCCCTCCACTCCTTCCTTCCGCCCTCCTGGCCCTCTCTCCTCCCGCCGAACCGTGCTGTTTCCACTACAGATTCCTCTCCTTCCCTCTTTCTCGACCACCCTTCGCCCGACCGGTCTGGCCACCCCTTCGACGGTCCTCGACACACCACCACCGCCCCCGGCGGCATCGGGCGCGATAGACGCGGCAACGGGAGAGAGAAGGTAGGAGAACTCGTCTTTTTTATCGGCGCCGTGCGCCACTACCTTTTCCTTCGGTCGGACATGAACGCATTATCGAAGAAATGGCTGGCCGCCGATTCACCGATTCTACCAGAGACTTTCTCGCCAGCTTTTTTCCCCCGATCGGGCGTCGATTTTTCAACGATACAGGGAACCGGGGGAAATTTCTCGTTGCCCGGTATGCTTGCTCGCTTCGAAATCATTGTTTTAGCATCGTCTCTCGTTGCGGAAGCGAAATTTATCGGGCGATGGCAGATACTTATTTTCCGCGACAGACAGGTTCCGGAGGAAGGTGAAACTTCGAGAATCGAAGTTTCCTGGAAATTGTTTCGTGATCCATTTCCCTGTACCGAAGCTCGCTACTTTTCGCGACTAATTCGATCTCAACTGCGGCTATGCCCTTTTACCGACACGTGTATCCGCGCGGAAGGAAGTTTCTTCTCGTCCGCGAGGAAAAAGTATCGAAGGATGTCGCGGAACAATGGGCCATTATTCAAGGAAACTCCGCCCCGTTTTACGTATCGCCGCGATGAAATTTTCCAGGCAAGAAGACGTCCTCTCTCGAATATTCCTATCACGGCGAAGGCAAAGAGCCGCGGTAACGTTGCCGCGTGCTGACCGTATTGTGGAAGCGTATTCAATGCCGGCCGCCATTTAACACCCCGGCAAGCCACGAAGTTTCCTGCAATGAAAGCACCGGCGCGGAACCTATTGTGAAAATATCTGACCACTGTCCGGTGCAATGAGGTATGGCTGACCCCGGAGCCGTCGACTCCGGCACAATGCATGCGTATGCATGCGGCTGCGTGTTGTGAATATATTTCACGCGGTTACCGTTAAACGGACGTAAACGCACTTAACGACAGGTCCGTGCCACCGGTTCGCATCGCGTTCTGTCTTAACGATACGAATCGTCGTCGGGGAACACCGCTATCGGCGAACCCAATTGTTTTCTGCCCTTCGTCCAAGAAGAGAACCGTATGTTTCCACCTGGTGGAAATCGGACTTCCAAGCGCAGACGTTCGGAGCGCGGCACCCAGGATCGTAAACGATTCGCGACCGACGGTGTTCTATCATCGAAATAGAAAAACTGCAAATGTTATCCACCAATTGAAACGCACGTTTAACGGCTATCGCCGTCGAATTTTCGCAGAAGAACGACCGCTTCCGTCTCTAGAACTCACCCCCGCCGGAGAACGAGCGTGTGGTCCAAGGGGCATGCGATTTTCTGGCCCACCTGTACACTGGAATCAACCATGGGAATATACCCGCGAGTAAATATCGATCGGGGAGCATCGCTAAAGGACCGCTAACGAGCAGCAGTTTCTCATTAAAGATCGGCACAGTCGATTTACCGTGAAAGTAAATGAGCGAACGAGAAAGATGCCGGAAAGAAAGGCGATCCAGCCCCGGTTCAAGTGTCCGCTGGAAGGTGGCGAAGCGGCGGAGGATAGAAAGAAACGAGGCGCGAACAGGCGAGAGGGCTGGCGGGGTGGATCAGCGGGACCACGAAACGAACGACGAGCATCGGCAGAGGAGAGAGAGCGCAGACTCAATATCTCCGAACCGAACCCTCCGATAGGTCGAGGTTCGACTTCGAGGGTGGGAATAGATTTCCAATCGCGCGGGGGGTGGTCCTCCGGCAGTGGATGCTCGGCGGCAGAGCACCCTGCTAAACTCCTGCCTGCTTCGGCATGCCAGGGTCCACCCTTTACTCTATAGGTGGACCAACGCACCTACACGCACTCCTCTCTTCGAACCCTGCGCCGCTACACCCCTTTCCGATTCGACGATGCCGAAGCGTCGACTGTCCAAGAGGGGTCGGCTGGAGAGGGTAAGCTACGACTACGAACAGGAGACAGAACGATTCTATTGACCAGGCTTCGATGCGCGCATCTGGGCGTAACCCATTCGTTCGTTCCGTCGGTCCGATGCAGACCGAGCGAGCGAGAGAGCTATCGGCGGAAGAAAAGCGGCGGTCCGCTGTCCGACGAGGACAGGAACAGCGGGTGTACCGCGCCTGCGAATTGTCGTCAGGACGACGGCGACACTGGAAAAATCGAACTGAAATAAACCGAAGCGTTTTCTTCGCGGTGCTCGAGCACCGGTTCCCCTCCTCCCCCCTCCCCCCCGGTCTTCCTCTTTCTTCGCCACTTTTCGTCTCTCCTGTCTATTCGCTCTCCCTATCACTCCCTCGCCCGCGCTCTCGCTCCACCGTCGGTTTCACCTTCATCCTCCCACGCCTCCCTGCCCGCGGACCTCTCCGTCGGGCCGCACCACCGACGTTCCCCCCGTTCGACGCTGCTCCTCTTACCGACGCTTCCCGTCCGCGTTCCTTCCACCCAGCCTCCTCCGGCTTACTGTGTTATTGCCAGACTGTCCAGGACGACTACGACAGACTTTCCACGCCAATTCGACGTTTTCCCTTCTTTCCCGCTGAGGGAAATGCTTCTTTTTATCCCACCCATCCAAACCATCGCGCAGCGGATATATATCGTCGAATGACAGACCCGCGCACCTGTAGCAACGATTTTGTACAGTTTTCCCAAATAATTTGCCATAATTCGTTACGAAACTTATTTCCTGCGCGACGTGATCCAAACGAAACGAGATCAACCGCAGCCCGGTAACCGGTGCGGTTCGTTCCTCATAATCCAACCGGGACGTCGCGTAGTCGCGAGCGTTACGCCGCTCGAAGCTTCAAAGACGCCGCTTCGAAACAGCGCGCAATCGGGACCACTCCGGCGGTCATCGAGGTGGGAAGGTGCGAGAGCGGCGGAAACGTGGCGCGAAGGGAAAGAGACGGGGAACAGGGCCGGGGGTAAGAGGCCATGAAGTAGTGTTTCGCGAGGACGAGAATCCGCGAAGCCCTGCCGCCGTAGATCTTCGAAGCTCGTCGCAACTTTCAGCGGATGAGTTGTTGGAGCGATTTAGGCGTTACCGCGGGAATAGTCCCCGTCCTGGAACCCGGTGCCAGCTCTTTCTAGCTTGTATCGCGTCTGGCAGAGCTCCCTGAAAACCGAATGGGAGAGAGACGGAGATAGAGATTGAGGGAGGGGGTGGGGGGAGAGCCACGCCGGTATTTACACGTCTCTGTGCAGCGTGAAACAAAGAATTATTATTTGTATGCCCTCGTGGGTGGCGAAGGATTTTGCAGTTCACAAACTAAGTTAGCAGCTACAACTCGACCCGGAGCCGGGCCGGATGGGGGGGTCGCTGGTGACCGAGGGTGGCCAGGGGGTGGATGGCAGCTCGCCTCCACTCTCCGCGGTATCTCAGATTATGTGCTGCGGATAGACGGAAGTTACTACCCTCCGTCGCGGTCGCCCCGCTGCGACCAAGAAGCTTCCGATGCCTCTGTGTCCGCCCTCTTTCTTTATTCGTCTGCGCGTTCCTCTTTCGGTGGCTGGCAGTCTGGCGGTCGCGGTTTCGCGCGACTAAAACGTTTCTTATAAATCGCCGCCGTCTAACAGCCGGATTAGATTAATCGTGAATTATAAGAGGGGCGGCGCGGCGATGTTTTCGGATATGCCTACTATTGTAACGCGACCAGCCCCGTTTCCCGATGCGTTCCGCGATGCTCGACTCGGGGGAACGGAATTAGAGACGAAAATCTTCGAGGGGAGCCTTCGTGGATTGTGCACCGGAATTAAGATACGTGATATGGTGGTTGTCGCTTATGATTTACGTATCGATGGGTGAAAGTGTCGCGCATTGGGTGCAATTCAGTCGTCTGCACGACGAATTTCATAACAGGCCTACGGGCACAGACAATTGTTCGATAGGCGATGCAACAAACCATTTCGAATTTGTTATATTTCTACGTGACGCTTTGATAATAATACTGTATACACGTGTGTGTTATTTCATTTCTACAATTTTGGGCAGGCTCCAGACACGACGATCGTAATATCGTTGTTAAAATGCAACCCTTTTGTCAGATACTGCAATGAATAGTTAATTTCTTATTCTTATTTAATTATGTCTTATTTAAAAATTATACAGTACCGGTGTAGCCAAGATATTATTCGTTTGGCTAAATAGGGGCGATTAGAAAGATCCTAAACTGGACAATATGACGCGATGTTCCCGACACCAGTTAAATACACAAAATATAGTGCAAAGGTGGAATCATATGCCCTGTGTGGACAGAAATATGCGTGGACGACTGAAATACGAATAAAAGATATTAATCATAAAAATGGAAATTGCTTCTGCACATGGGTAATGATCTAATATTTCTTCGTGCCTCTCGTTTTATTCTAGAAAAAGCTCAAGTCCAATCGTATCTGACAATGAATTGAAACTTCCAATGTACTAATTATCAGCTGACGAACATCTTTGTAACAGAAGTGTCGTCGATAACGACCGGGAGCTTCCACGTCAATATTGCACGGTTCGGCATAAATTCAGCTCGAGGGACGCCAGAGGACCCTATGTACTTACAAGGATTCGGGACAAGGATTCGTGGCCGAAACGGAATTTCTACGTTTCTCTCTGCTACCTGACGAAAGAAAACGCTGCCTGAGGGAGAGAGAAGGAGTGCTCGAGGTCTGAGAGGTCTCACAAGTCCAAGGAGTACCTACGGAGAAGCCAGGGGGTCGTGATGGGGCGGTCGGTCGGAGGTATTGATCTCAACTCTTGCTTTTCTCAACTTTTTATCCGGCAGAACCGACCGGCACTACCACCATCGTCGACCCCGAAGACGACGACGACGAGTGCTGGAGTCGGCAAAGCCGCAACTTACTTCAATTCCTCATTCCCGTGCGAATTCTTGGCTTGAACTTATGACCGGCACCCGTTCCCGTCTTGTGCCTCCCCGCGTCCGTTCGCTCGATGCCTTTGGCCTTTCGAACAGTGGATACTAAACGAGCCTTACCGAGCTTCCACCCTTTTTCTTTCCCAATGTTTGGAAAACTTGAAAGTTCGGTCGCGATCTCTTTCTCCTGTATTTTTTTTTTTTCTTTCTTTTCTCTGTTTGTTCCCGTGAATTTCGAGTGCTGTAGCAACGATGTACAAGCAAGAACTTCACGGTATTTATCTTGCATCCAACTTCTATTTCATTCGAACATATCTCCCGTGAAAGCACTCTCGGAAGCTGTGATTGGTCTCACGCTGTAACAGCGCGTGCCTAGTACGTTCCCCGAACAATTCGGTAGATGCGATCGGACGATCCAGCTATCTTAAAGCGTTCATCCTGTAGACTTTTCACATGAACGTCGAATTATTTCAAAGAGGTCATTGTCGCCATCGTTATCAATCGCGATTTCGTCGACCGATCGAATAACAGCGGATCGGGCGCGTGTAATAAAGCGTATCTGTCGTACGTTATAAGCGGCGAGTAATCGGGGCATGTAGATACCCGTTCCTCAGAATTAAAATTCAGTTTCGCGGAGTCTAGCCGGTAAGCAAGCCACGAGGCAAACTCTCATTTCCCATCCGGTGAAATATCGTGTATTTATTTGTCTGTGAAGCCCCCGGTTTCTCGTCTCGACCACCTTCCACCCCTAGACTACGATATGCCGCCTCTTTTGGGCACGGAAGCCCGCAGAAACCGGGTTGCTCTGCCACGGCAGCAGCTCTCTACGTTTTCACCGTTTTCGCGAAATTAATATATCCCTCATATACTTTGCATATTATTGCAATATTCCGTAGCTATTACTCGTCCGCCTTTTCCTATCCCCGCCGGCAACCCTTCAGTCCGCGAAAGGTGAGCCCGTGCATTCGAATACACATCGCGAACTGAAAGTAGATTTTACTCGCCCGCTTCATCTCGTTCACCTCCTGCAACTTCCCGGCTCGGCGCTGAATTCTCGATGGTTTGAAGTATCGTCCGTGACGATTTTCGATGAATAATTATATATTAGTAACGATTGAAAGTTGTCGGAACGGGTCGTTCAGCATAACGAAACACCCGGCACTGGTTCTCATAAATTGTTACGATTCAAAAATATTCACCCGCGGAAGCTCGTGCACCTCTATTGACGATACGAAGTGCAGTTCATTATTTTCTGTTAAAAATTTCAACGTTCCGAAAAATTGTTTCACCTCATGCTGTATTCCTTGAAATACATTTATGAAGTTGTGAATTCTCATTCATAAACAACCTACTTAAAGAGTTCTGCGATGCAGCATACAGATGTGCTGAAACACGAGGAAATAGGTTTGAGGACTAATCTGTTGCACGAACGGGCTATTTTTACTGTCATAATGGAACGCGCAATTAAAATATACGATATACTGAATACACTGAAAAAAACACATATTATAAATCGTTTGGAAAGGAGCCATTGACTTTGTCTTACTCCAGGGACGTTTAAAATATTCGAAATTCGATTCTCAGATATTGAATTACGATGAAAGAGAGATCGCACCGTCTGGTGTGTAGTAGATTCGATCTCAAATATAGCAGTTTTATCAGAATCTCTGTCAGTAGCACGGAAATTAATTTTCAGCCAGTTCAATGACATCTGTAATTAGTCTAGAAGTAGAACTGTCTGACCCCTTTCTATCTATAGTAGCTTCCCCCCGACGGTCTGCTTCGATTTACTTACAAATTGCAGTCCAATTTACTTTCGATACAATACGCGAAACTTAGATATTCGGCAATAATCGATCAACGTAGTCGGGACAACTTTTTAAACTTTAAAGGAATTAAATACCGTTATCATCTGCTAGTTTGCAGAAATACTTTAATCAGCTCACCGCAACGAATATTTGTATTACCTTTGACAAACGGAACTGACTAGAATACAAGTACTAACCACTGACCTTCAACTTCAAATTGATCAATATTTCATGATTAAAAATAGCGGTCAGCAACTCCGAAAGTATTTACACGAATCGAAATACAATAATCTGTTCGTTTGCAACGAAGCGACCCGAGTCGCGTAACATAGTAAATTGGTGGAAGAAAAAAATAGAACAATATTAAGAAGTACAGGAGAATCTGAAAAGATCTGACTCCAAAGCTGCACACACGTCGGTTGCAGAGGGTTCAATCGAGCTACACCTACTGCCATACACATGGAACACATTGATCCCGGCTTAATTGAAAGTATCTCTATACCGATTGCCGCCGTGAGGGATCTCTCATTTGCATTTGCTAAGTGATAAGTAAACTTCGGTAAACATATCCAAAGGAACGATAAGCGGGAAATAAATCGCGAAAGTTTAAGTAGTTATAAATCTATACTCGCCGCCGGGGGATGGCGGGGCATGGGGCGGGGGTGGTGAGGAGCGGGGCGAGTTTGGCGGCGAGAGGCAGGGGGAAAGGATAAGATAGACAATTGAAGAGGAAAGAAGAGAGGAGCACCGGCTCTTTCGAAGATGGAGGCAGGTTGAAATAGAGAGAAGACGTTGGCAGGGGGTGATAGAGGGCATAAAGTATAATTGCATCGGGTGGCGTCATTCGCTCTGGCACACCCCGCGCTAATAGCACCTCCGCCACCCGCTTCTCGTATTTTAATGCCTAAATTATGTACGGAATTAGAGATAGACATCCACTACTGAAAAGACCTATCGATTGCGCGAGCCTGCCTTTGCGGCGACGAATTCACAATCTCGAATGTATCCGCGGAAACGCGTCCACGTTTCACACACGGAAGATATTATTAAGATTATTTTTTTACCGTGGCCTGTACTAGACTTTTCGACTCTGACTTCGCTCGGGCATATTTTCAATCTTTAATGGATTTTCCGCGATCCCTCGAAAGAATCTTTGGAGGATTAGTGTAATTTGCAGAGGGACTTTCAGCTGCTCGGTTCTTGTGTTCGTTAATACGCCCCCTGTCATGGAGTTCTTTCTGCCCGTTATATGCTACCGTAGACACTGGAGAGTATTTTAAACGTGCATACGCGTTAGATCTATCAAACTATGATAGATTCAACTTCTTTTTTTTTAATGAAAATTGTGAATATTCGTTTGTTCGATTTTCTATGGGTAAAGAACGGGGGGGATTATATTTATATCGTATAATATTAAACGGAACTTATACGTGGATTCTAGTTTCTGAAATTATTGATTACCCGTGTTGATGAAACTCTCAACTCTGGCAATTCAATTCAGATTCACGAGCATCTCAACATACAGCATCACAAGAGAGTCATTAAATATTGCATATAATAGTTATCACGAGTTACTCTATTTATACAATGTTCATTAATAATTATTTATTCCCTACCAACCTAATAGTAAAAATCCTCCGTCGATCGCGTTGTGTAAATATGAAGCCCGGAATACAACAAACGGAGACGCCTGACAGATTAAACACACGATAATGAATGTTCCGCGATGTATAAGAGAACACTTACATTTCCAATAGAAAAACTTAACGACACATATAATATCTTGCGATTTCTAACCTGATCTGGCCAGGCATTTGTTTAATTAGCCAGCGTCCGCCACAGAAAGACGATCTCGGTTGCCCGGGAGCGATAATAGGCTCCCGCTTTCAAATGGATTTCGAGATTTATGCTAACACGCCGCATTTGTTCCTGCACCACGACTGCCAGGACACGGTTCGTTATGTTCCCGTTCGCAGACCGCCATCCGCGGAATGGAAATCGTCAAAGAAATCCTTTACGCTTGCACGTGCAACCGGACGAATATCTCGTTTGATGTGAACGCACGAACGGATTTATTAATTGCACAATTTTATGCTTCTCCGTGATCCGAAAGGTTGCAACTAGAAATAGCTGGTCAGCTGTCGTTCGCTTGAAATTTATACACCTCCTTAGGACATTTCACGGATGATTTTTCTGTTGAAGAACGGGTATTCTAAAGCGGCGGGCACGAAGAACATTGCGGTGTCTAATTTTATAGTATCCGACCTATGTCTAATTCCCTGTGCTATGATATTTGTTATAGCGATTGATTAAGTTGATTAAGTTGACGGGCGTTAAATTTTTCGTCACTCGTAAATACTTATGATTAACGGTTGATCGAGGGGTTGATAGATATTGCACGAATGACGCACAATATTTTTGGGGTCCGGTTGATAAACATAAGCAGGTGCCTACGTGTATTATCTGAAGGAAAAATTCGAATAAATGAACTTAAATGAACTCATTTGCGCCTTGACGAATTTTATGCACAGACCTTAACTGATTCCGTAATTTCAACGTTAATATAATTAACTCGAATCTAACTCAATTACGATAATAAATTGTCATTCTCGCGTGGCACTCGCAAATGTAAATACATTATTGAAATTACACGATCTAACTTTTCTTTTTATTTGCCGTTGAGCCCCGGAAGCCGCAAAGGGGAATATATGTTTTCCTCTGCGCGAAGAAAAATAAGCGAGAGGCGTGTTACACAGAGGGTTATCCGTGGAGGAGGAAAACAATTTTTAAGAGTCTCGATCTAAGAAGGCCCCCACGGTCGGGGATGTTTTAGGGATATTAGCGAGCAAAACAGAGGGGGAGGGCAGGGTCAAAACGAAAGCCCTGTACGGAGGGTGAAACGCGGCAGATTAATTTACGACGAAAGATAAGAAAGAACGGTGGGGTCCTCTTCTTGTCCGACAGGACTCGATTGTGTCTCGAGCTACGGCAATAAATGTATTTCAAACCGCTTGGGTCGCGGCCACCTCCGCTCTGCAGTAAAATATATCCATTGTTGTTGTTCCAATTAGTCATTCGCAGAGACGCGGGTCTCGTAAAAAATCGAGTAATGTATGCTCTCGATATAAACCGTCGACGTTTATACTCGACCGACTGACGGGGGATATATAGACGCGACTAAAATTCCTCGTGGGAAAACGTAGGAAATAGAGTGGAAATCGAAGACGACTTTTTCACTCTTGAAACGCGATCAAGTGCGGGAGATATACATATACGCGATGAACGCTGGTTTTTCATTCCTTTTTTAAACACTTCTGGCTGTTATTGGGGTAGACCTCATTTTTCCCCCTTGATATGTATGGTGTATGTACTATACACTTCACTTCTCCAACCGTTTCTACAACACTGGAAATTAAGTACGATCCTTTTTGTTTTTATAATTTCGCGATATCGGAACTATGACGTGCAAGTACAAATTTTATTGTTATGATTGGAACAATGCAGAAATTGTAAGAACCATAGGAATCTCAATTCCAGTTAAATTCTCTTAATAACTTGGGAACACTTTTAATTTATAAATCCATTCGTATGCAAGAAATATATCGAATAGACTCTAACAGAGAGCCAATAACTTTACTCGCAGAACGGATAGTTAGCTCGGAAAAGAGAGAGAAAAAAAATTGCCTTCTTTAGATAGAATATAACAATGCTTTATTATGGCTTAATATAATACATTCGGGATACACGAAATTGCCCCTCGCATATTTTGGGGGGATCAAGTCAAGAATGAAGAAACGTCTACTTGTAACATTCTCATGAAATTATACATTAAACATGGATCGTTCAGTTCGAATTATCACTCAAATGTCATTTTCCATCGCATTGTCATGTTTCAATCTCTGGAGATTTCACGGTCGATCCCCAAACATTTCATGATCCACTGGCGTCCTCAGTTAATAGCTACCCGAGACCGAACTGACGTTATCACTGGAATAGTGATAGGATCATTGCTCAAACAGGCCTCATTGGCAATCGATAACACCGAACTATCGTTTTCGATGCAACTGCACTATCTTTAGACTAACAACGAGAGCCTGTCCAAAGAGGTGAGATCCTTGGCTACCGGCACCCGGAAGGTGCGAACGCTCAAAGATTGGTGTGTGATCCGCTCCAATTTATCACTAACTCGATGCGACGCCCACCGTGAACGATGAACAGACCGTGACCCATCGTCAGTAGTTGAAAATAGCGGCGTCTCGAGATTGCCCCCGATGGAAAACGAATAGCGCCGGCCAGCTGCACCAGGTCCCAGCGACCTGTCGATCGAAAGTCCAATCGAGAAGCGGCGTCACGACGAAGCTGCTCGCCGCGTCGCGACGCAGCGAAGACGATTCGTCTGGGCTTCATCTATCGTGAAATTGAATTTTCCTCTCTGTCCCGCGGCCAGTTCAATTATTTCGCGAGCTAAATCCGTTTGATGATTTCGTTTGTTGGCGGCGATTACGGGCAACAACTTCAGGAGGGGGCGGAAAAAAGTAAATTGTTTATTTACCGGCGTAAATAATAAATCCTCCGTGGCACTTTTTATTGAGCACATTATTGCCCCGGCCGTTTATTCTCGACAGCCTGCGATTTGATATAAATGTTCGAATCTACAGGAAGGTATTTTTAGCCGCGGCTTCCCCCGTGTTCGCCGATTCGATTCAACGCCGTTTCCTTTTATTTGATCCTCTGCACTTTCTTTACCTTTTTCAAACAGCTATATTCAGATGCCAAGATGTATTTTCGGAATTGTTAACGACGCGACACTAAGAATAATTCGTTTGATTAGTCGATACTCGTTCATTTACTATTATAAGCGTGTCCAACAGCCGATGAGTAATAATAATGATAATAGCACCTAGAACAGAAAATACCAGTCGTATCTTACCGACTGCAATGTAAAAATATTAGTACATGTGAAGCAATGAAAAAAAAAGCGTGCAATTTGCGAATATGCTGAAACTGGTGACAATTTTTACAAAACTACTTAAGCTATAAATTATAATATACAGAAAAATCGAAAGAGGCACACCAAAAAATCGCGGAAACACACAATCGCCGTTAAATAAAATTACAGTACGAGCGTGGTACACTCGCGCGTACCCGTCCCAAATATCCAAGAAACAAATCGCGCAATGTCAACCGAAGCGTCCTCGAAGCCAAACCCGAAAGATCAAACGCTTTCGACGAACGCTGTGCAAGCATCGTATATAAAAACAGAACAAAAAAGCGGCGAATCTCACCGAATATCAACACGATCGAGAAACGTTTTTCCCGGAGCAAATTGTGACGGAGTCACGGACAATTTTCATGAGTCACGCGTGGAGCTCACGTCGGGCCAAGCGTCCGGTCCGCGGGAACCGATCGTCCGTTTAGCTCGAGCAACGTTTTCGCGGAACGACAAACACCGTAAGTCGGCGTCGACGATCAAGGAAGTTGTTCCTCAGATGAAGGGAACGGTTAGGGATCAATTAATATCCACGTCGCGGGACGCGGTTCGCGGAATATCCAGCACGATGCCGCGACGGCCCACGACGCAGCATTATGAGCGTTTGCTCCGGTGCGCCCCGCCGACGTCGTTCCCAATCCTAGACGGATATTATTGGATCGAATGCATCACGTCAAACGATACGTGAAATAAGTTATAGGTTAGTGGCTGCATTGGCACCGCTCGTGACAGCCTATTCCTGGAATGCACAGGCTCTATGGGCGACGCAGACCGCGACTCGCAACCGAACACGATTCGCGTATCGCAATACACACGCGACGCCGAGAAGGACCGCCGTGTTCTTTTGCCATGAGAAAATTAGCTGGGCCGATGCGAAAGCAATTGCTACGGCGTCCGTTATATTGATGGTTGTCTCCAGCATCCCTTCCTGAACGGGTGCATCGCCCCTAATGGACACGTAAATTGTATCCGATCGTACGTGACAGTGGACAACATTAAACGGCAGCTGAATGTTGCTTTAGCAAAAGTTATGTCAGGGGATGGCAAATTTCGTGATTTAAATTTGCGCTACTAAAGCGCTAAATTTTATTGCCCCTCGTTGTTAAATTTTCTTTGAGAGTCCGGATTGCAGGTACGTTACGGCCTGTTGTGCGTGGAGGGTAGATCGGGGGCGGTAGTATCACTCCGACTGCGCGGTGCGATTAGGGAAAATCTGTTAGATTTGTAGCTGCATTTTTTACGCGAAACTGTTACTTGCTTGTCTGATAATATTGAGTGACAACAATTTCGCTGTACGTTGAGTAATATCGAAGTTATTAGTAAGAAAAATGAGAAGCGGAATAGGAGGACCCATCGTTCACAAATTCTGTTAATATCTGTTACATGCTTTTAGATATTTAACTGGCTGCTACCGCCCCCGGTCTGCCCTGTATGTATATGTTATCAGAAATTGGTAGCAGCAACATAGCAGGGCAGTAATCGATTCATCGAAAAGAACGTTCGGATGGGGAGGATACGGGAATACTCGTATCGATTGGCGAATTAACGCATATAATCTCGAGACAGAATTTCTTTTGGCAACTGCCAGTAACTAATTATCACAAAGTTAGCATGCACATGGGTGAAAGATCAGCATGTCAGATGATTCGCTATATACTGACGAACGTTTTATACCAGTGCATCGACAACGCGTAACTGCGATTGAACAAACTCCTTCAATCATTTTTTCCGCAGGTGTACGTGCGCGGTGCCTTAAAAATTCGTCGAATAGAGGATTTCGCTGTTCGATCTTTAACGCGACCGATCGCTCGCGATAATTGTTCCAACGAGGGTTTACCGCGTCGGCGGGGAATTGAGTTCGAAAACGTAGGTAGTGCATCAATTATACGGAGGATTTTCATGTTTACTCGTTTCAAATTGATGGAAGTAACATCTGCGTCGCGCTTTAAGTCAGCTAAGTTCTGCTCTGGCTACTCCTCTTCGGTTTGTTGTTTTAGCATCCGGCTTCAGAGAGCGCGGCAAACATATCCGACAGAAGATGGAAGTAGTCCGACGTTACGTTCGCATTGTCGCAAGAGAACTGTGCAAACACAGCGACGAACGGCACAGCAACAAAGAGATCCACGAAGCTGTCCCAATTTTATCTGCAAAAATAAGCCTCGCTTCGGGATATGCTCGAGACGAGACATTGACCGTTCCTATTGAATGAAACGACGATACGAACATCTTTCAGTTTGCCTTAACCAACATCGAACGACTGACGATCGACGTGCAACAGTGACGGAAGAAATTGCGTTGCGCGATTTAGATAAGCAATTCTTTCTGTCGCAGCGATAGCTAAATCGCGATACCGAAATTGATGAAATGAAATTGAAGGAAGACAGACAGAAACGCAGGACTTGCTGCAAAGCTGTAGTTTGGTATTCATTTATATTTAAAATTCGAATAACTGAATGGTAATTGAATTGTACAGTGTTAACATAACGTGTATGAATATTAATGAATAATTAGGAGGTTCGTTAAGAGGAAAATTCACATAGTTTGTAATGAACCAAGGTTAAGTCAGTAACGTTCAATATGTCGCAATTGCATGCAGATATGACGTATCATCAAGGCGATAATTCCGACAAAACTATTAGATCATTCGTACTATAAAATACTTATCACAACTATTCTCTTTCATCCTTTCCCTGAAACAATTCTTGTTTGTTCGATCCCTAGGAAACGATACGAGCAACTTTTACTGCACACAGATAACGTGCCACCTAACAGAAGCTAATGAAAAATTAGTTTTGCACCAATACTATTCGCATACTGATCACGTTCACGTCGATCTTCTTATTCTTCGAATTGAGACCTCAGTGGTTTTCACAACAAGTGTCCAGCTACAGGCGAACCCATCGCAACGAAAGAGTCACAAAACAAAGAAACGTCGCCGATTGAAAGATGATCATTGACTATAATTATAAGCTTTGTGCAATTAAATCATCCAGCAGTTTGCACGGACTCGCGATTGCTTTAACGCTACCGTGAATTTCGTGCCGTCGTACCGTAGCACGGGTCTCGCGTACAGGTAGATGCTGCCATTAAAAACACGCAACGTGCTCGCATCCTGGTGTCTCGTTGATGAGAAATGAGCAAAAGGAAAATGGCCGATCGACGAAAGCATCGCGACATCACTCACAGAGGGAGGCTAACGGAACCAAAATGGAGACACAGCTAGGCTTTGTCGTGCCAAAATTCTCTGCGACACCGTGTTGAAGAGGTAAAGACAAAAGCGCAGAGGCATTACGTACGAAACTTCGACAGAGGCCGCGGATTATACGTGGCACAAAGAGAAAAACGCCGTATCCATTATAGTCGAAACGCCGATGAAACGAGGGGATGCATTAAGTCACCCCCGTGTTGCGCGCATCAGTTTCGGCTATAAATAAATTCCTTTAGGGGTTGAACAATTCTTTCTTGGATGATCGCCGAGCGTCAATCGTTTACCCACACACAGCCGGGTAAAATAGTTCCCGTTTGATTTTTGCTTCGTGTAAGAACGTAAGTCTATTCTGCGGCAACCAATGTAATAATGTCGCATGCTTCGTATTGAAATAAAGGGAAGAGAGTTTCGTTTGACACGGAACAATGTAAGCGCAAGGAACGTGCACGAATGGTACAGTTCGATTTTGAGACTTCTGTCTCTGTGCGCAGACTTCAATTCGCCATTGCGTTTCCCCGACTTCAATTATCTAGATTTGAATAGAACGATTTGCGTCAATGAACCAGAAACTTTGACGAGCGTTAAAAAACAACTTGAGCCGTCATTCGTCATTGAGGCGGAATCGTCATTGATATCGCCAGGTACCCTTCGAAACGTTTTAAACGTTCCAAAAAGAGCCCACTTTTCGCGAGGGAAATAGAGAAGGCCACCTGTTTGTTTGACGGCAGTCGTCCCCCTAAGTGAAATTGGTCAAACTTCCTGCGATACGTTTTTTCGCCTCCCTTTGTCGCGACACTTCTCCGTCGACGAAACTCGCAGCCAGTGTCTATTTCTGACGGTGGCGACCGGGGCAAATTTGATCCTGCAATTATCGTTTTTCCAGATAGAACCGGCTGCGAACGTTTGACAGAATTATGGTTCTCACTTTCGTCGCATCATTGTCACGCAACGTTACACCCGAGTCCGGCAATAAAAAACCAACGATTTTCGCATTAACCTGCCGTGTTTCCCTGAAAATCAACCGGGATTATTGCCAAGGCAATCGGTAATTTATTTTCCGGTCGATTTACCGGCGACGCGTCGCGTCGCGTCGCGGCGGTCGCCGAATGAAATGCATAGCAATTCCGCGCAAACAAAAACGTTCCTCGGTGCGTCAATCCTTTTGGAATGTACAACGTTGCGTTTATAGATCCGAATTTAAAACGTTCGTTGGAAAGGCTTGAAACTGTGGAGGGTGTCAATTGACAGGTCCATTCGAATACGGATTACTCGCTTTCTGAAGGAAAACATAAAATCTGTGCTATCCTTCGCAATTGTTTATCTAATTATAGAAAGTGCATTCCTTATCGCAGCACGGTAATATCAAACGAATAGTTCAGCGTGAATCGTTGGACACTTGCAGTCAGATTTATATGATTATCTGGTTACAATTTACGGGGAAACAATATTTTATATATTAATAAAGTTGCGAACCAGTGCATTCGAAATCAGCTTGAACCAATTCAAAGAATTTTACCTTAGCAGTACTTATGATTAAACTAGAGCGATGCGCTTATTATACCTACTCACTGGAGTCTCGACCGAGTGTGACGAAACTATGAATGCTAAGCAACGCAATTGAATATAAGAAAATGAATGCAATATTTACGAATTTTTAACAGACTAAATCTATCAGCTGCCTACCTGTACATAGTCGACCGATCGGGGTTGGTGTTGCCGCGAAATTCTGACAGGCAGCCAATAACGTCGCCATTCAATCTCCACGGAAATCCACCCCCTGATCGATAACCGATTGAAGGTGGCGGGGGCGGTGCGTGGGCGTCGGACCCGACGGAACCGCCCCTGGTGCGATTGTACGCGACGCAAAAGTCAAATAGAACCTGCAACGTGCAGCGTCGCTCCGTTCGCAGCACTGAAAGTATGTCGTCATACCTTAACTACCCCCTCGTCACGTAACAGGGACGCGCTTATTTATCGTCGATGCCGGCGTCAACGAACAATGAAGACGTCCACGAGCACGTCCACGTGCATCGGGGTGGAAGCGATCGCGTGCTGTGAATATTTTTAGGTGTCCTACTTGAGTCGCCCTGACTATTAATGGAGGGGGTGAGTTCACTATACGCGCAGAAAAGGATGGATACGATAGCTTATGATTTGGAACGGTGGTGGTTGGTGCGACGAACGAAGTCAAGCGAGGCGTCCGAACGGGATATTAAGTAATCTAGAAATAATGGAAATAGGGAGGTGACTGATAACGCGGTGAACGTAGACAGAAATATGTGACGGTGAGAAGTTGCGGGAAGTAGGAAACGGAAAGTGTGGAACTGATGCAGGGTAAGCTGCAAGATACTAATGCTAAACGATTAAACGAGTAAGGCCGTACGGAATAGAAAAGTTGCCTTGACGAGCAATAGGGTTCGTCTGTGAGAAGATTGGTGAGAAATGAAAGCTTCAACGCTGTCGAAACATGAACGCAATGGTTAATGGTTACATGAAAGACCCACTCAATGTTGTTCGTTTTTTAACTGAACGAAAAAAGTTAAAATGGTAAAAAGATCGATCCTCTTATCGAGAATATAGCACAGCGAACAGCTCGCAGAAAAGTTAAAAATAAAGCGTGAAACAGGGAAATACAGCTATCGCGCTTATGTCGCAAATTGATTCGTTCGACGCTTTGAAAAGGCGACGGGCAATAATCGATATATTCGAGATAGATCTGTTTTTTTTATCGGGATAGTGCACGATGGCAGCAGTTCGTTGTCACGACTGTATTCCATCGGCAGTGTGCAGTTGCAAAACAACATACGAAGGTTTGATCTATTTGGACTTTTACGACCACTTTGGAACGAGCTGTTGTAATTTCGTAAATTCGCCAGTAGTAAACTCGAAAGTGACGACTTTCACGTTAAGAGAATTACGCGGACCGAAAAATTGACGAAACTACTTGTTTAGCAGACTATCGAACATTGTTCTCGTTTCTATGGCAAATATTTATTTTACCTCTGCCATTTCAGCGCCCCGACTGGTTGGCTTCCGTTTCGCCGGAGTTTCGTCGGACAGTTTCCCCTAAAACAGCTTCAAAATATTTGACTCTTACATTACATACCAACATATAATAAAGAAAAAAATGCACGGTTGACGATTTAACGTATTACGAAGCACCCGAGTGTGACATTTAAGACCCTTAGATGACTTAGAAGAAGAAGAAGACTTAGAAGACCCTCCAACGGGATTCTGGAGCAACTGAAAATACCAATCGGTAGAAACAGTAAGCGGAAGGCAATGATCAATTAGCAACAGCGCTACTTGGTCGCGTGCTTGCGATACAAAATACGGGACCCGAAAAAAGATCATATTTTCGCTTCATTGGAACGATAAATATAAAGAGGCGGCCGGGCGCAGGGTTTGCATTATTCCCCGCTTAAGCGTGCCTTAAATCAGCTCGCTTGTCCCCGTAACTCTCGGAAACGCGGCCGAGCCGTCACCTTCGTCTCGAAGATCGCCACTGAGAGATCAGCGGCCATGAATCTCTTCGACGAATCGAGGACGTCACGCGGAGGAGCTCGCGGGCCGTGCACACAGAAAAAATACCCAGCTGAATAGTTGCCAAATGTGCAACGCTACCGACACGGTGTGCCCTCCGCGAACAGAACGCATTCCTCTTCATCGCGAAGAAACGTTTCAATGCGCTCGTCGGTTCGGTTAAGCCACCCAGTTATCACGCGCAATTTTGATGCGCTGGAAAGCGCACGAGTATGCGACTTTTGTTTTTAAATTGCGCCATCCTCGCATTACCGAATGAACGTCCGACGTGATCGTTTGGACGAATTTATTTACGCGAAACGTTTGGAAAGCATGGACGTCAGGGTTTTATTCGTCCTTTAAATACTGAAACTCGTGCGCGATTTGTGGAAAAGAAATATTTCATAAATTTTATTAATTGATTAACAATAATGTTTTAAATGTCCGTCAGTGTTCGACAGATTTCATTGTTATTTCTCTTCTTCGTTTCGAAAGACAGAAGTGTCGGTAAGAATGTCGTCTTTCTTGGGACGCCAGGTACAGTATAGAAATAATTAAACAGTGCTAATTTTTCCATATAGCCTTACAGACTATCTTTTCGTACAATGGAGAAAACGTGCTGCTCCAAAGAAATTCCTGTGTTAAATTTTCTACACTTGAAACGTACTTTCCAATCCATTCTTTCCACGCGATTCCATCAGCACTTTTCAACCCAGAGAATCATTTATCACAAAATTATCACGTTGCGACTCTATTGAGGACGATAGTAAGATAAAATTTGATGAAAGAAGAAAGCATGGAGAACCGATCGGTTCGCCTACATCGTTATCGGACACGCGAGACCAAGTTGCACCACGCCAACTATCATAGCGGCGCGATTAGTAAAATCGTACGAGCAGTCAAAGAAGCTTAATAGTCCGCGTCGAGGCAAATTCTTTGGCCACCGCGCACACCCAGAAAGTGTGCGAAAATATGGACTTACATAGCGACCCCCTCCCACCCCCGGAGGGGTGGGGGGGGGGTCACTGAATCAAAGGGTAGGAATTAATTGGTCGCATATTCCGACATCGACCGACCGCGAAGAAACGGGCGAAGTAGCGAAAAACCTCGCTGACTAGGTTGCTATTCTGAGCCGCGGCAGAGCCGTTTCACGGCTTCTTTTTCCCCGGTTTCCGTCTCTCGATTCGTTCCTGCTCGCGAAAAGACGAATCGGTTCTCTAAATAAAATGACTCGGTTATTCATCGGCGTATTTGTACGCGTCAAGGTCGGCCTCGCTTTTCTTTTCGGGTCTCTTTGTGCTTGCGGGGTTAATTGGTCAGAGGAATTCGGACAGTGGTAAGCTGCACCCGGTGCCCGCGTTTGATCCGGCTGGAGAAAGCGGGCCTCTTGTCCGTGGAATTACGGGACGACCTCCTGCGAAACGGCAGTAAAAAGCCTATCGCCTAATTCGAACCTGCAATGTGACATATATCTACACGTTGCGACAATAAACTTCGTCAAACGAACCATTGAAACAGTACTACTACGGGGACAATTTGTTAGAGGCCTCGAAGGATATTTATGTCGGATTTAAGACGCTTTTGCGGAGCCCTGTGCAATTTGAAATATTTCTGGAGGGTGTGGTACCAATAGAGTGATACCTTTGTTTGGCAAATATTGTAGCAAAGTTTGTTTCTGCGTTTCTCTATTAAGTCCTGTCGACTTATCAAATATCCGAGCTACATACTGTTACGTTCACAGCTAATATTCTTCTGTCTTGTTAATTTCGGCTTGATCAGAATTAGCGGCCCTGCATGTAAAATCGTGTGAAATTCACCCCCTCTTAATTTTAGTTACAAATGAGAAAAGAATAGTGTTGCAATGCGAAATAACGAGACATTCTTCAGATTAATGAATACCCCGACGGTCCTTCTAATTCTCACTGGATAAAGTAGTCCGAATATTACGATAACAAAACGGAAGCTTTATTATTAGATTACATATGCATTTCTGCGTTCAAAAGACAAAAGAATTTAGAAGTTCGCCAGTGAATTGAGATTTATGGGACGCGTGAGTATACAATTATCATACTTTATTGGACCTATTTGGGTTGCAAGTTTAATAGGTATCTATAAACTACGGTGAAAGTAAAAATAAAGGGAGTAGTCAAACAAATTTGAATTGTTTCCAACGTCGGCAGTGATTTATGTCGTTCATTATACAGCAATCGTTTAATATGTTTGAAAGCCCGGTGCAACATCATTGTAAAATATTATTTATCACCGAACCTTTGAAACATTTTTGGCAGCACCGCAGTTCACGTTGCATTTATATTAGACGCTAATTTATCCAAAGAAGAGCGCCGACGGTTTAAGGTCGGAGATACTTCTGTAAAACTAAGGAGCCCGATCCGCCATTTATACATTTGGAAACGTATGTACATCCACACATGCATCCACGAATGCACTGTTATAAATAACAGTGAACTTCGAAACAATTCGACACGATTACATATTCTAATAACACAGTCAGCCCGCTATTAAGAAACTCCCCGTGTCGCAGTTTCTCGGTCTATCAAGCGGACCAGCGTCAGAACCACCAGGAGCTAGCGGATAGTGACGGAAGTCTCGAGATATTTGCGATGCCTGTGTCGCGTTCCGGGCTGCCGTTCCGATCGACCACCTGTCCACAGGAAATACGGCGTTAACAGAGCCGTAATCGCTCGGGTGGACCGTGGCCCTCCAAACAAACGAGCCTAATTGATTCAGAAATAAACCGAGTCCAGAAGTCAGGAGGCGGCCAACGCCGCCGCGTTTGTTTCACGTGTGCGCGCATACCGAAGATTTTGATTTATGCCAAAGCGAATCGACTTTGTGTCGGAGTCACCGGTCTCGTTCAACGCGTCCCTCCTCGTTGCTGCCAACTTCGTCGCACTAACCCGGCTTATTTTCATGGCGCGCCATCGTCTTAATATAGACTTGTGAATGCTATCAGATTTGGTCCGAGACGTCCACCGCTCTGTCGCTGTTCGTCGTGTTCGATGGAACACGGGATGCGTCGCCCCGAAGGGGAAGAGGATGGATGAGACATTTTTCTTCCGAGGACCAAGGGCGTTGGATGATCGTATTTGCGAGGACCGTTTGTTTCTCTTTATGCGGAGGATTAAATTTAGATCGATTTAGTGGGGGGGTTTTTCACCTTGCGAGCGAACACTGTACATAAAGGTATACGGGTTTTCTCAGAAAGCTTAGAAAATTCATCCCCCCGTTGCTGGATGATACATGGAAAATAAGAAATTAATTGGAACAGTGACAACGTTTGTGCGCTCGTCCGGGCATGTAGATTTGAACGTTCGTATTGATATGAAAGCCACGAACACATGCTTCACTTGCGATGATGAATCCGGGAAACGTGACAATAGAATGCTATCGGCGCGTGCAATCTAGATACTTGTCACTATCTGTCAATGCAAGCGTATTCTCCTTCTGCAAACATTACGGGCGCAGCGAGACGATTCTGATTCGTACATAACTTTACCCGGGAATTAGTTCATCTCCTGATTATTATCTTTTTTCGTTCCTTACCTCTGTCAGGTAACTATCAAAGTTTTTTTTATTCAGAATCAAGTAATCGCCTTCTTGACACTTGCACTATCATTCGCTTCGAAAACTGCAGAAACGCGCAATGAAGTTCGCAGGTGTACTCGACATACCACAGGTACATGGAAGCACTGAGACTGTAATTGCAATAAATAGTAGGTATCCTTCTCTGTTTTTCTCTAACAGAAGATAATATTTGTTTCCTTTACTGTATTATGCGATTTAATATACTTCATGAAGTGACATATCTCATATTCAACATAATTTCCAAACGATTTACCATATCTGAATTCTTCTGCGTAAGTCCAGACCCTCGGCAATTCTACTCGCGCATTGCGACAAACAAACGCAAATGCCGCACTCCACTCGGCACACCCCCCTCATCCACGATACCCTCAATCGGTTCTTAGTTCTTCGAACAGCTTAGCGGTTCGCACGCCCCCAACGTTCCGCTGACGAGGGAAAAGAATTCGTCGGGTGCCCCTGGCCGGCGACGATCGCCTATTCCTTCGTTAATGAAGCTCGTTCGAAGCACGACAGGCGCGAAACAGGAGGAAGGAATCCGCGACAATTTTGACGCGCGTCACAGCCCCAAAATGACTGATGGTCCCGCGAGCAGCATGTGAGTTCCTCAGAAACACCCACCTCATCTTCGTTTGAGCGACTGTCGCACACGAATGTACACTAAATATACGTCCCGTAAATATAGACGATGTATTTACAAGAGGGACATGGACCACAGTGTGCCGATATTAAGCGCAGGCTCAGTAAAAATCGTCTGGCCTGACCACCAACGTCGAGCGGCCTAATTTTCCGATGTCCCTTTAACACGTAGCTGGAACGAAATCGCGCGGTCCTTGATAAAACTGATTGGAACAGCGATGAATCGCGTAGGGGAGGGAGTGGGGGGCGAGCGTGGAATTTGAAGCTGTAGTTAATTTCAGAAAAATCACAGATTAAGCTGCGCTTTCGAATTTGTTAGCACGATTGAATCGTATCAATTTCATCGAAAAGCGTATCACGCTTTTGGAAAATACGTTGTTCCTTGCGATTAGCACAATTGGAATACCAGAGATCTCGCTACTTGAAGAATTTAGAGGACATTTACTTTCACCCCGTATTATCTAGTTTCGGATAACATTGTGGAACGGCAGGGCAATTGTTATAAGGTCGGATTTACAATAGGTCGGAATATGTATTTATAATGCATTAGCGTGTGTTTTATTGAAAAAACATACGGATTCGTAATTGGTTGTACGAAGAGTTCGAGATAGAGGAAAATATAAGAATTTGCACCATGGTGAGCGCCCGTTATGGTACATTTATAATCTTGTTTCATCTATTCTGTTTATCGTAAGTTCGTCGCAGACAGCGGAGGGACAAGACCATATGGCCCGCGATAAATTGCACAACGGAAAATGCATTCGACATTTTATTCCAATTTGCGTAAGCGCGAGGAGAAGTTATAATTGCAATATTTATTTCCTAGAGCGTATGGAACATAATTATTTCTACGAATAGTTGTAATCTTTTACGTTACCCATTTCGTGGGCTCTTTCGCGTAAAAACATTCGATCCTCCATCTACCATGTTAAATTTCAATTATCTCTTTTTCCTGCTCAAAATTGAAGCGCGAATTCAAAGGGAACGCGTCAAACGCGTCGATTGAAATTTCCATATTGCGCTACTGAAATCCAGTTATGAAATTAAAATGCGATGCATACATACATAAATAGACACTTTGCGAGTAATGGATGGAAAAAGAAGTGCAGAATCAATTCCAAACAGAACTCTCGCGGATAGAGGGAGATCCGAAAATTCAGTTCGGCCTCGGCAGGCGATGGAAATATGAATGTACCGCTGGAATCGACGCGATGATTCAAGGTGGCATTAATTTATTTCCATGTTACCGATTTTCATGAATCGCCTTTTGATCTACAAAGATGATTCGCCACCCAACATACGTAAAAGGAAATAAACCTCTGCTGGAGGTTGACGTCGTTTGAGTTGTGCTCGTAAACGTCATTTCAACTAGTGAGTAGCTTACGATGTGAATCAAAGACTCCATGCGTCAGGCTTCCATCATATCTGCGCCTCTGCTCAGATTGGGCGAAGATTAAGATGCTCTTACGTTGCCATTAAATGGGCAGCGCATTTCAGAAGATTTATAACGTCGGCTGACTTCCGGAAGATATTACAATTCTAGTTCTTATTTCGAGTATTTTCAAGTAATTATATAGTACAGTCTGATACATTTCTAGGAAAGCCTTGAGATTTAACTTGGAAGGGTACCTTAATATTTAAATCACTTACAATTCACAAGGGTCGCAGACCCATTATTTAAGATGTTACTTAAAATTTGTATTCTATAAACAGAAATAATATTCCTATTCTGGAATTGAGCGAGATTTGTTAAGGATACCGGAATTTCAATGATATCATAATAATAATATTTATTGTCGACAATTAGAAAACATTGTTATTCAAATTATCAGTAAATGTCTGTATATAATTAGACAGTTTCACAGATGTCCTAGAGTAGAAAGTGGAAGAGATACATAATGAACTGACAGACGAACGTTGAATTATTCATAGTATTATATTTGGCGAAGCAACAGATTCGCTGTGCCGGACCAAGAACAGAAGTTTGCAAGAATTCGAAATGTAATTCAAAGAACAACAGCGTGGAATCGATTTCTCAGCACGTGTGCGGAGAAAATATTATTAATTTCCTTCGAATTCATTCTCGTTCGTTACATTTCGATACACGTAACGCATCATTTCTTAACGTTCGCAACAAGCTGTTTTTGCAATTCACGCCTTGATAGCTACTGTACATACATATTCTTACCTCGTCTTGAAATTCGCAG
Organism: Nomada fucata; assembly: GCA_948146005.1. Lineage (NCBI taxonomy): Eukaryota > Metazoa > Arthropoda > Insecta > Hymenoptera > Apidae > Nomada > Nomada fucata. Next base: position 14,964,882 of record OX411275.1, read on the forward strand.
GCATAAGAGGAATGGGGGATTCTCGAACAGAGATCTGCACAGTTTTATTATCCTATCATTTACATGAATTTCATTTGAATTATGTAAATAAACCACTGCATGCCGCTGATATGTAGTCGCGTATCTCACTCACGCCAATAAATACATGGTTGATACGCGTGTCATTAAGGTTTCCAAGTCGACGAGACCTGTAACGGGGTGGTTAATTGAAAATTGCAGGCCTACATCATGTTCACGCGTTGACTAGAAGGGGGCGGCGACGCTTATGAGCGCGGCCCAATATTTTTGCAGGCAGGTGTCAGGGAAATCCGGGGCCACGAAATAACCGTTGAAATGCAGCCGCGGCGAATAATTCAGTGGCCTGCTCGCTTCTTAAAGCTCGATGTTGCCTTGTTTCGGGCGATTGCTGTAAAGTGGCATAACTGCTTGACCGCATAAATAAGGCGCAAAGCCGCGGTGAAATGTGGCGGCTATTACTTGTGTCCATCGTCGGCATAGAACCCGCAATTTTTCCCCGGCTCCTTTATCCCCGAAATTAGGGACCACGAGCCGCGACCTGTCGCGGGATTTACGTTCGTTTGCTCACCGATGCGAGCCGATAACTCCTCGCTGTACAGAGAGATACGAGCCGTGTCATTGTGCCAGCAAAAGAAAAAGTCGGATTTCGAGAGAGCGAAAATAAACGTTTCGCCGTTGAATCGAAATCCCTTGCGCCTCCTCGACATTTCCTGTGCGAAGGGAACACGGCGGGATACTTTTAGGTGTATGGATGAATCGCTAATAAATTTTATATCGGGAGGTCATATGTTACTGTGGCAAACGATGGAAAAGCAGATCGTGGAAGAAGGGAGTTCGGTCATTCGGATAACCTTTTTGCACCTGTACAACTGTCGGAGCTATATTTGTAGCAGAAAAATTGTTCCAAGGTCGTCGCATTGTGTTACATTGTGCGTTTATTTCACTCATTTAATGACATTTGGGGGAAAAGTAACGTGCCCTCGTTATAGAAAAGATGAGGCAACGGTAGCGTATAAATTTTTTGTTAAATAAGACGTCCGTTTAACTTTTACTTTCGCGATTCTTTTTGCAGGAGTGAACGTCTTAAGAGTCGCCTTTGATTGTTGCCAAACCAATTTCACTTTTAGGATACTGAGAATCATAACTTCCCCTGTCTGAACCTGTAATCCTGGTACATTTTAAGAGTCGCGAAGATCCAGAAGCAGAAAGACCAACACGATCCTTCCTTCTGAATTTATATTTTCGCATTCTGATGTTGAACGTTTAATGTTCTTTTAGTCATACCCTGTTCGCGTACATGTGATGCCCCAACATTCATACAGGTGTAGGGCCATCTATACTTAGAGCACCCGTGCCTCGCGCTCATTATCGGGGAGTTAGTAATTTTCTAGTCAAAAACATTTTAGTCACAAAATATTCTATTCACTTTATTTTAATGCATTTATGACGTACAACCCTGGCTGTTGTAAAACTGTTACCTTAAGGGGGAATAACCTGATTTTCTGTTTTGTGCTTCTTACCAAATCTTCAAAAGCATTCTTGCGAACTTCAAAGATGCAATTGTACGCAGCTATACATACAGCTATTCGTTCGAATGCGTATGATTCTATGAAATTCGTAATTCGCCGAACCATAGTTCCAGTATCGAAACGAAAAGAAGCCGCACAGATTCCTGGGTATCATCCGAATTCAGATCAGGGGTGAACGTAGCGGGAACAACGCTGATTTCGCAGACGTTCGAGGTCCAAAATGAAGCCACGTAACGCAGGCGTGTTAGCAATTGAAAATTTGTCACCGGCACAATTCGTGTTAACCCTCGAAGCAGCTCGTTTCAGGTGACGAAAGAGAGAGAGACTAAAGACAGAGCAAAGAGCGGTTCGCCACGCTAGCAGCGTCACTAAATTAGCTTAATGCGGTGCATTTGATTAGATCGCTGCCGAGCTCGTAGGAGGAAATACCGAAGGGTAGTGGAGGAGCAGGTAGAAGGGAGAGTCAGGGCAAAGGAGAGAGAAAGGGAATGGGACACGGCCAGAGGAAGAGAGCAAAAGAGAGGTGAGGAGAGAGAGGGAGAAAGAGAGAGAACGGTCTGCTCTTTCGCGCTGCACGGGGTGGCCAGCTTCGTTTCATGGAATTGATTAGATTCAGTTATTAATATTCCTCTATCCCTCACTTCATTTCCGGCCCCGATTAACTCGACGCTAACAGCGTGACGACGAGCAGAGACCACGCTAGGTACAAGTGAAAACCTCTCCTCTACAGCCTCCTAGCCCCTCTGCCGGGCTATTGCTTCTTTTCTTGTCGCTGCGCCCATGCGTACACCTTCTCCCGGTTTAAGCTGCTGCTCCGTTGGCAAGCGATGGCAACGTTGATTGTTCCTTTCGGAACGTAGAATTTTGTGAAATTCCAATTGTCGATTTTTGGTATACATCGAGGGTATCCTATGACGAATGAACTCGGTAACCCTTACCCCCTTACCGAAACGACAGGGCATTCGATGATGTAAACTGCATACGGACTTTAATTTCATAATAAATGTGATGAACAGTATTTTTCTTACAGCGAGTACATTCCACGAGTTTGTGCAAGTTGCTTTCATTCTCGTACAATTTTGAACAATTTTACTTAAGTTGCATATGGCTGATATGGATCCCGAAAGTTGTGTACGAAATAATGCTTATTAAAGTTATTCCCTGAATTGATATCCGATATCCACGGTAAGCATGCATGCAAATATGTATGTAGATTTTATTTTCACGGTCTAATTCTCCCAAGTATAATATGTATAATACAATTCAACGCAATTTGGTTAATTACTTCACCTTGCATTTTATTCTGAATTACTTTGCAATGAAATCATATTACATTATGTGAAATATTTGCCGACGGTAAAATAATTTTACACTCTTGAATAAAATTCTCAACATTCCGTTAAATATTAGATAGCCATATCCTCCAATGTAACATATTTTAAAACTATCATTTGGTTAATCACAAAGGGTATTACTTTTGGAGTATGATTACCTATCATAATGTGTATCTTATATTGGATTAGAAGAATGTTGACAATATTTACAAGAAACTCCCTGTCAAGGTGCGTGTACTAAATTTCCCAATTCCATCGAGACTGAATTATTAATCTTTCTTAAAAACGTATTTCATGTTCGTTCTCTGTGAATCGCAACAAAAAATAGAAAATTTAACATATCCAAATATTTCCAATTTTATACCCACGAGATGAGCAATGATTGCCCGTCAGTCAATTTGTATACATATACAGGGTGGTCCACTTAACTTTATCGCCTGGAATATCCCGTTTGTTTTCGATAGTATTCGAAAATGTTTCAGATAAAAATTAAATGACCTCGAGGGTGATGCAAGTAGTGGAGACATGAGGTCAACATTTTTTTCATCAATGGAATTATACAACTTAGTTACCCGAACACGGTTTCCATCTTGAAGGCGAGTACAGTGACCTGCTGGATGACATCTTTCAATATAGCCAAAACTCGAATAAATACAATTCTCTAATTAGCAATATACGGAGCCACCGCGTAGTTATATTTCGTTCAATCATCGTTTCTCGAGAACTTCTTTAATTACTTGCATATAGCTTAATTAGTTACTTGCAGCAGCTTCGTTTCGCGGGCGGTCGGTCGATTTCCAGGCAACCGATACCTCCTCGTCAAAGTAATCGCCGACGAGAAATCGCCAGCAAAGGGGCGCACAGCTGGCTATACGGAGAAGACGGAGAAGACGGAGAAACGCAGCCAAAGCAAACAGCAAGCTGACTCGCGGTGAACGCCAACGGTTGACGTTGTAGTACGGTAAACGTTTTATAGGGACGGTACAGCGGTAATGCGTCAAAGCGACGATGCACTTGGCCGATTGTGTTTGTTTGAATTTTGCGGCCGAACGCTGCTCAGGAATTGAGTGGTAATTCGTAGTAGCGGACGGAGAGCGACGCAAGTGCAGCGGAAAGGAAGAATGTGTTTGGACACAGGCGGGTGACGCGACATGACTAACTTCGAAACGGAGCTTCTGCTTTCTCGATCGAGAACGAAAGATCATTGGAACACTTTTGTGCCTTGGCAATACCTTGGAAGAAACGAAATGTTGCTTTCCAGTTCCTTGCTTTCATTATCAGTTATACAATTTATTTACTAATTAACCCTTTCGGCGTGCATTATGTATTATACTAGTTATCTGTAGGTCTTTACGTTTAGACTCGCAAATTTTTTAATTATTGCGTTACTTAAATTTGCAGGTTTGTAATTTGTTATTGTTGACGCTATTTGCAATTGAAAGTTTTAGAAGATGAAATCGTTCCATTGCCAATATTCGATTGATACTAAGCTGAATTTAAAACTTCTTTCTCCCGCGGTTTTATTGTTTAATTATTCTTCTTATCCTTTGTATTTGTTTATGGCATGATAGGACAGTGTGTAGTAATCAGGTAATTATGCAATCTCTCTGCTTCTTTGAAGCCTGTAATATCTTCATCGTCGACGTACTCTATAGATAATTGAATAATTATATCAGGGCAGTCGTAGGGCCGCAAACGACTAATTATTCTCACCGAATTTAAAAATTTTTCATAGATGCTGCTGTCCATTCGATTAATCCACTTGACTATTCCACTCTGTCTTATTACGCTGTACCTTGCGACTGTTAGATCTATCTGCGCTTTACTTCAGGATTACTCGGCTGAAAACTAGAATAGTTCTATCGCGGATAATATCCATTAACAGTTACGTTACGAGCTGCGAAGCATCGTTCTACGACGTTCTTGCTACAGTGAATTATCAACAACATGCACGCCTGTAAATCTCGACAATTCTGCTTCCAATTCTTGCTTGCACCTCCTAATTCTTTCTGTACCACGGCACTTACATACAGTTGGCAATATTTTACGAATAAGTTGCGCGTCCCACAGATATTGAATACCACCGGTATTATTCGCATCGTCGTTCCTCCGTTTTCATAAATTCGCAACAAGGCTTCAAGGTTTCCCCAATTTTTCTAATTTCCTAAATGTTACAAAACTATTATCGAATTTCAAAATTTCGTGCTCCAAATATTTATAAATCGTTCCTTCTGTTCCATACATTGTAGAAACAATCGGTTCGCTACTGTTCATAAATTTCAATATCTCCTCAAATCTACCCATTCTCAATTCTTCCACTTCCCCATATCTTATCATTAACTCTCCGGATTTATCACCCGATCAATTTTTGATCCATCTGTCCCGAACATTCCCGAACTGAAATCCATCGTTTCTCGAACTGTTAATATCTTAAGAATGGTTAATATTCCTCGGCCTTTAAATCCCTCGAGCTCCCAAATCTCGAATTCTGTAATTTTCAAATTCTCCACCCTACCACTTTATCCATCACCGTGTGCTTGCCGACTCGCGGCACGCATCCCCCCCCCCCCCGTAATTACCGCACAGCCTTCTCGATTGTCCAACACTCCCTTCGTCGAATTCTCCAGCCGCGAAGCCGGTCTCAACGACAAACGCATCCAGCGACGTACCCGTAAAACACGCTGTTCGTTTCTCCGTTTGCGCAAATATGTATGCACATTCATGCACGCGTATGTGCGCATATGCGTGCGGGAAGAATCGCGCAACCCCCTCGCATCAGTCAGCGCCGCGTAACCGCACTTTCCCGTGCGTCGCGGGATCAACCTCTATTGCGTCTGATCTTGGAAAGGCCAGCGAGATCGCTAAACAGCCCACGTCGGGGTTACTTACCGAGCTGGAAAGCGTTTCACCCGCACGGCCGGAAAAGCTTTGCCGGTCGCACGCGAGCGTAAAAGAGAGGCGATGAAGACGGCCGAAGATCGCGGCCGAGCATCCAAAGAGAGCGCGCGGCTCAGCTTTCGTCGGCAAAAGGCCCCGCGGTAGCATGTAGCATCGGCGGACGAAGAAACAGATCTCGTTGGATGAGAGGAACAAAAAAAGCAGAACGGCGTACAGCGAGCCGTGTGTATCGCACATGCTCTCTCTCCATTCCGTGCTCCTCCCTTATTCGTCGGCTCGTTGGCCCTAAGAACGGCCGCCGAAACGATTCAATCTACTGCCGATTGTAAAAATAAACGGGACGCGCGTTTTTCCCTGCACTTCGATCTCAGAAGAGGGCTGGCTTCTTTCTATTTCCGGCCGCCGCGCCGCGCGCCGCGCGCCGCGGAAAGCTGATTTCCAGAAGCGCGCCAGTGCGTTGCACCGGCTCACGATTCGTTCTTTTTCGTGCAGACGAGCTGCCTCGCGAGGGAGTCGACAGGTACATTGATCTTTACGTAGAGAAACACTCGCCAAAAACGGCGGCCCGTACATACTTGCGTGCGAATGCCGTGAATTATGCTTCGCGCAGAAGCTTTTCCCCGGCCCGCTCGGGGATTTCGGCTGGACGGCTGTTCGACTCGGACGATTGGAAGTCGAATGGGAAAGGGGAATGGGTGAATTTATTGCGGGGGATGTTTATATTACGGGGCAGAATATTATTGGATGGATTTATATTGGAGATATTAGTTCGAGATGTACGTGGCACGTTTGGGTAATCATAATTGGGGTTCTTGACTTATTCGAGGATACAAGGCTGTGCCAAAGAAAAGGAAACAGGGGTATCAAAAATATTTGCTGTCGTGGTTTCTCGTTTGGCTTCCCGTATCAGTCACGTGTAATGTTTGCAAATGATGATCATAGTATAACGGCTTACCTACTTGCCGTTCCAGTTGACAAATTTCTCTCAAACTATTGCGGAGGTAAGCACAATTAACCCTACTATTTGCCAAGTTTCCATTATCTTTTTCTTCGTACCCTCAGCTGCTGGTCACGTTTCTCCGTTTTTCAATTTTTTCGATGCTATTTCATTGCTCTTTGTTTAAGAATTTGAATCTTCTTTGCGTGTTTCATTTATTGAACGAAACGAACTTCGGCGAATGCATAAATTACAAGACTGTAAGTTTCGGAACAAAACATTTTACTTCGGTGTTTAGCAAAGTATCAGATTTAGCTGGTTACTTAAAATAGCAGCCTATTTATGTTGGCCTGCAGATAGGATGCTAACCCTTTCGACACATTCCGCGATGCACCAATATTTTATACGTCCAAATGCGTTCATAATAATATAATACGGGTACATATCTGTACATTCTTTATCAATATTTGGGATATTCCATGAAATAATTAGTGCAAAGTTTGATATTATATCCTATCGATTTGTATCAGGTTGGTGCATATTAAATGAACATTGAAATACATGTTTCCCAACGATATTCTAATGCATAAATGCCATTCAAAGAAGTTCTGATCTCCTGACTCAATAAACTCTGCTATTGAGGCTTCGAGACTGTCCTTCGTGCCCGAAGTGTTCATTCCGTACAAAGAATCGTAGATGTTGAAAAAACTGATATTCCGTCGGATATTTAAACATTAACTGTCAATCGAATGAAAATACAACGGTACGCGAACAATTATAGGAGCACGGGACACAGCAAGAAAGGGCTCATGGTTTTCCAATAATCCTTTGTCCCTCTTTTTGGAGTTCAAAAAGGAGCACGCGAACTCCTTTTCGAACTGCGAAAAGGACAAGGATAAACGGCAGACGCTAGTTTTAGATTCAACGATTAATTGCAGTTTCGAGGAAGGAAAGATCGGACACGATTCGCCCGGCCATTTCTGTTCGGCTCGTCGCTCTCTGTAGGAACAAATGTCGGAGCACGATACAAATTTGCGATACGAAATCACTCGACGCGGAACGGTGTGCGGAACAGAAAAGCGGAGCAGAAAAGCGGAGCACGCAGGCTCGCGAGATGCATTGCATAATCGCGGCCACAAATTATCCACGTTTTTGCGCGCGAACCGTATAGGTATCTACCTGCCTATAAATATTGTACACGTAGATATACGTAGAGCGTATAATATACGTGTAGAAGCAAACGCCGTTCGCTGGAGGATGATCTGGCCTGAATAACAAAATCAAGATAGAGAGCTGAGCGAGAGTGGCTGGACAATTACTAACAAATAAACATCTTGAATCACGTGACTCCTGCGAGCAATTAGATTCAAACCCTTTTTTTTCTTCTTGAATCTGTTAGGAACAAATGCTGATTAACTTTAATGCGTGTCTATCGTTCCGAGATATTAATTCGTGCGCTGCGTTTTAGACTTCGTATCGTTCTCAATTAATTGCAAACAGATAAGTGTAATTGCTCGGAGCATACCAGAAAGCGTACCGACGTTTCAATAATACGATTTTTCCCCGACTGGAGTTAAAGATAAATTTTAATTAGTGGCCTGTTAACGTTGTGGAAGTCAGTTAAACGTGAGTAACCGTGACTAGTCGGATTATGTTGTTCGCGGTATGACCCATTCGGCTCATGTTGTTTTAGCGTTGATAATATGCCTAAGCATTTGATTTTTATGTCTCAATGTTGTGCTTCTACTGTACGCTTTCTTTCTTTAATCACGACTTTTTCAACTTCTCCATTCCGAGCAATCTCGAATGTCCTTTCTGTTGGACATTGATTTGAGCATTTAAGTTTTTCAGTTTACGTCTCTTATAGTGGCGTTTCCGTGCAAAATAATTACTTATTTAATAACCCCCTGTTACCATTACTCACGTTGTAAAATACCAAATGTCAAATGAACGAAAGAGAACGCTGATCGGAGTGCGGTCTTTTACAAAACAGACATCGCCATCGTAGTGCTGCTTAAACACGAACTACTAACACGACTACCAACCTGACTCATTCTGACTTAATCACAAACACAGATTTTACACGCGAAACCTCGTGATCCTCCATTCCAACCTCTCTCACAATGTCACAAATCAACAAACTTCATCCTACAGAAATCTGCGTTGCTCCCTACAAAATACTCAATACAAAATCGCGTAACTACGGTTTACATCGATCACCGAAACTCTCAAACAATTTCCCACAAGCGTGTGCCAGTCTAAAATCGTGAAACTAGCAGCATCCCTTGCGCTATTACTTCTCCGGTACACGTGCACGCATATGTACGCGTGCTTCTATCGAGAGCTTCGATTCGAAATCCAACGAGTCCCGGCGATCGGCAATGAAGTACACAAGCAATAGCCGTATCGTTCGGATCGCGGCTTCCTGAACTTGAGTTCGTTCACTGTGTATTTATAGTTTAATTTGTGGCCTAGGGCCACGCTGAGGGTCGCGGGTATATTTACTTGGCTGGCCTGGCTTTAGGAGCCACGAAATCCGTTCGCTCCTGGTCTTCTACGCTACGGTGGCCGAACGGAAGAATTTTTATGAGGACGTTAAACGAGCGGCGAATGTATCTCCCGGGCTGCCGCGGCACGATCGGTTTATCGTTCACCGAACGATCGGACGTTCCCCTTTCTCCGGTCTCGCGCGACGCTTTCGCGCGCCGCGACGCCCATGGAGAGACGTGCTCTTCGACCCCCGACTCGTCGAACCGAACCAAGCTTCTAATTTTGGCGATGGAAAAGGAAATTTTACGGATCAGTTCAGCATCTGTGGCAGGGATAAGGGGAAGCGGACGGTCAAGATTTTCCGTTCGGACCCATCGGACTATCCCGCGAATTTCTCTATTTCTTTTCGTTTATTCTTTCGCCGTTCAATATATCTGTGTAGGGGCACGCGTGTTCGCGGCGAGGATTTCGCGGAACGAAGGGGTTAGTATGTATCGGAAACGAGTATATGTATTATTCGGGGGATTTATATTTCTAGGAATACAGGCATTCCTCAGTACAGTAGAGTCTCGCCATTACTGTAATACCCGAGAAAATTGTTTCTTGGAACCAGAATGTTCCTTCTTGTGATAGAAATCGGGGGCCTATACTCGATGTACATGCAGGCATATATTAAAGCTGCCTTGAAACATGTACGTTATTCAGCCAGTTTAATGAAAGTAGGATCCACGAATGTAACTTGTCAAATTCGTTCGTCTCTATTTAAACAAATGACGTTTGGGTACAGAAAAGCGACAGCAATCGAAGCGTCTGATATAAAGAGCTGCAGTTATTCGGATGCTCAACAGCAGAAAAATCAAAGTACCACAATAGAGACCGGTTGTCATGCAAAAGAATAACCGTCTATATTCTCACTCGGCAGTCAAATATTTCACAAAGACGTGCCTTTTCTCCCGTCAAACGAAGACTCGCTTCACCCGGGTTTAGCATTAACACGATTAGGTCAAACGATCCTTCCGTAACAACGATAACTCCTATCGAAACAGGCTCACCGAAGTGCAAAACGAATTCTGTCGAAAAGGCCGTTACAACCGACGATACTTTCAAGTCCAACGCGTGCACTCGTTCCAAGGGAACCAGTCCAGTTCCGCGGCAAGGTAATCGCGGGCCCATTTGGTTGCTCACAAGGCGATAATTTCGCTGGAATAATCAGGAGGAACGAAATCAGTTGAAGCGAAAAACGGAAACGGGGTCCGCCGCGGACGATACCCGGGGATCGCTGTCCCTGCCAGCGCCGCGGACGACTACGCGCGATGATTCAGCGCGTGTAATTTCCCGGTGAACACGTGACGCGGATCGTGTGGACGGCATATATCGCGCGGTGCCGCGCGCTGCGACGATTTCGGTAAAATGTGTGACGGTCGAAGCGACGAGCAAAGCCTCCTTTGACTTCTGTCCCGTGACCATAAACCCCTGATTTACGCCGGTTCGGGGCGAGTGCGGTGCCGTTCGGCAAACCACGCGTGAGATCGACCTGTCGCGAAAATCGGATTACCGGCTTTTTACTTTGTCTCGTTCCCGCACGCGCTAAACCGTACTACGCCCGACGACGCGCTTTGCTCGCGCGAGATAGATGTTTCGCGGGAACTCGCGCTAACATCTTGCCAGCCTTTTTCCTTCGTTTCTCGTTCGTCCCTTTTTGTCCGCGTCCGTTTCGTTTCGTTGCGAAATTCCTCTCTGTCGTCCGAGCAGAATCAGAACCACGATGGATTTATCAGGGAATGGTCACACGGCGCGCAGATTGGCCGCTGGGCGATAGGACGATCGCGCCGCGGCGATGGGAATTACGGTTTCTCTGATAGACACACCGCTTCCGCCGATTTGTTCCCACCTTTTTTTTCCATTGGCTCGAACAATTTTCGTTGGCGGACGAACTTGGGGTCGATCGCGTCTAATTGGCCGGTAGTACCTTGTAATTGTACAGGTATATATATATCTATATATATTGTTCAGTTTTCTTTCAGGATACGAAGATATCGTATTTTATATGACATAAGTACTGCAATTCAGTTTTTAATAATTTAACACGTTTCCTGTCACGCGACCGCTCTCGATACACGTCGATCTCGATCTCCGCGACAATTGATATTTTTGTTGATCGTTAGGAGAAACACTGCTGGCAGAAAGAAAAATCGCTGGCAGAAGAAATTTCAGAAATATAATAAAAGGAGCCAACGGACAAATGGGAACGAGGTGATAGGTGAAAGGTCGAGCAAGCGACAGAAATTCCTATTGGTTTTTAACAATCGTCCCCGGACTTGCAAGTATAAACGGTCGACAGCGACGAACCGATTTCGGCCGACACACCGATTAATACGGCACAATTTTCGGTGAGTGAACCACAGCCCCGGCGAAATTTCGAATTCGTGACTGTAATACAATCAATCTCCGACTGCTCGTTATCCGTCGGGTTCTCCACGCTGGTCGAGTTACTCGACTTTAAGTGCCACCCCTTCGGGCCACTGGCAGCTGTATGTGTGCTAAAAGCAGTTTCTATGACGACGAGTTGCTATTTGTTGATATTGATAGAATGACAAGCCTGGCGCACTATGTTCAGGTTCGTCTGAGCCCTCCTCCTTTCATTTGTCGAATAATTTTAGTAGCGTGCCGTGAAATACGAGAAATCGCTCGGATTGGAGGCGATCGGAACCCACGGTTATTTTCATCCGCATCGGTTAGAAATAGTTCTCGCGAGGCCGCGCGGAATTTCGAATTTCCCTCGCGGTCGCCCTTTGATGTTTTTACAATATACTTATCCCTTTCGGTAAGTATATTAATTTGCCATCCGATGAATAATACCTGCAAGAGCATTCGTTGGAGGGATAATTCGCCACCCTATATCTACTTCGTTACATCCATAAAAGAAGGTGGTGCCCGTTAACAAGGTTATACCCGGCGAAATGTCCAGGCGTACCATTGAAAGTGGAGTCGAATCAAACAGAAAATTGAAGTTATGCAGAAGTTCGTGGCGATCGTCGCGGTTTAACCGCGTGGCAGAATTTAGAATCCGTGACCGCCGATTAATCTCTGGGCGGTCGTTATGCGTCAGGTTCTCCACGCTGGTCGCGCCTGGAGTTTAAGTGCTCAGCTCGTTGGATGGTCTACGATGGTTCCCGGAAGTGTTTTCCACGCTATTGCGACGCACGATATGAATCGACTGCGGCTGGCACCGAACGGGGATGAAGCAGAAGTGCACACCTTTTTCGCCCGACAGCTTCGTACTTTGTGGAACTGGCGCAAAAAATTTATCGCGTAATCTTTGACCATTTTATCATAGGGATAGCACCCCGTGCATTCGGATCGGGCTGCGACGCTCGGAAATGGCGGAACGACGAATTAAGGGACACTCGGGGAACGTTGAAAATTCGACGAACGAAGCGGCCGGGAATTGAAATATTATGGGACCGGGAAGGGGGAGAGAAATTGCGAGGGGGAGCCGCAGAAGTGGTAAATAAGGCTGTATTTTGAGAAGCTTCGAAATTTGAAAGCATACAACTATTCACCGAAACGCGAGGGACATGGGAATATAGAAAATATAGAGAAATTTAGTTACTAAAAGATTGGAAAACAGTATCGTAGAAGTTGGCCAGAATATCCGCAAAAAATTCCGAGCAGCCAGATAATATTTCACCGACTATTTTCGTACTGCAGCACGCGCAATTATATTCTCTCCGTTTCTACGAAAACAATATGTTCGTTTGTTTCTATAGTCTCTGGTGTTTCGAAAAATAGGCATCGGCTTGCTGGGATGTCTGCTGGTTGAACTTTAGAATGCGTGGGTCGTTTCTTTGGATGGTTGAGTGCGGACAAATTCGGAGAACTAACTACTTGCTAAGTCCTCGAGGTCCTCCCGAAGAGAACGGGGAGGAATTGCGATCCCGTTGATTGCTGTAGTTCGACTATGCCCAGCATATCGAGGGTTGTAGTTGCCCCAGGGACGATAATTAAACCAAGGAAAAATCTCGTGACAATTGAGAGGGCAGAAGTTCTACGAGTTCGAATGTTCTCTCACCCTTTCTATCAAGCAGTATGCCTCCGATGTGATCTTTGTGCCATTACGGTTTAATAGTGATTAAAGTAAAAGTCGTACTTTTCTCTTCTTTTCGCTATTTGAAACATAAACGATCGCGATATAAAAAATAATAACTGTTTAAAATTAAGTTATTACAACTAGCGTAAGATGTGAGCGTTGTTGCAAGGTTAACGATGTATTTTCAAGGATGATTGCGCTGCGGAATGTACATGCTCAATTTTTAGAAGCTTCCCTAATTTTTAAGTAAGTAAGTGGGCAACAATGGACATTACAGGCCCCCCAGTACAATGTCAATTCTTGTACTTAAGTTTAGACGAGATTTTGTTCCTTCGACACAGCTTTCTTCATAATCATTCCTCCAATCATTCCGTACAGAACAACGGCGTGCACGCACGAAAATGAATCCGCCAGAAATCGAAACATCAACCGAAAGACGAACGCAATATAATACAAATCGCCACAAATTTGACGCAGCCGAAATTAGGTAAATAACTAATTGAGTCGGAAGGAAGGAATGCCGGTCCCACAGGGTTAACGATTAATTAAAGCCAGACGGTGCGACAATTATTTCGAGCGAATCGCGATCGATTCAAAGCGTGATGCGAAAACACGTGGCGTGCGTTTCGTTCCAACGATTGTCACGCACGTCACACGCTGCGCCGCGACGGCCAGACCGCAATAAGGTCGATATAATTGATGATTAACACTGCCAAGTTCTAAATCCCGCTTCTGCTATTAGTTTTAACGAGCAGCCGTTTCTAACTATTGAAATCCGTCATCTGTCCCGGCCAATTTTCTCGCTTATCAAACGTTCCGTCCGTTCGATTTCCTCGCCGTTCAACGACCGCTTTTCCGCTTCTAATTCCGCTTCGCGATCGGTATCTGGCCCGTGGAATTTCGCTCGCGAATATCCACCGGCGAGCGGCAACGAGGCGCGATCGATCTCCTTAATCCACGCGACGGTTTGCGCAATTTGCTCCGGCGGCAACTTGTAACTCGGCTGTTTTGGAGATTCGGGGATCGGAGCCAACTGGGATTATCGAAAACTGTTGTACGATTAAATAGGTAGCTGTCCACGAATAAATAACGCAAATAGCCGTCGAATGCAGCGGGACACAATGGCCGTGGGTCGCGTTCGCCGTTCGGCGCAATTAATAGCCACGAGAAATAGCTTCTCGAACGAGTGACGAGATGCTTCGAGAATTTCGAGCGATCGTTGTTGTTAACGCTCATTACGTGTCGTATAACTATTCTTGACATTTATGCTTCTCGTCTCGCAATCAGTTGCGCCGTGCATGTTTGCCGAACACGATGCCCGGCGACTGGGATCGAAAGTAAATTAAGTAGTGTATGGGTACCATAGGTGTGCGCATGTAAAGTTAGAAACGGTGGGCCCCGAAATTCAGTAATTGTAATCCATAACATTATAATCGTGCAAAAGGCGAGCTCGCGATGGGTCAATTTTTAGGTCACTTGGAATGGACAGCTTTTGGCAAGGTTTGCTATTACAATACTGATGAACACAATGAGATTAGCAGGTCAAGCGTAATGCTATTTGCTATATATTGCACGGGAAATTCTGTGAGAATCGGGCACATGTTAAACAGCTCTTTTGTTTAATTGTATTGCCACAGATCACAATTCTTTAACATTTCAAAAGTCAACAAATTCAGAAACGTTACTATATATTTCAAGGGGCTGTTCTGTTATTTCTATTTCCTTTTTATATATGTACAAGTTGCATTGGCCTTAAGGGACATTACAAATACTATTTTCTTCTGAGAAGTGGATAGTTAATAGGTTACAAAATTAATGTATTTAATTAATTATACTCTTTTTTCTAAAATTAGTCTAATGTCTCCTAATCCATTCAAGATACTTGCTCCGCACCTTCTTTGTATCCTTCCTTGTTTAAAACCTTACAGCTTAGTCTATTCGGAAATGAAATCTGCCTTTACAATTTGTCTAATGAGTAAAATTCTTCGGAAATAAAGGAATATAAATGTTTTTAAATTGCTAAGAAAAAATGATCTTGCCGCAAGAATACAAAACGAATGAAAGGCACAGAGCCGGAACAATAAGCTGATAAAGATGCCAAATCCCTTCGTATCTTCTTACTTTAAAAAGCACTTCCGGACACGCCTAAAGTCCGTTCCACGTCTGTAACGCACCGCCTGGCAATATTCGTCTTCTTCCCAGCGATGTTTAATTTCTCTGTGACGTGTTGCCATTAAAAAATATTTATATGGCGAACTTCCGTAAGAGTTTACGAGGAAACTCTTCCGTTAGTCGGCTACGAAAATCTCTTGCTGTTTGCCCGCTGGTTTTCACACAACCCTCTTCGGTGCCCCGGTACCACTGCACCCGCCGCCCCCTCCAACAACCCCCATATCCAATACCCCCAACCATCATTCAGAGAAACTTGCGTACAGCGCGAAACTCGTTTACTGGCATACGTCCGCAGACGAGGCACTGCGGGCCTCGAAGAAGGTTGCGGACAGATATGCTGGTATAATGGATTTTAACTTATAGTGTTATTAATTACCAAGTCCGCCGTCTTCCGTGCATTCCTTAATTTGCGTACGCAGTCACCTGGTGCACTTTAGAAGAGCTGCCGACTGGTTCTCAACTGAGAAATTCTAAATTTTCGGGGTGACATACTGAGGATCGTCACAGAAATACGAAAGAGTAGTATTTGTATAGTAGGATTGATTATGCAATGCTAACACGTCGTATAACAGAAAACTTGGGAAAATGTAAAATAAGGATATTAAATGCGCTATTAAATTCAGGAATAATAAGATCAATCGTTAAGTAAGGCGTGGTTCGGATTGATCTTGGATTAGGATCTCGAAACATTATTTAAACTAAGACATTGAAGAACCAATTTGGTACAATTATTCGAGCGGTGAAAGCAAGAGGAAAGTACAGGCATAGTTTAGCAAATATACACACATGTTCGTAGCTTTTATTCAGCACGGTAATGGTATGGATCATATATTAATACATTTTTACCATACTGTATGCATACAGTAGCAGACAAACACGTTACGACTTTTCAAAAGTATCAAGAAATCTAATATTTTGTGGATACACCTTTAGTATTTAGATCTGTTACATCTGTTACATCTGTTAGGCATTGGATTAATTAATTTTTCAACGAGCCTTATAGGAAGGTCATTCCAAGTTTTCTCCGTAGGCGCAAGCAGATCGCCTTGTCTTTTGAATTTCTGCCCATTTAGTGCACGCTTAACCGTGCCCCATAAATTGTCAATAGGGTTTAAGTGTGGCGATTGTGGTGGCCAGTTCATTACCCGCATATTATTGCCTTCAAACTATTTTTGTACAGACTTTGCTGCATGCTTGGAGTCATTTTCCTGCTGGAATATCCATCCAGCAGGCATGACCCGGTTAACATATTCTTTTATGATCGTTTTCAAAATATCACAACCAACCAATACGAAGGTCTATTGCACCGTTTATTCTGTGGATAGATTCTAATCCCGAAAGGCTCAATGCTCCCCACACCATTATACACCCTCATCCATACTTGAGAGTTCCAATCCAAATTGTTTGTTATTAAAATAAATCTAGTGTTACCTAGGTTGTGTAAAGTATAGAGCATTAAAATCTCTATCAAATATTAAGCTTTTAACTTGATATTAGTGATAATTTTGTTATCCGCTTCGCATAAAGTGGCAACTTTTTTGTCCGCTACTGTATGTATTATAGAATTTCAATGGCACGATCTTTCAAGGATAGGAGGGAAAAAGTGTAAAGCATAATGCAGTGAATTAACATCATTCAGCGAAGCTTTACCTTGCAATAATGATAACCTGACGAAGCATGGGGGACTTCCGAAATATAAATAAAGAAACCGAAGGGTATAGTCAATTTCGTTCACGTATCGCATGCATGATTGGCGAAATTGTGGTATTTCAAGCGGTACTGGCCGCAGAAAGTCCGGGCTTTCACACTTGTCTCATTGTCACGTTCACTGTTGGCATCGTGATGCTGCGATGCGCGCAGGAAACGGCTGAGAATCTCAAAGGTTGGCCCGCGTCCAATAAACATCTTTGGTATAATCTAACGACATTTCTACCCTCGACACCTACTCGCCCACGGATGATGTATAGTAATATCGATCGAGCGGGTTCCTACAGAGATTTATAAACACACATTAAAATGCAGTTACGGGCACAAGTGCAGACGCATGAAGATGTATGAATAATAGCGTGCTTACCTTGCAGAACGTTTAACAGGATTAGCGGAAGTATTGAACAAGGTGTAACCGGAGGAATAGACAAATTTCACATCTGTGTTAGGCGTGTACGTGTGACAAGATTGACATCTAGGTTGCAAGTATCATGCTGGCTAGATCGCCGTGTTTGCTATCATAAGTATAACTATGGGTCACATATACAATTTTCTGGAACAAATTCGTCGATGACTATCATACGAAGAACATTTTGTTGATCTATCGCGTCTACATATTTTTTGTTATGCATTTGAACTGTACCATGAAGCATGTCGCAAGTAATCTCGTCAATGAGCGCAGTGCAATTAAAATATACAGAGTGGCTGAGGTTTTTCGGGACCAAAAGGGGTTACATGAAAGTCGACCAGTAAGGCTTTATTACAAAGTTATAAAATCGCCATAAATTGTAAAACCGCTTAATTTTCCCGTCCAGGAATGGTTAAGAAATTTTCTAGCTGATATCATTCGAGAGATAATATGTTCGACAATTGTTACTTATCTGTTATTGTTTAAAACACGACAGAGAATAAGAACACAATCGTGAGAATCAGAACTATGGCCGGTAAAAACATAAGAACGCAGTAAGCTAATTGACACTATTGGCGACAAACAACTGATGTACGGTTCAAGTGTTCTCTTTTGTTTCTACAAACATCTTGTCCCATCTTGTCTCCTCGTCCCACACGCAGTGAGAAGGAGATCAGCAAGTTCTTCGAAAATGGAACAATATCGACAGAACAAAGTGTGACCGATAGAAATCGTAGGAGATTTGAAATCCATAAAGTTAGACTTGACAAAGTAGGAAGCTAAAATGTTTGCAAATCAAGAGACTACTAAGTACTCGCACATTGTGTTTATTAATCTTGTTGGTCGGAAGCTTTGAATCGAGGCGATGTTTATACGAACAGCTTAATCGTGCTACAATAAAACGAGCAATAACCTTCATTTGTTTGAAATTGTGTACGTACACACGTTTTAATCAACGCTGTCATTTATTTCACTTTATCACTTGCCCATACCATTCATATTTAACTAGAGTAACAGGCGGAAAAAGCGCAGTTAAATTAACAGGAAATTATCATGAGGCTGGCAATAATTATTTATAGTTGGGGGTTGAATTATCGCGAAACTCTGCTTGCGCAAACGGGGCGGGTGTGATTTTTCTCTCGTTTAAATTGCGCCACGATTAAATACCAAAATCGGCAATTCAATTGCGACCGCTGTAAAAAGGCAACAGGATATTTTTCGCTCAATGCGTCGCCACTTTCGAAACCGTTCCAACGAACCCCGATATCATGAGGATTACTGGAAATTACATGGCGAATTAAATTTCCATTCAATTTTCTACGAATAAAACTTCTGCCTGCCGTCGTTGTTTTTCTCCCCGTATAAATACGTGTCGCAAACCGCGACAGGACGTTTTCATTTTGGACACTTTGGGGTTACGCTGCGTGCGTTGATTGAGAAAGGCCGTCGGAATTGGTCGCTGACCAATTTTCTGTACACGTGTCACGCGAAATCGTCGTTTTTCTTGTTCGCTATTCTTGCACGCCCAGGGGAGAAATGAGGAAAAGAAATTATCGCGCTGTAGTCTCGCCGGAAGTGTCTTGTATAAATACAGCTGTCGCGCGGTGCGCAAAGGGAGGTATGTAAGTGCAAAACAACTTGCCCGATGTGTTTTGACTTTCTGTCACTTTTAGAGCTACTAAACGAGGTAAGCGATGCCGCGGCATTGCAGGCATTCTTTCGTCGGCGGATAAAAATGAAAAGAAGGGGATGCTTTAAAAACTTCGAAAGGAAGCGGGACTTAAACACGCTAATCCGTACGATTCGTTTCGAAACGTGTTTCTCATTTACTGTGGATTACCTGCATATACGTATAAGTATACGTGTGTATACGAAATTCGATAATATCAGTGAGGAAGAGCCAAGAGACATCCAATGCGCTTAAAGTCCGCGATACGTTGTTACTAAACGTAACTGTTATTAAATGAAAAAAAAAATGTACAATAAGATCCATATGAGTCGCCAACGTTCAAAGTATAATTCGAAAATAGCTACATTCATTAAATTGTATTGTGCCTCATTTGGAACGGAGTCATTTCTGTTACGAGCACGGTATCTACTAAAGTTCGGCTAGATTTCCTGCCCATATGCGAAAAGGTAATTATCGTTACGCATCTTTCAGACCGGAACCGTCTCGAAAAACGTAAACAGTAGAGCCCCTGCGCCGGTATCCCAGTGCCAATCTCGTTATTTTTATTATCGCGATACCGGCCGATACGGGGGTGAACGACGGGGGCCGCGTACACGGCACACGAGGAACCAGCTGAAATAGATAATTGCGCAGCTAAGTACGTTGTAATTAAACAGTAGGCGAAGGAGCGTTTCGTTGATGAGGGACCGAGGGACCAGAGAACTCGAGCCTATTCGACAGTCCAACTTCTACTCGCAAGCTTGCCCCAGCTCCGTGTGTGTACGCGCGTTCACGCGTCCCACCCTGCATATCAGTACGCACCTCGCACAGCCACCGGTATTAAAGCTACATGCATCGTTGTCCCGGTAAAAGAGAGCCAACCAGTGGCCGAGGGACAGGCACTCTTAAAATGTTATGACGTGGAACTCGTGATTTCATGGAACATTTAATCACTATATTGGTAAATAGCCGAAACAGGGGTTCTCGGGCAGTGGGAGGCGATTCGGAATATTCTTCGACGTTTCGCTAAGCGATCATTTGAAACGGGACGGGGCACGCAGATTTATTCAGCTTCCGCTCTAACTTTGTTCTATATTAATTGGACGCGCTTGGGATTGCCAAATTTTTCGTCATTCTCTTCTTCGGTAGATACGTTCGAAATATAAATATACTGTGCTCCTGTGTCGGATGTATTGTACTTCTGCAAGAATTTGATTGTGCTTGTATAAACACTTTACCGGAGTCGTTACAAGCAGTGAAAATATTGGAGATCGACGAAATTGTAAGAACTGACATCAGTATAGGCAAACTTGATGAGACTCGTAACTAAGTCAATAATTAAACCCTTTTGAATTTGATATTGCTTTAGAAAAATCATTTGCTTAGACCCCGATATTTTATTACCAATGCAATTGTTCTTTCAGAATAATTAAGAATAATGATATTAGCGTAGTACTTTGAAGAATCGTTACGCTTATGTGACGCGCTGCATTACAAATAATTCGCGTAAGTTTTCCTTAGTATACTAGTATACAATGTACTGGTCGTACACACGGTGACTGTTCGCAGGGTTGAAGGGCGTGAGATATCGAGAACCACTGGATGCGGTCTTCTGCAAAGGTGCTCGAGCCAAATAGTTACGCTGTAGGATCCCCCTTTCCCTTTCTCTGTTCGCTGACGACTGCATCGGTGGAGCAGTTAGAGTGGCGGAAAAGCCCATGGTGGCCGACGGGTGGGTTCGGGTCTCGCAGCGACGGGGGTGTGTACCAATTATACAGACACAACTATTGTGCGGCTCTCATTAAACGACGCCAACAAATTCGATTACTTCTGCTTCCAAATTTTGCCCGGTAAATGCTGGCATCGGCACCTTCACCCTTACACCAGGGGTGGAAATACGCCGTGGAGAATGCTCTCCGCGACCCGAACCCACCTCGCCCTTCCCCATGCCGCGACCCCACGGTCGAGAATTTATTTTACGACTAAACAGAAAATTAGTGAGCGTTTGGGTTTGCGGTGTTTACGTCTTTTGCACCGCCATGGTTCGAACCATGGGCGAATCGGCTACGGGGGGGTGGCGAAACGCCGCGTTCCACGAATGTCTCGCCGCGTATCGAAATTAATTGAGTTCCGGGGCTTCGAGCAATGAGCGCCGTCTTATGGAATTGAAACATTTTTACGGCGGCCGCGGTTCGGTTAGGGTTTGTATCCCGAGCAGGATCCGAATTAAGGGGTAGACGGAGAAATCGAGGGGATAATGAATTGTGTCGGGCTAAATTGAAACGTTTTTGAATTTTGTCAACTTGAAACGTTCTTCGTTCAATTGTGGCCGAATCTAAGAATATAAGATAGCGCAGTGGAGTTCCGTTCAATGGCGTGGATTACTGTTGGGATTGGTACAAAGGCTATGGCCGGATAAAGGTGACAAATGTGCCCCTAAACCAAATTCGGCTCGTGAGGCACCATTCAATAGCTTATCAAGAAAACCCAATTCGTGCCAAATTTCAACCCTGTAGCTCGACTGGGAGGGTAGTTACAGCGGAAAAACCAAATTATAGTTTTTGTTCAGTATCTTCCATTATAGCACATACAAAATTTTGAAATAAATCTGAGTCATTGCAATTATGACACATTATATAAGTTTTGCAGATTTTTATTGAAGGAATCGTGGTACCGTAATTATACTCTTTTTCTAGGTGCATATTAGTGATACTACTCTTCTCAATTTTTTTATGATTTTGAAATTGGATGCGCCGCAGGTAAACGAATTAAAAACCAATTTTTTCGACGTGTTTTGCATGGCAAAGTAATTTGTACGGCGAATTTTCGTCTATTCTTTCCGAAATAAATGTGTTATGCTCTGTTTAAAGTTTTTGCATTCAGCAGACCAGCATAGGAGTCGAGGAATGTAAATAAAACGAGGCAATTGAAGTCGAATTAGTCGGTTTATATCCTAAAATATAAGCAACATTTTCAACGGCGTCGATGGTTCCGCGGTAAGATCTCGGACTAGTAAACCTCTCAAAACTTTTTGTAAGTTCGAATCCCCCCCAGGTTGATCTTTTTCTCCGTGAATTCACTTTTTTTATTCCTACCTATAAGGCAATGATTAATATTTGTTTACAAATGTTTTGAGAACATTTATTAATATAGAGTCCTACGTAAACGCACAAAAGTTGCTAACTAAGCCCTAAGAAAACACAACAAAGTTGCAAACAACGCCTCGCGTTGTTTTTTTAATAATTTAATTTTTAATAATAATTTTTTAATAATTTTAATAATGAAAAGAAACAATCGCGATCATCCTCTTAAATGATTACTCATTATTATAATAGAACACGGTTTTACGTTGTGCTAAAACTATTTTTCAAACAAGAATAAGTATTTACTTTTTACACACGTGCACCATCGTATAATACAAATACTTCTTTAACTAGACGAACCATTTACCGATGCCCGTACTCGCGTAATCTACGTTTCAGCCGTACACCCCGAACCAACCTCAGTTTTCCTTTCTCAAAGCTAAAGCTTAAAAACCTCCGGCCATGAAAGTTTTCCACCCCGCACCGTATTTCATCGAAATCCCATTCAGTTCGCGATAATGATACAACTTCAAAAGTCCTTGAACGCTGAATACGCCGCTGTAACAACTCTTCAAATACACATGCAACGCGTTTTCAATATTTGCTTTGGTGGGAAAGCAGTTGGAGGAAACGGAAGCGACCGGAAGCTCGGCTTTGGAAGAAGACTCCGCGCTCATATCGTTAAGAGAGAACATTTAATTAGCGTTGCAACCGGAGCGCAAACAAACTCAGGCCAGACAGGCCAGCGGCGAGTGTGATTTATTATTTAATCTTCTAGACGAGTGATTTTTATCTGGCCGGCCGCCACGGTTTCCGGAGCCGAAAAGCTACCCTTGCCCGTTACCGTTTACCGACCTCGGGTCAGTAATGGTTATGCTTGTCATTATCGCCGTGTCGTACGAATCGTCTGGCCGCTCGCAGCCTCGGTCACGACCAATGGACTGCAGCACTTGAACTCATTACGCCGTGTGGTGCAATTCTGCGACCGTTTCGGCCCATTCTCGCTTAAACGTTGCGAAAGTGGCCGGAGGCTCGAATTTACTGCTACACGCGGCCGGGGAAAAAGTTTCTTGGACGATACGCGTGAAAAGAAATACGATATCTGGCGGCCGTTCTCTCCGTGCCTGCAATTGCCTTCGCGGGGTTAAGGGAATTGATAACGCGAACTTGCACCGTGCTTGCAACTTTGACACGAAAGTTGTGGATCATGTGGTAATGGCGTTTTGGATTGCCGTAACAGGATAGACATGATTCGTTGTGTTAAGCGGTAGAAAAGTTAACAAGTTTTCTTTTTTTGTGTTTGCGTGGCAGACATTTGGTTCGAAACGCGTAACTGTATGGGTGCGCGTGTTTTACAGTTTACTTGCACACTCTTTGTTACAAGTCATTCGTCTAACAAAGGAATCCCGTGCGAGGGA
Organism: Nomada fucata; assembly: GCA_948146005.1. NCBI lineage: Eukaryota > Metazoa > Arthropoda > Insecta > Hymenoptera > Apidae > Nomada > Nomada fucata. The sequence goes on from OX411275.1 coordinate 14,988,636, forward strand.
GTTTAAAAGGGCGCATCGGACAACGAAAAATCATTGAAACTGTCCCCAACGCTAGGATTCCGTCCCCTTATTTTAACGCAACTGCGGATTAACAGACGAATGTTTCCTCGTTCGATGTAGGAACAGCTTCGGCAATGCTGGGCGCAAGGAAACAGAGAAAGGTGGAACGACAAACGCGGCAAGTTGAAAAATAAAAAGGGGTACATCGATCCTAGGTGAAGCGACAGGTCTACGGTCTTTCGTTACGCTCGCCGTGAAAAGTTTAATGACTTTTTGTTAATTAACATCCCGCTGGACAGGTTTAGAGAAACGACGGTCACTTTACTCTACCTACCCCGTCCCCGCCGCCGCCTTCTTCACCACCTCGTACCCCGCATTGACGTTTTCGCTGCAGCTCGAAATGCCGACGAAACGTGTGCGTGTAGGTACTTCCCGTTGTTTCGCGTGGAATCGCGAACACGTCGCGCGAAACAATTTACCAGACGATAAATTTTTATAGAAGGGCGCACGGGAGACCGTGCAAAGGGTATGAGGGTGGTCACCGCTGAAACGGAATTGAATCGATATATTTACGTGCCGTTTACCGGAGGGAAAGGGTTGGAGTTAGCGCTCGTGTAATTGCAGAGTACACACAGGGTAGGGATTAGGGGTGCCGTCTGACTCGTGCACCCCGACTGCTGCTTTGACGTCTGGCGAACAAGGATCGTTTCACTTGTTTAAGTTCTTCAAGATATAATTTTCATGGAACGAACGCTGAGTTTTCACGTGCTGCGATTTATTTGTGACGCGTTGTATTAGATACTGTACACTGGATTAGGGAAACATACATCGATGCAGGTCTATGACTAACTGGAAAATATATAATTACAGAAGATTTACATTTACATTACATTTACATTTACATTTACATTTACATTTACATTTACATTTACATTACAGTATTACTGTCTGGTAGAACTGATAAATACATTATTAATGAGTAATGTAGAATCATTAATTTACTGTACATTTTTCTTATTGGAGCCGAGGAAGTAGTTTTTTTAATAATTGCTCTCGGTTATTAAACTGAACACGCTTACTGATAAAAAGTTTGAACAAAATTTTTAAAACGCTGTGAAAATTAAACACGTGCTTCTGGCTCTCCTTTAATAAATTAACTGAACTATTCTGGTAGAATATTACACTTCCTAAAACGTATAAAACGGCGCAAATATTTCAGCGACAAAACGTTGACCATATCAAGAGAAATAATCGTTCACCAGATCGAATATAAACACTTATCATCTTGCAAGCGGGGCAGCTATTTCTAAACATTAATTCGTTGTCGCTTCTTTCGTTAATCCGGCGGATACTATTGAATGCACCCGAAAAATAGACAATATTATCAACAATTTCAGCCGTATAAAGAACGCCCCGCGGACGCGCGCCTGCAACGTATACTCGCATTCGTCAATAATCGCAACAACTCGCGATTGCTTTCAATCAAAATTATAGAAAGACTATCCTCTGGCGGATGGTTTCCGCGCCGCACAGACGGCAACCGTTTCAAATTAATTCCTTTTGTCGAAAAGGTCAATTAACGAAGTACAAACTCCCCAGAACATTATTCGAAATGCGTTGGAGAAAATTGCTGGCCGCCCCTCCGGTCGTAACGTGGAAATGTCACGCGGCGTCGATACATACATAGCGGGAATGAACATCGGGACCGCAGACTTTCGTCTCAGGGAGCCGGAATTTCTCAGGCGTTGATATTTTCGCGTCCGTCAACACCGATTGAACTTTACGCGGCCGTGCCTCGGGGACCGATAAAAGCCGATTCGTTCTATTATCGCGGCTCGCGCTGACAGTCCGCGCAGATTAATACCCGCTCGCGTGCCGCCAGAGTAAACGACGTTCTCGGAATTTATTGTAATTGGTCTTTTGATATAGCGTCGACCCACTCACGTGCCGGGCATTTCCGCGCCTCCGCGTTTCACCCTCCACCCCGTGCACTTCGTTCGTGTCTCGAACACCGCTTTCTGGAATAACGATAATGCCCGTCAGGCAACGGGCGAAGAACGAAATCGGTCGACATCCCCGCGGATAAATCCAGGCGGCCGATAGATTGATTGCCAAAGCATACCGGACATCAATCTCCCGATAAAACGCGACACTCGTTATCGAAGTGTGCTAAACGGTCGGCAAGATCGGAGAAGGCGGAGGACTTTTCATCTCCGCGTGGCTCGTCCTTCATTCTCAGATGAACGTTTCCTTCCGTGCTAAAGAACGCGGAAATTCCACGAAACATCCTGGCTTATAGGGCGAGCGGGAGCGGGCGGGTATCTCGGCAAACGACTCGAACTCGGGAGCGGAGGTCGTTTGGGGAACGTACGGGAGACGAAACGCTGGAAACTCGAAGGAAACGCGGCACCGGGGAGTGGGTTCGGGGGAGGACAGTCGAAGCCAGGGGAGCGGAAAGATGGAAAGGGTAGTTCTGTTGCCGGTTCTGGAGACTTGGCGAGGAGGCCGGCAGCGGCGGGAGGGGAGCTGAAGAGGCAATATAGGAGAAAGCTTATTATTGGAGTTCGCTGCACCCGCGAAGAGAACAAAATACAGGCGAGCAGTGATTGCTGTTTCCAATTGAACCCCTCGTGCGCCACGCTCTCCACCTGAATGAACGAGCTAGCGGAAAATAATCAAGCTCCGCCCGGAGCTACTATCTAGCATTCGTGTATCCAACCCACCCTTGAACCTCCCCGCGTTCACCCACCGGCGTCCCACCCCCTTGCAGCGTATCGGAGTCGCTGCTTCGCGTCGTCGCTTGTTTTAGACATCCGCTTGAGTCTACCGATCACAGTCTTCCCGCTTTTGCTGCACAGCCTGCCAGATTCTCCGCTGTTCGGGCCGAACTTTACAGCTCGCTGTTTACTACGCTCCGACGGCACCGTTGCCCTTCGTCGTACCCGTGAACTTCTATGCCAGTATAGAGAATAGAGAAGGTGGAACGTACCCTTCTTCGGCGAGCGAATGCTTGACCACGATTAAAATTATCTGGAGCGACGAGGAAACGCATTTATATCGCGCCACTCCGCGCGTGGCTCGTTCGGTCGAATTCCAATCGAGAGCGGGGAATTTTTCATAACGGAAAGATCGAGCAAAAGCGCACGTGTCTGGCGTCAGCGACGAAACAGACAGTTCCTCCCCAACTCCATTTGGTCGAGATCTATACAGATTCCGACCGATTCCTCCCTTCTGAAGTTTCCAGTGGGCCCCGTCCTCTCTCTCACTCGGCACCGTCGCGTAACCAGGATTCACGTGTCGGCTCGGCAGGAACAAGGGGCCAAGTGAAAGGGGCGGCGGAGAGAGCGAAAGAGAGAAACGAGCGGAGCACGCGGGTCGGTCGATGGATGGAGCAGGAGGAAAGCAGAGGAATATGAAACAATCGCTTCATTGGAAAGTCAAGATCTCTCGAGCCCGTCGGCGTTTGACTTGCCATTAGGAGCGTCAGTTTTAATTGTGCCTGCACTCTCGTCCTCATCGTCGTCGACGTCGTCGTCGTCTATCTCTTGCAGTCTGCAGTCTCAGGTGAAGTGTATCGCCTACCCCCGCACGTATATGCCTCGCCGTGTCTACCCACCTACCCCGTGCCCTTTAGCGATGTCTCATTAGTTGCAGCACTGCAACGGATGAGTACATCCTACTGCCACCCAACTACCACCGCTCCACCAGCGTCCCTCCCTACCTCGTGTAGTAACCCCTTGCACCGGCTAGGAGACCTCCTACCCCGTCACTCGACTGCCACTTCCTTATCCCTGGCCACTTACTCGTTCCCAACAACCGGCAACTCGTTCGCCCATACGGTTTGATTCGTTGTGGAACGCGTGAATAAACCGCTTCTTTCATCTCGCGGCGACAGCTTTTTCTCTTTCTTCTGCAGCCTTTCCCTTTTGTAACAATTTTCGGGAGGCTTCTCACAGGGCGTCGCGTTGACTAAACATTGGAACAGATCGAGAAGACAAATTGTGTGAGAGGATGAAAACTTCTTGATTATCTTTTTTTCTTTTTTGCGATAATTCCTTGCCCTCGGCCGCGCGTCCATCTTGAACGCCGGATACGTATTCAATTTTTCGTAAAGAGAATTGTGCAGTTTGCGAAATACAAGTATCGGAGATAAGTGTGCATCAAAGGAACACCGATATAAATGCAGCGATAATTAAACGGGGGAAGGTGGGCTATGCGTACAAGCGGTTGGAACGAATATCTAGTAGATTTCATGTAATTTAGTGCTGGATTGAACGTTCGCAATCGTGAATGAATTATCGAAAAAGTTTTTCTCATACATATGCTAGAGTCAGAGGCATACAAAGGTATGTGAATGATACATCAAATTTCGTCAAAATATAATTCACTGCATTGAATGTAATAAGTCAATACCGAGCTGCAACCTGATTTGTCTTAATTTCCGTAGCAGCTACTTATTTAAGTAGCTTATTTAAAACAATATCGCCAACGGATATTGATTGTCACGGCAAACGAAAATGTTATAAACGACAATGAAAAGTTTTTAAAAATTAAAAAGATGCAATCTTAAATGCAATATTTACATGCTTTGCCTGAAGGAGCTCATTGTCGAGGCCGATAAATGTGGCCTAATAAATTGGAGACTCTCGTTTCGAAACATTACATCCGCATCGCCCCATCGACAGTTAAATATTCCGAACAATTTACCTCGTCAATTCCATCAATGTAAAGTAGCATTGGAATTTTCGAGGAAACGAGAGCAATCGCAAAAGCGGGCGCTCCGCAGCAAATCAGACGCGCAGCTTCTTAAGAAACGAATTAGAAGGGAGCCGAAGTGTGCCTCCGTTCGATTTTAATGTAATGCAAACCGCAAAGGCAAACAGCGTTTGCCTCCTGATGACGCAAACAACTCTCGCAATTCCTCGCGGACTTTCTTCTTTATTCGCCGGCCGCGTTCACCTCGGGATTTGCTCCTCATTAGCTCGGTGCTTGCCGATTATAAGCCGGGCGTTCAGGGAGACCCGAAGGCGGCTGGAGATTTCGCGTTCCTCCCTTGTTTTTTCGTCCGGAAAACGGAACAATCGGCGGGCGTCGTTTACCCGCGTAACCAGGACGAACGAAGGACCAAACGAGAAAAGGAGGCCTGGAAGGCAGAGAAGAGCGGAGAGGCCTTCTTCATTTAGCGGAGGCTAATGGTTCAGCCCTGGGAAGATTATTATACGGAAGTACAAAAGCGATACTTTCGCAATTAAGGGAATAGTCGTAAACCTCCGCGACTAGGATGTATGCACGTGTACAGGGCGAATGCGGCGAGCGTGCATTGCACCAGCCCGCTTTGTTTGCGGAGCGCGATGAGCTGAAAGACTCCCGGCCACTCCTTCTTTCTTTATTCTTGCCCGGATTGGACCACCGTCTTCCTGCCCGTGCAAGTTTGATGCCCCGCTAATTCTAAAGGAATAGGTAATCGCGCACCGCTCTGGTCACTTTGTGCACACGAATACGCGAGTGGGCCTACTCGACCAACTTCTTCTCGGGTAGATCGGGTCCGTAACAGAGACGCGCTGGAACGCTGCGCCGGAGCCGTGTACGTTGGCTGCGTTGGAACGATGCTATTGGAAGTTCGGTGTAATGCTGACCAGGGTGCATCAAACGTTTGCGTGCGCCGTGTAGTAAACGGTTTTGAAGTTGCAAAGATTTTTTTAACGAAGTCGACACTGACGTTTTATTAATTTGATGTATGTAAATAGTCTTCTATGAAGGTTTCGTAGTCACACCAATAGTAATAGTGCTATCTTGTACGTGTGGAACATGTATGCATTTCAGATTTCTGGTGATGATAGTTGGCTTCGCGTGATGCGTTCAGTGCAAGGTATATAGTGGCTTGTTGAAATCGAAAGGGAACCATTTCACGTCTATGCGTTGATATCTATGACGAATAACTTCCAAATCCAAATACCTAGAGTGAAGTTAGACATTTGATTCTTCGAGTATCGTAACATTCTCGATTTCGAATGTTGACAATTATGTATTGGTTGGAAAAGGACATTTTTATATATTATCATTAAATTACTGGAACTGTTATTTATATTTATTAACAATATGCGCCTGGCGTATCATTCGTAGATTAAATGGTTTTCAAGTGGTAGGGGAGAAGACAGGCAAACCTTAGAAACTATCAAAGTTAGTGAAATGATAGTAATCGGAATAAAATAGAATCCGCAACGGCAATGGGATAGTTATTTTCAAATCCAGTGTTACCGCAGAACGTAGTAGAAACTCTGTAACGTCCGTCTCCAATTATCTTACAAAATCAAATTCACTTGGCAGAATTGCTGCTCTCACCTCACTGTAACGTCCCATACAAACTTCGAAGCCTTTTTGCTACTTCATTTAGTTCTACACGCTGAAGTTACCAAGCATTTTTACATTAAAATTGATCTCGAAAATAAATCTGCACTGTATCACGCTGCCTAGTTGCTGTTCAAAATTGAAAAAAAAGTAAACGTTATAATTGGAAATTAAAAAATTGATAACCTTAGAAGTATGTATCTTACGCCTACAATCGAAACACCTTTTCTCCTTAATCCATGGAATACAAATTTGTTGTAAAACAGTCGAATAATTTCAAACCCAAGGAACCAAATTACCAAGTTCTATTAATTCTAAACCGCACATAACTCGCTATAAATGTTAATGCCGTAGAACTACGCCAACGACAACCAGTATCAGATTTAAACATGAACCACGTCAGTGGTAAGTCGCGAGAAATTTTAAAATAACGTAGAACTACATCGGTGGCAATAAATGTGTTAATAATGTTCTTTCAAACATCTTAGTACCTCATGATTGAATGTATGTACATGTATGTTTCCTAGTCTGCTCTCCCCCCCCCCTCTCTCAAGCTCTTCCGACCTCCCCCGCTAAAGGAGAAAATGAAAGTGACGCAGCCGAACAAAAATTGGCGCAAGAACATTCCAAGTATTCCCCGCATCCCTTGTCGCGCGACAGCGTGCATCTCCAGCGTATCAGCCCAAGTGTGCTTCTACTTAACAAGCTTTCGCGTATTGTGAGGAACATGCTTAAAAGGAAACCAAAAATGAGGACAAGTAGACGGCCGACGATGGCGTTGGGGGGGGGGGGGTGGTAGGCGAGCAGGGAGGGGCTCGTAACGACAAGAGAGGTGCAAGAATCAGCGGGATCACGGTGACACCTCGGGCACCCTCTCGTATCACGCTCTTTTTCACCCCGAGTGCCGTACAAACAATAACAAACAGTACTAATGAGGCTCTTCAATAGCGTGGAAGCAGCTGCGAACTGTACGCGGCACTCGGATGCGCGCGACAAAGCTTCCGGAATGATTGCGCGGCGTTGTTCGACACTTGACTCCGCGCCGCGTCGATTGTTCGCTTCGCTTCGGAGCGATCGTCGGCCCGCCGCGAAAAGTATCCTTTGACGCGCTGACTGCGAGTGCCACTCGAAAGTCTCGAAAATCTGGTTAGAAACTTTGGTCGACGCGGGGTAACAAACGAGCATTTATCGATCGGCGGTCTTGCGGAAGATGCCGACAGTCGGCCTCCATAGATTAGCGACGTTCTTCGTAGGCAACCCGTCGGCCAACGGAGAACGATTTTGCATACAATTTCGGGTGGACAGTCGAGGGGTTCTATCTCACTCGTAAGGGATCGTCCATAAACCACGTGGTCGATATAGGGGGTGGAGGGTGTAGGCTGCATGGCGAAAAGCTACGCTAAGTCATGGGGGGGGGGGGTCTTAGTCTAAAAGGTACGGAGCTTTTTTACAACAAAAAAGGGGTTCAGCAAAGGAGTCGTGTCATTCTCTTGATAACCATTCCGATTATAAACGATTTACATGAGTGCTTACTCTCACCGTTTGTAAATTTACTTCGTTCTGTATAATAAAAATTATGTAAGATAACAGAAAACTACGTAATACCCTGGAGGGGGAGGTTGGTGTCGAGCGAAAAGCTGCGGTGGACTACACGGGGAGCGAGGGAGGGTTAAAACGTGGAAAAAACAGAGCTACGTAGTTTATGGACGACCCGTAAAGTAGAAGTTGCGGGATGTATGATAGAAAGAATAAACGAAGGCGTTGGCAAAATGGCAAAACGGCGAATGTAGAATTGTAGCATTGTTCACGGATAGTTTATAGTAGCAGAACTTGTGCGATTAATATTTCAGGACCTTAAATGAAAGGTTAATGTACCAGTGAAAATTTTTCGTTTCAACTTAAAACAGAGTTAGAGCAAGTGTTCGTTTAGATAACGGAATTGAATTCTGAGTAAGATAAAAACGGTGCATCTACGAGGATAGAAATTTGTCTGAATCAATGTAGTCTGGCCGTTAACTTATCCTCTCTTATTATTAAAAGTTATATATAAGTTTAATGCACTATCACGAATTAATAACATAGCATACGATATCGCATGATTATTAATTCTCGACAGTACCTAAATATTTATACATATGTACATAAATGGAAATAAATATGCAACTTGAAGGAACTCATCCTTAATTCCTATGAGACGTATTGTATTCTTCAAAATGCCTACGTATTTTTGACAGCATAGATTCGTAGGAGGAATAACCACGCCACCAAATTTGTAATATTGACGAATCCTGAAAATAAGGTTCCTGAGCACAAAACGACAAATGTCTCATTCGTATACTATAAAACTATGAATTGTAAAATTTTCTGTCCAATTACTCCTTAACGCAATACCTTTTCGTTAAAATAATATGCAAAAGCGCAGGATAATTTCTCAGTTTATTGAGACTTGACAGCGCTACACTTTCTCGTGAATTCTTCCAAACGATTTCCCATACATAATATTCAATCTTTCGTTGCACAGTGAAAATCTACGTATTCATTTCCAAAAGTATGCACGTAATTCAGATACGCGTAGCAGTAGGTAAATATATATATATATATACCTACGTATACAATACATATATCGATACCATGTAACCAAGCACACTTGTGTAACCCGATCCAGAGTTCAACGAGACTTGCAGGAGTAGGTAAGTATGTAACAGGGTAAGACGAAGTGGCTGTCAAAGATTAAGAGGCAATCGAGTTGAAACAGGAAAATTAGACGCTAGTTGACGAATAACACGGAAAATAAGAATAAGCTCATCTCTGTCGCATACATGTCCATTTAGACACAGCGGGGGCTATGTAACGCGGATAAGTTTCAAAGCAATCAGCTTAAAGCTTATCCGAAAGAGGGGAACCGTGTTTTAGCCTCGAAGCAAAGAATGGAAGTCCATTCTTTCGGCCGCCGACATCTTCGCCGGTGTCTCAGCCGGGAAGTTGAAGAATTCCCGTAAAGTCCACGACCGGGGCACACACGATTTCGACTGGTAAGCAGTGTCTCCATGCTCTAATTTCTCGTTTGCGCTCCCTCTAAAAAAAGAATGGCTCCCTTTTATCTGTGAAGTGCGCCAACTATCTTTCGCAAGCCTGCAGCGCACGGTACACACTCTTCGTGCTGTGCTCTAGAATTCCAGATACTACAAGATCTCCGCGCCCCCAACCACCTTCCTTCAGCGTGCTCTCCCTTCGTCATTCTGCAACGGTCCGCTTTTCATGCGCTCCGACGTCGTCTTGTTTGCCACGAACGTCCGCGTCTTTCGAGGGGACCAATTAGTTCCATTTTTCTTACGGAAACTACATTCCGTTCCTTCGGAAACCGTCCTCGAGAAATTGGCGTGCAATCTGCTGCCCCTACTTTCAATTGCAAATAAACGTCCTGCTGCAGCTCCTGTCCCGTCTTTTTCCCTTATTTTTCCTTGGCTCCGGCTCGGAAAATTTTCTTCATTCGATAACAAAGGGGCATTATTGCAATGGCGTGTCTTAACGAGGCGAGGGGTGGAATTATTCTCATTCTTCCGCAGCTTCGTCTCGTTCGTCCGCGTTTCATTTGATTGATTGCTAATTATAAAAATGATTGCTACCTCTATTAAACGTTATCGTCGCGGAAAATGCACGCCATAATATGCGTAGCGTGCAATTTGTTGATTTGTCCGTAGAGTAATATGACCACAGTGGTCAATTTTTTGTAACAGTTCAGCGTACATTGGTAATGTTGCACACGGAAGTATACACCGCTGTTGCTTTGATACTTTCACTGCGGTATTACAGGGCTATCAACCTCGGATATTTTTTTCAAGAAGGGGGATACTTAAACGTTGCGAATCGATGTCGTCCGACTTGCGAGGGTTGTGAAATAATGGATACTATCGTTTGTCATAGATTATATATGTATAGATGAATTATTTCGCAGTGCAACATTGAAAACAACGGATCCACGTTGTACAGAGACTGCGTAGAGATTCTAGACACTGAAAATGTTCAGGAATGCGCGATATCTTTTACAATTATCCACTGGGCAATGAGAATTGTTGAAAGCGCTCAAAGCAACTAATTGCGCAGAGCCTTGAGGCAAGCCTTCGATAAACTTTATATCAATATGAGTCTTTGCTAAAACGGCAAAAATTACTCGGTGGATTACCGCAGTTACATTAACCCGTGTCCGAATGGAAAGGATGTTATTACTTTCAGTTAACTTCCCTCGGGTATTTAAAGTGTACGTAAGCGGAAGTTAACTTTGGAATAAGTTTCGCTGAAGAATATAGTACAATCTGTCCTCAGTTATCAATTTCATTGATTTACTAATGTATCACTAAATTCTGGGAAATACTACTTAAAGAGAACATGTTACAAGCAAGTAATTATACCTAAGTACAATGATTCTGGCCTCATTAACCGCAGTTCGTGGAATCGGTAGAACCTTGTACGCGATCCCTAGACTAGCGGGAGTTTCGAAACGTTCCTTTATAACGTTTCCTCGTTTTCTCCCCTTTCGTCGTCAAATTTCGCGGAACAGAGGCAACGTTCATCACAGGACATTATGCGCAAAAACGTAAAGGATGACCCGAATTCTCGGTTTGCTGCGTCCGTGTTCGGATTTATTTTTCTTTTTTTTTTTCACCCCACCCGCCACCGTCCAAGAGATATCTCGATTTTCAAAGTGCTCTTTGTTCGTGTTTCCATGGAATCAACGTCGGTCTGCTCGCCCATCCGTGGACTTCGCTTCAAAAGCTATTTTTTTAATATCGAAGCGGATTGCCATTCGTGTTCACGGACTTAACTCTCAGAGACGGAAGCGCGGCTGTCCCGACTATCGGGAACAACGGGACGGTTAAGGAAACGCTCCCGTAAACCATCGGTCTCCTGTTGTTTTTCACGAAAAAAATGCTTGCTCCCGCAGCCTTTCGACTGCTCACGCACAAAAAGAATTGAAAAGATGGAAATTTAGCAGGCTTATTCTTCTCAATTGATTCGCGAATTTAATGGGATGATGCTTTCGATGTGAATGCGTCCTGTAGATCATTGTTTAAAGAAAACTCTAGTTTCACACTGAATTATATATTTAATCGAATTCGTTCTGGTACGGTGGATATAACTGTTCATACGTATGGCGATGTAGAAAGAATTTCAATAATTGAATCGTTATAGCAACAAAGATAATCTTATATGTAGACGCGTTAGTTCACTTTTACTGTACGGATTTCAAATGTTTAATCCTTGTCCGAAGTCTGTAAGTGCACCGCGATCAGGAAGTAGTTTAAAATTAGCTCGCGTATTCACATATGTAAAGAAGAATATCATTTATCCGAATCTTCCGGTTTGATGTTTTAAGATTTTTTTAAACTTCCCTTACAACATTTCTAAGATCATAGGTGATTCATTTTGTTCGAATACAATTGCACGAATGGTACATTGAAAATGAAGAAATAGTACTTCCGTGTAAGGACTCATTGCAAAGGTATCATTGCTAAAATATTGCGCGACAGTACTGATAGCAGAAGTGCAATGTTGTGCCATTAAAATCACCATACGATCAACTTGTTGCTACGTCTAAACTGTTTTCATCGAATGGGGAATATTTGTTTAAAAATGTTGGATAAGTCTATGGCGCGAGCGATGTTGCATTACTTGCAACACTAGCGCTTACCATAAGATATCTATTTTTTGTTTCGCTGCCCCTGCCGTTGCAGAGGGAAATGGTCTCAATGGTAATAGAAAATCAATGTGAGACGTTATTTTATACGCGCTGTTACGAAATAAAACCAACTTCTGAATAAGTAAATATTCCATGTCGGCTTCGCATCGTAAAATCCAGGTCAATACTTTCAAGACAATATTCGCAAGCACAGTCATAAGAAAGTTGGTTTATTCAAATATGTAATTAGTAATCAAGGTAGACGACTCAGTTCTGCTGTAACCAGATTAGGCAAAATATTGTAACTACATACACGCACATACATTCCAACAGGATCTGTATCGAATGGGTTGTTCAGAACTGAATACTGGTGCACATATTATTTACCGGAAGATTCGACGCGTACCAAATGCTTGATCAAAGAAAAGAAAAAAATCTGCGACCACGAGAGAATTCAACCGGAAAAAAAGTGATTTAGAGCCAACAGTGCGTTGATCACCCGCGGATCTCGCTTTCGCGTCAAAAGTGAGCAACGAAAAACGGCTAAAAACCGGTACAATTTATCATTCGCATTATCTTTCCGGCTAATTTCCAGTAGCGGTTCGATCGTGGCAGGCGTCCACGGCAATTTGAAACGATTTATCGCGCGGCGTAACTCCTTATTATGGATCGCTTAATGCGGATAGTCTTAACAATACACAAAAGCAGGGGTTGTATCGGGTGAGCTCGGTGCCGGGTGGGAGTTAATAGAACCTCGTTGTTACGGGGAGGAAATTCGATAATCGCTCGGCATATACTCGGCACGCAGACAAACGGGGCCCCTTCCACGTCGATTTCGCGCCGCCTTGGAGAGAACTTTGACTAAACGGCTCCACGCTTCCTTAACCTCCCCATTAATCAATATTATATCGCCCAGAACGTTCCTTTGTTTATTGACTGTCAGCTAATAGGTTTTCGGTGCCGAGGCATCGATGAATTCGCCGCGACGACAACGCCGGCGACGTTGCTCCTTGCCGTTGCTGTCGCCGCTGCAAAAACCGAGGAACGTTTACGAACCCCTCCGCGGCGGCGATTAGAGGCTTTCGCCCCCACGTTCTCAAAGAGCCTTATTGTGTAAACGGTGTAAACTACTTTGCTGTCGCAACGGTGTTGCACCTGCCGGGAAAATTACTTCGCCCATTCTGCGCTTTGTTCGCGCTGATCGAACGCTCGTGGTCTCGTTAACGATAATAAATTTCGTCCCGTTCGCCTCTCCGCTTGCCGATGGGGGAAAAACCGCGATACATACCGAACAAACCCGGAACACAGTTAGGGAAGAGGGATCGATCGAAGACGCTATCTGGGCTATGTTTTGCGCCTTTCTTTTCGTTTAAACCTCGTACCTCCGGTGGTTCGGGATTCGTCCGATACAGAAAACGGTAGGTCTAAATGAATTCGTATCGTCCCATACCTCAGAATCGCACTGGTCGCCAATAAGTCTGGCAGACGATGCTTAAAATCTCGATTAACGAGAAAGAAAAAAATGGTCATCTGAATGTACAATCCTTAACCCTCGATAAATAAACGTTTAGGAACGGACAGTATAACGTAATAATGCATCGTCATTACTCTGCCGTTGCGTTGATACGTTCGATTTATTTTCGCGAGCCAGCCGTTGCCGTTTCGTTTTACCCGCGGTCGTTTAAGCTTACTTAACAATCCTAGCTACGGTTCACGTGAAAGCAAAGCATCAAGCAATGCGTGAGGTAATTCAGGTTTAGCGAAACAGTGTCTCGAAACAACAGCCTCGCGAAGCATTGCCCAAACGGGAAAGGACGCGCGACGTCGAGGGGAACATCGCCGTGGAAGATGGTCTCTAATCCGTAATTGTTCACGAACGCGGACGACCCGCGGAATTAAAACGCAACCGTAGTCGTAGTCGGGCCGGCCTGCGGTAGCAGCTTGGAAAAGTCTGTCGAAAGACGGGCACGGTCCGCGAATATTGCTAAATTCAGGGCACTCGCAATTAGGAAGCGCATACTATTTCGTATTTAATTACGTCCCTCGCGAGCACCGCTGGATGCACGCCGACGTTCTTAAACGTCGCTACAATTTAATAGTGCCAAACCATTTGGATTTGGCCGCCCGAAAATTGTTCCTCCGCGCTGGTAGAAATTTGTAAAAGTCTACCGATATCGTTGTGCGCGGAACGAAATGGTTCAAGAATCACCAGCGGGAGTTGCAATGGTCACAGTCTTGCCTTCAGTAGCTTCGATTTTCGAAGTGGAATATTCGCAAAGCAACAATGTCGTTAATTAATGATGTTAGGGACTAATCGAGAGTTAGTTAGTAATAGTTGCTAGAGGAAACTAGTCGCCGATATATGACCCGCACATTAGCCAAATCGATGACCTTCACCATTCTTATTTTTATTTTGTATTTAAAATTGTCCTTATTTGGTTTTTTGGGAGCTAATCGAGTTAGCCAATGAGCGGCTCTTAGAAGGAGTGATATTTAAATAATAGCAGACGATACTCGTTAGAACAGGTCCTCGTGGTCAGAGTATCTCTCCCACCATTACATCTACCGAAAAGTCAGTTATAGCATCTAATAGTCCCCTTCATACCAAACAACTATTGTAAGAACAGTTTTTTGATACCTTCTATCCCTCGCAAAATATTCCACCGTTTCCAGTTAAATGGAAATTTACGCCCTGTATACACAAAAACGACTCCTTTTTTAAATGTGTTTCATCGTTTCAATTATTGAGATCGAACCGCTCGCTTTTTGGCACTATTTTTCCTTCTTTTTTATACGATTAAAGATTAAAGATAAAAGATTAAAAAGGGCCCCGTCAATATCCGCGAAGACGTAACAGAACGACTGGTTCTTCAAGTTATTGAGTGGTAATAATATGCAAACTGTTACCGTGGCGGCACGTGGCTGGTCGCCTTGTTGCTCAATCTGTGGGCACAAAAGCGTGTGCTGCTGTTTTCTGGTAAAATGTGTTTAATGCAGCTCTGTTAAAATTGTTTTATACTTCTGACATTTTTTTTTTAATGTTTTTTTATTAGAGAACCGAAGAAATGGTTCGCGTTATATATACACGCCAAGCAAATTATGGAAGAAAATACTTCTTCGATGAATCAATGTTTCGTTCCACAACAATCCTTCTTATCGCCAGAAATAACAACAGAAAGCGATTTTATTCCTCAATCCAAGAATCTAAACCATACCGCATCATCATCTGTCCATTATAATTTGACAAGTAAAGTGCGAGCAATAAATGAAATTGCACGTCATTTGGTTCGCTGTTCGCCACGCTCTAAAAAATTTTCAACTACCCGCATATTACACGAATACGCTTCGGCCAACGAAATCTTTCCAAATTTCAACATTTCACTCCCATACTTTCTGAAGCCACGTTTCATATTTTCTTCGCTCCAATGCAGCCCGAATTCTCACACATCTCTCGAGAAACAAGCCGCGACGATCGCCAGGAAATCGTATAGAAAGCAAAACAGATCTCGCCCACGGAATCTTCAATTACGGTTCGCACAACGTCCGGACTAACCCTCGAACAAAAGGAACACCTAGGAAACGGGGAAACCAACGGGGAGACCGACACGGAGAAAACAAACTCGATCCCCAAGCTTGCCGATTCGCATCAGTCAGTGCGACTTAAAAGAGAGAAACAGCGTTTTAAACGGGGGTTTTAGGGAGGAAGCACCCTTCGCAGGTAACAGCCCCGAGGACAGGATAAGACAAGGAGCCACGTGCAGCGAGTAGTTGCCGGTGCGGAGGTGAAAGAGGGGTTGGATGACAACAATTCTTTTCTGCGACGGCATAGGACCGCGGCAGGGAAATTAGCATCGATAAATTTTCCGGGGCGTCGTTCCGCGTTGTCGTCGGCGACGTCGAGGACGACGACGAAGCTAACGTCGCCAGCGGCGCGCATATAGCACCGCGAAAATGACACGATGATGCATAGGCGACTGTTTTAAGAATTATTTGTTGTTTATCGCCGGCGAAGGAGCAGATTTCTCGCCGCGTTTGACGCGTCCCCGGATAACCATTTTGTTGAAAACGCTGCCATTTGGCCTTCCCATTTTCCATTTGACTGGCTCTTTCGTTATTTTTGTTCTTACTTCGGGAAGAGAGGCATGCTGGACTTTTCCGTTAAAATTTTCGGATAAGTAAGCGTAAGGAAATTTCGTAAGTTTAGAAGTGGCTCCTCATAGAACAATTAAAAGAATAATAGTATTAATTAATTATTAATATTAGATAATATATAATAATTAATATTAGATTTCGCTAATTTCTCATGGCTTATAATATTAATTATTATGGATTGACATTTTCTGCCATTAATGACAGTCATTTGCAGTTATCAGAAAAGAACCACTGGTTCTGAGATTCTGATTCTGATTCTGATTCTGGATCTCATTCTGAAAATATGTTGAATAACACGATTTTCATTGGCAGTCGCGGCCTGACACTTTTGCAAGTGTAAGAAAGCATTGAATACAGAAAGATATCTTTCGTCTTTCATTATCTGATCGCTGCTCGACAAACAAATCTAAACTACCCTTTCGTTGTCCTGAAATATCGCATTTTACGTGGCACCTGGTTGCGATAGCGTTAAATTCAAATAACTGCAGAGGCAATCAATGTTCATATCTGAAAGATATTTGTGCACAATAATCCGCTGCAACAAATACCATTTTACTGTTGTCCACATCGGTAAGGATCAAGTTGGCCATACTGTAGTACCACTGAGTAAGTCACTGGCCTTAATAGACTGTAACCTCGCCGATTATTACTCTCCTGGCAAGTAGAATCGTGATTACGTCTAGCCCTTCTTATCCTACATAATTGTCGTAAAGCAGCGTCTACATTACTTGAACTTTGGAATAAATTTTCACCCGCCTGACACATATACAATTTTCCGCGATCGAAACAGTCCGACTTGAAAATGTTGAAACAAATCGTCCCGGTAAGAGTTCAAGATTCTCAGAGCAAGATTCGTGCTCCTGCAACCGGAGCAGGATTTAGTGGCAGACGCGCGCAGCCCGGTAGTTAAAAGTTACAAGATGATTCGTTGAGTAATCCCAGACCGTTTCCAGACGGCTGCAAATTGCAATCGTGAACGCCGCGATAATTGTCGCGACGGTTCGCGTAATGACAATTTTCATCGTGTCATCACACACCGCCATTGGAGGGGAGAAATGGTAATTGCCCTATTGCATCTTTCGAGGCATGGTCATTACTACGAATAGACCACTTGGATATTTCCGAATTTCCTACGGCCCCGTGCCTGCTCCGCAGTTGAAAAGGTTTCTTAATTCGCGTTGTTGTATCTGTACATCAAGAATAGGTCACGTCTGCCAAAATCATTTTGTTGGCCGAAATATTAATGGGGTACATTTTTTCTTACGATGCGTCGAAGAAACGTTTATGGTCCAGAACAGATATTCTGACTTCTCTCCCCTTGTTGCAGCCAACTTTAATGTCCTTTTCGTCGGAAAGCTATTTTCTTAAAAGATAAACATACTTTAATAAAACGGAAAAACATTTACATGTACCGATAGAATGTATTTTGAAACCTTAACAAACAAGGATTCTCTTCAGCTTCAAGTAGATACTATTACCTTCAGAAGTAATTACCTTTTCACAATAACAATATCTATAAATATATTATAGGAAGCTATAAAAGAGTATGCTAATATAGAATAAATATAGCAACTCTGCAATTTTTTAAGGAACAAAATTCGTTCTAGGGAAAAAATTGTAAGCTGTATATTACGCACTACTTAGTTTCAGCAAACATTAATTATACATTCGATTAAAATATTTGAATTACTCCAGAATGAAACAAGAAACAGAGTTCTATGGACCTATAATTGTTTAACACTGAACAAATATTTTGTATTTCAATCATCTTGCAATTTCACTTTGCTATTTACCTATTTCTGCATCTTATGAATTTTAACAGTGCTGCATTAAGGAATCAAGCCGGATATATTAATTGTTCAGTGGAACTATGCATTAGTGCATGCATAAATGTTGAGTAAGGAAATAGAGCAAATGTCTCCAATGAAAAAATGACTTTACAATTAAATTTATATTTAAACTTAAATAAGTCCAATCGATTATGCAAGTATTATCCTCAGAATTATTCGATTAATTTCATTACTTTTCGAATGCCTTAATATACTTACTAAAGGTACTAAAGTTTCCGTTCAAATTTGGAAAGTTATCGATTTAAGAAATTTCTTTGCCTTCCCAAGTACAAATTTTTTCTCTCTCTGGTATTACTCTGTAATACAAACTATCAAAGTAAATAAAAAAAAATACAATCGTAAGGTGTATACAGGAACAGACGTACCGATAAGATCGTTACAAATCGCAGACCAGTGGAACGAACGTGGAAATGGATACCAGAAGCTCGAAGGAATGAAAGGGACAAGGGGAAATCAGGCAAGCAACGTGGAAGCTACGAGGTGAATCTCCTGCTTGGTTAATGTTGTGTAGGGGAAAACTCTTCGAGCCCCATAGATCAATGGTTCGCAATTATTGTAAGTTCATTAGAGGCGGCAGGTCTCCGACTGCTGTTTCTTCCCGGTCGACGGTCCTCCATCTTTCTCCTCTCCCCTGGCCTGCCACGGAAGAAGTCTCCGCGGCCCGAAAACCCCCTGTTGGCAGACCTGAAATTGCGACATTCCGCGTGAAACGCCGAAACTATTTGACTCTGTAATTTGTGATTGTAGTTTATTGCGCGGATAGACTAACGGACCGTCGTTGCAACGCTGTTGCTCAACTCCCCGCAACGATTCCTTGCAATTTCGGGCTTGGAATTCCTACGGAAGCCTGGGACACGCGCAACGTTATGGATTGCGGCTCTTCGAAACTTCCATCGGCCTAGAAAGAGTCAGCTCCGTTTCGGGTAAAGCTGAAAGACGTATGGTGTACTGAAATGTTTGTCGCATACTTGCGTTTCCTGCGATATAAGTGGGCACGCAAAACGCTGGCTTCGACTATTTCACCGATCTGCTCTGCGGAAGTGAGATGTCGAGGTACCAATTTTGGGCACGGTTGAATTTTCATTATTTCTGATCGGGGCTGTCGCGAGAGAAACTCGTTCGCGCTGTGTCCCTGAACCGTGGAGGGCCAACAATTACCGAAAAGTATTTTACTGTTATGCAAATAAGTCATCACGCGTGAGGAAAGGTTGCGAATACGACTGTGGGCAGTTTTGAATACGCTACATAATGAGAATAATAGGATCAACGATGAAACGGTAGGTTCGGGGACAAAATTGCCATAGTATTGTTTTGTTTAAAATTCGCCATTCTATCGAAATCGCGTAAAAAACTGATACTACTGTTTCAAACCCTACAACTCCTATCTGAAACATTTTCCGGTATTGTTTAAAACAACGATGGCGTTTCAGGTGAGCGGACTTCGTGGGGCACACGTAGAAATTACGATTACAGCTTAATCAGCAAGTAAGATCCTTTCTGAGCGGCCGAAGTAATATCCATTTTCCTGCCAGTATACGCATATAGTATAGCAGCCTGGCAAGCATGCAGGAATAAATAAATTCGAAAGAAATATTCGAAATTATCGAACCGGCGAAAATAATTTCGCGACCCGTCGATTTTCGCGATGCGACGCAACGTACACGACGGTCTGCTAACGCGAACTCAATTCATTATTCAAATAAGTGCGATACACGGTCGGGCACGTCGCGCACGCTAAAAACTATCAACCGATCCGACGCAAATCGCGATTGCAAACCGTCCGTGCGACATTTCCCGAAAAAGAAAAGAAAATGCCACGGTACCTCGGTGTTTCCGACCGCGGCTGCATTCTTTCGGTACACGCGGATGGCCGGGATGCGACCTTTACCTACGGAGAGGGCGGGCGGTGGGGGTGGGTTTGGGGGTGGGCGAAATTTGCAGGCCGTAACAATTTCTATTGCATTTCTATTTCGCTCGGCGGCCGAATTAAGGAGGCAGCAGCCGCTCGCGTAATTCTTGTTACAAAAGCGCGCACGCAGCCGGTATTATGCTTTGTCCTCTTTGGACGGCTCGTAATTCCGACGCCACTTTTTCCCTCGCTGTAATCTTCATAACGATGTCGCGAGTGCCGTAACACGGTAAATTACTGGATCAATGCGCTTTAAGAGGGCCGGTTTGCCTTCCGAAGACAATGCATCCCTTACCCCTCCCCCTCCCCACTCGCGGGGTCTCGCTTGCCGAGGCGGATACCGCTTGGTCTTGGGGGTAGGGGGAGAATAATCTTGCGAAAATTTCAATCAGCGAAATGCGTCACATATTCCTGTCACCACCCCCCAGCCCCGTGCAGTCAGGATCGTAAATAAGCTGAATTATGCCGCGGGACGCGCGGATTTAAGGGCATCGAGTCTCGCAGCTGCAAACTTACGCTCTTGCTCTTGATTGGATACCGTGCCGCGTTGTGCATAGACCCTTCGGTAGTTCGATTCGCCTTTGACCCGATAGATCAATGGACCGTGCATAAGTACGTGACGGTAAGGCGAGTTCATTTGCGAAAGGTGTTTTTGCTCGACGGTGGAACTTCGTAGAAACGCGTCGAATTTAACTTCGTGTCGATGTCATTTGAAATAGTCGTGATACACCGATAATTGGAGCTTATTGCACGCTTCGATCGGTAGAGGTGGGAAAGCAGACATATTTTTTATTTAGAGTGTATTTGCCGCGATGTTTGAACCACGCGGGTCTTAGGTTCGGAGGAAATTCCGATTTGGAAAATTGATTGAATGTAGTTCGCCGCGAGTTGGCGAGAATTGAGGAGTTGTGGATTTTTGTCACAGAATTTTTCGTTGCGTTCGAGTGGGTTGATAAAGGGCACTCCTAAATAGTAGGACAATCTACGACGGATATGAAGGAGTGCTTTTAAATGAGAGTAAACGTAGGAAGTTTAATGTGTCTTTGATTAGATAAATTGAGGAATAAGTGGCCCGAAACAAATTTTTCTACGCTCTAATTGAGGTAGCTTGAAGTAGTGTGAAAATAGGTAGGCATATCTTAAATACTAAGAAGTTTAGGATGTACGAACGCAGCAGCAAAGTGTTCAAATATATTTAAACAATGAGTGTAAGAATAAGCATTCCGATTGTTAGGAGTTTCGATTTTGCGTAGGTATATCCACGGGTGTACCTACAATCTGGTAAGGTGGGGATAATATCGTGGATAAAAGTGTGTTAATAAATATGAATTACTCGGGTGAACATATTAATGTTTGCTTGTATCAATTATTCTATCTGCCTCTCTTTTATAATTAATTTAAATGTCCCTAGTTATACTTGATAATGAACCGTAATAAACGTGTATTCCTTGCTCAGGATAACTTACAGATACTGATTTTAAAGCAGCGCTACATGCTTACGAATTTAATAAATTACTTTCAGGGGTACAAGTAAAATTGAAGAAATGGTTCTAATTAACATGCGTTTGCAATTCATTTGCTATTGAGATAGGCATAACATATTCAACGTACTCTCTCGTGGCAAATGTTCAAAGCTTTTTTCATGAAAAAAAAAGTTCACCGCATACGCAGACAACTATGCCGCCTTATCGTTTCTTCTTTCACGCCTTTGAACACTGGTAGTTGATTATTATTTTTTTACCCTCTACTAAAACTTACATCGATGTAGAGTAACACAATTATACGGGAGGAAGGTAGTTGCACTTCAAAGATCAACGATTTGTATGTGAAATAATTACAAATATACCAGGAAATGTACAATATATAACACGTATGTATTGCATGCGCAGTGGCAATTTTAGAAAAGCAAAAGGATGATACAACGTGATACAGGAGAATTGCACAGACAAATATATTAAATAATGCATTTGAATGTTATACATAAATAATCCGACATGCGAAGCTGCCATTATTGCCAAGCAGGGAGCTATTTCAGTTTCTGTACTATAAATCGTTTCTGTTAAATCTGATGCACCGTCAAACGAACGTCTTACGAAGACGATTAATTCCGTGTTACCATTCTACTTTGTATTACTAAGGAAGCAATTTTTAAAATACTTCAGGTGCAATTTCGATACTTCGCTCTAGCACCGTGTTTCGTGAAGCATTAATTATTACATTGCATCTACTTATCGGCCGCATCACGAACTGCGTGCGTCAGCGATTTGTTAATAAGTCCTTTTAGATTCACCTCTTATGAATTAAAAATTCCTATGATCGTGCACGCATAATATATATATAATAGCATATTTATATTTATATTTACCTCGCGTATCTTCTAAGGCGCACAATTATCCCTGCTTCTCACAACGATTCAAACAGTTCCCGGGCCCCTCCTAACCGCGCGTGGAACTTTCGTTAACGTTAATCGTTGCAAGAAATTTTCCCTCCGATTATCCACTAAGAGAAATATTGCTTCCGCCCGTTTCCTTCCACCGAACGTAACAAACACGACCGACTGGGGTATCCAAACGCAACGCAGCGGGCGATTACATCGAGCGGCGAAAGCGGTAGCCCCGCGAATCTCCTATCGAACCTAAAATCCAGCGCTTATCTCGCGACAACGACTCGATGGATCGGTGGCGGGCGGCCCCGTTCCGATGACCCTGCGAACGCGCACAGGCGCCAGCGAATTAGCTGAATCCGAAAGAGCCGCATATCGCAGAAGGAGGCCTCGAAAACGAGTCCCCGCGACACGTTGGAAGCAGCAGAGTGACGTGGCGCAGGGCTGGTCGGCGGAACGTGGAAGGGACAAAGAAGGAGCTCGAATGCAGAGGGACAGGGAGAGATATAAGCCGCACCCTTCTCGCGTGGGTCGCCGGATGTGACAGTCGCTCTCTTTAATTACTCACACGCATACGCGTTGAATGGCCGCGTAAGAAACCGGCCAAGTGCGTCGCATGCATTCTCACCCACACCCGCGCCACAGTCGCATTATGTTTTGCGCGTCTGCCCTCCCACAGGGCCGCGCAATCACGTGGAGTCCTGCGGCCCGGATAAAAGGACGAGAAAAAGCCCGCGCGTCCGGTCGTGATCGAACATCCGGCGCTCGAACCGAGACCACGTGCGCCTCGAGATCGGGGCTGAATGGAGCACAGTCGATCTGAATTACAATACCTGTTGGGCCAAGGCCTGTCTGGATTTGCGCTTTTCTTGGGGGGGGGGGGGTGAGCGGGGGCACTCCGCTGCTTCGGTCGGTGGAAGTCGAACGTGGATTATACGAAATCTATTCTAGACGGTTCACGGGATTAAATGGAGAGGATAAGGAAACTCCTTTGTTCGATACGGGAGACGACATTTGCACAGTTGAGAGATCAATGTTCTATTAATGCCGATCCTCTATTCGTGGCGACTGATTAGTATCTGGAAATAGGACGTCGTTATCGTTCTATTGTCAGGACCGTCGATCGCCCATGGTCTTGTGGAAATAATACGTATGAATTAAACACCGGCCCGTTCGAATCTATACGCTCAGATCATTACTTTATTCCCGAGTTTGCATTAATAACAGAATGGGCAGGCGAGTCAGATGTTTGTCCATAATTTATATGGATACACGATCTGTCACCCTGAAACAGTTCAGAAATCATCGATCATTATCGTTGCAGTAGTGTGGCTGTAATTGAACTTGAAAGCGTAAGTCGCGTTTGCTTGCAGAATCAGCCATTTAATTTTGAGACGATTTTTACGCCTGAGAGATCGGCGATCAATGGAGCGACTTAATACATTCATGGGCGTACATTGTTTCGTGATAAATTTGAAAGGACACGTCTGTCATTCAGTACTACCATAATAAAGATTTAAATATCATATTGATGAACTTTGAGTGGAACATCTAAATCATATTGACATAAATATAAGATGTTATAACACGCAATCCGTGTCTGACACTCGAACCTTTTGTTGACCTCGATCGGCCACATAAATTGTAGATATAAGAATTAAAAGATTTGTCATGGCATAAAATGATTAAACGTTGAAACAAGAATGAATTCTGTTGAAACGTGCTAACCTAATATATACTTTAAATATAATAAAAATCCGAAAGTCTCGCAACTTCCATAAAGAAACTTTAAGCATACGTTATTTAAACCAGATGCTATAATATCGAGGACTTGATTCTCCGTCACCATTACCATTATATATTCAGAGCGCTCCAAGTAACACTATTATTCCACGTGTGTTAGAACACATTACATACCTGTATCAGAAACTCCACTGTTTTTGTGCTAGGCATTTCCTGGTTTATATTACAATCTAAAAATAATTCAAACTGTCGTATTCAAGTTTCGCTGCTCTTTTACATATTTGTATTATATACCCATGTATTAGAATCATCGTAATCTTAGACCGCGCACTTGAATCAAGTATTCAGCCAGCGTATTAAATAGAATTATTGTGTTCTTAGAATTTTTGTACAACTTTGTATTACTGGAAATATCTCTACATAATATGCTCCGTTAAATTTGAATCATGAATTTGAATCACCTAGACTCCGTAAGTATCCAAATACCAAATAAAGGTACTGTACTTCTCTTACTTTCTGCCCACAATCGTTTACCCTAAAAGTTTTCGTACTCAGACTCGAAATGAAAAACTGATCTTCGTCAATTAATCGAGCAAGTACAAAATTCATCCCAGTTACATTCCTCGCCTAGCCCGATGGCCGGCTAATACTCCACTTAATTGCCAGGCGTGTAATTCTACATACATATTCCGTATCGAGATCCTGGATAATTACACAGTCAGCAGATGTACTATAGGAAGCTGGAACTTTATAGTAACGAATGCTTTACTGGCGGCGCTATAGTCATTAACGGGTAATTAGAAACAGATGCCGGGCGAATCTTTTAACGTAAAGCATAACCTTAATTCATAAAGCGCGATTACTCAGCACCCGGGACAGCCGGGAGGAGGCCGTACATCAGTGACACCTTCGAAACAAAAGTTTTAATTATTTATTAGCCGGCACATGCGTTGAATGCAGCATTTCGCGTCCCACCCCCGTGCTGCTTCGTGCTTTATGTAGCCGGACCCCTTTCGTGCTTCCTTCGAACTGGAGAAGTTTATCAACGCCATACCGTAATTCCAAGACAACGTAGGACCGCCACATTTCCTACGCCTATAATAATCATTTCCAGCATGATGTATCGGGTCGTCGGATGAGTAACGAGGTTCTTTCGGTGCGTGCACATCAAGTGCAGATAAACAATTATTTGTTGGTAATTAAGAGTGAGTCGAATTCAACTTTTCGACAATTCTTCGACAATTACTATCGCGTTTCGGACAACCGTAACCGATGGAACGTTCTCGTCCGACTCGGTTCATCCGTGATACCGTAGCTTCTAGCTTGGAATTTCTTAATCCATCCTGACATCATTTTCGTCAATAGTATCTTGCGGAAAAGTTGATTTTCAACTCAACCATTTGTTATCATACAGAAGTGAACGCAGGCGTGAGTTATGGAAATCCGGAATATGTACTTTATGGTCGTATATTAATTATTCTAAGCTGAAAGCATAACTTTATCGGCGAAAGAATTTTTGTAATCCCCGCAACTTGCGGCCGACTTGAGTTATTATGAATAGTCTTTGTCCGAAGCATATATCATTTAATTAACATTTATCGAATATTAAATTCAATCGGACATTCGACCCTTTATACGTCAATTTATTTTCACGTTTAACCAATTTTTCAAAAACCCGTCGACAGAGAAAACTCGTGGGCCTGATTTCATAATAATTGATTGACTGCGACGGAAGAATTACGATTGCAGAATGCAATGCTTCGGCAAATGATTAGAAACAGGTGGGACGAAGTTCGGAAAAATATAGACGTCGGGTATACGACTTACAAATTACCCCCGTGTACGGAAGATTGAGAATTACCATAACTAGCGAATATCATTGAACAGAATACAGAGCCCTCTCTTCTATCCCGTTCATCCTCCGGAAGGATATAAAAATCGGTTCGATCCGAGTGGTCGCGGCATCTGCTATGGCTCACAAAGCCACGCAATAATTACCCACCTCGCGGGAGACTGTGCCCCAAACAGAAGTCTTAATTCAGCAATTAACCTAATGGAATGTATATAACAATTAACGGGTCCACGCAGCTCCGTTACGTTGCTGCGAAAGGGGGTGCGAACGGTTCCTCTTCTTCGGCCTCGCTAGCCACCACCAGCTCTCTGTGCTAGGCGGAGGCTCAACCCCCGCTAGAAAAGGAAAGCAACCGGGCTGTTGGGTGGTGGGGGACTGTGTCTCGTAATTACCAGCTGATAATTTATGTTTATGCGACCGTAGGAGCCTTCGAGCTTACTTACCCCTTTCGCTGTTCCCGAATGGGGTGCTCTGCAGAGTGTATTACTGCACATTCTTACATGCGTGCGAGGGTTCCAACGCCGCGGATGGGTTCGCCAGCGGGTAGAGGCGAGGGTTTTTCAACCACCCCCGGTGGAGCGGTCGGAGGAGGCCCTCCATTCGTACTATACAACCTTAAAGTCCCACCAGCCATTACGGGCCGTCGCCGAAATTTACAGCCGTTTTCACACGTTACTGGAAGTTAATAGTCCCTACGGGGAGCCGGTGGAAGCGGACTGTGTCTTTCGAAATGCGATCCCAAAAATGTATGATAATTACCAATTGCGTCTCGCGCTGAGTTGTTGCGTTATGGAATGCGCGAGCAGGGCATGGTATTGTCTGAGCTGTTTCATCGGGGGAAATGGGAGAGGCGAATTTTTAGATTTTGGGCACAGCAACTGACGTACATGTACATATATGTGAAGCCAGATAGGATAGGATTGCTCGGCCTTTGAAAAAGGATGATCTGTTCGAAGTAATGCTACAGTACCCATCAGAATTATAAATTATAATATACAAATGAGCGATTTCTCCCGCGAGCATAAGCTAGGGGGATGCGACAAAATTCATAAAAGCCAAACTTTTAACACGCGTATTTACTGAAACGGGAAAGATTGCGTTTAAACAATTATTCACGCATACCACGTTCAAAGCATGACAAGATAATAGAATGAAAGAAACATAATGGGATCCGTTTTTTTCTTTCTATATTATGACAGACATTATGCGGGCCTTTGTAGAGGATAAATGACTGAGAGTTCCCGAAGAGTTTCAGTGGCACTTTTAGAATTAAAGGTGGCCGCATACTCCAGGCCAGACCGCATTTCTTGCTATCCTTGCCATCCCTTGACCGCAGCAGCGGCGAGAGGGTTGTGTACAGAAGTGCGGTGGAGGCGAACATCTTGTGTTCGCCACAGGTATGGAATAATGACAGCATAATCCTGTTACTTTAACGAGGGACTAATTGAGAAGTGGAAACGGTAAATGCTTCTATGGCCATGAAAAAGAACTTCAGTTTTGAATTTTTGTGTTATTCGACTAATTTTGGAAACCTCTGCGTTATATTATTCTTCGTGCATATTCGCATCGCAATTTCCATTAGAAATACAAGAATCATATTAAATGGACGGATTCAATATTGCAAACTAATGCGAGCGTTTCATATGGTGGTTTTCAGACTCACGGTCGTCTGTTCTTTTATTATATTAAATACAATTGACTTAGGTGAATTCTAGTGACTTTGGGTGAATTTGAGAAAACTAGAAATGTTTTTATAAAGATTTATTTGTACCCTACTCACGGTTTATCCCGTCACTGCAGTTATTAATCTTTTTTGTTATATAGTATGGCGTAATGTTTGGTTAGATCTATAATGCTTCAGTTTTAATAAAAAGTTATAAAACACACTTCGTATATCGTTGCTAATAGAGATGTTGATTTTACACATGAGTTCATACGTGCACCACCTTCTGTGTTTGTCGCACAGAACAATGTACCTCGTTGGAAGGCGTAATCTGCAAATTTTTCATTAGATTATACCAACGTATTTTATCATTCACCTATTTTGTCTAAGAACTGTCATGCAGGTATTGCATTGCAATAGCGTGTTGGGTTTGATACCAAAAAACTAATATTTCTTCATCTCCATGGTAGTGTACAGAATCAAATTTCATTTTTCTACAGTTTCATGCATTTACTCCTGGCGAATTTCTTGCCGGTTGTACCATGAAAATACTCTATCTATCTGTAGAAATTGCGGACGCAAATACCAATTGGAGGAATTAAAATACTTTCTGCGTCACCTAACTCTTTCTCCGCGACAATTTTGCCAACATTTCAATCAGAAAGTTTCAGTCCGAGTAGCTTGCCAATCAGGTAACTGGGAATTCTATCTACCTCGCCGAATTCGCTCGACCTCCAATCTTCTGGATCCGCGAGAATCCACCGAATTGCTTTAACGAGCATTGGCCCGGTTACATCGTCCGAGACTAATTGCGATCGTGAATTAGAACGCACCAGCCGAAACGACCAGTGGATATTAATTATCGATTGGTCCGTGAGACAGCGTCAGGTAGTCAACCAACCGTAGTCTTCGTGTTAAGTAACCGGTAAGGGGAAGGCGCAAGGAACGGCCACAGAAAATTAACTTTCAATTTGGGCTCCTTGTCGGGGGAACACCTTTCCCTGAACAGGCCCACGGGCCCAGGTAGAATACACCTGTGTGAAGTCCATTGTTATCGGCAAGAGGACTTCCGGCAACGGAACTCGTCATTTCGGTCCTGCAAGGATGTTTGCCTAGTGCGCTTGCTGTACTCGCTTTTTGCTCAGATTTCGTGTACCGGTGTAGACGATTGTGGGGGATGTTTCTTATCGCCTTTTGTTTGTACACGTTGCAGCAGGTACTCGCGTCGAGCTCTTGGCAAATAGATTTTTGATCCTACACAGTCCTTTACGAGCTTGATATCCCGTGGTCGGTAAATTTGGAGACCGAGATACTGTCGAGGAAGTTTGAACGGATTGAAAAATTTGTCGCGGTAGATAGAGAACGGAGGGTGTTTGATCGTTGTATCGTTGCGATTGGTTGGCGGCTAGTTTTTAAATTGGTACCGTATCCTCTGAGGGTGTGCTATTTATACAGTGCGACGCTTAAGAGACAAGGGCTATTTGTTCTGTTTTCTATACTGTAATTTCAATATTTCCATTAGCTACTTCCAACAATAGCGTTCACCATTTCTTTAAAGGGATACAAACCTGGACAAGCCAACTATTAGAAGCAACAGCAAAGTCGTTTATTTTACGATAACGTTTTGTACAGGAATATTCCCTTTGAACTTTTACGAATATAAAATTGCTCCTACCAAAGATTGTTAGCAATGTACAAATACGAATGATAGAAAACGATAAATAATGTGCTTAAGCATTGGCAGTCGCTATGAATATTTCCACCAGACTTCTCAAAATTAGTAAATAATACCTTACCCTGTTAAATTTTTATTAACTGTTGTTGAAAATTCGTTTACTGACGCAACCTTTTATTCGTGGTCTTATTAATCGAATGCACGTGAACCTCATCCCGATTTTCACTACAATACAATAACTTTATCACATCATCGCGACTACGAATCCATATGCGGGTACCGCTACGGTCTAAGCACCTGCGTATGTGCCATATATATATAATAATTAACAAAACACCAGATATCGATTACAAGTTTCCACCGATGAACTAGGTTCGAACAGGCGATCGTTTCACCGCACTGTAGCACGCAGCGCTTCAAAAGTTCCCTGTCCGTTTTCACCAAAAATTAAACAGAATGAAAGGCGAAAGATGTAGGAAACACAGGTATCGATATTATCGTCTAAAAGGATCAGCCGACGAGGGGGAATACATTTGTTTGAGGTGAGCTCGAACCCCGTCCAGACTGTAAGGTTACGCACCGAAAGTCAACGTGTGCCCGACGTTCACGTAGGCCGTCCACTCTGCTCCTTATGTCGTGCTCGGTCACCCTTGACGTGCCACCTTTAAGTCTTAGGGGCCGAGTGTACCTTCTGCGCTTTACATGCGCACCGTATTGCGAGTGCGGATGCATACCGCAGCGGTGGAGAAACCGAAGGGGACCCGTGCAGATGTCGGTGAAACGCCGTTCGGAAGCTCGCTCGAGCGGAGCCGCGTGCATAAGTGGACGAGCCAACTCACTTTGAGGCGTCTTCCTTTCGTTTGCCGCGTGTACTCGGAACGTCTCCACGATTCACGGTTAAGTTCGTTCCTGATCTAGAATTCTGGAACTCGATGATTCGCGTTAGGTTTAAAATTAGGATTACGTTATAAGCTGTGGGACGATTCGAATTGCTTCTGTTGGAACGATTTGCCTGGTACATTCTCTTTGTTCCCTTGCGCGAGAGACTGGTCTCTTCCGGTTCGTTTTTCTGTCGTTTTATTGATTGACGTGTCCAGCGCAACGCATGACTCGTTGTATACGAGTAATGGTAGGAACGGTTTACAGATTCGTGAGGTATTAGGTATAATTGTGATTATTAATTGGCCATGTGCGGTATAAATTTGTTGTCACGTATGTTAGTTCGTCGAATCGATCGCGGGCCGAGTATCTATTTCGCGTTAACCGAGCTTAAACCAGATTTGCCCAATTTACCTAATCTGCTTGATATAACATGTAGCCCTGAACCGCCATGCCTAATCCAGCCCACCTAACACTTAACTGTCCATTGAACTTGAACAAATCTATTTGGAGCTTAATACAGACTTATGTCGGTTAATTAAATTTATCCTAGCGCGCAGTCCAAGTCGGCAGCCCTTTTTTGCGAACCGCGCGTAAAATAACGATTATGCACATCTATTCTAATTATAATTCCTCGAGTTTTGCGACAGCGAAAGAAACAGCCTATCGAGCGACGCGCTTAAAATGCGCAAATATCTTGGAAACGATTGAAACGGAAAATAAATAGTCATTTTTGGTCCAAGTATTGAATACCACAGCGTTCCTGTTCATTCGACGAAGAGCTTGCCGAATCTTATCAAACGATGCCACCGCGCATCTTATTTCCAAACGAAACCGCTATCGTACATATGCATCAGTGTCGTCGATGCAATTGCAGCCAGTTGTTGAAACTAGCCAACGGCAAGTTCGTAGCGTGCAAACGACGGAACCTAAAGAAAAAGTAAGAGATGCAATATGCACGATCAATTTGAGCGCGGTATGCGCGGAAAGCAGGGTCGGCCACTCTAATTCCCCAACGAGTCGTGCGTCAGTATAACCATTAATTTCCAATTAAGAGGCAGTAAAATTTCAATAATGGTCGTTAAGAAGCAGACGTTACGAGGTGAGCTCGTCCGGCTGCGTTCTGTCGAAGGGTTGAAGAGAAAGGCTGTAGCTCGGGGAGGAACGAAGAAAGGAAGCAACTGACCGTCAGGTGCGCCAGATGCTCTCTCGCCCCACCTTCCCCGATACTAATCGCTCGTCGATCGTTTCTAAATGAGCCCTGTATTAAAACGCCTGTGAACTGGCTGAAAGCACCACCGCCTACCGGCTATACTTTTAGTACGGCGGCGTGTACGATTCAACGATATTAACCCTTTCGGCCGAAATAAAGCGAACGGGTGCGTGCAAAACGCGCGAGTACTAGTCGGACTCGTTGTTCCTAAATTTCTTGCGCATTTCCCCCGCATAGAAGTATAAATGTCGCCAGAAAGGGTTAAGATCGCGAGAGTTTGAACTTTGGAAACAGCCCTCAGCTCCTCGCTGTATGCACTGACAATGAATGGCGATAAGATCTCATCTTTTAGCCTCTTGGCTGTGGTGTCGCTTTTTGAAACCGTGTATGTATACGCAGTGTGAAAATATTTCAAGATCTTTAAACTTTACAAATATGTTTTAGCTTTCACGAAAGTGTCCATTTAAATAAAAAATGGCAATTACAACCAAACATTGTCATTCGCGGCTAAAAAGTTAAGAGACGTTTCTACAAACACGAACGTTTAAGATTAAACAGGTCAAATTTTTTGTAGAGTCCTTTCGGGTTTACTGGCCCGCATGTCGATCGTATTAAATTCGAGACTGTATCGTTAACGATAAAGTGAGCCGACAGTTATCATTATTTATAGCGCGATAAACTTGCAAACCAGTTAACTGTTACAGATTCCTTCCGTAAACCCTGTCTTTGTTATCTTTTCGCATACCTGAAATTAATCTTTCAATGGATACAATATTTCTTCGGAACCAAAGATACAGACTTCAACCACTGAATATCTTAGACGTTCCATCCAGTATTAACAGAATTTCAGTAACTAGATATAACACTGTCAGAACATTTTACAATATTGAAACGCATTCGATGTATTTCTGCCTTCAGAGAATTCCGCGGAGGAACCTTTGTCTTCGAGCGACAGGCTAAATCGGATCAATGCGAATGAAAAATGCATCGACCCCAACCGTAAATACGTAGAACGATGTAAATGTACCGCAGCGTAATACACCACGGCCGGCTTGATACTTGACGAATTGGATTTGAATATTACCCCCCGGCTTGTGTAAATACATCTCCGTGATCCGACCCGAGCGCTGCGTCCGATTCGAAGGAAGCTGCGAACGCAATTCCATGGCACGGTCATTCGGCGAAAATTGTAATTATAACGGGCGGTCTAATACAATACGTGCAGGTGTATTTGGTATTCATAAGATAAATAATACGGCGAGGTAGCCGCGCGGTTTGGAATCAGTTTGACCATCCGAGCGGTGCATGGCAAAGGGTGAAGCTGAGTTTCCACGAAAGCCTGAATTCTCGCCCTCCACAGAAAGGAGGCTTGACCCCGCCTCGGTTCACCTGGAAATTACCTGCTCGAGTTTTCTGACCTTTGTCTCAAAGCAACGTACAACAGAATAATGAGGCAGAATGTTCTGGTTTTTCTTTTCGGATCGAACGTATTAGTATTCCACGAAAGATCTAGTTCGAAAAATATCTGCAATACATTGCAGCGGTGTCAATTATTATGCGGGCGTACACATTTCTGCGTTGCTCTACGATACGAAGTAATATTTCGTAACACGTCAAGGGAATGTGACATTAGTAGAGTACTGGTAATCGTTGTATCCGATATACTGTTACAAATGTGATGCAAGACAATAATTACTGTAGCTATGAACGATTCGCCGCTGGTTTACCTGAATCTGGCTGGTTACAACGATAATATCTGAAACCGAAGGAACAAAAAACATGCGTAGCACGTCGTTTCTGGGAATGGTTAGTAGAAAGTACGGTGTATAAAACACGCTATTCCTACACAAACGGTTCCAGAAATCGAATTACGAAAGGAAAGAGTGGAACTAACGGATTCACGGTGATTATCGTCAAGTACGATTGGTATCATACTCTACCGAAAGCTCTCAATTCCTGCCGAAAAATTCTATTCTAGGAACCACGCCTGTCCTATAATAATAATTCAGCTGGTTAGCTGTAACAGTAGTCGCAATACAGTTACTTCAATAGCACTTCGATAGCAGAGGGAACAAGAAACGACGGGCCGGAATTCGTTCGACGCGAGCGCGAGTGATGGAAAGGTGCGACGCGAAAGGTGTTCGGTCCCGAGTTTCGCGCAGCTCCAGCCGCGGTATATTATGACAACGGCGTTGGCGGTGTCCGGGACGCCCGATTGCTCCACTGACGCCATGTTTGATTGCCCGGCGTCGTTGATCGCCGTCCGGCAGAAATTATCATAACTCATCCCGGTAATCTAGCCACCGACTGGAAGAAAGCGACACCGTCACGTGGGTGTTATTTACCCGATGCGATGAAGGAACCTTTGAGTCATGGTCATCGCGAGGGGCTTGCCGTATATTGGACTTTATGCCCCGGGTCATTACAACCGCGCGTGAACCAGGAACGCTAATAAGCTCGTTTGTTTCAATTCAGTTTTGTAGAAAAATGTCGAGCAATCAATATTCCGTCGCTCCGTTGAACCTGGTCCCCTGCGCTGTTCTCGCTGGCATTATCGCACTTTCATGCTAATATTATTATTATCATTATTATTACTCTTGCCGGGATCACTCGTGCCAGCAGCAAGTGCGCGCGCGACACCGCAATGTTGAAGAGGAGCGAGATTACGCGCGAGCACTAATGCTGTTCTGTATATTACAATGTTTAGAGATTCTTCGTTGGACCAGAATATTCCATGAGAACGATGGGTGCGAATGTTACTCGAAACGTTTTGTCGTGGAATATATTTTCACGCTGTGGATATCTAATTGAACTACCTTTCGCAATATTTACGACACGGTCGGGTTTTCGATCGCTACCAGTTCCCAGCTTTTTAGTTTTCTCGGTATCTCTCGCAGTGCGAATCTATGCGAAAGGAAATTAAAACTCAATGAACCCCGGGTCGTTTTGTCAAGCAGTGTCATCAAGGTACAGCGACGATCAGTTTCCCTGACCGAAATGAATTGCACGCTCAAGGGCATGCAGGATAGGTGCACGTCGTCGTACTATTTAGCTACTCTGTCACCCCATGTTTCTCCTCGTGTTTTATTCTTGTTGTATGTAGGAAATAAGACGGGAAATGTAAGGAATATTTCTCGGGAGGGAAATATTTGATTCTGCTAATGGTCCCTTCGTTCCATAGATATGAAAAGATATTGAAAAAAATGGCAAGGAAATAAAACGAGTAAAACATACTATTGTAAGAGTGCAGCAAGCAGAAAGCTAGCAGAACCGAAAATTTCATCTTCAATGGTACAGTTATATGTAAGTCCATGTGCTTGCCCCTTTTTATACAGTGTAAGATTTTATACCGAATTAAATTGCACAACACTTTTGAATACGAGCGTTTACGTCTGCGGAGATAATTAGCGAATCCTCTTGCAATCTTCCCTCTTTCAAGGTAAAATGAGGTAACAGATGAAAGTACTGCAGGTAATCCCAATACATTTGCCGAAATATTTCTGTTAAGCAATGAAATTTGCCCGCTAATACCGTACAAGATTTTACGTTAGAATTTCACGCGCAGCACAGCATACTTGGTTAAAACAGAATCACCGTTTTACAACGTATAAGCCGATTCGTAACAGCCTATATACTCGGAGAAACTGTGTTTACAGACACCCCCATCGCCTCTTAGCGTCCCAAAAAATCCATAAATCCCCGAAAACTCGAACCCTTGGCAAACCATGGTCCCGTCTGTCACCTGCCGCGCTCCAATTAACCCCGAGATCCAATTAATCGCCGCGGGCCAATAAACAGTCGAGCCATCGAAGCCGAAGCGGGGGCAGAAAATCCGGTTGAAGTCTCGCGAAATCCCCGTGAAACGTTACGGGGGGATCGGGGGGAGGCAGGCGAAACCCTTTGCCGGGGGCAGGCGATCCCAAAGCGGCGACGGCCGATCGAGGCCGCCGGGGCCGAGCGGATCGACGCGCCGGTCAAGCGGAGGTGGAGTGGAACGCGAAAAAAGAGCGCGACGAGGCTGAAGCGGAGCACGTCGATGGAAGCGGGAGGCCGACGGAAGCGCGAGGAGCCCCGATAGCCAATGGAACCGATGGAACCAATGCGCGTGTTGCCAGTTTATTTCCACCGGCCAATCGTGTTAAACCGCTTTGTCCTCCTCGCTCTCCGATCTGCCGGGAACCGCCGCTCGAACCGGCCGCTCCAGAGGATGCGATCTGCTCGATAGAGCCGCGACGGCTGTTCCGCGACCAATCGTCTCGAACGCGAAACTCGGAAACGGCCGTATCCAATTCGAATCTCACTCTATCCGGGAACGAAAGAGACGCGCGAGCCGCGGCACGCGACATCGATGGAATACGGTGAACGAGTGGGCGAAAGTTCTGTTGCGTTCGGCTGAATTTCGAACGGATCCAATTAGTGTTCGATAATTGAAAAGGATCGGGCAGAACCTCGCCTCCTGGGGCCCACGCTCCGTAACGCAACACGCGGAAACGCGTGTTAAGCGCGCATAAGGTTGGACGTTACGAAGCAGACGCGTCTGCTCCAGAAGCGGACACCGTTTTACGACACACGCGTTTAGGGCTCGCTATCCTGTCCCGCGTCCGACAATATTCGCATCGTGCCGTTTCCTCGTTCGACGTTTCGCTGGAAGAAATTGTTGTCGAAAGCGTGCCGAAGCGAGCCACGTGGCCATCGATGCCCATCCAAACACGGGCACCACCGCAACACGCGTGATACGGTAACCGCGCTGTGAAAGGCCGTTGCGCGACGCGCAGTGCCAACAACCGGTCCAAACGTTTGCAAGCTTCCGTTGCTCGTCGTCGTTGTCCCACCGTCGCCGCGTAACTCGAAAGCGTCGCGGCTACGTACAACAAACCTTTCCGCCAGCCGAACGAGAATCGAACTCGACGTACCATTTCGGAACGTCTCGTCGATGCAATTTTTCCGAATTGCGCGCGGCCCGATGTAATTGCGACGAAACAGAGGAGAAGAAATGGAGGAGGTTTCGCGAGGAAAGGAAACCGGCGCGGCGGGCGGCCTCCTCCTCCGGTTTCTCTGCCTGCTCGCCAACCCCCCCTCCCGCCCCGTCTGCCCCCGCTCGATCAGAAAGGTCCAGCAGCGTGTCCAGAGGCAGAATGGGTGGAGGTGGACCGGTACTCCACTCCGTGGATCACGGGGGCGGGAGGGGAAGGCTATCGAGCAACGGGAGGGGAGGCTTGGCCGGAGTAATGGAAGCTGGAGTAGATATTGTATGGCATTACCGGACGAACTTTCTGCGGAGAACATTGCGATATTGGTTTCGAAGAGCCGGGCTGCCTGCCCGGCCAGAATTTCTCTCCCTTTCTCCCTTTCTCTGTTCCCGGTGTTCTCTCTCTCTCTCTCTCTCTCTCTATCCCTCGCTTCCTGCTTTCCCTGTTGTCCTACGGCCCCGGTTTTTCCAGCTCCTCTTTCCTGTTTCGTTCGCGGAAGAAAGGAAACGATTGGAACGAGCCGGGGGGAGAGGTTTAAGGGTTGGCTTCGCGGGAGTCGACTGTTTCGCCGCAAGCTCGTTGCCTCGAGCTTGCGAATTTCAGGACGAATTTGGTGTATCGGAATGCGGGCTGTTTTGATACCGCTGCTATTTTCCTGCTATTTGTTTGTCTCGTTCTCTTCTTTTTCTTCTTTCTCGCGTACGGTCGGTTTCAGTTGCGGCGCTCCTTCTTCGCTTGGTTCAGCGTGGCATAACGAAGGAAACTTTGGAAAGCTTTGCTACGATGTGAATCGTTCTGCATTCCCGTGTCTCAGAGATGTTCCACTCGCGGGTGACGTTTTTTGAAGATTCTGTGACCAAGGAATTGGTCGGCGAGGAAAGGCGTCAAGAATTTGTAGAGGTATCGGTACGCGGAATGTTCGGATACGTAGATGTTGACAATGCTCCATCATGTAGAAATGTACACGCTGTTCCATGCACTCTAACGGGAAGATCTAGTTCGACAAATTCCGACGAGCTCTTTCGGGGGCAGAAATCGAATGGCGATGGGTTTGCTTTGTTTTCAAGATTCTACACGACTAGGAGGAACGATCGACGATCGCTCGTCAATGAGCGCGGAACAGCAAATACGTTATACATATACCAACTGTCCAGCAATAACAGGGGCCCAATCAATAAAGATAATAGCTGAACTAAACGAGCACACTTGGTGATGTATACAAAGTCGTAATCTTTGCAATTTGTTGCGCGGCGAGAGTGAAATTAACAACTACCGCAAATATGTCAGGCACAACTAATTGGCCGATTTGCATATAATTATACCCATCCGTTGAGATCGAGCACATGATGCAGTTTTTAATGCGGAGCGAGCAACCCGTAAAATGTTCAATTTTCTGTTCTCCCGTAGACCTTCAAACTGTGCAAATTTGATGGCACGTCGCCCAATTACCATGTTTCATCATTATCCTCGCGGTAAGGATATGATTACTTCATGCTTTATTACTCAAATACGTGTGCTACTTGACATCATCGTCCTGAATAATTAATATCCCAACCCGTTCGGGCGAGTATTAATTAGATGCGT
The DNA here is from genome assembly GCA_948146005.1 of Nomada fucata. Classification (NCBI taxonomy): domain Eukaryota; kingdom Metazoa; phylum Arthropoda; class Insecta; order Hymenoptera; family Apidae; genus Nomada; species Nomada fucata. The sequence goes on from OX411275.1 coordinate 15,026,534, forward strand.
CGATGCTTCGCCGAGCAACTTTTCTTCAAGATTTCGGGACGATTTCGGGCCCAGACGCTACGTCACACGAATATTGCGCAACGGGCAAAGAGGACTCGTTGAAAGCGACAGAAACCATTTTCCCGTTGGCGTCCGGCAACGACGGGAAGAAAGTACTTGATACTGATTCCTTTCGTGCAAAAACAGAAACTGAAAAAATGGACACTCTGGTTTATTAATTGTACGCCGTGCATCGCGACATCCGTCATCGTCACGAACTATTCGTACCTCCATTTCGAGCGCGTAAGGCTAATAAGAATTCGGCGGATTGTAATCAGAATATAATTGTATTGTACAATGCTATCGTGAATCGTTGAACAAGCAACATTTGAAGGATTGCATCGACGAAACAGTTCAGATCGTTTCGGTAAGTTCATAAAACTGAGAACCTCTGTCGGGGTGGAGACGTTCTTATCGCGATGTGCAACGGCAAAAGTCGCAGGAGTCGACATTCTCGTAGACAGTTACAGTGCACCGAGGCACGTCAGGTTTCTGAAGCAGGGCCCCTTCTTTCTTGCCGCATTGTAACCATTGTTCAACGTTCGACTGCCAATACGTCGTTCCATTGTGCCCGTGCCACCAGGCAGATATCTATTTCCGGTACCCGTGCGCTTTTCGTGTTACGCACCTCTGACTTTTAAGCGATCGCCTATCGTGCCGCTGCAGGTGCACCCGCCTGGGAACGACGGACCGAAAGGAAAATATCACGATAAGTTCCCGCTATCGTGCAACTTCTCTGTCCGACACGAAATATGTTCTCGTCTCCCAATAATGGTAATTTTCCAGCAATTTTATGAACACCTCGTGCCACAAGCATTCTAGCAATTTTTCGACAATTCGAAAAGGACCGTCCATCCGTCAGAACGATGCGATTATTAATCGCACAATCGAACGAAATATTAATCGTGCATTTGATAACGATGCAACCGCTGAACGCACAGTGGACAATTCGTTACAACGATTTAGGAATCGACGCTCAAGACCGGTCTTCGATGATTCATAACGAACGATTATAGAAATTCGGAATGCAGAAGGTCCGTGAAGGCGACAAACATCGCGCCCAAGAGCCGCGATTCATCTCGGGACGACCGAACTTTTGTTCAACCGAATATGCAACTGCAATTAACTAGCCGCTATTGTGCTCGCGTGATTAGTTGCGCAAAGAAAGTGAAACGGGATTAGCAACATACGAGTACGTATTATACGTGACCCGTTTCAAACGTTAATTACCGACGCTGAGAGCCGAATTCTCCAAAAGTTCGCAATACAACATATTCCGCGTTACATCGACGATCGCGATCATTTCTTTCAAATTGGGGTTAACGACTAATCGGCGGTCCCCGTCGAGCGCGAGCCGCAAATCGTTTCCACGGCTCAACGGGAAACGCGAAAGGAACCTCTGCCCCCGCGTTTCAAACAAAATGACAAAACGATGGCAGAACTAAAATTTGCTTATCAGAGTGCGAAGAAGAGATCGTTCACTCCCCGCTTGGCGAATCCTGAAAGAACCGAGCACTCGACGTTTAAGCGGCTCGACGCCGCGGAAGCGAGAGGAGCGTAGGCTGAATGCCGCGGGTTCTAACGAATCACGCGCACGCACGCGGTTGCTCGGTTTTTTTTTTCCAATGAAGGAACGCGTTATCGTCTCATTAGCCCCGGCGATCGCAAATTAATTCACCGGCCCCGACAACGCCCAATTAACGCATATGAAGCGTGAAGATAGCGATCGAGCTTCCTCGATTAAAGGGGAACGCGATGGTCCTGGTCGCGTGACGTATCGACGTCGGCGCCGTTAGTAACGGCTGGTTTGATCCTTTCCGCGAAGTCGAATGGCGCCGCTTCCTCTCGAAAATATCGTTGGTTCAGCGGCCGGAACGGCCGTAGGTTGTTGACTCGATTGTCACCAGCTCCTTTTACCGAACCAGGCTAGGATGCCGATTTCTGGCGTCGTTCTAGCGCCGCGGGTGTTCCGCTGTGCTGGCCACGTCCTCGGAATACTTGAACGACCGAACCAGATACGGGAACACACGCTGGGGAACGATAATGGATAAGGGAACTTGGCCGACGTTTTTTTTTTTTGTAACCGCGCTTGGCGATGTACACGTGAAAATATAAATACTGGACGGGGGCCCCCGATTTTATTGTTAATATTGGTTGCCCTTTACAGGGAAGATATTGTTAACGCAATTTTTCGAAACCCCCTGATCGATATTGTATAGGTGATTTAACCGTTTAAGGTGGATTTAACGATGGGATTATTATTACATGATTATGTTTCGATAGGATTGTGTGCAGGTGTTTCTGGTGTCGATATGTGTAACTTTTTGTAAGTATTATGTAGTCCGATGTGGTCTGAAACTGTAATGTTTCCGTTATGACTTTTTATATGCCAGCAGGAAAGGGGTAAATGTTAAGATCGAATTGAACGGAAGTATGTACATAGTTCTGTGGAAGAATTCATTCGGTACGCTTTTGTGCGATATTTAACAGCGGAAAATGGTATATCGGAAATGGCGTTTAGGAAACTTGTAAAAACGTTTCGGGGGTTGTACGTTCATTGCAGCAGATATAAATATTTCTGCGAAATGTGCTGCTGCTCGTCAACATTATATTTTCGTATTGCGTGCTTCTTTGCTTCGTTTATCGTTCGTGTGCACAATTCTCACCAATACTTGTGAAATACCTGCGATAGCTACGTACTAATAGAATCGATTACTTTCATCAGGGATTTTTGAAGACAACGGAAAAGATGTTTGTCGGCGTGCAGATCGAACTTTACGTACATATCATATGCTTCAAAAGTGTTTAGTAACGTTTCATCATTATTCGAAGTCCAAATGATTTCATGTGGATCGGGTATTATCCTTTCCACTATCCATGGCGAATGAAAATAAAAAAACACTCCAATATCCAGAAATAAGAACTACCCCAGTGCACGCGTCACTTCGTTTCACATCTTTCCATTTCTGTTATAATATAACGCCACAGCAACAAATAAGGGGTTAAAATAATAATTCATTGGTCATCGTAGAATGGGCGAGTAAATAAAAAGAAAGAAAAGAAATAGTTTCAAAAAAGCTTCCCACGTGCCAACACACTTTTCACTGTTACATATCAATTGAACATTTTCAATCTGATGGAAAAATGTTGTACAACCGCCGCAGCGACCATTGCGAGCGGAGTTTCAACGACAGGCTGGTCGTCTGAATTTGTTTTGTTAGCGGGAAAAGCGGCGGTAAAATAAATCAAGAGGAATTATAGCTCCAAAACTCTCAGCGGGAGGAGCTTCGATATAATAAACTGCACGCGAAAACTCGTCCGATATTAATGTATCAGCGGCAGAAGTATTATAGAAGCGTACATTGCCGTCGCGTTTCGCCGGTTCACGGCGAGGAGAAAAAAATCATTTTCATCCTTGGATGCATCGATCGTCGTTGAAAAATGGAGTAATTGCAACATCGTCAAATTCGTTGGCCTTCCGTTCCCGGCGCAATTAACTTTTCAACCGTTTACCGGTCCACCGGACGGCGGGGAAAAAAATCAGCCACGGTTCCGCTGGGAATCATGTTCCTTTTTTTTCGTTTTTTTTTCATTTTTATTTTTCGCCGAATAAAAATCGACAAAAGAACTCGAACGAGACCGGTTAACCGTCAACAATAACCCATCGAAATGGCCGGGAAAATTGCAAAATGCACGAAACTGCCTGTACACGCGAGTGATACGAACACACGCGCGGCTCGGGCTCGCCGGCTAGCACGGGGCTCGCGTGAAATGATGCACGGTGAACCGTGAATCACTTCCTACGTCGAAGCCGATGCCTGGATGATAGCCGTCGAGGTATCGCTGGCTCGACTGAAACGGCGAAGTTAATGAGATGTGCAAATGAATCGAGGTCTCGAGGGGCCCCCGACTCGCCGCGATAGGTGAAACAACGCGAGGAGGAAAATAAAAAGGGGCACAACCGGCCGATATTTGCTGAAACTTTGCGCGAGCTGTCGTGGGAGGAGTGCTGGCTTTGTTGGTGCCGCACGCGGCAGATTGGGATAAGGTGTAGTATTAATGTAGCAATCGACAGCGGCAATCAGATAAATCGTCTGCGACAAGTGCAGTATCGTTATGGACTTTTCATTTCGTTAATTGTTCCCGAAGCGCGGAAGGTATTGGTAGCGAATCATTGCTCTTAATATAGGTATGATATTGGTACTGATATTTGCAAGTTTTGGCAATTCCAGAAACTCTCCTGTTATGCCATTCTTGGTAAAATGTATAGAGTACGGTGCTTATTGGAATATTGAGCAGCCACGACAGATCGGATCAATCCTTTTCCTTTTGATTTTAATTAACTTGTATAATCAGGAATATAAATTTAGAAGAGATAGAATATTTATATTCGATTCTAATATTTGAATATTTCACTGATATACTTGTTTCCTGTTCTTTCACATAGTATGATAATATCGTAACATTTATTGCCCAAAATTGCTTGATTTTCCCTCCCCTACATCAATTACCTGAAAAATCACGCCGAATCATAAGTTTGTGTAGCGCTCGCATTGATTGTTAGAGGTGTATGCCATTGGTGATATCTCTTGCAACTTATTATGCATATTATGCAAGATTCTGTATGACTCATGAACTTTTGTGAAACAGAATGATGAAACGTACAGCCTTTGATGTCAGTGTTTATACTGATCATATCTATTTGCATATTACATTTGTACTAGATTAATATTTTCCAAAAATATGCGACGTTAACATTACGATACTAAAAGTAGCCAGAAATGTCTTCTATGCCCTTCGTTACTTGTCGGCTATATACAGATCAGGGCTTAGGCTATATCTAGACAAATTTGGGAATGTGGACATAATATATAGCGTTAACTATATACATATATAGTTTTTACAAAAAGCGGAAACATGTTTGATCAATTTTGAGAAAGTTTGTATGGCTACTGTATTATTATAATTGGACTGCTTTTTACAAGTGGGCACACTAAGTTGTACCAGGACAAGTGGTGCACACGTGTTTCTCAGAATGTTAATTATTAGCATGCGTATAGAGTGCTTGACTGAAAAGAATTGTACGCCACTCTTAAATGTTAATTTTCCCTTCTCGAGCTCGTGTATACTCTTAAATTAATGTAACCGTACTTGAAACTACGTATTTTACATGTGCTACCCGATGGGTGCAGTGAAAACAGAATTTGGATGATCCTCTCTGTGTATTTTATGTATTTTATATTTAAAAGTTATCTGAATGTTGCATATTAATATTTTTTAATTCTATTGTACTTTGTTCGCTAATCGTTCTCTGCTGAAACCCGTATTAGTGCCGTTCGAATAATATTGTACATTAACATTTGTTCTTCTAGCTCAAGGATCGAAAATTTTCAGTCAATATTATTTCAGAAACTCTTTTACAATAATAGATCGTGAGATTCGTAATATTGTAGTACACATAGTATTGAGAATATATTCTGTTTCAATTCTCTCTTAGCTTGTATGGAGCAGAGTAGCAAATTCTGGGATAGTGTACGTAACAATAGGGCTATATTTAAGAATCTAGGAAAACAATATATGAAACACGGTTATCTACTGCCGCACACGTTCACTTCGAGATCGTGCATGAATGTTACAGACGTAGTATGTAATTGAAACAACTTTTAATTCGGTTTATATGATAATATTGTATCTATTGTCAAGCGTTACTTATGTGAGCAGCAATTTCGCATATGATGCAATTTATCTTTCTTCAATCTTACTTCAATATCGTCAATTATTTATAATCTTAGAAATTTAAAACTGCTCTTAACTGAAGCGCAAATATGAGGCCGAATGCCCGTCGAAGTCTTTTATCTGTTGCGATTGATTTAGCAAGAACGGCACTCGGCAAACAAAATGGTGTTCCATATTTGGCTGCTTTCCTCTACGTGTGTAAGAGTCCTGACAAATTGGTTCTCCTTGGCGAAGGCATAACCCTCGAGAAACGCTCTCCACTTTTAGGGGTACCCTCTAGAAAGTGCATGAATAGAAAAGACAGTCTGTAGTTTGTCACAAATGTTCCAACGGGAAGTTCACTTCTTTTTATATTTCCTAGTACTCAATTCACCTCCAGTATTGCATTTTATTTATTTCAAAAAGCGGGCATCCCGTGCAAGTTCGAAACGCGTGCTCCTGACTTCCCCCCTGAACTACGAATTTCATTCAAGTTAGAATGACACTCGTGAGCCTCGCTTGCTCCGACAAAGAAGCAAGCATGTTACTGAAGAAATACAAATTTTGGAGGTACGTACATTTATTTTCAAGATGACCAATCACTACTGACTCTGACTTAATATTCGTTACTCTCAAACCCGATTGAAATCACATAATCAGCTGAATAGAACAGTTTCTCCTAAAATTCCGAGTCAATCATAATGGGACGCAAATACATGCACGTTTGCAAATGTTCAATAGCAACCATCGTTCACCTTAGCCGGAAAAACGTCGGACGTCTTCCACTGGAAAAACCCGTTTCCACGCAAAAACGAAAAAAAAAGTAACGAATAGCCGACTAGCAAAGACATGAAATTTTTTATACCTTTATATCGTGAACAAGGAGCCGGTCGATTCGCGTGACATCACGCCGATCGATCGTTAACGACTCCAAAACGATCGGACCGTCGCGAAGGGTTCGTGGAAACGTTTCGATGAAAACGGGCCACGATCACGGGAATCGACGTGCCCCACAAAGGGAGCCACCTTGCACGCTGGTCCTAATTGTCTGGGGAGAGCCAGGTGGGACTTGCAGTCTCTTCCTGTCCGTTCATCAAACTGTCATTCGTCGACAGGCTCGAGGAAGACGTAGCCGTCCGTCCACGGCAGGAATTCCTCGACACGGAATCGACTGATCGTTAACCACGGAAATTATGTATGCATGAGCACGCAGGAACAAAACAGAGACGCGGCGGAATATTGTTTTAACATTCCCGCTTCGAACGCCTCGCTCGACGAGTCTGCACACCGAAAGGGTTACAGATACGGTTTGAAAGTGTGGCCCCCGCGGAAACGCGTGTGAAAATTGACCACGGGCCACGTGATAATGCCACCGGAAGATAGAACGAAAGGCTCCTTCGTCTTCGTGCCGTCCTTCGTCGTGGCTACATTTCTTCCTCGCTGTTTGCGCAATTCCTTATATTCTGCGCCGTTCTCGATGTTTCGTTTTAACGTGCACGCGATTCGGTAGCTTTTACTTATATCCCCTGGTAGCTTCGCGTTCGAACCAGAGCGAGTGAGTATTTTGTTATCAACTTCATCGCGCATTACGAACATCTTTGCATTCCAACGCAATATGTACAGATTTACCTTTCCTTGAACAATTATTGCCAATTTGTAATCAACTTTCCAGCGTATGGTTTATGCTTTGACAGTAGGTATCCTTCAATGAAGGATTTATCGTTTGGGCGTCTCGTATTTCATGTATAGGTATATATTTCTTATTTTCACAAACGCTGTTTCCATTGTTATTCAAAATATCAGAGCACCAGTCTTTCCCCGGCAATCTACAAGTTCTATCGTTCGCCGAGCTCTTTCGCTCAACCGACACGTTCACTTTGCATACTTAATTGGAGCGTGACAAATCATCCGAACGACATTACGCGGTTCTAATTCTTCCCCGATTCCTTCGGAAGTGTAAACGAAAAAGTGTTAGCTATCGCCATGGAGACGCGTGGATATCCTGACTACGCAAAAGTATTATCGCAACCATTGAAACCTTTGCGAATCGTCATGAATTTCAATGGCAAGGTATCTCCGACCGTAACGAAACGTAATATCGAGTCCATTTCGTATAGAGTACCGTAATGCCACATTTCTGTCACAACTTTTGTCCTCCTATCATTCGCCTGTTCAATACAAAGATGCTCGGTGAACACACTCCGCGGCGCGTCATATCGTGCGTGTATTTACTGAAATCGAGGAGGGGAGAAAATGATTATTTTCCGTGGGCAAACAGACGTAATTTCCTGCAAGACAGGTACCTACGTACGCCCGTTTCGATGGCATCTTAGCTACTCTCTGTTCGTTACTTCCTTTCGATTATCTTGCACCGTCCTCTATTAATCAGCCCCAACACTGGCGTTCTTAATTACGTGCACGTAGATTGACCATAAAGATCGCTTAGTCCCAGTCGATTCTTCGATGAAAGGAGACCGAGGGCATTCAGCAAACAAGGGTACAAGGAACAAGGACACCGGGTAAGAGGTCGTTTCACTTCGAGGTGATGTTAAGAGCGTTTAATAAATCCCCCAGATCGATTTCATCCCGAAAGCGCTCTTTGTAATCCACGCATTGACCAGGTTCGATCGCACGAAAAATAGTTTCACGGAAAAGTTGCATTGGTTAGAGAATTATGCCACTTGGTATTTCTATTTCAAGCTCGGTTTCTACTTTAATGCGTTGTGCATTTACCATTCAGTTGCGTGATATTTAATAATAATCAACCGTACGGGATAAAATGTAAAATCGTTCTAGATAATATCTAAATAAACTCTTCTAACATAGAAGGAAGAGAATGGAAACGGATTGCACGCGAGGCTCGATATTTGTACTTGCGCGAATTCAATTTCGAAATAAGCTCCGCAGCCTTCAGCGGGGCCGAAATTCCTCCGCGCCCAAAATTCTAACGTCCGTACAAATTTCCCATCGACGAAATTCGGCAAAAATATTAACTCGAGCTGTTGAATTAAACAGCCGAAAACCGCGTTTCGTTACAGACACCGCTGTTTGTATATCTGATATATGCGGCAAACAAAGAAGGATAATTATTAGACTGTTATTGCGTCATTTTACACTTTCACTCATGAAGCAACGGTTACTCGGCTGCCACTTCTTCCTCTACAATGCTGAATACGATGGAATCACATTTCTTAACCGATCAGCTTTTCTTCCTGCTTCTGTTGTATCCAAGTTACATTAACACGGCCATAACACTAATAATTATTCCCACTCCCCCCTGCATCCACTTTTGTTCCCGAGCCGCAGCAGAAATCGATCTACGCGTAAAGCGTTCAGCATTAACGGGCCCAACTTGCCGTCTCTCAGTCGAGACGTCGCGCAACATTTTGATAACCATTTCGACTGACTATCTCGGAGCCGAAATGAGGAGGCATTTGCGCGTATCCGCCGATGCCGCACGGCAGGTCCCTCAAGGATACCTAAATGCCCTCCCCGTTCGCTTGGTGCGCGACGAGTTTACGAGCAGCAGCAGTCTTTTATCGAAAGACCCGTCTCCGACGGAATAGAAAAGATATTAGGCGAACGTTCTGCCGGCGAACGGCGCTATAGACAGTCATATCCGGCTGGCACCGGCAATTAATAACTTGCCAGGGCCTATTAATGCCATTGTTCAGAGACGCGTGACGGCGGTGCACGTGTGTGCGTGCGCGCGTGGACGCAGCTCGGTCCAATTCCGCGCGTGGGCCCCGCGAGGGCACACGGATGGACAGGTGCTGCCACCTAGCACCCGCGCACAATCGGCCCACCGATCTGCCGATCGATCCGATCCAACCGCCTGGCCCACGGAGAACGCAACGAGATTTCAATCGACTTCACGAATCCCCACGCGCACCTGGTACACTTTTCTTTCGCGTCAGCTCAACGAAATCCTTTACGGAATATGCCCTCTTCTCTTTTTCGCGCTTTTCCCTTTTCTCGTTCACTCTGAGTTCAGTGAAGGTTGCTCGGATTAAGTTTGAACCTTTAACCCCTTCGAGCACCGTGTCGACACGTCGCACGGACCGCGAATTTATCGCACGCGGCTGACGATCGCCATACTTTGCACTGACCAGGCGGCGTCCTTATTTCCACCCGCTTCCTCGTCCATTCGAGGCAAAGAAACCGCGGCCCCTGCGGGATACGAAGATCGTTCTTGAAAATAACGTTAAAATACCGAAGCGCATAAGATATTCTAGGATCGGGACACGAAGAATGCCTCCGTCCGTCTGGACAGAAAAGTGAATCTTGTTTCCCGTGCTTGAAAGGATAATGATTGAATATGGGGAAGAGAATTATTATTGCATGGAGGATTTGCCTTGAATGTAGTTACACCAGCACAGTTTTTGACAGGACGAACGGGATTTTCGTGTCGCTTCAATGCTTATTCAATTACTTACGATGTAATCCTGCAAACGGTAACGAAACTTATTTCATCGCGTGCACAACGTGTACACTTCTTGAACGAAATCCTAGTACACTATTATATATGGCCCTACTCTCATTTACACCTGTTCCCGTCGTATCATGCTAGTTTGCTATATTGTCCAGTCGAACTTTTAATTCTTCAATTTTTATTTATGGCATTCTATTTACTCCGCGTTGGTACAGAGCCTCGTACGTATTCTCAATTACAGGGGGCGTGATTAAACTTACGATAAGCGATATTGAAACTATGGCAGAGGCAAGCAGTCTTGGAGATTCGTGTCTCACCTTATCAAGAAATTGATATACAATTTGCAGCGCTGCCACTGGACTGGATGCAATAAAATACATCTTAATGAACTGTAGTCATTGACGTTTTGGGCCCCATCTTCATCGATGTAATGAAATACTATTGGCAAACCAAGATGCGTAAGAAACTGCTCCCGTTGCAGTTCAATACTTTTAACCTGAAAGTAACAAAATGAGGAATGCGTACAAGCGCGACGACACTTTCGAAGTTCCGGTTTGCGGAGTTTCGAAAATTCCAAAGTATTTGCCGAATTACGGCCGGCCACTTTGCCGAACCGGTTTTGTTAAGAAAACGAGGGCACGTTGATTAAATAGTAACGCGTAATTGCAAATTAACATAAACGTTGGTGTCAAGGGGACCAACCCCCTATTGCGATTGTTCCGGTGACGATAATCGAAGGTGGAACAGTAGGGCCGATCCATCAGGCCGTAGTCAAACGTCATGCTCATGTGCCGGTGAAAGATAACGACCCATAGGGGACACGTACCTGTTTCGAGAATGCTGGAAATTTTATGGTTTCTCGGGGAAACGAACGCAGAATTTTGATTAAAAACTGAATTTGGATATGTTCATAGGAACATTACTGGAGATTCAATATTAACCTCTGTTCTTTGATATCCGTGCCATGCCGCGCCACTAATAAAACAGTCTAATAAAACAGAAATATCCGATATTGTCTAAAATATTTAATCATCATTGCTGTCTACATATAGTGATATTACCAAAATATTATACTATGCTAAAGCCTCGTATGCAATTAACTCTAGGTACAGAATTTATAAATGCACCAGAATCGAGATATTTGGGATCACATTGGCTCAATCTTAAAAATTCACAGAAACCAAACGCAGAATAAGAAATGTAGCTTAATTGATAGCTGTGCCCTAATATTGTAATATTTCATGGAACTTCCAGCGCGGCAGGTGAGAGGTAATTAATTTTTTCTTCGTACATATAGTACATTGACATACATATCAAGAAATGCCAGAAGAATATTTCTAACCCGTTTCTGGGCAAAATTTACCCCACTTTCTCCAAGATAACATTAACCGAGACTGAATAAATAATTGCTTGTGCCCACTTACGCCGTTAAGTATATTTCAGCGGCATCTCGGAGTGTTTAATTAAAATTTAACGGCCGGTAATATTTGGGCTAAATGATTATAACTTGTTCGTGAAAACGTGGTTCCTCTCCAAGGTGCTCTACCTTCTCGATTCGTTGTTTCACGACGTGACGCTAGATACAGCATAGAGCATTCAGTGCAGCATCAAGGAGCAATATGAGATGAGACGTAAGATACCAAAAGGGGTACGATAACTCAGTTGGTAACACGATCACTCTCCCCCATTCACGGTATCAAGATCTTTTCAAAAACGTGTCACTGTACTACGCGCTGCCAATCGTGCATCTATTTCACCCTGTGTATACGCGTTGTACGCACCTACGTACGCGTCCAGTGAACTTTGTTCAGTGGAATACATGTATTTAGTGTTGCACATATTGTTGATTCGTTTCGTTATTATCACGTGTTTCGGACAATGAATGTACAGAGCGACACGCTTCAGTCAGTCGAAACGACTGGCATGCGAATATCGCACCGCGCAATGTTGACGGTTCGTTTGTTAGAATACTCTGCCAGCCAACGAGTTACTTACCATATGCTCTTCCACATAAAATTACCTTTGTAACTTCGATGTATCCAGACGGTTCATAGGATATTCCAAGTTTCCTCTTCCCTACGCATCGATTATTTAAAAACTTATTGATAAAGCCTGTCTCTCCCGCTCGTTGTATATAGTATCGGCCACATACATTATGTATATATATATATATACATACACGAGGACCGCTCGCGTTTCTCAGTATGTTATTGACAATTATATATTGACAATTCCGTCCGGCTTTTATTTTGTGCTATATAGACTTCGATAGTGCAAACTACGGAAATCGGAGTTGCATAATTGAAATTTCTAACAGATGTCGTACTTTTGCACAATTGCACATATATGTAACCACCTCGAGACCGGGTGCACCGCGAAACGGAAATTTCTAGTCGAACCGAGTGTTTTGGCCGGTGCCGTATGTCCAGTATCCAAGAGTGTTCCCGGTGGATCTACGAGCATTCCATCCGAGCCTAATCGGACGGCGGAGGCGAAATTCCAATCGCGGGAGGTCAGTTTTCGGCGCGCGCGGCGCCGGGAGCTGAGCAGATTATCAGGCTGCAGCAGAACGAAACGAAATCGTCGGTTGATTCGAAATCAAGATCGTAAAATCCCCGGCTTCCGTTCACACCGAACGGGCCCGCTTTTCTTCTCTCTGTTTCGCCGAACGGCCAATAAATCTGGATCCGGTCGTCCGGATCGTGTGTGCGGCTACTAAGGCGCTTACACTTACGCGTTCTTTTCGCCGTTCCTCTCGTCCCCCGGATGGCTGGTTCTTTCGTTTCCTACGCCATGGTTCCCATCGAGCCAGCCCGGGCTCACCCTTCGTCCTGGCCCGCAACAAAACTCGAATCTAACTTATTTACATATCACCGACGATGCCGTGGAATTACCATATCCGCGTGTATATATGCGTATATACACGATGCACAACACGGCCGAAAGGAGACGAAAAGAAGGTTACACGGGGAGGAAAGAAGAGGAGGAACAGACTGACAATGAGTTGGGTGGAAAGGGTGCGCGAAGAAAGGCGGGGACGGTGCGTAGTGTACAGCGAGCGAAGAACGGGGGAAATGAAAAGCGAGGAAATGAGGAATTGCTCGAAAGGCGAAGGTGCTTTTTCAGGGAAAACGATTCGGAGACAGAGAATAGGATTATTTGAGAGATAAGGAAGTTTCGGGGCAGAGGAATTGAAAACCTGGCAGGCTGGGTGGGGTAGAAAGAGGGGCACGCGGAAGATGAACCAATTGGATAAAACACTTTTTCCGGGGCAAGGAGATAGGACGAATTAGAAAGGGGAATTGAACATATCTGATTACATTCTTCGCGTAATACGCACGGATTTATGTAATTGTCTGTTTACGGCGGGTAATTTGCAATCGCACGAATCGCACCTACACTGGTTTCTCGCGCAAGGTGTATCGTATTGGACGTGATGCAATTTTTCGTTCGTCCTTTACCCGTCGCGCTCGCCATTGCGATCCGCCTTTCAAGCTCACAAAATCAACGTTAACGCCGTAAATCGCTAATCAATCTTTTCACCGTCGACGATCGCCTCAGATGTTCCACAATTTTAATTATCCGATATAATCTTGTATAACGCCGTCAGTTCACATCGGGGATACAATAGCAAAGCTGAGACAATTACGTTGGAAGAAAAAACGGACAAAGCACGTGTGCATTAAAAAAAAAAAAAGAAAACGGACACTCGGACAAAGCAGAAGAAGGAGTACGCATGCAGATTCTATAGGCTGGCCCACGGTGGTTACGACCGTGAGGGGGAGGCTGTCGGCCGATAAAGCTGGCGTGTACGAACTCATAGGCGATGTGTGCAAACGTAGATCGTATGACACGTACGAGGAGCTCAGAAGGTCACGCGTGTATTCTCATACGGATGGTTACCTCTCCTTTATCGGGCCAGGTGAAGGGGCCCGGCCAAGGTCGGGTTCCGTTCCTACGTCTCTCGATCGTTGCGAGGGGTTGCGGATCGCTGATCACGCATTAGCATTGCGCCAGCCCAACTTCGTGTCTTCGAGTGCTCGCGATCGGGTACAGGAAGGGTTAAGTTTTTTTGTCGTTTCTTCCATTTTTTGTAGGAAAAGCCGATGGGCAATACTGGTTTCGCAGGGGGAGGGGATCGCTCGGGGGACTTTACCGTCGCGGCGGATTTCTTGGTTCTGAAATTCCAAGATATCGTTTGGCGGGGAACAGGTGGAGTATTAAGAGAAGTTGGTTTACGCGGATCATTTGAAGGGATTGAAATAATGACGGCTGCGTTCTTATTCTAATGAAAGTGCACCGAATCGTTTGTCGTTGAGTATAATTCGTTCGTGATATAGATTTAATTCGACGTTCGTTTCCGTATTTCAGGATAACGTGCCCGATAGTGTCTACCTGTTTTAGGAAGTGGCCAAATATAAATGAAATAAATAGAATAATATGAGCAACTGTCAGGAACGAAGGAATGGCTGTATTTCAAACAAATACGCCTGACCGAAACGGGGAAAACAGTTTTCTTGTACAGTGTAATCTTTTTACAATATCTGTTAATCCTTTTTCCTTCGAAAGTGCCGTTACTCGTGCCCTCTTGCTATATATCTCCAAAACGATAAGATCGAATCTTTCGTGACTTATCTTCACACAGGTCAAGAAATCAAACGGTCTAGTTCTAAGCAAGCCAGCATTCCGTTTTTTGGAAAAGGGAGCCAGGGGTCGATTGTTCAATTTCCCAAAGGGGGAACAGGTTTTCCATCCACGAAAGTGTTTCTACCTGTCGTCTTTGTTGCAGCCAGCTACGGCTCACGTTTCCAGTCGCAGGACGCCCCGTGGACGAAGAAGAACAGCCTGAATGGGTATCACTTTCCGTGGCTGGCGCACGTAGCTTCTTCCACGGCGAGCACAATGGAAGACGTCCGAGCTACCTGCAACGACTTTCCTCGGACTCGATTCCAGGCATTGATCTGAACTCGCAACAGTGACAACTGAGTCATGCGACCGATCTTTTCACTGGTGACAGCCTTAACGCGCTCACAAATGTGTCTCGGACGGGAGAACACTTTTTATTCGACGAAGATTCAATCGGGTGTTGATCGAAGAAATTTCACTCCTTTCTTCCGCACCACTCTATATCACTGTCTATCCTATTCAGGCTGCTCTTATTCTGTTTTTGAAGAAAATTCGACTTGCTCCAATTTCGATTGTAGAACTTACGAGAGACGGACAATGTACAGGGTGAGATCAAGCGAGTGGTACATGCATGGGAGGGGGTGGTTCTAGATGCAATAATAAGTAGAAAAAGTGGAGTAGCATTTTTTCGTTCGAGACCTCGTTCTCGAGAAACTCGTGTTGGGGAATTGCATCGAGTGCGAACTAGGCTCGAATCTCCAATCTTACGTGTATAATAATAAATAAGAGATGCCAATTTAAATGTAATCCTACGTGCACGAATAAAGAGCCATGGTTCGATTCAGCATTACTTTGATACGCCGATTAATCGAAAGCTTGTATTATTTTTTTATTTTTTTCATTTCTCATCATTTCTTTAATGCCGCTACACAAGAAGAAGTCCAGTTTTCAAGTTCGATTTTCTCGAAAATGATAATCGATGTATAAAATGTCTCAAAGCCTCTCATGTATTCCATATCCAATTTACAATATTGTGTATTTACCCACAGTGAAAATTGTGTCGCAAAGATTGTGACAGATTGATTCCGAATATCTCGTGCGAATACGTATTTTAAACATTGTATAATTAACTTAAAGGAAGCTTATTATCTTAAAACGTTGCTCAACGAAACTTGAAATAGAGTGACATGAAAAGGTTCTAGTATCGTTCTTGAATAATAAGAACCGCAACTTAACTGCTTGATCGCCCGATCCATCGAATAGCCGACCTATTAATCACTGAACAACGTAACATTTCGCGACCCCACCAAAGCTCCCAAATTTTCTACTCAACAAAATAACAATGGCGTCAATGCGAGTCCGCGCATCACAAACCGCGATAGAAGTATCCTTTCCGGATCTGCAATGGCGTCGAAAGGTAGGAGAATCGTGTACCGGCGTGATTGATCGTAATACTGGGTCGAAACCACCACTCGAGAATTCAAATCCGAATTGGTGAGAACGGGGCGAGCGACGTGAATCAAAATACATTTAGGAATTCCACAAAGGGAAAAAGTAGCATTATTCCTAGACGAGCAGCACAAAGGCATTAACAGTATTTTGCGCCCTTAATATATTATTCTTGTTCCTCTCTTTCCATCTTGCTGAAGCACCTTCTCCCTTCTTACCCCTTTCGCTCGGTCGCACCCCTCTCATGTCAATAGACAGACAGAAGAATATTCCCTTTTCGATTGAGATCGCCTTCGACGAGATGCAAATTTCCGCATGCAAATCAGCGGGTATGCAAATATGGCCGAACATGTGTGCCCCGTCCCGTCTTCCCGGACCCTTTTTCCGGCCGAAGATCATCGGAATTTGCATATCTTGGATATTTCCTCTCATTGTATCGGGGCTATTGTACAGCGATCCTCCCGTGAATCCGAACCATTAATCCGAATATCGCTTTGAATCGAACTGCTGGCACGATTGACAGATAGCCTTGAGTGTTCCCAGGAGAATCTGCCACGAGAGAACACCGTCTTCCGGTTTCTTCGACGCAGGATGCTGCCCGGGGTTCGATGAAACGAGGCTTTGAATCACCAACGTGTTGGGGTTGCGAACGCGTTTGGACAGGGTGAGAACAGGAAGAGTGGATGCGGTGGGCGTGCGATTGCTCGTGCTGTTTTTAGAATTATTATTGTACGTCGTCGAGACTTCATCGCGGATCAGCAGATTTTCTACTAGCTACCTAATACCGCACCGAAACGACGGTCAGTGTGAAAGTCCCTCTTCTCCACTTTCGAACGCCTCAAACGTGCCGGCTTTGATTCTCGCATTAATTACGTTCATCGTCGTCGGTATTACAATTTCCTTACTAACGGGCAGTAACTTACCTATGTACATTATTTGGACAGATTTTATATTGCCCCATTTTTTAGGAAAAGTATGCATAACGTGTTATAATTCGGTTCTAATCAAGAGCGGACGACAACATTCTTCAGCACAGATATAATCTTTACAATGTCATCGTTTTTTTTTGTGTTTCAAGTATTTAATTATTAGAATACGACGATCTGTATTCCGGCATTCCCTTCCCGAGCAACCAAAATTATTTGAGAAATTACGAACTTCGTACCTATAATCGTTACAATTACGAATGCTTGTTATTTGTTTATGTGTATACGCGCATATGTTAGACAAGGATACTTTACGATGATTTCAGCGTTCGAAACACAAAGGATCGTCCCACAGGAGATGTTCAATAACCAAACGAAAATGTCCGTCAGTAATGAGAGGGAAATCAAATTCAACCTCCGAACCATCGTGACAATGGAGTCAATCTGGAACATTCAGGATTCAGCGGCGACGAAAAATGCTTTTTCTAAGCAGCCCAATATTTATGCCTCCGGAAAACAGCTGGCTGTTTAATAGCGACATAGATCAGACAGAAAGAAGAAACAGCGAACGTGAGAAAAAGGGTGCCGTCCTCCTCGGCTCGTCTGGCGTATCAAAATTACGGGACAATCGAAACCGTATCGAAACGAGGTCCAGAGAAGAAGAGGGAAGGAGAGAGGACACGAAAAGAAAGAGAAAGGGAGGAGTCTATTATTCTTTGAACGCGATCGTACCGGAGTCGTCATTGTCTGAAACCAGTTCGTGCTGATGCCTCTTTGCATACCCACTCCTTCGTCGAATCGTAATTATTGGTCGACGCGCATTGATTATTAAACAGCTTATTATAGTGTCCCCCGGGCCATGATCTTCCGCCTGAACACGGCACGAAGGAAAAAGAAAGGATCGTTGCAGTGCGATCGTTGCGAATAATCTGAATTGAAAATCGTGCGAGCCGGAATTAATAAAAAGTATAACGTAACGGACGCGCGATCGAACGATTCTTTTTACTTACGTTGGAAGCGGCGGAGGGGTGTTTTTGTAGGCACGATGTTTGCTGGTTGCTATCGTCAGTTAGCGACTATGTGATTTCGATTCGCGCAGGTATGGTTCGTAATATACCTACATATATCGCGGAATGTCGGAACATGTGCCCGCCTTTAATTTTAATCAAGGTGCCACCGATCGTTCTCGGGCCATTCAGGTTGCACAAAGTGGGATTATTTTCTCGAAAAAGTTCCGCAAGATTTGAATGTCTCATGCCTGGAATATTAAAAGCAAGTTTATAGTTATAACAACTTCCTTCGAACGTTCGGGAAAAGTATGCATTCGAACAATTCGATTTGGAAAATACGTGTCCTCGCCTCGAAGCGATAGGATGGGGGATAAATCGAATCGCGCAATGCGTAATAGTCGCGAAGAAATAGTTTGTAACTTAATCGGATCACATGGTTCCGATGGTGGTTGAACGGTGATGGGAGGAGTTGCGGCGCGATCGTTTTGCAATGTTGCTGAAATAATTGCTCGAAAACGATTCCGCTCGCGACGAGATAGACGCTGAATTCCTCTTCGCTCTGAATTAATCTCGGCCGGAATGCGATCCCCACACCTACCTACCCCATTGCCCCCATGGACGCTGGACTTTCATCACGAATGGCTTCTAGGGGGGATGCAATTGTCCGCATTGCCGAGTCGATGCGCTTTCCAGCATGCGGCTCGCATTCGTGGAAAAATTCCCGCGACTTCCGGTCAATATTGCGCTCATTCTTCACGACTTGCCGGTCAAAAGATGCGTTTATGAACTTCTCGAGCACCGTGCTCCTTTCGCGAAACCCCGAACGACTATTGACGCCACAGTTCTTTCCAATCGAGCTTCTCGCTATCCAGTCATTTCTATTATCAAAGCGTTTGGGCGATTCTAGTATTTAGAAACAAGTCGAGGGACTTGCTTCCGATGAAATGGAATTTTTTTTTTACTGAAACACAGTTCAGTGCTGGATCATTTGATTGCGAAATTATTATTAAGGCACGTTGAGTATAATTTAACGATACAGCATTGCAGGAGCATATCACCTGTGGGTTACAGAATTGTGAGTTCGTTATCCGCAGCGGTTATTGAATTTTGTTCCGGGGAAGAAGTGCAAGATAAACAAAGCTGCAAAAATACATTAAGAATGCAGAGTAACGTTTGGTTTTGCGGGCTGAACTTTGCTATTTTAGTCAGCGATCGAAATACCGTTTTAATTACCTTCTAACACCGACAGTACGGCGATAACGTGTATTTATCCATTAAACGACCAATGCATATTTTGAAGTTCGTCCGTTACTGAGTTACCGCGTGCTCCATATTAATTACAACGATAACGAACAATGATTGCCCGGTTTACTCTATGGAAAATCAAACGCACGTTAAGTAAGAACCGGCAAGGATTTGAAAAGTTCGCAAACTCTTGAATTGACCCAGCGTATCAAGATGACACGCTAGCTGGCGGTGCGCCGTTTAGGAATATGGACGATATTCGACGAATGTTATTCGAGTTCGTGCACTCCAATGTTTACTTTTCGCGCATTGTTTTACAAGCGACGAATTGCGATGGCAAAGCGGCGCGTTGTGCAACCGAATGCAATTACCGTGCAAACAACACGGTTACGCGGTTGTTGCACGATGTTCAATTGTTATACAATATTTCGCTGAGAAAACAAACAAATAGACGATCGTACACGCTCATCGCGCATTACGAATCAATGTTGGTAACAAACATGTCGAGGAACGACATTTCTGATCGACGTGTTGCGACCATCATTGGTGACCCCGGTCAATTATTGCCGAGATATCTATTGTACACCACTGGTTGATGATGTATCGTACTTCACGTTTCTTACGCCAGATTTGATACGTCGTTTTTCGGTAACGCGTTTTCGAAGTACAATAAAGCGATGTTATTGGGTAATTTTTTAATTAAACGTATATTCATACCTTACTCGTTTACGCTAAATAAACTCGCAAAGAACTGATCCCCCGCTCCGTCATTAAAATATTCGTGCCACCGTTTAATACGTATATCCGCGACGTGAAATCGTGAAACGTCGCAAACCACTTTCCGACCCCATAGGTGAACCTCGATTAATCAATAAACAAAAAAGTCTTGATTCGAAACGAGTCGTATTAACCGACCGTGTTCCCAGTTCCCAGAACGTTGCTACCCTATGAACCTTCAGTACGCAAAAACGAGACCCAAAATCGAACAGTACCCTCCCTGTATCGTCAACGGGCGACGCAACATAAAAGCGGACGGATCGATAATTCGAGCACTGGCTGCGTTTTTCTTTTTCTTTTTTTTTTTTTGTCACTATTCGCGGCACCGTGATCGATGCTCGATGCTAATGAGCAGCGTCGAGTGACACTCTGCCCGTATGTTTATTAATCACGGGGTCCGTTTCCCATCTGGGAACCGGCCGGACTAGTTTTCAACCCCTTCTGGTATCGCTTTCACCGGGTTTTCGATCGATCTCGAATCCCCTTTTTCGAAACGACGCTTCGCGTTCCGCCGCGTTGGCGATCCCTTTGCACCGGCGTGCGTATACACGTGTGTATACGAACGCGAGCACAGACACACGTAGAAACGGAAATTAAGCGACCTCTTAGGAAACGTCTTAATTAATCCTCTGAAATGTCTATCGCGAATTGCTTCTTGCAGCGGCAATTAGGTGAGATTACGACGTTGCACAACAGGCCTGAGAACAGCGTTGCGGCAACGGCCGGGCTTGAATTTTGCTTATCGCGCGACAACGGACTCTTCGAGACCGTGTGCCTCTGGTGCCCGAAGGAAACTGCCACCCTCAGGAGTTTATTGACATTTTTCTGCAAACAGAGATGCACGATCGGGGTAACGCTTTGGTATGAAATTCGGCTGCGTTTAAACATTCATGGCCCGTCAACGAATACGGAATGTTAATTCCGCAATGGACGAAGTTGTGCAACGTTTACGTGAAAACTCTGCTTTCTCGGTACATGAAAGTGGTGTACCTGTACGATGTTCTTTAGCGCGACGCCTTATCTCGATTCGCACTGTCGCAGAGGAAAGCAACGCACGTAAATAAGGTCGAGTGTTTGGTAAAAATGGAAAATGCGGAAGGAATAAGTTTGATGCGACGTCTGTACCCTTTGAAGTTTCTAATGAAACGTTATGATTTAATGAGTTCGTGAACGACACGGGAACATGGAAATCAACTGCGTCGATACACTTGCAAAGTCCAGTTGCACTTCTATTTTTTTTTTAACACGATTGTACGATTTTTGCTGTATCCGTCGATTACAGCTGTGTGTGAATACAGTTTGCCAGGATAATTCTTTATCGAACTTCTCTTTGAATATTTGCAGAATGATCAATATATCCCTGATCAGCCGTGTGATTTATCCCGAAGCCATGGATTCTATTATTCTAGAAATATTCCTCTGCGATAGCTACTCTGGAAAAATTTGAGCTTCATTTTTACAACCGGGTTCCACTGCCGCCCATGTACTTCCACAGTACACTTACTCAGTATTTACCATTGCAATAAAGTAAATTTTTTTTCTCCCTGAGTGGGCAAATATTTGTGTAATAAAAAATGTCTAAATAAGGCGAAAGTATTTTTGTGCGTCAATTCCAGGAACGCATCGCGAAACTTGCTTTTCGTCCCGAAATTGCGTTCCATATGTTTATCCTTGCGTGTACGCATTCTTATTTCCAAACAGAGTGATTTATCAATAAACAACACGCGAACGCGACCGCACGGGTACCGAAGTTGGTGCTTCAATCGGGAAGTAAATGTTATAAACAATGCCTGTTCAGGGCCTGAGTGTCGATACGCGAGCATAATATCGTTAGTGGAATTGCGATCCGAATTAATTTCAACTCCCACGCAACAATGAAATGCGAGAAATGCCTTCGACGTCGGGGAAGCATTTCGAATATCGTTTGAAATATAAAAAGGAATCGGAGTGATCATCATTTCCTTTACACGTAAACGGAACCCGTCTCGTATCGTACAACTTCACGCGTATCTAGTAGAGACATTCTCCAGTTTTATTCTAGACCGTGAAGACGTATCGCGTATCACGAGATGCTTTGAGATTGATAAATTTCTGTCCGACGAATCAGCTCCGAGCGTACCCCATTCGGCTGTGTCCTTCGAGCAGATACTCGTATCAAAAGAATCAACTTATCCAAAAAGTTATATCGTGCTTAATTGCACACCTTCGGTGGAAATTGAATAACTTTGGTTGAATAACTTTACGCATTAGTAAAAAGAGAATAACAGTTGCGGCAGAATGTTTGTTGAATGAAGAACGAACTGAAGATAAGTCACACGTGAGTCGCGACCATTAATCCTTTGCAAATGCAGACGAATTTGCTGCTAGCCTTTGCAATTTTCACTGACTGTAACACGTTTGAGTTTGAACACGAGCAACCCCCGTCTCGCTAAAAAGAACGCACACGTGTACAACCGAACTCCCTGCGAGGATCATCAAACTTCTTTGCTTAAACACGATGCGCAGAGAGCCAGTATCGTGTCAAACTCGTACGAGTTGTCGCAGGTACGCGCACGCCACTCGCAACGGCCGAAGAAGCGTCCCGGAAGCTCAGATATTGCGAAGAAATGTGACGAAAGCACGCGTATACACGTCTTCGATTTCCAATATTTCTACAAGTGCCTGCGGTGCAGCGCAGGTTCGACATGGTCGTCTCAGTTTCTTTATTACGCGACGATTACCTTGGATTCCATGAAACGCGGAACGCTATCGCGTTAATCGTCTGTTCTCGTCTGTATGACTCGGGGCTGGGTATCGAGTGTCGCCTCGTACGGCGAAATATGATTCCGTGGACGTTCCTGGCCTACATTGCCACTCATTATATGATCGAAAGCAAACGCACCTCGGGCCACGTCTCTATGGCACGACAAGAAACAATGGGTCACGCTGCGGGGCACAGTCACAGAGGCTACCGTTTCGTCAGGTGTATCGCGCATCCGGCCCTTCGCCCCTCAGCCACACGGATGTTTCGAGGATTCGAATGGTGTACGGGCCCGGGCAAACGCAACGGGATCACTCAGGGTCAGTTTGGTTTTAAAGTGGTAGCACAAATTGAAAGTGGATCGGAAACTTTGTCGTCGTGTAACGCTTTAATGAGACGCCGCGTGCGGCAATTACTGGTTCGTGAAGGGAGCGGAATGGTAGATAATTATTAGTTCCTACGGTCTTTTACATTTGTCCGGGAGTATTATTAAGTTGGAGCGGGGAATGCTTATTGGTCAGATTTGTGTACGTCTGTACACGTTTGGTGGAGTAAATTTATTTATCGTTATTGGCACAAGTTGAAGCTTATTTTTCTTTAAACTCCATTGGGATATGTATTGACAGGAAATCATAGTAGTCTACTACTTTATAAAAGTGTGACTTGTTTGTTATTTTAATACGGAAACAAGCGTAAATGTTACAGGCATTTATATGTTTCCATTACTCAAGAAAGCGTTTTTATGTGCACCATCAGAGGAAAATAATGCGTAAGCACACGACCGTAGCGAACGCAAAGAGGTCGGATCTTATTTCGTAGCGCGTTGACGATTGCATTCGAATGACATCTAGTGGCAAGCATGACTTGAAATCTTGTTTCAATACTTTTTCGCTTGCTTCGACATTTATATCTTGAGTGTACAAACGCAAACGCCTTCCCATGAGATTGTCAATAGAGAAGCATTGCAATTTATTGCGAATGAATATACTAATTCGCTCTGTTATGGCTGATAAGTAATCATTTTTGTGCTTCCTACTGCCGTTGCGAAATGCCGCAATGAAACAGACAATGCTTGTTGAACGCAACGGATTAATTGTGTAAATAAAATTTGATTGTCAATATGTATTTTGTTTATGTACATAATGATATTTTTGAACTTGAGAAATATCGAATGATGCATCATTGTATCAGCACATATTGAATCGTCGTTTGTAACAAGGGAATGATTAAGAGGAATGCAATGCAATCACAATTCTGAGAGAACAAATTACGAAACCAGTTAAGATTAAAACCAAGTAGCATGTTGTCTGACATTGCTTTTTGTCTTAGAGAGGTGCAATAAATTCAAGATAAACAAATAAAAACTCGCAGCTTGGATGAGAAGTCGATGTATTTGACAAACAACCTTACTCGAGTAAGTGAAACAGCAGTGTTCCTACGCGTTCGTCAAGGAAAAAGATGCATAGCTCTTCGAGTACAAAAAAAGTGTCCACGAAATAACCAGCACGCAACACTGACCAGCGAAGAGGAACGAACCGCGTTCCTAATCCGGATAGAATTATTCGAAAGTGTTCGATAGAAAAACGGAGCGTCCCTTTCACACCTAAAATAATTATTAAGGTAACAGACCACGGTAAAAAAACTTCCGCTCGTTCGAACGTAACGCATCGTACTCGTCGGGGTCGTGTCGTCGATCGCAGGTATCGTACCAAGTTCCCTATCGCGGACAAAAAAAAGCCACGTATCCCGTTGACATCTTCGCGGTGTGCGCGTTTTGAAAGCGCCTGTACCGGTTTTCGAGACGGCGAAGCGAGCGAAGATAAGGGTGGAAAAACGTCGGGTCGTGTGATCGTCGAGCAAGCGGCCGGAGTGGGAGACCTCGAGGGGTTAGAACCTGCGCTAAAGTTTGTCGTTTCCCGGCGCATGCTCCTGCACCACTTTTCCCACCCTGTCGCCGACGTTTGACTACCGATATGATCGGAAAAAGGAGCCAGAAGCTAAACTGCCCTCACCGCCGCCCTCTCCTCCCTCCGCCCTGTGAACTCGTTTCCAGCCCCTAGTATTTTCCGTCGTTACCGTGCCCGCTAAACTACGACCATCTAGATTCATTGAAACTGGTGGCTATCGGGAGAGAACGTCTGAAATTTCGTGATTATGTGCCATTGATACGTGGAACACAGAGCAGGGAAGCTCGAACCTCCTTTTCTTTTTATTAGAACTCACGGGATATTTGAAAAATCGTGAACTTTATTCTTTCAAGGGAGAAGAGACGATGTGGAAAGTAACGAATAAATTGTGCAGATATTTATGTGCGATTTGTATTACTACTGGAGCAAAGAATATTGTTGCTATTATTATTGATTATGTGAATGTTTATTAAGCGTATGCGATAAACAAATTTATGGCGCAGGCAAATTTTTGAAACTGTCGGACAGCTGACGTGTCTCCTGATTTCTCAAGGCATAGGACAAAAGTGTGGCAACAATTCGACTTACCCCGAGTTATCTACATGTTTCATCTAAAAGAAGTTTTACCTTCGATAACGCAAAAGGAACGGAAATTTCATGTTGAAAAATTGTACTACATTTCTCTCTCCTCCTTGTAGCGTTATATTGTCCGGGAAGGAAATATAGCAAAAGTAATGGCAAATGGTGAGGACAAATATTTGACGCGTGCGTTGGGGAACAATGGGGTTTACTGAGGCTCGCTTTAAAATACTACGATTAATTAGCATTTCGCACGAGCACCGAAAGTATTTTATTCGTTACAATTAACAATTGTCATAAGCGAATGAATTGTTCTCAAATAAGTTATGCATTAATCGTTCCCATGGAATTATATAGATTTTGCGGGCACCATGCTCCAAAGGTGCACGCCTAGAAAAAGAATGTAGAAAAAAAAAAAAAATCACCACCCTATCGGAATTGTCAGTTGATACGCGCGCGTTACGACGGCAAATCTTTCGAGCCCACATTAAAGCCACAAACCTGTTCGTTGTATCACAATTACGTTACATCTCAGTGCGAGCGATCGATCAAAGTAATTCACGACGATAAAAATTTCAATAAATTCTCGTCGCACATACGTACACGCATCCCTCGATTCGGTATTCCCGATGAAATAGACACATCTCACGCGTGCATCCCTTCACGGAATAGAATTCCGCCGCCGCGACGAAACGGTTTCCATAAAAGTCGCCACCGAAACGAAATATTGTTAACGCTATCGCAGATAAAAATCGATCTACGTGACAGCATGCGGGTCAGGGCGAGCCAGCACAGAGGATCCTCCGCAGAGGATCGCGTCCTCCAATAAACAACATCCTCAAAGGCCTCGAACGGCCCCCGACCCGCTTCTGGGGCGTCAAGTTATCCCTACGTTTCACTCCCCACCAGCACCAAAAACAATTTCACCAACAAATCTACATCGAGGCGAGCAACAAATCACGCGCGCGCGCGCATACGTTGCATTCGTGCCGACGCAATATCTCCCGATAGGCAAAGAGGTCGTTCGAATCCCAGCAGCGGGACGCCGAATGCAACCCTTCTTTCCGATCAGGCCGTTGAAGTCACCGATACTTCCGATACCTGATACAGCGCATCGTGTCCTCGTGGCCGGTGCTGGAAGGGGTGCCGGCCGGTGGTGGGGGTGGCCACCCTTGCGTTCCTGCGGCTGGTTTAATCGCGCGACCGCGCCGCGGCGCCACCGTACGGCGTGCACGACGTCCGTCCCTTGAAGCCGCGCCGCTGAACTTTTGTCCGCGCTCGGCAAACTCGTGACCACGCGAGACACTCTCCTTCGCTCGTCGCGGCGCGACGCGTTGTCATCGAACAGATCCACGGGAGATACGTCCGTCGCGGGGACCAACGACCGGGAGGAGCGTCTCGCCGCCGTGTGCTGGACGACGAGGAACGGTGCACGGCCGGGACAATAGTTTCGCCGGGGTGAAAAAGTGCGTGGCTGGAGGGATGACTGCGAGGGCTGCAAGAGCCGAGCGTTCGAGTTAGTCTCGGGCAGAACACAGGCCCAGTAGGATCTACGTGCACGCACTGGAACGGTATACCGTGCGTGGGCTAAGGGAACCAAGGGTTCGGGCATCTTCCCCACCCCTTGTCGACCGCGATCGCGAGTTTCGCATGCGACGATCAGTGTTGGACGACGAGGAGACCGCTAAGAGTGTACAGGTGATTATTTGTGCCAATTATTGTGCTGTGATTGTGTTCCCCTCGCGATTCTCGGCGAGAGTCAGAGTCGATCGTCGTTACGTCGCTCGTTCTTTTCGTTTTTTTTGGGGGGGGGGGGGGATTTCCTTGGTTGCTCGTGTTCACCGGCGGTTCGCCGGGAACTGAGCCGGAGTCGTTGGTAGCCGTTTGTTCGCGAACCCGCTCCGCGGTCCGGTATCTTCCCAGAGTTCACGCGCACGCACGTGTAGCCCTGCCCTCGGATTATCTGAAAGCCGAAACACGACCGGCTCGAACGTGACCATCGGACGGATTCCTGATCGTCGCGCGGCCGACTCTATCGCGACCGGTCAACCAACTCGGCCACTCAGGAGAGAAAGAAAAGAACGTGGAGAACACGAGAACCGAGTGATAGCGCCTAGCTGACTGCTAGAATCTAGTCGGTGTTCCCGACGAAGCTGATTAAACGTTAAGAGGCTGCGAACGGGCAAGCGTATCCGAAAATAACATCGCCCGAATTCGGCGCAGCTTTCCTGTCGAATCGAACGCGTGCCGTTCGTCGATGGAAAAATTGATTTTCCGCTGGTCCCGCTGCTTTTCATCGAACTTCTCCCCGAGGTGTTCCCAAATTGGACGGTTTCGTGAAAAACTTATGCCCCGCGGTCAGACATAGGTTTCCGTCAGGATAAAAGTGGAATTTGTGCGCAAGTACTTTCGTGACGGTTTTCGAAGTTGAAAAATGATGTTCCACCGTTGGGTGCGATTTTCTCGAACGATTCTTCTCGCGTTGCTGCCGGAAGGGCCCGACTGCTTCAATTTCTCACCGCCAAGAAATTCTGCCCCCGAGATTTCGCCGTAGGGACAAGATTCGATCCGACAATTCTCGCGAACGTTCCTCACTAGCGATTGAAAATTCCTCGCCAAGAAAATATACTAATCGTCCGAAGCGTCGCCTTCTCTCGCGGAATATTTCCGACATATTTCGTTCAACTTTCGAAATACCTGTTCCCCTCTGGACGAGCCGCGCTACGCCGGTTCAATCGCGAACAAGCTTTCCCGGTGACACGGTTCCTTCCGAGATATTCTTCCTCCCGTGCGACGCACTTCGAGCAACTTCGCAACGAAACTGGCTGGCTTTGCCCGAAATTCAACGACTCGATGCCGCTCGACGATCCTTCCCGTTACACCCGGAGAAGCGAAGTCGCCGATGTCGATGAAAAGTCTATCCGCGCGGCCCGACCGAATCCAATCCACGTGAAACGCGAATCTTCGGCGCTCAGGTTTCCACGCTTCGAGCATTCTTCTCCGAAACCGCGATGCACGTAATCAGCGGCGTCGTCGTCGCGTCGCGGCGCGGCGCGGCGCTCCAAAATCGTATCGGCCACCCCATCGAGCTTCTGGGGGGGAGGGGGGGACAATGGCAGCGCATCTTCAGCGAGACAGCATAGAAAGTGAACGTTCCCTCGGACGACGTTTCGCGTGCGGTTTCGCGTGCAGCAACCCCTCCCCGCGTTGCGCGATCGTCTTATCCGGCGAAAAAAAATCCAGGCTAACGCGCGTCGTCCCTGAGCCCGGCTCTTGAACTTACCGGTGTTGCGCGCATCCTTCGCTCGTCGGAAGATATTGTTACAATCGCTCTCGAACAGCGTCGCATTGCTTTTCGAACGGTGGTCGAGTCGCGAGGGGTCGCGGGGGCTGCCGTTTATCGTCGACCAGTATATTGAGTAGCGTGCGACCGCTCGAAGAAAGCGAGTCTCGCTGCTGCGACCAGCGAAATTCCACCGGCGCGGTGAGACCGTCACCGAGTACCCTCCTCGCCATTTCGACGGCTCCGCCGTTTCTTTTCTCGCGATCCGCCTATCGCGGTTCTGTCGGACGCGGACCGTGGATTTTTCGAGAAAGGCCGCGCGCGTTCGTTCGTCTCGTTTGACGTCGACGGAAGACTTAGGTGATCAGGCCTGCGGGGGGCTGGGAGGTTCGCGATGTGGTAGCGAAGAATCGTTGAAGAGTTTCAGCAATAATGGTTCGACGATTTTCTGAGCGCCGCGAGTGCACCATCGATTAAGGATATTGTTCGGTGGAAGATTGCCGGACCGCCTAGCGCGGACACGTTCCCCGCGACTTCGCATAACCCGCAGACGATCCTCCCGTGGAAAGATTGACAATCGTTCGGCAGACTGTCCCCGTATGGGAAAAGGTAAAGGATCCAGCAATCTCGGGCGTGCGTCGAGAAATAGCCTTCCGCGGAACGGCGACTCGCGCGAAGATCGATATGTTTAAAGAAGTTTGAATTTTCGCCTGTCAGTTTCTAACTTAACGTCCGACCTGTCAGATTCGAGCATTTCTAATTATTCATAGGCTTGAGAGATTACTCCCGCGGGATTGGGAAATCCTTTGTCGCGAAAACGCTTGATCAAAGTGGAATGTCGACCCCCCCGCCGCCCCCAGCGAACGATTCGCCCGCTGCCACCGTCGTTCGTTCGTGACCTTTCATCGGGGGAACCGGCTCGTTTCGCGGGGGCACCACCGAAAGAAATTCCCGTCCCCGGCGCGCAATTCCAAGACGTCGCGGTTCATTGGTTCCGAGATCGTTACGAAATTCCCGGCAACAATGCGTTGCACTTGGCTCGCCGACGAACACGCTCGACGGCGATGCACGCCGCGCGTGTACGCGCACGCTGGCCCGCGTTGACAAACTAATCCCCGCGTTATATCGGGTGATCGTAAAGCACGCGGCGACAAGCCAACAGCCGCGTAGTATTTTCGTGGGCGGCTGCGACGAATTCTCGCGATGCGTTTCGCGCACGCCGGCTCCGTCTCGTCCGCCACGCGGCACACGCATTTACACTCTCTCTCGACGGGGAGAATTTCGCTGCGGCGCGACGCGGCACCGGCGTCTGGAAATCGAGCGTTACCCCCTTTCGGTTGCTCCCCGCTGGACATTCTGCGTCTCATCGTTTCGATCGCGTCCCGGGATATTCCCCCCGTTAATTACTCTCGTTCCTCGCGCGTCCTCGAAAGAGCAGAGCGGAATAACTCGCGGCAAGTTTCTCCGTCGAGCTCAGAGATTTTCGGTTCGGAGAGCTGAGCGCCGATCGTCGGGCGAATCTCTGCAAATTCGACGACGATGTCGCGTTATTATTCGCGAGGGCCGCGAATCAGTGGAATCATCGAGCTCGACGGAGCTGTTCGAATACGCAGGCCTGATTACGCCGATTGCTAAACTCTTCCTCGTTTCCGTTTTTTCGTTCCGTGGGCCAGCGGCAAGAAACACTCCCCGACGAAGTTCGTTCCCGAACGTCTCGACCACCCACCACCAAAATTATACACCCCGAGTGCGAACTGCGCGCAGATTTCATAAAGGCTAACCCGCATGGCGAAATCTCCGCTGCAAGCTCAACGTGCACCTCTGTCTACCTTTCCCTCGAGTCCGCGACGCTCCTTGTCCCTTGCGGACGGGGGCGCGTCGACGTTGGCCGAGCTACTCGATGCACCAACGCCGAGGGGAAACACGGCTCGCGGAATTATCGCTGAATTTTCCAGCAAACGCGAAATCGATCAGCGAAAATGCCCAGCAACAAGTACCCGGTGCTGCTGGCGCGAATTGAGTTACGGTTGTTTTCGTTTCCGCGTCAACGGTTGCTATCATCCGCCGGAAATGATTAACTCGTGTAACCCGGCGAACGCCGCGGAAATTAAAGTTGCATTATCCGAGGGCCCGCCGCCGCTCCGGTTAACTCGTCTGTCACGAAGCGCGCTCTGACACGGTAACGCGGATTAACGCGCGTTCACCAGGAGCGGCGCGTCTTTCGCGGCTTGCCGACGACGCGCCGACCCCTTGAGCCAGTTCGACCCCGCGAGCAACGTTTCCTCGACCCTGGACGTTCCTCGCGACCACGAGGGGGGTGTCTTTCGCAACGGTCGATCGCGAACGGTTTGCGGACGTTGAAAACGGACGCGGCGATGAGAGGTGACGGTTCGCGAACTTCCGGCGTAACAGTGACGGACAGGGTTAGGCGGCGTTTTAGCCGGTGGATATTTTTACAAGTCCCGCGGAGGTGTCTTCTGAGCGAACTTCGCGACAATCGCGACGCCGCGTCGTTTCATTTCTTACCACGGCCCGATGGATTTTCGGTGAATTATTCGCTCAAGAATCCCCCATCCCCCGGGAGGCTTCACTTCCATCGGGTTCGCAGTATAATAGCCGTGTCGGCGCACAAGTGCGAGCCTCGAACATTACTGCAGTCATTGGACTCCAACTTGACCTTCCGCGCGGCATCGCGGCCCTTGAAACTCCATAACGCTCGTAACATTCGGAATATTGGAGCTGGCGCTGTGACATTTTGTGCACGCGTTTCCCCCCTCCCCGTTGACGTATTCTTTCGTAACATTTCCATCGCGGCCAGACGCTCGATTCTCGGAGGTCGTCAAACTTCGTCCACCGTTCCCTCGTGGAGGAAGAGAAAGAAAAGAGTGCGCACAAACTCAACGTGCACGAAGTCGACGAATTTCGTGACGGGCTAACGTCAATGACGGGTCGCGATAATCTCTCCTGGGAAGAGCAGCGGGTTCTCGTTTGGAAGTCTTTTTGAAAAGTTGCGAAGAAGATTCGCACGCAACCTATTGCAACCTATTTTCATATCTACGCCGCATCAGTAATGCGAGCAATGCTAACTGTGGGGGACACCCCCTCCCCCACTCTCCCTCCCACGTTACTTCGCGTCGGTACGAGCAAGCTGCTTTCATTTTCCATCGAAGTCGCTTTCGATTCCGGAAACGCCAGGGGTACACACAGCTTGACCCCTTCGCTACGGCGTGGTATCCACAAAAATTCACCCTGCGCACGCTGGACTATCGGCGTGACATTTTCACCAACCAACGTTACCCACGAATGTGAACCGAATATTCTGAGAATGTCCCCCCAACAGTGATCGATCGATTTGCAAGTGACGTTAGCGCGGTGCGTCGCGTCGCCGAAAGACAACCTCGTAAAATCCTCGTAAGAAGATCGGATCGGTGCGCTCCGTAGCGAAGGGGATAAGCAAAAACAACAAAAAAGAAAGATCAAACGGAAGATACCGCCGCGCGCGGCGGCGAGGTGGGCTGCGCTTCCAAAAAGGACCGGGGGACCCGCGTGGAGGTGACACCCCTCCGGTACTCGATCGCGCGTCATTCTCCGCGATCGACCGTCCGAAAATCGTAACGGCCCTCGCGACAAAGGCAACTCTCGATCGCCAAGAAGCAATCGAAGGGTTACCGTTTGCGTGGCGGGCGATCAGTACCGGGAGGGGAACAACGGGTCGCGAGTCGCGGGACTAGGGGGGCGAAAATAAGAAACATAGATACAAAGAGGAGGTAGACGCCGTGCCGCGCCGGGAGAAAAAGAGGAAGGAAAGAAGAAGGGAACCGACGATCGACAGGGGTTGGTGAAAAGGGCGGTCGGGGAGCTGAAAATATGAGATCCGCTCTGGTAGGGACCACCTAACCAGCCTCTGGTCCTTTCTGCGGCGTATCCCTCCACCGCGCAGCCTTATCCCCACCGTAGCGACGATCTCCTCTGAACGCAAGGGCCGCGGCAGCTGGTGGGGGGTCCGGGCGGAGCAGGATTGGTCGGCCGGTGGGCCGGCCAGCCCCCACCACGTCGCCCAGGCTCCGCCCGCCCCCCACCATAGGCCGTGCACCTCCTCCAGACATCGCATCGGTCATTCGGTAGCTCTTAGTTTCAGGTTAGGAGCCTGCTAGGACGGGTCTCGTACTCTCTTCCCGAAGTCAGCCGTGGCGCGACGAAACGAGGCGAGACGAGGCGAAACGGGACGAGGCGAGGAAAAAAGGGAAGCCAGTAGTGAAGTGTAACCGCGTGCAGTGCGTTCGCCGGTTTTTCTACGCGAGTGTGGGTGTGATGCCGCCGCAAAAACAACGACGGTCAGCCTGACAAACCGTCCCGAGAGAGGAATCGAACACCTGGTGTCACGAGCCAGGAGCATACGTCGATGACTTTGGTGAACTTGAAAAGAACATTGTGCGACTTCGTGTGACAGTGGGGCCAGTGTGTGGTGCGACAGGTCCAGTGTGTTCCGGGACAGTGTCCGGGACTAACGAAGAGGAAGAGACAGTAGCGACGGGCCCGCCGGCCGAGGCGTGCGCCCTAGGAGGCGTCGGCGGTCCCGGCAGACCAAGGGGGACAGTTTTGGGCCCGGCGGAGAAGCTCGAAGCCGTCAAAGTGGCTTCGTCACTGGGCCTCCAGGGGCCTTCTGCGCCGATCGGGGCCCAATTACTGGCTACTGGCGGTTCGGAGGATGCACCGTCAGTGTACCACGCGAATCTGCTAGCCAGCAGCAACGCGTCCGTGCTCCAGCAGCCCGTTTTATCCAGCCTGAACACGCCGGCACTGGCCAGCATGCAGGCCTCTGCGGAGGCCAACTCGCTGGACATTCAGGCCATGCAGTCCATGGACTGGCTGTTCAAGAAGGAGCGCATATACCTGCTCGCCCAGTTCTGGCAACAGGTAAGTGGCCTACGTGCGTGATCCGTGTGTGACATATTGTGTGTGCGCCGCCAGTGTCGGGAGAAAAGTATTCGCACAACCCCGCACCCTCGACACGCTCGCTCGAGCCGATCGTACCTACCGGAGGGAAACGTTACGATTCACGCTCCGTATTCCCCGGTTACCGCGGACACTTGTAGCTTCCGGGCCTGGTGGAGCGTGGAGAACGATAGATGTGACTGTGACTCGGAGTCGGAGTGCTCGTGACCGGGAACCTGGATACGTAGATTTCTTGCCCGGATATCGGATCGTGCGGTGAAGTGTCGTCTCTGACGCCGACTGTCAGTCGCGATTCCATCGAATCGATCCGCGGCGGCCATCGATCGGGACATCGACGGTTCCGAGACCGGGCCACAGTGATCGGGAAACGACGCGAAACGTGTTGTGGAAATGTCCGAACGGGGCCAGTGCCGACTGATCGCGTTCCCTTAACAAATCGAGCCGCGTTTACCGATCCATTCGGTTGGTAATTGCTGGTCAGGTTCCCGGCCACTTGGCCGACCCCGAGTTTCAACGAGGGTGCGGGAGTGGCGAAGTTTCCCCGACACTTGCCGCTTCGAGGATAGTTCGACGATTTAGGGGATGGCTTGACCGACTTGCGATAGAGTGGTCCGCGTGCAGTGGTTGACAACCTGATTTCCTTCGTCGGGGTGACGAACGACCGTATTTATGTTCGGAGGGAGCCGAGTGGTGACAGTTTCGCGTTCGAAGACCGTTTCTCTGTGAAATCTCGAGTTTCTTGGGTTCCCTTCGACAGTTTGCCCCCGTCGAGGATATTCCCGGGCACGCGGCCGGTTTATAATCTCTTGTGGTTCGGCCTTTTCGCTAAACTGTCTGCCGCTTCGGTGATAAAGTTCGAGGCGCATCGACGCTGGCATATTTTCCGAATGGAAGTGTCGAACAGTGTCGTTTAGAAGGGGTGACAGAAGCGGCTGCACTTCGTAGGCTCCGACGAAATATTATGAATAGTTTTACGTGGCCCGAGCAACCGGTCGTGAATAATGGAATATCGTGTGCAGGTGTTTCTTCTTTTTAAATGCTCCGGGCAGAGGTTGCGAAACGTACTAATTCACCGTGTCGCAAGTGTACTGTTCGAAATGGACGCGCGATAGTTCGCATAAACAAAGTGACACGCGTAAAAGCGTCCCTTCGTTTTGCTGGTATACGTCGAGTGACATGTGCGAAACGTTTTCACAAATTTTCCTTCGCCTCGCGTATCTTCGACGAGACATGCCTGTGCGGGCGTCTCCTAGCCGTCCACGACGTAGCTAATCGGTGTCCGTAAAAATCACGAGGGTTTGATCGCACAAAATTTTTTTTTACCGGCCCCGCTGCGCCCGCGGCGGTCTTATCTTCGTCGGTGATACTCTTTCCGAGTGTCGCGATGCGTGTTCGCGGCGAAACTTGTTTTCGAACAGTTCCTTTATTCCGCGCGGACACGTGACTCGAAGAAACGCAGTTATTTATTTACTTTGCGCTCCGAAGCAGCCAGGCGAACGCGATCCAAAGTTGACAGGTTCGCACATCTTCTAATATTTCCTGACGCCGTGTGTATCACGCGATACGCAGACGCTTCTGTTCACGACCGATCGAAAGGTATTCGACGTTCGTTCCCCGTCATAAACACGGAAAGGGTTCTAATTTCGCCCCGAGCGTTTCGAATAATTATTTCACGCAACATTCTCGAACGAACCGTGCGCCCGATTCCGCTCACGATTCGGCCGGGACGATTTCGAGCAAACTTTCGCACCGTATCGGCGACAGCCGCAAACGTTCGAGAATCTCCCCGAACGACCAACGTTCTGATAGATATTCCCTATAAGATACGACCGCCTAATAACGCGCGAACTGGCCCGGTGCCTGCGCGATATTACGAGCTGACCGGGTCGGGACTATTAGTGCCGCATAGTTTCGTAATTATGTGTATCGATTAGGCCGCGGGTTAACGACGCCGGAACGTGGCTCGATTTCCCGGAAAGCGAGAGACTTTACGCGGGCCAGATTCGCCGCTGGCACCTCCTTTGCCGCTGCTCCTCATCTGGCTGAAATTTCGCCCGACAAATTTGCGAAACGCGGGGACAATTATTAACAAAGCCTGTCGTCGCGTCCCCTTTCCCGGCTTAATTCGCTTGGACGTAATCGCTATAGACGCGGTGCAGAAAGGCCGTAGCGAGAGGATCGATGAAGCGGTATAACCTGCTGACACGTTTCGGAGGAAAGTGAAAACGTCGAAAGGCAGAGCCCCTCTCCCGACGTGCCGTTTGTTTCTGTTCGAACCGTGCTTTCCAGACGGTCCCGATTTTCCCTGGAAAGCGCGATCCTCGCCGTCCCTTTGGCGAATCGATGGAACGCCGAACGGGGTGAAAATTTGATCGGATCGTGGGGCCGGAGAACGCCTGACTCAGACGCGCTTTCGGTTTCTCGGAACGGTTACGAGTTTACCGTGACGACAGATGTACGGTTTTACGGGGCGATCCGAGTAAACGCCGGGGGCGGGTAATATTCCGCGAATAGATAAAACGTTTTATTTATGGGGGCGGCGAGAGGGTTATCCGGAAAATCGGGTAAAGCTCGGACGGTCCGCGAGTTCATTTCGGACGCAAGTTAAATATACGTTCGATCAAAGGGTAATTGTTGCCGTTAGTGGTAAGGTCAAATTTCACATCGCTGTGCGCAAAGTCAGTCGCGTCCGTGGTGTGCCCGGAATCGTAGTAAAAAAGTGGTGGGGCGAAAACACGTGTTCCGAACCCCAAAACACGAACTACGTACGTGCAAAGCTCGGACGCTTCGTCGAGCCGGGCAGGTCAGTGCGGTGCCTGTTCGAAGTGGGTGCACATGCACGGTATGTCGTATATTGTTGCCCGGTGTTGGAACGGATTGAGATAGTGTCGGTGGAACGGTCCCCAATTTCTCGAAGTACGCGGCTCACTTTCGTCGGTGTCAATGGGCCGTGAAAGGAAAGAAGGATAAAGCGAGTATCGGGGCAGACGAGAAATTTAAATGCCGGTTAAATCGGCGATTTAACTCCTCCGTTTCTAGCTTCTTTCGCGTGAAATTCCCTCGAACACCGAAAATGCTGTACAACGTTGTCCAAAAGCGACGCCACGCGTCCGCTTAAACCGAATCAATTGCGACACGGGAGATACTGCGAATCTTCAATCCCGACCGGCTTTGCAGAAGCTCCGCGACATTTCTCGTTCGACGAAAGTAAGCTCGTAGTCATATTCCAGGAAGGAACGCCAAGGTCCCTCGAAGAATTCTACGTTCCGTCCATGGTGTTCACCTCGGGATAATTGATCCGCGGAGGCAGGCAAAAGCATGGTCGCCCCGAAAACGTTCGCCGTAATCGGTATTTCGAACGATATCTTGTCCCCTCTGTTCGGTGTTGACGGGCCTGGCGGTAATCGTGATTCATTTCTTGGACGCCGCGGAAAAATCGATCGGGCAGCAATTATTAGTTGCTCGTGCAGGGACTCGGCATCCGAGCGACAGAAAATTCGGAGCAGAAACGACTGCGTCTGTTCGTGTTTCCACGGAGCAACCGTGCGCGTGGAACGGGACCACGAAGCGTACTCCCAATTAGGAGCGCGTCGACCGTGAATGGACAAAAGTTTTACCATGAGTCGCTTCCCCTGTCGGTCCCCACGCCGCGTTCCCCTGGCCCCCACCAGCGGCCGTGATTCGACCGGGAGTGGGGGTATTCCTGACGCAGTTCCCGAGATCCCCGAGTGGCGGCGACACTTGCCGTGACACGGAGCGTCGCGACGCGAGACGTGAGTCACGCGTGCTCCGATGCTGTCGCGAAGATGAGCCTCGCGGACACTCGTTGCTCGAATGCTACATCGCGAACGACTCGCGATTTATAGGCGGACGTTTCGCACGATCTTTCTTTCCTTTAGTCCACGATTTTATTTCAGCGACGAATCGGCATCTGTCGGTGACGCCGAAGCGTATCAATTTCGAGGGAATCCCGTTTTCCATTAGCACGGCGGAACTGTTGCCGTGTTAATTACGATCGCCGTCTCGAGTAGACTCCCGTAACAGTGTGCACGCATACGAGTGGGAAAGTGGGATCATTCGGAGCACGAAGGTGTTCGTAGGACAATTGTCGCGGGCATGAAAACGGGCCAACGAGGGAATCATTGCCGTATTCCACTGACACGAGAAACTGTATCGCGCGGCGTGTCGGCCTCGAAATAGAATAGAGGGTTATTTCGGCTACGTCGTCTCGTTGGTCTAGTCCAGGGCTGGTCTAGACCTCCGGGGTTCATCCGTTTTACGAGCTGCCGGCAGGCAACACGAGCGCTTAGGTGGTGGCTCGAATCGAGCGCAGGTGCACGGAGCCGCGTGTATATTTGCCGTTCGTCCCATCGCCTTATTAAAATGTGTTACGAACGACGTAACGAGTGTTGAGCATCGCGAGGACCCGCTCGGACATAGGGAAGAACAATAGGGGTGGCTTTATAGGGGCTGATCATGCGTTGGGGTTTACGTATGACAGGTGTCTCTTCGTAACTTATACCGTGTATCTTTTATCCCTTACCTACGAAACGTGGAATTCGTTTAAATTATTGTCATTGTTCGCGCTGATCCGCTTTGCGGCGAGGAGCTCGAAACGGCATAGCTGTGGTTGATCGTATGAGTGGCGCATTTTTTTTTTTAAACAGGTAATACGATTACGCTAATGACGACGATCGTTGGCCCAATTAGAATCGCGACACGATCCCGCTGTACGAGCAAAGCGATACGTCTACTTTTACTACGCATAATAAATTCATTTATTTCTTTTCATCCATACTCGGTCGAAACTGGTCGATCGAGCACCGCGGAATCGACTTGCCTCTTCTAATTACCAAAGCATTCGAACGAAAAATCGGGGTTACATAGTCTCCAGAATCACCTAAATCAAATGTTCTTTTACCCAAAGTCATCGAAAGCTCGAGTTCTAATCTCATTGGACCGCGATGCCCGGATTATCTTAACAATGTACCCGGCCCTCCCATCGATCGAACCTTTTTCATCCGCAAAGAAGCGAGCCGAGCGCGTTTCGTTCCGAACGTTTGGTTATTAATTTTCGTGGCCGTTATTTCTGAAATCGGCGGTTCAACTGCCGGGGCCGTGCGAGCACTCCCGCCAAACAGTGATTCACCCACACTCTAAAAATATCGAGATACACGCATCACGAAATGCGAGTCTCGTGCGAGCCTTAATGAGCGTTTCCGAGAATGTCTGCAGCCGTTCTACCGCCGGGGAAAAGAAGAAAATTCTCTGTGACATCGGGAGCCGGGAAACCTTGGGCGCACATTTTCGTAAAGCGAATGACAGCTAATGACCGCGGCATAGAGCGGGCATGCCGGGGACGTTTTGCTTGATTTAAGCGTTTCGAACGATTCTGCGTCAAGCTCTTTCGAAATAGAGCTCATTTAACGTTCTGTTCCCCGGTTTTCTTGCTCCGCCTTGTAATTTTTAGATTCGTGATCGCGCGGACATGCTCGATCAAAGTTATTGACCGCGGAGGAACTTTTGGGAAAGCCATCGGGCTGGATACGAATCTCTCGCGTAGAAATGGAAATATTCAGTCGCCAATTGGCATGTACGTGGATGTAGGTGCACGCGTGTTTGTTTCATTAACGGTTTTCCAAATTTTACCTCGGGATGCAGCGATACCACTTGGGTCGAGTGTAACGCTTCGGAAGCGGCGAACGATCGCATTGACTAATTTCTGTACAGAAATGCTTGAATTTATTTTTAGTCCCCCGTTAATGCGCCCCCTTCGACAAGATCGCGCATACTTGCTTACACAGATTGCTTATCACGGATGCCGCGTCGTTCTACGGTTTATCGAAATTAGTTAAACGCCTGTTCACAAGGAAGTGTACCCGAGCAATCTTGATCGAGCCGAGCCACCTTTCGAATGCTTCACGGGAAGACCCGATATTCGATAACAGGCACGGCCGACGACAAATTTTCGAAATCGAACGTCAATGTAATCGAAAGTGTCGCTTAACGAATTAAGTGGGCGACAAGTTAAGCATGCGGCAATTATCCCACATATTTTAATGAAAATAAAGTGAGTAATGCAACGGCGGAGGGTTGTACGTCCGCTGTTAGCGATCACGGTAATAGGTTTTTCTCCAGTTTCCAAGAAACCGTCAGAAGTTTCCGGTTCCGTGTGGCAACGAGCCCGTTAATTATCTTGCACGACTCCTTAAACACCCCTTTCGCGTCCCGTAGAGTGAAAGCTCGATGTCACTAATTTCTACGCAGAAATTGCAAATTGGCACGGGTATGCGTGCAACAGATGAGCTGGCCATGCGAACGCACCGCCACGTTCGGAAATATTTGCCAGCCCTCACCAACCCTCCCCATCCGGTGCCTCTATTGTGCTTGTCATTCGCTGAAACGAGGAATCGAAAATCGAGCAGCACGGGAGTGTTTTTCATTTTTTATTACTTGCTTTTTTCGCCCGAACGACGGGGAGCGGGGAGCGGGGCCCGGGTGGTAGGAGGGGGTTGATGTTTCGACTTCCATTTCGATGTCTCTCATTTTCGTTACGCGGAAAAAAATTGACATTTTCGATGGGTTCGTTCGAAAGCTCGTTCGTTCGATACAAATACGCATAACGCGTCGTCCGCTCGCTTTCTTTCGAATCGCCGACGTGGGAAGTTGAAGTTCACTTAACGCGTACAATAATTACCCCGAAGCGGGTAAATAAGACAGTATCGCCGATGGAATACGGAATTTTACAACAAAACTCAGCTTCCACTCTAACGGGATTGCTTCATTTCGATACCTCCACGTGTTTCGTTCAAAGGTCAATCGACTGGATCAAGTGTATGCCTATCGCTCGCGCCTAACAGGGGATCGCGGTGTTAACGAACTCGGTCCCGATAGAATTTCGCAGCTGCCGTCCGAGGGTGTCCCGCAGAGGGGATGAATTTCGATCGCGCAAAAAGTTCGATCGGGCGCAACCGTCTTGGACAATTGTGCACCGCCGGCAATTCACCGGCTTCACCTTTCTTTCACTCCTCCCTCCTCCGCCCACGCGTTTCGTTCCTTTCCTTCTTTCGTTTATAATCCTGTTCGCCGCACGATGGACGAAGTTTATTGTCGTCGTAAATTTTTCCGCGAACCGGCCTCCGATCGCTACCATTCCCCCGGTTGCCCCGCGTCGGCCGCCCGGAGACTATTCAAAGGTCGCTTGGAACGGTTCCAAAATTCCGAATCGCACGGGATGACATCGCTGCGATTTCTGCGGGCGATCCGCGCTTAAGTGAATCCAGAGTGAGCCGTAAACCCAGGCTAAATAAACTTCGATTTGAGGGAACGACGCCCCTCCGAGATGCGCTTTCGTTCGTTCGATTCGCCGCAACCGCTGCCACCAGACGGTCGCCCGATCGGAATCGACGCGGTCCTCGCCTGCACCGTTCTATTCTCGTACGCCGGATCGCCGATTGTCGCACCCCCGTCTGTCGTTCGCGGACCACCTGAAGTTTCAGCGCTCTCCTCGCGCGATTTGGATCGCGATCAGAGATTCCTTTCACTTGACGAGCGCGGAACGCGAGCGTCGCGATCGCGCCTGCCTGTCCGACGCCGGCGAACACCGCCGATAGACGAATGTCAAGTTACGCTCGTACCTGTTTCTACGTTTTGACCAGCTCGCCCGGCGTGCTGGTGCGATTAAAACAATCGTACACATATGTTGCGCAACAAAATGGTCGCGGACCGCAACGATCGTTCGCCAGCTGCAGTTGGCAATACGCTTATGAATGATGTATCGGGTGTGCACGCGTCGATCCCTTTGTCATCGTGGATGACCAATAACGATGACGGAGGATCGGTCCGGGCGTCGCAGAGCGTCGCGGGGGAGGCACCACGTCTGCGTTCTTGCACGGCGTCGTTTGCCCACGCAAGCGCGCGGTGCACGCACGAATTAATGTTCGACATGTGCGATTACCACGTCGGTGGCTGCTTCGCGTGATTATCGAACAGGGGGGAGGGGGAGTACAGGACCGTGACACGGGGAAAATCTTCGCCCGGAGGGCGCGGGGCGAAGGAAGGAGGCGCTGCGCGCGGGCCAATTACCCGAGAATTATAGTTTGCACGACATTGCTGTAATGAACGAATTTAAGCGCACCTTACGCACGGCTACTCTCCGTTTCGTTCCCCTCCGCAGTGCATCTTGCTGTCGACTTCGACGGCGTTCCGCGTTTCCCAGGGACGTCCGATGGGTCTGTCGTTCGTCAAGGTTCGCCCGTTCTCGTCACCGCTCTACCCGATTCCGCGAACACCGCTGACTTTTAAGCAACACCGGGCACCGCGATCATCGTCGCGCGGTTCGTTCGAATTTATTCGAGTCGAAACTCGCCCCGCTGCCACGGGCATCCACCGTTCCCGTTGATCAGCCGGCAATTAAATTCTTTCTCCAACCTCTCCGGATCCGTAACTGTCCGCTCCGGGCAACGCACACGCGTCACGCGTGTCTCGAAATCGACGCTCACCGGCGCCTTCCACCGTTTCGATTTTACCTCGATTTCCGTTCGCGTCGTCGGAATGCCGGCTCGTCGCACAAAAAGGAAACGTCGATGTCCGACATCTTTCTCTTTACCTTACGGATTTATTTTCGCCCCGATACCAAGAATCCAGCTAGTCGCATCTTTCTCAGAATTCTTCATTTCGTACCGTCCTATCCGATTCCCGATTCCTATCTTTGGCTCCATTTTCGGACTTCTCCTTTCCCGCTCGGATCTCTTTCTCCCGTCGATTCGCCCCGTTTCCCTTGAATCCTTCTCTCCTCTCCGTCCTCCTTCTGTCCTCTCCCCTCGCGCCCCCCCCCCTGTTCGCCCTCGCCGGGTTTCGCTCATTGTTGCTCCGCCTTTCGTTCGTACGTCAAATAACAGCTATTGAAAATCGTTGATTCATGAATAGTCATCGTATCGCCAATTAGCGGGTCGGATGAATATTCACGGGTGCGACCGACCGTCTATCGTTCACCTATACGAGCTTTGTCACGCGATAACGCTACTCGTCGCGCCGCGTCGCTGGCGCAGCCGTACATTCGAGGAGAGCGGCACGCCAACGAAGAAATAAATCGGAACGACGGATTAATCGGTTCGGTTGCTTGTTCGACTCGAACCGCGCGACCGCATTTCGATCGAGTGGTTTTCAAACGGATCCGCAGCGGCCGCGAATAATCGTCGCTAATGAGAGACGGCTTTCGCCGCGGTTACGCTTATTGTCGCCAGGAATCGGCGAGCCTCGCTCCCAACGGAATTGCTTAACGAAACGACGGCGAACGGGGTTGTCCCCGGCTCGTCTTACGCTAACAGTGGCCGTTCGCGTCGCGATCGCCGCGTCGCGCAGCGCCGAGAGTTTTATTTGCCCCCGGGAAGTGACGCGTCGCGTCGCGCGGGCATGCTTTCAATCGGAAATATACGAGCCAGACATCGAAACGGCGGCGCAGAATTTGCTCGATGTCCTCGTTCGACGGAGTTCGCGGAGACACGCGACGTATAACATATCCGTTGCGAGAACGATCAACCGGCTAACATGGATTCGCGCTTACATTTCCCTTATTACTGGAATCGATTCGAGTCGCAGACATTAGCGTTTCGTACGAAAGGGTGCTGGCAATAATGTCGCCAACCGGCCCGACAGACAAACGCGACGACAAAGTCGAAACGATCCCGTGATGTAAATGCACTGGACGAAGCCAATTCGTTGGGGTCGGTCGTTCGTAAAAAGTATTCGGCGTTGCACGCGTCGAAATAAATAATTATAGGCGAAATCCGGCTTGTCGACGAGTGAGCTCCCAAAACGAACGCGCGGACGGAAGAGCGTTTGATAAGGTACCGGAAGTTGGTCGCGGGCAAACGCCCAGCTTTCCTCTGGCCACCGATAGCGGACAACCGTTTCAACGAGCATCGCTCGGCACGCTTCGAGTCCGCTGTGCCGGCAGATTCGGTCCCGATCTATCAATCCCGAGGGGCTGAATCTCCTTTGATCTACGAACGCAATCTTATCGATGCGCATACGATATGCCCACCCCCGATGCATATGTATACGCCGTTCCGCGCCCGGGGCTCGAGGAGTCTGCGATATTTGCCTAAGTGATTTTGTTACCTTTACGGGGATACGAGGGGTCGCTTTTGTTTGCGCGCAATTGATGACTCCTTCCTCGCTTTTTAATTGCCCCTTCGCTTTTGGTTTCGCTCGGGCGGCCGGTGCAATGACAGATAATTGTCGGCTACGCCTACGCCCGACGTGCGCAACGTTTTTGCATACGCGCGTTCGTTCGGCTCAGAATTCGGCGCGACGCGTAACAACGATCGGGAGGCTGGGGATTTATATTTTTCTAAGGA
The DNA here is from genome assembly GCA_948146005.1 of Nomada fucata. Taxonomy (NCBI): domain Eukaryota; kingdom Metazoa; phylum Arthropoda; class Insecta; order Hymenoptera; family Apidae; genus Nomada; species Nomada fucata. The sequence goes on from OX411275.1 coordinate 15,070,579, forward strand.
CACATTATATATATTTTAGATTTTTTACGAAAATCGATTTGCCGCGAAGCGGATCCGTTGCGCGCGGCGGTAAAAGGAAACTCGCTATCGACAATCGAGACCCCGACCATCTCGTTTTACGCATGTAAATTCATCCGGACGTGACGTGGCGCAAGGCTCGTGGCCGCATGAAAGCCGTCTAAGGCCATCTGTACCAATCGGCGTCCATTAAGTCGGTATTGCGATTCGTTTGCCTTTCGGTTTCGCGTTTCCAGATTTCTTTTCGTCATCGAGTACCCGATGATCCCGCTGGCCGAACGACTCAACGCGTGTCTAATTATCGCCCATCCGCCCCGCTGGGTCCGTAACTAGACCATTGATCGACGTCTTTTCGTAGGCAAACGCAGCGCGATACGCGAACGAACGAAGAACGTCGTGGGAGACCTTTTGTCTCTTTCGTATTGGGGCAGAAACGCACGGTCCTGTTCGACGTCGTCTCTAATCGTCGGCATCGTAGAATATTTCTTGGGCACAACTTGCGTTTCGTTGCAGCGTGTTTCAGTGAAATCAATTGTTCTTTTCTGCTCCGCGACACGTCGATTGGTATCGGTGACGCGGGGCGAAAGTCTTGCAACGGTGTTTCGTTCGTATCGCAAAGATGATCGTTGTTCATAAGTAACGCGCGAGGCAAGTTTCGCGTTATCGATTCATTTCCACACCAGATTTCTCGCTGGTGCACGCGTACACCGTACAGTTTTCCTCGCACCTTCGACGAAACACCGCGAGACACGAGAACGCGGTAGACTCAATTTAACATGACGACGCGAAAGAATCTTCGGGAATGTCAACTTCCGGATGCGCATCAACGAGGGTAGAGACGACGGAAAGACCCGCGACTCTGCGTACTTCCGTGAATCGCGTAGCTCGGCGGTCCAGCTCGAACACCGCCCCCGCCCCCGGCTTTCCATTCTTCCTTATTTTTCTCTCTTTTCTTTAAATTGTATCTATTGGCTCGAAGCGATTGAAAGTAATTGAATGAAGCGACCGGTTATTTACGAACGTTTAAGCGGAGCCAACTATCTGTCCATTCATTCGGTCTTGTCCCTTCATTCATTCATCATTCACTCTCTCGCCGGTGTACGGGCGCTGCATGTATAGCAGTAGTAAAGGCCCATTCAATTGATCGGTGATTGTCTAAATTATAAGATTGCCATACAATGGCTCTCATCTCGACCTATTGGGGTCTCGTTCGACCGTTGCGTCACCACTTTAGGACCGTATCGCAAGCCGCGACCGCGTCAAAAGAGCACCTACGAAATCGACCGATCCGCCTAATGAGGAAGACGCGGGCATAAATCGATACAATCCGCCCTGATGCCCGTCCAAGGGGACGGGGGGGACGAGGTGCAGCGGGTTAACACTTTCCGCCTGGGGACCCGTCCATGGTGTCCACTGGCCGATCGTGGTGCATCGGGGCCAGCACGACCGCCCGCTGCTAGGAAACGCAGCAACCCAGCGACACGTGGGAAATCCAGACAGCTCGACGCTCGACCGACCGCGACGTTTTTATTCGTCGCGTCGGTCGAACGTTACCCCTTATCACGTCGATCGGGAAAATTCTGATTCGACCTGCGATCACGCGTTTACCGTTTCGCCGCAAACCCGCCCGACACGGATCGGGACGTTTTCTCGATTTGGGACCCGCAACTTCCAGCTGACAGCTGATCTCCTCCGCGCGATATTAGCATTCGAACGTCATTGGACCTTTCTCGAATACGGAACACCAGGTTGGCCCGCGGTTTCGACGCGTTCGAGCTGCGAGATCGAGGGGCGAAATGTTAAAAACCGAGATTTCAACCGACGGTTGCACGGTCCGGTAACGGAGCCGGTGCAGAAAGAAAGTCGCAACCGGACCGGGAGGACAGCCCTGGACAGGGCGAGAGCGAGACGCGCCGGATAATCCCCGGAAACAGGCTTAATTACAGCCGCGTCCGGAACAGGATAATGGCCGAAGCGCGAATATGGCCGTCCCGTGTCTGGCTAACTAGCGCCGGCCCGGCAAATCGGTTTATCGTTTCGCCGAAAAGTTCCGTCAATTCTAACCGAGAGTCCGTCTGTGCTGAACTTCGCGGGCATTAGCCACTTACGCATTACACCTGCGCCGCCGTTGTCGCGGAAACTTGCGATACGTTAATTAGCATTCGCGACACTGCGCCAAACTGTAGCTGATTCGATTTGGGGCTTAGACCGCCCGCGCTGTTTAGATAACGGGCTCGCCGCTGCGAGCTCGATTTCTCGGGTCTTTTCCCCGCGTGCCTTCCGGGAAGTTTGTTTCTTTCTTTTTGTTTTTCTCTCGTGCAAAAAGGTGCGCGCCTCCACTTTACATAAGATCGACCCGCGCGTCGGAGAAGCAAGTCGATCACTGTCCGGTTGATTATGGAAGACGCGGCGGCTTCCGGTGCGTCGAAAAATCGGAGGCCTCAGAGCTCCGAAGGACATCGCGATACGGTAGGAAATTTATCGCAACGCCGTGTAATCGCGTCACGCCAGACCGAGTTTCTTCTTTCTAGACAATACCGGCCGCCGCGCATGATTCACGAACGTACGAGCTCGTAGAAAATTTATTGTTGTATCGTGGGTATTGCCCCGACAGTTTACCGCAATCGGTAACAATTAAGCGGGCGCGCAGGAGTCCCTGGAATATCGAACTTTCGCAATCGGGCATAGCCATGCGTTACAATTGTTACCTCATTTGGAGCAACGCGCGCCGCTTCCTCGCGCTCGTCCTGTCGGTTAGCGCGCCGTTAAACGCCCCGGGGCGGTAAAAGCGGCCATTCGAATTATTTCGTTTCATCGACGCACACGCGTCGTTTACTTCGCCCTGCTGGTTCGCGGCGAAATCGTCCGTCACCTGTGCGACGTTCAACGCGTCGCGCGGACGCCACCTATCCGTTTACCTTTCGCTGTCGTTCAGAGTGTACTTGCCGACGATCGCGCTGGCTGCGGGATAACGCGCGACCCCTCGTTACGGACGTCCCCCGGTCGCGGCGCGTCGAAGTCGACACAATACGATTCACCGATTCTCGTTTAATTATCGGGGAGCATCGCGTCCGATCGAAAGTTGCTCGCAACTTTCCGCGTTGAAATCCCGACCGCCCGGGGAAGGAAGAAAAGAGAAAAGGGGCCGCCGCGGGTTCGCGTGCACGCGCAACAGCGTGCACCGCGCGGAATTCTCTTCGGCGCACGTAAATGCTCGTAAATTCATACGGATTTTCGAACGGCACGGCGTAACTCGCGTTTCTGCGGCGAGCTCGCTGAAGTTATCTGTGCATCGGCCGTGAGTGTAGGCTAAGTACGCGCAAGTACAGCGCCGGTAATATTCACTGTTACACACGTAAATATACAAGCACGTGCAACGGCACGGCAGCGTGGCACAGCGCCACTACAGGAGAGTATTAAACGGATACTTGCGTACAGGCCTTAAGTAGGCTCCGGTTCGGTGTATGCGTGTCTGCGCCGCGGCGGACTCTCTGCGGAAGCGTTGCATTGAGACCAATCGAATAGAAACTAATTTAATACAAACGGACATACGCGCGCAGCCTGTTCTCGCGTTTCCGAGCCCGTAACTTAATTCGCCTCCGATGGTTCTACTTCGAGGCGGTGGAAATACTATTTTCCACCGGACGACGCGCTACGCTTTTCCCAGCCAGCGACAATATTTCCAATTACGGCGATTCAAGGTTTCGACGGGCAAGGGGAATCGAGGAATCGAACAACCCTCGTCGTTCGACGGCGCGTCGTTTTCGAAAAAGAACGCCGCGCCGCGAACGAGCGTCCCCGGGCGACGACGAGGATCGTTGAAATTCCCGCGAACGGAGAGCGACACGGCGGGGGGGAAAAAGGTTTTTCCCGTCGCCGTCCCGATCGTCGATGTATCGGGGCGTTCGAAGTGAACGCTCGGCCTCGCAACGAACGCGGACGGATCCCACGTCGGCCCGGTGAATCGCACGGCTCGTGAAGATCCGCGAACCTTTGCGCCATCGCGCATTGCGAAACGCTTTCAATTAGTGCGCTTTCTAATTGTAACCCATCGCAATTAGAATCGACGAAATTACATGCGCGCGTTGCGCGGCCGAACCGCTCGCATTATGCGCCGACGCCAGACGTCTCGGTGAGCCGTACGCGGATCCCGACCGTCTGCGTCTATCTGTGTATGTGTGTGTATGCGTGTGTGTGTGTGTGGATACGCTGCCACGTACGACGCCGGCCACCGACACGAGCGCGAACGCGATCGCGAGAGCGTACGCGAATCGGTGTATACGGGTTATTAAGCAACGCCGTTCGCACGTCCTCTCCGCCACACCAACACCCCCACGCCCGCTCGTTCTTGCAACCACCCGCCGTTGATTTCTTCTTTCCCGTCCTCCTCTCTCGAGCGTCCCTCGGCGTTTCGCGTCTCCTTCTTCTTCCTGTTCTTCTTGCCGCGCTGCGCTCGCCTCAAGAAGCGGTTCCGGGCCGATGCGAGCACGCTCGTAAAGAGCGATGATGATAACGTTGAAAACGAAAGAAACCCGAGGGGGAGGAGAGGCGCGCAGAGGAATTAGCGGGATCTACAGATGAGCGCGGTGATAGCTGCTGAAATTCGTGCCACTATAATCCGCCGTGGCTCGCGATTCGCTCGGCTCTGCCGATAGACGCGATTATTAGGCACCGGGAACTGCGCGGCGTTGGAGAAACGCCGCCGCGGGAGTTTTGCGGAACCGTCGGGTCGGTTTCGTGTTTCGCGGCGGATATTACGTATTCGCGAGCGTCGTGTCGTCTTGTAGCTGGACGATACGGGCGACCACCCCTCCCGTCCGCCGCCGAAATCGGCCGGCAACAGCATCGCGTTAACGTTCGATGCGCTTCTCTCGTCGACAGCGGTACTTTTTTTCCCACTTTGTCCATGCCCAGAGATCTGGCACAGTAGTGGCAATTACCGGCACGGCGGTAGTAGCTGGCTGCGGCAGCGCGGCTCCCTGTAACCGTGGCTAACGTTTGTACGCGAGCGAACGAAGACGATGGAAGGGAGTTTAGCCGCGGGGGAACCGGTGATACGCGTACGCGATACGCCGGCCCGATATTTATACGGCCTTGCGCCGTCCGTTTCGGACGGGGACAATGGGCCACGAACCGTCTCATGGGGTCGCAACGACCGCCGCGCGCTGATAAGGAATATAAGTAACACCTGAACCGTGTTTCCGGTTGCGAGCGACGAACTTTGTTGCCCTCTGCGTGACCAACCGTCCGCGCCAACAACGTTCGCCCCCCCCCCCCCTATTTTTCGGGTACCGCGTTCCCCGGTAAAAATCGTCGAAAATAGTCGTCGAGCGTGCGGCATCGGCGCGGCCGACTTTCGCGTCGGTTCTCCCGGTGAACGCCCCTCGAGCTCCAATTGCAATCGCAGCCGAGAAACCGCCGACGCTCCGATAATTCACGCGTTACCCGTTCCTTCGTCGCCGGTCTATTGTTCTAACTCGAGGGAAGAAGAGTCGCGCGCGACACGCATGCGTGTACGTAGCTCGCGCACGATACGAACGCATTACTGTAACAACGTATCCGCTACCGCATCGCATTATACCGAGTTACCGCTATTTTCGCGTGGCCACGGTTTTCTGCACTTTCGGCGCGGCCAGCGGCGCCGCGAAAACGTCGCGAAAACAAGCCGCATCCGGCTGTCTTAACGGGATCTCGCCTGGTGGAAGGCAATTGCTTGCTTTGTTCGCTGAAACCGTTCTGCTGCTCCTCTTTTTCTATTAGATCTATCGGAAGATAATGCCGGAGGTTTTAATGGCGCCCGCGTAATATTCCCTACGGTTTTTCGCGATTGTTTCGCACTTTTTTCGTTCAACCGCTCGGGGGGAAACTTTTGTTCGTAACCTTCGAACGGAACGTCCAGATATTTCGACGAGACGCGATCCGTTAATTTTTGGATACAGCTTATTTTCCGCCGAGAACGGTCCGCCACGCAGATGGGTCAGCGGCGTACGGTTGAATTGTCGAACGCCCGCGTTTACTTGTTTTCCATTCATCGCCCGGCTTCTTGTGTTTCACGGAAAGCATTGTGCTTTATAGAATATGTCATAACGGTGGACGTAGAGAAATTGACTCTACAAGCAAGGTGTTTTAATTGCGGAACGTTAAGTCGGTTGTCGGTGGTAGACCGAAAAAGTTTTTCGTTACAGCCTTATCCGATCACTGCTGCAAGCTTCTCTTGCCTTTCTCCCCTCTGCAATGGACTTGCTCAGAACAATGATCAACTTGCCACCTAAGTCCCCGGCTTGTTCGAGCGAAAGCTTCGATGCATCCGGGTATCAAACAAACGTTTCGCCCGCTGGTGCGAGCAGCTCCAACCGAGCCATCCGGCAACTCTCGAGGGGTTAACTTTATTCCAAAAGAAATTAATAGAATGGCGTCATTGGGACCACCCCTAGGTTCCCGATTCCAGCCGCGGACGCCCCGAAGGTGAGGAATCTCTGCGATATCGCGATGAGTTTTAACGACTTTCAGCGGTAGCGTCTGCTTCCGGGAGACGGCGTCGATCTTTGCCCGTCCGGGCGTAGTTTTTCAGTTTCCGAAACGCATAAAACGAACGAAGTGGCTCCCCGTTCCGATGGGGAGACAAGTGCCGGGAGGAAAAAAGGGCCAGTGACGCGCGTCGAGCCCCCAAGGAAACGGGTCGCTCGAAATAACGCGGCCGAGTAACACGTGTGCCCGTATATTTTCAATACGGATACAATGCCGTCGTCGTCGGCGTCGGGGTCGGTTAGAGTTGTAGATATTACTCGGCCAATGTGAATCAGACCGCTTGTTTCCGGCTGTAAACCGGACCAGCCTGGGAGGGTTAGCTAGACTCAGTTTGGACGCGTTCCGAACGCTCGCTCTAATTACCTATCACCTGGACTCATTGTTGCCGTTGCAGCGGCGAATCCGAGCCCGAACCAGCTACGCGTTCGAGCTATTCCGTTCAATTGATTTCTGCTGGGGCTCGCTATTCTGTTAACCCCTTTCGCGATCACGTACCGCTGTCTGCCTGACGCGAATCTGCCGTAAGTAATTTCAAGTATTACAGAAGGTGTATGTAAAAGTTAATAGAATAGAGCCGTATTATGGGCCCGCTAATGATAGCGGTAATTAATTAGAAAATTGCACTGGTATATATATATACACACACTATATACAGAGCGTCGTTGCATACCAGGGTCTTTACACGAAACGAGAAACTGTCGAATAACATTTCATTAACTGTACAGACACGTCTGGATCAGCGCTCGTCACTAATTTCGTCGGTCTATAAGATTAGCATCGATCATCCGCGCCCGTCCGTCGACAATTAAACACAGCCGATGGGACTAACGGGAGTTCAAAAGTCGCGGCTGCCCCCCCCCCCACCACCACCACCACCACTCTCCCATCCCCCCGAATAAAAAACCGGGCGCCGATTTTCGAAATCGCACCCTCTCCACCTGGCTGCCGGCGAGCGCGATAATTTAGCCGCTTTTTACGCGTACACCGTATCGAGAAATTCGTCCAATCGCAGCGTGCAACGGTTGACGCGTCGCCGTGGTGGGGATGCCCCCCCTTCCCCCCGTGGCGAAAGAAAGGAAGAGAGGCAAGGGGCGGCGGCCCCTCGGTGCAGAGCTAATTTCAACGACACCCGATATGCAGATCGGCAGGGCGAGATCTATGTAAATCGCGCGTCAGCCAGAAGAAGAGTAGTGCCGGGAAAAAGAATTGGCCCAGAAACTGGTTTCGACTGAATGGTCCCCGCGCACGATAATATATATCGGTCCGTTCGCTTTTTACGTTTTGCGTTTTACGAAGCGCTCTTTGTGGCGCGGTTCGCGGAGCACATGCCTCCCAACGACGAACAACCGCGCGTGTGAAACCCTTGCGGGAATTCGATGCGCGACAAATCAATTCTACGCCGGCCGCGTTTTATCGGACGCCAAAACGATTCCTTTTCGTTTCCCCGCGAATTAACCGCCCCCCCCCCCTCCCCCTGAGTCCCCCGAAAAAAAGGAACAAGAACAACAACAAAAAACTGCACTTAACGCTTTCACGGTAGCATAAAATCGTGCAAGCATTTTCGTAGATGCTCGCTTCTCACGTTTACCGATCCGGCTGCGAATTGAGCGACTGCCCCGAACGGTGCGGAAGTCTAATGCCCGAATTGGAACGGGGACTGGAAACGCGTGTGCGCGATATTTGTCGCGAAGAGATCTCGAACCGGCGCTGGAGAACTCGTCTGTGCTCGTCGACTTTCCTCGGGACGTTAACGCAGCCGCCTGTTCGACAATTTCACCGGATGCCCGATTAATGGATAACGATAAACGGAGGGCAAATTCGACGACACTTTTCGCGAAACTTGCCCCTCGGAGAGGAGCGCAAGAAGTGACAGAGCGGCGGTTCACTTACCGGTCGACTTAACTATGCATCCGGTCACAAATGACACGTACACGCGTAAGGGACTGGGGCAAGGGGGAGGGGGCGGCAGCGCTCCGCAGCTACTCGAAACTTCGTCCACGGAGAGACTAAAACTCGTTGTAAATCCAATTAGCAGCCCGTGGCTTTGAAGTGGCTTTCCACACTTGAGCTCCTCCGTGTCAAGGACCCGGGAAAAGTATTTCCTCTTTTTTCACTTTGAATAATTTCCCTTTCGGTCCGACTCCTCGCCGCGTCTTTGCTGTCCCTTTCGGCCTGTTGCCGTAGGCCGCGGCTGTTCGAAAAATCGCTCTCGAGACCCGCCGTAGTGGGCCAAATTCGGGGACAAATTCTAACCGAACGGAATTGGGCGACCGTGCGTTTCTGTTTCTCCCGTTTTCCTGCGCCCCGTTGCAGCGGGTGCGCGTGTAGAAAAAGCGCACACACACATATACGTATAGCACGCCGGATGACGAAACGCAGAGCCGTGCCAAAATCGTTTACGCGGAGCGTAAAAGCGAAAGTTCGAAATAGTCCGCGCACATCTCAGGTGCAAATTAATTGTGGCGTGGATCGAGAAATTTGCGAGACTACCGCGAGACGGTTTGGCCCAACGAAACGTCACGAAACCGAGGGGACCGGCTGCTTTTTATTCGTCAGCACGTTTATCAGCTCGTCGCGCACCACGCCGGCATCCGCAACCGGGACGCGACGACTCGAATTTGTCCACCAGCACCAGCCTCGTAAACGGGGTTTGCGTACCCGCGAAAGAACTCTCGATCCGTTGAGCCCGTTGCTCGCGTTTCAATAACCACGCCCCGACTATCGAGATAACCGGAGGAGCGATCTCGTTCGAACGATATAGAGAGACACCCGGGAGCATCGGAGAAACGACGATTTTTCGGTAGCGACCGTAAATTCCCGTGTTTCAACGCGCTCGTAAACCTCTCCTCCGTGGACGTTTGCCGGGCAAGCGACGCGTGACGTCCACACGCAACTCCATCTATGCACGATCCGTTCGGTTGACTCGCGAATGAATAATTAAAAAAGAGGCAACCGTCCGATGGTTAGCAACCGGGGCGCCCCAAGGTTGCCACGAACTCCGCGCCGCGATCAACGGACGAAGGTGCTAATTGCCGGGGGAGGGAGGCCCCGAAGGTGGAGCGACACATGGATATCCCCGAAAAGGAGAAGGAACACGAACCTTCGAAGCGGCGGAAGATATGCGATCGTGCCCCGACAATGGCGGAGGTGCAGTCAGGCATAGATCCTCTCTGACCTCCGTGGCATAATCACGCGTCAGAATGCATCAGACGGCCGCCTCCCTACCCGGCTGCTCGCAGGCCACGTCCGTTTGCAGATGGTGCTTTAAACGCAGCCATGAACCTGAAGACGTTGCCTCGTCGTTCGCCCCACCCCCCTATCGGCGTCGTTTCGGCTAGACCGGCCGATTTGTCTGTCGCGCATCCGAACGTGGGAATCGCTTTCCTTTTTCCCGGTTTTCCCCTGCAATTGCGTAAGACGGAACGGCGCTGCTGTCCCGATGATCGGTGCCGGAAGTTCGTAACGATCCGACGATCGGTCGACGATAAAAGCCCTGGGTGTCCATAGCTGCGATCGTCGAGATCGCGCGATCGCGAAACAAGAGCTTGATTCTTTTTTTTTTTGTTTCCTTTTCGTCGTTTCATGGCAGGGTTTTTCCTCGACGCGGTCGCGGCAAACGGTGGACGTAGTCGCGATCGCGACAGGAAGGCCGGCGACAGCGTGCGATTCCGGTCGGGGGCGCGAGAACGAGTGACGCTAAATTACAGGTCCCCTTAGACGCGATCGATAATGATCGATGTGCCTGTTCGACCGGTCGTTCGTCTCCGGCAGAATGTATGATTTTTTTAGAGACAGATGGGAAACGTCGCGTTCGTTTCGGTTCGCAGTTGCAGGCGCGAATTATTTCGTAAGGAGAACAGGGAATAAATACGAGAACACAGATACGGGTTAACGTCGGTTGGCTAAAAGTACGTCGATCAAACGTTTCCCCCGTACGTTCCATTACCTGCTGGCACGTTTTTTTTTCGCCCCAATGCACGCCCGGCCTCCGTTTATGCAACGCGGCTCGTATCACGCGTGGAAACCACGTGGCGTGTGGTTGACCCCTTTCGGCTGCCCCGCGGCTTGGCAAAAAACGAGGAATCGAACCGCGCCGCTCACCCCCGCGATCACTCGCACGCAGAAGTGTGTTTGCACGGGGCAAACCAGGGGGCGGAATCCCATCAGCCGGATGTACGCCAGATTAACGCGATTATCGTTCCGTTCAGCTTCGCGATTTATTGATAGCACCATTTCGCTACCTTTAATCGGCCGTTTGATTGTTTCCCGGTTTCGCTGCTCGTTCCGGCCCTTCCACCGTTTTTCTATCCCCCGCGCAGGATCTATTCCCTTCTGCTTCCTATTCGCGACGTTTCCTCCCGAATGTTCTCGTTCGGGCAACGATATTGCCTCCCGTTGAATGCAACAATGCATTCGCCGACAAGAACGATTGGACGCCTTTGAGGGAAGTTCGACGCGGTTTTCTATTAGGCGTCGCGAAGAATGCTCGCCGGAGGAAGCTGAAACGATATCCAGAAACGTTCCTGCCTGGGAACATTAAAAGCGCGTCGACCGTACACGGGACGTTCCTGGGGAAACAGCTTCCTGTGCATCGTGCACGCGAGCGTTCGGAAAAGTCCATTTTAATCGCCGTCACGAAAACCGCACGCGCCCCGCGGGTAGTTAAATCCAAACGCCGAAAAGTCGTCACCCAGGACTACGCGCATGGCAAGATCCATCGCGGACGTCCGTGGCGGTGCCGCGAGGGGCAGCGTTTTCGTTTCTTGTTTTTTCTTCGGCGGAGAAATCCGTTCGGTCGAAATGGAAATGTAACGCGTGACTGGCAGCCGGCACGCTCAAAAAGCTCGCGTCAATGCGACACGGCATTGGCGGTGACAGGGGCGAGCCAGGTGATTCACAAGTTGTAATATGTGCCGTAGACAATCAGCCGGGTATCGATCAATTGCCGACGAGGCGGAATTCCAATAGACGACGCAGAAATCTGTCGTTCTTATCGCTCGGACAATAAAAGGGACCGACTGTGCGGCGTTATTGTACGAGTGCAAACACAGATACCGTAACAGAATGCCGGCGTTACGTAAAGCTGCTGCCACGGCCAGATGACACGACGGTAAGAACGCGAAATTACCTGTTTCCTTGTCGGTCGTCGCGTTAATACGTACGTGTCCGATCGGCCGAATAGCGAAAGAATCAACCACAGCCTTGTATCGATCGACGGCCGGTCAATTGTGCCATTTGGATGCATGTTCTCGGGGTTCTATTGTGGTATTTATCAGATGCCGCGTGTCTCTCGAATGATACAGCGCACGAGCGACAAGGGTGCTTTCTTGGAGTGCTGGGAATTGGATGAAAATTTTACGATCAATTCCGACGAACTCTTTGTTGATCATTTAAGCTCGCGTAGGTTGACTTATCGTCGTGGCTGCGTCACCCACGTCCATGTGGGTGCATCAGTAGCTTTTGATCGGCTAGATTATTATCGGTGCATAGTACGGGCAATGACAGTACCTATGCGGAATGTCGCAGCCCGAATCGTGCATGTTGCGCCGTTGTATCGGATCCCTGACTTTGGACGACGAATGGCATAGAAAATGGTAAACGTTTTACGATAGACTGGCCGAGTGATGGTATTTGCAATTAGGGATTATTCTCGACGTACTACGGTATCGCGACATTTATGCAGGTAAACAAGCGACGCCATACCCACCGGCGTGTTCATCTATCGAGTAATTAAATGGTTCGATCCAGGGCATTATAAATATATGCACAGCTGATTGTCGTCTAACGATAATCGAACGTCTGACGCAGTGAAATGCATTCGTTATTAACCGATTCGCCGTTCAGCAATCGGATAACGTACGATATGTTGAGCACGTGCGAAAGCACCGCGATCTTAAAAATGAAACGCCGAAAGCATCTCCACGATGTCTAAAGCCCGCTCAGGCGGTCACGCCATTTCTCACAGACATAAAACCCTAGCCAACGATACTCGTCCCCACGTTAAGATCTCTCAATTTCCTTCCGAAACAATGGAACCGGTCACGTATATTTTCCGACCATCAGCATGGCCACGTAATCGCCATCGGGAAGATCCCAGACGAAACGACAAAGCGCAAAGCGAGAATCAACAGCGAGGCTTAACACCGACGTTATCAATTTGCCCCGCTGCCGTTCGCTCGAATAAAAAGTACGAATAGATCTGCGACATTCAAGTATAGGCACCACTGGACGGTATCGCGCTTGCAAATATCTGCCGAGCTTTTCCTACGCGATGCCTTTCGGTGATTACCGCGGAGAAAAATCGTTCCAGCTTGTACAACGCTTGAATAACCCTAAAAACCGCGGAACACTGGAGGCTTGACCAACGTGTTCGTCGTAACGCGAGCAACGAGACCGCGTCGAAATTCGAGCGACTCTCGACGAGCCTGGAAAATCAGCCTTGACGCATAGTCCGGGCAGCATCCCTCGTCGAAAGGAGACCGTAAGGAGAACGACGCGTGAAACGTGTGCTTTGCATCGGTCGCGCGTCAGTGTGTCTTACATACAAACGTGTCCCTCTACGTGCACGTAGAGAAACCCGCGGGACAGGTCTCGCAGCACGTTCGAGAGGGGCCGGGAGGGAGGGGGTCCCGTTGGATATAATATTATATCGAGGGTAGGCGTGGTTAAAAAAGGGGGCGGTGCCGCGGATCCTCGCACCATCGTTCTCTCTCTTTTTCGCTCGATTTTCTCCCCCGCCCCCTTCCCTCCACCCCCGCCCCCTTTCCCGCCACCCCCGCCCACCGTCGCGGCGGCACCGCGGCACATCGAACTCGGATCGAGTCCAAGACGATCGAGGGAGGTGAGGGAAACGTGAGAAAGATGCGGCTCGGCTCGGCTCGCTCCTTGTCTCGCCCTCTCTCTGTTCCGAGCGATGCATACTTCTTTCTTCGTTTCCCTCTCGCGTTACTCGGCTCGACGCTCCTCGCTCCTTCTCTGGTGCCGGTTCGCCGACGAAGGTAGCTCTTTCTCCCGCGGCTCGCGATCCGCGCCGGACAAATACGGGATTCTTGAAGGCAGAGGGGCGAAACGGCCGGGGGTGGCGGCGGGGGGAGGGGCAGAGCGGTGAGGTCTGGCCAATGATAGCGCGCCGCTTTATCTCGATACGTTTATCGCGAGCGTTTTATATCCAGCCGTGAAAGTATTGACCGCGAGAAACTCGGTGCCGGCTGCTGACTGCGGCCCCCGGAGGAGTGGTGGTGGGATACCAGGTGGGTGGGTGGGTGGTAGGTGGGGTGTGCATCACGCGGGGCACAGACCGGTGAACCGACGCGACGCGTCTGAAAATGCGGGAGGCTGCGGGGCTGCCGGGGCGGCGACTCGTGGGCCTCGGGGGACTCGGGGGGCGCCGCGCCACCACTTTTTCGCTCGCCCGAGCGACCTTCGGTCGGACCTGAGCCTCTTTTTCTATTCGAGTGCAGCCTCGATGAATCAGAGACGTGGTCCGAATGATGCGTCCCTCCGCCCCCCAAACCCCTCCGGCTGATAATAATGATCGATGACTCGCGGTTGGATACGACGGTCGCTCCTTCCAGAGGAAACGAAGGATAAGGGAAAGGAATGGAAGGGTGGAATTCGCGGGGCGCCTTTTCGAAGATTGCTGGGAGGGCGTAAATTTTGGCAGGCGGTGCTGGTATGTTTTAATCAATTGAAATATTGAGGACGAACTATCGACTTTTCGTACTGTTAATCAGAGCGCGTGGAAGCGACGCGGAGCGTATATTCCATTGGCCGATGAATGGTAGCATAATGTTTGATAAGAATTAAGTGCTTCGCTAGAACTTCCATTTCACAACAATATGAAAGAGTCATTGATAGGGTTGTTTAACGTGAAATAGATGCTTTGAGATGTTATGTTCGTCATGACTTTGATGATTAAACGCACGTTGATGAATTTCAGTGTCTTTCTGCTGATCAAAGAAGGGTGCCGTATCGGTTGTCAAGTAATTGTCCGCTGGAGATCGTACTTTGACGACGTTTCAACGTACGATTATTCTAGATTACATTGGGACAATTTATTTCTCGGATGTTCGAAAGTTAATTATGTCCGGTTAAGTGCGACGTTCGAACCACCGTGGGGCGATGGATGTCGATGGTCCAAGGCGTAGCGTTTACTTGTCAGCAATTTTTATAGAACGAACGACCGGTGGGTGACTAATTCATTGCTCGTCGTGACGGCACGCGGCTCGCTTTTTATCGTGTTTTGAAAATTCTCTAAAAAATGATAGTTATTCGCGAGCTAATAATAGGGGGATCGTGTAGTATTAATGTTAATTCGTTTTAAGAATATCTTTTGCGGAGCACAAGGAGCCGGAAGTTATAAAAATCTTTTTCCACCAACGAAAAGTCCCACGTTAGTATTTTTAAAATATCGAGAGCAAACGAACGGGAAACATGTTCGGGGCAGAGGAAACATAAAATACGACGTGCGTGATTCCAATTTTCGGTTCCGAAAATCTCGATCGCCGTATTTTTCGAGACGTATTGACTGCACGTGTTGCCTGTTCCGATCGGCCTGCTTCCCTAACTTCTTCTCCCAGGCTTGGGAACGGTCTAAATATATTTTTATGGAGCCCCTGCTGCGTTACCGAGCCATCCTGGCCAGCTTTTGTTTCGATAAAGGACAATAGGTAGTTTATGTAACAAAGTTTCCATTTAATGTCAAACGAGCCTTACCCCAGCCAGAGAAGAAATCCGTGGAGAATACCGCGATCGTTAACGAACGATCTGTATATTGTTTTAAACGTCAACCGGTGTGGACAAAGTACTCATTGTCTATGCCAATGCGCGACATACGTGCGTATAAATTTAAACAATCTTGAACGCGACGCGTTTTACTCGTCTTGACGAAATATTTCGATTAATACCATATGACAAACAGATTAGCATCTAGTAACAATTGGTTCCAGTTTTTAGTAACCGCCGCCAGAAAATGCGCAGCGATTCTTCATTTTCGCGACGACGCGTCTACTCGAATTTCGCGTGGAATTCCCAGCCACTTTGTCGCACAATTTTCCCGGCTCTCGCTCGGCGACCAAATGAAATTTGCAATGGGATCCCAGTGAAATAGAGATGAACTTTCCCCCGGTAGAATGATAAGGCGTCCCGAATTACACGGGATCGAGCAACAAGTGATCGACGCGAACGGTATGCATCGGGAATGCAATATATGAAATTTGGATTACGCTATAGCAACACGGGCGTCCAAAACCGATTCCATTCTTTGATCAAATTATACGTAATAATAATTGCATCGGCGACCGCGGCGGCTTTCCTTAGTAGTAAATTGATTACACGCGTGTACGTACATGCATAGAGGCTCGCGAGAACAGTCGATGAGCAGGAGCTGTCGAGGTGTGTAATATCAGTCACAGCAATGCAATATCCTGACATACTAGCCGGTTCAACATATCAGCAAACAATCTCCCCCGTAGGTTCCCACTTCTGCCAAACTCAACTTTCGAACCGTCGCAGGAAGAACCAGTCTTAAAAAAACATAAACGGTCGTCCCTACTCCCTAGAGCTATTGGAATCTCTTTATTATAAATTCTCAAATAAAGCAAAATGTATCACCGCGACGTTTGATTGGAAACTGCGTTCGAACGACCGTGGCTGTCGTTCGAACCCCACCCCGTGGAAACGAGTCTATCATATTTCGATCGTTGTCGCACCGTACTCGAAGCGGAAGGGATGAAGCAGCGTGCCACGAGGAGTCTATCGGGCTCTTTAGAGGGACAGAGAGAGGGAGTGGACGAACCGTGGCGCGAGGGAAAAAGAAAACAGTTGCAACCATTCGTGCCATCTGCCCGTGATTGTTTACGATTTTCACGCGTAATTGGACGCGAATAGTTTGCAGTTCATAGATCGATCGCGAGGACGATCGTCCGCAAGACGAGAGCCAGATCCCTTTTGTATGGATCCGGGCGCAAGTGCCGAGTCACGCCTTGACAAACAGGGATGTCAAACAGATGTTTCAGCTCTTTGGGTTACTGTGAGAGCTGCCGGTGGACGTTCTTCTCGTAAACTTCTCGGATCGTTTACCGCCGCGCTCGACGCCGGATACCGATGATCGTTGCTCGATGACATTTCGCTCCGGCTGCCTCTTCGACGTTTAATTGGTGTCCACCGAGGGAATGGAGACAGATATTGTCGAGGGGATAGCTCGTTGATGTATTGTCTTATCGATGAACGGGCCAGCAATAACTTATTGTTGACGATAAGTTCGAACGGCATCCGGACGCATTTGATTGTTGACTTTGGAAGGCATCGGACGGTGCAGCACGATAATTCGTAATACGATCATGAATAACGGCGGAAAGAATACTTTATTAATGGGCTGCTGCAATGGCACGTTAACATTTGCATCGGTAATTTTATGTAAGACCAGTATCGGTGCAACTTTCCCCGAAACCGAGTTTCGCGGTTGAAAAAGATCTTAATTGTTCAAACTTTCGAGCGACGAATCGATTCAGTCACCATTTTCATACGTAAGCGATGGACGACGGTGCTAACATTGTCCCTTTTTTCCAAGGAACTTGCGAAAATCTTATTTCTCTCGGTTTGAATGCTAATGGACTCGCACTGATTGACTTCTGAACCCTCCGTTTGTATTTAGCAATTGGATCAACGAAGGTGCACAAAAGTTAAATTTGTTCAAACGTGGACGCATTATTACCTACAGTCCGCGGCATTCTTGCAACTACGTGACGGATGCTTGCTTCCCTCTAAGAAAACGTTGCATTACTTCTGCCTCGTACTCTTTGAAAAACCATAAATTCCCGAAGTCGTAGAAATTGCAAGAATACACGCGGAACGAAGGAGGAACTGTGTGTCTCGTAAATACAAAAAATACATTTAAACTACTCGCGTCCGAAGCAAACACGTGTTCCGCCATGGCTTTATTCCCCTAAAAAGAAACTTCGATACAGTTGAACCGTTCCACCGTCGCATTATGATACTTTTCGTCGTACCGCCGACGAGCAATCTCGGATTACCGGGTCGGCCGCAGACCCGGCACAGCGTTGCGAGATAATCGTTTTGCAATTAGTGGCGCAGCTGCGCTCTCGGCGAAAGAATCGCATTGTTTTCATAGTAAAACGAATTTCGCGCGATTGCCCAAGCGGTTGGTGACGACAACCGGCCCTCCTGCAACGTGTAATGACGCTTCTTGCCGCGTTTAAAGAACGTCGTTTACTCGGACAATTAATTTCACAAGCGAGCCGGGGCCTCGAAACGAATTGCGCAAGTATTCGGTTCAATTTACGAGGTGTTTACGCGTCCTGGGCAATCTTACCCCTCCGTTCAGCTTTCACCCGCCGTCGAATCTACGCCCTTAGAAATTACTCTTTCCGATGCCGTTCGAATCTTTCGCGGCCGGTTTTCGATCGGAGATTGATCGCGTTGCCGCGTGTCGCCGCTTGTGAAACCCGTAGAAGCGATGACGTGATTCGAGCAAACCGCGGGCGAATTGTTCCATTATCGCTGGTCTTGTTTGCCGTTCAGTAAGGTAGATTAATTCGCGACACGATCTGTTTGTATCCGTGGTATCGAGTCGTCGATTGGCCCGATTCTCGGGACGGAGCAACGAGGGATCTTTCGAATTCGCGTCGTATATTGTCGCGCCCTTCCTTCTAGGACAACGACGACACGCGATAAACGAATCGGTCCTTTACTTTTTTGCAAAAACCTTTTTTTTACCTTTTGCAAAAAGGATATTGGTGGCTCGTCGAGTGGCGCCCGCAAGCAAATTATTCTGCCATTGGGGAACGCGAGATGTTCGAAGAGTTTTCGTGTAATAGCAACAGAAGCGAGGGGGAGGTTTGTATAAACCAATACGAGGGGCACTAAAGGTGACAAGGAGGGAAAACCACTGACACGAGTCAGGTGCACCAGCACGGCCCCTGTCAAGCTCCTATTTGCTGACGGACCTCACCCCGGGACAATTTTACACCTTTCATTATTCGAGGGTTGCGATTTACTCGTCCCCGATTTATCCTCCTCGGTTGATTAATTTCACGTATGGGAAATACAATTGCGAGATGCAATATCGACGGAACTCGATGAAAAATGACGAACGATTTGTTAGAACTATTGCTTTCGATCGTTCACTATCTCACAGAGATCACTTTTCGCGAGATACCGTTGTCAGATAATTGCGAGACAGGAAAACAAGGCTGAAAAAATGTTTACAGCATGAGAGGATCGACTGGCATGTTGTTTGATGTTGGTTCCTCGGTGTTTAGGTGTCACTCTGGGCAGATTACAAGCACGGGATACCTGCCACCCAGGCAAGAATACCGGGTCACGTATCTGTTCGTGGAACCGTTCAAACGATCGGGCAATACCGACGTTTCGCCGCTGAACCGATCAATTTCAATCGTTACTGATTGGATCAAGCTTTTGCTTTCGGTAGCCAGGCTCGACGCACTTTCATTATTACTTTCTTCGATTAGCTGCGCTTCAATCTCGCCCCTGTTGTACAAAATACGTTTCGTGCAATCGTATAAATGACGAACATATTCCGCATACTCGGAAATGGAAACGCACGCAGCTACCGTTGGTCGCAAGACCGCGAACGCGAAGAAGAACTGAAAGCCAATAAGGGGGACGTTGAAATGTAATTGCGTAGAGAACAACGCAAACGGTTGCAAAAAGAAACAAACCAGTCGTCAGTGTTGCGTAACACACCACCGAAGTGGACGTGGTCGGGCATCGCGTAGAGAAAAAAGTGATTGCTGAAGATTGTTAACAGAATTAATGATTGTTATGAATTAGACGCGCGGACATCGTATAAAAATTCCATTCAATGATGCGTTCCCAATGGTGCATCGAAATTTCTGCACTAGTCGCGACTCGCTTCTCCCTTGAAACTGGTAGGACAATTTCTTGATTGACCTTCCACGACAGAGAGCTGCGATGTTGAGGAAAGCCACGATCATGGATTTTATTCGTGGTTTCCCTCTGATAGAGGAAGCCCGCAGAAAGGAAAAGAGGAACAGTAGCACACTTCCGGTGCAATGGCTCGCAGCATCGAGAACAATTCAAGTCGATAGTGGTATCGAAGCTGATAAGCATTGGCGATACGATATCGTTCGCAACAGAGACATAACACCATGGCACGTTAGACCCGATGTATATTCACGAAGATGTGTTTACGGTCCACTGAACATTCGATCCCCCGATTCGACTCTTTCTGACTCCGGCATCGATTCTTGCTAATTGCTGCACCCGGTCTCACACCCGTCCGGTGTACCTCGTTGAACGACGCGCGACAGGTTTCGTCCGCGAATGATTGGCCAACGCGGAGAGGACGAAGAAGAAGAGAACGAAATGGACGATTGTCGTTTGGGAGTCCCGTTCAACTTGTACGTTTCGCGAAGCGCGAACGAAATTCGAGAGAAACTCAAGGCACAGTGCCGTCGAATTCGCCGCACGTTAATTCAGCAAGATAATACGCGAAACGGGGAAGTGAAAAAATTCCAAAGGACAGTGATTTAATTGTCGTGAATAGTGGCGGATGCAAGCCGTCGCCCCCTCCGTTTCTAAGACTCTCAATGCTCGCTTTCGGCTCTCCATTCTTCGCGACAAGGAGCGCAACGTTCATTACCCCCCCTCCTATGTTTCACACATCCGCTTCCGGTAGTACAATAATCGGTCGCGCGGCACAATTCCTTGACGCGTTGTTCGCGATGTGCAAAGGCAGCTGTAAGTTTATTTCGATTTGCGCGACTCGGAGGGCCCGCGGGTTACAATAGCGAACAGGATTACGCTCGCCCCCGTGTTCATCGAGTATTGGCGCAGAGACGCTTACGCAATTCGGTATTGTTTAGATTTCTTTCGTTGCACCCGATTTGATGCCGTTTTCGCGCTGACGCTGTGCCAAACGGGTAGCGCCGTCTCTATTTCGTGCGAAGCGCACTGCCCAAATCGTCGCTGTCGGTTACAAATGTACTCGAACTACTTTTTACAGTGATTTCGTCAATTCCAAGCACGGCCACTTGCAATTCAGCGTACAATACCTTTTAAAACGTAAGCGAATTGGACAGCTTTCGCGATTAAAGCGGTTGCAGTACTTCGCGTTAATCTGTCCGTAATCATTTTCCGTTCCATTAATTCGTACATCGCGCGACTCGGCCAGAATAAGGCTAAACGTCCGTCGCGCGAATCCGCCTTTATCATTTCCGCTAATAATTGCCAATAAACATCGCGAATCCCCAAACTGCGGTCCCGCGGCCCCGAATATTCCCTCGGTGGTTCGGGCGTGTTCTCCCGCTGCCAGAAGCGGATGCCAGCGGGTCGTCGGGCAAAAAACCGCTCGTATTTGTTTAATTATCAACGGTACCGCATTAACTCGTTAATTGAGTGTCAGATGGCGCGCATTGTGTCCGGCTGACACGCTTTGTGGACCCCCTCCCTCTTGTACCCGGTGTGGGAGTATCGTCGTTCCTTTCGCCCCTTTTCTTCCCGCGAGAACGCCGCATATTTGTCGCACACGCGTTAATCGCATGCACGAATAATTAGAACAATGAGGGACCGGCATTATTCGCGAACAAGGCCCCCTTTCAGCTTAGAAACCAACCCCCCCCCCCCCCTCTTTCTCCTGGGCCAAATTGTGCGGGAGATTTCCTTCCGAAACGAACGTCGTCGTCTCTCGCGCCCCGATCCTCCGCTCTTTTTGCATTCTTTTCCGAAAAAAAAGAAAAGAGAGAGGACGAGCTCGGTTGCGAAGGCAGCGGAGCCACGAGGGTGGCGAGAGCGCTGAATACGCGAGGGCTCAAATTTCGTCACGAGGGTGAGTTCGAGGGCCGGGTTTATTCTTTTACTATTTCACGGTCGGTCGGGGAGGGGGTGTGGGGGTGTCGTCGGTTGCCGTTTGTTAGAGACCTAAATAATTCTAAGTTGATCGGAGGAGATTGTTTTTTTTTTTTTTTTCTTCACTTTTGTCGGTAGTAATTATTTTCGACGGTGGCCGAGGGGGTGGAATAAATAGGAATTATTGTTGTAA
Source organism: Nomada fucata (assembly GCA_948146005.1). Classification (NCBI taxonomy): domain Eukaryota; kingdom Metazoa; phylum Arthropoda; class Insecta; order Hymenoptera; family Apidae; genus Nomada; species Nomada fucata. Next base: position 15,092,168 of record OX411275.1, read on the forward strand.
GCACGGCGACAGCATTGTTCGTTTCGTTAATTTGCGTCAGCCTCGAACGAAATCATGAAATGCATCGGAAGAAAATCTGTCCCCTATTATTTGAATATTTACGTGCTCGAATATAATTGAAAAACTTTGTTTGACATCGGAGCGAAACTAACGTGAAACATTAATTCGCTGGCAAAGCCACAGTTAAATCAATATTGTTGCGGCGGAGCATTCAATTACCCACGTGCTTTTTCAACAAATTCGTTAAATCAGTTTATCGTCGCGGCATCGTTTAACCCGAAGTGTAGTTAATCTTCTTTATTTTTCAAACTGGACCGATTGTACGTTCGAAGAATAACGGTATTAACGGTTGCAACATCGGAATTACCGGGCAGAATAATGCAGATTAAAGCAATGTTCGGCGAACGAAATTCTTTTTGTTGCGTAACGCAACGAGGGCGAGGGATTAATTTTGTTCGCGGTGGAAAATGTAACGTAATGCCAATATCGAAGTACATTTCAGTTAATTCCGGTAAATACAGTTCTGCTTCTACTAGCAATCGCGCGTAAACAATTTTTACATTATTAACGCCCGCAGAATTGGTTTGAAAACCACTGCGCATCGTGAACGAATACCGCGTGGTACCTGAGGGTATCCAATAAAGCGAGAAATATAAATATATGAAAGGGCGAGAAAATGCGAAACGGAAAAGGAAAGGAAACAAATCACTACGAACGAGCGAGAACCCCCGAAGGATGAAAAGAATTTCTCGGTAATCACCCCTTGACCCCCACCCCTGAGGCAATCTTCTCATTATAAGTCAGGCCTTAATCTTCATTTGATTTTCATTTCGTATCGAGCTTGTTTGTCGCTTCGAGCCAAAGGGTACTTAGAAAAGAGGGTTGGCATCGGCGACGGGCTTGGTGGGGGACGGCCAGGGGGGTGGTGGTGGTTGAAGGCGAGCATATTGGCGCCGGCTCGCTATAGTGAATTCAATTTAACGGGAAAAGCCGTGGCGCGAAACGGGACCTGCACTCGATATTTATTATATGCCGCTGCATTAATTACCGCGGTCGCATTCTTCGAGTCGTCCCCGGCTCCCGGGGGCTCCTTTATCTTGCCTTGATAATAGTGATAACGAACCTAATTATTGGATCTCGCGAATCATTAACGGCACGGACTTAATAAATTAGGCGCGCCCACGCTGCCTGGCCGACTGCTCGAGGAAACCAGATTTAATTAATTCCGATGCCTTATGCTGATATTCGAGTGGATAGGGAACAGAGTTTCGAGGGTTTTTGTTGCATTTTCGAGGGACAGTTCGTTCGTTCGTTCGTTCGTTCGTTCGATTGGTTTGGTCGGAGGGGTTCGAGCGGATCGGGCTCTCGAGGATCGACGTTCGGTGGATCATCGCATTGAGTTACTGTGCGAAAGGTGTCAAGCGGCGATAATTGTGGTAGAACAAATTGATTTTCTTGCGCGACGATTCTGGAAAAGTGCAAGCGATGAATTTGTACGCGATTAATAAAAGATCGCAACGCAATGTGACGTAAAATAACGAATAGAAAGATCGTAGCGAGCCAACTTGAAACGTACCACCGAGAGAAAACTATAATATACCACCGTTCAATCATCGCGCATTTAACAAAATTTCTCGCAAAGAAATCAAGAACCTCTGATCAGTACTCGCACGCTTTTCCCCTGGCAGACGCTCCAATTTCACACGACGAGAAGCTCGCTCTCTTTCCTCTCCGGTGCACGGTCCTTGGCGAATTTTTCGTAAAACACAGGAGCTGGTCCACGGCGGAAATTAGACGCTCGTTGGCCGGTTTTAAAATAATTAAAACGTGCACACCGGCAAAGACAAAAGACCGGTTACCTACCCATCAGCTGGCTGGTGACGATGGTAAGGGCGGTCTTCGCAGAGGCAAGGAAAGAACGGTCCGAGCCGGGGGCGTGGAGGTTGGGGTGGGGCGGAGGTCTGATAAGCGAACGAAGAAAAACATAGTCTTGATCAAAGTGAAATACGCATTGCCAGCCATGTGGGTAATTATCCTGGACCTTTGCATTAACCCTTTTCCTGGCTCTCATTGCCTTTCTACTTGGATCTCCCCTCGCGGTGCCGCGCCGCGCCGCGCCGCGCTGCGGATCCTCCGAAAATCCACCCTTTCTCTCGCTTCGAGTCCGCCTCGTACCCCGCGTGCAAGCCTCGTCCCCTCTAGGCAAGACCGGAGAGAACCGAGGCTGCGGAGATGGTCAGGCGGTTGAGTGACTGTGGGCGGATGAGACAGTCGTCGGTGAACGAAGAGGGATTCAATTAATTTGATTGAGAATTTTAAGGCCGTCTCGCAAAATAATATCTAAAGGGATTAATATTCGCGGCGGTAAAGTAGAACGACCCGCGCGGACCGATGCCACTGGGTGACTGAGCGATGAGCGAGAAAACGATGTCCGGACGGACAGAGAAAGTCGGATAAAGGGAGAGAGTCCTAATTAGCTAAGTAAAGCTGCCGCATTATCGCTTATTTTCACCTCCCCCTGCCCCCACCTTCGCTCTCGATACCGGTCGGTGATTCACACCCCCCAGAAAACCTGCACCCCCGACTCCTCCGCCCGTTGCAAACTTTTTCACGGTTCAACGTGTGCAACGTTCTGCGGGAGGGTTCGATGGTCGTGCAAATTCCATTTCCCCATGTTACGTTACACTTACACTTGCGTGTGGCCATCGTTGCTAGTGGACGAAATTCTTTCGTACTTCATTTGCGAGTGGTTTCTGCCCTCCTTGTGTGTCCATCGCGTCCCGGTTATCTACGTTCGACGGCTTCTCCGGAATGAAAGGTCGAGAGATAGGGTTCGCAGGGAACGAGCGAAAGCTGCGACGACTTCTTCACGCGTATGGCGGCGCGAAATGGAAGGGTGTCTTGGAACGTAGGGGCAGCGCGTTCCTCGCCAGGGCGAATGGCAGTCGGTCGAAAATTTCGCGTGGATGATTCAACGATATCGATTCGATATTGGCTCCCCGTTAATTTAAGCGAACCGAGGAGAAGAGCTGTCGCGGGCAATTACCGAAGGAATCGCGGATCGACGCGATTCGCGGCGGTTGTCCAGGGAGAAACGCGTCCGTTCGAAAAAGCAAACAAGCCTGATCGATGGCGGCGCTATCGCGAGTGCCCGAGCAACGATCGGCATAACAGCTGCATATCGAGCGAGACTCCCGGAGCCTCGAATTTTCTTATCAAAGGAAACGCGGCAGCGACGAAGAAACGGGCCGGTCCGAGGGGCGAGGGGATCAGAAAATCGCTTCTCCCGGCGGGATTTCAAAGCCTGGAACGACGACTACGGGGGTTGAAGTGCGGGGCTGCCGTTTGAATCAAAGGGTTGCTGAGCCGCGGTAGTCGGGCACCCGTACCGTTCTCGGTTAATTATCTTTATCAATCATTAGAAATCCATTCCTCAAAAGACCTCCGGACGATTTTATCGTTTAACCTGTTCAGTCGCCTTGCAGTAGCAGCGGAACGTGCGTGATGGGGTGACTTCGCAGGGATAAACGTGTTTGATGTCGTGCTACTCGCGAGCCGAGATCGCGAGTAAAAGAAACAGACAACCTTTTCAGCGAAAGTTTCGCCGGGCGAATCAACTCTGTATAGCAACCGTGCGCTGGGGGAGCGTGTAATTTCGTTCGACTAGTCTGCCACCCTTCCAGCGGATCGTCTCATATATTGTCGGTTTAATTCCCTTCGAATTGCCTCACTTGCTATTTAAGTAGAAGAGATCGATATAACGAAATTCAACTTCGCAACACGAACACGCGTACACTTTGGCACGATCCCGAGTCGAAGGTGGTGTCGGGTGGGGGGGGTCTGCGATACACGACGAAGTAAGTGTAATTTGGGGTAGCAGAGAGCGGTGGAAACGAGCGTCGATCCTCGGGAGGGTAGAGCGTATCGATTTTATTCGTGTTTTGAAGCGTCGCGGGGTCACTTTAAGTCGGATTGTACGCGTGTTAGTCGTTCCATGTCGGTCGTTGGGGGCGGGAGGGGGGCGGTTGAGAAGGTCGCCTCGTTGCTTTGTCTCGAGGAGAAAGAAACTGGCGGACCGGGAGAAAGGGGGTGCCCCCTGATGGCATCAATGAGAAAAAGGGTACCGAGAATCGCTCGTATTCTCATCGAGCAATCAACCTGTCTCTTGAGAGGCATTTTTAAAGTTTCCCGCGCCTGTGGATCGCGACGCAACGCGCCATCGTTCAACTACATGTACGGACATGTACGTACACGGATGAAAATTCTTTCGGTAAAATGCGAGCCGTTCTTTGGCAATTGCGGCGGACCTCGGCGGTCCAATTCGCAGCACCACGTGGGAACGAATTACCTGACGCGAAATTTTTATACAGTGGTAACGCGTAATATAATTAACGTCGATAATCACAATTCGCTTGTATTTTCTATTTATTTGATCGCACTATTTTATTCCGAAAGAAGCGCTTCTGATTATCGCGAGCCGCGTTACTCAAAAATTTCGTTCCTTCGACTGCCCGCGTCTTTAAATAATATCAGAAGTCGCGGTCGGGCTCGGTATCGCGATAATACTTCCTTATCGAGGCGATCGTAAATCGCGTTCCGACATGTCCCGGGCGAGGAAGGAGGTGTCACAGGCCCCGACTACAATCGGCGACTGTCGTTATCACGACGAAACAATAAATCTGTTGGTCCACGGATCATCGCGAGCCTCGTCGTTCGTCGGAACGTTGAAAATTTACTGGCGGCCCGCGTCGAACTTTGCCGTCATCCGTTTGAACTTGGAAGCTGTCTGCCTTGCACGTTTCGGAATTTCACCTTGAAATTTACGACGAAATATCTGCGCCCGTCATTGTTCAAGCATTAACCGAGTTGAACGTGTCGCGATCGAATCAATCCTATCAGTTCCGCGCGGAGGAAAATTTCTTTCGCATTCGTAACCAGAGATTACAATGTCACGATGAGCATAAATTTCCAAAATCTTCGGCATCTACCCGCTGAGGAATCTAGTCGCGGGGAAACTTTGCTCCGAATACCTGTACGTTTATCGCGCTTCTTATCAATCGGGAATCGGACGCGTCTAACGACGCGGATGAAATTTTGCTATTGTAGCTGTACCTAAATCAATCTTAGCTGAACCATAAATTATCGACTGCCCGCATAGCGAGTACACCATTGCCAGATATACTTCTCTCCGTGCCTCTGCTCGGCGACCATAACCGTCGTACGTCGTCCTCCGCCGAACGCGGCGGAAGCAACTGGTTATTTGACCATTTCCTCGCGATGCAGCGCGCTAATGTATTTTAATGCGACGTATTACCGATCCTCGAATAATTCTGGACCCCGGGGGCCAACGGAATCACTTTTCCCGATTGCCATCGTAATCTTCGCGGCCGGCTTCAATGCGAAGAAATTAAGGGAATTGAATTAAACGCGACGGGTGAATTTTCATTATCGAGAAAATTGGCAATTTTCCACTGTTAAGCGCGTAACGCTCGGTTCTTCTGCGGCCCCCCCTGAGTAGACCAAGAGGCGACGGAGATGGGGCGGTGCGGGAGGCTCGCCTCCAATGTCTCGGTTAATTAGTATTGCTCGTATGAGCGAGTTTCACCGTTGATCCCCGATGGGTGTGAGTCGCGCTTATTCGATTACTTAATTTTTAACGGACCTCCGCTTCGCAAGGAAGGACAAAGTGGCCGGGCGCGGCTCCGCGTACAGACAAGCGTGCAAGTAAACTGGTAATCGAGGAAAACGACGAAGACAGGATCGTACGAGAAAATTGTTTCGACGGGTTTCATCGACGAGGCGTTAGAACGTTTTCTTGGCCCGCGAAAGACCTTATTGTTCGTCCGCGCGGAACGAAAATGGTGCAATTTGAAATGGTTTGCTTAATTTTAGACGTTAATGAAACGCTGTAGGTGTGTTTGACATTCGTTTCTCCGCTTTCGATCCGTCGTCGTTTCGTTCGCGGCGGATCGCTGTCTCGCAAAGTGGACACCGACTCGTTCCAAGGCTTTTCCCTATTTCGTGTGAACGCATGTCACAAAGGAATTTCGGACGGGTTACGAAGCGTACAATTTCGAGATTATTTCGTCGGCCGTTGAAATGTGGCACGCCTTGTTAAAACTCATCTAATTCGAAACTAATATATCGGGGGTTAGGTAGTTCAACTTATATAGTTATGGCTATTGTTTTCAAATTAGAACAGTTCACCGGTTTTCAACGTAATCTTGTGGATTGTTCGGAAAATTTCTGTACTCTGTAAAATGTTCGAAGTATCTCGCTGCGGAGTAGCGATACCTACGATGTTTCCAATGACAAACTCTCGTCGCCCCAATATTCCTTACTCATCGCTATAATTAGCGAGATTCGTGTCGATATATATATATAACGCTTTGATTCGTTCCAAGAAGCAACCTTTCGATAGGTTTGTCTACTTGCAGGAAGCGTTAAATAAACGACCTCGCCACCGAAAAGAAGCGGCGATGAGTGATGTTCGTCGCAAGGAATAACGGCAGAAATTCTTAATATAATACTTTCCGTCTCGCGTCAAGTTATTTCGCCCAAGTTCTAGACCCTCTAATCTCAATTAGACAAATTCCATTCTCTGGATCCAACTTTTACCAATGATCAAGCTTCGGAATGTTCAAAACATTTGGCTTCGTCCTCGTCCCCCGGTTACCCAAACATCCGAATCCTTCGTACGGTGAAACACGTCCACCTCGATTCGTACAAATTCAAATTCATTTCTCAGTGTCCGGTTCGTTTACATTTCAATCTCGCGTCCACTCGGTCTCGCGATTTTTGCGGTCGTCCTGCCATTCAACAACCGGACAACCTGCCGGACAACCGAAGAACGTATCGAACGTATCCGCACGAAGGGGACATCGACAGCGGGGATAATGCTTGTACCGTGACGCACACGTGCACCAACGGTACAGTGCACGCACACGGCCGTGGCAACTTCTGATTAGAGGTAGAATTAATGATTCGAAAATCAATACAGGCCCGTCCTCCCGCGAGTATTAAGACACCGATGGGGCTGACGGTATCCAAAGACGAAGAAAGGTGGGAGAAAGAGAGAGAGCGAGAGAAAGAGGGGGATAGGGGGAATGATAGAGGGGTGGGTGTGGGTGGTGGTGGCAAACGAGGAAGAAGGAAGTCGAGGACGAGAAGGTAGAGGGGTTGATGGTAGTAGTATATCTGTCGAGGGGGTGCGGAGCGAGGGTGCTCCTCGTTTCAGGATCTACTATTTTGTCACCAAACCCTTCCTCAGCCTTTGATAACTAATTAGTGTTTTACTTCCCCGCTCACGGTCCCTGCGGCCCTCTTTTATCGTCCCAATCAGGGGACGGCTTGGAAGGAACCCCTTTTCATGCGAAGGCGCATCGACGTTTCCAAGCCCCGGGAAAGATGGGAATCAAAGGATTTCCAAAGCGAAGCGTCAAAAGTGCGGGGCCCCGGGGGGTGGGGTCGGGTGGCTCGGCGGGGGGCTGGACAGGGGTTTGTTAAGCGGAAAAACGATAACTGCCAAGCTACGCGATGTCGGGACTAAGCAGATCAACGCTGATCCTCGCTAGAATGTGATTAAATGGTTTCTTTCTGTCGTCGGTTCATTTTCAACGAGGCTCTCGCGGTTTCTTTTCGTCGCGCTTCTTTGTCTTTCGAATCGGCCCCCGTTCCCCGGCGGCCAATTCGACCCTCTTGGAATAATAACACCGCCGTACATCTGTCCCGTCGATGTTCCTTCATAAAAATATCATTTCGATTCGATCGGTCGGACGGCTCCGCGTTTCGCCGACTTCTCGTTAAGTCTCAAGGTGTCCGGCGTTTGCCACGACCCAACCCCCCGTTTCCGGGAACGCGACAATTCCCGGCGAGTAAAAAGTGAGATGCGTGTAATGAAACGCGGGCACGGTGAACGAGGAGTGGACGGTCGCGGCGTGGAACGAACGCGAACAATTAAATCGTCCGTTCGTCGACGGTAGGAAAAAGAAAATACAGGGACATCGGCGGCCGTGCCCTCCTCGAAGTAGCTCGAAAGGGGTGTGTAGGTGTCGCGAGCGGTCCACGGAAAGAGGGGTTGACGCCGGCACGCACAGGAACTGGCCGGAGCAGGCGCCATAAATATCGCCGCGTTCTTATATTTTCATCACGGCCATCATTAAAATTTATGTTATGATCAGAAGTGCGCGTATATATCAGAGGACGCGTTCCGGCGTTGCGGCCCGGCTAACGGCGCGCCACGAGGGTGGGTTACGCGGTAATATTGTAATCTATGTGTGGAAGAACGCGGGAAGAGAAGCACAGGAGAGATGAAAAAGTGGCTTCAATGGCAGTCACACCGTTGTAAGGGGGTAGTTTTCAGTCGGGGGGGTGGAAGAAGGGTGCCGAACGGAAACAATGACGTCTATACCGAATCCCTGTTTCTCCCCCCGCCGTCGGGTTGCCTGCCATTAGACTCCCGCGGCGGCCCTATAAAAATATAGCCCGTATTGTGCTCGCTCAGGTACCGATATCCTCGCCGCCACTAAAAGTCCCTGCCTTCGTCACATGTATCTTCGTGCACGCTCGCCGCCTACTATTGACTACCGTCGACACTTTCCCGACAGTCGCTGCCCCCGGATTGTCCGGGCTGTTCGCATTTTTTCGCGGAGAAGCTTCGACGCACCCGTCGAGAGATCGCGATCTCGAGGATGCGCGTAGTCGGTCGTCCTGTTCGGTTCTGCTGTCGCGACTTTCGTGTTCGTTGCCTCGACTCTCGTTGCCGTGCGATTCGACGCACCCGAGAGAATAAAAAAAAAAAAAACATCCGGGCGACGCTGAATCATGCCGCGAAGTGAGCGTATAAAATATTTGGTAATAGAACAAAAAATACGTGCAAAAATGGAAGAACGATCGAAGCCTCTGTACGGGCAGTGAAAGGACTCAATAGAGAGCTCAATTGGAAAATTCTCGGCGGCACAAACCGACCATCTAGCCCGAACAAGGCACGTAATTTAAAAATAACGAAATTACGTGCGCTTAATGGGGAACAAAAAAGGGGGTTCGACAGGAACACCGTGGTGGAGAGAGAGAGAGGGGGGGGGAGAGAAGAGAGATAGTAAAATGGGAGCAACCGAACGACGATCGGCCGGCTCAGATCACAAAGATGATTCGCTTTTGGCGTATGCCCATTGTCGTCCGTTGGACCGAGTAGAATCGAAATGGCAAACGGTAACTCGATTGGCCGGCCTGTACACGGATTGCGAATTATTTCTCCGGTGGTGGCGCGCTCATTTCGCGACCAAACAATCGTGATCGATTCATGCAAATTTCAACAATCGCCCTGCCCACCAACCATCCCTTTCGTTGATTCCGCCGTATCAGGTCTTCCATTGTCCTCGGCGAAATTCGTTTGTGCCCACACACCGTGGGCTTCCCCAGGACCTTCCCGCAACCCCGCGCGCACGAAAAACAGGCTACCTTGAAGGTGCAAGGGAAAACCAGTGCTCCTCGTTCTTAGTGACCGTGGTCAGTTGAAAATAATCGATTAGGTATAACGTATAATAGTATCCACGATTGCATTCATCTTGGCCAACGACGGAGTATTCTCGAACGATCGTGCACACGGCACCTATCTGGACAGATAATTTGTGAAAGAGGGTAACACTTTTTGCGTTTAATTATACATCGACTATGTTTTCCTCCGGTGGAACGAAATTTTTTGCCCGTCGACCACGCGGTTCCCTTTTCACGCAGCTAACGCCTCCCCGTATTGGAAAAGGAAATAGACGCCAACGCTTCCTAAGAACCGCCGGTTGAAAGAAATAGCCCGTTTCTCTCTTTCCGCAGCAGATGATCACCGATTTTTTTCTTTACGGCCATCGTGATTTATTAGTGTATCGCGCGTGAGAAGATCTCGGGTGCTGACTCGCACGTGTGCCTGGAATTCGCCGAGGGAATGATTGCTGCATAGTGAAAAACAGATTAAAAATAAGTTCGGGGAGCTGCTCCGCCTTGGCATCTCGCTGCTCCAAACGTTAAGGACCGATATTCTCTCGATATTCGACACCTATCCGCTACTATAAATATGCATTACAATCTAAAATCCGCGCAACGCGTTTAAACTCGGTTAAACCTCCGATCGGCGGCGCCTCGATGCCTTCAGAAAACCCTCGCCCGCTCCGATTCCGTGCTAACCACCTCAAGCAGCACCGAAAAACCTTTTCGACCTTCCCCCGCGTTCCTCCGCGGGGAAGCACCGGGAATCGTCGTTCCGTTTCGTGATTAGCCGTTACAGGCGCATCGCTAGTCGACGGAGGACTTGAAAGAGTGGCCGTGTCTAATGATGTTTAAGGAGAGGCTTTAATTCTTCATTGGGACAACAGGGGAAGATCAAAGGGGATCGTTCGTTTTTTAACCGATGCCTCGGGGCTAGTCGTCCGGGAACTGATGGCCCTGCCGTTGGCATTGTCGTCGTGTCGATGTCGTCATCGTCGTCGTCGTCGTCGTCGTCTCGCCCAACTTTCATCCACGAACCCTTCATCCGCCACCCCTGCTTCCCCCACGGTACAATGTATTGACATTTCTTAAATATTGCCCCACGAACGTGTTCTTATTGGAAGCCGTCCTCTTTCCTCTATTTTCCTCCCTCTGTCCCTCTCCTTCGCTCCCTATCTCCTTCTGCCCCCTTTCTTCCCGTCTCTTTCTCGCCCGTGAATGATCCCCGAACTGATCCCACACGTGGGAACCTGTGCCACATGGAGTGCCCGTCCTCGACACACATGCTTCTGTGAAAAGCAAACGGAGGCGACGGTCAATGACCCTCTAAAAAGTATGTATGTATCTGGTTCGAGATGAGGAGCGCGTTTATTGTCCTACGATTAATGGACCTCCCAGAGCGGCAAGTACAGACGACTTTTGATCTCGCGGGCTTCTGCGTGTCACGGGGCGGTTGTTTAGTCGCCGCTCGGATCACCGGACCGACACTTCTGACCCAGATATCGGCCAATTTTCCAATCGGATCGTCTAACATCGATCGAATTGGATTAACGGAGTGCGCGTGTGCACGGCGCGCCGCGGGCATCGTGCATTTCGCGATACGAAATACTCGTGGATAAATAAAATAATGGCCGCCGAAGGGGCGGTAGGGGGGGGGGCAGAGACAATACCAGCGTCACAGTAGAAATCTCTGCTCTTAGGGAGAGAACGTACGCGTCACACGCGCAAGCACTTCACGGACTGCTAATTCAGGCCGCGCCAATCAGCGCGCCATTTAATCAGATCGAAACAAAGACCACTCTCATCTATTTCACTTTGCCTCGCGTTGCGTTTCAGCGGCGCACAAAAGTGGCCGGGACAAAGCGCGAATTAGCATCGGTGGTATTCTGCTTCCGTCGAAAAACCTGAATGCCCGTGGAGGGGATCCACGGGTGGAGGGTAGGGGCGATCGTAAGAGGGGTCGAACACGGTACATATTCTCTTTCGCGACTCCTGTGTATGCTTCGAGTGTTTCCCGCCGCATATTGCACGTACTACCTACCGGCAAGACTTAGAGTCGGTCGATATCTTAATAATAAATACAGGAGGGGTTTCACCCTGATGGCTGGTTGGTGTGAGATTGAAGAAGGGGACTGTGGGGAGGTGATTGGGGGGAGGTGGTTGTACGGTGGCACGGTGTATCAGTTCGGTAAAGAGAGCCCGCGCTAGATAGGATAGCTCGGCGAAGGAACAGCAGCACAGAGGGGCTTCGAGGCTGAAGAGAACGAGAACAGGGGACGGACGACGGGGCGGAGATCATTCGCACCTCGAGATGTAATGAGAAAATTTGAAATATCACGGCCACCTCTTCGCCTTCCGCCAGCAGCCAAAAAAATATAACACCGCCGCTAGTCATAAACGGCTGAACCAGCCCGACCACCCCCTCCGTTACCCCGCGGGACGGTACGGGAGATTATAAAGACGGCTGTTACGAGGTGCTCCTCCCTTTCTTGCCGCCGCATAACGCCGCGCTGGCAACCGCGATCGCGTCTACGCTTTCGTCCCCGCGTACGACCGATCGATTCCCTATTGCTATCTTGGCCGTATATTTTCTCGCGAGCGATTTTCCGTCTCCCCGTTCCGACACCCCTTTGTTTTCATTAACGGGCTGCTCGCAAGTTTTCGAGGGGGGGGGGGGGGGGGCAATATGCTCGAGCAAGTTGAATTGAAGGTGTTGCAAATCTGACCGGAATTACGAGAAAGAGCAGCATCGATGGAACGCCGAACGCGGAGCGCCGCGATTCGTTTCCTTGCTTTTCGTTCGACAGTGATGCGACCGATATTAACAGCAGGGTGTAACATGAACGGTGGGACGAAGATCGATTACGTTTCCCGATCATTTCGTCACACTTTTCGCTGCAGAGCGACGAGCGACACGGTGCAGGTCGACGAAATGCCGACGAACCTCTCAATGGTACCAGCGTATTAGTACCAACCGTCGCGGAATAAATAGTACGAAAGACCGGGGCGACGTTGATCATTCGGGCTGGCCGTAAAAATAGAAACGCGCACGGGAGGCTGATCTATTCGAAATATTCTGCCGCAGCAATCGAAAGAATGCCCGGCGTTTGACGGGCTACGACACCTCCTGTCGCCGGCTGCGACACTCCGCATGCCGCACGCGAGCACACGCGTACGCTATGCCAACTCGCACGCGTGAACATTGGCGTTGATCCATTTCGGGTGAAAATTCTGACGTCGGGATGACCGAACCTGAGAAATAGTTTGGAGGGCGAACAAAAATTCGAGGTATAATCGCGGACGGTTTCGACGATTCGAACTGGGAACGGGCCTGTCGAGACCATCGGTACCTCGACGACCCTCGGATCTCGAGAAAGCTTCGAGGTTCGAGAGTGCGAGACTTTCCACTCTTTTCGCGATACGACGCTTTCGAAACTCAAATAGGAGGGGGCGTAAACCGAACGAATGAAGAATTGTCCGCGGCGTGTTACGAGAATGCTCTGATTCGCGTGTATCACCAATGTATTCGATGCGAGACTTCGAGATCCCGAATTCCTGGCGTACGGTTCTTGTTTTTCAGAATAGGAATAGATTGGCGATCGATCGTGACAGATTTATTCTCGGCTTCGAAAATGTTGATACAGTTCCTAAGATGGAGTATTCCGCTTACAAAATGACACGAGCTGTTCAAGTTTCTTAAACGCTTAATCTTTCAATTTCTAATTAAGATACATACTTCTCGGCAGTGCTTCTCGTTCAATTTCGCACCCGAAGGATGATTCTGGTACGAATAGCTAGTGACGCCTGGCAATTAAAAAATAATTAATAATTAATAACGACGAATCCGACGTGTATTACGTATTACGCGTTGTTGGTCTTCTACGATTCTTCGAACATCAGGGAGCCAAAGATGGGATAGTACACAGCCATTAAATGTCTCGACGTTTCGAGGTGCAAAGTCGAACTTTGCAACGATGCGGCGCAGCCTTTCATCTCTCCTGCGGAGGAAAGAGATCGTGTTAATTCGTTTTCGATGCACAATTGGATACGGCTCGCGGAGAAAAACGTTGGACGCGCGAGTGCAAAGATTTGAATTACGCGTGCTGGGTGGTAGCCACGAGGATACACGAAACCGTGGCCGTGAAATTACAACAAATTACGCCGGCTTAATTACACGACGCAGAGATTCGTTGACCGCGCGGGCAACGTGGAAACAAGCATTAACGCGACAGAAACAGATCGATGCCCCGCTGGTTGATCCGAAAATTTGTGACCGCCCGACTCGAAAACAGTCCCGTAGCAAATTATTGCACACGCGGAACGTATAATGAGCCACTGCACCGTGTATCGAATCGGTGAGTGGCGATCGATCGATGCTCGGAACACTGTGCAAGTTGGATAACCAGCAATTTGCGAATGGGTGCAAGACGTTGCCCCCTTCCCGATTCCGTCCCGGCAGGGTCGAAAGACGGCTACGTAATCGGTGTTTGACGATCGCGTCGAACCGACTGCTACTACTGCCAACCGTACAGAACATCCTACGTCAAGTAGTTTTATTGTCGTTCCTGCGTCGTCGCCAAACTGGACGTGAAACGTGCTTCGGTTCGAACGGTTACGTCCAGGGAAACGAGTGGGGAAGGCAAAGATTCTCTCGAATTAGGGTCGTTGTTGAAGTGCCATTCATTCGTTGCACACGCGTGCAGTGCAATCTTCAAGTATCGCAAGGTGTCGCCCTTTGTATCCCCCCCCCCCCCCCAAAATCGATTCTCACGATTCGTAACGATATTTAATAGAAATCTGTGTGAAATGTTCGGGGCGTATTGGACCGTCAATGGGGAAGCGTATGAGAGCCTTGGTGCAACGGAAAATGGTAGAGGGACAGCTCGCGTTTCCCGTAATGCCGTAACTTAAATTCTTAACAGCCGATTGTTGATAGAACGACGACACAAGCAGAGTCGTTAGGAACGTTCAAAGAAGCCATTATCTCTCAACAACTTCCGCTGCCAATGTGACGATCGCGGTCGGACGATCTTTATCGGCGATCTTCTCGATCCTCTCCATCGGCCTTAGCTCCGCTGACGTTCGCCTCCCCCACCGCGCGACGACTCGTGACAAATACAACAGGACGAGACCCGACAGTTTATCGATACTCGTCCGCCATTCAGATGAACGTGCGGTCTCGGATATATATTTATGCTTCCCGTATCATTTCGTAATTATCGATAACATCGTCAAGGCTTTTTGCAGGAAACAATGGGTCATTACTATACCCCCCACCCCCCCACCGCCCCCTCATACCTCACCTCGAAGTCTGTCCTCCTTCTCTCTGGCGACGTCTTATGCCCAACGTTCCCCCTCGACATCTTCTTTTTTCTATCCGCCACCTCCCTCGTTTATACATCGAACCGCGACATGCCTCGCAGGCGCCTGTCTCGATTGTTCGACATTTCGTGACGGTTTGCAGCCGCCGTGAAATCCTACTGATTGCGGAAATAATGGTTTGGTTTTTTTATGAATTTTCCGGGTCGATAAATTAAGTAATTTCGAAGAAAATATGGTGATTTGGCATTCAAAGTAATACTTCGCATGCAGTGGAATACAAACGATACTCGGCGATCGTTCGTAGTTCAGAGGTTGTGCCGGTACAAAGGGAAAATTGAATTCGAAAAATAGAACAACGAGTAGCGCAACGATGGAGAAAGATTGTAGGGAATATTTGCGAATCACGAACGGCCACGTTATAGAATGACCGCGGATGCGTTTCCGTGTTACTGTACAATTTCAAATCGAACAGCAGTTAGCGTCGCTGTTCCACGGAACGATCGATCGACTTCGATGCATCGGGCAGAAACTGACGTGGACTTGTTGCCCTTACGCGGTAAAGTCTCGATATAAGCGAATGCCTCGGGACAGTAAAGTAAAGAAAAAGGAGCGAGCAGCCTTGGCAAAACAGAAACCAGCTTGTGGGTGAAACGATACTAATGCTACGATTACACTTTTTTATTCTCTTTGTATCAAACTTTGTCAAACAGATTTGTGACATTGATTCTGATTAAAATAACACCAAGCACGATGTAATTTGGACCATATTTACTATACCATATTACATTGGGGTCCACTCATTAATACGTTCGCTTATATCGTCAGATTAGTTTTCACCGATCGCAAAATACTAAAAACCCTCACCACGGTGTAGCGTCAAGAAAACTCACCCCCTTTCCCACTCCTTTTCGTCAACCTCCCTACCGTCTTCCGATTCAATTCCAACGACCAGTTACCACTTTTTCGCTTATACGGGGATCTTACTGTACTACGTGGTATTCCAATATTTTCGTGCCGTATTGGCGATGACTTTAATCACTACCAGTTGCCAATTAATGACCATAGCATATGCGGCAAGCAAAGATCACAGAAATAGCCGAGCAGCATTGTAAGAGGGCGAAGACGCACGTGTTTGTCATTATGGCACCGCGAAGATTTTTATCGTCTCCAAACGTTTCGTTCGTTTCTCCTTTCGTCTCGAAGATATCGAACGCCGAGGAAGCACGAAATTATTACTGGCATATGGATTTCGATACCCGCAAATGATTACTTTCATTCATGATATTACAATCCCTCGACAATTTCGTGCTACTCGCAATTGTGCCTGCTTGATACTGTTGCCCCACCCCTTTCTGAGATTCCGTAGGAACCTTTTCGACGTGATACTTGAACGACACCGCAAGAATATCGCGCGGGACTATCGAGTTAAGCTAGAGAATTCTATTCGTCGCAGGTTTAACTTTATTCGTCGTTATTTGAAGTTCCTCGCAGTTCAATCAATAAAATGAGTGTAACAAGTGTGCACCGCATACGTTTCCACTGAAAGGAGACTGACATAATGACGAATGTATATCTTCAGTTATTTGTAGTATAAAGTGTACTTAACTGGGATATAGTTATCGTAAAATGGGGCCCGGAACGGCGTTCTTCTTTTATGAAGAAACAAACATCGCGATAGAATTAAGCAGATTTGCAAATACGAAACGGCAAATATTATATGTGGTGATTCGTTTGATTTCAGAGGGCGACGTTAGCCGAGAAGGAAGTTTCTGCGTTAAAGGAGCAACTTGCCGCGGCGAATGACGGGAATTCGAAGACTGAGGGACATAAATTGTCTCAGACCCCACAGGGAAGTGATCAGCAGCAGGTACACGATGCCAACAATCCCAGGAGGACGCCGAACAGCAACCTGGAGCAGGAGCTACAAGCGAAGGACAAAGAGGTGAGTCCAATATTTTCACCTCGCCGAAGTACTTTTCCCCGGCGTTGAGCCGCGCGCGATCTCGAAACTTGAATCCGGAACGTGCCCGTCGCGGGAAACGTTAATTTTTATGATGGCCCCCGCGTGGCGATAAACGAGAACTCAAGGGAAGAAAAATTAAAAATTTCACGACATCGGGAATTAGTACGATTATCTGACCCGGCCGACAATCGGTGCCGCGGACATTTGCGAGGAAACTAAATGCTTAATTAACCCCGAAAACGGGGCGCGTTTACCAATTGGATATCAGCAATTGCTCTAATTGCAAGGTATTCGCGGATTCGGATGAATTCAACTGCTGATACAGCTCTGTCTGCAAAAACGAATACATAACGAAACGCACCTCGCTTTTCACACCGATACGACACTGTAATTCCGTTGAACTGTTGCACGCGGAGCTTTCCGCTGCGTGCGCGTTCAACTGAATGACTGACGTACTCGATAGAGCACGTGGTGGCCCTCCCTCGCACTCTGCCTGTGCTTCTCTCTCTCTCTCTCTCTCTCTCTCTCTCTCTCTCTCTCTCTCTCTCTCTCTCGCACACCCCATCCCCGTTTTCGCTCTGGATCGTACGCACGAAGCACGCGCGCACCAGCCGGTGAAATTCACCCCCGAGTGCACTTCACCTTCCTGATTCGCGATAAACGCCTCGAATCACGCTTTCGGTACGCAAAGTGTGACTAATGGCAGTCGGCGAACCAACGGAATTGGTAATGAAAGAAGATCATAAATAGGAGGCGCGGTGTATCGATGAATATTCATCCGTTCAGGGGCCGGGCCGAGAGGAATCGTTCCGATTTCAACGGAGACGGTTTGACAACCGACGTTCTAACCACTCGTGATGAATAGAGTCTCCGCTTCTCGTCGTTTCCATTGATTCCACCCGAGAATCGGTAATAATTTGACGATCGAAGGGGGACCGCGACGGTACTCGCGCAAGAGGAAAGGTGATAAGGATAGATAGCGATCGTTGTGAATTTTTATGCCGATAGAAAGCGTTGCCTCGTCTCGCGACGAACGTTAATCGTGCAACAGCTAATCGGGTCGCGCCTTAAGTTCAAACCGCGGCGCAACAATGCGATATTTTATTAAAACACTCTGCGGCAAGCAAGGTTCCCTCTCACCCCCCGTTACGCCCCCGTTAAAATCCTCGTAAAGTCTTTCGACTCTTCAAATAACATTCCATTACTAAATGCGCCCCGAAGTGTGCACGCGTGTATCTGCTCGCACTTCTACGCTCCGTTTCAAGTAATTCGCCGTGCGTTCAACTGCTTAATATCCCGCAGGGATACGCACAGCGATTGTCCAAGTTTCCACCCCGTCCCCCTATTAAACAGTACCAAACAGCACGATTCTTCGCTTGCCGCCTCGCCACTCGTCGCTCCGCCAGCTAGAGACACGAGAAATCTAACTTCTCCTTATTCTGGAGAATCGGCCTCTCGAAGGAGGCGATTCTCGCCTCCTCCTTTCGATTAACTCGCGGCGATTTTCACGGCTGTCCCGCACCAACCAGCACCCCCCAAATAAAGGCACGAAAGTGGTCAAACACTCGAGCGGCGGTTTACCAAGCGGAGTCTCGTAAGAACCACTCGCCGGCCACGAGGGCGGGCGCATAATGCGTGCGTCGCGGCAATAGGTTTTTTAAACAAAGGCGAAAACACTTAAAGCGCCTGTGGCGGCGGCGGTGGCTGTGGGGAAAGGTTGCGCTAGGCGAGCACCAGAAAGGAGTGATAAAAACACCGCTAAGAGTTCAATAAGTATCCTGCTTAGGGGCCAATAATGCCGCACCCCTTTCCACCCTCGGACCCCTTTCCCCGGCAGACGCCACTTTGCACCGGCTGCTCCGGTATTCCCGTTTCGAAGGAAATCGTTCGCTTCAGCCCGTTGTAATCTCGAAGCCGATAATCCAGCCCCGCGTGAGACTTCTCTCTGCTCCCTTCGTTGAAGGGTGGCCGGAACAACCCTGTACACCAACCCCCTCCCACGTCCCCCTGCGCCACCCCCTACCCAACAGCGATGCTTTTTCACGGATAAGAATTTGCTCCGCGGACAATGTCTTTATTGAGAAGCCATCGCGCGACGGGGATGATTTTTATTATTCCCCGATTAAGGGGCGGTAACGGAGGACTCAGCTACCGGCTCGGTGCCTCCGGAGACGATAATGACGAGCAAATATAATGCCACACTGTAGCTGAGAAAAGGAGTTGTAGTTCGATTATCCAGGGCCGGCGAGAGGGATGGGCGAATCGTTCGGAGGAACACGGTGCCGGCAACCGACAGGCATTATGGCCGGCTGCGACGCGATGAAATCAATTGATAGAGTTTAAGGAGTATCGTTGTTTCCTTTGAATGGATATTTATGTGAACGGCGTGGGTCGATGGCAAGCGTGTATAAATGTATTACGTTCGTGGAAATTTCGTGACATCAATTGTTGATCACCTCGAAGTTTTTCGTTTCGCCTCCGGTGTGCCTGTTGAAATATTGATGCTGCAATTATGACATTCGTACAGTATCCGTCGTCAATAATTTAAACGGTTCCACCGTACGATCATTTTTCGGATATTACTCGCGAAGCTTGACTATTTCACGTGAGTCGCTATTAATCGAGGGGGCAATCAAGCGGGGAAGTGGCTGACAATGATAGAAAAGTTTCGAAGGGTATTGAAATTGTCCGCTTTTCGGACGATTCTTATTATCGCGAAAGCAACTTCTAGAAATTAGATTCGCAGATAACAGCTAACACCTGCGCTGTCTAACGCGGAGCTAATGTACTTAATAATTTAATAAATGATTTAATCAAACGTATTTAATAAAGGGAACAATTTCCAATAATTTGAAGCTGTAATCGTGGAAACAAAAATGATTGAACTCTGTTCAATATTCCGCGTACAGTGTCGTCAAACCGAACTTTATTTGTTACTGCTATACAAAATTGTATTTATGACGATCTAGACACGGTCACGACATTTTTGATCGCTGTATACCTGCCTTAATAATAATTTACTACTTTATTAATAAAAATGTGCGCGTGCACGGTTATTTATTTGAGAAGCCTAGATTCTCTTATCTTCCACTATGCGACACGACTTTGAGGACAGTTCGACTCTACTTTGACATTACTTTCTACTGGAAATTGGAACAAACGTTTATCTGTTTGTGCAGTTAAATCATAAATTTATCAGGAAACGAGGCAAACAATATGTTGATGGCATTCCGCGAACGATCATACGTGCTTATTCAATAGGCAGCGCGGCAACAAATAAGCAACAAATAAACGAGCTACGACACAACAAATTTCGAACGTCTTAAATGGCTTAGGGCCCAGTGAAATTAGAAAACAATAGATTTTTTTGTTGCTGTCTCAAATAGCAGTTCGACGTCTTCAACAAGGAGTTCGCAGAGGGTTCGGTACGCGAATGTCAACCCTTTCCTGCCTTTGGCGGAACGATTACTGCGTAATAGGCTGGAGGCGGTCGATACAGCGGTATCGCGTTTTCGAAAAATCACAATCTCACGGCGTCGTCGCATAACTGAGATAAAAGGGCGGAGATTGCTAAATCAGTGATCACATGCTAGATAAGGAGGCAGTTTAATATGCAATTACGAATCAGTATCAATTCAACGCTTACGCACCGATTCACTGGAATCAAGCGGCAGTCAGTAAAATAAATATTTTACCCGAGCCTCTTGCGAAATATCGTTTCCCAAGTCCGTGACAGAATCAAGTGTCACGTGCAACCAGCACCGTCGCGAGCCGCATCGCGACGATTTAATAGTTCCTGTGCATCGAGCGCAAAGGGAATCCAATTAAACAATCGCGGGGAAATTGTAACCGAACGAAACGGATTGCACCAGCCTTCTCTCGCAGTATGCTCGCCATTAAACAGCCGTTGCTGTTAAACGGACGCGCGGCGGGATTTAAATACCAATGCGCAAGCTAACAAATTTTTACCGGTGCTCCGCCGAGCTGAACGTTTTGCAACGACGACCTTCCGCACCAGGAGCAATAAGAAAATCCGCAAGTTCGATAAATACGATCATTCATCAACGCCCACGGCCGTTCTAAATATCTCTTGCACAATATCACTTGACCGGATTGAAGTTCGTAGCTGGTCCCGACGAATCCAGGCCGAGCCGGGCGTCGCGTCGCGCCGTGGTAATTAGACACCCCCATCCTTGCAATTCTGTTTGGCCAGCGTCACGGATGATTGACAGGGCTGTTCGCGATGCGACGTCTTTCGCCTTTGATCTGGACCTGGGGGGGTGGGGGGAGGAGGAGAATGGCGAGATCAAGGACCAGTCGTCCTGGCAGGAAAGAGTTCACAATTAGATCGTTAACGACTTCGAACGACTACGTTTCTCTGTTCCGCGGCGCGTTGCACGCGAGGCGAAGAGCCTGGCACCGTGGCGAGATGAAAGAGAGACAACGCGCCGCCGATGCCAACACAAATACGCTCGGCGAGTGTTTCAAAACACGTTGGCTAATGTACCAAGAGCGATAGATCAAGAAATAACCGAGTAGGCTGTTCGCACTTCTGCCGGCCGAACGGTGGGAGGGGTGGAATTTTTGCGGCGAACAGACTTCCTGCTCCCGCCGTGAACGCTCCTTCGGCACGCTTGGTTAAAGGATATCGTTTACTTAGAGGAGTATTTTAGGGAAAGAACTCGATCGGGCCAATTCCTCTGTTTAAAGATATCCGCCTTGGTCCGCGAACGGGAACCGAGGATACGGGGCTCCGTTTGGGAATTTCGTTACGCGAATGGCGATCCCTCTAAGCTTTTCTCCACGTATCGAAACACCTTGCTAAGTATTCCTCTGCGCTCTATGCGAATCGAAAACACCGAATGTCGCATAGCCGCTTCATGCGAGTTTTCCTTGCTTCAAGAAAATTTCTTAGCAACCCTTGCTACCGGTCACTGCGGTAACTTTTATCTTCAAAGCTTCTCGGCGAATCGTACACGTGCACCTAATATCAATCCAGTCGTCCTTTCCGGCTGGCGGTTTTTAACGACAATTGCGATGCTCGACAGTCACGTGGACCGCGGAGCCATCGTGTGGTAGACATCACACGACGCGGCCATGCTGCTTTAACACCGGTAGGCCGAACACGCGTGTTCCCGTCACGATATTGCCGTATTTGCCGCGACGCGAAGATCCGCTGATAATTTTCACGATAAGGTGAAATCGAGTGCGCAGTACACGCCGCGACAAGTAATCGCCGCGAACGGGACGACGAATTTTATCGGCCGCGTGCACCGTCAAACCGGCCGCGTATTGCGAAACGGATCAGCGGCGGACTAGTAGATCGGTGGGTGGACGAAGAAATAGTGTCTTTCGCGGTTCTGTGATAATCCTGGGGGAAAATCTTGCCGCGGTCCCTGCCCCGTCGCGATCGGGCGTATCCGTGAATCGGGGACGGATTTTCGACGCAAACTTTGCCCCCTCGAAAACGAGTCGCCTTTGATCGGCGATGCCGTACGAAAATTTCGATTCATTTTGGGTATATGTTGGGGGAACAACGCGAGTCCGGATGGTCCGGCTAAGTCGTATTTATGACACGGTCGAGCAAACGCAATTTTTTAGGAATATTTTTAACGCTTTGAAAAATTTGCCTGCCAGACCTCGAATTGCACCGAATTATAATGAACTTTAAACACAATTGTATTATACTAGAACTCAAACATAACCAGTGCAATAGGAGTTCGCCGAGCACAATCAATCCCTCCGTCAAATCGCGAAGGGCGTACACGCTGGATTACTACCCTCGACCGGACGTCGCCTTACGCCGGAAACGATATATTTTAAGCGAATACTTCTTGCCGCTTCGATTATTTTCTGTTGAAGAAAGAGAGGAATGCCGCCTGGTTGAACAGTCCAAACGAAGCTCGATTAAAAATGTAAAAATGAGTCTTATCATCTCGCAACAGAGTTCATTATTTATAGTTGACATAAAGTAAAGAGATTCTACATATATCGACATGGAGATGTTTTCGAAAAGCGATAAAGTGCTTTCGCTAAAATCAATTTGTACTGCATCCTTATCGTGCCCATAAAATCCCTGGAAACGGGCGCACTAATCGCTAATAGTATCATAAACATAGATATGGAAGCAACAATAAATTCCGTATTTGTTTCTCCGTAGATTATTATAAATTGTTTTCCTGTGAATTTGATTTCCTGACCTCCATGCGTCACGCTCGAACCATAGAATTCGTTTTCGCACAAGAACGACGCGCGGTACGTAGAGATTACTATGGTGTACGGCGGAGTCGACGAATTTCGCATCGGCGAACTCCGGGCGAAAACCCGGGAATATTTGCGCTCGAGGGAAAATGACGCGAGACCGAGATGCAGCCTGACGGAACGAGTCAATATCGTTAGATATTCATTTCGTAAGTTTCAAGTAGAACAAAATATATGAACTGAGCCCGGAACAAACCCCGCCGCGCGGCGTTCGTTTTTCGCATCCCCCTCTCTCTCCGTTCAAGCTGGCAACCAGCGGCTCCGCACTCTTATCTATGCAGCCCGTGAAATTGCGTTCGCAACGGGGACAATGCACGTGTTTCGGGGGGTAGTTTCGCTGAATCGTTGCCGACTCGGCCAGTATTTACTTTTTTCTCTCTCGTCGCCGTTTAGAAAAGCTTCCTCCGTTTAAGCGCCCGCACGCCGACCCGCGAGAATCGCACTTGATTCAGCGCCATCTTTCGATACTCTGCGACAACATCCTTCGCGTCTGCTTGAATGACGCCGAACGGCAGATAAAGTCCAGTGACGACACCACGGAAAAGTGTTCTTTACTATTTTATCGCGTTCAACGGATTGCCCAAACACGGCGACAGCTTTGTCGCCGCTTCGTTCGGTTACGTCCCCCCTATCAGTCTTCCGTCGCACGGTTCGATTTTCGTCTCGTATCGAAAACACGCAGGTACAACCGGAACGACGCCATTCGTCGCGGAAGCGTTGGTCGTCTTGAGAGACAAAAAATAGGGGCGATAGTAGATAATATCCCGGACGGTCGAGAGTATTACAAATAAGAGGACAGGCGTGCCGGCGCGCGCACACAGGGGGCCCACATGCACGTACAAGCGCGCTTGATAAAGGGTAAAAAGTGGGAGGGTGAAGACTGGCCGGATGCTCCATCATCGTCCGTTGAAACATTAATTAGAAAATCTGAATAATTAGGAACTAACTTTTACCCGATGTGTAAAACTCGTTTCCCCGCCTACTACAGATGCAGATACCGTGATGGGGCATGCGCGGCTCGGTATTTCCATGCGTGTGTACACACGCGTCGTAGGAGAGGTCGGGGAAGACCGCTTTTCTCTGGCGGCTCAGCGGCAGCGGTTAATCCCCCAACTACCACCCTGCACCTTCACCCTTGCACCGTGTACAATACCGTTGAAAAAGCTCTCCCGGTTCGAACGAGAACCTATCGACCACCTCCTTTTTCATCCCCCAGATGCGTATCCGGTCACGGCGGCCACCGATTGTATCGTAATTACAATTTTAAGTATATTTCATCGAGCACGCGAGCCCCGAAGCACACTGGACGGCTCGCAACAAGCCGGGCCAGTGAGGCAAGGGGAAACGGTTCGAGCCCGTGCCCTTCGACTTAATGGCAACGCGATTGCGCCGCTCCGACACGTATTTTACCACATTATCGGTCGCTTCGGGCTCGGGGCAATTTTTTTTCTTCCCCCCCTTACCGTGCCAAAGATCGCACCAATTCTTTCTTGTCGGACGACCAGAGATCCGCACACGGAAGAAAGCAACCCCGATGGCATACTGTCATGACTTGACCTCGTACTCACGACGAATCACGATCTAGAGCGAGATATAGGGGCGCTAGCGCACGAACGACGGCGTTAACGTGGCTACCGTGGCAGCGTTTGGAACTAGTATCACGTATCTCCCACCTGGAATTATCACTTATAACCGTGACGAACGCGTGCCGCGGAAATTACACGGTTGATCCGCGCGCATGGAGCGACGCAAGGAAATATGTAAGGGCTGTTGGTCTCGATTTACACCAACGACGATGTCGAGACGAACGTGTTCCCGAGAACGGTTCAAAAAGTCGATCAACAGTTTTCGAAGTAAATTCGAACCGCGACAGGGATCTCGTGGCCGCGTCGAACACGAAACGTTAACATTTCGGGGTACCCGCGGGCTCCAATGTCTTCCCGCTGTCCGCCACGAAGTCGCATAAATTTCAGAAGTAATCGCGTTTCGAGTTCACCGTCACCCGCCGCCAATCCTTTCTCGTAAAAATAACACCAGATGGGGAAGAGTCTGTTGCACGGGGCGCGTTCGCGTCGCCCCGGACGCGCGCACCGAACTACCCCGTAGAGGGTGAAAGGGGAGGACGCGAGGGGATAGAAAAACCATGGCATCTCTCGAAATTAATTTTTTTTCCTGGCCGAGATAAAAACCTAACGAAGCCGCGGCGCGCTTTATTACGCGAAAGCGAACGGGCAGGACGAGGAGGGTACCTCGTGTATTCGGGGACGAGCAAAGAGACAGAAACGGAGAGACGGAAAAGGGGAGATTGATATAGGTGTTCCTGGCGGCGATGGCGGAGAAAAGGGAGGGTAGGGGTAGCTGAGACACAAATACGCTGAAAATTAGATTCATAACTTTTCTGCTGCGCTTTCGTGGCGCGGGGCGGCGCGGCGACGGCGGCGGCGGCGGCGGCGCGACTAAAGGCTGGCCGGGCTAGTTAAAAATTCCGTGTGCCCGCGAATATCGGCCCCCACCCTTCCCAGCCTGGTGCTTCCAGCCTCGTACACGACAAGAGATCACCTACGATCCCACATTTCCCCTCCCCCCAGTTTTCCTACACGGTTGCGCCCTACCTTCGCGCGGCCTGCACACCGCCATCGTCCAGACGGACGACGAGGAATTATCTCCGTTTTTCCGCAAACGCGATTAACCAGAAACGTCGTTCGGCAAGCCCTTCGGGCTCTCTCGGTCAGAGAGGGTGCTAGCTCTCCTTCGGCTTTCAACTCGATTCGACTCGACTCGACCCGGCACCGTCGATTGATAATTCACGATTAATCCGCCGCGGGGGCCGACCTCTCCTCGCTCTTCCCGATCGGCTTCGCCGTGAATTTTGTTGCGCCCGTAATTTTACGACCGCGTGAAGCCGCGGGCATAAATTCTGCGTGCCCCGATATATTTATAATATTCGCGGCGCGGCGCGGCGCGGCGAGCGTTTAGAAAACAGCCTCGAGCAAGCGGTCTCGGGCGACACCTCGAAGGACGAGTCGCGCGAAATAGCAGGAGGATCGTCGATTTTTGCGGCGGCCGTCTCGTCAGCGGCGGACACTTGAAGTTTTTGGGGCGGGTACGTTCAATTGGATTGGCAAAATGTCAAAGGCTCGTTAGCCGAGGGCCATTCCCGCTAGCAACATCGTTCGCGGAATATAGGTTCGAAAGTGTAATAATAACGGCACGGCATTCCTTGGCGGCGTGGTTCGCGGAGTGTACAGTAAATCGAGCGTGCGATACGGAGCGCGTTGAATTATCGTCAGATAAGAATTCCCCCGCGACGTTTATTCGCGGCCGAACAAAAACTGCGCGTGTATCGCGCGTCCAAAGCGCGGACGGTGTATTATTACGCAATGGGACGTAATATAATGCCGGGGTTCTTAGATTGTGTTCCGCATTGTCGCGGGTCTATATGCGATTTCGCGGTCCCGCGTTGACCACCCCCGCCCCTTGGGGTTACCTGATTCGCCAATTACTTTTTGTACCGTCTCCCATCGACCCGCGATAGTATTGGCCAACCTTGAAACTTCTTTGGACGCGCCGAACGGCCGGGGCGTTTATTGTAGTTGGCCGATCGATTTCGATGGTATTTGAAGTCCGTGCTTGGCGGAAGTTTGGAATTCTGCTCGGCGAACCTAGACAGATATTACAGTTCAAAGTGCAAATACACGGTTATTGGATTAATGAAAACGCGAATCGCCGTACAAACTCTACCGAGGAATTCTTATTTCTTGTCGGATTTCGTTTCATTCCTCTCGGCTTTCCATTGAATCGATCTTGACTTGAGACTGCAAGGATCAGCTTGCTCTCGCGATTTTCTGGTTGCACGGGTTTCGCGAGGTCTTCGTCGCGCGATTCGGCTTTTCGATTGAACAGCCTATGCCCCCGACAAATTCTAACGCGCGAAGGTTACGCGCGAACTTTTCGACATTCCCATACTCGGTGCGCTATCCGCGTCGTTAAGCCCGTTAAGCCAATCGGCTGTTCCAAGTATTTCCAAGTTACACATGGAGTTCTACATAATAATTAGAAACGTTTCGAGCATCCGTCTAATCGAATCGCGCGAACGGAACGAACCGCTGAAACGTATTACGCGTCTCGTAACGAAATGCGAGGCGAGCGTTAGTCGAAAGGGGGTTCTTTTAAATCTCATCAAACGGTAAAATCGGTGAGAGAAATCTAATACTCGGGCAACGTAAACTCGTCCATTGAAGGCTACGCGACTCGATACGCATTGAACGGCGCTGCCCGCTTGCCTTCGCGGCGAAATCTTTGAAGATAGAAAAAAGGGCCGAGGGCCATAAAGTCGTAGCAAAGTGCATGGATGCCGATAAAAAATAAACATATAAATAAATTTTCTAAAAAACACGGGCACACAATTTTCCCGGCAGCGGTGAAATTACCGCGGCCTTTCACCAGCTGAAAAGGGAAATCCCCTGAAAAGCTGGCTCTACGGGAGGACGTAACTTATCAGTCGTTGGAGTTTCCCCGGCGACGGAGCCCTTTCCACCTTCGCTTTTAGCCGGGCAAGTATATGATATTTAAAATTAATCCTTCCTTTGTGCGGGATTCTCGCTCGCTCGGCCGTCTGTACGTCTGTCTTTTTATCGCGCCGATATAGAGTCGTATGAATTTTACTCCATTATTCGTGCCGTCTGTGAGCCGGTTCGTGAGCCGTGGCTCGCGGGGAGCAGAGTGCGGGGCCCGTGGCGAAGAGAGAAAAAAGCACGGAGCAGCAGGAGCGGCGGCAGAGGGATGGCTCGTCTTTTTGTCTTCGCCACCGAGACCGCCGAGGCTTTCATTTCGAATCCTCAATCACCGTCGGTGATCAATCACAATTGAATTCGAGCGGCGCGGACGCGGCAGCTTGATAAAAAGAAACGACTCGGCGTGGAAGACGAGCCGAAGACGCGGAAACCGCGTCACGCAGCGTCGCGTCGCGTCGATCGTACACGACGGTGATGCGCGGGACGCGTTCAATGATTTCGAACGCTCCGGGGGCGGCTCGGAGGTGGTTCATTATCCGCGGATACACCTATGTATATTCTTGTGTCTTCCGTAAATATTTAGCATTATCGGTGGCCGTGTAAAATATACCATCGTGCAATGTGGACCGTTAAACAATTGATACTAAAAACGTTCCCGACCGAACCTCCGTTATCCCCCACGCAAAGTTGCTCGCATCGACAACTGCAGAAAGTAGCGTTAACCGATTGAAGTCAGACGGTGATCGAAAGGGATCCGCGGTCGTTGTCCGAGGAGTTGCGGGAGCGGAGCTTACCCCGGCGCATGGATGCCTTTTGAAGGTTCCCTAGCCCCTGACCGTAGGATAATTCCCCCCGATACGGGGACTAAAGCCGACCGGTAGCATGACCGAACGCACGGAGTAAAAAAAACTCTTATTTAAAAACGTATTTACCGTCTGGCTCGAAAGTATCACCATCCGTCCGGAAAGTTTGCTGTTTACCCCGTTGAGCGTGTGCGCACCCCTCGCCGTTTTATCTGGAGACGTAGAAACCGCAGGAGGAGCGCAAGGTTGCAACCATCGTCGTTGTTATCCACGGATGCGTGAGTGCAAACACGGGAGAGGAGGGCGACTGCGCTACCGAAGGAAGCCGCGAGTCCGTACCCCGAGGCCGGCTCCACAGAGGCCTTTCAAACCTTTTCGACCACTCCACGGCACTCCACGCCGCGGCGCGGCTGGCGGCCCTGCGGGGAGGGGAGGAGGGTAACTGCAACCCTTATGGAACTCCACGACCCTCGCGGTGGACTCGATTGTTGTGGATCGGACGATAGCTTGGAACTAGAGAGTTGTTGCTTCTCATTCCCGAATTTTCTTCCCCCAGCTTTCGGTTTTTTACCCGCTGGGGTAAGCGCGCGACGATGATGCTCCGGGTGCAGCCGCGCGTCGCGCTCGTCGTTTATGCACGCGCGAAGCGATCCGCTCGTTGGATCGCCGTGGTAGGGAAGCGCGGTCCGGTGTGCAGCGGTTTTGGTGCCGGGCACAGAGGACGTCGAGCGACGCCACTCGGACAAACGGCGATGAAACGGAGTGACGGAGCGAACGAAAGATAACACCGAGTTGCTCTCGATCGTGAACGTCGCTCGTCCTCGGCGCTACGTGCATCGAGCACGCGACTACACGTGTACCCGCCGGTACGTACGCCGATTTGTTTGCGCACACGCGACTACACGTGTACCCGCCGGTACGTACGCCGATTTGTTTGCGCACACGCGCGCGTGTATACGCCCGATGGGAGCACTCGCGCGCGCAACTTTCCGATTTCCAACTTTACGTCGAACCAGTCCGCAGGGGGGGGGGGCGTATTCGAAATAGATGGATGAAACGTAACTATCAAAGTTGGCCGATCACAGCTTGACGGCATTTTCCCGGCCTTCCGGCCGCGCGCAGCCGGAACTCACCCCCATCCCCCCCAGCCCCTCCAACCCTCGTGTTCGTCCTCGACGTTTGCTCACAATTTATATTACGACCTAGGCGCGCATATAATTAATTTAATTAAACGCTCCGCACTGAAAATCGTCCTATTAGTTCGGCAACTTTTGACGGCTGCTGCCGGTTCCATCCCCGCGCTCGGTGTTTCTCTGATTCGTTCGCCGCGCTTCTATTCATTCTCCCCCGCGTTTTCGACGTCTCGCCACCGGTCGGAACGGCTTCTCCTTTTTTTTTTTTTTAATCGCCGCGTTTCGAGCCAGGTCGCCGTTCGTCGAAGTCGGGTCTTCGGATAAACGCGGCCGTGGTCACGGTTCGTTAACACTTTAGGGACACCCGACCCACGCCGTCCGTCCGCGACGGTGCGTTGCGAAAAACGCGAACCAACGGACGAAAGAAATCGTTAGCAAATTGAACAGTGACCTTTGCGTTCGCGCGACCCGTCGCGCCGCTCTCGACCGTCTTGCGACGCGTTAACGCGTTAAGCGTGGCCGATGGATACGAAAGACGGGCCGCTAATTTCGACTGGATGACGAAGTGCGACACCGACACTCTCCGTTCCGTTCTGCGGATCTCGCCTTTCGATGGGTGTGTCCTCGCGGAAATTCCTCCGGTCGCTTTTCCCGCACGGCGTCGCAGATTTATCGCTCGGGTAAACAGTCCCGATATTACCGAGACGGAGCGTTGAAGACGCGCCGCAATATTTCTCCGTCCCTTCCAAAGATACTTGTTGAAGCGGACTTTCAAACCGGCTGACAAATGCCGGTGTTTCGCTGCCCGTCCAAATCTCGATGCAGAGTCGATTACTCTTGGCAAGCCAGCTAGACCGTGGGCGTTAATAGGTTAATTCCGATGACAACGCAGCCCGATTATGCCAAGACGCGCGGGCACGGCTCATCGGGCCGAGTTCGCTTTTCAAACCGATATGACGGAAATAATTTTTGATCGATGCTTCTGCTAACCCGTTTTCTTCGGAAGCGAGGAAACACTGCTACACGGCGCGCGTCTGACGCGAACAATAATAGCATCTGGTAATGTCCGCTTACCGAAAACATGCCCGATGAAACAATTTTATCTTCGACCGCGTCGACGGAGCTGGTAGGCGACTCGCGACGGTTGCGTTCAGCGGCGAGTACTCTCTGTCGAACGGTTGCAATTTAATTTGATAGCCCCGACGGATTGGGAAGCAACGAGTGGGGGCAATAAATAGGTCCCCTGCTCGATTTCCAGCAACGTTTCCGCGTGAGGGGCGCAGGTTGCATCGCGACCAATTCTAAACTCCAAAGGCCAGTCAGCCAGGCTTCTTGCAGCTTTACCGGCCGGACGAACAGATTGCGGCTGGCCAAGGAAGCCACCCTCTGATCTCACCCCGTTTCGGGATTACCGCTCCTTCCAGCCCTCCCTCTTCCTCGCGCGCTCCCTCCGCCATCCCCCATCTCGCTCCGCGGCGGCGTCCTCGTCGACCGCTCCCTTCCGTCATTCACGCTCTTGTGTCCGTGCTTTGTCATTTGCTTAGGGCCAATCTACGCCGGAAATCCCTTCGGGTGCACCTTCTATCCGGCAAGATCGGCGATCGTGATCCGATGTGACTGCCGGCACAGAGCTGGCCAATGATCGGTCTGGCCACAATCCCCATGCTTATCGCACCCACCCTACGCCTCGCCTGTTCGGGCTGACCGCAGCTGTAAGGGCTTGCTTTTGCGATCACCTACGAAACGAAAACTTGGATTTCGAGATTCCAGTCGAATCCGCCGACCTTCGACCTACAATCGACGCAATCGACTTTATTATCATCGCTCCCCCCCCCCCCCCACTCAAATTGTTCCTACAGTTTCGTGGAATCTATTAGCGGTTTTCCCTTTTTTTCTTATTGGCTGTTGGGCAACCAGTATTGCACGCACCGTTCGCCTTACGAAGTAAGTATCGTCGATCGAGGAGTGGTACGCGAATCGCCATTTTCCCCGATTGGACAATTTTTGTCGAAAGGAGACGGTCATTTCAGTTATTCCGTTGGCAACAGTTTTGTTGATTTCTGGAACGGTGGAGGATCAATCAAGGGTGGAGGATAGATTAGCGGGAAGGAAAGAAATATTTTCCCGATTCTGTAATCTGAATTTCACAGCGCTGTTCGTTACGAAATAGGGTAATTTGTGATCGAGAGAATGCGAGCAATTGAGTCGACACATTTGACCTATTTATGCTCGTACGCGGGCCTAAACGGGGGACCTCTTATCAATTATCAACGTTAACTTCCGCGCGTGGACCGATCGGAACGAAATAGTTCATCAGTTGATTCGATAACTTTGAACGCTTGATATTCGTGCGTTCATTATCTTTACAGTTTTCCCGTCGCGTCGTGCTCGCGTGACGCCGGTTCCTCGAGGAAGAATCCTTATCAAACGATTTCGTCCGATGGAGCTTCTACGTCTTTTCGAATAGGAGTAATAAATGTCCCGTGACCTCTCGAGAACGCAGCGGCGAGAATTTCGAGGAACGAAACGCGGCTGTTTCGCGGGCAGCACAATTGTCCTGCGATTGCGATTGAAAGATTAAATCGTTTTGGATTACCACGGAAGGTATCGAAATCCAATGATTTTCCCACCTCGTTCTACTGAAGCCCGCTGCGTGCAATTATTATCGCGTGAAAATAATGTGCTGCTCGTTGCGGTATGCAACTGTTAAAAATTTCGTACAGCAATTATACAAAACGATCGTTTCAACGAAATTGTCGCAAAGGATCGTGCGAATGAGAATAAGAATGACAAATCTCCGCGTTCCGGATAAATGTTACTAAAATCCTGCAACATAGTATCCGATGGGCGCACGCATAACGCGCGTGCAAGCGGAAACTTTGCCTCGTCGAAAGAGGAAGGGAATAACGCGCACTAACATAAAGCAATCCTAAAAGCGTTGTTGCGCGTGAAAGCAGGAAATTTGTCAGCGGAATCGATCTCTATAGTTCGGTCGGGGGAAAGAGACCTGCGGTCGTTCCCGTTATCGGTACGGAGAAATTCGACGCCAATGGGCAGTTCGGCTGTAGCGGGAAGCTGGGGTTATCTGCCACGAAATAAATAAGTTTATACATTTCGGCTAATCGTACGGCACCGTTCGATCTCGTGAAACAGCTTACTGTACTCCTCGACGCCTGTTGCAAGGATGGGAAGGTCCCACGGCGACCGTGCTCCTCGGTTGGCCCCGCTGCCCGATCACTACCAAAACGGCCGCGTGCGTGACAAGTCGTTTCCACTTTGCGCCATGGATTTTCATAATCTTTCAACTCTCGTCGATCGATCGACGCCCGATCGAGTCTATTATTTGTACGCGGCCGCGAATCGGTTTCTCTCTTAACCGTGTGAAAGAAACTTGTGCGCCAGTGAGATCGAATAGTTTCATCCAGTCCACTTTATCGGGGCGGAGAGGCACGCGTTGCGCTGTTTCTTTTTTTTTCATTTTACTCGTCACTTGTCAAACGATACCACGTGTGTCCAGATAGGTCGAAATGCTTAAGTCCCCGTAAAACTTCACGGTCGACCGTCGAACGGAGATTCGTGGTTTCGAAGGATGGCGTTGGAGGGGGGTTTACAGGGCCCACGGAAATTTTCGACTCGCGCGTTGTAAATCGTTCGAACTGGCGAAAAATATCTGGTTACGTCGATGTGAAAGTTCCACCTAAATGTGCGACGCCCCGAAAACGGATTACTTGGCATGCGGGCTTCGCGGGGCGGCAGGATATAATTCAGGAGGGCGCGGTAATTCGAGATTTCGACCGAAGAATCGGGTAAGTTCTCGGATTTAATTACGGCAATTAGAGCGCAAAAGATTTCTCGCGCCGCGATCCGTTCTGTTCGAAGTGCACCCCACTGCTGTTACTCGTCCCGCTACTTCTCCGGCCGCCTCTTCCCGATGCCTCTCGATCAATCGAACGAGATCGTTCGGGTATTCGCCACGGATATCCTGTCAGCCGCTGATTGACAGGAAAAACTTTTAACTTACTTGTTTCGCCGTCCCGTTCTAGCAGCCTACGGTCCATCGTTTCGACCTCATTGACTCCCGATTGACTGCAAACTTGTAGATCGTTTAATTTCCTATGCCCCGATGGCCGGGCATTTTCACTAGGAAACCGATACAGGAGATTTATTAAACTTTGCACGGGTTGAAATTAACTTTTCGCAATGGAAATGTGTGGTGACATGTGATATAAACTTAATTTTTGTTGGAAGGAAAATATCTTATACGCGTCGTTCTCGTTTGGCGTTCTAATCGATAACTCGTCGGGGTTCTAAAAAAAAATCCCGTTGATATTCTTTGCTCCCGGTCATCATTGACTCCATTATTCTAACAACATCATGAAATCGTACAGTCGCAAATCGTTCAAGTAACGAATTCACGGCGAACAACGAGTCGGAGCATGAATGACGTGGACGTCGATTTTCCCAATCGGAAGTGATATCGTGTAGGTATTTTCAGCCGGCGGTACTAAGAAGTTGTAGGTGGCTGATAGGCATGAGCGGCCTTCTGAAATAAACATAAGCGTCCGTACGATTGCCACGTCATTGTACGTATGGCGAAAAATCTATAGAGCATCGTTACGGCGATAGACATCCGCGAAACTCCGGTCGGTTTCCCTCGTGGCGACGCGAATGAACATTTATAGGTCGGCGTGGGAATCGATTCACGACTTGGCCAATAAAAAAACGTGTTTTTTTCCCGCAGCGTTATCGATAATTACGCCGGAAAGTTCAGCTCCAATTTATTCCCCTCTTCCCCCCCCCCCACCTTTTGTTCGATGTTTGTTCCACGTGGTCGAAGAGGTAGACCAAGCTAGATTTGCGTTGGCTGCAATTGAATCGTATATAAAAGATGCAAAGTGCAAATATAAAGACGGCCAACGGGAGCCTCCTTAGACGTCGTCGGTACGCGGCTACGTTAACGCTATACGTTTCGCATCAATTCGATCGTGATAATACTTTTCATCGTCGCGCGATAATTATCGAACGATACGGGAATCTTTCTGGTAAAAACGCATCGTGGAACGTTTCGTAGCACGGAACGATAATTAACAGTCGCCGAACGGCGGGTCGTCTGCTGGAAAAGAACCGAGTAAGAATTGATTCCATACGGCATAGGATTATAGACGAACCGCGTAAGCGATAAATTTCGGGTCTCGGTCGTGATAATAAAGTCGGGCGAAGGTTATTTGTGAATCGTGATCTCAGTACCCCTGGGCCGCGCAAGACGACTTCCGTAGTTGGCCGTACGTTAATCGTTTTGTACAGCCCGCGTCACATCGAAACGAACGTTCCTGTCGTTGACACGGGCCACGAAGCTAATCGGTTTCGAAAAATTCGTCTCTGCACGTTCATAACCGAGATGCCCGCCGATAATTATGGTTACGATCATTTAGTCGTCCAGGCAGAAAAGTTGAAAGCGAAAAGACTCCTCACACACTTCCACGCTAATCGGCAAGTGTTTGCTACTGTAACGAGCGTCGAGCTTCCGTGTAATCAAACTAAACTACGCCCTTGGCCCCTGCCGGTCCTTATTTGAAGACTGACGGAATTAATTTATCTTCCAACACTAATGTGTCCGCCAGTCGATTGCCGCGTACATAGCGGCGCACAAAGGTATAGGAGCATCGCAAAACTAGTTAGGCAAATAGACACTGCTCCGAGAGAATGACACGAAAGCAGGAGAAACACTTCTGGCGAAGGGAAAGGGAAAGGGAAAGATGTACAAGGGGGTGCGGGAAACGGAAAGGGAGAGATGAGTTTCTCACGCGTAGTGGGATTACGTTTTTAGATCGGTTCCTTAACTTCGCCGACGGGCGGGGGCGAAGGTGGGGCGCGGGATTCGATCGAAATTAAAATGAAAATTATCATAGGGGCCGTCAGGTGCCTTTGGTTAGCCGTGTTCCCCGGTGTGCAGTTAGTTTTAAGTGGATGGATGCTAGTAGAAACGCGTATCTCGTGTGCCGTTGATTGGAGCCACCCCTTTGAGTGTCCCGGCTTCGATTATCGTGGCCTCGCGGAGTTTCCGCGATGGCGGGGAAGTTTTTCGAGATGTCTGTTAAAATCGAGCGTAGATGAGAGTTAGTTTTTCGGGGTTGATTTACTCGCTTCGACGCGAGAGAATTTTGCTTGTTTGAGGGCGCGTCGCTGCAACTTTCCGAGCGGCAAAATTTAATTTTGTTCCTGAGATAATTCGACCAGCGAATGATTTTAATTGATCGCACGGGGGGGAACGAGAGGCATTACCATCGACGAACCGCCGCGATAAATTCTTAGGATTGAAACATTAATTAACGACTCGCGGCGCAAAATTGCGCCCGCGGAAAGTTACTCGAAGCTCCTCGAATCATTCGAAGGCAACGCTGCGCCGCGGCGATCCTATTGAATCTGTTTCGAGTAATCCGTTTCCCGAAAGAAAAAAAAAAAAGAAAAAAATAAAAAGAAAAGAGAGAACGCCAACAAAAATATTGCACGACGTCACGTGTCTCGCGCGAACGAGTGCCTCGCGTTACGGAAAAAGAAAACGAGGTCCGGGGGAACCCTCGAACGAGACAGCAATCTGAGAAACCGCCGCGCGGATAATCGAGAACCCCTCCAATTAAAGAATCATTTCAGACTCGGGGGGTGACTCGTGCCAAAGCCCGATCGAGATACACCGGGGATCCGTCCGAGTTCGCGTAACGTTCCAGAAAATTAATCGCTTCCAATGTCGCGCCGGTCTGGGAGGTGCGATGGCCCGGTAATTTTTGCCCGATTTTATGGGAATTTAAGAATAATTCAATTACAGGCAGGGGATCACTTTGCCGAGATATGCTAATTCCGAGATTCGGAGCCACGCCAATCCCCACCCCGACACTCGCCCCCCCCCCCTTCACGCTCCCCGCCAGAAATGCAAGCGTGTCTACGAATCCGGCGATCGTTTCCAATTTAGAAATCTAATCTTCGCCGCTCGTCTGGAGCGTCCGTAAGATAAAAGCCAGCACCCCCGCGACGATACGACGCTCGTCTCGAGTCGCCGCATTTTCAATCCGGCCTGATTAAATTCATTAGTTTAATAGGTATCGATATCCGGTACGATTTTGCTCCCCCTTTATTCCGTCTTGCCTGCTCGTTCCACCTCGTTCCCAATCTGTATCGCGAGCCGCGGTCTTCCGATTTCCCTTCTCAACGAGGGACAGGACGGCGATGGGACGGGGGATGGGGGCACGGTGGTTGCATTCGGGGGAAAAAGAGCCGCCTAACAAAATTGGCAAGAATTACTTATTTAACCTTCGATCGGGGTTGTACTTGTCGATTGAAGAGGGGCTCTCCACCCTCGCGATTCTTACCTTCATCTCATCGAGCACCTCTTCTCTGTCCACTCGGGGTTGCGCGCGATATTCCGTCTTGTGCCGCGCAAAGACCCGGGAGGGGGTTACGAAATGAGGGTTTATCGGGCTCCGGTAAACAGACGAACGGTTCGAGTGGCTGAGATATTCTAATGGCGGAGCTCAGTAGGCCCCATGGGCATCGTCACGCTGTATCGGGCTGGATACATATATCTTTGCCGCGACTAATGCCTCCCGAAGAAAAAGGGAGGGCGGTCCCCGATGGTCGATTGCGCCCCGCGAACAAACGAAGAATGATTTAGACAGCCCGTAAGACGGCCGGATTATATTCTGACGGCGACTGACAAGTTGCCGGACGGATATGCAAGCTTTTCGAAACGCTATTGCATAAGAAACGCGCGGTACGCAGCAGGGAACAACGGCGGTGGAATTTGGAGTAAAAGTCACAGTTTCGCGTTTTGTCTGTCGGACTCTTCCGGATCGAGATTTGCTTGAGACAGTCGCCGGCAGAGCAAACTCGCGGATCGCGATAGCAGTACGACCGTGTCATTTCTGTCGTGGTTGAAGGTGTTCGACGAAACTGCGCGCGGTGCGGCTAGGGAAAATCGGACGAAAGAGAAGTTCGAAGAGGCGGATCGACTGAAATTGCAGTCATTTCACGCGGCCCGTACATAAACCTGTTCGTTTTCACATCTGTCCCCGGATCTGTTACTCCGGGACAAACGACAGACGTTCTCGAAGGGGCCGTGCATTCCGCAGTGGGAGCAAAAAAATTCTTCCCGCATTCTTCAAATGACACTAATCGCCTTCCTTTATCTTCCCACGGTTTCGTGCCGCGATCAAAAAAAACTCCCATCTCGCTGGACACTCGGCAATTCGCTAATTATTTCCACGTTTCTTTAATATTTTCTTGCTCGCCCCAAGTGCCACAAAATTTCCGCCCTACCCCTCTTCTTGCCCCCGAGGAGCGTCACCTTGAAAATCGTGAGACCTCTGCCTCGGGGTATCAACCCTGCCTACGACACCGTTTCAGTCGTCAGTCGAAAGGATTTTGATACTACAATAATTTCGTATCGCGAACGCTTCCCAGCGATCGTTCAAAATTTGCAGAATCTAATGCTCGATTAACGGAAAGCAATTCTGTCGCTAAAGCTGATCATATATTCGTGGAGTTACTAACCAAGTCGCAACGGCGTAAGAACAACGATGGCCCGAACCCAATATTTCCACGATCCCGAGGAAGGAAAAATTACACCTATCACAATTTATCATACTACATTAACTTCGCCCGAGGGACCAGCGGAATTCCCCTATCTCCCCGTACCTCGGCGAAGAAAAGAAAACCTAAAAGGAGTCGAAGAAACGCCGCGGCAAGAGCAGTCAAGCCTGCCAGTAGTTAGGCGAAAGTTTCCCTATCAGACCCCCTGGAAGGAATACCGGAAAATCACCCCAGCCCCGTCCGTCGCGTTTGTCTGTCCAACGAAACGGAACCAGGGTCTTTAAAGATTTCACGAGTCGGATCTCTTTCTGCCGCGAATTTACAGTCGGCACGCTTCCCCTCGCTTCGACGAACCCCTGCCAGCCATCATCTTTTCTTTACGCGCAGCTCACAGGCAGAAAGAAAAACAATGCAAGAAAAGAAAAAAAAATAGCAGGTGGAGGTAACAGAAGGAAACAGGCGACCCTTGTTCAGAGTACTCCCACGATTTGGCAGCACGCGATCCAACTATCGGCTGTACATTCCATCTCCGGCCCCCTCGATTCGATGGAGGCCGCCTCCTTTTTCTGCTTCTCGATTAGACGACCGGGTGGTACACCAGCCACGAAAGTTCATAGGTCTGTCCTAAATCATTGTTCAAGCGGCTGGATACCCATTATCCCCTTTCGTATTACGTTGCCGGCTGTCCCGCGACGTCAAGAAACGAAAGTACAGCCGTATTATCGATTCCACCGGTGAAAATAAATGTCGGCGGCAAGGAAGTTGGCTGCATGCGATCGAATATCGGCCTCGGGGGTGGATTTGAGACAGCGTGACGATTCGAAACAATTGCCAACGGACGTGTAGCGGGCTCGGCCCGCCGTTTCAACCGCGTTAAACAGCTTTCGTTCTGCTATTCCTGTTGTCAACGTGGATCGTGCGCCGCGCGTATTAATAAACCGCACAATGAACGATCCTGTTGCTCATTAGGGAAACGTGATATTTATAGGTACAGGAAAATCGAAGCACGTTCACGGTTCCCCATCTTACCCCGATCGATTAAGAGAAACCTAAGCCACGGCCGCCCCACCGTTGTTAAATCAGTAGTGATTCACTTGACAAACGAAAACGAAAACGGCCGAGATCGAGGGGGAGAGAGAACGCAAAGGGAGTGCAAAATAATCTAGCCATTGTAAGCGATCCTCGAAGGTACCCGCATGACGTTTCACAGCCAGCCACTGGCAAACGCACACGAAGCCTTAATAACTTATGGATTGGATATGCACGTTATTGAGCGGTCGGTTAGAATCCAAGCATTATCGATGAAACCCCGTTCACGAGTCTATACGTGCGCGCGTGCATACATACCGAAGCTAATATCGTTTTATCTTTCATGCCCAACAGAATACGCTAAGCGGTTACGCGAAGTTATAACGTGTGCAACGCAACTGGAACAGCTCTTTTTTTTTACCTGCCTGGTATCATTTATTTCTATGAATTAATGCAACTTTCTGATTACATACCTGCCCTCGCGTCATACTTTTTTTTTTTAGTTTCTCAACTTCGCTTCTGCTTCGGATCCGACCGTGCCCCTGTCACGCCGACCATTTCGACTTCGCAATTATAAATCCCTTTTTCCAAATTAACTGTTCGCAGATTGAAGTATCATCATTTTTTATATTCTCAAGTTAATACTTCCACTTACCCGTCGCTGTTTTATTTAACCGGTGATCCGGTCGTACATTAGTCTTCACCTTATCAATTCCACCCCGTTCCCCGTTAGTTCTGTTACTCGTTTTATCGTAATCTTTTCTTTCCACGTTGGTGATGTACCTTTGATCTTAAACTTTCCATTCCTACGTCCTTCGTTATCGTCGATTCGCATTCCCTTGCTTGACCTTAGCTCCGCGTCGCGCTATGCCTGCATGATAGCCAGTTCGCAAACCGTGGCAACGCGCTTTTTTACGCGTTTCGCATCAGGTTCGTTAGGGGTGTGTTAGCGTTCATTACTTGGGGATGCTCGACGCGCAGCCGTTTGTTGATATACTCGTAGATGGCCGGTAACACCAGTCTAGCGAACTGAGCTTAAGTGTCGTTTGCCGCTCTTCGACTCTCTTTGTCGAGCCGCGACACCTTTAATTAATCGGGTTCGTTGCTGCTCGCGCAGAAGCTCTTTGACGGCGAGCAATCGGCCAGCGATTGGCAATTTGATCATCGGTGCGTTTGCGAAAATTTGGTGAAAAATATTCGAACGAAAAAATTGTTCGCCTTATTTTGTACAATTTGCGCGTCTGTATTATTTTATATTATGTTCGAAAAAACAATCGTTCCTTCACGATTCTCCCCCGAATGTCGCGATCGCAAATGATTCAATAATTTTCGCGTATTTCACAGTTGCTGAATCGATCGTTCAGCGACACTGTCGCTTAACCGACGCAAATATTTACTCGCAGTCGAAAACCAGTGCCCCGATATTCCTGCCCCCGTCTGTACGAGTATAGTTGTATATAATTAAGAATACACCTTGCCTGAACGACCATAAGGATACAGCTGATACGTAGCCCATGACTACGATTAAACGTACGAATTTTCCCGGGGAAATAATTTAAATAAAATACAGAACAGACTCGTTCCTCTGTTCCCCAGTTTCGCCTGGTACGTATACAATTATTGGTATCGATTAATATTCGAGGCGATTTATCGATGGCACTCGCGGTTCTTCCAGAAGAGAAGCCCGCAAAGGAGAATGTGACGGCGTTGAATTCTTTATCAACATTCCCTACCCGAAATCCTGTTCGTCTCTACCGCGCGGCCGCGTTAATGCAATTTAATCGCTTGTCCGGGCGTACTAAGGGTTTATTATCGAGAGACACGTCTCGATAGATGTTATTCGGTATCGATTTACGACGATTCCACCGAGTCTAATCCCCCCCGAACCACTTCCAGTTGAAACTCGAAATGTATCGCATCGATTATGTAGGTCTCGGCTAAACCAATGCTCTCGCTTCCACTCTTCCGTTCCCTGGCAAATTTTCAATTATTTCCGGCCTTGTGTCTCCTCGCGAGGCATCTATCGAGCTTCGTGCTTATTATTTATTCGGCCGCTCGTCGCAAAAATTGTTTCGTTTGTTTGCGTACTCGTGTGCCAGAAGCGCTTGGATTATCGATACAGGGTGGGCGCCGCAAAACATAAATGTGCGGAAGAATGTTGAAAGGGAACAATAGGGGGCGAGGGGGAATTGAGTAATTGTCGCGGCTAAAGAGATTACACGAATTGTCCGACGCACCACCGAATTGAATAAGACAAAATAATAGTAATAAGTATAGATCGAAGCGTGAGAAGAATAAACGTAAAAGCAGCTCGGCAATTCGGGGAACAAAAGAAGTAAGGACCGTGCAGCGTCCGTGCAGCTATCAATCGGTGGTTTTATGAAAATTATCCACGGCTCTGTGTCTAACGCTGAAAGGTCCGCGGACTCTCACGAATTCTAGCGTCGGGACAGGGCTCGATGGACGGTTCTTTCGATCCGGCCAGGATTCCACACGCTTCACAGGCGTCAGTTGACGAAACTTATTCCGCCAGGCGATCAAACTCCTACAAGATCATCCCGCGATCGTAAAACCGTACAGCCGCCATGTGAACGCGGTTTTGTTTAGTTCTCTGTCGCATAAATGTCCCACCTACGTCGCATGACACCGGCTCCCTCATCTTTCCCCTCCTCTCAAGGGAACGAAGCACCGTGCCCGCGATCGCGTTCTCCTAACAAACACCGGCTCACGTGTGACCACACACGCTCACCCAAGCATTTCGTACCGACCGGGCCAGGGTAGCCCCCCCCCCCCTATTATTTTTCCTTTTTTTATTATAGCTCCAAGTATTGTAAATTCGAACGATACGCGCACGGTCGCGCGGCGGCCTGGGCGTAATTTCTCCGGCCCGATAAAAACCGACGGCGCCGGACGAGCTTCTCTATTTATTATGAAATTTCTTTATGGGTTTACAAGCTTGTCAACGACGCACCGGTGCCGCTGAAACATGCACCCACACGCGCACCATGGAGAACGTATTAACCGAACGCCTGCCCCATTCTCTTTCCTTCTCCGTCCCTTGCTTTTCTGCTTCTATCTTTTAATAGTTTTCCGCTGCTTCCTCTTCTGCTCGATGGCGTTTGTGGGTTATAGTCGGTTTCTTGCGTTTCTTTTTCCCTGCATTGTTGTTCCACTTTCAGTCTCTCACTTTATGTGCCAACCTCTCTCTCTCTCTCTCTCTCTCTCTCTCTCTCTCTCTCTCTCTCTCTCTCTCTCTCTCTCTCTCTCTCTCTCTCCCTCTCGTTTTATTGTCAAGGGAAAGATTTATAGATGTCTTCGCGTTTTGGAATGGAAGCGCAGATATTCGAAACGGTGCCTATCGGTTTGGAAGTCTGTCAGACGGTCCATGTGGAGTTCTGTTTGCCTCGGTCGTTGTAAAATTTATTACGGTTCCCCGTTGATCCCTTTTCTTACCCTCAACTGGGCGGAACCTGTATCGTCGCCCTTATTTCTAAATTTACCCAAATTTTACAGGGGCGTCCTTTGCCGCGCCACCGTTTTCCCGTTTCCCCTTTGGCACCGCTGCTCCCTCTCTCGCGTCGCGACAATTTCTTAAACGCTCCACAATTTCAACTCTCTCTCACCCGATAACAATTGCTTCAGCCTTCTCCGAAGCACCGTTTCCCTCTCCGATTCCCACCTCCACCGTTTTCACGCGGTGCCCAACCGTGTGCACGTACGTGCCACGTGTCCACGGGAAACCGAGTGATTGTACGCGCGCGGGCACAACGGTGTGCTCGATTAACCAGGAACGTTTACGCTCCGCCCCGGCGTGTTCACCTGCCCAGGGGGCATCTGAGATTTTTACGACGAGTCGCGTGTCAGCTGGGGGTTGTAGGCGATAAAATCCTCCCGTTGGCGAGATTAACGTTCCCGCGGCTCGCAGGAGCCTGTATCTGGAGGACACGCTCGTCTACCCCATTTTTATGATCGATAGTTTCTACACCCCCTATTGCGTTTCGTCGTTCTTTTTCCACGCAGCCCCAGATCGCGGGAAACAATGCTGTGCATCCGCGGTCGGGACGAATTTTCGCGAAACAAATTAGCCTGGCCGCGCCGGATCGTTCCGAAATGCTGCAACGTTTCGAAGACGCCGATACGACGACCACCGACCTTGGAACGGATCACCCGGTCGGTGAAAATCGACTCTCGAACGAATGACAACGAGCGAGCGCTCATTTCCAGGACGGACGGGGACGTCAATTATATTTCGGCGTGCGTGCACAGGGCGGCGGAGGGGGGCGGCGATGGGGGACACAGGCCGGGAAAGGGATAGCACCATAATCGATGTGTGCACCTG
Source organism: Nomada fucata (assembly GCA_948146005.1). NCBI lineage: Eukaryota > Metazoa > Arthropoda > Insecta > Hymenoptera > Apidae > Nomada > Nomada fucata. The sequence goes on from OX411275.1 coordinate 15,135,592, forward strand.
TCTGCGGATGTATGTACACTGCGGGGTGATTGATAGGGCCGATACAAAGCGTCGAGCATGGCGCATCGATATTTCGACGCTATGAAAATTTCATTAGCTCGTCATATAATGATATAAAGGTGATGTCTCTCCGGGGAGATGGCGCGGGAGTGGGTAGCCGGTCGACACTCGTCGAGCTGTCGATTAACTTCGTTCATTATTCGACAATTAATAGGACGCCTACGCGCGGGACACCGTCGATACCCGCTTTCGGAGTGGTTTTAATAATCGACATCGGTGATATTCGCCGCGGCCATTTTCGCGCGTCCTGTCGGCTAGCCGCTGACTTTCTCGTTGCTCCTAGCTCGCCGCGACTGGCACTCGCCTTTTAACCTGGAAGTCGGCGGTATTGGCAAATGGCCGATATCGGCAACGATACCGGGCATTCGAGCGGTCGGTGCGATTCGGGGGAACGGAATTGACATGAAACTGGAATGAATGAAACGATCGAAAGATTGCGGTCCCGATCGTATCGCTTATCGGGATTCGCAGCTACCGGCGGCCGAAACTAGGCGACGCTTCGGTATTCAATTAAATTTGGAATTCCGATAATATCGACTAACCACGTGCTTATCATTTTCTGTTCCAGGTAAGTCGACGCATTTTCCCGCCGCGGGCAATTACGAATTAAACGCGGCTCGCCCGGGGTATACGGGGTCAGGGTTTGCCAGGGGTGAGTGTAACTTCCATAATTAATCCCACAATTACCGATCGCCGGGACCGGTAACTGACTCAGTGGGAGACCCGGCCCCCAGGATTACGTCGTAAGTGAAGGAGGTATACCGTCGCATCGCGTAGGATAATGAGAGGAGGAAAAAAATACGTTTCCCTGGCTGAGGGGGGGGGGGGGACAAAGCGAGACAGACAGAAAGCGAAGAGGCTGTAGGACGAGACGGGGATGGAGATAGGGGGTGGGTGGGATACCGCGGAGAACGAGCGTGAATTCGGTGCGAACGGGGTCGACGGGAATGTTCTCCCTCTTCGGTCGGACAGGGTGGAACGAGTTCGAGTGGTAATGCACTAATCAACCCCTTGGAAGGCGGATGTATTGGCGCTATAGAGACGGGGTGCAGGGGTTTCGCTTATAATCGAAGGCTGCTCCGAAGGCGGAGAGGTGGTGGACATGGACGAGTGCGAGAACAGTGAAGAAGGCAGGAAAGGGGTAGAAGGGGATGGCAGGATGGCAAGCAAGCAGGCAGGCAGGCAGGCAGGCAGGCAGGCAGGCAGGCAGGCTGGCAGGCACCATTCTGGATTGGGAGGTAGCTGCTGTAGGACGGCACCGCGATCGACGTCGTTGTAGCATACACGATGTAAATTTCGCCCGGGTGTGCGGGTGCACCCTACACGATAGGGTGGAATCAAATCGATAGCAGACTAAGATATACCTATCAGTCTAATTGTCAGTACAGAAAGACCGAGAGAGACAGCGGTCCCGTGGTATCGGAAGAACGGATGGCGGGCAAAGGGGTGGGTGAGTGAAAGGCGAACGCAGAAGGAGGACGAACGGGCGAGCGAGCAGGCGAACGCGAGGGAGACCGATGGGTGATAGCAAGGGGTGGGATATGCCAGGCATATAGCTTAATCACCCTCCTACCGTTCTTCAACCTCCAGCCAACCCTCTCGAACGTTGGTACCTACACCAACCCTGCCTTCTCCACGTCCTAGAGTAGCCGGCCTTCCGTCGTCCAATAATCAATAATTATACTCAAATAAAGAGAGAAGGGGATGGTTGAATCGCCCGGCAAAGGGTTAGAAGGGAGCGAGAGTTCGGTATCGGCGTAAGATACCGAGCGAGATGAGGCTAAAGCCACCCAGTACCACCTATACTGCATCCTCCCTGGCTTCCCTTTACTCTCCACGGTACTGTCTATTTCTCTCGCTTACCCCACCTTCTTCCTTCTACCACCATTACGACCACCTCCACTACTATCAACCCTTTAAACCAGCCAACCTCCGATTCCTCATCCTTCGCCGTGTAGCCGTGGCACACGAGAAACCACGAATGCGGGCTTCTGTCTTGTCTGTCGTATTACGAGATCGCGACCGGCCTGCTTGGTCCTGCACCTTCGCGGGCCCACCCACCCAGTCGATTTTCGTACCGATTCCCCGGCCGTACCTTGCCCCTTCATCACGGGGACGACGCTCGTCGAAACGAGAACACCTTGTCCCGAACGCAACGTTTGCCCAACCGCTAAACTCTATCCGCAACAACGTAGCGTTATCGAGGAGCGAAGACGAAAGTCTTGTCGCTCGCCGAATGACAGCCAGGCTTAACCCAAACTTTGAGCGTCGTTTACTGAATTGTTCAGCCGTCTAGCGATCGTGAAAATTCCTCATCGTTACAGCAGTCGAAAGAAATCGCCTTGTTTCGAGCGAGTCATGGTGAACATGGTACCTCTATCCAGTGAATAGAAGGAACACCGTCTAAATACCACGACGGTCGCGTTACTCCCCACTTACGAATAACACCGTACGTTCGTTGAAACCCCGCGCGGACGGGCAGGTGGGCAAAAAACTATCGGCGATTTCCCTTTTACCCGCCGCTAATCCAGCTCCCCCATCGGTGAAAGCCAGCTCGAAATTCCACGGCGTCCCAGTTCTGACCGTGCACGCGCTAACCGGACGTCCCAGTTTCAACGGCGCGGGCGGCACGTTCAACTGCACGCGGGACGTGGATGCGTTCACTTTCACTTCGTTCAGCGAAAGTAAAGGCTACATCCCTGCTCTCCGAGGGACCTGCGAAAGGGGCAAACAACGAGGAGCCGACAACGCAGGCCGTTGGACGGTGGTAGGGCGTTTGAAAGGAGGATAGCAGGTCGGACGCGAAGGGGTTGAAGGGGCCGTAGGGTGGCGTGGCACCGAAACAAGAGAGGGAGGGTGGTAGTGTCTGCTTCGCCACTTCGGAAACTCTTGTGAAGTTGCGGGAACTCCGAGGCTCGCACCCCCGCCTGTAAGCGGGTCAGAAACTTCTTTCGATTCTCTCCGCCCAGCTTCTCGTTCTCCTTTCGCCCTCTCTTGGTCTCTTTCCCCGACGTTGCCTGAGGTTAGGGATTACGCGTTTGTATCCACAACCGCCAGCCGACGCTTTCTCTATCTTCGTGCTATTCTTCACCCCTCTGCTCTACTCCTGTGACACTTTATCTTGCATTACTTACCGCGGTCACACTTTCGCGTGTTTCGAGCTTGAAACTTGCGATCGGCGGGGCGTTGAACTGGCTTAAATGTTGTACCTGGGTGCAAGAGGTAATCGGATGGGAATGCAACTGCGAACCATTAATTGGATGAAACGCCTGAAGTGAAATGAATGAAACGCGAACATTCGGGGATGATACTAGCTTTCGAAATCGCGAGCCGTGAAGTGGTCGTTTCGAAATCACGGTGGAAGGACGAAGGTACTACTCGCGAAATAAATGTATCGTCAAAATCGATTAGGGCCGTCCTGCCTTATTAAAAATGCTTGCTCACGTGCAACCCAAAGGTCTGCCTTTTCAGCCCCCTAGTTCTGCCTATGTAACGAGAGTGATGGTTCGAACGCCGGCCGCGAAGTGATTTTCCTCTCTAATTACCTTCCGGCGAACAGCTCGCTATTTATTTTGTTGTATGCGGCTGGTCCGTAACGTTCTTCTGCTCCTCTCAATTTTTTCCATAGAGCGATGCAGAGAAATTGAGATTCGAAATTTAAATATAAAGTTCCAAATTAATCGAATGATTAATGTATAGTTTGTACATTACGTTTATACATTTCCACTTCACGGAGCAGCGAACTAACAAGGTTGAAGTTTATTTCATTGTTAGCAACTTTACTGCTACTTGCATCACTGTTGTCGAACCTCGCGTGGATACAGCAGCCGCGATCGAAACATTCGACGCGACCGCTAAAAATCAAGAGCTGTCGCCGTCTCGAACGGTGTCCCAGCCGATACGCGATTCAGAGGTTAAGTCTGACCCGCAACACGTGCCGTCGCGTTCTACGAGGGCGAAGAAACCCTCCGTCGGTCCACCCCCGTGCCTAACAAGGGCACTTCAAAGCGAACTGGAGCGATATTAAAATTAGAGATCCGTCATCGAGGCCGGTTCTCCTGCACCCTTCGCCGAACGCGGGGACACGCTCGGACGATGGTAATATTTCGGGGGGTAGGGGGTGGAACGAAGACGGAAGGGGAAACAGGACCACAGGAAGAAGAAAAGCAGAGACAGAACGATGGAGGAGGTCGACAGGGAGGGTGGTTCGGTGAGGGACGCTTGCTCGGCCAAAAGGGTGTTACGATAAGGGGTTGAGCCTCAACGGAGGAGGCCGGTAGATCAATGAAAAGGGTTGCTCGGCCCGGGGGTGGATTGATCGCCGATAGGGAAATTTCGTTAGTTTCCTCCAGTCATAAAAGGCGGCAGGGGTGGTAGTGGTGGCGATGGTGGTGTTGGTACTTTAGCTAGCACCGCGGAGAGGCCTAACTAACGTTCAAGCCACCCTTCGAAATTCACCCTCGGCCAGAAGTGAGACGAGGGTGTTCGTCAGGGAACGAGGTGGGCTCGAGAAGAAGGAACGAGTTGCAGGGGGCTCTGTGTATACGTCTGTGTATACCTCCGAAGAGCCAGTGCGAGCCATGGAAGCACACGTCAGAGTATTAACGAAATTTGAGCCAATCAATGAGAAGTTCATTAGCCCGTATCGCGAGCATTCTCTCCGCTCTTCAGACGACCCGGGCTTAGCCGCCCACCCTCTCGCGGCCAGTGGTATTGCTGGAGATCGCGTGGCGGTGATAAAATTTAACAACTCGTACGAACCACCTCCGTCGGGGTTGTTCGCTCGAAGAACATCGAATCGCCGTTTGGAAAGATCGATTTTCAAGCTTAACTCTCGGCTGGCCGTGAGAAAGATATTCCTCGAGGATAATTCCACTGGACAGCCACGGTATTCAAAGCATAACCGATCGGCCAGAAAGCCGTGTCCGGAGGGTTGCTTTTTTGCACTGTCATTTGTCTCCAGTATCTCCAGTCCACCCTCGACACCAACATGGACAGCGCGGGGAACCAAACGCGCCACGCCGGAGCCGCGTCCTGCGGCCAGGACGGCGCGAGAAAAATCACTCGGAGATACATCGATAATGTGCAAAAATATTTCCGTATCTCCGGATGTCTGCGACGCTTTTAACGATGCGCGAATAAATCGGGAAGGGGAAACGGCGAAATGGAATAGCTTTCGAACCGTTTTTACGATATGTAAATGCAATAATTTCGAACATTATCGCACATCCGTTCGATTCAATCGCCACCTTTTAATCGAGCGTCGATATTAAATATCACGATACCTGGCGCGGATACAGCATTCCCACGCCGGAGTAACTTAAGTAATGAAATATATTTCGGGGTTATACGCGTCCTCCCGATCTAGCCACTAAAATTCCAAGATAACGCCCGTAACGTTGTCGCCTTCGGTTTTTCCACAAAAACCGTGGCAACCACGGGTTCTTACGTCGTGCGGATCCTTATCCCTCCAACCCGTCACGGATCAACAGTTAGCAAATTGTCCCCCGCGTCCGCAGATTTTTTGCCCGTCCGTCATTTGTCTCCGATATCACTCCGCCCCCGGTCTCCTTCCTCCGGCTCAGGGACGCGCTACAATATATCGAATAAGCCGCAACGACAAAAAGAGCGGGCGACGCCGCGAAGGAAGGGTTGCGACGCTGCCGGAGTTGGCCCATGGAAAGAACAAAGAGCGCTGGAGGGGATGGGTGGAAAATGAGGGTGGTAGAAGGCGATATAGGCGGAAAGGGTAGCCGACCGCGTAAGGGAGGTGCAGACGGAACGAACGAAGAGGAAGAGGAAGACAGATAGAAGGGGTTGGAGTATACGGAAAGAGAAAGAGAGGGAGAGAGAGTGAGAGCGGGAGGGAGAGGGAGAGAAAAGGGGGTGGCATTTAAAACCGAGACGCGCGGAGAAAAAGAGATTTGCATTGCCCGGCATTGGGCGGCCGGGGGTAGCTCGGGGTGCGGTTTTCTGTTGCGGAAGACCGAGGGGGTGAGTAACGACACGTATCATACGCGGAACCATATAACGTCGGCGGACACGTACGTTCGATATCGCGCTGGTTTTTACAGGGAAGTTCCACCCTTCGGATCCACCAATTAAACCACGCGAAGGAAACCCCCGTGCCGTATCCTCGGCGATCTCTTGTCTCTTTGGCTTGGCCGTTGAAACTTGTACGGTTACATTTTGCACGCTGTACCGTAGCGTGCATCAAATTTCTTTCTTGGGTTTTTCCAATTACTCGTTCGCGCTGTGCGCCGGGGGTATCTTTTTCGATACCTCCCTTTCGCACTACGCGGCCCCTCGCACCCTTTTACTTTTTCGTTTGAACCATAGTTCATTTTCAGGACCGCAATTATTTGCTTCATCTTGCGCGTTTTCTTGCGCTACGTTTATTATTACCGGCGAACAAGTTTCCATTCAGCGGCGCTCCATGACCGTTATTTATTGCAACCGTCTACTTTCCGCAAAATTTGTAAATATTTTATCTAACGTGACTGGCGATTAATCAGCAGTTTCATCATCCGGACTCGCAACTTTCTCATTAGCCGGGCGCGACTACGCGGCGCACAGCGAGTTCTCACGATCAACGGCATAAATGTCAACATGCACTTTGCGTATCGAACGCTTTTGTCAATAATCGGCGACGATCGCTTTGTGCCGCCGATTCGAAACCAACTGATTACGAAATGCACGATCCTTGTGTCATCCCTTCGCCCCTTGGACATAGATCATCGAAACATTGCTGGCGAACATTGATGCTATCAGCGATCGAAGGACCCCCTTTTTCCGTGAAATTGTTGTACGTACGAACACAGGCAGACGTTGAATTTATGCGAAGAATAGAGTAATTTATTTTAATGGTCTTCCTCCTAATTTCATTTGGTAGCTGGAAACAAATTTGGGAATGCTGTTGTGAAGTTTACGGCGATTTACATTGCAGTTGGAAAATATTTGCTCAGAACTATGAAGGTATGAAAAATTCGCAGGGAATACGAAAAACAGGTTTCCCGAACTTTGCAATGGTTACAATTATTTTCCGATACAATTCGATCGAACGCCAGAGAAACAAAGATCCATTTCGAAGGCAAGCGAATCTGGCCGGTATCTACATACATATATGCATTACGTACTCTGACGTCCTAGCGAAATATTGGAACAAGGAAATAACCATTTCCAATCGGATATTCTCTGCGTACTAATTATTTTTTGCCGACTCGATATAATGCCAACAATTATTCAAGAATTAGTTCGATAATTTGATTCGATTGATCCTTCCCGATGACAAATGAAGCGATAGACCGACGGCGACTTTATTCAACGGATCTCTAATTATTCCTACCAATTCCTCCTCTCTAGAAATTTAATTTCGCCCAACGATTTTTATCGTAAACGGTTCTCAAATAATTCGATTGCACATTCCACCGACAATTATCGTTCGATTAATTACTATTCAAACGATAAACGAAGGACACACTCGAAATGGATAGCGCGAAACGGAGAGTTGAAATGATCGAGAGGAATGTTTTGCAACGCGTCGCGTTTGCAATTGGAAGCACCGCCGGATCGAACTAAAAGGCTAGAAATAAATTTCGAACGCGCGTCGCACTGAAAGTCAAAGGAGGAGCAGCTGTGCCTTAAAGAAGCAAAGCATCGAGGATCACGAAAACAATGAGAGAGAGAGAGAGAGGGGGGGGGAGGACGAAACTGTGGGAGAGCGAATCTGAGGCCGAGAAAGAGCAATTCTCTCTGCAATAAAGAGCAATGACAGAAATAAAGGAGACAGGAACGGTACAGCGCGAGACAGCGAGAGCCAGAGGGACAAGCTCGAGAGCGAGAGGAACGATAAATGACAGAAGGACAAAGGGAAAGAGGGAGTAGTGCTGTACAGAAATGGTTTCGGCAAAGAGTGCCCTCGCTGGTGCTCGGTCGTAATAAGCATAAATCCTCGGAGGCTTATCTAGCGGCGCCCAGAAGAATGCTAAAATAAAATATCATACATTCTGCCTTCTACCCTTCGCGCCGCGCTACGCCACGACTGCCACCCCGTCCCTTTATACGTTATATTCGTTCATCTCCTCCCTACTTTCGTTTCACCTTCCACGGTTCGCGGATAACGCCGGAATAAAATATTCCTTCGTAAACATCTCCCGACGATCTCGTTGTCTTCGTCGGGGGGGAATAAAAAAAGAGACGAGGAAAAGAAAAAAAAGAAAACGCGACCCCCCGATCGCCGACGGTCGGACCGGAGGGATAAGCAACGGGGTTCGGATTCCGATCTGGGTCAATTAAAACCAACGGACGGATTTGCCCGGACGAAACAATTCCTCGGCGATCTTCTATTAAAACGCGACCGTAATTTCGTATCACGTACTTATGCCTCGATTGGTGTTCACGGGGAAGCTCGTGCGTTCCGGTGCAATTGGATAATCGAGTAACTATATATACGGGAATCGAACGGTCCGTTCGTTCCACGGCAAGGGGATTGGGGGGGGGGGGTTTGAAAAAAGATCGAGGGAGGTCAGTACGAATTTTTGTGCGCGTCGATGCAACGCGAGATATCGGCCAAAGGCACGTAGTCGGTGTAATGAGGCGAGATACACTCGCCGGGAGCCGGCCCCGTCCGCGTCGGGGGTAGCTGCTGGAGAAGCTTTGCCGACCGGGGAGAAGGGGTGAGTCGGAGGGAAAGGGTTGAGCTCGGAGCCCGATCAGTCATTAGACAAGTGGGTATTCACATATATCGAGTTGTAAAATCGATAGGGGTGTCCGTTAGCCGTGTATCCTGTAAGGAGACGATGGTGGGGATGAGATGCGAGCCGGCAGGGTGGCGATGGGTGGCGGTGGTTTGGGGGAGGGTGAGGGACAAGTAGGGAAACGAGGCTCTTCGCCTCGATATCAGACGAACGAAGACAGAAGCCCCTTTCCCTCTTCCCGTATTTCCCCTTCGACCCCTTTTGTTGCTTCGCCATCCACCCCCTGCCACCGCACGTATCCAGTCCTTGCATATTAATCCTGCCCATAATTCCCACTTCCCAGTTTGGGCAACCCTTCGGCTCCGGCTGCCTCGCTACCCCCGTCGAGAGACCGAAAGGGAATCAGAATAAGCAAGGGAAAGAGGAGCTGGGGGTGGGCTGAGGAGGGAGGGAAAGGGATAGCTGCCTCCTATCGATTGGGCTTTCTTTCCGAGCCCGGCTTTTAATTGGCATTCTCCCGTGGCGAGAAAAGGAGAGAGTCTCGTAGATTCTCTACTCTTCGGGAACGACCGTGCGTAGCCCTCCGAGGGGAGGCCCGCGATCTTGACTTCCCCGTCGCGAGAGTCCGAGAACGCGACCGCGTCGCGTTCACCGCGGAGAAGCGAGCACCTTGCCCGCGCCGTGAGGATCTTAACCTCGTCCCCGAGACGCAGATTATACGGCAGAGCGTTCGATTGTCCGTTTCGCGATACGGAAACAAGAAAGACCGACATTAGATTTTGCGCACCTTCGCCCTGGAAGCTCCTCCGTTAAAAATCACGTCCACTGAATCTCCAGGGGATAAACTTTCCCGCGGGTCGTGGGCGAAAGGAGGAGAGGGAGAGAGAGAGAGAGAGAGAGAGAGAGAGAGAGAGAGAGGCCGATAGGTAGCTCCGGGCTTCTAATCGCTTAAAAACTCGCGCCATCCCCCTCCCTCAGGAGGAACCGAGATCCGCGGCGGGAGCACGCGGGCTCCTGCGGCCATAACGATCCCTCGTGGCGCATCATTGGTGAGCAGGCAACGAAAATTAATACACGAAGCAAACCGGCCTCCTTGCGCACCCCCTGCGTGCCGTCGCGCACACATACTCGTTACCGCGGTCACGTGTGCGCACACCCGCGGCACGTAAGTGCCAGAAGGGCTGCGGCCGTGTGCGTGAAGATTGATTATACCGCGGGAGAAAATGTGATCAATAGCTCGACAAACAAAGGCCCCTCGGACGCCTGTGTATAATGCAAATAGCAAAAATCACAGCGCGCCAGGGCCGACCGCGCAGAGGGTTGAAGGAGATGATCGACGGTCAAGAAACAATGGCAACGCGTGCCGGCTACTTGGAGCCTCGCTCGACTCGACACCGTCCCCTTTTCTACAACCCTCTCCATCCACCCCCCCCCACCCCCGCCCCCGCCGTCGTCGTCGTCGTCGTCGCCATCTCGCTTGATTTCTCGCCCCCGACGCCTTCGACTCGGCTTTAATTTGCATACGGCCGATCATGTCTTCCGGTCCGACTCACCTTCGCCCTTGCCACCGCTACTCCCGCCGTGCCTCGCGACCATCGATCAAGCCTCGCTTGTTTTTACCCTTCCTCTCTCGCTACCTCGACCCGCATCTCGTGGTCGCTGGACGCGCGCCGCGTATACGCTGATGATGCCAAGCCGTGTCCCCTTTCAGCCGAGGATCCTGTTAACGAGGATTGCTCCTTCTGTCCGTGATAATGTTCCGACACGAAGATTCCTACCGGCCTAGCGCGAGAGCGACGTGTAATCGCGGAGCGGACGGTGTCGCGTTACCGTGCTTTCCTTCCGCGCGAAAGGGGTGAACTGTGACAGAAGACAGCCGTTTCGCACTTATCTCGGTTTTCGGCTGCCGGTTAGTTTCGGTGCGCGTGCGACGTTTCGCGTTGGGAAACCGACGGGCGAGTGTACTCGACGTGCAAATGAATATTACTTTTGATTAATAAAGGGCGGGGAGGAACAAATGATGGATAAATGATGAATCGCTGCGAGTACGTGCCGTGCCCCCCCCCCCTCTAGGTGAAAAATACAAGACACACGAGAGCGAGAAATCGGACAGGGTGAAAAGCACCCTACGATAGTTGCATTGTCATCTGCCTCTCCTTCGTTTCTTCATTCATAATGAACCGTTGATTAACGTTCCGCGTATTCACCCGAATTCTTCTGCAACGAACCCCTCGTTTCCCCGTGAATTGAGTGGTTCGGTTTCCCATTGGACGTATCCAAATTTTACGACATCGACTTTTCCCCCCGCCTTCCGCCCCCCACACCCTTTTTTCTCCTTTTTTTCAAGCACATAACGAGATACGATTCCATTTTTATTCACCTGGAACCGTATCTCCGGGTCCGTGCTCGTATCTTTCATTACCACGGTATATCGGCTAGACAGATTGAATGATGTAAAGCGGAATAAAAAAAAAAATTTATGATTCCTGTCCACAGAATATCTCTATTCAGCGGCAATGCCATAGGCTAACCTGAGATCTGGGGCAAGATCGAAATTCAATATGGATGAAATGCCCGGCCTGGTCATTCGGTGGAGCAACTCGGGGACATTATATTTAACGAATCCGCTTGGTAAAATGAGATCCACGCGTTTAGCTTATCGACGCACTTTTGGTAGAACTCGATTTTCGCGGCTCGATAATCTATCGACTTCTTCCGCCTCTTTAGCAGCCGCACCGAATTCCTAGCAGCGCGGCTGTTAGATTGGTCTTCTAGGAGCGTGACGTTTCAATCTTCAGCACTAGGCAGTCCAATTGAGTATTTAACGACGCCAAGCTGTTAGTAACGATTCACCGCTGTTCTCCTATATATAGCGGCGTCACAGTTTCGCCGCATTTTGAATAGCACGGTGCATATTATTTGATCAAGAGGTTTCACGATCGCTATGCCGAAAGGTCGATTTTTATGATTTCTCGTGTGACGCAGGGAAAAAGTTACGGTACGGTCAGGCGAACTCTTTACGCCGGACAGGTACATATAAACATACGCTGGCGCTCGTAACTACCTCCGTGCCAATGTACAGTTGGGAAAAATAAATAGAAACAATCTCGTGGACTGTCGCCTCGTGGATTCAATGGATTAAGCATACACAACACGGCTTATCGAAGTATACTCAACTCGCATTGTTGCACGTTCACTCGATCCGAATAAGAACACCTATCCCCGATTTCTAGACGACAGAAAAGATTGCTTCGCTTGGGTTTCGCGTTCCCAGGTTTGACGTTCGACGATATCGACACGCTGTTAGTTCCACCTGCCTCTCCCCTTTGCTTCGCCCGCTAAACGATAACCTACCCCATTGTTAATGGCGGACATTATTAGGAGCAACTTCGGAAACTCACCTTCCCCCACCGCCCACGCCATGTGTATAGAACGTCGATGCGCACTTATCTGTAAACCGCACCCGACGTCGCGACGCGCTGCACCGTCGTGTGATCGAAATACGGACTGAAGTAAGTTAAAGCTATAGGCGTGTATCGATTGTGGTTGAAACGGTGGATAAGTGACAAGTAGCTGGCCCCTTATAAATAAGCCAGAGGCAATAATGCATAGTGCTCTATCGAGGGTCTTCGATCTGGGAGTTAATACCAGCAAATCGACACTCTTACAATATATTCGTGCGATAAGTCGGCAGTTACCTTTGAAAGGAAACATCTTTCTTCTGAACGAGTGCCACGAGAGATCGAGATTGCGGGCAACATTCGTCTTCCAGACGAGTTGATTCGTAACTCGCAACGGTCTGAGGAAAATCGACGACAATATCATTGATAGGCCGAGTGCTGACAAATTGAACAATTTTGAAAATTCAATCGTCCATAATCGTGTATATATAACGCACCCTCGTTTCCGCCGCAATTGCATTTCCCGCGTTAGCCGTGAACGAGAAGGGGAAATGGAAGGAAAGGGGGTGGCCCGTTTGTTTGTTAAACACCGTTGAAACAAAAAATAGGGGAAGGGAAATAAAGAGGAGGAACAGCATTTCTTTTCTTCCCTTTTTTTTTTTTTTTTTTTTTAATCCGCAGCTCATTCTAACGGCTAGACCTGTCGATGCATGCCGGGGGCGTGAATTCCGCGAAATTGAAGCTTTGCCCCTCAATTAACCCCCGGAAAAAGGATGATGCCTCACCGGGGAAAAACAATTGATACGATCTCGTTCGCATCGCCCGCTGCACCGTGCAAAACGCATTCAGCTTTAAAATCGCCCTCCTCTCGCCTGCCGCCAGCTTTTTCCACCTCCGGCTACCCTTCGCACACCCTCGCAACAGATATTTTCGTCGGGCATAGCTGGTCGCGTAACACGCGGATGAATTCCGATTCGAAAGATTCGAGCGTTCGCGATTTATACCGATTGATCGCGGCACGATTCGTTCGCCTATCCGGCAGCCTGCTCGCATAATTAATTGTTACCCGGATGAAATTAACCCCACGTTCATATTTGGATACGTTCCGTTCCAGACCGATTTTCGGTTAGTCCCCTTCGACTTGAACTGTGCGGCCACTGTGGCCGATAATTTGTTCGAACACAAATGTTTACCCCTTAGTAACAGTTTTTTTTTTAGCAGTTTAATAAATATTATAAGACGCGGCTGGGAAAGGTGTTGCGGATCACGCTCGATGTTCTCCTATTGCGAAATCAAGAATAACGCTTTGATGATTATGATAAATTCGCTGCATCTATTTCGCTACCTTCCACTTTTCGCTTGCGCAATTAATATGGAGCGATTGTTGCCATCGATATTAGTACTATTTCGGAGTGCATTATTCTTATCGCGATCGTGCAATTGCTTCGCGGTGATCATGCAAATGTAGGTGAATAATCAATTGACGTGTGCAATATTACACTTTGGGGCCAATAATAATTGCAGTAAAAATAGGTACCGAATGTCGTCAGTTTTTAAACCGCGTTATTCGGGGCATTATTTAACTGGCTGCCAAAATGATACACCTATGCAATAATTCCTGAGAAGGCTAATAATATTAGTACATCTGTGGAACATGTCTTTTGTCGATTGCATGTAGACGCTTTTACTTACGTTTCCACAGTAATTGAAACTTAAGTTGCTTTAACAGCAAGCTGAAATTGATAGTACCTACCTATCGAGACGTGGATGAAGTTTTACGTAATCACCGCGGTCGACTATTATCAGCATTTTTAATTTTCTCACTTTGCGATCCACTCCTCGGTCACGTAGTTCGGATTTCAACAGTCCTCGCAAGAACTCACGATCCTCGAGTTACATATGCCTGTTCAGCCGATCAATCGAGACACGATAATGCCGATTTATTTTCAAATTCGGTATTTAACGAAACGCAAGCGGTACACGTATCGTAATTCCCGTGTCCGTCCATAAAATATTTCGCAAGCGAGTTTCCCGTTGAAATATATCGATTAATAATATCGTGTCCGGTAACATTCCAAGTTGCCGAGAGTATCGCGTAAACGCCTTTTTCTCGACCGAGCAAACGCTGGAGCGCGATAGCAGGAGAACGATGCTTCTCGGCGATAGATCGGCCGATGACAGCTATTATAAATTATTAATGACGAACGGTCAATGGATAATAGAGTTGTTCTATTACGGTAACGATTCTAATATTGCATGTAACCGAAACCACCCAATTTCTCCAATTATGCGTCTACTCCATGCACCCGAATGCTCTTTCCAAAACTTGACTCTCTAATCCGATCTCATCAGCGTCCCTCTGTAAATTCCATTAAGCATTCCATCCTGTTCTCGTTTTTCGCTACCCTTTAATTCTAATCTATTTAACTGTTTGTCACTAATATCCTTTTCTAAACTTCCCTCCGGACTTTCCATTTAAACACCCCCTCCCCCCTCTCTCCCTTTCCCGTAATTCGTTCCTCCACCTGATCCATCTTTCATTTTCCGTTTTTATCTCCCGATCGCTGTCCCTCTCCACGCGTCATTCTTTTCCTTCGTCTCCCTCTCATTGCACCCTTTCTTCCTGATCGCATTTGCCAACACATATTCATTGCGCCCGCTCACGTGAACCCGATGAAACAACTGAATGGGATTCGAATTCTCATGCGATTGATTACTTTTCAAGGGGTGCATCCGACAATACTTTCGTTATTGATGCGTGGCTGAAATATCTCGACACGGTACCGGATGTCACCGTAAAAGTTGCGAGATTCGCGCAACAGCTCGAAGCATATGCGGCAGGAGTAAAGAGACTTCGAGGAAGACGGCTCGCACGGAAGTTTCCGCGTCGATCGGTAACCGCGAACGCAATCGCCACGCCACGTACAAAAAGCCCACTCCCCGGGCGTAAACTAAATCCACTGGCAATTACATTCGGACCCGACGAGATTTAAAGTTATCCCGTCCACTAATAAACGACCGCGATCGATACGGTACAATCGATTCGATAAAATTAATAAAGAGCTTCTGCTAAGCTGCTTAGCCGCGCTTGAACGTCCCCCGAACCGGGCGCGCAAAGTTTTCACGGGGGTAGAAAGGAGCGGCTCGGGATAGATTCCGCGAACGTGGTTACTATATTTGTATCGATGGTAATTTAATTACGTTCATGCTCGTTTCACGAAAGCCGGGAACAAGTGTCGGCTGGCGGGCGAGTTGGCGTTACCAGTGACACGAGTGTTTCATTTTATCGGCACAATTGCGAACAATTTAACGCAATCAACGTATTGAAAGCGTGCATCGCGCGAAGACAATTTGCGGCCCCGAAAATTTTCTACAAACGGGTAACGGTTCCTCAAGTGGAACCGATTGGACGCGTTTTCCCATCGACTTTCGGCCGCACAATTTTGTCTATATACCGAAATACGCACGTTCTTATAACACGCAGGGGATTGATGTATATGTCGGGATAAAGAACGCGAGGCGCTGGAACACTAGAAAACGCGGATGCAATATTCCATTTAAGAACAATGGCTTCGATCGCCCCGAAAGCCACACGAGGACTGCCTAAAACAAAAACCAAACGCTCCCCACCACGCGCCACTCGCTCACAGTCCATTTAGCAATCCCGGTTGGCCAACATGCGAACCCGAACGCTGTGTCACAAAAATAATAGATACATTTGCGTCCAGCGATAAGAGACGCGGTTTCAAGACAGGGCATTGCTGAATCCACGGCGTTACCACAATACGCAATCTTATCGATCCCTTTGATTCCAGATCAGCCAGCTGGTCGAGGAAGTGTCCAGGTTACAGCAGAGCCTGCAACGTCTCCAAGAGACCAGTGCACAGGCAACGGCGCGGCTCGAGGAAGAACTCGAGGCGCGGAGACAGCACATCAGCAGACTGGAGAGCAAACTGGAGCGACAGAGGGACTATGACGACCTGAAACGCGAGATTAACGCACTAAGGTCGGTCGATCTCTCGCAGATACCAACCGGCGAGCCCGGGAAGAGCTTGGAGCACCTTCTAATGGAACGCTCGAAGGCGCTTCAGCAAACGGAGATCTTGAAGCCATCCAACACTCCGGACACGCTCGGTAAGTCAGAGCAAATCTATTATCTCGACATCGTTAGATCGCTGCGTAACATTCAGTAGTTCATCGAGTCCCTTTTGTACTTGGTAAAAAGAAAAAAAAGGATCCACAATTGTCAGGCAATATCGCAAATATCGAAATACTCTGGAGCAAATTTGCCGCACCCGCTTTAGATCAGGAATTGCTGCTAGTCGTTTTGAAGCTAGATCATTTTCTAGCAATACTCGAGGTATCGTTTGTGAACCATTTCCATTTAGTATTCGCCGCTACTAATTCCTGCGCTAAAGTTCTGGTCCTCGATTCCCGACTCTCTCTATCTTCGAAGCTACGTCGAAGGGCTCGGTATCGTGTAACAATATTAAAAGGACACGAGTCACGCAACGCGGACGCTTCCATAAAGAACGAGGGATGACTGAAGGAGCTTACCGAGAGAAAAGGAACAACAAATAACTCTTGCTTGCCATTGTGTTCGCACTTTCTCCTTTTAACTCTCTAATCTTCTCTCTACTTAATCTCCTGTTTTATCTGTATCTCTCTTGGTTTCTCGCTCATTCTCTCTTCACACTACCTTCCCGCCAAGCTTCTTCTTCACTTCATTGTTCTATTTTCACGGTTCCGTTTCGTTACTACCCGTCTTCCCTTCTCTTCGATTGCTTCTACATCACGCTTCTTATCGTTTCTTCGATTATTTCTTTCGTTCTTTCCCTCTGTGTCTGCCTGTCTCTGTTTCTCCCCCATCGCGCGGCCGTTTCTTCGAGATCCCTTATCGCTTATATTGCACATATTTCGAGCTACTCTCTCGCTGTGGTGCGTGAATCTACGCGCCGTTGTAGATGATACTAACGTAACCGAGACACCCGCACGATACGTATCCCAAGACCCCATGCTCCTTGCCGACCGTCACGAACAACTCCGATTATCCCCTTAGTCCAGTTCACCGGTAGCCCGAAGCCCCGACTACGAGCATCTGCACGCTGGTAAACGCAAAGCCTCGTACACGCTAATTTGTGAACGATGTGTCTGCAGTGTTTGGCCGTGTTAAAGGGATTGTCTCGCGGACGGAGTTGTTTAAATGCGAAAGCCGGTCGAAAACGACAGTGAGCAACCAGTAAGCGAGAGAGAAGCCGCGTGATCACGACAGAGAATCGAAAACCCGATGCTGCCGCGTTCTACTCCCAAATCACACGACCCCTCGCCTTTCCCCCCGGTCGGGGATCACAAGCCGAATCGATAGCGCGAGAAAGACCGTTCGCTGGACAGGGGAAGACAATTGGACAATTGACGAGAGACACTGTACCCGGTTAACTGACGCCGCGATACTTTTCCTCTTGTTGGGCCACGTTGTTCCTCGTTTGTGTGTATGTGTGTGTCACGGACAACGCGCCGAAGCGACGAAGCGTCGAAAAAGAGAGTCGCGGCCGTCGTCTATCGTCCAGGAGGCTATCGAAGAACTTCGAACACCGGCTGTCACGACAGACGACACGTAATGACCGGCGATCAGAATACGAATCGCGGTGCCCGCGATACGCTGTAACTTGACTGCCATCTGTTGCGTGTGTGAGCTCGTGTTGACGCGGTCCCTTGTGTTTTTGGTGGTTGCAGGTGGACTATCGTCACCCCTGCAGCGCGCCTCTACCGCCTCGCCCCACGGGGTTGGAGGTGTTCCGCCTTCGTCCCACGTGTCCTCCCAGCAACCACCGCCGCCACCCCCAGCAGTTTCCCTTCCCCCGCGTTCCACTCCGACACCGTCTTCTGCCACCTCGACAACATCCAGCCTCCTCTTCCCACCTCCTCTTCAAAATGTCGAAACCTTCGGCTCCTTCCTCGGCGAAGAGATCGTTGCCAATTGGAGGCGGACGTTGGAGAGATCCATCATGAATCAGCAGCAGCAACAGCAGCAGCAACAGCAACAACAACAACAGCAGCAGCAGCAGCAGCAACAACAGCAGCAACAATCGACCCCGCTCGGTCAGCTGTCGCAGCAACACCAACAACAATTTCAGCAAGCTCAACCGCTTATCGGTTTACACCCTCCGACCACTACCAGTAGTATAAATCATCTTCCATCGCCAACGGACCCATCGTCTAGCTCTAATACCCCAGCGAAGTCGAACACACCGTTAGGAACTACCCCACTGAGTTGCCTTGATGCCGAGAAGGCTCCGACACCGGTGTCCGGCCACGAAACGCCCGCACCACCGACACCGTCTTCTACAACTGCGTTAACATCGCCCCCGAGCTTTCAACCACCCATATCGATGATCGAGACGACCACATCCTCAGCTTCGATTAACGGCGGAAGCATAACGCCCGCCATACCAGCCGCCCCGCCGCCAAAGAGCCCAGCTGACCAAGAATCGTGTCACAACAACAACAACAGCCACCACTTGGCGAACAACAACATCGGTGGCCTCAGCGTGCTCGATACGCTGAAGAGTCCGTTTCGTTTCGACGAGAGAACCCATCCGTTCCGATTCAGCGACGAGTTCGGGGCAGCCGGGATGGCTGGAAGGCTCGGCGAATCGCTAATACCGAAGGGCGACCCGATGGAGGCCAGACTTCAGGAGATGTTACGGTACAATATGGACAAGTACGCCTCGCAGAATCTGGACACGCTGCACATAGCCAGGCGGGTCAGGGAGCTGCTGTCGATACACAACATCGGCCAGAGACTGTTTGCCAAGTACGTTCTTGGGCTGAGCCAAGGAACGGTCAGCGAGTTGCTAAGCAAACCGAAGCCGTGGGACAAGCTGACGGAAAAAGGCCGCGACAGCTACCGGAAGATGCACGGCTGGGCTTGCGACGAAAATGCTGTAATGCTGCTTAAATCTCTGATACCCAAGAAAGGTGAGTACGATCTATTTCCAGCTGTCTCTCCAGTTTTCCCGTCGTCTTATTGGATCTACGTATCACTTCTATCGAGCGGTGAAGATCAGACGGGTTTAGAGAGTAACGTGTTCGGAGGGGATAAACAAAAAAAAAAAAAGAGAAAAAGAATAAATGTCCGTCGCACGCTTCTGGTAACACGGCTGGTTAGATAACTGATCGAAGAATCCCGGAAGCTGTAGAATAAGACTAACGTGTGAATAGCATTCACTTCCGTCTGTTCTTTGGTTCTTGGGAGCAGTAATCGTCGACAAGTTCGGCAATCGTTGGGCCCGAGCGTACGAATGCCGCTTATCTAAATGTTTCTCCGCCCCTCGATGCCTAGCTTGCTGGCGATCTGGTTGCTTAACAGCAAGGACTCGTTTCAGCTTCGCCGCTGACAATTCACCGTATGACTCCTACGAAATCTTTTCTGCCTCGCACTGCCAATAATCTGTTCTGCCGAACCACTAACCATCAGCTGTCAGTTAACTATTTTTCGGCTGTCTAATACGGGTGTTAATGGTATCTCTGTCTGGTCTAATTTCGTTGTTGAGGAGGATGTATTTAACAATGAAACCGGAGGTCGCGTCCCTCTGCATGAAAGATGGAAAATCAACTGTCGAGAGTTGGAATACGAATACGCGTTCGTGACGTCGTGAGCTTTTCCGTTTAAAAACGTTTTCACGTGCCCCTAGATAGGTTACAGTGTTCCGCCGGATAGAGGATCGAGAACGCTGACATCCACTTTTAGATTATCGAAAGCGATCCCCGTTCGTTACATGTATGTATATAGTGCAGGTGTGTTTGTCGCAGTACGTTCCTTATTATTGTCGTCAGGGAAGTAGCCGAAGGTATTTACCCATTTAGAAATTCTACGCGTTATCGCCTTATAGAGGCCTCTCGTAATAGGCTACTTCGCAGCTTTGGTCGCCCATGCGGTTACACTGTGTACCCAGCGGTACGCGTTTCTTGTGTAAGTAATTCTGCAGCAGCGTACAGACATCGTAAATACATCGCCAGTGTTTGCAGCGGTACAAAAGTACCCGCGAAAGAAATTGATTCGATTTAATTGGGAGATGAAAGGAAGCAGGGTCCGAACGAGAGAGGGGGCGAGAAAACGAGAGCGAGATAGAGAGGGAGAGAGTGGACACGGATATGCTGGAATCACACTTATCGCAAAACGTAATTTAAACTTTCGCTGGATGCATTCTCGTCGCGTTCAATTCCAGCGAGTAATTGATCGCGATTCGAACAAAGTAACGAATTGGTATGCGTTTCAGGGACCGATTCCTCCCCCCACGAACGATTTTCACTCCTTAATCGATATAATCAGTACAATTCTTTTTCACGTGCCACTACTTATTTCTTCATATTCGAATGCTCGTTCTTTGTACATATCTCTTATCATTTCACGGTAGTCAACGGTAGTATACAATGTACAGCAACCTGTTTCACAAAATGAACCCCACATATGCAATTACAATTGACACAATTATAAATTATAAATCGTGAATTATCTTCACCCGTTCGGCGGTCGAGCCCTTCATACATAGAACTTCAACCCTTTCTTTCGAATTCATCGCAAGGTCATTAGAAAGCCCAGAGGAACCTGCGTCAAAATCGTACCGCGGATCCGCCCGGAAACGCGTTCGCCGCCGAGATACAGTGCCCTGCCACTCGCGTTTTCCATCTTTCCACGACACACCGGCAACCAGAAGACTGTTCATCTGTTCGTACTGAAAACAACGCGAACGCTCATTACCACACGGGACACGCGCTTCGATATACCGCGTTTCATCATAAAGCAACGCGCTTCCCCCAGAGACCGAGCGACGTGAATCATTCCGGTATACGTGGCCCCTGCTCTTCCTTTTTTTTTTTCTTCTTTTTTTATCGTCACAAGGTCAATTCGTCGAACCACTGTACGTCTCGCTCGTTGAAACATCCTCCCGTTCTCTCTGGTCGACCGCGTCCTATCATTGACAACCGCGCGCCGATCGTTTTCCTGCGCTCTGTAAATATTATTTAATGCCAATGGAACAGGATGCCCGCCGGTGACCACCATAATAGGACACCCACGTCCGATGCGCGAAAAATAAGCCACGTTCATATGTTGGCTCGTGTACGGCAATTCACAATTGGACTGTTTATAGGGGGAGGTGGGGGGAAGATGAGCGTCGGCGGCCGCAGACGTTGTGCATCAATGGATTGTCGGTTTCCGTCGAATCGCCGGCAACGATAATCATGTACATTGCGGGGGTGGGGGTGGGGGTGAAGGGATTGCATCGCGTACGAGACAGGAAGGGTGGGAAGAAACGATGCGAAAAAATAGGGACTCGCGACTTTCCTCCCGATATACCGACTGCGTAGAAGTGGCAGCGATGTGCGTTAACTTTTGCCACTGTACCGTGAACCTCCACCGCTGAATAATTCCTATCGCAAATACGGGGACGGGCGACGTTTAATCGACGACTGACGTTTCGTTGGCAAGAATTCGTCATTTTTCGCAAATTTTTCACACCGCGCCGGCATACCGCCAGAATCCCGCAGCCGGCCTTAATAGCAGACAAAAATATCGCAGCAGATCGTAAGTGGAGAATGTCGATTGTATGGGCTTTACGTTCGAAATGAAGATGGATCGAGGTTTCATGCGGGATTTGATTTAACGAGGTTGCGGTTTAAATTGTGGATTGACGAATGACGAAGGTAATAGTTTATTTTTGGGCGGACGTTTATTTGAGTGCTTGTCGTGATTTGAAGAAAACGTCGCTTAGAAGTGGCAGGCAGTCGGTAACTCGTTAAGGCCAATAAAAGAATAATTAATAAGTGTGTCCATTTCCGGTGGCCCGCGGTCGTGCAAATTAATTGCCATCGATAGTAAAGAAACGCGGCGTCGTCGTTGCTTCGGCGGACGTTTTAATCACTAATTAATTATTGCACCGAGTTCTTGTTGCACGGTTGTAACGAGGTCTTTGTGCCCCGAATTAGCCGTCAGTCGCTTCTCGATTGAATAAATGTGCCCGTCGCATTGTTCGAATGTTCCGTAATCGGCCGCGATTTATGGGCACAAATCGATGCCGTTACTTCAGACTGAAAGGACGGCAATTTTAAAGGTAACGAATCAATTCTTGATGCATTTAATGGGAACGTTTTCCTTTAGAATCTTTAGAATGGCACGGCTGCTTCTTCACGTTCGATGCAGAAAATCTTCAATCGATAACAATTCCTTTGAATAATTTTAAATATTACTTCGATACAGTGGCTGGTTATATTTTGGTCCTCCGTTAAAGTGTCCATCCGTCTTCCATAAAGACATACGGACCGCGATTGTCGCTATAAGAAAACTTCAATTTCATTTCATCTCATTGATACTCTCACCCAATAAATATAAAACCGCATGCATTATAGATTTGCGCGCAAGAGCAAAATTATTCCTTTCTTGTTCGAGAATATTGTTATTGAGAAACGCAATTCTGTGCATGAATAAATTACCGTTGGTTTACTATCCATAAAAAGTACAATGCTATTCGCAAGCACGTACTTTCGAACAGAAATGTTTATTCAAATGTATCGCAAAAATCGCGTGAAC
Source organism: Nomada fucata (assembly GCA_948146005.1). Lineage (NCBI taxonomy): Eukaryota > Metazoa > Arthropoda > Insecta > Hymenoptera > Apidae > Nomada > Nomada fucata. The sequence continues at coordinate 15,158,337 of OX411275.1, forward strand.
ATTGCTAATCTCAAGACTAATTTACCTGGATCTTGGCCCTCTATTTAACAAAGCACATTCAGGCCGTTTATTATTGCCCGCGAGCGGTGTAACACAATTGATCTTAAGCACGGTCGGTCCAGGAGCAACGCACCACGAGATTACCCTAATAAAGATAGTTGGTACCGTTCCAAGCTTTGTTATCGTAAGGCTTTCTTTCTATTAGTTACACCTGTATTTCTGCTAATTCGACACGGTTTTCAAAAATTGCCGTAACGTTGGATCAATTATTTCCGCGGCAGAAACAAGTGCGGTAACGAGGATAATGAGGGAAAAACGTGGAAGGAAAAAGCAATTTTTAACGTTTGAAATGAAAACAATTGCCCGGAACCAATTTGCGAAAACAAAACTGCACTCGTTTACAATTTATCGCGTCTGCCCGGTATAACAATTGTTGCGAACAACAATTCAATTTACGGCGCATCGGTTACCGTTTCATCCCGTCGCTCGCTCGGATAGTCGTTCATTATTCAATCGATTCTAATTTTCGCAACGTTTATTGCTCGACGCGTGTAAAATCGGTGGAATTTTTTCTTCATTCGCTTACCCTTTGAATTGGTCCCGATTCATCGAAACGAGGATATGTCGTCAGCACTGCCGCCGTGCTATTATTACGCGATTATAATCATAAAGTTCTTCTGCTGCGCCGCTTGAAATATGCTTGGCGTTTCCTCTCCGCGGCGAGACTGGGTGAATGAGTCGGATGTAAAGTACGGTGATTTTGTTTTTTTAAATCAGCGATCAAACGAGCAGAAAAAAAATATCTCTTTAAAAACGTGCATAGTGAATATCATAGTAATAAAAAGAAGGGCAACGCATACTCGACAGGGCGAGTACAATACGCGAATTACATTACAGTTCCGTTTCCCTTTATTTATACCGCACCTCGTGCGCCGATAAAAGAAGCTCAGAGAGTAATTATTACAAAAGAATCCCACCTAAATAGCCCGTAGAAACGGCGAAAACTATATTCTAATTGCAAAATCGTCTCCTGCACGGAATCACAGCGGAATGAAATGATTAACGCCCGATCGTTCATTGACCTAACCTGGCAGAGATAACGTTATCAGGGAGCGATTGCGATTTCAAAATCCGCCAGCGTAGGAGGTGACGCCGGACGAAAGTGTTAAAACAGTCACGTGCGACCGTTTGTCAATGAACCAAGTCCCTTCGCACTATTGGCAACGCATTTCTCGCGTGAATTCAACTTCTGTATGAAACCCTAATTGGAGCGCATCGGCGCCAGTCTTAGGAGTATTTCTTGCCGCCAAAGTCGGTCGTTTCGAATTTCGTATTCGGGTACCAGTGTACTCGTTAGATAATAGTTTTGCGCGTAGCTGGTATGTACTTCGTCGTCAATTGAAGACGCGGTACAGCTGTCGCGCAAACGTGTACGCGCTAAAAGGAAGGAGCCAAGCAAAGTGGTGCAACGCGAAAGAGTTACGTTCGTTAGCGAGCCCGCCCCGTGTTCACCGTATAGCTATTTTATCAGATTTTCCGTTCGGTTCGTATTGTTTCATCTCGCCAGTGCACGATCCTTGTCCGCGCCCGAAACAAACGGAAATTATATGTACAAACTTGCGGCACGGGCTTAAGAACAGTAAAAAGTGGTACGACCGTGCCCCGACGATTATGCTACATCCTATTTGTAGATAATGTTTTGTAGGCCATCGCTAGGTTCACCTAAGCGAGATAAAGAGTAACATTATTATCCCTATTATTATAACAATGCTTGTAATAGTAAAGTATCGTCATCGAAATACGTCGAAACTTCCACAATTGAAACTCGAGGCCGTTTGCGACAAATTCTGAAATTCTTCACGTGCGCGCTGGGGAATAGCGGCTAGTAGCCGGATTATACAGGATAGCGATGAATTATGGAGTACTCGAATTCGATTTTCTCGACAGCGTAGCCTCGTCTGAAGACAAACAAGAAAAAGAAACTTTCATTCTATCATTTCAACCTACTTAAACATCCTTGCCCAAAGAATTGCTTCTTTCCTTACGGTCTGAACGAGAGGCGCTTTCGAGCACCGGTAACGTATTCGGTTTCAATTTTGTCGCAGCTAAACGATTACGAACCTCAACCCCCTCCAGCCAGTTCCCCACCGGCTTGGCTATTTTGTAAAACAGGCTATTCGCCGGCTTGTACGTACAGGTTGTTCCATTTTTCTTTCCCACCGAGAGTATTCTGTCCGGGTGAAATATGCAGAGATTAGCAAGTACACACCATTTCGCCGGAAACTAGTTTTCGTCTCGTCGTTGCTGATTCGTATCGGCCCCTTGGATGCGTGTAGCTTCTATAGGTCGGCCGACAATCGTGGCTGGCGTAAGAATCATCATAATCGAGAACACCCGTTCCCGTAACGCGTAACAGTCTTTCGGTTTCTTATGTTACACGCTCGGCGACGGGTTCTCACGAAATCGTTTGAAATTTTGAAATCCGCCATTGTCAACGTTTACCCCCTCCAGTTGTCGCGAAAAAGTTCCAGATACAGTAGCAGATAGGGACAAATATATTGTAGCCCGACGAGAAATTATCATGAAGTATCTTTTGTTTTATGGCGTGCGTGCGTGCCAGGTAAATATAAATTGCAATATGGATTCCTTATCCGGCCTGGTCATTGTCCTTACGAGCTCAATTGTTCTTTCTTTCGACGATTCCTACGAGTCGGTCTTTGATGCCCTGGAGCGATCTGAACGAACGAACCGTGACGTTTCATCATACGAAAGAAACGCTGCCGGCAGGACACCGTGCGCAACGATTCCTCTTTATCTTGCTAATTAGTTTTCGTTTGTTAAAAATTATATTTATATTTCTCGTCAACGGTTGTTACGTATCCTAAATTTTCCTCGGACTTGATTTAATTTAACGCGGAGCTTTTGTGCTTGCTAAATATCGTTTAGAAATGATCACAAGCATCGTAAGTGATTTCTCGCGCACAAAGTAATCGAAATGCTTGCAATTTCAACAGTTGTAATCGTCGCGTTTCCTACGATATTTATACGGGGCTTGTTTTCAACGTTCCAGCCCATGAAATCGTGAAACTTTTCCTCGTACCCGCGCACGCATATGGATATAGTCGTGACGCATTGAAAAAGTAATATTAATGCAGGAACTTGGTGGTAATTGGACCCGATGAATCGTTATATACGTAACATGTCACACACGGTATCGTTGTTCTCACCGCAGTGCGTTAATCTGTATTCCGTTCGAGACTGATAATGTAAATTCCATCGGCAAAAACTGCCAAACGTCGGCTTAGAGGGAAAAAAGTGTCCCGCAATAATAATCTCCATCTTCTCGCACAATTGAAGCTTTTCTTTAAGCACCGTCGACCGAAAGAAAACTGACTCTGAGTATACTTGCACACTTGTATTCGCGCATGCATCGAATTATCAAATTATTAAAGCCCAATGCTACGTAAACTTTTATTATATTACAATAGTATAGCCGATCGCGTTGCGCAGTGTTTGATTAATTTAGTTATTAACTATTCATGTTCCTGTATTTCCGTAGTTTCAATTAATATTTCTGCGTCGTTGAGTTTCCTAAAAACCGCCCGTCGAAAGTGAAACGGTCGACGAAAACCCATAATCAAACGAACAATTTCGCAAGCTCTTAAACTGTTCAAAGATATACCGATTCTAAATAACGCGCAAAAAGATTCGTCTCGTTGTACGTTTACGTCGTTCGAACGCCTGCACGAGGTAGAATTAGATTCTCATTGTTGATCTCATCAGCCCCGGAATCAATCGATTCTACCGTTAAAAGATGGTTGCAGTCCCGCGAAAATGTCGCATGAATACAGGACAGGTTAGCGTGAATCGAAGTCCGCTGGCACGAATTCAAGAATAACCATACAATGTATCACTTACTTGGGCATATAGGCGGTGTACATGCATGCCTTGTCCGAGCCTTGTATTCTACAAGCACGAAAGTAGCCTCGGCCATCAGTCATTGTCCTCGTAATTTTCACCCTTTACATTGTCGATTATATCAAACATTTATCGTCTACCAATATTCGTGCAATCACCGCAACTTCAATTGCACCTCGAACACCTTCTGCAATCCAACATTAATAACGATTTAATCTTCTCTTCTAGTCCACCCCACTTGACGCCGCCCTCCTTCGTGACAAATTATTCCCTCCCTATCAATTTCAGACGTACAAATTAATATAAGTTCAAGGTGGTTGGGCTCGACGTTACAGTATTTTATGAAATGATTTCGTCGATACCGTTGTTGGCCCATTCAAATTCAGCCTCGCCGCGGCACACGAAAATGAGACAAAAGCTGCTGCTTCTCGGAACGCGGTTCAACCGATCCAGATAGAAAATAGAGTATCTGAAGCACAGCAGTCACTAGAACAACAGCAGCTCTGTCTATTTATGCATCGCGATGTCAAAGTGAACACAAGCAAGCAACCGCGTCGTTTACGAGGTCCAACCTTCCCCAGCGATTTTCCGAGCGTCGCTCTTTTGCCGTACGTCACAGGCGTTTGCTGATAAAAATTGCGTTTTGCGCAAAGTGGTAAAGCGCTGAAGAAAGTGACGAATACGAACAAGAAAATAATTATGATGGGGGATAAAGAAAAATGCGCAACAAAAACAGCTCGACCGATAAAAGATAAATGCGCGTTCGTTGTTATTTTTCACTAATGATTACCGGTATTTTATATCTAGCGGATACCGGACTTTAATTTGATCAGCCGATGCGTTCTCCTATTTGCCCCGCGAAAATGCGACGATCTGTGGTTAAAATATTCGCCAAAGTGGAAAGGCATGGGCATCGGGACCATTAAAGCCGTAATCGATGGCTCATTAGTCTGAATCTTACAGCTGATTGGTCAATTAAACGAGAAACACGTACGTCAAAACATGTACGTCTTGGCTGTGTGCATTGGCGGAAAGGATATTTTAATTATTGTCCCCTGTTTGTATATTCCCTTCGGTCGATACCTTCGACTTGCGTGCCGGTATTATTGATTTTACGTTGTATCAATTATCCACCATGCTCGATCGAACGCGAAATCAACTCTCGAATCTGAAGTATTACACGGGCGAGATTCCTTATCGAGCATCGTTCGGTGCTCGTCGGAACAGGTTGACTCTAATTGTCAGAAGATCTGACTCTCAGGCCAATTAAGATTCAGCTTGTCAGAAATCTGCGTGTCCGCATCGAATTATCCGTTTAATTTACTCTACTTCCAATGGTTCCGTAATTCTATCGAAATAACGAATTGAGAAAAATGGTCGGTATTTGTCGATCGGTGCTTATCCTTAATTATACGAAATCTAAAGTACAATATAATAGTTGTGGGGAGAGCAGGATCTTTCAGGTATCATATTCTCATTAAATTTAAGCTAATTGCATATTTTTCTACATTTTATACCTATCTTTAAGACCAAACCGAGTAAGAACGCACCACAAGTTGTGCCTCACCCGTAGAGTATGTTTCAGGCAAGGAGCAGGGGATACCAACGTTCGCGCGTGGTCCACAGGAAGGTGGCCCGCCAGAAATGAGCGACGAAAGGTTGGCGCACATCCTCTCGGAATCGGGTCATCTACAAATGAGGGGCGAACACGAGATGTCGAACGACGCGGACAGCAAAAGTCCGAACAGAATCGGTTGTCCGAGTCCGTTTAACAAAGACAGGCTCGACAGCCAAAACAGGAGACTGAAGAAATACGAGAACGACGACATTCCACAGGAAAAGGTAGTCAGGATCTACCAGGAAGAACTGGCTAAGCTCATGGGAAGAAGAGTCGAGGATCTTCGTGGGCCGCGAGAATTCTCCTCCAGGTAAGAATCAGGAAATCAAGATAGGAACCTGTTTGGGTCTCCATGCAACTAAGCAACATCGATTAACAATCAGGAATGTAAGGTTGATTATTAATCATTCATCACGAACGATTGTGCCGCACCGCTGAATAGCAATGTTAATTGTGATAATAAAAGCAGTGTTAAACAGCGGTCTTTCGAATCCTCGATGTTACCCATGAGACTCGTAAGTGAACGGAAGTAAGGGGCAAAAGATGTTGCAGTAGACAACGATATCATGCGACATGTGTACAATTATAATTATAATAGAGTATTGATATATAACATTGAAAAGTAAGGAAGATCATGGCATCAGGAATTTAACGGAATTACTGCTCCTCTACGAATAAAACACTCAAATGCGATATTCCCACACGAATTTAAAGTCCACCCGTAATGCTTACTTTCCTTTCACCCATGGAACATGTTAGAGGTTCTACTTGCGCTCTGACACGCTGTCCATACGATCCGGCAGTGCATCCCATAGCTGTACTGAGTCACGTTAAAATCGTAGCCGAGCAACAGAACTATGCTGAACAGATGACGTATGCATCTAAAATTAATATGCCGCTATATTTGTTTCGCTACTTAACACGAAAATGTCAGGTGTAAATCCGAAACTTTTGCATCAAAGCTCGGGTTACACTGCCGTTCGCCTCTATTGTCCTAACAAATTTCAACGATTGAACATTATTGAGGACAGCACGTTACCTCTATTAATCGTAGTGCGATGTTTCCACATTTTTTCAGTGGCGCGCAAGGTGGTCTGCAGGGAATCGAGCGCACGCAGGAGGACATCCGGATGGCACTGGACGCCTACCATCGCGAACTGCAAAAACTGAACACCACACCGGGGCAAACACCATCGTTAACTGGACTGCCAGGATTGCCCGGATTACCTGGCCTCTTGGCCCTGCAGCAACAAGCCCTTCAGCAACACCATTTGGCCACGAACGGCGGCGGTGTCCAAGATTTAAGCCTCGGCAAGGTGGATCCAAGGCACAAAATGATCAACGGTGTGTCCGAAGAGGAGAAAGAAAAAATGGAGGAGGCGATGAGACACGCCGGGAGCGCATTTTCGTTGGTCAGGCCGAAACAGGAACCAACCACGGCACCGCAGTCAACGCCAGGTGGATCTAGCGCGAGTTCACCGCTTGGAAACTCGATCCTTCCGCCAGCAATGACACCTAGCGAGGAATTCTCTGGTGCAGCGGCGGCAAGTCCTCTTCAGAGGATGGCCTCCATCACGAATAGTCTGATAAGTCAACCGTCCACGCCAACTCATCACTCGGCCAACCAGAGACCGCTGAAAGCAGTGCTTCCTCCCATCACGCAGCAACAATTCGACATGTACAATAACTTAAACACCGAGGACATTGTTAAGAGGGTAAGCTGAATTATTTGTACGACTGCACCTAAAGAATAAGGAAGTTTGTTCGTTCATTCTGGGAAGAATGGAAACTTTTGCTTACTTTGATAAACGTACGTCCCCGAGTTATTTCAATTTCACTTCACTAATAGATCACTCTAATTACAACTTGCTTTACGTTAACGTACCAGTATCGCTAATATCAGATTTACCTTTCCAGGTGAAGGAACAGCTGTCCCAATATTCCATCTCGCAGCGCCTGTTTGGTGAATCCGTATTGGGTTTGTCTCAGGGATCCGTGTCCGACCTGTTGGCGCGACCGAAACCGTGGCACATGCTGACACAGAAAGGCCGCGAGCCGTTCATCAGGATGAAGATGTTCCTCGAAGACGACAACGCGGTGCACAAACTGGTCGCCAGCCAATACAAGATCGCACCGGAGAAGCTGATGAGGACCGGCGGCTACGGTGGCCTGCCTCGTAAGTTTAACTCAGGTCAATATAGATGTTTTGTTATTTTACTAAAACCATAGTTTGGGAGCTCGATTCTGTGTGCCGAATGCTGCTGCCTCTTGAATGATTACGAATAGTTGAATGACGTAGTATCAGTACAAAAATTTCTTAACAGAGAGCCAAGTCTAACGAAGCAACATTCTGATATGTGTCAAAGTGAGCTTTCGGACTATAAATCAAAAAAGTCCAGTGTGTCCCGATGTTTCAACGTTCCCTTTATTTTCCTTGCAGCCTGTGGAACACCGATGAAGCCCATGCCACCAACGAAACTGGTTCAAGAACAGCTTCAGAACGCTGCGAAGGCGCAAGCCGCGGCACAGGCCGCCGCCCAGGCAGCAGCACAGCATCAGCAAGAAAATCAAATGCAGCTTGGCCCGCCCCAACAGAGTCCTCAGCATCCGCCACACCCGCAGCATCCTCAACCGCCACCACCGATGATGCTGACGCCACCTGGCCCCCATCATCCCCATTCTCAGCTCAGCATGCAGGAGTTGCAGAAGAAGCAACAGCAGCAGCAGCAGCAGCAACAAATTAACCTTCATTCCCCGCATCACCAGATGACACCATCACCTCTACGTGGACTCCATCCGCATATCTCGCCTAGTGTATACGAAATGGCCGCGCTGACGCAGGACCTCGACACCCAAACGATCACGACGAAGATCAAGGAGGCATTGTTGGCCAACAACATCGGCCAAAAGATTTTCGGCGAGGCTGTGCTCGGGCTGTCGCAGGGCTCTGTCAGTGAATTGCTCAGCAAACCAAAACCGTGGCACATGCTGAGCATAAAAGGCCGAGAGCCTTTCATCAGAATGCAGCTGTGGCTCTCCGACGCGCACAACGTCGACCGATTGCAGGCACTGAAAAACGAGCGCAGGGAGGCGAACAAGAGACGTCGTAGCAGTGGCCCAGGTCACGATAACAGTTCAGACACGTCTAGCAACGACACTGCCGAGTTTTACCACGCGGCCTCGCCTGGCCCAGGGCCCGCCTCGGCCAAGAAACAGAGAGTGCTCTTCTCCGAGGAGCAGAAGGAAGCGCTGAGGCTAGCGTTCGCTCTGGACCCGTACCCCAATGTGGCCACCATTGAATTCCTGGCCGGTGAACTGGCGTTGTCGTCGCGAACGATAACCAACTGGTTTCACAATCATCGGATGAGGCTGAAGCAGCAGACACCACACGGCCAGCCGGAACCTCAGTCTCCCAGAGAGCCTGGCCAACCGTTCGATCCTGTTCAATTCAGATTGCTGCTAAACCAAAGACTGTTAGAGATTCAGAAGGAGAGGCTGGGTCTAGGCAACGTGCCGCTGCCTTACACTCCGTACTTTAATCCCAACTTGGCTGCCCTAGTTGGTAACGCGCTGAAAGAGCAGTGTTCGGGGTTGGATCTCTCCATGAACGCGCTTAAAAGAGAACTGAACCAGGAATTCGAGGACGAAGACGTGGAGGACGCCATGAGCAATCTTGGCAGCGAGGATTCCGAGGTGTCTGCGGGAAGTATAAAGCGGGAACCGGCGGAAACGCCCACAGCACCAGCGACGGTCAGATCGAACAGGAGGAAACCTGCCGCACCGCAATGGGTGAATCCAGAATGGCAGGAACCACCGAGAACGGGCGACGAAGTAATCATCAACGGTGTCTGCGTGATGCAGACCGACGATTACGGAGTGAAAAGGGAAGCCGAGGAGACCATTAGGGTGGAACCGACTCCAGTGCAAGATAGATACGAGGAAGATGCGCAGAGCGAAATGTCTTCCGTTTCTGGGAATAATGGCCAGGACCGCGAGAGCCCCATGCCCAGTCCGAAGTCTGGGCAGAATAGTCCGGTGACTTCCCCGAGGCCGCCCTCCACGCAGCAAAATCAACAATCCACTGAGGAAACTCCTAAGGAAAGTATGGTGAAACACGAGCCGGAAGAAACGTGGGATTATTGAGGTAATCTTTTGTCGTGAGGTCACACGACGAGGTGGTATTGCGCGAATTGATGAGGATTCGATAGAGCGATGTTGAAACATGCCAAAACGACACTGCATTGTCCCGTTCTGCTGAGGACTACGGCCTAGTTAAGTTCTTAGAAAGGAAAAACCAGTCATAGGATTCGACCAGGGCTGGTTGGTCGATTCCTGCCTACCACGAGGGCATTATCATAGGGAGGCAAATACAATATAGGATACGTGAAGCACAAATAACAAAAAAAAAAAAAAAAGAAGGAAGACAAACCAAGTGTGCACGAACTGTTCAAATCGGTTAAACCTTCGAAGACTACCACAGCTAGATGCTGGTTATCAAAGAGGATGGAGCTCAATCAAAAGAACTCTTTCGTAGCCATGTGGTATCTGTGCGAGACAGAATTAGTGGTGATGTGCACAGTAGCTACGTTTGGCGGATTCGTATTGTTAGAAGACTGTGACGCGACGGAACTGCCTGTGGAAACGGGACGTTCGTCGCAAATTCGCTGGAAATCCCAAGAATCCCTGGCCGCTCCCGTTTTTAGCGGATCTCGTGAGGGGCAACGTAAAATAGAAAGGGGGGGGAGGAACAATGATGGATCGGCGAACGGAAATGGTCCAGGTTCATAGAGTGCAATCTACGAGTAACCAGAGTTGTTAGATCAAATTATTATTAATTTTATCTAAGTACGCGACGAAATGAGCGATTAATAATTATTGCATAATTGTGATTCATGTTATATTGTTTATACACTTCTCCTATATCATAGTCGTTAAGCTGTTAATGTTATTACACTCCGCTCTCCGACTACATACCATTTTTTGTCTATTCGGTTAGAGGTACATCGTCGAGAAGAGGAATACGAAGCAACGGTTTAGACAAAAAAAAAATGAAAAAAAAAAGGGAAAAAGAGAAATATGTCCTCTCGCCGTTTCTCCTGCCTCTTGCTTGACCATCGACTTACGGAAGAGCAAGCATTAATCACCTAGGATCGGATAATTTAGCACTGTTATCGTATTCTGTTTTTATCGTATTCGGTGCGTACGTGGTTTCCGTTTGCTATTCTCCAACGGGCAAGCAATGCAGGATTAAACAGAAAATCTGTCCACTTAACGAATAATTCTGTAGGTTTTCTTTTTTTTTCTTTATTCCCGCTTAGTGCAAGAGAAAGAAAGAAAGCTAATTATTATTATACAAGGCGTACGGTGAACGAGGTTCTCAGTTACTACCAATATTATATACCATATTATTAGGCTTACTGCTATTTTACAATATTATTATTATTATTACGATTATTATTATTATTGATTATATTGTATTATTTTATTATCATTCGAATTTTTATCGCGGTAACGACACGGCTTGTAAAGCCAATGTGATAGAGCTTACATGCGATGATAAACTGAGAAAACTAAGGACGAAGGAGAGAGACAAAGAGAAAGAGCGCGAAGTGCCAGGAGGCCGGAGGCTTTCTTTTGTGCGACGAAGATGCACCGGCATCTTTAAAACGGATGTTAACGCGTGGCACCGTAAGCTCGCATCCACATGTAAATAACTGTACAAAAGAAGAAACGAAGAAAGATGAAGAAGAGACTTGATACATGCAAAATATTACACATACATGATCTTGTATATTATACTTAATTACCACACTTAACTCTCTAAAACGCGGTATATTCACAGAGAACTAACGATAAGAGCGTACGAGCCGGTGACCGTTCGCGCCGAGTATTCGTGTAGACGATCGGGACCGTAACATGAAATCGATCATCAATAAGCGATAGTCGAAGGGGAGGACCCCCTTTTTAACGTACGAACATATTAAGCGAACGGAAACACGGAATTAAGGTTGAAACGCGTGACGCTCACAGGAGAACATAATTACGAAAATTACCGTACACTATCGATGCCTGCGGAGGGAGAGGAAGCGAGGGTGAATGCGCGTGCTTGGATGAGAGTGTACAAGCGGCAAAAATAAAATGATCCTCGATATTACGAATCAAACTTGTATTTACCAGATTAAATTTTAATCTTCGATTAAATTCTAGTCCGCAATTTAAACGAACGATGGCTAAGGGGTTGAAAGCGGAAAGAGAGCCAGAGCGAGCGAGTGAAACGACCGAGAGTAAGATTGTGTGAATGAAAAATGTACGATGTGCGAGCGAGACAGCCAACCAGTGAGAGAGAAACACTTAAACAAAAAGGGCATTGCTAATTGAGAGACCAGTGAGACGACATTCTTTTTTCCAGTTTACATTTTTTCGTGAATCTATAGCCGTCGAGGGATTAGGATGACAAGTGTATACAAAGCTGCTATTATCATCTTTAACGCTATTTATCGCTATAATTACCGTCGCCCTCATTATTTTTCATGCGATTATTATTATTATCATTACCGTTACTCTTATTTTAATTCTTATTACTATTCTTATTCTTATTATTATTATTATTATTATTATTATTATTATTATTATTATCGCTATTATTACTATTATCATTATTATGATTATCTTTATCGTTGTTACTGTCATTGTGGCTCGTGACTCGGTGAATCGACCAGTTAGATAGGGCTGACAAAGCATCATGCAGGGCACACGAAATTGTCAAATACGACCGAGCGATAATACCAAATTAATAAACTAAACGATATTCAGAGAAAACAGAGTGGTGTAAAATGACTTCAGCCCCGTAAGACCGCTCGATTGCCAGTCTCTTTGGGCTGCGACGCGGGAACCGTCAGTCGATCGTGACCGATCGCGCAGCTGATTAAACAACGTGTAATAGTGTAATCAGAACTTCTTGAGGGACGATCGGCACATCGCGCTCCCTTTTTTTGTTCTTCAACCCCTCGCCCCACACCAAAACCAACTTTCCCTTTTCGCGGTGTTTTCTTTTCTCTTCTTTCTTTCGAACGAGACGCGAGGCATATAGGTTCTTCTGTAGATACCGAATAGACTCTAGATAGCAGATAGCTTTAATTATTTAAGCGGTAAACCGTAACATTCTAGGCGAGCACCCGATTTCGGGGAAGGAATTTGTAATATAGGGAGGAGGTTCGTGCGGAAAAACGAGCGAGGTCCACGTAAGGGCCATCGAAAGGAAGGGAAACCATATCGTAAACCTAATAATGAATATTTTACAAAAACGATGACAAAATAGGAGAGGGGGGAAAAAATTGAATAATAGGCGAGAAAACGTAAAGATAACTGTAGATAGACGTTCGGACACAAAAAAGAAGAAGAGAAGAAAAGACGGATATCGAGGCTCTTGTGAACGTGCATTAAGAGGCACGGGAAATGATAAAAAAGAAAAGAAATAAAATAAAATACACGAATTCGGGGGGAGAAAAAAAGAAAATAGAATCGAGACAAGGAAGGTATTACCTGCCGAAAAAGGACACTGTCATTCAGTAGTGAAAATAATTGTATTTAAAGAATGAAACAAAATGGTTCACCTAACATAATAGTGTATTGATTTGTATTTCATTTCAAATTGTATTATAGCTTAAAGATTATCCTGTACATTGCATACATATACACACATACACACTCACACACGAGCACTATTGTTTTAAATTGTACGTTTATGATTATTATACGAAGATAAAAAAGAAAATAAATAAGGTATACAAAGTATTGAAGATACATGAGAAATTTTATTCTTAATCACGATCTACGAAATTTTTCACCGATACCTTGCGGCAGATTTATGGAAATCGTACCATGAGAGACATCGAGCGAGTATACGAAGCGGGTTTGCCAACGCAGTTCATTGTTTGTTATTTTACAGATACAATCTGTGTAACATAAATATTTTTTATTGTCATTTAGAAAATTGCTTAGTCCTTCGTTTAAAGATTTCTTCATCGATTATGATTTAAGCACGCCACAAAAAACAATAGCCTATACAACACTCGATGTCCCTATTGGTGTACACTGCACAGATTAACTAATACTTATTTGGTAGGGAAACTTGATGAACAGTCCCAATCGATATAAATCCCGTGATAACGTTAGACATACAATTACAATTTAAACACAATACGAATGAAAAATTATCTCTACTGTATATACATACGTGATTATATACATATTATTCATATCAGTGTCTCCTTTCAAAAATTTCTAAATTAAAAGGACTGTATTAAAAATTTGATAGCGATTATTCCGTTGATCCCTCTTTATTTATAATAATTGTTAAATTTTCTTACGGCTCTTTAGGCAAATTAAAATGTTATACGTAGATTTCGTTCAAAAGAGTTTCTGCTTAAAATGAATCTGTATCTAAGTGGGCAGGAAATGTTTATAATCACAGTAGAAAGAAGTGGCCATCCCGGAAGCACGGACGCGATGTAAGAATACGCCAATCATGCAATGTATTGCTTTGGCCAGAATTCATCAGGTTTAAGGATTGCCACATCACGTCATTCACAAAGTTACCAGCAGATTATAGAAAGCGACTTTTAATATTCACTATGATAACAACTAAAATTTAAAAGGTTTCCAACACGACTCTATTTAGATCAGTGCTGTCCAACGTAAGTTTTCCTTAAAATCTTAGACGAAATAATAAATTTGTCATGAATATTACAAACAAATGCGTTTACTTCGACTTGCCGGCGAGATACATTAATGATCAGAATACATAAATTAAAATTAGCACTATAAGCCACCAATTAAACAATTAAAATTGTGTTTACGGCCAACTGCATATAGGTACAGTCACGTGCTTTTTTTATAGAGTAGCTTATTCGTGTCCCGTTAATTTGAAATGCTGTTGATTAAGATCGGTCCAGCAGAAGCCGAGATAACAATTTTTAAATATTTTCGCGGTATCGATATGTCGATAGTCGTGTATGTGGCGCCATCTCGCGTTTGCGGCCTTTTTCGCACTTTGCGGCGGCTTCAAAACCGAATCCCTGGATTACATCGTTAATTTCAACAATTGCATTTTTCTCGGCTTCTACTGGGTATATCTTAACCGGAGTTGTCTTAAATAAAAGCTACAATTCTCCGCTATGTCCTGCAGAAGTGGCAACAATATGGCATTTGTGGTTCGATAGTTATAAACAATTGAAATATCTACAAAAATGCACTACGTGTCACTGCAATTATCTCGCCTTCTGAAGGCGCTAAATGAATGATTTAATGCTCGAAATGAAGGTAAAGGATGCTGGCACACTACAGTACACAATTTACAAATGCTGCAATTGCTGTTTCTTTTGTATAAACAAATACATAATTCGTTTGCTTATTGCACCGAGACTATACATGAGGGCCGAATTAATCGTGAATCTGGCTGTTCCTTGAAGGAAAGCTTCAGTTTGAGCTATTGCTGATTAAAATCGACCAAGCAGAAGATAATCGAATTTGTTTAAATATATTATAAACGAATGCGATTACTGGCACATCCCGGCAAGCTACATTAATGACCAAACGACATGAATCAAAGCTAGAAGTATAAACTACGATCAGCACAATATTTGATCATTGTTCCATATGAAGTTCCCTTGTTATGAATAATTAAATAATTGAAATTGATGTTACTCCTAGCAGCACATAATTATACCGACGGGGTATTTTTTTCATGTAGCTTATCACTCATCAACATTCCAATGATTAAAAAATAAACAGCAATAGCTGAGATAATAACAGTGACCCTGTGTTGATTAATATCAATCATGCAATTGTTAATATCATTTAAATCACAGATACCATATGGTTGCAACTATTAGAGGCGATAGCTATGAACGGTGGGTTTAATTTAAGACAAGTCCGGTTAAGATATACGCAGTAGAAGCTGAGAAAAGCGCAATTGTTTAAATTAACAACGTAATCCAGGAATTCCGTTTTGAAGCTGTCGCAAAGTGCGAAAAAGGCCGCAAACGCGAGATGGCGCCACATACACGATTATCGACATATCGATAGTGCCGAAATATTTAAAAATTATTATCTCGGCTTATGTTGGACCGATCTTAATCAACAATGTCTCAAATTAAAGGGAGGCGAGTAAGCTACACGATGAAAAATACCACGTGAGTGTACCTATTTGCAGTTGGCCGGAACAACAATTTCAATTGTTTAATTGTTTATAACAAATTAACTTTACATGGGATGGTGATCGCACCTATTGCAGATGGTAGCTGATACATCTAGCTTCAATTTATGTCCTCTGGTCATTACTGTAGCTCGCCGGGCAGCGGCAGTATTCGCATTTGTTTATAATTTCTTTAAACAAATTCAATCATGTCGCGGTCTACTGGACCGATTTTAATCAACGATGGCTCAAATTGGAATTGCACAGGGCTTCGTGTATAGTTTAGATGGAATTCTCAAACAAATGTTTAAATTGTTTATACGAAATAAACAGCGCATGCAGCATTTGTAAATCGATTATTGACGCGTAGCGGCATCCTTTACCTTCATTGTATGCTGTCGATCATTGATCTAGCGCCTCCAGAAGTTGAGATAATTGCAGTTAACCGGGTTGCAATCTTGCTAATCTTTAATTATTAATAACATATAAAGCACAATGCCATATTGTTCCAACTGTTGGAGAAGATAGCTATGGTTCGCAGCTTTAATTTAAGGCCAGTCCGGTTAAGAAACACGCAGTAGAATCCGAGAAAGACGTTATTGTTTAAATTAACGATGTAATGCAGAAATTTGATTTTGACGGCGCGGCAAACTTCGAAAAAGGCCGGCAACGCGAGATGGGCCCCATGTCGGATTACCGACACATTACCGATAAAATTTTGAAAAATTGTTATCTCGGCTTACTGGTTATTTTTTAATGTATGAGGTGTCAAATGAAAGGGAAAGAAATCTGAAAGATCAATAATGAATAATAATTACGGGCAACCGGATAGTCGCGTACAAAAGGGGTTGCAGCCGAGCAAAAATGTATGCAACGGGTAAAAGTGATTGCAGAGGAGTAACTTAATTCCCAAGCTGCAGTCTTAGATAATTTGTTATACTACGAAGAATAACAAAAACGTAGCCATATGATTTTCTAACTGTTACCTTGATTTTATAAATAAAACAGCAAATAAAACAATTTCTTAAGCTTTGCAAAAAAAGTAGTGGCTCATAATCAGCATAAGTAAGAAAGTAACAATTGAAGCTATGCATCGCTCCTGTCCCCAGCTTTACTTCAGTAAACAATAGTTCTTTAAATGAACACTGTTCGCGAGCAGAGAATTCTCAAATCAGTGTTAGTTTTCTGAGTCGGTATGGCCGTCACGTTGGGCCACAAAAGTCCATAAGGTGATTTGGCTATTAAAAGTAAGCTACTCACCTGTAATAAACTCGTATAACATTATCTGTTAACTTTATCCAGTTTCCCGTAATAATTATTGAAATTGTTTATTTATTTTGAATGTTTTTCAATATTTTAATCACATAAAAAGAGATTAAAGACCGCATTTGTATCATTCGTATGGTGCATGCATAATTATGAATTATGTTTCCTGTTATTAGTGCAAGAAATATATTTACATGTTTTAATATGTTCAAAGTCGAAAGTATTAAAAATACAGAAACGATACAGAATAATTTGTAATAGTTAATTGAGGGTAGAGAGCATGGCAATAGAGGCAACGTCAACTTTAATCAAGTTCTTTTTCTCGCATGTGATCACGTGTTAAAATGTTTATACGGGCATTCATAATATCATAATAATGATAACGAATACATTGAAATACAATAAATAGATTAATAGTACTAGTTATTGCCTAATGAATTTCGTTATAATACATAAGACAAAATTAAAACTTTTATTCTCAATCTTAAGTCTGCACTGACCAATTTATTATAAATACTGATGGTTAGTTCTAATTCATTTTAAACGGTCGTTAATAACTTGGTTGGTTCAATGGATGAAATTTATTAAATACTTAAAGTGAATATGTTTAAAGATATTTTGTACCATTAAAAACTATCGGACACGTGCTCATTCATTTTCCCTTGAAACTCAAAATAGAAAAAAAAGAAGAAGCAACAATTGACTGGCTTAGTGTTTTAAATTGCCATTCGCGTATGGATCACCATGTGATAGTTGATTAATTTTTCCTTTCTTCCGTAAACAAATGCGCTCATAACTCTCGTTCATCTCATGACACAGGTGTATTAAAGCTCATCGACGCCGCGTAAGTACGTATGTATCACAAATGATGACAATATTTTATTATTACTCTACTAAACGTGTCAGCATCATTCTTCTCGAAGGGCGGGTAGAAAAAGCGAGAAAACTAAAGCCACTGCGACGAATTTTACGAAAAGCAACTACGACATTACTTTTATTACGTCATTCTACGTATAAACACCGAACATTGAATCGCGTTCGGTACGCGTATTTTTCGTTTTCACTGCTTAATTACAATAATATACTTTTGTGTACGTGTAATTGTGTATATATATACATGTATATACGTATATATATATATATATATATATATATATATATATATATATATATGCATGTATGTATGTTGATGTGTGTGTACGTGTGGATGTGTTAACTTTCTCTCTCTCTCTCTCTCGGTCTCTCTCGCTCTCTTTCTTCATGTATATTATAAATGTAAAATACTGACATGCATGTACTTGCTGAGTCGTGACTAAAGTCGTACGCATTGCTCGTCTTTACAGAATCTTCGAGTATCGCGCACGCCTTTTAAAAAGGTGTTCGCGATCCCTCGTTTAACAAAAGAAAAACAAACGTTTTACCTGCTCTTTCACGCGAGCTTTCAGACGCCCTGTACGTGTACGATCTTCCCACGATCCGAATTCGATAGAATCATTTTGTACAAGAGTGCTATACGAATTCTGTCGGGAAAAAGAAAATTAAGTGAAGTAGACGACGAACAACGAGACGTTATGTTCGAGTAAAAATACAATTGCCCTTGTCTTCCGGTCGAATTTCCATAACATCACCGGGCCATCGGAATAAAGAAAAACAACAACAGCAGAGGAGAGTAGTTCCCAAAAGGACAGAACTTCCAGTATCGTGGTTACTACAAGGTTTTATTATCAATGGATCGAAAAAATGGCAAACAACGATGCGCGAACGACGACGAAACACACAGGTAGTACAGCAGAACGATGTTACACGGATCAATGAGAACTTCGTCTTTATTGTTCATCAAAATAATTTAGTACCACATCGAGTCCAATGGTCTGAGCTCTGCGGGGTGAGGTGTGGGCGGATTCGGCCACGGGGTTCGAGGGGTGTAAAGGGGGCGCATACCTACACGATGGAGGAAAAGATGGTAGGCAAGTATGTAATTAGTGGGGAAATATAGTGTATCGTTGTAGAGAAAAAAAAGTCGGCCTTACTCAATCGAGCACTGTTACACGAGATCTCGACGAGTGCCTGCGTAATGTGTGTGTTCACCGATCGGTCGTTCACTCGTGGCCCGATACTAATTTTTCCCGGTTCTGTTTTCTCTTATTCTTCTTGTCTACGTTACGTCTGCGCTACCGCTAATAGTAGTTTAGGGCTAAATATACAACTAGTACCTTTCGTATCTCGGGACCCACGCAATGAATTATGCGGCTGAAACACTTTCGTACGGATACACGCTTGCCCGTGTTTCTTGCTGCATCCTTGCACGCTCCTCGGCCTCTCTCTATCACTCTCTCTCTCTCTCTCTCAATCGCTCTCGCACACTATCCGTCTCTCTGCCTCCTGCTCTTCTCAGTACTATCGTTAATAATGCACGTTGATTGGACGTCATGCTTTGCCAAAAAGCCCACGTCCCATTCGGCCCTCCTGTTCAGCTTTTGGCCGGTTCTAATCGATTCAGTATCCTTTCGCGTTGCATTCACCTACGGCCGATCTCGTCGAATGTTCGTTCGCTCACCTTTCTTTAAGGGAACAATTCGAAATAGTCGCATAAAAATTACGCACATACACGGGCATACATATGCAGCACGTAGTACGAATTGAACGTTCCAAACGGACATCCATGAATTTTCTCAGCTAATCGCGTTGGTTGTCTTCGAACGCTGATCTGTCCCTTTGCCCGTTTGCCACGCTCGTTCCTTTTTCCTATTACACCGTGTATGTTTACTTTGTACGGAGGAACATACTACGTACTCGATCAGCGGTTGGATTAAATTATTATATCGACGCTCGTTACAAGACAAATGATTACGCCACGCATACTTTTCTTTAATAGTTGCGTGCATGATCACGCTCGTACACGTGTGTCTGTATGTCACACACGTATCGGTGCCATTTTCAAATGCCGCATCGTCAAGAACGCTCGAGGAGAGGTCAGCGCAACAAACGAGAACGAACGACGATGACTCCAGATAGCAGAGACGCGACGCACAGCCGAAATTCTCGTCATCGTCGGCGGTTCGAGGAGGACGACGTGTTTAAGCGAATCAGATGTACAGATCTACAATATTATACTGCGCTTCGCTGTGGGATGCTTCCATGGAATAGTCATCCAATCGTTTCGGTAAGGCAAACTGTTGTTGGTACAATTTTCCAATCGACTCGAGACGGTTATGGTTCTTATTTTCTTCCTGTCGGCCTTTCACTCTCTATCACCGTCGACGAAATTATGGCAATGTCCTCCTCGCGAAGAGAAAGCTAATCTCGACCGACCCTCCTCGAATCGTACAGTTCGTCACCGTAAAACGTATATGCAATATTAATAATTACTAATTATACTTTATTATAAATTAATTAAAGAGCTCTTAATCGTACGTGTTTATGTGTGTATAATAATATTAATATTAATAATAGTAGTATGTACGATAACTTTTTTTTGTTGTTGTAGAAGCTTACTCTCTCGGCCGTTCCCATCGAATTCGACGCGCATCGTTCGCCTTCATTGCAAAATCAATCTTCCTCGACGAAGGTTCAACGAGATCCTGATGTTTTGGTGACTAGCGGCACTCCCAGATCTTCACCGTTTGATCCACACTACCGGTGACCACGTAAGGATGGCTTTTGTGAAAATCTACAAAAGTACAAGTTATAATGAATTCTGTGTAGCAACGAATATACCAGAAACGGGGTAACAGCCAACTTAGGAAAACCATTATTAGTTTCCAGCGCAGTCATTAAATTTCCATCCGTTCAGAAATCGGTTGTTTCTTTAGATAATTGTTTACGGTTTCATGAATTGATCAACCTAGATAATACTAATTTTTAAATAGAAACCATAAGATCTTCGATTTTTATGAATATCGTGGGGTAAAGGGTATTCATACAACCCATTGGCTTTTTTTAACAGTATGGGAGTTCAGATTATATTGAGTTCAGTTATGAATTGCATATCTAATTAATCCGTACTACAATCCGTACATAACATAAGAAAAAATTATTCGATTCGTTATTTGAACTCTTATTCGTCGCAACCATATGGCAACTGCCAACCTGTGGTACATGTCGCAGCAACCAAGAGGATCATGAAAGCTTTTTATCCTTTAAAGTAAAGAGATACGAAGGTCCTTTCATACGTTACTCACCAACAGAGGTGCAAAAGTGTACGTGCGCCTCAAGGGTTTTCATTGCCCGTTTGTAGCGCGTGTCCCAGACTCGCAGGGTCTTATCGTCAGATGCGCTGACGATAAACTTGCCACCAGGGTGGAAGACGATGCCGCGCACCCAATTGTCATGCCCCATAAGGGCGAATAGACAAACACCGGCACCCACGTCCCATACACGGATTAACTTGTCCCGAGAACCAGACGCGAGGAAAGGTCCTTCATGGGCACCCTTGTTGTCCGCCCCTGCCGCGGCATTGATCGACGCTCTGGCGCTGTCCGGTGCCCATGCGATGCACTCTACGACGTGGTCGTGGTCTCGGAGTTCGACCTGAACGGAAAAACATTTTAACATGTTGGCCCATTAAAAGTGAACATTAGTTTTCACTTTTAACATTGAAAAGCTTATGGTAATAAATGTCTTATGCATTGTTTATTATCATGCAGGCGGACAGATCAACGATGCTGTGAAGCAATTCAGAATTTATACTTTGCGTGTGCTGCACACATAGCATATAAGTCGATTACATCTAGATCGAACAGTGTAAACTCCTGCGCTAAATATCGACTATGGAATACCAGCTGATGTAACATTTGCCAATTTAGAAATTAAATATGCTCTTACTACTGAATACTTGTTCTTGTTGTATAAGATTAAACTTCTTTCATTTGCTGAATGCTAAATGCCCGTATCAATTCTTAAATGCCATTACCGAAGCGCTACATACGAATATATCATTTTGCCGTCAAATCGGCCGAGTACCTTTGTTTCCTTTGTTGCCACGTGCCAAATTCGCACTGTTTGATCGTTCGAGCAACTAGCAATTAATTCTCCGCAGGGGCTGACTCTGGCCATCCGTACCCACTCTCTGTGTCCCGTCAACGTCTTAACACAATAACCTGTCGCCACTTCCCATATTTTGATGGTCTTATCCCTAGAAGCGCTTACTACGAAATCCCCTTGTGGCACAAATGCGACAGAACTGACACTGTGGTCGTGGCCATGCATGGTTTTCACGCAGGCGAATGACTGGTGAAAGTCCCATAACTTAATTGACATGTCTGCACTGCATGAGACTAACAGTTTCCCGGAGACATCGAATGAAACATCCTGCACGCTATCGGTGTGCCCCTTCAATGTTCTTTCGAATTCGCCACTCTCGAAGTCCCACACCTGAATCATATTGGAAGGAATTAAAAAGTTAAATCCGATGAAAGTTAACAGGGGTGGCCTGCAGAGTGGCAAATGTGACACAACTCAATACATTTGACTGCTACTCCAAAATGTTTGAGCGTCGCGCGCCTGTTATGATATATTATATCCAATGTGGAAGCAACGTTTATATGTAAATTAGTTTATATAAAAATTAGGAACGATAACTGTTAAGCATCAGTCAGACGCTGCAGCAACACCCAGATTTCGAAGTAGCTGTCATTTATATCGAATGATCCTCCTCTATTTATCGAGTACGGAGTCAGTGACTCCTTTACCTTAATGGTGGCATCTTCACTGGCAGACACTATGAGACTAAAAACCGGATGGAAAATAACTCTGTTAATAGGAGCTCTGTGTCCAGTGAGACTGTACTTCTCGGGTGGCCTTGGTATCCACTCAGTCGGTGATCTTTTGCTACGTGTCGGTGCTCCTTCGATGAATTCTTTCTCTGCCTCGGAGAGCTTAGATTCCAGTTCCATTACCTACAATACGAGAAGAACTCCAACTATGAATACCGATGTCTTTTTATACAACGTGTAACAATGGCATTTCGTGTCGATGTCATAATAACAACATCATATAATATCATTATCGCACATGTGTTTGCTAGATGCTCCGAAAAGATCGTTGCTGGCATCAAGCGTATTGACCGGTCAAGGCCATCGAAGGATGGGCCCACTATTCCACTGAAAGACAGGCGGATGGGTTTTATGTTACAGAGTGGGGTAAATCACCTAGGAAAGAAAGATGAAGATCACGTTACGGTGGCAGGGACGTCGGAGTATGGAGTACCTGTTTGTAGCCTTAAAGCGTTACACATATAAAACATTCGCTGGGTATATACATAGTAGGTGGGGCTTTTTGGTAACGAGAAGCGCAGCAGGAGGAGGTGTATCCTTGGCCGATCAATACATTTGGTCCCGGCAAGAGTTCTATTCAAAAATAGCGCTCGTCAGATTCGTAGCTGCACCATGATGTTCTTAATCGACTTTATCGCAACTTCTTTTTGATAATTGAACACCTTTCGCATTATTCAATTATTCTTGTCAACCTAACGCGTGTACAGAGTGGAGTGGCGGAATCGTGGTAGAACTGAACAAGGGGCGATCCATTTTGTACAAATAAATCGACGGCGCGGAATAAACTATTAAGAGCGAAAGAGTTAAATTGTATGTACCATTCGGTTGGAGCGTGGTGTGTCGTTTTCGAGATGACTATTCCTAATGATGACTATATTCATTGTATTGCTGTGTCAATCTAATTTGCATTAATGATGTAATATCAAAAGTGCAATATACTTTAAAGAGATCGAAAGCTGTTCAATTCTATGGGGTGAGGTAACTAATTAATCATAGTTCGTGTATATGCCCCAAGTTCGACTGACGTAACATTATCTGCGGCGATGATGGGAACATGTAAAACAATTTCGAACACAGTGAAACGAATGAATTTTCGATTCATACGTATTCGTTAAGTGCTTAGATTGTTGCATCAAGCTTACTATGCATTTTCGGGTAATCTTTTGCATAAATAATTACCCCATATCCGTTTATACCATAATTCGGCCCAATCCACGGTGTACCATTACCGAATTTAAAAACTGATCAATTATTGATGAGTATGTTCACCGTTCATCGCAAAATCATTTTTCGCGGTTTGCTATTTTATAGCAATGCAATATCTTTCGCTCTCGGCATTCGCAAAAACAACTGGTGCCATTTAATGATCTCTACCAATGTTTTAGAAACGCGAATTCGTAGTTTCCACAGAACTGTTCAAGCACTGTGACCTATTAACGGATCACGAAGCTTTGAATTTCTAAATCTCTGCACCTTCTTTTGCAAGCGTATGACCGAAGTCCATTTTTTCTCCAAAAGACCCCCGTATTTTCTCTCCACTTCCCCTGGCATGTCGGCTTCCTTCTTGAACGCCTCGAGCGCATCCTGATAGCCATTGGTGCTGAGATAGTCCGCAATCGCCTTATTTCTGAAAAAATACATTGACCTTATCGTTACTTCGTTTCGCTAACAATTGACTTCGATATTTACACTCGGCTTCTGCCCGAAAAGAGTCTTAAAGCACCAAACATAATTCATTACAGAACACGGGTACGCAACGTTTTATCACTGCGTGCATGGAATCCGTCAGTTTGTAGGATTACAGATTACGAAAAACGAAAACTAATGAAGGTATGCTACTATTGCATAATGTTTTATTTCTAAATTAAGAGACCTCACTTCTTTGAATAAAACGCGAATTTTTATTGGCAATTGTTAATCTGAGGGGGAGCCAGTAAAAATAAATGTACAGACAATACTCGTGAACCTAGTGTTAAAGTAAAACTGTGTGCGTGTGTAACAAAACCAGAGAGGACCACCGACGTCGCTCAACCAGCGGAAATAACGAAAATATATACTCGACATTCTCCGTTAACCCCATTCTATGAAACAAACTTTCTTCGTCGTTACACCGTGTGAAATAACTCTTCGATCTTGCACGCTGGTCTCGCCTTCGCACGATGTACATGGCTACCTATACATGCTCCTACAATGCTACGGGGAAACCAATATAGCACGATCATATAGGTATTCGAAGAGCGGATAAAATTTGATTCGTTAGTCGACAACAATTTTCTAATCTTGAATTTTAAACTAACGGCCGTGCGATGAACCGTCTTCGTCTTACTTAAAGGTAGATTATAGGAAGGTGGAGAGAAACCTGGATTTGGAAGATAAATCTGGATTTGAGCCGCACATTAGCCAAATCGGTTAACTCCGAAGTCGGATTTGGATTTTTTCAAGTTTTATATTCAAAGCGCTCCACTGACTCGTCACTTTTTATTACAATGATCAGAGGAAAGTGTATTGGTGTAAACCAGAAGAAAAAGATTTAACCACGGCCAAAATTGTTGCGAATGGAGCGTGTACTGTATCGTGAACTTTCTACTGACAATCAAATAGTGCTGAGGAATGGGCTATACAATTGTAGCACATGAAACTAACAATGGAAAGAAAGTCACACTTTTTTGGCGACGCGACGTGACAAACAACATTGCTTTTTGGTCGAGATGTGTTCAGATGCTTCATCCAGAATGTCCAACGAGTATTACTTCTGCGTTCCTTGCCTAATCAAAGTTTGAAAATTTCCCTTAACGGACAATGATTCAAAAAAAATACCTGATGGCAAAAATGCAAGTTCCCGAATATTGTATGAAAAGCTAAACAAGTTACTCAAAGGGTGACACAGTTTGTCGTTGTTCCAACGAAACACTTAGGAACTTATTACACAACCGAATACTCCCGCTGCTCGTTAATTTATATTTTCTTACACCTGTCCGTGAACCTGTTTCGCGATAATGATCGATTTAATACGTATTATCACTCTGATCGTCATCCGGAAGAATGGGAATAGAAATAGAAGTATAGCGAGTTCGGAACTGGAGTAAAATTTCGTAAATATGAACTATCGATTGACGAGTTCAAGATATATGACCTAACTTGTATCACGTTCGGTCTTATTTTAATCGTAAGGAACTCAACAACACGTTCAAAACAATTTCATGCAAAGAAAAGCTAGAAATAAAACAATTAAACCGTCGTTTTTGTTGTAACATCGTTCTGCATTGACGTAATCACACCGAAACCCGTGCATTTTTGGCACCCAGACTATTCTGCTTTTCATTCGCAACCTGTCGACACCGACAGAAGTGAGCCTCGACGTTCAAGAAATTGGGATCCGTTCTATCGACCATATCTCAATCCACTTCCACGTCGGCTAACAATACGCGAGTATACGATATGCCGTGTATGCGCACCAATTTCAAATTGGGCATCGCGCTGCCCTGCTCGTCTCGACGAAGCGTTCGAGCTTTGCAGTTCGTGTTCAGGTGTTCGATACACGTGTTTTCTCCCCGCTACTCCTTTACTAGATTTCTGATCTCGCTGTACGACGGAGTAGTTATTTACTCGTATGCTATGAATATAGGGAAGACGCGTTGCGAACCCGCAATGTTTCAATTTAATTCGCGTCGATCTCTCGTATACATTTAGTGACTGTACGCACAGGTATAAACGCGTTGGTGTTGTCGACGATGAAACACAATGCGTTTCCGATTGCCCACAACTGAACGAGATTTCTAAATTGTTTATGTAATTGCTCACGGTACTTTTATCAATGTCGACACCCACACACATACACAATCGAATAGCCTCCCAGGTATGTTAACATGAATGCATCTACGGCTCGTGGTCGGTGCAGTTTGAAATAATGACATTTCACTGTTCGCGCCATAGCCCGTTACAATAGAGAACACAGGTTGAGGTACGTGGGAAAGAGATTGAAAGTCGGCCAGAATTATCCTGAGGTGAAAGGCTTGAAGTCGGTCGTCCGTCTCTGTTCACCTGTTTCCACGTGATATAGTACGCCGCGAATTATCACTGTGAGTTTTGTTTCGACGGTGTTCAAAGGCCGGCAAACAAAACTGACAGCCATAAGGAGCGATCGATTCTCTTTCAGCGATCGAGGACCTTTCACTTCGTCGATCAGCGGCAGAATGTAACAAATTATCGTCGTTTGCTCCTCGTTCCCTCGATCGGTCCGGCCGTTTCGTTAATTATTCACATACATCGGATAGAGCGTCGATTAACCTCGAGCAGAGAAAGTTTCCAGGGAGAAAAACACATTCTTCGAGCCATCACCCGGGGCAGTGAACGGGAAGAAGCTCGATCGATATTTCAGCGTTGAATTTCAACCGATTTCGTGGGTCAATAAATAGCTACAACCGGAGCGGGCCAGGTAAGACGCTGCCCGGTGTTTTACTTTTGGGAACATTTGAGGAATCGAGGAATCTTCGAAACGACGTAGTCTCATCCTTTATGGGAAGCCGACCCCTTTCCACTCTCTTGACTCTCCGTTTTCCATTTACCTTAACGTAACCCGTCAGCGGGTATCGCGTACACGAGATACGTGTAAGGTTTCTCGTCGCAGAAACGAGCCACGAGACGTGCATCCGTATCTATCTTACGCTTACTATCTTCGGCTACATATTTTCGCTGCGCGCCACGCCTGCCAGATATTCATTCGCTTCATGAATATTCCGTATCTAAAAATTATTCTCCCCACCCCCCTCGTTCTTACGAATGGCGTAAGATTCAAAGAGGCGCGTGTGATCAGAATATTGTGACAAATTATCGACGGCGATGTACCGTCTTTCGAATCGAGAAGTGTGCGTGAACAACGTTTCGCAATCAGCTGTCCCGTTTAATCAGCATTATTGCCAGTGTAACGAGTAACTGGCGTAAAGTAAAGCGGATAAATCGTCGCGAGCGAAAATTCCCGGAAATATTAGGGATATCAAGAAATGGTGTTAAATCAACGTCGATGCGATTCGGGGGACATATTTTTCTGCTCAATCTGCGCTACGTACGCGGGCACGCGGTGGCAATTGTGAGGTTATCGTTTATTTCTTAAACGAGACAGTGGAGATGCGCATTTTGGAGAACGCAACGACTGTAGACACTTGAGGCCAAGAAAAAGACGATAGATAAACGAAATGGAGCAGCCAGTGAATTGTCTAAAATGCACCTGTCGATCGCCCATCGATCTTCAATTTGCTCTTTGCATATCTCATGCAAAATAGTTGACACACTGTAACACACTTTGTACCGCACACTATTTTGCTGCAGAAGTTAATTTTGCCACAATCGAATAATTGTAACCTTGCGAACGATGCGCTTAAAAGCTTGAAAGGTATATATGCATTATTTAAATGCATACTTGGCACTCATTTTGACGGTTATCGTCTGTAGCAAATATTATTAATCATATAAATAGCCGTACTTTTCAGAGCACAGCTTTAATAACAGTTACAAGGATCATAACTACTCTGATGTACGGGCATTAAACATTCACTGGATACTAATCGAAAAAAATAAGTCAGAATTTAGTAGTATAACTAGTAACTAGTACATTTTATTGCTTCATGAAGCAACGTATAATATCAGCAAGTTTTAAATATTTTCTAATAATTATATTACCGTATAACGTTATCTTTACTTCTTATTCGACGCGTTTCACTAATAATCGTTCTCTACTCGTATTCAGAGTCCTGAATGATTCCCTGCATGTAGTGAACGTATTCACGGGATAAGTTTCAGCTGATGCTCGATGTTGTCTGTATCATTGATTATCTATTAACATTTAACGAGGCACGTAAAAGCATGTAACATAGATCGGATTAATTTCACTGTAATTAAACCTGTCGGAGCAATCGGCACGCGTGTGTACGAATGTCAAATCGAATTGCATTTTCATAAAAGCCAGAATAACAAGATAGCTTTTAGAAACCGACTTTTCTTTCGGTCAACGAAAGTTTTCCACTCCAACGAACCTACCGTTCCGGTAAACAATCCTCTTTCTTTGGATAAGATAATACAAAAGAGAGAAAAACAGGGCGACAATTAGATGTTACTTCTAACATGGAGTAAACTATCGAAAACATGACTGCGACAAGAGTAATACCAATTGTCTCGCGAAATACGCTGGAGCAATTTATGCGCGACTAATTACCATTAAGTGGAATAAGGCTCTTTTACTGCGTGACTGTCGACCTTCAAAATGAACATACTACACCTTTGCACCATTTACATGCAAAGAATTTTCGGTATTCTAATAAATTGCTTCGCAAGTAGTTCAATTAAATTTAAAGACGGGAGTAATAATACATGTAACGTAAGTATAATCGTTTCGCCGTACGGATTCGCACGAAGATTGTCTTAAAAAACGTTTCAAAGTATTTTCTTGCAAATTTTATTATTATTATCTCCGTACCTCCTTCTTAATACATGTTGCAAATAAGATTCGCCGACGTGGAAATATCTATCCCTAGATCATATAACAATAACAATAATAATACCAACATGATGAATTCTTTTGGATATCAACAAGAATAATTATAATCATTGCCTATTGTCTGCAGGATACAAGACGTGACAAACATAAAAAAATACTTGCAATTGAACAACACTCCGTTTGAAGGAAGATTCTCCCCGTGGTTACTGACTTGAATAAAATCGAACAAACGGAGAAGAAAGTAGCATGCAGAAGTTTTAATTTGCTCTTTGTTCAAATAAATTTAATCGATCTTTAAGACAGTTATGGAAGATTGAGGTTTGGCAATCTTTCACTGGTAGTGTACTTCCAAACACGTATACCGTTTGCCTAATTATATTTTTCGTACAATAAATTTGGCAATTACAAACAGATTTCTCACAACGAAAGGAAATGTTTGTTTCAGCAAATTGTGCAGCATATACAAATTCCGACTTTCTAATCAGACATGCTTGTAGACGAATTTACTTCAATGAAATACTATTTATAATTTAATAGCATCCAAGGAAACAATATCACGCAGGAGAAGCAATTTCTTTCTGCCGAAACGCGTATACGTTATTGAAGAATCGTATAGTCCCTCGACGGTGCAAAACTACTATGTACCCATTGAGATATTCGAAAACTTTTCGCACAGTAAATATTATCGATTGCATTATTCACCACTTTCATGCTTCTCCCCTATCATTTTTCACTTTCTTAGATCGTTAACGAAACAGAATGGTTGAAACGTCGTCTAACTGAGAGGGAGAGCTTTATTGATTGCCATTGCTCGTTGTACAGGGTGTATTGTATAAAAACAGCGCGCAAAGACCATCGCAACGATATTCTACATATTTTGATCGATGAATATTTGTGAGAAAAAGTTGCTATAGAAATGTTTATAACAAAACAAATGAGGGTTCAGATTTTGTGTACTCTTACGTATCTATCTCGTCAAGATGACTAGAGGAGAAGTCTGAAAAGAACAAAATATCGCTAATGCACCGTGTGCTCAATATAAATTGTGAAAATATTTGCGAAAATGAGATTGTGCGACTCATGAATTGTGGTAAACAGGTTGTTAATATTACTTTGTATATTTATAAATAATTTTGCATGCGAAATTTTTTAAAAAATGCCCACCGATGCAAAGAATACCGCTCTTATACACCCTGTACATACGTAGCCAATCTTCCCCGACTTTCGTGCACATGTTCGTAAAGTATTCTGTCCGACTCGAAGCATAACCCACATCCTTTTCGACCTTTCCCTCTTTTATGCATCAATCGAAAAATCCAGGAATAAAAGGGAAATTGCAAAACCAATGAATCCAGGAAAGATAATCTTTGGCAAAGGCTGCCAACTGTAAGCTTGCATTATTTTCAAACAATTTTGGAAATTAACAAAATAATGACATAAACCTACTTTTGCAAACGTTGCAGTATTCGCAGTAATTCAGTTTCGACATATTACCCGGTGTCAATATTCAGGCATAATCAATTTAGAACGAGCGTTTAAGGAGTCGTGTTTTTTGCTACACAGGAATGCATAAATTCGTTGAAAAATGGAAAATTGTTGTCGAATAGCCAGGTAAATGTATTATCTACTAACTTTATCCCTCTGTGGATTTACAAACAATACATGGACCTGCAGAACAACCTCGCACCTGTTCAACGCAATCGGAGACGCGTCGACGCCTTTTGTTCCGCAGCTCAGGGAAACATCGCCGCTTGTCATGCCTTTCAGATGCGCAACCATCAATGAAAAATGGAATTGCAGTGTATCACAATGGATTTGGATACGGTGCGTTTGTTTATACGCGTATCCACAGGCTTTCTCACCCGCCATACGAATGGCGACGCAAAATGGCAAGTTTGAAACGGGGCTAAAAGCAAAGAACCGAAGCCTGCTAAGAGTCTGCAAACGGCAGACACTGCAAGCAGTGGCCACCTGTAATGATCGATAAAACCCCCAACCCCGTCCAACTGTCACCCTTTTATTTTGTCTATTCATTTCTTTGAAATACTTAATTTATTATACTCAATACTCAATCTACTAAAATACTGTACTTCTTTCATTTCTAAGCCGTATGAAAGTTATACAATTTTCCCCGCGACACGTACCAATCATTCGAAACATTGTTCTTCAGTCTACTTGCACAGTACATATACGATATAACATGCACTTCGAATTTCAATCAGGTTTTTTCATTTTCTCACTTTTTCGTCAGTGTTGTTAATAAAGGTATTTCGCTGCGTGCGTATATGTATATGATATCGAGCATTTTGCATCCGATATACAACCGCAGAAATTTAATTAATAGACAACTGATAACGATTTGTGTACGTCAAGTTATATATTCATCTTTATGAAATTCTATGTTGATTGCGAAACATGTCCCGACCAAATTCTGCAATAATTAATTTTCTATTCATATTCCTCCCTGTGAAAAACTATATGGCACGGCAGCAGCTCGTAAAATATTATTTACAAATATTGGGCACGCAATTCAAATGGTTCGTCACCATTGTAACGGACAAAAATGCAGCGTGTGTTCCGTATCCATTTGTTAAGCCTGCGCTGCGTCGTGAAATCTTAATCAATCATTACGCTCGTGCTGCCTTGTGATAACGAATAGAAAAGTTGCGAAAATTTGTCAGAGGTTTCTAAGGTCAGCCAAGCTATCGTGCCACAAAGTAACATAAAGAATTCACCGTAATGGGAGAACCCAGTATTTGGTGTTTCGTCCAATAATTTATTTTAGTGCGAATTAGTGAATTGGGTCCTAGTTTATTTTGCAACGAAGATAAATATAATGTTCATTAGTTACAAAGAAGTTGAAGTAGAACCGCATGCTGACTGGAATTACGCCCTGTAGTAGTTTTGATAATGAGAGATCAATGGGACTTCAGATAATCAAGAGCCAACTATTATAATATTTTCCCCCGATAAATGGAGTTCTATTGTGTAGTTAAGAAAAATGTTAGACTGAATATTCTATTGCGTATTATATTAAATAGTCTACTCTTCATTTGACTTCAGTACTAATCAGCCCTTACATTTTCCACCTGCCCGCGGCTGCCCGATGTACATACATCTAAGTACATATTTTTAATTGCGAACCGACCGTCTGTTGCATTTATAGTTACGCGTGACGATATTTCGCCGCATGCTCTACTATAAACCAATTCTTTCTCCGCTCCCGCAATCCTTTCGCCAACCTATACTCGATTGGCCCCTACTTCTGAAATATCCTGTACGGCACTATCCTGTACGACTGTCTAACAATAAAAACGGATCGAAAACCACTTTACGGTTATTCCACCCTTGATCGCGTTGTCAGGGAAACACACGACGGCAAGGTGGCGATCACGACAGTCCATATACATGTATATGATTCCTGCCTTCGTCAAGAAATCTTAGCGCTGCACGCGACGTACTTGACGAAAATGGCATAAGGGGATTACAAAATCTGTCAGGCGGTAAGAAAAAGAACACGTTTTAGGTGTCGGAATAGGAATCTGAGATGATTTCGGGACGGATAATTAGTTCGAGGCTCGCTCAGTTCACTTACATTGTAAACGCGGACGCGCCTTGGATTATAAAATTGACGATAAAACGTGTATCTTAATGTTACGTTTGCGCACTGATTCGCGATGAGACACTAAGCACGTACGAGGAACAAACCGTGAGCAATGCTGGTACATACGCTAACTTAGGCGCCAACAGCATCAACGAGTGCCGGTACTTGAAGATTGAAATTACGACCTTGCTACGTATTATCGTTTGCGCCATGCAATTCGAAACAACGATGCGATATTACTGAAGTGCAAGAGACAGCCGGAAAGGGAAACAGTAGGCGACACCAATGCAAATAATCTACATCTCTACCGTGATTCCCAAGTAATTCGGTAATCTAACGCTTGTTCAAAAGACTCGAAGCCCATTGATAGATGACGTTTGATATTGTTAGTTGGCAAAATGAATACGAAATGTTATTTTTGTGTCACTAACCACAACGAATATATCGATACTATCACAGTAAGGGTTAAATATTAAATAGGGGAGGCTGAGGAGGCCTGGCACTGATATAGTTTTATACTTTCCAAATAGTAAACCAAAGGAATAATTTGTTGATATGACATTTCTCTACTGGCGGAATTGCGTTTTCTTGTTGCAAGATGTAAGTTTTTCGCCTACCTTATATAAACTTTTTGTCATTGCGTGCTGTTAATTTTGATGAAATATCAATTGATTTACGGGATAATATTCTTCAATATTGTTCAATTAAATATTATTACAATCATTCTATGAAAGTTTGTTATTTGGGGAGGTTTGAGACGCACATTCAAGGGAGGCTCGTGTACGTGTACACGTGTAGCAAACAAATTGTGACAAAAATTTGCATAATTTATACGATGCCGTTTAAATGATGTTTAAGGGTCGTCAGATCGATTCATCTAATGTTGGAGATGCTGTACTTGAAGTCGTGAATCAAATAAAAAAAGTAAGAGTTCTTGTTCAACAATATAATTGTTGAACCTAAATGTACATACAAAGGGATCATTCAAATATTAATTAGTTTCGCCCACACCATAATTCTTCTCCAAAAATGTATCGACCCTCACCAGTCTACCCAACTCCACGAGCACGTACATATTTCGTATGCATTGGTGGGTACGTCTAAAATTCATATCATTCGATGTCGATCCCCTCTAAACTATAAGCTTCCAGTAGGTATCATTTAGCAATCGATTCTATTTGCCAAGTACACTTATGCCCTCTCATCCACTTTCAATGGGGCGAGCCTCGTCGTTAAGCAGCGCTGCTCCAAACTCTGCTGAAAGATCGATCTCTCAGTCGCGATCGAAATTATAACATTCGTCGCATAAATCGCGCTCCTTCCATGTTACGTCGTAAAGGCCTCCGTATAAAATGGGACGTCGAGCGCGCGGTCCCCAGCCCCCGGTCAAGGGATTATCGAGGACCAGTTAATGACACTGCTGCTTCGCGAACGAAGCAGCTAGCATTGTTCGACTGCTTACTCGATAGATTCATAAACACCGAACCTTCCACGTGCAGATGGCTAGCACGTTTACGACGTGCAAGTAATAAGACGGTTTTTGAGGAAATCCTTTTATATCTTTAATGCTGAAGCTACACGCCTTCAGGTTACCCACGACCTCAACAGTCAATTGCATGCGTCATAAACGTGGACTTCCAAAGGAGCCTCCGAGCTGGTCACAATACACATCTGGCAGCTCATGTTTGGACACCCTGGCGGAAATTCCGCTGCATTGCCAAATTGATGGCAATGTGAGAAGACACACTCTTACCTCTTAGAAACGCGCTTCGGGCGTCCTAAGGAAGGGTGCGGTTACACCTACAAAACACGCTGATTGGGTATTTAGTAATTTTTCCTAATATCCAATCAGCGTGTAGAAGATTGCTTCTGAGTCGACGTTTCGACAAACGTTCGACAACGAAACGAGTTCCGTCCCGACTACCCTCGAGACAAGAAGAGCCTTGATCTTGAGTTTACTATCGCTTTAACTCGGAAGCCAAGATTGAGCCTTACAACCTCGATTTTGAATGTGCGCGAGCCCAGTCTTGCATCTTAACATAGCGACGGAACAAGGGCTCCTGGAGTTTGATTTACGACCATTCCTCGTTATTCCTGTCGTGATCCAAGTTACGAATTTCGTGACCGATACGACACCACATTCCATATTAAATCATGCTTCGACGGGTCCACACTCTGACCCACTTTGTTCGCATACTAAGCGTATCGCCAGTCGGCTAATCGCGACACCATTAGTTTCTTTCACGGTTCATACATTTCGAGTATACGCGTCCGCGAAATGGAATGATCGCGACGTCGCTAAATTTTCATACGGCAACGTGCACAGTGTCCCCGTCCAACGCCAAACCTCCCCGCGAATGCCCACCGTATCTTCCTGCATTTCTCTGCTTTCTTTTCCGCCCAGGACCGGCTTGCCGGCGACGCGTTATCGATCCCGCCATTCGCGCGTGCTCGAGATAGACTTCTCCACCCTCTCTTGCGGCAACTGCCGCGCACGACACGCGTCGATCCACGACTGATTTTCGCGTCACCGGAATTAGTCAGCAGTCAGCATCGATCGGCGGGGCGATCGATGATGTCCTGGTTCGCCGTTTAACAGAACGGGGGGATGCTCGTTCCCCCGAGGGACGATTACGGAAACGCGCTACCGATTTTCGGCACGCCGACTTATTGATCCCCGGAATGGCAACTCTTGTCTGCCCTTTATTGCCCGGAGTTGTTTCCAACGCCCGGGCCCTGCTCCAAGAGAGCAATTGTAGCTTCGAACAGTTGCTGAGAGGACTAAAGTGATCCATAGTCTCAGGATACCGGAAACGGGATACTTTAATTCGACGACTCCCTCGCACGACGAATGTAGACGTTTCGTTGCACGAGTAGGTATGATTATTATTTTTACAGAGAGTCCGGTGCAGTGAACGGCAAGGTTCAACATAAAACCTACCACGACCGGTCGAATGACCGTTTTGAACATTTGCAACGTGCAATCGAGAAGCCTGTGATTTATGCAAAAATGCGAAGAAGACCAGTAAAATGAACATTCTGTTATTCTAAATAAGAGAAACTATATTGCCTTCGCCATTAAATTGCGCTATATTAATATGTGTAATACGTGCTAAAAGTACGAAACATAAATTTATTGTAGAAACCGTGAGTGTTAAGAATACTCGTTTTATTTGCCAATTTAATTTTCAGCGTATATTGTCTTTTAAGTTAATGAATGCTAAAGGCGAATTTTGCATTTTTGAAAGGGACTGTATATGAAATATTACACAAGCGTCCAGCTTTCACGATATTAAAAAAAGGCACTTAATTCAATTGTCAACTAAGGGGCTCGTATGTTAATGCAGTAGAAAAAAATGTTTACGGGCAGGTCCACCGACTGGGTGCAAGAAAAATTGTACATTTTGCTTGAAATTAAATATATTATAAAGGAACTATCCGTGGCGAGTGTACATGCACTTCGCTACCTCGGATAGAGCCCAACTCTGTTCAATTCGTTGTGTGATACAACTTATCGATTTTCTTTATTCGAGTTATTTTAAACCGATGAAGAAGAAAATCGGTGGCAATCATAGCCGCGTTATAATGGTGACTCGGTTGCACCGGCTTACATACATATGTATAGCTATACGACAACTGTAGTGGTCACTTGCAGACATATTTCTATACCTATGCATACGGTGTATAAGAAACAATGGTCACACCTTCGAATGCCAATTCCATATTTTTCGTTCAACGGAAACGCGACAAGAAACCTGTGGCACAATTATTTCATTCAATAAAACTCGCTATTGGACTCTGCGGATCTTTCCGCATTAGCGGAGAAGTGGTTTGAAATAACAGCATGCACATTAGAAATGGCATTGTTTGCACAATAGAAACTGTCGTGCGTCAAAGTGTCACGCGAGTCAGACTGCGCTAGTCGCACCTAGGAGAAATTGAGCGAACCGCGTTATCATGCTATCGAATACGCATAAGCATTAGCCGCACTTGTATGCCGCGTGTGCTCCAACACATGCGCGTAATAGTGGTCAACGGGTGGGGCACCTTGCGCCACAGTATCCCCGACGTATATGTATTATTGCTGTGAGATAGAATCTGATAGAGAGTATATTACGTATTCTGTAACTTTGCATAACATTCTTGAAACGGAAGACGACACCGTAGGCTCGGATCAGGCGAGACTCTGTGACGCCACGGTGTACCGCGTGATATGTCCATTGGCAGTTTCTTCACCATTCGTGGTACATGTCCAACGTATGTACTATGTAATGTATAAAATCTGTCGTCGGAGAAGATATGACAGGTATGCATATCTAATCAATAACGAGGATAACATGAGCGCGACAGAGACAATCTCGCGTGGAGCGCTGTGTGAGGCCGCAAAGTATATATGTATGTATGTTGCAAGAACCAAGTTTAATCCAGGAGGCAGCTAAGATAGGCTAGGATCTCTGCCCGTCAAGGAATAACAAACACTAAGTCCAACTTATGATAAGTGGCACTGATGTAGGCACACAGTAGCAAAGAACAGTTGGTAGCGGGAACACCGTCTATAGGCAGCTGTGTATAGGCAACGTTACACCACACATTGATTGCTTGTGTGCCGAGATATATGTATACATGTACATGTACACGTGACACTAGAGATCTTGTGTGCCACGATATGCCAGTAGTGAGAAACATCGTCTGCTCCTACGCCTGCGTCTTCTTACGCGTGCAGTGACATTCGTGTAAAAATTGAAAAATTTTGTATTGAAACGAAACAGTGCACTTGCGACATACAGTTCTCTTCTATTTTTGTTCCCTATCCGTCTCGAGAAATATATAGATATTTAAAAAAAGATATAAAGGAAATTGATAGTGTTACGAACAATTTAGCAACTAGCTTGCTTGCAGGAGTATGCTAGTCGTAAAGGTGTAGGATCATACTCGAATGTCATGGCCATTAGTTTTTATGAACCCTATACATAAAGATACATAAACCTACGAAAGGTTATTGTAATGGGCGATAACTGATAACAGTTGCGTAAGGATCAAGAAATCAAAAATATCAAAAGTACTCGTGAAAAAATGAAGAGAGAAACTGGCGCTCGCCGTTGAAATATTAATTGCTGTCATCGTCATTGTTACAGAATTACATACGTCAGTACAATTGAATCATGCCCAAGCTCCATATAAGATAAATGGAAATATAATGTGAGAAAAGTAAACAATTTTATTGCAAGAAATCCTAGACACAGACAAGAAGATTTGTACACATTTATTATTAGCATATTCGGAATAACTATATTTCAAACTTATGTCATATTCTCTATTGGATTACGGTTGTTGGATTAAGTCACTCCAAGATAAGCATAAAGGTATTATACCTTGACCCAACTAATTACTATGTAATGCTGTTGCCAAAAAACGTACATATATGGAAATTCCATTTAATCTAACATACAGAATGGTTGAGTGCACTCGAATTAGTTCTATGTTATCTCTGTACATTTTTTAGATAACCGTTTTTCAAAATTGTTTCGATAAATATCTGCTATCTCAATTGCGAAATTAAAAGCACCGTTGTTTTCATGAAGGGTACTATTATGTGTCTATTTTTTTAACTGAAGTACACAAGTTTAGCCGCTTTCTTATTTTTATGTTCATACACCCCAATAATGATGCATGACACGTGTATGCAGTATTTATACATATATTGTATATGATATTTTGCAGTACGGTTTACACAATTATTTTCAAATTTACTCAAAGTATGAATATACGTAAGAAAATATCGAACGATTTCAAATTCGCATTAAAAATGTTAAAATCGCGAAGAGTATAGAAAGTAAGCACTGAAACATAGACTGAACCTATGAAGTTCTATTTCTTAAAATGTAACAGCAATGGTAGGCGATTACGTTACACATGGGTTACCTCCTATACGATATTTCTATGATCATTTTATGTATCATTCCAATATCTAATATTAAGTTCAATCCAAATTTTATCTAATAGAAATTTGTAATAACAGTCAAATTCATTTAGTATCAGTTACTTCGTTATTTAACTTTAAATTAGCCATGGCACAAAACCTATGGCTTTTTACAGTTTTATGTGATTCACTTGTTATTCAGCAGAAATTAAAGTAGTGCTTATCAGGCCAAATATATGTATACACAGTAGAAAGTAAGCAAAGTTGAATACCCAATTGGTTTTATCTTCTATAACTGTCTTAATGTTAACAATAAAATTATTTTTTGAATGGCAGAAGATTCTCTAATTAATTGACCTAATATCTGCCTCGACAGAATTCATTTACAAAAATTAGAGTGAAAAGTACGTTGGAATTTACAAAGATGAAGTGCTCCAAATGCACACACTCTATTTCTCACATACTAAGACTGTCTAATTTAGAAATTCAGTGTAGTAAAGATAATCTTTAATACTTTGTTATGTGCGTTTGCAAAAATCTAAAGAATATTTATTCTCTTCTATTTTTGAATATTCTGAACATTAGAACGCCTTAAAATATCCTGTGAAAAATGTCGTTGTTTATCATGATCTTTAAGAAACAGGTTAAAGCCCAAATACATTGCTACTTCTACCTTATTACTAAAAAAACAAGCGAGTAGCAAAGGTTTATCATTTTAGGAACCATGTTATCCAAACAAATCTTAAAATCACAAACATGAAAATCAGCGCGCAACTCACTACGGCTAAATAATAATCTGAATAGGCTGAAATAGTTTTCCTAATTGCCATTAGTTTGCAATTTCTACATAATAAAATAAATTGGCGTATAACATGGGGCGACAGGCCCGACTTTGGTCACTTTCCATTGTAATCACTGAGACTATATTTATGATGAATCTCTCGAGCAAAAAATTTAAAAAATCATAAACAGTTTTTTGCCCCGGTTATCATCACATCTTACTTCAATAACAGTGAAGTAAGTGGTAATTAGTTGCCAATTGAATACAACGGTTCCCCTTTCTGCACCTTTACAAAATATTTGCATCGACTTTTTAGGAATGTAAGCGAGATGTGGCAAGTTGAAAGAGCCACTAACTACTTAAGAGAATTCACTTTCTTACTATACATACATATCTTGTTTGTTAGTCGGAAGAATGTTTATTTATCAGCTATACTACGATGAAATTAAAGCAACACCGTTTAATTTTCAAGGAATTTTATTTAGGAGATATTGCATAACATTGGGGAAAACAACGCTGCAATAAATATGCATATGTTGTTAAAATACTTCTTTTACAACTTCATAAGAATATGATACAAATATTGTACTCTTATAAAAATTTCAGTAAAGAGTATTTTCAGTAAAATACCAGAAACACGTTGTATTGTCATTAAACGATAATTATTATTACTTACGAATCTAATACCGAAAAAGTAATCAACTAGCAATCCTTTATTTCTATTTTCCCATTTTCCAATTTTCTTACTGAAAAACGTCCCTATCCATCCCCTTTTTGAATACTATATCGCATCCTCCAATGTAATATCGCAAAACCAATACCACTTATTATTTCAACGTTGCCTAGGGCTATTATTACTTCATATGTGAATCGAATTTGGTCACGTTTTATTAATAAATATTTGAATTGCCCTTAGTCCCCACCAATTAGTACTATGTCACATATTATAGATTCTAGTGTATTCACACCGAGATTTCAGATTTTAATACGTATCAGATTCTCAACCTTACCCACAGGTGTAAAAATATCGCGGAGGAATCAAGAAAACGAAATCAGCGAGCACGCAACAGTGTCTTTTGTTCTCTTGCATTCACCTGAGATTAACATGACCTTACTTGATAACATTTCGTTGCGTTGCAATCCCTTTCATCTTTTCCTGCTCTCGCGGGTAATTTTACACTGATTCTACTCATTATACGCGCTGTACGTTTACGTAACAATTGATATGCTGATGTGCGTTCCCTTTCTCGCTACCTTAGAAATCCCACAAGGAATCTTATTAAAAAGAAGAAAGGCACTTTTCCGGGGCTTTAATTTTCTTTACTTTACAAATGCGTACCTCTGAACGTTCATACTCCGAAAACGATTATTTCCATTATTCAATTAAAGTTACGATGTGCTATGAAGTGGTTTCATTTTCCAACAAATGAATAGTCGATTGTTAAAATAAACAAATCTACATACAATACAAAATGTGGTTTTGGTCAAAACTTTATATACATTTCACGTAATACTACCAAATTGGTTTAATGCTGCGTCTACGCTAAGCTAGAAAGTATATAGTGTGAGATATGTTGTTTATTTTCGTCGCACAATGCAACGTTCTTTTAACTACCTCAGTGCTACTTTGTAAAGTAATTAAAACAGACTTTTATAGCAAATATCACACGGACCTGCTGCTTATATGGTTTTGATCCTTTTCACTACAAATAAGGTTTTTTGTATTGTACCAGCACCTTATGCGCATTTGTCATCTTTAATTGCCAACCATCTCGAAAGTCTATTCTTATTTCTACAAAACTAATAAGTACTTTAAAAATTGAACATTTCAAACAATTCTCTTATAATCGTTTATCAATTAAACGTAAAAGTCCATTTTCCTTCGCCTGACGAAATCTACTTTTACCGAAGAAATAAAATTCTCTGATAGCGGTTCACAAGTGCATGAATCATTTCCAAACCATT
Organism: Nomada fucata; assembly: GCA_948146005.1. Classification (NCBI taxonomy): domain Eukaryota; kingdom Metazoa; phylum Arthropoda; class Insecta; order Hymenoptera; family Apidae; genus Nomada; species Nomada fucata. Next base: position 15,199,868 of record OX411275.1, read on the forward strand.
TATTAAACGACTAATTGCCTACTAAGGATATCAGAGAAAATGTTTGATACTTCAATCGCTTCTCTTATTGAAATATATATGTATAGCTGACACTTATGCATTACGAATTTGCATGCATCGGGTATTAAAAAACATGTCCGACTGTAATCGAGCGACAAAAATTTCGCACATTACCCTCACTTTTCTCGACTATTTCATTTTAACAGTGCAGACATGTATAATTCCAACTGTTCAAGGAAAGTTTATGCCCGCTTCGAATTACTTCCCAGAAGTTCATAGGCCATCAAAATCAAAATTACAAGGACGAGGAAAATACACATTCAAAGCAATAACAGGCTGTGACACAAATTGGAATATTTTACGAATGGAAATCCAATAACTTTAATAGCGTATCTGAAGTAAATCGCTTTATCAGACGGTTCGAGGTCTTTTCCAGTGAATATTCGGCGTGCTTTATTTTATGTGTGTTCCGAATGTTCAGAAACACCAAACAAAATTCTGTGGGCATTCACAAAATTTTTGTGACGTATAAAAATATAATATTAAACTTACAACTCCTCCCTCTGACGTTGAGACAGCACCATTTTCATGATCCTCGCGTGTGTTTACTGGCTGATCCACGACAGTGATTCCAATGAGCGCGACTAGATTCGTCTCCAGTCAGCTCCTGATTATTTTAATACCCAGCCGTCGACATCGCCTGCGATATATAATAAACGGTTCGATTTAAACTGGCATTCCAAGTGCAGACAAAGTATAAAAATTATGCAATTTTCCTCGTAATAATTTGCAGCCGAAAATAGATGAGATTGGTTAGCGAGAGAAAATAACGATGATCCTTCTCTATACGCATTTCGAAAATGCCACACGCTTCTATTATGAGATATTATAAAAATATCATTTTATAGAATATAACGTATTATATATCATTCTTTCCACTAAAGTGTTTCCTTTATATCTAATTAAAATTCCAGTACTGCTACTTTAATCACGGAAAACAATAAACAATAGACTTCAACGCCATAAATTGTTTCAAGGATTTCCACCATTGGTACGGAAATTAATCAAAGTTAATATATAGAACAGATATATAGACAGAACACTGAAAAGATTCCCGTGCATGTAGAAAACAGTGATATATAAACACAGTTTTATCATAACGAGGAACTTAATTATGAATATGTTATCCTTCATATAAAATAAATGTCAAATTGCGGACGAAAGTTATGACCCTTTGATTCAGGATTCAATAATAATTAATATTCAACTACATAAATATAAAGTGCAAAGGGTAAAAACTATTAGACAATGTCAACGTCGTTGAATGCGAGATAAAGCGAGAGTACGAGGAAGAATTAAAACGGAAAACTGCGAAATAAAAAAAAAACAAACGAATAGAAATAGTTTCGAGCATTTCCAGCGAAACAATTTCTTATTTAATCAGGAAAAAAGGGAAATGCACGCGCATGAAAGGAAGTTCAAAGAAATGCGTGGGAGCGGTTTATCCTGAAATCCTTAATCGGAACAATAACATGTTACTTACATTCGTTACTCATTTTACCATCCACCAAGAGAAAAGCTTTCAATGATATTAATACGAAACTTAGTTCTTTCTTATTATATCGAATTATAAATTTGATCTTCACGTTCGCATGCAATTACTTGTAAAAAAGGCTTCTGATCGAATACATAATTGCAAATAAATGCCAGGCTCATAATTGTGTGGAGAATTAAAAATATTTGGGGAAAAAAGATGAACAAATTTCTTTTACTTGTTATGAAAATGTTTCGGTACAGACATGAAAAAAAACGAATAAAAAAACAGAAATGTCTTATTCTTAGTGGGGCAACACGACTCCTTTGTTGAAACGAGTATTATCAACATATGTACATGTGATTTTGCAAGAACATAATGGAATTGCAACAAAATGTAGGGAATCAGCAATCAAATTTGCAGGTATTATATATACAACTTTCGCAATTTGCATCCGACGTTTTAAGTGAAATGTTAGTATGTAGTAGATGAAGATCATTATTTAAACAATAGATGAAACAATTTTAACAATACCGTACATTTTTCTATACAATGTTTTAGTATAAATGAATTTTTCAAAATAAAAATTAACGCACAGTATTGTCAATTGGAACTAATTGCACAGCTTTTACCCGACCGATTCAAGTTGTACATAACATATATATGCACGTATTACCAACACGTGCACTGTCCATTCTTGCATAACACTAAAAGTTCACATTGTCAGTAGAAAAGAATGATCGACAACAAATTATTATTCCTGACTGCAGCATCCAGTGGTACTGAACATTTTCATTCAAGTAAAAACATCGTATGGTTACTAAAATATTAATTATATCTCTCTTCCCTTGCGAAACGCAGCCACCCTCTCGATGCAATCCGTGGAATGACATAACATTTGGCAAAACACGCGGGCTACAGCCAAATAAATAGAAACGCGATTGGTTAGTGACGTTCAAGTGACGCGCGAGGCGAACAGAAAAGTCTATTGCGATTGGTGAATACGAATCGAAATTGCCAACCACTTGGAAACGACGAATAGGGAGCAGCCATCTTTCCCCGCTAGTCTGTCTGACAACCGAAAAGCCAGTGAGAACAATTTTGCAAGTACATATATATATACGGTCGCAGCAAAGAAACGCACCTGAAGTCGTGTGTCGTGAGAAGTAATTTAAGGGGAAAGACCTTGACAATCATAAGCATGTAAGCGAGCTGCGTCGTCGCGACGCTTTATGACGATGCTTATCGGCGCGATGCGCCGTAATCGATAAACCGGCTGTCCGCCCACCCTCGCCACGGCCCCGCGTATTTCACCTTGCGGTGCATTCAAATATTCATGGCGGCCTCCTTTAATTCACTTCTACTCGCTTAGATTGAATAGTAACGAAAAATCTGTTCTTACTATTATTGCTGACAAACACTTGGATTCGATGCAACTCTATTTTTATTAAGCACCAGTTTGATCGCGAAGAAATTAGTAACGTTAATGATTTTTCATTATTGCAAACACATTAAGCACACCGACACAGTATCCGATGGGAATCAATAATGCATCGCGAACTTGCTTTCTAACACACGAATTTTCTAAGACTCGTTATTGCGGTATTAATCATCAATGACTTTTCGCAATACAAGTTATTTCCGGGATCATCAATACGGGTGAGCGACTCTTGACTTTCACGACCTCGCACACCGCGATCTACCTGTGGCTCCGATTTTTTCGACTAATCTCTGCCAGGTGCTGGCACGGGGTAAGAAAAGTTACTTGAGATCATTGACAAACCCCGACAACAAAAGCGGCTTGCTTTCGCACGTTCGACTACAGATAACAGAGCAACGATGCGAGGCTCGTCTTCGCGATGGGAATATTGTACGTGTAATCTTGAAAAACACAAGCCTCGCCGCGAAAAGCTGATTAAATGATTATTAATGCATTTTCATTTCACGCAACAATATTAACAAGAATTGAATTCGCTGACAGACCCGACAGCTGATCGCTGACTCCACGGTAACCCGCACGAACAACGTCTGTCAAAGGGTGCACTAAAATCATCTCTTATTGCCTGCAGTCTGACAGATAAGATAATGCATAACACTGAAAGAAAGGAAATTCGGTGCGAAGGTTTAAGTTCGATGGCTCGGGAATTGCGGCAAAGCAGTTTCACTACCGCACAGCGCAAACGGTCATTCGCGAAAAAATCAATTCGAAGTGACGTGCAACATGTACGTTGAATATGCGTGGAATATGGCAGAATGATAGGCTGCAAGTCATCAACCAGTATCTTGATCTATTTTCGACCGGGTCTACAACGTCAGACAGTGTCACGTCGATCTGAAAGCTACGATACAAAATCGTTAGGCGAACGCGAAACAACCGTTTGTTGTAAATCGGGCACGGCCATTTTGCTAGAACCTGTCACGTCTGGTTGCCGTAGATTTTACAATCAGATCAACGTACTAATTAGCGAACGCAGCATGAGAATCAAAATCCACGTACTGGACATTCGATACTCACTCTTTTTGTCGGAGTAGCAGTAACCAAGATCCTTCGAGATTGGAAAAATCACGGAAAAACCGGACGAACACAACCACCGAAGGACTTCTCGAGATAACTTCTGCGATAGGACTGTCTCACGAGGTGGCGCCTGCAAACTCTTCCTTCTTAGCGCATGCGCTAAATATCGATGTCACTATTGTCTCTCACTGTCTGACAATGAGAGAACCACATATTGACATCGAATCGTCGCTAGGGAATTTTTTATTCGCTCCAACTACGGGTTATATGCACGCTTTCCTATAAGAAAGTTGGGAAATCGTGCAGAAACATAACCATATTTCAACAATATCGAACAAGTTTTGCCGTTGTAAATAACTACATAAATAAGAGAATGCATAAATGCCTATGACATAGATAATGTTAGCATAGTACTTTTTAAAAGAATTTTTATTGTTAATAATTTGTTATAGTAGAGACGTTAAGGTAACATAGAGCAACTGAAATGTAAACATTTTCACGATGTTCGGCATATTCTACTGATACCAAACGTTTATTGCGTTTGATACGATCGCGTTGAATGCATCCTTCATACATTCTTTTTTAGCTAAAATTTAAAAATGGATGACATTTTACGAGCTTACCGGCAACAAAATTGTTCCCATTGAGCTTCCAGTTTATGTTTCTTGCATTGAAGAAATTTTGAAACTTATAATAAATTGGCCAAGTATACAGTTTTCATGGCTTTTTCGCAATCAAACTCGAGAGGTAGCATTCATGATCAAAACGAGCTCTTTAATATATAATTGAATTCTAACCTATGTAAATTATAGAATTGCAGAACAGAAAAATCTTAGAAGAATTACAACTCAAAAAACAGATGCTTTTAAAACAAGGTGTGGCGCCGTCGCTAAATACATCGCTAGCTGTAACTTCGACAGGTTCACCTTCGAATTTGGTAAACATTTTTCCATATTAGCAGTCTATTCAAATCGAAATCAATGTTATTACACATTTCTATAAATATGTTTCTACCTATCAGCCCCCTACTCAACCATCGGATGGAGTCGCAATGAGTGCGTCCCAAAGAGCTGCCTTGCATAACGCGCATGCAGCATCATCAGGATACTTTGTAACACAGGATTCCTCTTTTGGAAATCTTATTTTGCCAGTACTTCCAAGATTCGATACTAAATGAAGGAACCAAATTGTATGGTCTCCAGTTGTAAATAATCTAAAAATTATATGAACTGTATACGTGCATAGGTGTGACAAAAGTGAGATTTTGAATATGGACTTTTAATAGTTTTCCAAGTCTATTTCTTATGAACTTCTGAAACTAGAGAGCTACACTAACTAGAAATTGATAATCAAAGAAACAATATGGCCAGCATTCAGCTTCGTCGTTTAGAGGAGTATTTACAACAATTGGATGGATTTGACAATCCAAAGATCTTACTCGAACAGTACTCTACTAGTGCTCACATTGCGTCCCATATGTTGTACTGTGCTCAATCACAATTTGGGGATATAGAAGGACGAATAGTTGGTGATTTAGGTAGTGGGTGTGGTGTTCTATCACTGGGATCACTAATGCTGGGAGCAAATCACGTAGTTGGTTTCGAAATTGATTGCGATGCACTTGATACACAATCAAAAAACTGTAGTGACATAGGATTATTTGTGGAAGCCGTACAATGTGATATACTACAATTTCTACCAGGTATGCACTTACACATATGAAAATGTATAAAACAAGATTACAAGAATTAACATTAATACATTTCTTTGTATTGTAACATTGTAGGAAGATTTGAGAAGTACTTTGATACAGTGGTTATGAATCCACCTTTTGGGACAAAACGGAATGCAGGTATAGATATGAGATTTTTGGAAATCGCGACCAAGTTAGCATCAAATGCTGTATACTCATTGCATAAAACAAGTACGCGTAATTATGTTCTCCAAAAAGCTGCACAGTATGGAGCTAAAGGCAAAGTTATTGCAGAACTTAGATACGATTTACCAAAAGCCTACAAGTTTCATAAAAAGGATTCTGTGGATGTTCAGGTGGATTTTATACGATTTGAATTAAATCAATGAAATACTTCTATGAAAGGAATTATAAATCCTAACTGGCTACTCAAATTTTATGCCCTGAGCAAGCGGCAATTCATTTCCATAATTAATAGTTATAGTTGCACGCCGCATGTAATGTTTCCACGCATCACTTCCACTTTCGCGGCCACCACCCGTAGCTTTCTCTCCTCCAAAAGCACCACCTATCTCTGCCCCGCTGGTTCCAATGTTAACATTTATTATTCCACAATCAGAGCCATGAGGACCAATCCACTACAAAACCAAATTTGTATGTTAGAATATTTAATACAATGTAAAGACTGCTATTATACACCCGATATGTTTACCTGAAACACATTTCCTAGATTTTTGGTAAACAGGCAGCTGCTTAATCCTTGTTGTACATTATTGTTAAGAGCAACAGCGCCTTCTAGAGAATTTGCTTCGAATATGTATACAATAGGTGCAAAGGTTTCTTTCTGAATGATTTCCGCTTTCGGCGATAAACCAGTAATAATTGTCGGTTCAACATAAAAGCCAGGCCTGTCTATTTGTTTCCCTCCAAATTCAACTTTTCCACCGCTTTTTAAGGCATTATCTATTGCTTGCTGTAAAAATTCAAAGTTTCTGTAACGTTGCACACACGACGCCCGATGCGCCTTTTTATTAAATAATCTTAATCTTATGTACAAATGATCTACTATGTTCAAAAAATGTTAAGAACTAAGTAATAGCGAAATACAAAACTTCTAAAGAGCACTTCTAAGGTACATGTCAGTATTAAATCGTTACCTTATATGCATCTACTGCGTCTTCATTGTGCAATGGCCCATACAAAACGTTATCATCTAACGGATCTCCCATCCTTTCCAAAACACTCTTGTATGCTACTTTTAATTTTCCTAATAAATGCGCACGTTATGTCAGTAATGAAATATTTTATACGCTTACAAACTACATTCGATCGACAGAAACTGAGAATTTTACCCAAAAATATATCTTTTATTTTGCTGTGAAGAATTAATCTTCTCGTAGTAGTACATCTCTGACCAGCTGTGCCTACGCAGGAAAATACTGCTGCCCTGACTGCCATTTCCAGATCTGCATCTTCGGCAACTGTTATAAAATATAATTGTTACCATTCAAATGTTTCCGCCATTAGTAATCTAAAATTAATGACGTAAAATTGGTATTATCCAATTGACCTATAAATGCGTTATTCCCTCCTAACTCTAGCAAACTCTTTCCAAAACGTTCTTGTACCTTAAGGGCTACATTTCTTCCGACATTGGTACTTCCAGTAAATGAAACAAGAGGTACACTGCAAATTGGAAAGATAATTATAGAGTATCAAGCGATACAAATTTATTGAAATTTACCCCCTTTTAATCTTACCGTGCATCCCCGACGATAGTTTCACCAACATCCGATCCACCTGTAACTAAGCATGCAATAGAGCCTGGTACACCGTTTCGTTCTAATACTCCTGTGATGATTTTTGTAGTTGCAATAGATACCAACGGAGTAGTAAGTGCCCCTTTCCAAACGATCGCATTCCCGCAAACCATTGCGATTGCACTATTCCAGCCATATACCTAATTGTTAGCATTCCCTTTTCAGATTTGATCAAGCAGCTTTTATTATATTATTTTACATTACACTTACCGCAACCGGAAAATTAAATGCGGAAATAACTCCAATTACTCCAAGGGGGTTCCACTTTTCGAGAAGCGCATGATTTTTTCTCTCCGATGGGAACATATTGCCTGGCAGCATTCTAGATAAGCCAACAGCATAATCACAGATATCAATAAACTCCTGAACTTCACCGATACCTTCGGGCAATATTTTCCCTGAAAAATCATATACCATATAATAATGACATTAGAGAAATTAAGGAATATAACTTTCTAAGACGACCAGGTATACCCATCTCTAAGGACACCAATCGTCCTAAGCATTTCAAATTATTTCGAAGTTCCATTCCAATTTGTCGCACTATTTCCCCTCTGGTAGGTGTCGGCAAAGCTGCCCACTGTGGCCATGCCTTACGAGCTTCTGTAATAGCATTACTCGTCTCCTGAAGGGTCGATGTTCGCACCTTTGCGATTACTTTGCCACTTGCCGGTGAAATTGAATCTATGACCTGCAATTATATCAATAATGAAGTCAACTTCTGCCATACTTAATATATTCTGTAATGTAATATAAACATATGACATTCGCGTAGCAAACATAACGAGGAATACCTTGCCAGATCCTCCCCACCGTCCGTCGTAAAGACCCGGGTTCTCTGTAGTAAGACCTAACTGCTTCAAAAATCCGTATTTCGGATCTGTCACTAAATGTCTAGCCATCTGTAAATGTGGGACATAGACACTATTTTTTGGCAATAAGCGTAGCATTGCCAATTTGTTATTACTGATTCCTTAAACTATACAGCACGATCTGAAAAGACCGAGGGTTATCGGAATAACTCCTCTTATCGTGAAGAGGGGGAGGAGCTTGATAAGGATGAAAGAAGAATAAATACTGCAAGAGATTGTAATTAATTCCACGCTGCACTGTACATATTACAGAATAATTACAATGCCGTTTTTCTTTCGCCGATACTCAACACAGTGATGTTAAAAAATTTATTCATATGTACTTGTTGTACTATGCGGAACGAGCGAACTGAATACACTTGACGAAATAGTTTGAATCGACAGGTATAAACGTAGAGATAAAAATACTTAGAGATATTACAATCCGATGGGGCAGTGGTTTACACAGAAGACAAACATAGAAAACATTTCATCCTTCTACGCTTGAAAAATAAGAAATGCTATTGTAAGTTGCTATCCGTTTGGAGGCACGGGGATTCATTAAAATTCTCTTTCCGTTTAAATTTCATTATTGAAATTGTATTAGACGTGTGATCGTAATCCATCCTTCCGCGGGAAAGCTATTATCTTAGCCAGGTCGACAGAATTGATAGCATCTTAGATCAGAGATCAGCTGTAGCACTGATCTTGTCAACGTTGGTTGATCCTATTAATATTTAAAGACACCGCCATTCATATCACAAAATATTAAATTTAACAATATGACATTCTTTTCTATTTCATTCAACTCACTGTAGACTTGTCGAAATTTCCCAACAACGTAGCTTTCTGCATATCGTCTACACCCTCGCAACTTGCCAAAAATGTTGGTAGAAAATGACCAAAGAACCATGCTATGTTAATAGAAGCTAAACTGTGAATTGCGGTTGCAATTTCGTCTGCCAATAAATTGTGAGACCTAAAAATAAATGTCGTTTAACTCCTCCGCACAATTGAAGCAAACAATTGTAAAGAAATAAAATGTTTTGTACTAACTGTTGAAACAGAACAGTGAATAATGCCATTAAAAATCTCTCCAACAAATGAACTTTAAACACAGCACGCTGATAAAGTCGCCATCGTAGATTCAGCTGTTCAAGACTTTGTAAACTTTGTCGGAATATGTTAACATCTGGTTGAAGAAGAGCTTGACCGAAAGCTTCTAAAATTGCAACTAACTCCTCCTTATGTTCAATGGGTTCATCTTCGTCAGTGTGTCCAAGAGTGCGCAATATGGAAGTATTATAAAAATATTGCCATCGATGCATGAGTATACTGAGCCAAAAATGAGTGTATGTTAATCATTTGACTGCAATTGATTCTTGCACAAATCGATAGGAAAGTGGCAAACGACGTTATCGCGCAAATCTTGTTTTTTTTATCAAAGAAGAGAAGGTACAATTAGGGCAATGTATAACTACTTTTGGTCAAGAAAAGGGAGAAGCATAATAATGCCGATTGACACTCCAACCAACAGTGTTAAGTTTTGTGATATTTGCAGTCTAAAGAAGCAAGTGTACGGTTCATTTAATACCTGTGAAAAACCTTCAACAGAACAAGTGTTGTGTCTGGACGGGCACTAAGATCATTTGCTACTGCGGGCCATACTTGGCCTAGACACAAATTTGTTACTGATGGAACGAATGCTTTAAATGCGCTGCTAGGCGCTGATACAACCAATATTAAAATTTCTAATAACTGATCTAACGCAGGTCCTGCAGATATATTTTCTCTGCAAATCCATTAAACAAAAGAGTTATTGTTTTCTTATAATACAATAGAAATCGTTGAAATAAGCATTACGAGTGTAAATAAAATGATGTACCTGGTATAAATGTGTAATATGCCTTGCACTGCATTTTGGGTAAATTCTGGTCCTAATTGTTGCTGTAATACTGAAAATACTGAATGCAAAAAGGTAAGTAAGAGTTCGCATACTCCCTGACATCTTATCATATATGGCAAAAGTTCCAGCGTTCGATTTATGGTCGATCTCAAACACGAGTGTAGCATTTTCTTTATCGTCGTAGACGAGGCGGAACAGTCTTCAAGTAATTGAGTTAGTGGCACTATAGTCATTGAAATTGTGGACTCCGATGGAACGGGTTGGCCTTCCAAGCCGAGAGGTGCAGATAACGTTGATACCATTGTGCCTTTTAAGTTGAGAGTATGCATAAAAAATGAATGTTTAGTAAGCATTTAATTCAATAAATGTGCACATTTCAGGATATTTACCTAACAATCTTTCTCTAATAGATCCATCGCCGTTTGGTAAGATAATTGCATTGACCAGCGCTCTTCGAAGTACTTTTATTGTATCAAGTTTCAAAAATGGATATGTTACCATGGTAATTAAATTTCTAAAAGTCGGCGAGTCCCATAAAACTGGTTTCAGGATAGCAGTAATACTTTGAAACAGATGCGCAGCGGAATGAGTTAAATTTATCGGTGGTGGATTATCACAGAATGTTGTACAATCTAATGTTAAAATGCAAGCATCAATGCATTGTTGACAGAGTGACTCTTTCGTCTTTTCTGGCCTGTTTGCAATCCAATGGCACCAAGCTTGAAGTGATGCTAATAGCTGTGAATGACTGTTGACGAAAATATTATAAAATATGAGAAAAAGTACAGAGCGCCAATATAACATTTGTATTGACATGTATGAGGGACATGCTTTGCTTCATAAACGCTACGTACACTTCTATGAGATCTATTACAATTGCAGCGGGTTGCAATGACGCCTTATATAACTGGTTAATCTTAGCAAACTTGCACGCGTCCAATGTTTGGGATACTACATCTTCGGCTAGTGACTGATCGATACTTTGATCGTTGCCTGTTATTATTAAGAAAACATTTTTTAAACAATCACAATCATGATAATATTAAGAAAGCAATGACTTACCGAGAAACAGTGAATAAAGTCTAGCTAAAGCTTGAGTAGTAGAAGCTAAATCTCGTAAATGCGCGTGTACATTTGATGCTTCTGATTCATTTAATAAAATCACTTGGTTGTTCGAAATAACGCCTCCTAATTCGCCAAACATCGCTAGTTCTTCTCTCCATGTTTGATACTGAAAAGAGAAACGATCACTGCACGATTAATGTTAAATGTACTTATAACTTATCATAATCTTACTAATAGCGTGAAAACTGGAATCGGAGAAATGTCTGCCACTTTCGCTAAACATTCGATGTTACATCGCAGAAAACGTTGCCATTCTGTTTCTTCCTGCAATAAAGTTGTAAATATTGCAATGCGCACGAATAAATCAGATACAATTAAATACACTGGATTTTCTCACATTTTCATCTAAACTTTCCGTATTTAGATCTTTCAATGCACGCGTATTAAGCTTGAAACTTATTTTCTGCAACACGCGTTCGGCAAGAGCTAATGCTACCGGAGAATATCGAGATTGTGTGCTTTCTAAGAGTGTATTCCAAACATCCAAACACCTTATATATCCATTTACTGTTGAGCATTGCTGGAATGTATGATGGCACAAGACTTCTAACAATGTATTCACTGGGAATTTGGGACACGATTCAACTCTTTTCAGGTGGTTTGTCACGAATAACTGTAAGAACTCTGTCAGCTTCTCCATATAACTAGAAATGCAAAGTTCAATTACCACTGTTAGATTTAGCTGATAACTATGTGAAGAATAAAACGTAAAATTAAATACCTCTCATTAACAGAATCTAAACGTTCCATAAGCTGAAATAACGTAACTCCGTTTCGAAATATTTCCACCAGCAATGTGTCAGTTACATCAGGGGCACATAGTGGTCGATATAGAAGTTCGTTTATCGTCGTTACAGCTTGAACGGCCATTTCTATCTGTTTCCCATTCTGTTGATAAAATGTACAATTAAATAAAATACTTTCCAATTGCATTACAATATATTATAACGTTGAATATCAACTCCAAGTACCATTGCATCATGATACCTAGCGCAGGTAAAAACAACGTCCAATAAGTTTGAAGAGATATGCTCTGATAATTCGATCCAGCTAAACAAGTGTGCTAACACATCGAGGGTTGCAATGCACACTTCGGTACTTCCTGTTGCCAATCCTTCCACGTCTAGAATACCTCTTGCAGGTGCTACACTTTGACCACTAGTGGGAGAAGGAGGCGGCGTAACAGTTCCAGAACGACTTTGCAATTTTGTAGCTTCTTTCAAAAGTACTGAAACAGACAGAAAATAGTTATATACTGGTGGGGATGCACAAATCAAAAATTATGACATAATGAAAGAATTGTACTTGTAAGACTATCCAAAGTCAAAGGCACTTGAGTGCTAAGAAACCTAAGTAATTCGTTTTTCCTTTGTATCGGTAAGTCTTCTCTGGGTGTTGCTAATTCTTCAGATGCAGTTTTCAGGTAGACGAGCCCCAACAGTCTTGTATGCTTATGACTTAATAACTATCGATATATGTAAGAAAAAAAAACTGTTTATACAAATTGTTTGTACAATAATTTCAGATTTTCATGCTAGCATATATACAAACCTGTAAAATATTTGAGTAAAAATCTGGATAAAAATGGGGCCAGTCGTGTCTTGCAATATCTACGACTAGTTTGACTACTTTATTTCTTACAAAAGGAGCTACGCCTCTTTCTAACGATAATGTATATAAAGTTGATCTTGTGAGAGCCCTATCTTCCCATGGGAGAATTGGCCATCTCCTTCCGATAGTTGTCTACAGTAACACATGGCATAAACAAGATCATTTTAACATCGCGCATTTGCGCCACAATTACAAATATATATGTAGACAAAGACTATTTTTGAAATTGATCAACAATATTTCACATCGCAAATATTATTTAGTAGAATCAGTACTTTTGATACAATTACTGCTATTAATATAAGACAATTATAGCAAAGAAATAAAAGATCAGTAAATAATAGACACACATTAAAACTGTGTTGGTGCATACCTCCAATGTAGACAAAGCAAACATACTGACATAATGATTGTTAGTAGAAGACAAAAAATGTAAACAAGGTCTCCAGGAATCAATTTGCTCCGCAAATTCCTGGAAACTTTGCTCAATTGTACGTTTTCGTTCATTAGTTGTCTCTGGAGAAAAGAACTCGGTCATGAGACGCTCCAAACTCTGCAGAGCAGCTGCATCATTGTCCTGTAAAAGTAGCATTTACTTTGCATTTCCACAACCTCATTTCTGTTATACAATTTACGGAGGAACACAAGTGCATTACGTTACATTAGTACAATTAGCAGAAATATTGTGCATGATGTAAAATTATATCTTTTACATAGAACAAATGAAATAAACAATTTGTATGACGAAGACAAACAGTTCCCTAAGAAATTAATTGCTAACATATTGATCAGGAAACGTGGTAGATAAATATTTACAATGTATATAAGAAAGTTAAGAAGTGTCCCACTAATATTTGTGTTTTCATTTATTTTTATGTTAAAAATGAACTAAAACTTATTGAACACCGCCTGTTAATTCTTTCGAATGATTGACATACTAAAACATTAAAACTTTATATGTGATATCCTCACGTCAAATATACTTGCATTTATCCATAAAATACCTAATCATTTAGATTAAGTATCGTTTGAAAAATCACGTAATCATATAAATGCACATATCTATTGGATATAGGTATAACATTATACTTTTGCTTAATTGTAAATATAAAACAAACAATAATAATTCACATACCATGATAGTTCGCAGCCGCGGGTCGCGTGTTGTTATAAATGTCGTATATAAATACACAAATCAAACAAGGTTAGACTTGCACTTGTCAAACGTCATGTTTGAAGTAACACGGTAATTAAATGCTAGATTTCCCGATTCGTATGCGAATCACATGTATGTAATTCCATGTATATTTATGTTGTGTATGCACACGTATGTGGGCGATTATTCCATAATTAGAAATGTGGCCAATCGTGGAAAGGGATAAAAGTAATGATCCTCATTGAAGAATCAGTGTGGATTACATATTTGTCTGTGCCACCGAAAGTGAAGTACTCATAAATACTATTTTACACCGCAAATTAATTTTGCATCTAATATTTTTATAATTTTCGATATTTTATAAACAACTTTCTTATATTTGCTCTTCCCCCTATCACTTTATTGAAATTCCCCCAACGCGTATATTTATGCATACATAAATAAGTGCATATGCATATATGATATTTTTCGTACTTGAATGAATTGAAGTCTATGCTAACGCATTAAATGCGAAATATTTAATTGTGACGATAATATGCTATTAACATGTGCAACATAAAGCAATCTGACGTAATAATGGGCAATATATAATTTGTAAGACGTTAATAGAGCACACGTATTGAATACGTTTTGCGTACTTTCATATTTCGGATTCCGAATCTATTTCTAAGAACGCTGATATTAATTCCAATTGTTCTATGACAATTGAATGCGATAAGAGTACGGTTACATCAGCGCAGGCATCAGCTGCAGATAACGATACGATACGACAAAAATAAATTGTAGAGAGTTTTCAACAGAATGCAACGTCAGATGCCACTTTATCAGTAGAGTAGAAAAGGAGCACGATACGAATGGATATTTAAATGCAACACTACAAATGAGGCGCATGGCAAAAATTGGACTTTCCTGCACTACATTATACAGTCCCTTTGTACTACGGTATAGGTTTAACGTAGCACTGTTTCCGATGACAATAATATAATGCACTAAGTAATTGAACACCTCCGTTAGTAAACGGATAATGTGCTGCAATTCGTAGAATTGCGATTATTAATAATTATGAAAGCGAGATATTTCACTGACAGTGTGACTCGTCTGCTGATTTCGCGTTACGTTGCATATCAGTTGGACAGTAGGTTGACTTTAGTTTTAAAATAGCTCCAGCTTATATTGTATATATAACTCGTTCAGTAATAGAGATCTATAAAGGGTAGCAATTATTTAGCTGCGATTATTGTTGTTCGCCACAGTATAATCTAAAGCGGTATAGAATTTCAGACGCGAAAGCGATATGTAAAGCTTGGTATTTGTAACATGAAACACGGGACACCTATCGTACACCATTTCGTATTAACTTATTTGGATTACATTTTCTGTACTATTTCGTACATCTCTTCAAAAAGTGATTATCCTAATCATTTTAACTATAAATGTATGTAAATATACGATTGATGACAAAAGTTTATTTCAAATATCGAAATCAAATATCAAATAAACTTGTACTTGCAAATGACGTTTCATTCCATTAATGTAGATTTAATGAAGAGCAATAACTATCGTATAAACAACTTGTTCTGGTTTGAAGTTGTCTTTGTTGGTTTGTTGTTGCATTCATTTGTCTAGGGTCGAATAAGTTTGTTAATATAAAAAAAGAAGATAAGTAATACGATAATCGGTAACGAAGTAAGCTATACTTACCAACGATTGGGTAGTCATTTTATCTGAAAAGCAAAGACATTTGAGTATATATCTACTTTCGACAGTAACCTTGTATTCAAAACGAAAGTATGTAGTTTCCTGTCAAAAAACACAAACCTCGGTCAATCGTGCGTAGAAAAATTACACGGTTACCTATTAAACTTAGATGAGTGAATTTTTGAAATTTGTGCAACATTATACAATAGCAGCATGGAATTCTTTTTCGGCCACGCATGCGTACCGAACGTCCGGGTAGCTTACTGGAACCGATGTTAGCCGAGCTTGATCGAACCCGTACGAAAGAAAGGTGCTTGAGCTTCTTGTAATCCGTAGTCCGCGCGGCGGTTAAAAGAATTGAAAAGTGGGGTTAGGTTGCGAGGTACGAAAGAGAGGGTGAGAGAGAAAGAGGGAGAGAGTGGGAAACGAGTTGCCTCGTGCACATAAGTGGGGATAGAATCTCGGTGTGCAGTGGAAGCAAACCTATAGTCATAGTTCTGCGTCCCGCGCAGGCTGTATACGATCGACGTGCCAGACAGAGACAAGAGTTCGTGCGACTCGTTAGACAAAGAAGGCAGAGATCGACCACGGACGAAGGTAGACAGAGAGGAGAGTAAAAGGAAGCAGCTTGTGGAACGGCATGTCCTCGCGTGCTCGTGTCGTACAGCGTTTCTGAACGCAGCCATTACGACAGAACCGCTCTCGGTGACGCTTTGCTGCGGTACAGCCGTGCTCACGCGCGCAGTGTTCACGGAACGATCGAAACGAAACGAAACGCACGTGCTTTCAAAAACTCCTTGCATTTTCTTAGGCAAAATTTGGTTAGTGTGTGCACGGTAACAAATAAGAGTACATTGATTTCCGTGGAGAAAAAATTTTTTGAAAGCTGTTTGTTTTTGTGTGTACAGGGAAGCTTAGGGTCGTCTTTTGACGCGCGGCGTCACGTCGCGCGGGTCAAGAATAATCCAAGAGTGGTGCAGTTCGATTGATAAATAGTCCAGTAAAAGTCCGTGCTGTAAAACGCGTCAAATTCCTGTGTGGGACCGGTTCGAGGAAAAATAACCAATCATGTTTGACGTATTCGGCTCCGTGAAGGGACTACTGAAGCTCGATAACGTTTGCATCGACAACAATGTGTTTCGATTGCACTACAAAGCAACGGTGATCATATTAATCGCCTTTTCGTTGCTGGTAACATCCAGACAATATATCGGGGACCCCATAGACTGCATCGTAGACGAAATACCGCTTCACGTGATGGACACGTATTGCTGGATCTATTCGACGTTCACAATACCCGATCGAACCGGCGTTGTGGGCAAGGACCTGGTGCAACCAGGTGTTGCATCCCATGTAGAGGGCGAGGACGAGATCAAGTATCATAAATATTATCAGTGGGTGTGTTTCACGCTCTTCTTCCAAGCGATATTGTTCTACGTACCACGCTATCTATGGAAGACTTGGGAAGGTGGTAGAATCAAGATGCTCGTCTTGGACCTGAACTGCCCTGTGTTAAGCGAAGACTGCAAAAAGGAAAGAAGAAAGCTGCTAGTCGATTACTTTGGAAACAATTGGCACACGCAGAACTTCTATGCGTTCCGTTTCTTTTTCTGCGAGGTGTTAAATTTCGTCAACGTCGTTGGTCAAATCTACTTCATGGATTTCTTCCTGGACGGCGAGTTCACTACCTACGGTTCGGATGTGGTGAAATTCACCGAAATGGAACCGGAGGAAAGGATCGACCCCATGTCCCGGGTATTTCCGAAGGTCACCAAGTGCACCTTCCACAAATATGGTGCGTCCGGCACGGTGCAGAAATTCGACGGTCTCTGCGTGCTTCCGTTGAACATCGTCAACGAAAAAATTTATGTGTTCCTCTGGTTTTGGTTCATTATCCTGTCGGTGTTAAGCGGCTTAACCCTGGCCTACCGTGCTGCTGTGGTGGCCGGTTCGAAGCTTCGCGTGGTGCTGTTGCGTGCTCGATCACGTCTCTCCGCGCAAAAAGAGATCGAGACAATCGCGAATATGTGTCAGATCGGCGACTGGTTTGTTCTTTATCAACTAGGCAAAAACATAGACCCGGTGGTGTATCAGCTTTTCATCTCGGATCTTTTGATAAAGCTAAAGGGCGAAGAGGACGTCTAGTTTTTATTATATCGTTAGAATTCCTCATTCTCTTTTTTTCCTTATTTCCCCGCTTCTTGGATTACAATTGGATTCTTAAACAATATTCAACTGAACCGAACCGAACCGAACCGAACCGAACCGTATAGATCGCACCGTTCTTATCGTAGTTTATTCAAAGATCAAAGGGGCCATTTTGAATCGTTTATTATACGTACATATACGTAGGCTACGCGTAAACTGCGTATTCCAATGTTTTTGGCAAATTTTTTGTGGTTCACCGACGCGTACCGTGCAATGCCAGTTGCCTTTGGATCGCTGATCGAGTAATCGATCGAAGGAATTACGGAGGCATATCGAACGAAGTAAACGGGGAGTTCAAACTTTTCTTTTGTCTTATTTTGTCCTTAGTTCCTTTTTATTTCAATTATATCCTCTTCTTTCATCTTTTGGGGACTTATTCAAATCTTTTCCCTTAGGACTTTGCCTTAAATCATTTATTTTTCTTTTTAGTATCATGTACGTCGATTGAATTAAATCCAATTCGGATGCCAATCACGAGCGCCAAAAAATACGCCAAGATTTATTTCACGAGTTATTCAATTCAAATAGTTACTCAAAAGTGTAATTTTTATTCGGAAAATAGAATTCCCCTTTGCTCGTCCCATATCTCTCGATAAATTTGCAGCATTAGCAGCAACGACGAGGCATTCACATACGTAAATGCGCATATATACGCGAGTCAG
This sequence comes from Nomada fucata, assembly GCA_948146005.1. Classification (NCBI taxonomy): domain Eukaryota; kingdom Metazoa; phylum Arthropoda; class Insecta; order Hymenoptera; family Apidae; genus Nomada; species Nomada fucata. Next base: position 15,218,647 of record OX411275.1, read on the forward strand.
AAAGAAAGAAAGAGCTTAGTATTAAATTCCTCCGATATAAGGAGGGCTTTGTAGAGAGGGACTCTGATTGTGTGATATAAAACGGGGGACGACGTTATCATTTCCTTCATCAAACCCCCTTCCCTTCGCCTTCTTTCACCTATATTTGATGTTTTTTTTTTTTAAATTAGAACATGCATGTTCGGTTGCTTCTCTTTTCAATTTGATTTGAATAGATTATACTATTTCGTTTTTGCTTGAAACAATATGCTAAATAGAGGAAAGGGTCGAATAGTCTGGTGGCAAATCTGTCCACGAAGATTGGTGCTTACCAGACCTTTAAAACAGACTCTTGTTATTTCCCACCCTTAGTTCGAATTCGAACAACGCGTCGTCCTCCTAGAAAAAATAATTTCGCTGTCTTACCAGTTATTATTATTATTTTGTCATATCGTAGGCGTAGGGTCGTACATTTTGTACATTGTAGTCCGTCTTATACAATAGAGGATATAAAATCGTATATAAAAAAATTATATATATATATATATACATAGAAGGAGAGAACGAAATAAACGAGAAAGGAAGAAAAAAGGGGAGAGAGCGTGCGCTGGAAAGAGTGAATGGGCTGAGAAATAGACACACACACACAGAGAGAGAGAGAGAGAGAGAGAGAGAGAGAGAGAGAGAGAGAGAGAGAGAAAGAAAGGAAGGCAGCCAGGCAAGAATAGTTTAAAAGAGAAACGTTATAATGAAAATTTTGTTCATCAATCATTTCGCTTATTTTTCCCATTAATATCTTTAACGCACAATTGTGGTAATTACGACGTTATATGTATATATACAGATCTTAGTATATATACTGTCTACTGTGTGGAACCAAGAAAAAGAGTGAAGAAAGAAGCAGGTGAACACGTAGATAACTTTTTCTCCGTCGTTTCTTTTCGCCGTTAAAATTTTGAAATTATTGTTACTGCCGCAATCATTGTAATAATACCCCGTCCTCTATACGCGTTTCAATTAGAAATTTAAATTCTCAAGAAGAAGACCACGGAAAGACTATTGCAAGAAAAAAGACAATAAAAGTATACACGTGTAGTCGATAAGAATTTAGAAGAAGAGAAAAGGAAACGTACGCGAGCACGAGCTTGAAGGATCGTTTTCGCGACAATTGTCCGCAATTATTAATTATTATACATAGAAATATATTCTCGAGGGATCCATGCTCAAAGTAAGACTGCCAAGTAATCGAGACACTCCATATCTTCGTGATTCTTGTATTTTGTACCTATTTAGGATTGTACACGTGAATAGAATTTAGAACTTTCTCTCATTACAATTATTATTATTATTATATATATATATACAGACACACACACTCTGCCAAACTGTATGTATATGTTATATACTTCCTGCTCCCTTGCTTCACACCAATTTTTCCTTTACGATTTCGTTTCATTCCGTTCGTATAATATTCCCTCAGAGACGTTTGTTCCTTGCTCTTATACTTTTTCATGTTACTTTCATTTTCGTTTTTAATAGTAATTCTCATATCGTAGCCGGTATCGACTCGTATATAATCTTTTAGCCGAGGGAAATTGGGAATCTTTTGAGGAACCATTCCTCCGATTTCATTTTTCTCTCGGTAGATCGCTGTGTCGCAGAAAATTATTAACCGGAAGTATCGGAAGATACCGAGCAGCTGCGTTTTAGGTTTAGAATGCCTTCGAATGTCTAGTTTCACCGATGGTTCACGAGAATCGACGAAACTGACAACGCTAGATGAAGATATTTTTTTATATCCCAATTTAAATGTAGTGCATCGTGAAAACAGATAAAATTGTTAAAACTGTAGTGGCTTCGTCGAACTTCCTTAATTAAATACAGTATTGCAAGCCTGTTTCAGTCTGTTTTAAATTTCATCACTACGACGCTGACTTTTCTCGACTTGAACCCAACGTGTCAAACGTGATAAGTACGTGATAAATTTTAGAAAAGTGCAGGGATTAACAGTAAAATGTTATAGTAATGCAGGTGAATTAATAAAGTGCCTATTTTGTATTCATATCGTGTAACGAGTGACAAAAAAACGTGAACTACATTCGTAGGTAGTGATAGAGCGTTGGTGTATCGTTCTCTTTTAATGAATTTTTACGTCAATTAAAGGAGAAACATGATATGCATGCTTGTAATCGTACATGTGTGTTGTGCGTACATGCTTCATCGCGCCTACGGAAGCAATAAGATACGAGAAGAAATATTATATATATACATACATGAAAAAATGCATATATATTATACATACATACACGCACACACATAGAATTATGATGATCGAGCTAGATTCTAGCTGAATAAGAATTGTTGGACGTATGAGTGATAATTGATTAGTAACGACAATTGACTCGTTATTTTCTTTCCCTTATTATTAATTAATATTCTGCTCTTTACTCGTTGATCATGGTAGTTACTATTTACTATAGGATACATGTTTCCCGCTTGCGATAAAATGCGTTTTTATGAAAGAAGTATCGTGCTGGGGAAACAGAAGTACGTACGTTCCATTTACGAATTGTATTTTTGCTATTTGTGTTTTTAGTAGGGTCTCGAGGACCAATAATGTACTGTCAGAATGTCCTATATTTTCGTAAGAATGTTCTATGCATTTGAACAAATAAAATGTCGGCGAGTAATTAGTGGTTTGTATGATTCTTGAACTACACGATCGCAACTTCCTTCGCCGAGAATCGACCTACGCAATTGGTGGTAAGTTTCATTCTAATTGGTAGTAAGTTGGGGTTTATGGTGTCACAGTTGAAGGTTACAATAGTAAGTATAGCCGGTTACGAGATCGGAAACTGTCGTATATTTAATGCAAGCGATTAAAGCACTAATTGAAATTCCGTTTCTAGTTTTCCTGCTTTTGTTGGGAAGATTGCAGCTGAAAAATACTTCAAGCTCATTGTAACAAGTTTTATAGTAGTCCCAAAGTAATTATTTACCAGGGACTCTGTACCTTTTAATTAAAAAACTGGGAAACCAAAGTATGTGGTTCAAAAACAATACATATATGTGTTCGATAAATATCGAAATATCAGTTTTACAACATTATTGCGCTTTACCATTAGAACACTAAACGTGAAGGCACAAGCTTTTAGAAAACGTAGAATAATTGGACGATAATGGCAAATGGAATTATTATAAAATTTCCGAATATTTCATTACAATTGAAATGGTATTAATAACTATTGAAAAAGTATGATTATATTTATCAGTGAATTTTATAATCCTTCAATAGCACTCTTTAGAAAGTTCAACAATTGTTACCTCAACCTTTTACATACATATGTACATTTTTTTACTTTTATATCTAGAAAAAGTATAATGAAATGTCGAAGAATCATAACGAATAGTTGCCTTAATGATTCTGTGACAAAAGTTTCCTACAATCCAGGTATAATAAGCAGCGTAGCTTGCCGCAGTCCAAGATTATGAATCCTAAAAACCCGTTATTCTAATTGTAAGCCTAGCCCAAACCTTTCGGATTCTATTATGCACTCTTCGGGTTAGGTTTTAAATCATTAATATTAACTGTATATCCAGTCTATATATAAGAATCTTTTAACTGCTTACCTACATCTCGAAATTCTTGACGAACATACGAAAAATTGGAAAACTGAAACGTCGTGCAAATTGAAGAAATGGTAATTAATCAAAACATAAAATCTCTGACAGCGTTGCAACTGATCGCAATAAATTGTAATTTGTTGGTTCAAATTATTTATGGCAGACTATAAATCAAAACAAATTTGCTGAATATAAACACAATTGCCAGCAGTAAATCGTCCATAATTTACGAGGCTCTGCTAATTATGTTGTATTGAAAAATATATACCATTTCAGTTATGGTTTCCCCTTTTACCCTTGCTTCAAATCATCAACCGATAAACCTGCACGACGCACTGCTGCAATTTATTAGATCATACTATTATACAATCGTAAAGGGGTTGTACGTGCGTATGCACTGCGTCCAGATTCGAGATTAACTATCAACGAAACGAACCTCGACGCTCGTTTCTGCAGTCGAGGTCCAACTAATTTCGGTTCCCTCTTGTTCGCGTTATTGCATCAGGGGGGCACAGAGATTATTCTCATTTCGCCGATTAGTAACTCGATGCTTAGCCTTACCGCTTAATCGTCCCATTATTCCACGTTCACCAGCCATCATAGATGAACTCTGCTGCTGCATTCTTGCCGGGTTTCTCGAAGAGTGGCAGTCGGGGTCGGATGAAGGCTGAGCTGGTGGAATAATTTTTCTTAAACTGTAATTTTTATGAAAAATTTCTTGTTTCTCGTTACTTATGCAATGTTTGCAATGCACATATGGTTTTGTGGATCATAGTGCTATATTCTTTTTGTCGAGTTGGATATCTTGTCCGTGTATGCCATTCGGCTGTTCTTTTGAGAACAATGGCGGACGGACGATAGTCGATTGTATAATATGTACTTAGAAAGAGCGACGATTCTGCATTAAAAAATTAAAAAGTTTGCAATACAAATCTTGCAAGTGCGATATCGGTTTAGATAAACCTGTTCGTTTTGTATGCACAATTGACTCTTTATATGAAAAAAAAATATTACACTTCCTTGAACTTGATCATTAATTCCTTAATTTTGTACAGTATCATCGATCGGCTAATTTCGAATAACACCGATCATATGTGTATCGATGACCAAAAAGCCAATTTGTCTATTGAATTCTTCCATATTTTGATCATCAATTGTAAAACCTTACTTATCTTTCATTGTCAGATATATGCTGTATATTCAGGATCCCAAATTTCAGGTGTCCGATAAACAGGCACAATTAATTGCACTTCTATTGTTGTAGAAAATGGTGTAAAATAATATTAAGGATTATATCGTGATTAATTTTGAAAAACTAAAAATTTTAGCAAATGCTGTATTCATTTCTAAGCTTTCACAGAAACACATTTTTTATTTCTATAGTTTTGTACACCATATTGAAATATAGGAAGTCCACAATTAGAACTTGAAAATGAAACAGTCGGTGAAACTATATCTCACTTGTGCATACTACAGGTACGTATTTAGAATTGGTAAATACGTAGTAGGAAGCGTACCTGCATCTTTGTTCAGCTGGTAGGACTAACAATGCAGTGTAGGCAAACGAACGAAGATTGCCAGAAGAAAAATGCCGCCTTCAATTGTAATTTAAAGGGCTTCAAGCTACGATATAATCGTACGACTTTAATTCAGAATTTCGTCCCATTTAGACAACAAATTGCTACCGGGGCAAGTATTGCTTAACATATTTTGACATTCTATTCGTTAAAAAGCGACGTGGTTATTTTACTTTGCGACGAAGAAATTTGTTAAACAAAGATAACACATATATTTTAATTCAGCTTCTATAACATAAACAATATTACGCGTCACAAGTATTAGCAACAAAGAGAGAAAGAAATATACCCGAGGGGAATATCTATTACAAACGCATCGTTAAGTCCTTTTTCAGCTAAATTGAACACAGAATATGTATTGTGTCTTATCCTTCCCTAATGATTATCTCCCACTGATTGTCATCAATCAATTGTCTGTTCGATCGATAAGTTGAAATTAATAACGCAAGCCCTCAGACATTCTCCCACGACTTCGATGCGCTGCAAATGGTCAAGTCAGGTATAGAGCAGGCCAAAAATGAGACGCTCCAATGTATGTATAATACGTATATACATGCGCGTGTTAGAATGGAGAAGACAGGCCAGGGGACAGGATTTTCCTTGGAGGATCCCTTCGGTTTGCTGGCTGGAAGCGACCGCATTAGGGGCAACGGCCGGTCAAAGTCCTACCATCGACATTCTATCCCCTCCACCTCTTTGTTCCTGTCTTGCTTGTTCACCGTTTCACCTTTCCCTGCAACTTTACTCCCCGTCTGCCTTAAACTTGTTCCGTCTCATCTTCTTATCTTATTTGGTCTTTTTCTTTTTTTCAACCCTCTCATTTTTACCTTTCCTATCGCCGTTGCCGCTCTTAATCTTATGCTGGTTCCATCACGCGTTCTCCCCTCGTTTTTACTTTCGTCGCATATCATTTGCATCGTGTTTCAGTTCGTTTATTTCTTCGTTGATTATTGAGAATGACATTTCTTTTCACCCTTTCACAGTTAATATAGTTTGTAAGGAAAGCTGAGTGGAGTCTTTTCACAGTGTATTCGCCAAAAGTTGATAGAATTCGGATTCATCCTAGTATGTACAATATATTTCGTTTTTGCGTCGTTAAACTTTCAACGACGTCGATCCTTCCAGCATTTCCTTAGAGGAAATAGGACAATAAAAAATCTAGAAATGTGCGAACGTTCGCGCTTCGCAGGAAGAAGAAGAGATATCTTCGAAGAAGACAAAAATGAGGTTCCCTGAAATACCGTCAAAAGATGTTTGAATCAAATAGAAACTAGTTTTATTTCATTAACTGTACTCAAGTAAAGGAGGAAATTTTTTTTAACCAATCCAATGCAAATTGAACGGTTGTAGGTGCGAAATTTTAAAATTACGTCGGCAAATTGCGAAAAGTAGACAGCGGAAGAGATCCAATGAAAGGTGTAAAAGCCTTGTAACACGATATACGTTCAACGTCATTTTTACACTATTAAATTAAAAACTAACCTTGGTACTGAATAATTTTTTCCACCGGAAAGAGAGAAAAGCTTAGTACGACGATAGTTTATATAAATACACCTCCAAATAACTGCGAAAATCAATAACTGAAAAAAGCATATAACATGTGGCAATTTGTGATTCATTAAGCATTGGTGAAATCTAAACGGCACTTTGTACCTTCATACTGTTAAAAATATGGTCCTTAATAGTATGCTGGATTTCCCAATGCAATAATTGGGAATTTCCACTCGCACCTACCTAAACGATGGATATGTCAGGGGTTGCTTTCTGTATTACCCCCACATTCTAGTAGGATGCTATTCTGTGAATCAATTTCTTCCTCTGCCAAGAAAGTTTTAATTAAAATCAATGAATCGCGAACAATTTCTTGTACACGATGATAAGCTTCTATATCTCACTGACACGACGTTGTACTTCTCTTTAGTGAAAAACTCACGATAAATTGAAATTAATCGTTGCGATTGTTTGCTGCGATTTCAACGCGATTAAAGTGAAATCATTGGCTCGATAAATAGATTACCCAAGATTTGTTTCGAAAATTTTTTGCCAACAAGTAATGTACGACGATTAATAATGGGGGCAGCTATGTTTTGTTGGTCGTTAAATCGACAGCTTGAAAGACGCAGAGCGATTAGAAATGCGGCGATATTAGCCACTGTTGCAGAAAAACATTCTGGCGATTGATAAGCGCACAAGTTCTACGTCCAATTCGTAATGATTTGTAAATTTTCATTTATTGAACTGTTAGACGAAGCAATCTCGGTCGTTTTTCTGCTCACTGGGCTTTTCAATTGTTTCTGATGCTCTGCAAAATGCAATTATCTGTATGTACTACTTTTATCTGACAACTACTGTACGGCAGTATAGAAACTGTTTTTTTGCTCATACCTCAATAACATATTCTGTCATGGTAAGTATGTGATGTGTTAATCATGTTGTTCTTTAATTATTGTTAAAAATTAAAATGCAGGATGTAGAAAGAAAAAGCTGTATTCAATTATTATTTTGCCCCGATATTGTTAAAACCATTGTTGGTATGCGTATGTGGAAGAAATTAAAGGGTATAATTTAGAAATGTGGCTGAAAAATATTATGTATTGCTGAAATGTTCTATAGGATTTCGTTCCACTAAATTGATTAACGGATAATCGCCGTCCGAATTTATTTACATTAACTAACAAGGTTACACGTCTAATAACATTATTCATGAAATTGATTAGAGTTGAATGTGACAATGAAGTGTCACCATGAGCGATGGTGATAAGTATTACATTAAAAAATGTTGGTATGAAGAGAAACCTTGGGAAAAGTTGAATATTATATTCAATTCGTTTTTTTTAATTTTAAAAATAGTATCACGATAAAGATATTGAGCGGTTACAATCGTTTTAAGCATTAGGATTAAAGACTTATTTTTAGTTTATCTTCGATTGGATTTTATCGATAATCGTACCTTTTCGTACAGAATTAAGCTTCGTTTGGAAATTATTTGTGATAAGCAGCAGGAAGTGACCTAATAATAAAGAAAAATACAAGTATCAAAACAATAATAGATGCTAGGTGAAGGGTATCTAACCATAAGTCACATATTGCCATATGTATTATATGCAATTATATTTAAATATATAACTTTGTATTATATTTAATACGAAAACTGCATATGCAATATGTACATATATTGTGAAACTTTGGTGTATGTGAGGATTCCTATGTATTCGACTATATGATAATTGCAACACTTGAATATATATAGACCTTGAATCTAAGGTAATACTGTAATCATGTAAATTATTGATTTAAAACAGAAGGTGTACAAGAAGTCGTTAGAAAAAACTAATTAGGAATGTGAAGGATAGCAATGTGTGTAATAATTCGACGTAAATGTCAAAAACGTTTAACATTATTTATGATTCTTAATCTGTACGGATATAATACAAACTTTATGTTCTTTGCGAAGAAATTATTAATGTTTACGATTACAAATAAGTGTTCTACAACACTGGGTGAACAGTTAATTATCGACAAGTTAACAAGCTGACTAGTGCCTGGGAAGATTCTATGTACAATTGCACAATATATATTCTTGTCCGAAATATCACTTATTTTCTCTAATAATTTAAAAATAATTACAACCCGTTATATAATATGCTTAAATCAAATTTGTTCAAGCAGCAGGATTCTAGTCTCCCGTTCCTGGTCAATGATTTATCACAAACCCAATAAAACAGATTTATAAATTTCCTAATATCGATTTCTTGCGTACAAATTTATTCAGGAATTATTTGATTCTAATTCTATAATAATTTTACCCCAGGAAGTGTCTTTCAATCGTTTGTTAATTTGCAGACGCCTGTGTGTTGAGAGTTACAAAGCGTTAGCGGGGTCAGGTCTACGACACGTCCAAAATTAACGCTATTTTTGAGGAATTGTTTTTGGCTTTTCGATTATCTGACGGCACTCAGATGGCAAGGATTAGAATAAAATAACTCCATTTTGTACATTATAGCAGAAGATCTTTCGAAAACGATACGTCACAGCGGATCAACCAATGCAGTTGCCTCGAGACGGGCCCGGGGGTGAAATAACGATTGACGAATGTACGGTCGTCGTAAATTTATTGAAGTAGAAGAAGTTAGTTTTGAACAGCCGGTGTACCTTTCTTTTATTAAATGTTGTCGTCACTGGTCTAATAAATGTAACCGATTTGTCAGCGATTCGGTCTTTTTACGCAAACGTTTACCAAAATTACCGGGAATTTTTGCCCCAAAACCCTGCAGCTCTTGCGGGGATCAATTGGATCTATCGACGAATCAATCAGAAAATATTCCCGCTGAAACAATTGCGTGTCCTCGTCCCCGTTATCTCGTCACGTTCCGGAACGATGTTATCTAGTCTCTTATCTAAGCGAACAAGTGACACCGCAATAATAATAACTCTACCTCCTTCGAACATCGAACAACGAGACCAACACTTTCGTGGAACGTTGTCACTCACGGCACTACTGCGCAATCGTGGACACCGATAAGACGAATTGAGACTTATTAGTTTCGGGAGTGTCAGTTTGAATTTGATCAACAATCTATTGGTATTGCGGAAAGTATCGTGTACGATCTTGAATATCGGAGCACTCTTGGCCCGATTCATACACGTACCTGTATACCTGTATACAGGTATGCATATGGTGTACTGTCCGCGGGATTCCGGAAGTACTTGTTGAATGCCGCAGATCAGGAAGTGACTAAGGGGCCGGCTAGATAGTGGACAAACAATTGTTTCCCCGTGAGACCGAATGAGATAGTTGTGATCGAAGAGGGTTCCAAGGATTGAAGATGGCTTCTGTATTGGCTACGTTTTCGGTCCTCAAGGACCACGTCAAGTTGAAGGTCACGGAGGATACCGTAGGCATTGATAACATGGGTAATGGAAATAAGAAGAAAAAACTCCTTTTATTTTATTGAATTAGCACGTTGGCGTTAATTATGAACAACTGTTGTTTCATTAATTTTATCATTACGATTGTCTTATTTAGATTATTGGTATTATTGAACGGTATCGTTTTAGTATTATTGGTATTACTAGTTCATTTAAATATTAATGTTTAATAGCCTCACCAGAATTACTATAATTTTAGAGTTACGTACAGATTTATCGTTGTTCTTATAGTTTCGTTAAATCTCGATTATTATCTGCATTAATGTTTCAGTTATATGTATTTGTATTGTATATTTCTGTTGACTTTTTCTTGCTGATCTTATATCGCTTTTATTTTCTTTGATGTTTTAATGGATTGACTAATTTTTTATCATTTACGATTAGTTTTCAAGTTACACTACAGGATCACGTTTCTGATACTGTTGATCGGTACGCTTCTGGTGACAGCTAGACAATATGTTGGGGAACACATCAGGTACTAGAAGTTTATGGGCTTACATGTTTTCTTAGCACGTTATCTATGGTCATTTTGTTTGTGCGAGTATAATAGCATTGAGAACGTATCAGCACTGTTAAAACACCTGTACAGAGACGTCCTATATTTATATCCGTTTCCCCGATTTTTGCATAAGATTTGCGACGTTATTGAATGCAACGTGAAAGCAGATAAAACAGAAAAATGATATAATTGTAATCAGTTGTAGGTGCGTTTTGCAAGCGTTCTAAGTGATTATTTTCTACAACAATTTTTATAATAAAGTATTATTGTTTTATGGTATCGTATTGTTTGTTGTTAAAAATATATTGTTAAATTGTTAGCGTGTTACATTGCCATATGAGTATATTCCAATGAAATTCAACTGTAATCAGAATGACAGTTCAATCTATAATATCGAATTGATTGTTCATTATTTGATTGATGTGATGGATGACTATTTCGGTCATCGAGTCATAGAAAACTTATCACGGAGAGGATCTTTAAATCGGAATACATACGCCTTTAAGATAATGCACGATAAGCGAGTACAAGAAATGCCAATAAGATGGACATCTGATTATGTAATAATTATTATAGTCGGTTAGTATAGGTAATATCTTCACCTTTCATTGCCTCTATAATTAAACTTAAAATCAATTTATTAATTTTTCAAATATCGTCTTTGAAATATGAAATAAGAAGTTTGATATTTCTTAAAACATGTGTATAATCTACATGTGTAGATTATAATTTATCAAATGTTGGAAGTTAGTAGAATACATTTTATGTGAATCGTGAATTAATTATGATTAATTTTGATTCGTTTATTGATACAAACTGATAAGGGACAAGATTCTAATATGTTTCACAGGTTACAACATGTATCTATGTTGCTACCTAAATTGATTGCTATATTTGAAATAATTTTATATAAAATCATTTGCATATGTAATAACTATAACATTTAATACTAACGTATTACTAGAATTCAATTGCACAATATTTTTATTGACCATCGTCGTAGTCAGTTTTAAACCCTTTAGAATTTCGAACATTCAAAAGAAAAAATTATTTTCATATTGCATTTCTTCTTGTATATTCAGCAAAGTTTTGATGCTTTTTTGTCATTTGTAAGGTTTAATTTATTTAATACCCAACATTTTGAATTGTTTATACAGAGAAGACTCATGAAGCATAGATTGTACAAGGAATACCGTCAATTACATTGTCATTCAATTTTGTTCTGATTTGCGAAAAAATGTACATACTCTGTATGAGAGATAGAAAAATATGTACATATTTCACCACCCATAGATAATGTGTTATGGAGACATTATTTATTGACAAATGTTAATAGGATTATTAAAAGCATTTAATGATATGTTTCACGGATTAGGTGTATAGGCGGTCATGGAATGAGCGATGATGTAGTGAACGTAATCAACACCTTCTGCTTCTTTACATCTACGTTTACAGTGGTAAATATTAGAATTATCGTGCTCGCAAGGACGCAACTAAAGTTTTTATTATTAAATTATATAATGTAGCAGCTATTCTATGTAGTAAATTAAGTTGCAAAGTGTAGAATAATGTTGCATATTGATTTGAAAGTAAGTCTTTATATTCGGTAAACGTGATTTTACGGATATACATTTACAATTAGTCCAATAAGTATTTGTACTTTCATGATCAATAAAAGTTACTCGTTGATATTGAGTGACGCATTTCAGATTTCCCAATAAATTTGTTACTGTAAATGTAAACTTTATTTAGACGTACTTTAAAAAAAAGAGAGTAGTCACAAACCGAAATATACACTTGTACGGGTGCGAATACTTATGGGCCTAACTATACCACAAGATCTTTTATGAATTTTCGTTGAAGTTTCGAACTTTTATCTACAATACTAAAGTTAAATTATTTAACTTACTTCTGAACTTATGTGCTTATTAATCATATAAACAAAATTAATTTGTGACACATATACATACATATGTTACACACATATGTAGTCTGTAAGAGATATGTCCATCAAATAGCTAAATGGGAAAAAAATATTATTAAGTACTTGAAACCCCATAGTGTTCGAGCAACTATTTCTGTCGCGTTATCATATAATACGCCAACAACCTTCTTATTTACTGGTACTGTCTCCATTTTATCTAATTCCATGTGTGTTATTTGCACTACGTCTAAGTAATTTTCAATCGTTATTATATGAGCCATATATATAAGAAAAAGATAATTAATATTCCCCTGCGATTTAACCTCAACTGCAAACGAAAAAAATTGGATCCTTAAACATTATTAAACTTTGGACATCGATTAAATTCGATTTGACTTCGAACGTGCACGTGACTGGCAAATTTAACCGTAGCTTTAATGTTTGACGTTATAAATTTGCTGTTCCCTCTCATCCAACGATTTTACTTTATTTAAAGAATTGATCATTTTTACATTATTTTGCCCAATCGCCATCATTACTGATTATACAGTAACCCAAAACGTGAAGTGAATTTCTCAGGTGAAACACATGAACTCGACGTCCGTGGAGTTAGGTCACATAGCACATCCTGGCGTGGGACCAGCAACCAAAGAAGATTCCGTGGTGTACCATGCCTACTACCAGTGGGTGCCCTTCGTTCTGTTTTTTCAAGCGCTGCTCTTTTATATGCCTCACTACCTGTGGCGGAATCTCGAAGGTCAGTCCCACTATAATACCTTCCAGACGATCTTACATACCTTTCTAGGTATACAGCACGCGTGTTAACCGTCTCCTTTCAGCCAGTTGACTTTCCCTTTGACCGGAAACGAATTTCTTCAAAACCTGCTATTCTAACTGCAAGGAAAAGACTTGCTGTTAGAATGAAACTTTCCGTTTTCGTTGCGCAAAAAATTAATAAGTTAATTAAACATCATTTACAGGTGAGAATAAATGGTGTACGAAATTCAGGTGGAAACGCTGCATTGCGTTGCCTAAACCAAATACTTAATGACGGGAATAACGTAGGCTGACTTTTTAACTTTGCACCCTGATACTTTCTTACCCAGGGCATTCCAATGGATCCGTTTACGTAAAAGAAAAATGCAATTCCATTGAAAAAGCGGAAATGAATATACATTTTTTCAGGTGCGCCGGTGCACTGATAAAAAGAAGCTAAATCGTAGAAAAATAGACCTCCTTTTTAGTAATTCAAGTCATTTTTTTTATCTCTAACCAGACTCGAGACTATGACGCGTCCCAATTCCGTGACTCAGTCTTGTATAGCACATACATTTTTGCTTCTTCTTTATCTAATTCTTCTTTACACTTCTGTAGTTCTAATAGTTTTGTAAAATATTCGCAAACAAGATTAAATGTCTGTGGGTTTGTTACTAAACAGATTCTTTAAAATTTATATTCTTACGATAATCTGTAAGGTTTATTTGGACGTAGTGAAATTGTTTTTAAACGAGAGGAGTGGCAAATATCCGCAACCGCATTTAGGGGTCGGCCCGTGAGAAATGTTCGAACTTTTATGGCGGCTTTGAATGAACGAGGCAGATGGTAGTCCGAGGCTCCATGGACAGAATTGTACGGGGATGTCCCAATACCTTAAATTGCAGTTCCCGGAAGGTTTCATCAGTTTGGGCCGAATTTTTCCCACAAGCCTGTCCCAACGAAAGCGGTGCATGCTTGAAATCACGATTGTATCAAGAAAGCGCAGAATTATTAAAGATATATTCCATTGTTAAAATATAATAATTGCATGGTAATTGCGATAAAAATTGCAAATATGGTCATAGAATTATCGAAATAATTTATGCATATATTTTTTGAATATATATTAGAGCTTATATTTATATGTAGAGAGGGAGATAAAATTGAATATCAATGACGGAATATCGCGCAAAGGGTTGAAGCTATGGAAAAAATATTTCTACAAAAATTGTTTGACTCAAAGGGGCATATTAATTTGGTGTAGATAACTTTTTTGTAGGCGAAGTGTTGGGGTTAGATTTAAAAGGCAAGACAATCTTTTTAAATAGGGCCTTATATTTTTCTACATATAATGTTATAGTGGATCTTGGGACAAATTAAACTACCTGCAACAACGTATTATTCTGCTTAGTAAAACGATAAATTGTTGCGATTGAATTTGCGTCAACTTATGTTTGCACCGAAATGGTGGAAAAGAGTTAATTTCAAAAATTTTATATATATATGACATGTACATGTCTAACCGTGGATTGTACACGGACGTTAGTAATAACAAATATTCAAATGCGGAGCTTGCTTGCGTTGTTTGGTGATTTGTAATAACACAGAGTGTCTATAACTTCCCTGAGTTGCAACTGAATGAATACTTGCATCATTAACTATAGTACAATGTATGAATAATGCCTGCACACTGTATTCTTGTTCATTTCTATTCAAGATCTGATATTAGATCATAAGGCATGAAATGTTCATTTCTTTCAGTTAAAATGAATATTTATTTATTTATTTACATATTTAATTAAATTGCTTTGAACCAAATATGACTTACATTAAAACGAATGTATTTCTTATTTTTAATTAACATCACGTTATCAACCTTTGCAGTGCGAAAAAAATAGGCTGTCATTGGGAGACACTTTGAGTAGATCATAAAAGCAGTTTCGCAATGAACTCTTTTGTCGTCGTGCCGCTGAAAAAGCAGTCGGGAAATGATTTTCGTGCTCCATAAATCGCAATTTCTTCTAATTAACTTAACAAAAATTATTCCTCGCAACGTTAACTTAGCTTATTATATATATATTTCCCATTTGAACAAGTAATCTACGATACTAATTGTGCATAAAACGCTCTTGACCAAAATAATGCCTGGTAACCACAACAAACGGCACGAATTAACTGGACATTCCAATATATAATTCTATCGATAGTATTCTTCTAATTCTAAGCGCGATTCGACTAATAGGTCGAAGCGCAGAAGAAATCGAAGAAGTAAAATGGTAAATAGGATGGTTTGTTCACACAGGTGGTCGTCTAAAGGCAATGGTCTCTGGTCTGCACATGGCGTCATTGGCATTACACGAGACATCTTTAACAATCAAAGAAAGTGCAACGTGCAAGAAAGATATTACCGTTCCATCGAAGATGGACATCGACGAGAAAATACGACAGATCCGATATTCTTTCTTGAATCGTATCCATCTAAATCGTCCATGGGCATATTACATGGGTCTCTGTGAGGTTCTAAATTTCATCAATGTCCTAGTACAGATTTATTTGACCGATTGGTTCCTCGGTGGTGCTTTCCTCAACCTTGGCCAAGAGGTGGCAGAGAGTGGCCAGAATGGAAAAATGGATCAACTGGACATCGTGTTTCCCAAGGTATGAGTTTGTTGAAATTCTTGTCGGCGGGCATTATCGGATAAATTTTTGGAAGTTGTTAGAAATTGCGAGGAGGATATTTTAATTTCAACCATGAGAGGCGGCACTAGTAATACGGTGCCTTATTTGCTTTTTTGTTGATTTTTTTTTAATGAGACTATGTATTTCCTTCCTAATTATAAAGAAGGGTGAAACAAATCTAACCATGGTAATGGTAAAATAGTAAAACTAACTATTCTTGCTAGAACTGAATTACAATTTCTATGTTGAGTCAGTGCACGATGAAATTATACACGGTTTCTTATTGATAATTGAAAAGTGTCATGATTCGTAGAAATATTATGCATAGTTTCTGTGTATCTCATAGTCCGAAAAATGTTATTGCACAAGAATCACGTTCACTTATCTCTTTTACTTATAACGATGGATAAAAGTATTTCTATCTTGTTACTTGTTGACTTCACATTGCCGATATCTTTTGTCATTAATTGTAAGAAGAATATCGTATTTTTTTCTTGTAAATGATGTGCTTTATTAGTTCAGCACTCGATGAATAGAAGTTAAAAAGGAAGAGTGTGATGGACTAGAACAAAAAACATTGTGCTCCATCATCGCGAAATTGTTTTACAAAACAAGAAAATACTTTTCACATTGACACCAAGTGGGTATTCTACAGAAATAGTTTTTATATGGTTAAATGAATATTTCAACAACTGTGAATTGTAACTTCTTTATTTTGCAACGCTTACACGTTATATTTATATTCCATTTAAAAGAGTCTATTGAACATTCGTATATTTATATTTATATGCACGAGACGCTTCTTCCTTTCCCTTTTATTGAGCTATGCAATGTTA
The DNA here is from genome assembly GCA_948146005.1 of Nomada fucata. Classification (NCBI taxonomy): domain Eukaryota; kingdom Metazoa; phylum Arthropoda; class Insecta; order Hymenoptera; family Apidae; genus Nomada; species Nomada fucata. The sequence continues at coordinate 15,235,450 of OX411275.1, forward strand.
TGTAATATAGCATGAGCTATACCTGTTAAAGACTTAATATTTGGGGAATGCAAATTGACTTTTTTCCTGCTCTACTTTTTTGATAGAATACAGCTCCGTTCAGACAGTTTCATTTCATGTTTTTCCTTTTTTTCATTAATGGAATCGTATGTTTTCCATTGTACTTTAGTCAAATTCGTTGCACTTTTGCGTTGTGGAAGAGTGTTAAGGAAAGATATTTGGAGAAAGAACGTCACAGACCGAAGGGGATGCACATCCTTTGCCTTAAGGCTCGTACTTTATTCAATAAATTCCTATTGCTTCGCTGTGAAAAATTTGTTTTCAACTAATCTTGGCCTGTATAATATTGATGTCTATACAATTCATCTCACTCGTCACAATTCATATTCATTTAGCTACTCTTATTTATTTCATCTTAATATGCATCGTGGCACTTACCAAAGTGCAAATTCTTTCAGTTCAAATACACAGATATTGGAGATCGATAGAGTTGGAGCTGTAATATTTTCACACGATTTTACACGACGCTAATCGTATTAGCACGCAGTAATTGCTAACGAGATTACACGGGCCAATAATTAAAATCAACAAAACCAGAAACGTTTAAGAGGTCCACACAAAAGTCTTCGACCTCTCATCACACAGTAATTAAATATATCTCAATAATTAAAACCGACAAAACTCGTATCGTCTCACACATTTACAAAAACAAATCCTTGCAAACTGATAAGTACCATTGAATTCTGTATGCAATTAATAATTGATATTGTTTATTATTGCGTGCATCATTCATTAACGCAGATCCCATTATTTAAATCCGCGAAAAACTCGGAACATCTAACAAATACCTACAAGGCTCAAAAATGCTCGAAATTTTATCAACGAATAATAACAAATTCCCCATACACCTAATAAACATGAAATACGAACGTTTACTAGCAGCACTCAATTTACAGTGTCGGATCAAATCCAGTTTGAATTCGATGTTCGCAGGTGACTAAATGCACCTTCCACAAATACGGTCCATCGGGGACCATACAAAATCACGATGCGTTGTGCGTCATGGCGTTGAACATCATTAACGAGAAGATCTATATATTTCTATGGTATTGGTTCATCATTCTATCGGTGATAACTGGTTTGGGATTGGTTTGGAGAATGCTGACTATGTTGCTGCACGCCAGGTTACTACTATTTATGGTTTATATGTGTTCTACACCGTGTAGACTGTAACCCTTCCTGGAACATCTTTTCGTGGAACCTGTACGATCGACTCCGCCTTTGAATAGTTGACAATAGACTTTGAAAACTTCTGCGAATCGTCGATCTAGCGCTTAACAATCGCGAATCGCCGCCAATCAACATTTCGTGGAAGCTTTGAAAAATATACTATTGCATGTATCCTAGATGATAGCACAATTGAAATGATAGTAGCGATAATTATTTATGGATTAGTATACAATCAAAGTTGCGGTGCTAAGTTTGCTGGTATAGTTTACTTGTTTGTTGCGGAAATACGATTTACGAAATTCGTTGGTCTGTATACTGGATTAATATAAAGTTTTAATTAATTAATATAATATAATATTATAATATTAATTGCGGTCAAATGAAATAAGTAACGTGGCACGAAATGTTGATATTTTTGACGAACGACATATGTATATAATATCAGACATGCGTTCCGAGAAATCCCCATTGCAAATCTCATTACGGACCAGAAAACGTTCGCGTTAACAATGGGACATTTTTTCTGTTGTACACGTTACACGAATCGGAATTTCCAAGATAACATGTAATGTTATCTCGCAATTAAGTTCGCGAGATTGGGAACAGCATCTGTCAATAAATATATGTATACGTGGTTAAAGAAAAATCGAGTTGGCCACTGAATTTCGTTGTTCGCATTGAAATATCAGGCGAGTACAAAAGTAGCCCCGATGTTCAGAAATGTATTACTCAATGATTACTTATTACTTGTTACTAAAATAACTTCAGCCCTCGTCGTTCTGTACAAGAAGCTTTTTCAAGAAAAGTCAATCATTCTGTTTCGATTTCTGAAAATGTTAAATACCCGACACTGGGTGATACCGTTTCTAATCCCGGCTGCGCCATTGTTTAACAAATTTTTTCACGTCGATAGGAGCGTAATGTTCAACAAGGTCGTGTTCTCCATGGCTTCACCTGGGAAATATAATCCGTGGAACGTGCTCGCCGTCACCCACGAATGTCACTACGGGGACTGGGTGTTCCTCTATTATATAGCGAAGAACTTGGACAACTGTGTGTTCAAAGAGCTGTTGCAAAAACTGGGCGAGGATTTGCAGGAAAGACGTCAGATGCGAATGAAAAGTGGTCCTTCCCACGAGGAGAAACCGTTGACCAGCTGAATGTCAGCAGCAACTCGTGCTTGCATAAGTACTATAAGTATTTATAAGGTCACCTGGTTGGAAATGTAAGATTCGTTTTTAATATGATCACTGAACCGTGGCATTTATTAAACTACAGCTCAAAGGCGGAAATGTTAAGGGATAAATGAAAGAGAGATTGTTGTAAACTTTTATTGAGGGTCGATCGACGGAGACATTTATCAGTGTGAAGGGTGGAGTGTTTAATATATGTATAGGGAAAAACTGTTTTACAGTGCTGAATAAAGAACTGCAGCAATAATTGAAGGATGAAAAAAGCGCATACATGAATGGCTTAAATGCAATAATTTATTTTCTCAACGACGTGAGAAACGTTCTGTTTTTTGACTGTATTTTATGAAATTGTTGTCTAACGTGCTAAATATTCAAAAATAACTTGGAACTTTTCTACTAAATGACAGTGAAATTACTGCCCAGATATTTTATGTTACTGAATAGTAATAAATAAATTCAGCGTCGTAGGTGTCTTGCCTTATTCATATTTTATATAACAATTTTGAAGCTGCTGCAGCTGACTCCGTTCAAAGGCAGTATTTTTCAACATCGAACGCTAGGTTTAATCTTTTTTTCTTATTTAATAATTTAAACATTTAATAATTTAAATGTAACAAACAAGAGTTGCATAGGGTTAAAGTTGAACTATTATGTAATTATATATATCACGGGTACAGTTCCACAGTTTACTATAAGATTAATGGTTGCTCAATGTAGGTTACATATAACGTAGATTATGTATGTGTGTTTATCTTTATCCCGCAGTTCGAGGCGTGAATTATCTAATTCAATTCTCAGAGAACGAAAACCGTGAACTAGAAATTCAACGAAGCTACTGAATATGCTTATTGGCAGAAGTGCGGAAATTTTCCTGCACAATCTTTTAACTCGTTAAAAATATCAGGTTGTTGCATATGGAATTGTCGTATATTTTAATAAGCCTATCCGCATCTACGACTGTTTGAATAATCATTAATATCAATTGAAGTAAAGTCCATTCAATTTCATACACTCTGGTTATCGTGAAACAAAAAGATTGTTTATATTTATCTTTTAAAAGTTCGTCCTCAATGTTTTGAGATTTTCGTTTTTACCATTTGCTTTTAAGCACTTTTAACGTCTATTGTACTTCACAATTCATTACTCAGATTGATGTTTCTTGATTCAAATGTTTCATTATTTATATAATATAACTACTTTGAAATTGTGAATACAAAATACATCACACGCTTTTCACAACAAGTGATTTGGAAACTTCTTGTGCAGTTTAATGCAATAGCCACTTATTATTTGATAGCAGAAGTTTTTCAAAGATTCTTGCACGCTTGAGATGTTAGTCATTTTGCATGCAACAATTTTATAGTTGAGCGGATTGCAACAATTGATAGATTTACTTCAATTGAGATAGGAGCATTTTATTTAAATTAATTTTCACTCACAGTCACAGACAGTTTGTAATCATGAACAATACCTATTGTGAACGTCATTTACCGTACTTATGTTAGTATAGGTGTATCATTTTCATTCGTGGTTCCGAACAGTTAACGTGGACGAATAATATGCGGACGATAACATATAAATGTTATCGTCCCTATAGGAACCGCAAATTGTCGAATGTATGTACATGTTTCTTCTTCTCTCTGCGTTGTTATTTCGAGGAATACAGCGTTGCGAATACGAAATTCTCTATTGGCCGTATTCCGTAAAATACGTTCCAAACGAATAAAGATATATACTTTGTTTTTATAATAAGATGCAATAAGATATAAAAATTAATGACCGTTGGACACCTCCTTCTTCTCATTACTACCTTTAACTGCTTGTAATAATCGAGCTTGTGCTGTCCTATCTATCTAATCTATTTATAATCTATTGTACCCAACAAAATTATTATTGGCAAAGATCTAGCCATTTGATAATTCACAAGCATATTCCAGGTCTCTCGTCGTTATGCCTCGATCGCAGGTAAGTATATTATATTGAACTGACCTCTTCGGCTGGTCGACAATAGTTTGGATTATTAAATCGTTCAAGAGGTTGATTGGCTTTGCGACATGGTTCGTCGTCGAATTAGAGCATTTACAATCTACAGTAACAATCTACCGTGGGTGTAATAAAAGTATTCTTTTAGATTGGTGCAGAGGCAACGAATTCTTAATTACTGTCAAGGATTTCAGTGTTGTCGAAAATGATATTCAATGTAATGTTACTTGCAGAGTAGGGTTACTGAAATTTTCCCTATAAAAGCTACGTGCTTTCGGAAGCGACCTTTGGAAACACTATTTACTGTATCTTTATTGCCAAATTGTGTAGGTTTACCTATACACTTACTTCGCAATTTGAATCTTTCAATAGCAACAGCGGGTTGCACATTTATTTCACGTGTCTCCTGATGGGTTATCCCAAGAAGTGAAGTTCCATTGTAGTTTTCCGCAATTTTTCTTCGTTCAGTCTTTTGTGGAGAACGATCGTTTAGTGCCCTTATACCCTTATTCTACAATAGGCGTTAACTTTCTCGAGAAACCAATGTGCGCTCTCACCCTTGCCTTGGACTATTATTCCTGCAGCGTAGACAACGCGCCTACCTTGGCGACTTGGGGATGGTAAGATTTTATTGCTATGACCTTCAAGAATAAGTCTCAAGGGCAAGGAATCGCCTGCAGGTACTATGAATTTATGACGCGTCAATAAACGCGTTAGGGACAGGAACAAGGTATCCATAGGTCATATGGTGACCCTGTAACCCTTAACGTATGAATGGTTAGCATAGGTACATATAATATGATAGTTAATTAGTAATACAACTTGATCACCTTCATGGCTTATTGTGGATACGTTGCGAAAGGTTTCATTGCTTAAAGCAATTGCTGTCATTTTTCCAGACAGATAAATGTCAAGTGCTTAATAGAAACATTGGTATTATTATTTTCTACTTCGTAGTTGTGATGAGAATCTATTATGATTGCACCGATATTTTCCATACATTGATCGTACACGAAACATTAATCATTTATATATATGTTTATATTTTTAATTATCCGAAAGTACTGAAACAAAGGTTTTCTTTCCTTATTTGATATTTTACATTCTAATACACAAATGTCACACAAATGTCATTGCACATGTATATTATGCATAATTGATATTAAATAAGAAGGAGAATATCAGAATAATAAGCATCGTCAATTTTTCAAAGTTCGATTTTCCAGTGATTTTATGTTAAACGATAAAAAATATCCTGGAAATTCAAGGATGCTGGTCACTTCAGTAACGACTTCCTTCGTATTTATCTCAGTAATCGTAAATCTTGTTTTCATGGTGACAAGTTAGCCATCAATTTTTTAAACAACTGGCACTAAACTTTATTACATCGGTCTACATAGAAAATGGTAGTCAGAAGTTTCTTGAAAATTAAGATGACAGAGAGAACTTAAAATTATTATGCATGTCAGTGGTACTGATTTTAACAATCATTTTGCATTTATTAAAGTAGAGATTATTTTTAAGCACAGAACTATTGTCATGGTATTGTCATGATGTTCTTTTATTGAAATCATCGAAGATAATATATGTATATGATCAATTCCAGTGCACTGTATACGTAAAGTCGAACTTGAAATATTAAATATACTTTTTCATCACATAAGATGCATTGGTGTAATACGGATTTAATAAATTTCATAATAGTACAACATTTATGACTTTATTGTTTTATTAATATAATAGATATTGGAACCCAATAGAATTCGCATTAAAAAAATGATTATTGTCAACGTTTAAAAGATTTCCTCTTTTGCACAAATGTGTTATAATTATTTACTTATTTCGAAAGCTATTTCTCATTCTAATTTACAGCTCCAAACGTGTAATCTTATCGCCTCAATTACATAATACGTACATCCATGCGCTTCAAGAGTGATACTGCCAATTTATTAAATGCTACAATGTACATATTATGTCGGAAAACAGTCGTATCATCCGCGTTAACGGAAGAAATTGATTATACAACTATGTGCCAGCTCGTTATCGGTGTTGGTGTTGAAGAAATATTTGAGCTTGCCCTCAAAAATGTGGAATCGCAATTAATGTGCTTATGAATGATACCAAGCAAGAACGAGATATAGGAGAATAGATATGTACGTTTTCAGTAAACAGATGTATCCAGTTTTGTCAAATAATTTATTTTAAATTACATAAATATGTATACATGTACAACGAGGGACTAATGTATTCTCACAGGTAGAAGTAGTTCAGGACTAAACTAACTAAGATAGAAACAAAATATATATACATATATATGTACCGTATACATATATATCACGTGCACCAAGTAGAAAAAATGTAATAGACATTAATTTTAAACCTCAATGCAATACAAATAAACTAATTCCATTATTTTTTATTAATAAATGCTATGCGTATGGTAGGCAATAAATACTATAATAATATCAAGATACTGCCGGAAGTACATAGGTCCGAAGCCGAAAGTCACGAACCAAGATAAATGAATAAAAAGAGTAAAAATATTAAATTGAAACTTGCATATCATTTAGACGGAAGCAATGTATAACTTATAACCTTTCATTATCTTTATTTATTACTAACACCCCTGCGCTATCGTATGCACGATATCGTTTATAAATTCTCACTCTAGAACGTCACGTTGAATAGAGTTACATACGTACAGTGGTGCACCATAATGGAAATAAAAATGCAGGAAGGTTATTGTTTGTCACGGTCGACGTTAAAGCACAGATTAATCAAGCGATATCGAATAATGGATCGAGTGATAAGATACGAAATGATATTACGAGATCTTTGTTCGTCCCGTTCGCGTGGGAGGAAGAATTATGGTAGCCGGAAAACGATCTGTACTATGTTCTCTCTCACAACCGGGAAATGACGCTTGCCTGTAGGAAAGAGGAACATACATGTCAGGAAGGTTCTTTGACGATGACACACTCCTGCACTCGATGCAACTGCTCCAATAATAATTTGAATCTGACACAATTTGAATTGCCTTTGCCCTGTGCAGAACTCAAACGTTACATTCCAGTCATATTTGACAATTGTGACTTTATATTTTTATACTTTATTGATGTATATGTTATTCGGGATTGTCCATTTTCATATAATAAACAAGTACATGCGTTTGACACGAAGAAATATTTCCATTTCTATGGATCTTACTAATAATGCCAGTAATGATGATGATGGTAATAATGAGAATTTAACGCAATGCATCGAGCGGCAATTAGTGCATGAAAGTGAAATCAATCGTGCCAATTACTTTCCATACTATCTCTCTGCTCATCCTTATTTGTCAATTGCTCAAGCGATAATACACTCTTACGCGAACAAACGATGTAGGTCCGAAGCTGCAACTTAGTTCTATTATCTTCGCCATGATTGATTTCAGTAATGTCAAATGCAAAGCCACGCTCATCTAAACGTCTGCAAACCTATAATATAATTACGAAAATGTTATTTTGCATCACAAAGGAATACGTTTTTACACTTCGTGTAGAACAGTGCAGTTCAGTTCCGTGGTTTAAAAATCCAAAAAATTGCGCAAGGGTTTCTTGGGAGTATGAAAGCACGGTGTGCGTTGTATAATTATCTGCCGACCGAATTTTCCGAACCATGAAACCTTTGGCAATGCACTATGCATACCTACCCCAAACCTGCCATCAAATCTTCATTTCCCTGGCGTTGCGAAACTTACCTTAACTCTTTCGTTCCACTGTCGCAATATATAACGTACAGGGTGGTACAAATCTTATGATACAAGGACATATTCACTGAAAATATTAATTCTCCTGTTCGCTTAAGGCAAAAGACAAATTCGATTTTCCTAATATTCTGTCCGTGCTGTAACCCCTTAAGAAAATTCTTCTTTGGACAATACTTGACAATTATTCGAGGTACGCGAGATTCGCAGTGCAACAACATTAATTCATTCATCTTCTCGTTTAGCGATATCAATCCTATTCAGCAAACGTAATTTTGAATTTCGTCCCCGCGTTTCATACGATCAATTTCACGAGCCAGGTTTCATCGGGCGATCATCTCAGAAACGCCCGATCGAACTTAACCGTTGCTCTGCTCGTTGCGTTGTTTCCATGCGAAACTTTTACCGAAACCTGATCGAATATTACGGCAAATGAACCGCACGATATCGTTCGTACTCGTGTCAGGGCACGTGCATGAACTTTCAGAAAACCAGTCAGAGGCTGACTCACGACGCGAGCGCCGGGACGACAAACATATCGCGCTCCCGCTCGGAGGACCTGTCACTTTCGTTCGTCAGTTCAAAGGAATTCTCGACGTGGAGATTTCCATCGGTGAACAAAGAGAGAGAAAAAGATAGGGAACGATGTGGGGAGCGAGAGAGCGGCAGGCAGAAACGAAGAGGGAGATAAACTTGAATTTTCGCGATGGAGAACAGCTACAAGAACAAGAACCCGTTACAAAGTTGCTTATTCGTGGCGGCGAATATTTTCAGAACGCTACGTTATTTCGTTTTTATCTCGTTTGCACTTCACGATGTTATTAAGGGCAAGGCCTCGACGCGACTTGACAAAAAGATGCAGGGGCAAATGATACAGTGGTTGGTCGTTTAGGTACGAGGATCGCACGCGCATTCAATAATAAATTTTAATTTAGTCAAATTCCGAAGGGAATCAGCATAAACGGCTTTTAAATGTCTCCGATAGTCTCAAGGTAAATTGAAATTTATCAAGAACGGTCGAGGTTTTAGCAAACTGTGCAGAAAATATATAGGGAAACACGAAACACCAAAAACAAGTACAAAAGAGATGATTTAATGTGAGTTTGTTTCAATAGAAATTTATAGTGGCTCATGGTGCTGTGATATCAAAACCGAAAGTCGTATGGAATAACATATCTCATATTATAGTTATTATAACTAAATACTTTCGTTGTTTCTACTCACACTTTGCGAATCGTTGCCCTTATTTTACCAGACACATACACATTATAGGTCTAAGGTGTCTGGGCACTAAAAATACTAATACTAAAAATATTTAATATTAAACCACCCGTGAAAGGTTCATAAATTAGCAACTTTTAGTTTATGATTTCTTTATTCCACGAGACAGTGATATTGTTTTCTCCTTGTGCCTCTTAATCTTGATACCATATATATCTATAAAGTGTCCTAACATTTTTTAGCATCGTAGCATGTGATTTGTGTACTTCTTGAATTCATTTGATGCATATTTAACTAAATGCAAACGAATAAGATCCACAATTGAAGAGTGGCATAAATCCAAAATTACAAGGAATGTGTTCACTCTATAGAAATATGTAGTAGAGTATTAAGAATACATCTTTCATTTGCCTATTTAACTTACCTGTATTTTTTCATGTTGATAAAAAATAAGAATCGATGTTACACTGTAGGTAAATCGATTGTATAAAATGTGAACTAAGAAAAGGGTGTCAATCCGCTTGTCAACTAGGAGGGGCTCGAATGTTGGTCACTCGAACGATTCAGTGTGCAATTGAATTCTCAACAAAATTTGTCTCGCGTTACATCTGATCTCGTCGATTCGATTAATACGTACAACAATTTCTCAGTGCATTCATCAGAGGCATACTTGGCAGTCGGTACTGGTGGCAATGGGTAAAATATTCCGAGAACGTTCGAGAGACAAAGGGGGCAAGCGACGAATAAGAATCCAACGTGTATTTCGTCCAGTATGTACATTGTGCTCTTCGTGACGTGATTTCGAACGACCAGTCGTAGTATTTACAATAAAGAAGCGCACGTTTTGTGAAAAATAATTGATTCGAGGCAACGCTTCTCTTCGACATCTTAAGAATTGACTCAGGTTGATGTTTTATTTTATCAGCCGAAGTGTGCGCCCCCCCCCCCAGCCACACGCATCCCAAGCTCCCGCATGCCTACCAAATCCAAAGTCCCTTTGAGTTCGTTAACCCTTCCATCCGGGTTTTATCGGAATTTGAAATATATCTTTCTTACAAATCGCAAGACTGTCTGTTTTATGATTGCCATTAACTGTCGGCGGGAGTGAATCGATACTACCATTAAAATCGTCAAAAGAACGACAATTTTTGTTGTTCTGGTTCGTCGAATAGCTTATCGTTTTCTCACTTTTCCGTAAATCACATAGTTATCTGTAATGTTCAATCAATTAATATTCGAACACCGTGTCGCTCGAATGCTCTCGTTGCTCGCTGCATGTCTTCACATTGCACGCTACGTATTTCGTTCCCGTATAGTTAGAGAAGACGCGACACGACGTTTGAAACGACGAGTAAACAACCGCGCCGTTATATCGAGATCCTCGATTTATTCATTGTGTGTCTTTCATATTGGCGTGGCCGTAGTGAGCCTTTAGGGGCCACGTGTGCATGGATAATGAGGTTAACGTGGAGCTATCAAGTAAGATATTTACGCACCGACACGCTCGATCAAATGTGAACAAGTGTGGCCGTGCGTGTCTGTACACTTGGCGACAAAAGTTTACGGAACAAGTCGATTGCACGTAATCCAGTAAACATTCGTCAGTGAACGTCGGGGAGAAATTAACGTGACAGACTGTGCGATAGGGACTAAAATTATTTCGAATATATTGTGTATCGGTAACAGAAACATTATGAAACGTATGTTGCTTGATTTCCGATGGCGAACGATTGCACAAAAGGTCCAGCACTTCGATTCTTTCTATCTAAACCGATTAAACAATGGCTTTATTTGCTGGTCATTTTTACTCGAAAGGAAACTTGAGGGAAATCTCGACTTCGATTGAGATAATTTCTATTTTCTCCCTTGTATCGGAGGAAATTGATCATTTTATCCGCAACGATCGCGTGTCGTCGAGCGGGCTATAATGTGCCATCTAGTAGCAATTTCTTTCTTTCTCTCGACGGTGGGTTGTCGGAGATTTCAATGCCGTCGTCTACGCGCATAGCGTGTACACGTCTTCGAGAATATCGTCGCGAACGATGTGCTATATTTTTGGTGGTCCACAGCAGGATGGCAAATATTTAGACGATTCTACGCTCTGATTCGATATTAAATAATGCGATGAAAAGATGACAGTAGGTTGTACAGGGAATACACGAGATGGGGCTCGTTTGTATCGACGCAAAAATGAAAGTATGCTTGGAACCCTTTGCAAAATCCGTCCACCCACAAGAAATAGAATCTCCGTAATGTTTCGTGATCCCCTTGGCACTTTGTACACCGTGTGCAAAATAAAATTTGTACTTGTCTGTAAAAGATAAGGGAGATTTTACGTATGGTAAAAGTTATTGCTTCGCTATGTATATTTAATTATACCGCATCCGCCAATGTTATGGTCGCTTTATAAGAAACGGCGATGTTTGTCTAAGGCAAGACTGAATTTTTACCCACGGGGGTAACTAACTTACGAAATTAAGTTACGGAGGCATGCTTGAAAGAAGGTATACGTAGTTCTTTCTTTATCGAACGGGACACTATCTGGAAAAATGTGTTTTAGGAGATATGTACATATAATGTACAATATATGACATGATTAATCATGACATGATTAAAGTTGAATTCCGTCTCGTCGTTAGAAACAAAAACGAAAATATCACTATTATGAAAAGGCAAAAATTCAGTTCAAACCCATTGAGAAACATTGTTCGGCAAGATTGGGGAGACTTAATGAACATTCAGTTCGAGATTACTATTCCTTAACTTATTTCGTTTGGTATTAAGCAAATATGGGGACCAGTTTCAAGTACATAGTACTATATTTCACTGAGTACCTCAAACAGTGATATTTACAAGGCTGAATGTTTCAAACTGTTGACGATAGATGTGTATGTATAAGTATACCTTTATGCAGACCCTTTCCAAGTGATTTACAAGAGTTTTTTTGTCCTCGTTATTAGATAACGAACAAGTTGAAGCTCGTGAATAGTATAGCACATTGGTTACGTTATCATTCACTCTTCACACATTATCAATCTCTTCCGGATGTCTGCCCCGCTATAGGACAGGAAAAATATTTTTCCGTTACAAGTTTCGTTCATATTCGACAAACACATATATGTATATCTATTTCTCCAAGGAACGTTTGAGTTAAAAACAGCTTGCAATTAATTCTCACGTTACAGATTTGCGGCACCGAATTATCTAAATAATCTACAACCTTAAATCCCTCCTTAATTTATATTAACATTATTTGCAATCACTTGAAGGGGAAGATCCATTAAAATTAGTCTACGGTTGCGTTCATTCTGAAAACTATTGGACTATTGTCACTATACATGTCCTTCTTCAAACAATCGCCCCAATACTCTTCTTACCGTTGTCGCCGAATTGTACATGGCGCAACCTGTAACTAACTCAGAAGCTTACAAAACCCCGGGGAACATTGCGACGCGTGGAAAAACTTAACTCACTGTTCGAGGAAGGGTGTAAAGAAACAAATGTAAGCTAACACTGTTACAAAACAGGTCAATGACCACGCGATCTCTTTCATAACGAGTAACGCGTGTATTTTCCCAACTCTACCAGATGAAAAGAATTGCCGACGAATCTACGCAAAAAGTAACACCTTGAAGCAAACCCATTGTACAAGCAAAACGAATTCACCCGCGACACCACGAAGCCGATCAATTACATCCTACAGGTGTTCCATCGATGGCGAATTATTTTATTCCCGTTTAAAACGTAGCTATATTTTATTAACGAATTACATGCGGTAGATAACAATACCGAGACTATCTCAATAAGTATCTTTTAACAGAATTTTGAATATACCCCGGCGAACTGTTCAGACGTTGTTCGAAAACGGAAATTCCAAGAACACGGGTTGCCAAGCATCTAATATGTGCATATACTATAGGTACACCTGATTACATTGATCCAATTGCTCATTTATTCACGTTTCTCAATGCACGTCACGCGTACAATACGGACCAGACGGTTTATTCAGAGAAATTACAAGAACCAGACGCGAGCAGGGCCGACATACATTCGTCACAATTGACACGATTGACCTGCAGCGGTTCTCAACCGGACGCCCACCATTAAAACCGGTTTGACAGGGTTCAAGAGTATACATAGGCTCCAAAGATGGGTGTACGTCTCGCATCTTCTTGTGAACGCGAAGTAAGAGGCAGCTCAGATGCTGGTTTCCAAGGAGTTCCAACGGAACAGATTCATACCGCGTTTAAAATGTACACAGAACGTCCGAGAAAATGTTGAAACGTTGAAAATTCTTGGACACGAGTTTCATATTCGACATCTGCAAAGAAAGAAGATAATTATGTGAAATTGTATATGTATAGTATACTTGTCTGATAGAATTGCGATTGCACATACTCGGTTACAGAAAAATCCGGAGATTCGTCAATACGATTAAACCTGCATGAATAAAAGTCCGATTTTAATTTTTTTTCCACTTGGTCGAACGTTCATGTAGAATGTAGAATAAGTCGAATGTTATTCGTTGGAAGGGTATAGTGTCTACAACGAATCACAGAAGTATTCGTATTCTTTTAACAATTTAAGTCAGCAAAGAAATAAGGAGTAAGTCAGATGTACCAAATTTTCTATTCAATTGAAGGTATAGCGTAATAATTAAATGTGCAACTTTTGCACAGAGGAACAATTCATAAAGGTGCAGTGATTAAAAATACTATAAAAAGAAGCATTGGAGAATGTCTATTTGCATAAAACCTCGACGCCTATCTATATTTAAACATCATGCAAATGGAAATTTAAATATATTGTCGCAGATTTAAGGTCCGAAAATTATTCGTATTATAGTATTAATAGAAGTTCTGTAAGTATATACACCTGCTGTCCAAATATTTGGAATTTTATTCTTTCAACTATTTCGGGTCACATAGCGAAGCGTATTTAACACTAGTACGTGACATCGCAATGCCAGAAGCAGACGGGGTTGAAAATAGGTCGAGAAGTCAATTTTCCGATTAAATTCAATAATTGAAGGGCTGCGAATACGTCTGTGAACCATTGTACATTTGTTCGTGGAATCAGATTTTTACCTATGCTACAATCGGGGAAACTCTGTTCCAATCGAAAGAAGCGTCTAGTGTTTATAGTGGGAATCAAATTAACATTCGCGCGGGTGGCACAGTGGTGTAAAATCGTATTTACAGATTGCAAAGCCACAAGAGCGAGTCGACGATTCGGTATGTAATTAAAAATAGAAAATCCAACAGAATTATCATATAAAAGCGAAATACGTATAGGAGCTTCAAGGAAACTAAAAACCTTTATTCATTGGATGTTCAAAGTGTTGATCGCCCACATTGATACATTTCTGCGTGCGACAAGTGAATGCTTGAATTGCATTATTTCAATTCCAATGTCATTTTAACCGTTGATTATTGCTTTAATTTGTTTCGGATTTTTATTTTGACTCCCATGGTAGCTTTAATACACACTACGCCTCGTACGTAACGATCTAAATATTCGATTCGTTCGAAATGATATTATAAAATTCATAACAACGTGTTATTCAAAAAATTCACAAAGAAATGTTATCTACGTGCATATTTTGCTAAACATCTACGGATTTTTCTCTTCCTATCAGAGAGATTCAATATTCATTTGTTGCACACAATTCATGACGTTCTATTACCTACTGGATTTCCAATCCCAATATTTTATCCAAAGAATTCTACCACAGTACGTTTCTTACGTGCATTCTGAACATTTCCGTATAAAATTCATTTACACAATTTTCCAATCAAGCACATGGAATATTCTTATATAACAGTTATAATTTTCTATTCAGAGCACATCGATTGCACTTTTATTTTACAGTTTACGTTTTTCAGGTTCTCAGAATAATATATTTTTCCGAATTTATCGTGGTTCAGCAAATTGGGCGAGTACCGGTGGTCAATTTAGAATTTCAAACGACGTTACGTAAAACAAGTAGTCAGAAAACGACTCGTGATTACTTGATTTCTGAAAGATGCCGGAGGAAACGGCGTTTAAGCCGTAACACATCCTGGTCAAACGATCAGTTGCGAACAATGAATAACAGAATAACGGGGAATTATGCAACAGTGAAGGTTTTACGATTTTAAATAGGTTGACAATATTAGTCAATGTTGTTGGCAATTAGAAATGCTAAATTCATTACAAAAATAATGAAAGATGTATTTCTCATTTTAAAACATGGCTTTTGATATCAGGAGTAGTGTAATTATTGAATAATGAGAGTGACAACTTCTTTTTTCCTTAGATTTAAAATCATGGCAATTATGTTGGTAAAATCAGATATATAAATTTTTTTTATTAATTATACAACAGTGTTATAGCTGCCGATTCGTTTGTTACACATGATAACAATAGCGTTTCCTGCCAATTGCACTGTTACAATATTTGATATTAATTCAATTTTATAATATACAAAATTTTAAAAACTGGTCAGTTTAATTAGAATATTATACCATCAAACGTCGCTTATTATTATGTATTGATGTACTCGAAAACATAATAGCGTTTCTTAATTGCCGTAAGCGCATCATGCATCCCCAAATCACAAAAAAATTAAAAGTTGAACACAGAAAATGGGATACATAAGTTAATGAAATAATGAAAACAAGAACGAGACGACGATAAAAAAAATGGCATAAATTAATTCGCATTACATATTGGGCTAAGCTTTCCTCCAGTGTTGAAAATAATTGTACAAGACAAAGTTGCACAGAAAATTACTAAGCCATGTAATAATCAAAATAAGAGCAAACAACCGTTAAACGAAAATAAATAAATCGTGATATATGAATCCCTGAATTAACCAGTATATTGTTTCTTATGTTACTGATAAAGTAAGAGCCGATTGCGCATCGTAGGCAAAACGATTGTGCAAGATATTACACGGAAGTGCAATTTACACAATACCAACAATAAGGAAAGGGGCCTGATTCACTTGTCAACCGAGGGGCCCATGCGAAAGAACGAGAACGAAAACTAAACTGGGACGATGAAAATGTTCGAAGCCGTGCAGCACCAAAGCACCTTCCAACGCGATCGAACACATAATATCGAATGGCGGTCACGGTTTTTTAACAGACCACAGGTGACGAGGAGGCCGGTGAGATTTATCGCGGACGGTGCCCGTTAAACCTGTTCAGTCCGGGGACCGAAGAAGAAAGAGCAATTTTTCGTCGACGAAACGAGCGATTGTCGTCGACCATAAATGAACTCTAATTAAGATAATTGCGACTAAGGACGCGTATAAAGCAAGCGGCAACTGCGGGGAACGAGCATTAAACTTCAGCATAATATCGTACGCTGTATTAGGTGGCCTGCGAGCCTCGCATCGAGTATCGATAGACGTGTACGCTGGATACCAACTGCCCGACCTCTCTAATTCTCCTTCAATTTTTCTATCAGGTCCTGGTTTAATATTTTCTCCGAGTTTTGACTTTTTCTGTCGGATGTGTCGGGGTCGTTGTATCTCTATCGCATTGCTGCACGCGAAGTGATCGCTTACAGTTCAAAATTTCTACTCGATGTACATAGAGTTCTGTTTGCGATCGAGTTATCGATGCCCGTTTATTAGTGCGGCAATATTTCTGTAATATTTGTGGGTCAGAACGACGCTGTCCGTGTTCGACGCGCAAGCCGAGCAGTTTAAAACGTTTTAAGCAAATTAAAATAACCAAGTGATCTTGAACAATTGTTTCGTTAGCGAGCATTTAAACGGTGGCCGCAACATGATCACTTTATCGCAGGCCTTAATTACTTTTTTCTGTTTGGGCTAGAACGTTTGGTTCAACGTGCAATTGGGATCTAGTGCGAAAAGGGAGGTTTAAGGCGATTATTGTAATGGATCGACTGTTTTAGAATATGTTGCTATTACGTAAAAAAAAAAGGTATTATATTATATAAAAGGAAACAGTTTCTGCTTCGCGGTGTTTCAATTTTTTTTTCTTAACATCGCACGTTTGCGCGACGGATTCTATACCATTCCTAAACGCAATCTGCGATGCCTTGACCGAGTTTTACACAACGAAACTATAATGTGAGATGATATTATTCAATAGGTAGTTTGCGAAGAGGTCACTTTTTTACTCCGGCGATAAGATATTAAGAGAAGCAACGACGTATATCACCCTCGAGATTCACCGAAGCTTGCACAATTCCTATGAAATGTAGGTAAAGGATTTCGTTCTTCTGCCTTTGCAGTCCATAGAATCACGCAAAAGTTAAAATGACGACAAATGAATTTCGCGCGACCGATGTCAATAATATCGATTGAAATCGTCACGTATTCACTAAACAAACAGTGTTGTACAGCGTTCGATAGAATTACTACATTGTGAGTTGCTAAAACGCAGGGGAAATAGTACTCGAATGATCGATCTCAACAACAGTTGATCAATCGAAACAATGACTTAATGAAAAAGCGTTCAATTACTGCTCTGATGAACAGCAAAGTTCTGTTGCTGTACTTTACCCGATCGCATGCTGTTCAAGCGTTGAAAAAAGTAATCCGCAGCTTCGGCAATATCTAGGAAAATTCTCCATCACGCAATCTACTCGCCACATTTCATTTCGCGCGATTACCACTCGCTTGGATCGTTACAATTACTTGTCGAGTTAATAACTTGTGTTGTTCATGATATCCATTTACATATTAACTCACTCGCTGTCAACTACGAGATAGCTGTTTTCTTTCAAATACACTTCTGTCACCCAAGACGACTTCATTTTTTTGGCAGTGAATGGATCAAGCACATTTTATTCATTCTAATAATTACATTTATGAATTGATTGAAAGAATCGTTGCCCCTAATGTTACGTGCGAAACCTCATTTGGCTAACAACAATTTTCGAATTCGATTGTCCAGAATACGAAAGCATTGCACCCACAGTATTCATTTTACATTTTCAACGGACTTGGAATAACCACTGGCCGAATCGTATCCGTTTCTTATGATAAATTTACAATTGCGAAAGCAATATTCGTTTCAGTCAATGAAAACTATGATACTTCGATTTCCTTTTTATATCGGTACAAAAGCGACGAAAAGATGAAAACACGTTTACCTACCTGGTTTACACAGATACGTTCCTTATACATTTCGGGATTGTGTGAAAAATATAAAATGTATAAAAATGTACCAAAATAACGAAGAATGAGTTTACTATAGAAATAATAAATTGCATATCGGGTGTATGTACTTGTTTTATTGTCCAATTTAACTTCCGCGGTGTTTCGTGTATGTTAATACGATATAGGAGACAATTTTATATCGGAGGCGAAGGGACTGCGTAAAGTACATGTAACATGAAAGTTCATATTTCGCATCTTGTCGATTCAAGGGGCTCCTTTGTATCCGGAAAGTCGATGCCACTGTAAGTCCAGCACTATGGCCTACCGTGAATCCTGGTCACCCAACACTCTTTCCGCGATTTCGTTCTCCTTATAACTTGATCAATTAATTTAAAAATGCCCGAACACTTTTCGGTGAAGACGCTACCCCTGTGTGTCCAGACCTTTCAATACTCAGTAAAAGTCTGTTTTCAATCATTCCACCCCCAGCCCCTCAAATTTTCAACCCATCTACAAATCCCTCGGTTGCGTCGCGTCGACGACGTCGTTTAATTAAGTTAATTAAAGCCCAGTTGTATTGCTGTTTCCTTCGAATAGAAATCGATCGAACCCGTCGAATAATAGAAACCTGCCCTATTTCCGTTTTTCCCGTCTCTCTCCATTTCTACTTTTCCCCGTTTCTATCGTGTCACACGTGCGACATACACCTGCACGGGCATGGCCACGAGAATCGGACCGGTTGTATGTAGTACAGTGTCGAGAAACCGAGATGTCGGTGGATCGTGCGATATCGCGTTGCGGTGCGTCTGGACAAAAGCT
Organism: Nomada fucata; assembly: GCA_948146005.1. Classification (NCBI taxonomy): domain Eukaryota; kingdom Metazoa; phylum Arthropoda; class Insecta; order Hymenoptera; family Apidae; genus Nomada; species Nomada fucata. Next base: position 15,254,765 of record OX411275.1, read on the forward strand.
TGGGTTACATCACGCTGCACATTTGGACCAGCGACCAGTTGCAGGTTGCAACGAAAATGAGACCACGACCGCGACGCGACGTGGGCGAGCAGTGTAGTTTACGGGCACAGAGTCGTGCAGAAAAAGAACAATGACGTCAAGCATTAACGACAAAATATATTATTCTGTTGTTCGTCGACAGAATTTTTGTCGCTCCCGGTTCACGATGCAACATTGGTAGGAGAGTGCAGCTGTGTGAATATAAAAAATTGTACATTATTTACAGACAAACAATACATTGGGGGCGAATGCGTGATCCCGGGGTATTTAAAATATCGTTGCAAAAGTACCCCTTTTTTCCGCGAATTGGGCGAAGATTGAGTCGTTCATGAATACTGATGGTACGAGTGAATTGGAATGAAAGATGAAATACCTATTATGGCTACATAAAAGAATGGTCGTCTCTCGTTAGGACATTTTCATTGATAATTCAGTGGTAGAAAAAATGAGCAATCAAAGCAATTCCCCTTTTGCCACTTTTTTTTAAATGCTGGTATACAAAGAAAGTTAGTACGATAGGACCAATGAAACAACACTGGTATTCTTTTTGCGAATAATGATTAATACACTAAGAAACTAGTAAAAAATAGAGATTGCGGGAATACATATATTTCTGTAACTTTTTATTACGATACGAATTACAAATGTCTACTGTTGATGAGTTACAAATTTAAAGGGGAAAATTATAGGAGTCCCGGGTAGAAGGAGTTAAAGGATAATATGTAGGTTTTAGTTTCAACTTTTTTCGTAGTTGTTATCTTTATAGTGTTTTGTTATGTTTAGAAGTTTAATATTCGTGTTATATTGCGTTCTGATGGTACAATATGTATAATATAATTATTTTGTATAAGAGTTTGGGGAATGCAGATACAAATACAGTAATTAACGATTGAACATAATTGTACAAATTTTCTAGTCTATATGCAAGCGAATCAAATTGCATGAACTTCATCAGTCTAGTTATCACTCCAAATCAAGAAATTTCATTCATTCCATTGGCACATTTTCCCTAATAACAAGTATAAGAAAACAGGAGGCACATTGAAAGTTCCAGATATCTGTTAACGAAGGCTTATGATTTCCGTTCAACGTCGAAGAATCAAACCTTTTACCTTTGCAAAACTTAGGAAGTCAAAGGATGAATTTGCCATTTTTATTCTTGGCCTACTTAAAAAGTCTTTGTCTCGAGGAATTCTATCTATACAGTACATCAAATAGGACTTGATCGTCGGCTTCATTAAATAGTTGAATAGGGTCAAATTGAAAGTATCTAGGCCCATCACAAGTTCTCGAGGACCACGCAATAATTAATTTCATTTTAGATCCGTGGGAAATACGTATGATAGTTGCAAAGAGGCATTGACATCTTTAACTGTTGTGCCCTATTTGGTGCCAATACTTTCATTAAAAGCATCCGTCGCAGCCACACATTTTGTACACAATATAATTAACAACCTGTAGGCCCTGTTTAATCGTTTGAGCAAAATTCTTGGATTCTCGGATGAAGGAACTTTCGAAATTCTCTAATTAGCAAGCATTCGAGGTAAAGTTTCCTTGCTTCGAAGAATTATGTAGATGTGAGAAATGAATAATTCTAGAAAAATATAGCGCGACGTAAAAATATAATTTCTTGACGCGTGCAACTGCTCTGCAACCTTGCAACGTTAATCGTAGAGATCCAGAAAGTCGCATACAGTGAGCAGCTTTTGCTAACAGCACAAACTCTTAATATTGTGGTAATCTGTAAAATTCAATTCATTAATTAGCGATTGGTTTCATTAAAAAATTGGTACAAGGATAGGTGGTCGTTTGAATAACGTTATCAGCTTCTACATTGCAGCACCGAGTTCACGGAACAATGAGGTGTACACATTCACTTAATTCAAGGAAGTGCAAGACACTAAAATATGTCCAATATTTATTTAATCTACCAAGTCATTGTTTAGTCTTGCGGGTATTCATCAGATTAGACAGCTCAATCTCGGAGTCAGTCGTTTTGGCAAAACCACCCCGCGTTCATCGTGCCAGTCACTCGTCACGAACATCCAACAGCGAAGGAAATTCTTTTCGACGTGTATTAACTGCCTGCCAGTACCTAGAAAAATTCCGCGACAACCGCTGAAAATAAACGGGTCCCTCGAAGAGTACAGCGGCTTACTTAACACACATAAGCTGATGTGCCACGTCTCTCGTGATGCAAAACTCAATCTCCAACGAGGCTATGGTCAGCAACAGTAGCAGCCTGTATTCACGATGAACGACGATGGCCACAGAAAGAAAACGAATCACGAATGAACAAGTGAAGTACGGAGTGAAAAAGTCAAGGATACGAGAGAAAGCGGTTTTCGCAGAATGTGGCGAGTCTCGAGTCTACTGCGGCATGAAAACGTTAAGAAAGAATTGCATATCGTGCCCGTACTGCACCCCACGAAGTACCCTACGGTTCACGGGAAACGTACTTCAACTTTTCCACCAATTTTTAGTAACTGCTACGCGACAATACTGCGACACATTCACGAAAATTAATGTTAATCTAACGACACATTCCAGCTGCATTAAAAGTTTACTTTACCTACCGACACCATATCTTACCTTACCGATAAATATTTACTGTACAATCAATTTCGTTTTTTATTCATTTTAGTTTGCAGTGTTTCGCTGCCCATTATTTTACCGTCAAACAATTGAACATTTATCTGTCGTGTCAGATTTGCCTCAACCTCTAAATTCATATATGACAAATGTCAGATGGTATTATCTTCAATAAATTCATTAATCAGAAAGAACTTGAGGTATGTTCATCGAATTCTTCATAAATATCTACGTATGCACCAGACTGAAGTGTTCATTATCAAAGTTAATCGACACGTGAGGCGACAGATTTGTTGTTTAATTTAAAATTGCAGCATTTAACGTATTTCCGGATTGAATAAATTAGTCGGAACCAAAAATACTTTTAATACTGACTACAGACAGTGCTTGTGTGACAGCCTGCAGCACTGGCATTGTGGCATTGTGTCACTAGGAATGCAAGGATAAGTTTGCTTGTAACGGAATCACATTTACCTGTTACCTGTTCCCGGCTACACTTAACCGTTATACATGATAGGGGCTTGTCATGTGAAAGGAATTTTGGAAATCGCGTCGAGTCACATTACGACACTGGTCGGTAAGTTTTCGTGGTCTAAGCAAAGGTTCATGTACCTTTGAGCTCCTACATGCGTATCGCGATGGAACCTTGCAAGCACAAATAATTCTGCCTTTGTTGCATGCATTGGAAGTGAAGCTTAATTAAAATATGGCATTAAAATGTTGTTCCAAATGTACCAGCAAAAACAGGAAACGTTATGTTCTTATTACATTAGATTATTTCTCCTCTCGAAATCATGAAGCTTCCATTTAAAACATTTGCTGATGTACAAATAGTTTCGATGATACTTGAAGGAATAGATTCGAATGATTCACCCTGTGTATGTATATAATAAATTATTAATCGGCATTCAGATCGTAGCATCAAAATTATAGGTATTTCAGACTTTTTCATTTATACATCAGGTCACTTGAAGCTTCAGCTTCATGTAAGAATGTCCGACCATACGAGGGGAAGACGCTTTCAGAAAGGTTTAATTACATTGGTTGCACTTGGGAAGCAACGAGAAATAATGTACCTCTGATTTCACGTGCCTTTACAAGCGGAAGGAAGATTTCAACAAATTCCCTTGAAAATTCGTTGTAATGAAAAATTCAACGCAAGATCATTTTGCATATCGAAGTTAATTCCATCCTAATATTTAAAAACAGAAATGAAGGCAATCAAAATAGCTTTAAGTGTTTTCCTAACAGGAATCATTTTGTATTCAAAAGTAAAGAAATAGGAACTATTAACTATAACTATTTCGCTAATAAATTTTAATATATTTCACCTCTACATATATAGTGGGAATTCCCAATCCTACACAGTCTTGTGCAAAAGTGAACCGTCCTATGTAATAAAAAGCACGAGCGATAAACGATCTCAGGTGTATTAAAATATTGACATAACAACGCGATACGCATTCGCTACTGATACGTCATTACCTGGCGAACCGTTTATGTATCGTTTTACCGCCAAAGTCGGCTAGGTTTTCTTTCGTGGATAATTATTTGAGCGCTCTAAAGGCACTACTGCACTTACGCTCATGGATAACAAAATTTTCGCCTCACGACTGCAGGAGACTTCAAGATTCAATGAACATATGCGTGACATGTGTCGCCGTCGTTTTGAAGCACACTTAAATATTTATAAATACGCATCGTGCATGTACGAGAAACGGTCTACCAAACGAGTCTAAAACATAAGATATGTTAAGATAAGCTGATGGTTTGCTGCATCTTTTTATTGTTCGTTGTATAATATATTTACGTCGCATTGGAATTTCACACGGCGATATTTATAATAACTATAGAAAGACTTTGTGTTGCATATTGTATAATAGTAGTTGAGGATAACCATTTTTATTCATTTTTTATGCATGCCTACCATTGTGTAATTCATTGTATCTCTTGTTAACACGTATTCGCGGAATATGCCTCAACCTTACGCGAATGAACCCTTACTATCCCTTTACGTGAACATTACTTATCGTGTAATAATAATTTCAACTTGTCAACAAGCGACAATCTCGACCAAAGTACAGTGAATAGGTTAGTGGGGAGAACCTCGTCGTATAATTATTTTTCAAATACATTAGGTCTGGTGTTAAAAATGGGGCGACCCACTTTTAGTTTCCCAAAGAGGGCTGATATTCGTTTCAAAATGTTACTGTATAATATTTATTTCGTTGCAATATTTCTCTGCCGTTCTCGTATCGCTATTTTAAGAAAATTCTAATGAATTATTTATTATTATCGTATCCTTATGGTATACGAAAAATGTATACGTATCCATATTTACAATACTTCGTGGTCCCTAGTCGCATTTAAATATCTTTGTCGCTCCATTATTACACGTGGGCATTCCATTGAGCAAAGTGTTAAATAATACGTAACGCGAAAAAACAACGTATTAAGTTTTTGTACTTATTCTAACAAATTGTATTTTGTTCCAAAAATAATCGATTCGTCGAAGAAACTTTATGCGCTTGAACGTTTTTAAAGCCGCCTACTGTATTTCCGCAGTAACCTAATGTTTCACCGTTCAACACGAGCCTAAACGAGCGCAGTTGGAGGACAGAAGATGCTGGTATTTCCTGTTCGAAGGGTAAAATGCAGTCCTTTCATGGGCCGTGCAACTGGTCACGTACAACACACAGTCGCAGTGAACACCCTTCGTTGAACGACAGAATAAAAGAGAATGGGGAAAGAGTGAGAGGTAACAAGATGGAGCGAGGGAGAGGAAGGGAGAGCTGGCGGATAACACGAAATTGCTAATATTGATTGCATAATTCAAGTTGTGATGTTCACCCTATGGAGCTCCACACGTACATTTATGTTCATGCATACAGGGATAATTAATTTTGGAGCAATATGGAACGGGTAATGCAATACTAAGGGAATACTGAAAGAAGAAGTAGATATGCAATCCATTTCGCCTTGTGCTGTTACGGTTTCGACGAATGAAGCAATTATAAAATAACTGGTAAGAAATATTGTACTGATATTATCGAAGTCAAGTGTGAACTTAAACGCGCGTGTAGCCAAATAGATATTCACTATGAATTATTTTGTTTCGTTTAAGAACTAAGTATCGTTCTTCATTTTCTCTTATTGTTATTATATTGTTTAAATGTTTGCGTATATTATTCGAGATATATGTGTATGTGTAGGTATCTCATTTGCTGTAAATATATTTTATTATCAAGTCAATTCAAAACAAGAGATCTTTCTGGTCTGCAGACCTCTCTATTTTACCAGGTGCTGCTCTTACCTCTGTACTGTCTACCCCGTTTCAATTTCATACAATTCAGGAACAGCAGAGTCTGTTACTGGCTACAATTTACAAGTGCTTTCCAAGAGCACTAACAGTATTATCCTAAACATTGAATTACCTTTGCTTGCCAAGAATATTTTACGAAACCTCTCACTAAAAGTATGTATCTGAAAATTACGAAAGGAATATGGCGAGTAAGGATATCAAAAATGTTTATTTATTCTTCGAGCATATATTTAGGAAACAAATATTTGGCATATTTATGATTTATAAGTATTAAATATGAATGTACTACATTTTAAATACAATTCTATAGTTTTCAGAATGATATTGATTTCGTTTGGAGAGTAACAGCGTTCATGCAAGTCCTACATACGATCTCCTTGTCGACGTCAGTGTTCAATTGAATTTAACGATCGAATTAAAGCGATTTACTTTCATTATGATATTCGAAGCGAACAAGCGACCTGGCAGAAAATAAAAGAAGAAACGCGTAAGCGGCAAGCTGAGCAACGGCGTGGGTAATGGCGGCCCCAGGACGCTCCAAATTCCCGCGACGAAAGTTCCCACTTTGAAATGTATTGCATACCTGATTGTGAGGGTACAAGCTGGAATCTTATATAATCATTCGTAAATATCAAAACTGTTGCGCGTTACGTTCTCGTATCTTTGTTTTATCTCATCTCTTCGAACGAATATGTACTCTCTTTAAAAACGAATACTTTTTGGTGCACAAATGTTTTTAAGTAAAGCTGCTGCGCCCCCCCCCCCCCCCCTCCCAAATGAATGTAGTTAGATCTTCTGCAGGTCACTGCACAACAGAAGGCGGACGGTGGAAATTTTGCATTAGTCTTTGTCTTTAAATTAGCATTATTAATTAAGCAGTCATAAAAATTCAACCCTTATATGACATGCGTATCATTCAACGTCAATGAATAATGTCTACGTACATGTAAATGCGACGCTTTGCACATTACAAAGCCAGCGAATGGAATGAAAATGTACAAAGAGACACATACGCTAACAATAATATACACGTTGCAAACTTGTTATTTAATTTGGCGTCGCTCCCCGAAGTGATAATGCCTGGTCAAAATTGGTCAAAAATTATCACGAAGGATCCAACGGACAACCAGTAGCCATCGTTGGACGCAGGAGCATGCACTATGGACGCAGGGTATACAGTGTATAGTGGCATAAAGGGGGGAGTTTGGAGCAGCCGTCGCGTCGGTCCCCCACTGTTACGATCCCCACCTCCTGGGCCCTCTCCTACTCGTTTCTACTCTGGTAGTCCCCCTAGCAGATCGAAAGAGTTTCCCTCTCGCCCCTCGGCTGAACAACAAGCTGCAGACTTCTCGTCAGTCGACGTTGAAGACTGCTACGTACGTACGTGTTGTATACGCCGACACAATTCGGTATTGGCAACCCGTTCATCGTACGATCTTACTGCACGATACATCGGGAGAAAAAGTGCCGCGCGAACGGGGGAAAGAGAGACGGCGCAGAAGGAGGAGGAGAAAGAGAAAGAGGGAGGTCGCTGCACGCCACAGAGTCCAAGGTGTTGCACAATTTTACGTCAGGCTGCGTTTCTCGGCGTGATCCTAGGATCTACGGAGGAAATAACAGGATTTACAGTGAGTGTCGTAGCTCTGACACGAAGCGAAGAATTAGTCTGTTCGGCGGCGCAGCGTCGCGTTGTTCCCTGCGCAATCAAGAAATACAGGCGTAAACGGACGCGTGTCTCGGTTGCATGCAACCCTGCACATTTGTCACAGGGAACCGCGAAGAGATCACGTGGAGAAAAGGATCCAACAAAGTCCTAAATCGTTGCTCGACGGATTCGGGCGTTCGTTTTGAACGTGTTTGCCGCCGAATTCGAATTCGAACGGACGATCGACGGAAGATTCCGATAGGGCACGTGTGTTTCGCAGGCGCGTCCGACAGTTGAATTCTCGTCGGAGGACTAGATTGTTTGCTGCGTGATCCGTAGACCGACCATCAACGATCTCGTTTAACGTGGTTCGGTGACCGATCGCGTGTGCGCGAGCGCTCTCTCGCTTTGAAGAAGGAACAAGAAGCGGTGACCGGTGGAGTAGGGCGAAAGAAAAGGAAGAAGGACGTTGAAGGAGAAGGAGAAGGTTGAAACAGGCGGAAGGGAAACGAGGGAGGCACGCCGCGTGGACACAGTCGTACCGATCGTGTGTCTGTTTCGTTTCGTTTCGTTTCGTTTTACCGCTTTTCGAGCTTGGCGTGGTAGATGCGAACTCGCGGAAGTTTCAGTTGATATAATTGTTCCGATACGCGAGTATCTTCATTTCGTTTTTCTTTTTTTTTTTACCATTCTAACCGATTCTGTCACGTGGGGGGGGAAATAATTGCGCGAAGGAGGAGGATCGTAAACAAGAAAACACGCCGTACATCAAGACGATATAATCATGTACAAGTTGCTAGGGGGCCTCGGCCATTATTTGAAATGGCAAGAGATCAAAACGGATTGCATGGTGTTTCGGTTGCATAACCATTTCACGGCGGTGCTACTTTTCACGTGTTCGATGGTGATCACGGCCACCCAATACGTGGGTAATCCGATCTCCTGTATCGTCCAGGGTTTACCCACGCACGCTATCAACACTTATTGCTGGATAACGTCTACGTTTACTATGCCGGACGCATTCAATCGACAGGTGGGTAATCTTGTTTAACGATTGCGCCCCCAATTTTCCAACTGACAATGAGATCGACGCTTCAATCACGATCATCCTTCGCACCACTTATTTCTAACCTTCGGAACTTTGATGATCAAACGGTGGGGTATGGATTAAGTTCCTAATTGTTTTCAATGTTATGATGTGCATACGTAGAAGGCCAGGGTTAGGATACGTTGTGATGAATTTTCTTGCAGAATATTATATGGTAAATATGCCTTAAGTATTCTCTGCAATGTAGTTTTAATGAGAATATTTGTACATATGTACATACGTGTGCAGTGTGCAGGCTTATGGTCGTTCAAGCCGTTATCACAGTAAGGTATACTTTAGTTGGTATATCTATGGAGATTTTGTATGTTATCTCCTATTCATTTCACGTGCCCTTTTAAATAGAATATTTCAATTAATATTATGTATCGACTTGTTAGCTACTACTTGTTAACGAGAGTGGACGTAAACATTTGTTTATATGGTTGGACTTTACTATTTATCGAATTAATTTTAAATCACATTTCCCTCTCGTAATGTTGTTAAAGTAACTTATCGGTTATCTGGGACGTTTATTAGAAAACTTGTCACGATATCGTTGCCGGTTACCTAGGCTATCTATGTTTTTTTATTTTTATAGTGCGTTACGAAATCCTTCACCGACTAATTACCATAGAATATTCATTTTGTTTTTTACGGCGAAAACATTATTCACCGTTAGTGAAGTTTCCATTATTATATTTTATGTTATATTTGAAACAATTACATCTTATAACAAATTTATACGAACTGAATGAACTAAATGCGAATGTAAAAGAAATAATATATCTACACATAGAATGTATGTATAATCATTGTAATACTGTTTAGGCTGTATTGAATCAGTTGATACAAATTTGATTTAGAAGACTAATACCACCCTTAGAAAGCGTATTTAAATAGCTTATAAACAAATAATAGTAAACTATAGATTTTCTACATTCCATCAGCCAAGCCCACGTGTTAGCCCTCGTGGCGGACATCTTAGGCACCTGTTGTATATCCTTAGTTTGACCTCCTAGTGAAACTTCGAACGCTTCTGAATTCAAGTTATCATACCATATGAACGGTTCGTAACCTGTCCTACTTTAACGTATAATTCGTAATAACCAGTATTCTTTCTTTTTATGTTGTGCACTATTTTTGTTACTAGTTTTTCATAAAATAACGAGAACTTCTTATGTGCACAGCAATGTGTATTTTAAATTTTGATATGAAAATGATTAATGGCACTATTATTGACCACATATTATATATAAAAAAATGGTCTTGAAAATCAAACACCTCCAGATCCATATTTATACGTCATTTTATGTATGCCCTGTTAACATTGGAGATATAACATCGTTTAGTTAGACAATCTTTTTATATACTTTGTATACTTAGAAATGTTTCCTCATTATTGAATGCTTCTGTTTCTTGTCTTGCCAAGACCATTACTTATTTTCCATGCAATTTTGACCGCAGAATAATATTTTTTATGTTTATCATATCTAGCTAAATTTATGTAATATCGTAGTGCTTGTTACATCGAATCACGGTCACAATATTTATTCAACTACCGTTTCAACGATTTCGGACGATGTGTTCCGAGTTACCAAAGCATGTACGTAAGCTTGTCTTTGACTTTTATAAAAGCCGTTCTGTCAACAACAATATCCAAGGAAAAAAGAACGAACCATTCCAATTCGTGATCAGTTTCGTCGAACCCTGCACTGTGAATTGGAGCCGTGGAACCCGATATGTTGTGTAGAGATAAATTAACCCTTTCGCTACCGCGGGTATGCCAACCTTTCGAGGAAAAGGGGGTGGTTTGCATATAACAAGCGTTTCGCGGCGAATAATTTCGATCACTAGTAGCATGCAAGACTAGTACGAAGTATGCAAAACTTACTCTACATCGGGGGGGAACATCGTATGATTGTCACAAATATTCTGTAAGTGGACGTGTATTCGAGATTTCAAGGTGTCCTTGGGTTTTTTTTTATACGGAACTAGATACTTTTATTTAGGTGCGCTTATGGCCCATTCGGAGACGAATTCATTGACCCATGACACATTAGCCAAAGCTTGTCCTTAGTTATGCAGCCAAGCTAAATGTAACTGATTGATTGCTTGATTTTAAATGCACTAAATGACCTTGAAGTACCTTGAAACACCATCCTGTTATAGGTCAATGAATTCGTCTTAGAATAGGCTACACGCCTACCTGAATAAAAACATACAGTTCCCTATAAAAAAACAAAGGTCACCTTGAAATCTCGGAAGCACGTATACTTACTGAAGATTTGTAACAACCACAATATCTCCTCCCTGAAGCAGGGTAAGTTTTATTTGAAACATTTTTTCAAACGACCTATGGTTTGGCAAATAATTGCTTCCAAAACTTGAAATGGGACGCCCTGTACGTATAAGAAGCGTTTACTGATGAGCGACTTAGGTTGCCCCTGGTAAGGGGGAGGATTAAAGCTCGGCACATAATCGGACTAGTAATCTCTTGGGAAAATTAAGAGCTGGGCTCGATTGAAACGAGCGAACTTTCACCTTGAAAAAGCACATAATCGTATTGTAGATACACATTTTTATGTTAAACGGATTTTTAGACGCACCGCATAATGATACTGTGTTCTTCACAAAACATGAGGAAGTTTTTCGCGTAGAAAGCTCTGCAGTGGATCCGTCATCTGATGTAAAACGTACCTTCTTCAATCCTGTGTTTTATCTAAATGAACGGGTATTTTAGACGAGCAAAATTGTTTTCTCGTGGAACGGACCCAACCCCACAAATGGCGACGCTGATACCTATGCTAGTTACGTCCACGGTTCAGCAGCCCTTTACATTGCCCGTCATATTACTATGCACAGCATGGGAAAGAATGTCGTTTCATTCTACTACTAACGCGCGTAGGCCCTGTTGGTATACTACTACGAATACGTCTCTACACGTATATGTATTTAATAATTTAGTTTCAAACGGATTCAAAAATTGTCCATAATTAATACCGAGTAATCTTCAGTTAAATCATTGCGAAGTAATTGTAGACCTTGCGCCACGAAATTGTTACACACCCTCCCTTTAATTTTGCCAGGTCGTTAACGTATCAGCATCGTGTTATAATATCGGCCCAACAAACGTCTCAGAAATATCGACGTAAAGATAATAAAAAGTTCTGACGGCTGTGCCAGGAACAAACAACAACGTTTCCATTGAACTGAAATTTCTGACATTCCGGAAATGGTAAGAATCACAAAGTTCCGAAGAGGTGCTAACGATAATCCACGAAAATGATCACGAAGATGCAGTCTTTATTACTAATACACGATGACATTATTTCCAATCAGAAATTATGCCCACCTAATACACTTGCATCAATCAAATGCATCTAATACCGTTTCATAAACAACATAACTCTATTGTTAACGAAGCGTCTTATTTTTCTTCGATCAGATTGGCCTAGAAGTGGCGCATCCAGGAGTGGCGAACGACTTTGGCGACGTGGACGCGAGGAAATACTACACCTATTACCAGTGGGTGTGCTTCGCGTTGTTCTTCCAGGTAAAGGATCGTTTATCAGTAATCTTGCACGCGCGACAGATAAGGTTCGACCCGACAGCTGCATCGCTTTCTCGGTGTAGCCTTTTCTTTGCCACCATGGTCGTTCTCGTCTTTCTCGTATTAGATATCTGAGACTGGTTCCCTATCGGGAGTGCACGGGCACGAAAGATTGACCAGCTAAAATGAGACCGCAAGCTCTTCAGAGAACTCGAATTTTGCCGCGCTGTGAATTCGTTTCTCATCCTTTCTTATCAGAGGGGCTGTTTTGGCCATTAATTTTGAGCCAACTAATGAGTGTTCGTTGGTAAAAATGCATTTGGTGCCCGAAATGGGCCAGTCAGTTTTTCGTTCGAATGCCATGATATCTCTCAAAATTTTGGCGTCAATACAAGGTTGGATACGTGTGAAAGTAAAGATCGTTTCTATGTTCCAAGTCCTTATTTAGATTTAGCACTTCGTATATGTGATATGAAATAAAGGATTCTAACAAATTTTTGTTATTGCGTCTGTCTTTATACATATAAATGAAAATATATCTGTTACTTACTCATATTTAAATTCATCTATAATTCATTACCGATATTTTATAACAACAACCAATAAAATCGTACCACTCTGTTGTCCAATCGAGCATTTATCACTTTTTACAGGCTGTTCTGTGCTACGTACCGCAATGGCTGTGGCACATGTGGGAAGGTGGTTTGATCCACACGTTGGTTATGGGAATGAATCACAGTCTCGATACCATGGACAACATTAAAGAAAAAAAATCCATACTAATGGATTACCTTGTACAATATAAAAGGGTAAGATCAAATAATTTTATGCTCCTAAAAAAGCTATAGATACTTAAGTATTACAATGGTAAGTGCATGCACTTTTCTACCCTGACCGGGGGCATTCATTCAGTGCACCACGTTTTAAAGATAATAATCCTGAAAACAAATTCCCGCGCATAGTGCATGACTAAGCGTAACACGCAATGTTTGAAAAGTGTAAAATGACAACATTTCAAATGGAAAAACAAAATGTATACGTCAACAACTAAAACTTACAAACATGGAGTTATTATTTCTTATCAAAAGATTTGTCATACGTAAGGACCATTTATGTATTACAATGAGGGACCTTGAATCAACCGAATTAATTTAGTAATAACTGAACAAGACATTGCCGAGAATTTCCATTACAATTGTGTTTTGAAAAAACACATTCCCGTTCGCCCCACTAAAAAATTTTAGCTCCGGAAGAAAGAGCAAAGGGTGGGGAAGATTGAAACGGTTCGGTTAGATCCAATTTGCCTTCATTAAGTTCAATTCATGCCAATTCAACGATTGCTTGTTCTTTCAGACACACAACACATACGTGTACCGGTATTTCGCTTGCGAGGCTCTCTGTCTTATCAACATCTTCGTCCAACTGTACATGATGAATCGTTTCTTCGACGGCGAGTTCCTCAGCTATGGCCTGCGAGTGCTGCAATTCTCTGATGCCCCGCAAGAAGAACGCGTCGACCCCATGGTGTACGTGTTCCCGCGTGTCACCAAGTGCATCTTCCACAAATATGGTGCATCCGGAACCATACAGAAGCACGATTCATTATGCATTCTCCCATTGAACATCGTCAACGAGAAGACATACATCTTCATTTGGTTCTGGTTCACGTTCCTTTCTGCCTTACTGCTCGGTCTGATGGTGTACAGGGCAGCTATTATTTTTGCCCCGTCGATCAGGCCGAGACTGCTCCATCTCTCCTCGCAGTCGGCTTCCATTGAAACCTGCACCAGCATCAGCAAAAAGGTTGACCTGGGCGACTGGTGGGTCCTGTACGTCCTGTCCGCTAACATCGACTCGAAGATCTACAGGGACTTCCTTCAGGAGTTCACTAAAAAGATGGGTGACAAGTACTCGATTGCCGCTTAGGCTTGTATTCGTTATTTTACATGTAAGATTGTAAAACGCCGATTAAAAGACGACACAATGTGATTTAATCGGTCGATTGATCGCCAGGCTAGGCCTGTCTCCGCCTTACAGTTGACTCTACACGGGAACTGAAGGATTAACGTGGACAATCAGCGTGTCTCGTATGCCGCACGGATAGGACGTAGCGTTATGAGAACCTATAGAGATATTTTCCTACTCAGCGCCTAAAGGGAACAATTACTATTTGCGACTGACGCGTAGTGGACACTGACCGCTTTAGGATCTCTGTATGCGTGATTGCGTTATCGCGTGATAGTATGTGTGCGTGCGTAGGTGCGAATGTTTTGCGCGTGTACACGCGCGCGCGAATGATCGTTGTTTCATTTGTTCTGCATCTCTCCATTTAGCGTTCGTTTTTCATAGCAACAACGCTATTTTATTTTACGAGAAGCATTGCTCAAAGCAAGTCGTTCCACAGTAGCGTTAAAAGAAATTCCTGACCGTGAGCATCTTGGAGCGCGGGGGCACCATTTATTGAACAACACGTTTTTCTAGTATGAGATCATCACGGTTATTTCATTGTATCGATCTCACAAATTCAGTATGCGTCTCGAGAACGCTACTATCATATGCATTCCCGTATAATGTATTCAAATCGATCGGTGTGGTAAGATTCCTTTCTTTTTTTTCCTCTCTTTTTTTTCCTTTTATGCCGACAAGGATGTTTCTCGCTTTGGGATGTTAGTATCACGAATTTATGTTAACAGTACTTTCGAGATAAGGTTCCCCGTGACCAAGCATCAGTGCTGGACAAAACTGTAACAACTTTACCGTAATCGATTCTCTGTGATGAATTTATGTAATGTATTTGATTGATTGCTCGCTATGTCACTGCGTAAGGGCACTTAAGGGCGGATCTCGATAGTTCTTCTTTTAGCAATTAAAGGAACAACTAAGATTCTAGATCCATAAACAATTTCTACGGTAAAGTTGTTATTTTGTCCGGTACTGGACATGTGTTTCTGTAATTCTACGTATCGAGTATCTCTGCCCACTTCTGTGTTCCATCGGCAAGTACGAATTGTCGAAGAAGACTTCTATTAAATGTTTCACACCTTCCAGCCAACATACACTTTCTATTATGTTGTAACCTAACTCATGATTTACACACCAATATATGAATGTAGAAGCGCTTATGCAGATTCTGTCGTGTATTATAGGTGTTTCCTATTGGGAAATACGAACTGATGAGGGAAAAGATGTGCTGAATTGTAACGGCATAGTTTTAGGCATTTAATAGAGAGAGCTGAAGATTGAAACGAGGTAAATAATGTTTATTTTACACGATTACACGATTTATATTGAACGTCTGCAGTCTACAGCGATTCTGCGTCAAAGAGATATATTCGTATATTTGATGCACCTTCTTGTTGTTCATTCCTTTCAGTGATATTTACCCGTAGCAATGGAACTTTAGTTTCTTTTGATTCCTGTACCGTTTTTCTCTGCATTTAAAGTTTATTTTCTAAGCTGCTATGGAAGCTGTTTCATGGACCATCGCATGCAATGCTGTGCTTTTTTTTTTCAAGGTTTTAAGAATCCATTTCTGTTCTTAGAGAATAGGTAAATAACGCAAAGAATTTTTATAGAGAGGTTTCGAGTATATATTTTAATTCGACGACATTATGTTTGTCCTTTAGTATTATTATAATAGTTCGCAAAAAAGAATAAAAGTTTTATACTATTTAAAAACGAAGTATATACTATTTTCTACTTAAATGCTATAAAATATTGAATATAATTTATATTGGTCCTAAAACAGTGTATTATATTAAACGTTGAAGAAAATAAATAACGTTAAGGAACGGGGAGTAATATTTTGTAAGTTGAAAATGTGCAATTTTTTATATAAAGACTGATTGGTTGGAAAACTACGTTCTGGAAAAAAAAACGGTTCATTAAAGTATACAAGAAACGCTTATTGAAAGTGGCTAAATCAGACATTTGAACAGCGTTATTGTTGCAATGGAAATGTAACAATTAAAATATTGCTAAGAAAATTTCTAAATTTGTATTATCTATGAAACTCGCAAAATAACACGTTGACTATTTATTATCAATATTGCGGATCGTGTTATAACGCAGGCCTACAGATCATAAATATTTAAAAATACGTATAAGTAACATTTTTGATATCAAATAAAGGCGAAGGTCATCCAAAGACCAATCTATCAATTTTCTCCATCCAATAGTTTTTTATATAATTTTACAATTATGCTGTTTCGCGAATTCACGTTTCACAAAACTGAGAATACTTGGAATTAAATTTTTGTCCACGTATTAATACGCGTTTCTCCATACCATAAATATAATGGTTACCACAAGCTAAATGCTAAATGACCGAAATTTCGTCAACCAACAAAAGTATTGCAAAAAGATAAACATATTTTTCTCTTGCAATTAACACGTGCAGTTTCGTAACTCTCAGTTACTATAATTATCCTAAGCAGATTCTTGTTAAGTAAAAAAAAGTTTCAACCAATAAAATCAACAATCGAACATGATATGAAAAAAAGGATAATTATATTTTCCCTAGTAATTAACATTACTATCATACAATTATGATCCTTATCATAATCCTTGAAAAATAAGAAAAGAAGTGTCAATCGAAAGATAAATATAGTGAGATGAGATGAATGCATATTGAAACAAACATTTCATACAATTTACGATCTCTTCATATATCACCATTTTTACATACTTTTGCAGCCCAGTCCCGAAAAACCCTTACACAATATTAGCTTCGTTGCGTTTTTTTTATTATTTATCTGCTGAATTGTAAGAAATGGACTATGTTAAAGGAGTTTGAAAATCATATAGTGCATAGAAGGTCAGATTGGTTTGGCGCCCCTCGTTGATTCTAACGTTCCTAACGTATCAGTAACCCTAAGTAAGCTGGCAATAAAACTAAATGTAGCGATCGAACGACACATTTATTTTGTCAGCCTTTCCTAAAATTCCTACAGCTTGTTGACGTGCCGAATGCCGGGAAGCGTAGGCGATTCGAGTTGCTAACGGCCGCTTAATTCTTTGAAATCCTGGTCTCAAATAACATGGACCAGCTCGATAGATATTTGTCCCCTTGGCAGGCAATGATTCGCAGAAGAATCCGAAGATGTCCTTGTAGGAAAAAGGATTTCGGGAAGCTAGAATCTGGAACTCTTTGCATTTCTTCGAGACTTTAACTTTAGGAAATGAAATGAGCAGGAATGTTCAATTGTTTTATAAAATTGCTCTTATTGCATGCTTGTGCTTCACAGATTTCCAACAGGCGTTTTCTCCATTTTCTTGAACGTTGCAAACGGATAAAACAAAAGGAAACAAGGGAGGAAAGAAGACACCAGCGATTAAAAAGTGTCAAAAGATTGATTCGGAAATGTCACACATGTAATGAATCGCTGTTGCAATTGAAATCAATTATTTCATCTAAATTTACATTGACGGTGAGGAAATAATTTGCTCGACGTAGTTTGACATCGATGACGATCTTAGATCCCAGAAGTCGCAATACAGCTTCGAAAAAGTCGGGTGTATTTTTATTCCGACGACCATGAAAGTACTCATAAGTTGTGTCTATTGTGATAATTAAATATTTATGGAATTGATTGAAATTGTATCTCTCAGGTGAGGAAAAATTAATTTTTCTACATTTTACGAAGTAAATGTAAATTATATAAATATAAATAATTTAGTTGGAAACACTTTTAGAAGTAGCACAATAAATAATCGTAACTGTTGATACTTTTTAGTGCGATTTCAAAATGATTCTCAAATCGTTAATGATTTATTATTGGATACGATTCGCAATAATGGGCATTCCCAAAGAAATAACTGCGAATAGCTGTAACTTAAATAACTTTCAACTGAAATGTTTAATATATATTTCAAACTTAGCGGTGATAACTTTTAAACAATCGAGAAACAAAAGGACATAATTCTAACGCAACTCATTCAAATGAATAAAATATCGTGAATTCAATCCGGTCTTTATTTCCATTAATAATTAACATTAAATGTGTTCAAAACTTTTCGCGGAAAACATTGATCATTGACAAAATATATAAACTCGCAGAGCCCTAAGTTTTATTATTTTAATATCTTCTTAATTAACATAAAAATCGACAAAAACCTTTCTAAATATATGGAAACGATTATAGCTCTATTTTAAATACTTTTAATTCGCGAAGGGCTACAAGTTTATTGTCAATGGCTAATTTGTAAACCGGCAAAAGATATTTGAGATTTATCCAAGATAATTACAGCTACTGATATAAGATATTTCCAAATCGTGACTAATACGAATTGCGGAAAAATGGGGGATTTTTCGAAAGCCGTAACCTCTAATGATTCGAATCCAAAGTATCTTAAGGCCAATGCTAGATAAATTAGGCAGAGTAAATTGTGATGTCACATCGGTGCGGTGACTGCTTCAGGGGAGAGGGGTTGGTCGAAATGGGGATAGAGAGACAGAAAGAGAGAGAGAGGGGGAGAGAGTGCGAGAAGGAGAGACGAGGGTAAAAAATACAAAAATAAAATTGGACCGAACTAAAAGAGATCAGAGAAAAGTAACACTTGTGGTGTTCGTGTTTTGCCAACCGGTGGACGTTTGTTATCGGTCTTTCCACGAGGAAAATGTGTTTTCATTTGCATTTATAACATAAAAAATTATGCGATACACTGATTATCCATTATCGTGAAAGGAAGACAATTCTAAAATAGTGTTTTATCAGCGGCGATGCGAGCGGTTAATTTAGAACGAGGGGGAACAATCTTTGGTGTATTAATGCAAACTATTTGAAATTCTAAAATAGTTCCTTATCGATGGTGATAGTGGTGAAGTTTATTACTTTCCAATGTTTCTGCTTTGTGGTTTCCCGAGGCACCGCGTTCGCTATCAATGCAAATGAGAAGTCAGAATGTGCGAATAAACGCTGCTAAAATTTTCAGATGCACAATATTTCATACATGACAAAAGAGAGACAAACTATCGGTCGGACACGTTCGCATTGGTTCATTAAAATATTCTTCTAAATTTCGAACGTGACCCGAGTTCGGAAATAATCAAAGTGTCGCGTCGGACTTGCATCGCAGAATTGGTGACATGCAGGAGAAATTACTGTGCTACGTTTAGATTCGGGAAGAATTGAAATGTCAGTTTGGTGGATTCCGTGCGAGTATGACGAATGCATAGGGCGACGAGATTTCTGTAGAAATCTTTTCGCATAGAGACGCTGCTGTGTCGGTCGATGGTACTTTTGCGAATCATCAATCTGTTAAATACGGTGCCGCGAGTGTTGGTAATTTGAAAAGCAGAAGAGAAAAGAGCGCTAAAATGTTCGATGTTTTTTCCGTATTTTACTATTTCTTTCGAGTAAGTTGCAATTTTCTGTTCCTGTGTAGAATTTCGGACGTCTCAAAATTACATGGGGTTACTGCATAGGGCCCAGGGGTGGTTCGTTAAGCTCTTGCACTTGTAATAATTCGGCGGATTTTGGTGGTGCGAAACAGGTGTTCGCTAGGAAACTTGCGATGCTTTGATGCTTTTTAAACTTTGCAGATTTCTAACGGAAGTGGTATAAGTAATGGCCCATTTTCTCTACTACGGTTTCGCTTCTTTAGGGTGAAAGATCGTTCGAAACTTAGGGTGCGCTGTCTTATTTGCTGGTATATCATGAAAAACAAAAATATTATAGATTGTCGAGCGTACTCAAAAATTTAAAAGTTAATTTTTTTTAACAGAAAGGTGGGATGGTACGATTGTCATTTGAATTATATATCTTTCACAACTTCATTGCATTCAGTTTCATACGTACGGCAGAAAGAATCATTAAGTTTCTGTCTGCTTATCTATTGTACTACCTGCTACAACTATAATTCTGAAGGCGTACGACAGAGTAGGTAAAACAAAAAATTAATCCTTAGGGGACTCTTCTCCCCGGGAAATGACCAAGGAAGAGGGGCTCTTATTCACGTCCCTTACAAGCCAACAAAGTTTAAAAGGAGATTAAAATTTTTAGGTGCTTAAAGTTTCCTTGTTAGTCGGAATTATTAAATTTAAAAGGGCAGTAGATTATCACTAATGGAACATATTTCTTCTTTTCTTATACTGAATCGTAGAGTTTGTCAAGTGAATTCGTCGCTCAATACCTTCAAAACTAACAAAATGTAAAGAGTATGAAAAGTTACATTTTTAATAATTCTTACATTGCATACAGGACGGAGCACGCAACTGGAACCATTTCGATTACACGGCAAGTAATGATTTAGCGAATAATGTTTCAAATAAAACTTGAATGGTTTAAAGGTGGACATAATTGGACGTAATTAGCTTTTTTGTGCTTGCATGCGCGGAGGACATATGAAGGTCAAAGTCGTTTCTTTTAAAATGGATTTATATTTTTCATTACGCTAATCGATGCAGCTTGTAATATAGTTCAAAATGTGTTGACCAGTGAGAATAAAAAGTATCATTAGTTTAAGAGATATTTCAACTTCAATTTCCGAAGTGGCATCAGTGGAACTGCGACAGCTGGCAAGGTAGGAAAAATGGTTAAAAATGATATCTGCATGGTTCGAACGGAACCACACAGTTATCTATTCGAGTTATCTTTGTTACTTGCATTTTTCGAAATATCAACGTGATCATCAGCTTATTAAAGGTGAGTAACATTTTGTTTCAAAACGTTTCGGTTATGTGCGCCACACCATATGCATATCATGCATTGCTATCTAACTACTAAACAGCCATATCACATAAGAGCAACGTGAAATGTTTGTTTTAATGCATGTACAAGAATTCGTAACGACTTGCTTTTTTCTTATTATGAAAAGTGCTCGAAGTTATTGTTCCTGGAGTTAAAGACACCTTCGAAAGCGGTAAGGTAGTTACTGAACGAACTATTCACGTTGCTCACCCTTAAGTTTGAAGAAAGCGTAAACGAAGCACTGAGAAAATCGTAAGATAGTAATTGAATTGAAACAGAATTGAGCGGTTACGAATAGTTGTGAGTGATGCATACTAAACGCTGTTGTAATAACTATAGTTGCATATTGTCAGGTGTGGTGACTGAATTTCGTTAAACATTGTATTCCATGGCGTGCAATTGGAAAATGTATAAAATGGCGTAGAAATTTAAAGATTTCGCAGGCTATTGAATTGTTTCTTAATTTTGGAAGTTTTTTGTCAAAGAAATCTCCGGTTAAATTATTCTGCTTCACTGGAATTTCATTTGGTTCCGTAAAGAAGTTTAGTTTGGTTTCTCGTATTTTCTATGGGAACTTTTCTTGGCAGTAACATGGCAACGTGATTATTTAATTTCGTAAACATTTATGGGATGGTGTAATACGTAATATAGATAACAGAGCGATGTAATCGACGAAGTAAGAAAATCTTCCAACACTGGGTCGTTCGTATTGTTTCCTGTGATGAAATTCAATGACGTTTATATTTTCGACTTCTTCGTTGTTAGAATACTTCTTTTATGTTCGACGGATTATTTTTAGCAATGTTGCCCGCAACCAACGTTATACACTTTTCGTTCTGTAATTTGAATTCGTTTTTGCGCGGAAAATACATTCCTCAATATATCACAGATTGCGAGACAATGATATGAAAGGAGAAAGTGAAAATGTACGTACACTGCCGTTTAAAGGACCTTACGATACGATAAAAAAAATTGAGACATTAAAAATAAGAAATCCGTAGGCTTATGATTATTGTGATGAATTTTTAAAGCCTTTTAGATTCAATATTGTTTTATTCTTCTTTTTGAATGGGTTCATTGTCTTCGAGTATTGGAATAATCGTAAAAAAGAAATTAGTGTGAGTATATCAATATACAATTAGACGCGTTATAAAATGAGCATTAGGATTCCAGAGAATTATGTACAATTGAAATTTGCACGGATATTTATTATATTTCTGCTGTCTGTGCCAATTGGCCGTTTCCTAAGTATTACATGTCGTTTAATTACTCTTCTTATGATATGCCATCTATGAGACGTGTGAATGATATAAAATATGTTGGCAACAATGTTATTTAATAATATATTACCATTTTTATTAAGTATATATACCACTTTTTTGAACAGATACATTGTTGTCAATAATGAGCATATAAGTACTGAACGCGACGTAATTTTCAATTTTGTAGTTTATATTATTATATTATGTCTGAATTAAATCAGATTGCAAGTGAAGAAAAATGAATGTCGTGCTATTTATAACGTGACACTCTTTAATCTACAAATGCTATCGAAATTGTTGGGTGTAGGTATATAATTTGTGTACAGAACAAACGTAATTTTTCAAGTCGTGGATAATTGTATAATATACACTAGAATGTCCGATACCTTTTTTAACTAACAATAAGTTAAAACGAAATTAAATATTGCGCAGTGCCTAATAAAAGAACAATACCGACGTTTCAATGGTAAAATATAAAATATGATATGATATTGCAGGTGTCCAGGATAAAAAACGATGGAGTTATCTTCAGGTTACATTCTGTAACGACAGTCGTGATACTGATGTTCTCAGTAATCATTAGCAGCAAGCAAGTGGTTGGAAATGCAATAGAATGTATCCATACAAGGTAGAAAGGAATTAATCTTTATTATTTTTAATTGCCTTCGTTAGAAACTATGAAAAGCTTTATATTTCTTCGAAATGTGTGATCGAGGTATCGAGTTGGGGAAAGCTGTTCACGTTTTCTGTAATGAAAGTCGGGAAATTATAAGGGGAATATATACATGAAGGGTCGGTAGGTGTAGTGTTAAGTGTAAGCGCTTTTATAGCAAGACAGCCCCTCCAGGAGGGGAAGGTTTTGATTATATGAATCCGGAAGGTATACAACAATTACAGGTAGAAGAAGGACTGATTAAACAGATTCGATGGAAAGGTATCTCAGCCAGATCAAATTAATTCAGAGCGCGATGACACAGTTGGGAACTCTGAAGTTCTAAGTTTTCCCCTTCAAATGTTGAGCTTTATATTATGTATCGATTTCATAAACATTCCATAAAGAATTGCTGTTGAGAATTTTCCATTTCATCAATTTCAAAGCAAATAAAGCTTTGTTTTCCACATAAAGCGAAAAAGGGGAAGAAATTAAAGTGTGATAATAATAATGCGTTCGAATGAATGTAATATGGTTCATCAACAGACACACTTTCGTACACTTTCTTTCTCATATTTACCAAGGATCTATCTGTTTCCGGAAATTAAGACCAGACCCTTCTTTGGCAGTTTTATACGACGAGTTTATGTTATAATATCGAATACTTTGAATATGGCAGATGATACAGCTTTCGGAGGGGCTAATTCTTGCTGCAGCCATAAATCTTATTCTCGGACATTGCGATTTCGTAACCGTTTCGTAGCTTAATGATGATCCACTGTTCCAGATGTTATGCGTGTATTTTTGTATTGCGCAAAGTGCTAGAAAATATGTAAATCTTGGCAATTTGTGCGTGAATAATGAAATTGATATTACCTTGGTGGGAGGGGTGGTGGAGGTAGATATAGTTACCATTTTATTTTTCGCCTGAAAAATAGGTATCTAATGGGTGGGGTGGCGTCTGTAAATATTTAAGAAAAGAATGCAAATGTCTTTGAATTGAGCAACATTTGACATTAAAAAGTGTCGACTTCAAAATTAACACAATCATTCCCTTTGATGTGCTCAAGTTGCATAATTCGTGTTCTTCTCTTTCGCATAAGGAAGGTACAAGTGGGTCACGAAAGGTTCGTTCTTTTTATATATGACAGATTGGGTGCCCATAAATAATATTCGAAAATTTATTATCTGCGTAGAGAATATTTTGAAGGGTTGAAGATGTTTTGATATTATTAACGTCAAGCAACAACAGTTAGCAAAATTATGTTATCACGGGGAAGGTAAACGAATTGATCCTTTCCAAGGGTCATTTTTTATCGTAGCATTTGAGGTTCGTATTGTTTAGAATGGCAAGATATGTGCATGCGAATTTCACTTGATGAAAGTAGAGAGCTCGCGATATGGTAATAATTTGTTAATAAATTCATTGGCATAATGTATTTTACAAGATCAGCTGTTTTAGTATCATTGTTCGACGATATATGCATATTCGAAGACGTTGCCCTTAAGAAATAACGTTATATATCTACCTATAAAAATCGTGATGCTTAAGCTAATAATTCCATTTCATAAAGTTCAATATTACTTCGTACAAAGGTTATTTGTTATAGAATAATATGTTTACATTTCACAAACAATTACTTAGTTAATGCGCGTTATGTAACATTGTGTCTTTCTATTAACAACTTGAAGTATTGAAGTAATCTCTATAATTCGCATCGAAACAAATTTCGCAATGACACCTTGTGAAATGCGAATGCGATTTAGTACCCCGTTGTACATATCAATACATTTTTTATTCATACCCTCTGTTCTATTTCATACCCCACTTTCGCCTACAATGATGTCTTGTTCGTTCAATGTTTGCACGCACAGTTTCACACAAGTGTTTGAAGTAGACGCTTGATGCCCGCGTTCTGGACAGATAAAATTAGATTAAATTGTCTACAATCGAGACTACAACGAGATTTTGGTTAATAACAAGGGATAACACACGGACCAGACGCATTTGATTGCCGAACAAGATCGACGGTTTTCGTAATGAACACGTGATATTTCGAAAACGGGATCGACGTTCAAACATGTATCGAGCAACGACCAGAGTTTGCATTCGCGTATAAGCAATGACACTTTCGTTTATTCCTTCGCCCATAAATACGTCAATGGACCGTCCACCCTCGTTTTAAATTATTCATCCTTCGAACCTACTTTTATTAGCGACAGAATTTTGTCGCACGGCTATTTGTAAGTGTTCTATCCCGGCGTGGCTATTAAATTGCTTCGCATGCTTTCTGTTTAATTTTCCTTAGAGAAATACCCGTGGAGGCTTTCAATTCGTACTGCTGGATACACAGTACGTATTTCGTGACTGGCGCCATGATGGGGACCACTGGTGTGGATGTCGCGGCTGCTGGAATCGCACCATCGCGATCTTGGTCGCGCTCGCGATCTCACGGTGATCGCCCGCATCACCCAGGAGATGATCGATATTTCGGGCAGGAACTGAAGAACGTTAAATATTATCAGTGGGTGGTGTTCGTACTGATACTGCAAGTGAGTCGAGTATTTTTTGCTGCTTATATTTAGACCGTGTGCCGAATACATTTGGGAGAGGGGTAATTCTCAAAGGACAAGTTAGCCAACTGCTTGAAATTCATTTTCTTTGGTCGTGTGTTCGAAGGTGTTGACGTTCTTTGAGACATGCCGTGGGTGAGAGATATATTTTTTTATCAATTTATGTCGCTCTCGTATACACCTATGTAACTATGCTGATTAGATCATAATTATCTCGTTTGACGAAGCGCACATTTCATAAGAACTTTTTGTAGAGTTGATTTAAAGGTTCGAGGGTAATTAATATTATTCCCGTGTGCTTAGAGATTGCT
Organism: Nomada fucata; assembly: GCA_948146005.1. Taxonomy (NCBI): domain Eukaryota; kingdom Metazoa; phylum Arthropoda; class Insecta; order Hymenoptera; family Apidae; genus Nomada; species Nomada fucata. Next base: position 15,280,489 of record OX411275.1, read on the forward strand.
ATAAATTCTTTCATCGGCGGAAATAGTGGAGGGGGACGCTTGTTTCTATTTTTATATGTTCGCTTGATGAATTATTGAATAAATGTATTTCGAACGAAGACGTAATTTTTTGGCTGCGCTTGCAGGCAAATAGTGTGTGCTATGAACGAAAGAAAATTAATGTAGAAATGAAGGTTCAGTTATTCGAGTAATTAAATTTGATTAAAATTAATGAGCACATAAATAAACTTGTATCCGTCGATGGCATCGCTCACTTTTCCATACTTTTCCAATTCTTTACTCTTATACAAAGATTGATATTCTACAATTGAAACCGAGTGATACAAATTTATCGCCCATTTGTAAATAGAATTCGTCGAACGATGTTTAAGAAGAAAATGACGACACTGTTTCATTCCGTTTATTATAAATCGAACAGTTTCGTGTATTTATCGCGTTGCTGACAATGAGCCAGCGGAATGATCACAGATCAACACGTTTTCCTAACGAAACATGTGTTATTAAGGAAAGCGCACAAATAGAACGCGTCAGCGAGGATATGATTGATTTGTGTTGAAGAGAGTCGGGAAACGGGAAGTCAGCTGATTGACGCATAGGTGTTTCCGATCATTTTGAACAGGGAAAACAACGCGGAATTGATTATTTTCTTTACTCGCGATACGCTCAGCCTTTGAAATGGTTTTCCATATTGGACTGTTAAACTATATGTGACTGATTGTGAATAATATAATATTAGGCCGCCTCGTAAGCAATACGTTCGAGGGAGCTCAGTTCATAACTAAGGTACTCGTCTTCCTATTCGTCGCCGATGTCTTACTGTTAGCGTTTCATTGTGCGCAAGAACAGAACAATACGAACGAAATAATGAATAGATAAGGAATAAACGCGTGTTACAGTGGCTTCTTGTATTACACCGCGAATTGCCAAATTTTGTTATTAGGACACGTTTCAATTCCAAAGCGACAGATGCAATTTAATATTTCGCAGTGCATCCTTTCTATCGTCATTCAAATTACAGTATAAAATAGACTTTAACAAATTTTGATGAATTACGTATTGTCTCATTTGTTTATGCTATACGTATTATAATATGTATATAATATATTATAATATATAATATAATATTTATTGCTATACACCTTTGTGACGAATGACATACTGTGTCGATCATTTTCCTCATCACGGCACGCGTATAGTTGTTCACGTAGTGACGACATTAAGAATGAGTATGTGCTATAAACTGAACAACAGAGACGCATCTTTACGTTTCACCTGTTATCAGCTGCACACAGTTATTAGCACCTGTAAAGGAAATGATGCCCAGATCAGTGATCTTAAACGTGACGTTAAACACTGTATAACGAATGATTGATCAAATTAAGACAAATTGCGACAGCATCGACAAATTTACTCGATTCATTCGATTAGAGCGCACGACTTCTATAATGGTACGATTGGTAGTTAAATCGATTCTATCCGATCAGAAAATCCTGCCGTACTGTTTTCATAATACAAACATTGGATAAGATGGGAATGGCACATCGTAAATGTCTGAGCGATACGATAGATATTTCCAGTAGTATAAGTAGGGCAGCCGGGGGAAGAAAAATCCTTTCTTCGGGCAATGGTGTAGGGAGAGCAATGTTTCTGCGTGACAACGCTTGGACCCACGTTGCAAGATCAACAAATAAAACCATTGTAAACTTGGGCTGGAAAGTTTTACCTCACATGGCTTATTTACCGAACGTGGTTCTCCCAAACTTCAATTTAGCTCACGTCAACGAAGGATTCGGAATTCGCAGATGGGACAAGCATTTCACAAAGTCGCGGCAACGTGCGAAAATTCATTCATGACGCTGCATATGATATTTGGTAAATTGAAATTTCCGTAAATTATTTCAAAGATGGATTTTAATGCTGTTGTAAAAAATACAAAAAGTCGTGTTCGTCGAATAACATCGCATATTAATCGTGAACCTGACATTACGAAAAATATGGCCTCAGAAGGAAGGAAAAACTTTCTCTAATATCTGATATTAACAATTTTCTTTGCACGCGAAGTATGCAAGTTTACTTGATTAATACCGCTGCAGATTGTTTAACTTAAACGTGAAATTCCATGCAACGTGACAATTTCACATACACCAACCCATATTTGAATCTCACTTCAAACTTGTATCACAAATATCTGAAGATATTTAAAGCCCGTGCACATGTATGTATTATAATCAGGACACCCTATGTCGTAGAAGCCATGTTGCAAGTGTTACCTTCGTAGCGGAAATGTAAGCAGTTAGCATGTGGACTGGTGCGCCCACTAGACATTTTCTACTAGATCATTTTGGCCACGTGGTCTCCGTCTAAATTAACTATAAGAACTTTTCACGTCCAATTATCCGGCATCGAAGTCTCCTCCCGTATTTTTTTCCATGTGTTCCTTTCATCGGATATCACGCGAATCGTTTGGGAAACGCTGGATTATGGCGACATAAAACACTATTTGTGGAAGCGTGATGATTGTTTTCTCTGAAAACACGTGAAACCTGTATAAATATTAAAATATCTTGGCACCGGATGATTGCTACACTCTAGACGTCGCGAAGTATCCTCTTAACTTCGGTAAATGTTAATCATTCGTTTAATGATGAAAGCAATTGTAATTTCGAGGTAATTATTATTCCAAATGATATTCTGGTTTAACACTGAGTTAAATTTAATTGATATTTAAATAGATTAAGGGATCGTTTAATTTGAATGGGTAGTTTCGTAACAGGATAATATAGCCGTACCTAGACGTCTCATTTTTATTGGTGCGACAAATGGTAATCGATGTAACTGCTAAAGGGAAGAGAAGGGAGAAGAGGATCAAATATTTTTTTCAATGGTAAACCATGTCAATTGATACGTTGATTCTTCATACCAAGAAATTTAACTCTTACGATTCGCGAGATGTGTTTGAAATGCAGTAAGATTGAATTCATTTCTTAAAAGCTATCGACACTGTAGAAATACAGCAACCCCATTCGAACATACGTGCATGCTCTCGCACACATGCTCGTTCTACAATATTATTTTCAGCGTTAAGCGTAAATTGCACTTTTCGCGATTTAAAATGACCCATGCAGGTATATGTATTAACTACCCGCCACGAAAACCAAATAACAGCAACATCAAACAAGACCAGAAGCTAAACGCAACGCATACTCACGCCGGATCTAATTGACGTTTGACAGCGACAATAAAAATCTCTTTAGTAATGAATCGTTCTCGAGATCGCACGTACTGACAACTGAAACTTAAACTATGTGTTACGAGACAAAACAAAAATAATGCAACATCCGAAGAAATTAGCACCGTGAACTCGTGCGCCCGGTTAAAATAAAAAGCTCCGAACTGGCATTATTCGTTGCTGACGAAATACCTGTATTATTACCGATTCATTTCTCGCGATATTGTAAAAATTGCCCCGGAACGAAGTTTACAAAGTAATAAAAAATTCACCTCCTTCCATTCACGATACCACGTATTTCTATAAAGGTTCGCTATTTCCATCGAACATCAATTGCAATTCGATCGTTCGTCGCACGAACGTGCAAAAGTAAATCGCGATCGACGCACGATCCAGAACGGTCAGACATCACCGATTCATCAGCGAATTCCGCGGTCAATTTTTCGCGCTGTCGAACCAATTCGTTTTCTCGGCATCGGAGTTTAACAAGAGTCGCGTCGCGGCGTGGCGCGTTTCGACGCCGCGCCTCCACGCTCGAGCATTTCGGGTTTGGCGTTTCTATTCCTGGAGCGGGTTGACTCCTCGCTCGGCTCCTACGGGAGGTGCTATGCCCCTGGCTAGCAAACACGAGCAGTCGAGCGTAGTCGAGCGGAGTCGTGTCGGGTCTAGCGTGATTTTTGCGTGGTGCGTGGAAGCTGTGAAACGGTGCGCCGTGTTACACGTCCGGCTTCGATATCAAGATGCTCGTTTATTCTGTGGAGAACAGAAGACACTTGTAGACCTATCCGAGGCGGAAAGCTCTCCGTACATTCGGGAACGCGTTAATATACGGCTGGAAACGTAGGCCGTCACACAAATACGACATCGGGTGGGTGTCGTTTCGGTGTATTATTGGAATCGTGTCCGCGATAGACGAATTTCTCCCCCGTTCCTTACATCGGTTTCACTTGTTCTCGCACTTTCAATTGAACGCTGTGGGCTTCCGGTTTATTCGACGGCTCGCGCGGGCATGGCGTGTAAGTTTGGCACCAAGCGGATTTAGTCTGGAAAAGGAGCCGCACTGTCTTCGCCGGTTCACCGTGGCGCGTCGCGGTCGTTGAAATTTTTCAATTACGCGAACTATTTTCGGGCACGAGCTCGGTACGATGTATTTATTAGGGACGCGACGACGCGCGCGTTTAGCCGATCGCGTTTGACGGCCGTTTATCTGCAACGACGGCTCAGGTAAGAGGGCACGGGATGGTCCGATGGCGATTCGAGCGGCCACATGGTGCACATGTATTTGGCGATGCCGCTAATGGTTCACGGTACCCGGTTATCTTTGGATGGAGAAAGTTGATGTTACACGGGGACGTGGGGGAACTACGGGCGAAACACAATTTTTGTCGGGTGTTTAGTTTCGTTTGGTGGATGTATTTGGTGATGTTACTAATGGTCTTAATGGTTATCGGTTATCTTTGGATGGTGAAAGTTGATGTTACAGGGATGAGGAAGAGGGGTTGGGGGGGGGGAGAGGGATTGGGAGAAATACAATTTTTTGGGCGTTCCTTAATTTAGCTGCTGTATATACAATGGTTCGCTGCTGGATGTTTGTGTAGTTTTAAATGTAACAAGTAACGGATCATCCTTGTACTTTCTCGATTTAAGGTGTAAACACTTGTTTCGATACGGTTGAACGTGTCCAATCGGGACGCACCACTGTCGCTTTTGTATTATTAGAAAAACGCGTTCGTGTTTGTTCGGCTCTTCAGTTGCTTGATAGAAATGTTACCGTGGCGCGAGTAAAATTCAATGGAGAACACGGAACAATATATCTGTCGTTGGGCGCGACGAAAATTTAAAAAACGAAATTATGGCTACGCTGATAATATAAGCTGCAGCGTTCGAATTGGAGCGATCGGTGTAGCCGTATGGTGGGAACGGTGAAAATAAGGAAACGAAATATAGAGCGATGCGACATTTTATTGAAGGACCTTTTTTTAAACGATTGCATCCCTTTGATGGGAATCGGCAGGGAAAATCGAGGAAGGGCATTAAGTTGCGAACTTTCCATTGATTCGTTCAAATGATTTTCAGTGTAAAGCTTTTCGATTAACATTGAGAAACGTGGTGAGGAGAAATACGTATCCTATCTCCTAGATGTATAATTTGGAGGCTGTTTTTTAATAACGTTTGCAACGACTGTAATGAAAAATTGTGGAAATTATCCAAAAGAAATGTCAAATGGAAGTTATAATGTTTTTTCTTCGAAGTAGATAATTCACCACGGTATCGCGAAAGGGAATAGGGAATTGTCAAAAATTAAGGGAAAGCAGCAAATTGAATATTAATATTGGGAAGAAAAACAGGCAACGAAGGTGGAACGAATTTTTGCGATACGATTTCTGTAACAATATAACGATAAATGAATACAGATAAATAGAACATTTTCTTGTAAACTTCCTCTTAAAGTCATTTTTACAGTCTCCACAAAACAGAGTTAATGGTAGTGCTACAGAAATGGTACAGAAATTTTAGCAGTCGACTAATATAATTTAGCAGGTATTTTCTAAATTAACGGCTAATGAAACTTCGATTACATATTGCAAATTTGGGGTCATTTATGTCTCAACTGATGTTCATAAATCACTGGATTAATTGAAAGGTGTTTCTGAAAAATTTCGGCGCGTCGTTGTTTCAATTTTTCCATCAACGGCAAATTTCACTGACCGATTTTCCTGTTTTATGGTCATCCAATTGACTTGGTGCAATGAAAGCGATCTTGTGTTCGTTGTTTGGTATGAGTCGAGATCAATCTTCCACGCGTGTTCTTAGTTACTGCATACATCCTTCGCATGTTTTATGTCCTCTGTTCTGCGCTCTGCAAGACTGTTCTTACAACCAGTTTCTACTGAATTTTTAACGAAATTCGAAAGACTTTCTGGAAAGACGGTTTGAATTCATTGTAACGTTTGGTATTTCGCAGAATAATCGTGACACCGCTGTCGATTATTTATAAAGTTACGATTCATGAGGTAAGATCTTCAGCATCGCATCGAAACACTCGATATTTTCTGAAAACTCTGCTGAGGGAATAGGCACACTTTCGATATTAATGAAAAATAGGCATGTCCTGTATTAAAAATAACAAGTGCTTAAATAATTAGGATATCTTCAGAACTGTGTTTCATATTATTTGATGACAAGCATTATTAATACTTATTATAAAATATCAATTCCACGTTTATACGTAAATGAATATCTCACGTCGGTGTCAATAAAATGGCAATTCGATAAAGCAATCAAAGTTCGACCATTGGCGAAATTGTTCTCACGTAAAGGTGTTTCGAAAAAATAAATAGTATCAATATTTTTCGTTACTTCGACGCGTCGAAATCTTATATTACACCATTCATCAAATTTGTACCCTCCTGAACCTTCGTTGGGAACGAAATCTCACCACCAACAAGAAGGAGCACGAAAGTATAGACATATTCTGGTTAAAGAATTTCCATCAATACATTGTAATAGACAGTTATCAAAAAGCGATAAAGAATGAACTGGATAAGCTATAAGTTCCAAATAGATCTCCAAACGAAATACCACATAAATTTGTTCACATACAATATAAAGCGGGTTCGTTGACCGATACAAGAAACACTTGGATCGTTGATCTTGCAAATTGTTTTAACCGGAGGTGATATACTTTTCCTGGTATATATCAAGTATATGTACCTATAAATATAACGCGAAAATCTACTCCGGCATATTTACACCTGGTACATGACTAATATTATTTCTGCCGATCTTCTAAGTTTGTTTTAATCATTACATCTTGGAAGTGTAGTTTCTTAGAAGTTGACATTTCAATTATTCGAGGAATTTCTTGCAAACAAAAAAATCGTCTTCCCTCAATAGTTACTCGTTAGATCTATTCTTACTAGTTTCATCGTTATTAGGTAATCAAAAAACAAAGTTTGTAGGGGTTTCTACATTAAAAATTAAACAAGGATAGAAATTCTCCCCAAAACTTAAAAATGCTATCACCTTCGTGATCTACGATCTTCTTCCAACGTGGCAAAACTTCGTAAATCCCGTTTCTATGAAACGTTGTGTCTTCGGAGATGAGAAATCTGCTAACCTCGGCTTCAATATCTCCTTCATTTCGAAATTGTCTATTGAAATTGTCTATGCATCACTTGCGATTCTTTAGCGTCGAAATAGGTGATAATCGATTGGTGAATTGTCGGGTGCACGTGCACGACGGGTTCCTCATCCTAAAGGACAAATATTTGCAGTTACTTAGTCTTTACACGTGTTTGTTGCATAGAGTAGATTAGCTTAGTAATGGGCAACGTTCGCGCAATCCTGCGAGAGTTCGATTTTACGGAGTAATAATTTTATTTAAAATGGTAGAAACATGCATTCCTTTATATTCCATCAGACGCTGCTGTCTTTCGTTCGCACGTGAGTTTCAATCGTAGAAAAACCGTTCCACTCGTTCGTTAGTGAAAATTATTATATTTAGTATACCCGAGGCATTCATTCTTGGAACATTTGTTGACATTGCTTCTATTCAAGCTATCGATTACGTTTCGCGTGAAACATTTGGAACAGTAGGTCTAATGCTATACAAATTGTAATTTGTAATTGTAATAGATTTCCATTCACGTCGCGTGGGTCGTGTGCACACCGGGTTTCTCGCTAACACATCTTCGGAACATACGCGTTGTAATATTTACGGGGCTGCGAATATCTTTGCCAGTCAGAAAAATCTAGCGAAATGTGTAATAATCCAAATAACATGTTGGCCAATGTTGAACACAGTTTATTAATGTAGCTATCACACCTTCAATTTCGTATGATATTTATATTGTTAGATATTCCTTTTCGGCTTTCGACGGAACAAATTTAACGAGTCAAGAATAGATACATACGTAGTAAACAGGAAAATGTATTTCTCTGTACTGTCATCGTGTGCATTTTCGAACAGCCATCGGTTCTTTACTCGGTCCCGTTCGCAACAAATCGCACTAAAATAGAATGGCAAACATATTAAACAAAGTTACAATTCCATGAATACGCTCTTCTTACTTGATCCCTTTATTTTTCGTACAATTTCTCTTACAATTGTCGCTAGGAGTAAGAATGCAATACGATTTAGCGTAAATGACAAACGCGCAATCAAAAATCGTAACGGTGCCTTAAAATAAATTGACAGTTACAAGCTTTGTCTTGCAACAAATCGTTTCCTGAGAAACGTCTTCCAATACGCCGTGAACGTCGCGTCGCCTCGAAAATACGTATCATTTTTTACATCGACGTTAACTCGAAATGAATAACAATTAATATGATTGAAATTGCAAAGAGAAAAGGGGAAACCGATATTCTTCACGCGTGCCATAAAAAGTAATGAAATCACAAAAATTTATTTCTCCATCAGGACACCAATGTGATACACCCAGAAAAATGCATTAGGTCTTTGGAGCAAACTATTGCAAATAAAACGTTAAAATCAGTGCCGCCCCTTAATTGTACTTGGACATGGTTTATTAAAGCAACTTTAATTGTGAATGAGAAACGTGCTCTTATGGTGATCAGCAAACTTTGGGACGGTGCAGGCTTACAGTGCGCAGTACGAGGTGCTTTTAAACGGTAGATACTTTCACGCACTGTCACCTAGCGATTCGTTGCGTTCACAATATCCGAAATGGGCCAGAAAAAGTATCCCCATTTTTCACATTCTCTTTTGAAAAAAAGGAAGACATCATGAGGGACGTATCTTCACTTCGACGCAACCATACAGCACCGTCTTAGACAAGAAAGACAAAAAAATACGAAGCACAGTGCACAATTCATCGAATTGGCAACAGGTGTTCGAAGAACGCGAGAAACATGAGTTACTCCAATCACAGCACAAAACTATCGAACAAGCTGCTCATTCGGCTGTCCGTTTACTCGAACACTTAAATCGGCAGCGCGATAGGCACCGCGTTAAAACTGTGTTACAACCCGAAGAAGAATGCAAGACAGAAGACTGATGACGACACAGGATCCGAAAGGTTCAAGAGATCCTACGTCGCCGCGATCTCGAGGCGATTTCTTCAGGCGAAAACACGACTGAGCTGGCCGAACCGTTCAGTTCCCTGAAAAGTTACCCGAAATCCGGCTATATTACCGTTGGATCAACTTCAAAGGGTTTCTTCCTCCAGGGGGCGATCTCACGGGACCCGAGAGTATTCAAAATTCTCTGAACCACAGACGGGTGCATCGCGTCCTCGGGCAGAGCCAAGCTCGAAACAGACACGCAAAAGTTGAAGGGGGGAGATCAAAGGGAACGAGAAGATGTGAGGAGGATCGAAGGGATCGATGGACGAGGCTGGAATCGTTCGTGATCCAGTGAAACAGAGTTTCCTCGCCTGCCGTTGCGACATCCAAGATGCTGGACATATTCCGGGGCCTAAAGAGCCTAATTAAAATCTCTCATGTGCACATAGACACGGCCGTGTTTCGTTTGCACTACAGCCTGACCGTGATCCTCTTGATCGCGTTCTCGCTGATCGTCACCACCAGACAGTACGTCGGGAATCCGATCGATTGTATCCACAGCAAAGATTTACCGGAGGACGTGTTGAACACGTATTGCTGGATCCATAGCACGTACACGATTACGGCCGCTTACAAGAAGAAGGAGGGTTTCGAAGTCCCATTTCCTGGAGTGGACAACTCCAAGTCGCATCCTGAGTCGGAGAGGAAGGAGTACAGGTACTATCAGTGGGTCTGCTTCATGCTGTTCCTGCAGGTAATTAACGGAGCGGTGTTTTTTGTCTTGCTGGTATTATAATACAATTAACTGTCGCGACTATTATACGTTGAGGTGCGGTAAGGAATATTATAATGTATGTCGTGTCGGTGTTTCGAAATGTCGCTGGAAAATTGCTGAGGGATATTTGTGATGCCAGAGAGGGAATAGGTAATCTGTGCACACGCCCATCCGACAATGTTTTGTAGGGGACTTACGAAGAATTAGGGACACGTAGTCCGTTTTAACCCTTTGAGCTTGGCCCTCCATTTGTGCAAATGCGATGCTCACGTTCAGTTGGAAAAGAGACAACAGGCCAGACTCCTGCAAAGCTGTCTTGATAATCTGCATTTAAACCGGTGCACTGACTAAAGTTGTGCACACATTTATATACGCATGAAATAAAACTATTGCCACGGCTTATAAGACGGATATATCTGTTCAGCAGAAACTCTCTGATGTGTATGTTTTGTACATACGAGGTATCGTATATATTGTATACAGCGGGATTATTGGAATTATTGGGGCACATTTACATCTATTAAGGTAAAAAGCATATGGGATGTCTCTCAATGTAAAAATGTTAGTACGTTAACATGATACATGCGAGCAACAATTATGTTTTACTATTTTTACCATGGTTAAGCATTTCTATTTTTATCGTTTTTATGATGATAATATTAAACGTAGTCATAGATGTTTATTATTATCCAATGCGGTACATACTCTTTTATTTATACACATCTTTTAGTTTACTTTTAGTTTAAATTCAGCTTATTTTTCGGGTGAATTACAAAAAATGTTAATAATTGTCTCGTCATCGTTGAATGTGCTGTTTTTGCGTTTCTTATCAGGGTTCGAATTCTACCATCATCGAAGATCTATTAACAAAACTTTTATTAGAATAGACAGCGTTTACCAGTCGTGGATATATACATTTATATCGGCTTGTGTATGATGTGTCCGACACAAGAAACACCAGTGCATAACTATTTAAAACTTTGAACTGTAAAAAAGTTTGTATCGTACAGTTTATTTATAAATGTATAAAATCAACAACGCTACACTATTCTACGAAATCTGTTTTATTCATAGTTACCTGGCAAATGGACGTATAATTCAATTTAATTAAGTTTACAAAAAAATTATTTGGCCAGAGCATAAGAAGCATTGGATGGAAATCTTTAAATAAAATATGCTATTTTTATTCGACGAGGATGATGTCAATTTAACGAACAATTTATCTGCTAATACCTTTGTGGCAAGAAGCAATCATTTATCAATTCTCGTTTCATTTCCTAAGCGACCGAATGTTCAAAAATCCGTAAAGATATTTGGTATAATCTTAGCTATGCATTACTAAACAAATAATATTTTCAACAGAATTAATACGTATTTAAGTTGGCTTGAACGACACATTCAGTCGGCCAATTTGACCAATTTCTAAAATAATTACTCTCGCTCAGACGATATTATACATTCTGAGATATACAAATTCCTGCTTGTCCAAATATTACCGAACTATCCACTCGAAAACGATTTTTCTCAGACCTTTTACCCAACTCACTCATATAACATGTCAATTCTCCAATACTTGTCCTAAAAATAACGCTCTGAAGAACAACACAAGTATACCGTACACCTATACGAATCAACGCTCTTATCGTCAGGGGAGGCTAATTCCATTCAATACCTAATACGCCATTCAGGAAATCGTGGAAATACTCGCTCGAGATCATCGTTAATTAATTGGTATTACATATTGCGTTACGCGAAAAGTCACGCGAATCGATCGTGATCCCCAGCGGAGGGTAATTTCATTCGTTACCAAATAGACGATACAGGAAATCGGGAATGTGTCCCATTTGAGGTCGCCGTCAATTAATTGGCATTATGGACAGAGATTCGACAGTGAGAAAAGCCGGATAACGAGAAAACTGGTTGCGGCTACACTCGCGGAATTTACTCGCTGCTTACAGAAGCTTATATCTAGTTCATTGCCAAGAAGGAAACCTTAAGCATATTAACTCGTTAAACCCGTAGACGTTACTCCGTCCTCGAGGGTCGCTGTCGTGCTCGTCGCCTTGACGCTCGGTCAAAGACGCACCTCCACCCTCACCTTTCAACTGATCGCTTCAATCAGAGCACGCTGTTCAAGGGAATTACACTCCGTTTCCATTGCTTCGTGATGCGTGCTATCGTTTTGCTGCCGATTTCAGAAGACGTTTTGTAATTTCGTTTATTCGATTTTTGTTCTTTTAGGGAGTTCGAGGGTGGAATATTCTTTTTCACTGCTACAGGGAATGTGTACGAAGTTGGAAACAAATGTAACCCACTTAATTTCGACAAATATTCAGTTGAAATTTATGTAATACTTACAATATGTAAGTGTTTTACATCGTATAATTATTTACAAGCACACATAATGTGTTGGATAGCCAGTATATCGTTTTCTATTTGTCAGATAAATAGAAATCAACTCAACATTGAATAAATCAACATGTCTGATTTAGATATGAAGTAATGAGATGCATGTTAAATTGAAGTTTAGTCTACTTTAAATTTCAATCATGTTGGAGTAATCACATGTCATGTGATAATTTGATGACCAAGTTTTTCTACATAGTCATTATGTACAGATTAAGCGCGGCGACTTAGTTGATTTGCTAAACTATTTCTTAAAAGAGCAGCAAGTTATACAATATTGTAAGCTAAAGGACCACATTTTCCAAATATAACTGGAGAATTAATTTAATAATTAATTTAGTAGTATCTTTGAACGCGATTCCCTTATATTACATAAAACAAGGGGATCGATTTTGAGTGCAATTCTAAATTTTAAATATTGTAAGATCGCGTCAATATTTTTAACTTAGAAATATTAAGGCTATTATTGGTGAAAGGTTTTTTATTTTCACATAATACGAAGAAAGGAAAAATTAGTGATAGAATTATCGGAATAAATGGATAGAATTAAATCGGAAATAAATAATTATTTAACAGACACAAATATTGAAAAATTCGTGTCTTTGAATGAAGTCAACGAATGCTTTCAGTCATACAAATTCGACGAAACATAATTTTGCATAAAAATGCAATAAAATTTACAATATTACTACCTATGCATATCCAATATTCTACCTACGAATGAAAGTATGAATAGAAGCACCACTTACGTTCCTGTAACTGCAGTAAAACATGAACCAGAAATCAGACATTAGCTCGTTCATTACACAGCAAGAATTTATTAATTGGGAGTCAAATTTACTCAATGATCCATGTAATATTTGGACACTGACGTCCTACTTCATTGATTAATATAGCTTCTTTGACACAAGCTGGGTTCCACAATTAGCTGAACGTGGAACGAATCCAAATATCCTGTCAGATAATTAAAGTTCCCTACAGTTCTATCCCAATATGATCGAACGGAAGTAATGCAGGCCCTTGGATCTAACTATAGTGCGACAATGACCCGAATGTTCCATCTTCTTTTTGCCGCCATGCCGCTTGATATCCGTTTTTCTTCTCACGGCAAGTGCCGCTGGCCCATAGCCAATTCATAATAATCGTCATGTATTATTAAGCGAGATACCGTAACGAGTATATATTATTTGATTTCACTTTAATTTTTTACTCGAATCTCTACGTCATAAATGGGAATCATTAGAACGATCAATTTCAAAGACTTCGAAGTGGAGGAAGTCGCTTTCATCTCCTTCGATATACATATGTATTTGTTTAGCGTAATTTCATGTTGTCTTTTTATTTTTTCTTGAAATTGCAGAGCTCGCGTTTGCATAAGCCTTATCTAGATCAAGAGATGCGTTATCGAATATTTTTAATATAAACCAATAATCTCTTTTTTCGAACCAGCGTTTACCGTCGCATCAATTGCGAGTTGAAACGATTTTATACGATTTGTATACAATTGAAACTCGAGTGAAATCGAAGTAAACATTTTCATGGAATATCGGAAGAAGCCGCCTTAAAATAGAAACTTGGACACCAGTTTTGCTGTATACGAGGATATTAGGATCATGTCGCAGGAAATTAATAATATTCAACTGCAATTTCCGAATATTTGTTTTGTCAACTTTTAACCCTGACTGACTCTTTACCAGTCAGTCAAATTAACTTTAAAGAGTTAACAATGCAAAGAATATATTTGACGAAATATACAGGAATAATAAATCTGAAAAAACATCATGGAGCGCTAATCATTTTTGAACATCTTCTTGCTTCCCAGATACTACGAGCAATAAAGTTCTGTTGGGAGTTCATTTGTTACACGATTTGAAGCCAACAAAGAATGATCAAGTGTTTCGAATGAACGCTGAAAGACAGGTTAATCAATCTCCCCGTACGCTGGGATTTTATAGTTTTCTCGTGACTGAAAGGTGAGGGAACTTTGCGTCAAAAGCTACTAAATTTAGTTACTCTTCACCCACGTTCTTGAATTGGGAGTTGGTTCCTCTATCGAAGTGTAATACATATTTCCAGACGATACTTATGCTGATGTATATACGTGTGAAGAAGAATGGTATTTGTATCTATATTATAATGTCTAGTTTCAACGTCAAGAAATGGAAGGTTTTTCAGGTGCATTGGAAAATATTTGCAGTTTCCCCATACGTACATACTTTTACTTTAGGATCAATTTAGTTCCATTTCAGAGAAGATATTAATATTGGGATACGTTGCAATACATTAATTAGGAGAACATACTTTTACAGCAGATTTAAAAACATTTTCATGTTTGCTACACCCGCAATTTACGATTATTTTCATAAAGGTAAAAGATGGTGGGAACGAAATTTTAGATAGGATGCGTTATTATTATCAGAACGTCATTTTTATTAGCTCAACAAGCGTTAGAGCGGTGAAATAAAGAATAAAAAATGTTGCGCAAACGTCGTGCCATGAACCGATATTAGATATAGTACTACTAATTATTTTCCAACAATATTATTCAGTCTTTAATTATCCTCGAATCGAATAAATTCGCAACGTAAACATCTTTAGGAAAGTATGCATATCTCATTAATCATTGATATCCCGCAAAGTGTTTATACATTCCAATCACGTCCGGCAGGGAAACGCCCAAGACAGTAGAAACGCGTATACACGAGATCGCAGCACAGATCATTGCTGCGACGAAAAGGAAAATACGAAAGGAGGTCCTATTGAAATTTCGGTTTCTGTAACGAACGGCACGAACAACGTATAATTAAAATGTCGTAAGTAGCAGCCGTACATAAATATCACCGGCAGGACAGGAAAAAAGATGTTTAGAAGATCATACAAGTTATGTGTTTAGAATCGAGGCCAAGGGATGCCTCTCAAGTTCGGCCAGTCTTCTAACGGCTTGCTTCCGCGCCCCACGTGTCTGTCACCGTATCCGAATACTCGTTCTGCCCTCCCATCGTTGGCCGTCTTTAACAATCGAACGCCTTATTATCGTAACAAACAAACAAACAAACAAGAAAAGAATAGAAACGGAGGAACCAGCGGTGTCGTGTCAATTGTGCGGCCATACTAAACGAAAGTACATACTTTATGCGCCGGAGAAGATGCGCCCCGAATAGACAGAAGAGATTCGATTACGATAATAATTATTCGAACCATCCCGCGAGGGTTCAAGTTGAAGTCGAGCGAATAGAATGTACTACGTATATCGTTCGGAAGGAAAAATGAAAATACGGAGAATGGTAGGAGCGTACGCGTGTGTTCCAGTTGTCGTTTAGTGTTCCTAGTGTTCGATGTTTCTGCGGTGCATAAAACGGGAGCAGGATGCGCCAGGCGAGTCAGTTGTTTTTGAAATGTAATTATGCGGGTCGTTCTGAGGATAACCGAGAGGAAGTCGACGAGGAGAACGACACGGGCCCACAGTGACGAATATTACTCGATACCTATCCTCACCTTTTACATTCGCTGCGAAACTTGTTCCGCCCGCCAAAGAACGTTTCAAGGCTCGCAAACTGATTGCCCATCGGGTATATCGCGACTCGCAGAAACGGGTGGATAAGTTTGCAAAGGTCGACCGTAAACATTCTTCACGTTCAGATGAAAAGAGACGGGGAAACGGACGAATATCCTGGAAATTCTGTCACACCAGTTCTTCACCGGTACATGGGCGCATCAGAACAAGTCGAGGCTCCTCGCTCGAAGGACACACATATTTCCAAAACTCCACGAAATTGACTACCGATACGAGCTCTTTCATATTCGTAATGCGTTTTAAAATGAATTGAATACTGTCGCGTCAAAAAGGTACGAGCAATACGGAAGAGGGAAGTACCCTGCCTCCAGTAAAGTATTCTTACACAAACGCAGAAACGATTCCAACTTGAACCCCGGCGAGAGTCACAACTCCAAATAAATCGAATCCCCCGTCGAAGTACGTTCCGCCGCTGCGATCTGGAAATTATTTCACACGGCACCGTTTTCCACGCGTCGTCCAAAATTCTCTCCTTTACTACCCCGAGGGCGGCGGATCCGGCAAACGAGGACGAGGGCAGCTGTCTCCTCGTCGAAGGGGATTCGGCAAACGTTAAGAAGGTTGCACACCGTAAACGGCGAACGAAAATGCCATTGATGTTAAAAATGATCGACGTATTCGGCTCGCTGAGATCCCTCTTCAAGGTCGAGCGGATCTGTGAGGACACGATGATATTTCGACTGCACTATCGGGCGACGGTGGCCCTTCTGCTGGGCGGATGCGTGACGTTGGCCTGCAAGAGCATTTCCGGCTCGCCGATTCACTGCGAGGCCTCCGGTTCCGTCGACAAGGTCGTCCTGGAGACGTTCTGCTGGCTCCATACGACGTACAGCATGGTGCACGCGTTTAATATGAGCCTTGGCCAGGCGGTGCCGTATCCGGGTGTATTGAACAGCAAAGGCGCCGGGATGCACGGCCACACGTCACATCCGCTGGTGAAACAGCACAAGTACTATCAATGGGTCATCTTCTTTCTGCTGCTGCAAGTACGGGAAGATTGTTATAGTACACGTTTTGAATGAAGTTGAGCTAGGTGTTTGGTAAAAGATACTTTATTTATAGATATATCTGTAGTTACCTATTTATTCATAATTCTAGTGTCTATACTATTGTTTTGGATAATGTTGAGTTAGGCTTTTGGTAAAAGATACGTTATTTTTTTACATTTAATTTCATATGTATATATACATATCTGTAGTTATTTATTTATTAATAGTTCCAGTCTCCATACTATTGTTTTGAATGAAGCTGAGTTAGGCTTTTGGTAAAATATTATATATAAATCTAGTTATTTATTTGTTAATAATTCCAGCCTCTAGGCCAAGGTATGTACAATACTTATAGGTTTTCTTCCCTTAACTCACACTCGTCCTTCTATTTTTTCTACGCACCCAGTAATTTTTGTTCGACCTTCCCCAACTGTTTTACTACTATCTCCCCTTTTCTCTTCTGAGTACATTTCATAGCAATCCTCTGACAGATGTTTTAACGTGCCTTCCACCCGCAGTCAAGTACTCTGGTAATTTCTTACCCTGTATATCCTTATAACTGCTATTATATTTCGCTCTATATTTTATGGTAAGCGTTATCTCAGGTTCATGTAGCGTCATTATTCGAAATGGCATTTCAAATGAGGCTTGGGTAAAGTTCATTCAGCTTTGGTTAAAATTGATGAACGGTCATTTAAACATGTGCGAAGCCACGCGTGAGTGGTTGTTGTATTAAAGGTGTTTACGAATGTTTACTAACGCATACTTCAATCTGTAAACGAGAGAAAATTCTGCAAATTATTGCGTGATTAGTATTTTGGGTATGGTTCATCCGTTAGCATTAACTACGTCGGAGTGGATTAGTTCTGCGCAAAGCAGTAGCAACTTTGAATTTTATGCGTTGGCCTTCGAAATATTTCTATAACAACGATGGAACGTGGAAAATTCAATAATTTGAATTGGAAGTTTTGTACGTTTTGCTTCGAAGAATGAAGCTATTAATAATAAATATACCTATATTTTCGTCGGCCTTTTTCGTTGCTGAGAAAACTGTAATTATTATTAATCTCTGTAAAATAAGTAGCTACACCTACGGTATAAAGACAAAATAATTACCTTTGGCAAAATTTTAAACGCGTTTATTTGTATGCAACAGTAAGTTCAGAAACATTCAGACACATTAGTAGAATCGTTCTTCCAGTGTGCCCATTCTCTTTTGAAACCTGAACGCGTACTTTTCGACATTGTGAAAATATTGGTTTGTATCTACGTATGCGCATGTTTCATACGTATATAATTCTCCATCCAACCAAGAACATTTTTCTTATTTCGCTGCTATCAGAAATTTTGCATACACTGTTGGATATCTATACAACCGGGTCATATTTGTATTAATCAGTTGTTCAGTGATCCGTGAATGTTCATTCACATCGGCTGGTTTTCATATTGCACATTTCGAGTATAGTGCAATCTTTCCTTTGACAATCATTGTTTTCATAGCCATTTCAAGCTACCAAATGGTTCCAAGCGACAAAGGGTACAACTTTTAGAATATTAACAAAAATCCGCACGTGCATGCATATTGCGACCCGGTTTTTTTAATGAATAAAAAATTGCCCTTTGAAGATATTAATTCGTTCTATGGGCGTCGTACAAAAATTACGTCAAGTTCAACAATGGCGACCGAAAGCTCGCAAAAGGGAAAGGTTTGGTGCATTAACAGGCCCATCGAAAATGATTTTACGGGGTGTCTAAGGTTTTTCTGGACAAACGTTGTCAGCGTATTCGTTGCGCGAAAATAAGACAGAAATTGCTCGAATGAACATTACCCTCAAAGGTGGATTGGACGAGGGGGAACAGTTGTTTGGCCACCTAGATGGCTTGACCTCACGCCTTTAGATTTTTATTTACGGGCAACACTGAAAGGAAAAGTTTATGCAACTGCGATAGCCGCACGTGGCACCGTGGTGCAACGAATGAAGGACGCGGTTCTAAAGATTAATAGAAATCTTTAGAAATTCACCGCGTGACAAGCAGCGTGCTACGCCGGTGTCAAACTTGCATACCCGTAAGCCTACGTCACATAAAGCAGAAAAATTAGGCGGTTTTGCAGTTGATTTCGTAACTTTGTAACTGGTCGACTTTCATTTAACAATTGCTTCTCATTTTCCTGCGCAGAACATGCTGGCAATGCTTGTCCAGAAAAATCTCATACAGCTTGCACAGTTTAAAGAGAGGGACACACTTACGATCTTTAATTATACAGGCTGTTTTACGGCAAATGAGGCCTTCGAAATTCTTTGAAGGGCGCCACCTCTAAGCACCTCGATGCTACAGAGAAAGTGGCATCTTTGGCAGCGATTAAAAAGCCTCAAGGGGCAATAAAAATTGTGGAAAGTATTACTTTTTATGCTTCACAGCGTTGGAGCAAACAACACGTGCCACTTTATAGACTTCTCTGTGTACATACACGTTAGCTCGAAATCTGCACGTATTTCATGGCAACGCGTTGCAACGGGAGCAAACGCTCTGACTATATGAAGACGAATAATTTTCTTCATTCATTTGTATCGCTATAGCATTCATTTGATTGGAAACGGAGGGACCCGCGTCGCCCTTTTGCTGAACACAAATTATTGCACCGTAAAACGCAGCTGCGTGACACGTATGATGTAATATCAAACATATTTTTCAAATCCGATTTTCCCCAGTACAAGGTCTTCTATTAAAAAGAAAAAAAAAACCTCTTCATTTCACGTTCTCGCCAGGAATTATCTCCGTTCAGTTTGCCCTGCAATTTTAAAACCAACCGGTGCAGTTTGTACGTATGAGCAAAATACATTTCGCATTAGAGGGCTATTGTAACGCTCGTTCCACGGAGAAACAGGCGAGTTCCTATTATTGCAAATGTCGTTTCCCGGTTATCGATTAATTGTGACCGCGTTATAATCGTACTAATACTCATAAGTCGAGGTTATTATGCAGACCTTCAGCTGGCTTTGTTCGCGTAATAATGTAGCGGGCCAGCTCGATGTGATCCTCGACTTAACATTGAACATGAGAAACTTTCCTTAGTGGTCGTCCATAAACTAGGTAGCTCTGTTTTTGCCACATTTTAATCGCCCCCAACCCTCCTCCCTCCACAGTGTTAGCTTTTTAGCAGCTTTTTTCATATTTATTTCAAATTTTTCATCGACGAAGTTTTATGCAAAAACGGCGCAACTTTCAGACTTGGATCCCCATTCCCACCACGCGGCTTACAATTGGCGTAGCCTCTCGCCATAACCCCTGGTGCAACGCCTGAAAATTAAGAATACATCAGGCGGGTAAATGCAACACGCGAGAAATAGCGAGCAAGCGCAGAGACCCCGAAAAATTGATACCATACAAGAATACACTACTATGTTACGTTGCTCTTACCCGGCACAGCTGAGATAGATAACTTCTTGAAATATCTTCACTTTCCAATTTCAAGTGCTATTTTACGCAGACCTAGGTATAAGTACAAGTTAACATATGACTCACTGAAAATGGCGACCTGCCAGTTCTGTTTCACTTCGCGCGGCTTCCTTCCTCTATGCTCGTTTTGCCAGGGGACAAACGCATAACGAAACGGGACAAGAGGAACCGTCACGCACGTGAAGACTTTACACCGGGTTTTCCGCTTTGTTCGGCCAATTTTATCCGCCTGCCGCCTGCTACCACGTGGCAACGGTCCTTCTCTTTTTCTTCCCGAGTATGAACGCTGCATGCACACAACTGGCACGTGAGCACCGTCGTGTATAGTTAGCTTCGTTCTATTTTCATCCACAGATTTTCCCTTTTTGTGCCGCATTGCCGTCGACGTACTTACATAAAACGTGAAAATTGGGCCGGCTCTTACAAGATCCTCACTTTCTTTTCGTTGTAGTAGACGGGGCTTGTCGATTCACCGCGTCGGTGCTATCAACGGGCAATAGGTGTATCTAGTGTAATTGGGAGATGATGTGTGGAATATTTTTGCCGATGCGGATTTATATTGTTATTCGTGAGAATTATAAGAGAATCGACATCGTGGTTCAGGGGAATATTCTATTATTTTAATTCGCGACGTGGTGGTGAAACGGAATTCTTCTATCCGATAGAGAACAGTGATTGTGAATGAGTAATATGAGCTTACAAGTGGCCCTTGTACATGCACATTTTAATGTTGGCTTTTGCGATGCGTGCTTTGGAACGTAATATTACGGATTAAAGTATCGATATTTTATTGAGAATAAAATGAATTAATTTATTGTCTTAAAAAATTCAATTAATTCATGCATTGGAATTCTAATGTACAGTTACAGTTTTTATTTAAAGATTTACAGATTTATTTAAAATTCTCTTAACCAAGGTATAGAAATTGCTTGAGTGAACATTAATGTGTAATACATAACATATTTTTATACTACTTAGACGAAGCAATACATTCGCGGATGCAAGTACATGCTGGCCAATCATTGTAACAATGTATATTTACAGAATAATTAAAAGGAAATTCTAAAGTTTTAGAACACACGGAATAGTCATCAGCAATGACAGAAGTAATAAATAATTACGGAACAATCATTCTAACTGTGAAGTAATATACATATCTTGTCTGCGTAATTTCCTAATATAACAATCGCGTTATGTACTTATCGGAATTGAAGGAAACAATATTTCCATCTTAATTTCATTCGTACCATTTAAGTATTAAGTATACTATACATACATGGATGCGTACAATACGTACGCGTCAAATGAATCCACTTCAATCCCAACACGAAACTTTTAATGACCCCCGCAACAGAATTTCATTGCTCAAGCGTTTCCGTAACGTAAGCTCGTTTAACCAGTGAATTGATCTTACAATTAGATCAACGACAATTAATCAGTCCACCGCGGAAAACAATGTCTCTGTTTACGACGATTTTATAGTTTTCCGCGAAACGCATAGCACATTCGATATCCGAGGCGTGTGCCAAGATTTAGAAGATCGTAATGGATCGCAAACTCGGATTCCGAATCGTTGCAAATCGTGAAAGGAGTTCCACATCTCGTTACCTTTATGCCGATGCGTGCACTATTTGACGAGTTGTACGATTTAATCTAACGTGCAATCAGATAATTGATACCGCATGGATGTATTCGACGAACCATTTACAAATGCATTCGCGAAAGTAGAGATATTACGACATAGAATTACCATACTTTAAATTATACAGTGATGGATAAAACAGAAATAATTTCTCACTTCTTTCTCCCTTTCTGTTATTCGATAAAGCGAATAAATTAGCTAAATACTAGATAAGTATAATTTAATATTCTTTGTCGTCTTAAAAGTATGTAAATGTTTTTATCTACATATGAGAAAGCTGTGTAAGAGATTTTAATTATTTACGCATTTTATATAGTTTGAATGTAATACTGGAAATATTTAGTATACCACAGAAAATATTAAACATGTTATCACTTATACCGATCGTATTATTAGTATGAAGAGAATATTATTTTAATTTAGCCACCATCAGTTTCTTCCTTTCGATAAGACTAATAATTGAATACCAATATGAATGGAGTACAAAATATTGATTTGAATTATTATTTATCGATCGTAAAGGCACTTGTTACGAAATTTATTTTTCCTACCCTCAAATAAATATTATAAGCTCTGAATTTATCGCGCAACGACAGAAAACGCGATACGTGTTGAAATTTATTGATTGTTTCTGCAATTACTTAGAACGGTTCCATATTTTTGGCCAAAACACGTAGCTCACTATCTCGGGCAAAATAAACTGCATACTAATCATACTTTTAGAATGAACGTTTTACCTAATACAGATCGCGTGTAAAGAAACAGCAATATGCGTACACGCTAGCACACGCATAGAATCGCGATGGCCGTTGTATAGTTAAATACGATAAATACTATTTTCAAACATCATTTGACTCAGTGGCGTACGAAGTAGAGCAAATGCCGATCCCTAGGTGGTTATTCATGGTTTAGTCATTACTGACATTCCGTGAATTTGTTTTTTCTACTGCGGACAGATGCCGAGGAAATAGGAAAAAACAAAAATATATTGTTTATCCTTATTAAATACCTTTTTCGAAGGCATTAATTGAGGAATGAATGACACTATCGGCCATTGTTTCAGAAGTGGAGTGCTATAAGTAATCTGATGATAATAAGTGGCAAATTTGTCTTCCTATGTAGTAACATTTATAAATTTGGTGGACACAATTTTCTGTAACAAATACATTAAACTGTACAATGCACTGCCACATTATTAAACCTTATTCGTTGCTTCCTTTTCAGGCAATTCTCTTCTACACGCCTCGATGGCTTTGGAAAGGATGGGAAGGTGGCAAGATTCACGCGTTAATGATGGATCTGGACATTGGATTGTGTTCCGAAGTCGAGAAGAAGCAGAAGAAAAAAATGTTGCTCGATTATCTGTGGGAGAATCTTCGGTATCACAATTGGTGGGCCTACAGGTACTATCTCTGTGAAGTTCTCGCCTTGGTGAATGTGGTTGGTGAGTAGCGCGTTATTTATTTTCCATTTCAATAAATTCTCCGTCTTTTTTCGTTACATTTTCAACGATTTGTCTACATCGTTTTTCATTTATTTTTTTTGTTGTCACTCATACTGCCCTCGTGTTTATACATTTAAAAAAATGTAAAGATTGGGTACGCATGTGCGCGGTGGAATGGTTAAAACAGAAAATAAAAGGTCACCGTGGAACATTTGATTAAAAATTACTTTGTGAAACGTTATTTTACAGAAATGCGCGGTAATTTATATTACATAGTATGTATACTGCTACAACTGAGTAATCAAAGGTGAACAATAATTTTAAGTTACATAACTTACAGTACGCAATATTTTATGCTTCTACACTTACAATTAGTGCCAAGTTCATCGAATTAAGAGCCTTCGGTACTTCACTTGGCACGTCATTTTTAGTCCCCATGTTTAACTATTAGAAATCTGTAGCAAACAGTTGCAAAAGTTTAATATATACGAGCAATTTAAAGGTCCCAATAAAAAACAGGTAGAACATGTACAGGAGCCTTAAAATAGGAACGAGAAGTTGAGTATATCGAATCTCGAAAAAAATCGGCTTATAGTAATTAACACCGTGCCATTAAAAGTTTCCATTTATCAGGTATCCCCATTTATGATATTTATACAATTAGAATTAATGACACGTAACATGTAGAAACTGCTCGCTCCATTACATATCGCTCAGGCTATTTCAGTATCTGTTTTACTTTGAATCACGCAGTTGGGGTGTTCGGTTTTCCTACTTCTAACGAAACAGTTATTTAACTTGAACTGGATTTTTTCCCTTTACACACTCAGCCACACTTTACTGGAACCTTCTCAGCACCGCATGGGATGA
This sequence comes from Nomada fucata, assembly GCA_948146005.1. Classification (NCBI taxonomy): domain Eukaryota; kingdom Metazoa; phylum Arthropoda; class Insecta; order Hymenoptera; family Apidae; genus Nomada; species Nomada fucata. The sequence continues at coordinate 15,304,904 of OX411275.1, forward strand.
AAGCAATTTTGTAGTAGCGTTTCGTTAATCCGTTTTGTTTCAACATGCAAAAGTCTTCTCGGAATACAAGACCGAGCTTCCTTTGATCTTCAACGTCTCTCTGACGAACGAGTAAACTCTGCCCTTTGCCTTTTTTAGCTATTTTTAAGCGGGCAAATCGTGCAAGCTCTTGCGTTCCAAAAGAAACGGGGAAAATAAAGTACATAAATCGTGCACAAAACACCGATTTAAGAATCCTTTATTTTTTCTCGACTTTGAAAGCAACGAATTCCACTTTTCTGGCGTTTTAGACGTGAGATGAATCGATTGGGCTGCAGCACAAGTTCAACTGATATTTGAATAATTTGCAATTAAATATGTTTGTTAAATTGCTAACACAGTGTTTTGGAATCTATAATATTATTCCTCGATTCTATTCCGTCATAATTTAATTTATTTTGCTTCATTTAGCGTTCGTCATTAACGTCGCATAGAGTCGAAACGAGCAAAATTCTGTATCCCTTAATAAATGTTGTTATTCTATTAACCTCCCCGTTTTCCAAAGTAACATATTAAAGTTCCATCCCTTATTTTACCGTCATATTCTGAGAACTTAAAAGAGAGAACTTCAAGAAAAGAAATTAAAAGTAACAATTATTATCAGTCATAACAATCACCAGTTTTCCTATAGTTACTAGACAGTTATTTCCAGGCCCTTGCACACAATAAGTTCGCTACTTCTTAAGGAAGTTGGCACTTCACATAATTATAATGGACGTTAACTAAGAGAATACTGGAATAATTCTGACGACATACAGATTTAGATCCGTTCATTGTAAATTCTCGCTGGTTCTATGGATCCAAACACTGTTCTGGTAAATACATTGCTTATAATAATTAGTCAAACTGATGACCCTGGTATGCTGGCACTTTCAAATTTGTTAATGTCATGGGGCAAATAAAACACGTACCTACAAATACTTATGGGAATCGGTGGGTTCAGTCCCAAATTTGCGGACATTTAAGAAATTAATGGAGAGCAAAACGACTAGATCGTTTCGATAGTAACTGATATAGTGGCCACTTCTCACCAGGTGTACGCGATGTCATTTCTGTTGATCAACTTGTTATAAAATTGCACAATTTTATATTCATACACATGAACGAAGGATTCACAAAAGTTTGTTTTCCTCCAAGCCATTCACATGTGAACCTTAGCCCGATATTCGATGAAGTTAAAAACATCGTATTTAATATAGTGTAAAGAAACAAATATTTCAAGAGGCACAGACTGATTGACAGAGAAAATATTGATCTGGATCTTTGCAGGTACTCTGTCAATTCGTGATGTAAATGCTTATTTTACTATGTTTGCACGTATTTAACACTAGATTTACGGACAAGTCTGAACGCTTATTTTTACTGACTCACCTCTGATTAACGATTGACAATAAAAATTCGCGTTTCCTTGAAAAAATCAATTCACTTAATTTGGAAATGAAATATTGTCAATTTCATTGTTGAATGTCCATGGACCTTTTTTAAACTTTGTACTTCGAGTTCTAGTGTTAATGATACTACCTATTAGACTTGTCAAAAGCTACAGTATTATCAAAAAATATATTTAATATCAAATATATTACATAGTGAACAAATATGTAAGTACGTAATTGTAGGTATATGAGGGAATGAGAAAGAATAGTGTGAATCGTAGTAAGACAGCAATATTTCGAACACCCATACTTCAAACCTAACCCAAACCAGATTACGCGGATCGAGAAGTTTTTGTAAATGAATTTCGCTTCGCTATCAATCAGAATGTAGTGAACGAAACATTACCTTTTAGTCGAATATACACCAGCATTTTACAATCGGCAGCAAACAGAACAAACTGAAAGAAGTCAGAAGCTCGTATACGTATAATTAGGGGCGCTCATTAAATGTTCAAATTCAATTTTCTTTTCGTTACGGAAACGTGCTGTATTAAAACGAATGATCGTAGAAACTTGTTTCACACGAAACGCGAGCATTATTTTCCCATTTGCCTTCGGTTTGCCATTTCCTTCAAGTCGATTCACGACGTGCGCGCTTGTTATGTTTACCTTCTTTCTGTTATTTATTTTGTTACTTTTAACGATTCCATATTTCTTCACAGGCCAACGCAGTTTGACGGCGGCTCGTTTGCTTTTTATTGTAAAATTGAAGAATCAATTGTATTAGTTGCTAATTTACGAGCAACAAATTTCTTTTATTATTTTGAACATCACATTGGCTCGTAATAAAACGTTCCGTTCTTTAACAGCGTTTATAATATACACAGTTCGAAACAATTAGAGGATCACAAGCGGATTGCAAGCGTTCTTGTCATTCTTCGAATTTGACACGAGCGAAGCAACGAATGTTTCCAATAAGTAGCGCGTAATTACAAAAAAAGAAATGGAAGAAACAATTCGTAAAATTTACGAATCACAGTTTTGTTAGCAGTGTATGCACAGCACGTGAAGTATACACGTGATTTGGTTGTACGTCAAGGGGACTGGTCTAAGTAGCGGCCTGTGAATGAACGATTCACAGCAGAATTTGGCAACGATACAGCTGGCTACAACCTGCTTCGTATTCTGAACGGCCAATCTATGCGACTATCTGTCACTTTTCTTTAACCAGTTACTTTGTTTCTATCGCGCATCAAGTCTGTCTGTCACTCTATCAAGTCGTTGGAAAAGCTGCAAAATATTACGGACGTTTAAACATGAAAGCCTTCGATCATCAGCGATATGTCATTAATCCGACAATTTTTCAGCTGTCACGTCTATACTTCCGGAAATAATATAATTCTGGCACGCAATGCCGAACGAAGAAAAGCCCAAAGGGTTCGCGGTATGGAAATGTCGCCACAATTTTCCAAATAGGATCCGTTGAATATTTATGGTGTACGGAGCATGGGGGGCACGTAAAAATATTACGGACGAGTGTTGCTAAAGTGATATCCAGTGACTTGTTATACTTATTTGGTCGAACTTCGTTTATAATAGTTTATAAGAAATGTATTGCAATAAAAGGACTTTACTCTTTTTTAAATTTATTTTAAAAAATGGCACCACATTATAGGTGCATCTTTGTACATAACAGCTCCATCTTTGTTTTCTGTCAAACGACCGTCATCCCTTTGTCCCATTCGATTTGCTTCGATAGTGACATAATGAAAATGAAAATAACGAATACATCTGGACACATTTTACCTTCCTATATACTATGTATTATATCGAAAAATGTTACGCACGGTATTCAACAGATCTTGATGTAACATTTCGTTTTCCATCTCTCTTTTAACAATTTTGATAAGTTTACTATACGATGCATTTCGCTTTAATTATACCCGTTATGTGACAGGTGAATTAAGTCCTATTCTTTAATAACTTTATTCAGTCACTTTACCTAAAATGTCAAATTTACTCGAATTTTTTCTTAACATGAAAGAGAATGCACGCAAGTAAAATAGGTAAATAAAACAAGTATTCAGAATACTTATAATTCCTACGATAAACTCATTTTTCATAATTTTTGCTTTTACGCCGCTCGTCAATATAACGGTTTAATTATAAATACAGTGTGCTACCCTGTAACGAACTGATTCGTTCTAGTACCTTGCTCGCTATAGCATTCGTTCGTTATAGGACACATATACAGTTGAACCTCTATTACTCCAAAAACACCTTGTCAAAAGAGAAGAGTCTGCAAATATACGTATATTAGGTTGACTTCGCTGTTAATACGGCATGCGTAAATTCAAATTCGTCAGAAAATGATAAAGACGAGGTGCCATTAGTCATAATACGATCTTCGTTTGACGCAAACGTGTCGATTTGCTAAGGAACATGATGTTCCTTACAGCATTCGTTCCTCGTTACGTTATTCGTTGTGACATACCCGACTGCATTCGTTTCAATAAATCAGAATGTACATAAGTTCTATTACTTTCGTCGCTCGTCGTGCACATAATCTATTGCATGAAAAATTACAAGAATGACTTCAATTTGCGCAGGTCAGATGTTTCTGATGAATCGGTTCTTCGACGGTGCGTTTCTGACGTTCGGCATCGACGTGCTCAGGTTCCTCGAGTCGGACCAGGAGGATCGGGTCGACCCCATGATTTACGTGTTCCCACGGATGACCAAGTGTACCTTCTACAAATATGGCGTCAGCGGCGAGGTGGAGAGACACGACGCCGTTTGCATCCTTCCCCTGAACGTCGTCAACGAGAAAATATACGTTTTTCTCTGGTTCTGGTTCCTCTTTCTCGGCGTGCTCAGCCTCATCACGGTTTTATACAGGGTAAGCAATGATAGTTAACGATGATATACATCATTACGCGAAAGCCGCTGCATCTTCGCCACACAATTCAACACTCCGATGCGGGATGGGGCCCTCTCGAAAACGTGCAATGTAGCGTGGAATATACTGAACAATTAGCAAATGCCATTACTTGTACCGCATTTGCCGTATTAACCGTGGCAAAGAGAAGCACGGAGGAAGTAATAACAGCGAAGCAAGATATTCTTTAGTCCGCTGTAGACGGAGATAACGAAAATCGTAATTTTGTTTCTGTTTTCTATTTCTTGCAGATCGTAATTATATTTTCGCCGCGAACGAGAGTGTACCTTTTGCGATTGCGGTTTCGCTTGGTCAGAAGGGAGGCCGTGGAGACGATAGTTCGAAGGAGCAAAGTTGGCGACTGGTTTCTTCTTTACATGCTCGGCGAGAATTTGGATACGGTGATATACAGGGATGTGATGCACGAGTTGGCGAACAAGCTCGCCTCGAGACACCATCATAGCGTGCCTGGGATCAAAGGGGAGCTCCAAGAAGCTTGATCGAAGTGAGTAGTGCCCTTTATGCATCGTGAAAATTGCCCCGGCAAGAAAGGCTGGTCGAATCGAGAAACGTTACTTGAAACTTGAAACAGATCAACAACCATTCGATTATTCAATTACGCTGGCTATTGAATTTCATTTTTTCCGGTCGTCGGACGTTTAATACTTAGACGCGATTTGTTTCACTAATATTCATAATATTGGACCGCGAGGAGACAAAAGTTAGAATGACTAAGAGGGGACAAAATGTTGAAGTTCAAACGTGAAATTTTGCAGAAACGAAATACTCACGGCAGCTACTTTGGTGGCATAGGGAACTACTAATTCCGCGAAAGTTAGCAGTTTGCAAACCTACGTGAAAGGGTAAAGGAAGCGAATGTGAATCCGGAATTTTCTCATAAAGCGCTATATTAGAAAGGAAATTGAATTCCAGAAAAGAGTAATGTGGAAGTTAAAAGGAGTTCATACTTTATTCTCACACTTTATCGATAAATCAATTCTCGTAGAGTAGTACACAAACAAAGATTATGTATAGCTACACTATTTCTGTGAATGGCAACTAATCTAATTTGGTTGAAATAAAATATATTTCCCTATTAACATTTCTAACCGTTGAGGCAAAATTTTTGAAATTCATGGCCATACGAAAGTTATCGCGACAGCTACAACACTGTCAAGTCAACAATACGTATCCCCATTTAAAAGAAACAAGGCCTCTCTGACTTTCTAATGAAAAAGCACATTTATTTGTTGCATTTCAAAGCCTCACTGAGGCTGATTAACCTTTGTTTCAAACATTTTTTGGTGCGGATTATTGAAAATGTCTAAAAAATGCTCGACACCCTTAGACTGTACACCCTGTCCGTCTGTATACATGTATGTACATACAATACGTATGGGGCGCAGAGGTGACCATATCCGAATTGTCGAGCTGTTTGTGGTTGATGCACTGGTTACAGAAGGCCGGGGCGCGGCAGAATAAACCTGGGCCCAGTGGGCATAAATTTGACGGCAACAAGCTTTGGACATTAACACGTCCTCCTATTTTCGGCCGTTTAACAGCCGGGCGCACAAGAGGGCTGCGTTCTGTTGAGTTTCGCTTCGAAATAACAGCATCATCTTGAAAGCTACGCGTGCGAAACATCAGTTGTAAAAGGAAAGAATGCGGATGGTATATTTGTCGATCAACTCAACGTATCAATAGATATTGCAACCGTCTTACAATATGCATAGTCGGGTTTATTATTAGGTCGATGCAAACGAAAGGAACGAAATTTTGCTGTGCCCATAGTTTTCTGGATCGCAATGTACGATGCAACATCATGTAATAAAAGTGAATTTATACAGTATTTATACACATAACCCAGTTAAAGGGGAAACAAAATAGAGCAAGTACATGTTCAAAGCTTTTTTGTAAGGGCAAGCGCGTTCACGTTATGACGAGTAGAAATGTTGAACTGTTTAACAGTTCGCGTGGTCGTCGATCAAACATGCTAATAACAAAGATACGTATGCACATTTACGAAAGCAGGAAATAGGTGATTTAAATATCTTATCATGGGCGCGTGGAAATTGTGTGAGCAAAATTTCTATAACTCGCAGCTGTCGCGTGTAATTGTTGACAAACACAGAATTAAATATTGATGCGGAGACGTTTACAGACATATCGACTTGTTTCTCGTTTCAACGATTATCCGTAGAAAAGGAAACAACGTGCTCTTATCCAATTTATGAAAAATGTCGCGACACTTTTATTAATAACCGCTTCGTATTTCACTCAGGGTATCCCATAATTTTAACATTTATCATCGCTCGATGTTTATTTAAAATTCCATGGAAACATCATATTGTTTTTCTTCAGATTGCCTCGGAGAACGATGAAATTGAGGAGGATTTTCCAGGCGACGAGAATATTATTCGCAGACCAAATAAAGTGCAAAGGATACCAAAGACCAACGTCCAAAGACGAGGACCGACGTAGATCGAATCACATTGCGTGCATTTCCCTTCCGCGTCTTCGCTGGGATATGAAAATTATACGAATAAGTTCGTAAATGGGTGCATGCACCAACGAAACGAATCCATGTTAATCGTGTTCGCGTAAAAGACAAATTACCAGCGTGCCTTACGACAAGTTTGTTCGATTATTAAATCATGTTCGTGCGTAGCTCGAATTTTTTACAATTTTCCAACGAGACTAAAATTAAGCAACGAAGAAAACTCGGGATTACGTACGTCTCGTCCGACGAATTCGAGATACAACGGAGAGATTTCGCGAGGCAGCTAGTCAACAGTTTTACGTCGACGATGGACCGTTTTTGTGAGCGGCGAATAAATCGAGTTTGATCAATTAGTTTCTAACGGCGAAAGAAAGGAATACGAGGACAGAAAGTCGATTTTTTTACGCCTGGAATTCCAATGCTTCGCGAAAGAAAATGGAAATGAAGATATATATATTGTATTCCCCTCACCTAAAGTGTTCTACCTCGTACAGTTTTGATTGAAAATCGAGGAGGGTAAAGTTTCACCATCTTCTCATAGAACATGCGTTGCAATTACAAAGATGCACGTTCAACGCCGAGAATCATCGTAATGTATCGTGTTTTTCTTTCACAAAGACTGTGCTAATGTAAACGAACCCGCGAGAGTAACTTTTACCGACGGCTCTCGAAATAAATGTATTTTTATTTAAAATGTAATTTAATAAATATAGTTTATCATATTGAAAGCGAAGAAGCAACGCACGTCATTTACGTCTCAATTTCCTTTCTACTTTACTATAATAACGCTATCTGCATATGTATGTACATTCTTTGTGAAGCAAAGAAATGAAAAAGATAAGTTGATGCTTTTATTGTCGTGAAACAGTTTGAGATGATGCGAAGAGATTGATGATCTACGGAAAGGGCGCATCACGAGGATGAAAATTATAATGAAATGAAACTGGCAAATTGCATGCGGTTTTGGAGTGTTAAATAATGATTATAGACTGCCTATGTTTAGTATATATCTAATTGTACTTGCTACGATTATTGTACATATATAGAACGCTTTGAATTTTCTTTTAAACGAACCTTTACACGATGCAACGAATTCAACATTACTAAGGAAAATGAAAATCATATCTCACCCTTCCTGAAGTATGCGGCCATTTTAATATACCGCCACAATGTACAATTAGATCAAAACGACCCTGAATGATCGTATATTGTATTACACGAGGATTATCTATATTTAATATGAGAATAATTATAATGGGATTATTGTACATATAGATATCAATTGTGCAGAATATTAAGGAACGGATCAGCCGTCTCGAGGTCGTAAAATTTGATTTATTTTAACTCAATTTATTTTCAGGATTACATCAATGTCGCGGAGACATTGCTAATATCCATTTGTCCTAATTCATATTACGAATGATTAATTAATAATCATTGTATTCCCCGCATTGAAAAGGAGAATGCTAGCTAAAGGTAGGTCTACAAAAATATTTGTACACGCACTATCACCCCTTGTCCAATCGCACCATCGACCCGGTCTCACCCTGCAAGCATTTCCAATAGTCGAACTTGTCTCCAGTCTGGGCGTTCGTTTTTTTTTCAAGATCTTCGTTTCCCTTTACGTACTTCGTAACCGTCTGACGTCGAAATCACGTCTCCACTTGGCCACCTGTGCACCTGGACCATCCGAAAGATTCGGACAAACGGCGAACAGCTTGGTTCCGCGTTGCACAGACGGCAGATTCGAGGATGCGATGGCGTGCCCCGATGGCCATATTCGGATGCGCGAGCAAGAGGAACCAAGCAAGCGGCAACCGGTCCATCGTTTCAGTTCAACAGTCGCTAAACGCGAAACGCGAAACGCGAAACGTAGCCAACTCTGAAAAAGGAGGCGGAGGCGAAGGCGCGTTCCTTCTGCGTAATCTGATCGAGAACACTGGCATTTAAAGGATCCTTTATATCCTTTCACTGTCCACGCCGCTTGTCCGGCCGGTCCTTTTACTTCGTGTCAATTACGTTCTTGTATCATTTTTCCACACCGAGATCCTGTTATGGTAATTGCACCCTAACCATTCGTCTTTTTATACCCTTTACTTTCTTTCTTTATTCCGCACAAGCTTTCCCCCGGCGACCCGTGGAAGGTTAAACACGCGTGTATAATGCGTTGAGTAACTGGTTACGTTTCGTGTTTCAATGCTGTCGCGTTCCATATTGAAAGCGAGTAGATAGGCAGAGGTAACGCGGAGGGCGAAGCGAAAAGTGAAAAGTAGAATGGCAATTTCGGTAATACCTGAACGCGCCCGGGTCGATTCAAGTTGGTTCAATTTATTTATAAATGGACTTTTCAAACAGGATATTGCGTTACTGTCTTTCTCGAAATACTCCGGCAGCCTGGGAGATGCAACTAGATTATTTTGTCTTTCCATTTTGCACATTAGGCACACAGCCTGGAAAATGACAAATATGTGCAACAGTTGCTACGGGCGTGAGTTATTCTGTCTTTAAACGATAAACGAATTTCTATTCATAAAGTGACCGCATACCTGCGGCAGGTACAGTGAATCAATCACTTTATCGCGTGATTTTCCCAAGCTTTCGTATACGCGTACCTCGTCTGACATTTAATAATTCTCTGGATTCTTGGAATCGAGACAGGTCTGGATGTTACGTGGAGACAACGTTACAACGTTATACTGCACCCTGCGCGATTTTGCCTGAATGTAAATTTCGTTTGAGGTCCAATTCGATTTCCCTTTCCTACCGATATTCGAAAATCAATTTCCCAATCGTATTTCGTCATTTCAATAATTGGTCAACCATATATGTCTTCGTGACGGATCTGGTTACTGCAAGTTTCGCAACAATACCGTTCTTCAGATGGAATTGGATTTCGATAAATTACCCATTATTCTGTTAAACAATGAATTGGAATACGAGCAACACTTTCCCACGTTGCTTTTCGCTCGTGGACGTTGTTGAACGTTTGTACGATACGCACAAGTTTCTTGTGCATTTCTTTCTTACCTTTTTCCTTCGGGAACGGACGAGAGGAAAGAATTACAAAGTGTCGGGAGGCAAAAATGTTTGGTGTGGGTGTCCAAGGACTTCAACTTGCCACTTACGGTCGCACGCAAAACCGGACGCAGAGGGGGACGACAATGAACGAGACTGAGGAGGTTCCGAAGGATAGAATGGAAGAGAAAACCAAAATTGCAAAATGGCCTGACAACGCTTTGAATGCTCCACCTTGAGGACGTTGTACCGTGCATACCGGCCGTTCGTGTCCGTCAATTGTTCCATCGAACTTACCATTACTGACTTATTCTCGCAAATGACTGTTATACCAACTCTTACAATTCTGTGCATTCGCACGGCTATTATAAGTATGATGATTACAAAGCAACTCTGCATACACTGTAGATGTAATTGACATGGGAGTATTGGCGATTACAATGTCAATGACTTTGTATATAATGGATAATCGTTTTGTTATTAGCACGACGGGAATGCTTCCATTGATAATTTATCGAACGTGCAGCGCTAGTGCAATTTTTCCTTTTGCTTTTAAATATAACGAGTTGTTGGTATTAAATGGGCGAAATAAGTAATTCAATAACATTTAGAAGTGTTTTACATAAAATTCGGTTCAATGAAGCCATTATTACTATTGTTCGTGATAAAATCATCGAGTTCTCTGTAGTAAATAGTTCTCCAAACAGATTTTAATTTTTTTTCTACTGAAAATAACTTACGTATACATATGCGTCTGTGTTCTTGAAGAGGCTAAGCGCATTACTCGATGTTTGGAAAATGCATCACGCTTATAAAATGTACGGAATGGAATAAACATTCGCATATTACATAAATGTTCCAAATCTTTGGTCTCTACTTTATTGTTCCTTCTTTTGCGCTGTTTATGCGACGATTGTTACCGGCATATTTATTGACAAAAACCCGAGTACTAATCTCGTTCCTACGCAATTTAGTCTCTGTAATCTCCTTTTTGTTACTCAAGGTGCTGAAGCCTGCGAGGGGAACTCGTTTTATGGTTCTGTAAAGTAGATTCGGACAGTGGTGAACAGACACTTCAGCAGCGCCACACAAAGGATACTTTGGAGTCTCCTGCGAAAATGTCTTGAACAAAGTCAGGCGGGTATAGATACGGAAAATTATATGAAAAAGTTTACTTTCTTTTAAACCACTTTGGCAAAAATTTGTCACTTGTAACATAATTTGACGTTTTACATGGGTTACTGGAATCCACTTTTACGAAGCCAGTTATCAGAGTTCCCGTCGTGCTTTTCAGATGCACCACATAAAAAGCGATATATATATATATATATCATTTACCTGTCACAAAATCATTCAAAGTCTCCAAATAAGTGAGCGTATTTTACTTGTTTAAATACTCTCACCAAGAAGTGACATATCTATAGTGTATTATTACTTTACATTCGTCAGTTTACCAATGCCTGCTGACATTAATCGAACGTGAAAGAAATGAATTCAACAAGAATCTTTTGTTGTCGTTCATCCCGTGCAAAAGAATGTTAAGGAGCAAGTAAAGATATGTACATGTAAGCTAAGCAGCTGCTTTAAGGTCCCGTTTGTTCATTTTTCCAGCAGGGGGATTAAGGACGATTCAAGTTTCTCTTACAATTAATTAGTTATTATTTATCTACTTGTTGCTTCAAACCGTTACACGTTACACGGTTCGCGTAATATACAGTTACTTTGAATCCGCGGTACTCGGAGCGTTTGTTACTTGCGGACGAATCGAACCTACGATACTCAGCGAAATTTACCGAAAACAAGGTTCACTTGTACAGAGTCTCGGAGAGCAAGACCGAACCATCAGAAGCAACAGAACGCAGCCCCGGCCGGAGTCCCGCATTCGCGACATAAGGCCACGCACTCGCAGGCGTAAATAGGTGGGTGGCTGGGTAGGCAGGTAAGGCAGGTAAGGCAGGAAGGATAGCCGTAAGGAGGCAAGTGGCGTGCATGCACAGTTTACACCGTGCCGTCTCGGTGTGTAGGTGCACGTGCACACGCACATCGGGCAAGAAAGAGAGTGGGAGCCGCGAGAAGAACCGCTCGGACTGGCTGTGTTAAGAGGTCTCTCCTGTCGCAGGTAAAACGCCGCTTCTGGAAAGTGAGTTCAGTCGCGGCCGCGCGATCGCGTTGGACGATATTTACCTGCGCGTAGAAACCTCGTATCCAAGAGCGTATCGTCCGCTCCGGGAGCCTCGCGAGTGCCACGGAATCGCAATCGCTGCACGTTGCCAGTGATCAGCTAGACAAGGTACGAGAAACTACCTGTTACGCTTTCGTATATTTGCAAACGGCGAGCCCCGCGACGTTCTACCGTGTTCGCTGCTTCTCGAACCGTTGCCATCGTTGTTCGTCGCGTTGCGTCTCGTCGGCGAACGAACCCGCCCCGAGGAATCGCGCGAGATTTCCAATCGTCGTGTGTCCGTTGTTCATAATTCGTGCAGGCCGCGGGAACGGTGAAAGACGCGTAGAACCGAGCCAACTGGTACTGGAGCATAGAAGGTATCGCAACACGACCTCGACACGGCTGCGTGAACACGTTGATTCGATTTGTCGCCGGCGGAAAAAGGGCAGGTTCCTCCTCGCGGATGACGGCATCGCGACACCCACGCGTTTCGAAAACCGGGCAAGACCCGTCGAAAGTATTGTCATTGAATTACCGTGACACTCGATACGCCTCCGCGTGTTCGCCGAACGTTCGACCACCCCACTCCTCTCTCTCTCTCTCTCTCTCTCTCTCTCTCTTTCTCTTCTTGAATTCCTCGCTGGCAACCGACCGGGCGCGTTTTCCGCGCCGCTTCCAGTTTTCACTTTCCTCGGGAAAATCTCTCCGGCCGTGGGCCCTCGTTCCGCCCAAACGCGTCGCGAACGACGATCGCTGACGAACAACGCATACGTTCAGTATCGCCCGGCGAACCTGAGTTACCGCCGCGTTCGAATTAATTACTTTCACCGGCTATTGTCGGGACAGAACGAATCTACCCGCGCCAGCTGTGCCGCCGCGAATCGCGCCGTCGTGTAATACGCGCTCGCCCCAGCCCGTTCCAAGGAGCGAGACGCGTCGAGGAGGCCCGCGAAGGATCCGCGGCTTCTACATTTCGGTCGCAAAACGACGAAACCGCGCGGATAAACGAGCCGACCTAGCACGGGTACCGCCCCCCGTCGAAAACCGGTCCTGCTTGCGGCCGCCAGCCGATTTTACCTGGCGAACACACGCGATCGCCATCTTGGATCCGCCGGGGATGACGTCATTGGTACAAGGCACGGCCTCTTGCTCAATTCTAGCTAAGGCTAGAGATGGAAACAAATAACCGTGGCCAATAGTCGACGCATCGTTATTTCTTTCAAGTGAACGCGGGGGACACCTTGGTATCGCGGCGATATTTCCCTCACCCGGGGTCACCGCGATCACCGGGAAACAATGGGCCCGATGATGCAGCTGTCACGCTTACGCGTTCCCCCGTGACTTCGGACTTCTTCGGTTCTAGTGTCTGCAGATTTTGTTTCATTTGTCTGAGCTCCGGCCGGCTATCTATCTATCTATCAGTTTGTGAAATTGTGACAGCCGGTTTTTGTTGATTTTCTCGTTCAGATTCGCGACGAATGATCGTGCACGCTGGTGTTCGCATTCTATCGTTGGTTCACGCTTAATGTTTCGATGGACGACGGAACAGGAATTCGTTTTTGTAGCTGCACCTATTTCTGTATCGCATTGCCAATAATTATCGGCGAACTGTTAACTATGAAAGTTGACGCTATTCGTTAGTACGGTAATACATAAATTCGTCGTTGCACGAATCTGACGCGAACGAAATGTTATATAAATATGAATACAAGTGCAGGATGTTACGGGCGGTCACTTTCGCGAGTCACTCGCCTTCGACCGTTTAACGCTGTTAATATCTGCGAATGTTTGGAGCTGATTAGTACTAGAAACGACGACGCGACCTTCGTGGAATTTCAATTGAGATACATACATCAACCTTTATAATGATCGTTGCTTTGTTTCCGAAACGTACGTTGAATTATTTATATTATCACAATGTTGAATACCGATTGAACAATGGGCTGTTGCGCAGAGGCTACGCCTGTGCGTTTTCCATGATTCCTCGTTTGCTTTTCTGATGGGTTAATGTCGACTTGCATTCTTAAACGCTGCCAAAGATTTCAGGTGTAAATTTCACGTGCCGGTTCACGCTGAAAGGTTCACTTTGCCTCGCTATATCTTGCATCCGTTTTAAATTAATTCACGTAGACCCCCAAGTGGCAAATTATAGTGGTGCACAGTATTTAAACAATAATGTTACGCTTTATTAGCGACTATTGATATGATTTCTCGTTTTACGTGAAATTGTTTACGTTTTCCTAATGTTATTAAAATATGGGCTTTTCGAATATTTGTAAACTTTTCATAAACGACTGTAATTGGTTTATAACGAATTATGTTGGGCGAGTGCAACAGTTTTGTCAGTTCCGACACTTCAAAGTGACTTAATTCCTGAAAATTAACGATACCTTACGTTTTTATTGTTTAAGCCGGTCAGAACCTTCACTCATCTAATTGCATAATAATTTGACAACAAATATTTTTCGTAAGGGGAAGAAACCTATTATATAATAATAATAACTAATAAAATGTGCAAATAAAAAAGGTGGTAAGTGTAGGATAGGTAAAATTTTTAGCGAAGAGCATCTTTTGTTGCTCCTGTTCACATTCTTCTAATTCTTTCGCAAGATAAACGTTGTTACATATTTATATTCGAACTTGTTCCTCGACAATGTGTAATTATTACAAGTTATAACTGTGGTACACGTTGGATCAACTCACGTGCATGTCGTGACCGCGATCTTCTTAGAATCTGAATCGTGCAATTTCCGGTCTGACTATTTTTAATAGAGCCGAGTCTAACTGAAAGTGCAATGCAAGAGACACAATTTGCACGCGTTTGTCGTATTTCTCAGAATTAATTTCTGCTCATGTATGCATGCACTCTTTACATTTGTATGTAACATTATTAAATCATAAGATATTCTACTGTAATCATCTAACTTGTGTAACACATGTTATAGATTGAATTAACGCTTGATACTTGCAATTCTATGCGATATTTCGGTTCAAAGTGAAACGTGTGATTACGAGTACATTTCTTAAATATGTATTATAAACATTTTCTGGACAAAAAAGATGCTTAAAATCATATAATATGTATTATATAAGTTATCGTAACATATGCAATTAAACTAATTATTTATTCTAATTATATTATGTAAATTTATTCGTAAAATCTACTGTGTAACAAATATACTAATTATTTAACTTTTACGATGCATGATCTTTAATTAATATGCATACGACGTTTCACATATAACTTCGAGCATTAATCACACTTGAGCGATTATAGTGAATCTGTGCAATAGTAACTCGTGCCTCTAATATTTATTTGTAACTTAGTTAACCAGTTTGTGCTTTTAGTCTCGACTGATTAAACGGAAATATATTTTACGCAACAACAGACGACTTAAAATTCGTAGTATAAAAACATAAATATTCTATATGCAAAATATTTGTTGATCAGAGAGCCAAGCGAAATGTCAAAACAGCTTTCACAAAAACTTTTGCAGCAGGCTAAAAACAAGGCGCGTAAAAGTCTAATTTCTGAATATAATTATACTGATATACTGTACGCCGCAAAACTTTCACTATAACCTTATGTCTTCATCCGCGTTCCTTTTACTTCAATATTTTAGACGCGGTAATAGTATTATACATTCGTATACCTGTTCAACAGTCGTAACAAGGAAGACCGAAGCGGCCGAAGAAAAATCAGGCTGGATAATTATTCGCAAGATATGATTGAAATATTACAAATACACAACGGGGTATCCGATTCATCGACAAATCAATGTCTGTGCGTGAACAAAAAACCGGAGATTTTTAAAATATTCGTTCTGTAACAGGAGTGCAAGTTATTATGATATTTAGCACGGCATTGAGAACATTTATGGGCGCAAGTATAAAATCGATAAGCAATTATCATAATGTTGCTGGATTTTCACGAAGATCTTGAATGGCTGCATTTCGAAATAAAATGGCCATGGCCGCGGAATATACTTTCGTTAATGGAAATCATTTAATTCCACGGAGCTTTGCTTCCTTCGCGTACACCATTATTACTCACGCAAGTCAATTTATGTGCACTCAATGAATTAAGGTTTCTTTATTTTCGTGCATCAGTCCTTCGAAAGATTTATCCACTGCTACATTAATTCGATTAAGCCTACAATTAATTCTAAAACGTTGCTACATTGCAATAAAATTTTATTACGAAACGTTCATATCTATTTTCAATCAAAATAGTTTCATTTTGATTTTTGTTGTACGCGACCGTGTACATCTCGATTCCTTTACACGTGCAATTAATTGTTCAATCGATATCCGACCGGTCGAAGAGGGATAAGATTTTGAATTAAGTGACACTTTAAATTAAATGTGAACAACATGTTTTCGCCGCGGAATCCAATTAAAACAAAAGGTCGCTCATATCAGTTATAATTTCATCCATCGAATCAGAAGGAACAACGTTCTGCAATATGCATCAACCTTGCTTGTTAACGTCCAAAGCTGCTCGCGATGTACTTAATCTCATCACTAGCGTACCGTGCAAGGGCATGAACGCATACACCAGCCGGAGTTTCACGTGTGCGTGTCCAGTGAAAGTAGAGTGTTTGCGCAACGAAACGACGTTGTCTCCTTCGGATACTGGTTCGACTTTAAAGGCTCGATGCCTGTCTCTCAGACTTACAACCGGGTCCGCTGTTAATACGTTATTGGCCGTATATATATATATATACGTACATACACGCAACAGATCGGTTTAAACAATATAGAAAATTGTAATTAAAATATGAAAACGTCTGGCAAACAGTTAATGTACAAATTGAATAAGCGTTATCTAATACGAATGCAATGCGGCAACGCGATATTGTGAACTTAGATAATTTCTTACACTTTAATAATTACAAAACCGCTAGTAATGAAACACGGGTGCAGCCGTTGTCGACGAACGACGTTTCTGCACGAGGATCCGCGCGCACTTGCGATTATATCGATGTATTAACCCTTGAACAGAATTTCTAAATATTCGTTTTGAAAATGTCGGTTTAACATACCGACAGGTTGGGCAAGTTTAATCAATTGAAAGTAATTTATTTTTGTGCCCCAGCGTACAAGAGTTGCGCACGAATGAACGGTGAACGATTTTTCGTACGGGGGTTAACGTCATTCATGTTACGCATTTTCCACCTTCCGCCGGGGATACGTTTCCTCCCTTTTTTGCCTATTATTACGGAGCGCTGCAAACTTCTTTACGGTATTCATGACGGCAAGTTGAGGAAAAATTATATTTACCTAGGGAATGTTTCATTTTGGGTCGGGCAATTATTTCATGAATCTTTTTCAACGTTTCGTTTCCGGGTACATTTGAATTAGACCTGCGTTGCGATTCGCGTTGTATGATCGCGTCGGGGGAAAAGGTGAAATTAATCGATTAATAGTAAGCGATAGGAACAAAGTAGCCCTGCGTGAAGTTCTGTTTGTAGATGCACCGATTAAATTAATTAAATATTCTCAGATAACTTATTATTAATTATTGACGTTCGAGTTAGTACTTGTAACAGTACACCACTATATTTATTACTATGTAGGCGCAAATACTGTACTCTGTACTGTTCGATAATGATTCCTGACTTCTTGCTTCAGATATTCCTTTTCGAATATCTGTCTGTATATCGGGAAGAAAATTGCTATGCTAAAGAGATATGAAATTGCAGGTGTCAATTGAGAATACCCTTCGTTCTGTGTATTTCCAAAGACATATTTACACGCTCGTTCCGTTGCAGCAGAAGTAGAACGCTCGGTTAGTATTGCGTAAAATTATAATCGACTTCGAGGTTTCGTAAATATTTATTGAAAGTTCACGAATGAGTATTACATCATGAGTAGATCATGCATAAGATAATCCAGAAATTGAAATGACCGCCCTATATTTCTATATCATTTTTCTGATTTTGAATATTTCACGGACACCACTTTTCCCAATTTTCGACTCGCTCCGTTTTTCACATTTCTTTTTTTTCAACTTTTCCAAATTTTTCGCCACCCGCCCGTCATCGTCCAAACACACCTATATCAATGAAAAGCTTAATTGCAAGCGATACTGCATATCACACGTCTCGATTAAACTCTCTATTAAATTCAAAGTACTGTTATACTTGCCTGGCACAAATAAACAGCAATTTAAAACTTTGTAATTGGGTGCACATGTATATTACATCTTTAATTATAAGGTGTTACACTAACGAAACCATACTTGTTCCGCATAAAGTAGAATTGTATTGTGTTCAGTTTTGCAACACTTGTTACACTTGTTGGCTTCAAGGTTGTCACAGCGAAAAAGTTAAACTAGTATCGCTGTCAGCCTATGTAAATGTTAACGATAAGTATTGCTACGATATTTGAACGACTTCAAGGCTGCTTAATAATAAGTCGCTTCGAACAAAAGAATATACTTCATAAGCTGTGCATTATTTCCATAGTTTTACTAGTTTGTCCATTTCCTTAGGATACGGATAACGAATAAGTATAGAACATTTGGAATTGGGAATGTACATGGATGTATGTACCTACATAATATCAAATATCCATTTATTCCTAATATTAAAATCGATAATAATAATTTGAAGATAAGTAATACGAATTGGAAAATAGCAAGGACGAGAATCGTAATCACTAGGCCTTTAAACAGTTCAGCCGATAATTGACTATTATTTGATTCAACTTTCAAGTGAAATACAGTGTTAAAATGTCGCGCATAAATGGATGCATGGGTTCGAAACATTTGTGATGCTTTAAACTGCTCGAAAGAGAAGAGCTCACGAGACAAGTTAATTTCTCGTATCATCCATATCTTTCATAACACGCACAACACACCACTTTGCGAGAAAGGAGGCAATATACCGTGTTTCTCCCTGAAATATTCTCCAAAAGTTCTCATAAAATTGTCCCTTTTTTCTTATCAGTCTCTCTCTCGCGAAGCATTCCAAATAAAATCTCCCGTATACGTATTTACATGATCTATACATGGGTTGGTAATAAGCTTGCAGGAGTTGACTTAACAATATAATTCGAGTAACCGGCATAATGGTTGAATTTTTGTACTTTGTCGATACAAGATGCAAACACTTGTTTCACTGTTTCTGGATGCATTTAACGGAGACCTGTTGTACTTGCCTTGCAAAGTAAGGAGCAAGGATCTTCTTCAGAAAAGCGTGAACAAAGATGGATTACTGTATAAGGTCACCGTATAATGCAAAAGCGCAACCATGTAAATATCTTTGGACTTATTAGAATATTTGTGCAAAACTGACACGCGCGTCGTCTATTTCCAATTAAAACACGTACATAAAATGGCTGTCAAAAATTTCCAATCAAAGCGTAATGTTTTACAACGCTCATATTGCAGTTTTATAAATAAATAACACCCCATTGCACGCGTTTAACTTGCACAGAGCACGCTACCAATATTAATTCGGGAGATTTATTAAAATTCCTGTTTGGCCGGAAACTTTGGCAGCCACTGTGCGCAGTGCAGTTCCGATATGAGGTAAAAGTGATTCGGTAACAACCCATTTTCACTCGGAATTTCGAGCGTCAACAAAATTAGAACGGGACTAGCGTGCTATACGTAAAGATGTTGCTAGTATCGGGGACGAGAGATGCATCGACCTCGTCGAGGAGAAACAATCGTGGGTGAGGTGTGTCATGGCATTCCTCATTGAAATCGACGTTCAGAGGCACGTACGCTGCTCCTACGCGAAAAATGCGTCTTTGCTCGTCGATTCGCCAAGTGGAAACGTGATCGGTTATCGACAACACGATTTTACACTGTCCAATTACGCGCTCAATTACTCAGTCTCCACCTTATACTCGGACAACTATTCTCGATCGTTGCCCGAGTGTAGTTGTCTGGGTACCTAATATTCTCCCTAATAGTGCTATCCGCGAGTTAAAGTACAATACCAAGAAAATGTTCAGTGCTGTGATATCTTGGGACGAGGCGAATTGTAATTGGTAGCATCATGCAGCAAACACTCGAGGCTGACCACGCACTGGATGTGTCCTAGATTATCAATCCGACATAGGTACCGTGGCTAATCAAATTATTGTTGAGTGCACTGTGCGTCGAGATCGATGTGTACGTGTTTTGGAAATAAAATTATTATGCAAAAATGATGGGTGGTTTCCAAAACCATGGACATGGATTCGATAGGAAACTCGTGGGATTTACATGGGAAGAGATGACCAGCAAATAGTAATTGATTCGAAATCTGATGTCTTTATGGCACATTTGACGTAGAAATAAAAGAAATTTGTAGAAAATGTATTGAAAATATACGGAGACGTATTCAAGGGATTGTAGATATTTAAACATTTGTCAATGGAAATGTTTTTTGACTCATTCTCATTTCAACTTCAAACTTCAAATAAGCGATGCGTGATTTCGAAGGGATCACACGAATCTGATCACTCGCTATGAGTGAATACTTTACAAATGATACATCTATTATTCCTTATAAATGTTAGGCGAAACACCTTTGAAATTTTGAGACTGCTACAAATACTGCAACAAAATTCTGCAATAGGCAATCATCGTCCAAGTAGGAATTCTTTAATTATTTGCTGAAGCAATCATTGGAACAAGAATGTGAATACAGTATTTGAATCAAGAACAAGGCACGAATTTTCATCGGCCAGCACTGCAGATTCTACAAACATTCCTACTAGATGCGGTATCCAACATTAAGATACGCTCATTTGCAGGGTATTTGCCACTTAATAATCCCACGACATAAATAATGTTTTCAACGATATTGAACATTTTTATAGACTACATGAAATAAGCATATGTTTAAAGTTATCATATTATATTATATACGTCTAAAGTTAGCATAAAGAAGTTTAGTAGTAGATATTAAATAAGATTTGATGAAATAGTTTGCACGCTTTAATATCGTAAAATAAAGGTGCAAACGTGTTTCATTTGAAACCTTGAATGTTGCAAAAATGGAACAGCGCGTAACGCCTCCCCTATATATTTCGAAAACATCCAAACTTTCCGCAGCATTCCGGATCCTCGAGGACATTCTTTCAGTTTGTTTTCTATACACACTTTCAAATTCCCTGGACCTACATAAATAACGCTTCGACAATCCATTCTTCAGTTTTCGCCAACTTCTTTATTCCGTTCGATGTCCCTTAAATAGAATCTTCAGTCGAGCTCATTATTCCGTGCAGAAAAGTTGTTCAATCGTTTCGAACGACCGATTGTAATTTTCTATTGATTCTTTTCATATTTCGAGTAATATATTTTGTGTAATAGTTACTTGACCCATTTAAACGCGAACAACAGGCTTCACTAAAAAAACCAATACTATTTCATGTACAATATATTTTAGAACGTTGTGCTTGACCTCACCGATCAAATTATTATACATGTACCTACGTACATAATTGTAAGCACAATTTCTGGAAGCTTTCAAATCGTTAGAAAACCATTTGTAGAAACCTCGACTGTTGTTTCTTCATTTTCGACGATATTCTATTCTGCAGCTCTTGTTTTTTGCACTTCCTTTTTCAAATAATATCTCTGAACACTTGTTAACGTCAAATCATGGCATGTTGAACAGAAAGAATCGGTCGAGGTCTCCGTGAGAAGAGAGCGTACGCATGCACAAGACAGGAAATACTCGAGGTCGCAATCGCGTCATCCTTCATCTCGCTAAATCATCGAGTGATCCACATAGAAAGGTGCAAGAATAATTAATAAGGCCAACCCCTGCGTCTATATTTAACGATAATCAAGTACTTTTCCTCTCGATTTTCGTTTTTTACCTTTCTTATTTTTCAATTGTCGAATCAATAAGTGCCAGCATGGTTTTATATGTACTTAATGGTGGCTGCCCTGTGCGCACATACACCTAAAGACGTGAATTAATTCAGGTATTCGTACAGTTGGTTATACCATTCGCAAAAATTCAGGATTCATATTTTCCTTTTTTCTCGTAATTTTAAGTACACACGAAACGCATTTCCGTCCGATGGAAAAGGAGCAAGAAATCGCAAGAGCACCGGATACTAGGGAACAATGATTTGATTAAACGGTTGACCAATAAATATGCGAAGATTTCCCACGCTTGACGAAATGTCGAGGCGAAGTTAACTTTTCTGCTTAATGGAAACCTGTATTCGTTTCACTAGCCTGCCACATGACAATCAACTTAAATTTGACAAATAAAGCAGCAACTTTTTTATGTTTTCAGATCACAGGCATGCGATTATCGTAGCGGGGTTGGATCGAGGGACAAGGGGCAGAGATTTCGAATATTTGCGCAGCAAAAGGGACAAACGTAAGTTCAGTCGTAGGCTTAACGTTGCAAAGTAAAGTTTAATTGAAGTACGCGTCATAGTTGCATAAAAACTTCCTTCCCTTCCCGAATACAAAGATTTCCTATACATACATACGTATGCATGGAATCTGCAGGCGCAGATACAATATTTGCAATAAATCGTTCAGTTGTCATTTGAATTACATCAAACTTGCGTGTAAAATTGTGTAAATTCTGTGTAAAATTTTCTTTGCGTATGTTGCCCCTCGTGATTAAAAAAAAAAACCAATCAAAATTGAGATGCATCCCTCTTGCCGCATATGCCCTCAATTATTCCCGTCGGCCAGCGCGTCGTCGAAACGCATTAACGCACCAACATCGAAGGTATCTCGTTTCTTATCGCCGGCGCGTTAATTCTAATCCAGCCGAGCAATCGTACGTCCAAGTACCTATCCAACAAAATACGTCACCTGCACAGAAGGGCCGGCGGATAAGCGAGACGCATGCACGCCGGTTCGTTAGCGTTTCTGTATAAAGGGAACATTACCGCGGCACGTAACGGTGCAAGTGCATCGGACCGTGCCAGAACTTTCCTTCGTGATTCTGCATCACGCCGCCTAAGCTGCCAGAGGAACCTCAGATAAGCAAGGAAGTATCGATGCAGCCATGTGTACGTACGCGTGCGTTGCGCAACATGTCCATTGCAAAGAGCACCCTGATGTCGCCCGGCTGGACGCGGTGTGCAACGCGGAAGAAATTCGATCTCTTCAAGCCTTTAAGTGATCGTCATTGCGCGTTCGTTTCGTCTCGTTTTATGCGGGCAGACTTTTCCGTTGCGAAAAACACCCGCGCCCTTCGGATAAATCTAACGTATCCCTGTAATTCTGGCGACGATTCTGGCGTAAGCAACCGCGTGGATATTTTCTTCTGATGCACAATAAGGTCGCGTTAATTGGGTGTTTTTCGTTTGACCCGCGGGCGTTCTCCGCGGAGAAAATTTAGTCGGAGACGTGGAACTTGGAAGTTTCCTCGCTGGGCATCGTTCGGTACGTTTCCCATAAATTGATGAAAAATCGTGAGGCGTAAATTTGATGACAGGAATAATTCTGGCCTTCCGTATTTGTAAATATACCGTACGCGACGCTTGCCGTCGTTTCGTCGAGAAAATTGCAGTGCACGTCCCGAACAATATTTTCATACGAAAAGCATGCAACCGATATTGCATGCACGGACTTGTGTTATTCGGCGATATTTCTCAAATTAGCGAGGCCTAAACGGGAGGTTGAGACAAGTGATAGTTACTAGGGAAATGTGTGTATGCACAAGGGTGTACTGATTCGGAAACTCTTCCAGTACATGTACCGTAAGTGCGATTCAATGAATGCGTGGTGCGAAACGAAATATCCTGGAATTTTTCACGCATTAGTATTCCGCGCTCAATGCTGAAATACGATAGAATTTCGCGCCGGACGTGGCTACATAAGTGATTCCGATTCCACGTAAGTATTCGTTTCGTTCTTCCCTGAAAACTTCGGTTGAATGGTACATATATATTCCTGTCACTGTTTATCTTCGACACGGCAATTAGTAATTGGTGTACTTGGCAGTGAAACTGCCTTGCGGTTCAATTATGTGTCGTGTACATTTTTACATCTGAAATCGACAGAAGATGTGTATCGAGCACTATTTTTAACGATGAGAAACGTATGAACGAACCTTTGAGCCTCGAAGCATTGGAGACAATTAACTCGCCTTGATACATTCACCAGCGGTTTTTACATTTCGGTATTTGGGGAAAAGTTATTTCGGGTAACGAGTAAAAAGGTCGTGAATAAATTCGATTTGACATATCGAGGGCTGAGAAAAGCGGAAAGGCAAAAAGACAATTGCAGAATCGTTCTTGCAGAAGAAGCAAAAATAACAAACAGCAGAACGGATAGAAAATTTAATCCACGAAGATTCTATTTAATTTACGCAATGGTATTCGTTATTTTTTTAGTTATTAATCGGTTAAGAATTTCCTCGTACAGCGCCCGTCACTATCGCACTTGTAATGACGTGTTGGTATCCAATGAAAGAGTCAACGTCACAGGGTGTGGTCCAAATGATGATGCCATCGAAGGTATGGCGATTTCTTCTGCAAAAAGAGATAAATTCCTTTCTTCTGAAGCTTAGTTTCGAAGCAATCCGTTGCGAAAATCGATTGGCTACAAGTTCATTAAAGTGCGGCTGAAAGGGCGATATCACAATATCGTTCTGACATCGTGATAATTATTCAGATGTAACAATTCATTTCCTGGTTAGCTAATACCAAAGTATAGAAACTTCACTTTCAATTATAATAGAAATTCGTTTGTTCGTAAAGAAAAATTGATACTATTGCATCAAGAAGCAGTCTTCCTATTGATCATTCCATTATTAATTAATTCATTCAATCATTACGATTTCCACTTTTTTTTATTGAGACTTATTATTTATTTGACATTGCTTTATATAAAAATTAATAATCAATACTATCGTGTCTAGTATTGAAGCACAGTATGACAGACATGTCGTATTATAACATTTCGATACTACATGAAATACCTGGACATATTTCTTTGTTTAATGACGATATCTGAAACATTCCATACAATCTTTCCATCCTGAACATGTATTACTGTACAATACATTACATAATAAATATACTTCAATGCGAATTACGCATAACATAAATCAACTTTGAATTATTTCTCAAACAATTCATACGATTGACGTTCTACAATGTCGGCTATGTTCGATTACAAAAGTATTATACTTGTTTTACAAATGATTCGCGTGTTAATCAGCGACGAGTGATCAGTCCCGGAATATTCTTCCTGTTTTCATTGGCTCGTCATTCGTTTCGATGTTCCAGTCCCGTACAGGAAACAGTACTGGTTACACGTGGCAAGGTAAATTGTGCACCGAGTGACGGACGGTAATGAATCATGCGCTTATAGATGATCCAGGTGCATCACTATTAAGTTGCGGCTGAATCTATTTACATACGGTGCAAACACTATTACCGTAATCGCGAATTATCCAGCCTATGCGGTAGTTGCAAGCAACACGTGGTTCGCTTTATATGCAGATCAGATTTTCATCGATCCATGCACGGTCGCGTATAAGCATGCAACGCAGGTAACTTTAATGAAAATATTGGGGACAATTCACTTAAACCACCCTCGGTTGTTCATTCTTTTTTTCGTATTTTTATTTACACGGCGAAGTATGAAATATCGGATTGATATATGTACACAGTGTTGTGGCTTATACGCAATCGGTCAAATGTTTGAAACCACTTTTCCTAGTTTCGCGTACATCGAACCGTTCGATAATGTCCCACTAAGTCGTGATTCATATTGCAGAGGCTAATAGTGATATGCAACTTCCTTTTAAATGCTCACCGTAATCGCATGCAATAATGGTACATTAGAAAAATAAGGAAACAGTACTTTCGTTTCGGTTTCCCGGTGCAGACATTGAAATGCACTTATGCTTTATGCTTTAGTTCAAGAAACTCAGGGGCACAGAACACCACAAGAGAAGCGAAACGTAAACTGTGTTGCTTATCGCCTCATTCGAAATTAACTATGCATTAATACATCCCGCTATCAACGTTACACGAGTTGCTCATCCGCCAAAGTATTGAGCTCGACAAAATAAAAAGTAGCGGAAATTGATATATTTACGTTTGTATACATTGCTTTTGTACAGTTTTTATAAAATTCTACGATGTACATTTCAGTATGTGCAGATGCGTTATTACAGAAGTACTGTGGTGCGACTATAATTGTCTTACTTAATTTAGTGTACGGTGTTAATATCACATCGCCTTCTGAAGTAAATGATCTCTTAATCAACTGCTATATAAAGTTTTATCACAGAGTGGCATTCAACGATAATTATCAGGAATTATTTTAAATATAACATGTTACGCATCACCCGTGTATTTTCTCTGTCTGCGGGTCACATCTGCGAGAATTCTGATTTAAAAGCCTACCGTCACACGTATTCACGCGAGGGTGAAACCGTTTCAACACCGACACGAACGAACAAAATCTCCTCTGAAAATATACAATGTATTGTTTTTTCCCACTCAACTATTTTTCCATTTTCCTGCGATCCTTTTAAGCAACTGAACACGCCAGACTCACCTGCGTCCACCAGCCATTTCAATCATAGTCACCCGTGGTGCCGAAAGGGTTAAACTATGAAACCCAGCCCCTCCGAACGATTCTGCCCGACAGCGCGCTTACGCGAAACACGTTTCTGTCTTACGTTCCGCGAAAGAATGAAAATTCCACGCGAAAGAAACGGGAACGGACTTAGAGCCGATAAATGGAACGCCATAAGACCGTTCTCCGATGCTGTATCTATCGCTGAGACTTGGCGTATTGCAAACTTCAATGTCAGATCGGATCGTTCGCGTTCGCGAGCGGAATTCTAACACGACGCGCTCACCGTTCACAGGTCGCTTGATACGATTTTTGCTCGCTCGCTCGTTCGTGCTTGACCGTTCCCTGTAGAGAAAAGCAAAAAGGCCGGCATTATCGTCGAACCGATAGGTTTGCCACTTGGAGAAACAATAGGTAATCTTTGGTTGCAGAGTCGATGAAGTGACACGGACTGTAAGTATTCTCAGCGACGCGAACGATGGGGAAAGTTGGCAGTTTGACTCGGAATGTTTAGTGAATTTTGTGAGCTAAGGTGTCCCATCGTTCTGCGCTATATTACGTTTCTCCTAGAGCAGCGAACAATTTGTTCGTCCAAAGCAAACGCAATTTATTCTCCGGAAAATGTAATCGCGATTATTTCACAAGACACGGCAGGGAATATTATTTATGTCTTAAATTGCGGGAGCACCGAGAACGAAACGAATACGCCGGGGAATCGAAAATATACTACTGCTGAGTTAAATGCGTATAGAGATTAATAGATTAAATAGATTAAAAACAGAAAGCGTAATACGCTAGTTTCCTATTCTTACATAAGTTGCCTGCTTTTTGTTTTCAGACACAAGCCAAGTAAAAAGATATACTTGCATCTTGAATTAACAAGGAATAAGTGTAGGACCATTGTTTGAAAAAGAATTGAAAGCATGCATAAACCTTTTTTGGGGATACTTTTGACATTTCTTTATTTTGATCAGATGCTGCCTACGTGGACGGTTGTGCTCTGGACGACACTGCCATTAGTGATGTCGCAGAGCAACTATGCATCGCAGGGGAATAGCATCGAGTATCAACCAGGCTTGCCGCCCAGCACGGTATTGAACGGCAAGGTAACCAAACTGGACGACATCTCGTCGATGATATTTCTGAATCGCACGAAGGCGTACCTGAATTGCAGCCAGGGTAGCATGCAGGTCGAACTGAAGTTCGAGGAGCCGTTTTACGGAGTCGCCTACGCAGACTTCGATCGTAACAGCGCCTGTATATTCAAAGGACGTGGCTCGAATAACGCCAAGTTGGAACTACCTCTAAAAGGTGCGCACCTTTTTCTCTCTTACTATCTGGGATTTATTCGCCGTACAAATGGGTGCCTCGATAACACTACTGTTCAGAGGATTTCTCGATTTTTTACGAGCGTGATTCGCCGCACGAAAAACCCACGCGAGGTATAAAAGTGTATGCAAAGTTACGATGGCTCTTGATTCTAGATGCGTGGGGTACGTGTACGTGAATTCGATAGCGCTTTGAAATTCGCCAGCCAATAAGAAATTAGTGAGAAATAAGAAACCAAGAGTAGAAATTAGAATTTTGATTCTGAAACGTTGTCCCTCTTCGAGAATGAGTCAGCAGTTACGTTTTACTAACAATGTAATTGCTGTCGCGTGATATCGTTTGACGACTCATTCAGGTATTACTTGACAATTCGATAAACGTTTCAATTCCTGTAATGATAGTAACGACAATAACATTCATAAATGATATTGATCGGTCCAGTTGGCCAACTAAGCGTTCGAATTGTTTGCAACAAAAATAAAGAGCAAGATGGACGACGAGGTAGAGTTAAAACAGCGTTCAACTTTAGCCCAGAGACGTTTAACGTCTACTAACGTTACAGGTTGTGGCACGAGGCAGGATCCTCAACGGGTGTTCACAAATAACGTCGTGGTCCGCTTTCATCCTGGTCTCGAGATGGACGGCGACGAAGTCATTACGATAGTTTGCAGATACCCGCCGCCCGTGGCACCAGCACCGCCGGCTCCTCCTGCTAGCATGTGAGTTTTCATTTGAAATCAATTTCTCTCAATCCCTGCACAACTCGCCGGGCCCGGAAATTCGATACATCTGGCGGAACGTAATCGGATGATACGAAAAATCGAACGTCTATTCAAGTTCCACTTCGCGGACGTCGATTATTCGTCGAAGCACAAATTGAGCAATCGGAAGAACGAAGTTCAAGCGATTTCAACAGAGCCCGACGTCGCTGTTCCAATTTCGACGATGCGATTCCCGTGACTAAAGCATTCCTCCACCGATTCTGTACAGATTGGCTACCCTGGCGCCCGCACCTTTACCAGAACCACCGCTCAAGGGGTTCCAGATTCTACTTATCATCTGCGCCATCTTATTCCTCTCGTTGCTGCTGCTCGGCCTCGGTTGCTCGTACATGTGCCTGAAACGTCGGAACGTTCGCGTGATCCACCGGCATCCATTCGGAAGCGGCTCCGGCTCCGAGATAACGAAACTTTCCACGTCCTCCCTGAGCAATATCACCATGTTCGAGGGCCTGAAGATACCGAGGGCCCATGCACTCCTTCACGCACCGCCATCCACCACCGGCAGCGACGCGAACTTAATGATCGACCATTCGTTGCCCAGCGATTATCCGAGCGAGAGCTCCGAGGTAAGTTGCGAGGTATGCGGACGATTGATGCCGGAGTGAATCGATCAGACGTGCGTCCATAGGATTTGTGTTTACGTCGGGTTTTTCTTGTCAGCGTTTTGCACAGGTGCTTTACGTTCGCCCCTGAAGCGATGTATAGGCAATTGTTGGTTACAGGATATGTTTGGTAGCCCGATTGGATCGGTAGACGTTGTTGATGGCAGGTGGTATGGATTCGGGAATTTAGGGCGGAGAGGAAAGATTCGTGTAGATGCTTCGAACCGTTCGCGCATTTATTATGTTCCGCTGGTGAGAAAGATATTTCCATCGGGTGCACCTTTTTGCTTGTATCTGAAGCGGCGCGGGGAATGGAAATTAGCGTTAAAGTAGTCGTACGGTATTTTGAGGAAAGAAGTTATTTACATCGCGCTCACAGCTCTGAAGGCTGATGTTTATTTAAATATGTGAATTCTTGAAAGGCTATGCTATATTTTATTATACGGACTGAACGCTGCAAGGCGTTTTGCCGCCTGCGAATCTTTCCTCTGGCGCGAGTTTCTTTCAGGGAGCATCGCGCAAAATTTGTATTCACTACTTTATTAAGGATTTTGCTATTTATTATTTCCTTTGAAATGTTGCGACACGTTTCTAGATGAATGGATTTCGAGGTAGATTGCTCAAGTGTACAGTTCCTTTTTCAATTTTCCTGGCAAGAGTCAATGTGGATGTAAGGAAGAAATATCTGCTGTACAATATACAGAAATACATATTGCAAACTTGCACTTGAACGACGCACAAATAGTCTCGGTGTCAAGAATAAAATTTAATCCCATAGCATGAATGTACTTGAAAGGCCAAGGTCCATCCTCTAGTTAACTGAAAGCCTGAATTTTTCTGCCCAGGTGGACGAGGAACCTTCACTGCCAGTTTCTTCTGCCGGCTCCTACGACAATAAAGCATTTGTTCACCACGAAACCCATCACCGCCAAGAAATACGCACAGCCAGCTCACTCTACTCCGACACGGTCACCGCAGAAGTGGAAACGTCCTGCATGACAGCGGCAAACGCCTCGAGAACAGCCATTCCGCGTCACATGATGGCCATGCCAATCGAGCCGAAATTCGACGTCCAGATGCGAGTAAAGAGGACCCCACCACCGCCGCCTAGTCCACTGCCATCAGAATCCGACGTAGCAAGCGTTGCTTTGGAAAGGAATCTCACCACAATTCTGGAGAAAGAGGAGACCAGCCTCACGCGCAGTCTAGAGAGCCCACCGGCTAGGATGACCACCTTCTCCTACACTCCCGAGCTGCACGGACCCCCAGGTGGTACGTCGTCGACCTCCACCATCTCCAGGCAACAAACGCCACCGGTATACTCGAGAATCTTGCGAAAGCAAGCCGAAAGAGAAATAACGACTAGCACCAACATGATCCAAGAACGAATTCCATCGGCTTCTCCAGTGGAACAGCTTCCCCTTCAGCATCACGAGATCCGCAGACCAAGATCGTTAACTTCCCTGAACACCGAGCTAACGGAAACTCGCTCCCTGACGGAAGTGACCGATCACACGCATGCTAAGTACAGAGTAGCCAGCATTCTGGCACCGACTCCCCCTCCGCCGCCGCCGATTGTTCCCACGGTCACCACCACGCACACGGCTGTTCAACACCGTGAACACCGTCTGTACCGCGAGGAAGTGACAGAGCCACTGGTGGAACCGCAAGTCGTCGCGCCACGACGTCCCGAGATAACCACGCACGAAGTGGACGACGTGTTCCTGAAGACAGTGACCGAGAAGAAAACTATCGAGGACGTAGAACGCCATCGTCGCCAGGTGACCGAGTACAGAGCCAAGCCACCGCCAGACCCCAAATGGGACGTGACTATCAGAAATTATCCTCAGGAGAATTTACCGCCGCCTCCGCCCGAATGGGAGAACTTCTCCGACGTCAGTTCCACCTCGAACCTGACCATCACGAACGAGCCAACAGGAATTCACAGCGACGCAGCCGTCGACGAGGAGCCGGATATCAACATCGAGCCAACCTACACAGCCAGGGCCGAGATTCCTTGCAGGCCACCACCGGTGACCCATCGCTCCGTCGACGAGACGGACACCGATTGGTTCAGCAGATTGTCTCGCGTGTTGGATCACCGTTACTCCTCGGAGCTAACCAACGAGGAGCGTGCAAAATGGCGCGAGATAATTACCACGAACAGCACCCTTAGAACTCTACTGACAGAGGCCGTGGTGAGAGAAGACTACGAATTAATCAGGAAGGATGCCAGATACACGAATCTGTTCTCGTCAGACAAATGGGACGTGATCATTCGAATCCTAGGCCCTCCTTCAGCGAATTCAGGCTCGACGATATCCTCCACTCATGGAAAGAATCATGGCCAACGATACAAGAGGTCCAAGTCCTCGGAATGGGACACCAGGTCTAGAAGGTCCTCTTTGCCGACTCTGTACGAGTATGAAAGTGACGGCGGCAGTTCCGCCCGTACCCAGAGCCATCGGTTACAGATGTCACAGTCGGCCACTGCGATGGGTCAGCCGAATCGTCCGCGTCGACTTGGATCTAGTCACAGAGGCACGGGTGGCGTCAGCGAGGTGGACGTTAGATCTATGTCGGAGATGACGGTCAGGGACTTTGCCAGGGTAGATCGAGATGATCTGACGAGTTTGAGTTCGTTCGAGGGGGCGAATTCGTTGGCCAGGTCCCTTAGTCAGCCTAGTTTGGCCAGAAGTGGGTCAGAGTTCACCGAACATTGGGGAATCCCGTCTGGCATGATGGACCTTCCGCCGTGGACGGCTGACGAGGAGGGCGCAAGCTCCGTGGAGACTACGCCGAGAGTGGTGAGGAGGAACGATCGTCTGGAAGTTCTGGCGTCGTTCGACGATCGCAGACAGGCATCTTCTACGGCCAGATCGGGTCGATATATCGAAAGGGAGCTGAACAGCGTTCACGTGACCGAGAGCCAGAGAAGCTCGAACTGGTTCCACGACGACTCCGAGCCGGAAATGCAGATCTGAGTGTTCCCGTGAGAATCCACCATTATGTTCCGTACAGCAGTTACGTTCTTCATGTCCTTCCTGCGATTTTCACCGATCGAAACGGAAAATCTGATGGATGGCTCGTAGCAGAGGCCACGAGTAATTGCTGCTTAAGGGTTTCGAAGGGTAAACTCTGTTGTTTTGTGGGGCAATAGGAAACGAAACGGTATTGTAAGGGTAACGTCACGTTCTAGTGATTAATTAAGGGTGTTGTTCGTACCATTATGCAATTTCGGCGAGAGTCTTTGGCTTTGCCGCGATTCGATAGGTAGTCCGCTACGATTCCTGGCCCAATCCGCATTCTTTCTCGCGTCCTAATATTTTCTCACCGCCATTATTTGTGTATTATGGGCGAATTATCGATGCGCACAAATAAACGAGCCCCACGTTTTGTCCAGTATTGAAGTTGAAAATTCAACGAGGAGAAAGTGATGGCGATCTATAAGAATGGAAACCTATATTTTTATTTTTTTGCTTCTTTTTTTATGCGACTGTACAGAAAAATATATTTTGCATAATTGATTAGTATATGTAAAAAGAATTGGGTGCTGCGTCTGGCGAGAAGACATTTTTCCCCCTTGGCAAATGATTAAAAACACCAGCGAAAAATATCCCTCGGTGGCCATCGACTATTGTGGCCTCTACTATGATATCCGCATTTCTTCCGATCGACGATAATCGTTCGTCGAGCCTCGTCGTACTTATATTTTTGTACTCCCCCTTTTCGTTCTTTTTACTTATGACACATATAAGATATATTCGTGCTGCCACGTTGCTTCACTGCCTGTCCCCTATTTGTGTATTGCAGATCGAAAGACGGTATTTCGCGACCCGTTTACGAATATCGAATCACTCTCGAACGAATAGTCGCGAGAAGATTTGCGACGCAACGCATTCACTGTAACAAGTTGAATCGTCTAAACGAAAATAAATCAGTAGCTGTCCTCCGATGATAAGACACGGCGCAATTGATATCATTATATTGCATTTAGAGAGGAACAAGTTGCATAGTACGAAATACTTGAATTTCGATTTTCTAAATATTTCGATCCGAATTATTTCACTTGAATATAAGTATTATTCGAATAGTCTGTTCGTAACTGAACAGTGATAGCGTTGAAAAACTATTAGCCATTTTCTCCACTTAGCACCTGAGGTATGCTGTAGATGGAAACGGAGAATTAAGAGAGAACTATGGAGACTCGTGATTAAGAACCGCGTGGAACTGTAGAATTTGGCGAGACGATCGAATTAAATTTCAACGTAGGAATTAACTCGAGACGAATTTAAGGAAGTAAGTTTACAATTAACCATACAAGAAATTCGCTTTCCTAACGACCGATGGCCGAATAGTGTATTTTGAGGATCTCTACGGTCACTGGAAACCATCGTGACTTATTTTTTAACATTTTAATAATATTTAACACGTTCGCTAAGAATACCTGCATACTGAACGATAATATGTTTAAAGCCTTTGGAATGAAATGTCATTGATTTCACGCCACGTTCTGTGAAACGAGTACATTCATGAGAAGAAGTGTTTTATGCAAAAAATGACAATAAAAACAGTGCGTGTAATATAGATGCAAGTTGCCATAGTAGATAATGAAATAAGAGAAATCTGTATTTTTCTCTATGCACTTTAAACGATAAGAAATCCCAATTGTGAACTATATCGATAGTTTATTGGTGTCAATTTATTATGCAAAAAGATGGTTTCACCATGTCATTCGAGTTGAAGTTTAAAATTAAAATAGTGAATTACTGCATTGTTATTTGATGGCAGGAAAGTGAAGCTAGTTCGTGCAAGCTCTACATTCCAATGTTCTGTACAATTTGTGCTCCAGTTTCTGTTATATGATAAACCACAGAATACGAATTTAACCTGTTCAATTGCAACAGTGAAAGCGGATAATTGGAAAGTTTCATAATGTTTAATTAGTTATCGTGTTCCATGCTGATATATTTATTCTTTAATTAACAGAAAGGTATGCTACTGGCATAGTAATAGGGTAGTTAAATAAAACAAGAGTATCGTCTTTCATAGCAAGATGTTTACTTCAGTTACTTTACATTTCGATAGTATCGCAAGAAGTCTTCCGAAAAATACGTGAAAATTATTAGCCGACATTGTTATGCGTCAATTCTCTGTGGTCATAGGCAGTCTTGAACCACAATTGCAGACATTGTCTGCCCCTGACAGGCGCGCTTCTGGTACAGGTGGTTAATTATTTACCCGAAGAATATGCTCTTCTAATTAATGAAAAATTTCGCCTCTAGCAAATACTCGGAGCCGTCATCAACAAATCATGTTCATTTTTATTTTACACGAAGGTAAAATGTTTAAATACGTGCACACGAAAGCAGTATGAAGATTATTTTAAAGAATGTTCACTTTGTTTCAAGGTGTACGTCAGACAAAAAAAGCGACGAAATATTCACAAATTTTTCACTTGTATGATATTTAGCAATACTTTCTTTGACAGAAATATACTATTCTCTTATAGAAAATTATATGATGACAGAATTCGCGAAATGCTTAGAAATTTCCAGCACAATTTAAAGAATCCAGGGGGAAACTATTCTCTGCAAATACGGTTCACTTTCGAGATATAAGATAATTACCTGGATCAGCGTACACTTAAAACGGGATGCTTACGCAAAGATTTAATATCAAGGAAAATTAATTTTCTCAAAAGCCAATTCAGAAACCTTCCGCGAGAAAACCTTGAGTACTAATTGTTCCAATAGCATACAACCCTCATCTATAAATCCGACCGCATGAGACACGTATACCATTCTTTCCTTGCCTAATAAAATTTACGACATAATATCGTTGCCCAACTATTAGTAAAGTCTCCGCTATTTATTCCTATGAAAATAATTAAGTATCGCTTTATAATTACTACAAATTTCAGAATAAAAATTGTGTAGCATGGCACAAAAATTCTACGAATCATATATAGCATCCCTTTAATTATTATCAGTAACGAAGTGTCTCTATGCAATTATTAAATATTGCTCAACGAAAAATCTGTAAATCTCTATACATAATTATATTGACCATCAAATACTCCTTCAAGTTGTACGATCAATAACAAAGGAACTGAATTTGTGAATTATTATCGTGCAAACAGTGCTCGTTCGTGCACGTAATATCCATAACGCAGGACAATGGGAACAATAAAGTGGAAAACGAAGTTAGCGAAAGTGTTAAATATTCGGTCTGATGGTTGCTCCGCGATAATAGTCTGTTTAAGTAGGTAATGAAACATACGGTGCTGGGTTATACGCTTGAAACAATAGCTAGAATTTCCCTTCTTCAAGACGTACTTAATCTTCTCTCATTGTGAGAGTTTAGTGTGTCCCATAAGTAGGCGCGTGTACGCTGCTTCTGGAGAGATATCGACCGCCTTGACGTACACGTGAATAAATAGTTTATTCGCAAATTATGCAATTATACACAGGGTATTCCGCGAGGTGTGCTAGTAAGAAGCTCCTGAGCCAAAAATAAGATGTGATATGGTTCCACGCAAATATGACAAAACGTAATGTATCGAAATATTCCTGAGAATGGGGAGGAAACATTCAGTTACCAACGATCCAATTGGACAAAGAGAAATGATTACAATAGTGAAAATCTACCTTCATAATTATTCATTGAAATATTCAAATATAATGTTGTACACTTTTGGTAACTACCTTAACCCCTTGAGCACTCTCGACGTATATATTATATGCGCTCAGACTGTTCACACACGATAAAGGGTTGCTGTATTGCTACGTTTCGCGCCAAAGGGGTTAATTCAACATTTATTTAGTTTTGACAAGATTCTGAAATATCTCCACAATTTACTTGCCGAATGAGTTTTTATCGCGAGCTTTCATCTTCTTTTGTCACGTTTGGCGAATTGAAGTGTAGAACCGTTTGGTTGGTTGGTAATTGAACATTAGAAGAGAATCATTCAAGACACGGAGGGTATGTGGAAAGTGTTTTATTTTTGATTCAGGATCTGTCGTATAGAGCTTGTTTCGTTTTAATTGTTTAGCGCGAGTCGAGAAATCGCCAGTAATTCATGGACGTGTTAAAAGGACCAGTTTTAATCTGTTCTAAAATACATTATTCAAAAGTAGATTAACATTATTCTACGTACATTTTACTGATTTTTAAGACAATGTTCGCCCTCTAACCGAAATTAAACGAAATATATTATAATTTTTTAAGATTGTACAAAGGATGAATAAATTTATATTAATTTCAAGAACTATTACGTATATTTTAACCACTATCGCCGAGAAATATTCGACATAGAATAATTGTATACCTTTGAAATTACAGGAATAGACACAAGAATGACAGTGCAGTATGATTACAAAGTATAAATCAATGATTCCAGGTATCAGAAAAGAAATTAAAATATGGACATTTGCACTTCGATTTTTATGAAGTAAAAACGTCAACAAACGAACTGTACAATATTTACAAAACCTTTCACTAACATTAAATATCAATAAAAAAACTAATCACGATGTAAATTGGTAAAGAGTATTGTTAAACTCATGTATTTGTTCATTCGCACTTTTTAATTGTTAGATCATTGCATTATAAAAGTTATAATGCATCAGAATCGTCAATATTAATTCTCTGATTGATAGAACCGCGGAGAAAATGTTAGAAAATTACGGTCGCATTTGAGAAACTTTGGGAGGCCTGGAAATTCATTAAATGCTTCTATGCAGAAGGAAGATCACGATGAGAACAACACGCCCTCGGGAAAATTACCCCTGGTATGTAACGCTTATTTGAATAACCAACAATTTCGAAGATAATCTCGTGGAAACATTAAACTGGAACACTCTGGGTACGTATATAATATATGTAAAGCATGTCTATGTGCTTGAACAGAGTGTAATCGATCCGACGAAATAATTTTCCATCCAATTAATCCTTCCGAGCCAAGAATTTTACACATCTGATGCCATTTTTTGCTTCTCCGCGTAAAGGAGCCGTGAGAAATACCGATACCATAAGGGAAAAAAGAGAAGACAAAAGTTATAATATCGCAAGAAATTGTCATTCTATACATTTCTGACGATCTTTCAATTACTATGCACGATTTCTACATTTTCTTTATCCGTACAAGTAATTACGAAGCGATTGTGTAGATCGGAGAAGGTGCAGAGAAAGTATTAGAACAGTAAAACAAAATATCGAAGTTTCCCATTTTTTGCACTAGCGAAATCATTCTCAATAATCGGTTCGGATTGTTCGACAATTGCACGGATATCTTTAGAACAAATTACCATTGTCAAGTTTGAAGTAAATAACTATGCTTCTTGGCTTCTACGTTAATATTTTTCA
Source organism: Nomada fucata (assembly GCA_948146005.1). NCBI lineage: Eukaryota > Metazoa > Arthropoda > Insecta > Hymenoptera > Apidae > Nomada > Nomada fucata. Next base: position 15,342,531 of record OX411275.1, read on the forward strand.
CGATCGTCGTGTGTTTACCGAAGAAATAACAAATATTTCTTTATTATCGACCTACTGCCGAATTCTCATCATTTTACCTTATTATGTTTCAGGTAAGAGTCTGGACATTTACATTGTGTATTCTTGGTCGCCCTTGCTCCACATACATGATAAACGAATAAATAGAAAAGGAATGAAATTTATTGAAAGAGAAAAGATCGAACAATTCATTACAACATTGTGCAACATTATGCGCCAATAAAGAAGGCAATAAGATAAAATCTACGGTACATACATACATTACACCGACGAATAGACTATACGTATTTAAACACGCAGCTAAATCAAGACAAATAAATGAAGTTTTTAAATCGAATCGGGTTAGGCAGCCCATCACTTCTGTAACCGACTGTATGAGTTCGACTACAAAATCAATGAATGCAACGATTCTCATTGTTCAATAAATCTCTGCAACATGTTACATGTATAACGCGACGAATATTCCTTCATTAAAATCTCTAAATGAGAATACAAAGAAGAAAGCTTTAAAAGATGTATACTTCCCCACTAATCATAGAAATCGTAAAACTGTAACAAACTATCCCGCATTATGCAACGTGCTCCTGCTTCCATGAAAATCAACAGAAAGATAAAGATTTAGTGCAATTGACCGTAACAATTAAAAAGAATGGCACAATCGTGGACGTTTTTTTTCTTTTTCTATTTGCGATTCACCGATAACCTTCGCAAGGAGAATAAACGGCATGAGCAATCAACCCAGTTAGCTTAAGCACAAAAAATTCGTGCCTCGAGGAATCAGCAGATAAGTGACGTCAAAAACTGTCGATCTATATCTTTGTACTCGTGCAATCGCGATTTTATTAAAGTATATCCCGAGAAAACTGGCCGTATCAGCGTCTGAGGACACATGAACGTAGATCACGCATCATAAATGTCACGGTAAGTGCACCGCCAAAATATTCCGCCCTTTCGTCTTCCGAGTGCGCGTCTAGGAAAAATTGATTCGAATTTAAGATCAAATCGCCTTGTAACATATGGTTCGGGCGAAGGGAATTTTCTTTGCGAGCCCCGTGATTGCTCGCATCGACATGGATCAATTCAATTATTGAAGGAACGACAATTGAACAAATCGAAAAATGTTTCAAACGGTGGATGAATGGATACGAGGGGGGGGGGGGGGGGGAATTATTCGATATAATAATTAATGATATGCATTTGGTGTGTAGAACTTTGGGAGGTAAAGTTAAAAAAAAAAATGGAATCATATATATTTGAATACATCAATCGATTCATCTCAATTCATCTAAATGCAAATTGTATTTGCTACATAAATTTGTGTGCGATGCAATACATTTTTGTGGCACTTTCGGTTCGGCAATTATTCATCGCGGTTTAAATACAAAAATTGTCCGTTTCTCAGCAATTTAAATAAATCTAACTATTCGCCAACAAGATTTTTTATGCATATTCATCATTACATTTGCTTTAGTCACATTACAATTATTACCGCTAATCTAGCCCTCGAACACGTTAAAGACTTAAATATGTAAAAATAGTACTTAAAAATTTCGTATCTATATAATTTCCCCGCTTCAACGCCTTCGCCAACCCTTATCGTTGCTATCAACGTTCAAATGATATGTATTGTTCTGCGATTGCGATTTCCGTCTACTCTGTACAAAATCGACAAATAACGAAAACGTGATGCACTACACTTGCGAAATCGTGACACAATATAAAGGTACATAAGTATCCGCGTAAAAATTGATCGAAAATGTAAAAATAAAACTGAATTGAAGAACATGTCGTTCCATATTTTCTGTATTCTACGTGTGTATGTTTGCTCGCGGCATTACGCCCCTCTCGGTTTTACTACCACGATGTCGTCCAGAACACCCCGCACACGTGTAGAACCCGGTGTAAAACTAACGGCGTATTAAATGTTGCGCAAAAAGTTCTGCCATCTTTCCTCATAGTATATTTCTCATGGACTTTAGCATTGTTCGAAACCACCCTTCTGAATAATTCTCAACCGGCCAGACATTCATTACCCTGACCCGAAGTATAAAACTAATCTAAGCGAGGGTACCAATCATGAGTGTATCGTTGAAACTTTAACGGTAAATACGTCAGTGGGTAAGATACATTTGCCCCGCTGTATCGTTTGCGAATACGAGCACCGGAGGGGAAGTGATGCTACTGTCGCGATAGGAAACTTCTCCGCCATTTTTCGATAGAAGAGTTTAATTGCTAGTGGATTTGGTCCTTGGTATATAAACCTCGCGCGAGAACCAATAGAATATAATACGGAGTGCGTATGGAGGTCGTGTCGCTGTTTTATTAAAAGCAGGCGATCAGAGAGATAAAATACGGGAAAAAGTTTGATAGGTATGACGCAAAAGGGGATTGCTTAATGAGACAACCCATGTCGGAGTGTGGCATTATTTGTCACGTCGAATTTATTTATTATGCGCCCTTCTGAAATTTGTTTATAACCATCAGCATACGATTAACACATTCGATCTCGAGCGGAATCAAAGACTGAAGGACTTTGTTCCTCTTCCTCATACGTGCCAAATAATTAATAAATTACTACTTTGCGATGCGAGTAGCGCTGGGCTTTGAAAACGTAGGTACATCACATTAAGTAGTCATTTCTGGTAGCATGTTTGCAGAACATTCTTATCCTCATTTCACCTTCCTAATTTATTATTTATTTATTTATTTATTTATTTACTTACTTATTCATTTATTTATTTATTTATTTACTTACTTGCTTATTCATTTTGATGGTTAATGCATAACGGAACCACCTGTACATCCCGTGCGTTAATTATTCGTATACTATTTATATGAATATCCATCTGTAATGCCTACAGATCAAAGGCACCCCTCTTCCGCTCTAACTAATAAATTTCGTGCATGGCACTGTCACATACGAGCCGGTAACTGGCCAAGTCAAATTTCGAAATTTGCCTCCCAGTGCGCTCGACTGACTCTTAACTTTCTACATTGAAAGTTGATTTCCATATTTTTGTTTTGCGGTGTTCACCGATTTGGCCAGTGGACAGCCCCATATCTACTCGTATCCACATTTTAATCCGACGTACCTCCTCGCGGTGAACCGTCCTTCGGCGCGGTAACAAATTATGAGGCCAACGGAACCGGATAAACAGCAACCGCAAGGTCCGCGTTCGGCGGACGAGTCGCTCGGGAAAAACAATCGATAAAGCGATTATTACGGCGAAAGAGTGGCCGCGATCGATCTTACCTCCGGTAACGAATAAAGGACACGCCTCGGGAGGGCACAGACGTCGCGGTTCCGTTGTTTTTCGGAAAACAACGTTCGTCGCTTATCGTGCCGTGGAGCGTCGCGACGCGTCCCGCCGACGCGACGCGCCGCGACGCGACGCATGCGTTTTTACACGCGCGCTGCCTTTCACCGTTCGCGGAATAATCTTGGCCCTGAATGGAGCAGCAGTCTTCGACGAACGACTCGTTCGCGACACGTCACGTCGGTTCCATCCCCGTGCGGCATCCGATTGTCCCGAGAATCCCTCGAGGTCCGGTGTACTTGTTGGAACGCACGAAAGACTTGAAACGGAACGATTCATTCGACCGGTTTCTTTTCTCGGCTTTTCGTTTCGTTTGCGATCTTTATAACGCCGCGAGACACTTGTTGAGGGGGATACATTCTGCACTCCCCTTTATTCGTTTCTTGCATTTTGAAGGAGACATCGTTCAAGACAAGAAGCCCGGTGAGGGGGTCGAAACGCTGTAAATTAGTGGTCAGTTCTTCGTTTTTGCTTGTCGGGGGGGGCGGTGGTGTTGGTGTAAGACGACGATTAGGTTGGCGTAACAGGTGTGTAATTGATTCAACGTTGCGACCGAGGTGGATCGTTCGAGAATCGTGCGAAATGGTTCGCTTGTAATCATTTCCGTTGCGATTGGTGTTGGCAAACGCTTGGAAATATATCTCGGATTAGATTGAAACGTTAGACGGGTCGCGGAACGGGAATGGCAATTTCTTATTCTGGAACGATTTTTTTTTAGAAATGTGTAATCGGCATGCTGTTACGTGTAATACGATCGAAGAGGCGTTCGAGGCGTCGATTTCCTTGCGACAATTTTGTAATGCAATAATCGACACGTTGGTAATTGAAAGGCTATTACGAATATCTTGGACAGTGTACGTAGTACCGTTCAATTTGAAAAGCTAAACGGATATCTTCTATTTTGATAGGAAATCGATATTTAAATAAACGATAAAAATTTAAGATCTGCTATGACGGTGGGGGTGGTGTAACAATCGACGTAAAATTCAATACCCCTTTACTAAAACAATCGACTGTTAATATTTTAAATTAAAATTAAAAAATTAAAAGCAAATTGTATCTGGACTTGGTTGAATTCCGCATCAACACTTTTGTTCGCAGTAAAGTAATTTCTCATTCAATAGAGAATCACCAATTCATCGTCGAATATTTCCCTAACGTCGCACTCGAATTTCTGCATTAATACAATATGTTAATCCTCCGTAGAGTTGTGCAATATAGAAATCGCGCGACGGCAAAAGCAATTTTCTAAGTAATGTCCAACAATATTTTTCCGTCGTGCAAGTCAGCTGCAGCCGGCTTGTTCGTCATATCCCATTGCGTATTATGAATCGAGAGTCGCCAATTTTTCCTTGCGATCGCCGATTGACTAGCTTTCGAGGCGTGAAAACGAATCGACGTGCAGATAATTAGAAACTTGCGTAAAATTCGAACGATTCGAGGAACTTGAATTGCTGAATACGAACGTTAATGAACGAAACGTATTGTGTTCAAGGGTTGAACGCAAGAACTCATCGGTGAATAAAATTAACGAGCTTGTATTTCGTGTGGAACGCACGTGGTCTATGAAATTCATTTGACAAGATAGCTCTTCGTAATGGAAAAGCCTGAAGGATGAACGATCTTCTAAATTATCGTTGACTTTAATGAAGTTCGTGTCGCGGATAAGAAAGACGTGCAATATATATGTACGTGGGTGCATGTGTACATTTCTTAACTTACAATTTGGTTCTTACAATTTGTGGTGAACTCGTAATGAAGAAACACTTGCGTTCGCGGAGGTTGTGCCTGGCAGCGAAAAACCAGATAAAATAATAAAGCACGATTTTTGTATAGTGTAAAGACGCAAAAGAAAGGTTTGAAAGAAAGATCGAATTGATTCGCACTTAACGTGTAATCGCATGAATTTTTGTTAATGCAGTTCGATGACGTTTTATTGAAAGAAAACACCTTTTATGTGAGGGGGGGGGGGGGATATATTGTCTTTTACTTAAGTAATCTTACATTATGTTAAAGTAATCTTACGTAAGAGTAGGTTTTTAAAGTCTGAATGCCAATTATAATACGGAAAAGAAAACAATTTAAACGCTTAAAATAATCTTACCGCATATACATTAAAGGTAGAATAACGGTCGTCCGACGGATTAATATCGACACCAGCAAAAAATGCTATGATATTTTCGAACATTGCAATACATATGTATAATACATTACAACAAGTACATATTACTTCGATTCGAACATTTGTACAATTTTGCATAACTAGGGCTACAATGAGTTCTTCGCTTTATGAAGCTCAATCTTGATTTATTCGAGGCACCATTCTGTACTAACACGCGACAAGCAAATACGCTAAACCTATATTTATTCGCAGCTCCATGAAATGATTTTATGGTATATAGTTTGTGTTCCCGTCAGGCACGCGGAATCGGAAAGTTGACTTTTATGCAGATCGTAATATGTGCCTTTTATAAGTTGACAAGTGAATTAAGTCCCTTTTTTCAATTATTGTGAAAACTTTCACGTAACACTTTATATCGTCGCTTTATTTTACACTTACTGACATTCTCTTTATATTTTACTTTACCTTTTTTATATTATACATCATATTTTATCGACATCAAAGAAAATAGACAGAAGTTCAATTGGCAAATATGTATTCTTGATACGTTCTAATTGTATAATAAATTTACTCGTAATTTTTGACTTAAGCCACTCGTCAATTGAGGGAACTGAGGGGCTCACACGTTGGAAGAGCCACAAGGAATATCGCAATAATCTATTCATGGAACATGCAGAAATGACTTCAACCTTGTAATTGTGCACACCACTGTACTCGAATACAACTGATATCTATCTCGTGATTAAACTCTCAATCAATAACTAGGCGAAGGAAACTTCAACCCCATCGTCGTGAAGTGCGCAAGCAAGCACACCAAACGATTCACACGCATGAGGCCAAACTTTTCCAGAGACAATACAATATCGCTCAATGCATCTTGGATAATGCGTGAAGATGAAGATGGTACTGAAGTTTATTTAATCCTTCCGCTACGGAGGACGTGTATAAATTATTGACGGATGTTGCCAGCAACTTGTTGGAAACGTATGCAAAGCCAGCTTCTTGACGTACTAACGCTAACTGTGTGCAAAGTTTTGATCTACTTATCAATAGACGGTCGTGTTTCCGTGGAAACAATAGACACTCTTGTCGAACTATTAACTATCTAGAGTAACGAAGCATCGGTTAATTGCCATTTAGGTGGAGGAATTTTTCATTACGAATATTCTGTTGAAACTAAGCATTGACAGACTCGATCTGTACGCAATTCAAATATCGTATGAATTTTCGTTTCCTTAACATTACGTTGCGGGCGAAATGTTTAAGAACAAAACCGGGCAAACAAAAATTACTCATGGTGTTTCTGGAGAAAATACTGCGTCAATTCCTGGTCGCGAAAAATGAAGTGTTCAATTTAAACGTCCTTTTACCGTTGATGAAAATATTGTGCACCGATTAGTGGATGCAACTTCGTGAATTTCGATAGAACAAGTTGCCGCAACACTGAACGCTGGAACAAAGACCACATTTTTTGTATTAAATAAAGCAGTTGTATTAGGCGAGACTTTTGCTCTCGCCCTGATATAACGTGGCTCGTATCGGCCAGTAAAATATGCAGCCACTTAACAATAGGGCAATCAAAGTTGTGTCTATAATTCAGGTGCAAAGTAATACAGGTAAAGAAATAAATCAGCGCAAGCAAATAAATATAAAACGAACAGTTCAATACTGTAGATTCGAGCAACAGAAACCATACGTAGGTATGTATGAAACAAGAATGTATACCTACGCCAGAAAAGACGAAGCACAATAATAAATTCCCGTGCAAAGATAATAAAATGAATGGACAGGAACTGTGTAAAGATGCGAAATATAAAACGTACATTTTGCCTCAAGAAATGAATCTACTTCACACTCATAAATTATTAGAATTGACAGCCTCTTTCGGGGTGAAATAGGGGCGATTTTCTCGAAGAACACATTCAGTGAATCGAATTTACCAAAGCCGAATCGTCCGGGTGGCAAATGAAAGATTTATACGAAGATTTAGATTTATAACCGTCGCAATTCTCGGCAAGATTATAATTTCAATACGCAGCTACATACATTCAATCTGATAAAAGTAAATGCATTGTTTAACGAAAGTTTGTAAGTATTGCTCGCTGCGTAAAATTGACCAATGACGTTATCACATATGAATGCACCATAGATAATTACGTATTGCAACCCAGCTTCCAAAGGGACAACACAACAAAATTGACTTCGCCAGACATTAATACAAACATTATTCCGTAAATCTTAAATTAATGGAAATTATCGACCGGACAGATAACAGCAGGCCAGACGGAGATGCATACTCTTATCATTGGTAAACGATCGTTTCTAAAAGAAATCAAATTAAAAAGTGACAAGAAAAGAGGCAAGACAAAATAATACCCTCTTTAACTCATGACACTTTCAATGTTCTTCTAGTACGGACGAAACTGAGCCACCTAGGGTTGTAGGGTTGTACACTTCTGCCGTTAAATATAGTATAGTATCTCCTCGACTTGTTCGCGTTGAGAACTTGAAAAGCAGGGGCGGGTTATTTAAAAGCAACATCAAGCAGCTATTTTTGTAAGAGCGACGTATCGGAACTAGCCTTCCGCGGTATCGACCAGCAACATTGTCCAATACGACTGGCAATAAATTAAATGCTGCAACGGTCCAGTACGATCAAGAGCATTTTCAATTCGCAGGGTTGTCGAAAGAAAAACGTTTAATCGAAGTTATCGCCAGGATGGGACGAAGGTGGTAGTTTTATCGACGGTAAAGCACGGCGTGGAAGCGTTCGGTTCTCGCGGAGGATCGATCATGAATCAGTGAAGCACGTAGTTGAAAAAAGGGGTATCGGCCGGGGTAAAACGTTCGATGATCGGAACATCGACGAGGAGGCTGCAACGAGAGTGGGGCTGACAAGACACGATGCTCACCGCCAGTTATGGTGGCGAACCACGATACATGGTGGGGTTGAAAGGTGGCGCAGTCATTTATGGTTGCCGGTTCATCCGACAGTTCAGTTCTCCGTCCGCTCGACGACGACAAAAAATCTCGTCTGGCGAACGTACATACCTCGAGCTGTCGGCCCGCGGTTTCTCGATTGTCACGTCGAGGATTGCCAAACGGACAGGGGACCTGTACGAAATTGCTTTTTTTTTTTGTGGAACGGTTTCATTAACACTCGCAGGCCGGCGTTTCTAACGGCACCGCGTGTACGAGACTCTGTTACCTTTCTTCCTTCTTCTCGCGCCTGTTTCATTCGGTTCTATTCGGCTAGATCGACGGCGAACGACACGAGTGCAGAGTCGAATTGCTGAAGATATTTTGGGGGGGGGGCAAAGATACACTGTACTTGGCTTTGCCTCTGTTGATTCCTCGGCGACCTAGAGATTTCGTTGAGGAGATTTAATGGACATTGGATTCGCGTTCGGGGCTCGCCGATCCGTTGACGGTGCTTTGCAGAGTTGTGTTTTATTAGAGAGGTGGGCGAGTAATTTGATATATCGTTGGGCAGCCTCGAGAGAAATTTTACTGGCGGAGAACTGCGTGGAACTGGAAAACATTGATTTTTGAAAAATCAAGATAGTTAGGATTCGGTTTTTTTCGGAGGAGGGTGGGATGAAATTGATAAGATAGTTGGAGCACAAGAGTTTTCAACAGAGTTTCAAGAGTTCCCCGATTTTCTCTGGGTAATTTGAATATGAACAAGAATATCGTAGTTGAAGAAGGAAATTGAAGTTCAGGAGTACTTCACAGCAGAAGGCATACCTTTTTCGAAGAGAAAAGTAGTTTAATTAAATTTTTGAAGAAATGGAGGTGCAGGAATCTTTATAGGTATCTACGGGGAACTTGTAGAGGTGTTCGATGATTAATTTAATGAGTATTATCGGTTCTATGACTGTACTTAATCAGTGAGGATTTGTCACTGTTAAATTTCATGTTAAAGTGAACCCGTTTCTACAGACTTTGCTGTGAAAGAACATATTCGACCTGGGAGCTTTATATTTCCAAGTGCAACACTGATACGTAATAGCGTTCGGCAAGATATCGAAGTTACAGAAGTATAGAAATTCAGAGTTATTTCGTAGGTGTAGAAATTGCATACTTTGAAGAGACGAAGGAATACAATCTTGAAGATCAAGGGGAGAGTCGGGCGTTTTCGCGTTAACAAAGATATCGAGTAAATCGGAAATACTGGACTAAAAGACATTTTGGAAATACCTCGGAAACGTTACACTGTTCGTAATGACAGTTTTCTTGTTACACGTTCATGAACAACAAGGGCAATTTAGAAATCCTTTTGGAAGATAAAAAGGTATTTCTTACATTGAACTTGGAACGCGAATCAGAAATACCAAGACAACGTGAATGAGGAAAAGGACGATTTTAAATATACTTTCGAATACGTACGTGTACATACATGAGGGTACGTATTCGTAATCAGATGGTGAAGTGTAAAGTGAATCTGGAATGTCAAGAATGATTCATAATTCTCTCGCACAACTTATAAGAAATCGGTAGTGGAATAGTAAAAGTTGTTTAACTCTTGTTCGGCAAATATCTCGATTGTGCGGTTGGCGAGGGCTGAACATGGACGGGCAATGTTCCATCCGATGACACCCTTGAAATAAGGAATTAACGGCAAAACTACCTTGTCCCAGGGGTGGTTTGGGTTAGCGTGGCATGAAGCAAGAAATTCGACGCGAAACTTCAACGAGAATTCAATTAACAATGGAATCGGGTTCGTGCAAAATGTTTACACATGCGTGAAGCGAAACAGCGATAGTGGAACAATACACTATTTCACTGTTGGCACGATTCTTCAGCTAAACAAATGATACACCCCGCATAGGAAAGCATTTCCGACCGGCTACCTAAAGGATCAAGTCGTTGGATCGGTGACCACGAAAGTGTTTATTACATATCAGCAATTAATTATTGAAGATAGTGCGTTCGAAGACAGGATCCTCTATTCGGAAGTATGAAGCATATGCGAACGATCCTAACGTTGGACCTCGAATCAACTATAACGACAGCAACTATAGTCGTCAGTTTCGAAAGGTACCATCGAAAGATTGACCGTTCGATATTCGAAAGAATGTGAGAAGCTTTGCTTGGGAAGAGAATTTTCATACACAAGGATGAGTTCTTTGAAGAGATCGACGAACCAGTCGACCAGGGAGGGAGCTTCCGGTAGGAGACACGCGCTAACCGGAACAAGCTCGAAGAGTATGAGAACCCTGCTCCATGCAACCACTGCGCCCGGTTCACCACTTCGACACAGATCCAAATACGAACTGAGGAGCATCAGTTTGGAGGGGAGCAAGGTTTTACCATGGACAGCACGGTGAGTTTCAACATTATATTTTTATACCACTTAATGTTTGCCACACGTAGAAGTTTCGATGGACTTCTGTTGAACAGTATTATTGATCGACAACGGCACCGTAAACAATTGGGCGGGGTCGACACAACATTTACATACTTGCATATTGTATATAAAATATGGAAGGAATTTTAAGACTTTAATTGCGATAGTTGCGTACTGCACCATTATCTATTCGATTCCTTGGTAAACAGCTTACATGACAAAATTTGAAGGGATCACTTGAACAAAGAGTTCAAAAGTTGGGGGTCGTCGAAGTTTTAAAATGAAATCGGTTTCCCCTTATAATGGGATGTCTATAATAGTGTATGGGATGGAACAAATTGCACCGCCCATTCGAACATTTGCCTCCATCCAATAGATTTGAGTGAATATTTATTAATTACCACGATTATTAATACTACAGGTAATGGTTTTTTTAAATACATAATCAAAAAGAATGTCCCCATTTATTTATACATATAGCCGTTTATATTTACATGCCCATCACGCGTCAATTATCGCTGTATGTACTTATTCTTGCCATTATTTTAATAGAAGTTCCAAGAGCTTCGTATATTTAATTTTCACAGTGCTTCGAATGCTGAAGCAGAAGACACATTAAATTTATTTACGAAGAAATTTACTATACAAAACTAAAATCCATTGGGCAGAGATTGGAGAAATTTTGTGCGTCGGTGTACTCGCGATACAGTAAAATAATTCGTATTGACTGTTTTTTAAACGGGTACCACCCGTTATATATAGGTATCGACTGTAAAAGTCCGATAAGAGCAAGACCGATACATTAAACTTCCAATCAGGAATTGCTTTGCACGCAAACGTATGTAATGCAGAAGTGCTCGCAATTTCCCTGATTGCATCTCCGCGACAGGTGCAACTTTGCCTGTCATGGCGTTAATTTCGAATAGGTGGCTCATCGTCCGCAGAATCGCCCCTGACAGTAAAAGACAGAACTTTCCCGGCGCTTTGGACCTAATCCATTAACTGTTTACGGTACTTTACAGGCAATCAGCTTGAAATCTAAAGTTAATACAATAGTCATTTCGACGAGTTCATGGATTTATTACTACAATTCTGCTTTTCACCTGAGCGGAGGGAAGCAGATTTCACATATTTTTATTACGTACATTTTACGCGGAGAAAAGGAATAATCCTTTTCTTCGACGAAAATCATCGAATCAATCATCTATGAGAATTTTGTCTAGCATAATTATTATTTGTAGGAGTTGTAGGTGGTTTGTGTCACAGTTGCAATAAGTATATCGAGCCTCGATACTATCGAACAACTGTTTACCGTTGAACAATGAAACTTTCATACGAAACTCCTTTACACATACAGCTCGGAAGATGAAAGAAAACACCGTAAAATCAATGAACGTTTACCCGGACGGGTACATTTTCGATGTTCTAATATGCGTATACAGTGCAAGTGATCCTTTATCCCGCTGCTTCTACTCGACGAAACTATCGATTGCGTAGCGCCTTCGAATTTGCAACAGTGCACCAGTTTTATGCATCCAACTTATCTACACATATCATGTAAAGGACCACTGGTCTCCGATATAGGTCGAAACATTCAATGGGCCGACGGTGCAGTCGAAGCAAAATAAAAAAGGGCCACAAACGGTGCCCAATCTCTTTCCAGTTTATGGTTGTCAGTCCGAATTACGGAATGAACCCTTTCGTCGTTGCACCATCGAGGAACCGCGGGATCGTCCAGCTCGTAACACTTACGACGTCCGCAACAAATCACTCCCAAAAACGATTCCTGAAATCTCGCCGACCAGTCGCGATCCACCGCGCATCCATAGCGCAAAGCGGCAACGACGAAGCGCAACGTAGTCGCGGACGGTATCGCGGGCGTCCATCGATTCTCGGATAATCCCGGCCAGAATAGCAGCGAACACCGCGCCTTTTTATTTTAATATTGAAATCGAGGGTTTCTCTTAAACTGCATGCCGCCGCGTATCGATCTCTCCGTCTCGTAAACCGGCAGCTCTGTTCGCGATCGAACGAGCGCGCACTGAGGCTTCATTGGCCGGCGTCGTTAGCGACGGCCACGATGTATCGGATTTCGACGCTCCTCTCTTTATAATTAACTCTTTTGCTATCTGGCTGACCGAGGTGTCCCGAGTCCCGACGTCCGTCGGTACCCTTTTGTGCCGTGCAGATCAGCTTCGATCACGCTCGACCGAGCGGAAGTCGACCCTTGCAACGCATCCCCGTTCGCCTCTGTCGACAGAAAGAACGAGACAGAGGGTGAGACTGAAGCGAACACGGGCCGCGGAGATTAGCAAAGAGTCACGGTGTAGAGGGACGCGAGAGCCGGGAGTGAACGACAATGCACGGGAATATCGAGAAAAGTCCAGGCATAGAGATACGGGAGGACGGCGCAGCCCTCTTAGGGCTCTGAATTTCTGAATAATCGCCAACTGAAGAGAGATACGCCGGCGAAAAATGCACCGGCGCGAGATTGAGGGTGAAACGGTTCCTGCAGGCCGGGCTGGGCGCACGGTTGTATTGCGTATGCTTGGGAATACCAGAGACGCATAGATGTATCGTGGAATGTATTGAAAAACACGGGAGAACTAGACCGCTTCCGATTGTCGATTACCTTGTCTGGCGAATATATCGAGCGTTGCCTCGTCGGGGTGGCCGGTTTTTCTAGGCGACCGGTGTTGCGCATAGTACCGACCTTGTTGATGGGTAAAGGGAATATGTAAAGGGAAGCTTGGAACGTAGCCATGAAACGGATTCGTGTATGTACGTAGGGTTGTCCGTAGGGTTGTCCGTGACTGGCGGTGCGAATGGGTCCAGAGCGATCCTGCGAGAAAAAATCAGATGGAAATGTGGAATCAAATTTCTGTACCTTGAAGGGAGGCCGGACTTGCCGAATCTTTCGTCAGAATAATGTTTCTGCTCGTGCGTGTGCTTATAACCATTTCTAATGTCAGACAATCGCGTTATGAATGGCAACACATTATAGGGTATAGGGCATAGTACAAACAATAAACATGTACAAAAATAAAGATGTACTTTACAACAAAATCGGGTCAGTGAAGCCCTACTTTGATGTATGTACAGTGTTGAAAGTCAAATTTTCAAGACTGAAAAATGAAGCTTCGCGTGAACAAATTTCATTTGATATTTCCGACTTGTTTTTTCTCTTAGAATCGCTCTGAACTGAATTGTACCGCCAGTAAACAAACCACCCTATATACAAGTACTCACTCGTGTATGTTTAATATTTAGAGGGAAACCTCATTGATAGAACTTTCTACTTTCTTTTTTCATCTATAATAATGTACGGTACATCGTACACCCTCCTTTAACCTTTCAACCCTATGGCCTGAGTAAAACCGGGTACCATAGTCGATACTGGCCCTAGCGTGTACAATGAAATACACGAAATTTTTAGATTCCCAATTAGTCAGCCCCATTAGAACAAGTTAAGTTTTCGTTTAATTCGGATGTACGATATAAGTCTTGCCAATAAACAGCTATCTTTATTATTTTTATCATCACGGCTTTCATTGTTCATCAATCTTCTGTTTAATTTTACGAATTTCTTTATTTTTACTGCCCTGTTCTTTAACAACAATTCAGTTTTTATTTTCATATCGTCTTCCTTACGCGTGATCTTCAAAATGGTTAACTTAGCATGCAATTTCGTATGCATTGGAATATTATCGAATGTCTTGAACTATTTTAATTAGTATTACTTCGCCGGAATTCTTATTTCACACTTCTCGAGTTCAAGTTTAAGAGAATTATTATAAACCTCATTTATTTACGGAAATGAATTTTCAGTTAATTCAACTCGTGTATTACTAATTAACCGTGAATGTAAACTGTAAAATAGGAATTTGTAATAAATAAAAAATTCAGGTCAATCAGATTTTACTGAACGGTAAAAAAATTAATGTTCGTTCACGTCATTGTTGGCTTTACAATTAGATTATTTGAATTATAAGAATTCATTGTTTATTTATTAAACGTACGCTCATATACGTAAAGTAGAGGTATTTACAAAGATTTCAAAATAGAAAAGTTGCAAAGGTACTTTGTAGAGCCGCTCTCCTTCACACGCTATGCTTCTGAATCTAATCGCTAGCAATTTGTAAACAATTTCTATTTTCAAACTAAGTAACACGAATCACCGCCCTAAGGAATAAGGGTCTATTATGTTTTTACGAACACGAACAATTTTTCTACTTAAAAGGAAAAAGAACTTTAACAGCAGGAATCGATAACGGCTCTGTCGATAAAAATGTGCATGCGCGGTATTGATAACTATACAGTATCCGATCTGTGATAACCGCCAACTCGAAGGGGTTGACAGTTAGGGTCGAGAAAATAGAGGGTGGAAAGGCCGGTAAGTTGGATATAGAAATTGCCAACAGTGGATTCGACGGAATTTCCACGGGCGAGATAGATCAATAAGAATAGGCCAATGCTTTGTGTCTTTTTGGCACAAATACCTGCGGTTTTATGGGACCCAATTACCATTGCCCCGTCACTCACAACGTAACCACTGGATTATAGAGAGCTATGTTAACGCTCACTATGGTAACAATTGAAATTTGAATAAAGATAAAAATATATTTTGGTTCTTTGCCACAAGAAAAGTATTAATAAACACAGGCAGCAAACGATACAAAAAGTTCCGCTCGATATACACACCTGCACAAGATTAAAGCATCGCTAAGCTTTCACCGAAAAGTTGTCCGTCTTTCAAGTGCTATAAATTCATTCAAAAAAATCTTACAACAATCCACCTGTGCGCATTTTAAAGAGGGAAGCTTCTAATTTCACGTTAAAAGTTCCTTTGTAGCGAGCAACGAAGTGGAAATATAAAGGTGGATTTCTTATCCGAAAATTTGTAAAATGTTGTACACAGCTTATATCAAGCGGAATCTTACGATTTAAGGTCTCAAATTAAAGTTGAAGCCCGTATCTTCATTTCTCAACTGGTTACAAGTAAACGGCCTTCGTTGTTTAAAAGTTATTAACAATTGAAGAATCGTAAAAAATGCATTCCTGGTTATCCCATTTATCTCAGCTTCTGATCGTGCTAGATCAATGATCGCGTGCTTAAAATGAAGGTAAAAGATGCTGCTACACGGCAGTAGTAGATTCAGAAGATAGAAGATTAGAACAGAACACTCGTTCGAGTATTTGATAGTAACTATACATGCGGATTGCGATGAAACAAAAACGGATTGTTCCTCGAATCGGACGCTTTAACTTAAGCGGTCGCTGGTCAAAATTGACGCAGCGGAAGGCGAAAAAATGGAACTTGTTTATGGATGGGACAAACAAATGCAACTATTTCGATTTTCAGGCGAGCTAGAAAAATGATCAGAGGGTTGAAACGAAAGTCAGAGGTCTCTACCCTAAAATCAGTGTCGAATTTCTAAGTCGGTATGGCAGTCACGTTTGGCCACGAAAATCCATAAGGTGATTTGTCTATTCGTATATTTCGTCTGTGAAATTTCAGTCCCCGAACGAGGTACAGTATGGTTTCCGTTTCTGTGTTTCTGCAGAGTGCAAGCAATTTGCTCATCTTTATTACAACATCTTTCGCTAAATGTTTTTGATGGAAGGATTAATGAAAATGAATGAAAGGCGAATATAAAGTTGTGATTGAAACAAACGAAATAATATCGTCTAATGCAGGATCAGTAATTAGCGGTACCGTATAATAATATAATGTTCTTAAATATACGTAAGTCCATGCAAATGTCACATCGAATAAAGTCTATGAGAAAACGAAGTTCCACAGAAATATCGCCGAAAGGCAAATGATTGGCCGCAATTACAACTGGGGGAAAAATAACGAACGTATCAGTGTCCCATTTAAGCGTTACACAAGGCAACGAAAATGAAGGGAATAAATTGCAGGTACGACGAGATAGGGAAAGCCGAAAAAAATAAGTTATCGCCGAAAAGAAAGCACGTGGCAACGAGATCGATGGAATAAAGAAAACGGGAGACCTCGCCGGTAGCACAATTGGCACGGCTGATTTTGAAAGGGCAGAAACAAGTTGGAATCAATGGCAACTCGATTAGTCGCTCCGTGTGCTGTCAGAGTAAAGCAGACGTTGCCTCCGATAAGGAGGGACGTTCTGTCACCCCCGAGGAAGGACGTGTGTCCCCGCGACCCGTCGGGATACAGCGGGATAAGAAAGCGATACAAGGAACGTACGGACGGAAGGGCAATAAGTGTAGGAAGAGACGAACGACCTCGGGGCAGGTGTGTGCCTGCGAAACCGTGGAGGAACGATGGTCGAAACGCGGATTCCGAAAAGAACGTGCATGCAAAAGCATCGGGGGTGGATTGGAGGGCGAGGGGGGTGGGGCGGTGTCGGGATATAATAAGGAAGGAGCAGGAGAGGCAAAGAGTAAAGACCAGCACGGTAAGACAGAATGAATAGAGGTGGGTAGATAGAAAGGACAGAGACGGGTAAACGTGGTGGAAAAGAGAGCCGACGGGCTCGACGACGCGACGCGACGCGACGCGGCGCGGCGCGGCGCCAGTCGTCGAGTCGCCGTGTTACCACGAGTACTTGCTCTCTCTCATCGTGGCCCGCTGCGTCCTCATTCGAAAAGGGTCGTGTCCTGCCTCTGTCAGTAGGGGTTGCAGACCCGTAGCGAAACCATCGGTTCTCGTCCTCGTTCTCGTTGTTCGTTCCACTGATCTCTGATTGATACGTCTGGATCTACTGGATCCTTTAACTGCACCGTGCATACCAACGGGAAACGTTATTCCCATTGTGCGCTATTGTCTCTATCTTCTCTCACGTTTTCCCACGTCGTTACTGGACTTCGTCGTTTCCTATCTTTTCCTTCACGTCGACGCCATCGATGGATCGGTGGTCGACATCGAGAACGTCCAGACTCGAACTGGACGCGAAACTAGTGGGATACTATGCCGGGATGAATCGTTCATTGCCGCTGGTATAATCGAATTGGACGGCTCTGTGAACATTTCAGCTCTCGTTGGAAGCAATACGAGCCGATAAATCTGTCGGCGGTGATCTGTGTGCCCATGGAGATGGTGTAAGAGAGGACGTTCTCACGCGGAATCGTATCACGCGAACCAGCAGAGCTTTGGACACTGCCACTCGGGACCGAGGGACTTGGGTCAACGATTTAATTAGTCAACGACCGATTGACATTTTTCGGGGAGAGATAACCGTGGATTAATCCAGATACGTTCGACGGTTAGGTAACGATAATAACGGGACGGATGGGGCGCCGTGCAGTAGGTAACGAACTCCGCTTGCTTGCCGATTTTAACGCTTTATAGAATGCTTATTTTCATGCCGCGTCGAGTGTCGATGCTTGACATTTGTTTCGACCAATTACACTTTACTTTCGTTTCGGCGCATAACCGTTGACGGGACACGTTTCGACGAGAATGGGAATAGGAAATAGTATTCTTTAGACGGAAGGTGGTGGCATTCGGTTAAAAGTTTCACGGACATCTATATAAGCCGCATGAAAGGGCCCTAGGTGGTGACACTATTTCGTGACACTTTTATGCGTTTGCATATACGCGTTATCTTTTCGTTTTCATTAATAGCGATATTGCTGTGCAATACGGTTAATTCTTTTGTTTGTAACTCTGACGAGATTTGCAAATATTATCGATATTAAAAAAGAATCAGTTACGGTATTTCCTCTTGTATGGCAGATCTGAGAAACTTTGCAATTTTTTTAATCATATTACACATACATACTTTTCATTCTTGCAACACCGGGTGCAATAGTTGTGGAACTTTTCACCGTCGAAAATTATATATTTGTAATTAAAAAGAAAGATAATATTATTTATTGAAACTGAAGTTTCTTTGCACTCATCATAATGCACAAGTCGAGGAAATTTATGACAAGAAAGGAAACGAAGAACATTAATATTCTGCGTTGGTTCTACGTAGTAAATGGCTCACGTTGCTTAGTCGTCATTTTGTCAGTAAATAATAGTGCTCGTGTAATTCCAGCAAATCGCTATAATTTTGAAGTAAGTGGATATTTTATTCATTGCAATTTATCACTTGCAATTTAGAAAATAATTTTTCAACTGAAACAACAGTTTATTACAATTTGTTTTTAAACTGATCGTCCTCAAAGAAATTCTCGTAAAACATTTTTTGATTCCGTTTTTGTTATTATTTGTTTATAATATTTTCTCGCGATCGAAGAAAGAATTAAATATTATTTCATTTCTTACATAGCTTCCCATTGAACCACTTCTATTAATTTGACAAATTATCTCCCTCCATGGGGTACAAACAGAATTGAGTATTATTTAAATTACTTTAAACGAATATCTAGCAAAGGAAATTGGGTGCATAAAATCTGATACGCATACACATTCATCGAAATAATATTTCTTTATCATTTAATAATAGAACCAAGAGTTTAATGAATCAAAGATTACTCAAAAATAAGTTTTTAGGTCAATTTTCTTGAATATTTCCACTTATTTGCAATGTAAATCGAGTCGTGCAACTCAACGTGACGAATAATTGGCACGCTGTTGGTCTGTTGCAATTTTATTATTCTATTCAGGAAAATGTATGCTGTTCCTGATGCAAATGAAGTTTGGCTAATTGTAGTACGTAACAGACGCTTAAAAATAACCGGACGAGCACTATTTAACTATAAGTGCGAACAACTATTCGTAACTTCCGTTCCAAGTTATCGCTTTTTCTATTACACAGTTATATAATTGTCCTTATATAAGCGACATAAAAAAGCCTTATTAGCATAACAAAAATAAAAACGAAATGAATTATATTTGTAAACAAATTTTCTCTAGGAAATGAATTCTAAATATAATATAATATTTCGTTTGCAAAAGGATACATAAGAAACAAATACTATATATACGTTGCGGAACGTTTACGAACAAACGCAATCATTCGAAACTAACTAAAAATACTGACAATGATCTCTGACTTCAGATACATACATACATATATATAAATATATATTAACTTCACTTTCTCGTGCGTTTTAAATAAATATACATATAGAAAAGCATGTACCACATCGAAATCTCTGGTTTTTCAAATTGTGCATTATTGTATACGATGAAAGACTTCCACTTTCGAATTTTGATTTCGGACACTTTTCAAATTGTGAATCGTGAACATCTATCAATCATTGTCGCGCCATTCAATGTCGGATGCCTCGCTAACCGCTAACCCCAAGGAAGGAGAAGAAAAAAGATCTCGAAGGACAATAAAGTGACTCGGTCAGTGTCGACGGCCTCCTCCTCCCCATTGTGTAGCCCATGATCCTTGTAAGTGTTACGGATCTCCCTAACAGGAAAACTCGGTCAATGATATCGATGTCCGCGCGTCTGACAAGCAGGACTTTTCAAAGGGTTGATTCATGATGCTTTATTGTCGGCCTTACTTTGCACAACTTGGCGGCAATGCTGTTAACCCACAGGGGTTCAAACGACACTAGGGGTCGGGAAATTGGACGTTGCAAAACCAGTTTCATAGATTCAGTACATTGGCGGATATATAAACGTGGGCTTCTCTTCTTTTCCTTGTAGTCATTTAACTCGATCATTTTGTGTGTGTACATATGTTGAGCGAGGTATCGTATTGGATTGTAATATAAATAAGTTCGGTTCGAGGCACGACGAGATGGAAATTGAGTGTAGGCGACCTTATTTGCGTTACAGGTCATAAGTTTTTAGCATATTACAGATACAGGTGATTGACAGATTTTCTGTTAATTTTCTCGCGCTCAAATCTTTTCGACAGCGTTTCAGTTTATAGGAATAGCAATGTACTTCAGGTATGCTAATGCGTACATTTACGTTAACTCCACCAGCCTCATAATTATAACGATTTTCATTCATTTCTCTTTCATGCATAGATTAATAGCTTTTTGAAGTTTTCGTTTTTCAATCGTCGTTACCTTAATATTTGTGATTGTTCAAATAACGATAACATTTACTCTATGCGGAAAGAATTGGTGCAGCTTTGGTGCTTTTTATAATGATTATGTTGCGTGTCGTATAACAAAATAGGAAATATTTTTGTATTTTCCGATGGCGTCGATATTCTTGTGGAGACATACGAAACGCAGAAAAATGAAATTCGTCGGGCAGCGGGAAAATTTCCATTTAACAGTTTTTTGGCTTCGCACAGAATGTAGTTTGATCCAGTTCTGCTGGTCTGTCCTAGATAGAATACAAACTAGTAACTTCTATATGGGGAAGGAAAACAAGAAATTGAAAATATCGTCACGATTACTTTCAACATGTTGTTTGTTTAAAACTTTATATTAGTTGAACGTATATTGTTTTGATTAAAGATTCAAGTTAACTGTTAACTGGGTCAGCGAAAAGTTCACTTCGGTTAATTAAAAGTCGGCCCTTAAACTTACTGTTTAATTAACAGCTACA
Source organism: Nomada fucata (assembly GCA_948146005.1). Taxonomy (NCBI): domain Eukaryota; kingdom Metazoa; phylum Arthropoda; class Insecta; order Hymenoptera; family Apidae; genus Nomada; species Nomada fucata. Next base: position 15,363,791 of record OX411275.1, read on the forward strand.
ATTTCAATTATATGGACTGCCAAATTATTCTTGTGTAGTTTATTAGAGTATTCGAACATAATTTAATTAACGATTCAAATTACCTACTCGACATATGCAGATATTATATTTAAATATGTGTGTAGTGCTTCACTGAAAAGTTTAAAGTTTATTTTTGGTTTGATCTAATTTGAATTATTTCAACAGAGATTGAAATCTCAGTTAAGGAAGACAACTTCGATTTTGAACAAGTTTTTAACATTTTCATTACGCTTTATTAATAAGATTACTCGATAAATTTTGGCGTCAATGGTAACACGAAATTTAATCTCATTAAAAATTACGCATGGTAGATAAATTTGTTGTGCCAAGGCAAGAAAGCAATTTTTGTACGTTTATTATTCGTGAAAACATAAAAGTATTGACGATCATTTTTGCTAAATCAGCGTGGGTATTCTACTGGCAATATTCACTTTCATGTACTGTACTTAAACGAAAGGTTTAATTAAAATCAGAACCTTCGTGTTACCATTCTTTGAAAGCTTTGCATGAATTGACGAATCTTAACGAGTTACGCTTGGATCAAATCATTTTTTCAGCAGCTGTAGGGAGATTGCAGTACGCGATTGATTGAAAGCACGTATGACTCAAATGACAAATTAATTAATTAATGAAAATATGGACGGCAGGTAATTCTTAATGAAGTGCTAAATATTTATTGCAAGGGGCAAATATTATTGTTCGAAAACTTAAAAATACGCAGTGATAAAATAAACGATTTAATATTCCTACTGGAACAACTGGAAGTTATAGTTACACAAAAGGCACATATACATATACGTATATATAACCGCGTTATAAATAACCCTATTGCACGAGGGCTTCCGCTTTCTGATCGTGTTAGAGCGATACCGTGTTGCAGGACGGTTACCTGTATTAAAAAATAACTTTTCGGAATATATTTGGTTTCATTTGCTGTTGGGAAACGCATGAAATAAAAGATGAAATTTTCTTTTCCTTCTTTGTGACTAGTGTAATTCAGGTTGCATTGTACCGTACAAAAAAATCTGCCATGTCTCTGCAATCGATTTCTTCAACAATCGTTCACAATTGCATAGAACAATCCCTTTAGTGACTGACAAATATATCCATGCGAGACTGACATAGTTATTATTTTGAAAAATACAAGTATCTTTGTAGTACGAAACAAGTGCAACTGGTCTTTGTTAAATAGTACCTATTGAAAATTTGCGTAACCCTTGCATTGAAAAATTATTCCTACACAAATTATTTTTGACAGGATGTACACAAACGAATATTTTCCATCAATTGTTTTGATCCATTTTCATTAAGTTTGAAGGGATTCAAAAATATATATCATATATACGTATATATTTTTGCACCAAAGCATAACAAACAGAATAATTTGAGTAACATTAATATTTCCTATTCCATTTAAACGAACGTTCAATGCTTCCACAATTTCACTGAAATGACGAATCGGCTTTGTTACGCGGCCAACTATTATAATAATTATTAAAATCGGTCAAAAATAAAACTTCCTCGTTACAAAATAATAGAAACGTGGGCCTGCAACAGGCGGATATTTCCGGAACTGTACAACGAAAGACTGATGTAAATGTGTTACGCAAATGAACGAAATGACGGCGAAATAAAGGCAAATCCGTTGGTTTGAAAGTTTCCGGAACCTATCATCGAAGACAGCAACGAGAGAGAGCGGAACAGTTTGGACAGCCGATTCGTAAAGCGAATAAATAAATAAAAAAAGCAAAAGAGAGCAGCGAGAGAAGAGGAGGAACTCTGTTGCCGTTCGTAGCGCGAGTCCATCCAGGATGCTGTGCTTGGATATAAAGCTGGTCTCCCGTTTGCGAGGAGTCTCGTTGACCAGTGGCTCGTCTGCGAACGTGTCGCCGACACCCTCGACGGCGACCTCGACCTCGTCGTCCCATGCCGGTCTGGAGAAGTGCAAACGAAGCAGAGGGAAACGAGAGAGCGCAGGTGGAAACGGAAATTCGGTGACGGAAAGCGACAGCGACGATGAAACCTTGCCTGTCCCCAACGGGACGATCCACAGGAACAGATCTAGATCGGTTTGCGTGTCCGCCCTGTCCGCCGTGCAATCCAGACATCTTCATCGAAGAGCCAGTCACCAGGTGTACGTTCGATACAAATTATTTCGTAAGCTTGCAAAAAGAGCTTGCTAATTGCAAGGGCCGACTCTGTCCTTAACCCATTTTCGCTTACGTGGAACAGGGTGTGCTGTACTACGCGAAACGATGACGAAAGAAAATATAATGGAAAAATATTCTGGAACAATAATTTATTCATTGCAGTAATCAACGCAGCAAAGTGGTGCTCGGTATAAAATAAGCTGGGCAGAATTCAGTTTTCAAAGTATTTAGCAGCTTTTTTGGTACTGTAGCGGATTTCTGTTCGACATTGCTGGTCGGCATTTATATCGTACGCACAATGGGATCGATATTAGAATAGATTAGAATATGAAAGTCGCAATAGATCCTACAAATTATATACTGCACGCGATTGAAATATTCGAAACATCGTTGACAAAAAAGAGACGCAACTCAATACATCGTAAAATTATTTCAAACTTCAATCGGTATCCAGAAATTGTATGCTAAAGAAGCTGTAACAATTTCACGCGAAATCAAACGCGGCCAACCAGTCTCAACGAGGCCAAAATTTGGCCGTGCAACATATTAATTGACGCAATCTAGGTGCTTCCTTCGCGAGCTGCCCTCATTGACCCAGATACCTCAGGGACAAAAAAGAAATATTGGAGAACGCTCAGCAGGGAAACTGACTTCCCCGTTCTTTTTGTTGCGGTTGCCTTTTGTTAATACTGACCGTGGTTGTAATACTTTAGGGGCCAGGCAATTTTTATCAGACAATAGTTGAACGTTTGTGATGTTCCAGGTCGTCCACCGACGCTGTTTCGAGGCGTGGTGTCCTGTCCAGGCGTTACTATGGCAGCATCGAAATGGTGAGATTAGCTTCAGAATATGCCATACACCTTACAATTTCACGGAATTCACATTAGCGGTTATGGTACGGTCAGATCGGGTCAAGTTAAGCGCAGTTCGATATCGCTAACAATAATAACACAATGATAATATTGCTAATTTGAGTTGATCTGTCGAGAACGACAGTCAACGAGAAGCATGGATGTCGAACAATTTGGTAGAACAATCGGGGGCAAGTATTACGTCTGAACCCGTAAAATGAAATTGTCGATCAAAATAGGGACAAAGCAATAAAATCATCCATCTTCCTGTCGATTCTGCAGCATCTGGCGTAAACAAAGCTGTCGCCCTTTTGCTCGCGGCACAATATAAACTGCATCCAAAACGAATTTTAATCAAAGCACGATTGGAGAACGACGTTTTGCCTTCCTTGAGTGAAGGATCAAAAATGGAAGAGACTCCGGCGTGGCTTGACTGTCTCTGATCGTGGAATGTGAATGGCTCGGTAGAGCTCTGCATTGTGAGTGGTTGCGATCAGACCGTGCCGTGACACGCTGGTGTAAATTAGGGATTTTATTTAGTGTCGTTGTCAGTGTCTCGACAATCTCGAATCATCCTGCACATACGTATATTCCACTTCGACAGATGCAAAGCTTCCACGTTTAATCAAACAGTTTCGCACGAATTTCTTTCGCAGTCTATCGATTCGAGCTGCATCCCAAAGACTAACCGTTATATGCCTGTTTAACATTTACCAAAAACACTGACCTAGCAAACCCTCGAGCTCTTGGGAATAAAGATAGGGACGAGTCGTGGCACAATAAAAGTTAATTACAGACGAGCTATACACCGGCGTCCAGGGTGCAGGTGTTGGGGAGGGCGAGGGTCGCGATAGCGCAATTGCGTTCGTTTTTCCGGCTTTCCATGCAAAGCGATGGCACTCTGAAACTGGAACACAGTTCCTCTCCCGTGCACTCTCGCTTGTCGGATGGTATTCGCACGGTTACTAATGTCGGACGCCTTGAAAACGTCTTTCAGCTGCCGCAGATCGAGCAAGACGGTTCTGACAATGGGAGAAGATTTCGAGTGGAGAACGGTGATTCCCCCGGCGAGAAGGAGGAAGTAAGAAACGTGCAATTATGTCTCTATGCCTTATCATTCGCCCTCATTTGTCAGCTGCTCGTTCTCCAACATTGATAACATTTCTGTTGGACTCTTTCATTCCGCGTCTTCGTCACCCCATATTTTGTACCCCTTCGCTCGTTTCGTTGCTCTTTTTCTTTGTGTTTCACACTACCACGGTAGAAGGGAATGCTACGTTTTTAATGCAAACTGTAAGCACAAGGTTAAGGTGCAGAGGCATTCAAATGTACTCGAAGCATCGACCGATTCAACCCCTTGCTTACTTAACAATAACGATTACACCTGTATTACTGGTTACGCGTAGAAACGGAATTTCCAGTATGTTATTAGCTAATATGCAACAATTGTTACGATTGTAATACGAGAAATAATAAGGCAAGGGAATGAGTGCAGTATCGTAGTAAAATTCCATGAGAATGTGAAAGACATGCAGCGCGTATAAATAAATCGGTGAAACGCAATTAGTAATCGCAGAGAGTTTTACACAACACTGATGTGCTCCAGAAAGTAATTTTCTCCTCCTTGTATAACACGTAATATTTCATATCGGTCAGTTTGAAATAAATAAGAACGGGAAAGCAGAATAGAATACCCATCCGTTCTTCATATTTTCATTTACAAATTTTTGCTTCCATTTCGGCTCTTTGCCGATCGACTGATAATGTTGGATTAATATTCTTAGTTGTGCCGATTATAAATGTCTACAGATGTTTGGATCACCGAGCACGCCGATATTGGAAAATCCCGAGTACCAGACGCGTTGGTACTTCAAGTACTTTCTCGGGAAACGTAAGTAGAGTGCATACAGATATTTCCCACGATTTTAGAGAAGTAAATGTCTAATTGTAAGTAACGAACACGACGGCTGTTCTTTACTCGCGCGTATTTCTTTTGTATATGTCTCTGTTACGATATGAAAATATTTGATTTGGTTAATCAATTCTGAAAACAATGTCTTCGGTGAACAGCTATTTTACGCATGTACATGTATACATATTATACATGTTTAATTCCTTTCTAAACTTTTGTTTCATTTATTTCATTTCAAGCAAGCGAATTTTATTTTGGCTTTACAAATCAAACTATTTTTTACTTAATTGTTCTTCGGCTTATTTATTGAATCGTGCAGAAACAAGCATACCGCAATAAAGCAATATGCAGAAAGCTTGTTCCCAATAATAGAACGCTAATTTGCCTTTTAATTTATTGTTACTGGCATTGGCAGCACGATTTATTTCTAAAGCTCTCAGAACGTTTGTTTCAAGTATTTGTTACGGATATACCTTGTTTCCATTGCTCTAAAGAGGAAGGTCACGCTTAAATAATTGTCGACGACCGCGTGAACATTTTAAACAACATTTACGCTGAAAGTATGCTTGTTCGTAGTACACCAGAATTATGTTGCTGCGGATCAAGAGAGAAATCCCCTGTTTTTGTCGGTTGTGACAAGTGAAGTAAGCGACCAAAGTGTGCCACACTACAGAGTAGTTTTGTGGAGGAAAACTGTAAGTACACGCGATTCGTACCATGGTCTAAAATTAGTTACACTTATCGCCCCTATTATTTCCTCAACAATTGTTCGGTTCAAAGGAATACATACATGTATTTTCGATAAATGAAATGAATGATTAGTTAGATAATAACATTGTTAATACCCGCAAGTGGACAATTAAAGGCTATTGATGCGACAGTTAGAGTTACGATGGAAAATAAAAAACAAAATTTGAAAGAGATAATTCACTGGTCGGGAAATTCTGTCGTTTTTGTATTACATATGAAACATTTAAATATCTGAATTTTTGAAATGATTAAAAATGTGACACGAATAAGCTGTAGAGCAATTTCCGATTTCGAAAATGTCTTGTGTAATTCCCTTGAAAACACTTTTACTGTCAGGTCTATTTTTAGAATGTCAGAGTTGCATACATAGAAATGCAAGCAAGGTTACGCCGTATCGTTTGAGACGGCGGCTAAAGAGGAAAAAATAATCTGGAGAAATATTCTTCACTTATAACTATTGCGATTGTTAATAATAACGGTTTTGCAATGAATTTTTCATTCATTTTTTGCACATAGTTCAATATTATTCTCGACTATGAACATAAATTTGGTACTATCTTATTAGCACTAAAGAAAAGCATTTTTCTATTATTATTGATCATTAATCAAAAGTACAAATTACTTAAGTAAATAGGACTAGGGTATATCGAATTACTGAGCGTGGCGCGTCGTTACTTTCAACGCTGTTTCATTGATAAGGTCTCAATTTATTGAAATATTTGTAGGTGAATGTTCAGTATACATGAATTCATTATATAACGATAACACACATTGTCACTTACGGTATAACAATGCATAGTGAATAATAGAATACATCTATTCTGACAGTGAAATTGTAGTATACAGAAAAATTATAAATGTACATAACTACGGCGAAACTAGTTTCAAACAACGATAAATAACCGAGTGAAATATTTAGGGCGCACAGAAGATATCGCTGCCATATTCGGCGAACAAAACCATGACGATAAGGCAGATTTTGAGGTAAATATTTTCCTCTTTCTCTCCTTCACTCTCTCTCTCTCTCTCTCTCTCTCTCTCTAAAATTAAGTCACCGATTTTCTTTGATCGGCGATTAAAATTTCAGTAACTTCTTTGGCCTGGAGAAACTTGACAAGGCTCCACGCGAGGTGTTCTCTCCAGAAATACAAAAGGTAGATATTAAAAAATCTTGATATCGATTAAAAAAAATTTGAAACAATTTGAAATTTGATTTCAATCCAGAGGCAGGAGAATCTAATTAAATAATCGTTATATTACATTACTTTGTAAAAAATTATATTAAAACAACACGCATTCTTCTCTATATTATTTTATTTTATTTTTCCATACGCCTACATGTTCTTAAGCAGCTGCCATTCATGTGAGATAAAGAATAACTCGATGCATCTTCAATATACTTTGGGGATACAGTAACTAACGATTGTGCGTTAAGATTTTCTTGAAACTAGTGACACGGTCAATTTTTTTCATTCTTCACATCAGTCTTTATTGTGCACTTATGCATACATATACCTATTTATACAACAGACAGTCCAGTAAGTACTCGTAACTCTCACTGTCGATACGAAAAAGTTATTAAAACGAAGTGTTTAAAGGTGGATTCAAATTCAAATTTTTCTAAGCTTTAAATAAACTTGAAAATTGATTGAAAAACCTGAAACGGCGTCACTCACTTACATACGTAACAGGAAGTTTACGAATACTTATGAGACTGACTGCATTTCGTTCATGTAACGAAACACTGTCCACGATGGGCGTAACTTTTTTAATATAAAGAAATTGAAGAAAGAATTTGCCATTGTTCCGTGTTATAGGACTTACTCTTGCTCGAAGAACAAGAAGGTTCCGTGAACTTCAAGTTCGGCGTGATTTATGCAAAAGAGGGTCAAACTATCGACGACGAGATGTTATCTAATGGTAAATCGATTAAAAGTTCAAGTTTGACGAACAACTCTTAACGCTTTAATGAATGGGGCTGAGAATAACGATTGCCTCCACTTATCAACGACAGTGAAACGGGACAGCCACTTATTTCTATTTCTTACTCGCGTACAGAACTTACGGAAGATTGCAGAATTATAAAGTTTCCGTTTAAATGCAACTGAAATGACAACGAACAGTTTTCGTTAAATCTCGTAATATTTCTCAACCCGGATACATATAAATTGGCATACGGATATGAATATAAAAATAATTAGAAATGAAAATAAAAATATGCTCAGTGTATGGCAGGTTTGTAAGGCGATGCTAAAAGATACTCCGCGTGCATTTCATTTACAGAAACGGGTAGTCCAGGTTTTGATAAGTTTCTCGAAATTCTGGGCGAAAGGATACGATTGAAGAACTGGGATAAATACCGAGGAGGTTTAGACGTCAAAGGTACTGTTTATATATCATAAAAAGTCTACCTTCCCGCTACAAAGTGTGCCTCACATGAAACGTAAAGCAATACAATAGTTATAAAACATTGACAACAAACGACAAGCTGAAGTGTGCGGTTCACATGAAGACATACATACATGGTTTACATTATTTGTATGAATCATTCCACGAATTAGTCAATTTATTGTCAGAAAAACCGAAAAGATAAATTTATTTTTTGAACGTAAAACATTATATTTGTATTTTTTATATACTTCCTTTATGCCAATAAAATTATATGCAAAATCTCTTTTCCATTCATCATTAAAGCAAACGGTATAGGTGTTACCTGAGTGTCTTACCTGTTTAATGTAGGACACTGTGTTCGTACCCCAATATGTATGTATGTATGGCAATTCTCAATATTTAATGTTAACGTTCAATAAAACGTTATATAAATAATACACAATTCTCTCATATGACACACATTGCCTTAAGAATTATTGCACGATGTGTTTTTTGTTAGTTATACAAACATTCTAGTAAATACCATAATAAGGCACCATAATATATTATCCATATATTAAAAGCATATACCCTACTAGTTTGATGATAGATATCTTTTGCAAACTTACAAATGTAAGGTGGTACATACTGCGACAATCGATATTGGCAATTATGTTCTATTTGCCAGTGATGATACATATTAATACTTAACTGTACAGTAGCCTTTGTGACCATTTTAAAACACGTACCAGTGTTACTATTACCTGTATCTTTTATCACGTATATTTTCAAAAATCACCAAAGATCTAGTGTCAGCAGAAGACAGAATTTATAAAATATTGCAAATATGCTGCTGCCCACTGTGATCTGTTAGTCGCAAACCGATATTCAAAACCCCGAAACCTTGAAAATTTAGAACTCGAACACGACGTGCTTCATTGGCTGGTAGTAAACAATTATACAGAATCGTTTCCTGTCCAATACGAATTAATTTACCGAGCAAGCGGTTAATTAGTGCGTAAAAGGAATCGTCGATCAAAGTTATATTTCCAACCGCGAAAAACTTTTGCTGGTGTCAAAGCTAGCAAAAAATAAAAATCGCTCGTAAACAAGAAGTATCGTCAACAGTACCACTACGAATTCTCGCGAGTGATAAGAGCCTCCTTTTAAAGACGAAAAGAAATTTTTCCTTTCCATAGATCGCATAATATTATACATGTACGTATATACAAACGTAGATGTTTCACGATTTTCCTTCGTGATCGTTTCCAGGCGATATGACTGGAAAAGAAAGTTATTACACCGTATACGCGGGGCACGAAGTGATGTATCATGTCAGCACGATGCTTCCTTATTCAAAGGACAACCCCCAACAGCTGGAGAGAAAGCGACACATCGGCAACGATATCGTTAACATTGTATACATGGATGATCCTAATGCCATAGACACTTTTAATCCGGGCTGCATTAGAAGTCAATTTACGCGTAAGTGAACATTCATCAACTCTAGAGGATGTTTGATATAACTAAAAACTGTCCTGTAGAAAGTCGCATTCTAATGTAACCAATATTAACCCGTACAGCAAGTTCCTGTTCTAGTCCGAACGATTAGATTCTGCTTTTACAGTAGCATAATTTTTATTAACTTAAACGTAAAAATGTTTCAAGAAATATGTTGTACTAATCTAAAATCAAAATTCGATTGTATAGACTCGAATACAGTGCGAGGTTAAAATAATACTTTTTTAATATTTTGCCTTAAGATTTTTCACATCGGTTACTCTCGTCAGCGTTGACTAACTGGTTTAATTGTACTGGACACCTGTCCAGTCTTGACAATTAATAATAAATTTAATTTCACGTTTGCATTTGAACTGATCAGTTGACGAGTGAATGAAGTACCTTTTCTTAGCATCGTGATAGGTTGAACTTTCATGTCATACTTTACTATCAATACCTGCTGCTTTCTATACTAAACTTGTTCCTCGTCATTTTCGACTAATGCCACTCGTTAATTGAGGGGCTCATTTGTTACCCTTGAATCGCATCCTATCCTACGGTCCACATTCGTGCACGTTTTCAAATTTTAAACATTCTTCAAAGTAACCTTTCTCTTCTCTTCTTCTTCACTTCTCTTTTTGTATGGCCGAGCGTTCGGTTGCACTTACATTTGATAACGTTGCACAGACGTATTCGCCGTGGTATCAGTCGAAGAAAATGGCAAAGGTTGGCGTGTAGCAATTTACTGCGACGAAAGTGTACCGCTGTTCGGGCCAAGTCTTCCCTGTCCACCTGTGTTCGAGGACCCGTACACCGTGCGCGAATTTCTCCTGGTGAAACTGATCAACGGTGAGAAGGCAACATTCAACACTCCAACGTTCTCTCAGAAAAGGGAAAGAACATTGGATGCCCTTCTTCGCGATATGTATCAGGAACATTCGCAGGAAAGCAAGAGCAACGTAAGTTTATTTATTTGTAAAGCTTGTTTGCTTCGTAACGCCACGCGTGCGTTAACGTACAGTGGCCGAAATAATGCTCACATTAGTTTAGCTACATAAACGGGTGTTTTACGAATTTTTTTTAATACTTTATCATAATTACCAGTGTTGATTTTTTTCAATACTATTACCAAGACTCATAGTCTGTTTGAAAAGCATAATTTTTATTAATAACAATGTCATGTGTACCGCTGTACAAACTGAGTTTTATATGCGAAATAAACATCGGTTCACATTTTGTTTTTGCAAATTAAGCAAATCTAAAAAATCTCGAAAAACTAGGGCAACAATATGGTTCTAACAATGAATACAGGAGTGAAAACAGCAAACAAGCAATGAACCCGTTCGAGCAATGAACCTGTCATTATTTCGGCCAGTGTGTACTTACTATTGAAGACGACTGTTCTCGCAACTTTTCTACAATATAAGATACACGAGAATATTTTTGTAGAACGTGAATTCTAAATATCGCACGGGGTGGTTAAATTACGCGACACGCCCTGTGATCTAGCAAGTAGAGACACCGTACAGTAAGATAGTGCATTGATATTGTATCCGTGGACTGATGATCGATATTCATAAAATAGTAATTTTGCCTGACAATGACGGATCGCCTTCAATATGCCAATTCTTCTTCTCACTCTGAACGGTTTTGCTATATTATCATCCATTATTCATTAATTGTCGAGCAAAACTGAATTAATAGTTATTGATCTGCTCATTTACACCTTCAGTAACATTGACCAGAGGTATTCTGCGTGTAATGCTTTTCTATAGAAATTACATTAAACGTTCTATTATCTTTCCTATCAATTTTTTAAATGAAAAACCCGCAAGTAGCACTATTCGACATCAATATTGTCAAGCGCAGCTTTGGGCAAAATAGTTTGTGATACAAAAAGTAATTTACAATTATGGACAGATAATAAGAAAGTTTGGATAAACTACCGAAAAATTAAAATTGCAACTTACTTCTTTCTTTCCACATTATCTATACAGAATTGATCTGTGCATCGTGTATGCCAGAACGTTCCTCAAATATGTGAAATTTCGATTCCCTAGAAATATAAGTTTGTGGTCGCGCTCCTTGTCAACACCGAAATATTAAATATGACATCTGCGGAGTGATGGCCACAGAAACCCCGTTGCACGCAGCACAATCTCACTGGCAATGTCGCACGTACATCCAACGCAATCAAATCCAAACACTTACCGAACAATCGAAATTGAAACAAACCAGAGAAATAAACGAGCAGAAAGACGTCAATTGCGCAGCGTATCAAATTAATTCGTTGCATTCATTGAAGTCATATAAATTTCAGAAATATCACACCTGAGAAATACTAGAACAAAACAAAAAAACAGATACCTAATTGCAATTAGTAATTAGGTAATGAATGAAGTTTTCATAAATCACTTCGTCTTTCGTTAAAAAAGAAAAGTAAGAAAAATCAAATAATAGCAGAAAGAAGGAAAGCACAAGGAATATGCTCTTTGACTGTATATTGGCTGTCCCGTCCCTCCCGTAGAAAGGAAAACCGGTCGAATTTTCGCAGAGTATGTTAAACCGACGAGCACTGTCGGATGTCATGGAGGCTCCAGGTCGACGCCGCGAGGAAACACGTGCCGTGGAGATGGTGCACGTCGGGCAGGCCGTAAAGCTGGAGGCGATTGTCAGAGGACTGGCCCCAACGTCTTTGGCCACCGCTGGCCCATTGAAGCCGAGACCATGGGAACCAAGGTGTATCTATCCGGATTTTCCCCACGAGGTCGTCTGCGGAGACGTCTGGATAGATGACAAGCTGATCCTTGGTACCGAAAGTGGGACCTTCTTGATCGAAGGTAGGCTTAAAATTCGCTTCTTTTCTTAATTTCTTGCCACTCGCAACATTTTTCAAGGGGTTAGTTCAGGTTGTAGGTATGTAATTAGATTTTTGGATGTCACGTGGCCGAATTATTAACACTTACAGCCTTGTGGCATTCATGCATATTATTATGCAGTTAAATATATTATGAATATGCGCTGTTTAAGTATTAGAGAAAGTCGAGGAGTGATGGTCCACTTTCAAATTCAACAGACATCCAAAGTGAAAAGAGATATACTTGAAACAAGTGAATCATTGCAATATCAAGGGAAAATTAAAAAATATTCCTAGATTTATCCACAAAAAAAAATGAATCCTGTTCGTAAGTCCCGGTCTGCACGAAGGAGAGACCCCTGGTAACGAACCCCTGGGCACGTGGCGACCCTACTGAAATTGAAAGATCGAAAGTACGTAAATCTACATATTTATTTCACTGTCCAATACAGACAGCATATCGCACCGACTGATCTTCGACGAGTCCGTGCAAATCAAACACCTGGACGTGATCGAGCAACACGGAATATTGCTATTTCGAACCGGCGACAAAGGCAAGGAGAGCAACGTGTACGTGTTTCGTCTGAGAGAGTTCGAGAACAACGCGGGGAACAGATCTGCCGATGTACCAAACGATCGTGACGATGCTCAAGAATACGAAGACAACGGCGAGGAGGATAACGTGGACGACGACGGCGACGACAGCGATGAGAATGATTACGATAATTTCACACGGGCCACCGCGAAATTCAAGCCTGTAATACGTCGAACTCATACCCGTGTACGACCCCTGGCTGTTCGTGGACGGGGTCACATAAAGGATAGAAGGCTACCTAGAAGTCGAGGCTGCCAATTGTACACCATCACAATGCCTGGTGGTTCCCATCTTCGCATGGTACGTGAGTCGTGTATCAAAATTATACAGCACATATCACCGAAACGTACTTCGCATGCTTCTTGAAACATCGAAATTTATTTGACGATCAATTTAATTGGTCCCCTACCGTGATGCCCAGAGTTGACTCGGGTAATGGCGACGTCACATTCAGCTAAAACTAATGACACCAATTGATAAAGAACTTTTAGATAACGGTAATTATTACAGTACAATTATTTTCGTATGTATATCTCATGGATATACGCTTGCAGCACTGAAAATCTTCATTGCATCCCTCTCGAATTTAAAATCGATTGTATAACCGATCAAATTATTCGCATGCAGCTTAGCTTCATCGAAATAGCGAGCCACACGTTTTGACTGTAAATATCTGTTTCGATGAATATAAGATAAGATGTACAGAATTACTCAGAAATCTCGGCATAATTCTGTACCACGCCGTGAACCATTTCTTAAATATTGTATCGTCGAATACTAATCCAGTATTTGTTGAAATGGAAAACGAATTCAACGAAATATTATTACAATCAATAAACGACAATACTCATACGCGCTACTACATTCTAATTAATATTCAATTACTCATTTGACTAAACCGACGCGAAATAATTAGCCATTTAAATCTCTGATAAAAAATCATGCAATAAAATGTTTCCAGTACTATTAATAGTAAGAGGTGTGCGATATGAATTCAGTTGCTCACGAAACTATCTGGCTACCTGACACGATTTAAAAATTTGTATTTACTTGATAGGGTAGACATGTTTAAATAATTATTCAAAAGTAACCCTTCGTAATTGTATTGAAACACATTCTAAAACATTCGTTGAAACTAAATTACGAGTTATTCTCTTTTCTACTAGTACTTACCATATTATACGTATAATCGGAAACATGTATATTTGTCTGGCAATACACGTGTTACACGTCTGATAGCATGTTTGATATTCGAGTGATCCAATAAATATTTCCAGTAATAACACCGACGAAACTAAAAGGATGTAGGCGCAGTGTTTGATATTGATGAGCCAGTTATATAATTCATCGAACTGTGCGTCAAGCGATGTATAAATAATTTCCGAGGATCGTATAAACCGTATAAAATAATTTTCGTGGATCGCATAAATCGTGCAAAATGATTTTCGAGGATCGTACAAATCGTATAAAATAATAATTGTTTGCAGTGCGTGGTGGTTGGCCGCCGTTTAACTGTTCTCCAATGGAAGCATAGCGCCGCTTGGACCGCTTGGTGTTCTGCTGCGGACACAGACACCATCGACGGTTTTGTGCTTTTGAAAGAGCTCAACGCCAGCGAGACTCCATCGTTTGTAACGATAATAGAGAACGCGGATTCGAACGAGTGGACGCTATGTTGCGCAATTCGACATCATTTTGAATTGATCACCGCGTCTGGAAGCTCAAGAACACTCCATATCGAGGGAACGCAGAAACCACATCTAGTGGCCGCCTTGGATCTCTGCGAGGACGAGGAACCTGAATTACTGCTTTGCTACAATAGTGCGTAATAAATATATCTGTACATATGTATATTTGATTCGTTCAAAGGATAGCGATGTGTTTGCTGCTGCATCTCATTTTTCCACACATCTATCACATTTCTCTAGCTCTCTTTTCACATTTGATCGTTTCTACGATTAAGCCTTAGACTCTTTAGACTCGTCCTAATGACTAACATTTACTTTGACTAAGGGAAGATCTGCTCGGGTAAAGTCTTATCAAAGGCTCAGAGCTTGGTACATCCAAACGGTAGATTCAGTATGGGTTCGCGAGTTTTTAATTCTAAGTTAATATTTGATTTTTAATGGATAGTGTAATGTTTACGGCGGTGTAATTGATATACCTTACATACCAATGCCTCTCCTATATTTTCAATTCCACGTCCATGTTGCAGATACCTGTCATTTTCAAAAACTCGAGGAAGAGAATACCGCCCCAACCGAATTCGACTTCAACTGGAATTCCGTGCCAGCAGCAATAGGTAATACATACGCACTTCCACACATCTGAATTTCCCCACACTAAATGAAACTCAAAATCCTGTTTCATATTTCGTGTTCCATCGACAATTGCATATAATTTTCAGCTTGTGCCTTCCCCTACGTGATCGCCTTTACCAACGACACCATGGAGATTCGGTTGATAATCAACGGAAACTTGGTGCACACCATCGTCATGCCAAATCTCAATCTGATCACCTCGAAGCAGGACATTTTCTTCGCAACCACAGCACCGGAATTTCTGCCAGGGAAATGCGAAAGAATCCGACTGGACACAAAGCCCTCGGACAAGGAAGAACCGGTTTCCAGTCCGCCTCCTTTCGCACAATCCTCGTCGTCCCGATCAAACCTACAGAGTACGTATATACACATATGTACATATATACGTGGCGTATTTTCAAAACGGCCCAATTATTTTCCAAGAAACGAGTAGACGCAACGCCGATCGATTGTTTTTCGTCGCACGATCGGTCCTTCAAAAATAGCCTCGAAATAGGGGGAGGCTGTTGCGATAAATTCAGCAGTATACGGGGTAATTAGTAGGCTGGAGTATTGACGAAATTAATGATTGAAATAGTAGAAATTAGTTGGAACATTGGTGAATATCATTGTTGAAATAGCAGGAATTTATAATTATAATATTATAGTGCTAGATTCGAAATGCATAAAGTCGGAAGAGCTAGATAAGTAGAGGGCAGGAGACCTGCCAACAAGTAATTTAAAACGTGTACATCTTTGCGTTTCGTTTATTTCATTAAATTTCCAATCTTATAATCCATCGTTGCATCGAGGCGGTCGATCGTCGTCATGATTCTTGTAAGAGAAGATCGTATATTGTTAGTCGGTTCAAAACTGTAGATAATACGATTATATCATACCGATAGGTAAATCGAGATCGACCTGCAACTAAGTTTCTCGTAATAGAAGTTAGTCAGCACAGTGATAATGAATAATTAATATAGCTAGTGTACACGTTATTGAAGAACTACAGACAATACGAACGCTGTCTGAAAGTTTTCTATACTTTAACAGATTTTGATATCACCATATCGACCTTTCAATATCACTCAAAACGTAACTTTAACAGTCTACGGCCAACAGTCCGTAGACAGTCTCGAGAAGATGTAAAATTAACCAACCCGAGGATAACGAGAATGTTCATACACGCATTCTTTATAATATATATAGGCACAAGCTAAAACAATTTAAAAACGGTTCATGCTCCCCACAGACAGCCAGAGCGACTGGAAGCCGATAAGAATCTACCAAATACCTTTGCAAACATTATCAAGAAGCACCTTATCGACCTGCACGCGGAGGTGTCCCAGTCCAGCCGAGCCGGAAGTGATTTCAGCACCACCGACCACCGACAAGAGTTTTCTGACCGTCGAGCCTCACCGAGTATTAAGCAGATCGTGCAGCAGCAGCCCGACACCAACACCGACGAATCTGATACCACCGCGGTTCAGAAAATAGATTAGATTGCAATTGAGGTTTTATTACCGACGTTTCGACAGATTGCAGCTGTACCTGACGCTCGTGCCTGCCTGAGTAGAATCGACGATGGATAAATCCACATTTCTATGCGTTTCAACCTGTAGCTATTTAGAGTTTACTGCCGTTGCAAAGTGCAATCGGGACATGTTTGCTATGATAGACGACGCGTAACCGACGTGCAGAAAGTGCCCTTGCCATCTTTCCAACTAAAAAGGATATTTTTTAGTTACACTCGGTTTCTGTCTTCTTGCATTTTTCTTTCCACTTTTCTCGTGGCCGGATAAGGGGTGCTTCTCTTTCACGATTAAATAATAAATTATCGACTAAGAGTTTGTTATATTTATTGACACATTGCGGACGGATTTTCGAGTATTTCTCTTTTGTCTCCTTTTTCTATTTTCCTTGGAAAACTTTGACTGTTTGAGGTAGAAAAACCAGCGCTTTAATTAAGAATTTCGAGATACAAGTAATAAATGAGTAGCCACGAATGAATCTCGTAACATACGATGTTTAAAACAGTTTGGGTATTATTCAACAGGAATGTAGTATTTCATAATCTACTAAATGTAGTGTCTATTATATAATGTGCTGTCAAAAATCCAACACAAAAGGTAAAGCTAATCGGTTTAGCTTTTTCTGCACGAGTAAAATGAAAATTATTTCGAAAAATAAGTTTCATCAGGAAGAAAGTTGACCCACTAAAATGGAAAATCGTAGAGAAGGACGGTTCCCTTCACAGAATGGTCATTCATATTTTATAAGTTATTAAATATTGAAAGAAAAATGATGTGCATAACATATTGTTTGAAAAATTGAAAAACTGGACATTCAAATTTAAGATTTTAAGATAATAATGGCGAGTGGTGAGACATGAAAAATAAATTTTTGCGATCGGTTCACATTTACACAAAGTTAGTGGACTATTCTAAAATAACTTTTCCTCCTAATAGTTTTCACGACAATGCATTCCGTCCTCGATGTGTTAATTTTTTATGCCATCACTGTCAAATTCTGGGGAATCAAATGGTTAATCATAATAGTATTAAGTTTAATAAGTAAATAATGTAAAAACTTTTCAACGTTTTCGTATTTACTCGGGCTGTGCCACTATTTATTTACGTTAGCTATTACTCTGGTAATATTCATAAATGCTATTATATACCTGCGATTGTGAGCTACCCGGATGATCGTATTGATAAGTGCGTACAATACGACTACGTGTATATAAAGTGATAATTAATAAAATGTATACTGTCGTTGGTGAAATTTGTGGCTGCGAAACTTGCTCATAACACTGAATCGCTTAGCGATTTTCCGTCTTTCATTCGAAGTTATTCGGTTTCTACATGTATGTATCCATTGCAAATAAAATACAACAAGGCGAATAACAGGCATTGATCACTAATACAGACAATCAAAGTTTTTTAATTGCAGCTAATACCCACTTATACCATTCACTTACGTTTTGCATGCTGAAGTGGTATTTTCATTTTGCTTTTTATTCATTCAAATTAATAGTTTGAGAATATTAGATTGTTTCACTAAATATTCATATTATATTAATGTAAAGTAACCGTTAGTATTTATTTTATACAACGATTAATTGCCAACAGAAAAACGTACAGTGTCCATTGTACGGAGAGAATTGTTTGAACCTTAAATTCACGAAGTCAAGTCATAAGTATAATGACCATCAACTTTTTGATCCACTTTTAGAGATGATAAATGAACTCTGTGGTCTTCCTTCTAACAATGCAAAAGGTACGAAGTATTTAAAGTCTGTCAATCTTTGCGCGATCGATTGTATCGAAAAAGTAATTTCTGTCACTAATCGCTTCAACATAGTTTCATGAGATAATATCATTCCATTATTTAAACGTGTTTCGATACATTTCTGATTTTTTTGTACTCAAGGCCATGCGAAAGTTGTGGTACGATTGGTTCTTGGAATGGTCTTGACCTAAGTCATTACATGGCAATGATAAAAATGTATAATTCCATTTAAGAAATACCGGTTGTCTAGAAATCTCGAAAAATATGACCAAATTAAATTCATTCGACTTATTTGTCCCTTCGGATGAAATAATTTTGTCTTAACATTAAAAAATGAACAAGATATTTGAGATACTCAAGTTTGGTGGGCCACATTGTATAACAAACTCACTTAATCCATAATTTATCGAATCGATTTATACAGACTACAATTTATAAATGCAATTTTCCCAATAATCAATAAAGCAATTTTCATTATTTTTTCATGTAATGTGATCCTCCTTTTAGAATATCTACTGTTCAACAGAAAGATTTGCAATCTATATTGAAACAACCTAGCGCATATAGCACGCTAATAAAATCGACCAAAATTTACAACAAAGAAAGGAAATAATTCCTAACGTCTAGCACAAAAGATTCCCCAGCTTCGTCCGTGACGAGGCTAATTGCAAGAACTTTTCGGCTATTACCTGCTAGGATTTCCTTCGCGTCGCGCAAAAATTGTCATTTCAAATATATCGCAGGAATTTCTCATTATCCCTTTTGCAGTTCGCTTTCATTGCCAGTGATATCCATATATTCGCCTTTAATTGCCCGAACGTCACCTGCGAGAAGGATCTATCGATGTAATCGTGACGCGTGGAAAGGGCAGGCGAATGTTTCCTGAAACACGTTCAAACGGGATCGAATCAAATGCATTCCGCGATTTTTTCTTTTTGGCTACACCAACGAGAATTATAGATGCCAATCGCTGTCAAGCGGAGCTAAGGGAAAATGCTTTGGCGACCCCGGTCAGTCTCGAGCGTTGAACCACGATCATTCACGTTTACCTGACTTATGCCACTATCAGCTGGGCGTTATAATAGCTGCATTCCTTCTTCTATTTGCTATTAAATCCCATTAGGGCAGAGAACTTGAAGCTGTACATTGTACAATCCCAGTCTGGAAATTCGATTGGACGTGTCGTGATTCCTTGTATTTACGTGAACATATTTATACGCGTAAGTACGTAACAAGAGTACTTTTTTTACTTGTTTCAATCGGCTATACTGTTACAATGATAATACGAATGATTTCGGAAGGGTTTGTGTACGTAAAGGTGGATTCATTCATTTTAATTGGATTTGTATTAGAAATAATTTGTGGTTAAGTATATAACAAGTGAATAATTTGTTTGTCAGTAATTAGTAATTAGTAATGATCAGATTAAATCAATCAGATTAAATTTAACTAACATTAAATCCCGTATCTATATCATTATCAAATTCAATGCTAATGTGAGTGAAATTTATTCAAACCGAGACATAATTAATAGTCTTTGATTTTCCAATGTTACTTATTGTTAAATGTTTAATTCACTGAAGGGTAAGTATTGAAAAACGAACATGATAAATTGACAAATTATAATTGATAGGTTATATATATGTTCCTTTTAGAAGCTACACTAAAATTAATTAATACGAGTAGATATTTTAACAATGCAAATGTAACTACCCCAGAAAATGTTGAGCGGTTAAAGTCGCATCACCCTCATAATTCATTTTCCTAAATAGTAAATTATTTTCTAAAATCGAATTTGAAAAAAAAATATCTTCCCTAATATTCTATATTTTATTATGAATAAAATGGAATTCAAATGAGGGACCTGAACAATTGCATTAAACACGACGAACAGTTTATACTTAAACACCATGGAACGCGTGTACATAAATTAATGCGACCTTATATTCCGCTTTGAAAGGTACACTTTATATCAATTATTCATATGTAACAGACTTTGTAACATTCGAGATATGAAATAAACAATGTAATGATAAAGTGAAACACACATATAGTAAAATGTAGCAGCACCATTTGATAGATCAAATTTATGCACCCGCCATATTGGAATCGAACTTCCGGGTAAAGTTTTATTCATTTTGGTTCTACAATTATAATCATGAGCAGAATTACATAGAGACATAATAATTTGAGCGTGATTTATTTCAGGCAGAATGTGAATATTTTATAAAATATTTTTAAAGATGAATGCACACTATTTATTATTGATTACTGAGTAATAAATAATAAAATTTATGAAGGATTGATGTACTGGATTATGTGTAACGTTTTTTATGTAAAAATTGTACTAGTTAGAAATTGCGTGAAAAATAAAAATGTCACTTCCAAAAATTTGTTTAATTGATACCTTAATAATAATTTAACGCATACGTGATGTGTTGCTAAGACAGTTATATACATGCCAAAAATTCAAGACAAGAAGCGAAAGAAACTGACTGAAAGTCGTGAAAAACTGCGATTTCAATGAAATTTTCAGCATGTGTATAAATGACCCAGATCTATGAAACGTGTTTAAATTTTTATTACGGGTAAAAATCAAAAAGTTTTATAAAGTGACTTTTTTTTATATAACACCTATCGATTGCAACTTTTCAAACAATTTCTTTCTCTAGTAAACCAATCCTTTTAACTTCTCAAAAAACCCCAAATCGTTTGGTTCAATTTGAAAAAAGTTCTTCTGTTTTAAAGAGTGTACGATTTTTAGTGTGAGGTATCATCCCATTGAGCTGGCTTCTGAATTAATTTATTTCCATCGTTTCGAGAAATTCAGTTGGTAATACAGAGAGCGAAGAATGGGGGAAAAAATATTTCTGAATATCTGTATTTCTGTATCTCGCGTATATTTTTCAAGCATCATTTCAAATCAATTTCATGGAGAGTCGCTGTATCGTAGTACATATATACATACTCACATCAACGAACGGCAATGTCGTCCATCTGGTGGCGATGCACTGTACTGTCGACACTGGCTCCGAGCACGAGCATAGAAAGAGAAAGAGAGAGAAAGAGAGACACAGGTACGAGACGAGCTTGTGGTGTGAGGTAGCCACCAGTCAACAGCGGCGACGGAGACGGAGACGGAGAGTCCGAGGTAGCCGTGCCTGTAGCTGCCCGTGGCTCGTTGTAACTCGTTGTAACGTGACGCGAAGGTGTGCCAAGCTCTTTCGGTTGCCTGTTACTTCGTCCGAAGACGCCCGATCGCACGTCCACCGTAGTGTCGCGTATCGAAAGTGTCGGTAGTAGTGTTGTGTGATCTATCGGCCTGTCTGCCCTCGTGTGCCATCTGAAAAAACTGTACCAGCAAGCCGTACATCATCGTGGAAAACTGTCAAGAGTGTCGTGTCCTGGACGCTGTCTTCCATCACGAACGCTTTGAGCAAGCCTCGCCGCGATCGTCGAATTGCACCAAGCATAAGGTAAGAAACGCGATACGCGGAAGTGTATCGGAAGCGAATGTGAAATCGGAAATCGTTTGGTTGGCTCTTCGGACGTTGCGCATATAGAGGTTATGTTTCTCGATGACCCGTCGACTCCCTCCTCCTTCTCCTCGTTGTCCCCGTCCCCTTCGTCGTTCTCGTCCACTCTTCACTCCTGCCGTAGCCTCTCCCCACACTTTTTCCTCCCTCGTCTTATTCTCCTTTTACCCGCTTCTTTTTTTCATCATTCATCATAAACTCGAGTCCGTCAACTGAAAAACATTTTAATTTGATCTGCCTACTAAATACATACTGGGCAACACTTTCCGTTATGGAGTGGAATGGCGATTTTCGATCGCGGATCGATCGATCGCCGATCACTCGTATGTGTCTTTCTTTTTATCAATCTCCTTCTCTCTCTCGCACTCCCTCTCACTCTTTCTCTCTTCGTTTCTCCCTTTTGTCTCGTTACGTCCTTCTTTCTCTTTCTCGGTCGCGAGCCGCGGAGGCACTCGACACGCACGCCAGCATACACCATCGTATTCCGCTTCTTTTCTGCAAGACCGTGTCGTAGCCTTTCTCGTGGTAACGAGTTTCGTAACTTCCCTCGATACAAGAGTCACGAACTATCAGCTGTCAGCCTCCGTACTCGTACCACCTGTCCGTGAGTCGATTCCACCCTTTTTTCCATGTGCGATTCACAATGATTTCTGTCCGCGGTGTCGCCGTTGCCGTTCCAACACCCACCTCCACCAACCCAGCCCAACCAACCCGTTGCTCCTTGTTCAGTCGTTTGTCTGGAAGGAAAGAAGTTGACACGATTTTTATGATTTCGCGGCTTTCATCTCGGAAACACGGCTGGAAAAGCGCGACATAGACGCATGTCTACGAACGTGGCGAGGTAATCAGAGCAGCAAGCGAGGCTAACCGAGTTGGACAGTCATGTTGATATTTCGGCGCGCAGGCTTTCTGGCTTGACAGCGTGACCGGCCTTGAGCCCCTCCACGTCCTCCTCTTGCACCCTTCACCTCCATCCCCACCTATGAGAGGTAATACACGATATACACTGCAGATCAGTGCTCCTCAACGCGAGATTCTTACTCTTGTGCCTTGGGATTTTCTCCGATCGTGCGCGCACCAACTTCTTTCTCTGGTAACGCGCTGCATATAGACGTATCGTGTTCGAAGTGAACCCGTTAAGCAGACGAGACGAGTTTGAACGTCGTTTGAACTCGCGTGTCCGCGAGCTTGCTTTGCTAACCCGCGCCCCAACTTTCGTACTTGATATGTCACCGGATTTTTAACAGGTATAATCGTTCTTCAGCGATTTGGCTAATGAGGGATATGGGCCAAAGTAACGACTACTATTGTTCCGTTGTTTTTCCTACATTCGAGTGCGAAAACGTATTGTTATCTAATTGCGAACCATTAGACGAACATTTTTGTTACACGCTATGAAATATTGTTCTCAAAACTTAAAAGGTTAATATAGTAGGCAAAGTTTGTCAAACTAGTTTTTTTCTTCAAATTAGAAGGGAAGGTTTGCCTGTTTCTTTCGAAAGAAAAGAACCAGTCAGCGAAAGTGATTGTAATGAAAATATTTTTCGCAGGTATAAAATTTTATCCAACTCCGTTTAATCTCTTGGCCAACGGTGATAAATGCATTCTCGTCGAACGTTATCCTAACGTTATCAAATCGAAGGTCGAACGCGGAATCTAGTATATAGACAAGTTATCTTCGATCAAGGAACTTGGAACGAAAGTCCGACATTCTAGCTTCATGTTGCTCCGTGTTAGATTATAATTAACGTTGATTAATGAAACCAGTACTTATCATTCGATCAAAATTTTATATCCAGGAACAGAAACTATGAACACCATTAAGAATGCTGTAAACAGCTGCTATTCTTTTACCTTCATCTGAATTGAATACATATTCAATACGCTGTTCTGTCCCTCTATTCTGACCCGATACCCTCTTCCTCTTTCATTCGTTTTGTACCATGAAAGCCATTGGGTAGAAAATTGTTCATATTAATGAGATATGATTTTCAAATAAGTATTTGCAAAGTTAAAAAAAGTTTACGTCCATCTCTCTATTAGCTGGTATTAACAGTAGTCTGGTATGAATAGATAGTGCGTTTGAAATGATAATGTTCCCATTAAAAACGCTCTTACACGTTAAAATTAGTACTTGGGTCGTACCCCTCTTGCTCCATTCTGCCAACAGGATTTAATTTCACTTCAATGACAGTGAACATTAAGTAGAGATATATAATTGTCATTCTGTCTTTGGAAAAGTTATCATAAATTGATACAACGATACCTATGTGTTAACAATTCAAAATAAAGAAATTTGAAACAAGTCATTTTCACCTCCTTGGTAGATCTAGTGTTAGGGGATATTTATGATTGACGTTTAATATTAGTGGAACAATTCAATCGTTATTTAATTTTCACGTGGGAAAGAAATGTGGGAGAGTGTAGAAGTAGAAGAGTAAATTAAGAGAGGCACATGAAAAGTAGCGGAAGGGGAAGAAAAATAGGGAGAAGTGGTGGGGTACGAGAAAATCGCTGACTCGAGGCTGGCTGTTACAGAAAAAAGGAAACGGGATCGAATGAATGGTGCGTTAGCCTCTAGCGGTATACGTGTACACCGGCGATGACGTTATTGATACGAGTGCAAGCCAATACTTTGCTCTTCATTCTTCAAGCATCGTGTTGCAAGGAGAACATGTTTGTAAAAAGTCACAACAAATGATGTCTCTCATAATTAAAGTATAATTCTTTTTACAATTGAACGTTTGTTGCTAGTTTCGGTTGGTATGATATAAAGTTACTAACAACATGCTTTAACAGCGTTGATAACAATAAAAGAAGGGACTGTAACTTTCTGACAATAAATTCCATATAACGTGTGCACCTATAATAACTTGTGAAGTATACGTTGCAGGGAAACATTTTTCGTACAAGAGATGCGTATAAAAGTATAAAAGTATTGGCCTTTATTAGCCCTAACCCTATTAGTTAATGTTTATGTTATTTAAAATAACAAAGTTAACTATAACATTTCTGACACGCATAAACTGGTAATAAAAAGTACGTGCACTATATAATGGGCCCCCGTAAGCCATGCATCTTTCGTATAAAGAATTTTACCGTATAACGTATGCCTTCCAAGTTATTCGGGGTCAGCAAGTTAGATGGACCACCTTGTATATAAAACAAGGGATCCTGCATTATGTGCATCGAAAAATCTAAAGAGTAAGTGGTGAACTGAATGGTTCCATGTGAAAGTTAAACAATTTACTAATAATTATGCTGTATCGCTTGAAGTTTTAAGCATTGCAATTAAT
Source organism: Nomada fucata (assembly GCA_948146005.1). Taxonomy (NCBI): domain Eukaryota; kingdom Metazoa; phylum Arthropoda; class Insecta; order Hymenoptera; family Apidae; genus Nomada; species Nomada fucata. The sequence continues at coordinate 15,389,220 of OX411275.1, forward strand.
CGCAAAACAATGTAAGAATATAATTATAACACACGCACAACTCATTGCTCATCCGCATTATTGTGCGCTGAATATCTAAAATTTCATGGAAATGTGTATCGCTATCTACATCAGTCTTCCATAAATTTACAATTCTCTGTGCCAAATCGCTTGACCACCTCCGCGAATCGCTTTCGAGCTCATCTTGCGGCTTTTCAACGAAACTAGGCTAGAACATTAACATTCTATGAATCACTTGACACTTCTGCGCGATCTTACTATTGAAATGATCTACTTCAATTCCCTATTGACAGTTTAACCGTTAAATGCAATAGGTACATACGAGAATACCAGTGGGATGAATTGAAGGGAAATGATCATATGATACGGTGCAATTAAATCGGTCGCGGGTCGAGTCACGTTAACGTACCCTTTAAAAAGTGAAAACAAAAACAATGAATTGTAACCCAAGGTAAAAGGGAGATTATCTGTGGGCACAATGAAAGTTGTTTCAACGAACAAGTGTCGTCTCCGTTACGGGCTGTTTTATCTCCCAAAGTTTTCAAGGAAACAAGTATATGTACTTGTTCGTTGATACCTAGTGGAAAATACAGGTAAAACCTGCCAACAGTGGCGGCGACGGGTCTGTCCACGACACTGCCTCCCGTGGTAATCGCTTCTCGAGATTGCGCAAGCTCCTTCCCGATCTTATCATGAACGCAGAATGTATACATTACACGTGCATACCCTGATCGCCACGCGTACACGTACAACACGTTGTGCGCGCAATGTGTGCAGAAGTAAAACGAACGTGTAAACGTCGTTAAATTATACAGGGTGTGTGGAAAGTGTTGCCAGAAAATTGCAGACATTTTTGTCTCGCTGTGAACTCTGTAAAAGTTGCCTCTCTGATTATCAACACGTCTATAATAGAATGTAAGTTTCGAATTATTATGCAATATAATATATCGTAAACTTCACACCGGTAAAACATTGCTCCTCTATTATCTGCAGTATTGGTGTAAATTGTATTATAGTTGACGCATTTAACTTTTGATTTTTATAAGCTTCTCTGGGATATTATGAAATGTGTAATGAAAATTCCATCTTGCTGCGTGTCTGTTGAAATTTTAAAGGTTCACGCAAACCAATATGCACAGCAAATATAAATTTGATGTATTTGTATGTCAATAGAACCAACGGTGACGGCATTTCGGATCGTTAAAAGCGGTGATAAGGCAAAAAAACCATTGAATTTCGTTTACTTTGTCATTTCGTCTCTTTCATTGTCAGTATCAGTAAGGGGAGACACTTAATTTCATTTTTGCCTCTCGCCACACACGTGCAATGTATAAGTAGGCATGGGCGCATATGTGCACATTGCACAGGGGATATGTGCTGTGTCTTACGAATGCCTTTCGTCACGTGTATGCAGTCCCACACCCTGAACGTGAAAAGAGAAAAAAGAGACAGGGAGAAGGACTGTGTACTGGAAACTCCCTGGATCCTTGAGACGCGGATAGGCCTAGCGCGACTTATGAATATTGATGAACTTTATACATGTACTCGACGTACCAGCCCGACCGCACCTCGATCATTTGTTGGACAATCTTCCTCCTTTTGTCTTCCTATTTCTCCCCATAAACCGATTTTTCCCGGACTCACAACGCATCCTTCGTAGCACTTTTTGTTTATCTGCATTTACCTGACCACCTATTTATGGATGGAACTGTTGCAAATATTGATCATGCGTTACAAACGTGGCTAGCACATCAATTTTCAATATGAATTGTGGTCATTTTTCCGTAATATAAATAATGATTAAATCTGTACATTTGTCGATCGATAATAATGGCATAGAAATACCTTTGCTAACAATATCGTTCATGGAGAATAATTAAGCATAAGGCAGATACATATGCGTACACGTATATGTCAGTTGACTGTGAGTGTATCGATATCAGCAGTCCTTTTGAGCGAAAAATCGACATTGCTCAGATCGTATTTATTCAAGGTATCGCAGAGGTGCAAGCACTGAGAAATCGCTAGCGTACAGTTCGTGCAAGAAAATATATGTATGCGTTGTGCACGCCCGTAACCGACTCATTGCACACGTAAGTACGCAAGTACATGTCCGGCTGAAAAAAAATATTTCGTTCTGTCTTCTAGTATGTCGATGGGAAACGGTTGCGTTCAAGGCTTTAATCCAGAATTATCGTACCTGCAATGAACACACGAATGTTGCGCGCTTGAGGTCATTGAAAATTCTTCGATGCATTCGAAGGCGATTGCTGAAATTCTTTACTTAGCAGACACGCCGTTATGAATCTAATGAATTGATAAATGTCGATATGGTTACGTTTTAGAAATACCAAATTCCCTGCAGGATGTTAGTTGCAATGTGAGATACGATTTAACCAGACTTTCCTCTCTTACAGGAGCAACGAGAGAGACAATGAAAATGCATTAGTAAAGAAAACAGCGGGAAGCTGTTACCTTCTCGTCGATATGTCGGGAATGGCATGCAAGATCGTGTAGGTTTTGCCGAGACGTGTCTCCAATATATACGCAATCCGTAATCTATAAAATAAATGATGGACAGGAGAGGGGCATTGCATTGAGTAATACATCGTAGTTTATCCTCCTAATGATTATTAGGTACTAGAGTTCCTAAAGAAATATACAAATAGACCGATACGTGTGCTTGAACCCGATCAAGTTCGTCCGCAATTATAATTTTCATTGGCGAAATTCTTCGAGAATCTCAAGTTTTGCGAGTACTGTTACTAGTGTCGTTTCAGTTCGAAATTTTAACAATGTCATCAATAAATCTAAAGGCCATCGATAAAATATAATGTCAGAATTAACAGCGATGGCTTACATTTCTTACATTTCTTTCGATCACAGAAATATAAAATTATAATTCCTGGTATATTAAATTAAACGGGGACAACTCGAATTAGAGGTGTTAACTATGTAACATGTTCAGCTATTTATAATTACAAATATTATTCCATTAATGTCATGTCTCGCGTAATTCTCATGCTTGCGAAAGAATTGCTGGTGTAACCAGGTGATTCGAATTGCCGAGAGGACTGCCACGGTTATTCCGCGCTACTATTCCACAGTCCTCTATCGGAAACGCGAGATTTTCGAATTCGACGCTATATCGTTGGGACAGGCGAAAACAAAATGCCACGCAGTGTACACGAGACGACGGTAGCTGGTTGTTGCAGCCGATCCCAAACCGAACCGGTTCTCGATGCTGCTCAAAAATGCTCCTCGACCGGCTATAATAATTTTAATTGACACACAGACCAGGCCACTACTGAGTATCCCCGATCCATGTGTACATAATACGTACGCCAGCTCGTACGAGCTGTTGTATCCGGCAAACAAACAAAAAAAATTGGCATCCTTGGTATTTTTACGCAATCGCAATAGTTTATCTAGCCGTCGTGTTTGCGACGTTCCCATTTTTTCAATCATTTTATCGCTCCCCGTACGCGATTCGCAAGCACACGATTCAAGAATAATAGCGAAAGCTGTATCGAACAGCGGGAACTTTTATTAGCGTTGTCTATCGGTTTTCAAGCTTCGCGTCAAGTATTTCCTTTCTTAGAACCGTCGAGTTATCTGAAAATGTTATTAATAATTGTTAATACGGGGCAGATTATTTTTAGACACGATCAGATAAGAGCCTTATCTCCAACACAACCTCACATCGGCGATATTGCTGAAAGGCTTGAACCTTTCTAATTTACTGCGAAGCACAGGAAACGAGAATTTCAATTACGAAATGAGGAATGAATTTGTTACTTTTTATTCGCCTTTAATGTCGTTAAACTATCAATCAGTGTTGAATATTTGCTATTGATAGTGAATGTAAAATATGCTGGAGCAAAATTGTCTCAACGTTCTTAGAAATGGCTTACTAATAAAGATAGTAAGAGAAACAGACGGGGCTCTACTTCGGGAGTCAAAAAGCGCCCTGGTTGTAAAATGAGACGATGCGCATTCGTAGGTAGAGGTACCCAGTTTTTCTAGGTGCTTTATTCACTTCAAGGGAACATTTCATGGCGATGAGACATTCCTTCTGAGCTGTTTTTAAATACACGGATTGTGATAAATATAATAGTTATTCTATTTAACACACCATTTCCAATAATCAGAAATCCAAATGGAAAGCCAAACGAAAAACGGGAATTGGTCACCAAGCGTGACGTTTTCACGCGTCGAAATGGTGATTGCGTGCATGCGATTGATGTTAGAACGCGCATCCAAAAGCACGTTCACCATAGAAAATATGTATGGGACGAGGTTGCGTATGCACGTTCGGCAAGATATTTAAACGTATGCGCGGTGGGGCCCACTCAGAGCTCGGGTCCACTGGCCCGGGTGAAAGGAAAACCCGCGCCTACCTTCCAAGTGAAACAGAGAGAAAGAAAAAGAGAGATTCCACGTTGAATCCAGTGCTTTTCGTACGTTCCGCGCGGCCATGGGGATCTACGAAGTATGTACATACATGTATTATTAGCTTACCGTGCTCATTGTGTAACGGAGAGTCGTGTAAATGTACAATTACCGTGCGTTATCGGTAAGTAGAGGTAATGAGAAAATGCTTCGCGGTGCAATATTACGCTCTGCTTCGTCGTACACTTTCTTGCTGCATATCTTCGAAGTTGAAGGAAAGCTGTTGAAAATGTGTTCTAAGGATGAGTCGATGGCGAATGCTGGCATGAGCTGTTAAACTTGTTCATTAGTTTCATATAAGGACGACGGGGCAGTAATGGATAATTGTGCGTGCACGTGGTGATTTTTCGTTAGCCGAATGTGCTCGTACGCATAACAAATACTGCAATTGTAGAAAATACAGTGTTGCACAATTAACTTCTGTCAAGTATGTGCTTCATACCAAAGTTAAATGTCCGTTACACTCCTTTATCCTTCGTTAATATCGCTTTAGAAAGTGTACACCGTTCCCAATAGAAACAACCTCTCACATTGCCGATATGCAAGTCTTTTCATGTATAGTACTTTATTTGATAATTAAAATCAACCTATCTCAGCTAACTAATACGAAATTGTGAAAGTTAGGTCGATTAATGATCAATACGATATTTTAGCGATCTGCTGCACATTGCTGAAGCTATCCTGAAAAAATGTGCCTCGCAGTATGTAACACGGTTGTGCACGAAGCATCGCTAATGAACGATGTCTTCTCGCGGGCCCGACAAACTCAGAACAAATTTACTAATTAATCTAATAAAGGTCAGTTGGAAGTTTAAAATAATAAATATGTGCATATGTAAAAAGAGACCGATATCGATAGGTCGCGGCCGCCTTATAATGCATAAATTATACGACCTATCGGCTTCTACGCGCGCAGCGCTTGATTTAAGTATCGTCAATTTTCCACATATAAATTTCAATACACAAAGGGTGATATACAATTGTCCTAATATTGCCGCCATGTACCACCACTTGTTCTCGTAACGCCATTTAATTTACTTAACTTCCAGTTTACAATATTACCTAGACATCACACTTTTCCTTTTCCTTTCAAAAAATCACACGGAAATCGATTTGAGGCAGTCATTAATTCATTTCTTTGCCATGTAAGTTGTAATTACAATAAAGCAACGTTTCAACGACAAATTACGAAAGTTCTGTGATAACAAGGTTCCGCACGTTTGGCAAGAATCTTGATCGGGGATGACGTTTCACGTGGCCTATGCTTTTCCGTCAGTGACGTGAGTAACGTAATAGGAAAACAAACTTCGTCTTCTTGTACTTCTTTCATGGTCATTCCGTCTCCCAATCGGGGCCTGCGGTATATACTTACGTGTATGTGCAGCTCGCTCAAAATAGAGTCGGCGTGTACTCCCTAAGGTCATCGATCCCTCTTCCGCGTCACCTGCCATGCTTACACCTCCTATCGAAGCATGAATAGTATCGCGCGACAACCTAACAGAAACTACCTTTTGACGAATAAGCAAGATTTTACGATAAGTCCAAACGTCGCCGCCGGCCGTAAGTGCGAGCAAGTGTTCTGGCATGTGACTGTGAACAAACGAATTCTTTAATTCTACATACATTGAAGCATTCCCTAACGCTGGAGATGTAGGTGCTATTCTTATGAATTTGTTCCGGGAGATTCGTATATCGGTTATTGGAAACGACATGCCTGTAACAGGCTAATGAAATAGCATCCGTCGTGAAGATCTTTTATCATTAACTTCTTAACAAACATAATCGAAGGGTGCACATTAAAATGTTGTAATTACTAAATTGATACCATTATACTAACAGTTGATGACCGGAATAAAGATCCTTTATTATCAATGCTCCGAATTAGAAATAGAATATCGACGTTGCAGCATAAGTTAAACTATATTACACTTTGAATGCATTCATTATTAAAAAGTGCATCGACATCTACGTGCAGTTATGTGCATAGTTACGTTCGCAGCTTTAAATATCACTCGTAGCCGCGTGAAGCTTAAACATTATACCGTTGTCGTATTAAATATCGAGCTTCATCCGTATCGCCTTTAAGAAATGTCACTGGCCCATAATTATTCGAAGCATTCTTCGATAACGTTAAAAGTCTCCAGTTGTATTATACTTTCAAACAGGATCCGAACAATAGCAACCTGTGTACTGCACACATAAATAATTACTCCGACATACTACTAAGAAATTCTCATTTAAACCTGCAATTGAAGTCAATGATATCGTATCCGGAAAGCGAGGACTCCCGATGGAAAGACAGTCAAAAGGAAATGTTTTTCTACGTTTTCAAATAAAGTCAAAGGTATCGCAGAGCTCCATTACGGTGAAATACGCGAGCACAGCGATCTTGTTAATGCACCTACGTGGTGGATTGTATGACGGTGGTGCGGTTGGTGTGTGCTGGTCAGAGCAGGGATAAAGGACCTTGAGTCTCGTCACGTGACCAAGAAAAGGTACATTGAAGTTGGGTAGGGTGGTTACAGAGGGCCTTGACCTTACCGTCGCGTCGGCGTCGGCGTCGCAGCCGTAGTTGTAACCATCGTCATGGCCTCTACGAAGCCCTGACTGACAATGAGAGAAGAGGCCGATGCCGATACGGTCGCGTGACGCTGGACCTTCGTACAGTTTACTCCTTTTCATTTTTCACTAATGAGCCCTATTGTCTCGTACTTTCGAATTGAAATTATGAAATTCGTTTCTGTCCGCTCCTTACATCATTCGGATAATACTTTCTTTCCGCCCGGTCCTTTAAACACATTTATTTTTCATACCTTCGACCTCTAATAACTCTCCGTTAGGCAGGCATGCACACGTTTAAATAAAGAACAGCAAGTCCCTCGCAATACTGAACGATCAAATTGTCCACGGAAAAGAACTCGCAAGCTTTCTTTCCACCATTTGACACTTTACTGCCTGCTGGAGAATAACGTACGGCAAGAGGCGAAACGTGCGCAATCCGAATACTGTCGTATGTAATTGCAAACGTTGCACTATCGTCTGGCCGTAATTAACGGTATTGATGCATCGAGCAGACATAACGGACGAAGTGCACGATTTTGTACCGGTTTTTCCTTGCCCGGTGCGTTATATCGTGTTGCGTGATCAGTTACAAACAAAAGGTGCGAGTACAAGGCACGTTTGCGTTTCCGCATGAAGGTCGATCGGTGGTTCTCTGAGACCGGAAGTGGACCGGCCTTGCGGGACGGTCGTTGGTGTACACTAACGGAACATGAATGTGTGCGACTGCTTTCATAGCGTCCGCCTCTTTGGACGTGCTTGGAAAACGCTTTCGGCGTACTTGGACGCACTTTCTTCTGACATTACTCTTCTCCCGGCGAAACCAGATATCATTGTTATACATAAACTACTCTGCTTATTTGCCAAATTTTTTTTAGCATAATTACACGTATGCATTTGCCCCCACCATCGCGTTTTGATAGGTTCGTTTGAAAGTAATATTCTAATACTTTCACACTTTATGCGATTTCTTTTTATGCACCATATTTGGGCATTTTGCTTAAAATTGTTATACATTGGAAGGAATATTAGGTTACTCGTATAAGAAATCAGTTATCGATAATTTTATTATATCTATTATTTGGTATATTAATATCGCTTGTGTGTTCACTACAGTAGTTATACATATGAACTTATTTCCCAAGCAAACAGTAAAAGTCGTTTAATTACGGTAGTAATTAAACAATAAATAAGATTGGATTTGATTAAACAGTGATTCGAAGTGATGTCAAAATTTGTATATTATGTAAACGTATTACACAAGTAATATACCTAACACAGAAACAATGGCAATTTATATTTTGACTTGCCCTGCAAGATTGCAAAGCTTCAGTTATACACAAACGACAAGTTAAAATAAGTAACGTGTGCACACAGAAACCATTAATATCATCAACTTAACAAATTATTATTATCCAATATTTAGCGGCCACAAACAAGTGTTACGCACCGTTATCAATCTTTTCTGCCGCACGTTTACTACTTCCCTGACTAATATTTTAATTCGGAATAACTAAGGGAGAACACAAATTCCCTGAGCCTAACTGTCAAGCATTAATTCCTTATAAAATAAACTGCTAGCATACCTAACAAATTTGCGATCCGTCTCGCCAACCGATTGCAATGACTCTAAAATATCCGATTATAATATGTTCGCAGGTACACAGGCGCCGACCGTTTCCCAATGTCCCAATTCACTTTTGCATGATCGAACACCAGCCCCGCAGGAATCTCAAAATTCTCCGAATCGTCGCGAAGAATAGTTAACCCAGCCAGATAGGTCGCTCCAGGATGCCGCAGGGTTTCGCGACCATCGAAAGACACCGTGTCGCGTTACGAGCGTGCGACAGAACAACCAGCTGAGGATGTCGGAGCAAAACGGGCCCAGCGAGGGCCCAGGACCTGGCCCAGGCCCAGGTCCTGCCTGGTGGCCAGCCTCGCAGTCCTGGAAGACGAACTCCTGCACCGCCGCCTCCACGTCCGCCAGTTCCGCTAGTTCCGTCAGTTCCGCCGCTCCAGACAACTCCGCCTCCGTCTCTTCGCCCTGCACCACCTCTACCTCCTCCTTGGCGACCACAACTTCGGCCACTTCATCGACCAGTTGCTGTACCTCGACCCCTGGCGGACCGTCGTGCACGATCACCGCGGCACGTTCCTGCGAGACAGGAAAGAATGTCTCTGTCACGACGATCAGCGTCCCACCTAACCAGGATATACACGATGGTAATTGTCGGCTATGGACATTCTCAACGACCATTTTCTAACGCTTTCTTTATTTAGGGCGTTGTGTCCAGTCGTTGCATAAGTATCCGATGTTTCATAATGCACGTTCGATGGTATGCGTGGATAAGAAATTCGATTTCGATTCTTGCGTTCCAGGTCGACGATAATGCCACAGCTTTAGAACTAACTTGCCAATGTCGATTTCGTTTTTTTTACTTTCAACCGATGCTTTTCACTCTACCGTATATACGGTATGCGTGATACCACTGTATAAATAAGAGTGGCGCGTGTCATGCCATATTTTCGTGTCGATCGACATTAACGGGTTAATCGTTCGGGGAAACGTGTTGTAACATTGACACAAGAAAGTTGAACTGGCTTTAATGAACGAAACTTTTTTGTGCCGTGATAGTGCGCGCTCCATTGGATAGTGGAGGCTGTTGGATATATTTACTTCGTTTATAGAATATCACAATGTTAGACGCAATTTTATCGTGCACAATAGATATTCGTAACAATATAAACTGTGGTTATTTCTAAGTTAATGATTAGTTATGAAAATTTATGTATACCCACGAGGTCTCCTCAGAACGTCCGGGCACTTCATTCATAAGTCGCGGTAGAAATGATATACAAATCTGAGATTTGGAGGAGCGCTATAATAAATACGTTATATATTTGCTAGGAATCAGGCAAGCTCTGTTTGCTATAGTCTCTTTGTTTTGTTTAGTTTGCTATAGTTACCATTCTTTTGCGAAAGCATGTCTGTCGATAATTAATGACAATGAGTGATTAATGCAATTACACATCTAACACAATATGAATGCATAACAAGATATCTTCGATTTTCTAAAGAAACTGTTACTTTTGCTAACAACCGTGAGAGACGAAACGTGTTGATAAATAATTATTAATAATTAATGATTAACTACTACAATTCTTCTCACCTTAATGTCATATGATGAATATTTCAGGGAAGGGTATATGCAAGTATCTTGCCGGCCAAAATGGCGTGACGGTATCCGTAGTCTCGAACTGCGGCTCGGTATTAGGTTGTGGAAACGCCAATGTCGTGTCCACCACGGGAATCGGAACCAACACCGGATCGCAGAGTATCGGTATCGGCATCGGAGTCAATGTCCTGAACCAGAACACCGCGGACGACGACGCAGAGGACAGCGACGTGGAGATCAGCAAAATCGACTTCCGAGGGGTGAATTTGCGCACAAAAAAGAAACGGGACTTGTCGGGTAGCCAGAGCGGAGAAAAAATCGGCGATAGGGACACCGAGGATGGAAATGGTTGTTACGATGGGAACGACGTGTCCCAGCAGCAACCAGAAAGACCGATGTCATGGGAAGGAGAACTATCTGACCAAGAAATGTCCTCCAATACAATTACGAATCAAGTAGGTTTACATTCGGTAACGAATAGCGAAAATATTCGAAAACTTCTAATAAAGAGTTCACGCAAATCGAAAGGCTTTTGAGTTATGACTGTTTTCTTTAAGTTGAAAATGATCGAAATGATCTACACCGGTTAGTTTATTATTCCGAGGCTATGTATGGTTTAGGTTTGCATTAATTAGTAGAGCTCTCAAACGCTATCCATTGAAGCTATATAAGTAATGGGTTGTTCAAAACGTGGTTCAATGTTTGTATAATAATTCCAAGTTTCCGAGCGGTATAATCATCCCTCTATCATTTTTCCCATTGTCATATAAAAGAGGAATTAGAGTTTCTACTAGATTTTAATCTCGAGCAGAAAATAAACAACAAAACGATCGTTTTCTTGTAGGATACGCATGAAGATACATCAATGGAAGGAGTTCAAGTATGTGGCGCAAGTCCTGGGCCCGTTGAACAGAAATTTCCAATAAAGACGGAACCAGACTTCCAGTCTAGCCCGGGATTCGCATTTGCATCTTTCCACGATGCCGGATTACCTTTGGCACATGGCCAACAAATGCCACAGCAGCAGCAACAGCAGCAACACAATATTGAAAATCTGGAACAAACTCAACAAAATGATTTGCCTCTGCTCGTAGGAAAGCTACTTGGTGGTTACAATAGTTCAACTCCAAACCATAGTCCAGTGTTAAATCCAAGACATCATCTGACAAAGCATAGCCATACGAGATCGCAGGTAATTTAGATACATTAATCAAGTGGCTTTGTTGCATTAGCGTTGAAACGTCAATTACTTGTATCACGTAAAAATACAATTGACGGACAAAAATACGAGTCGTAACGTCGAAACCTGAAGACATGTGATTGTCCAAACGAATCTCATTCGTCGTCTTATTGTCTCATATCACCGATATTTTTCAATATAACAGGGGGACTTCAAATCTCGACCTTACGCGACTCGCATTTTATGCAACAGAAATTTAAGCTTTAGGACATGAATTTCGACGTAAGCACAGTTCATCATACGTTTCAAACATTTCAGGTCCCATCGCCGGACTCAGCGATTCATTCCGCATACAGCGTGTTCAGCTCGCCGACGCAAAGTCCCCATGCAGCTCGTCACTCCGCGTTAGGCGCAGGAAGCCCGGTTCCATCCTCGTCGTTATCCCTCTCGCGGCACAGCTTCAACAATTCGACGTCCTCGTTGTCGTTGTCGCTGTCACACTCCCTATCGAGGAACAATTCCGATGCCTCGAGCAGCTGCTACAGCTACGGCTCTCTTAGTCCACCTACGCATTCACCCGTCCAGCAACCAAGGCATCCGCAGCATCATCAGCATCAAGTGACTCAAGGAAGTCCCCTTCATCTGCCCACAACAGCCTCCCCCGCCATTGCACACCATTACACATCCTCTGCACCGGGTTCTGAGCTATCACCGGAAGGACACGCCGCCACAGACGATCAGGAAGACTGTCGAATACCATCAGCGCCTTCTGGTATTTCTACTAGGCAGCAACTAATCAATAGCCCGTGTCCAATTTGCGGCGACAAGATCAGTGGTTTTCATTACGGAATATTCTCGTGCGAGTCGTGCAAGGGATTTTTCAAACGCACCGTCCAGAATCGAAAGAATTATGTGTGCCTTAGAGGCGCGGGCTGTCCGGTCACTGTTGCTACCAGGAAGAAATGCCCCGCCTGCCGCTTTGACAAGTGCCTCAATATGGGTAAGATGAAGTGATCAATTATTGGCAAGGGGAGATTTTCAAAGTTATATACGGGTGGATAACGACTTTAAGGTCCTTAGTACATAAACTCTACGAAATTCAATCTATGAGATTCTTGCCTCCTTTCGCTTGCTTCCTGGAGAAGGATATTCGATAAATATTATTATAAAAATTGCGCTCTAAAAGTACAATGTTTTCAATAGGTATGAAGCTGGAGGCAATCAGAGAGGATCGCACCAGAGGTGGACGAAGTACGTATCAATGTACGTACACTCTTCCAGCAAGTCTGGTAGGTAGTCCTGCGAGCAGCATGGCCAGTGACAAGTTAGCCACTGGTGGAAACTGTAGTCCAGCCCCAGCTGGCAGTGAGCATCACTATACAGCCAGGCACCACTCAAATCACTCTCATAAGATTCAGGTGGTGCCGCAACTACTGCAGGATATCATGGATGTGGAGCACTTGTGGCATTACAATGATAACGATCGTATGTCCGGGGTTCAAGCTGGAGGACCAAACGCTGGGAGAAACAATGATATGTTACTTGGAGCCGGAAACAGGGGTGGTTCTGGAACAGGAAGTGATACATGTCCAGTGGTCGAATGTTCCTCCAACGGAACCGCGGGAAACGGGAATCCTAGTAACAGAAGAGACGACAGGTCGTGCTCTAACGTTACTACAGTGGGCAACGAACAACGTGCTGCACCCATTAACAGCAGCCCACAAATCAGTAATACGAATGGTAACCCCACGCAGCATCCTGACTTTCTGTCGAACCTCTGCAACATCGCTGACCACCGACTCTATAAAATAGTGAAATGGTGCAAGAGTTTACCGTTGTTTAAGAACATTTCCATCGACGATCAGATATGCCTGTTAATCAACTCCTGGTGCGAGCTGTTGCTCTTTTCGTGCTGTTTTCGCAGCATGAGCACTCCCGGTGAAATTAGAGTGTCTCTCGGCAAGTCGATTACATTAGAACAGGCTAGACAGCTTGGTTTGGCGACCTGCATCGAGAGGATGCTCGCTTTTACTAATAATCTGAGAAGGCTTCGAGTAGATCAGTACGAATACGTGGCTATGAAGGTAATTGCACTTTTTTCCGTACAATCATTTCGCATACTCATTCGTACGAATCATACAACTATGTTTAACACGTTCCATGTCAAGCCGTTTTTGCCCGACTTGACGTTCAGGCCATTTCAAGTTTTGACTAAAGATTGATAATATGTCTGCGTGTACCATTTCTGGTACACGTGGCACGGAGCGTGATAAACAGAAGTTGTTTGTCTGTAATCTTTCGATAGTCATTTTATCATAAGCCTCACTCTAAGCATTTATTCTCGAACGAATGCGTACATTGGAGATTTACGGCGTGAACCAATTAACGTTTGACTATCTTTTTTCTATGTATTTATAGGTAATAGTGCTGTTGACCTCTGATACGAGTGAATTGAAGGAACCTGAAAAAGTTCGAGCATCTCAGGAAAAGGCTTTACAAGCATTACAACAGTATACCATAGCAAGGTACCCGGAAATGCCTGCCAAGTTTGGTGAATTGCTATTGAGAATTCCGGATTTGCAAAGAACATGTCAGGCAGGAAAGGAATTGTTAAGCGCGAAACGTGCTGAAGGAGAAGGCAGCTCATTCAATTTGTTGATGGAATTATTGAGAGGGGATCACTAAATTTTTACCATAGCGAACAAGGTAGGTTATTCATTAGGTGTGTTACAAACGACAATTAAATATTGTACGCATTGATACTATTTAATAAGAATCAATTTTACGTTACTTCACGATACGTATTATTCTAGCTTATCATTTTTTCTTTCCTTCCAGATTCCACGCTTATAGGGCCCTTAAGCTTAAGGAATCGGATGTATTAAATAATTAAGGACCAGAAAAACTAATAGAAAGAAAATCATAAACAGTACAGTCCATGATACACTAGTTTCGGGGTGAAGGGGCTACATTTTTATAGAACTAATTAGAGGTTGAATACTTGATGCATAAAGCGGATGAGGAGATACGTCTTCTTCCTTTTTTTTTCTTTTTGTTCTTTTTTATTATTATTATTATTATTATTATTATTATTATTATTATTATTAAAATGCTTCCATGGGGGTGTTGCATATTGCCCACCCTCTTTGAACACACACGAATTTCGAAGCGGCCTATGGTATGCTCGAAATGTTCAGCATGCATATTTCTATGCAAAAGAGACTGAAAGTATAATCGAAGGAGAGATGCAGAGCATTTACTTTTACAATGATATCTATGTACAGAGATAGAGCGGTTAAGAAAGAAGGAGAGAAAGAGTGAACGTGAGGGAGAGCGCGAGAGAAGGAATGAAAGAGAGCGTGAGAGTTGGTATCAAATAGCATAAAAGTGCTAAATTTTATTAAGTAGGTCCAATCTGTTCAAGTAAACGAGGAGTACAGAGTTTTAACCTTGATAATTATTATAATGATAAAGCAACCAGTATTTTGTATTGTTCTGCGCTTACTTAAGAATAAGACACAGTACGATGTCTTAATCCCGGTAATGAAAGTGTACTTAAAACATGAGTCGACCAATTGTTTACTTATAGAGCAGTTAATCGTGTAATAATTATTATGTAATAACATCTAGCTAATGTACTGTCAACAGAACATTATGATTTTTATCTATCACGTAAATGCACATTGTTTTTTTATTATCTGTATATGTTTTAACAATGCACCAACGACGGATGAAAGATTTGGTACGTTATTATCGACGTGCACTTTTTTTTTTAGTGCCGAGAAAGATACTTGCAACAGTGTTTTTCTGTGAAATAAATTTTATTTGAAAAAAAAAACTCGTTTCCAAATTATGTTCCATTTGATGAGATTTTAATGGAATTTTTGTAATAGATACGTTTATTTGTTGTAAAATTTTATGATTATTCTATTGTTTAGAAGCTAAGAACATTTACATTTTATTTGTTATATTTGTTAAAAGATTTCCGAACTTTGACGTAGCGAAGTTGAAACGTTAGAACCAGTGATAAAACATTTTTAGTAAAAACGAATCTTAATTCGAATATCGATAAGTTCAACCGTATTTACATCCACGGGCTACTATGTCAAAACAAAAAGATTTCATTTGTTATAGGATTAATGTAATTGTTAATGAAAAGATGTTATGAAATCGTAATGAAAAAGTATTGCGTTTTAGTTGTAAGTGCAATTTCCGATTTCTAATAAATGCGGCATGTTTTTATACAAGTCCAGTTCTAAAATAGAATTAATAAGTTAGTGTCTCCTATCTAGAAGAAAGAATACTCATCTCTGTCGTTGGTACTATAATGAGACTGTCATATCATTGCATTATTCTCTCTTTTAATTCAATAATTAAGTTTCTTTTCGTTTAAAGCATTCATTGATTAGAATATTACAACATGCAATACTTAATCTGTAACGTTATTTGTAAGAATCTTAATCGTCTTCCCCATCTTTACACCAGATTTCATTATACATACATATAAAAATCGTCGGTTGTTCTATTGTACACGGAGTGGTCATTAAATATGATAAACAAGATGTTCATTATTATACAAACATATTAACTAGCTTATATCGATGAAAAATTGTATTTCACTTCTTGTCAAATTTGGACAGGATCGTCATATAACAGTAGCAGTAACAGAATGTTCTATAAAACGATAATTACTAAAATCAAATAATTTAAAGCAACTGTTGAATAAACGTTTGTTTAACATGCATAATTAATGATACACTTTGTGCGCACACACTCTATATGCATATAGTATTTATGCAGAGTACATTTTGTTTATAGATTTGTGTTTCCCTCTCACAATTGGATAACAGATTCTAATTGTACTTCTCATGAAAACAAATTTCGTTTGTTAGCCATCTAATATGTTGCGTCCTCTTTGGATTCCACTATTTAACATTTAAAAGTGCTGAGGAACAATTTTCCATCATGATGTAGTTTGAGTATACATATAAAACATAATTCTATACTATTCTTTATACACGAAGGTTTCCTCTTTCAGTATTTCTCCAGGAAAATCTTTTTAATTAGTTCTAACTTACATTTAGTATTTTGTTACTAAACAAAGATCCTTGAGAGCATTGTTTCAATACTGCCATTGTAATGATTAAAAACAGTAAGGGGAGTGTGCACAATTCGAACCTAAAGTAAAATATTTAACAATAAACTATAATAAGAAATTCTTCTGGTAGAAGGAAGTATTATTAGCACAGTAATTATTAGAGTATTAGAAAGAAAACTGAAATATTTGTGCCTTCAATAAAATTGAATATATTAATCCTTCTGTAATTTATGATATGGCGTAGAAACGAAAAGAATGAAATGAAACGAAATAAATTGCATAGAAGTAATGTAAATACCTTATGTAGAATTAACAATCGACAGTCTGATTAAAATTAGTAACCAATGAAAGATTTTTGCAAAAAGTTCAATGAATTTTCTATAGACTATCGTGTGTTTAAAATAATATAAATCTAGACGAATGTTTCTTCTTTTTGAAGGAAATAGCGATCAATGGACCAATGATTTAAACTTCTGCGTTCGATTCGCATTGAGATCTCGGGACTATTTATTTCAATCGAGTTTAACGTACAGAATATTCAAATGATTTTTTTTCAATCATTTACGAGTTCTGAAGGTAACGAAATTTCGGATGAAACTTTAAACGATGGCGAAATCAAAGCCTTTTGCCAGTATTTTGAACAATTTGTAATTTGGAAGGGAACGATTTAATAACATACACTGACAATGAATTGCCTTTGCTATTAATTGGTGCTGCGGTGATCGTTCTCTTATCAAATACCGATAATTATAATTTCTTTTTTCTTTTTTTTTTTGTTCAATGTTTTAATGTCAATCGCAATTTATATCTGAAAATAAAATACACGGTTGCGCACCAGATTTAGTATTCGTGTTTAATCAAAAAACTCTCTGGCGCCGAGTAAAAGTTAAGAAAATACGAAGTATATAGCAGTGTAAATATAAGAATACGAAATATTTTTTTGCAACGAATGTGTGTAATGTAGAAGAGGGAAGAAAGACAGGGAGATCGATAAATCGGGTGAGCGGGCAAACTATCAGTATGTGCAGAAAATAAATTTTGAAACACGTTGATGGTTAAGTTGTTAACAGAAATGATTAATCCACGTTCAGTAAGGCCTGGAAAGATATGTGCAACTATTTGTATTTTGATTAATAACAAGTAAATATCATATATCTTCACTTCAACCTAAACGGTTTTTCTGCATCGCTGTTCACGATCAATGAAAAATTTGCCAGGAATAATATGTACGATCTGTACGTATGGAAATGTACTGTTTTCAAGAATGTAGTTCTCGTTTGAAAATAAAAAATACACGTTAAGGCAGTTCTGACAATATACGGACAATGCTGTGGAATCCATTAATATGTAACATGTATGAATGAAGGAACATAATACAGTAGATTGTAACAATAATTAACACACATGCAAGTGCGCTCATGATTAAAAGTAAATAAATTATATCCTAGAAAACATAATAGATATTCGCATAGTATAATATGTAATCTTGGAAATTTTATACAAATTGTAAAAATATTATCGAATCTCTTATTAGTTACGATTTACGATCAACTGACTTGCATTAATTTTATTTTTTTTGTAACATTCTTGTATACATTGTTTGCAATAACATCCTATTGAAGTAACAAGCAAACAGGCGTTTTCGAATACAGATAAACTAGATTATTGTTAAAAGTACTTGATCGTCAAGTCAGTTAATCGAGAAAAGACAGATTGTGAAAGTATATTTACAGGAATACTTATTCCCAATATAAAAAGATGGCTATTTAAACGTAATTAGAGAGTAGTTTTATACATACAATACGATCATTACAAAATAAACCAATTTTTATAAATTATTGTCTTTTATCTTTCACCGACAACATACTTACACGCATTCGATTGAAGAAGAATTTTCATTCTAATGTTTCAACAAATACATTGTAAATTATATTACATGTATACATATTTGTAATTTTGATTTGCAGCTGAAACTTCGAAAGCATATGTTATACGACATTAAGCATTCGGACAAAATTGATATATTACAAATTAATATATTAATGTGGGAAATGTAAAACAGTACCATAATGGAAAAGAGATTTTGATTCCTGCCTGACATAGGAAAGGACAGCGCGAGCGAAATAGAAAGGGTAGCGAGAATGAAACAGTACATACATATACATTACGTACGCGACCACAAAACTTATAGGAATAAAGACTGCATGGCATTAATAATATCAGAAAAGGAATACAAAATGAAGACGTGTAATAATTTACATATATATTTATTTGTTAAAAGGATGTTTAATATAAATAACAAAAAGCAATCGTGGAAATTTAGTAGCTACGTTATGTAGGCGAAATTTTCGATTCACGAAAACCTAATTCTCTCACATTTCCTGTATAGAAAAGTGAACGCTTTTACTTGCGGCGCCGACAGTTTCCCTTTTGCCCCCCTCTTTTCTTTCTTCTTTCACGTCTGTTTTCTCGTTCTTTTATTGTTTCGAGCGTAAGATGATGCCCGTTCAAGGATAATAATCGAACGTGTGCGGTAATGGAGGGATGTGATACACAAATTTATTCACAAGGTTTATATACAATTTTATATACAAAGAGAAAAAAGACGCTTCAGGAAACACTTTACAATTGCACCATTCAATGTCCCACGTTTGAAAAATTTTAGCCCCAAAAGGGGCTGATAATATGCAGATAATACACAACACCATGCGTTTTTCTTGTTATCTGTCACTCAGTTAATAAATAACAATTATATATTTTACTATTTGTCGCCTATCCTGCGGCGCAAGTACCTTACACTCTTTTCTCCTGAATGTCCATTTAGAAGAAACAAAACACTTGCACTCATATCTTTCGTTCGGCGGTGTTGTTATAAAGCTGGACAGCTTTAGTGCCTTCGCTCACAGCATGCTTGGCCAATTCGCCAGGTAATATTAATTTTACAGCAGTCTGCACATCGCGTGACGTCAATGTACGGTGCTTAGTGTGTACCACCAATCGAGCCGCTTCGTTTGCCAGGCGTTCAAAAATATCATTCATGAAAGAATTCATGATATTCATAGCTCTGGCCGATATTCCAGTGTCGGGATGTACCCCTTTCAGAACTTTATAAAGATATCGCGAAAAAGTCTCCTGTCGTTTCTTCCTCCGTTTCGCGGACGGCGAGCTGTCGTGAGGCTCAGATTCCATTTTCGTTTGCTTCTTCATCTTCGCAAATTTTATCCGGGACGGGTCAACGATTAATAAATAGCAGCGGATGCACCGTTTAGAAATTCGAAACAAGGGTGAAACACGTAACACTAGTCAAGTGTTACACTTGACTCAAGTGTAACACTTGATGATGCTATCTTATGCTGCTTAGTGACGGAGACTTACAAATTTATATACTAAGAGCCAGAGCCTTATATACAAAGGTGTTCAGGAATCTGGGCGACCAAACCCAGGGGCGGCCGCAGACCGTTTAATATATGTAGAATTTTGGCTAATAAGAGTAATAGTCAGAACTTTTTTGATGATTCGTAACCTTTTAGACAAACAGAATTCAATCGAATTAATCTTTATGTACAGTTCAAAATTGTACGTGATATTCAGCTGTATTTATCGGATTAAATTAGTGTAGGTAATTAATGATCGATATTTATCAACTATAACAATTTTTTGACAAAGAAGTGTAGATGATTTTGTCGAAAAAGACCTGAATGGACTTTTTAGGGACATATTTACCGTTTCGACAAAACCCTTAAACGTTTTCGATCACGTCACAAATAATGAATTAATACCTTCGTTCCCTAATTTTTCTCTGGCATTAAGAATTTTTGTAATTCTGCCTGCAACTGTGGCATCATTGGGAAGGACTTTTTCTCAATTAAAATAAAGACTAACTATTCTCGCTCATTATCTAGAGAAAAAGGTATTTTCAAGATTTTGCATGTATGAAAAAGAATTGAGGAAGTTGCATTCAAAATGGTAGGAAGGATTTTGTAGCTGTGACTAATTTACTCACAATGTGAAATGAAATATTTATGTTAAATAAAACCATTTATTTTTCACGCATCTTTGTTTCATTTTATGAAAATAAAACAGGGAGAGAAATATTTCTTTTGTGTGATAACTGTTTAAGACTATCTGTACATATATAGATATGAAAGTAAATACTGCAGCAAATTCGCCAGATGCAAAAAACAATAACGCCGTCGCCCCGGCGTTATAAATAATATTAAATTAATTAAATTAATTAAATAATATTAAATTAATAGGGGCGACGGCGTTATTGTCTTTTGAATCTGGGCGGCCAAAAACCCAGTAGCGGCCCTGCTAAGAACGGTGAACGGTTTACCGTCTGACATGAAATTCAAATCTGTTTATTATTTTCGATGTCCCAGGGCACGATCAACGGATAACAGTTTTTTTTTGCTACTGCTATGTCCCATACAGCAGCAGGTAAATTGTAACACTTTTCAGTTGCGAACAGTAAGATCTATTCTTGATTCCTGCTCACCATCAATGCCATTAAAAAGTAATGTTCGGAGGAAAAAACGAAAGGCTGAAAGGGTATTATATATGTGCAACCATATATTTCTGTTTTTAAATAACGCTGCATCTATATTTAACAACCGCGTTGTTTTTTTTTGTATACATCGAATCTGTCATAATTCTGTTCAAGGAAGTATGGAACTATGTAAAGCGGCCAAGTACTGACACTGTATGTACCAACGATGCTCATATTACTTTAACACTAAGTTTGCGGACAAGTTTGAACAATTATTTTTACTCACTTCCCCCAGATTGAAATAATAATAATAAAAATTCGCGTATTCTTTAAAACATTAATTCACTTGTATTAGAGAATAAATACAATTGATTGAATTATATAATATTAACGGACCTTCATTAATCTTTATCTTTCGAACTCTGAAATGCGCCAAATTGATCTGGCTCGAATGCTTCGCGCCTCACAGAAATTAGAATCTCGGCAGGGTGATGCGGCTTGTTACAAAGCAAATAAAAAAACCACTTTAGAGGGAAGTTACACGACTGACAATGAGCAGAAAACGTGCGATCGTGATAATTTTCTTTGATTGTGCCTTCCCACTCTCTGGATCTTCCTTGATGAAGCACAGCTACGGTTAATGAGCCTAATGAGAGAGTCCTGTTACAGCGTGTACATCAGGGTGGCTCTTATTTAAGTCTGCTGAATATTTTTCGTGGCACACTCCAGAATAGCTCTGATTAATAAAAAAAATGAATCTCTTGCAAGATTTGAGCTCGAGTGGATAACGGGAAACAGTGTCCCCGAAAAGAAAATAAACACTAAAATAATTAAATGAATACTCATAAAATCGTTTTTTCGATTAGCTTCTAAATTATTGATTATATCAAAAGACTTATTAGACGAAACTTTTAGATTTACGTAGGATGCATTTTCTGAAAATTTTCCTTTCAATTTTGAAAAATAGATTTTGATTATTTTTTTTATCAATCCAGACTAGAAAAATGTGATCTTTTATTTCCGACCCTGATGGTCTGTTTTGTAGTAATTAAAAATCTTTCTCGGAATGGTCGGCATATTTCTGTAAATTATTGATGAAATGAAAATTTATATGTTACATATAATTAAAATTAATAAGGCAAAATGGAAAATAAATTGCTCATTAAATTTGTTATTTTAACTTCCGTTTAAGTCTCTTTTTTGCATCATGGAAATTCTTGCCGATAATCATTTACAATCTGCAAAATGTAATTTTCATGTACCCCATTTTTGGTAAATAATTTATTGCATTCTTCCATTAATTTAATTCCTCCCATTGCTGTATCATTTACCTCTAGCATTCTTTACATCTCGAAAAAATGTTCATCAAGGGGAAATAAGTGCCGCTCTAGTGTACATACTTATCACTTTATTTGCACCGGAATAAAGACTGTTTGCAAGTAAAATTATTAATAGTCACGTATCGAATGCAAGTAAAACAAACGAACATCTCTGGCGCATGTACGAAATTAAGGATTTCATGGGGATGCATTATTTGGTAACATAAAACATCTCTGAGACCGTCTTCTCCGCGATTGGTTATTGATATTCAGATTGAATAATTTCTGGGTGTCTAGCAGTTTTATATAACTTACATTACAATTTCGATTTTGAGAAAAGGTCGCAGCGATACGACTTCCGGCTGTAGCAAGATGAAGAATGAATCAGGGTAAGTGGTATTCTTGTTTTAAATAAGTTATAACGCTGGCGTGGATTATATCTAGTAGTGCAAGAAATGTAAAAGATTTAAACAGGGGCTGATACTGAAACTGATGGGTTTTATTTAAAACATGTTTTCCATTTGTCGACCAATTATTCAATATGAAGGCTCAAAATATTTTCCATCAACTATTCAATCTATGGCTATGCAGATAAAAAATTAACTCACCGACTTATTCAAAAGTTTTAACCTTTTCTTATAGAATATTCAGATAGACTCAGGATTAAAATAACATTTAAGGTAATATCTGGGCAAATATTGATTTAAATGCGAAATACAATGAAGAAGAAAATTGAATTTAACGGACGGTAAAATTTAATTACATTTTGTTTATTTTTCTTTATTATTTTAAATCGGTTCAAATACACCGTTTGCTAATGATTACGCTTTTAGCTTTTGTTATACATTGATTGCAAGTTATATTTGCGGTGGGAAAGCAAAGATAGATCAGTTACTCGGATGTAATTTCGGGTAGAACTAAATTTCATTTTTAGGATCCATAATTCATTAAGGCAAATAAATTGGAAGAGCTATTTGCCAGTACGTTCCAGGATCCTCTGACGAGGTAATTAGAGTTGAAATATTCGTACGTGTATAAAGCCACGATATTAATGAAAAACCTATATGATCGTATAAAACTCCTGTTCGACATACATAGAATAAAATGACACCAAAAATGAAATATTTTACCTTCAGCAAAGGTGAAAGAGTCTTGGTAACATAATTTTGGACATCCTTATTTAATATATTGCGTTTCCCGGTTACATTCTGAATTTAATTTTTTACATCGAAAGCAGATTCAAGCGAATACATATAAAGGAATAAAAACAGATGTACAATTTTTCTGTTATATTCATTGAATATAAAAATTCATACGACTCACTCGCAATGTGACGAACCCTGCCAATGTCAATAATTCTTGGGTAATAATTCTATTCGAAACACGGGAGATTCGTGACGAGGAACGTGACACCGCAATTGCTAGGCTGACTGTAGGGGACGGCATTCAGAGAATGAAGAGAGAACTTCCTGTTATTTCGTGTCGTTCTAGTGAACGAAGGAAATTTGATTAGTCGAAAAGCTAGCTACCGGTACATCATGCACCCAAACGTGTCGCTGGGAGCAACAGAGAAGCCTGGAGCGCACAGTGAACGAAATGCGGAACGAAGACGTGACTATGAAGACATAGCACATACGAGATACAGGAATAGACAAGGCACCTTATGGGCTTTCGTGGCCCAACGTGACTGACATGCCGACGCAGAAAAAGCACGCTGTTTCCAGTGTCCCCTGCACATGAACAGACATCACTTGAAGAACTATTATTTACTGAAGCAGGGTTGGGGAAAGGATTCATGAGATTGTTTGAGTATGTGTAAATGCTTTGGGGGGTAATCGGAACGCTATTTCTCGGGCAACGTTACGGTACGAAAATTGAGCTACGGTGCCTGGTCGCGCGATGCACATCGGTTCATCTCGATTTGAGTCGGAATCACATCGCGATGCATCGGGAGCGATGAAATTGACAATGAGAAGCGCGTCACGTCGAGCGTCCCGCATGTGCTGTGCTTCTTTCATTGCGCTGCAAAGAACAAAAGAATTCTTTAACGAGGATCGTAGGACCACCTAAAAGTTGGTCAGAAATAGTGAAAGTCCAGTAGGTACAACCCTGGGATCGTAGGTTCAGCTAAAACTTAGTCAGAACCCGCAGAAGTCCAGTCGGCACGACCCTAGAGTCGTAAGTCCGGCTAAAAGGTGGTCAGAAACAGTAGAAGTCCAGTCGGCACGACCCTAGAGTCGAAGATCCGGCTTAGAGTTGGTCAGAAACAGTAGGAGTCCAGTCGGCACGACCCTAGAGTCACAGGTCCGGCTAAAAGTTGGTCAGAAACAGTAGAAGTCCAGTCAGCACGACCCTGGGATAGCAGGATTTACGGAAATAGCGAATACCACCGAGCGCAGCCGACGCGCCGGCGCGTTAGAGAATTTGCCGACTCGCAGAGGGTGATCGGTCGTCGCGCGACGCGCGCCCCGTCAGTCGCAATTGAAGCGTCGCAGCGTAAGGTTGTTTGTGTAGTTGAAAGCTAACGACATACCTCACTGTACATCACAATAGCACCTTGCGCTTTACTTTACCATTGTGTCCTCTTGATTATTAACTTCTATTAATTAATACGCGTTTAATTAACAATTGTTCTGCTATGGCAACAGTACTTTAAACTTTAATGATTAAAATCTTTCTCGAGTCTCCTTTGCTGGACAAATGACCGGTCATCCAATTACGGATGGACGGGTCTTCGTCTGGTATCGAGTTTTTTTTAATATGAGATTAACTAGTCGTTTGTTGTAACATCGCGTTAACCAATTTATTAGTTTCAACGGTTCTTCGAATCTTTATTATATTTTATTCAGACACTTACATATTGCTTTTGCGACTTCGAATTAGTTTCTGATTTTAAAACAGGTCCGTCACAGGTTTATTCATTTTGTTTCTGGTATAGAATAAGATATTGAGGTTGCAGGAATGTAGTATTGAGATACAATTACTGCGATTCATAACAATCAGTTCGATCACATATGATGAGGGACTGATAAAATTTAACTTATTATCCGTACGATTTATGTATATCTATTGTTATCTGGAGATTCGTTTTCGGCCCAAGTTCGTTTTCTTCGGTTGAAAGTTATTGATCACTTTCATTGTTGTACATAGATTGCAATACTCACTTCTCTCAATTCGTATGCCCACGTTCATTAAATACTGAAAACATTTCAAATAGAACTTACAATATTCGCGATTTAAACTAGTCAGTAAATTTCATTAATTATAAGCGAAAAGTTGAAATACGTTCATGTTTCGCTTCATTTTGGTAGCGATTTCTATTCGCTTCACTAATTGTTTTTAACGCACACTTTCATTATCTCTATAACCCAGTCACAAGTGCGGCCAAATTGCATTTTCGATGCAGGATTACACTCGTAGTTACGTAGTTGTTGCCATACCCTAATAGTTTCGATTTTCATTTCTACAAGCAGTTACGAGAATTTACAAATGCGCGATATTATGTATTTGGTAATATCATGATCATCTTCAAAACTCTTCAAAACAAAAAGAGCAGTCAAAGTATGCTTTTCATAAATCATTTTATTATACTTGTAATAATAATTAAATCTGAGTACTAATACGGTAGTTCTTTAGTATAAAAAGAAGCAATAATTCGTCAACAGACCTTTGCCAGGATGAAGAAATAAGAAAGACAAATAAAGTCAAATATGTATTGCTTCAATTTCTACCTCCTCTCCTCATTTACGAACTTGTACAGACTTCCTTTCAGAAAATTTTGATGACCGCGCGCAATGCGGTTGGTAGAGTTCTTTTTTTATTTTTTTAGCACAACCGCTCTTAATAATTATAATTAAATATACATAGTAGTAAAGATACGCGAACGTAGAGACAGTGTTTGCTTTAAAATATTGCTCTCGCGAAATTAGAGACACTTTGTTCGTTGATCACTATTATAAAACGCGCGCGATAGTAGTATTTGATTTGATTTTTTTTTATCGCGATGAGGATTCCGGTATTAGAGTATCAAAGCCCGGTGTTAAAATAATATTGATAGTAAAATTAGTTGTCGCGTAATTGGACCGTGGAAGAGCCGTGGCTAGGGTGGATCTCCAGGTGGGTCACCTCTACGGGGTGAGACTTGGGCAATCAATTATTTACTGTATAATTATTAGATATGATTTATATATATATATATATATATATATATATATATATATATATATATATATATATTTATATAGTCTGACAGCGGCAAAGGACAAATGAATTCTTTAAAATTCTTTAATTTTAGCATCGTTTTCTATAATTTTCGGGTAACGTTCCGAGTGGCACGGAAATGGTAATGGAACCGGTGACCTACAGTCTTTAACCGGAGAGTACAGTGTCTGTCACTGCTGACAGGCACCCTCTAAGCACTATGCGCCGCGAACAGAAAGAAACGTGGCAGTAGCCGGTGACTGACATGCTCTAAACGGAAAGTATAATGTCAGTCATGACTGACATACTTTCCGTTAGCGGCCCATAGTCTTTATATCATGTCAGTCACCGATGACTGACACTATACTTTTCGTTTAGAGCGGGTCAGTCAGACTCGTCAGCTCAAAGTTGCAATTTAAGCCCCAACGAGACGCATTATAATTGCAAATGACGCCCCAAGAAAACGCATTATACTTGCAAATGGGTCCTAAGAAAACGTAAAAAAGGCTAAATTGAACGCCTATACAATGCATTAAAGTTGCAAAGTGAGTCCCAAGAAAACACAACAAAGTTACAAACAACGCCTTGCTATAATAAAACCAAGTACCAAAGTTTCTTTAGAAAAATTTGATTGAATGTACCAAACTGGTCGTTAAGAAAATGCAACAAAGTTGCAAACCGAGCTCTAAGAAAATCTGGCAAAGTTGCAAAAATTCGCGAGAAAAATTTGCAACTTTGTTGAATTTTTTGAGTGATCAATTTGCAACATTGTTGAAAATGTTTTGACGGAACATTGCTGCAAATTTTTCGACAGATTTTTTGCAACTTTGTTGCATTATCTTGGCGATTAGTTTGCTACATGGTTGCAAATTTTTGGCACAGCGTAGTTGCAAATTTTTCTCCAGAATGTTTGCAACTTTGTTGCATTTTCCTAGTGATCAATTTGCAAAATTGTTGCGAAATTTTTGGCGTAACATTGTTGTAAAGTTTTCTCACGAACGCCTGCAACTTTCTTGCGTTTTTGCGAGGCATTGTTTGCAACTTTGCGCCTTTTCTTGGGACTCACTTTGCATCTTTAATGCGTTTTGTAGGGGCTCACTTTAAACTTTAATGCATATTATAGGGGCCCAATTTAACCCATTTGTATCCAAGCGCGGATTAATCCGCGAGCCGCGACTGTCTGCTATCACCGAGCGCGGAATAATCCGCGAGCCTACGACTGCTTTTTTTACCAGTTGCGAAATATTTTTTAGTTGTGACAGACCACGGTTAATCACTTAAGGAAGTGTTTCGGTTCCATCAGTTTAATATGCATCAGTGTATTTTAAATAAGTTTTACTTTTTTTTGTGAAAATCTTTCAAACTGCATATACGATCGACCGCGCGCGGTGATACGAGTCAGTCGTAAGTTGAACGTCGCTGATGTTTCGACGCGACAGCTTCAGTAGAGCGATGATGCGAATGGGTTAAACTTTAGTACATTTTTTAGAAGCTCAATTTAAACTTTTTTGAGTTTCTTAGGACTTAATACACTTGTACCTTGACGCCTTTAACGGGAAGCGCAGCATAGCCAGCTCCACGGGCCAAAGGACGAACTTTCAACTACTTCAACTGTTACCTTTTTTTACCTTAGAATACATCTGCCAACTAATTGATGAATCGAAAAAATTAGACATTGTTTTAACGACTTCTCCAGATGTATTGGTGGCGTAAAGGGTTAATACTTGGATTAAAAATCAATATTTTCGAAGGTAACAGAAATTTTTTGTTTTGCTTCCACAAATTCAATTGAAGTATCTATTAGTTACAAATCCCGACAAATATCATACATCTTTCAATTGCCTAGGTAGAATTTTGATTAATGTCAATAGATTTTACTGTTCTCTCAATTTTTCTTCTTCTCTTAGTACTTTTGAATATAATACCATACGTCTTCCGGCCTCTTACGACCTTTCTGCATAATTTATTTGTTCTCTTTGTAATCTATTGTTTACCAAAAGGTTAAAACCCGTATATTACTAATAATAATAATAAAATAATCTCTGCATCCAAATATCATGACCTTCGCAAGTATTTCTCCCTTTTCTAAAGAATAATGTATCCAGCCACTATCACGCACAAAAAGTATTGCATTTACTTACATATTTACTCTAATTGAGGTGCACCCGACCTTTGAAAGACGCGTATTCTGTTTTTTAATTAATTCCCTCGGAATAATACATTTGTAATGGCTCAATGGCGAAATCACCCTCGACAGTTTGATAACGAGTAAACAGTTCCCATCGCAACGCTTGCAAATAAGCAAGTGCCGGTTATATGGAGTACTCGGCTGTCTGCCCTCCGCGCTTTAAGCATTAATGTAGGAGCAGAGTATCCTTATACCAACTGATTACTAACGTTATACACAATGCCTCACTGGCTTTCTTGGAAAATGCAGATGCGTAATGTATGCCGAGAGTCTGCGATTATTTCAATATAATGCAGTAACGATCGAAATCGTATCGCGCGACGCGAAATCGAATGAAAAGAACGAATCATAGTGAGTTGCACTTCGCTCGTCGGTGAAGGGTGACAGTACAGCTGTGCAGTGGTGAACTATGTTGTGTTTGAATGTCAACTATGCCCGCCAGACCGAAAGACCAACACGATTTGCACGCGATCGCGAGTTTCGGCAGCTAGATTAGCAGATACGCTGCGCAAATACACTTAATTATGTGCCGCTGCATGATCCTACGATACTATGCACGTTCCCCTCTAGTAAAACGCGTCCATTTCTCCTCTGTACAGGGGGTATACGCGTGTTGTCCAGTTTGAACGAACGGGAATAATTGGGGATAAATAAGCATGAACGGAATCATCTTACGGATGAAGAGTTTGCCCACCAAAACGGATGGTATTAGAATTTTTTTCGGTTTAATAAGTACGATTGTACATCGCCTTTGACAAAATTTTTCGGAGAAGTAATTTCTTATATAATATTAAATCAGCGATTAGAGAGCCGTACCGGTCAGGCAATTTGCAACACAGATTACCGTAAAACCAATCATGCCTTCAACATACAGTCTAATGAACTAACTTGTGGCGATTGGACATTATTTCGCTGCAACGTTTGGTAAACGCATGTGAACGAAAGTCGTATATGTGATGCCAATTAATGAAATGGAGATATACTGATTGGACTTTGCGGACGAGCAGTTCGTAGCACAATCATGACAAACATTATTTTTTCGGTCAACATGAAGGAAAAGAATGGGTGTGAAAGATGTCTGTTGGCATGGAGATGAACTGTCCTAACTGATTCTTTAATCTCTTTCCAATTATTAGATTTAAAGTTCATTTAATTTTGTGCCCTAATTTCTTTATGCCAATGTTACTAAAATATCGTGTACGATAAAAACTATATTATCCAAGCCATAAACAGAAACCAACCATTTTATTCTCACTTAAAAACCATAGGTGAAGAATTTAGTAGCATCTGTTCGGGAATATCAGTCAAAGCTCATTCTTTGATCTTTTTAATTTTGCTTTTAATTTAAACATTTTAAATGATTATCTTTCTACATTTCGTATATCGTCCCGAAAAAAAGAATACGCTAATTCCAAGCCTTAGCTGTCTATTTAAAAACTACTAATATGTCTGACAGCAAAGACTTTAAGCTGCTTTTCCCAAATGAATTATAAAAGCCAAAAGACTTATGTTAACAAAGTTCGAGTGTAGACTTGAACACAATAGAACGTGATCTTTCCTGAACGGTTCGACATTAATAACATATATGTAAATAACGTTGATACGGAAGAGGAAATTTCATCATTTGAAATATTTATTCATACAGCAAAACATACGTATAATTTCGTGAGAAATCCTACCCGAGCATGGATGTTCTCTAAGCAGTATGTATATGGCCACATATTATCTGTACCTCTGCAGATATGTCGTATTATGCATATGCCTTAGATCCGATAATACATGCAGATATAGGATGCACTATGGTGGTTGGAGTTTAGATAAACCGATGTATGGATTGAAAATGGGTGTAAGTCCCTACGTCACAAATATTAGTACACGAACACATTTCAATGTTTGTATTATGAACAGTATGATATAATTTCAAAGATAACTGGAAGAATTTAAATCGGGGGTATATTCACAACGTTATTACGTTATTTGTAAAAATTATTGTGTGCTTTACCTAAATTTAGTGCTTTGCCTAATGCCGCAGACAAACTACAGAATAGATGTATTATCTTATAGAACTTCGTGACAGATATTCTGAAATAGGTTGCAGCGAACATAAAAATTTTCTTATTTAATCACCGAGGGCGATAAAGTCTGCAGACGCGTCGAAATAATTTTCACTTGTGCGGAAAATCTATACGCGTCAAATGATTTAGAATTGGTTTTACATCATGCCGTCAGTCGATTACTTCCTAGCAAAGAACGGCTATTATACGGTCAGATTTTAATTAAAAGGACTATGTATATTGTTGCAACAGTATTGGAATTTTTTGGCATACGTATTCGCAAACAGCTCGTAATTATATTCTGTACCCGCGCTACTGTATTTATAGAAGATCCCCTAATTCTGCAACCCTGTCACATCGGAGCAGTGCTGTAGAAATATCGTGGCACGCGAGAATTGCCAATAATGCTGTTAATAAATGCAAATAAATGCAGATAAAGGCAGCTAAATGCTGTTTCTCGCCACAAGAAAGAGTTTCCCGACTTTGAATATTACCTTGTACAGCTTTCGAAGCGAAACGTTTGTCACTGCTACAAATGCATGAAAATAAATGGTAGTGAACGTCCCACCATCTATAGGGACATACATATACAGACACGTGTACAATATTTGCCTTCTCACAGTTTTAGCAGAACAAAGGTAGACATGTAAATCTCTCTTGCTGATTGCAGGACATTTCAATGAATCTTTCCCGCTGTGCACAGTAGACTAAACGTACTCTGTCTGTAGAAGGTATGGTAAGGCCTCAGTTGTTTCAGTTAGTTGAAGCAATATAACCACAGGATGACCAAATAATCTTATTTCTAAACAATTTCGGTGATATCCAATTTGTATCGTTGTCGCACGTTTCAGTATGCACGTTTCACTTATTTACATTCCCTGTTCCACCGCTACTACGTTGCATATATTCTTCAAGGTTAGTAACTTTGTGAGATTGCAACTATTTCATTTTCTCGAGTCTGGCCTCCTGCTATGACTTTGAAAACTTATTCGCTACCTGCACCACTCTTCTTCTCTTTTTATTTTTTCGTACAGCGCGTTGTATTTGGAACGAGTCATCGAGACTTCACTGTAATGATGAATTCTCGCTTCACATTTAGTAACCTAAGTAAGTTGTTCCAAATTCTTTCATCAACCGCCGATGCGTTATCGGAAAGGTAGTGCATCCATAGTTAGGGACACCGGGGCGACGATGAAACGAAAACTATCAAGCCAAAGGAATCAATGATCTTAGTTTACGTATGTCACAAATTGGATTGAACAAATGTTAGAAAGAGCATGCCGCATCAGGGAATACTTCTCTTCAAAGACGTCGCTGCCGACAGATTCGAGGGCGTACATACTTGGTGGCGATGCTTCCACCAATGCACTCATGTAGCTACCTCAGTCTGTGGGGCATAAGTGCAACTCGATTTGCATATTTAACTCAGCCGAGTACGCTGAACCAACCTATTCCTTCTACATACCCTTCACCCATCGGCGCCCTTATCCTAGGGCCCTCACGGCCAGATTCGATTTGCTTGCAATCATGCGACGGATTAATTAGTTCCTTCTAACGTAAGCGCAAGCGAAGCAGCTAGGTGAAATAAATGCGCGTTGCTTTCATAGTTGATTGCATTTGACATTCTTCTGATTAAAATGAGTTCAAAAACGATATTATTTGGATCGCATATTCATTATTTAAAAAGTGGGGTAGAATGCATTGCGATTAGTGAATGTGATTCAAATTATGTCGCCTAGTGATTTTTAATCGGAAAAATGGAAATAAAAAAGATAAAAATTGAGAAAGTTGCATCGTTGCATTAACATTTTCGCACAGAGACGCTAGACGCTAGGTTCGTTTTGCCAGTCCTTTTCTTCTCACCCCTGGGCTATTTATGCGGTCGGCTCCGTTGGCAAAGATAAAGAAATTTAGGCAGAATTCGCTGTAAGCGAAAATATTCTCGAGTTTAAAAATGCTCATCTCTCACTTCGTCCGATATTATCAATTATTTACAAATGTAATGAAACAATAAATCAAGGAGAAAAGCAACGTTGATCAGTTCCTGTAGTTCATAATATCCTTAGAAATAGTACGTCCTACGTTAAAAATTTTATATCAAAATTCAAATATTTGTGCAAATAAATTCTGTCCACGTCGAATACCTTCACGTTGGACTATGCATACATACGTTAAGTATAAGGGGCATCAGAGGCTTATCCTCTGTTGCAATTTAAATTCTTACGAGCACATTATAGAACTTGGTGTGATATATTGGGTATACGTTGTAATAATTAAGTACGTATAAATATTATCTCAGATTTAACTTTTTAATTAGTCGAGAAATATCCAATAGGCAAATGAAACCAAGAAGAACTTATTGGATCGTTTAATAAGACCAATTTTTAAATATGCATCTATGTTTTAATAACGTGTTCCAACGAATTGGATTTCCATTAAAATTATCGCAGCATTATTTAATATTTACAATTTTCCTCTTCCCAAAACTAGTGACAAAAGATTACGCTTCCACGGAAACGATGTGCAAAGTTACAGCAGATGCAAATTATTTACTGATTGGTTTCACCGAATTAATCAATGCCGTTCGTTAATCATGCGTTATATTTAATTGCAATAAAATCGTATTTGCTCGATGGAATTAAATCAATTTGCGAGAGAAATTCCTTTCTGAGTTTCCCGGCTACATTGCAGCCGCCTCCTGATTATTTATGCCGTTATATTACACTCTGTCACTGTCCCTACAATGATTAACAACCGTGTCCTTATTTCGACCGCTAGTGTTGAACGTAAAATACTAATAAACCAATGTAATCAATCTGACTTGAGATTTTCGTTGCTTTACTCCGGTGTCCCTATGGGACTTAATGAATTATTTGCGCAATTCAGCATAAATATCGTATTATTCTACGGTTCTGTAATTCCACAGCGCGATTTGATTCCTCCTTGGAATTCTATGGCATTACTTTCGTTCTGAGCAACCCTATGGGACCCTACTTCCTCTCTACTGTTGTTCGTCAAACTAATACGGGGCAAAAACTTCGTGCACAACTTTCATAAAACAGAGATCGATGACTCTATTGTGATCTCTGTTCCAATCATTCGATTTAAATCCATTTGTCCTTTTCCGATGGGTTACTTTAAATGATAGGATTCGTTCAGCATAAATTCTGTAGGGCATTTAAAAACCGGTAAATACTGCAATATACAACAATAATCAGTGATCCATTGTATACCGTGGAGGTACGCTGGGCGACAGAAGCTCCTTTTGTTTATATTCCAATTAAACATTCCAATTTTATATATTGCAAGATATTGTTATTACAAACTTCTTTCAGAATTCTTCTTTCGCTTCTAGATATTGGAGCGTATATAAAAATATTGTTAAACGCAAATTCCTTCGTTCTATGCTCTTCTAGGAATATCTATGTTCTAGACCTGTTTGAAAACCACTGGCACAACAGAAACTTCCCTTGGGAAGAAAATAAATACAATTTTACATTTCAAACTTCGTTCTTAAATATAATAGATCCGATACATAATTACGTTTCGGGTTTCCGTATTTCAGAGTAACGGGGTAACAAAATTGTATAACATATTTATTGTTGTCAGCGTATTGAAATTGAATTAAATTGCTCGATGGACTTTTAATGACCATAGTTGAAATGTATCGCAATTCATTGTTACACGAGCGATATCAGTGCTCCAACTACGGATGTTCTACCTTATAATTAGAAGAGAAGTAGTTAATTTCATTATAAATATCGGACGGGAATTACAGAATTATAATGATTTGAGCGAAACGCATGGGGTTTAACATAATTTACATTGAACTGCTATTCAAATTAATGTACCGCATCGTATTAAAATTTACATGCAAGTAAATACATGCAGCCAGATGTCCCATTAAACGCAGGCACTGAAACCGAATTAATGTAACGAAATATCTAATATACGTTCCAGGGTTGGCTAACTGGCAACCCTAAAATTGCGTTTTAGATATCTGTTTGGTCAGAAGCCAAGCAAGAATGCTAACTACGCTACTGCATGTATACATATGACTAAATTACTGTTTAAACGTTAACAGGGGGCACAGTATTTCACATTGCAAACTAACAGCCAAAAAGATTTCAGAATGTCGGTATACACATTTCTTTTCGTACATTCTTTTCAATTAAAGAAAACCAGCGATGCATCAATTCATTCGATCTGAGAATGTTCTAATACAGAAGTATCCATAATTAATTTTCATTTTTCACCCCTATTTTATGCCCATGATCTTGAGTGATCTTCAGCGATCATAGTCATTGAAATTGCTTTGAGAATGACCATATTCGTATAGCCATACAGCCATGTTCAAAAAATTATTCTATTGAAAAAATTAATACGTTACAGAAATGTTATCAGTAGCCTGTATTTTTTTGTGTAATCAGTATTAATTAGAGATGATACACAGGAAGTTCAGGAGTTCACAGGCTAAGTAGCCAAAATGTCGTCATATGTCCTTAAAGAATCAAAGAGAGACCAAAGAGAGACCAAAGGGGGCCAAAGTGTATACAAATGTGTAATCAAGGAGCGAACGTTGATCGTGTTCTTTTACATCGCTTTTTATCGTTTTATTATCCACTGTTCCCGCGAATGTTTCATAAATGTGAAAGAGATATAAGTTTGAAACATCGATTTGCACAGAAGCCATTTGTAACATCACTCGAAGGAATACAGTAAACTTTGATCGGACGCGTAGTCGATAGATATTGAAGCTTCGAAAGATATTAAATTGAAACCGCCATCGCTTTACGGAAATGGCATTAAGAAGTTTCCAGAAATATAGAGTAGAATCATGGAAAACAATGAACTTCAAACGAGTTGCGCCTGTAGCCGCAAAACCGATATTACTTTCCCATCAATCCAATAGTAATTCGCTCTACGTTCACTGGAAATGTTTACAGCGTATCAAAATCGAGAAATGAAACGTTCTTTGCTCGCCCTGTCCGAATTCGGACTCCCGATTCATACACCTCCGGGCGAAAGTTTCCGACAAAGCGTTTCGTGTTTGATTTACTTTCGCATATTTCCATTAGAATTGTATAAAGCAAAAGTAACTACGTACATCGACGGAGTATTTAAAGATCTACAAGAACACATGTGAAGGAAAATTCTACAAAATTATGTTTAATATGTTCTATTTAACTTGTGCATGAGCCGTTCATTTTGATAGTGGCGTAAGTCCATTTTCCGAAATATTGAGATATTCAAGGATTCGCGTTTTAATCGACTAAAAAATATGAATGATCGCTAGTGCATAGTCTCACTTTATGTTTCTCGTGGTCACAGAAATATTTAAACTACCGTGGTATATAAAATATATCGGAATTGGTTGAAGAAAAATTGGCCCAAATATAGCGCCGACAAAAGATTCCGAACGATTCAAAGTATTTGTTACGGGGACCTATTATTTTTCAATAATTTACGAAGTTACAGCAGTGCAAATGACTGCGCGTTATGGCAGCCGAAAAAGCCTGATGTACCTTAAAACGCGTTTTCCTGGGAACCATGTTGTTTCATCTGACACTCAACAGATCTCCGAAACTGTCCATCCGATAAACTATAAATTTCGTAGTTTCGTAGATTCGTAGTATACATCATAGACGATGCATAACACCGCGATTTCGATCTTCCCATAATACAAGTAATACTAAAGCAAAGTTAACATGTTACTTAACTAAGTACAAAAAGGTACGGGCACTTTACTCAACGGTTATCCGGGACGCATCACAACTTCAAGGGAAAAATGTAAAAGTGAATCAAACACTGTCGTTTGGAAACTTTCATCCGCAGCTGCGAATTCAATGTTTCGTTATTTTGATTCCTGATTAAACTATTTACCATGGGTAACTACTTTAAACATCGTGCCCCAATTTCGAGGTCCATTAGAACCAAGTTCTAACCTTGACAGGCATAATTATTAAACCACCTCAGTCCAAATTGTCAACATGGCCAAGTAATAACTACGGTTATTAACATTTTCGCATGAAGGCGTGTGCATTCCTCCGGGTAACTTTATTCAAAGTTCTGCCCTGATTATGATAATGTTTTGAATGGAGAATTTGCGTGAATACAATACAAGCATTTCCGTCCTGGCTTGGAGCAACAATTAACGATGTTCGGACCGTAGCCATGCTCATTAACGATTTTCCAGTCATGTGAAAGCTTTGGTTGAAACTTGGAACCTCGTATTAAATGTTCGACATTCTGTTGCTCGCAAGAAATGCGTCAAGTAACTGATATTTCGTATTCGTTTATTTCAGGTGAACCGAAATTTGTCTGCGCGTACCATTTATTGCCCGTTTCCAAATCGCGCTGGTTTGAAACGTGTTTAATTAGAATGTTACCATTGTAATTGAATAATTATCACTAATATGGGGAGATATGAAGATTTTACGTCCACATTTATTAAATAACTTTTATGCTTTCATATATTTATCATTTCTTTGAAAATAGGACAGACGGATGTAATGGTTAAAATACAATTATTACGTATTCGAGAGCGGAAAATAAATTATAACTGCATTCAACGAAGTTTCGATACCATTTTTAAGACGTTAAACCAGAATATTCATAAACCGGCATTACTTCTTGATATTGTCTTCCTTTTCCATAAATATATGATATTCAATCACTTCAATGTTAAAGAATATTAATCAATTACCGCAAATAGTCAATCTTATCGTTACCTGTATGTATGTTGCCATTATGTATAAGTTTCTCTTCGTTGAACATTGAAGAAAAAATCATTGTCATTCGCAAAATGACTCGCCAGCAATATTCGCGTCTTCCTCTTTTTATACAATTAAGAATTTCCGCAGCATTCCTTTATAGAAGTCTTCTGACGGATTTCAAATTCGAGTCTAACCCAGTGCGCCCTATTCTGGCGTTGGGGAGGGGTGGAAATGCTGGCAGGAAGGGTAGTTTGGCGAGGTCGAGGGGAGGCTGTAACCCATAAAGCGTCGCTACTGATCGGTACCGAGGTAGTAAGCGTCCCGACGTCCGCCCAGAATGCGGCATGCGACGTCCATCGGCGTCCAACACTTCGACACGTGGTTCTACGAATTGCCTTCGTTACGTCTTTACGCAGTCAAGAAGAAATTACTTGAATTTTATTTGCCAATTTCCTCGCGTGAAAGTCTAACGCAGTGGTTCTCGAACCTGGTCGAAGCCAGAGCACGTTTTTCATTTTGAGGAAAATCATTAAGGTTAATAAAACTGACAGGAAGGATATGCATATGCAATAAATGAATGATAGATTATAAATTACATGGCAGTATAAAAAAAGGAAACATTAATTTCAAAAATATAATTTAACGTCGGTCAAGAATTGCTGCTCCAACGTGACACAAAGAAACTTCAAGTACTGTGTTTGTGTTTCTATTTCTTCCTGGAGTACGATTACACTCGATCGCGTGACTCCGTGTGATGTGAGTTATTTCGAAGATGATTGCAACGGTTCATGAACTTTCTTTGTTGCTCGAAGGTACCGTCGTTTCGGTTAGTTCATAAGTAACGTCGGAAGAGGATTTCATGATTCCTAATTAAACGGAATCTGATTGAGGCAGGTAAAGTGTTTTCTGTTTAAATAACTTTCTTTCATTCGTTGCGTGTAGTTTGTGCACTCTTTACTTCCTTA
Organism: Nomada fucata; assembly: GCA_948146005.1. Lineage (NCBI taxonomy): Eukaryota > Metazoa > Arthropoda > Insecta > Hymenoptera > Apidae > Nomada > Nomada fucata. Next base: position 15,427,616 of record OX411275.1, read on the forward strand.
CTGAATATGTTGAAACGGTCTTTCTTCTGAAACAAATCAGATAATTATTTGAATCGAAGTGACTAAGGTAACCGCAGTACAACTTTGCCTTACCATGACTCGACTCCATCTCTCAATCTTGGTGGAACAGTTTGAATATAGATTCTGAAATTTTCATCGATGTTGCTTCGGAGCTTTTGAGAAGAAATTTCATTAAAGATTTTAGTTTGTTTATAAATACGTAAGCGACTGCTATGCATATTTTCATATGACCAGAATTCACGTGCATTGTATTTTTTTTACCCACTTTTTTATAGAAATACAGCATGTAGAGCACAGCAACACAACGAGTGTACATTTATTTATTAAAATTTCATACGGCAATTGAAACTCTCTCCGTGTTTAAAACTGTAATAAATTTATCAGAGCTTTGCAATATGTTTTAGTTTAACTAGTTTTCGTATCAATATATTGTACGTGTTGCAAATACTGCAGCATCGTACATGCTGAAACAGCTTATCAACTTTTCAACTTCGAACGTCATTGAACAATGCACAGAGTATCTTACAGATATCTGTACCAACTTTGCCAGAATTCGATTGCGAAAAATAGAACGAAGACATGGTAAAAAAAGTTTTAAAATGGCTTCACTATAAAGTCAGAACAACAAATATGAAAACTAATGTTCAATAACACTTATGTATGTGTATCGAATGTACAAGTAGGCTATTCGAGAATTTCGCAATAGGAATTACGTCGATATTGTAGCGCATAATGTATGTTACGGATATATTCCGTTCGTGAAATGACTTTTGCGGACTTTCCATACGGTGCAGGGAGGTGTTATGTTCTTCCTAGAAAATAAATTACATAAATATTGCAAATATTTCCATCTATAATTGGATAATTTTCCAATACAACGTTATCACGAATCGTTATGAAAAAAAATGAGAATCCGAACCATCGATTTCTCATCGATAATTCTAAAATGTTTCTGATACGAGAAGAATGAGTAATTTTAGTTCCAGCTATCTAGTAGTATTAAAAGTTAATGAATTTATAATCAAGTAAATTATTTAATTGTAATCCTGAACATACCTCGTAAAATCGCCTCGCATACTTCTTCCTGTTAATAATCGTTCGTTAAGTACAATCTGGTTTCGATTTTGTTGCATTAAATAAAGTGTTAGTAATAAAGATCAATCATTTGTAGTAAGCAATTTGTACAATAGCAGTAGTGATAATGAATCTCCTCCGTATATGCAATTACGAACAGCGTCGTAACTTGGAAAAAGGTGTAAAGTACGTAAAAGGGGTACCGTGTAAGTGCAGGGCGTAATCATCCGAGGAATGAGTTAAGTAACTTGAGAAATCCGCACGTAAGCCTCGCCAGTAAAAAGCACAATGAATCGCAGGAACTTGAAAGCTCATTCTTGTGGCTTTTTCTCTTGAATTATGGCGATCACGAATGGAGAGAGGTGTCCTTTCTCCTGAATCGGCTTATTCTCCTAGGGTTTTTGTATTTCTCACAAATTTTCGATGCAATGGCGGCTCTAGACTCGAATAAAAATAACTTAAATAATGAAACTGAAATTCAACGTTACAGTAGAGTAACAGATGTTGAACGACAGACTTCTCAGAATGATGGTACTATAGTGAATTAAACTTTGGACTCTAGATTAGGGAGAATACCGTACTTTGTTCGACTTCAATTACATTATTTGTAAATAATTATTATGAAAGCTTAAGGGGTACGCTTAAGCTTAAGCTTGTTGGTTGTGAAAGATCGGGAAAATCATTTTTATATTTGTTTTACATTTCATGCGTGCAGAATACTGTGGTAGAAAGATTTTTTGCAATTCGAATATACATTCGAATACTTTTTTAAAGCTTATAATAACTCTGCTGCGGTGTTATGTCCTGTTCGATAATGGGTGCACGATTTAATTTTCATTCACTGTACATATCAGCGATCTGGTGGCACCTATACGACAAAATTGAAGCAATTACAACATTGTATAATAATATCGTAGCAGAAACTTGATAAATAATTTTGTATTTTGAAGATCCACTTTAATGTAACATTTAGAAATTAACCAAATAGCGTTTATGCTTTCGGTATCTGTGCACGTCTATGGTGCAACTTATCTCAGTATTGTGTACTCTCGGCATTAATACCTGGACGAGTACGTAACTACAGCTAGTTTTAAACTGATACGATATATTTCCCTTTATTATATATAGACGTGTTAAATGTAATAATTAAACATTTGTATATAAATGGTGTACATATTAATACGATTTTTGTAGCTATCTTTTAGCTTAAGCATTTAAAGAACCATTACATGCTAATAATTGTAGATTTGCAATGTTCCTATACGTAACGACACTCGTGGGATACATAATTTCGTCATCCACACTATTTTATATCATATATGTTCGTCCACTGACAATAAGTTCGTACAATTTTTCATGTACGTGGAAATATTATTTTTAACCAATGCCCTTTGTATCAATCAATCACTTATATGTTACACTTTATTAAAGACATTTTCCAACGGCCATCATCGAAAGAACATATCGCTGCAGCCGGGCACATCATTTCTGCAAAGATTTCAAAGAATACAACAGCTCGACCTCGTTAAACGGTAAACGGTAGGAATATTTCAAGCTGCATATCTCGACAGGTTCGAGGCTATGTTTGAACTCGCAAGTAAAATGCATCAGAACCATGTTAATAGCAACGTGCAAAACAATTTGCAGCAACTTTGAAAGGGGGCTACATGAGCTAGCAAATGGAGTAAACAGCCAATAGGCAAATGTTATTGCAATAAGTTCAGTACGAAATGAAAACCACACACAGGCTGGGTAACCTAATATAATTGCAGTGTTCGAATGAGAATAAAGCTAATTTTGCACAGCAATGCAATGTTAATAGGCGGTGCAATTTTCATTGTTATTTGCAAATATATGATGCTACGCCGACGTAATTCGTGAAAGGATGGAGTACACCTTTGTATATACAAACTGATAACACAAAGGCTTAACTCAATTAGCAAGTAAACCACGTTTTTGAATTAATGAGCCCCTACCTTTCGTGGCGGTAATATTTCAGTGGTGTTCTGCTTTGCACCGTATGTAAGTGATGGTATTTGAATAGGCAGACTATTGGAATAACCGAATTATCTACTTTGTAACGAACGCTTTAATTGAATTACTATGATGTTTCAATACAGTCACGTTCTACTCCCAGCGAAAAATGAACAACTCTGAAACTCCGTTGACGCAATAGAAAGATTGCGTATATATACGCTGGCATGATTAAAATCTGTGTAACATGTATCTGAAATGTAATTTTTGCCCATAGAATGGAGAACTTTGTTGACCGGATAATGAAGAAAGTTGGTTCCTTTACACCGAGTACTTCGGAAGACTAATTACTCAGCAAGCGAGTTGGTATACAATTATTATCTAGTGTTACTGTAAATTCATCCATCTTAACTACAATCCTTTACGATCAATGACGTTTTACAATCATATGCGAACTGGTAATATTTCTAACACCTGTTCTTGAAATGTGTTACTTTAATTAATAATTGTATTTATTAATTGTCCATATATTAAATTATGAATTATATTTCTGTAATATACCGAATGTCTGAAGTTATTCTGGACAAACGTTGTCAGCGTCTTCAATTCATTCGTTATTATGCATTCCGCGTTATGCAGTTGCTCACAAAAGTATTCGACCACCTAATACGATCGAGGAATCCTTATTCATTTAACGCTTAGTTGTTTTGTAACAAATGTCAAAAAACAATGCTTCGTTATTGTATTGATGTGAATTTTTAAATATCTGTTGAAAATGTAGGAGTTATTTTATTTTCTAATCGTATATAATTGTGTGCAAAGTTTACTGAATATCTAACGTAGCCGAATACTCCTCAATCAATTGTATTCTATTTTATATTTTCTCTTCGTGATTATACATTTTTCTTGATTTGTAAAATACTATATACGCGAGCATCAGTAATTTCCATAATACAATATATTTTATATCATGATGCTACCACTCATTTCTCCTGAGGTATTCCTTTATTCGATACCAATCTATATTTGCTTCCTGATAAATTGTAAACTTGCTTTTGCATACCACTGTATATTCCGAATGACCTACTTTTTTAAATGCAGTACTTATTTAAATGTTTCTTTTCACTCTACACCTCGATACATCATTGGAATTGCAACATTTTTTTTACTGTTGAGAAAGGAATGTACATATTTTTATTCAAATGCTTTCACGTTAATATAATGCTATAGCAAAATTAGAGATTTTCTCGGGTTTAGAATGCAATCTACGTAATACGGTCGTTGCACGAAAAATTTATTACCATTTTAAAAATTAAAGCAGTTGATGATCCGTTTCAATTTGTTCACAGCGGTTTAAAAAGAAATTGGGGACGTCCAGGGTAGCAACTCTTCATCCAGCCAATGACACCAGCAGCACGGTAATGTCGTAGAATACACCATGGATTAATAGTGCGAAGTAACATGAAAATTCCCTCAAACCACTGCTACGGTTCCGAAGAGACCGTAGAACTGTACTGGTGGCCGCCTTCGATTCGACCAAGCAACTTTACGTGCGTATTGCATTGCAACTTTCGCCACGCGGAACACATTAATTCAAATAGCAACCACGGAATCGCGAGAATCTCAGATATATTCCTATTACAGGAAGTCCATTAAAATTCTACCGTACTACTATTTTAAAAGCGTACAGTAACAAGTCTCCGGAGAAGCTCGTAGTACACCAACGAATACGAATTTTATTCGCGGCAATGCGAACGATGCTATATACATATATCTAGAGCAACGAAAGATTTTATACGTCCCATTTGATGAGCTAATTATAAGGATCAACGTTAAGAATAAAATAATTTGGAAACTTTTCAAAGTGCTATACAACAGAAGAAGACGTTGAGAATGTCCTGTGAGAAGGCATCGCGACGTCTTAGGTTCTTGCTCACTAAGGCCAGGAGATTGGGTTTTACTACTGACGAGGTAGTCGAAATGCCCGCGGCCAAGAAACTGCTGTCTGCACGAGTAACTTCAGCCTCTGCTATGTGGACGATCTTGGTGATGATGGCTTTATTCATTGGCGGTGGTGTAGTACTTATCTTATTTTGCGCACCATGCATCAGTAGAAGCGGTACGTGAGATTTTGCCAAGCGACGATGGAACGCGATGGAACGTAAGGTAATGATTCATTGCAGGAAAACGATTGTGTAAATATGTTACTTAGACTTGCCGACAAACGCTAAGGGACAAATCAGTTTCATACATAATTCAGTAAACATTGTAGAACAAATAACGGGAATAAAGTTAATATTGTTTAAACTATGAGCGAGACACATGACTTAGTAGATTGGAAAAGCTATCAAAGTTATTTTAAATACAGGGTGTATCATCTACGCGTGCCACCTAAATTACACACTTGTGAACTGTTTGTTGCACGAAGGAATGTTTCAAACTAAAGTTGTTCGGTTTCGAAACGGCTGTACGATGTAATAATTAACTTCTTGCTATTTTGTTTGTTTTTTTATCGCGATGTATAAATTGTAACCGCCCCCATTTATTTATTCACATGTATACGGCCGGCAGTGAGTGTACTTACCTTACATATTTCACGTAACACAAGTTACGTTCAGTTACTTTTATGGACATTACGAAAATGGACGTCTTTAAACTATTTAGTAGAAATAATTTACCTGTAAGTTTTAAATGTTAAAATAACAATATATAAACATGAATATTTTTAACTGGTAACATTTCATACACGACTGTATTGTAAATATATACGAATGGATATGTTGATACTAAATATACTGTAAAGTGGTGCCAAATATTAAATTAAGTATGTAAAATAAAATAACGAGAACGGATTCAATATAAAAGCATTGTGTAATAATAAAAAATTCCTTCATCCCTGACACGAACATCTCTTCCCTTTCTCTAAAATGTGTGTAACATGACCATACTCTCACCCTGCCCCTGCCCCTGCCCTATCACAAAACCGGTATCCCAAGCTTTAATTTAACGGTAGCTCGGTTAAAAAATACCCACTGAAAGCCAAAGAAAACGTATTTGCTCGAATTAACGATGTAATTCTGAAACTGAATTTCGTTGTTGCTCGAGGTTCGCCAAACACGAGATGCCTCCATTTGTTCTTTCTTCCTATAAAATTAAGAATGTTCTATGACGGCTCCGTAGGTTACTTCATACGCTAAAATTGTTAAACATCTGTAATAATACATTCCACAATATATGTTTGAATATATATTTTATGAGAAATTTAATAAACGAATCTATATGATTGAATCAATTTTTCCCTACCATTTCCACTGACATAACGTTTGCTAATTAAAAGATGAAAGAATATTTATATCCACAAGGAGGGGTATTATTATCGACGAAGGGAAAGTGAATGTCAATTTTATTTCGAAAATACGATTTATTAACCTGTCGAATGTAAATTCTGTAACGCGTGCACGCACGCACCATGCTCATTCTGTCATGCTTGCCTCTACATTCTCACGCACGCGATATACAAAATCTATATTGTTACTATACTTAAACATCGTGACGCGTAGCTTATTCGTTAGACGTACTTACACTATCCTAGAGATTATGTTCTGGATTACTATGTCGATTCCAGTAACCCAAACCGTCGAAGCATCCCTTGTATGCAATTACATTCATATACGCAGCTTTGCAAGAGATACGTGCTTAAATAGGTACGTACAAGTTATACGTACGTTCTTCGTATTTGCTGCCGTACAATTTTCCGTTCAGATTTATTAAAGATTCAATTTCCCAAAACCGAACTATAACAAATACGTGTAGTTGTTGTTTCTCAAATAAATTGCCCGTTAAAGTGTGATAATGATAGATGTTACAGGAAGGGGGGAAGAATGCTTGAAATTGTATAAAACATGTGGCCGAACTGATGGATATTCTGCAGCTAATCAGTGATTTAATAAGCGAACTTTATATGCAGATGGCATACCTTTCGACGGATTGTTCTTGCCTTTGTAACTTATACTTCATACAGTTATATTTGATGCGTCGTTGAGCAGTAAAGAAATAAATTGTGTGGCCTCCTGTGTTCGCCGATAATAATTTGTTCGTTCGTGGATTCTCCGTTCTGAAATACGGCGAATTATAAAATTCGATTCTTCTCCGTGAAAATGTTCTTCCAATTCTGAACTTTGTAAAAATAAAATCCGTTTCTTAATTACAATTGGTCGGTCGCGCAGACCAACAATTTTTAATTCCACCGCAATTTCGTTTAACAATTACATCACCGAAGGATTACCAACCAACTGACGCGCTATCTAATTATTAATAATACGCGAATCGCAGTTGCAATTAACAATCGGTCATCGGTGTTTTTTAATACCTTTGTAAATCTATGCTCCTATTAGAACCAAAGAAATGAGAAGGGGGAGAGAGAGAGAGAGAGAGAGAGAGAGAGAGAGAGAGAGAGATAGTTTGCGGGGTGAGCGATAAATTGGAAGAAATGTGTACTACTTGCTCATGTACATTCAAAATAATAAGAAAGACAAAAGTGATAGTTAATTCTGCAGTTCAGATTACTCCATTTTGTCGGCACAGTTAATCCACGGGTACGTAGGTACATACATACAACGGAGATCACTCTGTGGAACGAATGATAGTCAGTTATACATATACTTACATACATACATACATACACACACATACATACATACATACATACATACATACACGCATATACATATATACGGCAGAGAGCGGTTTCCATTCCGAGACTTTGAACTACGTACAAAAAATATCCTTATCAGTTACATACGCTTTATGTACACAATGTACCTACGTGTATTCTGCGATGATTTTAATAATGAATGCGGCGTGCGTACTGTATGTACAACCTGTAGCATATTTAACATCCAAAATGAGAATGATCACAATTTGTTTTTTTATATTTTCTTGGTTTTTTTTTCTCTTTTTACAGATCCTGGGTCGCGATGCCGAATACAAATTGACACACACCCTTGTACAATGTGTCGTCACGAACGTTTCGATTGGGATGGTTTTTATCGTTAAAATGAAACACAGTCATTAGCGTTGTGTAGTCAGATTTTGTGAGAGTATTTTAATGCTTCTGTGGATTTGAAAAAGTTGCAACTAAGAAAGTGCGTGAATGCTTAGTAACGGCTGTTGCCAAAGTTTTCATCTCGGTATTTTTTCTTTTGTACACGCGAGTTCCCTGAATACTCTGAAAGATTGGACATTGCAGGAATGAGAGATTGGACGTGCAAACGTGTCCAGTGCTCATCGTTAATTTCGCGAGCGGTGATATTACATTAAGTATCATTTGCTCATGATGCGACGAATGTAAATGTTTAGACAGAATTGATGTTTGTACTCGATACCAACCCGAAGGCAAACTTTCATTTAATTCCATCGATTTCCTGTATTCAAATCTTATGTAGAAGCTGCGTTAGCATCTCACGTAGGCTTTGCAGGTATAAGTGTGATTTCAAACGCTAAACTTGAATACTTTATAAATTGTAAATAATTTGCAAAAGTCTTTCCAACGTTACTTCGCGAGAAGAGTCTTCCTGTGAAGTCGACAGTTTGATGTTCCATGGTATATTTCAAACTATTATATCATTTTATGCAAATATTTTGTAAATGTTCATATAAACCGCAACCGTTTACTTCCACGACACACTGTACGCGTAGACTTTTAGTTTCACATTGTAGATTACAGTTTCGTTTTCTTCGTTACCACAATTAACATTAACAAGTGTTAAAAGGTTCCTCAGACTTCAATTGCTAACAATCGAAGAGATACACTCAGTGTTACGAAATTGCACTTGCCCCCCACCCCATCGCAATTAACATTAACGGGTAATAATAATATTAATTACGGACTGCGGACTACTGTTGCAGTTAGAAACATAAAAATGGCAAAAGGAAAAGTATACAGAAAAGAGTGACGATAATCTGACATTTCCGTTTTTCGCTTAATTAATTCACTGTCAACCCTGTATTTAATAATGTCGTGCGAAGGAAAGTTGTTTCAATCATTACATTAAACACAGTTATTAACGAAACGAAAACAGTAAAAGACTTTTGTTAGTGACAACAATTGTTTATCAAAGATATCAACAATTTATGAAATACTATCAAAACGTCTTTTAATATTTTCAACAATATTAACCATCTGAGATTATTGGGTAATGAATATCAAAGTTTTACGAGGACGCCTTCAAACGATTCCGCTTTCTGTTAATCTAACTTCGAACGATATGACAAAAATCGCGCATGTTTAAAATCGATCTCTCGACCTCCCTCCCTTGTGCTTTCGATTTATATTAGCGCGGTTCCGTTCTAAAATATTGAAACTCTCCTGTCTTCACATCGCGTTTTTTGTACACTTTTTAAGTCTTCTTATATTCTCTGTATATTCGTTCCATTTTTCCGCGAGTTCTCGATGTCGATGGTATATCATTTAAATATTATTTCATATTCAAACTATTCGGTGCGATCCCTCAAATAAATGGTTCAAAAGGGCGGATATATTACAAATTCTCGCCTTAGCAAAGAGCGAATTGAATTAGGCCGAATACAACAAACATCCATGAAGATAGTTATCGAAGTTTCCGTTACAGTTGGAATATTCATGGCTATGTACAAGACTTATACAAGATATAAAAACTGTTTGTGACTGATTGAAACAGCACGCCATTGTTTGCCTGTTTTTTTTCGTTTCAAATCTGCCTACTTCTTTCCGGATACGATTAACGTTTAATTAAGTATTCCGACACGAGGGGTACATTTAACATTGCGCGTTTAAAAAGGTATACGTGAATTTTTGCTAACCAATCACAGAGAATTCCATGGACCTATTCAGTGAAATGATTTTATTGACGCGTTATTATTTCTTGTTAGCTAATGTTCCACTTGGGTAGGGCATAAAATATTTCCGTTCATTGATTGAAAGCAAAATGTGATCTAAATTTTGCGTTTGAAGATAAAACGAATCTTAAAGTTCAATATGTTTTTTTACATGCTTTTGTATGAAGTTTTGTTTTTGTCAAATTTTCGTAATAGCTTCGTTTTGTCGTTACACGAAGCTGTTGGAAACCAGGGAAATACGTTTCCGTGTGAAAGGAAGTTAGAATATCGTCGATGACATAACTCTTCCATTAACATAATAAAGATTAGAACAAAGCGATATCGAAAAACCGCAGCTATTGTCAGTGCTCGAAATAAATTATTACGTGCACACCCAACATTCTATTTTCTACTTTTCTAATATTTTCGTACAAATATATTCATCAACATAGAAAACAAAGGACTGTATGAGATTTTTTAAATACAGCGTGTACAAAAATGAATTATCTAAGATACGAAGAAATGTCGTGGGGACGATTGAATGTGAACGATTTACGTGTCTCATTCGAATAGCTACAACAATCTTCCAATATCTACCTTTAGTGCCCGCACTTTCCATAATTATGTACCTGCACTTTGTTCGTAGAGCGAAGAGGGAATATGTAATAGCGATGACCAGTAAGACATTCGCGGAGAAAATGTAGAATAAAAGTGTGATCGCTGGTTTCACTCGTTATAACATGACCCACAATTGTCAGTAACCATAACGTTCAAGAGCTACGTAATTCCGATGTATTATTATTAAAATACTTTCCGCTTGAAAGTGTATTCAACCGTTAACTATCATTTTCTTGGATAAAAATAAAATGTTGCACAGCTTTTTATATGGAGATAAAAGGTGGGTATGGCGGATGCAATCAAGTTGTAACTTTTCCTTCGTTCCATTTTGTCTCGAAAGAGTCGCAGAATACGACCGTAGCTTTTCCTTTGGTATCCCTTTCTTCTTTAATCAAATCTTATGTTGGAATCAAATCTTTAATGAAATCTTATATTGACGACATGTTGGAATTTTATTTAACAAAAAGTTTATTCAGTAAAATGGGATGATATGCTTAGAACAATTGTATTATTTGAAAACTATAATTCTAATAAAACGTAACATTAAATTAAATCGTGTACTATTTTTTTCTTTTCAAAATTATTCCACATCAATGAACTCTGGATTGCCTTAATTTTTAAAAAATTGTGCCGCATACTTATATCACTTTTGGAACTCTTAAAGTACACGTTCATCTTTATTAAGGGCTGCTAAGGAAATTGTACTGTACCACTGTTATTTTGTTTGAAATACACTCTGCTTAAAGGTGTAAAAAAAGAAACTGTGCCATTTGAAAACAGACATGTACACATATTACAATCGAACGTGGAAAAGTATTATGTCTTTATGCATTTGAATTGCAATTAATGCAATTAATTTTGCAATTTTGTTAAAACTTAAACCATATTAATATATTGCCATTAAAAGTTGCAGGTATATAAAAAAATGTACCTCGATTAACTTTATTTCTACCAATTAACGACTAAACAAGGAACTTCTTTTGTGCAATCCGACCCGCTTAAATAATCCTTCCCATTCAAACAACCCTGCTAGGGAAATTATATTTTCAATAACAAGTGTACATATTAAAGGAAGCAAATTAAAAGAGCTAAGATTATGAACGGTAGAAAATATTATTATGTTTTATTCAATTTACAAAAGCACCCTACGTATATAGTCTTTGAAAACCAATTTTATCTCCATATAATGTGTGTACGTATATTCACACACACGTTTCTATGAAATCACATTTTTCAAAAGTAACAGCTGAATGTTATATAAGTTCTATGAAAAGAAACGAATATACCACAGCATTAATCATCTTTCATTCGCCAATAACATATTCGCCAGTTATTTGGGCAACAAGTAACTCCCTCGAGTAACACAAGATTGAATTATCAAACGAATAGATTATCATTTTGTTACCGCTATAAATCTGACGAAGTTCCGCAAGCTTTGCATCAATCCTTTCACGGACCACGATTCCATGAAACGTTCGTGTACCTCGACGAGAAGAACGGAAAACAAACTGTTTCTTCCGAAGGACCAGAAGCTTTTTGCAGTAAACGTCGACCGACAATAAGAAAAGGGAAGACGGGAAAGGGGGAACTGATGGGACGAGGACAGTGAATGCTGGTAGTAAAAGCAAAGAATGAATTAAACCAACAAAATAAATACAATGTATTGTTACTTCAACATACGCCACATGCTGATCTGAAGTATACGACAAGAAAAGGAAAACGGAGAAAAGAAAAAAAAAAAAAGAACGTATTCGAGATCGACGATACCATTCTCTTTCTTCGCCGACACGGTGGTCGATGAATATCGGTGCACTAACGAGATGAATACAGATAAAGAACGAAAAATATGCAGAAACAGAAATTGAACAGAAAAGAAAGTATGTAGAATCGTTTCGAAACGCGGGCATTCCAAACACAACGATGGGACACGCAAAGATGATCACGTTCGACAAGAACGATTATAGCGCACGTGAAATATACATTGATTATTTGTACATGTACATACATCTGTATACGCACATAGACAAAAGTAACACATGTAATGCCCAGTCGTGATATTACGTGTGCACATACGTGCACGTATAGTGTCCACGCGTATATATGTACACGCATCCGCGCACACGCAAACTCGATACGCGCGCGTGCAGACTTTCCGTAGTGCGCGCGAATGGGAAAGAAAAGAAAAAAAAAATGGTTCTCTTGTAGATCGAGGTTCTGGCGGTGAAATTTGGTTCCTCTTTGATTTCATTCACGATCGTTTTCGATGCCGGTGCGATTTTTCGCGTGGCGGGTCGCCGGTCGATTCTCCACGCGGAATCGAACCAAAATTCTATGGTGAGCGAATGATCGAACGACGATCGTACCCCCTTCACTTTGGTCTACGTCGCGGAGGCGTTTGTCGCGCCAGAATACATTCGTTTCTAATCGTTTAAAATCGAAGGGTTACTACTAGGATAACTTTGTAATATTAGTGACTGATAAATCCATGTAACAAAATTAGCTAGATTTCCGATGCAATGAATAATTGTTACGCTTTCGTCGACAATGAGACGTATAGACCGTACGGCCATGCCCGAGTCCGATCTGTTCGATATGAATTTCATTCATACGTGTAAATGCAACCTGTATACTTTCTGTACTTTTTACATTTCTTTCTGCGCTCAGAAGTTTATAAATAGGTATACGTGGTTGCGATTGATCTGGATTCGAACATAGAGACAGAATTGGGCCTCTCATATATATATCATTCCCGGCTAAACAGCCGTTTACCAACGAAGCTGTTCACCTAATTTTTAATAGTAAACGATCGCGTAAAATACATCGCAAGTTCTCAACGATCGTCGTTCCATCTGATCGTAACACGTACTAGCTTGTTGCATTTCCGAACATCGCACATGCAAGAGCACCGATGAAAACGAACGCCGTTTAGACGCAAAGTTCTAAAATTACAAAATAATAATAATAATAATAATAATAATAATAATAATAATAATATTAAATCAAAAAACAAAAAAACAATTTCTACAAGGGAAAAAACATAAAAATAAAGTACTATAATCTGTTAACATTGCAGGGGCGACGTATAAATCCGTTGAACGCGACAGTCGTTACGGATCGTGTATCTCTAGCGTCAGAACAAAAAGAAAATAAGAGAGAAAGAAAATATACAAGATATGGGTGAACGACCAATTGCAATGGTAATTACGATGACCCGAAACGAATAGGACCGCTCCATTGTTCAAACACAGTCAATAAATACATAATTTTACTTGGACAATGTATAGGCTTATCATAATCGGAATTCATTTGAACGAATGAATCGCACAAATTAATTAAACCGTGCAAACAAGATTGAAGAATAATGATCTGGGATAGATCTATCGTATGGTGCCAGACTGAACGATCTATTTAAGTACATTAACGAGGGATCCCTATTCGTTCGGTCAATCTTTCGGGAAGCTTTTGTAAAAGTTCAAACAAAAGTTTACTACGCCGCGAATAGTGTCACAATGATTATCTGATAAACAAAGATCCTACGATTAATCGCAAACACCATTTCTACAAAGTGCAAATAACAATAATAATAATAATAATAATAATAATAATAATAGTACATAAAAGTAATAATAATGATAATAATAGAGTTTTACAATAACGATACCACCAAGAATCATAGCGATACTAATAATTACGTCATAGTATAATATTAATAAACTATCAACAAGGCGATAGCGATATATCGTAATCAACCTAATAATAATAAAAATGAGGGTAACTATAGTAATTGGCAAAGTGGGGTATAGCAATAATAGTAATAATAATAATAGCAATAATAAACGTATTAATGATATTGTTCAACGTAGCAGCACTATTTCATTTCTTGCCCGTATATTGTTTTGTTAAACAATGAAATAAGTTCACGCGCTGAGAGGAATATGGTGAACGATGAAACGTGAAAATGGTCATATATTAATTCGTAACGTTATTTCTGACTAGGCTCCATTTGTATTCACATGTGCAAAGACTTAAGAGAACATGTAACTTCGCGTAAATTAATCGTTATACATGTATATTTATTGGCTCAACGTGCATGTGTGAGAAAAAGAGAACTAGCCGTTAACGGTGCGTAAGTACATCGATTAATTAAAGGGACGTCTTTGGTAACAGGTACGGAGCACGACTAAACAATCATAATCTATACTAGATGATCCATCCATTTTCATACACTTATTGTTACGCTATAATTTTTATTTTATTCATTGTCAGAAGACGTGTCATTACTTATAAATCTGCATCGTATCTGTAAGAGGAAAGATCAATGTTCGCGTAATATCTCTCTTTTCTTTGGAACGTTGCCGAATTGAGCTAAATTATCGTTCGTAATTTCTTTCTTAGTCTCACGCGTACATCACTATTATTATTATTATATAATTTGTAACGCGATTAATTCATTCATCCGTCAACGAGTAGATTAAGGGACTTTGTATTGCAACGGAGACGAACTCCACTTCGAAACAGTTATATCATAATAAAGATCTATACTACACATTTTGGATAGATCATCCTGTACAATTGTTGAGCTTTCTCCGTAGACTTTGTAAAACATTGATGCTCGTTACTCCGTTCATTTGGCTTGACGCGTGCTTCTAAATTGTTACGTTAATATTAACAGAAAAAATGATTCGTTTCGTTCGAATGACATTCGAATTGGCGTACTTAAAGGAAACGTTTTAAAGTAAAAATTTCTAATCAAGTATAGCTTCGAATTCAAATTTCAACAAAAACCTTTGATAGCGATGATGAGGGGAGGAAAGGAAAATGACAGAAGGAACGATTCATGTAAATGAGTGATTAGAAAGAGAGCCAGCCATGATCGCTCATACACTCGACCTCTTTTCGTTCTTCGATGCCAGGTGGAACTTTGATCGTATCGGCAAGACAAGTTCACGTAATTAAATATACGCTGTTTATTATTTATTGCCACTGCATGGCTAGATACTGCCCCTCAATTATTTCGTCGATTCTAGAATCCGTTTTCAACCCTTCCCCTCTACAGCTGTCAATAAGTAATTCGATATAAAAAATAATTTCTTTATATTTCACTACGAAATTCGTCTCGTCGATACGGTTATGGTATGAAATACGCGAATTGTTTCGTGTAAAACAAACGAAGGGATTTACTCCAAGCTGAATGATTCGAAAATGAAATATTCTGCATCCGATACTTCTCTTTTCAAGTCAAAGACGAAGTTCTATCAACATCGGTTTTCTTCTTCTTCCCGTTTTTCAAGATTTTCAATCTCTTTCGTTCACAGGGAGAGCTTGCAGTGTTCCATAAATTGTAACCATTTTTCTTGGTTTTTGTATAACCAAATTATATATCGTGGAATATATGTACAAGGTGTAACGGGCATAGATTTACTTTTAAGAGTCTATTCGACGAATCGTGGCGAAAAAGTAAAATTATACAAATGCGGAGCCAGTAAATTTTGCGCTTCGAAATATTACCAATTCTTGTCAGTTTATTATTATTGAAGTGAAAAGTCGTTTACGGCTTGCGAAGGAAAAATGTCTGGCCTCGCGTTTACACCGATCATTTTCTCCAGCCGCTGGGCAAATATAATAAGTTATCAGAGATCGCTCATCTATGTCCGTTACACTTTGTACGCAAACGTTCGATTGTACGGCGACAAGATGCAAACTTACAGAACACGCAGACGAAATAATTAACTTTACTTTGCATGTTGCCAGCTTTCGTGTCTGGCCTCCCAGAATTTCCTGTCTCTCTTGTTATATTTCCATTCGCTAATGCAGGAATCGTACACCTTTTAAGCTTACGGTTTTCAGTTAAGTACGTTACAATGACGTCGACGAGTTAATCTTGCATCAGTAACGATGTAAGAAGTGCCCTCAAGTACAAAATTCGGAACCATAAAAGATCGATAAAAAATGAACACTTCCTATAACGTTAATAGGACATCCTAACTGTTTCTACCTCATTAAAAAAAGAAACAAAAAGAAGACAAACTTAAATACTACGTACACGAGAAAAAACGCTTTAAACAAAGTACAAGTTTTCACTGTATGTCGTAAAATCATTTATATTTTGTCGGATATGGCGTAACAAGAATGGTTACTGACTCAAGATTAATTTTTGCACAACCATGCGGTCGTTCGCATCATCGCCGCCTCAAGCGACTCAGTTCAATAAAACGTTTACAACGATCTTTTCCAATTTTCTTCCTTTCTCGTCTTATTGCACACTAAAACGTAACACTACTCCCCCGCCCTCCCTTACGAACGCGGTCATACATTTCATGTACAGGTTCCAAAGCAATGTGGATCGCGATTAAAACATTAGTGATAAGTACCTGTGCTGGTACGGACGATGAAAGAAAGAGAAAAAGGAGGAATATGAAGAAAAAAAAAAGAAAGACAAGAACGACCGTGTGCACGCCAGTGAGGTGTCACAGATGAAAAATTTACTTTGTCTCCATCTTTTATGTTCTCTCCGCTTTATCTCTATCCTTTAGAAATTTTCCATCGTTAAGTTTCTCATGCCACGCTTATTTCTATCATATACACGTTAAAAAGCGACCCTAGTCCAATTCTATGTACGGTACAACGTTATCACAAAGTCATTAAAAAATGCTACTTATGTATCGTTTTCCCTAAGCTTCGTTTTGTCTCCTTGTTCCAGTTTTGTCTTTTTTTGTTGTTTTTTGGTTCTTTTTTTGGTAATCTTTATACCATTACATTATTTAATTTACATGGTAAACCGGACTCCGACCGGTCCGACCCCGCAATTCTTCTTCCATTTTTCTGTTCCTTCATTTCGACGCAATGGTTTTCACCCTCTCCTGCTAGCTCGTTTACCTATCGTTTGTTCCATTGGAACCGGCACCGGCCGCTGTTAGCGCGCGTTTCTATCTACAATAATATGAACAGGCGCATCGCGACGCTGACCGCGATCCCGAAAACGAATCGGTAGAATCGATTCTCAGTCGATACGTGGAAACGCATACGCGACATTGTTTCTCGTGCTATACAAGGTACACAGGTTCCGTTTCACAGAACGAGCATACTTATGTCCATTCTCTTCACATCTTTAACGGCTATTTAGTGATTGTACGCAAACATTTCTTACACTAGAGGTCCACGAAAAATTCGTTGCGATCTAAAATTGATACGTTACTTTAGCCGTCATCGTTCGTTCGTTCGTTCTTTCAACCCTTTTCGATTCGATCCTAAGCTGAACGCCGAAAGACCGTGGCAATTATACTTTACAATTAACGAACCACCTTTCTACAGCGTCGCCGTCATCTTTAGATCGCATGATTCGCGCGCGCGCGCGCGCTTACGCGCCGAAACACATTTTTGTACATACACATGCACAGATATATGGGTATGCACATGCTCGCGTACGCTAACTTGTACATGTACACGTGGTGTTCGCGCTACTGTCCCCTGGCGTTTCGTGTTTCTTGTTTTTCGTTCCATAATTAGCAGATTTTTCTGGGAGAAACAATAGGGGAAGAAGGTGCCAGTGTATTTTGCACGCAACGCGGTGGCTCGAATACATTTGTCATTCGCGCAACGGTAATCGCGTAACGACGGTTGTTTTTATTTTTACTCGACAGACATTACCTCGTGTTATATCGCGTGAAAAGAGCCGTCGACGCGATTTCAATGGCATACGACATCGTACAATAGGTTTCAGTACCCGAGGAAAACAGAAATGAGGATCACACTATGAACACTTCGTGACACTGTGAATGTTATTAACAGATAACGCAAAACTGCATTGTTTCGAACGCGATAAAACAGTAAGCGCGTTGTTCAACAACAGCGCAAAGTTGTTTTCTTTTTTCATTATTTTACTGAATATGTTGTACTGGATTGCCCAGTACCAGTCACGACAACAGGCAATACGGTCCCCAAAGCATCCTGCTCATCGCTGTCCGTTTAATGGATTGAATCCTACTACACCGTAGGCCATTGAATCTCTCTCAATAGACGGTTTAAGAAACGATGCCTGTCAAGTGGAAGGAAAGCTTCGTATCATTGTCACCGCGCAAAAAAAGGAAAGAAAGAAAACGTATTCAAAACCCTGTCTCGCAGCCAGATAGTATTAAAACATTCTCCCCTTCTATTTCCCTCAAAATACCACGAGTTATCTGAGAAAGCGCCAAGGGTATAACAGCGCGAACACCCTGTTTATACATATATATATATACCCACGTACAGAGAAACAGAGAGATGAGATAGTTTGTCACAGTTCAGCCCAAGGAACATAAAAACATAGTGCTCGATCGGCGGTGCTCCGAATTTCGCTTCGCTACTCTTTACGCGCACACACGTCCGGCTCTGAACGATGATCCTCGTTCCCTTGTATCTCGTGATTAAATTGCGGGATCGAGCGTTCGTATTATCCCACGACGACTCCTCGTCCCGTTTTCCCGTTTCTGCGCCTCGATTAATTTCACCCCGACTTGGTCCAGAGTTTAAGCCGGTCGATGATCGTCGAGGATTCGTCCCTGTCCCGACTCCCTTTTCTTTCGTAACGCCTTACATTCGCCACGGGGGTAAAGCGTCCAACTCGACAATATCGACAACCAGTGCCGCCGTTTCGCCCCGATTAATTGTGGAACAGACCAAGCAGTGGCGAACGTACATGGAAACGGTGCGCGTGTACGCAAAATAAAACGTGGAGGTAGCTCGTGGGTGGATGGACTCGTTCGAGGATCGTTTTCGTTTCTGTTCACCCCTCGAGGACGGTCGTCGCGTGTGGGAATGAGACGGGAGGTATCGTCGGTGATGTATGGTATACGTCTGGGAGTGGAGCGGTTGGCCGCTTCTTGCGGGAGGAGCGAGAGGAGCGAGAGCTGGCAGGTGTGTACAGGTACCGACAGACACAGAATGACTGATCAAGAGGCTGACCAAGGAGTCGTGACTGATCGACTGATCGACTGACCGATCGATCGAACGATTCGACCGATTCGACTGACGAGACTGACATGGCACGGCGACTCCGATCGAGAACACGGTCACAACGTCACAGGCCACCTGCTGGCACACAAACAAACACACGGACAGGTTAGTCACCACCACACACCGGATATGTAGGATTACCCCCGAGCATACGTGCACGGTGACGGGTCGAAAACGGCAGTCATTGTGAACTTTCGCTTTAGAATCTGCCAACTTTTCCGACGTTGAACGACGGTGAACGTTATTCTGATTCCCGATACCCTCGTCGTTCCGCCAACGGGGCTTGAGGCTCGCAAACTTTTTCCCCCCGCGATCTTTTCACGGCAAAGTTCGAGGGGGGGGGGGGGGGGGGGGGTGGAATCGATAATACATTAGAAAAAAGAACAAAAAAAGAGAGAGAAAGAGAGATATAGGGAGAAAAGTAGTGGACGTAACATGAATGGTAAGGAGCAGAGAGTTCGTGCACGAAGTTGCTAAAGTAAATGAGTCGAGCAGGAACACTGTCCGCAAGATCTTACAGATACAACGTCACCGTGCTACGTGCACACAGGTAGTTTGTCGACACGTCGTTAATACGTAGAAGCAACGAAGATCTCCCCCGTGTTACCACAACAATTTTGTACTACGGTATTTCAGTTGGGGGAAGGGCTGCTGTCAATTGACGTTCAACTTCCTTCCCTTATTTAATTAACGTTACCGGATTCCCGTTGCTCCTTTCGCGCAACGGCGGTTCATCGATCCCGTTCAATTCCATAATCGAATAAAGAAACTCACATCGAGTGGAACTTTACAGAGCCTTTCAGACGATGAATTATTTAATGAGAGAGAAGATCGATGAACCGTCGTTAGCAATAATGGCGACCGACGTTCGACGATATCCCAGAAAAAAAAGAACACACGGCGATGTTAGTACTAACAACTAAAGAAGCATCGTAGCGTAAATTAACCATCAAACTTCGAAATATTATTGTCACGATAGAACGTTCCAAGTTCTGTGTGCCCTGCACGAACAATGTAAAAATGATGGACTAACTGTCGCGATAGCAATGCCAAGTATATGGCGGCGTAATCAGAGAATTAAAGAAATTAGTGAGGTAGACTGTTTTTGCGATTGTTTTCATTGCTACCTGGTGCTGGTAGGACAACGAGCATGTGATTATCGACCAAGTACAGAATATATAGGAACATGTATACGTGTGTATAGAAAACGTAATAAATACAACGTACGTGTGCGTACGTATTGGTTTAAAACGATTAGAAGGAAGAGAAGCAAGTCGTAAACAAAAAGTAAAACAAATAAGTAAAAAAAAAAAAAAAAAAAATAAAAATTAAGAACCACAACGACAAAAGTAAGTTTAGTTAAACGTACGAGACTCAACTTGGCGTGAGAAAAAACTCAAAGCGAACTACTTGTATTCTCATATCCTGAGGAGAAAAGCTATACACGGTGAATTTTTGTTAGTGAAACTTCACGTTTACGTAATTTCCACTTTGTGCACAAAAGTTAGCACAGAAAGCTTGATTGGCAGCCGTTTGCAACGATAATGAACTTCGATTACACCACTGACGTAACAAAAGGGCGCTGATGGAGTGGTAATGGACTTTTGAAGAGCAGGCTTGCATTTTCGACAATACCCAAGGACGAGCACTGGTTTCAGAAACGAGCTCGGTCTTTGTTTTTGCCTCATTTCGATGAGGCACGATTAAGCATCGACGTATCTCAGTGGAGTCCTATTTTCATACGTTTATAACTAATTTATTCGCACGTTTCATTGCGCGAGAATAAAGTATTTGCCCTGGAATACTGTACACGAAGAAACACACGATTTTGAGACGCACGTTTCTGCTTGACAAAAATAATGCAGAAAAGTTCGACTATTTACCGCATTGTGCGCGACGTGCGGTTGACTCGAATTCGTTTACTTTCAAAATTTGGTATATGTACAATTTCGAAGTTTCGTAAAACGTTCAAAGTTACGAGAACGATGAAAATGATCCACAAGTTTAGTTAATATATTAGGATACATTGAACATCTCCCTTATGATGCAAATGCTTGGAAACTTTACGATTAGAGTATGCTTGTTAATATCTAAATACATGACATTTAATGATCAAGGTAAAGCGAAGAATACTGAGAAAAAAAAGAAATCAACATTTTGATACATCAAGAAACTAGTATTTAAGTTACATCAATAGACTTAAGAATTCTATGGAACAACCTCGTTGAATTACGTTATAATATTATAATTATTGTTGTTGTACTAGAAGATCGTTGACTGTTTCAATATCTTTCTAGATCCAAACGCAGGGCAAAATTCTGAAATATTCCCATAATACTGAGACAAACTAGAACTAGAGACTAGCTAGATTAATTATCATTAAGATGCCTGCAATATTGGATAACAAAAAATTATATCACAGAATAGTCGTTATTTAGGCAAATGATTACTGTAGATGTAACCCTCTTGTACCATCCTATTTTGTACTGTGCATAGAAACGCTTTGTATATGATAGCACTGGGAAGTAGTAAATTCTTCAGACTACAATTGTCGGTAGGCAGTGTTGCGTTTGAATAAAAATCAATGATAATTGAAGCATAATCGTCATATCATTTTCAATAACAAACCCTACTACACCTAGTCTCATCGTGTGTTCTCCTTGTACAGAATCAATGGCGGCAGTACTTAGAAACTTCTCAGTCTGGAAACTGCACGTACGTTAAAAAAAAAACAATTCTCAACAGTCTGGACGTTAATTGAACACATACATACGCCGCAACATTTTCCAGTTATGCTTTGAGAAGCATTACAATATAATAAGAACAAAACAAAACAGAAAAAAAAACAACGGGAAAGAAAGACAAAGAGTTACTCGTGGATGACTGAATGCCGATAAAAGAATAAGAAATAAGGGACGGAAAGAAGTCGTAGAGTCTCTATTACGCTCGATAAGTATAGAGCATCTATGTCACCTTATAGTTTTCATTCGATCCTAGTACGGGGTGTCAATTTCGAAGAGCGATATGGTCAATAAAAGACACGTATTATCACTATATATACAGATATACAACAGCCGGACGAAGAAAAAAAAAACAGGCATAATCATCTGGATACAAGAATACCAGAATATGCACACAGGTATATGGACGGACTGACAGGTTGGAAATACCTGAAATCGAAGGAAACAAGATATCGTACGAAGCTCGTTCGAACTCGTTTTCAAAAACGATGAAAGTACATGTACAGAACGTTCTTTCTAATTATGTACATCCTATCCGATATAATAAGTCTTCAATATTATCACAGTCTCGTTTCGAAAGTAACTTTACTGTAGGATATCAAACGAAGATTCCTCACTCTCCTCGGTGTATGAACGCGAAAACGAAGAGGAAGAAACGGCACAATCTAAAATCCTTAGTCGACCTTCATAGATAATACTGCTTGACTAGAGATGATTTCGTTCCAATCAACGCCTGTTGTATCCTGGCGAAGTCAAAGGACCTAATCTATTTATCCAGATCGTGGAACATCCGAACAATGAATGTGTGAACAGTGGATATTTTTTGTTTTGTTTTTTGTTTGATTAAGGACACCAAGGTCGTTGTTTCCGAGCCGTGGTATCCGAGAAGTCCTTGGTATCTACCTACGAACGGTGGACGATGTTGGCTAGTATGGTTTCGATGCATCCTTGGATCGTTTCAGCTGGACCTTCAGCCGTTTCATGCCGATCTGGAAGCCGTTCATCGCCTGGATCGCTGCTTGCGCGCTCGCCGCGTTATCGTACGACACGAAACCTGCGAATCATTTGCGAGAATTCATATTTAGGTAATGGTATCCCTTTTGACAGAAATACAGGTAACCCTCGTACACCGCGAGCAGTTTCGATATAACCCGGTCTGGAAGCTTGCCGACTCTTGTCTTATCGCTTTACATAGTTTTGAAAATAGTCAGTAGTGACGAAGTGGTTTATGTGATGACGCTGAATACGACGATCGTAGCAGAATTCCGACCGTCTGGTCGTACGCGTATAAATCAGATCTTTTTGTGACTCTCGCATAACGCGGCTCTTCGATAGAACGAAATATCCGCGTTATACGAGGGTTACCTGTATACAAATATTGTCGAATCATCAAGTTCGCTAATTCCGCTGCCTGCTACGGACAGAACGTTTTAACTATTCGAATTGTTCATGCACGAATTATTGTAAGTATCCGACCGCCTCGATCGAGTTCTTATTCCCAATCGGTGATCATTCACGTTTCTCTGTCGTCGAAATCGTTTGACGAGCGTACAAGAGAAACCTGTACTCGTCGTTCCCAACTTATTTCAACCCTTCTGTCCAACCAGCTTCGCGCGACCACCTGGATATATGCAAGCAACGTGTACCATCGACTATTACTTCATCTCCCACGAGGAAAGAGACGTTCCGCTAGGCAAAGGTTCGTGTAAATATTGTACATCTTACCGAAGCATTTGCTCAGTTGCGTCTGCTTGTCGATGAAAACCTTCGCGGAGATTACGTTCCCAAATGGCAGAAATGTTGATACGAGGTCAGTATCGCTGAACTCCTGCGGTAGATGATAGATAAACAGGTTGCAACCCTCGGGACCTTCGATCTGCTTGTCCGTGTTGGTGAATTTCGCCTTTTGAGCCGCCGCTGCAGCTGCGGCCGCCGCAGCTGTGAACGCCGGGAACCCTAAAAGCGCAAAGTTTATCATCACCGGTTCCTTAATCTATCGCCGATAGATTTAGCTACGCAACGCTTCTTCGCATCCCACGAGATTCGCACTTCACTGAACGCGATACTGACTCGATTGTGGTTCCGGATCATTGAAGGCAGAGAATGGTCGGCTATTAGTCTGATTGTGGTCTCGGATTATCGAAAATACGAAATACATAGTTGGTTCTTGACTAAATTGTGGCTTTGGCTTATTGAAGATACGAAATAGTTGCCTGTTGGTCAGGCTGCGGTTTCGAATTATTATCGAAGGCACTAAACAGTTTGATGCTGGTTTGATTGTATAATAGTTTGGAATTATATCAAGATTGCACGGGAAACAATCGGTGGCTGATTTAGTAGACGGTATTGCGCTGGATTATTTCGTTTTTACATCAATGTATTGTATGAAAAATGCTATTTCTCTTTTTGGAAGTATTATTTTTTTCTTCACAAGGGTTCTTTCCGTCTAACTAAAAAAAACTTCTTTTAAAGAGAAGATAGTATTTAGTGTCGTAGTATTTAAAAAGAATTGTTAGGAAATTATTGAAAGCTTTTGTGCATTGGTTCTGACGTTTGTTAATAATGTAAACTAATTCCAGCGTTCCTCTTAGTGCTTGATATTCCATAGTAAGTATGGTTCCAGTAAAATGTTTTCGAAATATAAAATGTCAACGTGAATGCCGAACATTCTCACTTCATTTACTTAAAACTGATAACAGTCGTTGGCAATGATTCTATTCAATTCAATTCTATTCACTTCTATTCAATTCCATTAAAATATTATGTGAAATGTGTTTCAAATTTTAATTATTTCACTCATTATGTACACTTACTAGTACGCTTAATAAGAAATAAGTGTTTCGAAGAAATTATTGGAAAAGTCAAATATATTGATCACGATTTTTTATATTTCTTCCAATTTTAAGATATATCACTTTACGTACATTCATTAGTTGAGTTAATTTATTTGTATTTACATTGGTGTCGAAAAATCAGTGACATGGACTCGTAAGGATAATGTATGTTTCTATTTGGCAAATATATCTAGCAATCGATATTTGTTCCATGAAGTGATTTAAATTACGTTAGTAAACTTGAGTTTACGCATTCAATCATTTGGGTAGAAATAAAATTTCGTGTTGTACTTTAAGTAATGAAAAGATTAACTTTTATTTGCAGTTTCGCCATACAATTGGGCCTGCACAAATGCATGTGGCAATGGCCCGAGTCGTTTTTATATCTTTCTTTACCTTTAAATGAATTGCGTATCTTGTGAGCTGGGATTTTTATATATGTATGCAGTGGCGGTCAGGTGTTTACGTGCGAGAGGTACCATAATGTGTCAATGTTGTTCATTCACATCCATGAAATGTTGTAATCTATGATATATGTACGGGTTGAAAACAATAGCTGATACATTAGGGAATAAACTGAATGTGTTATATCTTAATCCAGAATATGTAATGCTAGACTGACAAGTTATAAATGAACAAAATTTACATCGATGACTAATATCACGCGTTGTTAATTTATTTAGCGATATATGACGCATGTAAAATGTACATTTTCTGTCATCAACATTATTAATGAATACATATAAAATTGTGCTAAATCTTTGTTTAAAAGGTGAAGCCAAGAAATTCGAAAGAGTTACATACAGAACTTTTAAATATAATGTGATTCTGTTTGAACAATACAGAGTATCGCACATATATAAGTACGAAATTTACGAAATTTCAAGAGTTTCCTTGAACTTGATGAAAAATTGTTTGAAGCGATGAAAATTGATGAAATTGTAAAATCTATGGAAAGAAGTAGAGATGGACATTTGTGAGTGCACCCAATACAATGAATTGGAAAGTAACTAATTCTCAACTGTTTTAAAATATCATCCATCATCTAATCTCGTGGCTGTGTCATCTTTGTATTACCACTTACGATATATGTATAACATTGACCAATATTCTAACAATTCATCGGTTTAATTAATTATTTTTGTTCACTACTTACAGAAGCGCAATACTCTATTAATTATTTATTCACCATCAAACCAAATCTGAATTCAAACTGCACGGCAGTTTTTTCTTTCAATACGATTATAACATAGGGAAAGATTCAAAACCTGACGACTCTGATGCCACACGAAAAAGTATCTATGTATAACACATAATACGTGTCAGTTTTGTGCGAGAAATTAATCGATAGAATAGAAGAATTAAATTTATGATGTGCACGTAAGCACACAACCACCTCTGCAAAAATTTGATACTTGATCACGTGCAAAATCAATTACAAATTGAACGTTGTCCCGCAGCAGACATTACACAGCACTAAGATTTCAGGCATTCTAGTTCGTGTATATGGTTACTCACTATGTAATTCTTTCTTTTCCACGGTCACCGTCCTCTTTCCAATGAGAGCTTTAAGGCGCACAGTTACTTGTTAGAAATAGCACGTTTGCCAGCCATCAGTGCAAGTTAAACGATACTATTTTACCATTTAATATCAAGATATTATCTTGAACAGAGATGAACAAGCTATTTGCGATATGACGGCTTACCTGCGTACTGTTGTAAACTGGAGTAGGCATTGCTCAAGGAGTCTTGCAATCCGTTCAAAGGCGTCCCCGTTAAGGAATTGAGCGCTAAAGACGTCACAGGACTGAGACTACCGCCGGTGGACCCTTGAAAATTAAAATCCACAAAATCATTAAATTTCCCTTGATATAATATTTCATTGAATTTACAGAACTGAGCTCTTGTCAGCCGGCTAACGATATCGTTCGATTTTCTTTTCCAAGAAAATGCTTCCTCATTGACATGCTTCATGCTGTGATATTAAAAAAAAAAAAACAAACAAAAAAGTTACAGGAAATGTTGATTCATCATTGCTCCAAATATTATTATGTTTGTTAATGTCAGTTTGCGCGCACTTTTTTCTAGTTATTAGGTACAGAAGCATTTGGCGAAAATAATACCGCGTTCCAGATATAATTACAATGCAGATGCAATTGTTTGAAGGAAAAGATTTAATTACTGGCAAATTGTTCGCGAAGAACACTTCGGATAGCGCTGTTCAATTGTGCAAGTTCTCTAGGCACGGTGTTAATTGCTGAAAGCCATTATATACTTTATGTACATATTATAATACTACGACGTGCAGACAAAGTACTTATTAAGTTTTGTTGGGAGTGTACTGCAGCTAGTATATTCGTTTGCTGGAGAACGATCTTTCTGAAGGAATTCTATCTATATATTATTATGATAATTATATAGAATGGTTTTTGCAATGCCATCGGTAATGTCTACGAAAAAGTGAACTGCTGGTTGAGCCCAACGTTAATTAGAATTGTACTTTTTTAGTAAGTGGATTGTTTAACTTGAATATTTCCATTAAGGTACACTGTCCTCGTGGACTGTATCAATTAATAATATATGCTAGATTACTCATAATTTACATTTCGAATAGACGAATTTCTTAGCGAAGCTGCGAAATATTTTCAATATCCATAGAAGTAGCCACTATGCATACAGTTTTTATGTTTCTCGCAGTTGAAATTTAGTTCGCCCAAATTTGAAAGTCGTGCAAAGAAATTTGAATAATCACTTATATAATAGCGTCAAATTTTACGTAACATCTCCAGCAATCGCATGCGTACTATCGGAGAAATAATTATCGATGATTAAGCCAAACGTCATTTACGTCACCAACAATACCACCGATCGCCGTTGGCAACTTGTTACATGAACTGTTACCAAAGACGATAACTATATAGAGCTCACCAAATTATTTTTTAAACGGAACAGAATACCACGGAGGACTGCATATTAATATCCAGGGCGACGTTTCACTATTTTACAATATCGAATGTTGCAGAACGACACGATCAAAGTAAAACATAATAAGAACATATTTGGGCAAACATTGGGTGAGCTTCGTTTCATCGATTAAACAGCCAACAGCGATCATAACTCGAATTAGTGTATGGGGACGTGTAGGGAAATGAAAATGGCGACATAGACGAGTGAATGCCATACAGTGATAAGAAAGTGACAGAGAAGAATGAGCAGGAAAGAATTGATGAGTCATAACAAACGAGTCGTTAAGAACGTGTCATACAGCTCCAATGAACTCTTCTCACCTGTGTTTCCGGTCTTTCCAAGAAGGACAGCTACGCACGAAAAAAAAAATGTGCACATTAAAACGCTGACGTGCGTTCGCATGAAAAGAAAAAAAGAAAGAAAGAAATAGACACGCGATACAATTTCTTTTCCAAACGAAACGAATTATCTCGACGATCGATTACGTGTAATAAAACACCGAATCTGTCTGATTCTTGCGGCACCTTTGTTGCTAGGATGAAGACATTGATTAGACAGATTTTCTTCGGACTTCATTTGTTCAATTTAGTCAGTTTTACCGAGGGAACATTTCATTACGAACTATTGCAAAGAAATAATATTAAGTGCAAGCAATTTCTGCAAATTGTATCGCCGTGATTTACGTTAACTACGAGCAATTGTACAAATCAGTAGATTCCCCCTTTACGATTTCGAATGTCGTATCGACGTTGCGAATCGAATGACTCACGTTTAAATAGAATACCATTGATTGCTGCAGCAGAAACAGCGGGTGAAATTTTGAAAGAAAGGAAAGATATTTCTGAACGAAGTAGGAAAACCCTGTTACAAGTACATGAATCGTATATCCCGGGTGTACGATTAACAACATTTTGGTGACGTAATTTTCTGAATATTTGGCGATTCAATCTCGCAGCGTTAATCAGTATCACGGAGACAGCGATTTTGCTTCCCTTCAGCAGTAATCGCCTGGTGAACTTGGTGCGTTGCGAGCAAATGCGGTGAATCCAGTAACATTGAAATCAAAATGTTCGGAGTAGGAATAGGCGATATTCGAGGTGCACAGAGATACGTGATTGAACGAACACGTTTTACGTATTATATACGTGCGTTTGTGTGAACAAAATTGGTCATGCGTGTGTACGAAAGACGCATAGTTTGCGAGTACGCGTTAATATATTGATTTGACATAAGGAAATCTAAGGAATTGGAGTATTTAATTCTTTGCCTTAATAATTTCTCCTATGAGTTATGAACGATTTAAATTGTCTTATACCTATTATGGATTGAAGTCCGAAATAACGAAACGACCTAAATTATGGAGTAAGGATTGTGCTAGATTCAACACGGGGTTCAGGCGATAGCACAGAAAACTGTTCTACGAGCAAATGTATGTTGTGGTTTGAGTTTAAATTTAAATTAGTACTTCCGTATCCGTGAGAGGTTTGTAATTTTGTTTAGGGTCATATTTAATCTTCTAGTTCAAAACCGTGATCGCTATATATTTTACTGCGATAACGTAATCATATTTTTGTTTTTCTTCCTCGTACGATTTCGTTTCCGTTGATCTTTACCGGGTTTACAAATATTTATAATGGGGAGAATTGTTGAACCAACCGTTGAAAATACAGATACGTGAACTGATAACGACGTATTTAATGAGGAACTAGCTCGTGCGCACAAGATAAAATCTGGAAATGTGAATTATTTGTAAATGAGAATAGGTAGGAATTTTTTCGCTTTGCTAGAGAGTACTTCCTTAATACACGCATGCTAATGATCAATTATACATTTATCTACATTGATATAAGAAGTAGAGCACTGCAGTGTAATAAAATGCCTGTATGGTGTAAGTGGTTGTAAGTGGTAACAAAACGACTTGAAAGTATTCCAATTGCAAATTATTCATTTAAAAACGAAGGGCTCTAAACAAGAAAATTGTAACCTGTAACAAGTGGCCAGCCAGGGAAATCCAATATTGCAAATGTCATTTCTTTATTTTATATCTTTGATGTCTTACTAAAGGCGTATGTCAATTATTTAGTACGCACTAACCATTCTAGTACGCGAACTGGAACAGGAAATCCCTGCGAGAATTATATTTCGGGGATTTTGCCTTTCCGCTTCTCATAATTCATACTATCCAAAGATTTCCAGGTAATGTCTTTAGCGTCACTGTTCTTAGTGTGTTGGCGAAGGTGCGCAGAATTTTCGCAAGTAGGGCAAGTACTTTACATCCTTCGAGATAATAATAATTAAAATATAACCAGCTCAAAACAAAGGAGTGGAGACGTTCAATTTGTATAGAGCTTACTACTCCGCAATCTAAATACAATTTGGTCCGATATTTCTTTACGACGTGCACAATGTAAAAAATTCAAACGTTGTCGCGTTTAATTGCACTGCAGGCAGGTACTCCGTACGACCGTTTGCTTAAGCCAATAACGCTACTAACATTTTACCAACAGGATTTTCGGCCTGATCGAAAATGTAAAAAACTTCAAGCATGAATTCGAACGGAGCTTACTTTAAAATTCTCAGGGGATTCTCAGCTGTCGAATGGGAAATCGACAGCGATTGAATATGCATGTATCTATACTTTACATCGTTTCATACACTATATAAAACAAACAAGAATTAACACACACTAAAAAATGCGTCGTATAAAAAAGGAAAACGCAAAACCCAATTCCATATTGCATGATAAAATGACTCGGGGAGGACATCACTTCACAAACATGAACATCGTCCTCGCACACGTATGGCCAACAATGTACATATTCCTAATTAAACACGTATGAATATCAAGTACTGTTACCCGCTATAAGATACGGCACTTCATGAACGTATCTACCGCACAGGTATTTGGGATTCTTCAAGTGAATCAAGTGTACAGATCGTGTTATAAGTAACAGACGGAGCGAGTTAGAACGTCGAACGGGCGAGATTAATTTAGTAATTGTTAATACTATACCAGGCAATGCGACACGTACATAGCGACATACCTGCTGTCGAATTCGCCAGTCCGCTTAACGCTGAAACACAGAACACGTTCACGATATTAACAAGCGGAGTTAGTAACGTGTTTACATATTCAGCACGTAAACTTGGCCGAAATTTACTTAGCCGATACACCGTACGAAATAAGGTACTCGTCGTGCGATATCGGACGGAACATGAACGTTATTGCAATTGCTTGACGTGCTGTGACGATCGACCTCGATCGCAGGTAACGGAAGTTACAACGGAAATAGAGGCGGAACAGGGAATCATGGTGTAACCGAAAAATGTAAAGGAACGTTTACTCGAAGGAGAATACAGTACGTACTTAGAATGACGTTTTCTCATGCGACATTTCAGAATAATTTCATTCCAATTACATATCAGGTATAAGATGTGCTCGTGGCTATGTGACACATCGAGCAAAGATTTGTGCGCGTCCACGTGGATATCACCTTGACCAATTTGCAATTACTCGACAGACAAGATTGATCATTACGCTCCGTCGCAATTTATTGTAATACCAGCGCTGGATAAGCCAAGTGAATTATTCAAATACGTCTGCTTTCCGGTCACACCAGGATTTCTCATGAATTTTGTACAGGGGAAGAAAATGATTAATTGGGGTGCGCCTTTAATTCTACCGTGACCGTTGTTACGTGTCAATTTTGTAGTTCTAGAGAAGGACTTTTATCCGATCTGACTTTTATCCGATCTGACTTTTATCCTGGAAAACTTCTGCGAGTTTGATTCATTCTATTTTTGCTTATTTTCATGCAGTTCTGGAATATTTGCGATTTGTCTGGCTATTTTTCGTTGTGGTTGCAACCCGGAATCCCGTAGTATTGGAAATAATGAAAAGGTAATTTGTAAATTGCACCATGTACAATTTAAATGGGGAACGGTTATGCGAAAGTGTCTGGCTTGCATGCAAATGCGAAACAATAATGAATATTCGTTGGCTTAGATATTTTAATACGACGCTAAAATTATAATTAATATATGATTACCTTAAAACAAGCAGCATACGAAATATTATCTGATTGATTTTTACGAGAATAAGAAAATAAAAATGGTAATGATAATCATATAGCAATATAGTGTAGTAACACAAATGAATCGATCTTTTAAGCTGCTTCTAATACAGTACTCAAATTAACAATTTTCATATGTAAACTCTATTTAGCCATTTAATTCGATTCTTCTTTTCATTACTTTCAAGCATTTCTTTTGACAGCTTTTCAACATTGCTTATTATTGCATTCGTGTTGCATGAAGCACCAATTACGGCATGCAACCACAAACGGAATTGAAGCAATTGTACTCATTCCTGCATTACAAACAGATAAAGAACTGTGTTCTTCCAACAGTAATTAACGAAAAAAAACGTTTCATCGTTCTTTACCTCATTCGAACAACTAAATAATTAAATTCGCTGCGGCTGACAGAAGTTAAAAATTTAATAGTAAATAACGAAACGAAACATTGGTCGAATTTACCGCGCTGCAAATCCGCAGAAATGTCAAACAACACAAAATTCAAAGCCCACAAGAAATCATACGACGTATATCAAAGACAGAACAAAAACTAAAAACATCCTTTGAAATCAGCAATTTTTACAACGTACATTGAACGGCCCCCGGACGTAAATCACGGACAAATGAATATGCGCATGTACAACACGGGAGAAATTCGTGTGGGACGGGTTGCAATGTCTGAGTAATAGATAAAATATTAATCAACGTCTTGCAAATACATGTAAAATATTCCACCAAATGCATAGTGCGATCACGAGAGGATTCATTCTCACGATTGTCATCATGCTGTTATTGTTAATATGCGACCTGACGTGTTTCAAGCGAACCTTTTCTGTAAAACAACGAAATTTTCAGGCGTATGCATATTAAATTTTCGTTTATGCCTACATAGCTAGGTCGGGAGGCAATACAATACACACCTGTATAATAACAATAAAAATAATCGTGATAATAATAATAATAATAAAGACAATAGTAATAATAGTCGTAAATAATAATAAATTTAGTCTATGCTTTATGTGCTTGTGTGGGAAGTACTCGTTACTCACTGTTTGGCGACACCTGAAGGTTCCCGTTTCCGCCTGTCATAGCAGCCAGGGTGACCAGGTTCTGCATACTCATCGGCGACACTCCTGCGTTCGCTAGAACGTGCACAATCGAACACATACAGAACAATTAGATTGGAAATTATACACGCGCACAGCGGCACGATATTTTATTATGCAATTCTTGCAATCAATGCAGTCGGTGATATTGTCAGGAAGTTAAGTTCTCGGTCTGTGTTATTACCTCTGGCAGTTGTTTGAAGAAGGAAGTGAACGCGAACAATGAACAGTTTGAAGCGTTGCAAAGAAGTTACATAATGCATAGGATGCACTTTTCATAGGCTCAAATTTCTTGGCAGAAATGAACAAGTATTGTCTGACATGTATCGCGAAATAGTACGTAACATGTACTATTCGTGACATATGTTGTCCCTAATATATAAAGGGTTATTTCTTTATTTGGTTACTCGAAAGTGTTTCAAGGTAATTCGACTGTGAAATCGTAATAGATATTGGAAGACGACAATTGCCTTGCTTATGACAGATATGATACGGCGGTATGCTACGATAAAATTTCTGAATATAACACTCGAAAGTTACGTAAGAGTACAGAGTATTAAATCGAAAAGCGTATCCTCTGTACTCGAGAAATTACTATAGTAAAGCAACAACACGACTTACGAAACAACAAGACTTGCAAAAAACAATTGCGAATTTGAATATTAATACTACGTTTACAGTTATGATCAGAAAATTGTCAGCGCATCGCTTTTTAATGAATAGACACTATTGCGCAACACCTGTACATAATATATGAATAAGTACTGAATAGGTACAAACGCTAGATTTCACATGGCCACTAGTCACAGTCGGCCACGACAATCTATCATCGCATTGGCGTGAATCCCGCGGCCGTTAAACTCGCAATTTTATTATCTGTAAGTATCTAGGAGGAAATATATTGAATAGCTAAACGGGGTTGGGTGTAAAGCTCGCGAAACAAGCAAGGCGACAAATATTGTATCAATAATTTAGAAATGGTGGGAAATAAACGTACATCGGGCGATAAACCGCAAATTTCAACACCGTGGAATAAATTATGAATGTTAATTTAGTATTAAATATGCAGCATGTAGGACGGAGATACAGTGGATTGTGTTATGTGAATTATAGCTGCAATTTGTCCGGGGGCGGGCAAATTTATAAGAATGGCGAAAGAATAGAGAAATTTAGAGTGAAATAAAGTTCTCAAATTTATTGCCGCGAGAACTGATAGCGATAGTGGTTGTATTTATATGAATCCTAGAAATACTAAAGGGGCTTTTCAAACATACAAGTCGCAAAATTTTAAGCAGCTATTTAGTTCCCGTAAAAAATTCTCAAACAATTATTTATTGTCATGTACAAAAGTTCCCGCGATGATAGAAATGCGATACCACATACGCAGAAAGCATTCGAAGAATATAATGCTTTGCCAATCGCGTTTTATGCCAGACGAGTCAGATTCAGAACCCAACTAGTTTCACGTAAGAGCGCTACGTTATAGTATACATAAATACAGTCGCCGCACAATTAATACAGACGCTTAGAATGAACGTGACGAGAGAATATAAAGGAACTAATGAAATTGCAGCTGCAACAAACATATTGCGAAGATGGATTAATCCTAGAACCTTAACCCTTTCATTTCTCTACGTTACTTACACATCCGAGTCACGACTGGGCCGAAAGTAACATGCTACTATCTTAAACAACATTTCACAATTTCGACAAAATTCTTTTCCCATTCTTCCGTGGATACTTCAAGAAACGCTAATTGCACTTTGCGATTTCCATTAAAAGAGCGACAATTAGTTTGAAATATAAATTTAAATGGCAACCTCGGGGTAGCGTTCCAGCGTTAAGAAATCTCCAGACAGGAAGTAATACAATTTCAAAGACGAGCCT
Organism: Nomada fucata; assembly: GCA_948146005.1. NCBI lineage: Eukaryota > Metazoa > Arthropoda > Insecta > Hymenoptera > Apidae > Nomada > Nomada fucata. Next base: position 15,462,760 of record OX411275.1, read on the forward strand.
CCTACCACGGCAATAGTCCAATTCGACTTATTCTTCACGATCAACAGATAATTGTTCACTATTGCCAGTGGTATACGTATATCGGACAATTATCTGCCAATTCGATATCGGTACCGACATTCAGGAAGGCACACAGATTCGCCGCAAAAGTGCCACCCCACCATCCCGTAATCATTTCAAGCGCGCTAACATCCCCCGCGTTGGAAGCTCTGCCGGCCCGAACCGAGTTTAAAGTACAGCGCGTAACGGAATAGTTGCGAGCGAACGTAAAAGATCAAATAAAGAGGGACACCAACCATACTCACCGGCCGTATTGCTCAGAGACGCGAGCGTGGCCAGGCCCTGCAGGTTCGCTGGGTTGATTTCCGGCGGGCTTGGAACTGCGGGTGCAGTTGCGTGCGCAGGGGTGGCTGCACCAAGGCCGAGGTGTTGCTGCAGCAACAACTGATGTTGCACGCTCGAGAGGGCATTCGCGCCGGCACTCGCGGCGACCGGTGTCGCTGCACTCGTCGTCGCCTGAAGTTGTTGCAGCAGCTGAAGGGATGCTGGCGCTAGCGCCGGTGTATCGTTCTGAAAACAAATATCGTTTAGCGGTAACGAATAGCGCTGCACGCGGATGAATGTCTACACGTGGACACTGGAACAATTCGGGAGGGTGTACAGACGGGGGATAAAAGACAATTTGCGAGAATAAAAAATTAACTGCGAGAACCCCTTGTGGGCAGGCGAGCGTCATTTTGCACGCTGACAGGGTGCGGCAAGAATTCCCGGAACTTTTTGCGACATTTTATAAATCCAAATCACTGACGAATCACTAGTGACGACATTTAGCAAACAAGTTGCGTCGGGTGTTCAAAACTGCGTTCTTTTACACCAATACGTTTACCAACGGGTTGCCGCCGACCGTTATTTCACCCCAGGCCCGCCCCGTAGCAACTTCCAGTTGATCGGAGTTAAAAAAAAACTGTTCCTAAAAAATAGCGTTAGTTTCGACCGTGTCATAAATCGGACTTAACGGAACTCACTCTAACTCTCAACACGCAGCTATGTATCTGAAAATCAACAAAACCTTTGAAAGCCACTTCCCAGACCCATATTGAATTTTGTCCTAGACAAAATTCCGGAAACTTTGGCGCACCCTGTGTATGTGTTATTACCTACTGGACTCTTATAATAAAATCTCTTCGTTAGCCGTTCGGTTTGCGACAAAGTCTGTGTTGGCTACAAGAGCTTGTGTCCGTACGCGAAAACTTCCGCGATATCGTTTCCAAATAATGTCGGAATAATCGCCGTCAGGCAAGCTGAGTAGACTAATTCGAAATAAGGACTAATCATCTAAAAAAATTTGTGCCTAAAACGATTTCTAAACCTAAAACTTTTCCCCCCCTTTTGATGAAAAAATACATTGAAATACGCTTCGATTCTAGTCGAACAAAAAGCGCGTGCTATTTTGAAGATTCTAGAGAAATATATTTGCGAGGAAATATTTCATTCTCGATGCAAATGGTGTCTTTGATATCGGGGAAAAAGGTCAGCTAATAAAATATTGAAGGTACAGACGGTCAGGTAATGCGGCGCCATATTGACCCCTGCTATATTCCAAAGATTCGTCTGAATCTGTTGCATCCTTTTCTGGTCTTTTTCCTTCTGCGTGTCTGCAAATTTCACGACCAACGGCGACGAGCATCCCTGAGGAAAAGAAATGCAAAAATATGTTAAATATGCAACGCTTAATATTCATAGTGTATATCCGAAAAATATACGGGGCTGCGCAGAAAGTTGTTGCACCTTTTTGCGGGATAACGTGTTAGGATATACAATGAATTCGTGCAGTGCTTATTTCCCAACGAATTGGTTCCAATAATGTCTTATGTCCCCAATTATATTTCGAGCGTTCTAGTTGGTCTACTCGTCGCGAAAACTGTTCAGGAGCACGCGGAAAATGTAAAAACGTGGAAGTGTCGCTCGCGACATTACACCACCGTCAGAATAAATTTACACTTCCATAGAGATGCACGTGCGCAGCACGAATAGCGTTAATGCCAATTTAAACAGCTGAAATTAGTTGCAGCTTTTCGCTCGTTATACACAGAACAAACTGGAACTTCGATTAACCGGATCGTGATTATACCGATCAATCGGATACCCGTATAAAAGCAGTATAAAACTTTCCGCGGTGAACTCGTACGAAATGAAAATAAAAACCCTGGGCTATTGACAATCAACGTGGAACTCCGGACGAAGGAAATTATTGCAACGATTCACGGAATGGATCACTGCACGAAGCCATAATAATTGATAACGATTGCGAGGTATACGTGGCCCCTTTCATCGCGAACCATAAAGGAGAACACGAAATACGAGGCTGTTTACGTGGATAGTAGGAAGAGCACGAAATCGTGCTAGTTTAGTCGACCACAACGAGCTAGTTCGAAGAACCCTGCAACGGCAAATATTCATGATATCAAAATGGAATTGCTGTCGTAGCCGTGTGCCTTGGCACGATTTGCTTTCACCGGTCGAAATAGTATACTGTATAGGCGCGTACCACGGGGGAAAAGGGGAAGAAACAATTCCGTAGAGTGTGTGGAATTCGTTTTAGAGGGTGCATCGCCATTATACTTGCATCGGATTGCCCGATACTACCGCTGAAACTTTCATGGATTCGGCGGAAATGGAGGGCAAGAAACGGATTAAGGATTAATTGGTAAAAAGGAAGCGGTATTCTATTATAGTTCAGTTCAGATGGATTCAATGGTAAAATTTTAGGGGAACACATTTTACGTACATAAGCAACTACCGACGAAATATCCGAAAGCACTTTGACAGTATTACAAATAAGCCGCGCGGAAAATAAACTGATTACTTAATTCTTTTTGCAATATTTTTAATACTAGCGCCAAAGCGTATAACTGGCGATTAACTTGTCGTATATGAAATTAATTACCCGAATAATTCTGCTCGTCGTTATGAAACGGTGGAAAATTTTCTGATGCTGCCAAATAGTAAATGGTCTATGTTAAATGATATCGCGATTAACTCCATGACAAGCCATGTATGTTAAATAATTCACCATAGTTTCACGCGTTTATAAATACACTTTGCAAGACAGATGTGCTTGTGCTGCTGTTGAGGAAACTTGAAGAAAGTGTATGCAAGCTTACGAATTTTCGATCATACTTATTTGATGAAGTTAGTCAGTTTGATACATTCCAGACTCAAAAATCGAAATTGTTAATAATATCTCACTGATTTGACATTTATATCAGGGAGATTAATAATGGATTAACTTCGCCTCGCCGTATTTCATGTTGGACAAACCGTCAGTATTTAATTTAAAGTTCCAGTTTTATTGGAAAACTGACATTCGCGCCATGCGTTGCGATTCAAAACTCTTAACTGATGGCGTATGTATGTGTATTACTAAAATAGATATACACTCGTTGCTCGATACACTCAGAACCTTCTATATGATTAATGATTGATAATTAACTATTTGCTTTTTAACGATAGCAAATATTCCTGTTTATTGCAACTTTGGCGTGCCTTTATGCAGAAAGAAACGCAACATCTTCTATGTTTAATGAGGGGTACAATTTCAACACGAGTAGAAAGTTTCTTATGACCTCTGTGTTCTCCCATATATTATAATTAACACAAAAATCGAAATTTAACAGGAATGAGCGAGGAAAATAATTAATAACAAAGTAGGCAATACCCCCTGCTTCATAAACACTTTCGCGTACTTCCAGTAAATATAATGTCGATTGGAAATAAAATGATCGATGATTCTAAACTCAAAGCAGCGATTACCGATTAAATTATATTTGATGGTTCGAGCAAGAATACTTCAACTTAGAAAGCATGGTCATCTGGCAATATAATGTGCACTCTATATAATATAATTAATGTATAATATAATGTATATTGCTACACAAAGGAATAAATATCTTGCTATAGGTCCTCCAATAAAAAATAATCCCTTTGCGGCCATAGCATAAAATCCACGCCTGCGACACCACGACAAAGCGAACATATCGATCATTACCTCTGCAGTGAAAGGGAATGAAAAAAAGGGGTACTGAATGCGGAGCAGAGCAGGTACAAAACGACTGTGAATGCGAGTGAGAGAAGAGCCGCTAAAGAAATCTCGTCACGCGTTTCGAATCATCAAAGTGTCAAGCAGCTCCGTAGCTTTTCTTTGCTCGATTTCGGTTAAGCTAAGTTAAATCGGTGTATCATTGGCCTCAAATGAGTGTACAGAGTCACAGTTGCGGATGCACGAACGTTCCTTCGGATTATAATGGCATCGAGCCAATGTGCGACAATCTCGTTGAACCGTTAGAAAAAGAAACGTGCCGAGTGCACTCCAAGGAGCCTTTCGTTTCTTCTTTCATATCGGTACCTAGCTTGTGCCGTCTTGCGTGGCCAATGAATACTCAGGCATTTCTGATTAATTCTGATGAAAGCATTAGTTATACTAATTACTTCGTTGGTTGGCTATCAACGCAGTGTGAAATAATTCATTCGTAATAGCGATTGTCGTAATTTTGTCGAACCTTTTCCTATTTTTTATTCGAAATATAAAGCCTATACTAGTCTTTTCACTACGACTTCCGTATTTCTGGAAACACGGATTTCGCTGGAAAAGAACCGCGTTTTCCATCATTTCGACATTCGAAGCTTGGCACTGTCCCGCAGTCATTCGTCTTAAGCAAACATGAACACAATACGCGGAACGTTAAACCAGCTACAAATCTTTCAAAAACAGTAGAAAATTATTTTACGTCGACCATATTAAACACAGCCATACCTTCATTTACAAATAATTTTGTAACTGTGTTAATTTGTCTAATATTTTTTCTGGCTATTTAAGACTTCTCGTATTTTCAATTTAAGAGCGTCAAATTCAAATCCAAACTCGTACATCGTGATAGAAAATATTATACTTTACGTTTACTAATTAATGCACGAAATACAGAGTTTTAAGCAAATGATGGGCGAACTTTTCGCGTGTTACTTCTTCCTTCGTTGAAAAGGACGAAGTTGTATAATAGGGTACTACTGTCGGAGATTCTTTTCCTCAACGAGACCAACAATGAAAAACGCAGAATGGGGCAACAGTTAAGTAGCACTGATACAGGAGACAATTGTGCTTCGATTTGACTCACCTCCATCGTTTGCGAGTGGTGAAGAGCTTTAATGGCGTTGATGGCGTATTGTTTACTAGCGAAGGTAACGAAGGCACAGGCTTTACTTTTTCCGGTGCTGTCCCTTAGCACCGAGCATTCTTCGATGGCTCCATAGACACTGAACATGTTTCGAACGTCATTTTCCGTGAACTTTTTCGACAGCATGCCAACGAACAACTTGCGTTCTGAAACAAACACGGCGAAATACAAAATTATTTATCGTCTAATTCCGTTTCACTGTAACATTCGAGTAAAAAGAACATTGCATTATGCAAACCATATTTCCTTTGGCCATTCAAACTGCACTGCTGTAATTTTGTGATCGCACAATTTTATCCGAATGCTGATAATAATTTTCATGAATTAAATCGATTAATTTTATTCAAGTATTGTTATTTTAGGCTGACATTAATTTATAACGTTTATAAAATACTGATTATCTGGATTCCGTCTTCAAGTGTTAATATAACTACTGGAACTCCATCGTTTAAGCAATCGTTGTGCAGAATCAAAATATACTGTATTGTGAGATCGTGCCTTCCATATCGCGATGAGGGGGGAACACAGGAATAGAGAAAATCCCTACTTTCATTGTAATGTAACCCTAGATAAAAAATAAATAAACGCGTGCATATATATAAGGTGTTTAAAAAATGGTGTATAGTTCTGTACAACATTGGCACAAAATCACGGGTCTAGGACTATTTTAATATATTGAATTTAAGAATAAGATTGCATAACTATTTCTCCTCTTGGTCGCAATGAACGCACTTTTTTATCTTAGATTAAAAACGAATTCTTAAATGAACGCGAATCGCGAACGGTGTTTCTATTGTACTTTATACTTTCACTACCTGATTTTCTTTTGCTTGCTGCTTTTACTTTCTGGCGCAAAAGTAACTTAGGAAATCCACTCGACGCGCATAGTAACCGTGTTTGTAAAGTACCTTGAGATCTTCCAAAGGGTACGAAAAATTATTTACCCCTGATATTGGTGGAATAAATTCCAATGCAATATTTTTGGAGTAGAAATACCTGAAACCTTACCCATCTTTCCAGTAAACTATAGGTAATATCACATATAGGTAATTGAAAGTATTGTACGAATAGTCTGTTATCAATATTATTTTTCGAATAGAGCAGAATGAAACAATAATTAATGTGGCACATCTTCAATATCCTTGCATGTATTTTGCGCAAACATTAATTCAATCTACAAATTACGTACTTCGATTTACAGCCGACAACGTGGAAACAATTGTGCAATGCGACGGATTGTAGCGTAAATTGTAACGGATAAAATGACGGGGGGAAAAAATACACCTGTGGCGTGTGTTTTGCATATGCAATATCCGCATTGTTAATTAGCACAGCTAATCACTGGAAATATAATTGCTCATGCACAGACGTAACACAGTCGAATTCAACCTTGAATCCATCAGGTAAAACAGTTATCAACTTTAACAAGGTTTTCTGCCGTGAACGGTACAAGCAACGGACAGTTTTTAACGGCATTCGTTTATATTTCGCAGTGAATATACTTCAGAATTAGCGTGCGGCTGGAATTCGGCAATTTGCTCTCCTGAAAAGTTTCGTCAACGTCGAAACGCAGGTAAGAAACAAGCATCAGCAAGGAGAAATTTATGGGACGGTTCTCTTGGGTTAAAGAACACTCTGTAACATCTTCGAAGTAAATTGTGCCACGATGAAATCGTGTTAATTTGCTTAGCGATTTTTGGAGATCGGTCAGCAGAGATTTATCAGTCTGGATCACTGTTCGTGTGGAAATGAAGCAATATTCGAATGCAGTTAGGTAATTGGCTCGTGATGGTCGTGATTCTTAATGGTAATGGGTATTAAATCAAATCGTTTGTTATTCACCTTTCTCGTCATTAATCATTCCGCCCAAATGCAAGAGTACGCACGAACTTCGTTGGCATTACTACAGACCGTTCTAACTGTATTGCCGTTTACTAATTATCGCGCCATCAGTCCACGATATAAATAATAAGCATTTATGTATCACACAGCCGGTTGCCCATGGACCATTGGAGAATGACAGGATGGTGAAGAGAAGCGGAAGTGGCCTCAGTCAATATTTGTTTAGGAACAGGAGGAAAGCTTCGGCTGGAGAAAAGCCGCTTATGTAAATTCAGCGTCGCATAGGATCCTCGTGCAGCGGCGCAAAGTGGGCGGCCTGCAATCTCTGAATATCTCAACCCGTGGCTCTTTTACCCTTCCAGCTTTGTCATCACCTTCATTCACCCATCTTTCCCTCGTGCTCGATCGCCACGATTGCTCGATTGCGCGCATTTTTCGCCAGGTAACGTGCTTTTTAAGCAAAGCTTTTTCAACCAGTCTCCGTCTTACCGCTGTTACCGTCGTTCGAGGAATCAAGTCGACACGAACTACATATGTGCACGTACAACATACCTGCTCGTTGAGTCTACGGTGGGACACGTCGCATCAACAGACTAACATTTATCATGTTGAACTGCGAGATTAAGGCTGGAAAACGTTCGTAAGGGGCTTACGACTAGTTGATAGGTTCTGGCCGCACAAAATGATTCTTAACATTTGAGAACGGCTTCTCCTCGAAGCCACTAAACCCGTGTCATAGGTCCAATAATGCTGGTAATGAAAAGCCGATTATGTAACCCTCCGTGTAGTGTTATGCATCTTGATCACCGGCGTATTACAAGACCCCAACATGTTACGCACACGTGGACGTCCCACTCAACTGGATCACCTCAAATATACCGCTTATTTTTAATGACGGTTAAGTCGCAAACCTTTTTCTCGCTGTTTCTCGGAATTTCGAACTTCCAGTCTGGTGGCTACCTTTTTAAAATAGTTGTACACGTTTCTATACATTATCTTGCAATAGCTGGGATCGAGGCCCAAACAACGATGCATACTCTTCTCTTTCGCAATTTTTTTCTGTAGTTAAAAATAAGCGCGACCGCGAATTTCCCAAAACGCTACCACTCCACGTGACGATTGTCGCTGCAAAGAAAAAAACTGAATCTACAACTTGAAAACTATATTTTCCGCCGCGTTCGAGTCGGCGATAGAACCCAAAAGACTGATTCTCAAGGCGGTGGCTTTACACTGTCAACGTTCCCTAAACGCATCTGGACGACTCGCAGAAATTGCCGGAATGATCCGCACGGAACTCTCGAAAGTAGAGATTGCCGTGAGTCGTGTTACTATCCGCCCGGAATTCAATAAAGAAACCAACCCGGCTAACTCTTCAAACGGTTAATCGCAATCCGATGGACAGGCGATTGGAAATATTTCAACGATTCCCAACAATTTCTCCGTATGATCGGTTTTACAAAATCGTTCACCAGCCCGAAACCGTGTTTGACTCGTTAGCGTCGTCCCCTAGATCGCGTAACGAGCCGTGTTACGTCGACAGCGTCGACCATAGCCAAAGGCTTCGATTCGCAGAGAGAAAGAGAACAAAAAAAAGAAATCGAAGCCGAAGAGAAGGCAGCAGCGAAAGAGGTACAGAGGGAAACGATAGAGGCAACGGTTAGAAGACGAGACGGGAGGAGACGGAACGTGGAAACCCCGCGAATATTCGTCGATTGCGCCCCAAACTCGTCCCCTGGTTAACGATTTAATTACTTTCGTAACCTAACCGTATCAGATTCTCCAGAACGGAACTCCACCGAGATTGAATCTGCACCTATACCTCTTCTGCTGTCCGACCACGAATTATTTCCGGGGAAAAAAATTTCATCCCCTGGCTGACGCGTCTTCCGACCCCATTGTCCAGTGGTATCGGGACACGTGAAAACTGCGGGATTCGCTGGAATGTTTATTAAATACCGAAGACGCCGGACTGCCGCGGTGATCTCACTCGGTTTCGGCCTCCGACGCGTCGATATTGAGAACAGGGGCCAGTCCGGACGATGAGAAGGAGCTTCGAGCTTTGCCCAAACGGGAGGGGTGGACGAATGTGTTGAATACTTGCAGATTGATGAACAGTGGAATGGAGAGGCGGGGGATCGTGGAGAAGTTTGGAAGGCGAGAAGTATGAGATGCTCCGAGGGAATCCATTGGATGATATCGTTGATTTAAGTTAAAAATTTGGGGCACGTTGGGATATCGAGCGAAATAAATACGTTCTTAAGACAGTGGACGACGGACAATGTTTTGCGATAATTGTACTATGCGACGGGCAGCGGTATACGGTATGCTATTAAACATGTAGTAGTGTATTAGTATAGTATACTATTGCATTATAAGTAACCTCAAACACTTCTTGTCTACTTAATTTTTGAAGCAGCCTTGTTTATAATTTCTTTACCATCAATAACGCCAGTTTCCATAAAAACGAGATTTTGCGCATCCTATTGTAGCATTGAAGCCAGAGTGGTTAATGTAATGTTGATTTGTTGTACGAACGCGAACACTGAACAAACGTGCAATATGGGCGAATGATTTACTAGTAGCTGGATGAAAGGAAAAGGTGTACTGTGAGAGAGTTTGGTGGTACTTAGATCGACTTTTTGGCACCGCTCCTGCGCAATGTGCCAATGCCAATTCCATGTTTAAATAATTCAACCAGAATTCCTTTTGTTCACATGTAACGCGCTTGTATTCGTTTCGATTGAGAATAATAATCATTACGCATAGGGGAACGTTCGAATAATGGGCGTACCGATACAAGTACATAATTCCACTGTGATACAGTTTCAACCACCATTCACAGAGAGTTTTTCAATCATTAAATCACTTCAGCAACGAACAATCACACGGGCCGCGAAAATAATTATTATCCAGCCCTTTTATCGACCAAATATTCACAATGGTGGCTCATACAATCGGCGTTTTTCGCCGTGGAACGTAAATACAGGCTTGTTCGCGTATCACATCGCGTATCGATTCAATTTTCCTTCCATTATTCATCGGATCCTTGAACAGCCGTTTCCTCCGGGTTTCGTCCATTCATTTTCCAATTAATTCGCTGCCCACCGTGTGTTTGTAAACGGGATCACACCTCGACACGCTCCACGGTTTTCTTGTTTTCCATTTTTGCGCTTTCCTCCCGATCGATGCCAAGCGTTCGAGCACGAAACCGTGCAAATGTTTGTAAAATCAATTTTGCGCACTATGTACACGGTGTTTGCTCACCTAATTAAATTGCAGGCCGGGTTCGCGTAAACCGTTCTGCATTTCCTGTCGAATAAATTGGGGAAGACTATGATATCGACCACGATCGAACGGCCGCGTAAGAAAAGTTCTGCCACGCTATCACCTTCAAGAGCTGTACACGCGAGTAATTGTTTTCCGCCTTAAGGTTACCAGTTCCGCATAAACAAGTCCGTAAGTAATTGTTACATTGGAACGTTCCATAAGTAATATCGTTCGTGTATACATCCCTGTACAAAAATTATGAGACGCTAGCCCATTTTAACAAATTTTGTTTCAACAACGTGACTCATTGATATTATAGATATATAGTTCTATTGCTGCGTATACTTTGTACGAATATGTTTGTTCAATATTAGTTTACTAGCGGAACAGAACATGTTTAATAGTTGGAACCCTTTTGGGCAATGAAAAGGATATTCAAAGTAATGGAAAATGTATGTGGAATGAACTTCAAACCAAGCTGTGGAACGATTTGCAACAAAGACCGTCTAAATATAAATAGGGTAAATTGTGAAAAATTGTGAAATTGGATTTACGATTCAAGCGATTGAGGAACAATTTCCAAAGTACAATTGTTCAAACATTTGACTCTAATTAACAGAGAGCCAATAAGGATCTGGCGGGACGATTAAAAACGTTCTCCACTCCGTAATACCCGGAATCCAACGAATGTTACCAAAGATTAGATTTGCGTTACTCCTTGTTTCGTATTCGCCGAGCCAGCAGAGTAGCCCTGGCGGAGGAATATTCTTGGTGTCTTACCGGCTCACTTGCCGAGCCCTCACCGTCCTTTGCCAGAATGAGAATTAACTTTGTTAATTCAATTCCCGGCTTGGCCACGTTCAAACTAACTGAATTTCAGCCGTCCTGAACTACTGTGCTGCTAAGCAGGCCGCCTCCCGGCTTATGTGTAATATATCTCTATACCGCGTTTGTGCCAGCTGACCGATTATAATGAACGCCTACAGAATGCACCGGGTCCAACGATCGAATGTTTTATTATATTAAATGCTACAGCGAATAGAATAGATCGGTTAGATCGAGAGCACGTGAGCAAGATAGAGCTTCGGGGACCGCAGAGGAAATTAAATTACATGAGTCTAGTTTTTGTTACAATTACTGTGACAAACGCTTGGCTATAAAAGTGCGCATGATTTTATTGGAAGTACTATAAAGGAAACAGCGACCCATACGGGATATCTACATTCCTGAAAATAATATTAAAATACTCCGTTCGCGTGGACAGAAAAGTGGATCTTGTTCACCGTGTCCGAGGGGTTACAACAGAAGCGGTATAATTTGTTTGGTATATACGTTGGTGTGAGTTACGAGTAACTATGCAGTACACGCAAATGTATTCACGACGCCTTGCTTAATTTTGTCATTTTGCAAGTGCTCAATTTAGAAATTATTGTCTACCAGAAACACTTTGTCCTACGCATTTCCAGCACGTAAATTATCAATCGTTAGAACGTTGCAATATTCTCGTAATATACCAGAATATTTTGCTTATTGCCTTTTTTTGCAAACATTTAGCCAGGCACCTTGATATATATGCACCCACCGACACCGTTCACCAAGCAGGAAAAATTAATTAGAAAACGAAATGCGCTTCACATTATTTTGCGTTCGATTACAAGACTTTAATACGTCCCTCAATCGCCCTATACATACTTCTTCGGCCAGCGATTTAAAAGCAGTTTTCCCCTTCGTACACTCATAAAGACATCGCGCGCATATATTTCTTTAATAAGCGCAGAGCAAGTACGAAAGATCCTACAAACGTTCGACACCCTCGATACAGAAAAGAGAAGAGGTACAATCACCCAAATCTTCCTTAATTTTGCATGCTCTGCAACGGCGTGTATACACGCTCCTCCCTGTCCCAACAAAAGAATCGAGAGATAGGGGAAAAAAAATTCTCCCACATCTCGAGCTCTTTCACCGTCTGGCTCAACCCTAATCCAACTAACATCGCATCAAACATCTTCTGCCGTCAACTCATCCCAATATAACTATGGCCATAAAACAGATGCCGCTAAATGACGCGGGACAAGACGGCGTTTATCCCCGTGGAAGAGAAAAAACGAAAAAAAAAGAGAAGGAAAAAAAATGCTGGACCTTCAGCTCGTGAAATGCGGGAATCTCGTGCTCCTCGGGTGGTAAATCGTCGAATATCTGTTACACGAGCTTAAACGAGCTTACGCGTTCCCGCACGAGGGAGTCACGCTCGTAAACTCTCGCCCTCTCATAATTTATTTTCCCGTGGCACGAGAACACAGGTCAGCACGGCGGAAGAAATTCGCGTTGAACGGCACACCTGCCAACGGCGAGGGTGAAACCGGCCATTAACGCGACGATTGTATAATAATCTCGCGTCTGTCGACTATTTTTAGACGCGCTCGATTTACGACCATTAACCCTTCTCTGTGTCCCTCTCAAGCTTTTCATCAATTCTTCTCCTGTCATTCGTTCCCCGAGTTTTTCTGTCGGTTTCTTTCCGCAATTTCGTCGTTGTTGAACAAATGCGGGCGTATATAAAATTAGATCGTTAGAGCAGAGCCAACAAATCGCTAATACACGCCAAGTTATTTCGTTATATTCGCGTACGTTCATTCCCTCGCAGCAACAGAATAACCACAGCAACGAGCGAAACCCGATGTTCCACGATCTCAAATAATAAAAAAAGGAAAAGAAACCGCGATCGAAGAAAAATTCTACATCTAATTAATGTGCGACACGTCGCGTCTGCCAGGTATCTATATACATATATACCTAGTTACCGTCGTTATGGCCGCAGGTATGCGATTCGTCATTAGTATGTCGCCGACAGTATTCGCAGGAAGTGACGTCAGAGAGTGGCAGCGATTTATACATAGAGGGCCACGAATTCCGATTAGTGAAACGTTTTAGCTACACACCGACGCGACGGCGTGACTGTAAATTTTCTTTTCATAAAGCTGAACGTGACCGGAATCCTCCTGCCCCTTGATTTACCAAGGCAGTTTCCCTTTTTACGAATTCACCGCGAAGGGAATTGTCCTTTCCGCAATACACGAGAAGCGACCTGAAAACTCTTGCCGTCGCGACGCACCAAATTTTAATGAGATTGCGTACGGGGGACTATTGAATTTCCTGCCAATGGGAACGAGCTGTTTTGGTTCGACGAGAAACGGTTGCCGTTTGTTTTCTTTTTGTTTTTACAAAAGTCTTGGGAAATAATTGTCTTATCCTCGATTACGAAACCACCGTGATTAAGTATGGAATAAAGTACAAGGTGCTCGGGACCATGATAAACAGAATGATGAACAGAAATAGTAGTCTAGACAAATGCGAGATTTTATTATCCATGTTTTTCAACTAGCAGACGCATTAGTATCTCGTCCCTTCGAATACTGGTTACTCGAAACGGCAAAATTATAAAATGTCGAACGAAACGATCGACGCATAAGTTGCAAAGAAGTTGTCCAAAGAAACGAGCGGATCCTCAATGAAAGAAGCGATAGAAAGGGCGACGTAAATAACATTTCCACGGTACTAGTATTTATAGCATGGGAGGCAGCATGCCCTGATGGCACGAGGTCCAAGAAGAAAGTAACCCCACGGTGCCACTACCTTTGCAGAAGGTACGCAAAATTTACCAGACAACCGATTGGGAAAGTACATTAGAGGCTGAACAAAGATATGATTGATATTGCGTATCAACTCTCGCACGAAATTTAATTACAACGAATCGTCCTGGCGTTGCAACAAAAAATTCAATTATCCGGTCGTCCTCTAGCCACAGTTGGTACAGATAATCGAATTTCTGCGTTTTCCACGTCGTGTTCTTTCCCCCCAGAAAATATGAAGCGCTTCGACGCAAGCACTTTATACCGCAATTTCGACTAGCGTTTTCATATGCATTTACCCTCCGCCTGTTTGTATAATACCGCGATTCCTACGCCGCGATTACACGACCGTACAACGAATATCTAAAACGGAAGGTCCGCGCAGAGAGACTCCGCGATTCGGCGAATGCGCGAATTCGCGAAGATTTCCCTTGCACCGATTCCAATCATCGATCAACTTCCCTCCCAGCGATTACACCTTCACGCAGCAACAATAATCGAGGCGGTGCGCTACGTCCACGCAGCAACGGGGTTCACGAACCTGTGCAGCCGATTCTGGCGGCTTCAACTTCGCCTCGAATTTCCAACGGGGGAATTCAACGGCTATTTCGACGCGACCTCGCAGCGCATCGTATCAACGCCTCGTTATCATCGCAAAGGGTGAAAGAGTCGCGTGGCCGGACGGGAAATTGATTTTTCATCCTCCTGCGCGCTTTTCTCACGGCAAGCAACATCGATCCGTGCGCCGGTGTCCTATTTTCACGGCGATGCAATAGTCCCCGCAGTTTCGTCCGAATTTCGGTTTAAAGGCGGGCGCGCACGGTTTCGAACGCTGTGTGTCTCCTCGATTCCCTGCCGCCGTTGGCCCGTACACCTCACGAAAGCCCACTTCGTCGTCCGGATTCCAGAATATCTTTCTGGCGACAACGATCGCGCGCTGCCGTGGAATTGGAGCCATAAATTTCTGATCGCGACGACGCGACAACGGGCATCATCCGCCATTGTCGGACGTTATGCACGCTCCGTCTCGTTCGAGAAATAGATATGCTGAGCAGGGAGGAAGGACGGTGCAGGTATGGAGCTTCCTCCTCTGCCCCGCACCCGGGGGACAACCATAAACGGCTGTACGGTGTGTTAATTGGATATTTGTATGGGATCCGGTAGTCTCGACTTCCATCCGGTCGGGGAAGTCCGCCGTAGTGTTCGCTTTATGGCCGCCTCATTGTTTCGCCCGGTTTTATTTGTTGCATTGCTTTGCTTCCTCGGGATACGGCTGCGGAATGATTGCTTTGCTGAGCCGTTTCGCGCGAACTGGATCACATTTATATCTGGGCAATAAGAACTTTGTCGCTGCTGAAATACGGCGTAGATAGTGGGATATCGAGGTGCGGCGACGCACCGTTCTGCCGGTTTTCAGAATTGTCTGAACGCCGGGAATAGTGGTAAATGGTGGCGAACGAATAAATAATAAGTAAACATCTTAATATTAAGAGCTTTGTATGGAAACAATTGACGCTTAAATGGTAAAAGGGTCGTTTCCATCGTAATAGGCAGTGAGCGATACTCCGTTTATACTTTTCAGATATTTAGTTTGTCCAGTTTTGTCTCGCGTGTCACTGTGTTCGTTCGTAGAATGAATTCCTTTATAACTTTTAATCAGAATGTCGCAATCTGTCACTCTGTTTTATTATTATATATGATTCCAAAGTTGGGGTAATCTTGAATAGATTTAAAGAAGGATATTCCTTGAATACTTAAACCGCGCAATGTTCCTGAATTATCTGATTCTAATATTCCGAATTATTAATTATGGAACGATAATACTTATCACAATTATAAGTAATCGTTCAACGGCTACCGCAATCGTCCATATTGGAACAGTAGGCAGAATATCGTGAAACTTCGTTACATACAAGCAGTATATGGAGGGCTCGAAAAGCCAATGAATGCGAGTCAGTCTTCGATAAAGAAGAAAAAAAGAAAATGATAGAACTATTGCAATAGGTACGTCGAAATATAAATCGCGATGCACGGCTAAAATTGAAATTGATGAAAAAGAATATTTCGTCGTAACTGAAAAGAGCAAAAAGACACAACTACGATAAAGATTCAATACACCAAAATAAGTGCCAATAAGCTTCTTCCCACGAAACACATATCGTGCAATGCTCCGTAATGAACATTTTATACTGCACTCGAAACCATCGAGTGATCAAATTTTAAATAATTCCGCACACAGTACAAAAAGCTGACTAACAATGTTTCCAATATATTACTAAACGAACGTGCAACGCAACGAAATATCTCTACGTACGATGGTCCTCGTTATTTTTTTATATAAAACGAAACAGTGCGGGATGGAAAAAAAACCCTGTAAAATAGAAGGTCGATACGGTCTAACGAAATTTTCATCCATTTGAAAGCTTCTCCCTGCCGTGATATAATATAAAAGTGTAACGCGTAGGAATACGACGATTTTAATGAAATTTTTAATTGCCACAGTTCTCGGACTACCGGCATTATAATTATTTCGCCGTCACTTCTATTAATTACAAACGAGCTCTCGCTTGTTCCGATATTTAAGTGCAACGCCCCTCCCGACTGTGTAAGACCTTACCGGAGTTCATTAGTGTCTGCCGGCGAGATTGTGTAATTTCATTACGTTGTAATTTATTATGGTCAACGTCAAATAAACTGCAACGATAAAACACATTGGGATAAAGGTATTTTATAAGCATTACGCTGTTTACTTTAGTAGATATTGTAGATATCGCAGAATCTGAAGCAAGCGGCGTGAAGCATATAAAACACCTTTATCCGAATGAGTTTGATCGTTGCAGTTCATTCGACACAATTTCCCTACTTATATGCTCGTCACCGTATTCATGTATGCGCAATAAATAACTTCTCGGAAGTAACGAATTTCCGGGTCAAAATAAAATTTCACGAATCGATTCGCAGCTTTTTCACGTAGAAGTATTAGGTACCAGAACAAATTCGGGTGATTTTTCTCTCCCGCAATGAATTTACATTGTACGTGTCCTAGCATGTTGAAAAAAAGTGACACGACAATCCCAGTGATATTGGAAATCTTCATACGTGTAGTTTTTGCACGCGGTGCGTATCTTTTTCTCTTTAAATTCGACAAAATAGAAATTTATAACGAAGCAGCGAAATTTAGAATCATTAGACTTCATAAGCTTGAAAGTAGGAAAACGAGAGAAAATTGAGTATGTCGTATTTGAGTTCCTGCGAAGGTGATTCCGTTTGTTAAAGAGAAACAGAGGAATCATTTGGATGATTTTGACACGATAATTAATCGCTATAGAACGTGCATTTAAATCGATGCGAGAGGCACGAGACTATCGATGGAAGCAATATCGCTAAAAAGAAATACAAACGATCCTCAGAATATCGATTCATTCATTCCAATATTCTCGTAGCGGCATGTTTAAGCGAAATTTGGTCTTCGAGTGTTTGCACATCTACTTTTGATGCTCGATCGATTGTATAATAAGTGACAGCACTAAAGCACTTGGTACAGGAATATTCAAGACAAATATAACAAATATAAAGCCAGACCGAAATGCTTCTTATTGGTTTTTTGTCCACGCAATCACACCGAAACTAAAACTGTTTCTACGATTCGCACGAAATTCATACCGTACAATATGATGGCGGTTCCACCACGTGCTTCGTCCATACAGTCCATATTTGTACCCAGGTCTGTGTATTTACAACGCATAAGGGCTTCGATGATCATAACGGAACCCAAAATTCAGGTAAAACCTACGACTTTTATAATTACGAAATCCGTGGGACTCGAAAAAAGTTGGGAAAGAATCGTGGAAACATGAACGGTGATTTCCTTGTTGCGTGAAATTATGCTGGAAAAATGTTCTAATCTTTACGATCCTGTAGCTACTACAAACAAGCAGGAATTTTCCCGGTAGCCGCACACATCCTATCAGATGTGACGTTGGTCTAGCTACATTCGGGGGTGGTCTGCGCAATCGCACTAAGGAATCTTAGCATAATTGGCGACGGGTATTCGAAAAACGGCAGAGAAATATTGATTGCTATCGCAGAACAGGCGTTTCATTGGCAGATAGGAACATTCTTCACGTTAATGGAGATCGGACGGTTGTCGAAGGCTCGTGATATTCCTTTACGCGACAGAAGGCACAATACTATATGCATGTATGTAGATGGAAAATAATGAGGAGGCAGTAGGTGCAGCTTACCAGGCCGGTAAGTAGGTTGCCACGACTCGTCTATGGTATGTGCACCTAGCCGCCCGATGTCACACGGTGTGCGTGCGTCTGTGGAAGGTTGCGACGAGGTACAGAAATATGGAGTCGTTGGGAACCCGTTGGGCCACCATATAGTAATTCGAAATGAGCGAAACGGAAAGAATGCCGGATTCCATGGAAACTTGTGTTCCCGCGAGCGACCCGAACGTTTTGTACCATTTTGCTTCTTTCTGATGTAACTTAATATCGTAGTTACTAAGGGCGTGTATAATGTTTGACAGAAAGGACATCGTGCAATGAAAAATATTGTTTGCCAGTGTTAAAAACGGTAAATGCTTCTTTACAGAGAGGACAAAGTTAGCGGGACAGCGGCGAAAAGTGTGGAAAATTATAAATTAATAGTGATCTTAAAGGGGGCTTCGGACAATTGATAAATTCAACTGAAGGAAACTTCAAATTTTCATTGACGCGGAGTACATTTGAAAACCTTCGACAATATTTACTGTAAATGACTGCATTTCAATTTTCCCTACTTGGAAAGGAATTTCATGAATTTTCATTAAGCTTTTACACTCTGGTACAGTACGTAGCCGTCTGTGTCGCCCTCGTTTCGACACAGTTTTAGGCAGGTGTAATTAAACCCGAGAATGTAACCAGTTCGGTAAAAAGTTATTGCGCGGGTTGTCGCGTGCGTTGCGTAAGAGTGCGCGACGCGAAATATGAAAACGTCCGAGGCGGAAACAGTTGTTCGAGTATTTGATTCTTAGCTCGGGAAACCAGTTTGAAATTTCCTCGTTCACGTTTAACGATTAATGATGTCGCGCGAATCTAGCGATACGTCAATCGCCATTGAGAATAGTACAAAACACTTTCTAGAGAAAGTTGGTTGACATTTTCCAACCGCAGCCTTGGAAACACAAGTATGTACATTAACGAGCGGAATGTCGCGTGGGTTATACGTGGCCCGAGGTAGTGAAATAATCAAAAGTTGAGCCTCTGTGATTCGACACAGGTGTTGTTCTTTCTTTTCTTGCACTTGCAGCAACGGTACTGTTTAATGCAACATTGGCTCGTCCCATCTAATTAAGGCGTTGCTTTCTGTACATCCATTAAATGAGAGTAAACAATTATGTGGCCGATAGTAAAGACTGACGAAATTCAATATGAGAGAAAATTTTTATATTTCTTTCGGAATTTGGACAACAGTGTGCAGTAGAACATTTTCATCTATAATCCTTCATCCCTCTTGGCACGAGGCTTATCTTAGATACCACAGTTCTTAGCTGGGCTTTTCATAATCTTTGATACTGGCTTACGCTGATAATTTGTTCATACACCTCCAATAATATGTTTTTCATCGCCGCGCTTGCATTATTCACTCGAACTCATTATTATTAAACTAATTTCCTTTACCCAACTCACACAACACATCGAATATATTCTTTCGACACGTGCGTTTTAAACGTCTGTTATACATTCCAATGTTCGAGCTACTCTTGCCAACTTTTGATACATCGTCTGAAAGTTCCGATTTGCAATCGATATATACTGATGATCGCGGCGAGAGCTTCATTGGCGCGAACTCCGCATTCAGAAAAACCCCATCACTTATGGAACGACCAAATATTTAGATCGGTGCACGAGTAATTTTCGTTGCCACCTAATGGCTCCGGATTTATTACTCCAGGAGCTTTTCCACATTCCGTACCGCAACATTTATCGGACATAGCTTATTCCGAGTTCCATTGACCGATCAAACATTCTTTGCCTGTGCGTTTTCGACGTGTCGCCGACATTCGCAAATGGATCAAAGATGTTATCGATTCGAAAGTCGTAATATGCTTTCGCCGTAAATGGAGAAATGACGAAACGCGGTGGGCTGCCGTTGGCGATACTTCGGCTGATATTCAGAATTTTGTTATCCGCGTGCACCGATTCAATAGTAGGGTAGGTCCGGGGGAGGGGCGGCAATGAAACAACCGAGAGCGTGTGAACTTATTCGTCAACCGCGCGATTTACACAGCCAGCGAGTCACTTACGAGCGGGAGGTTATCAAAAAGGAGAAAATATGGTTCGAAGACGAATCTGCATTCCTGTGTCGAAATGCACCGTACACGAATGACGCGTGAACAGGTGAATCGCAAGAATTAGAAGCCGCATTTTCCAGGCTCGATGGAAAGCTGTTACTTTTACAGTTAGCTCAGTGTTCCGGAAATGATATTAAATTATACGAAAGGAAGATTTCAAATATTTTCAGAGGCTATTGTATATTTCTATGGTGGATGTATGTACGTGTCATTTATCGGAGAAATGACAACTGCCAGCGTAGGTTTAGAAATATTAATCAGATTTTAAATATCAGTTGATTAGATTAGTGACGTTGTGCAGATTGATGCTTCAGACGAACGCATTTGTACGTATAAATCAAATGAACTGTATGTAGTTTCTGAACCAGTCAACGGATAATTGTATTTTTACTTTTTATCCGAATATATAATTTAACAGAGACTCCGCGCGCCCGTTTGAATTGTAATTTCTAATTTCTAAATCGCATTAAACTTGACACATATAGAAATTGGAACAGAAATAGAAATAGCTTTCGGGTTTCTAATTTGTAGTACGTGTAATTAATATCAACAAGTATTTTTGTAGAATAGTAGGACAATTTCGCGTATGTAAGGAACAAGAAGAACTGTACGTACTTCAATGCAAGAAACGCTATTTGATAACACGAATTTATTGCAGATTTGGGCACTATTATAAAAATAATATGTCGGCCTGATTACGTAATTTTCCCCAACGTGATTACATTCGGCGAATGTGAACAGTCCTCCGTTTCCATTTTTAATGCATTCAAATGCGTTGAAATGTGCGCAATATTTGAAAATAACGTTATATCACTCCCAGATTCATTCGAAGTACATAAATACCAATGCTACTTCCAAATATACATGCGGCTTCCATTCCAAATTTGTCCACCAGTCTACGATTAAATTGAAACCATAAACATCACTTAGCCCCACAGAAATTGTACTCAGAAAACGCAAGTATTCACCGATCGACCTAATATCGTCGATGGCTCGAACCTGTATGTTCAACACCGTATTTCCAAAATGTTCCAAAATGTTGCATAGCGAGAAGCCAGAACGAAATAGTCGGAGGAGCAAAGAAATTCTTCGACCGACGTGAATGAAATATGACAGAAGGGTGATCGCCGCGTCGGAGGCGAGACGACTTAAAAACGCCGCATCGAAGAGGAATAGCGGGAATGTTTAACCAGCAACGGGCGTCTTTGCGATACGTCACTCGACACGGCACACCTGCTGGTTCGAGTGCTCACAATCAGAGTACAGGTTGGGGCCGAGTAAAAAGTCCGCGGCACGACCGGTCTTCCTCTCGTCGACTCGCTTCTCGCACACATTTCTCGCTTTGACGACGAGGAACTGACTTTGAAAGAAAGATAGGCGATGTGTGATGCAATGAGGTAGAACCGGTTGGATGACAACGTATTGAAAAGCGTAAAGGCAAACACTTGGCATGGCTGTTCGCGAAACCGTTGGTTTGGCGATTGACTATTGACGAGTTTGCTTGCTGCTTTGTAGTATTTGTTTTTTTTTTTTTTTTTTTAAATAACACGATGAACACTAGAATTAAATTATACAATGGGTCATTAGTGACTCAACTGATACTCTGAACGGCGGAAAATTACTTGAATCTGTTCCGACAAATTCGAAAGAAGCGACATTTCATAAAAAAAAAAAAACGTTTCGACGTTTCACTTTATGCGTCATGGGGATAGAGTTTTTTTTCGATGCAACGACTCTCTAAATGCACTGCTCGAGACAATCGGGGGATCGCGTATTGAAGCTATCGCGCCTGCCACTGCAGTAAAAAGAAATCTCGTGGCCAGAACTAGCTAGAAGTATTTGCATGTTGTTGTAAACGAAAAAGATTGACCAGTTGACTGCTGTTGCTGTTGAAAAGTAAAATGTATGCAATTAGATCGCTGCTGTACGTGACGTTGCGCCGTATACGCCAGCGAATTTGTCCTGGCACAGAAGCTTTTGTCCCGCACTAAATGTGAAACAGATTATCGATCGCCGAGAAAATATTTGCTGATTGATTCACGACCGTGATAATTCATTCGTAAATGCCTACAAAATGTAATGAAAAATCAACTGACAAGTTTTGTCACCTGGCTGAAGTGATATGTGAAACGGTTCGCAATAACGGCCATCTCATTGTTGCGAGCGGTGCAATACTTCTGAAGGCACGGAGTCTAATATTAGGTTGCAACATACGAAATGTCTGCTTGAAATCTCGTCCATCTTTTAAATAAATACGTTTACATTCGAAATATAAAATATTAAGAAAAGAAATAGATATTAGTACAACGCCATTCCTTTCGCGTGTCTGTTATATGAAACAATATTGGTATTTCCTTTGTTATTTTCCTTCGAACGATACGTAACGACTAAATTTCGGATCATTTTTTGCAGCGAACTCAATCTTCATTGCTGCGCGACCCAAACAGCTCGTAACGTTAACATAGTTTTCGGAGAGGAAAGTTGTAATGAATTGAGCGAACACTATTTGCCGTTGGCTTTCAAACTATTTTGCAATATCAGGTTCAGAGAAAATGAGTTATCTCTGATTTTCTACAATTTTAAAGTTCGCTACAATGAAACTGGTACTAAAAGAGTTAAAGTAATTGATTGGCTCGATTGAAACGGCGGATACTTTGATGGATACAATTAAATTGAGTACATGTGAACAGTGTATCGATTTAATCACAGATATTTTGCGTGTCAAAATCTAGCACTTTTATTATGTCACGATTTTCTTTGGAATTAATTCGTCCCGTTTTTATATATGAAATTAATTCAACGGTAATAAACATGATATGTATGATCAATTCTACGCGGCTCCATTTGAACCGAATCAATTTTATATCGGCGCGCAAGCAAATGAAAAGGACTCGAATTGTTCGATTTAATAGATATACTCCAAAAATATACCGAAGTACATGCGAATTGTGGAAATTGTGGTTTAATCTTATCATTGGGAAATAACTGCGAAGTACATAGAAAAGAGTCCGCCATCATCCATTCCACCCTTATCGTTTCATTAAAACAAAAATAATATCTTTGCCACGCTATTTCTCTACAATTTCTAATAAACAATATAAACTAATACTGATTAATACCGTATTGACAACAGGCAAATTGTGAAAGAAGAAAACATCGTACACCTACCGATCGAACCTGGAAATTTATTTTTCAACGATACTGCGAAACTGACGCGTCGTCGTTGGGGATTGGCGGAAGTAAAAAAAAAATTAATTGTTTTCCAACGGAGGTATTGTCATTCTCGGTCGAGAGTCAGGTTGCGATCGGAAATAAAAAAGGGATCGATTGTCTCTCCCGTTTGCTTTCGAGTCATACTTTTCAGCGTAATAACGCAATTCCTGCTAGAGACCTGAAACTTACACTCGGCTACCTGTTTACGGTAATGTTTCCTTGCGTAACAATATGTCGGGAACGTTGTTTATACGCTGAAATCAGTTCCACTTCGAACGGATGTTCAAGGATATCTGCTGTATTTCATTTCTCTTTCATAACCTCGCGAAACGCATTCAGTTCTAAAGCGTTTCCTGTCGGAGCAAGAGTTCTGACATTACTGGAGGGCAAAGTAGCATTTAATGTTCGAATAAAAGAATTTCATTGTATTATTTGTTGCGTTCATCGCATATTTGTCGAACAATTTATTTGAGCTTCTTTTCACGTATATACGAACGAAATGTACTTTCCGATTTTACCTTGCAGTATGTGCGATCGTATTAATTTTCTTCCCATCCATGGGTACACGCTCGATTTTGTGAGAAACTGTATGGACAACCGCGACACTGATTATCCAAAGGAACAGGGCGATGAAATATTGAGGATCATTAAATGAGTAATAAAAGTGACGTGGAAATTATCCAAAGGATTGAAGGGAGTTCTAACGAAAGAGGCGATAAAAGGGGGTGACGTAAATAACATTCCTACACGTGCGGTAGTATTTATAGCGTCGGAGATGGTACTCGTTGTTCGATGGTGCAGGGTACAAATAGAGGAAGCAATTCAGTCGACTTATTGTAAATAATTTTCAGCGAAATATTTCAATTGACCGTACGCGAATGTTAGGATGGTACACTGGGTGAAGGCAAATGATTGAGACACGTGTACGAGTATCTACAAAAAAAAAAAAAATTCGTGCGAAAGTTTCATTGCAGCGCGAATCGCTGCAATGCTTTACAATATTTGTGTAATTTTACGGTCACTGCTTTCATAGAGTACGCAGCGCACGGGCACGGTTCAAATATTATTGTTCCACGAAATAGACACTCCGCACTTTGTTTTTTAAAAGCATCAGGGAAATATTGACGTTCACAATAAAACACTGGTAGCAACGTGTACGCGTAACAGCATAATAAACTTGATTACTTTGCAAGCCCAGAAAGCATTCGCTAGAACGGGCTAACATTTTGGCGCAACATTGGCCGATAGTGTCGACGATATTGTCACAAATAATGGCTACCAACTAAACTGAGCATTGTCTGTTGAGTTCCGCGAACACTACGGCAAATGATATTAGTACTGCAATTAAATAGAAATTATAACCAATACAGTAGTGCAATAAGTACGGGGAATTACCACATATGAATTACATAGCTTGCATGCAAACAGCACAACAGTCTCATCCCACATATTCAATTATACTTCATCTGCAATGATGTCAGTCAATTCAAAAACCTTTTCATCGTAAACAAATGAACCTTTGGGGCCGTTCTTTGTCGTGCAATTTAGAGAACACTTTTTCACCCCGGTACCCCATTAATTAATCGCAATTAGTCGTGCCTGTTCTTTGAATCCATCGTTTCGCGAATATCGCGAATAAGCTCGAACGAAACGCCAAACGTGGGTTATACCGGGAGGGGTTCGGAAAACACAGAATACATGTGTGGCACAAACTATCTAGGCAAGAAACTCAGCGCATAACGCTCATTATACGAGACAGGAGGAGAATAGAGAGAAGCATCGAGTGGGAGTGCTGCTTCATTCCAGTCGTGTTGAACCACTACTTCATTCAGTTCTATCGCCCCCAGACGCCTATCTCACGCAATAACGGCCCCCATTGATGAAACTCTGAGGTCGGTAAGCGGCTAGCGAACCAGGTCGCAGCCCAACGATTACGGGAGCACGCGTCTCTCGCCGGATTTATGACCCTCGCCAACCTAAGGGTTGTCTCCACCGCCGTTCATTTCTTCTACGCGAACGGCCGATGGTCTCAGCCGCTTCATGGCGATGCCCGATGGAGAGGATGCGGTAATGTTGCAAAATGTATTCCGTATTGTTGGCGACCAGATCCAGACGAGAGTGATGCCAACGATTGCGCCCACAAACTTTACACAATCCTACCTATGAAACCTATGAAACGGTAATTGAATTTCACTCGGTTCCCAGCCCTAATCGTCAATAGAATTCACTCTGAATCACTATTGCATCGACCCTATTACATCTCCGTACAAGACACGAACACTTGAAATCCTGAAATCTGCGTCGTATCGTCGTACTGACATATCAAAACGCGTATTCCTTTCGCAGTTACGCATATTTCGTGGTCTCGTTAAATTGGTTCCACCAAATATACTCCGCATGTACAATGGCAGACGTTGATACAGTAAGGACAGAAAACTTGTCCGGTATGCTATCAAATAGTGTTTCGGAGCATCGAAATTGTAATTTCGGTTAACTTTGGGGAAAATAAGTTTCGAAGCGGTCTAATCTCATTCTGGCTGCTGGACGTTAACGCGGAAATGTCTTCTGGTTTAAAAATGAGATATATATAAATGGCGACGACGATATGCGACGAGGAATACGGTTAAATATTACAGACGTCGCGCAAGAGGAACATTTCGCACTGTTACTGTGTGCGAACGTAGAGCCTCGCCGTTACTAATACAAACTTTGCATCGGGCAATATAGAAACAATTTTTTAGAGCTGCTTGGAAACATATACGCGAACGAAGTCGTCTGTAATACCTAGGTACAGCGGAACGCATTGCGGATGAATGATTTCACGAGCGTCTTGGACGTCGCCAACGTCAACCTAGGGACATATTTATAGTAGTGAGCCGCCCTTACGCGCATTAGTAGTAATTCGGAATAATTTTCTTGCGTCAGCTGTGCATACTTGTACACATACGTATGTATAGGTACATACGTGAGAAGTTCCAACAGTGAACAGCACTGGCACTCAGCTGACACGAATGTCATCGCTTGAAAGTTTAATTTATGACCGCGCTATGTTGGTTTCTTTTATTATGTCTTTGAGCATTTTCAACGTATACGAACAAATTCGGCTGCTTTCGATATTAGTAGGCACACAAAGGTAGGATTTGGTAAAGTAAGAAAGGGTACCTGTCTAACAAATATCTGACGTACTGCGGTCTCTGAAACTATTTAATCTAGCTACAGTTTTTTTTCTTCATTTATTTAGTGCTCATTGAGATCCTTCTTATATTGCAGTCTGCACTTTTATTTATTATTTTATTTCTCTTCAAATCGTTGTCTGTTTGATAATAAGATTGATAAGGAAATAAAGAATGTTAGACTCAACGTATCACTGTCAATTCACCCCCTCATTGTTAAAAATTTGAATTATTTGCTTTGAACGCTTTATCGTTTGTTCAAAAATGAAAATATTTCAATGCACAGCCATCCAATCTGCGGAGATTCTAAATTATCGAATCAATTGAGGCGGATAATACTAGTAACATCGTGACTCAGTTACTTGGAAACACGCAGGCTGAAGTACTTTGTATAACAAGTTCAACTACTGCAACTTCCTTGTTTTATAATACATTGAAAATCCTTGCATGCGCACAAATATGACTACTCTTCTTTTTTTCAATATGTCGAAGAAATGACAGAACTTTTGTCATATAATTCTGGCGAAACGATACGATCGAAATATGGTGTTGATCCTCAGAATGAATGGTGCGCATTTACTTACCACTTGGAAGTAATTAATAATTACACACACATGTGGACCACTCACCTGAAACAGAAAAATAAAATATATGTTAATAAAATCAAGTTGTACGATCTAACTAGGTAAATTCTAACACTATTTACTCGTTCGTCAAACAAGATGAAACAAATACAACCAAATATTGATTATACTTCGATTTTTAATCACTGCAATATTTATTCGATAACTCGAACTTCAATATTATTCTTAACGATTTCCAGTTCTACAAAATTCTTATTACGCAGATATATATTTCTCTTTAATGCAGTGCAATATAGAGCGTGTTCCATTTAACTGGAAACTGTGAAATACCTGGCGAGGGATTAAACTGACGAAAAAAGTATTCTTACAATAGTCGTTTGGTACAAAAGGGAGGTACAAATTCAGATATATTTCGTTAATTTTTCGGTCGGTGTAGTGGTAGAAGAAATATGAAGGTCAAGTTAATTCTTTTAATTGGTACCCGTATTTTTGTATTCTGATTATAGTAGCGTATGCTATGAGAGTATGGTATGCTCACGCGTGTGGCATGAGACACCCCGTAAACATGGCGATCACTTATAATATGCAGCGTGAATCGTCAAAGAAGCTACCGAGGCATCAAAGGTGGGGATAGCCGGAAGCCACTGAGCAACACCTTTTGCCCCTGCGGTCAAAGATAGACGTTACAGCCACGTTGGGTTCGGCTAGCCATATCTGACTCATTCTACTTTTCGCCATTCTGCTGCATGAAATGATATCACGTAATTCGTCCCAGCAAACGCTGTCTTAATACGAATAGACAAATACGGGGTTCCATTTCAAACACTCAAGTTTTCTTTGATATTTCTCTCACCACTACCTCTATCGAAAAATTATATACGACACCTAATGTCGCCCTTCGTGTCGAACAGCTATGTAAGAACATTTTTTTTATAACTTCGGTCTCTCCTACGATATTCCACCGTTTCCATTTAAACGGAACACTCTGTATATAAAAAGCAAAACGAAGCTAGGTAAGTATAAATCCACCACCGTAGAATGTTAGGTATGAGACAATTTGAAACCGGAGAACGCCAAGTGTGTAAGTACATTAACAAAGGAACATGGTATTAGCAACCCAGTAATTTGTATAGACATTAAAAATGAAAAGCATGTTCTCGAGATGCTACAGAATGCCTATGTCAAGTAAATGATCGTGCTGAAATAATAACTGTACTACCTTTTATACCGAGCCTCGCAATATTACATACTCGCAAGAACTGAGCATAGAATGAAAAATGCGAGATTTTGAAAATTTCAAAACCAATTTATTGTTTCCTTCGTATACAGCGATTATGATACACCAGTAAGATAAAAACGTATATTCTTGTCCCACGATTTTCAATTACCTACAAAATACGCAATTCATACCCATTTCACAGCTTTTAATAATTTACTCAACGTGTTCTGCAATCCTTCATCATTTACGTTCATTCAACAATAATAAATATCGTACATTATTCGACTGCGAAGAACCGCCCGAGCTTTCCCTGGATCTAAATAATAAACCAAAGAAATACGAGCTGCCAATAATTAATTGAAGATACGATCAACTGCGCCCGCTGGTGCCAAACGAAACACCGCCGTTAGTTTCAATATTAAATCGAAATCGCGTTCGATCCGGCCCAACGAAATAGTACCGTATCAGCTGAAGCTGCGCCACGTGCAAAACGCAACTTGAATATAATTAATCGTAAGCAATGATTTCTCAACGCGTCCAGTCCGCCTGCAGTCCACGCAGATACGCTGGCCGCAGGAAATCTGAAATATTTCAAAAGGAACGAAGCGACAGTGACAGGTGGAAGGCACCGCCTTGCCTCCCGATTTGCATATGACCTAGTCCGACTAGTCGTGAATGGTAGTCAGCCTCCGGATCAATCTACTCGCCGTTCACAAACAACTCGTTTCAGACTAATTGCGCGCATGTACATTTTATACGCGTACAATGCCATGGAAAAAGATAGGCTAGACGAGAATGTAAAGGAGGCACACTTAATTCGCTGCTCTTGCCGCAATGTTAACCCCCTTGACACTCTGCACGACGTAGGCGGGCGTGTGTGTATACCTTTAGCTGTGGTTACTCGTCTTCAAACATTGCAACGCAGACCAGTTGGGGTGAAAATAATTTGCATACACTTCACAACCTATTACGTATTTGTCAGTCCTGCTAGAGAAAACCTGTTTCAACTGTCGAAATGATTGTTGCGAGCGGGCGATGCAAGTAGCTTGAAGTGAATTAGTTATTTAAACGGGGGCTTTATCCAACAAAATAATTCCATTTCCTTGAGCGTGTGTGAGATCGTGCATCGTGTATGATGGATAAAACAGTGAAAGTGTTAAAGCATCTTAGCCAAACGTAGGGCACGCTCTCATGGTTCCTATACAGGACAAAAGTCCGCAGTAATTCGAAAAACTGAAATCGTAAGAATACTGTAGGTCTACGTTCTCTCGCGTTAAAGTAGACTAGCCGGAAAAGATGGAATTACCTTTCTCGCCATTGACCATCAGATCAGTTGCTTGAACAAGTAGAAATATCTAATTTGCTCTGGGAAAAGGGCAGAGATACCTGACCCGCCCAAGATGCGTTAAGTAAGGCTCGCAACCGATTTAGGGTGGCTGCAAGATGCGACACTCTGGCGACAGCAATCAAAATGAACCCCGATTCCTTTACTCCCCCAAAACCCATCCCGATTTAGTGTGTCAAAGCCCGGAATTCATATGCACTGAGGTCTGTCGAATTTGATGGCCAATTTTCTGACTTCCATCCGCCACTGGAACTATACCTGCTTCATACCGCCGTAGTTATGCGTAGTGAGAATAACTGGGATGATAGCGTCGATGCTGCAAACGCATGTCTACGCCTCGTCGACCTCGTAGAGTGGACAATGGAAAATAATGCGTAATACAATTGACGACTTCGTTTCTGTCGCCCACTGTCCGAGAATGACGTGCTTGCAGCGTGCAGAGGAGCTGTGAACACTAGCCGTGGGGGCCAGCCCGCGTGACGCAAGAAGCTTGCTTCTCGGCTTCGTCCGTGGAATGCGTTTCCCGATGACAATAAACTATTAGTCACTCTGCCATACCGTAGAAAATAACATCCTGAGCGTGGCCGAGGAAACTCTGCGAAGCTATGTGTGCACATAGCTCGTGACACGACGAAAGGGAACGAACTTGATGGTGATGCAGGACGTGCATGAAATGATTCGTGTCGTTTTATTAGAAACGCTGGACTTTTCGAGCAGTACTCGATTACTGCTTAACCATTCTGTGGAACTGGCGAACGGGCCGTAGGTAAGTGATTTTTCCCCCGCCAAAGTGGTTACAGTGTGACATGCTTGCGACGAATAAAACGTAAAATTCAGAATAACGTTTTTAAATGTTCGAGTTTGATGTCTGAAAAGACATTAATGTCTTGAATGTTTCGAAAGCACAATTTTAAGACAGCGAGTGATTACTGAGTGAGCTTTTGTCCGCTTTTTTCGGTGCAAGATTTATTAATGCTGCTTGGGCTAACGCAGTAGACGGTATCGATATAATCTTCCAACGCAGGCTCTGATTTCATTGGTAGCGTTATTCTTAAAGGTAAACTTGTTCCTTAAATTATCGGTGATACACCGTCTTTATGTTATGTTACTTCGTTATTACATATTACCTACTTCTCATTTTGTTTTTTGTCCGCGTTAGACACGTTACTATTGTCGCTGTCAAGTTGTTCGATGTTGAAGTTGACGATTCGTTAAATTTGAAGGAAATCTAATTAAACGTAGTCATCGGGCGAACGATTCTTGTTTAAGGGTTCTTCATCCATATGAAACCGATATTTCATTATAATAAAATCCTCATTTGTACGAAGGTTCGTTTAAAACGAAACAAACTATTTTCTTACAAACAATGCATTCATTGGGAAATTAAAAGCACTTGCTGTCGCAAACCTTTCTCAGTTAAAATCAAGCACCCTTAGCGGGCGCTCTCACGCCGTCTCTCTCTCTTTCTCTCCCCCCATTGAATCAACTACAAAAGCCCCGCCGATTTAATTATTGCCACAAATCATAACACGGAAATCAGTTGCAAATATAATTCAAATTGCCTTGCAAATTTCTGCTACTTTCTAAAGAAGAACCAAAGCTTGTGATCCAGTAGTAATCACACATGGATGATGGCCCACTGTTAATTCATCTGCCATAAAGGCTCATGTTACGCCAAATATCGCCATCCTTTTTCGTATCTGATGTAAACGGATGGTGGATTACGAACAATTGTACAGAACGTGTATGCTCTGATAAGGATCTAATATGTATAATTATTCCCGACTGCAGAAGCTTCATCGGTATATTCATATTTATTCATAACGGGAAGTTTTCTTTTTCAATAAAGCAGAACGTGCGTATCACGAAATGTGATATCGAAACGGTCTACAAAAATTAGAATTTCATGGAGAAATGCGTGGCATAATGTATCATATCCGTAATAATTAATTATTCTGAAAAATATATGTGGGTTTATAATGTATGAATTAAAGGTGCTTTAAAAACGTAATTAATGCATAATATAAAGCTTCTCCTAGCTTATTTGTAAATACAAAGTGCATATTCTCGAACATTCATGCTTCTGAGACGTACACATGTAGGAGGTTGCAGAAATATTTGTACTCGTTCAATTAATGGGTCTAGAAAGTAGGAGAAGAAGGCTTCTTTCTTGTGTACCGATTAGATTCTTAAGTGATTTAATACAAAGAAGACAATTTCTGCATAATGCTCTGAATCTTATTACTTTCTACACACAAAAATTTACGACATACTATTTACTCGAAACCCCGCATAACTGAGTAACTACGGCACTTCTCAAATTTTACTTTTTTCAATGTAATCTCGGTGGTTTTACTAAGAAAAAGAAGACATAAAACTTCCGGTCCGTCCGTGACACCACGCTTTTAAGAGTATCATGCATTGTTCTTCAAAGACGTTTCATGAAGTTTTCTTTTTCCCGGCAAAACCGTTTCATAAATTCTAGGCCATTGTTTTCGACTTGTTAATGTATAAATTTACGAGGCATGAATCATTGAAACGGTCAAGTATTATTAAGTGGTGTGGAAAATTGCCTCGAGAAAATCTATTGAAATGTTTTAGCTGGCTAGAAGATATAATATAAATTATAATAAATATAATAGAAAATATAATAAATAGAAATAGAAAATAGATAGAGACAAAAAGATAATAATTAGAATAGCGTATTCCACTGTGTACGAATTTATACGTGAAATTTTAACATTTCTAAGATTAATGACATTTACTTATTTAATACGAAACGTAAATTTGGAATGAGAAATAGTACAATTGCCTATATTAAATAACCAACTACTAACTGAACCAACGCGAAACATACTTTTGGAATTACACTTTAATTTATCTCACATTTGCATCACAATGTTATAAATGTGCACGTTTTATGGTGTTAAATATTATTTATTACCTTTCGTATAATTTCTACATACTAAGGCATCCCCATAGAAAGCAGCGTTTCCTTTACATTTCAAAGATTTAAAAAGAGCAAACGTTTTGCACTTTAAACGACACCGCAAAAAGTCTAATGAACAGGAATTCGATGAAACAACAGTATCTAACAAAAATAGTAAACGTGCGACAGTGTCCAAGCTTAATTCCCCAATTTTTTTTTCGCCTTCGTCGCATTTAATACGATTGTATGCGTCTTGGCATCGTGACGGGACCGCAACGTTATTACAACACTGTCGAACGGAATGTTCTGTCAAACTTCGTCGAACCAAAGATCATCCAGCTCTGCATTCACAGAAACGCACGAGCTTTCGCAAACTAGCAACCCCCGTCAGGTTTCATCCAAAGTATCCTCAACGCACATTCCACGGGAATGGCACTGCTCACGATCATCGCTATAAATTTTTCCGAATAACACCGTCCGCGCCGCGTGTTCGCGTACCCGACCAAACATTTAATTGGACACGTAGCAAGGAATTACGAAACCAGGAGATCGTTTTACGCGATCCGTATGAAACCTTCAATCTCGCCATTCACGCCACCGCACATCTACAACGATGCTTATATCCGTACATCCGCGGACCGAAATAGCTCGTGCCACAAAGTACCAAGCCGGCTCGCGGGAGATCGACTTACAAATCGCGTTCGCGGAGGGAAATGATGAATTTTCATCGGATAGCGGGAAATCTCCTACCTTTAACGGGACAGAACGCGCGACGTTGTTCTGTTTCCGAGGTCTGCGGAGCGCGCAAAGCGCCCCGTTAATTGACACCTTCGTCACGCGCAAACACGGGCGTTCTGCTTTCTCTTCTCCGCTATCGTCCTGCATACAGGTCGTTGCTGAAAAGTCGGGTAGCTCGTCACGCTCGGCGGCCATCTACATATGCCCCACAAACTGGAATAAATCGCTGAAAAGTCGGGCGGCTCGGTGCGCCGGATTCGTTACCGCCTGGCAGTTCGTGCACGCGAAATTATGAGGGCGTACGATTAGGCTTGCTGTGCCACTGTCCGGACGCTGTACATTGTGCATTAATACGCCGGTTACACGGGGACTGCCAGTGGTCGTAGTTGCTCGAGTCGCGAACGAGGCCCACTTTTGGATTGGGGAATCTGTTAAACTGTCGGGCAAATGTTTGTCAGGCAATACGGGGCGCAAGCGTGCATGTACTTATCACGGTTATTAACACATTTGTCGATATCCTGTCGTTCTTTCGTTCGCAACGGGCCGACGTCTCGTAAAATATTGATGCCGGAATCTGGCAGGCATTTCGCTTCCATAAAAATGCAGGAATCCTTCCACACCCTCGGCCGCTCCAACGCGCTGAGATCGCACAAGAATGTCGCGTTCGACACACTGTGATTGATTATTAGGAGTTTTGTTCGTCCGCTGATGCGGGAGAATTGCTCCTCCACCTTTTCGGGAGTCCCTTCTGGGATGCATATCGAACGAACAAGCCCGAAGTGTTCGACAGTTTGCGATTTGCTTGCCTCGCGAAACAATACGTATACCTGGACGACATAAAAAAACTCGTGCAAATGCATAAAAACGTGGATAACCATACCGAGGATATTTTTCATTCTTTCATCTCTCGAAATTTTTTCATAATTTTGTCATCGATCCTGTCCATCCAGTTTGCCTAAAGAAGTGGCAAATATTTAATGCAACGGGGACAGTTTTTTGGAAAAAATCTTCCGAACGATGTTCGAAACCGCTTGCAAGAGTACGTCCTTCTTTTCGTGTTAATAAAACGTGTTGGCAGACAAATATATGCATGGTGGAATCTTCACGAAGAAGAACAATATGTATACATATATACCAGTTTAGAGGCCAACGACCACTTACGATCAGCTGAGACTGGGTCAGATGCAAATTAGGTGCCAAGACAGTCCATTCTCCTTTCCATCGATCCGCTCCTCCAAGAATCGATTTTTTTTCCACCGACACTTCGCGACGAGGAGTCGAACATTTTATTGTATGCTACACATTTTTAGGCGGCATCTATAATTAGACATTGGCGTGTAACTCGTTCGCGTATATTCCGCTATGCATTTCAATGAACAATTAACGTAAGCGAATGTTCCTCACGTTCTAGTATGCTCGACGCGCAAAGTGACGCCAGCGTGTTGTGCTCGCGAGGACACCTGGCAATTGCGACAAACCGATGAAAATGTTTCCACGACGATTTAAAGAAAACTTTCCATAGATTCCCAAGATAATCAACGGAGACGTATTATCATTCTTCGACGAAACAAGGCACAGAAATTGGTTCAAGACCGATTTCATGGTAAACGAATTGAAACAACGTTGCACGCATTTAATTACGATTCCGCCAATGAGTTTAATCGTGGCGTGAACCTCTTAAAATATAATAGGGAGGGATCGAATCAGATTTGTATCCCATTGAAATGAATCAGAAACGACCGATTTACTATTCGGAACAATGGCCGGGCGTAATGTACGACCGAAGACCGGCAATAAATAGCAAACCATTCACGATCAGCTGAGCGCAACGTTACGTGTAAATCAAGATTCGGCTGCGCCTTCACATCGCCAATTTGCTTCTCGGTTATATTGCGACGGATCTGCAAAAGTCGGTCGTTGAAACCGGCACAGCAGCATTGACCTCGGCCCTTGGCATTCGAGACTGCACTCTCGATGTCGACGATTCGCATCGCGGGCTTTTCAGCTCGTCTCTCGCTATCGAATGAGCGCTGAAATACCATAACGGCGAGAAAACGTTTCTGTCCGAGTAACGCAACAGCAGCGTTGACACGGGCGTTGATTCTTTTCACGTGTATGAACGTGATCGCCGAATCGGCTGATAATAATGTGCCTGCCCGATAACGTATTCAAATGAGAGCACTTCTTAAAAATATTGCGATTCCATTAAATTATGATTTATATTTGCCATAAATCTGAAACGTTTTGCATAAAGGGATCTGGCGTTGTCCAGGTGAGCCACGATATTACGATTTCGAACTTCCTTACGTTTCGCTGTTTTAGTTTAAAGACCTAAATGTGAAAGAGCATCAATTCCTTTATCGGCTGAAGGCATTTTTGTGTCGATCGATATTGTTAAGAACAATAACGTCCCTGACGTTAAAAATCGCAATTAAGTAGCCACCATGTACAGGGTGCGCAAAAGTTCCCGGAATTTTGTTTGGATGTTAAATTGTGTTTTTGCTCAGCCGAATTCGGTATGCAATTCTTTTCCAGAAACTGTCTTTCTGAAATGTTAAAATCAGTACGGCATTATATTAGCAAAAAGTAAAGAACTTGGGGTAAAGATGCGTGGCATCCAAAGATTTTGGGATAAAGATATATAGCCTCCAAATTCGCCGGATTCACATCCGATGCACTAATCCGTTTGGTCTAATACGAAGCAGAAGATGTTCGGAAATCGACAGAAGTCAATTCGTCAATTAAAAGTTCTTTCGAGGCGGGACTGGGATGAAATGAAGGTTGACAGAATGCGCGACCGTCGTCGGCAATTTTTGGAAACGTCTGCGTAAACGTATTACAGTAAAAGGAGGCATATGTGAGCAAATAATGTAACTGTTTTTATTTAATGTTGTTAGCCCTAGTAGAATAAGTGTTAATGATTTGTCGATTACTCGTATTCGCAATATTTCGCGTAAATTATACGTCGCTGAAATGTTTCAAAAAATACCGGGTCCTTTTAAACCAAACGGCCATGAACACCGAACGCCGAGCTTCCGAATAAATATTTAAAACGTTACTCTGAATCCTTAACAAATTGCCGGATATTTGGAATCGCGATCGAAAAACGAAGCTATCAAATATTATGTGTATCAGCATAGAATAACACCGTCGGTCCCAAGCTTACAAAAGCTTTTATTCGAAATACTAATAGACGAATCGAAATTCGAACCGGCAAATACCAAAGTCTCCTACCTATATTCGTTCGCGAGAACTGTGTGCCAGATAAAAACGACGTTCAACTGTTAATCGTTATTCGTTAATCAACAATATTAATCGCAAATATGTGCACACGTAATACGTACAAAATAAGTGCGTGATTCCTGGGAAGAGCAGTGACATTGGACTCTACGGTGGCAATAAATGTCTCTCATAAAACTCGTTCTCCAGTCGGTCCACTGGCACACTGATGTAGCTGGTGTCGCCTCTTCCAAGGTGCTTTAACTTTCTCGCGCTCGTATAGTCGCATTTTTCCGAAAACTGCCCCGGGGCAGCCGGTATTCCGGGATAAGCAAATAGCCCGGTTACCCGAGCTACTAGGTAACGCCAGGGCGACGTCTCTCTTCCTTTACCCGCACGGCCAAGATAAAGCGAGCAACAGATGTTTTATTTTTTACTACTCGACGAATGTTTTATACCGCGATGCACCGCCGCGTCGGAGAAACTTTACGAGTAACTTGTTCGTGGGCGACGATTTTTTCGAGACCCTGCGACAGCAGATTTGGGTCGCGCAAATTGTCGCTGAGTATCGCTAATTTTTCACATCTATTAGCAGGTTGCACAAGCGTAGAAACTGTTCGGCGGTGCTGATTCGTGCTCGTCGCGGGCGAACGGCAATGTTCGAATTTTTCACTCGTCGTTCCGCGAATGGTAAATTACCATTTTTTATTTGAATTAAGATTTTGCGAAAACTGAAATATGTTTGGAAATTTTAGACGTTTTAGAATAGCTTGACTCAACGTAGATATACGTTTTTAAAAGGCGACACCACATGTAGAAGATTAAACGATGGGATTAGGAAACGAGAATACTTTTGACATGTATCGTACTAGTGTCCCGATATTTCTGCATGAACTACTGTTTAGTGAAATGTTTTCTTGATGACCAGTTTGGAGAGAGAGAGAGAGAGAGAGAGAGAGAGAGAGAGAGCGAGAGAGAATTACGCTGTAATATTGACAATTGAATATTTAGTTATTACATGTGGAAGCATTGCTCTTACAAATTTGGAGAACCCGCATAATATCAAATTCATTTTTAAGGTTTTAGAGTATTGTTCCATTATTTTCATTATTTACGGGTCGAGGAAAAGCAGTATGTAGGTATATATATATCTCGTGAAATTCCAAAGCTTGTAAACGTCAATAATTAAAATTCTATCAGTTTTCTTCCTCGTATTTACTTGTACAATAACAATATGAATAAAAATAATCAAATTCAAAGTACGATCATCTACATGGATCGACTAATTTATACGTTAACACACACACGAAATCCAACAGAAACGTCACTTCGATAATCTTCGTGTTAGCACCCTTATGTTAGTACCAAAAATGGCCGAGAATGATTTCAAGCTTAGTTTTGCATAAATTTGTTTTCACAAACCGTGAGTCGACGTAAAATTGTCCAAAGAATCGAGATCTGGAGCGGTTTGGCGATATTTTATCAAGAGCATACAAGAATTATTAAAGGAGATACAGAAATTGGTAACCGGTTGCTAACATAAGTGTTGAACGAACAAAATTTGTCTCCAATTTCGTGAAAAGTAATTTCAACAACCGCGAAACGTTAAATATTTGCAACTACCCAACTATTTACCAAACTTTTCGAATTATTCAGCCGCGACGGACAAATGACGCGAACAACACCACCTTAGGAGGACAATGCGGTCCATTAACGAGGCCAAGTTAGAAGATGTTCCCCCTGATCGTTTGCAAATGTGACTAAGCGCATTACAGGTATGCAGTTTGTCCACTATGTAGACGTATATATGTATGCACAACCACGGTTCAACTTGCGCAACCATTATTGTACGTCACCTGACTTCGTTCTGCTTGCTAAACGTCTTCTGTTGTTTCACAAATTCGTTGTTCACGTTGAACGGTTGCATGCGCAGCACCATTCGCAGGGGAGAACGAAAAACTTCTTAAAAGATTTCATTATGCAAATGAATTTGACTTCGTGAAATCTTTTTTACCTTTCGTTTGTCGGCATGTTTTCGAGGACTTCCTTTGGGCCATTTTCCCTTCGCGTAGCACGCGCGAAGAGAGGGGCACGGAAATATTAAGAACTTCGGAAGGAAAGTACAGCAGTGAGAATAGACGTGTAATGTGAGAGAAGTGAAGAAAGGTGAACATAATTGGAACATACTGATGCGATTTAACAATGGCGAAATGAAGTTCTCACCTATATTAAATTAATAAACTTAGTGAAACTTAGTGAACTTAGTCTTGTCATTTAGCGGCATTGTGCATAACTACCGACGAAGTTTACTTTAAATAGAGAAAGTTAAGCGTCAATCGAGTACGTTTATAATATAATTTATAAAAATTTTAAAAGGCTATGATTGGCTCATTTCGTAGACCTGCCGGATTTATAGTGTTCCTTCGAGCAGCAAAGGAATGGTCGGTATATTAATTGTCCGACACTCCATTTCCACTTCCTCCATCATCGAGGAGCATAATCGAAACAACTGTTTCGTCCCTTCTCTGTATCTGCATATCCCTCGGATTTTCTTTATTGCTCTGCATACCGTTCCTACCTGCCTATCGACTTACCTGACTGGGCTCAAACGCTCATTATGTAACTACCCGGCTTATAAGGAAGTCAAGGATCTTTGAAAGTGTACTTGTTACAGTATGCATACTCTTCCCTTGGCATTCTTTGCGATTTTATCCCCGTTGCACACATTTTCTCTCGTCATCAATTGTTTTACACTGTTCATTCCGGAGGGAATGCTCCCTGACAATACGTGGTCCTCAGAACACTTTAAATTCGTGTTTCCATACTGTTTTTCCTTTTTAAGAGTACGCCGCATTTGTTTACTTATGTGTATTTATATTTGGTCAAAGTTGAAAACAAAAATACATGCTACGCGTAGAGGCAGTTATTTTTATTTTATAAATAACCCAAAAGGGCGATAATTTTTAATATTTATGGTAATTTTGCGACGATTCTTTACCGACACAATGTTCCTTAATGTGTATGCTTGTAAATGATATTGATAAGATTCCGCACTGTGTCCTTGCCACATCAATAAATGTCACGCGAGATTAAATTAAAATGATTTTATATCGATACACTTATCATTTTAATTAAAACTAATTTCGTTACGCCCAATTCTTTCATATCATTATATTTTGTTAATTATCAACACCGAAGATAACGACAGTACACCCGAATAATTCTGTATACACATTTCTTTCACGGGGTTTGCCCGGAAAATTTTACATCAAATTTCGCTTTGCATATGATAAAACTGCGTACTGCAAAGATATTGTTTTGATTCAATTATCCCTCAATATTTATACACAAATGTTTTTAGAAAATGTGACGAATTAATTATTTTACTATTACAAGTAAAGAAATTATATCCAAAGTACAATTTGTAAAGGTAAATAGAAATTTCTCCCGATGATAAATTTTACAAGACTATCGGCTTTTAAACATTAAGTTTCGAAGATTTTTTCAAATTTATTTTCGTACGCAGTTTTTTTTATTTACATAAAATTACATAGCTATGGCAAGTACCAGTTATATAATTTATAAAATATCCCCCACAAAAAATATCAGCAGTGTCACTGATAGGTTGGTGTAACTTGAGAACATAAAATGTACCACAGGAACAATATGTCATACATAGGCTTAATGCTTACGCTGACGTGGCATTCGAGGAACTAAAAAGAATGATTTAAGAACTGACGAGTTCAAACAGTGGTATGTATATCTTTAAAGCTACGTCAAATGAGCTCAGAACATCTTGCATTCAAAGATCCTTTTTTTTTTTTGTAGAATCCATAACAGTCATGAACATTCCCCTGCCAATAATTTATATTTTAAGAAGTGTGGACCTTTGTATGATATTCAACATCATGAGAGGGTAGGTTTTAAATTATTGTTTCATAATTTGTATCAGAAGCTGTACAGGCTGTTCAAGTTTTGTTGCAATGACTAGTATAATTTATTCTTCAGATGAATATGTTACACAAAGATCTGCAATAAATATTTTGTTACAGATTTATATGCAAAAAAATATTGTACGTATTAAACAGGTAATAATAGATTTTCCATTACAGCATACGGAAGATCGACTGTAATTATGTTGTCTGTGTAATTGCATCGTACTTATTACCTGGTAATGTTATCGCGGCATTGATGTTCATATCATTTAATATAATTATTTACTAGTATTAAGTCCTCATTTCGATCCGGATGTTTGACATCATTATTTCGTACGTGTAGTGTTCATCTTATTAAAAATTCCAAACAAGCCTTTTACTACAAAACTTTATGTTAACAATATCGCAGTGTTGGACCTCTGACAGCTATCAGAATAATTATATCAAAGACTCTAATATTTCAATTATTCTAACATCCAGAATTTTCGTTGTATGAAAAATTATCTAGAATATCGTTCAGAATTAAAATGAACTAGAATCATTTTCAAGTTAATTTCCATCCCACCTTAAATTTGCATTCAATACTTATTTTTAAACTTACTTGTTCGTAAAACAAATATCCTGCAAGTTTTAAGTCTTCAAAAATTAAAGAAAAGAAACATGTAATCAATCATTAAACGATACTACATATCACATTAATCTCCCAAAGAATGTTCTCCAGTGCGGGGGACAACAGCAAATACGAAACGTTATCGCGAAACTTTCCAGTTTCTAAATAATTGAGTGGATATCGATAACCGTGGGCCGACAATACTTTGTTTAATTACCCCAGCCGAAGCTATTTCCTGATGATGACTCACTCGACATTCGTGGAGTTCTGAGGGCCGATTAACTGCAATAAATCATCTGACGTTCCGTCGTAACTCGACGCTGCTCGTCTCTACACACTATCAAATCAACCACTCGACGTGTATTCAGTGTTCAGGCTATTTGAAACTCCCCCGATCGGACCAGGCGCTATTGTACGCCAATAGTTTCCAACTTATTGGCCATTTTCTTGGCGTCTATGTACCTTCGTATTATTACAGTTTGGTGCTGGAAGCAATAACGAACGAAGTACATAATTTACATAATTTACATGTTTCATTTCGTGCGAACAAGGAAAGAAGTGTTTTACTTTTCTTCATAACGTAACGGGCTTATTTCAAGTAACTATATTTTATTATACTTACATATGACTTTACATATGTCGATATATTCATATGAATATTCTATATGGAAGGTTGTAATGCAGTATCAGAAAATAATTTGAGACAAGGATATGTACAGGGCGGTGCAAAAGTCTTGGGCGGTCGCGTGACATTTGTCTTATCGATCAACCAATGTTAATGATACTTAATTGTTACCATGGTGTATATTCTAATATTAAGTAATAAATTGTTCTGCACGCGTTTTACCGGAAAATGTAGTGAAAGAAGGGACTTATTGCTCGTTATGGCATGCATCCTGATTCGGTTCTGCGAGCATTTCGGGTAAAAATGTTGACTGCAGATATTTCTGTTGCCGATGTTTCATTTCCGTTTCGCCTTTCGACTTGCAACCATTGTTCTAAGGATTACAATATACCAAATTTTTAACGATCAGTGGTTTACGCGTGGTGTACTCGTGTGGCGTAAAATGATTGATCCGTTTTGAAGTATATTGAAAGATAACAAGTGTAATGGTAAACATATCAGTTGCAGATTGACACCGAATCATTATTTATTATCAGGAAGGGCTTAG
Source organism: Nomada fucata (assembly GCA_948146005.1). Lineage (NCBI taxonomy): Eukaryota > Metazoa > Arthropoda > Insecta > Hymenoptera > Apidae > Nomada > Nomada fucata. The sequence goes on from OX411275.1 coordinate 15,505,206, forward strand.
CCAGTGAAAGATTGCCGAAAAATGTAAATTTTCAAGGACGGCTATTCAGAACGTTATAAAAAGGTTAAATGAAACTGGATCTAATGTAGGTGGTGTAGGACTTTCGCACGGAACTGTATATAATGACAGTATAGCAGCTTTTCAACACATCAAATATACATATGCATGTAATTAAATAAGTAGAAATAGAAAAGAAAACAATGACGAAAAGTTTGGGGAAGAGTTTGAAATAGTAGTTCTCTTTCTTGGAAAATTCGGCACCAATTTATGCGACGACTTAGTATTGTGATTGGAAGATCGTTCTCTTCCTTATTGTGGACTAATGTCACATATACTTTTATACAGACATGATTTTACCTGCGCGTAGTGCAATTAAAAATATTAGTGAGTGCTGATTTGGGCAAGAATAATTGATTTTGGTGCACTATTCGTTCCTACATATTTATGTATCAACATTATAACGAGATTTCTCTCTATCAGTTCTGAGTAAAATAAGGATTTTATATATAATTTCATATAATTTCATTTGTACATTATATCGAAAAACTGGTAGATTGAATTTATTCTTCCGACGATTGGTATGTACAGAAGAAACGATTAATAAGTCCAAAGATTATCCGTGCCAACAACTGCGAATTCTTGAATGGCTGACAAGAATGTGTTACTTACTACATGGTAAAATAGAATTGCATTCACAGAATGATAATATAAAGAAACAATTTCTCGTGCACTATATCTGTATGATAACGGATGCAGAACTTAAACTTGATTGGACTATTCATAACTTCGGTTATCTTTCATCTTTTCTTTACAAAAAAATATTTGACCCAATATTGATGCTATAAATTGAAATGCAAACCTACGATTGTTTAAGCCGACAATAAAAAATATCTATTCGAAATCCATTAGAATTCACTAAAAAAAAGCTCCAATTATTTACGTGTAATAGGCGTGCTACACGTAAGAGCAGAGAGATAAGGGTAGAGTATGTATGTACATTCCTGCTCAAAAGCTTGGTACACCTTTGCATTTTGGTCGTAACAAATATTTTCTTACGTACGCGAATGTTTTCGTCGAAACATGGCACACATACATTAAAATAACATCACAATTAAGTACTGTTTCAATACTATAAAAGAACAATGCTATGAATAAAATATTCATTTACTTAAAAATATGATTGTCCCTTTTGAAATCTTAATACGTTCCAAACTTTTTAGCAAGAGTGTATATAAATATGTGTGTATAATTAGTGTGCCCACATATATCTTCACGTACATCGACCATAAAATCTTTTAATAAGAAGATTTAATCAGCTACGTTGAGGAATTAACGTACTGCTAGAACCACGGCCTTGGTATACCATCTTCGTTATACATACCTCTTCGTTCAAAGATACGTCACGTTTACAATAATATATACCTACGTGCATGACGCATCGTTAGTCGTTCACTTTACGACACAGTCGTATTACACAAAAAGACAAAGTATGAAACGATTTTGCATGCTCTTTTCCTTCGTCAAGCATAACAAGCTGCATTCAATTTATAGATTGAGGCATGTTTCAGGAATTCATTGGTGCGATATTTGTCTCAATTCAGTCTAATCAATTCGTCAACATATTAATCTGGGCAGTGATTGCGATTAATTTTGGGCTAACGCGTGCCGATATATGGTAATACTGAGTCGGATAATGATAATTATATACGCGTGGAATTGCATATTCCATTAACAGCTAGAAAAAGCTGAACTGTAAATACAAATATAGCCTTCTGGTGCAACGTGTATTTTACGCTGGTCGTGCATGACCGATGTGTTATAAAAATTAACTATAAAAGTAAGTTAGCAGAACAAGTTTTTACAGCATAGTCATCCGGCGCTGTTTAATTACGTTACGCGCAAGTAATGCATATCAAGGCGTATTAGTGTGTAATGCGAAAAAAATTTTTTTCCCGTCTACACACGCGAGTATGAGATAAAAAATGTAGAACAGAATGTTTCTGATGTTTTCAGAAATGCGTCAATACCTAGAATGATCGACCATACAAAACGCAGTGAATCCTTAAATCACGTTTGCGTGACGAACGAAAATTGCCTCCCGATAAATTTATCGATAAGATACATGAACTTAGAAAAGCTCTGGTCAGAAGCTTTAGTAGACCATTCGCTATACTTCTAGTTCCCATTGATGTTTATTAATAATTGAGAATAACGCGACATAACTTGATCCGCAGAACAATTGTCAACCAACATCGACGTGTACGTACCAATTTGCTCGAACGCAGCGCTTCTATTTCGCCACAGCCAAATTAGTATGCACGGATGAAAAAAGAATGCGCAAAGAGCTTCAATATCGTGCATTCTTGCACGATACCGTTACGAATGGCTCGAAATATCAGAGAATAAATCAACGCCACCGCGAACGCGTAGAGAGGCGAATAGATTCGAATCCCTGGGCCACTATTGTTCGTTAATGTTGAACCCTTGCCATTGTTGCGATAACTTTTTGCGAACAGACAGACTACAGAAAACTGAAATAGATTAATCTGAAAGGCCTGTGCGTGTGCTATTACATTTCGGCTAAGTAATAGAAATTTTTCCAGCACGACTTTCCTGCAAACAGGAGTTGAAACTGCTCCGCAGACCCGGACTCCCCGCGAAATTGCTTCGTTAACGGTCGAAATGATATCTGCCCACCGAAATTCATCCATCCGAAATCAAACATTGCGACGAGGTTCTACTTCATACAGATACAGTTATCGTTCGACGAACAATCATGACGAAAATGATTTTTCCATACACGGTAAGCAGCCTTTTAACGCGTAATGTTCGTCCGTAAATACATTTAGTAATCAGGTTAAAATAATACGATCTGAAAACAATGAGAAAAATTCATTGACACAATCTGAACGCACTACCGGTGGATGAAATGTCTGTCGCTCAATCGCCATTAATTTCGGGCATCGCGCACATTTCGTTGTCCGACGTCGTCCTCCGACGAAGTTTAAAAGTTTCTTACGGTTAACTGAATATATAATGCGGTTACATAGCGGTCACCGATCACGTACCAATATAGTAATACGGTCATGAACTTAACCCTCATTAAGTGGCGACATTGATGCGACGACGCCCGAGTCCGTGCTCTAATTGTAAGCCCCAGGGCAAGGAAACTTATTGCTTGACTCATTTCGAACGATACAGTTTGCGTATTCCATGCTCTAACTACATGCAAGCCTGGTTCAGATCATTCATGCAAATTCATGCAGTCCTTAACGATGTATGTATTTCTAAAAAAAATCGCCACCAAAATTCCGCTTCTTTTTTTACTGTCCTGCGTATTTTGCGGTAGCACTGAATCGCTTCGATCAACTATACCAATGTACAGTGACGTGCTGTGAATAGATTTCGATCACGAGACCAAGTGGTACACGTGCTATTAAGAAATGAGCTGCCGCAATTATTTATGCATTTAAGAGATAATGCTTCAGAGCGGTCGGTGTTTAACACACTTTTAACACGGAGCTGCTTCAATTATTCATTTTCTGATCACTGTATCGCTGATCTGATGATACCACTCGCGCGATCAATGGATTACGGTACTATGTACAGTTGCAGGCTTATATGTGTTTAAAATACTTCATGCACAGCATTTCGTATCGCTGCAGTTACTCTAATTGACTACTAGTAAAATGACGCGAAGTTGGTTGATTCTGCGCCACAAGTGCTTTGGAAATGCTGAGGATACGAATAACGAATATCGACATATGACGAACCAATTAGACCATATTCCGAGCAAGGAATCCATGTTTCGTTAAAATCAGCAAATATTGGATGAAACTTGCGAAACGGACGTAACCCGACGTAACCAGCGCGTTCAACCTTCGAAATCGTTCGATAAAATTGACGCGTCGTCCTCGAGGCATAGTCTTATTTGGAATTATAATGGCACCGGTACCATACATAGTTAGTAACTTGTGAAACAGTTCGAAACGGTGCTAGCTCGCAATTAGACGTGCGTGAAATCAGAAATGCTTCGCCGTTCATTAATCAGTCTGTATCATTAAACTAAAACTCACGAGTACTTCTCTGCTTGGAATTCTCGTGAGGTACGAGAAGATAGAGCATACATCGCGATGGTATTCGAAACATTCAGGAAAAGAATAATTTGGGAATGGTACGTGTGCCAAGGTGATAACGTATTTGAACACCACCACGTACAAGGTATGAATAATTGTTCTGATGTGAGTTGGACGAGTTCTACAAAAAGCGAAGGGTGGAATTCTAAAGAGTTTTGTAACTCGCACTTCGCTGATTAATCGATTCTAGTAGTTATCGTTTCAGGTTTCATAAACCTCGTCAGCTTGGAATGGTCTGAACTTCCGCCACTGCATTAGTTTTTTTTGACAACGTAAAATATTGTTTTTAATTATTTTTCTAGCCGATCCTTTTTTCCACTTGTATGATCTGTCTTTATGTCTTTCCCTGATTTCCTAGTTTTATTATTATAATATTTTGAAATTTTAATATTATCAACTTGTGAAAGAAAAACTAAAACGTTCTACTCTTTAAGAAGTACGTAAAGTTTCATTCAACCTTTCATATAACTTTCTTCGCCTATTAATATTACTGCTCGTAACTTCAATGACACCCTTGAATAAGTAATAATTATCGATTAAGATAATATTGCATGTTAAAGCGAGTCCTTGGTTACTTCAATAGTACTCATTCTTAATTAAACGAAATAATACCTTCAAATTTCGTTTACAAATTATTGCAAAGCTGGTCTTTTGTTTAGTTCGTTGTAGGTATTAAATAGTTAATGAATCTGTACATGAAGTTCTTGCAATATACTGTTCAGAGTACGTAAAATAATTTTGTACACAAAAGCAAAGTGACCAATGCATATGTACTATACACTCTATCTTGAGATATAAAAAAAATCAGAGGACTGAAAAACAAATATATACCCAAGTACCGATAAATATATGTAATTACAGTCCCTAAATAATGTCCTTACACTTTGAACGATTCTCTTAAAACAGGTCGTAATATTTGAACGCGTAGACCTCATTTTTATATGTACTTCTACGCGAGTTTTAAACATTACCTAGGGACTAGCGAGCTTGTCTTAACTTGGATAATTCTGTTTCTGATCGATTGGCGACCTAGGTTACGTATATTGTGAAGATTATTTGTAGATGCGCTTAGTTAACACTATAATTAGTTGTAACGCAGTCTCGCTGACAGAATTTCATTAAACTTTCAATTTTCTGTGTTCATTCATATTATTGATTTCACTCTGTCTGTCTTCACGCGGTCTGTTGCTGTCCCTAACCCACGCGTTGTTCGAGGGACTACCGTGTATATTTTTCCAAAAATTAGAATCTTACTACTTCCTTAGAAAGTATTTCTAAAAACAATTAAACGTAACAAATGCGTTCGTTTTCGGCAGGTGAATAAAAATGTGCACGTTAACCACTATCATTGAAAGCAGTTGCTCTATCGATTGAAGGAGCCCAGTTGTCTATTATAGTCCCAAGTGTACCTGTTATACAGAGCTTCCAAGCTAACACCTTAATCAATACTAGTAAGTACATTGTATCAGATAATTGTGTTTTTCCATAAGCATGTGCCATTACGATTTTCATTCGGCCGATTATGAGCTTCATAAAACCAGTGTTTTGTAGTATAATATATTATAGTAATAAACTGTCAATAAATTATTAGCCCTTATTGCTCCAATTATCATATGAAATGATATTTACTCGTCAGTGTTTCATCTTCTTAACACCACAAACTCGATTAAATCGTGTTTATAGTTATAAAAGTTATCTGCACAATGATACGACGCTATATGTTACGCATTTTTAATGCCAAATGTAACTGAGCAAACAGTTTTTCAAAATAGCAGCTTGTTTGGAACATATATTAAAAATTATCAACTTTCTCAGTGTTGTTTTCTTACAAATTGTTGTTTCACGTTTGCGAAAATTTGTCAACATAAGCTACAGAATTCTGAGTATCATCTCTCCAATAAAGTTAGAGACGTTACAGTAACAAAACCTGCCACTTACTGGCACTTCAAAGAGTTCTAAAAAGTTCTAAGGAGTTGACGACAAAGTATGGAATGAGAAAGAAAAGATGGCATCCGTCGGTCAAACTCGAATATACCATTATTTTATTAATAGTGATGGCTCAGACAGTATACGCAACGCGGCCGTGTATATTTATGCAGATACGTATTTATTCATTCTATCCAACCAACCACTGTTGAAATGAGTATTCATAATGGCACAATTTGCAACGTATATACTCCTATCACGTTACATACAGTTGACCCTCGAGCAGCGCGAATTTTTTTTCTTGACAAATTTTGGAGATGATCGTTGTTTCGTTTCGAATTAGTTTGTTCAACCTGCCTTTGGTTCTTTTTCGTGTCGAGTGAAATGCCGATTGTTTCGACATTATTTTGAATCAATGTTGTAGGAGTTTCCGCGAAGGAATACCGGTCCGCGATAAAGCGTGAACTTGTGCAACAAGCGAGAACACCAGCAAAGCGATTTTTTTATAAGAATACAGCAATAACACACACAGAATGAAGCTTCCAATCAACAATAGGTTATTACAGTTGAGTCTTTGGAGTAAGACTCTTGGAGTAAGAATATTGGAGTAATTTCGGTCAGACTCGTTCTTCGGCATGAAGCAGTACTATCGAGACAAGAGCACGATTCATAGAAACTGAGAAAGAGCTAATTATTGTTTCGCCTTGTTATAAAGAAGCATTCTTACCTGCGAAACGTTGCAAAATCAAATGTGAAACCAAAACTGATCATCCATCCATACTTTTCGATCCTGAATTTTCTCAAAATTCATCAACACACATGTGGAGATTCCTCGGAAAATTGTATTTATAATTTTGAGTTGAGAATTCTTCGAATTGTTCGTTTCTTTCGTTAATACAGATTCCACGTGGAAACGCAGGATGTATGAAAAAGTAGTGTCAAAAGCTCGACCATGCAGGTCGAATCATTGTAATTAAGAGATCAGCATTACACGCGGTGCGTGAAAGAAACACAAACTGCGTACAAATGTATCTGAAAACCTATTCTACCCCTAATTATTTGTGCAGGCTTCTAAGCTTCAAATAGCTGCGAATTGTGTGCACCTTTTATTGCAACGCAATTATAATACTATGTGCATACTTCAGCCCGTTGAGTGCAGGACACCAAAGTCAAAAAGAGGACACCAAATGTTGCACTTAAAGTACTGAACAGTGAGAATTCAAATGAACATTGATGAAATCCATATCTCACATGGAAATATTACAATTATCGTTTATACCTGCTCGTGAAACGAAAACCATATTTCTTCTGGCCGATTCATGCAGTTAAGACCGATTTTCATAGTTTTTCACGATCGTGCAATTGTACTGCCGCTTCTTTAAACGAGCAAATGAAGTGCGGGCCCGAACTGGACGTGCGCCATGGCGGATTAGAAGCTTAAGAGTGCCTCGTCCTTCATGTTTGCAGGTACATAGTTACTATTTATCGGAATGCAACGCGTTAACGACTATTATACGATTTCGTTAACGGGTTTTCCCTTGGGCTAAACTTTTGACGGGTCGAAGATACAAATTAATTGGTAGTCGGGAATTGACGACGGTATCGCGTTAAAAGGGAATTGCCAGATACTGGAAAAATCTCTGTTTTTGGTAACATTGTAAGGCACTGAACTGTACGTAATGATACGAATCCGGACGAAAGTACATAACTTCACCGTAAATGCGCATTCACGAATAACAAGAAGGAAAGTTATTTCCATGTATAATAATGTGGGAAAGAACGATACGGGATAAAATTGAAATTAATGAAAGTTTAGCAGAACAAAGGCAAGGATATAGTGGTATCGTCGTATGTAATATGTAGTATCAAATCTTTACAAGAAATCTTGATGAGTCTTCATAGAGAATTAACCCTTTGGCCATTGTCGAGTGCATACAGGATGAAACCACGAAACTTGATCAGCTCAGATCGTTCTATTGTTAATGGGCCGATTAAAAACTTTGTTACTTACATATTACGTTATGACGCCTTTCAATTAAAACTTTATGAATAGTATAGTACATTGCTTCTTTATATTTTGGATACTTGTGATAACCTACCGCGATCGATAACATATGAATTTATATTCTTGTTGATAATACATATAGAAGAACAGAAAACTCCGCTTGAATTATGAAATTATATTTTATTTTGTATACCAGGTGCTCTGACCCAAAATACACCTGGATCACACTTGCACGGTTGTTAACACGTTTTATTTACAGGTATTCTGATGCTGGGTCCACACTGGACAGAACTGTGCGCAAACAGAAGTAGCATCGTGTCTACATCCCAGCTCGTGAACATAACGCTAACAAATCACAAGCAGTTACAGACTTGTTCATTGTTTGCGGTCAGTTTGGTGTTGATCTTGCTCGTATACACATTTTACAATTAATAAAAAATGTCTGGGAAAGATTTGCCGCTCGCATCAGCTGTATATTTGGTAATAAAAGGAATGGTGTTGGAAGAAAAATGGGGCGTCGATGTTGACAAAGAAAATTTGTCAGCACATGGAGAAATTGTGGCGAAACAAGTTTGGCGAACAATTTATTAAAAGACGACGTTGGGTTTGAAAACTTGACCAGAATGTCGTACGAGGACTGTGAGAAATTACTTGTCGAAGGATACTTTTTGAATGGCAATTTCTGCTAGGGAAATACCGTGGGTACAGACTGGAACTTGACAGCTCCAGACAGCTAACTGATCCAAATCGTCCTATCTCTTATCTCCTATCTCCTTTGCATAATGACGCACAGCGACCCTCGAATCCTTACAGTCATGAGCTCGGAGTAAATTCGCCCCGAACCTAAATCATTCCTATCGGAGCCCTTTCCATTTCTATTACCTCGCATCCTAGGTTTCCTATTATGCATTGTCTACGGTACGGTCTAAAGGCAATGGAAATTTTTCTGATGTCCCAGGAATTATTCTATTACGACAAAATGTACAATACTATCCGATATGGAGCGACAAAGCCCGTGGAAAGTGCGTGCGCGGTAGAATTTCTTCGTACAAATGTTTCTAACATATTCTGAAAGATTTCATTTTTTCATAATCGATCATCGCAGCAGAAACGTGCATAAAAATGTATAAGACGGAAATTTTTGTAATTAAGCACTCTAAATGCACCAATAATTACGGCTAATTTTAATTAATAATTTGAATGTCAATTTAGCTTGGTGAACAGCAAGACTAACGTAACATTCAATACTACGGAAAATTAACCTAAACCAATGATGTTCACAAGTTTCCCACGATTTGTGATTAACGTATGAATATTATATCACGAGCTGAATATTTACACGGCGTAACAATATTTTCGATGGCTTTCAATTTGTACGTGTCATATTTTTCAAGTTATTCGGCAACGGAAAATTTCCATTCGAAAACTTGGACACTACGAAATACATGAAACCACTGTAGTATTCCATTATTCAATTAGCAAAAGAGCGCAAACGTATATGCAGATCGATAATGCACTGAAGTGATTGAAATTGTTTCCATCCGCATCTTTGTGCCACTATAAAGTCAACCCCCCCCAAATTGTCCAAATCAATTTACCCGCTATTTTAATTGAAAGCATCACGATACCTGGGACAGAATAAGGTGTATTTTGCGGCTGCGGTGCCCAGTAAGCTTGACTGATTGCAGGATAATGACTTTTGGATCCAAGGCTAGGCCCGCTATACTGCTTCCGGCTCTTCATCGCCATCGTCGGTCTTTCCTCCGCGTGCACGGTGCGCGGGAAATTTAAATTACCTCCTCGCTCGCAAACTTATCGTCGATTTGTATTTCAACGACCGTATCACTCGCGATCAGACCCCGCGAGGATCAAACTTCACAAAAACGATATCACTGTAAAAACATTCACCAAGGTCGGCGAACGAACCGCCAAAGTTTCGAGGGGAAAAATAATCTTCCGCATTCGATTTACACACTAAGTACCCGCATACCGATAGAAAATGATAGAGAGTAACGCAGTTTATATAAAATCGGGACCGCGCACAATGACGACACGTCGAGGAACGATCACGGACTAACGTATAGGCGGTTCACTGCGAACGATTCGCCCGCATTCTTATTACGATTGTCACGGGTCCTCTCTCCGATTTTACGATTATTACCTGCAAACGAACTCCGCCTTACGTAATCACGCCGACGACACTTATGCAATGCCCGTGTAGAGCAGCCGTGACAACAACAATCGCCGACAGCGACTGTGACGATGCTTGTTTCTGACACCGGCGACGTATCGACCCGTCCGTTTCGCCTGATCGCCAATGGAAATAAGGCAGCTGGTCTACGCGACGAAAGGTAAATGTTTCTTCCATCGATTCCGGCGGCCGGTCGGCGTATCGATCGATCGGCGCAACAGCGCGCCCCCGCCCGTTTGAATTTAGCGCAGGCCGTCCGCGGTGCAACCTCGATCCCGATGAAACACGTCGGTGTAATGGCCGTGGACAACAAGCCGGCAGCGCGAAGATACCGTGACTCGAGCACTCGAAAATAGATGCCGTCCGCCGTTCCAGGAACGTTTGCCCGCCGTGTCCGTGAACGACGTTGATAAGGCAAGCGAAGCGCGACAATCCTTGCTGCAACGCGCAATTCCCCGCCGCCGATCGAGATTATACCATCGACCGCATCGATCTATCGAATCACACCGGGCCTCGACGTACGGCGTCGCGACGCGACGGCGCGCATATAAAATTTTCACTTGCGCACACGATCGCGGAACTGTCGCGCACGCGTGTCGGGCGATCGCGTGGCCCACGGACCTGGCGACTTTCCTGTGTATACGTTCCACGGGGAAAACGCGACTGTCTCTACCGGTCGCCGTATAAACGAACGGTAGGACTCAGTTCGTCGCTCGACACTCAACAAGTGAGAGAACCGGCGTTCGCCTCAAGCTTCCACCGCCACTCGTCACTTCGTGCTTCTTCGTGTACCCACGACTGTCGTCTCCCTCCCGTAGGCCGCGCTGTGAACCCGCCAACCTATATCGCCACTCTTCTGTTTTCGTTCGTGCCCGCATGCCGTTTCTCTCTCGCGCTCGTTCCACGTTCTTTTTGTACCTTTCCTTCTTTGCCTGCTCCTTTATTTCTTTTTTTTTTATTCCTCTTGCTACCTTCTAGACACATCCCCCACCCGTCTTCCTGGTCTCGTGCACCGAGCGCCGTCGTCGCGTCGTTCAATTTCCGGTTGCGAGACATTGCGCGGCGCGCAGGGAGGTCCGACACATTTCAACTTCCTCTTTCCGTCGCGCAATTTGGCTTTCTTTTTTTCTTCTTCTTTTTCTTCTTCTATTTGGTTAATCGGCGTATCATCGGGGCCCCCTAAGTGATTGATATTTCAATTTCACCGGTCGTTCTTGATACCGCACTAAATTTACTCGGGGCTTTATTGATTCAACTGGTCCGCGCATCGAACGGCTCGAATCTCTCTCTTTCTTTTTCTCTTGCACGTTCGAGGCTGCGTATTTATGAACGTTTAAGGCTATGCAGTTATGATTATATGTAAATATTGCGATAGCTTGGCACGATGCTACGAACGGTTTAACGAAAATTCGAGTGACACCGATATGGTAAACTTATGATAATGCGGTGATACGTACGGGCAATCTATTCGGTGCGATGCATTGATAAGTGTACACCTTATCATTGCTATATTCCATATACTTTCGGAGCAGAATGAATTTATTTCGAAACTTTTAAGTCAACTTTATGTGTTATTTAACGATGTAGTTTCGCGTAAATGCTTTTTTTCAAGTTTACGTTATTTTGTAAATTTGCATAAAGGAATATGTTGAAATAAATGACATTTAACTATTATCGCCTGAGTCACGCTAATCCCCATTTCTGTAGATTTCATGAAACATGCATTCGTTGTTGAAGGTTAGAGTTGCAAATTAATTTTTCCGTATCTCTATTGTGCCGTTTATTGAGTCCTCAATATCAACGAGTCAGTGATTATTAATATGTAGTTCTTTTTGAATTAAACGTGTTAGTTTTTTTAACGCTTCAATGAAGCCTGCTTGTATAATGTCAGGATGTTTGATAATCAAATTAATATTTCGTTATCATTTGTATTCCTATAATTTGGTAAGATAAGATTGTACTAAATTTTTCGTAGAATATATTGCTACATTTCGATCCACTGATATGGCTCCAAAATGTCTTAATCGACGTATATCAATTTACTTATTTTATCAGCACTGGCAATTCGATAAATAATTATTTGAGGCAAAAGAATTTTTCATTTCACACAAGCTCCAATTTGTACCACCAATTTTACGATAGATCGCAGGAAGTATATTGGATTTCGTACGAACCCATTTGAATCCAGTAACAGTAACTCTTAAACGCGCAATGTAAGTCTTCAGTTACGAATCGTTCTTGAATTTCACGCGAACTCAGACATTCTGCATGAAACTCAACAATATTCCACCATAGCTTGTTGATCTCGCGCCCTTTGCAAAATACAGCAATCAAATTCAATTTTTAATAGTACTGTCGCGCTTCCCAATGTCAAGTGAACGACATTATCAATGAAAACCCGGAGGCGTTTAATACAAATATGCGTAGACTTGGTGACGGAAATGATTTACTTTCACGCATGGCGGTTATATCTTCTTAGCCCTAAACCTTCTTAGCCCTTGCTTTTCACGCGTGGCACATTACGAGTTTAGATCGCATCATGTTTTAACTTAATACCCTCCGCGCGTTAAGACGGCTCCACATTATCTGAGGTAAACGGCGCGACTGATTGCGAGCCAACAAATAATCGCGCGACCACAGATTTGCACGCGTGACTCGTTTGGTGCACCGGTGTGAAAGATTCACGAATTGAGGGTGTTTTCGAAATCGCGGCGCAACTAGAATAGAAACGATTCCTCTGCAAAAGTTAATCAAATATATATACATACGCGACTAAATAGTTCAATATGAGACTGTCTTTCCAAGCCGTATTTGAATTAATATTTGTCGCGCACTACGTGTGTACCTTTGTGTACTTTACGTTGCCTTTGTCACACGCCATGCACCATGCGACTGGGATTCAGCTAGCGGTATCTGACCCTTTCGGCTGTACTTTTGGACATTCTGTTGCACAGAACGATATTGCGTTGCGATCGAACCCCGTTTTTCCTATTAGATCTGATTGTGAAGCTCGCGTAACGCGATTTATATAGCGTGACCTTTTTATGAAACGGAATATTCGCGTTATACAACGGTCACCTGTATTGTTTATTAATGGCTTAGATCACTGACGTGGCTGATTTCCACTTTTCCGCGTGTTCTAAAAAGCTTACAAAGACTGATTGATTGAAAAGATTTTCAATGCGAATAACGATTACAATATTAATCTGTTTTATCAGAATATTCCTGCAAGCTGCACGACGAATGCGTAAAAAATCAGCTGCTCTTGAAAATCAACAACATCTCGAAACAACAAGGTAATGAAATAAAAAGAATGTGTCGTTAATATTTCGCACTTGGTGATACTGGTTCTCGAATATATCACGGTTGTTAGAATGCCAATTATTATTAACTTGTCCTTAATCCTTGGCTAGAATCATTTGTATAAATACAAATGATATGACTGACTTATTTAATGATAATTCTGACGCACCTCAGTAAATAGAAAAGACTACGAAAAGAATTCTATGTACATATGGAGATACTTTCAGAAAATTCCTCCTACAAAGTAAGTAAAAGGGGGGAATCGAATTCCAGTATGTCCTTACTCCTTTAAGTAAGAACCATATAAATAGGCACCGACTATTTGTTTTTGTGTGGAGAACCGTGTGTCCCTGCAACCAGTACTACAATATCTCGTTTAAGAATATTTTTGATGGTTTTGACAAAATCTCGCGAAACCACTTACGTTCTCCATTCCTTCCTTACCATCTCAAACAACTAGACACCAAAATATTCTACGCATTTCGTTTGCCCGCACAAGAGCAAACTAAGGTTTAATTGAGGAACATACAATCGAAAATAGTTCGAGTTCGAGAGGGAAATGATTAAAACGAAATTCGTCCCACAGGTTGAAGGGCTCAAATCCAAACTACATTGTCCTCTTTACAATGAATTGTAGAGTGAGCAGACACGATCGTAGATATGTTATTAAGAAAATGCAAAACTGTGATTGTGAAGGCCCCAGATAATCGCGACTCGGTTGTTCGAGGTTCTGCTGTATTTTTATTCTCGCGGAATATCTATACCGTAACGTAATGGCAAGCGAAACAGAAGGGACGGTTTAAAAAACTGCAGATCATAAAAGTTTATATAATATATTATATAAAGTAGCTCGTTAGATTCGTGCCACGGACTTTTATCCGGCGAATGCCTCGTTACTCGACCACTAGGACGAATCACAGCAACGAGTATTTACGATTCATCGTGTTCTCAGCTACGTATCTCGCTCGAGAATTTCTTGTTTTCATTGCACCAGATATTGGCTGCAATGCTGCAACGCCTGCACAATCTGTCCGTGGAAAATAAACGCGTTACGTGCTTTCGGTCGTACTGGACACACCGTGTACCCCATTATTTTGTTTGCGAAAGAATCGGTCTTTTCACTTTGAAACGAGTAAGCGAGAATCTGGTATCTTTAATGAAATGATGTTTCGTACCTTCAAAAAACTGTACAGCGAAATGTTGTTTCGAGCGTTTTTCATTCGTTTATCGATAGATTGAATCCTGTACGAAATTAATTGCACTCGTTTGAGAGATGCTATTATTTATTATTTCGCAGAAGCAAGCCTTCTGTAATATGTCAAGCATTTTGTACGGCTAAAGTAATTTCGAATAAAATTTTGATTAATATTTACGTTGTTTTATGCTGCCCGAGGCAATTATTCGCTTCGGTAACACGCGAAATGGATGCTTTCTATGTCCAGAAAATGTATGGACCACTGTAAAAGCAAATCGCCTTTGTTACATCGGGCAGAGATGAGTAATTCTATTTTGACAGATGTAATTGAGTTAAAACGACAAGCGTCAACGTTGATAAACGATAATTGATACTTGTGATGCGGACAGCACTAATCCGGCGTGGAAAATATATGTACATATGCACATTATACACGTGGCCAGAAATATCATTGTGCTTGTTTACGAGGGAGCTTCGGTGCCAAGGGACACCGACTTCGTGAGTCACGGATACAGTTGATTACAATTTCGTTGTGAATACTTATCTTATTTAAACCGAGATCTTGCTTTAAAACCGCAGGTTTCCTGATAATGAGCCAAAGTCTTTAACGCGAAGAATTTCAGTTACGTTTGAGATAAACGAAGGTGGGGCACGATGTATTAACTTGAACTATGTTACACATTTTCCACTTTTATGCATAACAGTGCACAATTTTCACTACAACGCACATAGGATAATAAGATCTCACAATGCATACTTTAGAAGACCGTGCACTGAGCAAAATAGAATATAATTAATTCTATAATACATTTATATGCACCAAGAAAAATGTTTTTAATCGTAAAAAGCGTGGTTTACCGCGTTTAAAGTGACTTGCGTTGTGCCGCTATAAAGCTGTAATTATACGCCTGAAAGGTTTATAAAATACCGTTGTAATATAATTGAAGAACTATGAAAGAGAAAATATCTTAACTGTTTCATTTTTAACATAACTTGCATCTTTTATCTCACATATTTTTCAAGAAATGTACAATTGAAAACATTTTCATAATACATTTTACTTCGTCCTTCGTACGTTTTTTTTTTCACTCATTTGAGTAATGTGCATCGTGAAACGGACCGTTCTCAATTATTTGTCCTTTCAATAAATGTAAATATGATGAACGTAATGGAACGAATGAAAATGGTCTTTCAGTCTGTTAACACATTTCTGCATTATCTAAAAGTAAATCAATGCCGTTATAACATATAGTGCAAAGTTTTTGTTCAATGTTCTACTTTTGCTATGCTGCTCGCTGTCTGTAGAGTAATATGTAATATTTGGTTGAACTAAATACATATATGTATTTTATACTATAGAAGTAAAAGATTCTATCACAGCGAATGAAATGGCAATCGCAATTTTACTGTACAGGAATTGAAACGTATCGCCCCGTTACATTTTTCTCGATGCAACGATGCAACTATGTTCGTACATCCTCTATACGTCATGTAATAAATTTTTGCAAATTTTTAAACTGCGTCCTGACCACGCTGCTCAGCTCAGAGCATGCATGCTTATAACTATTAACACGTTATTGCTTAGACATTTCGGTCCGTTTGACTCATTCATGGAACTAAATTAAATTATACCAAGTAAACAAATATTTTTAACGAACTACTCGAAATACATACAGTCTGACGCAAGAAATATTCGGACATCGGTATTTCGACTTTCTGATGTTTCAAGTACATGTACAAAAAATGTTCGATTTTATATGCGACGTCTTTTCATTCCGTCAAGTATTACTCCGTTTATCGTTGGCTTCAATTAAATCACAGTTACTGAACCATTTTATAAATATGTGCTCGTTGTAAGGAAAATATAATTTCGGTCTAAACGGTATGGTAAATAAAGCACGTTGCACGCTCTACGCGTTAAATATACTCGAACAAGCCTCACAATGTGTACCCACGGTTCTGGGCCACGGCTTTTCGCGAAAACATCGATAAATCGATCATCGTTTCTGTTTTTAGTTCCCCGCGTAGTAGGTTACTTTGAAAATCCATTTTCCTCGGTGAAAAATCTGCCGTTGAAGCGCGATGTGCGCAGCTGCTCGGTAAATTGACGTTCATTAATAAATTATCGTGCCGGGAAGGTCCGTCGCAGGAGATGAATTTCGACGGCCACGAATCGAGTTTTGTTAAAAGGACGACATTCAAACGTTTCAGATAGAACAATAATCAGAGTTTGATGGTAGTTAGTTGGTATCTGTTTAGATATTACCCGTATCGATATGTAAACGACCAAGGGAAGACGCTATTTAAAATAACTGAGAATTAGATAAGTATTGTGTGTAGGTTTTATTGCATTCGGCAATAATAGTGGTATCTGCTCCAAGCGTTTGTACAAACACAGCTGACTAATTATAACTCTATCAACATGCGTGTATTTACTTGCGTATGCTTGGCGATCCGTCGGTGATCGATTTGGAAGAAGCATTTACATGTCGTCAATTTTTACATTACACCACAGTTTCACTTATGTATTCGAATGCTACCGAAGTAAATTCGATCGTTTCCTTCATGATTGAGTGATGGTTTGATCATTTATTACTTTTTTTGCTTCTCTTTTGTGATAGTAGAACGTATCGAGAAAGTATTGCACCTATATTGTGTTCGAAAATAGTAACAAGAATTTCATATGTTAAATAGCTATTTTCTATCATAATATGATAGGAATATTATTGGTAACACTCATCTATTCTGAGGTATTCCTTCACTCCATAACATATAGATATTCTATTCTAGTTCTTTCGTTGTAAAACTGTGCTGCTTTTTTTGCATTGGATAGACACGACAAAATTATTAATACATATGTTCCCAATACATAACTACTGTAAATATTCACCCTCTATTTAAGAGGAAATAATAGCAAACGCTTAGCACTGAATATACATAATCGTAAACACATTTGAAAGCTAAATGCTGAAAGCTAAATTAGTCCGCCTCCTATAGGTGTAGACAAAGTTGTTCACAATTATGATTTTGAGTAAATATGTGCTACGAAGAATGTACGAATTTTTAACGAATTACCTGCAGCTGCTGCAAGAGCCTGGCTACTTACGCGACTGATTGTACGTTCGTATGCATAACTATAGTCTCATGTTTGTTATTTTATTAATTACGGTTTGCAATTTAATAAACATAGTACACATTAAATTTCAATCAGATAGCGCGATATTTTGTTTAAAATTATGCAATCAATTTCCACAATTACACAAAAATGCCCATTCGCATCAATCCCGAGTTGACATTGTACGGTTTCGGAGCACGTTGGTTCGACACTCCTATTCGCCTTATCAACCGATCTCAAGTAGGACAGTACCCACCAGTGCGTAAATAGTACTTACAATTACACAGTAGACTAGAACCGGAGCGCTGATTATTGTCAACGGCCGCGTCCGGAGGGTTAATCCCATTCAAGAAGGCAACGGTAAGCAACGCTCAGGTAGATACCGACGACCGCTGGTTCATTCACAAAGGGCGCGAGGTTATCGTTGCCATCGAAGTTCTATGGATATTTGTCGCCTGTCCCTCTCGAGCGACGCGGATGATGCATTATTTATACGCGGCCCCGCGTATCGCATGCATCATCCTCATCGGCGTGACGCATTAACGATGAGGATCCACGCGTTAACCTGGCTGGAGCCACGGGGCTCGAGAAGACTAAGACCACCGGATATCGCCGATAGGCACGAATTTTATTTAAATTTACGACGACGATTTCCACCGTCTAGCAATATTTTCGTGTTCCTCGAATCGGGTCCGCATGGCCTCGTAGATCGAATAAGTTGAAATTGTTCGGTCGGTTCTAAGAATCCCGACTGAATTTGCACGGCATGGAATTGTCATTGTCGTTCCTCTTTTTCTGGACGCTGCTTAACACAAGACAATGCATTGCTCGTGGACACAGTAGACATGTACATATGGAGCTGTTAACGAAAGCATTCGACCGGCTGAAACGATAGAGGAATCTCTGTTCGAAAACTCTATGGGTGCAATGGATGCAAAGTTAAAATTATGTTCTGACTTTTTACCAATACGGATCGACAATTTCGTCTATAGAATTACGTAAATGCATAAGTACATGTACGAAGCTAGTAACTCGAAGGAATGGAACAGAATTGCAACGAAATGCAGATTTGAATAGATTTCATATCATACCGTGGCGTGGTTGTGTTTGTAATGAACGGCAAGCTATTACGGATCAGAAAGATTTTAGAAAAACGAAATCGCACACCTTCGTTAGAGGTTTAAAAATGTTCAGAAAGCGGTATAGGAAACATTGCAATTTTGGTTTGCAATTAACTGTTAGAGTAAATGCAAGGATTGTAAATGTACTTGTATGTATTTCGTGAGAAAGACACGCTGTTCAGGAATAGGTGCGGTAAATATCATTTAGAATTTCCAATACTGTATGTGATTCAGTGTGTCTCTTTTAACTCGAACCGCAGGTGTGCATGTGAAACTATAAATAAGAGTCGTGTGGTACAGGTGTGAATGCTTAGGCATAATAGGTATCTACAGGTGGAATACGTATGATTTAACAACATTCAACAGAATTGTCTACATAACGTGTATGGTCGTTTATAATCCCTTCAATTTCTATGCTAGACATCCAATATAACTGATAATCATTGAAATGTCAGCAATCGTTGACGTTTAAAGATCAATTCACGCGAAGTGCATGTAAACGGGCCGCGCAATAAGCAATCTACTTACAAATTTGCGAAGCATCGTTTTTAATCCTTGTAATTCTGCGAAGATAGCACTAATTATCATTCAAAGATTAGGCTGGGGAAAATGCAATGCCGGACTTGTGGCGACAAAGGCGTGACATTGATCGAAGGATTTTATTACGCATGTCTGAGAGTTGGTTGATGCAATTTTTGGCAAACGGATGATGACACGTTGATTCGATTAATTGTAAGAATAACTCTCTGCATTCGACCCATTTACTTTGAACAGGTTTATAGCTATTTCGATCCTTTATACCGGGAATATCATATCTTGTAAATTCTTAATAAAACTCGTCGGCCCCTGGAGAAAGTTACCCCCGAAAGTGGTTGATCGTTATAATGTTAATGATTGCTGCGTTCGAAATCTCTAAGTTTTGCACTGATTACGGTCGTTCGACTGCATGACACGGATAAGCAATGAGTCAAGCGCATAGAGGCAAGGCAGAAAGGTAGAGACAATTCACGTTATCCATTATTCATGGGTGCATTTGCTTTTTTATTGTTAGTGAAATCTCTTTTCAAGGGAGCTCTTTAACATAGAAATAGCACGGCCATTCCTTGCGAAGAAATGGTACTACAGTCTTAGGTAGATTTTATTAAGGTTTGCGTTCCAGCCTGGAAGACACTCGGCTGATCCATCTGTGCAAACGATTGCTTCGGCGAATTGATTTGAGAAGCACACACGCCTTTGCCCGCTTATTATAATATTTTGTATATATATATATGTATTTATATTAATATTTACTTTTGTACATAGATATATTAATATTAATGCCGGTTATGATTATACTTTTGTAAAGAGCGGCTCTCGTCCAAAACTCGTTGTGTTTAGTACATTGCGTCGCACTTTTTTGGACATTCTGAAGTTAAATATTGCATTGCTTTAAAAAACACGCGAGATTTCGTATTACTTCCAACGATAAAAATTTAGTTTTTACAAAGGTCGCCGAGATGACACATCGATAGGGTTTGTTTCACTTGGAAAATGTTTCAAAAATTATTATGTTCATTCATCAATAACTTTTATCCGCAGGTTTACTTATATGTACTTCTATTATACGTTTACGTATTATCGTTTTGTCTTTAATTAATTTTCACCTAGTAGATTCAATTAATAAAGCGCCGGCGGTTATTTCAAGTATTATAGAACGTAAGCTGAATGAAAACAGGACGACAATAGTTCCGTAGGCTTAGTTCAATCGTCGGTGCAATAAATTCATTCCCATCTTCGTTGCTTATTTCGAGTAATTGCCATAATTAATGAGTTCACCCGTAGTATCTGTTCCGACTGTCAAGCGCCTGCCATTCTTGTGTTTGGCAGAATATCCAACAGATACTTTTGAACCTCGATAAAGCGATCTGTCAACGAACGCGTTACCATGATTTTGTGCGTTGCTTGAGTCATCTTGCCCCTTTGGCTGACTTTCGTCTTACTAAATCGCCCGGGTATATTGTTGCGCGACAGAATTCCCCGACGAAATCAGAGATTGCCGTGCCAACTGTTACTAATTCTAATTCGTTCCCACTTTACGCGCCTCGTGCTATTGAGAAATTGAAATTGCTCATTGTCGAATTCATTAAAGTATTATCGTTTTTCGTCACTGATGTTAATATTAATAATATTAAATACTTAAATATTAGGTAAGACTGTAACACAGTAAGACTGATACTGTGTACATGGTAAGGAAATATTTGATGAAAGTTTCATTACACGATACACTGGATAATTTTCTAACATAAGACAGGGAAGATAGAAAATTTGGAATATATTAGCTTCAAGGAACTTTCATGCTTAATACCGTTATAATCTTCGATATTTCACGTAGCGTATACCAGGGCCGGTAGTAACACGTTAAATATCTCCAAACATATAATAGATATTAACACAAATTGTGGATATATGATGGAAAATTACATATGGAATACATACACTGCCGCTCAAAAGTATGTGGGAACCTCCTTAATTCTTATGACTACCTGAAAACAGTTACGATATCTTTGGTAAATTTGATTACCTTGTATGTATCCTAGTTCGTACAGTGTTAAACAACATATTTTAATAACAATTTATTGAATATCTCATCGATAATGCTAAAAAATAATTATATCTTCCATTCATCTACATATCTATCGCGTGCTTTAATGACCGCGTTTACTAGTCGTGGCATCCTGGCTATTGACTTTTTCATTATTTCAGTATCAATTAGGTACGTTCCACTGAGATTCTACGATTTCCCAGAAATGTTCTTCAGATTTAGGACATCGTAAACTACTAGGGAAAAGCCTTACAAACTGTACGCACGCAACGAAATGTAACGCAGCTTCTCACCCACCGAATAGAGAATTGAATAACTAAACTGTTAATTTATTACTATTAAAATACATTACATATTCATAATAGAATTCAGCAACAAATATCGTTTAATAATAGAAATATACGTTAAGTATCACAAATTTCATGAACACGGGAAGTGTCCACATACTTTTGAGCGACAGTGTACATCGTGCATAGTGAAGGAAATAACGTTTCGATACCCAAAAGTATGTAACTTCTCCTCACTCATTTGGAATTGCAATATAGATACTACCTTCGCAAGTACGTGCCTTTTCGTTAATTTTAATCTATAATCTGACCATCTATAGCTTCCATGGAATCTTCTGGCACAGGCAAACCAAAGATAAATGATTACAATGTATTACAATGTAAGGATTGGACGCATGAAGGATGTGCCAGCCAAAACATTTCTGATATCTGCGACAATTGCGATACCGAGTATGTAATTACTTTCACCCCTTTTCATTTATTAGTAAATTCTTGTGCTATGAATATTCATGTTTCTTCATTTTGTATTTCTGAACGTTGGTCGCTATCTTGCGACATTATTATTAGCGGATTATAACGCTATATTTAGTTGCACAATTAAATTACACTTAATCGCGACACTGTTTGCCAATTGTCGGGAAGAGTCTGACTACTTTCCTTGGTACTCGTCAGTTAAGTGCATGTTGCTGTAACATTGAAACAGTTCTGAAGTGGTATCTAAAATTCGTTTAGTTTCTCAATCATGCTACAATTAAGTGGCAATATCATTCGCTCTTTTCAGGTAATGCTTGGTGGCCCCAGTGGTTTACACTCGCTGACATTTCTATTTTTATCCGAAAGCTACGATCAGCACCATTTTGGTAATTTGATTTATTTTTTATCTTTTCATGTAAATAACAATATTAACGCACGGGGCGGATTAAAAACAGGTGGCTGGCCGGATTTGGCCCGCGGGCCGTAGATTTACGACCCTGATATAAACTTCACCACTCATAATACATCAAATCATTGATCCTCTACGGCACGAATATCGAGAATCAAAAATTAAAAATCACAACGAATAATACAAAGCATTCGTTTCACTCTTTCAATGTACATTCTTGCGGGAAGAACGATTACTTTTCGTTTCGTGTAAACGGTCGCATAAAACCGGTCAACAGTTTGTTTTCAAATATCAGGTGCTTTCGTTCTTACACAATTCTCATTTAATTGTTTCGTAAATGTCAGTATGTACAATTTTTCGCCTGACACGATGCCTTGCACTGTGACCAGATGGATATAACTGTTCTGTTTTTTTTAACACGAAATTACCTGCCCAACTACATGATATTTTACTTCACTTTACTGCAGTGAATGTCTGAACATCAAGCAGTACGCCTGAGCAGTTTTAGATACCATTCTTGTTGTGGCAATGGGAGGAAACATGGTTAAACGTGGAGAACCTTCAGATCGACTTGGATAAACGGCAGCTCCTTTTGGCAAGGTGTTGTATAAATACATATATGCATACATGCCAGAATCACAACACGTTAACCGCATAACAAGATCGCCTGTCGATACCGAACAAAAGAAACCTGGGGACTGCTTCTCGGTAAACGTCATGAATATATTAAAATGTTATCAATTCTATTGAATTCTCTGGTCGGCTTTTAACAATGCCGATGACATTGCTCTTTCTTCCATTACTTGCGTCGAAACGTGCAACGTTACAATTGATAAATATCACTGAAGAATACAATTCAAATCCGTACCCTCGTTTTCTATTTGAACAAAATAACTTGCTTTCTGGAATTATCGCGGACCAATAAGAAATTCAATCTTGTAAAATTGAACACACATTTGGTGTAAAGGATATTATTCCTTTTTTTCATTACCCACCTTATTCTGAGAACGACAAATCTCCACGGCGAACGAAAATGTTCGACACGTTCATATGTACAAACATCATGGGACTTTATGATTACAATTATGATCCATGGTTACGGAATATTTATACGCGTTTTTAATAAACTATTGTTGAATACTGTGTGAGAGCCTATACCGCGTCCGAAGCGAAAGGGTTAAAGACGTCTTACTTTTTATTTACGTACTTGAAGCGTTGCATAAATACGATGTCAATGGTTTACTAGTAAGCTGACGGTGTGGTTAAGTTTTTTTAACTTACCATTGAGATTGTTCGCAAACTGTGCATCTTATAAGACTCGCGTGAAATGATGAAAACTTACCTGAAACACAAATATGTAACGACAAAAATTAGTAAACAAATAAACAAGACATGGGGAAGGTAGGTATAATTTGACATAATTATAACCTAAATAAATACAAAGTCAATAGTGTAGGATATAAATCCTTTTAACGAAATGGAGAAACAGAATAACAAGAAGCGAACCATTACAATGACAATATATTCGCACACGATTAAGGAGTCATCCATAAAATTTATATTATAAAATGTACCATTAAAATGTCCAAGACCGCTGTGTTTATTCAAGAACAGTTTTCTGTCTTCCTTCTGATAAAAACATTTCTTTCAACCCTTTGACTGCGAAGCGTTCAGAAATGAAACGGACCAATCGTGCAGTGATTTAGTTGCAACAGCCGTGACAGTGTTCCCTTGGAGAGGGCGACTCTTGCTGAGCCCTTATAGGCGGTTTGTTTGCAGTAAAAGGGTTCACCAAGCAGTATTAGATTATTTCTCTATTTTCCCTAGGTATTTGTAAATCAGCCACTATGTGCTCCGAATGAAGCCGGTTGAAGGGCAATGAAAACTGTGAAGTTATATAAAGTATTGAATACTTACTTAAAACTTACCCCTAATTAAAATTTATGAATTATGCCTTTCCAACGCAATATTTCTCTAGCGCGCGTTGCAACAATCTACTTCGATTCGTCAAAGGCAATTAATTCTGAACGAGCTGTCAGTAGTGTAAAATAATGATGGAATATGCGAGGAAAGTAGCGAACCATGCATTAACAGTGCATCCTGAATGAAATTTAGACGGATTACTGCGAGCAAGTCTGACCAATTCGCTCGTATTTATGATTACCTGGCCTGCCAGCTCTATTACGCGAAATGGATTTTCCACGCGGGAAATAATTGATGGGGCTTGAAAGGCTTTCGCTGTGACCGAATGTAACACAGAATAATTCATTCGAGTACATTGTACATCGGTGTAAATAGAAAGTATGACGACAATAACACCGTGTTCCTGTGCACGAGGACCGTTTGGAGCATCCGCGCGTGGCACGACATTATATGGTATTATATTATATTGTCCTGTTAGGCGCGCGCATATAAAATAACCTGCTTATCAAGCGTGGAAAATCTTTCGAAATCTCATGGTTGAATGTGCAAGCAGACATTCCTTATTACATAATATGTACAGTGTGCTCATTTTCAGCGGGACCAGCCAAACGTGCCGAGAAATACAGAAGATACGAAAGAGTGATTCGAGCAAAAGTGGTGTGACAAAAGTTTTAAACGGGGCCATATGGTTTTTGTTACATATTCTGATAACTGACGTTCGAGGATCTTGAAAACGCTATTTGCATTGTGTTTTGTAGAATCCAGTTTGGGGATGTGAGCCTGCCTTTCGTTCTTCATTCAGATGTTAATCTAACATTACGTTTTCGCGTAATGTATAAGGTTTGTAAAAGTCGATTAAATCTGCTTGTGTCATAATTATTAACGTATAATTATTAACGAAAAGCATACTACTGTATGCTATACGAATGGAAATGAATTACTATCGATGGAAACCTGTGATAGATTTGCGAAGATATTAATTTAAGTGACAAAATTTTACAATAATCTTTACGACTTTTTGTACATTCTTTCACATAGCGGATTAAACCACGGTTGTGGCATTTCATGTATATACGACACACAGTTGTCATAACGGAGCATTTAGACCCTGTTCAATACTGAATCAGTTGTTTAAAAAATCAAAAATGTAGAAGTAATGTTCGAGCATTGTACAATACGTTCTGGTTATTAGATGTTACGAAGTACATTATCTGTGATAACATCAAATTGAAACGAGTTATTAAGAAATATAATTACGGAGAAGAAACGACATATCCCAACAAAACAATAACCTTTTCAATTTAAAACATTTCTTCTTAAAAATTAGTGGGATGCTGTAAAGATGTGGCAGATACTTTAAGAAAACAAATACAATACCGACGTGTGTTTCACAGAAGGAAGAAAATTGTGCCATTATATGAATACGGTCAATTCGTCGAAACAAATACAGTTCAGCTATAAAAATTCCCTTTCAGTTATTGATACGCGATATCACCCGAGGATATTATGCACCAAAATCAAAATCCGCCCCCTTATCGACCCACTGCGACAACCGAGGGTCGAAGGTGCGAATAGAAAATGTCCTTGATGAAAAAACCGGAGCCGCGCCGCTGTGCCCGCATTCCTTCCCAACATTCCGCGAAGCGACCGCGCGAAAATAACGCCCAGTTCATTTTGGCGTTTTCCAAGATCAATAAATCACTCGTGTATCAGGTGTTTAGGATACACAAAACCGGCCATCCGCGCGTTTTCCATCGATACACGTAACAGCGTTCGGCGAATGGGCAGTTTCCCTCGCGGCGTGCACCCGTACGATTTTACAGTCCTCCCCTTTTCCCCGGCGATAGGTACAGAACACGCGAGATATTTAACGTTTCGACGGGCGGCGATTTTATTATGCGGCACCCGTTAAATACCACCTATAATATAATGCGGGTGTGCGGTGAAGCAACAGTGTACGCCTGTCGGCCGCGTTGTGTATAAATATTTGGCTCAGTTCCAATTTGCTGCACCATTCCGCCTTGGTACCGAGGCCCCGCGCTCGTTTATACATCTGCTTTTCCAACGCCAAAGCCACTCGCAAAGACCGCGATGACGCGTCTCGTTTCTGAATGCGCCGCTTCCTACCCGGCTAAAATCTACAAGGAAGCCGTCACGGCAAGGGGAGGAGGAAGTCTGCCGGCTTACGCGAGCTTTCGTCTTCTGTTTCGTTCGGGGAGGTTGATTTTTCCGTGGCGTTTCCTTTGCCGATGTACTTAGACTACTGGTTGGTATTTCATGTATGGCTTCTGATGTTTCGGGATATGATGGGGCTTTGTGAATACCCCGCCGACGTTGATAATGTAGAATGTTGTTCCATTTGTGACGCATATTTGGATTGCATCGGGCGGTTATTTTAATGTGGTTATTAAACGACGATAATTGAGGGGATGAGCAATCTGTATTGGCGTCTCGAAAAATGCAAAAGCCTGGGGGTTCGATTGTAGACACGGTGCAAATTTGTGCCCGACACTTTGAATCTTTTCCATTTTGCGTCTGCTTTGCGTTATTCCAGGTTGTTTATCAGAGTTCGTTGCACGAAAAGATTATTTCATTTCAAACGACAGGGTCGTTACAAATTCAGTCGGGGGCCTTTGACATAGTCGGACCGAAAAATGTTTCGGGTAAAAGTGGACGTCGTTTGAATTGGCTACGAAGTGCCTGAGAAATTGTGAGGGCTGAATTTTAGACCATCCGGTATACATAGCGTCAAATATGAGGCAACGTAATTAACGAAACGTAATTAACAATGAGCACTTTTCATTGCAATCGGATTTTCTACCTTTACGAAAATCATATTTTGTATACGATCCATTAAATTAATTGTATACATTGTACCCCGAAAATTACTACGTTTCTTGTATCGTTATTAAATTGAAGCCCGTTCGAAGTAAATCGTTTCCAGGAAATATATAGTGATTATCGACAATTAAATATCTGTTGAAACATTGATTTGGGAGAAGCTATGCATTTATCAAAGGGAAATGTTTGAATGCGACATTTTTTGGAACATATGAATATGCACATTCTGCACACATTCGTGTTTTCCGTTAATTAAAAACATGGCAATCTGATGATATTTCAGTAACTTCAAACAAACAGCATCGAAATAAGCTCAATTAATTAGAAATCATATACATACTTCATTCAATTACTAAATACAACGACACATAAATTGAGCATTTTTCACTTCGAATGTCTAATTTACTGGCGCGTTGCTGGTTCGAAGAAACATAAAGGGAGATGGGCGACAAATTGAAAAATCCATTTGAAACTGTAATAACTTTAAAGCTTAAAAAATATGCTTTCAAGTATTTGCGTATTCGCTGGCGTTATGTTTCCATCAAAATACAATGACAGATAAAAGGGAAGGATTGAATATAAAATACGCAAAAAATATTTTGTGATCACTTTGCTGATAAATATGTAGGTACTGTCAACATTTTTTCTACGTTTTTTACTTTATCGAAAATTCATTAATGCGCATATGTACCTAGCTATCAGTTATTTAGTATATGTGATAGCAATCTAAAACATAGTTCAGCTCAACCGTTGTTCACGACAACGCCAACGGAAAGGACAATAAAGGTATATAATAAAGGTGATCAATGTGCTAAATATTGCATCTTGAAATTGAATGCGCCTTTGAAATACATTCATATGCATCGTTTCTCAAAATATAAACTATCGGGAAGATGGTCGAGAAATATTGGAATCAATGGAAAATACTTCGATTGAACAATCTGTTTCAATTTTCTGAAAAAATAAACTGCGAATGTCCGGGAAAAAATTCGATCATTCACTTGTGCACCGAACATGCGTTACATTATCGGCCCGCGGTTACACAACTATAATGGTCCCTTCGAGCTCACCACTGTATTTATATACGTCAACGTTTCACTATTCAACGGTACCCAACGGCATCGAATGTTCCCAATCAAAATGGACGCCGAGAAGAGGAATTCCGAAGGAATTGTGAACGCGGGATGATTGTAACGATGCTCGCCGAGATCGAATCGGTAGCCAGCCCTTGTATTCCAGCCCGTGGAAGTATCTGCGCGGTTTCTTGGTATTCTGTCTCGAGCGAATGCCAAATGCATTCGAATCAAATCCGCGAAGGCGTGTATCTTCGTTCACGCGTACGCTCGTCAGCGGATCGTAGAAATGCGGGGCCGCGTCGGGCCGTTAATGCTATCCATTGTCGTCAGACAAATCGGAAACGTGTGTTACGTACTTCCGTTACGCGCCAGTAGGCAGCCGGAACGGCAATGCGCCCCGAAGAAGTTGGAGTTAAATCGCGAATCGATTTTCAGAACGATCCGGAAATAAATCGGTCAGATGGGTCAATTGAAAATTGCTCTTCGTTCGTCGTGTGTGTGATGCGGTGAGCGTGGGTAGTCGAAAGTTTATCGGGCGAACTTTTTCGTTGGCTGACTGCAACGTTCAGTTTCATAATGAATAACCATGGTATTGATACGTGTTTAGTTTTGCCAGAAATCGGAGCGGAGAATGCGAAGTTCGTGCATATCGTAGTACGCTACATAAGTTTAAAAAGGACGGCAAAGCGAGTCAAGCGTGAGAAATTGTGCTCAAAGGTTCTGCTGGAGAAAGAATTTCCGTGTGCCCTGATTCTGCAGATATATCGATTGAAGAACAATTCAGATTCTGCCGATTAACTTTCAAATCGAGGACTTTCCTTACCGATAGCCCACTCTGCGACGTGCTATGGAAAACTCGCGGGGATAAGTTAACTCGCGATAACAAATATTAGCGAGCAAGCGGTAAAGCAAATGATAGATGTACGTATGGAGCTTAAATTTGTTTGCATAGACTTTGAAGTTCCGTGGATGAGTTAGTTCGTCTTGGGAACTGAACAACTATTTTCCAATGACGAGTCAACTGTCACTTCCTGTTAAAGGGTTGAGAATTCAGAATATTCATAGAATTAAAAGGGCAATACGTGGATGCATACAAAAATTTCCGTATCAAAATATTGAAAGCATTCTGTTTTCGTCTAGTTTTATTATTCAAAAGCGATAGAACTTTTGCGCTTACCTATGCAGCTTTGGGCTCGATCAATTTTTCCGCACCTATCCCATTGTATAGAGTGAGAACATGGGACATAGGTACATATATATGAGTATCGAAGGTGTTTCCTATGCTACAAGCCAAGGGTAATACTGCGCGAAGAATTAAAAATCTTTCAAACACATTAAATATTAAATAAAATTTCAACAGCTGTAATAGTAGTAACTGCACTACTGTGTTAATTACTGGTGTAATTAAACGTTAATTCACAATCTTCTCATCTTATTCCTCAGAACCCAACAGGGTCGCATGCGCCCTGCCGATCGACACCATCAGTCGGAATTCACAAATTTTACCAAAGTTCTGGACTCACTATAGAAAACGAAGGTAATATGCCGAACATATAATCTGCTCGCAGTCTGCATTTTCGAAAGCTCAACGATTCCCCCTTTGAACGTGCAATTGAACGACTTCTCGAAGTTAGGCAGAAGATTTAAAATCGTTTCCCTTTTGTACACACGAATAAAGTTCATTCCCAAGTTCCATATTATTCTGCGGGTAAACTTTCAATGGACGGTAACGTCGATTTCTTCGCAGGAACAATTTGGAACGACTTCGCGGCGGGATTGTGGGAAAATTGGCTCTATTTACCGCTGATCCTTGTGATCCACTTTTCCGCAGTTCGTGCTTGCTCGATGCATATTCAAGCGGGAGGAAAACCCCGAATAATGTCTCGCCAAGGAGGATGCGAGGACGTGCGTGTTGTTTCAGGACCGTGTTTTAGAAACTCTCCAGTGATTATACGCGAGGTGATCCTGGAAACAAGGCCGGGAGCACGAGGTTGTTTCAAGCCATAGACAGAGAACGAGGCCCGGTAAAAGATAGTGTACTCGCTGGTGTAATGTTAAGGGGTTGATCGACGTCACCGGGTGCATTTACGGATGAAAGGGTAACAGAGTAAGAAAAATATTACGATAAAATTAAACGGTCTTTATGCACCCCTCTTTGTAGCCCGATGCAAGTTTTTGTTCGTTTGTTGGCTTATTTATGGGAAACTGCGACTACGTAAATTATGAATTATATATTTATGTATAAGGAGGCACTTTTTACATATTTTGAGCTATAGACTATATATATGTTGCAAAGAAAAATGTGACCTTTCACTTGGTGCAAGAACGAACGATAGTTAACAAACTATAAATATGATTAGCAACAAATGGGACAGCGTGTTCGGTATGTTTGCTGTAATAGAGATCTTGCAAAAAGCTATGTTGGGGGAAACGATAAGTATTCTGAAAGCACAAAACTTTACACCAGATAATCTAGACTGTAAATAATACATATAGAGACCGAATTTGAAGATAATGTCATCTTGTACAATTTTATTTCATTATATCATTATTATATTATTGTTTCTAAAACCATTGTTTGTGCTTTCATTAATCGCGTTGATTGTAATAAATTTAGTTACGCTATCTCCTCTGTGGGCCAAAAAAGGGGCAGTTTCAATATTCAAGTTGTACTTATTATAAATTCAATATTCTATGAAAAACTTGATTACTATCAATATTAGTCCAGTAGGAACTTATTGCTTGTTCGCAAAAGACTGAATTTTTGAATCAGTTATGACATATTTTTACAATTACTCAGCGTTCTATATATTTGACACACCGTCGGCGAAACTTGGACTTTTAGACACTCTGCATAACATCAATTGCATTTTAATAAAATCGATTCGATAACAAGGAAAGCTTTTTCGCGTTACGTTATTGATAGAATGAGTTATAATGCATGGTGACAGTACTCTTGGCGATAATTGAGACATACTTTTTTAGGCAATTTAAACATGCATGCAAACACCTCAGTGAGTTAAACAATTTCTAAACCACTGTAACTGCCGTCATCTCTACTACCATAATTGCTCAATACGAATGAGTGGTTCTCCTGAAATCCCACACAGTCAAATTCAACCGTGCGTTAGATTTTCACTCTTTTTCTATAACTTATTTTATTTGTACAAAATATAAATAAATCCGACAGATTTTGATTTTACCTCGAATGTCTGAAGTGTCTTACTTCGCGTTTGTAGTACGTTGACATTAATAGTGTAGGATAATAATCTTACGCTATGTTTGACAGCATTGACTGGTTTCGTGAGAAAAATTCGCCGCATTGGCGTTACACGGGGAGTTGGTGAAAAGGAAATGGAATCGTAGGGTAAGCGCGGGAGTTGGGGAATTGCTTTAAGTCAGTGTATGTTCACTTTAAGCGGAGTGTTTGCCAAGTCATGTTTCATTGATGGGATTCGGAGGTTCTCGGAGGACACTTCACGGGGAAGAAGCTGAGGCGAAAAATCGGTGTGTGTTTTGCATTATAAATTCGGCGCTGAAGATGTGCCCGCATATCATTTACTATTCACCGGTGTTCTTTATGGGTTTGCAAATAAACTAGATTAATTAAACTCCGCTTCCCCTACACTGCTACCCTGTCCCCACTTTATTTTTAAATCCCTTTGATCCTGTATTACTTTTCCAATATTCGTTGCGGATAAACTGGAGAGGTAAAGGAATTTGTTAAAACGTGATCGAAACATATTGATTTAAAATGCTGTCCCATCTTTCTATGTTTTTCAAGTTGAGATATTAAATTTGCCTACTGTGCTTAATGGCGTAGTCGTAAATCGAGGTATATACATTACGCCAAATTCATTTCAAGTCACTGATCGAGATTTGTTGCTGTATTTTATTAAATATAAGGACTATCATAGTTCTGTTTGAAAGGCGAACGTTGGTATTCATATTTCCGAAAGAAATGCAGGTAAGAAAATACTGATTGGCAGAAGTTATGCAGGCTTAAATGCAGTTTAATTTTTCTCTAATACTATTTTTTTGTAAAATTTGACGAAAGTCCTGTAAAGTTGGCGACAGTTAGCCACGCGAGACACCCTGTATACGTAATTTCTGAGCTGCATATAATATTCTTATACGAGAAACTCGTTCAGTCTTTTCAGTCTTGCTCGATAAGATAAGGCTTATCTGACTTGTGTGTGCTGTACCACGAACGGCACGTTTCTCCTTCACGTTTCCTGGCCCAACGAGCAGTGGCGAGTAGCGTTTCACGATATTGTTCCCGTCCCGATTACGTCCATATTGGAATCGATCCTCCCTCATGATTTATTCCACGGTGATTGCTAATTCCACGAACGAGAATAGTATTTCAACGAAACCACCGCAGTAAAATTACTGTCCGATAGACGAATGGAGTTTCCGCCGAGAAACCGACACCGCGTTTGTATCGTGGCAATTCGAAGGGAAGTAATTCATAAATGAAAGACTGCAACGAGTGCCATAAATATAACACATTTTTGGTAGCTTTGTTACGAAAGGTCGTGGATCGACGCGAAGTTTAGTGGGGTAGGAGAAATGCGATGGACCTTAGACAAATTTTCGGTACTATGAATCGAAAGCTGCGTATATAGACGTCAATAGTGCATCGAATGTTGTCTATTCAGATGTTACTAATACAACCTAGTGGTAGAGTCGTGAAAGTATTGGGTCGAGTCAGTAAGTAATTGCCAGTGCAGGTAGTTGGGCATAAACTTTTTCGAAAATCGACGGTCAGCGAGTTCAAGCCGAATGCCAGCAGCTACACATTTTTCCGCAATTGAAATGGAGAAATCGAAACAGCGCATTCATCGCGTAGTGTTGTGACAGTTTCAAAATGGTAATAATTCTATAAGTACCGGAAAGTACCGTATGTGGACATTACTGTGGAATGCGTAGTGTC
Source organism: Nomada fucata (assembly GCA_948146005.1). Lineage (NCBI taxonomy): Eukaryota > Metazoa > Arthropoda > Insecta > Hymenoptera > Apidae > Nomada > Nomada fucata. Next base: position 15,538,725 of record OX411275.1, read on the forward strand.
AGAACGTGCAGCGCGGTTTCGTTCGGAAGATACCAGCCTTCATCGATACGTTCTCTTTGGTAAGACAGCCTAATCTTTTTCTTTCAGGTATTGATGAGGTGCCAAATAAATGAGAAAGGGTTATATTCAATAATGGGAGATACGGTTTGGACTAAGTGCTTCTGTAACTTTCTTAGAAGAATAATAAAGTTGGTACAAAAAAAAACACCAATTACTTATGACTCAAGTGAATATAGCAAGGAAGCGAAATGCAGACAATCAGTACGTTGAACGCCATATAAGATCCATTAAACACGTTTCCATAGTAATTACTTATCGCGAATAATTCAATCCTTGACGTTCAAAGAGGCTGACGTAATTAAAATTACATCACTCACTGAGACGAGTTAGATTATTTATGCCAGTGCTTCTTCTTCGTTTGAATAGACGAGACGCTTCTCGAGCGTGTCATATTTTGTTGAGGAAATTGCAGTAAGCTTTGTTACTTGATAATTAATAATCCGAACTCTCTATACTTGCAAGGGTCCCGGGTTGCATAGTAATTGCTTGTTGGAAATTAAGTAATCAAGACTTGTATATCTTGAGGGAATTTGGCGAGATAGGATTTAGTTTCTTGTAAGAACTATTGTTATGCAAAGTATTCTTTGATAGACGGTAGAACTCTGGCATCTCAGTTAGTAGACGTTTTGTGCTTCAGGGAGTGTAATAATAATTCAATACTAGTAATACGTTTTTAATGTGTTTCGTTAAGATGCTCCAAAATCTTTGATTAGACTGTTAACTAATTATTTCCGCATTTTCTTCTATTTTTTATCTTGTGGGACGCTTCGAACAAGTAGGACATCATTAAAGCATTCCTCTGACAATCAGGATGCATACAAATTTTGTAATAGGAAGTAAGGAACAAAACGTTTTTTCCACTGTGCTCAAATTGTCACCAGAAAATTAAGAACTAAGTTATGGGTCTTTCGTTCGAAAGAAGAGGGACGCAAAAAAGTGATCAGCCGGTTTTCTTACTTTTGTTTCCAATGGTTATCCGTTTCGGTTTCGGTTTTCCAGCATATTTATGGTTCTACAGGATAATACAAAAAAGGCTTCAGAACAGGCAGATAGCACTCCTAAAATGAATGGAAGAAGGTCCTAATAAAGACAAGACGAAAAGCCAATGATACCTAAATTACAAACAATTAGCGTTTCGGTTATAGCAAGCATCTTACTCGCTTTCGGAGCTATCGTACTGTACAAAAGCAATTCGAATTCGTGAGAATTCCTTGAGCGTAAATATAGCGCGCTCTTCGACAATCAACGGCATAGACGAATTACGTGGTAAAGCAAAAGATGCCAGTGAAGTAGTAATTCTCTCATGCATACATAAGTGTCAAACATCACGTCCGAATTGGAGGCGGACACGTAAAGTATTATCTGTAAATCAGGCAGAGCCGAAATGATAGTAGATATAATTAATCATTTTCATCCAATACTGTAACTACTGAAGCGAGCGAATCACTCGTTTCGAGCGAAACGAACAATTTTTCATAACTTTTAAGCCACAGAATTCTTTCACCCACGTTTATTAAGACCTGGCTCCGCCATTTGGCGAGAAGGTTCTGTGGCATTTGAAAGGTTTCGAACCCTCTTTGTTGTACTACTCTATATGTACATAGGAATATGACAATGCACGCGTCTCCAGACGGCCGTGGCTGACGGGATTACTCTCTATACTGGAGCTAGACTTCAGTCGGAGATGATGTAACTGCATAAAACGATCCTGAGAATGGATGGAACGTGGATGAAGCGTAACACGTGAGCGAGTGTGTCGTTACTTACGGGACGGACGGTGTCAGCCAAAATAAACAGAATGTCAGGTATATAAATAAAGCTTTCACTCCCTTCGTGCGCCTCTTCGCAAGCTTCTCTTGCCCCTTTCTTTTCTATTTTTTTTTTTTTTTACTTCTTCGTCAAATTGACGCGGATAGACGTGACAAAGGTCGCTTGATCGACGTGTTTCCTGTCGGAAGCAACTCTAAAAGCGTTCAGCGGGAGAGCCATTAGCAGGCCGAATTGGCCGTCGAATTTTTCAATTACACCGAAATGTTTCGTCGGCGCAAATTTTACGGCAAACTCGTTTCCAGACATACCGACCATAAGTCTGCTCGTTATTCCCGTTCCTTTTGCCTTTGTTTGCGTGCGTTTGATTGCATGCTTTAAATGTATGCCGGCAAGAATTGGATCTGGAATACGTTACTCGTTTGATGAGCCTCTCGTTTGAAAGTTTTACATGCAATTTGCATTTACACGAGGATCATGATCTCCTTCCGCGGGGAAAAAGCGTGCCGCATTTTTCTGTAAGATTATGCATGTGGCTGCCTTATATCTGGTGCTAAACTTTGCTTTTAGTTAACAGCAGGATGTTTGCTTAACGTAGAAGATTCCAAAGACTGACAGAATATTTTAGTAACAGATTTTGACGAAACATGCATACATTAGACTTTTTCGCATTAAGATCTTGCCGCGAAAATGCGAAGACTGCGTCGGAGACTTTGCTCCGCTAAGCCCTGTGCGCAAAATAATGTTTCCTTGCACGGTGTTTACTTCACGACGGCAGACCATTTCTCTTATTTTCTACGTCTATGTATTATACTCGAATGTATCTTCAAATTAGACATCAAAATTCAGACCTGTTGGTTATATTTGGTTGCAATAGACATTAGATATTAGTCAAACATATCCTTGAATTTCCTTTGCACCTACGGTCACACTTAAGGGCGAAGACTTAACAGTTATTAAAGAGGAAAATTACTAGGAGTTTGTTACAGCAGTCTTCATACAGCGCCGTAATGCTTATATGAATAAAGAGAAGTGAATGCAGAAGCAGAAATTGAATAATGCAACGAGATAAAAGATGGCGGAATGCTGTGAGCAAATTTCCGACTCTGTTCTTCGAAAAATCATGTTCTGAGAGGCATTGTTAAATACGCGTGCACCGTCTGACTAATTAAACAGTTTATACTTCTCTAAAAACTACAGATGTGTAGCTACTCCGTACGTGCATAAAAAAAATCGCGTATATCGTTTCCAACAGCGATTAAATGTTACTCAGATAAAATAATCCAGCAGAAAGGATTGTCTCGGATAGTCATCCTATCGTTAGATTCGATGAGACACCTCGCTAAGTTGAACAGTATCTACGGCATACTCCTAGCAATTAAGAATGTCAAGAAGTTTTATATAATACAATTTTATATAACTAGCTATTGAATAATTCAAATGGAGCATTTATAATTTCCCATCGATATAAATACTTTACGCGACTTCTTGCAACAACAACAACAACAAAAAAAGGAAAAAAAGGAAAAAACATGGACACGAGACGTTCGATCTGCCGACGGGGATAGGGTTGGACGTGACACTTGCAATTCACGTGAATCTCCCCTCGCGATTCCGCGTCACGTGTATCTGTTATAACCATGCATTTCCTGGAGCCCGTTGTGAAAAGAAAAAAGTCGGCGGATTTGAAAAAATGAGCGCAATCCCAGGGCCAGCTGCGGCCGTAGCACGTGACGGGTGTCGTTAATATTTCATTAGCATTCGTTTTTCGTCGTCCACGTCGATCTGCCGCTTTTCATTTTGGCGCACCTCGGCCGAGCTACCAATGTCCGGATGCTCATTCTACGGATGTACGATTGTTTCGAAAACCTTAGGAGCCTTTTGGAATCGAAAAAATGTTACACCTTCGAGTATGAAACAATTTTTGTGCCTGCACGCGGTTCGACTTCACGGCAGTGGGCTGCTAACCTTGTCTAAACGAAACATCTTTGTTATTGCAAGCTGTACGAGAAAGTGAACAAGTGAAACAGATTCGCGGAAAGTGAACGTGCCGAGTAGGAAAGGTCGACTAATTGTTACATATTTTTGGTTCAAGGAATATCGCATTTATGTTATGCAAATTGGGAATAATATTGTATCCCGAATAAAAGGATATTCATTTTCATTGACCCGAAACGCAGTACGTAACTGTTGTCATTATTTTACGCGCAGTTGGAAAGGGCAGACCTCTGCATTCTCCCCTTTTCCCTCTGTTTAAAATAGCAGAGATATTTCAGGTGGATAAGGTTAGTCGTTCGCCCTGTGTATTGTATTCCACATTAAAGGATGAACACTAATATTCGTGTTCTTTTGAATGGGAGTTTTCGAATGCTTGAAACCGTAACAACCTATTCACTTACGAATTACGTGGTCTGTCTCAACATGAATGCTTTCCCTTTATCATTGGTGTTTGATTTAAACGTACCAATTCGCTGGATGATGATAATATCTATAAATAGTTACAATTGCCATCTCTAGATATAATAAAACAAATTTCTCGAACAAGGATTACCATAAAATTTTAGCACTAAGGTTAGGCGTAGAACGCCGCTTACTAATGCTCGTTTGTTCCCGATGCTACGTTTCAATTTCTTGCCATCCACGATGCCAGGACGCCGTAGACAACGAAGACGACGGAGAATGCCGTTCAAAGCATATTCATTAAGTGGTAATTAATTGGCTGAATTGAGGAGTTGTCGAGATTGTATAGTCAAAGAAGATATAATCAAGTTACACGGTAACAAGTAACGGCAACGGTTTTGAGAAATGCGAAGAAGAGGAGGAAAGTTCGAAGATGAAGCAGAAATGAAGTCGCACGAATAATAAACGGAAAACCGAATACATATGTACATACATCGCTTTGCTTTGAATCGCCTACTCCACCCTTTTTTCCTGTACGTATAATTGCCATACTTTTTTGGCGAATTTTATTGCAAATTTTTGTTCTGAAAGATTGGACTTCCTACAAGACTTTTAAGTCGTTTCACTTTTGCGAACAGAAATTATGTAATTTCTTCCGAATAATTAATTAGTCTCGGAACTTATTAAACATTCGGTGGACTCGTACTAAGGATAAATGGAATTTAATTCGTATTCGGGACAGATTAGACATTAATTATATAAACTGTATAAGTCGAGCAATATTAAAAGTCGCTCTAATTAATAATATTATGATTACATTAGTAATTCCTTTTTCCCTTGCAGTTAACCCTTTGGAAATTTATTTGAACAGCCGATAACTTAGTTTCATCCAAACTAGAGATATTTTCAATCAATTTTCCGTTCTTATCGCGTACCTACGTACCTAGTCTTTATTAGCATTCTGAAAATTTAACTTTAGTATATTACTTTATACAGTACACACAATGTAAAATTGACTCTCGGTTTTCATCGACATAAAAGTAAAATTTACAGAAGTCACGGGAAGATAAAACAGGTATTTGTAATGCTTACTATTTCTATAATTAGCTCATTTCTCGTAATTTTGGAGTCATGCCCATCGTCGACCGAGCAATTCATATAGAGATTACTATTACTTATCAAGCAGCATTTTATGCGGCATTATTAAACATATCTAAAGTGGACCCCATCGCGTAACAGTTGAAATAACAAAGTTAGAAACGAGGTCACGTTAAAGTAAACGGTAAGAATCCAAGAGTAGTATAATATTAAACAGTGGCTTCAAAACAAGTCATTGAATTCTTACTCACCGTTTCTGTTTTCACTGTCCGCGGGCTTCATCTGGATCGGATGGCGCATCTGAAAGAAAGCAAAGAAAATTTCCCGATTATTTAGGCACGAAATCATTATGAATTTGCTGGTGCCAAATATGGAAATATTCTATTTCACTCATGAAAAAGAATTTTGTTATTCTGGTTAATTTCAAAGAAGCACATTAAAATATTGTACAAGATGTTGTATTGTACTATAGAGATTCCTTCAGTTTGACAAAATGATTTTTATTATAAAGCAGTTCGAAATAGAATTTATATATCTCGAAAACAATTCGCTTCGAAACGCAAGCTAGAGGCACGAATAAAGTTGGTATAAATGGGCTAGAAATACTTTGATAAAATAAAGGTTAATAAAGCACGTATCAATCAATAATAGAGCCGCACATTACTCCAATCGATCAACACCGTACAGAAAAAAGTGGGGAAAAATGATTCACATTGGCTGTTGAAACAAATTGTCCATTATTTTGTGGCCAAACGAATTTTTGTTGTTTCCCCATATTAAACCCAATAATAAGGAAATTTACTTTAAATATAAAAAGTTAAGACTCCATCGAGCGCTTTGTCGATCAAATTTTAAGAACTTCGAAAAGGGGAGTTAACCGATTTGGCTAATGAGCGATTCAATTGACGGTCAGACAATTCGAGCATGCGTTTTAATCGATTTCAATGAATCTATAATACATCAAGCAATAATAGAAAATAAAATTTACTCCATTCTTAAAGGGAAAAGCAAACAAAAGCCGTAGTTTTCAAAAATTTATTTTCCTGAAAGCTTTCCTCTTTTGAAGAATATTAATTTTTTTTTCATTCGCGTACGGCGACCGGTTGTGCGAGAACAATCATTCCTGCGCGATATAACGAAATTCTCGAGCTCCCATTCTTTCGAGGAGAAACGTGGATTCCCTGTCGTGAACCAGGAGAAGGGGCGAGGGGGTGTCACAGTTCCGCAACGAATTGCTTTTGTAAAATTTCTGAGGCTTGCAGGTGGCCAAGGTTTTTCTCGGTGCACGCCGACAGAAAAAAAATGCATGTGGAAAATTAAATTACCTTTTTCTTCCACTACGTATTAAAAAGTCCTGGCAGCACTCACTCAAAACAACGATATCGAATCAGACGCGATCGACTATGGCACCGTTCAAAAAGCATTTCGATTTTATTGGACACGCTTCGTTTGCGTCATTTTCAATCATGTTTGATTGCACGTACAATTTCCATGGGTCTTGGAGACATCAGACGGATTTTTAACGACATGTCTTCTATTTTGTAGAAGTACTAGATGTCCGTTGCTTTGGAAATATAAATATCATTATTTTAATATTTTTTGGCGAACGAACTTTGTACCAACGACACTTCGCGTTAAACTTAACGATTCGTCGATTAGGAACAGATTTGAATGAATGAAGTTTGTTACGTTGTGTCGCCTTTTTATCGCAAAGCAGCAACGATTTCAAGTCGAGTGCAGAGCGAAGGGATTTTCGAATAAACTACGAAGAAAATTAGAGAAAAGTCTAAATATACAGGCGAATATAGTGGGCAAGGTTATTGCGTGATTCCAGCCTGTAAAGTACGAGAATCATTTTCAACCTGTTTTTTTTTTTTTTAGTGAACACAGAACAGTTGTTGTCGATAGTAACGTTGCAAATCGAATACGTACGAATATTACAACCAGAGTGTTAAATTCATGTCTTCGACAATATTTCTTTATCACGTTCTCCTGAAGTTTTAATAAGTTTGTTAATAATTAATGTAAGCTCAACGCGATTCGCGATAATTAGTGCTGGGACAAAGTTTAATAGTTACATGTATACTATTCAATTTCAGAGTTTGAGTGTTCAATAGATCTACTTATATATTTTTCACAAGAGTTAATAGCTGATTCAAGAAATCGAGTTAGTAGAACCAACGAATTAGTGGAATGGTACAAATTTTATCCATGTGGCTTATGATAAGATTATGCATGCGGCTGTCTTATATCTGGTGCTAAACTTTGCTTTTAGTTAACAGCTTTTAGTTAACGAATTAGTGGAATGCTATAAATTCTGAAGCAACTAATGAAAGCATGTATCTAATTGTACTAGTAGCGGAATTCGTTATTAGTTTAATTGGCAACCATACCAATAATTAGGAAGGAAAGCATGAACATCTAGTATGATTAACCCAATCAGGAAGATTGCCCAAGTATGTAACTCACGTTCAGACATTAAAAATATCAGAATTCCCAGTTCATCTATTTCAAATGTCTCGCCCCGCTATATTCCTCTTTTCAAACCACTGACGAATCGTACTTCGAGAAATATTACCACTCTCTATATAATTACTCCGTCCGAATGTACGTGTCAAGTGTTGCAATAAAAAAAAATCTGTGGCGCTTATGTCTAATAGTGGATGGAAAAAATGAAGCACCGTTTCCATACTGTGCGATATTAAATACTCGTTACGTTAATTAACAGTTGAATACGAAAGTGAACGTTGTGGACGTTACAATGCGAAGGTATAAGTTAATTCAACGTCCAGCAATATGGGGCAGACTTGATAATGAGCTTCCCCATTGAGGCACATTGTTGCCGATCATTACCCTCGCCTAGATATATGTCGTATCTATCGATGATCCCGCGCTAACTAGCCTAGTTAAACTAGGCAGCCTGCTGATGATGTCTAAAGCGCGTCCCTCATTTGCCATTCATTGATAAAGGATGAACAGCTTTTATACCCGTCGAGCATATGGCCCAGTGGAGGAACTGACTATTATAGGCGCGGAGATAAAAGCACAATACGATCTTTGTAAATTATATGGCTTAGACGCAACGTGATTAACGCCTTCATGAACAAATCTGTTTCCTTAATAATTAGACTATTATTCGAATAAAACCTACGGGAAGATTAAACTGCTGCAGAACTGCGCTGTATAGCATTTAATCACAATTTTATGTTTGTTTCCTGCAAATATTTCAAGATCGACTCATTTGTTTCTCAGGATAATCTTTTTCGGATGCTTAATTGAGAAGAAAGAGTGATCGAAACTAGAATAAGAGTGGGCAATCGATTTTTTCGTAAACAAAGTAGCAGAGTGTTATTGCAAAGGACAATTACCGCCCCTCAATTAAATTTTTCCAATGGCTATTTAGTAATATTATATTCTACTTCAAACTTTATGGCACACTATTTATAGTAGAGTGACACAAAGTTTGTTAATTAAATAGAACACGGATTTTCCAATTGTACCTACATAAGTGTTAAGCGGAAAGTACATAGGGGAAGGAAGTAAAGATTAATAAATAGCTTCGTGGTTCACACTGTATCTATACCTGAAGTAAACCAAATTAAATGCAATACCGACCACGTTTTTCGTTCAATGTCAATATAATTAATACGTCGATCAATTTGTTCTATAATCGGACAATTACAGGACAACTTGTAAGGAACTAATATGAGTCATTTTAAACTCACGTCATTAGCAAGGGCTTCCTAATATCATATACATGGACAGGGGTCTTACATTTTTTCGGGTCAGTCATTACAAAGTTACCTGAATTTCCATCATTATTCCAAACTTTAAGAAATTAAACATTTTGACAACTCTCCGCTTGCCTTAAGGCAAGATGTCATCCCTTGAACACGACTTAAATAAAATCGAGCCCAAGGATAAAAAAAGTAGAATGGCCAAACCTCAGTTTGCTCTTCGTTCAAATAAATTGGGATAAATTTTAACAAAATTGCGGAACATACAAATTGGTCTACAAGCCGTGCAATAAAATTTGCCAGCATCACATGTATGTAAAGAATTCGGGAAGTTATTTAGTTAGTTATTTGGGTCGTTATCTCAAATCCTAATTTTCGTTTACTAAATTTAAAAACGGAGATGAGATGCTCGGAAGCGAACCGCAGGAAAGAAGACCACTTCTGGCTAACGACGTCCCTCTCTAGCTGTAAATGAAAAAAATTACAAGCCTGAATTACAGAAAATGCGGCCAGAATTGATGCAATATCTAAGAATAACTGAAACAACGGCACGTGATCACTTCTATATTCGTCCGTTATTTTATCGCACTCTATTAAAGGGAAAGAACCCTTTAGAACTTCTCGTGGGATCTGATAAAATGCAGGATATAGGGAAACCCTTGAAAATTTACAAAATTGCTTCGCCTTGGGGCCGGTTATAATCCCCGACTACCGTTCTATCGGGAATACACGTTTCACTAGGCAAAAATTGAACAAGCAGATGCGCCAAAACTCTTCTCCAAGCTGGTACATAGATTGCACGACTATATTGCTGGGATAGGTGCCTGTTAACCTGAATTCGGCCCGCCCTTCTTCATCGCTGTGCTGATCCTTTGTGCATGAAAATCCGTTGGCGTTAACATCCCTACGCTAAATTAATCGCAGACCGTGGAGCTATTCGTGTATTAAGTTTACCGAATTTATTCAGCGTCCAGTCAAACTATGTACCGGTTTAAAAATTGTTGACAGCAACAAACCGTTAAGTGTCGAGTCAATTCTTGAACGTTCCGATTGACAATTTGATGTGTCGAACGTCGAATAAATATGTTATTTCGCATTTTGTTGAATTTTAAGTTTTAAGAGTCGCCAGATAGATTGAAACTATAACTTTTCTTTTGAAGTGACTTGAACGAAAATCCACGTACTTCTGCATGGTCCATCGAAACGGATATCTTCTATAATCCAGCGAAATGCTAATAGAAAATCATTTTTTTTTAGAGTACTCCATCAGAATGGTAGCCCCTTAAGGGAGCACAATATTCCGGTATGAATGTTCAGGGTATTCTATTTGCGAATCGTCTCGATCTTCCTGACACGAAGGAATTTCTCGTATCGCGGCGCGAAAGCCACGAGTATGAAATTCATATCTATGCTAAGCGCGACCCTCGCGCCCGGCTTTAAGTAGTGGCTTCTGTATCGCACCTTTATATGCATTGCGCCCGATTCCACGATTCTATACACACGCTGCTCGTCTTCCCAGATGAAACAGCGACGTTACATCGCGCTTCGCGATTTACGGTAAGCAGACGACGATATTTCATTTGGCTTCATTCCTTTTTTTCGCTAAATTTACGGTATTCTGAATTAGTTCTACGAACGAAATGAAATAGAAATGCAACAACGGCGTAAATATCGTTTTGAATCAATTAAACGATGCAGCAACGTGAAATATGTGCTTATCCCCAAACGTATATACTTGCGCGACGTCTGTCTCAATGTAGTATTGTTACACAAGTCTAATTTGAAAGGTAAACTTGTTATTGCAAAAGTATAAAACCCTCGTGATCGTCCAATCGGATTCGGGGTCGAAGCATGCTCGAGGTGGAAGGGGATTAAGAGATTTAAAAAGGATTGAGGCCTCATAGCAGTCGCCACTCTTCTGTCGGTTGTTAAAGTCGGTTTTCATTCTTAAAAGTCCGTTGGAACTGTTGATTGCTATGCGGCACGGAACGTGCCGCATAGAATTAAACGTGGCGGATTTGTCTCATCTCGCGCAGTGCAACGCATTCGACAAACAGGCTTACCTATTTGTGGAAAATGTGAAACGCACGATTCGTTCCTTTCTTGTTTAAACGAGTGAGTAATGTTATTGTAATTCACGATTAGTTTTACCGATCTCTTCTCTGTTCATCCAGGAGGGCTGACGTTTCAGGCTGACGCTATGCCATTACAAATCCAACGATTCCTAATTGATTCTCTTCTCTTCCAAAGGTATTGACTTTAATTGTATGCTAAACTGCAATTAACGTTTGCAAGATATTTCTATTAAAATGGATTTCTATGAACGTTCCCGTATATCATTTATCATTACGTCCAAATATTCTATCTCCTTTCGTATTTCCTACTGAAATGGTTTTCCAAGCCTGTGTTAAGCCCAAGAATTACATTTTTCATTTTATGCGCCATGCTTCGTGCTGCACATTTGGCTCCGGTTCAAATGGATGCAAATATCAGCACTCGCGACCGAATTGTGGAATATTTGCTTCAAAATACTGCCGCAACTTGATCGTGCCACCGAATCCCGTTCCGCGATCCGCAGAAACGCGAAGCTCGTCCCGACATGGATCGCCTTATAACAGGTGGACCCCGCAAAATGATTTTGGGCGTCCCATTAAGAACGAGGTAATACTATTTCGTCGCGAGCCGCCGTACGTCGTTCTCGTTTTCAACGTTCGACAAGATCAACAGGTCCCAGTTTCCTCGAAACGAACCGGCTCGAGCAACAGAATCGCCGGGGCTGGTTTCCGTAATCCTTGATCTCGTTTCGGCGTAACACCGCACGGAGGTGTCTCGAAATTCATTCTGTTCCGTCTAATTTCGTTCCCCGGAGCTCGATTTCCAGTGGACGCGGCCGAAGGATCGCAATTCCGCTCACCTTCCGGCAAAGCCTTCCCCTTCCGGAATCGTCGGTGTGTGTCTGCTGCGCACACGCGCACTCGCGCACACACACAGACACAGAGAAACACCACCCGCCGCCACACTACCGCCGATCGCTCGGCCGCGAAACGGCCAGGCACGGCCGAGGGGAGCAACTCGATTTAAAGTTACACCCGTTGCTTACGTATTCTCGTTTTCCACCCGTTTCCGTGGCTTCTTTATCCTCCTTAGCTGGGTCGTGTCCGGACTGCTAAAGCGGCAATTCCGCTTCCTCGCATCCTGCGTGCCTCGTGACTTTTAATCTCGACCCCATTTCGTACGGCTGCGAGAGGGCAATTTTTATAATCTCCCCGCGAAGATACGCATCCCTCGTTTTCCTTTCCTTCTCTTCCCATTCCCCCCCCCCCCCCTTCGGCCCTCTCTTTTCATTCTTTCTCCGTTTTTTGTTCTCCTCGCTTCACCCTCTTGATCTCCTCCTTGCCCCCCTCCTGAAATTCTTCAATTTTCTCGATCTCCCCCCGCGTCGGATGCCGTACCCGCCCTCTGCACCGCGCAACTGCAAAAGTGCTACTTTTCACTTTCACCGTCTGCTGACTCTGACTCCGCGACTTTTAATCTCCGCTACCCCCCACCCCTCTGTCCACGGGATATGCGTACATTTATGATATTCCAGCGGGCAACCCGGGAAAGGGGCGCGAATAAAGGGGAACGGATAAAGGACGACTTGGTTGCCGGGGGTGGAGTTCGGTCGGACTTAAAAGTTAGACTACTGGCGGCGGCAACAGCGGGACCCCTGGCCACTCGTCCAGTACCGCTCGTTGATAATGCGAACTATGCGTCTGTACACCAGCGTTGAGCAACAGTTTATGCGACAAATGAATACAGTTTAATCGATTTCGCATAACGGCGAATCAGTCGTGTTGAATATTTGCGACTGATAGCGAGTGTAAAATATGCTAGAGCAAAATTGTCTCAACGTTCTTAGAAATGGCTTACTAATAAAGATAGTAAGAGAAAGAGATGGAGCTCTACTTGGGGAGTCAAAAAGGGCCCTGGTTGTAAAATGAGACGATGCGCATTCGTAGGTATAAGTACCCAGTTCTTCTGGGCGCTTTGTTCAGTTCAACGGAACATTTCATGGTGATAAGACATTCCTTCTGAGCTGTTAATAAATACACGAATTGTGATAAATGTAATAGTTGTTTTATTTAACACACCATTTCCAATAAGTCGATCTTGATGTATTATATGAAGATCACGTGGAAGTATTTTTCAATGCGCGTCAAAAACTGATTTTTCAATATATCGTATGTTAAGAGAAGTGTTAATAAGTGACAATCGGACGAGTATTCAAGCAATTAGATTATGATACGCGGTAAGAAAATCCAACGGCATAAATCATTCAATTACTTATACACGATACTGTGCCTGCAACGCACTGAATCTTTTATCATTCATTGTCACGTATCTTTCTCGCAATCAACTTTTGTCTAAACGAATAACCCGGCACCGTGCCGACCCATCGAATTCCGCTATATTTCATTCTAAAAAGTATTGCACAGTGGTCGGCACTCGATGGATAGATCGCGGGTGCAATTCACGTGGCGAGAAGGGTGCACAAAGCAGGGGAGTGCTCCAGAAAAGTGGACGAAGGAGCGCATATTAAAATCGACGAATTCAGCTCAAGGGCTTCGCAATGATCGTCGTTTCGTTAGTTATAAATTCGTTTCGCGTTTCGCCGCGTCGACGCGTCGCGACTCGATGAAAAAAGCGGAAGGGAATCCGGGCTTTCCCTTTTTCTTTCCCCCTTTTTTCGTGTCCCGGGGTGAACACCGCCGTCAAAGTATCGTGAAAAATCTGCATGCCATTGGGGAGGCGAGAGAAATGCGGGCGCCATGCGTGATCATGCGAATCGAACGATTCGAAATGGCTGAACCAGCGTTCTTGCATATTGAACAGATTACGTCACGTCGCTAACAATAAGTGAAATTATCAATTCATTTATAGTGTCGTCGCGAAGTGTACAAGGTGTTTGACTGTAACTGTCCGTACGAATTCTTCAGATATATTCTGCGATGCAATAAAAAATACGATATTGATCAAAACTTGACACAGAACTGTGTGGAAGAAATGTGAGAAACGTATGTAAGAAACATTTGGATCTTGTAGGAACTTGGATTTGAACTGGACGTAGAGGAATGTAAATTTCGTTCTTATTCAAATCATTATTTCAATACAGCTTTGAGTTTATTTTCCATCGGTTCTTTTGCTTTACCTTATTATTCGTTGATATCATTTGACTGCACGCTGATACATTTGGCGATTAAATTTTTTAACATTTGTCTACGTTAAGTAGGGTTTAGTCATACGGTATTTTAACGATAGAAGATGCAACAAAGAGAAGCCCAAAGGCAATGTTTGCACGAAAGAACGGAATTCGTTCCAAAGTTCATTTTCTCCCGTCAGGTTCAGTCGAACGGTTAATCTATTTCGATACTGCGAAGAAAGAATTTGCTAATCAGTTATCTGGCGAGATACTCGAATACCACGTTGCTCTCAATGCATAATTATTTCGAGTGCAACAATGAATATCGTTCTCAAATAATCAGAGGATTATTCAGAGAAATATATGTTCATTCTCGTTCGTATTAATGTCACAGCTTCGACGGAATCATATATCATTTTTCCACATCCCCGATAATCATCCGATAACATTTTTTAAGGCCTGCCCTTTAGAAAATATTTCTATGTGCTTCAACATTCACGGTTCACAATTTCATTACATTGTAGCGATTTTAAACGCTGATTTGCGCGTATAAAACGGGCGCTTTCACTTACATTACGGTTCTCCATTACATTTTATGCGTATATTCCACTGCAAAAGCATTTCATAGAATAGAGATATATCCGCTGTCAAGAGAGTTTATTTTAACCTTTCTATAGGGGAGTTTTCATTCCGGACACGAGATAATTTCAATTGAAAAGCCCTTTACGCTCCCACCGGTACAGTTTCCAGCTCTCCATTTTTCTTAATTTTAGAAAAATCCACAGCCTTAACTTCGGGCTCGTACGCTAATTGGAGTTTTAATATTTTCACTGATTAAATTTATCTCGCTTCTCCATTCAACGGAAAATCTACAAATAAGATATAATGGTTTTTTCATATGGATATGCATGTAACTGCGCAAGCACCTTATTCCTCCATTCTTTTGTCGTTACCAACATTTTTCGGTCCGCACTTTGTACATCTGCTACAGATATTACGTTGCGGAAGAACAATCATTTAGTGCATTTATTTGCAATAACATTCTACAATTTTAAATAATATCAATTTGAGATAATTAGAAAAGTTAGGGGAAGTATAATTTAATCTTTTCCCGCAGACATTCAGAAGTACTTTGCTAGAAATGTGGGTACATTATATGCATGTACACAAACGTCCTCTGTAACAATGCATCGTTAGTACAATTATTTAGGTATATGTATAAATTATACCTTACTACGCAAAGCTCCTTAATGTGAATAAAAGATGCACTGTTTCGTGCACAAGGGGCATTTTCATTTTTCAGAGCACTAGAAAGACGGGGTTACATAAAAGATAATTAATTCTTTCATCGTTTTTCAGTCCCCCCCCGGTACCTTATTTTGTACGTACCTAAAGTTGCACAATTCTGTAATTGAAGTCTTATACAGTTGCTTTACCTGCAGCGTCAAAAATGCCTAATCTCAATAATGAATGTAACAAGCGCATGAAACAATGAAATAGCCGACAAATTTTCTTTATCATTTACTAAGAATTAAGAATACTGGTTTCATTTATCAACATAACTTCCATAGATTTACTTATGTTAATGTTAACAAGAAATAGGAGTCGATTTTATATCGTAGACAAAGCGACCGCATAAATAAATATTAAGTCCCATTTTCACTATATTAAGAGAAACAGGTATAATTCACATATAAATCAAGAGCTTATATATACCCTACGGGGGACTGCCTTATTTATTGCCGAATGAATGAATTTATCGTCTAATTGCAAATCGAACATCTCGAACGATATCGCCGGCCATCGCGATAATCGTCTCGACACGAGTCGCCCGCCACGAGCGGCAAACATAAATTTCGATCGCGTACCACCGATCGACGTCGTCGTTATCGCGAACGTTCACGGTTTCCGGCGAAATCAGTAAAAGTGACGACGTTATTCAATTTCCGCGTCGCTCGCGGGACCCCTTCCGAAGGAGTTCTTTTTCAGTTATTGATGTAGCAGCGAGTTTTCGAGGGTTTTCGCCGGCTTATCCGTCGTACGATCTCGTCTTCATTTCCGCCACGTCGACGGTCTTCCAGCGTTGCGCGCGCGTACACGTACACGTACACGTACACGTTCCTCCCCTCGAAACTCCGTATGCCTACGTTTGCAAAACACTCAAGTCTTCCCTCTTCCTATTGCCACTTCTTTCTTTCTTCGCGGCTCGTCACCTTTCCACGGTGCACGTACTCTGCTGCACTTGGCCGAGAAAACGCGATATTATTTGATTGCTGTTTGTTGCAAAAATACGCGCTTCGATCCAGACGCGCGTCGAACCGTGTCTATCGATTCGATACGACATTGTTGAGTCGCGAAACACCGCCACCCTCGACAGAAATTACGATAATAAGATCTTCGGTCACCACGTGGGTAAGACAAAATGTTCTGTGTTATCGACCATTACGTAGTGGAAAACCAATCGAAAGGGGGCACATAGTGCTTCGATGCTTCATCAAACTTGCGCAGCCCGAGTACCATGAAGACTGTCTTCGAGTAAAACGAAGTCGGTCATAGTACCGCGATTGCTTACTGTCAGTGAAAATTCGATCTTGTGGGCCAAACAATCTCTCCTCCACTCATATTTTTCCATCCATTAAGCTACCAGTACGACATGAGCACTCTGCTAGTACATACTTGCATTGTAATGTAACTCGATTCTTCCGAAATACATTCTATCGGAAGTAGTTTTCAGTCCTCTAACAAGTTCCATAGGCTTACTTGCTGGAAGCCAGCGTCATTTAATAGCCGCGAATATAATCGTCGCCCCTAAGACAAACGATTAATATTAACCAACAACGGAACGAATGATAAATCGTGGTGAAAATAGTTGATCCGCCAGTTCATCTTCGAGTTCTGAAAAATGATGGCAAAAACTGTCGGGATTTTCAATCATTGAACGATTACAGTTTGCTTTGCGGATGATTTCGTTTGTGACGAAATGGAACCATTTCGTTTCCCTCCGCGGCACCGGCGTGCATTTAAGAGAATTCGATTAAAATCGATCGCAATGTCCATCTCTCGCTTGGGCCAATAGCCGCACGCGGAATTATAGTTCATAACTATTCGCATAGATATTGGTGTTTTCGCGGCGGCCTTTTCTTCTTTTTTGCGCCGAACGCCATTGAATTTTAATTACTCTGTAACGAAGGAATATAAATGATACAGGGAGGCAATAAGGTGCAGCATGGTAACGAAAAAATAATGAAATAAAAAGATGGTATAACGGTAAACTCCATTTGCCCTTTTTTTTTATTTGAGAAAAGAAAATTATTGCACGCTTTATTCAAGATTTTGTAATATCATTGCGTTTCCTTTATGTCGTGACACAACGAAGGGACTACAGCTATCATTTACGAAATATAAGAATTTTTGTTTTTTATTGCTTGCGTTAAAAAAATGTCAAAACTTTGGAGGGGATATAGCTTAACGAGGAGAATGCAAAGTATTTAATATTTAAAATATTTAATAGGTTAACGTTCAGAGGTATATCTTGATTGTTAATTACGCAATTATGATAGAAATTGGTGTAATCGATTCGACCCTCGACCGTCTCGTTCAAATTCAACCAATGTCTTTTATTCACAGTGCGGGTACGAGTATTTATGGGATTGACTGTAGGTCTGGCAATTGATGTTTTCAATGCACACGTAACATGTAGTTTTGTATTTAGCCTTCACCGTACTGTCGTTGCTGGTAGGTCCCAAACCTTTACGCTAATTTGGAGGTCTCCGAAAAATTCTGCACAGAGAGTATTTAATAATTCGTGCTAACTCCAAGCAAAATCATTAATATTGATTAGATATCTTGTTAATTTTCACATGCCTGAGATTAATCTTTTTCACAACTTTACCAGTAACACTGGTACATTCTTTTTGTAAAACGTTCTTGCAGTCTGGTTTGGAATTCTTCCCCAGAAATATGTTCCAGCACTTGAAATATGTTTCTCATTGTTTAACAGGTATCCACTACTAAACCAATATTAAGCATATATTCGTAATAATGCGCAGCAATAGAAACTATATACAATTTCAGTAATTTACATTACATGATCAAAATTCATTTATGTATTCATTATTTACCCAGATATCTAACAAAACAATTGCGCAATGAAATCGTAATGCTGTATCAAATAATGTAACAAAAAAAAACAGGCAGCAACTAGAAATGTACATATGCCGATGAAAAATCACCTACAGTAATGAATAATTCACCCGTAATAATTTATTAATTTGGACCACCGATGACCACCAATAAAATATACAACGATTCGTCGTTCGGAATTCTGCATTTTATCCAGGATTGAATTAAAAGAGTCAGGGAAACGGCGATTAAAATAGGATTCCTACCTTTCTCGTAATACTGCTCGGATGAATTAAAAAGGGGATAATGACTGTTGATTTTCACAGGATTCCCTAGGCATGTCTAGCCCGGTCATGAATCATAATTTAATCGCGCAACGACTGGCAAATGCGATCGGATCGGTTGTAGTCGATTGCCGGATTTCCCGGAATACCAATGGGCTACTAAAAGTGATTAAATTACTTGGCAAGCCGGTACTCGGTAAACTGCGAGGTGATTGATACGTGTGTGCGAACGCTCATCTGGCCAAATGCAAGTTGCGATCATTTATGCGTGACTGACGTCTGCTTATTTCCTACAGATTTACTCCGGCATCGTGGCCGATCGAACAATTCAGGTCAGAGGTTGCAAACCTCCCGGTATTATCGCAGGAGTTTCCCCTTCGAAATTACTTCTCCCATTACATTTTCGCCTCCATTTTATTATTGCTTACAAGGTGCACGGGTTCCTTTTATTTAAGGAAAGCGACCAATTTGCCACGACGTTCCATAATTATTTTTATTAGACGATTGGTAATGTTTTGGTTTAGATCATGGCTGGTTTGATGGTAGCAGGATTATTTTGATCAAATAATCCCGGTGATTTTTAGAAATTTAATTTTTTTACTCAATTTCGTCGAACATTCAAATGTGTAGAATGTTGTGTCTTAGCGATATTTCAGTACGTAAGTACTTAGATGCAGGGTGAAATATATATATATATATATACGTAGTTACTTATGTGTAATAGTTATCAGAATGTATTGGAAGCTAGTAATTTTTCAGAGTTTTCAGATAAACATGGTATAAAATGTATAATGTCATGTGTATATTTTGCAAAATTGCGTACGCTTAGAAGATGCATGGAGCAAACGTTTACATAAATCAAAAACTTCTTTTGGAACTATTTTTTGATAGAGTGGTTAGCATAATTTGAGAACGCACAGTTCTGGCAACAGGGCCATCCTTTACGTACAGAGAGAATAAATTATGCTCTTCAGAAGACACACGTGGCTGATAACGCCATAAACTGACGATGTATTATATTAACACAAATTACGATTAAACCAAATTGCGTATAAATAATTCTATTCGTATCGATATAATTAATTCCAAAGTTTAAATGTAAATGTCTTAATTATGGATTCTGTCGAAACAAGCGCAGTTCTGGTTGCAAACGACTTTATTTAAATTGCTTAATACCAATAAAAGTAAAGAGAGTATGCAAAGTACTGCTGCCTTGGACGACATATATGTACATACATGTAGTACCTATATGCACAATCTTTTGTACTCTATCCTGTACAGTTCGATACTTACTTGGAACAGTACTGCAACCAAAAAATTTTAAGAAAAACATTTTAACGAATCAATGAACACCGTTCGACAATAGCATTGTGAAGTAGTTTTCGTTAATGTATCCAACGGAACTTTCTAAAAGAAGCCCTAGATTATAAAAAGTGATAAGCTCGATATTATTATATTATTCCGGATCTCACTGCAAACGGAAAATCCGGTATAACCAAACGCTGAATCACGTTATCCAACCCCAAAGCGCAACAAGCTCAAACTGTCCAAAGCTCTTCCCTGTCATCGCTTCTTCAATTATCCTAACTCTCAAAATAACTGCGTTAAACGCGCAGAGGAGACAAAATGTCCAAGAGTGGGCTCTAACGAAGCGAAAATAACTCGATACAAGCGGGCCCGTTCTCCGGACCCACGGAGAGGGACGTAATCTCAATTTATAAAGGCAATTAACCCCGATGATCTGGCAGTTCATTTTACCGGAAGGACGTCTCGGCCGTTTCGCGAGAGGACGCGTCCCGGCGATCCATTTCCATTTCGTGCTTCCATTCGACTGGGGGGCGGACGGTTTCTCTAGCGTGGCACATTTCTCAGAGAAATGGGAATCGATTTGAAGAATGTCGTTGCGAAACTGCAGTTGGCAACACGCCCTCTGCCTGTTCCTCTCTGAGCCTCCTATCGGGTCATCCCTCTGATGTCCCGCTCTTACGGCCCATCTTCATCTTCCGCTTTCACTCGTTTCCAATCCGCGGTATTTCCTCTCTCTTGCTGTGCTTCTCACTTTCAGTTTTCTCTTCCTCTTTTTATTCGCGTTTCGCCACCGAATGCCCCTGCGACACGAGAATAGCGTACCGACTCTGCCGGTGTGTTCAAAGGGGGACGAACGATCGATTTGTCTTCCCATCGATGATGCTACAGGGTGACTATGCATTAGCGTTGATTCGAGATTTTATTACGGTGTTTATTTTTATATTTACGTGTCGCGTGGCAGGGTGCGACGAGCGCTGCCGATGGTAGTTGTGAATGTTTTTCGGGATAAGCACAATTGGATTCGTCCGAATAACGATGGTACAGAGCAACGTGTGCGGGGATCATCGAATTATTTGATTACATTGTGCATATATTTTGTTACTATATGCATGCATGTTTTGATCACTTTCATCGCTTTTCAATGGAAGGTTTGTTTAGTCAACAGGACAGCATGATTGTTTTCATTTTGGATTTCACGTCACAATTTTTTATGTAGGCATAAAAGCGATGCAAAATCGTTGATGATTTATAATCAACTGTTTATTGTTCGGTAGAACAATTTCTATAGCCTCTAAGCAGCTTAAGACTACGTTCGATTTAAGAGAAAACCGGTATAGACACAGCGGCAGTCAGTGATGACTGTTATATTTGTTTTACACTTTTTAAGCTATTTCAGTCAGCCGTTCTTGCAGCATCCAGAGGCGTGCTATGAGAAATAGATCCAGTTCCAGTGACAGCCTGTCACCATTGTCGTAATAGTTGTTAACTGATGATCTTTTGAATGTCATAACAAGGCCAAGTTTATATATTGAAAATGTAGTGAAGAGTGACGGTGCCCCTATTTCCTTGCACATTAAAGAGCAATCATTTACTGACTACTGTTCAGTTGATATATAATACATGGTGTATGATTACAGGAAAACAAGAATTTCTGTTGCGGCTTAAAAACGAAATTAAACTCAATAATTAAATGAAATTTTTGTTGTGGTATTTCCCTTCATAATCGTTATTTGTCATGTATGCAGACTAAATCGGGCACGGTAATATTTTGCTAAGAAGTGTTGCTCGCACGAGTGTGGTCTCTTTTCAAAACGCCAAGCTTTATTGGAACACGATTATCAACTATACAACTGCGTATACCACTTTTGCACGATTAGTGAACCTAAAGAGATAAACCATGTATCCTATCCTAACACAGTACTGAAACGTACCCCATGAACAAGACAAAACTGCATCAATGAAGCATCCAATAAAATATTAATACAAGTCGAGCCGGTTGAAATATAGTATCAGTTGATTCATAAAAATAATGCTGACCGTCGGACGTACCAGTGGCTCTTCCTATTTATGTGCTAAGGTTTCATTCCTACTATCTCGAACGTTATCGTTGCCGATTTTTGTCGATCACGCTCACCGCGGTGTCGAAGACCGAGTTTATACACACGCGCGCATAAGAGGAGTTGCACTATCGTTGAGAATGCGAATTCAGAAGCGATATATCCAGACATTGAAAGCTTCCTCTGTAGCTGGTCGCAGGGGATCGAATGTAGGATAGACGTGGGAAGTACTTGTCTCGCAGGTGCCACGAAAAATCAGTATTCCTTTATTTTGTCGAGTGTCTAGTAAGAGCCGTTTATCGTGCCCGTGGTTGTGCGACATAGACGAATGTTACGAGAAATCAGCGATCCTTTACGACATCCCGATATCCTCGCCAAAATGGATCGTAAATAATTCTACGGTCTATTGCATTTCTTGTGAAGAGGACGTTACACGTACATTCGGCAGTATTTGAATTTCGTGCGTCAAGAAGAATACTTTGAAAGATGCAATTGAAACAAGCAGACACCGTGGTGTCGATAATAGGCAGATGAACAGTTCTTTTTCTATGAAATATCCGTATATAAGAAGGAATGCTGAATAATATGTTTAATAAGCATTGAAACACTTTATTACACCTTCCGTTAACTATTACACGAGCAATTGAGTTCATTCGAGTTAAACTATAGACAACAAGTTGAAGTTTCTGATTCAACAAAGTATTCAAGTATTCAATTCTAAAATTGAAGATGGCCATATATTTTCTTCTAAAGTAACTTTGTATAATATTTTCTGCCCCATGAAACAAACTAGGAACTCTGTTAGCGTGTTGCAAAATATTGTTAGTGTAAAGAAGAGAATTTCAATCATTAAATACAGACTCTAATATAACCGTGTCGCAATTTTGGAGTTTCACGTGATATAAATGAACTCGCAGAACAATATCAAAACTGTGATGCTGTGTACTCATTTATGCTGTAATATAAATATGTAGCGACGTTAAGGTACGATTTTGTACATGTACATCTTCTGAAGGTAACTATGGTTTTCGTTGCACGGCTTGGTAAGTACTGCAGCATTTCAATATTGCCATCATCCTAAACGCTGCTGCACGTAACATTCACCAAAATTACTATGATCTCAAGGAAATTTCTTCACGTGTAGGAAACCGTGCGCAAAATGAAATTGAAATACCAGAAATCTCATTGAACCAATTCGCTCACAAGTGAATTAATTTCTCCATTCTCACAATTCGCGATACAATACTTTTCTTACTCCACATCATACTATAAAAGTATTCTTAACATTTCTGTATTAAACCCATGCGATAAACAAGTACGGCCTTACGACACCGATCAATTAAGGGGCTCACTATTCAACTCTGGCCGTTCCACAGTCAACTTCTCGATTATATTAGTACGCCGGTGCATGTGCGAAACTGATCCTTTCCCGTGAAAACAAACTAAATACATGGTCCGCGGCCTAAAACGGGCTCAGTATTTTATTCTCGCGAATTTGAAATCGCGACACGTGCCTCGAACGTACTTGGAACACCGAAGCGTACGGCCAGACTAGCAGACTGTCACTCGTCGTCTACTATGACGACGGCGAGGCGCGGCGCGGCAGGAAAAGTCATTTTGCCCTGTAATTAGTTGGCCGAGTCGCGACAAATTGAAAAAGTTAGTGAGAAATGGAACGCAATTTAACCCGCGACCATCGCTACCGGCCACGACCTCCCGCAGCCACAATAATCAAGACTAGCAAATCGAATGCCTCCTCCGCTTGTTGCCGCTGCTTTCGTTATTCCCGCTCCAATACACCGATCGAAACTTCGACACAACGGTCGTAAGCGGCGTAATTTTCGTCGAACAATTTGTTAGAGCGCGCAAAGATTGGCGAACTTACCCAAATTCACTCAGCCGTATTAGACTTCGGAGTTTCCCGACTCCGAATCTTTTACTTCGAAATATGCGTTTCGATTCATAGCTTGCATAACTTTACGGAAAAAAGGTTCGCTAGTAAACGACACGATCCGTTAGACTCGATGTATCCTTGCCGTGGCAAAGGAATATCGTATCGGTACGAATACTTTTAGCGGAAAAAATATGTCGTTTGGAATCGAGCAAGCCTTTCGACGCGCTTTTCATTGCGTTTAGATTACTATCATTTAACCAGTGGCATATTGGACGTTTATTCGGCGTATTTTCTCTGGGACTTGTATCGGTGTCATGGATCTGAAGCTTAGCCGAATTCGATCTCGATTCGTGGTTTAATGTGATGAAATAATTAAGACCCCATCGATTGCATTCTGTTCCTATACTTTGAAGCTTTAGCGTCATTTTACGTATCATGTGTCTGTTATTTGTTGGCTATCCCCATTTAATTATTCAATTCCGTACCACTTCCTAACCCTTTATATTAATGAGTTTACGAAAGGATGTTTTGCAGCTAGCAATAACAGTAAGCGGCTTACGCGAAAATGTTGTAATGTGCAAGTTTCTAAATTTATAAGCTTCCGAGCATCGCTGCAAAAGCGTGCAGCTCCATTTCGATCTCTATCGGAAATTTCTCGTATCCGCAGTCGAAAGAATTAAGAACGAAAAATTTACCTTGGGTGCAAAGTCGCCTGTGCCGACAAATTCTGAAGCGAATAAAGTTGATATAGTCTCGATTTATTGAATACGTTATCGTGCTCCTATCGCAAACCCCTTCGAACTTTAAATTCGCAAGCATGGAAACGTGTTGTTGAACTTTTATCGATTCACACGTTTGCCTAGATTAATTACGCCCGGAATAAGTTTCTGATAGAGTAGCGACCCGGTTAAAGGGGAAAGAAGAGAATTTATTCCCGAATTAAGCCATGGTGTACCTGCGCTTTTCAATTTATCAAACGTTTACGGTCGGAAATTACGCGCGATCGTTTCGGTGGCTCATTCTTCGCATCGCAAAGAAAAGTCGGATGATCGTTCAGTATACAATGGCGGCTGAAAAATGAAGAGCGTCTTTAATGGAAGGTTTTCCCTCAGAACTGCTGAACACGTCGTTTCGCTGATCACGCTTCCAGCCCCGTTCCATCTCCAATCATTATCCAGCTGCGGTAACGACAATCATTATTTTTTGTTAGCTCAAACGTGCGCTATAATGATGGGCGAAGGCCTCTGAGTGAACTTCTTTGACTTCGTGGAAAATGTTCTCCGTGGCTGTTGCCTAGATGCTCTTAGGATTTTACGTCGGGTTGGAGTTTCTAACAGTCGTCGAGTAAAGTCTGTATTTAAAACACCGCTATTGGTATTAAATTAATTGCAGCATAGGCGTTGCAACGTCGCGTAATTACATCGAGGAAATGTATGAAAGGAATACAGCTCGATTAAACATTTGGTTTCAATATCTAAATCCTTTTAATATCATTAGCCAATTTGGTCCGACTCGATTCGCGTGTGTAACATCTTCACGACCGCGCGATCGTTCTGTGGACATTATAATTTAAATGGAGGCACTGATCTAGATGCGCAGCTTCAAATAGATACTTTGCACATATAAATTTCAGTGGAACATATGGAATTTTTTATGCGCATTCTTAAGATATGCAGGTATTCAATAAGGGGTGCTACAATGCACTGTTAATATTATCCGCGGAAATAGGTTTTGAAAGATGCTGAATAGAAAGTACAATATGGTTTTATCTACGTATGAGTTTTAATGCCAGAAAACTTGACGATTTTACCGTGATCAGTGATTTCTATCTAAAGTTAATATTCTTATTAAACCGTAACGGTTATAGCAATAATGATATGTCTGAAAGTAATTCATTTCTTTAAGTACTAGAATATAAATATTATTAAGTTAATAATCGAAGCCCCAAAATACGAATAACATTTCGAACCAAAACATTTTCGATTAAGTACGAAGTATTATTACTATCTGTTGTTAATATTCCTGGAAGCTGCGTTTAAAATTTGATATCGGCGAATCGTTTTTTCCCCGAAGCATGTTGCACGGTATCAGCATATCAGTCTGAAACGTCTGATTTCCTGGAAGATTATCATACACATGTGTCCCTAAGTCACATACGTATAAAACTTTGAAACCAGAGTTTGTTCGGGATACTCTGGATTTACGGTCATATGAAAGTTTGAATAGTTCTGAAATCACAAAGCTCGACAGTTACAAGGAGATTTATTCTCCTTCGCATTGAACGTTGGAAAAGGGCAAGCTGACTAGTGATGGGGCCAAATGAATCAATCTATACTTTATATATCTGCTGTCACGTACTATGTACATATTGTTAAGTCGCAAAGAGCTGCAGGCCGCAAGCGGGCAGATTAGTCGCTACTTTTCACAGAAGCCCTACTAATAAAATCTTCAACATTCGAAGCACCCGGTCACCACGTGCACAAGCGAATAATATTATAAAATGTTTCCTGTTTCTTTTCCGCTTTCGTGCACATGGCACACACTTGCGTTTCGTAAAAGCTGCACGCGTTCACTTATCTACCACTACGTAGTAGAACACCGAACAAAAGGACATACCCATGCACATAGTCCTTAAATACTTCGCCTCTGCGCAACGCGAGTACCGCAAAAACTCTCTTGGTACCACAATGCCGGTCTTAGCGCCGCACAATCTTTCTCTCGGTACCACGAAAACTCTCTTAGAGTGCCACAAAGTCGACCATAGTACGACAATGTCGTTCTATCAGTTCAGTTCATGTACCCTCTGTTGAGCTACTAGTACGGCATAAGCACTCTGTTAGTACATATCGTTCACACGATACAATCGTACAGTATTCGGATTCGCACTCGTGCCAATACTTGCAACGTATTGTCACACGTTTGTACATCCATCTCTATTCTTTCGGAATATACTTTACCCCAACCAATGCAGCCCACTAACAATTTCCATGGACTATCTTACAAGACTCCAATACATCTTTTGAAACCGCATCTGACGATTTCTTTCTCGAAATGTCATTTTCAAAAGGACATTGTTAGATTTGACAAATCAGCTCGACGCTAACGTAACATTTCCATAAATAAAATAGTAATTTATCGTAACTCAGCAATTTCCCCCTACGGTCGTCAGAGTTTCGATTTCAGAGCACCGTTACGATATTCACACGAAATCTCACATTTCTACTCTCAGTAATGTTCGGTTCATTCTAAACTCGCACAAAAAGCTTAAACGAATTACCCGATTACTCGCGATGCGCCCCATACACGTGAATTGCAGCACATCCTATGTGTATCTTCGTTTCCACGCTGTTTATACCTGGACGAAATGAAACTAACAACACCGGTAGGCAAAGTTCCGTTTCCGGGAAAAACATATTTGGTATTTACCAAACTACGTATAACAGAAATACTCGCGGCTTCAGGCTGCGGGCATGCATTGTCAAAAAAACCTCCGCCAATCATCCCTCCATTAGCGTTGCAACTTTCGAAACTGCCTAAAACATTTCTGAATTTTCGTCGCGTGCACGCGCGGCACGCTTTCGCGAAGAACAATCGGACGAGAACGGACGAGCTCTGTCCGAGGAACGTTGGTGTTATTTAAAACGGAAATGTGGGTCAGCTGTCCGTACACCTGTCCGCCTCCTCCGCCCGCGTTGCCCTTTCCTTTTAGATTGACGCGCGGAGAAAAACCGAGACCGCGGGGGTAGAAGGCGAGTAGAATGATACACATCAGCGACGATCAGACGTGATTTATTTTCGGCTCTTAGGCTCAAAGTCCAGCCGTGCTTAAGATGCTCCCCTGGCTGCCTCGAAAGGTGAACGTGTGTCGTTGCTCCTGTGTCCACTCGAGCGGGCAACAAAGACAGAGATTACGTGGCGGATAATACGAGCGTGCAATGATTTAGATAACGCTCGTCGCGACGCGCTTTCGCGATTAAATATGACCCCGCCGCTTTTCACTTGCAAATGAGCCGTGTTCTAGGTGGTATCGCCCGGTGTCTGACAATTAGCTATCCGTTCACGAATCGGGCTACGAATCCGTCATTTGGCACGGATTTGTAAGCGGAATTTGTCGCGGAACTGTGTACTGTCTGCACAATTCTTTAGCGAAGGACGCCGTTCGGTCGAGATTTTTTAACAGTCTGGGGGATATATTATTTATATTTCTTTTGTTTAGCGCGAGGCGGAGGACAGTTATTTCAAGCAACAGAGTGGACGGCCGGTTGTAATGACGTTGTTTGGATAATTGGGAAACATTGGTTAATACGAGAGTCACGAAGATGAGAATATTTATTAGTTGAGATACTATAATAGTCATTTGGTTTTTATACTAGTTGATTCTTTTAATAACAAAATTGTTACTTTTGAAATTGAAGAACGACCATGAAATGGAAGAATGTGACATGAATTCTGTGACATACGAAAGTTCACATACTTAATCAGCTTGTGCCGAAATAGTGTATTATTTCAATTCGTATTTCGAATTGTGCGATTTAAAAATCTCTCAGGTATGCCATTAATATTTCGGTAGATAATTATGGGCATGGTAAACTATCGTGTGGTTCGATGGACAAGGACGGCAACGACACGATCGGTAGGTGCCGAATACAGGGAAATCGCAGCTCGTTCTATTGTTCAGAACGGAGCTATTCAACGCAGATGGGGGCCATAACGAGCCATCGTTCACGGCTACTAATTGCGGGATGTATACGTACCTGTATAAATGATATTTATATAACGAAATTGTATTTATTGTCTTTTCGGGCGATTGAATGACCGATTCGATATTCTCGTAAAACGCAAATTAATTTTCCGACCAATTTAATCGCGTTGCGTTCAGCACTCCAGTAACTTACTAATTACGCGAAACAATCATTGTAGCAATGATAAAGTTCTCACGAATAAAACATTGCTTCGTAATAATTATTTCTAATATTTATTGCAAGCTTGTTACCTCGATAAGAGATTCAAATGACTTCGATGGGGAAACGTAATTATTGCAATTTCAATGTTTCAAGCGTGCACCTGAACGTATTTGACACGTTCCTATATATTATCTCATAACAATCCTAATTTTCGAACACCTACTGCCTTCTTATAAGTATTGTACATTCGCTCGAGAGGTTCGGTTTTCGCTTCACGTTTCAACTTTATAGCACATCCGTGCTCGCAAAGAATAATGCAACGATACTGTAATGCGTGACATTCAACGTATACTTCAAGTGACTATTGTAATTTCATGAAAAGTACAATTCAATCGAGAAATTTGGAAACGTGTACGCACGAAATTGTAACGCACACACGCGGGTCTAGTCGTTGAATCGAAAAGCGAGACTCACGGACAGGTATCTAGCCGTGAATGCAATGAAGAGTCGTTACTGATTTCGTCCAAAGTCCGGTGAATAGAGGTGCACGGAATTCGCCAAAAGTCATAAACTTTAACATGAGCTTTTTCAGCCACTTGCACGTTCGATCGAGGCAGAGAAAGGAGGGCTGGGGTCGTCGAATAATAAGGGGATGAGTGTAAAGCTATAGAAACTCTTCCCACTACCTTTTCCTTTTTTTTATAACAGACCTTTCTATGGAAATCAAACGTGTACGATATGTACGCGTGTACTCGATCGTCGCATGCGAAGTTGTATATTTCCCAACCTATCGGGATTGAAGTGCACGCGTATTTCTATTCGAAAATACTACAGACGCGAGGAAACGATTAACTGTAACTAAGATATAATTAAAATTTTCCACACTTGCACATTTTGCTACCCTCTTGCCGAATATATCAATACCGTTATGGGGAATGTTACCGCGGGGCCAAAATCATGTTTATTTCTCGTCATGTATTCAATCATACTTCAAGAAATATTGAAATGCAAATTGCGAATATCCTGCTGAATATTGGATACCCGATTCTATAATAGTATACAACTATTTGGAAACCGGGTAACCAAATCAGTCTATGTACAATGTCCCGTTTAAATCGGCGACCCGTTAACGCATTCTCCTTGAAAATATAATTTTATTTATAAGCAAACTTTTGTTAATCTCGTCTATGTCATTATACCCAGCTATAATCGTGCTACGTTTCTTGACGACACGTCCGGGGAAAAGTGGAAGCCATGACAATCCGTTTAATACTTTTCCTCCAGTTGAATTTTCGAGGACTTCCGAATACACCACATGTTTGAAACGTTTGAAAATGAATCGCTTGCAGTATCACGATGCTATACTATATTGACAATAATCAATGTATCGCCATTCGAGGCCATTATACGTACGCCGAATCGTATTACTCTTTATCTTCTTCCCATTCACCACATAATTTCGTCTACCATACACCACCTGAACCCCTATCTTTGTGCCCCCTGGTCGTTCCCTTCTGTTTCACCGTTCGCTCGCCCTTATCCGTCGTCCCTTTGACGCGGCGGGGGCTTACTATAGAAGTCGTATAATATAGGTCGCCTCGTCGAATGCCTTCAGTACGGAAGCCAAGTAATCTTCGTTGTTTCGCCACGTTTTATTTCGTTCAATGAGCGTGGCGAGCGACGGCTGGTTGAGGCTCGCGCGAATAAAATTAACGAGCCCAGCCGTTCTTTCACCCCTACGCTTTATTGTCTTCCGCAACTTCTGCCCTCCCTTCTTTCCACCCCGGCCGTTCCGGCCTTTTTGCGCGATATGGTCGAGGGAAACGAAGGAAATCTTGGATGGCCAGGGATCGCTGGCTGGCCAAGACACGGTTCAAAAGCTGCGCGAAGGTAAATAGGAGTTTGTTGGTGTCGAGTGAAAATGTTAAACTGCGTGGCGGTCGTCGAGATCTTCGCCTATTGCGGATTTGCTTGTCCTTTTCCCTGGTTCGGCCAGGTCGCTCAATTGTTCGTTTGGCATATTGCGCACGGAATTTTCATGAATTTCGGGTAAGATTTATTTCGTTCGAACGGTCGAAACACTTTATTAAATGCGCACGAAAACGGACAGCATTGCGTTTGTGAAATTTGTGTTTGTACACAGTTTCGATAATAGTCACGCGTTGGATTGGAACCGACGAATATCATTTATATTGCAACGTGTCCTTACACTTATCTTTTTCAACGAAAGCAAGCAAATTCATTACATCCGCGTCGAAATAAATATGTTAATTTGACGCCGTCTTATAAAATTTCCGGAGGATACTATGTTCTATGAAAAGGACGCGCTGTAAACGTTTTGTTTAGAATGTTTATTTGACGCTAGCAGAGTTTCATCTGGAACATCATTTCCGTTCTGTCGTCCCTTTTCGAGTTTCAGTTCAGTCAATCTTTGAACCACTCATTCAAAAAATAAAGAGCAAACTTTCTACATCAACCTAGACACGTTTCGCGCATCACGAATTGTGCAATAATTCCGAATATTGAATTAGTATCTACTGTACATCGAAACCAATCTAATTTTAGCTGCGAAATCTGAGATCCTTGTCCATAAAGTTGGATGTAACCCGAAAGTGGATGCGCAGGGAAATACCGTTTACAGAAAGATATATTATGCATGTACCGAATTAAAGATTTTCTACTCCGCGAAAGTAACTTTTCTAACGTGACTGTTACGAGAAACTGACTTAGCTAGTTCGGAATTGCTACGTAGCTACCATTCGATTACATAGAAACCCATCCAAGTTGGCCCGTTGCCCGCTCTTCCACCTGCGAAGTACTTTTCGCGCGAGTACCCCGGATTCATTGTGTTCGTTTGCGAATGTAAGTTTCCGCCATCGAATACAACGTATGTATGCACGCATATGCACGGTCGTCTTAGGAAATTTCAACGAAACTAATCCAAATAGATTCTTATTTTGGAATTGATTCCAGAACGGTACTCCAGTATCCGTCGGTATGCTTTCCTTTCTTTTTAACGATAAAAGGACAGATTGTTCACCTTATTTCATAAGCATTCTTCACATTGATAAACTTCGTCGAAAACTCCTGCGTTCGGTCGTGTTTATGTGGGTGTATAAAGTATGTATGACATCGAGGACTGTAAGATATACATAGATGGAACATAGTGTTATCACATATATCGTCAAGCGTAAGTTCAAAATCTCATAAAAATATAGCGCTATAAATTTTTTATATACAGTTACTTACAAAATTCAGCGTACACCTACGTACATCTACGTGTACGTTGGTAATGAAAATTGTAAAATGAATGCAATGGCACATACTTGTTAAACATAAACAAATGGTTCGTTTCATTGAACACTTTCTTTATGAATATCGAATCAAATAAAGATTGGAATATAGATTTTTTTTCTTTTGAACGTGTACATTTGTATCCGTTTTCCTATCAATGCTCATTATCAATATAGGTGTACGGCCAATTTTGTGATAAACGGTACGTATTTACAAGATGATAATGATCTTCTTGTTATTTCTATAGAACAGAAGAAGTTTGAAGAAGTTTGACTTTGCAAGAATGAAAGGGGCCAATTGAAGGATCGTATCTCCTTCTCATTCTTTGATTTTCCCACTTTGGCTCCACTATTGTCCAATGAATCACAATTACTGACGTTCTCGAAATGTTCCAAAAGAATGATGGTATTTGTCGAAGCAGCTTGAAATAAAATCAGGTAATTTTTCAACAAATTCATTTACCTTTCAATACTGTACAAGTTCCGGCCTCTGTCAAAATGTTATCCATATTTATTGCATTACATATAATAGAGTAGAAAACACAGTTTCCATCAAGTGTCAAGCGAGGCAGTCGCTCCGACACGGCATCGATTATTCTTCAATTACCGGCAATGATCAATAATCGAGGGAAATATGCGTTCATGTATTAAATATTGCAATACTCCGTGAAACACCATTGCATCGACAAATATTAAACAAGACTATGTATACCTTTTTCGACTATAAAGCTTCGCAAATGTTCTTCGCTTAAAATAACAAGTACCCGTCTGGCAACCGAAGGATCCCAAATGTCCAGATTCGATCCGAACGTCCTGAATCACCTCGACGAAACCCAATTCCTTGGGCGTCAGCCTGCTTCCCGTTTCCCTCGAAACTTCGAGAGCGCGAATGGCGATGCCGTAAAATTGTTGCGGACAAACATTCTGGCCGACGAAAATCGCGTTCCGCCGACTGACGTTTGACAAATCAAATTCTCTATCGGCCGGCGCACCGTCCATCCGCGTGTACACAAGTTTTGCAGTAAACTTGATTAATGTGACACAGAGGGTACGGCGGGCTTGAAATCGATAACTCCCCGTGTTTACACGTGATCGATACAAGGAAACGTTGTTGTTCTGAGCGATAGAACTATGTACGTATTGTGTACGCTGGATATACCGTGGCCCCAGCCTCTGGGGCAAAGTATTCCATTGCTGCGTCCCTTTGTGACGTGATCGTGCGTTTGTCCACGCTTGGCCGAACGGAACGCGGCGTGCAGCAGTTTTGTTTTCTCCGCGCTCTTCTCTTGGCTGCCGCCGCGAATTTCTCCTGTCCGCCCGCTCTTTAATAATGTTGTGTATTGTCGCCGTGGGGCGGGCGTTTATAAACGCGCCACGGTTTTCCAGCAATTTCGTGGCGGTCTGCCAAATTCATTTCTTCCCTGCGCGCGAACTCCTATCGTGCTTTAATGCGTTGTTTTGCGTGGCTCGCTGTTCTCCCTTTTGTGCCCCGGTTGTTCTGGTAATTTCAAATTCACACGGCTCGCGCGAAAGCAGGAAGTTGAAATAATGTCGGGCCGGTGCGCTGCTCGCGGTGGGAGGTATCGCGCCACGACCGATGAAACGTTCCGCGGATTTGCGTTTCAGTTTAACAATAAGGGGACGGGCAGAGGGGCGGTCGAAACGAGGAAGAAAAGTGGTGCGATTCGTCGGAATTAGTGCAGGAGGACATGCGATAATGACATTATCTCGTTACTTTCCCGAGGAGTACAGCGAAACGATCCGACATTATTTATTGCCCCGCAAATGTTCGTGTCGGATCATTTCCTTCCGATTGTACGAACCGCCTGGCCGTTTTATTTTCGCCCTGCGACCGTAGTAAGATCATAAATCCGACGACCTGTTTAAGCGAAAATGTTTTCGGGCGAGGCGACGCGACGGTACACACCGTGCTGATAGAAATATATGTAGGTATGCGTGCGAAAGTGGAACAGAAGAACAGATACACGAATAGTACAAGCTTAGCCTTCCTGTTTATGGCTGTTATGTCTGTCTGCGTAAGTGTTAAAGGCGCAGGAGTTGCAAATATTTCCTGTATCAGTTTACATTTTTTATATTACAAACACGTCTAATCATTTTACTATTCTATGTTTCAGCGGCAATCTATTCAGCTATATTCCCCAACAATGCTGTCTTCTTAACGCCATACAAGTATCTAACAAATGTACAATTGTGTAAATATATAATCGTCGGGTCGACTGGAATAACGTTACTCCGTACTATCGTCGGTTACTTTGATAACTTTGTGGCGGCAACCCCTGCGCTTCGAAGTAACTGTGGATCGGTGCAAATGTCAGTCAGAACCGATTCTTTCGTTCGCCCTGGAGATGATGGGAATGTTTTAAAACGTAAGGTTAAGCTTGGTAATATCGTGGTTTCTGCAACTGAGCTTGCATGCCCGAAAGCTAATACTCTTGCGGTCAATTTGCTCACCTCGAAGCTTACAGCCCTATTACGACTTCGGTTTGCGCTCAAACGTTCGCACAATCTGGTTCGATGTCCTTAGTTCCGGAAAACAAGCGCCGAACTTCGGTGGAAAGTCGCGTATCACCGGAAGCCAACCGGTCCTGAACGTTTCCCCGATTCGTTTAGCGCAGTCTCGGGCGTGTATCGACGAGCTCGGGGCGGCGGTGTTGCTTTTATTAACGAGCTTCTCCGCACACACGCGTGGCATGGTAACCGAGCGAACCGCCGAATCAAAGTCTCCTAGTTGGTTTTCCCGTGAAATAAATCTACTCTCGAGCACCTAGCTGAGTGCGAGGGTGAAGGGATAGCGGTTCCGTGGAGTCACGGAGGTCGAGAGGTGCGGAAGAACGGGCCGTGGTGGGGGTGTAACGAGGGTTCCCCCGGGCACTCGACTCATTTCTCCGAGCCAACACAGACCTCTCGTCTCGACGCCACTCGTGGAAACGAAATCTGATACGAGAAAAGCTAAACTCCTTCAAATGCACAAGCCGCCCCCACCACTACGCCCCCTCCTGCTTCTTATTCTGCCCCGCTCCAAGTTCTCTTCAACCCCCACACCCAACCCCCTATACTTTTCTACCCCCATCCGCCGCCCCTCGCCCAACCTTGCTCGATCTCTTTCCGCGTTACGGGTGTATAAATTCCATTCTCTTCTCGCTCCTAGCCCGTTTCTTCCGCCCGGTTCTCGAGGCCCGCTCCTTTCAGCCACCCACTTCTACTCAGTCAACCCTTTTCATCGCGAAAACGTCGTTCTGCAATTCACTCTTCCTTTTCTTTCGTTTTTCTCCTACGCCCTCCCCTCCCCGTCTCCCTCTACCTCACCCTACCCCATAGTGTTTTAACTCTCTTCCCCTTCGCCCTCTCCCGTTTCCCATCCGACCCGCCCCATCTATTTCTCTCCGTTTCCCCGTCGCACTGTGGTTTTCTTCCTCCGGACCGTGTCCCCAGGTTCCTCCGCGTAGGGGTATTCTTCACGAGCCCCCGCTTCTGCCCCGATCGGATCCGCCACGGTATGAAACTGGCGAGAGCAGGGCCTCGACTTCCGACTGTTTAACTCCCTTAATTAACCCGCTAGAGTCACTCTCGTCTTTGCAAGGATTTCGACCGCTTTTTTCACGGCACGCGACCTCCTTCGAGAGTCACGCTCCGGCTCGTTCGCTCTTTTCGCCGCTCGCCCGCGGACCACCGCCTTAATTGGACCTCGAGTGGGACGTTTCTCGTTTGTCTGATTGTGCTAAATATTTCTTGCGACATTATTGTATTGTAACGTTCGCATGGCGACGTACTTCCGCGAACGGAGAGTTGCACCGCGAATCGACGAAAGGATAGCCCGTATTTAAATTACTGCGAACGATATGAGACGATAACGGATGATTAAGTGGCCGCGCTCCAATTTCTCGTAAACGAACAGCTTTGCATGCCGTCGCGGAGCCGCGGGCCACCTTAAAAACTTTGCGCGTGTTGATACCTCGTTCTGCAATTGGATTTACGTAACGAAAGAAACTTGAGGTTAAACAAACGTGAAATCGCATTTGAAACCTTGCGCTCCGTCGAGTAACGAATCCGTGAGCGATCGGCATTGTCCGGCGACAAATTTACTTGGGTTAAAAGTGTGGCAAAGGACGCACGATCTGCCGCCACAAAGTAATTCCAAATCCCAATTTTAATACGGCAATGAGATTTAAATGTTAATTGGAAACTACGAGCCGCGAGCAACTTCAATTATGCTTCGCGGATCGCAATTCCAATTTTTCCACGACATTCATTATACGATGTTGCGGGCATAGATTTGTCAAGGTGCAGAAATGCGACCGTTTTGTTTCCCTTTTTGTCGTCCCCCGTCTCGCGAGTTCGCGTCGTTCCCGTTTTGTGCTCTGATAAATAAGTTCGTTTAAGTGGAAATGAATTTCCTCATTCCCGTCGCATTACGAACCTTTCGAGTAACCATCGCGCTGCGTTATAAGTCAAACGGAATTTCTTTCGGACGGTTCACGGATCAACGGTCGCGAAATTTTTCACTACGGGGCTGGTTCGAAAGAGAAACGCTAGGTGAAATGCTGTAAGCTTTATATTACTCATATTTCCGGAGGCTAATTCGAACATATTAGACATATTTCATAGATTGATTCGCGCGAAGGAACGAATTCTCTCTCGAATTTCCGCCATTTGATGCAGTCTTATTTCTGTTAATAGTTTATACCATACGCGCGGCAAATACGGTTCATTTTATTAATTAATTTAAGTTAATTGTAGCGAAATATGTTTTCATTTAATAGGGGTAGACGCGATAGCTGCGAAAGGAAAGCGTTTTTATTTCCTAGATGCTTGTCATTAGTTTCATAATTGCTTATAACGTGCGCAATTAATTAACGATTGGCGAATAATGAACGTGTACTAGATATATGTATATTGATGGAGTGGGCTCCTAATAATATTGTTTATTAGCGGCTAATTGAATGCGATGTAATTTCCAGCATCCGGCAGCAGCCATCGGTTTAATTAATAAGATAGAACTAGGTACTAGGAAATATTAACAAATTGCGAAAAGCAAGGTAGTGGATTAGTAGTAGTTATTTCATAAGCTTTGCCCCGTTGGCATTTAATTGCAGGAAAATGTTCTTTCGCTGCTGATATTAATGATGTATTTTGTCATAAAAATAAAACTGAATAGATTTATGCTCTTAAAAAAGAAAAAAGTTTTTTCGGGGCAAAAATTGCAACAGAGAAAGGAACAAAAATATACGTACAGTTATCACTTTGCTTGCATGAACATCGAAAAGTATAGAAGCAAATTCATAGCACGCTTCAGTAGTATGGTCTATTATTACTCAGGCGGTGATAATGCTCTGCGGTATAGCGATGAACTTCCATAATGAAGATGAACCCATTCTTCGAGGCCACTTTATTACGTAATATGAAATTTTTAAATTGGTTAACTTGCCGAAATTTCTCTCTCGCTTTTATGGACTGACTATGCATAAGCGTTCCATCTAATCAATTCGGACCAAACGAATTTTTAATATAAAAAATATTACTGCACACGTAACGAGGTAACCAATTCTTGCTGCAACTTGTTCCAACTTTAGCATTTTGCACAAGAATAAACATGAATAATTTCTTGCGTTTAAAAATTGACATTCTACTATTCCTGAATATCATATAATATTCATATCTATATGCACACGTATCGCTCAACCCGTACTAAGTTTTGTTTCGTCGTATGGTAAAATTTGTAATGTCAGTTACCCGCGGTGTGCATGTATTCGCTAGGAAAAGTATTTCGTAGCACACGAGGGGAATTCTATAAAGAATACTTGCATGCATAACGTGGCATTAAGTATCCGTTTCTATCTTTCATATTTGATCGCATTCGTAACTAATTTTAGTGAATTTTCAAATGAGATTTATATTCAAGTTATTCTAGTTTATAATCTGATTCTAAATGACTATGTCCCGAGAATTAAATGAACAATAGTGCACAAGCTACTCCTTAAGCTCGTCGTCTAATAACATCGTACACGTCTGTATCTACATATCCCACAAATCGTGATACCGTGAAACGCGATATATCATCCGGTAGAGCCAGTCAATTGTGTGGCGTATTCAATTTACGAAGCCTAATTTGACCAAGTTACAGATGCAGGATGGGGTGGAATAGGAGGGAGGAAACCGCACGTGTCGTTCGTCTCCAATATGCCCGCCCGGTATCCCAACGATGTCGTAAAATCCCCGGGGCGCAATTTGTACAGCAATAAATATTCGGGCTTGATACTGGTAGAGGACGGTGTCGCCTCCGCGCGACGATCTAGAAAACTTGGTGGCGTCTTATTCGTCGTGTACACGCCACTCGATGGATCAACGAGTGTGCGCATAGATCAGATTTTCTCCGCTCAGTCTTTCAATTATTATTTAGTAATCTGTATTTATTCGAACCCGCGAGGACATGAAATGACTCTGCTAGCTGGTCGAACTATAATTACATTTAATAACCCCTCTGACCAGCCAAGTACAGGACCATCTGTCCCTGAAGTTGAGTCAATATTGATCTCGCGTGGCACATTTCATTTACTCTCGCCAGTAATAATCCGTCAGGAATATATTCGAATTCTACTTAACCACGTAAGTAGCTAAGGGAGCCTCAAGAATGATTCTCTTTCCGTGCATTATGCATTTAATTATCAAAATTCACCGACCAATTTCCGCTAAATTCCTTCCACCCTTGTTTCGCACCTTGACGCAGGGCCATGGGAACGGAATTGCTGGGCGCCTCGATCGATGATAATTATTATCGTAAATTCAAGCATAAATGCACGCTTCTATGGTTTAGGCAGGGAGCAGAAGGGATCGGCGAGTTAAACGCTCGTAACGACGTCTCGTAATTGCATCGAAAGTTTGCAGGGAAACTGTAATTATCGCGGGGCTGCGCTTTCAACGATACGCATCGGTCGTGCCGCCACAATTGACGAAACCCCGAGCCGCGGCGAGAAATATTTTCACGGATGTTGCCCCTTCACTTTTCTTCGTGTTGGACCAGCTGTAACGAAGCCGATTCTACTCGAGAAAACAGGTCGAGTGTTTCGCGATTGCATCGCACCTTCGACGCACGTTCTATGGACGAGTAATCGTGCCTTTGAATGGGAACTTTTCGAAGAGATGCGAGACTAATTGGAGTATTGAATCGCAGGAACGGATTCGTGGCTCGACGGGGTGATTTAAATGTTTAGAAAAGACGTAGGTGTCTATATGCTGTCGGTGACAGAGGTATTGGGCGGTGTTAGATTTTCGGTGCACCTTGCATGGAATTGTATACAGGTAGAAGATTGAATAACTCTGAACATACTTTTAACTAATATTTTCAAGTTTATTTCAATGCAATTATGGGACATTTTGTGAGCAACTGTACGTATGCAATTTGTTGTTTAACACAGGCTTCGCTGTATAATTTTCGGCATGAAAACAAGTGCTCTTGGTTAGTTTTATGATAAGCTGAATGTTTTTGTAATCCTTTTTATGGATATGACAGATACAGAGTTAATCAATAATAGATATATCACTGATGAAAATCAAACGGTACACCAAAGTTGGCAGCCTAAAATACAATATTTTCCATTTTGCATTTTCTTCAACACAGAAACTTATATTAATGCTAAGTTAAATCTGTTTTGAAAATACCAGACAAAGTTAACATTTTATCTGAGGTTTAGCAACGTGTAAATAACGAACATCTGTGCAACTGGATTTAAATTATTCTTGTCTAATGACCATCGATCGATCGATGGATTGATTATTTGGGAATAAGGATTTCAATAATTGGTATAAATGGCAGACCGTATTAATATTCGTTATTTTGACAACATCTCAATCATGCGAATCGTTGGTATTCAGATAATTATCAACGTAAGCCATAATTATTCGGTTAATTATAAATGTGCCGACATGCTAATTGATGCAAATGCCATATACGCGCTGATAGTTTTGCGCATCTCGCTGATATTGACGCTCCGTTTGTTAATATTTTGAAAATATCGTGCAACTGATAATTCGATCCTTGCGGTTAATAGAGTAAATAAAAATATATCATTCGAGACAATTTAATTATTTATTATTACACAAATGATTCTGTAGCAATGGTTAATATCTTCCTGCAACGTAGTACTGTTTGTCGCACATATGTTTTTGGTATTAATTTGTAGTGGCCGTAATTTGTTAATAGGACGATGCAGCCTTAAGCAGAGAAAGAAATAATAACAAATTCGCATTTATTCGACTGTGCCCTAGAAATATATTACTCTCTATTGGCGTTGAGAATAGTGATTAACATTGTATAATTTTATCGCGCACTGCAGTTGTTTTTGTGAAATTATTCATCATTAACGCGCAACGGCTTGGAATAGTGGCTATAGAATAATTTTCGTGGCCCGTTTTAATGTATAACAGTGGTGACGTAATAATTATGGTACAACATAAAGAAAC
The DNA here is from genome assembly GCA_948146005.1 of Nomada fucata. NCBI lineage: Eukaryota > Metazoa > Arthropoda > Insecta > Hymenoptera > Apidae > Nomada > Nomada fucata. The sequence goes on from OX411275.1 coordinate 15,579,309, forward strand.
ATCAAATGGTATTTACGAATACCTATGAAATAATTGTGCTACAACAACGAACACTATTATGCCTTGTTAACCGTGCAATTTGTTTCTTTAAAAAACGAGAAGCCTTTATTGTTCCTTGTATATCGTCTAAATTTTTCTTTTCCAAACCGAAATCATTTGCTCAGATTATTGATTACTGTCGATGTTTACGGATTTCGTTTAAAAAATTGCCATTGCCTACCGAATTGTTGTTGTATTACATATATTATGTCTTACATATTGTAGGTGTAATGTATTAATATAATAAATGGATTACGATGTACACCGTATTTAAGCAATTATAATAATTTATTTAGAATTTAATCCCCCAGGTGATGAAATTATTATAGGCGGCCTCAGTAATAACAACATTAACAGTAACCATTTTAATTACAGGAGGACTTCATTTACGTGATACTTTATAAATTTACATTACAACACGTGAAATAAAAATACACTGTATAGAAATTTAATTTGTCACTCTCAATTGATCATTATAACATCATAGAAAATCGGTGAGCTGGCAAGTTGTAATTAACAAACGTCACTGGTCTTTAATTCGTACGTTTTCAATAAAATATTATATGCGACTTACCCCACTGAAGGTTTTCACGTTGTGCAGAGCATTCTGCGCGTCCAGGGCTGCTTTTCTCGTGTAAAACGTAACGAAACAACATCCTGTAACAAAGAATAACAACGTTTTATCAAGTGCCAAATGTCATGGAAAGAATGGGTAATAAAATTGTATTTTATCCTCCCAAGGCGATATTCTTTTCAAAGTGTTTATCTTTATATAAGGAGGTTTCAAATGAACCTCATCGAATACAGTTTATATGACGTACCCTCGAACAACAAGTATACATGTCATTCCATTCCATATCTATCACATGTCATTCCATTTTTCTCTTCCGAAATATGGAATCATAATTTAGAAGAATTTCACTAAGAGGTGAATCTGCGTTAATTCTTTTTCGTATTCCACTTTGTGCCCAGACCGAAAGTCCTATATGTAAAGATTACGCTATCCGCGAATGGCAATTAATTTCCATATAGAAAACAGTGGATCAGATCGGTCACCCTCGCGAAGCTCATAAAGACTATATTCTGCTCGTCATAGCTGGACACCAACCAATATATTACAGGCACGGTCCGTTCTGGCTGACAGTTTCCACTTGCCAAAAGTTCGATACTCCATTGTATGAGTTTGAGTTCCTCATCCTCGTCGCTACTATCCAGTGACTTGCCCCCCCCCTCCTTTTCTTCAAAGGAGATCGGTGAGCTGGTTTGATTTACAGCTCCCATCTCCGTTTAGTTTACGAATAAGGTAGCTGCATATAGGCAGTTGTTGAGTGCTTCGTTTCAAGTAAACGAACGCAGTCTGAGGAAGTCTGGATGATCGTGGAATGGTTGTTGTGGAAACTTTCAAATTCCGGATGGCAGTGTTTACGTTACGCGAATAGCCCGGGTCAAATTGATTCTACTTTACAGGGTCTGTGCTTCAGGGTAGCCGGATAAATTGGCTCGGTTTAATGGTGAAAACTTACCCTATGGCTTCCAGACTTTTGGGATAACCTTTGTGAGAGAATGTTAATAACGCTAGCAATTTGAGGTCTCATCAGTTGTGTATAACGTGCAATTTCATTTTCAGTGCTTCGGGCTGGCCCGGATTAGATACGAATTAGATTTGGGTTAGATTTGGGTTAGGTTTGTTGGGGTGCAGTTGAGAGTAGAGGTTGCGGAACACGGCTCCGCTACAAGATAAAACAGGAGTCCCCATAACAGCTGTCCCCCATTACTGTATTACGATAATGGGACTGTGACAGTTTTTCCCATCCAGTACTTGGTTATTGAATTAGGACTGCTCTGGAGTCCCAACATATTCAATGTGCTTAGTATAATTAAACGGAATTCAATAACAGAGTTTACTAATATTTCTAGGCCTTACGCACAGGGGTATCAATATTTTACACTGCATTAATGGTGCATTAAAAATTGCATTAAAAGTTTATGCCTTCATTATCTTGTCAGAGATTAAAAATTTTTCTTTTTTAAACTGAGTAATGTAGTAACCAATGGCAGGTGATCAATACTTGCGCAGTACATAATTTATTCGTCGACCAGTGACTGTAACATGTACCAACAAATTGAAATTAAATGTATATATGCTATGCACATTTTACATTGGAGTGTAATTACAAATTGTGGAAATAATTGCGTAGCTCTGTTAATATTATTGTCATATTGTCATTCGTTATACCAATTCGTCTGTAAGGGAAGTTGGAAATTTTTGTGAAAAGTGGACGTATTTAAAAAAAAAAATCCTTTTTGACTTATTAAACCCACGTTTATTATGACAGTGGACCGATGGCATAATACGAGGTTTCCACTGATCAAATTTATAGCAGAAAAGGGATCACGTACAATTTGAACAATTTTACAGCAGAAACGGAAAACATGTGACACTGATTCAAATATGAAGCCCTCCTGCATAGTATTTTATCTTTAAACTCGAATAGCTTTACTAGTAAAACAGATAAGCCAATCCTTGATGCACAGTACGTATAGTACCCTCGAATAAAGTTTCTACTGTCCTAATTTAGAAAAACAAGCTTTCAATTATAGTCGATAATGTACCATAGAGACATAACTCGCAAGCTGATAATGGTTCGAATTCAAACATAGCATTACAAAGCGCAACAAACCACGTTTTTTAGAAGCAAGTTTGAAAACCCGATTCCTCCAGAGGATGAAATCACGATGCAGGATTCTTTAGTAACGAGGCATTCGATACTGTATCGAAGTAGTGTAGGGTATCGCGGCAGCGCGTAATTGAAAAATGCGTAACACAACGCCAATACCTGCAGCCACGGAGATCCGAAAATTTGTTTCTATATAATTTTCCCCCGTAACTTCGCCCGGGCTTCTTGCAGGCGCACAGATAACGATCGAGATGAGTAACAGAATTCTCGTGAACAAGAAAATGAGAAACATGATATTACCCGACATCGTCTAATCAAGATACTACACTGGCGCGGCCTTTCAATAGGATCGAATTTCACTTACAAAATCACTTTTTTCTCGACGAATGGAAATTGTCATGCCAGCAACAATAAGTGGAAGCGTCTCTCATTTTGCTGGGAAAATAATTGCCCCGAATCCGGCGAAAAATTCTATCGATCTTTCCAGCCCCACTTCTTTCACCTTTTAAAAGTGTTCAATGTATGGATTGTTAACGCGATCACCGTGTTAAAAAACGTAGTTGCATTCGGAACATTGTTGCATCTTGTGATGCCAATAGCAAGAAAACTTTAGCAACACTTAAATAAATCAGATATATGGTTGCACACCGATAAAAATATTTATCTGCCAATATTTTCACCAAACGTTACATCGATCCTATTGAATCGTATTTGATCTATTAGCAACAATGTGAACAGCTTGGACAGAAAGAGGAGTGTCACGCGACGAAGGTTGAAAAGAACGACATTTTTCACGCGAGTTTTACCCGTTATAGAAATGAAGCAAAGCTAGATATACCGGATATGCCAGCGGAGAATTTTGGGTAAATTATGGCGGGGGAGGGTGTCGGAAGACTTGGGAGGTAGGAAATTATGTTCCAGCAGGTAAACTAATCTTGAGGCATCATCGCCCGATAGACCTTTAAATCACATGGTGCAAACTACCCCCCTCGCCGCATCTAGTTGCTCGTCGGCCAGTCTGTAATACTCGTGTCTACAAATGACCTCATTCGTCTAGGTGCCAACGCCAACCCCCTTTTCCTCGTCCATTCTGACCATCTCTGCTATTTTAACGTATTTGGTGTTTCCTTCAGTAGAGTGCCAATTTTTAGAATCAAGCTACTATTACTAACTTTTTTATTTTCCCCGGAGTTACTTACATTTTTCGATTGAAGCAAGTGTGATCAGTAGCGGGGTACTTTGCTCAGTCTTTTCAATTTTACTGAAAACATGAAAGGTAATGACACTTTCGAGCGAACCTACTTCGATGACCAGGTGCTGTAGAATTACCGAGGTGGTCTAAATGATACATTTTTTTCCATCATTCTTTTCAAAATTACACAAGTCTGGTTTACTTCGTTTGTTATTTTGTTTCAGTTTCGCATAACCTATCGTCAGTGTGCTGAAGAGAAAAGTTCATTCGTTCATTTTGCGTGCACACAATCAATCGTATTTTCGCAATGATTAAAGGAACGCCGGTTCCAAGATCACCAAACGCTACACGAAATGTACAGAATATTTCTGAAATCGGTGTGTGCAACTGGGATCCCATAATATTGCAAAGCATGATTATTATAATAAAAGTTATTCATTTTATAATCGATTTTTTTTTTATTCTACAGAGATTGTGCAACTAGCAAACCGATGATAATGCTGACAATGAATGCCGCTTTAAGTACACTGTACAACTGAATTATGATTAATTATGCTGTGCTATTTTCAGCGAATAAAATACTTTAAGTTTTATTTATAAGTTTGCCATATTTCAAACGTAAAGAACGTGGGACATTATATTTTCTTTAATAGATCTAGTGGTAAGCATATTCGAAATTTATTCTAAATTAGGCACGAGGAATGTCGTAATTTGATGTTTTATAAGTTTGTGGTGAAATTAAACCACTTTTAATTCCTCTTGCCGACTTGCTTCTCGAATGATTTCATAGTACTGGAGGAGAGCAGGAATATGGCGAAGAATCTGTGAAGTGGAAGAAACAGTAAATTGGATTGTAGTAACTTCGTTTCAGCAAGACGAGCTATAAAGTCGCCACTTAATCCAAAATCAACTGGTGAAATTATCGAGACGGAGTTTATTTCCCTGATGTAAATCGTAAAACAGCAAAGCCCCGTTCAAATAAGGAGGACATGATTCAGAACTACTCGACTAAGAATTGCAATATAAACCGGAATACATATGTAATACATTTCTGTTAAAAAAAAACGGCGATAGCAAAATTTACCAATAAATCGTGCTTATTAATTAACAAATACTTCAGTTGGAACAATTAAGGTGTTCTTTTAATATAACTCTAAGTGCTACGATTATAATCGCCATGTTATAATGTATAAATAAGGTTGGTAATTGAAGACACAGGTCGCAATATTTATTATATGTATTTAGGTGAAAAATGCCGTGTTACGCGAAGCTAAGAAGCAGTTCATAAAACATGGTTAGATTCTACAAAGTTAACAAAACTGTACCGTTTTCTTTTTATACGATATGTTTATTAAAACAATGAATACATGTGCCTACCAAATGTATTACACGTTTCCTCCTTCATCACTGCTAATCAACTTTGTTTTAGGGAAATATTTGTATCTTTTCCTAAAGAATCTGTTATATAAACGCCGTGTTGTACGGTGGACATTCTCAATTTTCCAACAGGGTTCGACAGTAACCGCGTTGCAATGACACCGAGTTTTGCGGGGATACCGGTACTATTAACGTATCAAATGTACTTCCCCGCTCCATTCAATGCAACAACATTCGCAGTATTTCAATCGAAATGATGGTCCTCATTTAAGCAAGGTGTACGTTTATATCAATAGGCACGTCATAAATGTAATCAAAGCATTGAAGCTGTTTGCATAAAAGCCCCGATGCTTACGGGTTATCGACTGCGTGGTATTAAATTGACGAATAGGAGGCAAGCAATGCTTTGAACATTGACGAATCGCGGTGAACTGTCGTGCGAGCATTCGAGGGTGTTAGGATGAAAGCCAGGGTAAACCGGAACGTGAAGGGTGGCGGTCAGGGTACCTGATTTATTCGCAGGTTTGTCGAGTGGTAGGTAACTGGCATTACCCCGTAGACAGCTACACATTTGTCAATGAATTTTTGCCATTCTTTTTAGTGCATTGTTGGTCTACTTAACCCGAAGTTCGTAATAATAAAGTTTCGGGTCTTCAAAAGTTGATGCGTTTACTTGTTCTTTTTATAAAAGTTGGCTACGGGGTGTTATGGTGTATCCTGAATATACGTGATTCAATTTTACGATTTTTTTGCAGGGCGAACAAAGCTTTCATGACTTCTCAAAGTGGTGATTCGACACCTTCGGATCTGTAGAAGCTCGTTACAAATGCAGATATGCGTGTTGAACTTGTGGAATAACGATTTACTTGTGGAATTCGAATAATTTTAACTGATATGTGAATGCTGCACTATTGCACTTCGAAGGTCCATCATAAATTATTAGTTATTAATTATTCGTGGGAAGATTTTGCATATTTCAATGTTCTCATTGGACGACGTAAAATAAAAGGGTGAACAATAACGATCAAAGATATTTTTCCATTACTGTTTTTGTGAACATTAACAATATTTTGTTAAACTTTATTATTGGTTCATTAGCAGGATTTACGAATATATTAGAATTAAAATTGCAGAGAATGTTAGTTGATAAGTATGTTAAACTTCTCGGACGAAACATTGCAAGAGCGAAAAACTGCACACTAGTAGTATAGGCCTGTATTTGGTCAGACATGGCAGTGCGTCCAAGAGAATCTTTACAACCGTTGAACCCTCTGTACTTTGGAAACTTTTCATTCCAAAAAGATGTCATTGTTATTTGCTGAATATGACGTAAAATATAAAAAGTATATTGTAACATGTTTCCTAGCCAGCAATGTGATTCAAGTTGTTTATAAGCATTAACTGGAAGAGATGTAAAATCTGTTGAACATTACAAACTGTAAAAATATAACTTATCGTATACCAATATTACGTAGCAATCTATCTTATAACAAAAGACAAGAATATACTGAAGTAGGTAGAAACACCAACATTCACGCGAGTAAAATGTCTTACATACGATACATGAGCCTTTTCCAAACTAATATAATTAAAGCAAACTAAACGTATTAAACGATCTTCAGCAATTACATAGTTGTCCAGACGATAATTTCGCATGGATAGTTAATGCGTAATTGACGACCCGACAATGAGTTCAATATTCATGTACTTTCGTGCGTATCCGGGAATTATAATCTAGGCAAATAATCAGCAAACGGGACGATTGTATCGAGCCGTAATCACGTAAACATTCGAACTAGAAATTCGAGATTGAACGGTCATGGACGGGAAGAAGATGGCGTGATGATGCGCGAACCCCAGCCGCGTCGAGCAATTGCTCTGGTTATACAAATTCATATTTGAATAGCCTATTTTGTACATACTAATCCGTTTACCTGTGTGAAAGTCATAAGTGAACTCTGCTTACCCGACATGGAAGCATTATCCGTGTGTGATAGTTGATCATTTAGCGAAATTAATGTCGCGGATATCGACGTGCGAAAACACAAAAATATAGCTTGACGTTTCACGAGAATGTAATGGGACAGTTCCAACAAGGTGATAAGTACATCTTCATGCGTTTTTCGCTGCATTTTAATCGAAACGAAAGAACCACGTATACCGAGAAAAACACAACGACCTACGAAATTATATCGCATAATACAGAATGTCGGCAGGTAGATCGATGCGAGTCGAACATAAATTTCGCAGATCGGTCGAATCACCGAAAAAAAATCTCCACAGATTTCTCTGTCGGTTTCTAATGGGGTTATCGTGTCTCTCGATACCCAAATGCATATGCGGCACAATAAAACGGCAAAGCAAGGATCATTAAAGCCCTTAATTGGAGCATCGTTGTAACTCGAATATAGACAGGTTTAATTCGCATCTCGAATTACTCGGTTCGCGAAAAACATTGCGAATAGGTGGAACCGTTGATCTACCCGTTCGCTATTAGGAATTCCCAATTCACGTCGTAATTATCGCTAATTGGACCTCGGTTTATGCGCACATGAGACGTCGCGGGTAGACGCTCGTCGTTCGAGCCGCAAATTATGCATCGCCCTTCCTGGGAACTGAGCCGAGCCATCGGAATGACACCGGCTCGTGGAAATTGAAGAAAGCGACAGCTCACCCACCGGGGAATATAATTCGAGAATAGAAGATCACCATTTCTGCCAATCACGATGATTCATACTTTATGGTCAACTGGCATTTACCATCGAGAGCGTTTGACTTCCCTGGAAATAATGATCGCCGATGCTTCAGCGATTTGATATTATTCGGTTCTCAAATCTGCGGATTTCAAGATAATAGACAGAATTTCGGGCGCTTTTCGTCTTTTAGAAAACCACGCTCTCAATTGGCCTTCTGTATTAAGCGACGAATGTATTGCGGGGGTAAAGATTCTGCGAGAATGTTTAGGACGATTTCGTCCGTCACGGAAGTGGGCAAACGTGATTGAAAAATATTTTGGCGAGAATCTTTCAGAGGTGTGAAAGAATTTCGTTGGGAGCCGATCGCTTGGGATTTTATGGTGTGAGAGAAGGATGCGAGGCCAAGGATTCGGGTGGACGTCTGACTGGCTGTCGTGAAGGAATGCCCGTAATGCGTGGCCGAAACGAGCGACACCAAATGAGAAACAGAATGAGAGAGGAGATTGGTGTAGAAGAATATATTAGTGCGGATGATTCGTGCGTGGCATAATTGTCGCGAGTTATCATGAGAGAGTCGATCAACCAGGCGGTACTTTGTGAGAGACGTTTGTTGATAACTAATTGCACGGGACAATTTTCATTATGCGGTAAAGTTCGTCCGATAACATTTGCGCTGCGGATTTTCACTCTTTATAATTTATATAGCTTCTGTATCCCGGCCTCTGAGCTCGCAGAAAATTGTTTCGCAGTTCGTTAGGACCAGAAAAAGTTTAATTTTAAAACTGTAAAGCGTTCAATTATCAGAAACAAACAGCCGGGTCGTTGTTTCATTTTTCGAATTTGGTCCTGACTGCAAAGCCACCGAGGCTGTATGAAATATTCATTTATGACAAAGGGCTGCGCCATTGAAAGGGCGGCTAAAAAATAATTTTTTGCCTTTTGTATATGCGGCGTTATTGTGAAAAATAATACGCCACGCTCTGAATGTGGCTCCGCTTTCGCTGAGAGGCGGTTCTGATGCTCCGTCAATTAAGGTAACAAAGAGAATCCTTCGAAACTTGAATTGGCTAAATGTCCGATCGGAACAATGCGATCGATTAATTGTATAACGCGCGTCCGTTTAAATTAAAGTGTGAAAGTTCACAATTAAATCAATGGAATTTATTAAACAACGCCATAGCATGGGGAAGTAAGCGAATATATGGCAAGTACAAAAACATGGCTAATAGTATAGCTTTCAATATACGGTTATAAATCATAGAAAATCATAGAAAAACCAGCAAATACATGTTCTCCTCGCGTCACTTGACAAATTTACGAGTTTACCTCGATGAAATTTGATGTCGATTGTTAAACTTGTTTAACTCGTTGAAAACTGCCCGGCACGTCAGCAACTCGATAAATATTATTCGTCAATGTTTGGCACGCGCAGATAAAATAGTTCGCCACCACTTTGCGCACCGTGCTTCAAATATTCTAGTTAGCATTTTCTCATTTTCGAAGATACACGCAGTTGAAACATTTCAAGTTCCATGCATCCTTTAGCTTCCGCTTAAAGTTAGAAAGCCCTATGCGCTTTGCGGATGTCCAGGAACAGTCTAATTCATGTATCCTATCTATTTCTCAGATGAATTCGCTCGTTTCTAATGCCCAATGTGTTGTGCGCTAATTGCAAGTTGAATAGTTCGCATCTGAAACGCACATAGGACATTTTATTGTAGTAGCGCAGATACATGTAATACCATCAGCAGGACACTGATGAAAAAATCAGTAGCTCATTACCGAGGGACGCATGATTTACCATACGTTTCTTTAGAATAAAGGTTATCAGTTACAATGTGAACATCATTCGCGTAATATTCCAACAAACCGAAGGCTGCTTACTTAATTATTTCCAAGATGTCGAGCGGAGCTCGTACTGTTCACCCTGCTAAAATGTCGAATCTGATGTTAGATGCCTGGACCCCCGAACCTACACGTGCACGGAACATGTGCCAAAAATGTGAAACTCGCAATAATCTGGTTAGAATTACCCTCCGCCCTAATCTCAGTCCTTTTATTTTACGATACCAAACTTTCTCCGAAAACTCACGCGCCTCTTCAAGGCCTCTAAAACCATAAAGTACCTCCTTCCCGGAAAATCCGAAAACTCCTTCCAGTTCCACTTTCACCCTATCAACCACCACTACGATCTCCTATTCCCACTCCTTCGATGGCAATAGTTTACATTTTTCCCTACCCGACTCAGGGAAAACAGAAAAAACCGAACAGTCTAACGATTCACTTCGAAATGATTAAATAAAGACTACATATATACTTTGCAACACCGAGTAACTTTATTTCACGGGTTCACGACACTCACAATGAGTCGCATTACCAATCCCAGATTGAAATATCCTGCGCGAAATATTTAATTAATCGCAACGTTAATAAGCACGTCATCAGCCGATGTACCTATTACAAAGAATGATACAGGCTGTCTCGTAAATAACGACCACAATCTGTCGAAGGCGACTCAAAGAAAACGACGAAACTATCAGTTTCCCCCGGATGCTTCGAAATGCCCCATACGATATTTTAACCTCGCCGGTGCGGAACAAATTAGCTCAATCGTTTCGCATCGTCGAAAATTCCACTTCCCTTCCAATCCAGGCAACTTCGTCTTGCAGTTCCGCGCGATTTCGGCGGAGTATTCCGACGCAAGCTGTTCGAAGCTGCGTCGCACTCGCTGATAAACGATTGTCGATGCTTCTTATCGCAGCCGTGCGAGGCTTACGCCAACAAAACCGTGCGAACAGTGCCGCCACTTCGATGTCGATGTGTGATTGCGGCCCGCTGGGAAATCTAACTGGGACGTGTCGTACAGGTAACACCGCGATACACTCTCACGGCATCTCGCCTTTTCGCACGACCGATACGCGGCACGGCCGTTCCATCGCGATGGAATCCGCCCTCCCGATCGGCCGGATACACGCGATGATAATTTCTAGCCCCGCCGATAATGCGTGATCGGCGATTCGGATGAATCTAATTACCGATAATTTCCGCGGCCGACCCGTACACGCGGTTCTACGCAAATATCTAGCGCGTTGTTTCGGGATCGCTTCGTATTAATAATCGAGAGGCTGATTGCTCGTTAAACGCGAGGTCGGTTCAATTATTCGAGCGATGAGAATGGGTATTACGGTGTTCATCCTCCTTTCCGGTCGAGATCGAGGCACTTGGTTTCACAATCGACGAGCGCGAGTCCTTCCAGACGAGCCATCGGTGGACAAAGTGTCTGTTCAGAAATTCTTACGTTGCGCCCCGAACTCTGGCTATCGGAGGGGATGCGACATAAACCTCGAATACTCGCGAATAAATGTGCATCCTTAAAATAGGATGACCCGAAACGCATTCGATTGCCAGCTTGTCACTTTCTCCGCTCGAAAGTGGCCCCCGATTGCGATCCCGTCGTAAAACCCATGCTGGTGGCACCGTAAAAGTGGAACTTCGAGGATCTATCTGAAAACTTATTACTGCTCGCTATTTCAAGAAGTTGACTCTCGCACGAATTCATAAGTCGCGTTATATCGACGGTGTTTTCATTGGCATCGCGTTCTATAGCGTTGTATTAAATTGTTTCTATTACGAACCACGATACCGAGTACGTTATTCGAAAATAACACAATGTTTGTCGTTAATATACGGGCAAATACAGTATTATTGGTGCCGTGTATTGCGGCGAAACAATAACGGCCATGTCAAATTATGTATCTCGATCAGAAACTCCAACAGTAACTCTGAATATAAATGAATAAATCAAACAGAGCGGGGGTTCCCAAAATGCGGCCCGCAAATCTTTGTAATTACGATTCTGGGTTTATAAAGATAATTTTTCGAAAGGATTATCTTCACGGGATTTTACAAAATTGCGCATGCATGCTCAACGAATGTTTTCATTATTCGGAAGCACTTACATATACGAAAAGACTTTCCCAATTACGAGTACTGATATGTCGAAATTGCGATCAAAATTAACCGATGAACATTTACCAACGGTGCTAAGAATACATTCAACCGACTTAGAAATAAGGCTCCAGGATATTATTAAAGGAAAACAACTGCACAAGTCACACACTTCGACGTACTCACACGGATTGATGATTGATTATTTCTTTATTTAAAGTTACTTAGTCATTTTTGTTTAATTACTTTTTAAATGTGTCAACAAACAGTTTGCAATGAAATGTAATTATTGCCATAAATGAAGAACGCCTCCCACCTGGCCCGACAAATATTTACAAATTGGCCCATCTGGGTGAAACTTCGGGACCCCCCCGAAAAAGACCATAATCCACGAATGACCGTCCATTCACCAGTCGGGGAACGAGCAGATTTTTCCGCAGAAAATGGAATCAAGTACCGGCATCGAATGCACGGCAGTTGGTCCGCGAAGCAACACGGGAATGCGGGTCCAGAAGAGAAAACATAAATTTGTCCTGCCTCGCAAATTGGTGTCATTCTTCGCGTACCTCGCACGACCGCAATTTCTCCTTTCGTTTCGCCTTACCCCTGCCATCCGTTGCCTCTCCCCTTTCTACCACCCTTGTTACTCCTTCGCCGCAGCTACGTACGTATAAAATAGCCGGAAGAAGATGCGCGAAGTCCACAGAGACGTCGATAGAGGATATCGTCAAAGCGAAGCATCGATCTTCTTCATAGATTCGGTGTCCAACTCGTATCAGGCAATCGTCTCTCGAGTGACATAGATTCTCCATCGTACCTTATATATCTCTCCATTTTATTCTCGCCCCCCCCTGCCTTTGCCTTCCATCCTTATTCCTGTTTTCATTTCCCGACGACATCTTTCCTACCTTTATACGACCGGCTTCGACGCCGCACGATGTCCGCCTTACTCTCTGTTTTTCTCGTTCACAATTTTTATCGCGATGTGGCTGTTATTTTATATCGCCGCTCGTCATATTCATTTTGGGCGGCCTGGCGTGTCGGCGCAGAGTTTCCACGCTCCGTTTAACCTTTAACACAGGCGTCCACGTCGCGGCGCGTGCGTGAGCGAAATCTGTATTCTAGCGAGTTTCAGTGTTTACCTGTCTTGCGTGTAGACGCGGTTAAGCGGCACTTAGGTGGGGATACCTTTGATTGATCAAGCGAAGCAAATTTCCCTGATTAGGTCGGGAACAAAGCAAACTTCCTTAAGAAACCCACTGCTCCAATGGGATCAGTCGGCTCGAGTTTAGTGTCGTTCTGGGAGCACCTTGAATTTAGTTGAACCCGGATCGTATCGAGTTTGTTACCATCGAGAAGGAAACGACGATAAAATAATTAGACGGATTTAGATGAGCGAATATTTATTCGAAAATTGTTAAAATGAGAAGAATCTGTTTCGAGAGCTGAGCCGAAAAAATAGCTCCCAAAGCTCTTCGAAGTGACTTGGAAAAATTCTTGCAAGAAGTTCACACGATGATAGGGGGAGGCTAAATTTCGTGCACGAATCCCAGCTTCTGTAAGGCCGATTCTAACACCGACAACGGGAGGGCCAGCCACGGGAGACTCATTTACAAGTTTAATGCGTACTTGCATATCTAAACTATCGATATCAACTGTAGTATCATTCCAGGCTGGAACCGTTTTTCCTCTACGCCATCGGCACCAAACTCATACCTTCCCGATAAATAACCAATCGTACAAATTTTACATACTTCCCATTCCTTTCACACCTTTCGCACTTCGCAACGAACGATTCGATTGCTGCGCTCCAATGAACGAGAAAACCTTTTTGACTCGACCACGAATCTGTCGGACGACCATGCGACAAGCAAACTTTCTTCGCGTATATCGTCTCGTGTTCTCGAATTTAACGGGAAACAAAAGGCGGACCGTCCTCGAACAGTCTTACAGACACCGCCCGGGCATCCACAGATAATCTACAAGGATACACGGGTGCACGACAATGCCTGTAGCTGAGCACGAGCTGTGAGATGCCAGTCCGCTTCTACGACGACATTCCTACAACCGAGCATCGAAAGTTTGCTACAATAAGTCAAGCTGAGTGTCAACCCGATAAAAAAGTGGCAAAAGCGTGAAACGGGACGAAAGCCTCGCGCGAAGTGGAAGGAACGATACGCGGACTTATGGAGAGCCATATTGAATAACCGTGTATTGACTTGCAGCCAGTCGATCGTGGAAAACGGTAGCCTAAGGAGGCCCCTCTTCTTAGGTCAAATATTGAACCCCGAAGCGACGCGAACAGACGACGTCGGATGCGGCGGAGGGGCAGGAAGGGGGGACACGGGGTGGGTTAGGGGGGAGGGAGATTTCCGGGAAAAGCCGAGATTGCAATCCCTCGCCAATCCTGAGGATACCGCGTTGGGAATGAACGAAACCACGTCAGAATTCCCTCTGTTTTCTTGCCCTGGTGGTTTTGCTTGTTCACTGGAATCGTGGCGAAGCTTACCGGGGTGTTTTCGAAAGGGGCGTCTCGTTTCTTCGCGCAGCGACAACGCTCAACGGAAAATCGGGATGACCGCGCTGCTGCGAATCCAGCTTTACTTACCCAGCGACTTCGAAATGAAAGCGGAAGCACGGAGAAGAGGAACCGACGGCTTCCCCGTGTCCCGGTTCCGTGCGATCGGCAAAATTGCCTTACGTAAACAAATCTCGATCGATCTATCTGGCCCTGGGGGACACCTGGAATGATTTTACGTGACGGCGAGATACTTACCGGGTTTTCGGAGCATTCCGGACGGGAAAGTATTGCGTCGCGCGGCGGGTCCCCCAGATTTTATCGCCGATCCTGCGACACACGAGCTGAACATACGCTGCGGCACCGGGGTTATTGTGTGTGGAGACACTTTATTCGCTTATTAGTCCACGGAGGTCACACGGAAAGTCAAGTAAATCAAATTTAAACAGTTCCGTTGAACAAATGACGGGGGTTAGTTTACACTTTGACCTCTTTCTCGTATAAGTATTATGATTTATATATTTATAATTAAGGGTTATATTTTTTGGATGCGATTCGAGGGCGAGTGGAGCGTTCGAATAACGGAAGCTCGGGAAATGATGATTCTGCTGGGACTGCGAAATCACAACCGAGAGATCGATCGGTAATTACACGTGTCTTATGCTATTCGATGAGATTGCGAACGGTGCGAAATCGAGGTCAACCAAACAATTACTCGCGTAGGAATCGTATATAGGTATCTGTACCAAGAGCGTACTGCTCCGGGTGTTTTTACTTTTGCTTTCCTCAATATGTTTTAAGCAACTTTCATGCTATGCGATACCCCCGTTATATTTTGTTTGTTGTTGCGTCCGTTGTGGAATATCGTTAAGAAAAATGTGCTGTACGGATTCAACCCCCTATCGTGGCGGACGCACAGTGGCGGAAGTAACGATAGATTCACTACTAGAACTCGCTTCTCTGCTGTTTCTATTCTTCTGTGCATTGTTGAAAGCATACTGTGGTCTTTGTTTTTGTTTTGTTTTTAATGGGCGTGCCCTACCCGTTGCACCAACGGTTACTTGAGCTTTTTGTTTCTGTAAGATTTGTTTCATTCTTCGACACAGAAACTACTGTCACAGATTATTAGCATTTTTTAACGTTTCAGACGCTTAAATCTTCCCTATTAGAAAATAAATTTAAGGTCTCCAAATACTTTCACTGTCATCGAGCGCCACTGTTCTTATAACTCTGTTGTTTATTCAGCATATCGATGTGAAAACAGAAGTGAAAACTGAAATCTGTGTTCGCTCAGTTTCGAACTGTTATTGCTGACGCAAAGAAGTTTCAAACCTGTTACGTTGCAGGGGACAGTTCTGATATCGTCCTCTACATATGCTACGTATTCTTGTTACGCAGATTCGCGTTTGTTTGCGGGAAAGCGAGCAGGATACACCTTTACTCGTTTGGGTATGGCCATTGATATTCCGAACGCGTAAAAGATGGCTTTCTCTCGTGGGATAATGTTCCTTAGAAGTAGTTCTGGTCCTTACGTGGTTACTTGCTGCACCGTCCCTGGTTGTTCCTCGCTACGATTATTCACGGTATTGTTTGAACCAGCCTAGGCATGTGACATTTCTATTTATCCCAGTCCACAATGGCAAGATATCTATTCGCCGTTTCCACGACCATTCCAGCTGCAAATTTTTTAGGGTGCGATACTTGAGCATTTCCTTGATTTAGGTGCCTGTTAATGTGCCAATTAATATTTTAATTAATGTTCTAATATTTTGTTATGCTATTGGCGAGGGATTGTTGCTCGTGTGTGCTTCAAGATCCACTCGCGCCGAAGCTGATCGTAGAAGAAAATTCTATCCTCGATAAGGAATATTCGTTTAGTATCTGGGAGAGACAGAAGCAAACAGACGTTTCGCACGTTTTACGCACTGCACAAAGTCAATTGTGATGGGCGATTGAACTACACGAGTTTCTGTCAAATTGATGTTCATTATTGAAGCGAGATCCGATCTTCGCAAACCTCGTAACAGAGGTGCAGTAATATGTAAAGGTGTGACACCTTCGGCTGTCCTAAGCTGTACGTTAATTACCGTGCTGTCAAGTATCAATTAAAATTGTACACCGATGTTTCCGATCACCGACTAATAAATTCAACATCTGCTAATATTGCTTCTATTACCAGGAACAATTATAGAGTATATAACACTGGCATACAGTCAAAGAAGAGAAACGTATCTTTAAATAAAACTGAGGGGAAAGGTATAATACATTCACGTGACGTGCGGGCTGCACATCGCGTCAGTGTTTAGACACCCACCCTTCCTCCAATCCCTTTATCAATCCGCATCGACGTCGCAGAACGAAACCCTCGAAAATCAAGTCATTCTGCGAGCACGCTCTAACTACAATCGGTATCAATAAACTTTTCCATGGTACGTAACACCTATACCCCTTTTCAACGCTCAGCGGCACAATCTCAATTTCTGCCGCTGCCGAGGTGATTGATCGAGGGTACCTCCTCGTCTGCTAGCCGGTCTCGCCGTTCGAATTGCCAACAGGCAGTTAGTTAGTCACTGCTTCCACTAATCTCGCCAATATTAATTCGGATGCGAGGAACGCGTGCACGCGCACGCCTGGCCCGACCAAGTGGCCTTCCATATAGGCAGAGACGTGCCAGCAAGTGGTCCAAGTAGGCCGGCAAGGCGGCCAGCTGGCTGCTACCACCCGGACGATGATCAACTGCGCGGGCATAATAAACGGATCTGTTGACGTCAACGCCAGAAGGGACCGGGAAACAGGTGTCCTGTCTGCGAAGTCGTAGACAAGCCGGCCGGCCGTCCGTTTAAGACGCTCCTGGGCTTGAGTAATCGCGCGTTAATTATCGCGGATTATCCACGATACCACCGGCTACGAGTGCTCGACAAAATTTGCCACGCGACAGGGTACGCTGGATTTCGTTGCTGTGGGTGAAGGGGCATTTCGTGCTGGATGGCCTGGAGAGTTCGCCGATGGTTTCGGAGATCGGTCCCAATGGTAGTTTCACGTTGGCCAGATTGATGGCGATGTTTCTTTCGCATTCGTTACAGGCCATTCGAGTCTCGTGTGATTGGAGCGATTTGTCAGTAGTTCTGGTGGTTTAGACGTTTATGTGTTATGCAGAATGGGTTTCCGTGGTGCGTTTTGTAGCGATGCGAGAAAGATTGGTCGAAGTTAACTGAGAGTGATTTAACGACGTTTTTTTTGTGACTATTTTGAGGAGCATGCAGCTCGGTGTTTAGAGTTTTTGTAAAGTGGAAGCTTCGCGATAAAAGTGTACAGTGTTACCGTGTATTTCAATTATATTGGTCAACGAATGGATAAACGGTTCCTCGAGCTCGTACTTTAGGATCTAATGTTTAGATTGTTAGTTATACTGTGAACTGCGTACGTTGTTCTCGATTTCTATTTTACATGAACCAGGCGGGGTGTCTGATTTTGATCGATCCACGGGATTATTTCCCGTACTATGGTTCGCTGTTGGAAAAATGTTTGAAATATTGGCTCCGTTTCGAACGGAGCACCTTATAACGGAGAGACAGAAATTTCTAATCTAATGGACGCAGAATATGAGACTGGCCTCGCAGAGATATCTGAGTTATTCCCAGCGTCGGATAACGATTCCAATAATTTCATTCTGAACTTATTAATATTCATAGCACGCGTGTATCGTTTCATCGCCGATATATAATTACTTTCCTTTTACCGATGTAATGGACAAATCTAATACCTCGCAGTTCAAAAGCAAGTCCTTAATAATTTACAACATTCATCTACCACTCCGTCCAATCTCCTCTCAGGTTGAAATAAACAACGGAGAAAGCTGGAATAATTTTTCAACAGCGGAAGAGCACACGCTGTACAGATTGAAGATGTACAACGTGCAAGACCTGGCCAACCACGGTGACACCTTGCAAGCTATTTATCTTCACCTGTGTTGCTGGGATAACGCATGACCACGCATACTGCATAGTAAACGGACCAATCTCAGCCAACTACGGCAACAATGAGAACTGAGAAAACCGGGATCCATGATAACACTTGACGGCTTCCGCTAATGATATCCACGCGAACGACAATACGCACGGGGGAGACGTTTAACCCTTTTTCTATAGGGTAGTATGAAAAAAGGGAAATAGCCCTGGATGTACGAAATAGTGCAGATTCGATTAATATCGAAGGGCTATATGTGCAAACACTTAGTTACTCTGCTTGATTACTCAAGGTTTAATTTATATTGGGTTGGCGAGAAAGTCATTTCGGTTTGCACAAATAGATAGCGTCATGTTTGCATTGTTACTCTTCTGTCAATGCTGTAATCTTTTTCTATTGATGTTTGGCAGCTGACACTTTTAGGTAACTACTGAAACAAATTCCGTGCAATTTTATTTACGACTATTAGTTTACGGTCAATTGTAACATGGAGAGCGAAAATAAACATTTTCGACATATTTTGCTTTTTTCTTTTCCTAAATGCAAGAAAACGGCTGAGGCTCACGAAGAGATATGCGAAGTTTACGGTGTTGATCGCTTAACGGAACGCACGTGTCAGAATTGGCTAAAAATATTTCGTACTTCGGATATTTTTTTCACGATATTGATGATGATAAAATGAAGAAAGATAATTGAATCGAATCGTCGTACAACTGTGCGGGTGGTTGCAAAAAGGTTGCAGACATTCGACCGATCAAAGTTCAATTTTTTTAATAAAAACAATTTCACGCACAAAAACCGATATTACTTTCATTCCAGCCCAATGTAAATAGTTGAAATAATGGTACACTGTTGTGCGAAACGTTTTGTACCTTGCGTTCTACATCGGAAAGGGGGTTAATTACAGCGTAACGTAATCGTTTCACGATCGTTCGCGCACGGAAGGCAGAAGATTCAGGTGCGAAACGGACGTCGCCGCGCGGACATTTGTTATCCCGGGTTGTCACTTCGTCGTATCGTAACTCGTAGTCAGCTCGTTTATCTTCGGGACAGATATGTATCCCGATTATGCCCGTTGAATATCGCGCGTGGGCGACCAGGACTTTATCGGCGGGTCGAAATTTCAACGAGCTATCGTCGCTCGATGGTTCCATTCTGTTTCGAAACCGCACTGGTTGCCGCGAAAAATCCCTATCCAAAAGGCGCATAATTCGAGTGGAAAATCGTTATCTGCCAGGAAATTGCGACCCCTCCCACCGTGACGAAGCAATGACTGCGGAATTCGCCATTCGATTGAACGGCGCCCGTTCCTGATGCTCGTAAATATCTTTCCTTTTTCGATTTTCTGGCTCTTCGTTTTCCGCCAGGTAGCTCCCGCGGCTGTGGAACAATGATAAGCATGCCGGGGCATTACGTATGCTAAAAACAGCAATATTGGACGGAAGAATTGCCCGCTCGTAGAGGCTGGTGTAATTCGAGGAATGTCCGAACGGGAACGGCTGTGGAGTTGGCACGGGTTAGGTTTAGCGTAATTCGAAAAAAAAATGTTTCAATGGTAATGGCTATTGGGTGGACTATACAAAATTGGAAATGCTGTTACACGTGGATTGGTGGTGCGGCAATTATTCTACTTAAATCGATACGATATATCTTTGGGATATGCTGAATATAAAGAAATTGAACGAAATAATGACACGACCTGGAGGGAGGAAGATTTTAACAGGGTGTCGTTTTCATTGCCCCTTCGTACGCTTCGAAACAGATCGATAATAGACAAAGCTACTTAGTGTAGAGTGTATAAGAAGTGAAACTACCAGAAGATTAATCCGGACATGAAGCAGCAGGTAAATATCACAAGTGGTACATCAGCGCGAAATGCAATTCTCGTGAATAATTTTCTGGCAAACGTTTGTATCATACACGAAAATTCATTTATCCAGAAGCAGATGGTTCAACACTTTCAATTATGAATATCTCTTTGTATGTTAATAAGAAATTACATTATTATATGTCCGGAGAAGGTCGTTCGTCTTAAAGGCACTATTTTTTGTATGGCTCTACGTCGCGACGCGTCGACGCCTGGTTCATTAGCGACAATTTCGATTTATTATCCTTTGGTTAAATTTGGTGCCAGAGCTGAGTTTCTTTGAGGCAGTTTAGCGTGTCCGAGATATTCGTGAGTGGCCTTCGTGTGTCCGATTCTGTGTCTCATCATCGATTTGTCATTTCTGTTCGCGTCGAGTGCGACCATTTGTTGATAAAATTCTTTTACTAAGTCGCTTATGTCTTATTCGTTTCGTCGTGCTCGATTTCCTGTTCTATTCTTCCTTTGCGGTATTGCACAGCGTTTTGAAGATATCCTCGTTTCACGCGCTCGAAAAACCGCCCATGTGCTGCGCAACAATCTACCATTATTAACAAATCGCTCGGGTACGCCTGTACATTTCGTTCTCCCTTCGCATCGACCCGAGCATTGCTCGGGCGAGAACGGAAGTACATACGTACTCAAATAGGAAATCGATCGTCCGATCTGTTGGTCTTCGAAGGCCGGCTAGACGACGGATAAGCGGCAATTATTAGAGTTGCCGGTACGTGTATCGTTCGTTAGCCGATTAAGGTAGCTGAAAAGGAATCCGATAGGAATTCGATGAGCCTTGGCGATCGGGCAAAATCTATTACCACTGCGGCGCTGGAAACTTACAGCCGCACTGTGGTGCCGTTTCCGTACAAAACACGTCGGGCACACGCGGTTAGCTGGCTGTAATGTTGCCCTCGGAGACGTGAATCCAGAAATCGGTTCGGCACACTGTGCACGGGTTGTAATGGATCTACTCTGACAGTGATTTCCAATTTATCAAGTTGAGTCGTAAATAATTTTCGTTTCTGGTAGAAAATTGCAACGGCCCGATGGGAAATTATTTGCGAACACGACCAAGTACGTTGGTAGCGTTTGAACTAGTTTACCGAACATTTGTATTCTGAGAATATTGGGCTTTCCAACAACGTCATGCGGTGTTTCATCATTTTTGTCCGATTCGGTAGTTACTCGAAGATGGATAGTGGCTATTTTATTTACCGAACATTTTTGACCACGAAGACCTTCGATGTATGTAACAATGTGTTCTTTAACCGAAAACGACGAGCGATTATAAAGTAAGCGTATCTCCTACGATTTGAAGTGAACTGCATATCAGGAAGCAAATATGTATAAAAAATGAAATTCATATTGGTCGAGAATGACCAACGGACATGCAACGGTTAATAAAGAAACCCATAGACCGTGTTACGCGTATAAAATACCTGCTATGTCGCCCAATAAAAGATCTGGAATACCCGCATTATTATTTGAAATGAGCCCTCCTTTCTCGCAACGATTTATCTACGATGTATCAATACAAATAAATAAAAAACACATTTCTGCTCGTAACCCGAGGTGTTCTATTCTATCCGGTCGTAGAACCGATAGCCGTTCAACTTTCACGTTGCAAACGAAATCGAAATAACAGCAGTGAACCAGCGGCATAAACGCGGGGTCGTCCCGAGCCCTAGGCATTTTCGAATCGTTTCGCTGCCTCCCGGCGCAGTCTGCCGATGTAATTTCTTCCATAAATCCGACTCGGTAAAACGACACTGTTCGCCGTTACATTCTCAGACGGCAAAATTCGTTTCTCGTTCGCCACCCTCTTCGCCCGTTTCCCGGTCTTGTTTTCGCGACTCTGTGCGCCCGCTCTTATCGTTCCTTTGACGACGCGACCCGGCGCAACCACGGTAGAAGCGTCGACGGTGCAGCTGGAAAATTTGAGAACCCAGCCAAGAATGATTCTTATTTATCGGAAGAACGATGCCGTGTAGCTTTCGTCAAGAGCCACTGAATTTTTGTGCCTCAGATGTTCGACGAACGCGATCAAGAACCTGATAAGAGGGATAATATAGGGGGCGTAACGTGTATTTCATAATGTATCCTGCATTGCGTGTGCGTCGTGCAACAGTCAGCTGGAGTAACAGTGAGGGTAACTGTTACCGTTGGCTTAATGGTAACAGAAAGATTTACGATTATATTCATGGTACTCTATATGGTATGGCTTTTGTTCATCTTGATGAATTCGATGTTTGATGAATTTGATGAATTCGTTTCATTGAATATAGTACGAGATACGAGAGTCGCGGTTGGTATTTCGTAATATTTCGTAAGTTAATATTTTAATATTTACATCTTAATGATATTTAATCTTACCCGTAGATTAAATATTTTGTTATAAAAAAGAAAATTCTATACAATAATCTGTCCCCGCGCTTCTGTACCAGGAAGCTTCTGTACCCCCCCACATTAAGGCATAAACGTCTGCGTGAACTTTGCGGAAGCCGAAGAAATATAGTTTGACCGAATTCCGTGGAACATCCCTTACACCTGTCCTCTTTACAGCTGAGAATCGTCTTCGGCGTCACGGTGCCTTTTTGCGCGAGGTCTCGCGGAAGAATTCGAGATCAAAGTGGAAGCGGGTCCAAAGGAGAGGTAAACGAGGAAGCGGATTGAATGGTGGGCCGTAGGATGCCGGAGAAAAATGTGAATAATGCTGGTTTCCTTTTTCCACGGCAGAGAGAGAGAGAGAGAGAGAGAGAGAGGGAGAGAGCGATGGAAGAAAACGCGATACAAGGACGCGACGAAGAAGATGGAGAGTTGTTTTATTATTTTCCTTAAACACAGAACCGTCGGGGGAAGAAAGGAAAGGCGGTTATAAATCGCAGGGCCGTGCGAATACCCGAGGCGAGCACGGGGTCTTGCACCTTTCTGCTAAACGTGCTTTCGAAGCTTCTCTTCCTGTGACCCACCCTATCCCGCTTCTATCTCTAGTTCTTTCGCCCCTTTTTCGTTCGTAAAGCGCGTCGATCCGTGAATCCGTAAAGGTGCCGAACCGATATCGCCAGAACGGCGCGGTGGCTCGACCGAGCTTTTTCTCTCATAGTTTTCTGGCTATCGCTGAATGGCCTGCTTTTCTGGCCCGCCTTTCACGCAAATTTCTCAGCCAATATTCACGCCTCGCGGCGGACGGCCGCAGCTACGGATAATTGGAACGCTTTCTTTCGATGGTTCGAAGATGACTGGAACCTGGTATGTTTGACGTAATGGCGTGGTAACAAGGAGTATTAAGAACCGCGTCTGGGCCTTCATTGTGGGCGAAGTAGAGCGAACACAGAGTAGCGGTAATCCTTCCTTTTGTTTGGAAGGTATTCTCTGAGATATTGGCGTCATGCGCCTTCTTCAATTCCCTCGGACACCTTGAGATCTAGAACTTTCGTTTTCATTGTGAGTCTAAAGTTGTACCTACCGCTAGGGTCATTGGCGACCATTGCGACTGTGCTGGATATGGGTCGGGTTAACACATTTGAAATATTTATTTTCGGACCACCAGAAATTGGGAGTGACAGCACTCGAACCGAAGATCGTTCGATTACTCAGCTGAGCCACTGCGCGGCCCTCGATTTAGAATTTAAGGACCTGTTTCCTGGAACAATAAGGTACTTTCACGTGCTCTACGCTAGACACGCGATACTCTGGATCGTGTGCTCGTTATTTGAACGTCACGGTACGTTCGTGTTTCGAATAACTTTCGATCGACATATTTTGTCAGGATTTCTTTTAACGAGCAATCTTTATCCGTAGACGAATCGCGTTGGACGAGCTTGACCTAACGAACGAGCGCGCTAATTTAAGGTTCGGTCTGTTTCAGTGTTTATTCGTTATAAATACATAAGTTCTTAATCGGGTAATGATATACTGCTATGAGGTTCGTCAAATTATTAACGAATTCATTCGTTCGTGCTGCGGCGAGGGATCGCGTTCTTGATTAATGTGTATAATTTCAGACGATTAATTCGCATGGTTCGTCAGCCGGGAGATAAATCCACGGATTAATATGTCTCGAGTAGTTGTGTTGTTGGGAACGGGAAAAGGGGAAACACGAATACAGAATGGGAACGTTCGACTCATTGTCAGCCAAAAATCTGTTAAGTGTGCAACACGTCGGATGACGATGCGCCGAGTAAACGTTCCGTCGACGCAGCGACAGTTATTGCGTTTTTAAAGCTGGCTTAGTATTTCCGTCCTCCGCGGAACCTGGATCCATGTTTCTTTTGGATTTAATGGAAGCCATGTCGCGGATAATGAGAATTTCAGGTGCAGAATTTCTCCGCGTTCTTGCCACTTAAGTCCCTTATGTTTGGTAAAGGGATGGAGAAGATTAAATTGAATATTAATCTGGTTGTAGTGTTTCATATTTTGCTGCGAATCGCTGTTGATTTTTCAAGTTTGCATGAATTTTTGACGAATTAACGGATCTGCATAAATCTTACGTTGATACATTGATCTAATTATTGTGTTTGTACTGCGTTTTATTCCACAAGCTTTAACCATATGTTAATGGGAACACAAGCTCTCGTGATATCGAAATTGTATGGTGACGAATAATTGACTTGCGGAGAAGTGGAGTAAATACGGAAGATGAGGATAGTAACTATACGTCGAAATGAAAGGCAGCAAACATAGTGTCATAGTATATTTAATACTCGAAATTTAAATTTCGTGGCCTGTCCGTTACATTATTATATTTTTCTTTTCGAATTGAAGAATGTATGCAAATACATAGACGTGAAAAGGGAACAGACATTTGACATTGTTTGTGCCCTATTTCTACAACAGGTGGACATCGGAATAAATGAAACACAGCTTGCTGAAGTATGATCCGTGTCAAAAATTTGCAGACAAACGACTTTGTGGCGGCAGACAATGGTAAGCCTTATAGGATACTTTTACGGGAAAATTGGAAACTTATTGGGCTGTCGAGTCTCTGTACGAGGCATTCTCCCACGAGAAATCTAAAATCTTAAATCTACCGATTACTCGGGACATTCAGTTTCTACTTGGTTGGCCACAGTGCTGTCATCTCCACGGGGAATACTTAAAGATCCGATCGAAATTCCATTAATGGTCATTTCTCGTTATCGTCTGCTTGCATTGGAGACCTTATCTAAATTGAATTTTATAGAGGAGCAGTTATTGTAATAACAGTTGAACAGTCGGCACCGGAGCCGCGAGGAATCAGGTGAGTGATTTTGTCACTAATGAAACGAATCACTCGAGTATTCATCGCTGAATTGCTCGTTTCGATGCATTATTGTCATTCTTTTGTAAAAGTATTCGAAATTGAATAATGTATTTTTTACTGGAAATGAGAATTCCGTTTGTACGCGATCACAGAAATATCAGTGGTGTAGGAAATTGGAAATTTGATGCGGTGTAAAATAATGTCCAAGAAAATGTTCAAACAGCGAAACGTGTATCACTTGGTAGGAAATTGATTAATATTTCTCGAAAATATTACCTTTCCAGCATTCTATTCGGCGAGGTTATGAAAATTTGCAAGTACTGCTCGTGGAAATTATTTAATGCTATGTTAAGTCAATACATACATACCGCTAACAGAACTAATTATTATTTGGACATTAATGAAAAGTTGAATAATTTGATTGAATTGTTTAGTTATTATGGAAGTTTCCGTTTCAAATTTAAACACTTTTTCAATTCCAATCAATCTACTTTCTCACATGTACATCGATCAATTCGTGCAATCAACCCTTAAATACATCTAAGTGAATATCTATACGTCATTGGGGTATGACCTAATGTGCAATCGAAGATGGCGTATATTCTAGTCACCTTCTGCAAAGATTGTAACACTTGCACAAATTCGTAAAACTTCATCGGATGCAGATCGCATGTAAATGTAAATGTCTTTACAAAAGTTATAAATATCAAACAAGAATGAGAAATATTCCATATCAAAACGTTACAGTAATACGGTGTCCCAAGAATACTTAAAATAATAATATGCGAACAAACAATAATTTATTAAGCGTATTCCTTTCAAGTTGAGATGCTATTTCCCATTTCTTTAATCGCCGAAATTTCCAGCGTCTTTCCGGCATGAAACGCATTTTATACAGTCACGCCAGGTAAAAAGAAGTTCGCCAATCATTACCACGTTTCGCAAAACGCCGCTGGCCACTTTGATTCGAAATCAATCCTACAAATTGACGTACAAATTTTTCTTGACAACTTCCGGAACACCTTGAACGTTCATACACTCTCTTGACACCAAAGATTGCCTACTCCAACACGATCTAACAACGATCACATTAAATCGTCGACACACTTCCAAGTCAAACGACTATTGAAGAAACGCACGTCTACGGCGGTAACGAGATTCTGCGCATGATGGAGGGAACGATGGGGATCGCGATGATACTGATAGCCAATGGTAACCCCCGCAGAGAAGGGGATGAGAGAGAGAGAGAGAGAGAGAGAGAGAGAGAGAGAGAGAGAGAGAGAGAGAGAGAGAGAGAGACGGAGAGAGAATGGAGATAAAAGAGACGTAGATATAAAGCAAGAGGGTAGACGTTGAAGACGTCTCCAGAAGTACCGATCGGATAAAACGAGAGAACTGGGCCAGCGGTTCAAAGGAAAGAGCAATTGGCTGCTGCGGTTGACGAACGTGACTCTGCTTTCGTTGGCGGAAAGGGAAGAGGGAACGACCTTTCTCTAACGAGTCACGAGTTGCGAAGCAGCCGCAAGTAGCCCCGATGATCCGAAAGGATGATCGTTTTCCTGGACAAAAAGGGGCCAGCATCGGTTCCCTTCCTCTCTTAATTCAAGTTGTTCGCCGTTCGTGCAAAGTGCATGCCGTTGCCCCAAAAGAAGGGAAGGCTAAACGGCCGTCCTCGTCAATTTCATTACCGCCATTCCGACCCTTCTTCTTCGTTGACACCGACAATCCAGTTCTTCGTCGATGGCTCTCTCGTCGTTTTGTCCCCCCTCATTTTCGGGGAAATCTGCTGATCCATCCACAATTTTAGATCATAATCGTCCGACGTTGCCGTCGTATTCCCTTTGCCGTTCGTGCGGCTGCTTGACGAGCGTGATCGAACACACTTCGCCCAGGACATCTAATCAGCGACATTTCTCTTTCATTCGGGTCGTGGCCTGATTTGGTTGGACGCTAAAACGTATCGATCAGGACCTCGAATGTTCCTCGATTGTAATTTTAATAATTTTAATAATTTTAATAAATCAATCATTCTAGTCGCTTGACGCTACGTTTGAGATATGAAATTTACAGTCGTTACAACATTCATTTAGTTCCCTTTGAGCATATATACTATAGAGAGTGCTATGCCAATGGCTTATTTAACAGGTTCCTTCTGTCAGCAGCTTCCATCTTCGCGATGTCAATATTAAATAGCATATATGAACTCTTACACGTGCTTGCATCTATATTTGTCGTTCGTTCTTTGACTTAATAAGTTTGTAACATCAAGATCGAAATTTTCGTTGTGAACAGGAGAGCAACGCTCGCGCTGTCAGCTTTAAATGTATCGAAAGGATGTCAACCACAGTTCCACGCGATATGACAAATATTGGATATTTATGAAACTGAAGAAGCGATACCAAACGTATTGCCCAATGCGCTACGATTGATAAGTACAGTAAGCGTGTTGATCAAACATTTCGATGTATGATCCAAATTAAACCGTTTCTACTGCCAATACCAAACTTTTACCCATTAATATCTTCACGTATGCACGCCAGTTCATTTCAATTAACAATTCATTGAGCCGTCTAGTTTTCACTTTCACCAATAATGCTTTCGTTCCTCCTATGAATCACCATTTGTAGCAGCATCGAAATGATCCGATTGAAACACTTCTCCGCGGTCCGTTTGCTAAATCTACATTATACGCCAAACTCTAATGAATTTCATGTAATTATTCTTACCATTGCGCTTCGAGAAGCTAGCGTATCGCAACGGAGAGTTCTGTTCCCGAGCGTGTTCCATGAAGCTGGTCGAAGCCATTGCAAATAGTCACGGTTTTATTCCGTGGCAACGTTATTCAGTAATGAACTGACTCCTCTTATCTCATTAAACAAAAGGGCGTCGATCCATTAGAAAAGGCCGGTTACTTGGCAAAGAGCAGAAATCGTTCGCAGCTTTTAGTTTCCGCCTCAACCCCTCCTAGTCCTCTTACCCCATCCAACCCCCCACCCCCACCCCTTACCCTCCCGTTTGCCGCTTTTCACACATAATACCACGGATCGTTTGAGAATCTCGAAGAGCGTTGGCTAGTCAATTTAATTACACTCTCGCTGTCCGTCTTGCTCCTTTTCTGAAACGTTTCACGGGAATTTGTTTGGTTGCTTCGTCGTGAAACGACGAAACGTTTAAACTTTAAACCGATTGTAGTAAGAACTTCTTAGTCTTAGGATAACAAAAAGCAGCATAAGCGATAATTGGAAATTTAATTAGATATCGCGCGGCGGCGGAGGCAAACATGAAATTTCATATGCGTATAAAGTGCACGAAAATTCCACCGACACTGCTACTAGTTTGGCACGTTCTCCTGTTAAAGCTTTCCAATTTCGTTATCTACGTTATCTTATCTTGCCTGTTACCTTCGAACCCGTACGTTATCGAAACAAGTTCGTTTCAACTGATGCAATAAATAAATAAATGAATAATTATGAATCATAGTTCGAAGAATTAGTGTACAGTGTATTTTTATAAAAAAAAAGAGATTGATATCCACAATGTCGGGCCAGTGAAATGTTGTTCTGGAAAATGTTGTTTATGCACGGTAAAAAGTATTACGAAACTTTTGCGGGCATACGTTTCGGGTTTTATTCTGTAATACTTCCACGTATTATATTTATTGGTTCTTCGTTATATAATTAATTTGTAAGGACGAATTTCGCCATTAAATGTATATTCTATTAATTACTACAAATTATATTCAAGTCGAAATTAGTCCCGCTGTTTATCGTTGTGAGGTCGTAAACCGACTTGCCCGCGGGGAACGTTGGAATATATTGCCGAGCAGTGAACGCTTTATGAACGGTTTACCTTATTAACGTAACGTTCCCACCTTTTTCCTTAAAAGCAGAAAAATTTACCACCTTTCCTGCCTGGAAGACACATCTCTCTTCATTTTTGCACCTCTGCCTTTATTATTTAATTTCCTACCGTAGTAAGATCTAATCATTCTTGTAACGGAAACATTAAATTTAATCGGCTCGCCATTGCAATATCAGCCTGCACGTAAACCAAACGAAACGAACGCGTTATCATATTCATTCTGTACAATGTAGATCAATAAATCAACTCACGTATCACCGCATACGAGGAAGTGTAAGTAGTATTTTACAACCAAATTCGATAGACTGCTCGAACAATAACCGTCACTTCCGTTGAATACGTGGAAATAATTTGCTTCCCATGATCCGCACAAGTACTGGGAAGTACTTTCGACGTGCACGCAATGTTACCTGCTGGAAATTGCGTTCCATTTTATTCATCGCTCTTTTTATCCTGTTATCGAATATAAGTAATATACAAAATGATGTATAAAACTACCGACATTTTTACAAGCTTTTATTTGGGAGCTGTGATGGATGCTGTATTTCGTGTTAACTCTTACGAAAACTTCGCGTTACTTTCCCGTTTGAACAATGGTTAAGCCGATTGTCAGCAATATAATTCGAAGCAACGTTTTCTGCTTGTAAAAAAATATAGGATAAAGCACAATACGTGCATTCTGCGGTAGAAATTTTTCGAATTAAAAATTGTATTTCAACGGTAAGTGAATTTATATTTCCCAGGCTTAATGTCGTTTAGCGGTTTATATTAATGCAAAAACTAGCTGACGGTGAATTTGTATGCTCATTATGAATGTACCTGTCATCAAGACACGGAGAAGCACACATTTGTTATCGCGCTTTCTCCAGGATCAAAAGCGATCCTAGGAGAAACAGGGATACGTAAGTTCCTCTGTGAAAGCTCAAATATCACACTAAAACAGTCGATTAATTAAACGAGAGTGCGATTCTGCTGAAATATAATACAAAGCTTAATTGGATTCCTGAACTGTAATATCCGGAATACTAATTAATTACAGGACTTTTACCGTCCTGGTAGGAATCTTTCTTCCTATAGGTTTCAATGTTTAGCAGTGATTTAATTCTCCGAGTAATTTAATATTAAACAGTATCTTATTTCTCATTGCGTCGCGGCAAGAACATTGTGTGCGTAATTTATGCAATTGCATTCTATGTCGTCCCGCAAAGAATATCGCGTTTGAATCGACAGATCGTCTTGGATTTGGTACATTCGAATTTCCCCCAATGAAACAAATCCAACTGGCCACGCAAAGGTTGCGAACGATTAACCAAAAGAAGCATACAATCCGAAAAGTAAGCCTTAGCAATATTCCCGTCGGTCACTATCAAGACAAGCATGCTCCTTTTTTCCAGTCGAAAAGTTAGGAAAGTTTAATACTGCTGCAAGAAGAAAATCGTGGATGGAGTGACCCCGACGGTCTCGGTGGAACGTCAGGTGGCATTCGCAGAATTTTTCGAAAATTTCTGCAATCTCATTAAAAGAGAACCGAAGGACGAAAGGGAGACGGAGCTAGGAAGGAGAAAACTAGAAGGACGACGTGGGAGGGCTGGGGGTAGCTCCCTATCCTGTATGCTCGAGGAAATTCGAGCACGAAAGTTCCTGAACTCGCGTCTCCTCGAGTGGCTGTCGACTTGCGAAACTTATTCCACGGAATTACCTCGTAAGTCGCGGCTATTCGCGCACGAGCAAGGACCGATGGCTGGCTGGCTGGCTGGCTGGCTGGCTGGCTGGCTGGTTGGCGAGAAATTTTCACGTCGACCCGCCGATATGCACGCGCGCCTTTGGAAATTCCAGCGACACGACCAATTCTCCAGATCGCGGGTCCGCCGATCTCACGATTCCCGGGATTATGGTGCACCGTTCACGCAGACGAACCGTAAAGTTGCTTCCTCGGAAACTTCAACCGGGACGAGCTACGGCCCGAAGAAACTACGAGGATTTCAAAATGGATCACCGGCGAATCTGTAATCGGCTGTCCGACGAAGTTGCGTGATTGGAAGGCGAAGAAAGCGAAGGATTTTCTTTTTCTAACGTACTTCGAGACGCTCGTTTGTTGCCCGGCCGCCGAAATCTGTATGTCACTTGTCAATTATTGTACAGTTTTATGCGAATCTTTTACATGGCGCTTCGTTGTTGCCTTGTGCGCTGTCCTCCACATCGCAGCTTCCGCGATTTTACCACACCTCAAAATATATTTTGTGGAATAGAATAGCCGTGGAATAAAGTTTCTATCGTGCAATACGTATACGTGTTGTCCCACTTATGTCAATACCATGAATGTACGATGCTATGTAGGTGTCATACTTTACAATCGAATTATAAATGTAATTTTACGCAATTTTTCAATTGACAGAAAAATTTAGCGCATTGCTGTTGCTCGAGAGATGAAACCGTACTTTCTTGAAGTAAACATTCGATTTACTATACGTATCTACTATACGTATCTACTATACGTATTAACAAGATATTAAGAAAAAGATCTATTTTTATCTTGCTTTTTATTTGCCACATGAACTACAACACGAACTAAGTTTGCGCTATAGCACCGCAGCTTGAACCTTCTCTTACCAGCTATAAACGATCCCTCCAACCCTTTCCCCTTCTTCCTCGATTTGTCGCACCGGAGGACATTGTTCGAGAACACGTTGCACCGCAGCGCTTTTTCTCGAACCTCGAGTTACGAAGAGTTTCGTGTAACTTGGTCGTGGGGCGCGACCCAGTGGACTGGGGAAGTTTAATTACTCGTTCGTGTCTCTTTTCAGCCCGCAAACCCCTAAAAACGCTTTCGCTACTCTAGATACTTGAAGAAAGTGATACGCTCGAAGTGTATCGTTTTACATTAAATGCATTGCTTGCCTCGAGTTTTTCCTACTGCAAAATACGTGGCCAGTTTTTAAAATACATAATTGTTTATCGACAGCTGTTTGTAATTTATGCGATGCATGTTTTCTGTATCATATTCTCGTTGCCCTATATTCCTGTTCAAATTCCCATTGATGGTGTACGAAGTGTCGAATACTTATTTGGCAGCAAAAGCGTGTACCAGTCCATTAGCATAAATCAACGGCCCGTATTATTACCGTGTAATAATTGGTAACAAACATATTACATGTAGCAGAATCGCCAGTGTTTACGGACTAGTAGATGCTAATTATAGCTGAATTTCTGTTATCCGTTGTTCTATTATCCGACCATCTAGCTATTCGAAACCTCCGTCGACTGAATATTCCATTATACATACCATTGTACAGAGTCACGTATTATCCTTTTGCTTCATAACACGATATAATTTGAATTGTGATAGACGCATCGCGATTCCTGAGTCGTAATATCACGGTTCACCTTACCAGATTACGTTCGCATAGCATATTTGTATGACGAGTATCCAATTTTTATACCCAAATTATGTATAAAATTACCGATGTACGTATTATTTCTACGTTCATTCGATATTACAGTCTTTGGTCCAATGGTGCTACAAAATGTTACACGAATCATTGATTACAGTTGAAAAATGAGTCACCTTCACATAAAGAACCGTGAGATATCTCAAATAATTTGTGTTCTATTTAAATTTCAACATATGACAAAATCTCGACAGCCGCATATTTTAAAAGCGCCGCATTTACACGGTTGGGCTAATATGCTAATTACAATTTCCACCGTACAACTTGTTATCTCCCTTTTAATGCACGCCAATTTTTAGGCTCCCCATACTTCCGTTCCTACGAAACACGACGAAAAGTGCTTCCTTTATACGAAATCAACCAAACCGCCGTACGCTCCGCGAACAATAAGCCGCGTAACAATAATTCATCGTACGTTTAACAAAGCCCCGACAAGAATCTCTAACAGAAACTACCGCCGCCCGGCATACAAAATGAGCCAGCCCCAGTGATAACACGACGGCAACTGCAACCTGAGGAATACCGTCGTGCCATGGAAAGTGAACTTCCATAGGTAGTTGAACGGTGGAACAAGATCTAATCCACGTAGGAGACCACAACCGGATAACCACGCCAATACCATCCCGCTACCTGATGTGCCCCGTCTACGTCGCCGCCCGGGCTTCGCGCAGGGAACTGGGCGAGTGGTCGACGGGGAAAGGGGTACGCGAGACGGTGGTCGTGGTAGAAAAGAGCAGAACCGGGAGAATTCTCAAGCACGATGTCGCAATTACATCGGATCAGAGAGGAATATTTCATTCGGCGCCCTTCATTTGACGAAAACGAGAGGCAGGGACGCACAGGCGAACCCCGCGATCTTCCCCATCCATCGCATCCCTTCATCCCTTCTTCTACGGATTATTAACGGGCAATTTGCCGCGTCTGCTGCTGACTGTATTGTCTCTCTATTCTCTAGCCCTTCGCCGCTTGGATGGCAAAGCCTTCTCTGTTCCTCTCATTTCCCGTCCCTCGCCGTTCCTCGCTCCCCCTTCGCCGCGTCTTTCACCCGTATTCGAATCGTCTGCCTCTCTTCCTCCTCCTTGTCGCCGCATTGCCCTCACTTTCACCCTGCCACGCTTTTCTCGAATCTTCTTGCCGGTGCCTCCCCGACGAACCATCCTTTTCCCCTTTTCCCACCGACGAGTCCTTCGAAGTTCGTTAAGGGAAGCGCCAGTGGGTGGGCTCCGTTACTTAAAACCTGCTTGCCCAGAAAGTGCCTCATTATTTGTTTCCACGCTCGTGTCTGGTGACGGGAGTCCCCTGTTCCCGTTCGGAAACCGTCGAGAAATCGGTTCTGTCCCGTATCGACGTACAGGTATACACGCGCAGCCTTGTAACGAATGCAACCGCGGTGCGATGGAAGGTGGTGGAGCGATGCGAATCATGGTCGGCGTTTCGAATTGAATGGAGATCGGAGAGAACGTTTTCTACAGGTTACTCTTGGTCGGACGAAAGGGATTTTCGAAACAAGCCGAGTAATCACTTCGGAAATCTGCTTGATTTTTCATTTAATACGCAAGCCTACCTGTCCGCTTCGACCTGCTTTCCATTGCACGGAAATCCGTGGCTTCGCTGAGATTGCTTATCAGACAGCTGAATATATTTGCGACCACAGTACTTGGCCGGAAGTATTTCTGGCCCAGCGTGCGAAACGCCGAACTTTTATGAAACACTGTACACCTCGCGAACTTTTTTCGCCAATGGATTTACGCGTAACAATAAGGGCAACGTTTGCTGTACAACGGCGTTACCCGCGAGGCTATCAATTATTAGCTGCCTACTCAACTTCAGGTCGGCGCAGTTTCGCCGTCCAAAATTGCGTCACCAGTATTATCGTTAATCCTTGTTACTTCGATTGCAGAGGACCGAATTTCGCATCGCGAAACCCGTGCTCCTGGGCCGAGTCGATGGCACGGTCCTTGCCAATTGCTGGGTGTAAATAAGGACCTTGGCGATCGGGCCGGCACGACAGCAACGGAGCACGCGGAACCCGTAACAACTATGCTCTCGTTGCTGTACTTTTATCACAACCAGATAGCGGCGGCGTTAATTGCCGGGGCACATGGGGAATGCCAGGATTCTTGAAGCGGCCGACACCGGTCGAGCGTATTTACGAGATATTCGCTACGTAATATCGGGCGTAGGGACCTTCGGTGTTACACGTGTGCACGCTAAGCCTGAGAAAGGCGAAACCGGCATTGCTACTGGCACACCGGTACAGACCATGCTTCTAGCTGTAGCCAGTAAGCCAGTTAGGCGGGGTATTTAGGAGAGAATTTGGTGGTCCTGAAGTTGTACATTATACCGTCTAGCCCGAGTACGCGGTTATACAGGTTGCCTGCGGACCCCAAATCCAGCGTCTCCCTTGGGCTGGAATTTGTGGCTCGGTAAATTTAATAAGTCGACATTCACCGCTGTCCTGCAATTCCCACGGGGGCGGTGGATCTTTTATAATTTCGCTTCGTCAAGAATTTGTCGTGGCGTTCAACGGGCGTTGCACGTAATTGTGGGAAACGAAGATTTTGGGGAGACTTCGTTTTGTTTTTTCGAAGAACCGAGTTGTTGGGCATACCTATGGGCGAGTAATGAGATTCGAGGAAGGAATTTCTTAGGCAGTTGGTGGCGGCCAGTTTGTAGCGAGGATCTTGTAGATTCTTCGCAAACCAGATTCGATCGTCGCCTTTGAGTTACGAGTTATGAATATGTTTCGATCTTATATGAACGCGAGAAGCCCTGATATGTTATAAACATTACGGCTGAATGGCAATGAAGAACAAGTGTCAATGGCACGTGGACGGTGGCAAAAAATCAACTCCTACGATGCATCTTGAAAAGCGAATCCTTTAGTAAACAATTCGAAGGGCAATGGTGGAAACGGGCCAATTTCCAACCTGGCTGGACGTGCTTCTTATTTTTATGAGCTTTTCATGAGATACGGTTCTGCATGTCTCAAGGAACCCGAAACGCATAATTATTGGCCTCCATTGATGATTCGGTTGTTTTATAAAGAAATCAGCCACAACTTCGGAATATTGTGGTTAATACAACTAAGCTTATTAATCATCTATTACAGAACACAGCAGTATGATATATAAAAACTTTACACTTTCCATACATGCATGTAATCATACAACAATCATGATTACCGTTTTTGTAACAGAATCGGAATTATTAAGAAACGACCTAAGCAAATTTCTGGCAAATTCCTTTCATCGTTTCATTCTTACTTTCTCCTGCGTATATGTTTCGTTTCCTACGCGACGACGAACGTTTTCACTTCGCGCACGGTCCTCTGCATACATATTTCATCGTACTATCCGCAAGGCCAGCGGAGGAATAAAAGTAAGGGTTGGCCTGGCGAAGGGTCAAACGTTTACGAGCCCGGCGGTGTGCGTGTGCGTGCGCGTATGCGTGTGTGATTGAGCGAGAGCGAGAGAGAGAGAAGTCAGGAGGGTGACTTCGGGACCAAATACCAGCGAACCATTCTACAAAGTAAACAAGATGGAGACTGCCACGGCTTATCCTCGTCTGAATGCAACAAGCTATTTTCAGTCGTCTAACGTTTCTCCTTTCTGTTGTCCTGGGCCGGTGTCACCCTTAGCATTTCCCTTCCACCAGGCCACGTTGCGCCAGACACTGCACCGATGTCGTTATCATTCCCATCCACCCTCCTATCAAGCTGTTCTTCCCGGTTCTTCCTCGTTCAGGCCGTGGACTGACAGAAGGGAGGCAATTCCGCCGGTAAAGGATACGCGTAACTGCTCTGCCCCGTCACTAGGACGTGGTATTTCGCGAACGAATGGCCTTTCTAGACCGGCGATACGTGCTTACTTAAGGCGGAATTGTTTAATTGGGTGGGAGGAAGGAGGGAGTATCGACTTGACGTCGCGTCGCGACCGTTTTGCAGGCTGTCACTCCGAATGGTGGTAGATTATTGTAGGGTGGTGCTGGCGTGAGGGATGCATAATGAAATGTTTGTCGCCGTGGGGGAGTTTGTCGTTCACGATCTCGTGAAACGTCGGCCGAATGGTTAAACGAGTGCGATTGTAATTTCGGAACGGCTTCGCTGTTTCAGCGAGGGTTATCTTTATAGCTCGCGTTGAATTAATTTCGGCGAGGACGTGAAATGTTTTTAGGTCGCGAGGCCAGCGGGTCGAGTTTATGCCATTTTTAAGGTGGGCTTTACCCGAGGCTTTTATCATTTGTCGCGAGCCACGCATTTCGATGTGTTTAACGCCGGAGCATCGGGCAATTTGGCAAACTTGTCGCGAAGCTACCTTCTGGCCCGCTTTGATGGGACTCTTTCTGCAATTTGTCTCTCGCAAAGTCGTGGCGGTCCGCAGGCCGTTTTGTTGCGGCAGTTTCGTCGTTTACGCGTTGCAACAAAGCGATTGAAAAAAGACCAGTCAAAATCGACGAGGAAGTATCTTTGCGACATGTTTAGAGATAATTTTGTTACTCTTATTGGTTAGCCTGAGAGCTTCGTCGACGAATGAATTTTCATATTCATTCACAATTTGATCTGTGCTTCATTGAATGTTATCCTGTTACATTTACAGTTTTCGTCTTGCGTGCGTACAACGTCGTACAATGTATTTACAACACACTACTGGACAACAGTAGAGCTGAGAGTTTCATTGCTATACTGAGCTATTTTGTTGATTACAGAGTTTGCTAGTGTGGCACTAAAGATTATTCAGTCTTTCCCGTAACAGATGCAACAGCACTTCCATAAAAACTGCTTACTGCGCCGTAAAACTAATGAAAAAAGAGTAATAAGGAAATTTAAGGAGATAGTATTCAATGGCAATATTGGTGAAAAATATGCGAAATTGGGAAAAGCATATTGCGGGCAATGCGATTGTTCAAGTGGAATAAAATACACTGGATTCTAATATTAAAGTATATTTCCATTCCTTTATTTATACTTCGATAAGCTTCGTTCCCATTGGTAGCTTCTAAGTTTCGAGTTGAATACCGTCGATTCGTAAAATGGAAATAACTCAATTCCTTATTGCAACTTCTTGTCCGCCATTGCAGAGAACTATTATAAGGTGACTATTGGCAGCTCTAAAAATATTAACAACAATAAAATATTAAAACGAACTCAAAGCTGTGTACCATTAATACGAGATGTTTCCTATGAATGGCGCTAACACTTCCAAGATATCAAAGTGAATCTTGCACTTAGAAATCGTCAGTTAAAAGTACACGAAATAAATTTCACGATTCACGATTAAGTTCGTGATATTCTCGCGAAACTGGGTATATAATCGTCACCAACGATAACCACCGTCGAATCGATATACATATTCCTCGTAATTACGTTTCAACGCGAATCCATCTCTGAAACTGTGTCGCAAAGCGGGCTCGGGGTTCCGATGAACCATTCCCACTTCCGGGCGTAATATTCTTGCTCGCTTATACGACAGAGGCGCGAATCGGTTGATATTAAACCCAATTGTATAGAGTGCCGGGCATTCCGTATTATTACAGCGTATCCGCGTTGGTTGTTTTCACGATACTCGCGTATTCATGGAATTTTCCAGCGCGAGCTTTTCGACTCCGTAAAATACTTCTAACGCCCTGCCCCCTCCTCGCTCTCTCACTGTGACTTCCTGGTATTCTCCCTTGTCTAAAACTGCTCCGTTTCTTCATTCCACGGGTATATCTGTTTTCTAACTCACGCGGCACACGGCTGATTACTTGGATAATATTTACTTTGAAATTGGGTCCAATATACGCCGGAAATTGAATGTGTACCAATTGAAAATAATATTTAATGCAAAATAATAATTGTACGCGCACGTGTGCAAGGTGTTAGATTAAGTGATCATTTGCAATTTTTTGTATTTCACAGAGGGCAGAACCTCTGAAAGAAGGTCCTTTCACTTGGACAGAATATTTTTTGAAACTAATTCAGAACCGTATAGAATGACTCTATCTT
The DNA here is from genome assembly GCA_948146005.1 of Nomada fucata. Taxonomy (NCBI): domain Eukaryota; kingdom Metazoa; phylum Arthropoda; class Insecta; order Hymenoptera; family Apidae; genus Nomada; species Nomada fucata. The sequence continues at coordinate 15,618,122 of OX411275.1, forward strand.
AAATATTTTAACCCTTGCGTCCCAAATCGGTCAGTTTGTCTGCTACCGAAATTTCATTGGTTAAGGGAGGAGATACCTTTAGAACATTCAAACAACGCAAAATTTGTTTTTGCCGTAGAATGTTGGTACAACATCTTAAGATCTTCGACGCACGGAGGTACTTCCTGATTTGACTTGGTATTATTTTTGCGATCTTATTTGGGGTTGCGAAAGTATACATATATCGTGACCATCAATGCATGGTAAAAAGTATGTATTATATATTATATATTAATGCCGATTCTATCAATTTAATGTTATTAATGTTTAATTTAATGTTACTTAAAGTAGACTTCAAGTGTCAATTCTATATAAGTTGTCGCCGAGACTTTACAGGAACAATTCAGCTCTAATTCGTAAAAATATTATTTCTTACAATTATCAGAAAAAGAGCCGGGTGGAAAATTGGCCATATTTCGTGTTTAAAAATAACATCTTTACAGCATCATCTGACTTACGAAATGACTGAGAATATGTTTACATCGAAGATCATTAATATGAACGAAGCGAAAATTGTCTTCGTCAAATAATTTCGGTACTTTGCCACGTCGTTAAATGCACCAGCTGTCGCATTGTTCCTTCTCCCTCTTTAGTTTACAATTATGCAACACTTTCTAATAGTGTATACATGAGGAGTTTTCGAGCCAAAAATCTGCTACTTTCTTCACAATCAAAAAGTAAATAATGCATTCGGAGGAACAAGAGAGGCAGCGACACGAGGGCGAGAACAAACAAGAGGGGTGAAGAGTGCACTTTAAAAACCAGACGAACATCCTCCATTCCATTTTCACCCACCCTCAAATTTATTCTTCACAAGGCCCTTCTCCCGTCTGTCTCAGCCCCCCCTTTGCAAACCAGAAAGTTGACGTTAACAACCCTTAAGGTCGCTGCGGGTAAGCCGACTCCTTCAAGTATCACGCTCGTTTAATTACCGGGTTACTAAAAATCGCAACTACACCCTTTTATATAAATCCGCGTACTTCTTAATTCATTATTAATTCAGCAAGTACGAAACTTGGATAAAGGGAAGCATTTAAACTGAACGAAATCTGAGAATTTGTCGATATTTATCGGGGTAACCATACGAAACGGTCAATCAGTTGGCTGTGACAATTATATCCCCGGTTTCTGGTATAAATACAATAAGGGTGTAAATTTCGCTTACATACAATAAATAATTATTTGTTCAAAATCCTGTCTGAATTGGTGGAAAAAACGGCAGTTCAGTCTTTCTGCAGTAAATTGTAAATAGCGAATGATAATGTGAACAATGTCAGTGTGAATACAAAGCCTGGGAAATCAATTTGCAGAAATAATTCTACGAGTATTGCAAACGAAGAAGCATTAAGGTCTCAATCGTTTTCCGTATTAAATGGATTTACATCTTTAACAGACTTTCTAGTTACTCCTTGTGAGACGTCTTGGACGCGTATTTACGGGATACAAAACTAATACATAATGTATATGGAAGAGGGGGATTCCGAGAGAATTTACAGAATGCCAGATTAAATGGAGAATTACCAGAATCGTTGTTTATCAACGATTAAGCATTAATTGCACGAACGTAGCAATCGAAGATAACACAATAATATGTAAATAATAAATATTTTCAATAATAATCGGCTGCTATTGCTCAGTGCACAATCGAGGATTAATAGTAAAAGACCATTCTGATACATATTTCCAACGAGCTTTAACGAACCTATGGACACGTGAAATAGAAGATGCAAATAATAGAAAATCTACAATGCTTCACGCATTCTCACAATTACGACATTTGTAATAAAAATGAGCATTCGTGAAAATACTCGTCTGGAGCAAGGTATTGTCCACTGCGCGTGAAAGAATGATTAACATACATTACCATATATAACCTGCAAGGTCCCTAAGGAGATACAATTCTCCCTTTCATTTTCCTACGCATAGGATGCTTTTTAGCTCCAACTCAATCTTTACTAGGATCGCCTATTGGGGCAACAATTGTCACCAATCTATTGACTTGTTTGCGCACTCTAAAGCATATTTTAAGACTCAACTCTTTAAATATTATGTTAATTGAATTTGTGTACACATACCGAGCGAACATGTCTAACCTTCCACTGTTTTCATATAAAGGCTGTATGCCGTAAATAAATCAATCAATCAATCAATAAATTACTTTTTATATATACGTGAGTATATAAATGTACTGCATAAAGTAAAGGAATTATTTGAATTCTCGCGCACTTTATATTAGGTACGCTTTTAGGCCAATTTAACAGTAACATACCAAAGTATTCTCGAGTAGTCCCTCGCAAATTCGATTTCTTAAAACAGTTGAAACTTGCAGTCAGGTCAACGTTATTTAATCGCCGGAAACGTCACTCTGCAATGCAACTAGCGGGTTAACCTATATACATAATCAGAAACGCCTCATTGTCGCATACAATGCCGCGATTCTCTAATATCCGTAGGAAAGTTCTTTCGATTTCACGTGCCATTTCGCGCGTTTTAATTCCATTACGGCGCTACGGCAATGAATGAAGGCACAAGTTTCTCGCAGTTGAACGGATCGCGACAAGCAAGTATCCCGAAGCAATAAAAGAAACTCTTGAAACTTAAATTGCCAACAGGTCAGCGATTTTCATGTCGCCGACAGAAACACATAATAGGGGCGGGATAACGACGCGAAGCTACCAGCGCGAGCCAGCCGCATCAGCTCTATCCGTGTTCCAGATAATGATTGGCTCATCGTCGTAAATAAAATCGTTAATTCAAGCGGGAGCAACAACAACCGAGAGCAAATTCGAATTAAATTGGACAAACGAACCAGCGACCGCTGTAACACGAAAGATATCCTTGCCCCCTTTACGTTCGCCCGTCGCATTAAACCCACGAGTGCCTTCTTTTTGCTTTCAATCACGGGGACGGACGCCGCGTGCATGGTAATTGTAGCATTGCCGAATGATTTATTTTCGGCACAGCTGGCGAATGTACCGCGGCGGAACGTGCACGACCGCGCGAAAGGGTGGCTTCGTCTGACGGCGTAAAGACACGGGGTCCGGCAAATTGCAGAAGGGTATAAACTGCGGGACGAAACTTGCTTGGAACTTGTCGCCGTCGCCGTCGTGGCGTACGTGACAAATCTTACGTTACTCATGCGCGACCATGTGTACATACACTTGGTCCGGACGCCCCTAGCTGGGACGGTAATTCGGAAACATTTCACGCAAACGAGGGAGGTTAATGAGTAGAACGAAGCCCCAGCTTGCCATGGTAACCACTCGTTATGTTATAACGGCGCTAGATGCGCGTGATATTAGCACGTTAATATGCATAGTGCATCACGCTGCGCCGTGCAATGACATTTAAAAATAGCCAACGAGTGGCCCGCGGTTATGATTAGCAGAGACGGGCGCAGTTTCACACGGATTAAGAATGACAAAAAAAGGACGCTTCCGCTGGCTGAACGTAGAAATAAGATATTCGCAAATCCGGATATGTTCGCAGAGAAGTGGGAACAGTTTTCTCCTCGATGTCTGGTTATTCGTTGCTCGTTCCGGGAACGTTTTGTTGCGCGGACAATATTCTACAAGAATTTGTCGCTTACGAAAATAAATTAACGTCGAAGACGAAAGCACTTCGTAACATATTGTTAAGTGCCCCATTATTAGAGATTCTTCGACCGACAAAATTCTTTCGCGTACACTATAATTGAATGTAAATTAAAATGTACCTGCCCTTACGTGCGCGCTTGTTTTAGACAAAAGTTTGCACCGAACTCGTATTTCGATGTCAATCCGTTGTGCACGCCAGTTTCGAAAAATCGTTGTTTATCACGATGAACAATAATCTTAACCTTCCGACCTCCCGTGCGATATCACAATATTCACCACCTACGTATCGCAAAAAGAACAATCCAAATAAACAAACAAAAAAACCGTGACCACGAATCGCAATCGCGAAGAAACCATCGACTTCGTTCCAAAACACTCGCCCCACACTCCAAAAATCCACGAAATCCTCGCCGTTCCTATTAAATACCCCCAACGGGTCTTCTTTAAACCATTCCAAATCTGACCTTCCAATCTGCCGTCGAGGTTGCGAGCCCATACGCTACAACACTCGCAGGGAAACGGAAGGATAATGCGGTAACACTTTGCCGCAATGAGAGGAGCGAACGAGCGGTCCTGCCAGACCCAACTTGAACAAGATAGAGGAAGATGAACGAATCGTTGGTTAGCAGCACTCCGCGCAATGATAGTCCACGTTAACGAGCGCCGAGAGTTACAAGACTACGAAGTGCACGCCGGTTGGACGGGACCACGCGAAACGAGACGCGTAGGCTGGCCGGCCTTAATTGCCGGCCGGGGATTTACGGCGCGAAGGTGGCGAGAATATAAATATTCTCGCGGGATAACTGCAGGTAGGAATTGCTCGCGAGCCTCGTCGAGCATCGTTTAGCGTTCCGTTCTTTTCCGCCTATCTTTTTTAATCCTTCCTGGGATTTCCTCGTAACGTAACGCGAACACTTGCGGCGCGTCGCGTTCTCCGCGGCGCCGGAGGAGGTTCGTAGGATCCGAAGGGATCCATACTTGTCGTTTCTAGTCGGGAAATACGCTGCACGAGGCTATTTTTTAATTGTAATGATGAAAGGAACGGTGGATTTTCAAATTTCAATCAGCTCCACCTTCCACGGTAGTGATTAATATCAGGTGTGCTCGATGATATCGTCTGAAGTTTCACCGTCGTATGGCATCTCTAAATATGCGGTATTGTGAGTTACATTGGAAAATGTAAAGGTCGTCATCTTTAAATTACACTTGACGTTAGTTGGCGGAATTTTTCTAGTCGCCCTAAACGGACAATATAGAATCGAGAGTGAAGTAATTGAGTAAATAATTAAAACTTTTACTTTAGCGCCTATCCGATCATTCTTAGTGAATACCTCAAGCGCATTATCCTCACGTTACATTCATTCTTTCGATTCACTTCACTAAACTGGAAAGGGTGCACGAAATCAATGAAAGCCAATCGACTTCCACGAGGAACGAAACAATTTGGACAAATAAAAATTCTTGTTTATGCATCGGGCAAAAAGATGGGCAAAACGTGGCGTCGAGAGGAACAAAGTTTCAAGCCGCTTTTCGCGCACCGATATTCGTGTCGAACGCAAAGAAGTGCACACGACGTACAACTTCTAGACAGGACGAATCGTCAAAGCGTCCCGGGCACGTCTGTGTCGTCTCTATTGCCGGAGTTATTAAGCGAGAATTAGCCTTGTTCGAACATAAAGCGCTTACCTTCGCGCTTCGATCCGCTTTGACACGTCCGTGTCGCAGCCTGAGTCGTAACGACTTTGTATAAATATGCGATAAATTGACGAGGAATTACTTATAAATATTTATGGCATCTGAACACGTCGAGTGTAGCACAGAGACCCGTGAGGTAATTGATACGATCGTTTCTGATGTCGAAAGGGAAGCACCACCAGCTCGCTTCTGTCCCTTGTTTCCGGAAAGGTGTTGTTTATTTATTGAATTTTCGCGTTCGCACGACGCAGCAGGGGGGGCTCGATCGAACTGGATTCAGTTTGTTCCCGATACCACGATGTTCGGAGGGGAATGAAAATTACCCCTTTGTGCTTCGCGCATTTTGAATGATTGTAAAACAACTGGGTTGCGAAGAGTGTTTGCTGTCGGTTACAAGTACTGCATGCAGAGCTTTCTCATTTTACGAAACGATCTACATAAACTGTAGGTGTGGACATTTCGAAAATTGGAACACAGGAGAAGTAGAATTTCAGTTTCGTACAAATGCGTTATTTGAATTCCAATGACGATTTGTACTTTTATTTATCGAGCACAATATTTTCGGGAGATCGCAAACGATGCGCAATAAATTATAATTGCCCACTGCGACAATGAATCTGTCTATGAAATTAATCGATTATTAATCGGAAAGTACAGAAACGGACAAAACTATGATAGAGAGTTCCTCAAATGTTTCTAAAATATTTGTACAAAAGCATGTTAGGCTATAACGCATAAATATCGATATAAAACAATAACTTTGATTTCGCGAATACTTTGAATGTGATAATTATATTGACAAGTGGACATTTCGATTCAATAACACGTAATCAACGTACATCATTTATGCATTTATACAAATTATTAGAACAATTGCGGGTGTTGTTACTTTCGTGTTTGAAAACTCGGGACGTTAAAAGTAATATATGTAAATCAAATCGATATAAATGGGAAACTCTTGTATCAAAAGCCAAACTAATTAACTTGCGTAAATAAAATAAATCACATTGGTAACTCTACTTATAAGCACGATGTAGCAAAGTTTTGTATGTAACCTGGCTAATAAATAATATAGTTAAAAATCTAAGCAATTAAATAACTTTCTTTTTTTTATCAATGGAGTTAATCATCTAAGCTTTCCACTAGCATATTTATCATTCAACCATTTCGGAAAAATTTTCGATTAATTTTTTCAGAAACCATGCATAGCGCTTTGTGTACATTATTCATATCTCGGTTGCATAATGCGTATATGAAACTCAGCGAAGTTACATAATAATTCAATTTACAAACTGCGTACCCGAATGCTCACAAAAACGAAACGAAAATGAAGCAAATATAAGTGTCCGTATGGAAATCGATATCATTCCAGTGCAAAATAATGCGCCGTTCATCAATTACAAACTGAAACTTGTAAAAAGAATTCGCCGCCGCATGACATATTGTAAGTAGTAATCCCTTGAGTATATTTTAGACCGAATTGAAATCAAATATAGGTATTTGAGTGACATATGCTTGACAAGTACAGCGTGTTTCAGAGAAACAAAGAAGTAAGCCAATTATATATTGAACGCGTTAAACCCCATCTATGAATTGCCATTCATTCGATTATTAAAAACATCCGGCCTGCATACTTGACTTCTGGCATCCGAATCTGCATACATATGCAACAATCGAATCCATAGATACGTGTGCAAAATTCGCCGGTATCTTGCCCAGTATATGTTCGATCAAGAGCTTTGTCGCAACGGTAGAATCGAGGCAGCAGAGACAAAAAGGGGACGAAGAAGACCGTGAAACCGATCGGGGATCTGGCATCTCTTAATTTCATCTATAATTTATGCGCGTTGAATTACTGATTCTAATCCCATGGTATTTGAATAGCCGAACCGCGCTAATTGAAACGTCTATTTCATAAGCCTCATTCCCTCCCCGAGGAAAGATAACTTTCTTCCGAAGGATACTTTATTCTCAGCGTCTAACTAAGCGTTCACCCGATAGGGAGGGGGGCGCGGGGGCAGCGGGGGGAACGCAAAAGATACGAATTAATTACTTCGATGTCTCCTTCGAAGCAGCTGCAACTTCAAATTTCCCCGGGACAGTAGTTTATCTTGATTACCTTTAGTCCTTTAGACCTTAGCTACGGATTAAGAGGGATGATTGAGTGGTCCGCAAGGGTCGCGTTCGTCTGGCACGAGCTTTTGATATTATATGAAAACATTCTGTCATAGTGATTCGCGGTGAGTGTAGAGGAATGTTTCAGGCAGGCGACAGGGAAATTAAATTCCCTTCAGGTGTCCCCGCCGGTCATGCTTCACGGAATTCCTGTGCGTGCGTGTGCGTGCGCGTGCGTGTGTCATGTTTTTTTTTATTTCGATTCCCTTCGTTTATTGCCGCGGCCCCGGCGATGTATGCGAAAATTGGAACGCGTTCTGTTTTAATCGAAGACAGAAAGTTGCAGTAATTTGTTGCGAGTGTGTGCTCTGTTTCAATTTTTATCGGCTAAGAAATAAAAAGGTGATGGGTAGTTCTATGTGCACGGTTTTTTTTTTCGCCTCAGACAACGCGTGATTCTTTCAACGCATTCAATTAAAATCCAGCTGTATTTGCATCGCGATTCGGTCGCGAAATTTCACCCATTAAAAGTGCTGCCCGGTTCCCCACGAATTTCCCGCATTAAAAGAATAGTGAATAGAGAGAAAAAGGAAGTACATGTACGTACACTTACCGCCTCAGTATAACGGGCTGCCTTTAAAATTGCACGCGAACTCAGATCGCTTACCTGAAACAGAAATAATTTCGCAATTGATTTGTGCTCTCAATTACTTCCATAGCTGTTTGTCAAAGACATACCCCGTACGTGAAGAAGTGAAATTAAAATCTCATAGCACGAATAAATGATTCAAGAAGTATTTTGATTGCAGTATAATGTATGCAAGCGCAGTAACATGCGTCTTATTTTACTTGCTGTGCAATATACGTAGTTTCTATTGTGTGGGTATCGTTTCCGGGGTCAAAAACTGGGGTAATATAAAATTCATTATCATTTAACAGTACAAAACAATCGAATTCGCAGTCGGGGCCAAAGTTAGTGAAAGGTATGCACATCTTGCCCCGCAGAAACGACGGAAAATCGTAAAAATTTCATTGCAAAATGGACATTCATATTGGGCGAGAATTAATGAATTTGAGATAAATCTATGTATTAATTCACTTATACGAAACTCAGTGGAAATATTATAGAAACGTGAGATAATTTTAAATAAATAGCCGTTGATCCGACTATTACAATAAAAGATGAGTATCCCATTATTACAATTTTCGTTCCGCCGTGAATTCGGATAACAAAACTTTCATTATTCACTAATTGAACAGCGAGGTGAATTTGTGTACGCGTACACGAAGGGCATCCAGTTTTATAATAATATTTAGAGAGCGTAATTTACATACAGATTTGCGCGTTTATTAAGGCGAAACATGGTGTCCATTTTATTTGGTGAAAAAACGAATGTGAAACTTAATACCGCGCAACAAATGCGAAAAGAAATTTCTATTGCACTGCATTGCAGAGAGACGAGGAAATATACGTTCCAGGATCACGAATTTTTCTCGTGTTTCAGAATTGTGCTATTTTATATCTTCATGCATACTTGGGGTGCTTCAGTGAGCCCCTTACAAGCAATTCCTACAAATATTATTTGTCGTGTGAAACTGGGTTTTCTATATAGAAGCACACTTTCTTAGCGAAGGAGATTGGGTATTTTCAGCAGGGTAAACAACAAAATAGCCTAAAATTGTTAAACGATTAGAAATGATTCAACTGATTTGTAATTTTTGTCGCGTTTCATTCGAAACCTTTACTCTCCTTTCACATATAAATATTTAAATGGTGTCCAAAATAATGTAGGAACGGAAGGTGAAACCGTAATAAAAGCAACGAGTGTAAATTGAGATGGATGCATTTCGTGCTTCTCCACAAGAATGTTCGAAAGGTGTTATACTATCGCCGTATCGCTATCACCGCTAACAATATATTTGTCGCCCGCACTTTCACGCTTTTATATTCTTTTTCTCATTCGCCCTCTCGCTCTCTCGCTCCTGTCTAATAACAGTAGCTCGGAAGGCCATGGCCTTCCGAGCTCGTTGCTCTCTTTTAGTTGTTGTTTGTTTCGCGGTGTTTACCTAGGGCCGCTACGGCCGTTGCCCTCCTACAATAATTATTTCGATCGGTTACTCAAGCTAGCCTTCTTCACGAGATCCGCTTGTTAACCTTTTGCAATATACGTTAAAATATTCAGTGCTATCCGTGAAATAATGTATCGACATAAGTTTACGAAACTGTCGCTGCGACAGTTCTAACAGTTCAACGGAGCAATGGCAGCAGCCGGAATCTTGAAACAAGATGCAACTGAGTGGCAAAAAAATTCATGCCAAACCGTGACGCGCCACGACACGATTCCAAAGCACGCAATCGACATTTCTCCGCGCGTTCCAGGAGTTTGCTCGAAAGAGCCGCGAGGAATCTCCTGCGGGTAGCTCCGACGGAATTAGCCCCGAGCTGAGCACTGCGACGCTCGCGTAAGAATTTTCGACATGGCCGTAGAATGGTCGGTGACAAATTGCATTCTGAAAACTGCGTGAGGGATGGGGGAGGGGGGCAGCGTTTTCGCGTAAGCGACGAACGTCAGGGGCAAGCCGCCGCGAAAAGGTTAAAACAAACGAAACCGCGAGCGTCGAGCGAGAAAAACGCGCGGTACATACCTCCCTTCCGACTGTGCCCACGCATCCCCCGGACATTAACGAAACGAGACGGACGCAGACGTCGCGGCCGGAGGAAGAGGTCCGCAACGGGAACAACAGGGACGCGAGGCTCGAGCGAAGAGAGAGATTTAACCAAGATTGAGTGGCCAGGCAAAAACTTCGTTTCGCGGGGGCTGGCTCAGGTTTAATACTCGGCATTATGTCGGCTGATGGATGCTGCTCGTTAATTTTATAATTTCAGCAACGGGCCTCGGTCGTGCCGGCGGGCTGGCCGACTTCGCGCTGCTACGCGCGGTCAGGAACCGGAAGTTGCGAGGGGGGCGAAAGAAGGGGAGGAAGAATGAAGGGCGGGGCGGTGGTCGAATGGGTGGACAAGGGTGGACGGCGAACGAAGCGAAAGGTGAGGAAAGTCTGAGAATTATTGGCCACTGGAGCCACCCCTGGCGTTAGGTACTAATATAAGGGTAGGTGGGATATACTCTTACAAATTGTCCACCGATGCTCCTTCGCAGGAGGACGCACGCAGAGGGAGATTTGTCTCCATTAGAGGGATTGAGGTTTTGTCGTACTTTACTTCCCTCGTTTTTCGCCGCTCCCCCACCAGGCTGGCCGTTCTTTTGTGCCGCGGTGGCGTACCTGCCCTCGCTCTTTGAAGTTTTTCTCGCCGCTTGTTCATTCATTAAATCTGTCCCGTTAAAGCGGACCCGTCCGCCCGCGGGGAGGGACGGTTTCTTGCGCGGAGTGAGACTTCGCTTTGGAAATTTCTACTTCTTGCCCCGCTGTAATTGCATTCACCGCTTCCAGTTCCATCCGCGTTACCCTCCTCCTTCGACGGGCTGAAAGTTTAAAAGCCATTCCGGAATTCGCCGTGCGATCCTGTTGCCGTCCGAATGCCCTGTCCGGGGACAGCTTCAGAGGGACGCCACGAGAATTCTTGTAACGCCGTGTAACGGGTCCAGGTGAAATTTAAGGCGAGCGTTTGATCCGAGTGGGCGCTGCGAGGCATGCAGAAAAAGCGTTTGTCTCTTTAGCCAGCTGCACGGCGATTAAGAGTTTGCTTCGAAAGATTTCCTGATTGCAGAACGCTTGGAACCTTCTGTCTTCGTACTCGTTTAGTTTCATTCTTTCGCGTCCTCCGCGCGATTGAAATTAGCTTCACTTTTCTTATACGCAGAATTTGCAAAGTTTTTAAGACGAGAGATATTTCATCGAAAATATTACAGCTGCTGAAAAATGTAAATGTGTCGAATGAAAACGGGAATATTCGCGAGATATGGCCGCAAATAAACTATTACCATGAGATTATGCCATACTCGAAGCCGTGCGAGCTTCGTCTGCCACGCCGTTTCAAAATTATCCCCCCGAAATGACGCGGCCGAATAAATAATCTAGCTCGCTTAATCTGACTAAATGAAGAACAAATGGCCGATGAAGACGTGGCAAGGCGAAGCTGGCCGCGCCGAGTTTCACGCGGCGTGACGAAAATGAGCAAAAAGAAAGGGATGCAGCCGCGTTTGATAAATCGAAGCAATTCGTTACAGCGTGCAGAGCGTTGCAAGTGCGCCGTCATAAATTCAGAAAGAGATCTTATTGCCCGGAAGAGGTCGGCGCACGTCATAATGGAAGATAATATTGGGACTCGTTCCAAGCCATTGTAACTGATGGCCGGTTGTGTATCGACGACGTGGCCTCCACGAGAACTTCATCAGAATATGTATTTGTTTTCTCCCCGTGTGCCCGCCACGCCGCCGTTTCCGGTTCATTTCTGCGGCGCCAACCGTTCGCGCTTTCGTTCTGGACGTGCGAGCAGCGGTTCATTTTCTCCCGCATGAATATATACCTCGCTTTAAAACAGAAAAATGCTGCTTTCCACCTCTATTTGTCACTTTTATTTCTTGCACGGTGTGTCGAAGAATTTACATGATAGGTTTTAGTTAACTAAAGTTGCGACTTAATGCTGCGAGAAGTTCTGAGTGTTCCGTTGAAGTATTTAAGCACAGTTATTACTTGTAATGTGCAATCCGCTTTCGTAGCACGATGGTACGCAGTTTGGAATACTTCTGACACATTATCACCCCTTTAATATAGTCTACTCCACGAAATATCTTTGCTACCAGTGTAGACATATTAAAGTTCTCGTTTTTTCGCAGAGATTTCCTGAAGTTCGGTTATCGTACCGAAGCAGGTCTTTGCAATTATCCTTCGAGAATTCTGCAAACGCCAAGTAGGCAAGGTCAGCTGCAGAAAATCATATATTGAACTGTCGAATGTTCTTCCCGAGCATGCAGTTATTTTAAGGCACACGCTTTTGCGGACAAATACTTGTAGGAAATTGTTTTCCATCCGCGGCAGTTCGCTCCTCAAATTTATCAGGGTTACTGCCGGATATCGACCAAAATATATTATTTCCCCTTCCTCCGCTCTTCGTCACCCGACTGCTTCAAATATTTGCCTCCATTCTTGACGGCCTCGTCGTCGCATAATGGCGAAAGGAAAAGAGCAACCACTCTTATCCGTATTTTGTTAACGCGCACGGAAAGGGAGAAGCGAATTGTGCGCGGTAAGAATGGCGAATGTAAGGGAGGGGCGATAAACAAAAATGACAAGGCAACTCTTAGGAACATAAATAAGTTCTCTCGGATATTTTTGTCGAAAACATAATTATCAACACCTTCGACGTTACAGTTCGTTGCTGAAAGTGCATTCCACAGGGGCGCGTAACACCCACCCTTAGTCAAAATTAAGTTACAAAGTGTACGGATGAACGGAGCATTGTTCTGCGGTCCCTACGACGAATGTCTTGTTTCGGAAATTCCGAATTCTAAAAACTAACGCAACACAGGCACACTAGTGGACATATCTGACATGTGCATAGAGATACGCGATAATTGTCACAATGCGGACACGCCTGTCATTTCCACTGTGCATTGGCTTCGGTAGTGACGTACATGTACTACGCCATCCCTGAAGGGGTTGAAATAAAAGAAACGGTATGGATCAATCTGTTCGTTATAAAATGTCATACAGCTTCGACAAACGTAACTTTGTCACGAGACAAAATCAGAAGTTTAAAAATTATCTGACAACTTCCAAGTTTTTAAACGCTGAACCGTCAGAAATAACACGATTCGCACAAACGTGTGCTAAATTGTCTATAAAGTTTTCGGTGGCACGGTAGAAAAAAAAACCCTTCATCCTCGCGCAATAAACAAAAATTGTCTCTAATATTTCGAACTACCACGAAACGGGTATCGCGGGATATCCTTCGGGTCGCGGTTTCAGCGCAGGACCCGCTAAACGACTCAGACATTTATCAATGAAATTATGAAACTACTACAAGAAGGTGTGTTCGCTTCCACGAGATTACGAGGATCAAAGCCCGTTTAGTCGCAACTCTCTCAGACGAGACTTTAACTGGTTTTAGTCAAAGTGCCGTAATTCCCTGCGAGGAAAATGTAACGAGTTCTGAGAAACGGGGACAATCCGCCCCGTTTGACCTCTCCTTTTGTCCGTTCTCCGCTCTCCTCCTCACGGCAGGAAACTCCGAAAGTAAAAGTCGGAAATCTCGTACGCAACTTTAAATTAAGGCAGTTCGTTTTACCCCCGTGTCGCATCTTTCTTACGTTGCAGCCACTTGGCGTACGTCCTTGCTACCCGGCCGATGGCAACGGGGCGGTTAAATAGTTTCTGTATTCTTGTTCCCGCTGCTTTCTTTTATTCGGAGGTAATATTCTCGAACGCGAGGCATTCACTTACTCACCACTGACAATCAGATTAATTCAACCCCGTCCGAAACGAATAAATTTTTCTTCGATGAGTGCGAAAGCGTGCACATTCGATAATGTGACGCTCCTTTCACGATTAATCGTTTCCTTGATTAGTGTGGGAAACACTGTATCACGTGTCGAGGAGCACGCAACGTGTTATAACAATCTGAATTTCGAAAGTTTCTTATAGTTGTACGGTAATTATAACACCTGTAACACCATTCGACCATCGATGCTCCGATTCATCTATCCGTGTTTCGCCGTGTTTCAAAAATCCGCTCTAATATACACCACGCTTGTCCGCTTGTAATACAAAGCGTTCATCCCGCGACAGTATACGCCGTACACTTCCGAAGCGGAATTGCAAATCAATGTTAAAGCCTGCTCGTCTCCGCGGAAACACGCGCAAAACATATTCATGAAACTAAGGTTTTGCCTTGACCGGGTCGCACGACGAGTATCCAGCTCAATGTTAACAGCTGAATCGCTATCGTCAGTAATTTATCACCTGTACCGTGTACTCGCAGTTAACATCAAACATGCATCGCGCGCTACGGCCACGCAAGAAACGCCGGATGTATCTTCAGGACGTTTCGAGGAGTTCATCTTCCAGTAAAAACAACCGGATTAATGTTCTACCGGGAATAGAATGGGGTTTAACGTGTACACGGGGCGTAAACTTTTCATTTCAGCTGGAACACACAGGGGACGTATAGTCCGGTACATTTAATATCCCGACCGTGTCGGCTTTTATAGATGATCGTTTTGTGATACAAGGCGTGGCGTGGAATATGGATAGTTAAATTTTTGTTACCGCACGCGGCAGGTGGGTATGTTAACGAGTTCAACTTATCCGGTTAGACGTCTTGTAATGGAAGTTGCTTCAATTTTGTATTAGTTTTATTTTGTTTCACGTCCGATATTGCGCTTCACGATTATCTAGGAAACAGGCACGATGTGAAAGTGTTCGTACGCTTCCTGGTTGTATTGTGAGGTAAGTGTGTATCGTGGCCAATTGAATTACACGACTGCTGATTGTACCTATGCGTATATTAATCACCGGGTGCCACTCGCGTTCCCCTCTCGTGCTGAAAGTTTCAATTTGTCAGTTCGCTTCTGTCGTTAGTGTTTGCGGCATGAAAATTTATTACGAGGTTCCACCAAGGCAGGTATGTCAGGGGATAAAATTAAGCGACGATTTTGGAGCATAGAATAGAAGTAATGTTCTATCGTGAAGCAAAGCTTGCGAATGGATCGACAAGTACTAAAAGGGCATATCGCAAGCGCTACTTTTCACTAATTAACTGCAGAAAGCTGTGGTGGCGAGAGGAACTTGTCCTCTCTATCAATTAGACGCATTTTATTCAGCAGACATATCGAAGCTTGCGCATTGGTGGATGTATCGTGTGTTGAAGGTAAAGGGAATTACGTTGGATGTGCACGTAGTGGTTGATATATGTTAATCATTTCACTGACTTTATAAATACATTTCGTTAATTTATTGGCTCAGTCTGGCATATAAGACTTATTTTTAGTTGTATATAATTACTGTAAAATAATTAAATTTAGTTGTGTACTGCCACCGTGCTTGTGCAAAATTAATGGCAGCCAAGTAGCAAAGGGATGGATGTTGAAAAAATATTTATCGTGTCCTAAAAAGTACTTACTATTTCTGTTACCGGGAATTGAAGCCAACTTCGAAGGAGGTTTCAAATATGGTAATATCGTCGTGCTCGACCATTTACAACATTCTAGATTTTAGGTTTGATGGCTGAAAATTGCATCGATACAGTAAATTATCAAAACATCTACTGCTATATTTCCACAACCAGCTCAAGTGCTATTCGAAGTTATTAGGTTAATACATAAGTATGTATAGATATTAATTTGAACAAGTCGGGAAGAAAAATAATTACAACAACTCCAAAACAACCACAAACTGTCATATAATTATTTGCAACCTTAAAATTTCTTTAAATCACTTTTTCATATATGAAAGCGAGTTTTTGCTTATATGCGTTAAGTGTTTATAATGTATATATGCACAGTTTATTTTACACGGACGTTTTGTTTAGCGAAACTTTAGTTTACGCGAAAGATTACAAAATTGTGTAAGGCCGAGTGACAACCACAAATAATTTTTAAGAACGTTACAGACAAATGAAACGAGACCACGTTGCCCTGCTATTTAAAAATTCTTCTTTCAACTGTATATATAAACTAGATCTCATTTTTTTATGGGAAATATTAATGTAGCAGCTTAACCCTCTACAACCTTACCCAACTTTTGAACACGCATACTTGATTTACCATCGAGGTGTCTAGTTTCATCATTCGTACTTTCCTCGCCTTCTGCTCGCAGCCTTTTCGCCGCGAAATTCACTGTCTCACTTATGAATATTGAATTTTCTTTATCCCAAGGGAACAATTATATTCGAAACACGACTGAAATTCGCTCGAACATTTCGTACGTGTTTGATCGAAACGGGACGTGTTCGGTCTCCGTCAATACGAGGGCAGATTTCCAATAGTTTCGCGTGGCAGTTTCGTTTAAAGTTTTTCGTCTAATCCGTTGGAGTGCGTCGCCTGAAAAGGTTCCCGTCTTCTCCGCAAATCCGGAGAACTTGGAGTAGCGCGGGACACAAAGAGGATAAAACAAAATTTCGGACCGACTAGACGCGGGGAAAGTCAAGGGAGTGGAATGAGAACAAAAAAGCAACCGTACGTGCACCTGTTAAGCGTGTTTCTAACGCGAGTTCTGTAACAACCGAACTTTCAATGCAGTTTATTCGCAATGACCTGTGACGGCATAAAAATGTTACGGAATAGTACTTGCTTTTAATGAGTAAAAGTATAAGTTCCGTCGCTTATTTAATATATTTTCTCAAGTTACAACAATAATGGAAAACACTTGCAAACACTGCTACGGAACATTTGAAAAATGTCGAATTTACTTTGATTCGTTTCGCAGCCGTTTTGAATTCTGTATCATACTTAGATATCGTCAATGTATTTATGTTATACGTACATCAAATCTTATGCACAAGGTGCGTGCACACATGAGTATCATACATTTTCATATCTTCCCAAGATACAGTATCTTGCTTATTTCCATTTACTTGCTTATTTTTGTTCTTTTGTTACTTAGAATGGACAAGAACACTCGCGAATCTTTTAATTCTGGTAGAAAACAATACATTTGACATAATCAGATTAGATGTGTTACATCAAACTATAATTTCGATGTGGCTTCGATACGAACTCGCAGAACATGGAAATTTCAATAATAATATTTAAGAAACGTGAACTCCCCCATACATATCCAACCTAAAGGGCATCAGTTTTTGCCAATGACTCTTTTATTTTGTATCGTCAGGTTGTTTGTTATCATATTAATACCGATAATATATGCGGCTGATCGCACTTATTGCTGGACTGTATTTTAGCGACTGACGCATAATTTAAATAAACCGCTACAACGATACATTTCTCCAGTGAACATTTGTATAAAAGTTCAGCGAACTGCTTTATGTGAACTGCATAAAATTGCTTTATGTCTGACGACACGAATAAATACATGCAACGAGCACACCCGTCCTAAAATTTGGAGCACCCTTCGCTTCTCGCGCGAGATGAGCATTACGAATGAAATGTTTACACGCTCAAACAACACATCATTTATTTCGAAATCCTGTCATGCCCAATCTTTTAAGCAATAGGGCACATACTCGGCAGTAGCATGAAAATACCGAAGAGTATTTGAACATTCAACGTGGCCCAAGTTCTCCGTCTCCCCGTTTTACGATTCGCGTCGAAAGTAATCAAACAGAAGTTCCGTGCAGCCTAGAGAGGAGGCATCGATCTTGAAAATCGTCTCGAGTAGCTGCGCTGAACCATAGAGCTGACAAATAACGTGACAACGATTTCTATAGAGAGTCAGCTATGCGGAGATGGGAGACAGCGAACCACGTCGTAGAAGCTCGAGTCCCTTGCTCTTTTCTCCGATAGCTAAAAGGTGGCCCGGAGTCGGTGCTCCGCCTGGAACGCCGTTCTACTTAAAGACGATTAATAGTGGGCCGTGATTAATGACGGAGTGTACTTGCTCGCAACGAGTGCTATAAGATCAACTAACACAGACGCGGAGGAAAAGCAAACGGACACGGCAGGAAATTTCCATACAACACGGTACAGGATTCTGAGCAAATTCGAGAGGAAAATCTCGTGGCGCTTTGCCCCTTCAATATTCAGCAGAACGCGTTATCGTGATGAGCACGTCAAGGTATCCTAGCGTTTAAACGGTCGAATGCTTTGGTCATATTTCGTCCGTTGATCACCTGCACAGGTATGTTGTACTTATTGATTTTAAACGTGTTGTATTCGTATTGTGCAGGCAAATATGCCCGATGTTCGTTTGATCCTATTCATTGAGTTACATGGCCGTTGGAAACGTGTCGTTTAGTTCGGGTAACCAGGGAATCGCCAAATTGATGGATCTTTGTAACTCCGCGAAGATATGTGGCATTTACTGCACAGATCGTTTGAGCCTTCTACGTCGAATTGTAGAAGGAACAGTTCTATTGTGAAACACTATATTTGTCGAAACTTAAAGCATCTAACTGCGTTGACCATCAGAGAAACACATAGTAAATGTTACTTTTAAAACATCTTGTTATTGTTGCACAATTATTACACAAAAATGTATTATTACCTATATCTTTCGTCCACGATACACCTTTAGGAACCAGATCTTCCTTAATACAAACTGTTCATTGAACGTTTCATGTCACCAACGCAAGCCACAAAGGTGAGATAGAAAGTTGGTAGTTTCAATGAAAAACGAAAGTTCCGAATTATCGTTATTAATAATTGTTCGAACCATCATTAGACGGATGGTAACGATGGATATTGTGTCTCCATGGAGCGCAAATCATTTTGTTTAAAACGAAATTGGCCATGCGATGCTCTCAAATCAGTAGAAATTATTTCGACTGATACAAATGCTATCACACCATTGAGAGTTCGTCGCATAAAGCAAACATTTTATATCCTACAGAGTATTTATACGAAGGATGAACAAATTATTCCTACGGAATCTGCATTGCGTTCGGAATTGGGTGCACAAAATAACACGGAAACGGAAGCATTTAGCAAGAAAGGGCTTTCGATTTACGCGTACAGTGGTAGCGAGAAAATCGTTGGAAATAACATCGAACTTGATTGCTGGGTATACAACAAAATATAGGCGCACGGCAAGAGTGACACGTCGCGGTTTAATACGATTTAGAATTCCATCGCGGGGCCCATTTAAAACTGTCAAGCGTGAAATTCAGAAACGAGGGTCCGGGAAACGTCACAATTTTCGAGTAGCTGAAACGCGAAATGTGATTTAACCCCGCCGAGGGATCGAAACTTTTCGAAGCTATCTCGTGTCCACTGCTTGCATAAATAACGTGACGTGAAACATCGTTTATTTTGGTGGACGCAGGTAACGGGAACGCGGACACGGCCTGGACGGGGACAAACTTCCGGTCCCCGGGGTAGAGTGCTTCGGAAAGCAATAGAACCTCCGTTCACCGCGTGCTCCACGTACTTTCGAACTAATGTCTCGTACTTGCACTTGTTTTTCCTTCTTCCGCCGCCTCCCTTTCTCCGCCCTTTTTATTCCCTTCGGCATCTGTCGAACCGTGAACTTTGTTTATTAACTGTGCACTTCGCGATTATGCCTTCAGCCTTTACGGTCCGAAGTAATCGTTCATATGCATGTGCGCATCAGCGTGCAGGTAGATAGAACGTTCATTGACACTTTGAAGATAAGCGGCGCACGTTTTCGTCGGATTGTTGAATAAACAGTTTGAGAATGTAGACGCCGAAGGGTCCTCGATTGAAAGTTGAGGGTAGTGCCTAAATTGATTCGTGCAATGTACCCATTGAAATCTATTGATTTTGTAAAGATGATTTAAATGCATAAAATGATATGCGCCATATTTCTTAACAATAAAGAAATAGTACGCTGATAAAAATGTGTATTTTTTGACAAATGTACGTGGGTCAATTGCAGGCAAATGTGTTAAATTCGAGTAAATGGAAATATTAAGTTTTCAACTGGGTAACAATGATTACATTTTGTAAGAGGTAGAACAAGTACGCGAAGTCGTAGGAATAATAACACTTTATAATATCTACGTATTAAATGTACGTTTACACATTAGGATTCATAAATCTAAATTCCACGCGGATAAGTACACGTGTCTTTTTAAACGCCCCTTTAAAACCACGATCTCTAGCAAGTAGATAGTAACTGTGGTAACCAGGGAGACACCTCGTACACTTATCGTCAGTTTAGCTGACGACAAACAAAATACTTCCCTACGCAAAACTCGAAAGTGGCTTTTAAATTCGTACACGTTTTTGGAGCATAACAATGGAAATCGATTTGCCCATTGGCGAGTTAATTTCTGCATTGATTCTGCATTGATTGATTGTTCCAGCATTACACCAACGTCGCACTTGGCCTCGTAGTGTTCGTGTATGTCGCAACTCCCGATGAAGGGAACTGCATTGTTACAAAAACATTTCAGAGCGCAGCTCCATGTCGAAATTATTATTCTCTAAGAATAATTGAACAAATTCACCGATCATCCGCGAAGCCGTACTATCACAAAAACTGTCCAGACGACGCGAAAGAGAAGGAAAGTGGAGTGAAAACCTTCGATCGAAGCTTTCATTAATTACTCTCGCGATATGATTACGAAACGGCGGGCAATAAAGAGGGGTGTAGGATCCGACAATCGTGTAAGGGGAAAGGTCCTGAATGGAACGAGGGCGTTCTCTTTGCGCGAAAGAATAATGAAGAAGCCCGGTCGACACGGCGGTTCTTCCGGAGGGACGGTAACACAATTAGGAAATTCTTCGGTTCTCGATCGTGTAACGTGGAATATTTTACCGTCCGTGCAGTCAAACGAATACCTCCAACGAGCATCTAGGAAATGAGAATCTTGCTCGTTTGATCGAAATTTTTCCTCCTATTGTTGCGCTGCACAAAGTAACAGAGTATCGAATTCCGCTACTTTACGTTCGGCTAATCGGATAGAATCGAACGGGTCTTGAGATTCCGATGCTCGCCAGATGTGCCAGCTATTTCGAGAGTTTTTGATACGTTTGCGTCGCTTTCCCGTCAGGGGACAATTAAAATTGGCAAGCAATCTCGTATAGCCGAGGGGCACGAACGATACCTGGATGAATTTCATTCGAACAATTAACATTCTACGTTTCCGCTTCGCCGGACGGAAGCATTCGTCGTTTGCAATCCCGATATCCGGTAAGATGGAAAGCAGGATTAATTTTTCCGCGTAGCGTGGCAAGGAACGTGAGATCAGCGATAAATTCTTGGAAATGGATTCAAATTTAGTATGAACAGTTTCAAGAACATTTGATTGTGCACGTTTATTTCTAACAGCAGTTGGGTGACTTAGACCTGCAAATACTTGCAGTTTATTGAACGGTCTACAGAATGTCCAGCAGAGGATTGTTTTATGTAAAAAAAAAGTAACCTCAACTGGAATTATGGTTTAGTTTAATATGGCACAGATTTAGATTCACCACAGAATTTCATGCTGGTTTGATGCAAAAGTAGTGCGAATATTCGCGTTCTGTATTTCAAACGGTTATTGTAAAAATGCTTTCGATACCTGTTAATTAATTCAAACGAATGAATGCTAAGGGGAATAGTTGAAAGTGTTGCATCCACATCCCCGGTTTGCTTCGCTATTGTTTTCTTTGTTGTGAGTTACGTAAATAATACAAATAATTGTTGTTTCAGTAACAATTGTGTTCAAAAATGTGTGCACGCTTTCAATCATGCTTTATGTGAATAAAAAGGGCGCAACCGCTGCTGAATGTTTGAGAAATGGTTGCGAAGTGTTCGAGGAAGATGCCCCTTCCAAGAGCAAATGTTATCACTGGTATGATAAATACCAGTTCGAAGATTTTAATTTTTGTCTAAACGAAACACGCAGCGGACGACCATTTCATATTGCTGAAAACATGTTAAGGGGGTTTATAAATTTCAGGCGACAGTCGTATTGCAAACGATAGTGGCAACTATATCATAATTAAAGAAATAACCCAATACACGGATGTCTAACTGTTCAAACAAGTTCAGAAAGTCTTCCCTTATGGAACAGTTCATAACCGCATATTTAAATCAACAGAGTTAATCGATGTTTAAACAACTGAGCAACGCTTTCCTGCGAATCAACTCCATCTCGGAAAGGGGGAATGAAGGAACGGGGGAATACTCTCGGGTAATTGAGAGAATCAGTTAAACCTCGCGAGCTCTTATACGTCGCATAAGCCACCTTTGAACGCGCAGAAATAGGATTCTGGCTAAGCTCGCAGCTTCCAACACGCGGTTTCTATGGCTTTTCGCGTCTCCTACGACATCGAAGCTTTCAGAGGGAATCCTTGCTTATGACTTTCACGTTTTGAACCACGTCCGTGTCTTACAGATCCTCACGTTTTTAACGCCACGTCTGCCTTTGTTTGCTCAGCCCGGTATCCATCAGCTTGGATATAGTGTAGTAAGAAGGTTTCACTTGCTCGTATGACAAGCATGAACAGGGAGCTTTTTTCAGCTTGACTGATTGATAACTGTTGGGGGTGTGCAAAAGTTTCCAGCGCTCGCACGCGACGCTGTAATACATATACGTTATTTCTGTTAAAACTGCAACGTACGTTCGTGTCCCGGTTGCACCGTTAATTGGCAACGAGGTGCCTTGTTCGTTAATCTACGACCGTAGTGTCGTAGATTATTGGTTACGCGGAATGTTACACGCGAGAGGAATTTCGCTGTCAATTTCACGCTTGGACGAATTATTTTCCTGGCCGGAATGCGATCAGAAATACGATTTTCGACGACAGTCTTGCAGACTCTTGAAGAACAAAATGCTCAGAGCAATTAGAAAGGCTTTACGTACTTCGAGACATACTTTGTGGAGCACAGCACACAACAAAATATGCACCGATATTACCAGAACAATTATTCGTAATTACACATGTCTGGAGCCCGTGATGTCGAACAACAGCACAAAATGTTTCCCCCTGATATTTCTGCTGTTTGTCTGAGTGAAAGAATGTGTAGTCTTAACTAACTTAAAAAGTGCAGTTCCCGGTGTTTTATTCCCAGCTGGGAAGCAAAGTGGCACTGCACCTAGCTTATTACAATATTTGCCTTCGCCGCGACGTTGTTTGTCCAGCGGCTACGGCTACGTACAGTTGTGTTTCACGTTTGCCATTCTAACGGGGCCTTAGTTTTCACTGGCGGAAAATTAAATCGATTTTTCGTTCTCTTGTCTCCCTCTGTAATGAATCTTTGTGTCGGGAAGTTACGCGCAAACGTGAAATTGCATGATTGGCAAAACCCAGGGGCAGATCGACGGAACTAAGAAATAATTAAACGTTGAGTGGGAACATAAAATATGGGTATAGTGCGTTGAAGTTTATGTTGATTGGATAAGCGAATGTAAATGGAGTCCGATTGTCTTGAAACTTCTGCAAATTGTAGAAAGGCATAATCGTGAAGGTGTATACCTTTACGGATTCTCAACGTTCCAACAAATGTAAGACGATGAAATTATTTCGTAGAGTCAGCAAATAAATAATTAAATTCTTTTCTTTCATTATTCAAGATGTATGTATACGGAGCTATTTACTGTAGCTACGTCTATCGCATTATAGTGTGATGAGGTTCTCACTTCAACGTACTTATGCGTTATTTTACAGCACCGTGAGAAGAACTGTACGAATTCCTCGATTCCTCGAATCGTTCCAACAGGAAATGATACTTACTCTATGAACAAGCATTGCGCTAATATCAAAAACATTTCGTTTGCGTATAAAATTTCAAAGTACCATTGAAACTTTGTTATCTCTCGGACTTACGGCCGCTGATACTGATAACATATAAATGTTTTCAGTACCAACGGAATGATGTAAATTCATTTCGTACCACTTGCCTGACACAAAGAAAGGGAGTAACTTTTCGTAACTGCGATTATTCGAGTAACGTGTGCAGATACGCAGGCCACTACGCCAAAAATATACAAAACGAACGCATTAACAGATTATCAGTGGCACAAGTATGCTTTATTATTGCAATTTCATTGTCAGAATAGGATTATCGCTGTTCACTATTACATGCGAATGCAATTAACGAAATCAATCCTATTTGCGAATATACGGCCAAATGCGATTCCGCTTCCACTTTTATTTTCAACGTCACCGCTTCCTACGAAAATATATCCAGTCAATGTAATAATAAGAAGTTTAGCATGTACGGTGATGGAACAATTTTTTAATCGCCGTGGCAAACAAAGATCAAACGAATAAGAAAAGTGCAGCAAATGAGCTGAATTTTTGAGCCAAAAATGCGGACGATAATAGAGGATCCACTGGCGGCGCATTAATTTACCATTACGTCAAGATAATCAGGTTAAATATTCACAATGGCGAACGAATTTCATCCCCGCGCTACTCGTAGCTACCATCCATTCTGCAGCTGTCCGTGACGTTTACAATTCTCCCAAATTAATCGTTCTCAAAGTTCTCAGGACTTCAGCGCTTTACGCGTTCCTAGCACGCACCACGTCATGCTGCTTCTAATGTTAACCCTCTCGCTATGAGGGTAGGAATGCGCACATGCCTGTCTTAACCGTACGAGAAAAAAGGTAAAGCGACTTCTAAATTAGGTCTGACGTAAAGTTAAAAACCAAAGAGAGCATAGTACATACTTAATAGCCGCACACGAATGAACAAGGTAATAGATAGGTAAATACTGGGGTATTTAGAGGATAATAGATAGGTTCAAGGTAAAGTATTTCTGACAGAACACTTATGCTTATGGAAACATAAATTGATGGAAAATGAAAATTCATGTGAAATGCTTTTCGCGACAATATTGAATCTTTATAGAGGGACAGAAATATTTTTCGCGAGATTTAAACTTGAAGCTTTCGGCTTCGAAAATGAACGCCAGCTAAGAATGCCATGGGTGAATCATTGCAAAGGAGTTCTGGTATAATTGTCACGCCAGTAAAGTGGTGATCCTCTATTAACAGTTTTAAACAGTCGGCATTATAGTAATTGTACGAAATAATGGTATCTGTATTTAAAATTGATGGAACAGTAAAGTTTGAACATTAACTTGGGGGCAAACTAACTCAATAACCGCAGAATTTTCTGATTAATCTAATATTTCTAAAAAATTATTAATGATACGAACTGTTCTGATAAAGGACGTTCTAAAAATAATTAAACCCCATAACATTCTTTTACATTCTTTGTTTTGTTATGAGCATCTTCGCACATTACTTATCAGCCGCGTACTACTATTTTTAAAAATATTAAAACATTATTCCACTTGCCAACCACTATGATTCCACTAATCAAACCACTCGTAAAGTAAATATGATTGTTAATAAAAAAAAATTTGCCTTTCCATTCAAACGACTAAGTGCTTTTCTGAAGTTTTTAAAAAGCTAAATGCAAGAGTCCTTTAATCCCAACGGGAAAAGCCTTTCAAAAGAATTTTTAAAACCAATTAAGTCTCCGTATAATCACAAAAATAACAGAAAGTCAAGGGATCTGTAATAAAAAGAATGAGATATTTAAAGCTTTAAGAAACAATACTAATATCTCAAAAGTAGGTGTTCCATTCGTTATTTTATTGCACTCAACCTTTTTATCTCTTCCACCGAACTGTTCTGACTTTCATAAAGTTCCTTGCAACATTAACGAATATGGTTATTTTCTTTATCTAGTTTCCAAAAATGGTTCAATGTGATCACAATGCTAGGCAGGTGTTACACGTATTTCATTGATATATTTTTCTGGCGTGTGGTACGAACATATACGTATAAGAGAATAGACAGTTTAAAATTCTATTTCCATTACCAGACGCTAGTGTTCAGCATGGATAATAAATGAGACGGGTGAAGAAAACCAGCCAGACTCTAAGCAATTTTCTGTGCTCCAAATAGTAATCAATAATTGCTTTACGAGGGATCCGTTGTACCATGCTTTCAAAATGAAACTGTCTATTTCTGTACCTGCTTCGGATATATTCCAGCAAATTGTACTATCGCGGACGGAAATATTAATCAAGAGCTATTGTGGCAATTTGTGCCGCTTACATATTCGCTCCTTTTGTTTACCTGTAAACGACAGCTTTTGCATTGATATCCTGATATCCATTTTGTGAACTTCAATTTTTAGTTACTTTTTTCTCCCCCTGTTTTTTTTTTAGCAACGGCAATAAAATCATTCACTGCTTTGTTCATATTTCCCCGTTGACATTAATCAATTCATGTTTTCGTTTGGCTTTATTGAATTGATATGTACAACGAAATTAAAATAAATAAAAATCAAATAAAAGCAAAGCATTTAATGGACAGGCATAAATACCCGAACATAAATTTTGTTTTGACATATAGAACCTGATTTTCGTTCGAAATAGTAATATGCGTAGTATTGATTATGACATAATACACTATACTCCGATGCAATTAAAAACATATTTAGTATTTGACTTATCAGATGAATCGAATAAAATGAAATGAAATAGTTTTAGGGTCCTAGTTAAAGTTCTACTTTGTTAAAGTACATTTGCGAATTTATTTTGTTTGAAACAATCAATATCAAAAGTACATAATAGTCAAAGTACAAAATCGCTATTGGCCCGTTAAACAATAAACTTTCGACACATTTCAATAACGAATTCCTGTCACCGTAGACCTAACTAAATGGACTTAAGAAATAAACCAATGAAAGCCTCGTACTTACGAAAAGCAAACTCCGAATATAAAATATAACTGGCTACCGTTTACCAGTGTGTACAATTTCGAACTAATTAAATTGTTTTCGGATAATACTTGAATAATTAAATAATCTTTACCAACATGAAATTAAATTAATTATTTAAATACTTGTATCGTGCGATCATTAATGACTTTTCACAGTTTCTACTGTATTTCTAAGACAATATTTATTATCGGCTGAATTAATTGAGCCAAGTATTCAAGGTTTAAGAGTTTTGTCTATCGTTGACCTGAGAGCATATTCCACTTCTGGGATACAGTAATGAAATGATTGAAAGTTACGTAACAGAACGGAGGTGCATCTCAAACAGAGCGTCCTGCGGTCTAACAGTAGGTCGTGTCCGTAGTGGACATGGAACCAAAGTAAATACAGCACAAGTGGATCGGATATTCGCGGTTATGAAAGGCAAATTTCGAATTCTACGGACGCACGATCCATGATGGCCGACTGGTTACACACGGCGCACAGGTATACACCACGTTGAAATACGTCTCAGCGTAGCGACGTAAGAGGCCAAGGGACACGAAGGTTTCCTCTTCGATCAATAGCTTGAGAAGTGCAAGCGACGACCACCGTTTCTGTCTGGGCATCGATTCTCGCGTGTGCCACGTATACGAGTGCTTATTTTCTCTCAGTTTCCCTTGGACTGCCCTTTCCCTGCTCCGTATTAGTTCGCGAGTTTCTTGTACACGTTATCGACCACTTAGGTACCGACCTTCATAGATGCGACAACACGTGGCGCAAACGTTACCGATGCCAACAGGAGTCGATCGATCCCTGACGTTGTTCCGCATTGTTTAAAAAAATTATGCGATGCGTCGAGTCGTCACTGGTCACATTGCAATCGCAATTTATTCGATAGCAAAAAAATGAACAATCTATTCGTCTCAACGTTAAACTTATTCACGACCTTAGATCATATCGTTTAAATAATACGAATTCGTCGCAGTCTAACGTCGAGACATATAAAACAATTAAGACCATTATTCTGGAATGACTTCTTCCATACATTGCTAATTGTAGACCGGCCAAATGGGAAGAATACAGATTGAACGGAAGAGATTTATCCTATGGGCGCCAATGAAATAAGAACGTGGCAATTTCACCGTCAACCACACGCGTTTCGAGAATCGTAGAATCTCGCCGCGAGAACAGGAATTATTTTATTCTCGAATTATGTTCACCCGGAGTGACGAACATAGATAGGTCGGTTTAATCCCGGTCTACCGTCGTGTCGCCACGTTTTATCGTTCTTCCTTATATCGTAAATGCTGTCCAACCTGCCGGCCGCCCCGTCCAACCCTTTCTACACGCGTTCATGCTCGCCGTACTTTCGACGGTTCCGTTTCATTGCCAACTTCGTCGACGCGATTGTGCTCCAATATCGCTCTGCCAATTCATTTCTCTTTGACGTTCCTGCCCTTTCTTTTTTTTTCTTCTTTTTTGCGCCAAAAAGAAATTGATTGGATACATTTTTGGCCATTCCTGGAACGCAACGCGTTTCATTGTAAATACTCGACGTTCCACGATGACGATAAAAATATGACGAAGAACCGTACCAATTTTGTGCGGACAACATCTTACGATCGTGTTAGAAATAACGTGTATATAGATGAAGCGACGATTACAACTTAATCCTTTCACGAGCACGCTCGTAAATTATTGTCAATTCGATTTTCGGGAAAAAATAGAGTACAAACATACGCAAGCAATCATCGATCGTGCTTTCGTTGAACCGTATCTTCAAAATTCTATATACTGCCAATTTATCGATCTATGTTCGAACGTGTTAAGTGCATCGGTCACAAATATCAACGATGTAAGAATTATTTGTGAGAAAGAGAAAGCTTCGAACGAAGACAATTTTGATAAAAATAATTTTCGGAGTTGCCTGTTTGGATAAAACGAAGCTGCGATTCCTTGAACTGGTGTAAGTAATGTAACACTGTTCCCATATGCAATACGGGCGAAATCACTCTTTTTCGATAAATTCCAACAAGAAATTAAATCTATTGCCGGTTTTGAATGGGTCGCCAAGTGATTTGGGGAGGATAATTGTTCGAACGACTCCGATTATGCAAATTGCCCAGTTTGCAAAGTGAATCGGGGTCCTTAATTCTTTATTTTCGTGAAATTGTCGATCGAATCGCCACGAGCGTGACGGTGGAAACGCGGTAAGCGACTATAGTATATCTATGCGAAGAACGCTCGCTGGTGGCATAATTAAAAATAAACGCCGCGAGACAATTCAATTTCACGCGATTATCGGGAGCGGCGTAGTTAATAGAGTCGCAGCAAGATTAAAGTACCTCTCGCTACGCGACAGACTAATGAAAATTTGGTTCGTTATCGAATATTACGATACACTGGTTCATCGGTTCGAAAAAATTCAATAATCAGATTAACACAGATGTCGATCGTAACGCCGGGTCTACGAGTCGATCGAAGCCCAATACACAGGCAAATCGTTACGTACCGTGCACAGAATGCGCATACATAAATCATGCAATTTCCTAAGCCCGCAATATCCTATAACACGCGCAATCTGTTAAGAAATAGACAGCGGAATGCCAGAAATGTTCCGTCTACGTAATTGGTGGGTATATTTAATATAAATATATAATTTATATTAAACTTTATTTTTTAAATATCTGATAGTTTAGAATCAGCGAGGAAGGAAATGATTTTAACGCTTAGCTTGTAAATATTTTTATACCAAAGTTTGCGATAATGACCAGAGGAAAGTCTTGATATCTGAACCAACGTAAGTATAGGGTGATTCAATCGTTTGAAATCTAACGAAACTGCCGTACATACTGCGTACGCAACTTTGATATTATATAAGGTGATTGCATACAAGATAAGCAAGAACTATAACAGATGATACGAAGTTCCGCTGCATATTTTCATTAATATTAATACGAAAGTTAATTCATAAATTAAAAAACGTATTCAACCGAGTGAAAAGTAGATCGACCCCATTATTTTCAACAAAAACGAAACTCTACTTCCAATTCTATTTATCGAGTGTTATTCCCGTTCAATGAATTTAACAGCACTAGCGAAATCGTGCACACCTGTCACATTTTGACATTCTAATTATTTAAGGATAATTTCGAAACTGTTAAATTCGGTGATATTACATTACGAGGCAACACAGACATTCATCAATACTTTAAGAACACGCGCCTGGAAGCTTCTGTCCCAAGGAATACATTTTTCATTTGTCCATCAAAAAACACTTTTTCGTTTTACGATACTTTACACCAACTTATGTTCCACGACTCCTGACAGTCACTTCGAAAGTAAGTCATGAATGTGTGAAAGCACTCGCGGCGGATCGAACACTTACCTCTATGACTTCCGGTGATCTTGTCCCGCAAGATGTTTATCTGGTGCACCCGGCCAAACTCCTCGAACAATGTTCTCAGATCGTTCTCGTCCATGTTGTGAGGCACCTGGCCCACAAACATTTTTATGTTGTCAGGATCCGGCTGCTCCACACTATTGTTATTCATTATACTGCAACAGAGACAGAATTTCTGTATGAACGGACAATTACCGCAGATTCGTATATTTGCAATTGCAATGCACTTCTTGAAAATCGCGTCAATTGAGAGATTCGCAAAAAAAGTTCGCGATTTGTTGTCTCCATAATTATTACTTATGTTATATTAATTCGTTTTGGTACGAGCTTTCGATAGCAAAAATTATTTCGTTCAATTTAAACGAATGTTCGTACGAGTAATCTTAATGACGCTGCAATAACAACGTATGCAATGGGTTCAATTTCAAAAGCATAAAACCTTGAACACCGAAAGTGTCTTATAATCAAAGTAATGGCTCATGAATTTATCTCTACTCTAATAGCAACATACCATCTTGTTTAGTATTCTCGTAATAGTTTCTCTATTTGCTTTTCTATTAACATTCGACAATAACGTTCCTCCATTATCAAAACAGATTCCGACAACTTTTTGAAAAATGTCTTCATACGCAGTCACTCGATTCGTATTAATATCGTTCCATGCAAAATCGTGACATAAGTAATGCTTATTAGAACTGCCTGCGTTACCGAAACAGGATCGAACTCTTCGGACCATCGAGACTCTACTCTTCCTCTCGGCAGTTAAAGCATAAAGTCAACAAACAAAATAGCCAGAAGCCATCGATTCTTATCGGTGTAACTATAGAGATACATTCTACTGAAAACCACCTCAGGGCGCACGATTCACTTTGTACGCCGCTCGCGCGCCGGTGTTCTTTATTCTTCAAATCTGGGATTAATATCGAATTTTATGTGCGCCTGTCAAATTGCGGGGGAAGAAAACACGCCAAACTTCATTACCTTCCAACGTGTGCCTCGGCAGGGTGGTCTGCCATGTTTATCCTGCCGGTAGATACGTTTGCTCGCCAGTATACGAACGCTTTTAAAACTTGCGTTCCACTTTCGTCGACACGCGTGTAATTGCATTCGGATTACGCGCGTTTGAAATCGGCCTTTCAGGAATCCTGAATTTCATTCAAACGGATTATCTCGTTGCCAGTCTGTGCGCTACTTCCATAATTTTCCGCCCGGGAATGACGTTCCAATCATTTCACATTCGAGATTACGTTGTCCACTTCGGGTGGAAATGTGTCTCCAATTTTTTGTTTTTTTTCCCCTTCTTTCATCTTTCAACGTTTAAGTATGTTTCCGGTGCGACGAATTTCCAGTGAAATATTTTCGTGGAGCTGGAGAGTTTACAGAGCTGTTTACGCGAATAATTTAACGTCGAACGTTAGTACGAGTGTTATACGAGGAGCGACTGACGCACCGGGAAGTAAAGGAGGAAGACGAGCTTATTAATATTTCACATTAAACGGCAAAATCATGGTTTGCGCTAAATTGTCGATGGTCTAATAAATATCATCTCGCGTGTCGCTGAATGTAAATTGTGCACTGGATATGTGGAAAAGAAGCCAAAATTGTCACCAGTACGCTGATACATTGGCACTTTGCGCGAACTTTTCTGATGAATTCGAGAGAAAATGATCAAAGTTCGTAGGATCGGCCTAGAAGGAAGTAAATTACAAGGGCGATGAAAAAAAACAGCTATCGGGATCTTCAACAACTGTCACATAATTTCTTTTATTCCTGTTTAACTTGGGCTTCTTGCCGTTAAAAGCGACTCGTAGCAGCGATAGTACTGCTTCGCAAAAAAAAAGAAATACTATTATTGCACACGACCCATATAAATGTAGCGCACTCGCCTATATCGAAATATCAAAGAACTCGAACCACGAATAATGTGTGAACAAACATTATGATTATCGTACAACATTCGCGTTCGTGTCAACTGTTAATATTACGAATTATGTAATCCTTAGACCTTTCTGTTTGTTTATTTAAATACAGCTATGCTAGGAGAACAAAGTGCATTTTTATTTGCCGTATAATCGGCTCCGCGAACTTTACGGAACCAACACTTGCAAACCCTGCACCATAAGATTCACTGTTATCTTACGCACTGCTTACACGCCAATCCTTATATTACTTGACGCATCCAACTGTAAGATACATAACACCATCGTCATTAAGGGTAAGTCGATTTAAGCCAGGCCAGCCCGCCATCGACTAACAATTGGCCCCTCGTGCATTAACTTGTCCAGAGTGGAACAGTGAATTATAAACTTCGTCATCGCCTTCGATACCTATTAAATATAATACTTATTTCTTAAAAGCATATACATAGACTAGTGTACAGATTACAGATGGATTAGCACCGGACTTCTGTACCCTGGCCAAATGACCAGATAAAAATGAGATAATGTTAAATGTCCCTACTTAATGCCCCCATCTTCCCCTGCAATGCTGTGTGTAGAATTACAGAAACATTATACAAGTTGATCGAACGGCACATGCACCGACACTGCGGTTGGGTGCGTGTAGATATAATAAATCAATTTCTTGCTTCTAGCAAATTACTATCTCTCTTATATAGTACGTGCAATAACTTTGTATTTCGCGTAAATTCTTCGGGCATCAAACATTTTCCTCCTCTTATTCGTCGCTCGAAGAATGCTTCAATCGTTACAGCCTTCGTAGCAGAGTCGACGGGCTTCGAAATATTCTTTGCACGTTCAAAAATAGCGTAACTCGACATTAAATTTACAATGCGACTGGGCACCCCGAAGCGGCCGCTGGACGAGGTTTCTGCTCACGCCTTGTCGCACTAACTCGCGCCAACGGAAGACGGCATCAACATTTCGCTTCGCCGGAAGTCAAGACCACGATAGTTTGCCGGGCCGTAAAATTTCCACTTGTATAAAGTTCGCCGTTGAAATGGCGCGGCGTTACACCACTTTGACACCGGCAAACTCTTTCCAGGGCCCCGTTCCCCGAGTGTCGCCCTCGTCTTGGTCAGCGGCCTTTCTTCTCTTGTTACCAGGCCACGGCCATAAATCTGCGAACTTTAAAAGTCATCGTCGCTCGCGAGCGGCCGAAGGGAAAAGTTTTTGATCGCGGCGGCGTGCGACGCGACGTTAAGTGTATAATAATTAATGAGGCAAAGTTGGCATGACGGCGCCATGTTGATAATTTTGTTTCGTACTTGTGCCCATTATCCGGTATCGTCCACCGTAATGGCCGTGACACGGACGTGACGGCAGTTTTGTGTTTTTGGCGGTTTAGTTTGCAGCCGTGTCCCTCCACAGGGCTATTTAAGCGATCGATAGGGAGTGTAATTAACAATTTGTAGGGTAAACAGTTCGGAGTTCGAATCGGATATTGGACTAAAATTTGAACTTGAATATTTAAGCAAATTCGATTTCGGAATGTGGGCGATAGTTGTGTCCTGGGGTCCATATATCTGTGGCTGTTGTTATGCCGTTTACTGTTAATCGTTTCTTTGCTAATATTTCGTTAATCACTCTTGGGCCGCTTGGAAAATTTCGCGATAAGATAATATACGGATGAAGGGATTGAACTGAATTGTTATTGGACCGCGTTTCTAAATAAAAATAACAGCCCTCGTGGCGTACGCAATATCGAAATTCGTAAAAAGTATTTTGCATTGCACCTGTAACACGCCGATTGCACAAAGTAGCTAATGACATACATAAAACCGCCGGGCGATTGATTTTAATATTGATTCTCAGCAAGAGAGAAACGTATTCCACGTGAAAATGAGTTCAGCAATGCCCGTAAGGTTGCGTTGCAAACGAATGCCATAACAAAAATCAAACCTTCGGGTCTAACCCCGTCCAGTGAAAGTAACAGATTATAGTGGAAAAAATCTCCGTACACAAGTCTGTCGATCTCGTTCGTACCACGAACGATACCAGCTTGCGAGCGTGTAAATTGCAAAACATTTTCGACTAAAAGCTGTTCCTCGGTGCATCCAGATCTTGCCACCTCCGAAAATTATACAATTGCTGCGTCTTCGGCCAGTTGCGATGGTGCTTCTCAAGAAATCGAGATTAATCTGACAAATCTGACGCGCCGTGAAAGCGCATTCGCTCTCCTTTCAGAACAGAACAGAGGCAACTCGCTCGTCTGGAGCATTAAAATTGACAGAACAAGATCCGGATAGCACGGGTGTATAAAATCCATAAGACGGAGGGTTGCAGTAATGAAGTTGCTTCAAACAAAGGAGAAATTTATCAGCGATTAATCTTCAACTTCCACGAAGCGAGGAGGAACGCTGCGCCGTGGGTCAGGATTTCGTTTCGGCCCGGAACCGATCCGGTATGCGAGAGCGGGGAGGAAAAAGAGTACGGGAATTTCGCGAAACGATAGGAGAAAGTTAATATTAGCCGGGGAGGTTTAAAGCGATTTTCCAGACGGCCGGTTCCTCTCATCTTGATCTATAGAGCGTACCGCAGAGGATGGAGTCCAGGAAGAGGAGGAAAGAGCAACCGTTACAATGCTCCGCGAGTCCCTTGGGGGGGACTTCCTTTATTTGGCGATGTTTGCCCATTTTCTACTCAAATGAAAAAAGCGCCGGCAGGTTACCTAATCGGAAATCATGGTACGCAGGTTTCGAAATCGAAGGCAATTCGACGAGAATTTTCACGTTTGCCATTTGCGTTGGGTATATCTGAACATGGAACGACTGGTCTGTACTTTTTTCTAATCAACCAGCGAGACTGTGACTGCCCACTTGAACTAAATCCGTGGACGAGAGTTGCATTGAATTGTCCACCAAGTTCGCGTAGATTTTTGTGAATTGGAAAACTTTTTTTTGGTTTCAAGATGGTAAAGATCTTTTATTTTTTCTTTAGATTAATTACCATCGATCGAAAAGACGGCATTCCTTGTGCAGTGGCGAGCGTAAGATTTGGGTAAAAAAACATATTCGTAAATTTTATCACGTATTAGAATATTTTGGTGACGTTAAGCAATATTCTTCTCCTCGGCAAGAACAAATTAAATTTTCAATTTGTTATTTTTCCTTCGCAATCATTTTATTTTTGTAGGTTCTGTTACGAATTAATCAAATAAGCTTTCTTCTCCGCGTATCAGAATTGGTAGTGGTATTTTCTTCATGATATAATACAACCTGAAGTTTCGTAAATAATATTATTGAATTTTTGACAAATAGAGAAATAGATGAAAAATAAAACAGCTCGAAAAATTTGCTCTTCATTCTCATCTCGCAGCAAGTGTATTTGTTCTGCTTTCGTCGAGTAGACTCGACATCGGTTAAAAATAATTAAACACACAAGTGCACATTTTCAAAATGAAATAAAACACTAAAAGGATTAATAGTATGTAGTATCTATAAACTCGTAATTACATTAATAATATAACGAATTCATAAAAATTCAAAGTGACCCAAAAGCTTGTTGCCCAAAAGTTAATTAAATTCTTTATTCCACGCTTATTAAGCTTTACTGTCCATTAAATTAATTCGGACATTTAATACATCCTGGGAAACAAAATTGAAGATTTTGAAGCCTTATCATTGATTTGGAAGCATGAAACAGGAACTGATAATTACAATTGCAATTTGATACTATAATTAACATACCAATTATGGCATAATTTGTTAAAATATTCGACAGTGATCCATACATGATAATATATATACCTATTATGCATGCCAGTATAGTTGATAATATGCATTTAGAATCCGAACGATGATGTGCTTTCTCGTAATTACGATGCAAATAATACCTGAACACTTTTGCGGCTGTATATTTAAAAAAATGTTAAAACTCCAGTTTCCAAGCGTTATAAGCACTAACAATCGTTGGCGCAAGATCATTATTTCGTAGAGAGTAGCACTATCAAAAGCATTGTAATAGTAGAATATTGCGTATTGCGTATGCAGATATTCTTGAACGATCGTGCATTAAATATTCAAATTCTACTACCACATCTTTGTTGAACGAATAAATATTCTGCAGGTTGCGATACAGTACAATAATTGTAATCCTCTTCAATGTTTCATTTAACCGGACGTCATCTTATAGAATATTTCATCGATTCGAAAAAAAGAGTAACATTACGGAATTGTCTAATTTAAATTTTTGCAAAGTTTGAAGCTAGGTTCCGGTACAATTGTAGAACGAACAATTTTCTATCAGAGAATAAGTCACAAGTCGCGCGTCAAATATATTTACCCCCAGACACATGTTTCTTTTTCAAGAATTTTACATACGTATTATTGTACAATTTGTACCCCAACTTCCGTCAACCCTCTAAAAATTTGAACATTTCTCCAGGCATAAATCCTTCGCTAAACAAACTTCAATTCGATTTAAACTTTTAATCCCAAATCCTCTGAACCGAAACCCACACATCCCAATTAAAACTTTACTCTTTACACTTTCGCATTATTGCTGACGCGACGACGCCATCCTTTAACAAAAGTTCAGGGAACATTTGTTTGCGTAGTATTTCTCATACGAAGAACTGCGAACACCAAATGATTCCCGATCACTTATTTAACACCGAGGGTCATACCAGTTCCGATCGGCCAGCCATAACACCCTCAAATCGTGTCACCGTGACGTCGTTCGCCTCTAATCGATGAACAATAAATTCAGAGCCACGGCCAACGGAAACGCAGTAAATCTCGGGGCGCGTTCAAGATGCATAGCAACAACAAATTACGAGCCGTATCGATACCGTCTCGACAATAGTGAACGCCGCGGCCTCCCCCCGGCATCAAGAAACGCTCAATTATCAGGCTGCGACGAGGATTACCGCACCGAGTAAATGTATTGTGCCCCGCGTCGAGATCCTTATCTTATCGGTATCGGAGAACGTTGAACCGACCCTTCTGGGTCGAAGTCGAGGAGGTGAAACTATGACGAGTTCCTCCCGCGGGGCACTGCGAATGTGGCGAACAAAAAGGGACAGCTGAAAGATGAATTAGATCAAAGGGGCAGGGTTTGCAACTCTATTCGGTCGGTTCCTTTGGCGTATCTGTCGGCATTCGCTTTTCCTTCGACGCTCGTCGACCAGACGGGGCATCATTGGCACTTGTTTCGTGCTTGCATCGGAATCCGTGGCGCTCCAAAAGGGGAACAACGGGCAATGTCGGAATGAATGTGCGCTGCAATAAAATGCTGTGGAACGTTGCATTATGTGCTCAACCCGTCGTCACGTTCAGAGGGAAGACAGTTGTGTATTTTGGGCGGACTTTCACGACCGACTTGGGATACTGCAAGACTGTTCGGTAATTGATAATCAGTTCTGCCATGTATCGTCGCAATTGCACGACTGCGAGTAGAAGATAAATGACTTGTATAAATGTTTGAGTTGGAATCGGAATTACGTATCTGCGGATGTACTTTCTGTTTATTGAACCGTCTAACAAAATCGTGCGTACGAAGTATTAAAAAATTGTTAATTTAAATCCTCGAGGAATCAATCGTTCTGGGCATAACCGAAAATATTAACGATAGGAACTGAATATATTTCGATGTTTCTTGCCTGAAACTATCATCCGCGTTTCGCAATATTCCGCGTCGATTTCGTTCAAAATTTCTATCTAATCAAACAAACGTCCAATCCTGTTCCGTTCTAAAATATCGGGAAGGTTTAAAGTTCGCCTTGTCTCACGACTATACCAAAAATATCATACCAATCGTATCATCTCGTTTATCGACTGCTCTCTGTCAACGTATTAAAATATTCCCAAGAAATGCTTGAACGTCCTCCAATTTTCGACGGCATCACGGCATCCGGTTAATATACCAGAAGCATCGCGGCCGGAGAACACTTCACCGAGACAAAACGAAGAACGCTGTTACGGTGCGTAACTTCCCATGGATATACGCGCACGAAGTGCCGTCTTCGTGTTTTCACTCGAAGGACCACCCAAGTTATACGGCTTGGGACCGTGGCGACGGTAATACTCGCGACACGTGTTAATGTAACAAATAACTATTCATTATTCGTCGAGGTTAACGTATCGCGCGCATGTGTGTCTACGTTCTGAGACTCTGTTGCCGATTTCTGTCTGTGCTTTTCTGTGCTACTATTCTGTCTATGCGCTGCGTCTCAAGCTAATCTATAACTGTGCTCTATCGAATGTAACTAAAAAGTAGCCCTCTTCGTCAAGTTCCTCTGGTTTCAAGACTTTAGAAAGAGGCACGGTGATTTTCCACAGGAAAAGTTGGGGATGGGCGACGCGTGGCAGTGCTGGGTCCATGACCCAGGTTTTTTCCAGGTGACGAGTCGCTGCCGCGGACACCTCGCGGTGTCCGAGTCATCCCTTGCTGCGGCGATGTTTATAGCAGGGGGTTGCACAAAACATTTTCCTCTGCATCCTTTCCACATCCGGCAGAAAAACTCCCGAAGTCACGTCCTTATCGATTGCTGTGAATCACCCCGACGTAAACCTTGCCCTCTCGCGCGTCAACGGAAGCTCCGAGCGAAGATCACGGTGGCGATCACCGGAAACAATCCAGAGGAACCGACCGACCGATCCATAGACAATGCGCTAAGAGAGCAATCGCGAGCAATTCCTGTTAATTAGTATCGGCGCGTCGTCATCAATCACCTGCGGAAGTCGATCGGTTGACGTCCAATTCGCCGTTCGGCCACGTACCTTTGACGACGCGGCGCGATCACGTATATGTATAGGTTAGTTAGAAGCAAACGGCATGTCGCGTAATCTCGCCGGCCGCGCGAGACAATGGCGTTTCGGGGCGAGTCAGCAGCGAAGCCTCTTCGGGCCCGTAAGAGATAATGCGTAATTTAGGGCGGACCCGATGGCTGACTCGACTCTAAATAATACGTTGAATGCCGCGGACAATAGGACCACGAACGGCGAGTGTGCGCGGCGTGGAGGGTGAGTGATTCGCGAGCACCCCTTCAGAATTTATCTTCGAGCTCATCGAACGTGAAAGATCGATGCAACTCCGGTGGCCCGCGACGCCTCGCAACGAACGGCCCACCGGTGCAATTGACCGAAGCCAATGTACCCTCAGGGTGGAGGGACAACCGCTTAATGAAACAGGGGGTGGGTGTGCGGTGGGGTGGGTGCGAATCGAAAGAGTAGTCGAAGAAGCGCGACCGCGAACGTAAATGTATATCGAATACGGGGGCGGGGGTGTGCTTATTGTGCGTGCCGGGCATCAACCCCTATATGTGTCTTTCGCTTTCGTCAATTGATCGGTCGGCGACGGGCCAGGAAGGAGCTGGTGCTCGATAGACTGTCGACGGACGCGTTTCGATTGGACGAAAATCGGTGGATTGAACAAGAGGTGTTTTGAAATATTTTTGTGATTACTGTACGCTAAGTTGATTCGATGAATTGAAGTGAAGAGGCATCTTTTTCTTCTTTTTTTCGTTTTTTAATAAATGTTGAACGAAATACCATGAAACATCTTCCCACGGGTATTTGAAGAGTTTAACGTTCCATCGAACCGTTGACGAAGAAATATAATTCTAACTTTAGTCTTCGCCGTTGTTCCATTTCGTAGGAAAAATTCTGCCCTCTTTGAAATCGGGATTAATTAATTCCTCCTTAGTTGAGCGCCGGTATCTTCCCGGCGAAAACGTGTAGACACGATGGAACACGAACGAAAAGAGAGAAACAGCGAATATCTCAGCGGGAGCGCGGCGGCGAATTCGTGCGGGACCAGCTCGTCGGCTTTAAGTTTAACTTGGAAATTGAAACATGTACGTACGCGTGCTCGATCGCGGGATTTAATTGTCAAACTTAAATATACTAATTTGATGATTGTTATTATCTCGGGTCTGATTGAATAGGGGAAGCGGTTATTTGCATGGATATGCAAATTGAACATATATAAGCGCAGTAAAGATACATACGGTGTATCCTATAGTTAGTGCATTATTTCATGAATAGGAAACGAGAGAGCATGTGCGAGTATGCGGAATTATAGAGCATGCAGCGTAACTATTCAACGGAGTGAATAATAGGGCGAGCGTTGGACGAGGCGTGGAAGGGTGAATGTTTAAGAGACGAGAATGTGTAAAAATGGTATAGGAATAGGAACAGTATGGCGCAAAGTGTCGGAAGGCTATCGGATTTTGTTAGGTCGTTGCTGAATACCCGACAAATTTTTAATTAAAAAGCTTTCGATGGATTCGAGCGCATTGTATCGCGTGTAAGTATAAACGTTTTAGCGCAGGAAATTTTATACTTTTGTAATTTTATGTTCCATGCTCTTCTAATTTTACATTCGCTGTAACGTCGCGATCATAAAACAGGTTCCTCCGATATCCTCCATAAATGTTTCGAACGTATATCAAATTATTTAATGTAAGAACGCATCAACGTGTTCGAACAATGTTGCGCGTTGTTAAACGGTAATAACCATTGTGTCTCCACGCGCGTGCTTTTCTAAATTACATTAGTAAGTATGGAAATCATATTGTTCAGTACATATCAATAAATGTATTGACAAAGCATTATCTTCTTCGAATTCAAAAACAGACGGAACTTTTCCGTAGATTCGTATTTGGAGGAATCAAATTCTCACAATTAGAATCGCAGGGGAAAGTCTTCCTTCTACTGATTAATCTCGTGCGACAAAATTGCGTGCGCAACATTTTCAATACACTTATTAATATTTACTAAACAATACAACTTCCATCCTTACTAATGTAATTTACAAGGGCACAAAGGAAATACAATGGTTAAAAAGAGGCAGCCATATATCGGTCAAACTTGAAATGATCGAGCAGAACTTTCCGGCGGAGCGAATTGTTGTTCAACGTTCATAAGAAATGATTTCTGAAAATTATTGATCCAACGCTCTTTCATAGGACTCGCAGCCCTCGGTCCCACATCCCATACTCCATTGCCATCTGCATTGTTAAAATATTGGCCGCGTAATTCAAATTCGCGTCCCGTTCCGCTCCATCACGCTCGTAACTAGTTCGAAAGTTGCCGACCAAGCGATACGCGTATTTCACGGAAGTTCTTTAACGCGGGCCATTCGATCGATCAAGAACTGAAGGAGGATTCGCGGCGGCAGTAAAGGTGGCTAAAAGATAGCGAAATGGCGGAAAGTTAAACGTATCCAGACCACGCGCCCTGCCGCGGCGCGGGTAATATATGTGGCGATTCTGTGAAGTTACCTGTTTCAACGAACAATAGTCTCGGGAGTTTCGTTTCCCGGGACTGCGGCGGGGCCGCCACTTTTGAAACTTCAGCAATATTTTAAGGGGCGCAGGGTGAATTGTCTCACGAGTTTCCTAAAATGGTTCTCTAATGTCTGCTGCCCGAGCACAATTCACCTGTCCCCGAGAATCGAGTACATCAAGGTCGGTCTTAAGCCTTTTACCCCCTCACCCCCCCCCCCCACCTTCCGCCCTTCCTTCCACGTTTCGTAGCTGCTTACGGAAACTCCACTTTTGGAGAATCTGGTAAGTAGCAGGTATTCTCGATTCCCTGGAATCTCGCCGCCTAATTCCCGCGAGGAACTATATTTTTCGGTGGAACGTTTATTGTCCCGAGTGCATGCATACTTAATTATCCGCTTCGGACGAAAGCCGACGTGGACACAGCTTTTTGAAATATGAAAGAACGATTGCGCGAAATGGATCTTCCAGTGCGTAGAAACAATTGACTCCACTTTAAACGCCGAATTAAATGTACAAATATAAAATCAATTAACATGTACGGGCTGTTTGGCTTTCCCGTCACTAAGAAATCCTTTCAACACTCCGAAGGAAGTCATCCCAGCAACTTTTCATAAATACAGGAATATTCCATGCAATGACGACGGACGGAGGGGCTCGTAGCTCAATAAAGGGCAGGATAAGCGGGGGGCGACAAACGAGAATGTCCCTTCACGAAGAGAGGGAAAGCGTCTCGAATGCACGGTTGACCATCAAGTTGACTGGACGCTGTGAGAGGATATGAGAGAAGGGGTAGCAGGAGGACAGCTGGAGACACCGTAATCGAGTTTATCGGGTAGACTAATTAGACAGCGAGGATACAGCGCACAGCACCCGGGGGAGACACTGAAGGGCAGAGATCGCCCATACCTCGCCGTTCTTGCCCTTATAGTGTTCTAATTGGCGCGAGCATTTCAGGTGTGTGTAATCAGCAGTATATCCGTTGCCTCGGTTTCTGCTTTACGACTGGTTATTGCCTGCGAGTTTTGCACGCGCGCGCACCCACCTCGCGAGTCGTGGGACACGTAATCAAATTTGATGAAAGTCGCAATAAGGTTATTGGAGCTTGGTTAGCATAATATTTTTATTGGACGGCCTTCGTTCAGGTTTCGCGTAATCAGCTGTCCAAGAAATGAAAGATAACTGCGGTAACTCGTGGGAGAACTTACGGCGATGTTTATTAACAGTTGGATCTTCTTTTCATCTGTCATCCGCGTGACGTTAGTCACGTTTCTGCTAATATTTATCCAATCTTTTTGCGAAACGATGCGCGGCTTGGTATGAAATTCTATCCATAAATATTACCCGGCAGTTCAAACGTGTTTCCTATTGTTTACACAGTTTCGAGTCCCAAACGTTTGATTTTTGTCCACTGAACTAATACTGAACGCACCCTTCAATGAAACTGACGTACTTGGAGTATGAAACTGTAATTGCAATTATTCGCGTAGCGCGACCAAAATTTATTACACGCGCGATTAACTATCTATCAAACTTCCCAGAAGCAGTTACAAATGTTGTCGAAAGTTATACTATTTCTTGTTTATTTACGGTCTTTCGTCATCCGAAATTTGTTAACCATTAATTTACGAGTCTGAAGTTTCAGGAGACTAGTTTTACCTCTTGCGGCATTTGAACTAAAGCGATTACCGTTGACGAAAGAAATGTGTATCTTCCCTTTGTCTCTCCCGCAAACTCGCAAACTTTCGTTAAGATCCCGACGAGCGGTTTCTAGACATTTCTTTACGAAATCGAATGTTACAGTGCGACGAGACAGTTTATATTCGCGAACGTATCCCAGCGCTTAATAAAAAAAATTCGTTCATCTTTACCTTTTTAAACATCATTCGACGATAATATTATATTTCACTATGCATAGCTTTGACAATTTCGATATGGAGGACGTATATCTACGTCGTCAAATATTCAGCAACAGTGCATCGTCATTTGAACTATTTACACGAATTAAACCTTGGACGATTATACATCGCATCGAGGACTCTTGCATTTACAATTCTACCGTGGCGAAAGGGTTAACGAATGAAGTATTTCGTAAGAAACGATTATAGAGTGCGACTCAACCCCAGGCACATATTTCGAAATGGGAGGAAACCGCTTCAAAAAGACAAGATAATTAACATGCGCGTAAAGACACGAGCTCTTCGGGGAAAATTCCACATTACACTTTACAAATCGTTCAAAAATTCTACTATAAGCGTTAAGTACAAAACGTTATTGTAAAACATAATACAGCAAACAACAATTAAGTACCGTGCATCCGTGAACCTATGAGTACAGTATATAGCGAAATAAATGTTCGACGTCTGCCACGCCTCGGTAACCGGACTTTCGAGGATTAATTCATCAGCAGGATTAATTTGAAGTTACCCAAGGTTTGA
This sequence comes from Nomada fucata, assembly GCA_948146005.1. Classification (NCBI taxonomy): domain Eukaryota; kingdom Metazoa; phylum Arthropoda; class Insecta; order Hymenoptera; family Apidae; genus Nomada; species Nomada fucata. The sequence goes on from OX411275.1 coordinate 15,661,845, forward strand.
TTCGAAGCCGCTTCGAAAATCTTTTCGGGTTAACAACTTGGTTTCACTTAATTTCCCGTCGTCGCACACGCCCATACAGAGCCGTGAAACGGAGGTAAGATTTAATCTAGAGAGTACCAGGTAACATGGCTTACTCGATAATTCCCAACAAAGGGATAAAGCTGAGCTACCCCCGTCGTGCCAGAGGCTCGAAAAAGCTGTGAAAAGGGTTCCCAAGGTCTCGGAGCAATTCGTCTCGTACTGTTTCTCATTAGACGCCTGGCCGTTTCATAGTCCCGGAACGGTGCGCACACAGATCTTCCTCGGGCTTTTTTTAGCTAGCAACAAAGCGGCTCCGAAGCTCGACTGCTGCTTTTATTACGCCACCAGTCAATGAACAACCAAGCAATAAAGATGCCGAAAGCATTGAGGAAACGAAAGCGCGGCTCTTACTTTTCGGCTATTCTTAACCGATACGGGAATAAATGAATAAATATGAAGAAGTTTGCCATTATTTTGTATTTTTCATTAATTTATTGCTCGCATGCCGAATAATCACTGCAAGGGGTCACCACTAGCGACTTACATTCGTAAGTCACCGGAAACTTGCCGTGGCACTTTACTTCGAGCAAAATGATTATATTAAAACGTTAATACAATTCTCTTGTTTGATCTTGTTGTACAATTTGGTTATAGTTAGCTACGTTACGATTACCGGGACGGAGAGTTAAAAGTAGACATGTATTATTCGAATAAACGTTTACAAAGGAAACTGGACACAAAGGAATGTGTAAGCGTTTGATTAGTAAAGCTTCCGTTCGGTACATTTCGGGACACCAGTTCCGCTGTGGACGCTCAAATTCAGATTTTTGATACACAATATGCTTCAAGTGTTCTCTAGATTACAAACAACTGATAGGTGCTGTTTTTATTTCACACTGTAAGTCCTTCGATAATACGAAATCGCTAGCATCGAAATTTGATCGGGTGTCCGGTGACTTATGGACTGGTGTGTAAATAATTTGAAATAATTGATTCTCTATTTTGTAGGTATTTCCTGTTCCGAATACAATTGAGTTAGAGCTTTATTACGTTTGGGTTGCCTTTCTTTGTTCCAGAACGTAATTTGAAATTTGTCGTCTCGTATATAGAACAGTGAAATGCGAAATAATTAACTAAGCATTGGATAGGTCAGTGAAGTATTCGGATTGTACAAGCCGGTTTCAACCCCCGGTCGCTGTACATGCGCCGATTAAAGAATCGATGCTGGTAAATACCTTGTCGTTTATAATAATCTAATCTCATAAAAAATCTATGCGAAAGACTAAACGACGAAAAGCTATCACGATATTTATAAAATTTTCGAAACTATCTATTCAGCATCGATCCCACCTACAACGTACTCGATCCCACCTTTGCGTGCAATGTCCAAGGGTTAAACTGAATACGTTTTAAAAAGCAATATAAGTTATTATGTTCTTAGGTTATAGACGGCAACGAAAATTCTCCTACACTGTAAAATCGTGAAACTTTGTATTTAAAATATAAAGCAATAGGTTATACCTATTATAAACTTACTATGATATGTCGTAAAGAATTTCATTATCGGGAAACATATAAAATTTAAATCTGGCACAGTGTAATTGCCCCCTAAAAGAAAATAATTACGCTTATAAAGCACAGAACCTACGCTGCTTCGAATTTTAAAACGGCAACAGCAATTTTTTGCCGAAACCTTTGAAACGATCTGGTCCAATGTCCGCGAGCAATAAAAAGAAAACAGAAAAGAACGAAACAATGTCCGCGAAATAGCCAAAACCTGCCTGCATTGATCGACTCTTTTTTTATATTTCATATCATGACGATGCTGCTGGTTGGTTATAGCAAAAGTCGTTGCCTCGTTGCTTTTATTGCACGAATGTTGCATTATGAGATTCCCTAGATATGACCCTTATAAGTCGTAATGTTTTATGGAAATAGCACGTAGCGTAACTTTCAGTTGTCACTGAAAGTCACTCCCGCGAAGTTATCCGAACGATCAAATCTCCTAGGTCGCTTTTGGGTCACTTAATGCACGGTCTGTGTGTTAAATCAGTCAGACCTGATCATTCAAAATGTATAACAAGAATTTTATTTTGTTTATGCGGATTTCTGTGCAACTTGAACAGGTATGGGATATACCAGTTAATAAACAACTGTTATTGCTTTATAACACTGATGAGCAACCTTTGGCTCGCAGTGGGCCAACAGTTGAAATCTGCTGTTTCACGCGGTCCGCAATATCAACCCCAACGCATCATAGGACCAGATATCTCGTCGCGTGATTTCGTTCGTGATATGCTTTGGACGAGATATCTTGCAACGCAATGCCTTTCGTGCGATGCTGTGTACGAGGTATCTCGCGACACAAAATCGTTCATGCGACGCTCCGTACGTAATATCTCGCGTTCATTTTTATTACAACGCGATATATCTCGTCCTCCGATGCGAAGGGGTTAATTGCAGTACATGGTAAGCGCGGTTATATCACAGACGAGGTACAAGGACAGACTAGCCATGAAAAATGTGTTATTTTCTTTCCCCGAATTCATGACCCCATGACAAGCTCGTCTTTTGGGGTTCCTGGGGTCCCATTGCCATTTTTGACGAAAACTTGATTGAAGCGTCGACTATTTGCCAATGAACTATTAATTCCAGTGCAAATGTGGGCCCGCAAGAAAAACCACAAGTCAACGTTTGCGGTTACAAGATGATTTTAATACAATTGAATAATTCGAAGTAGTAGGAAATATGGTTAACCTTAAAGATCCATGAAAATGATTGCCAAATTTGATAGGAAAGAAATATTATATACCGTACTAATAACAAATTAAGCAATGATGAATTATGCATGCAGAAGTAACAGAAGCGTTTAACTGTTAAACAAAATTTTAGAGCACTAACTAACCACTATCACTAAAACACTAACCCCGTGTTTTACAGTACCATGAGAACCCATTTGGGGCACTTGAATAGGACTAAAAATATATTTATGTATAGTAATAACGAATTTTAATCCAAAGGTGTCATGAATTACCTTGATCGTTGATTTTTAGGGCTAAAAACGACTAACTAATAAGCTATTTCGATTGGACTCTTACTCGAATTTTCACGAACGTTTTGATATTTATTTCTCTCTAAATACTGCGTATATGCATTCTGATATTTCCTATTTGATACGATGATGTGTAACAGACAACGGTGAGTCAACAATTACGCAGATCGCATTTCCAAGATTTGTCAAAACACTAACGGATATCTATTTCTACGTTATCTACGAATCGAACCTACCTGTCCTTAAATCCATCTCGTCCGCTTTGGGTTTCAATTATTTCGACCTGGCCCAAATAAAATATCTGTGCATGCGCCATTTGCATCCGTACGTACCTTTAAACCTGGCAATCAATTCATAAATCGCGCGTCGCGCAAATGTACTGCAAAGCTGTCGAAAATTTAATCACCTGATACACATTTAGTCCGCAGATACCAGGTTACAAAGCACTGTTCTACTGAGACTTCTAACGTGAAACGAAGAAAATAATATTGAACAATTTATGCAGAAGTCGCAGTTAAAATGTTGCAGACATGTACCGAATAATCGTGGGCTTATTCGATTTTCTCGAAAACGATGACTTACACTTCATATGACACAATTTGATTCCATGTATCCGACTTATTTTTACCTCGGAAATCGCCTCATTTTTTTCCGATATCTTCGATATGAAGATATCTAACGAAAGCTTGGTGAATTTCACGCTCGCTAACGGGTATCGCAGTAAAAGCACTGCCAGACCTATCTACGCCAAAAATTTCGCAAAACTGTAACACACTCAGTGAAATCGCTGTTACCGATCATTAGTCCTGACGCTCGCAAGAAACACGAAATCATTACACCGTTCCAGCCGAAGCTCCAATTGAGACGGCCCGTATCTAATCATTTATCGTCTAACTGTAATTAGGGCGGACCGGCACCTTCGTCGATCTCGGTGGTACATTTCCAGATCTCCTTATTCTCGCAGGTCGATAAAATCATATTGAATAGAGGGAGAGGATGGGAGGAGACGGGACAAGAGAGATGAAGGCCGGGCAAAATATCGTCGCCTTTGGAATTTAACGAGGGACAAAGGTATCGTTCGACCTCCGACGTCCCGATGGAAAGTACTGAAAGATTGAAGCACCCTCAAACGGGTCTGTCAATTTCCGTGCTCGTTAGGTGGGTATTTATTTTCGCTTCTCCGGCCCATCATGCGCCTTATATTGATTTTAATTGTTTTCCCACCCTCGCCAGGCTACGAGCCTTCGTGGTTTCTCACTTGACGTCGCATCCGCGATGGTTCGATTAAATTTAAAAGCCAAAACAGTCGAATGAGCGGGGATCGCGTTGCCGTACGGTGAATCTCGTTATACGGCATTGTTGGATGTTTATGCGAGAGGTTCGCCGTTTAAAAATTTCAGCGGTTTCTCTGTTAATCGAGGTGTGAGATTCGGTTCGCTCTCCTGGATCGAACCCATAGTCGCTAGTAAAGGGATTCGTAAATACATGGATGGAGAAAATGGGGCGCTGTACTGATTGTATGGGTTTCAATCACGATTTTCTGTCCAACGTAATTATGCAATTGGGCATCGCAATCGTTCAGGCGATAAAACTAACAAAAATATATGCCTGGGCATGCTTTTTGTTAATAACGATAGATTATAGCTTACATAACAGTAAAACAAGTAAGCATTGTACTCGCAGTTATTAACTTTCGTAATTTTGTGGGACACTTGTGACATGATCGCAGAACACTTGTCGAAAACCACTAATGCCTACTATTGTAAATATCCCCTTTATTAAAGAATTTAGAATAATCGATAGCCGTAATTAGATTCTAGAAACGCGACATTGCATATGCGCAAATCCGATATCTTCCTTCGACAATGGACGATCGTTGAAAAATAAAGGCCAACAGGGTGGCAGTATCTCGGAAAGAATAACATCGGAAGAAACAAATAGGCGAATGATTTTATGATGTAATTTTTCACCCGCGTTTGACTAGCTGGTGGCTCATGGACAGAAACGTTGGAGGACAAACGAGGTGTTGTTACCAAGTTGTGGAGGAACAAACGAGTGTTTGTCCAGCGGACGTAGTCGTGATCAGTTACCCGACCGATTCGTTAGGTGTTTGACCTGTTTCGGCGATATTCCGCTGCATATATGTATGTACATTGTATACTTGGCCCAGATGGGAAAAGATCAATACGCGTATGATCCCAAAGAACGCGTCGACGGTTGTTTTCGAAAATCGCATTCTCGTGCAAGAAGCATTCCATGCAGTATATAGTAGAAGAAGGTCGTGTTTAATCATTAAACTTTAACGAACAGTGGTAATTATCATTGCGATAATACATGTATCTGATTTTTAAGTCTCTACTTAAGTTAATGGAAGACCTATAAAAAATCATGCTTCCACGATATTATTTATCGTTACACGTAATAAGTTTCCACCTAATAAAGATTTAACGGCATACAAAACGTTAAAGTTTTTGAAAAGGCGCAATGAATTATGGAGCAACTGTGTATCGTGTAACAATAAGCGCGTCGAAAAAGTGCTTTTAGATTTAAATGGCATGCACGTACAACATATTTCATCGAACGTAAAATCGGATTCGTATCATTAAATAATCCAACGTATATACCTTTGGAATCTAAATGTGTCTCCTCTGCACATATTTTTTAATAAAAGATTCAGTTCCGTTCGAGGGTTGGTTCAGTTCTCGTTCGAACACTTATCACTGAACTACGAATAATGTATTCAATATTAAGATGAGAAAACCCAATAGAAATAAAACATTTCAAAGTATTCGGTAAACTATGCGTATAATAGACTTTCAACTTTTCGTGCAAATAGTTTCACGCTGAGCTTATCTCTAATTAATGAATACGAATTTGTATGCATTATACGATGTTTCTGGAAACACGCAAAATGAAAATACGCAGGCACAGGAACATTTTTAACCAGATGCATTGTAAGACTTAAATACATGTGCTATTAAATGACGCTGTTCGGAAGGGTAAAACGTATTGTAAATTTAATTCTGCGCGGTAACAGTAAAGCTAAGTCTGATACTAGTGTATTGGAAAAGTAGAACTGTACCGTTTTAAAACTGTGCGGTTGGAATTATTTATTATATACACTCGCTCACGTGAAAAATTATCTTACATTGATGTACGGAGATTGACGTTGGCAATGCCCACTGCATTTATCTCTGCCGTAGCTGCAATCGCATCGTCTTCGTTGCTCTTTTTTTAATTTGTTTCTGACGTCAAACTGTAAGGTCAGGCAATGTGCATTGCGAGTAATTTACCTATGACGCGTAATTTAACGCGAACTATAGTTTTGGGAACATAAATGGCTTTGCCGTGTTATCAGTGACGCAAAACCACATTTACATTTAAGTACACTGTTCGCTATGTGATTTGCTACGTGAACAGATCGGCAATATTATTCCAGATCGATTTTTACTGAACCTGTTTGCTTTCCGACGAGCTATCCAAAACTTGCTGGCAAACTATTTGCAATACTATTTCAAATACAATACGAAGTACTAGATTCTATGGTACAAGTCCGCACAAATGATTCTGTAAATAATAAATTTGCATGCAAAAAATTGTGCCAGGCACAAATCATTTTCGCTAAACAAAACGGGAATATTATCTAGCTGTAAGAAGTATATTTAAAAAATGAATTCTTTGCTCTCGAAGTTTAGTGATATATAAATACAATACCCAATTCTAGCCAAACGAGCAACATTCAAATTTTACTAGATTCATATTACATCTCACTGCGTATTTACTACTATTTTACATTATTTTCATTTATAGTTTATAATTACCTTTCAACCGATATTGAATTAAAACCGAGTATCGACTACGATGCGAAGACTTATCAGAAAATTGAGAATCACATACATATCTATACGCACAGTGTGCAAACACACTGCACAAAAGATTGATCTCAAAACTCGGCTATCAATAGTCTTAACGAAAGTCTGAAACAGTTCAACCAGTCAGATACAAACAAAATTTCGTCTTCAACACCCAGAGCGGGACGCTGCGAAATAACCCACGAACACCTACTCAAAAAAACGGAGCCACCCATCTGCCACCTGTGTAAGGCACTAACAATAAAACACCTTTTATTCGAATGCACGAAATACCGCAACCAAAGAGCGAGATAAAAGCTGGATCCTCGCACAGCCTTAACCTCACCGGACCACTCAACGGACACTCTAAAATTTCTAAAGAACACCGACCTTCTCCAAGAAATGCAACCCTACCCCCAAAGAGTCGCAGATGATTAAATAGTCGATGCGACGTTAAATAAACTTAACAAAAAAAAAAAAAAAAGAAAAACATTTCGTCTTCGTTCAAATGCGTTACGTCACAGTACACATACAATATGTACACACGTTTTCCGCCGTGACATTTTTCCAGCGATCGTGGGCGGCGTGTAACGATTGTAGAATCAGGTTGGTTCACAAACTCGACCCAATTCCACAGCCGCTGGTGAAACATCAAACTCGCGGGCCCATCAAGTTTGCCAACGGTAAACCATTTCCCTTTCCCGTTCCGATTCGTCCGTTTTCCACGCTTATCAATCTCGCTACCACTGACCCCGGCGTTCTGCTTCTTCGCCACCCTTCCGATTCTTCATCCGGCCAGGTTTCGCCCAAGCGATTAACGCGAGCTTTGAGTGTTTGGCACGGCGAATGAGTAAACGGTACCCAGTCACGTGCTGCGGGGCAGGCTGCGACGACTTCTGTTCCTCGGTGCAGCCGCCGCGTCTCGGTCAAAGTGCAACGGGCCTCGAGTTGCAGCACCCTTCAGGATCGTATCAAGGGAACTTGCGAATGACTTACGCTAACCGGTGTTTTAACTTAAGCAGAGCTGCTTGGTAAATGGCCTGCGTAAGCTTTCAGCTCGCTTAATTGCTCGGGGTGCACGTTATATCGTGGAAGCCTATCATGTTTGCTGGGGTATCTGATGCTCGTGGGCTTCTTCAATGTAGCAAGTGGAATTCGTGGTTCGCGGTGGTTTTCACCACGCTGCCTCGCGGCGCGGCCGTTGGATTAATTTTATGCGAACTAATTCAGTCGGGTATGGAGTTTATTTTTTAGGGAATGTATGCATATTGTATATATTGTAACTAGATTGGCCTTTCAACGCGAACTTTTCACAATTCGATAGTTTATTGGTGTATTCATTGTTCTTCGTTCGCGTTACCACTTCTTTCGTACGGGCGCTGGAATTATCGAAATATTTAGTAGATAGGAGCGGCTAGGAAGGTGTTACATGTGCGACGGACGATTCTTTCGAAGGTTTCGTTATCATTCTGGACCTCCGCGATATTATTTATTGCCCCTGCTATGCACTTTATCAAGATTTAGTCATTCTCTCTGCTTTGACAGAATTATACTGGTCGATCCACTTTAATTTATAATGGTCACATATTTCAGGATCGTGGATCTTAGGATGTTAAAGGGAGCCGCGATATATTTTAATCCTTTGTGGTTCTACAGTGTACTGATCGCTAACTCTTTTACGAAAAAAGCGAAATCGGAAAGAACTCACAGATAATTTGCAACAAGAAGTATATGTTCACGAATTGCACGGATTGGTGTTCAATAAATTCTGAATATTAAGTATAACCGAATAATAGATGGCATTGCGATATCAAGAATTAGTAATTAACTTTAATAATCTGGTAAATGTATCGACAAGAATTCGGCAAACAAGGGCCTTCTATTTAAATGCATATTAAGCATTAGTATGTAATACTTAAAGTTACTGAGAATTAGGAAGAGACCGCTGCCTTCTGATGTTATTGAAGAAAAAATAAATCTCAAGGACTAATAACATCCGAGCAATTATTGGCGAAGTTACCTCCCTCAGCTATTAGCTAAGTTATCGGAAAAACGAAGGAAAAGTTTGTCCGCGTGGAACTTATCCGAAGAGGGAAAAGCTGTTCGTACACGAAGGCAGGAGCGAGCAAAGATGAACTTTCGATTGGCGGAAAACAGTTAATAGTTTATCGATAATGACATTCTTAATTAATTGTTTTACGGCAGCAAACACAGAATCTCTGCGCGGAATGAAAAGTAATAAACGAATTTTGCTTGAGAAATATCCTTCGTGAGTGATGGTCTGCGACGAGATTGTTCGATTGTTTATGTTCCTGATAATAAGCAATTTCTTTCTTAACAATGCTTCATTAGTAGTATCTACCGATTTTTTTTACGAGCATATGATATTCATTAATATTTTTTTTTATGCGAAAGTTTCGCATAGACGTACACTTTTTATTTAACCCAACAGTTTGAATTGCGGTTCGTTAAAAAATTCATGTTAATACAGTTCTCGTTAATAAACTCACATGGAGGGTCGTGCGCGAAGCGTAATTTTAGTCAGTATAAATTCCACAGATAAAAAAATGTCAATTAGTCAACATTACCCAATGTCGTTTGAACTTCGCTCAATGTCCTCGGGAGTAGCGAAGAGAGACATTTTTCAATTCGGAAAATACTCCGAGCATGATTTAGATATGATGAAGCACGGATGAAAATTTTAGCATTCACTTACCACCGCACCGTGGTTTTAAACTTTCGTACTTTGGGTGTCTTAGATAATCCATACGATCGTCACGGGTTACTTACCTGGAAAGAAAATGTTTCGTAATTAAAATTAATTCAAAAAGCATCTGGGCGTTTGAAATAATAAGTATGGTATACGGTATACAGTAAGCTTGTCAATGGTATTCGAATTAGCATTGTTTTCGTATTATCGCATTTTCCTTCATTGTAGACTGCTCCAAACGAAACTGAACAGACAGTAACGTGCACCGCGAAATTGTGAAAATCGTATATTTATTATACTTTCAATTGTACTGCACTTTCATCAACATCCTCCAATTTCTCCGATTACCTAAGTATTTTTATCGTTAGAAAATAGTTATCGAATATCGCAAATTCCTACACACGCGCCTCTATTTTACGCCGCGTATCGAAAACCTTTTGCTAACGAGCGACGAGGGAGATTGTATCTGTTCGAACACAACGAGCGATAATGACTGAACGAAGAAGGTTCACGTAACACGACGGAGGAAATGAAACTAAACGGAACGTTGGACGAATTAATTGATCCAGCTCGAATGGCTACTTACGCCCGTTGCTTCGCTTCATTGTCTTGTTTCTTTTTGCGCGTTTCTTTGCCCTATAGGAATTTCCAGAATACTGGAATTACGATAATCGTTCGTGCCTCGATTTTCGGAAATTACCGAACGACCTCCTCGAACGTGACAGGAGAGTAAAATGCACTGTGAAGCAACGCGAACAGGTAATACCTACGTAACCTTCATTTCAAGTGTATAAAACCGATAACATATATATTTTTAAAACATTTTATACATACATATATATATATATATATATATATATATATATATATCCGCCTAATTTAAGGACAAATAAAATTTGAATTTGTATGTACGATTTGTATGTAGGATAGTGCGTCCTGATTATATGGGTTATATTTAGTATTTAATGTACCTAAGTAGTAATACGTATACCAGAATGATAGTATAGTAATATACTTCATATTTACTTCCTACGTACTTCTGACAATCAGTATTCATATATTAACGACATTGGATATCTGGTAACCAGAAATTTCAATTTAGTTAATTTAATTCCAACGACGAGTCGCAAATAAAAGAGGGAAAGAGATATTTTTATGTGAACGCGTATTTTCTAAAACAAGTTCGCGATCGGTTTAGTTAAAATTTAAAACAACGCTGCTACTTTGAAGCAGCATTCGGTGCTTGGATGGTTTGTTTGGCCATCCATGTGTCAACGTAACCGAGGAAAGAGTGCGTTAGTGAATGAATGAGGTAGAGAGAAAAAGAGGTACGTACATGTACGAGTATCGATCGGTATCATTGTGTTAAGAAGGAAGGGCAAGAAAAATCTGGAAGCAGCCCCCGAACAGGATTTCCATGACTATAACCAGTCCACCACATCGTTCATATGCCCCTTTCAAGGTGAGCTTCGTTTGCATTCGGTGAAAAGGGTTCATAATTATGCTTTACGTGCAGGAACAAATTCAAATTTAACGTTATCATACCTAAAGCAATATTATTACGCGTTACGCTAGGCAGCGGTGGAAACGAAGTTTTCCAAAGCTTTCAAAGCATACAACAGAAAGATTTAAAATACGATGCCTACGGAAACGCGAAAGAGCCACCGCGTACGGGGACCCATCGATGTCCGCTTTCATCGTAATCACTTCTGTCAATTCGCTGACAATACGAAGAACAGTATTGTCTCTACGTTCACAATAACAATAATTTCCCCCGGTTTTTCAATTCTATTTCTTTCCCAGAATAAATGTCGTCCAACTGCGTGATTTTTGCACGAAAAAAAAATTTCGTATGTTTGATTTCGCCTCGGGTGAAATTGAAGTTGTGGAATTGGAAAAATATCACAGAGAGATGTAAGTATTCCTGAAGAACAGTTTCGTTTTATGTAATTTGGCGATAGATATTGCGATTCCCTCTTAAGCGCGGATTTAATAAATGCTAAATTTGTGGGACTGTAGTAACGTTTGCAGATGCCGTAATGCTTATCACACGAAGCATAAAAAAAACAATTCAGAGGCAGAATTACTCTAATCACGTCTATACATGTAGTATTATATTTCAGAATGCCTATAAACAACTATTTATTTTATATTAGTCTCTCCTAACGTTGCCAAGTTAAACATTACAGAACCTAGACATCTTACAAGCTTCGTTCAATTCGATTGTCTTCACTCTGTACAGTGGTTCCCGGAGAACCGTACATTTACGGTCAAGAGAACGCATCCGTAGGAAATGCGGACGCACCTGATCGACACGGCGAGCTGCGTTTCTCTGCTGGCAATTTGGAACGAGTCCCACACGCACGTACGGTGTCTGGAATTGACATGAATGTATTCCGCGAGGCGTAAGTGATGAGCTGCAGGGCCGACATCACGAGGCTTTGACACCCGTTTCCTGATTAGCTCCTTAAGCAGATAATTCTATTGGAATCGCATTGCTCAAAGAGACGGGATCATTACCCCGATTGCGAACGAAGAAAGCTCATTTTTCCGTTGGCCGGGAATCGCGCGACAGACGGGAGCGCATCGGTTTCTGTCATATACGTGCCGTGTTCGGTAGGAAATTCCAGGGGAATTATAGAATTTCCTGATCAGTTTTCCCAGCTACACGGGACGCCGTGTAATTTAATTTAAATCGTTCGACTGAAGAGCTCCAGCGAGACAGTTATAAAACTGACGGGCTCATCCCACGCCTCCAGCTCTTAAAAATAAGCTCCGCGACCTCACCCAAATTTTCACGCGGCTCGAATAAAAGAGAGAGAGAGTGCGCGAATACGGCGTACGTATCTTATTTCTCGACCTACAGTGTCTCGGAACAGTTAGACATAGAAGAATCGAACGAATCACTTGGGACAATTGTATGCGAAATGCGCTACATAAATATGAATATTGTGAACGCAGCAGATTTTTTCTAAATTTAGGTAGAACGGGACAAGTAAAAATTCGGGTAGCAATACGAGATTGTGTTGCTTATTGTGAAACTCCATCCGTGCATGCACCGTGTCCAATTGATTACCAAGAAGCGAGACATGCATAACGTGGCCAAATTTTGATACAGGGGACTGAAGAGACAGATGATACCCGAGACACCTCGAACAGAAAAGACACCGCCATATGAAACACGCACATAATCTTTTTGAATTTCAGTTGAACATTGGTCACTAATCTATGTGAAGCAGTTGTGCGGCATTAATGGTAAATTACCTTGGAACCTCAGATCACGTACCGTCGATATGAATTGTGCAAGTGAGATATATGTCTGCGGAACGGTCGAAAGAATTGCGGTACAAATCGGAACGCATTTCATTTACGGGTATTTTGTTCATTCGTTATGCACCAAGTGAAACGCACGATCGAACGTGTCGTTGATTACATTATAATTGATTAACTAATATTGTATATGCGAGTAATTAATTTCCAGCCGTTACAAATTAATTTGGCATTAAGCCACGTTCTCTGAGCAAATGGTTTTATGCGTCTATGTACACGTGCATTACGACATATTTGATTTCGAAAAGTGCCGAACGGGAATTTCATTTGCGATATATTTGTGTACGGGCCAACAAATTTTATGTAAAGAAGTCATTCCATCGCGTAAAATGTTAAATCTTGGTTCTTATCTTATATTTCGCTTTCGTTTCATACAATTGTTACGTGAAACCTTCGGCGGATGTTCGTGAAATGAATGTCATAGTTTGGTCTTTTCTTTAACCGAAATGCAAATTTCGATACTGACAGATCGAAAAACGTAAGTAAAACGTGGAATATGAAATTTTCCCATTAATGAAAATGGGTTCCAGAAATTCACGATGTGAGATTTTAATTATTTCAATAATACTACTGTGCAAACATCAGGTCAGAACTAAAGCTGAAGCATCCACTTTCAAAATACGTAATCCACAGACAAACATATGTCTGTGCGTATGAGTGCCAAGCGCTGCATGTACATATACCGCTTTTGTAACAGACAGACGGTGCATAAAATATATCCTGTAAAACGATTTTAACTGTTTGCTGTGACAGAACGGTGGATTCTAAGTTTAAAAGAATTCATCGACGCGCAAATTTTTCAAGTACACCTTGGTCAAAGAGAAAATCAGGTACCTGGAGAGATCACAAGAATTAATCTGAATAAAATGCGAGAATTTACATTTAAAAGATTCATGAAATATTGCCGCAAAAAGAAAGACGTGCGCAGAAACGGCGGAAGCGTATTTGTCTGCACACATGTACAGAGATCTTAAAAACAGAATAGAAGAACTATTAAAACAAGAAAATATATCGCGCGGAATTACGATAAAATTACTGTATTAGTAAAATTCGTTCTTAAAGAACATAAAATAAAACGCGTTCAGATTCTTAAATTAAAAATTCGATCAAAAGAATCACGAAAGTTTGAGTGATTGTCAAACTACTGAATGTTCTTATTGTTAGATTTCGTTTGCAGAATCGGCATGTTATGCAGTGAACGAAATCTTCCCCGTCTATCTGAAATATTTCTCCCAATAATTAACCATCGATACACGCATAACTTTACCACAAAACTGGACGAGCTTTTTTCCGATAACGAGTGACTCCAATGTTCAAGGATAATCCCCTCAAATTTTCTGGCCTTGAGCTAACGTTTGAGTGTTCCGTGAAGGCCATATTTAAATTTTTAAGGGGAACCCTATATTTTGCACTGTAAATTCTCGTACCTAATACCGTGTGCAGGCATGCCGTATACTCAGATTATTTTCATTCCTTTCTTAAGAAAGCCGAGTACTATCCCGTTATTTTCTTTTACGTTAACTACGCCATGATTAAGTGTGTAAAAGGGTATCCCGGAATTATTCGAGTCTTGACTACGTTCCAACGTAAGTGTTAATAGTCGCAAAGGTAAATGTAACTAAACGTATAGCGGGAGAACAGTTTGTGCTACGTTTTTAAGAGACCCCCTAAATGCCGCAGCAGTGCGATAAAAGTGCGATTACGGTCGTAGCGGCTAGATAATTAATGGACCACTAGTGGTTCAAACTTTCCTCCTTTTATTCAAAAGTCTTCCCTCACAAGGCAAACCGGTCGGTCCCATTATACGCGTGCCCCCCTGCAACAGTATCCAGATAGGGCTTCGTTTATATCCATCATCGTCGCTTCCTGTCCGTTATTAGCCGGTTATGAACGTTGCCGCGAAGAACGAACAATTTTAGGATGAAACATGACAAAATAAACCGAGAATTCAATGGCCACGCGTCCGCGCGGCTGGTGGAAAATTTATCCTCGCACTTGCCGCACAAAGAGTGCACGAAGCGAAATTAAATTCTCGTTCCCTGGAAGGACTGTTACGCGGAATAAAAAACATATTTAACTGACGTATTTCAGAGCGAGTGGAGTTACAGACGTGCGGGGGAGAACACTTCATGCCCGCTGGAATAATATCACGTTCGTTCCATTGGATGTACCGCTTGATAACGCGAATAGGTTTTAATTGCGAAAAATGTACTGCCATTAAAATTTGCACAAAATAGCCGTATTTCGCGGAACCTCGGATTAACCATAGCAAAGTTCTTGCTGAAACTTGCGGTACCTGACCAGACTTACGTGGTATCGGAAATATTCTAACACCGACTGTTGCACTCGAAGTAATACTTTGCTCGAGGTAATGAAACGGGATATTTCTCAAATAATAAAACTTGACGTGTCATGGAACTATGTATTAATGGATATTTCTTTATCACAATTGCTATTATGATTTAACACCGGAAATATATGTATTTGAATAAATGTCTAGCATTTTATTGACAAGCAGTTTAAAAATTATTGTGGTTGCTGAAACGTGCGTATTAATTTTGAGCGTTGGTTGGACGTGCCGCTGCCTACGTTTAAAAATATTGCCGATATTCGAGAGAGGGAACGGACAATTTGAAATACGATAAGACGAGTTCCACTATTCGGCTGTTGCTCGAAATTAACGTGTTCAAGCTTTTTCCAACATTTTTAAGCGAATACCCTATATTCCATTTGCGGGAATGTGAAAGTGTCAACACGGGATAAGGTTAACAGCATTTAATGATATAGCGTGCTAATAATCTGCTTTAGAATCTAGTTCCTTGGCACAATGTTAAAGAAAATATAGTTAGAATAGTTGACTGAACGACGTTTAAACGTGACCAAGGATAATCGCAAAACGATGTGTCCGATAAGCGTGTTAGTTACTACTTTGGTTAAACAAAAATTACATTTGCCTGACCATTTTCGCGTGCAATCGAACGTGTACTGTGTTCTCTGCGGAATGTACATAATGACGTTTTAATTACATAGCAGTATAACATGGAGCAGTATAATTGTGGCTTGAACATGAAAGTTTACGGTGCTCGTATTCGTGACATTTTATATTATTTTTGCTATGTAAGAAATTGTATCGAATTTTGAACATATCGACAAGTTTTGTATGATATATATGAACTTAAAACGAAGAAGAACCGGCGACTCTGTTGAGTTTAGAACTTCTGATGAAGTGTTTATTGAACGCTTCATAATGTTCCAGATACATTCTTCTGATATTTTTGAACGTCCAAAGCGACCAAGATGTCCCGAAACGTACCGATTGGAAACATTACAAAAATAATACACGTCGACTCCTAATTTTGCATCCCGATATTGCCGCAAAACAGCGAAATATAACCGAATCGAACAATGAAACGAAGCCAGAAAATGGTATTCGTGCTTTAATAATCATTTTCGCAAAGCTTTGCGAAAAGTCATGAAAATTTCTTTCGACAGAAAGTAAATTAATCTTTGAACCTCCTACTTCTCGATCCCTTCGTTCGATTTTATCCCAGTCGCCGTCCGAGGCATAGGGTCCACCGTTAAACGGAGGAGCGGTGCAACGAATTTTGCCAGCGAGTGCAGAACAACAAATCATTTACGAAATCGCCGTCACCTCTGTCAGGCCAGGCAAAAATGGATAACGTGCAATTTTTCGATCAATAAATATACGGAGCATGCGAGGCAACGCATGTTTCGGAAGTGACATCTGCTTTCGAATCAAGTGTTCTCCGTGGCAGCGCAGTGTACGGAAACGCTTTTCCCAGTTTCCGTTCCCTTTTCGCGCGTCACTCTTCCCTGGAACTCTGTCGCCCTCCATACATGATACATGAAGCAAACAGTTACAGCATCCGATGGCATGACACTCAGCCGACCACCGTCCCGTGAAATCATGCCTCATGATCCAGTGACTCCCCTCGCCGCCATTCCTCTTCCTTTGTCACTATCCCCTGTCGCGTCCTTGATTTCCGCTCTTGAATCACGCTTTTTATCAGACTCATGTCTCGCTGACTTTCTTGTTACCCCCGCTGTCCTCAAGACTGGTCCTTATTTTGTTGTTTCGAGGAAAGAAAAATTGATTTCACGGGTGGGCACGTCGTCGTTTGTACCGTGTCGCTTCCCCTTTTCTTTGGATATAATTTGCGGGGATAACGTTGCTTGCCTTTGGGAAGCTGACAGTTATATCTTGCCGAAAGAGAATTGCCAATGATCGAAGGGAGTAAAGAAATAGAACGCGTGTATACGAGGCTATCGATTCAGTACTGTTCGCGAGAAAGTGCGTGAGAACTTTTGGGCTGAAATTTTCAGATCCCCGAATTATGTATTGCATATGCATAGATCTTGTATAGGTTTGCTTAGGTGCGACTGGAGTGTTGGGTTAGGATACCGAAATTCGTTGCTTCTACTATTTTCAAGATTTTCACCCCCTAAGCCTTTTAGAGATCAATTTTTGTCCGTTCGGTGTATTGGGTGTATTTAAATGACAAAACTTTGCGAATTGTTAAAACAATGCTTCGTACGAAACCGGTATCGGAAGTTGCAGCACGAACGGAAAGAAGATTTTGTGGCATAGAACGGAATAGTAAAAAGAAAATGAAGATATATTTCTCGCTCAGTATAAAACAAACGCACGAATTTATCGTTCTCTGCTCCAAATGACACAGTAAAAAAAAGTGTTCACATCTGTTTAAACATTTGTCTAAATCCATAAAAATACAGAGTATTAGTATCACGGTGAAACTAAGAAAACGATCATTCATATAGAATTGTGTAATTATTCACATGTATACAGGACGCGAGTGAAACGAGTTTTCGCAACTTTAAAGACTCGTTAGATCGGCATACGTCCGCTGCGCAGGCCAGAGAATTCCGTGGCACCATAAACACAGTTTCCAAGTTCCTATCACAGACGGAAGCGCGAAAATTAAAGTGCTCGGAAACGAGCTGTCAGGGGATTATTGAATCGTTCGTTGAAAATGACTGGAAGTTATACTCGAGGTGAGTCGTAACTCAATTTCCTGTTTGGACATACGCGATCTCCCTGCGGCCGTTCCTCGTTCAGAATTTCGAGAGGCAAACCGAGTGACGAACGTTTCCAAATTTTACCTTGGATTTGATCGATTCTTCCTAATGAACGGAAAACGTACAGCGAGGGGGGGGGGGGGGGGGGGGGGTATTAAAGAGAATCGGAAATGTGGAACTTAAAATGACTCTATTTTTCGACAATTTTTTTGTCAATTTCTAATGAATCAGGCCACATATCTGTAATAATCTATAAATTATAATATAATCTATGAATGATGCAGTAATACTTCTTTGGAAGAATCATTTTGAGTCATTCCTCTCGAAAACAAAGCCTCGTACGCAAAAATTGTATTCCCCACTTTTTGTCTTACAATTTCCTATAGATTGTTAAATGATACCCTGCATTACTCGTAGGGTATAATAGTTTATACTCAGCTATCATTCTAAGCAAGGGGGAGTTCTTGCCATTTTTAGTTTGACCTACAGACTATCATTTTGAAATGTTACAAAACTATACAAGATCCAAAACACAAAACATTAAAGTTAAGTGGAATAAATAAGGGTTCCTTAAATTATTAACCGCGACATCTCCCGTCTGTATCGGATGTATCAAAATTTCTTGTGACTCGCTCATTAACGAATTCCTTCTACTGTATCAACGCGTTGAAATAATGATTTACACAACATGCACAATAGTAAGCGAACTGGAAGGTATCTTCGATCCAATGTACATACAAAAACGACATTACGAAACGGGGAGATCCACCCGAGCTGTTGGCACTTTGTTAAGAAGACGAACCCGTTGCCCCGTGTATCTTGTAGCAGCGTTAAAGCGACTAGGATAAAATTTCCGCGAAGGAATTGTGCACGTCCGGGTAGCATGACATCTCGAAAAGTCATGTACAATTTTACGGATGAGCACGGAACGGTGAAGGAGCAGGGAACCGGCGGAGACGGAAACAGCGAAACCTGCCAGCTCGCCATGAGATTTCATTGGATTACCTTGCCTCACCGGCGAATTCTCATTGCTTCTGGTAGAATATTCGGCAGAGCCCGGCTCTCGTCGTTTCGGGCGAAATTGTTGGAACTGTTCAAGGTGCGATTTCTTGTGCTATGCGGGTTGCAAAATTGTTTTCGAATTGTTCGAAGATCGGTTGACAGCGGCCCCTGTATCGATAACAGTTGCCGACGGAATGGCATTTCAGTTGAACGAACGACATTTTCCTAACCACTGGCGTCAATTAACTGACAATACATTACGAATTCGATTTGCCCGTTTGGATTTTGAATGGAAAATCATTTAGTTATTAGAATTTTCGCGCAGAAGTTTTCGTAAATACGTGTAATCTTGATTGTTACATTTATTTGTCTCCTTTCAAATAAAACATCTTGATTATACTAACTGCGAAAGGTATATACGTACCTATACGTATCAATAAGTTGTTATATATTTAAAAACTGCTAGATTCGATTTGACTATGCAGAAGGAAACGACGGTAAAATTAAATCGACGTCGCTAATTTCATTTTGAACAACTCTTCAATCCAAGGAAGACAATGATTGTGCGATCTATAAGTTAAATATTAAGTCACTTGTGCCAGGTCAGGGAAAAGCTCAATTAAACACAATAACGTCAATTTGTAAAAGGGGAAACTTGCGACTCGAGAATCGGAGGTATTCGCGAAACTTCCTCGCGTTAAGTTAGCAGTGCCCTCCGGAAGGTTTTCGTTTCAATAGATCAAATGACAATGAAGACCGTTAAGCGTATAATCCGGAACTACTTAGCGCTAACCCTTCCGATTGGATCATACTCTCTTCCAACTTCGCGCCAGTTTACGATAAAGTTCCCTACAGACTTGACAGCTCTGTTCTTTTAATGGGTATTCTTCAACCTGTCGTGAATTGTTTTCTTATCGGCAGAAGGATCGGAATCACGGAGCAAGAGGCTAATATATATCGGATAATTTCAATGTTTCAGTGGATATCGATGCTTCTTATACAGTTCTTATGAAAATATACACTGAGTTTTCATACCCTTTGTAAAACTGTACGTTATTTCATTCAGGTAGGTTCATTATTAACGGCATTATGTTCTCAATAGCTCCGTTTTTGTTGTACGGTTTATTATGCAACGCTATAATAGTTTCATTAGCGTTATCCTCTTCGGCAGCCCCCATTATTACATGCCTCGTCAACTTGCATGCGAATAATTTGTTCGATGCTCTCTTTAGTGTAGCATTTTTAGTACCACCCTCGTTTAACCTTTTTCCCAATAAACTTGTAATTCGTTTATTTTATGTATTTGCTTTTACACAGAAGTACATGGATTGTTAAATATATTGCGTATATCCTAACAGGGGAGACATCTCCTTTAGTTACAATAACATGTATTATTAAGGTAATATTCCTTTAAAGAAATTGTAATCAACTCGCCGTTGGGAGAATTTCGTTGGCAATAATTTTCCGAATGGCTGAAAGTGGAATTTTTCGTAGAAATTTTTAATGTATAAAGGATGGTTGAAAATTTTATTCACTGCTCTGAAATTGACTACAAATTTCGCAAGTATAATATATACAAATTGTATTTATTAGTTACTGTAAATATATTGATTCTCCCAGACTAAGAAGAAACATCTGCGTATTCAGAAATATTTTCATTCCTTCTGACCGCTTCTTGCAATTTATTCATGTTTCGTCCCTAACTATTGTTATGTAACAATCGTGATACGAAGAATATTGATGAATGTATCAACTAAAAGTTTCGCTAACGAATTCTTTGGTTTATATTAACTTCGTTTTATGTTAACAGCATACGGCGATTAAGCGCTATGAACTGTAACTGTTAAATACACAAAAACCAAGGAAGCTGCAAACGAATTCCCCCGTAACTAAGCAAAGTTTCACGTTTTACCGATAAATCCGATCTTTCCCCGTATCTGAATAAAATATGACGAGGGAATCGAAACCAATCGCTTTAAGCTAACTGTCGTTCACTCATGTATCCTTAAACTGGCATTCGCCCCTTTTAGCATTGAATCCCTTTTAATCAAAGACTGGGCATCCCCCGTCTAGAACGTCGGTTTCACCGTAAACGTTTACCTTTGGCGTGCTATTAATACGTGGCTAAATTACCGACCCTTCTTTGGCAGTACATCAAAGTTCGGTCTAGGAGGTATACACGTATAAATATCGAGCGCATCCTGTCGTTGAGCGAATTCGGAATGAAAATCCGGATTCCTTGGCCGGCCAGACACGGCCACGCCGAACTGGCAAAGAGGAGGACCGACAGGGGTGGCGGCGGTGTCTAGACGAGCAAAGATGGTGGTCAATTGTCTTGGCCGTTCGCTTTGATCAGAAATACTTCGCTACGACTCTTGGGATTTCGAGGAGCTTCGTGATTGTGCCCGGCAAAGGAGTATGTCGCCGAACACAGCGGGGAAGAAACGTTCAGATACTCCGTTTCTCGTATTCGCGAAACAATAGGTCGAATTTTAATTAAAGTGCCCCGTTTGACTTACACATTTCAACGGAATCTGCACAGTGGATTGATCCGAATCCTGCGATGCGAAAACATTATGAGCGGGATGGAACGTCAATACGAACTCTTAACTCGCACGGTAAACAGATAGGCAAAATAACTTCAAAATAATGCGTAGAACATTATATCGCAATCCCTCTGAGAACAAAAACGATAAAACTGTACAGTCGAGCTGTACGTAGTTATTTTGAAATTAAATTAAAAGAAATTCGTGCATAATAAATCTCAGATACTCTGGACGATATTTTCTCTTGCAGTGAAACACTGTTAATAACCAATTCGAAATCACAAAATGCATACAAAAAACGACAGTAAAGCATACTAACCACCCAAAGATAAAATAATACATTCGCTATTGACCGGGCTAGTTACTAACGGGTATAAATTAGAGAAGAGGCCTGCATCAAGGTCGGATGAATAGCCAGGGCTGGCAGCGCGATGGCCAAGCCATCAAAAGCATAGGAGTCCTCCATTCAGATCTTTGATGTTCGCTGGTCGCAAATAGGACGGCACTGCAGACACTCATAATCAAAGTTGTCACAGCGGGGAACACGCTAAAGGTTATGGAGCAGAGGGTGTGGATAGAGAAAGGGGAAGATGGTAAACTTAGAAGTCGCGGCGTGTAAAGAGACGGCTGGAGAAAAGATAAGGGGGGGTGGTCACAGCGAAGGGAGAAGCGAACGGAGAACATTGGACCCTGCCTTCAGAGGAGGTAGCGTTGGATGATCATTCAACTGTCAGTTGACAATGAGCGGGCAAGCAAAAATGATAGCGGATAAGAAAAAGCGAGTTGGCAAAAACGTCTATCCGATTTGTTTCCCTTTCAGGAAGCAGCCGAGGAAAAAAGCGACAGGAACGAAAAACGCAGAGAGGGAACACGACCCGCGCTTCGTTAATGTTTAAAAAGTACGATCTTACTCCCTCGGTTCGTGGTCCTTTGGCGCTCGGTTAGATCGGAACGGCCACGTGATTCCTGGATTACAGGGCTCGATCTTGTTTCGGAACGTGCTCGTTGTTCTTTTAAATAAGTTAGTGCCTTGCTCGCACTTTGTAGGAAAGCAGAAGCAATCGCGGCTTATGGAACAAAACTGGCATTGCACTGGCTGCTAATGAATGAATGCTCCTTTGTTTGCCACTGTTTCGTCGAAAACGTTATTGTGCAACGCATTTATAGTATTTCCTAATGACACGGTTAAGCGCGACAGAATTTTGATTAATATGCGTATTACTTTGATGAAATTAACGTCTGTATCG
The DNA here is from genome assembly GCA_948146005.1 of Nomada fucata. Classification (NCBI taxonomy): domain Eukaryota; kingdom Metazoa; phylum Arthropoda; class Insecta; order Hymenoptera; family Apidae; genus Nomada; species Nomada fucata. The sequence continues at coordinate 15,684,662 of OX411275.1, forward strand.
CTTATGACCCGAAATAATGTTACACGAAGAAAAATGTTACACTGGATATTGCTGGCAGCGACGTTTTATTAGTCGGAGAAACAATTAAGTGTGATAAATTAATTATCAATAATCGTTTGCTTTTAAATCGTGCAAAATTTTAACGGTAATTACATTTACAGGTAGTTAATTACGTTATACAGAAGTAATTACTTTTATTCAGTTGAATAAAGCTTGACGATATTATATGTATTTACCGGCACAAAAGTTTAATATCTCTTTGACGTCAGTAACTGTTCTGTACGCGATGTATATAATATATTTACACGCCCGCTCATAAGACATAGGACATTTATAAAAACGCAAAAAAAAATTATTGGAAGCGTTAATATATTTAACAGAGGACAGCCTTTTATTATGTTTTACAGAATTAGCTATGCGTGCAATGGAAAATTATTGAGAACTTTACCAAAATCGTTCGCGATGTTAATTAGATTTTCTTTTCGCCTATGTACATATGCTTCGTGTGACATAAGTAACGTTTCTATTAATTTTATCTTTCTGAAGTTTAATTTCTGAAATATTTTTGCCATTAATATTTTTGCATCCTTTCTATCGTTTACGTTTGACACCTTCAAATTTCCTTCACAATTATTTTCCAGCACTTTAAATATGTTTTTCACTGTTTAAAAGATTTCGACTGCTAAACATACAGCAAAGCTACTAGCATGTTACTAATATCTCTGTCGAAATATATCATGAAAAAAAAGAAACAATGTATATTCTAATAATTGCGGATCATCAAAACTATATATAATCTATTTTATGCAACAAATTTTATTTCTATGTTATGTTCCGGTTGATCGTTAGATACTAATTAAACAACCGGTATATTGATGATGCACATTTATATTTTACGTAGATTTGCAACTGTAGAGTACCTTGCTTATGATTAACGATCAAATTCGAAAGAGTATCGACCCAAGTAATCGATGACTAATCGATAATCATCATATGACATTAGCAACTAATTCGAGGCCCTCGGGTTTTGAACAATTTCCGCCCAACGTAATCTATAAGAAAACGCGAAAATACCAAACTCGGGAAAACAATTTCCACCGCGTCTCATTCGTACCTTCATCGTCTTTCAAGAAGCAGAGAAAGCACGATTTCTCCCGGCAATTGCAAAAGGTAAATAAACGAGCTCTAACAATTAACTCTAACAGTATTTACGCTGCAACGCCCGAAGTAGATTTCACGTTCACAAACTGCATCCTTAACCATATCAATCAACCTCTACTGCACGCCTAACACCAAAACCCCAAACTTCATTATCACCACTAAAACCCCACAGCTCTACCCTTGCAAATCCCTTCATACCTTAACACCGCGTACACCACTTCCAAACATCGTCGCCCAACATCGAATTAACCCTTCCAAATCTAATGCAAATCTAACCCGAGACTGCAGATTCCTCCCGCGACGTTATCGTTCTACGATGCGGAAAAAGGGTTCGCGCACCCGATAGCCGGCGCAGGTGGAAGGCCGGGGACCACGATAAAGCAGCCGGAGGTGGTGCGGGGAAGACAAAGCAGCCGAAAACGTTATCGCCTCCAGGATACCGAGATGGGGCTGAATGGTAGGGGTGAAATAGGGGGCAGAAGATCGCGCGCACGCCGGACTGTTTGGACGTATGCTGGATTTCCCTATCGGGCCGTACGTTTCGAATCATCCCCCTGCTTTCTCCTGACTCGCAACCAGCCACGTTCGTAACGTTCCCTTTTCCGGTTCGCTCTTCTAGCGGCGGCTGCCCCGGTCCCCTAAGGGGAACTGCATCCATTAAATGCACGGGGACGAGATCTGGCGCGGTGTGCGCGGAATTTGTATGAATAGGGAGAAGTTGCGGATTTGAATTGATGAATAGCCACCTGTACCAGGAAGCGTATTGAATATTATAGAAGTGACTACTGCCCGTAGGGACCTTCGATTCTTCCGCGTACTCGCTCCCTACCTTTTCTTCTTTCTCTCTTTCTCTCTACCCCCTCTCTCTCTCTCTCTCTCTCACACCCTTGTCCCTTTCCCTTCTATCTCTAGGTATGCGACGTGCCCGCGGAGTTCGATTATGTGCCGACAAAGTTGAGATATCCTTTTACACGCGCCGGACCTTTCGAGGGATCGAGCGGGCAGCTTTGGCGATCGGCAGGTTTCGAGAACGTGGTTACGGGGGGGGGGGGGCATGTGCACAGAGGATTTTCGTTTGCATTTCTCATTACTCTGATGTCACTGCGCAGCTGTACGATGAACTTTGCAGGAGTTTCGTTTTATATCGCGATTGATAACATTGGACATCAGGTGGTAAGCCGAGGTGCTATTATGAACGCGACACAGCGAGGAACGAGAGTACTTGCAATTAGTTGTCCGTTGCTTGAAAGAAAATTTGTATCGTACTGTCTCTGTATAACCGTGGTACCGACTTCAGCGACTCGTAGTTCAGCGACTAATCGACGGAATGAAAATATTACTGCTCGGACAAATGTTCAGGTGGCTCGATTAATCCAAATGCAGGAGATAATTTAATGTTCGTATTACTGGTTAATATAATTGGGGACATGTTATCTTGTAAATATCGAAACAAATGCGCGAAACGACGTAACTTCCAGCAATCTCAATTAAATATATTACCGAAGTATGCCGGGCTACTGTATCGCTTCAATATTTCACCGCCTATCGGCAAAAACGTTGCGGAAATATCGGACGAACGATCTGACGTATTCACTCGTTTGCATGCTCGAGCAACTTCTCGTTTTTCGTGACAAACGTGCGCCACGCAGAAGTTCCCCCGCCGTTCGTGGGAGACTGATACATAGGGAGGGTACAGCTATCGTGTCTCCAGACCGAGGACAATGGGGCTCAAATGAAGATACACACTTCAATAGAAAGCCACTGTATGATCACAGCGAACGCATTAGCGCCGGACAGCTTCTGAAAACACTCGCACGCCGGACAATAACTCCCTATATCCTCAAATACCGCGTTACAATAGAAATGAAACACGAGCCGCTCCGTGCGTCCTTATAATTTTGATTGGACACTTCGTTTTGTTCCGAAGCTGGGCAGGTGGTCTTTTTGTTGGCGGTGGCTCGGTCACGCTCCATTTCCTTCCCCATCCCCATCATCCCACGGGTTTTCCCCGTTAAAGACGCACTTAACGTAACGCTCGTCGGGGTCGAGGAACGGGCAGCGATGTTCAAGGGAATCTTAGCACGAGTATTATCTACCTTTTGTCCCCTACCGCATCTCGGATCGCGCGAGAAATGCATAAAAAGATGAATCCGTTGCTTCACGTTCGCTGTTTCGTAGGTGTCGAAGCAGACAGAATCATTAGCGCCGCTGGAACCGCGTTGACGGATCCAGGTAAATGAAGCGCATTCTAATTCCGGATTAAGGTTTCTAGCTACCAATCTTCCGATGGATTCGACGTTTAAGACGGGGCGGCGTCGCGTCGCGGGTAAGAGCGGAGCAGCATTGTTATCGAAGGTGCTTTCAAATTAAGAGCCACGGCGACAAGTAATTGCCCGTAGTCGGGCGACCCGAACATTAAACTGATTGACATTGCCGTCGTAATATTCGAGAGCGCGGAGATTGAATCGCAACACCATCTTCGATTTGCCAGGGGGGGGGGGGAAGCATTGTCCGCCGTGGCTTTCAAAGCATTACGAACAGTCTCGTGTCAGGTGAACGAATGTAAACCGTGAATTGTTCATTCGTTAGACCGTTCGATAAATTTCGAGTTGGCCTCATTTCGCAGCGAATATGTCAGACGAACATTTGCCTGGCGGACGTTCATTTCGATTGTTCGCGAATTGTTCCTACTTCTCGCTGGTAACAGAAAAATTTGAAAACAAGAACGAACGGAATCGACTGACGAATGAACAGCACGGTGCGCTTCCGGCGTATTTTAGTTTTCGATATTAATCACAGTCTCCACGCTGTCGGGTCTGTCCGGAATTACTTCTGTCGTATACTTCGTACACCCCGCGTGTAATAAAGCTCGTGACTCTTCGAGCTTCTGGAATGCAAGCTTCGTAACCACGGTCTAGACGAGTCACCGGTTTCGATACAGAGCAGGTAACAGACCTTTCAAGTAATCCGATAAACATCCGATAAACAGCGAGATTTGTGATATTTAAGAAACGAAACTCAAAATGTGTCAAACTGAAGCTCGATAACTTAGGAAAAGTTCGCCGCACTTTATCGTTCAACGTTAAAGCGTTCACGGTGCTCGGCTGTGAATTCGGGCGGTGCGTATAAACAGTTACACGCCGTTCGATCTCGAAGTAAAGCAAGTTTGACATATTGCGTTCAACTATTCGAATCAATCGAATAGATAGACCTCGTCCAATGATATTTGGACGATCGAAACAGCCCATCAGTTCGAGTCACCCGGCTTAGTTTGAATATTTAAGCTGAGTTCAGCTTAGCCCGTTTTATATAACGTTCCTTGGACACGTGTACCTGTCAACCTTTCAAGCCAGGAATACGAACGTCAAGGGGAATCGAGTGCGAAAATCCGCAGTCGTCGACGACGACAGCGATGGCCTCGACATTGGCGTAACAGGCCATTACAGTGAGCAACGTTATCGGCTGGGTTGCTTCTTTCGCCGCAGCGGGGGGTCAGCAATTTGCGATACAATTTAAAGAAGATAGCCCCCGTGTATCCTTCCACCATTTCTTTTGGCGTGTCCCCGTCTACCCGGTCGGTGTACTTTACATTTCGTGCCTGTAATGGCGAAACTTTTCCTTAACGACCACGCGTCTGTCTGAATTATGCAACGCGAGTGCTAACAATTGTCCCTTTTTGTCCTCCTTTTTCCTCCTGCCGTCTGTTGGGTCTACGTGACCGTGGTTGATTGGCCAGCCTCCCCGTGTTGTTTTCCCCCGTCGAAACGAAGACGAAACGGCATCGAAATCTATTTACCAGACGGGGGTAGATTAAAGGTAATCTGCGTGATAAGGTAGTCTGCCGGGAAGAGCTATGGCCAGGTGCTCCGATTCATAGAAAATCAGGATTATTTTAGTGGCGAGAGGGTTAATACGGTTACGTACTTGCAGAGGTGATTGTGTGACAAGGGGTTGCAATGTCAGATAAAATATGCAGGTAGTTGAGACGAACTGTGTATGTATAGCTGACCGTACGTCAATAACAATTATAATCTGTACATATTTGCCTTTATCGTTTGACCACTGTTGAGTCAACCTGCGTGACTAACATTGAGTCAAAGCCATTAAATCTCGATAAGTACTTATGTGTAATATGATATTCGTACACATCCGGTGAAAAATAATCGGACACCTGCCAGTAACGAAACGAATGCGCAGCAATTCTTCGCACCATTCAAATGTTACAATAAAATGGCTAATAACGCGGACTTATAAAGTGCCGATATTTTTTCGATATTTTTTTCCCGCAGCTAAATTCATTCGACGCTTTTCACCAGTGAAATTTATATACAATTGAAAAGTATACGCGTTTCGACGCAAATTCGCGGAGCCGTGCGCGCGCTTGAATAAGGACAGATTAAATTTATTTTCTGCTTGGAGATTAGCGCGAATTCTATCGTGGGAAACTAATTGCAAGCGATTTTATTTTACCTTTGCCGAATTGTTGAGAACGTTCGGAATTCAAATCGGTTTGTCGTTTTCCGAACAAACAGAGATGCAAATGATTTATTTGGCGTTTACACGGTCCGGCGCGCTATCGAATTGGCGCATAAAATCATAAAATGGGATGAAGCCGTAATTGCTCGTTCCAACTAACTTTGCTGCGAATTCAGATGCAAATTAAATACGGCAACGTAATATTTCCCCCACTCCCCCCCCCCCCCCCAATCACCGTTTTGCAGGTACTTCGTTCTCGTCGTTGCGGCGGTAAATAACCTTAGCGGTTACGATTGTGTAACACCGATTTAAAAAAAATTTATAAGTCCAGCCACTTCCGCGGAAACTTCTGAATTTCATTGGGTCGTCGTACTGTGGAAAACGGAGATCGAATTACTATCGGTTAAGGAATTCAATCTTGAAGCACTTCTTGTAACAGTGGAGCGCCTGCACCGAGACAGCGTGATTGGAAAGTTTCCTACAAAGAGTAACGAAATGACAAGATCGGAAAAATATTAACTGTCCGCAGTGAATTTCACTTGGGAGTTCTTCTTTCGTAATACTTACGCATATGCGTATACCGGATGCGTGTGCGGATCCGTAACAATTTAAAATTTAAATAAATGTTACGTATTTCTATGCAGATATTCGATTCAATCGATAGAGTACTATCGGGTTTATTATTTGTGTTATTTAAAACGTGGTCTGGCGTTCCGACATCAATTTTTCAATAAACTAGGAATACCATTCGCGTTTCGATTTGTAAACAAATGTAGGCAACACCGTTTGTTTTCTTTTACGAAACTGCAGATAAGATTTAAAAACATTTACGTATACATCATTCAAGTTCGCGAGGGAACAGTAACGCGTAAAGCATCGCGCAAAATACTTACCATATGCATTGAATTTCGTGAAAACAATTCGGGATATTTGAACCGATACGAATTTCATATTCAGTAGAACGCGCATGCATACCGTGACAGTTCACATATATGAATTTTGATATTATTACATCATTGCCAATTCAACTGATTGCGAACGTTTCTCTATGCCACATTTTTTTGTACCACCTTCGATTCGGAGTATCTCCACGATATGGCCGATAGCCCAAGAGGCTATTGGTAATTCTGTAGCGAAGCAATACCTGCAAAACTTTATAAATGGCGTACAAGTAAATTTTCAAACCAACGAGAGACCCTTCGACTTTCTTATTGTCACAGTTTTTCTGTGACGTTGTTCGCCAAATGGACTTCTAATTCCACGTTGTTTTGTCTCCAATGGCAATTGACGTGTCATAAACCTCCAATGCAACGCTGGTTACTCCAGAAGTTTACTTTACGGTCAGTCTGGAACGATCGCCTTAACGACTGTTTGTCGTTTCGTACAATAGTCGCGAAGATAAATCATCCGTGGTACAGCGAGCTATAAATACAATATGTCGGGTAAAGATGTAACTTGCAATTCGTGTGCGACTGTTACAAAATTGATCTACATACACAGTTGCAAGGGGCATGCGTAAAAATCGAAATAAAATTAAACTCGTGAGAATGCAGGAAAATCCCAATTAACTGGCTCGAGATTATCAGCGACCTCGAATTTACTACTTGCACGAAACTACGTATCTACGTATAATGTAGTTGCAAGAAAGCAATTGCACGAAAGATGGCGTAATGGTTAGCCCATATGTTTTTGTGTTTGTTGAATCGTTTCAATGACTTATAAATAGTTTCTACCTTATTGAGTTTGAACGTGTTCCCGTTAAACTGTTAGGCTGTCCTAGAAATCAAGCACGGTACTGTGCAGCCTAACAATAATTTGATGTTAGAGCTTCGTGTACTATCAATTTTGCATTTACGTTTATTATCACCGTATTCTTCTTTGAAGAGTAGCGATTTGTTTTCTATTAACAACGATTTGTTGCCGGTACACCTTATCCGACAATCAGAAGTAATAGAAACGAGGCAGAGTCGTTCTAATTTTTATTCTGTCCGCAAGAAATATGCGAAATATGCACGAAATATCAATCATGCGATCGATAAAGACACAATTACCGAGCGCACAGTGGAAAATCAGTGTTCACAAGTGTTCCAAAAGGACAGGAGATCCGGTCTTCGGACATTGATAACGAAAAATTCGAAAAAGAATGTCGGAAGTGAACCACGCTCAGCGTTCAGAAAACCTTCCAATGGCCAAAGAAACATTCGAAGATCGAAGATCGAGAAATCTCGACAACTGATAAATACGACGCCCGAAATCCGCAACTCATTTCCGTACAATTTCACATAATGACTTATAACGTGACCAGTTTCTTTCGTTCCGTATTTCCAATCCGCTCACACTTCTCGAGCAATGCTTCTCAAACAAGTTCCTCGTCCTGCATTCCGTGCAACCGCGACGAAACTGTTTCGCACGAAGGTCCAGCAAGGTTTGGATTACGCGCAACCAAATAGCCAAAACCAATACGTGCAAGAGGCTTGGACCGCAAATAAGGCTGCGACGCCGTATCAAGCGACGGCCAACCGGTGTGTTTCCAGGTGTTAAATGGAGAAACATGGAGGTGCCTTATGTCCATGGCACTTACCGGGCCCTCACGCGAACGATAATATATTTCCCATCGAAGTAAACCCCCTGGTTACCTATTCGCCTAGTGAGTCACGCGCGACCGTGTAGCCTTAATTCGGGCTGCGCCTAAAACAACACTGTACTATCTAATGGAGAACAGGGCACTGCGGTTGTATGCTAACGTGAGTCGTCGTGTCCGCCACTCAAATGGCTCGATCTCGATGATATCCATCGGCAAACAGGCAAGGGGCCTAGGCCCGACAGCGCCCGATATTTATCGTGAGGATATTCGTGGCTCATTCGAGTTGCTGCGGACCGCATATGAATAAAATTACGATTATGCAAATATAAGTGTAATTCATTTAACGTGCCATTGCATTTTTTTTCCTGCGCTTCGTAGATGCACGTATAGATTTTAATCGGAGCGGAATGGTGGCGCGTGCACAGTTTTTCGAGAAACTCCGGTTGGATCGTTGAATTCTGACGCATTGACAAGAGCAAGACACGCGGGTCTTCCCTTAGTCGGGACAGATATTGGTCAGAAAAACGGAGTTTACGGTCCTGAGGGACAGAAACCGTGTTTGATTATGTCCCCCGTCAAATGGAGGATATAAATATGCCCGCAAGGAAGATCATCGTCGCCGACATCGTCACTGTCGGTTCGCAGTTCGATTTGCGCTCTCGTCCACCCTGAAACTCTGTTGCGTTCCGCGAAAGTTGTATCCGGACGTTGTAAAGGATCAAGCCGCGGATAGATTCGATTATCAACTACAATCGGTCTCATCCTTTCATTATGGGAATCGAACATTATTTGACTGCAGAAAATGAAATATCCAAATCGATCCAGGTGTGCATCTTATTTCGTCAGTGACCGGCCCCCGCAAAGCTTCAGCGGCGCTCGCGAAAGCGATAAATGTTGAAAACTGATGACCTATAGCAACGACATTCTCATTAAGCTCCCTTGTTTCCAATTTTTCCCACCCTATACTCTCCTCCCGCTTATTTTCTTGCTCGCAGTTGTTCTTGTCTGCAAGACGTCGCGTCGGTAACTCTTGTTTAAGGTTTCTGGTTAATTAACTCTGCCCCCCCCCCCCCTCTATCTGGCATAAAACGACACGTTCGTTTTAGCTACACGTTCGGTAAACTTGCATTGAACGGACGGGATACGTGGTTTTGATTTTTCGAGGAAAGTAGATTCCGCAAACGCGGCGGAAACAATTACACGGCGTTACGTTTCGCTTAATTAACTTTCACTTCGTCGCAGCCTCTTATTACTTTCCGGTATCTTCCCAAATCAGTGCGTTGCAATTGATCTTTCGAGAATTCGACTTTGCGCGTGCATTCCATTTGACCATGACACGTCAAATTAAAGGTCATGAAATGAACGTAATTTGTAGCCTGTAGTGCGTCAAAATATGTTTACTTGGAATATCATTTCGGTAATAATTTTGAACCGAACCGTACGAACGTCAACGAAAAGAATGTACGCGCATATAGCAACGCGGGCATAGCTTTCGCAGTCGCTGTAAAACTCATTTCAGAATCCTCTAATAAGCAGCACACGTTGTTCTTATATCGCATATTTACGTTAATTATTTTTCGGAACGAGCGTATCAACGTATGCACCCAGACAGGGCAATTCCAATTCCCTATTGTTCCACTTCCATTCTCATTCACCTGCTGCGCTCATTCCGTACTCATTTTATTTCCACCCGCTGCCCGGCGCGTCAATCAAACTATTGTATCGTAAAAGCAGCCGGCAGATTACAGGTTGATGTATAGTCGGTTAATTAGCTTTGCGCGTACAGTCTCTGAATAATTTGCCTTCTCGCCAGAGTGGGAACAGGATCCTGCATGGCGGGGGTCAGATTGCCGAATGAATGCATATCCTTCGTCGAACCTGTCAACATCAGTTTTTTTGCCTCCTTAATGCCCATGGACCTCGGATACGAGAAAATGAATAGAGTTTAGTAGCAACCATAACCGTAACAGACAGTTGAAGTCGGTAATTTTCTCAGGCAGCAATTTTCCTGGGAAAAAATTGCTTGTTCCCTTTAAGGTGCCCCTACAATTCTTTTTAATATTTCCTCCCTAATTTTGAGAAAAATGGAAAGTATATATTTAAGTTACAAATGACAGCTGCCGATTGAAAATTACTATTCGTATATGTATTAAAAGGGTCGCTGTAAACGCAAAAAAGAAGATTCTCGGTATTCTTAACCATGGACATGGAATATCTCTTGGGTCCCAAAAAGTCCCGCGTTCTAACGAACACGAATATTCATGAGTGGCCAAACCAGGGATATCTTCCGGCGAAGGGTCTGCGTTAACTCACGCGGCACTTACCCCAGAGCCATTTCACTTTTCAGGCGATTCTTGTGCTCGCGATAGCGTATTTGCGATGTACGAGATGTGTTTAGAAGTTGCTGAATATACATTGAGCTAATGAGCATTATTCACATTTCTTTGCGCGCCCGACGGAAAAGGAAATGGACATTTATCCCGTGTTTCGCGTTAGGCTTACAGAGAGGAGGAATCTGTTAACAACTTGGATAGCTCAATTGGTCAGAGCAGTAACTCAGTCGTCCAGCAAATGAACTCGAATTGGAATTCTGAACCAGCAGACCGTGTAGTCCAGTTCCATTTCCCCCCACAGATTAACTCGAAAGGCTGGAACGGGTTGAACTTTAAAGATAAAAGATGGTCAAAAGCATGTAAAAATTCGATACAAACAAGCATTCCAGCACTCGAAACGTTTCGCGCATGTTGTACGCAGGACACTCAACTCGCCGAGAAGAACCATCATACTTTTAGCACCTCAGCCATGCAAGGAAGATCCAACGACAAAGACGAGTATAATTGGTCATAACTAATACTTTTAGTTATTCAGTTTTACACTGCATTGCAATGTTGAGTCTTACACTTATCGTGAAGGGGTTGTTTGGTGGTAAGTGATACTACAGATACATACAATAGAATGTACGCGACTACTTAATGTCCAATCTAAAAATTATTAGGGGAAGCACGTACTATTTTCAAGCAGGGCTAATCTATCGGATGCCTAATATCATTTCTAAATCCAACTTGTGCCTTACGCTGACAATAAACGCATTACGCGCTCCCATGCATGCGCATATACATACGTAGAATTCAAAACTCGTCCCGCAATGACCCCCGTACTCGGTTAACGAAATATTCGCGACTTAACTTCACAACGTAGCCCCGCCCGACGAATAACAGATATCCCTATCTACCGCTTCGTATCGGTGAAACTACAAAATCATTGCGGACCCTATGCCCCACACATTCACACCAACGAACTGGTCTCGTACAAGCCGATTCTGACTTCATTTCCCAGTTGGAAAATAGCGCATCGCGCTGGGACAGTACCCCGGCGCTGCGTGAGATGATTAGATCGCAGTGTACGCCGCGTATAAATTCTGCCCCAACATTACTGCAGATTGTATGTGCTCGCCCCGTGGTCCGGGATGGGAACGAGAGACATCGGTATGCCACGATTCGATGCGCCCTACTCATATAATTTGGAACAGGCGAGGGCTGGATGGGTACACTCACGGTGAAGCCTTGCAAAACAAGGAAATCGAGGAAACTCAGCGGTGAAACCCTCGTGACCTGCGGCTGGCACGGTATTGTTGCCGCGCCGGTTCTCGAACGGCTGTGGAACTGTGCCGATGGCGCAGCATTGCCCTCCGCTTTCAATTCAATATGCATTGTTATCGAAGACGTAAAGGTACGACATCGCATTGTCTCTCAGGATTAGTTACAGTTGTGACATAATTAATTGTCTACGCTCTCGCTCTCTCGCGCACTCTCGCACTCTCACTCTCTCGCTCCTTCGCCCGAACCTCCTGAGGAATAGATGCCCTGTTGTGCTACGAATCCTCCCTGCGCGAAAGGGATCTTTGTCCGAGCGATGTGCCAGCCGTGTCAGCGTTGGTTTAGAACAAGACGCTGTTAGTATCCGAAATTTATTGTAGCAACATGGGGAAACGGAAGCGGTGTTGGAAATCGGTTCGGGTTGCCGTGCACTGACTGTCTAACAAGAGCGTGGCCAACATCAATTTATTACCTAGGTAGTGACGCGTGATCACGATCAGATGATCATTCGTATTTTATCTCGCTTGGATATTTGTGAAATATGTCGCTTTTAAATGTTGCAGGTAGAATGCCGAATAAATCCGGCGATCTGTTGGAACAGTAGCATGCGAACGTAACGCGTGACTTACACTGATTGCCTGCTGAAGAATTTTGCAGATAATTGTTTAGTCTCTGGATAATAGAAGTACCGTTTGCCTGTTAGTGAAAGTTCAATACAGGGACCGAGACGTATCAGTGGCTGAAGGTTTCCACAACGAAAGGATATTTGCACGGTACAAGTTATTCTTAACGGAAAACGGGAAATTGATTTACACTGATTGGATTTTGAGCCCTCCGTATGCGCGTAGCTGAAGAATCGTCGTGGACGTCTTGACACTATTGAGTTGAATATATAATTGTATGTATAAGTAATGGTTTTCGTATAACATTTTTGTCAAGTTTTTTAATATTATAAGAAAAAATATAATTGCGCCACATTGTTACATTCTCTGTCTTGGATGATGCCTTTAATGAACATCGTTAAACTGTGATTTGAAAAATGCTCCTGTCACTGTTCCAAAATGAGCATTCGCACACTTCTGGTTCGAATATGAATTAAACAAAAATAAACTAACGAAGAAAACGTTCGTTAACAGTTCGAAGCAACCTAAAAATGCCGCGCGATTGTTTTTCCTTTTTTCAGATAGATACATTTCTTGCACGTTCGGGTTTGCTACTCTTCTGCATAGCGAGCAAAGAAAACTAATTAATACAATCGAATTTATTTAACAGTGATGAGCCACTAACTATCGAAACCCAAATGATAAACCGTGATCAACCCTAACAGGGGACGCCGCTATTTAAAAGTATTGCACATATCGCGATACAAAAACGTACTGATCTTCCGCTGGCATAATTTTGGACATCTCTAAGTTCCTCTATATTCTAAACATAATAACGTTTCGCGGCGAAAGAAGCAAATGGTCCTCCCTTTGAACTATTTCCAAACATTAAACGAGCAACTGTTTCACAACTCTGTATAACATCGACCCGAAAAAAATAACGATCTAATTACCATTTATTTCCGCGTCACGACGAACGTCCATCCTAAGAATGAAAAGAAGGCAGCGTGCTTTAAAAATAAAAACGAACAAAATCCTGCTGATATAGTTGGCATCAAGTTCCCGCAATCCAATGAAAATCTAAAAAAGAGGGAGAAACAAAAAGCCGACCAGCACGCTAATAAAGAACAATACACTCGGCGTTACGGATCATCCACTTTCATTCTCCGTCGATATTTTTTTCACGATTCAACGTCGGGAACTAGCCAATCCATTATGCCGGTCAATTTATCGGGCGAATGAAAAATCGTAAACGCGGCCGGCCGGTCGACGAGCGGCGTCCGAAAGATAGAGGAGCTGTCGTCGGGGGATGAACGATCGTCGGTCAATATTTCGCCGTGAAAATAATACGCGGGGGCGGTGCGCGAAACTCGCGATACCAGCGTAACGGTCCTAACGGATTGTTCGCTGCGACCGACACCTCAATTTCCGTCGGCCGATACCGCCAATAATCCGCGAGGAAAGTGGTTTCGCAGACCGGCTCGAGGAGGAATCAACGATTTGATCGTTCGCATAGGAATAGAGTCTAATGAAAACGGACGAAGACGGACGGAGGCAGCGGAGAAAAAGGAAAAATGAATCGGAAGTGGGGGGAGAGCCATGGGAATCTTTCTGGTGTAAGTTTCTTATTCGTTCGAGGAGCCTGCTCGTTTCTGGTGGCACGAGTGTGGTCGGGGGTTCTTCGAGGGACCAGCGGAAACGGGGTAACAGGGGGAGAGGGGCTGGTTAAGGGGGTAGAAAAGCAGGATTAGTGGATAGAGAAGGATGAAAATGCAGGGAGAGAGCATCGATATCGAGGGAGAGCCGGGTCAACAGCTACAAATCGAATTAACGATTAGCCCGCTGCGTGATTGGACCTTATGGACAATGCGTGTGCGTTGAGACTTTTTTCGCGGGGAGAGTTGTGTGTTTGTGTTTACTTGGATACTGTGCTTCTTTCTTATTCTTTTTTTCTTTATTTGTCCGTTTTAAGCGGGATAGAGGATCGGATAAGGGAGAGGGGGGTATGATTGTTCGAGGGTCGCGAGCATTAATTGATTAAGTAGATCGATGTAGGTACACCTGTAGGTGTGTAGGTGTGTATGTATTGATCATCTGGGAAAGTAAAGAACTGGGGGATCATACATGCGGATAATTAAAAATTATGCTTCACTGAGAAATGTGTTGCCATTGCAATGTAAACTGCCATATTTTTTGTTAGTACATAAAAGCAGGGTACTTCACTGTTTACACTGTATTTCCTATTTATCTAGGGAGCTGATCAGTTTCAACAGGGTATAAACATAATTAATTTTTGTTCCCCCGTAATGGTCGCATGTATGACTTGTGAAGAAATAACTGAAGGCCACGAGTGTGCCAATACTTCTTAAAACTACGGCATGTGAATTCGCGTAATATGCTTTTAATATGTTATCAAGTAAAGAAACACAAGCGTGTGCGTATAAATTTCATTACACATTTATCCACAGATGTATTCGTTTTTGAATAAAAACGAGCGCGATGAGTCACAGAAGAACCGAAGACCGCATATGAGGGTGAAGGTACTTTTGTTTGACAATAAATTGTAAATAAGCTACCTCCTTATCGTGCAAAAAATTCAAAATCGGTGAATTATGAGAAATAATTGTATTTTTCCACAATTCTCTTTATATTTTCAATGGTACTGGTATCTGGCTTTGAGTGGCCACAATATTTCGAAGCAACCTCTTGAAAAGGTCATATTTATCAAGACTTCTTTTATGCTCTCATTACCGTTCCGACAACTACTTAACGTTTTGCAATGCAAGCCGACCACCACTCTATATCTGTATAGTGATACTTTGTACATCTTTAACTCGCTCGAAAAACTTTTATAGCAAGAAAGAGAGATTATTTCATTTGAAGAAGCAAAAGGGACTCTTATATCTCCAAGGTACTTCCATTTACAAAGGAAAGCGTTACGTAATTACTTTCATTGCACTGCATATTCTTTTGTTCCAGAAATTCTATCGAATTGTGTGCTGACAAAGTAGAATAATGATTCCAGGGCTGACAATAAATGCAATACATTATACGCAGTACAATAGATATGGATGCAGAAAGTTGAGATGCCAATTTTAGTCATTCAGAGGGGTAAAGAAAGAAGGAACAAAAATTGTCGACCGTTTCGTTGGGATAATGTAATTCTTTTGTATTAAACCTATCTTTCGATTGCGTTATTCTTTGTCAGCGCACTCACAAGGTCTTTCGTGCGAACAATAGAACGAAATAATTGGCAATAATTTCAATTTTTTACTTCGCAAGCAACATTAAGCCAATCCGCGTCGAACACGCCATACAAATACAACAGTATAAAAATTTCTGTACGGTTCTCAGCTCGCGAATTGACTGTTGATCAAAAGCACGATGACCGCTGCGCTCTACGCAAACTAATGCCATGAGGGCCAGTTATATTTAGATGGTGTAAGGTGATGAGAATTGGTTTCACTCGATAAATAGTCGTATATTCACATGTTAATGTACAAAATGATAATTAGCTATGACTACTCAAGGATAATGGAAAACTGCTCGCAAGGTGGTGTAAAGACCTTAAAGGTGTTGCACAATTTTGAAAGTGTCGATGATACTTTAAGTTCATGTAGCGAGTCTTAAGATGATGATATCGTAAGGTGATGTTGATGTAACTATTGATGATGTGACAGGACTTGACGATCTAGTCGTACTGCCGACTCTTACTTAAGTTCGCTTTAACGAAGACTCGCAGAACCTGGGGATGAGCGTGTTGTTGTTGGTAATATGCTGATTGGTTAGGTCAAAGAGTTTGTTCATGTAAAACGGTGACTTTGTAAATGATATTGGGATATTGTAAAGCCATAAAACGCTGTGACTTTCAATAAAACCTGCTAATCCAAAAAAAGGCGATGCACGAATTTATAGATATATAGCTTGCAGCTGTGGAATATAGCAAGTATACCCAGAACGTAAATAATTATATTTTAAGGAACTCGATTGCTTTATGAATCTACTGTTTGGGCCCGAACAATTTCAGAGCGAAATCAGATACGCTGCGCTTCAAGCATAAGCCGTTATTATCCCCTTGCCACGAGTTATTCTTAATAAGATAACTCTTTGTTATTCCTAATTTCGGCATTCATTGTCTTTTAATCAAGTAAAGTGTTCCTCAATTGCAACAATAACTTACCGCTCAAATGGCTATACTAATTAATTCATTTTCGAACGGACACGCAAATCGAACAAAGAAGTTCCCTCGAATGAGATCGAATAGGATTAAAACGATCCACTGGTTCCTTAGTTAATATTGAAAGAGCCTCGACCTAAGAATATAATTGTATACGCCGTAATTAACGGTATCGATCCGCTTGGGGCGACAGCAATACAGACCTCATTGGAAATATGATATTCGTCGAGAAAGGAATTAATTAACAACAAATGTTCACGCTGTATTTAACGACTGTGCATGTCTTCTGATAGGTTTTCCACCACGCAGCGGTGGACAAGCGCGCACCTGTCGTTTCTACGAAACCTAAGGGTGTGTTCTGTTCACGGTTGCGGAGAAGATTCGCGAGGTTCAGTTATATTCCGTTGCCCAAAAATGTGTAACAATTTATATCACTGTTGCCTTGCGCGAGTGTTGAACGGGTTTCCTTCGAACTTCATAGATTTTATTAGTAGCAGTTTCTATCGAAGTCGGCGGCTAATCTGCCTGCTCGCTGTCTGCAACGTTTTACGACGTAACATATTACTACAGATACAGTGAAGTTCGCGATGAAAATAGTCGAAGACAGCAACGAAATTCTTTGTACATTAAATACACACTGACAGACATACGAAAGAAATTTTGAAACTAATACATGCACGTGCACATAGAGTGCATCGCTAACTTCCGCATTAGGTATTTTGCAACACGTTTTGCAACACATGACATTTTGCAATCCGAATAATAATTGCCAACGCGATATTGTTACGTCAGTAACTGTCATCTATTCTGGGATAGATTCATTCCCGTGAAAGCACGACGTGCTTTCGTGTCGCTCGCCTCTCGCGCTTTCTTTCGTCCGGCACCGCGATTCAGCGAAACGGAGCACGCAATTGTGTTTGATGCGCTACTTTTCCCGTGACCGAACAGTGGGCCACAAATGCTCCGCAGTTTATTAACTGTGCGCGTATTAGAATCAAAGTTTAGCGTAACACAGCACACTTGCAAAGGGCGTCTTGCCGTCGAAGCAATTGCCTCGGCCAGCGTATGTTCTTGGGAATTCGAGCAACTAGCGAACAAGGATGGAGTGCGCGTAACAGCGGGAAATCAAAAGGCGATTCGGAACAACTACTGGTGGGAGGGCGATTGAGATCGTTGAAGCTGGCCAAGCAAATGGGTAGAAATAGAATTAGCGAAGGCGTGTGAGACGCGCTCCACCGAATGGCTGATTTCCCAGGGGACGGAAGCTGCCATTTAGACGGGGGCCGAATGTCTGTTCTTGCCGTGGCACAAACTTCGGTTACCACGATCAGCAGCTTGCGGAATACTTTCCGTTAGAGCGTATGAAAGCTGTCACGCGTTACAGACGTCGCGACGTCTCGTTATTATTCACCGAACGACCCGGAACGTCTTCCCTCATTATCCGGAAGTTCATGCATACGCGTTCGAATAATTCGCACCATTTGTCGCTTGTAAGCAGTTCTCGTAGGCGGATTCGAGGCAATTAGCGCGTTCTGTCTTCAACCATGGACGCACCACGACGGATCGGGGGAGTTGCCGTTGCGATTGCGAGACGGGTTCTACAGAGATCTCGTTTAGAAGTGAACGCGTTTTAAAAGAGCCCCCGAAAGCTAATGAATTCACAATAATTTACGGTTCAGCGCCATGAGTCGTAGGATACGAGGAAAGAATTATCGGAGTCGTTCATACGATTAACAAGGAACAGTGTTTCTTCATATTTTACACGATTACCTGTGTGAACAATAAGATGCAAAAGATTGAAAACTAATTCTATTTGCAATATCACTATTAATTGTATTGCTCCATTCGTTTTGCACAATGTGCCACAGCTTGGTTTGAAACACCCTGCACAGTTATATCCTAGTTCTTGAAACGTGTTCTGCATTGTTTAAAAGATTTATATTACTAAACAGTTCATTTTCTTCTGCTAAAAATAATATTAAACATATATCCAGAAATGTATGCAGCAATAAAAGTAAATGTTCTTACTAAGATTTGTTAAAACTGGCAGAGAGTCCTATGATTTTTGAGTGGGGGGTGGGGTTGTACACGCCTATTACTCTATTACCTTAAAGAAATCGCAACGTTTAATTACACTTTCGTACTCGGGGCCCGGTCCCATTGAGCTAGCGTCGAATGCATTGGTCAAGGATCTAGTGATTAGAAGGCTGAATCGATTTAAGTCACAGAAACTCGAATAATAACCAATCCAGGGAGTCCACAGAATCGATTTAAGGCACAGAAACTCTAATAATAACCAATCCAGGGAGTCCACATTGTACATTACTGTTCATTCCTTTTCGTTTTTATTAACATAAATATTATTTATTGCAATTTTAATAATAGAATGTAATTTAAAAATGTTTGCCCCGAAACGTTACAACTTTTCAGAAGTCTCTTTTATCGAATTCCGTCCTCGGAATTAGATTTATTATGCGAAGCGTTGGTCGCATAATTATAGAAGAGGATATTTAACTAATTAGCAAAGACGAGTGCGACGCTCAAATAAAACTCGACTAAGGAAAAACGATCGAGCTGTACTAAATTCGAAACCTAGACTATTTCGGTCGCTAAACCCATGGAAAAATCTAACGCCCTAATTATTATTCAATTTTACACATAAAGCATTTGTTCCTCTGGCGGCACACTTTTGTGCTTTCTTACGAGAACGCGTTTCCTTTCACGATTCGCAATTGGTTCTACAACCACCTGGAGAAATTCTGCACTAAGAGGTAAAGGAGCGACGCTCAGCAAGGACGAATCCATCATTTCGGCATACCTCGATTGTCGATAAAATTTTCTTCCAATTTTTTCGCCACGAAATATTGCAAAAATAAACCACCTGCCAACATGGTATTCTACAATTTCACCGCGTCCTCTACACATTCTTGAAACTCTGTCGAAGTTTGGCGAAACGGGTTCACTCGACTTTCGTCGCCGCCACAGAACGAGTAAATTTCATCAAGGACAAAAATCGGACGCCATTTCGATTACCAATGCTTCAACGAAAGAATACACTCGTATCTCAGTTGCCTCGTGATCGATCACGATCCTGCCCGCTGTAGTAAATGGTCGTTACATCGATCAGTGACGCGATAATTTCTTGGAAGATCGGGAAATCCGCGACAAATCTATCTTTTTGAGGAGATCTTGGATTTTCAAGGCTGGAACGAGGAGCAGTAAGGCGAGATCGCACGAGATAGGGCACGTTCCAGTGAATCGCGCGCGGATTATCGGTCTGATCGATTGGAAACAATAAAACTGTCCAAAATGAGAAACGGGCTTCGGTAAAGGGCCGGGCATTTGTGGAGAGCCTGTTGTGTGATATAACGGAAAATTTATAAAGCAAACGGATGTTCGGTTGAGAAGTGGGATCGTGCGCTTCCTTGTATAAAAATATTTCTATATTATTTCGGAGATGTTACGCGAAACATCAGAGACAGCAGAAAACTGGCAACACCCTTCGTGTATCTTTGATAACACAAGAAGATAAGAACGGAATGAGAATTTGAATGCGTTTTCTTTGCAATTTTATGCGCGCTGAATTGCTATAGAGACGAGTAATTTCGACTACCCATCTGTTCATTAGTAACCGAATCACAATTGAATTGACACTAATCTACGTCTATTTTCAGTAAAATCTGTTTCTATTTTAATTTTCCAATATTACTAACTCGCATTACGATTTGAATTGGCGATACGAGTAGAAAGGTACACTTGAAATTGTAAACATAAACTGTAAATAGATGTAAAAATCTGTCATTCGGTGTACCATCTTGGGGGATAGTTTGTTCAAGTTTCATTTCGAAATGTTATTATATTTATCACGTTAGTAAATTTAAATCTTTACGACGTCAATGTGATTGAAGTATACATAAAAAGGGATAAAACCGACAATATTAGATGATAAGAGCATTTATGGCGAAAATTTATAGCAATTTTTAGTAGTTATCTAAGGCCATAAAAATGACCATCGATACGTTATGGAGAGTAATGGCTCATAAATTATTATATCGTACGTTATTCGTGGTGAACCGTGCTTTCTCGATAATGGATCCTATTAAATTTCATCTGAAATAAACAAATATATATGGAAGCCGACTATCCTTGGGAAAGTGTGGCGCAGTGTCAACGCGAAAGCGTTCAATTTCGGAGCAATGTCAAGCGTGAAATTGATAAATATCGTAAAATTAATCAAATTACTGAATACCGTGCGTGCAAACCCGACATATTGTTTCTTCGCACCAAACAGAAATGATTCGAATAGATTGCTTCTCGTCCAATTAATTCCACAGCATTTAAGTATTTCGTAACAGATAACGACGCACGTACAATGTTCTCACCGTTCGAGCTTTACGAACCCTGAGAGATATAAAAGAAAAAGTGTAAACAAAACTTGAATAGTTTTATCGCGTTCACAAAACTGCGTGAACGAACTTTTCGAAAGATCCACGATTTTTTTCCACCACGGATACTCGAACAAAAATTTGTTGTCGCTACGAAAACATACGTGTCCCTTATTTTCACCCGCTTAATATGTCCACCAAGTTACATCAAACTCGGAGTTCGGTATGTTTCTTTGTTAATATGTCTAACGTCGTGCAACGTTTTGTCATACGACTACTAACTCTGCAACGGGCTATTCATTAAAGAATTCGAATGTATGTACAAATACGCTTCAAAATCGGTAAAGTTCGCGCGAACGTCATTCTTACAAGCTCGTCTTTACGTACAACTGAATCGAGCAGCGAACCATACAAGCGTACTTACCTACAACGTACATACTATTAACTAATTACGAACGTAGCAAGAATACAATGCACCGATTCACACACGGACGAAACGTCGAATTACCATTTCCCAATTACGACACTGGAAATTGAAATTACTGAACCCGCGCGGGGCGTATAAATCTATCATTGTTCGAAAGTATTTCGTTTCTCTGTCACGTCTATCGTTAAACATTGACGCGTGTGCTCCTAAAAACGGAGCGGCTCGTCTTTTCTTCTCCACCATCGACGAATTCAGCCTACTTTCCTTTCAATCGGTTTTCGTTTCTCTTCCTGTTGACTCGCGACCATTCGTAAGGGTCTTGCTCAGCACCAATTTTTCCATAACCAGGTATCGCGACCCATGCAGGTAGACCGCGCGCCAGCCGGCATGCACGTGTGGCGCGACCAGGCTATTTTCTAACGGTGCATAAAAACAGTCAGCGTAAAATAGGAAAAACCCGGACCTCGGTACAGTAAGAAAAGAACTCACCCCATTCCCACTCCTTTCCCTCAAACGTCCCCACCAGCTCTCAAGTAATTTCCAAAACCAATCACAATCAACCATTAATACCCTTTCCTCCCACGTCCACTAATTCATCCACCAATAGCTTGCTGATACCGAAAAACCGAGGTTACATTTTTAGCAACATTCAAGAAGGCAGAGAACAAAAAATAAGATCGCGAGGAGAAGTAACTTAAGAACTCAATTATAACACTACAAATCTAAACTTTGCACATTAATACAAGAAACACGTAGACTTCGAACAGCATATTTATATTCAGTGTAATATTCAAAATAAACGTATATATTTCAAGGTGTATATAGTAACTTACAACTACTTGGCATACTTGAAATTCTTCACACCTCTAACACATAACAAATAATACTAAGCGTGGTCGTAACGAGTCTGGACACACTCGATCTCGAACTGCTACGCAACATTTTGGTCCTTCGAGCCGGATCAGCGTTGGAAAACGAGGTCCGTTTACAACACTATAATAAGCAGAGAAACCAGCTTCACAAACGAAGCATTCGCTCGTCTTGGATTCGGTAGCGTCAGGAGCGCTACATCCAGGACAAGTACACCGACACCACGATCATCAGAATCATTGCTGAAAGGGCGTGATTCACAGCAACGCTAATCAGAGAAGTCAGCTACACAGGAAGTGGAGCATTCTCTGGACTTGGATTCGGTAGCGTCACGAGCGTTACATCCAAGATCAACGCAACAACAGTGCAGTGCGGCCAGAAGCAGCGGTCATCTCAGCGTGCCAGGAAACCTACTCTTCAACGCGGTGAGTCGTACTCGTTCTTGTTTCTGAGTCACATTCCTACATTGCACAAAATCCAAATTCTCTTATCCACGTAACCTCTACCATAATCTCCCATAATGGCACCGAGTCACGAGGATCGCGTCAAAACACTAAGAGTGAAACGGCAGGCATTCAGAATCGAACTCGACGCATTCCAGCATTCATTAGACGATTTTGATGCCGGAAATAATAAACGGGAAATACTCATAGCACAGTTTGAAGAATTACAAATAGAATACGCGGCGTTCGGTAAAACGCAAAGCGAGCTGGACAGTGCGGACGAGACGGGTGAATTATTACGCGACCGATTAATGCTAAAGGGCGTCTATACTACATGCAAGGGTCGCTTGAATGAGATCATAGAAGCCACAAACCCATCGCGAGACACAAACCACGCGCACGACCCGAGTAGCAATTCAACACCGGGAGACGGATTCGACAACGACGTGAAATTGCCACAAATCAACCTTCCCGTGTATGAAGGCGCGTATGAAGACTGGCCCGGTTTCGCAGATCAGTTTCGCTTAGCCGTCCACGACAATCCGCGAATAAATGAATGCAAAAAACTGATCCATCTTAAATCATGCTTAAAACACGAAGCCGCAAGGGCCATCGAATGGATCACCATCACAGCTCAGAACTATAGTGTCGCGTGGAATATACTTGAGAGGCGTTTCAACCAACCTGCGAGCGTCGTAGCAAATCGCTTGCAAGCTATCTTTGAACAACCGCCAGTTCAACGAGCGTCGCATCGGGACCTCAGGACATATTTGAGTACTGTAGAAGCCCATTATCGCGCTTTACACGCATTAAATCAACCAAGCGCCGATACAGTGCTCATCTATCTACTGACGTCCAAGCTCGATAAGGAAACCGCGCAAAAATGGAAGGAGCATGTGCAGTACACACCGTTTCCCAACATCGAAGAGCTATTCACCTTCTTGCACGACCGTTGTCAGGTACTCGAACCTGCGACCTCAAATGTTAGGCCCATCGCGTCGAGCCCGCAGGTAACAAATCGGAGCATGCAAATTGCCGGTAACACGAATTCGCGCCCAATACGGGCACACACTCACCACGTGTTAGCTACACGGACGACACCGTCGTGCACATTCTGCCAGGCCCCACACTTTGCACAAAACTGCGAGATGTTCATGAACCTGACAATCATGGAACGTATCGACTTAGTCAAACAGAAACAAATCTGCTCCAATTGTCTTAGACCCAATCATTCAGTGGATCAGTGCTTCTCCTCCAATTGCAAACAATGCCACAAAAAACACCACACGCTACTACATACTGAACCGCCAAACGCAACGCGTATCCACCAAGCAAACGCTACATGCCTGAGCAGCCAAACTCGACCATCACAAGCGCTCTTATGTACCGCGGTCATAAATATATTAGATAGCACCGGACAGGCTCACCCATGTCGGGTATTGTTAGATTCAGGTTCGCAAGCTCATTTTCTAACAGAGAAGGCCTGTTCAAGGATAGGATTGGCGACGCAACGCACCTCAATCCCATTGAAGGGAATAAGCTCCATGACGACGAGCATAAGTAAGCAAGCCACGGCACAAATTCATTCACGACATACGAATTATACATCACAGCTCAATTTTATGATTACCGAAACCATATCAGAACCATTGCCATCCGAGGCCATAAACCAGAACCTATTAAACATACCAAGGGGAATTTATCTAGCCGATCCACACTTCAGTGACCCCAAGGAAATAGATGGCCTCATTGGGGCATCTATCTTCTGGGAGCTGATGTGCGTCGGACGAATCCCCATTCACAATACAGACATGAAGTTACAAAGAACCAGATTAGGTTGGATAGTAGTAGGCGAAGCCCAATGTAAAACACCGAAAACAACCACAAAATGCAATTTAACACTTGAATCACTCCAAGCCAAAACACGCACACAGTGGCGCTCAAGCTACACTAAACGCAACCCGCCAGCAATGTTGGCCGATAAACGGAAGAACAGCCGTCAAGGCAATCATACACAATTGCGTCATCTGCGCGAAACTCAAACCTCGGTTAGATTCCTACCTAATGGGAAACCTACCGCGCGACCGTGTACAACCCACCAGACCATTTCTAATCACGGGTGTGGATTATTGCGGTCCATTTTACATAAGGGAAAAGCAACATCCTATCGGAAACCCAAGACCCATTGATTCACACATACCTAGCCAATCACAACGTTCGGTGGCATTTCATTCCTCCTCGGGCTCCCCATTTCGGCGGTATATAGGAGGCCGCAGTAAAGTACATAAAACACCATCTTATCCGAATTGTCGGTAACAGCACTCTGAGCTTTGAACAACTCGTGACATGTCTCACGTAAATAGAAGCCATTTTAAACTCCAGACCCCCTCATCCCACTATCAACCGATCCCAATGATTTGTCCGCGCTCACGCCCGGCCATTTCCTAATCGGTGACTCATTAACCAGCACCCCCGAGTGCGACTTGTCCTCTATCATACCAGGGCGGCTGACATCATGGCAACACATCCAGCAGATGCGACAACACTTCTGGACCCGATGGAGGAAGGAGTATCTAAACGAGCTCATCGTTAGAAAAAAATGGCATTCCAAACAGCCGCCGAATATTCAAGAAGGCCTGTTGGTCATTCTAAAAGAGGACAATACACCGCCACTCTATTGGCCAATGGGACGTATAACCGCCACCCATCCTGGAACCGATGGAATCATTCGGGTGGTAACTGTGAGGACATCAGTCGGCGAATACAAACGATGTGTCTCATCAGTCGCACCTCTACCGATAGACATTCCAGAGCACAAACCTGAAGCGACTACCTAACGTACATCACATAAATATCGTTTACAACGTATCGACCTCAAGATAAGCGTTCCATGTACATACTTTTAAGACGTAATCTAGTATAGACAACCAATGTATCCAAAACAATTACTTCCTCTATATCGCTGAACAGGTGTCTCTCGGCTAAAAATACATATTTAGCCCGAATGTCGCCTCTGCACATACATATGTATATCTATTGTTGAACGTGACCGTTCAAGAGGGGGCGGCATGTTGACTCGCGACCATTCGTAAGGGTCTTGCTCAGCACCAATTTTTCCATAACCAGGTATCGCGACCCATGCAGGTAGACCGCGCGCCAGCCGGCATGCACGTGTGGCGCGACCAGGCTATTTTCTAACGGTGCATAAAAACAGTCAGCGTAAAATAGGAAAAACCCGGACCTCGGTACAGTAAGAAAAGAACTCACCCCATTCCCACTCCTTTCCCTCAAACGTCCCCACCAGCTCTCAAGTAATTTCCAAAACCAATCACAATCAACCATTAATACCCTTTCCTCCCACGTCCACTAATTCATCCACCAATAGCTTGCTGATACCGAAAAACCGAGGTTACATTTTTAGCAACATTCAAGAAGGCAGAGAACAAAAAATAAGATCGCGAGGAGAAGTAACTTAAGAACTCAATTATAACACTACAAATCTAAACTTTGCACATTAATACAAGAAACACGTAGACTTCGAACAGCATATTTATATTCAGTGTAATATTCAAAATAAACGTATATATTTCAAGGTGTATATAGTAACTTACAACTACTTGGCATACTTGAAATTCTTCACACCTCTAACACATAACAAATAATACTAAGCGTGGTCGTAACGAGTCTGGACACACTCGATCTCGAACTGCTACGCAACACTTCCTTCTCTTTTTTTCTGCACAACAGCCAAAGCGTCCTTCTCGATTCATCGTTGACGAAACGATGGAACGAAAAATAACGCGACCGAAGTGCCGCATATGGAATTTACGCGACCATCTGCTCATACGTCGTTTATTCTCCAACAGTGTCCCGTGTTCCTATTTTACGACACCCTTTGCATCCTGCCCCAGTCCGAGGAAACGCCATAAACATGGGACGCCACAACACTACATAAATATCGGGCGTGGACATTCACTTTGCCCCGAGAGCCACGAGCGTTTCGTGCATCCGAATCGTTCCTACCGTTCGCAACCCCAATCCCAGGACCGCGTTTCGTTGCTCCGCGTCGTCTTTCGAGCGACCCGGTGCTTTCTAGGCCGCTCTTTACGCGTGCCTGTCGTTGTCGAAATTGGTCAGTGCTTCGTTCGAATATTGTTGTTAATTTCACCGTTTATCAGCCGTTTCGAAGTGCGGCGCGAAAATCACGCTGATATGCGTATCCTCGCGAAGCGCGTGTTCGTTTCGCGGTATCAAACTAGTTCTCGTTATTGATTCACTGACTATTCCGGTATTACGAATAATTCGATGGACCACAAAGACTCCTGACCAATCTTACATTGTTGTTGAAGAATCGCAAGCGAGCAACAACGTATGAGTAAATTAAAAGAAAGATATACGATGCAACGGTGCATAGATAACACAATCGGGCGACGAATAACAGCACCGATCTAACCGGCATAAAAAAGTTCCCGTCACATTCGGTGATCGGATATTACGCGATCGGCCTCATCGCTATCGAAAGCGAACCGTGATTTTGTGACAAAAACGAAAGAAAATAAAGAAAAATAGGACGCACGGAACGCTGCAACTTTTATAGGGAATGAAATCCCTGCTGTCGTTGTCTTGTCCCGCTTGCGACGCTCCTGCACTTTTTCAACCGTCTCCCAACCAGTTCGAGGCTCGTGTACGCGCACGTTTCCCCTGTATGTAGCCGGGAGCCGCGCGGGGGATAGTTGAAAAGTTAAACAGAGAATTGGAAATTGGCATTCCTCGCTTCCTTGCGGTGAAGTTAACGTACCGCGAAACTTGCACGGTTCACCAGCGATGCCCGTGGCCACGCGAGTTAGGGATCGTTATAGCGATAGTACTTCTTTTGCTGGATTCAAGAGCGATCATAGGTTTTTCGGGAAATTGTATTACCGGCGGAGTGCGGCGTGCTCTTTCAATGGATAGATTTGAATGCACGTACAGTGCGGTTTTGTGTGTATTACGAGGCGGTATTAGAACGGATTCTACAGCATAATGATTATAGTTAGTTTTGAATTGTCAGGCTGATCGAATTGCAATTTCGGCCGAGTTATTTATTAACTATTGATGGAAATGGTCAATGGTACTGGCGGCATTAAGTTTCGCGTAATAAGCTATTACTGAAAAGCTATTCAGGCCTACTTTTACAAATAGAAGAGTGTGTGACGTAATCGATAGGATATGATTTTATCTGAGTGTGTATTAGACCTGTGACTGAATGCTCAAATAATGTTTTAATTAAATTACTTAATAGCTTCTAATCTCTAACCAAAATGTTAGACATAAAAAAATCGTGGTATCGAATTTACATTATTATATTTATACTCATATTTATATTGTATTACTACTATAAATAAAATTCACTAATTTTATTATTATTTAAATCTTACTTCTTAGTACTCGTTTAAAGCTTATTTCCGAAATGTTACTAATCAAATAAACTAGTAGATTTAAGAACCGAGTTGACGTCACAGAGCTCATCGCAATCCCATGCAATCGAATCGAATCAGTATTCAGGTACTCCAAAATTCCTGAACGAATAGCAGCTACGTGCCTCGTGAAGATTGTACCAAATTTGCCCTTCCTAATGCGAGTCTGTGAAAAATTTAGCGGCTTACGCTTATTGTTAGCAGTATTTAAAAATATCTGTCGAATGCGTTCAAGGGCTTTTACCGAAGTCATTTCGGCCTTCGTTGCTACTAGGGAACGCCGATCGTGAACGTCTCGTATTCGTGCTGGCAAATGTAGCACGGCAAATGCCATTAGATGGAACCGGCAATGACAGTACACTTGCGCGATTCTACTAAACCACCTCGAACCAAAGGTTCATCTATGATGTCCGATACACGGTTCGCCAGTGCATATATCGCGAACGTCGCTACATTTCCGTACAAATAAACTGCCCTGTGGACACGCAAAGGGATGTAGGGGGACCTTCGTCTATGGGCTGTTTCGCCAAGAGCAACTGGAAACATTTAACGTCTATCATCAATGCGCTTAATTTGCGTTTCATGCTCGCCGATGTTTTTACGACCGATAACAGCAGATGAGACGTCGAAAATACGTTCAACAGCGTATAATTGCAATTTCAATGCGGGCAGAAATTAATGTTCTCATGTGACAGAATAGAACATTCATCCTGTAGTTACATTGTTACATACGTAATGCAAACTGAATTTTCCATTGCTTTAACCAATCAATTATTTTGATATACCGGCGCCAACATCGGAAAACTACAATGCTATATAATAAGTCAAACAGCAGATCGCAATAATTGAGCACGTTCTTTTTACGTATATCTACTGTACGGTGCAGCTAACCCAAAATATATCTCGGACATACTGTATATGTATCTTCCATTTTTCGATATATTATCCACACCGGTTTGAATAAACGCTTCCTAGTAATTATGCTTTTCTCCGAACCCACTCAATTTCATTTCTCTTCGAAATGAAAACATGCCACCGCGTCTACTTGGATCCATTTGTAAAACGCGAAAACTGCGAATATACAGAGCGTGTAATATACAAAGAAATAAATAGCTCTGAGAAAAAAGGAAAATGGAAAGAAATGAATTTACCAACTGTACCGAATCCAAGGTGAAATATTACCCGCGACCGTAACTGGGATTATTTTGCGGCATGCACCAGTTTATTTCGTTGAGCGTAATAAGTTTATTATTAACTTCCGAAACGGACAGTGCCAGCGCGGCTCTTTTAACACGACGCACCGGCGTATCATAGAACAATACAGCGGGATTCATCGACCTAATGACTGCGTTAATTTGTCATTCTTTCGGTTTCGTTTGGTCGACGCGTGGCTCGGATGTTGCGTGGGGCCATTGTTCACGTGCGTTCGCTATTTTTGAATCGTACATTCGGAATATATTCACGACCAACCGCGAATCCCCTCGATCAGGTTGATGCGTTCCGGATTGTAAGCGGTCAACACAGCAGCTTTTTGAATATCTGGTCGATGGTCTATGAGAATCGGAGATAGAATCGCTGGATTGAGTCCCGAACCACAATTTTTTTCATTTGGCGGACAATTGAGCTGTTCAGCCTGTCGGATTTCAACTGCCCGGTATTGTATGGCGTATATTTCATGTACAATACATTGCTTGACAGATGTGTGGAGGATTACGAGTTTTGTGAGCCTCCAATGTTGTTTTGCTGCCTTTCGTTTTCATATGTCGTTAATATCGGTTCGAAATGATCGTGCTTATTAGGATATCGTAATTGTCGGATATTCCTGAATTTCGAACCTTGGTCATTTAATTTTCCGATACGTCGCTGGCGACTGTTGCGTGATATGCGTTGAACGAAACGACTGTATGTCTAATACGTTATCAAATTTGGATGTTCTTTATATTAATCGAACGTTTCAATGCGCAATCTGAGTGCCAGTTTGTAGAATTTGCAAATAAGAATGATTCTAAATTAGAATTGACGTGAATCGTCTTGAATTTCATTCGTCATAAAAAAATGATGCACGAGTGATTTTAATACAAAGTTTTTAGAGCAAGTTGTCAAGCAATCAATGCATGCAATATAAAAATAATGCAAAGGCTTCGGGAGAGATCATGGATTGATGTTATAAAGCTTTACCTTATTTCTTATAGATCAAATCACTGAATAGACAATTCGCTTACAATGAATGCATGAAGCGAAAATCTAAAGAATTGAATATTTCTATACGATAAAATTCCTTGCCAAATCTAGTATCAGGAACTCTTCCATACCTAACGCGTATGCATACATATCGATAAGAAGCTCCTACGATGTCTAAGAAAATTTATAATAAACGTTTCGATCATAGAATACTTGACGATTTTGAAGATTAATACATTTAAATTCGGTTAAAGCCATTCAATTCTTGAATTTGTATACTTTTCCTTTGAATCACTAGACGATTTCTGTGGACGCAAATAAGTCAAGCGAAACTCTTTCTGTCCGCCACTATTACGAACAATCGAGGACTCCAAATTTTCCCAATGTAACAAATCGCGTAAAAAATGCATCGATTTATAATTAAAAAGTGTAGAGGCTTGTATAAAAAGTGGGAAGCGTGCAAACGTATAAAAGTTCATTGCAATACCACACACAATTTTTCCTCATAATACGTTTTCCATCTGTAACTGTTTTCGACCTAAAGCATATCCCTCCTACACAGGATCCTCTTTATAATAAACCAAGGTTGGCCCTAAAAAATGAAATCTACCCTACTCAAAACCTGCATTACTCGTTATTATATTACACTAACAATCGTCCGAAAGGTAACAGAGTCTCTCTCTCAACGTGATTGAAACTTTAAGGGAGCAATATGCCTACGCGCAGGTATACAAGTGTTTGCCGCGAGTCGTCGATACCATCCACGAGACCTGAAAAGGTAGCAGAGAGGACCGCGGCATGGCGGTCCGGGACAGATAGAAAATTGATATCGAATAGACGCTCGACAGTTTGCAGTGCTCAGCAAGTTTGTCCGTAAATCACGGTATATCCAGAGCTCCCCCCCCCCTCTGCTAGCCAGCAGCAAAATCTACTCTGTCCTTAGTCTACCACTCTGCCATCCCCTTTCACGTGCCGCCCCAACCTTAAGCCGTCATCCTCCGTTTAGGGCACGGGTGAACACGCGCTCAGGAGTTAAGCCGTCTCGGATTCGGCGAACTTTCACTTTTCCCGTGAATTTTAATGACCAACGACTGCTCGTGCGCGCACTATCCACAAAACGTGTTATCTCGTCGCCCTTTTTTTCCGCCTTCTTTTCTCTCTTTAGGTGGCCAGCGCCGCGATGCCGGGCGATAGAGCGGATTTAAGGCGAGATTATCGCGGCACCATTGCGATAAGCGCGCGGACGAGAACCGTAGCTGCTCAGCCGTCGCGTGTCCCGCGATTAGCGACAATTTGTCGAGCCGGCTGTTTTTCCACGCCACGTCGGGCGAGAAATTAGAGCAACGGTGTCACAGGTATTAAACCAGCGACGTTTTTCATCGGAGATGATCGGACAATTGAGGGCAATATTTTGGGAATTCTCGGCCTCGATATTTGCAAGAAAATTATCCCCTTTATTGTCGAGCTAATAGACCTGGATATTAATCTGGTAGTTATTGGATTTTTTTTTATAATTATTTCCCCTAAGTAGTGGTATATGTAACAGATACATATATTCAGAGTAATTCAGAAGCTTGATTGCATATGGGAACAAATAACGAGCAACAAATGGGAAAAAATCTTTGGCAGTTCGATGACTCAACTTTTTCGCCGTATGTCCTAAAGAATTGCAGAAGTATGTCAATTTTTTTAGATATTGTATCGTAAAAGTACCGAATGCTAGTTAAAATTATATCGACATTATAGAATAATACGATTTGTAACATCAAAATACATGGATAATTGAATCCTTGCAATGGTAAATACGGAATTTCAATAGTATATTTGTTCGTATAAATTGTAATGCTGTAAAACTCACGTAATTTAACGTGTTGTAGTTAAACTGGATATGCATATATATGCAACTATTATATCTATTTCAACTTTGTACATACGAACGTAAGAATACCTCAATTGTATGATCTTGAAAAATCGTGATTTGGCATCATTTGAAATCGGTATATGTGCACCATAAAAGATACTTTTTATTCATTCTTTGTAATATTTTGTGTACATGCAATAGCGTGGTATGACTTACCACAATCATGTGCCAGAGCATTGACAAGCACCTTAAACCCCACTATACGTATACGCTTCCATGGTACTTACCTGAAATGGAAATAAGAGATCGGTTAGATTATTCGAGAAACTGGGCAAAAATGAATTCGAAATGTACAACTATATCAAATAATCCCAATTACGTCTCGCAGTATAATTTTATATTCGAACAAACTTCGCACAGTCACGATTTTAATTAAAGATCTTGATTGTATCCAGATTATGATATGCACTACTTTACCGCTTGCAACCCCCCAATAACCCAAAGTAAAGCGAAGGGCAACAAAGGAAGATCAAGAACTCAGAAGTTCAGAAAATTCGGAATATCTAGGGATATCTAGATTGGTCGATATATTTTTGCCGCCCAAAATGACCATAAAGGGTTCAAATTAACCCGTGACAATTGGACCCTCCTCGATTGTAGTCTGCAAGTGGCAAACCGAGAGATAGAAGAAAAGTTTTAGGACGACAGCTACTTCTAAGAAAACGTTACAAACAAATATATTCAAATGTACTCTAAAATTCTATTTCTTACGCGAAATCTTGATGAGCGGTTCAAGAAGCTACGAAATGGTGCAGTCGATTTTTTAAATATTTTCTTGTATTCTGCTCTCGTCGGTGTGGCAGACTCCATTTCGAAACATCCGAAAAAACTAGAGCTTTATCATTTTCTTTGTGTCGGTCCAGTTTTTCTCTATTCACGTCGAAAACGTGCGTACATTATTTCCTAAACAGGCTGCATAATGTTTAGTGACAGGCGTTCCGCCAGATAATGCATCATTAATGTAGCCGTTCGTTAAATGTTTGGGACCGAATGTTTAAACAAACTGCAAGCGTTCAATGAAAGTGGGTACCAGGAATTCGTGCGAGACGTGTTCAGCTTCCTCGCGCATTAATAACCTTTGTATCGGATCTTCGACCATCGAGAAACAATTTATCTACGCGCGACAGGTTACCAAACCTCTTGAAAGCTCGACCAAGCGG
Source organism: Nomada fucata (assembly GCA_948146005.1). Lineage (NCBI taxonomy): Eukaryota > Metazoa > Arthropoda > Insecta > Hymenoptera > Apidae > Nomada > Nomada fucata. The sequence goes on from OX411275.1 coordinate 15,718,101, forward strand.
TCCAGTTTCAGGAGTAATCACGAGGAGGAGTGACCGAGAAACGTCCCCCTCAGGGATGGTAAAGGTAAGCGGCATTAGAGTAGTTGCTCGTAAATCGGCGGGGAAACGATACCAGTGTTGGTGCACACTCACGCCAACTACTTACGGATATTATAGGTCGGGTACGTAGCTTCCGCGAAAAGTTTCACACATAAAAATATCGTCGATTTATGAGGAAACTTGCAGCATTCTCCTCGTTACCGCAGTAATTGTCGGAGATGTATCGCCTGCTAGCAAGTTTTATCTGCCGGCGGGATAGGGACCGCCACAGTTCGCCATCTGCCACTATTAGGTGGCTGGAGAACTTCTGCTCGTTGATAAATTTCACGCGGATATTAGATTGTTGGAAGTAATTTGCTGTTTGGATTTAGATTTACTGTATTGCTGTAAGTGTTGAAGATGGAATCTCGGAAATTGAGGAGGAATCCTCAGCAAATGCGTTGAGGATGGAAAATAGAAGGTGCACGTGAACAGTCATTGATATTGGAGAAAATTTATTTATCAGTGAAATTGACGTTTGACAACGTTTGACATTCGACGTTCGACGTTGGGAACAATTATATTCTTATTAAGCAGACACCAGTCGGTCAATATTTTAAATATCTCAAGTTAATTAACATAATTGTACGTGTTCATGGAAGCTCAGTCGAGTAATGTATTATTCAGAAATGTTGAAAATCTTATAGAATTGGCATTACGTATTGATCGTCCGAGGTCTTCTTTATCCTTCTTCACTTTTGCAAATCGGTAAGTTTTCTTAACAGTCGGCTCATGCCATCATCGAATAAATTCTCTTGCAACAAAATTCGTCCACTTCGTCCATACGATATCAATATACATAGACGAATGATTGGAAACTTGTCATCGTGACAATTAAACAACGAAAGTAACGCAAAAGAAAACCGAGAACCGACCTTGACATATATCAAAATTTGCACCTTAGCACATGCAGTGCCGCACAAAGTACCAAATAATATTTTGTTCTGCACACTTTTGAACACGAAACTGCACGCGCAATTCCTCAACGCGCAAACAGTGTTTGCGATGTCAATGCACGAGTTCGTGAAACCAATAAATTTCTAGATACAAGTATTCAACCTCAACATGGACAAAAGGATAACGAATTATATATTTATTTCTCAGTAATAAACAGTTATCTTTATATTAAAAAAATATCCTTACTCGCCAATGCGCTATACTGAAACACACTTCTCGCATTAAGGAAATTATCGAGCCATTTCGTATTCGATACCTTTTAAAACCGAATTCCACGGGTTGCAATTTTTGTACGTGACTATATATCCGTCATACGGTATAACAGAAAATTACTTCGCCGCTTGAGGCGTATCCGCCACGTGTGAAGCTCGCACAATTTGCGAAGGTTGCGCGTATCAGCGCGCAGCTTTTTATTCCGCGTTGATCGAGCAGCCTCCGGCGTGGGGTAACCAACGCTAAACTAAAGCAATTTCGCGATAATTTGAACGTAAGAGAAGTTTCCACGACGTGCAACGAGTTTCAACAGAGTTAGCTTATGATTTTGCATTGAACCACATTTTTCTGTATTTTCGAAGATGGAACAAAGTTTGTACGATTCTCAGAGCTCGCGAATTCACTGTGTGATCGAAACGGTCTGTTCACCGTTCTGCTCTACGGCAAACTAATGCCGCTAGGGCTAGCTGTATTGGACGATGCGAAGCGATGAGAACTCATTTCACTTGATAAATAGTCGTATATTTATATGTCAAATGTACAAGATGATAATTAAATGTGACTACTCAAAGGCGAAGAGTGTCCGTTGTCAGTCAAAGATGGTGGAAAGACTGCCTTGCAAGGTGGTGCACAGACTCTGAAGGTGTCGTTGATACTTTGAATGCGGTGTCGTGACTTGGAAGATGATGTCGTGGCTTTTAAGGTGATCTAGTGATTTGGAAGATGATGCCGTGTCTTTTAAGATAATGTTATCGTGACTGCCGTGTCTTCGTCAGGGGGATGGGCGTGTTGCTGTTACTAACACCCGGTTTGACTAATTCAGATGGTTTGTCGATGTAGAGAGGAAATTAAGAAGTGGAAATTAACCGCCCCTAATTACCGGTCACGCTCAGGTAGTGACTGACCTGAGGGTGCCTCGCGCGAAGTCCACGTGTGCAGCGAATGGTGCGCGGATCGTAAAGCCATAAAGCGCTCTGACTTTCAATAAAACCTACTGATCCTAGAAAAGGAGATACACGAATTTATAGATATCATAGATATTATAGACAGCTTGCAGCTGTAGAATGTAGTAATTGCACCCGACACGTAAATAGTTACGTTTGAAGAAACTCAACGGCTTCATGAGTCTACTGTTGAGCCGTAGCAAAGATAATACATACAAGTTAATGAATATGCGATTACGTTGCGCCACGATATGTACATATAAAAACGCCATTATCGGTCGCGGACTGCGTCATTCGACACGTTATCCTCTAATATTCTGCTTCGGAAGTTACTCGACGCACTATATCGCACTATGTAGTCAAGGAATTTTATATCTTACAGCTGTTACATACTTAACAGATTAATGCGAGCAGAGGGAGAGTGTATTCGTTTATTTTGCGTGGCAGTTCGGGCAGCCGGTAATTTGGCTCGTTACGCATCGCTGCAGTAAAAATCTGAAATGCCAAAATGTACGCGAAGGTGTTTGCAGCATTCCCATTCCATGATTTTAATCCCTTCGTAAGCCGCGTGAACTGTATTTCCAACATGTAGCAGTGCGTAAATATACTTTACCGGGCGGCCTGCGCGAAGCGTAACCCGTTTGTGCGAAAGTATTAACGGTTTTTTCAGCTCTAAGTACACGCGAAGAAAGCCGGGCCGGATTAACTCAATAGAAACGCGGAGCAGACAAAGCGCCGCTCGTCATTAGCCGCAACTCGCGGAATAATAAACATTCTATTGGATGTTCCAATCGTGTTTCGAATTTACGAAGAATCGATCAGTCGCCAAAAGTTACGCGAAGGTGCACAGAAGGACTGCAGCAATTAACTGGGTGCTATTTTCGGCCATCGAAGCGCAAACCACGCTACTCGCCTCGTAGCAACTAGTTTTCTTCAATTGAATTTTACCGTGCAAACGTTTATGACATTCGTTCCATACATTCTGGCCCACAATATTCCCAGTTCGATGGGATGAAACGCGGAACATGTTCGACGGCTACGCCTGCTTCGAAGTTGTTACGCGTACAGGGACAAGATATTGCGATTGCTGATCGCCGCAGCGGTCCGTAGTCATTCAAATTCCAAGCGAAACGCTGCCAGGCGGCAAGGATCTCGATCAACTTCCGCCAAAATTCACCACCGGCCGCGACCATGGAGTATCGCCGCGGTGGCCGATTAAAGCTCGACCGGTCCGGCGCGGTAATTCCAAGCTCGTCGAACTCGCCGACCCGCTATACGCGGAAGTTAAAATCTTTAATAAAATATAGATCACGGCAGTAATAAAATACGCAATTGGTCGGGCGGCCGCGCGGCGCCAAGTCCCACGGGACCCGCCGGGAATTTCCCGTTGATAGTGTATAGCCAACCCCGGAGAGCGGCGACGCTCGGTCAATGTAAATTCCGAACACACGGGCTTTTCGGCTAATGGCGGTGCTGGTGGTAGTGTACCTACTGTGGCCATCAATTTAACGGCGTAAGTCCGTAATATAGCACGGGTCCAAAACCGGAGAGCCGGCCTGCAGCCACTGACACCCCCGCGCCACCCTATACACTCTCCCCTCTCTCCTAAAACTGGCCAACGGTGTAAGAGGATTAAGTGCGGCTCGCGAGGGCAGCGGGGGTGTACGGGGGGGGCCGTTCCGTTTTTATATAATCTTCCAATATTTCAGCCGTTTTTGCCGGGGCTCGCGTTAATCAACTCGAGAAATGAATTTAATAACCGACCACGGGAACGACCGTGGAAAGGAACGGGGGAGGAATCGTTTCTGCGATGATCCAGCGGCTCGCACAGTTCGCGTGAAACTAACCGCGTTATTCGGCGCGAGGGGAACAAATTTTCGTGCGCTCCGCGTGACCCCCTGGAAATTTCTTACAATGGGGGGTAAAGAGGCAGGCGTTAAGAGAACCTAAGGGTTGGGGAGAAGAAAGTAGAATGTTTCGGATAGATCTGGAGCGAGAGAGATAGTTGAACGTATATTATTCCCCTGAGTGAAATCTATTATTGTTTGCACGTGGATTCGGGCTCGTGGAACATTTATTGAGAGATTTGAGAAACTTGAGAAGCGTTGGCTGTTGCATTCGAAACGTTCCGCGTGGTGCATGCATTGCACGCGCCGTGCATGCACTAATAATAGAAGCAATCGGTAATTAAGCCGATGCATCGATAAGAAAATAATTCGGCCTTCCTGCTCGATATTCAGGCGGTGATTGTTGCTTTATTCTTTCCTGAGATTGTTGAAGTGCAATAATGACTTTCGTTTGCAAGTCATTTGAAGTCACCTCGCGCCCGCGACAATATCGCATCACCCATTAGTAGACGTTACCCCATTGGTGTCGAGGCTTTATCGATTTAGAACTACCCACGCTCGAAACAATTAAAGGATCACATATTGCGACCGGTGTATCGGCGAACGCGACGTATAATCTCACGAATTTTCTGAAATCTGTTTATAAAGGCAGTTTAGGTGCATCCAACACTATCCTTTGTCTCTAAAAAGAAAATTCCATAAATTATGTGCCGCGTTGACGGGCGCAACGCTTGCAACGCGTGATCTTCTAATTGTTTCGGAGCGCTGTATAGTAGTCTATAGCAGGTTCTTTCGTTTGAGATTGCACTACTTTCAAAACAATCACAGTTCCGCTTTTCATTTCAAACTAATGTGCATACAGAATTAATTAATTATATATGTGTGTGTGTGGGTGTATCAACGATTTCATCCTTAATTCTCTCCCACATCGTTCAAAAACAATAAGAAAGCGGGATAGACAAGGGGAACGAGAAAGGGGTAGAAATTGAACGCGACAAGTAGCATCCCCTCTAGCCGATGCAACTGTATTATTCATTCGATCACGTGAAGCTCGTGAAGCGATATCGAATTTCGATTAATCGATCGGCTGGCCATTAGGCGGCTCCACGAGCAGAGCCATTAATAAGAGAGCTTAATATCGTAAAGAGCTGCACGCAGATGATGATCCCGCGGCGTGCGTTCCGTCGACACTTTCGAGATGGATGACACCGCCGAATAAAGAATGAGGGAGGTTGCATTTCTCAAATTTTCACGCCGTCCTCCCTTCACCAACGCCAATGGCTCTCGCGCCTTCCTTCCCGTGACCTTTTATTCCCGTTCTCCCTACGGGCTCATTCTTGCTCGTCGGGCCATTCTCGCTTTGACACGCGCCGGTATTAGATGCGAGCAGACTTGCTCTGTAATTTTTTAGGGGAACTACGCGGCCCTCGTTCCTCGCCTCTTTTGCCATCGCGTATTTCCATTTGCGGACAAACCCTTCGCCTCTCCGCCGCTATGCGCGAAGAGACGAGGCGCGGCGAAATGCTCGAAAGGGGAAGAAACTGGTTGGTTGCTGCCTGCTCGGCACAATTCTCCGAGTGAGCGGAATTGAGGTATGTAGTTCTTTTTTCTCGTTTATGTACGATGACTGATACACGCGAGGTGTTTTAATGGAATTTCGAGAATGAAATGTTACATTGTACCAATAACTTGACGCCATGGATGCGTAGCTGCACGGGGACTATGGTTAGGTTGCAAGCCGAGCTAGTATGTACTTCCAAGTTTGTTAGAGTGCAATTGCCAAGGGAAGAAGGATATTCAAAAGCTTGATACATCCGTACAGTACTAGTTATATGTGTACATGTGGATGACTTCTGTTTCCAGTATTGTTGCACATTTTTTTAAATCGGACGCAGCTTGTTTTTATAGTACTAATGCAAAGCAGCTTCGAAAAGCGGAAGATCTACATGTTTCTTTTTTAATAACATTTAATGATTACATTCATCCTCGATGCGTGTGTATCTTTCATACACGCATTGGCACGTGAGTATGTTCTGTGTGCAATTAAAAAATCAAGACGCCCAACAGAATTTCAATGCTTGCAAAATTCCCTGCGTGTATAAATATTTCAATTCTTAGTCGACTCTCTACTTTCTAATTTCCTAAATTCCATTGTAAGAAAAACTATATCGATGAACCGAACTCGCTCTCAACCAATACCGCAATTGCTACATTACTAGAAACGCGAAGAAACTGAAAGAACAAGTAGTTCAAAAACAGAAACCATCCACCACGAAAGTGGAATATTTCAAAGGTAAGATATTTTTGTGTCCTTAATGGTCAGTATCGCGAAAAGAAAATATCGAGCTAGCGCTTGAAAATAAATCGGAAGAATTCCACTTCCGTTTTCGCTATTGTCCAAGATCTCTTCCTCCTTATCAAGGATTATGAGTCGTGCTTAATGCTCTTAATTAGTTTCAAGTTGAACGCGAGCGCAATTGTGGGTGGCTGGGTTTCCAAGCCGCAGGGGCCAAAGAAAACAAGGAGGGGGGAAGTGAAAAGTGGAGCAATTTGCGTATCTGGAATGTAATTAGGTTCAAGGGTGTTGTCATTATTGTCAGCCGGGCCATTGACTCTGGCCACTTAGTGGCGCAGAGGCTATGCAGGCCATCCTGGATTCTCGTGTACCGAGACTGGCTGGTTCCCTGGATTCCTCGATCTCTGTGACAACCCATTTGCACGCAGTTTAAATGCTCCATCTGTATGAGTAGGATACGTAATGGACTATTACCAGAGAGGATTGTTAACAACTCTGCAGAACTATCGCCGTAGGTATTCCTTTGCATGCGGGCACTCTAATGATTCGAGTAATTTTACGAGCACGAAATAAGTATGCACTTTGGCGATACTAAGTTGGAGGCAGGTCGACGTAAGGGAAACTAACTCCTAAGCATTTCTGTTCGAGATTGTCTGCGAAAGTGTTAGACACTGTGCTTCGTTTGACAATAGCATTCCTGCCATTTTGCATCACGAACGTACTCGGAAAGGATATTGTCTTTGCCTTATCGTAAAGGAGGATACTATTTCTTTGTTACCATGCGAGAGACAGGTTAACAAAATTATACCGTTTATTAAAAAAAAATATATCCTGGCTGTCGTAATGCGGTATGGTGATTAATGAAATTAGTTAATTGAGCCTGAAAAGGTTTTTTCCTCTAACAAGAAGATTCTCATCATTAATTATTTTCCAATATTTTAATGAACATTTAAACTGCAATGCTGAAACAATTTGTTACGTATACAAAAACGCAAATATAACGTCAATGTATACTCGCGAATACAATATTAACCGCCATTTCGTCAACTATTTAATTTATGAATAAATTTCTACCATCGTGTGGAGCTACCGAAAAAGACAAATTCTCGTTTCCCGTCGTCGAAAGTATTAGAGAATCCCGTAATACTTATCAGGATCCCATAATTTGACCAGTTTGCAGTTCGGTGTAAGGATTACATAGACAAACACATAATTCATCCGCGGGACCAGCCCAACTCAGAGCGATTAAAAAGGACTAGCCAAAAACCGCAACTTGAAGGAAGTTCGGTAAAAACAATTTTATATTTCGTCATGGTATTATTGCGCGCATAAATCTTAAGCCCTGGGGTATTACGGTTCTTAATTATTCCCAAAGAGCAGAGTTCGCCGAGCACTGAAATGCCGAAACAATGTACCTTTAATCGCGCAAGAAATTTTACGAGGAACGCTTGCCAACGGCCAAGAAGCCGGGGCGTCGTGCTTGCGCAACTTCCGTTGGGACGAAAGTCCCGGATGCTGGACCGTATAATATCTGGCTAACTGCTCCTGTTTGTTCGATTATACAATGATTCGCCTAAACTTGCCAGGACAGTTGGGTACAGCTATTACCAACTTCAAATCGAAGTTTCAATGTAAACATGCCTCAATGTAAACAGGAGGTAGCTTGGAAGTTCGTCCGGCTTTAAACGAATCGCCGACTTTGATGGCGAAGAAACGCTACGCGTTAGGTGCCAATGCGAATTGTTAAAGCGCCGATAACACTGTAGCGAATGGAGGGGAAGATTGAGAAACTACAGTTGCAAGAATTGGAAGCAAAGTAATAAGTCGTTGAAATATAGAGCCCATCGGCAATTGCAAGAAAGCATATTTTGCTTCGCCCTTTGCGAGGGGTTAATAAATTCTGGCGTGACTTACGAAGCGACGTGCACGAGGAGATCCAGTGAAATTTTGCGGGGCAGCCCGAGGTCGAAGGCTGGAAATAATTATTTCTCAAACTGCATTTTACTTACGAAAAATTTTCTGTTGTACGCGGTATACCGAAATTTAGGAACTCTATATATTATTCCAATTATTATACGTGCACGTAGCATATTTCGAAGAACTGTTTTATTCTTGACGCGAAGGAAGCGTCGACAATACAGCAGGAGGGAGGCTAGCGGACGCCGCGTTTCGTCAGGGGACACGTATGGACTTTCATTAGCCAAAGGAAATTAAGCGAGAACTGCCGGAACCATCTTTTACCACAGCCGAAAGCGTAGAGATAGGGGGTGTTCAATATCGCTCCCTCGAGAGCTCGAATCCCGAAAATTGAGTCACTTCGGTGACACGGGGCTACTCCTGCCTGGGAATTTTCTCGGAATGGACTCGTATATATTTATTTTCCACCAATTGTCTCAAACAGCGAGCAATCTTACGCGTGTACCGCTCTGTTCTTTTCGACGTATCCTCGTATTAAATGTTGCAACTATCGTTTCCTGCAAACACCGTCTTACAGACGGCAGAAGAAAGTCAATGCGATATTTTATTCTTACGACGCGTTAAATCTTTGGAGGAATATAATTCTCTACGTTAATGATTGCGACAAGTGTACCAGCTTCGCGTTGGACAGGCGCAGAAGGATAAAAGTATTAGATCCGCGGAATTACAATTTGCTTTAGGCGTAACAACTTATTATTAACAAATACGAGTAAGGGATTTCAAACAAACAAATTGTAGCGGATAAATCGCACGAGCTCGCCGGTATTTTCCCAATCAGCTACCTCTTGTTTGTAACTCATTATAACTCGCACTAAACCTCGCAGACCTCGCAAACATAAAGCCAACAACAAAGTTCATTTCAACATACCGCTCAAGCTCACATTTCTTTCATATACGGTTTACACGCTCATTTTGGTCATTTCTGACGAATATGAACTTTATTTTTTATGTGTAATTAGTTCTCGAAAAGCATTTCGCTTCGAAGTGTAGAACCTACGCTTATTTTCCATATGAGATAATGTTAAATAAAGTTTCTCTAAATCGCATGTCGTCTTGAAGCAGAAAAAGAATTGTTACATTGAAGGTTTTTATCGTCAAAAGTGACCAATATAGTAAATAGAATGACTATTATTACTCCTATATTTACTTTCGATAACTGTTTGCATCTTACCAACTTGGACAAAATTGATTGGCAGGACGAGCAACATGAACCGGAACAATGAGAAAAAATAAAACAACGATGCCGAAAGTACTCTTGAAAACAAGTAAATAAGTATGTAAATAAGTAATTAAGTAATAAGAATAAGATTTAGACTTAGATTGGACGGTCATTAAATTTAGTTCAGACATTAAGACTGATTATTACAACGTAAACCAAATGTATTACCATTGTACATAAAGGGTTGCTACCCGTTAAACAGAATAAATAAATAAATAAATAACCTGCGATTAGTTCAAAATATGCTATCACAGATTCGTTGTCTTACAAAGCGCACTACACAAAAGTAGAACCGTTAATGCACAACCTTGCTTGTTCGGACTGACTGTTTATTTAATATAAACGGTCAAAAATGACCACAAGGATCTTTGACGTCGTTTTACAATGACTTCCGTGTGATGGTTAAAACACCCTCTACCCTGGGTCCGGTTACCTTCAATTAACAGACGCAACCAGCAGCCAAATAAAGACAATTGTCCGGTATTACAGACCTCAACCGGAGAAAGCTAAACCTGAAAGAGGGTGTGTCGGACGATTGCTTGCAAGGGGCGATGGGGTAATTTCGTTCGGGCGACAGCGAAGGAGAAGCTAATCTCTGAGGCACACCGGCCTTCGTATTTACCCTAGACATAAGGGATGTGTAAAATTGAAAATGTCCATCGATTTTGCGCCCTCGCGCACCTAGACGTGCACATAGTACCAGAGTATAGGATAACCCGAAACGGCCATGGTTTAAACCCTCGCCCGGTTACGCTGGTCACGTGTAGTGTCCGGTGATACGGAAGCCGCATACAAAAGTTTGTCACCCCTTTCTCCCTACGACTGCGCCCCCGCTCGCGGGGACGTCTCTCGTACACTGTTGGTTCCCACGCGTGCACACGTTTTCCTCGTGCTTCTGTTACTCCGCGCCCCCCTTGCCCTACCACCCCCGTATACTTGTCGCTGCAGACATCCCGGACCTGGGTCGTCTCGCTTTCATACACGTCACCCACGTGTCTTCGCGGCACACGCGTTCCTGACCGACACCGGCACCTGTCCCGTCTAGGACAAAAAAACGAAGAACGAGCTTGGCAGGCATTAGCCCAGACGGGTAGGCGGTGCGTACGTTCTTCGCGAGCGATACTCCGAAAAGAAGTGCGCGTCTCGTTCGCGGAATGACAAATTTCCCTTTCGGCCTGTCCGGCAGACGATTTAACGGGAGAGCTTTTTATTACTTTTCGCGATAGAAGTGATGCGTATACTTCGAAACATTTGGTAAGTGCGGGTCATTTCGACTCTCGCGTAGGTGAAGTATTAGAATTTTATGAAGAAACGAACAAAATGATTGGATTCGTTAATATATTTGCGGGGCGGTTCCGGTCTAAGAGGGTAGAAAAAGATCATTCTTTTTTACAATTTTGTTTGGGGCGAAGTAGACGACGTGACAATTTATGGTTTGCAATGCCTTACTATATATCTTTTGAAGATATAAAAAGTGGCATAACTGAGAGTGCCCGTGCCGTTTCACGTGGTGACATACGAAAAATTCTCTTCGGACAGACGATGGGGCGAATAGATGCGCGACGGTAACTTTGAAATAAAAGAAGGGAACATAATTTTAAACTAAAAAAAGAAACTTAAGATATTACAGGTTTACATTGCCTGTGAAAAAGTATATTCGTCAATTTAAAAAAAGATTGATCTATATTCATCAGTTTGTAAAACGAACGCCTATAACGACGGCAAATTTTATAATTTCGAAATTCCCTATTAACTACACATTCTACTTATAGTTTTACCCAAATGTCGTGATGCATTAAGTATTCCATTCAATTACGGTAACACCTTCTCAATCTGTCCCAAATATTCACCTATTTGAAGTCAAATTCGAAACCTATGATTAACGTTATCCTGGTAAAAGGGCATTGATATGAATTTTCCAATAAGTAACATGCAATCGGTGATATCGGCTTAAACCCCCTACCCCCGAATACTGGAAATATTCCACGGATATAAGTGTTTTTAATAGTCTTTCGGTTTCAAATGGATTCAACGCAGGAGGCAGAAAAAATGTCCCCTAATGGACTCTCGAAAGAAATTATTCGTGATCAGCGGAATACGTTCGTTACGAGGACGTGAAACGAGCGTGAACGGAGATTGGAGGAGACGGATGAAAAAACGACATCGCAAATGAAGGGAGAGAAAGAGTGATAAAGGGGCGGAGGGGAAGAGAGGTATAGGGACGAAAGGGTGAAACGGGGGGGTGAAAAAAAAATGCTTGGAAAGCAGCACGTTCAGCAGCCGATGGTGCTACGAAATTACTGAAAATCCTCGTCGACTTCAAACAACCTGATTTGTTCGCGTTAGTTCTACTTGTTCGTCAGCTTGCTCGTTTATTCATGCGTTTTCCTATTCTCCCTATCCCCTTTATCCTCTATCCTTCGTTTCTGGCTCTTTATTCTCGCACACCTCGTAACTCATTATATTTCTCACGGTCCGTTATTCCGTTTCTGTCGATGCCCCTTTACGTCTAGGTTTATCGAAACCTTTAGTTCATTAGAATTGTCCACAGATCGTTGAGCCTCCTTTCTCGAATAACTTCACGGGCCGCCGTTGTAACACAGTCTGTGCGTTAATAGCTTTGCGAAATTTATGAACCTATTTAATGATACCGATTGCAATCTTTTGCTCACACTTCTGCACCTTTTCTACTTTCTTTAATGACCCCTTCTATGATAAGTATGTATTGGTTTTCGGTTGTTATTTTAGGGAAGGGTTTACTGAAACGTTGAATACCTTGATTACCTGTCCTCTACCTCACTTGCGCGAGATTTACCAAATATAATCTGTGCAATATAGCGCTTAATTTATGCTTACGTTTGCCAATTAAAGTTCTCTACTTGTTGCTTTTCGTTCGAAGTGTCTAATAGTGTAAGGAAAGTTTTAATGCGATTTCGTATAAGATCAATTACTATTTGTAATTGATGAACAAAATCAAATTTTGCAGGTCGCTTTATGTAGGTATGTAGAAAATTTCTTTAGAAAACTTCTCATCGCTTACTTGTTTTGTAAAATATCTTTATTCAGTTGGTACACTACTTCGACCAGTGCTTTTTTATATTTTCAATTACGTTGGTAGAATTAGAATATATTGTTGAACAATAGAGTACATTTCTACACGCCTGCATTTATCGTTATTCCTGTTTATTGATTAATGAATTACAATTTATCAACGAGCATAAGCCGTTTGATTAATTGCCGGTTGATATATAGATTGGCCACTACCGAGAATTCTGTCATTATCGTAAATTATAATTTTCTACCGCATTTACTTTATTGATGTTCTCTCCTATGGACAAGTAATTAACAAAGTTCACGAAAATTGGACAAATGTAATTTTTATTGTACTATGTAACATCCCTTCCACGTTCAGTTGCATATTTCGATAATCATTTGATTATTTCGCAAGTAATGTCATATTGTGCCCTACAGTATTTGAATATTTCTTGTCTCTCATACATCGCCTCTTCTATTCATTGCGCTATATTCATACTCCTATAAAAAGACCATTCTGAAAAAGCAACTTTTCAAATACATTTACTATTCATTTAATCACGGAATGCCCCCGAGCTATTATTCCTTCTGTAACTTCAAATCTGTTTCCGGATATCAACTAACAGCTTGTCAAATCCCACAAACCAATAAAACATTAATCCATCCCAATTCCAATTTCAGTCTTTCCATATTCTTCCTTCTACGGCGGACACAGACGTATCGCTGCGATCTATAATTTTTTCTATATCAATTCCCCTATTAATTTCCATTCCGCAGGATCGCGGTAATCCGGGGAAAACCCTGAAAAAACATGGCGTGGACCTCGTTTGCAAATTTCACCAGGCTATTTGGCCGTTCCACTCGATGGGCCATTCTGTCGCCGAAATCTATTACAGCCTCTTCTGTGCCAGCACCTTCGCCCTCCTCCGATATTCCACCCCTTCTTGATCTACCGTCAACCCCGTCGCTCAACCCCACCCGCAATCTGTACCCGTTCCTCTCCTTGCATCGCGATTTCCGGAGAGAGCGATCTTTTTCCGCCAAATCAAGCCGGCAAATTGGAGTTTGCAAATGATCTGCCTTAAAGATTTCGCTAATTGTACACGGAGAGAGGGTGAATTGACGGGAGGGGGCGATTCCACGAAGAATCCTCAACGCTGAACTAACTGCCATGCCAAAAGAACGACCGGAGAAAAAGGAGCAGGATAAGGGATACAAAATGAAACCGAGACCCCGACGAAAGAAACGTTGATATTTTATTCGGTAGATGTCTCGAAGTAGCTCTATCATTAGTTGCTTTTCGAATTATTTGTTCGGCGTACGATGAAGCGTACATTGCAAGAAAACGAAAGTTTGGATTAATCAGAAAATATTGCGGGTCTAAGCGATAGACTTAGAAATGTCGACGAAAATGACGGAACGAATCAATTGAAATGGTACTGCCACTATACAGTGGCATCGCGTTTCAATTTGTGAAATCATGTCTTCCTCGGTGAATCAAGTGACATTAGTTGCTGGACATTTGGTATTGATAGTATACATAAAATATCATGCTAGAGCAAAATTGTCTCAACGTTCTTAGAAATGGCTTACTAATAAAGATAGCAAGAGAACCAGATGGGTCTCTACTTGCGGAGTCAAAAAGGGCCCGGATTGTAAAATGGGACGATGCCCATTCGCAGGCATAAGTTTACCCCAGTTCTTCTGGGTGTTTTGAAAGGACATTGAAAGGACATATAACAGTTATTTTATTTATCACGCCATTTCCAACATTACTTTAGTCCTATCATTTAATTACAAGTATTTCATCGATTTCGTCGATCGTCGTGTCAACTATTCATATAAACGAGAGCCCAGGTATTAACTAAGCGGAGTAACCAAGCGTTTATACGCGTTGCTCTACGGTATTCGTAAAATCTGTACCGTTCTCCCCGTCGACGAGGACAACTTTCGTTTCTCGCGCTGCCGTGGCGAAAGGGTTAAGAAGAAAGCTTATGCAATTCAGAAGCAGCAGAGCGAAAGTGCCACCCGACGAAGGAATACTGTCTCGCTTCGTTCGCGGTGAAGCCGCGCGGCGTGTCCTCAACAAAAACGGCGAACGGACATTCGGAACGCTGCGATCGAAGATTCGATAATCGCAGGGAGTTCGTTCGCGGCAGCGATACGCCTGGCGGCGTCCAATTACCGATCGGTAATTGGGGCAGAATTTCTGCTGAGCTTAAATTCGCGCGCCGCGTCGCTGTCCGGCCCCATGGTCACTCGCCAACACCGCCTCGCTGCTCTTCGTTAATTAAACCGATTAAGCCTGCGATCTCGAGTATCAGATCCTTTTTTCTACCGTGCGCAACCCTCCAGCTTCTTGCAGACGCGGGCGAATGAGCGACTGACGCGAACACGATTCGATGCCGTCGTTCCTTAATTACTGTTCCGTCCACCCATCGGGGAAACCCACCGTCGCGTCGCGTACGAAGAAGAGATTCGATTCGAGTGAGATTTGATTTTCAGACTTTCGTTCTTTCGGCTTCGGATCTTATCGCCGCGGCAAGGAGTACGGGATTTTGTTCGATCGCGCCGTATTCTCGAGGCGTGGCTCCGCGTGATTTTGTTCTCCTCCCGATAGTCAAGTTGCTTCACTTCGGGCAAGGCGTTTTGAATCGATCAAAACCGTTGAACAAAGTTCGCGGAAGAAGGTCGGGGCTGTAGCTTCTTGTGCGTTTGAAACGTGTTAGGACGACTGGGTTGAGCGTTGGCGCGTGTGCGTCGCACCGAATGGCGACGAAATAAACGTTCAACGATTATCGAACATTTTGTGTTTCGCTCGAAAATTCCGAGAACTTTTTTGAAACTGATTTAATTAAGTTGAATGTTGGCTTTCGCAGACATACTACGCGTACGTCTTCGACGGTTTAACGAAACTGTGAAACGGAGAATGTCGCGCACGACGGGTAAACAATAACAAGTGCGTATATAAAAATGAACTCGCGAAAGGTAGGTAGTCTGCGTAATTACGTGACAATTAAACGAGCAGTATCGAAACTTCTGCACTTTGCTTTCGCATAAATTAACGATAAGCTTTTTGACGCTAAATAAATGTTAATAAACTCCAGGCGCACGGTAAGCAAAAATTGGTTAATTTTGTACAAACAAAAAAACAAAACTGAGAATTAATTATACCTGTTATTTTTATCTAAAATATGTGCAACTTATTTCCTCACCCAGTCAATTGCTTCATTCATTACCAACCCGTTCATAATCCACGCTAAATGAAATAAGAGTACGTCGTATCTCAGCAATTATATCCAATTCTCCTAAAATCTATGAACCACTCCGCCTTCCATTATCACATAAACCATTTGAGCTTACATTCCGTTAGGGTTCCAATAACAATGAAACCACTGAAGCATCTAATTGTACTATCAGCTGAAAAGCGTAGTAACGATTTATTGCACGTCGTTGCTCTCGTATCTAATGAACACCGGCCGCTCGAGGCCAGAAATAGATGCTCGCAGTCTCGTAGTCTCTACCAGAGAGTTGTGATAAAAAAAAAAAAAAGAAAAAAAAGGGAAGGTTATACCGGCCAATTAAAAAGCACCCGTGCAGCCAAGTGGCGTGGCAGCTTGAGATAGTTGGGGATTATTCCCGAATCAGCCGTTTGCCGCACACCACCGACACCAGAAGTCGGGCAATGGCTGTTTGCACACCGCTTCGCGCGTTTCGCGGCGGTATAGCAGTTTTGGGGTGCACCGGTACGAGGCCGCGGAAACGTGACGCGTTAAGAATAAAGTCAGGAACAGTTTAACCACCGGAAGGCATTATCGTTTCGGCCACGCTTGAAAACTTTGACCCTGCTTGATTATTTTCGCCCCCTTCGCACAGTAGCTGCCACGTATTCGAGATTACGTTTGAACGCTTGAGGATCGCTTGGCGAACAATTCTTTTTTTTCGCTGTTCGTTTATGATTTTAATACGTCCGGGGGACGGTAAATATTATGCTCGCGGGTAAACATTAAATTGGTGTAGGAGTGCGAAGCGCCCAGCGTCCGTGCACGAGTCGTCCGCGACCGGCTACCTGGGACGAGGTTGGTCTGCAGGCGTGCCACGACGCGTCGCGACGGCCTGCAGACCCGTGTCCCTTGTTTTCTGTGTTTTGAGGAAATGAAAGAGAGAGAAAGAAAGAAAGACGGAAATGATTGAAGACGACTGGATATATGAATGGGAACAGACAGAGTAGAGTTAACAGCGGAGGAGTGGAGTAGAACAGTGTAGAATAGAATAGAGTAACAGAGTGTGGACGAGCGTAGTAACTGGTTAATAAATATATATATTCCTGTTACCAATCACATTGGACTCGCACCGGCTTAATTTCTCCTAAAACTTCCAGTCCCGCATTAGTACCCGAAAGACGGTATCCTTAATGAAGCCACTGTAAATAACAATTCGGAATTCGGAAACAATGATGACAATATCATGGAAACGGGCGCTTTACGATGCCAGACGGTTTCGACGAATAAGTCGACAGGAAGCCGCGAACAAATTAAATACAGCCGTTTAGTTTTGAAAGTAACTCTTATAGCCGGGAATAGACAGATTAATGAAAATTCTATAACCAAATTAGGGCGGCAGAGAAATTCAATCAATAATTGTACTGAAATTTTTATATTACCAGACTCCAGCAATGTGACGGACAATCAATTAAATTCAAGTAAAAGATCGCGGCACGGTCGTCCTTTATAAACTTTACATTATATCCGCTTTAACAACCGGCGGCGAAAAATAGAATCGGAAGCGATATAAATCTCGTGCAAAAACGGATTTCCCTCGGCTAAGAAAATGAATCGTCAAGGTTTCAATCCCCGCGAGATCGAATTCAACCCTTTCTCTGGTGTTCTCCAGGGGGAATACCCTGATCACGGCTCGATATACCGCAGTGAATCAAAAACAGCGGGCCAGACAAGTAAAAAAAGAAGGACTCGTTAGACGCCGGCTTCATCGTTGCTTGCGATGGGCTCATTGGGAAAGGTAGCTCGCATTATTATACAGTCCCTTTCGTTCATCAGCGATAATTACCGACGGAAGCTCGGTTCGAATCAAAGTAATCAAAGGGAGATGCCGCGCTGTATTCGTATGATATTACAGGGGAAAAATTGGTGAGCGCACAGAAAGTACGAATTTCATTTTTACCCTCTATTAAAGACACGCGGCTATCCCGCGGCGGAAACTGTGGAATGAGAAGCCAATTGTGTTCTTTCATCAAATTGAAGGCTACGTTAATAATAAAAGTACGGGGTGGGGGTAACGGTTATGAGGTGATTTAAAATATCAATTACTCTTTTTCCGACTAATCCCTTTACAGAAGATAAAACTGCATTCATGGCAAGGGAGCTCGCTTCGAATAAGGGAACGAAAGTTGCGCAGCTTTACCTTGAATATAATCATTCAACAATTAGAACTGAAAAGGGGTATCGAAGAAATCTTAACGCCAGTAGCTTAGGCGTGGTTTTTGTGTATTACGTTGAGAGTCTTTTTAAAACAAAAAAGGGTTTCTAAACAGCCTGCTACCGCGAAATAACTGCCACACGTATATCGCTATTATACCTTGATGTCGATTGACGCGTGTTTACAGAACGCTTTGCTTCAAGTAACAATCGATTTCTTCACCCGCGTACATTCAGTCGACCAAGAAAACAAAATCTACCCCGTTAACAGTTTGCAATTATGTATTTCGATGCATAGAGGAGAAGAACAATCTGAGCGTACGTTATTATCACCGAGCGAAGTCGCGGAGAAGCGACTCGCGATAAGCGGTTATCGGAATGTAATTCAATTACTGAATCTTCACAGTGCCCGGAGCGGCATTGTTCAATTTTGTTCCTTCTCTAGGCGGATCGTTGTCGGGATACGGACTGATTCGTTATCACCCTTCGGCCCGACCAGACACAATGGTGTTTGATAAGAGATAACCGTGGACTGATATCAGGGCCGCGCGCTCATCGCTTCGCTACGCAACGCTTCGACAAGTGTGTTAATGTAAACGGGGCAGCCCGTGGTGGCTGCCTTCGTTAGTTATCCAATTAACACGTTGATTACAGGATCGATATGTAGGCGCATATCGATCATTTTACGTCCTTTATTGTCTGCGTTGTGTCGGGGCCGACGTGCCGTACCGATGAATTTTAAGTTTCGAGCTTTTAGAGCGTAAGAGATGGATGATCAAGGACAATGACTAAGTTTATGTGTGTGCTGTATATGCATGTAAATAATGAGGTAGTGAGAAATATGTATACGCGTGTAACGTGTGCAATATGTCAACGTTTTGGTACTGAAGGCGTAGATGTCAATGTATACGCCCTTGTACATTTAGTGATATACGGGTTCTTTTGAAAGTTGTGGTACAATCAGGAGGGCGATAATTCCAATATAAAAATCAACCTCTTACCCTTTTGCTTGCCTGTTTCATAGCTAATTGTAAGACAATTAAGAATTTCCGTACGCTTGTATAAATCGCTTGAAATAGATAATCTTTCCTACTGCAGCAATAATAATAATACATTCTATAATCTCTGTTCGATTTACTATTTGAAAGAAAATCTTCGTACTCAATGTATGTATATGTATACTACATTGCATCACATTCCTCCGCTCTTTTTTCTCTGGGCTTAAACGATTTGGCTAATACGCGGATCGTTTAATTCGTTCAATTTTGTTCATACCTGAATTTCTTCTACGTTACGATTTCATACAAAAATTGCACACATGCTAACAGTTTCTTTCGCCGAACCACTAAGAGAACGAATAAGAATCGGGCCAAAGTCGATATAAGAGTGCACAGTGGCTGCTAGAAAATGTCCGGCCGAAATGTAACTTTGCTATTTTTTCACGTCTAGAACTTGACATGTAGAACGTAGAGAGTCGTTGACTTTATCGATAGGCATTGAGTCGCGCCCAGCTTATCAGACCGTGTTGACGTAGCGGTAACTTCGTTAAGCCGCGCGAGCTACTGAACCTTCCGTTTGCTGGGAACAGAAAAACGAAGCAATAAAAAAAAGAAAGAAACGGAGGTTCATGAGGCAAGAGGAAAGCTGAATCGAATCGAAGCTCGGCGGCACGAAGCTCGGTGGCGCGAAAATCTTTAACGACTCTTGTATACGCGACCCCTCTCGGCGAACGTTAAAAGAAGATTACAGATTCACGGCAGCGAAAGTCTCATGATACGTGGGGTACTGTCAGCAGATAATTGATGTAGCACGAATCGTTTGTCGTAACAGTTTATAAAGCATATACAGATAGGTATGAACTTTCGATTATCCTCTTTGTTATACCATAATTATTATTTCACCTATACAACGGGTACGTGAGTTAGAAATATGATTCTGTGTAGTACGTGAAGCGTGAAAGGTCGGGAAGCTCTGCTCTACAATATCGAGAATAATTCTTGCATTACTGGAGGATTTTTAACACGTTACCACCCATATCTCTTCTATTCTTCTTGTTAGTAAGAAGGATGTAACAATAATCGTGATGATGCATCATTTTAGTAAAATTAACCATTGGATTTCAGTTTAAATGATGTATAATATTTGAATATTATATTTTATTGATTGTAATGGTATACTATGGTACTTCGTCTTCTCTGAAATAAATACGATATGTCGTTTGTATTTATGACGATATCCAACAATAAGACACTTGAAAGATGTTAAAGTTCATGGCCCATAATATTATTATTATTAATAAAATTATTAATAAAATTATTAATAAATTATTAATAAAATTAATTAAAGCAGATATGTAATGTTTGATGTATGACTCATTATTCTAGCATAATTATAACACTTTAGAAATCGTGTTACTTTGAAAATCGTACGCTACATAAATTTCTGAGTGAGGCAATAAATATTTTTCACACTGCATACCTGGTGTTGCTCCGCAGAAACATTTATTATACACGGTACGTCCGGAATGTTCCCAGGATGATTTTTTCTTGGATATACTACTTCAGTTTTTAAGTTGCTAACACGTGAAACAGTTGCGTTCGCATCTCAGTAATTTACTATAATAATATGTTCCTGTTTCGATCCTCGAAGGATCGGCTACAGTTCATTCGTTGCGAGGTCAATCTTGTCCAAAAGACAGGTGACAGCGTTCGTGTATCCACCCTACTCGCCGGTCTTAACACCCGTAGACTTCCATCTCTTTCCCAATCAGTCCAAATCTCTTTCAAACTGAGATCCACTGTATCAGCTAAACTAGTCGCGAACCCGTCGCAAGGCATTTTAAATATAACTTCCACAGATACCAACTGATTGTTTTGCCTTGCTTTGCGCGTTTAAGCATGGCTAAAATGCTTCGGAAACGAGCAGAATAATATATAAATCTTTATAGTGGGTACAGGTACTGATCGTAAGTCGCAATTCTGGTTCGCGAAGTTTCGAAACGGAGATGAGCCCCTCTAATACTATCCGCAGGAAGGAAGGCTACGGGCTGGATGATGATGGCCTTCTCTGATTGTGAGTAAGAGCTAACCGGGGACAGTATACATAGGAAACGTGCACAATATCTGGAGAAATCCTCTAAAGTAGCACCACGAAATCACTTGCATATTCATTCGTCATTTTGACGAACTTTATTGCAATTGAAAAATCCCCAAAATTGTCAGATAATCTGATCATTGCAGATTAGAGGATTGTCCTGGACGATTCGAACAATTTGCACAGTCTTGTGAGTTTCGTGTTTAACCTGTATCTGAGGCTGTAACAGCCTGACAAAGTTATTGGAAAAAAGGAAGAAAGAAGTTTTCAGTACGATTGGAATATAAAAGATTAAAACGGTACATTCGTCGCGCGATGCTGCGCTGGCTGGAAAGTATTATAAAAGCGTATTATAAAAGTATTATAAAAATCAAACGAGAGGCCTGCAACAATTTGAAAGGCAATACAGAATTAAAATAATAGTATTCAAATCTTTTAATAGAACGGCACTGATTTATCGGATATTCCAATCACCACGAGCTATCATTATTTAAGCTATTGTATGTATAAAGACAGTACATTCATCTTAGGACACTGCCGCTCATCATAATTTTCCGATCATATATTCTTCAAATTCAGAAGACTGAACCGAGCGTACGACGTACCCTCATTATTGCGAATATTTGCCCCTCCCCCATTCACTATTAATATTATAAGCAATGTAATTAATGGAAACTTCGTTCTAACTTGCCTTGTGATCGGTCTGACTGAAACCTGTGGAGACCAACCCTTTACGTCTTAATTGAAAGATTGGAAATGCGGCTTCATTTATACAAAATAAATTGCTTGTTTATGAGGGAATGCTTTGAATAATTTGCAAGCAGTAAAGCAGCCATGCCATGAATGTATTAAGTTCATGAAATTGTTTTCTCATTCTATGTAATATATGTTTTAATACAAGCCAATCTACTGAAGCACATTTATTGCATGCACGCGAAATCGTTGACCCTTTCGAACGAGAAAATTTAATATGAAACAAATTGAACTCGTAGTTACTCAATAGTTTCTGATTTAACAATGACCCCCCTGTTCATTGATGTTAAAATTCATATTTACATAGTTCTATCTCACAGTGATATGTAGCCCTGGAATTTGGAATACAACACAGCCCTACTGGATGCGTATTACAAGTATATTAAATTATGTTACGGTTAAATGAAGTTGAAGGAAATTATATTATAATTTGTGATAATTATTTATGATAAGTAATATATTATTAATTATTATTACACAATTAAATCATTATGAAATATATAATTTATAATAAACATATGCCAGTAATTCATCTACACTGCGCCAAAAACTTACGATATTATCCCAATATGTCAAATAACTCCCTTTCAATTAATTTAATAAAGTAATCTTGCAACCAATTGCATTTCGACTATCTCCCTCGGTTATTAACAGACAACGGTTTCATTCCGCTGGTACGAAAATGCGAAATACGGGGCAAGGAATTCACACAGGTAGCAGCACATGGTAAATCGAAAGCAGGAAAATCGTTAGTCGCGGATGAAGACTGAGGCACTTTACGCAAGATACTAATTGGCTGCAGAGCCACTGCTTGGAGAGGCAACCAATTAAAAAGAGCTGAGTACAGAGGAAAAAAAGCTGAACGGCAAAGGCGGTCGTATAATCGATTCTCAAATCGAGCCACATCGGAAGGAAAGTTCAGCGAAGTTCTGATTGAGCCCCTCACTTCATACACATTTAATTTATTTTAATGTGTTAATTTATATATTTCACGTGCTTCATTTTTTTACGAGGATGGACCGAAATATATGCTCGAATTTCGCTCATTAAACAACATTTTTTACTCTATTTTAGGTGTATTAGATGTCATTTCATTACATGGGCAGTGCAGATGGGAGTGAGTTGAGAAGTACAAAATTCAGCTCTTTAAACGACATCGCATTGTTTGGAGGTTCGCAACAGATATTTAAGAACAATTCAGAAGTTGTGGCTGTGAACGATTTTGGATGAACTTGTCATGAAATCAAAAACTGAAAACAGGTAATAAAAATGTTATATATACTGAGAATTTATACTATGCCGTATATATATATACTATATACCGTATATATATATACGTATATATACTTATATATGTATACTGCACTGGGAGCTTAAGGTTATCACTTTTTACATAAATTTTTAAATAAACGACTTCCGAGTAGTCAGACATCTTGCAACTGTAATGTTTAAAACGTACAATTTTTATACCTTTCATCGACAAATTGTAAGATTTATGATGTTAATAAAAATTTGGCCCAAACATGAAATAAAAAAAAAAACTAAAATTTTTTAACTTCTTGTTACTTTTGGTTGTAATAAGTCGCTATTAAAAACTTTTCCTTCGTAAAAAGAGCACTAAAGGATCAAGGTTATAAACGTAGGCTACTTTTGGCTCTTTCTAGAAACATAACCCCGGTAGTCTTCTAACCATTCGTATTCATGTGCGTTCTAAGCGTAAACATTTTTTTTCTTACGATACAATTTACTGAGTATCTGTCCTTTCGCAGTGGCGACGAGATAAACGCGTACAATTTGTTATAGCCGGTTTATCCATAAAAATATATATGCTAAAATACGACGAATGTTAAAGTGAATTTAGGAAAAAACATTATTTTGCATAAACCCCTGTTAATCGCAAACATGCAATTTCCCTTCGCTGCCTTAAATTCTATTATCTAGAAAAGTAATATGAATATTTATTTTTGGACTTACCAGTCCGTCTGTTGTACATTGTTGTTATTCTTATCGAGCTGAAGACTCGGGGTGTTGAACAATTTATAGTCGAGTAGTAATTTCTGTTGCTGCATTTTGTTCATATAACCGCTGCAATCCATATGAAATTTTATAATATACGCAAACTTGGAATGCATGGTTTTACTTCGCATTTATAACATAAGTTGGTACTCTTATTCATTGTAACAGAAAAAAATTATACCGAAATAACGCTTCCGCGAAATAATACGTTTTGTGAAATGTCCTTTGGCAGAGGAAGTATTCAAATCAAGCGGTAGTAATGCGAAATGGAAAGAATATATTTAACCAGTTTATTTCTGTATATTTTCCAGTGTTAGATACAGTTGTAGGTTTAAGATCAACAGTTTCGGTTTCAACGTTTTATACGGTTTAGGAAGAATAATTTGATGCTTACTAGCTTGCATAGAACAACGATAAGATTTGAACATAAGAATCTAACACATATGCCAGTTGCTTTCAAAATACAAAAAGAAAAGGAAAAACAAGTAAAATTTAATTGTCCGCGCCATATTAAAATATTTTTTACGACCAGAACATATACTGTTCAATACATCAAACACTCTGATATAAAAATGAGAAATTAATCGAATTGCACTGACATGTAATAATTACGAAATAATGTTATTTGTTTCAAACGATACTGCACTAAAGCAATAATTACATCCCTTGACGTGTCTGATATTGCGTAGTTATGCAGAGGGAGTTGATCTTAAACTTACAGCCGTGCGTGGGTTAATGCAAATGATGTGCTTTTTACTTACAAAAAAAAACTGCTAATAATAATGTGATATTATCAGTCCCGTAGAAATACGCGTTTCCGATCGAGAATCGCGGAGTAACGCGAACTATATCACGAATATCGCAACCGCTGTTACCAAATTACGCGCGCAACTCGGAATAAGCGATAAAATAGCAAACAACGTCGTAAACGATAACTGAGACAGCTTGCGCCGATCGCGAGTCAACTCGATACGAAACACGCCCGTGTCGTTCGACGTTTGTGCAAAGACTGAGGAATCTCGTAATTTCCGCGGGCATACGACCAGGCACGTCCTTGGAGATTGATGTTACTATCGATGTGAAGAAAAATGACAACAATTGCGAATCTACCGCGTCGACCTTTCAGGTAAGTTTCCAAACTAGCGATTGGTAAATAACAGAAGTTCCAACGCGACTGCGACCACAAAAAGTTGAGCCGCGCTTATTTTTGAGCGAGCGGAACTTACACCTCGATCGTTTTTTTTTTCTTTCATGTACACGTACTTCAAATATTTATACATCGCTTGCGAGTGTATACATATTTCAGTTTACAACATTAATCATTTCGGATGTTAGAAGCAGCGATGTATTTTTATTTTACAGCAGGCCTGTTATTGTAAACGTTACGAGAGTTTTTATGCAAAGTTCAACTGTTTTCAGTAACACCGAGAAACATGTTGGCCGTATCGTGAAGGCGAGTTTTGATATTAATTATTTCATTTCATTTTAAAACTTAGTTACAGGAGCGAATTTCAAGTCGTTTAGAAGGGCAAGTGTGAATTGTATAGTACGAGGCAGTATTAACAAAAATGTAATACAATATTCTTTTATTTTTCGAATTGCACCAAATACTGTTTCCTAAAGCAGCATTAAAAGAATAGCAGAAACAATATGTAATCCTGAGAATTGTGCACATTGATACAATGTGGATTCAATATTGCAAACGTTGATGCACACCAATGAAGATGTAGATGAATTTGAATGCATCACAACCACGTGCGAAGTTGTATTAAAACTTTGTTAATTATAACATTACTCGCCGGAGATCTCAATTAGAGATATGTATGTACGTGTTCTATAACCTATTCAGAGTTTTGCACATTTATTGAGTTGAAAGCGCGTAGATTACTATTACAAGTCCGTGTATTCTTTACAAAGGATATAAAATTCTGGAAATTCGTTAAAAATTGTAGATATAACGATTTCTGGTACAGTTGCACCTTTTATTACAAAAATATTAAATTTATATCAGACTCGCATTAACGACAGCCGGTCCTAATTGCAATTCACCGTTGAAAAATAGTAATATGGACATCTAGATGAATAAATGCACTAAAAAGATACCCTCGTAAACAGAAAATGTTAACCCCTATAATGTAATGAATAACATTATTCTTTATTAATGAAAATAGAAATTATACGAAGATTTTCAGTGCGAATGACTGAATATCATATTGCCCTACGGCAATTGAAGGGTGCACCAGGTCCAACGATACGTTGAAAGAAAAAGAGCGAAAGGAATAGTACGAGGAAATGAAATTATCCCGTCATTATTTATTTCAACCACATCGTATCTAGACGTTTTCACGAAATTCCAGCGTTTAAATTTGCCCATTATCGTATCTTATTCACCATATTCAGAATGCAGTTTCAGCTTACCTATTACCAGTGCGTTCCACGAGTGCCCAGGCTGCCTTGTTAGTGTTTAATTACTTTGACGGAAGAATAAGTGGGAGCGAATAATACGCGAGTTCCCCTGTCCATTTCTTTGTTTTTCCCCTCTCAGAGATCCGGGGATGGCTGGTTCTAGCGGACATTTTTTAATATGCAGTCGACCCCACGGACAGGGAAAATGAATTTAATACTTCATTTATTTTAAAAGCACCACGCGCCACGGTAACATTACCATTGTCCAATGCGGTGTTTCATCTGGCCGTTTCTACGTGAGCCAGCTTTAAAGACTGTTAACATTTCCGCGAATTTGAGATACGGAAATGGAATTACCCTAACGAATGGTACAGTTGTTAACAATCACTTTACCTTCGTCCCTGCATGCCCGTAATTGCATTGAAAGGTAACTGTTTTCCTGAAAATATGGGGAGCAAGGAAATTCTGCTCCGTTCGTTTTTTCTGACAAAAATCAACGTTCTCCGGTGGGCTGATATGTTGTTGAGCACGTTTTCAGAAAGCTGACGGACCTAGCTTCACGCCAAATTGCTTGGAGGAAATTATAATTGAAACTCCTCCGGCAGGGGGAAATGAATGTAAAGTTAGTTTTGTTAAATTAAAACGGGCGTCTGTTTGAATAGTATTTGGTGTAGATTGAATGGTCGTATTATTTGAGCAAATTTTCCTCTGAAAAGCGGTGCGCAAATTACGCCTAGAATATGAGGCAGAAAATATCTATAAGGAAATAGTTTTAAGCGGAGGAAGATCCACTCTTAAACGATAAAAATAACGACTATAAATGGTAATGTATGACGAATAGAATTCGGATTCAAATTCAGATTTAATTAGCTCAAGAATTAGTAGCTTAAGTCGGACGTTTATTGAAATAGACCTTCTACGTTGCAATTTATGACCCCAGAATTATCGTTACATTTCTATTCATTTTGGCAGCATAAACTTGTTAAAGCTCCATACAGTTGCAGCCGCGCGCCGAACGGACCGAAATTATTATATTTATATCAGCCGAATTAT
Source organism: Nomada fucata (assembly GCA_948146005.1). Lineage (NCBI taxonomy): Eukaryota > Metazoa > Arthropoda > Insecta > Hymenoptera > Apidae > Nomada > Nomada fucata. The sequence goes on from OX411275.1 coordinate 15,745,421, forward strand.
TATATATACATCAAGCCTCATAGAAGTATCACCGACGAACCAGCATGCACGCAATCATCTCTGTCGTTCGCCGAGAACGATCAGTTCCAACCAAATTCTAGTTCCATTAAGGATACGTTGCACGTTCAAGAGAAATATTTCACGAAAATTTCTCTGAACTGCACGAATTTTTTTTACCACTGCGCCTTATTACCTGATCAGGCGTCAGAATTTCCGAGACGGTCGGATCAGAGGTCAGTGGACATTCGTGGGCAAAAGAGAAGCTTCAACTCCGAGGAAAGTACCCGAGGAAGGTCTCGCGCGTAAACTGATATTCCATTTGAAGCACCGAGGCGAGGAAAGCGTGACCCAAGTTTAAGAGGCACAAAAAGGACGACCCCTCGCCTCCTCTTCGAGTAAGCATGTAACCTCTTCAGAACGCGAACAGGCCAAGGAGGAACGCAGGAAACCGCTGGGATGTTGAATTCAAAAGTCGAGCAGCAAGAAGGAAGTGAGAAACGGAGGGCGAAAGTCGAGGACGAGTTCTTGCGTTGTTAGAGATTCGAAGAATTCAGGTTTTGCTTCCGCAAACCTTCTGCGATTCCTTCTCAACGTTCTCTTGTTGCTGAATTTGTTGTTTTATATGGACGAGATTGAGAGTAGCGGTTACCCCGCGGCCGATATATGTATTTCGCGTGGTTGCAACGGGACAATGAGCATGAAGCAAAACGTTTTGCTTCGGTCTTCGGAAATATTTACGAAGGAAATATAGCGGAACAATGGCGAAAGTGACTTTGACCCGAGTTCAAGTAGCACAGGACTTTGCCAACTTGATGACACGCGTCAAACTGAAATAAACAAAAGCGCCTTTTCGAATTAACGATAGTAATTAACTAATTCCACGATTTGCATACGTCTTTCGTTGCGGAATGAGCAAGGTGAGTTAAAGAAGGCGAAGGAGCCCGACGTAGTATCCCCAAGAAACTTTCGAACTTGACTATCTCTTATTAGAAACTATAATCAAATCTGTTGAATAGTGTGAAGCACAGCAATGTTAATGTTGTGCATCAACGTATTTTAATTCTTGCAAGGCGACTCATATACAAGTAGTATCAGCCTTAATTTATTAAGGAGGGGGTGTGTAAAATGTTTATTGCGTCAAAACGAATGCAGCAACGCATTGATACAACGAACGGTTTATAATACTTATTCATAATACTTAGACGTCATACATGCGCACGTATACGATTTACAATGTAAGCTATATGTACATATACTCAACGGAATAAAATTACTTGTGCGTACGCAAATGCAGCTGTAAATTCACATGTAACGTTGGATAATTGTAGCGACTTATACGTACGCATGTATATTACTGCCTTCAATGCGATACTCGTCGCAATATTCGTTATTTGGTTTGAAAAACGACAAGAGGTGTTAAATTATTTCCAAACACTTCAATAGCAGACAATATATATATATAACTTATCAGGTTGGACTGAAAAAGTAACGCACCCCATTCAACCGTTATCATTTTTCTCAATTTACTGCGTTGGCTACGCGCAGAGGTTGGAAAACACAGAAGCGAAATCATATTTGCAAGTGGACGCCGGAACGGACGAGAAAGTTAAAGCCGTACCGTGAGACAGAAACGAGCCGCGGCGCCTGTTTTACGTCGAAACTCGCACTTCGCAGCCTTTCTTACGAACGGGCGACACCTATTTCGAATTTCTCCCTTTTTTTTCGAGCAACAAAAAACGCGTACCCCGTCCTCCGCGCCACAACTAATTTGTTAATATCGCGTAAGTGCCTTTCGCCTGCCCCACCCCCGGGAGGGAGGGAGGGAGGGGGGGGGAGATCTCGAACAGGGACGAAACGAGGGTAAACGTTTAGGGAAATGGGAAAGAAGAGGCAGCTGTAAGGAATAAAATTCTGACGATCTCTAATTCCGCCCGGTGATGCTTCTCTTCTTTTTCAAGTATTCCCATTCTTTCGCCCCGTTCGCGCCATCGCATTTTTGCCTCAGCACGCCAACTTATTACTAAAGGAAGCGTGCCACCAAAAGGCGAAGATTAAATTGGCCGCCGAGCGCGACGAAAGTTTCACTCGCAGCGTTCCTCGGTTTATTCGAGCGCACCGCGAAACGAAAGAGCGGGGCCCGTTATTATTGCACGCCGCTGTTCCAGCTAGGCTTGCTCACACCGGGGCTTGCTCTCAAACAAACGCGGCTCTTTGTTGTATTTATTCGGGAGGGGAGGGAGAGGGAGGTGGGGGGATTTATATTGAGTCAGGTGTCATGTCGCGACACCGCGCCGCGGCATACCTTTGTGCATTTCGTAACGCGAATCTTTCGTACAACATGCATACGAAGGTATTGCCGCGACTCCAACTGTCTCCAACTGTGCGGTCTAATTGGACAAAAACAAACCGTGCTGGACTCCGCTGCAAAAATCCGCGATCCGCGCGCGTGTGGAATGAATATTTTCTGGAGTTCTTCGAACACTGCGAGCAATACCGAAAGTTCTCAATGTTTGGCGGACCAGCTTGTAGTCAAGAGAATTGAGACAACAAGAATTGCGTTCGCGATTCATTCGGCACGGAATAAGGCGGAAAAATTCGTTCACTTACAAGTAGATGCTTCGCGCAACTTATAAGTGCACGTTGGTTACCTAGCAGATGCCATAATTGTTTTAATGTTCAAACGCTCCAGCCAGGAATGGCTGTCCAGAAGTTTTGAACGATACAGCAATGAAACCCACTACTTGCTTCTAAAAATTCAATTACTGGAGCATCACCCGCAACGTGTCCGCACCGAACAAACCTCCCTGGACTATTGAACGATTCGATCGATCATGAAGCGAAAAAGGTTTAATCACAAGTAGGAACACGAGTCGGAAAATAAATGATACAGGAAGACAAGATTTGAGTGAAACGAACAATACTTTAGACATGATCTAACATCATGCGAGGTGTACATATTATGACATATTGTAAGGTAAGGAATATCTAGTAGGAGTATCTAGTTCCTACGTTGTTCCAAGATAATTCATGAATCGGGTATGAAACTGTATAAGGCAATTGATATGATTGTCATTTTTGGAACCGTAATTCCTGAAAACTCGTGGCATTTGAAAACGACGACAAATCATTTGTTATACGAATACCTTGCAAATGAGTAGAAAAGTAAACGTATAATAGGTAAAATCAGAGTGATTGCATGATACTATGCCGTCTCTTTGTATATGCAAATTATACTCGTGTATGTGTAATAGTTCAATATACCAGAGTGTAACATGAAAGCGTATACTATCATTTTGTTAATAACGATAGATCTTGTTTGCCTTTACATTTACGCACAATTGAACGTTATAGTCGAAAGTTAGCATAGATTTGATATTCAGGATCAAACTTTTGTATAGCAATATATATATATTTGATGTATATATCAAATATATATCAATCCCCTCGCAGGGATAAACTCAACGATAGTTCCAACTAAAAGAATTACCAACTCATCCATTCCATAATCCAGTCATTCTGAATAAAAACAGATGCTACAGATAACATCCGTTTAATTACTGGTACAGCAAAATTACTTGCTCCCCATTTTTGGCAACGACGAATTTCCACCAGTGCATAACAAATTCCGATAAGTCGTAAACACCATCTTCTTCTAAGCATTCATCGGTCAATTCTGGGACATCCGATAGGTGAATGGCACCGGGCCATCAGCCATCGACTGTCGTTCAAATTTCCTAATCTCAAAACACTCTCTCCGACCACACTGAGGATTTAGACCCAATATAATAAATGGCGTACCGTCCATTAGCCCTATTCCTTTCTTTAAAAATATGTCGACGCTAATAAATACACTCTTGTACACTACAGCGCTGGACGAATTCACAGCTCGTCATCATCCACATCCAACGGCAACAGCTATGTTAATAATCGATCGTTGCGAACAACCATTTTGAAACTCTTCTTCCAGTACACTGAAACTTCCAACAAACGTGCACGCACGAAGGGAAAGAAAGAGAGAAAGAGAGAAAGAGAGAAAGAGGGAGAGAGTGAGAGCGCAGCACAGACGCAGTTACTGCTGTTTGCATATTAGTAACGGCGGCCTGAACACTCCGCACTCGATCTTTTCGATCGTGTGGCGAAAGTTGAGCGTTAATGGACACGTACAAGCGAGACGCTGAGCAAGCGTTAGGCGAACCGGAACGTTGCGTTGGTTTCGTGTAATAATAAACGTAATGCACAGACTGGGGCATTTCACTTGCGCAAATACGAGTAGCGCGTACACTCGGTGTACCAATTAATTTGTCACGTATGCAAACGCCGTGCGCATGAAACTGCTTGTCATCAACGATCATCGATCAAGTCGCGGGCACCAGTGAGAATGGAGGAACCGAACGATCGCATTATTCGCCGCGGGCTGCTAGAAACGCAACCCGGGGGGAAGGAATGGGTTAACGTTTCGAAATTCTCCGGCCATCGAACTGACAGCCGATACTGTGCGATCACTGTTGGATTCGTGACCAAACTCTACTTCATACGGAACATTTTACGCCCCCCCCCCCCCCCCCCCCCCGCGGGGAGCGATCCAGTGAAACGCTGCGGCTTGTAAGACACGTCAGGTGGGTTCTAGCTAGGGGCAAAACTTGTGTCGCGATGATATTTTATTTAAATTAATACGCAATTGAAGGGAGGATATTGATCGATATCTGAAATAAGCTATGATTTTTTAATGGTTTCTTTCTTCTCAAAAAATTCTTTTGCACCGTTTCAAATACGTCGCATAATAAATAGGAAAGTAATCAGCGCTAATGAAATACCCATTAAATTAATTTTATCATTCCGATTCCTAACGCGCATTATTCGATTTGCATAATGGCAAATTATTCAGCACGGTACGATGAAAAAGGTGGCGATATTCCATTATCTTGCAATTACGCCCCATCAATCCAGTTCATTGACATTCATATGTATCGTGGCTTTCGCCGCGCTTAATCACACGTCATTTCGTGCATTAAGTAAATAGGATTACCGTCTAACACCTGCTGTATTCTATTTCGGGCTTGCCGCAATGTAGCATCACCACCGAGCGCTCAACAATATTGCGTTTATCGTGACGCGAAAAATACTCCTGAATAATTTTCGTGACATTTTACTCGAATATTCGTCGAACCTTCCAGCATCTTAAAATCGAATTATTATCCAACCAATTCGATAATAGTTTGTCGTTAATTCCGTCTTGAAAGATTAGGTGCCCATGTATTTTACTAAATGTCGAAAGTTACTACTCAAGATGGATAGCAAAAAGTTCGGACGGGAAAATGGCTGGAGTGCTCGGTATTTCTGAGAATGCTATATAAGTCATAAATCTGGGCAATATTGGCACGCTAGCTTCTGCATTAAGAATGTAAAATTTCTGGCTAGAATATATTATACTACATTGGATGCTATTGGACGAATAATGCCGATCCGACTGCAACTTCAGTTTAGTTTGATTGATCGAAATATTTATAGTGACTCAATTGATATAACGAAAGGACATTTTTCTATTGGCAACTATTCAAGAATACACGGGGTTATTCAAACAGTTTGTTAATAAACAATGTTTATTTATTTATGCGGAATGTGTCACTTTCCGAAAACGGTCAAGTCTGAACACTTTAATACCCGCATATGATCTCGGATACCGAACTCCTTTGCTTCGCATTTCGTTTCCATTTCTCGCTGGTCCCCTTTTAAACTTCTGTTGCTACTTGTTTCCTGGGCGGTCGCGTGTTCACTGCACCAGCAGGGCAGGGAAATGGAGAAAAAAAAAGGGGACTAGTAGAGAAGGGGATCTTATTTGCAAAAGCTTAGCGATAGATCGTCGTTTCGTGAACAGGGTAAGGGGTAATTTACATTCAATTCAGGAAATCCCAGATGTCTATTGGTTAAAAGACCAGCTCCGCGAAGAATACTCGACTATCCGCCCTTTACATCGGATATCCGCCATCTGCATAATTCTAGTTTCATCCTTTTTACTTATTCGCTATACCGTTTGTCTGTTCCCTTTCTTTTTTCTCTGCCATCGAAGCCTAAAGAATTTTTCCCTTGGCCATTTTTTTTTTTTTCATTCAGACACGCATTGTGTGTCCAATTTCCTTACCTTTCTACAATGCCACTTTCTCTTCTGGGTTCTCTATGCTAATATTCCTCCATTTCGTGGCCGCAATGAGGAACTGTCGTGCGCAGCATTACCATACTTTTCGTGTTACTTGTTTGCCTTTAGACCTATATGTTATGGTCAATGTGTTAATCTGTATTGTTTAATCCGTATTGTACAATCTTTCCGTCAACTCTCCCGCTTTTCCATTTTTTCTTTCTCAACCACAATTCCATCCATTCGTCGGAACTTCATTCTCTTGTCAACCCAACACTCTTCCACTCACACCACTATTTCATTATCCTTTTACTTTTGCCGTTCCCTTTCGGTCACCTTATTTTATCAAACCTATATCCATATCCGTGGTTTTTTCATACATTCGAACCCCCTTCATCTCATTCCGCACCACTCACGGCTTTTCTATTTCGGCGTCTCATTGTCGCACTCTATCCCCCTCTATTTTCGTCCACGTTTCTACGAAGGCCACACAGACGGTCCGTTTATTTGGAGATTCGATCTATCTAAGGATTCAGTTTATCCAATCTGGGCAGCAAGAAGGAAGAACGGAGATGTACAGGGAAGGGCGAAGTTGCATGCAATTAAAGTTTCAGTCCCTTCTGTCTTAATTTACATCGAAACTGCTTGGCATCGAAGCCTTCCCCCATGGCGAACAGAAACTACGGCGTAACGAACGGAAGATATACCTATATATTCAAATGTTTTCGTTCGATCCTTCCTATTTTCTTTTCGCCACGTTCTTACTTTTCTCTTCGGCGATTCATATTTTCCTCGGACATCCGCCTTCCTACATTTACCCAAGTTTGTTCGTCTGAATTTGCCGATCCTGCCACGCAGATGTTACTCGCTTGCCGAGATCGAGCTTACGCGTTACGTGTATCGATTACTTTTTGCTCTCTTACTGCTGCACAGTGACGAAAGAAGAAAATAATGATTCGAAAACTACGCGAGGCGACTAGTGAGGCCTCTGCTCGTGAATGAAAAATAACATTCAATCCTATTGACATGATAGTTGCAAGATAATCATCGCGTTTATATTGGTTCGTGTTATTTCTTGTTTTGGCATTCGTTTTGCATTATCCTTTATTTTGTCTGCCACTTGACACTTTCTTTTTCATCGGTTTTCCCCTTTGCTTGAGAGCAATGTAAATATACGAATTTGAGAAATATATGTTTCCATTATATTTGAAATGTTGATAATTGACTTATTAACAGAGCACTGAAAGTTTACCTTGTACCGTGAGAATTGGTCTCCTACCATTAAATACAAAGATCTGTATTCTAAAAACAACAAAAAATTACTATAATATATTACATTTTTTTATCGCAATTACGAAAATGTCCACCGTATGGTGGATTTATACCTATTTTAATTTACGTTTTTAACTTTTCGCTGCTTTTCTCTGCATATAATTTGTTACGCTGATAAATGGGATTCATTAACAACACACTGTCCAAACGTGTTAGCTGATCCTATACATGTCACAGTACGTTCCAACCAGCGCAATCATAGATAAAGATGCGACGATATTTCTATGTTCGCCTGCTTTTAACACGAATCGGTTCATTGACCTGCCCGCGAGTGCAACGAAGGTATCGCCCTTCTTCGCCCCTTCACCTTACCTCCTTTGTTCGAGGACAAAAGCATCGCAGTGCACATCTAATTAAAGGAGCTGCTATTATACCGCTGGAGATAGGTAATGGAAGCCACCGTATAAAACTACCGCGTGTTATTCCTCCTCCTTCGCGGCGTAAATCGTACCCTCCGCTCCCTTCGCCGACCGCCGTTACTCACAAGCCCGCACGCGACCCACTTTCTTAATTGTTCCTCTATTAAAATACACTCTAATTAATATCCATTGTGGTCCATATTTATTGCTGCGAGGCGCTTTATACATTGGGCAACTACTGAATTCGGTCCTCCCGACCGTTGGTCCCTTTACGCGAAAAAGTGTCTAATGAAAAAGAGGATTTATGTTTAACCCAGGGCAAATTTGACCTTCAGCAGAAGTTAAACGAGAACATTCTGCCACGACATTTGTAACATTTTGTTTCGCTGTGTTGATTGTCTGTTATGATTGTGACTTCCTCGTTGAGCGCAAAATAATATTTAACGATTCGCAATTGCGTTCTGCACGGACTTCGTGAGAAATTTCGTGGAAGAAATTTTGCTTCCTTATTTGAAAAAAGAAATGCATGCTGCCAGTTTGCACAAAGAACGTGTATAGTGACCGGGTTGGAGCCTTGTTATAGGAGAAGATAAGAAAGAGTTATGAAGTGACAAGTTTTTTCAATCAATCGTGAAATATTTAATTACTGCATTCGCAACGTTTAACATATTATATTAAATGAATCGCATTGTTTGATTAGGAAGGATTAGAATATGCTACGCATACAATTTATGTTCTGAGAAATATGAACCACGTTAAACGCTGGACTTTGAAATTATATGTGGGGTATTGCACTTTCAACTCGTTCGAACCTTTCAATAGTCCACATTCATTTACGATATTAGTAAGGTTTCATTCGACATAATATTGGGCCTTGGAACGGCTTGCAACGCGCCCACGGCGTAATGGAAGGGAGGACACGAGGTATTAAAAACGGTGTACACATATTTTTTTAGTTAAAACAAAGGCAGAACTCAGCTAGAACTACAACGATATGAATTAAATCTCTAAATCGAACTCGAGTGAAACTTCAACAAGTAAACTCAATAGAACTGAAATTTATCTCGCGCCGAACACAAATGGTAACAAAAAATGTATAGCCAATAGAACTCTAAACGATAGAACTCAATCAAGAATCAGTGTAACATGTTGTTTGTCAAGAATGGTAACCAACATTCTTAGAACTCGCCAGATCTAACATCAATCGTATGAGCGGCGGTCGGGCCGAGTCTGACACACTCGGGCTCGATCTACTGCGCATCAGACCATAACGAAGGAAAGAAGTTACTCGAATACACAAGGTCTGAAGGGACCTCGGCGTACGAATCCTGAACAGACCAATGCTTGAGTTGTATAGGTTTGGGTTAGGCTTATTATTATTGGGTTACTTGCTTAGGGAAGTGTGAATTAATTCGTATCACTATCGATGCTGTTTTCTTCGAGGAAAAAGAAAGATCTGAATAGTTCGAATGACAGGTATTAACATTGTTACTGAGAAATCGATAAAATTACTGACAATCGGTACATTTTACGCATAGAAATTCAAAATCATAGAAGGGAAAAGATATATTTGCGTAAGTACGAAATTATAATATCAAGGAGAAATTAAAAAACAACCACGGACGTTTGCGACAAAGATAAAATGAATCCTATCCGTGAGGCATGCGACCAATAGAGATTACCTGTGTACGTCATGGTCCGGGTGAAAGATACACGTTTTATATGCAATGGAAGGAACAATTTTTTTTGCTTGCTTAGATAAAACTTTCGCACAAAGATTCTATAGGATCAAGAGTTTTGAACGTACTTCCTGAAATCACTCGGCACATTTCAGGCATTAAACCCACTGTCCACTATCGATGTGCAGCTGTACAGCTTCGCACAGCCGCGCATTCAGCAAACAAAAAGAATGGCTAAATTAGTTTCTAAACAATGTTCGCTATACCACTCAAAAGAAATAAAAATCGGAACATGTACGTAGCCTGCAATCCCGTGTTCCGAGCTTGAGTCTGAGTCACCTCGCCCAAAATTGCACTCTAGTAACTATCAAATCATCATTCTGGTTATCATTTTTTGCGCTCACGTGGGATACGTCGACTGTGTCTGACAAGTTTACCGTGCACGGTTCCATCTCCGTTACACAATTGCTTCTAAACTATCTTTGAGGAATTATCGTGTACGAAAGGGTTCAACGCATACCCTGCGGTGCACAGCTACCTAGTCGGACACAAAAGGCGAACGTTATTAAACGTCACGTATTCCATGACGTTCCCGTAAGGAAGTTCCCGTTAGGTTGAGGCTTCGATGGCAGATCAGAAGATTCTGACTAGAACGGTTGAATATCGGTTTGCGGATTCGTTGAGCTTCCGCTCGCTTCTCTGCGGTATGTGGCAGTCGGCGGTCTGAAACCTATGCAAACCCGTTCGAAACTATGTAAAGCAATGCTAATCCGTCGATAAAACCCTCACCGACGGGCAAACCACCGTCACGTTTCCGCTGTTGCGTCGTTCCTGCACACGCACACACCGGTCGTATAGATGCCTCCTGTGCGTGCGTACACGTGTCTAAGTATGTGTTAGGATGCACCGCAATGCAGCGCCAGCTCGAGCTGGTCTGACGTATTTTCCAGTAATCCTCGGACCCCGACGGTAACTCTATTAGATTCCTGCGAATGGTTTACCCCCCCTGGAGTCTCGGCTCGGATCACTGCTTTCGCTAATACATTAGCGGCACGTACACGCGCTAATGTAATCGGTGTCCAGAGGTTGCGCATAATTATTATTTCTCGCGCGTTTGGTCGACGAAATTGTGCGTCGAATCTCCGTCCCTTTCTCTCTCCCTCTCCCTCTCTCTCTTCGATCCTACGAAGAACGCTTGGCTTCGAGGAACTGCGTGCGACTATATGTGTATGTTACCTGTTGTGCGATCCCCGTTTCAGTGAAATTCTTGGGATGCAGCGTTGAACATTTTCACGCTGACGGCAGGTAGCACCGATAGACGTTGCGTTGCACATCCGGGAATGTTTCATTGATATTATTCACGGCTTCCGAAGGTCCTCAGATATTACAGCCAAGTAGATAATTATTCAACGCAACATACGCGTTGAACAACGCGACTCGATTTCTCTGAATATCTTGCTAGTTTCTGCCTGTTAGAAATTGTACTTTAAGAGTATGCAAGATAGATCTTTCCCGGATAATTCTGGGGTAAAGACTGAGCGGTCACTCACAGTTCATTTACCAAAAGGCATAACCTTCCCCACTCCGTGGCCAGATCCTCCAGGAGCAGAGTCCCTATCCCTTGGTAATACGGCGACAGGTCGATTGCCATGTTTGGTCTTTCACTTCACATTCAAATAAACAATCCTTCGACACCAGATGGTTGGAAGACCCAAAGCGGTCGCCAGCCATCGTCGGCCAACAGGATGTTCCGTCTCATTCATTCATTCTTAAAAACCCCTAATAAACAGTCAATCCTGGGACATTCGATAGTTGAATAGCGTCGGGCCACCAGCCATCGTCTGTCGTCCAGATTGCCCGTTTCTAAGACACTCTCCAACCATACGCAGGCTAAGCCCTTGTCATAAATTCTTCCCCGAATGAATAGCACTTCGCCACTCGGTCCTTTTCTTTTTGTTAAAATTACGCTGTCGCTAACATGCCGATAGAACGAATCGAAGGGGCATCGAGAAAGAAGAATCCTCGTCTTACCGCAATAATAGCGTGTTCGATAGAAATAGTGGTCTCCTTCGACACCTGTTCCTATCATTTAAAAAGAAGCTTCGACGATATTGTTTGCGGCAAAGAGCACGCAAAGAGCTTGCGGAATACGTTTCTCGTTGAATGATCGAGTCCATTCGTCCTTCGAAGACTTCGCTTTAAATAATTAACTCGGTACAAAACGTAGAATCTGTCTGTGCGATTAACGAAATTTCATTCGAAGAAACATCTACAAAAAACATGTTTCCACGACAAGCCGTGCGAACGATGGCAATGGAGAAAACCGCGCTCGATATAAAAATTAACTTCTTAATTTCTCCGGTAATTAAAGTTTTATTAACCAACCCGTGAATTTCGATGTTGCAATCTCTTTTAATTAAACGCCTGAAAGTTTTTCACTTCTGTGTGTCGGTGCTGTTGCGCAACGACGCCATTAAGATTTAGGGGCGCGGGTAAAACGGGTACGAATATTTTCGGTGACTTTATCTCTGAAGGGAGCGCGGGTACAACGCCGCCGCGTATACAGAAAAGTTATGAGCGTTTTAGGTGAAACATTAACGAAAGAAGCGTTTAAAACTTAAGACCATCCCAAACTTCTTACGCGTAAACATTAAAACACCGCCGGCTAAGTGGCATGGTTGCTTACTTGCCAAGCAGTTGCCACGGATACTATTCGCGAGAAGGAGTTCCTCTTCCCTGATTGCCCACTTTCTGTCCGACATTCGCGACGCGAAATGCGTTTAAAAATAAAACATTGCCCGGCTAGGACAGACGAGAGACTGAGAAAACAGGCGAGAAACTTTCGCAACCTTTATTGAAAACTGTTCAATATCGAAGTAAAGGACAACGCGGCGTGCGTACCTTGTTTGTATACATCATCGAATGGAAGTAGCGTGCAATCCATTTTTACGTCTGCTTCGGTTTTAGTAAGCTTGATGGTTTTTAATACCCGGCTGCATCCGGTAACGTGTACAGGAATATTGTACAATACAGCTGCGCTACATATTTAGCATCCGAGCCGCTTATTAATATAACATAAACCACAGGTTCCAGCATTATCTTTAACCATTTTGCTGCTAACGGCCGCTGTACTTTCGCGGACTTATCTCCGTGCACTAACTGCAATTGTAATGGCCTCGCGTTTCGTACTTCCATCTACGAATAGACAGGGACGAAAGACCATCCGGGAAATGTAAAATTCGGGCAGCAAAAATATCTGACGCTTACTTGCCAACAGAATATCCGGAAGAATGTAATTTCGACTCTCTAATTCTAAATCAGCCCTCTAAGGCTTGAGAAGCTAACACAACACGTACTTGCCACGTCCCTCGTGTCCAAGGAGGAATACCTGATAGCGACAAGAAATCCATCATGCCGTCCGTAAATTCTTCAACGATCACACACGTAACGCTCACCGAGTGTTACGTATCAATTCCTTTACCGTTTCAAAGGTATTCTCGCGGCACTCACGCTTGCTTCTCCCCTTTTTTTCTCCAATTTTTATGACGCGCACCGAGCAGTCGTCGGGGATACGGAAACGGTACAAAGGTTTTTCTCTCATTCCATGGCCAGCCATCGGAATTTAATAAAATTCCCGTTCCGTGTACGTACAGGCGCACACGCGAGACTAAACGTCTGCTCCTAAATGCACAAGCGTAGGCGTGTTAAACGCACGTGGCAGGTGTGCGATTCGGGCGATCGGGCAGAGGGGTTAGTTGAAATTCGATTGATCGATCAACACGCTGGAACACGAAATGTCGAGAATGCGGCCACGTCTCGTGGCCCCTGCGCAATTTGTAATGTGCTTTAACTTTCATTAGATTAATTCGTATCTGTTTTGCGACGGTGATCCGCCAGCATTGATATAAAGAGAACGCGGCATCGACGTGCTGATTCAATGGGGATTTACAGAAAATTGTGCTATCGCCCGAAACGAGAATGGTATTACAAATGGAAGGCAACGACTAACGCCAATGTTGCCACGGGCTACTCGAAATCGCTAAATAAGACAACGTTATTGCATATTGAACGCACTGTAAGTGCGCTGCGCGTAACGGTTTGCGAACTTGCTTGTTGATGAATCTGAATTTAGATTCACTCGAGACAATTTGAAGTCTAGCTCCGGAGAGGAATGTTTAATTGTTGAAACTGGCACGATAGTTGCCAGAGTCCTCTGTCGTACGTGATAAATGACGAAGTGTCGAAGATGGCAAGCGTCGTCTCGTGGATGACAAACGACTGACTCGTTAGAATCGTCACTACGAAGACTCACCAAAGCTCGGAGATGGGCGTGCTGCTGAGGGTAACCTACGGATTGGTATATTTATTAGAATTTCCGATGCAGAGAGGTGACGGAAGAAATCGTTAATTCGTTAGAACAAGCATCAGTAGAAATGGAAACAGCCCTTGTCTAGTGGTCGCCCTCGGCTGGCAACTGACACGGGGGCGACACGCGCGAACTCCACATGTGCAGCTAACGTAATAAAGTCACAAAGCGGGCTGAGTTTGGAAAAACGTGCTGATCCTCAGAAAATGAGCTGTACATGCTCATTATATACATCACGCTCGCAGTTGTAGAAGACAATGGCGGTTCCCCAAAAAGAACCTACAGTATTTTAGGGAACCCGATGCCTTTATGTTTCTGTGATATAATTGCGGCGCAACGCGGACGAAAATGCGTCAGCCACGGGAAATGATAGTATAGCGGGGCCCCGATTGTACAGGTCCTTGGATTGTCTGACAATGCACTATTGATATTAAGGAAACGGCTTAATTGAGTACAAATTTATCTAGATAACAGAAGGGTGAGGAATTATTTCTACATATTTAGGGGAGAGCTGATACGCAGGCAGGCTTGATACGGTTTTATATTTTCCAGCTAATAAACCAAAGGGAATCGTGTGTCGCGGTGTAGAATGCTATCAGCGCGTTGCGATAGATCAAGATTGTTTTAGACAAATTTGTTTATCGGACGAAGAGCGTTTTCTCAAAAGCTTTATCGTTGGGTATGAATTTTTATTCAACATAAGTTATTTTACGCGGCTATAGGTTCATCATTACGATACCCGGTCCAAACTTCGGGGCTTTCCGTTTAAAGTTAAGTATTGTTGCACACCTATTCTTTAAACATTATTTTCTTAGAAATACTAGTACTGATTAGTTTTTAACCGTAGCCCTGGCGAAATAAGAGAAAAAAGAATTGAACCTGAAAGTCAAGAGCGCGTAAAATTGTTCGTCGAAGCAGCTAAGGAAGTGCTTGCTTAACGGACGGTTAAAACATGTTCCAGTTTACACCCCTAGGATACGCTCAACTCGATATGTTGACCGGCATCCTTCCATGGATTATAGCCTGGCGTTGGAGCGCCGGTGCAGTTGTAACGTGCAAACCTAGGTAGCAGTAATATGGATGTGCAGGCAGATCCACGGACAGTGTCGTAAAATTACTAAACGTGTAAGGTGCCTCAAGTTACGTATTTGTAATGATACGTAGTGTCCATTACATCGTTATATTTTGAATATAGCTATGCACGTATTTCAATCCGAATGACTTTTTGTTTTGTTCAAAATAACACCCCGTACATTTGAACGCCTGGACAGATTCGAAAATAAAGAGACTTCGTGTACGGAAGCCTAACGCGTTGCATTTCGATTAGAAAAGGTGTTTTCCTTGAAAATAGCTTTTTGCGTACGGAGTCATTTGTCACGTGTCTGAAAGCAGTGGTAACAGTCTTTACGCCTTGAGTAGTTCACTGTGACGGTTAAAAACTTTGAAGTAGTATCAACCTGGCAACGAAATACTATTTTCAACTATGTTAAAGATTAAAAAAATTGTGTTACCGCGATTTATGATTTACATATACAAATTCGATCATACACACTTCTGATAAATGTGAATGTGCATTTATGATTAAATCAACTATCATTTCTAAAATGTCGGTAACACGGATGTCGGGTTCATTCGTCTTCCGCCGATTAACAGGGTAACTGTACAAATATAGTTACACTTTATATCGTTTCCAATTTTTTGAATAAAATAGTCCGCGGCCAATGAAATTCAAAACATAAGGGAACAAGGTAACACCGCAGGCTTTCTAGTAGGTTACACATAACTCATACGCGGTGCAGCTAGTCGTCCAAATCTAGTGCATCGATGACAGTCGTTGCACAAAGTTCCCCTCGAGTCTCAGATCGGCTACAATCTCAGGCATACGCGTTCGTCCAGAATATATAGTAATTATGGATCACTGGCGATTTCTATGTTCTCGTTTTATAAGCGACGTCGTTAATTCTACCGCGGATATCAAAATAAAATGATACAACTTTCAAAACACGCGCTACCGGAGTTACAGAACCACAAGCAACACCCGCTGTCGCAGCTATCGCACGGCGTACAAATAATCCGTTAAACAGTCGTTCGCGGATTCCGTTGAAAATGACATCATTAAAGCGAACAATAAACCGTCCAGGTGCGCGCGTCCCACCATAAAAATATCGAGAACCACGATTTGCCAAATATTAATCTTTAATGCACTGCCCGTTTCAATTCTCCCGTTTCGAACACGAACACGCAACCATAAACGTCGCGATACCATTGATGGAGCAGCCGGCACGGGCCGTACTACCACGTCGGTGAAATCCATTTTTCAACGCGAACGGATATAACGCGGCGCAAAGTGAAGCCCGCATGAAATGGCTGTAGAGCGGGCCTGGACCGGGCGGAACAATGGGCGTCGAGTAAAAATTCAAAATTAATGCGCCTCTTCTTTTTCAATTGGTCGTGCGTTTCACGCCGCCAACTGGCCGTGAATCACACTTTCCACAGCGGAAAACTACGCGCCGAGCGACGATTACCACGGCGGCGAATTTTTCGACCTGTCGCGTCGGGTCCGTCCTTTACAGCGTATTATTCTCCCCCCCCCCCCTGTTCGATGGTTATTCTAGGAGAATGGTCCTAGGGTCGCCGTACACGCGTCCGCTTTGCGCAGCACACAGGTTTATCACTTACGTATGTAGATGGAGTTTACCAGCTGTAGCCCGCAAGGTGGATAGAATCACTTACCTGAAACAGAGAAGACGGATTAGCGAGCACAGATAGCGTAAATATACGCGGAAATTTAATTAATCGCGGGGATGAGGCTGGTGTATTTTGGAAAGTCGACGTTCTGGATTAATGGAGTTTTGAAGTTACGAATAAGGGAAGTGTAAGTGGCGAGCAACTGGTACAGGGTGAATTGGAAACATACACTTCCGGCTTCGATTGTTTGCAGCGTTGATGTAACTGGTTATTAGTAATGCCAAGTTAATTTTGTAACACACGATGAAAATTATTACGCAGAAAGACTTTATTGTCCGCGTTTAACCGGGATAAGGAGATGTTTTGTTGGAATGTGCTGGACCAGAAACGGAGAAACAGATAAAAATAGGAAAGCAATAGACAATTTTAACATCAGGCGCGGCAGAGAAATAATGATTTTGTTTGAAATAACAAGGTTTCAGTTCTTGCTGAAGGATGTAAACTTTTTCCAAACACAATAATGTAACCTTATTCTGGGTATAATCCGTCTCGGTTGAATTTACGGTAACAGCAGCAACAAGACCATGGAATGCCAGGTCAACTACAACTGCAATTGCTGCTACAACGAGTAGGTGGTCGTCTTGTCTGTTCGTAACCAGTGAAAGAGGACGAGTTCGAATTGTATGTGCCGCCCGACAAATACGATATATCTGACGGGCTGATGTCTACAGTGTTCCTAGCGGCACACCAGCTCAATCCGACGAACGCGCGTTAGATTACCTAATTCGTTAAAACTCGTTTAACTTGTTAAAAATAAGTATCCTAAGCATACCGCAATCGGCGAATTTCGGATCAGGTATCTAGGCAAGCTTTTACCCAATTCTATGTTTACGAAACGGTATACGGAACTGTGTACTTAAAAACAATTGCAATTTTGCCAGTTGCGATCTAAATGTATTGCACACAACGATTTTCATTTATTTGTTGCAAAGCTATTCGTCCTATTACGCGTCACAGTTGTCAATCCCCCTCGTGCATAAACCGGCTTAGTAAACCATTTCCCGTAAGATCGATGAAGATAAGCAAGTGCAGATTATTTTAACGTAAAACTGGCCGTTATCTTGCGAACCAGGTCGAGCGGGGACACTTCTTTGTACGTACCATTCCCATTCCTATTCTAGCCCGTCCTCTCCCGAAGTGGGCTCCACATGTTAGGACACACTCTGTATATTATATTGCACGGCCAGTCCCATTCTGCGATATCATTAACCACTCACGCTGGAATCGTCCAGTATTATCGAAACGTACGGAAAACCCCTGGTAGTCCCTCGTTCAATTAAAAACCGTGGAAGGGTGAACTGTTCGATTCTTTATGGCGGTACAATGAAACGCGGGTTGTCAAGAGCACGTACGTGGGATCTCCTTCGTTCAAATCTTAATTTACCTGTCTATTCGGGTTTCAATCAATTCAACGTGGGAGGCTCGCGTCACGCATCTGCGCCCCTTTTCCACACGCGACGGACGGGTCCGCGTACGTAAAGGCTTCGCCTGTCTCAGTCGGGCAATACTTCGAGAACTCTTTCGTGGCAGCTCGTTAATTTGCAAATTGCGTTACGGCTTGCGAGCGTGCGAGATAATTGGAAACGTCAGACTAATCGAACGATACGCGCTTGAAGCCGTCGCGGACGGGGTGAAATCTTGAGCGAAACGAATCCATCCGGATAATATTGCGCGACACCTGGAAGGCGTAATGATTTCTTAGCGGGGCGAGTCGCCCGAGAGATTTGTGCCGGGGTGTTCGTTTTGTCCGCGTCCACGAGTTCAATGATAGGTGATAATTCGCGTACCGATTGGTGCACGCTCAGCGCAGTGATTAACGACGGTGGTGACTTCGATTATTTGGGGGAGAATTGGAAAATTATATTGCGTTCGTCACCCCCGTCAAAGATAACCACCTTCAACATCGATTTACGTTTTATGATACGCAGTGTGTAAATATAGATTTTATATTGATTGAATAACGAGAAGTTAAAAACAGTTTTACATATATGTATGCATACCCTATTTTTGTACTGCTCGCTATATTAGCTTCATTCCAAAGGTCCTTGCGATATTTCAATGCTCGGCCTTATTAGGCAATATTTAGTCGAACACGTAGCTCGATGTATTTTCAAGAGATGAAGGAGCGTGGCAAGAAAAACGTATCGCGCATAATTTAATAATGGTGTGCTGTTCGTAGAATTGTTTGCAGTTAGTATGTAATGAAAGAGCGAAAGGATCCGTTGGGGCAACGATACTTTGTCAGAACTCGCTTAATTTTTATCCTTAACGTAATTCATTCGCGGTGTCATCGAAAAGGAAACATTGTTCGCTTCTTCGATTTTATGAATGGAGAATTTCTAATAATTGTCATCGTGCGATTTGGAAAACCAGCCTATATGTATATTCATTTTGTGTATCTCGTTTTCAAATTTTATTTACGATCCAGCTTTCGTATTATCTCGCGTGTTCGTACGGAAAATCACTTTCTATTGAATATCTAAATGCCATTACTATGAACAGAAATATTGTATTAGATTTTTAATCGAAAACCCTGCATTTATAAGCACGTTTCTATCGGACACATATCATACAGTACCTATAGCCTCGTTAACACAACTGTGTGAAATATTTCCTATATTTTTAATCGTATCAAAAAAATGTTAAGGAAATACCTAGTTCTGTGGTTTAGGGGTTAACAGAACTCTGTATACCAATTAACTAATAAGACAGTAATTACTGCCGAATCTCAATCAATTCCTTTTGTATTTACTTCTGTTTATATTATACACTGTAAACTTATTATTATTATTACGTTACACCATTTGGTATTGCTTCCAATTTTAAGCAATTCGTTCCAAAATCTGCACTTTGTTTGTTCACAATTCCTTGGTACACCTGTGCATCTTCTTATCAATATCCTGCAAGTATATTTGCCTTATTACTATCACTTCCGAATGTCAACCGAAAAACTTCTCGCCCCTAGTAAGGATTTCTTGTTGCTTGAATTCTCTGCGCGATCGCATACGCGTATTCTTGTAAGAATCAATTACATATTACTACACCCTTAATGTTATCCTGAACATGCTGTGGATGATGATCAAATAATTTCCCGATGTTCGAGAAAAACCTGCCCATGAACCGTTCGCACTGTAACGCGAGCACACTGAATTAGCGGTAGAATTCACGACAGTCGCTCGGCGTCTCTCTGTCAACCGTTCGCAGAATTCCACCGGGTGAGCTTCGCCTCGTCTCTCGTCAGAGGTCTATCTACCGGAAAGATAGACACATTGCCTGGATGTCTGGAGATCCGGGACCCGATGTTCCGGTATGTCCGGCAGCCATGGCTGTCGACGGGCAACGGTATGCGATCAGGTGGCACAAACGGTTTGCGAAGTGTGGCTTCGGTATGCCGACAGTTTGTACACCCTTTAGAATGATCTAACATGCTCTATTTTGATATGACGCCTTCCGATATAGCGGTGTATCCGGCAATTTCCACTTCGAACGCGAACGTCGTGGATAACATGCAGAATCTTGCGAACAACGCGACGACTTTTCTTCTGCTTGAACGGCAGTTTCAGTCCTAAGGTATCACGGGGTTAAGAGTTCTAATCGTAAGTAGATAAAGGGTAATGGATTTAAGTTATAGCGTTTCGTGCAAGTTTTATGTATATCTGCAGGCATACTATTTTCTGTCGTGAATTATAGATTGCTGTCTGTGTGTAAATTTAATATGTTCATATATGTTGGACATGTGCATTCTGAACCTCATGAGTTCTAGGTAAAGCATCAATATACTTCGACACTTCGATATATTAAAAGAAAACGATTTTCAATTTTTCTGTTATGACATGGATGTCATATTTGAAACGTTTAAACGGTAGCGTAAGCGGTTTATTCTGAGTTAGAAGACCAATGAAAAATTATACTAAGCTGCATGCCGCAGCAATATTTCTTTTCTTTTTATCTGCCTTAAGTATTATTAATTATTCCAAATTCCAAATAATTCCTATTCCAAATAATAACTAGCAGTCGCGAACCACGAACAAATACTTGAAACTTAAGCATTAATTTGCGATCACTGATTTCGTTGAAAAAGCGGAATCCAGATGCTTGTGTCGAATGGGGCACCGTAGAAACCAAGTGCATATCTGATAGGTCGTAATGGGAAATGCATGAGCGCCAGATAAGACACTTGAATTTACGAAATAGGCAATATGGATTACCGTGTTCGGTGTAATTGCAATAATGTGCACCTAATAAATTGAACTGCCAACTTGTTAATCCGAATTTATGCTGGACATTTGTTACTATTAAAATGCATTCAACCGGAATTCTTTATTATCTTTTAGTACCATACATTCAAGTTTTACACCTCGCGGGTATCTTACCCTGAGTCGCGTACATTCTTTTTTTATATAATGCACTTATATACGTACAGTGCGAGCCGCATAAACAGTAGTAACTGAACATCCCCGAAAATGCAAATTGTAACATATAAGAGCACATATACTGTAACTTGTAATTTTTTAAATTTTTGATGCCGAAACATACAGTGGATGCTTACCTTTCCCTAATTTTATTTGTCAGCGTAAGATATACAAACTTTTATGACAACGTTAAATAATAATTTACTTATTCCGAGTGTCTGTGATTAAATAACCCTACTTTAAAATAATTCATTTGTTTCTGATAAATAGGTATAACAGTTTTGCATACATATTTGATAAGAAATGTTACAATATTTATTTACGTCTCATAAATATATAACAAAATATTAAAAACAGATGTTTCAAAGTTGACCAACTTTCTCCGAGTTTACTTTGACAGAAGTGCATGTGCAGTTTTGCTCCTGGGCAGACCATTTTAATCAAAAGGCTGCGAGTTTGGTAAGCTTGAGCCTGAGATACGTTTCAATCCCATCAATCGAAATGTAACATGTAAAAGAATACAGCTTCAATTTTGTAACACACAGAAACGATGAATAATACATGCGCACAGAATTTTAGCATTTAATCTCGAGCAAGTTGATAAGCTGACGCGTGAAATTGATGTTCCAATTTTATTTAAAAAATATGGCTAATATTTCCTACTGATAAATATATACATACATATACATATATACTTTTAATCATCGTAAATTCCAATATGTATGCCATATTTCGTGCAGCTAGCGCCACGTTGGAAATTTAATCCTGCGCTGGCACAGAGAAACAACCGAGTTTAATCGCAATAAACAGAACTCTCTGACAGGCATTGTCTTTCACAGTTCCACGCCATCTTCGGAGATTTAATCCCCAGGTGCGCTCGCCACGATTAACCAACCGACGGAGTAGCCGTTAATTGCAAGACTCCTTAATAATTCGTGACACGCGTCTGCCACCCTGGGGGGAGAGTTTCCGTGTTCATTGCAGGACGTGCTGAAGCAAGCACAAGCGAGAAAAGTAGAAAAGCGAAAGCTCCGGCTATAAATGGAAATGTCGTTAACGAGATAAAGCAGCGTGAGAACCTACGGACAAAGCATCTAGCAAATAAAGCTGCTTCTTGTCCATGCTACATATTGTGAGAAAAATACACACACAATTTTGTATTTAATCTGGGCTACAAGACTGCTTAGATGGAGGAACGGAACAGTGTCCTGTTTCGTCACTGCGTCGGTTTGTTTCACGCCGAAATTTGAATTCCGTTCGCATCCAGGAAGTGTTGGAGAATACGGTGGCCGAATGTCTTTAACGATTTTGGTACATCGGGTTGGAGGGTGTTAGCTATTCTGTTTAACACTTCTTTGCGAATAATCTCAGTAACTGTTAGAAATTTTGCGTGCCAGTTGATTTCGGTTGAAAACTGGTAATGAACGTCCGACGTTATAGACAAAGAAATAAGAAATGAACCGTATACGCGTTTACCGATTTGGTATCAACCTTCGTCTAAATTCATATGTTTGCCCATGGCTACGTTAGACGCGTATATTTACGCCACCGCCGTTTGGACAAGATAATAATACACGTATGGCTAAAATGATCTGAAGTAGATCTGATGAAACAGATGTCTTTAGCTGCCCGATATGGACAGACTGGTACATGCGCGTAACAGGTACTGGAAACGAAAAACTACTATTAAACGGAAGAACGGGACGCGTTCCAGTCCGGAGGAACAAGGAAGTGTACAATACAGAACGACAGAGACCGAAAGATATAGGAGAAATGGACCGGGAGTATTGTTGAAGAGAAAGTATCCAACGGTGGTTGTATAAGCCAGGAAATACTCTTGACAGTATATCACGTGTACAAACAAAGGACGAGGCCGAGGATGGACGCCCGTTCTTGATTACCGAATAAATTAGCCTCTGTTTAGTAGTAAACAGAATCGTTGTCGTGGTATTCGAACTATGGAAGAGAACGCGAATTCTGAGAGTGCTCGGTGTCGTTAAACAGCTTTGAGCGTGTTCCATTTGTCAGGTTAAGTAATCGATTTGGGAGGGGGCATTTTTCATCTCTTATGATATTCGATTCCTCTCTAAAGTATATTGGGTTTACGAAATTAATTAACATGGAAATTTAGACATTGCAAGTACATATCTATTAATAAGTTGCATGCTGCTTTGAATTGAATATTCCAGATGAATGTCATCTGAAACTGATTTCAGTTACTTTCTCGGATAAAATTATGTAAAACAGAGAACACGTGAGAAGAGTGGTGCCAATAGTATCTGCCCATTATAGTAAACCGAAAACGACTTTTGTAAAATAATTTTGAACGGGAAATGTACTGTTCAGAATGTTTTACGACGTGCATATCTATGTTCCACTTTATTATACTTCCCTTTCTAATCTTTTCAAGTTTTATATCATCACAGAGAAGTGCTCGGAAAATTTCGAGGAATTGTTTGCCAAAAGTTTTGGTTGCCCCTTTGACGAACGACTTGAACGACGAACTACTACTTGAGGGCCGATGTTATAAAGCCAGGGTTATAAAATTTAACATGGAGCTTATTTCAGGCTCGTATTATTAATAATAGATTACAAACAAATTTTCACAGAGTTAAAAATGTGGACATCGAAGGAATAATAAGTTATCAAATATTCGGAGCCCGTCGCAGGATTGTTCACGAGCAGATCAAGCAAATTAAACACCTTGTGTCTTCACCGCTATACACATGTGTTACGTGTGTTCTATGCGCCCATGTAGAAACCAATGTACGTGGACAATATACTTATCTGGTTATCACCCGGTGGTGCCAACCCAACAACCGGTCCATTGTCCACATTACGTGTTACACGTCCGTGGACGTATCTCGACTCTACCTAGAATCCCCTGGAATCTAGAATCGTTCCCGAACGCTACGGCACCGATTTAAAGAGAAAAAAAACTAGGATTCGCATGTTCGACAATCGTTTCGAGATCGAAAAAGACGTCTCGCTCCTTCCATTTCCACATACAACCCAGCCGTATTGAAAGCGAACAAAAGGCCGATAGTACCTCTGACAACTGAACATCTGATTTCTACTCCAACGCGTAGTGACGTATCCTCGAAGGAAATTAAGCTGATGTCCCCCTTCCCCCTTTTGTTAAATCGATTTTCTACGGCAAGCTGATTACTTCGGCGGAAGGTGAATGTACTCTCTCGTTCCTCGCGTGTTAAAAAAAAAAACAGTGCTCCACCGTGAATAAATAAAGTTAGAATTCCGCGGAAGCAGGGCGAGGAATATCGCTGCGACATCACTCCAGTTTTGCAGCCGATGAGCAAAACCGCGCACACTTTATAAATATTCGAAAACATCGCTGCTACAATTTTGATATATATCGCTGAGCGTCCAGCAATTTATAAACTGCATACGGTTCAACTCGTCGCGCTGTGCCTCGTTAATAGAACGTAACTTTTCAATGCACGCGCACGACGCGCAACGACAATTAAATCGCCGGAACAAAATTAATCAACGGCTCATAATCATAAGTGTTCCGCGATTTCGGTGATGTTAAGTGCCGCTGATCCAATGTAGCTCGCCGTATTACGAGGTGGCACACGCGTTTCAAACCTTGCTCGACCGACGCTCATCAAATATTACAATTTTGCGCCGCGCTCACCCGGTACTGTACTCCTTGGAATGTCACTCGGCCGGATAATTACTCCGATGTTCTACTCTCGATTAGGTGGGACCGCGGGGCGCCGACACGCGGATCGTTCGCCAAGAGATGGAAAATGGCGAGCAAGTGGAGCGAAGCGGAGAGGAGACACGCGGCGACGCGACGCGACGACGCGCGTCCAGACACCACGTTCGTAGTACGTTTTTTCTTTTTTTTTTTTTTTTTTTCTGCGAATACGTACCGCGGGGAACGTTTTGCTCGGCTAATAGCCTTTCACGAAGCGTAACTTTATTCGGCCGTTTTTGCGCCGGGACGACGGCAGTTCGTTAATTAAAATTTCGCACACGCGAATGCGGCCAATCGAATTCCATCGATGAATGAGTGTTCGCGAAATTGACCGATCATCGGGCGTTGGTGTAACGGCGCGCAGCTCGTCGGATATTTGACAAGGCGATCGCGCGGCTCACGCCAAATTTTACGCCCGTTTGTCGCCACGAACTCCCAGGTGTGAGTAATTCGAGTGGGTATCGTTCACGTGCATCTTCGTCTTGCCGGGCGAAAGCTCGACTTCTGCGCGCCGATTCCACAGACGATGATCGATGGAATGGAAATTCCTTTTGTTTCGATGTTGTGCACTTCGCCGGCGCATTCGGAATTTGTTACAGACGCGCGCGCTCCTCTCGTTTAATCTGTTAAGTAGCCGCAATCGCGGCTTCACCGTTGTAATCTTGGTATAGAATGTGAAGGTATTCATTACTAGCCGGCAGATGATTGTACATACGAATGCTGCTATGGGCTAATTTTTCAGCGGGTAGATCAAGGTAGAAAACGCGGACGAAAATTTGTTGCGTCGTTAGAAAGTTGAGGATAAATTGTTTGTTTTATTCGAAATGCCTTTCTCCTGTTTCACAGGAGCGTAACACTGGATTAATTTGACGAATGAATTTATGTGGCGTATATTGTAATATAAATCAGGATCAATGAATTAACAAAAAACATATTTGGCATGTTTTGCGCGTCCTTTTTGCATTTCTGCTTTTATAAACTTGGGAATGTTATTAATTAGATTATATATAAGTCTTGTATTATCTTCGTGGTTCCCTTTTAATATCTATTCGAAGCGCAAATAAACAGCTGAGTCTTCGATTGAAGGTTCGAAAATCAACGATTGATTTCGCACATCAATTGTTAAGTCCACTGAAATAGTCGAGATATTTTTGCATAATACATCTTCGATCAACCAGTATGAATTTTGCAAACGGGAAGCAATTAACAAATAACTTTTCTACGGCGTGGTAATAGAGGTACCTTGAACCAAACGAATTTTGTCAAGAGTACTCAACGTGAACGAACGCAACAGGGATTAGCAGCAAAGACAACAGAATCCTTACATGAAAACAACAATTTGCACAATGAAAACAACATATATTATAGATAGAGGGAAAAGGCCTCGACAATTTTCGCTGACCTGAAATGTTTTTGAAACTACTTTCATCCTATTATCTGAGGAAACAGCGCAAACTTCCCAGACAATCTAATATACTGTGCTTTTTCATTTTCTGGAACTGTACTTGAGATACTTGAAGGTTCATGCTGCTATAGTAATCACAGTCTCAGAAAAATAAGTGCTCTCTTGCGATACGAATGCTGGTTTGCTCGCAGAAATTCGCGTGCAAATAAACGAAGGAAAGAATACAATAAATGACATTGTTTAATATTGGAGAAAAACAATAAGCACTTCTTTCGCATAAACTTTCCCTCTCGAAGTGCTTAATAACCCACGATATATGTACTTATTTTCCTCAACGATAAAATCTCGAATGAAAAACACACTCCCCATTTATTTTCAAGTGATTTTCGCGTATAAAACAATTTATCTCCACCGTTTGTTCAATCAATTTTCAACTACTATCCTTTTACGAACACTCCATACATTTACCAACACGCTGTTCTCCGATACTTAGCGTACCCCCTCTGTATATCATAAAACTAATTTGATTGCCGCCCATATATTAAATAACGTATGCGAACGTTTTATCACGTGTCACACCTGAACGATTAAACGCACTGTCGCGCCGTTCTACGTCCATCGGGATGGATGGAGGCGGGTCTCATCCCGGACGAAACTTTCCCTCTGACGGAAAATGTCAATCCGTGCCCCATCTACGACAGGGGAACGGAATTGCTCCGTTGCTGCAAGAAACAGAGGTACGACAGTGGAAAATGCGAAGTTCTCGTCGCGGCGAAATTGTCAATCGCTTTAACTGCAAGCGCGGGCACATTAATACCTTCTTTTGCCACAGCTGGGCTACACGGCGAAATTGAAAAGTCCGAATCTCTGGATTTCGCGAAACATGGTCGAGCTGTCGCCGAACCCGTTATCAACGAATGGCACGCATTCGACTGAGCTTGACTCGTCAAAAGGGATTCCCTGCCCCGCCGCCGTCGCCGCGTATATCCCATGATCCGAGCAAATCTATCTTGAATTATCTTGAAATGCTGCCAGTAAAGTTATATTCGTCGGTCCGTCGGCTCGCGACCCCCTTCTACGTCTTCGTTGCTTCCCGACGACTCGTTGAGAATCTGATAACACGCTCGTGCCTCGCTAACGGGACGCATTCATTCCCGTCCGCGGTCCCTTCGGTCTCGCGACTCGTTTCAACCGATTTATACTTGGCCCAGGGCAGGCGTTGACCGTGGGGCGGAGAAAAAAATGTGCAAATTGGGGAGGCAAGCGGACTAAGCGAGATAGAAAGGAGTTGGGCCGCGAGGCTCCGACGACTGCGTTAAATAACGAAATGAAGATGGAAATGGAATTTCTCAGTGCGGATAAAGTTAAGCTCCGATTAACTTTACGTATGTTTGGATGCGACGGATAGATTTGCACTATTAATCCGTTAACGCTCGCGTTCGTGCCTCGCATGACTAACAAGTACCTGCGCGAAATGTTAATGCCTTCGCGACGCGGGCTGTGTTTAATACGCTACCTTTCGGCAATACGTTCAGTCGGCCCGTTGAAACGAACCACGCATCCGTGCATGCAGCTGACATTTTCCGTTAGGATCGCTGCGCTGTTCTCCTTAGCTGAAATATCTTACTGGCATGTTTACGTTTTTCGAGATACGGTGGAATATTTCAAGTTTTACGCGTCTCTTAACTTTCCAGGAAAGTTCGATGGCCCCGGGCGCTTCGTTGTTTATTCTAACTGTTTTTCAGATCGGTTCGCTAGTTTAGAATGCGCTATGTATCGTCTACTACGTTGGACTGTCCCAAGTTTGCATCCGAAATGTATATAGAGAAACGATCCCGCGTTGGCTCAAATCTATCCGTGTCGTGCGAAACAGAGTAACGATACTTATTGTACAACATGCCATATTAAACGCACAATGATCATCAATGCAGGCATACGCCAAAGCTAACGCGAGCGTTATTATTACTATCGCATCAATCATTGAGATACGGCTCTTCTTTAAAATTCTTTAACGGTGAACAATCAGTCGGGCAAATTGAATCGTGCAATCGAAGCTGATTGAATAAGCAAACCATGAACCATCCGCATTGACAACTGGTCCAAGATAATTAATCGCAGGTATTATGTACGATTTACTCTCCCCTGACTATTTCCAGAGTTGAAACGACGACAGATTGAAACTTTATCTATTTAATCAATAAACACGAATACGACGGCGTAATCCAACTGTTCGTATATCATCGACGACCCTAATCTCCCACTTCGTTCCGGCCGAGCCCCCTTTTTTTTTTGCTATCAGTTGAGCAAGTCGTGCCTCCTATTTTAATCCTCGATACCAGGGACAGGTATAAGGGAGCGGTGAAAGGGCGGTGGCGGGCGGAAAACGACGACATCATGGATGTTTTAATCTAAGGGGCGACGCGTTCATCGGGTTATCGACTTCAATCGCTGGAAATACCGGCGGTTTCCGGCCGATCGAGGATTTTCGAAGCAGGATGCGATGCTCAGAACGGGGCTTTATCGCGTGTACCGGAAATCCGACGAAAATTCCAAGCCAGTCGTAAATAATTGCGAACGCGATCAAACGCGATCTATTCAGCCGCGGTCGAACATTCGTTGCTTGCGTTGTCACGTTATTTTCCCTGTATGAAAAGTATTTTGATCGATGTACCTTCTTCGATTGGCTCTCGTCCAAAGTTTGAAACGAGTGCCTTAATACACTCTCCGGCTTCGCGGTCTATATTTATACAGAGTATTCTCTTCTCGCTGTTCTAGCGGACATTTTCTAGTAATTGTGGAAAACATTTTGCGTGAGAACTTGCTAACACAGCATCGTACGCGGTCGCACAAATATCCTTAGTTAGTGATGCATGCCGTGTCCCGATCAAACTGTTTCTCCGTTTCAGATCATTGTTGGAGAGGGATTGATGATTAATCGAATCGCTCAGCCAGTCTTCTTATTACAACCGTGGTTCTATTACATCGTTTCATCCTCCAACATCTAAGCGCTATAAATTCATTCGATTCAGGTTAGGATTAACTGAAGCTTCGAGTTAATAATAACGTTGCTGGCCGGGCTATTCTTTCTGCTACTCTTATTTCCGACAGATATTTTCTTATTTCTTCGCCCCCAACGTGCGCCGCGCGACGCAAGCTACGTCTTGCGTAACGCGGCTAACGGAAAACGACGTATGCACCGAGAAATATATAGAACGACACTTCGGGGCGTGCGAACAAAATCGCACCCCTTCCGCGAAGAATTTCGCACACTGAACTGCATCAAAATTATTCACAACGGTTCGAACTATGATGGGCATTTTTCCGGAACACTTTTTCCGTCTGGCTAGTGGAACAGGTATGCACATAGTCAGGCGTCAAGCGACAGAGTTGCCCCGTTTCAAAGATCGGAATACCTTGCCCGACAAAAATGTAATACCAGCCGTCTGGCAATTTCCACAGGAACAAAGAATGTTTGATCGGCATGAAAATGTTTCAAGAGCGAGCCAAAGTACGGGCAGGTGAATTTTTAATCTAGACTTCGGTTCGCGGCATCAAGTTATCGGACGGAAAAGGGGATGGAAACGCGGTGGTGGTTTCTGGACTCGTCGAGCCGAGCGACAACGCGGAGAGACGTCCCGCCAAAGGGAAGAAGAAAGAAAAAAAGGGTAACTAGAAATTTGATCGGGGAGAGGCGCACGGAGACGCGGGTACAATGTATGTAAAGCACGCCCGTAAATAACTGCCCTTCGAGTCGCGTCGCAACGAAGCGTTGCTCGCGATCGAGTTTTCGTTCCGCGTACACCTGTGTGCTTGCGGCCACGAGCGTGCACGCGTCGCTCGAGCATCGTGAAACGATAAATCATAGCCGAGCTGGAAGACGTTGCGGTGTTCGCCGTGTGTGGCTATCCGTATGAATTCTCGGGATGATCGGAAGCTTTTAACGTTCTCGCGCAACGCCCCCACGCGATGCGTTTATTCACGCGGCGAAACGAAATGGGCAGGTACGAATTTCTTTTTGTTACAGGGGGGGCCCAGACCCTGGGCGAGATGGGCCTGCGGTTGAAATGAGATTGTGAGCACGTATACTTGCACGTTTCGATTTTGTTTTACCTTGGCGGTGTGATGAGCATTGTTTATGAGATGCGTTAACTGTTACTTTTTGTTCGCCGAATGCGGGGTGAGTGTGAGAAGAAGTATAGGTGTACAATCGAGACCAGACGACTGGGTTCGAAGTGCGAAATGCGGTGGGTGGTTTCACGAGGGAAAAGAAACAATTTGTCCTCTGATTGTCTTCGAAACATGTGTCTTTTTAACTGGTGGAAAATTGCTTAACCGTGGATCATCTCGCCCGGACAAATTTCAATTGGATAGCCTTATATGCCTGGGACTTAATTATTCCAGTGTATATCTTTTTTACTTTGGGCACCTATTAAATCTAGGGGACTCTTTGAAAAACGTGGACCACCTCTGCACAACTCAGCCCACCCTACTGTTATCGTCTGGCAATTATTTTTAAACCAACGCTTCCCCATAGATTGAAACTATGTGTCTGGCTAGAGCATTGGCTTTCCACTGACGTCGTTGCACATCGGCCGACAGGTTCTTAGCGTCACAGTACCACAAAGTAAACCGCAACTAATGCTTCCATCCCGCAGTGCCCCACCGAGAACCGTCCAAACACTGTCAAATACTAAGCAGGTTATTTCCACGGAGACTGCAACAACGGGCATTGCATTTTCGCGGCACAGCCCAGGCAACGGCTAGGCAGGAAGCAGGAGAGTTATTCTCGCGGAAGCAGGGGACGCCTCGCAAGCTGCTATATTAATCGCGATTCCAATTAACTGGTGCTCCTGTAATACACGCGTGCTAAGTCTAATGTGGGATGACGATAAATCAGCCAGAACCTGCAACACTAAAGCCACATCTGTTCGACCAGGAGAACCGACGTCTCGTTGCACGACGGCGAACGATGAATCAAAGCGTTCGCGATTCGACGCGCAACGTAGAGAAACACGACCCTCAATTATTCGCTGAGCTTCGTAATGCGCCCCCGATTGTGGGATAAGTAATGGCGTCGCGCGCGGCCCATAGTTCGCATATGCTTTCCGAATAGTGGCGCGGTCGCAAATCATCGGCGAAACGGTGCTACCGCTGGAATACGCGAACCGAACGAGCTATTCGCGATTTTGGCTTTTATGCCGATCAGGTGCGCTACGTTGGACGCCCGGCACGCGATCAGAACTTAAACTCGTCACCGTTGATGCGCGCGATTGTTACCCCGTTGTACGGGGGTGTTCGAATTCCGAAGAAAATTTTTCACCGTTTCCCGTGCACGGTTGCTGGCAGAAGTATTCGGTAGCTTGAACCGGTTCGGGGTATCTTTATTCGTTTAATGTCCGGTTATTTTGTCGTGGATGTTGAATGATCATATACGGTGATCGTATTGAAATTACACTACACAGTACTATTTTATCGAAAAAAGATTACGAGTTACTTCGTATGTGAGTGATGTATAATTTTGTGTGAAATGTGCTGTACTGCTTTCTGACCAACTTTGTAGACGTACGTATGCATATGGGTTATCGCATAGTATACACATTTTCGGGGAAGGTTTTGTATATGTGGCGGTATTCCAATTCGAATTGTTCAAACCGTTTTTTTTGTCGTTTTGATGAAGGCCTCAAGAATTTGTCTATTAATTTTTTTCTTTTTTTTTGCTCGATATCAAGGGCTGGAAAGTGCTGTGGGGATGCACAAAATCTGAATTTCTTCGCTATGTATGAACTGTGGGTATAGTTTGCTTTCGTGCAGATACTTTTGCTTTGCATTATGGATATCGATTGTCGCGTGGTATGCACAGACACGCAATTAAGGGGGCACAAAGATTCCCTACAAACGAAACATTCGTACCTATATCCACAGTACGATAAGATCTCCAATTTATCTAATCGTATATACGTATAATATGCAGAAAAAGAATAAACAATTCCAACGCGACTAAGCGCAACTTGATGCCTTTCGTGTCTTGACAATCTTTAAACATAATACCGCAAAACACAGATTCCCTTTAAATAGTTCACACCGATGGAATTAGACAATAGCGTAAAATATTCAACCAGTTATAAATAAGGAAAGTGAATAATTCATAACCGAAGACAAGCTCAATTTGTTTTCAACAAAGTCGATGCGAATAACATACTTGATTGACTATCCTCGTATGTTTGTTTCTTATTCAGGTTGTTATGTGCCAGGTTTGTTACTGTCGATTTATACATAAAAAAGTATCTGTTGCTTCGTTTATTCGTAACAGGAACGTTGAAGGTACAGCGACTCATTTTTGTATATCTGTAGCAGGGGTTGAATACAGTTGCAATATCGGTTCCGGGTTCTTGAAACGGTTACAGGAAACGTCACCGAAACCGATATACACAAGTAACAATAACAGTTATAAAACTTTGTCGGTTGTTTTATTTTAAACAGTTATGTTTAACCGCGTCAACCACTGATTTTCCGTGCGATTTTCCTGTGCGATACAGTTTCAGTAACGAACAACTTTGCTCGGTCAATTGCATTACTAAATCGTTTGTAATCATTAAAAATTGGCGTAGTACACAACGATGAGTAAAGAACATTCTAAATTAATCGTGACCACCCTTATCCGCAGATAAAAGATACTTAAGTAAACCGAATTAACCGAATTTCGCTTATCACCACCCGTTTCAAGATATTAAAACATTGCACTTAAACGCGAAACAAATGCCCCACGTATTCCAGAGAAGTTGGACGCACTGCGGAAGCTCTTAACTGCGACTCGTAAACATTCACAGATGTTTGCAGCTTGAAATAAGGAGTTTGTATGGTGTACTGTCCATATAGAGAAACGCGACGCGATAAAGGCACCTGGTTGGCAGGTTTTCGAGCCAACAGAACAGCCTGGCATTACGCTCCGTTGAAAATACAAAAAGTGTTACAAGTGCGCGAAACGATCGCTCGCAATGGCCGAGCCCTTCTCAAAAAGGTGAAACTTTATCGCGATACCGTTCCCCCACAGTGCCCAAGGAATATTATTGAATTGCCCCCGTTCTTTCCTTAAAGGCGAGAAATACAATTTCAGGGGATTACGTTTCACACGCAGCCAACGTTCTCCTAACGCTCCATACGTATTAACGACCAGTTCCGCACCGGAATAAATTAAATGTTTCAATGCACATGGAACGTAAAAATTTGCTCGCGGAACTCCCCGTTATTCCCCGTTCTTACGGTTTCCCTTTAAATCCATCGTGCCACCGCAGAAATTGCAAATGAAATCTTGCCAAATAACATTAAGGAAATCCAAACGATTATCGTCATTCGTTTCTACGGGATAAATCAAGTCTCCGACGAAAATTAACACCGCGCGACTTGTTAACGCGTAGCAGCTGAAAGATGCTCGAACTTCGAATCATTGTGCTTCATTCGCGTCGTCGATTTACACCGATTTTCTGCAAGCTGAAAACGCGGACTGCCTTTGAATCGTGAAATGCGCAGCGAACTGGCAAACGGTGCTGCTGTTCGCATCTATCGGCAATGAGTTGCAAACCGGATTACAGCGAGAGTTTATCACGCGGTGTTTGTTATCGATTTGTTCCTCGCAATCGATAAAAAACGATGCCAGACTAGCTTGAAACAGGGCGCCAAGAGAATCGTGATGAGGAATAACGATTTGTAAGCGCTTTCGATTATTTCATACCTTCTTCGTTCCAAAATAGTTGTACTCGGATCGCGGGGAAGGAAGCACTAATATCGAGATATCGCCCAGCGGTCTATGTACGACTTCAGAGACGGGCAAATGTTCGAAACAACGAATGAAATTCCAAACATTTATTTGCCCACATCTACCGGAAATTTGAAAATGAATAATGGCAAAAGTCAAATACAAACAGTCCCATCTATAGCATCCCTTCCGGTAAGCGAAAACCCGTTGTTCGGTATATACATATTAATGTAAAATGTACTAGAATTCAGATTTCGTGCGATACGGTCATTCGTCGATTTATTCGAACTTTAAATCGAATAAAAAGTTCCTCGCTGACGTCGAATAATTTTTGTCCGACATATAATTCCGATTACAAATTTAATCGAATAACGCCCAACATACAGGGGAGGTTAGGCGACCCGGAAATTCAGAAAATTATGAAACTATTTTTCGTTCGTGCCGTAATTCGGTTTGAAGGGGTGAAATCAGCCCTTTTACAAAATTCAGATTTCTTCCTGTTGGTAAAATATCCCAAGAACGCTGAGAGACATCTAAATGCATCAATCATACATCGCTGGAGTATTTCACGGAGGGGCTTTTCATAACTCTACTGTAGTCCTTTAGGAAAGATTATTAATGTCGTAGAAGATGAAATCGACGTTCGTGTGATCATACATTCCAATACATTCCAGTGATCGCATGATTCCACGTTTGATCACCTATCACGGTTACAAATGATATTTGTTTAAGATCTATCTTTGTATGCACAGAATTGAAATAGCGAGTTAACAAAAATATGCAACACAAGTGCAAAGATAGCTCAGCTTGCTTTAGAGAAAGGGTTAAACGAATGTGTTGCGAAGTGTGAAAGAAGAGCGTCAATGGAAATGTCGAATGTGGATCGAGTGAGTTTATCTCGAGGAAACAGCGAATGGTTTCGGAGAATGCACGTGGAGAGCCTTGGGTGCATGGTGACCCGTGGTCGACCTGTGACACGTGGCAGGGGGATGAGTGTCCTAAGGAGTGAGAACGTACGAGGAATAGAACGAGAGGGATACTGCGAGTGGAAGGATATATGGAATGGATGATGCGTGCACGGGGCAGAGTTAAGAGAGAGTTTAAGCAGAAACAAGGGCGAGTTAATTGAGAGAAGTGGAGAGCGTAAAAGTAGAGTTGTGTTGCGAGTAAATGGTATTGAGTGTTGCAGAGTATTGAGTGTCGAACATAGAGTCCACAGAGTCGAGACGAGTTGAGATACAGCGTACTGAGTCTTGCGGGAGAGTTGCGACGAGATACCTGATAATAAACTATTATTATTACAAAAAGTAGAGGGTCACATTTCCCCCGGAAAATAATCCTACGCTATGATTAGCGGGATGAAAAATGATAAGAAGAGAACAGGGGACAGCCAATCGCGATTGGGATTCTGTTCGTCGGTATGAACCAGTTTCGAAAACAGCCAACCGGACTAAACCTTCAACAATGCGGCATAGTTGCGCGCTGCGTAAGGCGCTTCCGTTGAAATCCGTGTTGAAACCCGGAAGCAAATATTTCTCGACGCGTGTATTTTGTTATTCCTGCGGACTATCGAATTCGCTTTGACACAGTTTGAGATACACGAAGATATCAGCACCGTTGCATCGTGCCATGGCGTAAAAGCTTTTCAATCGTTGATTGAAGGTATTTTCGACAACGTGCATGTGTTTGGTTCATTCGACAAAGATGCGTGTTGGTGCTGTAAGAAAAAAGAAAGAAGGACGAACAACGCGGCGCAAGTGTGAGAAGAAGGGAAAAAGAAGAGTTTCGTTGACAGAAATGAATGCACATCATTTGCACTTTTTTGTTTCTTTGCGCTGTTTTACACGATTTTGTAAATATGCTCGCGCATGCATGATAGAGAGGAACGTCTAGTCTCCAACCGTTAAGTGGTTCATTAAAACAGTCTTTAGTGATGCGAGCAAGCGAAAAAAGTATGTGCGTGCAGCGCAAGATCAGGGTGTTGTATTCAAACATATGTACTCGTATACCACCGGTAGATATTAATAAGAAGCGCGAAGGACAACTGCTCATTACAGTCCCGTGGAATTTTCAAATAGACTGTACGCAATAATAACTAGAGTACGGTAAAATAGAAAGGGTGAAATGCGTTGTTATATACCTGCAAAATAAACCAGGAATATATACGGGGCATTAGTAGAAAAGTAATTTGTTATTTTATTTCCTTTGATTTGAGTCACATTATAGCGTAGTAGTTCTATTAACGCCGTCATCCGTAAATTTAAATAATTCAGTGACTAAATTAATTAAATGCCAATCATATACTGGATATCTCCCACCCCCCCCCCCCCCAAAAAAATGCACAGGATGCAAGATTTATGTACACGACATTTCCATAGCCTTGTTGTGACAAAATAAGATGCTTAGGTTCTTCTTTTTTATTTGCTTCCTGCTAAATGATCTATAATAATATTTGCATAAATATTCGCCGTCTAGACATAACACTGAGCTGACTGTATTTTCACGCTCGAACTATGTAAATTGTAAACTATATAGTATATGATTTGCTGTATTGGAAAAATTGTGTGGATGAGAAGAGAGTAGACCGATTGATTTCGTTTGCACGTTAATTTTATGGGAAAGAAATTAGAACGTAGTAAGGTACAATTATCTTATCATTTTCAATTAATATTTGATCTCTGTTATAAAGGTCATGGTAGGTTCCTTTTATTCTCAGCTGTTGCATACACTTGCAGACAGATGTTCCAATTGAGATTTGCACAGCTAAAAATCTATTTGGAAGGTTCGATTCACAGTTACTGGTCGTCAATATAAAATTATACATGGAACGGAACTTCAACGCTCAGCTAATACTATTAGCCTAATAGAATGAATCGCGACATCGTCAACTACTTCAGATTAACAAACCGAATATTTCAATGCCAGCACTTTCCAGAGTTTACACAAACGTTCACGGTCAATACATTTCGTAATATAGGTACTCCTAAAATGCAGCGCATACACAATAGAACGATACATACGGGGAATTTATGAAAATCGATCTGTCTGTTCTACGTCGACACTTTAATGTCGCAAATTTTTCACTGGGACCTTGAACTCCTCCAAAATATGTAATTAACTCTCTCTTAGGCAAAAACAGTGGAAAACGGATCCTCCCTGTTGCCCTTTAAAACGTCCGGTGCCCCGAACCGGAAGCTCAAAAGCGAGTACAATTTCACGCATCATCGAGGAACGGCACGGAAAGTTGGCGACGCTTTATAAGCTGAAATTACGACTTAATAAAAGTTCGGAAAGTGGCGTTCCCCGGGGCGTTGTGCGTGATCGATAGCCGCGACACACGTCTTCCACCCTGTCGCCGTTCGTATAATTTTCAGCTCTTTCAGTTCGAGAGTTCAGGAAACGTTATTGCACCGCCAACCGTCGCGCAAACGTGATGCCACCGTCGACTTCCGCGAAACAGCTTAATCGCTTCTTCGTAAAAATTACGATCGACCACGAGCTGCCGCAGGTGCGTGACAACAGCTATTACCTCGAGCTTCATGGCTCGATCGTGGCTGGCTGACATTTGTGTTAGCAGCAGATACAGAGAAGTGTATTAACCTTTTGTCTTGCAATACTGAATTACATTCCTGGTATAGATGTTCGTTCGGATATCAGAAATGCGTATCCCGTTTTGTGATGTACATATCTGGGCATGCACTGTGAGTAGAAATTAAATCTTCAAAGTTAACAATTGCATACACGCATACCGCGCGCTACTTACCTGCTAGAATATTTATACAGTAAATATGAGAGTCATTATAGATGGTGAATCGTCGAAGTGTGTTTAAATATTTCTATTGTTTGTCACATGCATACGTTTTCGAATATCCAGTAATGTCACTGTAAAAACGTTCAACTTTGAACCGTACGGAACGGACGTAATTCTTTTAGATATTAGTAAATAATTCTGTATGTACGTTGTCGATAAAAATGCATTTGTAAATCGACGAGCAAGCTGAATACTAAACAGTTTGTAACAGGAAATGCGTCTTAGCGGAGGCTGGTTGCTATTAACGTGATACGTGAAAGACGGATTAAAGCTACGCATGCACTAGGCACTAGGTATACCTCAAAGGAGGCTGTACTGAAGATTGTTGTGCAGTATTAATAGAACGAGAAATGGTGAACAATTTGTAAAATGTTAAGTGTAAAATAAGTAGCACCCTTATTGAAATGAATATTATGCATGTTACTTCATATAATCGATATTTTAACACCATGCACGATTATTGGACAAGTAAGTAGAATTAATCTTGAACGAACATGTAACCATCACAAGTTTGCCTTAGAAAATGAAAGGCAACGCTGACAATGAGGGACTGTGTGAATTTCTGTAGTGTAACCGATTGTGTACGATTAATTCAATCAATTATATTATTTTTCTAGCTACAACACACGAATGGTAAAAAGTGTATACAAATATATTGATCATTAACGAAATTATTTTATTTCACTTCGGTTATTAATGGAAAACTCTTCTCTAAAAGGTTAAGTACAAATTAACGGATAACGCATAAAATCCGGTCCTAGGAGGTTGAAGTAAATTGAAATATTCAAAGAAACTAAGATAAGATAATTAGTCCTCGATTTAAAGACAAATAGCTCGGATTTCTCAGATTATCTGTCCGACTATCGAGTAAAGGAATAAATTTCAATGCTTCCAGGGAAATAGGTAAAAAGAAGTCGTTGACCGAACACTGATATGGACTGAAGACTGATAAAAAGCAACTTGCCCCAATAATGCCCATTAAGCTCATTCAACAGAGGCGTAATCGAGAAGGAGAAACAAAACGCGCCACAGACGGAAAGAAAACTGTAGCCATTATTGTCATTTTTTACGCGAATCGGGCCGTCAGTTGAAAATTACACATGATTTCCGTGTACAGGAGAGAAACTGAGCCGATTCCGTGTTTACCGTATTCCCTTCTGTTCCATTTGAATCCAAATAATGCTCCTTACGTCGTCAACAACCGAAACGAATTGCACGGCTGACGTATTTGGACAACAAAGGAAGAAAATCAGATCTGATTTCAGGGAATTCCGTGAACGCTATACATCGAAATAAATTGTGGTAATTACAATTGCATTTCTGGTTTTCTGGAAGGTAAGGGGAATTTATTTCGTTCATTGCCTTGTGTACGTAGCGTCTGTCAGAGAAGTTCTGAACCTACTTTTGCAACAAGATGCGTATACTCTATTTGTTATCTACTTTGAAATTGCGGTAGATAAATTTTACTTGCTTGTTCATAATTTACACAGATGTGCTTGGCTTGGGTAAACGGTAAATACTGGGTAAATATTAACAATTCAATTAATGAAAAAATTAATTTTGGGGCTGTCAAAAGTAGTGGAATGCTTATGACGCACGAAGAATACGGAAGTGAAAAGACGGTCCAGGTATTAATGACGATTTTAGTCAGATCTTTCATCCATACTGCGCGTACTCATGTTCGAAGTGCATGAAACACATAAAATACGTAATTATTCAAAATATTCAGGAAAACTGCCCTCTGTGAGGTGCACGTATTAACGTCCCCGACCATTTCTCCTTTCGTAATCGTTATAAAATTTTATAACTGTGACTTACGAGGCCGGAGCGTAATCGCTTAAAACGAGAAACATGTCACGCTGCGATTGTAATCCACAAAATCGTACGTACTTCGTAATTAGCAACTAATTTCCCATCTCGCCCGGCCCATCGGCAATGTTTTTCATGCAAAGTACCGGGCACGCGATTATGTCAAAGACCGGAACGGAAAGTCAGTTTACGGTGATCTACGGTGGGAGTGTAATTGGTAAGGGCGAACGGCAGTTGCGTAAACTCAATGTGGTGTTTCATATGTGTTTAGCTCCGAGTCCGAGCCAACTAATGTCGCGCGATTAGTTCAGGATTAGTTAGGAGTTTGATCTTACCAGAGGGCGTGTCCTGGCAGCCGCTGTACATTTAGGCCGCAAATTGCCCGCAAAGAGCTGCATCCATCTAGCAGGGACCGTATGACGCAGTGCTGGGTCCAATCTCGAAACATATTCGACACGGTAAAAGCGAGAGACTAATGCAAAGTATGCACCCGTCTAATTGTATAGCGAAATTACGTCCTGTTCGAAGGACTGTGCGTACCCCTTCAAGCGGCATGAATAGTTGGGGCCAAACAACGATTCTCTGAACATTCATTCTCCGTTTCCCAAACATTCGAATGATCCAGGCGATTGGGCCACCTTGTCGAACGAACGGATGAACAGACCATCCGAGCAATCGAACATTATCTTAACGTCTTGTTTGCGGAAACCTTCGTCACCCGACAGGGACGTGGGTTTTTCTAAAATCAGCGACAAGCTCGTGCAAGTCGGTATAACTTCTGCCAGGTGACCGGGACTCAATCTGTCAGCGGTGAACGGCCCGCTGCAGCGATTCTGAGCTTAATAAAGACGTACAATTCAAATAAATGACGATGTTGAATATTGGCATCGTTCTTGCAACGATATGAAGAAATTAATTCATCGTAGAACGCGTGAAAGTAGTTTCATTTTTTAGTATACGCGTATGTATGTGTGAGCGAAGCTTAAACCTTTGCTTTGGTCAGTTGGTGCATCCATCGACGTGATTGCACAGCGATGAGCTTTTATTTTTGGGGAGAGCACTGTCGCTCTACGACAACTGCCTTGTACAAGAAGGTCGAACGAACTGAAATCTATAGCTCGCAATTCGCGATTGTAAGCACCTGCGTGTATTGTAATATACAGCAATGTGCATCGCGCAACGAACGCGTTAACGACCCTCTACTCTTGCAGTGAAGGTACGAACGTACCCTCTCCAACCGACCTAAGGGGTTGGCTGGCCGTGACCGGCAGATTAGAACGCTTTGATATTCCTACGCGTGGTAGGAAAATCCGTTCAACCGGGCGACACGAGATTTCTCGGAAGGCAAAAAGTAGACTGACTTACACTAGCAATCGATACGTCGAACGACACCCAGCAAACGATTCTTAATCGCAGGTCAACATTCGAGGACGATCTCTTTCGACTCGTCGAGGGTCGACCATCGCCGACTACTTTGCAAAGTGATTCGCATCATTTAGCACCCCCTTCAACTGTACACACAGCAACGCAAAGTCCTTGGGACTACCCTCGTATCAACTGTTCGAACGCAACCGATCAGCCGCGCCAACCCTCTACTCCCAACGAGTATTCATATTGTAGAAAATCTTCTTGTGCGAAGAAGATCTGTATTGAACTAGCTGCTCGCCTCTGATTAGCCGCGTGGCTTACCCTCTCCAGCGTCGCGTAAGCGTAACCGGATTTACAACCCCGGCACGTTCGTACGAGTCGTGGTGCAGCGAGACTGGTGCGCGAAACGTGTGACACGCTCAGAGCACCGTGCAATGTATTTATCAACCGATTTCTAAGACTATATCCTCTCTGTTTTCTCGAGGTCCGTTTCAAAAAGCAGTACAATTTTTCACAGCTTCCATTTCTATCTAGAGTTATCTCTTTGGTTTCTAGAGCAGGTGGAAGCAAATGTGGCGGCCAGCTTCGGTGAACCCTGAGAGGACGAATCGCCGGTATTACCGTTTCCTTCAGTTTTTGTAGACGACTTAAGATTATGCATTCTGCTTGCTGCAGATATGTTTCCCGGAGCCATACGATTGTTCGTCACGTGTGCTAGAATTCTATAACTCTTGATCCGGCCCAAGCCCGCAGTTATGAAAGGCAGGTTCGCATCGGCACGGAAATATCCGAGACGGGCTCCGCGCCGCTAACGTAAGCTCCAGGCAATGAATTCTAAGTCTGATTTTGTACTGCGCAATCATCTGATTTATCTTACGGAATATTCTTTGGTGCATTTGTGGTATGCGTGTATTATATACTATACTCATGCGCTATGAATCAAATTGCATGCACGATAGAACAGAATTATACGCATAAAATGAATCCCAAACTCTATATATTACATAGATAATATGACATACATTTTTATTATTTCATTGAGAGTTCGGTTGCAGTTTATCGCGATACCTCTTTTAATACTATCGTCTGTAAATTGATTAAAACTTTCGTCGAAGACAGACGAAATGTGCAAGAAATATGCAGATGGCAGTGGGTTATAAAAAGTTAAATATATACGTTAGGAATCTTCAGATGATAACAACATTTGCATTTTCGCTGAAACATTCGTTTTCCAATTATAAGTTTGAACAATATATTCTGAAATTTTTTCAGTTCACCACGGCACCTGTGTTTGAAAAATTATTCAAAAATTGGATAGCTCTTGAACAATCGGTAAGGGGGAAGTAATTTGGGGAAAAGGGTGGCCAGAAAGGAAAACTCGTACATTTTTTAATTAACGTCGTGCTGAACATTTCGGGCAATACCAATCACGGTGTAAAATGTACGCGAGTGCATCATGTATGGAGATACTTTTATTTATTTATGAAAAGCTGCTTCAGCCGCACATCATTCAGGCCCGTACCACTTGACCCGTTTCTGCGGACGAGTAGAGCCCTTGCGAATCGTACCATCGAAGTGCGAAATACTTGATGTAAAATATCACAGAGATTCTTGCAACACGTAATAATAATGCTGGCCCCGTTATTGATTTACGAGCACCCACGTAATTCTCGCGGTGCAATTTCATCAACTTCTTCGAAACGAGAACCGCTTCCACTCGGGCATTAAATTGCACGAATTTCTTGCGTTTCGAATGTCTGCCATTAATTAATTTTTTCTATTTCATTACAATGAAACGAATAGAGAAATTAGAGTAACATGAATTCCGCATCCTCTACAAAATACATTCTTGAACCGAATGTAACAAACAACTGTACTTGATCGAATTTCAAGCGTTTAATTTGTAGTCAATTAATTGAGTCTGATATATGTAATATATGAGTCTACTGATTGGCATTTCAGTTCCTGTCATAAATTGATAGCGGAACACGGTTGAAAGTTTAGAAAAAATGAAGTTGCGTTCGAATATGAATGTTTATAATCTTGCGTATTCGAAATTATCACGGTAGTTTCTCACACCACTGCCCTATCGTTCGATTGTTGGTACGTAAAGATTCACTCCGCTCAAAGCATTAAGTTCATTCAATTAATCATCCTATTACAGCATGTACCAGAGGTACTCTATTGTAGAGTCGGTTGTACATTGATATTAAATAGTAAGTAATTCGTTAAGAAATTTGCTTGTTTCACACTCGATTAAACTAATTGATTTAATCATCTGAAGCACCGAATAACCCGCACCATTTATTGAATGAGCAAAGCTAATTAAAATAATTCGAAATATTATCGTCTTTCCAGCAGCGATGTATCTTATTACAGTAACCTTCGCACTGTATTGTAGTGTTGCGTTCGCAATCAGAAATTAACGAGAGGTAGTACAAATCGGACAAAATCGGTAGGCAGTAACAGCGCGCAGAAACATTTCCAATCCGTTTACGCGAAATTCGATAGAAATAACCGTTATTTAATCGCAAGCAACGTTCCACAGAAAAATGTTCTCCCCCAAATTATTTACCCCTCCGAAGAAAATTTATTCCCCCTGATCTTCATAAATTATTCACGGGTCCAAGTTACCCGCCAGCGACGATTTCCTTTACGGGCTTACATGCTTCCGCCGCGCGTCTGCGGGGAAAACAACGAGAAACAAGAAGGTCGGCTTGGAAAAATGGCCATCAATAGCGGCGGGTCTCGGGTCGGCTTGACGACGTTACGTGAACCGGGGGCAAAGGTTTTGAAGATGCTCGAGGTTGTCAGAGTGAAGTAATATCTTCCCCGGGTGGACCAAACAGTCTGGAACGCTGCGGCAACTCGTTAGTTGGCACTTGGATGGCGCATAGCGAATCCTCGATAAGAATGGAACGGTCGGCGGACAGGGTTATCTCCGGGCAATAAACTTGGATGGAACAACATCGAGTAAGAGAGAAAGCGGGAGGCAGCCGGGAACACAGGAGAGACTACC
Organism: Nomada fucata; assembly: GCA_948146005.1. Lineage (NCBI taxonomy): Eukaryota > Metazoa > Arthropoda > Insecta > Hymenoptera > Apidae > Nomada > Nomada fucata. The sequence goes on from OX411275.1 coordinate 15,789,336, forward strand.
TTAGGTCTCCTAAGGAAGAGTCATGGAAGATCTTTGGTAGCCTGCCGCCAGGGCACGATTGTTTGCGCCACTAAAGTCACTGGGCCGTGTTCCTCTCTGCCTTCCGCGTTGAACATCCCGCAAAATCGATTTACCGAAATCGATGCTATCAATAGTATCCGACAGCAATTTCGATGAAGGTGGAACATTCTATTCTTGGCCTACGGTGGTTGGTTGGTTGCTGAAGAAAATGCAGCTCGGCCTATCGGGATGGGCCCCCATTTATTCGCGTTACTGCGGGAACGGTGTAAGATGTTCAGCGGCTGATAGGGATGAAGATTTTCTTTCTGTTTTTTGTTTGATCGAAGAACAGGTGTCGCGTACACCGTCAGGGTGTGTAATATAAAATGGTACACCTATAATAGTATTTTGCCACTAAAGGGGGGCATAGAAATGTAAAGTAAGACGCATGGTTCGCCGCGCGTTTAAAGTGCAATGATGTTACAGTTCCTTTGAAATCGACGTACAAGCAATCCTATTTCAACGTATTATGTTCTTTGCGTGACAAGCTATGTATAGTACTGTCCATGAAGAACTGAACGTTCAACGGGGAACATCAAAAATATGAAAGCCAATTGACCGTTAGAGGTAAAGGGGCGAGGAACTCGTTCGGCAAATGAACCTTAAAATGTGTACCCAATGAATTCCGTAGACTTTCCTGCGGGAACGTAAACGTGCAAATACGCGTTCAATTATTCGAATCATACTGTAACAATATCCGCCTGCACTTCAATCTTCGAACTTCGAACACCGTATGGTTCGAAATTTGTAGAAAACTGCGATAGTTCAACCTCGCCTATCAATCAAACTGACGCGAAAATGGGATTGAAACGTTCCTACCGCTAGATAAAAGATAAAATCACGCAGGTCCGTTGGCGTTTCAACAGGCGATTTAATAGATTGCTAAGTGGCTTGAAGCTATTCCAACATTCGATCCGTTAAATCTCGGTAAGAAGCAACCCCGACCATTTGCATCTGTAATTTAGTTAGTCTCTCGCTTGGTCGCGGCCCTGTGATGCAAAGTGGCATTATCGGTACGAATTTACGTTACTCTCCCCGCCCGACGTCGTATACCCGAATGTTCCGTTTAAAGCTGAACGCGGAGGAAGTGTCTCGCAGTTAGAACTATCAACATACATGAATATTAATGCAAATCCAATAGCCAACGAAAGATCGATGTGCTACGTCTATCCGATAAATTTCATTTCGCGTGTCAAGTCCCCCGCGAGCTTTGATCCCCGGTTCCTAACGGCAAACGAAATCAAACGACCGCTGCGACGTCGTTCTATCATAAGGCTCTTGAAAACATTGCTGCGTTGATCGCGTCAGGTATTTCCATTAATTTATCGCCCGGCACGAGGGGAATGAAAGTTGACGTGTGGCGTGAGACGTAACACAATTATCAGGAAGAAGATTTTGACTGAACAATTATACAGGTTGAAACAATTTAATTGTATTGAAGTTTTTAAAAGAAAGACGAATTTGTGCGTGCGAGATTAGTCGTTTCTCGTTGAATAAAGTACGTTCGAAATAGAAACAATGAGAATGCTGTTTTTCAAGCAATTTTAAGTTATTATTGCATCGAGTTATTTTCGCGCAAACTTGCTTAATCTTGGCGCACGGCAGCAACTTTTTAGAGCGATTGATATTGTTATTGCTGCACATGCCTTTATTATACTCCTGTGTAAATGGGGGGACAAAATATAGGCCAATAGCATACAGTAGAAGAGGAAAATTAATCGTTAAACGAAATACGTTGTGCAGTTACGTTGAAAGAACAAAATATCAGTTCGATAGAGACTGCCTTGTGTACTACGCCAGTTCACGGTGTATTGCGAACGTATTGCTAAATCGAAACACGGAAAATAGATTGAAAGTCGGAGACCGTGAAGTACGAATTTCACGCTAAAAGTATAAAAATACAAGACCCCGCGTGACGTATAAGAGAGAAACAACACCTGAACTGTAGAAATAGAAATTGCTGCACTGACATATGCCCGGGGAAGAGAGCGACTTGTCCCGGTGACAAGGAAATTAGTAATCTTAGCGGAGTGGAAATGAAACGATTGAGTGTAGTATGAACAACGAGGAACAATATTAAATTCTGCGAACAGCTCCAACGAAATTCGACATCGAATGTTAAATCGTGAACTAGCGAGGGGGAAAAGCTAGGATCTCAGTGGAAATATAGCAAAGTTTGTAGGATATGTGATTAACTAAATTCAGGTTGATAAGGGGGACTATGACAAAATAGGCAGAAACAAGGCTTAAAATTGTCGAACGATTAATTAGTTTATGGAGTGCGGATAAGCGAGTCCCCTCTCCCCTCTGGTAAATTTCTGTGCTCCACCATGTTCCTCCAAGATGATATAATAAAATCAGCCATGAAATGTCGTTTCACAACGCAACAGATTTGTAGATAATACCACTGAAGTAAAGGGCGAGATTAAGTGAATTCTTGATAAATGCAATGTTGATATGAACTGCCAATGACTATGATATGCAAATATCTAGTTACAACGATAATCGAGAAATGCAAATGGATTTTCATTATTTCATTGGGATCCGTGGAAATGGTGAAAATATTAATAGAGTCCTCAGAAATGAATATATAGTGTCAATAATCTTGGGAAACCTGACATATTGACAATAAATATTGATCGTCCGAGAATCCCTAAACGTGTAAAGCTTTCAAATTGAGATTGACTGAACGGCGCGTTCATAATTGAATCAATTCAATATAGAATTTGTCTCACATATACTGTCACTGCTTGTTGAATATTTATCTCATTATTTACTTGCAATAGATTATTATAAATTTTCATTGCAAGTGTAAACGTTATAATTAGAAATTTAACTTCATCGTTCCATAACATTGGTGTGTTATACACACAAAACGACCAGCCCGGTTTCAATGAAACAATTATCCAGCGGAAATCTTAATTAACGCTGAACAGTTCGACTTATACCCGTGTTAACAACGGCTGCAAAACTTAAACCACGTGAAACAATTATAAATCTATTTGTACGAGGAGGCGTTAAAATACACGATAAGCCGAGTAAATCTCCAGCGAAAAGTACGCAGCTTTAAGGCTAGTTAGTTGAAGAAGCTCGGTGAACGTCTGCGTTCACCGAAGTGAACGCTTAAAACGCGTTCTAAAACCGGGTTTGATCTTTTTGGTCTTCGCACGGCTTCCCCTAAATCCTGACGCTTTACGTTCTACTTTACGGATCCCTTTGTAGCATCACATTCTGCCGCGTTTTGACTTTGATTCCAAACATCTGTCACGTTTTTATATCCCCTCATAACATTCACACTAACTTATTTCGTATGGGGTGAACAGACACTTAGATGCAGAAGTATGGAAGAATTGAAGGATTTGGAACAATACGGAGATCCAATTTTTTTATACATATATTCAGTTCTCTTGCGAAGGAAAAATGTGACTCGACCCATATGCACTTGATGCTAGCAGAAACAAATGCAGAGTGTCGTACAAGAGTTAATTGCATATATATGTATGCAGTTAAACCACATGTTGGTTTAACTATAGAGGAAGGGCAGACTACTTTTGCACCAGATGATCTAGAGTTTAGCTAATATAGAAGGCGAATTTGAAGATGATTTCATCTTGTATAATTTTGTTTCGTTCCATAACTATTATATTATTGCTTCTAAAATCGTTGTTCATGTTTTCATTTCTGACGTTAATTATAATTAATTTCGCTGCACCGCATCTTCCTCTTTGAGCGAAAAAGGAGACAGCTTCCAACACTCAAGTTGCATTTCTTGGAAGTAGAAAAGAGGAACCGCTTTTCAATTCGATGGAAAAGTTTATCAATACCGATTAATTTGCTATGAATTTATAGCGTGCTCTCAGAAGGTCTTGATTTTTAAATGTTTTTTCGGGGTTCACTTATATTGTCAACAAGTAGAGCTACCTCCTTGTTGCTCTGGATGTTGAAGCCAAACTTATCTATTGTACGTAATGTTCCAATTTTTGAGAAGGAATTTATGTCGCCTGTATAGAATAAATGCTTCTGATATTGCTGCTCGTGCTCAAGTGTTCCCACTGTTATAAAGTAGAGTGCAGGCCTAAGTATAGTATCTGGGAAATACAGAAAACACTGTAGACGCAAATAAAAGAAAGATTTCGATCATTCTTGCCATAGTGACCCCCGGAACAATGCGCGCAAGAATACGAATAAACGTGTAATTTAAATAAACTCGCAGGCAAGGAGAAAAATTGAAATTTTAAACGCGTCCCACAATAAATGGCGTTAATATTTTTCAATTACAAGGATCAAACTTTTTGACGCGTTTCGCAAAGAAGAGGCAGAAACCGAGAACGCATTAGAAAATGAAATTGAATATGAAACTTTACACGTAGCGGCACAGTTATCCAAATATAATGAAAATTTTATCCCGCGGGAACTTAAAACAAATTTTCTGAACTTGCAGCTACGGTGGCAAATACGTCGTAAAGGGTAACTACACTTTAAACTTTCCTCGTAAACGGATGTCACGCGCGAGCAGAATTTCATTCCACAATTTTCAAATGCACGAATTGCATCGAATTTTCGATACTGTTCCGAATTGTGCCGCGATATTCAAACTACCTCGAATGCGTCCAGCATACGAAGTCGTGCAGTTTCAGTGCATTGCTCCCACCCTCTCCGAGTAGAACACGCTCTTGGAAGTGCATGGACAATAGGAGAGTTCAATCTGCCACGAAGGCCGAGAACGTCAATGAAAATTCGATAATTCAGCACCTGTTCTCCTTAAAACTGAATCTCCGCTGTTTAACACGTATGCTGTCTAAAGGTAGGCGCATTCCTTCCGCAGAACGACGCGCAACAGAACAATAATCGCACGTGAAATTTGGACTGCCGACGGAATGCGAAAAAGCGAAGCGAAAAAAAGCGCCGCGCTTAACACTACTTATTTATTTGCCGTCAGTGAAATAAACCGGCCGAAAGTCCATATCTGTGGATAGAAAGCGGCAAGACCAGCTAGGATCGATCGGCCGAATAGTGCACGCGCTCGTACACGTTGTACCGATAGATCACAATAGAAGATTCGAGCCGGACAGCGAGTTTTCGTAGGTAAAACGGGAAAAAATGCCCGGGTCGAACGGGGAAAAATAAATATAGAGGCCGGCTGGACATTGGTTCGTCGGATAAGGGAATGAAAAAAAAAAAAGGGTACAGTGTAGGACAAAGGTGCGTGGAGGATGGAAAGGTTCGTAGTTTTCAGAACTGGCTGGAAGCTGATTGATCAGCAATTGTAAATTGGCAGTTGCAGTACTTTTTTTTCTCGCTGACGTAAATCTATGTTGACTTCGATTGCGGATACTGGGAGAAATTTTGGTCCGAGAAATCTCAAGTATCCGAGTGTTTTTAATTTGAAAGGTCTGAGCACGATTTGCGGAAGCCATTTGCGGAGAAAGATTTGGATGTTACTACATTTTAATCGATCTAGTGACGGAGAAATTTATGTTGGATGTCCAGGCCTTGGGAACTTTTCTAATTAGCCGCTTGGCGATAAGCGTTCCGACGGTAAACATTATACTCTGCCCTCCCTGGGGAAGGTCCAACAGAAACTGGCTGTTCCGAACGTTGAATCTTCGTTGACGATACCTCACACGTTATACAGGTACGTGAAAAGTGATATCGCAACTTCCACCGAGGAATCGATAATTAATTTGATCCCCTGCGCGATAGAATTTAGCTTGAACATCAAATTTAATTTCCCTTCGCGATATTGAAAGATCCGTCAGATATATATTATTCACCGGTTACATTTTAAAACGCTTCACCTTTTTTATGGCATAGTAACCAACTTTGCCATCCCAGACTTTCTCGATAATTCGAGAATTGTCTGCGCCATTTGTTTATCGACTTACCGCCATTATTAACGGAAATTCACAATTATACCGATAAGCTGAAGTGACGTGTGATCGAGGTCAAGTGGATGCCAGGATCGAAGGCACCGAAAAGAAATTGAACATTAAAATAACGCCGCGAACTGTCGATGGCACTTCGGTCGCAAATCACTTGCTGGAGCCGGCGAGAGGGGGCGAAAGAAAATAATTTTAACGAGAGGAAAACCTTTCTGCTGGGAATGAACGAAACGGCTCGATACTTATCCGATTGAACTACGTAAAAATTATTGGCGTCGGATAAATAACGAGCCCGACGTCACTGTATACGTCTATGGGATGAAACGGCAAGCTCAATACTCGATATTTCTGTCATAAACTGCGCTTTCAGAAATATCTTAGTTACACGTACATATAAAGTATCTTTGCCTTTCTTCGAACAGAAATAGTTCCTTCAACTATTATATGCATGATGGAAACTCTTGTGGGGGATGGAATTCTAGTAACTGCCAAAGAAATATCACCGGACAGTAGTTAGATTCAAAGTGTGCAAAGTCAAATATTGTTTCAGAAGATATATTACCTTCATATTTGTACTTTTCGGGATCCTTAAATAGGAACGGTTATTAGCTCTATCTGCCCCATGAAATTTGCATACTTTCTTTCACGTTCATCAAGCAGAATTTAATCAAATTGCTTTTGCAATACACCTCTGTGCGCACGGTCTTCTTCCCTACTTAAATTATCTTTCATTTTGCAAGAAACGTATTTAAAAATTTACTTCCGGATAGCTGTAAAAATAACAAATTTTCTACGTAATCAAACAGTAAGCTCAGACCAAATTTAGAATAGAGAATTGTAATTTTAAAATTCATTTCAGCGAACAAAGAACGTGCCACAATAGAATTGTAATAATTTACTGACATGTTTGCAAAAACCGAACTTACACAATCACATCTAATCCATGGTCCTCTCGAGCACATTTATTGCAAGCCCCGTCTACTCATCCGGACATATTTTTAAATATGCTATTAGCTACGTACTAGAGCACGGGAAAACAATTATTGTGATTAATAGATACGTTTACATCGACCGCCGCCATTCACCGACAAGATGTCAGAGGAAAAACATTTCATTTTACTCGGAGGAATGTCTTAATTGAATTGGCCGAAAGAAACCGCGGAGAAATTATCTGCGGTGAAAGATGGAAACGTAACTTAGAAAAGTAGAGATCTCGGATAGAGTCGATAACAGGAAGAACGAGAATAATGGGGGTTATCTGAGCCGGTTAGGTAACAGAATCGAGGATTCGTCGCAAAAGAAGGGAACGGAAATTGCATGGTATACCACCATTTAATTGTGGATAGAGTTTTCAGGCTAACAATAAGTTATTTTTTTTTTCGTCCCTTGGAATATTATGTGCGTAGGTAAGCATTTTCTGAATTTCAATTCCTTCTTATTTTACAAGTCAAATTCAAACGGTTTGTTTAACTTGCGTTGCGCGCAATGACGTAAGACAAATCCTTTTCCGGTGAAACAATGAAACAAGCAAAACTGTGTTGTAATTGGTGTGGATAATTATGATACCCAGATTAGGGTAAACAAGTTGGAGGTTGTTTGCGTAACTCAATTGCTTGGAGGAAAGACAAACGTAAAGTTCTGTGGTAGAGCGAATTCCTGGTCAATAAATTACGTACTCCATTGCTTTGTTTTCTCATGCGATGTTAACGTATTTGTACCGTCATTCTGCCAATGTTAGTAGTTTAAAGGAATGGTACGAAGTTAGAGCGTAACGAAAGTACTGATTCTAATGTTAACTATCTCAGATAGCATGATAAGAATGTAACGAAAAAGTATTCATTACTATTATGGTTATTAGTATGTACAATACTATTATTTCGCAACCAAGACGAGATAAATTGTACACTGCTTATTTAAGGGGAGGTTCCGCTCTAGGAGCGTAGAAAAAGTTAATTTTTGTTCAAGAATTTTTCAGAACAAATACGCAAGATGGCAATTCATGGCTCTTACCATCTTACTACGTATCTTCTGAAGATATGAACTTATTGCGCAAAGTGGCACGATAAATAAATGGCCTCAGGTCGGTTATTGCTTCCAGGTAAGCATTACCATTATGCGATTCACGCAACGCGCCTTATCATTACGTGACTAAAAGGGCCACAAGTACGTATCAAAATGATATCAAAGAATACAAAAAAAAGTCCCACGCAAGCTGTAACGGCTGTTTCGCCATTTATAAACTGCCACGCGAACACGGTCTGCGGCGAACAATAGAGGAATTTCAACTTGGCGTCAATAGAATTCGGAGGGTCGGATAAGTCGAGCCCGATCGTCAGATTATGGTCCGACGAAGAGAAAATAACGGGCCGGTTATTGAAGGCTGTTTCGAAAACGAAATATTCCTCCCCGACCCTCCCCGCCAAAACGATGAAGGGTGAATAAAAGCTTGAATCGGGGGGAAAGAACGGCTGAGAGGAATCGAGACGATCTAATAATTGAAAGAAATTCTATCGACCACTCGCGGCTCGTACGCCCTTTTAGGAATGATATAACGAAGAAAACGTTGAGTGTAGACCCGGTCGTAAAGTAGAATGACAAGGAATTTTAGTTACGATCTGGTCGATTAGGAATAATAATAGTCGAGTAAGTATTACTGGACGTGCGAATATTATATCGATCAACTTTTCAGGCAATCAACAAATAATTTCTTCGTTAGTACTTGTCATCTCTTCGTTATTGTTTATTTTGATAATCGATAAACACAAGTAGTTTTCATCGAGACAAAATTTTAGTGTTTCCTACCCATGGGTACAAAATGTTGTATAAGCATTAAATAAATCATGCAAAATATGGCTAATAAAGATCGTCCTTTTCTATGCGTCCCCATTTTATTTTATGCAAGAAGGTCCAGAGAGGGATCTATTGAAACTGATTTTGCACGGTACTTTATTATGTAGTACCCACAACCAAAATGAAACTTCTATGACGAAATATTAAATTTTCATTTTATCATAAGCAGTTTGGAAATAACTTCACTGTGTATCAAAAGTATTTCACATCGTAAGGTTTAGAGACACTTTTCTCAAGACTTACTTTCAGCACTGACAAGGTCCTTCTTGAATCCGGTAGTACATAATGTGCGTACGCTTATTAAATAAATCGAACATTGTTCTAAACGCGAAGAAACTGTAACTATTTCGTTCATCCATCTAATGTTATTTCGCTTACTTCTGTACGAACACACAGAGGCTAGCCATCCCCAGGAACACTAACAGCATTAAATGAAATTAGCTGTACCGCCATAATGCACTTAGCGTGCCTATGCAATACATGTAATGAAAGCAAACAAATATTTCGATTTTTTTCACTGTAACCTTCACTTCACATTTAATCTGCTCACCACAGATTTTTTTTCACCCCGATTCGCCCCTCTCAGGCGATAATCAAACCTTTTAACACGAAATTGGAGCGTAACGAGTAACAAGGTTTCTGCATTTCCCCTGATGTTCACGGTATTTCTCGCAAAAAAAGATTCTTGGGCTTTCAGGGCCCTTCCTTCGGGGTTCTTACAAGCGATACTCCCCAGGGTTTTCAGCTATAAACCGAGCTCTAAAAAAAGTACTTCTCCGTTTTACTAGCACTGCAGCCAGCTTACTTCTATTGTATGTATATTTCCCGATGTTATGCGTTTCAAGGATTTCCCATGGATACATGTACAAATGTAAGAAATAGGTAGTTCGCGTTATGCATCATCGATCAACCACTACGATTTCTAACTTGCGTCCATGAATTCGAAATGGACAGCGATTGCTCCGAAAAATATTAAATCGGTATCATTCGTGTACATACTGCACTACGAGAGTAAACAGTTTCGTGCAGATCGAAAGTGCAGTTTAATAGGCACAACAGACAGGCAAGTGTTTTTAAAACAAAGAAAATGTTAAATGGAGGAAATCATACTTGGCAGTTTAATATGTACGATGTATTAGACTATGCGGCCATTATTTCAAGTATGTTGGTTTATTTATCGACGATAAATATGCAGCGCCCCTAAAAGACGACACGTATGTTTTTATTGCCAAATTCATATGTTTTAAGGGCAAAAGTGACTCTTGCAATTGGGTATGGTATAATTACTGTTGTACGCACAAACACATCCAAGCCATCCAAACTGCCGTAAAAGTGTACGATCAAGAACTTTAAAAAACACGGGGTGTCCCGTAAATCAGACACACGGGGTGTCACGTGGCACCACCATTGAGGTGGCGATTTCACACGAAAAATAAGACATGGCTAAATACTTGGAGTAATTTTCCTCGAAAGCAATGATTTGTATGCAAAAATTGTACTTCCTATTTCTGCCTTATCCTTTCAGACAGAATTACATCCTTCTCAATTGCAGAACGCTCTCTGTAATGTCTATTTGTATTAAATACGTCTGTAACTATACCCGACGCAGGTGTTTTCCAAGCAAAAACAAGCTGGTCAACCAAAATTATTCGAAATCTGTTGCGTCACACGGTTAAATGAATATTTACAATTCCTTTCACGCAACAGGTACAGCTGCATATCTATCTTTCAAGTTGGTAAACCGAAATTATTTAAAATTTGTTGCTTCCCACGGTTAAATGAAAATTTACAATTCCTTTGACGCACAGGTACACCTGCGCATGTATCTAACAAAATATCGAACTTACTCCGCCAAAGAGGACAACATTAAACATGAAACATTTGATTCCTTAATTTGGATTTAACTTCATTTGAAAATATGTTAACCCCCTCCCCCCTGACTGCTGTCAAACTTGTTAGAATGCACCTCTATGCATATGCACTCTATGCACGCTATCGCGATTGCAACTAGAAAAGAACAATTGCGGCGAGGAAAGGGGAACACGCGAAATACAAGTCCAGAATGAATGGGGTATAGAATCGGTCATAAATATTACCGGCAAGATCTACGACATATCCGGTACGATTATCGGTGGATGACTGCACCCTTGAATTCGCGCAGGGTGGGTTAGGAATAACCAGTAATATTTCGTGGTCGGGTCCACCCCGACAATACCATGGGGCCGACCGTTCCTTCGGGCTCACCCTCGCGAATCCTTTCTTCCCCTTTTTTTTTATCCGATTCACTCTCCATTTTTTCTGCTTCGTCTTAGAGTCCCGCCACGCGAATCTCCAACAGCTTCTCCCCCCGGCCTTCCTTTCGTCCCGCTATTCTTCTTCCTCTAACGTACACCGTTCCTTACCCTTATTCCTCCCATTCACCCCCTCGATACTTCCCCAGCCGGCCGGGGAAGAATAATGGTTTTCCGTTCGATCGTCCGTTGAGGGGAAAGACGAAGGCAGATTGAATTGGAAATATGTGATTCGGCAGTGTGTAAAGTCGTCAGGCTTTTCCGTTCCTCCCAACTTTCCCAACTTCTATCCGGTTCTTCTACATCCTCGTTCTTCCCGCTCGTCCTTTAGTGTATCTTCCCGTGGAAATCCGACGTTCCTTATATTGGCGTGCATCGTCTAGGTGCGACGTGTCGCGGATCGCGCGTCTTTCGCGAGAATCGATACAAAAGAAACGGAAATAGTCGGCCTCCCGTCGAAGACTGTACAGCGGAAGGTAAGGCGATGGAATGTCGGTCTTCCGTTGTTACGTTCAATCATTTATTCTGCCGGTGATTGTAAATTGGATACGAGCATTTGTTAAATTTTATTATCAAGCGCTTGGTTATCCGTCAATTGTTCGTACTTAAAATCAATTTCCTTATTCTTGTTTTGCGGTGTTGGCTGATTTTGCCTACGAGCGGCCCACGTGTGTCTGAAGTCTCTGCTTTTCATTTTCATTATTCTTGTAGGGACTGTTCGCAGTAGAATTCAACAATAAACGCCGTTCAACCGCAACAGCATTTTTTATTTAGAAAAGCCTTACGTCACAGTCAACTCTTCCGTGAAAGAGGTAAATCGGCACAAGTCGGGTAGGTGTAGCCAGTTCAGGAAAACATTGAGGGCACCTTGAATACTTGATTCTTTGCGAAAATGATTGGTTGCGAAAAATAATTCATTGTTACCAAATTGAGTAGTACGTGAATGTCTGGCTAGAAATATAGGTTCTACGATTTGATCTGTTCGAGTCACACGCACGAAAATGTACAAGCATGCATCGTGCACCCAGTTGTAAAATACCGGTCTAGGATGAAACGATAATCCTGCAAAATTTATCCTAATGATCAAGAGTGCATCGCCGTTTTAACCGGTGTGCGCTATTAACATCGATTTGAGTGTAACCGAGAAGACGACATTTACCGACTTTTCGACAAAGTATTCAGGATAGACAAAAATTTCTTGACGCGCACTAGTATCGTGCCAAATTCCAATCCGACCCAACGCTTCAGTGCGTACGCTTCAGTCACCCGTATGAACGCGTCGTATCATCGGAACCGAAAATAAAATCACGAATGCCCTGAAACGACGTAAAATCGGAAAACATTTTTTCACCTCAACCGCGATCTTCTTCGCCCCGTAACGAACATTACATTCGATGGAACAACCGAACGCGTGAACTCAAAGAAACTAAAGCGAAAAACGGCTCGTTGCTGCGCGACATGCCGTCGTGCAAAAAAATCTCGGCGCAGATATTCTGTTACCACGCGGCGACTGCTTCTTCCCACAAAGATTTCTCCTCGAAAAAACATCAGTGTCGCCTGAACGCGTAGAAGAAGAAAGTCGGCGCGAGAAGTAGAAAAATCGGATCGAGGGGTGGCTAGATTCGGTGGAGCCGACGATAAGATTTGAGTGCTCCCTGAATATTTATCGAGAGCATTTGGCCGGGCCGCAGGCAGGAATGTCCGAGAACGGCGAGCGGGCATAGCGTAGGAATAGAAGGAGAAGCTGCTTGAAGAGCTACACCGGCGACGTATAATCCGAGGTAGCCGAGCAAAAGTCAGCGGGCATCAGCATATTGAATCGCCGTGGATTCGAACAGCCCCGGGCAACTGTCACCTGCAGTTAGCTTGCCGGTTTCTATCTACGGAGAAACGGGGCAGCGCGAATGGAAATTGCGCGGACAAACTTACACCCCTCAATGGGTCATGCGTGTTAATGGCGAGGCAGAAATGACCGACAATTAGGACGTGCTTACGTGGACGTGATCGAGGGTGCCACGGGTCTCGATGAGCCGGGTTACACGTGACATTGTGCAGGACAGTTTTGTGCGACGGGTCTGTCCCGCGAACGCCTTCGAATTTTGCGTACACGGGGTGAGGTATTTGAAACGGACCACCTGAATAAATCGACTGCCATTGGATACTGGCTTTCGTTCGAAGGGGGTAGCAAAATGTCATGTCGATAGTTCAGTTGATGGCGAAAGTGCTCGATCAGTTTATCGGAGTAAAATATTTTTCATCGCAGTCGACCGTCAACCTGGAACGTTCCGTTACGAAAAACAGAGTTAACTTCGATATTTCCTTTACCCGTTCGCCTACGAAAAGACTATTAACACGAGATTATGTCACCCTCGAAACCAAGCAAGTTTCTTTTCTGACACCAATAGCAATAGAGTTATTCAGGTGGCCTCTTTCAATCGCCTCGCCCTGTATATTTATTTGCTTGATATAATTTCTAGAATTTTAGTAGTTCCTTAGTAGAGCAAAGTTTTGCGAATCATCTTCTTAAAAACTTACGACTGCGGCGCGATAGGTGTTAAACGTAACCACGAGCTACCGATCAGCACAATTTATCTTAAGTTATTAGTTTAGGAAACCTGTGCAAAGAAATATCTACTTGAATATTTAATATAATAGTGTGGAGAATAGTTGCGGGATCTCTATTGTAATAAAAAGTTTCGTCGAAGCCGATAATCGACGCTTAAGGATTATCTTTCGTAAGTTAATAATCTTCATAATCTTTCGCTAATCACCCGAGGACGTTTTACTACAATATTCAAAGCAGCGTCCTACTTTTGAAGATTTTTTTCATCATATTAAAATAGTAACAAAAAAAGTGTATTCAATATGTACCGTAAAACTTCGATTGACTGTTATTTCTAACACGGCTTTCCTTTCACGTCTGGTTCACATTTTAATACATTTTTTACCTAGACCATGTAAACGATTACTTCCTGCGCAAACAATTTTTCCATGCTACAAACGAAATGCAGTTGACTTCCAAATCCCTGATCGGCTAGAAAAAGTGTGACCTGCACAGCGTTCCTCCCACTTTGCTCGATTTAATTTCATTATTCCACGCAAATAAATAAATAAAAATGCCGAGTTTACAGCATACGTTTCAACCCAAATATCCTTTAGGCGCAGCACCTATTTACTCATCGATTATCGTCCCACCAACGTTACGTTGTACGTCCCGTCATATTCAAATCGTCGCACGTCCGCCGTAAAAAAAAAAATCGGACAGAAAAGGAAATAAAATGTTCTGCCTCCATTGGAAGGAAGAATTTCTTTAGAATGAAAGATACTCAACGGCGAGCGTATGCCGACGTCACCTTTCCTCTCCTTCCCTATATGCATCTCCTTGCCTGTGTTATATTCATACCACGGAATCGCCTATTCATGCTGAAAGTAATGTTACGTCGCTTCGCTGTCAGAAAGTTCTGATTTCGTGCACTGCCATGCGAATACTGACGATACAGACAGGCGATGACAGAACTTTCACACAGATAGCGAACGGCCATCATATTCTACTCGTGAGCAGCGTTCCGTAAATTTCCTCCCCCCCTGTACACCGGCCTTTAACTGAAAATCCTCTTGCATTCCCCTGTGACAAATTCACGGATAAAATGGTCGCATCTCTGGTGCACGTGCTCGATGATCATAGAATACGAGCCGCTGGACAGCCTGACACAAGGAACGAGATATCGCGAACGCGTGGATCGTTCTCTGGGCTAGGATCAGAATTTTGGACGCAGCAGAGGGACGTTACTTTTATCATACGGCGCAGTTGGGTTTGTTCGATTTTGAAAACAATGATTTTGACGACGCATGTGTAATCTGGTGTAATCTGGTATGTGGATCCGCTCAAGCGCATTTGCGTGGGTGAATGCATGAAATGAGAAAGAAGAATCGCGAGAGGACGTTTGTTGGGTAACAAAACTGGCTGTGAAAGCACGGGGTGTCCACCTTGGCGCTTTCTTTTAACTACAGAACTGCCAAGCAAGCCGAACTGACTTGTTTCAGATTTTTTGGTCGAAAATTATTAATATATATAGGTATCGTTGTGGAAATTTATGATGACTTTTAATAAGACGTGATGACAATTGTGTATCTCTATTAAATGTTCATTCAACGACTTTCGTGTTCTTAATCTGTCTAACGTATGCTATCTAAGTGGTACCAAAATCTATCGGTGGTTCTAGTGTTAAATTTCTTTTATTTCCTTCAATACATTCGCACTTGCATCGCACGGCACACCGCGATCGAGAAAAACGAGTTACGAAAATTAAAAACGCGTCAAATCCGACGTGACGTAAATACCCGTTGCCCGATCGATTTCGAATTTTCCACAGATTATTCTCTGATTCGGTGGCAAAAAAATGACGTTCGCATACTAGCGCGTATGTTCTCCGTTTGAGAATTGTGCTACCGATAAATTAAACAGTAGCACGGGCCCATATTTAATTTACGATAAGCGTATACCGCAGGGTCAAAGTTGAACTTACATCGGGGCCCATTGTAATACGAATTGCGTATCGAAAAAGTGTAAAACAATAACAATAAACAATGAACAAAAGTGTGATACAATGTACAGGGATATTCAAATGCACCAGTAGGCGCTCCTCGTAGAAGTGTATTGCAGAAACGAGATACGCTGCGCCATAAATTAAATTCAGAGCCCGGCGTGTAATCCGTAACGCTTGGCGCGCAGGAACGCAGCGATCCCCGGCGATCATCTTGACTTTTAACAGGAACGATTCGCCGGCGTAAATTTTCGTTGGCATTGCTCGCAGGCAATACCGTGTAAGACAGAGCTATTTATAACCAGCCAGCGTTAAGTTCGCGGTCCGGGGCGCAGGGAGTTTACGTAAACTCCACGACGAACTTTCGCTCGTGTCTGTGAGAGGGCCGAATGCTTAGAAACTCTCGAGTAGGAACTTTCGAAGCGTTTCGAACGGATAAAAGAACTTTCCATTCGGGTAAACGCTTTTAATGAGAAAATATGATGCACCGCCCTCTCTAGCTATTCCCCACGACGCCAATTAGAGGAGAATAGCTTCCCCTACTCCGTGGAAAGGCTCACCCCAACGGCTGCCACCGGCTTCCCTCTCCTATTTATTCTGCTTCTCTGCCCTTTCCTTCTTTATCTCTCCCTGTCTCTCTCTTTCTCATCCACCGACGCCAACCGGCTGACTTTCTATTATCACTCCGCGAGAAGGAAGTAACCCGAGTCCGGGTCCGGGTATTTTGATGAAAATCGTAATGCAATAGGCATGTAATACAAAAGGGGATGAAATACGCCCTATCGAAGCCCACGATAAGACGATCGACCCTTCTTATTCGTGTTCATAACTACGTGCTATGGAGCTGATAGGGTACTGGGGGGATTTCCAGCTTCGAGGCTCGTTCGCCAAGGGTCTGTTAGTCCCATTTCTTTCTTCTCTCGGTGTATTTCTGTCTGACGAGACGAGTTAATCTCCAGATTTGGAAATTGATTTCTTCAAGTGGCGAGAAACTAGCCGATTGGGTGAAATACCGGCTAAGCCTGGCTGGACGGTTTGCAAGAAATACATACGGTTATATTAACGAAGCGAATGTCGAGATTAGGCTGACAATAAGGGTTGGGCGTAGTCAGTGCCTGGTGCATGGACATTCTTTTCCATTCATTTTATAAGTCGATGACTAAAAAACAATTGCAATGGTTACATTAAATACTGTAATAACGCGAAGCGCTGTTCTATTTTATGTTTCGTCGAGTGTACCGTATATTCGTTTTAACTAGCAAATCAGTGAATTGCAAACATTTGTATTATTACTGGGAATGGTTTAATTATGAAAAAATACTGAAAATTCAATATGCATACACGGAACAGTTATCAATAGTAGAACGCAATACGAGCCTAAAATAGCCATTAATGTTTAATGCGAAAATATTAACTCATAATCTAATAATCTGATTACCCTATCTGATCTATTAGCGAACAATTATTAACATATTCATCGTATTAGCGCACCGATTTCGTAGCAATAATAGCTATTTAACTGTTGTGCTTCCTTGTTGGTTAGCGAAAACAGTGTAGGAATTCAACAGTGAAATTAATTACAATTTAAATATAAGGTGCGTATATTTATGTTGAATCAAGACCGAGATTTCGTAAATATGTGCCGAAAGTGATAAATATAATGGTTTTACGAATATTACGTCCTGCGTGGTGGTGTAGCGAGAACGACTTACAAGATTCCGTTACTTCCCATTGCAAAAAAGCATGGTGCATTTTGTAATTTCACTGTCTCACGCGCCTAGTGACCAAATGCCTCAAGCGTCGGTGATCTTACTGACGCTCCACGTTACAGTGACGACCAATCCGCCCCGATTGTCCGACACATCTGCAAGCTGCAGAGAAACATTGAACAGCGAAACATCGATGGGACTAATAAACACGGAACGTCGAGTAAGCCAGATTGCCCGACACCCTATTAAATTCACACGTCAGATTAGAGAAACGAACCTCAACCTCGTTCGGCCTGCCTCAAAATACGCAGCAATAAAGCATTTGAAAGCGTTCGTGGTGGCCAGGTTCGAACAAACATCGTTCTCTGTTGCTGGCAGGTGGCGCGATTTATCTTCGTTACAGGCCGATATAAAGTCCGTAAATATTTTTACAAGGCGGACTGGAACCACCGGCTAGCAGGTACCGGAACTGGAGCGGCGCAGAAGAGGAGAGGGCTTGCACGATCGATGGTTATAAATCAGGAAGGACACGCGAAGTTCGCTGCTCTTCCTGCCCTTCTACCATCGGGACCGAACTCCTTCCAAAGGCACACGTGGTATCGAACGATGGGCAAAAGGGAAAACTGAACAGTCTCTGGTGCATTCTTCTTGTACGATATCGAATTCACGGCAAAGCTGCTTAATATTTTTGCTTTCCTTCGAAACACCGTTATGGCACGTAAATCGTACATGAAAACGGGCGAAACTAATCGGCGCGACATGAAAGTCGATTGAGAGGGATACCGCAACCATGTGATTGGCCGAAGATTCGTACGAAATTCGCGGACGTTTGTAATCTGTCACTTCAGAATTATTTTGCACGGTAGTTTTAGCGATTAACGGATGTCACGGTTGCAGCGTTCGAGTGGAAAAGGATCTTTCGATTCTTTCAGATACAAATCATGAAATGTCATGGTTAGGGTAGGTTTTATTTATTACACAGAAATTTGTTCCGCGACAGGACCCAGAATAGATCCAATTAACAAACAAATGATCCGTGCAAAATTTGACCTCGATCGGATAACGGGAAAACCGTTTCCGGATGTCTCCTAAATTATTGACTACATTAAAAAGTATATCGACTGTATAAAGTATCGCAGGAAAGTTCCATTTTCACATTATGAAAAAAAGGGGCTTCGTTCATTTGTCAATAAAGAAGCTCGACAGTCGATAGGACTTTGTTTAATCGTAAAGCATACCGACACATTTGACAATGGGAACAGATACCGAGATCTGTCTGAATAGAAATACAATTATTTTATAACTAAATGTATAATATACGTACTTACACATACTTTCTCATATTTGTTTCACTCAATTGTAATTGCATTCAGAAGTGATCTATACTGTGAACTTTTCAACATCAACGGAGCTTCTTAAACTACGTGATAATCTATTTGTTAATCAGTCCCTAGCTCGTATTATCGAAACTCCAGATAATCGACGTTCTGCCTTACCAAACATCGCGCGTCACAGAAGAAAAAGCGATAATGAAATGAACTTGCAATTCGAGTGTCATCCCATACTACATTTGCTCCGAAGAATATCTAATTGACTTCGGAACCATTTCTTATATTCTTGACGTGCCTCGTACTCATTACGTTTCATGTAACTTCGAAGACATTTCGCCAGGTGGGAACTTCCCTTCGCTAAACTGCATAATTATTTAAACGATCGTACTGTGTACTCTAACGCAAACTCTCGTTAAGATTCGTACTTAATTCGTCCTCGCAACTGTTTCTATATCGAGTAAAAGCCTGTAGTGTAAGCGTGATTCAATTGCGAAAATTAGAACAACGGAACTGTAACAGCTTATGCTTCGTGCTTCCGAAGCGTATTGCAATAAATGTGACAGATTTTAACGTTGTATTAACCGGTATGATGATTTCTTTAATTACGTTCAAACACACTGCTGAACAATTACTGTCAGCAGGCACGATGCAAAACCGGCGAATCCTGTCCGTCGCGGTCGGTTTAAGTAGTATATCCAGCATAAATCAGCCATTCATATTTCTTAGCTGCAATTTCAGGAACCACGGGGATAACATACAACGGTAATTATTGGAATTTCCGTTGATGTTCGTAAATGCGTATCAAGAAATGCCAGGTAGCACGAATTTAAAACCATTTTGACAAGAATGAACGAAAGTTCAAGAGATTCAATACTCGCGGATAAAATTTCCACTACGGCTTGAATCTCCTATCGAATGTTGTATGCAATCATAATGTATTAAATTCATCGCTGGCGTTTCTACTCCGACATTGCCAAAGTAGACAGGTCCATTTTAACATCAATCAGAGTTACAGTTTACTTTGCCAATTCCGTATCCTGTTTTTATACTTTATCTCCTTTTAAAATTCATATTACAGTTATAGCTGCTACTTTCATCTCTTATAACGGTTTCCTCTTGAATATCCATTATATACACAGGTGTACAGGTAATGTTTTCGATTTAATACATTACGTAATTTCGCGTGCGCGTAATAAAATTTTGCAAGAATTACGAAAAAATTATTGCAATCGTTAATATATTTAACAGAGGCCCGTCTTTCTTCGTACTATACGTAATTAGCTACTATTTCCATTTGCATATACTCCGTACGTAATGAGTATACCTTCCTACTCACTTTGACGTACCAAAAGCTACATTTTTTAACAATTTCACCATTAATATTTATCCATTCTCTGTGCAAAACGTTCGACAGATTGATTCAAAGTTTCCTCCACGAATATCTCCCCGCGCTTCGAATATGTTTTTCATTGTTAAAAGATTTCCACCATCAAACATTTTCTTTGCTTGCTGCTAAATTAATATTAAACATATATACGTGAGTATACACGCCAAATAAAGTTTCGTTGAACCCAACAAGCCCCGCATAATTTATAGAGGCGAAGGCGTGCGTCGTTAAACAAATTATATCAAACTTACGATCAGTATCGTATTGCTTGAATGAAATCTTTCTACAAGCGACCCACAGACATTCTACGAATTGGATCGCCCAGACAGCCACGCGAGAAATCAAGAAAAAATGGGAAAAGAGACGAGAGATGGTAACGCGGTGTCTGATTTATTGACACGAAAAGGCTCGGCTGATTTTTCTCATCGTTCCCTGCGCAGACTAATTGCGAGTCATTCGAACCTCTACCTGGTTCCGCGGCTCGTGAACATCGTTGCATAGGTAACACGTTCAACCGCGCGTATTAATGGGAGCGTATGGGAACGAGTTCAACGCGCGTATTTAACCCCTTGCACTATTCGAAACCTCGAGAAAAGTCAGGCCAAACGCGGCTGTCTCAATTGTCGCGGTGACAGGCGAGCGGTGGAGCCCTCGTGCCGAAATTTGAGACCTATTCTTCCGACCGAGAGCAAGGTAGTCGTGCCCGTATTTACTTCACGCGATGGAACCCTTGTGAAATTCAAATGAAGTTGAATAAAAAATTTTTTAGTAATACTTTAATTGTTACATAAGATGAAAACAAATTCTGATTAATTCTAATAATATAATTAATTACTGAAGATTAATTGTTGTTTGAATTTCTGCTAATTTACCATGTCTTTTATAGTCAGGTAGCTGTACATATTTTAAGATTCCCTCGGCTATACCTATTCTATAACTTACGTAGGACTGTCTTCTTGGATCTTGTAGTTGTTTTTTTATTACATACCTTTACCTTATTACATACTGTACCAAGAAGCATCCCTACGTTCTAGTTAGCACTTGCTCTCTACACGGCCACGCACAATCCCATTCGATATGTTTATACTTGGTCCAAAACTAAGACCACGAGTCAGACTCGTGATATTCATGTTCGACCTGAAACATCGAGAACGAGTCAAGCTCGTGATATTCATGTTCGACCTGAAACATCGAGAACGAGTCACGCTCGTGATATTCATGTTTGGTCCGAAACTGAACAACGAGCCCCACTCGTGACATTCATAATTTGGCCTAAAATTTTCATCACGAGTCAGACTCGTCAAAATAGTGCAAAGGGTTAATTAATTCGTCGAACAAAGCCACCCACCGCTACCGGGGATTGCCCCGCGGTACACGCATGCATACAGCATGACGAAAACTTTTTCCCAAGTTTATTTGTATCAACTGGCAACACGAAAACTGTCGGCGTTCACATTATGAATTGAACCGGTCGCCCGATTCACTTAAATTGGCTGGCACACGCTTCGTCCTTGCTAGCGACTCTCCGTGCAACAACTGGCCGAAGCCGGCCGAACGAAAACTGTAGTTCTGTTTTAGGGGAATGGTTTGCCGATCGATAGAAGTGGCATACCCGTTACGAACAAACGTTATACAAACGCGAGGACTGTCCACTGTTACTTAGGCTGTTGATTCTACTATTAGGCATTGTTTTCACTATATGGGAGAAAAATATATAGTAGGGAAATATAATACATTGAACACGCAGAAAGGAACGTTGAGCAAAGGAGAGACTTTCGCCCTCCAAGGGTTCAAGGCTCTCGCATAATTTGAAATTATTACAATCACTAACTTTGATTATTACAGCCTAATTTCTATTAGCTGAAATTACATTTTTCGATGATTACAATGCGAATGAACTGAACTAAGTGTCGTATACTTTTTCTCATAGCGAGTTCCCTTATCCTTCGCGAACCGGGGTCGAGGATAATATTAACCCGTTTATTAAAATTCTGATATTAAAAATTAAAGTTCCCTTACGACGATAATTTTGTTTTTAATTGACTACCTTGCCCAACATTCTTACATTCTCCCGAGCAACATCAAAGGCTCCGGCCTCTATTATTATCCAATTCACTTTACATTAATTAAAATCGCCCGGCTGCGAAATATCATTGTTTACTACTGTTCGATACAAAGCCCGCTATACACCAGGCCTTTCCCATATTACTGTTGGTCCCTTCAGGGCTATTCAATTGTAGCTTGAAAATTTGATCGCCAACTGAACGAACGAAGAATGCCCACGCGAGTTTCCATCAGATTCGTACAATCCTAATGGTTCACACTGCCGCCCCCGGACAAACTCGTCTCTGATGTAGGCCACTCCGAGCGATAACGATTCGCATGCATACATATACGCGCACCCACTGTACCCCAACGACAGTGACGCATTGCGTTCGCTTTGGACCCCGCGTGGACATCTCGGCGTGCCACGGTCGTATAACATTGGTGCATAACTGGTAATTACGCGAGCCAAGCGTCATTACCGCGCCCCGGCCTCTTCCTTTATTGCCCGGCGCTGGAAATGCCATTTGTACGCAACCACCGGCGGAAACCGATCGACGAACCCGCTCGAACGACCAAGAAACGATCTAGGAACTGGGGATACCCATTCTTTCTGGCCACCTGCGTCCTCCGCTGATCCGACCCCGAACGACCGTATCCTGGACCGGCGGATAGAGAAAATGCCACGCTCGATTCAACCGAATTCTCTTATGTTTCGGTGAGCAAGGGCCTCCATGAATTCAACGTAACGGAGGGGAAAGTTAGTTGTCGTGCCAGAAGTTTTATTGCCAGGGCGACGTGCTTGTTGGAATATCGATAGAAGTGTCACCTTCCCGTGACACGATTCTGCGAGATTGTTTAACTAACGGGGTTCATTTCGAAGTTTAGCGCCCGAACTTCCGGTTCCGAAGCGTAGATTGTAAGTTGCTTAAGAGTAATTTAATGCCCACCGTGAAGTTTAAGATCTTCTCCGCGAAGTTCGAGAATGAAAAACGCCCAGCTACAGAATTATTAACAGAAATTAAGTGGAAAATAGAGTAACTACCATTATTACAATAGCTATAGATAGGTAGGAACAGGTTCGTTCGTCGTAACGCGAAGGGTGCATCGACATTGGGAATTGAGATAGTATTAAACGAAGGCATGAAAACGTGCGTCAATGGAAAAATATTGTGTTATATAGGAGGTGAAAAATATGTAAAACGAGTATATATAACTGTACAGATTTTGGCCTCGCAGCCCAAGTATTAACATTATGGAAAACTATTTCAATATACAAATTTATGTGTCATTCTAATTCAGCATATATTCGCCATCCAGTGGACTCGCAGCTCACTGTCATTTGGATGCAAGGAAAGCCTACGTTAGGGATCGACCAGTAAAATTGTACAAAAAAGTTTCACCTCTGTTTTTCAATTCATTTTGAACAATAATGCGGGTCACATTTTATGCGACACGTTCCATATTAAAGCTTGACGATACAGTTTACCAAATTTCCAATATTTTCCGCTAGTGCTAAGCACATGGTGTTTCAAATTTTTCAACGTTTACATCGAGATATATCCCAATTGGTTTCTCGATTCAAAATTAATATCTCTCGCATAAAATTATTCTCTTGCCAGTTCGATTGTTCACATTCGTCACCGTTGCGTCAACTTTACAGTCACAGAAGTGTTCCACAAGAAACAGAAATTTATTATTACTCGTGCTGAACCTCAAAATCTATGCCGCCGCTGTCCTTTTTTCATACGGTACGATCGTTCCGCATGATCCGCGAACTCTCAAATTTGATTCCCACTATCGTCGAAATCACTTTGTTCTTTACGCAACGGCGAGTCGTGTAATTTTATTAATGTAGCTTACTTTGAGAATGAATAAGCGATAATAAAGTGAAAATACTACAAAGGGAACGGAATAGCATATTTTTCGGATTAAGCTCATTGTCGGAACGAACGCGCTGAATGAAGTTAAATCAACCGGGCGTACGTTCTTTGTGAGACGCTTTTAGGATTAACGCGCGATTCAGCCTACGTCGCGCAACATGAATATTTCCCTTTCAATAACCATGCTAATATTGCGATAAATAATTTGTGCTCGGTTAGTTTAACGGGTTCAGCGATGGGAAGGCACGCGAAAAAAATCATCTTGGTGCACCGTGGTACAAGGGAAACAGTGGCCAAAGTTTTCCTTAACCATAAAGGGACATTCGCAAAATAGCTGGCGTACTTCGTTTAATTAATTAATCTGTAAGTCGTGCAGATTATGGTGAAATATCAGTATGCTGTAGAGTCTGCAGCAACTTCTGCGGTAGTATATTGTGGGATTGGAAGGTTCACGACAGCAAGCGCGCATGTAAGGTAATACAAAATGTATTTGATCGAAACAAAATGAGACTGCGCAACTCTGACCCGCTGCTGAATCCGCGCTGCCCGTTTTAACTTCGTTATTACACTCGTCACCAGTCATTCACTTTTCTCTTTCCATTCACGTCCCTAAACCCGCCAGTGAACTTAATGCTAACTTCGACAACATGGGACACAGTCCTGCGGGCCACCGCCGTTCGCCCGTGAACTCAAGCGGCCTCGGGTGACCCGTTCATAAATTATATATAAACGCTACGCACTCCCGCAATACTAATGTTTCTTACAACGAAGTAGATAACGCACGAATCGAGAAGCTTTCCTATGAAAATGTGCCGCACCTTTTCGCAAAGTGTCTCAGAAGTTTCAAACGGGTTTCGTTACCTTTGATACCCGCGTGTGCCTTCGATGCTACTCGATAAGTATCGATTCGGGGTCCGATCGTTACCTATGACTACTGTCAGGCGAAAATTATTCTGTGCGGTGAGTAAAACATAACGAAAGAACGCCATTTCATCGACATCGCGAGTAACGCGATTTTACTCCGTATTTTCTACCTCGAATAAGGACGAATGAACGAACGTCGCGGACGAATAAAAATTTCACCCGTTATCCGTCGTTTAAACAAACGTCGATTCGAACCGACCCGCCAAACGCTCGCGCCTACTTGCGCTCACGCTAAACGGGAACAGTATTCGAATCGCGTAAACTAACGTTGCAGCGGCACGCTTGACACACGCCTCGCGTTAACTTCGCTATGTTGAAAACGATGACTAATTATAACAAAACAATAATCCCCGCCATATTCGACGCTCCAGTGGTATTCAATGGTCGGTAGCAATCAAGCGAGATCGAGGATCATCCGGTTCTCCAACTGGTGCTAATAAACCGTCGTATGATTTGAATTCTCGTGGGCTGCGCCTTGCGGTTTCCAATTACAGTATAGCCACGAGGACGGTGACGTTTCACTGACCTCCAAGACGAGCTTCTCCGCGCGTTGCATAGTGTGTGCCAGCACGAAGGAACGACAGGAAGGGGATGGCGGAGCCAGGGATGTAATTAACACGACCAGCTTGCACCGAGACACTGACGTATCTATCTTGAAACCCCCTCGAGCTGCCTGCCGGCTTATCCCTCCCCCCTTTGATACGCAACACGCCTACGTAAGATGCATTCGTGAATTCCACGTGCGACGATTCCCGTGCGCCCTTAGTTCGGGTCATACCTCGCGCTTGTGTTTTACCTGGCTACCGCAATGCGACGCGCTACCGATATTCTTCGAGTCGCGCGAAGATCGACGAGGCTAACTCGTCGATCCCATTTGAGAGATGTTCGTTCGAGTATGCTAGGCCGAATGTGGTTCTCGTTCGGAGCTCGACTCCAAGGCAGAGAGCACGGTCGGTAATAACGTTCGGTATCGTCGTGCCGAAGGGTGCTGAACGAGATACTTGTGCCAGCCGGCGTGAAGAGATTAGCGTTCTCATTGAACCGGGGAGTGGATTTTAGCGTAATTGAACTTGCACGGTAAACGTATCGGTCTCGCGCCGATTGGCCGTTATCTTGTCGAACAGTTTTTGTAAGTATTATTGTTGCGCTCGATTGTGGCGTAATCGTTTTAAGTAATAGGAACGCGCGACTACGTATTCATTCGCGCGGAGCTTTATACCGTGGATACCTGTATCCCAACCGGTATTAGGGGAATTAGTAGGCGCGCTTCGCACTCCGACCTCACTTTGTACGAGTAATTAGCCGATTGTGGGGCGCTCGTAATAATTTATTTGCGAATAACACGACGGCTGATACGGACGCGTATATTTTGTATCGCGATGCGCAAAAATCACTAGCGAATTTGGCGTTTCTTCTCGAACTAAATGGTTGGCGAAGGTGGGGGACACGCGCGGCTGTTTGCGATTTCTATTGGTGATTTATCTTGTACAATTTAATCAGCCGAAAATGTTTCGAGTTGATGAAACGCGATTTCGATCCGGGCTGGGTGAACGCCGGATAAGTGAAAATTAGAAAATTCGCAGCCCAGGGTGGAGCCCAATTTCGGATCGGGTAGGTAGCCTCGGTGCAACGAATAAATCGAGCACTGCTTTAGGACTACAATCAATTCGAAACTTATTGCTCGCCGAAGCTTTTCGCGTCACGACGCTTTAAAACAATGAATGACTTTAATTTGCTTCAAATCGCGTGGAAGTAATTTTATATGTTCCCGAAAGGTACGAGAAGAAGCAATTTATTATTAATTGTTTACCGTAATACCAATACGTGCTAGCATGGTTCGGGAATCATTCAACCGGAAATTGAAATATACTTTCTAGCTGAGACGAAACATGGGTAAAGAAGTGAGAACGTGTGTCGAACTTCGGGCAAAGTACATTATCAACCGATGACTGTAAACGAATCGTCATTTTTTCAGGAAATGCGAAACGATACTGCGAAGACTCGTAGCTGGATTTAACACTTGTTTCATATATCGGGTACGTCGTTCGCAAGATGAATCACAAGAGAGAACTGTTTAACAAATGTTCTCGACCTATACCAGAAGTGCTTTTAAGTACGTTCACTATCGGAGTTCGAAACTTCATTTGCCTTTATCGAGAGGAAGCCAAATCGATTTCAAATATTAATAGCAAGAAAAAAATCAGTTCTCCGGCAACGAGACGCCCGGAATTCATGTCTCCCCTGTTCCAACAAGACCGAGTCGTAAGATTGATTGAATTTTACCGACACTCCTGTTGTGAATATTTTTCTTCCGGAAATTACCTCGAACGGTTCAACCGCCGCCTTGGCATCGACCAAGGCGGCGACGCGCGGTCGCCACTCGGTGAATTGCAAAACTCGTATCGTTACGCGACGCGGAATTGCATTCCTTAATGAACCGGCTCGTGCAGCATCATCCACCCTGGGGACTTGTTAACAAACTCCTTGTATCTTTCCCTTAAAACTGGCACACGTCCGCGCGTGTAATGCTTTGCGAATGCTGCATGCAATTCGCAAGGGCAATCCGTATGAATATTGGAATAAATTTTTGTTTCCGGATCAGATCATTTATTGAACGAATAAGGAACGTGCAAAGTCAGCGAATGTTGTTACGAACGTCTAGTTACTTTCCTCGAGAGCATTATTTTTATACGATGCACTAAGCTGTGTTACAATTGACAAATACTTGACGCGTACCAGCTCCCCACCTTTCTCATAATTTTTACCTTGCATCCCATCGTAATTGGATTACAACAAACCCGATCGAAAGCTCTTAACTACGCGGCAAACATTTTTGATGTACACGAATCGATTACGGATAGAATCGTCGCGACGCCACGTCGTCAATTCAAAGAATTCTTGCTTAAATCCTTTCAGGTCGTGAAATTCGAAGGCGGACATTAGAGGGACGGAATTATATTTAGCGGAAAGTTCGTAAACTCGCACGGCAATGAATGTAAGATGTTCCCAGCGAATGGATAGGGACCGCGGCCGCTAAAACTTGCTTCGATGTCTACCGTAGCGTATAGCTCGCCGCTGCGTCTTAGGTGATGCACGTGAGCCTCGCATTAAGTCAAGTTACGATTACGAGTCTGGGTACGGTCGTAGCTCGTTTCGACGGGTTTCGTGCGCCGAGCCGCAACGAGTTCCCTCTCGGTCTAAAAACGTCGAGTCGGATGATCTGGAAATGGAGGAGCGGTAACAGTTCCTTCGACCATGTCTCACGAAGACTCTTCCACCGAGAGTAAAGTACGAGGAACGGGTACTGCGACAAGGTGGCCCGACTTTTCTCCGAAGAATGTTGGGAAAGGTGAGCCGGTGAACTTGATGGGGAGTTTTGAATAAACTGTAGTTGCGCGACGCTTCGAAGTTTCCGTGTGTCAAGGCGCCGAGCTTCCGTCCCGCTATTCGAACGTTCTGCGGCTCCGCGAAGTTAATGGAACGACGGTGATGCCTACGAGGAGTCGCGAGTTCTTGTCTAACTTATGCGCGGACATTAGACAAAGACTTCCCTACCGTATCGCGAACCTTCGAAGCAACGTCAACGAAGTGCGCGATCTTGAAACTGCCACGCAATTCAAGTGTCGCGACTCCGATCACCTATCCGCGGCGACGAATCTAATACAATCGAGCAGTTCAATTTCTTCCGCGTCTCGTTACTCCTCAACGTATGTTCCGCGCGTCATCTATACGCGAGAGACGAATAACACGGCCGTGTCCGCTTCCCCGTGACGCCCCGCGATCCCTCCGCGACGAGCATTACCATTCAAAGATAAGACCCGTTCCTAAATCATCACCCGGCGGAGAACAAGAGGGTCGCGGAACTTAATTTACGAGCGTCCCGATACGCAGAGAGCCCGACGCACAATGAACAGCTGCCGGCCGCATAAATTAAGCTCGTCGGAGCGACTCGGCAAAACTGGCCGCGCGACGGGCACCTTCTACGCCGGTGTCTGCCAAACGGCATCGCGGAATTCGTCGTTGTCGTCGTCGTATCCGCCAGCATCTCGAAAACTCGTTCCGGTCGGGATGATTCACGAATCTCGAAGAAAATTCCGCATCCCGCAGACGAATCTGAATCCCGCGAATCTCACGAGCGGACAAACGGCGGCGGATAGGTGGTGCGCCTGTAGAGGGAGACGCGAACCTGGTGTATGCAAACGCGGACGAAGCTTTGCGAGCCAGTGGCACCTGTCGTAGCCGGCTAATCTTGAACACGTGTTTCCTTGTGTTGGCTGGCTCCGCGCCAACGCGCAGAGAATGGTCATTGTACGGTATCGTGTGGTCTTTCTCCTCCCACTCGAAGCATTTCGCTTGGACGTCGCGATTGTGAAACTGGCCGGGCCTATATCGGTTCCTTCCGAATGTGCCGCATTTAAGCCGGCCACGACGGATCGGTTTTTGGGGCGACGGTGACATCTGGACGGACGCCTAAGCTGTGCTCTGCGAAAACTGTCATCATCGACGTCTTCGTTTCTGCCGCGACTACTTTGCTCGCGCGGCCTCGATAGTCTGGCTTTTCGGAGGTGGCGGTGTGTTGCCCCTTGCTGGTTTTACGAACATCGATATTTCGGTTTGTGCAATCGAACGAGCGCTGGGAATAGATCTGTCGAAGCTGTGCTGTCCATCGGAAAGAACGACCTCTATTTCATCTTTGTTACTGTAGACTCGCGGCCGAATTCTAACCGAAGCTAATCTGGTAATTTTGACGAGCGTGACAGGCTTTCCTCGAGGAGAGATCAGTTTTGGTAGAAAATTGTCATGCGCACTCGAAGGTGCCGTAAGATAGATCGCAACTCGTGCAATAAATGACTACACGGTTCGGTTAATTCTGTCGCCTGGCGCTTTCGATCAAATGAATAACGCCTCGCGCGACTATTTGATAACGATCGCGTAATTAAACATCCAGCATGGTGGTTCTTTCATTTCTCCCGGGGCGAACGAGGGCACGCGCATGGATAACATTTGGAGCTATCGCACTTTAACAGACGCTGCTGTCTCACCTCCTACTAAGTTATTGCTGATGCTTCTGCAGAATGTACGACCGCAAATCTTTCGACGCGTGCCCGTGATACAATAGAATGTACAGTTCGTTTGGGTTACATGTTCATTCACATATTTTGTTCCCGACTGCAAGTAATCGGTAACTCATGGACGGGGAACGAACCTCCGACTAATAATGACGATTAATCCCGCATCAATTATTTAACAGCTCGGTGAACACTGTTTTCGCGACGCAAATAGTCGCCGCGACAAAACACGTTAATACACGTCAAGCGACGTTCGGCGACAGATTTCTAACTAAACATTCGTTACACGATTCTCCGTCTTCTACGTTTTATTCGACGATTCTCCGTTAGTCCCCAGTTAATAACGGCAAATAAAGAATTTTCCAGGGCGACTTTCTTTTATTCAAAAAGTGTAGACGCGCCGCGCGCGCCGTTATACGCCTGTAGGAAATTTCGAGCGCGATAATCGTAAAGTAGGAAATGGTTTAGGAGCAGCGCTTCAACGGCGCTCAAATTTCCCAGCCCGTAAAGCTTTCGATTTAAATTCCGAAGGGATAAGGTGTCAGACTTGGAGGAGACACGACGAGAACGGCCCAGGCAATGCCGATAGGGCCGTCTGTATTGATGTTTTTGAGGCCATATGACCACATAGTTAGTGTTAAATTTAACTCGTTCACCGAGTACAGCCGGCGTTAAACCGATGTGACATGGCCGTGTACCGAATGGCCGTGCATCGATGTAAATATAGGGACACGCGATGTCGCTCGCCGCTAATTGCTCGTTAATAATGTAAGTCGAAATTTCACGTCAGTCCGACATAATTAACCGGTGAACGCGGCAGAATTCGAGATCGACAGAGGTCATTCGTAAGCAAGAATGGGGATATTGTAAAGTAGAAAGAAGCGATTGGGTAAAAACATTGAACTATCCCAGGGGTGATGCGATTTCTTCGATACATGTACCTGCCGATAAAAATGAAGAAAGAAAACGGTTCAAAATAGCCCGTTTCTGTTACGAAAAGCAAAATGTTACCGCTGCGTAGCATAGCTGAAATAATTTTGATCGCCATTTAATCCATGAATTTATATCTTTCGCATAGTTTCAGTAATATTAACTTAATTCTGTCGTTGAACGATGAATATTCGCTGATTCGTGTGAAATTTATTTGCTTCTTTGCTTTTGTCGGCAAGTAGGTACATGTATGATACATCAGGTGAAAAAGAAAGGTAATTATAGAATGAATCGAATTGAACTTTTAGGAAAATTTTTCTAATTTTCGTCCGTTTGAATTACAAATATTTAGGCACGATAATCTTGCATAATAATATTATTATTTCAATTCGAAATTTCAAACAGTATTAGAAGTAAATGTAGCGTGAATTGAAACGGAGGGGGATCTATCAGCTAATGTAATATATTTTAACAAATTCTTCAATATACCTTATATATTAAGTATACGTTAACAAATAACCAGAAACTCCTAACACAGTCATGCAAAATTCCCCGACCTAAATTATCCATACAACTTATTTCGGTTGCTGTATTATGCGAACCTATTGCTCCTCCAAAGGAAATAGAGTTTATTCTAAAACTAAAAACCTCTGGTATTGTCGTCACATTTGCCTGGTGTTGTTATCCAATTTGTCGCACCTGAGTTGTATTACTGTCGAAATCGTTAAAAATTTTCATGGAATTATCGCGGGCGTTTATAAAAGGGCGTTTTAACTTTTAAAAGATGACGAAATAGTACGTCGCCAGCCCGATTAAATTAATCTCCCGAGGCACGAGCGTTGCATTAAACTTCGCTCTTGATTCTTCCCCTAGAAAGTTCGCGCGGTCGCATTAGAAATTCTGGAAATGTAATTCAAGCAACAACAAGAACACCTCTTGACGGGTGCACGTTTCGCGCTACATATGGAAAGTATGCAGAACTTGTCGTCAGTGCTTGCGCATTCCCACCTCGCAAACTGTTCAACACGAAATTGTCGATGAATGTGCATTCAGCGAACCGGCAAAAGATGCAACTTCGCCTACACGTGTTGATTCGCTTCCTCTGCTCTAAATCGTGACAAAATGTTTCTAACGAGGGCGACGGTATTTACAGGCGTGTGGTGCTTTCCCAAATGCAGGTGCATACACACATGCATACCGCTGAACACGTACGAAATTTCGTTACAGAAGATTATTTACAGCACGTACGAACACTTTTATAAAGACCAGCGTATTGTATTGGTATAGTAACCACAGTGTGAAATACATTAAAAAAAAAGAACTTTCCGAAATATTGTCGAACATAGTTTAAAAATGAATGACAGTCATGTAAAAGAATATTCGTCAAGTGTAAGAATGAAATAGTGCAGCTTGTTTAGACGTATTGCCATTAATATTTAAAGTATAATTGGTCATTCTTAATTTCTGTTTCAATTACTTGCTCCTCATAATTTACTGTAACCACTTAGACAATACGTACCCTTTATAGTTTCGTGGCAAGAAATGGAACAGAGGTGCGTAAAGAGAGTACTAATTTTCCCATAGCAACTGCTTAACGCGGGGAAGAAAATTGTTCATGCATATCCGTACGATCTAAATAAAAATTATTTGAATATACTTTTGTCACGATGATCAAGTTTTACGACCGCAAATCGAATATATGCATAGAATTAGAATATACATAGAGTTATCTTTTATCCGCCTAAAATTCTTCATTTAAAGCACGTTCTGGAACCCGATTCTTAAGACACTCTTTTATTTATGTCCATCGCTCGTTTATTGAATTAAACTGATGAAAATGTGTATCGTTATTACCATTCTATTGTGCAAATCCATTATCCGAATGTTCTATTATTTTGTCGGCAAGAATAGAACGACTTTACTCACCGCTACGGCTGGATTTCGAAGCTTTTGAGGTATTAATATGATCCCAGGTAACTTACCTGAAACAGAAATAATTGTTTCACTCATATCACCTTCATCTCATATATAAATTTTGTCCACGTTATTTTTTTTATTTAAACAGTACGACACGTGCTGCGATTCTATTTCGCAACTCAGATTGCTGTTTTATTCACAATTTCTATATAATGTGAACAGCGACACAGCGGACCCTCGATTAACACGATCATGCACGACCGTATATGTACATATGTTAATTCTATATTGAATCGTGCAACGAACGTTTCAATTTTGACCTGCGCATTTCAATATTCCATACAGAATATGTTTAGAAGCATTCCTCGTCACATTTCAATTTATTTGAACCGTCTGATGCCCGATTAAACCGTTAGATAGAGATTATACCGCAATTAAGAGCGCTTATTGCTCCTTGGTTGTGGTGCATTTGACACATTACGTAATGGAACCGTATGAATAAGTTTTCCGCGGTGCTTAGCAACTGTATGGCTATTAATTGGCTTTTCAGCAACAACACATATTGACCTGTCACTGCATATTGGCAGATCGGAGACAATATAGGGAAAACTGATGAAGAAGGAATGACGTGTATCTGGAATCTGTCTGGGTTTCCCAACTGGATACTCATTACACGGCCCTTGGCCAATTCGTAACTGCCGTTATTACGTGTCTATGCTGAATCGATTAATGCGTTCATTGAAATATTGAGTGATCTACAATCGTACAGTCAGTTCGTTTAAGTGAAATTGTCGATGACGAATCGTGTCGATGCTGCGCCTTGCTATTATTTATATTTTTTATTTGCACGTATTTTCTCTACAGTTTCAGTGGAATGGAAAACATGGATAATTTATCGACAGATATAGAATTTTACATTATTCTACACGCCGAAACGTTGCTTATAGTCATTGTTTGGGAACTTGCCAGATGCCATTAAAATTTCATTTTATCGCACACTTTTGACCGGCGTTGTATGTATACCTTATTACGCCCTTCGTCGTTCTAATTACCAGGGCCTACGCACTTCCAATTTCCAGGATCCTTAAACCGATTTCCACTAAAACACAAGCGACGATAAAATTTTATTAGCGCCATTATACATAGAGTGGCGCCTAGTGGCTCAGTTCCGGTAACAACTACCGGGGCCAAAAAGCGGTCGAGACGAAAGTGGAAAAGGAACAGTGAAAAAGGAACGGACGGAGAAATTGGGAAAAGCAGAAACACGCGAACAATTCTTACGAATTGCTTCCAGCAACGCCGGTGTCCATACATAGCCGGATCGTATCACGTTCAATTTCCAGAGAGTAAAATTACTCGAAGCTAGGCCACGAAGCGTAAAGCAGTAATTGCCATTTACTCGTACCATCCAGTGGGCACCGAATATTCCATTAATGATTTAGGGCGGCACTTTCGTCGGTACAGACCCCATTCGTCGGACAAAATTTCCGGAACGATAATTCATCGAGCGTTTAACGACCTTTCAATAAAGAGTGAGTCAGCGGCATGGCAAACGAAACGTTTAATTTACGTTAATGACGTACCGCTGGGAATTAATTAGAAATTGATACCCGCGCCACTTGTCAACCTGAAATCTATACGCCGCAGAGCACCCCTTCAGATGAATTCATTAATATTTCGATGCGCCCGGCGAGTTTATTGCGTCTTGTTTACGTCGGTATTTTATGCTTTCGTTGAACATTGTCGCAAAAAGAGAAGATGGACATTAACAAATTGGACCGAATGTCTGCCCGCCTGCTCGAAAGTTGCAACAGAAAGGAGAATGGCCGAAAGTAATCTATTTGAATTATATTGGTGTTATAGTAGGACGCAAGTTTTCGAAAGGAGATTTGATTTATTCTTGTTTAATAAATTGTTCGTACGTGGGCGTTGAGCGTGCAACAATTTTAAACAATTGTTTTAATAAAATTTTTACACAATCGCGTATTCATGAACCTGCGGGTCTGATATGCGGCATCGTTTGTGCGTCGTTTTTGAAGTGTGCCCTCGTTTCTTTTGCGTCGAATTCTGGCGACGGACACCCCTGTAAATCAAATCACGTGGGTGAAAGTTCGACGCTGCTTAAAACCGGAGGCAAGCGGTTTTTATCCAAGAAGTGCAGTTTCCTACCAAGGCATTTCTTCTTGCCAAATTCTATTTTCTTAAGATATATGAACGCAATTTTAATTTGGACAACAGTAATATTAATTTAAAGGCAATGCACAGCGATTTTGAATTAGTCACTTAACACCAAATGAAAGCGTCGCGAAAATTATAAATTAGTTTTATTTTTGAAATGATATTCATTAAATAGCAAAAATAAATGACGTTACGTGTAACCCCGAAACGCATAGTGATATTTCATTATGGTATATTTCATTTAATGAACAATGTTACCCGCTAAAGTCTGAATAATTGAAATCGTCCAATCTTGCTGGCCAATTGAAACTGCCACGTTGTACGATCAAATTTATATGCTTCCATCCTTTTGCCGGGAATATTCATTAACGCCATGCCGTTCTGAACGATTGAATTTCTTTCGAATTAATCGCAGCAGTTTCTAAACTTGATGCCACGTTATAAATGTTGTTATTAATTCTCCCGACCAAAAGACTCAATGCAAGCTTCCTTCAATGGGTTAGGTTTTGGGTTAGGTTTGCGATACATAATTTCTACAATATACGCACGTATTACGAATAACGTAAAGTCTAACAAAAAGAGAAACGTAAGAGCACGTAGCATGCACAAAAATGCAAGTGACGGACACGAAATAAAGGGAGATCATTAATATCTCTTTACGTGAACCCCTTTTCACTCGTTTTGCCACGAAATTGTTCGTCCTCCGCTGATATGCACGTTTCAAAACAAACAATGCGATAAACGACCAAGCAACATCTGCGCTGAAATTGTATTTATCTTATCGCAACGATCGTGGTAACACGAATATTCGAACCTCGGTGACCCGATAAATGGGACCTTTAAAAAAGGTTCTAATACCCCGCGAATAAAATTCCAACACTTTTCCGCTTGGTTTTATTGTCCGCCCGACCATTTGACAAGTCGCACCAATATAATAGCGGGTTTTTATGTCCGAGGGAAATTTATATGCGTCGTTTCTCTGTCAGATGATCGATGTGATGTACAACCGGCACGACCGTCGACTCTTATCGGTGTTTGATCACTGATAATTCAGGGCCTGGAAAATTCCGCTCAAACAAACCGAGATAGTTCTTCGATAAGCGGCACCGTAATATACCACAATAGAGGCTGGTATCGCAATACTTAAACATGAGCGGCAACGTCAGCGTGGCATTGATGTTTCAGCCAGCACTTGATAATAGCCGATTGTAATGTGACATTCTCGATTGTCATCTGTATCGCACTGTAGAGGAATAGTATAATTGAAATTCCGTTTTGGACGAGGTAGATTGTTGCATACAGCTTCTATGGTGCAAGTTAGAGAAACATCGTCCTCGCGTAGGACTTTTTAGTGCTCTCGTAGCGTCTGCGGGTGGATGATCAGATCGTTGAATTGCTTTTAAACGCAGCCTTTCTCACGTGTAACACAATTGGTGAGCTTTGAGCGAGGCTAGTGGTGCGATGCAGCAACGGTAGCGTTGCGAGTTACGGAGACTTTTATGAAAAGCGGTGTTTCGATAGAAATTGTGCAATTGAGACTGATATATTTTTTTAATAAGCTTCTTAACCATTGAGCGAGGATGACGAGTTAACTCGCGAAACTTTAAAGGCTTCTTCATTTTCCTATGGCGACTTAAATCGCCGTCGTCGGTTAAAGGATTAATGGAAATCTCATTTTTCAACATTTTGCGGCACAACTTCTCCTTGCGCTGGACCCCTCGATTATTAATTCGTGGTTCGATCCGCTCAGTTTCGATCATTTATCGTCTAGAAGCACTCTGATGTCAGCGTCAAGGGAATTCCACTAGTAATAAGCTGAATTTTGGCTGAGAACGAGATTCGACTGTTACTATATGCGCACACTTCAACTGAAGTGCTTTGACCTGTAACAACTTTTCCCTCTAGATTCAAAATCGCGTCAAATTCAAATTTTGCGACTTTTCAAATGTAAGTCAGAATGATAGTAAGTCAGAAGTCGAATATAGATTCGGGGCTGTTTTTTCAATGTACAATGTTTTAAAACGTTGGAATACGTCTTTGTATGGTTTGAGGATCTGCTTTGTGTCTGTGGGTTCGACTTTACGATACATCAATTGCAATACCACATGCAGGTACAGTGAGAAAGCAGCCCTGAGAAGTTTCATCCGTGTGTTGAATCGAGGGTTGAAACATAGCAGTTTTCAGTTTTATTCGTTATCTCTAGTTCTGTGGTCGAGCATTAGACACACTTACGAAATTGCTCGTTATTAAGAAGCTGGCGAGAATCCAGAAACGAAAAAGATTAAGCTTGAGCGTTTATATTATACTACTTTTGCTTCAACAGAAACCAATAAAAGCGCAAGTTGAGGCCCAGGAATGCTCATGTTCTTCGCGCGATAATCGTGAATTTTATTTGGTCGAAAATTATGATCTGCTCCAGCTATGCGCGAGACAAACGAGTAGTTGTGGAGTAATTAAGACAGGATCTGTTCATGAATATCAATGATATATAAATATATTATTCTGTAGCTGGGTACATTTGTTGAATTATGATAGGATATTTGGGAAAGGGGATTATCGAAAACGACAAATGCAAATCATGTATAATATTACGTAGGGTGACAATAATTATAACATGTACTAGCACGTAATCAGCTTCGAGGCCTTTGTACGGCAATTTATCTTGCTTGTAAATTCCTTTTGCGAATATTAATAACACAGCCCCGGGACGTTTAATAGTGAAAGACAAGCAGAAAATTGGTACATTACCGAACTACGATGTGTAATTTATCAAGCTATTTTACCAATAAACTTCAGTGCTGTGCGATTAATCAATTATTTTTCATTCGGAACCAAATTAATTGTAAGACGAAAGAATTTAAATTCTACATTCTTGCACATTCGAAAGAGTAAATACGAAAATGTAAAATGAACTGTAAAAGATGCGCTGGTGGACGCGTTAAGAGCTGCAATAATGCATTTCCGATAATTAGTTCCGAAACCTTCGTTTACTTTTCCCACTTTCCAGGGAAACCCTAGAGCTCTCGTTCGAAGCTCTGAGCTCTAAACTCCAGAAATATTTGAATACCTTTGCGCCCCGACAGCGTCAAACCGCACGCTCAAACTGAAACACTATTTTAACTAACAACGCTGCGAAACACGTACGCGTGTAATAATAAAACATTGGACGATCAGATCCGTTCTCCTTTTCCCATGCCGTAAAGGCCGTCCCATGAAACTGTTACGTATGTATGTGCATTACGGCGCGATTCGGAATCTTTTATCGGCGAGTCAACAAGTTAAGGAAACAACTTGCAGCGGAGAACGAAAACACTGATACCGCCGCATGCTTCTTTTAATTGCGTTACTGTCGCAAGGCACGACCGCCTCACTACATGATCCTGTTACAATGCAACGCATAGTTCACGACAATTACGGGGTGGAGGGTCGGGGCTCCATCCTCGACGAAGGTTCTGTCATTGGAGCCGAAAGCGTAATACCGCGAGTTAAGACACGACGGAGAATTGCCGCGGAACTAGGAGAAAGTCTGGCACGTACACAGATGAGCCCAGTTGCACCAGGAACAGGGGTGTTACGGTGCACCGGTTATTCGATTACCTAGCCACGTTGTCAACCGTGTCGTAACTGTTCTTCTCACCCTGCTCACCAGCGGAGCGTACGCCACTTTTCATAATAACGTTTCCCTCTTATCGAATTTCTGTTCACTTTACCGTTGATTGCTCGAAAAGGTAGACAAATAAAAAAGGTGGACGTTGTCGAGCTTTTGTGATAAAAATAGAAAGTGTTTCACCCCCCCCCCCCTCGCCCTCCCCCATCGTGGCAGTTGTCAAAGTTAATTGGAAAAGATCGGCTACTATAGCGGAATAAGATTTATAAATTGATTTCAGTAAGCTGATAATGTAACATTAATGGCAGTTCGTAGTAAAACGTATTGTGAAATATTTATCAATATTGCCGGAGAGCGTTCGAATAAGGCATCGAAGCGAAATATTTGCCAGAGAGGAAGAATTAGTTTCGACAGTTTCCAAACTCGATTTGACGGGATTTATTAATTGGTGAAATATTTGATATTACATATCGGGTCGGAATTTGCAAGAGCGTGCACCGAGTTCTGAGAATTAGTGAACTCAGCGAATATCATACACGCACTTGTAAATATTTACGAGAGTATTTCGTAATTAGCATTAAATGTATAGCCACTGTGCATTGTAATTTATATATTCCAAATATCAATAAGGTAAATTTCAAACAAATAATCTGCTAAATATTTCTTCCGTTTCATTATTAAATTATTGTTGTCTTTGATTCTTTAGATCGTTATGCGCTATTATATGAATTGAACAACCTTCCACATATATATATACACCTATTGCTGTTTACTGCGTTCAAATTAACATTATGGGGGATGCATGAAACCGTAATATTTGTATAAACGCGATTCTAACGGTAAGCAGAACATTGATTAACGTCAGAGGAATCGTAAGTACTAAATTTATCACAATGGATCTGCGATAAGTTCAGTCTATTAACTTGCGCACCAGTGTACGAGGTGCGCAAAAGATAACAGGCACGCCTATCGGTAATCGGCTGCACCAATAATTCTACGCTTTGAATCGCTGAACATTTGGAGAGAAAAAAGTGTAACATTTGGTTCATCCCTATGGTTTCGTCTGGAGAAAATCTGAATGGAGAAAAAGTATGCATCCAATGCCGTATCACAATCATTGCAGCCGCTAACGCCATAATACAAGGTGATACAAATGTATTACGCTGCTGGGTATTGCAGGGCATTCATTACCCTCTATTCTCCGGCGACTACAACGGCGACACTTAATACCTTTATTTATCAAATCACGCAAAACGGAAGGTACAAAGGGGCACCGAAAAATCTGTACGTTCGTGATTTTCCCTACAAGTATCACCATTTTGGTTAAATCCGGATCGAATTTCGTTCAGTCGCTCCTCGTATCGCACTTTCAACGAAAAGTATAGGCTGCTCATTCCGCTGGAATATTTGTCGACGCTAATACAAAATACAAGATCTCGGTGCTCGCGATTTCCCCGTCGTCGCGGTTGCCAGGGAGAAAATATATACATTAATCAGAGCATAACCGTTCGCGAAAAAGCATCAAACGGGTTCAGTACATGCCTGCGAGGCAACACGGCCGAAGGCTGGAGAAACGAAAGAAAGAGATTAAGGGGAAGAAATAAAAATGGCCCGGCGAATCGGAGAGATGTTCTCTTGCCAAGGCATTAAGAATATCCGCGCTATGCAAGGGCATCTTCGTTCTTAAAAGCATATTTGCCACGGTATTTCTAGCGGGGCGGCCCGTGTACGTCTACGTGCATCAGCGCCGGAACCGCTCGAATTTCTTTCCCGAGGCGCAACATCGTTAGAGTTCCCGGGAGGGCCCTCGAAGGAACGGGAGGCGCGTCTCCGACGATGCTGTTATAACGTCTAGCCTCGGTTCTTTATTCGTCGGTAATGGTATTCCCGTTCGTCTCGTCGTTGTCGTCGCCGTGACACGACGAGTCGCGGAATCGCGAAGCGGAGGGCCGCAATCGTGCGGGAAAAATTCCTACGGCGACAATGTTATCAAGAAAA
Source organism: Nomada fucata (assembly GCA_948146005.1). Classification (NCBI taxonomy): domain Eukaryota; kingdom Metazoa; phylum Arthropoda; class Insecta; order Hymenoptera; family Apidae; genus Nomada; species Nomada fucata. Next base: position 15,829,939 of record OX411275.1, read on the forward strand.
CATTTTTACGTCACGACCCGGATACGCTCCGCGCAGGTGACACCGAGGGCGACGCGAAAGCTCGCGCGGGACAACGATTTCCAGCGATCCTCGCGCCGCTTATTATTCCGGCTCGTTTCCACGAGACGTACGATTAAATAAAGATAACGTTTCGCGCTGGCTTTGTCCGCTATTCCTTTGACGGAATTCCAATTCACGCACCGTACGTATTAACTACTTGGCTTGGCCGCGATGCGCATAGGTGGTACGCACGTCGCAGCTGTCTCGTGCCAAATTGGGCGACGCCGAGCCACACGCGTCCGCTCGGTTTGACGTATTACCGCGAGGAAATCTTGGACAAGCGAATTCGTTTTCTTTCGTAACACCGATTGCGTTTGGACGCGCGCGTGACGAATGCCTTTTCGCTTGGGGTGAAAGTTAAAAGAAACCGACGCGCGATACTGGTGATTCCTTATAGCAACGAGTTATCGCCACGGTTCTCAAAAGTATACGAATCATTGGTTGTGAAATTGGGGGCGAAACATGGATCAATCGAATTTTTGACGGACTGTTCTTGTTCAATTCGGAATTTCCGCATAACGATTATATCAGGTGTATAAACTATTTCAGGGAATCGATGATGGAGCTTTACATTAAATCCTGGATACTTTCATGGTGGGCATAAAAATATTTACGTCTTTGACGATGGATATAATGCTTGGTCGAGTTTTTTGCGTTGCATTTGTGGGCGAAACACATGTGAAACGAGCGTTTTACCGGGACATTTTTTAATCCAAGTTTATATCCATCAAACGTTTGCTTTCGGACATTTTATCGTCTTGAATATTTCATGTACAGTAAATTAACACTTTGTTAACACTAATAATTAACCTTGTAAATGCGTGTGGAACGAAGCTTTTTGTTTTGAGAATTCTAATGGGTCTGAAAGTAATTCTGCGTTTAAAAACCGTATGAATCATCTCTTTCCACAGTTCGTGCCAAAAATCCTGGTTGTTCGTTACAGACTACAATACGTAGAACTTCAATCAACGGAATTAAAAGGGCCGAATGTCGGACGTATTTTCGCCTTGTCTATTTCAGCATCTTCGAACACGCTAGCCAAATCCTCCTATCCGTTCGGTACACTAGTATCTCGCCCCGCTTTATTTCCCGTAAGTTGCGGTACTTTTAAAATTCTTTACGATTTGGACGATCTTCAGGGAAATTAAAGTGCAACATTTTTAAATGCCGTATGTGAAATAATATGCATATGTGCCTGTGTAAGTTAAGTAGTATTTAAGTGAAGAGTAAGATAAAAGAACAATGAGGCAACGTTACAACTACGATCTAAAAATATTGCATCGTTGTGCTTACACGTTCAAAAAATCCAGCATGGAAGGCATGAGTAAATTAACGTTTCTTTAAAAACAAAATTACTAATATCTTGCAAATTATTGATTACTATTGTAGTAAGTTTTTGTTTAACGAACATTCATATTCATTATTAATAAGAACATCTTGGACTTGCCATTTATGGTACTCCACTGGTTACTAAATGTATGTACCAGTCGCAATATGGTGTAATATAGATCTTTATACAATATACTTGCATGTTTTGCGATTGAATTTTAGGACACATTTTTCGCCAGGTTTTTGCCCATTCGAAATATTGGGAACACAGCCGAATTTGGATTTAATAGAAAAACAGAAGGCCCCAAAAAATGATCCCTGGGAATGAACTAGATGATTGTTACCTATTTTGACGTATGAAGCGATTCTTATAACACGCGAATTCGCTTTCGAACCGATACGAATAGGCGGCGAATTAATTTCTTTTCCGTTCAACGAATATAGAAGATCTTATTTTTTTGACTTGTGCAGTCCTTCTGTTCGTTCAGGACGCAAGCGAACATCGATATCCTGTCAGAAAAGTGCATGTTGATTGATAGACGCACGATATTCTATTTTTCCAATCAGCGTGCTTAATCAGGACCATCTGTACCCATCTCGTACGCTCTTAGCGCGAATTTTTTTTCTGCAAAGAGTAGGGACGATATCGAAAATGGACATGAGGCTATTAAAGGTTTTGGTAATTCAGCGGTATTTTCCCCGAGCCCCGATGGTCGGATTCATATACCGTTGCAAAATGATGCAAATGAGAGACCATTTGGAAGTTCCGAATTCGTTCAAGTTCAATTGAATATAAACGAAACGAAAATTTTGCACTATTCGAAAACGAACACATGAATCGCATGAATTGCGTCGCATGGACAAAATAAGAAGTACATACTGCGCTAATCTCTTCAAGTAATAGTAAACCCTTCGTTCACAGCCGTGACATAAAACTAGCGAAGCTCTAGCTGACTGTTCCATCGCCTAGACCTAGAACAGCATATGCTAAGAAACACATTAATCGTTGCAACTAGCTTGGCCTCTGCGTAAATTACAATGGCAAAATTCTTCAATAGTTATTTGTTCAGATGTTATTTTATTCTTTCATACCTTGTGTAAACTATTTCACAACTTCCCCAGTAACTAGTAAGTGGGGAGACTAAAAACTGAGTAACCACCTGACTGAATATTCAATTTATTAATTAGTATAAAAACGCTCCCACCAAAATTGGAATTTCCACCTGTGCAAAATATTTTACGAGTCGATCGAACGACATAAATAGAGACCGAAGTTTACTTTCACCTACCTAGTCTTCAAATGGGCAAGAATTTCCTAGACACCGAAGATCTAGAAATCGTTTAGAGATATTCATTAAATGAATATCCCCGTCTGTTCTTAACAGGTTCCATCTTCCCTGAACGGATTTTAGTCATAACCGATTTATCACCGCGTATAAACTGAAGCGAGAAAGATCCTCCGATCATTTCAAAACGCATCCATATTGTCTATCCAGCGAAACGAGTATTTGCTCCCCTTCATCGACGAATAAAGGTGTGAAGAATTGATAGGTTCCCATCGCGCAGCCGGGGAAAAAATCGCGCCCTATCCAACACCCCGATGTAGACATCTCTGATAAGAACGAATGCACGACCGTTATCTTATCGTTCGGAACAGAGTGGTGCGCCATATGTTACTCCATCACAAAATGTATTATGTCGGTCGCACCTTAGCCGAGTTATTGAATGACCATGCGAAATTGTCAATACGTCAACGCCGATAACACTGGACAGAAAAAAGAGGGTTTAATTTTTTGTCACATGCAGTACAATGGCTGACCCTCGTAATATTTTCGTATTCAGTGAAAATATACCCGCAAGAAGTATGGTATGCGTGTGACGCAAGTTTCAAAGGATAATATACCCACATACGTTACGCGCACATATTCCAACGATGTACGGGGTGTTCCAAAATTACCTGCTAATACTTCAGGGCGTTAATGCGCGCAGTGCAAGAAGTGAATGTGAATAATGCAAGTAAAAGTAAGAGTACGTGTCGCAAATAATTATGCAAAAAAAAAAAAATGCAATGAAATTCTGCATAAAAGCAAACAAACAAACAAGCATCGACTGCCCTGCCATACGTTTAGCGATTTTAAACGCAAAGGAAATAAACAGCTGTAATCGCGTGTACGATTTCGAAACGCAGAATCACGTAATGCACTCGTCAATGCCCGCGTGAATGCATTTCCCTTTTCAATATTCGTGCATTTCTGCAGTGTTTTCGCTGCGGACTGTATTCTTTTCGCGTGTTCGGACCGGCCTAACAGATTATCGTCGTCGTGGATTTTACTCACAATTGATGCGCAGCCGGTTGAATGTGTCTGGAGTTTTACGAGAGCACAGCCAGCTCGATCCTTGGCGTATTGTAATGGGCGAGAGACGGGAGACAATAAAATCGGTCGCCTCCTCGAATTGCTTATAACTGTGGATTTAATAGTATAGGCGATAAAACGAAAGAAATTGGAAGATGACTGACGAATTTCGACGGGCGTATAACATTCCCTGTGTTTGACGTTTCTCCGTTTGTTAGGTTATTTGTGGAGGAGTTTATTTCACGTCAAATTGAAACGCGAGCAAGGGAAAATCCATTATTGACATGTACGTACATTGTTCGTAGTATAGCGCAGCAGAATGTGTCTATGCAATAAATCGAATACGTGTTTTACAAACTGATCGGCGACTTTAGATCCTCCAGTGCGTTGAAAAGGAATGGATGGCAAGATACGTTCTATGTTTATGTTATGCACACATCGTTCAACCTATTTCCTGTAATTTTATTTGTCCAAGAATTATGCTAATCGAGATACAGAACTGTTCTTAGATGCCGCGTTTTAATTATCCAAATAGAGTACTTTTGCAAGTTTGGGAAATTAGCAGGAATTAAAACAATTAAAGAATGGAGCATTTCAGCATTTACCGTTTTACTACGCGAAAATTACTAAACACATAAAAAACGATTGCACTAAATAGGTTAATACAGCTTTTTTTATCTATCGCAGAATTTCATTTTGTAAAACGCTCTTTGCTGCAGCAATTCTACGACCCCTCTCCACGGATTAGATCATTTGTATCAGCCTACGACAGCTATCGTGGTCATTATCGAACAACCTTGCCGTTTTTAATCTCTCATCGAGGCATAAGACACTTGAATCGTGTCGAATAGTAATCGGACAATCTAAGCGGGCCAATGCTTCGCGGATCGTACATATAATGTATAATGGTTGGCAAGTATAAGTAGTATTACTAGACATTGCAAGGAGGCTAGACACACAAAGCAATTTCGAATACATTCAATATTTTTTGGTTCAGTGAAGCTGATAATTCTTGTCTTACTTCCTCGTGCTTAATATTGAGCACAATTTCTGTCGACTGTAATCTTGTGTACTGACGCTTACAAAATTATCAGAAAGAAATTGTTTATAATCACATAGGCATCCATAGTTTCGATGGTAGTCTCGTACAATACATTTTCATAGATACCGGGTCGCTCATACTTTACGAGCTCCAGTTTGTAGCAGAACGTTATTTATTTTTAATTCCCAAGTATTCTCAGTGCATATGTTACAATTGCACGACTAGTTTTCTTCGTTGCCAATTTGATTAGCATTTTTCAAAGGAATGTAATAGTTCGTTCTGGTTCTCATTATACCTTTAAGAAAGCAGCACATATGTATTAGCTTCTCGACAACGTTTCTGGACGGACAAGGGTCGTTGAAAAATGTAAGTGTATGTTAAACGTTCAATCAAAAACTTCATCGCAACACATGGAAAATATGTCGGCCGTCTAAAAAAGAAGTTAGATCGACAGCCTGCAACGTCGAAACTGGGATCTGACAGTTACTGAGCCTAATACCCGTTATCTCGAATGACAAACTCATTTTTCATGACTCGTCCTCCCCGCGGATGATAGATCGAGGTTTGTTCGTCCAAGACAAATTTCAATTTAATCATCTATCACGGAGCTGTGGATCCAGCAGGACGTGGGATCGCAGGCGCTTGAATGATTACGCGTTCAGAGTGCAGTAGCGTATTGGATCGTTGGTAGTGGTTTGCGTAGAGCAACCCGTGATCGTTACTTTCCACTTATGTGCATAGCGCTCACATGCAAGCACACGTATTTATAGCTTAATATTTCTATTGGACTCTTACGTCCAATATTGACAAGAATATCTGAAACGATACATTTATTATCTGATTAGCTTTTGTTCCTCTTCATCTCGAAAGAATTTATTTGAATTGCTCGTGGCTGAATATGCAAACTTATGACGATGCAATTAAAGATTTCTGCGTTATGCTTACGCACCGTACAGAGAAAATACACACAAACGTTGTATAACGCTGGTGTTAAGTCTTGGAGAATTGTCGGGTTATAAAAATCCCGTTATGCAGGATACAGGTTACACAAGAATATGTAACTACTAGCGATTTTTCGAAGAAAACAATTTCCATTTATTTCTGTTGTTTGCATGGACTGAAACGTGTGTCACAAAATAAAACGTTAATAAAATTAAAAATTGTCCACAAGAGTAATTAATAATGTAAACGATCCGCGTTATATAAAACCGTAGACCACGTTGTACAAATACTGAGAATAATTTACGATTCTCGTTTTATACGTACCGCGGTGTACAGAGGTTGCCTGTAATATCCTTTTTTATATGGATACAAAGTGCTCTGACAAGATTATTGTATTGCAGTGGACCAAAATGTGAATTCAATGCTTCGCAGCAAACGATTTGTCCACTATAAATCGATAAGCGATTGCAACGACGAAGCGAATGGGAAAAATCGAATTAGTTCGCATGCAGTAAAATACACCGTACCAAACTCTGTAATAACAGTTAACGTGTTTCATCCGAGGCCTACATGACTTTCACGACAGATTATGCCCAAGGAAGCAAAGAATGAACTTCATCGACAATACTTGATTTGACCAATTACAGAATTCTTCAAACGCACATCCTCGTCCTGTAGCTAAGTTCAGACATACCTGAGGTATTTCGAAAATAGATTTGCGCAAACACCTGAACCTCTTGATCAAAAAACTACTCCATAGTTTTCATTTATTATTACAAAAAAACCGTCACCTTCGTGCAATAATTTCGACTTGATCCTTTGTAAATGATTGTACACCTCTAATATCAAGCTGAGGAACACAAACGAATCCGTGGAACAGACAGTCACAGATATAAACAAAAAAGTTAAGTCCACGTACAAATTCAATTTATATTCAAGCCGATTTGTCCCTTTTCAATATTATTATAAAGCGGAATCGTCTTATAGCCCCGTCATCTTATTAAGCAGCACAATTTGGGTGATACATTTCCCTTCCTTTTATTCAACCGAGTAATGTACAAGTACCACCGCCTCGTTCCATCAATACCTTCAACAATCAAACCGTGCACTCCAGCAACGAGATCTTCTCCGATTCTCGTTGGGTAGATTTTAAGCTGTTCGATATCAAACTCTGCAATTATTTTCAACTCGACATTGCTACCGGTTTGAAAAGATCATGGGAGAATCGCAGAAGGATGTCGTCGATACAGATTTGCGTGTAGTTCACGAGGACACAGTGGAAACACGAGGAATACACGGAAAGGGGGCTTCAGAATTTCGTGATCGGTTGGAATAAAATGTCTCTTGACCCGATTGCTATCTAAATGAAATCGAAAACGCACGACCGGCTTTGTTACAGTCGCAGATATAATGTGGGGTTGAGACATAATCTTCCATTACGAAGAAACGAGGAAGTCGAAATCATGGAGATTATCCAACAGCAGTAATACTTATTGAGAAGGAATATTTGTTGGACGAACAGAAGAGACGCGTAATTGAGAGGGGTCGTACTTGGAATTTTTCGGATTAAAAGTAGCAAAGAATACAGAAAGTGTTGGAGTCAAACGAGAAGTTCTTAAAAAATGTTATTTGCTACGCTAAAAGAACATTGAATATTTTTATGGTTTAAATGCTGCGTTGTAAAATGTTATCAAATATTAGGTGAAGTCTAAAAATGGCTATAGTGTAACGTATAACCATTTTTATTTTAACTGCGAATGCTCCAATACCTTCATTTATATTCTTATCACGTACGAGTAATATTATAATACATTACTGCATAATCTCTTGTTGAATGCTGTACGAAGTAAACTGAAGGAAAAGAGATTTACGTGTACTAAATCGTACAAGCAAGTTAGTCAAAAAATGTTTTTGGTAAAGACTACCAACTATATCAATAATTTAATTCAAAATAACCTGCAGTCAACAATATTTAACGTAACAATATACTATATGCATTAACATAGCCCTGCAAAAAATATCAGAATACTCTAAATACACTAGAAACACCAATTTCTCACCGATTAAAGTTCGTTAACTATTATCAATATTTTTTTATTATCAAATTAATAAAAATCGACTTGCTACTTATGGCAAAAAAACCAACCATTAGATCAGGCGATATTTGAATTTTAATGTTCCGTATGGACCGACAATTCATTACGCTCTGCTGCAGTAGTATACCCCTTAATATGCCCGACATTTAGCATACTATTCTTAGTACACAGGACATTCAACTCGACGTTTCGTCCAGCACAATACTTTCTCGTTATACGATCCAGTGCGAATGTCGGCGTTTCGAAGTTCATCCCCGAAAGATTACACGCGAAGCGAAATCGTTAATACGATTGCAATATGCGACGAGTGTCGCAGATATAAACGACAAGCCGCGTCCTAATATCGTCCGAATCTGACATCCCAATCCTTATCGTCCAAATGAATGCCGCTGAAATATCGGCAACAAACATTGAACGCATAAATGCCATTCGGTATACTTTAAAACCGTCCCCATAGTAAACCAATCTCTCCATCCTCCGGCACCGCAATCACGATCGCAATCAGCAACTACTTTCCATGATTCCCCGAGCTTTGCGAAAACTTCAAACGGCATACAAGCGTAATATCCTGTACGGCATTTAAAATTTCTGTCAGAGAGAGAACCGTGGGATGCGGTCGCAATTTTGCGCTCGTTAGCATTCGATTCGCATAGATACGACTGTCTCGAAACTGGTACTTTCGGTTGCCCCGTGTATGCCGCTGACGGTTGTCGACGGGTTCTGGGTAGAAGCAGGCAGGTACCTCCCAATGGAAGTTGAATCGAAAGCACTGGGGGAATTGCCCCCTAATTTCAGAACCTCCTACGCCGGCTTTCGCTTATACCACAAAGCTCTTCTAACGACTGTGCCTCACGCCACGTGATTACTATGGGACTTTTGGGGCTGCACGAGATGTCGACGGTCTCTTATCGATTTTCTTTAATCTACGGACAATCTTCTTGCGGGCTGCGCGGATTGCGTGAATGCGTGAACAGATAACACGATAACCGTGGTTGGACTTCTTTTATCAAATTTTCACGTTTGGAATGTCGCTCCTGTGAAGGGAGGTTCGATTGTTTATTGTAGAAAAACACAGCTGACCGATTAGAAATATCGATCGCAGAAGGGTTATAGTTTACTGACTTATATCTTGTTGAAACCAATTGCTTCTGTAGTCGGTAAAAATGATACAAATTCGTGTAGCTAGCAGACAGCAATTTGATTTTGTAAGGACGAGTAAGATTAGCACATTTATTTAATGTTAGTTTAGTATGTAATTCAATGCAAGAAGTATTTTCTTCGCGAACGAGAGGAAGGTGGTATTGGCGATAGACAAAATCGATTTTGCACGAAACGTTCAAATATTGACTATCTTCTTTATAATCAGATTTAATCACACATTATTAGTTTGTTTTATATGAGAATGGAGACCCTATTTGTGCATTAACTTTATTTATATTGTCCATTAACAACATTATTCGCATGTTAGAACTTCCTATAACGAAGCACAGCACATCCAAAATCAATTTTATACTCGTCGCACATGTGTCTGCAATACATGCACGATCAATTACATTTGTTCATCGAACTGTTTCTGAATCTTTCTATTATTACGACAATCCACGCATTGGACGAACACAAAACTGTCGACCAAACGAATTAGCATAAGTAAGGGACGTATACCTGTACCCAAGCCTGGTCGATGTCAACTGAGGGAAGCGTAACTTTAATTATCGTTGAAGAGGCCAACAATGATTTGAAATTGGCAGATTGTAATTACAACTGCGTTCTCTTGCAACCAATTTTATAAGGTTCCCCGTCTTTGCTCGGTGGCGTCACGACGGAAATATTTGCTCTGCAATAATATACGATGGGCCATCTCACTGGCCACTGGCGTCTTCTCCTCTCCCTGTTCCGAACTATAGCGATAACTTTCGCAATTACACGAATATGCATGGGGAGGAATACCGCTCGTGCCATGGGATCTTGAAATCTATCCAACGTAGCTCTCACCGTTAAATGGGTTGAAATAAAGGTGAGGAGATCGTGCTTCTGGATCGACGTTAATAGAATAATAAACGGTGGATATGCCAGGATGGGATGACTGCAAATTTATGAGATTCGTCGATGAATTCGATAATGGTATTTCCTTTCGAGTAGACGATATTTTATAACAGTTCTTTTACATACTGTACTTATGCATATGGTATTTTTTACACTTATCCTAGTGCGGCGCCAGCCTACTTCTTTCCTGTACTTCGTTGACCCGTGTAAAGTAAATTTAAAATACCAAACCCTAATTTTCATTAAGCTAAAGTTCTCGAAGATTAGAAACAGTTATATATTTATTACAATGCACCGCTGAATTTGAATATCAAAGCGGCCCTTAAAATTCTTCGAAATTCTTTCTGATGTTGTGACAACATTGTGCAAAAAGTGTGACAAACTAATGAATACGTGTGACGGAGTTCCACAGGAATATCAGCGAATATAATTCAATTCGGGAAATCCTTGCCACTGAACATGAAAGAAAGAGGGAAGGTAAAAACGGGAGTAAGCAATTAATAAGGTATCCCGCAGCGTTCGTAATTAGAAAAATGAAATGAATTCAGAAAGAAAAAGGGCGAGCAAGGGTCCACCTTGACCGCTCGAAGAGACGAGAATTGCACAAACGAAACGTGAAGCCTCGAGAATTAAAGTACACACACCACCGTGCACGCATCCAAAACAAAACGAGAAAGAAGGATAAAAAGGAGGAAATGTGATTGAAGAAGAAAGGGGGTGCGTGTTCAAATACGAACAGCAAACACCGCGACCTGTCCAAAGCTATTTTCACTGACGTGTAACATCGGTAAACGCACGTACGGTCGACTATCGTTTATACACCGAGTATATTCGAGGGATGATAATTTCTAGTAGTCTGGCAAACGACCAACATCGTACACGCACTCGGCGTGTACTGAGCAAACTCGTCTGATTCCCACTGGGAACGATGGAGGGGCGACAGGGACGCGGCGGTTTACGTTGATACAGTTCGTCAAATAACAGTTTCATCGTCTGCCGCATTTACGCGACGGGTCACTTAACGTCCTGCGGTGCAGCGTTCGCTGAGAAGCCGATCTTCTCCGACTTTTCAATCGGGCATAAATCGCCACCCGCGAAGATCGCTGCCAGATTGCATTCGCCAGGATTACTTTCCATTGTTCGTCGACGCAGGTGGACATCTCTCGAACTTGTGGACATGACAGAGTTCTAAGTGAGACCCAGCGGTATCACGGGACTGAGATATTGAACGGTTGTATACGTGCACAGGAATTTCGTAATAGATTATAACAAAATATTTAGGAATGACTGATATGTGTTAAAAGTGGGAGCATTGAGTATTTGACGAATGTGAAATGTAGAGGATCTTCAATTCAATTTCCTCGTTTAATTTATATAACGATGTTCGCGCACAATATTCTCAGCGTTTTTTCTTGTTTCTTAAAAATATTTGTAACAATTATCTTCCGTCTTCCGTACGGAGGTTGGCTTTGCCGAGTACGTACGCGTGAATTTGGATTGCAATATTTTCGTTTGAGCTGATTAATAAAAAGCGAAGTTTACAGAAAGCTTATAGATGAAGGCATGTTTTAATGCAATTTAAAACAAAATGGTAAACGGGTTGCATAAATGATGAATAGAAGTCGGTGTAAAAGTATGCATTACATTGCACGTACTGCCATCAAAGTATAATTCCAGATATACGGGGCGAGTCTCGCGGCATGATCGTTTGAAACATATTTTCATACAGCAAATAACTATCGACTTATTTGAAGTGGTCGTGTTGCGCGACTCGCCCTGTGTATTAACAACGGGCTGAATTGCGGGTCGAGATACAATGGGGGTTAATCCAAATGATTTAAAAGGAAAATGAACGTAAAGGCTTTTACTATAATCGTGCAAGAATGACTGAAAGTCAGAAACCGATCAATCGGACCGTATTTGAATTCTATACGGCACCATTATATCAAATATACAAATTTTAACAAAATATAATAACATAGTACCTTGAACAAAATTTAACAGCACCTGCGGACGTCGATATCCCTTTCATCGGAATAACACAGAAAGTGTTGCTACATGTTTTTTACCTGATCGATAATGAAATTTGTTTCCAAGCCAGAAGTCTCGGGACGCGGATGATACAGTTGCATAATGTACTATAAACTCAAAACATGCATAAATTTGAAGCGCGGTAAATATAGTACAACATCGTTCAACCCGCAAGACCACGAAGTATGAGCATTTAACTAATTGCCGTGATTTACGCGCGTGTGTTCGTTGTCGGGGAGATAGACGATACCAATGTTGGAAACTTCGTGAGCACGGTTCCCACCGTGCCACTTTACGCCGCTTTCTACTTTAATCTTCTTTTACTTTCGCAAACGTTCGTCATAAAACGTGCTACTTGAGATATTCAACACTTCGTGTACAATTTACGTTTCAATTATTGCATTTACGAATTTACAAATTATCCGTTAATACGTGACACCTGGATCAGACGTTTTCACTCAAATTACTTAATTCAAATAACAATAATTGAATTCAAACGGCCCGAGGAATATTGACGATTATTCGACAAACGACAAGATGCCCGCCATGTTTATTTGAAACGTATGCAAAATTGTCCATTAATTTAGATCGAAGCCAGTCAAATCTGGCAAATCTACTTTACAGCCTGACATAATAGTCACTTGTTGTCTTGGCTGCACTCCTGTCCGAATATTTTGATTTCAGTATTAAAATAAACAATCGTGCGAGAGACTCCATGGCGAATTTATTTGAAGACGAACGAAATTCGTTGCGACTGGCCCACCTGTTCAACTAAGCAAAATATATTGTAATACGCTCTACGTTGAACATACCTGTAGTATACGCAAAGACAAAAGAAAAAGAAAAGAAACAGAAACACAGCGGGGACTGGAAGTTTGAACGTTCCATCACAAATATTTCCGGACTGCAAAATCTAAATCCAAATTAATAATTTCCACCAATGCGATCTCCCCGCTGGGTTCCAGAATTGCCAAGGCGGAACAGAACACCGTCGCCCGCGGTCTATAAATAAAACATTCGCGGTGCGACGAATCCAAGAATCCGAAAACCGTATCCAGGAATTTCTAACATCATTCTCCGCAAACGTCTCTCTATACTGCGTGCAACGTCGCACGTCCGCGAGCACCATGGACGAAAAACTCCGTGAAATTTAACGGGGCGGAAGATAAGCGAAACGTCAGCCCGGCAGGCAGACGAAATTGATGAGCAATTCATAAAACACGAATTTCGACCGAGGCACATAAAGTTCACACGTGGTAAATGCGCCGCGACATTTTCGTGGGACTGTGAGGTACGAGCACGCAACTAATTGTCCTGATTTATGCGCATCGCGCGTGTCGCCCCGCCGATACGAGACAGTGGTGCAAGCCAAGGGGAACGCGATGCTCAATTATACGGCCAGCTGGCTACGCTCCAATCATACTTTCGCTGCTTTGATTCCGTTCGGTCGATCATCGCGCGCGCGGTCGCCGCCTCTCCACGCCGCGTCAACAAGGGCGACCGAGGGTGACCACGACCACCCGTCGAACAACTGGGGCCGTCTCTCGTCACCGGCTCGCTCCTTCTTTTCGCGTCGAACGACCGACGACGGCCCCATCCGCGAGGAAATTTAACGACGATTCGACTGTGCCGGCAACGTGAAATTCCCGCGAGCTACGATCGATACGCGTCGCGCTGATCGTTCGCAATTTTTCGGGCGGTGGTACAGGCGCGAGGGAGTATTGGCTGGGGCAGATTTGATAGTTCATTGCACGGCTCAATTGAATTATTCGGGCTGATTCTTGTGTCTCGTTGCAGAAATAAAGTCACACGCGCTAGGAGGCTCGAGGCCTCGCAGCGCCTCGGTTACTCGTCTGGCAAATGTCTCGCCGCGAGGCGGATAGGCGAGCGGGACCGGTAAACATTTGGGGAGTCGTAAAGAAGATCCTTGAAAGCGTTGCGTCGCGGGACCGATGGGCTCTACTTCTACGCGGACAAAAATGCAGCGTCGCGACACTCCATGGGAAAGCATTGACTAGAGCGAACGGATTGCGATCCGTGCTGTGTATATTGCGGTATTGTGGCGATCACAGATATTGCCTCGTTCAACTTAGATCGTGGGGCTTTTATTAAAATTAGTCTAACGCGTGTATTAAGGTTTCTACGCGGGCTGATTTTTTTAGTTAACAATTTGGTTCGTAGAAAATATAGGTAAAGTTAAAGGTGTTTTATGGGATTGCTGTTAGAGTGTAACTGTTTCGATCTGAAATCGTCAATGTAAGCAGGTGGCTCCATTAATTTGAGCGTCCACTGTGCGCTAGATGTATTGGTCAGCTAAGAATAGCCTTTCACTGGTAGTTCCTGGGTATCTATCCGGTATCTATCTATCTATCCCTTTCGCGTAAACTGTGTAATATCTTGCGACAGTTAATTGCGGAATAGCGACCAGCCAATACATTTGGCTCTATGAATGGGAAGTGTGTATCGTAGAATTTATGGGTCACATCTACTTTTGAGCGATGGACCACCGCCGTTATTTCTTATCAGAGGAGTGTGTTACAAGGGGGCGTCATCAAAGCAGCCGACCCCATAGAGATTGCACACTTTCTGTCAACTTAGTTCACATTTGGCACGTGCAGTGCCGTTAAAAAAATCATCGCTCATATGGTATTATCGTCAATCGCATGCCGGTACTCCCGTGCTACTGTTACTATATAATTATATACATATAATGGATACAATTTGTACGAAATTAATATTTATATCCTCACGCTCTGTATATCTTTTATACTATTACATCCCTACAGAATTAATTTCAGTATCAATATTTTCTTCCGAATTTCTACGAAGACTTAATTTAATCTGCATCATTGTTATGATTTCAAATACAATACTTATTAATGCTTGCATTCGTCAATTTTATCTCTAACAAATGAGCAATATGAATTCAAGAAATCAATGGAAGTCAGACTTTACGAAGTCAGTAGAAAGAAATAAGGAACAGTGGCAAGCGCAATGCTCGCAGTGTTAGTAAATGTACAATTGTAATATATGCAGAAAGCTTATTCTGAAGCTAATAAAAAAAGGATGGCTACATCATAACTTCAAAGCGTCTTAAAGTGTGTACAAAGAAACGATTCTACGGGATATACAGTGGTGTATTCTATAACGATCTAACTCGTTCTAGAACCTCTGCGTTATACGACACCCGACTGTAGTTTGATTAACCGTATAAAATTATTTGACTCACCGCTACCCCATAAACCCGACGATTTTCAACAGCATAAAATTGCACTGCCAGTCTCGGATTACTTACCTGGAAAAAATTAATGAAGGTTATTTAACGCGATCAATGTACTACACAACGCAATATTATATTTCATGCCCTATGTAAAATAATTAAATGTAAAAACGTCAAAATCTCATGCGCACATTTATACGTTTATACGTATTTACTGTATATGTACATATATAGGCATTTAAGAAAGTCTTGTTCCAACGAATAATCAAAGAAAGGGGACCCCTTTGTGTTTCACTAATTTATTCATGCTTTAGCGAAACAAAACTCCATTCTCTACCTCTCTCCTCTGAAATATTCTAACAGGTTACGTGACCCACTTTGTACGCAGAAGCCGCAGCTAAGGAACAACGAATGCCCCCCAAAAAAATGTTAACAGTAATACACGTACATTAATTCAACCAATGAAACTTCTACCGTGTTATGGTTGTCGCAACTCCGGTAAATACGTTCCCCTTTTTGCACAAACGCAACCGTCCAGCTAATGAAGGTCTTCAATGGTGGGGGAGCGTATAGCAGCCTTCGTTCTTGCTTACTTAGTAAGCAGCACGGCTACACGTAATCGTAAATCGATTCCAATGGAAAATAGTTTAATGATCGTGTCATATTTTAAGGGCTTATGTCTCTAGCTTGCGGTAGAACGGGGCGGCTCGGGGTGGTAGTTCTATCATTGTCACCCAGAAACCGCTCTCGCTGGGTTTTGGATTAATGTCATTGCACGTCTATTTATCATAGGAACTAACCCATCTTTCCAGGCGACGTCAGAAGGGGCACAGCACTTACGGCAAACGATTCATCGAACTCCGTAGGATAGAACACTAACATTCTATGGTTTACCTAAGCCGCGTATCAGCGTACGTGCAATTAAGAATTCGAATTTGAGCACGCGCTGTAAAAGAAAGGGACGTGAGAAATTTTGTTCCCAATTTGCCTCTTTATGTTTCCTATTTTCACATTGTCAGTTCTGCTGTGTAATGTTTGTTAGTATAGACACGGGAATTGTATCGTTAACAAGAAATTTTCGTGCCAGATGTAATAGAAAGTGGAAGGATAGTATGAAAAATACTTTTAGGACTTTACTGCTAATTAGATGCTCGATGGAGTACGCAGGAAAGTGGCTGATAACGCCAATGGAGATAGGTATAGTATACTTTACACAATAAAACATGGCTACATACTGCAACCAACAGGGATCCAGAATATATACATTACAATATTCGTAACAAATGTTTGTGGCTGGATTTTATTTGCAAAAGAGACGTTCGTGCTGTTGCCCAGCGAAACATTGCACGAGAGTTTGCAAAAATTGACGTATGATTGTAAAACAGATTCATTGTTCTCCGTTCGCCTGGGCGCATTCGAATTTCAAATTGCTACAGCGAATCTCGCGAGGCATCTCTATGAAAAGAAACTTACAGAAAATTAGAATGTCTGGCCAAATTGTACCAAATCTATTACTACTACTACATCCATGTTTTGTTTCATAGATTTCTACGAAGTTACGGGGAAAACGTTGTCCAACAGTGTCCACTGTTTCTTTTCTCTTTATTTAATTAACCGTTCGCAGCAACTGAATTGAAACTAATTAGTAGGGTTGCTGTTAAAAATGACGGCTAATCCGCCGGCGCTGCATGAAGTTTTTCACGATTTAACACATCGTACTGACGAGAATCACAGACGATTCCGAGACGAAAACAGCCCTCAACTTCCGTTTTCTCTGCCCTTCTAGCACGCCGTTCCTACAGTATGAACATTGCAGCGAATTTGGTTCTAACAAATTTGACAAAATAAGGAATAATATGGTCCACGCTATTTCCACATTGGTATATCTCAGGTTCAACCGTAAAATGTCTTTCAAAATTTGTGATATGACCAATGATCTTTTTACATTTCCGATTTATTTCGAAACAGTACAGCGAGACAGCACGTTTTTGTTTTTTAATTATCAGAAACAGCAGAACGTAACTAGATATTGTGAGATTGTACAAAGAAACACGTGAAAAGCTATGGGGCAGGAAACTCGATATTTTTTTGTAAACGTTACATTACATTTGATACGTAAAAGTATTTCTCAATTTCACCGCAGTCGGACGCATGCTATTCTGATTGAAATATCTGTAGGACTCGATATACGGATAACTTGATATTTGTTCACCTCATTTGCAGTTAAGCGGATAAAATAGTAACACTCTGTAGCTTTGCGTTCACAGTACAGATTACGAAACAACGAAAGGGGGGCAAAGAATATGTACAAGTTTCTGCTGTCGCTGTTCTCTGTACGAGGCGAGAAACAACGCCAGGCGAAACGAAAGTACAGCGGGTGCTAAAATTATTAGGGCGTGACGCGCGAAAAACCAATTTCTGTTTGCGCGTAGATAAAGTCGTACGATCAAAGAGTAATCTTAATTCGTTTTTATTGGATTTATTATTCGACAACGAGGCATTCAAAGAATTTTCCGAAACGTCGTATGTTCCCGTTACGAACCCTCTCTCGAGCAATTTACAAACTCCTGACGCTGAGAAACTATCCAGATTGGCATCTAATTTTCTCCCAATGCCCTCTCATTTTGCTTCTTCGCTGACGTATAATATATAACGAAAGCGATGCCCGCAAGAGCAGCTGCATATAAATGGCGGAAACGACAGACAAGACGCAGGGTCGGGGGTTAAGGAACTAATAACGCGAGAGAAAAATTGACAGCGGAAAGATTGAAATTCCACGGGTTGAAAAGCTTCGCTTGGATAATGACCATCGAGGATGACGGAGGGGCGGCGAGCAAGATGACAATCATCCACCGTTGAGAGCCGTGAAATATTTACTCGCCGAGTCGCAGCGAAACATCCATCGATAACCCGCGGAACGATTCAATGTCACGAATCATGCGTCAAAGGGATGCATAATGCCCCGTGCCAACTGTGACACCGGCTATTTTTTCCCCACGTGGACGATATATTTTCCGCGACGGTCACATGAACAGAGAAGGCGCGCTACGGTGCTCGTAATTTACAAGTGACCGGCGCGGCGGTCCGCAAAAAGCAGCAGTTGCGAAACGCTGATACGAGATCTACTGCACGCGTGCAATCGATTTTCCCGTTCGCGTTCAGAATCGTTCGACATCGCTCGGGATTCATAATTCTGTTTTGTTAAATTTTCATGATCGAACGTTGCGAAATTTTTAAAGCCGCTTCAACGAGAATTACATATTCGATTAGCAAGCTGTATACATTATCGAAGAGCCGGTTCGATTAATGAAATAATAAACTCAACGGCGGTAAATAAATAATGCGTTCCAATAATAATCCGCGCACAAAAAGTCCAATTAACGGGAAATCCTTTGACGAGCAGGTCGAGGTTTCACCTGTATAATTATATCAGCGATAATTGCAAACGAGCAGTCCGCATTTCCATATTCCAGCAGCTATGATTAAAACTATGACTGATACGACTTATCGTTCGATCGATACTTCGGAACGACGCAAAGATGTATTTCGTTCAATGCACCACTCAAACACCACTGTGTGCAATTTCCAAAGTACATAATTTCCTTTCGCTCGGAGGAAGCGCAAAAATAGCCTTCAGTTCGGCCCCTCGATTCGAAATGTTCGGTGGAGGAGTAACCGCGTTTCGCGACGAATTTATCATCGCGGGAGGATGCTTATCGCATCACGGAGTTTCCTCGCCAGAATTTTCGGATCGATCTCAAAGTCGGAATTCTTCATCTGCTCGAGACCTTTCGGTGAGATTACGCTCCGCTGCATCGAGCAAACGCAGTGAAGTTGGGCAGCCATCGACCCACTCTTTCGGTCTCTCTCTCTCTATCTCTCTCTCTTTCTCCCTCTCTCTTTCACCCTCCGTCCCTCCTTCACTCCCTCTTTTTTGGTCGAGAATTCCGTGGAAAAGTCTTTACGGTTTGCAGGTAAAGCGAGGAGCTGTAAAGATCGCCGCGGAAAGGAAAACGTTTCGACGGGAAACTTCGATCATGAAGTCTCGGCTTACGTATGCGAAACGCAGCTGCAAAACGTTATCGATTGTCACGAGTCCACCTATTTATAACGAGATTCTCCAATCTTGCGTACTGATCTACCTGTCGACGCGCGAACATGTCGCCAAATAGTTTCTAAATCGAGCGAAACTAATAGGAGAACTGTATGCCAATATATATATATCAATTTGTGCAACGAGCACTGCTTTCTGCTTAGATGATAGCCAGTGGAAAGGTAACATTTCCGGATTGGAAACCAGTGTGTACAATCATAGTTACACAGATATGTATAGGGTAGATATACATAGCTAATGACAACGTCTGGTGAAATAGAAAGAAAAGCGTTTAACACCCACCATCGGAATCAAGGCATAAGTTTTTATTCTATTTCAGTTATTTTATTTACATACTTCCGGAAAAAAGATCCCAGCTTTTTGTATATGTCACCTGTACCCATTTTTGTAGCCACATATTTGACACAGTGACAATATTATGTAGACATATGGAAGCGAAAATAATGGACGATTCCAATCTTTTTTCAATGCAAATATAAATAGTGACCAAATACATTAATATTTGCATCGTTATTGCACGTAGCTGCAATGAAATGTATATAGGAATTAAACTATGAAGCATATTCTAGTGACTCAATTCCAGGAACAGTAAAATACGTCGCGACAATATCGGAATGAAATTAGAATAATTTTATGGAGACCGTTTCTAACTTAGAGAGCCGTCTGAAAGCGTTTGTTAGAATAGTTACAAACACGTCAGTCACGTGTCCGTGAATTAACTCGTAAATTTACGTGGTTCGTAGACGTGTATATAATGTAAAGTATTCCGGTGGTAGGAATTGAGCGTTGAACGCGAGGTGCGAAACAGTTATAATTAAGTGGCTCAAAGGCGCAGTTCTTAAAAGGTTCTTCAAGTAGAATATTCCGCAGCTGTTAGCCATTTACTGTATTTCTATTCATCACAGGCAAAAATTTCTCATTATTCTATTACCTTAAATGATTAACCAACAATGATGTTCAAATACATACTTCAAAAAATTATATAAATATCTATAGTTATGAAAGCCACCAGTATCTCCATTATCGTGGCTATTCCAAGATGACGATAGGTCGAAGCAAGAATTTAAGGAAATATATTGTTCTGATCTCGATAGGGTTCCGATCGGCCAAAAAGGTAGTCATCACCTGAAATGTAAATCCGCAAGCGTATTCTATGGACGCAGATTGGAACATTTTCAGAAATATGCTAAGTAAGCCACAAGCACACAGTTTTCGAATACGAATTCACGTGTTTTCACGAGACGCAACCAACGCGTCCGAACGAAATACAAAAATTTATGCTAAATATGAAACGAGAGGGGGAAAAAAAATTATTTCAAATAGACTACGCCTACAGTTTCTGCACGCGGCACTGATTACGAGCTATCACAGTCATAAACTTTCGAGGGCAGTATATCAGTTGCGGAGAGACTACCGCAGAGAGAAAAAAAAGTACTCTTTAATAAATTGATACCGATATAATTAAAACAGGTTTGATATTTCGGTATCAATGTTTATCGGGGCTATATCCAATGCAGTAAGTGGAGCAGTGAAACGCAATTCACACAACGCATTAATATTAGGCATATCGATGCACATATTCGCGACTGTAATCAAAATATTGATATCGGTCGAACGAAACTCGGCTTTCTTCTTTCCTGAATAATTCACAACACGCAATCGTTCTAATACATATCGCTGCCCTTCGAAATATCGCTACCGTCACGAGGCACAATTGGAACCCGAATACGATCCGATATAATTCCGAAATAGACGATCGATAACGATCGGGGGTGGCGGGTGCGGGTGGGTGGTGGGTCAAAGGTCGAAACAACACTGGCACTCGCAGCTCGAACGACAGGTGGACCAGAGAGAATGGCTGCGAGTTCCAGGCCATTACAACCCCTGAATATTTCAACGGCGAGATGCTTGTTGAGGGGTGACTGAGAAACGGACGACCCCGCCTCTATTATTTATTGCGTTACCCTCGCGCGGCGGTTTAAACTTCTCTTCCCGTTTCGATCCCTTCGTTTCCCAACCCTACCACCCAGCGGCTGCATCATTGCACATTATTCATACCACGAAATTTGAATTATACATTCAATAGAACGACGCGACGTCTGGGGCGGACGACGCTACGGCTGGGACCGCGACGTCGCTAAAGACGTTTTCACCCCCGGCCTCGTCGAAGCAACGATCATCGGAAAAATGTAAATTCGCGTGTGACGGCGGACGGAGCCGCGAAAAACATCTGACTTGTAAATGAACGGCTCTTTCGTTTATTTAAAAAAAGAAATAGGCGGACGCAATGACCGGTGTTCATTCCGCTAACAGTTCCTGGAAATGAATTGTTTCCCGAAGGGTCGCAACGTTATAACGCGGGGGGAGGAGTGCACACGCGTTCCGATGTGTCGTTTCTTTTGTCGCTTCTTCGTCGCGAGGTCGAGATTATTTTCAACCGCGTTTTCCAACTGTTATTAAAAGTTCTCGTCGAATATTGCAATCATTGTTTCGCTATACAATTCGCCAGTAACAGAACGCCAGTAATTGGTATCGCGGTAAATAATAATTGTAATTGGTTAATTCAATGAACCATTTATGCGCCCTCGCTGGCCAACTGGGAAATGTCGTATACGTGCACGCGAAACCGATTTCCCCCGCGACGATTGCGAAACAAGAATCAACAATTCTCGAACGAGCCATCGGTACGAGGTTTCCAGCCAAGCCGCAGTAATTCCGTGTTCGTCGGGGAGAGGAAAGGAAAGCAAGAAGAGCAACGGTATCGTAAGGAAGGCAAAGCTCGGGTCGTGCGTGGCTTAAAAATTCACGCACGTGTAATTGCCTGCCGGATGAAATAATAGAGAACACAAGGGGCGTTTCATTGCAGTCACGGTCGCGGAAATGTTAATCCAGCAAATATTTAGCGGTCCACGGTGGGACAGGGGCGTCGAGTCACGGAGGTTTCGCTTTAGTACGAAGTATTCTCATTTTTGCGCAACGGCAGCACGCGAGAACGTTTTGGAGAACGGTGCCGCGTTCCGCCACGCGCGCCGTGCATTTTGATAAGGAGGGTTAATACGCCGCGATGACTTTCGCGCGTCCCACGACTCGGGCATTCGGCCACATATTATGCGAGACTTTAAATTCGTTTTCGTTCCCGCCGACAGAAAGTGGAGATTTGTGGAGTTCAAGTCCGCGGGACACCCTCCGCCAGTGTGTGGCCGGAATTAAAAAAAAACCGTGACCGCAGGACTCTCATATCCGTCGTGGAATGGAACCCTGGTCTGGCTGGTTGCGGGAAACCCCGATCGAACATTAGTTACCTTTCAAGGAAAACGTGACACACATAATGCCGTGTTTCGCTTTTCTTTTCGTCGATGCACTCAGCCTCGACGTTAATCACCTTCGCAGCAATCAGAAATACGACAATACAGGTGTCGTTTGTAGTGCAATGAAATACTGAAATAATGCAGGTGGAGAATAACCGTGCGGACAAATGTTTATGAGTGATCGAACAGTTCGGGTTCTCTTTAAAAGATGATTAATGACATGCAGTTTATAAGTTAGTATTAAATACACATGCTTCGAACGTTTCTATCTTTTTTAATCTTTCCAATTTCTTGACTAACATATTTTCATTAAAGTTAGTAGCGCCGAGGGTTTAGATTCTTTGCGCGTTATACATCGATAATATATTGTTTCTCCCTCGACAGATAATTTTCTTGACAAAATATTAAACGACCAAGATTCCTTTTTATAAGGGAAGTAAATCGCACCAAAAGTACGTGTAATTAAAATCTGCCATTATATCTTGTTCATACATTATTCGATGCATCCAGCTGTGGCCTTACTCTGTGATACAAACCAAAAAATTTAAAATAAAAGCAACAAATGCATTTACAATATTATACAACAAATACATTTTGCTTTCAAATGTATCGATATTGGCATACATTTTGTAGAATACAGGAATTATTTCATATATTTTCATGCACACTATCATACGTTTCCAAATGATCGTTTGACTCGACTAATCCGAGCACTCTGAACAATCTGTCGACGAAGTACTGAACACCACAAAAACAACGTCAACTCGCCATACATTCCAGGATATCATAAACTAACGTGACATGATCGCAACTATATCGGAGTAACGCGATGTATCGCGGAGTGCAGCTTCCCCCAACAACTCGTACCACGCGTCAATCGTATTTTAATACATTGGCAAACAATTTCCAACCTTCACGGGAAACGCACAGCCGATCGTGCCCGCCAAACGATGTACGCTCGAGTTTTTCACCGTGAAACCAACGGCAAATGTTTCCGCGAAACCGAAACATTTCCGCTTTACTGCGGACCGTCTAAATTCACGCGAGACATTCGTTATCGCAAATAGCGTCGCCGTATGCTGTGTTTCACAGAAGGGGGTTAAGTTAATGGTTGCGCCGTACGCGATATTCACCTGCGAACCTGAAATCAGCATCGCTCCTAAACAGTATTTATTATATCTTAGCTGTTCAGAATGATCTCCACCTGGTTCGTGGAAGTTGAGGCTAAAAAGGAATCTTGCACTGGCGATGAAATGTTGAGATATACAGAAGCGTCTCGATCGCGATAAACTATTGCCATTGACAGTGTCGCGTTAAGCCCTCCCGATATCCAAAACTTGCGGGGTTACCGAGTGTCCAAGTAGAGCAGGGTACGAAATATTTATAATAATAACCTGTCGCGACTCTTCATTTCCTAATAATTTCTAATAAATATTCCGACGATCCGTATCTGACACAGAAGATGCAGCACTGTCAGCCACGAGACACCGTACCTGTCTGACGCGAGAATTCCGATCGAGCAGGAGACACTAAATTCCTGCGGTAGAAAGATTCTACAGTTCGTCCAGGTAAGGCGGCCGTAACTTAAGCTACAATATACTACGCCCAAGAAATATCAAATACGCTGGCTGTATCGCAAACTTAGCTCGGTTCAGTGCCCCCGGCATACTTCTCCTCCATTTCTTTCCGTTCGATGCGGGGTTAGGATTATTTACGGAGAAAGGCGCGCTTTAAAAATTCATAGAGAAACGGTGGCGCGAGCACGCTCGCCCCTCATATCCGTCGTAAAACGAATACCGTATACAGGTGGCCGACGAAAAACGCGATTCGATCGACGTGCAAACAACGCCGGCCATCCACGGTTGATCCGGAAATTGGATCTGCCAATAAACTACCTGTGGAAATAATTTTTTGTCGCCTTCTCTTTTTCCCTTCCTTTTGTTTCGTAAGCTCTGTTCGCTCTGCTCCGCACGCCCGTGCAATCGGAGATCAAGCGTTCCCCACAGAGAGGAACGTGCTACCCCCATACGTGATGTTACATTGATTGATTTCGCTCCTTTTGACAGCCCTACCGTGATTCCAGCGCAATTCTTTAATCCCCCCATGAGAATTTCCCCTCCCCGTATGAGAATTTCACTCGATTATATTCGACTTTTCGTTCGAATGGGCGAATTTAGATTTAACGACGGCTAGAAACAAATTGCAAAGGTACCAGCACAATTGGTTGAATACGATGGTGCGGTAAAACTTTGATTATCTGAGGTAATATACGACGGACAGTTAATAGCTGCCTGCATTATGACCATCATTTTTTACCGTGACCACTACTTTGTGGATTGTGCGTGCGTCACTAGATGCGCCACACTCCCTCCCTCGCTACCTCACCCTTACTCATTCTCTCTGTTTTGCAATGGAAGTTTCAACGTTTCAACTCACTCGAATTGTTCGTGCCGGTGGTGCGAAAATAGCTGCTCGATTAACAGTTTGCATCAAGAAAGAGCAGTCGCCTGCAAATGGATCGCGATGGTATAACGGTGTGTCAGGGGTTGAAATGTATCGAAAACTTTGCAGTACAGTATGGGACTGGTGTACTACCCTAAAATACTGTCCACGAATGGGTCGACAAGTTCGAATACAGAAGGATCGAGTGAAACTTTTCACCGATCCCGAGTACCTGGCTGAAGTGATGAGCACGTAGTTCATCTCGCGATCAAAAATACTTAATATACGTGTTACAATCGGGCCGGTGGATCGACGGATCAAGTATGAACAGACAAGAGGAGTTTATCGAAAACTAATGCGGATGTAGTTATCTGTATTAACGTGACAATGCATTTGGTTACATCCTCGTACGTAGGGAGTTATCAGATAACGATCGAATATCTCACACGAGAACCACGGTTTGCACGGAGAACTATGCGCAATGTATTGGATATTGTTACACACACATACGTAAATATAATTATATCGTACATTTCCATCAGTTACTACGTCCTTCGGTGTACCCCTTCGTACTCGTATTGAACTACCGAAATTGCACATGTTTTCAAAGCTTCTTGTACCCGAGGTAGCTCTATTTTCTTGTTTTATGCCACAATGTGATGATAACATACTGCTTTCCAAATTTAATTCTGAACACTTTAATTCTACGTGTATCGGTACTACCTGAAAGCAGAATTTATTTCGGTATTGTGGGTACTTCAAAGCACTCGCTGCTAAAGGATTTACTACTTTGGATATAGAACTTCTACTGTCTAAAGTACATGCTGCTTAATCCGTTAATTTCTACCGGATCGTACATTAAGCTGAATTTAATGAATGTGCATAATTCCGTGCAGCACATTTATAATCCTCGCAATGAGTAATTCAACGAAAGCCTCGTACTACATTTAAACGTAGAAAGGAATGAAACTTTCGTTTTTCGTTGTTGAGGGGTATTCCTTTGGTAATAGCGCCCAAGAAAAAGTCTATTCGAGAAACCAAATAAGAATAATTCCTTCTATCCCCTGAGCTCCATTCTGGAGCGTCATCGCGTTCATCTCTGCTAATTCATTCAAGGGACAAAAAAACGACTGAATCATTACCCTCCGATCAAACTACGTTCGTTCGGTTCTCCCGGAAGAACTGTGCGTCTTGCATCGAATCGCACATTAAAGTTGCCGTTCGTGGTCGAGGATGTCTGAGTCAAAACGTTGAGGACTTTGTGCGATATAAATAACGGAATTCTCTTAAAAGGGCCGCCGACGGTTCTTTGGTTTTGACAAGCAGTTAAAACCCATTGTAGTTGATCGAAAGTTGCAGCCCAAAGTTGGAGGCTTGGGGAAATTTTGCAACAGCCTAGAAGACAGGAGACGAACGAGTTGACGAAAATTTATGGCGAAACGTGTTACAGAGAATAATTACGGCCGCTCTACGGTCTAGGCGGCTGACGGATTACTTTTAAAAAGGTAGTGTGTATTTGGAGCGAGATCAGCTATAAGTTCGGGGATCTAATTTCTGTCTGGAGCCGTGACGCGCAAGCTGAGTGGTGTGTGCAAAATGGGCAAGTTATTAAGTTATGGTATCGTAAAAGTGAAGGGAAATGTTGACGAAATCACTTACGCGGCGGAGGTATTTTTAATTTTTAAGAACGAGAAACAGTTCGAGTTACACGGGAACACGGAACAGTGTCATTCTACTTTGAATTGTACATCTACGTCTTCGTGGTATAATATCTAACACAAATGGTTTACTGTGATTATTAAATTTAGCAGTGTCGTGCAATCCTTTACTATAACAAATATTACATAAATTAGTTAGAGTTTTTCGAGGGGATATATATTTATATACAATGAATAATTACCACTTTCATTTGAGCAAATATTTGTTTGCTAGATACGAGAAAATGAAGTTTGCAATCATTCATACCCACTCTGAATAATTATAATTTTCGTTACTGTTCATTAAATGCATGAATTGCGCTAATATCAATTAAAACTCCGGCGTACTGAGTGGAGCCCTTTGAATTGGTCGACTAAAATATCAGTGTAATTGGTGATATGATATTGCAGAAAATAAAACGGTAGGTACCAGAAGCAAAGTGAGTTCAATTGCACGTGATATCATAATGCATAGAAGGCTTTAATTGAGTACACATTTATGTATTAAAATAAAATCAGTATGAAATCGCAAGTTCCTCTATCTTTCATATTTTTCTCGAAACGCAGTATTCGAAACCTTTTAAAAATTAGTAAATTGCTTTACATTGTTCCCATAAATATTTCACTGGTAAATAACATTTTATGTAATAATGGTTGGATACCTAACAGTGAGGTATGTATTTCCAATGGGCCGAACGTCAGAAATTGATTTTTCGTATTGTCGCGCATACTTACGAACTACACTAGCATATATAACGATGTTTCAAGCGATAAAGCCCTTGAATACGTATTTCTTGAACGTGGAATATAGTGTCGAGATTTTATACGGATCTCCGCCCAACAGTGAGGAATAATGAGGATCATTGTGGACCCAGCACAATAATTTTAAGAAGTACCGTTTGTTCGACAAACAATATGTGATGCAAGACGTCAGAAGTATACAGCAACACGTTTTATTAATATCACATTTCGAAATATCCTATTACGCCCTTTCGCAATACTCGATATATCAAGTCCCTTAATGTGAATTTCTTATGTAACCCTGAAGCCCCGTTTATCACCCTTTAACAAGCAAAAACATGTGTACCTTTATTGAAGCTTTTAAAGGCAACTTTATATTTCTTGATAAAATATCGTGATATAAGAGGTTACGTGAAATATCCCGAGAAAGAAGGTGCATGAAACATGGGTGAGAATATATCATGATATTTTTACGTCTACGCAGATGGTATATTTGTACTGGCATGACAATCAAGTACCTGATCAATTTTCTGGCATGCTTGGCTAAAAACCCTTAATAGTCAAATTAAAGGACCTGAAGGTGTACCTACGTGACGTTGAGAAGCATCATTATCGTAATGGTGATAATTAACGTCATGGGATTAGACTAAAATATTTTTCGTACGAAATCTTTGCCCGTTGGAGACTCTATGAACAACGGGATATCAGAGTAGCATATTTGAAGCAATGAATACACTATCCTTTTTTCCTGTCACAAATTCTAGTAGTACAAGTCGTTGACTTGTTTCACTTACAGCGATAAAGGTGAAAGTTGCTCATAAGTAAGTCGCCTTTTTAAGAAACGACAAGTATCTGCAAACCATCCTTCCGGTTTGCAAACGACCGAATACTTTACGTATATTTGCGAAACTTTTACGAAAGCATTTCGTAACTATCGTTGGATGTGGTCGCCGCAATGTAGTAAAATTGATTTCATATCGATACAGTTGATCAATTCTGTTCCTCTAGCCTGCCACGGATTATTCTCAGCGTTAGACATTTACACTCTTCTGTTATTTAATTACTACATGAAAACCAGTTTCCGAGATGTTCCGGCGAAAATTATAACTATCATTGAATAGTCTCCTTCGATTCACAAATTGTTCAAATTCTTATAAAGGAATCTCTTTTCCTTTAATTCTAGCTTCTCGATCTCAGGAATACGGTACTAAAGGAACATGTCTTTGCAAACAAGATGCACGACCATTGAAATAAATTTCAAACACGTAATTTCCCGTACCCTACATATATCGTCTCCGTAGTAACTAGAGCCCCTCTGTAAGTTGCCCACTTCTGTACAACATGTATCACCCAATCGAAGTATGTGCGATGAAGAATAATTGGCAGCAGCCTCGCTTGTACACGTACTTTCGCCCCGTTATATTATGTCAGTCGGAACAAATCCACTGACAGAAAGCGACTACGCGGCGCAACAGAATATAAATATAAATCTTGGTAAACTGTGGTCCAGTGCTCTGGTCTTGCGATACCATTTGGGCGAGGCTTTAGCCGGCTGGCGATGCGAGTCAAAATAGTTTTACGACTGCACGAGTGGTAAAAGCCTCGACGAGGAACGGCAAAGGTGGTACAAACGTTAGATCGCTTCCCTGTTGCCGAATTGACGACTGGTTTGGGAAGAACTCGAAGACTCGCCACCGCGACGCGGCTGCCACGAATTGCCCTTCATAAAGAATAAAGCCACCCTCGTTGTTTTCCTCTTACTTTTGGTTATTCATCCTAACGACGAAGCATTTTTCTACGCCGCCAATAGCAGAAAAGCGTCGCGACGCCAGCTTGAAGTAACGCGTTGCGCCAAAGGGGAAAGGACAAGCTTGAGGGAACGGAGAAATAGTTGTCCACCGTTTCCTATTTTTTTTTCCCCTTTTTTTCTTCAGAGAACACCGGCGGAGATTGAGCCTTTAATGCGTCACGCCTGCGACGAATTGCCTCTTATAAAGCAACGCTTCCCACTGCCACTTTGTCTTTCTCGTTGATTAATCATCCTTCTTTACCACCGAGTATCGTGCTCGCTCTTTATTGCGAGGATTGTCCGATGAGGGCCACTCGTGGAGTGCTATAATATACGGACGGCAGAAAAGCAAGGGTGTGTGTCTCCGCTGTGCGACAACAGCTTTATCTCACCTGGGTATTATCAGAACGATCATAAACCACGGGTACGGACCGAAATCAGTTTTTGTCGTTCGTTGTTTTACTGCAAATTGTATTGTCGTAGAGAAGCCCAAGCCTTTGACGACCAGTCAGTTTGTAATTGCCTTTTGCTTTGAATATGTCAATATTGGACAGGTGACAGGTTTTGTTACGGTGGAGTTTTATGTTCATAGTCGCAAAGTAGGGTTCGTCATATTGGTATGCACTTCTGTTATATTTCTGATCCGAGCAACGAGGAACGGTCGGATTTTTAATAAGTTTAATGGAATTATTAAGTCGGTTGAGTGTCTTCCGTTGAAATCTTCAGTTTTCAGCGTAAACACGTAGGCAGACAGACGAAATTGGAATGTTTTCGCAATTCAGGAATATTTTATACATTGGCAGAAATTCTTATAAAATTTTTTATCACCGCGAACGATTTATGTTTCTACCCCTTCCTATCGATAAACTCGGATACGTCCCCAAATATTAATCGACGAGCACCAGTTGCAATTTTTCCATCTCTTTAAGGACGTACTGTATGCCCTTCCGCAACGAGTATAAGGTGAATACTTTTTCGATAATTAAAATTAGAGTTCCGATTAAAAATCGCAATTTCACGTTAATAAAGACGGAATATGAAAAAAGCGAGGGTTTTAACGGATCTGTCGAACTCTCGCTGTTCACGTTCCATTGGGGAATATGGAAAAAGCAGACACGTATTATTTACGGCCAAATCAAAATGTACACGGTATCCGGATTTATTGTTGCGGTATTTTTTTTTAAATATAATTTTGTTACAGACAAATAAATCTACACGTTATGGCCATTGAATGGAACGGTGGATAGTCTGATAGAATATTCAGATTTTCTTTTTTTTTTCCAAACGAATAGCCATTACGAATACTTGTTAATTCACAAATAATTTCCAACGTTCGTTATCAATAAATACAGTTATCGCGAGGATTTGGTATTTGACACACTGTTGCTTTTTATTTTCTGGCCCGTGCAGTTTTCATTATTTGTAGTTGTTTGTTCCGCATGGGCGTGCAGTTTCAATAAATTGACTATAACGTTCATAAATATTTCGGTTAAAAGTTATACGTTTACAAACCCGAATATTGAGTGTAGATTCTGGCAATCTGTCAAGGGTGCAGTTTATGCTGAACGAAGTTTCATTAGCTGTTCCATTTCATAATTAGGGAAGTTTTACGAACGAAGCAGATATATATATATATATATATATATATTTGGAGCCCGCGCTCGCTCAATTTCGAACCACGAAATCTGATACATCCGAAACGAAACAATTACCCCGTGCAATACCTCTTTCACAGACAAACAGATTACGCAATTGTTCTGCAGAGACGTTTCTCGTGCTAACGAGCGCTTTCATATGTATATCCGAACTAAGCAAGCAACCATTGTGTCACGACACTTTGCGTAAGATAACTGCTCTGTCCTCTTTGTGGGAAAACACGTGCTACCAATTGAAAGCACTTTCTTCTGGAACATTGTCAGCTGTAAATCGTAGTGGATCATGCTACACCTTTGTGAAACATCAAATAAACCTGTGCGCGTGGATGGAGGGGGGAGTATTTTTATAAATATAAATATATAAAGTATGAAGTAGAATATACACGTATTTCAGGCGATTGAATATCTTACATCTCAATACCGACTCGCTAACAAATTGACTCTCCGACTGACCCTGACTGACTGCTGTCCACGAAAGTCTCGCTGCCCTCAGATTCTTCGTGAAAATGCACGAACTGCCCTTTAAGAGATTAAGGGCAGCAAAATATTCGTTTACAGAATTTTCCCGTCCAACTCTCATTCCAAATGCACTTTCCCATGCACCACAGCTTCTTCCTATGCGCGTGGCAAGAAAATTAAAAGCTGCCACTTTGAGACCATAAACGAACCGCAAAAGAGAACACGTTCACCTACGCGATTCATAAGGGATCTCCCAAAAAATATGCAAGGGCATGCCCGGAGTGTAGAACGGACAAAGCCAGAGCGCATCCGTCGCGATTCTAATGAAACACCCATCCAAAAAAAAATGGCTCATTTTCACCCGACACGAGCATAGTTGTTCCGATTTTCTCGATCAATACACGCGAACGCGTTTTACCAGCGGCCATTTTTCGCCTCCCACCCCCCAAAAACAAACCGAAGCCAATACAGAATGAAATGCTAATCCCAGCAACAAAGACATTTATCATCCGACCGGGCGGCATACGGCGGCCGCTAAAACGCCGGTTCACGCACGCCGGAATTAAGCTAAATTAGATCGGGGAAAACAAGGGGATTAGCGAGTCACAAAAATAGCGTCGGGCAACGGCGAGTACCGTACGTGGATCCACCGCTAATTTGTTTTGGTAGGACCGGCTATTAATTCTTAATTAAGCCGGCGCGCAACTCCCGCCCTTCTGGCAGCTCGTACCGGCTGGCTTCACCTCATTGAGAGGCACCACTGATATATATCGAAACTTGGCCAGGCTTCAACTGCAAATGATTGGGACCGGCGAACAGCGTTATAATAGCAATCCTCGCGTCCTGCTCTCGACCCATTTTGGACCGGAGCACGGCTGCCACGATAGAGACGACACGCTCGGACCATTTTGCAGACGATACAAAAAATCCAATAAAATAAAAAAAAAAAAAACAGAATGGAAAAAATTGCGCAACTGGCGATGAGATATATGCCGCGTGCATAGAAACGGACACAAAGAGGGTGGAAGGGAGGTAGGGGAGGGGGAGTTCGAGCGGTTCGTGTAAAAATCGGAGTCGTTGCGCGATTGTACGGCTCTCGAGGAACGTTTGTATTTGGCGTTTTATAGCGGCGGCCTTTCAAAAACGAAAACAAATGTTCACCCACCTACCTCTGCTCGACCCAGTATCCGACCTCCACCCCTTTCCTACGGCGGGCGAGCTATTTTCTGCGCTGGAAATTTTATATTTTCCTCGCTGCAATGCAAATCCGTCGAACGGTATTAACGTAGTACGCGTGTGCAACGCTCCGCCGCGTTTCTTTGGAAATAATCGAGCCTCCGGTTTGCGCAAACTTATATCCGTCTCGTTCGGACCGGATGGAATTTAATGAAATGCAGAAATTCGTAGAGCCAACGGCACAAAGGGACGAAGCAATGCAACGGTATCGATAAACGGAAATACAGTAAACTAACGTAGAAATGATTCAAGCCGAAGATTGTGTAATCGGAACGTTTGGTCCACACAAACATTCTTACGAAACGAAATGGAGACTTAATCCACGTTCATTTAAATCCGTGCCGAGTGAAGGTAAAAAGGTGAAGCAGAAAGGTTACCTAGGGGTAAAGAACAAACAACAATTTGTTCTGGACAAATGGGTAAACGCGAGGAACAACGTGACCGATATTTCATTTCGCAAAAATTGTACGCTCGCCTGAATCATTTCGAACGTTGTTTACGCCGCAAGTCCAGAACACCGTCGGCTTTACCTCGTCCGTTTTACGATAAATAAAGAAACGTACGAAACGTATTCCATCCTGCATGAGCGCGCTTACGTAGTCCCGATAAACAGTTAACCGCCCCGATACGAATTTGGTGCCGATTTTACATGGCACGAAGTCCGACTGAAACAGGCCGGACGCGGAACCGTCGTTTCATTTCGAAATTGCCCGACAACGTCGAAATTGCCGAACAATTTCTATTTTCACGCTTTTACATTACTCCAAATGCCGCGCGTTTATGGGTGCCATTGTTGAAGCAAGAAACACAGCTGGCGCTGTGCGAAAAACAGGAACGGAGAGAGAGTTTTATGCATTTCGACTACTCTTGGATAGTGTCGCCATTGTAATCGAAAACATGCGATTAAAATGACGGGAAAATTCTGTAATCGAAGGCTGAATTCTCGTTGAAATTTTCGTTCAACCTAATGAGATACCATAAATTGCGACAGAGATGTATTGTTCCTACATATCGATTCTATTTGACGAATCTGACGAACGAATGTCGAGATAAATAAAAAGTTCTTACATACGTGCAACAAAACAAGTAACTTGCACTATTGAAAATATCATTCACGTATTAAATCAAATTAAAAGAAACGGAAACGCGAATTGCATATTTCGTGGCACAAATAAAACAGGCGACCACTTTTGACAACTTTTGTACGTTTGTCTTCTGTTTTTCATTGAACCTCTCCACGTATTTTCATAATTTTACATAACACACTTAATGCCGTATTCCCCAAATGCAAATATAATTTCCGTAGTCTGTCATTATTTTATACACGGTATGTCGGTTTTAAGTGTCTAGGCGTAATTATTCCTATAATTGGCATAGATATCACGAAATGCTTCAGGTGAAAGTTTTATGGTACCGCGGGGGACATATCGCGATTGCAATTGTATGACGTTGAAATCACTTTGGACCGTCCTGTAAAGGTCGCATCATAATATTTAAATAGATCCTTACATATTTTACTGCACATTCTTGCACCCAATATTGAGACGTTTCAAAGCATTACCTACATACGTATTTTGCATGTGCTTTTGTTGAGTTGTCAACTTTCATAGTTTACGCGTCGTCCGCAATAACTTATTGTATTCGTACTGTCACTTATCGTTTCCAAAACTATGGTACACATCAATCAACAAACGCCAAACCATTATTCCCATTCTTAACGCGTTTTGGATAAGCGGGTCGCCGTTCATGGTCGAAACGAAAAATGCTGGTGCGCGGACGACGTTGTTAAATTTCCGTGTCAAATCAACGCGCAGTACGGTAATTCGACACTTATCTCGGAGGCAGACGGGCACGGTAGCCTACACACGAGTGGGTGGAAGGGATGGAGCGCAAATTCCGGCATCTAAACATACTCCGTTAAAGAGAAGAACAAGCGTGGAAAGCGGCGGAAGACGGAAGGAAAGCGATGGAAAGTTCTTCTAACGCAATGACGTGTGTCTCGTGTTTCGAGTGACTCACCGTGCGCAGTTCGACCACCGAAAATAGCGAAGTTCACAGTTTATGAGGGAATTTTTTGTCCGCCACGAAATTTCGAACGTTAAAAAGCGAGGGTTGTTGCTAGAAAAACTGAAGCCTCGATAATGTGTTCGAGGTTTATTGAACGTACGAGTGACAAATTTTCGCGGTTTTCATTCGTCCGAATGTGGTTAGTAGGAACACTTTATGTACGCGATCGATGAAAAATGAATGATCGTTTAATGATCGAGAATTGAGAGGCGAGGATTGTCATTCGGCCAGTCGTGGTAGGTTGAGCGTTAACGAAAATATTTTGGCCAACCAAATAGAAAACACTGCGAATTTTGAACCAAGGATAAGACGCGTCTAGACGGTTGAATAGCTGAATAGTAGGCCACCAGCGGGGGCGCTTAAAAATTCCTGTTGTTTTCTCAATTTACTAGAAAGAAATGTGAATCAAAAAAACTAATTTTTTCGTACGGTCTTTTGCATTATATTTTCGAATCGTTTACGTATTAAAGAGGCGTGACTGACGTTACGGTTATCGAATTTCTAGAATATGTGAAAGCTGGTCCGTTCGTTTACCCGAGAATAAGTATGTACAAGGTGTAGACAATATTTTGCATGTCACGACCATCTATTTCTATTCTACATTTTTGGTTTGGTGGAAGTTGATGCAGAAAAGGTGTCGTAAGATTGTTTGTAATTATTAAAAAGTGACGTTAAAAATTGTTATCTTTTTCTGTATTGTTCTTGGCGAGTAGAGAAGAAGTCTGAATCGAACAGAAAGTTTTTCGGCAAGTACGCTTGTTATGCAAACGAGGGTTCAAGCTCCTCGGGCAGTCCTCATGTAATATCGAACATGCTATTATTGTTACACAAGACATATGAATACTATGGGCGTTGTTCAGAGAGATTTCATCTAGCCAAAGGCAGTAGATATGTACGCGGTACGATAGTTAAGCCATTATCAGATTGGTACTCCCATTTCCAGTTCTATTGAAAACCGTTAATTTGTTTTTGAAATTGAAAAATACTTAACTGAGCCTGATCTTTGCACAATGGAAATGAAGAATATAAAGAATGTTATTTCACGTATACGAATTGTAATTATTGAATCAACAATTTTGTACGGTAATTATATTCTGTAAACCTTACTAATTGCATCACAAAGTTACGCGAAACACAACATAGGGTGTATCAACACTTCCACGTGTGACTCTGTATCAAAATATAGATTAAAGGAATAATTTGTTTCATCAATAATGTATAGTATAATGTCTACCTATATCTCAAATATTTGTCATTGTTTCTCTGTACAGCGAAACAAGCCTTTCAATTATAGCTGAGTGAAAGAGAAAAGCACAGTACATATACTATACAAGGTATAAGCGAAAATAATTTTATCAAAATTTATTCATATAAATTCATATGGCTTAACTACATTCAATATTTATATTAACCATCAAGATTGGAAACGCGTTTGTCATTCTTCTTATAATTAATCAGATTTAAATATTTGTATCAATTGAAGGAAATTGTTATGGTACACGTAATCAAGTACATATATGCATAAAAAAAGAGAAATGTATAATTTTGCTTGCCCTCCTTCAAATTTTTCTTTCACTTTCATTAATTCTGGTCTTTTTAACCTTTAGAGCGGCACCGTACAAGTAAGCACTTGCTTGCATACGTATGCGAATTATTCGTTCAAAATGAAGTTTCCATGATAGCAGACATTCCAGCACTGAGGTGTGAGTCTGTCTAAGTGAACGTTATAAATCGGTTTTCACACAATTATACGAAACTTCCCGAAATTCTTCAGATTTCGTTCCCCCTTTCGACCACTTCATGCTATCCGTTCTCATGGCCTACTTGCCATTCGGCTACTAGTGGCACCGTTTGAAAGGCGACCCAGGTGTCCAGATGATCCATGTTTCACCTGAAACCAGGTCGCGTCGATGTTTTCGCCGGCTTTTAATTGTGCGCAGAAATACGAGCCGCGGCGGAAACGCCATTATTTGAGCCCTTGTAACGAAACTCCTTCAGCGGATTGCACTTAAAAGCTCGGCCCGGCTTTCCTAAGCCTATCTTTCTAGCTCTGCTCGCCTCAAGACACGATCTCAAAATGGTCCCACCGACCGAAATTCCGTCGTAACGAGTCTTTCAATAAAGCGACTGCTTTATCCCTTAAAACTTTTAACGACCTCGCGAACGTAAACTTTGCTTAGATTTAACTTTTACGGACCAACTCCGGCCCACCCACTATACCACCCTCCACCCCGTCGACTCTCCCTTTTCCCGGTTAACAGGGCTGGAAAGACAATCAGCGTGCGTAACGATTCGTTAATTCGACGATTATTTCTGATTCGCGTTTAGCGAGCACTCGCAAGTTCGCCGAATATAAATTGCCGGCCGGCGAGTTGCTCGAGATCTCGCTCAATTTATCGAGTTGCCTACAGATTGCAGCTTGTTTGTTTTGCTTCAGCTCGTTAAAAGGGGCGAGGAACGAACTGTTAATAGGGATTTCACGATTGTTCATGTTTTACTACGCCGTTCTCGCGATTCGTCTTCTTAATTTGCTTTCGGGTAGGCGCGTGATAAATGGTATGATTACGGAATCAATCCGTTTCTCGGTGAGCCGTGCATCATTCGGTGACCCCGGCTTGTATCGCGATTAGTTCGTGTGAAAAGTATGAAAGAGTGTAGAGTACGTAATGTTTCGATCGTAAAATAATGATGACAAATATATGCGTGCGAAATATGTTCCTTGTAGTTACTACCAATGTACACTGTTCGACAAATTTCAATTTATAGATTTTAATGGGCTGAATACGAATCTGGAAACCGTTTTTCTTCAGAACGTACCGTTTTTGAAAATGTGAAAAAAACCGCTAAATTTCAACTTTCGAAATATTTTGTGCTTTTGGGGTAACAGTTATTCAGTTTCGACTGATGCCAACGAACAAAATTTCACGAATAAAATGATATAAGTAGTTCTTACATTATAAACGTTTAAATATGTTTAACTAACGATCAAAGTGGAAAGGACACCGAAAATGCATCCATTTTAGCCGCTATTTTTAAATTTATTACAAAAACTAAGGGCTGTGTTAAAAATCAAGACAAACGGAATTACACTTCACGATCCAACTACCGACTTAATTTCACAGTTCAATTTCCG
This sequence comes from Nomada fucata, assembly GCA_948146005.1. Taxonomy (NCBI): domain Eukaryota; kingdom Metazoa; phylum Arthropoda; class Insecta; order Hymenoptera; family Apidae; genus Nomada; species Nomada fucata. The sequence continues at coordinate 15,867,697 of OX411275.1, forward strand.
ATATATTCGTAAAAATGGTATCACGTTATTCCCACGTAAATCGATGGAACACAAACTAAGTAGTAATTCGTTTTTATTTTATTTTCGACTCGTGCCCCTATCATCATTACCGTACCATTCTATAAATTTCGCAACATTTTCCAGCGAATTAGAATCACCCCGCCGTGCAAAGTCTCAAAATTTCCATCCTTGCCCTTCCTTTCGCTCACGGAGAAAGTGAATGAAACGAGCGATACAAAAAGAAGAATCACGGTAAAGCCTGTACAGACATGGACGAAAAGCAGTCGAAAGCCGTGGTGACCCGAGGTTGTAATTACCGTGACGTTCGCGGTCACGTTCCCCCAAAGTGCTTCCGCTCGAAGCGTTTCCGAATCACGGGAAAAGAGGATTTGCCCCGGTTGGTCGGATTTTCCAACCACGTTTTAAACAAAGAGTTGCTCCCGGCAACAGCCTCCGGAAAGATGGTTACGTATGCGTGAATACCATGGACAATGAGCGTATTTAACCAGCATCGTGTACAGCGGTACATTTTGTTTAACTAGGTTCAAGCGATCGATTAACTGTCACGAATCGTATGATTCGATTGACAATCGCATAACTTATTTAATGCAGACAGAGGCGATGAGCGATTCGGCACACTTCTGCTCATAAGTCATAATGAAATTTTATATAAGTTACAGGTAACCCTTTAATAACGCGGTTTTGAAACAGAGGTAATACGCCTCGTATAACGCGCATCGTTTCAATATAACGCGGTTTTGTAGTTTTTCAATTTGGTCTATTTATTTTAAATATGTTTTTAAATGCGTTGTATGTGCTGCGTCGCCAAAGTCACAGAGTGTTTCACGCGATGGGCACAAAATGACGAGCGTAGCAGAATTTTCACCGCAAGTCCATGGGAATAAATTGGATCTGATAGTGGGTTTCGCATAACACGATTTATATAGCGCGGCATTTTTATGGAATAGAACTGGAAAATGAATGGGACCGTTCGTATATTTAGTAGAATACAGTCTTCCTTCGTATTTTATATAATTAGCTACGTGCAATAGTTTGTGCCCTTAGCAAAATCGTTAATAATAATTAAATCTTCTTTTCATGTACGCTGGCGCGCGCCCCACTGCGACAGAGTCAACACAAAGGCCGTTGCTGTCCCTGTGTGATCTGTATCTGCCGCCGAATTTCCACTAACTTCGGAGGTAGTGTGTGTGCGTGAGCGTGTGGAAGCGAGTGCGACGCCTAAACTGGCAGAGCCATTCTGCTAACCGAACGAGCAACATGAATCGTACAAACGCAGAATATGTATTACAAAATGTTTAACCGTAGCGGAAGCAATTCGTTTTCAAATACGTATCCCCACACTCGAAATGGTCGTGAAGTGAAGCGAAGTGAAGTTATCGTGAAGTGAAGTGATCGTGCAAGGATACTAACCCGGCCGTAACATCAGCTGTTGAGCGTTGCCTAGGTCAGGGTTCGCACAATGTTCAGGAGGTTAATTCGTAGACGAATGGGTAAGTTTAACCAGCTTTTCCTAATATTAGTTATGCAAATCGTTCTTCTTAAAACATAATTTATCCACCTGATAACGTACAGATAAAATAAATATTCTTTTCATAAATAATAAAACATTTTATTCATTTCGGATAATGAATAAACGTATCGAACGCCGTTATTACACGACTTATTAGATTATTTCTTATTCATGAATAACGAATAATTCCACATTATTCTTAATTAAAGCGATGTAACATTTTCCGCACGCTTCCCTCGGTACCCTCGATGCCCCCATCACGACCGACTACAGCTGATCGGTTCGTACCTGCACGCGCGCTCTCATTGGCCAGTGTTTTTCGTTAATAACTCAAAAACGAAATTAGAAACAACATTTTGGTAAAGGAAAATGTTGTTCAGAATCACCCCAGCTAGACCCGTTTCCCGATGTTCTCTGGGTTTTCGGCCACCCTGTATATATCATTTCCATAATTTGTATTGCATAACCAACATTTTTTAAAACTGTTAAACTGTCCTATGATTTTGAACGGGGTTGTAGGTACAAATGTAACCATAAAGTGTGTCAAATATTTATGACAAATAATACAAGACAGGAGTAATCTCTTTATAAAGTATGCGAATAATATGTAAATAGGAAAAAGGTAAATCTTTTGGAGTAATTATTCGTATCATAGCAGATATGAAGGAATCCTTGGAAAATGATTCGGATTGTTATTTAATGACGGTAACATTTGAAAGTATGCAAGGCTGCGTGAAAAGGGTATAAAAAATTTATAAAAGAGATTCAACTGTTTCACAAGTATAGAAATGAAAATGTCGTGCAACACATTTTACGCAATATGGACCAATTGTGAATCAGATATATCGGTGTCATTTTGAAACTCATCATAACTTGATACTGACTTTTATAACCTTGAGTTATCTACCGCTAGATAAGTAACACATGTAATCAAACATCGTAAAGGCATATACATACAGAAAATAAAAATTTCGCTAGTTTAGTAAACGCTAGTTTGCCAAACAGCTACGCTTGAATAAGAAACAATCAACAGACTTCGGAAAGATTTCATAGATAGTAATTACCTTATAATTATTTTAAACACATGTACATATTCCTCTACCAAACGGAGAATTATTAAGAAAATAATAGAATAATCTATAATCTACTTGAAATTAATCTTACCCCCTATCCAGCCATATGCACGTATTGTACAACTAAAGTCAATTATGCACCTTGCAATACTTGATACAAATTTAAGCTTAATAAAATAAACGATAATCAGCATCATTACAGCAGAACATTTTCTACGAGGATGTTCTAAAGGCATTTTAAACGACACCGTGGCGGTGTCGTTTTCTCAATAGAAAATTAGTCGCCGGTAATAATTCCTGAGACGGTTAATTCCCATTTTTCATCGTATCGACGCACGCCGTACTGCGGCGGCATGCTGGGAACTTTATTTACCCGGTAATAAATTTAAGCGACGCCGATCTTTGATCGGCACCATTTTCTCGTCAGCTTGATAGACAGCTTCGATTGAGTTAGGTGGGCGTGTATCAGGACTATTGTCACGTCGATATTGCGACGAAAACGGATCCCAACGCCGACGCACGACCATTGTTTTAAACATTTTTCTGTTGGCTGTTTCGCCGAATAGCCGATTATTCCGATAGATAAAGGGACGGGACGAACTGGATGAGCCTGATAAAGCAAATGATTTACGCAGAACAGACTGAACCGGCCCTACAGTCCATTTTCACGCCTGTACGAAACTAACTACGCGGGAACTGGAATTTATGGGCCGATAGATATCACGCTACTGCGTCGTTTCTTAGCAGCCAAGTCAATTTCGGTGAAAAGTATGTTAAATGATGGAACTGTGAGTGATTCTACTCACCGTCGTGCTAGGAACACGTGTTCCACCGAATTGAATACCGTAAAGGTTACCATGACCGTCGATTACTTACCTGCAACAGAAAATGTTAACAATTAAAATTATTTGGTGCACTAGCAATACATACGTGTTGGGCAGTTCGATTCTGTAGGATACAAAAACAAATTTGTTATAAAACGAATTTTGGTTTAGGAAACCTATTCTACTTTCTGTTGCCACCGTTTCTGCTGATTTGTAGAACATCAAACGTTACTACGTATTCGTCTATATTTTCCTTGAAATTGCGCATCGAAAAATCAACGAATTTAATATTTGCTTCTGCGATTCGTACTCCGCAGAAAGTCTTAAGTGGCTTTCTCGTTAATTAAGGAATTCGAACCATATTTCTTGCGGTATTTCGTAGAAGTGGCCTGATAATTATACAATAATTGCCAAAAGTGGACAGGCTGAAAATAACAAGTGAGGAGCACGAAAATTGGAACCGTTGGACTATGCATACAAGTTTAAACACAGGAATGTACCAACAAATTCAGCAGAACCGGTTTGCAGTGTATGCGAAAAGGATTCCGCTTCTCGCAGAATACCACAGAAATTGTTTGAACAATTTACCGAAAGCAATTAATCGCAACAACAAAAAATAAGTAGCATTTGGCGTATTCCATCGGCAATAAAGAATTACGAATTTTCGCAAACATGCGTCGAAGCTCAGATTAAAGATATCCTGATACTGTTAACGAAAGTGATAGAATTAATCTCTTTGAATGGTCGATGCAATTTAGTTGCATAAAGCAACCAAAATGCAGCCTATGTTCGTTAGCAACGGCTTTTAGGCTAACAACGCAGTGCCTTTGGCTCCCCGTACGAATCACAAGAATTTAGGTGACCCACAAGATGATCCTGGAAATTTCCAGTATCTACTTACTTGCTACTTAAAATAGAAATAAGTGCGCTGGTCAATAGTAGCTGCATCAAAGTATGAAAATAGAAATGAGTACCTACACACAGTCGTAACAAGCCATAGCGTAAGAGCTGCTGAACACTGTGGCATCATTTTTCCCCATTAATAAAGAATAATATTAATTTCGCTGCGAGTAACTCATCAAGTATTACCCTATAACATAGAAGTGATTGCATTTCCTATTGACCTCCGTGGAATCCTCCTCCTTTCACACTATCAAGTCTTCCTATTTAACACGTTCAATATATCTTTAGATTAATCGAGTTCACCATAACAACATAGCCCTCTCCCCCAAGGTTCTTTTCCTCGTGATACGAAGTGTTATGCGCATTTCAATTACCGTCACGCGATGAATCGTTGCGCAGGAACCGGCCGGAGAATCTTTTTAATTAACAAATCCCATCGTGAAACTAACACCGCTGGCATCTCCCGAGCATCGCGCTCTTCGTTTCGAACGAACGAGTAGAAAGAGACGGCGGAAACAATAACAGCGAGAAAGTGAGAAAATTAAGAGGGCGCGGTAGGAGGAGGTTCACGAATCGTGAAGAATCGCACGTCCCGGGGAAAAGCAAAGGGATGAATTAGAGCAGCGGAGGACTCGCCACGCAAGGTATATATACATACACGTGTACATATATGTATGTAAATGAATGCATATATACATTTTCATAGAGCGATCTCTCTGAAAGAGGAACGCCGAGCAACTTCGCGTTCTCCATCCTTTTGTTACGTAGCTGTTGAAAGTTCCAGGGCGGTCCAGCCTCACGCAGGGCTGGGGCTGCTCCCCTTCCATGGACAGAACACGCTAACGTCGTACTGGAAGGGGGGAGGGGAACACGAGGTATTAAAAACTATTAGCACACGTTTCTTTTCCTCAGAATTCATTCAGAAGTTAGAGAAAAAAATACAACTCGTCAAGAACTCATTCGTGACTCCGGTTAGAACCCCGAGTGTATAATCATAGAACGGAACATATAATCGGTGCACGACTCCAACACATAGAACTCTAATAACTCAATCAATCCCTTCGAGAACTCTAAACTTACAAAGAGATTGCAGGTTCAATTATTATCCTTGATCGGGCGTCACCTAACGCTCGAAGCAGTTATTTATTTGTTTAATTAACTCCCCGTCCCTGCAATGAACTTGACTACAAAGCTGCGCTCTACTTCAATATATTTTAATGGCGTTGACAAGCACGACATTGGACCGTTAGAATTAAATCTGACCGGTCATTCGTTCGCGCACACCATTGACAAAAGGCTTTTATTAAGCTCTTGCAACGATATTTTCGAATAAAGTTTCGCCGCCCCCCCCCCTGCTCCCCAACCCGCAAACCCCCCTTCGTTCTACTCCTTTATCCCTGCGCGATTTTCTGAAGAATTATTAAATGCACAAAGCGGAGACTTCGTCGGTCTATAGTCAACTTCGGAACAATTAATAATAGAGCTCGACGAGTTATTTTTCCCTCTGGTCCACGTGCATGGCCCTCTGCGTCGAGTTTACGCAAAGTTTAACAGGTGAATCGGCTTCGCAACCACCACCACCATCGACCACCGCCACATCACCACCTTTCCCTCTATTCGCTTGTCTTTACCTCTCTTCACCTCTCTTCGTCCACGGTGGTCCCATAGTTAAATCGTTCGCGTCGGAGGTGATGATTAACCCGAAGTGAACAACCGCCCAATAACATGCTAATGCGATCGGGTAGCCAGATCAGGCAGAGGCGGAGGAGGCGGCTAGCAAAAGGACACAGAAAGCCGGAGAATCAAAGGTGAAATTTAATGCAGCTCTCGTCAGGATCGCTTTCCCTCTCGAAATTGTCAATTATTTATTAATCTCACAGGAAATTCCTTCCGTTCATTTGATCGGCACACGATAATTTCAACGTATGGTCGTGAGTTCGTGCTCATCGGTTGGATATTTTATACATCAGGTGTGCAAATACATTTGCGGCACTCGAGACTAGCCGGCTGCATGTTTATTTTAAATTGAAATCGTTTACACGCTGTATCTGGTTTATTAATTGCCCAGCCATTAGTAAGTCGATTTTACTAACGACACTGTTACACGAAAATGACTAAACTGTATTTTGTTTTTGTCTTTTTTTTTTGTAAATAATCATCGAATCTACAAAAGTGAGGCCAGGAATTAATTTGCACGCCTAATAGGACGCAGATATTAAAACTCGTTGAATCACACGGGTACGCGAACGCGTAATTATAACGTGCAATTGAACGGCCGCGAAAATAGCGGATCAAAATGTACATTAATTTAGAAATAGAGGACAGTCTGATGAGACGATCATTCATGGTTACAAGCCGGCGAAACTATATATTATTATGCATGACGATGGGACAGGACTGAAAAGTTCGAGCAACGATGTATCATGTACAAAATGTCCGCGCTATCGTTAATCATGATGCATTGGACAGTGTTAATTACTGTTAATGATGATTTCTCATGTTGTTGCCCTTAAGTAAGCCCCTGCCGATATCGACATAAATGAATAAAAATCAGACGGAAGGCTTATCGATGGATCGGAAAACGATTTTAGCTTTTTTCAATCGCTACAATTTTTTTCTCACGAGGTGTGCAAATTAGCTGGTCAATTGATGGACATTCAAGCACATTCGAACTAATCATATAGCAAAAATTTGGGGCAATTCAGGTTTTTTCAATATTTACTAACAGTAGAATTATTGGTATATATTAACAGATTAACAGTAATCGATTCGCCTGAATGTTATGAATCTTATGAACCGATTAAAAAGGAAAGGACATAATAGCCGTACACTTATTCAAACATAAGCTACTGCATAAATAATATATATACATATAAGTCTCAAATAATGATATAGCATTTGTCATTAAAAATACTGTTGTACTGTTGGCATTAAATATAATATATATTTATATGTAGAGCGTACGCAATGCGTTAGCAATTCAAGAAGTGGAAAACAATCAAATAAAGGGGTAGGAAACAATTAGAATTACCTTTAAGACTAGCTTACTTGTAACATAGCGAAAAAATAGGCCGATTTTAATACGGATCAATAGCATGTCTTGTTACGTGTTTGCAGGATATACGACCACGTATGTATGTTCTCTCCCTAACTTATGTTTCGCACATATTCAGACGCTACGCGCTGTAGAAAATGTCAATTTTTTTTAGAATAAGTTATTCGTGGGGATCTCGTTTGTTTCTTTAATGAAAGTATCAGAGATGAAAAAAAAGTTATTTAAACAATTTTTTAGGTAAAGGTAGTTGATAAACTGTTGATTTTTACTCTAATGGAAGAAACTTATCATTCAAACCACAAGAAATTTTTGAATAACTGATGCGACTGAAAAATTTTCATTTTTAACTTTTCTGGCTATGAAAAACGATTACGAGTGACTAAAATTTTGTTGGTTACAACCATTATTAACGACCAAAATTGTATTCGATTATAAATAATTGTCATTGGGCGGCAGAAATTTTTTTCGGTACGAATGATCATGGCCGAAGGCAAACGGTTTTTTTTTGGTTACGAATAACCATTACACACGACGGAAATTTTTTTTTTGGTTAAGCGTGACCAATATCGATGCCCGGAGTTTCGTTTTGGTTACATTAGAGCTAAAATTTTAGCATCGCGTATTTATTAGTTTCGGATATATTGATAAAAAGATTTTCTACATAATTACTCACCCGACCGTTTTCGCTGCGGTAGACGTCGGCATCGAGTGAGAGCGAAATTTTGTTTGTAAACACATCACGAGTACGAAAGACACAGAGTCCCGTTGCACGATCTCTATCTACCCGATTTATAATGCTGTCGCACTTGGTAAATATTTTTTAAACGCGAATGTACATTATGAAGAAAGCTCAAGGAAACGCGGTCGTTGTCGAAGTACGATTTACGATCCATCTTGTCTTCCTTCTACCGGGACGTTTGATGACGCAATTTAAGAGCAGGGCAACCAACGCAACTATGTACCAAAAATAAGAATATAGGGACAGTGCTGCACATCATTAGAATGCACTGATTGGATACGGTCTAGTTCCCGCAAAAAAGAATCAATCAATAAAATAGTTTTTTTCGTGATAAACTAAATGAAATGTGTACAACGAAGTTAATACGAGTAGACGTCTTAAAAATTCCAGTGACAATAAAAATGTATTATTCGACGATTAAATATATAACTAACAGAACGAAATGTTCTAGTGGCGACATTGTTGGTCGGGCGGACCAATCGGCGAATCGGATTTTGAACGCACTTCTTAAAATTAAGGAGAAGGGGCGCCGTTGAAGGAGCAGTAGCCTGGTGGCAAGTGACGTTGATTGAAGTGTTTCCAACGAGGCAACGAATGTATAGATTTTAATGGCTATTTATCGCCATCCGATCGCGCGTAAATACTTCGGATTGCAAATCAATGTCGTCGCGACGGTTTTCTTTTGTTCGCGAGCTCATACGGTATATGCCACCTGGTATACGAATGAAAGGAGAACGGGCGGTCCGTTTTCCAGAAAGCACAGGCCGGACGCCATGATGTACCTTTGACTGTTTGTCCGATTACCGAGAAAAATTAGATTTTCGGAATAATCCAGGTGCATTATTGACTAATGACTGTCGTTTCACGTGCGCTGCTGATTGTTTCAGTCGTGTCGCGAGTGTCTGTGTTTGTGATAATACTTCAAAGTGCAATGGATATCTACGAATGCGGATACTATAACAATGGATACTATTCGACGGACAAGCTACATGGATTATAATCCGACCACCATCTGGATCAGGCGTCTTCGTCAGCGAACGGCAAGTCCCAACATATATGAATAACCTTTGTTCATTACGTACACGCAATCAGCGTCGAAATTTTTTACAATATTGTCGCACGCACAAGATGATTTCGTCCGAAAGTACAAATGCGATACGCGAAATAATTAACCGGCATACGAAACCAGTAGTATTGATCATTAACGTTCGAAACAATCTGGAAGCGCGTTTTTTTTATTCATTTTTATTAATATAAAAAAATTTTCGAATTATTGGTAACTTCCGCAATTTATATCGTGCAATCGGGATTGTTGGATTAGAAAACGCACGGTCTCGTTGAAAATTATATTCTTTGTGTTCTCGTTTAACTCTTTAATTCTTATTTGGTCTCTTATAATGTAAAATACCGGGAACCTTTTGATGTGCACGCGTACCAAACTGAGCATCGACGGGATAAACGCGCACTGTCCATTGCACCCGCCAACAGGTGCACTAATCACGGAGCCTAATTTGAAGATTATTAAAATTGGAGAAAATTGTCGACTAATTTAGGTCCGTAGTTTTAATAACATTGTTTGACCGCGATGCTAATTAGCATTAGTAGCATATAAAAAATGTAGCAAAATATCAGTAAATTTCGGTAGAACTTCGCAAGGCTTAATATTAATACCTCTTACTAGGAAACGGATTTTCCCAAATCGAAACGGTTGTTGTTATGCAAAGATTGTAATTTTTCCTCAAAATACCTATGGAAATCTATGTAAACATATTGTATTTATTCAACTTGATGCTGTACACCACTATAATTGTTCAGTTTCCAATTGTATACTACAAGTTCCATCTATCATTGCATTCTACAATGTATTTTTCAATAAGTTCGTCGTTTACCTGGCCCGTTACAATCGTTTCGCAACTTATGTACTGCATTTACAAGGAGAGGTTGCTACTATTTACTCCTTCTGACTAATGAGTTTTCGTCGGATGGGAAATATTACCCTACTGAAGTTCATAATAATGGGTGCCTATAGTTATTCGTTTAAATGAAATTATTCACTTAGTAGACGGTCTACATTAAATTAGTTTGAAATGAAAATTAGAGCTACGCATTAATTCCTGTGCGATAAAAACATTTGCGAATAGGATCTGCAGTTTGACGAGTAAAGTGCTTGCGTCTTAAAACACGTTATACATTTCCTCCCCAGATTCGCTTCATACTAACGTGACAATTTTCGTATTTACACATGGACTGCTAATTATTATATTCGATTTGCAACAGTCAATCCTATTGTAATTGCCCAAAGCTTTTGAAACATAACGCACGCATGTGAAGAAAGGTTTGCGCAAATGAAACTGACTATTGCACATGGTAATGATAATAATGGCAAGTTCGGGTATTTTCGTGCGAATTCAAAAAAAATTGACATGCCCGAACGCGTACTTGAACAGAATACATATGTATAGCGCATTAGAAAACAAGCACTATGCTCATGCTTCTGCATGTTACAATCTCTTTCTGCATGTTTCAATCTTTTTATGCTTGTTTCAATCTTTTTATGCTTGTTTCAATCTTTTTCTGCATGTTTCAATCTTTTTCTGCAGTCTCCTTTTGGCAACTATTTTATAATATGGAAATTAATGAACAGTTCATTAGTACTACGGAATTTTTGGACCCGCAACTTATTTTATTGAAAAATAGCATACGAATTATCAATAATCATAGACTCCTAAATTTAGTATGACAGTATTTGCCACTCTGCAAAAACTCATTACTCGGAAGGAGAAATTTGTAGGAATCTCTTTTTCCTTGTGGTTTTATTGCATCATGTGATAGAGTCAAACTTTGTTTTTGAGTCGCTTAGCTCTTCGCCTTTATATTCTTACAACGTTTTATTATTATTTTGTGAACCGGTTGCTCTACTGTTTGAATTGTTGTCCCTTTAAAAGAAAATCTCGGTATTTCCACTCACTAGAAAATTTTTCCAGCTATAATGGTAATAATAATACCACCTAATGTTTCTTATTGTACATCACTTATTGTCAGTTCATTAGACAGTACTGGCTATTGGTAAGGGAAACATATTTATATTGGTTGCCTATGACTATAAATTTGAATTGAATTGTTTAGATAATAGAACTCTTACATTAAGTTCGTTTGCATTAACAATCAGAGATAGCATTAATTGCTGCACGAGAACAAAATTTGCAAATAGGAAGTTTTGTTTAACGAGTAAAGTTGTTGCTTCTTAAAGCGAGCTATACATGTTGTGCCCAGGTTCGCTTCATACCAGCGATAGCATGCCAATTTTTTTATTTATACGAGGACTTCCAATTATTATGTATGTCATGGAATTGTCAACCCTATTGTAATTGCGCAGAGCTTTTTTTCGATAAATTACGCTCGCACGCAAAGAAAGCTTTGCGCAAGTAAAATTGACGATTGGACGCTGTAACGAGAACAATTGCAAGTTCTTGTATTTTGGTGTGAATGAGACAAAATTGACACGCTATAAAGCATACTTGAACACAATACGTATGTGCAGTCCGCTTGAAAACAAGCGCTATGCTCATGATAATCTTTTTCTGCAGTCCCCTATTGGCAAATAATTTATAGTAATGAAATTAATATACTGTCCATTACAACGACGGAAATTTAGTACTACAGATTATTTTCGTACAACAAATGTAAATTGGTAACAATCATAGACAACCACTATCTATATCAGTTTAGTGAGGACCTCGGCAAAAACTCATAAAATCTTTCGATTCAGATTAAAAGGAAATTAGCTGCGACCATTTCCACCTAACGCTTGTATTTACTCAGGTGACCCAAATTCCGCTTTTAACTAATATAAATCTCCATGGCCACAACCTCTCGAAATTCTTTTCTTCCTTTGTAATAGAACCAATCGGTCTATTGTTTGAAATGTTATCGCTTTCAAAGAAAATCTCGGTATTCGCAGTAATCAGTCCACTTCGTTGTTAATGTTTCTTATTATACATCACATATCCGGTTTGTCGATACGGCGGGCACGTATATTTTCCATCGTATTGGTCATTCGTCATGATGCACGCAGGTTGTCGCGTTACGTAGAGCAGGTTTCGATTAATTGTCGTTTCGTGTGAAAAAAATGCGATTGAAATTGCATGTACAACAATCGAATACTATTTCACAGCTGTTATCTGTTTTTCGTTCAGAATGCCAAAGTATCTTATAAAGCGTATATGCGCACAGTCTGAAGTTCCTCGTTTGAAAAATAAGTTACAAAATTAAGACTCCAAAAATAGATGAATAGAATGAGCCTTAGTAAACGAAGCTCTGTTAAATATTCGAATGTCCGTCGAGTGCATTCAAAAGCGGTGCTCAGACTCGGTACGCGATCATACTCAGCGATATTTTGAACTTTTGTACATAGGTATGTATGCATTCTCTTTTATTATGAATAGATTGGAGGCAATATGTACATGTATTATCATACGGGCCAAAGGTAAGTGACGTACAGATACTATATTTTTTTTATCCCTAAGCAAAAATACTTTCCGTCATCTATAATTATTATTCGTATCCAAAAAGATTTCCGTCGCCCAGTAACGATTATTTTTAACCGAAATCATTACAACTAAAGCATTGACTGTCATATCGTAACTTTTTCAATTCTGGTTATAACAGTTATGGTGTCTGGAAAATATGTTTTTCACGAGGAATATGACCCCAATATTTTCTATTAATATTCACAAAGTTTTGAAACAAATTAGCCAATTTCCAATCAATTAATTCTGCAAAGAATCGCGGCAAGTAAAGCGAAATTGGGAAGAAATTATAATATAATCGAGGCAACGGTTTGCGGGTAAGGAACCTTATAAACAGCAACGTTGTATCTATCGCTTTTTCAGCGACAAGAGCAAATTAAGTAGCAAGTACCTTGAACAGGTAAAAGGGAAGTTGGAATATCGATAATTTCTATATACTTCAGTGCAGAATAAGCGGTATGTAGATACTTGACATCGCGCTCCAAATCAATCGAAGAAAGTCAAGAATAAAGTAGTAGTTTTGTCCATAATTCAATGATACCTATAATACGTAGACCATCGATGTTTCGTATTCAAATACATACGTATTAAGAATCTATTGCATATGTTTGCAAATGTTCAACTTGACAATTAATATGTCATTGCCGCTGGAAGCATATCGAAGGATAATGACACTTAAATATTAATTTTTAACATTTTTGCTGTAGTAAGGCCCGTAGAGTTGGTGATATATGAGCAATATCGAGATACACGGATTTGAATATGATTATTGTCATTGGTTTTCTTGCATTTAGAAAATCGGTTAATCAGTTAAAAATGGTTAAAGTGTCAATTGCATCGTGGGGCCCGGAAAATGCATTGGGGCAAGTAAATGTGGAATAAAATATTTGTGCCGCACATTATATTAATTTAGTCAATCCTTTTCATCTTACGTTGGTGTCTTGTGCCTTATCATGAACATATCATTTCGATCCAAAACTGTCTGACTCTATTCTTCAAGCATTCCATACCAGATACTAATTACATACGTCGGCTACTCTATTTCTGGGGCAGGAGAACGGATATATACATAGATCGATCGAACCAAGAAAAACTCGAGCGAGAGGGGAAGCAGCGGTTCTCGATTATAATCACCCTTTCACAAAGACCTTCCTGTCTGTTTGCGAAAGGGCCGACGTGGTAAACAACACCCACGAGCACGAGATTGCAATAGGAAAAACACGACGAACACGAAAAGTAGGTCGCTGGAACGAGAGAACTTTTCCTTTCGCCTTCAACCCCGGGCTACGTCGTCCCTTTCTACTTGCAAGGGGAATACACGATTTAGTATTCGCGGAATTTCTAGCGGCAACCAGGATATCGTGCTGCGTTCAGAACGAATTTAGAAGCTGCGGCATCGGGGAAGAGACGCTAACAATGCCACACGTCACACCTCTGTTGTTGCAACTTTAAGAAGGGGATCGGGGCGATGGAATTCGAATAAGCTTTGCAATTTTGCAAACGAGCGTTTTTAAGCGGAATTTTCTTCTTTTTTTATGGGCTTCCTATTGCTCACTTTTTCTTTATAGAGAGTGGAAACGAAATCATGTGCGTGCACAGGAACGAGTAAGTGTAGCTCGGCAAACCATAAGTATCGCGGACTCGGTAGAACGGTTGTGCGCGCGATATCGATCCGCTCCTCGTTTCCGTTTAATATCATCGGTATATACGTGGACGTAAGCGCGGAGTTCATGCAGCCCCCCGTCAGTTATTCGACTTTATGTTGCCACGATGACGATGACAATGGTGATGGCGATGTCGTTGGGAATGTGTTACGAGTCATATTACTACGCTTCCAGTCTGAGCATCCATCAGTGGCTCTACCTACTTCGCGGTCGCTTTATAGATCTGACAAATTGCACTACTGTGAATGTCTCGTGCCCGCTTCCGCCTCTTCCCTCCGCCGTTCAACATCGTGATACCGCGCGTTGCACGCAACACTCAAAGGACTATCGTTAACAGATTACCGTAGACCGGTTAGAAGCATTTTCATCGGTCGGATAACCACGAGAAAGCTTGCGAATTGCGAAACGTATCGGACGGCGCTATTAGCAGACTGGGCCAAACGATATTGTGATACAGGGGGAGTAAATGCTCGGGGGAAATGAAATGGCCACGATAGAGAATGAGGTAATCGGGATGGGAACATAGACGCAGATGCGGGGAAAAGAAAGAAGATAGTGCCGTGAGTTCGACCACGTTCAGACGAGACAGTTCATATCGACACTCTTCTTGGCATGGCTTAAAGAAACTTTGTCACTCACGGGACTTCCGACGGCGTGTGCTCGCAGCCAGAGAAGATGATATCGCAATCTTCGCGGATGCACTAACACGGCGACGTTTTTGCTTAAATTGTACGATTTCACGGCGAACATGAGTCGCATTTGTGATTTCATTAGTTATAGGAGAAAGTAGGGCGAAACGGGATATCAACGTCTTTCGTAAAGTTCCGAGATACGAATGAGGTTTGCACGAGGTGCAAACATTTCGTGTTCGGCCGTAGACACGAGCACGAGTTATTTCTTCATTTACAAAGCTTGACGAATGCACCAGCATTGAAGTTACGATACTGCACCGACGTATCGTCGTTTTTCTGTATCTCACGCTAAAATCGATATATTAAGTGTTTACTTGAATTACCTTCCCTAAACGCAGGTGCGGTTATATCCTACGCGGAACGTCTGATCTGAAGTGCGTCTTAAGCTGTGCTTATCTCTTCGCCACTGGTGTGCGCCAGAAATCTCGCTATCACTTGATCAGACTGTGTGGATTCCCTTGTACAACTTTCTCGATCTTCTATATTCTACGCAATCGATCAAATTCGATTAGTGATAATTAAACGACTTCCTCGACATTGCCCCCCCCGTTTCCCCCACCGTTTTCTTCGTTCACGTCACCGACGGATCGATAATTCTATACAGGCCTCGCGTCGCTTGGACACGATGGTTGTAATACCGTAAAACCGATAACGCGATACAGCCCGGTCGAATATAGTCGCCACGTTTAACTAACTTCTGTCGTAGTCCTAACGCTTACGACGCAATTACTTAACTTCGGGAAACTATTCTATCGGAAAACTGGGATTATATTAGTTTGGTCGGAAATGAATGACTGATTGCAACATGCTCGGATATACCACGCTACAATAGCCGCAATATTCGATTATTTTCACCGGTTCTTGGATTATGAAACACATTAACCGTGTGTACCGCAATTTCGTTTCACGCTTGAAATAACTTGTAACGGGTTTTAAAATTAATTTTGTCAATAACAAATAACGCATTGGTTAGGGTATTAAATATAATATTTTTTAAAAGTGGATAGATAGTATTTCACCGAACTTGAAACACTGCACGGAAATATTGTGAGCATACTTTTATGTTACAAAAAATTTGTACATAAGTATGTAACCATGGAAAGATATTTTTCTTTCGCCAAAAGCAATTATGAATGTACAGCGATAAAAGTTTAAAGCTGCAACAGGAAGAATGAAAGTCCAGCGCAGAATGGAATTAAGGATAAGACAAAATTCTTCGCAACTTTTTTCTAAAATTATACTTTTTACTGATAGTGTCATACTTTTAGTATGCGATTTTCTTTAATCGAGAAATTTTCTACCGTTTTCTACAACGTGAAGCCACTTCTCGTTTTATTCAGGAACTCCATTGTGAAAGCATGATGTTGGTTTTGGTGCAATAAAATTATCAACAAATTTTCGCGTGTCATAGTTTGTAAAGTGCTTGTCGCTTAATGAATGTTTCATCGACCCGGACAAATGGTAGTCTGGGGATGCCAAGTTTAGTGAATAACTCTCTTGAGGTAAAACTTCGTGGTTGAAAGTTTGTGATGGCTATTTTTTGGCTGGTACTATAATATGCGCCCTAACGATCGTATGCAAGGGTACGATGTCCCTACTCTCTTGTTTGAAAAAAGGATGGTTTAGTTAACTGTTCGGTGTAACGTTGTAAAGAAGTTATAAATCGATTTCCATGCTTCCGTGGTGTTTCTTTCTTTATAAAGTTCTTGCAAAATGAAAACATACAAGCATTAAAACTTTCCCTGACGAATTAATAATTCATCGTGTTCTTCACAGATCAAACAAAACACTTTCAGTGAGGGTATCCATTGGTGGATGGTTGCACTGCTTAACATGAAGAATTACATACTTCACAGACTTTGGATACGATTTAACTTTAACTTGCAGCATTTTCCTCCAATTCTGATCATTCCAAAGATACAGCTTAATCACGCTGCATGGAACACTCTGTACATTTCTTTGTGGAATACATTCATCGCGAATTCAGGTCCGAGGAAATAACTGCGAGGGAAAACGATATTACTTCGTTCAAGTAATTCACCTTGCACAGAACACGTCATAGATTGTCCATTTCATGTCTTCGCCCAACTTACTGTACAGTATCGTTCTTTAAAATAATTGACAAAAGTTTCCTCCAAACGAGAGCCCGCGGTCTCGTCGAAATCCGCAAGTTATTTAGGGCACGACATTTCACGTACGACAGTCGTTCTTCGGAAAAATTTATTCGCGAGGCAATGAAACAACGCCTGCAGTCTGGGCAGCGAACTCATCGTTCGATATCGTCGAATCTCGATTCCAATAAAGCTCGCAGCTCCGTTCGGCCCCGTTATCTCAATCTCCTCGCGAAATCTTCGATTATGGACAGACACCACGTTTGCCGGGCCGGCAGCCAAGTCGCGTTCTCATTTCTCAAGTGTTGGACATGCTGTCTCGATCGCGGCTGAAAAAGCTGCCAGATATCGCCCGTGTGCGCTCATACCTGCGGATGCACGGGCACGCGCGCACACATGCCGGCACACACGATACACGCGAACGTGTCGCGCGAGACACGTCGCCAGCTCGAAGAGAAAAAGGATCACTCGAGCGTGTTGGATGTTATTGTCGTTCTCCCTATAAGTGGTGGCACGAAAGAAACGGGGAAAACACGCGAGGCAAGCGGGTAAACGAGCAGGAAGGATCGTCCCTGGCACATGCAGCACGCGACGGCGATACAATTTGGAGCTTTCCACCGGAGGCATGTGACAATATCACAGCTATGTGGTACGTGCTCGGTGTGGCGCACACCGTGTGATGCTCGTGCGATGCTTATACGCCAACCCTCGAGATCAGGACACGGCCTCGCGCCATACCCATCTCTGATACACACGTGCAAGTCAAGGGGAGCGCCTTAAAGCTTCGAGGGGAAACCGATGGCAGCGGTGGAAGCAAAGATGGTCCGAGGTGCAGCGGATAGGCCCGTTTTATCCGCGATCTTCGGTATTTAGATTTGTCGGATTTGTCAGATTTCTGGGACGGTAGTCTTCCTGCACGATCTTTCTTCTCGAGGCTACCGTCGAAACACCTTTGTCTTCGTAGTTTCGTTCGGCTTCTTGCCACCTGGACCTCGCTTTCGTTTTCGTCGAATTCTTTCGCTGCTGATTTGATGAGCCTCCAAGCATTTTGGTGTTACTTAGAGAGGTTATTTCGGATATTGTATATTAATTTTGGCAATGTCGTTCGGCGCTTTTACTCGTTGGTTCTGCTCGGGGTATTCGTTTTCCTTATGTGCAAGAATATCTTTCATATTGACAGCAAATAAGTCACTGTGACTGCGTGAAAAGAGGGATATCGAGATAAAGCCGTTATCTCAGTTTATTGGATAACATTGTTGCACTGTTTGGTGACACTTTTCTTTATTGTAAATCACATTTCGAATCGAGGTTCTATCCAAAGTATAAATCATTTGTAGAATAATAAGCCTCTGATTTATGTGAGATATCTGTTTCTTTCATTCGCACTTTACTCGCTCTTAGCGAAAGTAATATTATTATATTCGTAGTAGAAGTATAGTTGGAAATTGAAATATGCAGTTCTTTTTCCTACCTGCATTTTCCTCGCGCGACTCATTTCAACGAAACAGTTTCTAGGAAAATAATAATAACCAGAAACAGCATATCGAGTATCTTGTAGGTAAATTAAGAACGCTCTAAATTTTCAAGTATATAATAAGTATTACAGTAAAAGTCCAGTGTTTCTCTTCTTAAAGCAGAATATATTTCGACGATAACAATGGTTTATTGCAGGCTCCGTACTTCGGTATTCTTATTACGTCGACAGGAGGAATTTCTGATGTTATTATGGTACAATTCAAGTATATTGATAAGATAACACCGTTAACCGATAAAATGTCAGATTATAAAACATCATGTGCAAGAGGTACGAAGGATATTACTGCCACGGGCTAACTGATAGACGGGAGGTTTTGTGACGTAGGGAATACGCTAATATATTTCTATAACATAGTAGAATAACTAGATAAAAATGCAATGATTTCGTACAAACGCAAATTATTTTGACCCTCTTTTTGCGATGATGGAACACATACTGTTATCAATCATACTCCCGAGTAGAAATGTTTCGGTACTCTTTTAATTACAAATATTCCTGCTCCGGATAAACAATAAAAATAATCTTCTACTACCGTAATTTAATTCTTTATTTGATTTTCCGTTATTGCAATCGATCAAGATTACTTTTCAGTTTGCGAAAAGCAGAAACAAACGTTCGCATACATACATACACCCTTTACAGATAAACTGGCACTGCGTTATTTTTCGTGCAAATATTTTTACGTGGAACTGTTATACTGGAATTCATTTTTAAACTTTTGGAAAAATGTCTCGATATTCTCGATCTTCGACGAGTAGCAAAGTCAATCGCTATTCTTCACATGAAGAATTGCTATGCACCAAGACGCGTATAAGAATTAAGCATCCCCGATTATTCTTTCGACAATTCACAGATAGTTCCGATGCAGCCAGAAAAATGAAAAAATGAATCAACGTTACTTCGCGCTCGCAATCGTACAATACTAATTTATTCAATGATCCGTTGTCACGCGAAGCCGCAAATACAGTTTTCTTCAGTTCCGGACGTCACGAATATTATTCTGGGTAGTTTAAATCAACGATACCACATATCGTACGTTTTTGGTACCACGATAAGCACACGTGTAAGACCGCTAATCGGGGCAAGACCCGTTTCGCGTGATTCAAGAGATAGAACGCGTAATACCTGTACCATCCTTTTAACTCGAGAATGGAAATCCCCCACTTGTCGACAAGTAGAAATTAATTTCGTTGTAGTTTCACAACGCGTGTGAAGCATTCGAATCTAGATAAGGGAACCCTCGCACAACCTTTAGGGTCCTTTAGTGACCCTTTTGTTAAGCGAATTCCTCCCCCGAGCCGTACATATCACTTAACCCTTGCACCTATCGGCCTCCCTACACGCGTTAAACGCCTCTTTGCAGAACTTACGCGCTCGCCGCAGACCACCAACGCTGCTAACACTTCCCGTAATTAACTACTCGTTGCGCCAGTATCTTATTATTCTATGAGCTAGCAAGCACCGCGAGTTCTACACTCACGGTATTGGACATTAAGCAAAATTTACGCGACGACTTAATGCACCGCCCCCGCGTAACCCTTAATCGAACGGGAACGGTAGCATCGAGCGTCGTGTTCGCCTATTAACCATCTCAGAAAATCGAGAACGATCGCCTTTAGTCAGGGCCTTAATGCGAGAAGAAATTTATAAGTAAAAATACAAGAGTCAGTATTGATTATGACAATCATTGCCACCTTTGTCGTAGAAAAGTGTACGTAAATTACAAGTTTAACGTATGCCGTGTATGCCATCAGGGATCAGGGAGAAATGAGAAATCAGATTATATTTCTCGGGAACTCTCGAGAATTCTCGAGAGATTAAACAAAAACTGTGACATTTATATTTTTAGAATAACGTTGGCGCCTTCACGATTGTTGCTTTGGTTCGCGAAGTAATTCGCGAAGTGATCGTCATTTGGAAGTTCTGTCATATTGAATAGTGCAACGAACTCAAAGGCAGTATACCGCATGAAGCTAATTCATTTTCAGTGATTTTTATTTTGATTGAAACATATAAATACTAAAATTCATTTCGCGTCTTTGATAGGTACTAATTATTAATAATATTAATAGAAATTGATGATGGTCGCAAGTAACCAAAAAATGACTCCCGACACCGATAATGGTTATTTGTAACTAAAAGCAATATCCGCCATCAATAATATTTATCTCCTGGCCAAAAGGATTTACCTCGCCGAAAACCATTTCGAGTATCAATAATGGTTATCAATAATCAAACAGATCTGAATCATCTATCATAGTTACTCGTAACCGGAACAGTCAAAGTATCAATATTTTTTAAACAATTAATATTTTCAACAATTTCTGTAAGATCTAACGATGATTGACTTCCACCTAAATCAAAATTTAACTAACTTTTCTCGGCGAAATTTGTTATTTCTGTTATCTCTGGGCACACCT
The DNA here is from genome assembly GCA_948146005.1 of Nomada fucata. NCBI lineage: Eukaryota > Metazoa > Arthropoda > Insecta > Hymenoptera > Apidae > Nomada > Nomada fucata. Next base: position 15,888,775 of record OX411275.1, read on the forward strand.
AACTTTGTTTTTACACAATGCCCTACGTTAATTTTGGAACATATTTTTACCACCGAAATGTGGTGTATGCATTTGTACTAAAGCATGAACGATATTCTCGCGTATGCCGTACCTACATATACATACATACATACATACATATATACATATAAACTTCCAATGTGATCGAATGCATATTATCTGCGTGCTGTAAAACTGCAAACTCTCTCCGCGCTGGCCTTATCGGCCCTAAGACAAATATTTGCCAAGTTAGGTCAGGTATCATGAGCTGAGCTCGTCGAAGGTCTTGGGAATGCGGGACAGAATATACCCGAGCAAAGTTGTTCGAGCGTGAACAAACATTCCCCACGGCGTTTGTTTATTAATAAGAAAATCTATCATCCGGGCGGGTTTCTTAAAAATTAGAGAATTTGAAAAATGCGATCGAAGGCACGGCCCGAGGGGGAAACCTTAATTTTACCGCGCATCGCTCGGGAATCCCCCTGGCCGCAAACGACTGAATGCCCTCAGAATTCCACAGCTCCTTGTGTAAGACACAGATATTTAAAGAATATATAAAATACGTCAACGGTTATAGGAATATCTATTTCTAAGCCAATACAATGGAATGGTTATAATCAGTCCGCTCTAGACGATCGTTTCCCAAAGAGTGTCTCGTCGTTGCATTCGTGCCCGTCAAGAAGGCGCGCCCCCGGTCCCACGACGCAGTACCTTCAAGGGTCTGGTTTACGACCCCCCAATGTTTACGGGCCCCGCTCGCCTATCGGCCTCGTGGCGACATTTTCCAGATGAATATGCGAGGCGCTCCAAAGCCTCGGGTTTTCTTACATTCGGCCATCCTGACTATAAGCCTGTCCTCAGGCTTGCTGTACGTGTAAGGGAGGAAGAACAGAAAACGACATTAGTTTTGCTCTACGATACAATTTCATTTTTCGGTCAGTACTTAGCTTTTTTTTTTTCGTTTCTTTTTTTTCTTTTTCAGCGGCCTGGGGTTTATAGCATCGTCGCAGCGTGATTTCCTTTAGCTGCTACTGAGAGTATATCCTTCTCTCTTCATCCGAGGTCGCTTGCTACCTGAGTTGTCCTTTTCTATCTTCCTTTGTGTAACGAGTTCAGAGTCACAAGCCCTGCTTTGACCTAGTTGCTTCGGGACTTTTACCCCCTTCCTCTTCGGCTACCACCGATTACAAAATCAAGTCCCAGGACCACCGTTTCCGTCACAACCTCGAAATCGTTCCCCGGGTCAACGATACCAAGACCCAGAGCCACTAATTCTATCGACCTTCTTCGATCCCGGGCTACCAACCCGTTCTCGGCTTCGGAATCGTCCACCTAACGAAAACCAGGACCCGGAGTCACCTGCTCCGTCAGCCCTCTTCGTTCCCGGGCCACTAACCCTTTCACGGCTTCGGAATCATCAACCCTCCCAGTTGACGAAACCAGGATCTCAACAGCGCTGCTGTCTGCCTTTTCTCAATTCAGGGCCACCAACCCTTTCACTACCTTGTCATAATTATATAATACTACGGTTCCTGAAACGAGTGAAAATACAACACATGCAAACAACTAGCAACCACGAACAGACAGTATTATGCGATACTTCTGATCAGTGTAACATGCTCGAATCAAAATATATTCCCTACGATGTACCGATATTTTCGTCGTGTAGAGGTCGCGCTCGCGACCCTCTACCGCACACCTGCATCTCACTCATACAGTGGTGATACCATCGTCACCGCTGTCATGAAGAGCACAACAACAAAAATCCACGTCTTGCAAGGATGGCATTGCCCGATCCTTCGCCAAGACGACCAGTCCACGCTATGTGGGGTCGGCGGCAGCCAACTCCCCCACCATAGAGACTCTTGACCGTAGCCATTCGTTGATGGCATATCCATCGCCACTGCAATGAAACTTCGTACCCTTTGTCAGTGAAAAATCCCTGACGACTCTCCCGCCTCAGCAACGCTTCCGTTACAATCGTGACGGTCAACCTTCCACTCTACAACAGGTCACTCTACCTGTTGTCCGTGAATCCAGATCAGTATTACATACTGGCAATCCTATTGCACCCTTGACCTACAACTCATAATACATAAGTAATCATTCTATCAAGGTTACTCGTTTACCACTGCAACCCTGCGCTGCAATTCCTCGACCTCGACCACTGTCTTGGCCCCTTTGACTCCCTCTCGTGCAAATCTTCCACCAAGCACCTCTGCCGACCATTCCTTATCAGTACCACGTTTTCGTACTGCCAAAAACAAGTCCACCGCTGCTTCCCAAGGCTCTCTCCCTCAGGTGTCCTTTGGCACCTCTCTCCTTCGCTGATAATCGCTTCCTAGCCGGCGCTCTCCTTGATATCCACGATTGCCACAAACAAATCGCGAACTTCTGACGGCGGCCATTTTTTTTTCCTCAGTGGTCCTCCCGCGACATTCTGCAATCCCTGGCATGATGTCCCATCTCTCCGCAGGTGTAGCATCTCCTCTCCGATCGCTTCTTTTCTCGCCGCTCGTCGTCGTTCGACGACTTCCCTCCGTCGGAGATGGCACGTGACCGCTCTCCTGAAGCACTGCGGGGAGGCTCCGTATCCTCGTCGTTCGAGCTTCGATTCTACCCCTTCGCGGTATACTCCTCGCGAATGTACCGGTCCCATCGGCGAGACATCCCGAGAAGAAACACATCTTCCCTCACGACTCCCGACGGATAGGCTTCGACGCGACTGCCCGTCCGTTCTGCCTGGTTCACTGCTCACACACACACTCTCTATATAATTTTCCACAGTAGCTTCACGGACACAACCGCGTAAAACAAAAACGTCCAGAATTGTGCCGTAGCCTCACTGTCTCGAAAAGAATAGCGACGAATTCCACACAAGGTCCTCCTTTAATTTCACTTTCAATAATGCACTCGCGTAGCGCAGAAACGTGCAAGATCGTGTCGTAGCCTTACGAAAAGACACGTAGTGAATCTTTATCCCACTTCTGATTTGTAAGACACAGATATTTAAAGAATATATAAAATACGTCAACGGTTATAGGAATATCTATTTCTAAGCCAATACAATGGAATGGTTATAATCAGTCCGCTCTAGACGATCGTTTCCCAAAGAGTGTCTCGTCGTTGCATTCGTGCCCGTCAAGAAGGCGCGCCCCCGGTCCCACGACGCAGTACCTTCAAGGGTCTGGTTTACGACCCCCCAATGTTTACGGGCCCCGCTCGCCTATCGGCCTCGTGGCGACATTTTCCAGATGAATATGCGAGGCGCTCCAAAGCCTCGGGTTTTCTTACACTTGCTCGAGGAATTCCGACCTCCTAATATCGTATTTTACGTTAGCCGGGTGCATATTTTAGAGAAATCTGCATCGCTATAGATGAGAACGATCGTCGAGCAAAGGTGAGAAACACTCGTGCAAGATAACGAAAGAGAAACGGGGATCCAGTGACGGAGAGCGAAATTGGAGGGGTGCCCTTGCCATCTCGCGCACAGCGGAATGTCTACGAGTTATTTTAGGCCCTTGTTCCTTTCTGTTCCGCGAACGCTATTCGCGCGAGGCAGGTTTACGCGACGTAACGAAATAATGAAGAGAAGGGCATGCCAACGTATCGCGTTCCGTGCCTCCTCGTTGCGCCCCTATCCACCCTCGACAATGAAAGAAACACCCCCCTTCGGCCATAGTTTCGCGCGACACCTTCGCTACGGGAGGGGAGTTTACGACGGCAAAAAGAATCTTGGTATTTTCTTGAGTAAAGGATAACGACAGCACGAATTTACGATGAAAACTGCGTCTGCCCGTCGCGTTACGTGATTTTAGGGGCTATTACTGGGAAAGAAACGCATAAATTTTGTTACAGATGACCGGATGGATCGAATTTATGTTACGCCCGAGTTTCATTCTAATGATTTCTATGCTGCTTTTCCTTAGTGCTCGCTGCACTCTTTTATGCCACTGATAAGACGCGGCCGTTGTATTTCGTTTCGCTCATTTTTTTCTTTTTGGATTTTTTGATAAGAGAAGCGTGCAAACATTTATATTTTCGGGCGGCTGTTGAGTCGTGAAAAAGACCAAATTGTATAATGTATAATACATTCCGTTCGTATTCCCACTTTCCAAATAATCTTTATTTGATAAATGCTAAAACTGAATTTGAAGGCAATGTTTTATTGATGGCAATACATAATTCTATCGTTTTGAATGCAATGAATAGCGATTCGGTCAATTCGTATTTTGTCCGATTCGATTCGAGATATTTTAGTCTTCTTCAAATTGCCGTGCAAATCGTGAAACGTGTATTTGGTACAAAATTTGTATCATCAAACATGTGTAAACATATGTAAGATCAAGCTTAATATCCATAGAAAAAGCAACAGCGAACAGGAAGAGAAAAAAAGTGGTACCAATTTGACTTGCTTCGCCATGTAATTGCTCGCGAAAATGAGACGGTTCTAGGCCTTGAGCTTGCCCGATAAACATGATAAGAAAATCAAAACTCACGCTGCCGTGTTAGTTGAATTACGGCAAGCAATATCGCGACAACAGTGAAAATGCAATTTAATGCTCGTTACGGGCCACTTCCCGTCTACACCCGCTACTTTTTTCCATCATCCTGTTATTTGCAAAGGCTGAGAGTAAGATACTTCGCTTAATGGAAAGGCTGTCCCCTGAGTATACGCGATGCGAGTGGTTTCTTCCTCGAGAAAAAGTCAAGTGAATAATAGCTGCTGCAACGGCGTGTTGCGTAAAGTATTTAAATTGGAACACTGTGCTTCAAATTAATTATACGTTTCTTCTTTAAACTATATTCGTGGTGTAATCTGCGTATAATTATTCTTAAATGATAGTAAGGGATACGTTTTATATGACCGAGGACGTCAAACTGGCGCAGCTCTTTTTCTCAATCTGTTCGCTGTTGCTTTTTCTGTGTACATTAAGTTTGACCTTAGAAGTGTTTGTCACAAGAACGTAGATTTCATACTAAATGCATCTTTAAGGTACTCGATGTAACGTGTACTATTTTCTTCGGAATTATTCTAAGATATTGACAAAAGATGTAAGACATTGAATTCTTGGAAATATAATAACACTTAACTACAAATGACGTAAATTTTCCACCTCGCATACATAGCGGCGGAAATAATGATATATTCCTATATGCGTTGATGCAAGCATATTATGGTGAAATATTTTCATGAAATATTATTTATAAAAATTACAGTTTTAATCTAAACTAGGCTAAACTAAAAAAACTACATGAAGCACACTTTTATGCCATTAAACTAATATGAACCTAATATAATTTCGGCCACTGTATATTTATATAAAAATGATTTTACATAATGGATTATTATTTATTTTTGAAGTACCCTTATTTCTGCTCATTTTTTTCAAATAAAAGTGTTTTGTCAGTGTTCCTGTAAGTTAATACCCATTTTACTTCGTGTTCTTCCGAAATTACTTGTCACACTAAGAAAATATATCCGCCTTATCGAAGAAATTGAAGTTACGTTTTAATTATTTCAAGAAAGCAGTATAAATAGAATAGAAATATGATCTTCGACCGAATACATAATCATCCGCTTGAGACCCGAGAAATGTTTAAAATTCGTAGGGAAACAGATTCCAAATAAGACTGCCCGATTTCCAGGTAACAACAAAATTTATTACGTTCCTCCGTATGTTTCCGATTTTCTGTACAGTTGCGAGTTTCCAACTTTCAGACTTCAAAGTCCGAGAAACTATGTATATTCTCATAAATTCTCTTCCCATTCAACGAGCTCCACTGCGAATCTTAACAATTTCTTAGCATTTAGAGAATTCCTGGTATACATTTTCATAAGAATTTTCCCTCTCGCGTAATAAACAGAAAAACAAAGATCCACCGCTGGAGAGAAAAATATTTTCACAATTATGTTATCCCGAGAGGAAGATTTTCTTCCGCTGATTCGATGTTCTTCAATCATGGACACATTTTCTGGATCCAAGAGTGCGCTTTTTGCGAATGCGACATTCTGAGCATTTTTTATAATCTTCGCTATTCGAAATTCACTTAAAGGTGGAATCCGCGATAACTGCTTTAATATCGTGCTGCTCATTTGGCGAGAGAACGAATTAGTAAACCCCCAGCTATTAGTTCTACTTTACCCAGACATTTCTGTACAATCTTGGAGTACAATACAAAACAGACAAAGAATGAAATGAGGAAATGTTGATCGATTCAAAGTACTCGTTCACTTTTTCAAATATTCTATTGCATATAGTATACATAACATACGCGAAATCCTATCCACAAATCCCTTACCTTCGCTAGAAACAATATTATTAATACCAAAATATCCCCGAAATTAATATTAACTTATTTCCTAAAAGACGGAGAACTCCATCACTTGGTGCACGGAGAAATATAAAATGCCATTAAGGAAACGAGTATAGTCGCCCTTCCGACATATCACGGTGCACAAAATTGCACAAAACCAATTGTTCACGAACCCGCAGTGCCCCGTGCAATTTTATTTTGCTTCTAAAATTGTTCCCGTACTCTAATCATTTCTAACGATGCAACTTATCGCTCCATTCTTTCAAGCGGCGCATCGCGCTGCGAGTCCCGACAAACCCAAACGCGTATCGCCGTTTCATTCCGCACGCTCGCCTCCGCAAATACAAGATAGACAGATAGACAGGTACATACAGGTAGAACACAATATCGAACTTACGTGTTTTCCTTCTGATCGCTGTTGCTCGACTGCGACGACGGCGACGGCTGCTGCGTTTGCTGCTTCGAATACGGATGATGGTGGTGCACCACGTTGTTGTTATTGTTGTTATTGTTGTGCATGTGCACTTTGTTCGCATTGCTGTCGGTCGGCGAGCCCGGCGAGATTTTGCCCGCCAGAGCGTTCAACGATTGTAGCATTTTCATTGGAGTCCTTCTGGCGACCGGTTCACGGTGCCTCCTTCCCTCGGCCTCGTTTATTCTTGGGGAAGACAGGATTACACGTCGCTTTCGGTTTGAAGGCGTCAACCCTCAAACTCTACCGTGCGATTGTTAACGAACCAGCGAATCCGGAGGCGCGAACCGAACTTTTTATTAGAAAATACACACTTTCTGCACAAGATACCGCGCCGTATCAAACGATCGCGCTCACGGACACCCCTTACCGATATTATACACGGAAAGCATACCCTGTTAACGAGGTGCGGACGCACTGATATGGACACCAATTCGTCTCTAGAGAATTCTGTTCACTGTTACTGTAGTCTGTTGCGAAGACTCTGCCGACGTTCAGCGTTCGAATCGAGCCTGTCGAATAATCCCAGTTATCGACCGCGTAGTTCCTCGATCTGCTATAAAAACAAAAAAAGTAACAGATCGTTATGTTATTCGAGTTTTACCGGTGGGGTGTGCTACGGAAACAAGTGACTTATGCGTGTGAGTGAAACGACAGGTGATATTCAAGTTTGGTGGAGAATTTGGTAGATGTCTTCAAAACTTTATGGGAAGGGATTCTGGGATAAGTGAAGACTTGGAAAAGTGATTTGCAACTAATCTGGCTAAAACATAGCAAAAAATTACAATTGGCGAAATTGCATACAAGTTTCACTACAAACGTACAATCTAGCCATGGTCTATAAAAAGGATGCTCATATATACAGCGGATAATAGGAATTTGATATATTAGTATCGAAGTTAAGGTTGCCGGTCCGTAAATTGCAGAATATCTTGTCGAGTAAAACGGAGTGGATCGAACACCTCGTTTTCAACAGAAATGTTTTACTCCTTCCTAGCGCATTGAAAATTTTAGTTAGATCTGAAACACTGTAGACCATAGTTTTGGCCAGCTGCAATACTCTACGCTGATGCTACTTCACGATTTCAAGTTCCATTTTACGAATTTTCTATAGGTCAAGGATTTAAAAAGCTATGTTAGAAAATGTAGAAAAACATTCAGGCTTTCTACTGCTTTTACTTTAATTAGCATAGCCCCTACGATCAACTGAAAATTGCTTGGACGTGCAACGGCCAATACATTATTAAATCGGTGCAAAAATTCTACCCCCTTTGTCTAGTATGTACAACGTTTTTTTCCACTGTTGCAGATAACCAATATAAAATATTGATGCTGCGCGATTAAAGATTCAAAGATGACATTCATTACATATTTGGAAGGCAAGATTCATAAAGTAGCTCTATGCAAAAATTTGACACTAGTAACAATTGCGAGCAGTACTATTCATCGATGTAAAAAAAAAAGATCTGCAAGTACTTATTTCACCCTCTTTCATTATATTAATACCATAATCACTTCTTTCGAGATATGTGAAACACTACTTCGTTAAAACACAAAAACAGAAGAAATTTCTCAATTAACATTTGACAAATACGAGTAGAATTTTCGTTACCGCTTAACGGGTTTCGATTCCTATATACAACCATAAGCTACAGCAACATTCACAAGCGTTTATCCCAGCGTATTTACGCGAAACCCTGCCTTTATCCTCAATTATTATATCAAGGCGGAGTTGGCCGTAAAGGTCTTTCAGGGAAGAGGAGCACCTACATATGACCCCAAGATAACGCTTGCAAACTTACGGGTCTACACAGAATAAGCGTGGGACGTCGAAAATCGGAAGAACGCGTACGTGGAACATGTCTTGCACAAAATGGCTCCGTAACGAGTCAATTAAAAGTTCAAGTTTAATTAGAAACTCTGCTCGTATACACGCCGCGAAATAACGTCGGAGTTGCTGGTCGATCGTGATATCCTTTTCGACGTTACATTCCGCTCGCTATTTTCTTCCAAAGTAAGTAGCGCATACGTATCTCGTTTTCTCATCCGACCAGCGACTACGTACATATTATATGCTTATATACTTTTGCCTTTGGTCTCGCTACTTCGACGCTTGGCATATTATACAGTGGATGATTCGATGTTACATAGGGGAAAGGCAGATCGAATGATGGAACTGCGTGCACGAAGGAATTCATTTCCATTGTAGCTTCATGTTTTAGATAATCGCATTCGTAACTTCACGCGGTGCATCTGTCTAGTACTGGAGTTCCGAATCTACGGATGGCGGGTATCATTTTGTTAGATTTTTACTTATTGGGGTCACGGGAAGGGACACCGTGCATCCTCGAGATAGCGAAAACCCTCTCCAGGTAAGAGATAAGGCCATAAATCATACAAGCATTTGAGCACATAAAGGTTCAAGATACGCTATCAGCAGTATACGCCACTTTGATTTTGTCAAGAGACATTTGATTGCGACAACATGGACGACAATTTTAACTATTCCACAATTCGGTACAATACGGTGCAGAAATATTCGACCGACCTATAGCATTCAATTTCTTGACTGATTTCAATGGGGTTGATCGCTTTTTCAGTGCTCTGTTAATTATATAGTAATTTAATTTGTCATGGGCATTTAATTAAAAGATTAGATTACAATTTCGATCAATAAAATTCAACCTTCCATTACTTTGCTTATATGACCGACCGTATTTACTTGTAACGATTGAATTAAAACAAGACTGCACCATTCAATTTCCCGGAGGAACGATTTTCACGAAATCTCCGAAATACTTTCATATATCGTATGTAAAATTTAAAGCCGCTTGATTTAAACGCAGCTTTCCAATTAACGCAAGCCCGAGCAAAGGAGCCGTTCCGCATTTTCCCTCGAATTTATTATAATACCTCTTTAATTTCAAGCGAAGATATATTGTACATTTCGAGACACCCTATATAAAGCTTCTGCTTTTGTCTTTGCTCTCGACGGGGGTCAAGTCACGGAAACGGTATTTACCGGGAGCAAAGGAGTTTGGAAATGGGACAGAGATGAGAGGCTGTGACGTTCTCGTCGCTCGACAATCTGCAGATTCTTCTTCAGGGATTTTCGGTAGCTCGAGTGTCCCTTTGTTTCGAATGGTATCGCGCTTCGCGTTCGAAGACGCCTGGGAAACATCTGGGAAAGCTTCCGGCGTTATTTACCGGGAACACGAAGGAATCGAACGGAACGACGCTGGAGCGTAATGAGCGTACTGGGTGAACAAAAAGCACCCTGCGAGTCCGATTTCGCTCCAACTACGGGAAACTGTGTTTGAAGAGACGTTGCTTAAAACGCTTCACCGTGCTGTTTGCTTTCCGCTTTCACCCGCGATAAATCTAAGTGTCTCGAGTGTTCTGGATATATATAAAGAATCTTCGCACGGAAGCGGAAGTGAAAATTCGAAGCTTTGCCGCGTCAGAAAACCGTTAGATGTGCAACGGTGTTTGAAAAATCCAGCCCTTCGAGGTATGAAAGAGATGGATATTTAACGTCATCGTTTATCGGCGGTAATATTAAATGCTTCGAATGTTTGCGAGTTTAACGATTGCAATTTTATGATCGACATTTTGGGCGTTTGTCGGCAATTCGGCACGGTCTCTTTCTTTTCCTTGTCCCATGTCATACACAGTGCATATATATAGCGAAGTGGCCTCGGACGTTTCGATACTTTTTGCGATTAGCAAATATTACAGGAATTGATCATGTTTTACAAGGCTGGTTCGATGCTTATGGTCGAATTATTTAGTACGTTACAACATATTCTCACTGACATTTCTGCGACAAGTGTGTTAGAATGTTTGCAAATTCTAGTATTCGGGCCATAATTTCTGATAGCTTAGTTTGTAATCATCGCTGCGTCACGTAAGCAATAGTGTAGCAAGATACTTAGAAACGATGAAGTAGCTATTTGTATTTCAGAATTCTATTGCAGATCAAGGTTGAAGTAAAACATACATGCTTTACAACCCGTCCATTATTCCCTCCGTAAGTATTGCAACTAAGCGACGCTTCGAATACATTAGATGTAGAAACTTGAATACATATACACGTACACCAAAATAATTTCTAAGCCGATGAAAATGTTGCAATTCTGGTTCAACCGAAATCAGAATATACTTATACGATATAGCTAATCGTGAGGTTTAAACAGTTCGGCACTTTATTATTACGACCGAATGCAAGAAGTTTTACCAAAATTCGTTTATCTCTCTGTTGAATAAAACTTATGGAAACTCGCAGAAGATCTATCCGGAGAAGAACAGACACCTTTCCAAATAAAGCTCCAACGAAAAGGAAATGATATTTATCATGCCAACGTTACTTATCCCCGCGCATCCAGGAGTTTCGTTCGCACAGAAACATTCGAGACACGGAAAGGGGCGAAGATAGTTTCCAAAAAGGCGAGCGTGGTCGAAGAAAGTGAACCTCGGGCCTGGAGGGTAAAGATAGATGTAACAATTACCGGAACTGCCACCACTGTCAAGTGTCAAAGGGGTCACGTATAATTTAGCACGCGAGCTTCTAGATGCGAAGCCCGTCGAGGCACTTTGGAGGGCAAAAGGGAGAAAGTTGCGCGGCGAAAGAACGAAGAAGGAAGAACAAGGAAAATAGTAACGCCCAAGGGCTGAGAAAAGCGCGGAGGAAAGAGAGCTTTGCTCTCTCTGGTTACCCTCTGCTAACGCTTTTGTCCTTGCCGCCACTCGCTTTCTTCCTTCAGTTCTCCACCCGGCCCCTCTCACACTCTCGCACCCTCTCCCTCTGTCTCTCCTGCTGCATAGGCCCGACGGTTTCACGACGACGAGCTCCTTCTAGCCACTCCGTTCCCACCTCGATTTCCCTCTACCACTGACCACTTCGCGCGTTAAAACGTCAAATTAAAATCTCGAGACCCGTCGGGAACAAAACGATTAGAGATCAACGACAGAAAGAGCAGTTTCCGCGGCACCGATTGTTCGCCACCTACACATATATATACGTATATATCGTTCAACACTCCCTTCTCTCCTCTGTCTCATGCATATATTCCAACCTGTTTCCTCTGCGCCGGTTCCAAGCTTTTGTCGTTGCCCTCAAGCTCCCTCCGTCACCTGGTCGTGGTCCTCTCGCGCTTCCGCGACTGCGTTTAATTCGGCTAGAGCACGGCCAACGGGATACAGCGGCGATGATAGTCGTGAGTGGTAGATACGCGAGCTCGTGATATCAGCGTGAGTTGAAACGAACGGCGAACACGTCGACGCCACCTGAGCACTACGACTGGCGACAAGAGCCGAGCAGCCGGCCATCGTATCTTCGGATAAGCCTTATCTGTGCCCAAAGACCCCACCCTTCGCCCATGGGCCGCATCCCTCAGGAGCGTACCAGCGCGTTTTCACGTTTCAGGCGTGTGCCACCTAGCTTGTACGCTTGCCCGCGTGTAAGCCCGCCCGAGCGCCTCTCCACGGGCATTTAATCTCGACTTCCTTCGTCGCTCGGTTCGCGATCGGCTGCGGCGCTTCCGGTTCCCCCCGTGGATCCGTTTATTCGCAACTGTTCATTTCGCGTCCCTTACTCGCGATGCCCACGAGGGTCTGCGCAGGGCCAGTTCCGCGGACACTTTTGGAATCGGCCGCGGGACCGGGGCGACGGAACGGAACGAAGCGAGTAACTACGACGACATTCTTACGTGTCCTCCGACCGTCATGATGCTTTGCTTGGTGACCAGAGTGCGAGTTCGTGGGCGGACGGCAGCGTCGGCCCTACGACGACGGCACGCCAAGTGTCATCTGCAACGAACGAGCGTTCTTAGTTTTCTGGGGCGGCTTGAGGCGAGGAAGAAAGGTCGTTCGTGTTCCATGCATGCTTCTATAGTCGGAACGGTAATTAGACGGCAATTGGTGCATTGATATAAGCGAGACCGATGCCGTCTCGACGGTTACTGTGTTATCGGTGTCCCGCCTGGATCAGCCTGTTTGCGAAGGCAAGTAATTCGATCTGGATAAGTGGTCGTTCTTTTTCTATTGTATCTTGAACGGCACAGCGGCGAGTGAAACGATATAACTGCACTGGAATTGATTGGGAGACTTTTATGGGGGGGTTATTAATGTGGTCAGCAATTTTGTTCGTTAATCGAAGTTTGAGAGAATTGTTCGTAGGAAAAAACATTTTTGTCCACGTGTTGGATATATGTTCTGTTGGGAATAACTGACGATCTCCTGTAAGAGATTTCGGCTGCGAGCGCCGTAGCTGGGCATCTGGGTTACGTCAGCGCGGGGCCTGATAGCGCACGTACCCATAGGAGACCATAGGCTGAAGGGAAATACGTGAACGAGACCCTTGAAGCCATGGCGCCTGGAAAAACCCCGACAAGGCGTCCTTTTTGGCGTACAGGATGCATCATGGCATTCTTGCATCGATCGTCGAACGTAGAAGTCGCATTGATAAACAACAGAGTACAAACGGAGTAATTATTGTCGAGACCGTGTAAAGATGGCCTGACACATCTTTTACACGCTTCTATATCTTTCTACGCTCCAGTATTGATTTGTATAGCTTTTGGAGATAATAAATAAGTAATTATATTAGAAGCTTTACACCTTCGTTCGGTTTTATGCAAAGTAATTCTTACATATCAGAAGTGGGATAAAGATTCACTACGTGTCTTTTCGTGAGGCTACGGCACAATCCTGGACGTTCTTGTTTTACGCGTTGTGTCCGTGAAGCTGCTGTGGGAAATTAGATAAAGATACACTGCGTGCTTTGCGGTACAGTGGGATCTTTGCGCAAATTTGGACGTTTTACGCGTTTGTGCCAGTGGAGTGTGGTGAAAATGAGTCGTAGTAACGACACGAGAAAGAAACGTGCTCGTGAATATTCGCGGAGTCGCTCAGATGAACGAGCAAGCGAAAATTCCAACGATCGTTCGCATGGGCGTTCGCGAAATCGTACGCGGAGCGATCGGCGGGACAGAGACAGCTTACGGGATCGGTCGCGAGGTGATTCGCGTGACCGTTGGAGAGACCAGTCGCGACGCCAAGGACGGTCGCGTGATTCCTCCGAAAGTTCGAGTGATTGGCGTGATATTGTGAGACGCCTGGAACAGGAAGTGCGGGGATTGCGTAGCAGACCCGCGATGAACGAAAAGTTGGTACCGCGTTTCGACCCAGCGAAGGACGACGCCGACGTAGAGTCGTGGGTGCGCGACGTCGAACGCGTGGCTCGTCGGTATGGATGGACCGACGATGACGTGATGTGTAATATTGCGCGTCAATTGTCGGGGCACGCTCGACGGTTGTATCACGATGAGCAGAGGAACGACCATACGTGGAGCTCCTTCAGAAGGATACTGGTCAAGCATTTTCGGAGACCGATGCCATTTTCTAAGTTGCTGCTTGGAGCGGCCACGTACGACGCACAGCCGGGGCAGAAATTGGGAGATTACTGCTTCGAGAAGCTCGCGAAACTGCGCGCTTTAAGGATTAGCATCCCGGACGAATACCTGCAGGACGCGATACTGGGCGGCATCGGTGATGAAAGTATCGCGCGAACGATACGATCCAACCAGTATCGGGATGTTCAGGAGCTATATGCGGCAATGATGGTGATGGGCGCCATGCCGACGGCAGTTGTGGAGCATCGGAGACCGGTGACGCGGCCGACGGATCGACATCACGGAGCATCGGCGTTGCCAGGAACGTCGAATGTGGAATCGCAGGAAGTGGAGAATCCGGCGACGCACACTGGAAGGCTACAGCGAGCGGGCCTTATTTGTTACAATTGCGACCGAGAGGGACACGTTGGTCGCCAATGCACGCAGCCACGGGTTACCTGCGTAACTTGCAAGCGGGTGGGACACCTTGCCAAGTTTTGCGCTAAGGTACGGGGCTCCGTTAGCGGACCACGGGTGGCATAGTTTCGTCCACGGTACGATGCTACGAAAGGAGGGCCATCTGTTGTAAGTATGGAAATAGAGAATGGAAGCGGGGGCGGACTGCTTGGTAAGTGAGAGATATCCTCACTGTCTATCCCTTAATGAGTGCAAGAGAGAAAATTGTTTTATTTGGCAGAAGCATACACAGGGCACAGGCATGGTGCAGGTATGTTTCCGTGGCGATACCTGAGACATTGTGGTTGACAATGGTCGGCAGGAGAGCACGGTGGGAAGAGGGGAGGTGTCGAAAATAACGTATGAAAAGCGCCAATTAGTGGTACGTAATACAGAAATGTTAGGTGTTCGAAGGGGTGCTGTATCATGGGTGTCGAGGACATCATGAGCTTGATACAGTATCATTCGAAGGACGACATTTGAAAGGTACACAAATTGCGTGGAATAGAGGACGTTATGTTTCCAATGAGACACAGATTGATATTGAGACGGTGATATTTGGATGCTGGATGAATGATTATTTGTTTTACGGAAAAAGTTGCAATTGTTTAAGCCGTTGACTGGGTGAATTCGGTTCTGCCTCTTATGTGAGTGCCTCACGAGAGTGCGAATCATGCCACAATGGATTATTGTTGAAATAATAATGTGGTATTTTCCAGATTGAACTAGATATAGCGGAGATGATGGCGAGAAGAATTTCGCATCATCTGGAATGCGGTTTGGGATGTGAGCACAACGACGAGTAGTTCGTTGTGTCGCCACAGACTGTTGGAAGGGGGTGGGCATAACGGCGAGTAGTTCGTTATGTCGCCGCCCATGGTTAAACGGGTTGTGGGCATTACGGCGAGTAGTCCGTATGTCGTCACAAATCGTTGAATGGAATGTGAGCACAACGGCGAGTAGTTCGTTGTGTCGTCACAGATGGATAAACGGGTTGTGGGCATGACGGCGAGTAGTCCGTATGTCGTCACAAATCGTTGAAAAGGGACGTGAGCACAACGGCGAGCAGTTCGTTGTGTCGTCACAGATTGCTGAAAGGGTTGCAGGCATAACGGCAAGTAGTTCGGTATGTCCTCACCTGTTCGAGAGAAAGCAGTGACCACGACGTGAGATGACCGTCATTGCACCAGAACGAGTCTGCATGCTGATGGCGAAAAGAGAAACGGCGAATTTTGAATCGCCTAGTCATTGGATACGAGCGAGAAAACGGGGAGAGTATTTAGCGTCAGAGCATGTACCGAATTTATGTTAAGATTCTACTGAGAAAATACTGAATCCGATTTGTCGGGCGTCTGTTTTATTCTTTACAGAAAGCAGCGTAACGAGAATGCTCGAGGACGGGCATTTTTGCAGGATGGCCGAGTGTAAGAGATTTCGGCTGCGAGCGCCGTAGCTGGGCATCTGGGTTACGTCAGCGCGGGGCCTGATAGCGCACGTACCCATAGGAGACCATAGGCTGAAGGGAAATACGTGAACGAGACCCTTGAAGCCATGGCGCCTGGAAAAACCCCGACAAGGCGTCCTTTTTGGCGTACAGGATGCATCATGGCATTCTTGCATCGATCGTCGAACGTAGAAGTCGCATTGATAAACAACAGAGTACAAACGGAGTAATTATTGTCGAGACCGTGTAAAGATGGCCTGACACATCTTTTACACGCTTCTATATCTTTCTACGCTCCAGTATTGATTTGTATAGCTTTTGGAGATAATAAATAAGTAATTATATTAGAAGCTTTACACCTTCGTTCGGTTTTATGCAAAGTAATCTTACACTCCGAATTTTATTGTACATATATTATGGAAAGGTACGATTCAGACGCAATAAAATAATTAGGTGTAATCCATTATAGACTTCAGTTGAATACAAATGGAATAATTGTGTCATATTGTTATTTCTTTTCGCGTCAATTTGATCTTCCACGGTATTTGTAAAGATCGGGCCCCTGTGAAATCATCGTGACTTGTTAAAGAAGGGCAGCATTCTCAATGGACACAATGGATATAATATTCTTTTTTTATTTTTAGTGAAATTTTACCTAGCGAGGCAATATTATGATTTATTCCGTTATTCTGATGGCAAATTAACCAATTAAGCAACACAGTTTGTAAACCATTGCGTTGTTTGGAAATTGGAAAATCAAAGTTGATGCTCATACCGTTTAGTTCAAAATACGAAATAACGCAGTTAATTAGGGCGTTAGCGTAATTAATATTTAATAAGATACGCCATGCCTGTTTAAAAATTCATCGAAAATATATTGCACTCGGGTTCTTATGGTTAACACAAAATTCGTAGAATAATATACAGTTAAAAGTAACGAATCGATAGATATTTAAAACTATCACTATTATTTTGTTTTTCTCTTGCTAATCGATGAACGTTTAAACTAAATAATGATTCCTTTGAAAATTTATTGAACGATTCTCCGTAGGAACTATATTTTCTGTAAATGTTCCTTTCACCCTATCTTTGTCGCTTGAACTGCATTCCATATTTCTTGGAAAGATTGGATTTTAGATACACGTACGCGAAATCGATCTGTCCAGTTAACCACAAGCTTACATTCCGCATATATCAACATGGACCGCTGAAGCAAAACGAGTGCAACCTTTTATATTGAACGTCTCATCTTCCTAATCAAATTTTCTACTATTCATCGTGCGTTGTTTCGCGAAGATTCATCGACTTCACGAATAAATCGCATACAGTAAACTGTGCTTTATCTGAAATTACGTTAATCAATATTGTACTCGAAAAGATTATGTACCACCCACTGTTGACTATCCAATTTATACACAGTTAAATCGCCACTCTAACTATATTTGCTGGAACTGTGAAGCTCATAATCCCAATATGTATGAAATGACAATTTCTAACAGTCCTGTATATATTCAATTTTAAATATTCCCTCGATCACGTATCTAAGCGCGACGCATTCGACCTAAAACCGGATGCACGTGAAAGGTGAGGTATGTTTGCGAGTAAACAGTTCTTCACTACTAACACGAGACGACGAGGCAGTGCCACGAAGTAACTTTCTGAGATTAGATAACAGTTGGAACGTTTTGTAACGACAGCTTATACAACGAGCTACGTCCTTGAGACACGGTGAATAGATCCGCTGTTACAGTGGATGAAATTCTATAAAAGACATTTGACGTTTATTGCACGACAAGCGAATGTCGGTGCCCAGCAGCTAGACGATGTTCAAAGTGGACGGTAAAAAAGATGAGCAATTGTGAAACGGACGACGTTCAGACAGGTGTTATGGCACGTAACTTATGTTTTGGCTGCCTTCGATGCGCGAGAATAATGGGACTTCCTTTCGTTAGGGTGGAGAGATGTAATACTCTATTAATAATAGCAAAGAAATGGCAGATGTTTATACAGGTATGATATGTTGATATAGGCAATTCGCATGGTATTCCGTTTAAATGAAAACGGTGAAATATGTCGCGAGAGATTCAAGTTATCGAAAAAATGTTCTGGCAATAGTTGTTTGGTATGAAGGAGGACATTAGGGTGGTATAAATAATTTTTGGGCAGATGTGGTGGTGGAAAAGTCATCAAAGTGTAGAAATTAGTCTCTGTGAACCTCACGTGTTTGATATAGAGGACAGGTAAGGCAAAACACTTCAGTTCCAATTTTACATAGCAAGTATTGAGAAGGGAACATTAGACAATAATATTAATCGCGTTTACGTTATAAGTTTTACAAGCTCTGATTACGTTTACGCGTTTACGTTATAAGTTTTACAAGCTCTGATATAAAATTGTACACTCTATTAAGGTTCCTTTAAAGATTTGTAATATTTGCCGAGCGAGTCGCGCAATCGTTGCAGCTTCTAAAGCAAAATATGGTAGAAGGAACTGGTATTAGACGTTTTACTTCAACTTTCTGTCGCTCTACCTTTCTCGATTTTCGCAAGTAACGATTCTCATGCTACTGCATATTTTTCGCATACATATCGTTTCTCTTGTTGTGTGTGTGAAGTGGTCCTCTACAATATTATATATTACTGTTCCACATAGTGTGTACAACAACCAAAAGGGTTACACAAAGTATCTCAGTCCTCTAGCACAGACACGATGTGTTAGTGCATGATGCATAATGTGTAAATAAATACTGCTCGATTCAACTTATCACTGAACTGTTTGGCAATGATCAAAGAATATTCAACCGTGAGACATACCTCTCGTAGTTCACAAACAATAAAAATCTATGTGTACACCAGTCTTGTCTCGAAGCTGCAAACATTTTCTCGAACAGATATACATGATTACATCCATATACATTCCGAGAAAAACATAGGTACAAGAAGCGTAAGTAATTGTGAAATATAATGTGTAACTCTATTAGTGTAAAGAGTAGGTTTCGCTTCTCTTAGAAGTAACAATACAATCGTTGGTCGGGTATCGTTATTGCATTGCTAAGCATCAGCAGTTGTTTGCCGGCGTGGAACAGCCGTTTGCAACTAGACAAAGAGGTATTGTTCAGTTGAGGGATACATCTAGCTTCGCTGGTACCACCTATTTACACAGCCTAACTCCACATTATATAGGAAACTTCACGCACCTCCTTGCGACGTCGTACTTCTCTCCCGAAAATTGACTTCTAGTTTTGACACGGTTACTTACTGTTTCTGTGTATGTATGTCATTGGCCACCGATAGCGAAAAAGATATTTGCTCCTTAACGATATAGATTACTGGGTTGAATTCTACTTTCCTCGTGCAGCTTTTTGCAACTCTTAATAATGAGAACATTTATAGCACAAATTATTTTTCATCTTACATTTCTGGTTTCTCTATGTATAGCATTCCTGCTACCTCTATTTGTGGCTCAGTAATATTTTACTTTCCATTAACCCATCATTCCATTGATGAGCCCCTTTCACATTCCATAATTTTATAATCAAAGCAATTTCTGAAAGAATACGTCAAGCACCGAAACTCGGTCCCACTTTTACGCTTTTATGAAAATTGTAAAGCTCTATGCCTATTCTCGACGAATTTAACATTTATGCGCAGCCAATTTGTTATTTCTGGAATTAATAACCGCGTCTCAAATTTGATTTTGCAGCTTCGATTCGAACAATCTGACAATTGAATATTCAATGAAACAGTTTGTTACCTCATCAGAAATTGTAGGAGCAAAATAATTTTATCTGACCTCACACTAAATTGTCATGAACGAAATTCAAAACTAACGACAAACTGGCGGATTATCCGCCACTTTTAAAATATACCGTATTTCCAAATTTGGGAATACCTGAACCTCACAGGTAATTCAGACCGCGCTACCGCATGGAACGCAAACTTAATTTGTCAAAATAAACGATGTACACCTTACCCCCACCTACACCGCGAAACACCAAGGAAAGAGACACAACACACAGTCCTTAAATACTGTAGCAAATTTACGCAGCAACAGTACTTGCAACGAATCCATGCAAACGTCTTATATACAATTCGTCTAATAATATACATTTAAGCAATAGTCAAATATACATCTTGTTCAAAACCAAAAATACAGTCCGCCAATAATTTTCATAGAATTGCTTACAAGAAGTTCCGCGTCATTTAATCGTGGCGAAAATAATCGTCGACGCAATCACGCACAACACTCATTATCGTGGCTGGTATCTCAAGATTTCTAGGTTTATGTACATAAATATAAATATATTTCCACAATTGGCATCGCTCCTCAAACACAAGTACAATCATGTAAAAGTAATTCTCTGTTCGTTGCACTTTATTAGCTTACATTCAAAGGACGTTTAGACATTCATTTATCTTTAAAGGCTAGATCAACACTATCCTATATTTTATGCCCAACGAAGAAGTTGCTGGTCAAGCTGCTAGTAGGCACAGGGATAGATATCACTTTGGGAAAATAACACGCAGAATGAATCACACGTTTTGTGATATGCATATAAAAGCAGAGTATGGTCGTTTATCCAACAAATGTGTGTTTCCGTAACAATACTATAATCAATCATCACCATACGCGAGACAAGATACCCAGAGCGACTTAACTTTATCACACTTTCTTTAACAAGTTCTGCTACGGAGAAGTTCAAACTAAGATCAATGAACTGTACCTATTTTCGAAATAGCTCTGACTTCCTCCTAGCTGTACCCTTAGGGGCGAAATAATTTTACGCAGAAAGCAAATTGTTTTATTTCTTTCAAGCAATTTTCTTTTGAATATGACCAACTAACTTTGTCAAAGTATACTAAAGGAGTAGCTTGTACTTCATTTAATTATAGAGATATAATTTCTTGAAAAGTTTGTATCAAACAAATTTTTAATATTTATCATTTTAGTCAGATGCTAAATAGGCATATTCAATCAATTAGTAATTTACTGAATATCTATTTAAACAATTCGAAAAGTATTGTTTAACGTTTATTTTGCATTTTCTTCCTACGCACATTTTCAGAACGCATGCATATTTGAATCGTCGTCCGAAAATAATATTCGTTCGTATTAATCTTTTACGTTGTACAGCTACGGACACAGCATGACTTCATTGCAATATTGCAGTTCATTAAAATCTATTCATAATATTTAGCGAAAGCTTGACGATCCAGCTGGCCATTGTCCATCAACGGACTCCTAAACGAAATAAATTGTATTGCTTCAATTCGGTAGGGTATGACCAAAAAATGAATTAATGAAGAGTATTTTCCACGGTCTGTATTACGTAGAGCAAGTGCATATGATAATTTCAGATATTCGCTATGCTGTTCGCTGTGTTGTTCGCTGTGTTGTCCGCTGTCCAGAAATGAAAAGTCACAAGAACGTCATTAGCATTGCAAATCGTCAAGGGCACTACGGCATCGTTACACTCATTGTCCCGAGTGCAAAATGATTCGCACACGATTCACAGCACTCTGCAAATATGTTCTAAATATGAAACTCCAATTTAACAGATTCCGTATGGGATCGACGCATAGGTAGGCCGATGTGAACCACCCCTATGAAACGGTCGCAGGTTACACCAATGAAGTAAAGTGCAAGAACTGTTCTTATTGTCGGTGGAACAATTTCCGCAATTTGTAAGTAACGTAATAACTGACGAACGGAAGGTTACAAAAGCTGCTGAAAGTACATGATAGTTCACTAGAATTTGAACTTGAACTTGAATTCAGGTATTGCGGCAGACAATGTCTTTAAAAAGCTATTTAATATATTTCATGAATTCTCAATGAATTAAATAACCTTAAGGCAACAAATTTATTGTGCGCGTATTAATGTTTGCTAATCGATTTAATCTTGTTCATAGTGGAATAGAATTCTCAGAGCACAAATTACTATGCCAATAGTCCAGCGCCTAGTATGTGGACTCGAATTAGTCTAATATTAGTCAACATTAGAAGATGATTGAGAAAACTGTTTGACCTACATAAAATTTTTATGTTTTGTTCGACAAACTGATGTCGCTCTAGGGTCACGCTGTTAATAATATAAACTTCGAAAGATGCATGAAAACCATAGAGATCGTACACAGTACTCGAATTATCCCTATCACACACTTCATATTCTATCCCCCATAGGACAATTCGAACCATTCGTGTAACGTAATTAATACACATACAGTGGACACTTGGATTCGTCTGTCAAAATTGATTGTCACGTTGATGTTTCATATTTGTGACAATTGTTGGCAATCCTTTATAAGCGCAATGCGTTGTCATTTTTTACCAGGATTATAGTACTATAGTATTTAGACCCACGCTCGCGCAGATTCGGTACTAGTGTCAGATCTACACATTTTAATCAATATTTCCGTGGTGGAACGTTTACGATGGCAGTGGCCACCGTTTACAAGTACTCCAGTGGTGTGTCACGCGCCTCAGTCAGGGTGATCATAAATACTATAGCGCACCCTTATTTTTCACCCTTTATGTAAATCTGAGCGTTATATATAGAACTTATATACAACTGATTCCCCTTGACTCGTTCATTAGACCGTTTCCCAATGGGTCTGGATGAATATCGTGCGAAAATTGAAAATAATCGTCTGTCTATGTCAATGGTCGTTATTACAAAGTTTTGATTCACAATGGCAAATAGTTCCTTCGATTCAGGGGGACACCTTGAAACGGAAAATCGAACCGCATTTTCAAATAAATATTGACTCCGGCGGCGTTCGAGTATCATTGTAGAAGTGCAAATTGCGATCAGCCCGATGACTGTATCCATGAAAGGTGGTGAGTTTGTCGATGCAATACTAATTACGGGACAGGTTATAAACGAAGCACCGCACGGCCAACCAGCCAACAGCGTTGCACGTTGAATGCCCTCTTTAACGTGGCTACAGGTGCAGCGCGTCATTCATAGGCCCGATATGCACAGTCGTTATTAGCAAAATTGCGTGAGCTAATTGGCTAATTAGTGATTAGGGACGCATACCATGCCAATTCACTTCGACGTGTTGATGTATTACTATTTTCGGCTCGATGCAGACGTGCTATTATATTCGAATGGTAAATAGATTCCCGGGCTATCGTAAAACTAGCCGAACATTTCCGTTTATCATAGAAAAGTCGCAAAGTCATTTGTCGTGATGATCGAACGAAAATTCTTAAGTGAACCTACAGCCAACTGTGAAACATAAAGTACAACAAATTGCATCGTTGGAATGAATCCAGCTTTTTACGAAATTTTCTTATAGAGAGGTATACATAATTAACATATTTTAACGTCTTGCTAAAAATATGGCAGTATTACCTTAACTGTTTTCATGAATTCGTCTCAATGGTTGTCCCTCATCAATTAATACAATTTCAATTAATTTCTATTTCTGCACTTACCGTAACGGATCACATTCGATAGAATTCGTTATTTTAGCACTCAGTTTGCCACCAAATTCCGTTCACGCTTAGACCGTGTGCCCTATCCCACGTAGTTTGCTTATCTCCAATTGTAAGTAAGGCATGTACTTGCCCGCATTAATCAATTACTAATCGCTGATCAAGCACAGTTAGTCGGCGTAAGAAGGAGCTCCACTGAACTGCGTTCGAAACGAATCCCAATCGGCTATACTGATCGAAACTATCCAGTCCAATTAAAGTGACAAACAATTAGTTAATCTGGTCAGTCAGTCAACTGTAAGTTCGAACGAATGATTGCTTCCTATAATTGCAGTGAGCCATGAAACGAGGGACAACATAGAACCACCAAATAATCTGATGCGCGATGTTGCCTTTAGCTGGAGTTCGCCACAGAGCAAACAATGGTTACGCTAACAGAAAGTCCTTGCCAATCTTTATCTTGCTCGGGAAGGTGCAATGATACAACCCGCAATCTTTCGATTTTAAAGACACCCTCTACGTACGATTATTCGTCGCAGTTCAAGCGTTCTAGCTGTCAAGTTCTGCGGGCTAACAATTACCGAAAGTGCCAACGCACGTTGATTCAACGACAACAAAAAAAGTACGGAGAAAAAAAGTAAACGTGTATACATACATTGCGGAACGTTGGGTTACAATAATTCGCGGCCGGCGTTTCATTAGCGGCTGGATTCGTAAGTGATTACAAATCCAAATAAACGTGGTGCACGTGATCATGTAAACCCACGTTCCATTTTAGGGTTTTGCTAATGTATTACTACATATTCCAGTGATACCGCTGTGATCATTCGAATAGCAGACGGCACAATGCTTGAATATAATCCGCGATATCGCGACAGAAAACGAGCGAGCTGCGCACAGCCGCCAGCTAATTCCACAACGAACAGACATATTTGTCGGGTAAATGTCGGAGTCTTGCATTGAAAAACGGCCAATAACGAACGGCAAATTGTTACGCAACCCCGTCTAATTAATTGCAGATTTAATTTGAAAATCCGACTCAAACTGATCGCCGTTGGTGGGGCTGCCATTTCACGCTACACGAACATTACATGGCCGTCCCGATTCTGAGGGTTACTGGTCAATTCTTTTGCGCCGACTGAAAAGCATCCCGATCTAAATTACCATTAACCAGTTTGAGAATTGATCTGCACGCAATTTTCGAAGAAGGTGTTACGATACGATTCAAATTAAGCAGTTTGATCAAACGTCTCTAACGTTTTCCAACTTTCATTGGTACAAAGACAGTAGATCGATATAAATATGTCTGCCAAAGTACTATTTCGCGTTTAACAATCGCATAAATAACTTTAGCTCGGTCATTCTACGACAGACATAATTATGGTCGAGATTCGAATAACCGATCGTGACATCTGGGAAAGTATGCCCGTCGGGGAGAAAATTTAATGACAACGTGGATATAAAAACGATTGCCCAATGAAAGCCTTGGATAGGAACGAGAACTCGGGGGCGTTTATGAGAGCAATAAATCTTACGATACTTTGTTACTACGAATACCGTGCTACGTACAACTAAAAATCGTTCGATCTTTGGTAACAGTGACTGCACGCCTTTTTGTTCAACTACGGTGGAAATAATGGTTCCGCCATGGCAGCGTGGAAGGCAGCCAATGTTGCAAGAATCATGATCATGCAAAAAAGTACATTAAACCCTGCTCAAAACAGAGTCGTAGAAATTTCACCGCTACCTACAGGTTTACTATGTACGATGGGACGTGTATGAAGGAACGCAGCTCTCTGTTATTATACATAGTGATTCAGTTAAATTACTGCATACATAGTGATACTGTTCATTCTGTTTTTTATATTTCTTGTAGTAGCCTTCAGAATATCGATATAAGCACTTGGGGGGGGGGCATACATTTAAATGTAACAACTATAACCGACTAACAACTATAAGACAATAGAAAATATACAATTCAAAGGGAGCATTGAAACGTCGAAATGTTGTCATTTATTCATTGATTTGCATTTGCTGATAAGTTTGGAAGCTGTTTGGGTTAAGCTACTACGGTGATATATCTTTTAAACTAAATTAGAACAAATTGCTTGTGACTAGCCTCTGCGACATCGATAAGAGCAAGGTACGCGGGTCCTCCCTTAGTCGTGACAAACATTAGTCGGAAAGACGTAGTTTTCCGTCCTAAGGGTCAGAACTCATGCTTGGTCGCGATGTCACAGCAAGGTTCGTCCGCACCCCTCCAAACTTAGGACATAAGTACTATTGCAAAGTTTGCGATACTTTAATCGTCATAGAAGATTACTTTACTTTCAAACCGTCAGACTGCGAAGTTACTCCGTTCGCTTAACGGTTCGATTAGTACATTCTTATAGTTATTCTTTAAACTGCTATGTCTCCGTAATAGTTGTATTTGGAAGTGAGAACGGGATTTTAAAACCGAAAATAAATATTGTATTGTCGAGTACAATCGGTCGTATCCTTGAACATCGGAATCCAGCACGATTATCGGAAATTCATTGTGTTTGATTTGCATTTATTTAATCGTACAAATATTGGAAATGCATCCTACATTGCGTACTGCAAATGCATGATGAAAGTTGCAATTTTGTCGAAAGTCCGTGACTAATATTTAAAAAATACACGAACTAATAACAATTCACATTGATGCCAAATGTTATAAATAGAAGAAAATTAAAAAACTTGACTCGCGAAACGGTTACCGAAAAAATGGAATGGAATTATCGCTATTCTGCAATTTTATCGCCATATTTCTTAATAAAGTCAAATTATACTCAACATTTTATGGATTTCAAAGATCCAAATATGTAACAAGCGCTGCAGTTGGAATGTATCTGTCTGCTGTCAACAGCACTTGACATAAACCGTGTTCGCTATAGCGATATCAGCTCATGCGAATTTCTCAGATAAAATTAATTTCTTTAAATGTTTCCCGGGTTAAATTAATCTAATCAGTATTAGCTTATCGCGGAAGGAAGCACTTGCGAAAAACAATTTTTTTCGGTAAATAATTTGGTTCTTGCGACTGTCATAAATTAAAATGTGATCGAACCTTTTCATTTCTTGAACACACTGATAAAATACAGTTTTCTCTCAATGAAATCATTTGTAAAGCTTTGAAGCACTTGAGACGTGCCCGAAATTTTGTTTAAGTTTTCAATATATTTTCTTCTTCTTAACAATCATTCGTGAGGAATTAGGTTAATAATATTCTGGTAGAATGAAACAGATAATTAATGGAGAAATACCATAGAGCTGCAATATACAATCTGTTACAGTGAATAACAGCTTTGGACCTTCTAGTGTAGAAGTTGGGTAATCTATAAAATGAGTTAAATGAATCATTGAATCCAAATCATAAATCTCTGCAGCCCCCTAATTAGAAACGCCATACCGTAAATAAACCTTCTGCTACCAATTGAAACTAAAATATTGCACGGGCTTCAAATCGAATTCCCCGAAAGGCAAGGGTAATTGTCCATAATTCTACAGGACGTTTCAAGGCGCGTATTCCGCCCGACAGTGGTTAAGGCTTATTATAACATTCCAAGATAAAACACGTTAAAATTGAGATATAGTGACTTTTGCAGCATTATCGTGCACAGGGGATTCCAGATTCGTTTCAGATTCGATAGCAGTATCTTAATGACTTGTTATTGAAGATGATGTTAACAAATGGTTAAACCCAAATGTATCATAAAATGAATATAGTCGTGGGGTTTATAAACATTTATTCCTAACCTACCGCGTGCAGTGCTACTGTGCAGGCACTCTATCTCCACGTGAAGCCAATATTCCTACAGTTATATTTATTCCTTATTAAAGGAAATTTGAAACAAGTGCCATGCGTGTAACTGAAACAAAGAAATAATTTCGTGTTACCATTCTAGCCTTATCGTTCTTAAATTTCGCGAAACAAAAAATCGTGCGTCGGTATTGGGAAGTGATTGTTGAAAAGAATATCGTAAGTAAACGAATTTGAAACGACATTATAACTTCGTTATTACATTCCTTTTGCGATCCCGTTGGTTCAAGGTGAAACAAATTACCTGAACTATATAGCGAGTTAAGATCAATAATTAATATTAATACATTTATCAGGATAATTTAAAGTACCCCGAACGGGTTGTCCACGATAATGGGTTTCATTGGTATTATAACTTGTTAATGGAGAGCATTCCTTCGTTAATGAATTTCGTGCCCCTACTGGATTAAATCAGAACTATATTAGAACTATCGCGACGAAGTAATTCATTAATCACGCGATTTAAATCGTCCACTAGCAAACAACTTTTCCTGCCTTCTTTAACGCTCTTTAAGTCCGTAATTCTCCAGCCAACCCCTTGAACATTTCGTATCGAGCGTACCAAGTGTTCGGTGACACGGCAAAAGTCACTTAGCCCGGTAATGAGGCAGAGTTCGTTGATTTTTGCTCGCGTTTAGGTTGCCGCAGTTACGCGAACAAATACCCTTCGAGGGAACACACAAACCACACTTTGTTGCCCGGCAGAAAGAAAGTAAAAGTTTGAGCGCAAAGCTTTGCGTTTTTTTTCCAGTCAATTAATTAAAAGTTTGATTGTGAATAATGAATAAGCATTATCTACGAAATACAGCTGCGTCTTTTACTGGGCCAAACGTGCGAACAGAAGAGGGAAAGGGCTGAATTGTTTGCGACATTAGCACAGGTAGAGGAAGAGGCACAGGTGGTTCTTTAACGTAGAGTATGTCATACAGCTTGACAGAGTACTTTTTTGTAACGAACAGCCGTGAAGAAATGTAACGTAAGAGTGAAACGCTGATCACTGTATCTTTAAGGTGGGCGGTGGTATATCGTTTCCGTTATTCAGCGGATAAGAGCATATTCCATGTTTAAAACTTTAATGCATTTGTTACCCCGCGGCCTTTGTTGGTAATCGGGCTCGCCACCAATATTCCATAGCCTCAGGCATTGCACAGAATAAAACCTGAAATTCTTTAATTTAGATCGTTGACTGTTACAGTGGAAATGAAAGTGAAAGCTTTATAGATTATTCTACTTTAGAGATTAGTTCTACTGTTTCATAGCCAGCACGTCTGAATTTGCGGAGTTATACTACTTAAAACTGGTTTCGTAAAGAGTCTCGGTTACTACAAAAAGCACGACTTATTAGCGTCAAGAATCGGCCGATAATAAATGTAACCTATTAACTGTCTAAAATGGTACATTGCAAAACGTTGCGCATTCCTACTATTACAACTCTGACATCCGTGGTAAATGAAATTTAATATTGTTCGGAGTTCGTTTGAATTTTGTTCCATCTCAGCGAACTAATTACTCGTGAAATTTGTTTCTTACTGATGAAACATTTGCAATTAATAGCCTGCGGTTACATCGATTGTCTACTTGTTGCCATCTTTTGGGACAGCAACAACAAGTGTCTGTGTGTACATGTTTCTAATAAAACTTCGAACGATCTACGTTTATATAACTTCTCCTTAATTCGATACATAAAATATACTGACAAGCATTGGAACATACCATAAACTATTCTGACGGATGTACGCGTTTTTTAATATTTATAGTACGCTTGTGGTTTAATTCCTTCTGACAGTTTCATAAGAAACTTAGTCCACGGGGATGTACATGCAAGTACGTATTATATGGTAATGCTTTGAAGTAACATAACTTGTAAATTGAATGCAAGGTAAGCCAAGCTTCAGCGTCTACTTCGTAATTCTAGTGTCAGAAGATAATAAAGGGGGAACGACGCAGAACAATTCTGACACGGGCTTTAATACGTTTTATTAATCATACGTTTAATATTCTTCTACTGCAAAATGCATGGACAACTGATTATCCAGATATCAATTTCCCGTTAGTAGATAACAAAAACATGTAAACGGCATCATTTATGTTTTATGTTCATTGGTATTAAAATTTTTTGGATTTAAGGGACTTCATTTGCATGTTCCCATATCTGACAATCCAGCACTAATTTTGTATAATGTATACGCCAGAGACGAAAATAAACCTACTTGTTACTATAATACATTATATAATGGATGATATACATGACCTTTTACACGTGGTCACTTCTATATCTTATAAAGGGCTGACTTCAAGGAAACAAAACATAAACGTTAGCATAAAGAATTATTCATGACACGAACAGATGGCTATAAACTGAACTATAAACGTATTACTATATACATATAACCAACAATATGTAACACTTTCTCGTTACTTTATCGAAGTTGAATATTTTTCATAAGCCTGCAATTCTTATATGCAAGTTACTTTCCATTGCCGCATTATTTTCAAACAAAGAAGCTTCCCAGTCCCCGATCGTACCATGATTGCCGACTTATCCCCTGTACTCGAACTTTTCACCGAAAGTGATTGGGACAGAGACGACACAGCGACGAGTGGTAGAGACATTTCAAGAAGTGTTCCGTCGCGGCGCTGGAGCTCCCCAAAAATTGTCTTGTCTGTCCTTGCACGTCTTACGTTAGACGCATTTGCTGGTCGAATTTGAAAAGTTTCAAACAAATCCAATAACACACAGTCTGCACGAGAACGGCTATACGACGTTTGCGAAAGGGGAGGGACAATGGCGCCCCCGCATTGTAAATTCGTCTAGACTAACATATACAGGGGTGAGTCAGCTAACTCGACCACCTGAAATTGTTCGATTTCGATTCGATGTTTGTTATATGCAAAATTGTTTTATACGCAAGTTATATGACACGAATGGTGGCATATGTTACAGAAATTTGTTTGTTCGTTACTTTTATTTATTAACACTGCCAATCCCGTCGAAACGACCGGTTTCAGATTTCTTGCTTTAAAGTTATTAACGTATAGGTATTGTTGCACCAATTTATGATAAATTTTAATACGACAGAAGGACGATTATATATACCACTTTGATGTCCATTCAACCACCTTCGTTTTCGTAATCTGTCTAACGTGTACTGTCTAAATTCTAAATAATACCCAAACCAATCGGTAGTCGATATGCGTACACATACCGTTCGAATCTGCTTTGCAGAACACTGTGAGATAATTTTACATTTCAATATCCCTGGCAGAACCCTGTTCTTTGTGTAAAGTGACGAAAATAGTTTTCATTTCAGACGCTTCAAAAAAACAGGTAATTTGGGGGAATTCGTTTAGAGGTAATAACTAAGTGTCGTTCAGCTTTTACTCCCAAATGTTTACAAGTAATAGTGTTAACATTGCCAAAGACGATTGGCACGCTTCAAACTAAAAAATGCTTATACTTCTATAAATAAACATGTACTAGTCACACTTCGGTATAGAATTGACCAAAATTATAGTTATTATAGAAATGGCAACAGTTTGAAGACGAAGAACCATTAACAGAAGTAATCAATTTTAAACGGTTTTAATAAATTAAAAAATTGAGATATAGAAAAAATCCTACGCTCTATTGCTGAATATTTTATAGACAATATCTCCTTAACTGTTTGACAATATTTCATGATTATCTTGCGTGAATAGTTTCAATATCAGGGTACGAAACCAGCAGGTTCTCGTGATATGCCTGTCAAACGGAACCGGGCCCTTTTCAGCTGCTGATAACCGTCAAAACGAAGTCTGCAATATTCGTGAGAAACCCGGACGGTATGTAATTGTCGTGTAACCAGTCAACTGAAGACCTATTAAATACGTATTCCATACATCTGTTAATGAATTTAGGGTCTTACTATCAAGACAGTTCTGATGATCTAAAATGTGCACCGCATATATTGGTTCCAGCGGTGTACTCGCGTAACGCGTGCCTCCTCGAGAGAATAAAGGATTAAGAAAGTTTATTTTCTTTCCTGTCTTTATCATCTGTTATGTTCAATGAATTCTATCCAACTGTTATTAACGAATACCACTTAATTTTTCAATCAAACTCTTGAACACATTGTTTCCACTCTAAACAAGCGAGATCTCCGGAAATGTAGTCAACGCGACGATACAACAACTTCGTCACGCAAGTGCTAATAATGGTCTATGTTCTGTTCGAGTCCGAGAAAGAACAGGCTTGCAAAGACACGCAGGGACTTTACGCACGACCGAGAGACTCGGATTTGCGTGCTGTTACGTGGCCATTTTCAGGCCTACGTTCGCCAGCTGCAGCTGGCCGAATCGTTCCTATCTGCGTACACGCGTGGCAGCGTCGACACAATGGTGAGATTACAGGTCCACCCTGTCCGCTACATCAAGCACGAAGATGGTCGAGTCGCTGCGTAGATGGATCGAGACATACTGAAAAACCGGCACGTGGTTTTCCACCCCCATAATTCTTAGACATTTCTTTTTGTCCCTGCAATCGAGAATCATGGGAGTTGCACAGTTATATTTCCAGAGCGAAGGGAATCTCACTTTCTGTGTCTATTGTGGCCACTTCGGTGTCGAGTTTGAGTAGACCTTGGTTTAAAGCTTCAGTTTAGTGTTACTCGTATCAGTGGCACGACTTTACGTACGATGTAAATTTAACCCTTCTGTTTTCTTAGCAAAACAGATAATACACCCAAGCTACGTTGGCAAATGCAACAGGTAATGCTAGTATTTACTACTTCTGTCATCAATTGTTGGAAGTTCATCGTAAAACATTGGCCAGTTGATTTTGTATTGGAACAGTTAGAGTTTCCTAATGCAAACGATATAAATTGTAACAACATTGTACGCGAGTTTTCTTACCGTATAAAATATATAGTAGTAGCAAACTTTTAAGATTAAACATTTGAATACAATATTTCGATTACAGTACTTGCGATATAATAATATGTATCCCACTTGTTTAATCAAAGATTTAAACACTTGTTGTTACTTGCACGTAAAAATTAATTAGTTTTGGATCATAGACTTCAGTTGTTCGTTAACTGAGGAGTTCAAATAATTCTTTGTGCGATGGAGAGAATAACACAGTGTAATAATAATAGCCTGGAAGTACAATGTATTCCTACTTTTATGCCGTACAATCATGCTTCGTGCGCAATAACATTACATCACACAAACATTTATTACAATTTACAATTTCAATCAATTTGTCGTATTGCAAATCTGTCCGCGACATTACTGACAACTTCAACATGCCGTCATAGGATAAGACAAGCCCTATCTCTGACCCGCCATTCGATAAATCGACATACTGTATGTACATATGTACCACAGATCGTTTAATCGACGAACGAATTCTCTGGTTGAGTGCTGATGTCTTCCACCCAGTTTCATGTGTGTATTTTGAGGTAGGGATATTTATAGCGGACGTGTTGTAAATTTAATATTTAAACAACTACACCAACTGCAAATAATTCAAAAGCTATATTCTATGTGTGTAGTGTATATTATACTACACATTTTCACTTGGATATTAAGAATAATTCGTATTACATATCCTGCTGCTGACGATGCATTTATTTCATGCCACGACACAGTAGGATATATTCAACTAATCACAAATACAATAATTAGCAACAGAAATGTAAGAAAAGCCGAGGTTTCGGAGCACCTCGGATGTCCATCTAGGGTGAACGAATATGTTCAAAATTGTTTAAAAAACTGAAAATATGGCGTTAAAGTGGCGCGATAATTGATTAATTATTTAAATAAAGGGTGTAATTTGTTATATAGGATATAGATGAAAAGTCAGTGCAAAGTGTTTTTTGCTTGGAACTTATCGTATAGGTAAGCAGTTGCGATTCAACGCAAGGGCCACGCCAGAACGTGGATGGAACCTTTTTTTATAAGAGTGTTCTCGAGATGCGCTTCAGAAAAAGTTTTAACGAGGCTGCCAGAGATTTTTCAGTGGACAAGGAAGGAAGCGAAAGATCTGGTCAAAACAGTCTCTTCCTTAACGCCAGAGGCGACTACTAATGCTGTCCCTTCGAAAGAATTTTGCTTTCAAATGCCGCGTTTCCCGGTTCTAGAATGATATTTTCACTTTTCTCTTGCCTCGTGATTTACCATTACCTTAGCAATCACGTGTGTACAGTTAGTCCCACAAGTATTCGTACCCTCACTGTCAATAAAATAGATTGGTTGAAACCGAGTGATGCGTTTGAGTTTTACCAATAAATTTTGTGCTATATATGAACAAACGTATAAAGCTTATTTAGACGAAATTTTAATCGAACTGAGTGATGAATAATAAAAAATACATGACGTACTTGTAAACGCTTAAATGCGAGAAATTTGTAGTGTAGACGGTGAGGGTACAAATAAATACTTCTGGGACTGACTGTATATCGAACATCGCTAGTATTGTCTAACAAACGAACCATTTTCTTTTTCTACAACAGCATTTTCTACAACGGTTTCAACTAAATGAAACAGTGTTGCGTGTCATCCGATGTACAACAAAAAGTTACAGGGGCAGGTTAACTGAAGTTTTGAAAACCAAACACGTCTTTTTAAATGTCTTATACGCAGTTGGAAATTACAAACATCAAATCCGAAACATCAACACTTGTTTAGACATGAAAAAGGTTCCGTGAACTTTTAAAGAAAAAATTGTTATACTCCCGTAAATAAAGTCAGCATCTACGATATTATCGCATTAATCGGCGGGTGAACCTGTGCGCTCGTCCGTATCGAACGATCGCAAGCTCTCCTAAAAGAACAATCTGACCCGTTTAATTTCACATCGATTTCAAATTGGTACCTTGCCATTCGATCGAACGTTTCATGTTGCACGCCACGTGTGCGCGAAATTACTGTAAGGGAATAGAAATTTTCGATTTTCAATTTTCTCGCACAGGTGCTTCGAAAGCTCGATTAGCTCAAAGGGACAAAGACCAGGATTTGTAGAACGTGACTGGAGTAACCCAATTCGCCCGGCTGATTTCACGCTCAATGGGCGAGGAAAAGCAGTTTTGTCGCGGCTACTCGATATACCGCGCCAGCAATGAAACGTACGACACGCACCGCCGTGACTGGCGTCACCAGGTAAAATTATTTGACGCGTTTTACCTGCGACACGTTCTATCGCGCGGGCGGCCGCCCGCCCGACGGGCGAGACGTGATGCGAAGTGATTGCAGAAACGACAGGTGATAACAATGAATTCGCTTTCGAGCACCCTTACCGCGGGGCTGAGAACAGAGATCGAAAAATAATGAGTTGTCGCGGGCGCAATCTCTGCACGAGCGTGACAATGACACGCTCGTTTACCACCGCTGACAAAAAATCAATTAGGATTGATCCGAAAAACCGTGGAATCGGAAAAAGGTTAATCGAAACTGGAATGCGAATAGTATCTGCCGGGATAAACATTGGGCGCATAGTTGTTTGGGGAGAAAAAATGTAGAACAACCGTTGAAACTGATGGGAAACGAGATTACAACTTTATTTTGCGAACGTTGCGTATTCCCTGTTTACGATAGAAAGTACGGTCGCATGCATCGAGTAAAATAACAAACCGTTCCGAAGGAAACTGTGGCATTATGTAAAACACGAGGCGAGTACATCGGGCGGAATGAAATGAAACAGATGAATACCCCGGAATTTTACTACCTATGATCTTTGTCAGCAGCCGTAAACGTTTTATTGATTCAATCGAGGATTTTTTTTTTTTCGAATGATTAAACTTCTCGAGCGTTTAGAGTTCAAAAGCGGAAAAAAAACTCGTACATTCTGCACTTTGACAAACGCGAAAGTCAATCAGCGTCCGGTTGTGCGCAACGTGAAACGAAACCTTTTTTTTTTTTACATTCCATCGAATGAAATAGGTGTCCGGTTTTATCAATGGCTCAAAAACATGAACTCTTTCCTGTCGGTTATAGTTTAATCAACTATTTAGGAGAAGGGCAAAAAAACATTGCGTAAACTAACAAAAAAATAGCGCTACTTCGATAATTTTCATCGAAATCTATTTTCCTTTTCAACGTCAACGATCAAGAAAAACGTAGGGGGAAAAAATCAAATCGAATGATGAATAAATTGTGTTTGATTGTGCGAGGAGTATGGAAAATACAGATCGATACATTTGTATTGTATGTACGGCTTCATTATGTACGTATATGTTCAGTCCTACAACAATAGCTCGATTCGAACAGAAGAATAGAGGTAGATTAACAAAGCCAATAAAGTGAGCTATTCGTAATTAACGGCAGGTAAAAGTGAAATTACGGTTACTATTAAACGTATGTGAAGATTTTCAAACAAGAAAAAAATCGTTACTCTTACGTTCATTTACTATTTGCTGGCACAGCTCATTAAACAAACCTACCCAGCAAATCCAAAGATCCTGCAGGTCCTGAAGGCGGTTATGTTTAGGTGATGCAAAAAAAAATATATCCGACAAGTGCAGATTAAAGGACCACAAATGTTATGTGATGCTACGAGTGGTCTAAGTTAGCAACTATGGAACATAAGAAATATATGACGTTAATTAGTTTGTCACGGTTCCATTCTGAAGATATTTGCCTTCAAGACGAAACTGCGAAAAATCTGTTTATTATTAGAGACGAATTTTATGAATTATAAAAGTTTATTCATAGTTGCAATTATCGCTATGCTTCATGTCTTTACTTTTTCGAAGCTCGTCGTGCACTGCCCCTTCTGTCCGAGAGTCCAAGGAACTTTTGACAGAGCCGAGTGTCAGGACTGAATGTACGTGCCCGAAAGTTGGCTAAATCGTCTAATCGCGGTGATTCAAACTATCTAACAAATCGACGGCGCTCGTCCATTCTCTGCAAATGATATGAAACCTACGCTGACAGATTTTTCCCCGCATTAATTTAACTGAACTCCCCGGGGCGAAAATTCATAATCCGGCAACTAAATACTAGCCCGTAGTACAAAACAGACTCGAGTGTAGTTGAACAATTAAATTTCGTAACTTATTCTGAATCGCAGTGAAATCAATGCAAATGAAAGAAAGCTACTTATAAACGCGGTATCGTTACTCCGATATCGATTTGTCGGTATAAATTACTTGCGTGAAACATCGTTGCTGTGCACAGGTTACGTCTTCGTTTCATGTATCTACTATTAATGCTGCGGTGGTTTAATCAGCACACTTAGTTCGTGGTGAGCTTGCAAGTGGTGTGCACACGAAGGTAATTTTCTCAAAGGGCTCAATTGTTAGTTTAATCGGACTAATGGAAAACAACCGTTTGGTTCATAGATATACCAGGGGAGCTATGCAATTGAAACCGAAGGGAAGCGGTTCGCAAGAAGCGAACGAAGTTTGTTGCACAGTATTTGCGACGATCAATCAATCTGTCAAATATGCATTCCAATACCTTCTATTCCGACCTCAGGGCGTTTCGAGGAGGAAGGGGTGTAAAATGGTATCCGGGATTCCACAGGGTGGACGTACATTTCTCAATGGTTTGCGGACTTTCGTCCATATTTGCTTCTCGATCGATGAAGAATGACAGGAGCACCGTACTGCTTGAAAATGCCTGGTTTGTAACACGACTCTAACTATAGTACATCTCTATGTGAGTACGACTGTACAGCCCTCAATTGTTCAGTCTATGCGAGACCACTGGGTTTTTCTACAGTCCACCATAAAATCTCTATCAGCGGCCACTTAACATTTACACTCCATGTATATGTCTCTGATCGTTGTACGTCCCGCGAACATTAAGCCGCTGCAGGTTCGCCTGAAGGCAGCACTGAAACTGATGGCAATGCTGAATCGGTTAATTCGCAACACGTGGCCAACGACAATTTGATAGGTGTTTCAGGAGGTCAGGTCACTTATTAATTCGACGGTGAAATTGGGAATCGCCCGATCTGATTCCCCTTAAACGCTACGGTTGAATCTCTACAGATCTTGAATTGTTAATTGTTCCGTTGTGCGTGGTACGCAGGGAAAGCAGTGCGTTGCGTACGCGTGTACAAGCGCGAGCCACGAAGATAGGATCGTAGCGCGTGCCGTAGCGGCGCATTACCTTGATTGCAACGGCAGGAAACGCTAATTCGCTAATGCGTCGCTTCTATACTCGTACACAACCACTTTACTTTCGTGCAGCGAGAGTAAGGCTCGCTTATTGAGAATAGTTTAAGATTACACGTATACTAGCGATTCTCGCCTGCGGTCGTTCTATGTGCATATCTTCGATCGCGCAGTGCCGGATACGTCAACTGTCTATAAGTGGTTAGCTTCTTAATTGGTTGGAAACCGTTGGTTGATAGCGTATCGCGGAACTGGGGAGGAAATGAAGGGTTGAAACTTGGCGTGCAGCGGTGAAGTACAGAATCAGATTGATTAATTTTTACGCGAGTGGTGGCATCGGACATCGTTAGACAAATGTGAATAAAGAGGCTTTGCTTCTAAATAAAATAGAGCCTCTGTATTGTCGAGGTGAGCTTACGTTGAGTCAAGTCATTGCTGTAGGCTGTCAGTATAAGAACAGTAAGGAAATGAAAGGCGACGAAAGGAATACTGGCGTGGAACGAGGGTTGAGAAGAAGTCAACGCTAAAACGCGTAGACCACGTGGCCGTATATGCTAATTAGCTAATGCATCCGTTCCGGACTGCTATACACTTCGGGTTTGCACGGTGCAGGTATGGTCCCCGCTATTGAGGATGGTTTAGGACTGTACACTAGCGATTCAGTGCCGCGGTTGCTCTGTGTGTCATGTTGTCCTGCATTGATCAGTTACTCGAGGATCGAATTAACGACAATACATTTTCTTAATTTAAATAATACCCTTCTTATACGAATAGAAATAATACAGTCTTTCTACGCTATCATTAATTCTTTGTGTTCGACCGCGCTTCAGGTATGTAAATGCAGGGTATGTATTGCCGCTGCATAGTACACTTTGAAATAATTCTGATGACTTTCTATTCTGTGAAGTCACGTCGCCCTGATCGTTTAATTAATATTAACTTACTCCTGTCATGGTTGTAGAATAGTTTCTAAATGTAAGTGGAATGGGTCGGGTAAATATCATAGTATTACGACAGTGTAATAAGAACAATCTTGTTTAAATTTTGTTTAATTCGGAAATAAGTGGAACAGTTTTATCGCTGCAACTTATCCGAATGTTCCGGATTTCGGCACGTAGTTGGGGACTAAGCGACGAATACTGTAAATAGAATGGTTTCCATTATCGAACAAAATTAAATACATATTGAGCAAAATGCAGGTGAATTAATTAGAAATCTGCTGTACTTTCACTCCATTATCGCTTTGATGGATGGACCGCGTGTAAATGAATTGAACACTGTTTAAGGTGTACACAAATGAACCTTAGAAGTTGGCATACGCCTCTAAACATTGTAGTTCCCGAAATATGCAAATTTTTTAATAGTACATGTGCGTATATGCAACTGGCTTCGCAAATACCTACGTTGACGCCACTATTGAATCCCGTAATAGATCAATCGAGTTCCCTTTTCCCACTCAACCCTATACCTATTCATTCGCTTGTTTGCTTAAACAGGCGCAAAATTGCTACACGTTTCATACAATCAAAAACGTTATACATACATGTAGGCGATGATTTCAAGATCCTATTATCGCAAATGAAAATCTCATTGCAGTAAATCATGACTGAAACTTCGATTTCGGTGTAATAATAACAATAATGTAATAGTAATAAAATAAAAACATATTGCAGATGATGTGAACACGTAGATAAGAAGTTATGCATTTTATGTATAACACTGTTCAACACGTATCTGATTTTGTCCCCCCTTCAATAAGCGTTTCACGTAGATTTTACTCTGCTGCACACAAATCTGTAAACCGCTTTTCTCCCGAACGTAGAGTGGTTGAAAAGAATCAATGTTGAAAATTTTCAACTGGAGAACGGTTTTGTACCTTTACGGTGACAGTTATTCCGTTGATCTTGATGCCAATTGATTCTGTGGAGTTTCACGAACAAAATGATACATATAAGTGATTACTAGAGCATAAACATTTAAATATGTTTAAATAAGAATCAAAAGCACATGGAATATATACTCATTTCCTCCGATATTTATCAATTTATTTCAAAAGCTATGGGTAGGAGAAAATCTATCTGCTGATCAACTTTCTTTTCAACTTGATTTTTTCAAAACTATGCGCCCGAGAGTAAAACGGTTTCCAGACTCGTATTCAGCACAGTAAAATCGGTAAGTAACGCATATCGAAATTTACAAAATCGAGAAGCAGTCAAAATTTGTCGACCAGTGTAATGGGAATCCCAGCGGTTATCAATATCTAATGAAAAATGTACGTTTCACGGAGCAGTTTATTTACATACTGCTATACAATAATAATTCTTTATTTATTCATGCACTCGACACGGAACGTCAGTTTTAACCTTTAGTTAAGTATCGTACAAAATGTGCGAAACACACCTACGGCTCACTAGGCGATACCTTCTCTAGATCTATATTACCGAGATGATCTTCGCCGCAAAATTATTCCACCGAGTCCAGTCAGGTGCGCAACGGTGATTACGTATCTCAGGCACGGTGCTCGACCGATACCTATCTCCGTACATGCTGTTACCGTGTACTGTGCGGCATCGTAAACACACATACACAGCTGCTCGCTACGCTAATTTTAACATTCTACGCAACAGATTTACGTCTAGTGGTCGTTTAAATAATTTCAGTAATTTCAGAATTTATATCCATAGCTAGCTACATACGCAATAACTTTGTTATCAATACTGTTCGTGGACATGAATTCTGCGTTTCTGTATTATTTTATAGCTCATCTTACTCTGATTAAAGTGGCAGATATGATGAACAACCTGTGCGTGCCGATTTTTATGAAGAGTTACACGTACAAAAAATGTGGAAATTGTTTATTGGCTGATTCATACACTACCGGCGAAATGTTTGTGATCGGTTCCTTAGTTGCACAAACATTGAATGAATTCTTAACGACTCGTCGATTCGAAATTAATATTGTTGACAACGATAACAATTCACTTTATCTCGATACGTTTCTTAAGCATTCAACTTGGAATTATCAATCGGTCATACAGTTTCTGCATAGCTTGAAATGCCTTGTGGTTCCAAGCTTTTTGCTGGACAGTGTATGTACATACGTGTGTATTGGACATACGTGGAAATAAGACTATATTTGGAAAGTAAATAAAGAGAAGATCGTTTTTTAAAGAAAATAAGGTTTGTCGTAAATGAAATTTGGAAAATAGGGATAATTTGTCGACATTAGAAAGAACAACTGCTATATAGTTGATGTCAATAAACTTCGCTGTTTCGCTCTCCAGGCATTTGCGCGTACCTAAGTGGGTACCAGTCTCGTAGCAACCGTTCAGATGGAACATAAATACTGGAACATTTTAATTGGCGACGGACAATTCATGCAAATCTGTCGGAAACGCTGCCGGGAATCGCTAATACGTTAATACGAAATATACGAACGGTCGACACCGTTAAACCGATTTACATAAATGGAACGATCGTGTCACAAACTAATTCCCCGGTTGACCACTTTATTGCAGCGCATCACGCCGCAAACGATGCGGAAAAATTTTCTTCATTATCGTCCGAATTCTGAACGCAGCTAGCCAGTATGCTGATGCATTCGCGCGGTATCTGGCCAATTATCTGAATGTTGCGCGGGTCTCTTCGATTTCGTATTGCGAACGCGTGTCTGATAAATGATTGAGAAGCTTCAGATGGATTTTTCAATTACGTCACATTGTGCGGGCATCATTTTTCGAACACAATCCGACGCAGCTTTAATGCAAATGAGAATTACAGTTTGTTCATTGAAAATTAACATGCATGGAAAAATGCGAATAACGATTTTAATCAAATAATACCCGGTTCGAATTATCGTCTCTATATTACGATTTTACTAAAAATTACCAGAAGACAATACGAGTGTATCATTTTAAGGCAGAACAGCGCCGCGGTACTTTCTTCTGACTCCAAAGTTTAGTTTGGCAGCACTCGTTGCTTCTCTCTTACTTCCAGCCATCATTATTCCGCACTCAACTTCTTTCGATTTTATTCTTCTTTGTTCCCGCGACATCTTGCCGAATGGTTGTTTATAATGAGCGACAAAATTAGAAAATAAACGAATAATCGAACGAAGATGTTTTCCAACGGATTAAAACAGCCTTTAATTAAAAGTTGCCTAAAGGAGATGGTATTAATAAGATTTAAACACGCTTGGAATTAATTATAGCGCTAAAGATAACACGCAGATATAAAACGCAGAACGAAAGTTATTCCACGAAATTAGCAACTTCGTCGAGAGTGCATGTTGCTTAGCGGGGCGGTAAGTTTGGTAAAGTGTAGTGAAAAATGACATGCTATTTTTCACGTCTAATTCAATTCAAATGCGAAGCCACTCGATCACCGCCGAAAAAATTCAATTTCAATCTGAAAAAACCGCAGCGCCGCCGTACTTCACGGCGACGCTTAAAAGGATGCAAAACAATTCTACAGTTGTCCCGAAGGCTTCAGGCAGAGTTCAGCATGACAGCTCCGTTTTACTTCAATAACGAAGCAAGTTTCAGGATTGCTGCATTTTCACGTTTCGGTCCCCCTAATAGATATATGCATAACGGCGAAACCGCAAATGCTTCAATTATGAAGCAGTGAAATAGTTAGAATCTCCGGTTCCAGGTCTGCCCTCCCCCCGGAAAGCTTCTCCGTGGCGACGCGCTGGTGCCAACTGACGCCAACTTCTCGCGCTAACTTGCAACTGTTGTTTCGTCGAGTTAACCAGCTAACTGTGTAGCAATCTACTCTGCCCTCCCTTTTCTCTTGCCCTGTGCTACCGTCGCGCCTTTCCCTACTGAACCCCGTATCTGTCGCGTCTGCGTCGGCACTTATATATGCCGCAGCATCTGCGGTTGAACGGGCGAATCCTTAACCCCTTGTTCGAGCACAGGCCCAGGACGAGGGGAAGGCTTAAAAGAGATTGCGACTTGTGGCGTGAAACGCTCGAATCCTTGAGGTTCAACATTTTCACGTGTATCGTGGGACCGAAATTCTCGTCACTCGCGTGCATGTTGTTGTGCGTGCAGACTGGGCGGACTGTACAAGTGCATGTGCAATGCATGCGTGTGTAGGGTCGTGAGAAGTCGAACGGGCTTCGAGCGTGCAGTTGCGAGCTAAGAAAGTGGCGGTCGGCCCCTATTGAGCAGTAAATGAACCTTCGTGTACGGCATATAAAGGCGACGCAACTGCACCTCGCCAATCGGCCAACATTTATTACTCGAGACTTTTGGGCAACGCGTGACGACGAATGCGTACAGAGGGAAACTGATGGCGACAGAGGGGCAGCGAGCAATAAACTGGCATAGGCATGGTTCAGAGGGTTCGTCTATTGACGCCAGAAAAGGATTATAGAATTTCGATACGTTACTCGCGCGTAACGTTCCGATTGCCAACTTAGCAGCCCCGAATGGTAGATACAACACTGGAGAACATACAACGGTTTGTGTTCCCATAACTTATTCAACAGAATCAATATTATGTGCAGAGAATTTCGTTTGACGCTTTGCACGGATAAGGTATTTAATTATGAAACGTTTACGTGCCCGTAGCTTTGAACGGACAGGACATTTAATTACGGGACCTTTACGTGCTCGTAGCTAGATGCAAGATTGTCGTTCCAAGTACCTGTTATGCGCACCTGTACATCAAGAATACGCAACAAACCGTACCGCCGCGTTCTTATTGCACATTCGTATTGAATCCAGTCCTATATGCGTAATAATGTTTTCTGATTCATTGATTTTGAATAAATAAAGTAGGTTCGATTATGTACAGGGTGTTTCGTCAAACTCGAGCATCTCAATTTTATCTCGCGGCTTGTTTTCTATCTGCGCGAGAGACGGCGGCGATAAGCCAAACGTGTTAGAGCGAAAAGTGCCGCCCTAATTAAAGTTTAATATCAAGAAGGACCATTAATTTCGTTACCGTTCGAGCATAAGAAAACGAAAATGGATTAATCGACGCTGTATCAATGACTTTCGATCCATTTAACACGAAACTCCCCTTATAACAGAATGATTCATTACGTATTATGATTTGCACATTCGAGCACAAATTATTCATAAACGCCCACGCCAAGGTGAGCGATCTGTGTACGTTGTTCAGCATTCTGGAAGAATTTTTTAGAATGTATTCGAACAATCCCAAAATTGAACGGGCGTCCGGATGAATCGAGAAATTTTGTACATTCTGTATAGTGGCAATATCGTTTGATGGAGGCCCGGTTCCGTTAGCTATGGGCACTCAATGCCTTTATCTCACGCAAAGAGAAACAAAGGTTGACGGACCGAAAGAGGCAGATCAAGGGAGACGGAGAAATATTGTGCCCGTAGTAGCGTCGAGTGATTCCATTGATAATCTACGAAGCACAGTCCGCCCATATAGTACAGATAAGGCTCCCCCATGTGATGCGCGGTGCGTGGCCTGTAAACGCCCCCCTTTCAACGGCAAACACCTTTTATAGCT
This sequence comes from Nomada fucata, assembly GCA_948146005.1. Taxonomy (NCBI): domain Eukaryota; kingdom Metazoa; phylum Arthropoda; class Insecta; order Hymenoptera; family Apidae; genus Nomada; species Nomada fucata. Next base: position 15,932,734 of record OX411275.1, read on the forward strand.
CCATGATAGTTTACTCTCAACGCGATCGCTCGAGAATCCAATTTTGCGTTAATTGACATCATTCCGCATTGAACTTACATGCTTATTGATACACTTTTTATGATCCATGGTTGCAATTGTACGTGCTTCTGGAAATTTTATTTAAAATTCGCGGGGTAATTCATAAACTATATCGGAGTTCATTTTCAGTTGTGAGCTTCTTTGGTTTCTTTCAGACGGCGATACGTATCCATTTTGGGTCTGAATACAGATGCTTCTACTGGAAGCTGTCGTTGGATTCCGGGGTTTAGTACTTTAAGCAAATAACACTTTCCTGCTTTTAAAACTAAACTTTAATCGAAGTCTTACAATTTGAAAACACTTGGACGACGATATTTCTACTATTGGTTTGACACTCTTCTAAATGCGTGACTCTTCCGAAGACGTTTGGAACCGAAAAGGTTCACGGGTCATTTTTAAGGGGTGCGAGGTAGGAAAGATAGGATTTTGGCGCATGACTCGAAGTTTGTGACTGTACCTGATCGAGGGTCGCCATGCGCCGAACTACAGGCAGACAGGAAATAGGAGGTAGGACGTTGCTCATCGTAGTCATTGTGTAATTTTACAGAGTTAAAAATATTTCCTCTCGTAGGGCGGTATCCAATACTATACAATACACGTGTCATTATATAATGAAATAGTTGCGCTTCTTTATTTTCCAATCGTTACTGTTTAATTAGATTCTGTACAGAGTACATAACAAATATTCATTTGTTAGTCTGTATCAGTAATGAAATGGAGTATTATACGGTGATTTATGATGAGTAGCAACAACAAAAATTATGAGTTGTTAAGTCGTGTGAGGATATTCAAAATAATCACAACTGTTGACCCTAATAATTTTATTACTTAGTCACTGATGTAACAGATATATAATAGTAATCGCTGAATATCATTTTGTAATATTCTCACTGAGGATATAGACAGAGGTTTATATTTTCAATTAAATTATTTGGTAACGCTACGACGTAATAATAGTGATATCGAAGCTGAAACACGAATAATGTGCATACGAAGGTTGGCCGGAATCTGCTGTGTGGAAAGGGCTGTTTAGGGAAAGGGCTAAAATTAGTTGTTTTGGGTTACGAATGGCAGTCGCAGCTATCATACACAACCGAACATTTGGGTGTATAAGGTATTAAATTTAATGTCTTCTATGCTTTAGCAGCGCGCGAACACCGGACTAGTAAAATAGATATCAAATTCGTATCATTCTGGCAGCAACCCTCGTCTATTATGAACATTTCCGAATTATTAGCAATTCTTCCACTAACGGTAACCATATTTTACAATATCTCTACTCGTTTCACTTTAGTAGTTAAGTGATGTTTACGGAATTTATTAGATGACAGGAATTGTGTGAATATTTCAATGATTACATTGTATCTTCAAAACGTATATGCAACTGCCCAAATTGTTACGAGAATCTTCGAAGATACGTCTATGTATATATTTAGTTAGCGTAGTACCCTTGTCATATCAGATAAATCAATTTTGTATTACACTTGCATCTTCTTTGATCTCATGAAACTTCGGATCCCACAATATATTATACATATTTGCTCTACACAGTCGTAAGTGAAATCACTAATACTCGAATCGAAGTGTCGATTAGGTATAAGGATAATTGCGTAGGCGTGTATATATTAACCAGGTATGTATTCCGTTTATTAATACTGTGCTGTCTCGACCGTAATCTATACAAGAATGCCTTCCTTTGGCAAAAGCGTTGGTCATGAGGACGCCTACGTCACCATAGAGCTTTTTAACCATTTTAGGGTTCGCCCCGAAAGAAAGCTACGCTAGACAGAGACGGCGTGCATCGGCGAGATGCACATGGCCCGTCTCGACCGTTCCTGTACCTCGAATATTCCAACACAAGACTACGCTATTTCTCCCTGGTCCACACTACGCCTGTACTACTAGTCGATCTGCAATGTAAAATTTCCATTCATTCATACATCGATTCGTCACCAGTTTAAACCTAACGGTAATCTTAAAGAGCATAGAAAACAGGAGACACGGTACTGCAGGCCATCGCTGTTCGCCTTCAGACCAGCCGTGTTCCAGGTAGACAATGTCCTCTAGCTAAAAGCTACGACCTCCCACAATATGTCTATGCTATGAATCGTACCATATGAGGCGTGATTTAAACACGGGTCGTTCGTTTGTATTATTATATAGCCATGCGTTCAGTTCGTCCAACCCTTGTGCGTCAAGTGGTATATGTGTGAGGGGTGGTTAACCGGAAACCGGATACCAAAGATGCGTCTTCCCAGAGGTGTCCAATTTTACGACTGATCTAAGCCGTAAGAGACTACTCAGTCTCCCTTCTTACACCCAGAGGAGCTAAAGTTTCGTTTTCGGCTTGCCTAGAACTATCTGGCCCCCGAGCATGTTCGTGTGGCTAGATAGTTGAATAATTTAACGGTAGCTACAGCGCGAAACAAAGAAACTGAATAATGAAACGGAACAGCCATGATATTGCATACGATTCGGATTCGGGAGATAACAGAGAAGACTGGAGAGTTATTTTTAATTCAATCCGGGTCACGCGGATACAAATGCTGATCAACGTTAAGATCCTTAAATGTACATTCTGTTTCAGTGTTTCTCATCTTTTAATATCAACATTTCATTTACAAGCAATCAAAATATACACAGAAATGAAGTGGACACCATGTTGTTGATCATTGCAAGGCAACGCATGTAATTATTGCAGAACCTGATAAAGTCAAAATCAGTTTTCCAACCGACAGGCAAAAGAGAATCGTGTGCTGCGGACAGAGCAATCCAAACTGATTGCCACCTGCTGAAACGGCGCTCTATAATGTACCAACGGTTCTGTTTACTTTATCACTAGCGGGGCATAAAACTGACATAATCCATAGCGCGCCGCGACAAGTCCACTGTTTTCCGAATCGCAGTGAAGATGCCCGACAAGCGTCGTCCATTTAACTACAATATCAAGTGGACCAGTGCAGTGTACAGGCATGAATGTGCAATTTTCTCGTGACAGGGCCACAGGTTTCGTTCCGAAAGTACAGCAACCGTTGCGTTGTATAATGTAGCCGACTGCGGAGCATGCCCCAATTACACAAGTATGCATTCCGTTTCGAGCGTACATTACGCGTAGTCCAGCTTACACAACGCCTATGCACATTGTGCTTGCACGTATGGACACAGACAGGGAAAATCGAGCGCAATATCGGCCGTTTAGTTTCGCAACGATCGGTGGAACGTGCCTTCATTCGGGCCGTTCTTTTCCGCCGCCGCGGTAACCCTCGCCGTGTTATCGCGCTATCGGGAAGGTAATAATTTTTCAATCCTTCCGGCGTCTCGAATCGAGGGAGGGACGCGACGACATCAATGGCTGGGGGGCGACGTCGGCGCGGCCACGAATCTCAACGGAAGGACGAAGATATACGAGCGCGGTGGCTGCCACGTGGCCGACTGCTCGCGAAAATGTAAATTGAAACGATCATCAGCGTGCAGACATCACCCACTCATAATTCTCCCGGGACATCTTCATCCGCGTTGAACGTGTACTCCTGGTAATTATGCCGCACAGTTCCAGCTGGCTCCGGTAGATCGATATCCTTTTGGATTAGAGACAATTCACCTTGGGCGACGAACAATACATACGCGTTCGTTTTCTAATAGCAATTACCACCTACACGAACTTCGATGCAAACGTGCGGCCGCCAGCGATAAATCTGCGTAACAGGATTCCTTGCCTGCTGCGCTGCCTATCGTTTGCATCGTGGCCGCTACCACCATCGCGCCCAGGCTGCTTCGTTTCCACGATCCTTCGCAGACATTAGCGTACGTGTATACGCGAATCGATCACGAGCCGGAAGGTGGGAGTATCACTTACTGATACTACTCCTCTCGGTTGATTAACAGATTGCAGGTAGCGCCGGACGTTTCGTGTTTCACTTGCCATGGGTTTGGAAGGCGCAATTCGCAATTTAAATATCAATAAGAATACACGCGTTCACTTGTTGTAACACCGCGGACAAGTAGACATTATTGCGGGTATTCGTCGGTCCGATTTTTGCGTGGCAGCTGCATGGAAATGCTTGGTGACAAATCGTGAAAAAGGGATACAGGTCACCCCAATTTCTGCGTCATACTTTAAGTGACTGGACGCATTTTTCATTGCTATCTGATTGATGCCAAAAATCCCAACACTGATTGTATGAAAGAAGAACATCTCTAATGCCCGTTAAGGTATATTTTCCACAGTCTTACTGGATTTCGTCATCTTGCGGACGCAAAATCTTACTTGTAGTTAAAAATTCAGCATTAATGTAAACGGTGTACAAAATTGTCAGTTTCACTGGAAAACAATGTCTAAGATCTTTCATTTTTACAATTTGTTTATAACCAACTCTGACCAACTCTGTTACCATTGGAACCATTTTACCTGTAACAAACTTTATAATCCATCGGGAGAAGTTGCGAATATTTGCTCACATTACCGCTTCGTAGCTCAACTTATAATGATCCAAGTGATCTTTAACCTGTCAAATATTGCCACGACGTTCAAATAACGTTTTGGCAACAGCATAAGTGCAGCAATTCAGATCATTGTAACTCATTGTCTGTCCAAAGTTTTCTGCAAATCCGGGCTACGTTTTTAATATATCGTTATATTCCGTCATTGCACAATAATTCAGACCAACAATTTTTTACGGTCGATAGATAAGAGGTACTATACGATTTTGTGATGAATATGATTAAAAATCTATCGTGGCATCGTTTTTCGTCGTTTTATCATCAAATCTGTGAATAGCATTTAATACATCGCGGAAAGAATAAAATAAGAAAAAAATAAAAATAAATAAATAAGTTGCGAAGAAAAGTATAACTTCTTCAGTAAAGCAGTCAGCAATTTATCGATCAGGTCGACGGAAGAAAACCCGCTCGTACCCGCGTGCAATTTTACTAATTGCAGTCCCTGTACGCAGCAACGCAGAAAAGATTGAACCTCGCTGTTATACACCAACAACGAATCGGCAAATCGGCTCCCTATGCAAAACGGAATGAAAACGCCCCTTTAAATCGCGCTACTTAACTCGCCCGTGAATCAACACGGGAGGATCCGGGCAGAATCAAGAGCACACCCGCGACAAACCGAAAAAGCGGTTTCCTTTGTACCGAAATCCCAGTTCAAACAGCGAAGATTCGATTCTGGCCGCGCGTCGCGTCGCCGGGATGCATTTGGCAATGGCCGTAGCATAAAGGCCGGCGTCGAATACGAATATCTGGCATTCAGTCGGAAAATTAGTCCTTGGATATACAATAAACGTCGGGGCCCGTTTCTTTTCAACGGAAATTCGGATGGCACTCGTAGATTCTAGGTTTTGTTGCCGCCGCAACGTGAACCGTCTCTCCTCCCTTTCTTTCGTGCTGTTCGCCAACTGCCCTCCGTCGCCGGGACCCTTCTCAGCCTTTTTCTCCGGCCACGGCTAGTAAGACTCTGCGGAAATGGATGCCGGAATGGGTACGGGGATAAATGTAAGACGAGATGCAGGAAGGAAACGAACCGGCCACCGAAATGCTAAGGCAACTCTGGCCGTTCCAGCATTTCTGCTCGGTCCAAGGGGCACTACTTGTTGAGAGAACGATTCAGCGGACCAACACGGCCGCCCCACGCCGGCGATATTTTATGGGATATTAGAATTTCCATGGCGGCCTGGTTCGAGATCGCCGATCCGTTGTGATTCGAAGCGATACGCCTGAATTAAGACTATTGACTTTCATCGTTCTGAATCTATATGTAGTCGTTCGGTTCTTGCGATTCGCGCTGTGGCCTGGTCGCCCTTCGATCTGAATAGCCGCGGACCATTCGAACGCTGTGCTTAGACAGCTTCGTTGCAACGCAAATGGGAAGTGGGATGTGAATGCCACGGTCTTGTAGAATTAAGTCCGGCTGCTTTGTGAATGGTGATACTTAGGATATGTGAAAGGGTGATTTTTAATATTTGCAATGCCGAGTATTTTAGTCCTCAACTTGATCTTACCCGATTCCTGATATGTTTAAGATTCATATCGCAATTTTTTTTCGACAAAGCGTTTGCTGGCACGCCTCGTTCCATCGCGTCGCCTTTCTTGCCGTTTTAAATGGGCAAATGCATACCCGTTTCCTTTCATCGAGGCGAAAAATAGAACTCCAACTATGCGACTAATAATCCGGGCGACGATTTACTAACTTTCAGACGGTTACTTAAACTAAGATACATATCAGCCTCGGTGCCACTAAAAAGTATTCCGATCAACTGTGTCTGCTGTGACAGGCGTCCAAATGTAATCAACGTTACACGCATCACGACGATTGGCCAGAACTCTGCAGAGGTGCAAATCACGCACGCGTGCACGACTAATGCAGCAATGTGAACGAATCGCTATGAATTTTTCACCGCGATATCTTCAAGCGCCGATTCAACATTGCTCGATAAATAAAGTAATGCTTTACGCGTTAAGAACGCGAACAATTATCGCGACACGACGTTGCTGAACCGCGGTTCGAAGCGTATTGCGCATGACAAATATTCAATCAGCATAATTCAACGTCGAGCGCCGAACAACGGCGCTGGTACACGTACGACACCGGCCGCGTTGTAATTTTCCTTCTGCTCTCGATAATTCGCCACGTGATATATCGCGAATTATTTCATTGAATTTAAGAGGGGTAGGGCGGGGAGAGGGGAGGGGAGGGGGGGGCAAGCGCCGCAGACACGCTCCAACAAACTACTCGTTCAGACAGCAATTCCACGAGCATCGCCCATATTACATACCCCACCACAAGCTACACCATTTGCAATTCATATCGTGTCTCATGCATGCGCGATGGAGTGACTACTGTGACCGTGCTATGTCATCGGCCTGTGTTCCGTGCAAGTGGTCACAATGCATCCGCCTGTGTGTGCGCGTCTGTGTTATGTACTTCTGGGCATACATACGGTCGAAGTAGATCGCTCTTTTCGAAGAAACTAGCCCAACAACGAATACTGTCTGGTCACTGTCCTGCGTACCGGGTTTCAGCCTGATACGCTACATGCACTTTGACCCAGTTACGTCGAAGCTGGGGGAAACAGGCGGCACGCGGATCACGTTGACGAAAACGGAAGATACGGAAATACAGATTTTTGTGCAGACCCCGTTTGGGACCATGTGAAGTTTGGATGTTGTGCGCGACGCGATGGAAGAAATATTCGCCGCTGTTACAATGAAATTGGAGCAATTCGGGACGGGGGTCAATTTGGTTCGAACTTCGAACGCGATCGGGTGCGAGTACGTTGGTGATTTGTCGTTTTATGGTACTCGATCGCAGGGACACGTGGAATAGCGTGTGTCCCGAGATGATACTTCGAATGTGTAAAGTGCTTTAGCGGGAAAAGATCGACACATTTGGTTTCTATATCTCTCTGGTAACTGAGAATATAACGTAGTGTCCTTTTCTTGGAGTTTTTCTTTGCTCGCCGAGTTGTACGTCGCTGAACCTTATACAGGCTTTTATGTAGCTACTATAGCGATAAATTATATCATTTCTGTGACTCGAGGAATATGTAATTTTGGCGTGCAATAATTAAAGTGGTGTAATTATTCCCCGAGAAATACAATCTATTCAAAAAGGCGAGTTATTAGTTGGCACAACTGAACTGCCAAGTGTCTGAGTCAATATTTCAAGTTCTTGCGTGACAAACTGATAGATTCAGAAGTGCACGATAAAACCGAAAATCCTCTCGCGGGTTATACTCCTCCAAGATTTTTCTTGAAAGTGCATTCATAACAATCAGACAGCCACCATAACTATATTCTCCTAAATAAAGGAGTACGATTCGTTTGAACTACCATCTGGCTTAAAAAGCTGTTTCATGAGTCATTGAAGGCGATAAAGAATTTATGAGGACCATGAAAATAGGAAAGACGGCCGAAACATGAAACTGAATCGCTTTAACCACGTTTTCTGGCAAGTCAAATTTATTCCTGGAGATGGCAAAATTTCACGTCAAAATTATTTATAGTGTTTGAGTTACGTGGAAATTAGCAATGTCACGTGTTAGATATAGATGCTGAGGTAGATGTATAATTGTACAGCACAAAAATTGGCTCACTTCGGGAAGGAAATATCAAATATTCATATGGACTTCTAGTAGAGATGGATAATTGACAGTATTGGTATCGCAAAATAAAAATCCACGCTCAGTTAGAAGTAATGTTCTAATATAATAATTTTACCTGTATTGATGTATTGAATGGTTGCACAAGTTCGAACCCGATTTGAAAATAAAACATAAGTGGTATTTCTTGTATTCTTGCATTTAGTTTGGTAAGTAGCTCACAATATTTGTCGGACGTAATTGCTTCACCAGGTGGAAGAAGCTCGAAGAAAATTATTCACCTGCAATCCCACCAAACCGGCAGCAGCGTCCTCATTCTGTATTTTCAAATCGGGCACCACCTGATGCAATCATCTAATATTTAACATCAAACCGTAACACAAGTACCAGTCCTTCTACTCCTGCAAATTTAGTACTGGTCGAACAAAAGTATCGCACTTTGTATTAGTGAAATTCGCTCCATTCTATTCTATAATATAATTCGCAAAAATTATACGGTTTCCCTTCAAAAGGTAGTTTCAGGTCCAATGCAGAAAACAGGCATTCCCCGAATGTTTAACATCCGTATGTGTCGTGCCGTTTAAACAAATAAATGTTTAACAAGAAAATAGAAATTTAGTTAACGTTGAAACCGAAAATTTGCATAAAGTTGCCCCTTAAAAAATATATCAGTTATTCACATAAATTGAATCAATATAAATATCAATCACAAATTGAATACACATAAATTAAACAAAATATTGAAATATTTATCAATGCGGCAGATGTTCCATGTTGATAAAGGTCGTATAATTTCGAGCACACAGAACAGCTTCGTATACGATAGTACCGCTGCGAAAGAAATAAACGCCACTCCAGTGTTACTCCCCTGGTCCCTAATAACAGCTTTCAATTACATTGAACGATGTAACGCAACTGTACCTGTTAATACTTTATGAGCCATCTTTTCGAATCGTCGCTGCTTGGTTAATTTTCGCGAAAATATAAGGCAAGCGCTCGCACAGATTACCTTACGAAACAAGCTTTTGGCTCCAATTCGATTTAATTAATGACCGGGCGGCTTGTAATTATCTCGATAATCCGGCGTGCGTCTACCGGTAAATTTCATCGAATCTTGCACGTCCATTTCATCCAACTCTCGAGTGCTTTAATCCGTGGCCCCGTTTCCACGCATCAGGTACACGCGATATCTTCATATTAACCGAAATTGATGGCAATTCGGGCATCGATCGAGCATCGGGGAAAACTGCTTACCGCCATTCGAATATCATTCCACGGTCAATCCGGCCGAGATTAACGGGAAGAACCGTGATGGGCTACGGTCACCTAACGCGATTTTGCACCGAACGACGAAAGAAATCGATGGGGCGGCGCGGCGTATTAAAAAGTCATATCTATCGATAGCTCGTTACAAAAGCACCTCCGTTGAAAGCGGATACCGACGGCTACAAAAGCCAGAACCGCCCTCGACCAGCGGCGCATTGAAAATCACACGGGAAAAATCTTTCCGCGATCAATGATAAAGTAAATGTCGAAAAATATCGTCCACCGCCCCCATAGATGAAATATCATCGCGTTGGACGTGAAATAGAGACAAAAGGGGGGGGGGTGAGAGAATGGCGACAGTAATTCCATTCTGGAAATTCCGTTCACGCGAAACGGAGACGGCGTCGTTAAATATCCCGCGATTCAGCAGATAAATTTCAATCGAAGACAGGGTATTATCACGCAGCTCTCGCGTTATTTGAATATTCGATGTGTTTCGCGTTTTTGCTGCTCCTTTCTCATTCCGCTGTTCCGTTCCTCCATTTTCGATTTTTTTTTTTCTTTTCGCATTCGCGCAGTATTCCGTCCACCTTTCCCGTTGAAAATGTATTGTGCAGAAGATATCGATTTTTCTTCAGCTATTATTGCCTGCATGTTAACGCAGGCACTCGACAGCTCCTATGCATTCATGTATGTTCGTACTAATTTAATGACACCGCATCCTAACCTGTAGCTTCATTTTCCGTCGATTAATAATTTCGTCCTCATAGTTCGAATTTGGCAATATTCAATGTTCGTTCGCTTTACAGTTTTCTGTGATACATTATCGTTTCATTATCTTCCCGTATAGTTTCTAATATCCTGCTCGGTGTCGTGCAATTTTGACGCAAATTGATCGTCTCTCATATTCATATTGTAGAAGTTCTTTTCAGTAAATCCCGCGCTGTTTAAAGTGGAGGACAGGCAGGGTAGTGAGAAATCATGCTCCTCTAATGAACAACTAACTTTATTAATATAAAACGTCGACGCACGACAATTCTCTAAAAAATAACGACTCTGGCACAATTCCCACGATATTCTCAATATTCACGTCTCTCTGAAACTCCCCCTTATATATCCTTTCACTCTTAGTTTCCCTCCCATTCTATTCCTCATTTGCTCTCACTCATTTAGGATACACACTGCAGACATCCCCTGGCGACAGTCTGTCGCGTCCACCCGAATCCTTGGGCCGCTGTACCCTCCGTTCAGACGATCTTCTCAACTACTCAGCACCGAACACGTATCTTTCACACCTCGAAGTCGTTCTAAACAGTCGTGCAGTACATATTTCCAATCCCACAGTATTGTACAATTTTTTTGTAAGATTGGATACCTAATCTGCATACTACGTTCGTAATCATTTATTATTAATTTATTAATTTATATTCGTTAACGGTGTAGGAACGTTCGAAGAAAGCATGCGCGACAAGATTTAAAGGTAGTAAATAATTTTCAGAAACAATCTTGTATAGAAATGAGTGCATTCTGCATCGATAGAATTTCAAGAACTGAGAGATATTTCACGCTTCTCAAATGCTATCGGGACAAAAAAGATGATAGTTATAAATTTGAATAATTTCTCGAAAGAGGGATACTTATAAATAATGGAACGAAATTTTAAATCTGACAGCTTGCATTGAGACGTAATGATTGTCGCTATTTATCTAGTAGGTACTCTATGCGAACTAAATATGATAACAAGGTGCAGCATTCAAGGGACACGATATTTCTTTGAGACTGTTGAACTCGTTTAAAGCTACCTATTGTGGCCTGCGATTTACATATTACCGATGCTTTAACGAGATCGTTTGCATCGCAGGAAACTAGAATTTCGTGGTTCAAAGATCGTTATGGCTAGGATTTTTGAATTCCTGAAATTGTTCAGAATCATATTATCATATTATATTCAGATATTTAGTGTTTGGGAGCGTATTTTCCACCACGTGGTGATTAATTTAATACATCAGTAATTATTAACCTCAAACCCTATATGGTATAATACCTATCTTATTCCAAATTCAATGCCTCATCCGAATTTCAGACAAATTATTTGACACCCCATTAAAAACAAAACTGAAGATAACTTGCATGTTTCAACGAAGACGCAAAGCAGCAACAAAACGATCAAAGTGCTGTACGCGTAACTGGAACCCTTGAAACCACTTTTGAACGAACAATTTTTTGATACAGCAAATAATTTAAAGCTTATTTGAAGTCGTCGTGTTACGAGACTCAACCTCCACACGAGCACCACCTAATACACGTGTTTTATTAACATTCAGACAGTAATTAAAATCCTGCACTAAACTTCTATCCGACAGCGTGGCACTCAAATGCGTATTTTCCACAGAAAACTCCATCAAAGGGGATATGTATTTACTCTAGCTCCGCAAACTCCACGCTAAAAGAATTCACCCTGCCCCATGTAAGACCAGGACTTTGATCGCAGTTCGAGTTCTTCACGCCGCATTTGCCACACAGAAAGGACACCGCGAAGGAGACAATTACGCGACGCGAGAGTGTGCAAAGTGCTGGTGCACGGCGCGGGCCTGTTTAGTAACGGAATCACGAAGTACAAACAATTTCGTTAACGAGCTTCGGCTATTAGGCCCGATTCGAAGTCAATTCTTGGGATATCTGCCCTTCGCAGACGAAATCATTCGTGCACTGCGTGGGGATCGTGTTAGACCTCGTGTCACGTGCGAACCGCTTCTATTCGTGCGTGTGCACTTTCCTCGGTAAACGCTTTGATGGAAACGCGTTCTCTCCTTGTAATCGCGCAACACGTTTGTTTGACGAAAGCCGCATTTCACGTGCAACAAACGAACGTTCCATAGCCAGGCAAAAAATGTGGGTGAATATTTTAAAAACAATTTAACGAAATTTGATCAAAATTGTAATAAAATTATTTGGACCGTTCATATTATTTGTGTATCAGACAGAGGACAATGTCCCTTTCTATTTTACGTAATTACCTATGCGAACAATATAGAAGAAATATGTGCAATAATTCGCGAGGAATCTTACAAAATTGATTAATAATAATTAGTAATAATATCTTCTTTCGGTCCACGTATCTCCCATGTGCCATTAGCTTCTACACAATCAAAGACATTTCTTATAGAATTTACCTTATAGAATTAATTGTATATCGGCGACGATTAAATAACGCGGACTTCTCAATTGGTTTGGGGTAGCGTGTATTTCGGAAGAATACAGATGGATTTACAAAGTCTTTAAGAATATATTGTATGTATTTGCGCGAGTACGAACGCGAACACTGTACGAATAAATAATATGAATGAATGCCATACTACAAGCTTGATGGAAGAAAACGGTGTACACACTGTGATAGAGTTTCGTGGTACCAAGACAATCTCTGCACCAGATTATTGCAGCATTTAAAAAGGCTGAGATTTGTCTTTCGATATCACGCCTATAGTCTTCACGCAACTCAATGGTGCGTCTTGTGCGCGGAGACGGCAAAAATTGGGAACAAATAACTATTGTCCCGTGCATTGAAAGAACGCAAGCTGTACATCGAGGCATTATTAGTCTTCTACTGTGCACAAATTGGAAAACAACCGAAGGTACTTGCATTTTAATCCGTTTCATATATATAAAGGGTTGGCCATACCGAAACGCATCTAACGTGCAATACACGAACGAAACAGCAAGGGAATATATCCAGGAGAACTAGTCCTTTAAAAACTATGACAGATGTTCAATCATAGATAAACACGCGGCCGAGCTGGTACGAATACGAAGAGACGGGCGAAGAGAAAATAGGAAGCGGGCTGCGACAGGCAAAGGTAGACAAGAGGAAGTGAACATCGAAAGGGGAAGTTAATACACGTGGGCAAGAATACACGGACAGATTCACGAGGGCAGGCATACGCTCGTGTGCGTATCTGTAGCTTGTTGCGGATTATGTACATTCGCGTTGGAACATGTGTTCGTTATATCGCTCCAACGGAGTTAGTAACTCTTGGCTAAGGTTTCCCTTGCCCCACTGCGCTACCTGAGAGGCTGCCCACGTTCACCTACACGGGATCCGCGCCTGACCAAGATCGTTGTGTTGGCGGATCGTAAATATTTCACGTTGAAGTGACGTGAATTAAGCGGCTTAAATGGATTAAGGGATAAATATCTGGTATTGGTGGTTGTATTCTTAACTGGTTCGGTGTATGCGTGTCCTCTTGGTGTCATCGCGCAGAAATCGATGTTGAGGACACACTGTACAGTCCGCAATACGCTAGATACTCATATTTCCATCCATTCTATCAAATATTTGAGTATTTTTTAAATTAATAGTATGTATTGTGTTACGTCAGCATATTTGGTGTTTAATCTTTTTAGCAATTGCTGTATTTCATATTTCCAAAGCTGCCTCAGGATTTGAACGTTCTGCAATTGCTGCTACATTTCGAACCAAGTTTTTTGTTTCAAAATTACAAAGTATCCAGCTCTTTAAAAAAAAAGTAACACGATAGGAATGCAGATGCGTGAAAACAAAAATTGTGAAGGTATTGAAGGATTTAATTCTTAATGCTTTGTAGAACTTTGTGATCAATTTATAGCATTTTCCGTAGTGAAGTGCTGTTATCTGCTATTTATATTATTCTGATATAATTTTATTTTAAACTTCTTGCATATTCAATACACACTGACTGGACAAATTTCTTCATTATTCATTTCTTTTTCAAGAATCCATTAACCAGACAGATTTAAATAGGTGGTATTTATTTAAATAATATATACGTCGGGACAATTCTTATTTCCAATTTCTCTGTTGCATTAGTTATTGCCTGTGCGAAATGTGTTTCGAAGGTCCAAGAAAGATTCTGCCAATGTTTGACTGACAGAGGACCGATAATCTTTATGAATAAGTAATGAACGGATTTTGTGCAATTGCAGTACATATCTAACAGATACTTCTATGGCGTACATTAGACAGTGAAGTATAATAAATTATTGCCAAAACTTCATTGATTGTAATGGATTGCTACGTATTAGCAGAATCTCCCATACCGAGTTTAAATTAATATCTGCAATCTGCATTCAGGTGATTCATATAACTTACCGTTTCGCTTCAGTTGTATTATTTATGTACTGGTTTACTGAACCATTTTACTTCTATAAATGACAAAGCTGTCGACTTCAAAAATGGAATGTAAATTATGCAGAGGATTATCCCATAACGATTGTGATTCGTTTAGAATTTCGTTCGTTATAGGATACATGTACATTAGAGTCTAAAGCTGGAAAACCTCTATGATAAAAGGGGAGAGCATGCAAATATACGTATTATAAATTTAATTTAGTATATTTGAATTTCATACATTGCACACGTGTGTGAATTTGTAACAAAATTATAAAGGAGAGCAGGGTGAGGAACTCTGAACTTCTGAACTTCTCAACTATGAACTTCGACTGCTTCCGGCGAACTGTCCGTTCATTGGAACATATTCGCATATTCGTTGTAATTGTTGTAATTGTAATTCGTTGTAACATATTCGTTGTAAACGTCCTGATTTTGTCATAAACACTGTTCGTTATGGCAGTCATTCATCGTAAGATAGTTCTTTATAGGATACCCCACAGTACTGTTATTTATCAAAGCACTAATCACCGTAATCTTAAAAGCTTCCAGCTGTCTCGCGTCAGAAACTTAAAGGAATACAGCAATATTTATAAAGATCTTCAATTGAATATTACAGCCCTAATAGTACAAGAAGGTGAACGAATCATTTGTAACTTGGAAATAGCCAAACGCTGTACCAACGTAAATAGAGAAGACGTAGGGTGCACAAAAGTTTCATCTAAATTTTCCAAACTAATCAACGTGCCCCCGTTCGTAGTTTCACATTCTCGTCTGCTCGCAGCCATCGAGAATTACCTTCTTCATTGCGAAAACAGAACTTGAGCCATAAAGCAAAATTGAAACTGGAGACCACTGGAGCATCGGAACCGCGAAAGAACACGGGACTTTCGTCGAATCGAACTCCCGAAATCGCACGACATTTCCCCGTACAATAAGAATCCACCGGGTTTCTCACCGGGCACACGCGAAACTATACCGACAATATAACGGGGCAAACGGAAGTGTTCGCAAAAGCAAAAGACAAATACTCGAATGAAATTGTCAATACCAACTTTCTTGATCCGTTTCTATCGACCTAGTCCCAGTTTCAAATTCATCGGGCGATAAGTATGCGCCCGCGTCGTAAAGAAAACGGCGAGGTTAAAGGAGGTGTTCCATATCGTATGTATCACTGGCGGCTTCCCTATAATTTCCCACCCGCGCCCAAGGAGGTGGAGTGGAACTCGAAAATTCAATTTCAGTAATTATCGTAAGTGGATCGGAGCTAATACACGGTTTCTAGGCTGGACTCCAATCGAACTTTCCCGATCGAAACTTCTGCCTGGAACGTGGAGCACGGATTCGTCCAGCGTTCCTTCGCTTGCGAGATTGGTCCTGCTGCACGAAGTTGAACGAAGGCGAAAGAGGACCGTATTGGTGTATTCATTATATCGAACGTCCTCAATTTCTTAATCCGGCCTGGAAGTTGGATCTTTTAACGAACCGCGCGCTATTTTCGTTTGTTTTCTGTGAAAACGGTAACGGCGAAAAGCTCTCTCTCGTTTCCTAGGAATCGACCAGTCGCCAAAACCAACGGCCACGATAACGTAAACGCTACTTCAGAGACTACGGACGGGGTCTAGAATGAGGACAAGCTTCAAACACGCGCGGCTCCACTGGCGGTGCCGCTACTTTGTTCGAAATCGTGTCGCCTCCAAAAGCCGGATGGTCATTTTCGAAAAACTTTGACGCTTTGTCTCGAGGCTTTGTCCCCTTTAGTCTGATTGTTCTCTTTTCCGGTATCTGTTATTCTAGCCGAAAGAGTGCGAGAGAAAAATCTATCGGGGGTTTCGTATCGATGAACCGCGACTGCGAGCAACAACGCGTGAACGTTTATAGATTTACGTTTGCAACGTGGGTTCATTATTGTTGGTTTCGGGCTAACTCGTTGAGTATAAAAAGAAGATCCACGTCTGAGCCTCGGCTATAGTCTAATTCAGTCGGGCATGTAATGTGGCATTGATTTGCTGTGAAAGTGTTACGGTAATTTCCCTTCGCTTGCTCTATCCTCCGAATTTTTCATTGTCAACTGTTACGACCGATTATTCCTAAAGCTAAATGCTACGAGAAATGAAATTTCCAATTTTAGAAAGGTGTACGTTAATATGCTCAACCCATTGCTCGAACGGACCATTTTGTGTTTCCATTGAAGTAATCAGGTAAACGAAATTGAAACGCTGTTAGAATTATTTCAAGCGGCGTCGAAAGAGATTCAAGCACGTCATATTTTGAATAAAGTCTCGCTAAGTATTTGTAAAGACATGGAATTATTTTTAAACAATACAATTTCTACGCGCAGACATTATTTGCAGTAGAATTTTAATACCGTGCCCTATGTTACATATTATTGCATAGATTTCAAAGCCACCGCATGTTAACATTTTCAAAATGCGTAGAGCATTTTGCACATGTTAAACTCCAATCATTATATTTCATCAAAGCTGAATTTGTCCTTTCAACCTGCGCTGAGCTTTCAGAAGGTTCGCCCGTAAAACCGTACGAGCTGTTCCGCGTCAAAAAGCACCGGAAATACGGCCGTATTGCCGGATTTCTTTAAAAGTCCGTACGCGAATTGATATTGTGGGGAAACTATATGTGCTGTGTAAATATTATACGAACGATCGAACGCGTTTCCAGAGCTCCCATTTTCCACCTGAATAGACAAAGGATGGGCTCATTTAAATAGTCTCGTCGATAATAATATTATAAAACTGTGGAAGAAAATTCTATAAACATTCTATAAACATTCTATAAAACTAAGAAAGACAATTCATTTTTAGAAACAGCCCGGAAATATTTAAACACCGTTCTGGGAATAGTCAAGCCAGTCAGGAAAGGTATTACTGTTGCATCACTATATCCACTTAACTATATTATCTTAATGAATGGAGCTTTATCGATTCCGTTGAACTTACAATAATAACACAAGTGCATGATTCGCAAGTGTCGTTAATTTTGATGAATGTCTGCATGAATAGGAACCTCTATCCCTTTGGAAGCAGGCACTCATTTATAAGTCATACCGGAATGATACGTATTTTTACTTAGATGCCAATATACACTGCGTTTCATAAGTATAAAGTTATTCTAAAATTTCAGTTGTTACAGAACAGCGGTGAAACGATTTCTCCAAATTTGTTCTTACATTCATGAAAATGTGCGATGCTTCGTAGACGGAAATATCGTTTCTCAATATGCATCCATACACATTATACTTGGTGCGACGTTTTAATGGAAAGATACGAAAATTGTAAATTTTCGTCCGTTTTCCTTTGGAGGCTATTTTTTTGGAGAAATTTTATGCGCAGAAGTAACAGCGTAAGAGTTCCAACAACGAACAATTGTTTAAATCCATTCCAATAGCAATTGACGATACTTGATTGGTCATTCGAGAGGCCCTATTCGGAAGAATTTCGCCGCTATGATTAGTAATTTTCGAGGAAATTTCGATGCATCGCATGCAACATGAACCCAACATGGAAGTAATGAATCCCCTCACACTAGTTTCCTGTTCGTATCTATATTTTGGTACATATGTATTTATATGCCTCCCTCAATTAACCTTCACTACAGAAATAGTGAGTACATATTAAGAATACTTGTTCCACTTACCAATCGAACTTGACGTATATTTTCCCTCGCGTTAATAAAGAACAGGATCAACTTTACATTACACGTAGGTAAGATGGCTGTACGAAGTATTACGCAAAAATCGAATTTTCGCAATCCCATACAAAGGTGCTTATGTCGCTTACCTGGTACTAATTGGCGTTAAGCGCGGCATAAGTATACTTAAGCAAATATTGTGTAGCTATGCGTGCGTTGCATGAAATCTGTAGTAACAAATTTCAACCAGTGAAAAGCGGAAAACGGAAAGCAACGAAGAACGGTAAGAGCGATTTGAATCAACGTCGCGCGTCAACCTTCCACTCGCGTGCAGATTCGAACGTCAGGTATCGAAGGGCTGGATGCAATTAACCATCGCGGCGGGGCTGTCTGGTAAAGCGTCCGTTGGTGCGTGTACATTGCCAATAGGGCGGCAGGTGAGCGAGAGAGTTCGTTTTACGAAACTGTCGATGATAATTAACGTCCGTAGGAAAGCTCGTCTCTGCTGCCGCCGCATATGTTGTGTGTACGGGAAGTGCCTACGGGGAGGACGTGCCTGTCGTATAACGAACTTTCCGCGGACGGACTTCGGCTTCGCTAACCTGCCAATAATTATAGACTGCGCCACGGGCATCAAAGGTGCACGGGGCCGATGTGCAAGAATCTGTTCGGCGCACCCTCCACGTCACCAGGCGCGTCTGATCCTCGCAAAACCGAAGTGTTAATGCGATGTACCGTCGCGACTATGCGACAAACGGCAGGATGTAGACGGGCGACGTATAGTCCAATTACAATTAAAATAAATCAGTCGGATGAAACAGTGGAAATGTAACAACCCTTTCGTCGACGGGGCAATAGTTTCCGACGATTCTTGGGGAAATGCAGTCACTCGCAGTGAACATTGTACTGGTCGTATCGGAAGATGTAATTTAGTCGGTAACGATTATAAGAGAAGGAATTCGATTAAAAATAAATCACAGATCTGCAGCTTAACACTTTATCATTGCACGCACCGAGAATGCAAAAGTCAACATTATTATTTAATAATCGGAAGAAACCAATACGACAAATTGTCGATACTTTCCACTTTGACAGAATCGCACGAAGCATCTACAAATTACATTATATATGAGAGCTAACACATTTGCACGATATTTGTAACTCGATTTCCACGAACCCCGAGAACACGGTATTATTGTTGCGCTGTCGCCACCCCCAGTTGCGCCATCAATCAAATTATTTAGAGGCTAGAGTTTGGCAGGCCAGATAATTTTTTCGTAAAAAGGGACCGAACGTTCCAGTGGTGCAGGCCTATGGGCCTCTCTTCTAAGGTTCGTTTAATCGCCAGCGGCAGGAATATTGGAATATATAATCCAAACTGCGCTACAGTCGAGAACTTACCCTCGATCCGAAATGTTTCCGGCGTAATTATCTTCGGCAAAGGAACCCGCGGATGGTGGCGGTCCGCAAAAAAAAAAAACATCGCGACCTCCGGCAAACTAAGACCAGGCTAAAATTCAAATTCAAATCGCGTTCGCAATCAAAGGAGGCGCGCCCCGCCGGTGAAGCACGGGGGAGGGGGACGTTTTAACGTTAAAAGTAATTTCGATGGATTCCTGCGACGCACGCGTTTCAAAACGTCGCGAAACAAAGGGGCAAAAAAGTGGGCCCCGCGGGAATTCAGCGGGTTAAGACAAACAGAGCAAGGGCGAGAGGCGGAGATAGCGAAATACTGGAACTGCGAAGGGGTCGGGGAAAGAAGGCCTGCGACCCACCGTTTGCCAGCGTGTTTACATCAAACATATCCAAGGTGGGTCGCACGGGCCGAAGAGGGTTGTAACGCGGGATTGCACGAGCGTGTCCCTACACTGCGGACATGCGCCGCGGCACCAGTCCTCCTAGAAGTGGGTGAAGCGTATTTTATTACCGGGGACCAGATAATGCTGAGTGCGCTCCGCTTGCAAGGCGTGCGTTATTATGCTACGGTCTAGCGAATGACCACTCTGCGCCGACGATTGTGTACCGCTCGATACGCTGTCACGTGTCAAACGGCGAGCACGAAAACGATACGTCACTTCGTTTTCTTCGGAATGAAATATCGCCAAGCGGGAATAGAACTTGCGCTAATCCTGCGCCGAGCGCGGCTTTAAATGAATTTTTGTTCGTATTTACGTACCGCTATCGATCATACCGTGTCCGTCTCTGTGTGAGACGCGGACGTGAATAATATTGGGCGAGCGCAAACTTTCGTGCCGGCTTTAAGCGATAATAATGTTTGATACGTTTACATTTGATACATTCGCGAATGTTTTTACCGTCGTTTCTCTTAGCAATTTTTCTACCGTCCGGACTGATGCCATTAAATAGTTCAATCGTATTGCAAAATCTCTAGGAGTTACCTGTATGACGCAGTGATGTACGGGAAATTTTAGACAGTAAGAGAAAACTGAACAAAAATCGTAGTATGTCTATTCGTTTATTAAAGTAGGACAGGCGCAGTTCTTCTGCAAAATGATAACAAGGTTTTGCTCATTGTAATTAATGTGAGAGAGAAACGAAGTTGCTGGGGGATGTAGGGGCCAACAGAACTTTTATACTCAGTCTGGTAGAATGCTCAACTCGAACATTTATTTCGAACAAATTTATTCAGCATATCTTCACAATTTTCTTTATCATGGCGAATAAGAGATATAAAGAAGAACAAATGCGAATTTTTGCACGTGAACTAATGCCACAAAAATTGCCCATGCATACAAGTAGTAAAAAAAAATGAAAAGACCAGTGTATCTCTGCGAACAACAAGTGTACATGCATTGTATGTACAATGTGCACGTGCACATGCATCGGAAATATATTAACGTGCGTGTGTACTTCAGTTTTTGTTAGGGATGGGGAGTGAGTACGCGATCACTGGATGCCCCTAACCCCCCGCGTTCTTTGAGTTGATAGTTGTTTGTCGTTTGACCAAGTTGGAAATGAAAAGTTGAAAAGTTATTGCCTTAGCTCTAACCTACATATACAGGGCGAGTTATTTAAATCAATTCCCTCGAATATCTTCGAGATTATTCATTGCATTATGCAGAATATTAGTACCCAACTGTACTGTATTTTCCACGTGGAATATAATTTACAGCAGGGTATTTTGGTTCATTGCTTTTAGTTATTTCCAACGGGCTATGTATTTAGCCTGTGCACTCAGTGCTTACGGAAATTATTTACTTTGTTAAATACAAAATCTCCCGTATTTTAATGCAAATTCCAAAGAAGGAAGGGTTTTTCACATAATTTGAATTTGCATGATCCAAGCCTGGAGGGTAGCGTTACTTTTTCACAAAGAATTAAATTAACCGGTAATGTGATTTGAAAGTAAACGCGTTATTTAAGCGGAAGCAATATGAGAATGGAAAAGTCGGGCCACCAGCCTGTCACGCTCAAACCTATTTAGTTTATAACGCTATTTTTAGTAGCCGTGCCGGGCACACGGATTTTATATCACTGTGCGCGTTAATTAAACAGAATATACGAGCACCCAGTGCAAACGTTTCTCCGTTTATATGCTATGTCTGTATAGCCAGGAATATGTATATATTAATATAAAGCGGAACCAATAAACAATACACAGCTTCTCAGTCCTACGTTTCATTTTTACTTGGCAATATTTGTTTGCGATTCTGCAGTGAGACAATAATTGAAGTGATTTACAATACCATACGAGAGTTGGAATTCATTTTCATGTTCAATGTTTATATAATACCGTCTTTCTTTTTCACGTGAATTTCATCTCCCTATCTGATCGAGCTGATTCCGTCAATTACATTGTACGCTTTTTAATCAAAACCACCGCGGTCGATTTCTTTCCCAGTGGGTGGAACCCTCTGAAAACGTCCGAACGTACGAAATTCGTTTTAATGGCAGGGCTGTTCGACAGCAATATGATCGAGCGACGAATAACCTGCGGTTGACAAATAAATTTTGTTACTCGGTCAATGCATGTGGCAAACAAACTAAGGTACTCGACTTCTGCGATTACCTTAGGCTCACGGACACGCAAACCTATTTTGCACTCAGACTCCCACTTAAATATCAGTAGACACGTCGGAACCATCGACCACTCGAATCAGAAAGATTTGCACGACTAAACATCCTCACGATTCCGCCAATAGAAATCCAGCGTAACGCGTAAAAGAGCTTGCACCCGCAAACTCGAGAGGTTACAGGAAAAAGTAGGAACAACCGCAATACGCAATAGTCGCAACTCGTAACGAGACGGTAAGGGACAACGCGAAATTATTACAAGAAAACGTATCACATTCTGCCATTTCGACGCGGCTAGCTACGAAACGAATTGACACGCCAGCCAAGCTTACGTCTTTGAACACCGTTGCCAGCGCGCAATCGGGATTTACAACCCCGTGAAATTCGTTTACCAAATCCCTAAGGATTGCGCTGGGTCGGGAGGAGACAAATATTTAAAAATTTTGTACACATTGCATAGTGAGCACATCAAATGGAATACAGATCTTCGAAATTGCGTTGCGTGCACCTACGTGAACATTTCGCCAATCGTAAATTGACAAAATATTTTAATACCAGGTGTTGCGTACTTGGGCACTAATGAATATCGCTTTTTCACGTCCACGCTGCTAATTGTACGACGGTAAACGTGTTTGCCCCTGAAAAAGCACAGCTCGAAAACGAAATGTGACCTCGGGTCGTTATCCCTTCTTACAATTAGTTATAACGAGGCAAACTGACGCACGTTCGTTACACGCTTACAAATTATCCACGTTGGAGGGCAGACGACCGATTCGCGTATGTGCACGAACTTGTCACTGTGTGAATAGATCTGTTTCCATTCCAGGTTCGCGGATAATGAATCTGAACTGCGAACGATTATGGAAGAAATTAACAAAGATAAGCGACGAATTTTGGAGTCGTAAATTCAAATGCTTTGCGATTCAATTTATTCCACCAAAAAAAACTCTTTAAATATTCGGAGATAAATTAAAGACTTGAACTAACTTACGTATATTCTAATTTCCCACATTCGGAAGATTCTGTTCATTTTGTTTTGCAGAACAGTAGGCAAAATCAAAGTTAGTCAGTCAATGGAAGTACAGAAGTTTTTCCTCTTAACAGAATATCAACAGGTAGAAGACACAGTTTCCCAAAAGTATAATTCAAGAACATAAACAGCTTAGTTTCGGAGAAAGCATAGGGAACTTTCGTACAAGAGAAGTATTTCGTATACAGTACATGGAACGTAAAAGCAAGAACGCCCGTACCTAAATATTCCGCTGTATCTGGCGTGTGTTTTCTCTACATGCAGTCTCTAACAGGGCAGTCTCATAGCTAAGATACGAACAACAGAGAGAAGCGTTTTAGCAAGGATTTCGGGTCGACATATAGACCGGACGCTCTGAATTTTTCTAACTATATTGCCTCGTACTCCAATTACCGTTGCTACATGTATCCTAAGTAGGAAACACGCGTACGAACTACCATGGAGACTGCTGCACTTATTAGAAAGTGTACAACACCCGTCGTGGACAAATTACACGACCCTAACTTTGAAGTTTGTTAGGCCGTAGGAACTAATGAACCGCGCCGTTTTCAATGCTAAGCATCTAGGAGAAGAGACCAGCGATAAATGTAACAATTGTTATGAAAAAATCGTCAACTGACCAAGCACCATTGGCTTCAATTTTTATACACAATTTTCATCCCTTCGCAACTTTAGTTCTGGCCAACCTGCAGCACCAAGCAGTTTTCGTCATACAACGATCCTATTGAAATGTTATAGTAAAAGTAAATTTGTATTATCTTCCTCAATTGTGTACCCTTCTGTTTCAGTTCCGTAAAATGCTTTGAAATCTGTTGTATTGCGTGAAATAATTATTGGATTTCCAGGTAAATATCGTATCATATCTTTCGTGACTATAAGTTTATAACTACTTTTGTGCCGTATTCAATTATAAAGACTTGTTAATTATAATTCTGCCTCGCGCCTACTATATCTAAATCAGTCCAACACTTATGTATACGCTTATGTTTGTGTCTGTTTTATGTCTACCGGTAGAATAAATAAAAATACCATTCAAAAGCATGTTTTACATTAAATTGTATGTTATTGGTTTTTAATTATAAACGCTGCTACAATTTATACAGATTTATATACACAGGTCTATCGTTTCAAGTATTCTTGTCCCAGCAAGAAAGTCCGTTTCGCTTGATTTCGTTCCGCGGCTTTCATTCCTTGCGGGGTGACTACTCCCCATATTTATCCTGTTTGCCTCGCGACAGCGAATTTTCGTTCGGTAGACATCGAGGAATTCTCGATTGCTTGTCAAATCGTTCGACTAAGCTTCGACTATGAATTCCAACTGCGAAAAGGCAGATTGAACGTGATCGAGAGAAGAAACTTCTGATGTAAATTCGCAATTGACAATCGATCTGGAAAGTTTTATGCTGTCAGGTAATTTTGATATGTGCCGATTGAATAAATCCGCAGGTAATTTATTGCTTTCGAAATACCAATTCATTCCCAAGCGGAGCAATTATTTGAACTGTTTCATATATTATGAAATTTTGCTATTAGATATTTGTAATCATAGCAAGACCTAGATTAACCGGGCCACGATTATAAACGTTCTCGCACATTTAGGGTCCCGGACTTCAGTTATCTAGGATCTTGGGCTAATATTGAACTAATAATCTTGGGCGCTCATCTCTCACGAGAAGCCCTGTTGACGTTGAAAAGTTGGCGTGGTAGTGCACTTACAAATGCAAGCTAAACTACACGAAACATGTACAAGGAAGTCTGCAAACACAAATTTAATGCTGCGAAAGAAATACAATTTCTGTCATAATGAAAGAACAACTGGATATAAAAGTGTGCCTTCATTGATCTCGTGCAAATATATCCGTTGGGCCTCAATGTATCCAAATAATCTGCCGTATTCATATAAAATTATGCTCCACGACTGGACCGCGCATATTTACAAAACATAAACAAATGGTTCGTATTGCTTTCAATTTGTTTTATAAATTTGCGTACAAAATATGTGCATACTGTCGTTTTACTTTTGAACGTTGTAATTTGTATTGTACAAGTTTATATGTATTCGCGATTGTTTAGATAATACGACCACGATGCACAAGTAAGAAATTCGGAGTACTTGAATAATTAATTGAATGAATTCAGGGCTCGAAAGTTTATCACAAACGTTCTCACGTAGAATAAATATTTCGATGATATTTATCTTACATTTTTATGTGTGCTGCACAGTTTTTTCGGACAGATTGCATTTAAAGTTAAAGAATACAATTTAACGCGTAGTCGTACGATATTTGATCAATAATAAATGCACATTTCCGAACAGATATTTCGTTAATAATATTTAAATCCATGTTCGATCACCGAATTCATCTCAATTTGTACGAAATTGTTGAAATTGTTCCAATTGTTCAACCTCTGCGCTTTCCATACAATAAATACCAATTCGCGCAATCGATGCGTAAAAATATTCCTGTCGGCCGACCCTTATCAAAATTGATACCGAGAACTAAAATGCCGAATATTCTGCTACAAGTTCGAAAAATAAAAAAAAAAGAAGATAAAGCACAAATCGAAATGTTATTAGATCCGTAAGTGTTATTATACTCTGCCCACAGTTTCAACTGTCTCTAGCGGTCGGCGTGCATTTAGAGCGAAGCCAATGGTTCGTGGAAAATGCGACACTGCGCCTGGCTAGGCAGTTGCACGTGCGCCACTGATTAGGTTAACGCGAGCACTATTCTCTTTTTCCTCGAGTCAACCTCGTCTCTTCTTCTGCTTCGCGCCATTTCACAACCCTCTCGTTCTGATCTAGACCACCCGAGAAATTATAAAGCTCGGTGCGGTGCAAAAAAGTTCGAAAAATATCGCGAGAATGCAAGGACATAACGCTGCTCGAAAGCGCGATGCTAAAACGAAACGGATAGAACAGAAGCGTAAAGCTTATCGGGTGACAGAGCGGGGTAATTGGGGAGAATCGTTGAAACGTCGCGCCGTCTCAGTAGTAGCAGTGCCGATAAAACATGTCCCGCCTATGTTTATTGAAACGCAGGAACAGAAGAAGCGACGCGGTAATTACAACTTGGGGGCCAGATCTGGAATCGAGGAAGTCGTTGCGAAAGTCGTGCTAAACGGCCACGCGCTCAAACGTCCGCGTAAAGTTGCTGGCCCAACAGGAGACGCATAGAAATTAGTATTTCGAAATTCGTGGCATTTTGTTCGTTTCTGGAAACGGGCGGTGGACATGTATTATTCAAGGCAATTATTTGCCGCCCCTGCTTAAAAGAGAACGTTTTCAGGGTAGTCATTATTTTACTTCAAAATATTGTAGTAAATATGTAGTTTCAGTTTACTATTGTTGTAAGGAAAAGAGTATTCGTGGTACATACTCCCTGTTACTGTAACATTTTGAATATTGCGTCCCATTTACGCGGATAAAACGAACAAATTATCTATTATTCCATATCCATACACAATGCACATCTTGTTTACATGTGTCCGCAATCTTGAAAAGATTGTCATGATATAAGTATCAAATGATTATTACAAATCTATTTGACACTAGCCTGTTGTCCATATATTTTGTACAAATGTTGCATTCACCTCGTTCTTTTTCCTGTATATTGAATTTCTCTGAATCTTAATTACTTCATTATATTTAACTCGATGCCAAATAACAGAATTCAGATACGTACGTACGGAACAAAAGTGAATATTCCTCTCCATTTCTGATCGTGCTGTTCGAAAACTAATTAAACTCGGACATAATAATCGCCGCGGCTACTAGCGACATTTTTGGAACTAGTAACAAAGTTTGGAGATATACCGCTACATAAGACGTTCGTTTGTGATTCACGTCCGCTACGTATATCCACACAACGGTATTTTTAGATACTCCCGACGCTAGTTTACACGAAACGAATACGTACACGAATACGATTGCGAACTCGTTCATCGGATCTATTGCCAATACGATACATTTTGCAACTAACAGATCACTGGACGAAAATTTTGCGTTAAATAATTGACTGCCGGTATCCCCAAATCTTTCGGTAACCGAGCGTCAATTTATTGTTGCAACTACGGCTAATAACAATTCTGGATCGAATCGTAGCGTCAACAATTAGGACCACCCACGCCGAACTCATCCTATTCTCGTACTTCTTGAGCAAAAGCGTTGTTTCTGTATGTAACACATGCAACATCAGGGTCACCGTAGGCTACACCGCTCTCTATTTCACCAATTTCCCAGCAGACAATGAATTAATAGTAAATCCGCAGCTACTTAATACAGTTTAAAACCTGCGAAGGAAACGTCATAAATATCTCATACATTTTCTGAAATGAACTAATTGATAGTTACGCCACGACCAACTTAATAGACAAGAATGAACGAAAAAATAACAATTATATCACTCTTGATAAATACTTGAAGAAAGGGGTCTCAGAAATCCGTGAAATTATTAAACAATTTATTCAGCAATGAACGTAATACAAATTTCAAATGCTTCGCATAATATGATGTTCGACAGTTCCTATTCCACGTCTTTTCAATTTCTCGTTACGAAAACCGAGCGGACGCCCAATGGAGTCATGAAAATAGATTTACGGCTGCGTTAGTTTGCCGGAAAAGATCGGCACAGAATATTCGCTTGCCACTCCGCCGTTGTCAACGTCCATCGTAAGCCCGCAGATCACGTCACCGATATCTAATCGATAACCGTCAGCGTATCCTCAACCAGAAACCGCCGGCTACGAGCATATTCGTAATATTCCGGAACACGACAGAAAGCGTGGCGCAGCATTTGCAAGAACGTCGTTGTTTCGCGTGTCGCTTCGTAAGCAGTTTCGCGTGAGAACCGACCGTGCTTGCGTGTGTAACGGAATATAAGCCGCGCGATACGTTCGGAAAGCATCATTCGGAAATTCTTGCGCTACTATTACGTTCGCGTTCGTGACGCGAGGCGAGCCGACGCCGCGGATGTGGCCGACAGAACAAAAAGGTGAGCGCGGAAAATCCGCGTTCCAACTCCCTCCCACGCGAAGCGAAACGAAACAAATATCCCGGGCGATTATGTACATACGGCAGCGGATTCGCCGCGCTGCTGCGGGCTCGTTCCATAATTACTCGCGGGCGGCAAAATTGAAATCGAAGGAGGCGGTACGAAATTAGTAACAATACACGTTGGCCCGCGGCACGGAACGCGATAACGAGCGCTTTCGCGTGAAGAACAAAGGGAGGAGCGAGCTTCGATTCGGCTCGGTCGCTCGCCCGCCGTCGAGGAGAACGGGGTGCCATGCGGGAGCAGAGGGCGGCAGAGAATGCGGACAGACGGAGAGGAATCTAAGGCAGAAATAAATAGCAACAAAAAACCGGCCAAACGGGAAGAATCGCGGTGGGGACTCAAAAACTTGCCGGCTGCAATCCGCGTTCTCTCTCGGCTCTCTTACTCTCTGTCCGTCTCACTCGCTTCTTCTTCGGTTCCAGCTAACGTAA
Source organism: Nomada fucata (assembly GCA_948146005.1). NCBI lineage: Eukaryota > Metazoa > Arthropoda > Insecta > Hymenoptera > Apidae > Nomada > Nomada fucata. The sequence goes on from OX411275.1 coordinate 15,961,512, forward strand.
GCGGTTTTACGTGGGAAACCAAGTGGTTCGGCCACGTTTGTAGTCAGCCATCGGCAGTAGAATTTGCGCGCACGCCGCCAGACCGCAAGCCACCGCTGCTTGTGGCGCACGATAGACACTTGCATTTTTCAGCACGTTCAGCAATTCGAGCGTCCCGCTTCGTTATGTATACCGAGACTTGCACTTTCGTCCCTCGTTCGTTCTCGTTTCTCTTTCCATCGGCTTTCGTGAAATCATTCTCCGTTTCCATTCTGTCTACCTCGCAACACCGTGCCCCTTTTTCTGCGTCCCTCAAACTGATAACGATGTCTTGTCGCCGAGGGATGCAGGGAGGTTGAACCGTTTAACGAACGCAAGCCGAGATGTGTGAATTCCTTTTTACGTAGAGGGGAAATATTTTGTTTCTCAGTAGGCAGACTTTATTGGCGACACCCTCTTGGACATTCGTCGGGGGAAACTGTTCACGCAAAGTTGACGTTCAATGTAAAACATGGCGAAGGGATTCGTTTCGCACTAACACCGATACACGTAGGCGAAGCACCTCCTCCGGATACACATATCCCTCTTGGAGATGAGGAGCGATGCGCAGTGAAGATGCGTCGCTCCTCGTCTTAACCACGCTAGATATTTCTATGAGGGTGCTTGCCCTTGCTCGTATTGGTGTTTGTACGGAACGAATCGCCATGCCGTACGAAAGTGAAATGTGTGCAATAATTCGCGTGGGATTTAAGGGTGCCGTTTGTACGCACGATACCTTCTCTAGGTTCTAGTTGATTAGCACGGGCACTTGTATTAAAATTGCTAACAAGATTGCGTCGACGTTCCGACGGCATAACGAGGAATCAAATATTTTGGAAGTTAACTTTGCTCGAACAATTACGATGAAACGTTAATATATTTACGAAATATAGAAGCACAAATGAAATCATGTTGGTAAAACTTTTATCCAGACTTACGAAACTTTGAAGCCAGTGTAGTCGTATGCGCACTGAAGTCGAGTCACCGCATTCGTATTGCGTATATTGAACGAAAGATCGGCATGTCATAATTTTGTGTTCGCGAAAGAACGATATTATTGCATTGCGTGAAATTTCTGTCGGCAACGTCGGTACATTATTTTGTTTCCGTAACGACCGAATGCATAAAATGCCATTCGATGTCGCGCGAGGGATAATGACGCACGAATAATAAATAAATTCATAATAGGACGTTTACAAAATATTTTACAAGCATTGGCGAACTAACATTAAGTATTATGCTCCACGCGCCACGCAACACTGCTTTTCCCTATTTGAATATTAAACGAAATCTTTGTTTCCGATTTGATTAATAAATTTCAATGACCATTTATAATTCAGAATTTGTACACTCGTACAGAATTACCATATTACTCGAACTGTAATTCAAAGGACCAACTGCGATGGATAAATCGTAACGAATCTGCGTCACGCGGATTTCAATATGGGTTCAATACGGGTATGATCATCTCCAGATCATGAAATATAGCCCAATGATAATTTCAATGAAGATTATTAATTAACGAAGGCAAAAGCGCTTTATATAATTAAAGTGGAATCGATGGATATTACAAAATTAGTTCCAAGCTGTGCTTGGAATCGAAAAATGGTATCTCTCAACCAAATGTTACTAATTGAATGTACGCATATGTATAGTTATTATTATTATTATTAGTTTTCATGACTGCGACAGAGAACACGGTCCTGTTAAAATGTTGTATAAAGAGTGTCACAAATATTGAGCCCAATGTGCGTTACCATTATACTTTCATGAGATACATGAGTAAAATTCAAATTAATCCTACAACCTAATGGCACAATAACGACTAATCATATGAAAACGGGGATCGTTTCGTTCTTTTAGATGAATTTTAAAGCACGTGTACACTGCGAGTAACATTTCAAGCGATCGTCATCTTTGAACTTCTTTCAGCATAAAGAAATTACAATTTCAGCCAGCTGTCCAACCAATAGCTGTGGCTATTACCAAAAACGACAGAGAATACTTCCCCATTAAATGACGAGAAAGTAACCGAAACGCTGTCGAAACCGTGGCAAATAAGATCAACATTGTCCCATTATTTCGCAGCGAGATAGTGATTACATTTTAACTAAATTGCGAGTCCTTATCATTTTAGCGAACAATGCTATCACCGCCAAATTCCGTGATACACCCTCCTATGGAGATGACCGCATTAAAATCCATGCTGCAACACGACCGCCCGTCCATCGAACCATGGAAAACCAATTAACTAATTTTCTGCAGTCTTCTCTACACCATTTCCCCTCAAAGCGCGCGCCTGCGTATCCTCGTGCACTTATAACTTTCCATGCTACTGTAAACGAGGTTTGGACCGCGTGTTTCTTTCGGTTAGCAATAACCGTTGAACTATTAGGCGTGCCGGATTTTTATGATATGAAACTTTCCTTGAAAATTCTCCAAAAACATCGAGATTAAAACATTGAACTGTTGAAGATTCTTAACACATCCGGATAACGCCGGGTCCCGAAAACGTCGAAAATCGTACGACAAAAGTACAAAAGCTGCAGCGAGCATAAGCCGTCCTGTGGAATTTATATGCTATCCATATCGAACAGTGCCAGCCAATTATTCCTCTGACATCGCGAGCTCTATCAGAAGCGATCGGGCAAAGGTCGCAGCCACAAAAGCGAGGCGTTTTCTCGGGGCGTCGATATCCGTGACCAGCTTCGGTATCGGGCCGATTGTTCTCGTCCGCGTGCACATCGGAACGCATTATTGGCTAGCATTCAGCGTGTACTTTTAAATAGCGGTATTGTTTCTTCGTGTGCGCCCCCCCGTCATCTAAATAGAGAGGGCGTGAAACGCGGGCGACGTTGGAACAGATAAAGGCAGCAACGTTTGTATGCCAATTATTGTCCGTAACGCGTGTACCAAACGAAACAAACGCCTTAACATTTTCCGTTCTTTTTTTCATCTTTCCGCTCCACTCCTGTTCCAATATCACTGTTTCAACTGTTTGTCTGTAGCGCGACTGGCGTTTCTGGTAAACGGGTTAGATTTGATCGCGACCCCCTCACGCTCACAATTGGACTCGCGCCAGACTATGCGCGTTATCGTACTTACTCTACACGCTGCTCCTTCCATCAACTACGAATCGCTGTTCAGCCATCATTTTCGTTCGTCTCTCTTACGATGCATGCCTCGACCTTCCCCTTTCCCCTGATAATAAAGCATACATATATATGTCTAAGCATATTGTTTGCAACACATTATCTCTTAGCATAGTTTGTAGTAACTATGGGCTTGCACAGATACACAGGGTGTTTCGCCTATGGTTCACCATGAAATAACAGGATCTTCCTCGAACTGGGACATTTTTCTCTTAACCGCTAAACGATCGACGCTGTTTAACGGGTGCGTTTTCTTTGAAAGAAAATGTCTTCATCTGCCGAGATTTCTTCTACAGCAGCTTGTCCTCTGACGTTTCCTTTTTCAAAACGAAATACCCGCTGTTTTTATCCGTTCACGTTTCATGGACATATCTTTATAAAGTATTAATACATAATATGAAGCCAAGTATTTGCGAAGTTCACTCTTGAATTTCCCGGTTCTTGCAATTACAGGATCTGTATAGAAAAGCGAGCTCCAGTTGTTCGACTAACAACAAGTGTATGCCTTCGCGTATGCTTCGTACAGTACGGTTTGGAAGTTCAGAGGTCTCATCTGCGCTATCGTCCGTCCTTTGAAAGCATCTGGTCTAGCTCAGACATCATTTCCAGCCGTCAGTCCTTTTTCTATCAGAAGTTCCTTCATACCATAAGGATTCGTGATATCAAAGCCTTCCCCTCGTAGGGGGAAAGATATCGATGTATGCATACAGCGTTCGCCATGGCACTTAAACAGTTCCATCGTGTACCGCGTTGTACGGAGCTTCCGCCAATTATTATTTACGCGTGCTCCAGCGAAACCGTGTTGGAGGATTACCGTGTTGTACGGGAACCCCTGTATCACTATCTAGAATACGAGCTATCTTTTGACAATTCTTATTTAATCAGTGTGTCATGACCCTACATGGAATCGAAGTGCCTAATTTTAGATTAACGTTGAAAGTAGTGCTAAAGATAAGATTGTTTTCCTGTAACAGATAGAGCAACGTACACCAAATGTTCGAAGACTTTACGATAGGAATGAAGCATTTTATTCCGATATGTTTATTTCCTGTAAATACATGATATTGAGTAATCTGCGTGAAAAATTACTTAACCGGTTGCCACAAAAGACACGTGTCACATAAAACGAGCAGTACAAGTGCATTAAATAACAGAAAATATTGACGACACATTAATAAATTTTTGAATTATCATTTTGGTCAACCCAGTGTAGAATGAAAAATAATTATCATTAGACAAAATATTTCCGTAATCTAGAGCCTCTTTTGACTTCGGTGAAAGTAATCTATTCTAATGTGTGCATAAACATGCACCGCCTGCTCAGAACAAATTGAAACACTAATACTGCTTTCCTGTACGACCGTTTTGTCAGATGTAATCTACCTTCTGTTTCCGAAAGCGTATTTTCTAAACGTTGCCTAAATATATGTAATGTAGAACAATTTGATACCAGCCGAATATAAATGTATGACAATTAAAAATGTAGAGCATGTAACGTACATAAAAAAAATGGTAAAACTAGGCGGGCTTGTAACAGATGCCACAAAGAATTCGCACCTTCCTTACTTACTTCTTCATTATTGAAAAGCCTACCTTAGCATTTGAGCTTTTTCCTTAAGCTGTACTTTAATACTGTCATCGGCTCTTATCGTGTTTGTTGAATTTTTGTTTTTTATTTGGATATGAATTCGTTAAGTTTAATTCGAGCAATCTTATCAATCCTACGCTTAATATATTGTACATATTGGTTACTTAGAACACTTTACAAAGATTTCTCTGCTCTACCCAACGCATGCTAGATTAGAGGTATTATTAGAAATATTATTTGAAGAAAGATATCTTTGAACAGAATGGATATATGTTTCTCATTATATTATTAGTTATACACCAAATCTGTTTGCATATTACTTTGAATTGTAATAGATTCTAAATAGGTATATTTAGCTTGTACACTAAGTGTTTAATCGGTCTAGGGATATTAAAGCGTATCTTTCAACCTTTATAGAATTCAGCATTTAAACGACTTGCTTTCGCGTTGTAACCTTCTAACAATTTTATAGCCTGAAGACAGGATTTGCTCCTCTCCTTTTTTTTCAATAGTTATTTGTAGAAGGACGTGCACCACAGGCGATGGCACCCCACGCCCACGAGTAACAAAACTGTTTTGTATTGAAAAGTTTCCAGTGTTCTAAAACAATAAAACAAAACAGCAAATAGTGCAAAATATTTGGAACGGACTCCAGTTCCAGCGTGTAAAACTTGCTCGAAAACAACTCTTTACGTCAGGTTATTTTTACAAAATATCTATACAGGCGCAATAATTTTGATTATTCTACTGCGTCGCAACGACGAATACTACTTTCTTCATGGAGTAAAATGTCAATTATCCGGTCACCGACTATTCGAACATCGATTTTCTGGACTCCCAATTATACGGACGTTGCCCCTCTGACTCTCGATTATCCCAGACATGTAATCAGAGATTCTTGTACATATAGGTCACCAAGTCGAAAATCTCTGCCCCCTGTGTGCATGCAGAACTCTCGTTGCATTACGCACCGTACAAGGCTACAGTGTCAGTTCAGAAAAAGGTCGGGGAATACGCAAGATGTATTGTCGTTAAGTTTAATAGAAATTTCCAAAGAATTCAATTTATTAATATTGTTATTTTGACATCTTTTCTCACTCCTTAATTTCTTCAATAATATTACAATTATAATAAATAATTTTCTAAACAATCTACACCAAGTCACGTGTAGAGAAAGATTATTATTATTTGAATCTACCATGGAGGTATACTAGACATGTTTATAAAAGTTTATTCATAACGGGTTTTAAGATAATGCTTCAAATGGAAATATAGTTATTTATTTCTAACGTTTCTTGCACTTTAATGAAACGCACGTTTATGTTTTCCAGATGGAAATTTTCTATTTGTCACCGATGCACATATGTATATAAAGATTTTTAACAAACGCAACAACTGCTTTCCTAACTTTTTTATATGTTTTAAGGCCACCTAACGTAAACACGTGTTAGAATCCGCGTGCCGTTTTGTTATTAAAGTTACTCTTGCAATTAAATAGTCGCATAATATGGTGGATTATATTATATTCTCCGATATATTTTTAATATTTTCCATTCATTTATATTTGGGCCAGCCGAATTAAAGAGACGCGCACGAACGTGCAGACTTTCAACTTTCTGCGCTTAAGTTAGTTCTTCATCGCCGCAATGCATAGCAATTCAGAATGAGTTGCAAGTTTTTGTGCATAAGATGTTGAGCAGGGCAAGGAAACGCATAGCATTATTTAAAATAAGCCTAACCATGTAAGCGTGAACGAAGATTACATCGCTTGCATCTGTAGCGCAAAACCTTGAGTAAGCCTCGGAGAAAAGAAACAAGTTTATTAAAGAAATAACCATTATCACGACGAGCACGTTCCAACGTTATTGGCGTGCAATTTTATTGCGCACTGTATAACACCGCGGTGTAATAATTAATCACAGGAAATTCCTCACTATTACGTAACACACAACTCTCCTACGGAGACAACCTTGCCTTCTCATTGATTAAATCGTCTTATCCAATGGACACAATATACACATTATTATTATTAAGCGCGAGATATAATGTTTTGACCGAAGCATTCCGTAAAAATTGCTTTCTCCTATCACCTGGATAACAATATACGCGATAGAAATAGCGATTCTGCCTATAAAACGGTGCATTATGTCTCCATCTCTGTATTGCTAAATGCGTCACTGTACTATTTATAAGTGACTTATTATTTGCTTCACGATCAAGGCGCTTCATTCGGAAATAGTTTATAAATTGTGCAAGTTATCCGCGAAATAAAACTGCTAACACGTGATTAAGCAAAACAATAATAGAAACTACATATTAATGAGCGCAGTAAAAATGTATTTCATACATATGCATATATACGGTATATATTGGCCGCTTCCTTATATGTTACTAAATTTGCATACCGTTTGGACTCGTTGCTATTCCTTGTGACGTAGGGATTTATCTTTTGCCCTTTGCACTCTGGAACTATCTGGATATTTCCTTTCACCAACACGACAATTCTAAACGTACATTGTCAGAAAAAAATGATTACGTTTATGTTGGTGAAACGAAATGTTCGATTTTGTAATTCGTAGATCAAGTCATTCACAAAATTAAAGAATTCGCGCACTGTAGATACAAGTGGAATTCCAAATTGCAGGAGGAAAAAGTCGTGGCAGCTGTGCTCCTTTAAGTTCAACTGTAGGTTTGGCAGTGAAATGGGTTTTGTATTATTCAGGTTTAATTAAACGACGCGTGAAACACTATTTTTTAAACTATTCAGCAACCGGAATATTCTAGGAACTAATACAATATTCTAATATCGTTCAAATATACATTGACGTTCGATGTCCGATATGGACTATTGTATGTTTAGGCCGTCATGTAATAATAGAACACGGTCATTTTTGTCGTGGCTCTGTCTTGTTGCACAATTCAGTGTCGTCCTATTTATACCTTGCACAAAAGATCAGCCTAAATTAATCATGAAAAAAATTGCTCCTTTTTAAAGCTTAACTGTGTGTTCTAACTCGTAAATACGTGGCGTACAATTCCTTTCAATACTTCTTAGAATATTCTTAGAAACTCTACTGCATGTTCAAGCTGTGACCAAGTAGTGACTTCTGTTCTCCAACGACAGGCAATCCAAGGTTACGAAATTTGAAATTCAACAAACATAATGACCCGAGATTAAGCTATTAATGAACGTTTCAATAGTAATAGTAGAAACTAATCCATCCAAAAAATAGAAAAATAAGTTGTGTATTCTACATTTTATCGTAAAATATGTAATTTCCGTTGCTCGCGTTATCTGTCTTACTCCACATATAATATTGCCGTATCTGTTTCATGGCAAATAAATAAATCTGTCACAAGCAACGGACAAAATAACAACTCGGTATCATTTCTATTGTAACTTGTAACACATGTAACATATCTCTACTTGAATTCTATAAGTCGGTGATCCACGCGACTATAATTAACACGTGATTAGTGGATGTCTGATATAATATTTGCGAAAGAACGACCTCCGCGTTCTGTAGTCCCTTCTGTAGCAGCAACAGATCGTATTACGAAATTTCTATTACTATGCCTAAGTGAAGTAAACTAAGCAATATTGTCTGATAGAGAAGTCGTGATAATGAACGACGAAAATATAGAAAGCGTGCGAGACAGAGTACCTAAAATAATACATATTTAAAATTGTAAATAGACGAAATGATTATCCCAGAGAAAATAATGGAGAAGGAATAAGGAATAAAATCAACTTCGTTTTACACACACGCACTAATGTAGTACGTAAAATTTTATTTAATAAGAAAGTCGTGTATGGAATAGAAAAGGAAATTAACGTTGGTTGAGAACCAGCTTGCCCTTGTTACGTTATGGTTGATGATTGATGTCGGTCTTCGCACCGTGGTCAAGGGTAGATTTCTTAAAAACTTATGGCTTTTTATTATTGTACAGATATATTTATATTATTATCGCCTATCTCCAATAATTTTTACAACAAAAATTGACCACACTAGCCTGGGTATAAACAACATGTCACCAATCTATATCGATTCTATACATCTTACGTCTATCTACGTTCGTCTTGAGTGAATGAACGGCTAAAATACGGTTTACTCTATTAATAGTAATTATTATAATTTCCTTGAAGTATATCCGAACACTGCGGGGTAGTACAGCATTATTGTCCAATAATCTAATAACGAGACCATTCATACCTCCGTCATGACCACACTACATACACGCAACCTAACTGAATTGAGACACAAAGTTCTAACGCAGCCTGTTTTATACAGTTTTCTTTTCCACAAGTTATTCAATATTTATGAAACAGAAGAGCTATTTAGTCGAGAATAACGATGCTTTTCTAAACATTAAGTGAAACATTTCCAAGTGGAAATTTAGCGATCCATTAATTTTTTCAAGACCTGTATATCTCGTAGTACAAGAATTGTAGATCGGACGAAAACTTTCGCATGGAAGAGAAATTATAAATTATAACGATGAATTTGCATCGGTCTGTCATTTTCCATAACGATATATTTATAAACCAGAGAATAATTCCTTCATAAAAGTTCGCCGATACTTTTCATTCGAACAGCGTTCGATTCTACGCGTAGATTGCAAAAATAACGACCAACGATAGTTGATGAAAGCATAAGAGGACTCAGGCTATAACATAACTGAAAATATGATTTCTTATTCATTTGATCACAGTCAATCAGATCACTGCCCTCTAACGATCTTGATCGCCAATAACCGAAAGCGAGCAATCTTCGAGATAAAACTAATCCAAAAGGCACGCCAATTAGAAACGGCTATCAGAGTTCGGCATTGGGTCTCAAAAACGAACCGAGCTGGTACGCGGTGCTCGATGTGTCTCATGTGCTTCCGTCTAACGAGCTCAAAGGGAAGTCTCGCACGCGACTCGACGCAAACGAAAGTACAGAGAGAACCGGCTGCACGAACCAGCGCTTCACTTGTTCATCCCACCAATACGAACACCTCCCTCGGGCTCGTGCTCAGTGGGTGTAACGCCGAAGAAACCGACCACCTTCGAACCTGCAGCCTCCTCTTGGAAGCATGTTGCACCGTATCCGCCTTGCCTTCTGACCACGTTCCTCGGTCAAAAGCTCTCGCGGAAGACAATTCGCTTCCACTTTGTCGTATTGCCCCCCACCCCACCCCTCGCCCCGCCGCAGCCGAGTAGAGACGGTAAGGATAAATCCGCGATACAGATTTGTCGCTTCCTCCGGCGCTAGCTGATTTTGGCACGAGGCTCACGTGCTGCGATAAAGCGACGTGCCGATCGGCACAAAGACTTCGGGACCACGCTTTCTCCAGCAACCATCGCACGTTCGGCAACTTGACGAGCGTCGTACGGCCGCTGTTCCCGAAATGATTTCCCCCTTTTCCCGTGTACACTGCGTTCTTCTACCTTCTACTTCTCCAAGCGAATCTCGTTTTCGCGAGAAATCGCGAGCGACGCCGTGCGGTCTACATAGATTGCGCGCACACCAGGAACGCTAACGCACTTTTCTTTCAGTTTTCCTTCCCCTTTATTCTTTTGCATAATTCTTGTGATCGTGTTCAAGTTCTCGCATCGGTTGTCATGCCGGGCCGAAATTCTTAAGTGTTTCGCACGGTTGTGCTAAGTGTTCGGTCCTCGAACATGACGGGGTGTTTTTAGTGTAGAATTCTTATTTTGTGGCACGTCGCGCGTAAGGGTGGAAACGAGTAAGGGTGGTCGTCGGAATGGAGAACATTGTTCGTCGGATACCGTCGAGTAATTAGTAAGTAGAATTTGTATGATTGAACGTGGACAGTGATTTACTTTGTCTTCCTTTAATGAATTGCCTGTTGTATACGTGTATGTGGCCAAGAAATTGGGAGAGGAAAGGGAAGATAGTTATGGTGCCAACTGAACATACTGTCATCAGTTTCGAAAGAATTTTTTGTTGCTTCGGCATAGTTGTTAGATTTGTCACGATTTATTGTAATATATTTGCGAAAGCAGTTCGGATAAAGAATCGCCGGATTACGAAAGTTATGAACACATGAATGTAATTTAACTGTTTTCTGCAACAATTCCTTACAAGGTTCACGTAAAGTATTGATATCACGCGGCCGCATATGTATAACGCTCCGTAAGTATCGTTTTTTTCGAAGGAAGTTTCGCCGAATGGTTTTCGTAATTCGTGCTCCTAAAGGGAAATAGAAATGATATTATTAAATAGACTTAAAATTATGGTTTGCATAATTGGGTAAATTAATACATGTGAAATACGTGCATGAAGTACGTAATTGAAAATATGAATCGAAGAAAGAGAAAACGATTCTCGCACCTTGATAAAATGAGTTTTATTGCAAATACTAAGGCATTCGATGAATCTGTTGCGCCTCGATATCAAAACTTTCATAAAGAAATGTCTCGTTTTACGTTTGGAACAGTACGTAATTCAGTAAGGTACCCTCTGGGTACCTTAATCAAATTCAACCGAAGTTTCCTCCGTGATCGATAATGCGTTTCTAACCCCAGATTATTTTTTAGCGTCAAGATTAGTTTTATGTTACGGTTCGTGCAATGAAACACGTCCACCAGGAATTAAGTTACCGGCGTTAACTCAAACCCGAGAAAACAGTGAAGATGATTGTAGAAGACGCAAGGCAACAATGAAAACGTGAACGAAATATTTACTGCACGCACTTAATCTACATAAGTGGAGCTATTTAGTTAAAACTTCTCCGGGGGCTAGTGACACGTTCCTTTGATATTCATGTACATATTCTGTTATTTTAATACTCATATCTAGGGAAGTATTTGATGAATGCATCTAACTACTAAATCACACTACGTATATACGATTTTACAGAGAGTGAACTGTATTTCCTTCCGATACCAGTTGCAAGTATCAATTGAAACACGACCTTCGGAGCTTATGAGCGCTCGTCTACAGAACCGTGTGCGATTATCGAAACGACTCGTTCGCTATTTATCGCTGCAAACCGATGTCTCTCATTACGAATAAAAACAATTTGAAATCGGCTAGAGAAATAATGGGAACGTTATTTACATACTACGAAAGGAAAATGCCAGCGTCGATCAATGAATGCCTCAAACGAAGTTTATCAATGAAATCAATTTCGCAAGAAATTTCCCCGCGACAAGAAGATTGAATTCAATGGTTGTTTTGCGTGACCACTAGGTGCGCCGGAAAGTTCATAGAAATAAGAGTCCTCCCGCGTGACCCAATTAACTGTCACCGAATCAGGAACGCTCGATTTCGCACACGATTCGAGTATACAAACATTCGAGATTCGCCGTTTCACGATAAAATCAACGACTCGAGGGACGATCACCTTGTTCCGATAACATTATGATTCGGTAACCTTTGAACAACGACTAGCTGTAACCTGACTATATTTATAGCGCACACGAACGTCGAATAAGTGCTCATCGCGCGAGACTCTTGGGCTATCCGGAGTTCACGCACATTATGCAACCCGAAGGGACCTGACGGTGCAAGGCGTTGCCAAACGAAACAAACTGTAAAATACCTAACGTTCGACGTGACGCAAACCGTTGACAAATTTTCGTAACGACGACCATGTCGAGCGGCGATCTAATAATATCGATACCGTACCAACTGCATGCGATAACCGCTTCACGCGTCGCTCGATCGGCCTTCAGGGCCGTTCAAAATTGCACGCAGCATCGCTATGAAAATCGTGAGACGCGTAATCGCGGAATCGATAGTTCGCGACACGCGTGTAAGTGCCGCAGGCTCGAGCAGTAAAAGCAGCTGGAGCCGCAGGTGACACGCGGACGCGACACTTTGATCGGCTCGAATTGCGAAAGCGTGGAATGGCCAGTCAGGGCGGAAAGGCCAGCAGCGATGTCGGTGTAAACAGTTGTTCGATCATCGTTGCGCCTTTCTGACAGACTCGTGAACACGTATTTAGCGCGATACCGGTAGGGCAAACGGCGATACCAAAAACCAGTGGTGGGTTAGAAAATGGATGGCACGCGGGACGCTCCTTAGAATGGGGAATGGTAGCCTTGTCTATTCGATTTGCGTCAAGATCGTTTGCAGCTTGACGAATAGAGGGCTTTTTATAAGGGACAAGGGCGGGACTCGAGCGGGAAATTTGTTTCTGATGGAGCCTCAATTTTGCACGGTGGGAGCTTCAAGTATTTGACGACGAGGTACACGATGGAAGAATTGTGTCGCGAGAACGAAGAAGAAGAAGAAGAAGAAGTGTAGTGGCGGCGGTAGGAAGGGGCGCTAGCTGTGTTGCGTTGCGAAACGCGAACAATGAACGTCTCTGGATTATCTATTTAAATTTCAACGAGATCATCGAGCCGCGCCGCCCGAGGCTTTCGTATCGGGCGGACCTAGCACTCGCGCCTATTGTATGCACACTCGCTTCGAGCGAAACACTTGACACTTGTCCAAAGATAAACGAGGCGGACGTTGAAACATTAACGAGCGCCGGGCGACTTTCAAAGTGGAAATGTTAATCGGTTGACAGGGCCGATTTACACGCGGCGGATCGGGCTGTCGTTAGCGTATCGAGGCGGCAGTTCGCGAGCAACTTTTTGCCGTTCCTGGACTCCGCAAACGCCACATCGACGGTACGTCAGGCGGCGATCCAACGACGCGCAGACGGAAACGAAGTCGCGCCGAGTCAGGCACCGCTGACCCGCGTTACCGTTAAAACGTTGCTCCGATTCGTGCAAAAGTTCCGCTGTACTCCGAGCCAGCCGAATTGGCGAACACGAAATTCACGCTAATAACGCACAGCATGGAGAATGTGGGACGTGAGAACTCGAGCATTTCTCCAACAAATTTGCTCGCCGCTACCATGCCTCCCAGTAACGATGCGAACCACCGTTCGCAACATCGCGATTACTTTACCGTCAACGACCCTGACCGACATCGAACACGAACGATTCCAAACACCACCCCGCGAAACTTCCCCCTCGCCTGAATATGAATAACATTTCAATACGTTTCTCATACCTACCCAACAGTCATAATCCAAGGGGTGTATCACACTGACAATCACCGAGGGGGGTTGGCTCACCGATGCTTCCACCCGGCTGACACCGGACCTCTTCGCAGCGTTCGACTGATGGCACGCTGCTCTAATTTAGCTCGCTATCAAACACGTTTGCACGGGGTGTTCTTCAAGCACGACACACGCGCCGCGAGGACCGCGTGCAATCCTCGTCGCGACGCTGTCAGAACACTCGCGGAAATACTTCCAGCTCGCAGGTATCCTTCTGTGGAACGAACACGACGGCCAGCACGCTGACCATGCACATCCACCAAACAGTAGTTAACGATTATTGAGCGGGGCGATCGTTTTCATGGTACTCGCGGTCGGCTTTCTGGAGCGAACAGGTGGGCAAACACGAACGGCTAGTCACGCTGTGCGGAACACGCGAGTCTCTTGAGCTTCGTGGAACCGACAAAAGAGAACACGCACACGTCGCGACGGCTTGACGTCGACTGAGGAGTTCGCGGCGTCGCGCGTCGCGCGTCGCGTCTGTTCGCCCCTGCTGGCCACGAGCCCCCACCAGCGACGCTTGGAGGCGCCACCGATACACGCCACCCCCTCTGGCTTCTCGTGCGTTCTGTTTCCTCTGTCTGTTCTGTCTTTGCCGCGTTGGGTCCCGTTGTTCACCTTCTACTTGCTGGCTATCAAGGGGCGACGAGGGGTTGATGAATTTCTTTCCCGATATTTCTTCTTCCGTTCTCTTTTTCATTGGAATACCCGCCACAGGGTGTATCTCTTTGGATTTGGTACGCGGAGACGGTTCGAAATCCGGTTAGATGTTAAGATAACGATTGCCGGCAAGCTGTGTGTAATAGATTCGAGTGGAATTGGATGGACACGGGAGGATGCACGTTGGGAAGTGAAGAAAACCGTAGCTTGATGTCAGAAGCCTTAAGGTTACTCTTCTTTGTATGTTTTGATCAAATGTTATTGAGTTGAAACGTCTGTGACGGATGTTTGATAGGAATGTCTAGCACGTGTTGTACAATAATTTGCATTCGGCTGATTGCACGCGCAATGGGTTGCGAGATAAACTTATCCTTCTTCTTGTTATTACTTCTTTTCAAAGTGGGAAAGGAACTTCCTCGAACGAAGTGTGTGCCAGATAATCGATTAGATGTTTACTTCGACGGGCGTGTAGTTCAAGGTTTCGAAGATTTATTTCTGTTAAGTTAATTAAGTGAACCTTCAAACGCTTGTTATCGTAGCCGGCGTCTAATCCAGAATGTGCCGCATCGTTTATATAAACAAATTCCTTTACCGAAACTTAGAAATGATTTTTTCGAATGACTCTTCCGCAGCGCGAAGTTTTTTTCATGACCGGCGCCATTATTTCTGGCAGCCCCAGCAACCTTTAAGCCATGCTTAAACGCGAAAGGTAATACGAAAGCAAGATAGAAAACAAGTCGCAACAGCTTTGAACAGGAGCTTTGAACAATACCTTTTGAACTCTACTATGTACTTAGTAGATATAGAATGAAATTGTTTGATTCGATAATCCTATTAAATCGGAGAGGAATTTGTTGAATTACTAATTATTCCAATGTCCATAACAAGTGGTAACTTCTCTCCATAGCTGACCCGTGATTTCATAAGAGCCTCGCCTAAAATTTCTGTTGAACCCATCATGAATTTTCACGATTTCATGCGAGCTATGGGTAATCTGAATTGTTTTCGAAATATCTCCAATTAAAGCGAAAGCGTATTGCTGTGTAAATCGGTGGAATTACGCGGAGGAAACGAGCATTCTGACCGAACGGCGAATAAAATGTTTTAATAAATAAAATCAGATGAAAAGCAACATCTATAATATTACCAATTATTGTTGAGAATGGTTTTCGCAATATTCTTAAAGGTTATCTGTCCACAAATAACCGTGCGATTTAGTGAAAATTATTGCAATTGAACAAATGAATTGAAACAATCGTTTTCAGCCGATCGATATCCTTCGCGAAGAATGGCGTAAATTTCGTGCACACCTATCCTACAGTTCCCATTAGGTATAGCAAGGTGAGTCACGAACGAGGGTTGATCCCCCGTGTGTGAACGCGTCACATGATGCCGCGGCACCGATGACAACTCCCGAACCGAACGGAAATGGTAATCGTAGCAGGTCGTGCAGCTTTTAAACGCGGATGGCCATTTGTCCGTATAATCGATGGTAGTCTCCGCTAGGTGCGCTATACGATTCGATTCTGTCAGCAGATTGTATCACAGATGGGATCCGTTGACACGTTAATGTATACCTAAAGAAAGTGTGGCATAAAAATGATGGACTGAACATGATCGACAATTCCCAGATCTATATGCAAGTATAACAATCAGTATGGTGGTTCTTCGCTGTATTGCGGACAGGTGTGCTTGTAACAATGGCTCCACGTTTATAATTATGTATCGTGCCTGAAAGTACGTTGCGCACATGTATATACTTGGTGAAGTATTTCTTTTTATTTCGAGTCTATTGTGAAAGTTTCTCGTCGCCAACTGTTATCATTCTTCACGAAGGACGGAAACATTTTTGAATCATGCCCGTAACCGTAAAACGCAATACTCCTAACTGGCGTATATCCAGACGAATTATCTAATGAAGTTATCGTTCGTATTCTAAGCGCGGGGCAACGCTTCTACCACCATCTGCCACGATGTAAATAAGCCTCGCATTGTTGACACTATCAGACACGTGTGACCTGATTACGCCCGTCTGTCGCTAATTGTAAATTACTCGAGTATACCGATATGTCGATGTAACACCGTCTTCAACTTCCGCAAATTTGATCGCGGCAAAACAATTCCACGCCGGGTGGTAAGAATAATTGCACGCGGTGGCGGAAGCCGCAAAGAACTCTAATTATGCGACGCGACGTTTTTGGTTGAACGGGTTTCATTATGATGTTAGTACATTCGCGCGAATAGCCTCGAGAGCCATTTGTCACGAGTGTCGCAAGTTCGCCAGTTTAATGCATCCGTGCTCCTGGACGGTCGGTTCCTACTGGCATCGCCTTTGGTGCAATTCTCGAGTGACAATGCCACACTGCGAGCCGGTGTTGTTTAACGAACGAAACGAATTTTCGCGTGTCGTGAGCACGATTCGATCCAGTGGCACGCGGTTAATCTGTATCGTTCAGTAAGACGCGAGCAGAGGTGGAACAATTGGGAAAGCTATACGAAACGGTGGGCCGATTGAAAATTGTTTTTCCTCGATGTACGGGGCTTTTGCATTAGAACTGTCGCCCGGCTAAGATCTTCGAGATCCAGGTGGACAAAAATTTTCTCGATACTACGCTTTACTCAGTCCACAATATATCACTGCTGTTACGTATCACCGCTATTTACTATACCGCATCAGAATGGAGGAATGTGGATCGCTTTCAGAATCTTAATTCCGCGATTCTTATTGACACCTTACAGCACCTGCGTTGTATTCGAGCAATTACTCAAATAAATTTTAAATGCAGATGAAAAAAACAGGTTTTTTTTTATCTACTTCTTATCTTTTGACATTTTCTTTTTCCCGTTATTTCGAGGCCATTTGAAGGTCAACATATTTGCAAAGTAGCTAAACTCTTTTTTCAGTAATACTAAAAAATTTGAGCAAAGTATCAATTACTTTAAAATTTCGAAAAATACGGGCGTGTCGAGATTAATTCTTCGTAAAAACATTAACACACTTGTCAAAAAACAGACTTTATGAAAATAAATATATCATAACAAACATATTTTATATGTACGGCAAGAAAAGTATGTACAAAGGTGTGCGTGCATAAGTTTTGAATGAAACTTCAGCTTTGTACGTTGAAACTTTGGGGCGTAATCGGTAGCCATAATAAAAGTGATTAATAATGTAGAAGTATCTCATAATAATTTCGTAAAACGAAACATTTGTCAGTTCTGATACAAGTGTGGCGTAGTAATGTTGAATAAAAGATTTTTTTTAATCGGTGCTATACCCTATCGCCCTGATAACCAAGGTCGAGGGTATGAGATAAGTAGTTTGTAAACAGAATGAAGTCGGTATTCAATGACTAACACAGGAAATAATTCACACGGTTCATTACGCATTGTACTCGTCATAAGGAACGATAATTTCATTGTTGCAATATTGCCAAATATCTTCGAAACTGTATTCATCAATTAAATACAAGCACTTGTCAATTTTGTGCCATCAAATTCAACCCAAGATTAATCGTGTTTCATTTGCTTATTGTTAGAAAAACACGTTCATTAGTTATCGGTACAGGAAATATAAATTATGAGAAGCGCAATGTTACAGTCACGTAATTATATCGTTTACTACCTGCCTCCTTCAAACCCGCAAACGCTACTATCGATATAATTCAATTTATGGACTGATAAAAAGTTATAACTATCAAGTGCACTCGTGAAAATATGAATTCGGTTATTCTTTTATAATAATAAACGAAATACAATGTTACGTGTATGGAAAATATCTGATACGAAAGAACGGATCTATACAGATTATATCCCCTTTCTCATTTCAGTATTTCACGAATATATTTCTCTATTGTGCACAGAAGCAAGCATTCTTGCTTAACCCTAACACGTGTTAGTAAATAGTCCAATTATAAGTTTTCAATATATGTATGACGACTCGAATGTTTCACATATTCCTTAATACTGTCCGACTAGAAGTGCCAACTCGAAAACAGTCTAAAACCACTTCTAACATCAACAGCAGCTAACTTGTTCATCTCGTTAAACTTCAATCATGTAGGCATAAATAAATTTAGAACTTCCTGGATAAACCTCAATTAATCGATACTTTTGTGAAATTATTTCTTCAATTCCTAAAAACGAATCAGCGTTCAGGCCTCCAAGGAACATATAATAAAACTTATAAAAGTTTAGGTCTTCTGTGACAATATTTCAAGGTTTCGGTTAAATCCATAGCTACATGCAACCAACTATTGTGAGTTCTGTTCATCTACGAATAATGATTTCGCCATGTATCAAATCGGTTGTACCGTATTAATTGTACATATCGTAGTAGAAACATCAGGGAAGTATACATTACATCGTTGGTACGCCGAAATATCCAACAAAGAAACGCCTCTTCGCCATTCTCACCTGATATAATTAATCAATGCAAATTCAGACAGCCTCACACGGACACGGGCATCGAAAGGGGCGTTGTAGCCAAAGTATTTTCAATCCGGTGCATTAAATAGCGATGATAATTGGCCGTTAATAACTGTAATTGCAGTGATGGCTCGCTACATGTCGGAGGATCTCCGTGCAAAGGTACCTGCATGCGCTAAATTCCAACCACGACAATCGATCAAGTGTCCCGAATTTCAAGCGCGCGTTCGTCTGTGTTGATGGCCGTCGCCGCACTTTTAATTCGCTGTACCATAAACTGAATTAATTTCACGTGGCCAATATATCGTGGAAGGAAATACTCCGTCAAAATTCGTTGAATGATAAAAGAAATTTCTTTGAAAAATCGGACTTTGGTCACAGCGCATTCGGGGGCTGCTCATTTTCTGTTTCCACATTTATTGACTCACTCATTCGTTAATGGCAAAAGCTACGTGTAAGTGGAGAAACGGGTAAAAATTTGTTAATTTTATACGAAGGCTTTCCCGATTGCTTCCCACTCGTACGAGTCTTCGGTGCGATGTTTTCCAGTTACGAAATTCGTCAGCACGTTTACCTTATGAAACGACTGTCAATTACGGGTACATTTCGAAATAAAATGGACGGGGCAGAACGTTTGTTTTAGGGTAAATTTAACAACGGGAGTGCACGTCCATACGGCGACATTAACGCATCGAGTATCCTGAAATGGGAACGATCTAATTACCAGTATGGCCGGCTCACCTCTAACTTACTATTGCCACTCGCGAATACAATTACCAGCGTTAATATCGAATCGAGCGTGCCCATAAATAATGATACGTTCTATCGGTAATCTATTACGGTCGACATAGAAGCTATGTTTTCGTGGCGTGCCGCGGAATCATTTTCCGAAAGGAAGGAAATTGCGATACACGTTTCAAAGAGGCACGCCTCTGAAATTATTTTATCGCCGACAGGATCGTTAAATTGTTACACGAGCCGGGCTCCGAGTCATGTACAACGTGGGACATCTCTGTTGGATTTCGTTCCCTCTCGCCTTGACGGACAAGTTCGTTCGCACGAGAACGAACGGTCGACCGATGATGGCTGGCAATTCTTGCGCGTTATGCGAACGCGAAATGCGTTTCGCCGCAGAGAAACGCGATGCAAACCTTTGCGAGGCGATGATCCGTTCTGAAAAATTGCCACTCACGATCCCGATGGTCAGATCCCGGGCCGGCTAATTTGCGAATATGCGTTTCCGCCATTGCCTGCAATTTCCAAGGGTACGTTGAATCGTCTCCCCGTGTTGCTGCGGCGATGGTTCGTTTTAATTGTGACGAACGCAGCGAAGAAGAATGGATATAGCGAAGTTTCGTTTCGGGCTTTGGAAATACTGGACGTTCTCAACAGTGAGCGTTGTACAGATATGCATGAGCAATCATTTACTTACGAATGCACTGTGACTGTTTTTAGTGCGAATTGTGTTACAAAAATTCCTGTGTTCTATGTGTTCCAAACGAACTTTTCAATTAAAAGCCAAATTGGTATGTGAAAGTAAATGCAGAAATGTCAGTTTTTGTTACACAAGCGCGTAATTTACATATTCGCCTGTCAAGAAAATACTAAAAAGATACAAGAGGTCACGCGTCGAAATCAGAGTTTAGAAATCAATACTTGCATCTAACTGAGAATAATGGAGAACCTACACACTATGAAATTATCCTAATAATTTATTCCCGATATACAGATATTGAGTGCTGTGGTTCGCTTAATAAAGGTTCGTTTTACAAGGTCTACAGTTACGAAACAGAGTGAGACGTATATACAGAAAGGTGTGCGATGTTTCTTGGGTGGAAGTACATACCGTTTTTAATAATATTGATCCATACATACTATACTTCGTTTTACATAAACCGAATAGCAACATAGAAGATTGAAAATACGACGCAGTGTATATAGACTTTCGTGTCTATAAGCAACATGCCCGATCCTGAATTAATATTTCCTAATAGAAAGGATTTTCAAAGCTCGAGCAATCGCGGCACCAGTTAAACAGTTAACCGTGAACGTATGCGAAAAGCGAATAAATCCAGGTAAATAGGGAACGTCGATGCTCATGGAATAGCGGAGCAAAACTGGAGGTAAAAATTTGAAACGGTGCATCGGGCGAAGTAATATTTTTCCAGGTATCGATTCTACGACCACGGCTACAGGCTTCCAACGGAATTCTGTCGATCGCACGTCATCCCTTGCACGAGTCTTTTTAACCCCCAGGAGCGTGCCGCTGACGGGAAAGTTACCGCTTCGAGTGGAACTTTTTAGAACTTTCGCCGGAAGAGTGGCGCGGAGATTAGCCCTGGGGAATTAGAGTTACCGTTGTACAATGAGCAGAATTCAGAAACGTCCAACAGCAGAAAAATCGATCGGCTGTTTACCCCTATACTCGTTTCACATATTCTCTATCGATCACTTCGGAACTTTACCTCTCAGCACTTTGATTGTGCCATCAAACGTGTTGAAGCAGAGCGAGTCGAGATAAGACAACGTGGGTATGCACGTACGTGCATACGTAGGTACGTATGTAGATACACACGTGTGTATCTGCCTTTTGGGAATCGGCCAATTTGCAGAGGGTCTAATGCCACTTTACTGGGTTAAACGATATGTTAAGGTGACATTATTCATAGACTGGCGAAAAATATATGATCTATTGAAACGTGTATTTTATCGGGTTAGCGCAGTGATTGATTTCTATATTAAGATCCTTTTCTGCGTAATGTCAAATTGTACATATGTCGCAGTGATTTTCCATCATCCTTTTATCCCGCGGCACACGTGAACAATTACCAAAATTCTGCGGCACGCCAAAGATATATTATCGACATTTTCGTCGATGTGGTAAAAAAGAAAGATATACATTTTTCACTGATTTACAAAAGAAAGTAATATTTTCTCCACTGTTGCGCCAAAGTGGTAACAGACAAATTATTTTTCCCGTTCACAATAAATTATGCGCGACGTGAAAAAGATGCGAGCATTCAAAGATATACGTATGCTAATGCAAGCCGTTCAATTATTTATAACAGTTTCATATTTATAGACTCGACGTTTACTAGGGAATTTGCATAGCGTAGTCTAAAAATGGGCTACCGCTCTCATCTCAAGAATTATTGCCAAACCTGATGAAGATTTTTCAAGTCGTGACACTAGATATCTAAAATAGTGTTTGTTTCAAATTATGGACTTGAAATAAAAATAAAAACCGTATGTTTTCAAATTGAAATAATTACAAACACGTTCTAACTTTTTATCTTGAACGTGTTCTCCAATCTTCAATCCCGAAAGACTGGGGAATGGCTAACCCAGTAGAGGGGCAAACCTTACATAATATAAACACAGCCTGGTTTAGTTTTGCACATAGTCTCGCTTAATCCAACTTAATCCAATCTAATCTTGCACTAGTCTCATTCCAAACGTATGTATCGTCTCATTTAATCTTGTATAGTTGCACATAGATTTATAATAGTCTTGCAAAATCATCTATACACGTGCCAATCCTTACACAACGTTACACGATTGATATTGTTATTCGGCTGATGCATACACAATTGTCGATTTTATCTCAACGACCAGTTGTCGTACATACGAATTGGAGTGAAAATATCAATGTCGGCCGATTTTACCGCATTCATTCGATCTTCAACTCTTATTGTTAGATAGAAAATAAGAATTCTGGTTATCAGTATTCCATTACTTTCGCGGCGAAAGAAACGAGTGGCCAAATTACTCAATCGAATACATACATTTGAGTTAGCAGTTCAAGGTTCCCCATTGAGAGGAACAGATGTCGCGTATGTACTACATAATTCAACGTCATCATGAGGGCACAATAAACCACCACGACCAGCCATTTGTACATTAATTGTCGAACTTGTTCGTCCGAAAAACGCAATGAACACGGCAAGTGCAGTCACCCAAGCTTGCACACCCTTAATGATAATGCACGGTCAGTAGCTGTAAATAAAAATGATCCTTTACCGAGAGGCTCTACCCGACAACTGTACACTCATACAGATACGTGCACGCCTGCTACTTTGCAAGCTTGCAAGCTGCAGCGCGCGTCTCGCGTTTCACCTGGATACGCACTTACGATATTTTCGTTTAACATTATGCGCTTTGGTAATCGAGAGTCACACTTTTATTCGAGCCACGTTCGCGTCCAACCCCGCTGAAAGGCACAAAGTAGCAAATTGTTATCGGCGATTCGAACTATCGTTCCGGGGCGAGCGAGGATCGCGGGTTTCGTTTTACAACGAGCCAGCGCGCCCACGCCTGTTGGCAAAGGGCAGTAAAATCTGGCATACACTAATAAATGAAATGTGAAATTCGCTTTGCAAATAATTCAATGGCGCTCTGGCAGCTGACTAAAGGGTACTTGCGCGCGTGAACGCTTTAGGAACCGCCGCTAAAACGCGCTTTTTCGCTGTGCCGGCTTTTCAAATTCAAGAAGGTGAAAATGGCCGGTCAAATAGGAGGTGAGATGGAATGAAGAATCGACGGTCATTTTTTCTAGATAGACAATTGTGCGAAAGGTCGTTTTAAATAACGAATAATAAAGAACGATTTCATTCTTGAAAAATGCTGCCACGTGGCATTTTAAGAGGGATGGGAGGGAGGGGATAATTTTTTACCAGAGAATTCAACAGAATTTCAAAGACATTGTAACGTAATGCACTCCGTGTAAGAAAACAGAGCTCAGATTCCAACCTCCTTGAGGTCTGCACTTGCCCGTCCCCTTTGAAACGATAAACCTCCGTAGCTTCCTCTTTTTTTCTCTCTTAAAATAGCAGGGATACTTCAGGTAAACACAATTAGTGACCGTCCCCGTACACACTGATGGTATACTTTTAGACACGCGTCGGCAAAGCAACGCTACGTTCGTCATGCTGCTTCCCGAACAGGCGCGTGTGTAACTGAAAGTCCAACCTGGACCATACGACGCATTATGCGAACGGACGAAGGAGGCGTCGGTTTCGACCGACGCCCAAGTTCGAAGTATGTATGTACTTGCTCCCTGGCATTAATTAACACGCTCGTGACCGTTGCGCCAAAGGAACAAAAGGCTTCCTTTTCCGTAACTACCGAGAGCTTGTTAGTTTGCTTTGGTTTCGTTCTCGCGTGCTGTTCCACCGATCCGCAAGTCGCATCGAGCTGCTGCGGCAACCTCGTGAAATCCTTCTCCTAGTTTAGCCTTTGTTCCGTTCTTCCCTTGTACCTCGACGAGAATTGATGCGAAATCAACATAAAAGTAAGCTCGACACGAGGATGTTTTAGACGGGCATGGTATTAATTGTACGATTGACAAGCATTTTAATTAAAACAAAATGTGCGCAACGGAGGGTATGGTTTAGAAGGTAATTGTTCGATCAATTTCTTCTACTGGGACGATGTGCACACGGTGGTTCAAAACAACTCACAACGTGACAACTTGGTGTACATATAATAAGATTCTATTAAAAGGAAACTTTTGATGGAAGTCAGTCTTGGCGAGCTTTCTTGATCTCAATACGGAAGATTTAAACAGAACGAAAGACAGGCTGAACGAAGTGAAAATCATACGAAATGACCGAAAGTTAAGAAACATGGCATTGGAGAACTCGATACGTATGCTACGATGTCACAATTCTCAGAAGAAAGTTGGCTGAATCTTGCAACGTATAATAATGGACTTCGAATAAAGATTATGACTAACAATAAAACGCGGTAGAACTTTATAGCTTGATACAGTGAGATGGTGGACAGCTATGTCTGGTGCGCCAATATGAGTATCAAATGTCATATGGAAAAACTTTATATTAACTCGGTATGTGTATATTAAAAAAGTTTGTAGCAATGACAGTGCCGCGTTATTCCGAGAAATCTATACTACCTCCTGGTATAAAGACACTTAGAAATTGTCACTGGCTGCACATGATATTTTACGTACGATTTGAAACGAGCCGTTATTTAACAATACTCTAATATTTAGTCAAAACAATTGTCACATTGTTGTACGTAACTAACTAGTTTCAGTGTCACAGATTTACGATAGTCGCCAATTTGAAGCGTCAAAGCCAATTTTCACTCCTACAGCTCTTTCATTCTAAAGCACCCTGTATATTCATTGTCGACAAAATAACCTGGGGTGTGAAAAATTTTCGCCGCGTTTGTTTTCTAACATAGACGAATCTTTGACTTATTTTCGGTGGTATACATTCGCCAATTGCTTTATCTTCCTATTTGATCGAAATAATATATTATTCTTGAATGCTTTATTTTCATTTCATAAATGCCATTGCTTTTATTCTTGCCGACTTATACATTTCAGTGTTTCTATCTGAAATTCCCTATTCACATTTCTCATTGATGATAAAAAAAAGTCTGCAGCTTTGCATGCTGAAAATCGACGGATTTTGACATTTATATAATTTTTCGGAAATTTTACGTTTATATTTTGGGCACCGTTTGTAACGCTTTACTGAAAAAGTTGTAACAATTATACATATTTAACATTCCGTGAACGTTCAGTTTACGTGTATTATAAGAAATTATCATCTTCATTGAGGCCTCATAATAATTGACAACTAGACAAAAATTAGATCATGTTATCGGTTCTTCGAATTCAAACCTCAGAATTGCCGCACTACATATGCATCAACTTGATTCCGTTCAACGTATATTATGCCCACGGTTTTATTATGCAGTGGTTTAAATTAAAAATTCTCTGGTTTTCCGGTTTCACCGTTCCTTCAATATGGCTTGCCCGCTTCCGACCATGTTGCTCTTCGTAGCACAATGATCACTATTCATTTCCGTATCCGTTCAACATATAGAATTTTTACGCTAAATACTGAATGTGTAGCGATTTTTTTCGATCGTAATCGACCATACCGCGGACCCTGCGATCCATTGGTACAGACTTATAATGTAATTATTGCTCCGACATATTTTCGTAGCGGAAAATCGCTTTCACGGGGCATACAATATTTAATACAATAGGGTGTAATTCGAGCTTCGATTTCGATAATTGAACTTTTACAAAGGATTGAAAATGGACTTCATAATCCTCGAACGGGGATAATAGTGAATTATCGATTTTTCGTTTGCGCGTGTAATTTTGCACTGTGTCGGCGGTGCGAAAAATGAAGATCATTGTGCGTAATTGCGAGAGAAATGTCGGTGAAAAATTGAATTACTAACATAAAAGGAAGCATTACGCACACAGAGCGCTGAAAAGCAGATACGTACTTGCCATCCTGACGGTATCCTTCCCTTCACTCCATACTTTTCAGCTTCCTCGGCAGTACCAATTTCAGTAGAACGCATTGTGCAGATTGGGATGCAAGGTAACCCGCCCGAAAATATTTATTGCAAGCTTATTAAGAAAAATCACTGTCAAAATGATAAGCGTAAGGAAGAAATCAGTGAAATGTCGCACCTACAACGCTGTAACCCATTTTTATCTGACGCAGCAACATTTATGACTCAGTTCTCGAATGGCCAGACTTCGGTTATTCAATAATTTTAAATTAAAATAAATAATCGTAAAATAACTCTTAATATAATTTATATTTTATACAAAGATATGTTTCATTGCGAAAGTCAGTTAAACCACTAAATTTATCGATACTGTGTTTGCATTAGAATATTCTCTCATGCACGAAACAGCGTGCTTAATTTTTCTCTGTAACCTAACATTAACGAATATTAATACGACCCGCAATACTTATGCAGAAACCGGAATTTTAATAAACAATTTAGAACCGAGCATCGTAAACACGCAAAACGATCGGGAAAATAGCTACACGCATTATTCGCTATATACGTAAGCCGAAACATCTCTACCCCCGTGCAAGCTGGAATGAGTTCTTCAGTTTCTTTTTTTGCGGTTTCGTGATACCATCCTCTCGATATGCTTCCCTTTGTTACGAGTACAACCGTATGCACGTGTATGCGTACGAGAAACCGGGTGCAAGTGTCTACGTTTGCGTTTTCGTGAAAGAGCTCGCTTAATATTCATAAGGCCTCTTCCTCTCGTACCGGCTCTAAACACATTTTAATAACATTTTTTACAGTCCCCCTTTCTCCACGCTTCAAAAGCTTTATAGTGGTTTCAGAATGCTTTGGTCAGACTAAGAATGAGAATGAAGGAGGAGGATGTGGAGGGAGGGGCAGGGGGGAGGGCAAATGATGTTCACGAGACGAGGATCGACTTAGGAGTGAGCGAGGGATGAGCAGAGAAAGCAACAAAGAGACAGTCGAAAGGGAAGAGGCAAGAACAAATGATAATGGTGACGGTGTGGCGCGAGCTGCGGGGGGAAAATGATGAAACGAAAGAATAACTGCGAGAATGAGTGGGGGCGGGGGAGCAAAAAAGAAGATGAGTGATGAAAGAAGAGAATGGAAACCCAACCATCGACCACACGAGCTTCCCTTTTACGACAGGATATTTTGCTGGCCCTTTCAACTTTCTTCCTTGCTTTCCATCATCGAAGGAACAAACCGACGCGTCGCCGTTTCGTTGCGCGCGAAACTCGAGCAGGAAGCATCGAAGTTTTGCAAAGTCGCGCCGCGGGAGAACTCGAAAACGCTCGAAAGCTCTTAGGTGTTTTATGCTGACACATTTTTCGATGGGCGAGCAGGGAAGAGTGAAGGATCGCCACCGTTCACCGAAACGATCAACTATCAAATTTTCATGTTCCACAGTTTCGTCATTTTTCTTAGGCCTGTCGCCCTGTGCCACCCGCGTGCGCCGCTGTGAAATATTGAACACTTTCGAAGCTGTTTAGAAAAAAAAAATTCGCTTAGGCTTGATGCCGTTGCAGAAAGACGCAGCGGACGGTAATGTTTCGCGTGTCACACAGTGGCTTGAAATACGTGCGTCGCGATTCCAGGTTTGATCGAAAGCTGAGATGCAACTGAAGTACTATTTTGATTTATACACAACGAAGTCTTAACGTTCTCGTTATCGTTGTGCGTATTAAGTACCTGAAACGGAAAGCTAGCAACGATGACAATATACAAAAAATACTATTCTTTGATCGCAGGATTGTTTTCAATGCCCTAATGCATGTTTCCATATTCGTAGTTGAAAAGATTGAACTGTATAGGGTGATCCGAATAGAGTGCTACACTCTGGTGTCTGAGAAACTAACGCAGATGCTTGACCACATTCTTTTCTTCTTAAAAGTGTTACAACACAGCCTAATTATACGGCGCGCATCAAATTTGTCCGAATGGCTTTTGAAAAACTGTCTTGTGACATTTTATGCGACCCGCCTTCTATATACCCAGAAACAGGGAATACTGTCACTTCGCTAGGTTGACGGAAAAACACGAGTCAGCAACATCTCGAGTATTATTACCGGTTTGCGTATCGTTTCACGCAGATATCTCGAAAGAGACAATTGTGTGCCAGTTTCCGCAAGATGATAGTGAGCGGTGACATTTTTGCAGACTATGTATCGGATGGTCCCCAGGGGAGGCAAATCTGTTCCGCATCTCGGCGGTATATTGGCGTAGAATAATGTAACATCATTGGTGGCGCCGCGAAGAGAGATGAGAAATTAAGTGAACCGTGGACGATCGCATCATCGACGATGGAAAACGTATACTGCAGCCGTTTAAACCGCTCCTTGTGCAGCCAGCCGAGTGCATTCGCGATGGAAAATAATATTTGTCCGCTGGGATACCAACGGGAAAGACGTGCTTTATCATCCTCCTCTGGCGACGCGGCTTTATCTCTGATTTCGCTGATTGTCCCTGCCAGCTTGAGTCCGCCTCCAGCAAGTTGGACCACTGTAAAATCACCCGTCAGTTCATTCTTTGCAACACCTTTTCACTTAGTAAATGTTGGGAAATGCTAGAAGATCTAGATCAGTGAATATAGAACGTCGTTTTTCAAACTTAAGCGCCAGTTAATCGATGTTAACCGTGCGCACGTCCTTTGGATACTTTTCGACCCAACGCGTTCTTCTCTCTTCGAGCACTTTTACTGGTTATTGTCGCCAGAAGAACGCGCATTGAAATTGTTATTTTGACCATAAGTAAATTGAAAAGCAATGGAGACGATGGTAACGAAAGTGAAATGTTTTGAAACCGTGTCTGATGGTAAAGTCAACACAAAAGATAAGTACAGTAGAACCTCCATTTTCTGAATCAATAGGGGGACAAGGCCGTAATAGATTGGATAATAGTAGTATTTTTTGCATGAAAAATGGGTTAATGATATGAAAAACGATTTCTATTGAAAAAAAACGGACCTCGTACGTTTTTAGCTGATAATTTGCAGAAATTTTCGACGTACAAAGATGAGCAGCTTTTCATGAGAGATATCTATCTGCCGAATACAATGACAGGCTTTAAAGTTAGCCGGCCGGTGGCTCCTTTAAAATTCGGACTGCCATTTAATTGCATATTTCATTCTACAGCATTTACACATACTGGTGTTTCTTTATCGCCAACTTGCATGAACTATTGGTACACATTACATTATCCTCGGTTGCCAATTCTAAGGCACCCTCGCCCAATTTTTTAAATAATTCTGATTTCTTTTTAATAGTTAGCATCACAAGTTTTCGTTTCCATGCCACTGTGTGCACCACGTGAACGTGTCCAATGTGAATTTCAAACTAAATATTATTTCCGGCGATATAGTCAAGAAACGTTTTTTACATTCTTGCGAACAGAGATATATATACACTATTAATTCAATCAAATATTTTTCCCGTCACGAAATAGTAATTGGTAATAGAAGATATTAAAACGGATAGACAAATATATTTCTATACCTTTAGTTTAGGTCATACAATTAAAAATACGAATTTCGTACATTGGAGCGTTTTAGATCCGAAGATTAAATGCACAGTTTAATCCAAAAACGTAGCAAGCTTAAAGTGGTGCCAATACTTTTCGTTTGGCAGCAAATATATATAGTGTGCACCGCTGTAAATATTTATTGCACGATTTCCAAATTTTCGTAGAATACACAACTTTCCTAACAGTAGGTGTGTAAAGTAATTGCTATTTATATTCATATAGCATTTTCGTGATACTTTAGCCATTGAACAAAGTAAAAATGACGACACCTTAAATATTTGAGTAACAATGTGTGTACTATGAAACAAGAGCTATATCTGTTTGTAACTTTGGAAACCGTATTTTACCAGCATTTAATTGCCGTCTATCAATTCTCCGTCGGACCAATTTTTATTCCAATCAAAATATCGATCCAAATATACCGTGCCGCTGCATCCCTAGCGAAAGGGTTGCGTGGCACCGACTCGTATTTCCCTACGTAACCCCCTTGTTGCTTTCCCTCGCCCCTGGGTAATCCCTTCTCTCTAGCCCCCGTGAATCTCTTCCTAGCCAAATAATCCTTCTACGCGTCACATGGAAGAAACGAAAGACCGACGCTTATCGGCGTATCGTAGAAACCCTAGGATACAACGACTCGCCATGGCCGTCATTTGCGTCACCACGGTTGAGCGCAATGAATCGCTATTACGGACGAGTAACGCATATGCATAAACGTGAAGCATATTCTCGCCTTTCGTAATTGACGTCATATTAATCACTTCAGTGAATCTCTCCACCTATCTTATTTATGGGAACATCTTTTCAGCGTGCCGTTGCACCTGTCTTTTGCCATTTTATTGAAAGAATTTCAAAACTGTCTGGACCATGCTTCCATTCCCTTACGAAGTAGTCTCGTGTGTTACACCCCGTTTTTTCGCGGCGAATGCGCGCCATCGAGGCGACGAAACACGTGGAAGCTTTAACGCGCTTGTGACTAGCTTAAGTGGGGAACTCCTTAGAAAATTCCTCGCGAATAGAGATTCTGCCGCGAAGCTGAAATGGTTTTTCAAGCGTTTAATAAATAGGTTGCTATGCATTACAGGCTGGGGTGCAAAGGTGAACGTAATCTTCCGTCAATTATCGCTTGATATGGGAGTCGACTGCCTCTGGGCGCGGTAGCTGGGAATTATGGCACGAAACAAATTGGGGAAAATAGAGTTTCCTATAGCAGGTGTAAATTGAATCGACTAAAGTGTCCAGTAGAAATTGTGAGTATTTACTGTATTAAGTAAATATGTAACAAGCTACTTATTGTTATTATATTATTAAGAACAAACTGTTATAAAAACTATAATTATTAATAAGTATAGACTTTTAATTATACTTATTAATAGTAATCCAATTGTCCCTTGGATGTCATGACTCGTCCTCCATACTGCGCTGGAAAAACGAACATCTGCACCGAACATAGAAAACCGATGTTATAAAAAGAAAAGATTACCCAAGTGAAACAGCGTGCACGGTTACAGAGACATTAAAAGAAAAAAACTAAAATGAAATATCCGATTCCATTCTCAACTGAGATCGACGATCCGAACTGCGACGGGATTAGCTGATTGTGAGTAAGTTATTGATCTATTAGTAAATTGCTAACAATGCGGGAGTAATTACCAATGTCTGTACACGTATCTAAGGTCAATGAGGTCCCTCGAGTATAACAGAGTCAGAAATACGTGGAGAGTAGAAAAGGGGCGTCGCGTACGAGTATCGACAAGCTCCGTTTTCGAACGGCGCGGCCAATACTCGGGGGACTGCAAGTAGAATTAGTGTTTAATAGTAAAAGTTTCGCGCAACGGATGAAGCTATTTTTCCCTCTATTCATGACAGAGGTATAAAGGCGAGCAGAACAAAATCGTAAATAGGATCTTTCCCAAAATAAGTATCACCTTTAACAAATCCCTCCGCGTATTCCCGTTATTTCTGTACCAGCCTATATCGGCAACAGAGAAAGACGATTGAATTAACGAACGAAAATGGCACGCCCGTCGTACGGATTTGACGTCGCGTCGTTGCGGAGACACATTCTGATTACTTATTAATAACACGTGCGCGGCACTGTAGCGTTCTTCCAATTAATCATACAGTTTAGGGCACAACCTTATTTTCATTCAGCGAGGGTCAAGCGTTTCACGCGTTCGCGAAGGTGAAAGAAGATGCGCAAAAGGGAGATAGAGAGATAGAGAGAGAGGGAGAGGGAAAAAATATAGGGTCTCATCAGTTTTGTCCGATTTCCCCACGGACTTTCCCTTCGGTCCAACATTTCATATTCGTCAAGCCAGCCGGCTACGAACTTTGCCGATCGAACGAACCGGAGACGCGTCACTGGCGACAAATTAAAGCGACCATCGTGGACCTGGCGGACGTATTCGATTGGGCGAAGTTGCAGACAAGTTGTACCACGACCGCATGGAAACGTATCCAACGACCGTGCGGAAAGCAAAAGAAGAGGTGACGCAAGAAGAAGAGGAGAAGGAAAAGCGAAGAGGGTCTACAGTTGGCTCGCTACAGAGATACGCACACCTGCCTCGACCGGATAATGAATGAAGTGTGGGTGGAGAGAGCGTCGCGTCGCGTCGCGTCGCGTCGCCGGATGCTGCCAAGATTCACGTCACGCTTATATTTACTCAAGTACACCGACACTGGCGAGAGCTCGCGTTCCGACTTCCTGCTTCGCTTTCTCGCCTCTTCTCCTTATTGTTGTTGCTTTTAGGGGAACACTTTTGGTATCGTTTGCTCGTGATCATCACCTGGGAAGGATTTCTATTGACTCTGTCTTTATCATCCCCCGTTTCTCCAGCGATCATTGTGCCAGCCACGAGGATGCAAGGATGAATCGTGCTGACATATATTTTACGTTTGATTCGCTGGTTGCACAAATTTCGAATTGGTTCGTTTTTATAATTATTGCATTTGACAATACCTCGTACGATTGGTCTGCGAAATTAATTTGTTATAAGAATTGTGTTTAGTAGAAAACTCGATCCTGCGAATGTACTTGGCGAGAAAATTAATGGCGAGTTCGAACGTTTAATATAGTAGTGAAATAATCTGTTGCAAAATTAAGGACTCCTACGGCGCGTTAATCGCTGATATTGTTTCTGTTAATTGATGTATCGCACAATTCGATTACTATTTAACGTTCCCCGGGGCATTTTGTTCTGGGAATGAGTCAGTTAGCAGCACAGGTGTAGTAGTAGAAGTCATTAGGATCGTTCTCCGGCGAAGAGAATAAATTCCATTAGTCGATACGCAGCTTACTGCGATTCTCTTAAAGTGATTTATGAATTGTTTCATAAGTATAATTCAACGGCAAGGGTTATTTTATGGATGTTACTTCGCAGAGACGAATTATTAAATATGCATGCTTCATAAATTTGTTTCAATCGACCATTTACGTAATTGCATTTTCTTAAATGATCCTCGAAGTAGTTTAAATGGAATTCGAACAACAATGCTTGGATTAATACGATTAATTCGACAGTGTTCTGAGTACATGTGTCAGCTGAAAGATCAACGAAAGGTATGCAATACAATTTGCACTTTAGGGTTTATGACCACCTGTTCCGTATGCGTGTTACGCAGTAAAGTGCCTGAATTAAACACGACTTAATTCTCAGCTTCGTTGATTGCATTGTCAAAACAATGCAAACACGGTTTTGCAACAGTTCGCGAAATTGATTAAAAACGGGAAACGCCATTTCTGTCAAATATATTTAATATCCATTAAACTATAACATGTTTGGTTTGATGGTCAGCTGAATGAAAACCTCGAGCCATACATTTTGTCAGATTAATTAATAAAGCTACCGAATACTCCCCATTGAAATAGCAGGCTGGTGCAGAGTGCGGTGTATTATTTATGCTATGATTGGTATCTATAAACGGCAAACATTCTTTTCAGGCTGTTTTTTCATTATCAAAGCCGTTATCGTACATGACCCAAACATTTCGATCAGCGTTAGCAGTATCGACACCATTATTACACTCGTTAAGTAAAATAAGTCGGGGATTTTATTATCTCGAAACGCGGTTGTTACTAAATATATATGAGTTAAAGGTTCCCCCCTACTGGTAAATTATAGGATATTCAGCGGTTCTTAAACGGAGATGCGAAAATTCTAATGCAAAATTCTAGAAGTATAAAGCAAAATCTTAAAGGCAACCTCATATTAGGTTCTGCACTACATATCCCTAAATAAGTAGAACGAGGAACGTTTCAAATTGTCCCGATAAACAATACAAATACTATCTGTGTGTAACAAACATCGCTACCCGCAGTTAGCCCCACGAGTACATATTCGTACCCTCACTGTCAATAGAAGTCAATAAAATTGTTTTAATCCGAGCGATGCATTAGAGGTTTTCCAATCAATTTTTTACCCGAAGTGTACACACGCGTAAAGTTTGTTTACAGCAAATTTCAACAAAACCTGAGTAATTAAAAACAACCATAATTCATTAAACCCTCAGTTTCAACTTTCCTGCATAAACAGTGAAGGGTACGAATGCTCGTGGGGGTCGCTGTGTATTGCTGCTCGAATTTCTCGCCCCTAACAGCGACCAATAAACAATTTAATCAAGGTACGCGTTCGATCGGAAACATCTACGAAAATATGTGCCCAGTCACAAGTGTAACATTGCGCTTTCGATTAGTATACCCTCAACGATTCAAAGATACTCTCTACGGGGCTGCTTCAAATAAGCATAGAAAACGTGAAGAACGCGCTCCGCAAACTCGGCGCACAGAACGGGGCGCCCAGTATCGTTATAAATTCACTGACAATAAAAAAGAAAAGAAACGGTTCGAACGATCGAGAAATCCGTGCTACACCTATACTCGAGAGTTCGACAAAGAGCGACGGGCCAACGGAGAACGATTTGCGAGGTAGCTCAGAAAATTTGCTCCCGCGACCCAAGCACGGCGTTTCGACTTAATCTCGGCGCAGAGACGGCTCTCCCATTTGTATACAGGACTCGTTCCACCATCTCTCACTCGCGCCATCCGTCTCCCGTTCTCTATCTCTCAGTTCCATCCGCCGTGGCTCCGCCGGCAAAAGGGTGGCTGCTTGAAAAAGGGTTGGAGGTGATTGCGTTCCCATTGACACGAGTTTATAGAGTAGCCGAGGACGGGGAGGGCAGGGAACTGAATGACGAGGTGTATAATGCGGGACGCGGCGAATATACATAGAGCGAGCGGGTACTCGCCATTTTCGCCCTCTCGGCGTACAATCCTTACAGATAACGCGTCGTTTGTAACTGTCGCCGAGGAGGAAGCGAGCCAGCCTATGGCTGCGGGACTTGCCGGTATACGTATGCGCGCGTGTAGCTCTGCATGTACGACGAGAGCTTGACGAAAGACGCTCGCGTCTAGAGGGAGACGGCCTCGAGGTAACTTCCTGTGCGCGAAACAGAACAAGCGATGACAGAAAAAATGCACAAAAATAGAACTGTCGCCCGAGTTCAGCCAAGTATGAGAGTCGAGTTGGTAGTTTTTGGTAACGTGCCCGTAGTTTCGCTATGGTCTCTTCGCGGTCCATCCTTCCGTGGACGCTCGGGTAGCTGCAGTATACCTAAGATACGCTTGGCACAGGGTGCACCGCAGGTTAACGGAAGCGTCAGTGACTAATGTTACTCGAAGGTGGATTTGTATACTGGCTGAAATCGATAATGGCCTGTCGGAAGCACGGTGAAAGGAGGGGGGGATGGGTAATCGGGATGGAAAGGTCTCGCGATAGATTCCGAGAACAGACTGGCGAACGCAATCGTCTACTTATCTTTGCTCCTTTCTCTCTGCTTTCGTGTTCTGCAAGTTTCAGATGATCGATCGTTTCTCGGAGGGCGTAATGGAATCTTTTAACTGGTTAAGGCTGAGGCCACGCGGCGCGGGCGTTAAAACGACGGACGTTCCAACCCCTTATGCGACTGCAGTCTGGTGCGAGAAAATCGGTCTATTTGTCATCTAAATCGACAACATTTTAGACACTGCAACTTATTTAACCATAGACCCCTTCGTTCTGTGTTATAAATACGGGCCAACGTTTCTACATATTTGTAAAAATAAAGAAACGAATGAATCCGTTTCGATTAAAATTTTTAATACAGTGTCTCGTGTTGCGACGCTTGTGTTCAATATTGGTCCTCTCCTATGCCTTAATTATTACACTGATATCAACTATCAGAACATTCTGCGTTCAATTACGATTGCCTGCTTGTTTGAAATATTAAACATATTATTGTGTGCTGTAGATTACTTTTATTCGATGGAAATGCCTTTGAGAGTTGCTTCGAGTGAAATGGAAAGTATTTGCGTACGAAAGCGGCGGATATCAACGTGAAAAGTATTAATACTATTTTCGTAATCATCAGTAGCGATTACTTGCTCGTGATCTTATCATTTTACTTATAAGTAATTCAAATACTTCGGTTTCATAATTCCGAGTTAACTTATTTACCTATTGTACAGCTTTCTAATCGTTGGCTGCATCGCTGTATGCAATTTGTAGATGAGGGACGTTATCGAATAACCTTAAACCTAAACGCTGCACACCGTTTAAGGCCCCTAACCGCAGGCACCGCATCGTGGATTCATGATGGTGGCTCAATCAGTATTGATGAAAGAGCGAAGGCGTTAGAAAGCTCGTGCTACTATCGGGAACCTGTGAATTCTGCTAGAGTAAAGCAACGATTAGAATATTTAACCGATCCTTCGATAGAACCGACAATTCATGGACTATCGTGCCCGTATCTGATGCCCCACTTTCAAGAATCATTAATACAATAAGGGAAGAAGTGCGAATGTGGTGTACTCATTTCATCTTTTAATCTAAACGGTCTCAGGACAGCTATAAATAAAAGATCAAACGATAAAATGTAGAGAATTTCGTATAGAATGTGTTACGCGAACAGAAATATTGTAAGCATTACGGAATTATTGATATTCATGCCTTCTCACGAACACGCGATAGACCAACATCCGACCAATACTGGTCTCAATCAACTTTTCGTTTGAATATTACACCTGCCTCCCACTTTCAATATACGTATACAAGTTGATTATTGGGGAGGTCTTCTATTGATCCAACGAGAAAAGAAATAGTGTAACCAAAATAATTCGTATGATCAATGAAAACATGAGCAATGGTTTCAGAAGCAATAAGATAACAACGAAATGAAATTTTACAAAATGCGATCATCTTCAAGTTCGCCTTCCATTTTGTCTAGAGTCTCGTTCATTTGGGTGGAAAGTTGTCCGGTTTCGGTCTAAAACAAAAACCGCGTGCCGTTTTCCCTAACATACTTCTTCGCAGGATCTTTATTGCACCGAGGATACTGCGCGTGTCGCTTCCCTTGTCGCTAAACATATTTACAGTTTCTCAATTAACGCACCGAATTTGTCCCGCCTTGCGCCAAGTGAAACGTCACGTTCCCCTATACGACATACAGTACGTAACTAAAAATATATAACAAACTGAAGCTGCCTCCCCCTCAAATATAACAAACTATCGAGTTATCGCTCAATAACATTCGCGCGTGAAATCACGAGCGTACCCGTGACAGTTTAACGATGCGCCCAAAGTGGAACAATTCTGCAATTAGAGACATTCGCGACGAATGAAATCTAGTAGAGCAAAAAAAAAATCAAAAAAGAAAGAAAGAAGAAACGAAAAAAAGGAGAGCGGCGCCCTGCGATCCGTTTGGATACCTGTCGGCCCTGTTCGAATGATTTATATCGTTTTGCTTTTGCGTTAGCGGTATTTGAGCGAAGCTCGAATCGGCTCGACGAGGCAAACGCGTGGCGAGCAGAGAACAGCACGGCCAAGGGGATATTCCGTACCGATATAAATGACCGCGAAGTGATAAATAATGTAACGGAGCACGGCTCTCGTGTTACGCGTCGGGGAAACGTATCGTTCCCATTAGACTTACGCATGTGCAGAGGTATCGTTGCAGCCGGGTAAACATCATACGACGCTTGAACGACATACTCTGGACCACACCGGGAGATTCTCGCGGATGCGCGAAGCTTTTTCATGCTTCAGCCCGACAAGCGCTCGCTTCGACGTGCTCTCCCTCTCGCTGTGTCCCTAGCTTTCCATTGTACCGTCTATTCGAGCAGATAAAATAACAGGAGTGCGATAAATGGCTGACACGGTGTCGTGCGAGAGCGTGAGGTAATAATGATATCCGATGAATAGAGCAGTCCGAGCTGTGCCACGGTTTGTTCTTTTTTTCTTTTTTTTTCGTTTTTTCACGCTCCCGCGGATTAGCTTACGACTTTCGACAGAGCGTGAACACGTGTCTGTGCGGCTGTCAACGAGAATTTCGTAGCTGAAGTGCGACCGCCTTTGAGCGGCGCGTCGCCTATGCGGTAGCTCGGGTCGGAAATAGTAGCTCTGAAATTTGGTACATCTATGCAACAGATGGTGATATTCATTTTATTTAGTCGCTCGTGTCCTGGTTGACGTTGGACGTTAATTGGTCAATATTTATCGGAGAAGAGTTGTTGTAATTTATCTTTATCCGGAGAATAGAGATGTTGAACATCGTATTTGCACTACTGGTACTTTCTTCTCTGGCGCTACGCGCTTCGCTGAGTGAATCTCTGTGATGGCAGTGAACGATATGCACACGTAAGAATAAAGGAATTGTAATACAGCTGGCTTTGGCGTGTCTTTAGCCTACTATTGTAACACAAATACGAGAGGGCATGAACAATTATAATATAATATTATAATATTATAACTATAGGAGCATGCAAGCACCCCTGCCACAACACGGCCCGCTATCGTTGTTGCGAGGATTAATAAATGTATTTACACCAATTATCTACAACACGATACTTGATCGGTGCGATTGCCATTGAGAATCTGCCGGCACAAAAGATGCGCCTCCGCTTCTTTACGTTCGTACTATTTTTGTTCTTATTGATAGAGAGAACGTAATCTTGAAATGCAAAACTTGGAGGCAGGCGATGGATGATTGATGCTTCCTTATATGGCAGGATGATGGAAGGGGTGAATACGTAGGCAAGAAAAACAGATCACAACGTGATCAAGATATGGCAGACATGAAAAAGGATAATTGGAAGATTTTTAATTATTCAATTACTTTACTCCCAGTCGGCGTGAGTTTCCAAACTATTAAGAGTTATTCCCGTTGCGGAATTCTTCCATTCTTAATTCGAGCACTCGAAATGTAATCGCGTGGTTGTCATTTTTAGGTGACTTTCTTAAAATACTTTAAAATAGGCTGATATCCGGTAAGTCGGCCGATTCTACTGCATTTTGCTAATCGGGCGTCATTATTTAAAATTACTTACGTCAAAACGAATCGGCGCTTCTACAGAACAGAACATCTTTCGAGACTATCGTTTCATGCGGTTCTACTTCGTTGGGCGCGGGAAATAATGTGGCACGACTGCGAGAGCCTCTTCCTTGATTCGTTGCCAGATACGTAATTTATGACCGAAATGTGTACGCCGCCGGGAATCTCCTGTCTGTGTGTCCAGTACAAATTTGCTGTGCAATGACTGGCAACTAAATTTTGATAGAATTATCACGGAATACAAAGGCAATTGTGCGTTAAATCTTTTGGAATTTACAAACTGTCCATTTCGAGGTTTTTCGTACAATACAGTGGTATTAATTTGTCAGTTTTATACTCGTTTCGCGATGAATGTGGCGTATACTGAAAAATATATTATCTGGTCCTGGGTAGTTTTCTTAAAAATGTCATTCTTTCAAATTCCACCGGACTCTTAATTTACAAATTTAATTAATCCGCCTGCAGTGGACGTAAAGCTATTTGCAACTGAAGAGGCTGAAAGCCACAAACATATCGGACCCTATATATTCCTAACCGTTGGCCTGTTTTTCAAGTAATTTCGCTTTTGAGAAATACGGCGAGCCCTGGATATAAAAAATATTCCAAATGAGGATTTGCGTGTCTGAAACATTTATGTACCTCTTACGTATAATTTAATATGAGAGTAATTGAGATATTCTGCTGTTAATGGTTACGTGGACCATCCAAAGCGTGTAATCCCTTGGATACTTTGCTGGTGTCCGTGTATCGCGTGAAATTGAATATTCGTAGTTACTTCTTCACGGCCGCAGATTGATCAAAGTTCGCATCTCCCTACAGCCTTCCGGTGTATGTTCTCGATCGGAAAATTCGACACGGCACAGAAGTTAGGGATTTTGGACTGCTGAACTACTGGTAACCGGAATCAAGCAACGGAAGGAACTTTAGCCAAGTTATGTCTGGCTACGATAAAGAACGACAAGCAATTCATTCCAAAGAAGTATCCTATCTTATCTGCGTTGCACTAACGATATTCGAGAGGTACGATGTATGAGGTTCGGATTACGTTTGACTAACGAGATGCACCAGAACGACAAATGGCCACTTGCTGTGTTGGAAACAATTGAGCGGCACAGTTTAACGTTTGATCGCAACTCAGGACGTTTTTGGGGGTGTTACAAGTATCATGGTAATTTAAGAAAAAAAGTTATCATTCAAAATAGTTCGGATTAACTGAAATAGAGATTTTTATACGCATTTGAAAATCCAGAACGTATCGTTTCAACGATGTATTGATAACTGAAAATAAAGGTATCTATATACGTGGCACGGAATAAATATGGCTGTCATAAAACTTGCGTCTTGTTTATGTTGTATTTTTTACTGAGGTTATTGAAAGACCATCTTCTAGAAGGAAAAATGTCAATTATTCAATGTAAATCGCGATTACACGGCTAACATTAATTTTATCTATCGTTCGTTTCAAATATTTTAAAGTTCTTCAGCACCCTTCTTGAATATGAACGAAGTTCAAATTATGATTTCTCGCAGGTTCAAATAGCATTATTAAATCTTTTCGAGAGTGAACTGCTGCTTTATTTAAGAGTTCAAGTTGAAATATATCTATGTCGGTCATCCAATGAATATGTAGCTTCATTTATTAATAATACCGAACAGAACGATAGAACGTTGGGGAAATCTCGAAATCTACACAACATATATACATGGTAGGAACGTTGAAAGTGACCATCGATGTGAACGATCGGCACGCGCGAGAAAAAAAAAATGTTATACTCAACTATAATGTAGTTTGGCGCGGTACCGAATTTCCGAATCGTGGAACACAATGAAATATTGCCGTCGACCAGTCGGTTCTCCTTCTTCGGGGTTCATCTGTACCGCCGCCAGACGCATAAACCGTAAAAACACGTGCTGCCTATGAAATTCCATGGCAAATGTACGAGCACCGTAGAATCCACAGGGGAGGAAAGGGCCACGTTTTCTTTCGTGGAAACGTCGAAGATCCTATCGGTTCCTTCCTCCCTCTCATGCATGTACATCCGCTGGATTCGGATATGGGAGACTGTGACATGGAAACGATATCTGGGAACATATGGTAATGGTGCAATTCGATTGAAAAACGACACGAACCTCCTTGTAACACCCGGAATTCTTTCCTCCCCTTGTACGATAATCGATGGTGCGATCGCGTCTAATAAGACAGAAAAGTACTACCTTCTTAAGGGATGTCTTTGAAGATTTCTCGGTGGAATGACGTAGCGACAGCCTTTCGTCGCGTGTCATTCGCGATGGTATAACGTTGTTCAAAAGAGCGGAATAATTTTGTGTGCTTTCATAAATCGGTTTCCCGTCTTTTCGGAAATATTATTTCGTTTGTGTTCCGCTACTGTTTATATTGGAGGCAACAATATCTTTCAGAAGAAAGGAATTGGAATGAATGCTTTTTGAAAAACGGAAGATGTAGAAAGAAAACCCTTGTAGGATATTATAGCCCCGCTAAGGATTTCGATTCAACGATGTATACGCTTAAGATCTTTAGGAACAAAAAGACCAGAATACGCGAAATCGATACTTTCATTTGTATTGTATAACTTAAACTGAACAAATATGATCCTGTATTTTTCGTATCTTTTGCTGCAAGAAGTTAATGTAGAATTTTTGGTTGCGAATTAAAAGATCAGTGAATTCGCATGACAAAATACGTCAAGGCCTATAGAGACTTTTGCATGCGAAACGTTTTCGAAAAAAAGGTATCCTCGCCTTCCCAGCTGTTACATGACATAAAAAGAATCTTAAAAAACAATGAACTCGGAGCTACAAAGTTGTTTAATTTCGCACGCTAGTTTAGACAAAATAATAACAAATGAAGCTGCTCCAATATTTAGTACGCAAAGAAATCGAAATATCTGTTGGACGAAGGACAAGGAAGCAGATCAGTTTCATTCAGTTCAAAGGCACACTATTAAATCGTTACGTTTGTTTTCATCAATACGAGTGGCCGAGATTCTCCGGAAATTTATACTTGTCCTTAATTTATGCGTAGTAGAGTTGACGTAAAATATTTTATACATCCGTTTACCCGTGTTGAATTAAAATTCAGTTCTCCAAAGTCTCCGCATTCCACGCTAATGTGTACTACTTAATGAAAAAAAAACTAAAAAATAACACGAAAAGACTAAATAAGTTTTATTAATGAATACAATTATATTTCGACCGACTGTTTAAACGTGGAACCCGAAGGTTGTACAAAATTCAAACACCAAATGCAACTTCTCGAATCGGAAACACCGCGTGCTCGTTTGTGCCGTATCCTGTTTTTATACTTGAAACCCCAAACTACCGAGTTCAATATTGGTTTCTCATATTTACTCGTTATCTGATCGAAAAATTGTTTCCTTTGGTCTGCACACGAGTGTGCCTGCTCCATGAGAGGTCCGTGCGCTTTTTAAACGTGGATGGTTTGTCAAGATTTACGCCAAAAGCTGTGTGGCTACGCAACTGTAACATTTGTATAGGGTGGTCGGTTCGCAGGAGATTGAATAGTACGGGAAACCGTATTACCAATATTGAGAAGGCACGCATCTTTTGTGTATATAACCCGCGCCACGGTGGGCAATATATTCGATGAAATTACCTTCGCTGCGAATTTACGAGCTTTACTTGGGAGTGCTGTGTATTTTTTCGCGGCTGTATAAGAGAAGAACAAATAGTGCGGGGCAGAATCGCCGTGGCTACTCTATTTAACAGAAGGGACCCCGGTCCAAGGATCGAACCGTCGTTTATCGTTTGGTTTTTATATTTACCCTGTTCAAACAAACCCGCTTCGATTTCGTACATTTAAGATCGATACGATTACGCTTCGTCTAGACTCTAGACGAATGAAAACCTATCGATCGTGTGGACGGGTAAATATCGCAAGTAATAAATGATAATTGAAAAGCAATGTATGTGAATCTAGGTGGTATAGAATGAATGTCACTGCTACAGGGAGTGAAAGGAAGGGAGAGCGAGAGAGATAGAGAAGGGATGGACAGAATCAGAGATAGAAAGGGGAAGAATTTATTATTGTCGTATTAAAAATTCCGAGAGGCGCACCGTTCCGAAATATTTATAGTACTTCTGATAAATTCGGATTTGAAAAAGGTGTCGTCTTACATTTTCTGGAGATAAATAGATAATGAATAAAGCGACACGGGTTATTACAGGTATGTTTTAATCCGTTTCAAAGTGGGCACGCCTTTTTGTAGCAGTCGAACCTTTGACTGGACTACAAAGAGGATGTCGCTCAAATGTATATGCATAAGTTCCCGAGTGCTTGAAAAGGCAATAGTGAACATTATAATCGCTGGAGGATCGCGAGATTTCACCTCACGCCGCAGGGAAATATAAAATCACACCTGCAATTAGAATTGGTCAATTAACAACGGGTTAACCGTGTTAGTCCGTGACAGTTGAGAATAACGACGAATCAAGGGCGACGCTCTTTTTTCTCCACCAATTTTACGATCCGTCTTCCGCCGAACACGCTCAATCGTAGTCAGCAGTAAATCTATCGAGTGCCGAATGCAGGGCTGCAGGCGAAATCAACGGGAACGATCACGATAAGGGATGACTTGATTTTTACGAGGAATCGTACAAAGGGATGCTCGAAGACACGACCGGGGTCAGCGATAGGTGAAGTGTTCGTGTCCATTTCGTCTCGAAAGTTGCACGGTCACGCGACGGTGAAACGATTGCAATCGCGACAAAAGCAGACCCTCCAACTTTTCATTTGACAGATTACATCGGCCGCAATACGGACTGTCCCGTGGAAAATAAACTTGCCCCGATTGAAATTTTTCATATGAAGTCGATGCCGCACTAACAATGTCGTTTTTCTGTCGGCGAAGTCAACGATGGGACGACGAGAGCAAGTTTCCTCTATGGCTGTTGAAATATTGCGTTCTGTGTATACAGACTGAGGGCGAAGAAGGGAGGGGAGCCACTCCTTCGATAAGAATAGTATTTGACATGCGGGTGGACATGTTAGAATGTGATTGTGAAACTTTTTGGGGCTGTTGCGAACAGCATTCGCCTCGCAATCGGCACTTTGCAAATCAAAACGACTGCGTTTAGATATTTTCGGTATGTATGCACGGTGGACGA
The DNA here is from genome assembly GCA_948146005.1 of Nomada fucata. NCBI lineage: Eukaryota > Metazoa > Arthropoda > Insecta > Hymenoptera > Apidae > Nomada > Nomada fucata. The sequence continues at coordinate 16,005,774 of OX411275.1, forward strand.
GAAACGTACGTGTAATAAAATTTAATGATTCGTTCTTTTTTAGCAATTTTTGCAGGTAGTATTTGGGTACATATATTGTGATTTAAACTTCAAAGCTTCTAATTCTAAGATATTTACAAGCGATTTGAAAATAGTTGCTTTTCTATAAGAATACAGAAAATAGATTTAATATGACATAGAATTATTATTAATTATTCAACGTTATAGGGAAAACTAGTGGTTTGTCGAACGACAGGTCTGTTGCATAATTAACGAAGTGTCGAGTACAAGTAGAAATAAGTCTTCTGATCGGCCATACTTAGAGTTCAACGCTTAGAATAACCTTAAGCTTAATGCTTAGAATAACCATTGCTGCCAGCATGATAATGTATTTTTAAGAACATTATATTTCTTATTAGAAAAGTAGTTACATACGTTCTATTGTTGAATATCTGTCCATTCTGCTACACTACTTTAAACTTCTTGGAATTCACGTAGAGTTTCATTTTTCATTTAATCAGCAAATTTTCTGACCCGCAATACAAAGTTACGATTGCGAATGTAGTCCGGGAAAGTAATTTTATATAAAGTTTCCGAATATCAATGGATACTATCTAATGTTTCCCACAGAAATTTCCCCCAGATGTCGAGTCCTACGTGTGTTCAATTACTTAGAACTTTAAAGTTAAAGAAAATTAATATAGACACAGAAGCTATTGTGAAACTAATACGCATGTTATATTATACTATTTATAAATGTCGGTCTTTCAAACGTATTCTTCGCAGCAAAGTCTTTCAAACGTATTCTTCCTTGGCATCTTAAAACGATGTCCCGTAACTTACAAAGTTATGATTTTAACAAAGTACATCTTCCGCAATAGCCATTCGTAGGAAACGTCATACTTTCGTCGAACCAATCTGCATCCCTTCGACCACTTTAATCAAGCAATGACTCGCGTTCCACTGTTTACACGTTTCGGCTAACGTCTCTGTATAATTAATGCGGGACGCAACTGCCGCAAAGTGGCGCATCCGAAGGAATGAATCGTCGCAGCTCGGCAATAATTATTATAATGGAGCAGCAGGTGGCGTGGCATTGGATAATTCATGCGATACTATTTAAGCAAATGCGCATCACGTTCAGTTTGCCGATTCATCCTGTACAATCGATCATTAAGGGTCGACGCGCCGATGCGACCACGTAGCCCGTGAAAAAATGTCTCTTGTGCCTATGTCGCTGGGCGTTTATTAATTCACATGTGCCCCTTTGTATTTATCAGGTACTATATTTAAGTATTTGGATGAAATTGAAGTGCCGCGCACAGTGCAGAAATGTAGTTGCAGTTTTCCGTGACACGGGGCGCAGAAAAATTGACTCACTGCAATCGGTGCACACATTTTCTACAGAGTAAAGGTGTTGTTTCACATCGAAGATTTTCTGCTTTATTATTGCTCTATCCTTTTTCAAAGTGAAGGCCTCAAATTGAAAAAATGTAGTTCTCATCAACTGCGAGTTCAATATGAATAAGTGGAATTTATGTTAACTTCGAAACAATTAATAGGGCAAGGTTGGGCCAAATAGAACTGCTAAGGAAAAATTACTGCAGAATATTAAAATGATTGACGATGAGTTTGCAAATAACAGTATATAAACACGAGAAGTAAAACAAGATAATTTTGCTTCTAGCGATGATGCCTCACATTCCCCCAAATGTTAAAGAATTTATAGGTGATTGAAATGTTTATTCTGCATGTTATGTGGGTGCTGGAATAAAATAAGAATGCCTGTGAGAGAGAATAATATATAAGAAAAGAGAACGCATATTAATTTCAATATTTTAGGTTAATGGCAACGACGGTTTCTTAAATTTATATTTATGTTCGCTCGAATATTCAGGCCGTAGTCTTTCTTCGCCATTTGTGTTTGTGGTCTAAGGTATATATTGCAGTCTGTTTCTCTTTGATGTAAAACTGATTTTCTGTTCACACATAGGAACGTAAATAGAATCGCATGGAACTTGAAGATTTTGAAGAGAATCGAAAAAGAATCCAATCTAAATGCACACTCATACACATATTGATATTTCGTATTTAAATTTATGAATAAATTCTAAATATCCATTCGTGGACTCTTAAACGCCCAAGCTGTTATCGTGACTTATAATTAGACTGATCTCTCCTGCTATTCGCAGTATGCAATTTTCACACATTTCCAGGATTCTCTTTGTAATAGTTTTATATCAATTTATTTCCTGCATCTACGTATACGTATACCATAATATACTGCCCCTTTAGTTTTACTCAATTCCTCTAAATTCGTAATTGTGATTTTGAAATAGAGGAACATGAGCCAATCAGAAATTTATTTTTAGTCCGATGAATTAGCCCGCTAAGTGAGAAGTGAAATTATAATCTGTATCTTCTAACACGCGATGCAGTAACATAATTGCGATACCACGTTTCGACATATTTACATCGACATATTTATATTACCAAAGTTTAAATCCAGTTTAATAAATTCATTTTAGTATACAAAAATACATACCAATGATGTGATAAATAATCGTGAGCACCCAGCAGGGGAATGGGGTCCCGTATTCGATTAATTTGAGTTTGCATTACCGTAATCATTTCATCAAATTACTTTTCTATTCGATCTACACGCCCTTAACACCCGTCCCTCGGTACAGATACCATATTATTTTATAAACTTCAACACCAGACCCACCAAGGAATCCTTCTTTGTTTACTCATTGTCAGTACGGACGGTCTATAACATTGTTAACAAATTATATTCAGTTAATGTCCATTTACCGTTAATGTCTAATAATTCCGTGCCTCGAAAAACAACGAAAAATATTTATGAACATATCCTCGTTGCATGACTACTTCTACAGCTTTTACCTTTATACAATCTTATCGAAAAGTAACAATTCTATTTACATTATTTTCATTACAACTATCGTAGTTACTTGCAAATTTTCGGCAATATGTATGTACATGCAAGGGGGAAACGGCGTATTCGCATGAAATCTGCGACGCATAACTTCAGAACCGCGTTAAAAACAAAAAGACTCAATATTAATTTATTGTCCCCTTCTGTTGCCAGCAGCCCCTGTAGTTATACATATTTCTAAATGAAGGTCCACTCGAGCGCCGTATGCCATTCACCGCAATCTCCTACACTCTCAAAATGCCAACACTCCGCGCTTCATGAACTTTCTATGACACACCACATATCCAACGAGAAGCCGCACGCCGCACGCCCCACGCGAGCGTCTCATCGCGACACACTCGTCAGCGCAACTAATGACGTGGACACAACACGCGTATACTTTCCAGGGGTACGGCGATACCGCCATGTACCGACCGTTCTTGTTAACTTCGGCCCGAAATAATTAGGAGTAGTAGCGGTTGATACGTACGAGTGCATTGAAATGGAATCGTTTCGTGTTACACGCATACCTCGCTGATACGCGCACACACGTGTGCACACGTGCTCACGGATTCGTACGGGTCGGTCAAATCTGTGCTCCACGATGGGAGATCCGCTGGCGTAGGGAACACGGGGCCCACAGGGATAGGCGAGAGGGGTGGTGGCGACGGCGGGACGGAGCGTTAGAGGGCTGAATTTAGGGTGCGGAACATAACAAGCGTGGCTAACGAGGTACGGCAGATTTTATGGCCAGATGGAGATGATGCGATATCCGCGATTGATGCCATACACAGGGAGCATCGCTCCAAGTAGAGTCTCCTCTCGGCAATGAGATAGATTCGCGTTGGGCGCTCATTATGACAGCGGCCAGAGCTACCCGCAGAGAGCGCCGCAACGCGTCGGAAGAGGCCATAAAGACATTACGCCCGAATTATCACAAGCCACGGAACAGTAATTATTTTCCGAACGGGGGAAAATTGAGGCGGGACCGTATCGACGGGGCGGACAAGGGGCGCCATATACACCACCCCTGGGATTATTACGGCGTATCAAGGATTTCTGTATGATAACGAGTGGAATGGGCCGGGGTGTGGGTGGACGGATCGCGGGTTCGCCGTGGGTTGACATCCGTTGGAGAGCGCGAACCGTTTTGGTGTCATTAAGGCTGGCGGATTGCACGGGTGAGCGGATTGTCGGATACCGCGGCGAAAGATTTACCACAGATTTGGATCGATGTGCACGAAACGGGGGTTCTAGCGGGACTAAATAAGTCGTCCCTGAACGGAATATATTTGTATCTATGTTTACAAGTGGGGTGCGCGTCATGTTCGACGCAACAGTTTGACCCGCGAGAACTGGACACGTCCTAGTGTATTGGAGGCATACCAGGTTGCCCGGAAATAAATGATGGTTTCCAGTGGCGTAACATTTAAAACCTCGTGCGAGGTAATTAGGGGGACGATGTCGAGCAACCGTGGCTCGGGGTTATTCCAGTAGATGGTACAAGAATCGCGTCCGCGAGTTCTTTCGTTATGTTAGCTGCTAGAAAAGATCAGCTGGTATTTTTTCGACGTAGACCATAAGTACGTTTCGAAGGAAGTTATGCTTCGGCGTTCGTGAAAATGTTGGCTGCCGCTTGATATTTTATGGTGTAATAAAAAACAGAATATGTTATCGACAGCGGCGGGTTAGATTTGCAACTGTTATTAATTCTGATGTATGCACGACATTGCAACGAGCTTGGCATCTGTCTTAACATATTGGGCAATTAAGGACTAAAGGAATGCAAAAGATCGATAATTCCCTGACGAATTTGAGTTGTATATTTAATCTTGTTTAGCAATGAAAACAAATTTCTGAAATAAATCGAGGCCCGAAAAGTTTCCGTTCTCTCCTAAAAAAATTTGATTTCCAACTACCACGTACAAGAGTGTGCAGCGTTTTTCTACAAGCACTCGTCAATTCTTGTGATCGTCGCATCGTTTTGCCAACGCACCATAATCGATAGATCGAAATTTGTCACACTTCTGAATACGTGGGCATTTTTCCTCGAAGCGAGCGAACGAAATCATGTGTTTAAGGGGTCGTTGTATCGAATCTACTTTCTCTTGGGTTAGGCATTTCGATTGATATACAGCGGCTTGGAAATTCGACGTCCCGCCGCAGAATTCTGCTGTGCGAAACTTTTGAGCGGAAGATGCGAGTCGGATTGACATGAAATGGATGGAACGTTGAACTTGCCCGTGCACTCTCTACCTCCTTTTCCTTTTCCTCCGCTCCATCTTTCTTCCTTCGTTCCTTTTTTTTTTTTTTTTCATCGATCCACCGACGTAACGTTTGACGTCGCTGTGAATTTCTCTGTCAAGGAAGGAAATGTGCGCGCATATGTACATACAAGCCTGGCCGGGTCTGTTCGAGGAAAAGTTATGTGCTTGATATGTAACCGCAGTAACTTTCGTTGTGAATAACGAAAGGGAATTCGTGATAGCTGCCCGGGCAACGGCGAGAAAAACAAGCGTATACATTTTTTAAACATCTGAAACTATAGTTAGCTGGATCAATAAACTGTGAACAGAAATTTTTCTGTAGCAGCTTAAATGGAGTAGGGCACACACAAGCCCCAATTGAGTAAGAAAGAAAATGGTCTGCTGGCTGGTATAATAAGTACTTAGTTAACGAAAATTAAGGGGCTAGCCGTTAGAAGAGTAATTTTCAAGATATACTAAATTCCTTTCCTATGCTGTTTCACGCTGCATCTTGTAATTATTGCAACCGAAAGGTATTCGTTCCCGTATAATTACACTATATTATTTGTTACGTGATTTGACAGACTGACACCGAGTGGATAGGAACTGGATAAAAGTCGCGCGACGCGTATGCGAACGAAGAACATTTAAGGAAACAATAATACTTTGCAATGTGCTTCTTGCTGATTAAACTTTCAACTACTGTACGCCGCTTTAGTCGCTTTCGCGTATGCCAGGGGTGTCGAACCGGCGACCCTACGTGTATTTCCAACGACTGGATAATATCAAACAAACATAAGTAATTGTAGGTTTACATGTATATAATAGAGAAACTTCTAGATGCGTCAGAACTCCAGGGGACCCGGGTGAACTCAACTTGTTAGACAAATGGTCCGCGATTGAAATGAGTTTGACACTCCTGGCGTATCTCATCCTTTTTAATGCACCATTTCTTAAAAAATTTCATAACTTACTAGCGAGGCATACTGAAATAATATATACTCTGCCATTTCTACGGACCTCCTACCATTTCGTAGTTGTGCTAAACATTTCTGCTCTGCAGAATTTCATTCGGCTTGCTAAAAAGTAATTTTATTGTGACCAGCAGTTAAATGCCAAGCGCCTAAATGTTTATATGAATATTATATATTAAATAAAATGATCCGATAATTTTACTAAAAACAATAATCAATGCTTCCATTGCGGCGAAATTCCCAGCATCGCAGGAAAAAGAAGAAAAAACTGTGGGGAAAGTTATGACTTTCACATGCTGTTGAAAATAAAATCGTGGTCAGAAAATACTAGATTGCTTATTGATACACATAATATTTCTAATAATTCTCTTCATCAAACTCCTTCTGCCTTTCTATTCGCCATTAATAAAGCATTCTCCAGGCTCGTAGGAAAAGTTTCCGGTAAATAATACATCGGCAACCTCGCTTCAGTTCGATTATAAGCGCAAGAACAATAAGTTTCAGTAGAAACTGAAGTGGTAGGTGGTGTAGTAACCACCTATTTAAGCACTACGATAATACGCATACAACACCCCGCGCATGAAATCATTCGCCCGCTTCTATGGCGTTGCGACCGAGGGCCTCCGTGCACATGCAACTTCGATTTCGAAGAGCAGGATAAACCAAACACAGTAGGACGAAGTAGGACGGAAAAGGACGACGGAAGGAGAGTGAGGTATAAAGGAAGGACGGAGGGAAGCCAAAGCCTTTTTGTCCAGGTGAATTGGCCGATCGTGTTTTTTAAGGGGCAAACTCGTTCGTTCCTTTCGTCGTCGCCATTCATTCGACCCTCTTCCCTTTGCCTCGTGATCCTGTCGACCGCCCCCGAGAATGAAGAAGATAGAACGAGGAGCCGTCCACGGGGAAGGAGGGATAACGGCTTATCAGATGTACGGAAACAAAGCGTCGAGGAAGCTGGGTTGAATTCTGGGAGTGGACGCACTCAAAGGAAACAGTAGATGGTATCCTTCACCCCCCGGTTGCCAGTGCATCGTGGAGCCGGACACTTTCCATTACGCTCCCTTTGTCCTATGGACATTCTTTTTGCGAGCGTTCCTTCATTTCGGCCCGACAGTCAAATTTCGCGAACAACGGCGATATTTGCACGGTCGTCATCTATATCGACCGTTCCAGCGCTTTGCTCACAGTATTGTCCTTATTCTACTGACAAGTCTCGTGCAGGATTAGATATTGCTTGAAATAGTATTTTCAATACCGCGATTTAATTTCCGCGATGTAAGCGTGCACGCGATATTTGTAATTTACGTTTATAATACTATACATCGCTTAAAAGAGTAGACGTCGCACTCACAGTGTTCCTGATTTCTCGGTATTATTGAATTTCATGGAAATGAGATATCAGATTATATTTATCAAGAATTCTCGAGAGCTCCGGAGAAAGAAAAACGGGAAATCTCGACAAGTAATTTCCCGACAACTCAATGATACGAAAAGCGAATAAATTTCTTTCTCGTAATTTTAATGCGCCCCCAGAAAGTACACGTACCGTGCAACATTTAACCGTGTACTCTCTGTACAGTATGCGTATACGTGTACAATAGTGCACACATGCATACTGTACGTGGAATGTAATGTCCTTATGCCTGTCCCGAGCGACAAGTGAAATTGTTCGGCCCGTCGCTCGTTCGCAGCGCAACAATAATAATGAATAACTCGATCACAAGTAGCCCGAGTGTAATGGCAAACTCGATCAAGTACGGCCGTTCCAACAGCGAGAACTCGACGTTGCGTCTATCTCCGTGAGAGCTTTGCAGAATGGCTATTGATTCAACGAAAGGGTTCGTCCCTAACTATTCATGGCTTTCGTTGTCACGTGCCCTTTTACTCGCGCGCGTACACATTACGCGTGCACGTCCGTATACGTGAAGATCGGCGATGGGGCGCCGGGGCCAATGAAAGGGGTGGCTACAGTAACCATCTGGCCTAATCTAAACGAGGCACGTTTCCACGTTCCAATTTGTTTTTCTACGAAGAATTACATTCTCTGACGACTCACCTTTTGATTTTGACGAACCGAGCCGGCGGCGATGACGGAGAGCTTGGAGAACTGCGCGCTCTATACGGTCGGACTGTTTACTTCGGATCTGGAATAGATAATTCAAATGGAAATCGAGTGTTCGCAATTTCGTTCCTCCATGTCGTCACTGATTATAGGGACAACACGCGGCGAACGATTATAAATGCAATCGTTCTGTTTATTGCGAGGCACGCCCAAAGTGATAAGTTGAGCGACGAGAATTGTTATAGCTGGCACAAAATTCTCGCAATTCGTGGTAAATTCGTAATATTGTATTGCTGCTAATGTGGCCTATACCCGTGAGATACAGGAACTTGCAAGGTATAATTTTCTATATTATAATATTCGGGTAAAGAATATTATTCCGGTAATGTTTATATAAAATTGTAAATGAACGTGCTCTATTCATACATTATGATGCAACGCAAAAGACAAACGCATAAATTCAACACTTCAATAGCGTAGTGCGAAGAAGTCAGTTTTATTCGCTGTAGAAAAGAAAGAACTAATCAACTACCTAGATTCGTGGTACACAAGTGGAAGAAGGATTATACCCCCGTTGCAGCATGTGCGATCTACACACTGCGACGAGTGCATCAGGGTAGATCGTTGTGCTAGTTGACCGACAAATGTTTTCGAATCGTTTTCACCGCGGGGCGCCCTTAAATTTTCTGCAGCGTAAACACATAGGCGAGGTTTAGGCACGAAGCACATAAATTGGGGATGTCGCTTGGCAGATCAGCCGCGGTGATAAACCTCTCGGCAGTCTGTCCCACGTCCGCGCCGCTATTTGCATGAATTTTCAAAAAATTATGAGCCACTGTCTCGCATCCTCTCGACGTTTCCTTTTTTATCTCGCTTTCTCCTATCCCCTACCTGTCTATTTTTATCGTCGACGTCAAAACTGCGCTGGGTAATAATGGACATGACAGGGTGAAGTTCGTGTGGCAAAGAATGCAATACAAAATGCAAAATGGGGGGGACAAACGTAGCGATGTTCGAAGGTACGATCGATTCGATGTAAAAATTTCATAGCCTCGAGAGGATGGAATACGGAATAAAATTTTTTGTGAGCTTTTTCACTTGGCGTTAGTGATTGAAACTTTTGACAGGTAATGTAAGAACATTCTCCATGAGGAAATTTATTCGCACGCTTTCCACTTTTGGTGTAATTATAAGTCGTTTCGCATTTATTTTAGCATTGAATCTTTCTCGGGCCATTTTTAACGGCGAAACCTCGGGCTCTGACTGTTTCACTTGGAAAGATTATTAGTAACAATGTTTCTGCTATATGCATATGTGTATATGTGTCTGTTATTTTAATAATTTAATCAATTAGGCATTGAATGGGGAACCTGTAAATAAGGTGTGCCGATTAGGGTGATACACTAACTTTGCATCCAGAAAGTAATTCATTAATTATACGTAGAATTATGTAGATCATAGAAAAACTGTTTCACGCATCTGTCAATGAGAGCATTGGCGATATTTTAAAATTTGGTACTGTAATCAAAAAAGTTCTTTCCCGTGTCATTTCTTTTTTCTGCAATTCTGTATATTCTGCTGAATTAAACTATTTATAACATTTATGGAGATTCAGGATTTTTAACGAGCATAATATTATACTCAATGAACTGTATTTCTTATCCACCCTAAAACCTAAAGGACACAGAATATAATGTAACTAAATATATTTGGATCTGCGTATACTTTTCGTATTTATCGATGTTCATTTCTTTGATTCCTATCAATCTTTTCTTAACATCTAAGGTAAAATTCTTTTAGTGTCATGGCTCCACAAAGCAATATGAAAATCAATTATTGTAATAAATCAATAATTATTCGACTCATAAAAGAGCAGCAATCAAGAATTTTTGTTTCCCGAGGATAGAATTTTCCAAGAGATTCAATTTCAATAAAATAAATTGAATCAGTTTCGTGCACCGCTGTGCACACATGTTTGCTTAAACTGTTGTATTGAAAAATAAAATATCAAATCCATCAGCCAAATGTTTCTCAACAGAACGACGAAATCTCATTGTATGTAAAAGCCATATTACCGTCTTGCTTTACATATTAACAATAAGACTGAAAGTTCGTAACTTCAAGGCACACCTCAGGTGAACAAGAGTCCGAAATTATAAAGCCTCGATGCCCAGGTTCAATAGAAATATTGCCAAAGCGTTTTGAAGAAGCTCCCGTCAAACTTTCGAAGAATAAAAGAACAAAATGCTCCCGCTTACAGGCTTCGAGCGCGTAGACTGTAATCCACCAGGCCGTAGTTCTTAGTGCCGCGTTAATATTTCGAAATCATTGTTTTTTTACAGGCAGCATGATGAAAGCATCGTTCATTTATTAATCAAATGGTGCGTTACAATATTCGCGGCAATAACGTAACAGTTTTCACCACGCTGCCACAATTGTTAAGGAAAAATTATTCTTTCAATGGCAAGTACTTTAAGCTCTTTACTAAAGTGACTTTATCTCTGATGTTTACAGACAGAGCGTTGCCTTTATTTCTCGTTCTCGCTGCTCCCGTAGCACAGCGATTTTTGTCCCCGAGGCTGAAAACTGCTAATTAATTGCTGTGTCACAGTGAAGGACAAATCCATGTATTCGCGAAGTGGCGAGAGGATGGTGTGGTTAAGAAATCGAAATGAAAGGAAAGAACGGGAAGGACGAAGGTATTAAAGTGTGATCGAATAGCTCATTGGATCTTTTCTTTCTGTTTCCATACAGTTTGTCGCGCGAACATGCTACTGTAAGAGTGAAGAGGTTTTTCCGCGGACAAAAGTTTCCTCCTGCTCTTTAAAACCTTTTAACAGTTCAACGACAATCCACTGGAACGAGTATCGAGAATGCTGAAGTAATACACATTAACGATTTTCCAATTTTTATAACGTACTTAGTGTTGGCAGAAAAATTGTCGCAAATATTTTGATAGTTCGAAAACAGCTGTTGGCAAAATTCCATTATCCTCTTACGGTGTCCACAAATAATTAAAGACAATGAAGTTGCCGTGAAGCGAAGAAAATGATATTTTATTAATTTGACAATAGTTTGTCATTCTTTTAATCTCGCAAAACTGTCCGCAGTCTCTTACACGTTACCGTAGAGGAACGTTACTTACACTTGATAACTTCTTCAATCTGCATCAAGTCGATAAATTGTATTAAATCGAGCATTAACTTTCCAACAAAGAATCAACAGCTTTAATGGTGGACGACGTTCGATGTCAATTCGTATGCATCGAATCCAAAAATCAGGCTGCCCCCCCCCCCTCTTATTGGATTAAAAGAACTTCACAGTGGAGGGGAGTACACGAGTCATCCTTATTGGGGTTTTTTAGCTGCCGAACCCCCTCGATTCACAGACACGTCTCCTCCACACAGATTGAAGCAACCCCTCTGTTTTCATTACGACATTAAGAACTTTCTCGACAAACCCTCGAGTTAATCCATCCGGTAAACCGTCCAAGCGATGTGTTAAGCTGCAGTCAACGAGATGGGTTCATGCTATTTGTGACCAATCGTGCCGTATCAAATTGACAAATGAAAGTTGTTTGAATAGGACCGAGTGAAGGCACACGACATCCTATCCATCATTGATGAAAAGGGTTTCAGAAAGGCAAGGGGGTCGTACAATCACCTGCATAACCATACCACGGCCGTTTTAAATGCGCCAATATTGCGTTAATGAAAGCAACGTCCAATTGACAATTTCTTACTTTTATGGAGTTTCGTACGGGAAATAGTTTAAGAGTAAATATTTTGCACATATTCTTGTTGTTAGTTGGCGTTTATATGTCGCTATAATAATTTTCACTTATTCAACGTAATCGTAAAACGCACAAGCACACGCAGAACCCGATATATTGGTATCATGTCGTCAAACTTTGGCTTCATTGAACAAAGATTTCCCAAAGCCTATAAGTACTTCATTCCAAGTAGCGCCAAAAGCAAATGAGAAAATAGAATTCTTTCAAGGAATCTATCAAGGGATTAATCCTGAAGATCCTTCTTAATTCCATGAATATACTTTTGAGTCCGCCCCAAAAGGTCCCTGCGACCCGCTGAAGCCAGCATTTAAATAATAAATTCGTCCGGTGCTGTCGAATTCTTCCAGTAAAATATATATCAATGTATTTCGTAAATTGAGAGACAGGATAGTCTCGAAATGGCAACGAATGGAAACTTGATCCTCGATGGAAAACTCGGATAGATACGTAAGTATGTACATACCCGTTTCGTCGTGGCTATGGCGGCACCCAATCAGACGAACGGAGATAAGTCTTCCGATAATGGAACCCAAGGAACATCATTTCGTCTCTTGTTACCGATATTCTGCTGTATATTTCTGATGTGAAATTCCGTAACAGTCAGGAAAGGAATTGTCTTTTATGAATCGTCCTCGCGGCCAGTCCCGAAAAATGTCACTACTTCCTTTGGTAATAATTCAGTTCTTACTTCGCTTTTATACATGTACACTTCCGTCCATAAGTCACCGGACACCTAACAAGATTTTGATGCGAACGAGCTTTTATTACGAAAGGGCCTACAGTGTGAAATAGAAATAGCACTTATAATTTTTTATTACATCAAACCACAAACGATTTTGAACTGATCATTCTTTTCCGGAACCACTCGTACCAAATAGAAGGAACCAACGACTCTGCTCAGTTTACAACTCCTCTTAAAGTGTTCATAGACACTTCATAATGCTCCAGATACATTTTTATGATAGTTTTCAATAGCCATGAATAACCAAATTATATCGAACCTCCCCGGTCTACTCTATTATAATATACGTGCAATGTTGGAAAATAGAATGCTACTTGTTAATCGCAGGCACTTACCGTACGTTCCGTGCACATTTCCACGTTCTATGGAAATCGCTGTGCTCGCTTCAACTTACTATCTGAAACTTGTACTGCGATTAAATAAACTGCCCTAAACTAATTCAATCCCGTAGTTCATCATATTTTGCAAGGTACATATTTAGATTCTATCTACGTAGCATGTAAAACAGTGTCAACTTGTTGTCCAGGTGAAACAGACTTAACACCGTCGGTGTCGTGACGCGGTACATCGTGAACACAATGGAGCAGAATGTGATCATGGTACGTAAGTCCAAAGACAACAAACACAGAGGTTTGTGATTATCGAGTAGCTAGTTCGGATACTTCTAATGGAACACCCGATGTCTGTTGGAACGATCGGAGAGGCAACGGGTGCAGTAAACCGATATCGATTCGGAAAAATTGCAAATTTTCACAGAACCCCGCTGCTGGTGCGACTAACTATGCATACGAAGCAGCGAATGGTAACCTCTAAGGAACTTTTTAAAAGTTTGCGGTTATGAGTACGGTTAATAGTGAACGTGGTCCTGTAATAAAACAATAGCTTACGCCTTCGCTTGATGCGTCGGCGTAATATGGCGTGGTACTACTATTAAGTGGAAAATAAATGGCAAAGGAAAGTTATTCAATTGGGTCATTGCAGTAGAGGGTATATAAAAAATAATGGACGTGGTTTACAGGAGTAATTCTACACGTTTGGACCGGTGGGCATTTGATAAAGTAAGTTGCCGCACAATTGTTTACAACAATTGTTTAAAACAATAAACAATTGCACTTCTCTTTAATTATAACTTCTTAAGCGGAACTAATGTATGGTTATTCCATATGACATTTGGTATTCAAATTCGCGTATCAGACATTACTCCACAGAAGTGGATTAAATTGAACTATAAGGTTTTATTACGTTCTATAGTTCCGCTACGGTCGTCTGAAATCAATTATCATATTTCTACATGGTTAGACAATTTTGCGAATTATTCAATATCTATTACGGAAGCTTCGGTGTGCACTCAGGAGCAGTACAATTCTTTAAGAAGAGAATAAAATGAGAAAAGAAAGCTGAAATGAATTATGTGATATATAATGAATGTTAATACAGATCAATGATCACTCATTTATGACTTACCTATATCTTTACCTATATTTATTGCTTACAGCTTAATATTTACCTATGGAACAATATTTTTCCTTATGGAAGAGTTCGTTCGGGGTCCTATTGCGAATTTTAATTAACCATTTTTCACTTAGTGTACATTACTCGTATATTATCAACATGCAAGGACGTGTGCACAAGAGTTGGACACTCCATATATAAATGCAGTACTTGCTATGTTATATCTAATTATTGTTATTTCTACGGAATTATCCTAGATATAATTCCTAAACAAAAATCAACACAGTTTAGCTTAAAAATCTCTTTTCTTCGGTTTGAAATGTATGGTAAACTATCACTCTGGTAAGCAGCTATAACGTTCAAGTGAACTGTACGCTTAATATATCGTCAAAAGTCTTTCACCAAATCGAAAACTGATGCACGCTTGTTCCATAATTTCAACTTATTGTATTAGGTCACGGTTATAGCGCACACATATTCGGACGAACTCCTGTTCTGACGAATACATCCCAACTACTCATCGGACAAACCAATGAGACCAGTCGCTCTATAATTTTCACCTCGAAATTATTAGTTTGTAATGAAGTTTCTAGAGTTTGGACTCACAATCAGTAATAATTTGCGCACATGATGAATTTCAAAATACAGGTCGAGGATCGTATGACGATGTATACTGCATTTCTAATACATTCTGAACTCTGTTTTCATTTAAAGAAGTCAGTTGCAATGTTTTGCCAGTATCGCAGCATAAGCAATTTCAGATACTTAGAAATACTACAGTAAATTAATTTCGAACGATTAACCATTAAAGACACTCTGAAACTCAATTAATTCCCTACTCAGTTTTAGGATGCTTTCTCCATAGGGTTTTCCGCAAAACTAGGCTAGCATATTCTACAAATGAAACTAAAACAAAAACGTTATACAAACATATGTTGTTAAAGAAAAATAAAAAAAATATAAAATAATAACCACGGATTGGTTTTCGTTCGACATAGCATGAAACCAGATTGACAATACGTATCTACGTTAATTCCATTTCCAATAAACCGACATCTGAAAAATTGAATGTATTACAGTGTCAATTACATGTTGACATGCCTCAGTTTCGGTGAATGCATCGGAAGTTATTTGCATTTATTCCTTACATGTATTAATTTTCATCTAGTCAACATTTCGTTTTAATGTCCTTACAAACAACAATCCAGTGCCACGGTACCCTTCGGCCAATGTTTATATGATATTTATATTTTATTTTTATTCGCAGAATATATTGGTATCGATTTGTCGTGTACGCTGGGATACGCGACAGTAAACAATTTTCCCAGAATTTCCGACAGGGCGTAAGTTCCCAAATTGAACATTTTTCGAGCTGTAGATCAAAGGTCGACCACTCTAGTACCTCTATGATTAACGCATTCATGTAACAGCAAAACCAATACCAACAAATGATTCTCTTGCGTTTCTAATTGAAAAGGATCACAGCCCTTTAAAAGAAAGCAATGTCTTCGCACTCTTGTATAAGTCATCTTAGTTACCGTAGTTCATTGTTTAATTGCAAAACATACATAGTGCATTTCGCTAAACTTCATGGTTACTAACCACTGGAACGGTCCTACCCCTGGCCCTAACTTGCATAATTCTCCAGAGATCGATGCGCGTTCGCGAATAGTAAGGATTATAAATGGCAACTGGCAGGTTGTCACATCCCGCGACTCCGAGCTTACATAATATGTCCAATCGATTCTAACCAATGTTCCATCAAATGCGTCTCGTTATAAACTGTAACCCATTCTGACAACTCAATTATACCGGACGGACGATAATTAACTGGCCGGGAAGAAACAGCGGTGCTTAATGACGAATTAAATTTTCTTATCGCGTGCTCCCTGTAATTCTCTGCTTTAATCACGCCTGGCGAATCTCCTCGAAGAAAGTTCATTCTTGAATTGAATCGATGTATCTCGTTAGCCTGGACGAGCCGGCGAGGAACTCAAATCGACGGGACGAGGAGGTGGAAATGAAAAGGGGATAAGGGACCAGCGGCGGGGTCAACTGTTCGAACGGGGTCCTTCGAAAAGGCGTCACGGCTACGGAATAATAAAGTGTCTTTTGCAATGCCCTGGCAAACTTTCTGGAAGTGGCTAAATAGACGTCTTTTACTCCGTTCGTTTTCTCGTTCGATCGGCTCATCATCAGAAGAATGGCACTCGTGCCTTCTGTCCCTGCCGTCGGCACCGGCCCCTCATTAAAATGTCTCCGTTGACGTTCACGTGCTCAAGTGGAATTTTCAACTTTGACTCTGCCACAGACGATTTCATACACTTCATAGATCGTATAATATTTTCAGTCCGAGTAGAAAGTGTAAGGAAATTTCAATCGAATGACGTTCATTCATTGGACAATATGTGTTTGCAGATCACGGTTTACTTGAAACGCTGGTATTTTTTTAGACTTGCATAGAATATATATATTTTAGAGTAGCAGAGGAAGGTTGCCTATATTGGACCACTTGAATGACACCTATCGAAAAAATCAATGATGATGCTTCATTGTGTAAGTAACATCTGCAAAAGTGTCAGGGCGGTTGGATTGAGGGAACATAGGTAAATAATGAAATAAACCGTTCAATATGTGTATAGAGAATCTGAGTTTGTAAACTTCGATTGATTTCAATAGACGTAAACCGAGGATACATCTTGACGATTCTTTCATAAAATACCATACAAAGCAACAATACAGATCGTAATATTTAGCAAATTTTCTTGTCTAAGCTGTAAGGATACCTGAAGTATTAAAACATAATAGTTATATACGTTAACTTGTATTTGACATCATTTTGAGTTAGCTGTAAGGAAAAAGGATCCGAGGGCGAATTTTTCGAATGTCTGAATATGCGGATAACGTAAAAATAATGTTATATAATTCTCCACGCGCCAAGTACCCGCTAAGAATAATTTACTTCGTATTAATTCGCTCGAAACAATTCTTCTTCGGTCGAGTGCTACGTACTGCCGATGAAACGTGTTTGATCATGATATCAAGGTAATTAAAAGCCCAGCCCAGTTGGAGGCCTTTCAGGGAAGTTTGAACAAATTCATCGCCGCAGGAGACTTAGGCTAATTGATTTTTAATAAACGAGTCAACGTACAAAACTTTTTAAGTACATTTTCCTCGCGGGAAGTTTAGTCGTTCCTATCGGGGGAGCATAGAATGTTACTTCGAGTTCGCCAGAATGCCAGTTATGAAACCTTTATTGGGTACTCACGCGTAATTTAATCCAGCATTAATGCACTTAAACGCTCAAACGATACACACAAAGGCCTTCTGTTAATGGTTTGTTCGGGAGAAATGCGATAAGGAATTCTAGTTGATGGAAAGTTCAACAGCGCGTGTTCGATAAACTTTCGCTTTTAGAAATATTTATACCCAATTTTTTTTTATCTGCACTGCCCAACATAAGGGAAAAACACGTGTACATATGTATATCCGTGTAAATGTTGTCCTTGGTTTGCAATGTTGTATTACCAGTTTAGAAAGTACTGTATAATATTAACAATACCGTTAGATGTAATGAAATTATTAACGAGATGATAAAGAATATTCTCATTAATCCATATATACTTTTCGTTATTAATTTCGCCAATTAACCTTTTTGTTATTACGCGTATGCCAATCTGTAAATAATTTCTGCACTTTTGTCTTTAAAAAACTCTTCTTCTGAGCGTATGAGCGGTCGAGCGACGAGTCAGTCGCAGTCCGAATGACAGCGTGTCGTATTGTACAATTATAAGTTGAATAAAGAATATATGTATATTACAAAATACAATATAATTGCATTATAAAAAGGGATGCACAAATAACGTATGAAAAATCAATGAAGGGAATACATATATTAAAAAAATATTATAGTTCTATATAAAAAAGCAAAAGTTAACATTCATATCTTTGAAACGAATCATGATAATAAAATTGTGATTAATAGAAGTAATGCAGACTCAACCCGTTTGATTTTCATTCAACAGAATTTTTGCCACAGGTGGCTTGTTGGTCATTTGATCGACGCATCATACCTTACGATTTACAGTCGTATAAACAATAATCCAGAGAAGAGCAAAGTAAAGCATCCGAAAGTCGCAAACTTTATGTTGCGGGGGCATACTCGGGGAACATCAATTCCTGCGTCGAAATTATTGAATTTCCCGGCGATGCTGTGCTTCCAGCTCGTCAAGGGACAGCATTTGTTACCCGGAAGCCGATTTCGTAGCTGGCAGTTTGAATAGAAAACGGTAGCAACGAATATCTTAACAGGCGAAGAACATTGTTCGGCTCTCTTCATTTTCCTTCAACTGCTCGGAGAAACTGAATATTTCCTTGTTATTTAAAATATCAAGTTTCGCGATACGCTCGTTATTCAAAGTCTTACAATTTTGCTTACCTTCGTGAAGCTTCAGTATCGTTAAAAACTAATACAACAATGTCATATAAGTATATACATACTCTTACAAAGAAAGGCCGCGAACGGTCGGAGTCCGTTTTTAATAAAACTTTGCCGGCTTGCAGAACGGTCAAAAATATTAGATACGTATTTTCTTTTAGCTGCGGTAACTCAAGTTTAAGGGGCGAGACCACCCTATAAAGTTGAACCCCCGCAGTAAAAATATAAAAAATTGCATATGACACGTAAAAATACACCTAATGGCGTAACTTTTACTCGAATTAATAATAGTATGAATATGTAAAAATGTCAAACATCGGTAGTTATAATAAATACAGGCGTACAGTAGCATGATGAGCTAATACTACTGCCGCATCGCTTATCAAGTGAGGCTGCCCGTGCTGTTGCAACTTGCAACTTTATTTATTTAATGTTTAATAATTGCATTAACGTGTATATTGTTGTTTTCGTAATAAAAAATGCAATCACTATTGCCGTATGCATAATTGCTGTAATTTTTCGAATAAAAATGACCGTTACAACTTTTTCAAACAAATTGGGAAACTCTTCATTAATTTTTGCATTTTTTTTTCGATGTATTGAAAACCATGTAATTTGTATTCAAAAAATTTGTTTCTAACTCAAACCGTTTCCGAGATAGGACCTTGGGGGTTCAACTTTGGAGGATGGTTTCGTGTCTTAAACTTGAGTTACCGCGGCTAAAAAAAGGTACGTATGTAATATTCTGGACTGTTCTGCAGGCCTGCAAAGTTTTAGTAAAGTCGGATTCTGGCCTTTCCGCGTTAGTTGGTTTGATCGAATCGTTTTAATTGCGGGAAGTGTCAAACTCATTTGCCAAACTTCCAAACTGCCCTCAAGCTTAAAACGTTCATTTTTTCCTCACTGTTCGACTTTATTAAAAGTATTCATTGCATAGTTCTTTACTTTTATGTATCCAATTACCGAGCGTCTAGCTGTTGCCTTCGTTTCCGCGACTTGATACCAGTGAATTGAAAATGGACCAAGTCACAATTTTTTAAAAAGTTATCATTTTTCACACCCGATTGCTCAATTTTTTTGCACATTTCCATACATAATTGCCTCTTTTTCAAGCGTTATATTTAATAGCTTAGTACTCTTTGGCAAAATGTATCATTGACGCATAATTGAATGATCTTTTCACGGGTACAGACGAAGGCACCGGTGTGTCATGCCGAAAAAATGTACGTCTACATTATCGGAAAGTCGATTGTTGGTTTCAGAATAAAGTATTGGAATAAATAACGTTCCACGAGTAATAAATAATTATTATCCGGATAAAATATTCGACCAAAATGAGTTTATTCGAATAACTATTTTAGATACATATTTATTCGAAATCGTTCATGCAATGCCCGTCTCCGATCTATACGAGCTACATAAACCTGTAGTTCTTAAATTCCCGCAAAAGAATGTTCTATAGGTTACATTCTCGCGAGATACGTCGTGAAAAACTTCCCGGATTTATTCGCCGGGAACAAACTTTTTAACTGTTGGCATAACTATTCGACCACTTCAGAAAGTTATTCTCACAGTAAATATGCAAAATCGTTATTGAAGGCGAAAGAATTGGGTTCAAGAATTCCAGCATCGAAAGTGAAATTAATGTCCAGCACTTGCGGGGATTTTTACGGGGCTAACAAATGTTATTGCTTTCTAACAGTTTATAAGTGTCCTGATGAGAATGTATTCAATTTGATTAAAGACCTTATTTTTTTAATTAATTTTTTTATTTGCTACTTGTGGGATAAAGAATTTTATCTTCCATTTTATCTTATCTTTGGTTTTATTCAAATATGTTACATGTATAGTGTGCCATGGTGGTACGCTAATTATTTAAATGTATTGAAACTTTTCATTTCGTTTCGTTTTTAGCCCGATTCTTAAGAAAGGAGGAAGGCAATTCGTGTAAAGGATTTTCATGATGTAAGAAAGAATATTTAATACAGAGACAAGCAAACAGAATAAAATAGGAGGAGTGGTTCTTAAAAGGAAATTTATGTTAAACATAGGGCGGCATGCCTGTAAGATATGAGACTTCCCTTGCAACTAATTTTACAGGCAAAAAATATCTCTGTCTCTAAAAATGTATTACTAAACTAGTCATACACATTTTCAATGACTCCTTCAGATAAGGAAGCTAAGAAAGAAGTGAAAAGAAGGAAATGAATAATTACTCCGAAGGAAATATGACAGTGACTATCGAAACACTTTAAAGGAAAAAAAAATATGGTTTTGCTTTAAATTATGTTTGTTATATTTGTCACTTATATGTTACTAAACCTTTTACATTCACCTTTTAACGCAGTTCCATGATGTATTTCACTCAAAAGTAACACTGTCTCATATTACTACCCGAATTTCCACTTGCCCAGTTTTGCCTTTTGAAAAAGGTGAGAAAATCATTCGTTCTGTAATGTTTACAGTTCACAACATTTATTTTAAGTAGCGTATTTCATATGAAATTCTTCAAAGTTATCCGTCCAATTTTTTTACTTATAGTTATTCAATAATCGTCCACATTCGCGGCCCCTTCTTTACGATTAAATAAGTTGAAAGTTTTGTAGAGTTTTCAGCACGATTTTTGCTATGTCTTAGTGCGTTAAAGCTGCTTTCGGTGTCGACCACCTTTAGCTTTTCAACAGGTATTTTACACGGTACGTTTTATTTCTCGACGCCCCGTACTCTTTTCACCGATATTTTTCTTCGCTTGCTTCAGTAATATTATGTAAGATATGTAAGATATGAGAAAGTACACGTGTGGCTTGGAACACGCTATTGACTGTGTTAAATCCTGGATGATCTGTGAATATGATGTCGGTGAAGATTGTTCAGGAATCCTTTCAAAGAGATCGTCTTTCGTCAGGGAAATAATGTAAACGTATTCAAGATCAAAATTTGTGAAACTTTCACGTTCAAATTGATGTGGATACTGTACCATAATCGAATATGTCAAGATATTGAAATGCTAGAAGCGACCGTAAAGAAAACATGATAGTACATAAAGGTGTGCATAAGGTTTTTGGGAAGAATTTTCTACGGGGCAAACTTGAAAATGGTGACGAGAAAGTCTTTAATAATAAATAAGGAAATGCAATATCATTGATTGGATAATAGCGAGCCGGAAAATGGCAGGTCCACACAAATGGCGATTGTTAACTTATCAACTTTCTACATAGAATACTAAAGTTTACCGTGTACGCAATACTGATCAAAACTTTCAAACTACCAGACATTCCAAACTATACAAAAATTTTCTCTTCAGTTACCAATTTTATGTCTCAAATTTATGAACTTTTTCACAGAAAAATATGTTATGATAACTTTGTTTACTTTGTTAGGTTCCGCAAAATTAATTTCGAATTAACCGGTTTCTAGTAGGACAGTCAGTGTAGAGAATAACCAAAGCACTCGACCAGGATGCTACACGATTGTCACTGCATAAATATTATATACAAATTAATACGACATTCTCAAATAAATTGCACGCGCATTAGAACATATTCATTATGGAAGCCTATACTAACGTGAAATGAATTGCACTGCATATGCAGAAAACGCAAGAGATCTATGGTAGCAATATATACACAACAATGTTCACGTGTATAACACGTGTATAACACGCAACAAGAATTTCCAACCGCAATAAGTTCTTTGTCATTAATTATTCAGGCATTTCTTTATTAAAGTTTGAAGTGATAATTTATTCCAACGAATAGATTTTAATGTGAAATGCACCGGCACAGTAAATACGCTGCAACATTTATCTCAAGTGGCAAAATTTCCATAAAACTTGCCAAAATCGTTCGTGTAAATGTTTCCTAACATTCACCCAATTCCTTTCAATAACTATAAATGCCTTTTGCATTTTTCACATACTGCAACTTTAATCACCCAACCGTTCTAATATTCTCCCATTACTTTTTAAACAACCTTTAATCTTCATAACGCCTCCAGTAACGGAAATCCTCGGGGCAAGCGTGAGAGTCACGCAGCAACGTACACCCCCGCAGAATTTCCCCCCCAAAAAGGCTACAAAGCCAGTCGCCACAAAAAGCATCGCGCAGTTGGTCATTGAATTTACGAAGCTTTGTGGCCTGTTTCGACCCTTTTCAATTCGCGCCAACTCTTTTCGATAATCTAAAAACGCGTGCAGCGGCCTACGGCCGCAAAAGCGAGGCGATAACTCGGTCGAATAATCCATACGATCGAAGCAGCGCCCTGAAAGCCCGAAACTTCCAACTTCTTTGAGGCGAGGAACGCGCGCTGGGGACGCGGACGGATTTGCTCTCAGGGAAAAAGTTTCAACTCGTGAAATCCCGGCCCGGTTATGAGGAGCGCCTTATCTGTCGTTGAAACTACCGTCACTCGGTTAGGAAAACTTATGTTGAAAGTTTACGTTCCTATTGGGGGAGGGGGGGACGTCGCGGTTGCTTGGAAGAAAAAAAGAAAATGCCGTAACTTGGAGAATTTCGAATATGGAAGATCTCGGGGGGAAGTGACGAGGAATCAATTTGTTAGATTGCAAAATTGGACGAGAATATACGTTGCCGCCTTGGCCGACGAAATCGCTGCGCGGCGAGAAAGTTGTAATTTGAAGGACAGCCGATTTTAAGTAAAGGACGCAGAATCGGGACTGTGCACAGTAGGGTAGCTTGCAACGATCTAATTCGTTGTAGAATATTGGTGAGCATCCTTTGGCAGTGGGACAACAGCTGAAATCTACTACTTTATGCGGTCCGCAATATTAAATACTCAAATGTATTAATCAAATAATTTAATTTAAGACGCAAATCAGGCATTTCTTATTTGATTTATAGCAAAATTCACTTCTGTATTTTTTTTTAACATATATTATTAACGTTGTTCCATAATCACGCGCGGCCCGCGTCTCAAATGTTCTGGCGGGCCGCAGGTCTGCGTCCGGAGGTCCAAATGTGACCCGCTTACCGCAGTTGGTTCATCGCTGTTCTAGAACCATATTCGTTTGTACCATAACATTTGTAGCATGCAGATATGCGTATTACAGATTTAATTTATTGTGCTCAAATGTTGTACATCGCACACATGTACAAATTTATAAAAAGATGTTGCATGACCGATAAGCTGTAAGGTCCGCGGATTCTGGCCTAGTCAGAATCAATATTATTCGCTAAGATAGTAGTCAGCGGTACCAAGGGCCAGACTCCCCGTAATCCAACAAAGATTATAAAGAAGAGCAGATTTAGGAGCTATAGATTCGACTTCTTTTGGTGATCTCTCCATTCTTTGCAAGCGTTTTGATTTAATCAGGACAACTGATTATACTCGTTATAGGATGCCCCCCCAGTATAGTCAAATAATTCGGGCTTTATATTAGTAGTTACGTCGTGCGCGCTAGATATTTATATTTTTATAAAGAGGCTATAACGAATCAAGACAACATTGGTCGAACAAAAATACAGCGGATTCCGGTGAATTGGGGCGCCGGTTAAGCGGGGCCGTCGTTCATTTGGGACAGATACTGAAAAACGGAAATAAAAACTATTGGTTTTGTCTGGCTGTTGAAATTCGCATTTTCTGGGACAGCCGTTTCATTGGGACAAATTAGTCAGGTCCCAATGTGTCCCAATTAACCGGAATCCGATGTATCTATTTTTTCTAACGACGATAAATGTTTATACCACTGTTCGATTTATCGAACGCGCAATTACACAGTTCAATAACTATTTGGTTCATTGGCAAACTTCGAAAACGAAACGTATGTTTCCGACCGGCATCCAGTTCTGCTTTGATACACTTGAAGTACGGGTTACGACCTGCCGTCACACTGACTGTTTCACGTATCCTTTCTTTCGGAAGAAAGCGACGAAACTTTCCCAAACCAGCTGATACAATGATCTACACTTTCGTACATAAGTTTCATAAACCGTTAAATCCTGTTACCAGCGTCGATTCAATTCCAAACGTAGCACACGCTTTATAGTCCTTATTCTCAGTTCGCCGGCAAGTCTCTCGCTCACGACCGCCGTAATATCACGCAATTACAACACGCAAACCGTGCACGGCTATAAATTAATTATGTACAGTAAATAGTGAACGCACGCCCGCGGAGCGAAGCGCTAACTTTGAAACAATTAACCTGGCCGTGTTATCTTACGAGCAAGCTGGCTAGCAGCTGAGTGTAGGCGCGAGGAAAGGGGCGACGCCGTTCCAATAAGCCCTTGTCCAGGAATGGGCGTCACAATTAAATAACGTACGAGCAAATTATGGCTAAACTTTCTCGCCTCGCGCTCGTGACCCCGTTCGATTCCGCGCGTGTGCACGATTTTAATCTGAACAGAATTCAATGCTCCGCGGATCTCGATATTCGTAATAAGGAATAAGGCAACACACGCGTGTATATCTGTATCTGAAATTAAGGAGAATTTACGGCAGAGCTTTGTCCATTAAATCTTTCGGATAGTCAGTTCTCACGCAGTCCTCAACATTCAATCGTATAAACTGATTCATAGTGATTCGATAGTATTCTTCGGCAGAGTTGAGCGATGGCACGCGAATGAAATATTTGTCGCGTTTTCGTTACAGTTTCTTGAAAGAACTAAGGGCCCGCAAATTATGCTGTGATTCGTTGGTTACACCGGGTTCTATGATATATCGACAACTTAGTTTTACTATTTGTATCCTACGACAGTTTGGCGAAACGAGTTTGTTACATTTAAGCTTATTTGTTCAATACAGGTAGGAATTCGTGGACAATTGTTTATGGTGCGATCGCAATAAATGTAATTTTTTTTAATGTCAGCATGAAGAAATAGAATGGGGAAGTAGTACAGGTATCTATACGAAAGATTTCCGAAATCACCCGAATGACTTGAATGAATGACAAAAAAAAATCACCCGAAGATTGGGTGATGAAGTTTTTTCAACTTGTAGATTTGAAACTTATTTTAAATCTTCCACCCAAATTTTCTTTACGCCAACGCTGCGAATATATCGTGCAAAATGAATAGTGCATTATCGAAACAATAAATAAATGTACAATTTATGTGCAGTATTCTAGCGAATATTTGTAAGCATATACGCTGAAGGTAAGTACATGTTCTAACGTGCAACCTCTTCATGATGAACCTTGGCTTATTTAAACGCCAGGGTAACAATATGTGCAAAAAAAATTGCACGTTATTTATTTTGTGGTCGTCGCAAAGGGGAGACTTCAATCTTCAAATTCATGGTGAATTCAGTCGCGAAACGAATTTCTCAAAGTCCGCATGAACGTTTGAATTTTAAAGACTTTTGAAACACAGTATGTACCGTCATTTCCCCACAGCCCACATGATGTGAAATAAAACATGCGAGAAAAATTTGCTCTGGCCACTCAAAGTGGAGACATTTCGATTAAAAATGATCTCGCACTTTAAACAATGTCCTCGTCTCGATAAGGTGCGTTTGAACATTCCTGTACTAAAACCAGCAATCATTATTCTTCATAAGCTCAAAAATCAGCTTTCGCCGAGAAGGGTGATCAAGTAATTTCTACGCTTCTAATTGCTCTTGACAAAACAAATGGAAAAGTGCAAAACTCAAGCGCGTAAAAACTGCAATAAAAAGCCCGAGCTTATTGAACAACCCGATACAATCATCCGTCCCCTGCACATTTTATTCCGCGAGCGAAGCAGAGCAGATCAGAAATGCATTAAGAATTCAAGGGAGTAGAATTTCAAAGTATTAAAGTACATCGTAACCGGCGACCGGCGACCGGCTCCGAATGGAGGAAAAATGAAAACTATAAAATAATAAAAGGAAAAACGGCCACGTCCCTTACGGGAGCGACGCAAAGTGTTTTGCCAGTTATGGAGGTCGAAGTTCATTACCTAACGCGTCACGGAAATGGCGAAACCTTGTCAGTCAGCACTCGTAGAAACACTTCGTGGAACGAGGAAAGCTAGAAAAGGGAAAACGAAGGGGGCAACGCGAGGGTGACGGAGAGACAGTAACGGATAAAGGGGGAGAAGATTGTGCCAATATAAACCCCTCAGGTAGACTGCGCGCCGCTCGTCCGTCCGAGCGAATTAATTTAAGTCTAGCGAGGCTCTAGCAATTTCCGCAATTTTTCTAGCTCTTCTCGATTTCGTCCCTCTGTCCCACTTCCCCCGATACCGCCGGCCCTCCCGTGCAGCGAGAAATATTCACCGCCGTTGCTTCGCCGCCGACCTTTCTTTCTCATCTCGTCGTCGCCGCGACGTTCATCGGATTAGGTGCCTTCGAACGAGTCAAGTGCGACACACGATCGATAAGGACGACCTTATGCAACAGGCCTAAATGATTTATACTTCGCACAGAGCAGCGCGGCTAATTTTTCTTCGCGACCGATGCACGGTGTGTCGAGCGATGGACAAAAGTATTGTAAACAAAATTGAAATTGAAAATTTGTAGGTCGTCGTATGGATATTAATACTGCCCACAATTTTTGAGCGATTCACAGTTTTGTTGTGGGAAATGATGATGTCCTAAAAATGCCAAGTTTCGGTTTGTCCCCGATAATACCCAATTACCTCGCCAGGGGTTGGAATGATAGAGAAAATATTTATATTTATTTATATTTATTTACTGATAATAAAGAAATAAAGAAAATACCCGCCAATCGATAGTATTGTAACGTTTGTTTAGCCGAATTTGCCCAGTATATATATAGTACCTACGCTTGGAAGTAAACTAACAGTCTTCAACCGAATTCGAATGACCAAACTTGTGTAAGGTTCCGTATATAAAAAATTAATTCGACGGTATGAATAATCGTGAAAATTTGATCGAAGATGAAAATTGTAAGCTCCGGAACAACTTCAATAATTTCAACCACTTGGATCAACGCAGACTAATGCGAAATTAAAACGATAAAGGGGAAGCCAATAGTACCATGTCACTTTTATAATTATTTAATACCGCTGTCAGAACAGCCGGGAAATGAAAATCCTTACACCTGCGTACTTTTTCCAACCGCGCCATTCCTGTCACGGAGAATTTAATTCCGGACATTTCCCATGCGCCCGCGATGAGAGATTTAAATTGAAAACTTCTCCATTTAACGGCGATGCGTATAAACACTTCGACAAGATAGGTTGTTGTCCGTGAGCGTACAATAATATACTCCGCTTTCCAGCGACTGCGTTTCTCTGTAAATATTTTAATTTAAATACTTCGCCCGGTGAATTGATTAAAAAGGCGTAATTAAAGCGGCTCGACGCTTCGGACTACAATAAATGTCTACAATAAAAATACTGTACAAGTATTTGTGTCATGCACCGTCGGTGAGTTAAATTAGTTCACTTAACAATCTAGTTCGCGAAAAACAACCGAACGAACGCTAAGTTATGAGTTTGTATAAAAGTAATTAACTGTCACCATTGCGAAAGGACCGTTCTATAAACGTGACGTAAGGTGTACATAAAAATGCGTCATAAGTTACAATTTGTGCACGATAATGCGACAATTCACCTTCGTTAGAACGTTTAGAACCCTAATTACCCTAGCCGGTAGTTTTTTCAACATTGTCGCTGTAACGAGATCTTAGCCGGATGTTTCATTGTTCCTCAGACTCTTATTATTGAAGCGGTTTTCCCTTTTTTTACCTACTTTGTGGATCAATTGTTCGCTATTATTGTTGTGGGAGACTACGTGTGGTTCGTTTGTGAATACATCTGCGCAACTATTCTCTCGCGGTTTCGGCTTGGTCTTTTATTGATGCGGTCCAACTTATGTCTTGCTTTTCTGTCGGCGGGGTAGGAAATCAAAATGACAGCCGGAAATATAAGTCGAAGGTAGCAATACGATCGCCAAGCATTAACGTCTATTTCGAGATAAATATTTGCAATATAAAGCCCAAATGGCCAGTTCTTTAGGTCTGTAGACTTTGCAAATAACGTTTTCCAGAAACAAGGAAGGGGGAATATGAAACTTGATGCGAACTCTATCCAGGAAAACGTAGATTTTCCCTTGGTACCTACATTTCTCCATTCTCTTGCGTCTTTTAGGGGGTATTTAATTTCCGGTCCACGAGAGTCGATTGATCATGGGACGTCGTGACGCAATCATTCTCGCACACAAAACATGTTTGATAAACAGATAGTAATCTCGCGAATCGGTGAAATTCTCCAGTATATTTTGCAACACGATATTCTTGCTCAATGCAACCCAAAGGTTCGTATCGTAGAGGAGAGTACATAATTTCATATTTTCTACAATTGGTACTTTGGAAGTTGAAATGTGTATTGTGCCTTTAAGTGTATTACTGTGAATTCTGCACGTCTAATACAGAATTTGAAACTTTGAAAGTAACTGTGATTTAACTTTGTAAACACCCTTGTAACTTTTAAGCCAAGTACTCGACATCTGTACTTTGTGAAAGTTATCTGAATTTTGTTATACATATAACTTGCCGAAACATTTTACTCTTGCACCATTCTATTGCAACCAATGTATGTGCTTGCTTTACTCCGTCAGCCACTCTGAATTCAAAGTGAAAAATTCTTTATTCTTAAAATAAACTATGCAAAATATTTTGCAAGGCGTGAGGATAAGTTGAAACATGAAAGATCAAAGTTTTATCCCGTTTGGG
The DNA here is from genome assembly GCA_948146005.1 of Nomada fucata. Classification (NCBI taxonomy): domain Eukaryota; kingdom Metazoa; phylum Arthropoda; class Insecta; order Hymenoptera; family Apidae; genus Nomada; species Nomada fucata. The sequence goes on from OX411275.1 coordinate 16,035,028, forward strand.
GTATTCTTGTCTAGTTATTTTGATGCCGGTTAATATTGTAGAATACGTATAAATGGTTAATAAAAATGGTGAGATTAATGACGAGTTATTTATGATCGAAACGTAAACGCATTTTAACCGACATAACAAGAATTTCATATAAGGACGATGCCAAAGATCTATTGTTTCTTGATTCTTTTGTCGAAAGTCAGTTCTTACTGTTTGTGATGTATCACTTACTTTCTTTTGTTGCTTAAAAATATTAACCAAGATCTCACTTATGTTAATAAAAATTTGCTTCGAAATAAAATAACGGGCGCGACTAACTAAAGGTTAACGGTCGAAATAAAAATCGTCTTCCGATCAAAGTAATATATAATCTTCCATTAATTCGAAATTAATATTGAGGGGAGTGACGGTGAATTACTTCATTTTGCTACACATGATTCAACTTCGGAATGTTTCATTGCACACCGCCGCGCCAGTTCGTTGGAAAATGTTTGCTTCCCTAATTACAATGTCTAGATATTAAAACATTTTCTGTTGCTAATGTGTATATGAGTTTACAATGACTCGCGCGTTGGACAGATGCTTTCATCGTATACAAATTTTGGCATCAGGAGGGAGTAATAGCGTGGAAACGTTGTATTGACTAATCAAGGATTCCTCGTGGCAACGTGAAAAACACAATTTAAATGTAAATTTCATCGCTCCAGCCTCGCAAGAATACTCCTCAACTTCGTTCCACTGTACCCTCGCTTGATTACAAGTTTTGATCGAGTCTCGTAAAGCGCTTCGTAGCGCTTCTGGAAATTAATCTTTTTACTCAAGTTCTAAGATTTGTGTCTGTCAAATCCATAAATCCTCGCTTTTACATAGTTTATACATAAGGTGAATGCGTTACTTTTTTAGTTGGAAAATAAATGTGACGCTTCAAGTTCGCTGTATGTAAGACAATTATACTTCAACTTCGATCAGAAATATGAATTACTGAATACTGAATCAGTATAAATTATAGGTAAGGCAATATAGAGATCCATTTGTTATGGTTGAGATTCAGGATTCACTGATTAAATGGATAAAATTATTCAAAGTTAATTTAAAGTTTGTTACTAGATGAACAGCACGATATATCTAGACACTGTCAGTTCTTCTATTCTAAAGTAGCAAGTTTCGCCTTCGCGAGAATTATAAATGAAAATATATTTTGGCAGTTCTTATTGTGGAATGCATACCCTTCGTGAATAAGCTTAAATTAGGGTATAACGCAGTAGAAATTGCTGACAATAGTACAGCATCTAAATCAGATACCTTATATCTGAATAAGGAACAAATACTGAACGCCCATTTCTCCACTGCATGCTAAAGAAATTAGATAGTCTGAGTGGAAAACACGGTAAATTTGGTTCTTTCATAATTAACTTTTCTATATTATATAATTCATTTCCAAAATACACAATATATTTAAAGAATATTTTTCTTACTTTACTCTACTATTTTATTTTTGCAAAAGACGTAGCAAGTAGTACATTCGCAATCTAATATAGAAGTTATAGTTACGCGATCAGTTAATATTTCCGAAACGATATAACATCAGCGATATAGCAAAATTTCAAAGCACTCAATAGATCATCGACTGCAAGCCGACTAATTAACACCGGATACTACGGAAGATCCTACAAAATCACCTGGTAGAACAATAGTTCATTTAAATATTAGCGCAGAGCAGCACAAACCTTACGCTCAGTTAGCACTGTGTCGTCCAGATAGTTCGTAATGGAATATCAGAAACATTGATAGACGAAATGATTCCTCAGATTTAAAATTCAATTCTATGTTTGCACAATTTATTTGAGTGATTTCTCATATTCTATTAAATCATTCACTATTCGTGTATATATTATACATATTACGTTATCACCTTTGCGAGCTTCCAACTTTGAAATTGGAGAATCACATGCGCCCAATATGTATTTCGACTAACGATACCATAACGATACCCGGTGCATATCATTGTCTCCTAATGCTACGTTATTCAACAATTCATTCTATTTTTCCAATATTCGGCAAAAGCTATTTTTAGTTATAGCATTAAACACAATAACGGTCACCGCAATCACTGCTATTAATGTAACACCTGGCAAAAAAACCACCAAAGTCATCAAACAATCCAATAGTATCGAAAATAATTCAAACGATCAATTAATCAGTTTTTCAGCAGTGGCACGAAAATACAACGCGATACTAACCCCATTTTACGTCCTTTTTTACAATTCGAAAGAAACTGGAGAATGTTCTGCTGCTAAAAGAATTAAGTTCAGCGAAACCCAATTTCCTTCGTTGCGCGGCTATTTCAACGCCACGCCAATATCTTTCGTCTAAAGAAGCGGCTATATGTAGAACGATCGGAGACAGGAGGCAAAGTGCCAGCAGTACTAATCGTGTTCCCCGCACAATTTACATTTAATCAAAGGGAAAATCCATTGACCATGCTGCGTGCTATTTGCTTGCCATTGAAATCTCTCCCCTCGGCCAGTACCCTCGTGGGTTTCTTCGTTTCACCAGTACTCTATCTCCCTTTCTGTCTGCCTGCACGTTTCTCCTTTCGTTTTGAGCGGCCGTACGTGCCACGGATGGAATACGTAAAGCGACACGTTCGTGGGTGGTCTTCCTCGATCGGGGGATAAAATCTCGAATGCGCTGTATCTCGACGATGCTTGCAAGAATGCGCGCCGAACTCGACCGGTCGATCTTGCACGACTTTCGTTTACACTTCCAACTGTGGAATCTGCATACGGAATAATTACCTTCCACTTTCGTCGACTCTTTCCTCGAGAATGGAGGGCACACTGTTTTTGTAATATTCATAAATATATTAGGATACGAATGTACATTGGAGGGACGATTGGATTACCATTAAAATAGACGGGCAGTTTTTGAAGACGAAATTATCAGCGGGGTGATGTGTTCCGATATATCCTTTCAAATAAACGAAGCTACATTATATCTGGAAGAATTCTAACTTTTTTATTCTTAAATTCATTTGAACTCATTGAAGTTTATCGGTCTAAAATTCGAAACTGTTTCGCGTTTAATTAATTCTTAATGTTGCGAGTGATTCTCGAGATATTAAAAATAGCTAAAAAAATATCTCGTGTTAACATTTTTTATCGAAATTCCGCGAGCTTCGTGCCTACATGATGTGTAAAATGTTGAGGTAGGCATACCCTCACCCGTCGCTCACAAGTCATAAGCCAAATAATTAATTTTCTAAAAGTTACAAACAAAATGATTTGAACCGCTAATAATGTATACAAAGCCTTATAATAATCGTCAATACTAATTAGATCTTCCTGTCTACTATATGTATCCTCCGGGAGCAATAAGTACCCGACCTAGTCATTTTGACATCCCAAAAATTAATTACTTCACACAATTTCACTATTAATATTTTTCCTTCTTCTCACGGAACGTTCTACAGCTTGGTTATAAAATTCCACCGCAATTATTTTTCAGCACTTTATCTACGTTTTTCAGTGTCCAAAAGATTTCAACAACTAAACATTTGATCAAAATTTTTTAACATTGGCAAGTGTCCGATGTTTTTGGAACGGGGGTGTACACAACATATGTTGTTTACCTTTTTTTGACAATAACATTAATCCCTTATTATGCAATACTATTCAAGTTAAAGGTAGTTAAATAAGTAGATACACAACCGATGTAGTAATTTTTACTTCGCGATAATCACCATAGTACCTTTTTACTGCCAACTTAATTATGATTATCATTTCTACTACCACGCGTAATGTATTTTTATTTTGTCCCACAGAACCTTAATTACTTTGACAATTGATTCGTATTTCTCGTTACGCATATAGACAATGGACATTTTTGTACAAACTGAGGCATCAAACCGCGGCAAAATCGCGGTACACGTAGTATGTAGCTTCATAATGTATTATTAATACCTTTCAGGATATATTAACATTAATCATTTATTACTGCTGTGACTTTTCGAATTACTGTCGCGTCCTGATACAATAAGTTCCGTGCTGACCTCCCTTGGGTATATAGAACCTAATTCATTTTTGTTGTACGTCAATCTCGAACAGTCACCCTCGTGCTGATCTACCGCGATTAAATTAATTCCACCTTCATATTCCGATTTAGTTCTCCCATAATAATAGTCCCCTATTCATTGGTGTGGCAAATCGGCGTTGATTTACCAAAAACTCTCAGCATTTTTTCTATTAAATAAACAACAAAAGTTGTATGAGAATTAATCCCGTTCAATATCGACTATAAGCTTCAAACCATGGAGGATGACAATTCATTCAGAAGTTGGAAGCCGTGTACGAATGGTCATGTTTATTATTTCATTGCACACGTAAAAATGTGTTTGTGGTGTAGAGCTCAATAAAAATCAAAAGTACGAGAAGACAGGAGAATTTTAGAAAAAGAAAGAACATACAAAATAGCTGCATCAAAATATTAAAAATATTTTATGAATGCCACTGTTCGGGCCCAAACAGTAGACTCATAAAGCCATCGAGTTCCTTAACATATAATTATTTACGTTTTGGGTATACTTGCTATATTCCACAGCTGCAAGCTATATATCTATAAATTCGTGCATCGCCTTTTTTTGGATTAGCAGGTTTTATTGAAAGTCACAACATTTTATGGCTTTACAATCTGCGAACCTTTAGCTGCACATGTGGACTCCGCGTACGGCACCCTCAGTCACTACCTGAGAGTGACCGGTAATTAGGGGCGTTAATTTCCACTTCTACCAGATTTTGGAATATCCCTTCCGTCACCTTTTTACATGAACAAACCCTCTGAACTAACCAATCAGCATATTACCAACAACAACACGCCCATCCCTAGGGTTTGCGAGTCTTCGTTAAAGCGAAACTAAGTAAGACTCGGTCGTACGACTAGATCGTCAAGTCAGATCACATCATCAATAGTTTCATCAATAGTTATCATCGACACCTTCAAAATCTGTGCAACACCTCCATGGTCTTTACACCACCTTGCGACGCACTCTTATCGACAACCTTGAGTAGTCGTAGTTAATTATCATTTTGTACAGTAACATGTAAATATACGACTATTTATCAAGTGACCCCAAATTTCATCACCTTACACCATCTAAATATAACTAGCCCTCACGGCATTAATTTGGGGTAGAGCGCAACGGTCATCGTGCTTTTGATCAACAGTCAATTCGCGAGCTGAGAACCGTACAGCCACCGATAATCATGCATAGAAATATCAATTTTAAACTTTCCTTTGTCCGTCACTGTATACAGCGTAATTATGGTACTGATTCCGCACTTTCAATAGCTTAAGGGTACCGGTAATAAAAGGCAGCCCTGTCGATTTAAAATGTCGCAAAAGCAAAACCTAAATCGATTGTCTCATAAATACTATTCTCCTACGGTAACCAATAGACCGACAACATTTCTCGTTAACCATTTGCGAACAATAATCATTTATTCGTCCTCGATTCCTCAAAGCGTAATGTTTCCAGCGAAAACAAAGCGAACTGGTAGCACAAAGACTACCCGCCCCTCGGCGACCAACAAAGCTGGCACCCCCGAATGCTGCTCGAATTAGATTCAATCACCAAATTGAATATAACAAATCTGCAAAAACGAAAATATACCTTTTGAAAAGCGTGCCGAGCCGTAGGGAACAATTCGAGGGAAAAGCTCTTCTGGTCAACGCGGTGAGGGGGAGTGGGAGGGGGTGGGGGGTAGGGAGAAATAGCACAAGAGGGTACGGTGTACGCATTCGGTGGCCACGATTTTCTCGATTCGTTCCGTGTCCTTTCACAGGACGTTTCACGTCCTTCAGCCTGGAGCGGTGCGAATCTGCCCGATAAAACAGCGGATGGACCATTAGCTAATCCTCTGGGGGGCGGGGATGGGGCGGCGGCGGGTGGGTGGCGGTGGAGCTGAAACAGTGCCGCAAGGGAGGACAGCGTTGGCGTGAGTCCAGGGAGGAGAGATAAAGGAAGAGCAGATGGAACGAGAGAACGAAGGGCGGCAGAGGGTGCCACCAGGGAGATTTCAGAGTGTGCAATTGATTGGCGCGCCGGCGACGCCAACGACGCTAGCTCGCCGATGCCGACGTTGGTTGATTAGAATGGAGCAACACGGAATCCCTCTCTAACCGGCTAATGGCACGCCGCAACCTGTGTTTACTGTGATCTCGGACTTCGCTGTATGCCGCTCGCGATTTGTCATCTGCAATGCCAATGAAACATTGCCGGCGAGGAGGATAGTTGCGCGCGAGATCGGCCGCGATTCCACCGGCTCCTTCACCAGCCGCGACGATTGCCCTTTTACCTCTTTAGATCGTTAACGACGCGACGCTGGTGTCCCACGGCGCGCTTAAGAGCAAAGGATTTGAGAAACGAACGGGTCGCTTTTGGTTGCTGAAGGCGTCTATCTTGATATCGGATACAAAATTTCAGGCCCGCCCGGTGTTTCGTTTTTCGAGTTTTGCGCTCCTAAATTGGCGTTTCTCCACCACTGTGCGACGGCGCGATCCGCTTTAAGGCCCTCGCCCGTTTAACGGCACAATGAATGTGCCGCAAAGAAAATTCAGGATTTTATTGAGGGAATGGGGCGGGCTGTTGATGTTGCGCTGCAGTCGTTCGGCGAACGCGTTTCTTCTATTCTATACGTCGACGCTGGGGTGTCGCTTATGACGGTCTCGAGAATTTGTCGAGAAAATTTTGCAATTGCTTATGCCTCGCTTCTCGAGAAATTATAAAACTTCTGTTCGTCTGAAGGTGATTGTAAATCTCGTTTATTTGCCGCAAGGAACTTTCGGTTTGTTCGAATTCTGTGTTGCTAGTTAAACGTGAATGTAGAAACTCGTCTACAGGCAACACGTCGGTGCCCGCGTATGTTACAATTTGTGATAAGTGCTAGCAATGCATGGCAAAGTGAGGTCAGTGCCCTTAAATTTACGTTTTTTTTTCTTAAATATGTTAATTTTGTATCAGGCGTTGTACATATCATTGCGAGTCATTAATATGTATGATATGACAATGGCTTTCCTGTCAGAGGAATATTAATATTTGACAACATTACTCATGCAATAGTATACTAATTTATGCCAAGAGACTTTTGTTATGAAGATGATACATTTCTTCCAATTTCTCCCAATTTCGGTAAAGTTATTATTATCCTATCAACGTTATACATTGACGAGCAGTCTACGGCCGGGCATTACTTTCGTTTCCATTAAACAAAAACAATGTTTCATATCGACATAATTGTTTCTGACAAGCACGATAATATTAACGGTCGCGGTCCGAGGCGAGACGCAATCATCGTCGCAGACAAGACATAGGTATTAAATGAAATTATCGAGGTCTACGTCTTCCTGCTATTCACCCTTCGACCATTCCTTAGCCGGCTATTGGTCTCCCTTCATGGCCCAGTAGAGTCGAATATCATCCTTGCAAGCTCAATCTCAATAACAATTATTTCCATTATTAGAAATTTAATAAAGGTTTGCGCAACGGGTGGAAGCATTCGGTATCCGTTGGATAGTGAAATCGCATCGATAAGTCGGACGTATTTTCCAGAATACCTTAAGGATGTAGCCAAGGATTTATTAATAACTTGAAACGGCGAACGAAAACGACAACGTTGCAGATTTATCAGTCTGTTTGAAAATCGTAACCATTGAAAGAATTCCTTTATTTGCGCATGCAGCATTTATTATCGAATAGCGGGTAATTGATGTAGATGTGAAGCTGCCTTCTATAAATAGTTTATTATTACGAAGCTGTATATTAACTAAAGCAGTATGTCAGTGCTCGATCCCAGTGCCCGACTTTCAACGAGTGATTCATTCAGCAGAGTGTCGTGAAATGTTATCAGCTCGCCGATTATTTGTTTACCTCCGTAGCGCCTTCTATATTTCGTTGAACAATGTGACATGGCACAAGGTTGGTAAGACTTGAAGCATATGATTAAATTCGTGCGCAAACGTTTACCTACTGGTTTTGATGCCGGCAGGAACGAAACCAGCAACGTTCGAGCTTTAACCCCAATAGTATTTAGAAATGTATGTTAGATTTTTTTTTTTTTTCAATTGCTAGTTCTTCCGGTCATTCGTGGTGGAAGCCATATTCAAAATACAAATGGATACAATTTACTGACAGAAGCTGCTCGACAAAGGTTTATATTAATTGTAGCGTCATTTCAACTATTTATTTGATTTTGCAAATTTATACCAAGTGATTGAATAATAATAATAATTCTGAACAAGAAGATCCCCTGATATCAAACCAATTGAAAATCTTTGGGTCCAACTTGTATGTGGCGTGTACGATAATTGTCAGTAATTGGATACTGTCGGCGAATTAAAAACTGCGATATTGGAGGCCTGGAAACTCGCGTTGCATCGCAACAACTTCAAAATTTAGCACAATCAATGACGAAGAGAATGAATTTCTTGATAAGAAGTCGTGGAAAAGCAATCAATTTTTGAAAACGTTTATAGTTTTAAATTGGTATGTATTAGTTTATTAAAGTTTTTATTTTACCGCAAGTGGATCTATCATTTTGATAACTGAGGCACTGCATTAATATGAAATTTTGCACATAGATATACTCCATGTGTCTAGGCTACACGTTGAATAAGTTGCAGACGGATCGCTTGCCTAGGTCCAGAGTTATGACAAAAACATCGAAGTGGTCCTGTCTTCATATTACCCTCTGTATAAAAACTGAATGTTTATGAGCCGCCAGAAATTAGCGTGTTTATAACCAGTTAATGGTTGAACTTTAATTAAAGCTGGTGAATGTTTCAATGTCATGTGATGTAGTTGCCTCGCGATATTTCTTAGACTCTTTTTACAAAGTGAGTTGGATATTGCCATTTCGTGTTTTGATGCGCGTGATTTTTATTAGACACTCTTGATTCTATCTTTGCCCTTTTGTGCTTTATGCTAATTACCTATTGACGAAACTTGGGAAGGCATATGGCTTAGGTGACTGTTGTTAGTAGCAAAATAGATTTAGTATATGCGTGAAGCCTGCGGTCCTTATAATGGGTCGAGTCCATTTGGTAACCTACAAGCTTTGTGAATGGCAACATTTTTCGCCGCCCGATCTAATTATCTTCGCGCAGCATCGCCATTCAATGTCTAAGGTTCGACTTGTTGGGATCGAATACCTCACGTGCTTTGTAGTGAAACGTAATTGTAATAGTAGGCCATAATCTATACGAACATTATTACTGAAAATTCACTCGTTGTCTTTCATTCCGTGCATTTTAATTGAAATAACGCTGAGAGTTCTTCAGTATTTTCCTTCGAACGGCAGAGTGAACTCACGCGAAACTTGGATGATTTTTCTCGAAAAGTTTGAACTCGGCCATTCTGCGATCCAACTGTAAGTCGTACGCAAATATTAATATAGCTTCTAGAAGGGGATGCTGTAATGAACGCTCTATTTGTCTTTGGTTTTCTACATTTCGCTCCAACGATATCTATCTCGCGGAAAATACGTTCAGTAATTTTATAAAATAATGTAGTTCAACATATTCTGGAAATGACTTTGGAAACCTTGTAGCAGCTCGTTGGCGAATATACCCCGATTCATATGGGACATACTTCAGTTAAAACAATTATGTAAATTGAAAGTATAAGTTTATTAAGAAAGTACGAAAAGTACCTATGCTCTAATGCATCCGCGGTTTAAAGGGAATTAAGCACAGAGTCGTAATACTAAGAATTCGTACAAACTGTTATTTTTGCCCAACATCTCAATTTTATTCAGAATGGTAGACGTGTACACGTGGCATTTCCCACTAGGCCATGAAATACGTGCAAGTATTTTCCCTCTATCTGACCGTCACATGCAAGTCCATCAACATTCTTCGGATTTATAAATTTACGAATTGTACTGCATTTTATAACAATAAATAATGCTAGTATATCCATAAGCTTTTATCTAGAGTTCTCCTGATCTTAACAAAAATAATCGTGACGATCGTGTTACAATTACTACTACTCGGTCAAAGAAGCAACGAAAGGGGGAAAGAAAAAGATTCAGTTCCACGATGGGCTGGCTACAGGATGAATGGTCCTCTTAATTTCTCCAATAATGGCTCTACCAGTGGCAAGGGTCGGCTGTTTATCAAGTTTACGATAGGTAGGCCGCGAGTCCTTCTACACGAGTTTCTAGAACGAATGCTCGTGCCTTGACTGCGAGCATTGCAAAGAAAGGAAAGGTATCGTGGATAGAGGGGAAATATGAAGGAAAATCGACGGAGAGCGCAGTTGAAGAAAACGGAAAATCGATTTTCCAATACTATTTCGCACTCTTTCTTATATGTTCCAGTTTGGTACAATTTATTGTTGGGTGTTATTTTAATTGCGCATCACAATGGTTCTTACTGTTATTTGTCGACAATAAACCATGCTGACATCTTCGATTTAACTTGTACATTGATCTTTGGGTGTACAAGGATTTCGAATCTGTGATATTCGTATCGTTTCGACGGACCAACTAAAAGTGTAGAAATATATTTTTTATACCTCTTATAATGTCTTTTATTGCAAAACACAAAAGACAGTACGTGGCCTTCCGGCGAGAAATATGTTTGAGACGTTACTTATCTCTATTTCCTACATTTTTAACCAATATTCTACTTCACTTCGATCACTGGTTTCCATTGTTTGATTGCCTTATTTACTCAGGATCGACAGTACATTGAGATATTTTTAAACTATTATTCTTATACCGTGCTCGATGCATTCTAGTCTGTAAGACTATTGATGCGAGAAAGATATCTGCAATTTTTCAGGACACTAAGTATTTCCGCTAATCAGGACTAGAAATTGGCGTTCTAAACATAGGAAAATGGTAAGTTGATCGAAGTTGATGTGTTGCTCGCATCCTGCATTAAATTGTTATATAACCAATTGCCATATTGGAAGCTTATGCATGGAATTAACAAAAATTCCACACCTGATCAATAGATCCGGGGATTAGTGACCTTTCTTGAAAAGCCACTGCAATATTATCTCACTGAAAAATTTGTGACCAATATCTATTATATTTTGTTTGTTCATTGCATAAAACGTCAAATAAAGAAACTTAATGGGTTTGTCGCGATATCGTTTCAATGATGCCCGAGCGTATTGCTGTAGTTTACCAATTGTGTCGATTATATTTACTAAACATTCCACAGGCTTGGTGTTGATCAATTAAACGCGAACCGGTTACGAGTAATTTAACGTTCCGTGCTCGGTCTGTTTAAATTCACGCAGTCGACATCGTATTGGGCAATAATAAAATAGCAAATTGAAACTGTGCAATTTTAAATCAGTTTACGATAACGATTTCGATGGTATTTATATTGTAATATCTCCCCGTAACATGGAATTTTTATACAATTTTCTAAAATATGCTTTCAAATTTGGAAATTGCTATGCTACAGCTGGGTGAAAATATCGTGTGAAATATTCTATGCATTTGTAATTTGTACAACTTCAATTGCTACGATCTCAGCTGCTCGAAGAATACACTGCACATTCGTTGCGTTGCCGCAAAACAACATTTTTCTTTACAAATATTTGTTTAAGCTGTTTTACGTGTATATTTGCACGTCCAAATAATACCACATTGTCGTGGAAATTTATAAAAATATAACCATAGACGTTTCACTTAAGCTGACAATTTTTTTTTTAGAGCACAAATAGACGATTCCATTCCAGTTTTTAAATATTTGTTCGAAAGTGGATATTCTCCGGCGTGCCTGACGAGAAGGTTGGCCATATCCAACGTCGAGTGAAATTTTCTTCCGTCAATTACGTATTTTCCACTAACGAAGGGCTGTGCAAAGAGAGGACTATAGACTCTTATTGAAATTGCAGTTCGCCACGAGCCAATTCGATTATATTTGCAATCCGTTGAATGTCGACGTTGAGCTGCTCAAATTTACATTGTCGTAACGAGAGTCACATTTACACCAGTTTATCATTCCTTTTCCCTACTCCTCGCCGCCTTTGGCCCCTTAATAAAATAAGGTGTCTGGTGCCACGGGTTCGTTATTTCTACATTACCGGCAAAAAATGAAATATGTTGGTTGCAGGCCTGTGTGCCGTGCAAGGATACATTGGCGTCTAGTGCAAATCGTGGCACTATTATAGATTTGTGGGATCGGAAATACTGCGTGACGGTTTAGAATGATTCCAAGGTGTGAGGGACACGTGTGTCGGAGCTGAGCAATTGAGAAGATCGTGTGAACGGAAGGTGCAGCGACTCAAGTACATATTCTGGTGGTCGTGACCGAATGCATCCTAAACGAGTGACAGCAAGTGAGGACCAAATTGAGAGAGAAACTAAAGGTGGACGAATCTACAGAGTGGCTGATGCGCGATGCTCGCATATTTTCTTTACAATTTGTCCTCGGAGGAATATGGCAAATTATAGTAGCCAGAATTAACAGCAGGCGACTAACGATGTATAGCTCCCATATATGAAATATATTGCAAGCGAGTGTCACAAATTTTGCAACGCAACATTCCAGTCAGATCCGTTGGGTGATGCAATGCAATGATCCGCCATATCTGTTTCCTTACGTCGTCGACGGCTCAAGCATTCCATGTTCCTATGTTTATTTAACGAGGCCCGTGTCACACCGTGCGGTCATTCGCGTAATGCGAATCCCAATGTTCACGGCGTGTCAGCAAACGAACGATACCGACAAGCTTCCGGAATGAGCGAGCGACCGAACGAGAATTAGCAATAGCAGCGATTGGCGGTTGCGCGCAGTAAGAATTCAATTAAATATTGTACCATTGGTTTTGGATTGCCCCCCCCCCCCCCTGTTTAACCTGACAATTTCATTAACGCTGCTTCCTGTCTGGCTCTCCTGCGAGCAGCTGCACGTTTCTGTGGCCAACCTTCTCCCCGGAATGTCTTTCCGCGCCGTCGAATCTTTCGCCGTGGCTCCGCGTAACAAGGAACACTGAAACGTTTCCGGTTGAAAAATATTTAGGACGCCGCAATCCCAGGTCGCGTACGTTCCAACGGAAACGAGGAATTTAATCGTTGATAGTCCGCAGTGTTCTCAACAGGAGCTTGAATCACACGACGGGAGGTTCGTGATGGAGGATTTAGAAGATTCGAAACGTATCGATGGGTGAAGAATTTTGCGCCGGCAACAGAAATGGATATTTTTCGAAATGAATATTAAACGGTGTCGATGTTATGACGACATATGAATGTATCGATATTATTGCAAGCAAAATTAACGCATAGCCGAACGGTGTCTCTATGTTAAGGGAACCATTGAAAATGTTGCAGTGTTGAACCGAACACTAATGCCCCACTGTGTAAAATTATGAAACTCTGCGCTGTGCATAATACACGTGACATAGACAGCTGTAAAAAATTTGGCACCGGTTAAACCATTGTGTAAATCGACATTACAATATGGGCCTAGAATCTCTTTTCATTTGACGTTTGGAAAAACTGAAAGGACTGCGACTTTGGAACGATAACGTTTGACAGAATAAGAAAGATGATGGGATCTGATTTCCTTTGTAAACCCTGCTGTTAGTAGACCAAGGTGCAACTCGGTGAATTCAAGATTTGCAACAATGCGCGTTCATTGGGCGCAATTGGTAATAAATTAGAGAAGGACACCAGATGTAGATGGGATTTCTCATTCGTTGATTTCGCAACTTTCATTGCTGCGAGGGCTACTTTGTGGCTTTTCAAAGACACGAGCTGGTTTTCTTTTACTACCTGCTGAAGTATGCGAACGCTGGAATATACATACGTGTATGCTTACGTAACTTTAAGGTATTTTGATTTGTTCAGTATATGTATGAACGCGTATAAATGTGTACATGTCAAATGGACGTACGGAGGCGTATAAATTATGATAATTATTATTTCAATGAATTTTCGCTTCACTGCCAGGCAAAAAATTATTTTTGATCATTTCATTTCATTTTAAGGAAACGGAATCTATAACCAGAGTGATTATTAGAAAGCATAGATTTCTTTTCGAGACTTAAACAAAATTGTCTTTAAGGCATTAATTCTCAAGGTTATACATTTCCATTAACACGGAGCACACCAGAAAACCCTCAGCCACTGAAATATCTGCTGCTTCCTTATACGCGGCTCACGAGAACCTGATGGATCGAATTATGATCGATCGTTGCAGGAAAGAATATGTCGAGAAGAGTTGCAACCGGGAAGGAATATTTGGTACACGTGATCGATGCATCCATTCAACGTGGTCTCGATAACCATGAAGACTTTCGACATGCATAACGTCTGCTACGATCATGCGATTGACTGATTTACGATGTTGCATACCTCCAAATAATGCAAACTTGAATTTTTGATTCGTTGCCTTCCTTTTCTAGTATCCCTTTCTTGTATGTATACAGGGTGTACCTGAACGGGTAGTGCAACGAGGCAGAAGGTGATTCTATCAACAGGAATAGGTCGAAAAAATCTGTCCCCAAATAATAATAGTATAATATAATCTGTGTGACTTTTAACATTCTTCGTCTGGCGAGACCGAAGACTCGCCTTTTACCTTTGAGCACAATATTTTCAGTTCACAGATAACTGAAGTACGTATGATCTCCTTCTTTCAGGGATCGATGGGTAGTAAATTCCAGCTATATATCACCACTTTTAAACTGACCACTCATTATAACTGTTTTCTCCTTTGTTAAAGTAAGATTTGTATTATTAAATAATACGCATGAGAAAGAATGAAACGTGGTATATTTACATACTTCATATCAGAGTTGAACTGGAGTAGAAGGCATGTTTCATTTTTAAGGTACTTTCAAGGTTTCCATTGCCTGTAATAATGTAAATGTTGACATGAGACTCTACGATTTTTGGTACCCTGTCAAAAGATTTGCATACTGAATGCATTAGTTGGTGAACTAAAGATCAACTGAATGCATGAATAAGTAAATAAATGAATGGGTGAGTGACCATTCTTGTCGAAGAAAAAACCAATTAGCGAGTAATTAAGTATGGAGTTGTGTTACTGATTTGGTGAATAAGCGGATAGTTGAAATGTTCTACTGTCAAAAACTGTCCATTTACAAGATTCGTTTAATATTCTTTTGACAAAGAAAAGCTGTAATTAAAAACGTTACATTTAGATTCTTCACAGGATCAACGTATGTAATGTTTATTCAATTACTGCTTGCTGATGTGCGCGGTTGCTGGAATATAAAGCCGTGTATTTTTTTAGAACAGTGAAAACGCACAAAAAAATTTGCGAGAATTAAGATACAGCTGGATATTAAACCCTACAGTTTGTATTTAAAGTGCTGAATACAAGTGCAGTGGGCGTACTGAAGCTTTTGGCCAATAGTGTATCTGTATTTGTGTGTATATGTACGTACATGCCGCGAGTCGCGTAGGTATTCCTATCCCCGCTGTTAATAAAAAAAGATTGTTTGAAATTGGATGATGAATAAGCATTCGATAATGAAGAAGCATAGAACGTTTATTTGGCCAACATTTTAACGAAATTGGGTAATATTAAAACACTTTCATTGCTTTTAATATTTATAGAATACAAGTGCTCCTTCGCGAGAATTGTTTCTCGAGAATTTCTGTCGAACTGTTGAACACTATTATCCACAATACATTCCATACAACAGTTTTATCGAATATGTTTCGTTTGGGAAAATATAACTTCCAAGAATTTCAAATATAAATGAGAAAAAGTAGCGCTACGTTTCCATCGTTCTTCTACCAGACTTGTTGCATTACGTATTATACAACAGCGTATGAAAATTGACGCACAGAAGTACGCCGTACGAAGCCAATTTCAAACATATCGTTCTTTACACGAAAACGTATTATGTATATCGGAACAAGGTGAATTTCACTTGATGAAACTGAGATATCAGAAACTGTCCCGAGATAGCTCGACAACCCCGAATGAATTATGCAACGAAACGTACATCTTTTTGCGACATGCGTGCATGTAATTCAATTTCTCCATACTTATTGGCAGTGAAGGAAATTCCATTCGTGCAAATTAATTGACGCTGTATCCAACTAAGCCAGGCCTCCAAATTAATAAAGAACAGTAAAGATTCGCATAAAAATATGACTCATGTGTACTTGTCTCAATGCGTTGTAGACAATGAAAATATTTGCGCAAAGTATATACACGTATCCTAGTTCGTATCAAGGGGGTGGACTTCGACGTGCTTCCGTTCTCGGGGGCATTATATACACGCCAGGTTCGTTTAAACCAAAAAAATGGTAAAAACGCACAATATGCAAATCTCTACGTTTGTTAATGCAAATATGCGAATGCAAGCTGCGCGTATTGTTTTACTGAGCGTGAACCGTATTCGTCTGGAACAGCTCAAAGAAAATTAAAGACGAACGACGCGTGAACGCTGGCAAAGGTATGATGATGCCGAATAATCGAGTCGTTTCTCTCGACTACTCTTACAACTACGGCGTTTAACTTCTCGCATCGCCGAATATTAAAGCTCAGTCAATTCACACCTTCGGATGATTTGATTTGTGCGTGAAATTCTTTTCATTCGGTCATCACCATCGCATCGAACTTTTAAATGAATATCGACACCTGCTCGTCAATATTCCCGGCGAATATATATTACTTGCACCCGAATCTCCCAAAGATTACGAATGAAGCACTGTTATGCAGAAATTATTGTATGTGACAGTCCAATGGTGTTCAATATTGAAGTGAAGCTTACACTAGTTTGTGCTGCGATTTACAAAGAAGCAAAGAAGGAAAGTTATTATCTAATCGTCGTAGTTTAAGGACATCAATAAAAATTTGAAACGTATTGTGTTTTTGGTTGTAGTCAAATGACGAGTTGTACCAATATGGGACACTGTCTTTCTGTTTGTGAATTTAGTACTGAATAATAAAATAGGTATACAATTACTCCTTCAGGCGACGAGAACAAAGATAAAGAAAGGAATTTAATAATTATTATGAAGAGGATATGACAGAATCTGTCAAAAGACAGTGATAATAGTACCACGTTGTACTTGAAGCAGGCCGTCCGATATATTTCGCAACTTTTCTCGTCGATCAGCGATTTGGTATCTTCGATCTATCGTAACAGTACAATGCTTTTCGGTGTTGCGACCTGGACACAGGACATCTTCAATATTTGTCGACTCTGTAACCTGCTTTCGAAACAAATACACGACAAGCGACGAGCGTTGTACGGATAGTTGCGCCCTTTTTTAGAGTAATACAAGAAGCTGTAACTCTCTTCCGACAGAATATCGAATGAAATCTATTTTCTTTCGCGATGAAGCGGAAGTCGTGTCCGTGTGCTAATACAAAGGAAAAAGAACAATAATTTCACAATTTTCCACGGTTGAAATAATAGCAGCGGATTTTTCGAGGAAATCGGAAACTCTGGACAGCCTGAAATTACAAGTATTGTGCTTGCAACGATTGGATCGCATTCTGTACCTCTATCGAAAAAATATACTTTCATGTCCATCCTGGCGCGGCTTAAAAAGAAGAATCCAGAGATTCAATAGACTTGTCAATATTTAAATATCTCTATACTACAGATCTATAATGGTTTATGCACTTGTGGTAATCTATGCACATAGAAAATTGTTTTCTTTGCATTTTATAAAAGAGGCTACTAATTTCTTCGTAGCAAAGTCAACTGGGATTGATGAATTAATAATCTACTAGGAAGTAAGTACTTGACGAATGGAATTCGAGGAATCAATTTAGTAATAAAATGTTATTGATTATTTAAATCGTGTCCCACAACCGTTTCTTCTTCATCTCTGTTCCTGAAATCGATTTTTGAAAGATATTTTTATTCATTCACATATATATTCATTTCAATGCACGACCGCAACTAAAAGCGATCGCATTGCGATCAAGTGCTATTTAAAATTAGTTCATCGCTTCAGCATGGCTATGCGAAATTAAATTGAAGATAAATTGCGCAACGATATGTAAATTCGCATAATATGAGCATAACAGATTCGCAAGTGTACAAGTTCTATTAGAAAAGCGAGGGTGAAATTAAGACAGGCATATGAGAAAATCGAAATAGTATTTAATTGAGACACACAGAAAATCGTAGTAGTGCTATGCTTGGAAGAAGAGCAGGGAAAGTTTATTGTCTGTAACAACTGTTTCGGGTAGCGATATGTTACCCTTATCCGTGACTAATCGGTTACTGATCAGCAAGAAGCATCGCGAACGTGCCGCGTTGAAATTACAGTGTCCGCCAAAGATTCCTGGTCAAAATGTAATTTTGTTATATCTCCGATATTAAAAACATTTAAGAATAACAACTCACCGCGTAAGTACAGCTTGTAAATCGGATTAACGAGTTACTACTCGTGAATTCTTTCGCAAAGATAATGTTACTAATTGATATTAAAGAATTACGTTGAAATTTTTGACAGCCACTGTATATCTCTGATACAATTTCACAATTGCGCGACCATTTACGAAACAGCGTTTTAATGGAATCCGGTATTCTCGTGCAATCGGCGAAAGTCGTGAATTAACGTCCCAAGAACTTATTACCTTGCGGCCCGGGACCTCGCCTTCGTCCATCACTTTCGTTTTTATCCTTCTGGACTGACTTTCGCCGATCCTTCTTATTCTCTTTGTTCCCCCTCGACCTCGGCGGAAAACTAACGCCTCGGTAATTTCTTGAAGAAGCGAGCGGCGCTAGGCGAAGCCGCACTTTCCGAGTCAAGCGGCCGTAAGAAGACGCAGTAACGTTTGAAATTTCGAGGACCACGAGCTTCCGGGTTTATCCCAGCACCAGCACCCTCCATTCTTCTCGATTCAACTGTGACGCTCTCGTCTCCTTCTTTCGAACAGGATTCTCCTCGTTCCACTTCCCCGGTTGACTCGCGAAACTAATTAAGTGGCCACTCGATCGAGGGATCGAGTTTTTTTTAGGAAACGAGGATTGAGTTCTTAATGAAGGGCCCGGTTGTTCTCATTCGTGGTTGATCTTGAAAAGGTATGATTAATTCGGGGTGAAGGTAGACGGGGTTCTAGGAGTCGAGAAGATTCGACCTGACCGTTTGAGCTCGGGCAATTTTCTTGTACAATTTTCGAGGCAGTTACGCGAAGCCTTGCTTAATTCTGCGAGATTAGTTTAATGCTTAGTTTAGATAATTATTTAGGTCGTACAGGAGTCTGCGTGAAATGAGTTGACACCGATTGAGAATTATACGCATTGACAGAGACGAGCAAATACCTTTGTTTGTATTTTTGTATTATTTGGTCCGATGATGTATGGTATGTCTATTTGTCTCTGTCTAGCTTGTAGGAATTGACGAAATTTAGTGATTGCGGGGCTTGTTTGTTGCGTTGGGATCACGAATAGTCAATATCCGGCACGTTAGGCGTTCAACTTTGTAAGATGGTTTCATACCTTGGACTTGAGTTAGGATAGCAACAACAAAAATACGTTTGTAATATTTTAGTCTGTTCTTCAAGGCTGCAAAGTTTTATTAAAATCAGACCCTGGCCGTTCGCAACAGTTCCTTGTTAGTGCTACGCTTACTCGCGAGCGTGACGCCGAAGAAACGCCCACCAAGAGTCCGGATAGGGAATAGAGAAAAGAAAGCGCTGTAATAAAAGGGTGGGGACTCAGCTTCGCGAGTGTCTTTTTCAGTAAAATTTAAGAGAGTCCGGGTAAGTGAGTACATAAATTGCATATTTCCGAGCGAAAGAAAAGGAGTGATAGAGCTCACGGAGTGAGAATAAATTCGCCCCATTATTACTGTTAAATGGTGACATTATTTAAACACCCATTACATCCATAAATTCATGCATAAATTTATTTAATCATTTGTATTATGCAAATCGTTCTCACAAAAATAAGAAATCATTGCGTGCAGAGGAACCACTTGTTAACTCTTTCGCAGAAATAATGTGATTAATTTGTATATAACCCTTCCGTTACGGCTGACTATGATCCATAGTTTAATCGCGACCCACTGACCACAACGAGAGAGTTCTGGTCAGCATGCATTTTTCAAAAGGTACACCGCACTACACTAAACTAATGTTATTTATTTATTCGTATTTCGTATTGCCTTTCTAGTGCACATACAAAATATGTAACAGTAACATTAAGTTTTAGTTTGCTTCGAGCAGCGTGAAGTTTTTTCTTTCAGTGGACCGTACTACGTTAAAGCGTATGGGCGCTCCAACAGTAACGGAATGGTTAAGAGATATATTAAGATTATTATTTGGCCGGAAACGTTTGGCAGCCACTGTATGTAATGACAGTCGCACGATTGACCAAGAGTTGCCCGATTTCCGCGATATGGGCATGGAAAGTCATGCAAAATGATAGTGCAGGAAAAAAAAGAAGGAACGAAGAATAAGCAAAGCCCGTAGCAAACGACGCGTCGCGTCGCGACGGTGGGAACGTGCATGCGACCCTCAAAGGAAAGTGCCGCAGGGCGATGCGCATATAGACGAGATTTAGAGATAGTCCGGACGAGGGTTTTCATTCCGAATCCAATAAAAGCTTTCAGCAGATTATGTATGTTCCCTTTCGCGGTGGAAAAACGCGTGTCCATTCTTCTCCTCGATAAAGAGTTAGTTATCGTGAGCCTTTGTTTATTTATTTACATACAATCTATCACTCAGGGGGATCTGCGTGGCGCGTATAACGTACATGTATTTTGCAGGCATGTAACGCGAGGGTATCAAATTTTTGTCAAAGTGACGGCTATCTCCGTTGGGCGATTTGATGCGATTCCGCGATTTCCGTTCACGTATTCGAATGGACCGCAGATGAAGTCTGTTGCATAGTGAACGGTTGCACAAAGTGGCGGAACAAACTGTTATACAAATATATTGCGATCATTAAGTTACTTTTTGCCAAATTACTGCAACGCCATAGGTGTATGTACCGAGTAGGGAAAATGAAATAAAACATATGGTTTGCTTAGAATTGTTGGTGCAACCCTATTGGAATTTTACGCAAATACAAAAGTTCGGATGATGCGTTAAATAAATAAGGAAAAGCTCAATGTAGACAAAATAGACTCTTTACTGCACGCGATCGAATTGGATAATGCTTACTATACTTTTATGCTTACTACATTTTAGTTCAGATCATCTCGCGATTTAAGTGAATAACATCCCGGTGCACTTTCTAGTTTCGTTTAAAACATGTTTCCTTGCCATGTATTCTTCTCGGTGAATGGCGAAAAAGTCTGAACGGAACCGTATGTCGCACATCCACCGTTTGCTCGATATAAATTGTTAAAGTTTTTGCACAAGGAAGCGAAGCCTGTTTTGCATCGTATTCTCTGATATTCTAGACTTTTCCCAGAGAGCAATGTGTTCTAATTTACTCGGCAGATAAAAGTTTAATGATGCGGTATTCGGTGAACGGGGAACGCTGGAAATTCCACCGTTCTATCTTTCTATGCAATGCAGCGGAAAAATGTTGCTGAACAATGGTCTCGCGAGCCAACTGTAATGTGTTCGACAATCGTTACGTCAAGACCACTTGCATTGTTCACCGTTCAATGCAACGTCTGCCAAACAATTGCGGTACAATTTTTACAAACCGAACTGTTTTTCCTTACCGCCACCTTACTGTTGGAACGTTCGCGTCACCGGGCTAGCGAAATATTCTAAAATGCCTGTTAATCATTCAGAGAGAGTTAGCACGTATTTGCAAGCTGTCACGCGGCATTCTGAATACTTCCAATTATTATCGCGGTTCGAAATGAAACTCCAAGCCTGTTGCGAAATAATTTGGCCCGTGTGCAGCGACGATCTCGCGCAAGAGCACGACTCGTCGCATCGTTGAGCCAGAAATGTAAAAGTTCCATGGTAAACACGTCAGGAGTAACGCTGCCAAGTGTTTGCCAGCTCGCGCTGTTGTTCTTTGCGGATGAAATTGTGCGTGCGCGTCGTCTTTGTACGAGCATGGCAAAAAGGAGCGCGCCTCGCTACCCTTGATTAACCACGGCAAACACTTTGCACACTAGGATTCTCTGTCGCGACCACGTGAAAACTAAATGAGAACGTGTCACGGTCCGCGTGCAATTTCGCACGCCCCGTCGAGACGCGAGATTAAACGGGAACGGTGTTACAATGAAATCGTATATAACGCGCCACGCCAATTTGTATCTTGTCGATTGGTGAAACGTTGTAAATTGAATGTATGATTTAGGTGTAAAACTGGAGGAACGGTGACCCATGAAATGCCATGTCAATTCAAGTTTCTTCGCAACGAATCACGCACGTACGTGCCATCAAACTCACGCGAAATTTAATATACCACGAAAAGTTGAGTGGAGGAGCTAGTTCGGTAATAAAATGATCCACAGGCCACGCGGCACGTTGGTTTCTTTACTGGATGTTTTCGTTGCTTATCCACGAGAGTAATTATAAATTCTGTTGTACAGCCCGTATTTTAACTTGTAGTCGCTAAAAGTACCGATAACAATTCATCCTAAAAATGCTAATCTCGAGTACATTGAGTACAGGGCTGAATTATTGTGGGATCCAAGAATTCGTGGAAATGGTATGAAAGGGCTTTGTATGAATCGTGTGAAGGGAAGTATCGAGTATTACGCGAAGTGTGAATGAAGAGTGTTAGTCGAAACGTCGAATGCGGACCGAGTGAATGTTTATATCGAGGATAGAGTGGATGGTTTCGGGGAATGCACTTAGAGCCTTGGATGCATGGTGACCCGTGGTCGAACTGTGACACGTGGTAAGAGTGTGTGTGTGTCAATGTGGATCTTAATGAGTGAGAACGAACGATGAATAGAACGAGTGGAAAAATGCATGAAAGAATATATACAGTGGATGATGCGTGCAAGGGTCAGAGTTGAGGTAGAGTTGAGACAGAGTTGAAGCGGAGTCGAGCGAGAATTGTAGCGAGAGCATTGTTGAGATAAGATATATTGTGTTATGAGAGAGAGTAATTAAGAGATATTAAATAATAAAGTAATTTTGCGAAAAAGAAAAGGCAGTCACAATTTCCCATGAAAAATAATCCTACATTATCGTACACCTCGACTCTTATTTCAGGCCCAAAATCCACAGTAGTGAAGCTAATCGGAGTTCTATATTTGGAAAATAAGAGCCAAGTGTTAGGACGTGGAACGCATCAAAATTTATATCGATTACGTGCGACCCTGTATACGCAGTATAATTCGTACCGATCCTGACCTATCTTAACAATTTTATGCCACGAAACGCACGTCTCGGCGATCGATACCGATCTGATTCGCACTTGTTCCCACACGTACACGGCACACACATTATCGAACGTAGGCGTGATTGTAGTGCGTCTGCACATTTTAATTTGGTACGTGTATATTATCTCCTGAATTGCGCATTTGCGGTACCCGTGACCATCCCTATTGAACACCTTTACTTATAAGCTTTCCAATAGTTTCTCATGTACCACAGCGAGAGTTCGCCTAAATACTGTACTACAACCTCTTACATAAATTATAGAAAACACGTGTTGATAACAGATTCATTCTGTTACCAGCTATGTATTATTAATTCCACGTGAATACACACAATCCGTATAATTCTCAACCTCCGTTTAAATGTATTGAACGAAAAGAAGTAATTATTTTCATCTTTCCATTGGCTTTTATCATAATAACTTTTATTACCACTTATTGCTCGTCTCCTGCGGCCCTCCCGCCCCTCACATTACGCTCCAAAAGCTGCAAATCGAAATGCTATTGGAACGAGATATTACATTCCATCAAAACTCTCCCAACAATGCTACGGACACAGAGTGCCGCTCGCTCAATTTAACTTCTAATATTCAATTTTACTTGCAGACTCAATCGTTTTCAATTTCAATTTTCTCTTCTCCGCGTTTCCAGAGACAATATGAAAGTAGCGATATGAAACATAGGGACGGGTAGCTGCCGAAGCGACGGTCACCTGTTTGTCGACTCGTTCGACGCGGGCAGTTCGTATTAGCAAAGGCAACATCGTTATTAGGATTTAAATAACATTTCGTTGCAGTTAACTGAGCAGCTGGCGTTCGAATGGTCGTATATTTCAACGTAATAGGATGGGAACGCGACCGAGAGAGCGGAGCCAAACAAGTTACCGAGTGGGTTACGAATTTCGTAGATGTCGGAAACCAACATGGTGCTGGCCCGTGCCGCAATCGCAAAGTAGTTTAATTGGATTTTCGACGTGATTAAAGTGTGCCCGTCTACGTTTCCGACATGATCGTGATAATCACGAAGCCGACTCATTTCTCTTACTTACTAGCCATCCACCCCCTTTCACTCACTGTACGTTGCAGCGTCCTCGGTAATTTGTTGCTGTTTTTTTTTTTGTCTATCTTAACCCAAATTCATTACTTCTGAACACGCGCTTCGCGATATTCAGCACTTTAGAAGATGACCGAGCTAACCGAGAATATTTTGGGGAGGGAGGGAAATATTTGAGCAAACTTCGAAGTGGCTAGTCACCTTTTTACTTTACACTTTTGTCAATTCATGTTTATCTTACAAGTTCGCATTGTCTCTTTCGATAGCTTACACGGCACCAGATATATTACGATTCTTCCACCAGCAGGTGAATATTGGGCATCGAAATTAAAAACACCATAAGTTTAATTTGCATACTTCGAAATTTGACCGCGGAAAACATGCGAATATGTAGGCAGAATCGGCAAGATTATTTGATACAATTGGGACAATATTATGATTCCTATTATAATTAGTTAATGCATTACCAGGTGTAACAAATTTTTCAAAAGCCACCACTCAGTCGGACTAGTCTTCTTCTTCTTGATGAGATTTTACCTGCCTTTGAAAGTTTTGAAAGTCGTTGGCTGCTCCCTTGCCCACTCATTATGTCGCGAGCCTCGTTCACGTTCTCTTTGTGAATTCAATCGATGCACACAATCTCGTTCAAAAGCTTCAACGGAAATACTTGCTCGATACGTAAAGAGAGAGAGAGAGAGAGAGAGAGAGAGAAACGAGGAAAGTGAGGACAGAAAACTCCATGGTCTGCCTACGCTAATTGGAGGTAAAGGACTCATTCTACACATTAAGAGGCTTACGTCGAAAAATGCGATCGATTAAGTGGCTGACAATATGAATACACAGAAACAGCTTTCTCTTCAGGCACAAACCGCTTGAGACGTTAAGCAGCTCGCGGAAATGTTGGGCCCTTTGATAACTTAAAAGAAATATAAAGAATACTTGGGAACGAAGGAACGAGCTTGCTTCTTCCTTTGTAATGTTTACTTTGCACAGTTGATGCTTGTAATGACGAATATCCGTGCAACATTTGCGTCGGCTTCTTTGCTTTGATATGCAGGGGGTCCCACGAACTCCGCCATAAATATCCCAGTTATATTGAACAACGCGCGATAATGTTTCCAATAAAAGCTTCAGGATTTAAAAGCAATTAATGAGATAGTAATCGCAGTTCTTTTTATGAGTGGACGCGTGACATTTTTTTCTATCGAAATCGTGTATAATAATTGAGTAATCCCATTTAAAAAGAGGGAAGTGTTCTTCATCTTTCAATGGGTTAGTTTTGTTATACAAGTGATTGTGGCAGGCAAAGTTATTGCCGTTTTAAGCGCGCTTTCAATAAGTAGTTGAACAATTTGAAAGTACTTGTCGCTATAATTCGTAATACTATATTCTCAATCACGATATTATTATTCTACTACCAATTTCGGTTTACTGCCTTAGCGTTAGACGTCAATAAAATAAGAATCATTCTACTTAATTTATCGCATATCCTAGAGTGATATCCCCCCTATCATATAATACTTGGTTACACGCTTTGAAAATTCACCCCAAACATATGTATCCTTTCGACCCTTAAGGAGGCTAAATTTTAGGTGAAATGGACCTGCGAGTGAGATGACAGGCTCTCATAATATGAGAGGCTATATTCATACTCCGATATTCCTTTATTTTAACGATATAATAAATATTGTTTGTCGAGCCGCATTAGCATTAGTTCTTTTTGCTCGAAATTAGACGACTCGGATCTATAGTGGATTCACGCAGGGTATTCAACATTTAAACTTATATAATCTTTGGTGGAAAGGTTTATGCAAGCAAACCAAATAATTCTTCCTCTGTTCTCTTTCAACGATGTGTTTTTTACTTGAGCCATAAAATATTTAAATAATCTCAATCATTGTTCGCCTCACCCAGACCATTTCTGGTTAGATTGCCTTATGCATGAGTATTCAATTTCTTATTTTCTTTCGCGAAAAGGTCTATAATTATCTTGTAATTTTACCTTGGTATTATAATATCACGTGTATTTACTGTCGCAAGTATATCTTTTTGCTTTGGATACCAATTACATTTACAATGCCCAATGGTAATTTTTAAGAAAATACGCCACTACTCCCCGATGTACCTTACAAATTCCAACGTTGTTTTTACACCAATATCATATTTTCGACCAAATGCAATAGCAGCCTCGATTCTTTTGGCCAATGGTATAGTACTCCCGGCCAATGCAATCATCGTTAGGAATATAGTTGGCGAACAGGTCGCTTTGGGATGGTCGCGTTCCTTGAATCGTTGTAACTTAAGCTATTTTAGGACGATATGAAAGAGGTCGGCGCAGAATCGGTTCGTGTTACTAGCCTCGGAGGTGTCATTTATATGGCAACTTAAAGCGACCCGAAATCCATGGAAATCCGTCCCCTATCATTTCGCAAACAATAAAATGTCATCTGAGGAACACTTGTCCCAAATCCTGCGTCGAGAAGGTATCCCCGGGGATTGCTGGCAGCGAATAAGGCGAAAGTTCGATCGTACGGGAAATAATATAATATAATATTCGTGTGTTCCAGAGACGGTACGTTTTAAACTATATTTATTCAATGGTCCCCATCTTGCGTAGATTTTTATCGTATTTATTCATTTCATTTCGAGTCGAATGCGAGGACGAGAAATGCGCCGAAAAATTGAGCCTCCTCTAATTAACCATCGATTCATCTCGAACACAATCTGTCTACCCGGTTAAGCGACATTGCAGTGCGCGGCTCCGAAACTTCGGCCGTGTTCATTCTTATCGTTCTTCCGCGCCAGTCTAAACGGCGGTGTACAAATTAATCTCCTAAAAGCATCGGGAGAACCCTTGGAAAGGTTCGCGGGCCGTACTTAAGAAACTTACTCGACGAAATATCGTGAAAGGGCCGTTTTCGACGTCGCGACGCGCAGCTGGGGGCCAACTTTGACGTCGCGAGATCGTCGCCGGAGCATACGAGACCCACGAATAGGATCGCGGACGAAAGATGCAGCGAAAGCGAATGGAAGAAGACACGGGAACCCGAATTATTTTCCGGAGCGTCTACGGATGTCAGCGGGATGATTTGATAACAGTGTCTGCGGCAGATGCGCACGTTCGACCCTCCCGTCCCTGATTTCGTCCCTTTTGCGCTTTAAGCAACCGTGGAAAACTTCGTTACCGGCTCTCCCATCCCAATGTCGGGGCATGCTGCGCGAAAAGTGCGTTACTTATCACATTCGCCGGCCCGAAATGATGCAATTATCGCTGGGATCGTCTACAGCTTCATTGGATTGTCTACTGACGACGTTACAAGCGAAAACTGGCGATATTGGAAAGAAGTTGGCGTTTGGCGAGAGCAGAGGATATTAACAGGCGTATGGATTTATTTTCTATTATCTATTCGTGTTATTTCTATTTTTATATTAAAATTCCCGCCGGTTAAAATCATGCAAAACATCACGTAGACTGGATTACGACTACATTGCCCTGTTATATTTACGCTACGTAACTGTTTCAATAATGATATTCCTCAAAAAATTGTATGAAGCGTAAATATTTTTTTCCCCGTGCACGATGTACAAATCCAAGCTGAGCGCACAGATTACACAACGGAGATAGTATCGTTTTAGGGATGTTGTACATAATATTTTCAAACTCTCTGTGTGAATCCTTTTTTTTTAACAAGACCATTGTTTTGAGGGTTCCTATTTTTATTTCTAATTCGTTATACTAATTCTTATGATAAAATGAGATCGGTGACGTATGCACGTATGCAGGATTACTGTTAAAATAATTAAATATTATCCAATAAGAAAATTCGATACTGCTTTATATCATCGTAATTTTACACTTGCAAACGCGTATTAATTATAATTCGAAACATTATACTACCATCAGCTATGTATTTCATCGTGACTGTGCAAATGTAGAAAATTTAGTGTTCCATTTTATTCAGTTTATGTAAATAAATCAGATGGTTAAACACGTCATTTAAACGCGATATTTTTTTCCAGAAAAATCTGTTGCCCATAGCAATTTCGGATACGTTAAATAACAGACGATCAATCCTGCAAAAATTATTTCTGATGTACAAACAGTGTTTAATAATTTAACGGCTTCGTAAAGGACTATAAAAGTATAATGCACAACTGATGAACTTGATATTCAACATACGATATATAACGATATGTATGATAATGAAATACGTTGTCGTAATTTTAATGCGATACTTTCATGACTTATAGATATTTGAAATTACCCGATACCTATAATCCGCATAATATCAAGAACTTTTCAATAGATAGACGTAATCCAGTACGAGCTGATATTTTATAAAATAAACTGCTTTCTGCTAATGAGCTTGTACCTTTGTGCAACAAAAATACGACCTGTTTCCGAAGGGTCTATAATTTACTTGATATATGTGTATACATATATTCAATGCTTCGACGTCAGTGGCAACAAGAAATACCGAATGTCAGGTGGACTTAGAATTTTATCCAGAAATGGTAAGTCTGCGATCGACCACGGCTTTTTCTTCTGCCATCCATCCTTTCCAGACGATCGTTTAACCATACAAGAAATTGTTAAGAGCAAGAAATGGTTTGTAACTCGTTACGGTGGCGGTATTCAGAAGTCAAGTTTCTATCATTCTTGGTCCTTTCGTAGCAGAGCCGCTTGATTTCTCAGTTGCTTTTGCGGACTGCTTGCAAGAATTACGACCCAGTTCCACTGGAACTTTCGTTTCCATTTCGAACGACAAAGTTCTTCGCCTCTGCCATAATCTCCTTCTCTATCCACCGCTCTCTCCTTCTACTCTTTCATTTGCTCTTTCCCCTTCTTTCGACAGCCAAGGAACACAAAGTTAATCCAAACCATCTAGCCAGTCTTACTAAAGAGCCTCGAGGGCTGCGATGTTTGCGAGTTACTGCTAGACCAACAGCGGACTAATTACGACCATCGTTTTCGCCCAATGACTGCATCTTTCACAGCGGCCAGTGGTGATGAATCCTTCGATTGTCCCAATTTTCGCGAGCGGGATCGATCACGAATAATTCCTGCGTCTGCAGCGGTGGCTTGTTTTCATACCGGATATTTTACGCTAAGATTTAAAGCAATCGCATCAAAGGAACTCTATTATGTGTTAAACTTGTTCGAAATGAATTCTGATCGTCAAATAATTAATACGGTGAAAAATTGTACTCCATATAATCTTCACTATGCTAGAAATGAACGAAAACGCAGTTATAGATAACAACACGAATTTTACCTTCGTTTATTGTGTTGAAATTCGAAACTGGAAAATCAATCGGTTCACAATACGTGCCATACCAGGAACAAAAACTCATTCAGCCAGTATTTGGGAAACTGTACATATTAATTCCCCGTATTCCCTCTCTGTGCTTCACACATTATTTTATACTGGTATCAGTGAACATCATTTAATTGTCGATTCGTGGCAGTTACCCGCCGTCCGATAAATAATTGAGTATTTCAGATTATGATTCGCTTCGAATATTTAGGCTTTCAATAAAGCACATCCGTATTCCAATAAGCTTGCACTAACGGTAAGCCAGCAGTGGCTGGTCAAAAGCAACTTTTGTTACAAACGTTGCAAGTAATCGTGTTAAATCAATGTTGAACTGTGGCTACTTGTGTCTGCATAACTTCAATTAATCATACTTTGTTGCGGCACATATGAATTTCAAAACCAAGCTATGGAACGTTTAACAAAACGACTGGATAAGTATTAACAGTTACATTATTCAAAGAATTAATGTTTAGAATGTCGAAATTGGTAGAAGTTGGCCTTTCCTCGTTCAGTACAGTCTCGGGAATAGAAAATAATCGCAGGCAGCCACATCCGGTGAATATGGCGGCCTTGTCGTAACATTATTTGCGAAAAATTCCCTAATCACTAGTGACGCGTGAGTTGATGCTCCATTACGAAATCGCGCAGCACATTAAATCGCAAATGACTGTAACGTGTAACCTAGGCGATCAGTACCGATCAGATGGCATCAGTATCGCACAGATGTCGGGGACGACGAATATACCAACATCACGCAAATGCATTGTTTTTAGTCCAACCTTGCTGTTACGAGAAATGCAACAATTGCACGAATCTTTCGGTCGCGCCACGTAATTCAGGCACAATTCGTTGACACCTCCTATATCGATCCTATCCGCTTAACAAGTTCATCTTGATAGATCTGTCTCAATGGTCGCGATCCTGCCGAACCTAACTGTGCATTACCGTATCGATTGGCGAACATTTGCTCTATGCCCGATCAGCGCGCGGCACCAGCAAGTGTGATAAAGTCAACGCGCGTGTGAGTGTGATAAATTAGTCGGGCCTTCATAAACATTTCACAGCTGCTGCCGACACCCTCGACCCACCCCAAACTCTGCCAACCCATCAATGTACGTGCTCGCGTGTGTATATGTGTGCGCGTGTCCATGTCGCAGGGAACGTTGCTACCACCTTTTGTCCCTTTTCTCCTCCCTACTCTCGTCCAACCACCTCTGTTCACCTCTGCCCGTGTATCCTTGCCCGCTCGATGTTGTTCCAACGGTCACTATCGAGCTGGCGGAAGCGAAAGACCACTCAATACAACCGGTACCGTAGAATTCCGCGGTTTGTCCGGTTAATTTTTGTTCCATTTGCGAGCGGTACGCGTTCGCGTAGCTAAATCTCGCTGACATTATCAATAGCGCGAAAATATATCGCCCTTGACGTCGGGTCACCGGCGACCACGTTCCGAATCGTACGCCGTTGGTAGGAATGCTTTGGTGGTCTCTCTGTTTTCCTTCTTTTTTTTCTTCGTCCGTTTTATTTCGTTCGCTTGTATCTCCGTTGGTGTCGATTAGTTTTTCGTTGGCCGTACCGTG
The DNA here is from genome assembly GCA_948146005.1 of Nomada fucata. NCBI lineage: Eukaryota > Metazoa > Arthropoda > Insecta > Hymenoptera > Apidae > Nomada > Nomada fucata. The sequence goes on from OX411275.1 coordinate 16,066,234, forward strand.
AATCTGAATATGCAGGTACAAAGGGATTGATACTGCAGCCTAATCGATCAATTCTGAACATTCTTCGCTAGTACATATTTAATTGATCAAAGGCTCCATGCGGTACGATCAGTGTTTTTAATCAATTGCATTGAGACGGAGATACTTCAATAAGCAGCTAAGGAGTTTGTACGGAATACTTATAGCGAAGAACTGACCACGAATTAGAGAAATATATTAAGAAAGACATAGACAAATTACTAATCATTTGTATAGACCGTTGTACACAGTAATCAATCACAGAATATGTGCTGCTTTAAAATATTTTTGGTGAGAACAGAATATTCTCCAAATTTATGGATTGACTGAATACCTACTTCTATTAAATGGGCATTACAATCTATAAAATACGTTAGTCGTGTCTGATTTTTTCTGCCCCTCTATCCTTTAATTTATTATTTAAAAAAAAGGAACTGTAGTTAGTTATATTATTGAGGGCCATTTTCGTAAAAAGAAAAACTCGACAGTCACAGTAAACGTACATTCACTGTAATAAAATGTTTTCCGAATTTTCTGTCCAATGCAGAAAATAATAAATTTGTTATCTCGCTTACGGTGAAGTTTCAGCATTCAATTGTATATGATTTGAGTTTAAAGTGAGCCGCTTTGAGACCGACCTCGGGAAATATATGGGCCGGGTTATGCTGGCCATTTTTTTCAGGTGGCAGCGTAAAAGATTGTCACGATTTACTGTAAAATGGTAGCAGGTCGGAAACATGACGCAGCCAACCGGCGAATTGCGAAAAAAAAAGTACATATAACGGTGTAATGACGAGTGGCAACTGCCTATCTGAGGCAGTATTAAATTCTCTCCTAATAACGTTTCGCATTTAAATAAATTAATTAAGGAATTAAGGAAAATTCTTTAAATATGGAAATATCCCACTTTATATTTGTATTTATAAATGTCGCAATATTTTAGTTTAATTTCTCGAGAATTCTCAGAAACTGATGAATATAATCTGATCTCTCATTACGAGAACTTTCACCAAATACCATCCAATACAATTACCGACAGTATTTTGGTTAATACGCAATAATAAGCCATCAATAATTGATTCCAGTTCACATTAAAAGCTGTCTCTCTAACAATACTCAATATTAATAATAGAATGAAATCGATTACTCAACCACGCATTGACGAATCAACAACGGATCGAACTCGAAAATTTCCACCAACATCTTTCTCAGATGAATTCACTAAGCGATAACATTACTTCCAGAAATCATCCGAGCTCACGGGAAGATATTGATTCCACCTCCTTCAGAGACGCCGACCAGAATAGGGGTGGCTTGGCCATAGAGTGATTGATGGACGTCGTTTATATCGTCCATGCAAGCCGCAAAGGAGGGAAGTGTCCGTCATGATACGTACATTGGGGTGTTCTTCAGGAACATTTGTTCCTTTCCCACTGGTATCAAGAGATATTCCACGGAATGACAAGGAGCCAGGACAATGGGAACTGTATAGTCCAACGACATACATCTTTGCACTTCTACATAGTACATTTAAGAACCGCGGTCCAGTCGTGTGGCTATCTTTAAGCCGTACAAAGAGATACGAGCTCGTGGCTCTTTGTCGACCCGGCCAAGATAGGACTTGGCCACGTTTTGTCTGCCATACGGAACGTTGATCTGTACACGATTCAATAAGATATCGAAGGGTGTTCTTTGGGAGAGCTATGTATTTTTCTGTTGCTTTTTATGTTTCGGATAAATATTGTTTTTCCACGGATGGGGTAATCCTTCTTAAGGCAACGTCTGCTGTATTGGTGTGGTATACAAATAGTATAATGTGGATGCAAGTAAATTGGCACAGCTGGTGAAAAATTGACGTAGACTGGGCAGTATTTAGTTTGTTCAGCATCATTGTAGAATAATGAAAGATCAATCCTTAAAAAGCAGTAGCATGAAGATATGAAACGAGTGGAAAAGCATTTCGTAAGAAATCGAGGAAATTTCAGTCCATATTAACTTTTGTGCGGAATTTAGAAATGTGCAACGATTATGGGTAGTCGTATCAAAATAATCCAATACAATTCTAATATCAACTTTCTTCCCTTCTTTTCCTTGCGTCAAATAATTTGGATCAAAATGGAAATGGCTTGCGATAGAATACAGTGGTCGGGCGAGAGGGAGTGTAGAGGGGATCTGGAATAGATCAGTGTTGCCAATGGGATATAAAGAAGCTAGCTTAGAATTTATGTACTTCTGTATATATGCCAATTTGAAAGTGTGTAAATAAGCTATCGTATGTGTATAAATAAGCACTTGGTCAAAATATCTTCGCGACTCGATTTATATAATACGTATACGGAACTCGGTACCCATGTACGTGATTATTTCATTATCGCTTGCATTACGTGAAATCTACCATTCTATACATTTCTGTCCTTTTCGCAAAACATTTCCGTTAAAGGATACATATTGTTCAAGCAGTGGCATTGAACGGGAAATATGTATTGTATTCTGTCCAGTAGTGCATGTCTACATAAACCGTTTTCTTATTCACCGAAATTGGATATGCATATCCTAAACGTGAAGTTCGTTTATCGCGGGACACTCTGTATACACTTGACACCCATAAAATATGAATACGGCTGAGCACATTTTGCCGGGCTACTCAATAATGCAACCCGATTACCTTAAATAATCTACTATTATTATTCGACGTGTTCGATGATCATCCGATTAATCAATTATTAAATATTGTGATCGATGGCAAACGTTTCTATGGTTGCGCGTATTCACCTGGGTAATCGTCACCGGATGTCGAACGTCGCGCAAAACGTTTATCTACTTCTGCAATTCGTCATTCGCTCTGCTGTTTCGCCCCATATGCGTTGCTTTCGCCAAATGGACGTGATTTATTGCCGGTAAATGTTATATGAATACTTCGGCGGTACTCGCTGATGCCCGATGAAAATACACGAATTTTGCAGACTGTTGCAGACCCGTTAATGATAACTTATCAATGCTCCGTTTTTTATTGCAAAACGAATTCAGTGGACTGAAATATTTCATTGAAGTCAGATACAAGCAGGCCATTTAAACAAAAGCTGCAACTGTCCCACGGAACAAGATATTTCGTTCTTACGGGGGAAATATCAAATATGCAGTGGGAAATGAAAAGTGATTTTTAAGAAATTGTGTGGCCATTTTCTACATCTAAAGGAAGCGCCTAATGAGAGGTGCGTACCACGTACAACGCCTAAAGGCACCCCATGCTAGACGATATTCAATATTTCATGTTGAATATTTCATGTTGAACATTTCCTACTTTTTAATTACTTTTTAAATAAATACAAACAAAGAGCAATAAAACAAACCAGCTCACGTGTCAATAAGAACACGGCCTGTTATATTGTCGCTGAGACAGAAATCACGGAGTTATAATAAATACCCCATATTCGTTTTTATTTCAATCCTGACATTATTTAATCACCCATCATCTCCCATCATTTATTCATCTATTTATTTATTTATTACTCCTTGCAGTAAGGAATCACACAATATATACAGTAGTATGTTATTGACCCATTAAGTGTTTAATCCGTACGTCGTACGGGCAAGGCGCGAGGGCAAATGCAGTAACGCTCCGCCTGGGTCCCTTGTGGATAATCTAAGAGGTGCATTGAAGAGTCAATAGTATGATATATCGAATGAACTCTTCTAAAAGTCTAAGGGAAATAGATTCTTAGCTATTTAGCTCTCACATGCTTGACCGTCAGAGCAATCGAGTGTGCATATAACATTTGTAATATTCATAACAGGTATATTGTTTTTGTCCAGTGTTGAATTTTCATTACAAAGACGTCTAGTAGTGAATATGATAGTTCGGAACATTATTCCGCGTGTGCTCGAATATTATATGATTAACGAAGTAGTAAATCTGATTGGAAGCGAAGCAAAACAAATATGCAAATTATCCGAAAAAATCACAGATTTGCATATTATTTGTATCAAATAGAGAAAACTTACGTCTTAAAAAGAAAATAGATGCTTTCTTATCTCGTTTCGTAATTACAATAAGCACTTAAAGGGTTAACCACTGCACAGCGCGTTTAGAACGTTTCGTTTGTGAACTCCACGCAGTCAAAGAGTTACGAGGTATGGACTGCTTACGAAGCCTCGTGGCATCGAGAAAGATGAGACCTATTGCACTCAATAATAAAATACTTATTCACGGTTCTAAATCCCGTTTTCGATTCTGAATACAACTTTTGCGGATCGTAGCAGTTTCAAGGATAAGATTAAGAATGTACTAGTCGAACTGTCAATCGACAGAGCAGCCTCGTAGTCTGCGAGTCCAAGGGTCTAAATGATCATTTTTCGATGATACTTATATCATGAATTTCGAGGGGCGAGGACGACCTCAGCCCTTGTTGAGATATCATAGCCAAGTACGAGTCCTGACATTTAGAACGGTAAATTCCATCATTCTGACTGATGTTTGTCGTTTAACTAAGGGAGAACCTTGCTCTTATCGACGTCGCAATTGCTAGACATAAAAAAATTTTGCGCCAAGTCCATTTACAGAATTAATCTGTCGGATTCAAAAGAGAATTTTCTTTGCTGGATGGCGTTAGTGTCAAACGTGATCGTTATGTGCCGATTAATATTATCTACGACAGAGGGTAATAATAAAGACAAAAAGATGGTGAACGACAGAAGGGAAAAAGGCTGAGAAGCGTGACTGGGCTGTTCCCGAGGCAACGGATGATCTTAGAAGTGGGAAATTGAAAAACCGTCGAGAAGTTTGTCGATGAATATGCAAATAATGCATTAAAAGTGAGAACGGAAACTTCTCCGACGGAGAAATATGAAACGTCTGAAATTGTTTCCGTCATGTATAAACGGATACCTTGTGCAGCTCAGATGAAAGTTGCCCGATGTTTACGATAGAAAAATCATGCGAATTTATTATCAGCCGTTCCATGCGAACGAGTTTCAAAGATTTAGATTGCGGAGTATTGCTTGATACATTTCACATTATTGCTTCTGATGTCAATAATCAATTTTTAAAGCGCTGCGTGACGAATGCATTGTAAATGCATTAACTAGAAATATGAACCTGCACGAAAATGGTAAGTATACAGGGTGTTGCATTGAGGCAACAAAAGTTGAATATCTCATAAGAGATTGAGGTTATAGAAAAGATGTTCTTAGAAAAGTTGTTTGGTACGGAATTGGGCATTATGTGGTGTAAGTAATTCTTGCGAGAACAACATTTTTGTAAACAGAAGCAAAGAAGCAGCTGTAACGCGTATGTCTGCTTAAACCGTTCACGTCAACTTGCCCGTGGCGGCTTGTTACACGTTAATCTTTCCGCGATGAACGCAGCCATTTTTGTTTCCCCTTTTTCCACCTGCCTCATCCTCCTCCGTATGCTTTTTTATAGTCGTGGGCACGACTACGCAACCCGGTCGCATGGAAAAAATGCTAATTTTCGGTGCGAACCTGCGGCCAGCCTTAGATGAGATCCTGCGTTACGTTCGCGGAACGGTATAATGCCGCCTCTTTACTCTCGAGTATCTAATATTACCAGGGATGCTCTTTTCATGGCAAGAACAGTGGAGAAGAATAGAAAGTGTTACAGCATGATTTATAAATACCACCGCGTGGCTTAATATTGGACAGTGGTACTGTCGGAAACATTAGAAGTGATGGCAAAGAGATGCGCAATAATACGTGGTTCCCAGCACGCTGCTGATGTCCTTTTATTTATGAATGGAAGTACTTTTTTTTAGGCTTGCGAGCCAGTTAAGTTTATACCAGGCAGCGGAGAAATTAAGGCTGCAGAAGAATTATGCCAAATTTGTGGTACAGGTGTGTACGTTCATATATTTAACAGGGGACAGCCTTCCAGCCTTGTTTAATAATATTTTGTGTATACGTAATCAATAGTTTTGTAAATGTTCCCTCGTTGCAGTTTAGCCATTTAACTGTGCTTCAATATGTATTGTTCAATGTGTGCTTCTCATTTGAGGCGGAAGAGAATTTATATCCAACAAAAGTTACGACAGAAGCACGCAGTATTTCTGGAATCGTAGATCCTGAAAGAGAGTCATTTCTTGCAGAAAAATAAATCAGAAGTGTGCAATGAAGTTTTTTCACGTGGAACCTACGTTTTCAAGAAAATTCAATTTGAGCATTGAAAGGATACGCGTATGTACATTTGGACGCCGCGGCGCGGCGCATGTCAGTGGAAATAGTGATAAGTAGTTGGCCTTTGGTGGGCTAAACAAATGACTGGTCTAGTGTTTAACTTTTTCGAAAATGAATTCTCATTTGAAGAAATATCGCTCAATATTTTGAGGTATGCTATCCCGCGATTTCCAAAACACTCTCTATACAACATTAGGCATTACCTACAATAGAATATTGAATTTCTGCAATACCAAGATTTTTTATTTTTAACATGAATTATCCAAAGGGGGTTCACATTTAATGAAAACTTATAATATTTGACAAAAACTTTATGTTTATATGACAAACTGGAGAAAAAAAACTGTCAGCGAAATCGTCAACCGCAATCGAGTTAAGTCTTACTTTACTTACTTTACTTTAACGAGACGAGATGGAACTCTGGAACTCTTAACTTTCTTGTAATAAAAGGGTTTTGAATCCATTCAACCTGGTTAAGTATACATATAAGCAACATGCTTTCCTATTGTACATACAATGAGAATTTTATTTTTCCTCAGTTTCATAAAACGTAAACCGTCTTTCGTAACAAAAGTATATAGTAGTACACATATACACGACTAGCCGTACATTTGTTCGTGTCCAACTGCTTCCTATAAACCAACCAAAACGACGTATATACTTCACATAAAAAGTACTAGAAAGTTTTACAGGTTCATGTGTTGCTATTATTTGTGCAATAACACATATCAAAACGATAGTCACGTCGAACTGTTTAGGCAGTAAATCATGAAAGGCGAGAGCCACATTTTTAGTGCGTAGATAAGGCACGTTTTGAATTCGTTTGATATTCCACTCCATTTTCATGGCCATGCACTTCGAGAGAATCGTAAAAAAACAGCTTGTTTAGACTGAAACTCGACAGCTATATGAAGTAGACAAGTAGTAGAATGACGCGAATATTACTCACATGGGAAATATCCATTATAGATTTTGAGGGAAATAGAATTGGGAGACAAATGGCGCAATATGGAATCATGTTTTATGGAATAAGTTCATTCAGATTATTGTCAAACCTATTGAAGTTCTTGGCATTTTGAAGAATAAGATTTCGTGTATTATTCCGAAACGTTGTGGCACATTGAACTGAAATTGCTACTACTGCTTGGTAAAGTTAACACGGGGTATTGCAATTGAATGTTTCTGGTTGTAAATTAGACTTACGTAACAGTTATTACTACATACGTTTATACTATTCTAGTTTCATTGATTACAGTTTTCGTCAATGATTTATATTGTTTTACATCTAACACACATATCAGTTTTGGTAGAACAGTAAACATTGATATATGTTTTGTTCGATTCAAAAACGATACATATGTTACGTAATATATTTTCAAATTATAAGGCAATTATGAGTGCAACACTGTTAAATACCTTCACGGCAAAATGGCCCCATATAACATACATATTCGCAGACAATCTATCGTGAAATGGAATTCTCAGTTCAATCAAATCAAAATCCTCACTTAATAAGTTATAATGACAGTTGTGTAAATTTTTGACAGCACAATCGAACGATATATTAACAAATGTGGTCAAAGCATTCCTAATATTATTACACTCAAGGTCATATTTTCCAAATTTCTGTATCTCGATTATAATCTGTTATTGTAACTTATTATTCGGCAGTTTTAAGTATATAATAATACTTATTCGCCTTTAAATAAACCAGGATACCCCCAAATTTTTAGTAAATAACATTTAGAAACTTATTCTACATTTACCTGTTTATTCCTTCCCAAGGCAGACAGGATTGCACTGCTCCAAACGAAGTTGTCGAATATTTGTCCTCAGCTACCTTCGAGTGCTTTTTAGGTACCCGAAACTAATTTCGTTGGCAACGACCAATCACATATACCGATTAATCGAAAGAATAATGCACACGATTGGTTTGCCCAAATTTACAAGAATTTTGCAGAAACAGGAGAGTATATTTAAATGTTTGATGGACAAGCAAACACACGGCACACGATATTAACAACGTATCTGAAACAGAAATAAAATTGTATTATTTTCCGATTCTGTTATTCCCATAAATTATCTTAAAGCTCGTTTATTACATCTGACAAATAGTTTCTGAAGAAAGCGAACAAGCTGTGCCTACTGTTAACGATAAACATTGAGTTGGAAATCAAACATTGAACTTCACAATTCTGCGGATTGTTCAAGCAAACTACTGTGTAAAAATATAGACGTGTCAATCGGAAGTTGCCATAAAGTTTTCTGCGTTATGCTGATGTGTGTTACATATGTAGGTATATAGAATGATACCGAAATAGTTGGCGAAACTATCGGAATCTGGCAATGGCGTGAACGGCTTCTTACACGTGTACCTGTAGCCTAACCAATACCAACTCAGTCTACTAACCCTGCGGAACCTTGGCGATTCCATATGAATCAGTTCCTGTGGCAAAAAATGTGCGTCAGAAGAAGCTATAGTGTTATGTGTAGATCCACAGATCCACTTGAACGTCGCGCAAGTAGATTGAGTTGGTGTTGGTCAGACTAGATAGTACATACAGCGCCAGTACCGAGTTTAACATTTCGACTGTCCCGTGCATCGTGGTATTTTCTATACCACCTGTGCATTTCGTTTAATGCGCGGGTGCAGTCAGCGGTCAATGAGTTTTATTTAAGGCTATGTAGAATAAAGGGACAATGATAGAAATTGGTCAATTTGGACAGGCCGGACATGAAAACTTTTTATGTTAACTTCTACCATTGTTCTTTACAGCTGGTGGTCTCAAGCAGAATTCTCATCTTAACATTATTATAAAGGTTACATAAATTATGAAAATTATGAAAAATAGTATAATATAATATTTCATGGGTTTATTGCTATTTGAATTCAATTAATCGCGACTTTGTGCTAACTAATGTTGCTGTAAAATAATAAACGGTACTAGGTGATTCGTCAGTGGAATACAGATTGCAAATGAAAAATACAACTTTTTCAAAGTCTCCCGGTTAATCGAGGTTGTACCGTAATTACCACAGAGGTTCAGCTAACCACTGCCATCAGAATGTACATGTACATGTATGCGTACACAGTTGCACTACTCATTCGATAGATCGTGAAAAATAGAGAACAAGAAAATAGGCCGCATGGAAATGCAATGATCAAATCGTTACATTGATTTACAAAGTTCAATTTACAAAAGAATCTACTCGTTTCCAGCCAATCTAATAATTCGAAGAAGTACACACTATTCGATGGTTATAATATTTCGAACTAAGTTATCTACATTACCTATTATTTACATTACACAGCATGTTATTTCATTAAAAGGAAAATGGTAGGCGATTTTCTGATACTTTTCCAATGCGTCCAAACTGCAACGAACATTTTTACCACGCTACACGTGCTCCTGTGACGGATATTTTTCACCATCAGCACAATTTCGCGGCCATTTTTCGCGTTATTTAAAGGGAGACAGGACGACAAGTATGGGTGAACGTTCGGAGTGACAGGAGGTCGAACGAACGAAGGACGAAGAAACGAAGAACGAACGGACGTGAAGGCAAAAGGATAGAATTGAAGCGAGGTACGGCTTGTGAATATTTTAGACGTGCCAGGAGTGTAGGAAGACAGTTTCGGGAGGAAATCAGAGGGGAAAGGGCTGGGGAAGGAGGATATTTTTCGAGGCGCCTCCGTAATTGGCGAGTTGAATCATTGATTAGCCGGCAGGCAGACGGCTTATGCTCGCCCCCGTCCACCCTTCTATCAGCCCTGTTCGCGATCCAACCAGCCGCCTACCATTGGAGGGTAATACCTAATGTAGCCTAAGATATTACTTCGCCAGATTAAAACTCTGCCGAGTGCTGGAGAATAGGGATGGGTCGACTTGTAACAATGCAGAAATTTAATTAGCCCTCCCCTGACAATGTGTTTTCGCGCCTTCGCACCTTGGCGCCTGCCATTTCTTCTCTGGTTGCCCCAGGTAACATTAGTTCCAGCAGATTGAGCGGAAATACTAGTTCTTATCACATCATCAATTGAGCGCCTGAGACGGCGAGAAATATGTGACTGGTTAAGCGATACCGTAGTATTGGTGGATAAACATGCAAGTGGTCGCAATGGAATGATTTAAACCCTTGCAAAGTGGCGTGTCAATGTGGTACTAAATGAGGAATCTTCAATTGGCATCGAAATATTTCACGCCGGACATATTTCTTTGCTTTCGTTAATGCTGCTTGAATCACGGAATATCGAAATACGCAAATTCAATGTAGTGAAGTTTCTGCGAAAAAAGTATTTACGTCTTGGACTCTCTTTGCGTGGTACTTTTCTTAAGTAATTCACTTTAACACGCTTTTTAAACGATTTAATCACTCTCGCGCGGATGCTCGACCTGACGAAGAATAGTTAATTAAAGTGACGTTAGGTAACCCTAAATAGCTTGCCTACTTACCTCGACTACATTTTATACAGAACAAGAATGCAACCGATTACTTTTGCGCGTCCGTGTGCGTATATTGCTTGTTGACTAATTGACTGGTTTTTTAGAGAAAGAGAATAGCCTATGCACCAACGTTCGAAAAGCGTAATAAAATATCTCCGCAGCGCTATTGAAGCTCATTAATGCGAGTCAATCTGTCCGGCACGATCTTTCCGCGTCATAAATCATGAACGAACGAGGGACAACCACAATCATGCTGGGACGTGTTTCGCGTTCTTTCCCCGGCACGCTGCGATCGAATCGCGAAAATATTATGTTACACCACGGAGGAATCGAGAAAAGTTTCTCGTGAACTGCTTTGCCGAGGAAAAATAGCGGGGCAATAGAAAGTGGAGGGGCATGGTCGTGGCGGTTCAAACGAGTTGTCGAGAACTTTGACGGAGAATGGAAACTCTTCCTCTCTTTTTCGTCCCACCCTCGTACCCACCTCTCATTTTACCATCCCCCTTTCGCCCCGTCGCATTTGCCGCTCATCCCGCTGTGCAACGACGTGCAATCCCTATCGACTTCAAGTGCCACGAAATAAAACTTGTTTTCCCCCGGTGTGGAAATTTCATTTGCGACCGCAGTGCGTGTCCCCACAAACACGCCGGGGCACGTCCGAATTACGATTGGACCGGCTTGATCGTTTGCTCGTTCGTTTGCTGATCGCGAGGACGGGAAAAGTGTACTGGGAAATCACACCATAGATTTCACCATAGTAGACTGTTTTACAACGCTGCAATGGCAGGTTGATCTGGGAAGCGCAACGGAGGATTGTTAAATGATTCGAAGCTGATACTAATGACAGCCCGTATACAGTGTGCTCGAAGGGTGTTGTAACGGTAAACACGATTCTTCGACCGCTTTAGATAATTTAGTCGACAACAAATTGTAGTGTGAAATATTGCTGAAAACTCTTTTCTTCGGTGAAAAGTTAGGGTGACGTTGATATTTTTAAATGGCACTATATATTTTTAGCTATATTGTAGCTGATGCCAAAATTAGTTCAAGGACCTCTTGTACGTCGACCGTGAAATGAGAACAATTTGGCCCCAAGGTATGTGCTGTAATAAGATGTCAGCTGTGGATGAAACAAAGGAATTGGATGAGCAAATGCTATCCATGAAATTCCTATGAAGTTTAGGTCGTTGTGATTGATAGGGGTGTCAATGAGGTTATTGATAAGTTGGTATATACAATTTGTCCGTATTATTGTGGGTAAATAATTCATAGCCCTCCGAGTAGATGTAACTTCTTGCTGAACGAAACCACGTGCGAGACTCTTTTCGACGGAATTTTTAATTCTGTAGTAAAGAATGTATGTATGCGATTCATAAATGAAAACTAGAATTTTAATATACCTCTAGCATTGAATAACTCGCCAGCTATTGGCTGTATGAAAAAGTATTTACGAAAAATGTTACGAACATGCATATATTATATCCTCGGTTTTCCATAATATTTTACATCAATATGCTCTTGAATTATTGCATATCAAAGGCTACAGAACCTACAACATTGATTTTTCAGAAATAGTATGACTGGTATGCTTCCATATACATCATTGCATGGCACAGAAAATAAGATTTTATGACAAAGCCATCGACTTGGACCAGTTTAGACGTTTCAAAATCCAAATTTTATTTACTCCATAACGATGTACACTTTCATAAATACCGAAAATGGCGCAAGTGGGATGATATCTTGCAATTGTTTTTCTCATATTAATGCTGATCCTCTGAATTAAGTAAATATTCTTGAATCGAGCAAACATAGAAAGATAAATTGCTGCCGTGTAAACACTTTTACAATTCATCTTTCATAAAAAAATTTTATAAAGGTTTTGTTCGCGTCTTTTCTGCTACAGCAGCACTATTTTTCACCGATTCTCGTCAATCACAGGTGATACCATATCGGCGTCCCGTAAATGACACGAAGAGATTTACGCTTGGGCAAATATAACAATTAATAGTTTGCAACAGTTTTCCCAACTAAGCTACGGTACACCTGACATTAGAAATCGCAATTTGTCTATAATCATTTGCTAAATAATTAACGAATAATAAAACTTGGCGTTTCGATACAACTTGGGATTCGAAATAAAGCAACGACATAATAGTGCGAAATATTCAAACAAGAATGCTATTAAAAATAATAACTATTAAATACAATGCTATTAAAACTAATTCTCCAAACGTATAATCAGTTGATTAAAATCAAGTATATTTCGCAAATATAACGATTCTACGCTTAGGAAAAACCGATCATACTTATTTGATAACTCAGTATCATAGTTTAATCATCAAGAGCGTCATGCAAGTTAAAGGCAATTGATACTTTAACTGAAATATGTTACAAACTGGAAGTGCTTCACTAGTGAAAATATTTGTTGCAGCATTCAGATATTTGCAATGTTACTATTTCTCTCTTGTTCTTATTATTGACAAAATATAGATATGTATTATGTTATTATTATAATATTGTTTTCTGATAAAAAGAAAATACGTGCCACAACGTTTTCTTTAAAATAACTTGGATACTAATCGCTTGACAACCATAGTGTTATTATAATTGTGCATTCTTCATACATATTTAAGGGAGGCAATAAGTTGAAAACTTATTGCAAGAAGGGGGAAAACGCTATTACTACTTGTCGTTGTTACGCTATTGAACTTCAAATGATGATACACTTTAAATTTATTCTATTATTGAAGAGAAAATTTGCTGTTAAACCGTTTGCAAATCAATCCTGGCCACGTTAGTATCAAATTCGACGCCAAAACAGTGTCGTTTGTCACAGCGGAGCACGACTTAACCGTTCTAATTAACCTTCTAGAATGGCTGTAATGTTGAGAACAACCTGGCACAAATAGTGTTATAATTATGAAACATGTTTGTTGAGTGTCAATGGTAACGCCTAATTCGTCTGATATTGTAACATATAGAGTAACGTACATTCATATTTCTGTATCAATGATTTACAACGCAAATATTATACATATGTCCAGTTCTAGACAGAGGTATGCAGCATGAAGAAATATGTAGCCAGGAGCTGCTATGTACAAACGTGAATTTAATACAAAGCAGACAGAAAATATTTGCGCTGCAAACTATCGACATGATGGTGCAGCTCACAAAAAATGCTATGCTATGATAACTCGCAAGGAAGTGAACTTGGATTTATTCGTAACGGTTGACCGGACCGTTAGAAGAAATCGAAGTCCTTATTATTATTGACTGAAACTGGCTAGTTTCCGAGATATTTGCACAAAATTACAGCTACCGCTCCATTGAATTCTGCCGATACGTGCACGTTCGTAGCAAAGTATGCGTCAGCCTGGGACCGCTGCTTATCTGCCATTTCTATTTCTATAAACACATCCCAACCTGTATAACGGGTGAACTCGGGGAAAGGGTACCTCGTAAGGGACGTGAGTCACGACGGGCGTTACGAAGTAATGGTTGTAGAATCAATGCTGGAGAACAAGTTCCTTTTATTTTTCGTCACGGCAAGACTTCTGTTTGCACCTCTAAGACAGGCTATACTCAGAGGTATGTATTAGTAAGTCGGTGGTTGAAAAGTTCTACATTTTGGAACCGCGTAAGCTTGTCGGAAAGTTCGAATGTAGGTGTGGTCTTGGGAAATTGTATACAATCTGCAATGGAGTAGTGCGACTTACCTGTGAGGTTCCGTTATTACCACATTTGGAATTACGGTATATTTTGTATTTTTATTATCCGGCGCACGTGTTGCACGGGTGGTTCAAGCTTTTATAATTTTATTGCCGGTCTACGTTAAAGGTACCGGATAATCAGTCAGCTTGGTGGTCGGGTCATTCCATGCCAAATCGATCACTTCTGGACGTCACCGTCGGTGATTTTGTTCTAAATGAAATATGTTGGTATCCATGCGAAACTAGGGGTGGTTTAAGTCATCATTTTGACGGTTTACAATTTGTTTAGAAAGTACAGGCCTTCAAAGTTTGCAATTTTGGCCATTTTGCGAAAACGGGCTTCACTTACGAATTTTTATGTGAGGAACTGTTTGTCCGATTGAGTTACTTTTTTTGTTTTATTCACAAAGGATTGGGTTAATATAAAATAATTGTTTCAACCTCCATAAAACTTTATAATGTCGAAAAATGTAAACGTATTCTTTTTTTGTGTTTTTCTCGATGATGTTTTATGACTTAAAGTGACTTAAATTTGGAAAAAAATATGGTCATATTCCTTGAAGCTTTCTTTAAAAATGAGACCTTCAGAATGATAGAGAATTGAAAATTGGCGTCGCAATGAGCTGGAAGAGGACGCGGTGTGCCCCGGTTTCAGGTAGGCGAGTCGTCCGCTCCCGCTATTATGGTCGGTTGCCTGTACCCGTTGGTCTCAAAACAATACCAGCAGACCTCGTATACGACTAAATGACCCTATTTATACCTTGAGAACAATATTAATAACCATTCATGGCCAACGACACCTTTTTAATTAAATTTTTAACCCTGAGCTGACATGAGGTGTCATCGAAAAAAACACAAAAAAAGAATTTGCTTATATATTTCGACATTTTAAACTTACTTATCCAGGTTGAAAAAATTATTTTATAATAGTCCAATCCTTTGTGAGCGGAACAAAAAAAATGTAGCTCAATCGGACAAACAGTTCCTGGGATAAAAATTCGTAAGTGAAGCTCGTTTTCCCAAAAACGATCAAAATTGCAAACTTTGAAGGCCTGTACTTTCTAAACAAATTGTAACTCGCCAAAATGATGACTTAACCCCCCCCCCCCTAAATTCACATGGACTACAACATATTTCATTTAGAACAAAATCGCCGATGGTGACGTTCAAAAGTGATCGATTTGACATCGAATGACCCGATCGTACTTCCCTTTGGGACGCAACAAAGAGTATATATAATATCTTTAACGTTTCACTAAAACTCATCTCCGATTAAATGATTAAATGAAAATTAGATTTGGGTTTGGTGTTTTCGAGGATGGGGCGCAGGGTGCCCAACCCGCCCACGCTGAATCTGATCCAAACTAATAGAAATATGTATATTCCGAATGTTACCAGTCCTTATAACATACCCTTTCGAGAAGTTCACCTCGTATATAGATACTTCTGATGTGCTTATAGAAACAGTAGATGAACGGCGATTCCACACCGACGCATACATTGCCCCAAGCGTGTACGTATAGGTCAAATTTATTGGAGTAGTAACAGCAGTTTTTTGCAAATATCGTAAAAACTAAGGACAAGCGGCGATTATGCGCGTTGGAAAAAGTAGTTCCAAATCAATAACACATTCAAGAATGACCGAAACTGGTGAGGTGATCCCACGTCTGTACGTTCGCCAAAAAATGCGTTGCATCATTTATTGCTGAAAATTTACATATCAAATATCAAAGTTCCAGAACTTTGTTGAATTGTATGATATTTGAAACTATCAGGATACAAAGTGACGTAAAGCTTGAACCCTCCGGTTCTTTTAATTGTCCGCGACATTTCGTTCAAGTCGCTTGAGCAGAGTTTTCTACAGCGTTCACTAAAATAAGCGAAACCCCGTCGAAAAGCGACGTTTTGCAACAATGTTCCGGCTATTTACAAATATCCGGGAATCTTTATAGTACCATGTCCGCCGATATATGGCACAGTTTTAATATTTCATCGGCACCGTATTGTAAAATAATAAACTGGGACGACTTGCAACATTCACTTCATAGGACGAAGACGCAGAAATTACAATTAGTAAGTGATCGTATTAATATTTTCGATTCGCATTTGCAGCCGGGAAGTGTTGACTTTGTTCCTCCGTGAAAAGCACATGCTCGCCGAGCTTCGATAAAGTACATGCACCTATACGATACACATACATATGAAAACGCGAAGAGATCAAGTGGGAAAGCGGAATATTTGCTCGACGCGGGATACACATAAAACGTTTAAACACCAATATTTCCGGGTGTTTGAAAGCCAAGCTGGCGAATTCTTTTTCGATTACGAATGACTGGCTGATTTTTTTTTTTCTCTCGAGACAAAGACGAAGACGGATGATCCCACCGAGGTTAACCAAGAATTCCTATTGGAATCACGTTTCCCGTTGAGTCTTACCTTGTCACGACCAGGCAGCTAGCGCCTCTCCATTTGTTTCCCCTCTCTCTCTTTCCTTCTCTGTTTCGTATCCTCGCTACCCTTTAGTTTTCTATAAACGCGACGCGCGTTACCTCGCGGCACCTGTGTACTATTGAAACTCGTGCAGAATTTTGAGGTCACGCCGAAATCAAAAGATCCGAAAAATGGGAACGGACTAAAACATACAGAAAAAAAGGAACACAAATTATATAATGTCACTTGAATCGATTTTGTCACATGGCAGGCCCTATTGACGTTATTTACTGCTCCGTTGTTCCATGGTAACGCGATCACGCGGTTGTGTTCGCCCGTGTACGTGGATATCGATTTTGTATGCGAATCCTGAATGGTCGACGACGGTAGTCATCGTTAAATTGGAGAAACGATTTCGCCAATTTCTGGCCCGGTGATTGGTTTAACAACGCGAAAGAAAACTTGTCGGTGCAATGAATCGTACAGTTTTCTTTCACGAGTACTGTTTTCATATTGACGAAAGCGTTAGAAATACTGTTACGTTTTGTAAAAGGAAAAGAAAAAACGAACGGAATATTTTGTGGGGTCTTTCGCACGGAGGAACGCGAGAACTGTTATTGACTTAACAAGTTAATTACAGTTGACAGTGTTAACCGTGAATTGTTCTGAATTTGGAATTTGTGCTTTGAATTAAAATATCGAAGAAAATGCATTCCGGATCATTAAAAATAGTTTTCTGGACAATTTTTTGAACGATTGTACGGACAGTGTGCATCATTGGATATCACGTACAATACTATATAGGAAACGTTAACACAATCGTAGAGAAACGTTATCCCTATTTTTCGCAGAAAAAACAGTACTACTGCAATTTTTATTTCTGCAGATCGTTAACGATCGAGCACTGATGACTCTTCATTTCAAGTACATCTCACAATACCAGAGGTGCCTTAAAAGACTGTACAAAGTACAAAGGGAAAAGTTTCTATTATTCTCAGATAAATTGGTGAATTCGGCGATAGATACGAGATCTATGTTTAGAATTGGTACCTTGGAAGACGCGGAACAACAAAGACGAAGCTTCATTGTACGGTGCGTTAAGTTAGCTAAGGCTTGCCCGCAGCAAGCTTTTTACCAAGAATAAGCGTTTGCATAACCCAAGATTGACTTTAAGTTTCCTAACCGCCCTTGCAGCCGGATAAGCGAACTTCTGGCTTGCACGACGCTGAAACCAATGAAAGCGTATGTTAAATCGCAGATAAACAAGCTCACTTGCGGAACTTCCTGTGTTCCACTTACAAAATACTATGCTTTGTGGTTTGCAACTCTACTTCTATTAGAGCTAGAAAAACATATTGTTCGGGTGGTTTTGTAGTTAATTGTAAGTGACTTTGTAATTATATTCCCTCTTCCCCGAAATAATTCCAAATTACTAATGGCAAAAGATTAAAATGAGACAGTCGTGCTATATTTCTCGTAGCAATATTTAACGTAATACATATATAGATGCATGTAATTTTAAGGATTTGCTTTCGCACATATTATCAATATAAGCTACTTATATTATTAGCTGCCTTTAAATCGAATGCAATAAACATTATCGCATTAGTTTCGTCATTCGATATTAGGGCGGCCCAAATGAATTTGATTGGGCAGGGTAGAGTTTAGGGTGTATATACGTATTCCTTTGTGCATGTATTAATTCGCGACTAAACGGATCTTCTCCGGTAACCACAAGAGTACGCTTTTCTCCTTCTGCTAAAACATCCCCTAGGGACACGTACCTAAATCTTCACGCATTACTCCAAAGGGGTACTCGTGAAATTGCATAACAAAATTATTCTTCTACACGGTTATAGCTAATTGTAAGCCAAAGGACAATGCAGGCTAGATGTAATTTTCATTTTACATGTACATAAATCAATTGTAGTAGCTACGTGAACTGAATGCTTGATAATAATTTTATGAATAATTAAAATGAATGTATTTTCTGTACACAAGCAACGTCGTGATGCCGTCAAGAATATGGAATATTAAAATGGATATTGAAATGTTGGATTCATCGTTTTCTTTATGGTACTTTTGATAAACATATTTATCATTTGCTTTTGCTACATACATTTCACTTTACCTGCCAATTTAAGGTATATTGTATTTTCGTAGAAATGGATTATTCTTTCCGTTACAAGACTATTTAAATCGAAAAGGGTTAACAAAAATATTTTAATATCACAAATTCTAAATAATGTGACGCTTAATATACTGACTTCCTTGGCTCGACTATAATATATTACGTAAATACAATTAAATTCGTGTATTTAGTTTCGTATTCTTTTACACTGTATTCAAAACTTTTGTATAAATTGGTTGTCATGTTTGAAGTTAACTCTTTGAAGTTAAGACAAGTTACACAAGTGTAACTAGCGCGTGTGGTTACTTGTAATACAAGAAATTGTTTTCTTCTAAAATGACGATGCTCCAAAATGAATAGTTAACTTTAAACGCGTTTAAACTTTTTGGGCGGATAAAACCACTGGCCGCACTGTTCTCGGTATCTTTGCAATTGTAGTATGATTCATACTACATAATTTTACAGTAGCATATTTCGAAGTTTCATATAATCAATGAATACATTTTCTTCTATTTCATTAACCACATCCGTTTGACTTGTGCTAATTCTCCTGTTTTTTCATACTTTTCCTCTCAACTTATTCAACTGTACTCAACGATAAGAATTGCTTACTTCCTACACAGTCGCACCAAATCTCGCATCGTTCAATTACCTCTGAATTGTGAGGTACAACCATGGTATGAAATTAGATCAGCAAGCGGGGCCAATAATTTCGGAAGCTTAAGTAGGGTGGAATTACAGAAATCCTAGCGCAATACATAGGGAGACGGCCCGATTGATACCAGATGTAACACAGTATGACATCATTAAGCCATTATTCGGTGAATTTATAGCAAGGGATCGGCGGGGAATTTGTAGAGGCGCTGGAATTTCAAACACAGGTTGGTCGATAACGTGAACAGCGCTGCTATCTCAGTCCTAATATCTGGCAGTATTCGAAGTCTGCATAATACATGCAATATAAGAACGATAGAAAAGGTTGTTTCGGAAATTACTCGCCAGCTGACTACCAACACAATCATATTACAATTGGAAGATTTATTTACGGGAGAACATACGAATACTTACACGCCAAATTGACGGAGCTTCAAGAGAAGCTAGTCCTAAACACAACTGCCGCACTCATCTTTTAGTGGCATTCATTCATACAGAAGGTATGAAAATGACCTGCAAAGCAAGTGGTACACGCACTTGGCTAAACACCTAGAAAACTATTAAAGATAAATGTATGGTGTAAGCAAATCAACGAAATCGATTTCCTTCAAAATATGGATGAATTAGAAAGTTGATTTCGTGCAAAATTTCTTGCCAATAATTTCACATGGACTGCAACATATTTCATTTAGAACAAAATCGCCGATGGTGAAGTCAAAAAGTGATCGTTTTGGTATGGAATGACCCATATGTCATTCAGTCCACCAAATCTTCGTATTGTTCTGCCGTGAATTATAATCCATAACATCAATAAATTATTAAAAGGTTTGTAAATTATGACGTGCTCACTCACGTATTCCCGTAGAACCCTGCCGAAATCCTTTAGTTGAACAGTCTTAAGAGTCACGTGGCACGTTTATGGTGGAACTTTTGGGATTAGATCTTGCGCATTACATACTGTACATCCGTGCATCCGCATCTGGATGGAAGTCGACGGAAGGGATGTTGCAGACCGGAAGTTGAGAGGTGCAGCTTGAAATTTCATATTTGCTTTGGTCATGATCGAATCGAATAAAAAGGAAATGTTTATTTGCACCTTCAGGTGCTCTTTTTTAAAGATGGTCGTTTATGGGATTTCGTCAAATTGAAGTTTTCTTCATGTACACTTATATTTGACAAACAGGTTTTAAGTGTAAAAGTATAATCAATTTTATTGGTAATTTTATTCGGTAATTTTGTTCGATAAAATGGAAGAGTATTATACATATAGACTGCCGACCGTGTATGTATATGTACATGTACATTACATAAATTGACTTTTAATGATAATAAACCGTTTGTAACGAAGAGGAATACATTTTTCACTGCGTTCATTTTAATGATTTCTAGTTAATTGTCTAAGTTACCACTGGAATACCTTACAAAACAGGAATAAATCGCGTTGTAAAAAATTCTGACTGAATAATTCATTTATTTCAATGTCATTGCAATTGACGCTTTTCGATCATGCAAATCCAAATACGATTGCTGGTTCTCGAATATGAAATATTGAATTCTTTAAAAAGAATGAAGAATTCCGGGAAATGTGAAAATCAGACGCAGAAGGTGTGGAAGTATGATAACGTAGAGAGATATCGTAATTCAAATCAGTCAATGTATGAAGCTAAGAAAGTTATGCAAACGTGTCGAGCAGTACCAACGCTCACCACCACTACCAGTTACTATTTTTCTATCAATTATTTATCCACAATTACAATTTTTTGATAACATAATCTTTCTGTTATTATTTCACAATCTATATTGTCATACGAGAAAGGTTCGCAACTTTTTCCCCCAATGCCACGTAGTTCAGTTACGTATGATAGTTTAACAAATATAAAAAACAAATCCTCGATCATAGAAAGTAGAGAAAAGAAAAAATAGAAAGTACAATATTATTATAAAATGTGCGCAACAGTGCCAGTTATGCTGCATTAATAAAGTATGCCCGGTTATTATCGAATGTGCGAATTTCGTGAGTTTCATGTAGGTAGACCCAACACGTTACTCTATAAATTTCTTAAAAAAACATAAAAATGGCGTATTAACGCCAGCTTAGTTGCTAGATTGAACGTGAACTTCCGCATAGTTTCGCATTTGCTTCCGGTCTTTTCCCCCCTGGGTTGTATAATCTCTCGCTAAGCAAGCGGTTTTGATAAAGCGGACGAAGATGAAGAAAAGCGTGCGATGGTGTAATAAACGGGATTCATTGCTTCCGCGGCAACGAAACTCTCGCCGCTTCCGCAATGCAGTTATACGCGCCAGTATTTACCGGCGAAGCACGCATAAAGACCCGCGCTTTATTCATTTTATTCGACCCTCCACTGGCCGCATTGTACACACGAACAACAGACAGGGCCGAAAGCGGCGTGACTGCTCGCAATTTGATTTGCACCGCTCTCCGCACTGCCAAACCAAAATGTATCCCTTTTCTCAATTATCCGTGTTAATGTGCATTCAAGTATATCTGACATTTGAAACATTCAGGTGAACTTAACGCCAAATAGGGGGGGGGGGGGGGGAGCCAATTGCGAGGCAATGTTTCCCTCTCCTTCCCCTACATGGAAATGTCATATTCCATGTTTTCGACTTAATTTTCCATGGCCCATTGTTTAGTTTCCGATTGCATAGTTGATGGAAACCATATTCGTACTGGAATCATAAATTAAACCCTCACGCATCGACAACAATTCATGCGGCATGCGAAACTTCGTATTTGTTATTTCCTACTATTATTTGAAGCAATCAAGCAAACATTTGACTAATAAATTGTTTTGGTACAATTTACTTTTCAAATGAGACTTTTGGTGTTTTGTACCTATTTATTTGCGTAGACAGTTCTTCTCGGGTAAAATCAGGAAAAATCAGGTCCAGCAGAATCAACGAACAGCTAATATACATTATCTTCTTCGTTACCACTGTAACTCGAAGTTCATCTAGTTCTCAGTTCGTTGGAAATTCGAAACTACTTACTCAGAATAATGTAGAACGTCACAATCAAGCCCAAAATACTAAGCGTGAACAATATAGTCCATGAACAATATTCCTCTCGTGGCAGAGAATTTCATTCAATAATATGCCTTTCATTTCCGGGATTAGACGGAAATCACAATCCGTAATAGCCGAATGCTTTTCTCAATTCTAATCCAAGAACCAGAAATGATTGAACACAAGCACCACGTCGTACGAACATTGATTTCTTTCCCCTCGATAACCGTATCGTGTTTAGCAAGGATAGAGAAGAAGAAAAGGAAGCCAGGAGGGAAAGAGGAAAATGTAAGTGAGGTAGAAGCATAACGCATTCTTCCGCCAGGAGAGACATAACTTGGTCTGACAGGTGAGCTCCATTATCTGCGCAAAGAAGGAACAATACGTCTTCTTTCTGCAGTCGACGTTCACTCGTTCCCCGTCTGGATTCCTCTCTGCTATTTCTAGTTATCCATCGTACTTCCGTGATCGGCAGCCGAGAGCAATTCTTATTTTATTATTTATCTCCCTCGGCTATTCCTGCCGGCAGTACGTCTTCTCTGATCTTGCGGTTCATTATCGATGCTAATACGCAACAGAGTTTTAGAAAAGATCAGAGGTTATTGTGACTTGCTTTCAAGATTGCACTTTTGGATCGGATAAATATATCACGCGAGAAATGATCTACTTCTACTATTTTATTTACACGGAACAATTTTCACTAATGTTCATACTAGATCGATACCGGTACATCAGTCTTATGTTGATTAAGAGAATTCTATATACACATCGTATATTTTTCCTTTCTTATTACTTGGGCTAGTCATTCCAGTTTTCGGATTGTTTTGCCTGTTTTCGAACAATACAATTGCTTTACCTGGTCCAGTTATCATAGTTAGCATAATAAAGTTTGAGTATACTTCAATATTGTCCAAACATTTTGGATTTTAAAATAATTAGTTACAGAATAACATGCTGGACCTGTAAGGCACGGTATATATTTTATAACTTAATTCAATGAGATTGTGTGGGCTGTTTTCTACTTCTAACGCACTAGGACGAATTTCAAATACACAGAATAACTTTATATTACCTCATTGTCCCTATTGCAAGGACACGAGTGCGAGGTCGATTAGACGTTAAGTCTACCTGGCTTTATGGTGAGTTTATGGTTTACCCTAGAAGCTCGCCGCGGCGTTTGGCACCCTCGTGATTAGCGAGCCCAGGTAGCTCACTCTTCCCTTGGTCAGAGAGAGAAAAGTAGCCAAGACACGCTGTTAGATACAGCATAAATTTTGTAAAGCTTTTTAAAGTTCTTGACAAGTTTAGAAGACAACCTGCAATAATCTGACAATTAGTGTATTCTGAGTGAGAAAAATAGTGACAGTAATCACTGAGGAAAAATAATAACTACGACCTGTTATTATTATTTAATCGTAATACTTTATTTAACCACCAATTCCATCTTATTGGTTCCATTGTATTCCCATTATTTCGTTTTGTTTCTTGCAAACTAGGTTATTAAAAAATCCGGCACTGTATTAAGCATTCAAGCATCAACCTATATTTAAAGAAGCTTGTGAAATTAAAAATGTTTCTCTGGTGGGTGATATACGACTAATGTATTGTAGAAACATGTGATCAATGACCACATTTGATTTTAATGATCGTTATTTCGACTTCCCAGCAGAATGCAACAATGATCGACTGTTTAAATTAAACCTAGAAGTCTAAGCTACAATCCTCAATAAGTGTTAACAACCCTAACAGCCATCTGGCTTCCTATTGACAGCAGATTGGCAACAGAACTGACAGATTCAGTCTAAAGATCCGTAGCCATCGGTGCCCGCATTTGCTTTGGGTTCTACAAACAGAACCTGCTAACCAGAATCTGAAGGCAGATTGGTAATAGAAACCGAGCAGGTTCTGCAACTTGAGCCATCCAAATGGTTTTAAATGGCCATGGGCATTCTGAGCAGAATCTGCTATTGCAGGTTTGACTCACTGGGAATATTCGATTCGTGACTGATTTCTCATAAACAATTAAACAATTTGAATAATTGGTATGGGCAACTGGATAAAGTTACAGCAACCGGTAATTCTTTAGGTGCGGCTTACTCCCCCCCCCCCGTTTATTTGACATTTCATAGAATAAAAAATAACCATCAGGGGCCGAGATAAGAATTTTTGAGTTTATTAGAAAGAAAACATGTGGCGCCATCTCGTGTTTGCCGCACCTCGAGCAGCTTCAAAACAAACTTCCTGGATTACATCTTTAATTTAAACAATTTTGTTTTCCTCGGCTTCCAGTGGGTTTTTCTTAACCAGACAGGTCTAAAATTAAATGTGATGCACTTAGCTTTTCCAAAAGGTTTCAAAATTATGGCATTTGCGGTTTAAAAGTTATTAACGTAGTCGTCACTAGAAGACGAAATAATTGAATTTGTTTACAGATATTATAATCAAATGCGATTATGTCGACTTCTTGGCGAGCTAGATCAATGAACGCTTAAACTTAAGCTGGAAATCTAGGTTACATTCCCAAATAAGTGTTAACAATATGCCATGTGTGGCAGATTCCTTATGAATAATTAAAGAATTTAAATAATTATTATTATTGTTATTATTATTGCATACAAGAATAATCAGAGAAAGCAGAAATGACAGAAATTTAAAGACGAATTAAATGAAAAAAATTTTTTTTAGTTGATACTTACGCCAGTGGGAAACTGAATAATTATTATTATTATTATTATTGCATAATAAAATAAACAGATAAAGCAGAACTGAAAGAAATTTAAAGGCGAATTAAATGAAACAAAATTTTTTTAAGTTGATGGTTACGCCAATGGGAAACTGGAGAATTTGCGAAGAACTCAAGATTAAATTGACATTACGACAATGGGTCTTCGCGGCCTTGCAAGGGCGTTCCCATGCGTGACGTTCACTCTGTAGTAGTAATAGCGTACGCATTTCTAGGAATTTATATGGGTCACTGGGGCAATATTCATTCATTTTTTTGTGCAACTTTGAACGGCTGTAACTCGGCTCAGAATTGTCGCATCGAGTTTGAAAAAAAAGTAAATTATTCAGTGCGATCCCCTCTGTACGATAGAAATATGTAGAATGTATTCTGTTCTGTAGCAAATATTCAACTTCTGCTTTCCACAAAAAAAATATTAACACACTTGCGACCGGCACGACCAGTTCCCAATCCTAATGTTTATTTACATTGTTTATTTATTCATGATAAATCAACCGCACATGGAGTATTTTTATATAGTAATACCTTTGAGGATCATAGCTCAGACTTATAGCCTTAAGTTAACCCTGGGTCCATTGCTCTAACTCTTCCGAAAGTCAAAATAATTGCATTTGTTTATAATAGCCCTGGACAAATTCAGTTATCTCGGTTTTCGAAAGATTCTTTTGGTTAAAAGATTGTTAACAAAACATTCGTTGAACAGCAATCATCTCTAGTGGTCACTGAAAAATTATTTATGTTCGTATAAATATAGCATAAATATTGTGAACGACAAAATTGTTGTCTGAGACTTCTAGACAAGATACGTTAAAAAATCTAATCAGTCTGCTACTTATTCGTCCGTGTATCGTCGAGTCGAGTCGGCATAAACGGATACAATAACTTTGGCAATATTAGATCCCTCACCACGCGCTTCCTGATAAAATAAAGTTGGGGAGAATAGTTCAAAGGGATTCATAGCAACAAGGTTATACCCACAGGTACATCGCATTCATGTCAGCGCAGTGCATGCATAGTAAGAAAACATGTACGGCGGTGTACTTACAACCCTGCTTCCGGTGAAACTGAAAGCCCTCTTATAAATATAAAATTCCTAATTTGCCGTGACGCCATTATGTTCGCGACATTTCAGTCCCAACGCAAATTAATGTAATACGATGCCCCATTTTTCAGCAACAACTCGGTATATCGGTGTCTTACCGTAGATCGTTTGAAAAAATGAAAATTCCTTCTAATAAGCAATTCTGCTGTACATTTTATGTAAAATACGTTGGCCATCGTAAGGAATTTTTTTTTATTTTTAAATTTGGAGATTCGTTTCAGTAAACATATTTATGTGGGTTTATGTGGTAAACAAGTTCTGAAAAATTTAGTGAATATATTAGATTATCTAGGGCCCGATCGTTCATTATCCTGGAAAATTAAGTAAGGACAAAATGGTGGCTGTTGAAGTATCGAATTTCGCGAAAAAACTGCTCATTATTCAACCGCAAAATAAATACTATTCGCGAAAACAAACAAGCCACGATTGGACACTAGATTTTTATACACATACAGAGTAAACATACAAAAGCGTAATCACTTCGGTGCGACGGTTCTCGAGGTATTTTGGTCACCGATATTAAAAATTTAATTATAAAAATAACGCGTTTAAAGCTTCAAACTAGGTTCATAACCAAATAGAAGAATGAAAATATCTAAATCGTTATAACTACGCCAATTTTCGTCGGACAGACGCGAAACCTTTCCACAATATTTTTTCAATGTATTTTAGAAAAACGTCGAACCTCAAAATTCGGTGCTTTCAAAATCTACAAGCAGGCATAATTCATTAAGTACTAGCAACGTCGGGACGTTACAGACTTACCTATTACCAGGCCAGGATGTCTAGCAAAAACCAATAGCAAGCCTGTTACGTGCTGCACTGGAAAATAGCACCTCTACCAATGAGCTAAAATTATTAAGAACATTCCGATTGATCGACACATTCCTTGGGGAGTATGTTCCATCCTAACGTGGAAGTATGCGATAGCTCATTCGTTTGTTTTCCGAGAGATTGAAACATTCAGGTGCCTTAGTCCTATCGAACGAGCTGAATATTTACATAACACGAACAATAAAGGCAATGTCTCGTTCACGATAAGTTTCGCCAATGACTCATTGCCATTCTGGGGTTTTCCTGGTAAAACGGGAAAATCGTGCGAGTCAGTGCCTACCACCGGGCCTTACTCGACCGCACCCCCCTCCCCTCCCTCACCCTGACTCGAGGCAACATGGTGCACCCTTCGAAGGGGGTTGATTGTCTGTGACCGACCAATTAGAACGCGTCAAGTCACCTACGCGTGGTGGGGAAATCACCAATCGACTTGGAACTATGACTTCTTGAAGAACATGCAAACGGGTTCGAATCAGTTCAAGTCTGCTGCAGTCTCGCACAGTCTACTATTCTCTTCTGACGTTTATCGCCGGTCGCTTATAGTCCATTATCGGTCGCCTAACAAGGCCCAACAGGCACTTAACTTTTCCACCGACTGTAAGTCACTTCAGAGCAAGCATCGTCGAGAGGAAATAAAATCCTTTTTCATCACTCACTTACGTCGCTTTAGTTAGCCGCGTGGCGTGCCATCCACGTCGTCGTGTTACGCGTATTTGGATTTGCAATTCGACAGATTCCGTTGTCTCGCCGCGCAACCGTACATAGGTGAAAAGCGTACACGCCGAGCACCTAACGTTTATTGCCTCTTGCATCCTAGAATCAGTGCAGTGTCATTTGAGTGATCACGTTTCTCTTATAAAGTGGTAACTTCGCCTCCGATGGGAACAAGGGGGATTCGCACCATGACACCCGAAACGAATACGCGGATCAACATTCTGTACAAGCAGAGGAACTCGTTGAAAATGCGTTTGACGTTGTTCGAAAACTTCTTGAAAAGGCATGAAGAATCTTCCGACGCGCCGGACCTACATGAAAAGCTCGAGTGGCTCGAGACAACTCACTCCAAATTCGAGGACGTCCAAGCCGAATTGGAAGTCCTGGAAGAGGAGGAGAGCAGGCACTACGACGAGAGATACTCGTTCGAGGAACGTTACCTGAACATCGTCACCGCTGCAAACAGGGCCAAACCGGATGCCTCTAACACTTCCTGCAAAAATTGTAAGGCTGCAACCTTGCGGATGATCCTGCCACCGATCAATCTGCCCCGCTTTGACGGCAAATACGAAAAATGGCTGTGGTTCAAGAGCGACTTCGCCACGCTGATTGGCAATGAGGCGACGCTGTCAAACGTTCACAAACTGTGCTACCTGAAGCAGTCGCTCTCCGGCAGAGCAGAGAGCGTGATTGCCGGGATAAGGATCACAGACGAAAACTACGCGATAGCATGGCAGTTGCTCGAGGATGTGTACGGTAATGAAAGGTTTCTAGTTCTGAGACACAGCAATCTACTGCTGTCAACGCCTATCGTGGAGACGGAGTCTGCTGACAGTTTACAAGAGTTCGTGAACCACGTCCGATGGCACGTACGCTCCCTGGAGTTGCTCAACGAACCAGTGACTACATGGGACGTGTTTCTTCTCGGACTTCTCCTATCCAAGCTGCCGATGGACACGCGAGTTGATTTTGAAAACGCCAGCAAGGACGACGAGGAACCTGCTATCGAGGATCTGATGAAGTTTCTGACCAACCGTGCGCAGTCTCTGGAGCTTTACAGGGACGTGCACGAAGTGTCACGGCCAGCGCCTTCGAAGACCTCGAACAAGTGTAATCGGAACAAACGAATCTCGAGGAGGATGCCCGATCAACCCAGCCGTTCGTACCCCGTTGGAACAACGCCCATTTGTGTCATCTGCAACGATTCCGCGCACGCCATCTATCGTTGCGAACAGTTTCGCGGACTATCAGCGCACGACAGGACGCGCGCAGTGGAAGAGGAAGATCTGTGCATGAATTGCCTGAAGCCGGGGCATGCTGTACAGAATTGCAGGTCTTCCGGCTGCAAAATCTGCGGTGCGTTGCACAACACGCTTCTTCACCAGACGAGAAGCGCCGAAAGATCATCGCAGCCATCCAGGTAGAGGCAAACTGGGACGCCTGAGAATCCAGCGAACTCGGTGTGACGACCATGATTGAACTGATAACTACGGGTACTCAAGGCGAAATAACATCTCCGCTAATCAGATATGCGATGGGGGACTATTGGATGCATGCTATACGACAAACCAGTGGCGGCTCGAGTCAAGTGGAGGAACCAAACGGGAAAGATTCTGGTGGCTCTCAAGCTCAAGTTAAAAATAGAAGTTGCAAGGAAACTCTCATAAACTTATTTACAAGCAAGAAACGCAATGAAAATTTTCGTATAGTTACACATTAAATAAATTTGTTTTCAAAATATTCTTGCATGAATTTTCGTCTTGCTTTATTTCTGGCAAAATTTCGTCAATGCTGTAGGCTCACCACAGACGCTTGTGGATTTAATAATGTTGCCGTTAGCCCATTGTAATTAAG
The DNA here is from genome assembly GCA_948146005.1 of Nomada fucata. Classification (NCBI taxonomy): domain Eukaryota; kingdom Metazoa; phylum Arthropoda; class Insecta; order Hymenoptera; family Apidae; genus Nomada; species Nomada fucata. The sequence continues at coordinate 16,096,088 of OX411275.1, forward strand.
TAATGAAACCAGTTTATTCCTTAACGCAGTAGCCTATAACGTTCGCGGTATTAAAAATAAGCATAGTTCGCGATTGAAAATAGGTAAAATTGTTTGAATTTTTTGTAAATAAATTTATGCGACGAAACTCGGGGCTCCGTGCAGCCGCTTATTCGGCTTACCGTTAAACCCGCCACTGCGCCAATCTTATTCCCTGAGAAGTTAGGAGCCAGACTTGGGGTGAAACAATGCTCCGTGTCCATGGGATCATCAAATTAAATGACAATGATAAGCAAGGTATCTATGAGACACAGGGGATGAAGGACGACACTGGGTTTTCTAAGCGTACGCGACATTGCTTGGTCAAGTCATTATCACTGCCAAGCTGATCATGCAGAAACTGGTGGTAAGTCAAGTTAGACCAGGATGAATCCGTGTCCCCCGGCACGCCATGGATCATCTCCTTCTCGCAGTTCAATCTTCCGAATGATCTGGCCTCTGAACGCCAAGTGAGTTTTCCACGCGCAGTCAACATCCAACTGCACGGGTTCTGCGATGCGAGTCAGCAAGATTACGGAGCCTGTATCTATCTGCGCTCAAGAACCAGCAACGAACAGACTCTCAACGTTGCTGTGCGCTAAATCCAGGAGTCTGCTCACTGAGATCGGTAGCAGTATCGAGAGCTATTGGCGAATGTCTGCAACCACGTCCAGCGGTCCATTCATCTGAATATCGACGTAGCTCCCTCTCTCTCTATTACGCGGTGTAGCGGTACAGGTGCGAAAGGTGTAAACCGGCTACCTAACCTCGCGACCAGAACTGTGCGGTAACGATTTCCTAAAAATATGTGAATAAATACGCATCATTCTAACAGAACGGCCAAGCGAACTATTTAATTAACACCTTGTCATCTTGTCCACACAAAAATAACACCATTGCGATCGTGATATAAAACCCGAGCAAGAAACGCCTCAAGGGAGAAAACTCATTTAACTGGTCCAAAACATCGAATTCTTTTTTCTATCTATACCTAATTATGCATTTAAAAAAATGGTTGAACATACTTTTTTCATCTGTTCGACAAATTGAAAAATAAATCAATTTTTTGTTTAAAACTCTATATTTTTTATCAGCCTCGCGAAATGTTTTGCAAATTTAAATTAACTAGAGCCCGATTCCATGAACAAAATGCAAATACGTGATTTTTTGTCCTTAGTCAATTCTACGAAGCTGTACACTGCACGAAGTGGAACAACTTTTCCGTTAAAGCGGCCAAGCTAACTGAAGATATTTTTAAACTAAATTCTTTTCTTAATACAAAAATTTTTTTGATATCATCTTAAATGTTAAATGAAGTACTAAACAAAATTTCGAGTAGATTACTTTAAAAAAATGATAAAGAAACACCTCAGTTTAAGCGCGTTACATGAGTTTCCCCCCCTTAACAGGTTTACTGTGCACGCAAAGTTACGTCGATAATGCAAAAGAAAATTCGGTCGCATGCTATTACGTTTCCAAAATACACAAGCTTGAACGCTTTTTACGGGTGCACGCACTTCTGGCTGACTCTCGGCTGGTCCGATTTCATTATATGCGAAATATATTAATCATGTTGAGCCGTATGAACGTGGCACATGGCACGAAAAGATCAATACCAGCGGAGATAGGAGTAAAGTTGCTGTTTACGGGAAATATTTTGGAACGAATGCAGTCAATTTTGAGTCGGCATCGATTCGCGATAATTTCAATTAATACATTGAACTTGCATTCAATTCTCACAAATAGAAATGTGTTTTCTACGTTGCTAGTTGGAGAAGCCATTGCGATTCAGATGATTTATTATTGTTACGTATCGCGGCATACAATTGTGCATACATCTCCGCGTACACAAGAGAGGGCGAAACAAAAGTTTAGGATGGCACAGGTGATGCGCATTCGCCCGTACCAATAAAGTTCATGTGATAATCTTTACCGTGTCCGTGAACCGCTTCCAAATAAATTCAGATTGCCTGTTCTACACAATGTCTGTCTAAATCTACAGCCGAAAGGGATACGATGCCCTAAATCTTGTTGGCACGACGCGCTGGATGAATTTTAAAGGGAGTTTTCTATCAGGAATTCTCATCGCCCAGCTTGAAGGCGACAAGTTTTACGATATCGTAGATTACGTTCTGATTTGATTTCGCGAAAGTGATACTTTTTTCTGCACAGTAGCGTAGCCGGAAATAATTGTTTCTACCAAAGAATTTACACCGGTGTGCCATCCGATATAAGAATCAAATGAAGTCGATACTTGCAGGTATTTCTGACGAAACAGCTCGCAACATTTTATTTGGCCCTCCGCCGTATAGAGGTGGCTTTGACATAAGGTATTCTTGTTTCGGTGCATTGTATAATGTACTGCCATTATTCACGATAAACTCAAGTAACTTATGCAACAACCAGTTTTATTTGCGTGCAATTTTTTCTTAACGTCTATTATTCGCTGCACGATATCCAATGGGGACTTTGAATAAGTGATGTGCAGGCTAAGCTATAACGAAGACACACAAATATTGATATATTATATTAGCGACGTCGAGAATTGATATTTAATTTCAAGGTTTGCATATGCAACAACGATTGGACGTTTGATCGACATGTTTGCCCCGTCACCTTTAGAATTATTTAAAGGTGCTTGCAATTTTATGGTTTCAATATATTCAATGTATCCCTTATGCAGAGCCAAGTTTGTGGTGCTCAATACATTTATTTTGCGGACTGAACTTTTTGATATTTCTTCGTAGCTATCTTTAAATTTAGGAAGTAGTTGCTAGTAGATGAAAATGTACCGCAACTATACATGCAGTGAACCCTTCAATAAATTTAACATTAGATAATTAATGGAATTCGAAAAGCTTTTAAACTAATAGCTTCCTTTTGAAGAAAAGCAATTAATTGATGGGATATAATATCACGTAATTGCATAAGTAATGCTATTTGTCGTAAGTAGCTTATCAGCGTTTCAGTTATTTTCGACCTTCTATCTTGAAATATTTACAAGCTTTAAAAAGAAAATATTGAGTTAGCGTTTTACTCAGGTACTGTACCATTTATTTTTTGGTTGCGATCCGAATGGGTAAAGAATTGATTGCGCTCAGTCTGTAGAATACAGTAAATCGGGTAAAAGAGATATCAGACATGCATGTTGTCAATAATGTCAAGAACCTTGAAATATTGACAATATACTTCAACTGTTTGAGTGAGGTCTCCTTAATAACTCTCAATTATATTTATCTATTTCATTTTTCACTGTTTGCTACCAAGGCATTGTATATATCTGCTATTGCAGTCCTTGACACACTAAATGGATTATCTATATCTCAGAATGAGTTACTTTTTCGATGACGTACAAGCCTGTTGCGTCGGATTAACATTACAGCCCTCTGTCCAAGCAAAAATTACTGCACGCAAGTACTTCTAAAACTGATGATGGATTCAACCTAAACGGACTCGCCAAATAGCGGAGATGCTACAGAACTTATAAAAGCTTCAATCTAAGCTACGTACATGTACAGGGAATCCTATTTCGAAGTTTCAAACTTAAATAATCTCAAGGGGGACGTAATTTGATGTAAATAGTCTAGAGTCTAGAGAATATATTATAAACGTCAACGTTATTCTTTTTAATTTTAATTCCTATATTACGATATAGTACTCAATTTCAGTATAGCTACAAATGGATTAATATTTCTTTACAGGAAGTAATGGGCTACATCGATTCGAGGTTTAACAAATATATGTCTTAAAAACAAATTAAGTTGTCCTTCGTATATGTATAGTCTGCACCTCCACGAAAAAAACACTATCAACATGAAATTATACCCCCCTTGAAAGCATTTAACTTTTGCTCGAAACATTCTCCGTTATCGTGAATAATTTTGTGAGACATTCTGGGGAGCCGACTAAACTGGTCCACGCCGAATACGTGCGTACAGTGTGTACTTAGGGGAGTACAGTAAGAGGGCACATTATTGACGTCCTTTCGTGCATCAGCAAACTAAACCTAGTACCAAAACTAACCACCTTTCTCGTTAAATAACAACAGAACCGACCCCAAATACTGCATCACGGCAACTTCTTTGGCTATCCAATAATTGCGTCTTTGTTTCTTCCACGAGCCAGTCAGAAATTTCATTACAACGCTCGAAACTTACGTAGAGCGATTATCACGGATGATGCACTTGTCGATACGGTAGGTTGCAGGGTCGATAGCAGACGCGGACAACGACGATCCTCTCTTGGCGATCAGTCACGCGTCATCATTTAATTTATCCCTGTATATCGAGTGTGTAGGCCTTGCTCCATGTCGGTCATTCTGTCTCGCGCGTGACTCGGTGAAAGCTCGAGTGCTTTGAAGTCGTCAAAGGAAGGTCGATCCTCGCCGATACTCGCCGATATGCCTGTAAAACAAGAAGCAACCGAATTGGACTCGCTGCCACTCAATATGTCTCCGAGTTCACTGATCTTCGGTACGGTTCAACCCCACTTACTTCTCGTGGGACATCAAGTAATAGTCGGTGGGACGGTAATGAAAAGTATTCTGTCAGAAATAACTGTTGGACTTCTATTTACAATTCGACGATCGATTTATCGCCGTATTAAGTATGCATCATGGAAGGTTGCTATTCTTATACAGGTCACGATTTTGTTCAATTAAAACATGATCCGGGATACCTTAGCTTTCCCTACAGCGTATGAGCATCTTAGTTAACAGGTGGATTAAGCCGTTCGTATTCTGAAAATCGGAGTTTCGCGTTATACTTGTGCGCAATACATTATACTTCTCTTTCTCTATTAAACGTAAACGAAAACATACGCAAGTTACATTGGCAGAGAAAAATTTCCCCTCTAAGATGGACAAAAGGGCAAAGCAATCAAACGCAACGCGTACTTGTGGTATTATGAAATGCCACGAAAACTGCGGCACAAGGGAACAATACTGGAGAACAATTTTGCTGCAATCGAGACGTTGCAAAAAAGGGCAGAATAAGAGAGAATAAGATTGGGGGCGGTTCGACTCACACGCCGTGCCACTTACGCGACACAAATCCACGACACCAGTCGAGGGTCAACGCGGAACGGACAAAACCGAGCGGCTTCCTGCTTTCACCAAATATTCCGCCTACAATGCTTTATACATGACTTAACCAGCTTCCATTTCACCGCCACGGGTCTGGTGCCCGCATGAACGGCAAGCGCTTCTAAAAATCATGCGACCAGAAAGCGCATATCGAATGAAACAGAAATACTACGGCGTTTACGCTGTGCTGATAAATTTTTTATGAAAGTTATTCCGTACGCTCCGCCACGCGAGAGATGCGGCAACAATAGCGAACAACCTACCACCGCGCCTAACCAACCGCCCGGCCAGCTTTATTTGGAAACTTTCGGTCGGCGTGGCGTGTAATGCAGCCGACCTGCGAGGCCGACCTGCGGGCGGACAGAAAAAGGAAAAACTTTTTTCCCCCCTCGAATTTTATTTACATGAAGCAGATAAGCAGGATACCACGAATACCACTCTAAAAGTTAGACTCGACTGCCGAATTCTATGACGAGGACCCGATCGATGATTCTAACGACGCGATTCCGCGTCGCTGGTTACCTTCCACACTTTCGCGATTTTCACGTTCAAATGGATTACAGGTCTAGTGGTCGGGGGGGTGGTTGCGGAGGGGTCGTAACGGCAAGGGGCGCGGCAGCTCGACCTGTTTCCATCCCAAGGATTTTTGAATTTCATATTCTGCGGAGCACGCGTCGTGCCGGTGTCCTTTTCCGTCGCGTATGCAATTCAGAATCACGAACCGGCGCTATATTATGCGTAGTTCATACCGCGACGTAGCGTATCATTGTTCCGGGAAACAGAGGAATTCCATTACCGGTTGGCAACTGAACTCTCTGTCGAGGCTGCGTTTTAGTTGCGGTCGACGAAGCGGGTCCTCGTGCCCTCGCTCGCGCAACTGCACCCCCCTCGGCCGTTCCCGCTGCACCCTTTCATCTCCGCTCTGTCTGTCTGTCAGTGGCGTTGTCCTGAAGGGTATGGAGGACCGGCAATCTCCGTCAAATGTTTCTCTGTGTTAAATGTGAAGCCACCGGTGCCCGGCCCCCCGAGCGTGACAAACTACGGTCCGTGTTTCGCGCGATTGCCACGGCGAAAATAACGGAGGAGCGAAAGAATGGGGGAGCCCGGGGGGAGCAACGAGGGGGCGAAATGAAAAATTTGACGAAATTTTTGTATCCGCCTGTGTCCTGTCGGGACATTGCGCCGCGCGTAGCGCGTCGCGCGATCGCGACACGCTTCTGTTACACGCCGTGCGCAATCTCGGGGACTAATCAAACGCGGGGGAAATATATGAGGGCCGGTAGGATTGAAATACAGTTCCGTAATTGTAATGAAGGTGGAGAATAATTACTCGAAGGGGGGCTGTGAGAAATAGTTATTCTCGTTACAACGTATTTGTAGAAATTCTTGCGGAGTGAAAGAAGTGACCGGATACTTTTGTGATGCACGCTTGCGACGATTGTGACGCGGACAGCTCGAGAAAACGCGATTTTTCACATGCCACTTTGAGAATAATACGGAGACTGTGGATAGTAGAGAGCAAATATGTAGCTCTTACTGATACACGCGACGCTGCCCTGTACTTTATGAATGCGTGTGATTATTTGCGCCCTGGCCGTCGATGTAAGAAGGTTCTTATTGAAAATGAGAAGTGTATTCTCATCAGAAATGGCAATGGTACCCCCAGAACCCCAAAAGACGTTCCCATCGGAGCTTGCCGTCAGGATCCCATGAATTCGAGGAAAGAAAAAAATACATTTTGCATGGTTAGTCTGTTCTTGTATCTCGTCTGTGATATAACCACGGTTATCGTGTACCGCAATTAACACCTTCGCATCGCAGGACTAGATACCTTGCAACGCAATGTCTTTCATGCGATGCTACGCACGAAATATCTCGCGACGCAAAATCGTTCACGCGACGCTGTGCACGCTGTGTTGCTTCGAAAGACATTGCGGTGCAAGATATCTCGTCCTCCGAAGCGAAGTGGTTAATTTTGCGGCCCACGTAAAGTAGTATATTTCAACTGTCACTGCGAGCCAAAGGCTCCTCACCACTGCTCTAAGGGCTTACAATTGGACTCTGGTCTTTATCATCCTACGTATCGATTATCGTACATCGTAACCGTTAAGAATATACTATAAAAAATGTGTTACATTTTTTAATTTATTCGGAACGCCTTGGGTAGCAGTCGCCCTTGAATTTTAGGCCATTCCTTAAACTTGACAAGAAACTGTGCTAAGTTTGAATACAGTTGAACTGTATTTACATAAGTCCGCGTAGCCTCTATTAATCATAATCCTTTTAACCTGTGCGTTCACTTATTTTTGCCTCTCGACAAATGGCTGATTATTTCCTTAAATGTGGACTGCGCACATAAAACTGTAAATATTAGTTTACATTTTTTCCTGAATAATCAATGTATCACAAGGATATAGAATACAGAAAAGTTAAGTTCAGAACAATATTTTAAAGTTGATTAAATGTCATTCAAATCTATTCTCTCTGCCTGGCCGCTTATTCTTGTCCAGGAATGTATGTGAACACGTCTGCTGTGCCTAAAATATTCGCGCAGCGATAAAGAAAATCGATCCGCTGAAAAAGGTCGGCAATTAATATCCATACCAGTTCCTTCAAAAATAATTCGTTGCTTTCAAAAACCTCGCTTCCATTTTCCATGCGGTTCCAACCGTCTCCCCATAATTCAGCCAGAAAAGAATCTCTCGCGCAGAATAATTCACTTCCTGGAGCATTCTCGCTACGAAACTCCGAGAAATAACCGGCTTTCTTCAGGCCGATATTTTTCGTGCTCCCCCCTTTATATCAGATCGCCTCCGCGATTCGGTCCCCCTCGACTTTAATAACATCCTGCCCTATCGCCCCGTCCTCGATGCGTTCGCTTTCGCGCGGAATGCAAATGAACCGGCATCCAGGTGCTCCATATTCTACTAGCAACCACCATGGACGTCAAGAGTCGCCAAGAGCGTTCGCAACGCGACAGGGCGAACCGCAAGCCTGCTAACATCATTGCTAACGTTCCTCTAGGTTGCTCGCTACCCTCCCGTGAAATAATGGGAACTTCAGCTTCCAACCACATTGCCGTCTAACTTATGCTTGCTCGTTGCTTCGAGGCGTGTATAAATTTCGATGGTAATAACTTCGCGCTTCCGCGGAATTTTTAGCCACCAGACTTTCGAAAGACGTACGCGACTTGTTGCTGCGACCATCCCCGAATGGATGTGCAGGCACATGTGTATGTGCTTACGTGTATACGTATGTGTGCAGGTATGAGCAACGAAGGAAACATTTCAATATGTTTTATGCCACGAGTTCTGTGAAATTGGATTTTCAATGTGAATGCGCGAACGACGATTGTTCCAAAGGAATGAATTTAAGTTACGAAGGTCTCTGTTCATTACTGAGCGACTTTTCTTTTTCATGTTTCATGTTCATTGTTTGGGAGAATTTTTGGGCCGCTGATGGAGCACGATTATACGTGTGGCCGTTTCGATTGAACTATCGTCGAATTTTGCGCAAGTAGTCTGTATAATAACGAATTGTAAATATTTTGTGTCGAACTCGTTGGCTCCTTAGAAAATTGATTACGCGTTAAAAATGATTGTATAAGTATAATTAAACCGGATACACTTTATATTTAAAGTGTGTTTGATTGAATTACGTGTTGTAGTTCGCACAATGTGGTTAATATGGCATTCTATTCATTAGAATGTAACAGCGTTAATATACATATCAATATTGGTAATAAATTATACGCGGTCGTTAAAAAGAAAGTGCTAAACAAGAAACCGAGTGTTTTATTTAAAGTTTAAGGGGAACTATTATTACGTTATAACATTAGTTTAACATTATTATGATACGTACTTCGTTATCTTCCAAAATAATGCAGCAAGATTAAGTAACATATTATTTCTTCAGTTGTATTTTAACCATTCTGATAAAGAACTGTCTAAATATAAGCATTAGTAAATTCTATTTAACGGAGCTGTAATTTGCAAATCCACGGCAGATTCAACTACATTTCCTTCAAATATATAATTCAAGAAGAAATTGACTACTGCTTCTTGTTATTAAAAATTCGTAAACCGTTGAAAATTGTATAGGTTTCCATAAAACGTAAAGTATAAATTCGCCACAACACTACCTGGATATAAATGTATATATATACAAAAAATACAAATACAAATTCCAATAGCTGGTTCCACTCGCCGCCAAATCAATGCTTTTCGGCCGATGTTTGCCTATCGTTTCAGGCATTTTTCTGTAAGGATTAAACTTATTAATGCAAGCCCAATACTCGCTATTTGTACCCATATTTTGAAAACTAGTGAAACGAATTCAACCATTAAACCGGTATAAATACATCACCTTTCATCTTTCGCACTCATTGTAGTTGATTCAATCGCGATCCACAATGAAAGTGTTAAGTTGAAATTCACCATATATATTATACGAAGAAGTGAGAAGAGAAAGCTCGTTCATAATCATTATCGAACATGTCACGTAACAATTGCAATGTTTAAAGTTGCAGTTACCTCTGTAATTTTATTCGCAACAATGATATAGCATCCAAGTCCAGTACTTGCTGCTCAATTCACAACCTGTTGCATAGCAAGGCTAATATGACATTTCTGATGCTATAAATTCGAAGCGACGGTATTAGATAACAAATTTACAAGTATGTTATCTTTAATCTTGTTATGTCGATCTTTATTATACAAATTTCTTATGAACGGTCTCCTTTTATTCAGGTCTTTCTTTATAATCCAAACCGTTCGAATTATTTGAGATTATCTCAAGGTCAACGTTAATCTGTATTTTTAATTGCACAATCAATAACATTATATGTGTACATGTATAATACATGTGGCGCACAATTCAAACATTCTTCCGGTTTCTTTTTAACGAAACTTCGGTCTAAATGATGTAGGACAGTTGTATACCGATACCAATTTTCAAATGCTACATTATAAATTGAGTGTTATTATTCAAAATAAACAATAGTCCACGGTACAAAACATGAAGTACATTAACAATGTAACAAAAAATTTGACACATTGTATTTTTTATATAGGGTAGTGTAAAATCACTTTAATTCGAATTCTCGTGAAAAAAATGGCTTTATGAAGAAACATTTTCACGCTGATTTATAGGACTCGACAAAACAGAATAACTTTTACATGCTCCATTTTTCGATATCCTTTATCGTTTACGGTTTATAGCCATGAAATGGAATCTGGGACAAGTGTTAAAAGTTGCCTCTCAAAATAAGTCTCAAAATGTTCCGGCTCGTAAGTGTAAGAAAAGCATTGAAAAACGGAAGAATAGAAACTCGAAAAAAATATAACGATCTAGCAAAGTTCATCGACGTTCTGCGTATTTTGCATTTACCTTTACGATTGCCTCTAATTACATTTACTCAACCGATCCATGTCAAAATGCGCAACATTCGCGCGCGAAATTCGCCGGTTCGAATGAACTTCAATTAGCCACCTTTTGACGGAAAAACCTGCAGTAAAAGCGATCGCAGTTTCTGTCCCTGTCTAGCTTCACGCTCGGCCAAACACGATTGCACGTTCCATTCACTCGGTCCATTCATTTACAAAGGTTCAACTAAATTGTTGTTTTCGATAACGCAATCTGTCGTTGCGGAATTTAGGCAATAAATGCGAAATAAGGATCGGTATTCCATCGTGAAACGTAATGTGTGTCAACGAGAAAAGGACAGTTTCATCACGACATCAGTAATTAGTTAAATGTCATTTTAATACAGTCCCGAATAATTTTGAATAGAGTTGCTTGCTGATTTAATCGTTTCGAGAGATAATTCCTTATTTGCAGCATTATTGTGGCCAAGTATTAAATAATTGATTAGTTTGCTTTCCTTTAATGTAGATATTCATTTGTTGCGAAGTATAGATTTTGGTACCATTTAGATAGTATACGTCAGACAGATTAAAAACACGAAAGTCGTTGAATGATCATTTAATAGAGATATGCAATTGTCATTCTGTCTTATTAAAAGTCCTCATAAATTGCTACAGCGATAGCTATGCATTAATAATTCTAACGCAAAAAATCTGAAACAAGTCAGTTTGACTTGCTTGGTGATTCCAATGTTAATAAAAAGAAAGAAATTATACACATACGAAAAATGTTAAATGATTCAAGACGTAAATTAGTATTGCTCCTCGCTTACAGTAGCATGCAACATAGAATGAAAACTACTGCTCGCATACCACATGGTTCATCGTTCCTGTCAAATGAACATTTCCCTTGTTATTCCCCTGTGATATATTTATATTATAGATGTACATTAGCACCAATAAGCAAACACATATGTATACATACATCCGGTGTAACATTTCCTCTTCTATAAAATGAGATATTTTCTCAGTATTTACTTTATTTTCATTATAACATCAAGCTGAATATTATTTATGTTTACTGCGTTACTACGGTACTAGTATCGATTAATACTGTAAATGTCGCCGTCTTATACGTAGGTATGTAACGCATAACAGGATAAAGCATCGCACTATGTAATAGATAGTAGTAACGTAAAGAGTGAATTAAAAAATCATTTATAACATGCAGATTATTAGAGCAAAGAAAAATGAAGAACGATATTGTTCCATTCAAACTGTTGTCGTGTTTCCTTATCAATTCGAGGTCGAACAACTGTGTTGTATTGAATGAGAAATGGTTGATGAGTTCACGAACATCCCGATTCTCCAATTAAGCGAGAAACCTCGCTCCTTATAGTGAAATTAATCATAAGCTGTATGAAAGTTTAAATATGGTTTCTCCAGTGCCACCTGCTTCGATCCTTCTCGCTACTCTTTTCGAAGTATCGTTTCGTTCGAAATATACGAATATATTTAATTAAGATAGCAACTTGTGAAATATAAATTCCTATCTTCCACGTGATTAAATACTTGTGTAATACAACGACATAACCGGAACATAAAACGTGTTCGTCCCCGGTTAGCAATAAGCGGGATCCGTCTCACTTTCGTGACAAAAACAGAATTTCTCGCAGAATAGAAATCGTGTTGTCGCTTATGAGATGAGTCAACAAGTCTCTACAATGCGCGCACGCTTCGTTCGCTTACAGCATTTTTTTATTCGAAAGCTGAAGCAGGGAAAAAGCACAGATATTGGTCGTTTCTTCGTATATTGGCTGGCGCCGGAGGGCACTCGAAAAGCTTCCAGTATCGTTGGCATGGGTGTCCTCCTATTCCCCGGGAGATGGCTACGAACAGCGACGTAACTCTTGTTTCGCTGTGGCAAATATTTAATTCCGTAGCCCTGGAAAAACAGGATATTGCCAATGTCGCCTGCGACCTGACGCAGCCTCGGTTTTCTCGACCATTCTTCCTCCTTCAGCAACCTCTATGACCAGCATCGAGACCCTCCAGGCGACATGGATGCTCGACCCACCGTTGGGAAATCTTATTTCGACGAAGAACTAATTTGATGTATTTCATTGGTAGCCCCATGGCTATAAAAAATACGAACGTGGCATTCATTTCCCCCAAACAGCATTTGCTGTATTTTTACGCAAATGAACCTCGCCTTTAAGGCGTCGTGATTTATTACGAGGATACCGTTTGTTCTCAGCAGCCTAATATTTAATGGCTCGTGTACTAGAAATTTTCAATTTACGTTTATTATACTATACACCAGTTTGAAACGTGAACGTCTCACTATCGCTTTCGTTTTTTTCTATTAACATCGATTCAAATATGCTTTTCATTGTCTAAAGTCTAAAATGTTTCAGCTGTTAAACATTTCATTGCCTTCTACTGAACTGCCATCAAGCATATATATAATCGCAAATATACGCAGCCATCAAACTGTACATTGTTCTAATCACTTAGATTTTATGACCAGACCTTGTTCAAACTGTGAACTAGTCCCATAATTTTTGAACAGGTGCGTGCGTAATATAATGTTTAGTAATTTTCAGTGGTAATAATTACAGCTAATTTAAAAATAGACAAAACTTTTCTATCAATGAGTCCTTCGAGTCACTCTGAATCCGAGATTTATCATGCAAACCTTCATTTTGAACGTATAGTATTTGAGGAATGAAATTCAAAATAAATAACGGTGTCCATGATTTATGAATGATTAGAGCCGGCACTATTTAAAAGCAATAATAGATTTTATTTTCATTAACGTTCAACCTGTTCTAATTTTCGATGTTTTCCTCGTTTTACTTTCCCCAAAAAGCACTTATCTACCCTAATAGAAATCAACGATTCAAATATCGAAGCGCGACAAAGAGCTGATGGCTTGCCACATCACACGTGACACATCCACTACGGACACGTATACCGTCCAGCCGATATTGCGTGGTTTTAGGTGTTTAGCAATAAAGAGGCATGGTTTGTCTCTTACATACTCCGTAAACGCCTCCGGCACAAATTTACAACAGCTCTGGTAGGATGGTTGGTATGTCGAAAGTGTTTCGGCACTGTTTTGCACATATCGTGCACATACTCGCTCCGTAAAGTCTGCCTCGAGAAACAACATCAAGTAAGAAGGTTTTTCTTTGATAAGTGTATCACTACGCAGCCATCTATAAAATTATACAACCTGACCAACTTTGCCTATATAAATTTTTTTAAATGACCGACGTTTTATGTATTACAGCACGTGCGATATGCAGGTGTAGTGGCATTGCTGTGTTCGCCAATTCTATTTCAAATGTCTTAATATAGTGATAAGGTCTGCATTGAACCTGTATGTTTTTAATATTGCACATGCGTAGATCAGGAACCTTAAGATCGCTGCAGTTTGAATACAATTCTCCTGCAACGACAAGTTTACAACTAACATTATTTCGGCAAGGTCCATCAATTCTTCTAAGATACTATTTGGATTGCCTATTTCGGTAATCATCGTTATCCCCGTAACTATTTTTTTTATTGAAGTCGTACCAGCAGTAATCGATGGACATTCGATCGGTGATTTAAAATGATTGTGCAAGCACAAACTAATTGGTTTGAATAATTTTGTGAACCATACTGTTGCATCTTGCACACAAATAGCACACGAGGATTATCGTTCATTTATCTTCGTTAATTTATATGCTTCTAAAATTCTCTTTTTGTTGTGCCAGAATTGATGGCAAGAACATCTGAAGTCTAAAGAGTTCATCACTTTCTTCAACGCACGCACTTCCATTATGCACTATTGACAAGTTTCGTAGCGCTGAGTTTTGTAAAATTATCTTCTCCAAGCTGGCAAATTTAAGATACATATCGCCAATGTTATGCCACCGAGGGAAGTGAAAATAGTGAATTAAAAACCAGAAAACTTTTCAATTATTCTTAATGAAAAGTGTTTACACGGAAAGTAATCGAAATGTTATCGAAATCATTCGTACGAAAATTGCTTTCACCTTTCACCTGAAGCATGTGTACAGATATTTGCTCAAAGCAATATTTCGAATGCAGCCCAAACAGATTCAATTTTGCTCCACGGTAATTCTAAACCCCTTCCTTTCGTTTCCCAAACCTTGTACCCTCAACAACATTTTGCTTGTCGGTTCAATTTGTTTTTCCTTCATTTTGCCACGTTTTTCTGAGTTTCCCCACTTGCGTGCTCGCAACCTGACAAATGTCTGGAGACCTGTAGCAACGACGCAACGAGCTTTCGAAATATACGGGAGCTCTCTCCAAAAAGTTTCGTTACAGTTCGCGAACACGGTGCAACGGACCACACCACAAATATCCAACAGATAGAGGAGACCTTAGGAATGAACCGTGACACGATGCAGAATGGAGGCTGTAGCATCATCCAGCACTTTAAACGCCGGCTGCATTTTACGATCGGTCGATAGTAAAACACACGATATTGAGTGCGTTGGCTCAGTAATTTGGATCTTCCAACCGCACCAGGATTGTTCTTATCGGCTATTGAGTTTGGAATGTTTTATGGCCAATATGTGGTTACGTATGAAACGTAATAATTGGTAATGACTGTACGAAACAAATACGAGGTATACGGGGTCTGTCAGGAAACCATCCATTCTTGTACCGTAGCAAGAGAAAGGGTTAATCTTGTTCAATAACGTCGATGTCCCCTTCAACGTCCCCTTCAATTCTGTTACGTTGGCAAATCGACTGCAGCTTTCGAAGACGCACCCCCTCCCTCAGGAAACACGCTTCGGGCGCTAAGGAAGGGTGCGGCTACACCTTCGAAACACGCTGATTGACAATCAGAGGTTTTTCTTGATGTCCAATCAGCGTGCATAAAAAACGCTTCCCAGTCGACGTGACGAGAAACACTCGACAAGGAATCCGGCCTTAATTCAGTTTCCAAGGAGAACATATCCTACAAGTTTTAGCACTATTTTACCAATGAGAACACCTGTACGGCGTCGTAGTATCCGTTCTTAAGGGGGGTGTTAATGTTCACTAATAATTATTCCATTCAACCGTTCATCATATTTTATGCGTTTGTTGTATATATATATATATATATATATATATAAACAGTTAACCAGAGCATCGGCATCATCACTGACATCCTTCATTTAAATAAACGCCATTTGAATAATAATAAATGTATCTCGGTCTTTAAGAAATTATTGTGGATGTATAATAAACCAGAAAAAATTAACGTATCGTGTAAATAGGGTAAAACGGAAAGAAGGGTGAAAAAGGAAGAATTAAATGTTAAAGCAAACATTGTTCGTCTTATCGGTGAGATACGACCAGATTTATGTGCCAGTGTTACCAAACGCTATCGTGGTGGTCATTTCTATGGTATTGTATTTCATGTATAATGCCATCGAATTGTACTTTAAAATAACGGAGTTAGCACTAGATCATCTTCCGTATTTTTCGTTTTATTTCAATTCAAAGTACTATCGCTCTTGTTGAAAGACCCTACACTTTATTCACTCGGAAGAAAGCAAATGCAAGTTGTTTAATTTTTAGCTTTCTCAGTTTCCGAAACAATAATATTATGCTAACTCATTGTTAAGCATAGTATTTCACATAGTATTTCTATGTATGCAGAATGTGCTAGACAAAGTGTTAATAATTTCATGCATCAAAATTGCTCAATACTTTCCAAATCTCCATTCAAGATCTTTTTATTGGTACACCGACACACTTGTATCCCTTGCCCAGAAATATACATAAAACGATGCGAGGTACTCTCCAAAATAAATTACACTGCCTATTGCCCAGTTGTATTTGCTATATGACGTTCGAAAGTACCTAGACGCGTTGTATCAACTTTTATTTTCCTTTTTTGCCGCTTGTAGACCGACTTCTCATCCCCTCCGTCTTCTTAAAATATTCAAACGGAGTAGCGCGTTCCGCCAAAAAGCAAATTTCTCCCAGCGATATTTCCGTCGGCAACAAATGCAACCTTTATGATACGAGCTCACTCTGAACGGCAGCAAGGATTTAATCCTACGGTGCTGCGTAATGACGTTAGTTGGATTGCATAACGCTGCCGTGTTCGTAACCGTGTACCATAAATGCTAACGTTCATCATAACTATAATGGTATGTGTAAAACTCCTGTACAAGCGGGATTAATTAAGTTACGTTGTTTCCTTATTCTCATAATATCATTTACTCTAACTGGTGGGAATAAAAAATGTTACTTTGCGTATGAAATTCGCTCGAACGTTGGCAACATTGCGGTACTTGAATGCCACTTCAATGGGGACGATTGGAACGACTCCGCGGGAAGAGGCAATGGCATCGTAAACGAAATTGACATGAATCGTTAAAAAAATATGCTTATTTAAATGAAAGTAATTAATCAAAATTGATTCCAATAACGTCCAATGCCGCACGAGAATCTCCGTCCGAAGGAGCCCTTTAACTGAAGGCAAAACGTTTCATCAATTTGTTACGTTAAACGTAGAGCCTGCTTTACTACAGGAAAAATTTTATACAAAGTAATATAACATAACCAGCCTCGCGCCGATAAATTATACCTTATAAGTCTGTCCTCAGTAGTGCGTTCCTCCGCTTGTTTGCATCAATCACAGTGTCTCTGAAACACTAACCAGATACGATGTCAAAAGCCAGTAACAAGAGTTCCTCGTTACTTTGAGGGAACAAAAGCTCGCGAAAAACAGCGCGCTGCCTTACATTCGAGGGAGGCATCGAATAATCCATGGCACCATTCTAAAAACGCAGCGTATGTAAACATATGCATCCTCGATGCAGTAGTACAGACCGGTGAATAGAGGGACTTAGGAGTGGCCGCGTAAACAGAGCACACTGAGAAGCTAATTAGGAGAATTAACTTTGAATTGTCGGCGTAGAAAGGGAAGGTAATCCAGCTGCGTAGGCATATTCATGTATCGCTCAACGCAATGGAGACGTACCGCTGACTGCCTAGGAATCGTGGCGCAGCGAAAGGGAGTAAAACAAAGATAGACAGAGAGGAGAATGAAAGGGAGAGGACGAGGGAATGATGTTACCAGAGGTATATCGTGCTACCATGCAGTATGCTGCGTGTCTCGGGAAACACGTCGTGAATGTGACACACGGGGCTTTCGAGCCACCTAAGGCAACAAGCTCGCTTGCATACTAATAAGCTTGTGGATGGCTGAATACCCAGCTTTAGTTTGGCCATAATGGCAAGTCCATTTCGGGGGTGCGCCCCAACCGTGAAACAACCCCGCGATTCCCTTTCTCCTAAACTTTCCTTTGGCCTGAACCGGTGTCGCTTTCGTGATGCTTTTAGCCACCAAACGTTTTAACGATACATGTATGTATGTATTGCGCGCGTGTTACCATTTCCAACATCCATTCATTCTTTGAAACTGTTAAGAGGCTGCTCAAAGAACGAATATTCTTTTGGTTTCGAGCCGTCTGAAATATTGTGAGGTAGTATACGTAGATAAGTGTATCAATGGGGCTCGGAAACTGCTGTGCAACAGGTGCTCGATGAGCCATAACGTCACCATCTTTGCTAATATTCTGCTTAATCTGAGCCTATTCAGTGTTCGATTTTTTGTTCATCGTGAATGTTCACGGTACCTTCACGACAGTTTCAAAAATTAAGCCTTAACGTTGGATAAAATGGCAAATAAAAAATCGTAGGCGAATTTAGTGATGAGAGCAAGATACGCGGGCCCTCCCTTAGTCATGACAAATGTTAGTCAGAATGACAGAGTTTACCGTCCTAAGGGTCGGGGCACGACAAGGGTTAAGATCGTCCTCACCCCTCCAAATTCAGTATACAAGTATCATCGCAGGATGATCACCAGCACTCTTAGATTACCAAGTACATAACTCTATCGGTTGGCAGTTCGACCAGTACTTTCGTATCCCTAAAACCGCTACGGTCCGCAAAAGTTGTATCCGAGAGTTGAACGGGATTTAAAACCGTAAATACATTGTATCATAAAGTACAAACGGTCTCATCCTTCACCCTTGGAGTGGCCCTTCAATTTTGTGACGTTGTGTATTATACAGGATCAACAGATCTTTCATTTTAAACTACTTTAATGTTCCAGTGGTCTGTTTATTATTAAATGATTTTTCAGGTTTCAGATTTATGTTCCGAATAACTTTCAGTTCGTGACAAAACGTTATTCGACTCTGCTTTCATAAGAGGAAGTTGTTTATACAAGGTAGCTTACCTAACTTGACTACTTGAAATTACTCGTACACCGCGTACTATATGCCAAATTATTTCCAACAAATTGGTTATTTTTGGTTATTTTCGTTTTTTTTGTAAAAAAAAAGTACGAAAAACGCCTAAAATTTTATAAATAGAATATGCCACATTCCATCCGGTAATGCGAAGGAATATTGAATGCTGAGCAAATAACTATCAGGTATACGAGTTACAAAGTCAATAGTTACCGAAATATTATTGAAAAAATATTTATTAAAAGTGATGCTACAAATATTTCCCATTGCGCTGAATACAAATACCTAAGCTGCCAGTTTGCGCAAGTAGTAGACGTTGGAATATTTCTCCACTCGATTTAATTGATTTGATACCTACTCCAGAAAACGAAAGTAAAGAAATAGATTGCTGTGCCTTATGTCCCCCTTGATGCCATACGCCTTTCATCTGAAACCATTTTACATATATGTAGCAAATGATTGTTTGCCCACTTTAATATATTGCCAGAAATATTTATATCTTGCCTCCTCTACCTGACAGAATGGTTTATGTAATCACTCGAATCCTGTTATATTGCGTCTTAAAAAACTATTTTGCCCCTACATACATTTTTGATTATCGATTGGTTGTTAAACGAAATCCCTATTAAAGCACATAAATGATCTCAAACGTGAGATAAACTTTGAAAATTAGATGAAATATCTATTAAAGACGTAATCGAACCAATGCATGCACGATTTCATTAAACTTTATACATTATCAATATAGAAATTTCAAGATATCAGTCAAATCATTCATGACAAGACTATTCAAATCAGATATTTCTCACTTGGGATATCTCTGTACGTTTACCGTCAGTTCGTATGATCGCAATGCAATCCAGCTATGCCTTGTCCCCAAAAATCGCAGAGCAGTAAATTCTAGAGAGCTTAGGATCCTTTATTTATCGGTACTTACAGGGAACCCCGTTAACAATACCTTTTCGTTGAAATGCGTCGATTCCGCAGTCCCTCGGCAATCGATAGAAGTCTTTGTTATAAATTCAGCCGAGGCTATTCGATAATCTAGTATTTGAGCTAGATTCCACGAAATAGAACGATATTTCCTTTCGTGTCCAACCAGATGACATTCTGACGCGATATCTTCATTATGTTTATTTTTTTAAAAAGATCCTCTTCGCATAATCTAGGAAAACTAATATCTTGGCAAGCACTCGGATTGAGTGCACTGTAGTTCAGTCCAATTTTTAAGAGCTTCGTTAAATTCGTTAAATAGATACTGGTAGCATGATAATAATATAGCAAATTGTATGAGTATTTTGTAGTATTTGGTTTTAATTAGTCCTGGAAGCAATTGTGATGCTATTGATAATTTGAAACACACAATGGGATAACCTGGTTGAATGTCATATTTTAACATCTTACTGTATTCTTTCGTCATTCTATTTTCTATGTAGTTTCATTGTATAGAACATTGTATAGAACAAACATAACTCTCTTCTATACAAGGGATTCACCCGTCACATAATTAAGGCTACAGGGCAAATCTTAACAATACATGAAAAATGAGCGTATAAGGTACATAATAATAGCATGAAACACAGTGTCCAATTACAGTTCCAGAATCAATTCTAGCAACTATCCGAACGAAATAATCTACAAGCAATCTCTTGTTCACACTATAGCATGGCTTACATTTCAAATGGAGTTTTCCAATTAGTACGTTTATATTGAATTATCCGAGAAACTTGGATAATCGGTTGTCCTGTAATGAGATTGTACCGTCGAATTCACGTCAGCTATACTGTACATTGGATAGGGCAAGACCACAGTAATAATGGGGTGGTTCGATAGGTTTAAAAGCAACTGAGAAGCGAATTCGCGCACCGTGAATTGTCCACAGCAAACTGAAAGAGAACACGAGATTTGAAACAGCAAATCAAAGCCGAAGGCTTCCAGCAATATAAAATCAACGATAAGTTAAAGAATTGCACTGGATCGGTGACGTTCGCTACGAAAAACTATAATTTCATCATGTACAGAAAAGAATCATATAAGAATGTATTAAGAATGTTCCACTGCAAACGTTTTTGTCAGAAAATTCGAAGGTGTGTCAGGATAGATGGGGCGGATCTTATATCTAAAATTTTAGCTTCGGATTTTTTGTCAGTTTCCGACATATTAACGTAGACCTTTTAGCACTACATATTGAAAGCTGCGCGTACAAACGTTACTAACGCATTGAATGCTGTCTATCCAAATGTTACCAATACAACGGCGATTTCGACCTGAATATCTGTGGGGTGATGGGGTAAGCCTGGGTCAGAAATTAAAAGCAGCCTCCATGACGGGGCCGCAAATATTTACAGGTTTTTGGAACAACGTATAAATGCCAGACAGCAAAGGCGGTTGCGTTAGTAACACGTGGATAAGCATTCAATGTTTAGCAACGTATGTATATTCAGCTCCGTAAACTTCTTAATCAATGCACTATCTCTCCAACTACTTTATACTGCCTCTCAAACTATTCTCTTATACCTACCCAACTATTACACCATGCGCCCGCAACAGCCACTCTATATATTCTTTCACTCTTAGTCACTCTTTCGTTCCATCTCTCATACGCACTCACTCGCTTAGCATACACCCTCCAGCCATTCCTTGGCGATGCGACGATAGGTCAGATCCACTCGAATTCTTGGATCGCTGCACCCTCCGTCCATACGATTTTCTCAAGTACTCAGCTCCAAACACATATATTTCGCGCCTCGAAGTCACACGCTCCTTCTTCGGGACAAACGTTCGCTCGATCCACATTCGACGTTTCTACTATCACTCTTTATTCACGCCGTGCTTATCATACAAGTGCCTCGACAAACCTCGAGACAGTATCATAAACTAAAAAGACGCCAACAGACCTGGCGCTATCCGCTATCATAATCTAAAACGCCAACCAGTACCGCACTATAGTACTGAAAGCTTTGTATTAATATCTCGGTAGCTAACGAAAACCCGGAGAAAAATTTTAGATCCTAGATCCATCCCGTATCTCCAATCACCTCGCCAAATTTCGATCCCTTTCGGAGCGATACGCAGACATGTTAATTTGCAAGTGTCCCAATACTTTTCAACGAGAAACGTTCTCCATAGTTCATGTTGTAGTGATCGATAAGCGACAATTTACCCTTCCAGCGGGCGCTCAACATCAATTGCAGTCAGGAATCTCTACAATCGTTCGCTTGAATACCGGTGTTATTAGAAGTCAACGATGTCGGCGATGAAAAAGGAAGAAAGAGCCTCATCGGTGTGTGTGATTTATGTCCGTTTTAGTCGCTAACCAACTCTTCAGGGACCGCGTGGGCCAATATCGGGAAACGAGAGTATTGTTTACGCCATTCGACCCAAGGTGGTTGACTTCAACCCTCAAGAACTTACATAGATATATGTATATATGTATATAATGTATATACGTGTGTACATATAACATAATACATATCTATATACGTATACTCCCCGGTGGTATTCGCTTTTACGCACCCCTACGTGCGCCAAGCAACAATAGTGTTGGCTTGCGCAAGATGACGGTGGTGATGTTGGGATATATTTATTTTAGCAACACCGATACGTATAACATAGCGGGGTCAGTGCGCGTCAGCTCGCGGAACCTTTATCGGAAAAGAAACTCGTGGAATGGGATTATCGAGAACCTGGAAAATGTCCGGCTGCAGGCACAAAGTGGTTGGTCTATTGCTACGAAGTGCGGATTACGGTAAGATTCATGATGTAGCCTGACTCGCGATATTATTAAATTTCGTATATTCGCAAACGATAAGAGTGCATGTTCTTTTCTTTCCTTTTCATCGTATTGTTTATAGTATTGTTTATAGTTGATGCATATGAAAGTTAAATACGATTTATAGAATTCTTGTAATAATAATTAGCCGATCGAAGTCGTGAATGAAATTTCATTTTTATTATCAGATATATTATGATGCGAGTGAGAAACTGGTCATACGTAGGGAAAACTCGAAGAATGAAAGTGAAGGACAAGGTCGACTCAGCGGAAAAATAAGGAATAAGATGAAAGTGCTTTGCTCGGTCCTGGCTGCCACGTGTTGCAAAATATAATTGGGCGACTCGTCGACGAAAGCACGGCATGACCACAATTACTATGTTTTGGTAAAGTTAAATGGTTTGTTACTTCTGACTATCGTTTGCGAAACTCCTGATTTGACTACGGATTACCCAGAAACAAACACTTCGCACTAGGCAGATCACGTGCAGGAAAAAATATAATTATGAAAGGAATTATGGGAGATATCCATTTCACTTTTCAGTCGATGTCGATTAATATTCAACCTTCATTTTCCCCCTGAATTTTCCTTTAACGAGCAGCCAGATGAGCTGGCGTAGACCGGCTTTCATGAGTTCGCGTTATGTACTTTGCAATGGCTAATGACATACCGACTGGTCGCATTGCATTAAAATGCACATGAAGCCACACTGTAAGCGGCTTACAATCCGTGGAACGGCGCAGTCCATATTTAGTCAGTACTTAGTACCGTGTGACCGCGGCCTAATAAAGTCGAAACTGTAAGAGGATCATCGTTCAACCACAAAAGGGTTAATCTAAGCGTTCGTAATATCCCACCAGATTGAACAATATATTACGATGTTTGCGCTTCTCCCCCACAGAAGATTTCCTATATGGAAGTTGTCGCATTTATCGCATTTCGATGTTCTATTCTCCGTATTGTCAGCTGGTGGTCAAATTTACTGGCACTCAACTTCTGTACGCTATACTACATAATTGCTGGAAAATCGAAAAACTAAGATCCGCGTAGTAATCAATGAAAATTTATCTCGTTTCCGCAATGGACCAATTCCGGAACATCTTCTAATCTGTATGTCGAAGGAAACACTTGACGCATTACAATTAAAGTTTCCTATCAATTTCACAACAATTTGTAGCCCACTGTTGTTTCGTTAACAGGAAAGAACGCAAATGCGTCGCGACGTAATGAAAAATACGGCACAACGATGCTCACCTTGACAACGCAATTTTTCAAAAATAAAATAGCTAATTATCTGCTTTATATTTATGTAACTTTTATTTGCCGTTATGAACCTACTCGAAGTTTGAACGTATAAAGAAAGTGCCCGTTTCTCTGACGCGCCCTGTTCAACATATATTCGACGATGAACCCCTTCTTCGTCCCTGAATTTTGGAAAACGCAGACCCTGATAGAATTTTGCAATTACCAGCCGACTTACCCAACTTCACTTTTTTCCCCGGATGAAATATCCGATTATTACGTCGTTTTTTCATGTTTATTTCCATTTTATGGGAATCGAGCCGTCGAAACTCTCTGAATGGCATACGGACACTTTCTGCGCATAGCCGGGTGTACATTTAATCCCTCGAAACGACGCAATTTCGTTGTTCCACGAACCGCGGTTAAACCCGTTCGATGGTATATAGTATATATAAGAGTAAACCCTTCGATTCCATATAGGATTGAAGGATTCATCCTGAAATGTCGGAAAGGTAGTATCTACGGTCCATTGTCTCGACGAAAAAAGGTTGTATCGTACAGTGAACAATGCTGACAGATCGATCACTGGCCGCGGCTTATCTCCTTCGATTTTTGGCGTTCCTTTCACGAAACTAAGCTCTATCAATAAACTCTGACCGGGCCAGATGCATGGACGTTGAATTTCACCCTTCTTAGAAAGAAATAAAGTACCTTTGGCGAATAACATCAACATACATCCTAACGGACAGCGTGAAAATTCCTCTTTGACAGACATAACAGAACTGAAACGAGTCACTGGGTGTGTTAATCGAGCTTGGTATCATAACGGATGCTTCATGACGAAAAATTACAATGCTATTTCTTTTTCTGTTTGTTCCTTCTTCTTTAACAGGCTGCGCAATGATTGCTGCTGGACATTTAATTTTTGGTGATAGTTTCATTCATTTTTTGTATTCTCGATTTAGATTAATACTGTACATTCTGCGTTACTTTCTTCCGCTGCCTTGAAGATGGGAACAGAAAGGTAATTCGGGTTACAATGAACCAAGTACTTACCAATTGGTATCACGTAATTAAACATTTTCGCCTACAAAAGAACCATTCACGTAAGATTATACCATCCAAGAAACCAAGCAGGTTTCGTCTGACACATTTTTTTCTATCGCCAATAGCGACCGAATTATTCGGGTGGCCTGTTTTAAATGTCTCGCCCTGTATTATTCATATCGCATTATATTATAATAATTACTATGCAAACATCTATCTGTGAAGTGATACGCTTAAAGCGTCCGGAATTAAAGAATTAACGAATTGGGATTCCAGTAGACTGTGCGCAAGGAACACCTCTGGGTATGTTCGCGCCAGAGAACGATGTGTCAGAACACTTTACACAAGGCTCACGAGAAGGATTCTGTTTCAATTTTCGTTGGATCACGGAAATCGAATTTCCTATTACACGGTTGTCGCTTAAATCCCTGCCAGCTGTTCAAGAATACTTATGTCAATTCTATAAATGATAAGCTTATGCCCACGATAAGCTTCTACAGTGGTGGACATCTGAAATTGTTTCCCAGGCGATTTGTGACAACTGCCAAACCTCCGTTGACGGCAGTTGAAATAAAATAATATTCGAGGGACAGAGAACCGTGTCATTGTCCAATATCTGAGATGTTCAACTCGAATGAAGATCAATTCGGTGCTTCGATTGCGATGAAGCAAACGATCTAAGGTGTTTTGTACTAAATTCGATTTCCATTGTCGATTGCTTCAACGCACTGGAGGCTTCGAAATGATGGTGCAAAATTAACACGGCGCATTCGCATAGTCCAATTCAGTTCCGGATATATTCATAATGTTTCGCTGCATTCGTTGTTACTCCTTCCTCGTTTACTTTCCGCACACATCTCGTGCTGCGCCAAAAATGTTCGGATATTAAACCGAAATGCACGATTGAACTGCACTATTTGATTTCTACGTCCATTCGAGGGTCCGTAAATCGGCGCAGAGATGTTGAGATTACTATTACGAGACGGAGGGGCCGTGCTCGTACAAAATGCTTTTAAAAGGATGAAAGGGGTACGCTGTAGGTGGCGACCGAACGTCGGGGCTAGCCAGAAATTAATTAATCTGCCGTTCGAGTACAAAGAGATTACAGGTCAGATTCAAAACGTTCGTCCGCTTCGATAGAGGTTCGTTTCTCCCGTGCATAGTGCAATGTTCGATATTCCACTTTTATTACTTTTCTTCCTTTTTTTTTTTTGCGAGGTACCTGAAGTTTGTCACGAATATATTCTGTCAGACTAGGTTGAGGAAATGTTGTGATACAAAATTTTTTCATACGTCATTGGTTGAAACTTGTACGTGTATTAAAAGTGTAAAAGTGTAGAATTGGTCAGGGCGAGGGACAGATTATAATTTGGTTAGATTGAAAATTGATACAAATATGAAGAAGTGGAAAAGCATTTCACCTAGGAAAGTTATGACGCTGCCATGGAGATTGGAAATTGAATTTGACGACACGCCGAGCTGCAAATTGTATAGCCAATTATCTTTTTGCGTATGTTCGTAATTTGTACATTAACACGTTCGATGCCAGACCGATTTTCGGCAACTTTCGTTCACTTAAATTGTGCAGCCCTTTATGACGATAATTTGTTGAAACCAAAATGTGTACCCTTTCTGTACTGCATGTTAAACGTCATACGTTTTTCTCGATCATAATGATATTTGCAATTTAATGAATATTACACCGCATACATGTCAGAAACAAAAATGTTGGTCTTGACAGCATGACACGGAACGTGTTAAGTTATACTTTACCCTTTTTACATTTCAGTTTCTATATGATATTTGTTTGCGGCTGATTGAAATCCATATTTCCAGTTATGTAATAGTATTCCTTGTGCGAATAATTCTGGTAAATCGTTATCCAATAGGTTTGGGATTGCTAATTTATTACTGTGTATATAGATAATGACTTCATAAAATATCAATATACACAAGATACAATTTTCTTCTATTATTATGCGATGTTATTCAATGGGCTTTCATAGGAGTTTGCAGAATTGGAGAAACCTAATTTTATTAAGAAATTTGAATATTTTTGTATTAACGAAGCTCAGCCCATTATTCTTCTTTTGTAAAAAGTTTCGAACATGGAGAACAGTTAAAACTCCATTCGTTTCTTAAGAGACAAACAATTGTGTGCATAAGGTATGTCTTCTGCGACAAAATAGATAGCACGTACCTACTTTCTAAAAGATAAAAATAAAGCTGTGTAATAATATCATTCTGCGTTGTACTTGATTACCGTCACTGCTGCACTATCCATTTCCTTAAATATACATTCGCATATACAGGTACTACTTAATAAATTGTTTAAAGAGGATCCACTAAACGTACGTACATCCCTTCTACGATAGAAGTGATTTTCTGCTTTAGTCATACAAGTTTGTAATTCAATATTACGTTGATGCAATCTCGTCTTCAGTGACAACAAAAGGTATTCTAAATTGATGGATGTTACTAAATGTAACAATTCTGAAAATAGAACAAATTGAAGGCATCAGCTCTTCAGGCAATTTGAGATCAAACTGCAAAGCTGTAACGTCGTTTAGACAAACATTTGTAGCGCAAATCTAAATTTGTGGAAATCGAAAAACGCTTCACCTGGAATACATTTTGCAGACACTGAAGAACAGATTGCAATGATATAAACTCGATTTCCAAATTGTAATACTCTAAAGAAGTGGTTGGTATTGCGCTTTTTGTTTGTAAATATTTTATCCAAAACAATTATATAATATATTAATTTAATCGGTAGGATGAAGATGAAGAGTTTACTCCACCCGTAGTGTCCCCTGTGGAAAATTGCAAATATGCTGCACTAGTTAAGCATAACGAACATGGACGTTTCACATCCACGGAAGATATTATCGACAATTCATTTCAGTTACACAGCACATTGACCAATCTGGTCACCCATGACAAAAGTTCTAATAATTTCGCAGAGGTGGGCGAATTACAAAATTGTGAAATTAAATTCAAAGAACGTGATTAATCATAGATGATGTAGAAAAGATACGTGTTATATATATATATATTTCCTTATCCACGTCTAGTAAATGGCATAGAAGTAGTGTTTTACAACGTGTCCGTATATTTTTTTCTCTATGAGTAACGGATTAAACATTTGCCAACAATTATGAATACTGTCCCGTATTTCTTCCTTAGGACAGGAAACCGAAAGTTCGATACAATCTGTCTTCGTCGCGTATGTCAAAACAGCGCAAAATAAAACATGAAGCTGATAATTCAAGGGCCGAGCGAAGCTTTTCAAATAAATCCTGCGCAGAAGAGAGATTGGGGAATGAGCGGCGCAAATTCTCTTCGAGTAATATCGCCGATGACAACCGACAAAAATACACTGATGCACAGTCCAATTCTTGTACGCTGCTCAAGCAACCCAAGTCAGCTACCAACAGTAGCGTAACAAAAAATCATGAGTTTGTAACAACCATTAAGGGAAACGACTTTTTGGGCCAAGAGAGAGATATCACGTCCAAGCTATGGCAATGCGCATTATTGGCTAATCGGTCATCGAATTCTTGCAGTTTTCCGATACTGAACGATGACGAAGCAAACCGTATAAGATACCGACCTGATAAACACACTTTTCTTAGAAAATCAAACACCTTCCGTAATTATAAACGTACGATACGTTTGCGTAGCTCCGCCATGCTCCTTGATCCGTGTGCTTCCGCATCTTATTCATAAGATTCGATTTATTCTTCAAATTCTAAACAAATTTTTTCTATCAACTAACCAGTGTTTCAACTGTTCGCATAATAACCCGACAGGGGTTACTGAAATTTATTACTGGCACTAATCGAGACCTACCTGCAGTTCGTTATGCGGTCGACCCATGCAGATTTCATCCGAAGCAATTATCGTCCAAGTTACTACTTTGAGAGTTATCGCAGTGGTTCTAATTGTACCACTGCAAGAATTGAAGATATTTCCTGAAATAATGGTTCCTTTATAAGTACAGATTACTACCCAAAGTGTCTGTGAATTTAAAATACACGGATATCAATACTGCTGATTGCATAACGGAAATATATTTTATATATTTATGGATATATTATATTTATATCATTATGTCTGTCGATGCAGACAGATCAAGGATACAAATTCGTCGTGGTTAATTTTTAGAAGCTTCAAGTACATATAACGGATCGAGTAGTAAAAATATGCTGCGTACGGCGTTCTTTGTCTGCTTGTCAATTACTACCTTTTTCCGATGTATGTATTTCGATATTCTGTCGAATGTCTATCTGCAGCCGAAAAAGAATTTCAGGAAATTGGAAATTTAATTACGAACGATACGATCGAGTATTGAATATCGAATATCATATACGAACGCTGCTATCAACTGGCAATGAACTTTTTTTAAATAACTCTTTTAATGACTCCGGTCCATATTGATGGGCTTAATGAACTTTGTATCGCACGTTCGTTCACTATGAAATAAATGTTATTTTCATGTCGGCCAAATCGTACAACGGGAGGAGAATACAAAAATATAATTAAGCCCGATCACATGCACGTTCTATCACGCTCATAATTCAGTTAATCCGTTAAATCGGAATTTTTACTGATCCCGACCGTACGTTCGTTTAATTAATGATGTTTGAAACCTTATAACTGTAAGCGTGAACTGCTAACGAATATTCAATCGTGTTTTCCGGGATGAATTTTATTTTATTTCCATCTGAAAAAATAGAGATTACCTTGAAATCTCCACTACGGCTCCACTCGCGTAATAATATGTTTAAAAACATTTAAAAAAAAACAAGCAAACAGAAAAATTCCAAGTGGTCCAAAATTTGTCACACCTTTACGGCCTGATCAATGAATTTCGCTTTAATCCATGGTTTCCTTGCGAAACAATTGTTACAATTATACGAAAGCTAAACTTGTCATTCCTAGATCGAAGGTAGAGTGAGGTGTAGTTGTCGTGCGTGCAAGAAATGTAACGTATTTTTCTTATCTGGTACCTAAATTGTATCCTTACAAATAATACATGTATTCATCTTCTTCGAACGATTTCTTTCAATAAATAAGTCACATGTATGCAAGCAGGTCCAGTTTACGTGCAGTTCAGAGCAATTTCAGGTTTAGTGGTTTCTGCTATTTACGGGGGAAATTGTACTTGCTGATGTGACATCCGTTAACTCTCCTCTGTATGCAACTTCCAATTGTTCAGCTAACAATGATCGGTCGATCCTGATTGAAGGGCTGCATATATTGTGATCCTTGCACGATTCAAAAGATCGAAAGAACCGTCTTCGTCGTTGAAATTATCGTAGTACGAAGTTTGAAGTCGTTTTATAATAATGCGAATCTCCCTGAATTCATTAATTTTTACTGCAGTGCTTCGTTACAAAAATAATCGTGGAATACTTGGCAACGCTTTAAACAAACGATGACATGAAAATAAGGAATTTTTTATTTGAAAAGCAAATAGGTAGACATACATATACTTGAAAATATGAGCTTTTAATTATTTTGTATTTAATAAACATAAACTGTTGTAGCAAGAACAAATAACCAATATGAAACGCGAAAGTAGTTAACCGTGTACACATTTATTCAAGGGATTGTTAGTTATTGTTAGTTATATCTAGATGATTTATCAACATTTATCATTCAATTTTACCAAATGTTACTCGGAACATGACACTTAATATCCCTATTGGTAAAACTGCAATTTGTTGTAACATTTACAGTCGTTCTACTTTATTATTGTTTTGTTGTCACGCCTTGCTCGGCATTTTGCTTTCAGTTTCTTCTTTCTTAAACGAAACTCAAACACGTATACAATAACTAAAACTTTGCTACACAATGTCTAGACCGCTTTTTTCCCCTCCATCTTGGGCCATCTTACAGGTAGCTTCGTTATACGGTCGTCGAAAAATTTCCACCTTTTATTATCGAAAACCTCCTCGCGGTGCACTTGACGGGTGTCGCTGAATTTTCAATTTCGTTTCCTCCTTAACAGAATTTCGTAACGATCGGAATGAGTGATACGGTGGATGAGATGAGGTAACCCGTCCAAGCTTCAACAATTTTTGCCGAGCTGCTAAAGGAATGCAAGGTTCAGGGCTGCCCAATGCAACGCAACGCTCTCCCTGATTATCAACTCTTCGCGTTTCTGCAGGACGGCTGTTTTTAATTTCTGCGATTGTGTATTGCTCAATAGCGCTGCCCCGAATTCTGTTGTTTCACCGCATGGCAGGAGTACATAACAAAAGATACCCTTCCAATCCTTCCCTTCAAATCACAAGTAAACGGTGTCACTAAGTAACTGGAACGACAAAACGTTCTCTTAACGATGATACGTCGTCCTGTTCCCGGCGCTCCAATTTTACGAAACAAATCTGATGGATCCATACCTCGCCACATATTAATATCTCGTTGCACTCATATCCAGATGACGTAACGAGACGTGATTTAGAAGCAAGGGAAGCAATTCATTCCTAGGAGGGGGCTGGGGGATGGTTGAGAAAGAGTTAGAGAGTGAAAAAGCGAACAGGGGCGAGGGAGAGAGAGAGAGGGGGGGAGGGGGGAGAGCGTGATGGAAAATTGGAGGACGAGGCGGGTAACCGAGGGAAAGGGACCAATGGAGAATTCAATTCCATGGTCGATTATGCAACTAGTCTGGCGGATTACTGCCAGTATACGCTTCCGTTTTGCGACGATCCGATGAAGGGATTACATAACATTGCGTATACCACGCGTCGAAGCCTCCGTGCGTAAGCGTGTGCACGATCATATCCGTGACTCCGATACGTATTCGTGCAACAACTAAATGCCTTCAGATATTGTTATTGTGTACACTTGAGCGTGTATCTATCAAAACTTCGAACGACCACGTGTTGGATCGTCTGTTAGCTGCCTTCGACGACCGGGTGAAAATTCTACACCCATTAGGGACGAAAGCTTTTGTTTCTTTTCATCCGTACAACTCTGCGTAGCGAACGCGAAATTTCTTACGTGCAGGCAAACAGGTTTGATTTATTCATTGGATTCAGGGAAAAGCGAGTGAACTGCATGGCATACCGGGTCCATACTTCGAAAGATTCATTATTGTAATACTACTGTAAGCTTCGCATGAGCGTACGTAATCAAGGCTGGCCAGGCTACTTTACTGAATATATTACAAAATGATTTCCTACGCTTACGGCCACGGACACTAAATTTATAATTACTCCACACTGTCCGCTCTTGAAACCACTCTACCTATTCTGCGTGAAAACTTTCCAATCTTCCATTCGACAAGGACCCAGAGCGTCAGAATTAACTCGTTCGATACCAGCCGTCACATATGCGTGACACATCCGTTTGTTATCAAAAGCCCGTCGTCACATATACGTGACGGACGTTTTTGGTCAATTTATGAAGACTCGTTGAAACCCGTGGTGTTTCGGCATTTGTGTTCCGTTTCGTGTGCTGTATCGTGGGCTGCGATACACGCTTTCCCCATGAGAACCTGGTAGCGAACGAGTTAAGTCACCTAAAACTATCCGAAGATACTACATTGTCCCCAAAGAAAACCAGGCCTCACGTTGCTGTTAAGCCAATCAAGTCAGTCAATCTGCCATGAATCTGAACCACAAGGCTAACAATAGGTTGAAACATAATATTTCATCTGCGTTACGAAATCGGCTGCGACGGGGGAAATAAAAGCAACGCAAACACAGAGTGGAAAGATACCTTGCCGCAGAAATAAACTGACCCGCGTATCACGGATTGGCTGCCAATAATAATTGTTAATCCTGTACTTCCCTGCTTTGGCTACGGCCGACAGAGATATCCCCGGACACTATTTCACGGTAATTTTCCGGGAATGCGATAAAGCACACCATTTCGACGGTTGGATTTCATTCTGCAACTGCGAATGGATCTAATTTTTTTTTCTCTGTCTCGTTGCTCTCACGGAAATGCCCGCAGCATAGCGTAACGCGCAAATGCAAAATCGCACCACCGCCCAGCGAGGATTTTAACGATATCGCCGTGGCGGCGATAAATGGCGTAATTATTTCATACATATCCATATGAAGACGAACCGTGTGGTGCGGCGTAGGACCTTTTTGGGCCCTGTCGCAAACAGTTTCTCCAGTATGAATTTCAGCACAATACCGGTGTATAGTTTAATTACACACGCGTTGTCGGTTCGGTCTATAGGTAATGTCGTTTTTTATTAAAAAAAACTAAGGGTTTTTTATTTATGTTTGGCGAACGCTTTTTATTTGAAATACAAATAACAAATAAGCGGGATGAATAATTACTCAAACGAAAATAACGAACAAGTTCGACTGAAATGAAATAGTCCGTGGTGAAATGTTTCCAAAATATTGTTTCAGAGATACATTGTACATACATATGATTAATTCGTCGAATATTTTATTATTTCAAATAATAATACAGAACAACAAATGCTTCCCCCTATAATAAGCATAACTAATTCGTCTTTAAAAACTTTGATATTCAAATACCTCATCAATTTAAAATTGTCTTGCAGACTTTTTAATCGCAGTAGCGAAAGGAACCAATTGATCAACTGTATCTGAAATTCCGCGGACGACAGAAAATGTCCTTGTTTTCCTGGCAAAAATATAAATCCATAAATTTCAAGCGAAATAGCAAATATTGAAACAATTTATCATTAAAAAATAGAATTGAATTTTAGTTTGTACAATTATTTGAATGGGAATTTATCCCGATAACACTCACTCTTGCCTGATATTAATCGAAATTCTTTCAACTACAATCCACTATACTTTTTCACTTCTCGCGCAATAACTGTATATTGTATCGGAAAAGTAGCAGTTGGAGTTGAAATTTCACTTGAATACCATCTGTGTGTATTGGCATTTGATCGATATTCGATAAAGATAATGTTTTCAGCAACTAATAAAATATGCAATTCTGTTGAAAACAAGTGTATATGCATTTTTCAGGTGCATCGTTGTACTTATCAAGAAACTACTGAGGTCAATTTTAAAAAGTTTATCAGTAACGATATGTTAACAATCAACATGTGTATTGCACCGAAACTATACATGAGGGCCGACCTAATCGTGAATCAGATTGTTCCTTGAACCAAAAGCTTCAGTTTGAGCTATCGTTGATTAAAATCGGCCCTGTAGAGCGCAACATAATTCAATTCGTTTAAATAAATTATAAACAAATGCGAATACTGCCGCTTCCCGGCGAGCTACAGTAATGACCAGAGGACATAAATTGAAACTAAATGTATCAGCTACCATCTCCAACAGGTGCGATGACTATCCCAATTGAAGTTCATTTGTTATAAACAATTAAACAATTTAAATCGTTGTTACAGGTACTAAAAATGAAGGGAGAGGATGCTGGTACACGACCATAGTAGATATATAAATGTTGCTTGCGCTGTTGAATTTTTATAACGTTTCCCATCCTTTTGCTAGTAGATTAGAAGATGTATTTATGATTACACGAAGAACAAAATTCAAGGCAGAAATATTATGAAAGAAATGTTTATTCAGTTGTAACGTGTACTGGCACAGCAGATTACAAGGAAGACAAAATATGATTCTTTTCTCGATGTACTACAAACGTTTGCAGTAATACAAATATGTATATGACTACAAAATTACATTTTGCATTGTAAACATGGGGAAAGTATTTATTACTCGTACATTAAAATTTGTATCACAAAGATTTCTTACAAAAACATCTGTTCTTTTCAATAAAATCGTATAGGGTATACTTTCTACACAATCAAGAATATCAAATAAATAAAATTCTTTTTTTCGTAACGTCGAATTTATAACCAGAAACATACATTTTGAGCAGTCGCTATTGGTTAACATAAAAACTTTACAACATTATTATTAATATTATTACAGACTTTTATTGGAACCTTACAAAATGAACCATCAGATTTTACGTGCGTCGTCTGAAATATCTGATAGTAAACTTGTTAGGTTCAATGATATGTTAGCGTTTATAAATATGTGCTATAGTGAAGAAAGTTCATTGTTAAATACCGATAAAGAAGGAAGTAGTCTTAATAATACAGTTAACAAACTTTGTTACTAAAGTACATATTTATAAGAGTTACTACATAAATAGTTGTATTACAATTATTAATGTAGTAATTTCTATCAATATGCAATTTATGAAAACTATAAACAAAAGATATATCCATACTAATTAAACCTATTCGTTCCGATTTCTGAGTGGCGTCAATGGCTTATGCGGCGACGAAACAGGTGTTGTGTGGGTACTCTTAGCTTGTCCTAACATGTTTTCCTTTCCTTTAATGTGGGCGCGTCTCTCTTCTGTTTTCATCTTTTCTATAATCCTCACCTGCTGTTCAATCGCCTTATTCTTCCCTTGTAACTCCTGAAAGAATACATTACATTTAGTTATGTTCGTTTCACAATTAGGTGATAATAATCATACGTGGCCAATACAAAATTAAAGATACACAGTTAGTAACTGAGCAAATGGCGAAATTGAAATAACGATTTTTAGGAAAAACAAATATTTATTTATGAACCGTTTATAATTCCAATAAAATATATAATTATAAAACACATACATATACAAAACCACCTAAATAATAAGGAACAGGCCCACGTGCAATTCATGCAAAAGTAACGTGTACAATTGCAATTGCATGCAAAATAGTTCGAAATCAAGTTGTTGTTATTAATTAAATGAACAGAAACAAATAGAATTAATACCATGCATTATGTAATATATAAATAAAGCAAATAAATAATATAAAAACATTAAAATGGCGTTGTTACAGACTACCGCATCCAATAAAAAAATTATTGCAAGTCCAAAATATATAATTATGCGCACCTGTTCTAGTTGGTTAATTTTATCTTTTAGCGAAGATACGTGTTTAATTCTCTGTCTCTGATTGTGATGGCCAACTAATTCTGCGTACTTTGCGCTAATCTCTTCGTAGTTCTGTACTAAACGCTCATTATGTTCTGTAACTTTCTTCACTTCTCTAAATAGAAAAAAGTAGATTTATTGCATTATTACCTCAGGACCTTGCAATCGTGAAAGTTGTATGAGGGCAACTTACTCTTCGGCTACTATTCGACGTGCTTTTTCTTCTTCAAATTTCTCCATTAACGCCTTTTCTAAGGCGTCCCACTGGTTTCGTTCTGCTTCAAGAAGTTCTGTATTTTCCTGTAGAAGAACAACAATACTTTACTAAATCTTTTAATTTATTATGTACAGTAACACATTTATTTCATTATGTCGTTGTATACGTGAAGAACGGAGAAATAATATGTACTATCTATTACCTGTTTAAGACTGTAAGTGTCGTTAAGACATTTCGCTGTGTCGTGAAGTTCTTGGATTTTGCATTTGGCCTGCAAATATCATATTAAAATGGAATCATATATTTTACACGAACGTATAATAATATTCAAAGTTTTGAGTGTACCTCATTCAAGGCAGCCTCATGTTTTCTCGATTGTTCTTCCAACATTTTATTAGTGTCTCTCATTTCCTCTTCATATATTTTTTGTTGTTCAGTGAGTTTTACGTTCAATAATTCTAATCGAGAAATTTCAACCTCATGAGCATCGTTTCTTTCTTCCAATTTTAGCAGCATGTTTTGCGCATCTGTGAGGTTTCTAGCCATTTCATGAAGCTGATTTTTTATCTAGAATTCCAAATTAAATTAAACGATATATTATCAACAAAATTTGGCAAACCAATTGTTTAGTAATTCTAATGTAGAAATAGGAAAGAAAAGATACCTCAATATTCTGTGCAGTTTTTTGGTCGCATTCAGCTTTTAATTTCGAAGCATTTCTTGTTGCAATTTCTCTTAAATCGTCGATTTTAGCTTCGAATACAGATTTGATTGATTCCACTTCGCTTAAACTTTCAACTTCCAATTGATCTACCAGTCCTTTCTTACTATCTAATTCTTCCATAAGAACATGCACTTGTTCGTGTACCATTTGTGAATTACTACGCATAAGGTTTAATAGATCACGATACTCGTTAATGCAATCTTCCCCACGTTTCAATTCACTTTGCAGTCTTTCCACTTCAGCATTGCTTTGAGCTAAACGTTTAGACAAAGCAGTAACTGAAGCCTGATTTTCAGCCATTACAACTTCAAATCTAAAGAATATTATAAATATTTATACACTTGCATATGCACATATTTATAGAAATACATATATCTAATACCACAAATAATGATAAAAGTACCCTTTCTTTCTAGCCACCATCATTGCAGCTTCTGCTCGAATTTGATCTTTTAAGGCTCTTAGTTCTTCCTTCTTCTCTGCTAGCTCAGTTTCAGCTCGATCCAATTCCATTTGCAAGCTTTGGCCAAAACTTTCCTAAATTTGTTCAATTGATGGACAATTTTGATTTAATATTCGTATGAATGCAAAATAATGTAGACTAATTCAAAGGATCGTGGTATTGTTATTCTTGATACCGTAACAAAACTCACCTGTGTTTCTGCGGAGGACTTCAATTCTTCAAAGATTACAGAAAGTCTAGCTATTTCGCAATCTTTCTGCGTCAGTTTTTCGTCTAAGGCTGCACGTTCCATTTCCGATCGTGCCAAGCACGCTTTATACCTTTCTGCAGACAATCGCATTTCTTCTTCTACAATAGCCTTTCCTTCTCTGATCATAGCATTTATCTAAATCCGTAAATGGAACTTAAAAATTGTACACAGGTGCCCTTGCAAAAGGGCACAAAATGTTCGACAAACATCACAAGAAACTGGATAGCCAAAGATTCATGCAAACTTCAGAAGTCAAATATAGTGTACGCGATCAAAATTTGTTAAGCATATCATAGTTTATCTTGAAATAGCAAACAAATTTTGTATTAGTGTAGTGGGAAAAAAAGCACTCAGTCAGCGATGTTCTTTTTATATTACGCACGTGCGACCCGCTTACTTTCGCGTCGCTATCAGCGATTACTCGTTTCACTCTTTCTTCGCATTCAGTACGACAAGCTGCCAATGTTTCCCTAGTAACAGCCTCCGCATTTTCAACCCTTTTATCAGCTTGCTGTTTGATTCTTCTAATTTCCTCTTCCATCTTTTTAGCAGTAGCTTGTTGTATTTCTGCTATCTCCTTATCCCTTGCCATTGTCAGCTATATAATAGATTCGTAATTATTATTTACAGAAAATGTAAAAACGAGAACGAAAAAGATGTATAATATGAAAATATCAAGAAAGAAGTAAATAAAATTAAGTACATTTTCTATTTCGGTCAAATACATGGCTCTTGCATCTTCTAACTGTTGCTTTAGCTGAGCTGTATCTTCGTTATGAATCCTTAGTATATCAGCTAAACCCTCGCCCTGCTTCTTCAATGTGATATCATGTTTTTTAGCCAGTCCTTCTAATTCTTGATTAACCTATATTGTACAACAGGAAATTGGGTAAATATTTGATCTAGACTCAAGTTTTAGTTAAATCTTTTACTGTCGAAACAGCTAGAAGTTTCTTAATATTTACATCATTGTAAAGTTTTTGAACGTGTTCTAATTGTTCTTGTAGAAAATCATTCTTTTTGTCGAACTCTTTTACTTTGATTTCCATTACTTTCCTTCGAGATATTTCACCCTCTTTTTCACTGTGCAGTATCTCTTTCTGTTTCTCAAAATTGTGTTCCAATTCATCTATTTTTTGGCGATATTTGGATATAAGTTCATCTTGTCTCGAAGAGTCTTGAATAAGCTTGTCATACTCAGCCTTTCGTTCATCTAATTCACACTGAATACTAGATAACCGTGTTTGAAGCTCTTGTACTTCATTTTGGTACTTTTCTTCGGTCCCGTTTAATACCTCTTGTTGCAATTTCGCCTAAAACGTACATAGGAACTATTAGTAAAGAATATCACGAAAACAAAATAGTATTTCATATTATAAAAAAAAAAGTTCTGTAACCATTGTTTCTATATCTGTCCTATGCTGATCCTCCACCTCCAACTGTTTTTTGTGTAACTCGTCCAGTTGTTTTTGCAGTTTTCGCTGTTCATCTTTCAGATCTTCGATATGCCTTTCCAATTCCTGTATAGTTTTATCTTTGTTCAAACATTCTACATGAAGATCGGCGAGTCGATGTTGAGAATCATATTTGAACTTCTGTTCGTTAGTAGAAACGATAAGCGCACGCGGTTTCCCCGTCGATGCTGTTTTCGGCGTTTGATCACGATATTTCTTCTTGGGTAGTTGTGGCTAAAAATAGACGCATTGTTATAATTAAAATACCGGCGAAAAACATACATTAACTGCTGGGTTGATTGATCCCCAAACATAACGATGCAAAGTTTTTCTTGCATAAATCTGAACTTCTTTACCGTTCTAAAACTGGGCACTACGTTGCCCGTACTTTTTGTGCACGCCGACACATTGCATTCGGCGCTTGCCACACTCTTGCTGTCATGAAATCTTTCTGATTTCTCTATAGCCAGGCCTCTCACCTTGCTGTCAAACCTCGGATCGTACGACCCTGGTGGTGGTACGTCGTCTGAAAAAAATATATTTTTCTCATAAAATAATGACAAAAGAAACAAATTATTTTAAATCGTTTTTAACTGATACCACTTCGTATGCCAACGAAGTTCATTTGGTAAAACAAATCTCCTGTAGCAAAAAGTCTGTCGTTGTCGTTGAAATACCTGTTGAGGAATTATATATTACAGGAGATAAGTTCATAAGAACAGTTCGTTTGAGTTGAAGAATCAAAGGGCGAATTGATACTGATGGTACGCTAAGAAAGTCGCGAACGGCTAGACTCAGATTTTAATAAAACTTTGCAGGCTTGAAGAACATTCCAAAATATTAGATACGTATTTTTTTAACTGCGATAATTCAAGTTTACGGGATGGAACCACCGTCTAAAGTTAAGCCCCCAAAGTGCTACTTAACGGCGTGAGATAGACAAATTTTGTAGTACTTCCTTTCGAAGCATTAAAAACCAAGTAATTTTTATTTTAAAAAATTACCCGACCTTTCCTTGTAAATTACATTTATGTGCAAATATTCTATTTTATATTTATGTAAAAAAATAATACTAATAATAATAATAATAATAAAATAAAATACATGTCGGATAAATGTGGCCTAACACACTATCAATACGATACAAACGTATGGACCACGCATGATGGTTTTCGCACTTTATTTTGATATACCATGTACGCGTGAGAAATTTTTCGTTACTTGAGTTTCGCATATTTAGAAAAAAGGGGAGCCATCTAGTTACGCACGTTGGGGCGGTTGAATCCATTCCCGTTTCGGCGGGCGTTTAGCTTGCACGAGAAACAGGCGCAAATGTGAGACAGCTGTTTCTAAATGCAAGAGACACGCATATATGGGGTCATAGAATTACCAGGTGTACCCTGCAACGTCCCACCGTCCCTTCTTTCATAGTTCCGTAACGCTGTCGACCCTTCGGCGACCCTACCGTCTTTTATTCCTGTCCCGAAAAGGACGTCCGTTGCTTTGCACGCAACATTTAAAGATTAAATGGCTCTCTGAACATACTTATACTTCGTAGATATTTGCGAATACCCCATTCGATTTTTAAAATTGTTTAATTTACGTTTACGATTGCTGAATGAATTGTACGTATAAATTAATAATATGTATGAAACACTGTGTACCACAAATCAAAAGATAGTTGAAGTGATACAATAATTTTGCGAATTATCAATTTCGTGTGGGATCTCTGTGGGCAAACGCGTGTATATTATTTATCATGTAAACATAAGATAAACGTGTACGAGCTCGAGTAGTTACCGTCACCTTACACACAAATGTGCAGTACTACCTATGGTTGCAGTCTGAAGGAATGCATATAATTCACCAGTAAAGTTTGACCTACGCGATAATCTACAGACTAACTAAGTATACATATAAACCAGATTATGTGTCCCGTGAAACCATTGCACTTCTCCCTTAACCATTTTCTCAAACAATGGGTAGTTTGCAAGTACAGTATTGCCCGCTGTAATGACTTACGGTCGAGACCGTATCGCGGCAACTTGGTGAGCGTGTAAAATTCGAGGAATTCCCATTTTTGTACACATTTTCTTTCATGAATGAGTATGAGTGAGATATACAAGAGGTCCGGGCTTAGTTTATTTATCTTACTACGTAACGGGGAGGCTCACTCCAAGGATCCACTTCCAATTCTGCAATTCGAATTTGTAAAATAAAACGGGACATCCGATATGTACATATATACGAATATGAGATACATATATCTTATAAAAGTGTGTTTGCTTTTTGTCCACAAAGGAAAAAGGGCCGAAAATCTTCTAATCTCTGAAATGTAGCGCTTATATATCCCGACATACTATCGCTCCGCTCAGAGGTAGGTGAAATTTTATTCCATTGTTTAGATCAGTGATGAGCAACCTGTGGCCCGCGCACGACATTTGGCCCTTCAGCCGCAAACTTACGGCCCGCTGAATTTCCACTTTTGTCCCACTGCGAGCCAAAGGTTGCGCATCACTGGTTTAAATCGGCCGTCTTTAAATTCTGTGTAACGTGTTACACTCCAAACTCAATTCTATCCCATCCTGGCAACGATCCGTGGAATGTAAACAATGAAATAATATGTACTAATTATAATTACAACGTCAAAGTTTGTAAGTTTTCAACGGAATATACGGAATATTCAGTTAACGTTACCTAGAACTAACAACATAGACACAGCAAGTTTTTGCAATCTGTTTTTCTTTGTTATATCCTTTTTCCATTTATTTTTCGCGACGATGCCACAGTTAATTTAATATTTTCTATTAGTTGAACACATGAAAATGCATTTTCGACCCTATAAAGGTTGAACAACAAGAACATCATCCGAAATACGTTCCAAAAGCGCAACGTAGCTTACAAGTTATTGTGTTGTTGAAAAATAGTTTATAATACAGAATTTCGTGATCAACAAATTGAAAATAGCTTCAGTTAAATTCAGTTACTGTTGAATAATAAATTCAAACAAGGAAGATGTAATAATATTGCAACAACGAATATTACAAGATATGATATCTGTATTATGTAAATTCAAGCGGGAAACGCTTTGGATTATTATTTACATTTCCTATAACATGTTTAATTAAATTCCCGCCAAATGCTTCGTGCAAATGTTAAACGATAATCGTCAATTTCCAAACGTTTTTAAAACAAACCAGCAGATAATAAGAATTACAATATTATTAATCTATTATTAGCAGAAGCCATACATTTAGGTAGAACGTAACATTATATGTCTGTCTAACATGTGTAGTGCGTAGAATAATACAAAAATATATTTACTCACTCTCAAATTCGTTAAATCTTTGGATCCTGGCCTTCGAAAACGACATTATGAAGTTACTGGGTAGCGTTTATCAACGAACAACGAAGCTTATAAGCCAATGGTCAAAACTTTTTAAGGACACTTTCAACGCGATAAAAACACAATAACCGCTGTACGTTACACGTCTTCTCTTCTTGAATTGCAACCCTCGTATGCAAGGAAATATTCGCTACCTCTCCTCCCCAGTCGCTTCATTCGGTATACCGTACCGGTTATCCGGTTTAAAATGACGGTTGAACACGTTTGTCTGTGGCACATTGGCCAACCAACGAGATGGCATTACGCAACGGACCAATCAGGCAACGATACAAAAGCACTACAAAGTCAACAACGTAACAAAAACAGGAGGCGCCATGTACTCGAAATTGATATTCAACCATAAAACTGTTGAAAGCTATACTATTAATAAAAACTTGCAGAATATTACAATTAGTATATAGATAATTGTACCTATTCACGAATGATATAAATATTTAACCAAAAGTTAGCAAGATTGTATTTAATGACATCTGAATATTTTTTGATACGTCCCTAGAGGTATTAAACACGAAATGGAGATAGTATTTGATGTTAAAAATTAATACAACTTATATGTTAAAGAATAAATAAACTTTTTTTAAACAATGCATTTGCCTAACAAAAATAATGTATCTTTCTTATTTTTAACATATTCCTCCAGAATTACCATACAAATGTGAAAAATTTCAAATCAAAACATTGCACGTCAAATGCCACGTTGTACCGAATGAACCAATGAGCTTTCGTACGGTAGCTGCACGATTCTAGCGTGTCGCCGGGAAAAAAGTACTGATAACATATTAGTTTAGAATGCTGTCCGTAATGGATTATAAAAGACAAATTATATTCTTGGGACTTATTTTAAGTTTGAATTATGTCTGTTGCCAATATAGGATGAAAAACGTGAGAATTCATTTAATTTCCTGTGTGACTGTCATACATTCCTAAACGTCAAATCAGTTTTTCAATTCATTTTATATATTCAATTTCACAAACCATTATTAAAGAAACCTTAATGAACAATGTTATTAGTGAATGTGCATTATTTTAAAACCATAAATAGATATTTAATGAAACACAAAATTTACCTAACCTTAAAACAAGAATAATAATCTTTATCTCTTTTATGTATGCAATATAAATACTCCGTTTTAGACCCAAGGTACCTCACTATCCGATCGTGTGCAACAATTATCAGAATTAGCTCTAACAAGACCGGTAATTAAATTTAACGGTGCAAAGTTCAAAGAGTATGTGAAAACAGTGCCAAGAAATTATTCTATTGTTGTTATGTTCACTGCTATGGCACCACAAAGGCAGTGTCAGATATGCAGGTAAATGAAACGTTAATGTATGCTTTGAATTTATTATGCGGAATCATCTGCTTGCTAGTGGACACAGGCAGCTGCAACAATTCATTGTGTTAATAGCGATGCCAGGATTCTCAATAAGGCATACGTAATCAGAGCTGTGGGGGTTAGCAGCAATGTGTTTGTGTTCACTATCATGGGAATCACCATGCGTCCATTATTAATCAATTATATATTTCTATGCTACCAGGCATGCAAACGATGAATTTGTTATAGTAGCAAACTCATTCAGATACCTACAGTCTCATTCAAAGAAATTATTCTTTGCATCTGTGGATTTTGACGAAGGGTCCGATGTATTTCAAATGGTATATCTTTATATACGCAACATGTTTGCAGCTATTTCTCCATAAACCACATAAATAAATTAAAATTATTTATTTGTAGATGCGTTTAAACACAGCACCAGTGTACATGCATTTTCCACCAAAGGGTAAGCCAAAGCCTGCAGACACTATGGACATCCAACGTGTAGGATTTGGAGCAGAAGCGATTGCAAAGTGGATATCTGAACGCACTGATATCCAGGTACTTATAAATTGTAATATATTGGCACTATAAGTGTTTGAAAACTAATGGAGATAACTAATGTTGATGTGCTTAATATGCCCTCTAGATTAGAGTGTTTAGACCGCCAAACTATTCTGGCACTGTGGCAATAATAATGCTACTAGTACTTATTGGAGGATTCTTATATTTGAGGCGTAATAATTTGGACTTTATTTACAATAAAACAATTTGGGGACTTGGTGCATTGGTAATAATCATACTTACGTGAACATACTGGTGTAAATACTAGCTTATCTTCAAATGTCTTTTTTTTTCTATTTTTAACAGTTCTTTACATTTATAATGACATCTGGACAAATGTGGAACCATATAAGGGGGCCACCATTTATACATAGGTCGTCTAGCGGAAATGTAGCTTATATACATGCTTCCTCGCAGGGACAGTTTATCTTAGAAACATACATTGTTATGGTTTTGAGTATCCTTTTTACTGAAGCAATTAAGTAATATAGTTAACCGAAATCTTCACTTAATTGCATGACAATTGAAACAAATATGATACTACATCCATGGTTTGTTGAGAGTATTATCAAATGTATTGTTTAGTATTCGTAAAAACGTTTTTGTTACAATTGTGGAGAAGCTCTCAGATTAAGTTTTATTTAAAATTAGTTCAAAAGTTGTGTAACAGTCGTCAATGTTGTTTTATATAATATTCATTTCT
This sequence comes from Nomada fucata, assembly GCA_948146005.1. Lineage (NCBI taxonomy): Eukaryota > Metazoa > Arthropoda > Insecta > Hymenoptera > Apidae > Nomada > Nomada fucata. Next base: position 16,140,904 of record OX411275.1, read on the forward strand.
GCTATATCTGTTTCGCAATGAATATAAGTTTTAGGGATAGGAAAGAGAATGTTTCAGATCAAATGCAGCGAACTCAGATAGGAATACGGTTACCCACAGTAACTAGGTTCATTAGATTTAATTATAAGTGATAATAAGTATTTCAACGTTCATTTACTCGGAAATGAAGCTGCATGTGAAAAATTTGTCCTACACTTTCATCTTATTTTTTTCACGTAGGAATACTTTCATTCCATTTATAGGCCTCGCAAATTTTTGTACCCTGACAATTATGTTAATATTTTCCTTAATAACTAATTAATTAGATGGAGCTGTTGTATTAGGTATGATTTTGATGACCGAAGCAGCTTCACGTAAGGGTGACGTAAAAAAGCGGCGAATATTCGCCGCGATAGGCGCAGGCTTGGTAGCTATTTTCTTTAGCCTGTTATTATCAATATTTAGGAACAAAGCACAAGGTTATCCGTACAGGTATTACAAACTCTTTCAATTTTAATGTTCTTTTTTAAACTAATGAAACATGATCTTTATATAGGAGTATATTAATATATTCCTGAAGAGATTTATTTTTGAAACTTATATGTAAATCTTGAACGGATATAGTAATATATTCCTTGCTTGTATTTTTATAAGGATTAGTACTATTTCGTGTCCCAGTGAGGAATAATTGTGTGTTTCAGCTTATTGTTCAAGTAAACGGATCAATTTAGGAAGTTATAATTTTGCATATGTTACAAAGAAGACTTTCTACTTGCCTATCACCGTTAAAAAAAATACTACACATACAAAACATAATTGTAATTTTTTAGCATTAATTATTGCTAAAGCCATTGTATTTTAATCACGATATACATTAGTTTGTACGTGATGTAGAATAAATTAATATTTAATATCTCAACTTACAGTCGCTTATATAATGCAATGAATTACAGCATTTAACTTTGTTATAATTTTAAACAGTAGTGTTACAAAATTCATGAAAGAGTTAACAGTTTGAACAACTTATCCACATCATATGTTTCAGTACAAAATTTTAAGTAATTATGTGTTTAAAAAATATATGGAATTAAAGCTTTTCGAGTCGTTGGATAATTCGGAAATGTGTCTTTATACCACTTATGCGTCAGTACAGCAGTAAATACCTAATAAAAAACATGTATTGTTAAATTAATATTCAGTGTATTAACAATATAAAACAAAATTTTTTGAATTTGCATACCTGGTTGCATATAACCCAAATGGTAACATAATGATATATTGTACTTTGCCACAAAATTATAGAGAGCATTATGTAAATAATAATCTCTGTAAAGTGTAGTGCACCAGATATATATTCAAAAAGACCTCCATACGGTATTTTATACCCTATAGAAACGACCTTCCCACTTTTATTTTTTCGTAAATTGCTGAGAACAATGTTTGCTCTAAGCTGTGTATACGATGATAATAGTAAGATCATTGCACAAATTAACTGAGTATATGTAATTCTTGTCCAAGAAAAATTTGCTTCCAATCCTAAGTGAAATACAGACAATTTTAAAGGAAACCAAGTTTTATGCCAGATGGGAGATGCTGCTATGAATTGCTCAAAAATGTAGTGATATCGTAGATTTAAAGTGGATGCATGTCATCTGAAGATGGCCCAAGAATAGTACAAAATCACAACGGATACAAAACAAGCTTTTGCAATCGAGTAATACCTCGGTCATTAAGATATCAGACCAAACAAAACTTTGTTAATTCCTCACAACATGCTACACATTTTGCACCTACAAATCTAAGATTCATATGTCATTTTCATCGCTACTATTGAATGCTGTACCCTAAATTTTGGATGTTAATATTAATTAGATACGTGAACCTATAATTACCTTCTGCAAATCCTTTAGCTTCCCCCAGAATAGATAGCAAACACCCTGTATAATGATAGAACCCAATAATATATAGCGTTATATTCATCTTTGTGTTATTGAAAACACTTATGTACTGGGTTTCATAGAATCGTTTCCAACAATGTAGAGTAAAAATAAAAGTACCAATTAATGTACTTTCTGGAGATACTGAAAATATGATTGTTAATTTGTAAAACTGCAAGTGTAGTTTCTGATTATTTTACAAATATTTTATTTACCTAATGCTTGTCTAGATGATCCTAGGAATGTATTCAATATCCATAAAACATTTTTAGGAATATCAGTATTGCACAAATATTTAGAAGCAACTAAATATAACACATAAGTTGATGCTGGTGCAGCATACATATAAAAATGTTGAAACCATCTGAAACATTGTAAATTATCTTTCCTACCTACTGTCAAAGTATTCTGGGCGTATCAATTAACTTTCATATTAACAATCGTATTAGTTAATACCTAGCAAACATACCCATAAGTCAATCGAGACCCATATCACAGGTGTTGTTCGAGAAAGGTGAATATATTTTTGTATTACTGTTACTCACCTTTTGGGTACTTCTAATTTTGCAACTAGCGGTTGATAAGCATTAGAAGAAAATTTCCCATAACGATATGTACGGGTTATTAAAACTGGCAGATATGGTTCCCCATAATTCATTAATAGTCCAAAAACACCAACTAACATTGCAGATATAATAAATAAAGTAGATATAATGTTTGACTGCATCTTATACAGATTTTTACTGTAGACATAAATACAAAGTTGATATATTCAGAAAGTTGTAACCACAGCCTGTCCGTTCTACAGAACAGTTATTCAACGTTACACTTTCACGAAAGCTATTTAAAGCTATTTAAACAATTTAAATGTGTAATTTAAAATATGATAATATGCACTTAACTGCCGCGGATTCCGAGCGCATGTCAACAGTTATCGTAGTACAAAAACCAAGAATCTTCGCCGTTATTTCTCTCTGATTCTTTCGATTTTTGAGTTAAGAATGTGGTTATAATTTAAAATATATTTATTACAAAAAATAATAAATATATGGTTAAGGAGTCATCGACCCTAACCAATCATTAAAATATATACTATGCATATGTATAGTAAACAATTTGTGTCCAAATGATTTTACACATGGTTTTTTGCACATGGATCCTCATCCTAATTTAGGGAAATATTTCTGCAGGAGGTGCCTTCCCCTAAGTACATTAGTTTGAAATAGGGGTTAAAAACTTATTTATCATTTCGGTCCAGATAGAAACAGTTATGAAAACCGAAACACCGATATAAAAATATAGATCGTGTACCATTACCGAAATCAATATGGGCCAGAACCGATATACGTATATGCTCATTCGTAATGACGAGAATAGTAAAACATATAGATAAATCAGAAGTTTAATGTTTAAAAAGTACAAACATGAACATTGAAATAACAGTTAACACAAATTTGACTAATGGTCGAGTTGATAAATATGTTTATATTCTCAATTATTATTGGCACTTTAGGTAATATTAGAGCCTTGTTGAGACTACATTAGTACTTCATTGTATTATTCGTTTTAATATTTATTGGCTGCGAATAATGCAGCGATTGATGGAAAAAGTTCATGACAATTAAACGGGTGTTACTATATTTTATTGAATTGTGGAAATTGTAACGATGGAAATTTTAAGCATAATACATAAATCTATTTAATATAATAATGTTAAAAAGATGACAGAGTAATTTTATCACATTTCAGGACGGATTGCGTTCAATTGTACTGTATATAGTATATAAATTACAATGGAATTGACTTATACATTATATACAGTTCCTTCTACATTTCCTTGTACAAAAATTGGTTTTGTGCATTAATAACTATGCTTGAATAAAGTATTTAAAGTCTCAAGCGACAAACAATGATTTACATTTTAAGGAACTGAAAATATATTTAAGAATTCAAACTTTACATGTTTCATTTCATTCGATTTCTTCTCCAGAAATTAACTAAAGTTTGATTTTAATTAAGCATTTTGCACTGCTTGCAAAGTAAAAAGTTAATACTCCTAAAACTATACTGGTGGTCTAAATCTATCATAAACGGAAACTTCTATCCTAAAAATCAAGCAGTCATTTTGCAAAAAATCAGATAAGTCACGTGTCCGCACGAATTCTGTATAACCAAAACTCCGCTTATTCAATTCACATACTGGTTTTCTAAATGCCTCGAGATCTGGCCTTGAGGAAGTTATTTCTCTTATATCTTTTTCCCAGTTATGTGGATGAACTAAAATAAAACACATTGTTGCACTGAATGGCCAATCCAGGCCATCATCGTTTTCAGATTTCATGATATGCAGAAGTAGTGATAAAAATTCAGAATCCTTGGAAGATATGTTAATTCTAGCACAAATCTTGTAACCATTGGGGCTAGTATAAAATCCCGGACTATAAAACATTTTTAGCGGATCGTTCATCATGCTTTCGAACTTCTCGTGAAAGAAGTGCAACCGCCAAATGTAAACTCCATTGCAACTACGCAAGAACATTTCTTCTTGACTAAATCGCAAAGAAGTCTGCAAAGTGGTCAATTGAGTCTTCTGATTAGAAACAGTTATAGACAATTCTCGGTTTTGTTGTTCCAGTACCACTATTCTCTCATATAAATTCCTAAAAAATGATATATCATTTAATTGCACCATACTTTAAGTCTGTAAATATATTTCATATATCCAAATACAACCAATAAGATTTACTTTAACAATTGTTGCCATTCCGGAGATGGTTCGCTTTTTTCTAAAGAAGTCGAACTTTTCGGTGGAGGATCCCACAATTTAGATTCTGCAGCTATTGTATTAGCATGACTTTGCGTGATAGATAATTCTGGCAGTGCCCTCAGAACCAACTACAAAGGAAAATATAAACTCATGTTGTTATGTTACATTAAATACAATCATGTATAGGGTGAAAATAAACTAACAGTTAAATGAATATTTGTGTTCTTTTCTAAGTGCGCATGCAACTCTTCTTCTGTCCGAAAGGCTTCCAAGCAACCAACATTTTTGAAAATGCAGTACAATGTATGTTGCAAACTTTGAAGACTTGTTTTATATATACACTGATTTATATGTGCTTCCATATCCACTGGAGATAGTTTAATTTCGCAGCCAAACTGTTGGTAAAAACAGGATGTACGTTGTTGCGATATCTCTCTGCTTGTATACAAGTCCCTGAACAAATCACTTTCAGATTTTAACGGTTTACTATCAACTGGACAACAAGCTCCTTCCTTTCTATAAAATAAAAATTCAACGCATAAGTACAAATAATATACAGATAGCGCGTCAACATGATGGAATATAACTTACTGAAGCCAAGTGTATATACATTGCGAACAGAACTTATGACCACAAGATGTTAAAACTGGATCGCGTAGCCAAGTTAAACAAATAGGACACTCAAATCGAGGTTCAAGATATTCTTTCATACCATCACCGCACTGCATATAATAATTGCGTTACCGGTATAAATGATAAATAACATGTGTGTTAACACAAAACATAAAGCGAAGCTATAAATGTTACATTTCTTATGCAAATGTAATGAGATCAGTTTGAAGAATAAAAAGATAAATAACAAGGATCTAGTATTTGAAATTTTTGAATTAATAAAAGTACGCATACATACCAGAATATTTTCCTCAGCAACTTTAACATTATCTTTAAGACCGTCCGACATGGCCATGATCTGTGAGAATTTGTAATTTTAAATTTAAGTACTTTAAGTAATTTATGCAATGCTCACTAACAGATATTGGTATCCTCAATAATTCATTCCTATGTAGAGTAAGGTTCGTGAGTATATTAGTAATATATGAGCCATGGTAAGTCTCACAATTATTCATTTTTCATTTAATGCATGATCTATTTAAATATTTTAAAAAGTGCATAAAGACGGCATTTTATTTTGTACAATATATTCAATTTGACAATTATTGTACTATATATTTTCACAGGTTATACATTAATCTAATATTGAACACTTATTTAAGGATACTTTAAGTTTGCTGAAAATATAAAATTATAGGGGGGTAATGTTCTTACAATAACTTAAAAAAAAGAATCCCTTTAAATCGGTACTGTTCACGGTTGGCTCGTGAGCCGTCTGGATCCCCATATCATGTATAACAACGTTGTCATGGAAATGCACGATGCTACAATCAATTGATCTTCGTTCTACAAAGATCTACAAAGCTACAAGACACAGCTTTTATTACACAGATGTGTTTATCATCGCTAATAAATGTATTTGTAATATTTACTGTAACACTGGCAATAAAATATATTTGTTAATATTAATTCGCATTTTAGTAGAGTTGGCAACATACTGCGTGTGGTAAGTGGAATAAAGTACATTTTTTTTATCAACTATACTTTTACGTATGAATATACACATTTCAATGCCATTTCCTTATTACATATTCTGCATTTTCTAGCAAGTTTATCACAGTATTATCGTTTTTTAATGTATTTATCTTCAATGTCAATATTATGCTGCAACATGGCGTCTTTCGTTTACTTCGAGAATCGCAAGAACAATCGAAGATCGATTGTTGCGACGCTGACTGGCGGGAATGCGCAGTTTGGTACACGTATGCTCATAGTTTGGTATTGAAACAACAAGGATGTGGATCTTCATTCAGCGTAAAAACAATACAAAAATACGTAGTTTCAAAATTTTATCTGAAATACATTTATATCTGGTTCCTGAAAAGTTGGAGTGCTCTTTGCGGTTAATAATGAAGAAACTTTCAAAAAAATGTTCGCAAAAGAATGACGAAAAAAACAGATGGTCAATAATGAAGAACAAAAAATAAAAGTGATCCAGTCGTAAATTGGAACTCGGCTGGGATGTGCCACGAAAAAAATTGTCTTCAAAAGTAAAAAAAAGGTTGCCCCCCCCCCCCCCCTGTATACGCACCCATTCTTCTATCGCCTTTACGTATTACCGGTGCACATAATTTTAATCAGGTTCGCTACGGTTGCGCTAGATAACAACTTTATCGCATCGAATGCATCAGTAAAACGCATATCAATAGTTCTATGCGCATCTTATTAGCTAACTTTGGATTATCTAATAAACATATCACGATTAACTGGAATTACTTAACATTCTTAATCTTAATACTTGCAATACAATTCTAAGCTAACTTGTATTCTTTTTTCGCGTAAAATACTTCGGTTTGGAAATTTTCGTGCTTATCTCGATTTTTTCTCACGAATGATGGATCCAATTTTTCGTAAAAGAATGAAGAAACTTGTAACATTTTTCCTTGACTTGCGACAGGAAAATGACGCTTAAAGAGAAAAATGTAAAATTAACTGTACTCAACTCATTAAAATAAATTATGATAATTGCGATATTACGTAAATTCTAAAATGTTTTGTTTAAAGTTTTAAAAAAATTAAATTACATTCACTATTGTGCAAGCAAGTTAGTTTGTTTGAATTATATATTAAATCAGGTAAACAAGTAAACAGTGTTTCTTTCTCTTCGATCCTAAGGATGAAAATATCTGTGAAATGGAAAGTAGCACAGATGCACTGTCTATGCGCATATTACATAGTATTGCAGGCTTACCTGAATGATAACGAAACAAGACGATACCAGGAGTTGATACGAGTCCGCCAACAAAGGAATACACGTTTCTATCAGCATGAATACGCCACTGTTTTACTCAAAATGGTGCAAAAACAGTACATCGGGGTAAGAAAGATTAATATTTTCCTTACTTTTTACCAAGTTATTTACTTTATTGATATACCATTTACTTATTTATGTTTTAATTTTTAATTCTGTATTCTTAATCATTATTCATTTATTTATTTGATACACATGAGCACGGAATGATCTATTATTATTTATTTATATTTCGATTATTAATTCCTAAATTATTGAATCGATATTTCGTTTATCTGGCGACAAAGTGAAGTTGATTGGTGACCTATGAGTGTTATATAACTTTTTATGCCGTTGTTCGATCAAATTATTTATGAATCTATAAAATTAGATATAAAATGAAAATTTGTGAATAAATAGGATATTATAGTCCCATAAACTGTCCCTTGTACTTACCAATATACTTAAAAATCCCTACCTTTCATTCTAGTATATCGCTAGGGAAGGATAACATTTGAGAACTAATTATTACGAATGATTATGTGCGATTCTTATTATTTTTCATGCATGTACGCTATCCAACATAGAGTCAAAATCAGCTTTAGTCGTGAGTAAAAAGTTTTGACTAGGAACTGAAATAGGAAATTGTTCTTTTAGTTTGGTTGACTAATTTACAAACACCGATTTGAGTAATTGCATTGCATATTTCAACAAATACAATTTGTGCAATGGAATATTTTTATCTAAAAAGGAATTTATTTCTCAATCGTTGTGTGTAACTAAAATTTCAGTACTTTTTATTGTAACAACGTAAACAAACATCCATGTAATTTATGATTGTTTTATATACAATATACAACAATTTTGTATTTTACAATTATATTATTAAAAAACAGTTTAGCGGGGCCATGATAAACTGTAAAAGTTTTATGTTCAGGTGAATTGTGGAAAATCATCGGTATTTAGTACTAAAATCATTGTGTTGCAAATATATGTATTTTGAAGTCATTTATCTTAATGGTAATAGTAAATATTACTTGCTTTTAGATTACGGTCGCTCGTGTAAGTCTAATAGGTATGTAGACGAACATCTGTCTTACTAAAATTATGTTCCAAGAAATTGTCGGTGTCATGATATTCTTTTTTTTATCTTTGTAATTGTGCAATATTCATGTTTATTATTATTTATTGCACTGTTTCTAGAATTTTGTTTTAGAATTTCCTAATTCCCAAAATTAACATTCTAACGATTGCTAGTACATTTTGCGACCTCGTGAGTTACTTGTTTTACTTCGTTCTCAAACTGTCAGCTGTACACGCACAGTTCTTTTCTTCACTTGTCGCTTAGTACTGCACTTATTTCATTTTCCCAGTTGTTCTTTCCTACCACATTTCGCATCCAATTCTCCACTTCCTCCCCAACCCTTCCTCTTATTCTCACGCAGCTTTAGATGTGGCTGAAATTCTCATCCTCTAATCCGCATAGTCTGCATTTCATACCCCCTCCTCGTACCCAAAACTTACTGGCGCCACATTACAGTATCTGAACATCGCTCACTATTCTTTCAGGGGTCTTCTGTCTTTAAAAATTGGTGAAATATACCTTAAATTACCTAGGATACTGTAGTCAAATAATTTTATCACGTACACTTGTATTAGTGTAACACGTTTTATATGACAAATCGTTTCAGAAATATTTCGGTGTAGCAATAAAGAGGGCTGACGACATTATCCTAAACAAAGAGCAATGTTTCCATCGACCTAAAAGTAGAATTACAGAAAAAGATAGTAAAACGTTTGGAAAAATTACGAGCATTATTTTTGTGAATACATTCTTTTATAACATGTTGCGAAGCGATGAAAGTGATTAAGAAATAACGAATTATTATTAGGTATACCAATAAATGGTATACCTAATAGAATAAAATCCAAAAGAACATTGAACTGCAAGTTACACGTACAATTTTCAACTATTCGACAAAATTGATTGTCTCGGTTATCAGGAAGCTGCCACGGTTTCCATATTTGTATGCTACTGATTGTCCGATAATGAAAATGATAATCTTGGGTTATCGGGGGCTGCCTACTTTCACGATAATTACAATGACCAAAGATATCGCCTAAGCAACTCGAAGACAGACGTTCCGCTGTGTCCGGAGCAGGCGCGCTTCTTTCACTTTAACACCAGTGAAAATTCAGTGAAAATCCAGTGAAAACGAAGCGTCCGTTTGGCGAGATCAACTCGCGATTATCGATATCAGTCCCAGGGTTTTATCGTTTTCTAAATATAGCATATTATAAGGTTAGTGGTACTTCAAACGCAAACATTACTACGAATGCGAGCATTAAAGCTAGCGAAATATTTTTTTTTCAAACGATTCGACCAACTTTTGCATCTGTAAATCTATTACGATATTAAAGTCGTACTGTAGATAACGAAATCACCAAAAGTAACGAATGCAAGATAATGTGTGCGATAAGTGGCATGAAAAAAATAGAACAAAAATGTTTCCTTTATGGAACGATTAGTTAGGCTAATCAACCGATTCGGCGGAATCGTAAGATATTCAACTCTTGTTATGGAAAGTTGACTGGAATACATGACAAGAATACTTTGTTCTTGCAATTACAATTATCGCGTTCGAGGTTAAAGAACAAATTATCTTATAGATTTCAACGCACAAAGCGAAGTTTTTAAACACGTAAACTATCATTTCTCCAATTTATATATTAATTTTCTGCGAGCATGCAGTTTCGATTATTCATTATTCGTTACACAAAATTATTATCACTTGAAGTAAGTTCTATTATTTTAAGAAGAATTTTTCCATCGCGGTGCATTTGCAAATTCCGTGCAGGGCCTTAAAAGTGACCGCAGTTCTCACAAATATTCTACATGGACCTTTTCGTTCTACGGTATGTAATGGTCAGACAGTAACGAGTTCGAACAACTTGCCGGTTCGACGAAATCGTATTAAGACGACAATAATGATCGGTACAGTGGACATTTTAGAGTTCAAAAGCTATTACCGCGGCCGGATGTTCGCAACTAACTCTCTGATGGCCCCTATATCAGGCATATACGTATTGTGGATGCGTGTATACACGGTATTGTGAACCGTGGCATAGAATTGTGTGCACGTTGTATTGCTTCAGCGCGTGTTCCTGATGTTGACAGTAGCGATGGGCATGATCCTCCTCAATTAATATCGATCCTTAATAGCAAGGTATGATTGTATTTGAAACTACACACAACTGTATACATAAGTATCAAAGAGTATCGATTCCTAGACGATGTCTATTGAACGGTATCGAACCTTTGTAGGTTTGTCATGGATGTGCATTGGTACCGATAGTTTCACAATTCTATACATAACCGTGGATCATTGGTGTTCGCTTAGTATTGCAATTTTTAGGTTTGTTTCTATGGGCCAGAAATGTGAACACAGTTCGGCTCATGTGTGAATTCTGATTGCAGCAGTATCGATACATTCATTGTCGCCATGATACCAATTCGTTTAGTGTTCATTTTTTACAAGCATGTTTCGAATCTTCTGAAGAAATATATGATTACCGAATTGCTTGAAAATCGTGAGAAAGATTTGGATTACTGCCACTCTCAGTTGACGCAATTTTCATTTCGTGTGTACGATGCACGACAAATGTGTTTCGATGAATGGGGTGAATATATCTGTGATATTTAACTGCGCCTAAGAATGGTAATGTTCGAGGATTCGAAATGTTGAATTCAAATTAAGCAAGTGAAACTGTACGGGAATACGAATTAAATAAATTTGCGGAACGTTGTTTTAATAATGGTGGAATATTGCAAGCAAATAACATTTCTCCTTACTTCGATAAATTAAAATATTCAATTAGATTGAAGAACTTGTTATAGCATCGACAATACGTGATTGATCTTTTACATTACCATGTGCAATACTTCGTTAAAAGCATTGTTGACGTTGAACACGTTGACGTTTACTGTAGCCACCGGTTAAGGTATTGCGTGACTGTAATGTTCTGCGAAATAAACGTCGGTGTCCTTTGGTGTCCTTCGGTGAAAATTGGTACATGAAAGCATCAACTATTATAGAGATAATCTGTATAAATATCGGAAGACATTCTTGAGCAGTTCCATATAATATATGTATAAGTAATATATGTATTTTTGGTTTTCTGAATTTTTCGCACGCCCTTCTTTTTAACAAAATGATTTCCATCGCTCTGCACGCTGATTTTCAGTTTAAATACAATTGGATATTTGAAATACGGTCAATCGTACATCTTGTCCACAAAAATTGATGAGCCCTTGTTAACTGAACGTTCTTGACTATTTTTACAAACACTATCTTTCCAACCTTCGCCTAATTGCCCGATAAAAGTATCCGCGACTAGATAGATAATCGCAAGACAAATAATACCTCTACAAATCGAAATATAAATATGAACGCTCTTCGCGTCACGGGGCAATATACAAAATCGCTCTAAATCCCCTTAAAAGCGGCAACCTTTATCACAGAATCTACCAACGGCGTTGCAGTATCTACATACCAAAATTAATCAATACGATACTACGCGATGCGGGGACGAATTAAGCATGCTCAAAAGACGCACGAAATTTTCTGCGATAAAGCGAACAAGTAGCAGGAACCAACAATTGCAATACTGGACACAAGAGCAACGAAAAGACTGACGGACTATCGACAGATATACGCCAGGACAAATGAAAGAAACGACACAAGCAATTCACCCTGAAATGATAAAAAGTAGTCGCAGTAAATCATCCGAAGAATCTAATGAACATTATTCCTGAGCGCAAGACAGCCATCAAACTCTATGGATTTTCTTGTCTCATCCGCCATAAAAGGGCATATCGTGGGACCGCGAAATGCTAATTTCGTCAGGGCGAACCCAATGGATTAAGCACTCCCGGTTGACACGTCACCGGATGGTACCGTAGACCTGGTTATCGAGATGACTGGTTAACGTTTGGACAAACAATCGATCCTACGCTCGTTCACAAAGGGACCAAACCATATCAGAACATCGTGACCGCTCAGAACACGGGCTCAGGCCTCGTCGAGCTAAACGTTTGTTTCGCGTCAGTGTTCCGCTGCCAACCACTCACACGGTCAATGTCGTTTCGCTCCTCGAATCGTTCTTCCCTTTTTTTTACTTGCCCGCTGGTTTATTTGCAATGAACACGACAATAAACCATAATAAGTTTCGTTCAAGCTGGAGCACAGCGGTTCTTTCCGCTCCTGTTCGTTATCACGGTGGAGCGTGCACGACGGATATAGCGCGTCAGAAGCATAACAAGCTTCGCGTTCGAGGGGACAGAGGCGAAGAGGAGCTCGATCGGCTCGATCGAAAGCAAAGAGTGACGGTGAACCGTTCCGTGGATTAGCGATAGAGTTTTCGCGATTAATCGTGAGAATTGGTTCTCGCGATTTCTTTTCCCGATTGATTCTCTGTTAACGTTTTCGCGCAAGTGTTATTCAGGCAAGTGTTTGTTTTTTTGGGTTAACAAGCGATCTTGATCCGTTGGTGATTAGTTGACCACGAAATCGATGATAATCGCACGGTGTTGTTCTTCCGGTATCGCGTGAACGTCAACCACATCCGCTGCGCTGGTCGAATCCCGTTTGCTGTTGCGATAGATGAGCCCTGTTGTCACCTAACGCGAGTGAGAATTTCAAAGGTACAGGTCGAGCGTGTTACAAGTTTGACAGATGTTGCTAGAGGTTCTATGGAGCAAACGGGGTGTGCATGTCAATTAATTAGCAGGGAAGGCAATAAGAGTAGAATATTGAATTAAATATTAGTACTATTATCGTTTACTACGCTCGCGAGAAATTATAACAATGTGGAATACTATGAATGTGTATGGACGAATTGTACTGCATTGGCTGAATTTGTGCAAGGAAATTTTATGCTTCGGATATTAGCTGTTAATGGATTAATTAGATCCTGTGCAAATTGTATTGTTATATTATAATAAGGAGGATCGTTAAGAAGTGTTTGAATAATCGCGGAACTTAATGATTCTGTGCTGTGGTGTGAGCAAAAAATGAGTTGCATTGTTCTTTATAACTGTCGTGGTCCACGCTTTTTTTCTATGAGAAGAGAGTTGAGCGACGTTCGAACACGTTCTACGCTTGTAACACGTGTCGTTACTGAATAATTGTGTCTCACGCACTGTACATTTCTGACGGGCTGCTCAAAAAACGTTTTCGTCATTGTTCATCGCGAGCATTATCGCGAACACTGGTAACATCCTCTAATATGAGTTTGTTACGTCAATGTGCTTTGTTTGCCACAGTACTGGGGGCAATTTTCTCATTGTTGCGTGTTTTGTAAGCACGAATCTATGTTTAGGAAATAATAGTATGCTAAACAATGTTTTTCGTTTGATTCGAAATCAATTACTAGAATCCAGTTGAGTTTCCTCTTCGAAAGAGTCAGGCCATTATGAGTAACTATGACAGTTTTTTAATAGCAGACGAATTGTTTCCCACACTTAGCAAGGTGAATTAATTAAAAGTTCCCATACGCTTCATTTCTTCAGACGTTTAGTACATACAGTAATAAAGTGATGAGAACTATTTAAAATGTTACATATATTACATTATAAAAGGTACACCGTTTTACGTAATAATATGGGCAATAAATTCATCTGTTGTTTAAAATTGAAAGCATTGCGAACAATTGTGAACTACTACTTTACTATTGAGGTATCCCATAAGTACAGCACGTGCAATACAGTTTTTCTAACAGCAGAGTTTAAAACAATAGAACTGATCATGATCATAGCTTATCTGTTTGGAGCGTGTACTGCTGTAAATAAGAAGCTTTAGACAACATCGTATCATAAGTACACAATTGTAGATCGAATATTGTAGTTATTACAAACGTTTCAAATCAACTCGAAGATTATACATACTCGGCATACTATGTTGCATGAGTTTACTGAAAGAAATAATACAACGGTGGAAAATATAAGTCCATGAACGAATTATTAATGTAAGCCAATATCAAAGATGGATTAAGAAATTTAAAGACGGAGATTACACTACTGTAGATCAACCTGGCGTTTGGAGGCCGAAAAAGTTAAACGAAAGCGTTTTACGAGTTGCTGTTGCACCAAACGTATGTGAGGTTGATGAAAAATGAACCGAAAAATTAAAGTATAAGTACAAGTATAAGATTTATAAGATTTATGCATTTTGTGAAATATTTGGAGTTTTCCGTGGGTTGTGTGGACACTTATGTCTAATTGTATGGATGAAGAGAAGAATAATAGGAAACAGGTATTTACGTACACCGTATGACTATGTTGCAGGATCATGGCTGTGAAAGAATGGTTTAGACGACTGCAGCCAGTTCAGTTGTACTTAATCCTGTTCTTCACCACCACTTTCTTCATCGTTGAGCTGGTCGCCAGTCATGTAACTCACTCGTTGACATTACTGCTCAATGCCTATCATATGCTGTGCAATATAATTGCACTTGTCGGCTGCATCGCGTCGATTAAGGTAAAATTTCAATATAAGCTATCTGTTTCATTTATATTGCTGGCCAATATCTGTGTGTGTCGTCTGCCGTCAACGTGAAACATCATTTTTATCGATGCACTTTGTAAAAATTAATCGATTACTTGCTCGGCCAAGTGATTGGACGTTGTGAAGAATGATTTTTATTAAATTAATCGGCCGTCCTTCGATACAGCAGTAAAGAGCAAAATGTGAGAGGAGAAATGAAAAAGATACATTGTATATTTATTTCTCCTTTTATTTCACATTAGAATTGTCAGCGTATCTAAATTAACCTTTATACAAAAATCCATACAAATCACAGAACAAAAGTAAAAAGACGAAGCAACTACAATAGTTTTGTATACTTTTATTCTCTGATACATGCAAATGAAAAGTGCACCCGGATCTTGCTTTGAAATTCTTTGCACTTTTAATTGTCTTAATTGACGATGCTTTCCACCCACATGATAAATACACTTGTGAAAGTTGTCAGTTTAAAATTGTTACTCGAATTTCGGTAATGTATTAAATGCTATACACTATACACGACATTATTTCATTTCAGTTCAAGACACTTCTCCCTTTCTCCAAGTAT
The DNA here is from genome assembly GCA_948146005.1 of Nomada fucata. NCBI lineage: Eukaryota > Metazoa > Arthropoda > Insecta > Hymenoptera > Apidae > Nomada > Nomada fucata. The sequence continues at coordinate 16,156,622 of OX411275.1, forward strand.
TTGACAGACATTTAGCAAAAATTCTGTCCAATTTCGTGGTGCGCACCGTATTTTTTATATACTCTTTACGTTGTTGTTATTCACTTGTGGATCATCGTAATCATAATATTACATTGCGAATAATTGAATCACATCATACATTGGACATCATCCAATTTAAATCTCCACCTACTTTCAGTATAGTCAAAAATTCAATTCACTACAGCCGAGTTCGAGTTGTGCGATAAAATAATAAATATTTAATAGATACTTAGTCTAAATGAAAATGATACATTCTTACGAAATGGTAATGCACCGGGTGTGAACACGCAATGTGATACATTTCTGCGCCAGAAAATCATTGTTTGTAAGATAACAGAGAATTGTATATTTGGAGTTAGCTTGAAATGTTTAACTGCAATTTAATGTGCTATCACTTCTTATTATAATGCAATATTATTTCAAGTCTTAGCGCAATCATTTTTGTAGTATAGCCATCGTCAAAGTGGAAGCAGTTACGGTGGAAACAGCACCTCCAGTTCCTTAGGAAATTCCGCGATTTGCATAAATGGCGACGAACGAGGTTCCTCAAGATCTCTGCCAGCGAAGGCGAAGGTATAAATAAGACATTTCAGATTCTCGCTTGTTATTGAATTAATTACTTCATTCTTTTTCTTCACGAAATCGTGAAATGGTTCTGAGGAAACTTTTCATTCCATAAATTCTTCTTCGTATTTATCACAATCTCGCGCGGTATTTCATACCTATAAACCAGTACCTGCAAATAATGGGAAAAATTCATGGGTTGTTAAAAATCGAAAGGGGATAATAAATTATCGACTGATGTTATAGAAAACAGTGAATAAAATCTTGCTGCTATTTAATATTTTTTAAATAACAAAGGAGCAAGCAATTAAAAAATTTTCTTTAATAGTAATTCTTCTTGTACGTATTAAAAGTTTTTTTCTTTAGAAAGTTCGTTTATTTTGGTAAGCGGTTTATCTCTATTTTAAAAAATTAGAATGTATGATCCATACATGTAGAGTCAAACCCCGCGAACTCGGTCCTCTATAAGTCTACAATGTTTGTACATAATCACTGGCTCCGCTGTGAGAATCTCTGCAGCACAAAATATAAAACGCTATACAACCATAATTATTTCTTACACGTTTCCAGGTTGGCTGGAAAAATGTAATACTAACCCTTGTACATCTAAAATCTCTGTAAATCGAATTTTCGTTCGTTAGATAGTACCTACTCGAAAAATTCGATAAGTCTCTCGAACATTCTGCAAGTAATCTACATAATTTTTCGTTTCATCATTAGCAATCACGATCCGACAGGCGAATGAAGAACACTTTCGGATGGGCAAGGATAGATATCGTTACGATGCTTGTCTGCTGCGTTCTTCTCGCATCATTCTGCTTCTCTCTGCTAGTGGAAGCTTTGCAGACTCTGGTGCACATAGATCACTTGGATGAAATGCACCATCCTTTAGCTGTTCTTACTATTGGCGCGTCTGGTATTCTCCTGAATGCCTTTTGTTACATCCTGATTGGGGGATATACTTTCAATCAGGGTATCGTCTTGCACGTTACGATGAACGGGGACGTGATACTACGAAGGTACGTGATCGATCTTATAGAAATTCCGAATTAACAATGAGAAAATAATTAGAAATAGTACAAAGTACAAGTACAAATTGCACATTGAAATATATAATTCAGTTATTTTGATCTTATGCCAAACATTATCGTCTATTATTTTTGCAAATAATGGGGAGAAAGGTATTTAGTGAATATTTAAAGTGAGCATTACTTTTCCTTTAAATCATTAAAGAATCATACATCGTATACTCATATAATCACAAGAAAACTCAGGAATTTAAGCAGCACTTTTGTATTTTGGAGATTAAATGAACAAATCTTTCGTATTTGACTTGCAATCGTTCAATTATTACCGTCCTACGCGAGGGCTTTTTTTTATAAATTTCTATCGATCCACTAGTGTTGTGATTCCAGCGGTGACTAGTTGTAGTCATATTCACCCCTGGTGACCAACATCAACTATGTACCCCGTACAATGTCTTCTTTCTGCTTGTCATATTATATAGCGTAAGATTTTGAAAAGAATGAAAAATCCCAAATTTTTTCATAAAACTATTCACCGCAAAATTTATCTTGCATCTTTTATAGTGCACTTCAATAACGTTTAATGTTTAAATTAATATTTTCAATGAATAATGAAAAATATATAATAATTGAATAGATATCTTAGTTTCAACTATTATACTTATTCCATATCTGTGGATCAAACTTTCAAGAAACATAAGACAAACTTTGTGCGCCCTATTTATCGGTTACAATAAAAAATTACTTCTACGTAGTTAAACGATATTGCACAATTCAAATTATTCCATTAAATTATTCGAGGTGAACAGTTGACTTTAATCAATTCAACACAAATTCTGCATAGTGTACAAGACTTTTAAAGCAGCCGACCAAGATACGCCTTATCTACTTTCAGAAATGTTAATTCTCAGCAAGTGAAGGAAGGTGAGGAGCAGTTATCGGTGCAAACTAGACGAAGCCCATTGGGTATACCGAAGAGCCAAGGTTTTCGAGAGACATGTCGTGATGCCTTGGGCTGTGTTTTTGTAATCTTGGTGTCTATCCTTGTATATTTCACTGACAGTGGCGTGGCCAAATACATCGATCCTCTCTTTGCTATTATTTCTTCGATCTCCCTCCTCGTACTCAGTTATTCTTACAGTAAGTATAAAAACAAGAACCTCAATGCTCTCTCAAACGCTTAATGTTTATTCTCAACACCAAATTAACTAGAAACGTGTGTTAAGGTGGATCGCCCCGTTCAATATACATTTAAAGGATACTAATATTTTTTAAATACTTAATTTTAATTTTGTATTTCATGGTATTCTAAAAACAATTGTGGCAATTGTATTGACCACTGTAGTAAAACAAATAAGAACCAAATTTGGGGGTTTTTATTAAAGGGCCTCTGAAAAATTTTAAACAGTGTCAGTATGTACATCAGAAAAATATTCTGAAATTTTCATTGAACTGTTAATAGTTTATTTGTCTTATTTCGTAAGCACAACGCAGATACGTACACACTGCTGGAATTGCTGTAACTTTTTTTTTATCCATGATTCGAGAGTACATCTTACTATTAAATAAGATAATTAAACATTTCTTTTCATTGCAATATTCCCGATAGAAAAGTATACTTCGCGTAAAGCATCAAATATTTGATCTTGGAATTTGTATTTCTATGTAGAATACAAATAGAATACAATTATTCGTAGTATCATCATTATCAAGAGAGGGAACTTTCCGGTCATTAGACAAAATGGAATATTTTTAAAATGACGGTGGGGGTTCAAAAATACAAAAGAGAAAACTATACCTTTTCTACGTGTTACCTATCATTGATGTGCATTGATTTTTAACTGCCTTTTACAGTTTTTCTTATACAGTGAGCCAGTTTAATATTCAAACGCTGCATTTTAGACCACCGATTTATCCATACGTTACCCGGCATACTACTATTGCAATTATCATCGACGAAATGTTTCACTGTTTAGTTCTCGTTTAAATATGTTACAAATATTTCGTTTCAGTGAAACAATCTGGGTTGATATTACTTCAAACGATCCCAAATCATATAAATATCGATTCCCTTAAGAGAGAATTGCTAGAAGCCTTTCCTGGAATCGTGAATGTCCACGATTTGCACGTATGGCAATTAACGGGACAAAAAATTATATCTACCGTTCACATTATATTCTTGGATCCAACGGTGAGTACCCTCCTTGTCTTTCTCTAATCTTTTCCAATATTGTGAATGAAGGAATTATGGAACTATTTTATTGTGCAGGTTTACGCAAGTATTACCGACCAAATCACAGCGTTCTTCATAGAGATGGGAATTACACAAGTTACGATACAGCCAGAATTTCACAAGGTACGCAATGAATTTCACTTATAGTAAAATAGAGGGTGGAGCACATAAACTGTGGCAAGTTCGAATTTTCGCAGCGACCACTACAGCTATCGACCTTATTTTTGTTTCGATTAAACGGCGCAGAGGGGGAAATTATTTGTTGTACAATACATTTTTCTGGATGGTCTGCTGGGGTGGCACACCATCATATTTTTTTGTACGGGTTTTGATCGAACTGAATAATACTTACTTGAAATCGTTTTTGGTATTTTGCGTAGCTAAGGTGTTATTATCATACCAAAGTGTATGTCCCTACATCGTCCTTTCTTATGCTTACACATACATGCGTATTAAAATCGCGATACGCAGAAAAAATTGTTGTAAAATATTCTTCAAATAGAGACGGCAGTACATATTATCTTGGACACTTGTTGGGATACATTTGTGCGGTATAAACATAATGATTATGACACTTTATCTTTATCTAATGAAATGTGCGATTGTATACATATGAGTACTGTAATAAATTATTCTGGAATTATGAAGAGTAAAAAATTGCTGATAAGTAATAGGTTCAATGATTACTATTAATTTAGACGTGACATTTGTAATGAGTTGAATTACGTTCATTATGCTGATAATAAAAGCTGACTTAATCTCACAGGTTCTGTTTTCAATTGATAAGTGAAATATTTTGCATTTTCTACCTAATAAATATGTGATAATTAAATGTGTGTAATAGCATACGGAACAAGGATATTTTGTAACAATATTTATTGTATTGTTTCGGTGGTGATTATGTTGTCATGTTCGTAATTGATATTCATAAAGATAAGAAAAAAAAGTCAAACAGATAAAGCCAAATAGGATTGAAAACAGCAACAGTGACAACCTTTTTATTAATTTTGAATAACGAAACGCTTAAAAGTGCGAAATAACGATTAGCATCTCTTTAACAAGGGTCAGATTACAGATTACAAAAAAGAAAAAAAGCACATATGTTTGGGAAGGGTGTATTAGTATTTATATTGCAATTTTAATTGAGTAAGAAAAAGTAACTTCAGGATATCGAAAAGTTAGTTTAATCACCGCACACATGCGCATGTATACCGCTAGGACATGGATGTATCTATTCCAAATGTGATTCTTCATCATATGTCAAAAATTTCTGTGAAGATCTATTAACGCATTACTATCACCCCCGTTCTACCCTATTCTACGTTAATTTAATACGCGGCTATTTCTTTTACCACGTATATATGCATAAATTTGTTTTTCTTTTATTCAATACAAACCTCTCGTTTCGTGCTACTATACGAAACGAGATTATATCTTACGAACGTGCAAGTATGTCAGCTTCGAACAGAATTCATCAGCCCATTTTCCTCTTCAACAGATGAGGCCAAACATGGACAAAACTGGCTGTCTGATTCGTTGCCAGGGCGAGCATTGCAGTTCTTCTCAATGCTGCACCAAAGAAAAGTTCATTGAAGATTCGTGTTCGCACAAATCGACGAACAGGCACATGCACCCCCTGGGGAAAAAATTCGACGAGCAGGAAGCGAGCCCTGTCACAATGTCCATCGACTTCGAAAGGTCCACCATGCACGATAAGGAGGGGTCCCGATCGCAACCATCGATCGAAAATCTCTCGGGCGGAAGTTCTTGTCGGGCGAACGACGAGGAGCAGTCACAAAATAACAAAGATAATACGGCCGACAGTAGTTCCTATGAGATAAACGTGGTCGTTAAGGACGGGAACTGCGCGTCGTGTACCAAGATTCAAAGTGATCCGAATGATATTTGTGAGAATGCGGTTGGCACAAGTGACAGATAATTTCTACAGACGAGATATGTACACATATTTGTAATGGTCTATTGCCAGCAAGAATAATATTTTTAAATCGTATGACCGATAGTGATAAGAAGACTGGACACTAATGTTAAATATCGCCCAAGACTTGTACATACCTAATACATACATATAGTTGAAAAGCCTGACATTCAATATAGAAAAAAACGTAACAAAGAAATGAAAGAATACTCAGCACTTCTATAATTGTTATAATAACATACATTGTATTGTTTTAACGGTTAATATTGATATGCAAAATGCGAACCTTAATATTGTTCTTCTATATATATAAGTGGTTTTAAATGCGATAAAAGACAAAACAATTTGTAGAAGACACAGCGAGGGTCTACCAACGATTTATTTTTCGTTTTTGTTGTACGAAAGTATTTAGGTTCGATGTAATTACTGTAGAGTTTCTACAAGTGAATTATGATTAATATTTTTTGTTACACTGAACTTCGATAATCAATTAACATTACTAAACAATGTTCACGTTCTAAATGGAATTTTTAATTTGATTCGGAGAAAGTTTATATTAAAGTGCAATTGCTATATATCGATTTCATTGTTCTAGTTTATAATACACCGTTCATGTATAATCGCCCATCGTATGTATATTCCTGTGAAAAGTATTAAGAGACTTTTTATTCTTCCATAATTCGCATACTAAAGATTGTCATAGTGTATGAACGTGTTGGGCAATCTGCGAGAATTATGTTCTTTAATAAGAAAAGGGAAGTACGAATATAAAATTAAAAAGAGTTAATGGTTGCATGGAATGCCCTTTTAATTCAACCATAAATAATAGATACCCTTAATTTTTTATTGTGTTTTATAATATCCAGAATCAATGGCAAGTAAAGATTGTTTCGGAACTGAAAAACTATTATTCGAAACTATTATTAATCGATATCGTCAGTGGACAGTGAATATGCACAGGTCATCTAAACGGGCTACTTTCTACTCGTCGTGTACCAATCATGTTCACTGCTTCACAGTTAGATCGTGCTAATTTAAAAGCCGCAGGTGCGTCGATCTTCGCGTACCACTGAGTGGATGCGAGCTTCGAGAAAACTATTTCATGGTTGTCGAATGTTAATTGTCTCGCCATTGTCACTCGCCACTTCAAATCTTAATTTTTGAATGAAAGTCGAGTATAGAAAATCGTACGATGTACGCAATAATTGGAAAACAATTGTTTATAAATATCACAGCTTTTCAAATTGTTAAAGTGTTTTATTTTGCGCTTCAACGAAGAAAAATGCTGCTTATTTTATTCTCCGATCCATTTTTCATTCAGAGTTGAATCGTGCTACATCGAGTTCCGTTGGCCTCCGAACACGTTGCAATGCAAGTTTAATAGATTATGCGACTACTATTGGCTAGGGACAGAGAATCGGAGTTACGTTACCCATCTGCTGAATGAAAGTCTGACGAAGGTCGCGTAACCATTCCTCAGCCTCTTCTACTTCCTGAAACAGGAAGCAAGGTGTACATAGTTGGCTCCAAAAATACCAAGTTTATTTTATTACACAAGTAGCTTGCATGATATGCAACTTTAATCCCTTTGTATTTGTTACTCTATTCAAGTTATTTATAAGTGAACCCCGTTAACATTGAAATCTCCATTTGTTAGCGAAGTGGAGTAAAATAATTCTTATAAATAATTTGCAAACTTCATTTGCTTCATTTTTTTTAACGTTTCGAATGTTTTTTTGGTAACTACTTGTTTATATATATATATATATTTCCTGGTTGTTTCTTTCGTTAATATTTGTCATAATTCATATCGAATTGCATGATTGAAATGAAAGGTAAACATTATTTAATTGATCTTTATTTAATCGTTGTCTCAAAAATAAATGTGCTTTAGGCATTGCTAATTCATTTCGGCGAATTATTATTTTCATTCATTATTCCTCGGCATTTTCGAAAGTACTGAAAGCCAGAACAAAATTTAAATAAAATTCCATTTTCTATGGATCATTTTAGTTACAGATGCATATCGACGTACAGTTACATCGGTGACAATGAGCAATCTATAATACAATACAAACATTCTTCCTAAACTAATTCACTACAATCACGCACGAATACTTCTATCAGAGCTCGTATATCCCACTGTTTACCATAATTTACTAATCACATCAACTATTTCAGTAGTATAATTATTTCTAGCGACATGCGCAAGATCATTTTATGTAAATAGAAGTTGAAACAATTTTTCACTATACACTGAGAGCGTCTAGCTGCGATGAAACTTTCTTGTGCATAATGATATCCTCGAACTCCGTGTTTGTTCGAAATTTCATACAAATAAAAAGAAAATCAACCTGACTGCATCCACGAGAATATCGGAGTGGAAAGGCCGGTCAGCCGTACATACATGTACTTGTATCCATACATAGGCTGAAACACACGATTAACCACGAGAATGGAGCAAATGAAGGAGAACGACGATGAGATCGACGACGATGACGTCGCCGTCACCGATAACTAGTAGTCAGAGAACGAAGAGTCAGCGGGGTGGGGCCTGCTCGTAGAATCGTGGCCGTGTTAACCCGTTCGCTGGCTCAGTAAGAAAGTGCGCGTAGAGCGTGAAGGAGCGATATTGTATCGGTGACCCGTAGTTCCCCGTATAGTTTTGTTGAACGTGAAAAAAAAAGATGTGAAGTGATCGGAAAGAATTAAAAATTGGAGAGTGAACAAGAGAGAAGAAAGTGAGAGAGAGAAAATGGTGCGTCTCGCAGGAGCAATCGTCGCATTCCTCGTTGTCCTCGCGCTCGATCGAGGTAATAGTCGTTTACCTGTCACCTATGTTCACCTGACGAACGGTGCGCCGTTTCGTTGAGGCGTCACGATCACGTGGTTTCCATTGAGTCACTCCCGAGAGAAACAGGTTTTCGAATTCTTACGTGTATACCACGCGTCGTCGATAATTCAACAGCTTACCTGGCCGAGGTGTTCCGATATTTGTATTCGATTTTACGTTTGAAATTGTTTCGCGTCTTTTATTCGATCGTAAATGTTCCGTCGTTTTGACAGTACATTTCGAAACGGAATTTGAATAACTCGCGTAGATTTTTTGGTGAACGTTTCTTTAATATTTTAAGATAGATATGCATACATTTCACGGTAATTCAATGCACGATCCGGGAGCAATTGATTGGAAATTACAAGGATTGAGTTTCCATCCATCGTTAGGATAGCAGGTTGGTACTTTATTGGGACTGTGGCATTGTTGCCGATGGATCTTTTATATTTGAATTATTGGTGTTTACGGTTCGCACGCGTCCGGGGCAAGCTATGAAATGAATTTCTTCTGAATCATTCTGTGGAATGCGCTTCACCTGGTTGAAACTTATGCTGATATTACAATATTGCCTCGTACTTGAAATAAAAGTTGATTGGGAGCATATGTGCGCCGCGTCGTTGGCACGATGTAATGATGCACACTGTATGTGAGGCGCAATTTGAACATTATCTGCCTCTTACCGAGACATCTTAGTTCGAGATATTTTGTACCTTGCGGTGTGCAATAAATTAACAATGTAATTCATGAAACTGTAGATTGTTGGATATATCTCGAATATTCCAGCAACTGTCTAGAGTCTGGAGAATATTAGGCATTCGTGTATTATATGATAGCTTTTGGACGTATCATTCTCTGTGTGATCTTGATAAAAGCGGCTCGAAGGTATTTTGTAGATGACATTTGAATAGAAGTATTGTAGAATAGAATTTTATTACTTTTCGACCTCACAGCCATGAAAAGGGACTTGGGATGCATCTCTTAATCTCTACCTTATTAGAAGAATTGTATTTCTAATATTTCATGGTTCTGTAGTAATTTTTTTAATCTTATACGAGTGATAACTAATTAGTTTTCGCCGTAATTCTCGTAGTATTTTTGTGTTTGGCCGATTTCTATTGACGTAAACAAACCTTGATATATAATTTCCAATTTTCCTTGTAGCCTTATGTTATACTTCTTCCTCTAAATATCATTCTTTCAGTAGCATCAAATAACAAATACTGTTGACATTGTTGAAGAGAGTTACTAATTATTATAATGTCTAAGAATTTCCATCTTCTGGAAACATTCAATTAACCGTAAATATTCCTCGGCTCATTTTAATTGTTTATATTGGTGGCCACATATCATCGTCTCGTTTACAAAAAGCTACTTTCGAGCAATAATAAAACGATAATGAATCGTAACGAATCTATTTATTTAATGTGCACCGATGAAATCATCAAATGGTCATGACCTATTTTTTGCAAATTAACGATAACTTACGAATTGTAGAAGGGTTTCATCATTTCGGCGAACATAATAAATAATAATCGCCCAACCGCACAGCAGTGTACCAATAGTGTACCAATTGCAACATTCGAACTCAAGTGTGTTATGTATCCTAATGGAAATTGTCTAGTTCATCATTCTCGTTTAATGTCCAGATAAAAAAATTAATTACACGATGTAGGTATATTGGACCGAATCTATCGATTACAAAGCGCCTTTCAATTGAAAGAAATATTAGAGAAGCGACAACCCTTGACACGAATTTAATTTGTGGAGCGGCCTTCTTTGCTAATGCAATTCCCTGTACAAAGTGTTACTGTGTACGTTGTACCTTGCGATGATTGTCCGCCCTGGAAATATAAGTGATAACTTATAATTAATTAATAAAGTACTATTTTCTGTGAATCGGCGAATACCCCGGTACATATTTTGGTTAAAGGAATTATTTACTTAAGAGAATAAAAATAAAAGCTCAAACATTACGCATTGTTCGTAAAATTTAATATATTTCGTTTCTAGTATCAGCATTTTTATATTTATCATTTTAATACGAAATTCGATGTACAATTTACCTTAGTAACTTCAAGTTGGAAATGATAAAGTGCGTACTGAATAGTATACCAGGGAATACGCGATTGCAACTGATCGATGATTTTATTATTGACTCTGTTCGATAGGAATACAGTCGTTTTGACGTTATAAGCTACTTCAACACGAACGAATATATTTTTATCGTTTGTAAATTCGAAATGTATCAAATTTCGTTTGGGATTTCCTGCAGAATGGAAAAACAACGTGTGGATATTTAGTTATTACTAATAAATAAATTTGGATTTATAAAAAAATAGATTGGTTGAACAGTTATGCAGATAATAGTTTACCAAAATAACTATGATTAATACTACATCCGTCATCCATCGCACCTGTTCTTTGAAATTACGCGATATTTGAAATAGCCAAGTGCATATGTATGTACATCGCCTCCGAAGGATAGATCTCAACTAAAAATGAAAATTTACAATCAAAATATATACAAAATATATATATTAATAACAATTAGTTTAGTTACACAAAAATTTAATAATATTCTTATCTAAACAAGTTAATTTCAATTAAAAATAGACGTACAGTAGAGAATAATTTATTAATATTTTATTTTCAAGAGGCTATAACAAAATAAAATTAAGTCAGCAGGAAACAGTAGAATGTTTCAGTAAAATATTCTTTTAAAGGAATGATTAATTTTTAAATGAGGATAAATAGTTAAAACTAATACGGACAAAATTCGTTAGCAATTTATTATAATAGTGGTCTAAACAATTCCTCCCAATTTCTGATTCTTCGAAAAATTAAAAAAAATTGATACCTTCATTGATGTTTTAAATAGTTCACCTAATAATATATCCATTTTGAATTCCTTTCCTATCGATTTCAGTTTGTGCAAATCGTTTTAATCATTTAATATCTAAAACAACTAACTGAAATTCCCAAATTGTCCAAACTTTATGTTTATTCAACCGATCGTAATCTATACATATGTATATGTCTATATGACAGAAAGGAAGTATCTATACGCCGGTTAATCTACAAGTGACCATTCGTTACTTTATCGCCAGTAGGTTGGGCAATTCATATCAGGACTTCTCAATAAGTAGCAACAACCGCCGCGCCGTTATCTCTGGGCGGACACTATCAATTAATTATTAAGAGTTAATTAATTCAATTTTATTTTACGAAACAAGGACATATCTATTTGCTTAGCGGATTACTTCTTCAATAAGGAAACAGTTGAACAAAAAAATAGCAAAACTATAGTTGCTAACATCATGAAGATTATATATCTCTTGCAAACTAACAAGGTTGGCATAATTATTATTCTATAATATGTTTTAAAACTAAGCTGCGCTATCTGAACCATTCTCCAATACGAAAGCTGCGGAAATGTTGTGATTTGACATAACGAATAATATTATACAATTTATAATAATATTAATAACATGAACGTCAGAAAACACTACAAGATTGCAAACAAGTATACAATTCTACTTGTACATACCATACATACATATATGCTACACATAAAAAATATATAATATAACGTATAATATAATAATATTAAATCTAATTAATAATAATAATAAAGGAAAATATGAAACGTATATATTTTTTCCTCTTCTTGACATAAATATAATTGTTGATACCATAGTCATTATCACCTATTGGAAAGTTGTCAATATTCTTGGATGAAATAATTCGAGTTAAAATTAACTTAATACGTATCACATATTTATAGGAATGGATATAAAGTAAAATCTTTATCTTGATATTTTATTCAATTCTCTGCAACACAAATCCAAGATAATTTATTCTTCCCTGTACACTTAATACTTCAATTGTCACTTGGTAAATGGGTGAAGTGTATTCTTACCTCGATTTCGAGTAGGATTCACCCGATTCTCTGTATAAGGCTATGTGAGCTGTGCACATGCCAAAGTGATTAACTTAATTTCTGTAATTTTTCTTTTTTTCACTACCAAAGCATTCGATCAATGATGAACTTCTCATGTTTCAAAGAAATTTCCTTCGCCGTTACATTTAACATCACTGAATGACCGAATTTTGTGCAGCAGTTGATCAACAACTAATTTACTTGTAATCAAAATTGAATTAGGAAATGAATCTGTAATAATACATTCTACAATGTGTGCACCAACATGCAAGGTGTACAGAATTTTCGACGATAAAACTGCGAGGACTTACTCTATAGGTAAAAAGAAGAAAGGAAAGCCTACTTTTCATAACATGTTGTTCTTCCTTTTAAGTACAGATTAATTCCTCGCAATCTGTCGGCGAAAAACCCGAGACACTCTGTATATTTGGTATAAAATGTTAAAAAGCTATTTAGATAAATTTATCAATTATCATTACTTTTTGCTCCATTCAGCAAAGTATTTTGGCAAATGACTTATTATGCCCGATACAGGACAACATTCGACAAAAGCCTCTTGCTACATTTGCTCCGAACTCATTTGTTTGCTTCTCTGGTGGAACTGGTCTGTTGGGCTGATAATGTGGCTACACTATCAGAAGAGGAAAGAAAGGACTTCCTTCCTACAGACGGTTGTATTTACGCAGAAATGAGCTCAAGTACCGCGCGTACGTTTTTACAGAGAATTTTGGTGGCCCAGAATTCAATGAAACCGATTATCTGCAGGACATTGCGGCTAAAAAAACCGTGCTCCATCTTGAAATATTTGTTCATCATCTTCCTTTGTGGCATAATAGGACCAACCGTGCTTTTCAGTATAATGAAGTAGACCTTTGTGTGTCGAAAAAGTCGTGAAAGCGAAAATTAATAAGCGCTATTTGAGAAAATGGATTATTATTTAATAATTCTTCTCGAATTAAATTCTTTCATCAATTTAGGAGCAAAAGAAAATCTTTAAAAGTTAGAGTTCGACTTATTCAATAAGCTGTCTATATTTTTCACGTCTCTGTAATAAGAGTTGTATGTTGTGGAGATAATTAATTGATATTAATTCGTTGAAAGGAAAGGAAAAAATGCAGAAGAATAGAAATAATAAACATAGCGAAAAGGCAATATATCAAATATCCTTGGTTGCAGTACGGTACGATTCGTTTCAAGCGAAAGGTGCCCATTGTGTCTATGTTTGTATATAGTTAAATAATAAAAATGTGTATTAGAAAGCAATTTTACAATATACAACACGATAAGATACGACAAACTACAAATTTACATAATTGTTCTTGCATTTCGTAAGTAATTCCTTTCGAAGTGATATTGTTAATCCTGATCATACATATATTAAGCAATTAACAGAATATCAATAATCATATTCTACGAACAAAACATCAACGACAAAAAGGTTCACAATTTTAATTTCAATTTTGTTCACCATAAAGAAATATTACGGCCAAGAAATTCATCAAACTAACGATGAATTATCTATGTATGCATATAACTATTATGAAATGCGTATGCTGTTATTTATATTGCGTTCTATTTTTTTGTCATTTCCAGGCTCAACAGCTTTAGATACGGATAAAATAACGCAAGCTGACGAACTTCTCATAAATGAGGGCGATTTCTTGAATATCGAATGCTATGGCTTCGAAAAGATCTCCTTCACTTATCCCAACGATACAGGGGATGCAGTAAGTAATTGTACCAAGAACAATAAATACAACGACGCACTATAAAAGACTAGTAAGAAAGGGAAGGAAGTAAAGTACTCAATATTCCTAAATGAATTTAATTTTTATTATAATCAGATCACGACCTCGACACCTAATATAATGGAGACATTAGAAGATGGCTTGCATAAGTACGTATTTCGACGACCTGAAACTGTTCACGGGGACACAGGACTGTATGGATGTCCCGATAATCAGTTACAAATTACCACAGGCACAGATTCTAAGACTTATCAGAGCTGGGTATACGTCTACGTCCAATGTAAGTATATATTTCTGTACGTTTCGAACGTACACTTGTCAAACAAAGTTAGCACACAAATCAATTTCGCATAATTCACATAATAATTTCTCATAATAAATAAATTCATATTACTTAAACTATGAGATTCTACTATTTCAAATGTACTATGTTGATTGAATATTCTGTTTTTAGTAACAGAAACGGGCGATTTTCAGCTACTTGGTTTCTTAATCCTTGTCGCCAATAATATTCCCACTTATTCCGTTAGATGTATTGTGCACAAGGAATAATGTCTGCATGACAATTCAAAGATTTTATGCCGTTCGAGTTAATTCACCGACAACGATAAATTATTCTACAAATCAGTGACGAAACTCTCCGACCATGATAGATTAATTAAGCACTTATGTCAACTATGTCTATTCTGTTTCAGCGAGTTTGAATGTTTTTGTGCAAGCGGACACCTTTGTGTCTCTGCGTGAGGCCGTCGGTGCAACTGTCATAATACCATGCAGGCCAACTTCGCCCAATTTCACAGTCAATCTCTTATTCGACGATACGGTAAGTTCAACTTGTTTATCATTATTACAGCCCACTGGTACGGCCAATAATAGCAGACGCATTGCAAGAATCTCGAAGCACTGACAGTATGCATTTAATGTACATCCACTATTATTTCGCCTTTCTTCTTTATTCGTTTACCGATTCTCCCGAAAATTCTCGCATTTCTTTGCACAAGTTTAGCACTTAGGCACTCTGAAGCTAGTTCAGATATATTCTGTAACTTGTGTTATCATTGCACCATTTGCCTGGTATTCTAAGTAAAAACTACACGCGTTTCTTAGTACAATGAACTATTCGAAAGAAAATTGGCTGTGCACGAACTTACTCCCACGCGTCATAAATTTTAATTTATATCGTAAATGGCGCTCTCGAATCGGTGTTTCAAGTTAGATGAATGATACAAGAATAATGAACAACAGCAATGGGACTAGTGAACAAAGAAATCAATGGCGTCAATCCAATTCAGACACATTAACGTTGGCAGCGGTATTCAATTTACGAATCAATTTTATTCCGTGGCTGCATATAAATGCACAATGCAAACGAAATAGTTTTTCCATTTCGAACACTTCGGTTGCAAATTGGACGATCTATGTCGAGTTCCGTGAATGCAGAAACATGAACGTTTTCATTATTCTTCTAGCGGATAAGAAAACAAAAATGATTTACTTCATCGCGACGTAAAGGCGAATAGCATATTATTAAAATCGTATTCGCTGTACAGAACAAAAACGAAGTGCCTTTCAATCCGAGAATTGGTTTCACATTGACGAACCTAACACTCAGGGACAGCGGGTACTTCAAATGCGTGATAGAACAGGACGATATAGACCACGAGGTCAATTATCATTTACTCGTGCTTCGTAAGTATGCGCCGTAGATGTTAATTTGACCCTTTCCCAGCGCAACTAATGCAACAATTACGCAGAGACAGCCACTTCGAATTTCATTCCGCGATTATTGCATGCTGTTGCATGCTTTCAAGTCATAGACGATTGTCTCCGAAACTGTAGAAAGTATGTAAGAACAGCATGGTTTCAAATAATTCGAATATATATTTCACTAAATGCTAATTCGTTAAATAATAGAGCCCCATTACTCCAATTATGTTCTACTGAGATAAGCTGCGGAATTTTTCTCTTATTCAAATTTTAGGCAAACAAACGTTGAACGAGCCAAAAATTGTGGAAAGCACATTGCGCCATGTAACACGAGGTCAAACGCTTCACGTAGATTGCACCACAGAAGTTGAAGCAGACATGCAATATGTTTTCAATTGGAGCACGCCGCAACAGGTTCGACGACGATTCGTTCACTTTTAATAATAACACGATAGTTTCATTAGTATTTAACAGAGAATGAATTTAATGCAACATTTTAGAGTAGCAGAATAAATACTAATCTCTCTAGTAAAAGGTTCGGCGCAATTCAAAAGGTCACTATTGAATTGACCATAAAAGATGTGATAGACGAGGATGAAGGCTGGTACGAATGCAGTATTACGTCCTTTTATGACACCAGAAGAACCAAAAAATATATAACAGTGCATGGTTAGTTTAAATAATTTGTAATTGTACAATTTCGCGACAGGAAAAAACAAACAGATTTTTCGATGTATTATAATTGACTTATTATTATTATTTTTCATGGAAATATTTTTCACAGTGTATCGAATATCAAATATCAAAATATCCGCAATTATTTTCTAATATATTTCTATTAAAAGATTTATGACAAGAGTACTTGCGGTAAGAGCTCTGAAAGTTCGTGTCCATGCTATATTGATTTAAATAGTTTCTGTAGAACAAAGTTTAAGTTTCCTTTATTCACGAAACGTTATTAATTGTCATGTATTTACAAATTTATTAGTTGGTTCGAATATTACTCATACACGATGCTATTAATGATGAGAATAATTGTTTTATTTCTTTGCGATCCGAATTCAATGTCGAGTGCAGTTCTATACTTTAATTTAATAAAATCGCAATTTAAATTCTGGTTGAAAGTCGATGACCCTATTTAAAAAGTAAACGTCTTCAAAATATTCATTTTTAGATCCGGAGAACAAGTTTATCAATTTAACCGCTCAGGAGACCGGCAGGCATTATCAACGTCGAGAAGGTGATAAAGTACAATGGGTCGTGTTTGTGAATGCCTATCCACAACCCGATCTTAAATGGTAATAGTTCATACTACGCCATTAATAAATCTCAATTACCAGTACAAAAAAAATTGAACGCAACCAATTATATAATATTGACCAACTGTTATTCTAACTACAGTCATACGTCAAACTAATCTATACTAATTTTTCGAATAAGCAATTTTCATTTCTTACTCGTCGAGCAAAAATATTCCATTTGCTGTATCGATATTTTTGTTTCAAATCTCTTCACATAAACGATAAGAACTTCTTCCTTTCCCGATGGGTCGCTTCATTTTTGCATTATTTTCACATCGTTTCAGGCTTAATACAAAGGGGGAAGAAATTGTAGGGAATTGGGACACTGTGGAAAAAGTGAAGTATGCGATAAAAACGACACCGGCCTCCACAATTTTGAGAATAAATCATTTAAACATCGACGACATGGGAGAATATTCCCTTCAAGCCACTAATCACGATAGAATCGAGATGCTGAACTTTACCTTAGATGTATTAGGTATGTGTTCTCGTGCTACTTGTAGTTGGACGATACAACTGAAATTTTCGGTGAAATTTACATGTTTCAGTGAAACCTGTACCGATGTTAAAGATGGAGCCCTATTATGCGCCTAACCAGAACGTAGAGATATCCTGTGACGTGGCAACATTTCCATCGCCAAATATAACATGGAGTTTCTTAAAATGCCCTTATTATCCATCTTACGAAGACGCGAACGTGATAGCATTAACGGTATGCTTGACACAGGCCACTTTATTTAAGAAATTTTCAACTTATTTAACCCATTAGCATCCAGTGTCTTGTCGCAAAAATGGATTTTAATCTAAATGTTTTCGAATGCATTATTTAAACGGTCTACATACATTGTATGAATGTCTTGCGTTATACAAACGTGTAAGCTAAATAACGAATATTTGAATACAGTACGATTCTGCTTATCGATTACAGATCGTGATAGAAAACACGCCGGATAATTCAATCGTTAAAACAATAGGTGTTCACTGATTTTTTTCCTGCAATTAGTAACATTTTAAATGTTATAATAATAATACGGGTATATTATACTTTCGTTATTAATTTAGTTGTGAGTGAGTAGTTTCTCATTGCTCTTTTTATTCGTTATAATTCGTTCCAGTTATTCGACATAGGTAGAATTCTACTGTACTCTAATTATCTTTCTCCGTTGGACCGTGCAAACTTTTCTTCACGCTACTCTTTACACTGTAACAATTAATCAATCGTTTGCTTAGAACACAATAGAAAGTGGCATGACTACCAGGTTTCGTTCAATTGCAAAGATGACGATCGAAACGAGCGGTTATCTTACATGCATTGCGTGCAACGTTATTGGATGCGAATCTCAAACCGAAGTTCTTTTAGTTTCTGGTAAGGAAAATTCAATCTATGGTTCCGTGCGATTATGCAGTTTCACCTGCGAGATACTTTACTCCATTTAATCCATCTGAAGCTATAATATAATTGTAAATGACTTGTGTCGTTATTCACAATTCATGGATGATTTCAATAAAGCAATTATACTCCCTGAGGAGATAGCAAGGGGTAATTAGGGGAGGCCTTAGCTGTGGGTCGTCCAGAATGTTTCAATGGACATTTTTGCTATTGTCCTCCGCAAAGGTTCCTATAAAATAAAAAAAATACCTGATATCTGAAAAGCATAAAGTTAGTTGACTAATAAAATTATAAGACGACCCCTTATCTATCAATCTAATGATTAAACTGTTCGAAGTGCTGGCAAATTGTTAGCAAAACTTTTGAAAGAGTTCGTAGATACCTCTGTCTTATCCGATTTTCCTTTCATTCCCCGTTGTGCAACCTTATTATATTAATTTATTCTTTTTCAAAAATATAGACGGAAAAGGTGGTTTCGGAATAATCGAACCGAAAGATCCAGTTGCCGAGGGTGATGATTTAGATCTGATTTGCGCTGCGTCTGTTTACAATTACACAAATCACTTCGAATGGAGATACGCAAACAGCACACCGATTGAACCAAACAGTACGATTTTAATCGAGACCCGTAGATCGAATAGACCGTTCTTCGCTGATTTATTGGTTAATTGATAATTTTTTAATTATTCAGGTAGGCTGGCGATCGCCGAAACAAAGACTCCGTTCACTTATCGATCGATTTTGAAGATAAGGAACGTGACAAAAGCGGATTCGACGATTTATACGTGCAGTAATAAAGAGGAAATGGAGTACTACTTACGCGTGCATGGTGGGTATTATGTATACAATAATATAGTGGTGTCTCTTCTAATGCACGCCCGTATTTCTTAAAAATTTACTAATAAAATACTGACTAAGAATACTGTTCTAGTAATATGCGTGTCAGATCTGAAATAGAACAATATCATATAGTAAGATCTCGGTTACTAGAGTAAGGAAGTATGCTTTCAATACAAAAAATTATATCTATTCTCATTTCTAATCGGACGATTACTTCATATTAAATAAATTCTATTATCAATAGATTTTTGTTTATAGAATTTTTGTGGCGTTGAATATAGAACTTTGTATTTTTAAAAATAGACTTACACACCTTATATACTAGTGTTTGCCTAAACAAATATATGTTTGGTATTGCAAATCTCTAATGGCAATATCAAATAATCGAAATTTCATGAAATGAACTGATAGAGTATTAAGCAACGTTTAATTGTTTTGTCTTTTCTCTTTAGACGCGCAAGCACCGTATTTCAAGGAGACTAACTTATTCAAAAATGAAACCACGATCGATTTTAGCACGCAGGGGCACAAAACGGTGATACTTAAGTGTTTCGTGGGTGGAATGCCCAAACCAACTATTATGTGGTATAAGGTAAGTAAATGAATGAACGAATAAATAAATTGTCAGTCCTTATATAAATTAACAAAAATTAACATGCAGTTAGCATTTATATCATGCATCTCATTAGCTATGATTTACAGTAGATATTATCATACCAGGCTAATTGAGTTGGCTGGCAACATGCAAATATACAGTCAGTAATAAAACTCTAAATTTAGCTTACAATTTTTAAATATTATGTATTTAAAAAATACAAGGTCTTCCGTGGTGGTGTAGACAATAAATTATTTATTTGCCAAAATGAAGCACATTGTCAGCAATGGTGAAGTTATTTCGATTCGCTCCTAACGTGTTGAGAATCCATCTGTAGAAATTTTTGAGAATTGGAGAGTGTGTATGAACACTTCTGCGATTGACTATATTTCTTTCGTTATACATATCTATAACATTTGTTTAAATCGTTCGTTAAAAAATTTTGAAGTATAATGCAAACAGTGCGAATCAAATCTCATCGTACATTAAATTAAAATATTTCTGTGGCAATCTCATAGGATGATGTACAGTTAAAAAACAATGACCAGTACATGTGCATTCACAATCTTCAAGAGCTACACGTCAAATATTTGCGGGAAACTGACAGCGGAAAATTTTCCTGTCGGGTGGAAAATCGATTTGGAGAACTTGAATCATATGTGATGATAACGGTAAAAGGTAATTTTATCGATTAAAATGTAGCGAACAGTACACATACATCGTGTAAATTGCTATATAGAAACAATAGTAGGACAAATTAGCTTAATTAAAATTATTATATTTGCAGGAAAAGAGCTCCCTAAAGAATTAATCATATTGATTGCCATTTTGTCAATCACTGTGATAATTCTTGTGATCTATTTCACAATCAAAGTTCGTCGAGAAAAGGTAATTTTGAATTTGATCATTATACAAGAGCAGGAGGGGTAGATTCTTTCAGTTTGTTTTTCTATCCCTTAATGTGAAAAATCTCAGTTATGTTTGACAAGATTTTATTCGATTTCCCGTAACACATTTCTAAAACAATTGTTTTAGAATTAAGAGTAAATTAATTTATTCTTTTCTTTCTTACACAATAGTTCGAATAATCGATTAAGAAATGTTAAAAGGATATTACTGCCCCCAATTTCGGTCGAATCTATCCAATTTTCGAATAAGGGTTAAATAATACATTAGAGTTTGATATTTTAGATAATGAGAAAGGAACTAATGGAGGCAGGATTAATGCACTTCGAGGAGGGGGCTGTGGAATGTTTGAATCCAGATTTGACTGTCGATGATCAAGCAGAATTACTTCCTTATGACAAGAAATGGGAATTCCCGAGAGAGAAACTAAAATTAGGTACGTAATATTCATATGTAGATGAAAGTATATCGCTTTCTTCAACGGATTACTTTCTTTTCTTCAATGGACAACTATATTTCAACTCTATTATATTTCAAAAGGGAAACAATTGGGAAGTGGAGCTTTCGGCGTAGTTATGAAAGCGGAAGCACAGGGGATATGTGAAAGCGAAACGGCAACTACGGTTGCCGTGAAAATGGTACGTCGTACAACAGATCCAACTTATGTCCGTGCTCTAGCCAGCGAATTGAAGATAATGGTGCATCTTGGCAAACACCTGAACGTTGTCAATCTTCTCGGTGCTTGCACGAAAAACATTTCCAAACGTACGTGTTATACAAAGGAAGGATACAAACCATAAAAATATTATGTTAGAAAAATCAAGTCTCAAATTAATCCTTTCGCTAAGAAGAGCCTGTGTATACGTCCTCGTATATTCATCATTTGTTTGCACAAAATCTATATAAAAGTTCCCTACAACAATTTATCACTCTTGCAATTATTTATACATATATAGTAGACCTTATATAATTATATAGTTATTGTTTATATATTAGTAAAGACTGTACTATTTGGCTCGACAAAGATACTTTCATTTCAAAGAGTATCAGATCGAAAGGGTTAAATTGGGTTTATAGTTATTTTGCCTGCATTTATTTATGGAATAGTAATAGGGAATAGGTATTGCTATACACATAATACTATTGCAGCAACTTGATTTCTACCAGAATGTTACAATATAGTGATCCTCTGAACCCTTTAAATATTTCACTAATATTAATATACATATACTGCCGCTCAATAGAGTTTGGGTAATCGTTGTTTTACCACGAAAATGTCATTAAAATTATCAATCATGGGATTTATGATGATATTTTCATTTATTATTTTATATTATTTTTATTATTATTATAGAGTTGTATCTAATCAGGAATTTCGTCAAGTACTAATTAAGTATTTTATTAATTTCAATATTGAATGTTATATATTTCTAATCGCCATTAATTTAAGTTTATATCTTTTTCAATTTATTTTCATCGTTAAATTTAAAAACGTTTCGAATAGAAGTTATATAATATTGAGATTGTACATAAAATTAACGATTCATTATTGCAACACGTTTTCACGTTTCTTTTTTATAGGTGAATTGTTGGTAATCGTTGAGTATTGTCGATTTGGAAATTTGCATAACTATTTACTGCGTCACAGGACCGATTTTATTAACCAAATAGATCCAGCGACCGGCAAATTCGATCCTAGCATCGGTATAGATCTTTTAACTAGATCTCACAGTGTTGGCAGTAATAACAGGTTTGCATTTGTTTTTTTATATCCACATAATAATTCTATTTCTTGATAAACTCGTTAGTAACATTTGCTTTGTTTCACTACTGAACTAAACCATTCTATAACGCGAAAGAATAAAATTATGCGCATGTAGAATGTAAATCTATTATTAATAATAACCAATTTTCGTATTTGTCGAATAATATTATTTATAGCATATTACCGTTATTAAATGTCTCAACTTTAAACCGAAATATGGTAGCTAAATGAATCTTTCTGAAAGAAAACTTTGTATTATAACGATTGTATTATCTCCTCCCCTTACTACCGCATATTATCTGCTTCCCTTCCGTCATTCATCGGTAATAAAGCATAATAAGTTAAATAACGTATGAGGGAACTTCATAAGTTCGTGCCGTATTTTGTATGCCAAGGTGGTTTCCTAATTTTTTGCTTATTAGATCAAAGTTTCCTTTCTGAGAACTGCTTTTATAACATTCGGCACTGCGTCTTTCAACAGCCAAAGCAAACTTCAGTCAATTTTTATTTCCTTCCATTAATAAGGGAAACAATTAACAATTGAAGTATTTAATCGTTAATTACGATTACCTATTACAATTTCCGTCAATGTGGAAAACATAATTTCATTTTATTTCCAATTCTAGTAATGAAAAATTCTGAGGTGCGTACTCTACGAGAAGCATCAAATAAAATTCTAATTGGATCTCAGTTGCAATCGTCATTTAAAAGAAAAAATTTCATTCGATGCCCAACACTATTCGACTCTCTTCGAAGGGCCTTATTGCCTTGTTTCACTATTTAGAATTCAGATTGCATTTGTTTCCTTTAGGACGAAGCAAATAGAAACTCTGTGAAATCAGAACGTCTTTTTTTATTGCTTCGATGGCCGAGAGCAGACAAAGGGTTAAAACTACTGCTCGAAGTCATTTAAAACTCATTCGTGTAACGCACTCTGTATTCAATCTAATGAGAAATTCACAGCACGAATTTATGAGGTGGTCTAGTACAAAATATAAAAACACTGATGCTATGCATGGGGTTGCGGTGTTAACGACAGACTTGTGTTTTCTTCTGTCCACCCGGCAGGATAAAATACGTGGCATTGTCATTTTCTCGCAGTCTTAGCGGCAATTCTGGCATCGATTCGGCGAATTGTCCACCGAGTACTGTGGATTCTCAAGGAGTCAGTATGTCGCCAGATGGTTGTGTCCTTAGTAACAATTCCACCCAACCAGGATGGAGGTCTAATTATCGTGGTGATTACAAAGATTATAATTTGAAACCAATCTGCACACAGGATTTGCTATCTTGGGCATTCCAAGTAGCTCGCGGAATGGAGTACCTTAGTCAAAGGAAGGTGGGTTCCAATGCATCTTGTATTTATTATTAGACAATTAGAGGAATATTTCGTGAAAACTAGTTACGTGCTTGACAAATATTATAATATTTGGGACCGCGATATTTTCATTTTCTCGAAAATGTAGAGGATATTTAATGGTTTGATTAATTTTGCTTTATTTTCGGCCCCATGGCCTGGGAAAGGAACCTGGACCGTACAATAATTTGACAAAAACCTAAATTAGAGAATGTTTAATAGTAATTAATATAATAGTATTTAGAAAACAAGGTGTGTAATTGCTAATCATCACGAATTCGTGACTAATTTCTGTAACATATTCGAAATATCTCGAAACGAATATTCAGCGACTAATCGTTGAATTAATAATAAGCACCTGTACATGCAGCATTCCTGTGAAAGTCTTTGGAATATCGACGGAGAAATCAATTCATCAATACCGAGCAAATATTTTAAATTTTAATTAAAAAATAATTGCGAATTGAATAAATTAATAACAAGTACTGCATAGTACACTTGAAAAAAGAAACAATAATTATCAATATCTTAGCATGATTTTCACAACGGGTTAATAGAAGTTCTCGAAGGAACCTTTCCTCTGCAGCGTGCCGTGCAACTAAGAGAGAAATCAATTCTAACAATCAATAAACGTTTCATTAGGTGTTACACGGTGATTTAGCCGCGAGAAATATTTTATTGTCCGAGGACAACGTGGTGAAGATTTGTGACTTTGGCATGGCGAAGACGATATACAAGGACAATAATTATAAAAAGAAGGGCAACGGCCTCCTACCCATCAAATGGATGGCCATTGAATCCATCAGAGATCGAATTTTCTCAACGCAATCAGATATTTGGTCATTCGGTATAGTTTTATGGGAGTTCTTCACATTGGCCGAAACTCCGTATCCAGGAATGGAAGCCGAAAAACAATATCAGAAACTAATTGAAGGATACAGAATGGAACAACCAGAATACGCTACTGCTGATGTGTAAGTTTAATATGCATCTAGTGCTCCTCTAGCATCGAATACAAATAAATAGTTGTCGATTAATCATTATCTTTAATATAATCGAGAAATCGCAACACTTTTCGACGCCCAATACGAAATTGAAAATGTTTCGGCGAATTTGTCAGTACCGGTATTATTCTTTTATGCAAGTTCTCCACTTGAGACTGAAAATCACCATTAGACAGTTTTCCTTTTCAACGTGTCAAATCGTAAATCTAATTATAACGTACCAATTGTAGGTTTATTCTTTGGATCGGGATAGAAAGTATCGTTTTATTTACGCGCTGGTATGAGTATTTCGATATTGAATGTAATTCTAACATTGTTGCCTCTCCCGGTGACATTTTCAACTTTTAGCTACGATATAATGCTACAGTGTTGGAAAGCCAAGCCTACCCTACGTCCGAGTTTTCCAGAATTGGTTGAAAGTATAGCCGAGTTATTAGAAGAAAGCGTAAAAGCGGTGAGTTCCCTGCCAATAATTTCACCTCGCTGTTAATTGATTTTTATTAATTGATTATTCAATCGTCCCACGATTAATAAGAAATTAGTGTGTATATTATAAACACCCTCTGAATCCACACTGATTTCAACCTCGATGCACGAAATATTCCCAATTAATTTTCAGCATTACATCAGCCTAAACGACCCCTATTTGGACATGAACACAACTCTGCTACAAGGCGGTCGAAGCGACTATCTGACGATGCTCTCCGCGCCCGACCACACGACCTTCTCTTCTCCAACCCCCGAATATACAAATATGCCCACATCGAAACCCCAGGACCCAGCGTATCTGTGCATGAGTCCCACCAGCCAGAAGGACGAGTCAGGTATATTCAGCCCCAGGCCTGAAGAGGAACACAGTCACTTCGAGTTCCCATCCCCAACATCCGACACCGAAGACGCTGTCGAATTGTCACCGATGCTGAAGAAGGAGGACGACGATCCATACTTGAAGCCCATCGACGTACACGAACGGAGAGCAGAATTCGTTCGACAGAGGCAAGCGATAAATAATCATAATCCGGATCGGCAAATCGACAGGGATTCCGGATACTGTAACACCCCGCGGATTCTTCCGCTGATCGATCTGAACGAGAAAAATGAGAAGAGCACGACGAAGCCGGCCGACAGCGACAAGTCGAGTGGCGAAAACGCGATTTCAAAGAGGGACTATATTCCAGCTATAATTAGGACACAGGACAATTATGTGAACATGCCGAAACAGAAGAATGATTTGAGGATAGACATGCCCGATGGGTTTAGTAATCCTAGTTACGTGATGATGGCTAACCATGAGCTGGATCAAACGAGAGTTTAAATCGATGCTGGTGTTGGAAGTTATACGACGATGTTTATCGAGAAGGGTGGCCTGTATTTCAGGTGGTAATGTGTCAAGTGACATATGAACGTAAATATTGGAGATACGATAAATGATCGAAACGGGGAGGAATATATCGAAATGGGTTCGTTACGTTTATGAAAATTTTATCGTATGTAATTGTTGCGTGTAAATTGCAGTTTCTAGGTGTACGTGTGCATGAATTGTGTCTACGTGTGATCAAAGGGAAAATCAATCGCGTGAGACAGATTTGAATGCCACGCGTTCCCATCGCGCATACTGCTTGATCTTCCAGGT
Source organism: Nomada fucata (assembly GCA_948146005.1). Classification (NCBI taxonomy): domain Eukaryota; kingdom Metazoa; phylum Arthropoda; class Insecta; order Hymenoptera; family Apidae; genus Nomada; species Nomada fucata. Next base: position 16,183,423 of record OX411275.1, read on the forward strand.
GCCATGACCAGAAATGATTGTGACTCGAAGAATTCTGAAACGAACAGTGTTAGTTATGATTGATTATTGATAAGCTTGAGTTTAAGGAGAGTGCGATATACAGGTACAATTTGCAGTGCGACAGCTGAATGTTTAACGGGACTTGTGATTTTCACATTTTATTCTGCAGTTTAATACTAGAACGTTATTTGAATTAAATAAAAGTAGCAGACGGTATTGCGAAAGATTTAACGTAGTTAGCATTTTCTTTTTATTGGTAAAAAAGAAGCTGCGTATCTTCTAATCGTGAAGGAAAAACCTAACAGAATTAGACATTTTAATTGGACCTTGAACACGATACCGCTAACACTTGTACGTGTTAAGGAACTAATACCACTGATTATAGAGTGAATTACGGCCAATATCTTTTAAGGAACTAAAAGAATAGTAAATTTTTAATGTTTGCAAAATAACTGTACTTTTTGGAATAATTTTTACTATCATTCTAAACAGTTGGTACCATATAGAACATAAGTACGTTCATCCTAATAAGTTGTCAGAAGAAATGACGATAAAGAAACACGTGCCTTACTACCATATATTTATTGACATAATCACATTTTTATACTGACAGTCGAAAGATTTGCAACAACGTAAATGATACAGCGCAAAAAGATGTATTATACATACCTCAAGTCTCTTGAAAACTTTTTTTTCTATCAACGTGTAACATCCTTCTAAAGTTGTCAATTCATCGAGTACTTATGTGTAATACGTACATTTCTTATATTAATCTGGCCACAACGTTTTAAATGCAAAACGCATGAAACAAATTTCACGCACTTCGTTATTGCAGGTGTTTTGATACAATGACATTATAACATACTTAGTTAGTAGTATTATTTTACAGATAAGCAGATTTGGTATTGTTAACTGACAATGAGTTTATGTACAAAAATATATCCTGAGAATATCGCGAGGATGATGAACTGTGTGCAGCGTTGACATCTAATCCGAGTGATTTTAACAATAATAATAATAATAATAACAATGTACTTATTATTTGCTAAAGAAAGGCAGACGATAATGGTCATCTCCTTTAATTAACACATTTATTTTCAAAGGGCCTACAGATCAATATTTGACGATGTAATTATACATTTCAGATGGCTAATTTATAAAAATATATAAGATACGAATTAGATGAATTCGTTTATCAGTACTTAATACTCAATGTGTTATAAATTTAATTGCAAGATTTAATACGACGGAGCTAAAAATGCAAACATTTATGAAAATTGATGTATGTACTAGAACCAAAGATGTGTAACGTTTCGGCGCGAATAAAATGTTTTTACGAATGAACAATAATATTAAATCATGGTTAATAAATTGATTGATACATGTATATTTGTCCCGCTTAAGTCGATATATATTTCCTTAGCTTTCGAAAGTCTGACCAAAGTATTTTAAGAATTCAATAGAATTTCTTTTATCTGTTAATTGCAGAGATTTCAATAGTAACATAATTTTTTTCAATAAAATTATACAGGTCGGTTAGCTATATGGGATCACTTAAATATATGTATAGACGCGAGAAATCCGCCAATCATTTCGCATGCATTTCTGAAACGTCGAAGGCTCTACGCAAATATTCTGATAGAAACTGTGCGCAGTTCCTTCTTTCACGCTATAGAATCCCTCGAATTTAGCAACCAAACCAATTAACCGATAAAAAAAAATGAGAGCCACAAAAGAGTACCAGGATTCAGAAATTTCATATACGTAGAAGTGCGCAGCCACATTGGGCGACCAAATTTATAATAATAATTGAAGAAATTGTGCAGAGTCAATGGGAATATAAAAATGGACTCCAATACGTAGTACTTGGCTTACTACCGTTCTGTAATAGGTCTGTAGAGAAAAGTACTAATCCCCAGGTCGCGCTCCGTGGAGGTGCCAACGACAGGACTCACCCCGGGCCCTAATCCCATCCACCCTGCATTACGCAATAGGTCAGCATTTCAGCGGCCCCCAGCTAAAATACTGAACAGTGACTCTAATTGGTCATGGGATCGCAAAACGCACCGTAAAAAAAGATGCAACCCACATGTAAGTTTAAGATGGTCGCTACTGCTTTTCTCCTGCCTGAAACGATTGTCCGAAATATGAAGGTGCAAACGAGATCATCGGGCAGGATTAAATTCTCCTGTGGCTGATTGCCATCCCTCCCATTTGTGACGATGTTGATTAAAATCGACACTGCAGAAGCTGAGATAATTGAATTTGTTTAAAGTAATTATAAACAAATGACATTCCTTCGAGTTGCCGGCGATCTACATCAATGAACAGCGGACATAAATTAAAGCTAGAAGCATAAGCTACGATATCGAACAGATGTGATCATCATAGCACGTGCAGCTCATTTGTTATAAACAATTAAACAATTAAAATTGTTATTACGGCTAACGTGGTATTTTTATCAAGTAGCTTATTCTTTTCCCTTTCATTTAACACCCTATTTATTAACAAACAACCTCCAGGAGCAGAGATAACAATTTTTTAAAAGTTTGTCGGTAACGATATGTCGAAAATCGTGCAAGTGGCACCATCTCGCGTTTGCGGCCTTTTTCGTAGTTTGCCGCACCTTCAAAACCGAATTCTTGGATTACATCGTTAATTTAAACAAATGCCTTTTTCTCTGCTTCTACAAGATATTTTTTCACTGGGCTTGTCTTAAATTAAAGCTAAAAAACATAGCTACCCCCCTTCGTTGGGGTTCCTATTCGTCCTTGGACGTGTGGAGGTGGAAATGCATCATTAAGGAGAAATGCGGAAAAACAGGGGAAAACGCGCGAAAATTAGAAGAAGCACGCCAAGGAGTCGAATGTCTTTTGTAGGGTCCCGTTTATTCAGCGGTCGAATAAGCAGCGACCCGCACAGGATATTGTGGCACAGACGAGATATGGGAATAGACAAGTCATCTTATGGACTTTTGTGGCCCAACGTAACTGACATACCGGCTCAAACAAAAATCAGTTGTTTTAAACATCTTGAATATGCTACATTTCAAATAAGGTGTTTCAGATACCCCGCTTAGCATTAACACACCTTTACATATAATTGCTACAAAATATTTAGTAATATAAGAAAAATAAAGTAATAATAATTTTCTGGAAAAAATGTAATTAATTGTAGTACATGTTTTGTAATGTATTTTATTTTTATTCTAAATCGTAATATTTTAATACAATGCAATGTATTTTTAAAGAATTAAATAGATTTTTTTTATAAAAGTGAATTTGTAACACTTTGCTCACAAAATAAAAATTTGAGGGTCTTTCTTCAGTTTCTTATTTTCCTTTTTTTCTCAGTTGCAAATAATCACGATAGTTGACTTCCAGCTAGGTGAACACCAAACCTGCGAATAAGTAGCTATGATTATTATTAACATAAAAGGAAAGAAATTATAAATATAATAATATTATATTATTATTATTAACTACACACTTTCTATCACTAGTTCACCGAGCGATGAAAAACTGAGCGACCGAATTCACCGACCCAACCGACAATGCGCGACTAAACTCGACGACTACAATGTTGTCAATATCGCGGAGATCTTCGAACATCATGGATGTCGAATGCATTCTTATGTTTATGAAGATACAATAAAATCTCGAGTAGTGCACTTCGCTCGGAACCGAATGCAAACAATAATCGTTTGCAGACACGTTTATCGTAGGAATTGCCTTATATTAGTAAATGAGTTACTTCATTTTTTTTTTTTAATTAAACTTTAACGTGGCATCGACATCAGGGTCATATTAGCACTTCGTTATTGTTATTAGTTGAATATAAATAAGAAATTGCGTCTTTCATTAACGATAAAATTGCTCCAAGGAAAAAGATAATTATAGAATTTGTCTAGTAACTATACAATTAACAATTGTAGTATACAATTATCGTCACTATCTTTTTCACTGTGGCAACTTTATTGTTTGAGTGTTAAAAAATATACATTTCTTAGCCCAATTTTTGTTTGTCATTTGTCAGAAAATAATGTAGAGTATATCTTTAAAAATTGTTCACTTATTGATAGTACAATTGAAATAAGAAAATTTGTTATCATGTGTTTCTTCAATTAAAAGATTTTTAATTAACATTAAATGTTTCATATCCTCTGTTGCCTTTCATTACGGCAAGGAACAAAAGAATTTTGTGAAATTATGTAATTTTCGCATCGTTTTCTATAATCTGTGCGTAACGTTGCGAGTGACACGGAAATGGTAATGTGTCCCCGGGACCCAGAAATCGTGACGGAAAAAATACATTGGAAGAGTTGTCTATTCCTATATCTCGTCAGTGATTGTGGGTTCCGACTAACTTCGGTCGGTCGCACGTTGTTCTACATAGTTAATTCTTTATGTTCTGTAGTAAAACAACCTTTAGAATCTTCGCAGCGATATGTTCTAAGATCCGAATACTCTGACTTTCCTTTTATTTGACTACCTATGACTTGTACTGAATACTATGTAGCTTTATGTGTCGTGTACGTTCATCCGACGTCAAATTTCGCTCCTAAGTTATCATCGTTATCGATAGTTACAGTTATATTGTCGGTCATCGATTCGATATCACTAGATAGTAAGGCCTGCTAACGAAATAGCGTAATAAATACATCTCCTTCAGCAAATAACAATTCTTCGATTGGCCACTATTTATGAACAGAGTTGAACTTGAAATACAAAAGTCCAGAAAGTAATATGGCTATCCACAGCCTACTCTAATACTAGAGAAGTCTAGAGATCTTGAGACTCTAGTCTATCAGAATACTTTGTCTATGCCCCTAGATATTTTCAGTATGTAATTTAATAGATTAAAAAATGCGCGGTAAAACTATCCATCATGCATATATTACAAACATATGCTTCACAAAATTGATCACCTTACAATTTCCCACAAAAAATAATTCGGATCCATTTGTTCTCAAACAGAAAAGCTATTTGCAGATCGTTATCCTTTAGCAGTACCTAATCTGTAGAGCGGTTTAAAATGGAAGGAATTTAAATAATGAAAATGCACTGCGTTTGTTGCGTCAAATGTAACGAATAGTAAAGAAATCCGCAAAAATTAAAACGACAAATCTAAAAAATAGAACGAGGGAAGACACTCTATTAACATTTATTATTCGTTACTTTTCTTGGAAAATCTAGTTTACCATGAAAAATTGAATATTGACAATCACGAAACAACCACGCGTGAAGGTTACCGATCTGTATGTACAGTCTGTTATCAATGACGTGTATCATGGCAGTGTAGCGAGTGACCGATGTTTTCCACATAGCAATTGACATATACTTGCATTAGGCAAGTAGTTAGTAAGAACGGACAACAATACACAATGGCGAAGATAATTTTGCTGTGCTTAGTGTTTATTATATATTTGATTCATCGTACATCGGCATTTTATTTGCCGGGGCTGGCGCCCGTGAATTATTGCAAGAAGGGGGAAACCTCAGAAAATTGCAAAGTGCGTATCAAGAATTATTTCCAACTACATATTCAAATTATTGGTTATGATCGCGTCAAGCTTACCGCTTTTTGCTTTCTCTTAAATACAACAACTATACTATATCGTTTGAAATGTGAATTAAACATTAATCATGCACTTAATCTACTTGCAATTTTCGATCGTGTATTAATTACATGGATCAATTAATTTTGATATTTACGAGCAGATTTTGACGTGGCCTCTCGTGACATGTGACTCATATGAGTAAAATTAATCCGCGAAGGCCATTTAAAAGGAATAATAATTGTTCCGTGCAACGTCGATTAAAATATCCTTAGATCAACGTTGCACGAATCTGTCAAGTATTTTTTATTTAATTTCCCAATTGTACTGCAGATCGATGGCGAATGTTATTGACTAAATTTTATACTCCCCATTTTACATGCATTTCTACATGCAAATAAAACTGTAGACATATATATAACCAAAAACTATGAAACTCTAGGTCTATGTGTAATAAGTGATGCACAAATATGATGTTTACAAAGATTTTTCAAAAATTTAATTCCTATTTCGCACAAATTTCGACATACTTCTACTAGTACTAAATAATTATAAATTATGAAATTCTGTTTCAGTCCGACATTCAATTATATGTAAATCGTTTGAATAGCGAAAAATATGTTATACCCTACGAATATCACCAGTAAGTTTTTATAATGAATGTGTGTGAAAAATATATTTTGTTAGTATTGTAGAGTTTGTTATTAATGTATCCAAAATTATTCTTCTATAGTTTCGACTTTTGTACCTCTGATGAGAGTCAGAGTCCGGTTGAAAACTTGGGCCAGGTTGTTTTCGGAGAACGTATAAGGCCATCTCCTTACACGGTATGATAAAAGAGATCTTTCCCCATTTTTCTATTTGATTATATTTAATAAAGTACTTTATTCCATTGGTTATTAACCAGTCTTCCATGAAATTATGAGAACATGGCATACGAGCTAGGAGACCTGTTAAAAATACAATATTTTTTGCTTTTACTTTTATGTAATCTGTGATCTATACTTTTTTATGGAAGGTACATTCATGCATATTTTCATTTTTTTATTGCTGATTTTATGATCACAGTGACTTTGCTGTTCTTCAAATTTTCATTATAATCAGAAGTATTCCATGCCTTCCAAAATATTGAGAATCACTGCATTGAGATTAAAAACTAATGAAACTTTGTACATTGAACTAAAGAGATTAGAAATAATTTATGTTTCTACCCATATACAGAATGGCATATAATATGATCTGTGGAATTGTAAAAATTTGCAGTTAGAATTCATGAAGGATGAGAAATGTGCACGTGCATGCCAAAAAACATATGTAGGAGGAGACAAAGAATTGGAAAAGAAACTGGAATTTTTGAAAAGGGGAATGGCCCTTAACTATCAGCACCACTGGATAGTTGGTAATATCGTTATATGAATCAAATCAAAATGTAAAACTACAATGAAACGTTTAACGTCATTGTGTTCATTCTTTTGTAGATAACATGCCGGTTACATGGTGTTATCAATTAGAAGATGAACAACAATATTGTAGCACTGGATTCCCAATGGGCTGCTTCTCACGAGAACCAAGGTCGCAGTTTGACAAGTGCAGCATTAACGTAAATATCAAAATCTCTATCACTTCCGAAACAAGAATGTACTACAATCGTAGAAAAATATGTTCTGTACAACGTTTTGTAAACGTTTTAACGTTACAAATTTGAAAAACATACGCAAACTAAATTTTTTTCTTCATCAGGGGGCGTACAACAAAGCAAAAACTTATTATCTATTTAATCATGTAGACCTCACAATTACGTACCATAGCGGTGCAAAAGAAGAATGGGGCTCCGCGTTTAAGGAAAATGGTGGACGCATAATATGTAAGACTACAAACATTTTTGACTTCATAATATAAAATTTAGAATGCATATTATTGAATTTATTTTTTCCATAGCTGTTAAAGTGGTTCCTCGAAGCATCAAACATGGTAATATTCATGACTGTGAGCACAAGGTACCGCTAGAAATACCACACGATCCGCTTCCTGTTAGTCAACAATTAGATGTCACTTATACATACTCTGTAACGTTTATAGTAAGTATTCACATAAAGAACTTGCGTATTCTCGATTTACTCAATATATGACTGCATTTCTTTTTAGGAAAACAATACAATCAAATGGTCATCTAGATGGGACTATATTTTAGAATCGATGCCGCACACAAATATCCAATGGTTTAGTATCCTTAATTCATTAATAATTGTCCTGTTTCTTTCTGGAATGGTGGCCATGATACTGCTTCGAACATTGCACAAAGATATTGCCAGATACAATCAGGTACACTAAAGGAACATTGTTATAGTCATTGCAGAAACATTAATTTTTTTACACTAAACGCACCACTCTCGATCAAACGATCGGCCCGACTAAAAGAAACTATGCGCCTGCTTTTTTTCGTTCACGTTAAAAAAGGAACAGGAAACTTTCTTTTCATTATCTAGAAATTATTTTATGCGTTGTTCTCTGTATTAAATTGTGAATTACTTGTATTTTTTCGCAAAATATGGGTATATATAAATTACTGGTACGTTTAGTGTTAATAAACCGATTTATCATTTTATTTTGCAATCTTCTTTTCATTATTATTTATAACTTGATCAAAGAATCGTCAAACAAATTAATATAGTCATATCTGTTAACTAACAAACAAAAATGTCGACGCTTATTTTTTGTGTGTGTTATGTCATAAAAGTTTGATGTTCCCATGTCTGTGTTGCAATAACGCAGGCTTCTTTCCAGATAGAATCAGGAGAAGATGCACACGAAGAATTTGGCTGGAAGTTGGTTCATGGTGATGTATTTAGACCACCTCGTAAAGGAATGTTACTTTCAGTTCTACTTGGATCCGGTGTTCAAGTTTTCTACATGACCCTCGTAACACTTGGTAAGCCAATAAATAAATATACTGATCTTTTAAGCACTTGGTAACCGAAATTAATTATGATCATCAGGAAGGCTGTACAAAAGTGTCTCATTTTATTTCTATATCTTGCAGCTTTTGCTTGTTTGGGATTTTTGTCTCCTGCTAACAGAGGGGCATTAATGACGTGTGCCATGGTCTTATATGTCTGTCTTGGAGCTACTGCTGGTTATGTATCTGCTAGAATATACAAAAGCTTCGGCGGTGAGAAATGGAAATCGAACGTACTGCTTACATCGATGCTGAGTCCTGGGTAATATAATTTATTTCAGTAGTTAATTTGGGGACATTATTTATTAAATACGTATCGAGTGATGCATGAAAACTTGAATATTTTATTTCCTCAAATGAATGATATTACCTCTGTGATATAATCTCTATTCCCAATTATCTTTCAAGTATCCCAATTATCTATATATGTCATTATGCCCTTTATACAGTAATGTAAAATATGAATATTACAATATTAATTTCACTTTATTTAACTGCTTTCAGAATCGTGTTCAGTTTGTTTTTCATAATGAATCTAATATTCTGGGCAAATGGAAGTTCAGCTGCAGTACCATTCAGCACACTTATTGCTCTTCTAGCACTTTGGTTCGGAGTATCTCTTCCATTAGCATTTATTGGTGCTTATTTCGGATTCAGAAAAAGGGTAATATTTTGTTTTATTTCTTCGTTTTATATTCAAATCACTTTAATTTTTTACACGTCCAAATATTTTCTATTATCGCTAAATCATATTTTTTCGTGAAATAAAAATCTTTCAAATTTTATTTCAGCCTTTAGAACATCCTGTAAGAACAAATCAAATTCCAAGGCAAATTCCAGAACAAAGTTTTTATACTCAACCGATACCTGGAATAGTAATGGGTGGTGTTCTACCATTCGGGTGTATATTTATACAGTTGTTCTTTATACTTAATTCTCTGTGGTAAGTATAATATCTAGAAACAAGCGAAGAGCAGTGTTAGTAATTCAATACATCATTGATTGAAACTAGAATAATTTTTTTATTTCTCTTCCAGGTCGAGTCAGGTGTATTACATGTTTGGATTTCTTTTCTTAGTATTTGTTATTCTCGTAATTACATGTTCAGAGACAACAATTTTGCTTTGCTATTTTCACCTTTGCGCAGAGGTATGTATAGTTTTGCCTAAATAGATAAAAAACACGTATCAAAAGGTAGAAACATTGACATTATTTTCTTTCGGTTTTTTTTAGGATTACCATTGGTGGTGGCGCAGTTTTCTAACATCTGGATTTACGGCGTTTTATTTATTAGTTTATTGCATACACTTTTTCATGACTAAATTGGATATTGAAGGCGCTACGTCTACGTTCCTTTATTTTGGTTACACTTGCATTATGGTTTATTTATTCTTCGTTTTAACAGGTAATATTTTTATTCATTTCGTTAATAAATGTGAAATATATCATTCTAGTAAATTATGATGCATTTGAAATTTATAACGACATGTTCTGTTTATTTCAACAGGATCGATTGGATTCTTTGCTTGTTTCTGGTTCGTACGGAAGATCTACAGTGTCGTGAAAGTCGACTAATGTATCAAAGAAATGGCACACATTGAAATAAAATAAATGTGGCATGAGTAAATAATAATAAGAATGAATGATAGTCGGTACCGATTGTAATTTTGTGGGGGAACTGTTAACACACGAGCATTGAGATTTTTTTAAGCGAAAGTGTCTAATCTAAAAAAACCAAATGTTCATCTTTTGTTTTGAGTGTTAGTGTCTCACATATTCGCGTGCTGTTCAAGTTTTACCTGTGATTAGAGCTGACTTTCCGCGTACTGTTTTACTGCAATATTTACATAACAAAAGGTAAAACAGTTCGAGGAAATCTCGGGTACATCATCACTACTGCATTCGAAATATTACTTTGGAAAGTATAAAACGATAAATCAGTAATATTACAAATTTTTGTTATTACAACATTAAGTTCGCACGATTCGAGTTTAGGTATTTAATATTGTATTAAATTACAATGAAAATGTTTTTTTCCATAGGAAAGAACAGAACAAATTATAAACACGTGAAGATTAATATCTATCAGACTGATTTTATAGCATTCCTATTTTTTCCAAACGCATACATAGAAGAAATTCCAAATCGAACCATTAAACTGATCCACTGCCTGTGAAAACAGAAAGGCAAAAAGGTATTTGTAATTTGGCAACTATAAATTAGTTGATTGCACGTGCTGTTAACTATTTCTGAGTAAGCGTTCTTTTGATAATGAGATAGGAGTATCGAAGCTATAAAGGTAATTTGTATACATATTGCAAATGAATTGTGTAATCCCAGATGAAATGAATAAGTGCAATGTGCACTGGCCAATGATAATAAGCTGGTTAACTAAAGATATTAGTCTATAATGTAAATATGAGAACACATTCTGTCTTATGATCGCCAAGTAACGTATCTCGAATTCTTGAATTATAAATTTTAATTGTAACGTATACACATATTTTTTACAACGTTCGTAAGTTCGAATCCTTTGTGGTCTATACTATCACTCTTTACTTCATTATGTTGAATGTGCTGCAAAATTCCTAATCAACTCTGTATGATATATATATATTTAAAATCAATTTAGTTTCTATCAAGTAACAGCAATGGACAGCAGAGGATAAATTTTATTTTAATTTTTAACACATTGTGAAATGTGAATCTTTTGCTAAGTTATTATTTATAGATACCAAAATAAATTATTCCTTTTTCCTTCAGAATTAAAAAGAAAAAAAAGTATTGAAGGATGTACATTATTATGTTACCGATTTCTATTTTTTTTTCTTCTTTAAAATATAAAAGAAATGTCTCGGATATCGATAAGATTAGTTTGATAGAACTGATATACAGTGTACAAACTGATCATTGAATTTAACGCCAAATTTCAAATTTTTTTCGTTCATTTTTATATCTTCTAGCGATAGTATTTGCAACTGTGAAATATTTGCATTGATAGCTAACATACACACATCCGATAATATCACGACTTTTTTGTAAATTGAAATTATTACGAAAGGTAGCCTGAATGAAATTAATATAAGTAAAGATCGAGTAAGTTTACGTGAGCAGTTCCGTTCCAGTTACAATGAAATATGTAAGTATCTGGCCTTTTGGATTGTCATGTTACAGTTGTCTTTCCGTGTTGAAATAATTTCCATTTTCGAACATTTGCAATGCATAAAATTACGTGTATTCGAGTGGAGGAAAACACATATTGTAACAAGAAAATTAAACGTGATGAATAAATTTGTTTTCCACCTGAAGGACAAGTGTATTTCCTTCTTTTTTATCTCTTTGTAAAATATGTTGATGCCATTCGGAGATGTTATAAGAAATCTACTAAATATATATGGTTGTGATATTGTATAAAGTAAGCGGCACATATAATTTCGTATTATAATCTATGGTGTTTTACATTTATTGATAATTTTACATGACATATCACGGTATATTGAATCGTACTTTATATACAAACGTGTTTCTGGCTGTGTAAATTCCTCGCGCGAAAACCGAGAAACACCGATACTTCACATTCTTACTACCAAAGTTTTTGGTAGTATATGTTCAAAGTTCAAAGAAATCGAACTACTTCTATCGACAGAGAGAAGAAAACAAATTAATAATAATTCCGGGAGGAGTGTAAATTCTCCCGTCGACATTTTAGAACTGCCTGGAGCCAGTCAATATGAGAAACACAGTCTCTCATTGTATTGAGCGTTCGTTTGTTCATTGCTGCCTTTTCTAACTCGCTCAACTTCGATTTCTTTTCGTATTTATTATTTTTATTTTTTGCTCAATTTATATTTGGTGTAAGAAGACAAACAGCATTTTCAACGTACACGAATACTAAATTCTTTTCATCGTTTCTTTCGCCTATGTGGATAGTTGTTTTAGTTTATTTTTTGTTTTCTTTCGATTATCCTCCAAATCCCAGGGCACGTTTGTCAATATCGCATTACGACGTATCGTAGAATGTGATGTGTCTCTTCTAGACGATGCAAACACTACCGTGTTTGTTTTACAGTATCACTGCTTTGTTGGATAGTTAATGTTGACCTGGAAGAAGTACGGTTTAATGCTGAAATTTAAAGGAGAAGGAATCGGAGATCGGAGTTCCTTAATCATGCAACAGATTTGTACAGTTTTCGATTAACGAACGAAAAGTAACGATTGGAAGAAATCAAACAAGTAAACAAAAGTATATACGCCTGTAACCGAAATGAAAGCACAAAGAGAAGGTGGCTTAAGAAAAATCTGTATTCTCGTGTAACTTAAGGTTTTTCGAATTAAAAAAAAAGAAAAAAATATCCGTGAACTCTAATACGATATGTTAAAACGTTAATTATAAAACAGCCTGCAAATCGTGAAACAATTGAGATAGAAAGATTAAAGGACACGTTCGAGATGTCTAATGTAAAATGAAAAACGATCCGTCTGTCTTTTCATGATCTGTAACACTGTTCTAAAAAGTGTAACTCGTCAATGTTGGAATTTTTCTTTTTTTTTTTCTTTTCTTTGCATCAGAGAGGGAAAGGTTTATCGATAATGGTAGATCAGAGAACTATTTTCTCGGGCTGCGACGGCGACGACCGTCCCTATTGTTTCTTTCCGCGCGTCTCATCTCTTCTAATCTGCGCGCATGTTCGGCCATATGTTGCCTTCTCATCTCTTCTTTCACGACTATCTGTAATTGCAATATAAATTCGTGAAAGATGCCATATAGAACAAAAATAATATTAATTAATTGAACAAATAAATTGAATCACAAAGTCCTAGAGCCTGTTATTAATTGTTTAATTACATAATTGTTTAATTACAAATGACGCATTAAATTTCAGATGCAACAGCTTATAATGATTTTTAAATTAAAGGGGGTACACCAGCCAGCTTGTCGGTTTCAAAAAAATCAAAGAAAAATATATAGCACCCAGTAGATATCTGAAACTATTCATCCGATTAACTTCAAATGTTTTGATATTTCAATTCGTTTCACTTTACATAGCAGGCATTTCCTTATACCGCAAAATTTTTAAAAATCGCACACCACATCGAAGAAAATATACTTTTCTTTACGTTGACACAAAGCATTTTCATTATATTCTAATCTCATTTGCTGCTGGGTGCCAGCTGACAAGGTTTCACTAAGCATGACGATAGACGATGTTGTACAATTCCGCCATTTTGTAATTTCATATAACAAATGAAAATATTGAAATAAAGTTCAAATGTTACGTAACAATTCCTAACAATCCCGATATTTTACTCCATAATTATCCGAGGAAAAAAATGTTATGTTTACCTACTTTTTTTACGTCTACATGGTGGTGTACACCCTTAAAGAATCCTGGAATCGTTTTAACAAATGAACATATATTTTTAACAGAGAGAAGAAAGAGAGAGAGAGAGAGAGAGAGAGAGAGAGAGAGAGAGAGAGAGAGAGAGAGAGAGAGAGAGAGAGAGAGAGAGAGAGAGAGAGAGAGAGAGAAATTAATATTTACTTTTCAGATTGCGTAAATATGTAAAATGCATTTATTGTGGGGCTACCTGTTCATTTGTCAGTGGTAACCAATAAATGCACGGTGTTGCCTTTGTCTTCCTAAAGAGATCATCTAAAAGTTTAGCCGGCGGTGGTTCGTCCTCTTTCTTTTTGAATTTCCGTGCTGGAGCTGGAAGGTGTACTTCCACAGCAGGACTACGGCTCCTCTGCCGCCTCTTTTTATCATGATCCTTCTTTTCACGATCCTTTTCTTTAATGTGCTGTTGGCCATCCTCTTTACCCAGATCCCATTCCCGAACTACCATCACCTAGTATTTGAAAAACATTTTACTTAAGTATTCTACTGTTAAATTTTGATCAGTCAATAAGAACTACTATGTAACAAAACTAGATTATTAATAATCTTATTAAAAACTGTTTCAAATAAAATATGTTGTATTCGTGAAGACTCGTCGGATCCAGGAAATTTTATTTCAATTTTCCAGAAAATATTTAGACCCGATACGTGTACCTTTGTCCCAGTTCTTTCCTCGCGATTCCAGTCCTGTTGCCACGAATCGGACGGTACAAGAGGCTCTGTTTTTCTTGGAATGGATTGATCCTTCGATAGTTCCCGCGCTAGTTCCATATCGTCTTTGGTTGCGTATTCAACGTGGAGCCTCTTCGGATTTGATACAGGCCAGGATATACCGTGTAGCGCTTGTCTCGTTTCAAAAGCTTGGTCTTCATTCGCGTACTACAAATTAAGCACTTTGCTTATTTATCAAATTTAAACAACAAAAATAAAACGAGTTCGTATACATTGGACTATCGTACAAAATACCCATATGAAATAAAAACCATTTTATATAAAAAAACAAAAAACAGTCCTAAACTTTAAGGAAAATTGTTTTTTGCTTGCCTAGGCGTTTGTAAGTTGCCTAGAGTCGTGTTAAAATATACAACAGTTGCCAGTTTTGCAAAAAGATTTTCATGTTATCTATTATACATTTATACCCCCTTGAAATAATTATACCGACATACCTCTACAAAACACTTGGATTTAATTCTATCCATCCAAAATCCGTTTTCAGCGATTGTACCGGTGCGCGACAGAAGCTCTTTGATTTGATTCAAAGTGAAGGGACGTACCAAGTTTTTAATTAAAAGAATGTTAGTAGGCTTTGTAGCAGGTGGACTTGGAGATTTTACGTGTGGGCTTTCTTTAACAATTGAAATTTTACGCCTTGCTGCTGTAAGTTATAACAATGTAAATAATAAATTCATAAATTGTTCCAATCAAGTGTTCGAGTACTCATTTACCTATGTGATTATCTATCTTAGTGTCCCCTTTCTTTGTAACACCATTTTTTTGCGCATTACTTTCGTCGCCCGATGGATTATCGTTTACATCTTCGGCAGAGTTGTGCCATTTTTCACTGACTCGATAACGATCTTTGTCTTCATCATCGTCTTTCGAGAGACGAACCTCATTTATCGATAATGGTCTTGCTCCTGGCACCAATGCCTGTAAGACATACGTATAGCAGTTTATACGACTTGAATAATACACTTCCGATATCCTTTTAATGTGTTATATAATATTAATTGTTTAATATCATGTTAACACGTTGACTACCGGCTCTGAATATTGATTGGAACCGGGTCTCGTGACGAAATTACTAACTCGATTCCAAATATAAGCCAACCCGCTCGCTTGTTGATTCGTTATATAATAGCTCCAATAGCACCAATAGCTGCTCGAAGCATTAAAATGCGACCGAATAAAACTTTCTTTACAACTTTTTTGGCCCGCAGTGAACGTATTAATCTAATCTTTCAAATTTTTAAAAGGATATAATAGCAAGAAGTAAATAATAGATGAAAGGAGTTTTCTTTAACCCTTTCGCTCTGAAGAACGCATATATACGTTCCTAGTTATTCAGCAATTCTTCGCTAAGAAATCTGTATAAACTTTTTCTAGAACAGTGTATGATTATTGCAATTATTTATGTAAATTTTCTTAAAAACAAGTAGATTTAATCGCTGTCAGTAAAAGTATTACTTTAAGTGAATCCGTGGAAATTGAGAACGAAGGTGCGGTATCGGTAGATAATGCGGTGCCCCATCGACGCTTTTTTGGAACACATTTTGAATCTTGTTCGGTATTATCATGATTCTCCTGCGAAATATTATTGTCAAATTAATTCATCTGCATATATTTATATAAATATAGTATTCCAAATTTCTTGATACATTTCCAATCGGAAATGTTCCATAAATTACATCAACTTTAATTAATTGTTTTATAAGAAATAAATAATATTAAACCTTGTTTGGAACAGTTATTTCATTATTTGTGTTCACATCGTTGTCTTCCCTTTTAGCATCATTCTTATCCGTCAAAATTCTTGAAGAACTGAAAGAGCATGTAAAATATTGTAATACAAAACTATCAATATAAATGTAAATGAATCAACAAGTTATGCTTACAATGATCTCTTCAAATTTACTTTCATGGGTTTATAAGTCACTGACTGAGTTGTTGTTGACACAGGATATTCAGATTTATCATTTGGAATATCCATCTTTTGTTTACTTTCTTCGCAATGATCTACATCCATTTCCATATTATTTAATACAGAATTGTTCCTAGCATTTGGTGACTGAGATTGTTGTTTCTGATCATGGGAATCCTCTGTACTTATTTTTCCTTCTTGTACATAAGTATCAATCTTAATCTCTCTTTTAATAGGAGGCTCATCCTCAGAATCTGGCGTATCAGAATTAGATGAGTCTCGATACTTAGTTCGATGCTTTCTACGACTGACGCATTGTATTCTGGCACTAGTTCTATTACTCTTATTGTGTCCGTTGTCATTTGACTCAGATGATGAATTTACTTTGCAAACTTTATCTTTTTCATCATCGTCCTCGTCACTACTTGTACTTCTTTGCGTGTTTTCAACACTGGCTTCTTTACTAAATGCTTCCGTTGATTTTTCGCTGACATCTTCCACAGATTTCTCTTCCTTTGGTAAAATGTTTGTCTCCTCGGATGAGCGATTGCCATTTGAATCAGGAGCCAACATGGTTGTGCTACTCGACTTAATGGGTTCACTATCAGCGTTATCGTTGGAGAAATTTGCCTCATTTGATTCACCTTGCTGATCTATGTTTGGTTTATCGTCAGACAAGTTGGCTGAAGTGGTTTCAGGCAGGATCTCCTTGCTATCACTTACCTCTTCGTTGGAGTCCTGACCTGGGTATGAAGAGGAGGGATCATTCGGCTGTTCAGTGCTACTGAGCATTCTTGTACAAGAAACCAGTTGCTTATCTGCCGAGTCAGCCTCCTCTGCAACTCCCTCACCACTTTCCTGCCACTTGTTCGATATTTTCCTACTTAAAGAAGTATCAGACGATCCCTCTGATGTGTTATGTTGTCTAGATATCTTCAACTTCTGTATCTCGCCAGGTGACGCATCAGATCTTGACACTTTCCAAGTTGTTCCACCATTGTCGTCCTCTTCATCCTCTTCTTTCACTGTCATAACAACTACATCCACAGGCAGAACCGTTTCATTATTTTTTTCTGGTTCCTCAACTTCCTTTTTCACAACAGGCGTCGACTTCTTCTCTGTTTCTTTGTTGCTTACACTTTTTGCTACCTCTTCAATATTCTCCTGCTCTGGGGATGCTGAAGATGCTCGTTTTGCACGTCTCCGTGTTGACTTTCGAGTTGGTTTAGTCTCAACTTCCTTCTCTGGAGTCCCTGCTTTCGCTTTGTTTCTTTCACTCTTGCGCCTCATATCTAAAATGTCCAAAACAAATGTATTAAGAATTCTAAGCCTGATATGTTTTATAGAACTGTACATGCGATATAAATTATACAGAGAGAGAGAGAGAGAGAGAGAGAGAGAGAGAGAGAGAGAGAGAGAGAGAGAGAGAGATAAGGGTAATTAAGAGCAAACAGTTATTAAATATATATATATATATGTATGTCTGTATGTGTTATTATAAATTGCAATAATGAGAACTAATAGAATGAAGGTCTTTACTTAAAAAACGTATTCATTTTAGTCAATTGTAATTAAACGTTAAGTGTTAAAAACTTATACAAATGCACTATTGTTTAATAACTGTTTGATCTTAATTACCCTTGTAAGTATTTCTTACTTATATACCACCCTATAAATCTTTTACTCCTATCATTTGGTAAAATGAATTAACCTGCTGCCTTCAGAATAATATCATACGATATTGAAACCTATTTATCATATTACATTTTTAATAATGTGATGCGATTTTAAAACCTACTTATTATATTTCAATTTACGCAAATTCTGTTCTGTTTATAGTGATATTCTGTTTTAGTTTTGATAACTGCATATATGGCACATTAAGCCAAAAATAAATAGTATTCGTTAGTCCAACACCTTTGAATTACATTGTAAAGCAGAAGGTTAAATGTTAAATATTTATTTGTAATGACACATTCTGTTAATTTTGTAGTGGCCATATATAATATTCCTTAATATGTACAGCAAACTTATGTTACATATTAAGTAAGTCATTCGAAATAAAAAATGTTATAATATATGCATACATGTGTGTGCATATATTATGCGTTTGCTTCACTTCTTATTGAAATAAATATGGTTTATGATCATTTTAACTAAAATGGTAATAGGTACCTGTTTTTGTATGAAATAAATATATGAATAAAGAACACAAGCATGGAAGAAAGAAAAATACATATGAATTAGCATTTCTCTGTAAATGTATCGAATATATTATTTGTAATCTAACTTGCTAGCAAAATGGGATTGGCATACAATGTATCAAACGTTTCTTATTCCTTATGATCTGTTGAAGGTATATGTAAAGTCCAATGAATACATTGTATAATATCTTGTATAATGTAATCCTTCATTACCGATGACATGTTGATACATCGATGCTTCTCTAACATGCAAGACAAATTCAAAGATCAATTCTGGTTAAAGAGTCACGATTCATAACCATAATTATAAATCATTTAAATATAACTATTTCTACATTATAAATGCATAAAGATAGATTTACAAACTTTAAATAGACTACATAAATACATTTGACAGTGCAAACAAATGCAATATTCATTGAAGGTATTTAATGTTCTTTAACATTCAATGTTTCCTTTATGAACTCAATGAATTTTATAGCAATTATCGTTTCTATTCTAATTACCTTCCACCTTTCTTAATAAATACAACTATGATAATATTCATACAGATATTAAAGTGTTGTATACAGATATATTATAAATATAAACAACATAATCCAGCAAATAAAACTTTAAATCAAATGCAATAGCATTGTATATATATTATGCAAAAGATAATAATCAAGGTCTCTTCAGAATCAAATAAAACCATTGGCGTCCCACATAATCTTTTTATCTTATTATTTCCATTTTTTCAAGTTATACTAACAAACCAGTTATGTTTATAAAGAAATAAATAGAAGCAGAGGCAAATTATGTAGTAGAAATTGAAGCCAACAGAATATTTCACTAATCCTTGTAATGCTGTGCACTAGGAATCAGCGCAACAATTATTCTAATTGTTTTACTAATAACCAAATGCTTTGCTATAAAGAAGGTCACGATGCCAAATTCCTTAAAGCATGTAGACAAAAGAAATTAACATTTCTAATAGATAGGATAAAGTATTTTGCATTACACAAGCAACAAAGATAGTGTAGTACAATTACTTCTGACAGATATTTATTAATATGTCGGAAGAACATCCGACTTTAATTTGTGGTTACCCAAGAAACGCGCGGGCGTTCCATAATCTAAAAAACTACAGAAGCGTGCTTACCTAATAAATGTATTTCGTCCGTTGGCTAGAAGTTTCTCAGGTACGTTCCGTTTTTTGGAAATCTTATTAACACATAAATAATACACTTTAATTGAAACGACGTTTCCAATGACGCTTTTAACAATCCGTCGTACTACCGTACTCCATGAAACACGAACGATTTACATCGTATCAGATAGACCTGTGGGACCGGAAAGTCGGCACATCTCCTACATTCATTTAAAATTCCGTCGCCACGTAAGTTAGCCAAGAAATCGTTCGTGAACTCGCTCCCACCAGTGCAACAATTACGTTACATGAAAACCAGTCTTGAAGCAACTGCACCGTTTAATGATGCAGTGGAGGGGCCCCTCATGCGACACTTCCATCACCAATCGCTCCTTGCACACACACGTTGGTCAGACTACTAATCAACGAATGGCATCCTAGTTTATCGTATCGTTGTCGCTTCCATGGTAACGTGGTCGCGAATGGGCGAATCCAAAACCTGCTTTGGGCAATACACTGGTTTGATATAATATACTTAGTTTCTATTCTAGCAACTATTATAGTCATGTTTGATCATATTTAAGGTTATGTCTTTAACAATTTCTGTAATATATCAAATGTATGTTATATTTCAAACCTTTTATAGTTTAAAACTACTTTAAATCGGAATGCTCTTTTTAGTTTTAACATTCTTACTCCATTTAACGTATATTCCTGATATTTTATAGACTCATTACTAATATGAATTTTCATATGTATTTGAGATATAAATTACAAATTATAATTACATAATAGTTCAACAATTTCGTAATAAAAAATAGTCACGCTTTATATATATTATATTATATATATATTATATTATAATATATAATATATTGTATATAATGTATATAACGCAATCCAATATACGTTACATTTTATAAGACATCCATAGCAGTCACGAAAATGGCAAATGGTATATTATTTTTGACAAAATGATTTTATTTTAGCTTCAAAAATATGAACGGAAGGATGCACAAGAAATATTTACGGTTTAAATCAAAGCTATATAAATTTTCGTGGCAGACGTTCTATAGACATTTATGCATACATTAACACAAAACATGAGATTATTTTCGTTAATAAAAAAAACTTTATATTGGAGGAATTATTTCGACTTTTTGTACTGGTTGCATCTTTACCTTTTGATTAAACTGAAATTGATAGTTGTGATCAAAAAGATACCGAAATTCAACTTTTACTACGCAATGAATAAAAAAAAATGGTGTAAATAAATATTCCTTAATCCATTATCTACAGCAATAATTTGATAAATTAGGCGAATAAAAAAGGTATGCATCTAAACATAAGTTTGACATGAAGGAACATTCTATTGATAACAATTATGATCAAATGATTATTTACTCATAGCTTTCTTAAAACATATTTTCATCGCATAAATTTTGCAATACACTAAATAATACTTATTTGTTACATAGATTTGTGTATACATAAACATTCGTATGTACACGATACACTGTGAAAACCTTGCTATTCATTTAAAACCTATTTTGTACAATACAAGATTGTAATAACGGACAAGAAGAATTATGCATATCATTATTAATCTTTGTAGCAGTGCTTTAAAAACAATTACACGATACATTTACCGATATAGTTACAATGACTAATATACGTTTCTTTAATATTAAATAAATAATATTATATAATAAATTTAAAAGAGGATATATTATTTGTAAGTATTTCGAAATAGTAGATTTTTATAAAATTTTGTAGCGTGTATAATGTAGATGTATATGTGTATAAAAAAGTGTACAATAGAAATTATAGAACTCGATGTGTACACAATTAGCAATATTTAATGCATACTTCAATAAAACTGCTAAATAGAGTACAATTTTGATATATATACTATATGCGAATATATACGTATATTATCTCTATATGCATATACGATAAACATTTCGTGTGTACTTATTAATGGCTGGCAGTTCACTCTATGTTGATGTTCATTTTCATATTTTCATGTTGCATGGAAAAAATAAATCTATGCAATCATTCCAATGGAAATCTACTACATATTTATATTTTCTTCTGCACTGAATGTGCACATATTGAAAGCAGGCATTCTTAACTAAAAAAAACTAATTCTATTAACCCTTTGACTGTGGCAGGTTCTAACAAAAAGCCAGTAGCATTATGCAGTGCGTATACTGGCATGACAGTCGCTCAGGGATTATCGAAGCCCGCTGTTATACTGATTGTTAGAAACTCATGATACTAAAAAAAAAACATTTTATATAGGAAATATCTTTTACGAAACAACATTTACTGATTCTAATATATGTAGATACATATATGTCGTACATATTAATGCACATGTAAGAACGTATATATAAACTTTTGATAGTTAAAGGGTTAAAGTATAGTTATTAAATTAATACGACCACATTCACATCAGCAAAAACACCATGTATTTTGTTAAAGGCCGCACCAACAAACTCTAAGCCCAACTACAGTATACATATAGTTATGCAACACATGAAGAAAAATGTAAAGAGCTTTTGTCATCGAGTTTTAAAGTGCTATTTTTAAATATTTCAAAACGGAATGAGAATAATTGTTTTTAATCGGAAAACTTTGGAATCGCGCACTAAATTTATAAGGTATAAGTGTATCAAAGTTGAGTCCTTGTCTTTTTGTGTAACCTTATTATTCATAATTAAACCCAAATTTCAAAAAACAACATTTACGATAGAATATATTTTAATGCGGCGAATACACAATAGTACGTTCCGTCATTTGACAAAAAATACATATGTAAATATATAGATATATATTAAATAAATAAATATATTTCGTGTCGGAAGCTGACTATTAAATTATTCGTACGCACTTTATCGAAACAAAACAAGGAAATACGATCTAGTGCAGATCAGCTAACGAAAGGCTCATAATTCCATGGAAATTCTTGAGGGTGTGTAGAACAAAAAAACATAAAATTAATTAAAATTATAATTATTGCAGCGAGTCTCTTTTGGAACAGAATTTGTTTTCTAATTTTGCGCGCGATGATCATTTCTGCATTGTTCATCCATTTATTCATTCCTAATGAACACTGGTATTTCTTTATTATGCATTCCCTGCATTATCAACGGATCATAGAGCCTGAGAAATGAAAAAACATATTCCTATACCAGTTGGACTCTTACAAAAAAAATGTGCTTCTCTATTCTCACTGAAATCATTTTGCGTACAATGACTCTCTACAATAGTGTTTTTTCCCTATTTTTTTGTATTTTCATTATATGTGTAATCAGTTCCACATGCCCAAGATAATGGAACAAAACACGTCCCATTTGGCACGTACTTATATGTATATCTTAAAAATAATAAGTAATAACAGATAATTATAATATTATACTAGAGTTGTTCTGCACATTTCAATCTGTTTCTCGTTATCATCATAATACTTAACAGTTCGCATCCGTTTTCGTTTTTACACGCTACCACGTGGCCTATGTTTGATGCCTCAATGATAAGAATTTAAATTCTAATATTAATGTTAAACGCAGTGAATTATATTACATAACGATCTTTATAATTTATAACAACATCTTCGAGTATTTATTTAATTAAAACGCAACTTTTGTCGAAAAGTTAATAAAACAAGAAAGTAGGGAAGCCACGCGTCCCAAATAACTTAAACATACGATTGCACATAAATTTTTACGTCATGCGTGATTCACATGATCAACGAGAATATGATTCGCGCGTAACAAAAAAAAATTCGTCCCGAACGTCTTAAGACGTTTAAAAACTAAGTGTAGGCCACGTGTTCAATTACATTTGTTGGAAATGAAAAGTAAAGCGTAATATACATGAGCTTGTATATAAATATTACACTACTTATTAATATGAACATGGCTCAACGTATACGCAATTGTTCTGTCAACCACAGATCAAGAATTTAATGGTAGATTTTAACACACAAATGCAGTCAGCACTTTTAAATTAAATTAAGTGCTGCTTGCAAAATATTAGAAGCCGATTATCATGTCATATTAAATGAGATGTTAGCGAAATGAAATCTGTAACAATGACAATTTAAGTGGCGTAATAATTTTCAAATGACGACTCTTTAAATGTTTATGGTGAAGGTTTCATTGTTAGAGTGTTACGATAAAATTTTATCGCGAAATGTAGTCGAAATACATAAGCATGCTATCATTCATTGCCTCTCATTGATGCACGTTGCGAAATTTTCGATGAAATTTGTTCCCCAGTTATAAAAAATTCTGCATGTTATATGGGAGTTATTCCAAATGTAAATATAAGTGGCTTCATATTATGCACTTTAACAAAACAATTTAATATTTAATTTTAACACGTTCGCTATCGTTGAGCAATTACAAAAACAGTTGCCAAAGCTTATGGTATGTTTTTAATTGTTTTAATCGATATATGTATGTGTATTTCCGTGTTTATACACGCATAACTTTTAAATATTGTAAAATGACATCAAGACCAACCACTACAGATAGGTACCTTATGCTATGCTAAAAGTATCTCTAAAATTAGATTGATACTGATTCTTTTTTTTAGTGCATTGTCGAAAAGGTATCATTACGACCATACATTTATGTGGTGATATTGGACTCTCATTAAGAAGTAGATGTAGGGTGCCATATAAATATTGCGCTTGATACCGAACGTGTTAAATTCACATGTATGCTTCCACTGGCAGTGAGCATTATCCCTTTGAATAATCGAATTTAATGGATTTCCTATTAGTGTTTCGTACTTTTCTATCGACTTCACTAACTCGATACAAAATATAATGATATAACCTAATGAGGTTTGTTTCATTAAAACCGAGCCTCTTAAGGTGAATCAATACTAGCCATCAGCAATTAAATATACACATATGTATATATATGTATATGTGTGTGTATATATATATAACATTCATTTTTTGTTTCTTCAAAATCATCGAACAGATGCGACTCAATGCTTTTGTACTTAATGTTAATGTATCCTTTTCAACAATAAAAAATGTTGCGTTTGGAAGGAACGTTGAAGCAATAAACATGAAGGAATTGATAAACTGAAAAATGAATAACGTAAACAAGTTCGAATTTCGTCGCGCCAGATTTATAAAACAAACCGGGTAATATTAAATGGACCAATGTGATCCAATTAAAGTGAATTAATAAATTGTATACATCTGTTAGGAGTTAAAGAAAATGATAATTTGGAGAAATTGTAGTGAAACTTATTATGAAATTAAATATTGTTATGAATTTATGGTGATATCAAACTAGAGCAATTTTTATAATTGAAACTAAAACCAATAATTATTTACGAACGTAACATTGAATTTCCATAGTCCCTTTAATATTTATCATTCTCTGACTATGTAGTAACGAATCATTATAGAGAATTACATAAATATTTTTCTTAAATAAACAATACGATATTAACGACGACGAAATTGAGCAATTACATATTTTAATATCACTTTTATCGTATTAATAAGTTATCAGATGTTTGCTATGAAAAAAAAAGAAAATTTATGTTTAGACTGATTTCAGTCTTGTTAATCTTGGCAAGAAATTAGAATTTTTGATTTTCGCATAAACATTAAAAACAGAAAACCCTATCAATATATGAGTCATGCATAATTTTTACAGTTAACGCATAAGAAAAAAGAACGATTCCTTTTTAGTGATAATGGCTTGTTGGCGTGACAAGAAGCCGGGAAGAAAATTGAATGTACGTTTCTTCTAAGAAACATTAAAAGTAATATCAAGATAAAATATTCCAAATCTTGTTCTGACCAAGCCAAAAATTAAATATTAATTTTTTTATCAAATTCTTTCTCCAGAATTCAAAGTAAATGGTTTGAAGATATGCAATATTTCAATTGCATTTCTGTATTAAATATACTATATCTCTTTTGAGCATGCAAAAAACTAAAATACGAAATCGAATTTAAAAACAGTTTCGATCACGTTCGTTCCAAGGCCCTCTGTAATGGATGATTCTAATTGTGCCACAGTGACTCGTAATCCTCGATACATTTACGCTATACCGTTGTAATTCGTTTATGTATACATACATACATACATACATACATGCACACGCACACACACATATCTAACATACATATTACGTGAAATACGAAAAATGACACAGAGCACGCCAGCTACATAACAAAGGCTGCAAAGCAAATAATGTCTTTTTCACAATTCAAGTGCAAGAAATGCATTGGGAATGAAATTTAATGAAATTTAATCCCAAACATTCTACTACCATCCTTGAGTTTCTTATCATTAATTCGTTCGCAGTATAAAACTGTAGCTCTGTCGCAAACGTTTAATCCAATTCTTAAATATGTCCCAAATAATTGGTTTGCAATCAGGTTTGTAACCGAGCAAACTGACATTTTCTTTCATAATCTTTGGCAGTTTACAAATGACGACAAACACGATCTGCTGGCGGGCTCTAAATGTGTTACGACGTTCACCCTGAGGCACGTGTAAACAGTTCACGGAACCAGTCGAATTCGCGAATTAATGAGGCCACTGTATCATGTAACATATCCTCATTGGGCTGCGAATTATTCTGTATCATTATTTTTCGCATATAAAATTACTGGACGTTGTTCTATTGATTCATTTAAGGCTTGCAAAAGGGTATTTCCCAACGCGATTTTCAACTTTCTTCAAACTTCCACAATATAAAATGCACGAAATATTATTGTCAGCTTGATTGCTTGTTAAATATTACAGATCGCTTAAATTTGGCAAGAATGAAGTCTAATTATTGGAAGAATTATTTCAATCCTTCTCTCATTCTATATGTATATATTTCTTTTTCTAAAATATTAAAAAGTTTGAAGAGAATTCAAAACCTTAAAACGGTAGAAAATATTTGACGTGGAAAAGAAATTAACTCAGATCGTAGAACTGTCGCAGAGAAATTCAGCAATTCTGTTACTGCTGTACAAAATCTCTTTAGACATTTAGCAATGGGCATTCAATTTCTATCTTTAGGACACACCTCCGAAATTCTGTATTACGTGCATTTCACGTAAGACTTAAAAGCCTTAAACACTCTGAATTTGTTTTAACAGTATTGAAATATTTCATTATTGCATTTAAATTTATTAGAATTTCACGTTTCAATTGAATATTGTAAAATCATTAAGACACTCAAAGATATTTACCAATTTTCAATGATTTTAAATATCTACTATTCAAATTTTTTGCCCATCACTATACTGAACTAGTATCTATATAACTTTTGACATTACTCCACATAACACAGGCTATTTCTAAGCATGTGCGAAATTATCACTGGTTCTTCATCAATGTCTTCTAAGTTTTATACTATGAGGCTTTTGCAAACTGAATAACAGAATTCTGTCTCTGTGAGGCAATGAGGCCAATCCTCTCGCTTTCCATTGACTCCAATATCATTTTACATCGCTTCCTTGGAGGAAGAATTAATGTTTCTCGTACAGGAATCACCAAATCGAGAGGATCTGGTGAAGGTACAGGACTCACAGGGTTACTACTTGGAGGAGTTAAAATTGGTTCTCTTTCAACTCTGATTCCATACTCTCTTTGCCTCTCCTCTTCGACTGCTTCAAGAGCAGCTTCGACTCTTCTACGAGCATCATTCCCTGGTAAATTTAATAGCGATGAACAATCACCAACAAAGTCATTACTCTGAATACCAAAACTTGTATACGTTGGAGAGACATCTGGGTACATAAACAAGTGTGGTTGTTCAACAGGAGCCACAGGTGTTGTTTGGAAGGATCTATCTTCACTCGATACCAAAAGTGGTTGCGAATACTGCTCTCTGGAATACATATAATATGGAAACTCCCTTGGAGTATCCATGTAGGTGGCAGTATCATTGCTTGGCTCTTCAGTCTTCTGGTTCTCCTTGTCACTTGTAGTGCCTACACTGTTTGCTTGTGAGATCTCTATCTCTGGCTCAATTGGAGAATCCCGGGGAGAACCAATGGCAGATGAGTCAGAATGAGTTTTAATGTGTAGTTCCATAGTCTTCTTTGAACCAAACGTCTTGTGGCACAGTGTACACTTATATACTTTCTCACCATAGTGCGCTACCTGAAATATTGATTACATTCTTATTGTACACATTTCTATTGCAGTAAAAGAACATACATCAAAAAATTGTAAAAATGCTACGTTAAATTGTTATTATCTAAAATTTAAATTCATATGATATTAATATTTGAAAACAAGTTTGACTTTTCTTGTACTATACACATATATGTCATTTTCTACAATGTTGATAGGTAGCAACTATAGAATATTGTATATGCTTTTGTTATCACAACTTGAAACATTGGTACCACTGAATAACATTGCAAGCCATATGAACGTTAGTAAGTAATAGAAATAAATGAATTATGTTTCATGTTATTGAAAAAAAAGTACGCTACCAACCTGGTGTAATTTTAATACGTGATTATAGCCGAAGGATCTGCCACAAATATCGCAGGTGTACGGTTTTTCCCCAGTATGCGTACGTGTGTGTACCTTTAGTTGCTTCGAGCAAGTAAATCCCTTGCCACAAGCTTTGCAGACGTACGGTTTTTCTCCAGTGTGCGTGCGCATGTGGATTACCAACTGTCCGCTTTGAATGAACGTTTTCGAACAAACCGTACACTTATGCGGCCGTTCTCCTGTGTGAATTCGCATATGTCGATGCAGTTTACCACTATGTTCAAATGCACGTTCGCACACGTCACACTTGTAAGGCCGTTCTTTCGTGTGTATACGACGATGCACGCTTAAGTTCTCTTTTACAGAAAACGATTTACTACAGTACTCGCATTGATAGGGTTTTTCACCAGTGTGTGTACGATAATGTCTGGTCAGTCGCGCCGGTACCGCAAATGTTTTCCCGCAAATATTGCATCGGTAAGGATCTTCACCTTCCTTACCATGTGAACGCAGGTGGCTCTGGTACAAACTCTTCTGGTCGAAGGCTTTTTGGCACAACGTACATTGGTATGTTTTTTCTTCTACGTTTGCCGACAGAGTCTCTGTACCACACGGCGCTGATGTGAACGCAGTTAAATCCGGACTGCACACGAGACTTTTCACCGGATTCACTGGTTCCACGATCGATATTTCGTTGTTGACCGACATCGTCGTCGTAGTATTTGAGATCTTCTCCGTTTTACAATAGCCAACCATTATTTATTGTATGCGAAAGAATCTGAAAAAGAATGAAAAAAATGATCGTTAACGTTGAAAAATTGAGAAAACTTTTCAAAACGTAAATCAGAAATAATTGGAACCTTATTGCGCGTAACTGTGAAAGTTGTAACCATAAAAATGGCTGTTCGGACTTATATTAGATTAACCGTGATTTCAAATATCGTACATTATCATAATTTGTCAAAGCAATTTGGAGCTTGGAGATTGTTTGTTATATTTTAATTGAATTAAGTTGGAGGCAATGAAACAACGGAGATACAATGTTTAAAAAAAAAATGAATTACATTCGATTTTGGACATAGCAGTTTAATCTTTTTGACATTTAAATTCATGCGCAACTTTGTCGTGAAGATGTACGGGTACTTTATACGTGGTTTAACAAATATTCACGTGGCTCAACATAATATAAATCTGCAAACATTGCATGCTGTCGGATGTTTTACATGGAAAAATTAACGAAACATGTTCTCAGTAAAAGAACCTCCTATAAGATTAACAAGAGAAACAATACTTTCACAACAATTAGTACGAAAAATGTTCAATGACTTAACTGTCAAGTAACGTAGAGAAAAAACAAACATCTGACACGAAGGAAACAATAAAAAAAACGTTTAAAATAATCTTAATCTTCAAATTCCAGTCAAAACAAAAAGAAACAAAACAAAAAAAAAGCAAGAAGTGTCATCGTGTCCCTTTACCTGTAGAGTAACGATAATAAGAATAAAATATCTATTTGTACTCTGGAAGACTATTTTCGTGAGGTAGATCGACATGAGGTAGATAGGAAGAAGACACTAGGAACGTCGTCCTACGTGTGAACACAACTGTGTGTAAACGCCTTGATTACGCGCCGCTTTGAAACGTTGGGGTAACGCGGTCTACTCCAACCCCCACTACCCGACCCTATTCAAGCCCAAAAAACGCCCACGAATCGTGCGACGCCCCGTGCGTACACGCACGCGCACGCATCCTGCAACATCAACCCGTCGCCGATCCTGCCGGGCCTATGATAAACCGTGTATTATCGACGTCCAAACATGCTACGTTCGAAACTTTTTCATTTCCTCTCCTTGGGAGAAGACAGGGGTCATTTAACTACCTACGAATCGAGGAAACATGTTTTTCTGTGACTTTAGGAAATGAAAAGAATGTAAAACTTTATGGGAGATAAGAGACAATTGAGTTTTTTTAAATTTCAAAGTGTTTCATCTATATAAATTGTAGCATAATTCGTGGCATTGCCTTATCTTTCTACGTGCGACAATATTATATACTATATTCATTATCAAGAATATTTACGGAAGTAATTGATACTTTTGTAACCGAAAGTTATTTACTCTATTTACCCTTTAGCTTTTCAACATATAACACGTAATAGCAGTTTAAGTTGCAATATGTTCCTTTTAAAATCAAACAACGAAGTTATTTATCTGCTAATATCTAAAAAGAGAGCAAACGATATATCATATGCAGAACTTCATTAATAATTTTATATTGAATGCTATCAATAATACAGACAGACTGCATCAGTATTTTAATTATGTTCAACAAACCGCGTAGTTCATTCTTAATCCCATATTTTTGCAATGCAATCGTCGCAGAAATTTAAATAATGCGGCAAAACAAGAAGGCGCCAGTACCAAAAAACGTCTAATTCGATAGAAGACTTATTGAAGAACCCCGACATTATTCACACGAGCGCACGAGGTCGTCGGTTCATAATAGGTTAAGGCTGGGTTAAACCTGCACGCGCACGTTTCTCCGTGAGGCAGTCACCATGGTCGGCGGTGGTGCAATACCGCGACGCGGTGGAAACCGCCTGCCGCTGCCTCCACGTGTAGTCGCCGCATTTTTTTATAGCGATCACCGACCTCGTGCAACTCGCCGCGCAGTAAGGACGTTGCGTTACATCATGAACCGTACCTACATATCGCCTCTCCTAAGCAAATCTATTGTGATTTTTCTTTCCTTCTTGTAGAAAATGGCTCTTGTCTCCTCTTCCTTTTTAATTCCGCGATACTTTAACAGTGTAAATATATGATCGATTGCGAAAAATGACGCAGCCAGCGCAGCTGACGTTCGCGGCCAAGGTGAAAACTATCAAAGTGGATGCAAATGGATATGTTATGCTTTACTTTCTACATTTTAACACATTTTTTTAACCTGAATAATGCCTTTAATCTTTAATCACGATTTTCATACATCGATTGTCAATTGCTCGTTTTCTTGCTTCTTTAATCAAAACTAGTTAACGCGGTGTGCCACAGTAATATTTTTCTACCTTCGAAATTCTACAAAATTTTGCTACTCGTAATTAGTTTAAGAGCTCGAGGGTGAAGTATCGCTTCCATTACGTTTCATTTCCCACAGTAGTGTTTTAAAATTAATTATATTAAACACTGCTTAAAATTACGATTATGTATTCACTTATTCTCGGATACGACGTATGACGCAGAGATGTCAAAATCACCCACCTGTAAGGTCCTAGTTAAACATTTTCACAGTTAATAAAAATCCCACGTTTCGGCTCATCATCCCCTTCAGAACAACGAATTAATAAAGTAACTTGAAAAATCAACTCAAGAAGAAAACACGCGTTCGTCTTAACGCATGTCGCATTCGTTTGTCACTTCACACAACTGAATGCCGTCGGAAAACTCAAACTCGAAAACCAAAGGACCCGCCTCAGGACACGGCCAATCGTACTGTGCAATGTTTACCGCCTGGTCGTACCGAACGATGACGAAAATCATCGATCAGAGCCGAAGTGCCGCGCTCGACCCTGCCCCTCCACTCTGGCTGTCCCCACCACGAATCGACGGCGGCGACCTACAATTTGGGGCGAGTAAGTGCTTTTCGCAGCACGTGGAGGCAGTCGTCGTGGTTTCGGTCGACCCCGCGGTATAAGCATGACGAAGACTGCCGACAAACAAAGACGTAGGTACATCTCCGGCGCGTCCACATTCTACACACGCATATGTGACGCCACTACATGATAACGTGGTTAATCACGGATTCGTTATCAGTGGTCGAATAATCAAAATATGAGTACAGAATTGAATTAATTTTTTGTTATGCCTTTATTATTTACGTCAAAATAAATTTGTTCATATTATTCTTGTCTTCGATCAAATTATATAGAGCTGTGTTTAATTATCATGTTGAATCAAATAACTTAAGCTTGTATTGGTAAATAATAAGATGTGTGCAAAAGTAAATAAGTACTCATAGTACATACTCACTTTTGTATAGTAATTATATAGTATCAAAATACAATTTCGTCTTTTTCATAAATACTTTTTAAATAATAATTTTTATCAATGAGTTTAAGTGGTTCATGATAAATAAATGTTTAGTTTTCATGTACCTCACATTGTAGGAAATTATAATTTTATATGCCTATAGATCTGTATTGAGTTATTAGTACAGTATACATAAACATAGTATATGTTGTATTATATGTGTACATAATGTGTATGTACCCTAAAGGCGCAAAAATATTGACCCATCGAAATGGAGCGTTCATCAATGACGAGAAAAGGCCGGCTGCACGATATATGTATGTATAACAGCCGGCATCAGAAGCTGCGAGGGGTTAAATCCGGTCGATACGAATGTGTTGGTACGCCCGTGATCGGCGCGTGTACTTTCTCTTTCTTTCTTCCAGCATTTGTAACTACATGCTCAGGATATCCACTCCCTGCCTCTCATTTGTATGTTTATTATTTTCCTTGGTAGCTCTTACTTAATACACAACATAATTTTTGTTCTTATTCAAAATGTTTAGTACTATGCACACCTAACCATTTAACAACTTGTAAGATAATGGAACGAGTCTTAAATAGGCATTCAAATGATTATGTGGGCGTTTATGTGTTAAAAAGTTGTTCAATTTATTAAACTGTGCTCGCACGACCGTAGTCTATACAAGAATGCCTTTTCTTGGCAAAAGCATCGGTCGTGAGGACGCCTACGTCACCATGGCCCTTTTGCCCGTTTTATGCTTCGTCCTAAGCCATAGGACCTAAGGGAAAGCTATGCTAGACAAAGATAGCGTGCATCGACGAAATGCACATGGCCTGTCTCAACCGTTCTGTACTTCGAATATTATAACAAAATACAGTATTTGGCAGCACTATGGTATTTGCTATACATTTGTAGTTTTATTGGTACTAATGGGTACAACTAGAAAAAATTGAATAAAAGATATCATATTAAAAACTAATAATGATACGAGAACAATTATAAGAAATTATCTAAATACGTATTATGTATGTAGCATGTAATTCGTCATGGATGGACAAATTTCGTTGGGATTCGTCGTGATCATGCCTGGGACAAGTGTAACGATATTACTTTCGAACAGAGGAGAGCAATGACCTAGTGCGCGTGGTGCACGTGTGCCGGGTGGAAACCACGTCGACTGCCTCCGGGCAGGGCATTGGACGCCGCGTGCGACGGCAGGAACGACGAGTACGGTGATACTCTGTTTCTTGTGTGGTAGTGCCCCTGAGACTGCTCGTATAGACGATAGCAGTGACGGTAGCAATGGGGCACTGGCTGCCGCATCTAGCAATACATATTTGAACTCCCCGAAATGTCACAAAATATTTTATTATTTCGCTGATGCTACGAATCAATAAGTAATTTATAAATAAAATACGAAGGATATTAAGTAGATTTTTTCATGCATTTGTCAAATGTCTTTTTGTGCATTGATTTTTATTTGAACGTTTAAAGAAATTTCACTCAATGACTGCTTGAATTAATCTCAATCTGTGAACGTTTTATTATTGTTTCGAATAATTTATTATACAAATTTTTGAGTTAACTTAAACAAAATCGAAATACACTTTTGCGGTTCTCAAAATTACTCCTGTTTTTCATTACAAATTACGCGGTAGAAACCGGAAAAGATGAAAATAAATTTTCACTGCCATTTCGATATTTTTTAGGGTTGCCATTGTTACCAGCGGACTTATCGTTGTTCTGCAGGTATAGACCGGCCCAAAAAATGTTTTAAATATTTTAGGCAAAGTAGGTACACACAGATATTTAATCTTAAATATTTTTTTTTTATCTGAAACATTTTTGGCTGTTTTCGTAGGATACTGTACCTTCACAAATCTTGTAAACCATCGACATTAGTTATCAAGCCTTATAGCATTACTATCAAATGCAGAACAAATGTGTTTACTGCACTTATTACGTTTCAACATTGAAATACAAAAATAAGAGCAACGCTTTAAATAGACTTTACGAATTACGATTTCGCACTCTTATAAGAACTTGTCTGACAATGAGTAGCTAACAAGCAGAAAAGTAATAATAAAAATATCTTTTCAATACCAGTTATAAGGTCCAGAGACAATATCGATAATAATATTAATCATTTCTTAGTATCAGTAACGGGGTTGGAGTACTTGTACAGAAGAATCAACGAACACAATTTAGGCAAAAACCTAACACGGTAGCAGTTAGCAACCCTATGTCGATATACATATGCATATGTACATGTATACATATATACATAACACGTCCGCTGATTCAGATAATGGAGGTCGATAGTCGTCGTTTTATCAACTCACCTCTATCGAGGCATTGTTATATACATTCCTTAAATTTAATGTTCGAATATTGTATTTATTGCCCCCAGGTTCGGATTAGTTGAAAAATAGGATTTCATCGACTCCCCATTAATCCTTATATGAAATTACTTAGGTTGCAATTGGGATTGCGCATATGCAATTCTTTTCTCAAACAAAGATAACCATAGACATGCTGGAATATTATGTAATACTTTAATCAACGATAACTTTAAAGTGCATTCGGAGTATAGAGTTCACACACATATGTATATGTGTGTATATATATATATATATATATATATATATATATATATATATATATACCCACACACATATACACAAACGTTTACGTTGTGTTACACGTGAATGTAGATAAGGTTTCCGTGCAAAGAATTTAACTGCGCAACAATTTGTTTGGTATCTTTAAATACAGTACGTTCTTCCGCCAAAACATGCAACGCATGCTATTCCGGCATAATGTAAGTATATTTACATATATATGGATATATATATATCTTGATTCCCAATTATCTGAAAATTTAGGATATGCAATTTCCGATATGACTAACATTAATAGTTAAATATATACAATTGAGTGTAAACAAGAGCTATTTAGGTTCCTATTGGATAGCGCATAACAATTTAACGTATGACAATTTAACATACAACTAATAAACCATTTTTTAAACATAAGGTGCCATTAACATATGTACGGTCATGCGGAGGCACGTGGGTCAACACGACTTACGTGGCTCAAAACACACGCAGTGTCCGGGTCGCGGCGAGATCGACAGAGTCCACGCAGTCGAAGAGCGAAGAGGTCGAATGTTAGGTGGAGGGGGTGGTATGGACCAACTAGAAACTTGTCAGGGGGGAACGGATAGTGGTGGGGTGAGGGTCGAGGTAGCAATCAACTCTAGAGCGATGTCGTACCTTGACCAATCTTAACGCGACTTGTTTTAAGCTATACCAGTGGCGGCCTTAGAAATCACTCGCGATCGTGCCAAAATCATAATGGCCAGGGTTTCGTTGATCTGCCGTGTTCTGTCATGATATTTCGAACTATGCGAAAACGTTATAATACCAAGCAAAAACTTCGTGTTATACAAATCCTGTCTATTTTTGCACAATAACATTATTCGTACTACGTTTTGGAAGGGATTAAAGATAAAAAAAAATTCAAGATGAGATTATTTAGGATTCTTAATGCTGTCCTACGTGCATTTTTTGCCCGATATTTTGGGAAGGTTAAACATATTGATTGTATTGATTCCTGTTGATGATTTCAAATGTTGTCATGCGTAGTATGTACAACGTAAATACATAATCTGACCTGACAAGTACTGTACAGCCTTTTTTATTCTGTATTTACTAATATTTATCTTTACGTATATACCACATAAAACAACTGATACACAAGAAAAATGAAATGAAATGAAATGAAAAATTCTCTTAATAGAAATGAATCAATGATAACAATTATTCAAAAATTTAGTGTGATTATTGGTGATTAATAATTACCTGTAAAAATTAAACATTCTCTACGACCTTTTAGTTTAAAAATATATCACATTTGCATTTGTACATAATTGCTACAAAAATATAAATATAATAATTCTATTTGATTTTCGTGCTGCAACATTTGAAGCTTCTATTATTGGAAGAGTAGTTTAACAAAGATGAATTAAAAGAATTGTTTTTCTTTATTTGGGGTAATTTAAAATCGTTTATTCAAGCTTATATATTTTCTCATTATTATAGCTTACATATTCACTAATTCAATGAACGTCAGTGCATACAAACGTGTATGCATATGTTTGTTGGGAATGGGGAAAAATGGGAAGACCAAAGGAGGTCAAATTGACATGAATGCGTTAAGTGGAAAGTGGAAAGTATTTCTAAGGTCAATGGCTTTGCACCACGTGTCACAATGTATGCCAGCAAATGCACTACACAGTGTATTACATTTCAAGGTCGTATGGATACGGACATGACTTTGTCTAGCTTTCTCTTCCGTATTCATCTCTGACGAACATTACATAATTCACAACTTACGCGATGCAGATAAAATTTTTTGGTATAACGTAGATATGTTGCAAATGTTTGATGAATGAATGAATGAATGAATAAGAAGTTTCATTTGTGATCATATTATACGGCTTATTATTGTAGGGTATAATATAATTTCTGTACTTTATACTATTGTTCGTACGTAAAATTTTAATTTTGTTTGGTTAATACATTTATAGTACAATTTATAAAACAAAATTCCTACACCATTAATTTTATCATTTATTGGGAATAGTTTATTGTAATGGTTAATTGTAGATAAATACTGTCTATATATATCATAATCGTTGCCAAAATATTGCATTACAGTTAACATATGAAACAATTATATCACATACAATGTCTGAAAATGATTATAAACGACCCTTTATCAATTTAATTACCTTATTTTAATTAACCCTGTATGTATTTGTAAAAATTAATATATTATTTATATCATCTGTACTACCGACACATGTAGTTGTAGATGTCGTGTAGGGCTCGTATGCAAGCTCGAATAAAAATCGAGCGGCAATGATTGACGTTACAGGTTATTCACCTTATGTTGCATAGCTACTACTTTCTATTCTCAACTTCAAATTCCTATCGAAGGGACATACTACGATAATATTCCCGCCATAGAAACATTTGGGACAAGAATCTTCGAAATGTTACGCTATCGCGTTAGCAGGCCTTAATATCTAATAACATCGGATCAACGGCCGCCAATATAATTTTAACTATCAATAGCCATAATAACTGAGGAGTGAAATTCGTATCCGAATGAGCATACGTGATAAATAAAGCTGTACATATATCGTTTAAGTAGCAGCCGTCAGTTGTCGAACAAAAGGCAAGTCGGAAGATATCCTGTGCTTGCGGCCACATGTTCGCCAGCTGACCAAAAGGACCTCTCAAGGGCCCCTCGTCCCTTTAGGCCGCTTTCTCTGACTTTCGCGCGTTTTCTCGGGATTTTCCGCATTGCCCCTTAGCGCGCACGTACCCTGACGTCCTTGCCGAAAAGCGAAGCGCTGCCACCCCCACGTGCCCAAGGAATATTAGAAACCTAACGAGATCCAACCCCATTAGAGGAGGATAACTTTAAAGGAGGACCAAGGAACTCAGGAAGAGGGACCAGGGCCGAAATGGAAAGAAGTAGAAACCTCGCAGATGAGATCAACATAAGCCTTCAAGAGAACAACTTTGGCAGATCACTTGCACAGATCAACACAATTTCTTGAATATACACAAAATCCCCATATCCCACTAATAAATACGCAACAAAGACAATTCCAAGACAAGTTTTCCGAAATCTACCGCTGTTGAATCGTATGCAACGACATATGTATTTTGAATACAACAAGAACTTTTTATAAATAAATTATATCGTGTGTTTAAATAAAGTAATATCTAAGCCCTTTCAACTTCGTATAAATGTACATTTACGAGTTATTCTTAATATGGTTGATGGTGTTGTGAGTCCCATTTAAAGAAGAGTAACTTACATTATCTAATGGACGTAACATTCAAAATAGTGTTCTACTTTAAACCTAATCCTTTGGAAAAAGTATTGACTAAATCGAGAGGGCAATGACACACTTTCTGATAATTCAAAGCGTACACGAGACCATATTATTAATATGTAGATGCAATTGATCTAAAGGTTTTGAATTGTTCAATTTAAATACTTACTGAAAGGTATAACTGTTTTTCAGCTAACTAACATTTTTTCATTACAGTTTATCGAATAAGTTAATGCTAGTCCCGTAGTAATGGTTGCTAAATTCACTCAATATTATTCACAAAATGTGAAATTGAAACTTCATATTGAAACATAAAGTAGGAAATCCTCTTGTCTTTAAGAACACATTTCCCCTTCAGTTTTCATTTTTTGTACTGGATACTGAATCATTTGTTGAGAATTGCGCTACTGAATTTGAAGTTAGTACTTTACTAACATAAAGTTTCTGGATAAGTTCTATTTTGAAGTGTAGATGTCGCGTCTGTACAGGCTCAAGGAAACTGCTTTTCGTGCTGGCCTGCAGTGGGGGCCTCTCCTGCACTTTTTACCCCCACCACTCGTTCTTCGCGGGCAGCGCGCACTACAGTGCACTACATATTCGTTGTGCGTAGTGTTGAAATTTGTTGACTAATAGGGATCCTAGTCTTATGGCATTGTGCGTTTCCATGACAACATAGCTGTGATTAGAAGATCCCAAAACGACTCATGAGCTGACCTTGCGCAACACTAATCCACATGCTTTTTGAATTGAAGTTTACCTGGCAGAAGATAACTAAACATATGTTTTGCACCTTTTATTATTTTCAAGATTTTATAATAAATTTTTCCTTTAAATAAGGAATAATTTTTCCTGAAACGTCAAACTTACCTTATATATAACATATTTCTTCAGAAAATATATTTTTCGGTAAGAAATTCAGTTGTTCAAAGAAGAAAAGTAGCCGAAAATTAGAAAACCTTAATCATTTATTTATATCACGAAACTTAACGCGAAATAATTTTTGTTTAAATAAGATTTCATTTTATTGCAAAAGTTAGTACCCGCTGCAAGACAAGCATCTATGTACTCTGTATCCCCTGATTTTCACCCTGAGATAAAACATTATTTTTGAACGTGATAAGAATTCCAAAATTGATGCATAGTACTAATTACTTTCAAAATGAGCGATAATAGTGCACCGGTAATTAATCCATGGGATACGTTGTCCACGGCAACTACGTTTGACAGAGGTAGGTAACATAACCTCAAATGCCCCGCGTATTTTTAAAAGTGCATTCGAAATGCTGTTATAATGCGTAAACGGTACGCCTTTTTATCCTCATTCATTTGATGTAGCGTTTTGAATGTTACGTGCCTTATGACCAAATTTTTAGTAATTCTATCTGCATTATTGTTTCGAATGAAACAATACTTGTATAAGCATTAATTTGAAACAGTAAAATTTGAAATAAGTGTTATCGTGTTTATATAGTTTTAATTTAAGTTTACTGTATTTATTGTGCAATATTTTATTCATATGGCCATTACTTTATTATGCTGTTTTCCTTAGGCGATAATGCACCAACAACAGTACGATTGGACAATGAAAGTAATCAAACGAATAGGCAGATTGTGAGCATAGTGGAGCCCTCCAGTAGTCTATTAATTCAATCTCTACTACAGCAAATATGTATGTTGTGCGAAAGCGATACAGTACGCAGAGAGAAACTTTATTTTGGTATAGTATTTCCACTTTTGACAAATATTAAATTTAACACGTTGACTGCCACACGAGAATATTTTTGCTATCATTAGATGCTTTTTCTATTGTATAAAATAAAGTACAACAATTTGAAACAACAGCTTTCTAATTGTGTTTAATTGGAATATTAAATTTGATCAAATAATTATATAAAAAATGTTACTGTTCTGAGAGAAATTATTATGAGCACTATGTTCAAACATTCCTTTAGTTCTTAGTTATTATAAATTTACTTGTTAGTTTTTATTGTATTTTAAAGCTTTGATACAAACAGTGAAATAACACTAATATTTTGCTTTTAGCAATTTGTGAGAGACTTTACCAACTGAAACTGATAGATAATTCCTACAATATGATGGAATTTGAACCATTAAGATGCCAATACCAACGTGCACTGTATCACTTGTTTACAGTAGCACGTGCAGCAACTGGTTGTGACACTGCATTACAAGTTCCTAGGTACTGTAAAATATAAGTTACATACACCTTTATATAAGTATATATAAATATACTTTCTTATATTTATCTTATATAGTTCACTAATGACAGATTGGTCTCAGTATCACAAGGAGTTTCAGGAAATAAGCTTTATTGCGTCTGGAGGATTTGGTAATGTTTTTAAAGCTTTACATCGTCTAGATGGTACTGAATATGCTGTGAAAAAAATAATAGTACGTTCTGGTCGAGTTAAAAATGTATTGCAACACCTTGAGGAAGTGAAAACTCTAGCCAAATTAAATCATACCAATATAGTGTCATACAAGGGTGCATGGATTGAACCTACATTACCTTCATTTTTCATACCAAGTTTAGTATCTGCTAGTCACTCGCAAAGCAGAATCAGCTCCATAGAACATACGAGAAATAGCAACTACAGGTCGCGTGTAAGTCAGTCTTTTAATACACAGAGCCAACAAGTTTCTAGCAATACTTGGAGCAGTCAAATTTCAAAAGAAAGTGATGAACGAGATATGTTGTCGCAACATAGTAACATAGCAAATGGTAAATCCAGTGTCTACAATTGTATTAAACAATTATTAATTGTCCCAATTTCATGAAATTGATATATTTCACGTTCTTTCAGAAGAACAATTAGTGGAGGAATGTCTTACTAAGAAAAGTATAGAGCAAACGAATTCGAACAGTATATCATTTAGATGCGATGATGATCAACAAGATAATAAAATAGAGAATAATACAAATTACACAAATAGTAGTAATTCGAACGAAGTGTGCAGTGCTAATAGAAAACTCTT
Source organism: Nomada fucata (assembly GCA_948146005.1). NCBI lineage: Eukaryota > Metazoa > Arthropoda > Insecta > Hymenoptera > Apidae > Nomada > Nomada fucata. The sequence goes on from OX411275.1 coordinate 16,224,735, forward strand.
ACCATATGTTCCCCAAGTGGTATGCATATGTTTATCATTGTTATGTATTAATAATTATTAATAATTTGTGTATTTTTTACATTGGCCTTTTACCAAGATTTTAAAGAAATATAACATTTTTCGTGTTTAAAGAATAACAATTATGCAACATTATACATTCAAATGACACTTTGTGAAAAAACTCTTCAACAATGGCTTGATGAAAGGATAGAAGTGACTTCACAGACAATGATAATTACGATAGTAACACAAATTCTTTGTGGTTTAAATTATATACATGCTCGTGGAATTGTGCATCACGACATAAAGGTAATAAGTGAATTAAATATATGTTTAAGTATTTATTATTTTAGTATTTAACGATATGTGTAATATTTGATTCCGTTTCAGCCAAGCAATATATTCATATCAACATCAGGGCAGCTTCAGATACAGTTAGGAGATTTTGGATTGGCTTGTCCATTGCAAAGAGAAAGCCATCATTCCATACTGGGTACACATATGTACGCCGCACCAGAACAATTGCAAGGAAAATGCAATCCTAAAGTATTACTTTTACGTTCTTACTATTACAGTCGAACCATGGCCTGTATTATATTTTTCTAGCCGACCTTGGCTAGCTTTGAATTTATTACGTTCTAGTAACTTAGCTAAGGTCGTAGCTTTTTCATATAATATTGAACCTTCTAATTCAAATTATAGATTATGGGAACGAACAAAATAGAGGTTTTCCCGTTGCCGAGGTTCGACTGTATTGCATTAATTTGTAGAGACATCCTAAATTAATTGGCAAACCTTCTAGAGCGATATATACAGTCTAGGAATAGTACTCCTAGAACTTTTAGTCCATACAAGAACTCGTATGGAAAGGATCGGAATAATTAATAGTTTGAAAAGAGGTCAAATACCAACTGCATTGGCTGCCACTTATCCTAAATGGGTATGTATTAAGTTATGGTATACATTCTAGTGTAAATAGACATGTATATGGAAGTAAAGGTTTATTCTTTTTTTGTTTTACATAGGCGTATATAGTAAGTCAATTAGTCCAAGAAGATCCTGAGAAACGGCCATCAACAAATCAATTATTACAAGACTTAAACGAAGATAAAGATGTGACGATAGCACGTTTGAAAGATGATCTTGCACAAAAGGACGATGCAATAAGAAAACTACACGAAAGAATATTAGTATTAGAAGAACAAACGACTAAAAATAATGAGTCTTCGCGCGATATATAAACCTTTCGTGTAACTGCATTAGAAAAGGGGTAGTATTATTTTTATAAAAGTTACTTACAAAATGGAAACAAAGAGTTTAGATATATGCATTCTGTTGCAGATATTCAATAAACACTAAAAAATGTAATATATTGTACATTTATTAAATAATTGATATATACATTTTTCGAGTATTTTTATCGTGTAAATAAGTCTGTATAATAACAAAATTATAAATGCATAGTTCTCTCTTTTTTTTCATATAGAAGGTGTTTGTAAATATGTTTTGTTGCTTTACCACATAAACATAAGGATATATATTTTATTAAAATTCATTATATTTTCTGCAAATATTTTGTAAATTTACCAAAATATAAATTTGTTTAAAACTTTTAAAGAACTTTTACGGTAAAACACGATATAATCAATTGAACCATGTTATGGTTCAATACATTGCTATAAGAATTGCGTATGTTTTTTAAAACATTTCATTAATGAAACAATTTATTCTGCATAATACATTGGGATAGATAATTCACTTGTTAGTTTTGAATTATATCAAATAGTTCAAGATCCTGATTACTTAATTAAATCAATGACAATGTTAATAAAGAGTTGAATTATTGATCGAAATTAATTACATGTGTGCATATTTTGTATACCACAGTATAACAATATCTATTAATATGTCTTTTTTGTTTATCAGATGTATTTCATTTATTCATGCTCTAGTACTATAATATCTAGTAACTCTTTTAGTTGCGCTCCAGCCATTATTCTATTAAATTGAATTTGAGGAGCAACACATTGTTGTATTAAATATTGTACATTGGGATAACTTTTTAATATATTCATAGGTATATTGTGTAAAAGACCACCAGGTAATATACTGTTATCTGCATTAGTACCTAACAATATCTGCAAATATAAAATATCTTGTTCAAAATTTTAATATTTTCTTGTTACAACTATGATGGGAATATGTTTTTCTATTGCCTACTGAAGAATTTGTGGTGTCGTAACATATTTGTACAAATGATAGAATTTTATTAATTCTTTGCATCCAAAAGTTTGGTATAATGATGTGGTATCCCGAAATAGACTAAATATAAAATAATGATATCAAAGACCACACTGTACTATGAAGATATGTACATTTAACATAAGAGTGGAAAATTTATTGTCGCCTCACTGTTGTTATTTGAGTTTTTGTATTAAATTAAGTGGTGAGTGAGAGCCGCCTTCTGAGTGCAAAGGATTAAGTCTTTTAATAATAAGAACCAACCTTGCATATTGCATAATAGTTGTGATCACTGATTTTATGAGTACATATTTCAGCAGAAGAAAATGCTAAACATTCTGGGCAACTAAAATCTTCTGTATTTACATGTAACTCATTCCAAGTTGTTGATATCCCTATTCAACACATTTAAGCAATTTTCAAACAGAAATATAATTAACGTTTCAAATTTTATGTTTTTGCCTATGTTTTTACCTAAAGGTTCAACATTTTTGTCAACAATGATCATATTTTCTAGATCCATAAATTTTGCATTGTTATTTAAATCAACCGCAATATTATCTGCCGATATATCAGTTAAATAGAAACCAAAATCGTCACTTTTGTAAGTATACCAATAAGCTGCATCTAAGAGGCTTGAAGCTATTTTAGCTCGCAATAACCATGGTTTATTATAATATGAAGTTAATGGTAATCCAACATACTCTTCAATTACAATACGTCCACAGGCACCAAAATATTTTGGTACTGGCCAATCTCTCTCTGCTGACAATATCTATAAAAATATTTTTGATTGTATACTCTTATTTGTAATAATCTTTCATAAATGTATCATTTTTGATGGATCGACTATGTACAACTTTACGTTTTATTGTACCTTTTGTAAATTTAAATAATGTACTTCTAAATACTGAATATATTTAACCCGCAGCTTGTGACAGAGCAAACTTTAAAATTTATAAGTGCAATTAAATCAATTTTAATTAATCGAATTATTATGAAATAATTTGATGTAAATAACTGTGCATAATATACCTGTAGTATAAGGGGCTCAGGATTTAAAACTGTTAATGTCCAAATATTGATGTCTAATATTTTTGGATCAATATCTTTGTTAGTTTGGTATACATATCGCAAAAGATTATTCAAATGTTCAACACTGGGACATAATCTTAGACGACTAAAGTTGTCTCGTTCAAAATCCAAACTGACTTCCTTCTTTATGAGCTCACGAAAATTGATATTAAAGATATTATCTTTCGCCGCTGTATTGAAGGAACAAACACGAGAAGAATTTGCATTTTGGCAAAGCGTTTTGTCAAATTCATTTAATTCTGAGGATTGTGCCAATTTCTTCAGTACAATTTTATTTTCGTTAAATGAACCAAAAAAAACATTTTTGACGCCTAGGTAGTATGAGAATACGGAATGGAAATCATTAAGTATGATGTCCACTTCATGAATGTAATCACACGCAGAAGTACCAAAACATATTGGACATTTATGCAATTCCGTTAAATGATTCATGTTCGGTCGAAATGTAATTATTGTAGAGCATTTTAATGCGATTAAAATGGTTACAATACAGAGTAACTCCCATTTTTTAAATTTCAATATATTATATATATATGAAAAAATCATGTTATTCAAATATTCCTGATATGTATTGCGTTATAATAAAATATTTTTTGTACACAGCAAGGCCAATTTGCATTTTTACACTTTGTACGTGCATTGCGGATGATTTCATTGGCAATGAATGTGAAAGATCACAGCTTTGAAAACATCGATATTGTCTCCCGATATATATCGATGGTAAAAACATTTAGGTCGATATATCGAAACCATCGATGTTTTTTTTTATTGTTTCGATGTTTGTATAGAGTACCATTTCAGATCGATTCGACTTAGCGGGCCATTTTAAAACTTTAACAAATAACAATTGACTAAGGCCATTACTACTTACTTACTACGACATTATGTTACTAAGCGGTGGTTCACGCGATAGCATAATAGTATCATGGAAGCACACGACAAATTCCACGCATTGATAATATTGATACAAAGTAATATTGTTTCATATAACAGTACTATTATGTGTCTAGATATTTTTCGCAAAAGCCCAACTTATAGTGACAAACGCCATCTCTGGCGGAGTAAATCTTACGTGCACTACGCATTTAAACGTTAAAATTTTTAGCAATATGTATCTAATTTTAGCATGTTCTAAAACAAATGTTTATTTACCGCTTAATTTTTCTTAAGGGGCTATTCCTATTTGGAGGGGTCAAACGATCTATTTTTTATTGCATCCTCTTAGAGTATTACATGTTCAAAATGTATACTCAAAATTCTATACTATCTTCGGGTTTTCCTTTTCAAATTATTAGAACAGCACGAATTGTGAAAACGATTCAGAATGACACACTGTAGAAAGTAATGTTCAAGATAATTAATTACATGAAAATTACATAATGTTTCCTTGAAACATGGCCTAACGTATTTAAAAAAATTAATAATCCTTTGATCTATAATCACTTAATAAATTCTTATTCTAAAAATCGTTTAAAAACAACGTTTCGGAGTGGGAATGCATAACCCGTTAAGGTATGAAAAGTGGCAGATTGATTACAAAAATATATTCAATTGGTTGTCTGAATTGAATTTTAATTGCTCAAACTCATTAAAATTCTCTTCTGTAAATATATTCTTATCGTATATATGTAGTTGGTATTAAAATATGTATGAATATGAGAACTTTTTTGAAAACTATGCAGTTTTGCAATAAGGATGGCGTTACCATATTTATGTTCAAAAGACATGCTTGATCAAATATTATCGAAACGATGCAAATTACGGCATTGTACCAAACTTGTCGAACAATCGGTTAAGCTTTCTTTGTACGATCATTGAATAAAGCGCCTGCGTCATCAGCTGTATACTATTTATGAATATGAAACTATGCATCACGCTAACTATGGGGTGCGGGTAATTTAGAATTTTAATTTATGTACACCGTGAATCGTAAGCGACCGATCATCTCTACCATGGTACACAATTTTAAATTATTATATTCGTTATTCCAATTCGTAACCAAGAAGTATGAAAGTACATTTTAATGATTTTTAATTGTATATTTTTCTCTCCATAATCTCGTTTTTGAAATCGAAACTTACGTATTCTATTTTTCCCGGAATGATAGTACCGAATAAGTGTAACAACTATGTATTTACTTGAATACTATTTTAAAAACGAACCCCCTTTAAGCTTTTCTTTGTAATACCACACTACTTTTACATATTCAAAATTTCAAGAAATAAAAAGAAATAGCAGAACAATCATTATAGTTGGTTATCATTTAAATACAGGCGACAATATTAAATGTACTCCTATTACAGTGAGTGTAGCCGTAAGTACTGTACTGTGAGAAGCGACAGTTATTAACTTATGCGATTATTATAATCCTGCAACTTATTATGGCTAAATTGAACAAAATAAAAGCAGAATAATACTCTGAGTATTTGGCAAATCAGGTAAATTTTGTACTTAAATTGATGTTTAAAAAGGTTACGTAAAAAAGGAACAATATAAAAATACACATTTTATGCATCAAGTGAAGACTATCCCTTAAATCCATAAAAAAAGTAAGAGTAAAATACGATGCTGTTAGCACTCGTTTAAAGAACATCGATACACCGTAAATAATTTATCAACCTGATCGCGATATCGTTAGAATGACGAATCAGTCGGTTGAGGTTCGCCGTCGTGAGTCTCTAACTTTCTGACAGTGCGTGTAGAGTAATTGTCGTTTCGTCAACGTTAGGTGAAGGTTTATAACGCGTCGGTTGTTTTCCGTAGTCGTGCACTAGTCGCCGCGTGAGTCGTGTCCATACAGTTTTCCTGTTCACGCCTCAGCTCTATCGTAATCTAATGGAAGAAATTCATTCGGTTCGAGTGCCATAAATTTCTGCAAAGATAAAAAATTGCTTTATGCGACAAGTTTTAGATGGATACATGCACATCGTGGTTTCTCAATTGTGTATTCCAACATGATCTTCGTAATTCGCGGTGAGTCACTAGAGCGACACTTTGTTTATTTGATGTACAGTCTGTTTGACTTTTCACGGTAAAACTTGTACGATTTGTGTGGACTGGATAAGTGAAAATTGACAGTGTACCTAGAAACGTACAATTAAAGGGGGGTGGTTGCTTTAAGAAGTTTCGTCGCTGGTGAAATGTTCTATTTAACGATCAATTGAATGCGGGTAACATTTAAATGAAACTTGAATAATGCAAAGAATTTCTGTCATCTTACTAGTTCAGTTACGTAAAGATCTCGACTTAAGATCGAATGTGTTTCAAGTTAAAACTAGAAGCATTGCGGTATAGTTAAACTGAATTTGCTTTTCAATGATATTTGCTCTACTGAAATTAATGATAATTTATGGAGTAAAGTACATAATTCGTTTGGCTTATAATTGAATTGATTTTATATTATTCGAATGATACGAATTAGAACAATTTATGGTGAAGTACGATAAAATGTATATATCCCTGCGGAATTAGGCATTCGTTGATTTTTAAAATCATATTTTCTAAAAATAACATTACACGTGAAATATATCTTATCTGTTCCACTTGTAACGACCTGAAGAATCGTTTCTTCGTTAATTCCATTATGATTCTTTTTACTACCGAGTATGCAGGTATGTACTACTATTCTTATCACGTGCAGTATAAAATGATTAAAATTGTTTGTACTAATTTGAATATAGAAAGAATGTGATACTGCGCATTAATAAATCTTATTTATAATTAATTCTCACCTAATTACTTTACTTGTTCTACTATCACGATAACGTAGATAGATAAAAAAGACGAAGATTGCCTTTCGCGAAAGGCTATTCGATTTTTTGACTGGTGATAGTGCAGAAGTTTCCGTCGATGAGGCCGTGTAATCACAATTTGATAACGTTATCGCTTTCTTATCATTACGAAAAATCAACCGCTTGCTTGCACTTGTCGTTTTGCGTGTATAATTGCAACAAGTATATTAAATATAAAGTTATTTACATAGATTGTGTTCGATAAAGGAATTTATGCATGCAGTATTTTAAATTTGAAACTCATAACAAATAATTGTGAATAGGTAAGACGTAGGGAAACCTATACTGTGCATAGTTTATGATAAATAATCAACTCGTGTGGACATTGTGGTGTCGCAACGGTCACGAAAATCTGGACTTAGATGACGACAGGATTGACGAAGAAATGATCGTAAGTCAAACTTCGGAGAACAAGTTTCCTTTAATTTTACAATAGCAAGAATCGGCATGCACCTCTGTCAGGCTCGGCTCTACTTAAAGGTATTGACTGATCGATGGTGAAAACAGTTCTGAATTTTGGATTCGGGTAAGGTTTTAGTAAAGTTCGGAAGTAGATGCTCTTAGAAAAATGCATATTAGTGACTATGGGGTGTGACGGGAAAGGCGATGGTAGTGGAGGAAACTGCGGTAGGAGCAGCGTACGCGAGATTTATGCTTATAAATTATCGTAGCTTAGCGGAGTGCAAAGGCTGCCAAAAATGTGTTTGTCAACTGCGTTTCGTCAAGCTGTCTTAATCTTCTAAATTACTTTATACTTGTAATTTTGGCTACACAACAAGCCTTGCTCGCACGCTTGTCCCTTCGCACGGAGGGTTTAGGACGGAAAAAACACAATGCGGAAGAGGATGAGGAATTGATAACTGTACAGGAACAGATACTACAGATTTCGGCTTATTGTAGAAAAAAACAAGAATTGTCCTTTTATCTGCGGTCACTTCTTCATAGGAACCTCTTAACCGCTTTTGCCACTGTATTTATCACACATTTGTATTACATATTTATATTATTTGAATATATATTCTTTACTTATTCTTTCGAATTATAATTTTTTCCCGATTTGTATCAGTTAGTTATCTTTCGAAATTTTCTTAATGAGAGGAAGTGTCAACGAGCAAAAAATATTATTCATTTTCGTTTACGTACTTTGAAAAAGATATTTATAAATTCTGAACATGTGTTATTACTCGAATGCATTTTTTTTACGTAAGTAACTGGTAGTATAAAACGCCCGAATTGCGTGGAAAACGATGTTTTGTGGTTTTTAATCACGTACTCCTGAAGGTCTTAACACGAACATATATGTAGCTTCACAAACAACCAGATTATGTCATCGCTACTTCGTTCACGTGTCTGTAACCTATTTACATAAAAGTCTTACCTCATTGCGCAGGAGAAAGGTAAATAAATTGTGGATGGTTGGTCGCGACGTATATTTAACAAATAAAAATATCACATTTCTTGTGACTATATATTACTAAATATTGGAAAGTTTGTATCGTTTAAAGCGTTACGCTAATCATGAATTGGAGGACGAAAAATTCAGTAGAGAAATCACGTTTAAAAGAAAAATTGATAGCTTTGAAAAATATTTGTTCCAATATCTATTTACAATCATACCTTCTTCTTTACTCCACTAAAGTATATGAATTAATATAATATTTATGAGAAGTAGCTGTATGAAATTATAAACTACATTAAAATAAGTTGAATATAAAATGTTAGAATCAACTATTTATCATATAACATGTTCCTTACAATGAAACATTGAATTGTCATATCGATGACAAGAAATTGATTACTAACAAGTTGCAGCTTCCATAAGTATCGCTACCTATGTTTTTAATAAGTTGATTATCTAATTTTTCTTAAATTTGAAGAGTGATGCACGGATGAAGAATTCTTGTCCTGAACTCGATCTGATAAGAAATTTTATTACTTACATTAGTTTCCAAAAATTAATGGGATGGTAAGCGGAATGCGGAAGGAAGGGCGTGGTTAGAATTATTTGATGCGTCGTATGTCGAAGGCACACCCTCAATCTACCTACGCGTACTACCCACCTTTTTGTTTCACTGTAATTCTCTTCTTCTACTAGTTCCTACCAAAGTAATGATTAAAATCTTACTATTTCATGCTTACACATTTTTGTTAACACTTCTTTCGTTTTATTAAGTATTGCTACCAAAATAGTTATTGGACAATATTTGTAATTGTGCAATGAATTTTCATTGTTTTTTTGTTAGCAGAACATTGTGCGTCGTTCTAAATTTTACTATTTACATAGTCTGGGTTTTATTGATCTCGTAACTAACCAACTGTTTACAATTGCAATGGCCTGGCTTATAAATTTTTATTGAACCAAAATAACGTCCGAGTAATTTGCACTAATAAACGTTCTTAGACTGTTCCACTTTCCTCAATACAAAATTGTAATTATTACAGTACAATGATCTTATTCTGTTAATATGTACCTATATGTATTTGTATTCTTTTCATTTTCCATTGTGATAAAATTAAATTTTGAAAGGAATATTATTTGTATTTCATTTGTATACATAAAAATGCACACTCATGGTTGCTTTTTACTTTTTGTAAGACGGCGCAGTGTACTGATATAATAGACAGGAAAGTGTGGTGATCTCAGTTTCATGGGGTCGACTGCTTTCATAAATTAGGAAACATAATTCTATCGTTTCAATTAAACAATTGTCCACCGTCGTGATGCAGTGAATCAGACGGAAAGTACTATTATGTGGTCACCATTTTAACCGCATTGATATGAAGGGCGATTATGTACTTTTAAATATTAGTGTACCGCCCATAATACCATATTGTTAAAAGCATTCATTTGAAACCTTTGCTTTAGAAAACAGTAGTCTGCGCATTTTGTAAAAATAAATCGAAACACAACTTGTTATTTGCAAGTTATTTATTAAGTCAAATCTAGACATAAGGCGTTTTGGAAAACTATTTCTTTAAAATGGTTTCATGACACAAACGTGCCGCATTCCTGTATTTATCATAAATCTTTTGAGTTATACTTTATTTTTGAATAACACAAAAGCAATCCAAAAATTATGGAAAGCAAATGATATGATTTTTTCACATGAGAAAGTGAGTTTTGGCCCAGCCTGGTGACTTTTGGTATAATATTTTAAGTTTATCTTATGTCGATTTTTCTAGGTGACTGTATGCATAATAAAAAAGTCTATAGTGTTTTTGTAATGTTTAGTTGCCACTATTTTTACTTGCTTTCTGCGAGAATTGTACATCTAAGATCAACGTACGCATATCAACCAGTCTTATTGATATATATTATCGTAATGGTATCAACTTTTCTCATTTCTTTACAGCCAAATAATGTAGCGGATAATGGAATTGGCCGGATGACAAAGAGATAACGAGTGTCGGTGACTGCTGATAAGAAACGCCGTCAAATTGAACGGCAAGCTGAGATCTAACTACATTGGATTCGGGGACATTTGATTTACCAATACGCAATGTGCAATAATAATAAGGGTAAATAATAAGCAAAATATATTGCCTGAGTTTTGAGCATTTCTGCGTCAACGAAACTGAATACATAGTTAATTACGGCAAATTGTGGAGGATACAAATATTTCGAATGATGATAATAATAATGTTGCAATAACTAACAGGTGGAAAAATATATTGCGGTAATATAATACTCGAAAAAGAAGAATATGTGACACATTAATTTTGGAAAAGTGAAGCAAAAGAATCCATGTTTACTCACTTAAACAATGATTAAAATGCTATTGACAAAATTATTTTCATGAAACTAATCGTAATGCCTTATACAACATATGTTACTATATTGTTTGTTCAACTCTAATAACGAATGATATTTTTGGAATTACGTAAGGCGCTGACTATATGAATACACGAGTTATAAAGTTCATTTAAATTAAATTTGTCGAAAATTTAATATACATTATATATGCATATATATATGCAATACCTATTCAGATTTTTCAAAGATATGTGTCTCTCAATTTTTCGGTATAAAGGAAACTAAATTAATTAGTTTAAATATTGGGCCATACCATAAAGATAATATAATTTCCTTGAAAGCAAAATTTAAAAAAATGAGTCCCGTCGTGATCTGTTTGCTGTCTATATTATTCACAAATATAGTTAACGTTTAAAATGACCGTCACTAAAAGACAATATACGGCATGTTATGTTACATGAGATTAATAAACTTAATAATGCAACGGCAGAAGTGGAGAACATAGTTGAGGTATATAAACAATTATTAGTGTAAGCCACTATTAAAGATGGATTAAGAAATTTCGAACTAGCGACTACATAATTAAAGATGAACTTTGTGCTGAGGAACTTGAAGAGTGCAGGTGTATTACCGGTTTACTGTTGTACAAAACCCAAAAGAAATTGTTGAGAATTTTTCCCAAGCGTTGAATTACTGATAATCAAATACAATTAAGTGCACCGTCGGCTTAAAAGTATGGGAAGTTGTACAAATATTGAATGGCTTGTTAATGATTCAATGATTCGAAATTAATATGACAAAAACTGATAGTAATTAACTTTGTTTCGATATGCTTTTAAAATTTCTGTATAACTTGAAAAATGCCTGGTGTATTGTAAGAATAAAACGAATTATGAATAGAATCATGTAGTGCGTAAGAAAAGGGGAAACATTGATGATTCAAGATATACAGCGACAAAGGTATGCACTTCGAAAACGCACGAACGCAGCATATGTGATTCATTGGATGCGTTACAGAATAGGATAAACTACAACTGTACATAGTACATACAGGCCCGTGCAATATAATCACGTAGGAGGCAATAGACTTGGAAAATTTTTATTGGAAAAATACTATTCTTAATATTGGTCCACTGTTGGAAATTGCATTCTATGTCCATTTATTTACAATTTATTTACAATTGATGAAAAAGCTTAATTATTAACAATAAACATACCACAGTATTAAATTAATTACAGATTGCATTCCATTAAAGTTTCCTGTTATTATGTATAGTTTACGGACACATGTAACTTAAAATTTTGTAATAAATTATGAATATACAATTCGTCCGTAAACGCGAACAGATGTATGTACGTAGCATAAATTTGTAACACACGCAGAAACTACTTTCCTTGTACCACATGTTATTTTTAAATGTGCCAAGAATTCTTGTGACATCTTTAAGTGACATTAATGTTGTTGTCGTATAGAAAACGTAATAACTTGTAAAGTCAATTAATATGCGATACAGCAAACAATGACAAAGGCAGCCTTGGTGTCGCTTCGCGGATGCTTGCTTTTCTTTTTCAACAAAAAAGGCAGCAACCTTGCAAATTACTTTCCTTGGTTTTTTCTTCAATGCGCGGATTAAATAATTCAATTCTTTTTTTTTTCTCCTATAAACTGATGTTGAATGTTTGCTACTTAAATTGAATAAAGTACGTAGCAGAAGCAAATCAAATAAATATGCATCGAACTTTCAATCAACCGAAACCTTGAAAAATATATTTCATCCAAAAGTGCATAATATTTCTTTACTTTGTAGAACATAAAAAAAATGTCGCGCGGTATAGACCAATAAAAGTGACAACTATAGGCGATGGCACCGTTGGTAAAACGTGTATGCTGATCACGTACACAACAAATGAATTCCCTTCAGAATATGTGCCTACTGTGTAAGTGCTGATATTAAAAATTCTACAATTTATTTTCATTAAAGACGCGTGAAATCTATTGACCTTAAATTATAATTTTGATAAACTAAATAAAAATAAATCATAAGGCAAATAAAAACGTATTATTCATTTTTCGACTAAATTTATGTTTATTTTAAATAGAAAATGATATATGTGTATATAATTTGTTCTTAGCTTTGATAACTATGCAGGAACGATATACGTAGATGGGCAGGAATTTGATATGACTTTATGGGACACTGCTGGTCAAGAAGATTATGAACGAATCAGGCCATTATCTTATCCAAATGTATGTATGACTTTTATTTAACAATTTTCTCTTCCTCTAATTTTGCTGTAATTTTTAATAATACTAATAATTTCATTTTATTTCCAGACTGACTGTTTCTTGATCTGTTTTTCAGTGAATTCTCGTACTTCTTACGAGAATGTAGCGAATAAGTGGCATCCAGAAATTAAACATCATTGTCCAAACACACCTATAGTTCTTGTTGGTAAATATCTTTCATTATCTTTAATTTATCGCGAAAACTTTAATCAAAGTTATTTTATATATTTTAAAAGAGTGATGTCGTTACATTGCAAGGTTGTTCACTTCCATTTTTTTTAAGGCACCAAAGGAGACCTTAGAAATACAGAAAATGTTGACACAATTACGCTTAAGGAATGCAAAAAGATGAAAAAGAAGGTGAAAGCTCATAAATATGTTGAGTGTTCTGCTCTGAAGCGTGAAAATTTGGAAGAAGTTTTTATGGAAGCAATTCGGGCAGTACTGAGAAAACCATCGAGTAAACTTTGTTGCTCATTTTGAGCATTAAGTTATTATATTTAATTGGTAGGGAGATTGACTTATAATTTCAACGTCTAAGAAAATATGTACCCTTCTAAAGACCATACATTTTCCTATACCCTTTGCATATACAATATTTAAGAACTGATTCAATAACAACGAAGAACAACGCGAACAAACTTTTGTAAATATATTAGTGCTTATTACACTATTAAGAGTATTTCATTGTACATCGATATTATAAAATAGTGTTAATAAAAACAAATTAACTTCACCAATTATATTTATTCAACATATTTGTATTATGAAAAATATATTTACGAAATATTTTTTACTGAAATGAACCTCTTTGTTGTGAAAAAAAGAACAGACTGCTGTTAATTGAAATCAACTTGAAAATAAACTTTGTCATTATTTGTCTAATTATTTTTTTATAAATAATTCTCTTATATTTTAAAATTATTTTCCTTCATCATATATGTATATCCGTCACAATAAACGCAAGTAATTAAATACTCTTGTAATTTACTTATACATACAAACTTCAATACAGAAAAACAGTCGTAATTGAAAAGTTTCAACGTCCAAAAATTCCTTCAGATACAGGAGTTACTTTCTGTTGTATTATTTTACCATAGCCCCCTCGGCCACTATCAAAGTCCGATCTGTATTCATCTCTTACCTATAAGAAGAAATTTATTATGCTACAGTTAGTAAATTTTAATGTACTACGGAATACACTGTAAAGGATTACAGTTTCTAAAACTGTACACCAAAATCGCAAAACCTATATTGCCTGCAAGATACAACTCATGGTAAACATGAAGAGATTTGTACAGATTGGCAACCTACTCTTTGAGAGAAAACTGTACCCCTTATGCATCAACTTAAATCAATTCAGACAAAAAAATAGATAACAGAAGGTTTAGTCTTTAATTTGCTATCAGTTCAAACACATTTGAATGAGTTTTAGCATAGTTATAAGTTCAATAATTCTTCACTAGTGTACAAATGCTGCAAATAAGTTTTTCTACTACCATATAATAATAATAATAATAATAATAATAATACGCTTTACCCACAGTGGCCAAACTGCAGCCTAGGAGTCGCATATGGCTCTCCTAGATCATTAGTGACACCCACTAATTTATGACTTATTACCATTTCTTTTTACAAAGTTCAATTTAAAAAAGTACGAACGATGACACACATACAGCCATGCACACAAATGTTTTGTAATATTGTTCTTGTCAAGGATGCAGCTCTCAAACATTTCTGATGGGTGATAATGGCTTCTATCATGACAAGGTTTGGCCACCTTTGTGCTATACAATCAATAGTCATATTAACAGAAAAAATAATGTTACACACTTGTCCGCCAGTTTTTCCTCTTCCATATTGTCTGCCTTCAATAAAGCCAGCATCCCAATCAGTCCTGATTATTCTGTCATCTAAACGTGTTCCATTGACATATCGCATACATTGTTCTGCGTCAGCTCTTTGATAATATTCAACAAAACAAAAGCCGCATGGGGTCTTCTTGTATTTATCTAATCCCATTATAATTCTTCTGATATCTCCGCATTTTGAAAATAATTCATATATTTGTTCTTCCGTTGTGTAAAAAGACAGATTTCCAATGTACAATGTTGTGGAATTTCTTAAAAGCCTGTCCTGCTCGGCCCTTGAACCCTAAAATCATAAATCATTAATCAGTGTCCCCTATTAGCAAAACAATGTGAGGCATAATGTGTATTATATATATTTCCTACAATGTCATATCTTTCTTATTGCTGCGGTATGAAGTTAATGCAACTTAGTGCATTATAAAGTTTATGTGATTTAGCAGAAAGAAAGATATGCGATCCATAGATAATTATAAAAATATGTAATTTATATTATATGTGAAATATATAACATACAATGATGAAAAAATACGTGTATTCTAGAATCCAAAAATTCCTTTATCCAAAAATAATATTATGTAGTAAAATATGATAGTAAACAGTAATAGGAACTACAATTATTATAACAAATAATTCGAAACGGGAACTTTAAGTTATATATTTTACATTATATTAATATTTGGGGTTTGCATATACAGAACAGATATACAGCGTATTTCAAGTAATAAAGAAAAGGCAGAGAATAGTTTAAAAATTTCGTTGCTGACTAACCTTAAAATGTTGATCACGATATGAGCTGAGGTCGACGGAGGGAGAAGTTGAAGTATTTGCTTTTACTACTGCCATTTTAAGTCCTTTGCACAAATTTGTGAAACTATTCTTTTCTATAGTTTTGCAGCACTCAGAAATCTAACTACACTCTAAATATCCAGTTTTACTTAACCTAACCCAAACTTGACATTGTTATCAAACACACGCGAACATTGGTATACTATTTAAGTGCCTGTACTTTCTGGAAACGATGAGACTGCCATCTATCAACGAGAAGATTACGAGTACAGCGACAAATTATTCAGTAGCAATTATTATTAATTTAATACAATAAATTCATTCAGTACAAAATAAACTTTAAATTCAAATAGAAAATTGGACGAGCATAAGGGCGACAAATGCGTACGAAATTATAAATCTGATTAAAAACACCATACGTTTTTCATTAGTTTGCAACAAAGTGTTGCTCTTGTTTTGAATGAAATAAACTGCGACACAACATGTCGCAGCAACGAAGAATTGAAAATTACGAATATCCTCAATGATAGACTTAATCGTATCAAATTAAATGATAATAAATATATCTTTGAAATGTCAGATTTTTTCCAAAACATTTAAGTTCATTTTTGAAATGAATAACAAGTTACAACCCTCCTTTACTTCGCACGAAATACCACCGTCTGATTCATCGAGAACCAGTTTTGAATCTGACACTAAACCAGGCTGTTTGAAATTATTTTCAAGTTGCTTCAAAGTTAGACGTAAAAAGGCAACGGTGGCGGTTACTGTAGACCACGATGCCAAAGAATTTGATTACGTGGTTGAGAAACTTGTCGTACAACGTGTACCGTTTCTCTTCGTTTCGATACAAGAAACGGCCTTATCAAGTGAAAATGACCCTACCCATGAATCTAGTAATACCAGTAAAGAAGTTGATTCTGCTACAGATAATGGCAACTCTAGTAAAGAAGTTAGCGATTGTCGGAAATCATTAAGAAAAGTAAACAACATGTATTCTACGGTATCAGAAACTCAATCTCTGTTATATTGTTCTGATAGATTGAATCTAAATATGATACCCCTGGATATTCCTAATAAATCTTTGCCCTCTGATATAAAGGCAACTGTATTGAATAAAAGAAACAGAAAACGAACACTTTCCGACGATTACCACTCTAGAATAGTGGAATTAATGAATACAATGAGTAGTTTGCATCCAGACTTAAAAGAAAATGAAAGACCACCGAAAGATCCTTGTCCCTTGAATGCAAACAAAAATGGGAGTACGTCTACGAACATTTTTGCCAACAAATTTTTAAAGAATGATACCGAAAATCAGATGCCAACGGTATTTAAATCGCAAACTTCTCTTCAAGAACCAATTTTGAAGATAAAAGGTTTATTGTTTCGGCTGCATTATAGTATTTAGACCTACTTACACCAACACATATACATGTACAATATGGCACACCGTTGTAGAGAGTACAAATAGAGGGGTCCACCGAAGGTAGTCACTGCTTTCGCAAACGTTCCGACTAGCATTGTAGATCCGCCACTGACAAGATCCTGGTCGATCTTGACAATGTACCGAATCTACACATTTTAATCTACATATCTTTTGTACGGGACGTTTGCGGTAACAGTAACCATCCTTGATGAATATCTTTACTTGTAATCTTTCTAACGAGATGCCATACACCCCATTGGGCCTAAATATTATATTCCCGCCGTTTTTCACATAGCACTTGCTTGGATAATGATTTGAAAGCAATTGCAATTATTGTTTCAGAGTTTGAAATAGTAAATTCATCTGGAGGTATGGTGAAAAACGAACAAAATGTTTGTTACGTGAATCAAATACAAAATACGCCATTAGACAACCTTGAAGATAGTTATGTTGCTAAATATAAGGAACCTATCGTTCAATCTGTCCAAAACATTATCGATAATTCTAAAGATCGGGTGACATCAATTATTGGTGCGAATCAAATTAATGTACATGGCTATAATGAAATGAATAGTGAATTATACTGTAATCATCTATCTTTTACAAACAAACCTAAAAGATTATCTCAAAGCGATGCGAATACTGATGCATCAAATACAACACTAAGATGGAAAATAATTGTAAAACACTATGAAACTAAAACGTTACATTGCACCAAAGCTTCGCAAGGAATACGCAAATATTTTAACACAAGTTAACAGATTCTTCTATTTAGGTATAGAATTAATTTTAAAAAATCTGTTTCATTAATCAACTTATTAGAACAACAAAATGTATTTTTCTTTAAATAATGAATAATAAAAAGAAAACGTCGCAATTTGAAAATATAGGTATTGTTTTCATTAAACGGTGTACAGTAGCACCATCTACACATAATCCTATACAAAAGGTTATGTTATTGGAGCAAACAACCTCGTCTAGCATAGCCGGCTAGCGTTCATTTTTTGTTGCTGATAGTTATTCACGAAATAGCTTGTACATAATCAGGTATCTTTAATTTTCTCTAGTTTGAGAAAAAAAGGGCAATCAATATGGTAAGTACAAAATGATAATATACAAATATGCTCGAAACGTTTAAAGCATTGATATCATAACCTTATGTGATTCGTAATCAAGGTGTTAAATATGTTAAACCAATCGCAAATTTTCCAACCTCATTTTTTTTATTAAGACAGTAATTTCAGTTCAACAACTTGATACTTTTTTACGAAGAGGAATATTGTTCTCCAATTTTTTCTATTCGCAATAATGTTTTTTTATTATGACTTAACCCTTATCATTCTAACCAGTAGTTACACTGTCGAATTCAAGGCAACGATCCACTTCGACCTGCACAGACACTACCAAACAAAAATCAACATTTTATTCCATTCATAACACTTATTTAAATGTTAAATTAACATTCCTTCAGTATCAGAAATATATATATATATACTTTTATTCAAGTTAAATAAGTTTTATTTATTTTGTTTTCAGACGATCGGTAAAAATAATAAGATGTTGCAGCATATTAATTACAGAGTTAGAATCATTTTGCAAGATTCTAGGACATTCATAGGTACATTTAAAGCCTTCGATAAGCATATGAACCTTATACTTGGCGATTGTGAAGAGTTCCGTAAAATTAAACCAAAGAATACAAAGCAACCGGAAAGGGAAGACAAACGTGTATTAGGCTTTGTACTCTTGAGGGGAGAAAACATTGTTTCCTTAACTGTGGAAGGACCTCCACCTCCTGAAGAAGGACTGCCTAGAGTACCAATTCCTGGTGCTGCACCTGGACCTGGTATGGGACGTGCAGCTGGCCGTGGTATGCCTGCAAATGTTGCTGGTGTACCAGCTGGTTTACAAGGGCCTGTAAGGGGTGTTGGTGGCCCATCGCAACAGATAATGACCCCAGGAGGCAGAGGTCAAGTGTCTGCACCACCACAGATGCATCCAGGTGGTCCACCACGTATGCCAGTTGGTGGTCCTCCACCTGGAATGATGGGTCCACCACCAGGCATGATGGGTAAGATGTCACTGATTTTCTTTAGTTGCTAGCAATGTATTAAACTCTTATTCTATATAAGAAATTTTTTGCAATATATTTTTTACATAAATTAGTTAAAATTTTATTATTTGATTATAGGTATGCCCCCCGGAATGCCACCTATGGGACGTGGAGGTCCACCAATGGGACCACCAGGAATGAGAGGTCCACCCCCTGGTATGATGCGTGGGGGACCACCTCCCCGTCCATATTAATAATTTCTAATACACTAAAATACTGTAATTGACGATAATAAAGGTCTCCTTTTTAATGTTAAGATCAACTTCAATATGTACATGTATTATACAGTGAGTCATAATTGGATTGTATAAGACAATATGAAAATCAGTTTAACAATAAAACTGCAGCAGTAACGCAAAAAATGTGATTGAAAAATGAAATCGCCTTTTTCGTACAATTTTACGATACTAATATGTTACAGAAGAAAAATCCAGTATTACAGTATCATGCGTGTAGATGACAGTAAATTGATAGATCAACATGATAATGCTTCTTAATTGATAGATTTAATTTGTATC
The DNA here is from genome assembly GCA_948146005.1 of Nomada fucata. Classification (NCBI taxonomy): domain Eukaryota; kingdom Metazoa; phylum Arthropoda; class Insecta; order Hymenoptera; family Apidae; genus Nomada; species Nomada fucata. The sequence continues at coordinate 16,244,620 of OX411275.1, forward strand.
AAGCAATTAGCAATTACAGATAATAAAAAACGAATAGCTAGTTATCAATATAAATTTTTAATATACATTCCAGCTGTTGTGTTAAAAAATTTGTCAATATATTTCACTGATTATAAACATACTCTCCGCTCCTTCTATTGATCCACAAATAAATGGAATACTATTTTTAGTGATACAACAGTTGAGTTTCAAATTATTTACAAGATTACAATTGCTAACTGAACATCTTTTGAGTGTCTTATTATAGGCAGTTAATTTTTAGAAGTTTGTCAGTATCCTTTTAAATATACACATTTCTTTTATAGAAGTAAAGATTTGTCTTATATCGAGGTGCGCGTATTTACATTTGTGTAATTATTTTGAATTCCTATTTCGATACATCACGCTAATCTACAAACTTAATCGAATAGGGGGAGTACAACTATTTCAGCGCTTATAAAAAACAGCCTTAATGCGTATGTTTGCTTATTAGTACCAGGCCTTTACAGTATTCTATTTTTGTCTTACATATAATTGAATGATACAAAGAATGAGCAAGTGTCAGAATTAGAAACTCCTATTTAGCATATACATCGTATATACAAAATTGTGTTGCATGATTCTTTTGGCTGCAATGATACAAGATATGCATAGTCAATTTTTCTTATGGTACTGAAGATTCTATATTAAATAAGATACTTCTTCAATGAGAGGTGACATTAACATATACAAAATTAGTTGTATGTATTAATGTGTGATAGGAGGCATATAAAACATGAATTATAGAAAAAAAGTTTATTACTATTTGTACGATACTAATGTATTCATTTCTGAGATCATTCTTTTATGCATTTACTACTTTTATAATTTCAACTAAATATTAAATGGATAATAGTATGATGCATTATAATAACAGTACCTCCTACTTATAAAACGGGTTATTGCTTTCGAAATTTATATAGAATATAGTGTGATTGCACAAAGATTCAATAACATACTGTTAAAATTTATAAGTGTGTTTCATTAAAGGTTTGATTGTCTGTAACTATAAATTTGGCATGTGTTAAATGTAAATCATATTTATTACTTATACAGTATATTCAGTCCATTTTTGCTAGATTATTTCTTTCACTTCAGTAATGCATATCGTAAAACTTATTTTTACAGCTCATTATAATTCCATGTACTAATAGGATCTAGTATTGAGTATTCAATGTTTTTAAAATGAATGACCACAATTCGACTTGTATGCTATTTTATTATTATTGATTTGAAATAATCTGTGTTGGATATATGTGGTAAATTCAGAAGAAATTATTTATGCGATCGTATGTAAAATTTGTAACTGTTGATAATAATTTAAGCAGTACAGTAACTCATACAAATCCTTTCGATTATAAAAAAAAGTGTAAACGATACTACATAATGTTATAAAACGAAAAGTAAAAATAATACTAAATAACAGAAGACATTAAGTAGGATTTCATTAATTTACCTTATGCATTTAGATTGCAATTTGAATATTAAAGTATTTCTTTCTTTTCAAATTTCTCATAGAATCCGTAGAATTCGTTAAATAAAAATGTACTTGCCTTAAAGAGAAAAATATGAATTAATGGGAGGAGAAACGACAAAGAATATGACGGACGCTTCGTGAAATAAGTCGCGAAATAAGTGTAAAACGAAACGAGAGATATTGTAGCAAGAAATTAAAGTAATTCTCCTTTTTTTGTTATTTCCGGTTTTTGTGGAACTATCTTTAGGGAAATATTTCAAATTGACATGCATGAGTCGGAACTGTACTCGTTTAAGATTATAAGATATTTACGAACAGTGTTTAATTTCTAATCGAGAAACTTATGTTTTTTTGGATATATTTCAGTTTGCAAAATATTTTGCACATAAAACATGTTATTAATTTACAATGAACAATTTACAAAAAATGTTTAAAGTAATTATAAAGTTAGTTGCCTGTGTTACATGCGCTTTTTAACACAACAATTTCGTAGTACGTTTCGATAATTTCAAACTGACCTGTGTTCCTCATCTTTAACAGTAGTAATTACAGCATTGCTTTCTACAACTAGAATTTTATCCTGTACATGTAAATCACTGTTACTTGGTTCCTTCGAAAGACGAGCATTCGCGTTATGTATCACAGTCTTAGATTCAGCGGTAAGAACATTAGATGATTCAAGGAGATTAGAGAGTGCTTTACTTTTTTCCAAAACATCCTGCCTCAGATTTAACGTAATGGTATTACCAGACTGAAAAACGTAAATTTCATATATTTCCCTTTTAATTGAATTGCTTTTGAAGAGTTGATTTTGTAATTATTGAAAACTATTATACAATGTGCGTATTTGATCGTATAGCAAATTCAAATTTATCATTAAAGAAATACGATGAACAATCTTAATAAAAATTATTACAATACGATAGTTGAAAATATATCAAATGCAATCGCATTACCTTTATGTTGGATGTTACGGATTCCGTATGAGATGAGTTTGTTGTCGATAGCATAGTTACTGCTTGATCTCCATTATTCAGTGTAATATGACGTGGTAGCACGCTAATAGAGGCATTGTGTTGACTCGTAACACATAAACTTTTTCCTCCCATTATTACTTTTCCTAATACTTCCTAAGGTGTACAGGATTGTATTATTGTTACGTTTCAAATATAAAACGCGATAATTATTAACATGTTCACGACGACGTGCTCCACCAATGGTACATGACGCTTTTAACATAAGGCAGCATGTGTCCACTGGTAGTACCCTGAGTATAAATGGCCTATGCTATCTAGAATCCCCTTTCTTTACTTTAATTTTTTAATTAGCATTCACTACCAATGTCATTAGCGACTACTGTGGTATGGAGCGATAGTTGTAAATGATTGTCCATCTACATTTAGACCTACAGTTTTGGATGAATGCTGAATCACCAGAACCCTGATCTAAAACACGTGTGTCTGATACAGAGGCGCAGGCTCAAATCGGCAGTGGTAAGACTCGAAGTGAAGATCCTTCGATTACGAGGCCAGATTCTAAATAATCAAGCTACCACGACTCTTGTATTCTTTTATCTAGTTACCCTAGTCACTATCTAGAGCTTAGAGCCTCTGTAGTAATATACATTGCTGTATTCAGCGTCCTCGTGAACGTGTTAATATACGAATTAAATGTCACCATACCTTGCCAGCATGAGAAAGAGTCACACCTTTGGCTTGACCCTTTTGTATAACAATTACGTTCGTTTTAGATCCTAACTTTGTGTCCGGGTGAGGTGATATATTTACAGTTTTATTAGAATTTAGAGTAACACCCTAAAATATTGTAAATATTAAATTGTTAGACTCAATTTGTCTGTTTTTGTCAGTGCAAAAAAGATTATGTACCATTTTGGCAGTGGTTTGATTGTTGAGCGTTGTAGGCAATTTTTTACAAGTTAGCGTAGTTATTTGTTTACCCTGAGGTGGTCCAGGGCCATTAGATACTGTTGTAACAGGACACACAGCCATCAGTCGATGTGAATTAGCTAAAATCGTCGGATAAGAGGATAGTTTAAATTAAGTCTATATTAAAAGTATGTAGTTTCAATTGCGCTGTGATCGAATTGTAGCAAAACTTACTCGAAGTAATGGTCTTAGTTACCGGAGGTTTTACATTAGGATGTATTACTGGCACAACCCGCTTCGTGCTGCTTGCCACAGAATTTGAACTTTCTGAACTCGATATCTTTTGTACATGATGAAGCATGGATGATACCTTAGAATCTGTTATTACAAGCAATACAGTTTAAGGCGAATAAATAAAAAAGAAAGAGTCCATTAGATACATATTTTCACAAAAATTGATCAGTACTTAAACTATCTTGCGCCGATGTGTTTTGAGCATCTGGCTGTAAATTATTCTCAGTTGTACACAGTATATTGGATACATTATCAGGCACCACAATTGCGGGCGCATTTTTTTTATTAAGTTCATTTTGGTTTGCGATTATCCTCCCTTTAGTTTTTGTAATACTTGATGTCGAGATTACTGTATTCATATTTCCCGATGGAATTACAGAACGAGTACTGGCACTTTCTTCTACTGTTAATTCCTTTGTTTCTGTAGTTAATGTGAAGCATTTTGAAAATAGATAGCCTAACAATTCTATGAGTAATATATTATAATTTACGATTAGATAAAACAATTACCCGTATCACTTTCTTCGCAATTAATATTTAGTGGTATTATTGTAACATTTTGATGCTGCAATGAATTTGTATGTATTCGTGATAAATGAATTGTATTCTCCAATGATCCTTTATCAGCAGTCCCATGATTAAGACTTCCTATTGGACCTGAGGATACTACTAGAACCTACACATTCGAATACAAACTAAGAATATTGAAAGTATTAAATTTACGATTATTTAAAACATTGTTGATTACCTTATTTGGAAGTGTTGGAGAGAGAGGAGAGGAAGGTCTGCGTTTTTCAGAAACAATACATTTTTCACTAATATCAGACCTATTACTTTGATTATTTACATCCTTATTTCTATCTGATTCAGTGACCTACAATGTATTACACAAAATAACTTATAAGAGCTTAAAAATATTTGTTCACGATATAATAAATATGTAATTTGAATTACCTCAGACAAAACGTTTTCATCTCTTAATTTATCTTCATTAGGCGAAATCTCGTGATTGTTAAACAACTTTTCTTGCACTTTAATCCTTGCAGGAGATTCATTTCTAATATCTATAATAACAGACTCGTCATGAAATCAATTTTACCGTGCTCAATTATTATGATTACATTAACTATTACTATTATTAAAGATCTAAGCTGGTTGCATTGACTAAAACCACACATTTACCAAAAAAGAAAATATATTTCCTTAAAACCTTTTGCATCCTCTGTTTTTTCATGAACAGGGAGATTCCTCCTGTTCGCTGCTGCTGTAGCAAGGGACAAGCTATTAGCTAACGTTGCAAATGCAGATCTGGCCTTTAATCGTGGTAGAAGTGGAATAGCACGACGACCTTCAATAGTCCAATCAGTACCAGTATTTGGGCCATTTAATCTATGTTGCAATAATTAGCGATAGTATAATGGTTGAAACACAAACAAGGAGAATTATAATATAATTATATAGCACGATCATTTTATGTGGAAATGTGCAAGTATCTTAAAAACTATGGGTATTATGAGAAAGTGTTTCAGACGAATGTTGTGCAATATCATTGTTAATGTAAAAAAGGCCTATCAAATTCTATATAGGAACTATATCCCTTTATTGCAAATATACAATAAAGAAACAATACAATAGTAGGCAACCTTGAAATGTTTTCAAAGCACTGGTAACTTGTGACTTTCACATAAACCACTATAGAAATATTAAGTATCCAAGTTGAGCCCTTAATGCATACTACGAAGAAGTTGCTTGGCCAGACATAGTTCTAGAACAAGCTTTTTCCAGACATGGCTTTGAAACCTAATATCTTTATAGCATGAAAGTCAATACACAAGTCAATAGTGTTTTGAACATGTGTCAATGTCCACTACAAGAATACGCAATAGAAAATATAATTAAAAAATTGTAAATGTGATCCTTACAGGGTTTTTAAATTTACATGTTATTAGATAAAACAAATATAGTGTATACTTTATTTCAATGAGCACTTACTGTTCTGCTATTGTTGCTAGTTTTTCATCATTGACAGCTCTTCGCACTTCTGCACGATGTCTTTCATTAGAAATATGTAAAACTTTAGCAAGTTCTTGTAGCAGCTTTTGTTTCTCATTAGTAAAAGGACCTTGGGCACGTAAGACAGATACCATACTTCCGTAAGCTTCCAATTCTAAATCACAAAAACATAAATTTTAATGTGTAAACAATATAATATCTAAAAGTAAGAGATTTTTACACTAATTAATATAACTTGATACAAATTTTTACTTCCATAATTTTAGAAATTTTATACAGTTTTAGAATCACTATTTCCTTATTGATTTAATCTTTTCTCTATTATAGTAAAAACAAATATTTTTTATTGAACTGAAATAAATAACGGTTCAAGCTTGCCCTTCCATATTTTTAAATACTGTTATTGTTTTATTGTAGTTCTTTAGTCTTTAAATTCTTAACTTATTTATTGGGCTGTTTATATGTTTGTATAAGTGTACTAGAAATTTTAAGAAAATACCTCTATGTTATTTTAATGATGTTTTCGACTAGTTATTATTATTGTCAATAATAATGACCTACTTTTACTGAATAAGATTGATTTAACGGTTCACGTTTATTTTTTCAATTAAACGAATCTACTCGTGCATAAAGATATATATTTTCTCGCCTAGGATAATAATAACGTGTAACATGATTACTTTTATACAGAAAACAAATTATTTCGAACAATAATATGTACTAAAAGGCTGCAACTATATCGCTAAAAATAAGAAAACAGTTTATGGTATACTGATTATATTTAATAAAAAACAGATACATTTTCATACAACACTAATACATTTATAAATAATAATGCTAATTGACTAATGTTTCGTTGGATATCCATTTGATATATATCAATAACATAAGCGATGGTTAATGCAACGTATAACCTTTGGTTTAAAATCAAAATACATATCTCCGATGCGTATAATTACTTTGCGACTGTAAAAATGTTGATTATTACTGAAGCGAGGAAAGAATTATTAACCGAGACATAACCTTACCCAAACATCGTAAACATTTTCTGCTTTCATCGCGGGTCATCATTTCGTGTTTCATCGGCCACATGATTGCATGATTTAATTGTTATAATAACCACGACAAAATATAATAGCTATTTGTACACTTTTCCCACATTTTCGACGTTTCGTTGACAGTATGTTAAGTTGATGATGAAGTTGCCGTATAATTATATTTTTATTATAACTAGTTTTTGTTGTAATGTTGGTATGAAGCAAGGACAATGGACGATATGTTGGCCAACTTGGTTTGATTGTATGGATAGATATTTAAAATTGCAATAAAGGATGCTATACGAATTTGAAATTTTTGTAAGTTATACTGTAGTTAATGTGATTGAATACATTCAAATTAATTTTAGTATAAGATTGATACTTCACTAATGAAGTATAATCATTATTAATAAATTGTTTCTGTGCTTGTTTCTCTTGAAAAGCCTATATTTTCATGCCCTCTAATCTGGGTATGAGACCCGTGAATTTTTCAATTCAAATAGTAGTTAATAAAGTAGTAGTAATACTTTACTTATTGCATTATTACAAAAATGTTTGACATTTAATTGACAATCAAATTAGTAAAATGTACAATTGTTCATCGCGTCCGGATAAGTCACCCTGCTATAGTTACTGGCAAACAAAGTTATTAATTATACGATAACAATTAGTATCTTATTTAAATCTACGATGACAGAAATTTCCTTAGACAGTCTACTTTATATTCCATGCATGGAACATCACAAATTAATAGTAAGAAATCGTTAATCAATCAATAAGTAGATATACATATATCTTATTAGGTACGTGCAATAAAACAATTGTTTATTTTAAATAAAAACCCATAAAAATTGGTATTTGAAGATGGCTCGTGGTCTAAATAGGTACAACCGTAAAATCGTAGGTTCAGCTATAAGTCGATCAGAACCCGCAGAAGTGCAGTAGGCACGACCCTAGAGTTGTAGGTTGATCAGAAAACGTAGAAGTCCAATAGGTCTGACCCAAGGGTCGTTTTTTCATCTAAAACTTTGTCAGAACCCACAGGAGTCTAACAGGTATGACCCGAGGATAGTAGTCCGCACAACCGCGGTCAGATCCCTTTGACGATTTTCAGAAATTGCCAATACTACCGAGCGCGACCGGGTGCTACCAGCGCGCATGCGCGTCGCGGAGTGTGATAGGCTTGTAGCGCGGCGCGGCGTCACTATCGGTTCAAGCGTTACAGTGTATGGGTCGTTTATGCTGCCAAAGGTTAGCGACATACATCACCCCGCAATGCAATAACATATCGGGGTTTACTTTACTATCGCATACGCATGACTATTAGCTTCTATTAATTAATACGCGCCTATCTAACAATCGTTTTTCTATCGCGGGAGTACAATGAAGTCTTTCTCAAGCTCCTTTTACTGGACGCTTGACCGGCCAACCGGTCGAGGATGTGCCCGACTTCTTCTGGTAACATCGGTTCTTTGATACGCGATTAACTAATCGTTTACTGTAATATGGAATTAATTAATTTATTACTTTGAACGGTTCTTCGGACCTTTATTATACTTTCTTGGGCGATTATTCGAATTCGACGCGGTTTTAAGGTTGCATTTCTTCTCTTTGTAATGTGATTTATATACGCACTTAAATATTTCGTTTCGCGACAAAGGAACTCGCGTATACAGCAGGACTCGATCCCACGACTTTCAATTTACGAGCCACATAACTATCTGTCTTCGTCATCGCAGCCTCTATAACATCTTTTTATAATCATAGTAAAATATTTCACATCTGTTATTAGCAATTTTATAAAAGGTCGTTAAAATGAAAGTCTGGCTGAACACTGCTGGAAAATTGAATAAAATGCGCGAAAGCCAGAGAAAGCGTCCCAAAGAGTCGAGAGACTCTTGACAGGTTCCTTTGTCCAGCGGTAGAACATGTGGTGGTCAGCATAGAATAGCATGGGATCTGACATCCTCCGGAGGTCGTACGTGATTCAACAGACTTACAAATAGTTAATTCTTTATGCTCTGTAATAAAATTTTTCAAGCGAAGTGTTCTAAGATCCGAATGCTCTGACTTTCCTTTCGTTCGACTACCTGCGACTGGTACTTAAACAATATGTAGCTTTATTTATCACGTATGTTCATCCGGCTTCAAGTTTCGCTCCTAGGTTATTATCGCTATCGATAGTTACAATTATATTGTCGATCTTTGATTCGATGTTACTAGATATTAAGGCCTGCTAACGCGATAGCATAACAGACCGTGCCGTGACCGCTAATGTGAATCGGTCATAGGGTGTTAATTTGTTTGCGTCCACTAGTGCTCCATCTGTTTTCTTTGATTCACTCAATGGCTTACAATGTTGTTGTGTCAAATATTAACATTGTAAGGTTATATAAAATATTTCCAACGCCACACTTACTATGAATTCCGGTGGAAATAATAAAACGAACACTAGAAATGATTTTAAAAATCATTCGTTTGTAAATGTCGCAAGCATAAGTTCAATTTATGGGACTGTATTTACTATATTATACAAATGCAGATGTGCATATTTAGACCACGACTAGTTACGGTTGATTAATATTAACCATATATATTATTAGTAACAATTTGTATTTATATTTTGGCATTCTATATGAATACCTTCCTTATGACATGAGTTATATCTACTTTGTTCTTCAAAAGAACGTGGAGTATTTATTAACGAAAACGAATCGGAATTACAGGACTTCAGTTGCCAACAATATATTAATATAATTATTTATTTTTAAAAATTAAAACTATTACGCAAATACAAATGTTCCTTGAATTGTTCACAATGAATATGAATCACAAAATTATCATTAAGTCTGTAAAGCAGTCCATATTGTGGTTACATAGAAAAGTGAATCTAAGTACAAAACGGAATACTCATTATGAGACACTAGGAGTTTCAAAGAATGCTACGCATAATGAAATAAAGGCTGCGTATTATAATCTGACATTACAGTACCACCCCGATAAAAATAGAGCTGAGGCTGCAAAACAAAAATTTCATGAAGTCTCGCATGCCTATGATGTACTTGGTAAATATGAATCACGTAAACAATATGACAGAACTATTTCGATTAAGCACGAAAGAATTTATTCAACTAAAGAAAAAAAAGTACATCGTGCCGATAAAACCTTTCACCATACTAAAGGAAAAATATATAATTATGACACATGGTTAAAAGAACATTACACAAACACCTTTGAGAGTCAGATGGAATTAAAAAAAAGGGTAAAAGAGAAAAAACAACATCAGGATGATAACGATATTGGTGCTACGTTCATGGTGGGTATATTTGTGCTATTGGCTATGGTAGCAGTGTTTCACAATTGGAAAATCCAGCGTAGCAATTCTGTGACAGATTCGAGCAAAGACAGATAACATTATAGAGACGAAATTAAATTTGCTTTGTAACTATAACAAAACCATTTAAATTAGGAACATAATTGATTATTATAGTACAATACTAGAATTAAATATAATTTATGTGATATTTATAGCATTTTATTTATCCTTATTTAAAAACAATTATATGTGCAACTTTTTTTTTATACAAATCATTCTTACATAATCCTTTCAAATATTATAAAATCGAATATCATAAGCTGGTTCACCAGCAGCAGAAATTGTTTTTTCTTCAGATCTGACTGGCGATTATACTGATATTAACTTATTGTAATACTTATGTTAACTATTAATCTTTTACTTCACCTTGAGCTAATATTAGCTTAAATTGAAAGTTAAAGTGCTAAAATGATTTGGCCACAAAGTGTTAATATTGGTATTGAAAATACATAGTTCTTTTGTGTTGAACTATTCATCTGTGAATTAAGTTGTACTGACTTAAAGATACATATACCTTATGTAATATGTTTTAAATTATTTATTATATCAAACAATATTTATATTGATATATCATATTAATAATACAAAATTTGATACATTCATTGCAAACTATTTTAATACGAGTTATATTTCAATCAAATCTTTTATATTTAATATAGTTTGTCGTATACATTACTCATAACATTATTATCTAATTTAAAATTAAGCTTATTTAATATTTGTTACAGAGTAATGAAATTTCTGAATTTAAACACTGAACTATATTCTTTTACTCAATATACTCCTTTAGCAAATGTAATTCAATAGGGTCTACGGTATGGTAGTCCAGATGGTACAGGCATTGGCATTGAAACAGGTCCAGTTGGATAAGGGATGGAAGGTGCCATACCAGGAAAATTGGCCGAAATTGGATAACCAGGACCACCAGTTGCAAACTGCGATTGTCTTATTAACTCCCTCAATTTATCAACTTTAACTTTACGTAGATGCATCAATTTTCTTCGTGTTAAAAACTGCTCTAGAAATTCATCAACTTCCATGTCCCCAGCCAAAAATTTCTCTGCTATAGTCTGTGCATGCAAAAAATTTTAATACATTTATTAGCTTTAACATAACAATATATTTATTATACCTCAGATTCTTGTTCTATCTCTGCTGCTGCAGTTTGAAGCAAATCTAACGCAGTACCGACTGTCATTTCTCCAGATTTATCTTCTACAAGTAAATTAAAGAAACAAATAATATCAATTTTTATAATAAAAACGATTATATCCTCTTCACGTGTATGAGCATAAATATACAAATAGATAGAATAAAACGGATTCCTTTATAATATATTCATAGTAAAGTTTATTGTAAAACTATATGCATTGCTGAAAAACGCATACACATGAAAGGATTAAATTATATTGATTATAGTAAATATTATTGATTTCATTTGACAGTTCAAAGTCACCAAATATAATGCAGAAGAAAGCATACTTAATTCATCTAATTTTTCTTTCACACTCGTGCATAATCTATTTCCTGTTTCGCTTAAGTCTTTCAACATTTGCTTGCTTTCTTGTAATTCTGGCTGCTTTGAAAGATTAAACTCTGCCAGCGATCTGTTGCTTGCCATTAACACATCTTTCTCCGTTTCTAAATCTTTAAACTATTGAAAAAAATAAATTTTGATTACATATATTTCTGCACAAAAAGAACAGGAAATTGCGATAATAAACTGTTTAAAAACCTGTTTCACATCTTTCAGGATCTCTTCAAACTTCCCATCATTATTTAGTAATTCTTTGAGTTCATCGTTTGTCAAGTGTAACAATAATCCCAGTGCTGCAGGTATGTCAGGCTCTTGGTTCGATTTAAACATTTTATGAATCAATGTAACGAAACTGTAATTACGCTCATAAATTTTATTCGTATCTCTATATATGCAGCAGATATATACACATAACGTATATATATGTTACTAAGCTGTTCAATATAAAAATATGATTTTTGTCTTTAATATACTTAATTAGATATTAATTATCGTCGAAGATTAAAATCACAATTCTAATAATAAGTTTCTCAATATATGCGTTTCAATTAAGTGAACTTAACCAGTGTATAATATTTTTCGTAACATTTGTAATCACCATAAACTAATAGTAGATAGGTACGCGACGCTTTGTAACTTATCTAAGTTTCATTGTATATTTATTTATATGTACAAGATGTCCTGTAAATAGTGCAAGACCCATGAAAGGATGATTCTGAACATTTTCCTTTTGCAAAATGTTGAGTAAGGTCTCATTTTTGCATTATTAATAAAAAAAACAGTGACCAATCAGAGCCCACAAATAGCGCGCATTCAGCTGTGAGACCGCAGGTTACGGCCGCTCGTGGTCGTGAACAAATGTGTCGCCACCGTCTCGAAATAGTAGTGTTGTATCACAGCCGACTCTAGTACTAGCCATGCTGAACAACGTGGCAACACCGCATGTTTACCGATCGGGAGTCCTATTTTCAGTAATGAGAGTCTTGTTCGTGGGAATACAATTAACGCTTTTTTTCATAGAGAATTGTGTTAAAGTAAACAATTCTTTATTAATTATGTCTGAGTAATATATAAATATTATAACTATGGTAAGTAGAAGTGATATTAAAGTATACTAATAGTTATAAATATGGTATACATTTTGTGGACTCTCGGAGTGGTTTGGTGAAGTGATACATAATATTGGATATATTTTACAGTGGTTTTAGGAAAATATAAGTATGAAGCACAATAGAATCATGTTTGAACTAAAACGCAACATGTGAAAATGAATGAAGTGATATATAAGTTCATAGAAACCTGAAATAGTCAAAATTATTGATACGAAGTCAAAGAGGTTAAGTGAACACGGAAAGAGGTTCGATAATTCGTTACTGAAGGGAAGAGTTGTGCAAGTAATTATAAAATCGTATTAAAGGCTAACTTTATAATTGTTGTAAATTTCCTCACCACCCAAGGGGTATTACTATGGCGCGTTACCTTTTTTTAACATAATGGGTGGTTCGTCAATAGCCATATCATCCCATTTTATAAAATAAAATAATTTCTTATAAACTGTAAAAAAATAAAATAATCTTAGAATAGATAACAATAAATAAAATAATCTTCGATAATAATAGAAATAAAACAATAGGAACATAACATTGACCCGTTTGGGAGAAAAAAATGTAGTAGATATTATTTTTAGAAAACAAATAAATAAACCTTTCATATAAACAGAAAAATAAAGTATTAAAGTTTTCAACAATAATAAATAATCTTGAATAATATTAGTAACAAAACATACTCTGACATTCTCTTGAAATTCTGCTAATAAAACCTTAAATCTTGTGAAATAAAATTAATAATAAAAATTAATAAAAAGCATATATACATATGAAAATAAATAAATATGGACGAAGACAAATAAAAAACTCTATTAATGCATTAAAACATACTGGAAAGAATAAGTTAAATATATCAAAATTAATGTTATAAAAAGAGTTAAATTGAAAAACAAGCAATTGAAAATATAGTTTCTATTGAAAGTTCTTATTTTACGATTTTTAGAAACTATATGTGCATGCATTTCTAATTGATTATTATTTATAGTTTTGGCGTAATCATTCAATAAAATATTAGAAAAAATTGATAATAATTTAAACAAAATACTGTGATAATCTTTACCACAAATGCATGTATTTGAAAATGCCAAGTGATGTATATTTGATTGAATACTAATATATGTTAATTTACATAAAATATGCTTATGATTTCCAGATTTCAGAAAATTTGATTCCAAATTAGCACAATTTATTATGGCTTCCATTATTGCACACATATGAGTAAATATGGTTATTACTTCTTCTGTAGGGATGGAAAGTCCACCTCTTTGTAAGTGATCAAAATATACATTATTTACAGTTGTACCTTTATCCTCCACAATTAATAATTTACATATATTACAATTTAATTTTTTAGCAACAGAATGGGACCCATAACCAGATACATAAACCTTAATAGAAGCATCAACAACACACGTGGATAAATATGCAGTATCCAAAATTTCTGAAAAAGCATTTACATCAGCAGCAAGATCACGAATATCATTACTGTTATCATCTTTGGGGAATAAAAATATAGAAATATAATTTTTTTCTTTTAGAATACTAGCATAATTTCCCTTACAATTGGGAACACAACAACGCCGTGACATTATTAACTGATAAATATAGTCTGAAACTTGAGAGAAAATTGTCCAAAAATTCTATACGTATATAATAAATATAGCTTTGTAAAAATTTATATATGATTCTATTAAAATGTTATTAATTCTAAATTAAAATATATTGAACGAACAGTAGATGTTATTGAATATATGTGCTACACACAAAGATAAAGACCTGTATAGTTAATAAATAAAACTTAGCCGCATTATTGCACTTACTTTTAAATTTTCTTAAATAGCTTACTAATGATAAGCTCACATGGATTTGAAAACATTTGAAAACTAAGCGGGAAACTGAGAGTCCGATAGGGGGGACTGGGAGGCCGGTAGGGTGGGTTGGGCTAGGTATTTTGTATATATATCACACCCGGACTCCCGCTGTGTTGCCATTTTTACCTTCAGCACGGCTAGTACTAGAGTCGGCTGTGGTTGTATATATACTCCCTTCAACGAGCGGAGTCACTAGACGTAAACATGACATTCACGTGTTAATGGCAAGTATCACCAGGTAATTGACCGGCAAACACTAAGCCGACTGCCAACAGAAGTTTAGTAGCATATTTTAAATCAAAATATGCGACGTAAGAATCAATTTCTGAAGTTTCAACAGTAAGGTGCTACAGCGGTGTCAGACTTGCATCCATGTAGGCGGACGTATCAGAGGCGGAGGTACAAAGAAAAATTTGGTATCCCTTTTGCAATACACATGAGCGATAATAAAGTGCAAGCAATTAATACAAACACGTTTACAAAACCCTAGAGACTGTGAGATGAACGTTGCCATTCAAGAAATAAAAAAGATATGCAACAGTAGAGTAAATTATCTTGTTCGGTCGGATACATAATACACGACTTTTCATTTATGTATACACAGCTATCTAAAATAAATTATTCGATCGCAATGATGAAACCTTTATTATTAATTAAGATGTTTAATAATAAAAAATCAATTCATATGTTATACATAAGGATTTTAATATTTATAATATTCCAAGACTTTTCTCAACAGTAGCATGTGGTTGACCCATTTGTTCTCTGAATTCTGGTATATTTAATATGTCTTCGAACCTAAATGCATGATAAAATCAATTACAATTCTAATGTCAACTAGTATCTAAAAATTTGAACATCTTTATGAATCAGTTATAAATTATATTATATAAACAGAATTAAGGGAATATTTTGGAATAAACAAAATTACCCTATTTCTTCATCTTTTCCAAGTAATACATCCTTCATCATGTTCGACGATGGAAGGAATGGAAGTCTCCCAATTTTTTCAGTTGCTTTTAGTTCCATCGCTAAACGCATTGGTGCATGTACCCCTTGTGTGTTTTTCAATAATACCATATCCATACGAGTACGATTCTTTTCATACTGAAATGTATGTCATATTTTCATAGAATAAACCAAAATATCATTAATTTAAAACATAACAAATAATTTATTTACATTTCTTTCGGATGCTTCTAACGGATGGGTGTAACCTATGTGTTGCCTAGTAGCTGATAGTCTATAAAAATAGTACGTAAATAGCAAAAATTGATTTGATATTATATATTGCGAATTTAATTATCGGTAAAATTATATAATTATATATTCTTACCCAGATATCATTGGATTAGGTATGCCGTAATTGTCATCACGAATATTGAATTGAGCTTCCGCAGTGGGTTGTGGAACTATTGACGGTAGACCGAAACTCTGTAATATATTATATTAACGTTATTATTCTACGTAAAAGTAATTCTTTTCCGAATTTCCGAAATTGTAAAAAAAGGGTCATATATGAAAAATTCCTGACATAGCCTTATTATAATATGTCCCGTTAATACGTATTCTAACTTAAATAATTACAAATTTTCTACATCTAGTATGTGAGATAAATTCAACAATATCAATTATGTTTTACCATTATTGTTTAGTAATGTGTAATACACGAGTTGATGAAAAGCAAAGTCACTGCGCGGATTTACAAACACAATATAGACTATGTTCGTAAAATCATTCAAATACGACTGACGTTTCACATGCACAGCAAGACAGTGGGACGAGCATGAACTGTATAAAACATAGAGCACTGCTGTCCAGGATGGCTCGCGGGTTGATTAGCGTTTTGTTATTCTTGAACGCGTCACCATGGAAACGCGCAATGCCGCAGGGCTACGATTTCTATTTGTCGAGAAATCGATACAAACTATCGAGGTGTACACTATTAATATGCGCCAAATATGTAGGAGCAGACATGCGCAATCCGTACAAAAGATGAAAGGTGTGGGAATAATGCGCGTGATGGACTCAATCACTGGACAGCACTAACATAGAGTGTAGAGTATACATAGATTATATATTAGATAGATTTGTAAACTGATTTGTATCTACACTACCCATAGTTTATACAAATTTGAGTTCTGTAAAATATTAATAATTAGAAATGTTGAAATACAAAACAAAATTGTTGATACTTTTGTACAATTTCACTGGATATCTCTACTTGCATAATTTTGTTTCGCCTAATGTTATTTATGGCTGTTTAAATTGTTTCTATTCCTAAAATTATTTCTACGATTATTGTTACAATTATTTCAATTAAATCATTATACGAAGCGTACCTACAAGTAGAAACATTGTTTTTAAAAATTTCTGTTCAGTGATTGAATATTGTTTCGTAAATTAATTAAAATAATGATAACATTGAAAGAAATAAAAGTAAATATAACGAAACAACTTGCTGAATCATATGATCATGTAAAAATATTTTAAATAATAATAGAATTTTAAATTTGAATATATTAGGCGTAATTCTTAATTTTTCAAATGTGTTTTATGAAGAAAATATATTAAAACATATGTAATAATAAATATAATTTACATTTCCAGGCAACCTATTCTAGCAAACTTGTTTGCATAATCAATGTAATTGTGCCAGTTATTGATAAAACAAATGTGAAGTTGGCGAGGAAATATAAAATGACATTGTTCGCGCTTAACACGAAAAACTAGTTAGTTAAATGGAATGAAATTAGGAAGTGACATTATTTACGTCATATTAATATTAATGCAGTAAAGTTATTTCTGGTTTATTCAGAATATCAGATATGGCTACCTACAGTAGAAAGGTCTCCCTTCGCGACTCATTTATTAAAGTATTATCCAGAAAATTGATAACTTCCAGAAGGGTAAGTAAAACCTGCATTACATTTGTAATATGATAGATTAGAACATAGCCATATGTTTCAAAGATTTATATATCATATCGGATACATATAAAGATTAACAGTCCTTAATTTTATAATATTTCTGATCGAAGATTTGATCAAAATAATTTCATATATAAGAAATAATTGTGTTATCGATAATAACAGGGGGCGGTAGTAACACGTTAAACATCTCACAACATATAATAGATATTAACACAAATAGACATAGTTTTAAGCAGTTATCGTACAAAAGAAATATTTCTTTATTTTTATTTTCATAAAACGAAACAAAGATGCTAAAAAGATAAATGGGTTTATTTAACATAAATTTTTAATTTCTCATACAAGTATAAAAATAATATACATAACAGAGGCAACTGTTAGTATTAAGTGTAATGAAAGTCACATAAATTGATTTCGTACATAGATGTACCATAAATCTGCGTTGTTATCATACTAAAATTTAGTTGCGATGAGTAAGATTTAGAGTTAAATGAAATTAAAATGATAACTACGAAAGTAAATCACAGCCACAAAACCCTTCTTCCTTTTTTTAATGCAAATAATATATACAGGCAGAGTTTAAACAGTTCTCCGAGGTCATTTTTGTCTTAGTAACTTCAATATTACTTGTTATACAGCGAAATTGTTGTAAGACGATATAGTCAGATAAGCAAGTAACAGTTTCGTACAAAATAATTGGTTGCAAATGTAATAATTTTTCCGTAATTTCATTACAAATTCAAAGTGTTACTACTGCTGATTTAAAAAAATGATTTGTATATTACTCCAACACATTCTGCTACCAATATTCCACATATAAACTGTAACCAAAATATAATAAAAAAAACAAAAATAACCATTAACTACATATAATGAATAAATAGCCCAATAGACTGAAAGGAAGTTACCTTTTTCGTGCCGCCGCGAGACTTGTTTTAGAGTATATCGATTGGTTGACTGAAGAGCCCATTGCTGAAGAAATCGGCGATGATGTTGCGGTGAACATCCGAATGACAGAAGACAAGAAGGTCGAAAAGAAAGCTCTTGGCCTACAGGTTGATGAAGCATTCAATATTCATTTTAAAATGCTTCGTTCTAAGTAATAATACACTTTTGATAATGTTTATGACAAAAATATAAACAAAACTAACTATAAGACGAAGTAGAAATAGAAGAGTGACTTTAATCATTATAATCTCTGTAATAATGAATAAAACTAAAGATTAATTTTTTAATTTAAGGATCGCTCTATTTTACTGATAAGGCCGGAAGAGAGATCACACGATGATAGCAAATATATATACGAACTTTTTAAGAAGTTTCACATATTTCGGAAATATCCAGAACGTGTGAGAGAAACATTAACAGGCCTCATTCATTATCAATACCTAGAATCTAATCGCGTAATTGTACGACAAGGTCGTCCAGCCGAAAATGTTTATTTTATTATAAGTGGAGAAGTTGGCGTATCAAAAGTGGTAATTGATACCTGGACAGGTATGAAACATCAGTTTTTCTATTAATACAGAATGGACTAAAATAGCAGTACAAGTAAACGAAATTTAAACTTTGAGTCCTGCCAAAATTGTAGGTATAAATGTTTTGTACTGATTCCGTTACATTATTTGATCAATTTCTTCGTTACATTTTTCGTTAATATTTGCATTACAAATTTATTGTTCTATAATTATATACACTATAATTATTATTCTTGGACGTTGATATATCCAACAAAATTTCAACCAATTTAAAACTCCCCTTAAAAAAAATATTGCAAAAATATTGATTTATTTTTTGCAGCCAAACATGTAGTTAACTAAATGAAATAGATTTCGCTGAATTGGAGTTCTTTTTGCACGTGCTTTCCATGGTTGATAATATTTCAAAACATACAAGTGCAAGTACAGAATGTTTCAACTAATGTGTTGTAATTTATTTTTTCCCCAAATTATTGGAAGTAGTTTTCATTTCCACAATTCCATTTTTGTTGTCCATTGATCGTTGTATTCTTCTATACATACTATTGTTGTTCAATTCTCCAATGAATGAGTGAAACTGTCCGCCCATATTTCCTTAAAAACGCTCTCTGTAATTTGTTATATTTTTAAAACTTCCATTACTTGTTACTCCGTCTGCATAATAATAAAATTATACGAATAATAAAACTATCAATAATTTTGATAGTTTACCAGTGCCAATAATTTTTAGTTTACACTATACTTTTCTTTTCAATTCGATACCAAGCCTTCTAAATAAGTGGTGCATCATATGTTCATTGCACGCCGTCGAAAAATTGTATAAAATCTTTAATATAGATAGGTTTCATATAGAAATAATATACATATGATATTTAAGGATTCAAGAAAGTAAATATAACTTCATACAGTTAATTAAAATTTATCAATGATGTGCAAACACATATTTCAAAAATTTCCCAAACATTGAAAATCTTATGTATCTTTAGGAGAACCCGAAACAGTTGATATGGGTATTTTAAGTTATGGAGACATATTCGGTGAAATTGCTTTGTTGCACAAAATTCCAAGATCAGCAACAGTAGTTTCAAGAAGTAGGTAAATTTTGAGTTTATATTGTAATATAAAAATAATTCCCAAACATTAGACCATATAAGAGTTAGTTATAATCTGTTTCGAAGTAGAACCATCGTCTCATAATATAATAGTTTCCCGCGGCGTAACAAGCCTAAGTAACAATTTAATGGATCGTCATTTTTCTTTTTCTCTAGCCGTAGTAGAATTGATTCTTATTTCACTACAAGACTTTGATGAGATGTTACGATCTCATTTGCAAAATGAATGGGACATCTTACAGGATGCTGCTGTTCATTTTAATTATTTTAAATCTTGGAGCGAGGAGTCAATACGTGAATGTTGCATTCTCAGTAGACTGCAGACCTTTCAACCCGACGAGGTATGAATGTAAATGAGATATTTAGAATTATCTTTAAACGCTTAAAAACAATTAAATCTTTTGGTAAGCTCTCACTAGTAAGGGATGCATATTGCTGTGACTGATAGCGAATTTGTATGTAACATATGTATGTATGTCCATTTGTCCATGTGTATGTGAAATATTTCAGGTCTTCCACGATGTTGTTCCATCTTGTGTTTAACTCTTTATTGTCTGGCGATACTCTGTAGTACTACTTATATTTAAATGTTGTAATGAATTCACTAAAAGTTTGTAAAAAATATTTACAGCTGAAATATGTCTTGCTTTAACAGTTTGTGTAAAATATTGTGATACACACATAACAACGACATAATTGAAGCCTTAAAGGGTTAAATATTGAAAAGCATTGAAATATTTTAGTTAATATTTATTCCTTGTTTCATCGAAAATTTCTGTTCCTGCTTGCGAAGTATAATAATTTCAAATACGTATTTGGGACTATGATGCGAATATGAAACAAGGCATCCAATAATTATATTAGTTCATAGTAATTTTTGTGCTCAACTTGTGCTCTATTAACAATTTTATATTATATTAAAATATACGTTCGTGAGAAGTAAAAAAGAGAGGTAAATAATTCGTTCCACACTAAAACTAAGGTGCACAGAAAGTATATCAGTACTTCTTTTCTCAGATATGCTTATGAAACTGAATTGGCAGAGATATACTGTAAATAGATTTTTCTGTTTACAGTGATGTAGTTTTCTCCAGATTTAATCTTTCGCAACGTCTTTGTAGTATAGTAATGTGAAGCGGAGCGTTTGCATTCATAATATTTAAGACATACGAGACCATCGGTATAAACTTAAATAGACTAACACAATAATTATTTAAGGTTTTATTAGGTGATGGGAAAGGAATGGTGAACTATGTCCACTTCTTAGTGGACGGTGAATGTTGCTTAATAGAACACATGAATATTCGCGAGCGACGCACCCCTTCTGGAATGCATTACGAGTTATATGATTCTTCAAAGACAGATACTGAGATGAAAGTTAGAGAACCATCTAAGTCACATGAAACGACAGAAATAATGGACGAACTGCAATATAAGTTTGCTGCTACACGGGTAAGTCTTTACAATATAGCGGAGTAAAATAATTGAAAAAATTAAACGTTTTAGTGTGTAACAATGTCGGGAACAAATCTAATGTACGTATATTTCAAGGAAATGAAACTTGTGGTCATAGGTCTGTAATTTGTTGGGCTAGGTTTGGGACCTCCATGAGCTTGGAACCATTCAAATCCATCTTTGCTATTTTTTTATTGCTTTAATAACAACGAAAATAATTTAGATGTTCGACTTAAAATTAACACCCTGTACATTGATCGTATGAGGTTCGCTTCTCAATAATTGTATATTAATATGGTTGCAAATATGGTAGGGAAATTGTCCATTTTTTGTCAGTGTCATTACAATATCTTTCATTTATGGGATAGGAAATTCTAACGTATATTTTTGTCTAACGAAGTTCTTGTATGTTTTTCATTATGATACTCTATTTAAATAAACAATTTAAACAATTTAAAAGGAAAATAGCATGGATGAAGTTCACGACAAAGAATCTTCAGATTATGCAGATCTACTACTATCATCGAAGCAAGCTGACAAGAAAATAGATTTTGAACGTGCAAGCATTATTACAACTACACTGTTAGATACTGTAAGTGAAATAATTATCAATATTCTCGTAAAGTTCCAATGTAATTCAAGAAACCGAAAAGCAGATCACCCAATGAATTAAATTCCCCGAATAACATTATTTTGTTACAGTATATTTTAGTTCTCGAAATTGATTTTGTGTTTCTTACTGGCATCATTCAATCGCCTACAATTTAAAGCGGGAACGATTCATATTATATTACCATATAACAAAAAAGACCAAAGGAATGCGAAATACTATATTTTAATTGCCAGAAAATCGTTTACCCACTAATGTTAATATTAATATAAATATATAACAGAAAAACTAGAATTTAATTTCAAAGTTAAGCATTTCGAAAATGCGTAAACTCTGCTCTGTTATTTTCTGTCCCCTACTTTGTAAGCAATATATAGCTATGTATTATTCCAACGTTACGTAACATTTGCAAATAATAGTTTCAATTACAAAGATGACTCAGTGGCACAAAATGACGGATGTAGCAGAAATTTTGATGAGAGAACCATCGTCTACTTCACAGCAGTGTTATCCAAGCGATGTTCGTACAATATTTATACAAGTTTGTACGTTTGACAGGGGTGCGTGTTTCGGATTAGGTAATCGTTATCATACAAAATATACCAAATATTTTAATTGAAATGTATTATTTCCGGGTAAAGTATTATATTTTTTGTCAGGCGAAAATATGCTTAATCGAAGAATAATAGCTAACACATCGGTCAAATGCTTTTTGGTCCCACGGTATTGGTTGATGACTCACAATCGCGCCAATATTTGGGAACGTGTGAAATTATTTATGGATTCCAAGTTTCCTACGACGAAACAATTATTTAAGGAATTCGTCAGGAATCGCAGGTTAAACGGCTTCTATGCTCATTAATTTTGTTAGAAAAACTATTCTAATGTTACGATATCATTGACATTAATTTCCAAAGAAATGCTGCATATTTTGTTGTGTTCAAACACCTAAACTGATATATTTGGCTAAATTTCAGATGGATGGAATACAAGAAAACTTTATTTAATGACGTGGAAAAAAGAGGTCGGTGTATTCGTAGCAATGTTACGATACACGATGTTCCTTATGCAATTAGAATCGCTAACAAAATGGATGTAGACGAATAAAAGGTTATACGAAACATTCATAAAAAGCACTTAACTTTTTTGGTCACGTCGAAGCAACAAAAGATGTGGAAAAAGTTCCAAAGTTTTAATTTAAGTGATATTCAGAATGCACAGCTTAAACATATTCAAGCTATTATTTCCTTAGATTTTGTAAATCCGACGAAATGTTTTATTGATGTAGATAGCCGGCCAGTCGTAATAATCGCATTTGTTTATAATTTCTTTAAACAAATTCAATTATCTCGGCATCTGTTGGGCTGATTTTAATCTGCTATGACACAAATTGAAGCTCTCGGTTCAAGGAACAGTCTAATTCACCAGTAGATCGGCTCTCGTGTATAGTTTCGGTGCAATTCTCAAATGAATTGTTATATAGTTTATAAAAAATAAAAGCCGCATGCAGCTATTGTAAATCGGTTATTGCCGTGTAGCGGTACCCTTTACCTTCATTTTAGGCACTCGATCATTAATCTAGCGATTCCAGAAGCCGCGATAATTGCACTGACCCGGAGTGCATTATTGTCTATTATTCAATTGTTAATAACATTCAGAGCACAAATTCCATGTCGTTGAATTGCTGGATAGAGTGGCTATGGTTTGTAGCTTTAATTTAAGACAAGCCCGGTGAAAAAATACGCTCTAGGAGCCGAGAAAACTGCATTTGTTTAAATTAACGATGTAATCCGGGAATTCGGTTTGAAGGTGCGGCAAACTACGAAAAAGGCCGCAAACGCGAGATGGCGCCACTTGTTCGTTTATCGACATTAGGTTACCGACATACTTTAAAAAATTGTTATCACGGTTCCAGGGTGTTGTTTGTTAATAAATACGGTGTCAAATGAAAGGGAAAAGAAATAGCTACACGATAATAAATATCCCATTGAACTAACTATATGCAGCTGGCCGTAATAACAATTTCAATTCTACAATTGTTTATAACAAATGAACTTCTCGTGGAATAATGATCACACCTATTGGAGATGATAGCTTATACTTCTAGCTTTAATTTATTTCCTTTGGTCATTTAAGTACAGTGCCTGGAAGTGCCAGAAATCGCAAATGTTTTTAATTTATTTAAACAAATTCAATTTTCTCGGCATTTGCTGGGGTGAGTTCAATCTGCCATGACAAAAATTGAAGCTTTCGCTTCAGGGAACCGTCTAATTCACCAGTAGATTGGCCCTCGTGTATGGTTTCGGTGCAATTCTCAAATTAATTGTTATACAGTTTATAAAAAATAAAAGCTGCATGCAGCTATTGTAAATCGGTTATTGCCCTGTAGTGGTATCCTTTACCTTCATTTTAGGCACTCGATCATTAATCTAGCGATTCCAGAAGCCGGGATAATTGCAGTCGATTCTTTTGTTGCAGGTATAATGGATGATTGGCTGGCAAAGAATAATATATTGAGGCTGCAGGAATGGAGTATTGACATACAATTTCTGCGATGCATAACAATCAGTTCGATGACATATGATGAAGGACACTTGACATTTAATTTATTATCCTAACGGTTTATGTATATCTCTCGTTATCAGCGTTTGGTTTTCGGCTCAAGTTCGTTTCCTTCGGTTGAAAGTTATTGAACACTTTTATTATTGTATATAGATTTCAATACTTACTTCCCTCAATCCGTATATCCACGTTCATTAAATAATGAAAACATTTCAAGTAGAACTTACATTGTTCGCGATTGAAATTAGTCAGTAAATTTCATTAATTCTAAACGAAAAATTGAAATACGTTCATTTTTTGCTTAAGTGCCTCATTGCCATTTTCATGCCACACACAAGAAACACATTATTTTGCATTGAGAATCGTAAGAGCAATCGAGAATCGAATATCGCAACGCTGACCGGCGGGAATGCGCAGTGGCAGAGTGACGCGCGCTGTAATGTCAAGCAATCGCGCCAACAGTATAGATTTTTTAAATTTCTTGTAGAAATATGTAGAATCGTATAAATACTATCAATACATCTCTATGAAATAATTATTCATATCGCGTGTAAAATTTGTATGATACACACTCGTGTTGTAGATGAGTAATAACATGTTAAGGAAAAGGGGCAAACGAAATCTTTTCTACTGTAGCTTCTGCAACGATTTAACATGGCGTAGTAGATTCATTTGTAACGTTGAACTATTTATAATTAATCATTTCTACGTGAATATATGTATATTCACCTTTAATCGAACTTTATAATAATAATGTTGTTGGTGTTGAATTAATTTTCATAAGGCTGCTTATTGTGCCTGCAAAGAAAGATTGGATGTGGTAGCAAGCACGTGAGAGAAATAATTTCCATTGCTCTACCGATACCAAATGGTGGGGGATCTTTTAACATAAAGTCCCTGCAGTAAATAGTATTTCGGTGTGACATAACCGCATTAAAGGCTTCCGTTATAAAACGTATCTATTTGATTCACAAGTGCCCTGAAATAATAATGTACATTTAACACGGTAGTAAGCAAATGGTCACAATTAAATGAGTAGTACTAAAACGTGCACAGGTTATGTTACACTCAAGTTTGGAAAAAGTAATATTATCTAATATTCTATAATCTGCGATGAATATTTTCATCTAATTATTTAATAGTTATAAATAGTATCTTAAATAACAAAATGGATACAAAGATGGGAAAAAAGGATATTATACAAGCTGTTGTGCTTGCGGATGATTTTCTAACCAACTTGACACCTGTGCATGACATGTATCCGAGTATATTAATGCCTGTGATAAATGTACCACTTTTAGATTACTTAGTAGAGACTCTAATTAAGTCTAAGGTCCAAGAATTATTCCTCTATTGCAGTAACCACGTGGACTTAATAAGAACATATGTTAAACAAAAGAACTGGTTAATAATATCAGTTTCTTTAATCGTATCAGACGGTTGCACATCCATTGGCGACGCTCTTAGAGATATCGATACAAAAGGCTCAATACGTGGTAATTTTATACTTATAAGAGGTGACGCATTTATTAATGCTAATCTTACAAGTCTCTTAAATAATCATTGCGCAAAACTTGAGAAAGACAAGGGCGCGACCATGACTATGGTCCTAAGGAACTTTGGTTCAACAACTGATTCCTTTTTAAAAAGTGAAACTTGTTTAGTTGTATCTGATAAAACCAGCAAGAAGATTCTACATTACAGCAAGTTAAAGAATAATGAAAAAAAAGTAAAGTTAGAATTGAATTGGTTCTTGGATCATAACGAAATTGGAATTGATACTTGCTTCTTGGATACTCATGTATATCTTTGTTCTCCGTCAGTACTTCCATTATTCTCAGACAATTTTGATTTCCAAGTAAGTCTAACTTTTGTTTATTCCTAATGAATCTTTTATGAAAAATGTTGATTAATAAAGGACAAATTGTACTCACTTAGGATAAGTCAACGAAACATTTGATATGTTATTTGGAATTAATCTTTGCTTATTATTTACAGACAATGGAAGATTTTATCCGTGGTGTACTGATGAATGAAGAAATTTTAAACTCTCGAATTTATTGGCAACAGTTAAACTCTGAAGATTATAGTCTGCCAATTGTATCATGGAATGCGTACCATACTCTTAATCGAGATATTCTAAACAGGCACAGTTTTCCACTTACACCAAACGCTGTACCATTTTTAACGAATTTCATTTGTATGCCACAATGCACTTATAAACATAAAAATACTACCCTCGCTAAAGGATGTATATTAGGGAAAGACAGTATATTGTGTGAAAACAGTATACTTGGAAATGACACTGCTGTTGCAAGATCTGTTATTGGCAATAATTGTTTGGTAGGCCATAATGTAATTATTAAAAATTCATATATTCTGTCGAATAGTAAAATTGAAGACAACTGCACAATTATAAATAGTGTAGTATTTCCAAATTGTCTTATTCGGCAGAATGCACAAATAAATGGAAGTATATTATGTCCTGGAACAAGTATTGATACTCGAATGGAGTATGTTGACTCTGTGTTGGAATCGAAAAATAAGAAAATTTTTATAAGAAAAATATCAGAAATTGAGGCAGAAAATGAATTTCAGTTCTTTAAGGACTATGATATGGTCGAATGCGATGATTATTCAACGGATGCAACAAGTTGCGATAGTGATTCTGAATGTAATTCGCCCATCCCTGATGATACACACATGTTCTTGTCTGAAGTTATTGATAGTTTACTTAGGGGCTTCCAAGATAAACTTAATTGCGAAAATTTAATTTTAGAAATAAACTCGTCACGATACGCGTATAATGTTAGTATGAGTGAAGTAACATATAATGTTATTAAAGCAATACTAAGTTTACCTTTTCATTATCTATCCGAAATGAATGAAACAGTTACAAATCACAATTATCAAAAGAATTTGAAGATCATGCTAACTTATTTTTATCCCATCATCTTAAATTATGTTAAAACAGAAGATGGGCAAGATGATTGTTTGCGTGCTATAGAAGAAACTGCCAGTTCAACACAGGAAATACTACCATTTTTGCAACATTTGTTACATTTCTTATATGATACAGATGTACTATCGGAGGAAAAGATTTTAGAGTGGTATGAATCTACTGACAAGGATATAGACGCGTTTCAGAAAAATAAAATAAAAACTGCAATAAGGCCATTCATTAAATGGTTGGAAGAAGCTGAAGAGGATTCTAGTGAAAGAGAAGATAATTAAACAAATATAGAGCATAATAATTTAAACGAAATGTTTGTAATATTTAAGATTAAAAGTGTAATATTTAAGATTTCTTGAATTTCCTCAGAATATTGAATAAATCTTTTTACTTTAATTTCCTATCGTTATATCACCATTTCCTGAGAAAAGTATATCTCAACTGCAAACTCAAATACCTCACACATTTCTAAATGAATCAATTTTAGGCAGCCTTTAATTGAAATCAACTTTATATTAATACTTAATTCATAACTATAACTCGTATATTAATCTAACAAAAAAACATTTTCCATATGTAATATAATATCTTTATTTTCATGGTAACTGTTGATGAAATAGTACATTTTTTGAGCAACAATACAGATTAGGTGTAAATAAATTATATTTAATAGATTATAATGCATATTAGTTACAGACGTTAATAAAACGTTTTAAATGACACATTAACAAAAGTAGAAATACAAGTTATCATTCAATAGGCAAAATCGCATTGATTAAATTATGCCAAGCTTGATGGCGATGATCCGGAAATCTGATTACATCCATCCAATGTCGTAATCGTGCTCCTTTGCTACTACAACCTAATTCAAGGCCGCCTGAACAAAAATAACAAATATAGCGTTATAATAATTACATAGAAAATTTCCTATTCGCATCAGGCACAGCTTAAAAAATGTAACGTGTATTACCAAGGTAGTCGTTACTCTTGCCCAAATCCTTGTCCCACACGGTAAGACATAATGTAAATTTCATAAGGTCGGTTAGTCTAGTAGGAAAGATAAACTCTTCGTTCCATTCTGGACTTAAAGTTTTCCACTTAACAGTTGTACTTTGTGAATTGCGACCTTTGATTTTCTTCGACACCAGCCTCTTAGGTGTAATTCGGGCGATTGAATAATCCAAGCTACGTTGTCGATGATTGTTCGTCACATTCTCTGTAAGGCACAACTTGACAAATGGATCAGAAAATCCATTACTATCCATCGGAAGAAGATTTGTGGCTCGGTGAACTGTAACCATCAATGCTCGCCGTTTTGTACAGTAACTTAGACTCATTTGAATCTGTCCTTGCCCATTGGAAAATTCGCCCCAAACTGCCCCTTCGTTGTCCACCTATGCCAACGTCGAGCTCTTATATCTTAGTGTCTGGAATAATGTAAGTAAAGTCGGCCGTCGCGAAAAATTGAAAGCGCGAGAAATAATTAAGATTATCAGAATGGTTGATCCAGACAACTATACATTTATTCCTGAATAATCTATAGCGTTAAATGTACTAAAGCAAAATAGATAATAAAATATAAATCTTATTACGTAAAACTAAATGAAGAAAAAGGTAATTAGTGTAAAAAATTACAGTGTTTTAGATTGTTTAAATTATTCTTATACAGGGAGGAGCAGTTATGACAGGCGACCTGAATAACTCGGCTGTTATTGGCAATAGAAAGAAATGTCTCAGACGAAATTTATTTGTTTTCGAGAATGGCATAGTCTCATATTAGTACTTTTTTTGTAGGTAGACGCGTAGAGGGCATATGAAGGTCCAATCCGTTTTTTTAAATAATATTTTTTAAAAATATTTTTAAATATATTTTTCAATGTATGTATTGTCTAATATGGCTCTATATGGCGCGTACGATTACCTACGACTCAAGGTCATTCAAGATCGTTGAAGGTCAATTGCGATGGAAAATATTTTACTTTGTGGAACTGATCGAAGATTTTCGTCTACAAAAAGAAAAAACTATTAACACGAGATTATGGCACCCTTGATACCAAGCAAGTTTCTTTGACGCATTGTTTTCTATCGCCAATAGCAAACGAGTTATTCAAGTGACCTGTTTTAAATACCTCGCCTTGCATATACATTTAGCGTAACAAACAAAAACGCTGAAGATTCAATTGTACATACTGGGTAGTGATTTTGCAGTGGAACATTATAGTTTTTCGTTTGCCGTGGTTGTAATTCGTGCAGAGGAAACTTCGCCTCTCCAAGAAAGTCTTGGCCTGCTGGGTCGTCTTGGAGAATCAGAACATGAAGAGTCTTGCCATTCCATAGCTATTAAGAAACAGCAAAGTTCGGATGGAATTCTTGAATTTCATTTACAACTACATATTATGTACATTTATTTTTCATTTGTATCAAACAGATTGTAATTTTCATACATCGGTCTCTGTTGTCCCATAGAAGTTTAGTGTCTCGTTGAACTCCGGATCCCGTGTTTTGTGAACTGTTTTTGTTCGTAGTCGTTTCGTAGCCGCAACTATATCTATTGGTAATATGTTGAGCTTGCAAAACGGATCGGCGAGACCATGAATATCCATTGGCTGCAATCCTCGTGCTCGCTCCACTTTGCACTGGAGGCAATGAACTGCTGGGTCGTATCGCAAGGAGACTTCGAGAGTTCCATAACTTTGTCTCGTTTCTATTTTCAGAAATAAAAGTTAGCCGTCTCCAATTCTTATCGTCAGTCGTTAACAAAGTTATTTAATCTGAGACGGTAGACTTTTAACCGTGGTACGACAGTGTAGCATAGTCATGGACCCTATCCAAACATTAATTTTTGCTAGACACAAAAATGCATGGCAGGACGTTCAACTTTAATTTACCCACCCAATCTGTGTTACCATTTTAAAAATGTGTCTGTGTCGTGTTAGGATTCAATAGATAACCATTTTTTTACTGAACTAAATTTTTTCTGCCTGGCAAATTGTACACCCACCGTTCTGCGTTACTTGTTGTGGCGAACCGATTTGATTGTTGCTGGGGAGACTGAAGGGCTTCTCCTGTTCCGCATTGGATCGATTTTCTTCTAGATCCATGCGTTTCTCGTAGATTTGAGACTGTTCTTGGATTTGCTCCGTTGGTATGTTTTTTATTGCCGGTGCCATTGGTATCATTATAGAATTCGATCTACAATGTATCAATTGATATTAGCTAAACCTCTACTCTTTCATTCATCATTTTTACGTACCTGAGGGATTGTACCTGAGTATTTTTTAACTGATCGCACGAATTGATTTCTAATTTACGAGTACTCTCGCTTAGTTCGTTAATATCGTCGAACTTGTTGGACTTTCCGTCGTTAATTTCATCTTCGAACGATACACGTTGCTCAATCTGAGAATCATTGCTAGCTTTCGGACTTGTTTTTGAACGAGGACTAGTAGGAGATGGCGAAAGACGACTGCACTGAGATGCAATAGAAAGAGTAGATCTATCTAATTGATCTGATCCATCTTCCCGGTTGCTTAGCGGCGATAGTCCGTTGTGAGATCGTTGTCCTAATGATTTAGATGCGCTACTAGTCGACTGAGCAGAATTGGGCAACGTTAAATGAGTCTTGTTAATAATACTGTCTTGATTTCTTTGTAAACTCGAAAATGAATTAGATTGTCCTCGAACTAATGCCAAACGACGCGTAGTTTCTTCGTCAGATGAAGAATCTGCAGGTTCTGAAGATTCAAGGGACTTATTGGCACTGATTGTCCAAGTAGAAGCTTTATGAGCAGATCTCGACCACCCACGTTCCTTCATGAAAAAAATATATATGTATATATTATAAAGCTTCACCTGGCTCCTCCCTTTTTTTTATTTCCCATTCTTGACATACCTTTTTTTCTGGCAAAATGTACTTTGGCATTCCATTAAAAAACCACGCACCACTTTTTTTCCACATTTCTCTCGTCTCGGCACATATTCGACAAAGAAATTGTCTCTGGCCACTGCTCGACCGTCTAACAATTCGTTGCACAGTCGTTCTTTCCCTCATTGTGAAAGCTTCCGAGCATGTTGAGCTTAGTTCATTAGTTTCTATACCACATTTCTGGCATATATATTTCCGACAATCTTTACAAAGGTTCGATGACGCGCCCAATACTGCACCAAATTTTTCACCGCAAAGGGCACAAGAGCATGTGCAATGTGCCTTACTCGAGCATCGGCTACTACAGCCTTTTCTTGCATTCATTCTTGTGGCAGTGACAATGCAGACATTGCGTTTCATATTCTCCAATCTTTCTACCAACCTGCCTATTCTTTCTTGTTCTGATAAATCCAAAGCTTCAGCTCTTTGGATCACCTGAGATATTGAAAATACATCGAAATGGTAACATAGTCCATTAATACTAAGATAATAAATGAAAGCGACAGAATGCTGATAAGTAAATTAATGGATTTTGGCATCGAATTTCTAAGGTAATATTCGTAAACAAAATTTATATGTAATAAATGATAATCAATGTTTTGGTGATACAAAACAGTTTGTATCGATTAAAAAATGTTTACCTGTATAATTGCGCGTTGTTCTTCCTCAGTAAGCACAAATGATTGTGGACATCTGTTTGTGCCACTTGAAGAAGAATTAGAGTAAGCGCCCCACTTTGAATCCAGAGAACCAGTTTTAACAGACCACCCTGTTCGCAATCTAACGATATTTTATTAAATATATTTAATTTCGTAAAAATATATGTGTTAACCCTTTGCACTCCAAATTATATTTCCAATACTTCTCTAGTATTTTAAAGAATTTATCTGAAATCGAGTGTGGCTCGACATAGGAGCTCTTGTGATCAAAACTGATGTCGAGTCACACTCTATAAAGGAGTGCAAAGGGTTAAAATTTATCAAATTGTTAGAATATTAAAAATCTCAATTTCTCACTTTGCTCTTAATGCCAAGTGTCTATCATTTGGGCAGACCCATCTGTTACCTCTGCCTGCATCTTTTACTGTGATATCCATTGTTTAATTTAATAGAACTTTGAGACTATAATATAATACACATTAGCCTGTAAAAAATAAAAATATATAAGCAACAAAATTACTTTTGAGATAATAAAATATACATTCCTTGTAACAAATAATTAAACAATTTTATAATCCTACTATTTTAGTATAATTCTACTATACAACTATATAAATTATTTTTATACATTATTATTTTGTAACAAATTTCTATTTCGCATTCTATATTAATTATAATTGAACTCAAGCAAATTTATGTTTTACTTGTTATTTTATATTATAAATATTACTCAACTAGTTTATACTAATATAAACTACAGAATCAACAATCTGTACATACCTATATATGTACTTGTATTAAAATGCACTTTTATTCTACCCATTCTGTCTAACAGAATAAATATATAATACATAATGGATAACACGAAAGACTTGTAGGAGTATTTTCTTTTCTGTGTGTGTTGGAATTCCTAACATCTATGGGTAGAAATATGTATGTCATTCGGGTTTTAGCATTCCGCAAATACTGTTGAACGGGAGAAACCCTTAGAGCTTAGTAACGCCATTCCAAAAATTCTAACGAACTTCAATTGACAAGACAAGATTTAGACGCATATCTTAAATTTCGATATATTTGTCTTCATGTTTTGTTAAGGCATCTTGTATAAAAGTGCCATGTAAACATGTGACATTCTTATCTTCTATATTATATGTGATATTTTTGTACCAGTATAAAACGGGAAAAAATAGGGCGTATAATAGAATAAATATGTATGTCAACCTATTTTAATAAATATATTTTATACGGAACTATCGCAATCACTCAAGTAATTATTTTGTATGTTTTTCAATCAATAATTTGACTATTAGACATGAGGAATTAAATTCTGATAAAACTGATATTGCGAATATACATAATTCTCTTAAAGATAGAATAATTTAATATGAATAAAATTTGTTATACAAAATCAGGAAATATTATAATATAATCGAAGAAAAGTAATACTGCGATGGGCTGAGTTTAAGTTAACGAAGAAAATTAAATTTTACGAGGAAATTGAATTTCGAATTTCATTATGTACTTCTATGCATGCGAATCGTGAAAATTGATTTATTCTTCTAGAATAAATATAGCTTCCAATTATACACGTATACCATTTAAATAACAAACTAAGTAATGAAGTTTGTTAATACCGACCAAGAAGGTAAAGTTTAAAACAACAAATTTCGCTTAAGGACGCGCAACAAGTATTAGCTATACGTGCTTTCTGTATTATTTAAGTAGCAAGAGGGAGACTATATTTGTACCTAAATCGATATTTCAATGGTTCACACTTGTAGCGACTCTTACTTTCTTAGTATCTACACGGGTATGATACGTGCAATGTTGAAAATGAAAAGCTATTTAAATTCAAAGTGTTGCCATATATACTAAAATTAAACGGATAAACAAACTAGAAATGTATAAACCTATTATTGTCATTATAATTAATATTATTATTTTTATTATTATTAATATCATTATTAGAACGTTACTTTCCCGCAATAAAAAGTTAAACATATGCATGTATTAAGAAAATGATAAGAAAGAAAAAACGTCGTATTCGTTAATAATACCGTATAGTGTAATAAAATCGGTTACTATTACATTATTTTGTATAGCCATACATCCATCGGGAATAAAAACACGAAAAGTAGAACAGGGGGGAGAGCTTTCTGACGCGTGGCAATCGTATCGTGACTGAAAAAAATGAGCGCGAAAGTCCTACGTTGAGGGCGATCAATCGATGCTCGTGACGCGTGCCATGCCCGCAGGTTGCATTGTTACCATTCCAATTATTCTTTCATC
Organism: Nomada fucata; assembly: GCA_948146005.1. NCBI lineage: Eukaryota > Metazoa > Arthropoda > Insecta > Hymenoptera > Apidae > Nomada > Nomada fucata. The sequence continues at coordinate 16,279,211 of OX411275.1, forward strand.
TCTAAGCGAAAAAATACACGCACACAAATACTCAAAATAAATACGACAAATTGTATATCATTTTAATTTAGTATTAACACAAACGCATGTAGTATTAAATGTTTCGATATGGAAGACTTTTATGCGATAAAATTGGAATTGAATTTTTGATTGTTCAAATGTAAATGCAGAGATAAGACCGTTGAAATTAGAAATTAAGAACATCTGTTCTTACTTATACGCTCGAAACCCGTACAATGTCTGAAATATAGGAGCGAAAGCACGCGTAACTTAAACATATGATACCCGAAATTATTAATGAATGCAACTCGTTTCTTGATCTATAGCACAAAGTTGTCGCAAATATTTGGAATTTTGTTCATGCAGTACAAGAAAATTATTTTAAATGGTGCGATTGTATACTTACATTGATATGTATAAGCGGGTAATATTTGATTTGGAAACCAACAGCCGCCACGGTTGAACATAATTATAGGTCAATGGACGATTTTTGAAAGGATTTTCAAAATTTGTATTGTAGAATAACGTTGATAATGCCGAGTTATTTTCCAGGATGTTATAGTTGCGCGGACAAACGTATAAGCACAGAGTTGTTCTTTCCACGGTATCAGCTAGCCGACAAGTGGGTGCTATTATCGCTGAAACTGGCCTACGGCTCTGCTTCGCTTTCGATACAGGCGCAGAAGGGTGCGAGTCATGCGTGCGATTCACAGGGATGTACCTAACAATATGTTTATCGACAATGCCGTCCCTACTAAATTAACTAAGATAACCGGAAATGAAATGGCATGTATACTATCTCCTTGATGTCGTCCTCTCATTGAGTTAGCCTGCCTTATTTTTGCAAAGGCAGCCGCTTTCATGATTAAACATAAATAAATATGAAATGAAATGCTATTTATATGCATGAAATTGTAGTAATTCAATTTGTAAAGATATTTACAATTATTATTAACATTATGTACAACTTGCTTTTAAATTGTCTTCCGTTTTACAAATAAAATAGAATAAAGTCTTAGCCTGCAGGTTATATAGAAATGTGTACGTTTTAATCTGTTAATTTGTAATAAAACGTAAGATATAAATAATGAGAATAAATTTAGATAATAATAATAGTCTCTTAGCCGGTTTTTTTTTATACATCTTTAGATACGGAAGTTGTGTTTCGGTAATATATTTCAATTCCATATTTCATAAGAATTCCATAAAATTTAGATTCGCACGTATTATGGTTCCGTCTTATACGTATACATAAAATGATTTCAAGTTCATACTAATTTCTTTATTTCATTTCAAACTAAAAAATTAAAGAATGGCACCGTTTTTCAGCATTTAAAGAAAACTGAATATGTATTCATAGTTTCTTAAGATCTATTTTAATTAAATGCCAATAATCGTGGATAAATCGGAAATAACGCGTTGCAGCGAACAAGTGTCCTTGTTCTACATTGCAATTATTGACGTGTTGCATTTTGCAGCTGCCGACGTTATATGAAACTTACGTAAATCTTGGAAATCAAATATATTTAACTTCATCAGATTTTTCAAATTTTTATTTGGCAATGAAAATTGGGCATCTCAACCTATAAATCTTTATTGGAAGGTTTGTAGTTTACGCAAATATTTCCGTCATTTTTCTCAAACCGTATTTTTGAATATCATCCTACAGTTATGTATTTAAATGGAACAAATGTTATTCTATATAATTTTGAATTTCTTCCGAGTCCATAATTTATGCAATTTGTAGAATAGAATAGAATAAGCATAACATTTGCAATAACATGCTAATGTAGAATCTGCAGTAGAAACTTTATTTCTAACATGCAATTAATTTTTGTACAGCTAAATATAATATAACAAATAACAATCATCGACATTAAAACATTTAACAAATTAACAAAAAGTATATATATTATATACATATACGCAAATATATGCGTATTTTTCATAATATTATGAAAGATACTTGTCAATATAATGTAGCATTTCAAAAGCAACTTCAACCATAATAAGAATAATAATCATCCATTCTAAACGAATGTGATGACGATCGCTCAAATGTGAAGACAAAATACCCACAAGCTCTACACAATGATTCAATTTTTCATTTATAACCTACAAAAAAAAGAATAAAATAGATTTATTGCATACTATATATTGTACAGTTAACCCACGACTGTTTTATAACTTACTCTTGTACGTTTTGCGATGTTAAAATACGAACAAATTTCTTGGTAAAGTCGTTCTAAATCATCTCTTTCCCAATAGAAGTCTGGAGTGTCTAATAAATCTGAACTTAAGTTAATGGAGTGCCGCAAAGCAAATAACTCCCCTTGCTTTTTTAATACCTCCTGCCGAGTCATTTTAAGCTTTCTGCCAGCCTTTAGGTCTTCAGTAACAAATTCAATTGAGTCTATATAATTATCCAGAGATGCTTCCCATACACCTAACTTTACAGACTGTGCCATCGCATTTGAGAATGTGTATTTATCTAAATTTGTTGCATTTGTGGCTAATATTATATTACCATTTTTTATATGACTACGTCTCCTGCAATACATTTATTACATTAATGACTAGTTAATAGAAATTGTTTTCATTGTGATTTTATGCAGCAAAATATAATAATTACAAACAGCTTAGAAAAGTTTTAAATTATTACCCATTTTCTGAATAACTATAAGACATCAGTTCGCTTTCAGATAGGACAATGTGGTTCAGGTAACGATGTTGTTCATATTTCCTTAAAAATTGTAATATGTTTTCACACTCGAGTTCAGAAATATTCCACATTACTATAGTACCTTCGCGGAAAAAAAAGATATCCCTTGCTTCACGTTCTATTTCGTATTTTGCCACTGCATGTATAACATCTGGTAACGCTGCAAAAATAATCTAAATAAAGCATAAAAAGCTCATGTACAGAAATATGTTGGAAAATTTGTTGATTAAGTCCAATACTATTTATCATTTTCATACAATTAGGAACAAGTTGGACTGATTACCAATTTATAAATGGAGAATATTAAAGATAATAAAGTGTTTAATGTATACTTACAACAGTAATGAAATGAATTGTATATTAGTATATTTTCAAAAATCATATAAAAATTACATTACACGTATAAAATGGCCTTGGAAATAACTATCTCGGTTTCATTTCATACATTACAAACATTTTTGAAGTACTAGAATTCTAATGTGTCCCTATATGTCAATTACTTGTACCCGTAATGAATTCAGAGACTTAATTATATGAATTTCAGTTATTTACTTCAGAACAATATATACAATAGTAAGACACCACAGAGACTATAATGGTTTCTTTAAAGTAATATCTACCAATAATGAAGTTAAGTATTAAAGGTATAATTGGAAAATGAAAATATAAATTATATTCTAAAATATTTCTTAAGGGGAACTACAGCAGTAATGCTATATTCTATCCAAACTTGAATAATATAAAATAAAAATAAAAAATATATTCAATCATATATATGAATATTCAAACTTTATATTTCATTCAAGGAAAAAAAGTTTAAAGTAATAAAATAATTCGTATATATAATTATATCTCACAACAGTCATTAATTTATATCATATAAACCAATTGAATTTGATCTTAAAACCATAACATTGAATCAGTTTTGCATTATTCCTTGACAATAATGTAAAAGTACATTCTGAAAGCAAAATATTAATATCTTTCAATCTATTAGATATGGACTGTCGCATGCACCCAATCCTGATGCAACACCACCCTCATTAGCAGTAGCTAACTTTGTCCGTAACATATGACCGCTTTGCTTGTTAACATATATATTATTTTCATCTGCAATTATAACACCAAATATTCCTAATTCAGAAACTAATTCTTGTAGTTCTGTGCTTGTATTATCCTCAGGCCTAATCATGTAACTTTTATGAATGGGTGGATGAATTTTGTTCATAAGAATCCAAGCTACTCGGTCTTGCTTATCTTTTACAGATTCCAGAAATTGTTTTATATCTAGTCCATATTTGTTATTGCAACCACCTTCTCGTTGAGGTTTTAGTACAAAACGATGTGGATTTTCAATTGCCATTTCTATAGCAGTATCTCCATGTTTATCAAAGTCTAATGCGTAAAGCTCTATATAAAATAATATAATACTTCATCAATTTCTGCTCTAATGGTCACTTATTATTAGCAAAAAATTTAAGGTTAAACAATATTCACTTACCAGTGAATATTTCTTTGATTTCTGTACATGTTTTCTCATTATTTAAAAATCTACTAATTACCCCTGGCTTTGCAAGGGCTTGCTGTACTTTTTTAGTGCCCGCTAAATGATACTGAATAGTAGGACACTTAATTGCTAACGATCTTTCTATTAATAATCTTACTTCCCATTCTTTTTGTGTGTGATACTGTCCAGGCTCATATCCACATCTATAATATACTACAGATACAATGTAATTGTCCACAATTAATTCCTTTTTGCTGCCCAATTTAGCAGTTGCTACTAATTGCGATAAATTTCTGCGAATGATTCTGATACTTGGATTCTGTTTTCTAATTTCAAATTCGTGAAAACGTTGGTCACATATATTGTATGTAACATCCTCAATAACGAATAAAATTATTCCTCTGTAAAAAATTGGACAAAAGATTTTTAATTAAATTTTGAATTCGATGCTTTCAATATATTTACATAAACTTGCAAATGACATTTGTCATGAACATACACTTTGTTCCCATATATCTTCCATGCTTCAACCATACTTGAACATATTGTTTGTAATGCATTATTTTTTGGAAGATTTTCTATTTCCTTACGGTAACCAAGTTCACGCAAAACAAATTTATGTAATTCTGTTGAAACAGGTCCTAGCCAACCAAAGCCAGAAGCAATTGTATTTATTTCAACTTGTTTCCAACAACAATAAGGTAGGCACTTGTGACTTGTGTTTTCTTGAAAACAGCATGTGTCCAACATTAAGTCTGAACGCAATATACCAAGAGATATTTTTTGCGCTGATCCTCCTTCGTTGTTTACAATGTTACATATATCAAATAATTCTTTTGTAAAATTGTCAACTTTTATTGTCTCCTCTAAAGTTTCTTTCAAAAAGTTATAATCCTGAGCTACTTTGTGTATAAGCACATTTAATATTGTTTGCATTTGGCAGGCATTATCAAATTCTTTTTTTGGAAACGGAGATGGTATCAAAATAAATGGTGCAAATTGTAAGACATCCTTATTAAAATCTTTTTTTGACAGCATACACATTCCATGCATAAGAGCCCAATCTTTTGCCTTCTCTATCAATTCTTCAACATCTCTTTTAGAAGATGGTATATGGAACATTAAATCCATAATTGTTCCTTTGGTGTAGATTCTTACAAAAAACCTTTTAAATCAATGATTTAAGGTAAGTTTTGTTGTTTAAAATAATTGCTTTATTTAAAATTATACGTTATAGTGTTTAAAGCATTTACAAACTTATTTATCTTATTTTACATTAATATTTGAAATCATCTTTATTTGAGTAAAAAAGAATTTGATTGTTGATTATATACAAATTGAAATCAAAGTGGCATTTGCAAGTTGAAGGTAAAATGAATATTAATATTCCAAATGTGCAAATTGTTGTCACTTTGATACAAAACAATAATTATATATCAATAATATACAACTAGTAAAAAATACAATAATAATTTGGGAAAAGCAAATTAACTATGCTATTAAATATGTAATTATGAAACAAGCTATAAAATATGTAAATAATAACATTTTCTTTTATCATTTAATGAATACATTGCATCGGATAATACATACAGGTATGTAAGAATATAATTGACGACACGCATAAAATAATAGTAATAGATATTTTAAAGTTATCGATATATAATTTGTCGGAATAGATCGAAATATCGTTGAAAAGTAATTTTCCTCACCACGTTTTAGAATTCAACCAAAACAACGATTGTGTATATTGATACTTCCACCTAACGTTTAAAATACAGCCGCGAATCAAGCAGCTACATCAAAAGCTTTTTACGTTATTAATGGAAAAATATACATTTCATTCAAAACACCCATCTACTTAACAAAAATATTTATTGCAATTTTAATTGGATTATTTTGAATTAAAGTAGATTTAAATTGGATATTATTTAATGTATTTGCAGCCTTTACGAGAGTCGCGGACTCTCGCAAAATATATATATGAAATTAATATCGAAAAGATATAAATGATTTATGTTAAGTTATATATATCCTTACACGTTCAGTTCATAATATTATCGAAAATTGTATGGTTGCCACTCAAGTACATGGTTGAATCGACACCTTCGTAAGTAAGGTTATGTAGATGCTTGGAAAATATTTATAAACTACGCTAACCATTTTTATTTATTGCTTTTATGACTCCTACTGTAATGTTAATATTTTGTTTTATTATTTAATTGTTTAATCTTTATAAACGCATAAGTAATAAACATATTATATAAATGATGATGTATTAAAAGTAATAAGAAATTTTTATTAGGAAAATTGCATATAGAAACTTCGTTTTTACAGGAAACTAATATAATAATAATAATAATAATAATATGCTTTAACACTGTAACTATAAATTTCTTGCTTTTTAAATAATTAATATTAGATCAATAATACTGATGTAGAAATAGGACAGAATAATAGTTCTATATCCCAATTTAATTTCCATTCAACCACTTTCATTTGTAACAACTGTCTAACATAAATATACCAAAACCTATTGTTAATTGTAATGCTGAAATAAAATATATTTTGTTGCAATCTCATATGAACTTATATATTTGTATACGATTTAATACATATATATAATGGAATGTACAATATTGGAATCTTTAAAAGAAAAAAAGGAAAAGGCCCTCCTCCGAAAAAATCTGTTTTTTACACTTGTTTCGAATTGCCAAAAATCTGTATTTTAAATTCCTTGTTTCTAAATTTCTTCTATACGAAACGAATACATGAAATGAATTAAGAAATCTATCTCTAAAAAAATATTACAAAATAATACCTAATACATTAGAATGTAACTTTTTTGTATTATAAAAACTTTTCCTTTTAATATATTTCATGTAGTATTACATTTTATGTGATAAAATGAAAGTATAATTATAGTTTATGAGCAGAAACAAAAAAACCTATATTGTACTACTATACATATTTCATTTATTGATTCTTATTATTAACAATATTACAATGTAGAAATTTATATGGAAGTTCAACGTTAAGGATAATTATTTTAAGATATTCTATTTCTTTAAAAAAAAGGAAGCCAAATGTTCAATAATATTCCTTTAGTACATAACATAAATTAGTATTTTCGTTTTTAAATCCTTATCTTAAAGGAACAAAAAAATGTCTTAAATACTTACAACTAGTTGACGTTGTTATAATACTAGGTGTATATAAGTTTTGCTGCATTAAGCCTTGCACTAAAGCTTCTAAATTATATTCCTCAGATGTTGCCCATGCTTTCACATTCCATGCCTACAAAGGATCAATATATTTTTGGCTAAAACATCATATTATTAGCAGTTTACAAAGAGGATATTATTATTATAAAAACTTAATTCTTTAATAAAATTTAGATGAATTTATACAAGCAACGATAGGAAATGTGCTTTGTAAATGTTTTTCACTTTTTTTATTAAATGTCATCATCCTTTAAATATCATATAATCATTTTCGCCAAAAATTAAAACATTTTATACTTCGCTAATTGAATTACTCACACTACTATTTTCTTCATCGGTAGATAATGATTTTCTCTTCTTAGGCCTTTTTTTCAATTGAACAGCGGAATAATTATTATCACATTTCTTTGTAACTGTTTTTAAATTGCTTTCGGCACATTCAAATTGCGTACTTGTACTGGAACTGTATAACGAGACGATTTGGTTTAATTGTAAATTCCATTTTGTCGTAACAGCACATCTCGCTAATATACGATTACATGACACTAAAGTGGTGCTAAGTTTTCGACAAACATCGAAATTTATGTTACTTCTGCATGTCAGTGCAATGCATCTTTGCATCGTGTAATTCATTTTAACGAAATATTCTACGTAACGAGTTTGTTTATTATGTACGTAGTAAATGTGATGTTGTTAAACGTTTAATGAATAATTTCTTGTTACATTTAGACTAAATACAAACACAGTTTTGCAATGACAAAATTGATAATCTTCGCGTTACGAGTGAACATTCCCGGTCTCGTTCACAATTCACAACGTGGGCAGGTGTGTGCATATAGATAGTAGATATGTATGCATTCCTTTTATACATGAAGATTATAGGACATGAAAGTTGACACGAGGAACTTATACTTTATGCTTATATAGATTCATGTGAGTATCAAAAACAAACAATGTTAAATGAATCAACATTTACTATACTTAATAATATATTAGATACTATTATTGTAATTGCGCCTTTGTAATCTATGAAAATTTATAATGTTCGATTTACATGTAACACTAATCATCATTGTAATTGAAACTATTCACATTGCGCTATTTGAATATTTAGACATTAGAATGATTTGAAATAATTACGTTACATAATATTATATAAAATAATACAACATTCTACGATTAAGAGATTAGTTCTCTGCTGATTTATTCCATTAGTTCTTCCATTAATATTACGGTATATTTTGTAATAAAACTAAGGGAAATAAAACTAAGGGAAAAAATGCTATAATTAAGGTTGTTTTTATGAATTAAAAGATCTGTAGATATAATAATGTATTGAGATTTTGTTTAAAATTTTATTTGGTAACTCTTGCTATGGAAACGCTCCTTAATTGGAAATGCGCATCTGAACAGAACATATAATCTTCATTGTTATGACATACTAAAAAACTACCGAAATGTCAAGAAGGCACTATCATGCATTTTCGGTCCAGTGCCACATAATCTAAACTAAAAAATTGTATTTTGTTTAATAGTATTCTACCAGAAAGTATGGAACTTACGCGAAATTTTATTACTTGCAAACTCAGATGCTACTTTCTTAAAGCGCCGAAAAAAATTTGTTTGTATCACGTAAGGCACATCAGGTAATGTAAACTGCATGATAAATTTAATTCAGGGCTGAATTAAAGTAAAATATAAAATATATTTCTTATTGTGTGAAACTATTAAGTCCTTTAAATAATATTTAATAACATTTCCTTTTCGATGTCACTTAAAAATTTGTTTGGTAATTTTAAATTTTCGTCTGTGTAATCAAATAGTCCATGGAAAATACATATACAAATAGCTTGTTCAGTAATTTACTATGAAACAATTTATTTATTTCCCTTAAACATAATATGCCTTAGAAATAAGAAAATAATCAGTTACACATTACGAGTTATGCATTGTACCAGATACTGTTATGTAAATTATGTGAAATATGCCCTAGATTGGCGGAAGTTGGAAAATTGGAAACACCAAAATTACAAGGGAAGTACGAAACTGGTCAATTAATTCTACATAGAGTATTCGGTTACCGTGGTGTAATATTGTTTCCATGGACGGCTAGAGTTTACGATAGAGATATTTCAAGTAAAAGAGGAGAGTAAGTCTATATAATTTAATGGTTTAATCAAACAATTATAAATTAATGAACAGGATGCACAGAAATATCATTTGATTGTAGCAGCACAAATGATCCTTATAATAGTGTCGGAAAAGAAGTAAAAGGTAGAACACATACATTTTATCAGGTATTAATTGACCAAAGAGATTACCCTTACATAGTAAGTACAAGTATACCTGATATATAGGTAAAAATGTATTCTGCAAGTTCATTTAATGTATTTATTTATACACAGCGTGCTCATGCAGAAGCTGTGACATTTCTGAGTAATCACGAATGGAGTAGTGGTATATATAGAGTACCAGGATTAGATTATGTTGCTCATGAAGATGTTTTACCATATACTACAAACGAGGATACTGCACTACAACACGAACTGTTCAACAAATTTTTAGCTTATAATCCAAATCGTGATCCATGTTTCATTGCTCAAGAAACTCTTAAGAAATGGCAAGAAAAGAATTATGCATTATTAGAACTGTCAGATGTACATAAAGAAACTACTGAGAATGTTCGTGTAACTGTTATTCCATTTTATATGGGTTATAAGGAAAGTCAAGCTGCACACTGGGTAGGCGTTATAAAATAAAAATAAGTGTACTATAAATATATGGAATAGATATAATTCTACATTGATCGAATAAAACATACAGTGGTGCTATTGTATCCGTCTGGAAAATTTGGGTGGTTTGACTGTGCAATTGCGCGAGAGACACTGGAGGATATTTAGTCTTTCTGGCACATTGGAGACTGTTAGAGGAAGGGGTGTAGTTGGACAAGAACCTGTGTTATCAAAAATGGTTCCTGCTTTCCAATATAGTAGTAATGTGAGCTTGCAAGCTGCTAGTGGCCATATGTGGTAAGTGTTTCATTGCAATTCAGTTTTAAAAATTTATTTTTATTAATACAACATTGAAAGAAGGTTGACATTTTGGAGCTTATGCATACATTTTTTTACTATTATTTAATTACAATACTACTACGTTTTGTTGTAATATCGTAGTATTATTTTAGGGGCACATTCAGAATGGAAAGGGAAGATGGATATGCATTCGATTGTAGAATACCACCTTTTTCTTTGGAATCAAAAGTAGAAGAGCCACCTACACCAAACATTAGTTCTTAATCTGACTGTGTAAAATGTGTGAAGCGATTGTAATTATTTGGATACTCTAAAAATTGATCAAGGATTAAACTTACTATACATATGACCATTAATTACATAGTAATTATTATATTGATTGTAATATTTGATTATAAATATTATGAGTAGAATTTAAGCTGTGTAGTTTTTTATATATAGTAAATTGAAAGCATATTATTTTCATACTATTTTTATGTTTCAACATTAATTCATCGATTATAAGCGAATAAACTATAATTATATAAAAATATTTCTTTGTTGTCCTGAAACTAGTCTAAAATGGAAAAGACAAATAATTTGATTGTACCGGTAAGCGAGAGAACAAGAGGCCCAAGAATTATTTACTATTTGAAAAAGAAGCGATTAACTACAAGCAAGCCTCGAAATTCAAAATTTCGAACAGTCTGCAACTACAAGTCGACTCTCAAAACCGAAAATTTGAAAAAATGGGCCCCCAATTACATAATTTCGAAAGATGAGAACTGTGTGATGCACATCTAAAGTGAGGATATGTTGGTCATAAACTCCGTTCAGTACTGCAACCATAAATCGACTGAACGGTTGCTCTGGTCACCGTTTTTGCATAGGACGACCTGGTGCGCTTGAATGATGCGATGCAGTGGAGCGACTGCACTGACGCGAAAGTACTAATTAAAGTTGTACCGTTGAAACTTTCCATTATTCACCGATACTTTCTGGTAGACATTACTGTTAAATAATTTTAGAGAAGTTTTCTCTAATTTGCTAGTCCACCTTAGTAAATTAAATATTTTCATAAATGTTCTAGTGAAAACAAATTTCGAATGCAAATTTTAAGATTTTGAATGGCCTCTATGGTAATAAACCTGTTTTAATCGGTGCAATTTTAATTTCAGCGGTAAATATCCAATCGATTATGACAAAATTAAGTATGAAGTTTGTAAAACCCCCGTAAATACGTAAGTATGTAAGTTTTAGTCACAGATGCTTCAAGTAGAAGCGCAGCGTGTGCAAAGGATGATCGGTAGGGGAAGCAAGTGTATAGTTACTAGGACGCAAATTTACCAAATTTTTAATTACACCGATGCTATCGTAAATATTGTTACATTACTATATGCGGGCGAGTAAGATAAAATAAAGAATTGTAACATTTCTTCGTGAATGACGACAAATTTTGTTTTTTCTCCGATTAATAAATAGTAATTCACTTTTTGATTGGTTTATAATGTAACTTTGTAGTTATTTAATCTGAATATCTGCTCAAATATCTTTATTTGTTTTCCGGATTGCGAACTAATGTGCGATGTAGATAGTATTATCATTCCTGTTCCGTCTATCAAATGAGCGGAATACACGCAATAAATGTGGTATGCCCTCGCGATTTCTAAACTTCGCATAGTACTTGGTGGAAACTCAAATTCGTTGCAGCTGGAACAAGACGAATCTACCCGTCACGATGGTTGCCTGTAAGTTGCGTTTTTTATTTACGTTTACATTTTCATTTTTCGTATATTTTCCAATACAGTATTTCTACAATGCTAATATAAAGAAATTAAACATTTCCACTGTGGAAATTTAACTCTATTAAAGGTTTTGTTCTGCCACTCCCCGTTCTTACTATCTGGTTTTATGTTGATACTTACTATCAGTAAGATATTTATACATATACCCGAAAAAAGTTTGATTTAACTAATTTGTGACAACGTCTTAATTGTTTAGAAAAAGGAATTGCCCCCTGATAACCTTTCTGAGAAACAGTTATAACTTATTCAGAATGATGTATAATTCGATGAAACTAAAGCATATTGACGACCGGATATTTTTGCGTATATTTCGCATGTTAAATTGGGAATACTCTCTAACACATTTCACTCGAAACATATCTAATGTACTCAGATATCTATGTATGTTCGTTAGGACTTAGCAGTTACAGATTGCTGTTGACATGACATTTGGAAATTTAATATTGTAATAATAATACAAATTATTAAATACATTTAATATCATATTACTTACATTTATATGTTTTATTTAAAACACATATGTTAATTGGAAATTGTTAATTAAATAATATTGAAGTTGAACCAAGTTTTTAGTATATTCTTAGAGTATTACTTAAACCAAGTATAAATCACATATACATATTTATGCATATATGCACATGACTATGAAATATTTCGATAAAAATGGAGATCAGTTAATATTAATTGTTTTTCTTTACTAATAAAGATGCAGTAATATTAATTCATTATTTAACTCTGCTTCCATATTTAGTTGCATAGTTCCTAGAATATCCACTTTTTTTGTCGGATAAAAATTAGAATAAATTGTCCCTTACATATTTTAAGAAACTTTATTACCTACCACATACAAACAAAAATGTTAAAATGAAGGTTATAGAAATGAAGTAAAACACACTTTTTCTGTAAATGAAAAGCATTACATTTTTGTTTAAGCAGCAGGAGTTTTGACAACAGAAGTTTTGGACCAACTACATACAAAGTTTTACGAGGACAAACGTAATAGTTTGTCACAAAATGTGTGCACAAGAATTAATCCGCTGGAAGCTTGTATTTCTCGAAAGGTTTTGCAAGAGTCGCAGCATTTATTTACTCACAAGATCGCAACAGAGGGAAAACCTATAACAAATCAGAAGAATTCTGGCCGATGTTGGATATTTTCAACATTAAACGTTATAAGAACTGCTGTTATGAAGCAATATAATCTAGATGAGTTTGAGTTTAGTCAAGCTTATCTTTTTTTTTGGGATAAGGTTAATATATGTTAATGTTCAACATTTCTTGTGGCAAGCACATGCGATATATACTTACAGATGTATTAATTAATGCGTAGGTCGAACGATGCAATTACTTTCTACATAATATCGTGAAAACAGCTAAAAGGAATGAACCAGTCGAAGGTCGCCTGGTGTCATTTTTATTACACGACCCAATATGTGATGGAGGACAGTGGGATATGATAGTTAATCTTATAAATAGACACGGTCTTGTTCCCAAAGTCTGTTTTCCAGAATCTTATAGCTGTGAATCTAGTTCACGTATGAATACCATTTTGAAAAGTAAATTGAGAGAATATTCTAAAATTTTAAGAGATTTGGTATCTATTGGCACAACAGAAGAAGAATTAGAATCACAGATTCTAGACCAGATGGTTGTTATCTATCGAATAATTGGTATTTGCTTAGGCATACCTTCGATAACAATCACTTGGGAATATTATGATAAGTCGAAGAATTATAATTGTGTCGGTCCTATTACGCCATTAGAATTTTATGAAAAATATGTGAAACCTTACTACAATGTAGATGATAAAATATGCTTAGTGACCGATCCAAGACCATCTAATCCATATGGAAAGCTTTATACCATAGATTGTTTAGGGAATGTTATAGGTGGGAGACCTACTCTATATAATAATCAACCACCTGAATTATTAATGAAATTATGTGCAGAAAGTATAAAACAAAACGAACCTGTATGGTTTGGATGTGATGTAAACAAACGATTAATAGTTAAACAAGGTATACAAGATATGCGGGCATATGATTTTGAATTAATGTTTGGAACTAATATTCAAGTGAAGCTTACAAAAGCAGATAGATTACTTTATGGTGATTCCATGATGGTCCATGCAATGGCACTCACAGCTGTTTCAATTGATGTAAGTTGATGAACTTAAGAATACAACTGTGTTCAGACGTATTGATTACTTTCTACATTGTGTTTTACAATATAAGCAATGATATACAGTATAGGTACATAAAGCATATTATAATTTATTTCTTTTTTCAGAACGATGGTAAAATTAAACAGTTCCGAGTAGAAAACTCGTGGGGCGATGATCATGGGCAAAAAGGATATCTATTATTAACAGCTGAATGGTTTTCCGAATTTGTTTTCGAAGCAGTTATTGATAAGAAATTATTACCTGCGGATGTTTTGGACGTATTTAAACAAGAACCTATTACCTTACCTGCATGGGATCCAATGGGTACTCTTGCTCATTGATAGTAATGTAAGCTTTAACACTTCAAGATGAAATTTTTTTAGTTAACAAAAAAGTGTATAAAACATTAAAAATGGAACAGCAAATAAAATTTTATGCACACTGGTACAGCAAAGTACAACAAATTAAGACTTTAACACTTTTATAGTTCATTATCAACAGTTAAGAAATAATTCTAGAAAATTTAATTACAACATTTAAATTACCTAATACCCTGTTCGGTATAAAATAACGTATATTGCAGTAATTAATAAAATGTATATTAACATAGTTTCTAAAATTTCATGTGCTCATATGTGTAATCAAGTTTTTAATTTATCGTTTCCACCCTGATATTTGATTCTTAATAATTAATTTTGTTTTAATTTTTTCCTGTAATGCTACATATTTCATTTAAGGCTATTTGTATTATTTATAATACATAAGTTAAATATATGTTACATATGCAAAGAAACAAAACAAATTATTCTTTAAAAAATTGTCGGAATATATCCAAAATAGAATTTGGGTCATCATTTATTATCGTATTTATATCCTAAGTACATAGTTGCAAACTGAGAAAACATAATAATTGTGTATGAAGATTAATAAATATGTTAGAAATGTGAATCTTTAATTTAACAATCAACAGATTTTTTTGTTAACACTTATTTAGAAATTACAAAAGAATACATCTTTGGGAGCAATATTATTTATTTTCAAGTATAAATAACTAATTAAATTAACTAAATTCTGAATTTTTATACAACTAGTTCTAAATAGTTTTATGTCGTTCTTTTTGCAATTTGTAACAATACGTGAGTTTAGCCCATACACCAAGACACATGTTTTGCAAACGAATGTCGTTTTGCTTGATAGAAAATTTATAAATGCTTCGTATCATTCTCTTTGATATTCTTAATTGACCTCTCTGAATTAAGCTTAAAGCAGTATAGAGTTTGCAACGTGCCACCAAAAGGGGATCTCCAAGGCGGAGTGCCAATTGAAATTGCCTCATAGATATTTTACCTGCCATTTCAGCCTGTATAAAAAAAGACCAAATTTGTATATACATGGGATAAGAAATCGTGATGTTGTTCTAGATAATTCAGAAATGCATAAAATAAATAAATCGAATTTATAATTCCTGGATGAATGTATGAAGTATAGCTTACACAATATTGAAATTCTTCTCCTAAAGCAGAAAATGCTCCGCCTAAAGTAGATAACCACGACATAGCATGATCAACTTCTCTCCTTTCTGTTGCCATTTGTGTTATTCTTTCATTCCTACAATTGTAGAATTATGTTTTAATACACATACCACAATTGTGTAATAAAGCAAAATTAATTATAATTTATTTATTTCTCTTACCATTTGTAATCTAGGAATTGCTTTTTTGGTCTTCGTAATTTAATTAAGATCATATCAATGCTTGCATTTTCCGATAATTTATGTAAAAAGTGTAGTAACAATTTTTTATGAGCAGCTTTACGGTAAGTTTCTGATCTCATTAATGTTGTAACATATATAGATACAACATATGCATTACATCCCGTTTTGTTTAAGCAAATTTGATTTACTCTTGTCACAACATTATCATTCGATGTTGTATTATTTGCTTGATCCCTAGTTTTAGTTTCTTTCACTTTCTGTTCATATCTAATTACCGAATATGGTGTAACGATAATGCTGTCAAAAATTGTAGTGCCCCTATGTATGATCAATTTGATTGGATTGGTCATTCTCGTTTAATTTCGTAAATTAAGCGACCTTAATATCGTACAATGTTGTTTCGCTATATGCAAAGACATTACTATACAACGATGTAAATAATACATATTAAAAATTGTTATACAAATACTGTCTCGATAGTAGTCGTCGAGAATTCTTGTTACTTATCTTAAAAATAATTATTGGTCAAAATGTGTACACAATAGAAAACGATGTTCTGTAATTTATACGTTTAAGTAAACAGTACAATGCTTAACATTCTCCAGATATTCTGTACTTTCTTGTTTAGGGCGTAAACTTTTCAGTTGACGAAAGTGAGGTTATATGTTTAATTGACTATACCCATGGTACATAAAGATACGCATCAAAGATGGTAGGGATGATAACATGATACGTACTATACTCATAGAAATTATGTGCTAAAGAAACGGAAGAATTGCTTTTATAGTATTAAAGCGTATAAAACCACATGCTAATATAAATTTACATTCATTTCAACAAATAAGTAATATTTTTAGAATATATATTAAAGGTAGTAATCATAAAAAGTATAATTACTCCATTCTTGTTATTTGCAATGTTATCACAAACTTTTAATGTTTCAGTTGGTAAATAACATATAACTGTAACGTTAGTGTTCATTGGAAAATACAACTAAAATATGCAAAAATTACTTTTGTCTTATTTTTGAAGTAATAATAAATTAACCTATAGCTGGTTTTGCATGAAAACTAAACGATTGAAATATATTTTGTATGGCAAGTAAAAGTATAATATGAATATAACAAACGCGATACCAAGAATAAAGTTCTCTTCTATATAAAGTATGTGACTGAACAATTTAATGAAGTAAAAACAAATTTTATATTAGGAAATTGTTGTTTTATACAGTATATTTTACTTTAAATTTTAATCATTTTGAATGAAGTAATCTTATTGGGCATTGTATGAAGATTGTTCATGATGCATTAGGCAGTTTTGAAGATCACGAAAAATATGAGTTTAATAGCATAAAATATTAACGAAATATAGAATCACCGATATATAATTAAATATTCTTATGTGATATGCGATTAATTCGTTAGTAACATTAGAAATAAATTATGAACTTTAAAATATCATGCTTCTATTAGTGACAATTATATGATTTAAATAAATAACAGAATATCGTATATTCATTTCATATATTAAATTTGTGGATAAATTCTTTAATTATACTGTCACAGATCGTACATTTATCAATCAACAATAGTTATTTTATATTTTATTGCTTATATCTTTATTATTTTTTATATTAAAAAAAATCGGTAAAATGTATTTGTTCGTGAATTAATATAATTGCAATTTGCATTTTGGCGCGTGGCAGTTATGCAAATGTCAATTATCGATTAAGAACATGGAAATACGATTGAAACATATTTTCACAGTATTTTTTCATCAGCATACATAATAAAAATATTTCATTGATAAATGGCAAGCTGAACAAAATATTTGTTTATGTTTCAGAACATTTTACCAAATATTCACATTCACGCAAGTAAGTTTTTATGTAATATACAACTTTTAAGAACGTCTGAAATTATAATTAATTTAAAACGAACAAGATATGATACTACTTGTACAATGCAATTTCATAAGTCTAATTTATGATTTAAATAATTGTTTACTAGGTGATCAATTTAATAAAAATTATATTATACAGTTCGGGGTAATGTAGACGATGTTTTGCGCCACTGTGCGCGTTATACCACTGCGCAGATATTGGCATTTCCCAAAATTCAACCGACCAGTCACACTCTACTATCTGAACACACCTCTATGATACACCAATCAGAGGACTGGTATCTTTCGTTACGAAGTAGTAATTGGGGCAACATATACAATTGAAATTTATTCAGCCGCGTTATATTTACAAAAAATTACGAGAGAATTCCCTTTAAAAATTTTGTACATGTTTTAACATTGCGCTCAAACAAAACTTTCGACTAGATTTCACGTTATAAAGACTGTGGTCGGAAGGTAAGCGCTTAGCTCGTACGTCGCTGGATGTCCTACGAGTACCCCACCTTATGATTCGGCCTAAGCTTTGACGCGATACATACCTCTATTGGTATTGGGGTCTCCGACGCGATCGTGGCAGGTTGGATTCACCCCGTTTGTCGCTAAGAAAATAGTTTTGCCTAATCGACATTTTACAGTGAACCATTCTGCTTGTTCGCTTTTTCAGTGAAACTTTAAAGAAAAATCACGCGCTACGCGGGTTTCCATTCATTTTCTAAATACGACGTTTTATTTCTGACATTTCTTACATTAAACACGCGACAATAAGGTATGGCGTTTTTGAGAACGGTGCCGCGTTGCAGTGCCGGTAAAAAGCTAAGGAAGTGTCTACCACTTCCTATCGGTTTTCTTGAGAACGTGACGAAGCCATCGGTACAGTTAGTGCAGGTGCACGAACGTGAATACACCGGCACTACTGCTGACGTGAAGCCGGCTCCACGACAGATTGATCCTTTGGATTTGAAGTTTAACGATCCGACTGCAGCATTTAAGAGTAAAACTACGAAAGAACTGATTCGTGCTTACATCGTTTATCAACTATGTTCGATCGAGTATATCGCCGAGAACAATATGACGGTAAGTTAATTGTATAATATTCCCTTGTGTTATATACGATGACGTTGCGTATGAATTACTGCTAATGTATTTATTACAAATGAATTATCCGTATGACGTAAAAAGCGAGGTGAGATAGCATGACATGTGCTTCGTCCTGCATTTCGGAGCGTACTTCCCCAGTGATACGGCTCCGGCCACATTAGGTTATTTCTAAAATCTCATCTTTCGATATATTTTTTGAAAATTGATTCGATCGATTTCAAGAAATTTATTAATGGAAAACATCAGAAAGGTATATTTTTTCCATATTTGTGATATTATCTTTGGATTTGGGAGAAACATAACGAAATATTCGATGTCCCATACATTTTAAATATCCACAGTTTTTTGTAACATGCAAGGTACATATCTCACGATCGTGTAAAGTTTATTATAGAATATGATTATAACGCTTCTTAATTGGGCTGCAATTATTGCGGAACGTGTATGATAAAACCAAACGTTACATTTTTTACTTTGCGTAAAACTGCCATTTAAATTCATTATTATAAATTATTCATTCCGAATTATTTGTCATAAGTAATACTATTTTGCTAAAATAAGATAAAGAATATTATGGCCGTATGGCCATTAATGGTAGCTAGAACGTCAAAAAAAGTAAATAATTGTTATTTTGTATCTATACATATAGTATTACATATACACCTTTAAAGATCAATTAATGAAATTATTGCGTTGCAACATTTCTATAGCAACGTCTAACACAGGTAATATACGAGTATAAGAATTTGCAACCTCGTGCAACTTTTGGATTAAAAATAACGGATCTGTCGAAAAAAAATGATGTCGGTAAAAGATTTGTTCGCTATTTTGTACTACTGGCAGGAAATTCTTTCCATAGTTTCTGCTTGTTCGGCACATAGTATGTATAAAGGTTAGAAGTATGCATACAGAATTATTAGTTACATTCTTCTTTCTGACACATATGTATAATATTTGCACAATATTTTATTGCCTCTATTTTTAAGAAGGATAAGGAAACAGTAATTTTAACATAATTGATAATAGTAATAGTGTGGGGAATCGTAGTCGATTTGTACGAGGTCCTGGCATGACGCGTTATTGATTTTTGTAATACATTGAATCGACCTAGCAATTTTGTCAGAAACTTATACCTAGTGGCGGTGTATTACGTAACTACCAAGGAATGGTTCGTCGAGCAGCGATCATACAAAATTTTTTTAACGTTCATCATTGGATAACTGCGGTACTCTGATGTATGCTTGCGAATTCTTTCTTCTAGTACGTTCTATTTGTAATTAAGTTTTTGCTGCTCGCGCATAGCAATCGAAACCGCTGCGCACAATTCATTTTTGCTCTGTTAAATATTTCATTTCATTTTTATTCAGTTTGTTATTAAAGGAACAATTGTTCATTTTGTTCAATTCTTCCACTTTCAGTTGAAGCTTCTAAATTCTGAGTTAACGTTCTTAATAACGCTCTTTATTGCCTAAGGATCTTTAGATTTGTAGCTGTTTTATTTGATTTGATTCAATACAACTTCTCCCATCAGTTTTCTTTTTCGTCGTTTTTTTCGTTGACTGCTATGTAACAACTAGTTCTTACAAATGGACACTACGATCACTATTATGTGATATCCAACACTTTTTACACTATTGTTATTAAAGTAGTATAAATTTAATTATGTTTCGAATCCGAATTGGTTTTATAAGTCCACACAATTTGCTATAGATCCTTCATCGTTGAAGAAATTTGTCAATAATATTGAATATCCAGTTTACATTTCTCCATCCTGTTTTGTTAAATATTGTATTTCAATATTTTCAAGAGCATGCATAGTATGTATTGAATTACTCGAATTACTCTAACGATTATTTTATCTCGATTAGTGCTTGTGCATTAACAAATGTGTACAAAATTTATAGCTCGCTAATTCTTTCAACCTGGCCATGTATTATGTATATCGATTTCAATTTACATCGGCTTCGTTCTGGTTTGAGTACAAGATTACATCTAAGTTCTGGTCTAAATATCGTTAAGAGGGTAGGATAGAAATATTCAAAATGAGCATGACTGATAATGTAATCACACTCACCAATATTATATTAAGCCAATGCAATCAATTAATTCATCAGCAATCAATTGATTAATTTAAAAAAAAAACTGCAAACCTTTTTATAGGTTTATAAGTGCATACCTTTTTATAATATTGCCATTAAAAAAGATTAAAGTTGGGCAATTTATTTTTAAAATATCATACGAATATGTAATTGAACCAAATCTATAAAAACAGATACATACCTATTATTTTTTCGTAGAGGAAATGCAATTTTGCTGTAAGTACGAGTAAAAGGCGAAGGAGCGTTTATTATACTTTACTATCTCAGTGGCAATTATTTATGCTTTTGAGAGAAAGTTAATTGCCTTTTTACGTTAACAGTTTCTCTTGGTTTTCGCTTCTCCTTCAGTACAAATTATGAGTTGACCGGAATTCCAGTTGTCAATATATTCGAGATTTTTATCAATAGTATTGTTATCAGAAATAATCGGATGCGAAATGTTACTCTGATTCGATGATTGCAGACTTGTTCATACAATAGTCGAATATGGGAATTAACAAAAAGTTAATTATACCGCGTGTTATATAGCATTTCCATGCTAGACAAATACATTAGACAGGTACACTAATTTTTTTAGTACCATCTGCACGTATATATTACCAAGTAATGGCAGTACATATGATATGTTAAATCTTATTTGCAACTCTAAAATTTTTAAACATTTTGAATACATTATCTGAATGAAAGTTTGCTAATATTCGTTCCATCTGTTGAACAAAGTAGAATGAGTTACGTATTTCTTGTTAGACGTGGGTACTATATAAATTACTAATAGTATGGTTTCATTATCACGTTGATTATACATATTACTGATACGTATAACGAAAATTGAATCGTTTGTAACTAATTATAGCCAGATTTTTGCGAGTGTATAAATAGAATGATGTGTATATACCTGGTGATTCACCTACCCTGAATCTATAAACCGTGCCACTCAGTATTGATTATTATTGATTTTTTAAGTGCGACATTACTCGTCGCCACTTCGCTTTAGTCCCTTTGTTAACGGTGCCAAGTATCGCTTTCTGCGATACAATCTTCAGCAGAATATTAATTGCCCTAATCTTTTGTCATTCATTATGGCAAAGAGGTCAAGTATGCAAGATATATTATATTGAATTTTTTCGGTGAATTTTTGCCAATGAAATGGTATTATTTTTTCAGTCAATTGTGAGGAAACTTTTTATCAAATGATTTTTAAGAAATTTTTTAAAATGGAGTAAATAGAGTATTGATTTAGAATACGTAGAAGATTTTATTATGTAGTTCATGGAATAAAAATTACTGTTATTGCTTCTTCTTTATTTGCTTATATTCACTGTGATAAGCATAGGCCACAATTTATTTGCAGATGATTCGTCTAATTTCCTCATGTATGCACATAGATAGTTCCCTTCTCCATTTTTTTTTTGTTAAATTATCTAGAACTGAAAACAACGTTTCATATCGGGAGACTTGATTCGAGATAGTATGTTAATTAAAAGTACCTTTTTAGTTTGCTCATCTTTAAAGTTTCTTATCTGTTCTTTAAATGCCCCCTGCGCGTTTCAAACACGTCGTACACTTAAACTTTACACAATAATACTTCTACGTTCAATCTGATATCGACACATACATCGAAAGATTATCTCATTAATTAATTGTACTCATGTAGGTAAGAAAGATTAAAATAATCCAAAGACTAGGAGACACCAAAAGTTTTGCGCCTGAGTTCTGGGTTTTCCGGAATTAAACGATAGGATTGAAGAGAGATACAAGACAATTAGAGTGCGATTATTACAGCTTATTTCATTTTTATTTAATCAACATGCACTATATCGAAAGACAGTTTCAAGTGTCCAGGTAATTAATCGCCCATAGCTACGTTAATCTGCAGAAGGCTGAAATGGTGGCGACACTTTTTATTTCCTGTGATGCAATATTTAAATGGGTTTATACCTTTTAAACGCACGTCCTTTATACACGGTGTACTATGACAAAAGTATATTACATAATTCAAATAGAATGCCGACAAATTGTTTGTTTCAAATACAATCACAACTGTTGTGATTATCGCTTTAATGTAAAGAAAGTTAATCCTAGTTGGGTCATGTTCGTCTAATTCTCGATTGTATAGGTGTTTTTCAAAAAGATAAATGGAACTACACCTTTTCGAAGATAATAAAAGTCTGCATTTTGGTTAGAGGAAATCATATAGAGATAGAGCATTTGTCGCAGAACTAATGTATAGTACTTGTTATATCTGGGTAAAAATTAATGTTCGTTCGATTGAGGAGGTATTATAGTTTTTAAACAAGTGGCGAATTAAATAATGAATCGAACATTAAATAGTTCAAAGATTTGGGAGAACTAGATATGTATGTAAATTCTAAGAATCTTACCTGGTCCTTTCTAATTCAGGGTTAAAGTATTTTTGGCACTTAACTGTTATGTCGAAATCAAATGAAATATGTTTTACTAAAACATGTTTCACACGTTAGAAATATTAGGACAGCAGAATGTTACCAGAGTAACTTTCCATTATAAGGAGAATGCAAATTATGGTATAAAAATAATACAACATCAGTCGTATTGCTGACACATGGATTTAATTGGCAAAATATTTATTAGCATATAATTATTGGGAATACATTTACTTGTTATAGATTGTGCAAGTTTCAGAATTAATCAGGTATGTTAAAACGATGTTATACGTGTCACGAGTCTCGAGCAAGGATTTCGCGAGACTGTTTTATTCCATTGAAATTCTCCTCTCTTTAGAGCAGATGTTGCGTTCATTGGTAGGAAAAATTTAGAGCCGGAAGTTTTGCTGAAGACGACCCCCACATGAAACAGCTTCGTGAGTTAATGATGGTGCCCTTGGAAATTTAGTCGAAGAAGAACCAGTTGTATCTATCGTTGTATCTATATGCGTGTGGTAAATTTTGCAAATTTAATACTTTCGGTAGAAGGAGTTCGAGAAATCCAGAAAATGGCTGTAGTTTTTCGTTTCATGCTGTAATATATTTTTAAATTATGAACACTGGATAGTTTAGATGTTATAGTACGTTTGAAAAAGTTAATCAAAAATTCGTTTTGCAGAAAAAATTTATATCAATGTACATTATTATTATGAATTATAACAGTATTATATTATTAATATTAACTCTCGGTTGGCTTAAAATTGTACTATTGAAATTGTTATACTGACCGATATAAAATTGACGATACAAACAAAAAATTAATTTCACTGTTAAGAACTCAATCCTAGTTGTTTATTCAGTATATTATTGTGTCACTTTTCAGTCGGAATATGAACTTTCATTAAATATAATTAATTAAATATAATTATTCATTTAGTGCGAAGTTAACAATTTCCATTCAGAAATTACAAACATTAATTCGAATTAATACTATTTTTTGGCCACATTCTGTAATGACAATATAGAATGACGATTGTAAGATGTAGGAGAAGGTGTTATTTTTTTCTATTGAATCATAAAAGCCTTTGATAGCGCGGAAAATTAACAGGTGCTGGGCCGAGGCGCGTTTAATACACTACTATAATCTATCTAGAGATACTGCATCTTGTGATTTCGATCTATTACTTTTAGGAGCTTCTTGAACGCTGCTCAGCGAGTATCATCGTAATCGTGTAACTCAGCAAACTTTATTTAGTGTTTAAATTGAAGGAATATTTGTATTTTAGAATTAATAAATTATATTGATATCTCAACCGATTATTATTCAATGAAAATATTGTATGCACAATACTGATTGTTTATTTTATTATTTGAAGCTATTGCACAATAATATATTTTATCCTTGGCCTTATATAACAGAAGATGATGTGTGTACTATAAATTCGATTTGTTGAGGTATCCAATGATTCTGAGATATAGTAAGTTGTTACAAGGAAAAACGGAATAAAACTGTTTTGCTGGTTTTGTTATTTGCCAAGCAAAATCAAGAAGTTCTGTAAGATCTAGAAGCACATAAAGTCCGAGATATTCAAGTGGACCCAATTCAAGTGGAGTATGTACATATCGACTAATTTTAACTGTTAATTTTCGCGAAAGTAATTTAATATTCTCATTCGCACAATAACGAACACCGCTGTTTGATTATATTTCAATGGTTTGGAACCGTATTTCAACAAAAATATAGAAAACCATTGACCGCTCAGATTAAATACATATACCAAAATACTGTAAGAGGGAAAAGAAAACGAAACCAATAGAAATAATCGTACTCGGAGGTCCAGTGTTAAATCTTGTTCAATAAAACGAAAAAGAAACCTTCTGTTCAATCTAGTACACGCGTAAAAACGTTTGGCTGAAACGCTTTGGCATTAGGTAGAAAGCATGAAATCGTGATAGGAAGAATAATTGGTTCACTGGTATATACGAGCACTTCGAGGTGTTCCTAGCCTAGCTGTAACCCTGAAGTGGCTGACTCAAAGCGAAATGTCACGCCTCGAGGCACATCGCTGCATAGACTTGCTTTCAGACAGTTGCCAGACGACGATACCGCACTGTTTCGAAATCTTTCCATAAACATCGTGTCTAAGTTCGTGTTGCACATACTGATCAGGTCGCGTGTTAGGCGCACGACTGCATTCGCTATGCGCCTTGCATAAATGCAATTAACGAACGCACACGTGGACGCGTTCCTTGCGAGATTCGGATGATTTTCTTTCTTGGACAACGTTGGTGCAGGGCGAATTTATCATTGAGTTCCATTTGTCGAACGTTCCTTCATTCCACGGGCTGCTTCGGCGAGTGTAAACGAAAATTGTCAATCATTTATTACTTCAGGGGTGGTTCTGGACGGAATATTATTAACTCTTTGACTGCGGTTGGCCCTAACGAGAGATTGTCAGCATTGTACAGCTAGATATTTGTATGATAGTTGGTGAGGGTAGCTGAGCGCGTAGCAAATATAATATGTTAATGCGTTTAATATTGTATCGGTTTAGTAAATCAATGAATATCTTGCAATGGGAAAACTTTACTGGACGTATATAGGCTGCTTGTATTATTAAATGGAAACATCGAGCTTTGAAACTAGATGATGATTTTTTACGAAATTTTGTTCTTTGGTAACGAACATTTTCTTCCAATATGAAAAATTCTTCTGCCAAACACATAAGTCGAATAAGTTAAAATTATATTGTTAGGTAAATTTCCGCCTATTCCTATTCTACTTCACGCTGTTTGCTGTTCGATCCACACTACTTGACTGCTCAATCTGCGCTGTTCTGCTCCTTCAATTACTCTGTTTCATGCTTTCATTCGTACATACATTCGTCACCAGTCATTCCCTCAAAGCTAACCGGCAATCTTAGAAAACAGGGACAGAATTTTGCAGGCTGTCGCTGCACGCCTGCAGACCATCCGTGTTCCCAGGTAGCTTGCTCATAAATACTCCCTACAGTCAACGTATATGTACATATGTAGTTAAATACTACGCACGCCCACAATAATATTTTATATGAACACGATTGAAATGGGAGTAGTTTGCTACCTTATTTTACCATAATTTTAGTTAGAATATGTAACAGTACTATCTTCAAGGTTGTCTGTTTTCTTTCTATTATTAACTGGACTGAACCGTTTTGCATTACAGGGTGTGGGGGGGGGGGGGGGGAAATTCTGTGCTGGTTCAGCAACATTAACTGGTGCATTTTTTGTTAAACGCTTCCGAGTCGACGCTTATGTTTCTTGACTCAAAGTTATCTGTTCTATAAAATTGGGAAAATTTAAAAGGTCGATTGTCATAGTCTTTCGGCCAGGCGGTTGACAATAAAAATAAAGAAATGACTCTTAAAATTTTATGCTCGTTACTATTTGTTTAAAAGTAGGAACAATTACTGATGCACTCTACAATCGAACAAATAATAAACGAATTCTAATTCCGATTCTGTATTTCATTATAATAAAATATGCAGAATATTATTCTGAATCTATTCGATTATGCCTTTACTTGTACAGCTGCGAGTGACCATTGTTTGGTTTGTATTTGACTAAGTACACAAGTGATAAAATTATTTGAGTAATTATCGCGCTGTACACTTCAGCCATTTATTCTCATCAACTTCTTATTAATAGTTCAAAAATATTCCATGCATTTGCCTCTATGCATTTACGATCCAATTTGTCAATTTACTGGACACCCTGTACATACACGTGAGCGTAAATGAATGGAAAAGAGAGCGAGAGAGAGACAGCGAGAAATGGGACCAATGTCTCTCACCGGATTGGACTGAAACTGAAACGACACGTGATAAGTAGTTTCAAGGTCGACTAGTTCGTTGGAACTTGCCGCGATTATGGCAGGGTCAACTTTGTGCTACAAGGAATCACTCATCATAAATCGTACTGGAGGCATTATATGGGGCACATTAGTAACGAACAATTGTTATCAGTTAATCACAAGTGAAATTGGCTCTTTTTTAACTTACGATTATATTTTCAATTTTCCAATCCAATTTCCAAGCCGTCGTAGTAACAACGGGGAAGCTCCAAATGTACACCTTTGAATGTACATATTACACCTATCGCGATCAAATTGTACATAAATCTATTTCTCTTGGGCAAATCATTACATTAAACAGAATTATTACGTTATTAAACTGTGCATCGATAATTTGTTTGTAACAAAATGCTGGGCGTTTAAAATGTTGCACACACTTCCTTGTGTATTTAATCTGGTTATTCGAAAAAATACAAGTTGTGCAAAGTAATGAAATTTAATGTGTTCGTTTGGTAATTTTTATTTATGCACACCGCACGATTCGCGCAATCACAAGAGAATGTAGTTTATCTTCTGGCAGTTTTTACGATCGTCTCTAATTGCTAATATCTGTCAAATAAATTACTTAGTTTAATTTTTGGTCTTCCCTTTTAAGATTTAGTCGTGTCATTCGATGTTGGGTATTGATTCACTTAATAATTGCATATATGATTCATCTAATAAGAAGTGGCATACTTTGTATAAGCTGTTCATATGGGCATTACCGTTTTTTTTAAGTGAAAAAACGTAAACGCGTTATCCAGATTGTCCTTGTTTGCGTCCGTTTTACTATGTGTATCTGCACTTAGATCGAAGAATCCGTATCAGTCTGATGAATGAGATTCGTTACTTACAAGTGTACAAGTTGTTGTATAATACCGGGATTAGCAGCCAAGCTTAACAAAATAAGATTCAGCATACTGTATGGATGATGTGTCTCATGTTTTTTTTAACGTACCATTGTATTGAAGCCAAATGGTACAGTATACTAACACCTGAGAATTTAAAATTTAAATAAACGTACCCATAAATAATATGGGCAATCTAAAAAAATTCCTATGCTGCATAATAATCTGTATCAAACAAGATTTAAATTCCTACTAAAATACTCGAGAAACTGATTGTGGCAAAAAAGGGCGAATAATTATTTTTAAACTTACATCTTTTATTTTGATTTACCTATACTTTATTAAAATTTACACAGAATTTGAGTGGTAAAAAAGTGAAATTGAAAAAAATATCTAGACTCAACTAAGGAAAGTTCTATAAAGCATTAAAAACTATAAATTATATTGCACGTATTATTTTCAACAAAATTATTTGTACAATTTGATGAAAATATTCCAGTACAAGTGATACAGTGTGACAAGTATGAATGTTCAGATAAAATTTCCTATAAATTCTGTTTCAACATTCAGATCTTTCGTTACTTCAAATGGCTAAAGAAAAATTTGAACTCAAATTTCCGTCTGTTTTCTTATGTATCTCATCATAAATCATGCGTATGTCATTAACATTACGTAAAAAACAGTTCAAATAAAATTAACGCGTAGCCAATGAACGATTGCCAGTTGTTCGTGTCAGTGTATCATCATTAAGAAACTCAAGACGTATGTGTTAAGTGCTCGTCAACTTTTGAGTACAGCAGACGTGTTCAACTCAACTTCACATCCTCCCGTTAACTGATCTCTGCAAATTGTTCATGAACTGAATGATTTTCATAAGTGTACTTACATAGACAGTTGGATTTTTGTGTGTTTATTTAGTTCATTTTGTCAATCACAGTGCGTTTATTGGAAAGTTTGTAACGCAGAATAATCCATAAAAAATAGAAAAATTGTGCAATTTCATAGCATAAAATCCAGTGCAAAATATTTGCTTTTTCGTGAAACCTCAAAAATTGTTGCGCTTAAAGAATTTCCATTTTTGTATTATCCAGTTCTTATTACTTTATACATTAATAAATGAAATTATCAACGTTGCAGAAAAAGGTCTTTGCAACAGATTTTATGTAGATATTGTTTATACAAAAATGTTTAGCGTGTGGTGATATCAATCATATGTACACGTCGTTGAGCAAAAAAGATAGGAACTAGAAAATAAGCACATAGTACATACATATACGTACCGATAGTTTGGTTTACTTTATCTGTGATGCAAGAATTAAATATGTGGTACCTTATGCGCTCCCATCACTCGCCACAATACGTGGTTAATAACTTACGTATTTTACATACATATTTACGTTTGTTGGAGGCTTTAGTGCTTATTACAAGCCATAAAACAAAGGACTATAATGTATGACTTCTCTTAACATCGTAAGCATCTTCAAATTAGAATGATTTCCCTGGACAATCGTGCTTATCTTTGTATGAGTACAAACGATCGACTATTTAACGATTACTGTCGGAATAATGTTTACTACGTTCCTCTATAATCTAAATCTAAGCAAAATATTACGACAGTTGTGGCTTGAAAAAGAATTCATTGTAATACTAAAGTTTTTATTTTATCCATATAACATTATACACGCAAAGTATAATTCTCACTATGCTCAGCCTCTTTTCATTATTAATAATAATGTAATTGCATGTAAAAAATAAAATGTGTAAGAATTTTTACGATGACACAGTAGCTTGATAACATATTCATATGCAATGTTTCAAGTAGCTTAGATTGAAGAGCCAATTATCGAAGGTGCAACTAAAATATGACACACGATAGTATGTTATAACTTATTCAACAAATAATTTGTTACATAAAATATTACATGAAAAGAGTATTTTCTTTGTAACACAACAAGTATATGTATATGTAACTGTATTATAAAGCGGAATTTGCTGAAGAAATCTGTTTTTTCATAGAATTCATGTTATTTTGTATTTGCTCTGATTTATACTTCGTTATACACTATTGCTAACAAATTTAGATATAAAGATCTTAAATATTTGACGCAAGTTATGTAAATATAATGAAGGTATCGATCCATGAGATGCACGACTACTTTTATCGATCATACGTACTGACGTCCCAACGTTATAGTGTACCAACAACTTTTATTATATGATTAACCTGGTCTTTCAACCATAAGGGCGAGTGAACCATAACAACGTCATGTCCGACGTATATTTCAGCAATACGTGCACGCACTTTAACGGGGACATTATCAATGTTTAATTGCTTTTAAACCACCTTCGTTTGCATTGAGTGCCGTCGTTTGAATTGCAATGCAGTTATCATCATTGAATTAGATCGTAAACTTAATTTAACCGTTTACGTGCAGAACATTCTGAGATCCTTACACGTTAAGCGAGCATAAGTGAACTGAAATAAATATATATCAGTGTTTTGGAAATACAACGTAGTACAGAATATCTTAACTCTTTGGCGGATTAGTATTAGTGTCTTAAACGATGCTACACGTGACGCGATTGTTGCAATTTATTTATACCTTTCTTTGTATAGATAATGTAGCAAATTTTATTTGTAAATTCACATATGTACACGCCGAGTGTACTCACATATTTCGGAACGCTACTGGTTAGAACATTTTTATTAAAATGTTTTACACAATTTTAGATCTCTGCTTAGATTTATTCACTTACGAATAAACACTGAATATATGCAGTTTATTGATGGCAGCAACTTCACCGATTTATATTCAATATTATTATTCATATACTTAGTTAATTATGCATGCGCTTAAAATAAATTCTTCTTTTCATTAGAGCCTCCATAGCTTAAAATATTAGCATCCGAGTGAAAGTGACATGCTCCCTTCTACTCTGGAAAGTTACTACATAGTTTGTAAGGTATAACTTTGGAAACTATGATCACAATAGTATTTACCTCGTTTTACTGTCGAGTTACAGAATGACGACGCGGTCAATATCATAAAAATATATTTTTATGATTTGAGGAAACGGTATATCAAAAAAAAAATAGTATGAATTAATTTTTTGTGCTGAACATCTGAACTGCTTCTCGTGTAAAATCAGAGGCATATATTTATTGCCAGATTGGCAAAAAAACAATTGAGTCTACCAATTTTATCTCTGGAGAATATTTCTAGTTCTAAAAATATATTTTTTAAATATCTCAAATGTCAATGACATCAAAAAAAGTAATATGTATTATTGCTTTTATACAAGACGCTTACCCAACTTATAAAAACATATTAAAACGAAATGTGCTAAGGAACGCATTCAAAGATATTATTATCATCCTAACAAAACTTTGAAATTGTTCGCAAAATTTCATTCCGAGGCAAGTATAACTTTATAATTATGAAAGTAACTTTACAATTATTTAAAAATAATGAAATTTTATAATGTCTGCACTCATCTTATAAAAATGCGTAAATTACAAACCAAATTTGCTCGCCCATTATTTCGCAGCATTAAGAAGGGAATATATGGATCTTCAAATAGTACACAATATGCATCCAGCGCACGCATGTTATCAAGGAAAATTGATTGTGAGACGTGAAAACCGCACGAACTTATTAGTGAATGGACTTGGACTGAAACGTTTCAATGAAATTAAATGTGCATTCATGCGGCTCCATCGAAAACGCTTATCAATGAGAAGCGGAACCTGGTTTCTAATTACTCACTATCATAAGTACAGGTTGCAATTTAAACACGGCGTTCACGGAACAGTTTTACTTGTCATTTTCTGGTGATATTCCGAGAACACAGGTCGAAGAACTCGAGGTAATAGATTGATACAACGTGTACAATTTGTTACAGACATATGGATAAAGCGGTATCTTTCGAACGAACGTGGAAAGTACATATATAGCCGTCCTTTTTTTTACATATTCGAATAGACTTGCAATCAAGGTGATAATGACGATATCAATCGGCAATCAAAGGCTTTAATCAACGGAATATTGAACAGAAAATTTCAGACATGTGGAATCGGATATTGAATGGGGGATTTGATATACTGAAAAAGTTGCAATTAGGCTTGTTTCGTTAGTTATATCGAGAAGGGATTGAAATATGTATATATATAATACAATAACAGAATTAATCGAATAATAGTAAATAATAATGAATGGATATAGTTATTGCATATAAAATATGTGCAACGTTGAGAATATTTATTGCATTACCCGAATATTTGCATAAAGTCCAAAATATTAATATTATTGTCTGTTGATTTGAACCGTAGTTCATTGTACTAATCTTTCTGGTAAATATAAATGCTACAATCTTTTTGAATTATGCAACAATTTAATACTATAGGAGTGTAAGAAAAAAAGCGTTTATTCAGATATAAACGTTTTAATAGAAAATAATGCAAGATAATATTGAACACAACTTATGCATGTCTGTTCCCGTTCGCATTTCGGATCAAATGTTGCTGCTTATTATGTCGTTTCATCGAAATTCAGTGTAATACATATAATTACATTAGTACCTATACAAGATTAACTCATAACATAAAACAATAATTAACTAATCAATTTATTTTGCCTATCGCTGTTAAATCAATTAACTATTTTCAGTGATATGTAATAATCCTTCGTTGAACATTTATACTCCAATTTATACAGTGACTTCTACAGGAAATGGACTAGAATTCAGTTAAATTTAATTACAAACTTTCATCAGAAAGTTTCTTAATATAAAACATTTTTCACCTCAATCAGTACTCCAATTAATTTCTACTTCTTTTACTATTGTTTATCATTGTTGATGAGGAGGCATAACATTTTAGGCAAGCGAAGAAAAGCATCAATTCAATATTCGTATTATTGGGTTTTACAGAGAATAAGACAGAAGGAAAATAGATTGAAACGTTTTTATTAATTGTGGAAGCAACGAAGTTATCGAAGGAATCAATGATAGGATTTGATTCTAAATCGTTCTCAGACTCGAATTCTATGACATAGGCTTCCAAATCAGTTCGACACATTTGACAAGTGTCTCTTGCGTTTAAAAATTTGATATCGATATAAATCTAAATTCTATATACATTTCATATGTATACAGGTGCACGAAATTCTTTTTATCATATCACGTGTTGCAGTTAAATATCAATTTAAAGGTTTATAGATATATGTTGTCTAACATTACGACCTGTTTTTCGAGAATATAGTGTAAATACAATGGAATGTAGATGAGGATTTGTGAAATTGTTTGCTGTTGAACTTTGGACTTCGGGTGTTGGATCGAGATACAATATTTAATCGATACTTCGGTGTTACGCTATTTATTAATTTTTTCTTCTGCCCAGTCTTATAAATTTTCTTCCCACTTCGGGAATTTAATCTCCCTTTCTTCTGCAATAAACTTCGACAAAAAGACCTTTAAATTTTAACTTTCCTCGTATTATTTCAGTATTAGTAATACATATAATGGTACAAAATTTGCTATCTATTTTGACAATCAAATGTGTAGATATTTTATAAATCAATCTCAAAATGAATTATTGCCTCCTGTGGCAGACGTAATTTAAATATTTATAAATTGGTTAATCACTAGTACTGATAATGATAACGAATGATACTGTATGATAAGGAATTATCGAATCATAGGAATCTGTGTAATACAAACTTGTTACTAAATCCTATAAAAACTTAACGTGAAAAATCAAAATCCTGGTAGACAAATGATGTAATGAAAGACATTATAGGATTTTAAATGAAGAATTCTATACACAATTGGTCCTAGATTGGTTCTCAGGGACAGACAGCTTAAATAAATCGACGACCCATGAAGAGAGAAGAAACAATTATAAGGATATTTTTCCCACTCGTTAAAATGTTAGACTCAAAATTGTTGCACCTTTCTTATAACCAGTTCCAGTATTAGACGTTGTTAACCCATCAAAACGCAGGGGCACTAGTTTGAAAGGATTAGGACAATGAACAAGGGATTTTCACCGTTGATTTCTTTATTATTTTACCTTTTATATTAGGTATATTAGTTGTTCGAAATTTTCCTCCACTTCACTCACAATTAATATTCTTTTCCCTCTTCTTCAACGTTTTCAAGGAGTGATCGGAGGGAAATAACAGGTGACAAATTATAAACTTTGATGCTTGACACGTTATTCACTTTACGGTACCTTTCAGTGACAGATTATACTTTACTTATCAATAAGCATATATGACGGCGACAAACTGTAATAATCTTCGCAAAACTTACTTATCAGTGTTACATAAATAAAACAGTAGCCGATATATCTTGCGGCTCGTTTTTGTAAATATTGTCAATCAAGATATCATATACACGTGTTAGACATTTTGAAAATACGAACTTTCAATTTTTGGGTTCGATAGAGAAGAAATACGTAACGTAATGTAATATAACTATCGTAATATGGACTATTATCTAATAGTGATCAAGCAAACTATGATGGTAATAGTTGTGATTCTGCTTTTTTTCATTTTTGGATTAATGATCAATTGACTACTAATGTTCAACTTTGAAATAGCGAAAGCATTTTATATACCTGCAACGATCCAATTATTTCCTTTCTTTTTAGAAACCATAGAAGTGAATTGTAATTTCGTAACGAGACTTTAAGCAGTCGTTAATGTGAACAGAAATGGTATTCAATGGAGTACGTTGGGTGTCGCATTCAATGGCGGGAAATTCCCCCATTGGCACTTGATTTCTACGATTTCAGTGATAAATTATCTGGTGAAACCTATCGAGATCAGATCGATACGGAAACGCTATCGCAATTACGTTAAACCCTATTCGTTTGCATCAGAACCATCAGATGTACTATTTTTAGGACACTGTTCATTACGGTTCTCGTCGTGCCAGTTCGTACGAATTTTAAGGGAATATTAGTTGATTAAATTGCTAATTCCATTTCTCCCCTTTGGAGATTGTAACAGATACAATAGCCATTCATTTTTATTAGCTGCAAGGGTGAATGCAAGGAAAAGCTCATTACTGACATTATAGTAATTCATTTTCATTACTGCTCGATCAGAAGCACAAATTTAACATCTTTTATATTCGCTGTTAGATCTTTTAGATGTTATTTAACCGGATTTTATTTGACAGATTGTGATTCTAATAAAAAGATGATGGATAAAATACGAGACTAAATATTTTTAAATTACAACATTTTAACATATGTATATAAATTTTATTGAATTTTTGCCTTACCTTTGCATCGTAATATTTGTGCTTGATGTTAATTTTATGGTATTAATGGAGATGGAATACATATATAGTATCCTAGTTATCTTTTGTGCTTATTTTCAATCAATGTGAAACGAGGTCAGCAAATTAAATCTAATTTTGTGAGATGCTCTGTACCCCGTATATCTTCTAAACTCAAGACCTAATTGTAAGATATTTCCAAGATGGCTCCCGCTACCAGAAAAAAATAAGGACTAGAATATCCAAATCGAACGCATGAGTAATACAACATATATTGGTATAATCATTCAGGCATTCAGGGTTCAAGTTTTACTTATTTTTCAATAATTAGGAATGACTTCTTTTTGAATATAAAAATATTTCATATTCAGTATTCTATTTAAAGCACAACTACAAATAATAAAAAGAAAATTCCATACTTTGCTTGTTGGTGTTCCCAGTATTATTACTGTCCAATAAAGTATCACTTATCAGGCCAGTATTTGAGAAACAATTTTGAACACCGTTATTGCAGTACTTTCCAGTGCATAATAATTTCTGTGATATTCCGTATAATTTAATTATAACTTAATATGAATCCTCTTACGAATCTCCATCGAAACAAGTTACTTGATAAAGAAGAAACCCGTAGAGAATTAATCAAACAGGCAAAATAATATATGTAAAGAGAATACTAAACCCAAACGAAATAATAGGCTAATGAAATCATGAATTTACTGAACGCATTAATAGTTTGGCAGAAGTGTTAGAAATAACGTGCTTCAACTTTTTTTAACCCTTAAATCCTGAGGTTGAAATACTGTGCGTTATACTAGTTAACCAAGAATGGTAGCAGTTGTCGACAAGCTAACGTCTAGGGATGAACGTTTTTGCCAAGACCGTATTGATCCTGGCACAGTTACTAGATGTAGTTCATACAGTACTATGTGCCTCAAATCAATGGCTTGCGATCGTCATGTCTGTCCTTTATATCAGATACACATTGCTACAGGATTTATGCATGCGATATTAGGTTTGTTGTGTCATTATCACTTCTTATCTGCAGCTTCGTATCTTGAGAATTCATGTTAATTGCTCTAAGACAGAGTTTACCAACGTGGGGCTCACGCTCCGGGGGACAATAAATAATTACTAATAATTAAAATAATATAGAAAAAACTTTCATTAAAATTATTTCGGAATTGAATTTCGTTTCTCCATTATATGTTTTGAAAATTTACTTACTGTGTTCCATCAACAATTTCCTATGATTTAAGTTCCTTCAGTGAACAATTCAATTTGAGAATACTAAAAATATAGAATAAAAGTAGGGAATATTACAAATAAGAATTTTGGAAAGCCTTAGGTGAGGCATGGCACAAGAAAAGTTGGGAAAAACTGCTCTAAGAAATTTGAACAAATACCTTCCACATTTTTTAAGCTTTGGAAATTGATAAGAACACATTCTATAGTAAGCTGATTGAAATGTACTCTTTTTTTTGAGGATCTATATTTTTTTGTATGTCGTTTTGTTGTAATTTTGAATTGCTCAAATTGAAATACTTCGAGAAATTCTCTAGCATTGTCAGTGATGCGGTTGTATCGACGTTTTGTCTATTTTTGTACTAACAAGTACTGTACGATAATCTTATCTACCGTTACATTTTTTGCACGTATGCTGTGTTGTTATGTCCGTTGTTAATTGCGATACTTGTATATTTTTACGATATAAAAGCTGTTTTATAATGAAGTATTATATAAAAAAGTATAATAACGAGGCTAATTTGAATTATTGTTTATTGCTCGTAAAATTGTGTAAATAGAAAATTTCAATAAAAGTATTTAATTCATTAGTAATTGTTGTTTGACAAATATCCAACTTCACGTATCTAAAGTACTTTGAAGTCGTTGGGAAAGGAATGACTCAATATTTGATATAAAAGTGTAATTGATAGTCATCGTTAGTATCAATGTGCTCCTGGATAACAGGCAAACCTTATCAGTATAACTTTATCCTAGTTACTTGTTACCTTTCAAGTGTAACGCTTGTCAAAGTTTTTATAATATTATGGGTATACGAATAAATACGAATCTTGTACTTAAAAGCAGAGGTAAATCCTTATCATCCGAAATACAAATATAATTATGTAATATGTACTGTTTCTAGTTTCTCTCTAAAATGTGGGAAAAGTAAATCGGATTGGAGTACAGTGGTGATTTT
Organism: Nomada fucata; assembly: GCA_948146005.1. Lineage (NCBI taxonomy): Eukaryota > Metazoa > Arthropoda > Insecta > Hymenoptera > Apidae > Nomada > Nomada fucata. Next base: position 16,317,065 of record OX411275.1, read on the forward strand.
TATTTACCCTAATGGTCGATGAATAAAAACACAAAACTTTTATTATAAAAATAAATTGAAAATAATACATTATTCAATTAACTGCTGCTTAATTCTCGTATTAATAAAACAAGTATACATGTAATGCAGTCGAACTGTCGTTTATAAAATATTCCAAGCATACTGGAATATTTATGGAATAACGAATTTTACATGACCCGGATATCAATTATTCGGATCTTAGATCATTCATGGGTCTTACGACTGCTGTTTTCATTCTCCATATTTTACACTTTTTTGGCAGGTGAACAAAAGTACTTTATATTTCATGCGCAATTAGTAATTTAGTCTTGTAATACTAATTTCTTCATATATTCTACTGTTTCGCAATGACATTCTAAATTGTAATTGGCAATTATTGCTATCAATTAAAAAATTGTCATTTTTACGACCAAAGAAGGGAACAGAATGCCTTTTTTAAATAAGAATTTATTTCAGATTTTGATCATTAATCCAAAGTAAATATTAATATCTGCAATAATGTTTCCATAATTTTATTCAGGTTCTGAAATTCCACAATTTATTTAGTCGGATATTCTTAGATTTAGGATAAGGGGGTCAATGTACGTTTAAGCTTTTGGACTTTCAACATGTTCGATTCGATGGGAACATTATTTAAAGGTCAAGTGTATCATTGTTCTATGATGTTGTTCAATTTCTGTGTCGAGTAACGAAGTGGAAATTTTTACGCTCATCAGTAAGAATATGAAAATCTTCGTCTCACATATCTCTTATACATTTTAGATGACAAATTCGCGCAGATAAGACAAGAAAAGTGTTGGAAAAATAATGTAATTATATCTAATTAAATCTGACGATTGAGTACGCTGTAACATACGCGTAAGTTCACTTAATGCGAGTCAAGTAAATTCATGCATTTATCTTGGACAATCAATAAGTAGCTGGTCTGTGAGTCAGGGATATAATTCATACAACGTCACAGCACGTCAAGCAACTATTATTTATGCATATAACAAATGATGTATAGCGTTATATCTGTCATGGAAATACTTCCATTTACTAATCGTAAATTTTGATGATTGTTACATGTGATTACCTCAAGCGAATTCTTCAGTGTTCGTTTTTGAAGGAAAATCGAATTTGTTGAATCTTTTCTAGATGCACGCGATATAATCGTTCTTTTCTCAATGTTTTCCGCAACTGAGAAACAAATTTATATTTTCATAATCGAGTGCGGCCAGAAACGAACAAATATATTATAGTTAATGATCTACCGCATGTAAGTTGTTCATGTGAAAAATATATTCAAAGTATATAAGAACCCTTTTCCTGTCTACTTTTCCTGTGTTTGGTCTACGATATTTCCTATAGTACACGATGCCTTATCTCGGGTGCAAAAGTGTTAAGGGATCTACCAACCAAGCTATATCCTCATGGGAATACTTCGAACTCTGTGTTCCATTTTCCCGCAACTCACAGAAGCAATTTTAATCAAGTTTTGCCCGAATACTCTGCCAATAGAGGTAAATGAAACGAATGCACGGTTTTGTGCTAAATATTTTCGAAAAATATTACAGAACGGACAAACAGTTGCTGAAAAACAGAAGATTGATCATTTTGTTTCCAAATATAAGGCAGTACTTCTTAAATTCCTACATTTACTGTGTTCAGACATTTTTTTGAAATCGCTACCTACGTATATAAAACGTTAAAATGAACTTACACCTTTATATTCTGTGAGACTGCATTGACGAAGTGATTTTAAAGTGAATAAATCAAACGATTTCGAAGGAGAGCCGTCTTTTGGATAGTAGAAATTTAATTTAATTTACAAAGTTCTAATTTATGCATTTGTAGTGCCGAGTGTTAAAAAAGATTTTCAAGAAGTTATACAGAAAGACTTATATATTTAGAATTGACAAAAACGAAGCAGTAGAATTTACTTGTTTCTAACGTTTTTCAGTTATGGGTTTCTTCAAGGAATGGGCTGTAATTATACTTTACAGGCACATGGTGGCATATCTGTAAGAAATACAGTAGGAAGAATCACAGCTGGCGAATTTTTCGTAGAAAATCATTATGGTGCATTTAGATTCTCGGAATGATTCTCTATACAGGGTGATCCGCCGTTTTTGAACTTTAACCGGCGTGAAATATTCATTTATCATTCATTCCGCGAATACCATCGTTTATATTATAATTTTTTTAATGTAACAAACTATTGTAATATGTCTCTTCCCTTAGTTGAGTTCCAATTGTTGAAAAATATCAGTCTTTCCCAATAATTTTCGGTAATCTCGTTTTAATTAGCGATAGAAGTGCAACAATTATTATTGTGAAAATTGCATTCCATCTTTGTTCTGTAAAAAAATGTGGTCCGTTTATAATTAGTTTCATTCGTTTCAATTCATTATTACAAAATGTCAAATGTACTCAGTCAACTTTCAGATGGAACAAATTGCAGTTTCTTATTCATTACATAAACACTATCATAGGCATATATCTTAATCGTTTATGTAACAAAATTGCTTATGGCGCGTTTGTTTCCACCTGCGGAGTAAGAATGTAATTATTTTCTCTTCACCCCTTATTCAATATTATACATTGTGCACTTTTTAAAGATGAATCATGATGTGAAGTTGGGATAGAACTAGAACATTACCTCGGTAAGATGGAACATTGCCACATCTTACCAGCAGCACGAGCTGAGTTTCAAACTCGTGATGCGATGATAAATGGGTAAGATGTAGTCGAGTTATTTCACGACCTACCTGTTCGCCAGAACGCGCTCATTGGGTTACTGTTTCCATGCTTTTCTTAAATATAGCACGATAACTATTATTTTAGAAACGAATAGAAACAAATTAGAAATAGTTCGTTACACCTGCAATTCACTGCGATTGTACAAATTATATTGACGTCGAGAAGATGTTTAGAAAATAATACATTGATTTATAAGACGAATAGTATATTTCAGTTGTTATTTTGTCTCATAAAATGTATGTTTCCAAAATTTTTGCAGCCACACGAAATAACGTGTGAAACACATGGAACCGTGATTAGTGATTAGTATATAACATAGTATATGCTTCAGGGATATTTTATACAGTTAAAAAGTCACGGTAATTTTAATGGCGACGAAAATTTTATAATAACATTATAAGTAAATGAAATTTTATACGCAAACGTATGGCCATACCTAATCTTTCTTTAATCACATCGCCAATCCTTATATGTTTCATTTTTACATTTATTATCACTTTGACTCTCACATTTTTCATTCCTGACATACATATCCTTTTCTAAGGAAGGACATCATACATTTGGATGCATAAGATCCAAAACAACATAAATCATCTTCGAATAATTTTTCCGAGAAAATGAAGAAGCAGCTTTTTAAAATATATATTTTCAAATGAATTTGGTACCGGTTTTGCAGTTATTTAATATAGGTGATTAATTGCGAACAATACGATTCAATGTATAATTCAACTTAGAACGAAAGAACAACTTAGAACCAAATGTTTAACTACTGATACAATTAACTTACAATACTATTATGAGTTGAGCAGTGCAATTCCTTCGCACAAGTTCAAATCAACATCAGTACTCTTATGAGCACGTTTACTTACTTAACGCTTATTTACGTAGTTGTATAATATATACGTTCATATATCGTTTTTGTTTCAGCTAATGAAATTAGCCAAGCAGGTAATGGGCGAGAAACTTTTCACCAAGTTTATGAAAGCTACATTTTACGGACATTTCGTCGCCGGCGAAGACGAAGTACAGATCACCCCTGTCCTGAATAGGTTACGACAATTTGGCGTGAAACCGATTCTTGATTATTCTGTTGAAGAGGATATCTCTCAAGAAGAAGCGGAACGGCGTGAAATACAGTATGTATTAGCATTACTTCACTTTTTTGTGTCATTGTTTTTTTTATAGTATTTATACTTTATAGAGAAGAACGGACGAAGGTCAAAGTACCGTTATAGGATTATGCATTATTTAAACATGTTTGTGCACCGGCATGAACATTCTGTTTGATTTCATAGCCGATGTCACTATTGGGGCAGCAAGTGTGTAACATTAACATTAATAAATTAACTCGTTCACTATCATGTGTCACATAATTCTAATGTTACGATCTCTATGGCACATGAACGCGACATCTATCTAACAGCAATAAGTCTTACTGTAGCATACAGTGGCGAACAAGCGGAAGTTCAAACGGCGTAAACAACACGAAAGCGCATCGTATAATTTTATAAAAATGAACTGCAGAGTGTACGTTTATCGTACAAAGTGAGAAGAAATCAAATATTTAGCACAGACATTACTTACATTCATACTGTATACATTATACGTACAAATGCCAAACTTTCTTTTGGCCGCCACTGTAACTTCGGGGGACATAATAAATAATGATAATTGGCAGAGGCTTTACAGGCAATAATTTAAGATTCGATAAATTTTTCGTTAGTTTCAAGTCACGTTCTATGCGATTATTATTTAAGTAATAATAATGCTTATTTCAAGCGATACATACAGTGTCACTTACTGTAGTCCAGCTTCGGGATATGAAATTTATTTTTCAAGGATTTCAACGAATACATGAAGTTAATAAGAGTATACGCAGAAGGGTATTTGTACGGATGTTAGGAATTGTGTTACAAATATTGATAATTTTACAGAAGCTCTGTGTCAGAGGCTGGCGATGAGAAGAGGGAGGGACCCATGAAAAAGTACCATGTCGCAAAAACATTCGCGGATCGTCGGTACAAAGTATCTTCGGCAAGAACGTACTTCTACCTTAATGAAGCCAGTTGCGAGCGAAACATGGACATATTTATTAGATGCCTGGAGTCTATAGCAGGTGAGTCAAATTCTTGGGTTAAAACTATTCTTTTTCTTCACGTAACAAGCAGAAATCGGTCATTGTTCTTTTCTTAGAAGATAATCAGCAAATTCTCCTTTCCTTCTCTTGCATTAATTTCTCGCAAGTGGGAAAATTTCAAACGAAGATTCATGAATTTGAATCTGCACCTGGATTCGTAAGATACACAGGTGTCTGCATCTGTATCATAACAATGTCTGATTTACAATATTTCGAGTGCTCCAACTAAAATCGAAGAGAAAACAAAATGTTAGATATAAGGTAGCAAACTATCGAAAGAATTGGAAATACTTAATCGCTCATTATACTTTAATTGTTCTCTAAATGACCCGTAACAAATTAATACAAAATCTATGTGTCGCACAGACGCATTAAATACATGAAAAGTATATTTAACGTAAAAGTGGACATATGGACCGATAAAAATGATATGTGTCTCAATTGTTGCAAGAATCAGAAATCTTTCAAGAGATTCTCCTTGTCCATCCGTTTAAATCTTTCGATTTCCAATCCTAGAATTTCCGTAACATTTTTATCAACAGAACGAACACTAAGGCAATTATACCGCAGAAAACGATTATTCTCGTTCGAAATAACATTTTCACGCAACACGCGCCTCATTTCTCCAAATCGGTCACATAAATTAATTAACGTTGTTAGTTATGGACATTAAAGGTTATCGCGGATAACGTTAATCGTATAATTATCAGCGTAAAATATCAAACATCGTTCGCTCAATAATTCAAAAAGGAAGGAAGAAAAAACAGGAAAAAAATGCAGGGTGATTAATAAGAACGTAATGTTGTTATACATTGTAAATCAAATCGGAGCTAATCGTACTAGCAGGAATTCTTGTGTATCTATAAGCCACGTGTATTCCAGATTGGTCTTCACATATGTATATGGAACGGTACGAAATGTATTCCTGGGCATTCGAAACGAGTAGAAAAATCGTATAGCTAAAAGATAGAATAGAGGATTCGTTTAAACTAGATTTCGTAATATTTCGATAAATATGCATGACACTTTTAAACGTCCTCAATGAATTATTACAGAAAATAAATAATCTTGTGTTAAATATATTATTCAGATGGTAAATTAAATAATGGATTGAAAGAGATTCACATTTCGCTTTCTATTGAACATTTCTTCTCCTGCTTCTTTGTTCTTTCCTTTTTAATTTGTACGCAATATTGACGATTAACAGAAAGTTTCAAATAGTTTCTCTGTTTTAAGTATATTGGACTATACTTTTAGCGATTGGCTTTCGAATTTTAACAAGGAGTCAAGACCACGAAAATGTACTGTCTATAAATAACTCTACTACAGAATCTTGTGTATTCAGCTATGCGACCAAATAACGTGATATAGCGGTACTTTGAATTGCTACAAAGATTTCTAAGTCATTCAAATAATCGAGTTTATCAAGGATAATCGGACTATATATTATTTAATACACGTTCATGATAGCAGTTTATTTAAGTAATTAAATGGTGTCGAGTCGAATTTTTCTATTGAAATAAGATAAAAGGAAACTTGTTTTACTAAAATATAAATATTGAAATATACGAACAGGAAAATTGTGCAATTAACCATAGTATTATATAATACTCTATGAATTAGTTACTGTTTATTGACGTTTTCGCAGATGACCAACAAAAAACACTGAACCTCCAAGTCCTCCAAAAGCAAGCTACCAATGACTCTGAAATTGAGGCCATTGGTAAGAAACTTCACCCTCCAATTTCCATCTCCTATTTTACCCTTCATTATGTCCAGCGTCCTTTTTCTTGAAACGATTGATCTTCTCACTTGAATAATTTTAATACTGTAATATGTCTTATTTCACATTGTTTTTGTACAGCTGCTTCTATGGGAGTTGGGTTCACCGCGATTAAATTAACTGCTCTTGGCCGTCCACAGCTTTTAGTAAGTAAAGATTTTCATCGAATATTGAACGACGAAGTACCGAAAATAAATTTTGTATTAATTGTAAATTACATTAAATCTTCATTATTATTTTATACAATTTCATCTATTTTATAAATAAGTTTCGTAGGAGATACTAATTTTCCAATAGTTTCGTTATGTTATGAATGATTTTTATTGGAGTTTCGTTTAAGAACAGTTTTCAACAACGTTTGATATGAAACAAATATTAAATTAATGCTTAACATATTTTAATGATAATTGCTTAATGCTATTCTCCCAACATCTGTGACTGCGTTACATGATTATATATTGGATTATTTTCAGCTTCAGCTATCAGAAGTAATTATGCGAGCGCGACAATATATGTCGGACGTCGTGGGTGGTGAAGGTGCCGTCCTTACTCATCACGCCAAGCCTGATGACTTCATGAAAAAGTTCGAGGAGGCACACATTAAAGTCGAGGCTCCAGTACAAAAGTTTTTGGAGAAAATACAGTCGGATAAGGAGGGGTAATATTCATAGAAATACGCGTTAATTAATATTTCGTAATAATTTTCTATCTCAATATTATAGTTATAATTATACAAAACACTAATTCTAATTAATATTCTGAGTATAATTACATGAACCATAGTGCAGCAATATTTTCATAGTGCTATTATAATATTAAATCACGCGAAAGTGCGTGATTAATATTTGATTGAGTAATATTTAACGAGTTAAATATTCAAGCTATGCAAACCGTTTTCTCAGTGGTTTGATTATTCACTAGTCCCTATACATCACGATTAAAGATATTTGAGGTTTTTAATATTATAACTTTTTCTTTTCTTTATATTTCATAGTAATGTTTTCACTGGTGGACAATCAAGATGGAAATAATTTTTTGTGACTTCAGTGTGATTCATCTATTTCCATGGAGTGGCATTCTAGACGAAAACTACGAACTCAGCGAGACGTTCCAGGTACCAGATATAAAAACGGGAAAGATGGTGAGGCTTATGTCGCAGCTCACATCTAAGGAAGAAGAAATGTTCAGGAACATGATAAGGCGTCTGAATAGTATTGTTACGGTACGAATATATAACAACGGAACAACAAGGAAATACCGGGTGTAGAAAATAGTTGGTTACATCTTTGGAATGATTAGGAGTTTAAAAGGGGATGTCACAAGAGAACACTGAATAATTTCAATGTTTTTTTTACGTCTCTCTACCATTATCAAATATTGTCACTGAACAATTGCCTCCAATATGTATGGACGCCGGAGATGCTTATATATTATGAATAACCTCGCCCCTAGTATGCTAGAAAAATGAAGAGTATCATTACCAAGAAAAGAAAGTATAATTGTATATTGAAATTATACGAACATATACCGAATAACATAACAATAATAATACAGAGCTATTAGAGAGCATATAATTATTCAGTTTTGCCTCGTTCTTGAACGTGATGTTCCTCTATGCCTAATTATTCCAAAGCTATGAGAATTGTTGACATAAGACATTTCGTCTCCATTAATCCTTTCGACACGGCTACGTCGTTCGCGAGTATCATTCCACTGAATGGACATTTGACTCGCGAACATGCTTCTACTGCATGGCGCAGTTTCAACGCGAACGCACACTTTACTGTTGAGTGAGTATAACATTTGATTCATGGTAAAATCATGCAAATTACTGTTAAATTGTGCGAAGAATAGGATATTACAATGTACTACACAGTCACCCTGGTCACCCTTCAGTTAACGTGCGTCGATAGTGACCAACGGATGACTATAGTCATCCGTTGGACATCATGGGCACGAGATAATGGGCGACTATAGTCACCCGTAGTGTCGAAAGGGTTAGAAGGTCGACCGTTTTCGATACTCGTATAAGAAGTATATTTAGTTTGTTAGCAAAAGACAGAATTGCTAACTTTTATTTCAGGTAGCCGACAAGCTAAACGTACGTATAATGATAGACGCCGAACAAACGTATTTCCAACCAGCAATTTCGCGACTGACATTGGAGATGATGCGCAAGTACAATACACATAAGGTAATAATTTGCTTGCGTTAGATGTGATATTATCACTTAGTAAATTTTCAGTGGTCTAAATCCAAATGGTGTACTTCCTAGGCCGTGGTGTTCAATACCTACCAGACATACTTGCAAGAGGCTTATAATGAAGTGAAAACGGATCTGGAACAAGCTGAACGTCAAAACTTTTACTTTGGTGCGAAACTCGTCCGTGGCGCGTACATTGAACAGGTAAGTTGTAATATCTAGAACGACTAATGTCTCTGCAATCGGCAAGTGTTTCGTCATTCTGAAAGCTGATAACAATATCGAAACTAAGAGTCCGATGTCTGAGTAAGAGGTGATCGCATTTACCTGGGGTCAATGAAAAACCATCAATTTCATGTATGCACGATTTTATTTGAAAGCAAAATTTCAAATCAAACTTTGTGAACTAAAGGAGTTGCAGTAATTGCAGTAAATACACCACCCGTAAATGTACGTGGGTATATTTTTAACTTCCTGCAATCCCTTAAAGCACCACGGAAAATTGGAAGTTTTATTTAAAAGTATCATCTTTATTGCTATTTATTAATTTTGATGAAGGCTTACATAATAATATTTTTTAGTCATACAATGTGTATACAATCGCAGGAAGGAAATGTAATATTTCTGTTAGAAATGGTGCTTTGTGAAAAGTTTGTTTCTTCATAAAAGGATTCTGCAGAATTTAGCAAATATATATGTATACATTCTTCTCATAAACTATATATACCTATTTTCTCATCATTATTGTAACTGCATAGAATTTTATATAATGACATTACGTCTTTATTATTATTTTGTATAATAACACTGTTCATATCAATGCATTACTACTTTACCCAAACGTAGCAAACGTACGTACTGGAATAACATTACAATTGGACAGTGTAAAAAATGACGTGGCTTTATGCGAGAAATTTCGAGTGCGCTAGGATTTGTGCTTATGCTGTCAACTAGAAATTTACAATAAAGAATTGGCTACTTAATATAGGAAAGGGCAAGGGCTGCTGCAATGGGCTATTCTGATCCGACCAATCCATCGTACGAAGCTACGACCGAGTCGTATCATAGAACACTGATGGAGTGTTTAAGGCGGATGAAACAGTACAAAGATAAAGGAGAGGATCCGAAGAAAATCGGCATTATGGTTGCATCCCACAATGAGGACACAGTACGCTTTGCGATTGAGAAGTATGTTTTATAGAGTATTTTATGATAATTTATAAATATTCAAGATATAATATTTTCATCGAATTATGTGCATAGGGTTCTACGATTTGATTCTGTAAAATTTTTACATTTGTTTTTTGTGTATTTATAAAGTGAGCATTTTATAGAGGACGATCTGTAACATATAAAATGTTATACAGAGAATAGGATGTACGTTTTTATGAACTTTCTTGATAGTACAAATTACTGTGTTACGAGTTGTAGAAAAATTTTTTCTTGTTGAAAGGAATATTACCTTGGCATATATATTAGTCTCAGAAGAAGAATAATCCGTTCGAATATTTCTAAATAGCTTTTATTCAAATGTTCGCTTGCATTAATGGAAATAGTAAAATTGCGCGTATAAAATGAATAGATACTTTGACGAGGAACAGAAACAATATTGTTCACTATATTGTCCTTTTCATCAAACATTCGTGCGGTAAATGATAAAATATTTTTTGACAGTAGTTATTTGTATGTTACGGCACGTCCTGTGTACCACACACACATATATATATACTATTTATTAAAACAGCTGACAATGAGACTAACATATTTTGGTAAAACAGAATGAAGGAGATTGGTATCTCGCCAGAGGATAAAGTGATCTGCTTTGGCCAGTTGTTGGGAATGTGTGACTACATAACATTTCCATTAGGTACGACCTTTTTTTCGACAGAATAATATCACTCAATACATACAATATGTGTTATAATGCTACATGTGTATAAGCTGGAAATTTCCTATGACCGAATTATTAAATTTGCAGGTCAATCCGGCTACTCAGCGTACAAATATATTCCTTATGGCCCGGTTAAAGAAGTATTACCATACCTATCGCGGCGTGCGCAAGAAAACCGGGGCATACTTAAGAAGATAAAGAAAGAGAAACGTCTTTTGTTTTCAGAAATTATGAGGCGTTTCGCGAGTGGTCAGATATTTTACAAACCTAAAGGAAACTATACTCCCGTCTGAGCAGCTGACCGCTTTGTTTGCACAGACAGATTTTAAGTATCAAACTTAAGTAGTGATTGTAAATTATTGAAACAAAAAAAAATGGAAAATGACTCGTGTGGTACGCAGAGCAATGAGCGCGCGTGTGTGAATGGAAGTACATGCAGTGTTATTCATTATACAAAATTGCCTTAATGTGAACATTATCAAGTGCAAACTGCTCAATATCGCACCATGTGGTAGAACTATGTTCATTGCTCGATATGTCCGTTAATCAGAGGCTCTTCTCAGCGATTGCGCTATAACTTTTATAAATGCGAAGCACATTTTATGCTTTATTGATGTACATCGTGTTCAATATTCCGTTCGAACGCTGTATTGAACACGTGCATTTCTTTTAATACGATTTTTTTTTGCGAAATGAAATTGAAATACGAAAGGTATTATCAAATAATCAGACTCATGACGACTTCTAATAATGTTATATTTTTTACAAGGGATTTCTATTAAATAGCTCTAAACGCGATTGCTAAAATTTCGAATTCAACCAAATGCACTGTTATCCGAAACGTACTAGTTCTGTGTTTTATATTTTATTTAAGAATCTCGAAGTGCTTACGTGCACGGTTATTTATAGCAAATATGTTTAAATGTTTGTTGATATACATGCGTACTTTACTATCGTTTGAAATTATATATATATACATATATATATATATATAAATATGGTTTATATATGAAGCTATGCAATCGTAAGGTTACATTTATATAGTGTGTGCTGTATTTATCTAAGTGAAATACAGTACTGCCCGCGTAACATCGTCAGCAGTTCTTGTAACTTGGTTCGCAGTGAGCTTTCGCAAAGAATAGTACGTTTCTACGATCTATTGCCGCCTGTTCGTATTTTCCGATACCAAGTAATCGGTATCTAAATCGCATCCGTCGTTTCTCTTTTGCTCACGCGATTTCTTGAAACATTTAGACGCTCTGATATGCGCCTCGATGATATGATACTGGACTGCGAACACTTAACCGGACAGTACTGTACACGCGTGGGATGAACATTCGCTGCTAGTTCCATAATATTTTATGCGTAGTTACCAGGCATAGATATTACCAAAGGTGATAGTATTGGCAAACTTTTACGAATCGTAATAGAATCTGTTTGGTAAGAAGTGTTTGCACATTATTTTTAAGAAATGGCTCCTGTAATTTTGTACTATATCTGACAATTTGGAAATATTTCCTTGAATTCTTTTTATATAAGTAATGTAAATGTACGAGCCATTTTTATTTGTGCAATTGCTACGCATGTTTAACGGAAACTAAGTAATGTTGGGCTGAAACAGTGATGGACTACGAAACTTGGAATTGACACAAAGTATTTAATTAATGACGTTGCATAAGTTTTTAATTAATTTTCCATCAGCCTAATGTTGCTTTCCTCAACAGACGAGGTAATAATCATAGTTATAATATTAATAAATAATAATAGCAACGATGGATATAAGATGCTGTTTGAGCAATGTGTCCAATTTATTAATATGGCTTATACAAAGTTTCTAATCATTTTGCTTTTCAAGAAATTTAAAAACCAAGAAAGCTTTATTATGATTTATAACTAATAAATTTTTGTCGAGTTTCAATTAATTGCTTTATATATCAAACAACGATTCCTGTGCTTTTGCTCAGTTGAAGTTCATTTATTTCAAGAGAAGTGTGAATTAACGGTTGCACAAATGTAACATTTATTTTTAGCGAGACCAGAAATTATTATTCAGCGAGAATGTTGAAGTATAATTTAGTATTATATATACGTTTTGTTTCCAGCAATGAAAATACTTCGACCTGTGGTGGATAAGTCCCACGCAGTTGAATAACACTCCTGATATTTTCTCATCAGTATTTTTTTAGAGATCAAAATAGAATGTTTTCTTCACCAGAATTACCTACTTTTTAAGTATTACTTCAAACAACAAATACCGAATTTTACACCAGTGTAAACATTTTATCTTATTTATGTAATTAGTACGAACGTGTAATGCTTAATGAGCTCCTGTGTTATACGTCTGTAATTGCGTTCGAAACGTGTATGTAATTTGTATACGCAGTTATTCTGAAAAGAATTATGTTTTATAGACCAATCATTTCTTAAATGTGTGATTTTGATTGAGATTGAGCAAATCTCGGAAACCATGTTATATTTGCAACCTAAGAGGAAATTTAATCGATGAATAAAGGGGCATTGTTAAAGTTATACATGCTATAGCTAAATGTTTTTATGCGGCTAATGGTATGCTGAATGCGAGTGATTTAGGTATAACTCTATCTGTTATATTTTAGTGTTCGGCCGTCACGTCGATACATTAATTAACTTCTATATGTCTCGTGATGATGACAATAATTTAGGTAGTTAATGTTATAAACTTGTATCCTATAAGTATATACAATATGCCATGATGGTTCGCATTTGTCATCACCAATGAGGTAGGACTTTATTATAGGTGAATGACACGAGACTAAGAAAAAGGAAACGTGTAGAGAAAGTGAAGGAATAGTTATTACACTCGTGCAATATCGAGCGAGTCAATATATTATATGAGGAACGTCCGCTATCAGGAACGTGCATTTTACTGCCACAATGAACTTATACGAGATAGTTTTCCTTGACTCGAATATTATGCAAATTATCTACCTATGCGTGAATAATATATTTATGATGAAAGTAATACAATATAGTGTTTACAATGCCGTTTTTAACACTCAATGTTGTTAGTGTCGATTGATGTGTATTCAATTCAGGTAAATGTAATTTGAGAAAGAGGAAAAAGAAGGCGGTGAAATGACTAGAATAATGTTCAGAAATTTGCTTTCTTTTACAGAAACTTTATTATAAACATCGTTTATAATAAACATAAATGGAAACATCGTTTTCAGATTATATAAATACGTGTTCAACTGGAAGATTAATTGATACGTCGTTCAATATAAAATAAGGTGATATTTATTAATTCACGAAATACAGTTAGTTAATATGCCTTTCCAATACCATTTATAAATCCATGTTCTTATACTAGGACACGAATACATGCCTCCAGTTTTTGTACGAAAATTGACCGTAACTTACGAAAGTACCTCTCAATTATTTAAGAGCATTTCCTCTTACTGTGATCAAAATGAGCAAATTTATTGCTGCAGATTTTGATATTAGGATCGTCTATTGGAAGTAGCATTTCTTGTCCTAGTTTTTGCAAACTTTAACAATATTCTTCCCCTCGCGCTTCACGAGCACTATTTGAAGTGCTTCATTTGTATTCTCTGATTATACGGCTTTTAATTATATAATTTTATTTCAAGACTGAAAAATATATTGGTAGACATACAAACGTGATATTATTATACGAATTACTCTTATTTTGACTATCTTTGTTTGAATGCAATATTCCTTGTACAAATAATCAGTCATACGTTGGATATTATGGCAACAAGAACGGTTCATTAAATGTTTTAAAATCTGTCTGGTGAATAGACAAATAGTCCGGCTATTTGCATCTCATTGGTTTTATGAATTAGGAAATGTTTTTATATAAATACCTATCTCCTACATTACCCATCAAACACCTTGATGGTTTATTTTGTAACAATATCCGAAATAACACGTGTTAGTTTCTATTTAAAGTTCCTTATATCGTTTATCATTTCTTTATTGGAAAATCTGTAAGAAAACGCAATTTTATTATTAATGCCTGATCACATGAGTCACAACTGTCATACACAAATGTTCTGTAAGATGCCTCACGGAATGTAGTTTCGTGATATGGTGAATAGGTACGTGGAAAGATAATATTTACACAGTAAAAAATACGATAAATATCAAGCAACATTAGATCTCTTAACGTGTTACACTCATTTGGTCGCTACAGGGCAGAATGTATAGCATATGTCATCATTCAATAGTTTTTAGATATGCAAAAGTAATAGATAACAGTGTTACAGTATGATATGAAAAATAGGTAAATTACGGATGTTGGAAAGAAGTTTTATTAACGTGTAGTGTATTTGATATTAGTGAGGAATTATTGGCTTAGAATTACTCGAGTACCCCGCGACGTTTATAATTAGTTACCGTATCACGACGCTGTTAGTGTGGTAAAAATTTGAGTAACCATTGGCTTTCCTTTCGTTGAAGCGTTTTTTCTTGTAATTTTTAATTAATGGTTTTTGGTTGAAAAAATGTGCCATTTGTACGATGAATCCTTAGCATACTTAGTGTTAGTGTTTCAATTTTCACGTGTGAATAACAAGCTTTCGTATTGATCGATAGTATAGCAATAATTATAATTAAACTATATGACTAATACTTACACTAAGTGTCTTATAGTATTTCATTTCGATTCTGTGATACACGGGCAGAAGTGGTTTACGATCTCCATTTTCCGTAAGATTAGAATTAATTTGGTTTGAAAGACATCAGGTACATTTCGACGTTTGAACGCCAGTTATATTGATTTGTCAAAGAGATATTACTATGATTAATATGTTCGATCGTTAAGAATGTATATTCTGCTATCGCTCAGTCTTGTACGATATCGATATATCAAACCGATCGTACGGTTGCGGAAACATGAAATCGTCCGCAAGAGCATTCGTATTATATTTTGATGTACGAAGAATTTCTTAAGGTCTTACGTATACGTTCGTTCCATTCAACTTGTAGAGAGACTATCGAGCAAATGTATCTAAAAATCGTCCTGGATGTACCGTCCACCTGTTCCCCTCAAATCAAGCAAATGCATTTATTCATTTCAACATGAACGAAAAAAGAATTCAGCATAAAAATGTAACACTGCACGTTTGGTGCAGTGCAGATTCGAAATCTTTTCACATTCTTCACCTCAATTCCTTCCAAATATCATTTCTGTAATTGTTCTCTCGTTTCGTGACATTGTTGTCACGTAAATATTTTTGATAACCCTTTGCAGAAACAGCAAAGCCGGCTTCGAATTCTTTATGAATGAATTTGTTAAAGCAACGCATATTGAATAAACAAATGTCTGACAGTTCGCATTGATATTGTACGTTATTCAGACGTGTATATCAAATACCTGAGGAAGAAGAACAAGATTTAATTAAATGTATTCAATCTCGAAATAATATCGATTATATACGAAACGATCGTTCCGTACTCTTGCCAAATATTCTAATTAAAATTTTAAATATATAAAGCATTAAAAACTTACTAAAGACTCAATCTTACGAGACAGGAAGAACACCAGACTCTTGGTTTATAGCACTCGTTCGATTTTCGACAATACTCGGTCGATGCTCGACGATACTTAGCCGATGCTCGACGATACTTGGTCTATGCTCGACGATACTTGGCCGATGCTCGACGATACTTGGCCTATGCTCGACGATACTCGGCCTATGCTCGACGATACTCGGCCGATGTTCGACGATACTTGGCCGATGCTCGACAATACTTGTCCGATGGTCACCCACAGTTGATGTAGAAGGCTGCGGTGCAGTACCTTTTGCACCCAAATTCCGTTCAATATTAGAAGCAAAAGCGACACTATTTGCTCTACGTCGCGTGCGTCTTTTAGTCATAGTGTGTTTCGTGAAAAGGTTTCTGCTTCTAATATGCCTTCTGGTCCTTCTCAAGCCGAATGGAACGAACTTATCTCAATCTTTGTAACGAGCCTTCGTCTTGATACTCGACGCATGGTCACTCGTAGTTGAATCTCCCAGTCACAATGGTGCTAAGCTCTTCCCCCTTTTGGCAAGTCTGATTTCTAACCAGATGTAAGGAACCACCGAAAGAAGTAGCACGCAGGCGAGACCAAGTACACGAAATCGCGTGCAGACCAGTCCATGTAAACCGAGAGTAAGTGCAAGGCCGAGCCATCTCCAGAAAAGTGACGTTGACAATGGGCCATGCCACGAATTTGGATACAAGCCCAGTACTAATGCTGTACACGAAAAAGAAATATGGAAGTATTATGGGATATTCTGTACGTGCGGGATGCTTCGAAAGATTGTCACGGAATATTTGCATGAATATGTATTTATGTAGATTTTTTTCAATCTACACGTGACACTAGGCTTGTTTATACAAGTTTCGCATAACACACTGCATATAGTAAATTGAACTCGTAATGCAATTTAAAACAGGATAATTATAACTTACTGTATATTAAAGTTTCCCAAATAGAATTACAAACCCCCCAGGCAGCAGATATAACGTGAAACAGTGCTGGATCATCACCAGATGGTCTCCAAGTAATTAAGACCAGCAGCAAGCATGCGTGGAATACAAATCCTACAACTTTTCAATGAAATAACATGATTTATTTTTAATGTGATATACGCTCACTGCATAAGAGGATTAATTAAGCAATATATTACGTACCTACAACAAAATATCTTTTAATATGCCTTAGCAACATTGATAGAGTAACACCAGCCACGGCTTGCAAAGATGCTAAGCTCAAAAAACTTAAAGTTACTGTGCCAGCTCCTCCCAAGGCACAGACTACATATGCCTGTTGAAAAATGGTTAACCATTTATTAAATAATATAAACTGGTTTACAGATGTTCGTTTTACTAAACAATTGATATGCCTGGGTTTGTATTAGTCTGGAGGAATGAAGAATACGTGTAGTATTAAGAAAAGAAACGCAAACCGAAATTAAATATCCATTGAGCTGATATATTTAATGTTCCAGATTCTAGAGAAACATAAAAAGAAAGGAAGATAGGATATATATCTAAACAAAAGGTGGTAATTTTTTTACCTAATGAAATACAATATGTTAATAAGAAACTATGAGCTAGAATTATAAAATAGTGGATCACATATTAGTACATTTAATATTCACGATTTGCTCCGTACGATATTAAAATTATTTTAACTTAACTGTACTCACTTCTATAAAATCGGCATAGATAAAACCCTGTTCAAGTCCAATAAAAAGTGTCAACGGTGCAGCCAACTGTAACTTAGGATCTAAAAATGCTGCTTTCACAGACGCAAGGATGTTCTGTGCGCTGTGCTTTTCATTTACACTCTGTGGTTCTTTCATTCTGGAGTCTAGGAATGCACACGATATACTTAAACCTAGGACAGCAAGGCCTAGCCATATGCTGACCAACATCTTTGATGTACCATATGATAATGTAGGTAAATTAATTGTGCCATTATAAAGGTACATTTCCTCTGGGCAGTATTCTGCTCCACAAATATCACTCACTTCATTGCTGATCGTATTAAGAGGTACCACATTTGTTAGTTTTACGAGTATGGCAGCGATTAAACAACCTGAAAGATCAATATGGATGTTATAACAGGGTAATAACATAGAGAGTGTGTAACGACGTGAGTTCGTAAAATTTAATTAATAAGTTAATAAAGAAGCAAATTATTTTGTTTGCAATTTCACTGCAGTATATACTGGTGTTTAATATATATATATATATATATATATATATATATATATATATATATATATTAAACACCACAACGATGTATTTAGTATCATTCGTCTTCACCTTTAAAAAATATTCTACTTCGACTATTTTCTGTTATTACACACTTTTTATTGCACGAAACAAAACAATTATTCGGTCCAATCGAGTAATAAAATTCGACAGAAAATTTATTAATACAACACTTTGAGTGATACGTTCTGCATATACGTATTTGTGAATTTTATTGAAATTTAATTATTTCGAGATATTCATACCCAGAGCGAGACCTATGTCCTCTGCTAATTTGATTCCTCGGTTAAGTCGTCTCAGAAGGCACTCGCGTCTTGTTTCGTCAGGATCCTCAGGATCGACAGATACCAGAGCTAAACTCGTCGCTGACGTATTTACATGAGAAACTCTCGCTATGAAATTCGGACTCACACAAGCACCTAGCATTGCATAACTAGGTAATAGTATGTACCTGCGAGCAAAGTAGTATGGATGAAATGGTATTACAAATTTTCTACACGTTTATGCAACGACGTAATTTGCGGATATTGAATAGATTACAGTGCACTTGGGTAATATATTATTTAACATCGATGTTCACTTGCGCAAGTATTTGTGTTATTAGATTTTGTTCAAGTTGACAATGAGCTTTGCAGACGTATCTATCCGTGAGAGAGTTATCAAGGGTTCCGCGATGGAAGTTAACGTTCAAAACGATTTAATTATCGCGCATCTTTACAGTAAACAGGTACAAAAAAGAACAGTTCATTCGGAATTGTCTGGGTTATATCTTGAAATAATAAATAAATGAGGATAGAGTATTATCGGCATTTTGACCTAATTTTCTGTAAAAGGGTCAAGAGTTCATATAAACTGTATACGAAGCCCTCCTGTAACCAATATGAGAATTTGATTCTACGGATACGCTTTCCATTTAACAGAGTGGGAATTATCCGTGAATAAAGAAAATCTGCCTGTATAAATTATCCGATTGAGCGTAAAGTTCGTGCGTTACTTTATTTTTAATCGGGTACCATTATCTCATTTGTACCAAGACTGTTCAAAGACTGTTGTAAGATTGTTCAACGAAACGAGATCTGAAGCGGTTTTTCGATATATCATCGAGAACATTAATTGTTAAACAAAAATTATTAAGGGAAATATAGAAATGGGTACACGGTTGCTAACGTAACGGGTTGCACACAGTCATGCAGTACAAAAACCGTGGGTCACCTTCAATATCACCGATATTACTCCACAGGATATAGCACACGTACCATTTCGGGTACAGATGCAATCCAACGAAAACGGTGGTGGCCATATGGCTGGTGCTTATCGCGAGGTTAGTCCCGAATCTTTGTACAAGTATCGGCGCAAAGCAGCTGGTGATCGTCGCTGTTGCGTACAAAAGTGCGAGCAACATCGGTCCCAATTGAGGATTGAAAGTGCCGAGACCAGCCTGCAACGGAAATATCGGCAGCGTAGCCGCTGAACAGCTAGCGTGTCCTAAGAGAAGAGCGGCGCAATGCCTTAGGATGACCTTCTTCGGCGGCCTGGGACCGGAAGGAGCCGCTCTTACGGCGGCAATCAGACGTCGAACGGACGATGCACCTGCCGAGGAGTTCATCGAGTCCCGTCGACGCCACGATAACGCGGACGTTCTCGTCGAACGACAGGAGATGGGAGAGTATGCCGCCATGTGCTGCGCATACAGAATTGTTCCCCTTGTTTGTGGAATTTTCAAAGGTTTTCATTTATAAATCGTGTATAACCCGTTCAGTGTTTAACATGAATGAAATATGTGGTCTAGTTTTTAATAGTGCGAGATTCCGGCGAGTGAATATACAGGTGACAGCAAGGAGACACTTAGCAGTGTAAGAGCAATTTAAGTTGCAGGAAAGTGGATACCTCTTTTTATCGTACTAATATTGATGTAATATATTAGGTCTACCGGAAAGTTCTGTCTCATAATATCAGCTCAAGTTTCACCATTACATGGCTGCCTCTTTTTACCATTCCGCTTCTAAATATGCGCCCTTCTGAATTACATTAGTGACGATGGAAATTGTATTGTTCAGTTAGACCTTCAGGTAGACCTATTTGTATACAAAATTTTGATTATACGCAATTCATCGGTAGGAGGAAGTCCTTCGCTTGCGATTCTCATTGTGAGAATCGGATTCTTCTAAGTAATGTATCAATATATTGTATTCTATTAAATCGTTAATCTTTTAATTCCGGCTATTTCGACTCGACCCTCATAACATTATACCTCCAACATAGCATCGTTGTCCCACAAGGTAGTGTGATGATGGCCACTGCTTCTAGCGCGTTTATGAGTGTGTGCCAATGGCAGAGGCTGTGCTGGCAGTCGTATAGGTCCCAAACCGCCTATCGGTGCTGGCCTGTAAGCAGGACTCTCGAGTTTGTCCTTCGACAGTTCGTGCAGATTTGGCAGGGAGCCCATGATGTTCCGCTTCTTGCTTCTAGACGTTTCACTGTACGCGATTTATGTTTCTATACTCGGTCGGCCACTGTTTCGATTCGGAACAGAATCATTGCCAAGGGAACGTGGGATCGTTACCATTGTTGTAACTTATTCTCCGCTCTTCGTCCATACATTTGCTCATCCGCTGGTTATCTGTACCTTGAACGACAAAAACGAAAGGGTGTGTTAATAAAGGGGAGCACGATGTTGAGTTCAGTGGCAACAGTCTTTTCAACGGTGAGATTGGGTAACAGTGGTAAGTTACCCAGATTGGGTAATCAAGCGGAGTGATTTTTCTGCCAATTATTGACGATAATTCTTCCTTTTTAATTTGAATGAAAAATGGATTGTACAGAGGGGCCCGTCCCTTGGTCTGTCTTCCACGTGATCCACGTGATCACGGGTCATCAGGCTAGGTCTCGATACGTCTTAATCATTCTCCTTGCTAAACGTGCAGGTGATGGGTGACTATTTCAGCAAATAATATGCCAGAGCCGAAAATGCGTGCGAGAATAGGCATGTCTCCTTAATTCTGACGAATTAGGTCCGCACTTCTTCCACGTCACTCTAATTTCCACGTCCCGCTGTTTTATTTAACTGCGGATTTATAAGTATCAAGTCTGTCTGCTTATTAAATTTAATACGATACAGAAACCTAATCTTCTCCAAAAAAGGCATAACAAATTTGATAAGAAGTAAATAAAGCATTTGCTCGAGTCGAGGCCCTTGCAATATTATTTCATATAATAGCTTGGCGATTCAGCTAACAGATCAAGCAAATTTGTACATCGAGTCAGAGCACGAAACAATTAATTTCCCACATTAGCATTTGAGAAGCGTGATTATGTCCAGTAAATTGTTCGTTATCTGTAATAGCAGACTAATAGGAATTAGTTACCGCTTAAGTTTCAGTAGATTTTCAGTAGTTTCGTTGAGATAAAGACCCTATTAAAAAGAAACAACTTTTTTTTGTAAATAGTGTCGTTACACGGTATAGTAACTATACTAGTACAGCACTTTTATACGGGGCGATTGCAATTGCGATTAAGTGAACCCTTAACTCATGCACTCGCCTAATTAGCAAATATATCATCCATAGTCTGATTAAATCATTGCGTAAACCTTTTTCGAAAAAGCTGTATTAGGTATACAGTAATTTTAAAAACACATTAGAAAAGATGACTGCAATTGCGATATTTGAACTTTCAACATTCAGTATATTCAGCAATATTTTAGAAATCATCCGAAAAAGTATGACTGAATATCCAAAAAATTTTCCAGCTTTGATCAAAGAGGTTTCCGAAACTCTTAAATCGAATTCAGTTGAAAAAAATAAGCATCCATGCATTTTTCATTCCAAGAACAATGCTTCATATTCCGAGAGACTTATCTATATTCTCAAAATGTGCAAATAAAATAATAATGATCTTTTTAAATATTCGTTGGTGTTCGGTTCCCTGAACTGTTTCGCATTCTAAACATCAAACGAAATAAATGAGACCACCATTGATTTCACCGAAAATCGCTGATGAAAGAATTCGTTCCCTAGCAAAGAACGTAATTATTGAGCGCAATAATTATAAAGAGGATCGAATGATCTTCAGCATCTTCACCATGATAATATCATGGCGGTGCAACGCGAGGATCTTGTGTAATTGATCTTGGCAATTCTCGGAGTGCAGTCGCGTTAATTACGTAAGAAATAAGAAAAAAAAAGGAATAAGCGAGGATAAAAATCCGGTAGTCACCAGCGGGACCTTGAACGAGAACTTACAACGGAGGAACGGGTAGAATGATGAACGTAGAATCGGTAACCTTGATATATCGGTTCGTGGAAGGATTTCGACCAATCGTGCCGGTACGTCGATCGACGTCTATTATGTCGTGAATGCAAACCGATGCATATCGCGTGTATCGACAGGTTTGACTGGCGTTAACGGTACGATTTATGCCGTAAAGTTTCACCTGCGAGCGAGATCGTGGACGAACAGAGGCGGCGGTGTAGAACATTTGCAGCTTGGCAGTAATGACAATAATTAATGTTGCGTAATCTAATGTAATTTTGATTAGAACACCTGCCGCACTTCTTCTATGCTAATGATCTACGTGGTTAATGCATGGGGGGATGTGCGGTTCAGATGACACCGATCGATGATGAACGAAAGTGGAAGTTGTTTTTTTATTCATTCTACGTGGAAGTCAATTAATTTGTGGTTTCATTCACTAATCCGATATGATTCTGACGGAGATATAGTCGTAGTTCTTTCTATAGTAACGATCACGTCGGTTTTAGAAAGTAGTTATACATATATGTGTAACTGTTCTGCGTGGAGTTGAAAGAATTTACGGTGTTGTTAATTTATTATATGTATTGCCGTGACTATGCTATGAGATATATAATGGTATTCAAGAATTTGGTCATTCCAGGGATCCATATTAGTCTTTCTAACGCTGATCTAATTGTATAAATATGCGATAATATCTTAATTCATTCCTAAGTATCTGTGACGCAGGAATGCAGTATATTCATAATTAATAAGATGCTGCGGTACTGGGTACTTTAAGCGCGTAGGAATACTTATTGAAGCGAGTAATCTGGATTGCAAGTAATTGCCGCAGACCATTCGTTAAATTACTGTTAATACCTGCACATTAAATATAAATCATATAATTGTTTTTCAGGTAAAAGAATTATCGAATGTGTCCCATGCATGTATACTATTAATATCGAATTATTTTTAACAGTTGCATTGAACATATATTGGATAAAGGTACGTAAACTTCAACATTATTTAGCTTCAAAATTTTGAACGCATACATCGCAATTATAACTTAATTATATACGTAATAGTAATTATATCGTAATTATATCGTAATTATATACGTAGTCGTAATTCTAGACGATTGGATATAGTAGATTTATCGAGACCATATTCATTTTGTAAATATAACTACATTTCTGCATACTTTAGATTTTTGATTATTTCATAATTAATTTCTGTGGTTAATACGAGGTGTTCCCGTATTGGCGTAATTTTGCTTTGTGTAAATTTGCCCTTGCATAAATTTTTAGAATATGGTAATAATAATATAGTTACATTATTACACAGTTCGTCACAAAAGGGTTAAATTTTCAATTATTAATATCGTGCGTATTCTATTTTTTGTTGTAGCGATTCATCGAATAGCATAATATTTCATGCAAATGTATCGAATTTTTATTATGAATATATAGAACATGCAAATCAATAAGATTGTTTTATCCTTTACGTCGTCAACAAGAGAGTTATTGATTTTATTGGTAAGGTAAATATAGACAACTTTATTGGAATATCTTAAGTCACTTTGTTAATTATTAGATTGTAGCAGACAACTCCACGTTAACATTTCATGAAGATGTCGTTACGGAATTGAAACATGTTTAGTTTCAAATTTTTCTATTTCGCGGAATCAATACTTAAAACCATAGGTTTTGTTTGAATTATTTAGAATCCTAGTTATTATTTCAAGCTCAATTCCAGTCATTTACATTTCTATATTTATTAAATAATTTATGCTAGTTTTTGCCACTATTTTTTAAACATTATTCAATTAGCTTCTCTAAATACTGGTTTTGGAGGCATAACTGCTTTCAAGTGAACATTTGCAGACAATGTTCTCGCGTTGCTTTTCGTTACAGGAAATTTAAAACAAATTTATGCGTCACACTTAGATCACCTATTATTAATGATGTCTCGACCCATTTTGTATTGATTAATAATGAAGTAAGCGAAGCAAGGAAAACTTATTGTCTTGTATACCCAGTATGAGTACTCTTCAATTTCTATGCTCACGTGTAATTCAATTATCAGAGGAACATCTCCTTTTCGTCAAACATTTTTACGCTTCAATTTATTAAATCCTATATACGTACGTTAATTCTTAGACACAATTAATTGTGGAGCTTTCAATTTAATTTCATTAATTATTGAAAATAATCCTTCGCTATCCGCTAAAAATATTGCCGAAAAATATATCATTATATGCAGACATAAACAGTACACAAATAAATCAAATGTGATAAATAAAACGATAGAAAGTCATCTAAAATACGAAACTTTAAGAAATAATTGGAACAATGTGACGCGCATTATAGATATTCGTATTCCAGTTCAGCAAAACGTATACAACAAAGCATACGCTCTCGAACTATTTAAAACTCATTATTAGCAAGTAAAACTAGGAACAAACTTACTTTTCCACAGCTGCGTTGTAACATTGACCAAGTTTCGCCATGGTACTCTCTGTACCAATGAAGTAGCAAACGGACAATTAGCACCATCCTAATTTCGAGCTATATTTTACAAGTAGCAACACTGTCCAGCAACAAGCACCACGCAAGGAAACAATCGGAAATCAAGGTCAGGTATCACGTTTTCTTTCGAAACCCACGCACTTGATCCTTCCAGTCTCTTTTCTCACAGAAACGCTTGATAAAAGAATAGCCAAACAACGAAGTTGCTTCCAAATATCAGTTCAACGATTCACAGTGTTACGGACAGAATCATCAGCTTCTCTTATCTCGCCGTTTACCCTACACGTATTCGTATCACTTGCTGATCAAAATACGCGTCAAAATATGATACTTTAATATTCACGCTAATGCATTTAATTGAAGCACTCTTAAGCAAACTGTACTTCGTTCGAATCACCACTTCTTCGTCGATCGTTTCAACTACTTGACCATACCGCGAGAAGAATTTTCCCGTAAAACATTTCTATTAACTCGTAGAAAGTCTCATGATAATGCTAGCACGGCGAGTCCTCCTCGCCGAAATCGAGGCTAATACTTTTTCGTAACGAGCGGAACGATCACTGTTCGTCCCGTCGAAAGTTAAGGCGGAAAACGTGTCGAATCGATGCAGAGCGAATATTTGACGGTGCGACTGAATTGTTGTAAAAGGGTTGCGGTATTATTCGTTCAGGATTGGAGGAAGGTACAACACTGAGCACGACTCACCCCTCGGCCGGACTCGTCGTGGCTCGCCATCGTTCGTTCTCCCTTAGTTTTGCTCCTCTTGATATGGTCGATAACAGGGAGAGTGCGTACTACATCCTCCCATTCCTTCTCGATTCGCAGGAGAATCTCGAGCGCACGCCGTGGGAACGAGCGTTTTACAGGAATTCGATTGGATTTTACAAGTTATACGGAGAATGGTCCGTGGAGTATGGGTGTCTTAAAGTGGAAAGCTGTAATAGATATCAATGGCAAGTATAGGGTGGTTCGAGGTTTCATGAATTTCCGTTTTATATTTGCAAATCCGGGGCCGATTTGATAAGAGCCATTTGCAAGAATTTGTATGATATATTATAGGACCGATAACAAAATATAGGAAGGAACGAAATTTTTGTAAATTTTACTTTTTCACTTAACCGGCTAGCGATTACTGAAGGTGGTGTAAAAGAAATAATTTGCGTGGAATTATGTAGAATCGATTATAAATATCGGGTTTCTTTTCATTCGAATTTTATGCTTGCATAGTAGAAACTGAAGGAAAGTATTCATTTATACAGGTAAAATAATTTATAAGAACTTCTATGGGAAACTACAGAAAACTATAAAGTCGATAATAAATATTGAACAGGGGATAAGAGTTCGCTTTCAGACTTCCACGCCAAGAGATGGAGTGGAAGCTTTAAATTTTATGGACAACAAGTAATTTAGCAACTTTCGTGCTGAAAGCTATGGCGGATAGCGCGAGGGCGATCGAGATTTGTTTCATTCCCCTTTTAAGCTCGCATATCAAAGTCTTAATAATTCCTATATAGTTATCGATTACCCTGCACTCGACCAAAAGAATCTTCGGAAAAATACGTTTTTTTAATTTGCCAGTTATTTCAAGGTAAAATGTAATTCTTCTTCTTTTTTAACATCGGCAGTAAGTGCATTTGTGAGTAAAGCAGTTAATGTAACGTTAGATAACGCTATAAAATGAAAATATCTACGTAAAATCACCTGCAACAGTGCATATATTCTGATGAATACTGTTTTACCCCTGCAAGTCGATACATTAGAAGAAAAAGTTTTTCCAACTGTTAGTTGAGGATTTTCAGTACTATATTATTATTGTATATTTTCACGTGCACAAGTAGACTACGTACACATGCATCTTACACTTCCTATTGTAATACAGACAGCTGTATTAGAACATACTTCAAGGAGATCCTTTTATCTGTACTTCGTATTACTCTATTACCTGACAAGTGAATCGTTCGGTTAAGTATGTCAATGTTACAACGACAATGCGCCGAGTATAAACCATACATGCCATTTTAATCGCAGGGTTAATCACCTCGGACTTAAATATCACTGCGCTTTTTCTCATTAAGTGGATAAACGCCATTGTTCAAGGACTGCTTAATCGTAATAATAGCGCATCCACGCGTGATTCATAAGTTATTTGTAGCTGGATATACAAATATGTACATATTTCTATTTAGTGTCCTACTGTTGTCGTCATTTAACCATTTCAGCGTGTCACTTTGTAAACTATTCGCTGCAGTTGCACATTTCTTTTGCTCGTTCAATTTAATATTTTTATATCGCGAAACAGATTGAGGATCTTTACAAGTGCGCATTGTATGATAATTATTGGATAACGTTAAGTAAACTAATCGAACGTTCAATTATTTTGGTATATAATACACACACAGTCGCCAAACATCTTTTACACATTTCTATCAAATACACAGTACTTTTATTACCAATTATGTCATCCTGATTCCCTGCATATTAACTCCATTCCTCTCTTCGAAGAGTTTGCTGCTGAGTTATCATTATTCATAGAAATCAACATTAAATAATGTTCAACATCGTTATTTTTAGATAATCATATGTTATCATTATTAAATGATCGTATTTGGAAAAACCGAGGAATCATTTGTCATAATTAAGTTTTGATACATGTGTTCATGCATATATTATATATGTATGCTATACTATTACACATATGTATAATTGTAATCGCCAAGATGACTGAAATACAGGATATTAACTAAGATTACTAAAGTAAAATTAATCGTATCTTTGAATATAGGAAATCAGGAATTTTCAGAAAACAGGAACTGTATTAACCGAGGACCCAATGGTCAGAGACACACGTTATACCTGTCGGGCGTTCTTTTTATGAGGTACAAGGTCGTGACGTTGGCCTTGAAAATACATAAAAATGTCCTTCAAGCAAGTCATCTATCATCAATGTTATCTGCCTAATCTATACAGTGTATTTCAATATTATAAATGATGTATACACGAAGGCATTTGAACTTATAATTGATATATTAGATATATTGTAATTGCTTTAGATGCATTTTTCGTCTTCTATTTCTTTAAACAGTAAAGATTCCATAATTTTTGTATATCAGCTCTTAATAAGCCACGTAATGTATCCTCCAAGTTCCCTTGAATAGAAACATTTGTTAATTCTATACGAACATCTGCATTGTAAATTAAATTTCTACGTGTTAATATTAAAATACTAATGGAATTGAAAGCAAGTCGATACCTGTCGATATTGGTTTACCTCTCCTGAAGCCACTTTCAACGAAACGATGTAAATTAATGAAAAGTTGAATAGAATTAATTTTAAACACGATGCAGCACAGAAATATTGTTTGATGACAAAGTGAATTAGCATTGAGGGGTAAACTCTTACAAGTACAATATGAAAGAACTTCCTCCTCAAAAGCAGATAGGAATATTTTTTCATAGAATTATGCAGAACTGGAGCTCATTCAGAGAAACTGTTCTTTCTATTGCGCTGACCCGGGGCGAGTCATGCAAAAAATGGGATCATACACCTTTCTAAATTCTATTTAATCGTAATCACGTAAAACCCTAATTAACTGTACCCTTGAAGTAAGATAAATGTATTCACTGATTATTTTGGTAAAACGTAGACGAAGAAAGAACATTCGTACAGAAATTTATAAACAATTTGATTTGTCAATAGAAGGTTATCAAAATACATTTTTACTTTTACAGAATGAATATAAAAATGTACATTTTGGATCTTGTGTATTTTTGCACATTATGCAGATATATTATTTTCAATGAATTTAATCGATGAATTTTTTCTACTTATGCCATTTATATGCGGTGAATATTTAATTACCATGCTGTGAAAATAATTATTTTTATTATTATTTGACAGGCATCAGGAATCGATGCCCCGGGATCGTCTATTTTTAAGCACTGGCCCATTCTTCACATTCCTCCGTGTTCTTAAGTTCCTCTTAATACATTGATGGAGGCCCTGATCCCGCAAACACAAGCAATTTATTACTTTCGATTTCAAATATAAGTACATTTCGTCCCGCCACCGTTAAAAATATTTTCGGCACAGTCCAAACTTTATAATCTGAACGAACAAGACACAGTCCATCAATAGAAAGGACCTTGGATATCGAAAAATGAAGTGTATCTGATCTCCCACCACAGGTAAATCCGCATGAGTACCTACCTGCTAATGTACAGTGCTCCGTTGGTGCCCCTTCCTCGATGGAGCTCGCAGAAGGTCCGATCCTTGGACACTTTCTTATAAATGAAGGTTGATCAATAGCTCGTTTCTCATTTAACGCTGCATCCCTCGCGCCCAGAGGGATTGATTCGTATACACAAGCCAGCATAAGCTACTTTTTAGTTACTTCGTGTTACTTCAGTGTGTTTGTGTTGGATGTAATAGTGACATACTGTTTCCTTCATTTTTTTTTTCAACGCGTTTCATATGGGTCGGTGATACCGCGAGGCAGTTAGGATAAATACGTAAGTATTTGTTAAGTAGAAAGTGTAATCCGTAGGTGATAAATGTAAAATTGAATGGACGGTGTCGGAAATAATCGATTCTCTGTTTACTTTTAATTGGGTTATATATACTGAATCATTTTGTTCGCATTTAAATACGCCAAACGCGTGCAGGTATGAATGATATATACCTGTACAGATGTACGGTAATATGATGGGTAGTGATGTACAAAGTGAAAGCTGAGACAACAAGTAGTAATAGTCTGTGCTTTGATGAATTTTATGGGTGCTTTCGTGAGGAAACCTATGTATATTCATTTACCACGTTACTCAATGTATATATTTTTCATAAAAATGTTGAAACAAATATTATTTTATCAATTTGTGAAAAATTCTAGTTCCTTTGTTTCTGTAAAGTTACTTAAAATTGATGCTGTTTCGGATCTTATTGAATCAATTATTTATGTTTAAGAGTTGTTCATGCACCTGATAAAGCTTTGCTGTATTCTAATAATTATTGGGGTAGCAGGTGTTCTTTGAAATTTATAAAACTAATTTTACGACGATGTACACTATTATAAGAAGTAGCAATGAACGTAGAAATTTTCGTAGGAATTAACAATGTTGCGTTTAAATTGATCACATCCAAGCAGATAAATATTAAAATGGAATAAAAAATCCTGCTCTCTTGAACATTAAGCTTTGAACAAATGGGTGGCCGGCAAGGGTTTGAACGTTAGTAGAATTGTTGTGCAAGCGATGCCAAACTTCTGGCCAGTAGCGTACACGTCACTAATAAGTTCAGTGTTATACGAGCCACTAATTATAAAAATGTTTTCTGACAAACATTTTCTTCTTTCATATTCTTCCACAAAAATTATTTTGATACGAGCATAAAAAGAGAAAATAAGTATATTTACCCTGGTAAAATAATTGTTCTATGCAATTGCAAAATTCCGCTAATAAGGTATCAATTGCTCTAAGTGATTTCCATAATTACTGATACAATTAGGAGATATAACACGTTGGTATGAAAATGAGATCGTGGGATCAGACTTAATTAATTGAATTCAAATGATACACGGTTGAATTGTGTTCTTATATTTCTTTTATTTTATGTACTACACCGCACCAAAAAATTTCGTGACTATAGTGTACTATTTGAATCCCTCACAAAAATATCAGATCTAGTCCGATATAGAAAACCTAATTACCTGTCATCTACACGGTGTCACTAATCTTTCAGAACTCCTCGAATTTACACTTCAAAGGCGAGGCTCTCCGTGTTTGTGGAAAATTCTGTTGCAAGTAAATTTCAATTAATCGCTAAAGGACACCAAACGCCTCCACATAATAGCACGTGCGCGGCTACATAAGCCACGAGCATGACCGTTTTGCATTCCGGATCTCATTCCAAACGACACGTCTCACGCACGTATTTCTGACGAAAAGCTTCGCGTTTACATCTCCAAGCTAACTGTAGGTCGAACAATTCACTACTATATAATCCAAGACATGTCTGCGTGTGATGCAGTGAACGCCTAGCGCACTGAGAACCTCAGTTCCAGTACTGTTTTCCATTATTTGCGCAACGCTCGTTATGAAAGTGTAAAAAGATATCTGCATCTGGTCACAATTACTCGCCCGTGTGTTTAAATGTTCGTCAAGTGAATTTGTTTTCTGTTATTTGATATATGCCAGCCATTCCGCTCTATAGCCCTTCACTTTTTCAATATTTATCCTTCTACCTTTTCGCCGATGGGTTCATCGATACGCATTGTTGTATGCACAGTGTTTTGCGGATAGGTGTCCGAGCAAATGTTCCTCGCGTGTCCAACGAATGTTTCCGAATAGAAAATGCTACGAATCTGTAAATATTGTTTTATATCTTGATCATTCTAATGTTTCCGAGCAATCATACATTTTTTCATATTTCGTTTATCCATTGCTACATGCTTATTTTATCAACGCTCGTGTTTTACAAATTTTCGTTTACATTTAAGCAACGTTCGTGTCGGTCGGCCTTCGGTTTTCCGAACTGTACACGTACATTGTTAACGCTAATAGAAAATATAAAGTATATTTCATTCATGAACAATTCAGATAACTGGTAATCAAAATATTTTACCGAGGACAGCGATTGTACATATTTTCAGCAGCCGATTGTTCAATTTCTGAAGGTGTACGTTGTGTGCCCTTCGTAGCGAAAAGGTTAAGGAGAACCAGTTCCGGTTTGTAGCGACGATAGTGTCAATGCACGGTCTACATACTATTAGAACGATTTCGTTGAAATTATGTACGTTAATGCTACATTTTATTACCAAACCTTTGTCCTAGGATTACGTTTATAGTTCAGAAAACGTTTCCTCGGTGAACTGTTTTATTGATCGTCTTGAGTTCGGTTAAATTTATTCACCTCATTTTTAAATTCACAACTTGTATTTATTGTTGTTATTTGTCAGTAGTGACGAGATAGTTTTGGTTATATATGTTACGTTATGATTGTAAGATTGGTGTTTCGCAAGCACCTTCCATAGAAGTGTTGTTCACGGTCTTATAACATATCTATATTTGTTATATTTATTCCGTTCAGATTGAAATCTTCGGATAGTTTCCTTTTCTATAAATGATAGCCTCATTCATAGATTCGTAATATGATATAATACCGAAATATCGCCAAGAAAATATATTCAGCGACGGTCGAATGTTTGCGTTCCCGTCGTTCGATGTATTCAGAAATATTTCGGGACTTACTGAAACCGATAGCAACCGACGTTGCTTGGATACGCTACAAATCGAATATATTTTTAAATTGTCAACTTGGAGTTTGGAATCAGTCGTCAAATTTCTGCACGATTTGAAACGTCTTTCCGCCCGCCAGTGTACATACACACCTATACTACTGCGGGACACGAAGGAGATAAGGAACACATCTTACTCACCGACGACAAACTTACTAGTAATTCAAGCAATAAGCTTCGCGTTTAGTTTAATAATAGAACCGATCACAATTTGAATAATTATATGCACGGCCGGTTCTCTATTACAAAAGCAGGTGACTTAATTGAGAGGCCCGCTGTTCAACATCCAATCAGGAACTCCAGCCGCCGGTTATACGCCCGTGGGGCTCGTCCAGCCTTCCGTTTTATCATCGGCCTGCAATTACGGAAAACTATAGATCGTGTCGCGATCCTGCCGTTGTTTGATCTGGTTTCTTATCATTCGCGTATTTCCTTTCACGATGCCAGTGTTAGATCGTAGAGAAAAAAAGGATTAAAAAAGTGATATAATACGCCCTGTTGATCGCATTGCAGATTTACCTCGCTTCCTTTCTGGATTGTAGGCACAGCGTTTTGATTGCATTCCGATTATTACGATAATCACGTTTGATAATTATAGGAACTAGATTGGATCGAGTAGGAACAAATAAGTACGAGTGTTTAGTATTCACTCAACGTTCTACGGAAGTAGGGGTAAGGTATTGTAGTTGGTGGTCGTTTATACAGGTGAGCTGTGGGACAAGCAAGATCGGTGAGATTTTTATTTAATTGCTGTTTCGTTTTTGAAGCACGTAATCAAGATTATGAATTATAATTGAATATTAATGAAATCTCTGTCTTAGACGCAATAACATATCAGTACATTCGTGCAGCTTCTTTTTTGTTAATACATGAATCTTCGAAGCATTTCATGGTATGTGCTGCTGAAACTGCAGCTTGGGAATTATTTTAACGCTTCTTGATCTCCTGTTCAATAATTTAGCAAGAATTATTTTTCGAAAATTTGAATCAGCTGACGTGGTGGAACACGTAATCGAATTTCGAACATAAGTAACATCATCGTACTCAAACGCATGTTTAAAAATTGTTCGATCGTATTCTATCGCTGCAACAGAAAGGCGTACAAATTTCGTATTACGTGCGATTGAGGATTAAAATTTCACTGTAAACTTTGAATTTCACGCACAATTAAAATATTTAAGATACGCAGAATAAAACTGCCACAGCTACTAGGAGGAATTACAATAAATACGAGAGATCGTGTTTCACGAAGAAAAGGAATGCCCCAATAAAACCAGCGCTTAGATGAAGCAAATTAATTTCTTGTCGGTTCTACAATTATTCAATTTATTCTTATCTTTATTGCACGTTTGCTTTTGTGCTTGTAACAGCTTTGGCAATTTGAATGACAGGGCGATAGCATCTTTAACCAGTTGCATGCACGTGACTACGGTATGTGATAATGTATATCGACTGATTGGAACGTCTAATTGGCGTGAAGTCATAACACTGTGAATAATGGTGCTTTAAGTAA
Organism: Nomada fucata; assembly: GCA_948146005.1. Lineage (NCBI taxonomy): Eukaryota > Metazoa > Arthropoda > Insecta > Hymenoptera > Apidae > Nomada > Nomada fucata. The sequence goes on from OX411275.1 coordinate 16,351,178, forward strand.
AACTTTAATTGCCGCAACCACAGACACACCAGTGATTGAATGGTAAAGTACAAGCGTCCAAGCATGATTTCACGATGAATAATATTGCAGTTATCGGCGGGAACATTGCGTTTTATACTCCTTTCATTTAATTCCTCAGTTTCTCATCACACAGTTTTTAAGACAGCAAAGATTATCATGTTTTGGATACTGATTGTTTCACTTTGGGAATGAGTACATGCATGTGGTGTGCCAATAAATAACACGCTATTTCTTTACCAATTCCAACAATCACATTTTCTGTTTAAAAATCCGGTATTGTTATTTAGTACAGATAGGGTTATGGTCATCTGAGTGAAAATTGCTTTTCTTCAGAACTGTGAATCTTTTTGGATACATAACAGACGAAGTTTGTATGCATCCAAAAAGCTGAGATATTTAACGTTAGACAATTGTGCATAGTACACAATGATTAAAGCGAGATCATGGTAAACTATTTACTCGATTTCCTTCGGCGCACTTCCTTCGGTCTTTTGCTCATTGGGCGTGCATTCGACTATAGAATACATTTCCCGTTTCGCCTTGAAAGTATTAATTAGCCAGTAAGAAACGGTACAAGCTGTTCGTACTGTTATTAATCACTGTATCACGCCTCGACACTTTAATTACCCAATGTTAGCCAAGTTGTGTTAATTATTTCAGCACTATATATATTGTTTGATCATTTTATATTTTACACGGTTCAATTTACAATAAAGCGTTGGATGCTAAATTTAAAGTTCAGAACGTGTACCCAATTCATCTTTTCGTTAGGTTATTACTAGCTAAGATGAAAAAGTTTTTCTCCTTCATCATACTTGGTTACTCCCCAAAACAATTATTACAGATAACTTCCAGCAACAAGTCTCCCAATCGATTCGACTACATAAATATTACTACAGTCACTATAAAAATAGCAAATTATCATGGCTGGATAAAGATGAGTGAATACTTCATTCTTGATGTATAAAGAAATAAAATGCTAATCAAGCTCGGAAACCTTGCAAATAAATCAAACAAATATATTGAACTATCGGGCTTAATAAAAAAAAACACGCCACTTGCCTACAATAACCAGTCGATTATTTCAGTTTCTGTACAAATTGCAACAAAATTGCTCGTAACAGGTAGTAACAGGCGTTGTTAACTTTACAGAACAAAAAATAAAATGAAATTGTCTTCATCAATTCCTTTATTTTCATACAGTTCGTAAGTACATATTCATCGTGAAAGGAACGTCACCTAACGATGATTTGCGTCATCGATTCAATGTCAGCGCCGTCTTTTTACGAGCCCCGAGTTACGTTAAGCACGTGAAATCCTTTCCAGAAAAAAAAAAACTATATTAATTATTGATTTTCCGTTATCACTCTATTCTTTATTCAGTATACCAAATTCAAGGTTTCACGCTGTTTGCGCAGATCATTGGGTGGGGTTAAAAAAAAAGAAGTGTAATGATGAATAACGAAACATGATCTCGAGATACTGGCTAACATTTGCATGTCATACATATTGTAGAATTTTTTCAGATTAACTGCATTTTTTATTCTGTTCATTTACATAATCCAGATTATTGATATCAAGTTTGTTAAAATTCAGTTCAGATGAGTTTCAAGAAATTGGAATGTTTGATACGTGCTATGGAGTTTTGAAGGGAGACGAAGAAGTAAGTAAAATAAAAATATATAACGATAATGAATTAAAAAAGGCAACAGGAACAGAGTATGTTACAGGTGTAATTCGATTCGTTACCTATTTAATTTTTCAGAAGTACGAAAATGCTTGAACCTATATTAGAAAAATAAACGCCTGACCACTGGACATAAGTATGGCTTATGATTATAACTTGTAGCTACCAAAGTGCAATATTGTATACCATTATAATTATATAACAAAATATATAAATATAATAAATATAATAAAAATAAAATATTCTAAAGAATAATAATAGAAATTTCAAAAATGAATATCGACATTCTGAATATTCTATATGTACTATTCAAAGTTTTAATTGACTTGACGGAAAAGAAGTATTACAACAAAGACACACTAATGATTTCGAGGAAAAACTCATTTTAACAACTTTTAAATCTTGTTGCAGTTATAAATTATTCGTCACCGTTCACGATACTGCATTAGACGGGAACATTTTTTCCAATTATCTCGTTATATTACCGTTGCATTACCGTTCTTCTACGTGCGTCACTTGTATTTGCAGACACGTGATGATTCTGTAAGAAACCGAGATGTAAACCGAGCCTCGTAAGAGACGACCAATTACGTTAATCATTCACGGATAAAGTTAGTGACTGAATGATTCATTGGCCGATTGTGCGCCTTGCTGCTTCATTGATCAATATTTAATTCTTGGATAATTTGAATTTTAGAGTACCAAGTACATTTTGGTTTCATATGGAAACACGATTAATTACGTCGTGACTGAGGAGGAATTTATTTCGCCTGTTAATATGAATTCGTGCTCTCTTTAATCAATTTCTTAAAACAATCGGCATGCATAAGTATGTTAACCCTTACGTGACGAGCGAGAATGCATATAAGCCTCACACGCGTACCCGAATAAAAATCTGTACAATGTATTTGGCATTTGGCACAATTAAAATTATCGTACATGAAAAATATAATATATCCCGCCCCATTGAAAGTGACAGAAATTTACGCGAACCATTTTAGGCGGAATACCCTGTGGATTAATGAAAAATTTCAGTAAGCAATTTTTGTTAACCTGCATCGTTGAAAACTTATTGTTAGCCTCCTTAGATTAGTGATCTGGATAGTTCGTCGTAATATCTACTTTATTACATAAGATGAGAAGAGGCTTAGTTTGCAAATAAAAATAGAAGTTTGCATTTGTTTTTTAAAATGCAAGCGCGTTTTACTGATGCACCGTTGCATTTGTGGAATACAGTTTCAATTGCGGGAAAGTAGATCTCTTTAAAGTACTCTTTATAATGTTGACAATAAAGAAAAGTATAGCTTATGCCGGTTTCCACTAAGTTTTTTTCGTTACTGAACCCCAGTGTATCGTCGTTGAAGCCCGTGAATGTTGAAGTAGCTCTCAAGGAAATCACATCTACAAAATTAATGACTGGAACATTGCACTCTTATTAACTGTTTTACGCGGTAATAAGATAATGAAGACTACGAAACGAACGACAGGAGAAAATATGTTCTTTTTTATCATTTACGTTATATACATTAGAGCGTTACGTACATGGGCCGGACACATGGATTAATATTTAAGGTTAAAGGGTATATTGAACAATAAATTGTAACATTATTTACTTTATAATTAAATTATTTACATGGGATATAATATTTACATATTTCATTTAACTAATAATTTGCGCAGTTAGCTAGTTACGTAGTAAACAATTTATGTAAAAGAATGTGTAATTCTGTTCTTGAAGATAATTGAAAATACTTGTGTGTGAACTTTATGAAAAATTGCACAACACTTACGCAAAATACAGAATATTTATTGTAACAATATTCGAACACAATGAGTTCTTGCTTTTTAATTATTCCAGTACCTTTTTATTAAAAGTCGTGCACTTCTTATCACTTTCATGTTATACTATATTCATTCTGCATTCTATGACATTTAACTCATATAGAATTGAATTTACTTATTTTTTAATATATTATAAAGTAATATGTTATGATAAACCGTTGAAATTGTAACTGAGGTTTTAGATCATTCGCCGTGCGAAAATCTCTTTCGTTTTAAGGTGTAAAAAGTATAATGAAAGAAAGATATCTCTTAATTTATATTGGGTATTTTTTCCTTAAACAACAAAACTTTTGATGCTCTCACGAATCTGATGTTAATGTCTCGTCAGTGTTGCAAATAATAGGATTAACATTATTAAAACGATAACTCTTGCTACGTCTCAATGATTTTGGCTCAAGGTAACCAAGTTGCATGGTGCACGCGTTAGAATCCTACGAACGTGTGTACTGACGTTTCTATCGAACATTTGCCATTCATTGCTACGTAATAATCGCTGCTTTTGCTCGTTGTATCTACCCTTTTATAGAAAAATGCTCAGGAATACGTGTATCATTGCCATGAACTAGGATAATGATTGCAAAGATTTTATAAAACTGTAGCACATAATTTGTAACAAGAAATGAAAACCTTACGTCTTTGTATTATGGTGGTGTATTTAAAATGACCGATCTCCACAAATGAATACACAGTGGTTCTACAGACAAGTTGAGAAAATATAAGGCTTTTTACTTAAAGATTTGTACGCCTGTAATTACGCCCGCTTGCAGCTTGCAGAGAAAGACTGGCCCTTTCGCTTCTGGCTATAGAGTGTTTGAATAGCTTTCCTTGTAAACTCGAGAACTTTTTCTTGGGTGCCTTTGCGCTGTTAAAGAAACGCAACATGCACCAACTTATTAATACTCGTGAATAATATATTACGTGCAAAGTATTCAAATCGGGATAATTACAATTTGCTTTTATTAGAATATTATATTTAAAGATTTGCATTTTTGGTGTTTGTAAGAGAAGCAACATAAAGAAGCAAGGCCTTGGATTTTTATATTTTATAAAATATATTTTATAAATATTTTATGCTGGTAATTAGTAGTAGTCTCATTATTAAAATTTTAAACCATTAATTTGCAGGCCCGCGTTTGTTATGTCCTTTTTCCTTCATTACGAGTGCACTATGTACCAAAATAGTTGTGAAATTTTCTTTATCTCTTAATATGTCCTTGGTATAATATAATTGGGAAATATTGGTGTTGGTCTCTGGGCAAATCTTTCTACATATTCAATCGGTTTTTAACCCAGCTCATCTCTAAGGTTACTACTTAAAGAATTGCAGGAATGTAATCCGAAGACAATATTTGTTTACTGACTCTGATGTTATTTTACACACTTAACTATTTTGCATGGAAAATAGTATTTAATATTCGTGCTCTCTTACTTCTGTGTAATTTTTTACACAATAACTAGTCTAACTGCAAAAATGCATAAACCTTGAATAAATAATTCTTGCCAATACAGTTATAATATATGTATTAGCCTGTCCTGCCATGTGTGCGTACTGCAAACACGATGGTTAATTACAATATATAAATATTAAAATGATGCTATAAACTAATGCTTGTACAAAAAGCTTATAATTGTGAAAACAATAACATCTCATTTGAAACATTAATTGCAGCTCGATAAAAAACATGTCAGGCTTACTATAACTATTATAATTTTTAATCCAATTTTAAAATTTACAAGAAGATTTGGATTATCTCAGATTTCATTCTCGTCAGACTATTTTAGGTAGTTTTAATTACGTTTTTCAGATTTCTGAATGTATGCTCTCCAGACATCTACCTTTTTATGAAGCTTTTTAGAAAAGGTGAATATAAGTAAAATTTTCAGTAAAATTTACCATTACATAATATCGGATCCACTTCATTCATTCATTCTGCACGATTTCTAGCTTTACGACGAAATATTCTTCTTGTTAAAAACATCAATGCTTTTGTTACACTGATTGTCATCATTTTTCGTCTGCTTTCATTCTTAAGACGAATTTAAAGGAAAAAAAACCGATGCCACATTTACTGTAGTAGATGTTTAGTGTCTAATTTAAAGTTATTATATTATATAATATCAATTGAACCAATGTTACTATTACATATTGCCTGCACAGTTGATTGTCTAATGAGCCTGCAATTTCGTCAGTTTCCCGAACAATCGTTAATTGCAATTTATTTTACTCGGAAGTGAAACACTAATCGATATTAGGCATATGCATATGTGTAATATATGCAATACTCTAGTGATTCTTGGGATCATGGAATACCAAATGCCCACAGATATCATCGATAATGGCGTATTTACGATCAGGTTAATGTTAACAAGTATGTAAACGCAGTTCACAGGAATAATTTTCACGATAATAAATGCAAACTTGCAGACACTGTGCGTCGTTGCGTTATGTAATCAATATAGAATGACAAACCGTTCACTCGTTCTGTGGACATAAAATTTGACCGCGATTTCTTTTTAATACGAAGGAATTTGCGCATTGGTAATTGATACGAGTATAAATAATAATGTGAAATTTTTCATTTTCTACGTAGTAGGTGTACCATTAAGCAATGCACTACTTACTTACCATTTTCACTATCTCATGGAAACATGTTCTGCAATAATTTACTCATTATAGCAATCGTTATCATTGCGTGCATGTTATCAAAAAAAGCGCGAGGAAGAAATCAATGCTTTTATTGCATCCAAATTTGCAGTGTTTCAGAAAAAGAATGGAAAGCAATATGAAAGAGTAATGACAATCAGTTTTACGAATGAATCAAATTATAATCTGTTGATAATAAGTTATGCAAATAATTTAAGAAATCGTTAATTGTTTATCGTCACAGCTGATGATGTATGTACTTTTTGTAATATAACGATTCGAGTAAATGAAATCACCGAAAAGTTACTGTTTAAATGTTATTGTTTTTATATTATTATTGTCTATTATTGTTCTTCTTTAATATTTTGGTTATAAAACCTCTCTGCACTATGTACTATAATAAATTATTTCGTTTCATTCATTTTACTAAAATTATATTTGGAAATATTTAACATTCGCTATATGTCATGTGTAAAAATTCCAATATTATAAGAAAGAAACTAATTTCCCTAAATTCTAAACAATTTAAAATTCCTAAAATTCATTTCGATTCAATAAAACCAATAATGAAACAAACGGATGAACTGAATTATCACGAATAATATATTTCTCAAACCCATTTTTAGACCATCACAGTCATCTTTCAAATAACCAAACGCGATTACTTTTCTCTCTCTGCAGACTTCAACAGACTCTAATCGCCACACTGCCTCGTGATTGTATCGAGTAAGGTTTGAATTCAATTTTTCTGTTCTCAGGGCAAAATGATGGACACTGTGATTCAGAAATTGCAATTCCTATATAAGCCATACGCGTTGGCCGTTGTCTCAATCGGATACGTAATTGGAGAACTAGGTCATTATTTAATTGGTAAGCAATGCATTCTAATCCACGCGTTATATTTCCTCTTCCTTAAGACGCCGCATAATTATCCTTGCAAACGTGGATACTCATCTAATTGCTCGCGATACAATGTCAAATGCATATCCCTGTTTTGTTACACTTCTACGATGTGTAAAAAGTTGAGAGATACTCCATATATCTAATGTATTACATTTGATTTCGAGGGATGATAACAAGGCGCGATGAATTTAGGAATTTACCCGAAGCAACAAAGATGTTCATAGATAATTCGGAATATATGAGCCGTTCACAGGCCAGAGGGACAAGCAATGTTAACACTTTGACCTTTTTACAATTTTACTACCAAAGCACCAGATTGTTGTTTATCTTTTTGTATTTAAAATAAATTCCCTTAATAATTGCATTGACAGAAGGGTAAATATTAAAATAGAAAATTCCAGCCGTCATGTGTGATATTTATAATAATGTTATGTACGTTTAAGTTCATATTCTATAGAAAATTAAAAAAGAAAAACAATTTTCATGAATTTTCCAATATTTTCTACATTCCGTTTTCTGGAGTTAATTAGTTTGGCAAACGGGCACATATACAGTTATACTTCATACTTTTCACAAAAGTATTCAGCAGCCTAAATAAATTACGAAACTGCTACCATTTATTGTTCATTTAGCTAACTGAAACATGAGAATAGTTATAAGAATTCGTTTCCTTGTTTAACTAATTCCTCGAATCTACTTTAATCGCGCACAGTTATTTCCGTTACACGCCCTGCGCCATTATAAAAAAATTCGTTTCAGGACGCAATTTTATATAACATACGCGCGCAGTTAGATCGGTGAACAGCGGAATACTCGTTATCACTGTTTCATACTTGCTTTCAAGGTGTCACCAGCAAGGCGACAGCGGAGGATTTACACTATGGCGACATTTCCTGTCAATTAAATTCAACCACATTATCGCTCGCGGATCTGCCAGTTCAGTGCGAGGCAGCCAAGAACCAAAGTCTGTAAGTGTTCCCCCCCCCCCCCCCCTCTGTATTGTCGTTCACCCGGCCACAAATATTCGACGAAAGCGGAATCATCATTCTTCCCCGTTGCACCTGTGCCGCCAATTGCGCAACCACGATAGAAAAACAGAATTAGCTATGTACACCTCCCACGTTACGGTCGAGGCCCACTCTATCGGTCCCAACTGGTGCACACTTTCACTGTGCGTCTACACATGCCGGCCAGATCCGTGTACGCGTATCCGCTTTACCTTCAATCGAATTAAACAGTATCGATCGCTGACGATATATTGTTTCACAGCTGCGAGTCCCTGGAGCTAAACGGAACCGGCTACTGCGAATGGAACTACAATGGCCTTGGACTGGACTATCAAATCCTGGCTGGACCGAGTTTCATCGCCGTGTTCACCGTCGTTGGCGTTGCTTTAGGCATCGCGGCCGACAAGTACAACAGGTACATTCGTACACCAGCGTCGGGTCACGTTTATTCGCCGTTGCTATCCTTCCAAGGATTTCCGCGACATGTACCGTTGTAATGGATGCACGTGTATCAAATATTGCCGCGACTACTATTGTTATTGCGTGCGATTGCCGATACGGGCGTGGACATAGCGGTTACCAATACTGTTGCCGTTTACGAGGAAAAATTGTTGAATATCGATGTGCTGTTAGAACAACGCTGGATATGGGATTATGCAAACTGGTTTCCGCTCGTACTTCGGAGAGGCTTTGTTTAGAATATGATGCGCGCTATTCAGGGAAATGGTCGGGGAAGACTTTCTTTGGGGGAAATGTTAAGTGTTCGAACAAGTAGTTCAATATTTTTGTTTCACTTTCGTCGGTTTCGTGGTTTATTCATGGATAGATTGCGAAGCAATTCATTGGGCGAAAGTATTATGATCGTTGACAGCGTGAACGGGGCATTAAGCAGGAGCAGTAAATAATGATTTTTAAACAGCCTTAACGAAATTAGTAATATCTTTTCTTTTTTATACTCCACGTAATATGTTTATTGAAATTTGCAGGGTTAGGTTGTTAACGGTGTGCACGTTAATATTCAGCGTTGCGATCGTCTTAATGGGAGCAGTCAAAGAATACTGGCAACTAGTCCTTCTACGAATGATCTTAGCGGCAGGGTAAGCGTAATGAGAGTATCTTGGAGAGCTTGACGGACAAACTGATTAATGGGTAATAGTAACTTCTAAGTAAGAGCTCTGAATAACTCAGAAGCACAAATCGATTCGATCTGCTGCTTAACTTTTCATAGATGACATAAATTGCTTTAATAATTCTATTCGTCGTCGAAAATTGTGGGCAGAAATTTTATATTGCTGAAGAGCGCCCAACAAATAAATCATTTCAAAAGTCATTGGCAATTGACTCTGCTTCGAAATATTGTCCAAATTTTCAATATACATAAGAACGGTTTTGCTTATTTTACGATACATTTGATAAAATTTATTTGCGCATTGTATCATATTTGGTACCAGATTTTAAAACCGCAATTTAATTCTGGCCACCCGAATACATTCGTCTAAAAGGGATAAAAATACGAGGAAACGCATTATTCATAGCACAATACCTTGTTCTGACGTAAATATGTTAATGTGTAAAATGTTAAACAAATATACAGGGAGGCGGGATGCAATCCTTTGGCTACAGGTTTGTTGTCTGATTGGTTTCCGGAGGAACAACGAGGGCTCGTCATGTCAATTTTCAATTGGGGCATTTACGGTGGTTACGGCATTGCATTTCCGGTCGGCCGTTACATTCCTAAGCTGAATATCGGGGATTTGGTATGTATTATTATACTTAAAGAAGAATTAAGAGACAACCCTTTCATCCACTGCAATTTCTTATAATAAAAAAAAAAGATTTTGTTCGCTAGCGAATAAGTTAATTAATTAAAGCAGAATAAATTCACCCTTCCTTCAACATATCATGATTATAGGTATTTGTGTGTGATTCATAATTTTATCTATATCTATATACTACCTCGTTTTTATATCATTTTCACCAGATGAGTTAATTTGTACGTTTACCTACGAATTGTCCGATTTTATGAAATCAATTAAATGATCTTTCGTTGCACAATTTAAGAACAAAGGAAGAAGAAACATTCAATAGTAAAATTTTGGAGAAAGGGTTCGATCAAATCGTATCAGAGACTGTAGCCTGTAACACGTTAGACGATTCGTCCTGTATCAGTAGCTAATTTTGAATGAAAAACATTAGGACAAATCTCACGAATGTCCTCATATTTCGTCCAAATAAACTAAAAAAACAAGTGAAAATTGTAAAAATTGTAAAAAGATCCCCCGAACATTGATTTCATCGTATGATTTCTGAGTATAATTGTGAACATGCTACGAAATTTGACGGTAATCGAAAACTATTAATTGTTCGAACAGGGTTGGAGAGCATGTTATTACGGAGCTGGTATAATTGGATTAATCATAGCTGCTTTTACTTTCACTCTTCGTGAACCGCAACGGAAATCGATTGGCGAAGATGAGGCGAATGTCGGCGGGAAAAAAGTGCGAATTTGGAAAGTGATCTTGCAGCCAAGGATTATAGTATTGTGCCTCGCAGCCAGCATCAGACATTGCGGTAAAAGGCAATATCTTGATACGAAAGATTCGAATACGTTCTAGGGGTATTTTAGTATCTAGGTGCTTGGTAGCAATTTACTATTTCAACGATTTTATGATTACATCATCATTGAATAATTAAGAGATTACATTTTATGGTATCAATTTATGCTATGTTCTGATCTGGATCTTTGTAATCAATTATCCACGGTCAATCACTTTTCGTTCAATCACAGAATTTTGTATTCTTAAGAACAGTTCTACGTACTATAAAACTTAGAAACAGTTCAATTAGGTTCGTCGTTTAACGATTTACATTTTCTGTGTTGCCTGTTAAACGTGCGGGGTCAATAATAGCAAGGCATTACCGGTTTTATTCGATCTCTGCAAGTATAGTAAAGGACAAGTAAATTTTGTAAAATACTAAATTACATTTGAAATAATTATTTGTCGATTTCGATGCTGACGGATTTATCAAATTTTTTCAATATTTCAAGGTGTTTTTTCTTCGATTTCCAGGTGGTATGTGCTTCGCTTACAACTGCGATCTCTATTACAGAGATTACTTCCCCGATTACGATTTAGGCTGGTGGTTGTTCGCTGTGACTATAGTGATCGGTAGTATAGGCGTTGTGGTCGGCGGTATAGTAAGCGATAAATTCGTGGCGAAAATGGGCATCAGATCACGTGTAGCCTGTTTAGCAATCAGCCAAATAATTGCTACGCCGTTTGCGTTCGGTTCAGTGTACTTCAATCCCCTATGGGCTATGATCACCCTTGGAATTTCTTACTTCTTTGGTAAGCACATTTGCATCCACAAAACAATAGTAGACAGAAATGGTAGTACAATTCTACATTGAAGTTTTGTTCGACTTCTGCGATACCTTATATATATTCAATTTGAAAATATAATTTGAAGTTCAAAGGGGGTTGTTAAACAGTGATCAAATTTTCGATGAAAATGGCGATATTCTTAAGGTTCCAGGAAAGGGAAAGCTCGCCATTGTATATAGGCAATATGATAGGAAAGTTGTTTGAAAAGTTGAAAAGTTGCATGTGGTCAACTTCAAATAGTTATCGTTTCGTAACAAATACAAAATTTACCCAACTTTTAACATCCTCGTTTGATGACTACTATTCCTTCACTGGCTGTCTTACTATTTACACGTATTTATTTGCAATTACAGCCGAGATGTGGTTTGGAATCGTGTTTGCGGTAGTCGTGGAAATAGTTCCTCTTCATTTACGGTCGACCACAATTGGCGCTTTCTTATTCGTGATGAACAATATCGGTGGAAACTTGCCAATTTTGGTCGAGCCAACCAGAATGGCTATCGGTTTCCGAGAGTCCCTTTACATTTACTATGCTGGCTTCTACGGTATCAGTAAGTAATAAAAGAAATCTCTTAATAGATGTCTATTAAGGAAAAATATTGTTCAATACAAAAATGTCTCAAACAAATAACAATATCACACTACTATTACAGTAATACTATATTATATATTTTTATCAGCAACGTTATAGTATCGGATTCTTTACTATTATTAAGAACAATAGTATATTCTAATAATTGTAGCAAATTTTACGTGTCATCCTCGTTTCACCTATTTCATTTCTTCGAAAAATTATTGAACTAAGAAAAAATTGTCCTTAGGTTCCATTATGTTCTTCCTGACCATGTTCTTGATGGAAGGTAGCAAGGAGGAACCGCAGAAGGAAGTTCATACCAAACCAGAATTCGGATACGATAATAACACATTCACCAACGACGATGGACGGGTGACGACTCTAGAACTTCCACGATTATATCCAACACCGCCGCATCGTTTCGAAAATTCTAGGTTATAGAATAATATAATTTCCAAAGATCAATTGTAAATAGTTTATCCGTAGCGACATAACACTTTGCACTCCAGAGTATTGTTACAACGTTTTCTTCCATAAAGTCGATAAACTATGAACGCAAACTTGCATTGACAAACTTGACGATTATTTTCTCGCTGAGAAAACGAGATAATAGATTTTATCATTTGTGTATAAAAGAATGTGGAAACTTTTTTGACGCTTTTCGAGCTATGGTATACATTCATTTTTGTGCCCGAGGTAAATCGTACAGTTTTTTAAAATTCACTGTGCGTTGACATTTGTTATATACCATACTTTGATACAGAGCACGTTTGAAAAATGTTTTCAGTTTTGTATACCGGTTATCTTCCCCGTATATTTAATAATGTTAAGGAGAGGAAGAAGAATAATAATGATAACGAAATTTGAGGAATGAATGTTCATACCAATACAATAGACATTCCGAGTGCAAAGGGTTACAAAAATAATCTATCCATGACAGGGATTTCAGTTTGCATTAGTTGCAATTTGTTTCCCACTATGTTGCAATTATTATTATATGAAAATAAAAGTACAATACATGGATGTTGATACTCGATGGACCCTTCGATCATACGAAGTGTTCAGATTTAGATTGAAATTAAAGGCATGCTATTTAAAATTTTATACCGTTCATTGCAAAAAAGCTTTAAAAATTAATATGTCTTTAATAAACCTAGATTTCTGGATTTTATGATTATTTAAGTAATACTTTGTTTAACGTTGTAACGAAGTTAAGTAGTTTTTCGGTGACTCCTTAAAGTGTTAGTCAAGAAAATCGTGGTGTTAAGGAGTACTATAATGAGTTTGATGGTTGAAGTACAGTAGTAAAACATTAGATGTTCGAAAATAAATTGTAATAAATTGCATACGTTGTATTTATAGCACGTGTTTCACGTAAGGCCATCGGTATGAAATTTTTCCACTATTTGGGCCACTCTAATTGTTCTTATTTATTTATTACGACAAAGAAATGTGTACCTCTTTTTACACCGTATCCTTGTAATCCGAATAATTGATTATTTTGATTTGAAATGGATATTATTAATATATGAGATATTTTATAGCTTACCTTTCCTTGCTTCAGTTACATTTCACGACCCCTCATAAATCTATCATTAACCGCTTTTAATAAACCTTAAAGTTGCTAAAATTAAGTTCGCTGTCTCGTGCTTCACTGCGTTGGCTACTTCGCTTAAAATTCTCAACGTAACGTATATATAATCACTCCACGTATAATTTTAATGACCAATACTTTAAAAATCATGGAATGGAAATCATGTAGTGTGTCGTAGAATAGTCGATACAGTAACTGGAAGGTTTTTTGATAAACAGATATTTCTATGCCAACGGAAGGCAATATCTAAGCAGGTCTTCGACTCAATGCCTATATAGATTTTCTACACAAGAAGAATGAAAAAGAAGAATAAAAGATGTAAAAATGAAAGTAATCATTGGACAATAGGTGCAACGAGTGTTAATTGACTTCCCTCGAAAAAAAACTTATCACATTAAGAAAGAAATCGGGATATTCGAATTACCGAAATTTCCATATTAGTATCGTAAAGGTCAAATTAGTCTGTGGTAAAATATAAGAGAACAGTTGAATTTTTTGTTTGTCACTGTATTATTAACAACAGTTTGTTGAATATACATACATACATACATACATACATCTGTTATCGTAGACATACAAAATACACATTCAATGGACACATACACGTCGCACTGCCTGTGTAACATCCGATACACAATAATTACAGAGATTCATCGTCAAATCATTCCATATGTACATATTATTTAATATAAATAAAGAAAATCGTTTTATTTGTAATGTACAAAATAGTCGGGAAATCAGCCTCGTTCTATCAAGGCTTAAAACATTTGTCATGAAACGTTATTGTTACTGTTGTTGTTATTGTAGCTGTGAAATTGTGTACATATTTACATATTATATTCGAAAATACTTTGACACGTTTATCGGCAATAAATAGCTTATTCAAGTGCAATACAACCAACTTTAATAAACCACAAGTATCAGCTGTTCAAGGATAGCACAAGCCGTTCCTAATGGGCACATTTTAACAATGTTATTAAAATTTCGTATTAACAATACACTCTGCATATCTACATGTTTATTACATAGATATGATAGACTGATTGATGATCAATTACGTATTTATATAACAACGGTTTCCTTATTTATTTTACGTATAACAAAGTTAAGGAAAGCTACCGAAAAATTATGACATATATTTGTTCATGCTCATATTAGGGCATACCGTGATTAAAAAATTGGTTCACGTAAGTTAATATGTATATTTATCATTTCGATAAATACAATTAGATTAATTGCACGAATTAAGTACGAGTGGTAGATATCAGATGTACACAAATGAGGGAAAAATAAATGCATTCAAAGTTTAAAAACGAAGGAGCCTAGTTCGTGATAAGTAGTAAGTACAATGATTCACTGTGAATACGAAATGAAAATATTTAAACGATGCAGATGTTCTCATCGCCGCGTAGACGATTGATAACATTAAACGTTCGATAGGCATTCTATGTCCATTTTTGACTCTCAATTTTCATACCTTGCACTTGCGACAATACTGCAGGTAATTCGACGTCTAAGATATCTATCTATAGAAACGCATTACACAATGCAGTTGAACATAGTGCTTGATAAAATTCACATTCAACGTTGAACGATTATTTTAGTTGAATCTGTGCGAAACTGGCTACAGAAACCAGAACGTTGATCTATTTTGTGATACGGAAACAATGTCTTGGTTTGAAGATTGAAAGCAGACGATTTTGATTTTTAAATGTAAATCACGTCCCGGACGATCATGCTCTGACACGCATACAATTTTCAGGAATTAAATGAGTAAAAAGTTGTGAGATAGTTGACAGTCAATCAAACAATGGTGCTTGCAACGAAAGCGCAGAAAAATATTTAAATAATCGCTAGTCCTACGCAAATGTGATACATAATAAATACGAGTGTTCCGGGGCTTCTAAAATATTCAAATTTCTGAAAAATCTGTTGCTATCAATTGCCGAAAGTTAACCATGGAAGTTCGATCAAGGAAAAATACATTCATTTATGAGTTTTCAGTGTCAGCATTTGCTCTATTGATTTTGCAACCTGCTTGCAATTCGCCTTGAGATAAAATTAGAATAGAATTTCGATTAACCAGATTGTGAATATCCATGGTCTGGAATTATTCAGTGTCATGAACTTACTAATAATATACAGGTTGTCGTTAAAGTTCACGGAATGATTTTATTTTTAAGGGTAATCACGCCTTGCATTTAGTAACAAATGAAATAATTGCCTCGATATCTTGGCAGGTTTATATCATTTCTTTCTCGCATTTCGTGTTGTTTGCCGGACGCCGTGCATGCCTTAATCCATATAAATTTTATAATCATACAAGTGCGTGAAAAACAACGCGACAACGCACACCTTGATAACGATAAGTTAATTATTGTCCAAAAGACAATAGCCAACGATCTTACACTACACTTTTTTGCCTTTAATACCTGCAGGCTTCTCCTTGCTTTCAACCTTGAAAATATTCCAAGCCGAAAGTGGAGAAGTTCGTGCAAAGAATTAAATCAATAAAATTGGTGTATCTGCGATATTTATGGTGCCACCGAATTACTACGGGAAATCTTCATACAAACTGTACACGTGAACTCGTATTTTCGTATTCTAAAATAAATTCGGCCGATGTATTTCAATATTTCAGAAAAATTTGTTTTTAGTTACTTCTCTCGTAGTCTCAGTTAATCGAGATTCTAACTGATTATAACAAATCTTCTTCGAGCAACTTTCGGTACACGACTCTCTATATCCTTGGATTTTAAGACTTTCGCAGTTAATTTCTAATTTAGAAATACTCTGCACATACACTTTGTGAAAGGACCAGTCGATGCTCGTTTCACTTAATTGACTGCCAGTTAACTTTACTTCCATTTCTTTTTTCTCGTTCTGATAAAGATTTCAGAAAACCAGACCGGCCAATACTTGTGGCTCGCTAACTATCGTAACGTAATTTCACGTTATGCTTGATAAATGCTACGGCACGACACGACACATCGGTGCCATCGTGTGTATGAAAAATAAGAAGAAATCTGTACGTGTGTCTTCTGTACAGCCTCATTGCTGGTGCGTGGTCAGAAGTCACTCGGACCGTATGCGGCTTACAGCTTTGCAGTTTCGACTAATGAAACGGAAACGTTCGATAACTAACTTACAACTACCATGGTAGTTACGTGGATACTTCTAGCATCTAATTTTTCATTATTATATTCAATCGTCGGATCATATTGGAAGAACGTTTAAATACACTGTCGCTTGGCTGATTTAAATGACCACGTTATAGCTTCGGACAAGCTATGCATAATCTATCATTGCATAAACACCGAGTAACTTATACGCATAGATAATACTATTGAAATCTCGCCGCGAAAAAAGAAAGTGAATAACTGGCGAAACAAAATGTAACGCTTAACTGACACAAATTCGTCTGTTCGCGCACTGATGAACTCACGATCGTTTCACCGTTTTTTATCTTGCTAGAGTGCTTCCGTTTACTTTACTGTCGCTTCTTCTAATCACTCGTCGGAGGAGCTATTCAACATTCTCTCACGTGTCATATGATATTTTCCATTCGACTCAATTGTTATGCACACACGCATAGGAAACGTTTCTTCCTCTTTAGACCCGTCCAATCTTGTCTCTGTTACGCTTTTCTGCATCTGCGTGCCTGTGCATTCTATGCTTAATATCTGCATGCATCCCTAAATATTCATTGGTTTTCGTTCGTAAATGTACTATTTCATTTTTTCATAACATCACTTATACACGATACTCGTTCATTCACAGAGCCTTGCAGCTAACTGATGAGGAAATTATATCAAATGCCGTCGAATGCATTAAAATTATACTGGCTTCGGTTTTAGTATTTTTTGTATGTCTGGCACTTCGCGCGTGTGCTTAATTTAAATCGTCAGTCCCTGGTTTTGTTGCTGCCCTTTTGTCCCACTTCGTTTTATTCGTATTACGTTCTTTTCTAGGTAAATATACTAGGTGACGTCAGAAATAATTAACCTGGATATCGAAGGAAGAAAAATATGCTCGTGATTAATTGCCGTAAATGAAGCAAAACGTACTCCGATATTGTGCCACTTATATAACAACATATTTGAAAATACATTATCGGCCAACAGTTTGGGATCGATGTTATAGTTTTACAAATAACCGAGCCCAGTTAGCTGTCCTCTAATTAAAAATAAATGTGATGCGTACCAACACTCGTGTGGTCGAATAATCCCAAACCATTCACTCATAAATTCGCTTCATTTTGATTCTACAAACGCAATTTTTGTTTAAACCGGAGACCCAATGCATTGTTGACGATTGGCCGTTCTTTCATTAGGAAAACTGAATCTCGACGGAAGGTATATTCCTCTAGGCGTAAACAAATCTTACCAGTCATCGCTATTGATCCAACTGGTCATATCTGTTTCTCAGAAAACTACAGTTATACACGCGTCATACAATGCCAATCGTAATTACCATTCTCGCTATTATACATTTTCGCATAATCATTATGTACGCAATTAAACAAAGATAGACAACATAGTTTCCTTTATCCAAACATTTTCATTAATCAACGCCGTAACATGCCATTCAAAGTTTCCATGTAAACAACGATCGGCAGCTTCAACGTAAAGGAACAATTCGACAACGGCATTAAGTACGTCATTGCCACGCCCGAGACGAATGTATTATTAACAGACTGTCCCCAGAAATCAGCAACGCATTAGCAGTTATAAATAAAACTAAGGCAAATAAATTAGCGTGAAAGTGTGACGGTGACGGGCTTCAGACATTTGATGTACACCTCGCTCTAACGTACCTGTTTCAATTATTATCCGAGAACCGAATAATAATACGAACCTCCGTTCTGGACCCACATACACTGAGTCATCGGCTAAACAGGTGAGATACTGAACGACCCACGCGTTTGGTCGCCGATCTCGAATCTTGTTAAGTACCCCAGAAGGAGAGCAAAATTACAGCGAACCTCCTTCATGGAACCGTGACACGTCGGGAACGTCGTACACACGTCAACATTCCTCAGTCGAAGTGCTAGAGATCTGTGTGCTTGCCCCGCTGGAGAAGCTACTCCTGCAAGTCTCCACAGCCAAAGCTGTGTCTGGTACCTGAACGAACTGAACCTTCTCCTTCGGCCAGCGATTTCTACCATACACGCAGTTAAAGATATTATATTTCGAGTCCATCTCGACGTGACTTAGCGTGCTGCTGTGTCGCCTCTTCAGCACCTTCTTGGCCATCAAGCTGCGATTGTTCTTGTACGAGAGCTCCCTTCTAAAGCAGAAGAACCTCCTCAGCTCGCGTTTCACCCTTTTCGACCGATAACCGAACAACAGCGGGCTGATATACGCGGCCAAGATCAGAAGGCTCGAGGCCAGCACGTCGTATTTGCGGGATAAATATTGGTCAGTGGATCGAGGTAGATTCTTCATTACCAACAGTATTACGTACGGTGACCAACAGATTAAACCCATTACGATCACCAGGGCGCTTATTCGTGCCGCCCTGGTCTCCTCTCTATGCCTAAATATAGAACCGTTGCTTATTCGGTCCTTCAGTGAGTTTATGTAGCTCGAAGTGCTTCTGACGCTCGAAACACGGTGCAGACTGTCGTTCTTGCTCGGCGCTGGCGTGATCGTCACGATCGGCGTCAACAGACACGCGGACGGCTCCGTTGTGTTCGAACTGTCCTTCTCGGTCTTGTTACAGCTGCCCGACAGCTTTCTGCTCTCAGTTGTATTAACTGCAATGTCCCTGCCTGCGAACGTCGGTAATCTCCGGCCGGTTTTAACTTCTGAGGAATTCCACTGTACCCTTGGGTCCCCTTGACTCACTTGTTCCTTTACCTTTGCCACCTCAACGTCGGCTGACAACAGCCGACCTTCGCTTTGATCACTGTTATCGATTTCAATGGTTGTTGCCACTGGCTGGCTGGCTTTCATTTCGCGAATGGTCTCCTTCCCCGAGCGTCCCGCTTCCACGGGGGTGTTGCAAACTTTTAACTCGTTCCCCAGTAGAGCTGACGGATAATCGTTCAGGGGGGCGAATTTCTCGCTCGATCGAAACGCGTCCAGATCGTCGAAGCACTCGAACCGAGCCTCGTCCTCCGAATCGCTGCTCCCCTCGACGAAGTTCGCCGAGATCCAACAGCTCGACGTACGTTCGTCCTCCGTCGGATCGCTGGACGATTTTTCTGTTCGCTCGGAATCCGTGTCCCTCGCGCGAGAATCGCCTTCACGAACATCCCCGACGTTCAGCAAGGAATCGGACGTGGACTTGCGCGGGTTATCAGTTGCAGTAGAATCGTTTTGATTCGTGGCCTGTGGGGAAACCTCGACCCTCTGCAAACCAACGGTGAAAACGATACCATCGGGGCTTCTGTCTTCCGCGGGCGGCGAGGACAATTCTATATCCACGGACGACGAGAAAGAACGACGGCGAGACACCTGTCCGATCGGCTGCATCGTCTCGCTTGTCTCGTCTATCGACGATAGACTCGATATTTTTGGCAGCTTACGGAAGTCTTCAATGGTGTCTGTCTGAAAACGCGGCAGTCTCGACGAACAGTTTTGCTCTTCTGTGAAACTTGCCGACGATAATATTGGTCTAGAGCCGCTTCTCCTCGCTCTTTCCGAGTTTCGGTGCGCAGCAACGTAGATGCTGACGTAAATCCAACAGACAGCGACGAAGGGAATGAAATACGCGAATATGGCGTACACAATGGCGTAGATGAAGCCGTAGGTAACCGTGCCACCTAGGAGGGCATCGAAGATCAGAGGAGCGTTTTCTACGACATCGTTATTGTCGTCGAGATGGATGGTCTCGATAGTGCCTATTATTTGCGCCGTTCCATTGACGTATGCATAGTCGGTCACGTTCTCCAGTACGCCGATGGTCGATTCCGTCGGGGAGTCGTAGCTGGTGATATTGGAGGACCAGATTTTGCTTCTTGGCGTGCACGATAACCAGAAGCTTCGAGGATTCGGATTGAAAAACGCGAGAAGACCGAAGGTTATCGAGACTAACCAGGTGGACACGATCAAGATTCCGGATTTCAGTTTGTCGATACGCGCGCGGTAACGCAGAGGATCGACTACTGCAAAGTATTGATCAACAGCGATTAGGAAGACCGAAAGTACTGAGGATGTGGTAACGATGGCTACGGCCCCCTCTGACACCGCACAGATGCTTGCTGTAGACGACGATTCGGCTATGGAGTCGTGGGTCGTCGTGGTGGCGACGTCCATGATGATTAAAGGGTTCATCATGGCACATACCAACAGGTTTGACACGGTGAGGTTCATGACAAACCTGAAAGCAAACGAGAAACAACTGTTGTAATTGTGGTGGCGTGAACGATGATAATCTAAGCGGCGATATTGTGCAGAGTGTCGCGTTGTTTATTGATCTTTTTAAATAACTTTTTAAATATTTTAAACTCACTCACTTTTCCGTTCGCAATAAATATCCACTTACGTATTGAAATAATTTAAAGGAATTACAGATTATCTTTTATTAAGACCACTTTAACTGTAACATATTAAGTATAACGAACAATGTATCGTTAAGTAATATCGCGCTAGCATATTGAATATAATTGATGTGACATAGCAGTTTGGATCAACTTCCACGTGATTTACTTCAATTTAAATTTGCATATTATCTTGGCATATTTATTATTTGTAAACAGTCGGCTACTGTGTATAGCTATGTATACTATGCATGTATGCGGATGTACTATGTGTATACCATATAATTAGCGTCTGGCATATGTAAATTTGTTATAACATTAATATAATACAATGTTTCCGTGTAATTGTGATAACAGAATAAAAGCCAACCTGTTGGACATGGTCCGTAACGACGGGCGTATGAGGAATGCCAATAGAAGAGTACCATTTAGCAAGAAACAGCCGATAAGGGCAAAACTCCAAGCCACGATACTATGATTATCCCACCATCCTTCTAGATCTCCTAGATCTGAGATCGGTCCTCCTCCGACGATGTCTGGCGAATCTCCAACCATTCATGTATACTAGATATCACACAATTCTGGAACAATAAAATCACGAAAAGTTATAGCGGACTACGACTTATACTGTAATACATTGTCATACTGTGTTATTGAACAGAATTTCATTCGATGGAAGAAGTTGTAAGCTGTCCCAGAGACATTGATTATTGTCCTCCTTGTTTTTTCATAATGAATATGTCCAATTTGAAAACCAATGTATGCGCGAGTACATAAACGTTGTAATTATTATTCATGTCCGGAGGGACAGCATATTCTTGTTAGCAATCAAATATTCTTAGTAAGAGTATAAATAGGCAATAATACTTTTGCAGTGCGTTTCTTATAGCAATGAAACAGATGACCGGATACGAAATACTTATGTCATTTAATGATGCACGATAGGTAGATTTAAAATAAATAATTTTGTCCGTAAAAGGAAAGTGGTTTATATCACTAACCATATCTCGATATTATTAATTCAAACAATTCCTTGTTGTTTAAATTTCGTACTACTTATACTTTTTATTCAAAATGTATATTTGTAATAGTCATTTCTCTTTTCTTATTCCGAGCAATAATAAATAATATGGTCACTTCAGAAAAGGTTGCAAATCTATTTTTCGCAGCAAAAAATTTGCAGCTCACCTTCATTCCATTTTAAGTCAACTCCGTTCATAGCTATTTTCAAAAATCCATTCCAACAGATGAATATGAATCACAAAGAACACAATCCATATACTGCGAACCAGTTTCATTTCCCTCGAAATCGTAAGGACCAAAACCCAAAATACAACCTTAACATTCAACGATATTTTATTGCAATACTTTATGTTTTCTCTTTTAAACAAACACGCACGAGGCACACCGCGGAAAATATTTTCATGCAGATCTTCACAAATACGATTGATAAAATGATCGGCACCGTTTTGTTTTGAATCATGCTCACCCAGTAACATTGCGCTACCATTTCCAGAACATTTAATACGCGTATGAAATGAAACAAAAGTGACCACACTTTAAATATTTGAGCGATGCAGAAGATATTCACAGTGAGTGGGCATAACACCGTATTTGAGATAATCGACTTGTTCGTACTGTAATGATAAGAGCAATAATTGAGTACTGAAAGTACTAAGGGCTATTGGAGAATAATTAAGAGTGAG
Organism: Nomada fucata; assembly: GCA_948146005.1. Classification (NCBI taxonomy): domain Eukaryota; kingdom Metazoa; phylum Arthropoda; class Insecta; order Hymenoptera; family Apidae; genus Nomada; species Nomada fucata. The sequence goes on from OX411275.1 coordinate 16,374,028, forward strand.
TTCATCGTCGGTAACAGTGTTCTGATTTTGGACGGAAACAAACACAACTGAATGCAGCTAATCAAACGCTAACAATGAATGAAGTTGAATGCAATTTAGATTGCGCATGTAAAATGGGCCAATTTTTCTTGAAATTGTACAGTGTGACCTCAATATATGTATATATGTATATATACATATATATGTAAGTATACATATATACTGTGGTAAACTGTTGCCGTGAGCTTATATTTAGACGTAACGGATTTTCCCGTAGGCACGTGATGTGAAAATATCCGTGGAGTGCACGAGTGCGGACTGTTCCCTGCGGTCGATTATTTCCACAACTATACCTCTGTACGATGTCGCGAAGGAAGAACCGTATGTTAGATATGAAAACGTGATCTTATCAATGTTTTATTGCCAGATTTATGATGAATTAATAGTTGATTGTGATTTTTTAATTTAATTTTACTATAATCCATATTGTAACATGGCGTTTCTGTATTTACCGTATCACGGACGTGACACGATCAATCATGGAAATTTATAATCGGGTGTGAAAGATACATACAGCGTATTTAAATACTGTTTAAACAGATTGTTTTCATTTCTGCTATATTTGCGACGCATTCATTCTTCTAATACAAACATTGCTCGGTACTCCAATTTGATGAGTGTCGAACCACAGTCAATCGGCTTAACTGGTTCGTCCTTTTGTTACCGGCACACCCACATATGCGTGTCCACAGGTACATTGACACGCTCATTATCCCCGTTTCGAATACAAATATAGTGCATATTCCTTTTATTTCTGCGGTAAGAAAATATTTTCTGCAAATTGCTCCCAACTACATATTTAACATTACCGTTCTATCTAATGCAACTTTCTAGCTTGTTACTTTTATGTGAACTCGTTCGCCATTATTCCTGATGCAAATATATGTACGTATGTATGGATGTGTAAGGGTGACTTTTGTTAGTCTCCATCTTTTTGGTAAGCGAGCACTTTTCTGGCAAGATTTCACGTTATAAACCGTGGAATGTGACCTGTGAATTCTAGTTTTTAGTTTTTATATGAATCCAAGCCACCATTCGTGACGCAAACACAGGGATGAGTTTAGCATTTTCCTGGTCTTCGGATGCATTTATACATCGCAGTGAGGAGCTCGCTGCAAAGGCAACAAACGAGATGAAAGTTAAGGTGTCTTGAGTTTTGGCAAGACAAATAAATGTTTCCTGGTTCGAGCGACGTCAATAAACGCTTGACGTCATGGCTGCAGCTTTCTCAGAGGGTTTCAAAATCCATAACTGACAGGCCACGCATTCAACCCCTACTATAGGTTTATTGGAATTTCGTTAAACATTGTCTACGACAGCTAACAATAAGTAATGGTTTAGGAATGCTAATAAACATCAACGTAACATTTTATCCAACCACGAAGAACAACATCTGGCATGAAAGACACTTGTCTTTATGCGTGACTCTGAGCCATTCGTTTTGTATAACAGATTACCGTGAAACTCTACTTTTATTCATTGTATTAAATTGATTTTAGCCATGAACATTGCCATTGAAACGTACATGTACCGTTTGTGACATTATCCCAATAGGTGTAATTAATAATCTTGCTGCTGTAATTGCCCCCTATCATAATAATTACACGTTTGCTGGACCCCGGCCGCCTCTTTCAAACTGTGCGACTAATGCATTATTTAGAGAAATTATTGATGTATGGATGTGTTAAGTGGATACATAAGCAATGCAATGTTCCAAAGAATGTGTTCGAGACCTCGATGACTCATTCGTCATAAATCATATATGTTTTCTTGCAATGTTAAATTCTGTCGGCCGCTTAATATCGAATCTGCAATTTGTGTAATATTTATTTTTCTTCGAGCCGCGCCGCGCCGCAAAATATTTTGTCTTTCTCGGTGTTTTGAATGTCGCGCTAGTTTTTACGTTTCCTATGTGTTACTTAATCTATTGCGAGTTTTTATTGAAACCCGTATTCATTTTTATTTTATCGTTTTTGAAATCGTACGATCGTAATCAATAAACGAACGTAAGAAATAAATAAATAGAAGTGCAAAGTGAATAACGTTTCATGGTAGTAATGGGCAGATTACGTGTCTCAATAAATGTTATTGCATTTTGTTATAATATACTGTTTCAGTAGAAACTTTTAATTAATTTTTATTACGACCGTTAGAGCATTATGCATGTAGCTCTTTGCTTGCAGGCGAATATATTTTAATACAAAATTTGCTGCTTCAAATTTGTATACAGTTTCTGAAAATTCGACATTTTTAATGAATAAACGAATTACCTGTACAACTTTTCTTCCTTATTGTCTTTCATTACCGTTTCACAATACTTCTTTCCTTAATATTTACAATTTTATTCCAAATACGCAGTGAATGCACATTTTCGAATGTAAATGGATATACTAAGGCAAACAGATAAGTTTCTTGCTATAACAACAAGGCTACTTGTTAATGAGACCAGTTCTGAAGCGGCAAGGCTAATTTTAATCAGCACTATTGTTCACTACACCAAATATAAACCACCAAACCTTTTTGAATCGCCAACGATAAATGTAGTTTATATGTTAAAAGAGTTATGCCCAAACGTCGCTTCTTTGCAGTGTAGCATTTAAACGAATGAATTTAACATTTCCACGAGATATAAGAATGCAGTGTAGAATGTAATTAATTAAAAAATTATATTCTGAAAATTGTTGCGTGATCTATTTATGTCCAAATACCTCTGTAATAATTGTCTATATATTTCACAAGAATATATTAACCACCCTTAACTTTGTGGATGATTTTCACCATTACACTATGGGCGATTGCTAATAAAATAAAAGTACTACCATTTGTCAGCGTATTCATAAATCAAATGTGTAACACAATCTTTCTACCAAGTAAATGATCAGTCAAATAAAAAGTCCACCACATTTGTTATATTAAGTCAAAAAGTTTAGGTGTATATAAACGTTTGTGTTTGACTGTATATCAATGGAAATATAATTTCTGATGGTTTATGTCTTCACAAAGTCATCACAAATCCGTGACGTGAATTTATGTGTCGCTTACATGTTTTGACAGACCTGACATAAACGAACTTGGAAAATGAATAGACTTTAACAAGCGACATTTTATTTTTACACACCCTTTGAATTTTCTTTTCCCTAGATCTATTCTAATGAACATGTGGTGTGTCCACGTAAACAGGAAACGTATATGTGCACGATTGTGTTTAATGAATGTTTAATTGTCCGTTGACATTATTATTCAGAAAACCGGACGGTTGAATTTAAAATGTGATTAGTAATCTCGTGAATTTAAAGATTGTAAACTTCAGACGAGTAGACTTATTTATAGTCTGATTGTGCGCTGCTTCCATTAATAACCGAGGGGGCAAGTATACTTTTATCAAACAGTAATAGTAGTATCCTTCTGCTCAATAAATCAGTGAAGTACAATAAAATGCAAAAAATTCTATCTCTAAAATGAAGTCTCTAAAAGTGCATTAATAAAATTCTAAAGAAATCGCCAAAGTTGAAGTAAACGTTGTAATCGTGAACAATTAAATTTTCATAAATTTAAGTTATTACAATATTTTTGTATTACTCATAAAATGATCTTAAACGTTGACCTGCACTATTTCATACACTGTTCAATCCCTTTCCTTTGTTTGTTCGAAATTTTATTCATTCATTTTCCCGTAAACGTAGTGATTCGATTCTCGCTTACAACTTTCAAACAATTGCTCACAAAAGCGAACAAATGCTCGTTTAGGAGACTCAAGTTCTATTGAACAATCAAATATTTGTATTTGTCATTTGATACGGATTTCGAATTCTGTACACAGGCTTTGAAATGTATAGGTTCAATCAAGACAATGCCAACTTCCTCAGTGGTTTACTATTCGTCATCATTTATTTACTAGGTATTAACAATCGCGCAGTGTTGAAAAATATGAGTACCATAATCGACGACCAATAATAGATATTGCTGAATCTTGTAAAATGCGTACGTTCGCTTTAAAAAAAAAATTATTCACTTTTAAAATAACTCGCTTGTGATTGCTTAAATTTCCTTAATTTACCTTCCTGCTTTCTCTTTCGCACTACGAAGTGAACGGTTAAGATTATAATACGGTTCTGTTGAATACAGTTTTCGTTCCTTCAAAACCACGAACACCGTCTTTCGGAGTTCAATTAAAGTGTAAACAGAATTTTTTTCCAGAATTGTGACTTATCTATATCGTTTTCACTTAAAGCTACAGATATATATATACTATTTATGTACTTCAAAAACTTGCGTTTATCCTCGACTGATCCTACATAAAATGCAAACGATATTAATAAACAGATTTACCCCTTGCATTGCATTACTGAACACCGACAATCCCCTTTATCTCCTGTCGCATACAATAATGTTGACAGTGCCATAATATTGACAATAAATATTGAACGGCTAATGCGCTCCTAAAAATGACAAGACTCGTGTTTTCTTTATCTTTAATAATTCCAGACAAGACGCCTTGTAACACTTTATATGACACATCTCGCCCCCTGTACAACAACTCCGGCAACTTGTATAATTTATACTATACGTCGTGCGACCAGACTACTTGGCGGCTATAAATATTTCTCGAGACGCGTTTCCCGGCCGAAGAAAATACATGGCATCGACAGACACCGTTTTTACGACGAAAAGAAGTGGCACGGTTCCATAAAATCGCGAGAGTGCCCGCCCGGCCATGACGTTTGCGCGTAAGCCCCGTAAGATTAGCATCAGTAAATCTTCACGTGTGCACGCAATCACTTTCATTACCACTGCCCCGCAAAAGCCCCCGCACACCGTACAATATACCTCTAAATATAGCTTGCGAAGTTTAAGCAGAGTCAGATAGGGAGTGCCCAATGCTCCGCGTAATCGGACCAACGTGAATCCGAAACAGATGTCATTCGAACGTGAACGCGCTGATGACTGCCGTTGGCGTTGTTCACGTGAACGAATGAATGCCACGTGAAACCGTCTGCACGATCCAACGACCAGGGGAATCTCGACGACATAATGAGGATCAAATGCTGCTTTGCGAGCAGAATTATCCGCGAGACACGTGTTTCGTACGGAGGGGACCTTAAAGCCAGTTTTATGGTTTCCACGGCGATCGCTTGCCGTACGAAGATCAACAATTCCGACTGAGAATAAGGTGGTAATTGTGCCCGGTGGGAAGTCGATTAACCGGTTTCATCGGAAGATAGACAAAATAAATTGAATAGATTCCGCTCTGAAATGGATCGACTGTGAAGAAATGTCGTTTCTAAATATATGAAAGGCCGTAGTCGAAACTGTGGCTCGTGCTTTATCACTGATTTTGGAAGACACGATAATAAATATATTACTTGGTCATTCTTGATAAGTTATGGGGTATTTCCAGCTTGTTCTAAGGTAACCGTACGATTGAAAGTGTTAATGTATATATCAATTCGAGATCCGAACTGGATTTAGACTGTTGGGCTGATGCTGGCGGATTTTTATATGGACAAATATCGTATATGAATTTTATTTTCTGGACAGGGCGTGTGTAGCATAGTTTCAGGAGGAAAATGTGTGGACTGCCGGAAATGTTTATTGCACGGCCGCGACGTATGTATATTCATAAAAACATTATTGACAAGATAAGTGATATGCAAGTAACTTTAGCACGAGGAAAGAAGTTGTTGATTTCTCAGTAAAAAGTTGTAGCAGAGTTTCCTGTTAATGTTAAACAAGTTGACCAAATGACCAAATGTTTCTAGTAATGTAAATTCAAGGTGAAATTGATCCGAAGTAAGTCAATACTAGCCAACAATTTACGTGTATGTGTAACAGGATAGAACACAATAAATCCAATTCAATGGACAAAAATATGATAAAAATGCAAACCAATAATAGCGATAGATATTACACTTACAACAATCGAAAACTAATCTCTTAAAAGGTTCTACAAAAAATGTTCAAGTGCTTCAATTTGATTTGAAAAGATCGATAAAACACCGTATAATATGTACGTCGATGAAATCAGTACCTGCAATTTTCTTTCGTAATTTTTAACGCAATAGGGACCACAGCTTTTTAGGAACGCTGTTCACGTACTACCTACACTTCTGGCTACACCCTTTTGTGAATTTAAAAATAGTTACCAAACGGTGAAGATAGGGGAAACAACAAAGGAATGTTTTTCTGCTATCGTTTCTCGTGTAGAATACCATGACGCCAGAGAAGAACAAATTATCTTATGTTTTTCAATGCCATTTGGTCATTATCAAATGATAAAATCACGTAGTATACACGGTGTATTTTAAAGCAGAGCATTTCTATGTATAGAAAGACTTCTTTTGTAATCAAAGGGCAGAATTCAACGTGCCGTACCAGAGTAAGGTCTGCCTTCAAGTTCACTTGAAATCTAAAATCGGGCAAAACAAGTGTTAGCAGACCTACGAGTGGGCCCGATGAGTTTATCAGAGTCAATAAACTGGTTTAAATGAGCGCGTTGAACTCGTCTTTCGTGGTTCTCATTAGACAGAGCAGAAATATGAAGTTCTATTAAAAAATGGGGGACGTGACCGTGAAACAACTTCGGGAAATTTCAAGAAGTAGAAAAGATTGTATCCGATTGTACGAAAAAAATTAATGCCAAGCAATAATGATTAGAAAACAGTTTTTTTTTATGTAATCGTAAAAAGTGGGCGAGGGGAATACTTTCTATAATATACACGTAACCTTTTCTTAATTAATAGGTACTTGAAACGGGCTATACACGTACGTACACTGCGCGACAATCACGTGTCCGATCAACATTTTATTCAGTAAAAAGATCAATTCAACAGCAATGCAATTTACTATTTCAATCATCATATAAATCTATTAGACGGCACAGTGGAACATTGATAATTTTCAAGTAAACCTCGTTTGTTGCGTACAGTCACCACGCAGCACGGAACAGTGTAATTTAATTTTTATCTAAAGCACAGTTGACGAATTGGTCGATAACGCATAGCATTAACGTATCGCTCTGGGAAACAGAAGCACGAAAAAATGAATGTGTTTTCATTGACATTGTTCGTAATAATTGCGGAACTTGCCAGTTTATCGTTTCACGCATTCCGAGACGGTGACCAACTCGTAGACTGTACATTATATACAAATTGATTTATTCCCACATCAGATAACTGAAATGATACATACTGTTATGTCACTGAACTCATCTTTTTACGCAACGCAAGATATGACTTCATCGAGTGTCGAAAGCTCAAGTTTCCTTATGGAAAATAGATAGTTTTTAAAATACTTTTTAATTTCGTTTCCTTAATACATTATTCACTTAATACGAATAAATATGTGTTAGAAATATTCTTTTTTTTTTTTTAACTATTCTCACTTCGCATGAGATAAAGATTCTGCAGTTTGCTTCTCATAAAATTATTATTTGACGCAGTTTCCTATTGCCTGCCCTTCGATCTTCTTTTTGTTCGCCACTGTATACGAATACTTGCGGCGAATATTTTAAATAGCTTTGGTATTTGGCCATGACGTAAAAAAAACTATTGCTTGAGCAATAATGTTTTCCTTGAATGTTGTTAAACGATTAAAATTATCGGTTTCATTAAATTTCGTGGACAAAAAAAATGGCAAATCATGAACTTCGTGGAAGAAACCATAATCCAATCGGTAAAATTCACATAAAATCGGGTGCAATTTGCTGCAAGGTGATTATTAATGTGAACTATATCCTTGACTCAACAGATATTTAATCTCAGTACAAATTTCGTTACGGTATCTGTGATAATACATTGAATGTCACTTTTGTTTGAACGTCAGCACGTTCTTTTCTCCTGTGCAAGTTATCTGGTTCGTAATGAGTGAAATTGCGAAGAAACTTAACTTGCCATTAACTTCGGTAACACGTTCAAGCACACGTGATGGTACTTTTAATTGCCATTATCTTCGGTCAAATGTTTAAATACACATTACCGCTCTTAACAACTGCAATCGAACTGAAATAAAAGTAGACGTCGCTCAGACAATATTTGCCGTTAAATATCATAATTCGTCCGACACGTGCATTTCCCTTAAACCTTTCTTTTACACTGTACAACACGAGGCGCGCATCAGCACTCACGAAGACTCGCACGACATTCGTCAAACTTCAATCGCGCACGAACAGACTATTTATATATAAAAAAAGAAGAAAAATTACGCACAACATAAATCACGTGGTGAAAATGAGTTTTTAAACGCGGACAGAGCTCAAGGTGACACATCGTTTTCCTAAACGGAGTACTGTACGTATAACCTGAACATTTTGGAACGTGTTCACTGATTCGAGAAAGAAAGATTAGTAAAGGTCACGAGCATATAATGAACTAGCCTTAAGTACACACCCCACCCTTTCTAATCGGTCCGAATGTCAGTTTTTTCACGGCCTGGACCTTCGATGGGTTCGTAACATTGAACTCCGCGGTTGGATCACTGTGCCCAAATGAGTAGCCAGTGACAAAGATCTGAATACACTTTCGGCAATTTGAACAATTATACCCGATCGGACGATAATGGATTTATGGGTTGAAATTTGCCACGCTTCGATCACCGGTTAGCGTCGTATCTGTTCGTAAAGTAATACTTTTTAAATTTCGAGATTGTATAGACATATTTCTATATTGTACAGGCTGACTTTGTTACGTAAGACGGTTCAATAGTAATGGTGTAACCGAGGAAAGAACTGTTCCTTGTGATAATATACTACGCAATTTTAGTAGAAAACAGTTGCGTACTGATTTTACGTTTCGGGCTAATGTACGAAGATAGGCCATCTAGGCGTTACACGTCTCTAGTAAATATTGAATTAGGTCTAATTACGGTGAAACAGCGTGTTTCATCAGTATTCGTGGGCAATTAATTGTATCTCAGCTTTGAATACACGGGATACACTTTGACTTGGATGATGTTACATAAGGTGGAGGACCAAATCAGCGTTATTTTAGTCCTAACCGTCTCGTTCCTAAGCTGTGAATTTTACTTAATGAAAAGGAAGCGAAAGACAATGAAGCTCCTCAATATATGCCAAAATCGATGCCATTCCATTTATAGAGGACAAGAGGAAACTAATACATTTGTTTACAGTGTACCAATATACACGATAATAATTACTGTTAATTTAGAATACGTATACAGGAATCAAAGTGCGACAACGAATGTTTGATTTTTATTAAACGCTTTCATCAATATATCAAACATTTTCAATTTATCAAGATCTGTCCTCACGGCTGCAATAGTATTGACAATAAATAGGGCTCATCTGATTGTGAAGCCAGCTATTACACTGTTCTTATCTTAAGTTTTTTCTACACTGCCAAGTGTTTTTCTTTTATTTACCACCAAATTACCGGACGTTGCCCAAACTTATCATATCTAAAACATCGCCATTTAACGTGAAAGGCTGCAATCCAAAGTTCTGCAATAGTTCCCGATAAAAATGTGAATGTAATAAATAACGGTGACACAATGCATGCTGTGTATTTATACGTTCGAGACAGGAAAAGATCTTGTAGCACAGCTCGTGATACTCGAACGAACGATATCTCTTGTGTTGTTAAAGAAACACGAATTTTGCATTCTGGAGAAATTAACGTTAAAATGTTCCCGATCTTCGTTGCAATATTGCCATCATGCGAGTGATTTTTATCCGAGCACCTTAACAATCCGATATTACTGAGCTTACGTAGTATATTTCCGTTTGACTCTACACTGATACAGTACCAGAGTCGTAGTAACACTGCGTGAATTGAGAAATCTGACTTTAAACTGATATGATAGGAACACGCGAGTTAATTAATGCTATTAATTTAACAGACCATTAAGAGTGAAAGAGATAGCGTGAAATTCTTTTTTATTCCATCAGCATCAGAAGGAAGTCGTCGAATTTAATTTCATTTTAGACAGTTGTCGTCTCGTGGAAAAGAACTGAGAATTTAGCTTCGTGGGAAATTGTCTTTTACACGTTCGAAATGGCCAAAGAAAAAAGATCACGCAGAAGAGTACTTGGTGGTTAGCTGATGGGCATTGATGATATTCTTTGTCGATGATTTAGAAGAAGAACCCGCCAATTATTATGAGAATGATCCAGAGCATTTGTGATATCCAGAAGCAAATTTCTCTATAAAATATCAGAATAATTTAGTGTAAGCTCTATATACAAGAACAACGTCTTAAGTTATCTCCTTTTTCCTTTCAATTAATTTAAAGGAAATATGATGATGAAATTTTATTTTATTTAAAGAACAAAAGATGAACGCTGTTACAAGAATGAAATAACGTTATTCTTATCTTTTAAATATGGTAAGAGCACAAAGACAATTACTTTCACACCTTCAAACGGGATACAATTCTTTCAGTTTCCGTATCGAAATACTTCAATGATTATTCATTGGAATTTATAATTTATTCTTAATCGCTGTTATTGTAATTACGATTGCGTTATCGTACTTATTGCTCTTGTATAACATGGAATTCTTGTATCTGTTTAATGCAGAAAGTATTCTACGCGGATGTAATTATAACAGAGCTGTACCACTGTGCATGTAATCGTGTACTTATTGCGTGATGATCTATTTGATTTCTCACCAAAACCAAATATACGCGTGACTTTATCAGCAGGTGTAACAATATTATATTGGTTAATAGCTGCAATAGCCGCAAAATATATAAAAGAGAATTGTTCGTCAGAAACATTTTTCAGTTAAGAAGTTGATATGAGAAATATTCATGTGTTCTTCAACTTCCTGAACCTCTGCAACTTCTTCGTAGCTATTGTTATTTAAAGATTTGCGAAGAATAATTTCTCGACTATCACCTGTCTACCAAATCTCAATCTATCGATTATTTGAAAGCAGAACTGCTCAACTGAAGCACTGTATGCATATTTTCCTGTTCTTAGAATCTATTAAATCATTCCACATGTACAATGTTTCCCATCAATGCGATAGAAAGTCTGCTATATTTAATATCTTCCCGTCATGTTATTGTACATACAATTGTTTCTATTTGACTTTCACTTGAAGTTTTAAATATTACATCGCTAAATTAAAAGTAATCACTCTGATTCTCCCTCACAAATATACATAGTCCGAAATGGAACTTCAAAATTTTGTCATAAATCTTCTACGGTTGACCAACTTTATTTTGCGTAAATACTTAATAAAACAATAATAAAATTATACAATTCCAACATGCATAAAAATTTCTATTATATGCCTAACGAATATACTGATGTTTATTTTAGAAAGAGATAGAAACGATATTATTTGTAGAACGATCCAACATATTAAAGTCGTACAACTCTTTGAAACTTCCCATACGTAAAACCTAGTTGGTCTTATTAATAAAATGTCGATCACTGCATCTCTTTCTACGAAGAATCGCGACCTATATTCGATTAAAACCAGAGCGATCATTAAACGTTGCAAGCAAAAAGTATTATCTACTATCTACTACGCAACTTAGTTAATAAAAGAACAAATTCGTAATAAATTAGATCAACGCAACGCTCACACGTTACCCTAAATCTCACCCAACCGTCTCACAGATAGTCTCAGCGCACTAATCTTCGACGTAGACATGACATTAGACAAATTTTAACACGCTGCCTAGATGACAGTGTTGAAATTACCACTAGAATATATGGGAGCTCGTGGAAAGATCAAGGATGAAAAAAGATACAATTTCCAATTCGAATTTCTTTCTCTTCGTTCTAATTTTAATAATCTTGCACGTGAAAAATATGAATGAGAAGTGTGTCAAGGCTTAGAGTACATCTGGACAGCAGTGTATTCGAACGAAACAAACTTCTCGTTTTGTTTACATGTACGATATATAATTGGCGAACATTTTAGGGAATAAACGGCACTAGCCTCTTGACCATCACGGTAATGTAACCAAAGGCCATTTATAATTATATCTGATACCATTTATAGTGTGTTTCAAGACTTGTCATACATTGGTGGCGCAACAAAATATTATTGCAAGTTGCCCTGTGTAAAACTGTTTGTATAAAGCACAGATACAGCACAATAAAAAAACGGTTGCATAATTTGTAGTAGCGGAAATCGGTGACCCATGAAAACGCAATTCGTACGAGATACGAACGCTTTCTTTCAGGGGTCAAGACGAAAGATGCATCGAGATGGCGAGAGAGACGTTTATAAGATGATTCACGTATTTATCGTGTCGAACTGAAACCCGAACGAAGATTAATAAATTATCACGATATGTGTACGTTCGAGGAGATACTTTAAACAATTTATTTTTCTCGAGCAAGTGTGTTTGCAAGCTGGGTGTAGTCGATTCATTAAGAAAATACGAATCCCCGCTGTTTGCGCTGAATCGATAAGGTCCGAGCGAAATGATCATTCTTTTCAGTTGTCGAATAATATTTGCATGTGAATATAGTTCACACATATACACATGAAGAATGTTAGTATTTATAGTTGAACCGACTGCGAAACTTCTTTTGATACAAAGAAGCAAGAAATGGAGAATTTGGTGCACCTTAATGTGATACAATTTCTGTTTACTTTCGCGCATTAAGATATGTGATAGCATCGTTATTATTTTAAGAGAAAACAGAATTGCATGACGTAATGTAATTATAGTAAGTATTGCAAATATGTAAGTATTGTTGGTCTAAAATTGAGATGATTAAAGACAACTTGATTGTCGTGTGACAATATTAGTACACTTTAAAGCGTTAACGAGAATAATGAAATATTTTACATCGCCAACCTTCTATAACTTATTCACGCGTATTTCAAATTAAATTCCTCAATGGTCTCGCGTGAATTTTTTTACATATTTTAATTGAAATATTACTTTTCCAATTGGAACAGTTTCTGTATATACTAGGCACATCTATCGATATTTTGTATTCATCGCGGCTTATGAAAAAGCTGTACAAGGTAGGTAATAACTTCCAAAGTATTATTCCAAGAAAACGTTTAGTAGCAGGATTACGCAGACTCTTGCAGTTAAATCGTATTACAATTTTTATTTCTTCCAGGCTGGAGATACTTATTAGAGATGTCTTTTTCGCAATACAGCAATAATGATCGACACAATTAACGACTGGGAACCTTTTTCTACTAATCCTATATGTCACTGCAGTAGCTGAAGCGAGGAATTAATTAGATTACATAAAAGTTCCATCCGATGTGTATGCTTCTTTATAACCGTGCACAAATGTGCAACTACACTGAAGGCAATCAAAAGTAATCATGAAATACGTAGCTTAACAAAAAACAAGGTACAAGTCATCTTCTATTACTGTGAAACTAACAATTTGTTAATATTATTAACAGAAGGAAAGAATAATTTGAGAATTCAGGGGAAATGATTAAAATCAATTTTCTGTACAAATTTAGAGACTTGATTTGAAACTTCAACACTCTTTTTAGAATTAATTTAAAAGTCAGAATATAGCTACGATTCTAAACATCGTACTGGAAATATTTATTGCATCACATGAATATCAAACATGTTATCATTTATACCTCCCCTCTTATCAGTATTAGAAAATAACACTGTGCGATTTAAGTAGAAAATATTGACATTATTGTTTATTGATTCCAATAGTATTTCACTGCATTCATTTTGTTCCCAAATAAGTATTGTAAGGTTATTGAATTCATTATTCAATAATTCTTAAAAGATATTAAAACTCATGGTCTAGTGTAGCACTTTCTGAGTAACTCTTTGTTATACCTTTGCATAAAACAGTAAATATATAACATCAATAAATTAATTATAATAGATACCGATTACAGAAATGTGTACCTTATTATTTCATCCAAAATACGTTGGATACGAATCATTTTATCAACCATATACCTATGAAATTTGCGATCCCATTAACCGAGGTTCCACTTCATATAATTATAATTTACAATCTACAACACCAATTATTATAATAATACAATAAATGCTCGTATCCATTTCCCAAGTTAAAGAAAACTCGATCTTTTTTCAATTCAGATTAACCATCTTAGAATGTAGAACAATAAGCGTAACCAGCTAAACTTACGACCTAAACTATCACCTAAACGTTACCATGAATCCAACCCGAAAAAGAAGAAACGAAGGAGGACAGAAAAACGTTCGTTCTCCAGAATAAAGAAACGATGTCAAGCTGTCAAAATACGCCGATGCGTTTTTATGTTATTTAAAACTCACACTGAATTGTGAGCGCAATCCGCGGCGCGTAAAAGAAAGCTTTTTTTACACGTTTCTTTTTAAACAATGCTCGAAGTGAATTCTGCCGTAGACAAAATGAATGTTGACGTCTAACTTTTTCTTCTCGACAACGTTAAGCGTTGTACACGTATCATTTTAAAAACTGTGAAAGTGTAATTCAATTGTAGCGGTTATTCATTATAGAAAATACTTTCCTCTGTCCCCTATATTACATAAAGTTGGCTCAACTTTATTACTTTCACATACAAGGTGACCCGTTTCATATTATGTTTCCCCGCATAATAATACAAATAGCGATCATTTCTACTATTTTACATCATTAGTGTTATGCTACTTTAAACCCCGCAAAGTACAATTTAGTTCGGATTATTTTCGTGCATTGCGCAGGTAAGAATGCACGGTAAGTAGTTGATAAGAGAACTGCATTAAATTACTGTGGAGGAAGTCCCGGAATTTAAACAACTATATTGTAATAACAATTTACATATTGTTTCACTATAATAATTATACACTCGTGACCAATCAACAATGTGATACATCTGTTGTAGCCAAATGATTAAAAACTTGATTAAATCAATGAATCCCTTGGAAAGTCATTTAAAAAGAAAAACAGCTGGTATTACTAGTATATGTATATAGATACAACTTATATGTCTCTATCGCGAAACCCTGTATAAATTGTCTATCTAAGATATAAAATCACTGCTTTAACTAATGACCAATTCTGCTAATAAGCCATTAACACGTAACTAACATTTTGAAGACTAATAATAACTAACTTTGTATAATAACTGCTTATAATAATAAAACGATTAGTTATATTTACATAATTTAAATAAGGATTTAAATTCGTCCCACATGATCAAGCAATCGATGCGGCTTAAAGTCTACTATTAAAAGGGGGAATAAAAAGAATAATGACATAATTTAACTTCTCGAATGTAATGATAGAGAGAAAGTGAATGCTAAAAAAAAAAGTATAATATATGCGAACGTTTTCAGTATATGCACGCTTTTTGTTCTAAATAAAAAAAAACCCGAAATACAAGTTCAGCTTCTGACCGACTTGTCAAATTAAAAAAATGAATGGCCATTAAACAAATAATATATATAAAGATATATTATAAAAGTGCGCAGGAATCTTCTAAATTTAAAACGATTTCTAAATTTAGATTCAGGAGCCCAAGGCAGCACCACGAATGATTTATTGCATTGCTATCTGATGAATTTAAAGTATCCTCAAGTATACCCGCAATCTTATCGGGATTTCACGTTTTCGTAGTACGAGTATACTGCATTGCATAAATTCCACGGTTGGCACGAAACCAAAA
The DNA here is from genome assembly GCA_948146005.1 of Nomada fucata. Classification (NCBI taxonomy): domain Eukaryota; kingdom Metazoa; phylum Arthropoda; class Insecta; order Hymenoptera; family Apidae; genus Nomada; species Nomada fucata. The sequence continues at coordinate 16,389,642 of OX411275.1, forward strand.
TTTCAATCAATTTGCCTGTTTTGAACATTAATAGAAGTAATGTGCTGTTTAACCTGTTCGTGTGTGCCATTCAATTGGAAACGATTCACTAATCTTATTAACGAAAGTCGTGGCACCGATGAAATCAATTTTGTCTTCTCCATTTCCACTATCAACCGTTGTCTGCTTTCGTAACGACATTGTATTTGATTTATTTATAAGTAAATTGGCCATTTACCACCAAATTTTCTTCACTGGAATATTGTAATGCAACATATGTGCAGAATATCATTGCATCAAAGTGTATTGTTAGGTGTGAATCGTGTTAGATGCTTCATAAACAAATACGACAAACTGAACCACTGTTCAAAATTTTCTTAATTTTAGTTAAAAAATAATGTACCTCAAACCTATCATGCAAACCCTACTCAAATATATCATGTTTTAATTTCTAGAACTGTATGTAAAGTTTTGTAAGTGACTGCATATTATGCGACACACATATCGTGTGAGTGGACACGTTTCAGTAATTCAGAAAGAACATTAAGCGCCTTAATCGTTCACGGACGTCAAAAGAACGGGAAGGTTTAACAAACTTCCCCGTATTTCAACAATCCGTACATTTTTTCGACTCTAAGTAACGATGATTCCATTGAATTCGCCACGGGAACACTGCACCAAGAATTCCTCGTGACGTCGATCGCATTAAATTTACAAAATCGTCAAGGATGTTCCGTTCGCATAAATTGCGTTATGCACAAGGAACAGTCGTACCGATAAGAGAAACATGATTTTCAACCGTTCGTGGCAATGAAATCGAAAAGGCAACCTTCGGGGCGAACTTTTCCAATGGCGTGTGAAAATGAAATTCGTGTCGATACTAAACTGTTTTTGTGAACAAATTTATTCCGTGCCTTTTTCCTCGTTCAGTACACACAGTCCAAAGTGTTAAATGTTATTAATTACAAAAAATAATCGTTAGTGTCGAATGATGTTTGCACTGTCTTAAAGTCAAACGCGACGAAAAGCTAAATATTTCACATTTCCATTACTGTAAATCGATTAATATGTTAGGAAAAATATCATGCAATATGGATTTTGAATCTATCTCGATGTCCTGTACAATATGATAAAAACTAAATATGTGTTCCTATTTGTTTTACCCAAGGTGACCTTGATTTCGCCAGGCAAATAAACTGTTTTCGAAATTTTGTTTACTGATGTTTATTGTACACCCTATACCCTACAACTTTTGTTCTAGACATTTTTGTCAGATGGCTGCAAGTGGGTGAAAAGTCGTGCGTCGCGTTATGACAGAACACCCTGTATGTGGACACGAAAGAGATTTTTCCTGGTATAATCAAATTGGCAACAAAAACGTAAAAATTGTCAACTGTTCTTAAAACAATAATGATTTCTCCGCCGTTACATTTTCTGTCCCCACAAAAATAGTTTTGAATTTTAAATAAATGATAAACTTTTACATTGTCCCGCTGCGAAGGAAAGGTTTAATCGAATAGAAACCTTAGCTCTGTTTTGAAAATTCCAGCTGACGGGCATGGTAAATTTCTAATTAAAAATACTATATAAGTTTGCAAGGTTTAAACTGTACGGTGGTTTCAACATTGACCGCGATAATTGTAAATAAAAAATGCACCTTGCTTTTTCATCATACTTCCGTTACACGAATTATTATCGTGTAATGCACGATTTAGTACATACCTTGAAATCAATTCACACTCATATTTTAATGAATAATGCAAAAAACAATTTAAGTCATATCTTATTCTCAAAAGTAAACTCCGAAACTGTATTGCCAGTAAAATGAAATGACTGTACGAAATCGCAATTTAATTTTTCCACGTTGTTCCATTAAAGAATGTTATTCATTGCAAAGAAAACTTTTACATTTAACCTTCAAGTAGCAGTTAAACGATATATAGCCCTCCTCTCGCCAATGCCAATAACCATGAATGTGCGTTTCAATAAATTCAATGTAAAACGATCAGGTTGTAAAATGATCAACTCTTGAAATGGAACATTGTAACATTTGTTATAAGCTACTTAACTGGTTACATTTATATATTCTATTTTAATAACTATCCAACCTCCTGTTATTGGAATATTCTACAGATTCTATAGACTCTATAGCCCAAACTAGCTTTAGGTTATTTCAGTTCTTGTAACGCTTAATTTGTTTCAAAATGAAGAGCACCATGTACCGAATGCTTCGTCCAAATTGAGCGTATCCAATATCATCGGTGCCTTTGCTGGTGTGTAAAAAAAGTGGGAAGAAATTATTTCTTTCAGAGGAGTAAATATTTTGATAAAGAAACGTTTTCATACGAGCTACCGTTTTATCTAGTAGAGTGATGTAGATTTACTTTCACAGTTTCGTAACGGACTGAAAACGAATTGAAGCATAAAATACAATTAACATTGAAAAGTTCTGGAGTACGACAGCTCCTGATACCAGCGTAAAAAAAATTAGTACAATAGACAGTTACATAAAAACATTTGCTTCCTGAAAGGAAAGCATTCCTTTATTCGATACTCTTCGCTATGACAAGTAATAATTGGGATATTGCAAGTGGAAAAGTTAGCCGGGACACTATATTTATTATAGCTATATCGCCCCAAATGTTTCCATTGTTATTGATAAAATGTCTCGAGGAAAATGATTGCTACCGGGGGAAAAATATGACACTTGCCCCAAGGTCAATATTTATCCAGACTTTGACAACATTTGTGCTCTTAAGATTAATTCCAATAATGCATAGAACTCAACTATTATGTGCGAGAACAGTATCCCGATATGAAAGTAGATTCTAAATTATAATACACATAATTTTAAATAATACTGTAGGCCTGTTAAAAAATTTTAAATGTCATACTGTTTTTATTACTGAACCTCGTATTTATTGAAATTGATATTAAGAAGCATTGTGTTATAAATATATTAAATTTCTAGTAAACTGAGTTTGAAAGTTAGTCTTGCTCTATTGTTTTTTTTATTGAAAAACACGCAAGAGATTGGAGAATGCTTCACTGAAATCTGAATAACAGTTTCTTTTAATTTTTACACTATTTAACAACAGCTCGCTACTTTCATCAGAATCTAACAACAGCAAGAAATTATTTCGAGAATATACAATTGTGTTTCTATCGTTGATAAATATAAGAGACTTCCTTTTATCAATTCAATATTCAACCAAGAAAGACAATAAATTGAAACTGATGCAACTTGAAACAAATTAAAAGAAGAAATAATAATAGACACCATAAATATGAAGTAAATTTCCCCATGTTGCATCATAATCCTATCAATGCGGAAAAGCCTGCTACATGCTTGGTAACTATAGAGACTACACGAACGATATGATTAAGACACTCAACTATAATACTTACAGTATAGTGACGCGCAATTAAAGAATAAAGCTAACAGTCAAACCATCCACATGGAATTATAATGCGTCCCGCACGGAAACATGCAGTGATAGCTACAGGAGCTAAATGGCGAATTAATTTATTTATCGACATCGGGGCAACGTATCGGGCTACAGCAAGACGTGCAGATACTCTTCAATACTTGTTGCGCTGTCAGCGCTCACTGCGGTAACTAATTGCGAAATGACGAAGGGAAGTTGTGAATGATCCAATTGCAATCACATTGACAAAGAAACGTAGTCGCGGAAAATTACAGGTGTTATGCAATTCGGAATAAGGTTGCAAATTGCTTGCCGCAAGTATGTTCGACCAGATACTTCTGTTAATTACGGAAAGCTTGACAATACAAAGAAATCAGACCATGATAATTTTTAAATAGCGACAAAGATAAGCGAACCAGTTAACATTATCATCAACTGTATATTTCATTAATCAGAATTTGATCACGTGTACAATGTAATTAGCATTATTTTATTGTTTCATTCTATATTTATTTGTAAATTATTTCAATTTTGATAATAATTATTTCCACCACTACGCTCAGTTAATATTATCTCAGACTGTGTATTCTCAAATATGCACTACAATTTTGATATTTCGTTTGCGTTGTTACGTAATCGTGTATTTTGATGATGAAGATGACCACCCAAAGGTTATAGAACAATTTGATTAAAAACAGTAGCAGAAAAGTCATAACAAAAAATACAAATTATTACGAAGTGGGAAGATTAGGCAACGATGATGAAAATAATGCAATCATATTATTGACTCTCGGATCGCGAAAGTAGAATCACGATACCGTTTATTTGGTGGCATACACCCGCGTAGGACTAATTTCAACAGTATGTTTGCCTCTAAAGATTGGCATGTATCTGGAATCTCTCGGTTAAATTTTCCAATGGTGTTCTGTTTAAAAATTAGGGCCGTTCGTATATGTTTTGCGCGGGGTGTACTGCGAAGAATCGTTGAACATTTCATAACTTTCAAACTGCCGGAAATTCCTACTGATCGTTCGATTGCTTCACCTCGATCCGAGAAATCTTACGGCAAAGCTTGAAGATGAAAAAAACAGGCAGTAACTTTTTTGGACAAGAATCGTATCCTCAGTGGCACTTAAAACAGATTTCTAATGCACGTCGGGTCACGTCAACGACTGTACGCTATTTCTAATCCACGTAGGGTCACGTTTGACAGTACAGATCCGTGTCTAAATCGATGTCAAACAATGTCCACGAAAAATGTTCGCGAAGCCGTTCTACGCCAATTACTTCGGTTGCACGTTTCCGACAATCTCTGTACATCGACGCGGAATGAAATTATTTCAAGCAATTTCTCTAATTGTAAGTAACTTTCAGGCATTCCTGCATTCATAATATCTGGGTAAAAAAGAAAGCAGGAACTTCAAACTATGTAAAAATTCTTATAAAAATGTTCAACATTAAAACATATCATTAACAAGGCATACAATATGTGTATAATATTAGAGAACTATGGAAGTTGCTCCCATGGATTACTTGTGCATGTAATTATTAATTAGTAAGCTCGAGGTCTCGGATAAAGGAGTCCACCAATAATCACGACCCGATTAAGCGAAGTTCTACTTTACCCTTCACTCACATTCAATTTCTTGGCGGACTCGAAATTTCTCCTGAACTTTGCCAGACATTAATCTAAGAACATATTTGTCGTAGTGAGTCTGCTCCTTCGTGTATTTGTCGTAGTGCCAAATAATATTGTTGCCCATGCTGTAGTTCGACTGGAGTTAAGCTCAAGGCTTAATCACGAGGAATTATATACACATGACAGGCGCCCTCGTTAAATTGTATTGCCTGACCGAATTTGAAGAGATACGCATTGGTATTGTTAATTGGAATTCTGGAGGGAGAGAGAGGTACCAGTTTAAACACTTTGCAGGATTATTTGCAGCTCTGTACTGCACAGAATAATATTCGTCCCGTTTGTTTATGAATAAATAATTTTCGTTGACAAATAATCGTCACCACAATGTCCTTACGAGAAAAAAATTCTTCGCACTGGAACATTTATTTATTGAAACAGTCTCGTTCTTTGTTTCTTCGTTAAAGAAACGGAAGTTCGTTTTCATCTAAATATGTAGAACGTCAGCCTTCAAGTGGTTCGGGTTCCTACTCTATAATTCAATGAGTTAAACGATGCACTGATCCCAACATTAATGAACACCCCTATAATAATTCAAGAACGTCATCGACAGTTACGTTCTTTTTTTAGGTTGCGCACATTAGTAATTATTATGAGGCGGATGAATGTGGGAATCAGTTTGTCAATGGGGTACCATCCTGTTGACTGAACATCATTTTTCCACAGTCGCACACGTTCAAATCTGATTTTCGGTGGGAATATTAATCAATCACGTTAACCAGCAACAAAAAGTATCCAACGAACGTCGTCGTACGAAAATAGAATAGCATACTAAAATATTGGAATCACAGGAAACGATGAAGGAATGGCTACATTAAAATGAATTCCTTCCTAGAAATGTGTTAATGAAACGAACAGAATGTATAATTATATAACGAATTCCTGACTTTTACGAATATTTGATCAGCTATTAACTGGAACTGCTTTGCGCGGCCTCCTTTGTACTCACGTCTTATTTTCCTGTTGATTTCTTAGAAAGCATAAGATTCTTAGACTGCCCTACACCGTGTCTGTACGTGTACACGTAAATTAAGTGTGCGGAAAAGAAAGAAAAAGAATTACTCAATTAATATTATTCTGTATAAAAGTGACAGGTTGTGATACTCATAAGATTCGTATTGCAATCAATTCTCTGGTTCGATTTGAAAGGAAACAACCCAACGCGGCCCTGGTTTTGAGATAAAGGAAAAACATTTTCCAAATATATATTTCGCATCGCTGTACAGTATTTACTTCGTGCAAGTAAACCTCCATTCTTCAGTCAAACTTTGTCACATTGTCGCGAACGAATCGAGCAAAAAATCCTGCAAACCGTTAAAGCGAACATCCTGTATTTTTCGAAGACATTAACACACTTTCGTACAAAAATCTCCGTCCTGCCGAATTGCAAGAAAACTGTTCCAAGTTGAATTTCTTGGATTCGAAACGCTTTGAAATAAGTTATGGAATTCCACTGCTGTTCCCCCCATTATTAGTCACTATTAACAGACACCAGCAAACGGTTTGAAAAACCTGTTCAATTGTAATTCATATCGTGCTAAATTCTCGATCAGTCTCATTAAAATCTCTACCCAACATTTCATATAATATGTGCATTATCCGTTTTCAAACAGAACAGGGCACATGTATCTGCATGGGGTGTAATTAGAACGTCTACTTCCGGCTTGGTTTAGTACCGTAAATCGAGCACATAACGAATGAAGAAGAATGAAAAAAGAGGAATATCACGAGCGGACATCATGCTGTTCCTATGCGGGTTCCTGGTTCGTGCACCACGATTAATGACGCAAATTTCTCAAATTCGAAGGTTCTGACGTTACGAATCGGTTGGACTAAGAGCTTCGTACCCCGTGCATTAAAGTTTAACATGCGTTAGGCAAACGAAAGTTGTTAGCGTAAAATATATACATGTATAATGTACGTACATAAGATGTCGTGGTGTACGTCGAAAACGAAAAAAGTAAGGAAAAAAACGAAATGTAAAATTGTATGCATACGATATTCCACCTGCTGAATGCACATATTCATGTAAGTCGAACTTCGTTGTCATTTGATTTACTATAATACTCTGGACGTGTACAAGTGCTTGTTTATTTTTGGGCAGAGTATAATTCATTTTACTAATAGATGCACCTAGATTAATATTATATACATATCTTATTATGTATTACAGCTGCGTGCTTAATAGAGTATCATGTAATTCTAATATTGATTATCACTTGTAAGTTGTTTAGCTAAAATACAATAATAATGGTCGTGTTCATAAATACAAAACTTAATGAAACAGCTGTTGCATAACAATAGGTGCCAACTACCAATATGTTCGAAGTCGCAAAATGACATGTGAACGTATTTACATAAGCGTGGAAGGAAATTAGTTTAGAAATAATTAAAACGAAGCCCGTCTAGATTTGAGGAAGTGTTTAAAAGAGTCGCGAAGGAAAATTAGTTTAAAATCAATTAAAATACTAACAGATAGATTACTATGATTGTTTAAAGCAAGAACTAACCGAGAATATTCAATTATTCAATATTATTAATTGTACTGTAGTGCACGGACTGTAACAAGTTAATTAAATATAAGGCTAATTTTTGTAAATTGGTGTCTGCAACAAATTTCTAATTGCTGAAATAATTCGGTGAGTTTAAGTTACACCTGGAAAACTATATTGCTACATTTTTTACGACGATAAATTAGTTGGTCATAGCGTCATTAAAAATAATCCCTTACTTTTGGCCAGTCCAAGTATAAGAAGTCTGTGTAACACGTGTATATTACCTTGTACTACCCGGTACATATTACAAAAGACGCGTGGAATTATTATCAGTATTAAATACAAATAATCTCCCAGATTATTTATCGAATGCATGCGCTTATTGCGATACCAAATTTATTTTAATTTATCAAAGATTTCATAACATTTGCCAGACATTTTATGCCAATCAACCAACTGTTCTGCTACTTTTAAACGACAATGTACGTTCTCATACTGACGATGAATCGTGTAATGTGCCAATAGTTTTGTCTCTCACTATATGTACGGACGCTCTAGGTAGGTATACGCAATGCTTGATTATTAAAACTCGTTGTCTAACAAGGCTCCAGACGCTGGTCTTACAAAATCTCCAACCAAATAAGGTGTACATTTCAAAATGTGCGCATAAAGGGGCTTTTAATAGATTACGCTTCACGTAACGTGCAGTCTCGTGAGAATTTATCCAAGTCACGGACTTTGATTCCATGCTGGTAAATGATAGGAATCGCGGTCAGTTCCCATTTGCAGTTAAATTTGAAATTATTTGCAGTCGTAGAAAGTAATTGTAATCAAATTGTAAATAAAATGTAATCAAATTTTCACGTAATTGTAATCAAATTCTCAATACAGTAGGAAAAATAATTTCAGAATCGATTTTCCTCCAATTTCAATTTTTACTTCCATTGCAGCATCCGCTTTATATTGTTATACCATCTATTTTCGAACATCCTGTATACTATTCGTACAGCAACTATAATATAACAAGCTGCTGGTCGGCCAACTCATCGGCATACACGTGCGGTTTCAAAGTCCTTTCCTTCTGGCGAAAGATATGGGGGACATCAATTAATCATTTGGTCATGACTGCTAATTTTAATGTGATTTCGATTGCAGCAGACAAAATGGTCAACGTATCGATATATCTAGCACAATACTTTTTATGAAAAATGTAAAATTATACCAAGCAATGTTGAATCGTATTTCTTGCGATAGCACAGAATTATATTTACTCTTTTTATTTCTTGCGCAAGCTGTACACACTTTCACTACTGATTAACTAAGCATTCTGTTTGGCTACGTGTGCAGCGCATTAAATTAATATAAATTTTTCAATTTTGAATGCGCAGTCTCCACCTCAAGCACATAAACATTATCTAGTAATGTGCACTACATACATATGTGCATAGACGTTCTGAATTTGTTTCATGTTAGGCTGCAGAAATGAAAGTCGTGAAGTGATCTAGTATTTCCGCGTATTATGCTGATGATGATAATATGAATCGTACGTGATTAATGTTGTTATTATTTAGAAGTTCAGCAAGTGTGTCAGATTGCGAAATGTGTATGCGGTTTCAGTAGTCTAAGATGTAAGAAAGTGTTATCAATATATATAAATATAAAAATATTCTCCAAATATGCTAAAATCTTATCTAAAACGCATGTCTGCAAATTACTACGCGTTGCATCCTGTACTAATAATCCTTCACAATAATATTTGTAATTCTCTGCAATTCGAATGTTTTAATAATCCACGCGAGATAAACTATGTTATAATACGAAATATGATTGAGAGTTTTTTTTTTCAATTAAGGTAGAATTAATTCGCGTGTTACCCTTTTTCTCAATAAGTTGATTAGTGATGGAAGACTTTTCATGCTGATTTAATGTAATTATAAACTGGTTAACATATTTTACTGTCAGTTCTATTTCACTTCTCTCCCGTTATAATTTCAAATTGATTTTCACCAGAATTTTCCTGGCATACATACGTGCGTATAGTGATTATCAATACTCCATCACATGACGGTAACTACGTCAGTGCACATTACCACCTTGTTTTCAGAAATCTAAAAATAATCATCTAATACACGGCAAGCTTTCACAATACGTTGTAACTCATAACAAACTATTATTAGTTAATAACTATTCTTTATGTAAGAATATTATATTGCTTTCACAATTAGTTTGTGGATGAAATAAATCTACCAAATTATTTAAATAAATACTATTTACATTAGACTATGTCGCATTACTCGATTATCACAATTTTACGCACACTCTATTATTGCAGCATTGGTCGAAATGGACAAATACTGTACGCCGTGGACAACGGATGAATAATTCTTTGCTAAATTCAAGTCGGACATGAATCCAAAGGCACAGAGGCCGTTGCAGGCTATACAAAGAAGCCGTTAAAACGCATTAATTAATGGACAAGAAAGAATATCAATGTTGCTTGGTGTTGCTGACCTCAGGAACCATCGAACTCCGCACACAGCTTTCAAAAGCTCGGACTCGTCCACGTTAAAAGCGAACTGTTACGGAAGGATTAACTACGAAGCTTGCAAATGTTCTGATTTACAATCTGAACGAGCTTGCAGAATGTCGGAAAAATAAACAGCGGCGAGAATCACGAAAGATGCGAGAATTTTGTCGTGGAATTATATACCGCGGCAAATATCCAAGATGTGAATAGTAGATGCAAAATAGACAGGGGTACGTTATATAAAAGTAGCAAATTATATAAACCGATGTCAAAATACGTCGTAAACCTATAAAAGCGGTAAAAGGAAAGCGAATGCGGCTCTTTTGGAAACACATCTCGGAGGAGAGAAGAGAGAAAAGAGAGAAACCTATAAATCGTAGATGTGGAAGAAAGACTTACTTGCCCTGCACCAATTTCTCATTCGTGAGAAAATAGAACGGAATATACATAGATAATCCGTGAGTTGCGTATCAGAAATGATATGCAAACACGCGTTGGATCGTTGTTAACAGGCTCCTGTCTTAGATACCCGATACTGCATTTTTATTACTCTTTTTTTAACTTTTCGGCATGGCTGAACACCCACCAGTATCATTGATAAACATTTCCTGGAAAATCCGATAGTAAAATGTACGGCATATGCAGATTACGTGTTCAAAAACGGAATTGGCCACGTAGAGTAGATTGTTACCTACATATATGTAAGGATTACTAATAATAAGATGGTCTACGTTCAAGTAAGACGTACAGTATTAACACGTTGACTGCGGGATCGGTATGTATATCGATCAGAACTTTGATATTTTCATTCTCCTGCAGTCAACAGGATTATATATTTTGTAATATTGCAATGTCATCTTTACTCTCATTTCTTTTATGATACATTATACAGAATTATTTTATTATACTGCAGCGCTGTCTTTTCCTTATTTATCTTGCAATAAATCATTATTCATCGCGACACACATATTTTATGGATTTTTTGTAAGACGGTATATATAAAGGAAATGCTATAATTTAAAAATGTGTATCTTTCTTTTCGGGTCCTTACCATCTATGTTAAAGATTCTAAGTCTGATAACATTCATGTTTTCTTTCTCTTCTGCCATGTATATGTGTGAAGCAATAAAAGTCTTGGCCTTGAAATAAATGGAAATTACGGAGAATTAATTCGGTGTAAAATGAGTCAGACTTTTATAAGGTAAGTATACTCACATAGATACACGAAAATATGTAGGGGCTATTTTAAGAAACCGATTGTTATCAGATTGAGAAAAGTTTAACAGGCGAACTTTTACACTTTGAAAATGTTAGTTTTCAGAACAGGTATTTACCACTAACTTTTACTGTATTCCCTTATTTTCATTAGTTTTTGCAAATAATATTTCTTTTTGCGGTAAATGAATATTCTATCGACTAATTCATAGAAATATATAACTTATTACTAATCATCTTTAATAAATCTTTAACCTGCATCTCTGGTTACTTTCAACACATTTTTTCCAAATTTCACGTGCACCACTTTTCGAAATAAACGTAAGTTTTTAGTAGAGTTAAAGCAAACATGGAAATCTCTGTTTAGCACACAATAACAGTTTGATTCTCAGATATTTAATGCCCGCATGCCCTTTTCCGGTATAAGAAGCAGACCCTGTATAATAATTGCTATTACATAATGAAGTACGTATGCACTTGATATTTGAACACAATGCGTAGTAATTTAGTAAATCAATAAATAACTATTGCTTGTTATCAGCACGCTAAAATGTCTACATTTCTCAAAATAACAACGCGGACTCCTCGGTCTTAAGTCATTACAGTTTGATATACATATTCGACTTTTGATAACTTCCGATAATTCTGACATATTTTCAGAAAATTTCCCAATTCGTGCTTTTATCGAAAAGCCTTTAATAAGCACAATGTAAAAACAGTTGTTCGAATTGATAAAGCAATATGAGTGTACGGATACTGGAATTCTCTGATAATACAACATTTGGTTCTCTTGCATCGATAATCGTGCATTAGAAAAGAAAATGCCGCAAATATTAACGATTATTATGCAGTAGCAGGACGTAAAGAATAATAATGCTCTATCTAATGGTGCACATTTCATATTCGACTAAATATACTTCGCTATGAAACAGCGATTTTAGTTTTCTCGAAAGTTGCTTCACTTATTCGTCTGCGTTTTCGTCGATCATTAATCACAATCGTTCTGCATATATTTCTGCGTAATCGTTTAAAAGATTTAATCAGGTGACTATGCGGAAATGTATACACATTCCTTAATTCATCGCTTGTATAAGTGATGTAAGTTTAAATGGTAAAGAGCGCTGCTTTAAGAGATTCATCCTATTTTTTTTTATTAATAGCTTCACAAGAAGGATCAGGACTGCATTTCCGCAATGAAGAAAATTTGTTCCTACCTGCCGTTGTAACTGAATAGATTTGACGACGCTTAAAGATACTGTTCAAATTAAAATAAATGCTGCGCATAATTATGATGTTGGAATAATAGAACGTCGGTATAGCATAAAATCCGATATCAAGAGAATTACCACTACTGTATGTATATGTATATTTATCGTTTCTTTTTATTTCTTTTTTATCAGGTTTTGAATTTTAGAGGATTTGCATGTCGTGTGGGCGATGCTAGTACGAATGCAAACGAATAAAATACACTGTTGGCCTGGTTAAACTTTTATCGGGCATCCATTTGCCCAGTGCGAAAGAAAGGTAAAAACGTTTCGACATTATCACGCGATGAAATACCAGGTTGGTACTCTTCCAAGTGGCTTTACTTCTCGGCCTTTTTCATGATACATGTGTGTCCGTGATATTTTCAGGTGTATCGGTAGAAATGCACGGGCAGACTTTAATTAGGTTGATTTATACATAGATACAGTAATGACTAACGGATGACAACAACAGAATTGGTTATCTGGAAAAAAGAGATACGAAATACGTTTCGAATTTACTTTGACCCCATTCATTTCGTGCATCCATGTATTCTATTTCAAATACTGCGATTATTTACACGTTCCGTGCCACGTGGATCGTATGCGCCTCAGGCTGTTAAGAGCAACATTTTCGTATATGACATATATACAGTGTAATATTCATTAGATTGCAAAAATCATTATTATCAAGAGAAAGGTATGAATTTCAACATGCAGTACAGAAGGGGTACACATTTTTGTTTGAACCAATTGTCGTCCTAATTGCTGCACAATTCAAGTCAAAGAAGGTGACTGAAAATCCGTCTGGCACGGGACGTGTTAATTACGAACTTTTGGACCACATAGTAGTTGATATTATCCACATTACCCACAATTCCCAGTTACTTTACTATTGATGAAGATAATTCGTAATATATGTGCTAGTCCCCTTTATTACACTATTCCCTGTTCATAAATTTCTACATTCATAAGCAAGCTACCTTACTTCGCATGTTTACCGTTCACACAATCGTATAATACTTATTTTATTGTTTTCTCATGGTCAGACTGATTCCAATTAAGGCGTGCATGATATGTACAGCTCTTTCGACTAAAAGTTCACTCGAATTTATTAGGTACGCGCTGTTTTATTGCACTTCTCTGAATTTTTCTGATTCACAGAGTCGTAGATAACATTACCAACATTTTTATATTGTCCCTCCGTTTCGTTCAATACTTGTTTGTAGATGCTATTTTTCGTTCTACGCTGGTACCAACAAATGAACATCAGCAGACTATCCAATTTAAACGAAACAGACAAATTTCAATTCGCTGAATCGTTGCCGAGAATTACGCACAACCAATAATATTAATAAACGAAGCATTTAATATGCAGGTAATGATAGAAGAAAAGTGTATTGTTAAGAAGCTTCATATACGCAACGTTTCTATACTTTATATATAAATTTATATATCAGAAGATATGGTTAACTTGTAAGTTAACTTGTTTTTTAAAGTCGTGCAAGTCCGCGAGGGGAACGCTAATCTACAAATTCATCAAGTGTACATACAAAATGATAGAAATATAACGAGGAATATGTACATACGTATAAATTCGATACAAATCGACAATTAACCAGGAGACCGTGTTACATACAAGATCAATATTTCCCCACAAACTTACTGTTTCAATGCGCGAAAAGTAAACAGAGCGTCAATTTTTAACCGGCTCGTTACTTCAAATAATATGCATGTACATAGTAAACAACGGTCACGATTTTCAGTCACGAGGATTTGAATCAGTAAATTTTATGCGATTTTCGAGTGTACCGAGCAAATTCGCGGGTGAACCGCGATAATTGTTTTTTCGCGTCGAAAGCACGTGCTTAGGAGGAGCAGGTGAAAATAACAGAAACTCCATGTATTTACGATCGTAAAGAGACGCCAGGAAACCGTTTAGAGACCAACATTATCACTTCCGTCCCGACTTATCCCAGTAAACAATCCGGGCGAACAAGATTAACGATTCCTGTCCTATTGTTCGACCAACGAGGTTTTTTTGGATGAAAGGATAATGTACACGGAAACTCGCCTGCTGGTGCAGAAAATCAAATGATTCTTCGGATTAGCCACGCGGATCTATCGAATTATGTATGCGGAACCAAGTATGATAAATAACGTGGAAAATTTCACTGTAGGAAATTCTGATTCAGAAAGTGCCTTCGGCGTTTTTTTTTACTGGCGATTTCTTACGTAATTACATTTTATGTGAGATTATCGCCATCCGAATTAATTTTCGGATTAGTATGTTCGTTCTAATGCGAAGTCCAACGAGTGATAACAGTATTATCAATGTTAATTAAAACATCCAGATTGTGTTATGGTGAAATGAGATCTATAAACATGCTATATATGTTCGATATCACTTCGTTATGTATAAGCTCTTAGACAGGCTGTTAAAGTAAAAGGGATCTAAAGCTTTGTGGACTTGTTCCAGTAGGTACTCATCGAGAAGACTAACAATAAGAAGTGAAGAAGATTTCGAAACTGTCGGCAGAACGAAGTGACAGAAAAGTTCACAAAAATACTGTCCTAATCCATCATAAAATCAAAACGCGTCGAATCAATTCAAAGATCAAGCTCGAAACGATTAAATCGAACAAACCTATGCACGAACGCGCACTTTTCGTGTAAGCGCAATTTAGCCGCCCCAATTCTCGTAGTTATCGAATGGATTGAATTTCTTCGCAGCTATTCGCAGAATCGAAGCGGAAATCGTGATACGTGTACTCGAATTTCGCACGCTCGCTTACTCTTTCGTTTACGTTACAGAGAATGCATATTTACGCCACACAACCATGGTCGAAAAGGCAACTCCTCTACCGAAAACTCACGAGGCCTCGAAAAGTCCGCTAACGTTACTTACCGCAAGTAAAAACGATCGGGAGGTGTCAAAGGTCGAAGCAACGTAGCCAAAAATGAATTACGCAAGCGAGCAAAAATGTATACTTTCTAAATCTATGTGGTACGTACGTACGTACAGTCTGTCCATGTAAAACGTTTCACGCTGAAACGTCCCCCCCTCCGCCCAGAACTTTTATGCACATTTCTATAGTCACAATAGAGAATTAAATATAAGAGAGATATATGTACGTAAGTACACATATACATATTTAACTTGCGCATTTTTCAGCATTTAAGGAGCCTAACTCCAGCGGGTATATGTAGTAGTCGGACGTTTCAGCCGGGCAGGCTGCACGTATACACATATGTATACACCTATGTATACGCATATGTAGACACATATACATATGCACTACAGAATACGAGAGTTCGTTGCTTTTTTGGTGGGCACAAACGTTTACGGTAGTCGTCGCGACTAACCTCTACTGTGCACGCGTGGTGATAGAATGAAAGTCATTGTTCGCAACGTAGAGCCGTGAAGGGAAGGGAATGCTGGTTAATTTGTACGGGTGGTGAAATGCATTAGCATCAAAATTAATACCACTGTTACCCTCCTACACTAGGTGGGTAACGTATAATTAATCTGTATAGTGTATATATGTATAGTGAAATCACAATGCTGGACTCAATTTACAATACATTTCGTAGAAAATTCAACTGTAATACCTAATGCTTAAGGCTCTATTACATATTACAATTCGCGATTGAAATTGTTATACTTTTCATTCAACGTCTTACATTTCCGTATATAATGCCTTATAGGATATAAATGTTATTGACACCTGATGCTAATCCATCTGTTTACATTGACTCCAAACGAATATAGTAAGTCTAGTAGCGATGCAACTAAAGAAAGTTACCGACCCGGATTTTTAATTCACTTGCCCAATAAGAACGAAGTATTTAAAAGATACACATATATAAGCGAGCGCTGTTGTCCTTTGTTCAAAAAGTACACAGGAAAAGAACAAGAGGTATCGTAACATTCTCTCGTGTAAATATGGATTGAATGTTTTAACGTATCAGACACAAGTAAGAAAGCATCGTGTTTTCTTCCTCGAGCACGAAACAAAAAAAAAAAAGAAGCAGGAAGTGCCAATGAAGGTGTCCTTACCGAACGAAATTTCTCGACCCAGCGGCAGGATCAATCCATTTGAGGCGAGCAGGTATCGAACATCGGCATTCAGCCTAGGAGGTCCCTCTAGCAGTCACGCCAAATCAGAAAAGAAACAAGGGTTCTTTCGGACGCTGCGTCAAACTGTCAAACAGCACCGTCGCGCACAAACTCTGTCCGAAATTCGACGCATCACTTACATATTTCCGGGAGAAGTGTTACGAACGTACGTACGATCGTAGGGAACAAGAAACGGCACGTTTTCATTAATCCGCTCGAAGCTGCCTATATACAACAGATATAAACTGCAGCGTGAAACATCACATCACACGACGAGCGTTCCTTCTCTACTGGACGAATTGAAGCGAATTGCGAAAGATTCACGAAGCGAACCGTATGCTTGCCTCGTTCCCAGCCGAACTCTCCCGATCCACCGGCCGCTACTGTGCTGTGATTGGCCCATTTCCCCTCAGTGCACTGGATGATATCCTGTCTCTGAAGTCCTCCCGCCAACCGCCAACCAAGACGCCAATTCAAAGGTAAGAAGCAGGAGAGACTCGTGACGTTTATGTATGACAATTTCTAGTCGACAATTGTCAGGGAATCCCCGTATAAATCCCGTCCGCCTTCATTATCTAACGTGTAATCAAAATGTATAAATAGAATGCTAGGTGTACCTATTAATATAGGGTCAGGTGTATACGCTGGCTGAAAATATACCCTTCGAAATTTTTCCAGAAATGCTTTAGCTTAGATTGGTACATCTGACTGTCCAGCGTATACATAAGTTTATTACATATTGCCTTTCCTTCTGACTTCCTGATGACTTATCGTTCTCGGTAAATGAATGATACGGTTTTGTAACACGATGTAATTTCATGCGAATTATTTATAAATAACTGAGCACAATTATTAAATATTTTATATATGTTTCACGATATATTATTACTTATCTATTCCTAAATAGTGGAAGTGTTACGAATGAAAAATGTATATTTTGTTCGATATTAAAGTTAGTTAATATCAAAAGTTATTTACGAAATATAAATAGCAGTTGGAACAAATACATATTAGTACTAAATTCTTAATTATTATTGAAGGTGATAAATTTCACTTCGTTTCAATACTATTACTGTCAACGATTGCAACATATAATTTCTTGTGTACATTTATTGTATTGTATTCATTGAAATGATAAAAGATTCAGGAGGTTCAATAAACGTTTCGGAAGCTAACATACTGTAAGGTTGTCCTATTCATAGAATGAGATTACGAACCAATATCTAAACATGTGTATAGACTAATTGAAATTTATTTACTGTTTGCATGAAATTAAATTTCGGGCATTTTAACATATATTCCATACGGAAATAATTTTATTTACATACCTTGCTCAGGAATAATGTTCCACACAATTGTTAAAACTGTTTGCTTTTTCAAACCATATACAAACCAACGACAATAATGACAACAAAACAATTGTTATATTATTAATAATTCAGCAACCTAATTAGCTGTACGCAATCATAAAGACATTTTATAACAATAGCTTTGTCGAAAATAAACTTAACAGGAAACAGACAAACTTTGTTAAACATTAATCGTGTTTACTTCTTAAACTATACAGCAGTTTTACGTAACTGATCATCAGTGTACGCATTATTTAAATATTACTTTAGGCAGTTGTATCCAGTTTATCATAGTAAGTAACAAAAACGTTTACACTATTTATATTGTCACGGCGCGAACTCCTTGCAAGTCAGCTAGATCCTACTTCACACTTAATATAAGTAACAGACTTTAACAGACTAATATAAGTAACACACTTTAGGAAATATTCGTTTAAAGTAGCAAATATTAATCGAGTTAGAATGGAAATATTTTCCGTTTGTAATTGTAGCGAGGTAACAACAAACCGCACAGGAAGAAATGAGTGAAAGAATGAAACAATTCTGGCAAGTACAAGGGCATTTTCAGAACTTGTTAATAAATTAGGACAAACTGGTCCAGCTTGTGTAAATTGGAATCTTATTATAGTTCTGCCTGTCGCCAACACGCGGGGTGAGATGTTATATGCTATAACAATCGGTACTAATAATGTTCGAAATAAAAACGGTAAACACAGCATATCCATACATTGTCTGTTGTTTGCATATGGAAAAACAATTCTAACTACGGCATCCACTAAAATAACTATAATAAAAGCGACTGATATGATAAGTTTACCAATGCAGAACTCGTTTCATTGGAAATGCAATTTAACCCTGACACGGCGCATTTTTGGGTTTCTGGCAAAAATTTCGGCTAAAAATCGGGAATTTCATTCAGGACAACATGATAACACAATGATCTTCTTCTTAATATGAAGGTAAAGCATGCTGTTACACGAACATGTACGATTTATGCATGCTACTTGCCTTATTTATTTTTAATAAACAATTTGGAAATCTGTCAGAGAATTTCGAAACCAACTATATGCGTGGACTGTTTTAAATTAGAAAGAAACTTTGCGTGCCTATTTATTAACCGGATTGGTCATAAATTAAAGCTACGCACCATAGCTATATCGTCCAACAGCTCCAATAATGTGATATTTACGGTTTAAAAGTTATTAACAATTAAATAATCGGTTAAAATGCATATCGGGTCACAGCAATTATCTCGACTCCTGGAGGAGCTAGGCTAAGGATCGAGTGCTTAAATTGAAGGCAAACAATCCTGCTACACGACAATAAACGATTTAAAAATGCTGTACGTGCTGTTTATTTTTTATAAACAAATAAATAATCCGTTTTTGTATGGGACCGATACTATACACAAGCGCTGATCTACTCGTGAATCAGATTGTTCCTTGATCCAGCAGCTTCAATTTGAGAGGTCGTGTTGATTAAAATCGACCCAGCAGAAGCCGAGATAATTGAAAATGTTTAAATCAGTTATAAACAAATGTGATTATTTCGACTTGCAGGCTAGCTACATCAATGGCCAAAGGACATAAATTAAAGCTAGGAGGATCACCTAACATCTCCAATAGGTGCGAACATTATTCCATGCGCGGATCAATTGTTATATACAATTAAACAATTGAAATTGTTATTACGTCCAACTGCATAGTTACAGTAATGTGGTATTTATTATCGTCTAGTCTAGTCGTTTCTCGTCATTTTGAGACTTCGTTGATTAAAATCGGCCCAGTAGAAGCCGAGATAATAATTGTTTAATATTTTGTCGGTAACGACATGTCGGTAATCGTGTATGTGGCGCCATCTCGAGATTGCGGCCTTTTTCGCAGTTTGCCGCGACTTCAAAACCGAATTCCAGGATTACATCGTTAATATAAACAATTGCTTTTTTCTCGGCTTCCACTGCGTGTTTCTTAACCGGACTTGTCTTAAATGAAAGCTGCGAACCGCAACTCTCTGTTCAGAAAGTTGCAACACTATGGAATTTGTTGTTCAAATATTATAAACAATTGAAAAATCGGCAAAAATGCAGTCCGGGTCGCTGCAATTATCTCAGCTTCTAGAGGCGCTAGATTAATGATCGAGTGCTCAAAATGAAGGTAAAGGATGCTGCTACCGAACAATTCACGATACACAATTGCTACATGCCCTGTTTATTTTTTATAAACAAATACAATTTCCATTGTGTATTGCACCGAAGCTATACACAAGGGCCGATCTAATCGTGAATCAGATTGTTCCTTAATCCAGCAGCTTCAATTTGAGAAGTCGTTGATTAAAATCGACCCAGCAGGAGCCGAGATAATAATTGTTTAACATTTTGTCGGTAACGACATGTCGGTAATCGTGTATGTGGCGCCATCTCGCGTTTGCGGCCTTTTTCGCAGTTTGCCGCGGCTTCAAAACCGAATTCCAGGATTACATCGTTAATATAAACAATTGCTTTTTTCTCGGCTTCTACTGCGTGTTTCTTAACCGGACTTGTCTTAAATGAAAGCTGCGAACCGTAACTCTCTGTTCAGAAAGGTGCAACACTATGGCATTTGTTGTTCAAATGTTATAAACAATTGAAAAATCGGCAAAAATGCAGTCCGGGTCGCTGCAATTATCTCAGCTTCTAGAGGCGCTAGATTAATGATCAAGTGCTCAAAATGAAGGTAAAGGATGCTGCTACCGAACAATTCACGATACACAATTGCTACATGCCCTGTTTATTTTTTATAAACAAATACAATTTCCATTGTGTATTGCACCGAAGCTATACACAGGGGCCGATCTAATCGTGAATCAGATTGTTCCTTGATCCAGCAGCTTCAATTTGAGAGGTCGTGTTGATTAAAATCGACCCAGCAGGAGCCGATATAATTGAAATTGTTTAAATCAGTTATAAACAAATGTAATTATTTCGACTTGCAGGCTAGCTACATCAATGGCCAGAGGACATAAATTAAAGCTAGGAGGTTCTCCTAACATCTCCAACAGGTGCGAACATTATTCCATGCCCGGATCAATTGTTATAAACAATTAAACAATTAATATTGTTGTTACGGCCACCTTCGTATAGTTACAGTAACGGGGTATTTTTTATCGTGTAGCTCACCAGGTTCCCTTTCTTATGAGGTGCCGTTGATTAAGATCGGCCCAGTAGAAGCCGAAATAATTGATTTTTTTATATTTTATTTAAACAAATTCAATTATCTCGGCTCCTGCTGGGTCGATTTTAATCAACGACCTCTCAAATTGAAGTTGCTGGATTAAGGAACAATCTGATTCACGATTAGATAGGCTCTTGTGTATAGTTTCGGTGCAATACACAATGGAATTATTTATTTGTTTATAAAAAATAAACAGGGAATTTAGCAATTGTGAATCGTGAATTGTTCGGTAGCAGCATCCTTTACCTTCATTTTGAGCACTCGATCATTAATCTAGCGCCTCTAGAAGCTGAGATAATTGCAGCGACCCGGACTGCATTTCTGCCGATTTTTCAATTGTTTATAACATTTGAACAACAAATGCCATAGTGTTGCAACTTTCTGAACAAAGAGTTACGGTCCGCAGCTTTCATTTAAGACAAGTCCGGTTAAGAAACACGCAGTAGAAGCCGAGAAAAAAGCAATTGTTTATATTAACGATGTAATCCTGGAATTCGGTTTTGGAGCCGCGGGAAACTGCGAAAAAGGCCGCAAACGCGAGATGGCGCCACATACACGATTACCGACATGTCGTTTCCGACAAAATATTAAACAATTATTATCTCGGCTTCTACTGGGCCGATTTTAATCAACGACGTCTTAAAAGGACGAGAAACGACTAAACTAGACGATAAAAAATACCACGTTGCTGTAACTGTATGCAGTTAGACGTAATAACATTTTCAATTGTTTAATTGTTTATAACAATTGATCCGCGCGTGGAATAATGTTCGCACCTATTGGAGATGTTAGGTGATCCTCCTAGCTTTAATTTATGTCCTCTGGTCATGGATGTAGCTAGCCTGCAAGTCGAAATAATTACATTTGTTTATAACTGATTTAAACATTTTCAATTATCTCGGCTTCTGCTGCGCCGATTTTAATCAACGACCTCTCAAATTGAAGCTGCTGGATCAAGGAACAATCTGATTCATGATTGGATCGGCCCTTGTGTATAATTTCGGTCTCATACAAAAACGGATTATTTATTTGTTTATACAAAATAAACAGCACGTACAGCATTTGTAAATCGTTTATTGGCGTATAGCAGCATCCTTTTCATTCAATTTGTGCACCCGATCGTTGCCCTAGCGGCTCCGGGTACCGAGATATATGCAACAATCCGAAGTTCATTTTTGCCAATTTTTCAATCGTTTATAACTTTTATGCCACAAAATCTCTATTGTTCCAATTGTTCGAGGAGATAGCTGTGGCACCGACGACGTATACCAATAGCCAAGACATCTAATGTATGTTTTGGGACAGAATTTTTGGGACCCCTGGTCCCCTTACGATTTCCGTGGCATTCGCAACGTCAGCAGCAGATTATAGAAAACGATGTTAATATTAAATATTTAAAAAAATTTTTTTGTTCTTTCCCGCAATGAATGACGGCAAAGGATATAAAACAATTAATGTTAATTAAAAATATTTATAAAATACATTACAACCAGGTTTCTTATTTGAACTGTAATAGCAATAAACGAAATAATGTTGAAAGTTATACTTTACATTATTTTCTGATAAATGACAGGAAATGATTTACAACTATTTACGAACTTGAGCGCACGGTAATATGAGATGTTAATTTTTTAATCCGAAAACAATAAAATTGCCACAATGAGAAAAGTAGTGACGAAAGATAGTGTATACTACTAGTATACACTAGTAACTTGTATAATGACTAGACAAATTCTTTAACTTCCTTTTTCATTGGGGCAATTTGATTGTTAATGAAAGACGCAATTTCTTATTTATACTCAACTAATAACAATGACGAAGTAACTCATTTACTAATATAAGACAATTCCTGCGTTAAACGTGTCTGCAAACGATTAGTGTTCGCATTCGGTCCCGCGCGAAGTATACTAATCGAGATTTTACTAAAAATACATAATTCGAAATTTATAATCGGAGTATAATTTACACTCCGATTCGAAGTAGCTCCAAGGATATGTGGCGATGTCTCGGCGAACATTAATTGCGGAAGAGAACGAACATTAAGCGGCCATTATTGTACATTGTATCCTAAGTGCAATACGCAGTCAATTCGCTCGAATTATTTTCCACGTAATTATCAAACGTCTCTTAAACGTTTAATAATTATACAGTAAATAATTGATTGCCCAGGTCTCACCCCGTGGAGGTTACTGCGCCTGGAGACCCACCCTAGCCACGGCCCTTCCACCCTCCAATTTCGGGAAAACTAATTTTAGTATCATTTTTGAGAAAGAAAACTCTTCTATTATCGTCACTTTGTAGAACGTTCATTATCTGATCGTAGCACAAATACGACAATAACAGGAGTACTTAGAAGAATCGCGACCGCGAACTAAATTGAATAACAGTAGGAATCCTGAAAGAAAATCTGCAAGGGGATGCAATTTCCTGAAGTAAAACTTTCTAAAAAATATATCCTGAGATCTTAGAAACTAGACAACGAGATATTAGTGCTGTGGTGAACACGGCTGTCTTAAAGACTATGACACAGCTTAAAAGTAAATCCTCCCTTCTTAAATACTAGATTAGATTCAAATGTGCTCCGCCTGACTAACGATCTAACTGGAAACTAGTATGACCCTACCTAATATAACATTTAAGAGTTCAATTAAAAGAACGATCTCAATAATATCCTACCTATATAGAAGCAATTTTTATTTTAGTAATTTAAATTATTAGAGTTTTAACTATTAATTAAAATTAATTTAATATAATAATTAAAACTCTAACAATTTCAATTCGTCTAAAACCTGACTGTATAGAGGTCTAAGATTGTGTGTTTAAACAAATGCTACCTACGTAAAGAGCTGAACGTATTGTTTGATTTATAATTGGGCCTGTCTAATTACTTGTCTAACACCCGTAATTATTTAAAACGGCAGCGGTAGGAGCAGGGTGAGAGTGTGGTCATATTATACATATTTGAAGCAATCCCCTTCTTTAGCTGATTCTTTCACACGATGGAATATGAAATTATGACCTACTCTTAAACTGGGGGTGTTTATTCAAGCCCGACATTACATCGATGGACAATAATAAAACCAAAACAAGTTCTGTGCAAAAAGAAGAATACATGCATTGTGCCAACGAGTTTTGGCTCGTGTTGCTTCTATTTTTCTGGTAACCTAGTCTGATATATATGTATATCATACAGAAGTAGAAGGTAGAGAAAGGCACGTAGGAAGTAGCCAAACCAGGTTCCAGTGCTTTACCATCTGTTTTCATGGCAAAGTATACATACACAAGTCGAAGAGATTCAGTAGGCAGTAAAAGTAAGATCTATTTCGATTCGCAAAGAGTTCGCGGTTGAAATTATGCGTAAAACGTGTTATTTATGCATATACGTAGTACGCACTACGTTCCGGAATTTCTAGCACGAGTTGAGCCACAAGGCTTCAGGCCCCTCTCCAATTTCACATATTCTACTATCCTATGTAGATTAAATCGAACTCGCTAATCTATTCTATTTGCAATAAATTAACAAAGAGGAGGAAGAAAGGCAAGAAACCAGAAAAGAAAACTGTCAGTATGATAATATTACTAATAAATACCAAATACAAGAAACAGAGAAGGTACAATCCGCCTCAAAAAATGTAGCAGAACTATAAAAACTCGACAGCAGATGAACCATTACGCATTAACCAATCTCTGATATTAAATGCTTAACGCGGCATTCTGTATTATTATTAATCCCCAATCTCATTGGCACGCTTCAAAATAACTTGCTTTAAGATGCTTGACATCGTACAAGTATTGTTTCAAGTATATATCCTTATTTAATTAAAAACCAGTTTCACTTCCGCGATCTTTACACAAAATATACCCAAATGCAAATGAGGGAACTGTACAAGTGAGTAAGAAGTAAAAAAAAACGCATGCAAACAAATATAAACAAACAAAAATATACAGATAAACATAAACAAATAAATATGACTAAACGAATCGGTAGTTCCAGCGTTGAAATAATTGACCCCCCGGGGGCTATTTGGTTATTTCGTGCGCCCCGTGCGTAAAAGCATTAAATCTCCGGAGTAATTATCAAGTAGGTGAAAGAGAGACAGAGGGTGGAGAAAGAGAGAGAGAAAGAGTGAGAGAGAGTGAGAGAGAGAGAAGAGCTATTGAAGATAAACGGGCGGGCTCTTGGCCGGAACACGAGTACGGGCACAAACTCGGGCCACAGCAGGAACACAAGGTCTCTATAAATGCGGGCGTACGTGCGCTCATGATTTTCAGTCGGTGGAAGGTCAGCCTTTCGGCGAGAACGAACGCGTTGCGTATACGCAACATTCCCTTACTTCCACGTTTTATTCCATCCACCTCTTCTGTATCAATGTTCTCGCTTTACCGAAACGCCCGCAGTGTACTGTAATCGTATTAAATTCATCGACGCTTCCCGTCGAGGGATTAATGCTCGTGTACGCGCGGAAACTAGCTTAATCTCGTTCATAGCCGATTGTATAGGATCGTATTGTGATGTGGAATCGATTTGAAGTGACGTTACAGTAGCTTGTATAGGTAGTGCGCGCCTGGAGAAGTGCTTCTTTCTAAATATCGTTACGAAACTGCGAATACCTTCGATACCACGGGAACCGCTTGTTCGATGCAGAGGAGCGTTTCACTTGATCGAAGTATCGGAAGATTATGTCCTTGTTTGTATACTTGAGAGTACCAGAGAGTGTATATTTAAGTGCACGAAACTTTCTCGCGGAATAATAACGATCGGGCGGTTATTGTGGAGGCAATAATCGGTGTACGATTTTCACGGTTCGGCAGATCGAAGATGAAAGCGTGACACGCGTTGCCTTCGTTCTACGCCAAGGACGCGTCCCCTGTATTAACTGGATTTAGAAGAAGCTCGCAATACAATGGACAGAACGATGAGCGTTTAAGGGGGGAAAGGTATTCTTGAATACGTCTGTTAAAGTTCGATTCGAATGTGAAATCGGATGACCCGACAATCACGTGCTGGATCGAAGCGTCAGCGTGTGCACGAGCGAATAGAGTGCACGCGTCCATCTCTAACATTTCACCAAGAGGAACAAGTGAGCGCAAGTACACAGTGGGTTGGTGAGTCAGTTGTGCCGCGAAGTGTACTTTTGCTTCTGCGGACAGTTCCAAGGATTCGATCGAAACGTCGAGCTGCGTAAATCGGGCCGCAGCTTCGTCGAGTAAACATTCGTTTTGCAATTAAAATTGACCTCGTCGACGATAACGTTTGAACCGATGTCCCACGCGTTTTAACGCGTCCCGCAAGGCGCAACGCATTATACAACGGGGGCCGCGAGGAGCGAAAGAAAAGTTCAATTGTGGTACATGTGCAGCGAATAGGTGGACGCAGGTGTGCAAACGAATGTTCGGGATAAAGAAACAGAATTTTCCATTGGCACGCGAAAATCATTGTGCGCGTCGTTTAAGGGTGCCAGAAACGCTGATTGATCTATGACAATACGAAAGTTAATATTGAAGAAATGAAAAAGAAATTCGAATGATGTATAAGTGCCTTTTTAATAGAACAGGAAGTAAACGAGTAATGTAACGGTCGAGTATTTTATTGAAATATTAACTGGCAGATACATGATAAATGGAAGCAGGCCATTTTGCATACAAAATGTGGGGTATATTAAATGCATTCTTGGAAAAGTTCCTGCTCCTGGGATTATTCCTAGGTGTTTTGTATTGTTTTCTCGTTTCCACTTATGAGTTTTGGGCGAGACGCGGTGTACCCTTTCGTAAACCCACTGTGCTGTTTGGAAATTTCGGTCCTATGCTATTGTTCCGGAAATCGCTACCGGAAGGCATCAAGGAAATGTACGAATGGTTTAAAGATGAGAGGTATTTCGGGGCGTTCCGCGTTAAATCGCCGGTGCTAATCTTGCGGGATCCAGACCTCGTCAAGAACATTTGCGTGAAGAACTTCGCGTGTTTCGCGAATCGTGGCATACCGGTCAATTCTCAGGTAAATGATAACATTTGAGCACGTAGCTACATTTGAAGTATGTACTTACCGAAACATTTCAACACGAGAACACTCTTGAGAATGTCAAATCGCTAACAAGTGGAAATTGAAAGTTTTTTCCACTGTGTTTGTTAGCGAGACAAATATGTACCTATAAATTAGCGAAGCACCGTTAAAAACTGACTAAATGTGCGAAGAAAAATATTGCGATGTAGAATATATTTTGCGTAGATTCAGTGGGAAAAATTAGCTTTATTTCATGATGAATATTTATTGCTAAAATTGTAGATAGAATTTGTTGACCTTTAGATAATGCAAAAATTAGAAAAAAACTTTATGACGAATTTATAACGATAGTAATTTTTCATTATTAATAGAAAGTGGCTACCGTAATTATCCTACCGTGGCAAATAATTTCCAAGCATAATTTCTGCCCCTTCATTTTTAGCAATCTTATATAATAAAATCATCTACTTCGCATGTTCTTCTATATTATTATGGAAAAAGATTTGAAATAAGGAAAATGTACGTTAACAATGACAAACTCACTCAAAATTAAATAATATTCCCAGGTCACACTTTTCTTCTTTTTTTTTTTAACCATAAACATAGTAGAACATAACTCCAATTCCAAGGTAAAAATAAAATTAAGCAATTTGCATATTTATCTCTTCTATCAGGACCCCCTATCTGGCCACTTGTTCAACCTGGAGGGGAAAAAATGGAAGAGTCTCAGATCGAAATTGACACCAGCGTTCGCGTCCGGGAAATTGAAAAGGATGTTCTACCTTCTGGTGGAGTGCGGCGAAGAATTTGAAAAACTAATCGACACGGCTGCCCAGACTGATCGACCATTCGAGATCCGCGAGTTGGCGGCGAAATTTACAATAGACGTCATTGGCAGCTGCGCATTCGGCATACAAATAAATGCGCTCACTGACGAGGAATCCGAGTTTCACAGGGCCGCCAAAAAGTTCTCGAAACCAAGCTATAAAGCCACCCTCTGGCGAATGCTCAGAACGGCAATGCCGAGATTGTACAAATTTTTAGGGGTGCAAGTGATCGACCCCGACGTCACCAAGTTTTTCAAAGACGTTGTGTCGCAGATGGTCAATCAGAGGGAGGAACATGGAATCAAGAGGCACGATTTCATGGATCTGTTAATCGAATTGAAGAACAAGGGTACCATAGACAACGAGTCTAGAAACAGTCCGAGACTGGAAGGTTCCAACGACGAGGTTGCGGAAGCAAACGACGAGATAGGTACGTTAATTCGCTAGACGTGTATAAAAATGGATGATAGTCGAAGTCGGGCAGAAAAACATGCCACTCTTATGAAAGCGTTGAAACCGGATAAACGTTGGCGTGCGAGGGTATTGCCATGTTCCTATCGTTTATGCAGATTAGTTATATACGGAGATAAAACGTGTGTACATTTTGCAAGAGAAATGTTGCTCCGTCCAGGCAGATACGTGTGTATTGCAATTGTGTGTTACACCGTGACGCGCAACTTTTTCGATACAACACACGTACAACAGCAACTATAAAGTAGATTACAAACATTTCATGCAAGTCAGCCTAATATCGCGAGTGAAACGTTGCCTTATCGACAAATGTGCCAAATTGACGAAAAGGCCGATAGAAGTATCGTTTATTGCGATATTCGAATATTTCACGAATCAATGAATTTTAAATGAAACCTGCAGCGGAGAAGGTATTCCGTATTTGGATTCGTTGTTCGTGAATATTACCGCAGCTATATTTTACGCAGAAATGTTAATAACCAATTGTGTAATAAATAATTGATAAACGATGATTGTGGACGAACGATAATATTAAAACTGTTTTGGGGTGGGGTAGTTATAACGCTCTATTTATCATCATCAATTTAAAACTTTATTACGCCCATTAGAACGCGATGTTACATAATTGATAAGTCCCTTAAGTCAATAACACGAGTCGTTCGTCGCACGCACCGAACATTCTTTAATGCTTGACCGCAAACGATACTTCTGCAACAAATTAATCAAGATAAAATTGCCAATAAGTGGTTCATTTATATGCTGCAGCTACGAGATTCACCCAATGCCAATGAAATCGGGGATGGCGTAAATGAAACGTTTCATTAACTTTATATAAGGGGGACATTATCGTGCCATAATTGAAACGGCTACGTAATCGTTATAAGCTTCTTTAAGACATGTAATAATAGTATGATTTTAAGCGCAATCTTTTTAAGCCTCAAAAGTATAAACATGTAATGAATTGAACTAAGAAATGTCTTAACGTTTCATGTCAATTCTAATGAACGAATTCATTCGCTTCAACGATCCAATAATAATTAAATGTCGCGAAAGCGTGACCCAATTTCACGCTGTTGCGCTCGCGTCGCGATTGTAACGCAACGATCAATAGCTAGATGGTGAAACGATACGGAGACCTTTTTTTTTGTTTTCGAAAATCTTTATCGCACAAACCACCGTTATTTATAGAGTTGGATGAAAACAGCATTGCCGCCCAGGCGTTTGTGTTTTTCGCCGCCGGCTATGAAACATCGTCGAACACCATTGCATTCTGCCTCCACGAGCTCGCATTGAACACCGAAATTCAAGAAAATGCAAGACGCGACATAGAAGACGCCATCGAAAGCAGAAATGGCAAACTGACTTACGACGCTGTACAAGACATGAAGTACCTTGATATGATCATTTCAGGTAAGAGTCCATTATTTGCAAACCAATTACGCGACGAAGGTAAATCTTGACATGGAAGTATACTTCAGCTCATATCTTCCACAATTGCTCAGATTATATTCGCATACTTCTCGTTATTCCCGGTCGGGTTGTAGATAACTCTTCGAAGCCATATTTTTATTTTGCTCATCTCCGTTTGCAAAGATTGAAGGGTGATCGTATTCAGTAATTTAAAATAAGAAAAATAATTTCGACTGCTTATTTTCTTGATGGATCCATTAAGTAAGTTTTCGATACTATTGAGATTCGAAAATTATACGTACGTATATACGTCGCAACAGAGGGACACATCTCTTAATCCGATTAAAAGTACAATCTTCTGGCACCATTCGTGGTTCCACGACCTACCATACAAGGACGTTTGAGATTTTGTAATCTAGGTAATGAAATATAGTGGAATGTGAGGTGGTATTACTTTAACCGCAGGTTCACCGTATTCTTTAGGACCTTTAATGGCATTGAATTGTGTTGAATGTTATTGATTCATTGTCCCATCTATAGTGGGATATAAATAAAACAGCATTCCATGTAAGGAAACGGAGTTAACCTTGGAATCTGTTTAACGCCTCCGCGCGAAATGCAATTGGTTTCACTGTACGGTCGCTTACTATATCTTTGTACTGAGTTGGACAAAATTAAATCGATCCGATGTATAACAGAATAAGAACATAATTAAGTGATGGCTGAAAACAAAAATAGAGAATAAAAAAGTATTTTACAATCAAAGATTCTAACCGGTTTTAAAAATTTAATATTACAGATATTATACGATTTCACAAATTATACTGTATTACAGTGAAAGTTGTAAATTAAAGTACTAGTGAAATACATATATTTTTCGATAAATCTGACGCCATACAATCTTTTTTTATGATACGTCAATTTTAGATTATGCAAATATCAGGTCATCGTAGTTTCGCCTTAAACTGAAACTTATGTCACCCATACGTGAATATCGGTTTATACATTCGATCATAGCTTCTCTAAACGTTGCAAATTTAATTTACAATAATTCAATTTTATCATCTATAATACTTTATCATTTTACAAATGATTTCTTCTTATTGTAGATGTTTTAAATTTGTATTGCGACACCACTGGTCCCATTCGCTCTTTAGTATAACAATAATTTAATGGAGACGTTTTGACGAGTATATATGTATATACATATATCAGAAAGTTCTATATTTAGATTTACGAAATTTTTTAGAAACTCTCCGGAAGTATCCTCCAGCATCGATGTTATCCCGAAGATGCGAGCATCAATATCAAATACCTGGCAGTAAGGTTGAGTTACCAGCAGGCATGAGAGTCATAATACCTATTTATGGGCTTCATCATGATCCGGATTACTATCCAGACCCTGCAAGGTTTGATCCTGAAAGATTCACGGACGAAAATAAACGAACCAGGCATCCATATTCGTATCTTCCGTTTGGTGAGGGACCACGGAATTGCATAGGTAATTCGTTTGCCATTTATGTATGCACGTACGTACACTGCTGGCTAAAAGTTTGGGACGATACTTTGATTCGAAATTAATATTAAAGAGGCTGATAGTAACCTTGAGCTTTCAACTGAAAGTTATTAATCAGTCGAACTTTCTGTACAACCTTAAACGCTCAGTGGTGTGGAACTTTTGGCTAGTAGTGTGTATTTTAATTAGCTTTTGGATATGTGACTCAAAGTACACCTGGAATATTTGCACTAGCATATTTAACCCTGGTCGGACGTCTGGTTTTCACGTCCGAGTTGTCGCTATGTCGTCACTTCGGTAAATTCTCACAGTGTCCCCTGTGACAAACATCCGCTGTAGTAAAAAGTGTAATGTCACGTAGAAAGTGGCGTATACTCGATAAGAGTTGATACTATTGTATGTACAAACGGAAATATTAATGTGTTGACTAAATAAAAAACTAATATGTAATATATTTAATGCTGAAGCAAACAAATGTACATTAGGCAAAATTATTGTTCGATTGACAAAACTAAGAGGACATGTTAGGACATTATTCCCGATACGCGAAGTCATAGTACAAATAGATCGTTCATTACAAATGAAAGAGAAAATTGAGAATTGGTTTCTTCTTGTTCAAGTTGTGCATTACGTCACGATTCTGTCATATCGGTATACGCCGAACTGATATTATCTGCTGACTAATCATCATATCTTGAAAATATGAAAGAATTTAATCGATAATATAATATTTATAAATACTATCCAATGTACATACTTCGATTCTACACTTTTTCCGATTCCTCATTGATCTTTTAATGCGGTTTTTCCTATTATATTTGTAATGAAGAATTTGTTCTCTTACGTTATTCATGCATATATTTATTGCAATTTTTTCTGCGCGCAAATAAATCATTTTCAAGTCTACTTTATGCTGTTTTATCATACTAGCAAGCAAGTGATATTCCAGTGTTTACAAATTCTTCAATATTCATTAAGATCTGATTAATCATAAATTATCGCAAACGAACCAACATCGATGAATAATTCATGACGCACCGTATGGAATGCCGTCATAGATATAAAACTGTTACATTATAATAGCCGA
Organism: Nomada fucata; assembly: GCA_948146005.1. Classification (NCBI taxonomy): domain Eukaryota; kingdom Metazoa; phylum Arthropoda; class Insecta; order Hymenoptera; family Apidae; genus Nomada; species Nomada fucata. Next base: position 16,422,216 of record OX411275.1, read on the forward strand.
TTTGTTTCAGGTATGCGATTCGCTCTATTGCAAATCAAAGTGGGGATAATTTCGTTCCTAAGGAAGCATCAAGTAGAAGTTTGCGAAAAAACTGTTACACCAATCCAATTTAGTAGACGAAGTCTCGTGACTACAAGCGAAAAAGGATTTTGGCTCAGGATTGTTCAGTGTTCTTAAATTTACAGATCTTGAAAGGAAAAGAACCATAAACTTTTTATACATATGTTAATGCCACCAATATGTATCGTGTACTTAACACTTCGACGAAATTTTCGATACTAACATATTTTACGTGGAATTAGTATAAATACGGGCAGTAGAACCATTTGAATCTTGCCTTTCCTTTGTGTAGTTTCATTTTGTACTTTTCTATCATATTAACGATAAAACGCGCGCCGAATATTTATTCCGAGTTATTAAATTGGTGTTGTTTTTAACAATGATTTATCGATTTTAGTGATACTTTGTAGTTACCATTGCTAATGGTACAAATTACTCATTTGTCCCCCTTTTAATTCATTGTAAGTAATTGTCTCATTAATATTTCTCTCCGAATATACTAATATATTATCTTACAACGTACAAATACCTATTTATATAGAGTGATCAGTTCCACATGTTCGTTGTGAATTGTACTTACAATGAGCGTTTTTGTACTTTAATTTATAAAAATGGTAGTAATTGTAACTCTTATATAACTGAAACATTGATATTTTTGTAGACACTTTACAACAGGTATTTTCATGTACTAATTTAATAAATATAAAAACAAACAGTGTGTCGCTTTCTATAGATTACTGGTACCCTGAATATTTTAAATATGTACCTTGGCTCATCCTTACTTAGCTTATTTATATCTATATGGTCTTGGGCAATTTAACATAATATAAATATGTTATTATAGATCAGTGTGTACTTAAAGTTCCAGTCTGGGAGCGTAGAGAAAGTTATGTACCTTCTGAAGATATAAACAGTTGCATAAGTTTTTTGATATTCAAATATTGAGAGTGTCCATGCCGTTTTCCAACTGACGTTCGAAAAATTCTCGTCTGATGGTGGCACGTCTATCTCCGAGACTGTATTTTGAAATAAATAAAATCGAACATATTTCCAAACTGCATGAAATTTCCGAAGCAGTCCACTCCAAAACTGAAAAAAAATTTTTTTTAATGCATTGTCTGACATTTTAAAGTTTAACATCAGCATTTTACCAATTTCTATATTCTCCTTTTATTCAATAATTTGCTTGCAATTTATAAAGTATTAGTTAACAAACACATATTAATAAACCTTTCACCTGAGAAAATATCAAAAGGAGTAAAATTTATCAGCAATCGACAGTACAAGGCGAAAATATTTATTCACAAAATTAAAATATCGAAAGTTTATTTAAACCTGCGCAATTGCAATCCGCATTGCTAATACAAAACTTAATGCTTAGCAGTAAACAATCCCACCCATACCATGCATTATATTAATCAAATAAGGCTCGCTGTTCAGGTTAAAGAGATTAACCATCCAAACAGTCGATACACCGGAAAGAGTTAATGTAACCTAACTGTATATCGCCACCAGTTTCAATTACATCCGCACCATTGTCAATCTTTCGTTATATTCTATCGTTGCATTGATTGCAAGACGTAGCGTATATGCATGTACACGTAGTGCACTATATATTTCGTCGCACATACGATAGTTATATTTGTTGTGCCTTCTATACCCAGTGCATTGTCTATTGGTGGCAGCAGCTTCAAGTCAGTGCACTCTTCGTTCATAGAACGATTTGTATATAGGCACCTACTGTGTGTGCAGTAGGTCGTTTATACACGACGGTCAATTATACGATCGAAAAATGTCATTTTCTTGATTAGTGACTGTGCTTTTTTACGACTTGTACCGTTCCTCTACCTAGAAATTTTCGACGATATCTGACAGCGAGACATTCCGTTGAAAATAATGCTAGGGTGAGACGTAAATCTGTTTACGTAGACGCGTAACACTCTCTGTCATATCAAATCGACAATGTAACACTCTAAAACACTAAACGATAAGATCTATGCCAACGTTATATGTATTTCTTTCATTTATATCGACACACGTGCTGCGATTGTAATCAATGTAAATGATTTCTATTTCTTTACGAACACCTTTTGACACTCTCGTTATGACTGTTATCGGTTTGTTAAAAGTATATTACCATCAATATGAAGAGTTCGTATTTGCGTCGATGTTAGTTTAACAGAAAAATAATCTTCTTAAATTTTGTTGACAAAATGAAACAATTATGTTTGAGCATAAATCGAAATGATCTCATTACCTACCTGTCATGTTTGTTGAATGCGAACCTTACATATATACTTCTATTATTATTGGCTTACTCATACAAGTATACAGCATATTCCACAATTGAATGCGCCTGTACATGCATAATCTATTTTAAAGCGCGCGTCACTTCGCCTTACGCTAACCAGTTTCTAATTTGTTTGTAGATGTCACATTACGATAGAAATGCAGGTACTCAGAGGTCTGCGGTGATTGATTACGAACGTCAATTCCAAGAGGATCTGGAACGTGCGCAAGCATTGAGTTTAGAAAGTCTTGCTTTGGAGAAATTTAAATTGCAAAAGCAACGTTCAGAATTTAATAATATTGAGCAACAATGTGTTACACAAAGCGATGTACATAAGGGAAACAGTACTGTGCATAGTAGTTCATCCGAGAGAGATAACACGCCACAAAGTGAAAAGTAAATTGCACTTTTATGCTGGTAGCTTGCCGTCGTCATAAGTCTTTTATAATTTCTTATTACATCTTTATACGAGTGCGGAATATTTACTAATAGCAATTATAGATTCCATTGTAGAAGCAGACCAAGGCCCGGATGTTTTAATACTAATCAGTCGAAGAATGCTGTGATATTAGCACCACCACCAGTTCCATCTAGGAGAAATTCAACAACAGCCACAACAAGTCAAGAACATAGCGTTGATTTGATCAATTTTACAAGCCCTGTGAAACAAGATAATCTAAGTGACTATTGTTCACCACCACCTCCACCACCGTAAGGATATAATTGCCATATACAATTGTTGTAAGAATACTTTTCTGAATTATCAGGTATAAATACTTAAACCTTCTTTGTTACAATAGAAAAGCATCTGTAGAACCAAAATGGGAAACTCATCCTTCATTATTAAAGAAACAGGCCAGAGTGTCGCGCAGCAGCAGTTCTGCAAGTTATCACTCTAGAGACTTCCGATACCAATCACTTTCTCCAGGCCCCAGATCTTCCACTGCGCCATGCACACCAGGAACTCCAAAAATTAGTCCTATCATGTCAAGATCTAGTAGTATTAACAGTAATGTACCTGAAATAACGCCACAAGTGAGTAATATTTCTTATTATATATATTTTTTTAATACGTTTGATGATGCTTACCATGGGCTACCTTATCTTTTCGTTCCTTATAACAATAATTTCATAGATAATTCTTATTCCAGCCTGCATGGAATCTAAATGAATTTAAAAGTTATTTTCTTGCACAGGTATATATTTTGTACAAATATTTTAAGCTAAACATTGGCTGAACAGTATTATATTATGTAAAAAGCCTTACGTAACATTTATTATCGTCATTAATAATAAATCTTGGCAATTATTCTTACAGATACCTCCATTACCTATGAACTACAGACCAAGTATAACTCCTTCTGTATGTGGTGTTCAAAAACCGACATTCTCTATTGATGACGAGCAGCTAAACGTACTAAAAGTGATCGAAAAGAAGCCAAATAATAATCTAATAGATTTGAATTCTTTTGATCAAGTGGAAGACAAAACGAATGTTCGTGTTAGTGTACTAGAAGCGTTTGATCCATTGCTTGTTAAGACTGAAGATCAGAATGACAATGCCCAAGGACCCAAAGATGGTAATTATATATTAAGCGTAATATACTTGTAAAACAAGTGTATAAATATTTATAATTAATATTAATCTTACAGAAATCCAATCACAAGTTAGCGGATCAGTTTATGATCCCTTTGATCCATTCGATTATATGTATAGCACAAATGAAAGTGTTAATTCAGACCCAGTGTATGTAGCTGTGGAAAAATCTGCAAAATCTCCAGCTGTATCTCCAGCTGCACCACCTCCACTACCTCCTAGAAATTCATCGGCTTGGAATACCATTGAAAGAAGGAGAACTTCATTAGACAGAAGAGTAAATATACCGAAGCATTAAGTACGAAATTGAATACGGCAAAAAACAGAATTTTGATAACTTTAATTTTTTAACAGAAACGGCAAACACGTTTATACGAAAACGTAACAGTAAGGAAAACCAGACCGTCACTTAGTGATTGCGATCTTAGAACTTTTCATGAAATGGTGAAATCTGTACGAAGTCAGTAAACTACATAATCCGTCAATTCATCGCGCCTGCAATACTTAATATTGTTATTAATGTATACATTATGTTTAGGTGAGTTTCCGTTTAATGATCCCAGTACAAACATTGGGCACATAATTAGTCCAATGATGGAAAATTTGTATCCTGAAGACACAAGTATAAAATTAGTTGTACATCCACAATTAATGGATTTTGATGAAAGCACTCCGTCCATTTCATTTACATGCGATGGTGAGGCTGCACAAAAAGTCTTTAATATAACATTCATAAATAAGTACCAATTGAATAATACATTGTACGTATTTTCTTTCAGTTAATTGTAGTGTTGAGCATGTCATTCTTAATGTCGCTTGTTCCTTAGAAGATGAAGATACAGTAAATATAGATAAATATTGTCTGAGAGTATGGGGATTGGCAGAGTATTTAGCACCTAATACAACTTTAGCTCAATATGAATATATCCATCAGTGTATCAAATTGGAAAAAGATATTGAGTTAGCTATTTTGACTAGAGCACAAATAAAACGATCGATAGCGCGAACGGTAAGTATTCATCTAGAAAAATAATATTTGAATTAATCATTATTTGCATTACATATTTTATACAATTTTAATAAATAGCTTCAAGATGATAATCGTGATCAGTGTCTTAAATTAGAAGACATTCTTCCAAATGAACCAGTGCAACCTATTTCATACGATACGCTTCTTATTTTATTAGGTATGAAATCATAAACTGTTTTAACGGATCACTGCTGTGTTAAAAATATAAAGTATTAATCAATTTCTAATAACGCAGAAACTGTGGAAAAGGAAATGGAACGCGTAGAAACTGCTGCTATACAGTTAGCAACTACTAATCATGGTTCCAGTCTTTTACCACAACTACAGCCACGAGGTGTTGTTCAAGCTGTAAAGGCAGTGTCTGCGTTAATGGGGAATATAGAAACATTTGAAATTACAGAAGCTGTTGACAATTTTGTGAACGCGTGTTGTAAATTTTTACCTCAAGTTCATACAGCCAATATAGAATGCAAGAAACCTGAGATTTTGCACGAAGATGGTGACTACTCTGTCGTAACTTTAAGAAATAAATTCCCAGATGTTATTGCATCTCATTGTCGCAAAATTCGCGATGCGATTCAGGATCTCGTAGAAACTTATTGTCACGCCTTCCGAGTTGACTTTGAATTAAATAGCAGAGGAGAATTTCCAGCAAGTACGACAAATGTTAAATTTGGATAATGTTCCATCGTCAAGTATTTAATTTTCAATGGTATTCATTTTAATTTTATTATGTATGTCTTGTTTTCGTAACAGATACATTAATATCGTCTGAAGTATTAGATACTGTCTTGGTTCGTGTTGGCGCATTACATAGATTACCCGCAACGTGGAAACATGACGATTACATTGTCGCAGCTCAAATATTTCATGGCACAAGACCCGTTGGAAGTCCAGTTTTATCTGAACCCATGACAGTCGGCACCAACTTCTATCCAAGAGTTTTATTCAACTCGTGGTAACTATTTTAAACCCTGTAATATAAAAAAATATTATTTATTTGCCCAACTTAAATTATACATCTCTTTTAAAAGGCTGGAATTTCGTGGAATAAGTGTATGCCAAGTACCAAGAGAAGCTAGACTAGTGTTAGTGTTGTACGGTCGCACATTGCAGCCTACTGAACATGAATCGAATTCGTCAGCAGAAAATACCATGCAAAAAGAAGAGTTAGGGTGGGGTGCAATACAGTTTTTCGATTATGAAGGGTAATTTGACACATTTATTAGAAGGAAACCGGGTTCAGATATGTAGAATAAATAATTGGACTTAATGTGCCCTTATTCTACTTTTCAGTGTTATAAGTCAGGGCAGTTTCTTCTTATCGCTTTGGCCTGCAATGGCTGACAAACGATTAGGTCCTGCTCCAGCAGCTGGAATTCATCCTCACGGAAATACACACGCCATAATTGGTATAGAATTACCCGATTACGGAGGAAGGGTATTATTCCCAACAGAACTACGCGATTATGATGTAGAATCACTCGATTTTAATTCTTTGGATCAAAACACACAGGAATTGTTAATGGACATCACGCAGCAAAATACATTTTCAAAGTATATATTTATTAAATCTATAAATGTTCTGAACACATTAATGTTTACTTTCTTATCTTGTTTTTTAGGCCTCTTATCGAAGAACGGGAAATTTTATGGGAGAAGCGACATTATCTGCACGATAGACCAGAAGCTTTGCCTAAAGTACTTTTAGCTGCACATAGTTGGGATTGGGCATGTTTGCCTGATCTTCATGCATCTCTTCGAGTGTGGAGTCCATTACCACCTGTTCAGGCTTTACAATTATTGTTACCTTGGTGATTTTATATTCCAAATATACCAATATTGAGATATTCGGAACATCAGTTAATCACGTATACTTTACAGTTTTCCAGATATGAAAGTTAGAGAAATGGCAGTTGGATGGATCCGAGAATTAAGCAATGACGAACTCGTGGATTATTTGCCGCAGTTATTGCAAGCGTTAAAGCATGAAACTTACGAAACGTCACCTCTTGCAATATTTCTATTAGAACGAGCTTTACTGTCTCCGCGAGTAGCGCATCATATTTATTGGTTATTGACACAATCATTGCCAGGGCAAAGTCCTCAGGTAATTTTCATTGTTACGAACTTCTTAACTGCTGTTTTTTTTTAAATAAATATATATATTTAGTATATTTTACTTTCAGAATTCTGCTGAAGCCACATCAGAAGAAGACAAAGATATTAGCGCCGCACGTTACCACAAAAGATTACAGTTAATGTTACGAGCTCTATTAGCCGTTATTGGCGATGCATTAAGAAATAGTTTTCTTACCCAGCAGTTACTTGTCAAAGTATATAATTCCATTCTATATATATTTTTATTGTACACTTAGTAGTAATAATTGTATAATAATATGTAATCTTGCAGAATCTACACGAGATAGCCGAAAATATTAAACAGACGAAGGATTCGATGCGAATGGATGCGTTGAAAGTTGGTCTACAAAATATACATTGCCAACTAATGGAGGACGATGGTACATGTTTGCCATTGTCTCCCAGTAAACAAGTATTTGGTATCAATGTGCAAAGCTGTTCATATTTTCCATCATTTACACTTCCATTGAAGATCAACTTCGTCAGTTGTGATGATGTGATTTGCCCAGCAATTTTTAAAGTGAGTACCAGAAGCAAATACTTACTGCTATAGTTTTATTACAATGTTTGATTTTGTATCAAAATGATTGCCAAGGTTGGAGATGATCTGCAACAAGATATGCTAACACTTCAAATGGTTCGTATTATGGATAAACTGTGGTTAAAAGAGGGGCTTGATCTTAAAATAGTTACGTTTGCATGCGTACCCACCGGCCACAAACGTGGAATGCTAGAAATGGTTACTAACGCCGAAACATTAAGAAAAATACAAGTCGAATTTGGCTTAACTGGATCGTTCAAAGATCGGCCGATTGCCGAATGGTTAGCAAAGCATAATCCTTCTGAATTGGAATACGAAAGAGCCGTAGAAAATTTTACTGCTTCTTGCGCGGGGTATAGTGTTGCTACATATATTTTAGGCATTTGCGATAGGCACAATGACAATATTATGCTGAAAACGTCGGGTCATCTGTTTCACATTGATTTTGGAAAGTTTCTGGGCGATGCGCAAATGTTTGGGAATTTCAAAAGGTAAATTAATTCAACGCATTCCCATATTTTATTACTATACTTTGATTGTCAATATGTACTTTCTGTTTTCAATTAGGGACAGAACACCATTTGTATTGACATCTGATATGGCATATGTTATTAACGGTGGAGATAAACCATCAGCGAAATTTCATCACTTCGTGGACTTATGTTGTCAAGCATTTAATGTAGTTCGAAAACATGGAAATCTAATTCTTCATCTCTTTGGATTGGTATAGTTATTTATGTTGTATTCTATTGTCTAAATATTTGATTCCGTTAAGGTGCACAAAATTACATTGTCACGAAAGTTATGTTTATTCTCTCACCCTAGCTACGTACACTTATTTTTTGAATGGGAATGAAAAAAATGAAGGATTTTTTAACTCGATAATGTAATTTAAATTATTATATTGTTACGAGGCGAAGAAAAACCGCAACGGAAGGACTTATCCACATGTTTTATCAGAAAGCGGTCCGCCTATCGTGTCAAACTATATACCATGTGTAGTTAATTAGTGCTTATCGCCCGAGGTCTTGTAATATCGAAACAATACGGCAGTCTGAGTCAATCAAGAGTAGTATAAACAAGAGAAAATCTGCACATTATTAACAAAACGTTGTGCACGGAATGTGCTTCTGTGCACCCTAACCGATATTTAAAATTAAGGTGTAAATAATACGTTTTAAAAATGGATAATCTGTTGTCGCAGAAAGATAATAGTGCGACTGATTCGTCTAAATTACACGTTATACAACAAAAACTTAGCAATATTGAAATCACGGAGTTAGTGAACAGATCTAAAATGAATAATTACACAAATTCGCAGATGACTTCCTCTGGTATACCTGGTGTAACCGTGGATGCTGTAAGTTATGTGCAAAGGGCACTACTCCCTGAGCAAACAAATCCTGAAGCAGCTGCAACATTTGCCCGAATGATAGAAAGTTCGCTTAAAAGTTGGTTTACCCAATTCAACTTTTTCTTACACAATTTAGCACAACTCAGATTCTCAGGCGATCATAACGATGGAACGTTATTGTCTTTCATACCACGCACATACACGTGAGTATACTACTAAATCTTTTATAATTTCACACGAACTTGAAATTCTACCAAATTCTACCCTTATAATAAATATTGTAATTGCCATTATTGTTATTGTAGTATGCAGCAAGAAGGCCAGTTGACAAGTGTTCAAGTACATGGATATCAGAAACGATATGATCCCGAAAAGTATTATATGTATATATTGCGTATACAGCGAAAAAGTCATGCAGATCCCACTTACCTATTTCGTTCGTACAAGGAGTTTTGTGAGTTCTATCAAAAATTATGCATTCACTTTCCTCTTGCAAAACTTGCCAGGTGAGTCGTTTATTTCACATTGTAATATTCATTCTTATAATAGCATTTCTGTATAATTTCATATCTATGTAGATTACTTCAGTTCTTTTTACTTGTCATAAAAGCATTTATTTTTAATTATATAACATCGTTGATTTACGTCGCCTAATACATTGTGGGCTTCTAGTTTATATGTAAAACATAATGCAATTCACTTGCTGGATTTTGTTGCTTCATTATTACCAGAATTCGACTGTTCCACGTTCACATTGTCGGTTTTTATGAAATCGTCATTTATAGTTTTCTGCGATTTCTGTGCAGCAGTATCGATGTACGATATTTTTCGATAAAATTCTGGTGTATACGCTCTCTTGGACGAATTTTCTTGTATCGATATTTGAGCGCGAAATCGTCTCAGTACCATTTTCAAATTTTATTCCTCTTTCTGAAAAAGTGCGGAGTTAAATTTTATACGTGCACGACGAATATGATAAGAATACATTACCTGTAAGTGTGATTGCTTACGATGCAAAATGTGTATTCAGGCACTTCGACGTATATAAATATTACAAAGTTTGAACAATCGATCAACCATATGAACAGTTGCAGTTATCGTAATTATAAAATGAGAATACGTTTCATTCTTCCTTTTACTTCATAGCTATTTTATATACAAAGTCTGCATTCAGCTGCCTTATCTCTGATGACACTATCTAATCAGACCAAAATCTTTGATATGTAAAAATGATTCTTTGTGTCGAATCTGCAATAAGGAATTAAATATCATTCTTGTTTTCGATACGTTCTAATTATTCATAATAGTTGTTCGTCTGGCTTATAAATGAGCGGCCCTATTAAAATAATATGATCTAAAGTCTATTATGTTTACCATTTTCTGTTAGCTTGCCGAGCGGAATAAGCGTTGGAAGATCTAATATAAAACAAGTCGCTGATAAACGGCGAGCAGATATTGAAAAATTTCTTGTCAGCTTATTCAAAATGGCACCAGAGATTTCCCAAAGTGATTTAGTATATACATTTTTCCATCCGTTATTACGGGATCAACAAAATGCTGACATTCATTTACGTAAAGTAAAAGGTATAATGACACTTTCGACGTGTCTGTAATTAAATAATATTGACATTTTCTATAAATAATTCAATCAATTTTTCCATTTAACTAGTTGGAAATTGGTGGGCCGAAAAACCTGCAAGGGACAATGTACAAAGTGGGCAAATAAAGATGTCCCTTCACTATACTCGTGGAGCGTTTTATGTGATGGTTCATCATGCAAGAGGTTTGCCGAAAGTAGCTAATGGACAAGAACCAAATACGTACGTTAAAGTGTACCTTAAACCTGATCCAACGAAAAAGACGAAACGAAAAACGAAAGTCGTAAAAAAGAATTGTCATCCTTCTTTTATGGAAATGGTAACTAATTGCAATCAATTAATCAATTCGTATTTTCTATTTACCATCAAATGAAATACTCAATAGATAACGTACGTCTCTTCATTGCAGCTGGAATATAGAATGACCTTGGATCTTATTAAAGAAAGAACATTAGAAGCGACTATATGGAATCACGATACTTTACAAGAAAACGAATTTCTTGGTGGAACACGTTTACCACTCGGTCGTTTGGATTTGACAACAGAAACGATCGAGTGGTTTTCACTCGGAAGTGTTCGGTGAAAAAGTACTAGTAAATTTAAGCGGGATTGACTAATGCTCACAAATACTTGCTCTATAGCAATATGGCAAAAAATTAACCTTATCGCACAATACTAATGACAGTATTTCTGTACTATGTTCGGTACAGGGTAGACGTATGCATGGTGCAACGAGGAAAATTGTGTCTGGGTATTACGATGATCGGCATCGATACATGCTTTTAATGTTTAGAGCAGATGCTTCTTAAATCAAGTTAGTTAACATCGTACAATTAACGTAAAATTATATTCAGCTAATATAATGGCATATTTCATAAAATTATTCTGCCTTTGGAAAAATTTCCAAAATATGAAAAACTAGCATCTCGCTTAGGAGATACATAATTATCGATCACGAACTTTATTTAATTATGTTTCACACATCGTTGGCAATGTTGGCTAAAATGCATGAAACAATTTTAAGTTCGCAGTGCTAAATTTGTTAGTGAAATTCTATAAGAAATATTTATACTGCTTCTACCAGAAATCAGTGTCTATTAATAATGATGTTAATAATTGTAAATTAAAACTTTGCTATACTATTTTATTGTAGCAAATCGAAAACAAGGTTTCCTAAATAGATATATCAGCTTTTATAAGTACATTATATAAATTTTACTCTGAGATATAAGTTATTTGCCTACAATAATAAGTATATTAAATAATGAGAACACAATTTTTTACTTTCATATGGAAATTTAAAGATATATACAGTATATATATATATATGAATAATCGAAATATCTTACATAAAATAATAAGGAGAAAATACGATCTGTATCAAGGAATATTACATATGTGAATGTATACTACGAATTTTTTACTATACGAAGAAGGAGAATGAACTTATGTAAATATGCTTTACAATTAATTGTTTGTCGTAATCATTTTATGTATTGTGAATATATTTTAATATTATTTTCTTCGAGTTAATGAGCGTATCGTAGCGAAAATGAAGCTTCGCATTAATACATTACCGACGGTTGATTGCTCGATATCGTTTAATTTAATTTTACACGTTCTGTGTTGATCTTTGTTTTTTAACTAATTTTTGCAATATGCTGAATTTATTTCTTGACATATCTTTATTGTCAAATAAACGATTTTATTATATTTGATCATACAACTAATGACATATGATAATGTAATATTGCTGTTGCTAGTGTATTAATGTAATTAATTTTAACCTTAACTTTTGTTACAAATATTTTTTAAACGCTGTGAAATTATTTAATAGCAGAAATTGTACGATCGCTTTATAATTATATGAATTTTTATATATCAATGTATCTGGCAAAAGGGAAATCACAAAAGTGCAACAAGCCTTTGGCTTTTGCATTACTTTCCTAAGACAATTATAAATAGCAAAAGCTTCTACGTGTGCTTTCAATAGACTTTATTTTGTGACATAAAATCGTGTATGTAAATTTTAATAATTTATTTATATGTTGAATTATTTACTTGCGATTTAGCAATAATCTCACTCTAAACACAGAAAATAAATATTACAAACTGTAATAATTCTAGTACGTTTTCAATCATTCTTTCTTATTATTAAACAAATCTCTCAAGTCAATAGACAGGTAACTGTATTGTCTTAAGTTCTCACGATTTCAAAATCGCATTATAACATCCTGTTGTACACCGTGACGAAAAAGTGCATAATAAAAGTCGAAAAATTATACACCAAATTGCGTAAACTTTTACTTACATATAATTCCCCCTAATAGAACATTGAATTTTCCGTGTTTCGGCTGCGACAATGAATCCTCGAAGAAAAGTACTCATTGCGATGAGACATCACCATTCGCCATTTACGTCTACGCGGGACACGATACAATTGTCGCCAACGTTGCGCAAGTATTGCAATTACAGCACCTAGCGATCCAAGCAGATGCACTACATCGTGCCGCTTCCTATCGACGGTCTCGAAAGGTGGGCGAATTCGTTCGAGTTTCACCGTCGACCAAATGTTGGAAGCACATAAACAGTAGTGGTTTTCCGTTTTTACCCGTGCAGCTAACGGAAACGCTACCTGGGCCCGACACGTAAAGTAAGGGTGCACGTAGTGCAAAAGGATTTCCGATACACGCGCAGGGAGGACGTTTTATTACAGTTTTCATCCGCAGATTAGCCCCTTTGGAACCATCGATACTCGATTCAGAGACTTTATAGCCCCCCCCTCATAAAAGTATCTATTTGGTGTTTTCGACTGGACCGACTGGACCGACTGGACCAAGAGCGACTCGAACAAAAAGGTATACACCCGTGCATCCCTTGGAATTTCTCGGTATACGTGAAACGTTGTTGCGTTCCCGGGGTCCAATTACGTACGGGTTGCCGACCCGACAGCGTTCCCTCACAATTCCAAAAACGCATCGCGTCCATTTCTCTTTCTCTTTATCTTCCTCCCCGATCCTGATTTCCATCATCCACGCCGCGACTGCGGAACGTACACGTGTATACAAAACAAGCCGGCCCTTCGTGGTTTACCTGTGCGCGCCACGAGAAAGGGCGAAACAATTTTTTGACTTCTTTGTCGTGAAGTTTACGGTAACCGTGGATACGCTGAGATTTCGTTTTTACACCGCTGCCCGAACGATTTCGTTCGTTCGACGTCGTAAATCATAGATATCCCCTTGGACCAGAAGCCGCTGGTGAAAATTGCCCCGCTCCACGTGGAAGCATGCACCGCGGCCATTTTGGGAACGCAGTCTTAATACTCGCGTTTGGATTGCAAGGTTTTTACTTGAATCGAAATCGAGAAGGTGACGTCCCCGTTGAACTTTGTGCAGGTGCAAAAGTCGGACTTTTGCAACGAAATAGAAATGCGAATGTGGAATTGATAAAGTCGTCCAATCGTAGAATATGGACATAACGCAATGCCTACAAAAGGCATGTACAGCATTAACATGGAAGCGATATTTTCTACTTACATTTGCACAATTTCTAAATTGGCATCGTTTGGACTGGCCAAAAGTAAAATCTTAGACGACTACTAACTTGGATAACAAACAAACTCCTCAAGAACTTTGATTTACATTGGAAAATTGAACTTCGATCTGAAAACGGCACCGTCTTCGTCGCGGCTGACTGGGAAGTCACTGAAGTCTAATGGGGAATAAAAGAGAAATTAGAATTATTACAGAAATGAGTCGCGATGAAAAATATCTCGATACAGCGTTTCTTTGTGTATTATAATAAATTGGAAGTTGCAATAAATATTGCTATGAAAATGCGATGTAAAAAGTTGGCCAGCGAACTTTTACGATATCATTTGTTACTCTGAAAAGTCTGGAAACACAATCTATAATAAATGGAAAGCATAAATGAAAGCTTTATTTCCGTTACTGTGAACAACTTGCACTTACAATATTTCTAGGTATTGCAAGGAATTCGTGGTCACCTTATTGGCCGCGATAATACGGCGATACTTAATTCGATGTTACCGTGAAAATGATATTAAGAATCATAAAGTGATTGAAAATGATTCATAATGTAACGTGTGTACATGCACGTACACGTCCTCCTATAGTCTGTCGACCTGAATCAGACCTCCATTTTAGCGAATCTTCGTAAGCAAAATTGAGTTTTCATTCCAAGGAAACTAATAGCGATATATATATTATATCACAGATACATATATCCGTATATCCTAGATATTCATCATAGCGATGAAATTAACCTTTTTTTCAATTAAATGTATAATTATCCAAACTTTATCTAAATTATTAGATTACTAAATAATGAGAGAACTAAAAATGATCTGATTATACTATTCCATGGAGTTAAAAGAATGTGCAAATTTTATTTCTCGCAAATCTAGAACTTGCCTTCTACCCTAGACACTTATTTCCAACTTGTACAATTTGATTTATATGCAGAAATAGATAGAAGGACACCAATATTATTTGAGACAAATTTGTTGAAATAAAACCAGGGGACCAAGAATTTAATAGTACCAAAATTTCGGTTGCCTAAAAAATTATATTAATTACCGGAAACGTACTTAACTGTGGGGTCACTGGTTGACTAAGAATATCTGTAACACTGGCACACATTTCTTTTGTCACGCGCGTGCGTGTGCAGCTAAACAAAAATGAGGAAGGAACAAAAAGGAATAAAAGAAGTACATACTTAGATGCCAAGGGCAAGAGGGGACGAGAATACTCGAAGATAAACGGAATGCAAAGAGAAGAGAAAAACAGGAACAGTAGAATGAAGGCGCGAGTAAAACGAGAAAAAACCGGGGAGAAGTATAGAGGCGAAAAAAGGGAAGACGTAAAATCCGAAGAGAAAAGGACCACGGCAGTGGAAGCTAAAGGGACGAAGGAAAAGGGGAGTAACGTGCAAAAAAGATAAACAAGCTAGAAGACGCAATATAAGAAAAGAGGAACAGAAAGGCGTAGCGGACATGCGGTGGAGAAAAAAGGAGGACCGAATGCAGACGGTGGCAACAATAAAAATGGATAAAATAGAAAATGCTCGTGCAAGATAGGCGGGCAAAAGAAAATGGATGAAAGCTAAAAAAAAAAAAAAAACGCGGAGAAAGAAGAGAAGCAAAGAGGGACGGGAGGTAGAGGATCGAGAATGGAGAAGGGGGAGCAAGAGCTTGGCCGTGCGGTAGCAGCAGGGGTTGTTTTCAGGGGTTGAAGAGGGGTTCGGTCGGACATCGATCTGGTAGTTAAGTTGAGGGCTCCCATGGGACTCGTTGCCACCTTCGCGGCTTCGGTTCCTCTTGTTTTATTTGTGTCAGCCTCTCTCCGTGTCTCGCGGACGCACGCTGGCATCGGTCACCGCGATGCCTGGCCGCTCACATAAACCGCATTACACGCTTTTATGCTTGTATTTATGTACGATCTAACGAGAGCCATTCGAGCGGCGGTCGCGGGGAAGCGGGGAAACTTTTCCGACATAGGTATCGCAAACAAATCGCAGGACCGTAAACCGATCGTCACTATTCTATCGGTTT
This sequence comes from Nomada fucata, assembly GCA_948146005.1. NCBI lineage: Eukaryota > Metazoa > Arthropoda > Insecta > Hymenoptera > Apidae > Nomada > Nomada fucata. The sequence continues at coordinate 16,438,400 of OX411275.1, forward strand.
AATCGTTATTGCGCGATTGTCCGACGATTGAACCGCGGCGAGTTCCCGTACGATTCCAGCGGTTTATTGGATTATGTCGATAACTATTCGCGCGAGGTGTACACGTTAGGAAAGAACGGTGGTGCATTATTGGATCGTTCGAAATGTACCGCACGAAAGCGTTTCAATGGGGGCGGGGGTGGGAATGTTCGAATTTCAGTGTTCATTTCTCTTTTATTCTTCTTCAAATCGGTTAATATTAACAGTTAGTAATATTTATAATATAAAATAGTAGGGGCTTACATCGAGACTTCTACATCTTCGCATATATTCATTTTGCCCTGCGTATCTTGTCTCGCGCTTTATTATTTATAACCTTTGCCTGCGTTCCCATCTTTCTTTAAGCTTTGGGGAATAAAATATAAACGGTGGTGTGCATACTAAACGTATCATCGTGTATTTTCAAAGATGCAATGCGTTCACATATCGGAATAATAATGCTTGGCTTAACGATTGTGTAACATTGATAGCGTTAATAATAGTATTAGTAATAGTTAGAATAATAACTTATGAATTGCGATACTTGTGCGTGTGGCGTATGCACGTATTTCGTAATGAGATTTTTTTTTTTTCTGTCGTCTCGTCTTTTGTTTACATCCATACACGCCCACAGAATATCGTAATTGCGTGTTACAGGTTGATGACGCTCAAGGCACGCGGCACATAAAACACCGGTTATTTCAGCTACTTTTTTTCTTTTTATTCTTTTCAAAAACAGCGTCCTTGTTCGTTTCTCTTTATTGTCGTTAAAATTCGAAATCTTCAGGATCGAAGGACCCAGCACGAAAGGTGCAGCAATAAAGCAACATAAAACGCGTTAACACGTCAAGCACGAAAATGGGGTGGGGGGGGGGGGGAAGAGAAGAAAAAGAAGAAGAGAAACGAGTCCAGACGAGAAATCCAGAAAAGGCAATAAAATTTCAGAATTAAAATCGGTATGATCAAAAACTTACATAACAAGGGTACATTCTCTCTTTCTCCGCGCTTCTACGCTTCACCTTACATCTATATGTACATCAATTTTCGCGCACAGCTCGCAGAATATTCCGTGCCTCCGATTTTAGCATTTTCTTTTAATTTATTGTGTCGCGAATGATTATTCAAGTAGCCCGCGGTTGACACGATAATTAGTAGATGAAACGCCGATAAAACATTAAGCCAACCCAAATGCCAACTAAAGATGATATTTACATAATCATTCGCAGTTGAACAGCAGAAGGTAAAATTAGCGAGACAGAATATTCCGTGACCTGCAGGTAAAGTGTTACGATATATACAAAAAGGAAAAAAAGAAAAGGAAAGACACGTTTATAGCGTCTCAGATTTCCGTCCTCACCTACTCGATTTCTCTTGAATGCGACTTCTCGGCGAAGTAACGCTAAAGTAACACGTTATTACACAATTTCCCTTCGATCCTGCGCGTATGCATGTATGTATGTATGTATGCAGATATATAAAAAAACAAAATTATTCATGACGGAACAGTGTAGCGTCCAATAAAATTATTCTTCGTGAACTATACACAAGTAGAAAAAGAAATAACAGTCGAGAAATATTCGACGCACTATTTCTTTCATTCTGGTAAGCTTACGGTCCTCGTATATCTCATGCTTCTTGAAATATTCTTATTATATTGCGCCCGCGCAACAGTAGCAATTGGGCTCTCAACGGAGGCGATTTTTCAAACATCCCTAAACGAATCGTGGAGAACAAAAGATGGAATATGATTGATCGTTAATCAATAACGAACACTCGATCACGAAAGATAAATTATTGTGCCTTTAATTGTAATTTCCATGAAAGCCTGCTCGCATTTTTCACGTAATTAGGTGTTTTGCACACCGTGCTATTTGAAAAATCGATTCTACCGTCGCGATTGCAGACACCTCACGTCCTGTATTTCACGAAGGTGTTAATTTTACACGTCGCACGTAATTAACCTGAAAACATTCGCAGCGTGAACCGTTCCGGCGTGTTCCGTTGCTTCTTTCGTTATCCTATCGCTATTTTCACTGCATTCATATTTCCGAAACAAACTTATATCCTTCAATTAGCCAAAGGAAATTGACACTACCTACGAGATGAACTGCGTAACGAGTAAACGAAACAAAGACCCCCCTTTCTTTTCCCTTTATCACCGGATCGAACGTCAGTGGTATCGTGTTGAACCATAACCGTTAAACAATAATAAGAGAACAAAAGTTCGGGCAATCAAATGCAAACAACAACGAAAAATGTTAATTCGATTATGAATATCAACGTTCGCGGCAATGTTGCGCGTGAATTGCATTAACAGTATTGTATCCTCTTTCCTTATTATCATTTGTTAGGGGAGCATAAATACACATACCAATGCACGTCCCAAGGAGTTTCCAGCGTCCTAAACTTTATTCTATTTACAATTTGTAACGAAAGCATCGCGCCCGCAGATTCGCGGGCTATATTCGTGGCCCTTTCGAAAACGTCTCGAAAGCACTCCGTCGATGCTGCAATAACATTGCCAACGCTTCACGGCAACGAGATAAATAAAATGTAATGGAAGTGAGATCTTCATGCTGCGACCCCGGTCGCAAATATCTTTGCTACGCGTATCTCTTCTTTTCTCTGAATTTTCTTTTTCCCCCAGTGTTTTAATCATGATTTATTGTGAGTATATAAAATATATAAGGTTCCCCACCCATTCGACTGGTCGCGAAAATCGTTCCTTCGTTGGGAATCGCACTAAAAAGCTTAAACACTATATTTACATTAAAAGCTGAACCGTATATATATGCATATATAGGTAAAATTAACGTTCGTAACTGGCCGTTCTTCATAAAAAAAAACGTGTGCAAGAAAAGAAAAGAAGCGAAAAAAAACAAACAATCGCGTTCTCCGAAAAGAAGAATTAACATAGGACATCTCTTAACACGCCTAATTTGTACATGTTACGCTTTTAAAAAATATTCATGTATAAAACAGTCTTCTATGGCGCACCCTTGGAACGCGCAAATGCTAAAAACCTTAACCGTAAAGAATATATATATATATTTACTTATATATATATACACATATTTCTACCCTCTTTTCTCCTCTATCGATAACTAATTACATACGTATAACTCTAAATTCCCTAATCATTATTCAACTCAACCACGCAACACGAGCACGGTGGCTGATCGTTTAAGGCAAAGATTGCACTTCTTTTCGTCCTTACGGTAACCCCGCCACCCATCTACACTTTTTTTCCCTTTAAATATCAGCGAACCGGAGATCCGATCGTCGGTTGACGACTTCGCGAACTCGCTTGACCCGTCACTTTTCCGTCTCGCATTCCGCACCAACCGTACGCGAATCCCCGAATTGCCCCGGGGAAGAGCAAAAGAAAATCCGAACGGACGCGCCGAACAGACCGAACACGGTGAACTCTCCGGCGAAGTCTCGAGGAGACAATCGCCGACGCGACGTTCCCTCGCGACGAGCAGAGCGAAGCCCGCGTTGCAGCGCGGTGAAGAAACTTCGTCCCGGACAGATCGGAGATAATACTGGATAACGCGTGGACAGAGAAGAACTCGTCCCGGGTAACGCCGGCACCACGATCACTCTCGAGCCCGCCGTCGCCATTTTCAACCCCTCGGCGATCGGGCGCGGCGCAAGAATAAATCGAAGACGCCGGCGACCTACCCTCTGTCGGACGCACTCGGCCCCCTCGAGGAGCAGGAAGGAACAGGAAGGAACAGAAAGGAAGGGGAAGATGAAGAAACCACCGTGTCCAGGCGCGACACCACCGGTGGACGGACAATCACAGATTCCGGCCTAGACAATCTGTCGTACGAAGGCCAACCGCCCCCTTCGTATCGGTCGTCGTTCTAATTGCGAACCAGAAAGAACAACCGACGCGACGTTCATCATAATCCACTACACGGTTCCTCTATGATTATTTCCTCGTCGAATGGTATACATCGTGGGACGAGCAAACAAAGAAACACGAACGTACATGCTCGATTATGCGTACCACGAATCGACTCGGAATCGGTTGATTCCAAGAATATCTCGCGCTAGCGCGTCGCGTTCTTTCTGTCTTCGACGGTGGTACCGCGCGGCGGTAGGAATCACGCCCGATGATCGATTTGCCACGATGATCGGGGCGTGCATTTAACACCGGTGACGATCCTTCCCCTGTGACCGCGGACGAGGAGAGGTTGCGAGGTCAGCCGTGACTGGGCCATACTTCTGCGACCGGTTCCTCAGGTCACAATCCTATTACCGTGTGCGGATGGGGGTGCTGATGGCCGTGCGTGTGCAGAGACGCGGTCGCGTGGCTCAGAGCCAACGCGTGAGACGGATGTCCAAGAGGTAGAGGCGTCGAACCGCCGTTCTGCATCAAACCGCTCAGCATTCCACCCATACTGCCGATCGACAGGCTGGCCATTGCACGCTGACACTGATTGTCCACTGCTTTCGGGTCCTTGTGCTCGAGCTCCTCGCGTTTCTTCACCTGCTTCCGCTCTTTCGCGCGACGGTTTTGGAACCAGATCTTCACCTGAAACAGACGGAAGGGGGGAATGAATATCGCCTCTGCGAGTTAACGGTGTCCGCGGTTCGGCGGCGGTGGGATCGGTGCGATTTCGCGCGACTTCGTTGGAACCGAGGTGGAAGAATTTGTACGGCGGAACGGAAATGTTGGCTCGCCCGTTAATTGGAATCCGCCGTGCGGTTCTAGCGCCCTCGAGATTAATCGAACGGCGCGTTTGAACCGCTTTAAGCAACGGCTACTGGATTTCTTGGGCTCGATTCGTTTCGCGAGACCGTTGATATTGTCGCTGCCGATCGTTCGTTCGAGCCGGGGCGGAGTTTCGCGGATGTTCGCTTGAATTTCGGTGGATCGCTCACCTGTCGTTCGGAGAGCGCCAGATTCGCTGCAAGTTCGGCCTTGCGACGAATAGTGATGTAACGGCTGTAATGAAACTCCTTCTCGAGCTCCAACCTCTGGTGATCCGTGTAGACCACTCTGTATTTGTCCTTTGTTCGTGTCTTTCCTAAAAAAGAAACGAGGAATACCAAGATAAAGCACGGCATCATTACACGTTTAATATCTGCTACTCTAATGCTCTTGTCAATAACGCGTTTAATGTAGATAAGGTTTTTTTTTTTGACGATCACACTTGTAGCACATTTCGAGCGAGCGAGGAATAAATAAAGTAACGAGGGGGTGGCTACGTTGCAACAATGGGCAGCTCCAAAAAGAAATTGTTCGAGCAGCTATTCGTATCTCGCCAATTTCGACGGACAAAGTTTGCCAAACACGCGAAAAGCGTCTACCGCGCAAGGGAAACGAACGAGAGGATTTCGTTAGCTCGCACGAAAATACAACGAGACCCACGGACAAATGAATGCAACAAGGGGGGGGGGGGGACGAAAACAAAAAAGAAGGAATCCCGAAGTATCCCCGCGTGGATTCGCGGGGAAAATGGCAAAAGGAGCCGACAAGTCGGCGCCGGGGATGGTGTGAATTCGACGTAGCATTCGAAACGATTACGCCAGTACGAAACACAAAATGAGAGGGAACGGAGCAGAACGGAACGGAGCGAGAGAGACGTGGAAGGGAACGGGAGAATGGAAAACGATTAGATAAGGCCGGGCCGGCGAGATCAAAGGCGTGCACGTTAATCCACCACTCCTCGATAAGAGTGCTCGAGGCCTTCGAGACATCACGAATAAGCTTCGACCTTAGACTTTCCGATGGTATGTATAGGTGGAACCGGCATGGCTGGCACGAAATCTCCGAGATTACTTAGCGTTTGTGCCACGGCGAAACCGATTTCAATAAAAATGAACGTTAAATCCTTTATCTGAAACGTTACACCCTGTTAGATGTTTCGTGACGCGATTATGAGGACGTTGCTAAAACGCGTGTAAAACGGCAAGGGGTACGGGAGTTTCACTATTCGAGGGACTGGAATACCGAGGAGGCGCAAACGTGTCGTGTCTGTTCAAATATTAGAACAATATATTATGACACGTCGAATTTCAAGTCGTGCCCAGATTGCGGCCGATCGTTATCGAGAACGGTTCCAAGTTTTCGCTGGGCGAAAATAATGACACACGACGGTTTCGAAGGGGTACGTTGCGACGTATTGTTGCGAGACGTAAGGTTCGATTCGCCATTTCTTTCGTTCGATACGAAAGATATTTGCGTCGTTTCAGATTCACAGATTTCCCGTTGATTCTCGTCGGAATAATGTCGACGAATAATTATGCTCTGTACCCGTGTAATCGTGCACCTGTCCGAGCGCGTCTCGCGTTGAAAATTGGAAAGAACTTAGCGAGTACGCTTGAGCCGCGAATATTGTCTACGCGACTATTTCGTGCAGATTCGATGGAAAACAGAGGACGAGTTATTCAATGCGACGTTAAACGCAGCGCTACGCGGGGCGAGAAAGCTAGTTCGAATTACATTACGGGTGACAGAGTCGCAATTACCGAGCCTCTAACCTCGATTAATGGTTCCTGAAACGCGTAAGCTCTTTATTCCACGGACGAACGCGTCGATCCACGATATCCAAAACCCGCGTATGCGTCACCAACGTTCCCTTAACAATATCAATTTTTACGAGCCGATGAATCGACGGTCGCGTATATAAAAAACAAAAAGGCGCAAATACAGCCAGCCTCCCGTTACACGGGTGTCGTTTCGATATATCGCGCGTTGTTCGCAGCCGCAAATATTTGCCATGTTAAGCATAATCGTCCCTGAAACACGATGCACGTTAACAAACATAAAACATCATTAAAATCTTATCGACATTTTATCTTTGAAGATTGACATCGACTCGAACAAAAAAAAAATTTTCCAAACCCCGCGCGGCATTACTCTAATTAGCGGCAGAATCTTGGAAACGTCGCGAATTTCGGCTGAGGATAATTTCGCGATGCCTTTCGATCGAAAGGAGACGATGTTAACCGTTCGGATGAGCGAAAGCACAATTAGTCGGCAAACTGAAAATGAAACGACCGCCGGCCGTTTTGATCACACGAGTTTCCTTGCTGCGCGACGACTTTTAACCAGCCGAGGTGCGCCACTTGAACTTCCACGTCCGAAAAAGTCTTTCCGAATCCCGGAGGAGAGCGTTGTTTGTAGGGGAGAACCGTCGGTTTTTCGATGTTACGAAGCACGCGTCGTGGCTGTGTGAGTCGGCAAGGATTACCGTCGGTCTTTTTCATCTCTCCGATATCGGAACTCGCACCTACGACTATCCGGTCGGTTCCTTGTCAACACTCGATCTACTAGTGCTCTGAATAGCGTAATTGTTACGCCAGGTCAGTCAAGATAATTTCGTTTCACGCATTGTGTTCTATCGCGAACAGATGTTATACATCTGTTTCCGTAAAATGCGATCTAGGATATCGCGCCTTCGATACGTTGCCCCGAGAATTTAGGTGGGCAGCTCGAATTATCGCCGCTGCGAATCTCACGATCGCACCGTTTCCGCGCAAATCGTGCAATACCTGCCGCAGCCGAACGCATCTCGAACTCAATTATCTAACGGTAATTCTATTCGGTCTGGAAACGTCAAAAAATGGTAAGCAACGGAAAGGAACCCGTCCACCTAAGTACGTGAACCGTCAGCCCTGCTGTGCCACGAACGGAAGAATTTGAATATCACAGAGAGAGAGAGAGAGAGAGAGAGAGCAACGTGTCGCGCAATGTTTGTCCAGAGATTAGGAAGGTAACTTCTTTCGAAACGGCCGTCTGCCATTCGCGACGCGTGAACGTAACCCCCGTCGCCAAAGTTGGCTCGTTCCCCGCGAAATCTATCGAGAACGTCGTTTCGAACCGTGTCGCGGCGAACTCCTCGCTCCGCATACGCGTTTTAGCCACCGTAAATTCGATTGCAATCAACCGAAACGCGTCGGGATTTCGCTCGGCCGTTATTTCGATAAAACAAGAGGGACGAACATTTTGCGTACAAGCGGTGCGACGCGGGACGGGAAACGCGGGGAGCAAGGGAGTCAAAGAAAGAGGACTCCAGGGGCTCGTTGCCACCCCATTATACCGTTTGCTCTTCCATTTCGCCGTGCGAAATGGTGAAAGCGCGTGCCCTGCTTTTCCTACCGTTCCACAGCGACGCCCTCGACTTCTCCGCCACCCCCTTAACTCTGAACCCCATGTCGCGGAGCGCTCTCCTCCGCTTTAGCCAACCGCTTCTGGAACCGCACGGGTACCATTCGTCAGTGGCATCACAATTGCCTCTATTGTGCCGCGTAACATTTGTATATTGCATATCAAGTGTCTGCGTGCTCGATTAACTCGGGCTGCTCCGTTGACGCACCTATACGGTACGGGCGTGATTCTTTCCCCGTCGAACGGGGACAGATTGAACGTTAACGATGCAATCCGGGCAAGCGACAGACAATAGCGTGTGCGCCGATTACGAATAAGGATTCGCGTTAATGGATCCTTCCTGCTTCCTTTGCATCCGCGGCGGGGACTAATGAAATGTCAAACGGTCGTACCGAGCAACGGGGATCGTTATCAGCTTGCAATTAATCGCAGGTGCGTCGTATCTGCGATCGATAACCACCGGTCTACGCGTGCCGGATAGAAGAAAATAGGAGTCCCGAGTACTCTACCGATGCACGCGTTGCGGAGTTGCAGCGAGCGTGACATTTGGATCCGCGATGGCGCAGGTTGAATGCCGGTTTTATTGGAGAGCTTAGCGGAACGATTGTCCGGCGAGTGCCCTAAAACCATGCCGGAGCGCGTACCTAAGTAATTGAGGTACGGCGTATGGCGTACCTACGAATCCGGCCGACATGCTTTCATTGTGTACAGACACCGAACGACAGCGAACCGGAAAAGTCCCGACTCGCCCTTCAGCTTATTATTATATTGCCGTGCGACACAACGACTTAATGGCCGATCCTCTTGATTCTGGGCAAAACCAAAGAATGTAGCCGCGGGGAAAGGGTCGGGGCGAACGAAGTAAACGAGACGGCCGATCCCGTTCACCAGAAAACGAGGCCTTCCTCTCTCGAAGGAGTCTAATGTCGCACGGTGGGAAACGAAGACGCCCCTATCTGGCCTCCAGCGGACGACCAGTTTAATTAACTTTATTGTTGGCAAAACAAACCGTTCGGAGCGGCTTTACGACATAATTGCAACGTTACCGAATGAACCCCAGGTGGCCCGTCATTGATGCGCGCCGTCGTTGCTACACGGAAGAACGGTGTCGCGCGTACGCGACCTAACTGAACGCTCGCGAAATTCCCAGCTGTAATGGCAACTTTCCGGCAAATGTGTAACACGGGGAAGGAAGATTGTGTTACCGACGCTGTTTCAACAGTTTACGACGCGCAACCATCGCGCGTCCAAAGGTTGAAGCACTGGACAGCGCGAAGATCGACGGGAGGCTGTTGACGAATGGGTGTATGAAATTAATTTAAATAAATTTAGCTCGTGCCAATAATCATGCTAAATAACTGCACAAAGCATATCAAGTGTACATGTGGGGAAACTATTCTGGCAAACGGCGTTCCTACTAACAATAATCGTGTCTACGGAGGCTCGAAAAGAACGTTACACATATTTCTAATAAAAAAATCGTTCCCTGCGGGACGCGATTGTTTAACGAACAATCATTCGAACCGTGCGAATATTTAAGCGAGGTGTTTCAGGCCGTCGAAGCGAAACTGGAAGCGTTTCTGCTTCCGACGACGGCTAGCTTCTTGCGGCGCGACCAAAATGGCGCATGGCTATAAAATCCGGAGAAACCGTGTGCCGCCATGCCGAGGAGTCGAGCGAACGCGCTCGTTCGAAGGGGCGCACGGGCTATTAATGACGAGCAGAAATCGCATACATACAGGGAACACGCGAATACTCCGATCCACGCCGCGAAATTGTAATACGAATTATGAATCATGCGAGAGCCGTCGTTATACGAGGCAGCGGCTGCCTGCAATATAACCATAAAATTCAGATAATAGCCTCTAGAAGGTATTGAAGGGTCGTGCGGTCGTGGAACAGTAGAAGAAAGAGAAGGACGGGGTGAAACTTAGCGAGGTATGGAAGAAACGGTCCGAAACTAGTAGACGAGGTTCAATACTCGTTGCTTTCATAGCTCGACGAGGATTCTGTGACCCGTTACCGCCGACGATTCTCCGCGTAGCTAGACGCAAGAAAGTTTCTCTCGCCGCCGTTGGACGGCCGAGGAAGAGGAAAGAAATTCGACGGTCGTATAACGCGACATCGAGGAAACCGTTGGAATATTTTTAATCGTTTCCATGGCTGAACAGCCGGGGACCAATAATTTCCTGACGGGGTTATGTTTGCCAGCGAAGAACCCGAAGATTCCTCGGGAGAGTTCTCTGTTGGTATAAATCGGTGGATGGCGATACTCGTTGCTGCCCGTTTGATTCGAAAGGAGAACATTTAACAATCACCGTTGCGACACACGTATCTTGGTGATCGGAAAACAATTTCACAACACAATCAAGTAAAACAGATAATTCGAATAGGACGGGCGTCGAGCGAGTTGCGGGGTCGAACATTCATCATGCAGAAACGCCAGGAAGTATACGGCATTTATCGGGGAGAAAATCGGGGGAGACGATCATGCTTAACCCCGAGTGTAATGCAAAGCGATTAAATTATAACGGGACGTACGGCGAGGCATGCTTCAACGATCATAGTCAAACAACGAAGACATGCAAGTCCATCGAATAGCCTTGGATCGTACATGTAAATCGTCAACGATAAAATAGCGGAAAGTAAATTGTCGGACGATAATTATTGTGATCGTACCAAGGGCGTCGATGGTGCAGAGCTCGTGAATCGTTGAACCTGCACTTGCATTGCAGTTAGAAGTTATGTTGCACGCTGCAACAGTAAAAAAATACATTGCAGCTTAATTAAACATCTTTTCTTCTCGATTTGAAGCAACCATCTACACGTTACATCAAACAACAATTGTTCCCCGAGCTTGCAACCCCTATCATCGTGAAATCGTCTATTCCATACGCGTCCGTATTTCCCATTAGTCTACGCGTTTCTTCAACGTATTTATATTTGAACAATCTGACGACATTTCCGCTAAAATTTTACATTTTCCTCGTCTGCGCTATCCGCCCTCTCTTTCCGAAATTCAAACCACTTCGCGGGCCATAAATCTCATCCGTTGGCACGCGTACATACCGAAGTAAGTACGCGTAACACGAAACTCGAACCGTAAACTGTACACGAGGAATTAGCACGCGAACCGAAACTTTGCCCAAATAATTTCAGCCCGCACCGGAATCGGAAAACCTGCCTATCCATCTAGGAACATGTACACAGTCGCCAATGGAAGTTCACGTAGCTGAAACTGTTGTATCCGTTAACGGGTTACGTTTGTAAACGATGCGAATCTCTTCTCGTTACACGAAGGTGTAGCGTTCTCGGTTACGACGGTCCGGTTGAAAACCGTGGCGACAGCGGGAGGACGAAGATTATCTCACAAATATTTGAGAGCAATTAGATGTTTGCTCGTCTGTTACCGTGTTTACATTGTTCGCCATATCTAGACCGTAGAGACGCGTTTGTAACCGAGCACGCTGTACGTAGAAGTCCTCCGCGGTTGATTCTCGAAAATCTTTTTCATCTACCACAATCCTCTAAGAGAACTACACGATTCTCTCCGCATTGTGAAACTGTATTATTTTACTAGTCGCTGGTGCAACGGTTAATACCAGCGGCGGTAGTGCGTTTAAGCTAACGACTTTGTTTCGTTGACTCGCGAAGAAATGGATGATTTCTGTTATATTGTAGGCAATATACGTTGTATATAGTGTAAGATGAATTATTTAGTAATGAATAATTATCAATCGGATGAACGTGTTGATAGCATTCGTAAATATGGCACGTCTGCGTGACTTTAGAAGTTACCCTCGCGACACGAAATAATGCTGGCACAGAATTTGTAAACATAGCGTTAGATGTTTTTTCGCCGTCAATCTCAATGAAGAAACGTCTATTCATTTCTAAATACAATTACGATACATCGTCGACCGTTTGTAATCGTGGAAACTATTACATCGGTCCCTGAATAATTTCACCTCTCTTTTAGAAACTACGCGATCGTTATCCCCAACGATCCAGATCCGTTAAGCTAAAGTACAATTTCAGGACCGTTTCCGCAGCGACATTCAACAATGCCTTCAAATTAGAAGACTCTACAAATTCGAGACGAAAATAATTCCGCGCGCCGAACCAGCGTGCTTATTACTTTCCGAATGATGTGTTTCAGGTTGTAGGCAAATGTCTCGTATGTTGATACACAAATTCAACGTCCTAGACTACCGTATTGTCGTACGAGCTCGAAAGCCCGATTCGATATAGGTACCAAACTGTATACTAATTACCCAAATATCGTTCAAGTAAGCCAGGAATGGTTCAACCGTTTCTAATGAATGAAGCTTTCAGAGAGACATGAACGAGAACGAGAGATTCGGAAATATATGAACGATCGGGAAACGTTTCGACGCACGATTAACGCTCATTAACTAACGTTGCTGAATTCGGGAAATGTTTTCGTCGCGCATTCTTCTCAGCGATCGCGCGTGTCACCGATCGATTTAACGCCGGTAATTAGAAACGCCGTGCGAAGGAATTCACCGCCGAATCACGTTTAGCACGGCCGAAATGATCGAGCTAAATGGAAATCTGTCGTGCGACGAATTAGAAGCATTACTCGCGAGAATATTTTCGCGATCCCCGCCCATCGCATCGACGTTCAAACTTCGTTTCGACGAAGAATTTCTTCATCTTCGAGCATCGTCGGCAGCAACAACGTACTACCGTCGCGCAAGCATCGATATTGTTCAATTGTACACACTCGACAGGGTGTTCAGATTTGAACGAACGATTCCGGAGGACCGCGTTATCCCCCTTTCTTTTCGTGCATAGGTGACGTTGTAGATTATTCGGTCGAGACCAGAACGTTCGGTTGCAAGATATTTCTGCGACCGTCGATATCACGACCCGACAGCGCGGGTCGATCTAATTTCTGCCATAGGTGAGGATCAATTCGAACGTCGAACTCGTGGAAGATGCGAACGATTTAACTCGCAGCCTCTCTGCGCGCCAGCAAGCGGCGTTACATTCTCGATCGGGAAATATCTCAGACATCTCTGCGCGAAGCGTGTCGCGGCGAATATAATTCGAGATAGCAGCAACCGTTCGACCAAGCGGAGAACGACGTTCGGTAGACGGCAACGAAAGAGCAACCAAGTCGAATCTACGTTACCTCGGAACATTCTACGGCTTCAGTCGAAAGTCTGACTACTAACAATCCAACGTTCGCGCACGCATTAACCTCGACAACATGCCTAGAGAGGAATTACAAACCGTCCTGCCGCATACAATTATTCATTGAAACTCCGATTCAATATTCCAGCGAATAACTAGCGAGAAAGTTGAATTCGCCATTACCCTCGTCCGTCGACCAAAAAGCCGAGTACATCTCCGCGAACCCTTCCCAATACGATTGACAATTACGTCCAGCACAGCGATGGAAAATCTTACGAACCTGGATTCGGCTGACTCTGGTACGACGTCTTCTTCATCCACTCGTACGGACTCCTTATCTGCGCCGGTCTCATAGGCGTCGTGTTATTGCTGCCGCTATTGTTATTACTGTTATTGCTATTGTTAACCGACGTATTGTTGTTGGACGTGATCGAGTTGTTGTTGTTGTTGTTCGACGGTGGCGTGGACGGCGTGCCGGGATTACTGATCTCGCTACCGCTGACGGTGATCGGCGGGCTGGGCTGTCCCGATACAACCGCCGGATTCGTCTCGTCTCCGCTCCAATCCGTCGCCCCGGTTATTCCCGGCTGTTGCTGATACGCCTGCGGATGCTGGTACTGAAGATGCGAGTACGGATGGGCGTGCGGATGCTGCCAAGCGGATATAACGTCCGCGTGGTCCAGGTACTGCTGCGGGCCGTTCGCCTGGTGATGCGCCGCATGGGAATGGCCATGCGGATACCCGTACCAATACTGCTGTCCACCGTCGGCCGACGCGGCCGTCGAATGTTGCTGCGCCTGTTGCGTCTGCGCTTGTTGCTGAATTTGCTGGGCCAATTGATGCTGGCCGGTCGGCTGCTGTTGCTGCCGGTACATGGCCAAGGAGTTGTAGTAGGACACCATGCCGATGCTGCTGATATCCGTCATCTTCTCGTACATTTATCACGCTCGCACGTCACTGTCGTCGATTGGTGCGCAGTTACCGAGTGCCCTGGTCGACCCGGGTATCGGGAAACACCGTGCCGTTCCCTACCCAACAGCGGGATACATAGACGACTATACGGTGAGGATGTGTCCGCGACGACACGGCCGATTTCACCAGATCAACGAACCTTCCGTCATCGTGGAGGCACGAGGAGTCTGCGTGGAATACGGGCGCGAATTTCGTTTCGTTGACAGGGAAGTGTCTTGTCACTTTACACCGAACACCAGGCGGACGGGTCGCAACGAGCGATCGGACCGTACGACGATCGACGAACGATTGACGAACGATTGACGAACGATTGACGAACGATTGACGACGGGCGAGACTTAACGAGAGCGGGTAGGCGCGCGGGGCGCGACGAACGTTCACGGGGAGCGACACACTTATTCTCGGCGAATACACGGGAAAACGGCTGCCCGGGTGAACGATCACGGTATACACGACGTGCCTTGGATGCGGACGATGTTGCACTGACGACTGCTTGTTCGCCTTTGATTACCCAAGGGTGCGACAGCGCTAAGAGGTTGAATACGCCTACTGCCCGCTCTCTGCCCCCACCGCGAACCACGGCCGACCAATGAGCGAGGGCCTCGCGGCTCGTCGACCGTAATGGCGTCTGACTAACGTTCAGACGGCCGGAGATACCGCTCGACGATAAAAAGAAACGCGTTGAAGGCAGCACTCACGCCCCCGTGAACGCGATTCATGTGTAAAAGACGCGAAATAGGCAACATTTTTCATTGCTCGCCGCGTTACGCCGCGGCCTCCCCCGGCGTTGTGGAAACGCGCGATGCGAACGTCCGACGCGTGGGAGAATTTTCGCGATCGGACGCGAAAGTCGCGAGCCGGAGTCGAGAATTTTTTCGGTTTTGCATCGCGGTTTTCATTTCGACCGCGGTTGGAAGCGGGAGGGAATGTTGAAGAATACAACTTTCGAGGAGACGTTGATCGAAGCAGACTTGGACAGTCCGAGCTGAATGCCGCGACGAGATCGTCTACTCTGTTCTTATTTTTAATGTTTCGAAGTATAGTGCTCGATAAGAGAAACAAATTATCTGCTTTTAGCAATCCATATTTTGTATTTTTGGTTCGTTTTGGGGCGAACATGGGCACGCGCCCCGATCATTCTGATTCGAAATTTCTAATTTTGAAAGCTTGGCCAGCTGCCGATACTAATCATTTTGTATTCATTAAAGTGTGAACTAAATAGATTGCAAGTTTCGTTTCAGGATACGGAAAATGTGTAATACATCTATGTAATAAAATGATATCCTACAGATAGTTTAATACAAATAGTTTAACACATCCAGTACCTATACGTAATACACATTAGCAACAGTCTCTATATTATAATTTCAATAAACACTCGCAGCTAATACTTACTGAGAATACTCCAAATGAGTACTTGCATCTAATTATTATAATACTCGCCTGTATATCGATTTCGTACAAATACTTTTAACATGCACGAGACAAGCGTGCGAAAGCAGATCGCGAATTACCGATACAGGTTCGCCGCGTTCGTTGCACCGGGATAACAGATTGCAGTAATATTTTATTGCACCGTTGTAACAAAATCACACACAATTAAGAATACATAACAATTGTAAAGTGCAACAGTCGGGTTCATAAATCAGCGCGTCGCGGAAATGATTTAAGACCGAAAACTTGAATTCGCAGCAGTTAGGCGTGATTATGATCGATGATTATCGTTTACTACGTTTGCCCAAGTGTAAAATACGAATTGAACATTCGCGCAAGAAGATTTGCAAATTTCGAACGGGCAATACCGTCAACAATGTTCAGCGACGCGATCGTGTTATATCCGTTGCTTATCAGCCCTCTATATTTCTTTCGGCTAGACTTCCAACGCTTTTCTCTTTTCACGTTTCGCGTTCAGCGTGCCCCGTTGAATTAATCTAAGCCGTTCGATTAAATTTTCACCGCTGTTCAAATTTATGAGGGTAGATCGTATCTGCTCGGTGTAGCGATTTAAGTAAGTAGAAGTGATTGAAGTTATTCAACCGATACGCACTATTACACCGTGGGCACGCGGATTGTGTACTTGTGCCGATTACTATCAAGAAGAAATTATTGTGTAGCTACACGTACGGGAATATTTCTTGTTATTATTGCAAACGTTAAACTGGCTGCTCAAGCGAAATTTGTTCTGGTCGAAGGGGGAGCAAGCGATTCTTACGCAGCTCTTCTTTTAAACCCCTGCAATTAGATAGATGATCTTACGGATCGGTAATTACATTTATTATTGTTATATCTGCAATTCGTTTTCTTGGTCTGTTTGATCTTGAATACAGCTTATTCTGGCTGACGATGATTTCAATCAACCTGCCTTTTCGCGTATTCCAAGATCATTGCGTCCCTGATATTTAACGTCGAAATTGCGTAATTATTTGTTAAATACATCCACGAATTGCAGTGTTAAATAACAAGCTTAACCTTTGCGTCGCGCTCAGAATTTGCATACAGTTCGATTTATATGCAGAATCATGCCGATTAAAATATTTACTTGTTTTTTGTAAAATATTTACGCTAGTATTGTTAATCGATACTTGATTAAGTGCTTGCTTTATTTGGTTGCCGTATTTGCCACGCTCCGAGGGGCAAGATAAGTACACTGTAATAAAAGTAGTATATGGTACCGATCGAAAGATCGAACTTGAAAACAAGATATACCGTTTCGGGTGTCTCATTCTTCGCACTTCCAATATTTTCAAATACGACGATCAGATGTTTATATAGAGTACGCGCGGGCACATCCGTACATTCGCTCTTATAACATTGACTAGTCGTTCAACGAATAGTTAGACAGCTGATCCAAATACAATACAACCGCTTGTTAAAATGTATCCAACGTATCGTACGTCGGCATTACAAGGACCTCGAACGATAACAATTAACAGAACCAAATACGTTTCAACCTTCCAAAAAGGAACTCATTAATCGTTAATCTATAGGTACACATCGATCTATACGACATTTCTCTATATGGAAGACCATTTCTATATCCTAGAAGCTTTCCTATCTAAAAGGAGCAAGCAGTGTCCACCGAAGGTACATCGACGCTGATCCACCGTGCGTTTCAGATAACCTGGAACATCGAAGTGTTACCGAAATCGCCAAACGGCAATTAGCAGGTGAATCCTGCGACGGCGTAGACGACGATCAAGGTGGCAAGCGTCCGCGTGGAAATCGATAAGCGCAAATCCTATGGCGGACGTGATTAGACAATGCAAATAAATCGTCGCAACAATTCGCAACGTGTCCATGGCACTGACCCATTGCAAGGTTGATTATATTATATTAGGTAGAAGCCAAAGGTAATCTCTCGGTATAATGGCAGCTGCCTCGGGCCCACCGACGGCGATGTGTGTCACAATATTGACCCGGTCGCAGCCAACTCTTGCGGTCCCTCAGGCCCCTTCCGTTCGCCGCTTGGCAATGCTCCGCCTATGGATACCTGTTCCCTTGTCCCCCTTTTCTTTGCGATTTCGTTCCCCTCTCCCTGCCCATTTTCACGCTACGGCACGTTTGGATTTTCCTGGTCTTTCCCGTTCCCCGTGGCGTTCGCTAAAAATATGCGATCGCAATAAGCGGAGGGCCGCGGCGTGCAATATCTTTCGGCGTCTTGTTTATAGGAATTTTCGGGGAACATTTGGTCAGGGGCGAATGAAACATTGTATTTTGGCGAAAATTTTACGGTAATCGCGGTGTGACGCGCAGTGGCGAGAAATAGAGGTTTTTTTTACCATTACGTTTTGGGTGACTTTAATGCCGGGTGGTAATGTTTCAATGACTGAATATTTATGTAAATTCTGTTCAGTCTTTGGTAGAATCGTGAGATTCGGATGTAGGTAAGGAGAGTGGTATAGACAGTCGGCTGTATTTGCAATTGTAGCGGTGTTCCCTTTAGTAAAGTGATGCGGTTTGTCTAGGAGCTGAGTTTAAAACAGTGGAACTTGTCGCAAGCATCCTTTATCTGTTTGGCGTGCGTAGATGTAAAACTGACTCTCACTTTTCGTTAACTTTAAAGAAAGTATGTATGGAAGTTAAATTGGTAAATGTACAAGTACGCTTAACACTTCTATTACACTATTTCTATAACAAACACGATTTTTCGCCAATTGGAACTTACGCCGATCGCGAAGATCAGAATGTATATACAAATAATTTTACTTCCCATCCTTTTAACTTCCACGAAAGCCATTAATCGGTGTATTCACGTTCCTTTAAATCTGTTCCTGTATAAACAAAAATTCAATTACCGTCGATTCAATTAATATAAGATACAGCACGTATAATTAATATGGGCGCAACTAATCTGAACTACAACGGACAAACCGAACGTAACTCACAGACGAGACGAAAGAAAAAAATCTTCGCTTTCCTCCAGAAAGTGATAATCGTCTATTTCATGCTTCTGGTAATTTGCGCAACGCCTCGCAAGTTACCCGTCCTCGAATGATCGATGGTGTAATAACGTGACAAAAGGTGTTCGTTGTCGTGGACACTTTGTCGAAGTGTCATCACGGCATTTCTTGCAAGGAGCCCTTCAGTTTCCTTAGACCCTGCTGCTCGGTGCACGGGTCCACAGCAGCTGCGGTAAACGCCGTAATTACTCGGTTAGTTTACGACTTTCGAGATGCGAAAATGCTGCGGTATCGCAACAATGGCAAACTGTCGACAAGAGGACGCCTTAATACACCGAGCAAGGCCTTATCTTTTCTCCAGTCACTTGAACCGTTGTCTGTTAACGTCATATCTGTTGACATTAAAAAGTCCGCGTCGAGCATCAAGCTGTTGCAAAGAGATCCGACACGCTGCACCGTGTTTTCATTGAGCCCCGATGGAAAAGAATAATTCGTAACTGTCTATTAACATTTCGTGCAACGATCTAAACTTTCCCATGACGACAACCGTGAGCGGATACGTCGGCCATACATTTGGAAACGTTGGCTGTGCGGCTTTCCAAATTTTTCCGTCATTAAGTAATAGTACTATTAAATTGCATGCATTGTACTAAATTTCGCCGGCAAAGGCAAGAGGAATCTTGGTTCCCAAAAATGGGGCCGACCGAATTCCAGGTAATAAACTTGCACAGATGGGGGGGCCCGAGTGGGGCCCTAATAAAATGTTACCGTTTTAATTAAAAACGGGACGAAGTAAGTACAGAACAGGACGGCGTTACGGGCACGTTTGTCCATTGCATCCATTGTTTGGTATTGTCCCCTGGCCAGGGTGGGACCCGATGATTGCTCCACATTGTAGTTACCTCTTTAAAAATTTCAAACCTAACTGTAGTGAAATTGCCCCCCAATTAAAACGATCATAAAGACCTGCAAGGGACTGCCCTTTCCCCATGGACGCGAACAGAATTTTCTACATAATCCTCCGTTTGTTTCCGTCGTCGCTGTCCATTCTTGTACGGATGTGTATCGACGATGAACATCTTTCCCTTCGATTTTTACGTAAAACAGCACGCTCCGCGCAGTGACGATTGATCGATTGTTTTCGCGTCTCGTATGCGATTTTGTCCCCTTCCTTCAACTATTGTTAGGAAAATTATTGCACGCATTGACGTTTTAACGCCTTTGGTATGTACGACCGTCGACTGTAATCGAAAACCCCACACTGTGCGTTATTATTTTAATAAAATAGTACTAAATTTTTTGTTCCAACTTTCTCGATTATACGAATGGAAAATTGAGATAAATTAAAAAGGTAAACGTGAGATAATCTACAAACAATATCCAGCAGTTCCCCTCGACAAAAATGGACATGTTCTTTTAGATTAAAGGTTGCAATGTCGCTAATGATTTATATTATTCAATTAATGCATTCTGTTTATATAGATACAGGATATACAGTACTTAGCTTCTTTATGCTGTATTACATTTTGATATTGTAAATCTTTTAGTCTCTTTCATTCACCTTTTCACCTCCTACGATACGGAATTTTAAGGTGTCTACAGTTGTTTATGTTCGAGGGGATGACCATAATAACAGGGAAAAGGAGATATAAAACAAAGTCCGTAACGTCAAGAAAGCCGGAAACTCTCCGGCTTAATCCTCAGTCCCGTTGCAACTTCTGGGGACATTGTTTTACCTTTGTGGGTTTTGCATTTTTCTGTTCTCACAGTAGTGCACTTTTTTCTTTCCTTCGCCAGACCTATTTTATAGATATTTATGACCTAACACAAAACGACGAGGATGCCTCTATGCCATTAGCACAACAGAATTAACTATATCACCGTGCGTGCATACAAAATCTTTCTTCTTTGGAATGTTTCTCCGGCGTCGCATTAGTTGTTAATTGTTCGTTCTTAATATTATGCGATTTAAATCACGTCCGCCGTATCATTAAGGCCGAACTCCTGGTTTATATGCCATTAATGTACAGTAGAATCGGTAACGAAACTGTTGCAGCACCGTATTCTATTGTGATAGGAATAGCTTCCATAAAGGCTAAACAAGTGCAAAAGTTTTGTAAAGATATAATGGAAAAGAATGGTGCAGAATAGTAGATACGGTTTCCTGGCAATAAAAAAAAGACAGCTCAGGTAATTTCTGGGTACAGCGATGTTCCTCAAACCCAAGGCTGATGTCGGTAGTTCCTTAAACAAGGTTTTTCCGCATTGCTTTCGTTTCGGACAAATATTTGACAAACGCGAAATTTCTATTTGCACTTGCACCAACTTCTAACCCCTCCTCTTTTCCTACAAATTGATTTCATGAAAAATTTGTGCGCGCACTACATACGAATATTCTAGTCGAAAAATATTGTTGTAGTCCAAGAGACGTCGCTATAAGTAGATGTACTCTACAAAGTGGAAATAAAGGGAATTTGTAGTTCAATTAAGTTACATCGCGCTATTGATTGCGATTACAGTAACAATAATTAACTTTGAAGTGAACGCTGTCGTAAACTCATTCATGGATTACGAGTAGCGTACAGGAAGAATGCTTAACTCGTTTGCTAGACTGTTCACACTCTTTTATGGGGGCGAACACCGTGTCTCGAAATACGCCTAAAGGGTTCAAAGTGGCGGAAATTTGATATTTATTGACGCCTGTAAAAACGGCATCTAAATACTTGCAAATGATAAACTGGCTGATTTATCGTACACTCGTCGCAATGATGTTTCCGTTTAGGAACCTTCGATCCCGTATTCCGAGATGATAGAGCATAACCCGTTCGGAAAGTATCTACGGCGAAAAAAGATGGAGAAAACCGGCTAAAACACACAACGTGAAACGAGATAAGAGATAAACTGATACGGTCCTAAGCGTCAGAACAGTTGGTACATAACTTTATTCGGTATTACGGCTGCCTAGAAAAATTGTTGAAACGGTGACATTTGCGTCAATGGTTTCATCATCGAGAGTACAATTGAGCAACGACACTGTTTGCACTTCGGCGAATATGCGTCGCGGTGACTTGGCACATCTTTTTCATCGGAGACGAAAGTTCGATGTTGGAAGTATGAAAAATGGGGCGAAGAGCGAGGTGAAGTAGTTGAAACATTGAAATAGCTACCACACCCCTGCACGCTTTTGTTATAGCGAGCCTGTTTATTAATAAATTCGTTTGCAGGTATTGCGTTTTAAAGGGCCTTCTTAATGCACATTCCTCGACATTCGCTCGAATAAGATTAGTTTCGTGGATTTCTTCTCGTTTCCTTCAGAAGATCTCCGTCGCTTATAAACTTCGTTTCTTCCGGATCTTGCATTCCACTGTGGAAAATATTGGTCTCGTTCTCTGTGCATATCGACAGTGGAAGAAACTTCGGTTAATGACGGTTACCGAACAGTGAGCCGTTGCTTTAATCGAGCGAGTGTTCCGAGAGAAATGAAATCCCTAATATACGAGAAGCGCCGAAATGTTACAAACAATTCAATTATAAGTTTGCAATGTCTCGTTTCATTCGATTCGTTGAAAAATTATTATTCACTTCCTCCCGCATGTCCATTGGTCAATTCTTGAACCATTAGCCTCAGTTACATTGTGAAAATACAGATGAAATTGTCCTTGGCTTCGCTATTCCTTTTTTGCTTTAATCTCTTCGATCCGCTCTTTTTGCATGCCCGCGAGAATATTCGAGGATCATAGTTGCGCGAACCCGTAAGGCATTAATTGACGAACATCTTCGTTCCTTCGTCGAGTCGACTTTAATGATCGGCACCGTAAAAATGTTTTCTATTTTTATTTTTTTATGACGCCATAAACACGTCGCTGATGAAGGCATACTCGCGCACGTACGTGCTTGCGTGCGTGCGATCGCTCTTACTCTTTACGCGATGCACTTTATTTATGCGGGGTTTGTTGATGTTATCCCTCGATACAGTTCACAGTCAAATCAAATTGTAAAGTACTTTATTCTTTGCTTATAGTAATAAATCTATCTGGAACCATGGATGATTTATCACGATTACAGTATTATCTAATTGTATCGCATTGTTCCTATTCTGATACCCTTTCACGTACAAGGATGGAACCCGCCGACGTAATCGAAAAACGTAATAAATCGAACAATAAATCAGGCAAAGTTCGAAATTTCGCGCACAATTTATTGAGATTATAAATCGCCGCGGTAAATATGAATAGTTGAGTTTAATAAGCTTTCGAGGGGTTGAGCTTACTTGCTTGGGGGGCTTAAGTGAAATTAACAGAGATATCCTTCTATGTGCCTTGCATTTAAAATCTGATTATCCGGAATCGTGGAATACACGAAATTCCTTGCAGTGCGCTGGATAATACGGATAATTGCCGACACGAATGCTTAGGTATGCGATTCACCGGAAAAATCATTGTTTGCGAAAGTATTTTAATTAATATTTATGCGCTACGCGGCACACTAAACCTATTAAATATTCTGATTGGGCACAAATGCATCCAGCGTACACCGCCTAATATATGGTAATCTCCAATTTTCATAATGAAATCGGATATTTCGTAAAATACCAATTTTCGACGTCTATTGGTATATCAGGCCTATAGCTCTCGTAGAACGTTTCGAAGAAATGATTTATGCGAAGTGAATTATATTGCTTCATTAAAAAAAAAAGAAAGAGAAATCGGACGACGGTTGGTTACTTAGAGGGATTTAACTTTCGTCATATTCTTTCAATTTAATCATTTTCACCGTACAATTTCACCATATTGAACGAAATAAATATATTCGCAAATGATTCCTAAACGCTGCAAGCTTTATATATCGATTTAGAAATGCATTTATGAAAAAGAATGACTATCAGTTTATAAGCATGATAAACTTGTATAACTTATCTGGGACAACATTTCTAAGATTATGCGTCAGATTTTTGTTACTCGAGTCGGGAAATGTGTTCGTGTCTACGAATGTGTTGGTTATTCAGAATTCCTTGCAGAACATTTAGTTATACGGCAGCGTGGCGGCTGTGAAACGCAACCTCTTGATTATGGCACCTATGGGAAAGGTGATAGCACATCAGGGCACCGCAACGTCTCGTAACTTTACATAAAATTAGTACCTAAAAGCCCTTCGTCTTCATGGCGCCCATGAAATAACTGTATTCCAGCCAATACGTCGCTCGGACGTCTACTATGTTTAATCAAAGCACATTATTATAAAATACAGGATGCCTCGAAAATCGTGAGGCATCCGAAAAGGAGGTGATTCCTCGCATAAAATGATAAGACTAAAATATATGCAACACAATTATCTCGTATAGGGCGCCGTATACGAGGGAATCGAATTTATATTAATGGTTTATAATCAAGGTCGTCCATGAAATAAAGGTAGTAGGCTTGATTACATTATTCTGGCGATGGGAGTAAGCGTTCGATGCAATAAATTTTATGACATAGTTCAATTATTACGACGCACAGTATAGTTGCGTTCGAAGATTATCGGGGAATAAACGAAAATATTCAGGATTGACAGATTATGGGGGCGCGAGTTGTACTTTTCAAATTATTCGATATCATAGGCAACTTCATTTATCTGCACTGCAAATATGGAAACATGCATTGTACGGTGTAATTCTACGAAATTATGCCCCAATGCGAAACGAGTTCGATCCATAAAGGAATATGAATAGGATGTACACTAGGAACGTATTACTTTAGAATCCAGAATCTAGATTCCACATACTATCTGCAATTCGATTATTTTATACCGTTATCAACAATGCGAATATTTGCATTTGGAGCAACGCGTAAACGCGTACGCCATATTTCTGCAATGACACTTAGGGGTGCATTGAACGCTTCCTCGAGTGGCTATCGTAAATAAACACAATGCACCTACTACAAAAGCGTAGTTTCGACAGAGCCGCGAGGATGAAACAATCAAACCATAAATGCCTGAAAACTCGGGTTCTCATCCCCCCGGGAATATTTGTCTTAAAGTGCCATTTGTTTAGCACAAACGCGAAGCGTTACAAACTATTGACAGGCAAGTAAATCGATTATACCATATATTTGGAGGAAATTTATGACTCCGATTATCGGGATGGGTACGCAAACGTTTCATTGGCCTAACTCCATTCCATCGTCATTGTCCAACGCGAGCTCGCGCAATTGAATTTGGCCCAACGGCCAACGGTGACAATGATATCGTACAATAAAAATGGCAAAAAATGAAAAAGCGTATCCCCCACGCGCACAGGTGTATGAATATGGAATATTTCCGAGCTATCAGCAGAGTTCCACGACTACTCCCCCCCACCCGTTTGCACCACCTCAAGCACTAACAAATGGTTACCCTCTCGCGGCCACCCAGCCCCGTAAAGTGCAGAGAGGGAGAAAAAAAAAAAAGAGAGAATAGTAAAATGGCCACGAACGAAAGAAATTTGTGAAAGCTGGATGCCTAAGGGAGGAGATTAAGCCCGGTTATTCCGGCTCGGGTTTAGCTCGCCACGTTTCGAACATTCGCCAAGGGTTCACCGTGTGAGCGGGAAAACGCTTTCAAACCGCATTTAAACAATATTAATTTTATTGCATGGTAATTCGCAACCGTCACCGGGACCCCGACGTGCCTTCGGTCTTGCGTCCCCGTGTTCTGGCTCGTGCAGGTAAAACTCGAAAATTTTACGACCAATTTTGCCTCAACTATCGGTCGGTGAAAAAACGTCTTGTACCCGAAACCCGCGCCGCATCCTAACCCGGGCACATCGCCCGACCGTTTTACTATGCGCCTCTAAAGGTATTAAGCTGAAAACGAAGCAGCTAAGTACACTTTATTTCCAGGACAAAGAGACGAACGACTCACCGATAATCCTTTGCGTGAATACATTTGAGCATCCTGTTGATTATTGTCGCCTCGCCCGTAGCATCCCTTTAACTGACTGCAATTGCGGACAGACGGAACAAGTACCGCTTGACGGCGACGCGCAGCAGGACGAAACGAAAGAAAGAAAAAAAAAAAAGGTGGAGAGCTACGTTTTATTGGACGTTCGGGTGGTCGGTAATCGTTCATTAAATGAACTTCGTGTGCACGTGCGGTACGTTCGAAATTATTAAATGGAATGGAATAATTGAAAAGTATTATATGCGGAATGTGTTGACGAAGGGATCGCGCATCGACGAGCTACGAGAGAACGGGATCCCCGTTCGAACGAGCGTTACACTTTTCCGTTTCAATTCGTTTGGGTATATTTGTTTCTCGTATCGGCATTGGAAATTGAGTTAACAGGCTTTGCTTCGTGGACGCGTGTTAACGGTGCCGGGATACGGGGTTCGCCGGTTTTATTTCAGTGAGAAATTGGCTATTTGTGTTTAGGATTTGATGATTGCTTTCGGCTGAGAGTCTGAGAGAGTTAAAAGGACGGGCCAAGATTTCGGAGTCCTGTTTAGTGAGATATCTCTACACGGCAGAAATATTTCGCACCGTACGACTAATTGAGATGCTTCCTTTGCCCGATATGTTACTTAAGTCAATGGACTTGCAATCGCTAAATTAAACAGAGCCTGTTCGCTACACTTTATTACGTACGCGACGCGCAACGTATCTACCCTTCGAACCTGCTTACCCTTCCTCGAATAAAATTCGCGTACTAATTCGCCATTCGCGTGCGAAAAATAAATCGCCCTCGAGCAATTTGCTCAGCGTTGCCAAAACCATTATCTAACAGGGACACGAATTAATAGTCTTTTTAACGAACACGCCGGGATATTCCAGTTTGACCATACTAAAGCTAGGCTTGATCCGTAGATCGCAATGGGGCTGTCTTCTCTGATTTATATCGTGCGTTTTACATTCCAAGTTCGATTGTAAATCCGATGAAACGCCGGACACGGTTATTGGGCATTCCACCATTTGACTCCGCCTATGAGGACACAGATGTTAGAACACCTTTTGATCCCTTTTAAGTACGCACGGGTGCAACAGCACAAGAATTTCCACAGATGGGCTGTCCTAAACCGAGGGCATACCCCGAAGCAACCGGTCCGACCACTCTGAAACGAAGCTGTGACTCGTCTTTCGAACGGAATCCTCGGAGAATCGAGGAGAGACGCGAATAAGCGATGGATACAAAAATGGTAGACGAATCTTGGATCGACAACGCGTACATTTCGTTTCGTCCGTTTCATTCACGTATTTCAATAATTGTAAGAATACCTATCTTGAACCGGACGAGCTTGTTCAGGATATTTGCATCTGGAATTAGAATTTTGGTATGCGGGGAAATTTTCAAGTTGGCGGAAGATATATCATTCAATCATGACGAATTGTCGAGCGGATAGAATTAAAGGGGAAACCGTCGTGCGCGTCTTTCCGCAGGATTCTAGAGAGTAGTTGTGCGAAATTTTGTTCAGATCTACATAGAAGGATTTGACGGACGAAGGGGTGCGTTATAGACATTTGAAGTTAACGATTAATATTGTTGTACAATTATTTCAGACACGCGAAGTAGGGTTCAGCCATTTAATGATCATCTCGAAGCAGGCGATTGGAAAGGTAGAATGAAAGAAAACGAGTCTTATAAACGTACGGCTTCGAGAAGTCGGACAACAACGAGATCTTGTACAAGAAAAGCAATGCAACTACAGATGCGGTTAAAAATGATTTGTCAGATATTCAACGAGAAACGACGAGAAAACGATTTTCGAGATTCTGAAATGATATTAATGAATGGTATCCTTGTCAATTTTTTGGAATAAGACGTTGAGAATAATCTGAGAAGACGGGAAAAGAATGTAGAAAATAGCGATCAACGTGTCGACGATTGAAAATAAATGTACGCATTGATTTCTCCAATTAAAATATGATCTTGCGCTGAAGGCTAAAATCAGAAAATGACACGACACTAAGTACTTCTGAACAAATTTTGCTGGTCCAATTAAGTAAATGTCAAAGCCACAGTAACGCTCAATTTTATCTCAAAGTAAAACCAAAGCTCGAATACGTAACGTTCCTTCAGAAATAATTTTTTAAAAGTGAGCATAACCACTGCACACAAACAATCCAATTTACATCTTTTCTAAATCTAACTGCACGGTTTAAGTTACGTATTCCGGTTAGCCTTTTATATCTCATTAAATATTGGTTTTCTACATCGTGTTTGCAGGACACTTTTTTCTCCTCAATCACCTTAATGAAGCACACTAACACCTTAGGTCCCTAGATGGTAAGAATTTAGTTAGGGGGATTTGGAAGACTCTAATTTATATTAAACTTTCTAAATATTAAATTGAAATATTTAAATCTGGAATATAAAGTTAAGTCATGAATATAAAGAAGTCGATAAATTCTATCTAATTATGGTACTTGAGACTTTATTGCAACTGGCAGAACGAACAAATACTGTAAGAATGGCGAATAGACAGTAGAGGACAGAAGGAAAACAATAGTAGTGAATGTGGCTAGATCCAGCAGCAGGTATTTCGCTTTTATTAAACCTGATCCTGAATATACAATTATACGTAGGACCATAAATAACTATATATAACATTGTAATAAATGTTCATGTAATTTGGTGCACTAAAAATTCTATAAAGGCATTAGTATGTATTATCAAATGAAGTGAATGCTTATACGTCCACGTGAAAAAATCGGTAATCATAATTTTCATCTTGAAAATTATGATTCTTCGATCGTTGATTTGTAAAGCTACGCTTGCTTAGTTATGGAATTAAATATTATGATATGTTGTCTTTCAGTTCTGAATAACCTATGTGAGTAAGGAAATAGTTTGCAAACGTGCCTATTAAAAGAAATGATTTAAATAAAATGTCGGAGCACTTAAAATAAATTTCTACAACAATCACTAGAATCTCATGAGTATAGTTAACAACGATAATAATATAAACAAGGTAGTAATTTGGACATGTACATAATACATAAGATCTGTACCGGAAAATGCTTTATAAAGTATGAAGTTGGGCATGATGGGCATGAAAATGGGCATGAAAGAACAGAAATATACAAAGATATAAAGAACCAATCGTTTTCAACAATTTCTTAAATTGCTAAAATCTTTTAGGAAATTGAACTTCTGTTAATCCAGTCTTTGCAGGAATAAAACATTAACAAATTGCCATTTACTCTTCTTCGTCAAGTAGGATTTAAAAAGAAAGGAACGTCGTTGAATATTATTATTATTGACAAAAGAAATCTATTGTAACAAGAAATACCATTTTATATCAGAAGTTTTTAAATATTTCTCGAGTTTCAGTCATCGTAGAGCCATCTATGTGCATTATGATGAACTACTTACGATGTCTATATGCTTGCGCTGAAGTCCAAATATAAAGGGTAAAGAAGCACAGACGAGATATAGGAATAGACAAATCATCTTATGGACTTTTGTGGCCCAACGTAACTGACATACCGGCTCAGAAATCCAACACTGATATCAGCGAGATGCCCTTCTGTTGGGCTCGAGTTGAGTCGAAATCACATCGGGGCGATGAATTGCGTGTGTCGCGTATAGCGCACTTTTTTAAAATATTTATTTTCTAGTCCAAACATCAGTTGTTTTAAACATCTTGAATATGCTACATTTCAAATAAGGTGTTTCAGATACCCCGCTTAACATTAACACACCTTTACATATAATTGCTACAAAATATTTAGTAATATAAGAAAAATAAAGTAATAATAATTTTCTGGAAAAAATGTAATTAATTGTAGTACATGTTTTGTAATGTATTTTATTTTTATTCTAAATCGTAATAATTTAATACAAAGCAATGTACTTTTACAGAATTAAATAGATTTTTTTATAAAAGTGAATTTGTAACACTTTGCTCACAAAATAGAAATTTGATTGTCTTTCTTCAGTTTCTTATTTTCCTTTTTTTCTCAGTTGCCAATAATCACGACAGTTGACTTCCAGCTAGGTGAACACCACTCCTGCGAATAAGTAGCTATGATTATTATTAACATAAAAGGAAAGAAATTATAAATATAATAATATCATATTATTATTATTATTAATTATTATTAATAATTATAATTATATACACACTTTCTATCACTAGTTCACCGAGCGATGAAAAACTGAGCGACCGAATTCAACGACCCAACCGACAATGCGCGACTAAACTCGACGACTACAATGTTGTCAATATCGCGGAGACCTTCGAACATCATGGATGTCGAATGCATTCTTATGTTTATGAAGATACAGTAAAATCTCGAGTAGTGCACTTCGCTCGGAACCGAATGCAAACAATAATCGTTTGCAGACACGTTTATCGCAGGAATTGCCTTATATTAGTAACTGAGTTACTTCGTTTTTTTTTTTTTAATTAAAGTTTAACGTGGCATCGACACCAGGGTCATTAGCACTTCGTTATTGTTATTAGTTGAATATAAATAAGAAATTGCGTCTTTCATTAACGATAAAATTGCTCCAAGGAAAAAGATAACTAAAGAATTTGCCTAGTAACTATACAATTAACAATTGTAGTATACAATTATCGCCACTATCTTTTTCATTGTGGCAACTTTATTGTTTGAGTGTTAAAAAAATATACGTTCCTTAGCCCAATTTTTTTTTGTCATTTGTCAGAAAATAATGTAGAGTATAACTTTAAAAATTTGTCATTTATTTATAGTACAATTGAAATAAGAAAATTTGTTATCATGTGTTTCTTTAATTAAAAGATTTTTAATTAACATTAAATGTTTCATATCCTCTGTTGCCTTTCATTACGGCAAAGAACAAAAGAATTTTGTGAAATTATTTAATTTTCGCATAGTTTTCTATAATCTGTGGGTAACGTTGCGAGTGACACGGAAATGGTAATGGTCCCCGGGACCCAGAAATCGTGGCCGAAAAAATACATTGGATGAGTTGTCTATTCCTATATCTCGTCAGTGTTCATGTCACTGACATCGTTACCGACAGATTTAAAAACGCGATGTTATTTGTAAGTTTGCTATCTCGGTTCCTGGTGGTTATTTCT
Source organism: Nomada fucata (assembly GCA_948146005.1). Classification (NCBI taxonomy): domain Eukaryota; kingdom Metazoa; phylum Arthropoda; class Insecta; order Hymenoptera; family Apidae; genus Nomada; species Nomada fucata. The sequence goes on from OX411275.1 coordinate 16,469,101, forward strand.
TAATCCATGAGGTGTCAAATGAAAGAGAAAGAAATAAGCGATGCACCTATAATAGTAATAACATAATAACATTATCGACTCGCCCGTAAAAATTAATTTACTTGTTTAATTGTTTATAACAAACCAAGGTTCCGTCAAATATTTTTGCCAAGCTACTTAGCTATGGTATTTACATCTTTGAATATTTTGTTCTTTCAATTAATGTTCGTGTGTATAATAAATACATACTAACGATAATAGTCTTCTTTATTTGGACCTCGTAGCCACGAAATTTGTACTTATTGTTAGTGGAAATATAACCAAACTTTCGATTACTATCGTAGCCTACTGATTCTTCCCTTACACTCTTTCTTTCATACCATCTCTACCTTACATATTGCCCTATATATTCTTACTAGCCATCTCTTTATTGCACATCTATTATATGTATATCTTCCTGTTTTTAATTCCTAAGCCTTTACCTCTTATTCTATGCATCAGATCGTCTAGCGTAACATTATATCGTAGCATAATTGTTATATCTATATCCTTTTATTTTTGTGTTCGGCTCCTGCTATTGTATTTCATAGTATCTTCCTTTAAGGCTGTCCGCCACCTCCTTTACTTCAGCTCTCATCAAATTCACATTGCCAAACTTGTTCAATTCCTTTTCAAATAATCCTAGGCATCTCTTATGCTTTTAGTTTGGCCCTCCCTTCCGTCTATTGCCACTAAATATCCCTTAAGAATCTTTTGTCTCCGGTTACATACCTTTACTAATATATTTGTTGTGCGTTTCCAGGTTCGGAGGCAAGGAGTAAGGAGCATTGACTGGCACTTCTCATCATGCGTAAATGCAAGAAAGAAGAAAGAATCATTCTTGCCACATACTTTAGTTATAGTAAATTGGTGTATAAAAGTAGTTTGTAATTGTTAGCGGGTAAGATTAATTTAGAACAATTGTGTAACTAACTGTTATGTATATCTATTATATATTTTATTTTATATTCAGTTTATTTATTAGATCTTGTATAAACTTTAATATTACTTTTACTACAAGTTCTACTGAATATGCTAAATATGAAATGAAAGACATAATAATTAATTTACATATGGACAAGTTACAGAATCGTTGTAATTTAAACTATGGTTTACCATACGTAAATTTTAGTATGAGTTTTATCTGTAAGGTATATTGTAAATTAACTTCATAGAATAGTTTATAAGTATTAGATTATTTATAAAAGAAAAGTTCATAAGCATTAGTTTGTTAATTTAACTTAGAAAATTTTTGTAACTTGTATCCCCATTGATTAGTTTAAATAAATGTTCAATTAAAAGAATTTACTACTCCTTTTATTTACACACCACAACAATCCTTGAAAACACCAAATTCCAATTCCTTAAAGAAGAACTACCAGGCAGGAACTGTAAATACAAAGTTCACAAGCGGAGAACTTGGAAAAGTAGTCCTCAACATTACTAAACATATTGCAACCAGCTATACATAAAGGGGCCTCACAAAAATTCAACCAGGTTGCAAAGAAGTGCCTAACGAAAATGAAATACGGCTGCAAATAACACCTCGCGAAAAGGCAACAAAGTTGCAAACATCTCCTCAGAAAACTGCAATTAAGTTGCAAACAACTTCTCATAAAATGCAATTAACTTGCAAACAACTTCTCATAAAATGCAATTAAGTTGCAAACAACATCTCATAAAATGCAATTAAGGTGCAAACAGGACATCGCGAAACGCAATAAAGCTGCAAAAATTCGCGAGAAAAATTTGTTATTTGCAACTTTGTTGCATTTCCTAAGAGATCGATTTGCAACTTTGTTGTGTATTCGCGGGGCGTTATTTTGAACTTTGTTGCGTTTTCCTAGGGCTGAATTTGAAACTTTCATACAGCACTTACATTTCTCAGCTATATTCCCCTAAAGTTGCAACAATATGGCATTAGTGGTTTCATAGATATTAACAATTGAAAAGTCGGCAAAAATGCAATCCGGGTCACCGGGTAAAATATAGGTAAGGTGTGTTGTTACAGCAAAATAAACAATTTACAAATGCTCTATTAGCTGTTTACGTGTTATAAACAATTAAACTATTTGTTTGTAAATTACACGATAACCATACCACGGAGCTATGCTAAATTAGAAGGAGATTGTTTCTTGAATCGAGACCTTCAATTTGAGGCATCGTTGACTACAATACGGAGGGTTAACCCCCCGTGAGAAGGGCTAATCACCTAGTGGGAGGGGGCAAACCGCCCGGGGAGGGGCTAAATTAGAAGTGGGCGGGGCTTATCCCCTGGTGACAGGGGCTAATCCCCCGCTGGGAGGGGCCAAACACTCCGGGGAGGGGCTAAACAGCTCGGTGGGGGCTATATTAAAAGAGGGCGAAGCTAATTCCCCAATGGGCGGGGCTAATCCCTGCTGGGCGGGGCTAAATTAAAAGTGGGAGGGGCAAATCCACTGGTGGGCGTAGCCAAACCGAAAGTGCGCGGGTATAATCGCCTAGTGGGTGGGGCTAACTTAAGTGGGAGGGGCCAACCTAACAGTTGGCGGGGCTAGTCGCCGGTGGAAGGGGCTAATCCCCTAGTGGGAGGGGTCAAACCGCCCAATGGGACGGGCTAACTTTAGTGGGAGGGCTACTGCCCTGACGGGAGGGGCCAAACAGCCGGCGGGAGGGGTTAAATGAAAAGGGGGCGGGGTTAACCTAAAAAGGGCGGGGATAATCGCCTAGAGGGCGGGGCTAATCGCCTAGAGGGCGGGGCTAACCAAAGGGTGGGCGGGGCTAACCCTCTAGTGGAAGGGGTTAAACCGCCCAATGACGTGCTAGCTTAAGTGGTTGGGCTACTGCCCTGTTGGGCGGGGCCAAACAGCCGGCGGGGGGGTCCAAACAGCCGGTGGGAGGGGCTAAATGAAACGGGGCGGGGCTAACCTAAAAGTAGGCGGTACTAACCTAAAAATGGGCGGGGCTAATCGCCCAGTGGGCGGGGCTAACCTAAAAATGGGCGGAGCTAACCGCCGAGTGGGCGGGGCTAATCTTCTGGTGGGCGGGGCTAACTTAAAAATGGGCGGAGCTAACCGCCGAGTGGGCGGGGCTAATCTTCTGGTGGGCGGGGCTAATCGCTCAGTGGGCGGGGCTAATCTCCTGGTGGGCGGGGCTAACCCCCTAGTGGGAGGGGTCAAACCGCCCAATGGGACGGGCTAACTTAAGTGGGAGGCCTACTGCCCTGTTGGGCGGGGCCAAACAGCCGGCGGGAGGGTCCAAACAGCCGGTGGGAGGGGCTAAATGAAACGGGGCGGGGCTAACCTAAAAGTAGGCGGTACTAACCTAAAAATGGGCGGGGCTAATCGCCCAGTGGGCGGGGCTAACCTAAAAATGGGCGGAGCTAACCGCCGAGTGGGCGGGGTTAATCTTCTGGTGGGCGGGGCTAATCGCTCAGTGGGCGGGGCTAATCTCCTGGTGGGCGGGGCTAACCCCCTAGTGGGAGGGGTCAAACCGCCCAATGGGACGGGCTAACTTAAGTGGGAGGCCTACTGCCCTGGTGGGAAGGGCCAAACAGCCGGCGGGAGGGTCCAAACAGCCGGTGGGAGGGGCTAAATGAAACGGGGCGGGGCTAACCTAAAAGTAGGCGGGGCTAACCCAAAAATGGGCGGTGCTAACCCCCTGGGGGGTCAAACCGCCTAATGGGACGGGCTAACTTAAGTGGGAGGGCTACTGCCCTGGTGGGAGGGGCCAAACTGCCCAGTGGGGGTGGCCAAACCGCCAGTGGGAGGGGCTAACCGAAAAGTGGGCGGGACTAACCTAAAAATGGGTGGGCCAACAACCGGTGAGAGGGGCTAAATAATACACTTCAAAAAATATCCAGATGCTGTAGCTACACACAGTTAGACGTAATAACAATTTTAATTGTTTGTGTTATGTTACTACTTGTCTACAGCACGACTTTATATCATACAAGTATTATACGTGGCATGAATTATGTTATATATTGCTATAATTCTACTTATTTCAACGAGAAATTCGAAGAACACTTACCTGTCAGCGAGAAGTTGATTTAACAATATGGCGCTGCGTCACTCTGCTCCTGCGCATTCCCGTTCGAAATTGCCCCGTTCGCGCCATTTCTGATTCAAAGCAAGTGAGAGAGACGACATGGAACAGAATCCAACTGAAATCGAGATAAATGTATTAAGAACTACCAATATTGTAATAATATTCCTATACACTGCAGGATATATTGCAGGAAAATGTAATTTGGGGCTGAAATACGTATACGCATAAGTAATAGATGATGCGTATATGCATACTCGAGTCGATTTGAAGTTGCACGCCGCGTAGTGTGATTCTGTTCACTGCACACTTAAGTTCTTGCAAAATATTCATTAATATTAACAAAGAAACCACAGAAAACTTGGAAGACAATGAAGGCAATGTATATAATTTCTGGTCTTCAAGAGTGTATTAGATTATGTGACATACCTTAATTCCACAGACACTGAATACGTCTAATCACTACGAGATCGTTTGGGCGAAAGAGGGAGATTTTTGAAGTAGATTGCGCTGATTGGCGGAGAAGTGGCTGGGTGGTGGGGGTGGTGTTCTTTCTTTAAGGCGGGTGTTTTTTAAATATCCGGTGCAACTGAATATTTTGTATTAGGAGTGTTACAGTATGGATATTACCCGAATAGTATTATTCAAATATATTTATTAGTATTAGGAAACACATTTGTGTACTAAAATGTTGCAATGTTTGTTACACTATAGAATAAGTAAACTATTTCCGTCAACGTAACGCCTTAACTTTATTTAAATTACAATTCTTACTATAGTGAGCGTTCAGACCGTTTTCTAGATTCTTTTGACACAGACACCGGGGAGATATAACAATTTATACATCTCGTCTGTGGAAATCGCTTTTCTGATCAACCCTCGCATTCACATACATGTATGTATTCAAAAATTCAAATTCAGAAATAGCATGAATCCTATCCCCAAAGTAATTCAGTAAATAATATTGCTCCAACTGATCACTGTTCATGAGCAGAGGACACTCGAAACATTGTCGAATTGTTGAGTTGGTAGGGCACGCATGTTAGGTCCCGAAAGGCCATAAGGTGATTTGTCTATTCATATATCTCGTTTGTGGTTATATTTTTATGAACAATCAGACACCGAAAATTTTTAACATTTGTATCTCTATCACTGATGCTATTCATGACACTAGTAGTTCGCTTATTATGTCAATAGAGTGCGGTTTGTAAAAGTTAATGGAGGCTTTGTTTTTGTAGCATAATGACTAAAACTAGCGAACATTAATCAATTTCTGAGATCTTTGAAATTCGTAATAATAAAAAATTAAGCGAAATGTTTATGTAATTGCTATTTCCTTTTTACATTTTATTTATGTGCATTGCACGACATTCCTGGATAATAACATACTCACTATTTCCGTACAACAAAATAAAGGGTATGTTTCCCGATGATAAATACAAGTCAAGGAAAATCTTATATATCTATAAAAATGCAGAAAGAAGTAAACGATATAATTGAGAAATCATTGCAAAAAGCTTACGATCACGACAGAACTGGAAATGTAGGGAAAGCGTATGCGTATTATACTGTTGTAGTAGAATTATGTCCTTCGAAAAGGCCAGAAATCGAAGAAGCATTCGTTGATGTCCTTTGTATGCATGATTTTATACATTTAATACATTTAATTTCAATTTTTTCCAAGATTCGAAAATGTATAAAATGTCTATTTCGTAGGTCAATGGGGAATACAATTAGCCTGCGAAAACAGGTTCACAGATGTTGTATTATGCTATAAACGTTCGCTAGATATTTTCCCAAATAATCCTCGAATGTTAAACAATTTTGCAGCACACCTTTTAAGGTAATTTAAATTTACTGTCTCGCAAAATTTATGATCAGTCAACTTAAAATTTGTTTTCCATCGTGACAGATATCACGACTGCTAAAATTCCATATAATGAGGATAAAAAATATGTTGTTAAAGGAATAATGAACCAATCGAGGCAATAAAATACTTAAAGAGGGCCTTACATGCCAATCCTAATTTTTTGCGTGCAGAAAGAAACCTGCAAAATGCATTTAGTATGGCAGTGGACAGATGGCATTTTCCAATGTTGAACGATAAACATAGGAATAACGCATTCGAATCAGTAATTCGTAAGAGGATTTCTCAGGGATACAATACTGTATTAGATGTAGGAACTGGCACTGGGTTGTTAAGCTTGTATGCACAAAATGCAGGTGCAAGAAAGATCTATGCGTGCGAATGTTCACCAGTAATGTTCAAAATAGCTAAGAAGGTATTTGAAACCAATGACGCTAAAGACATAATATTGTTACCTAAATTTTCTTCAGACCTTGTAATTCCTACAGATATTACAGAAAGGTACAGTTCTGTAATCATCAATCTAATTAGTTTTTAGATACAGAGTATAGTTTAGGCACGATCAAATTTTATTTTTACCTGAATTATATACGCTTTTTTTTTTAGGATAAAATTAGTAGTTACAGAAACGTTCGATGCTGGCTTGTTTGGAGAGCATGTAATACCATCCATGATAAGCGTGCATTCAAATATTCTGAATAAAAATGGTATAGTAATACCAATGGGGGCTACACTTTATGTAGCTGCTGTTGAATGTGAATATATAAAACATAAATCAACTGTGATGTTTGATAAAATAAAACTGTTTTGTCCTTTGAACTTTGATAATGTCACTGTATTATTAGACGAGGAATACTATGATACAGAAAACTTAAAGAATGTTCAAGTTAATTACATAACAGAACCAACAGCTCTCTTATCTATAAATTTCAATAGTTTAGCAGATTTGCAACAATTTAATACAGATGGAATAAAAAACACCATAAAGGTAGACTGTAAATGTAGTGGCACTGTAGATGGTCTAATAACATGGTTCAAATTGCATCTTGATGAAGAGATAACAATAGATACATCAGAAAAGAAGTCTTGCTGGCAAGTAGCTGTTTTTCCAACTGTTCCAAAGTTATTGAATGAAGGAGATATGGTGTTAATTAAAGGAGAAATGGTGAAAGGTAAACTCAAATGCTCGTACACACGACCTGGCATTCCGCTTAATAATCAGGATGATAAGAAAATCGTATGTCGTTTACCAAAAGAAGTTGTAACATTTTTAAACGATTTTGAATACATACGATTACTCACAGAAGTTAGTAAATCTTTAGTTAAGAAAGAGATACACAGTATTTTAGATACTTCTCCATTTCCTATTTATGGATTACTGTTATTAAAGGAAAATAAGCATGGAAAAATTTTATATTATAAAAGTAAAAATACAACGTTCCATAGTTTCATCAGACTAATAGCAGACCAAAATTGTTTGAGCAATAAACTTTGCATTGTATCAGAGTACATTCATATAAAAGATTCTTTAGATACTGTGTTTATTCATGATTTTGATATGAAAGGTGAATTAAAAGATTGCAGTGAGGAAGACAATCACGAATTTTTTCGGTAAGATCAATTAACATAATAAAACTGTGTTAATACGCAATTGCATTTTACACGTGCAATAATTTCTTTACAGATGTTTACTTAAGCCAAATGGCATTCTATTGCCCGAACAAATATTTTTTGTAGGTCAGCTCGTATTTTCGGAAGACTTACCGAATATGGTTTATGTAAAAGATGAAAATTTACAAAACACGCCACCTCTTGGATTTAATTCATCCAATTTTGAAAAGGTACATTTATTCGAGTATATGGCAAGATCACGTTTTCTACTATCTTGAATTAAATTCGTGCACTCTACAGAATAATTTCTAACTACATATTTTATAATTATTTTCTGCAGGGAACTTGTACTACTTTTAACAATATATCTTATGGTATTGCACAACATATCAACGAGTTTAAGGTAGGATGTAAAGTATTAAAAAAAAGAGTGCAGTAATGTAAACTGATATATTATTTATCATGTTGTAGATAAATCAAATTTTTGATTTAAATTCAAGTCTGTACTTATACGAGCCTCGATCTGATGTGAATGTATTGATAGAAATGAGAGAAAATGAAGTTGCTGAACGCGTGATAAATTTTGGACAGATAAGCGCGACTAACAATAAATCATTACCAAATGCTCTAGTTTGCTGGTACAAAGTAAGATTAACGCTAAATTGTAATTATGATACAAAACGGAATGGATCATTTATGAATCATACAGCAATATTACTAGAAGATGAACTAAAAAATGCGATTTTACAAGGCAATGAGGTATGCATAAAAGTTCAGCAGGCTGAAGGTGTGATTCGTGTAAAAATAAAATAATTTCAATACTCCATATATAGATCAGCAAACATTTTTATATATCCATATAAAATGTACAACTATTTTACATATTTTGTGTAAAATACAATGTAAATTAAAAATATAACATTTATACGTATGACAGAATCTGTGCACATAAAAAATACAAACAAGAACTTACCCCAATAATAAAAAATCTTAGTACCCCATACTATTTATAGTTTTAGAATATATTAGTATTAGTTTAATGTCGAATAAATTTGTTATTCGTACATTTTTCTGATGTAATAAAGATTGTTATTTTCGAAAAGAATAAAATTTTACAATTTACTATGCAGTTCGTTACGCAAAAATTTGCATATATGTGGTGCTACTCTTTCTGGATAGTTATTATGTATATCATGATTTCCTCGTACTACAACTTTAGAAACTTCGTTTTCTTTGATAACATTTTTTGTTAATTCCAACATTTCTGACAGTAAACGAAAACGGGACGAACTATCTGCTATAATTATTAACATTCGTGTTGAAAATTTCTCTAGAAATGCCATATGTTGCCTTACTGTAAAAATTGGTCTAAAAATCTTTCTTAATCTCGCATCACGATTATATTTGTACAAATTGCCAACTTTTGTTACGGCTCGACTAAACAAAGCCTCTGCAGCCTCTGTTGTTAAACTTTCTTGTCTTCTACATTTCAAAGAATACATTACTTCGTCCTTAGTATAAAGTGCTTTGGAATCTTTAGCATACGAATTCAAATTATATATCTCTTGAATATAAGAAATATCATTATCAACTAAATAAGGCAAATAACCATCCACAGCTATTAGATTTTCAAGTCTCTGTGGATAAAGAATACTGAAATATATCCCTAATTGAGCTCCCAAACTGTGTCCAATATATGTACAAGTTTTCCATTGCAACGTATCCAAAACAAGAAATATTGAATATATATAATCCCAAAAATTTAATGGCGTTCCAGATGGAAATGCGGATGACAGTCCATGTCCTGGTAAGTCTATGCTTACATAGTGATAATCTTCTGGCAAATGATTTAATAATCTGTCAAATGAACCAGCATTGTCCATTATACCGTGCACCATTAGAATTTTCTTCTCATTTTGAGGGCCATAAACTTTTGCAGCAATGTGACCCCATGGTACATCAAACTGTTCTTCTTTCATTTCCATTGGCACTTTGTTCATGTTGTTTGCTTTTTATTCACCAGATGTACATTGATGGATTAACTAATAACAATAGGAATAATTATAATAAAAAATACAGTACAGTATAGTGCGTTCGCAGAGGGATGGCGAGTGACAGCATATTGCGTTCTCACTCTGTTCCACCTCTCCTGCACCACAAGCGCTATCGTTATTGGCTACGGCCAGTGACAAAGAACGACGACGAGCATATCGAGACAAAGTGAGATAGAATGATGACTTTAGAGCATTAACGTAACCTCCCAATCAAAGTGTACACTATGTATTAAGAAATTAAATGATTTCCTGAGGCTACGCCAATGCTTTGGAATCATTCTATTTCACTCTGTTTCGATATGGTGATCATCGACCTTTGTCACCGTCCTCAGCCAATAACAGCAACCCGTGTAGCAGCAGAGTGAGAGCGTAAACTGTCACTCGCCAACTCTCGGCGAACGCACAATACTTGTTAATATTTCTTTAACAATAGTAGGCAATTACAGTTCCAAAGATGGTGACGTCATTTATGTAACAAATTATGCACATGAGAAATCCAAGGTTGAAATAAGTTAATACATAATTATTCATGTCATAGCAGATTAAGCTTTAAAATAACAGTATATACTATGAAACTTTTTATTGTTAATATCGTACCTTGCACAATAATAAATTAATTGATTTTATACGAAAATTGTACTTACCAATTCAAGTTGTTTAAATGCCATCAGCTTATTCTGAAAATGTCACCCTTATTCCTTGAATAATGTCAGAAAATACCTGATGTACTATTTTCTACGAAAAGTTTTTGTTTTAGTAGTTACAGGTGAAAAGGTAGAGAAATAAATCCTGTAAAACTTGGTTATGACAGTGCTAAAAATCACCAATCAATGCTAATCCATAATCAACTTATCATACCTGGACTACATATTGATGACGACTTACATAAGTGCATATCTATATGCATTCTTGCGTCTTCGTTATGCAAAAAATCTATAATAATTCCATCTACTGTTCAAATTTGTTAATCAAATTTTGATCCATACAGAGAACGTATGAGAGTATACATACACTAGCGCAGATATGCATATATGAATATCAATTATATATTATAAATTTGATATTAACAATAAAACAATATAGTGTATTCAACGAAAGTACATAAAGCATTAAATATCACAACTTACTAACATTTTATTTAAACAAACATAAATAATGTTCGAATATATTTTAATCAAGGAATTGTTAGCTTCTTTTAAATATAAAAAAAAGAAAAAGAAATGGTAGCGGTTGTAAAAGTATTTAAAAAGAAATCCTTTACTACTAATCGCTGCTATCTACAGAGGGCATCGTGTTGAGTAATGAAGTGTGTATCAGTAGTGGTTACCTTAAAGCTTACATTAAAATCCAAACGCAATGACTGAAAATTTCAGTATTCGATTAATATGTTCAATAAGAAATGCTTCAACATTTTATTATTTTCGTAATGTAATACATTTAAATTCTCTAATATATCCAGTAACATGCTTCGATTGAAATTATTTCATTCAATTTATGTCTGCTATTGAATAATGCACAGATATTATGCTAGAAGTATTTACAATCTTTCCCCTTCCATTTCTTGTGACAGATTTTTACAGTAAAATAATTACGAACGAGAGTACAAATTTGCCGCCTTTACGCGTGATAATAATGCTTCATATCAGATGGCGTAGCAATTTGTGCACCACTTGAACATACAGGAGTTTTGTGGTCCTGCTTTGTCATGGACATGCAAGCTTCTAATGGTTCGTACTTGTTTTCCTACGCTATGTGATAAGTTCGCGCGTTAAATTACAACGTAATTTATGATCCTGGGATTGAATACTTTGCACAGGATATGGTGTATCTTCGAAGAGAAACTTCCTCATTTGAAAAATGTTTCCCAGTGGAAAAGGTTGATTAAATGTTGATTTTCAAAGCTTCGGCGTCGCTTTGAGACATAAATCATATTGACTTCTTTTTTTTCCATTTCGTGCAATACAAAGTGAATAGACTAGAATAGAATAGAATAGAATTGCACTTTCTATATTATTCCCGTCATATTGTACATCATAATGTGCTAAGCAAATTTTCCTGCACGAACTTACGGAGTGCTCGTGTCTATTGACTGTCTTGTATTCGTCGTAATCAAGCTATTTGTATACAGTAGTTTCACCTACGCCAGAAAAGTTGCGATTTCAATTGTAACCTCCTATTATACGACGCCAAATTATATGAATGTACATAATCTGTTTAAAAGTAATGTTTAAATTATTATGTGAATATAGGAATGGATATTTGTATGAATTCAGTGTATGCTTCCATCCCTGGATTACCAGAACTAGGGATGGTATGGATGGGGGATATGATGGTACACGGAGAACCTACACATGAACTTATGTTGGATCCACGTCAAGCCGAAAGCCCATTTTTCTCTCATGGCTCCAATCCGTACGAAGACATTAGGAATCACCAGATTGCTCCCACAACTATGGTACGGTATCTACCACCTCAGTTTCCTAATGAATGTTCAGAGCCCGATGAAGCTATGGAAGCTGTTGATGCCCAAGAAATACAACAGGTAAACTTAATTACTTAAATTATTGCACAAATTTTATATTTACATTAACCCTTTGACATACAAATGAGGGACAAATCAATGCAGTCCAAACATATTATTTAATTCTACTGAACTGAACAGGAATCAAAGATTGAAAAGAGAATGTAATATTTACATTGTTAAATATTATTTGATCAATTGATTATACAATATTGCAATCATTAAGTAAAAATATTAAATTTAATTAAATTAAACAATGTTAGAATGGGAGTGCCCTGCAATCAGGAGACAATGATGGCGGATGCCTGGAAGACATAAATGTCTAAAATGTCATATAAAACAAGTAATGTTTCCCAGACGTCACTGAATGCTAAGGGGTTATTGTAAATATCTTGACTTTTATGTATTAGTGTTGGTTTTCATTTATCATTGTCGTTTGATTTATAGGAATATGATTCGCAATCGGAAAGGCAAGAAATGACTGAATATTTAACATTAGAAGACTACATGGGCGAAGAAGAACGGGAGCAAGTTGTAAACAATGCAGCGACGCAAACTACTCAAGACACTCGCAATAGAAAAATAAAACCTATAAAGCATCCTGGACTCGTTCTCAAAACACCAATTGCATACCAGCCACATACAGATTTAAATTTTATTCCTATTCGTAAGGATGGTATAGGTAAGGCATTCAATTTTCTATACATTCAAAATATAATCATAAAGTATGCATTAGTATATCGTTACAACCCATCGTTCCTTCTTTGCAGCTGTTTGTGAAAAATGTGGTGCTATTGGAGTAAAACATGCATTTTACACAAAAGAACGTCGGTTTTGTAGTAGAGCTTGTGCACGATCTTCAGAACATACCGCTCCCACTGCTGATTCCACGTATAGTCCATCTCACACTGTAGAGACACCTGCAACAGTAAATCCAACTTCTCCAAATGAATCTAAAATTACAGTGAATGTAAGTTCAACTCGTGCATTCCTTATGAAAAGATAACATAATACTCTTGAATATATTTCAGGCCTTAATGAAAGAAGAAGCTGATATAAAAGCTGAACCTCCTGAACTAGAAAAAGGGAAGGCCATACCTGAGCCAGTAATGCCAGAAGATTTACCTGTAAGAAGAAAAAGAACTGCTGAAATGGCAGGTTCTTATGATTGGACACCACAACTAGTGGAACCTGGTTTTTGTGCTGCTCCAGTGTCTTGTTTTAAACACGTTAGTCCCAAATATAATATTAAAATAGCGATATTTAGTTCCAAACCTGTAATGTGAAATGTTAGCTAATATAGTTCTTCATTTCTTTTAAAATTAAATGCAAATTTTCATATTTTAGGCGCCAATATCAGAAATATGGGATAATATTACAGTTGGTATGAAGGTTGAAGTAGAAAACACGGATTGTGATGAAGTATGTGAAGCATTCCCAGATTCGTTTTGGGTCGCCACTGTCTTACGTATATCTGGGTATAGAGCTTTGCTGAGGTATGAAGGTTTTGGGCTCAATGCTGATAAAGATTTTTGGGTATCCTTGTGCTCGAATGATATACATCCAGTCGGTTGGTGTGCAACTATTGGTAAACCTCTCATTCCTCCTAATAGTAAGTATACATTCGTTACAAAATATTCAATTATTTTCGTTAGACCGATAGACGTTAGTCCTTAATTGAATGCACTTGTTTTTTACAGCAATTGCTAATAAGTATAAAGACTGGAAGGATTTTTTAATGAGACGACTAACTGGTGCAAGAACTTTGCCAACTAATTTTTATAATAAAGTTAATGATAGTATGAAGTCGCGTTTTAGATGCGGCCTTCACTTGGAAGTAGTAGATAAAAATCGAATCTCACAGGTGAAAGTAGCAACAATTCAAAAAATCGTGGGCAAACGTTTACATGTCAGATACTACGATTCACCACCCGAGGACAATGGTTTTTGGTGTCACGAAGATTCTCCACTTATACATCCTGTTGGCTGGGCCAAAAGAGTGGGACAAACATTGGATGCTTATCCCGAATATTTGGAGCGTGTGTCAAAATTGAAATTGTGTGAAGACGACGCAACTGAGGATCTTTTTTATGTGCCAAAGAACCATCATGTACACCTTGGATACACATTTCGAGAAGGAATGAAAATAGAAGCCATTGATCCTCTTAATCTTTCTGCCATATGTGCAGCAACAGTTATGCAGGTTTTAAAAGAGGATTATATAATGATCCGTATAGACAGTTACGATGAAGATGCTAGTGGCGCTGATTGGTTTTGCTATCATTCATGCTCACCTTGCATTTTTCCAATTGGATTTTGTTCTCAACATGGTTTACCACTTACGCCACCAAAGGGATATGATCCAACTACATTTACATGGGATATGTATTTAACAGAGACAACTACTAAACCTGCACCAATTCAGTTGTTTAATAGGGTAATTTTACAAACTTCTAATATTGAGATAAATATTAATTTAATCTCTTACCGCTCATGACCATAGCATATACCGGGATCCCGAAACGTTTAATTTGTGCAAGGCATAGGTGATACGCTCATTGCGTGATAGTACTTTTATTGTTGCCATAGACATTTATAAATCGAAGCTATGGTATCATATACTAAGCTATGGTATCATATACTAAGCCATACACCTTGCCTTTATCACACTATTCCATATACAGTGAATTAACAAATGGTCATAATATTGACAATATTTGCTCCATCTTTCGTGTCTTTTTCTCTATTTCGGGAAATGTACTTCGTACACCATTAATAAGACAAAAATACATGGTAGAATACCCACAAAATATGAATTCATGCAGAAAAGATATTTAAATTAGTTTTAGTTTTACATCTATTATTCGAAAATAAATAGAAATTCACATTGTAGGAAATACCTCCACATGGATTTATCGAAGGAATGAGACTTGAAGCTGCTGATTTAATGGATCCTAGATTAGTTTGTGTTGCTACTATTACTAGGGTGATTGGAAGGTTATTAAGAGTACACTTTGATGGCTGGGAGGATGAATATGATCAATGGCTAGATTGTCAGAGTCCTGACATTTATCCTGTCGGATGGTGTGATCTGGTTGATCATAAATTAGAAGGGCCGCGTGTACTCAATAAAAACACTAGTCCCACTGGTAAATATTTCCTTGATACTAGTATTTTAAACAAGAAGTGCGTTCTATTCTGAAAATTGTCGAAGATGGCCATTTTTTCGTAAATGGAAAAAATATTCATATACAGAGTTCCATGTATATCTGGGACAACCTGCATCCTTCAACAGAGGCAAAAGCTTGACTTGAGAAAATTAAATGAAATTTAATGCTATCTTTTTCCATACTATTATTACATTTACTAGTGCCCCTGTGCACTTCACAGGATCGCATTTCGGTGCAGAAGAGCATTAATCAATACAGATTTTCGTAAAGTATGAAAGAAGTATCAAGAAACCGATTTTTTGCATACAACGACGTGTTTAAATTTAGAATAATATTAATACATTTATAACGTGGCATGAATATGTCCACGTTAATTTTTTTATTCAGATCATACAACCTTGAATATTTTTATGTTAATGATCATTTTGGCAGTCCTATAAATATTGTAATGTACGTGTTACAATAGAAATTGCCAGCCTTCATAAAACATGAAACATAGAATTAAATATGTAAAGTTCATTTTTGTAATTGATTGAATCCGTTTCGTTTCTTTAGTCAAATCACCAAGAGGCCTTAAACGTAAAGCTAAGAGAAAATTGAGGAAAAGCAGTAAAGTATCTTGCGCGAAAAACATTCTACCTCGGCATAGTGAACGTATTAGTATGGCTCGTGAACGTGAACGAGAAGTAGAACCTGCACAAGGGATAAAAACCGAAAGAGAACGCGACGTGGAAAGTTTACCAGAACAAAGAAATAGGGAACCAGAACCAGCTGAAGAGCCAGCTGGCCCCGACCAGACTTTACCTAGTCCTACTAGCGGACAAGGCCAAGCATTGAACGATACTCAAAGTGAAATACAAAGCCCTCCATTGCCAAAAGAAAGAACTGCGACGTCGTACATTAATGTGAGTACTGTTTAACCTTCTTATATTAATTCACAAATTGAAACAGATAAACACATTCTTCTTTTTTTTTCACTAAAGCATTTGAATATAACGTAATAATACCAATTGATTGGATTTTATTCTGTGGGAATTCGAATTTAATGTAGATACGTTTGTATAATATATGTTATTCTAAGGATTTATCGCAAATATTATTGGAGAACAAATATTTCCAATGCCAACTTGAATCACTCTTTCGGTTTCTAATAGCTAGAGAAAGAAAAATTGGTTGAACAACAAAAGAAAGACTTAAATTAAAGGATTAAATTAATTGTGCTTTTACAGGTAACGTCTGCCAGTAGTAAATACATCCCAAGGCTAGCAGATGGTATTCAGAAAAGTTCTGAATCTGGTGATTTAGTGCCATCTGAATGGAATGTGTTTGATGTTGCACAGTTTCTCCGTGTTAATGATTGTGCAACATATTGCGATAATTTTAGTAAACGTAAAATCGACGGGAAGACTTTGTTGACACTCACTAAGGACCAAATAATAGACCTTACTGGTTTTAAAGTTGGACCTTCTTTAAAAATATATGATCTTATTCAACAATTGAAAATCAAAGTGAATCCAGCTCAGGAAAGGTTGAAATTAGGATTGAAAAAATTGTTATAACAAAGATAGTACATAGTTAATACTGTCAATAAGTTCCATCATTGCATAAAAATAGACATGGATTTACAGGTAAGGCATGTAGATGCAAATCATTAAAAATTCACAATTTCATCGTGGTTATATACATTATTTGTTATATGCTTGATTAATGAAATATACGTATATGTACATATATACATATATATATATAAATATATATATATATATATTTATTATACTTATATATATTTATATATATAAGTGGTGAGAGCTAAAGGTAGAGATCATACTCTATCGCGAAGTATGTATATGAAAAAAAAAACAAAAAAAAATGGCATTTGTTTGAGTAAAATCGACGGATTATTTCGTTTTGGAAGAGAAGTATGCACAATAAGTAACTGAATACAAAATTCAAGTAATTGTCTACTTCCGTGTTTATACTTATGAAATATTATGTATATTAAACACAGTTTTTTTTAAATTCTAATTTTTAACATATCTGTCGAAAATGTACAAAACTTTGTATTTGTCTGATTACCTGGAAATTATTAGACAATTTATCTTTCTAAAGTAACAGAAACTAGATTAGTCAATTAATCAGCAAGCAATTTCATTTGTGTTGAAGGATGATAGTGATTTTAATATTTAAAAATAAATGAATGAACTCCAGAACGAAGTGACTCAAATTCACTTATAATTCCACAGTTCTTTTTAATATTAATTATTTGGTACAAAACTTAAGGCCAAGATACAGTTCACATTAGTAATTATGTTTATGTAAATTTTGCCTTGGAATGAGTAAGGTGAATTTATAACAGCATTTAAATATTGTTATGAATATAAGAAATTATTTGATTACTCTGGCAACCGTTTTTCAGAACGCCGTTATTTGTAAATCCATGCTTTCACGTTGCACTAAATAATTGCAGATGCATGAACCACATTTTAAAAAAATGGTAATGTATAAATTAAGAATTCTTTCTAAATGCAGAAGAATGGAGAAATGTAACTTAAAGACGAAAAGAAAAATTTAGGAGTAAATCAACAGACATGTATTAAAATAAAATGTAAAAGCATAGTAAAATGAGTCATAAAGTACAAACTAATTCTTGGGTATCAATTCAGTACAGCTCCAATCATATTTGCCTTAACGATATAATTCTCATTACCGATACTAATTTTAAATACTTTAATAAATTTGTTGATTTATCTTCTACTGTTATCAGTGACAACACATCTGTACATAATTGAAGGGAACGAAACAACCAACTTCTAATCTTGTAAATATAGCATTTAGCACTGTATTAGGTTTAGCCAATTTTTTTTTAAAACGAATGATGGGAATGTAAGCACAGCATAAACGGAGCATAACTGTTAGAAGGTGGTTGATGCATTTGTATAACAGACATTGTATCTATATGTAGCTTTATAGTCATTACAGTAAATCAAACCAGTCGAGCAAAGTCTAAGACTAATTTGCCTTAGACTCATTAAATACTATTTTTAGTACAGTAGGGTAACGTGGTTACTCTCTTTATTTATTCAACATTTTGGAATCTCATGGAGTACTAATCTCAGTTAGTACCACAAGTTTTCTTAGCAGTTAATTGATAAAATGTTAGAAACAAAACATTTTATTATGTCGTGCGTACCAGAGTTTTAATTACAGCTTATATACAATGAAATATTTTCATTCATTATTTTAACATGCGATTTCATATTAGCAATGTAAAAAATTAATTAATTCGGAGAACAGTATATAGCTATATCTGCTGATGAAAGAAAAAGTAGTAACGTTTTCTTAATCCATTGCGTACAAATTGGGAGGCATTATGAATAGTATTACAGTTCAAAACATATAAAGTTTGGGTTTTGTTTCAAACACATCAATCACGTAAGTGTGAGTACAAAAGAAAAAATATTATCAAATACAAATTATAAGACCGATAATAGCAGATTCCTACATGTAATTTCAATGACTTGTAGGAGGGAAATTAAATAATAACGTCCACTATAACACGGTTTTAATATGGTGTCGAATTCAATATAACAATTAAAGTTTTTCTTATTAAAAAAACAGTGCTTAATATTTAAATATGTGTATCTAAAGGAATCTTATTTTATTAAAGATTTTCTGTATTAGAATGATTAATTAATTTAAGATATGCCGACGAAAATACGTGAATTTTTCAAAAATACAAGTTATTGAACATTTCAGTAATATTATGTGTTAAGTAAAATAACATTCAAGAAAACTCGAAAAAATATGTATGCGCATTTCTCTTCTAATTCTAAGAAAAGTATTATAATCAGCAAATAATGCTGATTAGGTAGCTATTTTATAATGCACTGGAGAAATGCTTCCCGAATCCAGATTAGATGCATGAATGTCGTTCAACTTTTAAATTAACGACATGCTTAAGACCAAACAAAAGTAATATTTCTATTTTGAAATTTGCAAATTTAAAATTTACAATGGTTTACAAGTAACCATTTTCTGGTTTAATGAATGAAATTGATTGAGGCGATGGAATAAAGAAATAATTGTTAAATTCATTAGTTCTATTGCATTTTAGGCGTATTCATAGTTATATCTTTCTAAATCAATTACATACAACATTCAGTTTTTTACAATCTAATATATTATTGATAAAAAATGAATATTATAATTAATAACTGTGAATACAGTCTCCAAAATTAATTTTTAGTCCGTCGGTATGTCGCAATATGAAGATACCGTTCTGCAAATAATCAACAGTATTTATCGATATGCTAGGTTCGGAAGTGAAAACATCTCCATTTCCACTTTTTATTTGTAAGTTCACCACTCATATAATTCTTTTATAGAACTAAAGAACGAATGATAAAAATAAATGTTTTTCACATATGTTGTAAAAAAAACTGCAAATAATGATGGAAGTACACTGTTTATATTAAATCATCTGGGTGTTTGTATTTTGGTTGCCGTTCCGCTACTTTTAGCATCTACGGTGAATGGCCGCCAGATGGCAGAGGTTGTACTACTTTTGAGAATTTATCGATTTAAGTAAGGAAGCTTGTCGCGATGTCCACAGAAAAATTATTTGAAAAATATTTGATCAAATGTCTATGTAATTTCCTAAATATATTTTTATTTGACTTTCTCATATGTTCATAGATATATTTCGAAGTCCGGGCGATTTCTGAACGAACACAGCATATTAAGATCGTTTGGGATCGCATAGATAGAAGAGTAAATTAAGCATTTCTTACACATAAATATATTTATATATATTTGATAAAAAGGAAAACATAATTCGCATAGATGAGCGCATTAAAGTTTAAAAAATAGATGTTTAATCAAGGATGAATAGACGATAACTAAAAAATAAGGATAAATATACTTCTCCAAATTTCTATTTACTTTGTCGCATACATTCCTTTCATCGTTTATTTCACTGCGCATCAATCTAGAGATGGCACAACAGACCACTTACGATATGTTGTGCATGTAGGGAAGCAACGAATTTTTATTGTCAACTTTCGTATCGTGTAACAGCGCAGAGAGCTCGATGAAGAACCAGGATAGAAGATTGTTGCGTGTATGTGTTTACGATTGTGTACGTTGGTTAGACTCGCGCAGGTGGGGGAAGTGGGGGAGACTGGCGTATTCTATGGGCGGGGCTTCTGCCAGCTGGCAGATGTTTCCCGCGCGGCCGCACCATTCCTCTAGCGTAAACCTACGCGACGTGAAAGTAGTCCCTTCTAACACGTTAAATATTTCCAACAATAGCTCGCCGAGAAGACAGCTAGGTATACCGAGTGATCTGTTGTGAGGCAAACGACAGCCTACGTACAACTACCTGCGAAAAACTGTGGAAAGTTAACGCGAATCTGAAGATGAGCTGGTGTGGGATTGGTCCAAAGAGAGTCATTGTCCAGGGCAGAGAACGATGTAGCGTTCACCCTAACCGCGTCCACTGAAATTTCGCGAATGCCTTGAACATGGTCTTCGAGCGTTCAACACCGTGAATCGTTGTACACGTTTGCAACCACGTACCTGCAAATGATACTGTTGTTGTGCTTTATCGGAATACAAAATCGAGACGACAAACTACATCGCCAATTGGATTATATTTTCGTTGATACTGTTTCAACGTATAGTTTGTGCGTGCTATTTTCATCGATAAAGCATTCTGGATGATAGCCTTTAACATGGCTCACGTGATGGTTTTGTCGGCGTGTACATGTAAACCTATCTTTCGTGTCGTGACAAAGTTCATGGTGCGATTTATTTGAAATATTGCATCGTTTTATGTCACACTGGATTCACTGTTTATCCACCCATTGACAGTAACGATTTTTATTATGAAATTCAAGTGTTGCAAGCGAGTTCGTGCTGATCCTATCTTCGTCCATTGAGAACGAACAAATGGTATATAAGTGATTGAATGTGTACTAAATTTCGTGTAATTGAGATAAAAAACAAAAATAAGCTGTGTTTCAAATCGGATAAATAACAACGGTGTACAAAGTTTGAGAAAATTTGAGTGTGCCGCGTGTGCGAAATAAAAAAAAAGGGGGTGCCCGACGAACCTTAAGTAGTGACAGCCCTGAAGCCGGCGGCGGAGTGATTCGCGGTACGCTGTGGGGGCCCTCAGCTGTTTCCCGCCAAAGATCGCCATTACAAAACGCGTTCGGGCGTTGTGTGTGCGCCGCGCGGAGTGGCTGTCCCGTGGACAAATCTCGGTGCGTGCCACCGCATTCTATAAAAAATTAATTACGAG
This sequence comes from Nomada fucata, assembly GCA_948146005.1. Classification (NCBI taxonomy): domain Eukaryota; kingdom Metazoa; phylum Arthropoda; class Insecta; order Hymenoptera; family Apidae; genus Nomada; species Nomada fucata. The sequence continues at coordinate 16,490,672 of OX411275.1, forward strand.
TTTCGGATATTATTCGTGTCGCGAAAGACGTGAGGTGTGCGCGTCGGTTTTTTTCGGTGGAGTGTGCGAGAAGCCCGTCGTCTTTTTGCTGCCGTGACGACGGCTGCTGGGACGTGGAATCGCGCGGCGGGATTCTCAGTGCTGCGGACCAACGAGATATGTCAGTGTTTGGTGGTGAGGATCGAATTCTGCTCGAGGAAATTGTTGAAACCACCGAGGAACAGGAGGCTAATTTGTGCGGGTGAGTTTTATACGAATTAAATGGTTAGAAGTGAGCTTGAAACTTGTAAGCAGACGGAGTGTGTAAATACTCGGCACGGCCATGTGTCGTATTGGAAAAGCCGTGCGAGTTATATTGTCGTTGCGTGTACGTATATACGTCAGCATTGCATAGTGTATAGGGCGGCACGGTTTGACACGCCACGTCATTTGTAACTTTAAATGCATATAGTGCAACGCCATTCCTGCGAATTCCTACGAGGAACATGATACAAATTTATTGCCGGGGGAAGGCGTGTTTCTTTCACTTATCGGATTCTGTCGATTACGAGTGCAATACGAGTCTATCAACTCTTGTTATTCGCCATCGTCGTTGCCGGTGTCGTTGCTTTTGCCCCCGACGTCATCGTCGTCGTTCACGTCGCGGTGGCATTGGCAAGTCTCTCGGTATATCATAGTGACACGGACGTAAAACATGTGTACAATACAAACGAAATCCCAGTAGTCTCTCTCGATAGCCAGCTGTCGTGAAGCCGGCCGGCCGGCCGGCACAATAGCCTTCGGCTTTCATATGACGCAGTTACTTGGAAATTCTTTCGTTTAATTCGCCATACATTTTTCATTATTCGTATTTTATCTTAGCTGTAGTTGCATTTCCTCTATGGCGAGTGACAAAGAAATTTGCACAAGGTCGTGTCGAACTCGTATACTCTATGCGTTCACGCCCAAACAAGCATGGCGCGGGAGTCCCGCTCGAACCCATTGTTTTATAACAAAGTAAATATACGCCCAGTAATATTTGTGAGTTACACCGAATATTATACCGCACGTATTTTCCTTCGATTTTAATTGCACGTATGAATTAGAAACTTTAATTCACTTTAACATTATTCGCCATTCATTATTTACATAATTAACTTTAGATTTCAATATTTTCTCCATTCCATTACGGACACTTTATCTTCCGTATCATCGATATGTTGTACATTTAAAACAATAAATCGCTGCAATTATTCCCGGAGACTCCCGGCAAACGAAGCATCGCGCAGTGTATCGGAATCGTGATTAATCCTTTCTCAAAATGTTATCAAGAGTTGTCTATGCAGGTTTGGAATGCATATACGGTACTCGATGTTTGCACATGCGGTCTCCGTGCATATACTCACTTTTAATTCGCGAGACGACGACGTTGTCACAATTCACGGCCTTTGTACAGATCGAAATCTGTTCCCTACAAAAATCATGTCGAATCGAATTGAAGAAGATACTCACGCGACGTTCCCCTGCTTTTTCTTTCCTCGTGTGTGGTTCTTAGAATCAGCCGAATTTTTGTTTACATTCGTGGCCGAGCAACGCGGCGCGTCGTTTAGTTTCACTACGGCCTCAACAGATACGCGCGAATACGATCGTAAAAAAAAAACAGAGGGAAGAAAATGGAAGAAAAACAAAAGGACAAGGAAAGCATGTTCGTTTTGTATACGGCCGAGTGACCGACAGATCAGCCAGGGTACACTATATGCGTTACGTAAAGCCAGGTTTGTTGCACAATAATGGGTCTCTATAAATAACTCGAAGCATGCCGCTACGGCGCGACTTCTTGTTTACATACGCTCATCACAGCATTACATTCACTTGCGCGGAGAGGCTTCGATCTATCGTATCTAGGTATGTACGTGCGGCCGGTCGCGGGGTCCTGTTCTCGCGTATGTACATACTTTACATCTGTAGTCGTGAAATTCGTTGTTATCCAAGGTACGGTTGCTATCTGTCGATATGGACGCAAGCCTCGTAAATTCTTCATTGATCTGGTTTACTGCTTGTTATGCGCGCGATAACTCGCGTAGGCAATAGACAAAACTATCATGTATGCACATACTTCGTGTATGGTGTAAAAAGGAACGCTGTACAGTGTACGCCATACCATTTTAGTGTACTTAGTACTTCTTCGGTATAACCGTGAAAGATGCCAAACAACACGATCGCGCTGCTTTGTTTCTGCGTTAATAAATGCCAAATCGAATCCGAGCGAACGAAATGCCGCGACACTTTTCGACGAGAAATCTGAACGGAGCGATCACGGCTGCGTGGCACTAAAACGGTTCAGAGACGCGGGAAAACGTATGCATACGAATTTCACACACTATAAAGCTCTCGTTAGAGGTATCAAGCGTAAATGATTGCATTAATGCACGCGGCATACCTTACGTTCACGTTACACCTATGTTTGTTTATTAATAAAACATTTGAGAGTACTCGTAAGCGGAGCAATCTGGATCGGATTAGAAATGTATACTAAGTTTATCCTTAGTCCAGTTTTTTTTTTATTATTATTTTCGTTTGTTTATCGCCTCTGTCCGGGTGGCGTGTAAATATTTTTTACTCGCATGTGAAACACATACAGCACTTTATTAACCTTAAATGGTAAATGGTTAATAAAGTGTATACTTAAAGGGAATCACGATAACGATTTTTATCCTATGTCGCCGTAAAGTTTTGTTTTATACACACCGTGTGCCGCGGTTATTTTCCACTAAAACGTGTAAAAAAAAGCGGAGCAAATAACGGGGTGTAAACTTCAGCGGAATATAAAACATGTGCTGTATGTAATACATTATAGTAACGACGAAAGTAATCATTGTTGCGGCGTTACCTCGTTAAAAAAGAAAAGGTTTAAAGCGTTTGAAATGTTTTTACTCTTTTTTTTTTTTTACGCTGGACACGAAAAGTATTACATACCCGCTCATTACGAGAAAGAACATCTGATATGTGTTTATCCTTTCATCACGCAACGTACCGTATCAGCTGATTAAACGTTCAGCTATTGCGTAATCGGCGCGATTGATACTACACCGATCGTGATAAATTTCCCCCCGTCCGCTTATAACGGCTTTATACGGCTGAAATGTTTCTCTTACGCAGTGTTTCACTTTGCCTCTGAAATGATGCGTCACGGATTTATAATTATACATATAATTACGGGCAAATATTAGCCACACGAGTGCGAATTTTGTCGGTTCTGCCCTGCCCGACAGAGGATGAGTAGGGTAAACGAAGTTTCAGGTGAAGCGATTGAATTTATTTGATTCATACACTTTACGTGAATGATCTTTGCTGCTGTCGGTTTTTCTGTTTCTTTATTTACGAAAATTGTGTAGCAACCTTTTACGTGTATCCACACTTTCATTTTCGTATGATTGAATTATTGAATCATTCATTAGGATGACCCCTGTCGATCCCTTTATTTTCAATCGTTTATTTGGGGCAGATTAAATACTTTTCCTTTTTATTTTAATCAAAAGTCCGCCAAGTTCAGAGGTTTATAGATTACATACACGTGTGAAGTTTTAAGGTTTAATCGCATTTGTATGCCGTACCATTTTTACCCATAACGCAGTACATATTTATCTCCGCGTATATTTAACGCGATTCCATGAAAATCCGCACGCAGTTCCATTAATTGCGCACGCTGTATCGTCGGGCACACACATTTTTCAGTCTTCGTGTTTCCATTTATGTTTCTATTACAACAACAAAATTCTCTATTCCGATCGTTTCAAACGATCGATGTGAGAGACCGTTCACTGAAACTTACGAAGGAACACGTAAAAGCTGTTGCTTGACGAACGAATATTAGTTTGTAAAAACGCGACCAGCCCACCCACCACCTAGTTTTTCTACCTCGTCGTGTCATGTACATACACATACACGCACACAGAGATAAAATTCCTGTCGCTCGATGCCCTATCGATTATCTTTCGTTATTTACGCCAGCTTTCTTTGTTGGAGTGCGTGCCACGGTGTACTTGCTATAGTTATTATCACCGCATCGATTATTTAACGTTGAAGAATAAAACACTGTTGATGGTTATATACATTTTCGTTCACTCGTTTGCACGACTTAATAAATCGGTCGAGCCAATCCTGACCACGGTCAACGTAGTTGCACCATATTGTACGTAGTTGCAATGTTATGCATGTACTACATATATGTACGTACTTACTTACACACCTATGCGGTGCACCTATATTTGTGGCGTTACGAGTAGCCTTTTGGAGTGAGAGAGAAAATGAATGGGAGATAGACTCATACCGTGGGTGAGAGAGTGAGAGAGGCAGTGGGCGAAGAGAGGGTTCGGATTGCGTATTGCACTTGCACCAGGTTAATCATCGTGTATAAGTGCACTTGCACTGAATGCAGGCCTGCGTACGATGCACAGAGTCGCGTCTTTTTTTGCTCTTTTTTTAAAATTTTATTTTCGTTTTTACCTTTACGCGTACACATTACGATGGTGTAGCCTGAATGTACTCGTTAACATGTTTAATGATAGTAAATACGTAATAACGACATTGAAGTTATTTCATAGAGCGATTGAATGCTTGCGCGTTACTTTAATGTCGTGAAAGAATTTGTTACGATAAAATTGTATAATCCGATATTTTTTTCTTCTTTCTTTTTCTTCCTTTTTTTCTTTGTATGGTTCAGTGTCTTCAATGATAGGTGTGGTAATTTTGAGATATAAATGATTTTCAATTATTTTGTAAAATCATTGTGCACATATTTCAATAGTCACTGCTGTAAATACTTTCTTCCGATGCGATATTTGACAAATTTCTTCGGATCTATGGCTGTACGAAATCACCAACGTTTGTTAAAAAGTTTCAATATATTTTTAGCGCGCTAATTTTGGGCGGATGCTGCGAGTGTTCGATAAGAAATACGAATTCATACGTAGGCTTTTCGCGATCACGGTTAATTATAGCATCGGATAAAATGAGATAACAAATTAAATTGGGTTACGTGATGCGTGTTTGTACAAAATCGTAACGGTGTTTAATTTAATTTAATACATTAGCTCGCGTAAATTCTGTTCTAATGCCATTTCGAGTGGAAAGATAAATAACGCAGCTTTTTAATATTTAGATGCTTGCTTTATTCTTCAACTATGAAACACATAACTGTTAACACACAGGCATCATAAAATTTGCTCTGCTTTATTTCCATTTATTTATTTTATTTATTCGTACCTACCGTGTTGGTTAATTTTGATGTTCGTAAATGTGAAATCTGTATCACAGTATAAAAAGAAATTTTCCGTCTGAATTCCTGTTATTATACCTGTATTCCAATTTTGGAATTCCACATTGGAAATATTAATTCTCAGTGATTCTGTGCTGTCCATTGTACTGCGTTGAAGTTCATTGCAATCATTTCTCTTTCAATTTATACGAAAACACACCCTTGTCATTTGCGTTACTTTCGACCATGAATATCCATATGTGTGATTTGTCAAATATATTTTCGGAGGGAAGACTGTACTGCGTTTATTGATTGCCAAGTTTCCCGAGCAAAACAGAACTTTACCGTGAAAGCATAATACCGTTTCTCCAGTTTGTACGCAAAAGAGCCACGATGACGTGTCGCGGTGTCACGTCGTTGCACTATTAAATCTCAGCACTTGCCTGGCCTCGTCTAGGAATGGACTTACACTTGCAGGAACTGTGTATATTTTCAAATCTCGTTATCTATCGTACTTGCGGCCAAGGGTTTATAGTCGGTTACACGTTCGTGCCGCTGCTGATTCTTGTGCGATGCTAGAAATCAACCCCCCTACCTGGCCTCCTACTTTTACGAAAGTCTCGTTGAAGTTGACACGAACCATTTATTTATTATATTATACGCTACGAATATTAGATTATGTCTTTATCACTGTTCAGTTACAATAGATATTTCAATATTGGAGCAGAAGTTCGCCATTACGTTACCCCTCGCGATACAGTGATTCCGTTTTCTCGGAATTCTTTTGATTTTTTCTTCTTCATCTCACCACAGTAGACAGTTAAACTGCGAAAATGGCGTCTACAGTCTTGAAACGTCTTCCAGTTCTGGAGTCTGCCAGCAGACAACAATGGTTTCTCTGTTGACCTCTTACGCTCCACATACCCACTGTGCACCGCAAACTCATGTTACGTACGCGTGTGTGTAGATATTACTCATGGATAAAGTCGAAGGGACCAACCTCTGGCACGAATAATGCCCCTGTCTGACGCCCTTTCCTCTCTTCTCCTTCCTAGCACGACCTCACGTTGATATAGCATAATAATTTTCTCTTCAAATTTTCGTCGAAAATCTCGACTTTATTCTATTTAGACAACTAAACTTGTATTTGCAAGTAAGTAGAATTTGTGAATTCTAGTATATACGTCGTATCAGTATGAATAATTTAATATACCCCGTTTCATACGAATAGATAGATCTACTTTCGTTTAGCTAGATTTCAAAAAGAATTAAATTAACATCTGGAAAACAATATTCCATTGTTTTTGTATAAATTTTAATTCAAATTGACCTGGCTTGATTTTAATAATACTATCAGTCAATGTTACTTCTGTACAATGCTATTTTATTATCTTACTTATTTTCCACGGAGCATTTATCCTTATATCCAAGTAAAATTAACGGTTACTTTCCGTGCGGCACTAGAAAATTCTAGAACGAACAGACCGCAGAAGATTCAAATGAGCCATACCGAGTGGCAAATTTTGCCAATGTCAACTATACCTGGGCCCATTTGAGAATCGGTTTAAGACCATTTCCGTGCATCTAACTGGCCGTCAATGCTTAACAAAAGATGCTTGCCTCTTCGGGCGGAAACTACCTGGATTCGAGCCACGCCAAGGCCCAAAGAATGGCGAATGCCGGTAGTTTCTTTTTGTTACCCGACCTAGGAATATTCTGGTTTGTTTTGAAATTTGATTTAGGTGAACCATGTTGCCAAAAGCACCAACTTTCCCGACACTCTCGCTGCGAAAGGTGTTTGGCGAAATTTTTACCTTTCACGCATTATTTGGTTTTCCTTGTACTCAAAGACCTTTCAAAGATGTTTCTGTGATTCCTTTCATTTCACATTTTCTCTCCAGGCTGTACCATTTCTGTGACTCTGAATTCCGTCGAACATTTTTGTAAAAGTATTTTCCGAAAAACTATTTATAATGAATGATCATTGCAACCAAATAATTGTCGGGGCGGAAGATTTTTTTTTCGAAAATTAACAAGATACAGTTTACATTAAATATGAAGGATGGGTAAATTTATATTAAAAGTTGTTTAGTTCGCGTACATAATCATGTGAAACCCTTTCATGGAATATAGTACACGCCGCAATAAATATTCCTCGAATTTCCCAATATCGATTCCTCCAGGCAATTTGGAATTATATTTACAAAATATTCAGCCGCCTTGTTCAACCACTGCGAGCCATAATATCTTGAATTCCGTGTTAGGAAGCGAAAGCGAAGTAAATCGAGAGGAAAGCAAGAAAACACAGGAGAACATTCTTTCAATCTGACACAGTACAAAACTACCGGCTGTCGTTGGTGGTTGCGTCGCCTCGTCGAAATGCGACAGCTGGTCTACTCTCGTCGTTTCACGCATCGGAGCACTCGCATTCCGATCGTCATCAATATAAATTATCATTGTTTTCGTCACAGGTGTTACACCGGCTGATTAACGGCCTGATGTATGTGCATTTAAAGGAGGAGAGTGTCGGCATTCGAATTGACATTAGACTGTTCGGTAGATACATGTCATTTTGGTACACGATTTAAATATTACTTACGTTGTGTCGATATTGATTTTTTTTTACTTGGTCCAACAAAAGAAAAGAATTTCAATAAATATATAATTGTTTCAGAAGGCTCATTCGTTCAGCCATAAATAATTCTTATGATATTAATGCAGCAGATGATAAATACGGTTTTGCTCGGTTCAGATTCAAATTTTCGATCCAACAGATAAGTGGAAACGAAACTTTCGCTGTTGCTTGTATACCAAATTTACTGTACTCATGCGAAGGAGAGTGTACAATTCTCGTTTAATGTAAATTATCTGTTACAAAGTAGAAGAGGTGTGCAATATATAATTCAGTTTTATTTATTTGTTTCTCGTAAACGATGATCGTGTAGATATACCGACTAAAACATTGCCCAAAGTATTCATTCCGCGGCTATGAAACAGCTTCACCATAAATCAGCTCGATAAACCATTTTTAACATTTTTACATTTTCACCATTACGATCCCCTATCGCAAGCTGCCGTGTTCTCTCTACAGGCTTTTGTACAGGGGTTGCGGAATAAAAGCAGAAAGTCGGTTCAACTGTTGGTATATTTTACGGCTATAAATATCTGGAACGGAAGGTGCGCCTGTTCTTCCCGGTCAAAGGATTAAATAATAAAAATAGGAAATCAATCGAAGCCGGGTAGCATTTCGCGGCTACAGCCTTGTCGGTGGCTCGTGTAAACGAAAAAGAGCAGAAAGGGAAGGAAGACATGAGTGTGAAGAGGCACGTAGGCCCGTCGTGGCGCCCGCTGGCCTGTACCTTACGTCACATAGCTAAATATATACCTGGCCGTTCCCAATCTCATTCCCATTCCCGTTCTTCATTCCATCCAGTGCGAGCTAACACGACAGCAGGCATCCTTACTCTGGCAAAGACATCCGCGAAATTGCCCTCCATCTTTCCCCTCTTACTTTGTTTCTAGAGGCATTGTAATTCGATCTCTCGCACTGTCGTGTCGTTTATGTAATGACGTTTTCGAATTGGAATCTCCGCGTAATTGCGCGTTCACAGAAGGCGCCGGCGTTAAATTGAGTTCTCGGAAATGTTTCTACGTTTTTCAGAAGCGTTATTATTGCGGTTGGTTAATGATTGGCGAGGTGTAATTAGCGTTGCGTTACAATTTGTGTGAGAAAAATATGAAATTTTTTTGGGCGTCGGTGCTGTCGAACTTACGTATATTGTCGAATACATACCTGTTGCCGTTCTGTTTTACGAGTTATTTATTGCGTGGAAATATTTCAATCTTACTTTATTTACAGTCACGAATACCGTGTTACCTATTTTCGTAGATGTATGTTTTTCAAGTAGAATCCAGAAAATCATTGGATACGATTGGAGTAAATAGTCTTTCAAAATAATGTTTTTAAAGGAGTTTCTTAAATATCATAAGGATATTGTGGAAATGTCTGTGTCATTGAGTAAGAAGTGAGTCAGCTAAATGAAGAATCTAGAATAAGAAGGGCTTATGGCTTATGCTGCTCCGTTTGGGGTTTGTTCTTGAATCTGTTAACATCTGTCGGCGACAGCTTCGTTTCTAGCTAAATCCTGGGGCAACAGCTGCTTCTGGCAACAAATTTTACGCTTAAGCGTTCCTTCCCGTTTTTTTCTTCGAATTCGTGCGGCCTAAATATTTCTTTTAAGAACATTGGAGGTAAAATTAGCTAATACTAAATCTACATCTGACATTGAAAACACGACATTCGCAATCTATTTTTGAATAAAAAAAATAAATAAACGTGCAAAAAGATATACAATACACTATATTAAATTCGTTGAAAATTTACACTTCACAATAGCAAGTTAGAACTAACGAATTACGTATTTCAACAATTTCATAGGTACACCGAATACCAAAATGATGCTGCACCTAAGTTTAATACTATATTACTTGTATATTCATCGATTTCTCGATAATGTTATTAAAATATAAAGTTGTATACCTTCCTAAATAATTTCTATTGCATTTTTTGCACAATGTCTGCCTTTCGTACTCCGTGAAGCTCGTGGTTTTAAGACAAATAGGAATTAAACGAGAACGTTCGGTGAAGCTCGAGAAGTAGAATGAAAAGGAGAAAAGGGAAGATAGGTCTCCGCAGTGCGTCTGATAGGCTTCACTTGTAGGGAGAGGTTCACCGAGGCTGGGAGCTGGCTAGGGTGCTCAAACATAACTAGCACACACAAAATCGGTCGTACAAAGATACCCTGTTCTACCCAAACTTGGCCTTGGGTCTGTATATAGGGTGTCCCGAAAAAGTTAATGCCCTTATCCTGTTTTCGAGGTTCTATCTGGCGGTATTATATCTTATTCCTTTTTCGTTTAATATGAGTTATTATCTGAATCATCTAACGGGCAAGTTAATCTATTTCTTTTGATATGCTAAATATCAAATTGATCCCGATGTCTAAACATTTTTTATTTCATATTTTCCCTTGTTAAAGATTGCAAAGTTTGCAAGATATGCATTTTTTCATTACCTACTTAACCGCGGTCGCGCTCCTCTTGTTTTGTGTCAAAAACACTCTTGGTATAAATGAGAACAAAAAATATTTTTGCTGGTGAAAAATACTTTTTATATTACAAGTATTACAGTTTTTATAATTTTTCCTTACGGCAGAAATGCTCCTTTTCTTTCGCATTTGTACCACATGTCTAAGAGAATTCTTCCAAACTCGAACGATTGGATCAATGAAATGTTATTTATTAATAATACTGCAGTAAAACTGTAATTATATTAACAAAATAAAAAGCTGCGACCCGAGATAACCGAAGTCGTAACGAAAAATTAACACGCTTGGACCAGACAGACCGCCCGTATCCGAGGTGCGTAAATCATTCAACTAAAATCGCCGCGTGCACACGTCCGTAGATCGTTAAACAAGCGTAGCAATCGGATCGCAGCGGATCCAGTGATCGTGGAACGTAAAGATCCTGAAATAACCAAAGCGTATACACTCGGCGAGCGCATTCGGGTCGATGAATGAAGTGGCCAAGATTGTCGAACGGCACGAATTTACTCAACTTTTCAATGAACCTTGACCTTTCCACCGTACGACAGCCGGTTCGCGTATATTTCCATTGGTGTGTGGTTCGTTCGGGAAGCGATCGCTTAAAACGAACCAACCACCCCCAGCCTCTGGCTTCTGTTTCGACTACGCGTTTCATTGACACCCACACCCACGCACCATTGGTCGTGAAACGGCCATGGGGAGAAGCTACGGGAAGTTTCAAGAGGACGACCACCGGGTCCGACTTGACTTCACTACCACCGTCGCCGCAATTTTTTCTTCTTCTCTGCCGTTTTTATAGAGCTCGGCAAGCCGTCCTTTTCCGCTCGTTTCCTAGTTGCTCCCAGCTGATAGTCAGCCAGAGATAGCGAGACTCGTGCGAAGGCACCGGTAACAACCAGCTGAGTGGCGCCAGCCATCAGCTGTTGGTGACTCACGCGAGCCAGCCGAGTACGGCGCGACGCGCCGACAACACACAACTTTACAATCCGCGTGTTCCTCTCTCGCGGATCTCTCTCTCTCGACACACACACACGCACACGCCACACACACAGAGAGAGAGAGAGAGAGTCGCGCTTGCGCGAGAGACTAGCATCGGGGCACACACGAGGAACGCGGACGTGGCAACGGATTCGAGTACGTGTCTCTCTGTGGGTGTGGGGACAGTTCCACGGTGTGGTAACCGCGCGAAAAAGCGTAGGCACGCCGCGTGAAAACGTTCGCACGCTTCGGACGTTGCCTTTTCGTTCTGCGACTACGCCCCTGCGAAAAAAGGCCTGCGTACTGTGTATGTATCGGAGGATCCTTTTTTTTTTTTTTTACTTTTGCTCGATTTATGGAGTGCCGTTTAGATTTCGGTGGCCTTATTTGTCCGACTCGTTGTCGGAAGCGCGTCTTTTTAACGTGTTCGCCAACTGCTTTCGTTATTACGTCGATGGAAGATATTGGATGCTGTAACGGCATAGGGAATAATTGTATCTGTACCGAGCGAGTGATTGAAGTAACATTGGTACGGGGCTATTTGTCGCTTGTCACTGTGCGCGTACATTTATCCATAGCATTGATATTGCGGCATGTGATGTCTCGGTCGTGTGACTCGGGGGATATCTTACCTGGGAATGGGGAATTTCGAAGGAAAAATAATTGTTTTTGCATTGCCAACAGAACTCCACCGATTACTCTAAATACGGTTTGTACAACTTTAGCTGCCCATTGTAATTGTTGCGCGAAGATCCCAAAAGTGATCCAGCATCAAAGTGATCCAGCCATCCGTTCTAAAATTGGTATAAACCGAGGCACGCTGGGTACATAATGCATGTATGTGTATAAATTGTGCCGAAGTTTTCTATATTGGTTTCAATGGTTCCAGCGTTGCTAGCGTGTATTATCTGGCCGCGATAACGTTCGTTTAATAAACGTACAGGCCGCGATAAGCTGTATATAGCACGGATGAAAATATTCATCGTCCACTTGAAATTCGAGGGCCTTCGTGGATCCGTTTGAGATGCTGAAGAACGTCATGAACGAACTAAGCTGGCGCATAGGTACGACAAATGATGATCTTCGTGTTCTAAGTGGCGTGGGCGAAACGGGTCTGAAATTTTTGCGTCGATTACCGGCAGCTCGTTAACCGCGCGAACTGAGATTGTGTTTACCCATTTTGAAAGAGCAATGCGCACGTACGTGTATGCATGATCCACGATGAAAAGGAAGGTGGTAGTCACCTACTTAGTCGACCTACTTCTTCGGGTCTGATCCGAGTGATCTCAGCGGGTATCCAACGAACGAGCTGACGTAACAGCCAACGGCGTACCAGCTGATCTAATGTAGCCACTCGATGGGAGAATGCCATGTGGAATTCTGTTCTATGGGCCACGTGTTATTGCTGTACATCCTAAAGGAAGCGCCGATGACTCAATCAACCATTCATTGATCTAGTTCTTCGAGAAATTTCTAGTGTCTGTGGTTACATTATTGACACGCCTCTGTCGTTTTGATTGGCATCTCGAATTTCTGCCTATCCTATCTCGATTTTTCTGTATACATGCACACGAAGCTTGAACGATAGTGTGTGTGTTTTTTTAATTGATAGTACTTCTCTATCGGTGTCTAGTGTATTACAATAGATTCTGCTTCTGCTGTGTGGCATTCGTGCGACAGACGTGTCAAATCTTATCTTTAATCTATTTATACGCGAGGCAGATTCAGATTGCATTAAGATTCGTCCTATGAATCGATTATTAATGCAAATTGTACTTGGAAATGATCATTCGACGTTCACCGCTGGCTTCTCTTTTTTCTTCGTTTCACGTGAATGGAATAAATTCCTTTTTTTCACTATGGAGCGATTTTTCATTCTGTGGTTTGTCAATGAATTCTTATTGTAGTTGTCTTTGCGTATAGGCTTGTAAATCCGTTCTTCGTAACTTCAGTGCACAGAGTATTGTTATCATTGTAATAACTGTAGACCAAGGTTAACCTGCAAGTAGTTTTACGGGTCAGAGTTCAAGGATAACTCGGTTAGACATCCTTGCACTTTGGGGTATAAGCTATTCAAGCAGGTTCAATGTAATTATCGATATCGCATAAGATAAGAGAAAAGAGGCACAAGTTAAATATTGAATTGCTATTGTATGCGTTACTGCTCAATGCAATTAAAGTACATATATCGAACACAGTTTAGAGCAAACTGTTAAATATTGATCAGTAGAACAAATTATCCGTATCTAGTATGCACAATAAAGTTTCAATCGAAAAGTCGATGCAAGTTACAAAATGTTTTAACTTCCAATATTTTTTCGCCTAAATACAGTCGAATGCATTAACCTTTCCATGTGTAACATTATAAATCACTTTACATATAGTTATCATGAGAACCATTCAACTTCTGCTCGAAGCTCTTCCATCTTCTCGCTCATAGAAGACTACATTGGCAGAAGTTAATCGAGGTAGCATTAAAGCTTCTAATATTCGCCGAATCCGTAACACATATATAAACAATTGGCGAAACAAATCCCATAAGTTATATTCGATTTACCTTAAGACACAGTTCCGCGCAACGCAAACATCGTTAAACGCCATTAACAAAAATTTCACATTCGATTTAATCCAATCGTCCCGATTTAAATTTCAAACGAGCTATATGATTTAACGATTTCATGAATATGATATGAGACCCGTACGGTCTACTCCCGTTTCGTCAGCTAATCCTTTTTACGCCTACGAATTTGTCGTTTCCACGTGCGTACGAGTGACTGTTTTGGTACGTTTACATACGCGCATCCTGTATACATACGTGTTATATACGCATGGTCATATTCCGCCTCTATTATCGGCACGCGTTGAACGAATGTTTCAAAGAGCAGGGCACAAGGTCACGGTCTTTCCCTGCTGACTCATCTCACATCCGCCATCCCGATCTTTTCCCTCTTTTCTCTTTCTCCCTATCGTCTCCAGCCCGTCTCTGTGTAATTTTACCAGCTGCTTCCTAGCGGACGGACCGACTGTTATACCACCCGTTTCCCGCCTTTCTTTTCTGCCCCACGCCAGTGAGAAACGTTCATCTTTCCGTTTCGAAACTATTCATTACGTCTACTGCCGTAATGGTAGACCACTTTGTTGAACTGTTAATTTTCCACAAACACGTGCATCCCATTCTTCACCGGCGCTCCATGGATCTGGCATTTATTAGAATCATAGATACATAGCACAATACTTATAATACCGGGCTCTTTCCATTTCGCCTTTGTAATTCATGAACAGCGAACAGTTTTTTCCATTTTAAATTGCTTAGGATTAATGTCGGGGTTTGTTCACGGGAATTACGTTCGCACGAAAATAGAGATAAATATTGTACACACCGATGAAATGCAGTTAGATTTTTTTTCTCATTTCTTGTTTATAGAATTCACCGTTGGAGATAAATGTAATTTGTGTAATTAGTACGTAAGTAGTTAGTAGTGTATGAGTACTGTATTATTTCTTCTTTTTTTTTTGTTTTGCATACTTTGAGCAGTTATTAATATGTTCCGGTTCTCTATTTTATTATTGTTCGTTAACATATTGACGAGGGATTTAGGTTCTATATTTCCACATTCGAAATGCCTGGTTTTGTGATCCAGTTATTAGTTGCTCCGATTTCTGTTGAATAAAAGAATGACGAACTTTCGTCTTGTAATAGGCGAAAGTAGTACATATTGACAAATGCACAAACCTATTCCATTCTCAATATATACATAATTGCGCAAATCGTGGTAGAAATAGTGTTAATACTCCATTTCAAAATGTCTACCGTTCTTGCTAATACATAATTGATAGCGATTAAAGATCGAATTTATAACTGTGCAAATGTCATTTCTATTCTGTTGCATTCCATCGAATGCGATATTAATTCATTACGTGAGTTTGTATCTTTCAAAGTCCCCACAGATAGAAGTCGAGTGGTGTAAGATCGGACGATGGTAACAGCAAGTCTGTTACTATTTCGTATTTTTGTTATAACTTTTTAATAGAGCTCTATATTGTGACCTACGTTCACCTAACATTTTCTTCTTACTTAGTGCCATATAATATTTTGACAAAGTTTGAACATTGAAATCTGGAACACTCTGTGTACGTACACCGCAATGAGGAAATGATCGTGTGTACCTGGAACAGTGTGTACGCTATATTGGAATCGGACAATATGCGACAACACGTAGAGTCTGCGCTCCGTGATTCACGTGGTATTTGTAAATGTGCCCGGGGGCAAATTCAATAGTCTGAATAGTTATTGAAGTGCACGATTGAAAATGACGTTCGGGAATAATGAATTATTAAAATGTTACAGCTGTTGTTCAGCCCAAAGTTAAATTGAATATTTTGTGAACTAGAAGTAAATGTACATTCAATGGATAGTATTCATTTACTAAATTTTACTATCTGTCGTACCCATAACAAGAATCTATTAATGAAAAAAGAAAATGGTTTCTCAATATTTGAGACGTACTTTTCACATTAACATTCTGTTCTATATCGATACAATAATTCTCAATAAAAGTTACCGCGAAAATAAATAGCCACATTGCTTCTCTATCTATTCGGCTTTTTCTAACCATATTTCTGAATAAAGAAAGAACAAAACGAAAATACGTATTTCAATTCTGCCGTGCCTTGTGGCAAACGTAAAACGTTGACATTGAAATGCATCGTGTACAAGAAAACCTACATCGTTTCGCGAGCTTATAAGAAGCATTTGAATAGCGCGATTGCGCAAGAAAATGTGGGAATAATTTTACGGTGCTGTGGCATTGCAGCCAGAGCCTTTGAAACTGTAACCACAGAACGACAATGATGTCTCGCTCCATTGACCGCGAATTTAACTGTCGATAAGTCCACGGCTGCCTATCCACTTCCGTGAAACAAACAGCTCGACGCTTTCAATTTCCTTAAAAGCCCTTGGATCCCAGACAGACAGCAGTTTTTATATTTCCGTCTGCGTTGGTCTCTGCGCCACCACGCGTATCTGCTTGTAAATCAAATATTCAGAGCCGCCACAAAACTCGACGAAACGTGGACAAAACGCGTATGGGGTGCGTAGAGGGATGTACACGCATATGCGCCAGTGTACGTGTATGTCTCTCAGTGTCCTCGTCCATCTCGCCCCTTTGATTTTGGCGGAATCTCTTTGGTGGCTACGCCGAAATGCTTTTTCAAGAGGATGCAACCGGTGCTTGTCCTCCGCTATCAAACGAATTGGACTGCGGTAATGTTCCAGCAATGGCGTGGACGTATAATACACTATGGGGAACAGTATTCCTGCTGTCGAGTGAATGATTTCTTATTTCGAAATATTGCGAATCCGGATATCGAGACAATGTCATCCATGTCGGCCGATTGTACATGAAAATGTCCAAACCGTTAACAAATACTTTAATTAACCCTTATAAGTCGTGTTGAACCTGTGACACCAAATAGTACTCCGATTTAACAGTAACTTATATACATAGCGTTAATCGCGATAGTGGTTAATTAATGGGTTGAACTATCGAAACTAGAATTCACGTAGATTTCAATTCTTACCGTACCGTCTCTTGAACGTACAATAAAGATATAAAATAGGGATGAAAAATATAGGCGAACTCGCCGTCGCAGATTTCACGTTATATCGTAGAACATAAACCGCAGACAAAACGCAATTTTTTCCCATACATGCGAACCGCTTAACGAGGATCGATTGAATCGTAAAGCGACTGAATGAAGTTATCACGAGCAGTAATAGCGTTCGATTTTTGTTGCAGAAGTATTGGAATAGTTGAGGAGGGCTCGGTGACCACCAGTGTTACGGTCGCCGAGGTCGCTGATTCGCAAGAGTCACAGCAACAGCAATCGAAAAGCAACGGCTCGATATCTCGCCGTGTTGCTGGTCAGAACGTTGCGTTGAGCAACGGCAACAGTACCAGCAACGTCGGCCGCGTAACGCCACGAAGCCACATGGAGCAGGAGAAGCGAATGCGGCGAGAAATCGCCAACAGCAATGAACGTCGTCGTATGCAAAGTATTAACGCTGGTTTCCAATCGCTGAGGACGTTGCTGCCGCACCACGAGGGCGAGAAGCTTTCTAAGGTAAGTGTTAACACTCGTCTTTCTTATAGCCATACCTCGCGATTAAGTATGTATTCAGTAAGGGCGAATCGCGGAATCATCCTTGTGCGAAATTTGGAGGCCGAAAATGCTAGCAAGGAATTTCGCATGAGGTGCGAAATTGAAAATCTTCGTCGAGAGTAACTTGCCTGTAATGTGTGAATTAAAATGAACACGTGTGTAATATTGTTTGTGACAGAAAGGAATATAAATTTAGCCTGTGATCTATGAAAGCTTGTTGTAACGAAGTGCCTACATTTCATCATCCTTCAGTAGTTTTAGACGCTATACCCATGGAAAAACGATGTTGTTGTAGTCTGTAGCGCTTCCTCCAATAAGTTACCTGTGCTGGAGGAAGAATACATTCTCAGCTTTGAGTATGATTTAATCGAGTATCGACGTTTGACCCTTTGAATTCGCAGTGCTAATCGTGGAACTTTTGGGCATAGCAAGTTTGTAAATAATTAGTGAATTCAGAGGGTTGAAGTTTATTCGCGGTATGCAGCCGTCACATGCACGCGTAGAAAGCAAAACGTTGCAACGACGATGACCGTACGGATGAATTTTTCTTTTAATTCTTTTTATTCGATTTACGTGGCGCTCTTCCGTGCAACTTTTCTCCCCGCTCGAACTAGCTCATCTGAAATTTCGCAAAAAAAAAAATTTATTTTTAGACAAGTGCAAAGTGTGCAATGCGTACAAAAAACTATTCTTATGCCGCACTGTTTGCACGTTAACGAGTCTGTCAAATACCGGGCATTCTACTACAGCGCGAGTAGCGTACCGTTGTTCAATAGTACCACTCTGCAACACTTCATTCATCTCGCACTACTCTTTCATTCATCACTCCATAAATTTTCCACCTCTGAGCCGAACAATTTTTTCTCTTTCTTTTCCCGCACTACGAATACTCTTGGTATTACATATTGCGCTATCATTGCCGCAGCTAATCAAACGCGTATAACAATTGAAATAATTTAATGGCGAATAGTAGCAATTATGAAGCTTTTTCATTTATATTTAATTTACATAACCCACGACAAACATCAAACTGCACACGGATATTTCCAATCATTTTCAATCGCGAATGATAGGAACTTCACAAGTGAAAAATATAGTAATGTCGCCTTCGTGCAATTTCGATTTGCGATTTCATTACGTACCGTTACTACAGGAATCAATTATTTTATGACCGTAACGCTACTGCTTCGTACGGTCATGTTAGTGACCGACGATGTATCCTTAACAGGATGTCCCACTAAGGTTAACACGTGGACCGGAAACGGTAACCTGTTTCTCTGTGGTAAGGCGAATTCGCCAATGAAGAGCAATCGTTCTCGCGTGAACATACCAGAATACATATTACGCAATGCCGTCGCGGCGGTGGCTTTTACGAATTGTCGCGCGGCGTTGTCCAACTAATTTTAGCTTGTGAAAGTCGTCGGCCGATCCCACGCCGTTAAGCTAGATCCGCTCGATCGCCTCGTATGCCTAGACATGTCGGTGCTTTAATCGTTTGTCTCGCCAATAGTCCAACCGTGTGACACTGACCGCTTTAGTTTGCCCTTATACGGTTGCTTCTCTGTCGTTGCAAACCAACCAGCTGACGCCCGTTATCTTCTAATTGAAGAAACGCGATGATTATGACTGGTGGTGCTCTTTCTTTTTTAAATTATTATCGAGTGGTTTCGAATGAACACCTTGTGATGGAACTATAATCGTGTAGCGTTCAAATGACGCTATCAGTAATAATCATGAGCTGATAAGTCGCGGGGGTTGAAACTATAAATTATAAAGAGAGCTTTATTTTTGATATTATTTTTAAAGTGAAGTAATGTAATACCGGGTAATATCACCGTGCCTTGCGCAGCGTCGGATCTCTTCCGTATTATTCGATTTCTTAATTTTGTAATCATCGTTAGATGAACTAACCGTGAATTTATTAAGCTTCTCGGGAACTTGTAGTTTCACAAATTTCGTGTTCAGCTGTAGGCAATGTGTCCACTGGTTCACGTGTTACGTGATATTGCGACGATATCTGAGCGGAGTATGTGAAACGTGCGTTCGTGTATATCCACGTATTTGCACGCAAAATCAGCTGTTAATTCGCAGCGGTAGTCACGAGTCAGGAGGCACTCGAGGTTCTTGTTCCAGCTGACACACGTGCGTATTGTATGCTTACCTTTAGAGAATCGTGCAAATTTACAACTATGCTCGCATTCCTCAATGTATAGGCTAATTGTATACGTATACTTCATGAAATTTTTTCCACGCTTTAACTTTTTTTTTTTATTCCACGAAGACTGTTTCTGTATATTTTCCTACAGAGATTTTCAATTGCGAAGATTTAATTCATGGTCACTTTAAATTCTCAGTGTTCTGGAATTTCTTTCAAATAATGTCGACCAATGTTGTCGATCCTTTTGCTTCCCAAATATAATTCCTTTAACAAATATCTCTAAAATAACATCGATTAATGTCCACGTAATGTACATATGTCAGGCCTAACTTTTCCACTCCAATCGGGAAATTTTTCTCCGCGAATGTACTACCGACATATCACTCTAGAAAACAAAATAAAACTAATGTCGTGCAGAATGAACCTAATCCCGGTACTCTTCCAAATAAAATGGAGCACGTACACACATCAGTTATACCACCGTCTTTCATACACGCGATACGAGTCGTACTCGCACGCGTATCTGAATCCGCGTCTCTGTGGGTGTGCACGTGCTTTCGCAATGCGATATTTCGCGAACCAGTCCTCGGGCCACATGGTTCAATTCCCACGCATTTCTCTTAAGGAGATCGCTCTGTTCCTTTTGTTCTTTCACTCTTTCCCTTCCTCCTTGCCTCTGCTCTTCCTCTTCCCCTCTGCTTCTTAACCCTTTATGTCCTTTCCCTTGTATCTGGTCTCGCTCGCCTTCGCGTCTCCGGTCCTCTGTCCTTTCTTTTTCTCGGCCTTTTTACTCCCTTTTTCCCTCCTTTCTCGCACGGCACAACGAAGGCCAGACCGTGGTCGGCGAATTTTGGCGAAGCCCTGGCCCACTGAGAAGCGCGTTGTCTTGAATATGTGCCGCGCCTGGGTTACCTGTCGCTTATGTGGCGAATATTAACGAGACCGGTGTCCAAATACGAAGCAACCGATATACCGCCTTTGCCGCAGTTACAAACTTTTTGCTCGTTACACGCAACGAGAGGCATATCACAAATGATCGTTCTCGCGTTAATTAATTGCACAGTTGGTTATGGACATGTTCTGATGGAAAATTGTCCGCTCTTTCGAATGATTTTTCAATAAGGAAATGGGCGAGAGCGACGGGGAGGGGGAAACCATAGGCGCGACCGTGTGCGGTTATATACGCGATGCCGAGGAGTGTCAAGCCTTTTGTAGCGGCAGTACATACTTTGGTAAAGAAATAAAAAGGAAGGAGCGCAAATGAGCACAGACGCCTCGACCCATTTTCATTTAGCACTCGCCAGACAAAAATAAAAATAAACCGCTCTCCCCCTCCGTTTGTGTGCCTTTTAACGAAACTTGGATCGTGCCTACTTCGTGTACGGTGTGTGCGTGCGTGGGTCGGGGTTGTTTCGCACGCATAATCGTGCTTTTGTGCCTGCGCAAGATCGATCTCGTGTGCAATACTCCCGCGCTTTCGTACGTGTTTGCATTGAAGCTGGATGATTAATGGCTGTACCGATTCGCTTTCTGTTCCCTCGTTTTTTTTTACATCTGTTCTTATTAATGAACTCGTCCTTCAATTAAAAAGATAGTACATCGCTCGGTGTATTCTTAAATTGTATAAAGTACATTAGTTTCTGTTACAAATTGCAACCTCGTCAAATGAAGACAGGACCCTGATTACTGATAACACACATGTGTGTGGCTCGCGCGTGACTCTCATTGTTCAAGGAACGAAATTTGTAATTTAAAGTAGATGAAACAAATATCGTCGAAATTTGCTAAATTAGTATCCGAAATTGGGAAGCGGAGTATATATTATAATATACATATATAATATCGTAAGCATTGAAGCTTCTCTCAAGCAACATAGGAAAATATAAAATAGCATAGTCGATGTAGTTGATGTACAATTTAATATCATAAATTAAATGCTTGATAGACACGTTTCATTGGAAACAAAAGAATCCTTTCGTGTGAATGGTACCACTGGTAACGAACAGTGTTTACGATTATTACGATAGGAATTTCCATTCACGCAATTTTATTCTTACTGTTGCAAGCTTAAATTTCGTGGTATATAAAAAGCAAATTGCCAGTACGTCCGGTATCCGGATTAATTTTAATTTTACGTTATATTACAATCTCATTATGCGCAAGCCGCATTTGTTGCGAACATATTGCTTTCAATATTTTATCGACATTACTGTGAATTATTGAAAACTGATTCGATGGCGTGCAGTTCGGCTCGGTGAAAGTTCGTCTTGATAACCGAGTTTCGAGATTGCGTCCGTTTGTTCTTCTCCATCCTTGTTCACCTTGGATACGAGAAATCCCAAATTTTCCCTGCTTGCTCTTATTCTGCAGTTCCTTACCCTACTCCATTCACTTATTCATAATAATACTTCCTTGTTCCCGTAGTTTTCGTCAGTTTTTTCATTTTCTTAATTCAAACATCGGTTTATTAATTCTCCCCAGGATTCCACCGATTTCTTTCCTTATTCCCATATCGAATTTCTTTCGAAGCTCCGGAAAACGTAATGGACGCATAATTGTCAAGAAATTTTAATTTTAATACAGCCGAAGGCATGCACAAAAATTTGAAACAAAATTATTTAAAAAAAGGGAGAGGGAAACCGGAATCCTTGCAACTGCGAAGTTTCGCCCGTAGAGTTTCTTCTTCCCTGACACATCCGTTTCCCCTGGTTCTCTTTCACTCGAACTCGAGTGCACATGCATTATGATACGTGTGCATGGCTCGCCTCGGGTAAGAAAGGATGGCATGGCGGGTACCCAGACGTCACGTGCTTCGCCCGTCGGCGAAGCCTTCTCCTTCTTCAGCTTCTTCGTGCCAATGGTAGTACGTACTGCTACGAAGTACAGAGCGCAATAAGTGACTTTGCACCGCTGCCAACGTCGCCTGTCCTAACCTTTTTTCACCACTCATTTTTCTCGCGAGGCACTTCTCTCTCTCCTCTACACACTGTGAATGTTAATGCTTTTAAACGTCCGGGCTAAGAAAGAAGCAGGGGAACGTACGAGCGCGTTTTCTCAATTTCGTTGGCCAGTTTTGCAGTTTGCGATTCATTCGCCACGCTGGACTCATTTCGTTGAAAATGTTCGCCCTGTGTCGGCTGATACGGTTCGTTTCGTTCTGTACACGGTGTTTCGATGGTACGGGTAAGGAAATGGAGTAGGAACTTGTTAATAAATGTGACTTTAACGATCGTTCTTATGGTAGAGGTTTGCTTTGGATAATACTATAAAAGGCATGGAGATTTCATATTGTATCCGTCCCCTTGTTTTGTCCTTCTTGATATTTATGTGTTTCAAGGGGTTTTTTTTCAATTCGGAGTACCCACGTGATTGCATTGACATCATTTATTTCCATTTTGTCTTCCTCGGTAGCATATATAATGGAACAAAAAAGTCTGGACACTGCGAAAATCTTTGTAGAAATACTATTATATCCCATTTTTCCACGTACCTATTTCAAATCGTGGAAAGATGTTACATTTAAAGCAGATAGTCGTTCTAAAATTTGTTTTTTAAACAAAATCAATGGAAACAGGGAACGTTGTTTCGTTATTCAAACTTGCTCGCCAATTGATCGTTTAGCTGGTTCAGCTGAACGCAAGCTAGACGCCTGGCCCCGGAGCATCTGGGTCATTTTGTACTCCTCCTCGTGGTTCCCCTTCCCAACGGTTCGGTCCCTTTCGTTCGTCCCTTTGTCTCAGGCTTCCCTACGGTCCCTCTTTTCTGGTTGGGCCAACCGACAAAGGTCTTGGCATCGGTATATACCTACCTGCCGCCGTCGATGCAGCCGTTGCTTTCTACAAGGTGTCCCGAGTGGACAGAAGAGAAAGTTGCACGTGATATTCGACGGGGGCGAGATACTTTGTTACGGGCAGCAAGACCGCGAGCTTGACGGATTATTTTGTTTCATCTTAGATTGAATTTCGTTTCGAAGTTTCTAATTACGGAGCCGCGGCTGACCGGCCCGAACTGGAATCGGGAAGAAAATGATTCCGTCGAAAATTATTTTATTCCTTTTAACAGGGATCACATTTACGGGGGACTAACGAAAGAGAATAAGTCCGTCGTGTCTGGGAATTCGAGTATAGTGGAATACTAATTGGCTAATTTTTGTTGAATGGGTGATTCTTAACACTGCGGTTGATATAAATTATATTGTAGCTTTTAGTTAGCCGAGGATGTATGTATCTTGTTCATTGATATAATACATGAATAGCAAAAGCCTTTGACGAGTCGAAATTTGAACCGGTTTACAACGAAGCGCTCGGTTATGTTCCCGAATATTTCATCGTTTCTGGACACAAGTACACCAGATTCCATTTGAAGGAATTTTACTCGTATCGAATTCGTAACCGCCGGCAAGAAGCGGAGAAAAGCTGATTCTAAACGAATTCCTTTCAATTAATTGAAAAACCAAATTATCACGAACAAATCGAAAACATATCACGACTTGGACACCGAATACATGTTCGGATGCCCCTTTCCAACCAGACGTTTCGTTCCATTTTTCGAGTTTTCAACTCACCTTGAACAGAAATTTCGCCCGGTTCACGGTGAATTGCATTCGTCATTCATGGTCCGCGTTAAATGTCAAACGGATTGCTCGTAATAACATCGTTTTACAACCGGGGACAACTTTTTCGACGGAATATTACGTTCGTATTCTTCGTTTTGCCGTTCCCACGAATACACGGCGTCTCAACGAAAGTGTATGTAATATTGCGTATTTCTGCGCCGACCGGTGAAGTTATAACGCAGGCCGTTACACGAGACCGTGGCTTCGGGTTTCCTTCTGCATTCCTAGGTGACGAAGCGCGTGCGTATTCGTACCAACGCAACGACGAAAGGTTCTAATCTGCAAGGCCGGGGAATACTTGGCAATCGTGATTATAATCCTATCACGGTCGTTAATTTGTTTCTGCGGATGACTTAATTATACAGCTAGTGTAGTTTGTTCCACTTCATTCCCCGTATCAGCTGTTATGTGTCCCTGCAAACCTGTATAGTTAGAGCGAGGCAGCAATCTTTCGATCGCCAACCAACGTCTCACACATTAGTTTCATTAGCTTCCTCAATAAATCGCGACTTATTAGTTTGGCCCGTACGCGCTTTAAAGGATCCTGCATAATATCAATTGCTTTTCCCTTGATAGAGCACCTTGTTCGTTTGCTATCGATTGTTAGACGCATTCGGGATAATACCATTGAATAATTTAAGGAATGTTTTAATTCTGTAGCCAACTGGGCATTCGACGTTTCATTGTAGCCCGTCCATGTACGCTTACCTGTTTTGTGCACGGGATGCAATAAATGAGATGAGCTTTTATCATTTTACCTCAAACGGCGCAAATTTTCAACTGCTTTCGCACAGTCACAACATTTCTACTTACATATGCATTCCAATGGTGCATGAAACGTCATCAACGAAATCAACCATTTCGTTAGAAATATATTATAAAATAAGTTCGCAGTTTAGCGTGTGTGCATATATTTATATATTTTCTTTCGAAACCGCATCCTCCGTTCGGTGCTGTTGCACTTCCTCCGTTTCTCGCATTGTCGCCCGGAAGAAAATGGATGCAGCCTTTTCTCTTAGGCGACCTGTCCCCAGACACACCTCGGAGTTAGGAGTCATCGTGCGTATTTATAGAACGTGACTGGTGATTGTAGTGCTGTTTGTCGGTAACAAGTTACTCTAATGACGCCATTGTGCGTAACGATCGTTGCACCTGTATTTCCACAACCACGCGCGTACACAACAATTTTCATCGGTATTTCTTTTGCGATTTGCGCAACATGGATACTATGGAAAGTTGCAACATCGTTCGGGCAGCGCTGGGAATGAAATAAATTATACGATGACATGGAAATACTCCGAGTACTTTCCTTCACGCTGAATCTCGCCGTTCGGAAAAATCGCACGACATTACGGAAATAATGTTGCACCGTGGAATCTACGAAAAATATGATGGATGCACCGGTCTCCGTTCCCATGGCCACGCCTGGCGCGATCGCAGCGGGGCGTTTAAAATTCATCTGAATTTCGTTGGCTGTTCGTGCCGCCGCGGTCCCTCGGTAATAATTTCCTTGCGCACACTTTGTCGCGAATGAAATGTGCACGATCGTTTGCGGGAAGAATACGGAATCGCGGCGAGGTAATCCTCGCGCGGTAAAACAAACGATGCATCCTCTCGGACTTCATTAATTACTTTTAATATCGTTGCGTCGCGTCGTTCTCGCGCAAGCAGGCTCGTAAAACTCGCGGATGTCAGAGATACGATGGCTGCAATTAATGGATAATCCCATCCCGTTTCTTCCTCGTCATTTTTTCTTTATCCATAATCTCCCCCGCCCCTCCCCTTGATACCTCTCGTGCTTCGTGTCCCCGACCCCTCGTGTTAATTCAAGATGACGAAACAGTACTCGTTACACGACCACCGCGTCGCCAAACTCTGTCGCCCGGCGCCGTATATTATCGGTTGTATTTATCATCGTGAGAACGAAATACGACTCGTGGATACGCGAGACGGAGGACTCCGGCGAAGAAACGAAGAAGAAACCGCGACGGATGCGGTGGAAACGTCTGTCGCAGATGTCTGTCCACTATTGATGTAAATTGCAAGTACATATAACATTGCTAGCTAGAGGGGGGAAGAAAGTGCGCCCCCCGTGTAGAGATCGGTTGCAGTTGAACGTTGCTCGGTCCGTGTAATGATTTGTTGGCCTCGTCCGTGTACAGGTTCTCGGCCCTTGGTTGCGCGGTTCCAGTACCTATTCGACTCGAAATGATTGCCGTTTAATCATACACGGGAGAATGGGAATGGAGGGGGCAATGTTTGATTGCTTCGTCCATTGAATTTCGTAAAAACCCCCGGACGGGTAATTTTCACGGGCACGCGAGAAATAATTACCGCAGTGGTCAATATTTCTTATCGGTGCGTGAGCGTATACAGTGGGCTGAAGTATTCGCGCAGCGCACAGTTTCACTTGCAACTTGATTATTACGGTGTTCAGATAATTATTTCTAAAAGAGTATACGTACACGGATATGAAGCACGTGAATTACACTTTTCCAGACGCGCTTCATATCCGTGCACGTATATTGTCTTAGGAGTAATTGTCTTAACACGAAAATAATGAAGCTGCAAGTGAAACTGTGCACTGTATTGATACTTCTTTGGCTCACTGCACGCGAAAGGGGGAAGTTAGACGTATTTAACCGAAGGATCAGCGCAAAGTGGTAGAAGAAATGCAATTACGGTGGTGTGCTTTTTCAAATCAGTTCTACAAAGGCCTCGCTTATCGCGCAAATTTGATTCAAAGTAACTTAATTCAAAGGATAATGACAGGAATGCGATTCGGATGTAAATAATTGTGATTGTAACGAGTGGCACGAGAAGTTCCATCGCCTTGCTAACTAGTTCCCACTTCGCCTCGTTCCTCTCGTCAGTCGTTATTCGTCTGTGATGAACGAAGGAAGCGTTTCGTGATCTAAATTGTTGGGGCGGCTCGCAGACACGCCAGACCCATTCTTTCAAGCGTCGCTGAAAGGAGTTGCACAAGCGTGTACACGCTTTCTCGCAACAGGATTTTAAGGAGTTACACGCGTATGCGTTTTATGACTGCTTCGTTGGAGGTGGTCGAAGGCAAGGATATACGCGTAGTCATATAACCGAGCCACGATGCTCGGAACGCGTATGAATATTTAAAATTGCAGCCGTTCTTCGACATTCGTCGCGTTACGATGGACACCGTAGGTATCGTGTCTTCTCAGGGACTGCGGACTAATATGGGTATCTCGCTACGGGAGGAATAGGTGGCTAGAGTTACACGTGAAGATCCATCGTGTCAGAACGGGGGGCATTTCGTGGTGCTAAATTCAACAATTTCTCGTTGCATCAATGGTGCTTGAATATTTCTATTATTATTGATCAAGATCAAAGTAAATTCATTTGTTAATACAATTCCTTTTGCGCTTTTTTTGGAGCACCGCGAATTTTGTGCAGTTCTAGCTAAATTACATCGCCTGGATGGTTTTCGTTTTGTTTGTTTCGTTTGAAAACAATATTTCTGCTATTGGAATAGGTCATAGAAATGTTTCATCTCCTGGATTCGCTTCTGACATATTATAACGTAAAGTTTGTCAAAAAATCTTCGAACAAATTCGGCAAATGTGTGCCTTGTTTCCTTATCGTTAATAAAGATAAAAGGTACTGGATGCATAGGCAGAAATCATCCAGACCACAAAAGGTATACATGCGTACTGTTCGATGTGCATACAGAGATCGAGATACGATACGGTCACGTGTTGGCGAAATAGAAGTTTGCTGAACTGTGGCACCGAGAAAGCTGTTCCAGAGTTGTAGTTTTCCAGAAGCAGGGCGTACACGAATAAACGATCGTAGCACAGAAACTCACGGTAGGAAGGAGGGAGGAAAAAAAAGGATGTCGTTCTACATGCTTCCACTTCGAATAGACGACTGTATATACGTAATACGGCATTATTATCGTCACGCACGACGAGGCTTGGCGCCGTGTCGAAGTCTTGTTCTTCCGTGTTATCACCCGTAATATACGTAAAACTATATCGTGCAATATAGTTATCGTGCGGGTGTTCTCATGTATTTATGCATGTCGCCATGGCCGAAGCTAGTGTTCAACGTGGAACATTATGTACATGCGCACATTTGTACGTTGCGTTGTTTTTAATCGACCTCCAATTATCGATGTACGACCAAGATTGACAAGTTTACCGATGTTTCGTTCCACCTTCGAGACGACAACGACACGTTGCCGTGAAAAATCGATCGTGCCCACGTTTATTGTTGCAGTCTTGAGGGTACGGTTTTTTTTCCTCCTGGCGCTTGAGTTGCATAAATATTCTTACGTAAAAGTTTCGGAGAACTTTAGAATAGTCGCTTCGGTGTCATTCCAATAAACGATAGATGATTGAAGGTAAACTTCGGTGGAACGTTTTACGAGTTGCTAAGTTACCATTGAAATGGTATTACAGTTGCAATCATGAATTGAAAACGGTTTGAAAAGTTTATAATTATTTCGAATTCAATTAATACATTGCTTATAATATTATTCACGGAATGCTGTATCGCGTATTAATTAATTTTGTATTAATTAATTAATTCATATTTATGCAACAAACGGCTTCAAATGTTTAATTAGCTTATTTGGATATGATGTTCGGCGAAGGTCGCATCGAATTAAACTATATTCTACCATTCCGTTCGTTTTATATTTATCGTTCAGTTTGGCGTAATACGTATTTTATAACGCGAGATAATACGAACCGCGCGGCAATTATTAAATTCTGTTGGCTGACTGGACATTTTGCAGAAAAATCGATTTTTATCATACAGCGGCTTGACATGTTTTACGTACATAATAGCCATCCATGAAATTACTCCTTTCTCTTCATTAGTCGCCTACAATTTTCATTATTTGCTGACACGAGCTTGCGTAACGATGGCACCGTGCGCCGTCGAATTCCCTTATTCATTCAGTTACCCCATGGAATTGTTCCCCATGGTTATACTTTTGCTTATAGCCTTGAATTTCTCGACATGTAGAAAATACAAACTCCTTGTAACCTAACGTCGCGACGTACCGTAACGGTATATTGAAAAACGAGGACCATTTTTGCACGCGTTGCCAAAAGTAACGTATTTTACTTTTTTGAAATAATGGGTAAAACATAACAATAAGCCTGTGCTTCTCGTTCATTTATCCTCATTTCGCAGGGAGAATATTTTTTTGAAAATATTTCATTTTATTGGTATTTCTTAATTCAGGTCGTGACATTATGTGACACTCTCATTCGCCGTAACAAATCTTATCTTTTATTGATACGTTTGGTTCTGCAGATGGTCAATGAGTACATTCGAACTCGCTGGAAGAAGAGTTTGTTTGAGGTGGGGTTAAGGATGTAACGAAACGATGCAAAAGGAAGCTAGTTATTGCCCTGTTTCACCTCTTCACGAAATTATCCACTGGTTCTGGTTGGAGAATGGTCTGCGGCAATGCGGTCGAAGGGAGTCTACATTGCTCGCTTAAATTCCAGAACAAATCATCGAACTTTCTGTCACATGGTTCTTTCTTCCTTCACTGCCGACTATTAAAGTAAAAATTAATTCTCTGTCGCTGCACCCTTTACACTGGGAATGGCTTAAAATCCGGTAACACGAGAACAGATCACAGTTTTTACGAATCAGGCCCGAATATTTCATTTCGCGTGAGGATCAAGGTAGACAAATTTATTCTCTTATAGGTAACTCTATTTTAGCACTCCCTGTACGCGTGACCTCGTATGAAGTAATGTTTAAAGGCCGCTATTTCGAAAATACGCGAATCAATTATCTCGCGACTAGAAATCTTTCCACGAAGTATGTTAATTCGCTTTAGTACTTGCCATTTAAGGCATTGTAACAGAAGCCGTAGCATTTGCATTGCGAAAGTGTGAAAAGATTCATGTTTGCACACAAGATTACCTATTCATGGATTTCCCCACATTTTCCATGAACACCGCATCTGGTCAGATTTCTTCTACTCGAATATGTAATTCAATCACTTTACCACTCGGCGTTCGTATTTGGTCGCGAACGTGACAGAATTAAATCCCGAAATTACTAAAAATTACCAAAGCTCGCGGGGCAGTGGCGTCTGAAAGTGAAACACGAGAATAATTGGCAGAAAGGCGGATTCCTCGCGTGATAATTTTAACACGGTCGTTCTGCAACTAATAAGGGGCCCGTTCACGCAGGTTCTTTTTTTTTTTTTATAGAAAAATCTTGCTGATAAATGCGCTTGCACGAAGCGGATGTGCGTCCGATAATGTTGTCCCGCGTGCACCGAGAAAACCGAGTCAGTTGTTTCCCCGGCTTTAACGACGTCGCGAGTGAACGAGTGACTCGTGCTCTGCTCACCGTGTCATTCGGTCAACGATCTTGCAAGCCGGGTTCGTGCCATGAGTGGGAGATCGGGCAAAAAGGCAAGCAACGTAAGAAAAACTCGGTCAAATGGATCGAGAGTATCGCCTACCTCGTGTGTTTCCTTTTTGCTGCCCTCCTTGTTCCACCCCTCGACTCGTATCTCCCCGTTATATTGCCAGGATGAACCATTATCTAATATTTTTCTACTCCGGTTAAGTGTAATTATTGGCGTGTCGCTACCGAAATGTTATCTTCCATGGGATACTGTGCACGCGATACACGGATTATAGGGGAAGATATTACGAGACGTTTTCTGACTTAGCTTGGAAAATATTTCTTTACCGAGTATCCGTTCTCTTTGTTCGCGCGTAGGTATGTGTTATCGGTCAATGATGTAAACTCTGAATATTTGTTACCGCTCGGTCTTCGCATTGAAGCGCGATGGAAGTGGCGAAAATAGCCTTCCAGAAAGTTGACTGTAGTTGACACTATTCGTGTGTAATCTTGGAAAATGTTAAACGGTGCCTTGCAATAAGAGGACGAAAAATCGTCTGCCCGAAGCGAGACTATCCACCCAGCTGGAGAGTACGACAAGAGAAAAAGATGAATGCTATTCCTCCTATCGTCGAACGTGTGTTCGTAAAAAAAAAAACAAAGGAAATAGTATAATCATTCCGCTAATCTTCATCCAACGAACGATACAGATCCATTATCTATGTAGATGTTCATCGTATCGGCGCGCAACATCTGATCGGATAAACATTTCGAATGCAATAAAAGTTTCAAGGATGATGGCATAGTTAATGGGCAATAACGGAGTCGTCGGTGTAGTAAACGTTCAGAAATGAGCACTGCCTATGGCAGATTAATTATCGCGATTGAAGGTGATGTTACGAGTCATCGTCGGTCCTCGCGCGCATTCTTCTTGGTCGGAGCCACGGAGAAGGCTTGTGCATAGGTGGTTCTCGGTGGAAAAAAAGGAGGTCGGGTTGAACGATCGCGGACTTATTCGCTTGGCAAACGCAACGGAGGGCGTAATGAACTGGTTCGTTCGTTGTTGACAAACATTCTGTTTACAAATAGCGAGTGCACACGGTTCTTGCGCTCGTTTGCGAGCCGATGACAAAAATAATTACTCGGGCACCGTTCTCGATGCCAAGGATTATGAAGTTTCGTGGCTTGTTCGCCACTCTTACGTAAAACCGACCGATACGTGCAGTTTCTCGCGGACGTAGCGTTTAAGTACGTGCTTGCACATTCCACGATACTGCTGATCGGTTAAACTTAATGCGCTTCACGTTCTTAAGTTCGAGATACCACGAGAACGATCGTAGTCTTGCTTTTATATTAACGAGCGCTTATTCAGTGACTCGTATTAAAACGTACACATCTAAGAAACGTACGCTTAGCCGTGAATAATTGCTGGTAATACCGCGAGCTTGTGAAATGTCGAAAAATCTACATTTCATTCATCCGTGCCGCATAGAAAGTACTTGCTAGGAAAATGTTTCCAACAATTGTTTCGTTTCGCTCGACCGCACGAATTGTCATTCGAAAACTGTAACGAGCAAGGCGTGAATGTATGATAATAAGAGCAGCACGGATTGTCGTCGAACAGAACGTTGCGACTTTGAACTCGAATCAGCATACGTAGCAGGGAATCGTATAAAAGGGAAACAAAAAAGTAAACGAGTAAATATTGGAATATTGGTCCTTTTATTGGAATGCAATTCGTTTCAGTCTCCTCACGGGCATTGCTCGCATTGTTCCGCCCGTCCCGGTATATAACGCACCAGTCGAACCGCAAGGAATTCGCGGTTCAACAGTTCGATCTATGGATCGATCATCCATTCCACGCACTCGAGGCTGCATTTACGTGCACCGAATTTCGCGGCACAATCGTGGTATGTCGCGAAAGTTTATGTATGCCGGACTGTCGGAGGTGAACGAACTTAACCGACTGGCTCCTTTCGTATTTACCGTAGAAGCAATTTATAATCCATGAATAAGCCGTTTTATTATCACCAATTAGCCAGTCGTGATTAAGATTCGTCTTAATTTAGCTTACTTCAAACAGAATCGCTGGGGGGGGGGGGTAAAATAGGATATGAGTGGCCCTTTTCGTAAAACTATATTGTCATCCTTCGTACTGTAGGAAAAGAAATTGTGATGCAAAAGACGAGGTTCTATCGACTGATATTGAAAGGAAGCCACGTGAAAGTAGTATTTAATTTCGTGATTAATTGTTGGTTCGCCTTGGTCAGCATTTTGCGTGGATTTGAATTTTTTTTTTTAACGGGAAAGAAACATTTGTCGAGGAAAATATTTTAATACAGTGCATTTAATATTTAATTTGAATTGAATGCCATATTTTCGTATGGTTCATTGGTTGAGCAGAATACATTTTACACTAATATTCTATTAAATTCCGTGCTGTTCAATTCGAGTAATACATGTTCGTGATACATGATTTCCTAGGCAACATTTCAGACACACACGTTCCACCCGTACACCGGTTGTACTTTAAAGTAAAAAGGTGAAGTTGCACGTATACTACACCAGTGATTAAGTTACGATTAAGGTAATGAAAATCGGCTAACTTTAGAAGCCGGTGATTTATCTTGTTCCTCTGATTAGTTCTGTTGGGAAACGTCATCAAAACGAAGGAAACGTTCACTTATTATCGACGAAGTGATAACGATCAAGTGATCGTTCTCGGTATGACAACCTGCAAACGCGAAAGCTTCACTATCATTGTGTATTTTTGCCCAACCAAAAATACGTGTACGTAGAGTACGGTTTATCTAATGTTTACCTGCTAATGCGCCAATATCGAGAAATGTTCCTAAATGCGTGGTATTTGGTGGCGGGGTTCTGCAATCGTAACAAGTATTTATTCTACATGTGGAAGATAACGTAATCTCGAATTTCATTTTCTGGTTATAATATCCTCCAAATACAAAAATCACCTGACCAAGACAATCAGTATTTTCATATATATGTACAGGTAAAATATATTATCGAGTTTGAAGCATAATCGATGATAAAATCAGGTTGGCTGATAATAAAAGTATGTAGGTGCTTTTCGCATTGACTTCAAACGATACTACATCCTGTTACTTTAAATTCCATTGTTCTATTTTTGCATAAATATTC
Organism: Nomada fucata; assembly: GCA_948146005.1. NCBI lineage: Eukaryota > Metazoa > Arthropoda > Insecta > Hymenoptera > Apidae > Nomada > Nomada fucata. Next base: position 16,524,451 of record OX411275.1, read on the forward strand.
GCTTTATTATAAGGATTTCGATTAGATATAATTTTAGTTAAAATTGAAAGCCCTGTACTGACTAAATATTGAATAATAATTTGTAGTATTTGTCCATTTACTTTTATCGTTGACTGCACTTTTGTTTTTCCCTTTTCGTACAGCGCAGTTCTCAGTTAGGATTTAATATAATATTCGAATGAATATTAAATGAACTTATGGACTTTGTTTAAAGCAAAATAGGTCTATGGTAAAGAGAAAAACTGCTCGTGAAAGAGGTAGACAAATTTATTAAACGTAAAATTGTTGTAGCAAGAAAATAACAAAGCGCAATAGTTTAATTTCCAGTGAATAATAAAGGGTAATTTACAAGTGGAAGTAAAATATAGCTGGTGGAAGGCAACGATCATGTTCCACGCGATATAGCATTTTCGCTGTAGTCTCGTTCACATTTCATAATTGGGTAGCGTCTGTCGGGCGATTTTACGTGTATGACCGAGGTGCTTTTTAATTTATCAAGAAGTTCGTGGAACCGTCGTGGACACACGCGACATTCTTTGAAAAATTGTTCAAGCTAAAAAGAGAATTGTCACGCGACCATGTTTTTTATGTCGTTAAATGATCGATTTCCCCTGATTTATAACAATATCTTATTTTTCTATTGCTCGTCCCAGTACATTTGTGCCCCGTGCTAAATCGCCACTTCTTCAAATTCACGATTCAATGGAAGACAAAATTTTGTTTTCTTCAGTCGTTTAAAATTACAATTCGATATTGTAACAATTGCATTTCTTCGTCAAATAAAATGTCAAGAGTTTAATGCTTTCTTTGTGTCTCAATCGGAATGATGCCTTGGAATAAACTAAATGCTTTTATTCTCCTGAAATCGACGTGCAGGTATAACGTGGACCACCTGTAATTGCATAAAAATTTATATTTTCGCGTCCGTGCAATAATTTTCGAAAGTGCTTGAATTTATCACGTGTGCTAAACAATTAGCAAAAACAAATAAATATATGTACACCCTTTAAAACTAAGACATTTAACGATATCCGATTGCTCTAAATACCTTTGCCTAGCGTAACACATTCCACCGTTCGTAGAGTTTTTTCGAATAAAATGCGAACAGGCATGAAAACGCTAAGAGCAACAGATTGCAAGTAATTCAATGAACGTATGTACATTCACGTCGGTTCCCTAGCATGTACAAAATACATGCACACCCTTTGCAGTAAAAGGGTTAACACTGTTGCGGGTTCCACTCCAGGGGTAGGAAGCACCGACTGACGTAGAGAAATTACATAACATTATTAATTGTAATTAACGTTGCGTTACATGCTCACGCAATGGCAAGCTGATTACGGGCAAGAGATTGTGTTCGCGAATGTACACGCAACATAATGCTGCATACGCAGAGACTGCACTTGGTGATTTTAGCGAAGTCCTCGACCGTAGCATTATAAATTTCAGGATGAAGGCCTGGTGGCGAGGCTGTATAAATTTGTTTACGCCTAGCCTGGAGCAAAAAGATACCGGGATGTACTCAGAGCAGTTAATGGAAATTAGTCAGTTACAAGAGAAATGTTTACGCCATCTTTATAATAAATAAGGCTACTGTTCCGCATGATCATTCCACTTTCGCCCGTACTTTTCTATGCAATAACGTTCGCTAGAGATACGAGAACTTCCATTGGCAATAGTATCATAATCCTATGATAAAGTAATCCTTGTTTCTCAATGACCGCCACAGGCTAATAGGATTTACGAATTTGCTTCTAAAAATCCATAGTTCCAACTATGTATGTAGAATATCACATAACGTGCAATATTTGTCATTTTTATCATCCACAGTTTTTTTTTTTGTATATTAATCTGTTACGCAGAGTTGAATTGTCGATAAATCTAAATTAATCTGTTTTGCACGTTGCAAGTGCAAATACGGCAATCTATACAAATGATAAACGGGAAGATTTATTCAAAAAAATGGTGGGTCTTCGAGAGCGATAAACCTGATTATACCAATTAAAACGCCAGACGAATTTTGTTCGCAGAATTTCTACGAGCGCAGTAGGGTTCACTCTCACGCGAAAATTAATTGTGGTATCAAGAAGGTAATGATATGAAATGATTTGCACATGGGTAGGGCAATAACTTCTATAAGAGACTAACAATGGACCGTTGATGAAAAATGTTGTCAGAATAGTCATGGTTGAATTCAACAGTGCCCGCATAGTACATATTTTATCTTTGATATTTGTCGGCCGTAGGTTCGTAGCCATCGCTGTTCGCGATTGCACAAATTCAGTGCATAGGCATGAAGCGTAGTAAGTAATAGATATAGTAGTACACGGGGCGTACTATGAGTAGCCACTAAATGGAAACGTGAATGAAACTCGGTGCAACTGTTTCTGCGATTCTAAGCACGGATAAGGAAATGCGTTGATTACATGCGGTGAAAAGAAGGAGGAAGAAGGTGGTATTATTACCTGTTATCCTAATCTGCCAAACCAGCGAGTACTGGCCTGTGATAATATCTCTTCTCTCTCGTGTGTGTCGCGTGTTCGTAATGTGTATCAAGGCACGTATTTGTATGACTTGGCCAGGGCCTAGCCGCGATGAATGAAATGCATTCACGTGGCGCGACTGTTCGTCGAATAAATTCGAATATAACTCTTTTCGCTCGGTTAATGTTCTCCGCCATTAAATATTCCTCCTAGCGCAACTTTTACCAGATAAGCGAGTACAGTTGTTTTCGAATTATCGATTTTATCGTTAAAAATGTAATGAAAGGGAAAAGAAGAAATTCGATTGCGTGAGCTGTATCGATCATCAGTATTATTAGGAAGATAATTGCAATGGATAATTATCCGAGAAATTAATAATTATAGGCAGTTAGATTAATTTATTAATATACTTTGATGAATTTTCGGGGGACCAATAGGAGCGAGAAATGCTTTATTTATGGATGTTAATTACGGTGCAAAGTGAATTTTAATTGGGGAGGAAAGTTGGCATGTTCGTTGTATCGGTATTGATTATAGAAATATGTACGTTTTGTGACATGTAAGGAGAGGGGGAGGGGGTGCGGAAGTCTGCCATGAATTTTTCAGGCGACACGTGGTCATTCTCATGTTTATGCTATCATTATTTCTCGTTTTCTTCAATTATAATTTACCTAATGACTTTGACTTTCACATCGAAGGCCAGCAAACTATCTTTCATTTACGTAATTCAGAAATTCGTGGTTGACATATTCATATTCATATTTCATATTCGTAATTCTGAATACGAATCGCCAATAAAATATTACACATCTTCCTTAGCTCGTTCTTAGGAACAATATGATACACGTTCCTTTCAACAAAAAACTTCCCAGGTGATAAGAACGATAGGGCGTTATTCTGTAATTTTTTTATACTCTATTTAAGACATCTAAATATATTACGGGATATTTACGTTCTGGTATCGAAATGATTGAATTCAAAATGAAAGTATCAGTATTATGTCAAAGTATTATGCCATCCAAATGTGTGTAAAAATAAAACCAGCAAATTTCATAAGTATCTGTACCAAGGGTACGTAAAAAGAAAATATAATTGTTCGACCGATACAATTTTTTGAACGATTAGAGATCACAACTAAACGCACCGTTCGGTTAGACGTTGCCCGATAACAAGAATAATAGGGGCCATTCGCGAATTTCTCAGGCTGCTCGTGGACATTTTCGCACGATCGAGGGAAAGCTAAGACGGCGGCTATTCGGTTCTTAACGAAGAAACTAAAAAGTCGGCGCAACCGCGGACGTCATCGTGAGAACGCTCCTTCCATTCTCGGGTTCAAACCTGATTCGAGAGAAAGCTGGTTTGAAAATGCGATACCAGACAGCAGTCGTAAACTGGCTGAATCGACTGATGACTCGATAGAATATTATTGTGATCCATATCATCTTTTTAGGTTTATTGAAACCATTGAAATCCCTTTAAGCGGGCCGCTTCCTATGATCCACCGTACCTGTTCGATTTTACGAAATAGAGTATGAAACATTAGGGGCAGCAATTTGTCCGATGGATAAGTCGTATTACAATAAATAACAGAATATTAGAATTGAAAATTTATGCTAATACTTTATATCTAACTGAAAAGTACGATTACAAACGGTGCGGAGATGATTGTTAGTACGTTTCTTATGGAATATGACATTCTAAACAAGTAGTACGTATATTGCAGGGGTATTTTATGCAGCTGAAATTTTATAGAAGCAGCAGAACAAACACATTTCTTATGGCACATTATTGAATTGATCTTTCGATCACCTCGTGTTTTCTTGTTCGATTACAAGTTGAACTTGTTAAAGGTATCCTACGTGTATTGAACATGTTACACTTTGTACACCTGCCAATACTATTGATCTTTACGATCTAGGACGACATAAAGGGGACGCGGGTGAAATAACAGAAATTACATTTTCATTGACCGGTCAGAGAAAAATACACGTTCCGATAACTGAAAACGTTACGTTCATCCAATACAAAACTGTGAAAATTATATCGCCTATAACAAATACAATAGAAATCGCGTAATTCACAGAAATAATGGGGTCACGCAAGCATGACCGATATGCCACGATCTGTGCATTTAATTCAACAAGTCCGTTCGAAAGTGCATCGACGGATCCGGAGAAAAGGTTGCATAGATCGTTGCGTGATATATGCAAAATAGCATTCTAGACACGTATCGGTTGGCGCAGCGTTTACAAAATATTCTTTTATCGAGAGCCTTGTTCGAGCTTGTGCTGCTTGTGCGTACGACATTCCACGGAGCGTGGGCGGGTCTGCGGTCGTGTATTTCGCGAATATTATACGATTACGTTCTCCCAGGCTATTAGACTCGGCACGAAAGAATGCAGAAGGGAGCTCGTTAGCTGAGGAATGCTGGTTATTGATTTTACAACGACCGTTATCGGAATCAGATGCAGCTGTTGCACGTTCGCGTTCCGAACGTGCATTCGCGAATGTGGATCGCGGATTGAAATATTCTTTTTCAGCATCAAGCTCGTGCGAACGACGACATTGGACAAAACTTCTTTTGGTTCGTACGTTTTAAGGGAAAAATTTTCTCTTTTTTAAAAAAACGGTAGATAAATAACAAAGTCTACATCGACTAATCCTCTTCTTAAATCGTCATGGCTATTAAATAGCAAAATGGGTATTGTTAAATTACCATCGAGAATTTCAATCTGTTAACGTGGTACAATAGCAGTATACCAAACTATAGCAACATTCTTTGTTAAGCCTCTTTCTCGCGGCGGGATAATATTTGATTACGTAGGTTCGTTTCGCCACGGTGATTAAAAGACAATAAAATCGGATTATAATCTATGGAGGAGAACGGAATGTGCATTTGCGACGCGATAAATAGCGAGTTCTGATTGTGCAGTCACTCACCCTCGTTTATTGCGACCGGTATCGACGGCCAGTCGTGCAGAGTCCACAGCAATAACATCCAGAAGCAATAGTTATCGTGGTGAAAAGGAGGTCAAGTACAAGTTTTACGAGCTAGTCTGTAGGCAAGATTTATGCACTGAATGCGCTCATTTGGCTACATTAAGTAATCGTTTTCGAACGGATTAACTGCATTACCATTATCGCGACAACACCGAAAATCGATCTGACATTTTCTTTTTCTCTCTCTCCTAGGAACACGGACGAGATGTATCGTTGTTCGATTAGGTTTCGTTGAGAATCGTTTAAGGGAATAGGGGACGACTGTCCGTTCTGTTAATTAAAAGATCTGTTATCGGGATCGTTGATTGGTGGTGACGCGATCGAAGACCAATTTCGCCCGAAAAATGCAATTTGTTTTGCTTGATTGTTTGCATTCTACCGTCTGCCGTTCGATGGATGCGACGAATAAAGATATAATAGACCGCGATGGATGAAATATTCGTTGTTCCTGATTGTTGAAACGCGAATTCTGTCTGGTCGAGGAAATTATTTCTTTCCCTCTTCTCGTCTTGCTTCTATTCTTTTCGACCCATGTGAACGAAAACGTTTCTTGTTCGAAGCAAAGTTTAGTAGTTTCAATTACTTGAGTTACAGTCGTAGCGAGATAAATCTTGAAAGTACAGTTAATATCATGGGCTTCGATGTGTACGTTCATTCAGTTCTTGCTGCCTGAATGGCGAAACACGTGGCTGAATATTATTGCGAACAAGGAGAGGATTATCTCCTATTAGCGTTCCATTAGCCGACTTTTATTATTTCTTTATCAGCAAACAAGTTGATGCTGACCTTTAGTACGATTCATATCTCCGTCCATTCATGCTGAGGCTGTACAATTACTTCCGAACAACGCGATTCATAAATGACGAACAAAGTAGCCGTCGATAAACTGGCAAAAAGAAGGCAAATGAAAAAGGAGAGGTCTATAACCCCGTTGCGTAATAAAGTTCAAAGTATTCAGAGTATATTTCTCTCGAATGTAAAAAAGTATATTAATAAATTGCCTCATATTTCAAACAGTTGTACCCTTGCCAATCAAAGTACAATTACTACGTTATACATACTTTCGTTTCTAACGAAACGCGAAATACATGTTCCTTCGATGCTCTTCCTCTTTAAATTTAACTTATTCTCTCTCTAAAAAAAAAAAGAAACAAAATCGTACATACAGTGCACCGTGAGCCGCCCTCTTTTGCAACGCCAATTGATACAAAAACGTTTTGCTCGACTCTGTTTCACAAGTGTCGCCAGCTTTCTCGCGGGGACGATCGGTTGACCACAGCTTCGTCTAGGTTCTCGGATGTCTTCGGCTTCGTTGGTAGCTGCGATACGTTTCACATGAGTGGCTCACCAGAATACAAATAATTCACTGACCGTTTCCGAATGACGCACCATGTATGTCGGCGGTCATAGGTCGCCACTGAATAATGATACAATTGTGTCCCGATAGAGTGACGCGGAGAGGAATGGATACTTCATTTAAACGAACTGAATCGTAATCAACGTAAAGGAATGACTGATGCACGGTCCATTGAATTCCGTAAATGGTTACATTTTTACGACCTTCGCGTAATATCGATAAACAGGAGTTTATTGAATCGGCGAGATCTATCCGATGATGCAGCATGTGTCGAAGCAAGGTCTCGGCTCGATGCCAATGCACTTTAGTGTCTGAACATTTCTATGTGTTCGCGAGAGGTTAAGATTGTGACAAACGCGTACTGTTTGTTATATAATTTTTGTATTGGTTTTATAATCATCGCAAGGTTCGCCAGCACCATAGGAGCATGTTTTATATTAAATAGACTGGAATACTAACTAGCTTGAAATAATCCAATTCCAGACGTGTTTAGAAGCTCATTTTTATAAAATAATAACTTACAAATTAATAAGTAAAATAACGTTCGAAGGCTGCTAATTTTCGTATCATTTAACATTTGCTGTTCGTTAATGATTTTCATTAACACTTTATCTTCGTTACATCGGTCCACTGTTTGCAATTGTTTTTCGTTCGATTAAAATATATCAGCTCATTTCAACGTTTGACATTAATTTTAGCATTGATAAAAATTAATTTGTACAGCATGTACTTCCAAGTACCCAGGTGTCAGGCCGTGTCAAGCTCAGGTCAGGTCCAACTCGGACGTTGATTTCTCGCTCTCCAAAGGTGGCACAGAGAACCTGCGTCATTGTAAGACAGCTGATTGTCATTCTATCTCAGCCCCAATACGGAAACCGCACAGGAAATGCAGTTAGATAGCACTTGCGATAGTAGCTGTATCGAAATCGTTGAATTTAGAAAAAAAAAAAAAAAAAGAAAGAAACCGACAGACATGTGCACGACCACGACCACGACCACAACCACGACGACCACGACGAAGACGACGGCGACGTGGAGCAGAAGGACAACGACGACAACCGATCAGAATAACGCGAGAGGAGAGGCCGTGTTGCAGTTGTGTGGCGTGTATACGGGTTCAGATCGACGGATAGACGAATGAGAAAGGACAGACTGACAAACGGATAAACGGACAAACGGACGAGCCGACTGGCGGGAGTTGGAGTACAGACGCCACATAGCCAGACAGTGAGTGCCGTGCTATTTTCAGGCTGCAATCGTCTACCACGTTGGCAACCTAACCTTCCTTAATCCCAACCTCAACCTTACCAGCAGACCGAGCTGTCCTCTCTTTCCAACTGATACCGTGCCACCTCTTCTGTACCGTGGCTGTGCCTCTTCTTCAACCGTTCTCCGTTCCTCTTTCGCGGTCGGCTTCTTTCTGCTCTTCAGACCGCTTAATGTTGCATAGCCTCGCCGCAGTGTTCTTTCCCTGTTATTCTTATCCGTCGAAGAGCAGCTTTTTCTTCGCGAGTTCTGCAAATTTTTGGTCACGATCCCCGTCTGTCGTCCCTGCGAGTTGTGCTTCCTGGTGATATCGGGTGTCCGGCATTGGGAAAGTCGGGATAGGCGAATTGGAAGAGATTCAGTTTATTTGAATGTTTCCTATGGTTTTACGATATCGCCGGAGTATGATCCAAATGTTTCGCCCGTTAATATTCCTAATCCCTATGGCGAGCTTTGATATTGGAATCTGCTAATGGCAAATTCTGTTGACACACACATTGAGTTTATCAATTATGTACACCTTGTTCAACAGACGTAGCCAAGCCTGCTCGCGTTTCTGACAACCGATGATCAATCGAGAATCTCGTTCCTTCAAATTGCAAATCAAATTCGACCTGCTCCGAAATCGAGCATACGTCGTCTCAGACGGTTCACCGCCGATTTATATCGGCGAAGCATTGACGGCAGTCCAAATGAACAATATCGCATCGGTGCAGCAAGTAAACCGAAACAGAAACATTTTCATAGGGTAAATTACGGCCGTCGGAGAGCATCGATCACCTTCCGCTCTTTTCTCTCGTGTCAGTAATTTGCGCTCGACTTGACGTTTCGTGCAATGCATCGTATCGCAAAATAAACTTATCGCAACGAAACGAGCCGCGACAGTTTTGGCCGGGCGAGATTTATTGAATTGTCGTGCACAACTCGTCCGTATTATCAGCTGCGGTCTGCAATTCGAGCGAACTAGCGCTGTCCAGTCGGAAACGAAAGATCCAGTATCTTATGTTCTCTTGTCCGTTGCTTGCTGAAAATTGCCGCGTCGATGATTGACCGGGCGGACAAGCAACGTTAACCCTATCCTTCGAGCTTCGCAAGAGTAAATTTTTTTGGGGAAAGGGCGCGGCGAGTATAAAAATAAATGGGAACGATGTTAATCTTGTCAGAAATTTGCATAATTACGCTCGTCCCGGAAGTTACGGGGTCGTTCGATTGGCTGCTTTGTGACGTCGACCTTACCATTCGGAATCGATAGGCGATTCCTTCGTGCACGGGAACGAATGATACATTTTGTTGCGCGCAACGGAAATAATAGTTTTTCTGTCCGCGAAATATAGTACACGATAGGGGAGAGAACGTTGTGCAATGGTTTAGATTAGACTTTTAGAAAGTTTCATGATGGTGTTCTATTGGTTAGCATGGATGTACTACTGTAATGCGTTGTTCAGTTTTTCGTTGCCTTTGGTATCGTTTATGCAAGTTCAATGATTTGATTTAAGAAGAAACCAAAATTTATTTTGAACGACTGATATAGCATTTTTAATGAAACATAAATATATTATTAAAGAGTTACAATCAAATAGTCTGAGAAATAATTGTGCGTATAATTATGCAACTGTAATTAATATTACGTTTGTGCTACATTTGAGTAATTTCCGATCTTTGGCGCGCTGATAAAAAAATAATTGTCCTTCGATACGGCAAATATTTGTTCCGTGGGCACGCTAAATATTGTCATGCTTATTCCTGTGGCATAGTTAGCGAGGCTCATGAATGAGTCGTTTGTTTAACAAATTCAGCACGAGACTGCTGCATCGAGTTAAGTACTCTTGGAAAGCTCTGCATTAAGGATATCGATTATAAAGTCGATGATCGCATTCTAGCAGTGAATCGAGAATAACGTACGAGCAAAGGGAAACTGTCGATTCATTGTTAACGATAGAAAGTTTTTTTATTAAACAACCAAATTAATCACTTTTTTTCATCATTTTCACAATTTTAAAGTGGTATTTTAACATTCTTGTTGCCATCATAGTAACGGAGTTAAACTAAAAGTAACTTAACTACTAACTCTTGCCCCTCAAGCAAGATCTTGGTTTATAGAATTTACATTTCAGTTCTTCCCTCCATTTGTCATTCTGCGTTCAAATTCCAAGAATCTTATTAACCCTACCAGTTTCCCGTACCAATTTCTTAAAGAAAAATTCTGCCACAGCTTCTATTTCAAACCCTAGACCTGTACTATTCATCGTGCTGACAGAACCTGGCAACGCCTGGTGGAAAATTAAAAACGAAAAAAAAAGGCAGAACTAATTCTCATAGATGTCCCCGCCACGATTGATCGCATTCATAGGTGCCTACAAACCGTATGTTTTTGCTGAAATGGTTTCAACGAACTAGATCTATCTCACTGTGTCAAATATTCGTACTCCGCTATTCATGAAAGCACATCAATATGTTGCCACGCCGTTCGATGGAATTTCACAGTTTAATAGCGTCACGCGCCCCCCGGGGGGGCACGCTGGGGCCGCGTCGACGAGAGAACGAAAGAAGAACGGGGAACGTTGAAACGCCAAGGAGGCGTGCATGAGCGAAACCGGTTGACCGGTCTTTGCCGGACTCTCCTCGAGCTGGTTGTGTAGAGGAACGAAACCGTCGGTCGTGCTCGAGTTCAGATAACGAGGTTGCCGGTGCAGTTTTGCAAAACTGGTTTTTCGTTTAAGATTTCTGGCCAATGGGCCAGCGGTTCTCTCGCCGCGTCTCTGTTTCACCAGCTGCTTCCTCGAGATTACTATACCGTACCTGCTCCCTGTTCCCCGGGAGACCGGCGAAGTCAGCCGGCACGGTGTTCGTTCTCGTCTTAATTCCTGATCGACCGGCCAGACGATGCAACGTCTCGGCGGAGAGGAGACGGAACGGTGCAGTCGGCGGTTTCTACTTATCGTGTTATATCTCGGTGGGTGCCGTTGCGGTTGCATTTGCGGCTTGCCTCGGACTTTTTTTTATACGGCCTTGAACGCGGCCGACCGATCAGAACCAGGACGAGATTACTCCCCGGGCCTGTCCCGTGATAGCCGACTGTCTCGATCGCGCCCGGGTAGTCTTATTTTCTCGCCCCGCGCGAGATAACTCGATACATATTCAAATCGTCCCGCGACTATTCTCGGCGGCGAGACGACTGTGATTCAGCGTACCGAAAGTATCGGGTTGCGCGAAAAATCGCCGGTCTCTCATACGATACGTCCTTTTGCGTCTCACGTGTATACGTGCTAGTTGCTGCAACGATAGACGAACGCATGGGAATATCAGTAGATAAATAGAGGATGAATCGGGTGCACACCGTTGATTGGCTTATCGTTTTATCGGTTGCCGGTTTGGATGATTATTTTACCTACGGATTGGAGCGTCTCGTTGTTTTGCATTTAATTGGAGTGATTTTATGCATGATATTAGTCGAGGAATTTCTATTTTTCAATTAGTTTTCCAATGGTAGGAAGAGCGCCGTATTCAGGAAACGTTCGGTTTGCAATTTCGCGTTAGTTTCACATGAGGGATCCTACCACTGTGTGTCATTTCGGCATCGTTATTATGCGAACGGGGGTAACGAAAAATTTGGTAAAACTACGGAAGTGCTCCGACCTCTCCGATTTCGATGATTTGTGAATACGTTGTAGAACTGAGTGTCCAGAACAACTTTTTCCTATGCACATTCGGGTTAGGTTTGGGTTAGAAATTTGTGGGGAGGGGCAAGGCCGCCAATACCAAATCTGATATGATATATCAACTTCTAGAGGTACAATTTCTATGAGTCCACCCGGTATACAGACTCTTCGCCGGCCGCCGGAAAAGCGGCAGCCTAACACGTTGCGAAGAGCGTGCACGTATATACAAAATGCAATGCAGTAGTAGCTATATTTGTTGGCAAATGTCTCGAAAACTAAGGCCGAGCGGCGGTTATATGCATAGAAAAAGGTTGTTCCGGATACTCAGTTCTGTAACATATTCAAAAATCATCGAAATCGGAGAGGTCGGTGCACTTACGTAGATTTACCAAAAATTTGTCAATTATAGAGAATTTCGCAGCATTCGAGAATAGTTGCTCCTCCCGTCTTACGGTAAATGATGAACGGCCTTTAGAATTGTCGTTGCCCGGGTAGCATGGACGCATAATTCCGACAGTTTAGCGTTACGTTCATCGGGAGGAATGGTCGAGATTGTACGATAGTAGGGCAATTGTCGGCCAGACTCGAAACACCTTCTTTAGGCGAACGTGTGCCTGTTTTCGCAACGGTAGAATGAATGGTACGCCCTCGTAAAACGTGTACGTACACACCGTTGCTCACCTATGAGCGAACCATTGGGCGCGGCGTAATGTTTAATTGCAACGACCGTTCCATCCTTCTTAATTGAGAAGCACGAAGCCGGATATAATTAGCTCGGTGGCTAGTCGGGGAGTATTTTTATAACTGATGAAAAAAGAGAAGAAGCCGCGTTTCGTGAGATGCGAATGATGTGCTCGGTGCAACAACGCCTTCTCCTTTTAATCTTTCTTCGTTATCGGTAGAATTTTCTGTTCTTTTTTCCCCTGCAAACGGTAAATTATGGCTCTTATCGTTCCCCTGATACGAAATATATGTTTCGAACGGAAACTCCAGCTGATTATTCTGTCTGCGGTCGTTACCGAAGTATTTATGTATGTACATCGTGTGCTCGTTGTTGAAGGGGAAAAAAAAAAATTATGTGCGAATATCTGTCGGCTATTTGGCAACTCCGGATCGCCCAAAAATAAAGCAACAAGGCAATACTGTGCAGCAGAATCTTCCAGTAGTGGTTCTTAATTTCTTTTATCTCGTCTTTTAAATTCGTCACATGAGTGCTTATCGGGGAATAAATCACACAAATTGTAATCAGCTTTCGAATCTATCACTCGGTACAAAAAAAAAAATATTAATACGTTCTTTTCTGTAAATACGTCGCTACATTTACAGTAACCAAAGCGTATCGCGACATCGTCTAAATTGGCGCAATATCGTTGCACGCAACGAACTACTAAACATAATAAAGTGCACCATGACGTTACACCACTCGATCGCGCAAAATTCTTACGTCACCTCCGATCAAACTGGTGCGCGTCCCTTCCGGTCCAACGCGTTGCCGCAAATCGCAGCAGCAATAATTCGCCGTTAAATAGATATCGTTATTAAAATGATACGAGCGCAGTAGGTGCTGCAAAATCATCGCCGTAATCACCCACCCTAAACGAATAATAATAACAGCGTCTCTGATAACCCGTAAACATTTATAACCAGCCAATAAACACGATCCAATTGCCAGCGACCGCAATAACGCGTATCGATAATTCCTTAACAGTTCTCGTCCCGGCGACCGCGAAACCGCTGCACGCGCTCGTAGCTAAGAATCAGCTGCTCGCCGTGCACGAATCCGCCTCTTTCCGCGCTGGATCTATATATGTTCATACACGTCGTACATATATAAATAGTGTACACCGAACCGTTTCAGAAAATGGATAATAATAACGCGACTTCGATACCGGCCGTAACGGCGGCGGTTCGGGAAGTACGGTTGAATTTACTACAGGTTGCGCGCATCGATAGCGATCAGCCATTAGCACACAATTTCTCTCCGGGTGCATTAAAGCGGGCGGGCGTCCGCGTGTACAGACAGCGTGAAAGCACGAGGGGAAGAGGACGGAGAGAGACGGGACAAGAAACGGCCGGTCGCGTTTACCCTAGCGATTGTGTATTTATGCGATATAAGGAATCGTGTATTATGCCGCGACGGTAAACGCTGTCCGACAATTGGAATTCGTGCAATCGCGAGTGGCACGTTTCGCGGGAACGGTGTAAAGCGATGGGCGGGGGGGGCGTGGGGGTTGGTATTGGAATTTCGAGTGCATGCCCCCTCGGTGGCATTATTTGGCGCGGCAAAGTTGAGGCTCGTAAGTCTCGAATTGGTGTGCTTAAATTTCCGTGGGTACACTCAGGCTTTTCGTGATTGCGGATCTTGTGTTTCGAGTTTAGATGAACGAGAGTGAAGGAATGCCTATTGGAAGGCCTATTGTGCGTTACAATTTTCTGGGACGAAGTGTTACGGACAGACGCGAAAGGGGTTTGTATCGTGGTGTGTACTTTGAGCGTCTGAGAATGTTGTTGAGGATGTTCCTCGAAATGTATGGGGTTCTTTCAGAGGAATGGTATGGGTATTTAGTATCGCAGTTTTGTATGAAGTGTGCATGTTTATTTAGTGGCTTGACATTTAATTGGATGGTGGCTGGCTTATTTGTTTCGAAGAATTCGTAGACATCGTATGGCGGGCTTGGATAGAGTTGGTTTTATCGCTAGCTGTAAGCGTTAACGCGCAGGTAATTATGGCGAATGTGCAATTAAATATGGAGTAATTACGGCTTACGTTTACGTACTTGCAATGTATTCTATATAATTGCCCTCGCCGAGTGGGATGAATTAAATGATCAAGATTTTATGGTCGCAGTGCAAACTCGCTTTAGCTGTCCTTAACAGTGATCGGAATAGGATTATAAAATTACAAGGCATAGTTAGATATGCGTTGAGATGATTTAACATTCCTGTTGCATGTAGGATAATGGGTAGGCAATCTTGTATACAGCAATGTAACATTTCTTATTGAATAATGTGAATATGTTCAACTCAAGTTTTATATACGTATTTATCTTTCTTTCTAATTATTGATATGTTTTATCTACGTATTTGTACGCTTTAATTACAAATTCGAAACATTTAATGCATTATTCACCCCAGGGTCCACAGAAATGAGCTATATAAGATGAAGGTAAAAGATAACACACGGTGCTGATCAAATTATCGTGCTGAAACAGAAAATTATACATTAATTCAGGATTGCACGTCATGTGGTAACAATTATAGTAAACATTTTTCGCAATTAAAATCGAAGTTACGTATATTACGATTTCGGAGAAATATGTCGACACGAAATTCATTTAAACTGTTAATGCGGATCGTAAAATCTGCAGAACTGTGTGATACTAATGAGTAGTGTTCTTTCGCGAGAATTCCTTCTCGAAATCAGGAACACCGCTAATAAGCATATTGCATACGCTTATTATACTCCAATAATAATTCAGCTTTGGTATACCTGACTGTATACCATAATTTCTCGAAATAACCAACAGTATCGTTCAGACATCAATTTCCTAAATAATTTTCCGGGACAATAACATTTCACTTAGCACCAATCTCGCGAATCCTGCTCCAAATACATCAATTTATCATTTAGGCTTACCAACAGGTTTAGTATGTTCCTGATAACACACTTTGCTTTATCAAGTTCCTTTCTGCAAAATGTAATTACCACATGCATCTTCCGAACTAACGGGTTTTCTAATCCCCCATGATAAATAATCAGTCGTATGCATATACATTTCTCGCAATGTGGAGTTCTCCATCAACATTACCGTTCGCACCAAATCTTTAAAATTTTTCCTAAACCTGGACGATCCCTTGTCGACAGACGATCGCGTTCACCTTTACGCGTAAGCTTTTCGCTCTTCCAAAGTTTGATAGACGCTTCTAAATAGTATCTCAGCCGTGCGCGCATCGTCTTTGGTAGCCAGAGTCCGGCCGCTAGACTATCGTCAGTTCTACAATAGAACGAGCTTGCGTATACGTGGTCAGGAGAGCGAGCTGGAGAGACAGAGAGGGAGAAGAGTACGTTGTGCTCGTAAAAGGCCAGCCGGAGGCTAGCAGGGCGCGGCACACGGTTCTCTGTGCTCGCTACTTTTATGAATGAATGCAGTTCGAGTGGGTGTGCGTAGTTGTGACTGCGCCTCCGCGCTTCCACTTCTCGCTGGCGGTGTGTGCGTGTTCGCTGCGTGTTCCTCCCGTGTACAACGTGCGTACACGAAGCCGGGACACGGAGCGCGAGGATGATGCCTCTTCCGTGGACAGCATTCTGTCGTTGCTCGCGTGTTCGTCCGCGCGGACACACCTGGACTGCCTGCACCTCTGTCCCGTGTGTAATACGCTTGAATCGATTAGGCCAATCGCGTTCGCGATTGTAGCCACGTCAGACGATGACCTCGCGCCACGTTTTTCCGGCCGCATATTTTCCCGACGCTCTTTATTGCCGTTTACCCGCACCGCGATTTTCGCTAAAGTAATTGCGTAGAGCATGCGCTTTCAGCTGAATCACGGCCGGCTTTCTTATTGCTTCCTTGCTGTTGGTGGAGAATTTTATACCACGGCGTACACCCACGTGGTGCGATGATATGTAGGTCATTGAGAGTGTACTCGGTTTACACGTTTATGCTTGGAGAGGTCAGTCCTTTTGGTTTGGACGATAGTTTGGATGGAATGATCGATAGAACAGCGTGAACAGTGGTAATGACTTGGGATAAAATAAAACTCTGAAGAGTGTACATATTCGGGGAATATTTTGTATCGCGTAATAAAGTCTTCGACAGGATTGTACTCCGGAAAGTATGAAAATATTGTGAAGGAACGATGTTCTATTTTTCTGTTCGAATTCAACACACTTTCAACCGAATAACTGCATTAAAAGTAGAATCACTGGGCAGGCATAAAAGCAGAGCTTTCTTGCGAGACAATTTACTTTCATGCAATCCCTGTGTCGTTTCACGAACCCCCTTCAGACACTCATCCAGGGTGTTCACTACCGTTACCAAAAGGAATACTCTCCCTATCTATCATCGGCCTTTTATAAACAAAAGTTGCATCGACAAAAAGGCGGACCACACCCCGCTGCAAAATTTCTTGCACCAGGAGCACAGAGGCGGACGAACCCCTCTCGCAGTGTTCCGTCGAAAACTTGAAAACACCACGACGCGTGCGAGTCGCGTGAAATGTATCATGGATCAAGCAGTGTGATAAAACAAAGGCGGAAAGGATCCGTAGGGGCGGAGGTGGAGAGAAAAAGCGACAGAAGACAGAGGGAGGACACGGGGTGGAACGAAAGAGACGAAGGGCCGGGCTTTATGCGGCAAAACAAGGTTCTTTGAAACTTTCGATCCCGGAGAGAGGTGTATTTTATTAGGCTCGTTCACGTTGACACTCGGCGGTTTTCCCCGACGAATGTTGCCGAAGGTGCGCGTGCGATCGCCGCCCTCGCTGCGCAGGAACGGCCACGATGGCATCCTGTTCGTCGTGGGCTTTAAACGAGCGTCGTAAATCACTGCAGGACAAGCTTAAAAGTCTTTTAACTCGTTGGCTCGTCCGGCGCGAGCCGGACGTGTGGGCCCATCGCGGGATCGAGATCGGTTGACTTTTCGTGCCTCGTTGCTTTCCACCCACCAGACGCGAACGCGTGCTCATGCGGGTAATGTAACTGTACTGGACGTGCACGTTCGTGGAAATGCATTCGTGCCTGTCTTTCACCACAAATATAGCGCGGCGAACGGTTGCGTTCGAATGGAAAAAGAGCGGAAAAAATTGGGCAGCAGGTGGGAGAGGAAAAGGGGGAGGGGGAGAACCATCGGGCGGAAAACATGTTCGACCGCTTAGCCTCCGTGCTAATTTTCATGAATTCCACAGATTCCGTTGCTGCTTTGCCATTTTTGTTTTCTTCTTCGTCTTTGTCGTTCGTTGTGAGGTAATCGGTGTGTCTGTTGTCCGTTGTGCAACTAGGCTCGTTTTATGTTTTTCCGTTTTTCTTTTTATGGAAACGGAGCGACAGGATTTTTCCGTTTACGTAGTTGTGTTATGTGGGGTCTGCGAGCGAACGTTTGCGTTTCATCGCGATTCATGTGTTCTCCGTTTCCATGATTTTTAGAGGCTGTTTTTGTTAGGCTACCTGTTGAGATTAACCCTTTCGATACAGATGACGTACGCAGCGTATAAATACTTGTAGGTCTTCGGCAATTTTTCGGTAAATATTTAGATGAACGTTCTTTGCAACAATTTAAGTAATGAAACCCTCCATTTAAGTGTTTATACGTATGCCGCCTTATTAATAAAAAGTGTGCTGGTTTGTATATTAAGCACAGTTTCTACTTTGGCGATGTCACTATTTTTCTTTTATTATATATCTTTCTTTTTGGAGATACAGGAACGAAAGAGTTAACAATAAATAATTGTATACTTAGACCGTGGAAACGATGGGAGTCGTACCTTTTCGGTATTAGAAGCTTCAGTCATTATACTGTTACCATACTGTTGGCTACGTTCTCATATACTTGCATACATTTTATTAAATTGTTTGAGAATTCTACTTTAACGATTAGTTCATTAATCTGAGGGTAAATTAATTTGATAGACATTTATCTCGTCGAATGTTTGATATGAACAGAAGTTAATCGTGAATCTGTTCGCGGTCAATTTCCATTTTGCTTTTACCTCGAACCTGAAGGCAATCTAATCCCGGCGTAATTGAAAGTTAAGGTAATGCAAAGCAAAGCGGAGCTATTCATAATTTGATAATACGTAATACCAGTCGGTGGTTCGCTGCTGATATTCATGAGCGGTATTGAATGTGTACTAGATATTCTCTCCTTAATCTAAAGTCTTTCGATATAGATGTTGCAACAACAGTTGCGTTTCCCTTGATAGAACCCGTTTTTCACATTCATCAAAACAGTTTTGTTTGGCGAAAATTGAATTCATACACAGGAGGAACTATTTTCATTTGATCAAAATATTTTTCTACGGTTTACGACTAAACCATGTAACATATTAAGAGAATTCTGTGTCACAAAGAACTGCAATATCAAATGTATTATATTTAATGTCAATTACGCAATCACTACTTAATTAATTAATTACTGAAATCATCAAATTCTTTTCATAAAAATTTCTTATGGGTTTCACATTATATTTTTGTTCAGTTTAACTATAACCTATAATCAAACGATAAAAAGAAAACGGGTGAATAAGAAGAATTTTACCTGTAAACTAATGCTCGATAGCATCGTGCAACTTGCATCCTACGAAAAGATACACGCATTGAGAACACCATATTAGGAGGGAATTGAAAAGACAGCCGTGCAATAGTCCGCAAAACAAACACCCTAGTTGTTGGCCAATTAGCGCTGGAAGGATAAATAATGTATCGACGCGCGATTAGATCGCGCGTCGCGTTAATTGGGCCGCTAATTAATCGAGGTCGATCACTTACCGCGAGGGTGAAAGGACATCCGTTGAATCGGATCCAACTCGCTTTTCATAGAGTCCTTTAAAATCAATCGCCATCACGTTCGACATCTTTTTCGATATTTTTTTCCTCAAGTGGTCCCAACATCTAACCAGTTGCCATTAACTTATCAGCGATAACATCAACAATGTAACAGTTTTGTTCTTCGCGGGCTGCGGCGGAATTTAAAGGGTCGAGGTAAATCTATGACATTACGGACTTAATGGAAGGATAATATAAATGGCGTATCAAAATAATGAAGAGCGGAGCGAAGGTGGGGTAAGGTGAAGATACGACAGAGAGAAGAAAACGTGCACTTCCTTGCTTATGCCAACAGCAAAATTACTGTTTCTCTTTGTTCAACGAGACGGTTAATAATGCCTTCTTGCGGCACCTTCTTCTTCCCCCTGTTTCCTATAACAGATTGGCTTTGCCCCCATTCTCTTTTACCTTGCCTATTATCGTTGTTTTGCTTGTCTGTCTCCGGTACCGGTCGCTGTCTGCCGCGTATCTGTTGCTACAACTCGGGTAATTTGCGGAACTCTGGAATCCGAGGAATCGTCTTGTTCTAACCGGAAATTTTTCTCTAGCATTGCTATCCACTCTTTATTTGAATACCTCCAAGGCGTCAATTACGACAGTGAGCTTGATTTTTAATCCTGTTTGCGCGAAAGATATCGCTGTGAATTTGTTATTTAACTCGATCGGTTAATTTACATATAGGCCCTGTAATGTAGTGCTTTAATTGTCATTAATATTGTTGAGTTGCCGAAAAATTTCTTCGGCGTATCGGATGTTTGTTCATTTTATTTTTGAATTATTAGCATTGCTAAGGACAATGGGAAGAAAATTTAGAAATATTTTGTGATTGAGATATTGGAAGTAGCATGTGGTATATATACTGCAATTGTTGATTGTAACTTCGAGGAAACCTGACGTTCAGTCTGTCACTGAACTTTGAACAAGAAAATTTTACGGAAGCAGATGACGCTAGATATACATAGTTCGGTAGTGTACAAAGTTAGAAGTGAATGGAATTGAAGATTTCCTTGCGGCACGTACATATACTGCAGTGCGTGTTACTCCATTCAACGTTAAGCTGCTCAATAGCTGTGAGTTTTCAGAAAGTCCTATACGATATTAATAAAATGTAAAATTTATTTTCATTTATTTATAAAATTTCGTTATCACCTTAAATAGCTTTGTAACTTCATAAATGAAATATTTATTCGTGCACGACTATCAAAAATGATTCCACCAATGATATTCAACGATGTATAATGAATGATTTACCGAATATTTAGCTTATACATAGTAGACCTATGCACTTCGCAGCTTCCCAATGAAATTGTTCGCTATGAGCAATATATCGTATCAATCAGATGTTAAAATCAATTGAACCAATTTTATTAAACCACAGTGGCAATGATCTAACCATTTCAGATTCTGTTGATAAGAAATATTATCATTACTGCGAGACGTGGCGTTCCAGCGCGATATTATTTACGGGTCTGTCCGCTTGTTAGCTCTGTCGAGTACATAGTTCGTTCAATCACTCCCGCCTGAACGTGGAGCAGATGTAAACGGGTCTGGAATAGAGCGATGATCTAAGGAACATCGATATCACCAGGGACGACTTCCGGGACATGGATAGAGATAGAATTCATGAGCTGTAGGCGTTGGTGGTACGCATAACTCCGCGAGGGCCTTTTGTCGGATAATCCCAGAACGTGGTCAGTGTAATCGCGAACGAAGAGAGTCGAAGCGATGATCTTATCAGTCTCGTGTTGCACAACGCATTGCGATTAACCGTGGAGCATGATTTGCTGGACAATTCAAGGAATTTCGGTGTTTCTAATAGCAAATCGCCCCTGTGACTCCGCCAATTGACCACTCAAACGATTCGCGTTGCGAATGATGCACGCCCTGTGATTCAGCTAGTGGCGTAATTATACGAGACGAAGAATTGTACAGGAAAAATGTGTATTACATTTATTATTTGTACGAAAAATACGAGTCTGCGTCGATAAATAATAAATCTATACATGGCGCATCGAAGGGGTGAAGGTTTCATTATAGATGCGATATGGAGGAACATATTTAATTAATTAATCAGTTACACTCGTATACGGAGTTCGAGTAAAAGAGTGTGTACACAATATTTTACCGACCGAAGTTGTTTGATATACGAATGAGAAGGTAGAGATTTCTTTTTACGTGTGTAAAATATTATGAATGCTATTTAAATATTGAAGTGAAACAGCTTTTGTAGATATCTACGCTCTACGCTTCTGTGTTTCTCACGTCTGCAGTATTTCTTGGTTTATTTGCTTCTTTATTCGGGCGTCACTTTAATTGTTTCCCCTTTGGAAATTTCAGGAGCCATAAAATTAAAACCGGCCGTTGTCGCTTTGCCTTGCCTCCTCCGTTTTTTCATTAAGTTAAACCATTCTTAAAGGAGATGAAAAGCCTCTCTCCTCCCAGAAACAGCCTCGAAGCACCCGAATTAGAATCTCCCCTATCCAAACGGGGAAAGGGGTTGAAGCGGTTCTGCGGTTAAAAATTTTTCTAAACACCCCCGTTGAAAACGGAACGGTTATATCCAGTTTCGTCAGAGAGTTTTAAAATATACCGCTGCCGCGGCTCGGCAGCTCATCTCATCAAGATATCAAGTCAAAGGGGATCTTCATCTCTACGTTTGAGACGACCCAACCTGGGGTTGAATTCTGTCGACCATCTCGCCTCTAAGTCTAGCCCAATATTCAAAGTGTACTTTGCAGCGACAGTTCCAAGCCGGTTATTCGAGACTTCCACGCTAAAAGCAGTCTCTTTTCTCATCTGCCTCCTTTATATTCCCGACTTCTCTTCCGCTGGCCATCGGTACTCCGCGATCTCTCCACGCCTTTCGGTAAAATAATGGCCGGAAGTGGTCTGCGACCAGCTGTTCTCCCTTCCCGATTTTGTTACACTCGCCTTAGACGTCCGAGTTGTGTTCTTGTAATTGCGCTGTTTTGCTTGCAAATCGCTTCGAGTAGTTACTGAGTATAGGAGATACCGAAGACGACGAGGATTGTCAGAAGGACAATTTATTCCTAAGGTTATTGGTTAAATAAAGATTCATTTTCATTCCTCGTTCGAATTGTATCACGATCGTTGAATATTCAGCTATCAATTTTATGGACGTGTAAAAGATCATCCTCCAATTAATTATTTAAAAGCGCGAGGTTCGTCGCGAGATGGAAACTATCGAGACATTTGTATAGAAACGAAACAGACGATGCATACCAGTGAAGCTCGAGCACAATGAAAACGTGTACAGCCCAATTATTTCGGTACAACTTCGACGAAAGACTAAATTGCAACCTGTCGGCCAAATTAGTACTAACGAAACTATGAAAGCAGTAAAGTGGGAAAAGTGCAAAAGATATATTTGCACGAAGTTGCAAGCAGCGGATAGAAGAATGTTTCTTTTAGAAGTGGAAGGAAAGTTTGTCCGAGAGGTAGTTGAGTTCAATTTTCTCGTTACATAAGTCTTCCCGGGTCTCCTAATTCCTTTCCTGCCTGCTAGATCGCGCCGAGCAAATGTCTGCGGCAAAGTCTGATAAGGTTCAGCCGTACGATAAAGTCGATCTTCATGGGTGAACACGTGTAAAGCGATATCAGCTGGTATGGCCACCAACCGCCGTCGGCGCACCGCAAGTCGCACGCCATCAGTACCATGACAAACCACTTGCTCTGACGTTCGTTCATGCGGGATTGCCGTTGCCTTCCGCATATTAATCGCCGAAAATCCGAATGATCCTTGAGCAGCAATGATCGGCAAGATAATAGTTGTCGAAGGGCGAGTGGAAGCGAATAAAGCCAGGATTGGATCCGTGCAGGATCGAATTCGATGCGAAGGTTGAAAGTATTAGTTTTGCTATTCGCAGAGGTATTCGAACGCATTTCGCGTTCATATAGCAACAATATCGTGTATCCCTTCTCTCTCTGAGGATCAGATTCTCCGTGGTATACGAAATTATTATCTGCATGTAGCCGTCAGCGACGCAATGGAATAGAACCCTCCAAATGACTCAGTTCCGTTGTAGACGCTATGGCAAATATTTGTGGTGTTCGCGCGTGAAGAGCCATGGCTAATTTATGCACTCACGAAGCGCAACACCTTTCCTATCGTTGCATCCAGGTACACCCGATGAACGCTTAAGACGTTGTTGAAAGCCAGACAACGGAAGCCGAATAACTTTGTCGGGTCACTCAGCTGAAATACGTACATTTCGGCAACAGGTTCTTGCGATAACGTGATGCACGATAGACATGAAGGGCCAAATCGACTTGACGAATTTCTGACATTAATTAACTGCTACTGACAGTCAATCGGATAGGAAAATAATAGTTATGAAAAGCGTCGGAGTACTTACGGAATTTGGTATCGGAGTATCGTTCTGTATAATAGGTTTAATCTGTTATGAGTTGAATGTGCAGCAGAGAAGCAGATATTCAATAATTTCGTACCTAAAATAAAAGAAAAGGGAACATCCTGCTGCCTAATATAAATGATTGTTCTTTATTCAGTATAAAAAATAATAAACTTCCAATCGTACAAGGTTCAAGATGCTGGAAACCGTTTGAAAATATTTTCCATCGAAATTTTCGATAAATGTTTAAATTTTCTATTCCCAATGGACAAATATTCGTGTTACGATCTTTATTCTCAGAGCAATTCGGATGGATATGTAAAGTTGTACGTAGAAATAAAGTTATGCCAGCGGGTGAAATGAAAATATGTTTCGAAACGGGTAGCACTGAGAGGTTTCATTCTTACTTCCATGTACATACGTATCCGTTTATCGAAACTCTTTCCAAGAATTTCACTATACTTGGGCGAACAGAAATCAGCGTATTTTCGTTCCCTTACATCCTGCATAATATTTACACGAAACTCCTGTTCTGATAGTTTTACGATTTCCTGTTTTGATATCGTACTTTTATTACTACCCGCTGCAATTGATTTCGCCTCTGTAGACCAAATAAAGATGAAACGCTTTCTGTTGAAACAGTGTGCTGTGCAAAATACGATAATTCTATAAAAAAAAAAAATAGCGCCCTTAGATATCCAGTTATTAACCTTTCTCTATGAAATCCTTTCACACAGCATTAACTATCCGATGTTTTCGTTTCATCGCTACTTTTCGTCAGCCTTCTATTCCTCGGTATACATGCCTGTCGTCCAATAGACATCGAAACTAACCACCCACGTGAATAATTTTTTAACCTCCGTCTGCGTCCAGCCCTAAAATTATCCGCACCGCTAAACACCACGTCCCAATTTCACCAGCAAAAACGTCGCCTCGAGTTTTATTCACGAATAACGCCTGCTACCCCGCTCCGTTATTACCATTCGGACACATGTCTAAATTCGGTCGCGCGACCTTTCGATCAGCAACTCGTGGGCGACAAATAGTCACGAGTGGAAAGGTCACGAGAGGCCGGGTTCAATTCACGGTTGTGCTTCCGGAGAGCCGGGAGTCCTCTTGGTCGAGCCATTCGGTCAGCTCCCAGAATGGATCTCGGCCACTCGGTCGGGTCAGGCCCTTTGAACCGACCCGATGGCGTGCCTAACACACCTGTGCTACTCTGATCGAGAAAAAAATCGAATGAAAAATGGATAAAAGAAAATAGAGAACAATTGGCCATAGCATAGACACTGGTACAGTATCGACCGCGTGATGCGGTGTACATTTCAATGGGTTCGGTTCTCGCGCGATCGAAGCCTTTCCGCATTTCCTCGACACATTATACGGTGAAAGCGTTAATGAGATTTCATTTTTCAACGTGCGCCGTATCAATGGCATTCGGCTTATCGGCTGGATTCACGATCGATTCGGTACCATTTCGATTCGCGCTTTGGGTAGACGCGGGATTAGTATCGCGTGTCGAACGTGTTTCTGGTCGATCCATTGGCGTCGTCGCCTGTTATATATCATCGTCGTTGCTGCCTAAAATAAATCGCCACGAAGCTTCGGTGCATTATAGCGTATTGTTTTGGTTCGGATGGCGATTCGTTAATTTTAGATTTGGCAAATGCAGGCGATCTTGAGGAACTAGAATTTTTGGTAAACCGACTTGTAAAGAGTTTGCAAAGGTGTGTTGCCTTCCATTCGGAGCTGCAGACTTGCATTGGAGAAATTACAAGCTGTATTTTCTGATACTGTGCCGTCACGGATAACGTGTCGTACTTAATTTGTCCGCGGCTGTCGCGATTTTACTACCGTCAAGTACCGTTACGAAGTTGCAGTTTTTCAATTTCTTTTCATGGTTTTTCGTACTTTTAAGCACTGTAACGCGTTATCCGCGCCGGCAGTTGTTATACTTGCGGCCCGAGTAAACATTTCTGTTCATCGATTGCGACTTGTAATCGAGGGGGATACGTCGTGGTGTGCTATGAAATTTATTTCGGGGTTGAATGCGACGTAATCGGTTGGTTGATCGTTGTTCCGTTTTGGCGCGATTTGTCGTGTTTTGTACCAGCATGAACGGGGATATTAAATTTTCAACGACGACGTTTGTCCGTGGCCGGTGCAACGAAATAAAAGTACTTAATTGTTCAATGAGAATTGTTTCCTATCGTGCTGGAAGGAACTTGAATTAATCTAATATTTTAATCAGATGCCTTTTGCAAATTGTTTCATCATTTCGGAGGTATTGACTTTTCGGTTAGCAGTGCGCGGTGGACTGCTTTTATATCGCGGTGGGCATACAATGTCGCGTAATAAAAATCAATTGGGTTCGAAGACTAATGCCAGTACAAAAGTATAATCGGCCAGGTAAAGGCACCGATGCTTAAAAGGAGATTCGGATATCACAATGCGTAGAATCGCACTCTTATTAAATGCCAAGCAATCGTGCTATCGATGTGTATCAATTAAAACCAGCCGAAGCGATATTTCAATTATTAACAGATCTCCAGTTATTCCGCGAATCGGCTCCTGTCCATAAAAATTGCTTCATTCGAAGCACCTATTGATACGCTGTTTGCCGAAGCGAAACAATTGCCAACTTGTTAATACACATTTTGTGGCGCGATTCTTTCGTGTCGAAAAAAAAAAGGGAAGAGCGAGGGGAAATAAGTCAGTCGTCCGTGGACACAATACGCTTCATAAAAAGCAGATAATTATACACATTCAAAAAAAGTTGCCCGAATCAGCCGATATATCGATTCAACGGAAAGGTTCTGTGAAAATGTCGACGGGTGAGGGTGGAAAGCCGGTGAAAGAAATTACGAACTATTATCGTCGGAGGTTCATTGAGAAAAATTGGTTTGTATTGGGAATTGCAGAAGGGGATCCGTATCGTGGCTCGTTAGAAGCTCCGCATTCAGGGCCGAGTTTACGGCGCATCGAGGTTTACGAACTCTTGACGCCGGGGTTTCAGACGGGAACTTTGCAGTTCCCCGACGCTGTATTGGTGCATCGGCACACGAACACCACGTTCTTTCGTCTGTGAACCTGGATAGGCACTGATTCATACGGTGCCGATACAAATTTGCCGAGCTTTTGTCTTCTATGTTGTTTGAAACGGGGATACTTTAAAGGTGAATGGGCTCGAGGATAACGCCGAGGCGCCGGGAAATATTCCTTCCTATGCATACCATGGGCAGAGGGTGGGAGTTTAAATTGAATTAGACAAAATAATATTATTTTCACCGTTGCACTTTCGTCGTGTTTCTCGTTTTAATGCTCCGATGTTTTCGTCCTCTTCGCAGGCGAGTTTGTAGAGCGGCGGTGTTCAATTAACCCCTCGGGCGACGCCGTTTCATTTACAGAGAGAGAGAAACGTAATAAGAGAGTTGGACGCCGGTTTAAAAATTATGATTGGTGCTTGTTATCCCGCTGAAAGTTGGTTTTTTCCCTTGTTATGAGCGACGCGAATTTGTTCGTACATGTCAAAGCTAGACATCCTTCGAAAATTTATGCGTACGATCAACCCTTTTTAACCCAAAACCCAAAAATACCCTGAATCCCGGGGGGAGAAATTCACCGCCTACCGGAACCGATGTTAGGCGAAACGCTTGTGGATACCAAACATGAAGAACCACGAAGATGCCAAAGCGGGACCACCGAAAATCACACCTGCCATTCAAACCTGCCGCCCGAAAAAATAGTTGAAGGTAATCGGTCGGCAGGCCAGCCAACCGCGAGATCAAGCGTGAAAGCGGGCATCAGCTGAAAATTTCGGTGTCTCGGCTACCCGGTGACGTTGGCTGCGGCCGCCACAGTCAAGACCCCGGAGGTGAGAGGGCGAACGCGGGCCAGCAAAGCTGCGTAACACATCGTACACGGTGCATGGCAGAGAGACGGCGGATCGAAGGATCCTCGTGGAAAGGCATCGGCGGCTCCGAAAGCTCGTTGGCTGTCGTAGGAAGCGCAGACCGAGCATACCAGCTTGTCTGGCCGCCTGGCTGGCTGGCCAGCCGGTCGATCAATATTGCCATAGCTACGATGTGCAACGTGGAGGAGAAAGAAGAGGAGGCGGAGTAGGTGGCGGCTGGCTGGCTGGCTGGCTGGCTAGAGAGAACGATGGAGGGGTGGTTGCTCATATTCCGGTTACACGGGAGAGGGTTGAGAACCAGGTCTGATTCCAGAGCGACAGAACAGTCGAGGAGGAAGAGGCGGCGGCGGTGGAGGTGGACGGCGATGGTAGTATGTAGTAGTAGTGGAGGGTGAGCAGGGGCAGATGCACGGAGGTTACAACGTAGTAGTAGAAATACGTACTGCTACGTCACGAGACCTACACCTTGCCCCACCAAACCGACCATCCACCCAACCACCGTCGACCCGTTCTACTCGAACGATTCATGACGACGGAGAAACTGCTGCTCCTTGTTCACCGCTCGTCGCTCGCGTCGCCGGTTCCACTGGAAAGAAACGCTGACACGACCTGGCCTTTCTTCCGTCTCCGCCTAGCCGCGGAAACTCGATCGCGGAGGACACGCTTACGAGTAATTTCGACGCTGTTCAAACATCGGTGACGCGCGACTCTTGATCGTACGAGTATAGATCGCGGTCCTCGCGACGCTACGTGACGCAGCGATCTTTGCGAATCAGATTTATGCTTGTCCCCGCCGCGAGGGAACTTGTTACCGTTGCGGTACCCCGAGGCACGCGAGGGTCAGCTACTGTCGGGGGTTGATGTTTTTATTTTCCGTATTTTCGTCCGCCTTAATGAGAATTTTGTGGCGGATCAGTGTTTAATTGGACATCAGTAGTACGCATTTGGTACGCTGGGAGTACTTTTTTCTCGCGAAGACTCGTTTGTAGTTGAAAAACCTGTCCTGCTGTCAATTTGCTATCCTTGTTTATAATGTTAAAAAATAAATGTAGTTACAATTAATCCCTACGTATTTCACGTGAAACGTTTCCGCGTGTGCAGCTTGTAGGCAGATTTTTGGAATAATTTGTTACAGGGGGGAAGGAGAGCCGTAAAGTTTATTGATGCAGACATATGTATACCGCTAGAAATTTTTGTACGGGGATTGAATTAGAAGGGAGTTTAAAAAGAAAGCATAAGAATATTGCAATGCTGATAGAGAACGATGTCGAAGATATATATCTTTCAAGCCAATAAATGTATGTAATTGTCGTTCCTTCAAATAGTAGTAAGCGGCTGTTTGGATTTAGAAGATTCTTCAGAGCGATCTGACGTTGACATCTCGGTCATGATGTCCCCAGTCCTTGAATATAAATGCTTTACGTCACGTTTTATTATTGATTTTATACTCGATAACTCAGTGGTTTTTGTACAGCAACTTCCGCGTGGAGCTGTTTACTGAAAACATACAATTTGTTCAACACTTTTTAGCGTGACGGACTCAGATCTGTATTATTCAACTTCCTCGTAGTATCATTCCCATTTACATATGTAGAAAATTAAATTAAATATTTATTCGACAGTCTGATTGGTTGAAGAAATTATTATGAACTTTTAATTGCCTTACTCAAGGAATCTAGATCTAATTGATATGGCCGCCAACTCATTACAGACAATTGTTCTAGAATGTAGCAAACGTATAATGTACTCGTTTTAATAAATAACAACGAACTTCGAGGTGCTTATTAACGGAACTAAGGGCAAAAAATTGCACGTGCTTTTTCCTTGCATAATTTCACTGCACTGTAATACTTTACGCTTAACTCGCATAACGCATCGATACGTTCAGAAGTTCGCAGAGCTGCCCTTCGTGAAATATTATTTGTCCTATCGTTTCGGGGGTCGGTTGTAAATGGATTTCACATCGGATTTATAACTTTCTGGGGGTAAGAAAGCCAGAGTGACCGCGGTTATCAAATTGCGAACGGGCGCACCGATTCGTCAGCACGATAGTATTTGGCTACTTTGCTTTGCGGCGAATAAAGTCCGCGACGAAGTCTCTGCGGCGTAACTGTAGAAAATCACCTGTACATCTACCTCCTTGTACACACAATCTACATCGTCGCCACAATGTCTTTTCGGTTTACTTGCGCGTACACACATACATAATGTATGCGACACTTTTTACGGTTCAGAGCATCCGATAAGTGCTCGCAACATTGTCAGCAAGTTTTTATCAAATTATCCCGGCGGATCAGCAATGTTGATTACCGCATTGCTATTCGCGTGGATAGAGGCTGAACGACGCCAACAAGGAGGGCAGTCTTCGATGGTAGTCGTGCTCGTGACTGATATCCATATTGCAACAATTTAAAAGGGGGGAGAGACCTTAGTTGCACGCGCGTTGGCGTGCAAGAAATGCCCCTCTTCCGTTCCTCGAACTCGTACTGCAGATATACGTTCGAGATTGCTACATTGTCTGTTATTCAGAGGTGGAAAAAATGAAACGCCGGCCAGCAAGGTTGTTTAGTGCAGGCAAAAGGGAAGGGTTAAATGAAACGAGGAATTATTTACCCGGCCTGTTTCTATAGCTAGACGCAGTAAGACGATAATAGAACGAATTGTTGGAAGGGGTTTAACTATGTAGAGAGTTAGCCGCGTAGTACATTTCGCCAGGAACTTCGCTAAAGAACGGTACTGAAAGTATTTATGATTTAAGTGCGATCTTGTTCTTTGATTCATGCAACCCTCGTGAATTTAATCCATATACTCCATTACGTTAAATTAGTTTCGTCCATTAAGCGAACGCGTGGAGATAACAGTTGATTGGTTGTAGAATTTTAATTGCTACTTTTGATTATTTTTCACTTACCGAATTAGAATCGGGAACAACTTTTACCTTGGATACGTTTTCTATATTTCCGTTTGAATTTGTTAAAATCTATTCTCGTTCGCTTCATCTTTTATTCTCTTCGACGATAATAACCGTGGCAAATGGAAGGAGGAATAAATCGGGTTGATTTTGGCAACTATCGTATCACA
Organism: Nomada fucata; assembly: GCA_948146005.1. Taxonomy (NCBI): domain Eukaryota; kingdom Metazoa; phylum Arthropoda; class Insecta; order Hymenoptera; family Apidae; genus Nomada; species Nomada fucata. The sequence continues at coordinate 16,555,123 of OX411275.1, forward strand.
AATCTACGCTTTCTTGGTGAGCAGAACTGGCAGCGATATCATGTATTATCAGAAATCATCTTTGGCATTTTCTTTCAAACTGAATGACGCTAACAATAATTATGCGCGAAAAGAAAATATGAAATGCCAGAACGACGAACGGGTTGAATACGAACATTTGTGGCGAGATCTAGTAAAAAAAGTATTGGGTAGGAAACACCTGCCTCGAACCCCAAAACACAAACCACAAAACTCGAACCGCCTCGTCGAGCCCAGCAGGGCAGTGCGAGGCCAATTTGCAACTGGTGCACGTATACAGCATATCATACATTGTTGCTCAATGCGGAAGTGGAGTGAGATAGCGTCGGTAGAACGAGCCCCAATTTCTCGAACCTCGGGGTTCGCTTTTGTCAGCGCCGATAGGTTGCAACAGAAAAGAAGGATAGAGCGAGTGTCGAGTAGCAGTCGAGAAATTTAAATGCCAGCGTATCGGTGCGATTACATAAATACAAAGCGATGTTACGCTTGTTACGCCAAAAACGATGGTTTATTATTTCATTATTATTTTCAGCTTTTCTTGCATGAGATTGCGTTGAACCGCATTGTTGAGATTTTTCCAATTAAAATGAGTACCAACACGATGATGTACATGTAAGTTGGATCGTATTTCTTCACTTAACTCGTAGCCCTCTTACCTTTTTTACTTCAAGGATTCTTCAACGGCGAAACGCATCGGGCCTGCCGACCGGCGCAATCAATCGACAGTTGCAATTCTACAATTGCACTGGAATTCTGGACGCGTTATGTTTTATATGTTCGACGTTTGTTCGCAAAAGTAGATAACGCGGATGCGTCTGCGTAATAAGTTCAAGTTGGACTCGCGGCTCGTTCTAGGCATTCGACTAGAATTATGCTGTGTCGTCGTGGCTGCAACAGAAGACTTCAACTTCCTTTGTTCCACGGCTGACTGGCCTGCGAAAGCAGCCACGCAACATTGTACAAGCTCCAAGGAAGCACGTAGGTCGAGTCGATGAGCGAGAGATCGATTGCTTATGTAGCAATGTGCAACTCGCGAACGCGAACCTCTTGCGACCGATCGATTCTCCTCGCCTTCCAACCCACGCGAAAACTGCGATTTATCTATGGCCATGCTTTCTATGCCTTCAAACAGCACGTTTGTCGGCTTCATTCATTATTTTTTCATTTTTAAACAAATGTCACGACACGTTTCCTCGGCGAACATTTGTATGCGTATATGAGTAAAATATTGGGAAGAATGAATGTCTTCTCCATTTTTATTTTACAGTTCTCAGTTACTTATTATTGTACCAGAGGAGAGGTAGATAGATTACGTTTTCCTCCCGATTGTTACTTATAGAAGTTTCTTTTTGTTGTGCTATCTTTCAATGGAAAAGTATTGATTGCAACTAAAATAACGGGTATCGAATATGTATGGACATACATACATTATAGCACTGTAATGCTAACTCAAGTTTGATATGTTCGTAAATTTAGTTCTTCATTTGTGGAAATCGAATATTCAAATTCTTATGGATTCGTAGCTTAGATGGGTAGCAATCTTTATGCTTCGATTTTATCATGTTTGATAAGTACTTTGAGTACTTAGAAAATTTAATAACGAACGGGCACACATCTGAACGTACTCTCTCGTACCTACCTACTGAAAATGATCAATCTGATAGCGCGTGTGCTCGTAAACTTTCTCTACACCAATGACGAGTGGAATAGTGCAGGCGGGAATCGGGAGGTTCCGCTTACGTTTGAATAGATTTCAGAAATGCATTGTAAAGTTTCGAGTACAAGGAGATATGTACATGTGAGGTAGTTTCAAGAGCACGGCGCAATCGAGCGAACGAATTTAGTCAGTTTCGAGAGTCACAGAATTTAATCAGTTCTCTGTCCTCTATTTCTGCACGATCAGAGCATTACTAATTGCCTCCTTCCTCAGGGTGTACTAAAAATGGGAACTTTAGGATTAGATTTGCCTCAGCCTCGCGGCGCAAAAGGACAACGCTGAGAATCTAATAGAGCAACATTGCTCCTCTCCCAAATTTTGTTCACCGATATTTATCACAAATAGAATATCCCACTTGTGTACCAACATACGTAAACTTCCCTTCCGTTTTAACCCACGACACGAATACAAAATATCGAATTGAGAAACAGTTTGGAGGCGAACAAAGTACCAGAAAAGTCTTAATCCCCGAGAAATTTACTTCTCCAAGAAATACACAGCTCGCCACCGAATCTTCGAACCGACACGAATCTTCATTGGAACCTATCAAATCGATCAAAATAATTCTGCAAATTTCGCTCCACATGCATGCGTACGTTATGTCACAATCCCACCGGTGCGACTCGTATTAAAAGGAACAAAGAAACGCCGAAGAGGAACAGGCGAAGGAAAAGAAAAGGAGTAGAAAAGAAGGGGCAACTTGTGACGGCCCAGCTAATTCGAGGCTGGTTACCCTACCAGAAACAACGTGCCCCGACGTAGTACATACATATCGTATACGCGCGGTTCTGTGTACACGATGCACACGTTTCAGGTGTACTCGTGCGTGGTCCTCGCTTGTAAGGCGAGTACCGCCGTAGAGCACAGAGGCACATCAGTGTACGTGTGTAAGTAACACGGCTGTTGTACGTGTTATATGCAGTCAACGGCGACGTCGACGTTCGTACTTCTCGTCGACGATGCACGAGGGTCGCCGATTTCTTACCGTGTGCACGCAATTCAACTTGAATCGGCTTCACTCGATACGCGAGGCGACCACTTTCTCGTTAATGAAAACTATACCACGTGTACGTTTGTCGCGCGTGTGCGTGCGCGCGCGTGTGTTCACGCGGTGTACGTGTACACTAGCTCATAGCCCGAGCACGACGATTCTGTCTGACATTTTAATTGGATCGGCGTCTTTTTAATTGGACGTGGTATTAATGCCGAATCGTTGCTTACCTGTGCCGACCTTCGATTCGACTAAGTGCTTGAAACGTTGCCGCGGGTACTTATTTGGGAATTAATGAGCGATTAAGGGAGAGCGCGTGGATCGGAGGGAGAGGAGAGCATTGTTTATGAAGAAGTTAATGTTAGGTAAAGGTATTCGGGTGTTGACTCTCGGAATTATTTATTTGGGACGTTAAATTTTCGTTTTCTTTTTCGAAAAATATAAATACTATTATTTGCTGGGTCTATAGAATTCGTGTCTCAGACGTTGACCGTGGAATGGTGAAATTGACTTCGTTACGTATCTTTCTTTTTGCGTTTGACGAAATCCGTCGAGCTATTTGTACGTTCATCGTTCAACGGTGTCTATCCCTCTACGCGTAATATCTGTGTTATAAATCGTTGCACGAGGAATGTTTCTGCTTGCGAATATCTTTTCCGGTCAATGAATTCGCGGATGATAAAAAAATGATATTCCCTTTAGCGAAATAAGGAAATGATTTGGCGCCGGTTGATGGAAATGTTTCAATATTTAATAGAATGCAAAGAAGTGAATGGAATTGATTGTAACGTCGGGATTGATATATTCTCAAACGGGTAAGATTCGTATCTCAGTGATTACATGTTCTCAGAAAATCGTTTCTCTCGGAGAAGCTGGTAACAAAAGGAAGAAGAGCTTGTCCCGATCTGGTCATCCTTGATACTGTTAAAAAAAATCGATCGATAATCATAACGCAGCGCCGAGCTGAAGGTTGGAAACGTAATTTGTAATACATATAAGTCATGCCCGTACGAGAATCTTCCGCAAAAGAAATTCTAGAACATCAAGGTGTTTAACAATCTAGTGTGTGTGTGTGTGCAGTACGTTGGAAATTATTGACTCCATTATAATTCGAATTTTTTCTGACTCGCAGCAGCGCATCATGCAAATTGCGACTCGCTAACACGTAAACGCAGCGTTACGCATGAAAATCGCTCGGTGACGAATTGAAATTGAAATATTATTCATTCGATTCCTCGAACCCAGGGACTATAAATATGTGCAATCAATTCGCCCGCAAACTAAAATATAATACAAAGTCGAGTTAGTTCTGAATCGCAAAATCGCTGTAGTTCAAGGAGGTAACAAAGATTCGATCACAATAATAACATGCCACGGAGAATAATTCCTAGCCCCCCCCCCCTCCCCCCTGTCATCAGTTAATTGCTCCTCCAACTATTTCGAGGTGCCAACGAATTTTCGAGTCAGATTAGCGTAGAAGAGGCTGGAAGTTCGTTGAAATAAGTCAGGAAACGAGGAACGTGGCAAAGCGTAAGGAGAAAAAGACAGAAGGCGAAATAGTAAGCGGACGATCAAGGGGAGTGCAGACTACCGGATGTGACGTACTCGGCCGTCTAAACATAGATACGCGCCACGCAACTCTGCCTCCTCTTTATCGTAGCCGTAACGCCTGCTTGCTCTGCTCGACTCTGTTGGCGTCGCGTCGGGTCGCGTCGGTCCCTCCACTCCGGGGCCCGTACTCAAGGCTACTACTGTCATCGGGAAGCCAGGGCCGTGAAAAAAGACGTCAGCCTTGGTAGCAATGAGTAGCGAAATCCGTTGGAAAAAAAAATACTTTGCGCGACTGGGATCTTTCTTTAAGTCTTTATAAGGGGATATGTTTATTTATTGCTTAAGAGTTTGCATTTACTGGTGGGAGGAATGTTGGGACCACCCGGTATTGCCAGCTACGTATACGGAAATTCGAAGTGTAAGGTTTCCTGCAGTGTCGAACATTGCCTATTACCTGTAATAATCTTGCAGTTGGAATTCAGCGCAGAAAATGTCGGAGTTGCTGTTACAAAAAGATGCAAATGTTAGTCTCGATACAAGACTCTGGATCTCGAAAGTCAATTTCAATTTCAGTTAGAATGTAAGGAAATGAATTGTAATCTAATAATAATAAGCGAAAGGTGATTGTTTCCCGAGAAGTTTGCATTTTACGCTGACTGGAATTCATTTAAACGTCAGAGCCGTGAGATTCAATGGTCGCGGCTTGCTCTAGGAATGATACGTGAGAAATATTTCGTGCGTAGTATACCACCTGTTTTACTCGATCAATAGTGATATTACAGTTCATTGTCAGTCTTTAAACTCCGACAAGCCATTCGGGTTTACTGCACGTCCAAGCCCGATAACGCGATGCTCGCTCGTAAATACTAACGTTCCAATAAAACGGTTGAAACAATTAATAAATCAGCATTAACCATAATGAATATTCCTACCATTCATTTCGTTCGAGGCTGTCCACAGACAAACTTCAATTCTAAGAAAGACTAACGAAGTTACAACATAACGACTAACAACTGTTCCAAACGGAAACGTACAAGTGTCTCCGGATTTCTTTGCAAAAGGTTCAGTTTCGGAGTGTCTTAAAATAAAATGAACTAAAATTGTCCAACATCCCGCCAACGCTATCTCTCTCTCTCTCTGTATTGCGCAATCGTAAACCATTAAACTTTATTGAAAGAAGCAAGCAATAAAGACGAAATGAGGCCCATCAGTGCAAAACGTTACAAGAACGCAAACTGTACATCTCCATCCAAGCACGAACGTAAACGTCACGTTCGTTAAGCGATCTATGAAAAGCTAACGCTCTTCGATACCCCCTAATGGCCATTACATGCTTCCACTACTCTCGTGGAACTCGTGTAGCGGTAGGTTAGGGTTCAGAGGCGTTCGAGGTTCGTCATTGTGTCTATGACGAAGAGGATTACGCGCACGTTACGGGTGGCTCATCGAAAAAAAATGCGCGCGCCTGTAAAGACGAAGCAGCGATGCAGAAGCGCGCCGGCTTTGTTAGATAAAGTCCCGGCACGAACGTAACTTCTGATTCATTCACAGAACGGGTTATGTAACGCTGCTGTTGCTACAATGGATTACGCCTGCGAGTATGTTATCGGCCTGCACGTTGGCAATCGTAAATCAACGTTGCACCGTTGCGTTGTCTCGGTTTCTTTTAATCCGTTGCTCCGGCAATTGGCCTGTGTTCGCGTTCCTTTAACTGTAATGTCGAAAAGAAAGGCAGACAGCCCGGTGGGTATGTCACCGCTTGCGTTATCGCGACGCTTTCTTTTTGCACGCGTCGTTATCTTCTGGAAACGTGCCGCGCCGAACCGTTATTTATGGCCCGCGGGCTGACTTAATTATTGAGTACGCGCGACGCCCGATCAGTTCCGTGCGCGAATTTTATCGGGGTAGTTTTGCTCGCAGAAGGGTTTCGAACGAATTCGTGACATTTGTCGAGGGGTGGTCGACGCGAAGAGTAAGATTTTGATATATTAGCCGAACAGTTTGCCCCGGGTTTGTGAAAAGTTAGGATTTGTTCTCACATATTTTTCACCGTAGGCGTAGAATGCTTATTTTGCGGTTTATAGATTATTTTTTTTTTTTGTTGCGTCACGTATGGATTTGGAAGTGACACTTGTTTATTATCTTCCTTTGTTATGGAAATATCGATACGAATATATAAATTTGATGATAATTGATGAATTGAAAGAAAGAAACTGGCACGAAGACAGCGATTGATCGTGAGAAGCGCTTTCTGATAACGCAATCAATGCGTAATAGTAATATGTAATGTCATTGCAAATCGATTACCTATCGGCGGCTTTAATTATTTGTTTCGAGTCTATTTGCAGGAGCGTTAAGTAATAGTAAAAGATTTGTAGCGATGTCAAGGAATTGTATCTTATCTTATTGTATTGTTTGATATGTCAATCAGTCAATCACGCGAGATATTAATGTTGCATTGCCTGCCAATAGTATGTCATTCTGGACATTTGTGTGTCAATGTAATAATAACTTAAGGCTGCAGCATATCCCGATATCGATATTCCTATCATTCTTAAAATCTTCCTCGATTGTGAAGCATACAGCTGCATTTCTACGTTTTCAGACATTCCATAACTCTCAAATATAGGACTGGAGAGATTACTCTGTCCTTTGAAATATTCATATTACGTTTGAAAGTTATAAAATGGGGAATCGATACATGCCGCAATATCCTTCATCCACAATACATATCGGTTTAGTATTGTTTGATTATATTGTACGAGATGTTCAAGCAGTTATAATGAAATGCAATATATTTCATATATTCAATTATGTTGTAATTACTTTTGATAAAATTTAATATGAATGTATATACGGGGTGGCCCCTAGCTCGCGCCGTATCCGGAAATGGGGGTAGCCGAGGTGATCAATTTTTGAACAATTTTTCCCTTGACTAAAATACTGTTTGAAGCTTCGTTTTTCAATTATTAACGAAAAAGCACTGGCCAATGAGAGCGCCCGTATAGCGGCGGCGATCGTTCTGTCGGGTGCATCGAGGGGCACGGTACGTCAGCTATATGGGCGCTCTGATTGGCCAGTGTTTTTTCGTTAATAACTCAAAAACGAAGCTTCAAACAATGTTTTGGTCAAGGAGAACGTTGTTCAGAAGCACCTCAGGGTGCGAGTTACGAGCCACACTGTATACAATATTTAAATAACTTTCAATAATTATACCTACGATTTGTATGTTAATTATTAAATTCATACAGTTCGCTTTTCCTCCACGACGCTTGAAGTAAATTGATGTCATACTTCCAGGAAAACAATAAAACATGAAACTATGTAAGGAATGCTGATTTGGAAGTTTGTCGTCGTAAATAAGCGTCACTTGCTTTACGTTCCTCGCAAGAAACGCACGTCCGCCGTCGAGTCGGCCTAAGTTAATCTATGACGCAATAAAGCACACCGTGTTTATTAATATCAATTATAAAGACGATAATTAACGCTTGAAATCCTTCCGCATTTATCGTCAAACCCGATGTGACTGACGGAACCTTAAATCATTTTTAGAAGGGGTGATAGTTACGCTTACAGAAAACAATTTCTTTGGTCAAACAATTCCATAGGAAATTTATTGTTCTTGAACTGTTTGGGATTTTAATTAACAGAAATTGAAGGTATTTCGAAGCTGTCGCAGAGACTCGAATCAAACGTCAGGAAACGTGCTCCGTCTTCTTGATTTTCCATGTCTACGGTTTTCTTTACCTCATTGTCACTGCTAACAAGGATGATTCCGTGAACACCGCAGCCGCTGGTGTTCGCATTAATAATAATTGTAGGCGCAAACACAGCGCGAAACTATAAGCATTTTATTTTTATATTTGTTACAGGTAAGTCTGCACACTTCATTTGCGGCCTAGAAATTTTACCTGCGCTGGTGTGCTCCCTGTGTTCAACAACCGTGAGTCTATACTTACAACTAGTTTTCTTTATATTAATCTCGATGCGAATACGAGCATGGTCGATAAATTATTGTGAAAGTTAATGGACTGTTTCTCGACTTACATTTTTTCTTACGAGCAAGGATTATTAATTTATCTTGGCCATTTCTAAGATAACACGCGTACTTTTTCCCCCTTTTTCTTTTCGCGTACGTGTCAACGTTTAAATTCTTCCTTCGAGAGGTTTCGAGAATTCTCATCGATGATTTAGAGACCGTATTTAACGTCCTATACAAATTTCTTGGAGTATAAAACATTTTTTCCTATTTTTCAACGACGAAGTTTCGGTTTCTTCTTTTTCATATTTTGTTGTCAACTTTTGAAGCTATTCGAATCGCAATATTGGATTCGATCAACCGTAACGACAAGTGAAACGCGTGTTATTTTTTCTCTCTCTCTTTCTCTCACTTTTTCCTTCCCTTCTCGCGTGGGTTGCGAATAATTCGATTTGTCAGCGTCAATGATGTACCGCCTTAGTCTAGGCGAACCTATTTCGCAACACCTTTCAGGATTTTGCACCGAAATCACGGCCTCGTCGCATCTGTAACCCGATTTCGTGGCCTAGATTAATTGTATTTTTCTACAATCTACATCTGGATCTGCTGGAAATTGTTTTGTTGTGTTCTGTATATCATTTTAACAAGTGGTTTGTTCGAAAGGTTAACTGATTGTAAGTGGTAAGGGAAATATTACGCAACTTGATTTGTTTTTAAACGATGAAGCGGATAATTGCGCGGCAGTACTTAAAGAATAAATTTCAGAAGCAATATCTGCACATTAAAGCAACCAGAAACGAATCAAATTACCACCAATCTAGTTTCGTCCTAAAAATATTATATTTCCAAGGATTACACGCTGTGCATTCGAAATCATCGTTAACAATCCTGCTAAAACATCCCGACGATATCCAACAAACTTCAATAGGCCATTGAAAGGCAACAATCATTCAAATCCACGGGAAAGCACGAACGTAACGAAAACGTCCACGCGCAGGGCACGTCGACCCTCGATTTTCCGGCGTTTCACTCGATACGTACATCTCGAGGCCAGCCGAGACCGTGTGTACAACACCGATCCAGGAAATGATCGAGCTGTGCGTGGCTTTATCGCGTACAGCTAAAGGTTATTGACATTTTCCAAGGCTTGCAATGGCACGTGCTCGAGTTCTAGGAACGATGGGCACAAGAATGCTTTCGCGGAGTGCGTATACGTGCCTCGTTGCGATTGCCACGGCAAGGAAAGGGGCGCGAGGAAACGAATAAAGGCATTTGTCACATGTGCCCTTAAGACCGGCTGCACTCACCCCGTGGAGGGCCCCAATACCGAGGGCCCCCCCATACGAATGGCTCGATAGATCGTCCGGCAAATGCAGAACCCTTCGGCGGATTTTTCCTCCTTCTTGTCCTGGGACGCGTACGAGGTCGTCGCTGAATTTTCGCGCGACTGCACGGGACGCATGTCCAGTAGTTCTACTTTGGCCCGACGTTCGCGTAACGCAATGCAATGAATCATTCATGAATCGTTCGTCCGGCCAGATTACTGTCATCGCGTGATATTATTTCGCGATGGATCGTCGATCCCGATTGCATATTGTTAATCCACGCGGACCGTAGGAACCCTTGCAGGGAAATGTTCGAGATGGAGAGCGAGAGTTCAAGAGTGAGATCCGTTGGGGATTGGGAAAGTTTGGAATGGTATCATTGGTCGTCGTTGTTTAGTTTTGTCTAATAGAATGGAATAGAAAAGAGTATCGCGTACGACGTTTTATGACATGGGTGTATTAGGGCGTTATCTGATGTTCTTTCTAAAGACAGGTTACAAATTTTCTTTGCGGACGGTGTGTACTTAGTAGAAACGATGTTCGAAGTGTTGTATATTTTCACGCGAACGTTTCCTGATACGCTGTTATTACGAAATAGAAATAATACCTCAATATTCGGCCAGCACTTTAATATTCCCGCTCTTAATTGCACGTTTTCACCTTTCGCGCAATTCATCTCGCAGTCCCCCCCTTTTTCTTTAAGTATTGTCCGCCTGCGTACTCATCCATTCCCTTGTATGAAATGTAGGCGTGTTGGATGCACATATCGGATTAAATGGAAGTGACGATAAATGTCGTAACATTTAAGAAGTACTTTACCCACAACCTTTCACCGCTAATTCCCGAGCAAAAGGTTTTGTGATATAACCAGATTTTTATTGCTGAAAAATAGCACGCTCCTTTCGGCCTGTCAATCATACATTTCACGGTGAAACGATCATACGGTTTTCAAATTTAAACGCTTTCCCCGTTCACGATATGCAAGCGAAATTCATTTTACGAGAAACACGCTTACAATTCCTTCTTCCGTCTACCAGAAAAATCTATCGCTAACGCATACCGCGTGTACACTTGCCATGCAACACATTATACCATATCCCAAGAAACATATACGAAGCTTTAAACGCAGCAAAATTCTGTTCAACGGAAGACAACGTAATCCCGCAGATTCTAATTATCATTCAGCATTCCGCCGTCCGAATTTCTACACTTCCGCCCTTTTAACGCGACCCAAAGCCTACAATCACCTCCTCGCGTTAACCCGCCAGAGTAATCCAGTCAAAAGCACAGAACTTCCTCCCCGAGAATCAGCATAAAACACTCCAGTAGGCGATGGCAGATGTGTCCTTTTCCCCCTTTCTAAATACATTGAAGTGCCAAAGTGACCGTGGCTAGTACCGGTTCAGAATCTAACCGGAAGTGAACCCGATCCCCCTCCATTCAGGGTGGCGAAGTTCCAAGAGCAAGAGGCACGTTGTTTCGATGGTTTTAAAGCATTCGCGGCTGTGGTATTGTCCCGATTGGAAAGTAACGGGAGGAAGTTGCATGCAGCAAGGAGCACGGAGGTCCTTACAGTCTGGAATTCTGCACAGCCTCCGCCTACAGGAACCTCAGACGGGAGCATCGATCTGGGCGTCGGCCTCAAGACAACCCCCTCCTGCCCCATTCCATCCCTCTCTCGTTGCTGCTTCGTTCCCTGCTCCTGCAGTCCTCTTTCTCCGTTTCTCTCCGGTCCGGTCGTCTCGTCCCGTCGTCCTGCGGATGGAACCTCCGCCACCCTTTCTTTTCTCCTTTTCTTTTCCGCTTCTCGTGTTTTTTTCTTCTTCTCTTCTTCGTCCCGTTCCTTTACCACCTTTTATTCCACCGCGGAAACTTCGGCCAAAGTGGACCAATTGTCCCGTTATTGTTTTATCCCGCTTTTCCCTTTCAAGTATTTACAGTGCGCCGAGGATCGCGTTATTATTGTGTTTTTCTGCCCGCCTCCCCCCTCCCGGATGGCCCCGAAAACTTCGGTTTCTTTTGTGCCACCTCGTGCTACCCTTTCACGGCTACGCGTCACTTGTCCCCCGACGCTTCTCGTTCCTCCTTCTTCGAAATGTTTTCCAGGCCATCTATCTATCTGCGGGAGGGGGGCAGCGAGTTGTCTTGTTCGGTGGATTTGCAGTGCACGCTGTTTGACAGTTCTGGATTTTTGTTCGTTCTCTACGCTGTGATGCGGGTTACGGTTTTGCTTGTTCGTTGTTTGTAATCGTTGTTTGCAAATGTACATCAAGTTATAAGAACTAAATTATTCACTGGTAATTTTGGCAAACTTCGTTCGGCATCCCGTTGAAATATGAAATATAAACGAATGTTTATTAAACGAATCGCTAGGAAGCTGTTTCAGTCAAAATTATCTACGCATAGAAATCTTTCTGTGCAAGTCTGTTGAAAGAAGTTGTATTAGGTCGTCCCATGAGTTCGTGCCGCTTTTTCGTTTTGCTATTTAAATTAATGTATGAAACATACCTATGAAGTTTATGGAAAAACGTAATCACCCTCTCGTTTCACAACTTCTTCCCATCGTTTCGGTAAAGTCATTACACCGTCGCTATAAAATTTCTGCGGTTTCTCGTTAAAATATTTTTCAATGTTCGTTCTTAGGGACCCGACAATATCAAACTTTTATCCGGCTAAAAAATGTTGCATTGACCGGAACAAGTGGTACTCCGATGCAGCAATATCTGGAGTGTGTGACGTGTGTAATAATATTTGTCAACCAAATTCGCGTAATTCTTCTTGCACCTTTTGCGCCACACGTGGTCTTCCATTATCGCGATGAAAAACCGCATTGTACCGATCCACGAGTTTTCGTCGTATTACTCTTTTTGCTTCTTTCGATTTATCCATCCGAGCACGGTGTTTGTCTTGAATTAATTGTTCGGTTGGCTGAAGGAAACTCAAAATACAAAATTCCTTAGCAAAGTACAAGCGTATTCGCGACACCGGCTTGGGGGCCGACCTAATACCAACTCCGATGCTCGTTGGTCTCGGGTTCAAATGAACGTTCGCAAGAGATTCGATGCAGTCGCAGAAAAGAGTTCCAGCGACGCGAGTACAGCGTGTAGCAAACGGTCAAAGGAAACGATTTTGGATCTCAATTCGGTCGCATCTCTGGCGTCTCTGTGATGCCTTGACATTGCATCTGGAGTAACGTCAGTGCAATCAAGAACTCATCTCCCGTAGGAAGGACAGTCTACTCGCCATTGTGCGCTCGTCATTCGGGGCTTGTCATCAGGAACTTGCCGGAAACGCGCCTGTGAGATCTAACTTTACTCTCCTCCGTTCTACACGCAGCTCCTCCCACCTCCTTGTTACTATTCGTATCCGTCTTTACCTCGCTCGAGCTTTCGCTTCTCGATTTCGATTTTTCGTTCGCGTAATTGCCGCCGCTGGCACGTTACAACAGTATCGTTCTGTTTAATTTGGAAACCGGGTTCCCAGCCGGGCGACGTTTCAACAGAAGCGCCGGGACGACGAAGAATTCTTGCCGTGCAAAGTGTCTTGCGTATTGTTCTCGTCTATTGTGCACGGAGAAATGGGTTCGAATTGAATGGAGTTTAACTGGTAAGGGGGCGACAGGTGTTGATCACTCTGTGATTGGCGACGAACAGTTCCAGATTTACGGAATTATACGGTTCTACTCGGAAGCGATTATTTCTCTCAGTTATTACAGGTGTCGAACACGTACGCGACTACCTGTACGAAATGGCGTGTCTCCTGCACGCGAAATTGAGTCGTGCTGAGTCTACTGAATCGAGGCAGTTCTAAATGCTGTTCCAAAATCGAATACCTTCAATCTCACTTATAATTACTTAATCCTGATGCGTGAAATGGAAATTTCGTGCGAGGTCGATGACAATGTTTTCTCGGGTTATTCTCCGAATTTGCCCCTTGGTTGCAATTATAATCAAGCGTAGGTTCAAGTGATTTTCAATTGTTCTATTTGAAAGCGGAAGGGGGACTCCGTTTAACGAGCGAAAGGCTTGATTCGCAAGTTTCATCTGTCGTGAAAAACAGAACGACAAACGATTTCCAACGTTCTACTGGTCTCCAACGGTTGGTTATCTACTTTTTTCGCGTCGAGCACGCATAGTGCACGGCTTTGCTTTGATTCTTGCCTTCTGTTTCGTTTTGCCAACCTCTTGCACGCTTGGTTGTCTTTTTCTAACGTTGTTTTCTCTTGTTTCGCGGTTATTTCTGCTCGTACACTACTCCTCGAGCACTCGTACACTTTGGAGAAAGTCCCAGCAAAGGAATTTATTTATGAGCGTCCCTGTGCTTTTGTGCCCAGCGTTTCCCTCTCTCGAGTGCAATATTGTTTGCCCGAGACCACTGCCCAAGAGGAAAAGAAGTCGAATTAGTTGCGAGTATGCTAATTATTTCGCAAACAGGGGCTAGTTGTTTCATCTTTGTTGCTTCCACGGAGGAAAGGTTCACTTTGGAGTGCAGAGCTTAAGATTTGTATCAATATTATCATTTTTTTCGTCGAAATTTCTAAGTGAATTTATTCCTCCCGATGTATTTACCGTCCAATTGCATTTTTCGGATTCACCGATTGAATTTTTCAGCAAGCCCCAAACAATTTTTCACTCAATTATCTATTATCTATGTGTAACTTATCTGTACCAACAAAAGAACGTATACAGCAAGATGTGTAGTCTAATCTGAATCGAAGAATCAATTAAACTAGTATTGAACTGTGATAGAAATTCCGATATACGATTCGAGAAATCACTGTACGCCATCGAAATCGACGATTGTCGTATTTTCTCGGGGGCACGAAGCTGATAAAACGAACGAAGAAGTGCTGAACGTAGTCACGTCTCAGGGAATCATCCACCGTAGCTTCTCACGAAGCATGCCGGGGAACGTGCCCTTCGGCACCTCCTTAAGAAGGGTAAAAGGGACATACGGAGGAAGAAGAATTTTACTGGATATACTCCGGGTGAATCGAGCCCGACAGATATTAGCAAACTGATTTTATATATAATATATATATATATTATATATATATATATATGCATCTGAAATCCTGATTTATTTCATCGTTCCTTCCGTCCAACTTGTTTTGGCCCGTAAAAGATCGCCACGCGTCCCCTTTCATACACTTTTTGCGTGACCAGCATCTAAAAATCGTCGAAAGGAAATGGGTAAACTGTGATTCTTGATTGATTGTGAAAGTCGTTAATATGCTTTTACGCAACTCTAACCGTGTATGTAGGTAATTGGTACAGGTAGCTACGAGATATTTTATATATTTTTTCTTAAGTAATATCTGTCGTCCTTTTTTCACACAAGACAATGTTTCTCAATCGGAGAAGAAGTTCCGTACAGTAAAGCGAAGAAGAAGTTCAAACGTTGCCTGGTACAGTGTTTCGTTTAACAATTCAGCGAACGTCGTATCATCATCGCCGATAAGAGATTCATTCGCCTCAGTCGATTCAACAACGTCTCTTTCACCAGTCATACTTCCCACCCTATCTCGCTGAACTTTATTCCCTGTCACGTTAAACGGTCCACGCGATTTGTCCACGTCTCCGAGTCGGTTACGTTCCGCCGTGTATACATTCATCTGGTCCACTCGATCTTCAACGTTCCTTCGATATCGCGTCCGGATCGCGCAGGTGAACAGCGCGAAGAAAATACGCGAGGACGATGGTGTAACTATCCAACCGGATGGCATACTTATGGCCAGCGGTTGTAACGAACGAGGAAAAAGAATGTCGCGCGATTGGAACGTCGCTGGTGATCGTGAGAGTAGCGATGGGAACGATTCGATTCTACCGTCGACTGTCCAAGGAAATCGGTAATCGAAACGCCAGATACTTGTTTGAGAAATTTGTAATGCTTCGACGGATAAATGCTCGCCGTCTAGTCGCGCGATTGTCTTAATAGAGAAATTATGGAAATTCTTATTAACCGGCGTTTATAATTTCGTCAGAGAATTGGGTACACGTGACCGTATCCTGTGCATAGTGATTAACGTCGAATAGCATTGGACATCGGTGCGTATAATTCGTTACGAATTGTTACCGCGGATCGACGAACTCATATTAATTGAAAAACATTGTTCCCAGCGCTACCTGAGAGTTTTATATCGATGCAGTCGAACGACCCTGGAGAGAACGTTCGTTCGCCTCTCGCGTAGCGTCGTCGTGCTCGTCGGTCAGCATCGGCGTCGTCGCCGGAGCACAGGTGACTGTAGGATCGGAGCCAGGTACGCGTACGTGGAATCCAAGTCCCCTGAAGCCCAGTTAAGAATTGCGTAAAGCACGCCACGGGTCAATTACCTTGGGCATAGATGCCATTGCGACTACGGCGCGCAATCGTTGCATAGTGATCTCGTTGCAAACGCGTGTACATACGGAGTCCGTTGCCTCGCTTAGCCGGCGTAGATTGGTTGTGTTACGATCACAACGCTCAACACTTGGGCGTCGTTGTTACACAAAAGGGAACGAAACGTTGGACAATTGTTAGACAGTAGAACTTATACGGATTTCTGTTTAACTCTTGCATTCCGTTCGGGTCCCTTTATTTAGATTTTATTGAAAAGCTTTTTAGCTGTTTAGTTTTATGTCTTGCGTAAAATGTAACGGGTGCATTGTAAGTTTTTGAAATCCTTTCCTGTAACATATTTTCGTTTCGTTTGGGATTATAAAATATGTATTAGATTCGTTTCGTGTCCGAGTTATTCTAAATATTTGATCAGTCAGTTTATTTATCGGTGCTCGTTGGAATACCCTCCTTAGCAAACCTTCCCAGGAATCTTTTCTCTTATTTTGGCAGCGTTCTTTAACCTTCCTATGTACGCGATCCTATAGGAACACAATGTGGTTTGCATTTAGATCTAGCGATTGAACTGGCCGTTCGTGTTAATTAGTATTCCTTCTTCTTCTTCTCTTAGGCATTCTTGGCGAAGTTTGGCTGCATGCTTGGGGTCGTTATTCCGTGATAACACAAATCCTCGTCCAGTCAAGCGTGGCCCAAATTAAATCGTGCGGCGTTCGCGTATTTCCTCGTCAACGTTTCTTGTTCGGCGTGCCGTCCGCAAGAACAAAGTTGTCTGCTCCACCAACGGAGCGACATGTCTCCCCAAACTTCAATACATCGAACGCAGTAATGCGTAACGTGGTTCCTATACGGGACGGCAACTTCTTTCCTCCGACGTAACGACAAACGTATACACACTCGTCGCCTTGAACGAAGCGCCTCAACTTCGAATTAATCGGCGAAACAATTCTAATCACAGGCCGTGCCAAGTTGCGGGCGTCGTAAAATTGTATTAACGCGAGGGGAACTATAAGCACGAGACAAATACGCGCAACAAAGGTGCCCGCACCTGACGAAAATTCACAACTATACTCGATACCCGGCGTACGTGTCAAACGTTCAACTCCGACGCGGAACACGAAACGGAATATCCGCGGGGCGTGGGAGTTGAAGGCACGCGAAGGCTGTCTTATTCCAACCGCAGCTATAAACCGAAAGTTACATAATAATTCGCTCGAGTAAACAGTGCGCGTGATTTTCGAGGATAGCGGTCGACCGGCGCTCTCGTTTCTTTCATCATCCCTGCGAAATTCATTGGCTCGGCCGGACTTCGCGGCGGATCAACGGTCCACCGGGGCGTTAGTATCCCCGTTGGCTGAATTGCACGCTGATAAGCCTCCGGTGGTACGGTGGCAGCAGGGATCGCGTTCGGCCAGCCCGCGCGGTGATTCGGAGTGCTGCAGCGTGGGGAATGTCATTCGGAATTCCGAGCGATCCTATCTGCTCCGGCTAATTTTGACGGTTGTACGTTAAAAGCGATTAGTCGGCGAGCGACACATTCGTAATTGTCCCGCGGTAAGCGGCAAGAATGTGTTGCTTCGGGCACGCAGAGATACCAGCGGCGATTATCGACGCGAGGCTTATCGGGGCGGGACGTGCTGGGGACGCGGTTGGGAATAAGCGATGAAGAGTGTAAAGTTCAGTACGGGCACGTGGAACGGAACCGTGTCACGCAATGTCTGACTTAGCGCGAGGAATAAAAATAATGGGGTGGACGGGACCTTGTGACCACGTTGACACTGAAACTACCAAGCATGTGAACGCGATGGTTTTCCACGGATTCCCCGTTTCAAAATTATTAACGTCGTCTAGGTACTAGGTGATTCGCGTTACGGTAACAGGGTTTTTCCCGCTGAGAAACGGTCCTTGGGGTGGAAACATAGACATTACCGTCGATACAGATATTTTCGTAGGTATGTACTTTAAGGAAGTGCAGTAAATAGGGAATCGATTTTTCCAAAGTAGGTACGACACACGAGTATCCCCTTTAGGGAGAACAGTTGATAAAAAAATTGCACTGATCCTGTTCCACCCTTGTACGCCAACGAAACGAGTTTCTCTGTGTTCTAGCGGAGTGGAATTTTCAAAACGTCCGGATAGAACGGTGAATATTTAATAAAATTGAACGGGACTAAATAAATAATTGGACTGGGGAATAAATATAGGTATCCCCGTGCGTTACACTTCGCTTCTGCTCCGCTTTATTTCATGGTTATTGTACAGTATGCGATTCCACTTTTCCTCGCCAGCGGCTTCGCCGCCTAATGGGGACTTCCGTGACAAGACTAAGATTTGTTGCTCCCGGTATAAATGAGAAGCAAGGATTGCGAGATCCACGCGATAGAACCGGCGTCGGTTAGGTTGCTTCTAGCTTCCTCTGAAACCGAGATCGTTGGACAGCGTGTTTGGACCGAGCGTGCCCTGAATCTGTGGACATTCCACAGCTATCGGCAGAACGGAACTCGTGACGATCGCATGATATTCCAGGTCTAGAATTTCTATTTCATTAACGATCGTCGGGCCAGTTTCCACGAGAATGCAGGAATTCGTGCCCCCCCTCGCGGCATGCACGCTAGATCTTGACAGTTTTTTTGTCGCTTTTATATTTTCTTCCTTTTCACGACGATCGAGGTCGATGGATCGTACAATTGTGCGGTGTCCATTTCTTAGCGAATATTGATAAGAGTCGAATGACCTCAGTTTTATTTTGCACGATCGTTGTTCGAACATTTCAGTTCGTTGGATACATCGGATAGTGTACAGGTCAGTGAATAATTCAATGGGTACACACGACGAAGAAAAATGGGACAGATCTATCCTTATGTGCTTCGAATTTGCGTTAATTTTATCCGCATCACTGTGGAGATCAATTGGGCTTTTCCCTTTTTTCTCTCCCTGCGACAAATTTACGCCGATAAGCATTTTTCTCAAAGTTAACCAACCTCAGGATATATGAAGGAATTGTCTGTAACATTTCTAATACAGACAGAACGTCATTGATGTTCAAGATCAATTTCTTCGTATTTCGTTTGGATTTACCTTCATGATAGTCGTGCATACAACCTTGCACACACGATCATATCTGAAGAGATGTAATTGTGATTAGAACTTCTCTCATGACTGCGCCATTTGACGTTATCTCTGTCTTCGAGTATAATTCAAAGCTGTTAGACACACCTTCATTATGTTTATGAGTATAGGGCAATGTGATGTGACGTAAAAATGTCATAATTATAAAAATTATAATAAAAAAAACCTCAATCTATTGAACATTAACGAATTCGTGTTGTATATACGAGCTCCATTTTTTAAATGTAAGTCTAACTTGGATCAAGACCAATCCAATGACCTATAACAATTTTATTTAATACACCTCTATTTGTATTTGTCTGTACTTTACCAAAGTTTTAGTGGCAATACTATTATTATTATTATTATTATTATTATTATTATTATTATTATTATTAAAAGTTGCTGCGATTAACATATTTTAACGCAGATAACCAGCAAGGAGATGAAACCTCCCGAATATACCGAATATGTATAACAATTCTTGCTCCAAAACTCGGTCTTCAATCTTACCCCTTGTCACCCCGATCTTTTACGCATCTCATTCCGGTCCCCCAACACTTGCGCATCCCCTCAGCAATACTAATCGTTTCCATTATCGACGATTAGGCTGATACGATAAAGCGGTTAGCCACGCTTCTCGTTGGAATTCTCCAGCCGGAGATACCCCAGGCGCCGGAGCGTCGCGATGGCGAAGCAAGCTGACGCAGCTTGCATCGCTGCAATGGGATTCGTTAACAACATGTAGTCTGCTTTACAAATAGCCATGATAGCTTCGCGTGATCTGTGCAGATCGGTGCGCCCGTGGGAAATCGTCTTTTGTTCCCCTTGGATCTCACTGTCTCTGTATGCGAGGTTTCGAGCATCGTTGGCGTTACCTCGCCGTTAACGAGCGACCCGATAAAACGAACCGTGGCAACTCCGTTTCTGTCCGGCCACTTCTGTTTGCGACGGCGATGAATCAAGTTGCATACCGTCCGTTTGGCACAGGACACCCTGTTAATGAGCTGAACACTCCGTGGATAGCGCGAAAGAGGTGACGCCGCTGCGCCGGTTTCACAAAGTGTCGCCGCGACGAACCGCGACAAAAATTCTTACCGCTTTCTTTTCTCGTCCCCTCGACAGCGTCCTTATTCCCGAGTGTCGATGGAGTGAAGCTTGAATGGGCGTTCGGCGGCGAACGTTCTGCCTTTTGTTGGTCTTCGCTGTGGAAATTGATAAGGTTGCTGTTCGCTAACCCTTTTGTCGTTTAACAGGACTGTTGTGATCGGCGATGGTCAAGATTGCTACGACACCGTGCGCTTCGCGAGTAGGTTTTCGAATGTAAGGGGATGCGATACGAAGAGTGGAATAGAATTTATTGTTCGAATGGTTTTGAGGTGCCTAGGAAAATGATTACGTTCGCAACGAGGAGAATGTTATATGTCACTGCTTAACACGTGGTGTTAGTGATTGTATATTAATTTTATGACTGTTACGATGCGTCTACTGTCCGCCGTGCCTGCCAATTGTTACAATAAACCGAGAGATCCCAATTAATGAAGCGTATGATTAATTTTGATAATAATTATTGATAAATGGATCCGCGTAGAGTAATTCCATGGGGAATATGGCAAAGTTACATTGCACGTAATTCGGATAATATTGTACTGTCTATTGGCATCAGTATTAAACGACAGTTAATTAATTCTGATTGGCGCGATACCTTTGATGAGATCAATTTTCCGGCCAGCTCGTGAAAGAGAAAAATTGCGAACGGATTATTCAGTAAACTTTGCGCCGCTGTTCCAATTATTGACAAACTGCGAAATAGCTGATTTAACCTTTAGCTGTGCTGCAACATTCTCCGGGTGCTACGTAACATTTGTGATTGAGACGTAACGCTGCAGTTAATTAATCATAGTTCTCGATGCCTGGCGCCCATATCTGTACTACCAGATATGATTCATGAATCATAGTTTGAAGCACGAATTGGTATACTGATAGCCAGTCAACAGGTCGAGAAAAAATTACGTTTCTCCGGCCTGCGTGATACAATCATTCATATATGATTAATATTATATGCAGCGCAACTTTTAGAAACATCGCGTGTCTCTTTCAAACTCACCTATGTAGAAATAAACGCACATATCTATCTTATATTCTTTTAATTTTATTTCCCTAATGTGTTATTAACAGTTGTAATCGTCACAATCCCAAATTTCGTCTTCTTCTTTTATTTCTGCAGCCACAAATTTATAGAACATCACTAAGATTATTGTTTTCGATCACAAAGTTTCAGAGATTATTTTCGAAATTCAAAGCAAACCAATTTTCTCAGCCACACACGTTAAAATCTTGCGATCAATTGTCTACCACATGCCCATAAGGGACTTTCGCAAACTCGACCGAAAAAATTACCCTATCTATACACGAATAAAGATACTAGTCACAAGCAACAAGTCGACCAACAGTGTCGACTATCTGATCGATTCTCACGAACGGACTGGTGAAAATTGCAGGATTGTTTCGAGGATGAACGATCAAGCGAGTCGCAGACGTAATATCGAAAGCGTACTATCGTTATGGGAAAACAATAAGGCCGTACTAGTCCCGTAAGTCCGTTATTGTGCCGCGTTCTCGTTTCTCTCATTGTTATCGCGCCTTGAACATAGGAAATTCAGGCGAACGGTAGAGATACACGTACACAGATAGACTGGTCCAGAAGGGAGCGCATTTTACGTATTCGGGCGAAACGATCCATCGTGCACAATACCTGAAATAATATCGCGAAGCAACAGCTTCAATTGTCGATGCACGGCACGTGGAAGTTCATTTCGCGTACAGTATTTACAGCACTGCGCAAATCTTTTTCCCCGACCTTCGCGTGCTTGTTTGAGGATAGTTTATTTATTGAAAAAGATTCTCCGCGAAAAATTTCAACGCGTACCTCCGACTCACCGATTTCCTTCGAAGTTTTGCGCGCGTATACGGAATAGGTATATTTGCGTAATATTTTTATTATGCGTCATTTGTCGGATAGATGTGTAAAATATGTTGGTGATAATTGGAAATATCGAATATGTGTAGAACAGAGTTTAAGGTATACTTTATCATTTATCGTTTTGTTGAGCCAATTGTTGCTGTCCATTCTTTTGTGAGCAATGGGAATCGGTGCCGTTTCTTGCGAGTAAACGTTACAATCTCTTGTTACAATATTACTGTTATTATAGTGCCATGCGTTTTATTATGATACGAGTACTTTCTTAACTTCGTTTTCGTGGAAATGATTATTTATCGTTGAAACCCCTCTCGAAAAAATTTTCATCGCGAAGAAAAATGTTTCGCCAGTACGTATGCTTAAATGCATATGTGCAAACGCAAGACACTCCCTCTCGTCTTCTTGTGAAATAGTTGTTACTGACAGATGTTTCTTTTTCTGTTTCAGGTACGTATTACAAATCTTCTTGGAGACATTAGCATAAATGAGTCAGCATTTAGGATGAAACCTGCATTATTTGTTACAAGGTGAGATTTCTTTTCCATTATTCGAACAACGTTCGCGTATTTGCAAAACGTTCATGATTGAGTTCAAGACGATATCGTCTCATTGAAAGCCAAGTGATATCGATGCATCATGTGCTACAACTTCTACCGTATTCGTATGCATGAAGTGTACAATATATTTCATTTAAGGAAACATATCTGCAGAATTTACGTTGCACGGCAGAATTATTAATCATCTGATATTGATCCCAAGCTTCTGAGAAACAACATATCAATCTAATTTAGTAAACAGTATTCTTCGTAGCTACATTGAAACTACTGTGCAGATAAAGTGCCTCTTATGAAATTTCTACACGTTAAATAAAATTAAAGAATTACCAAGAAATATTTATATTATATTACTTAGTATTTATATACATATAATAGTATATTATAACAAGTTCACTCGATAATGTGAAAATCAGATTAAGAGACACATTAGATTAGTTTATTAAAGTTTGCTCTATTTCTCGTAATTTTGGGCAATGCGTCAATACAGAGAGTACGTGAAAAAGATAATACATCAAATTCGAATGTTTTACGTAACACGATACGATTGGTCAAAATTAGCTTAGAATATCTGACAGATGATTACCATCCGATAGGGATACTCGAACAAACTTTCTCTGGATCGATCAACTCGAAATTTCTTCTCACGTTCATGCGCGAAGCACATAATAATAACGTTCTTCAATGGAGAGCAATGAAATCCTGCAAGAAGAAAACTTTAGTAGTAGGCATGATTCTTCTCAATTAGTCTCGATTCCAAGATTATACCTACTCAGAAATATCGATCCTTCACAAATTGGTCTTGGATATGCGTTACAGGGATGAACAGTATAGTCGTTGGCCATCTGACTGGCGATTGGTCCTACTTTAAAAAAGGCACGAATATTAAGAAAAAAAAAATTTGTTATGCTTTTCTGCAATGAACATATTCAAATACTATGTACTTTCGTGCTTCGAACGCGGACAATATTTTGCTACTCATAATTTGCCAGTCACTGGTCTACACACGGCCAATAACTATCTTTTTTTTTCACATTCAACATATTTTTTATAAATTTCTGCGAACCTTCGACCTTTCTTAATAAATCTTATTTTATTTTCAGACTATTAGAACCTTTTGGAGGTATTTATTCTGATTACGTTTTTAACTTTGTTAAATTAGAATTTATTATTGAATGCACTTATGATCCTCTTCCTTAAATGGCCAATCACTGTATCATTTACCCCTATTAACGGTGTCGATAATTTCATAATTCTATACGTGACAGTGTATTTGCAATGCTTTCATTTGTTTCTGCGGTGCAGGGACCCGATGTTTGCGATGTGTTAATTTTGCTTGCAATTCTACCGACACATTCATCGTCGTCACGATACCAATACCGTTTGCTATACAAAGTCCTTCACCCTTCAATACGTTCCAAATCTTCTGAACCTAGTATTCGATCATCGAATTGCCCGAAAATCGTAAGACAGATTTCGTACGTTTTCATTACTGAAGGAAACCTCGCATCGAGGCAACGAACTCGATTCGAACTATGTCAATCGACAATGTTCACGAACGCTCGAGGCCAGCGAACTCGAGTTACAAATTCACGCGTTGAGTTACGATGCGGTTGTACCTTTAATTGCCGATAAACCGCGTAAGACTTCGTTTTTCCTTCGCATGGAAAGGTGACACGACTCACGTACAGTATACACCTGCACTATGAGACTCTTGTTACGAGCCAGGGCTGTGGGCAATTGCCTAGACCGGCGATGTTGATATTACTCAAGAAACTTGTTAGTTTGTCTCAATGGTTTAAATTCATATTCAGTACAACTCGAGCGGTGAAGTTGTATTCGTGGGAACGTTACTACTAATATAAGGAATTACGGAGTAAAGATAGGTTTGACGAATATACTCGATTTAATAGTGAACAATTTATATATATTCAGGTCAGTCGTTGGTACAAATGTGATTGTCGCGGTATTTGAATAGCGTGTAAATTATTACCTAAGTACTTGCACAGTGTTGACGCACTGGCGATGCAGGGTCGGAGAATGGTTACAATAGTATGCAGAAAGAACTTCAACCGAACTTGTGGATTCCAACGGGTTAACTTGTATTCCGATCGGTGCCCTAAGCCCGAACTCACTGAATGTAATTGACTCTGTACGAGCGTAACACGACGTGACAATCCCCGTAACTGTGTACTTATAAAACCGAAGATGATCAGAATGGAAGGGTTTATATAGTCCCAAAATGTACAGAGGGGCGTATTTGTGGTTTCCATATAAGGTAAGATCAGGGATAGCTCGTCGGGTCGCGCGTGTAAGAGTAACTATTCCTTCTCTTTATTCCAAAAACTATACAAAGCAATACTAAAACGTAGGAGGATGTAGTTGCGCGTAAATAGATAAGTCAGTTCTATTTACGCGGTCTCAACAAGTATTTCTCCGTTTACACTCTGTTATATTGTAATTACGACTGCTTCGTTCAACGATCGATGCCAGAATGCCATGCTGCATCGTGATCGCCAAAAAGGACCCGTTGCTGGGGGTTTTTCCATGCGCCATGGCTTCAAGGGCCTCCGTCACGTATTTCCCTTCAGCCTACGGTGTCCTATGGGTTCGTGCGCTATCGGGCCCCGCGCTGACGTAACCGAGATGCCCAGCTGGGGCGCTCGCAGCCGAAATCTCTTACACGCGTGTACTTAATCGGGCTCGATGCAGCTAATCAATATTAAAGGCCATTCTTGTCCGTGCAAGATAATGATAGAAATCCTTGGGCCCTTCGTCGATAACGCGACTTCCCTTCTTACGCAAGCTTGAGCAGCACGTGCGAGAGCAGCGTATAGAGAATATTATTCATACGTAACACTCTATCTACGACGAACTACCAGCTCGTTATATCTGTTCTGTCATATCCTGTAGACACTTTCTTCTGCGTGTCCGCTTTCGTGAACCGATCGGATGATTGCCGTGCCAACGTTTCCGGTACTCGACTCGTCTGCCCAGACATCGATGTTAGAGGCGAAAGATGAAGGAAATGGAAAGACGTAGAAAAACGCATCGGCGATTATTTATATTTGATTAAGGAACGATCGAGGTGAATTGCCGTGGAATCGAATTTATCTCGTGGCACAACCGACCTGTCGAGCTGTCGATCAGGTGCTCTATTTGTGGAAAGTTACTGCACATTCGTGAAAGCGGGCAGGGTCTGGTTGTCGATAAAAGGAAACCGAGACCGTGTAAACAAATGCGGGACACGCGTGTCTCTTTTCTGTGCGGACGTATGTACAAACGAAAAACGAACACCGTCGTTGTGCCCGCCGCGCGATTGTTCAAGCAATTAGGGAGTTGTTCGTTGAGGATAGTCAAGTATTTTAATGAACATTTCGCTCGTACGTTGGACTACAGAATTATCATTCGGTCTGGTGGGAGAAACGAAACGAG
Source organism: Nomada fucata (assembly GCA_948146005.1). Lineage (NCBI taxonomy): Eukaryota > Metazoa > Arthropoda > Insecta > Hymenoptera > Apidae > Nomada > Nomada fucata. The sequence continues at coordinate 16,581,114 of OX411275.1, forward strand.
ATTGACGAATTTATATAATCTGTATCGACCGCGGATCTATTGGAATGTATGTCGCAACCAATAGACTCGACAGAACTAAAATAAATAGCTCCGCGACAAATTAAACCCCCAAAATGGTGCGTCCGTTTCAAGAAATAAATCAGATTTCCACGAACGAAGCGGTTAATCCTGCCTCCTAATCGTCGTTGAACCTATGAACTGCCAGTTCCGCCAGAACAAGTATCACTCTTATATCCAGTAGATTCATTAACGAATCAGTTTTACTCCTCGCGAGTGAATTTTCGTTGATGCGCGTCGATTTATCGGGGTTACGCCGTAGTCGCACGCATTAGCCTTCCCGCAATATTTACCAAGTACGTCGATCGCATAACCGGTATGAATCATTCAGGTATAAGCCGCGTAAATATCGGTGGAACGAGCGTCGGCTGGTCAGAAAGGGTTTCTGGTCAATAATGTTCTCGATAAAAGTGTATTACGATTGGTTCGACGACCTATATCGAGCGTGAATAGCGAACAGAAGTCTTTCAGATTATGGCTGGTTTAGGTTTCGTGACGGTGATCTTTTTACGAGCATCGTCTGCTCGGATTTGATCAGTCATTAGCCTAATTAATCGATACTCGGTCGGGGGTAATTCTGCGAGTCGCGTGCCGTCTGTCGTTTCCTCGTTCACGTAAAATATCGTTTCTTTTTCTTCTTTGCGGGCTGGCATTCCACGTGCTGCCCTCACACCTTCTATAGATTTTCAGGCATTTAACCATTTGGCTGCTTGGCGGAACTTGCTTTCTCCATAGACCGCTGACCGTTGTTACATCTTCTGATTAAGTAACTTTTTTCTTTGCATTTCCGTGTGTAACGTTTCTGCATTGCTGCACGATTCTTTGATCTTTTGCTAGAAACTATTGGCGATTTGTTTTTTCCGCGGTACAATAATCAGAGAATGAAAGTGAAATCGTTGATAGAAGAATGAATCTTTTCTTGGAATCGTGTGCAATGACAGAATTTTCTCTTTTCCAAAATATACTTATTGCACAATGCGAAACGATTTGTACGTGTTCGTACAGAAGATCGAACAGGAACAAGGTCGCAACGATTATTATAGAGTCAAGCAATACAGATACTATGTACAGAAATGGTACAAAATTATCAGAGAAAGAGCACAATGTTTTTACATATCGCTGTTGGATTTCAAAAGATGTACTTTTTATCCAGCAAACGTGTTATTATGAGGGTAATGGATCAACCACTTAAGGTGTTAATTTTCAATTTTACGTTGCACTTGAGAACCAGAATAAAAGAACCAGCGGCAGTTATTTCTACTTTCTACCTTAAAGCACTGCCATATTCATCGAAGAGAAAAGAAGTCCAAACTGCAGCGAGCCCTTCGAAAAGAATTTTATTTCTGTTGAATCCAGTACTGTAAGTTCTGTAAGCCAACGGTAATTCAATATAAAGTTAATTGCTGCTTTTAACGCTAATACTAGACGTAACGTCGCCTGCGAGGACGTAAATTATTGCTGTACTTTTTTTTATGTTTACGGTAACGTACGAATTTCATGAAACGGCACATTATCCTCATGGAAATAGTAGGTACAAGTGGCGTCAATGAAGATTCAAACAGCAGCTTTTAATTTAATTAATCACGCGATTTTCGAATCATTTTTACTAAATTGCTGAATACCGCACAGATACATAGTATAAATAATGCATAAAACGGAGGATGACAATTAATATCAATTAAACAATTTTGCATTCATAACAACCTTTGCTACTTATTTCTTAAACGAAGAAACATATTCTCCTAAGGTACACCTTCATTGATCGTTCCTATTACTCGTCGTGGATATCGCTATTTTCATTGGATGAAAAGTTGCCACAGTGAGTATTCGTTCTTCAGATCAAATTCACTCGTTGCAATGAAAGACGTCAATAATGAACATTATAAAATTCGTGCCAGAGAATTAGAATACGTAAATGCAATGCTATCTATCAAATTGTATGCCCCCCCCCCCCAAGTCCACGCACATCCTTATTTCATCGCCAAATTGTTAGCAAACGCGCGTGCATTAGCATATTCAAATGTTTGCCGATATTTCGCCAATCCCCTTCCGCATTTCCTATGTCACGGGGATATTTCATCGTGGAAAAAAAGAAGATGAGCAAACAGGGGTTTATTTCTCACGGGCAAGCGTGCACCGACGGTGGCACTGAGGTGGTAGATACATAATAAACGCGTTTACTTTCCTTTTCTTTTTGTCCCCTCTTCCGACCGCAATCGTGAATCTTGTTGCTCTACCCTTTACAATTCGCGACAACTCGTAACTCGGTGCACTCCACGTTGCCTCCCCGGCTAGCTTTATTGCGTCCGTCTTTTTCACCCGCCGTTTTTCCTCCACGTCTCTCGCTCTCCTCCGGCGTTCATCGTTTTCTCTCTGTTCCTTCTTCCACAATGAACATTTTGCCTTCCACCCCCCCCCCCCCCCCCTCTCAATTTTTTCGTGTACGCGCCCCTGTCTGTTCCTCATTTTTCAACCCTCTATTTAGCGGGTTCATGCCCATGTTACTCTTCTTTTTCCCGGGGGTAGTTTGAGCGATCGTGCGAGCCACCGAGGACTCTCGGTGCGTAGGTACACGTAAGAGGAAACAATTACGAGCACGTACATACATCCATGCCACGAGATAAGTCTCGCTGTCATAAATTACGGAATACAATATAAATGCAAATTTAATGTCGGCTAGCCTAATGCTATTTGCGTTTACTCTCTTGCCTGTCCCTCTTTCTTGCTCCTCGTCTATCTATTATTGCTCTTTTCACAAGCGTTCTCGAAGCAAAACGATTGTCCCTCTGTTCCATTCGAGGACCACGCGGCGGTGTCTTCTCGCCTCGTTGGTTTTTTCAATTGCCGCTAAATAATTCAAAAACAGGCTGCGCATTACGAGATACCGTTTTCTGGTTTTCCTGGGCAGAGCATCGCCGATATTGCGTGCACTCTCTTTCAACGGATCGTTATATTTCGTTTCCAATCGACGAAATTTCAAGCAGATTTCCCAGCGCGGGGACATTATCTGTCAACGACGTCAGCCGTCGTGTTTTCCTCGATCTATCCACCCGTCCCTCGGGGATTGTTTCCGAAGGTTTCCAGATAATCCGAGGAAATACATGCACATTTTTCGATGACGATAAATTTTCGAAAGACCTTCGGCGATCTTCGCCGATTTGTCGTTTTAAATTTCAAGCGCGCCGCGATATGCGGAGGCACGCACGCGCCAGACGAATCGCTTAAACACAGAAAGAACTTCAATTTGCGATATAACTGACGATGAGCTGTACGTCTTGTCGCGTAAACAGTATTGGTCAATTAGGCATTCCGCGTAGGCGTTCACACGTGTCAAAAATTAACGCCTTTCCCGTTGCACCTTGCACCTTCTCCACCGTTCTTGTTCTTTCTCGTCGCGTTACCGTAATTTCCTTCCGTTCCGCATAATAAGTGATGGCGATTGGTTACGTGACCTGAACAGTTCCACGCTCTAACACCGACTTTGCGACTCTCGTCTTCCTTTTCTGCACACGGTTGCGCGTTTGTCAATAATCATGGAGAGCTATACTCGTCGAGGTGCTAAATACTCGTCAGCCCACGAGAGGGTAATTAAAATAATCTCTTCTTTTCGTTCGACTTTTGTGTTATTTTTTGTTAAACAATCGTGTTAGAGTTAACGGTTCTCGAGAGGAAAAGCGAGGGAGGGTCTTTTGTTTGATTTACGGTACGCTCGGATTTGGGATGAAAATGAGAACGCTCGGAAATTATACGCGAGAGGTAATTTTTATTTCGATCATTTCGGAGCGTTGCAGATTGAAGCAAGCGTTGCGCTTTCCAAAAAGAGGAGGATGCGCTATATTATTCATAATTAACGATTTAACGGAGAATCAAAAGCCAGCCGTTTTAGAGACACGAATAACAGCGATTGCACAAATACGTATCGCATGGTGCGCTTTATTCCTATTAATCCGCAAGTTTTAATGAACGTGCGTAATGTAGATTACCGGAATCCTTTTTCGTTTCATTATCTTATCGTAGCTAAGTTGAAAAGAAAGTTCATGAACTAGTGTCGTGGACAATTTGGTTTTACCGCCTGATGTATCCGGGTCACCTAAGGGCGAGTTCGACTTTGGGAAGTTCAATTTATTTTGGGAAAGAATTTAGTACACTCGATCCGCTCCTTGACGAAAGTTTTAATTAAATTTACGGGACTCGGTGTTCAATACAGATTGAATTTCCCCGGCAGTTTCGCGGTGTTAATCGCGTTCCTCGCGTTCATCCCGATTTCGATCCATTTTCGACTTACCATTATCTGTTCACGACCGGTTTACGCGCTTCTTTCGTCGGTGGCCTTTCGTTCTGCGATTTTTATGCGTCCACGTAATCTCGTCGATGTTACGGCCGCTTTATTGTATCTTTTATTGCCTGTTGTTGGCGATAGCCCGAGATATTGGTTTATTTTCCATCGCGGTTATTAATCTCGCCCAATGGCCACGTGTAATTGCCTCGCCGGTGTGCAGAATGAGAAAGCCATTCGGTGTGATGAACGATTCGATAGAAGCATCGATTGTTATTACGCTTAAGTGTAACTGCTGACTTGAAACGTATGGATACCGCGTGTCGACAATTTTATTAATGATATTGTGGGAAATAATTAACGTACTGCATTAACGTAGTGCACTTTGAAGATTACGTATTAAATACGTAAATACGTAAACCCTGTTTTGACAAAATGATCTTATTTTTGGATTGTTCTTGCGCGCGTTCGGCGTACGATGTGCTACATCGAAAAGCGCTACATGTATTTTGAATGTCGAAATAATATGGTAATCTGTGATAGAGGAAATACGGAAATACAGGAACGAACGGGGTTGCAAATGTTATGATTAAAACACGTAATTCTGAAACAGACCAGTGTAAACTAGAAGATCGTATAGCATTGATAAAAAAAAAGTTTTAATTAATATCAATCCTGCGCGTCCTCTGTATTATTTATTCACGTTGATGGCTGTATTACAAATTAAATGAACTGGCCGGCAGAGGCGGAGGGATGTGCAACGGATCACGCAAAGTTAATCCAATAAGATACATCGGTGATAACATATCCTTCGCGATAACAGAAACAAATAGTTTAACATCGTTCCAAGAAAAATGATAAATTTCAGAGTAGCCCTAATCTGCCATCGATTAACCTGAACTTTCAATAACGATCTAATAATCTAATAACACACTGACATACACGCACCTGGAATTTACTCGCAATATTGTCCTCCCAGAGCTTTCCACTATATTATAAGATACTTGCATTATATTCCTCAAACTTCTGTCGAAACCAGAGTCCAAATGTGTACCTATTAGGACTTGGATTCGGATCCCGAATCGGACTAAAACGTCTCCCAATTATTCAGAACCCACAGAACCGTGTTATTATATTCCTATAATAGGGCTAGTTCCAACTCGATAACAAATTATTACATCTGTGGCAAAGGTGCGTTGGAGATATGAAGGATTTCCCAGTGAAACAAGTATTACGTGCAAAGATATTTACGAGTCGACCGACCGGCGTTTCTCTGTCTTCTATCCCAGTTCCAAGCATGGCGAGATAAATGTTTAGTTAAACAATCGATGGTCTGCGGCGAACACTCGCCGGTCCGGTAATCCCGAATCGAACGCAAACAGGAGTCGACACTGTTTCGTAATTTAGCGTACACTGTTGGCGCAACGTGTCTGACCAAAAAGAAAACAAATTTCGGATCTCCCATGGACACGTTCGATGATCGCGAATCAATTGGTCGCGTGCACTACGTCGAACAGTGGTCGCGGACGAACGACACATGGAAGAAGGGAAATACAGGTGATCCTCCTATAACACGGTAGACAGGTTTCTAGAAAATGTCCTGTTATATGAGACGCCTCCGTGGACGCCACGAAACGCAGACAAAGCACCGGTGGCTTAGCGCGGAATTTCAGCATTGTCTTCCTTCCGTATGTTTAAAAAGGTTAAACAAAATATTTAAATGTATACATACTTATATAAAATCGCGCCGTAAATAACCGTGGTGTACGAGGATTTTCGCAAATTTAAGAGCGTGTTAGGGCGAACCCTTGTTATAGGATGGTTACCTGTACGTGAAACCTAAGGATGGAACGCGAGGACTCCGTTAGAATCACAGCATTAAATGGACGGATAGCCACGTGCGCTTTTCCTCCTCACTTCGACCTGATTAATTTCCGCGATATTTCTCGCCCGATCCTGCTTTCATTTTTCTCAGATCTCGCGCTAAGAACCTCATTTGGCTGGGAATAAATCGTCGCCAAATGTAGTTTTCGTAATCTTTCGATCCTGGAGAATTAACTCTTTATTACTGTGCCGGTGACTGCGTCTTTTAGAGGGAAGATATTTATTTGGTTGAGTAATGTTGATTGTTATTCTTCGTTAAGCGAACACCTGTATTTTATTTATTAACGGAGCTCTTAGCGTAGTACGCGCATGTATTACGCGATATGATGAAGCATAGGCGGTATATTAATGCATCTTCTTTATGCTTTCGCTGCTGTTCTCCTTGCTTTATTTTCTTGTCTTTTAAACTTAAAACAGCAGCAAGGAAAACAGAGTGAATAAAATTGAATATGCTGCGTTTCAACATTTGCCGATACAGATTCGGCAATGTGTATTATTGCGAATGTAAATGCGAATTGTACCTAGGGTTTCGGAGTAAATAAACGATTAAATAAACAGCTCATCTTTCCCAGTTGTCAGGTTGAAACAGTGGTTCGTAAATTATTTTTGGACATTTGGATTGTAACATTTAAGCAAAGTTCTGAATATTCTGTCAGGCATGGAAAACACGGCAAAGCTCCACTAAACAAGTTCATTTTGAAATTTGTCCACGCTTATACGCTTCTATTATACCGGACAGCATACACGCGCAAGCCAGTAAAAACAAATGAAATGAATGAAACCGTCTTCAATTTTCCATTGGCCGCCAATGGGGAAAAAAGGGGAAAAAAGGGAAAAAGGGGGAAAAAACTGGTAGGTCTGGTTGAAATTCCACGCTCGCTCGTGGATCGTCTGTGAGAAAGATTGTGAGAGACCGGGGGAACACGTTGGGGAGAAATTGGTACCACGGGTTGTCGCAACGCGTGTACATGTATGTATATATTTTGCAAAATTGCGAAGGGAAAGGGGGACGAGATCGTGCGGAGTAATCTCACAATGACTCACTCGCTTGGTCCACGTGGCTCTGCGTAAGAAAGTCAATGAGTTTGTTGACTCGTCGCGCCGGCAATCATTGCCAAGAAACGCCGATGCTCACGCTGCTTTTACGATTCTGATGCGCGGTGTTTGCGTTTCAGCGTGGAATATCGCGCAACGTGCACCGTCTGCACTACAAACGATAAAACATAACAGATAGAGCATGTTTTCATTTAAAGATACACCGTTCCGAATCATGATCCGAGCGTTTCATTATTATTCATTAAGCTGTGTGTCGCGTTTATTGGGCACTACATTCAATCGATGGTGCCGTCTTCGTTCCATTTCTGAATTTCATTCGCGCGCCGCTCGCGTTTAGCTTCGTCAACAGCGGATAGAGAAGGCAAGTAGAATCGAACCGAGAAGGGACAAACGTGTACAACAATTTCGCCTAACAACAAAAAAATGTTACGGTATGAACCATATATAACAGAGGAAACGTGTGAAATTAGAACAAAGTTGCTCAATGCTCGAAACTGCTCCATTTTTTCTATCGTAATTATTTTGTATTTTCAATTGCAAACTCATGGTACTGTTATTATTGCAAGCCGGGCGGCATTAAATATAAATCGTATCGCAGGCACGCGTGGTATGATATTTCAGTAACCAATTTTTTTTTTTATGGTCTTACCGCAACATTATCGCCAAATGCGAAACCAAAAAAGAAAGAAGAAAAAAATGGCTGAAGAAAAGAAGAAAACGAAGGAGAAAACAATTCCAATCGTCTTACAAACATAACAGTACCGCAAAACAGATATCGAGGTCGACTTTAAAATGCAGCTTCTTTCTCCTGCGAGTCACCGTGCACCGACTTTCTCAGCACGTCCCGCGAGCAACGTGCACACGGTATCGGCCGTTCGATATAACAAATTTCTCCCCGGTTTTTCCGTACAATCTCCCCGGCAGCGACCGCTGTCGTCGCCGTTCGACATAGCCTTAGGACCGTGGCACGGAGAGCAGACCTTGCCTTATGGGGATTGGCGCCACTCGCCGTACCCATAGTCGTCGCATGCATTAGCTGCACCCATAATACGCGCGATCGTCTACCGGTCCTGGAATGGTTATTTGGGTTAAACACGTAACAAATTAATAGCCGGCCGTCGAACATTTACATGTTGAGTCACGCACAATCTCGCGGGCGGTACCGTGATACCTTATTCCCGATTCACCATTTCGCCTGACTTATCCAGCGTGTAAAATGCATCGCACGTTCTCGTGTACATCGTGTTGCCCCGATGAACGGCTGAGAACAGACGTTCGAGTGGTTCGCGTTTCGTTACCTTATCGGTTGACGATTCGCCAAGAGCTTCCGGTTATAATCTGTTGGTCATCCGCCTACTTCTATCATTTTATTTTAATTTACCTCAATTCAGCGAGAATTTAGTCCTGACGCACAAGCCCGCCTCGCGCCAACCCTTTCAGTGTTCGAAACCAGCTTTCACTTCGTAATCAAGCATCGCTTACCAATCCAAACCCTTTACCGACACTCCTCGGACAATATCAACGCTTGATAAGAAGCGTCAGAAAAACGGGCGAGGTGCAAAAAGTGGAAAGGAACGTCACGCTCTTGAGCCAACAGTGCGCAACCGTAGCAAACGGTGCAGGTACACTTCTATTTACAAACGGATCTTAATTCGTCTCTTATTTTCCGTGCGTACCTTCGGCCCTCGGTGGGACGCGGATTCCAGGTAACGAGATAGGCGGTATCGTTATCGTTCGCGAAACGGTGCGTAACGTACGCGCGCTCTCGAGTTTCATCGCCCCCGTCGCTTGATATCTTATCGATACGCGAGACGCGAATCGCTCCGCGAGTACGCGGAACCCGTACACAGCGTTAAATACCCTTTACGTGGCCGGTATCGAATTCGATGGCCGCTTGACCCGTGATCTCTTCACCCCTGAACCCCGTACGCGAAGGCGACGGCAGGAGTACGGGGCGGGAACAAGCGATACACACCGCTAAACGTGCCGATGCACGAGGTGCCGCGCGAACGAGATTTGCGATAATGCGTCGGCAGCTGCGTGTACGTACGCGTAGCATTGTTATGTCACCGTGATATCTCAATTGCGCTCGAAATGGCCAGCGAATTATTTACATACGCGAGTTTACGTACCTGCCTGCCCGCCTGGCATTGTTCTCTCTCACTTTTCATCCCTGTCTCCCGTGCGCCGCCCTCGGAACGCGTTTGCTATCGCTTTGAGCGACTCGATTTCCGATAGGTAGGGGGGCACATTATACAGTTTGATTACGGGATGTGGGCAATTTTTTTGGTCGGCAGGGATCACGGTGTCGAATTTTAACCACTTCAGGACAATCCGCTGGCGTATGGGTTGCGAGGAGATTGGTAGCGGTGAACCTTGTGTCGATACGTTCTTGCTTGGAAGTGTTCCTTAACTTGTCCATCGGTTTTCGCATAGCCTGTTTAGCTCGAAATGCTACGTGGTATTCGGGCGATGCAGGTGTATGGCGTTGGCTGTTAAATGGAACAAATCTTTGTTATTAAAGATATGTAACGGCGGAGGTGATTATTTCGAGAAACGATCGAAGCGCTCGTTTATTTCAATGGGCGAGGTCTTCGGTTGTTAAGAAAAATTCGGATAACGTGCGCACGGATACTGAAGGCTGCGTCTGTACGCATAGATTAGAACGATACGTGATACATTTAATGGAGCATTACACGCGCCGTGCCTATACGTATTCCATTCGTGCGCACATAAAATTTCATCCGTTCGTGTCAGTGTCGTCCTACTAGGAGCATTGCGTAATTGAATTTACTGCGTACACCGAGGTTATTATGCTTCCGATAAATATATCATTACCTTTCCAATGATTGAGTAGCAGGCCTTTTGTCACGCAATGTATACGCTAGTTACGTAAGTTGCGCATATCGTTCCCATCTGAGCCGCGAGTACGCCAAGTATGTATGTATAATCGTTCGATCGATTATTGCAAACATTGGATGGTAGTCCAATGGTCGAGCCGAGGCACAGAATTTTTTTTGAGCTTACATGGTGTACTCCATGAAGAATTGAAACGCAGCTGGATTGTGCGTTGATGTAATGATAAGTTGGAGGCTCGATAATTGTTCCGTTGATTTGGCTTGTTATCTTCGTGAATTCTTTTCACGGTGCACAGCAAGTACGAAATTTCCTTGAATTTCATTTTTGAAACCGTGCATCGATGAGTCTGGCGTGAACGTTACGATATTTTGGGGGATCGAAATTCGTTTTTTCCTTGGAAATTCGTAAATTAAGAGTAACGGGTGCAATTGAATTTACTTTTTTTCAAAGTTTTCATAGACTATTTTTGCAGTTTACGCGACAAGAAGCCTCTTCATTCGGAATATAGTTGTGACTACTATTTGTCAAATAATATTTTGTCAAATTGTTCTCCTACTTTAAAAAAATCAGTCGTCTGCAGTACAGCAGTTACTTTCATTATCTGTCCCCTCCACCCTTTTTTAATCGAGATTTTCTATTTCGATCGAAAACTTTGAACAGAAAAAAAATAATTGCCTTTTATGGTATAGTCGCGTAAAATGTCTTCTTACGGTATTGTTTTCGAGCATATGCTAATTCGCGAGGGAATTGATTTCCTTATTTCTGATGCATATACGGTTGAAGCAAACTTTATGGAATATATGTATCCTTTCAATTAATTGATTAACATCATTTTGCTTATTATTTGACCGGTTTAGAAGATTCGTATAATTTCTTTTTTGTTTTAAATTTAATTCCCGTTAAACGTTTCGAAGATTTGAAGTCTACAAATATCAGAAATTTAATCAATAAGGCGATACTGCTGTAAAACTAGTACAGTACAGACTAGTATAGACGTGAACACAATACGAGGATTAAACGGAACATTCATTTCTAAATATTAGCAACAATCAATCACCAACCCCTGTCACTATATACAGTGGGCGAAAAAAGTACATCTGTAAAAGTGTAATGGATGCGCTTCATATCCATGCATATTGCCTTAAGAATAATCGCCTCAACGCCAAAATAATGAAGTTGCAAGTGAAAAAATGCACTGCGCGAATACTTTTTTCGCCCACCGTGCGTACACTCGCCCGCAAATAACTCGTCGCTCAACTTCCCTTTTTCACCGTCGCGATAATTCTTTCCCCAGCCTATTATCGATTTCTAAAATATCCTCATAACTGATAACGCAACCACCTGCACACACCGTCCGCCGGCAACGAGAAAAAGGAGTTAACCCAATTTTCTCGTTCATTTCTCATCATCGTCCGTTCCATACCCCGGGACCGTCCTCCCGTTATCGATCATCCGCTTCCTCCTCTCGCGATCCTCTGCCACGCAATTCCTCCGCAGGACCACCTCTGGTCTCCGTTCCCCGTAATCGTTCTGTTCGTCTTATTACTTTTCCTCCCCTTCTTCCTCCCGTTCTTCTGTCGGTTCTTTTTCTTCGAGCCGCGTATAGGCCTCGTCGTTGCATTCCACAGGCGGCGCGAGTGGAAGGACCTCGCCAAGGTAAGCGGGTACGTCGTTCTTGAATGCTGCTGCTTCTCGCGCGCGCGCGCGCGCGCGAGTTCCAGCTCGGGTCCGCGCAGCGATCGCCACGTATGCGTGATCTCTTCTCTTCCTCTCTTTCGTTCGATGGCACGCACGTTTCCCATTGACGTTCTCCGCCTTCTCCCGTGATATGATGCACCATGCCTGGGCATGATGCACCTGCCGTGTCGGCCATCCCTCGATTTCCACCGGTGGACCATTATTGAGGTCCGCGTCACGCCGGTATGCGGTCATCACAGGTGGTCCTCGTAAATTTCGTCGCTCGAGGAGACGAAAATTCGGGGCGAACCTGCTACGCGGCATGCCTTCTCCCGATCACCTTCTTCTGGCGTTCTTTGCCGTTCGAACGGACCCGGCCGCGCGAGGTACGCTTTTCGAGCAATTTCGGGATTACTCGGGATCGGCATCTACTCGAGCCGTTCGAAGTTTATATTTTGGGGGTTCTGGTGCGGGGATGGTGGAAACGTTGCCCCATCGATGCTCCACTGAAAGTCCTCCAAACTTTCTTATAGTATTTTAAGCAGTACTGTCAATGTACATCCGCGGTGCACGAATTTATTTTCACGCGTGAAGAGATTTCGCCATCATTTATTGTAAGAATAAAGCCTCGGCCAGTTTGCATCAGTACAGATACAGTAGCCCAGCTGCGAAGTAATTTTGACAAATTGTTCGACAAAATTCTGACACGATTTTCAATGCACCGATATCGAGTGTGTCACTTCGAGTGTGTAGACCAGTTAATGCGGAATGTTCTCATTTATGAAAAGGAAAAACCGGACGGTTCGTCAACGCAAAGTTTAAAGGTACATGGCAGTATTTGCATTGCCCATATTGGCGGATGCTCCACGGATTCATAACCATTCCACGGGGAATGAAGGCACAACAGGTTTCACGATCCTCCTCTTTCTCCTCCTCTTCTCCGTTATTCGGTCGCAGGTGTCTCATTAACGCCTGGCCGTTCGCGAACGTCTCTATCCCGCGTTAAACGCCCGAGAAATGCGCACGTCGCTAAGTGAAACGAACAAGAGACGGTAAACCGAACTGTCCTCGATATTCGAAGACGGAGGGAAAAGTGTTTGCCGAGGGAACGGTAAAAAGGTGCTAAAATTCACGGGACGTCGACGCGCAAGCCGGTTCAATGCTTTCCGTCGTACCTACGAATCTCTCTCAAAAACTTCCGCAATCGGGATACTTTCCTTTCGCCTATCGCTGATTCACGCTGATAGACCCGCATGCAAATTCCTTGCGGGCGATTCGTAAGGAATAAATACGCTTCAGTCTTGCTTTTCTCTTCCGCGGGATTTTTTTCTACTTGCGACGGTGACTCGAAAAGTTGCGAGGTTTCTTTCTTCGGATACGTGCCTCGTTATTCGGTTTTATTCTTATTTTTATTTTGTTTTATTCTGTTTCTGGGTATTTCTTTGTTTAGCGAATTTAGATTATTTTGGTTTTCTCTCGCTATCCGCAGTGCGGAATAAAAGAACGGAGTGAACAGATTTTTTCAGCTTCGTTCGCCTCTGGCCGTGTGGAACAGCGTTCATGCATTTTCGGGATTACAAAATTGTAGAATTGACGAAGTTTGTAAATAAATTGGCGGTGGTTTCTTTTTCTTTTTTATATTTTTAATCAGCACATACGGAATTTTTTAATTAAAGTTGAATTAAAACGAAGCGGTTAATAATTTTATAATTCGCGTAAAGCCTCGGTAGATTGGTAGATAGTTAAAAATTTGATTTACTAATGAAGAGTATGCCGTGGCTGTGGAGCAATGTGAAATCTGATGTTGCGTTAGTGGCGTGGAAATTTGATTTGGACGGAATATTTTTTAAAACGGACGAGATTAATATTTGAAAAGTCGGGTAAATTGTAGATCGCTGCGGATTTTTAATGCAGAAAAATATGAAAATGTTATTTTCGGATTATCAACTACACAGAATTCCACCCTCTCAAATAAATGCGCACATAATCAACACCAGCAAATATTAATAATAATTTCAACCAAATCGTTTCATTCCATTTTCCTCTCCGCATCTGAAATACATGTATTCGGGCAACGTTTATAACCGTCCTCGCAAGCATTCCGCTCCACGCGAAATAAAAATTCAACAAACAGCTCGCACGTTAGAAACATATTAAACGCGCGAAACAACAGAGAGAAACAGTCCCTGCAGAATGAACGTGGCAACGGCAACGAAATTTCCATTAGAATGGGAAACAGATTGCAATTACTTCTTCTTTCGCTACGAACTAGCTCCCTTAATATGAAAATCCAGAGAAAAAGAACATTTCGATTGGCAGACAAGCTCATTCTCCGTTCGCCTGTTGCTACAATGAACGAAGCAATAATTTTCCCTCCGCCAAATTTGTATACGCGGGCCGATTGTGCGATCAGTCGTCTAAATTCGACATCGCCCGCGACGTAAGAAATGTTCGAACGTCGCGTTCAGGCCAGCTCGATCGAGACGAAGTAGAATAGGTCGGTTTGGGTTGGCCAACGTGGGCTGATTTATGCTCGACTCACGGTCCTCGCCGTGATAGGGCGCAACGTTTCGGGAAACGACGTAACCGGAATTGCCGATAAAGCTGCATTAGAATCCGCGATCAAATTGATGGATGATCGTACGTCGTCGACCATTCGAACTTTCACACCCACGTTGTTTCCATTTGTTGACTTCCGTTCCATTGGTTTTTATCCGCACGTTCAAGGTATTATTCGCGGAGGCCCTTGTTGGTGATCGATGTATTCGCGCCACGATCTCGTTTAGATAGTTTTATTATCCGCGTGAAAAACCGCATTTGGATAATGTAACTTGTCGGCGATATCCGCTTTATCTCTGATTTGCGTTCATGAACGCGAATCTCGGTGGACAGATTGCAGGTTACTAAAAATAAGGTAACACGGTTCAGGGAAAGAGACCGTGTTACGAAGTTGAAGAAAGTAGCGATTTTGTTCTCGGTATGCCGTTTACTATATTTCTCGATCTATTGTTTTCGAGCAGTTGATAAAAATATTTTTCGTCGCGAACGAAACTAAGTTCATTTAATGTAGGGTGCTGAAGTAAATGATGTATTACACAGTACACAACTGCCGTACAAGGTTTTGCCATTCAGAGGTGTCGAATATAATTGACTGGGAAATTTATTTTAAATATAAAGTAAAACAAATAGTTTAATTAAAAAACCGATCACGCGCGCATAACGAAATTTGTAATATATGCATTGAATATTCTAAATATAAAACCTACATACCAAACAAGTGTTTCGTCGTTGTAACTTAACAAAAATTCCAAAAGTGGATTCATTCGCCTTGCTCTGCGAACGGCTCCAAACATTACTCCAGTGCTACATTGATTTATATCTGACGGAAACTCTTAAATCAGAAGAATCCGAAAGAATATGCCCCGTCTTATTGCGGCAAAGGGGTGATTTGGTTCAGTATCAGACACAATAGGAGAATATCGATAAGCCAGCCAGCGGGGGCGATTTCACGCTTGGGAAATAATGGTCCGCGGCACTCGTAACTTTGTCTTTAACCCGATTCCCTGGCCATTATCCAATGCGGCCGGCCCGTACAATTTCCATTATGATCGTGTGCACGAGTAACGCAACCGATGCGACAATAAAGCGGCGGAAGTTCAGGAAATCAAATTCGCCTGGGGAATGTGTTTCTCGCAAATAATGCTGATCATACTTTCGAGTGTATGCGCAGCACCGTCTGGTGTGCGCCGCTACGATTCAACGTCGTAGACGTTATACGACACAGTTTCCATGCCACGATGGTGGACGTTGCTCGTTATCGAAAAGAGCGTCCCGTTTCGCGAAACTCTGCCGTCAAAACGGACGGGGTCCGTTCAGTTTCCCCGTCGGCCAACCATACTTCGTTTAACGTACTTCATTAACTCTTGACGCGTTCTGTTTGCGGACGTATGAGAGAACTTCGCGAACTTCTGCCGTTTCGACGAACGTTCAGCTCGCCCGCAAATTATTCGACGCGGGGTTCTTCGTCGACGAAGCTCAAGCTCGACAAATTCTGTATCGAAGAACTTCGCGCATCACGAAATTGGCTGCGCGTTGTATTTGATTCGCGCTTGATTCCTTTTATTTTTAATGTCGATCAGTATGAACTGGTCTACAGAGTGTTCGGTGATTATCAAAGCGGTCCAAGTAAAACATTGAAAAAAAAAATCAATTTGTCGCTCAGTTTGTGCTGCGTAAAATTGAACCAGTTGAGCCTATTATAAAATAGGCTTTGTATATTACAAACTTTACATAATTGTCCCCGAATATTCAATAATCGCTACTTCTGTGTTCACTTCTGGAAACATAGCGACCTCGAGTTTCCGTAAAAAATTTCGACTCCTCTGTAAATCGCGTTCGAATTGAAACACTAACCAGGAAACGAATATTTTCCAGCCGACAAGACGCAAGAAAATCGATTTTTTTTTAAGCCCGCGACAACGACATAATCCCCTGAACATCCCTTTTTCAATCCCACAGAGATATCCTGCTCAGACAGCTTCCTTTATCTGTCCGCAAATAAGACATCAAGTAAGAGCATACTTGTTCAACCACCTTGACCCCTACAACTAAAAAAGAAAGACGAAAAAAAAAGCAAAGAGAAAATCAAAGGTAGGAAAGGAAGCGATACATCTCGTGCCGCGTTGTTCACCGCGAATACCACGAAAGGGTAACGCAGTCCTTTTTCTTTCGCCCGCGTACTACACGCAATAACACGCTATCTCGTACGACTGCGCGCGGTCCTTCACTCGTCGATCTCGATTCGCAGCAGGCAAATTGCCGTGGCATTAATCATGCGGCCGTGCCGTGCAAGTTCTCCCCGTCTCGTTGCGATCTGCGCGGCGACTTTGGATCGAGGAACGAGAAAGAAAAAGGAACAGGCAACAGAACGATGAACAGACAGTGTACAACGGAGGAGGACGCATAGCGCATCGTAGTTCCGCGCGAGAGGTATTTATGAGCCGGTAATAATACTCGATCTGCAACGAGGAGTAACGAGCGGACGAACGCATACGTGCCAAACGGGCTTGCGTCTCGTCTGGAACAATGTTGGGCGTGGTTCGACGGTGCCTCGTGTAGATGCATCCACTTGTCCGGAGATGGAAAAGAAAGAAAAAAAAAGGTGGATAAACAAAGGAAGAAAAAGAGAAATGCAGCACCTCGAGTCGAATAAAAATTGCTTAACCGGCTTTGGATAGGGTCGGGGGCCACTTCCTACGGCGGTCGAGAAGAAACCGATTAGCTGTCGACATATTTCGCGGGAAACGGGAACTGTCGCGGGCGAGACCACTAGAAAGTGCAGAGGAAGTTGTTAAGTTTTTGCTTGGGGCGGCTGCTAATTAAAATAAGTGCTAGACAATGTTTGCCGGCCACCTATGGTGGATACTTTCGACGCCGATGTACACTGCCGGCTAAAAGTTGAGGATCACCAGGCATCTAAAGTTACACGGAGATTCGATGACTCGATTAATAATTGTTTGTGAACGTTTAAGAACATCGCCGAGATGGAACGTGCCGAAAGCGAGTTTATTAACACCGGTCTCCGTAATATTAATTTCGCGTCGATGAATCGTTAAAAACCTGCTCGATATCTCCAGGCTGCCCTACACTTTTGACCAGCTGTGTACATGCGTACATTGCTGGAGGCACACATATTTTTATGGGGACACAAATGAAGCTCCTTTTACGTGTGACTAATAAGGGCGATAAAGTCACTGGACGGCTGCGAGGATTTTTGTCGAAGGTAGAATAAGCGAGGAAAGTGTGTTGGTTTAAATCTAGAGCTTTTCGTCCTTTCATTTCCATCTCTCAAACTCGGACAAGCATTCTGTTTTCCCATTTATTAATATGCTATACAAACTGTTGTCTCTGGCGGAAAAATAAATTATCTCATGCATACTCTGTCGCTGGCGGGTCTTAACAACTTTCAAGATGTTAAATTGGAATTTTATCACGAACTGTATTGTTTATTTTACCGAATCAAAGTTGCCACCAGTTTGTTATTTCACCCAATAGCGCGTCAAATAATGCAACGACATTTCGCCACGACGAAGAAGCAACGAGCGCAGTAAATTTGTCTCCCTTAATTTAAAAACCGGAGCAAAGTACATAGTACACACAATTATAAAAATCACGCGTAATACAGTTCAAGGGAAGGACTCCAAAGAAACGTTAACGCATAATATCCAACTCTCCGCAGAAGTACCTGTTTCTCGTTCGACGGCTGAAATCATCAATAGAAATATTGAGAATACCGCTAACGATGAAAATAAGTAGTATTAGTCAATACTTCGCGAACCGGCTGCGTACATCTTTCTACAATACTTTGCTCGTTACAAAGCGATATATTTCATCCGCACTGAATGGAATTCTATCAACGTGACATCATTATTATCAACGGTGTTTAAACTGCCGTCTGCGATCGCGTTGCGCAAGGTGTAATTGTGCTTTCAACACGCGTGCAAGAATTCTTCTTTTTTTTCCATCTTTTTGTATCGGTGCATTTTCTCTCTTGGTTCGATGGCCACGATGAAATTCCTTCGATTAATTCGTAGGTCGCGCGATCGCGTGTACAGTAATCGAAATATTTATTTGAAGAGAGAAAGAGAGAGATAGAGAGAGAGAGAGAGTGAGTGGCAACGAGACCACAGGTGTGGCGCGACACAAAATACTCTCGGTGCGAGGCCGATAATTTACAGGCGCCATAAGTAACGCAATGGCTTGCAATCTGTTCTCGCGTGATTAGTTTTTGCACAGCTCCTATGCCGCCTGTACGTTCATTCACGATCATACAATTGCAATCATAATAAATAGCGTTAACGAATTTCTCTTCGTTATCGCGAATGCCCTCTTACGTAATGTCGCTCCGTAGCTTCGTTTCGCTATTATTTATTAGCTTCATGCTTCTCTCTCCCCTTCATTCGGTGCAGCTTGAATCCAGCGGCGTCAGTCTCTTTGGTATTCATTCGTTTGTTTCGCTTAACGAATTTATGGGGCACAAAATACTGTGCAACGAGAATCTTATTATTCTCCCCGCTGTTTCATTTGCATGGACATTCTCTGCGCATTGTTTACACTGCCTATTTTAATTGTTAATTATTGCCCTGCGCGCGGAGTACGTAGACCCGCGTTGAAATTACATGGAATTATAAATCGTTGGTCATTTCAAACGATACTTGTATTAGTCCCTAAAGAGAAATGCTTCGCTGAATGTGACGTTCGAGGCGAGAACAGGCAATCAAGCACGCGCGTAAACGTGGATGCAAAATCTATCATTCTTTAAAGGACAATGGCCTCGAACACAATATTACACCGTTCCATAATTTAAATAATTCACTGTCGCTACGATATCCGTGAAATTCTCGTTCAAGGAGCAGGCGGGATTAAGCAGTTATCGCAAACAATTGTCGGAGACGTTGGCCCCGCATTAAATAGTCATTAAGCCGGCGTTGAATTCAGCAAAGAAAATAGAAGTGACACATTCCAAACGGGGGAGGGAAACGCAATTCGCTAGAAATAGATAGAACGGATGTCAAATGACCCGACGTATCGCGAGTGACGCAACGAGATCGGGACGTATCACGTGGACGTATCAGTGGAAGAAACGGGCCGCGTGTTCTTTGCTCGCGAAGGCACGTTTGTCACGCGCCGTGAATGTATTTTTTCCACCGCGGAGCTGAAGCCTTTACGGCCGATCTGCCTATGGAAAGAGCTACCGTGGAATTCCAAGCGGAGTGTTGCGCGGGTCATGCTCACGCGAGCGCTAAGAATCGAGCTGGTACGCTCGATCGTTCTCCATTGCGACTTCTGAGCGTCCGTGTGCCTTTGCTGAACGTATCCGTGCTCTATTCACGATCCGTCGGCCTTATGATGGAAATTCCCTTCGCGTTTCCAATGCGCATCGCTGGGAAAGTCCTATTACCGATGAGGACGAAACGTTTTTCCGCGAAGAGAGAAAGGAACGCCCTTCGTTTTGACGGATCACGGGCGAGACGGAGTGTCGCGATTTCAAATTGGAATAAATATCGGGTCAGATTGGGGCCAGGCTGGTTGGAAGAACTGTTTGGTCCATCGAGAAGGCAAAAGGGGTAAGCCTGGTGGATTCAGTGTACGCAGATGATTCCTCGAGAATAGTATTATATAACACAGTTGTGGGCAATGATTGTACCAGGTGTATTTCGTTGAAATTAGCTTCGATTTATTAAAATTTTAGTTTCGTCAAGGAGACGTCCGAGTGTATGGTTTTACAATCGTCGAGCTGTAGCATCGTTAACGTTGAAAGCTAGTAACTCAACAACGGTTCGCGTGAACACTCGTATGTTAGGTAGTCTCAACGTCTCAACATTAGCTGCAAGAATCTGCAGTGAAAAATATTGGGTTTCATTGAAAAATGTTAACATTCGCGCAATCGTCATCGCGATATGTCCCCCATGACACCATAATACTTTCGTCTGATACGTTTCAACATATCTCTGACAATTACGACGGACATACTGTACGTGTACGCGTTGTTGTCTCTCGGACATACGAAACGTAGTACATTTCGTTGGACATAATTTCGTGCTAAGTGCCGCAATCTCATTCGTAATCCTTGATGTTTCGTAACAATCACGTTGACAGACCTCGTCAAAGCATGGCGTTTGATAGCTGCTCGCGTTAAACATAATTGAAACAATTAGACCGGCACTTCGTTCCGCCGGCCATGCAATTTTCGTTCCGCCGACACTGTCTGCGAAATCATTCTCGCGTTCGGGTCCAATGATCCGTGTCTGGTCAATCAGTCGGCCTTAGAGCGAAATAAACAAAGCGTAAATCTAATCGAAAGCATTGCTCCGTGGGCCGGATGGTGGCGGCAGAGATGTCTGATACCCGTGAACATTTTTCTAAACCGGTCTTGTTAATCAATTTACTGGCCACGCTTGTGTGGGTGAGATAGAATCGTGGAAAAAATCAATAGGTATATAAAGCGGTTAGGTATCTCAATTACGAACTGGTAGTGTAAAGCTGGAGTGATTTATCGAGACTAATTTATTTGTAGGTGCCACAATTTTGTTGGGTGGTGATTTTTATAATTTGACAATCAAGTTGTACTACGAGGCAAATTATCATTGAGGACAAGTCCTATGCTAGATGATATTGATAGATTCGACTGATAGATGATATTTTTTTCGTTCTTAATAATACTAGGAATATTAAGTATTTGACGAAAAATAATATTCTGTACTTTGTACGGCCTGTCGAATTAATTCTTTTACTCGCATATAATTAAAGCATCTGCCTTCCTTATAAATGATTACAGAAATATTTTCAAAGATTTTCGGAGTCGATCCTTTTCACGGAAGCAAAGGAATTCGAGCTCCAATATCAAAGGTCCTCCTTATCCCTTCCTTTGTTTGCAGAGCTGGAAAGCGATAAAATTGAAAGAACGAAACGTAATATTCCTCGAACATCCATGCGCGTAACTCATTTTGCCTCGTTTGTCACAATAAAACAGGTGAGCTCCTCTTGTAGGAACAAATCTTGTTACTCAATCAAATCCACGATCCATCCGGACGTGATGCTTTCAATATATTGCCTACATGTACATCAGTACGTGCATTCGTCCTATAAAATCTCGTTCCAACGAGTATCGGTGTTACACGCAAAGTAGCTACGTTACCAAACACTCCAATCCCAGGTAATTCTCATTCATCATACCTCCGAATCGTCTAAGCAAATATCGGGAGGGTAAAACATTGTAATCCCAAACGAAGGCTCCATTCATTACAATGACAACCCGTGTAAATTCTCGACCAGGCAAAGGAAAATATCGCTCAAAAGGGACCGTTCGTTTCACGAGCTTCAGTACTCCAATATTCTAGAGTCTAAAAGTCGTGTCCATCTTGTTGCGCATAATATGCACTCCCTCGAAAGCTCGCCTCGTTCGTTTGCCTGTATCGGCTTTCCAGATCCGCATACCTCTCCCGTGAACCTTGACTATTCTATTTGCAACACCTTACGCCGTTCCTACCTGTCTTTCTTTCCCTCCCTCTTCCCCCGCTGCCTCGCGCCAATCTCGATCCCCTTTGTCTATTTATCTCCCCCGTTCGTAGACCCGATCTTTCTTGACGGATCCGCGCTATATGACATGCCGCGACTTTCGACAGGAATTTCCCGTTCTTCGTTCGATGAAAAAAAAAAAAACGCGCCGAGGACTAACTCAATAACAAATGTTGAGTTTTTGTAAAATTACTTATAAGATATACGTATTCGGACATACATTGTAAACTGTATCGCCGAGAGATGTAGCTTTTGTGTTGCGAATAGAATTCTCTAATCCTTTAATTTAACGAGCAGAATTGATCACGCTGGGTTCTGTGGTAAATTGTTTATTAATAAACGCGCCATGCACAGTTTCATCTCGTTGTTGATATGCAACGTAATCGTCGAAGGAATTCATTTCGAACGTGATAAGCACATCGCCAATCAAGCGCTTCGGTGGACAAACCGAACAAAAATTCGACAAGTGGAGTTAAGACTCTTCGACCTGTGCATCGCGCGAACGCACAGTCAGCCCCGAATCGAACTCTATACGCAGCAGTCTCGGCTAATTCGTTCGACGTATACCAAGAATTGTCAGTAACGTTCGGAGCTGACGAATTGGCGTGGCTTCGCGCGCCGGACGTTTCCTGGGAAAGCGTGCCGGTTCACCTTGTGTGGAATAATGATCAGTTACGATCGCCGCAAACGTACTTGACAAGAATGCAGTTTCACTCGTGGCGGGCGCCGTTTTTCCGCTGCCATCGACCGCGACCAATGGCGGTTTAAGATATCGGCGAAAGGATTTCTATTTCCATGGAATTGCACCGTGCACCGCGCCCGCGAAGTCTATTCCGCCTTTTGCCCCTCCGCGGACGGACGGTCCCTCGCGATGAATATACCTGCAAATCGCCTTCTTCGGAACACTGTACCATCCTGTCTGCTCGCCTGAGAAAAACCTGAGAAAAACCGAGGACAAATCGTTGGCTGCCGCGTGATTCGCCGAACTGGGCGCGTTCCGTTCGTTGCGGAATTTTTCGTTGTATTAGAATTCGGGGGGATATTGACTCGCGAGAAAACGATTGGCAATTGATTATGACCGGTGTTATCAGAGGCGAATGCTTCTGTGCAGAAAATTAATGTTAAGGCGGGGCTGGATTATCGTTGGGGGCAAATCGGGGTCGCCTTAACATTTCAATTCTTCGTAGGGTGTAAGGCGCACAATTCAATAATCCACATTACCGAGGAAACAACGCGAAAATCGAGTTCACTGAAAGTGTACGATCGCTTTTCATTATTATTCTCGCGGTGCTTGACGAACACGTTTTTAAATGATTGGCCAACGAATTTACATTCAACGCGACGATCAGAGACATCGTCCTTGGCGTTTCTTGTGCCGCTGCGTACAAGAAGGAGAACTAGTTCGCTTTTTGTTTTTCATAATTGTCCCTGCGAAGGTTCCGACCTTTCCGAGTATTGCGGTCTGCAAGGTTGCGATATCGTAATTTTTATCGCTGGATTCCTTTCTCGTGCTGGGCGTTTCAAACGTGGCAGACAGCGTCAAATGTAAATTGAACAAAAGTATAACGCAAGGATGCCTGAGGTATTTAGTTCTTCCTTCAAGCTGCACTTCGTTCAATATTTAATTCTTAATTATAGCTGCCCCGTTAATTCGCCGTTCGGTATGCAAAAAGAATGGTCATTGTCCTTAATGATTCTTCTTTCCTTTCAGGTGGACATTTTTAATAGTCAGGAATGTAGTATTTAAATTTTTCATTGAGTTTATGAAAGGGATACAATTTTATAATGGCATCGTAATTAGAATCTTGTTTGTCCGCCGTGTACGCAAGTCAGCAATATAATATGTCATTGCGGCATTGCAGAAATAAACCAAAATAACTTTCTACACGGCGAACCAAACGAACGATACTAAATTGACGATCGATCACTGGCATTCTCGGCGATCTCACGGGTTAACGTTAACAATTCCTTACGCATTGACAATTTCTCCGTAACAACCCCCTAAGCGATAAGTTTGGAGCCGCTGGAGCTTCTCACGGCAATCGAACGTCTTTCATCCAAACATAGCGAAACTCGCATCGTTTGCCGGACTGACAGGATAATATATAAATAGCCAAGAGATACGACGGTCGAGTCGTCGAATTTTCCAATAGTTCTTTTTTCAAATTCATGAAAGGTCCAGCGTGTCCATCAGCCTTGTTCATTGGACTCGTACAAAAAACTAAATAAGAAAGTTTATTAACTATTAGCTGATTCCGACATGTCCTTTGACGCAGATGTTTCCGAATTTTTTATGCTGCATAGGCGTGTCGACACGAATGTCATTATGGCAAAATGCAATACTCTTTTCTTACATTAAAATAATATATGAGTAATACAATTGTATCCACCTAGCTTAGCTGGTGAACCATGCGCGTGTTAACAGAATTTGGAAACACCAATCGTAAGAAATGCAATTGATTAATGCAAACCTTCTGGTTACCTTGCTCGATCACCGCGGCGATTAATTTCACCTACTCGCATACGCACCTGTCCCTAATGTTTATCTGATCAGACTTTATTTCTCGATTATATCACGCGACGTGGCTTCATTCATCGTCAACCGTAAGTCAGATTTCAAGCGTGGATTATCACGTGGCATTTAAGTCGATGGCAGTTCCCCGAAGACAAGCTTTCGTGCCCGTAACTGACAAATCTGTTCGCAGACGGTCGTCGAAACGGCCAGCTTAACCCGAAGATACCTTCCGTATTCCTATCGAGTCTAGTTCGTGGTTAGATTTCTTGGATATCGTGACCTCGAAGCATTTGTAGATTCCAGCGTACATGCTGGATGACATTGATTAACGGCTATCGTCCGTTCAGACCTTTTCCTCCTGCGGGATCTCACCGGGAGTGTAATGCACTGTGAATTTTTCCTCGCTCGAAAACTGGTATACCTTCGACTTTGTCAAGGCCGGTTTATTTATACACGAAACACGCGTAGCTTCGGTTTGAGAGTTTCATTAATGAACATTGTTCAACAGTCGCTTGACAATGCCGATTTGGAATTTGCGTCGAATTAGCATCGGGATGTTTAATTGATAGTCGGTGAATGTAACCGCACGCGCACGATGTTCAAGCGCTTACAGATTCATGGTTAAAAACGCGTGTGTTTTAATGTTCTTTACAAAAAAAAAAAAAAGAACAGAAAAATGATACTGGCACCGTTCGTCGAAAGCATAGGCCACTCGAAAAGGGCAAAAGGGAAAATTTCAACTATTACTTTAAGGTACGTTAATCTGCACATCGCATTCAATATCTATCGTTGAATGTTTCTTATCTAATCAGCTCTGATTAATAGAGAGATTATCTCTATTACGTGCAGCACTCCGGGCCTACCGCAACGTTGTATCAGTTCCTAACCGTGACACGTAATTGTGACATACGTACCCCACCCCTGGGTGTCGATAGATCAATTAGGTCTCGCCACGTCGGGGTTCAACTTATGATCGCCCTACGCATGCCCCTTTCACTTAAAACACGATTAAACGTGACACTTCAAAATCCAAACCCACCTCGCGCCTTTTCAATTAACCGCACGGGTCGTTTCATGCGGACCGCTCTTCGCCGAATCATGGTCCCCGATACGTCATCCGTTCACTTCTTCCTGACAGAACCGATTCATACATTCCCGTGATTCCGCGTATTCCTGCAGTGCAAATCTTATTAACCCTGTCGCACCGATGTCGCGCGAAAACGAAGATGTCCCCGACGTCGCGAAACAGTGCAGACCCCGTTAACATCGATGAGCTGTATTTAATTACCCGACGAGTAATTCACGCAAGTGATCGCAATAATAATTCATCGTTGCATAGAGCGCGTCGCGTACAATTTTTCTTGAACACTCGACCTTTAATCGCCAACCCTTTACAACGTCACCAGGTGAGATCACGCGTGTCCTTCCCCGCGCAGCAAAGCAACGTGTAGCGAGGCAGCCACCGTTGCTTTTCCCAATCGCTGCACGTTTCCTACTGTTTCCACGTTTCACGATCCCGCGGATAATCATGCCTGGTATCGACAAGAAAGCGATAGCACGCGCTACCAGTGGGCCCGCGTCGCGTCTCGCGGATCGATCCGGCGAATTGCTCGTCGAAGCGTAAACCCTTGAGCGGCTATTACGACAGAGGCTGAAAAGCCGACTACTTTACTACGACCGAACGACAACAGGGAGAATGGATAGAGGAAAAGAGAAAGAGAGAGAGAGAGAGAGAGATGTCCGTGCACGGTCTCCGGTATTATCTGCACGCTCGATTTTCCTTCGTGTCCTGCATGCACCCGCGTTACTCGCCATCGCCGTCGTTGCTGCTCCCTGGTCACTGGAGTAAGTCGATGGGTCGTTGACTTTCGGCACGCCGAGCGTTCGCGACCGGTGCCCGTATCGAAACGTTTCGCAGTTCATCCTGGCGTTAGAGACGGCTGCGTACAGTCCATTCGGAGACGGACGTTGAGACGAACGTTTTCGCTGGACGATTAGATTAGGGGAGTGTTCGTCGTAAGCGGCGCAACGTATCCGTTTAGACGTTTCACGTAAGAACGTTTTGCCCCAGACTCTGTCCGTGGTCCGGACGGATAGTACGAATCGGTCTTTACGCGGCTGGTCGTCGCCGACGACGTTTGGAGTCTCGCGTGATTTTCACTCTGATGTTTCTGCACGACTCTTCCTGGAGGCTGCACGGGTGTACACGTGTGCCTCTTCGAACACCGGTGCCGCAACGCGGTACAGGTTCAGTTTTAGATGCTGCAAAACGACTCGTTGATTGGCAAGGTACTTACGGAAGGTTGAGGTCGCGAGTTCCTCGCCGCCCGTGATATTCGGCGCTTTTACCGTGTTCATTAAACTGTACGTTAAGTAGGGCGAGTGGAGGTGTTTAATTGGATTCGCCTTGCTTCCTCGTGCAATGAAATTTTGTTTCCCCCTCAAAGGCGATCTAGCTTAGGGGACGACGGTATTTGGAGTACGGAAGAGTAGCGAATAATAATTTGTTCGAATCGGTTCAACCCTTACGCGGGCCATCATTTCTTTTAACAATTTCGTTTATGTTCTTGACAAAATACCGGTAAATAAGGACACGTTTTTTTAATCAGTGCATCGGCTTCGGACTCATTGAACCCTTTACAGGAAGGTTAAACAAGTTGAGGAGTATCGCGTAATAGATTAAGGTTGTTAACCGTGTCTAACATTATATCGCGTGGGTTCAAGTTTACGCTTGTATAGACGCGCGGCAAATTGAATGAAACTGGTGAAAATGTAGTACAGGTTTGACCGGAGCTTGCACAGATGGGCAGGAACGATCGTGTAAGACGTGTGACTCGATGTGAACTTTGGATGTACGGTCGAAATTGTTTCTGCATTAGACGCTATAATTAGCTGCTCCAGGTATTACACCGCTCGACGCAATTATGGTTTATTTATGGCTTGTTAAGTTGTTCAATGCCTAGCAGTTTGGTATTTAGTGGAGGGTTGTAAGTGTATATTGTGCTTGCTTTGCTGCTGATCTATGTGCAAATTCTACGTTACCTACACCGGTATTATGTTGCTCGAAACAGTCATTAAGATCATTCGTTTATCGATCAACCAGATACCGTATGCTTGTTATTAATATGCACCTCGACAAATGTGTCGGGAAATGCATGCGAAATATCAGGATAGCTATTTTTCCTTAACTCTTGTAAAAATTTTAAACTGTGCGTCATTTTGTACCGAACGATACGTTCAATTGATTAATGAGATAATCGAAATGTTCATGTGCGAACAAACGTTACATTGTATGGAATCCCACACCATTTTACAATCAACGAAATCATGCATGCAAGATGTAGGAAGTTCAAGACTGCGAACCGTGGCGATCTGTATGCTTCCCATTCTTCTAATCTGAATGAATCGGATATGATTATTTATGAGCGAATTCCTCCTTTCTCGTGGTGCAACACTATGGTATTGGCAAGATATCGATCCAAACTCGTTCCTCGGAGCAATTAGAAAATTGCTGACGGTGTACAGAAGTACTCCGCGCGTCGTAGCATAATTTGTCCTGCAATTCAATTAATCGAACACGCCCGCGAGACGACGCGTCCAGCGCGTTCACGGTTTCAAAGGTATGCCCAAATTGACGTAAACGAAACGATAATTAAACAAATTAGAAGCTCGATAAGCAAATAGAAAATAGGAGCGATCCAGTTGGCGACGTAACACGCCTTTCCTAATTAACAGGTTAAACGAAATTTCTCGTCAACCACCCACAATCCCGCTCGCGCGGATCTACACCGCGGACCAGAATGCACGTTGTGGGAAGGTTGAACCGTAAATCATACACGGCGGTCCATCTTCAACGCCAACTAGAATCAGTGGCGGTTCATTGGTGGTTTTTAAAGTTCCTTGCGTCCCGTTAGCCGCGGCACCGTACTAGGAGGTAGATCAGAGGGAACGTAACGCACACACACACAAAGAGAGAGAGACACGAGGACGAGCCCCCTGCTCGTGTCTGCCGGGCTCACTTGCGGTCGCAAACAGGATTGTGTGTACCCACGAGGTTTCTAGCACGGTCGTTCTAATTGCAGGTAAAATCAGGAAGCGGACGGTCTAGTGGTACGATGAATCATTTGATCGATCGCCGATAATGGGTTTCGTCATGGGCCCTCTTGAACGTGCCACCCACGTGGCACGGGCGACAGGGACGCGAAACACGTGAAAGAGAGGCGTCAGTGTCTGGTGGTACCAGGCGAGTGGTTGCATACTGCGTCTCATTCCTCTTTGCTCGTTCAATCGGATGCGTCACAGGAAGCCGAACGCCTGACTGACTGGCTGACCGGCCGATGCTGCTAACCTATCGTACGGTCAATTCGTTTTATTCTACTCGTTTATCGCGTTAGCCAATTGGAGTACTTTGCGGACCCGTCTGCTGTAAGCTGTCCCCTTCGGGTTCGTGCGTCGGAGATCGCGCGAGTACGCTCGCGTACTGCTCCTGTCCTCTTCTTCGCGTTAGGTGTTGCTGGCCACCGATGCCACTCGAAAGCGCTCACCTTAGTCGGCCACGACGATAGACAGCGGATTCGCGTCGCGATGTACACGCGCGTATACATACTCGTGCAGGTATGCGCGTCGCCATGAGGCTGATGGGCACGTCGAGGTGCAAGTACTCCGCGTAGTTACGGTCCTTCGATGGTCCTCCCGCTGCGTTACATTATTACCAGGTTGGTTATCGTCGTGGAATGTTTTCGGAACGTTTCTGGAAAGGTGTCGGCCGAGGGGTGCAATTGAATTTTTTCCTGACGCGCGATAATGCGAGCCTGTCACCCGCGATTTGACGAAGCTTCCCCGAAGTCATGTTCCCGGATACAAGGGACCGCTATTCGCTATCTAAATCGCAAAATCGTGTCCGCCTGTACCGGCGCGTCAATCATTTTCCAACGATCGCATTACCACCTCGTGCCGCTGTCGCTCGTTTAAAATATTGCGCGATATTCATGGAGCCCACAGAGACGAACCTTTAATCGAACAACCGATCGCGTCCGTTGGGTTTTCCAGAGGAACCGCGAAGGTCCGTGAACAACACGAGAAACCGAATCGAAGCGTACGTCGGTGGGGACACTTCGTACACTTGCGTTCGAACGCATACGGTACGATCTTTCGTCCGGTTGCATTCAAGGTTGCCGATTATCTGCTCCCGTGTGCGCACACGTCATCGCGACCGTATCAACAGCGAGATGTAGGCGATTACGGGGCGGACAGAACCGCGAGGATCGTCTCGCGTCGTCCGGGACACTGTGCCGTTGCTGGATGACGCGTAGGCGGGGGTTTTTTTTTTTCATGGCGCAGAGAATGGAATTTCGAGTCGTTGTACGCGTCGTCGTACGTGAAAGTAGCCTCATACCGGATAGACGCATGCGGCTGCCTCGTAGGCAGTCAATCCGGTCGCGGAGATACGCCCAGGCGGAAGGCCGCCAGGAATTCATAGACAATGACTTTTCTCTTCCCCTGTTTCTCCCACTCTGACCCGCGTCTGCTCGTCATTCTCTGCGCCGTTCACGGCACTCCACTTCCGGGTCGAGCCAGACGCCTCTACGCCGACCGTTTCCGGTCTCCGCGACTAAAATGGCGGGAAATCGCGAACAACTGCTCGGCAGATATATCGCGACCCGACATATTATAATTTTGCGTGTAACGGAATGAAAACGGAGTAGGGTCGGGGGTCATCCGAATCCGGACGACGGAATGATCGCGTTTGTCGCAACGACGGGTGTGCTTTTTTCGGAGCGCACTTCATCATTGCGGTGGGCCTCGAGGAGATGCTGCGGATGCATTGGTTTTTTTTCTCTTTTTTTTTCTTAATCCTTAACTACCCGCAGAGCGTAGGCGAGACAGCTCAGAACTTTCATTCATCCATATTTTCCCCCCCCGGGTGACTTATGATCTTTCAGAGCAACGCGGAGCTGTCCGTCGATCGGGGATGGAAAATTTGTTTGGCAATTACCGAATGATTTGCGTATTGGGTATAGGAATTTTATGCGAGCACGCAACACGGACTTGCTCGTTTAACTTACAAATGAATTTGAACGAGAACGAAGAGTGCGCTCGCTGGTATGCAACGCTTTTAAAGAATGCACGCGGAGCCAAAGGTTGCTGGCTGAACAAACTCGAACGATTTGATAGTTGGTCGTCCGACGTGGGTTTTGATTTTTTCTTTGCAATCAAACGTCGATAGCGCGTTGGAATTTCCACGAAACAAACGTGGAACAGTGTTTCGACATTTCCATGCAGCGCAGAATACATAATTCGTCTTTAATGGAAACCGGTTTCGAAGCGAATTGTTGAACTTCGAATGAACCGAGCCTTTTATCCGCGACATCCGACGTAATCGCGTAAAAGTAGATACAACATTGATATATCCTTCATTTGGTTTTCTCCGTGGTTTCAATTGATTTCAAAATATCAGCGGGTATTTTACATAATCGTTAATTAAAGCAGAATGAAGCTCAGAAACTGCCCATGTTCTATCGCTTGGCATTTTGAAGGCAATCAAAGAATCACTAATCTTTGTCCGAAAAACAAAAGATCCGGGAAACTTCTTTAAACGACACCTTCCAATATCGCGTTCGATCGAAAGGGGGAAAAAAAAAGCAGAGTTACTGATCGGCGGTAAACGACGTGCCGAAATTCACGAATACAAATAAGCTTGGCGCAGAAAATACGACCAATTGGATCAAACGCGTCGAGCTTGAAATAAAAAAAAAAAAAAAAGGAAAAGAGGAACTGCACCAGTCGGTCCGGTGCAGCGCGAACGTGGAAAGAAAATAAAAATACGCTCGCGTAGCGTTGCCGCGTATATACATAAATGAGCGCATGTGGCGAACACGTTTTCGTCCGTGGAAACAGAATGAGGAAGACCCGGCGCAGATCCGAGAGGAACGAGAGGCCGGTGGGGTCCACAGAGCTGGGCGCACGGTTTTCTCTGCGCGGAAGCAGCAGCTGACGCGTCGCGTGACGTCACGGTTTGCGTGGGTCGGCGTCCCGACGGCGGACGTCGCTCGATATGCCACTCGTCCGGGCAACGCTCCTTACTACTACGCGCCTCCTCCTCTCCCGTCCCTCCTCTTCTTCCTCTTCCTCCTCCACCCCTTTCCTCTTCCTCTTCCTCGTACTCTTACGCTACTCCCGTTCCCCGTTCCTTTCTGTTCCGTTCGTTCTAGTAGTTCCTCCCTTTCTCCTCGCCGTACTCCTTATTCGTAAACCCGCACCGTATCCTTCCCTCTGTCTCCACCGTTCGTTCGTTCGTTCGTTCCTTCCTCCCCCGTTCTCAACCCCCTTCTTATTATCATCGTCGCCGCTCCGTTTATTATATTCGCGTATAGTTTCCTCCTCATTCCCGACGTTTATTCTCCATCGGGGCCCTGGACGTCCGATCCACGCCAACCTCGCCCCGTCCGCCGTCGTTTTCCCGTCTCTTTTCACCGTTTCATTTTCGCGCTGCGCGCTCGTCGCCGTTCTTTACAGTTTTTCCCGGGATCTTTTCATTTCGCTGTACCCCCACCGACCTGCCCACCCCTTTCCCTCCGGACCTCTCGCCCCGTCCCTCTTCCGCGTTTATCTTCTCTTTGTCTTTTTATGCTCGTTCTCGTAATACACCCTCCACGGTTCCCACTCCCCGCACTTGGTCATCTCTCTTCTAATCGCTCGGTTCACCCTTTCCTCTCGCGCTACCCCTGCTGCAACGGAGCAAGGCGTGACGTCACGCCCGTTGCCCTCGCCCATTCCGTGTCGGCTGCAGCAGCTCGCTGCTGCAACTCACCCCGGCGAGCACCAAAACCAAATAACCCCCTTCTTGCGGAGGCTGCACGTATTGCGGGGTTCGCATCATCTAGCCCCCAGCGAGTTCGTTGCCTCGGCCCGTTCAACCCCCTCCGTCACCTTTAGGCCCGACAACGCACTTCTCCAGCGTATTATCTCGTTGTCCGAGCTAGATTTTATTCGGTCGCGTGGACTCCCCTCGCCGGGTTTGCGAGATTTTATTCCTTCACGGGACCCTCGCGAATGATATTTATCGATATATTATTGAGACAACGGGAATATCGTCTTTTTGCTGTCTAAGCAGATGCGCAGTCTTGGAATGGATTTATATAGTCTCGTGCGTTTTCTATTACTTTGGAATAATGCCAAGAGTGCACGGTTATTTTTTAGTGCGGTATAATTAGATACGAAGTGTAACCTGAGTAAGATATTAAGGATATTCCGACGGTCTTTTCTAACGATCTTTTAACCCGCTGGTATTTCCGGCGTAATAGTTTGCGCACTTTTTTTAATTATGCGGTCGAGATTGTTAACGTAAATGTTATTTGATGTTGAATTCTCTATTCGCAATGGGGTGGGTTTTATTCCGTCCCTGAAATCAAATTTCTAAAGCAATTACGTACCGGCGTGGAAACCTGTGTTCTCGTTAATCAGATTCACGTCTTCTTTCCTTGACTCTAAGTTTAGCTTAGGGTGCCTGCTTTCAGAGTATATAAATAGAAAAATTATCCATGGTTGAGTTTAATCTTTCACCCTGATCTCTAACTATATTTATACAATATCTGTACCCACGAGCCACGGAAGCACAGACTCAAAAATTTTGCCACTATTATTATCCGCGATCAATATTTTCCATGTCTATAACTAACACTCTCTTCTTTTCCGTTTCAGGTACGTAAAAAATCTCGTCAGCTCAGCCTCGCCGGGTTCGCCAACCGAGTCCCTGTTGTTCGAAATATTCAAATTTCTCAAAGCTGTCCAGCAACAAGAAGGTAAGATCGAACCGAAGAGAGAACTCCACGATTTCTAGCCAGTCCACTCGGATTAGAACGAAACGATCCAAGTTCACGCGCGATGCCTTTCCTTTGTCCAATCGCGAGACGTTCTCCAAACCTTTTGCGAGCTGGCCCATTTACTGATCGGCACAGTTTGCGCGAATCGTTGAATCGCAGGCACATCCTTATCGAGAAATACGGAGGGGGAGACGGCCATACGAAAGTGTGTCTACGTATTTGGCTGGTCGGCGTGCAAGCGCGAAACCGGGCCGTATTGTCGGGGGTACAGTTTATTGGGGGGTGACTGTGATTACAGAAAGAGCGGACTGTCTGCTTGCCTCGGTCGGACACGCTTACGCCATCTGTCCAGGTCCACGTTTCTCCGTTTTTCTTGCTCGTTTCAGAGTTTCTCTTCGTGGAATAACGAGCGGCAACGAAACGTGAGAAGATTTCCGTAAGAATCGGCCGAAGAACACTGAATTCGTTTGCCTATATTCTCTGACTGAGCATTGCCTTTCGTAGGCGACAAGTAATAACAGTAATACCAGGGGAGACTCTTTCGGCCATAAAATTGCGAACCATTTCTTTCCGTTTCGTTCGGGAAGATTTATTATTGAATTTCTGGTCGCATTTGGCGGTGGGTCTGGGGTTGGGTGTCGAATCTACGTACAACTGCTTCCAGTAATATATATTTCACCGTAGTGACGTCAAGCTTCCAACAATATAGCAAAATCAATAGCTCCAGGTCATTACGGAATCTTCGAGTTCCTCCGCTCCATTCAGACTATATTATTAAATCCTCCAATACCGTGTTCTTTGCTTTCCCCGTAATCGCTTACCCCGAACCGAAAAGTAAACCGACGAACAATCGTGCCATTCGGCTGGAATCGTTCGAATTATTCTTCCAACGGTTCGTCGCGCCGTCGGCTACGTTAAATATCGCAAGAACCACTGCAACCGTTCCAAGGGGGGGTCGAAAAATCGCCGATGCAAAAATAATCCCGCCGAAATAGCGCGGAAAATCGATCGACGTCGCGAGGCAAAATCATCCCCAGAAAAGCGGAGCGGAAACCGGCCGGGCCAATCGCGACCCGCCGAATCAATTGATGCCCAAGGAGAACCTGAAATCTGCCTCTCGAATATCTGGGAGTGGCGGCCCGCGCTGTAAGGTTAGCGCTCTCGACGCGCGCGCTCTCGGCTCGGCGCGATTCGGCGCGACTCCGCTCCGCTCGGTTCGATTCGGTTCATTTCAGTCAGCTGGCTGACAGGGCGTTGCCCCGCGCGCGATGCACCATTCATTACAGAGTGCTGCAACCAGAGAGCCGACCTAGCTCGACCAGACCGAGCCTGCACTCGTCCCTCTCCTCTCCTCTCCTCTTTTCTCTTCTCCTTTCCACCTCGCCGTCAGCCCACCTACAGCTCCCGCGCTCCCTCTCAAATCCTCCCACCAGCCCCTCACTCGATTCTGCCTCGGCTGCAACCGCGGCTGCGACCGACCACCACCTACTACTACTACCACCCCTACTACTACTATTCGTACTATGTACTACCGCGCGTACGAGACTGCTACTACAACTACTACTATTAGTACTACATAGTACGTACGATACTTTTATCATCGCAAACACCTTCACCACCACCACCACCAACCGTCGTCCGCGTCGCTCCCGCCCGCCACGGTTACAATCGTGGGCCGTGTCTAATATTTGCCCGAGGACTCTGTCGCTGCTTTTTAATGGTTCCGTTACAATTACAACGTGAACTTCGCCGGCAGCAACGGCACCAGCACCAGCACCACCGCCAGTGAGAAAGAAA
This sequence comes from Nomada fucata, assembly GCA_948146005.1. Taxonomy (NCBI): domain Eukaryota; kingdom Metazoa; phylum Arthropoda; class Insecta; order Hymenoptera; family Apidae; genus Nomada; species Nomada fucata. The sequence continues at coordinate 16,616,134 of OX411275.1, forward strand.
AATGGGAACATTTTTACCTTGCCTCCGCGCCGCTCTCCGTAGCAGCCGCGGTGATCCGCCATCTTCTCCCTCATTATCGACGAAAGCCTATGCCCACGGTCTCTATGAATGACGCCACGGTTCTCTTTTCTTCCCTTCTTTTTTTTTTTTTTTTCGGTTTCGCCGGCTCCTATTGACGGATCTTTTTGAATCGAAGTCGGCCGGAGGGGTGGGTTCTGGATCGCGATGGCCTGGGTGGCGGTGGGTGCGCCGCGGCGTGCATCTGGTCGCGGGAGAGCGGCGTTGCGGGAAGCTTTTCAATGAGCACCTTGGATTGTACGCGGTGCCTACATACACAGAGCACCACGCGACGTTTGCACACGCGGTGGACATGTTTTTCTTCGCTGCGACCGCGCGCCCGTACGGCTAATGAGAAAGTCTCTCGCGTGCTCCAATTGCGTCGAGTTTAAAAAACGCTCGGGATAGAGGACGATCGGGTCTGCGGGAACGATCGATCGGTGATGACGAGAATGAACGGCGGGGAACAAAGGGTTTCCCATTTTCTGAGCCAGGTAGAGTGGAGGATTTGAATTAGCATTTTGTTTGGAGTGTACGCGTTGTATATCTGATAATTGTTCACGGATAGGGTTTCGTTTGTTGATGTGGAAATTGAACAAGGGAAGCGTTAACGTTAGCTGTTAATGGCAGTTGCATCGCGGGATCTCAGGTTTTTAATTATTCCACGGGAACTGAGTGCCCGTAGCAATTCCGGTAGAACTAGCAGGCAAGTCAGATTCTTTCCGATTTTTTTGCATGAAAATTATTAATACGAGTATAGATGCCGTTGTAGCAATTTATGATTACTTTTAATAAGACGTTTATTAAATGTTCATTCAACGACCTTCGTGTTCTTAATCTGTCTAACGTATGCTATCTAAGTGGTATCAAAATCTATCGGTAGCTCCGGCGTTAATTGGTTGGGAAATTTGCAAACAGGATATAGGAGTTGTTTTTAATGAATGGGAACGTAATTTATTGCTTCAAGGAGAAACTTTTACGATGCTTTCCGTTTATTTTATGTATAGACCAAATCGTAATGTACTTGTAATAGCAAGGAATGTTATTATTTTTGTGTCCAACGTAACGATTAGGAATTTTCTACAAATGGAAAATGTAAGCCAGAACAAAGTTGTTACAGAGTGTTACTGTTGCACGGAAATGTTAGAACAATAGTCCTCGAGATAACAGTGATTATATTAAATTAGTAAATCAATTTTAAGACTTAGCAATTGGTATATCTTATTTATTCGTCATTATTTCCACTCGTTTCAGTCGATTATCATGCATTCTTTTTGTTTCTGAAAAAGAGAATTACCTTCGGAGTGTTTATTTCTAGTTGCATGGCGTAATGTAACGTTGCCTTTCACACGGTGATATAATTGAAGGCAATTACGCAGTAATTGATACACTAGGTTTTATTCGCAGAGATCCTATGTAGCATTAGGCATTGATTATTAATGTAATTTTCTGAGGAATGTTTCGACGGCTATCATAGGTAATTTTGTACTTTATTATGATAGATAATGGCGTGGAATTACTACAGAAATTGTGAACCACGTTTAATGATTGTTTAATTTCGAAGTTGCTGATATTTATTGGCGTGTAAATGAAATCCAAATATAAGAAAGCAAGTGAAGTATCATATAATTGAAGTAGAATATTTTTCTATGTTTCGGAGTAGGCTCATTTATTATAATATATAAGTGACATTGGTTTTAATCAGCTCTATTACGTTCTTGTTATCATTGTTATCACAGTACAAGATGTTCATCTTAATCATATTTTTCCCCCTTCTCTGTTAAAACTAAGTTTCAACAGAAACAACTATCGAACGTCCCTGCATTTCTCATAGAATCTTTGATATCGATAGATTCTCCTAGAGAAACCAATGCCATCGCGAAACAAAGCGACATCACGTCGCTCGATACGATGGCCTATTAATTACCGGCCTTTCTTCTCGACAACAAAGAGCGCGTTTATGTAACTATTCACGTTTGTGCGTAATTATGCGGACGGTCGTACGCAGAAAATGAACAAAACTATCTGTTAAATACTAAGCAGTTTCTCGTATGATTTATAACAATTCATTCGCAATTATGCCTAAACCATACCGGTTAATTCGAGTCACACGATTGTTAGGCACGATCGTATTGCGACTATCATTGGGTCGGTATAAAAGCGAAATGGAACGTACTATTGACATGTTTTAATCATTATCAATCGACATGATTGTTATTACATTGGGAGGGGGAATGCTTTCATGACGAATAGACGCACGATTGATTTGCCAGCACCGTTCGTTAGATGAAGTTTTTGCAGGGTCGCATCATTCATTAATTTCTTTTCTTCTTTCTCTTGGAAGTCCACTGATCGGTGTAATTTTCGATACGGGTGAATTGCGTTGTAGAGGATCTAATCCCAATTAGAAAATAGTTTCGGTTTCACCTCATTATTGAATAAGCTTTACATTTGCTTTGATTGCGATACTCGTGATATACCCAAAATATAACTGTTATGGGTGATGCGATTAGTTAAATACGTAAATAATTAAACTCTGGTAGAAAGTAACAGCCGGTATACTTGTTGTAGCTGTTATTAAACAATTTACGAGGTAAACCAATTATTATCAATTAGTAGAAAGCACCCATTGTGCTGAATACCGTACAGGTACGTCTCACCTTGTTACCTGACGAGTGATACATTATACTCGGTTTTTCAAACCAGAATATCTTCTTTCTGATGTATTTATTTATCCAGCAGTGACCACTTTAATTAAATTGGGAAAACTTCCGGGAATTAGATTTATCGATTCACTTAAACCGCAGCGTTCTTGTTTCTGCAACAGTTAGGTTCTTATCGCGTATTTGAACAGTCTGCTGTTTGTCCGCGGTAAGTGTGCAATTAGATTTATCGATTTCGCGGAGAAATTACGGCTTCGATAATTGGTGAAATCACTGCCATAAATTAGAAACTGAGTGTCCTCGTTTTCAAATAGCGAAGGGGAGGGGCTCGAAAAACTTGAAATATGTACGTGCTGCCCTTTTTCGTCACCATCAAACGTTCTGCACGCTATTGAACATTTCTCCAGAAATGATTTATGTGCATGCATTGAGTTCTCTGGCCTTGGGATATTGAACGAACCTGAAGTCTGTATTTTATCACAAGATTAACCTCGCATTCTTTAACCTTCGGGCAGAATTTTCTCATCCATTGCAAGGATGTCGAATCGTACAACATTCACGATTTTTATAATCACGGATATTGTACATTGCATAATACATAGGGAAAGCAAAGTGAATTAAAAGATGTGAAACCAAGCTTTCGGTATGGTCGTTCAATGGAAATTTTAACGTTAAGAACTATCGACGTTAGTTTATCTCGTTTTCTTCGTAATCACACTTTTTAATTTAGGTAATTTCCTTCCTACTTCAACAGTCGGCCAGACCTGTCGCCATTAAATCCCGGGCGGAGATTTAATAAGTACACGTTATACCGAATTACATTAGATACGTAACAAACGTCAAGTTTCACTCACCGATCGCTCAAGCCTCGCCACTTTCTCTAAATCCGCCTCGTATTCAATTCTCGACTATTCTCAACTCTTCGGTTTCCACGTGTTCCCCGACATTCATTAACAAAGTATTCAATTAAAAGATTAATTCTGCTATTCCAATCGGCTTGCCTCGTATCGCGTCTCGTACGCGCGTTATATCGTCGTGTCGCGCAATGAAAAAGTTCTTTTCACTTTCACGCAACAAATTATATTCTGCTACGTTCATCTAGAATCCCTTGAAATTTTCAATTTATCTTCGAAACACAACGTAGCTATCGCTGGGCTCTTCCAATCAGCAACTTCGATTCTTCAAATTCCATACGTCCGACACTCACTGCACGCATGATAGTGCACGTTCACGTGGCGGGTGAAAGCTCCAGTTGCCAGCTGGGTCTCAGTTGGGGCGAAATAAAAGCGATCGGAAGGAAAAACTGGGGAGAAGTAGGGAAGCTGAACGAAACGAAAGAGGTGACGTTTCAGGTATGAGTTTCGCGGTGAACCACAGTCGGCGGTTGGCGAGGTCAGTGGCGCTCTACAGAGGGACGCCTTTGCGATGGCGTCTCTTTCTCTCGGAAAAGTCGACGTTAAAAATAACATTTCACCGGCCGATAATAGAACACGCGATTCCACGGACAGACGCGTCGAGCGGCTTGCATCCGCTTGTCGTGCACATTCGTGCTACGAAAAGATCGATTTCCCTTGTGTCGCGGTTACTTGAACGTTATTCGTTCAATTTTTGTTAAATCTCATTGCTGGTCGTTTACATTGGATGAAAGATAAGTTAGATATGCACACGTGATCACTGAATAAGCCAGCAAAGTTCTGTCGATTTGATATTAATTCACGCCGAATTTTCATTCGATATAAGAATGTTATATTTTTTTCGAATAGAAAAGTATCCTCTTGGGTATGTAAATAAATAATCAGCAATATCATTTTATTTAACAGTAACCAATGACAATTGTCGCTTCGCAAGTTTGCGTAACGAAATATTCTTCGCACACTTTCGACTTCTGAAATATTTGACGCGCCTCATTCTTCGTCAATTTCTGCACGTCGCGCGACTTAACTTCGTAACTTCTTCGTCCGCCGATGAAATAAGAAACGTCACTCTGCGCGTTTCAAGTATCTGATTAGCAGTAATATTTTCGAACGAATTTTATGCTTTGATCTTCCATTCGATGAGAAAAAAATGTACGATTACTACACGCGCAGCTTTTATTTATCTCGTTCTTGTGTTACGAACAATTCCTAGGCAGCCGGCAAAACACTAACTGCGAAACTGTTACTAACAAATGCAATATTTCCCCCCTTGTTTCGCATCGAACGATCCCGGTGACTTACGGATAGGTAGGTGCATGTAATCTCCGCGGGAGCAGGTGTTTCTTGTATAGATTAGGAAATTGATGGTTGACAGCTATTATGTTTTTGTTAAGGTGTCGCGAAGCTTAGCGATTTTATATTGTATGCTATGGGTTTAGAAGCAATGAATTGGCGAGATAACGAGATGACGCAGAATAACGCTGTTTACCGTTAAATTATGAAGCGAATCGCTGGCGTTTCTCAGTTTTGCGCGAGTCGCTAGAAATTTTAGTGCTTCTCGCATTAATGGCGCAATAAAGTCTTAATAATGCGCGCCGTTTCTTGCTCGGTGAGATATGTAGCTCTTTTAGCAATCACTTCGCGACTTGTTTCTTACGGTTAGATTGTTTTATCACTCATTTATCATTTAGGCTTGTGTGACGTTGAGATCCAAATATTGATTTCCATTGGACTGAATGGAATTAATTTCCGCGTCCGTATGGTTTATTTTAACCCAGAACGTAACTTACCTCTCGGGGCAAATATAATTATTGCTCGTTAATGATTTTAAGGGCAACGTGCGGACAATTCACCGTCGATCATATTTATTCGTTGCCATTGAATTGAACGGAAATATTGTACTTCCTATGCGATCGTGAAAAAGCCGATAATTATTGGCAGCATACAAATCATTTCGTATTACACACTCCATGGCACTAATAATAGATAATGATAAAGGTACGTATAGTTTAATGACAATAATTTCAGATAAATTGTAGTAAGTACGTATGAATCGCATTTGATTGTCAGGAAGCATAAATTTACGCATAGGGAAGAAACTGGAAGACGTCTTTTACTCGCGTAATAAGAGTTTTTATGTAGACTTCTTCTTAATCTCGACGAACTAACTGTGACATCGACATATTAGTCATGGCTTTAGTTTACTCAGCCGGCATTCCGTGAGTAACTAACTTCTCATGGGCGGCTCCCGGCCCGATATTACTGGCTCTATTTCCTTTGAAACTCTGCATCAACGGCAGCTGCTATTGCTATTGCCGCTATCGCTGTTTTTCAATGGAAACAGCGTTGGTACTTATTACGATAGGTTGAACCGTAACTGTAAAATTAGTTGCAAATGCCGGGCACGGCGGTGAGCTAACTTATTTAATAATACGTAAAAACTTTTGAAACGATGAAAATTCTGGCAAGAATTTTTCATCACATTTTGGCGTTTATCCTGTTAATTTGCTGTGATGCAATCGTTATACGAATATCGTTCTGTGGTCATTTCGTAACTTTCATCTTTCCAGGATGTAAAAGCTTTCGAATTTTCGTTAACGCGATACAAATTTTATCAAATGAATTTCTCTCGCGTTTCTGTTCTATCGATTACATGTAAAACTGACTTCACCTCGTCAAGACCATCCGGTTCGAAATAGGTGTTCGATTCGGCAATTTTAATAATATACCTCAGGTCAAGGAAATGTACGACCCAATTCAAAGAGGTCAGGCTCATGAAGGTGCAAGATCTTGTCCTAATCGGTAGTCAGTATGCAAATATGGCATGAGCAATTAACCAGACGACGATGGAGAAAATGTTGTCCATGCATTATTAAAGCCTTAAGCTACCACCACTTCTGGCAAACTGACAATTTTCAAATCCCAGGATATCTGAAAAGTGGCACTACATTATTTAAAATATAAATGCAATTGATTCTATAAAAAAGATCCATGATTCATTAAAATAAAAGCGAAATACAATTGTGTTATTAAAAAGACGCAAGACATATCGCCATGCTTAGTTGGAAAGAACTGCGAAAAAATTTTGTTGATATTCATGCTGATATTCAATGCTTCTAAATGCATTACTTTTTTAAAGCAAAAATATATTGTTTATCTTTGCTAAACTTTGATAAACTTCAAGTATATCAAGCGATCAATATAATATAATTCGTCATTCGCGAATTTTGAAATTTTGTCCTCCCACAATGACGGTCCTTCACACTGTGCGCCGTAGGCGTGCGGAGGCAAGGTGGAGCGCAAGAACCGAAGGCGGTTAAAAAAAAGAAGAAGAAAGGGTTCATCGAGATTCGACATGAAAGCAAGAGGAAAAGCAAAAATGGGTAGGGGGAAAATGCGTCGGCTAGACCGACGATAGGGCTGGCCGTGAAACGTGGCGATGGAATGACAAGTAGCGGTTGAATCTTTAATCTTTCGCGACGTGGGATATTAAAGTTTCTCGAGAGTTCGGCAACTACTTGAAATACCATGGTGAAATGGAGTTCAAGTTTCGGCTATCGTCGAGACACGGTCTGCGCCGTTCGAGGGCGACAATATCGATGGATATCGATTGGCATGTTTAATGCATAAATAAGAAGGGAGTTCTTTGCTCTCGCTGTCGACGATCCTCTTCCCCGGGCTCAATCGAATTCTTTCTTTCTTCCGTCACATCGGGCCGCGTTCCCTTTCTGGTCTTACAACGTCGGAGGGAACTTGTCGCGTGGCCGCTTCTTTTCTTTCCCCCTTTGCCTTGTCTGGCTTGTCACTTGGACTGCACAGACATTCCGTCCTCGGCGAACACCGCGCGCACCCGTGGACCATCTGACACACCGTAGATTTTAATCTCGCTGCGTAGAAATCTGCGTGATGCTCCGCGTAAACGTGGGCCAGGTACAAAGGGAAATGTCGGACCAAAGGAGAGGCTGAAGCGGATCTTCAATATACCGTCGAGGGATTTGATTGTGGCCCGTCGGTAAGAAAAGGTTGAACACCGTCTTTGTGTACTTTCGAGCAGGAATATTACTCAACGGAATTCTATCATAAATTCTGACGCGCAAGAGACTGGTTCGCGTAAGTAGTATTGGAACAAAATCGTCGCTGCGGACAGCGCGCCGTCCCGCGACGTTACGTTCGACGATGTAGACCAGAGGCATTTCATTGGGTTCTGTTGAAAATAATTAATTTTCTTCCTTGACAAAGAATGATTCGCTTCGTGGTTGCACCATCGACGAAAAATTATTCGTACAATGTCAATACATTTGTCGGGAAACTGTTGTTCACATTTTCGGTACTTTCGTCGTTGTTTCTGGGCTGCTCGGCCGATTCGAAATTCCCTAAATCATCGGTATCCAAATCTGTATTGCTCCATACTCTTTTTCTTCGATCCGCCCCAATGACCAAAGCGTCACCGGCAAGTCACGTAAATAGATTCTAAAAACGACTCGCGCGCAACAACGTGACACAATCGTAATGCACTTTAAAATGATTTCTGTTCAGGGAAACGTACAACTGGAAACAATGAGGTCCGAGGCGCCGCGCGATGCGATTTCTATTTGCGGAGTCCTCGGTACCATTGAAAGCGCGACGAGTTTTAGTCGATTCTGGCCCCGCGCTTTGCTAATACTCCTCCTCCCTTTTGTCGCCGTAGAAAGGATGCCTGTACGCTAGAACTTAAAGTTCATTATTCGCCGGGGCGATTCAATGAAAACGCCCACACCAGGCGCGCGTACGCGACCGTATGCGAATGGGAAAATATGCAGAGCGAGTTCGATCGCATACCTAATGTGGCACGCGTGCATACACAGGACAACGTCTCTTTGAACCGCTGTTTGAACCGTGCCAGCGACCATTAAAGCTGTCATTTGAAGTCTTATCGTTAACGTGCCCGGCTGGACGAGTTATCGAAACCGTGAATAATTCAAAGCTTTTGCGCGACCCTCCCTCGTGAGCCTCCGTCGCGTCGCCTTCCTCGTACAGATTGCTGAATTTTTTTTTTTTACATATAAATATACATTTTTTTGGTAGGTCTCGTCAAGTAAGGAATTGTAGATTAGGCAGTAATGGAGATTTCACGCAACGGGCATTAAACACCTCGAGATTGAATTTTCAGTTCGAATTAAAGTGGCGTCGGAATTTTTCCTTTGTTACGATTGCAAAAGTATTGGAACGCGAATCGGTTAGGAAATATGTCAAAGTAGGTATTGCAAAGGATTTTTCTTCGCGCTGCATTTTGCAGCAATTTGAACCTGCAAGAAAAGTGTCATTGCGATTTAAATTGCACGAACGTTGCAATTTCGCTTTTTCCTGCGTACTTTAATATTCTCAGAAAGAGTTTGATATTTCCTCAGAAGAGTGGGTACTACGCTTTACGTTCCCTGCAGCTATTGCATAATTGATGCCCCGGAGTCCCCTAATGTATGAGATCTAATGAAGGGCGTTTTAAATTGGAATTCAATTAAATCAGTTACCTTCCCCTTTATCCGTTTAAATTCGTCTTAAACGTCCAGTTTGTATTGCCTGATGACCATATGCACAATATGGGGAACAACGAAATAATGTGCAGGTCGAAACGATAATAATTGGGGAACTTTCCTATCAGTATAACGAATACCGAGCAGAATCCTCGGCGTAAATGAGTACGCATCGGAAATTGCACAACGAAATAATCTAAATTGAGAAAACAACCGTAGCTGTGTCACAAACACTTCGAAAAAGTTCGCCTAACGAGCTACTCCGAAATACAATGCCACGCGTCCGTAACGCTACGCTAACGAACAATATAATAGAAATAAATTTTTTTATACAACACAATAACAATAAAGCTATGTTAATAACGAACGGTAAGAAGTATCGCAATGAAAAAGCTGTTCGTAATTTGTCTCTCAATTCCGTACATTTATCGTACGCTTGTTCGCGTAATAAATTCCAAAACATTGACCCCCGAAAACTCATCATGACTTATCACACACATCGACAATGTGCGAGTACCATTTGTCGAGGGTGCATTAATAGACGCAACCGACGTCTATTAATTCCACGATCTTCGTCTTTCCATGGTGTACGTACGGGGAGATCAAAGCTTGCGGGAAAAATGTAGGAGAGGTGCAAGTCGGTAGACGAAGGGCATCGGGCCCATGTGCGACAACAATTTCCATGGAAGACTGACGACCGCTTCATGGTCGTGGAATGCAAACAAACCATGTCCAACGACGACGATGGCGGGCGTTTCTCCTCTTTCGCGCGTTCTCGGGCTCGGCGTGCAGCGTGGCGCGTGTGCAGCCTCAAGCTCGTTTCACACGCACCGAACCGGCAGACCGTTTTCTCGTCGAACAACGTCGTACCTGGGATCAGGCTCAACGATTTGCCCCCCTTGTCTTGTGTAACGATATGCGCATCGCGACACTTCCGTTGCAGGATTATGTCTTTTAATTAAAGGTTTCCGTGCCTGCTGTCGGGGACGTCATCGATGAGGACAAGATGCTGGGAGGGGATTTATCTTTCTCCGCGTTCTCTTCTGGTTCCCGGTTATTCGGGATCAAATGAACTCCGTGTACGCGCATTACGCGAGAGACATTCCGCAACAGTTGAATTATGGTATTAAATTGTAGATCGTCAATAGTTAAGTCACTATTATCCGGGCGCGACGCGTTTACAGTGTGTTAAAGTTGGCGGAACAATTATTTTCAATTGGATCGGCCCGAGACTTGGGACGATCAAAGGAAGAACGAGGGTCTCGAGTGTCATTCAAGACCGCGCGATACCATTCGAAAGCTCCCTCTGTTTTTCAAAGCGAGACGCAGAAGCGATTAACGCTAGAAGTACCGATAGATTTTGCTACTATATACTTAGATAGCATATGTTGGGGAAACGATGAACAAGAACGTCGTTGAGTGGACAGTAAATAGAGATATATAATTGTCGTTCTGTCTTATTAAAACTCATTGCTACAACGATACCTCTACGTTGATGGCTTTAAAGCAAGAAATCTGAAACAAGTCATCTTGACTTGCTTAGAAATTCTCTGCCGTTAATCGTCGCGACTACAGGATGATCCACTCGTCAGTGGAAAGGACAGTGCCGCTGTTAGGATATGCGTGATCTGTCCCAGGTACAATTTCTACTTCATTTACTATACCCGAGTGCTCTCTTTTCGTACAAATTCGTCGATTAATTCCGTCCAAAAGTCCCTTAACCACCACGCAGAATTGAAGCATCAATTGAATTAATTCAAGACCCTGTATTTACTACTTCTCGCTGCGCTGGCTTATTGGTATCGATACACCGCGCCATGGCTGTCATGCACCGGGCCGTTTCTACTGATTACCAATTGCCACGAGCGGCGCATTTCCTCGTCCCACGAGCAAACGCGGATTCGCGCCGTACAGAGAATCGAAACACTTCGCATCCGACTGAAACGCGATATAGGTCAAAGTGCTCGCAGGCCATTTAAAAGGCATCCAGTGATTCACAGGTCCGCGCGGACTATACGAAAATCTTTTTATAGAGAATTTGAACACTTCGAACGGGACTGAACCCCGACACGCGATGCATATGCGGAGGTTCAATCGCGAGGGTCCTCGAGGGTCTAGAATCGTCGACCGATCCAAAGTCGATGCGAAATCGTGGTACCGTTGTGAACGTACCTTCACCCTGTTGCGTCCGTTGTCCTTGTTCGACAGTCAAGGTCAGGGTCGTCTACACGTCCAGTGACTCGACTCTCCGGCTTGCCATCCAATGGGCACTCGGGCCCTCCATAAACGGCCACGTGCTGGTTATACTCCAGGCCCCGATTCACTGGTATTCCCTGATTCCACGATGACGCCGAAGAACGCCGGTTATTTAGCTTCCCTCCCGTTCAGGACGAATACCCGAAGGTGTGGACTATTTAAACGCGAGGATTCCTGGACTGAATGTGGGACTGCGGTCATGCCCCGGTGTATAAGTCCCAGATACGTGTTTCCACGCCGGCGAATCTGCCCACGGATGTTCCCATGCCACTCCCACGCTGAATATCGCGTACAACAGTTCGGTTTCGCGCAGTAAATTACATAGTTTGTTACTCGAAAAGGTGCCCCGCGATGGGAGCGAAAATCGCGGTTAATTAACACCTACGCGATACACGCCGTTTCCAGCGACTTCGTCGTGATCGTTTGAATGGTGTTTGGAAGGGAATGATGAAGAAGAAATGGTTGGAAGAAGTTCGATGTATAGTTTACATTTGTTAGTTTAGATGGGTGGTTAATAATTTTTCTGTGAACTTCTGGATGGCGTTTCGGTGGATCTTGTCTTCTTTTTTTAGTAGAATTTGAATAACCTGCGACACATCCCCTCGGTCCGTGTAGGGTAAGGTTGAATTTAATAACTTACAAATTATGTTACGAATGGGTGTTTCAGAATTCAATTCTAGCTGAATAATACGTAATATATTTAATTAGTTTCTTTAAGAATCATTAAGTGAACGTAACCACAGCAACACCACAGAAAACACTTGGCGCCTTCCTTCGGGTTGGGAAAGTTGGGCACCATTGATTTAGTGGTTATAGAGCGAGAGTGAAAATATTGTATAGAACTTGAAACCAATAAACGACGGGTTCAGATTTTATGTGTTTAAATTAACACATTTTAGATAGAAATCGTTGCGGTGCAGCGTTCGCCGTGGCAAGCGAAATGATAATTACCAATGCCACTTTAAAAACGTGCTGGAAATTGCATTTAACTCTGCTATATTTCTTTCCCACTTCTACTTTTTCACCTCGTGTCGTGCGTAAATTAATTACGAAACGTTCACGGTTAAATTGGTTATTAAAATATATTACTTATACTTTTTCATCGATCTGACGTAAAAGGGAAAAACGTTTCTGAATGATTTACAGAAATGGCAATAAAGTAGTACTATTGCAAGCCAGATTTAAAATTCAAACTTGTTTATTTTTGGTGCCTTTTAAATGAAATTTCTACCAAAATATTTGTTACGATCTCCTGATTAAAATGGCATCAAACACGATATGGTTTGGACAATTTTCACTTACCATGGCATTCATAATGGTCTGCTAAACAATCAGTCCCATGGCACCAAACTTATGCCGTGTTTGGCCTCATTTTAATCAGAAGTTTTTTTACAAACAATTTGGTGAAAATTCATAAGAAAAGAGCCAAAAATAACAAAGTCTTAATCTTAAACTTTCATTGCATTTTATATTATCTCGCACGTACACGGGTATTTAAACTTCCTTCTTTCCCATACGCTACCTCGATCCTCGGCTGTCACCAAAGGCGAGCCGAACTCGCTCGAGAAACGTGTCGCGCACACGATTAGAGTTCGCATTCGGTCCCGAGCGAAATGCACTAATCCAGATTTCACTGCAACCATATTTCTCGCCATGCAATAAATGACATTCTAACAATTTCTGCCACGCTAGAACTAACTTCTATTACGAAATCTCGAACGCCCCGCTGTAGACCTCTCCGTGGTACACCAATTGAAAATTTCTGGTTTGCGGAATGGCGAGTAGTACGCCAGCGACGTTCACCAAGAAACGGTGAAGAATCAAAAGAATCGTGTTACGGGTAAACAACGTTGGATGCTTGTAATGCAATGACAGTGTAACGCATCCGATTTCTTTATGGGAGATTTCACGGGTTCGATCGAGTGTCAACGATGATGCTATCGTGAGACCGGATACGAGGCAGACGACGCTGCTCGGTCGACCTGTTCTACGCGACCACTGCGACGTACACTCTTTCTCAAATTAAAGGATACCAGGGCCTGTGCCGTTTGACGAATCGTGCCTTATCTGCGGAAAGAACGGTACACGAACTAGATTCGCGGCACAGTCTGCCACGGTTCCGGAGTCAGCGATCCCGAAATTTCTCGCGTCGCGAGCAAAAATCCGCTGTCACTTCGAGACTCCAGTCGAGCCAGTCCACTTGGTGGATAAAATAGAGCGACAAATACGCATTGTCGGAACTTTTCTGCATATGTTCTCGATTTTTTCCAGAATAAATAATCAATTTCGAGGGATTTGAATTGAACGATCGCTAAATTTGTGTACGGGCGATGGGGAAGGAGTATTGGAGTTCCGTTACGACCTACTGCATCGCATTAATATCTGTGCCGGCGTGAAACCTCTTGTCCGTGTGCTTCCAATTTTCTCCAAGATCTTTTGGTATTTGAATTTCGAAGTGTTCCGAAGAATACTTTATTTGCGAGGAGATTCTGTTGATCGTTGAATTAATTTCTAGCGGGAACAAGTCAAACAGCTTAGCTTTCGTTTCGCGACACTTTTCTATTTCTGGTCACGCCGCAGCAGATAGAGAAGGAAAGGGTAAAGGGGTGTAATTGAATCGAGGATGTCTAGACCAGAGTCCGCGATTCAGGGTCGTATTTGTTACTGGACGGCAATGGAAAAAGAAGAAGAAAAACAAATCGGAAGTTGTTTAACCCGAGGCGAATTGGCAGCTATTGCTTAGTTGGCTTAAGTGGCGTCGGCGTCATTACGTTCTCCAGGTCAGCCGCGACTGAGACGAATTAAATCTAGTTTACTGTTCTGTAGTCGGCATGAGAACCAAAGGTTGCGGTTGTGCTGCACGTTGATTACGACACTTTGTCCATTCAGAAGTTGCTGTTCGAATTTACTGAGAGGGCAAGAAGAAACGTTCTCAGTGTCGATACTGTTAGTTGCTCAAATGATCCCAGACACAAGAAGCGTTAACAATTTTACTGCGCATCATTTCCTTGTTCGTTATAATATTTAAAACGACTTTCTTTCCTGACGAGTGTATCCATTTTATTTAATTAATCAGACATTTGAAGCACCTTTTCAAACCAGCCAAGATAAATTGAATTGCCAGGCTCCAATCTTGATACATGCACCGTTGCGACCGTATCAATTAATTTAATTTCAATTCTCCCGTCTTTAGACCACCGCTGAATCAAGTTGCTCCCAACCACCCCAATCCTAAGGGTGTCGCCAAGTAGGTTCTCTGCGAGATTGCTGCGGTTATTTTTACTTGACGATTTTCAAATACGCCACTTACTTTTTAAGTTGGCTTTCAATCAAATACTTCTATCAAGAAAGAATCGAAATTCTCATTAAATGGAGCCATCATATATCTTAGCGTTTCGATTATTACGAATGTGCAACTCCGCCAAAAATATCAATGACTTCTGATTGAGTCAAATGCTGCGTGAAAAATATTCACAAACACGGCTAACCAGTTAATTCATCTCGGTTAACGCGTTAAAACGGATTTCGAAAGTGTGAAAAAGAAGGAAAAAAGATTTCCACGATCCGTGTACCGCCTCCCTGCGTCGTTATCTCGCTTACTCATCAAAAACCTCCCTCACCTTTCCCCCTACGTTCGTCACGGTTCCACTTATATCGCATCGTTTGTGAAACAGAAACCGACATAATTGCACGAAACGTCGCAGCTGGCCTGAGCACAATAGATCGAGGAATTTACTAGGCGACCTTGACCGTGGCCGTGAATCAGGCACATGAATTGCATGCAGCCGCGGTCAGGCTGGCAGCTTATCTACTCAAACATCGAATCTGGAGCACGTTAACTAATTACCGGCTTTTCCATGGCTGGGGCTAAAGCCGGTAATTGCATGGCCGTCGCTATCAGTGTTGACTCTCCTGGGAATACAGCTGTTCCACCGCAGTCACTGTTGGATTAGAGTATCAGGTGTATTCCCGTCGTACTGTTCTCTCTTTCAATTTTCCCACCCATGGTGTTCCCGCTTGTTTCTTTATTTTACTCCCCTCTCACCTGCGACGCACTCGTACGCGACGCGTTAGCACTTTGTCCGTAGATGGACCGAATGGGTAATTTTCATAAGATTTATCTGTTCCCGTCGTGCAGACTTGAGTTTCGGGCCACTCCGGATTTCGTACGCTTCGGTGACTTTTCGATTCTTGCGAGCACTTTTTCCGATCGCGTGTTAGGGGCAACGAACTGACGATTACTTAGGGAATTACTACTTACTTAGACTTTGTAGAATCATTTGCAGTGGACGGTGTCGCGCGGAGTTGATTAATTGACGGATTTTGTATGCAATGATTGATTGACTTGCGAGTGATTCG
The DNA here is from genome assembly GCA_948146005.1 of Nomada fucata. Taxonomy (NCBI): domain Eukaryota; kingdom Metazoa; phylum Arthropoda; class Insecta; order Hymenoptera; family Apidae; genus Nomada; species Nomada fucata. The sequence goes on from OX411275.1 coordinate 16,631,893, forward strand.
ATTGAACGATGTCGCGTTACAGAATTGTGAGAACGATGGAATGTTGTGAGACTGTTATTAACAACGCCAACGAAACGGTCACTATTTTATTATTCTTCGTATTTCGAGGAGCGCTTTAGAATATCTTCCCGGCTAGAGCCAATGAAGCGAAACGGGAATGAAGATAACAAAAAATTTGCAAGCGCGCGATGTCGTCTATTCGACTTTAGGATTTCAAAGAATACGGGGGTATCATATTCACGGCAGAGTGAATCAATTCAAGTTACCTGTGTCGTTATTTTTCTGCCTCTCCGTTTCTACGTCGTCCTTTTGCACGCTCACTGCACGAACTTGCTTCTCGTTGATGAAACTTCGTATTTCGTAGCGCAATCACACGCGGGGAAGTTTCGTCGTTGCATTTCCCTCGATACTCGATTACGTTTCTATACAATTCTGCTGTATTTGCCTTCTATTATCCCCCCCACTGCTTTTCCTATTGAAATATTTGCTTCTGCCTTCGAAAATTCGGTATTATAATATCGTCGAAACGGGTGTGCAGGAAATGTATACTGTAACGATTTGAAAGAAATTCGGGGCATGAACAATCTTGGCAAATTGTTTGTCGAATAAAAGGTAATAGGTAATCCAGTAAACGCGTGGTGTGTACTCGAAATATTAAAAAAATCTTTGCTCAATTGGTAATCTGTTTTCTGTGGCTATTATTTTCTAACTTTCACTAATTCGTTTTCCATCTCGCCTGCCTGCCGCGAATGGGAAAATCAACGCAATTACTCGTTAAATATTATAACTATGGAGCGATTAATTGTTCGAAGCTGCTTTTTGTTTCATATTCAACACGAATTGAAACAAGGTATAAATCGTTACATCCCCGAGAGATGTAATTAAACCATAGTTCTCGTGTTTCTTGGCTCCGACAGCTCGAAGAAACTTTACCGCTATCTTTCTTTCCGCGGTGAGATTGTTTTATTAAATTTCTTTTTAAACCAAGGTACACCAATACCTCGTTTACAACTCAACGCGTTCGAATAGCCTGCAACTTTGATACATTATAGAGGAGTGCATCTTCATCAGGCAAATCCTGAAATCCAGTCAAGAATAATATCGGCCTATCCACTTATTGCACGGTTGATCCGATTAAGTGTCTCTAAGATTCACCAGTCGTTGGCACGTAATCCACTGGGTGTCCTGTTTCCCCTGCATTTTAATTATCGGTATCCTTCTCCCTTCGTCCTCCCTTCGACAGCGGGTATTAAGTTTTTGCTTCAACGAAACCAATAGAAATTGCGAGGAGAGAAATAACGCAATGAAATTGGAAACTACAGTTATTCAGAAGAGTTACGTAGCGACAGCTGGGGTTGATTTCTGGAGTGGCGTGTTAAGACAAAATTGGGGGTCAAACGATGGATAATTAATTAGCCATCAATGAGCAAGAAAGAAGTCTATTACTTCCAGCAACGCTTTATCCTAACCACAAATTACAATTATGATGACATTACTGTATGGTAAGCCTCGCGTAGAATACTAATTCAACCAAACTCGATTTCCTCGATGTTCGCAGGAAGCATTAAAATCTCATTAAACCAAGATAATGAATAAAATGATTAGGGTAAGAGGATGCCTTCGCCGTGCCGCGTACCATTTATGCGCGCAACGATCTCCTCTGCGTTACACAATTTCAAATATTATTGCAGGATGTAAATCAAAATAACAGCAATGCACGGTCCGCGGGTGCGCGCATAGGAAAAGCATTCCTTTCCCCTTGGGTAAAAGATATTCGCACGTTAGACCTCCCGTAGATGCATAACAATTTCTGCACACGCTCGATTCACTTATCCCCATTCTCGAGCTAGGATACACCGTCCCAAAGTGAGCCGTTCGAACGATCAAACAAAAAGAAAGGATAAGAAGGGAACGACAAGCGAGCAACGTGTAATCGATAGTAAAAGAACAATCCCGGCGTGGGGCGGCGGAACACGCGAAGGAACACACATTCCCGTGAGACAGGGGAAACAAATGGTTTCTGGAGTCTTTAAATAATGGAAACGATCAACTGCAATCGATTCGTCGCGGCCACCACGATACACGTCTCTCCTTTCGCTTAGTCGCGACGTCTCGCTCCTCTGCACGGCCATTCCTATACGCATTCCTGCAGGCTCCATTTTACCGGCGACAAGCACCGCGTTCTAACGGCCGCAACAGTCCAGTGTGTTGAACCGTCGCGATGTTGTTACGCGAACATTATGTATTTATGTTAATGAACCCCCCTAAGACGATCACGAAGCTGGCACAATTGCACGCGCGTGCAGAGCTGATACTCGGCGTTCGTGCAAGGTCGACAAGGCTACCCTTCGCGTACCGTCTGAGTGCACCTTTTTAGGTGATGAACGATCAAGCGGCGAAACGTTAGACGTTTATTCGTGTTAGGCTAACGGTAGAGATTTGCACAGATCGGGGATGGTCAATGTGTAGCCTGCAGTCGCGTTTTATTGTAAAGAAAGAAGGGAAAGACGGAGCGGAAATCGAATAGGACGATTGCGAAGCAGAATAGATTGTATTGCCAGTTCGTTTAGTGTTATCTAGGAATAGATTATTCGTGGTTGCATTGAAATCGTTTTAAATTGGAAGGTAGTGCGTATCTTAAGTTTAAGGATCGGTAAAAAATGTTGGCCGGTTGTTTAGTTCTTTTTTTCTTATCAATGTTTTAAACACGGAAGAAATAAATGTTTGCATTGTTGTTTAATCCTCTCGCGGGGTAAAGTTATTGTTACGTAACTAGTTGGAATTGTTAAACTTTATTTTAAAAACGGTGCTGACGTTTCTTTTTATTCTTGTACGCTATATTATTGAATATAGATTGCTGCCACTTTTTTTAAGGATTGCCAGTGCAATTTTAAATATCGCAAACGGGACTTTCATATATTAAAATATACCTCGCAAATAATTGCCTTTCGACCAATACCAAATTCAACAGAGATATCATCAACCAACTGCACAAATAATTTCATATCATTGGACTCTCAACGACAGTGACATACAAAAAAGCCAAAAAAAAGGTATATAAATAAAGAATTCCTTGAACAAAAACCAAAACACCAGAAGAAAAGAAAACCTAACGCGATTACCTTCGAGCCTCCACGAGCACGCGAACTACATTATTTTTCCAAATTTCGACAAATTAATACGCAATGTTAATTCCACCCAAAGAGCCTATCATCTCTTAATTTTCCAATTTCGTTTATCCGAGTACCACCGGTTCAGATCCTGGCCAAGCTTCGATACGACCGCAGAAACGTCGGAACGCTACGTGTAATCGTCGCCAGACACCAGGGGCCGAGTTAAAAGTCCAAGAATCGGGGTCCAGATTGTCCGCCGGTGTAATCGAGCTCGACGCTGGTCAAAAGTGCATCGAACCAGGTCGGCCTCGATAGAAGGTCACGTCGTTTCCCGTAACCACGCTACGACGCGCCACAGTTGACGAGATATTTTGGCTGTTATCGCCAGTTTCCCGGTGATTTTGGACCGGGACGAGGCCACAGCCACTTGGAAACTGCTACGAACTCGTCGGGAGTAATGTCCCCGAGTACACGTACGGGAGGTACGCACCGCTCAGAATGCAGTTGCATAACGTTGTCCCCACTGGCCGCCACTATCTCTCCTTCTTTTCCGTCTGCGTACCCGTTTTCTTTCGTTCTCCGCTCTTTGCCTCCTCTTACGTTCCCTTGCGTGGCTTTCTTGATCGATCGTGCGTTCTCGTGGATTCAATTATTACTTTCCCCCAATTCTTCCCCCGAGGTTCTCTTGATTCAACGAAGTTTAGCGCGTTTCTCCTGGAATTGGGATTTGTAATTATTCTCGCGGCATATTTTAATATTTATTACCCGGTGGAGGGGATCGCGCGATAATGGGGGTCGATTTGTGAGGCTTGAACTGTGCCCAGTCTCGGGGGAAACGGAGATTCTGGATTTTGTTAATTATTGGGGTGGTATGTAGTATTTGACGTGAGTCGGTGTTAAATATAATACTGAGAAAGTGAGAAGAGACGTGTTATCCGGGGATTTATTTTGATTGTCGGAACGATGTGTCTGACGCGATATTGTGGACTCGTTTTAACTCTGTTATCCGTGCAGCATAAGTTGTCGCAGTTTTTGGACTCGTGACAGAACGTTGCTCAGCTTTATTCTGGACTGTCATATAAAGTGCACAATGGTAACACGAAACGTTTAGCATCGTGATATTAAATAATCTAGCAGGACGTTGCAATTAGCAAAGCGATCGCATAATAGAATCACCGTAGCGTAATAATAGTAGTCTACGATGCATCGTTATTAACACTACACGCTCGTGTATGTATACATAATTGAGCAGTGACGAAACACCTGTTACCATTTGTATGGCGCCAAGATGACAGATCCGAGATTAACTCGTTACTCCGAAATAAGATAATGCCGCGCCAACATTTTATCGAGCCAGCCAGATTTCGTTTTACGTTCTCCTCGAAACAAATTTCAGAATATTAATACTTCTATTCTGTTCAACGGTTTGGTATTTATCAGCGTATCGTCAGTCATCATTTTCCACGCATTCCTGTCTTTTCCATTTGTTTTATTCTTGCCGAGCTTCACAATCGGTCGAACGAACTGCGTCACGGTTCAAGCTTCGATTTCTTTCCTGAACGATCCACTGCGGTCTGTAATGTACGGCTTCGCGTGTTGGCAAGGTGTCCACCTTTCCTTAAGCTCGTGGAACCAGAATACATTTAAGTCATTTTTCTGCTCCAACCTCCTTGTACCACGGATTCTAAACACGATAGATAAGTTCGTAATGCGATAACCGCAGCGAAATAGTCCATCATTTTCCGTCGACTTCGTTGTCCCCATCGAGATCATCCCGAGGGCAAAACTAAAATAGCAAATAAAATAAAAATCGAGAAAGCCAGAGAATACTAAAAATAGCGAACCGCCTGCATGGAAAATCAGGGGAACGAACAATGAAACCGAAAGAAACAGCTTTCCCGAACAGAAAAGTGCATAAGCACTGAAACAAGTGCTGAAAAAATCTGGCAGCAATGAAAATACAAAAATTCTACGCAGAATGGAAAGGCCGGGGGAACGTTCCCCCCCGAAGACAACAATTTTTTTCCGCGGCAACGTTAACATTCGAAAAGCCGGGAGACGAAGGGAAAGGGTAATAAAATGGTACGGCACAAAGGAGGATTCGCGGAATGCGCTCCGTTTCCGGTCGATGCCGGTACGCGAGGCGTGTCGCATTCGCGGCGTCGTCTGGCGCCGGGACGCTTGACCGCAATGTGCCATGACAGATGAACGAGTGCAGTGTAATTTGCAATTCTCGTTCCCTTTAATAGACCATACAGTGGCGAGTAAAGCGTTTACGCTAGCCGGGCGGCAGGATTGCATTTCAACCAGGAACCGCATTTTTCTTTGACAGACGCTGCTCCTTCGCTTCGCAGTTCTTTTTTGTTTGTCTCTCCCTTCGGTCCTTCCACAGGTGGTCGGAAATAATTTAGAACGGCGCCCTTGGCGATGATTCCGCGTGCAATTGTGGAAGAACGTTTCGCTTAGCCGTGTTTAGTCCCCGTAAACTGAGCTCGTTCCGCGCAACTGAACGATACTCGCGTTTTAAGGTGTTTCGCCGGGCGAACGCTATGGTACTTAGCCGCACTGATATTTAAGGTCTGTGTATGGTCTCAGGTTGAGTGTACAATGTGACCGGCGAGAAGTGGCACGCGCGAAAAAGTTAATCATCTTTAAATATACATATAATATTTTGCGTGCAGGCGAACCTTGAATAACCGGGTCTTGATTGTACGCGGTGTTGAATTTACTAATAAAGAAATATATATTTATAAAAATAGATAATCTTGGACAAACTTTTTCATAGTGAAAATTTTCTTTTAACGTACAGTCTACAGTGTGGGGTAAAAATTTGCGCGAGAAATTGAAACCCTGTAGAGCAATGTGTTGAGTAAATTAAAATTTCAATTGCAGTTAAACATATTGCAATACCGCCTTTCCAAATCATACATAGCCGCGATGTTATCGTCAGGTTTTCATCAAAATAATCCAAGCAATTGCAAAACGTTCCAAATCGGACGATTTGGACAGCGAATACAAATTTTTGTCCGATCCCTCGAATATGAAGACACCAGTCGCAAGTGTGCAGCTTCGGCTGGTTAAACGTTGATTACTGCTATAATACAAAAAAATCTAACGCGATTCGCGAAAAAGATGCTCGAAACGTGCACAGGTTTGTAAATGTATGCCTTTGAACGACGCTTAATTTGCGACTTGAGTTGCCGCTGGCCCCAGCAAAAGAGTCTCTCAACGGCCGTTTGGATCGCATTTCTGGCGTCTCTCGTTTCAACTTTCGTCCAGGTAGACTCGTTTAGCATACACACCGCGCGGATACAAAGGACCCTTCCTTCCTGGAAGGTGCTTCGAAAACCGCGTCAACGAGATTTTCTTTTCCTTGTTTTCTTGTCTCACGAGATGGCCGGACTCGCCTCTCGTTACCTCATCGTTGGGAATTTTAATTATCTCCTCCTGTCGACCCTTGCTCCGGCGTATATACGCGTATAAACGAATACGTGGCCGATTAAGAAGAAATACGAAAACCCTAACGGAACCGTGGAACAGGCCGGTAATTAACTTGGAACGTATCGCCGCTAATCTGTCGTTTTTGGCGAGTGGAATTTTGACACGTGGGATGCGCGGCTGTAATAATAAGGTTAAAGGTTGAAACATTATTTTGATAAACGCGTTTGATAATAAGAATGAATAATGGAATGAATGTTGTGCAATATATCGAACGTTAAGAGATTCAACATTTCTTTTTATTTTTACTTTCATTTCTCACGACTGGATAACCACGCAAATGATATTATATATGTTCCATTGTTCTTTACTACGAAACCTCGTTCTCGCGACATATATCAAATATTTATATGAATATCAAGGTTCTAATAAGGGAAATCTATGATACTCTACCATAAGTTAATAAGTTTAAAGTTTAAAGTTTAAAAACAAATGCTGATAAATGATGGCTCAATTATTTACAACGCGTCGTAAGCAAATAATTAGTACAATGCACAATGAACATCCCTGATCGTTCAAAATGAACGTTCATCTTCATACGTTACAACGCGATATAACATTTTTAATTGATCCTCCCTGCACTCGTATGTCTCCATTATAGAACTATTATTCTTATCCACGGGTGTTCTCGTCCGAGAACGTACAGTTAATTGCAAATTCTCGCATTGTACAGAAATTAGAGGTTTATCGAGCCACGGGGGAAAGCTCTATGGAATATCGGCGAAATCTCCCAATCCCCTAAAGATACAACCACATTCCGGCGCATTATGAATGGCCCGAGAAAATGTTAATTTTATGTCGACCGGCCAGTTCCATGGACCACTTCGAAACGCGTTTGTAAACCGTCTGTCAAGGCAATTACGACGCGTAATGGTAAGAATCTCGTTAGGAGTGGTTCGATAGTAAATTCGTTCGTTTGGCCAGGGGCCATTACATTTTCGACAGTGTGTCTTTGAAAGACCAAACCGGCCTAACTGCAATCAGTGTGATTCATACGCATTCAGAGAGTCTTCAGTCTATTGCGGGCATTATTCTACGTGAATCATATAATACGTAAGTTATGATTGCTTGACTGTAAGGTTCGCCGGAATTCGAGTTATCTGTACGTTATTATTTTTTATTATCTTGTTTCAAACTGAATGTTAAATAGGAAATATACACCGAACTTATCTAGTATTTTTGTTAATTTATTATATTTCTTTCGCGTAGTATTTTTATAGGGCGACTACTAATTTGACCGAAGGACTTTCAGTTATACGTAACTTAATTGTTGAATGGATGAAACGAAATCTATTCGATGTTTGAGGAAAGTCTACGGAAGGTTAATAATTTTCTTTTTATAATCTTTATTTAACAGAATCTGAATGTCTCATTTGTTGTCTTTCCTGTACATAGTACTTCGTATATTTTTCTGCAAATAAAATATAACAATCAGGCCGACAGAATGCACTGCATAAACAAATAATGATATATGGTTGCTGTGAAGTATATGGTATATATTTTATGATAGTTGAATAATAGTGACACAAGATTGGATATTTATTACTCAAATATTCTAAGCTAAATATCGAATCCAACAACATTACCAATATAATTAAATGTCCTGATAGTAAAACCTAAATGCATGTATTGTCACGTAATTTGAAGAGTATATAACATCATACATTGAATGAATGAGTGGAGAGCGACATGAACTCAATCTTATTCGAGGGAATTTAAATGAAATCGATCATTTGAAGCCAAGGGAACGGACAGAACGTCGACTTACGTAATTTTTTTGATAACAGGAACAACATTTCGTGGCCGTGTCGAATAAATGTATTATTTTTTGTATTCCCTATTTATTTGCTCGACGATTTTCATATTATAATTAATATTCATATTATTAGCGGGTTTTCCCCCTCAGCATACTGGATATCGTGCTGAATACATACCTGGGAAAAGTCTCGATCACCTCTATTTTTTCTTCGTTCTATTTATGCATCGAAGTACGCACCCGTCGAAGAATAAATAAACAAGCTATCAATAGGCTAAAAAATTCGCGTATGCTAACTTCGGTGGCCGCTGTACGACACGTAACAATCTTTCTTCCCCCTGGGATAAAATTCGGCGACCGAACTGTGCATAATACTCTACAAAATAATAAGCATCCCCGAATTGATGATTTTTTTTTGTCTTCGAATATTAACTATTCCCGATCACGTGGCTCTATTCAAACCTAGGAATTCTCTGCGTCAGCATTAACCCAGATCTAACATTTCCGACAGTTTAAGCGTCATCGACACAAGATGGCCTGCCACAGTTCACCTGATATATACTTCAGAGCTACGTTTATATTAAGACTATTCCCCTCCCACGCCAAGAAAAGCAAATTGTCTACTGTGTGGTTTGCGCCAATTTTTTTAATGCAAAAGCGTCGAACGGATCAATGTCTCTGTTGAACGACAATGAGAAATTGAAAAGGGCGCGTCGATCCGGCGGAATAATCGAATAGTAGGTGGTTCCGTCGTGATTCGTTTCGGGTTTTGGGGAAAAACGGTACGAGACGCGGGTGGTTAATCGGTCGAACAATAAGAAAACAATAGAGCCTGCCGTAGAGATGAAGGGTAGAGTGTGGGTGGATGGACTGTCGCGTCGATGGCACGCAGAATCATAAAGGAACGCGAAACTGCAGAGCAAAGTGAGAGCGAGTTCGATAGGTGGCCAGCTGGCCGTTCTCTTGCATCGTGTTCGGTCTTTGGAATGCCGACGCCGCCGACGCCGACGCAACAAGAAGAAAACAATTCGATTCTTCTCGAGGCCGAGTCGGGACTTTCGGTAGGAGTGAATTCTCTTGCGAAGCGATGGCTTCGAACCTCACGCGTCCTCGCAGACTCTGATGTTGCTGATGCGACTTCGGGTTTGATTTGTATCCTGCGGACTTCGCCTCGGATATTTGGGGAAAATTCGAGCAGACGCGCGGCGAACGTTGGGGACATTTTAATTCATTTGCACATTTTACTTGATATTATTGTTACAGTTTTAGTGGCAGATCCGAGAGTGCAATAGTAAATTGTTCTTAGTTAATCGGGACAGGTAAACTAAATGAATGCCCAGGTGACGGTATCATCGTTGTTTGTTCAATCAAAAGAGCAACATTTACAAGTGTGTAAAGTCTTCTTTCCTATCTAGAAAGGATCAGTGAAATGAATTAATGGGCACGCTGAGAAAATTTCAAACATTCTTCCGTCCTCTTTTTCGATCATTTAATTTGTGTTACCTGTACCGTGTAAAATATATCTGCCTGGTATCTTGCGAATTCCCATGAACGGGCAGAGATTTCTTTTGCCTCGGACATGGCAAGTTCTACTACCTAGGTACAGCTAACGAGTGAGTTAATTATTGTATCGCCATAAGAAGTGTGCGATATTCTCTTTGGTCTGTTTAACTCCTTACACTGTATTACCGCGAGATACGCGCCTCGATTCAATATACAAAATCGTGTAGACAGTCAATGTATTATACATTGACGAAGAACTCTAATTACTCAACAAAAATTCTGCAAAATAAATATGCATTATCAATTACCCATTGTCTGTTCTTCATGCATACGCTTCTGTTTCTACTTCAATTTCAATCATTATACAACTTCCCGCAAATGCTGTTCGAAAAAAAAATTTACAAAAAGAATAAGGTGGCCGCTGTAGAATTATTCCGCGAAAAATTACGACCCGCCACCAAGAGTCTGCCCGCAAATACGCAGACAAGGAATTAATTGAAATATGAAAAGTGACTTGAAAAGTAATTCAAGGAAAAGAACCATTTCGTGCTTAAAAAAAAATAACGGTAACAGAAAAACGATTGCAGTCGGAACTACAGATAATTGCAAATCAATCGAACTCGTACCAAGCCCAACGCTCCTGCCAAGAAAGGTACGATGGGGAAACGAACGGTAAGAATAAAAAGAGGGTGGCAAAGGGGCTGGGACAGTGGGGGAAAGAGGGTTGCAGGGGTAAGCGCGAGGGATGGTAAACGAAAAGGAAGGACGTGCTAAGTGGTTGAAGGGAGATCGAACCGATGAAACGGGAGATGACAGAGAAAGAGAGAAACCGTGGCGTGTAGTATGTAACCAGTCGTGGAATGTTACCAGCTACGTCTGTTTACTATGTACTGTGTTGTGTACGACAACGGCGTAGAATCGCGACGCGTACTCACCCCACTGGTTTTTTTTTTTATCCTTAGCAAACAGTTTTACCTGAACCGATTTACCCTATTACCTTCCATTGACTTGGTCGCGCTTTTCTCATGCGGATAAGCTTTGCTTCGGTGCCCCCCCTGACGTTGGTGATTCGCGATTTTTAATAATAGAAATAGGGGCGATCAGTTTTACGAGCAGAATATCTTGATACAAGCGCGGTGCACATTAGATATGTTAGAGCTGATTTTTTCACAAAATTTACCTCACAGCTGAACTGTTTCCCGGATTCGATTGTTGAGAAACGGTAAGGTATAATTGAAACGTTGAATATTTCATAAAAAGCTTTAAAACAGAATACACGTGTTTTTCTATCTTTAATCGCGGCGAGAATACTCGGTGATCATTTCTTTCTCTTAAACCATCGAGAATAGATTAATCGAATGCAAAATTTAGCGAGCTTCGTTTCTCAGCACCGGACGAAAATTATTGGCAAATAAATAAAACATTGTAAGATGTGGCATGCAACATTCAGAAATTTTAGTCCGTGTAATATTCGTTTAAAGCTCATTGGTCTTTTACTCGAGATGAGATCGAGCAACAATCAATACTCCCGATCCCCTGTCTAATACGATTTCGCTTCAATCTGCTTCGTATATTTAATTCCAACTCTAACTCAATTCCTACTATTCGCAACTTCGCACCATTAACATCGGTTCAACCGCTAATTCAATCACCCCGTACCATCTCTAAACGTGTTATTTCGTTGCGAAACGTTACGCAAACAAACATCCATCGCAGTATCCGCTACAATCTCGATCGATAACCACTATTTAATCCGTTTCATATGTTTCATCATCCCTGGAAGGGTTAGCAAATGGATTAGAAAAGCTGCGTCTTATCATAGATGATTCCCCATGTGCCGTGTTGAATTAAAAGCGCCTCTGCTATTCCGTGTTAACCCTACCGTCAGTGCCTCGAATATTACGTATTATCGCTCCAGTCGATGTTTTCGTGCTGCCCCAGTTTTGACCACATGACCAGGTTCAGAAAATTCAAACTTCGCATACCGGGGATAGAAAATATTTCGGAGGAATCGGACATACGTACGCCCATACGTACTCCATCCGTCTAAATACATACGTACACATTCGAACGTTACCCTTTCTGTCCTACATAAGACTCGGATCACGCACTTTTCTCGATCACCACGGAATCCCATAACTCTTCGAGGCACCGTTGACGAAAATGCATACCTGCCTCGAATGAAAGAGCTTTGCCGGTGGCACGTGTTTCTTCGTTGGGCAACGGGTTGAACGTTCCGCAGCGATCAAATCGATCGTAGATTCCACGGAAATCGTCCCCCGTGCTTTTAACCCTATTCGCCAACGGGGATGCCGTCGCTCGCTCGTGTCGGGGAGAAAGAAAAAAGTATATTTGCGGCACGCGAAAATTAGTTCAGCAGGTAGGGTCACGAGCACTCAGATCGCGGGCACGCTTTGCGGCTGTGAACTTTCCTTTCTTTTCGATCGCCAGCTGCGCGGCGGCATTATGCCCTCCTGTCTTTCGCTCTTATCGATCGGTCGTGTCGTCAGCCCATTCAGTCGCGGCCACAGCTGTCGTATCCTGATTTTTCCATCAAGGGGGCAGCCCGGGAAAATAGGCGATCCGGAGCAAAAAATTGCCCGCCCGATAAAGTCCCAGCTGGGACGGCGCGTGTCGTACGCAAATCATGATGCCCGACGGCTTCTGCCCTTAGGCTTGAAGGACTTTTGTATGCAGGTAGATACGCGACTATCTGGTCGCTTGCGCGTTACTTTCGTTGGAAGTTCTGTGTGACATGTCAATTATTTTAGTTTTCAAGCTATCGCAACGGTTGAACGATATCGTTCAGCGATTTTTCTGGGCGCAGTGGCGTGGCTGACTTCCTTGTAGCCTACGTTTCGTGAACGTTTCAGAAATCCTTACAAACAAAGCCATGCAAATTATTCTGTTTATCTCTTGTGCAGGTAATCGAACCGTTCAACGAGTTTGAAGCTTGGCTATTGAAAGTATTTTGCGCAAATGTTTCCTCTTACGAAACGTGGATAGTCGTAAAGGAGTCCAACGAGCAGCTTGACAAATTGTCAGGAGCATTACAGGTATTATTAAACGAAATATAGTAATGCTTACCTTGTTATCCGCGCAAGGGTTAAAATATAACGCGATCCGTCTGCAGCGGGGATAAACAACAACTAAATAAACAACTTTCTTCTGTGGAGCTCATCGGCCAAAACGGGCGACTCCAAACAAACAAACAAAAAAAAACCTACCAGGAAAATTTTAAATACAGAAAGTTAAATAAAAGTTCAATAAATTCAAAAGGTGCAAGGTATTATTCTATATAATTTGGTAGCCCGACGCAGAGCTGTCGTTGCGATCCATTTGGCAATTGGATACACGACAAGCACAATCCCGAATCGAATTTCGCGCGTGCAAAAGTTTCACGGCCCACTCCAGTAAGGGAAATGTCAATGATATGTTGCGACCGTCGAATCGTCGAGGCCTTCGAGTACCCGTGTTTCGAACACAGAAACAGCGAAATATAATACGTTCAACGGGGAAAATTAGGGGGTTGGGTCTCGTCTCCTGACAATACGCACGATCCCAGTTCAGGATCCTTTGTTTTAAGAATGACGTGGATAAATACAAGCCACAGTAGCGTTCGCGATAGAAGCGGATCGCAAAATCAGGAAGGTATCAAATTGCGCGTGTTCCGAGGGTCGGAACAGAAAATTGAGACGATCAAGGGGTGAGGTATGGAGCTCGAGCTTCATTCAAGACCACGCGGCGATCATTCGAAAATTTCCTTCTGTTTTACGAGCGAGATGCAAAAGCTGTTCATTACCGTGTCACAGCTACAGGGCGATCTAGCGCGCATTGGAAAATCCGATTGAATGTAAAGGCGTCTAACAAGGAGGGTCAGGTAACCCAAAAATTGAGAAACGCGTGAAACTTCGCATACAAGTAGAATATGTCGTCCGTAATACAGCCCGGCTTTCCGTTCGCACCATAATCCGGTTTTAGGGGGTGAAACCAGCCCCCGGGGAAAATTCGGAATGATCCTCTTCGTGAAATATCTCAAGAACGATGGTGAGTTATTTAATAAAAATTCTAAACGATGCTTGCATCGCTCTATTGCGTTTGCAAGACAGCTTGTGAGATAATGCCGGCGATGGCTTTGAAAATTGGTAACTCGACAACGGTTTGTGCAAAACACGTGTGTCGGTAGTGTTTTGAAACGGCATCGACATTAGGTACAAGAATTTGCGGTAAAATAAGCAGGGTTCGATTTAAAAATTTTAACGCAAACTTTGACAGGACACTGCAGTCTTGTGTCAAGGACATACTATTATCACGACGATATGTCCCCAACGGTACTATGCAACTTTAATCTGAAACATTTTCCCGTGTCTCCGTTAATTGTAGAAATAATCACGCGTGGGCACTTAAAACGGACATACTGTACGTGTATATGAATACACAGTCATTGGCGGCGCTGTCCAGAACGCGTAAATTGTGGGTTCGTTGGGGGTAAAAAGCGAATCGATTCACAAATTTTGAGTTGATAGCAAATAGCAATAAAACGCGTGTTCGTAAAATTTGAAAAGTTGGAATATCATGAAATCAATTGGATCTGAAAATCGCTTCAATTCTTTTGTTGAGAGCGATGTGTTAATTAAAATACTTTTTTTTAACATCGAAGCGCCAGAAGTCCATATAAATAGAATCCAAGGCCCCGCAAGTTGCCGTCATCATTTCTGTTTGCGGCCACGTGTGTTCCTGTCTTGGAGAAGAAGAAGCGATTAATAAATAACTTTTTTCTCGCAAACTACATAAAACGAAATCGGCGAAAAATCTTTCATCGCATTCCCTCTACAGTCAAAAGACTAACTCGTTCACGTGTTTAACATATGACGTAACACTTACGTAGCACTATAACGATAAGTTTTTTTTTTAAACACCTGAGATTTATGGTTTTGAAGTGCTACGTAAATAGAGTGCGAGTTTCTTTTTCTACTTTTTTGCTAGCAATTTGTTGAAAGATCCGAACATTTTCTTTTTGTCTGTCGATAAAAAAAAAATAACAAGTAGTCGTTTAACGTGAGCAAGTGTATACTATACTATATTTTATCCTTTACGAATCAAACCGATCTAAACTGTCTTCATTTTAGTTCTACCAAAAAGCTATTGGATTATTCAGTATTTGTTACTAAAATTGTACCATTAATGAACTTTATTATTCGATCAACTTGAAAGAATAACCGTGTTCTTACGGAACTAGGTATATAAATGGAACACTTTCTTAATGCAGAATCAAATTGTTTCACTTTTCTCATCGATTTTATACATTCTCGAAATATCCGACCTATCCACGATAAGGCTACAAAAATATTAGTACAGCATGAGCGTGGAAGTAAAGGGGGGGCTTGATTCGCCACGACTGTATTCTTAATAAAGTATACAGTCGTATACGTATAACCGTATATTATTCCGAGACATCAGCGGTAACAAATATACAGGGATAGTACCTTAGCGAACAGTAAAATCTAAAAATTCCCATAACAATAACACACAAGTCTTTCTATTTCCACATTTTGACTGTACCGCACCGGAAGGAATATCGAGAAGTCACATAACTCACTCTATCAGAATTAAACAACCCCCCTCTGTGCAACCTAATCGTCCATTAACGAATCTCACCCCTCGAATAAACCCCTTACAACCCGACAGTGCGTACCCACGCAGTACCACCTACATTACCATACCACCGCGAACTTAGAATCCAAACGAAGCAACCGAACCCGATGCTTCTTCGAAATTTTCTGTCACGCCAAAATGTCCAATTAATTGTCTTCGTCGGACAATATTCATAATTGACGCATGCCTCGCTCAATCGTTTTTTCATACGTCCAGAATAATTATAACGAAGAAGCTAACGTCCACATAATTCAGAACCTGGAGGACTCGAATCGCCAATTGCGGCCCGCAACACCGCGCGCCACGCGCCGCTCGTGTCGATCGGTGCGTTACCCGCTTCGTACTCTCGGCGTATCGCCGCGTGAAACGGTTCATTTCGTGAAATTTTCGGAGCAAAGTTATTTAAAAAAATTGCCGGCCGCCTGGTCGACCGGCCGGCTCCTCCCCGGCCATAAATCGCTATCTGCGGTTGTTCAGGAAACGCTCGAGGATCGGCCTTGGCCCGCCACGGCTCTGCAGAATGGCATTAACAAGATTTCGGCACGTGTGTCGGGGCTCTGGCCGAGCAGACTGTGCGTGCCTCGCCGATATACCTTTCCGGCCCACGAAATCGGTCGTAGAAACGTTTTTCAACCACGAGGCGTGCCTCCTCTTTGCTCCCCGAACCGCGCAATGCCACGTCCTCGTTTATCGGGGCGATTATTGTTAACCCCTCGTTGCTCGCCACGATGGCCACGCCAATATAAAACAATAAGGCGAGCGTAAGAAACGGGCTTGCTTGGGCCACAAGCTTCTGCTGTGCCGAGTTCATGCGCGAGACACGTCGAAGGTGTGTATGCGAATACATACACGTAGTTGGAAATCATGGTACGGTGGTGCGTTTCGATGTCAATGTGGACAGGGAACGTGGAATGACATTTTCTTTGGGAGTTGATTGTCGAGGAAATTGTACTTTACGCCTTGCGCTGTGACACCTGTAAAATGAAAATGTTATCGGTGCTCCAGTGGATACGGATTTTATTAGCGGAGAACCGCTCACAGGGTTATTACTTACGGTTAGATATTCTTTTCAATTAAGTGGCTCGTAATCTGTAGAAATAATTACGATTGCCACGCACTGTCGCGGATGCGTTTTTGACAAACGATTTGCAGAGTTTTCGTAGGATATACATATAGACGTATACACGGCTGGATAGGATTACAAGACAGCTAACCTTTTTTTCTGTAATACTTGTTTGGTGAACTGTGTTTAAAATTGTCCATTCTTCTGTTGCGTGAAAATTTGCTGCGTGAAACCGATCTGGTTATTTGTTTCACTTGAATTATCTCAAAATAATTATTAATGTAAATATCAGTGACGATCTGAATTTGAAGCGCGAGCACGGATTTCTACTTCCACGTTATGTATAAATAATGCCTCGCATGAGATACATTGACACTGTATGAAAAATGTCTTCGTATCAGATTCTTAATTTCTCGTGTTCCTGTCAATCCTCTTGTTCGGGCAACCAAAACAAGCGTTTAGAAGCGCCTCCCGACTTTTACGGACGCCATATATCTTGGCTGCGACTATAAACTTAAATTGATAAATGGATTGTTAGCACTTAAGAAATGACCAACAACGCCCATTAGTGCAGCCGTGAAATCAGATGCGATTCGAGTGCACGCGAACGTAAGAAATATATTCAAATTGTGTTATCCTCGAAAAAAATAACGTATCGGAGAAAGTGAACGTGTTTTACGTTCTCAATTACTCTTGCATAAGGTATCATCTTCTTTTCCGTTGTGCCACAATTTCGAGTGTATCCTTTACGGAGGCACGAGGCTGCAAAAGAATCTGCTGGTACGAGCGTGCGAATAATTTCGCGAATTTCCGAGCAATTTCCAGAAAAGAGTATTGCAATTGTATCGCATCGTATTGTAACCAATAATATACTAGCGGCTTGCAATTACAAGTGGCTCCTGTTACGCGTATGGCTGCTCGTAATTTAGTTCATGTATTACTTCTTGATTTATGCCATACTTTTTCTATCGCTCTGTAAGTTAATTAGGTATATTCGTCGCTGGTTTACGCGTCGAAAGAAGTATCTTTCCGCAATTTTACGACTCGACTTTGCCGTTGATTGTCGCGAGGTAAAGAATGGCTCGCCTCGAATTTAAGTGATCGCGGCACGCGATTCATAATCAGCTCGCAATTCGGTGTCTCGCGAACTTTTGGAGGCCGCGTGGGCTTATCCTTCGGGGCAAAGAAATGCGATAAATGGTACTTGTCGTACATTCTGGCCGGTCAATTTAGATAATTAATCGAGTAATCGTGCACCTTCGAATTTATTTTCCAGCCGAATTAATTTTCTATGAGAATTACGTTCGTTCCCCACAAAATAGCCTGCTACGCTTAACGAACGTTATCTCGCCTAGTTATATTTAACAACAGGTATTAATCATATATTCGTCGTTCTCCTTTGCGAAATTCTTGAACTGGCTTTTGCTCTATACAACAGTAATAATAGTCGCATAATAATTACAGGAAATATCAGAACACTCCTAAGAAGAAGATTTTTCGAAAGCAATAATTCTTGTCTCGTAATCACCATGAACTCTCACTCCACCAAAACAAAACCGGCCGCGAGTTATTTAGAGGATTGAAATCCGCACGTAAATAGGCGGGCATTCAGTTCCATCTGGTAAGTATATACGCGCATCCCCGTTCTCAGACTTAACCGTGAGCTTTTAATTGCGCACCGAGAAGCCAGAGATGAAAAATGAACGCAGGAAGGGCAGCCTTTTCGTTCAACTCTTTGTGCACACGACAGATGTTGCGTGTGTGTACGATTTTGCTCCAAGATCGGCTTTACGTGCACGCAAACGCAATAATAAGAGCCTTCGGACTCGTATCCGTTCCCTCTGGCCGCTGATATTATTGTCGGGGGACACCCTTTCTCGTTTTCGTCTTTCTCTCACGGAAGGACTCCTCTCCTATTCTCGTTTCCTCCGCAGCCGAGCACACCTTCAACTATTTTTTTTCTGCTTCTTCTTCCCTTGTCCTCTTGTTTTTTTCATTTTTCTGTCCCCTCGCGAGCAGCCCTTTATTTGTCGACCCGCGATTTTTATGCCGCTTCACGTACAGAGTCGTGCTTTCGAGAATTACAGTGGAATTTAAGGGGGTACTCTTCTGTTCCGTAATTATACCAGTTTCTTTACGGATATTTCCCTATGAAGAAATGTAGAGGAAAGATTTTCTCATCTTGGTTGTTAATTTTCCGCTGGGAGTTATTTTTCTTCTGTTGTACATTGACATCGTGTCAATGTTGAGGGGCGTCGTTTTCGTTCGCCTCGTAACCGATCAGCTGAGGAATTACAAGCGACAGAGTTGCGACGCGCGTGAGCAACAATTTAAATATACACATAAGAGAAATAGTAGCTATTCCTAGAACGAATTCGATTAGATCCTCGAGTATATTGAAGAACAGATCCACATCGCTCCTCTCTGAGCCGGTGAGGTCGTAAAAGAGACCACTTACGACGACATTCACCGTCAGAACAATGGCCTTGGCCGATCAATTACTCTCGGTCAGAGAATAAATCGCATGACAAGAGAAATTACCGAAATCGTCGACTTGAACCGTGACTTAAATATCGATGAACTATCGCGACCCTACCGCGGCATCTGCAGCCAGAAATCTGGAGACGTGTCAGATTCAAATACAGATTTCTCAAACTTTGCAGATTTTTAGTGGAAATGAAAGAATCGAGCTTTACGAAGATTTTGGCCAAAGACATTATTATTAGATACGATTCTCATTTTTCGACTTTATTCGCCAGCAAGAAAATGCTTGACACGTAAGAACACCGTGTATCTAGAAAATTACAACTTAGTAGTATTCGATTAATTTTACTCCTCGTCCATATTTTCTCGTGAAATATTAGACATTTCTGTTTCCTCGTTTTGAAAATCCATTTCTGCCCAATACCTCTTCCGCTTCTTTTCTCCCCCGAATTCCCTCTCTCGTTAAACATTATCGCAGAGCCTTAGCCGAATATGTCTCTCTTTCATCTCCTGCTTTATTGAATTCCATGGACGCCTCTTTTTTTGCTTGGCCTGTCTCTCCAACTTTCTCCGCAAATTTTCTTCCCCGCTACGTTCAATCTACCCGATTACGTTCGACAAGTTTTCGTGAACGCCGTCCTCGTTCAAATTCTTTCATTCCTCTCTTCCTTCGTAAACATTGTTCGACGTACAGGATCTCCCTTTTTTCCTTTTCACTTTTCAATATTCGTTCATCTGGCGGCCTGATCTCCTTCGTTTTCATGCCTTTAGATTCGTACTATATTTAGATTATTACTCGGTCATGCGAGATCCAAACGAATGATGTCACATGCCTGGGCAAATACATACGTGTGACTTGTTCCACGGTGCGTCATTAACGATCTTCCTACACATACAGCTCGTTGGAATTTGTTAATCATTTATTTAACGAGAACGTCAGATATTTTTACGATTATTAATTAAGATTACAGTGACAGCTTCTACGACGATACCCTTGATTACATAGTACTCGAAACGTATCATAATAGTTTAATTAGTGTGCGAAATAGTTTATTTATAATTTATCTAGTTTGGAATATTGGGTATAAAGTATTTTTATATTAGTAGATTTAGAGGGTGGAGGAAACGGGTGAAAAGTTTTGATACCACTGCTGCGCTATTATTATTAGAATTCATTAGATTTCTATCGAAGTTCGAATATATTTGAGGGGAAATACCTTTCCCACTTGAATGTTAAAAATAAGAATTTCGGACGCTTGCCAGTTTCTATTTTATTATCTTTATTTTTATCAAATGCAGCGACACGTTCATTTTAAATTTCGATACACATTATTCGTGACGTTATTCCTCGTTAACAACTACACTTTACTGGCGCGTTTCATCGGTTTCAATCGTATCTCGATCTTCTTCTCTTTTAAGACTAATACTCGACGGCGGTAAATAATCCCCGACGGCGTACAAAAGACACTTCATCGATGATACGTCGAGGTAATCAAGCAACCTTCGGTTGTTCACCGCGAACAGGCTCGCTTTCGTCTTTTCCTTGTCGCTTGAATTCGATGACTTCCTCGCCAAGCATCTTTCTGTCGGCCCCGTCGCCGTACCTCTTTTTCTGCCCCTCAATGACGCTCCGTGATGCGATCTTCAGGTCGTAGGCTAGGCCAAGGCACGCGAGCAGATAAAGGGTGCTGGTGCTAAAGCTGTACTTTTCCCCCATTCGATAATCCCACGGGAAAGTGTGATGGAAATTGTGCCAGCCTTCGCCGAGCGTCAGGAACGAGGTAATCCGAGATTCCACTGCTCTGATCCTCCTGAAATATGTACACGAGTCTGAGTACCTGCGTTTGAAATGTTCGCGATCGGTTTTAGTTGGCCGTACACTTGTAGTGAACCGGTGACTTCTCAAAACCGGAGTTTTTAAGAAATAACAAAAACAATCGTTTTATTTATCCTGTGGACAATCTGTGTGTTTACACATGTCCAGTATTTGACATCTTGGAGGGCTGTTAATAAAGATTTTACTATGTTTACGACATTACGTCATATTGTTCACTTACGCGTCATAAGGTTTCGTTCCCATATGGTGTGCGAACGAATTGATGGACCAGATAATATGCAGGTTGGTGACATACTGTAGACAGTATACCACGAAGAAGGAGGACCAGAGCGATTCATTCCAAAAGTACACTGGCACAGAGACCGGCATGATCAATGCCAATGGAAAATAGAGGTACACAAAGTATCTGTAATTGGTGTGGATATCTGGTTAATTTCTTGAAACACTGGTTAGCATAGAAGATAATGTCGGTAAATAATTAACGATGCGATATACACCGCTGACTGAAAATATTTCGAAACTCCGCATATTTCAAGTTATGCGAAATTTGAATGTCTGGTTAATAATTTTAAGTTGGAAGTTTAAGAACGTGTCGACGCAAAGCCATTTACTATTAGTCTATAATATTGATTTGGAATCAATAAATCTGTAACAAGATTTTTAACTTTTGTTCAACTAAGGAAGTGATCCGAAACTTTTGGCCGAGAGCCTGCGTAGGAAATAAGTGATAATTATAATAATAGGGGGATAGGGAGTTGTAAAGTTTAAATAGTAGATTATTAATGATTAATATTCACTTATATTGGAACATGAGAAGTTTGTCCTCCAGGAATTCTGAAATGTCCATTTCCCGTTGCTTTTTTAACAGCAGCGGATGTTTTTTCATCATCAGCCAACCGATGTGCGCAAAGAAAAATCCTCGATTTGAATTGTGCGGATCAGCATCCGTATCGCTGTACTTATGGTGTAGCCTATGGTCCCTCGCCCATGTAAACATACTATTCTGAAATTCACACGGCGTTAATGCATTTTTATACATAACAAGTAATAAGTATCAGAATGAAATTAATTTATTAAATTGAATTATTAAATAGCCCGAATGATAACATTGTCATGATTTCTTTTATGACGGGCGCTAAAAATTGTATGTGTTTTGTTATAGAGTTGTTTGCAGGAGTAATTCAACTTATTGTTAGTATATTATGGTACCGAGCGGAATATTTCTATAGGATTTTATCAAATTATGCAAAAGATTGCAGTAAAGGGTAAAAACAATATCTACCTGCCCTGCCATTGTTTGACAGAATAATAGAGCGACTTTTAGAGGCCGGCTTGGTTTGAAACTTCTATGCGTATAGCCTCGATGGGCGCCAAGGTTTGTACCTTCAGCGGCCAGCATTCCAATGAAGACAGCTGTAAAATGTATATATCAAATATATCTCAAAAAATGAATTCTGAAAATCACGATTTGTCACCCGGACATTTTTTCGAAGAAGAATTTATTGAAATTTTGAGGTAAATTCACCCCGCGCGAGTATGATATTGATATTTTACAAAAATGTTCACTGTGTGCCGATATAATAATTTTGCTAAGTATTATTTTGGTATCACAAGATGAAATAAAATGTTTGTTGCTGCAGGAGTGTCAGTGTTTTCCATTATATTATCAATGGGTAGCAACTTCCATTATTGCAGTCTACAATATAACGAACGATAACCAATATTGTGGAAGTACTTTTTCAATATAGTTCATGGAAATATGGACGTAGACGTTTATTTAAATTTATTTTACAATTTCATTTCCGATAACAATTTGTTTTTCATTTCACTCTATGAATCGATATGTACGATGAATTGACGGAAAAAAATGGCAGAATATTTTCCGAAAGTAAATTCATATAAAATGTATGTTTCGCAGAAGAATATTCGATAATGATTTTATAGTCTGCCTTTAGATTGACATTAATTACTTACCCCATATCATGGTAAGAAACTTGGTGTGGAAAAACAACGTGTAGAAACCGATTAGCCATCCAACTTGAAGTGCAGAAAGAACCATTACGCGTTTCCAAAGGTATTTGTGCTTGTAGTTCATATCGGTGCCATAGCTCTCTATAAGCCTTCCGTTGCCGATCTGGTATAAATTATCCTCGCGGTGTTTTTCGTGCACCGTTTCACTTTCCATTTTTGTAAAATAATGTCTGACCAGTGAAAACGAAAATTCAATCAGAACGAGACGTAATAAATATCGACCTGCAACGGCACCGATCGTTCTTCTTACTCGAAGCTCTTTAGGTTCGCCCCGATTTTATAAGCATCTCAAACTATTTGAAACTTGTCGATTATAACGTTTGACCTCATCTGACCTTTAATTAATTTTACATTGTTTTCCTTAACAATCGCGGGAAACCATTTTTTCGGTTTTTACATAGCATGGATGAATAATTTGTGTCGAAAAACATCCGGGTGCATTTGATGAAGATGCACTTGCAACTTACAGCAAGTAATATTTCTTTCACTTTCACTTATTTTTACATTCCTCCAAGTCATACCTTGGTGCAGAATTTTTTTTCTTCTTGTAAATATAAATGGCGAAGAATAGTTTGTCCTCATATTATAGTGTAAAATACAAATTAATAAAATTATTTGTGCAGAAAACTTAGCAAATGATGCTGCAGAATCGAGTATACAAGCTATAGTTATGTAATGAATTGTTATTCTTTAATATCACTATCTCTAATATCAGTAATATAATAAAATTACACGAATATTAATGACAACCATTGCGCTATTGAAAATATTGTTAATTAATTGTTCGTATTGCCGTATACGTAACAGTTACATACTACTGTTCTTTCCTTGATCTTTGTCTATTTTTATGAATTTGCTGCCCTCTTGACAGTTTAGAACCTTTTATTTATTTAAGCGACTGTGTCTTATATCATTTATATTATAATACCTTAATTAAGAGTCAGTATTGAAATCGTAATAATTAATCGTCGCCAAATAATTTTTTAGCATTTATCTAGTTTGGAATATTGGGCATAATTTAAATTTCTATTAGCAGATTTGGGATGTGGAGGAAATAGAAGAAATGTTCTGATACCACTGTCTGCTGTACTATATTATTATAATTCATTAAATTTTTATCGAAGTTCGACAATATTTGAGATGAAATGCCTTCCCCCCTTGAATGTTAAAAATAAGAATTCGGACGCTTGCCAGTTTCTATTTTATTTTCTTTATTTTTAACAAATGCAGTGGTACGTTCATTTTAAATTTGGATACACATCATTCGTGACTACAATTTACTGGCGCGTTTCATCAGGTTCAATTGTATCTCGTTCTCCTTCCCTTTTGAAAATATAGTCGACATCCGTAAATAATCCATGACGGTGTACAAATGAGACACTTCAGTTATACAAGGTCTATTCGCACTCTTCTCCATGATATAGGTTGTACGATCTTATTATACTTATAATACAGTAAAACCAAATTTATCCAGACACGTTGAGGGACAAGGCAGTTCGGATAACCGAGCAGTTCCAATAATAGAGGTTCACTACCCATCTCCATCAGCTGTTCTTATTAGTCCGAACAATATAAGCCAGTATGCGAAAAACTGAAGTTGATTATGTCGTTTCTAGACAACCGCTTCTCCTTAATCACCAGCGAGTTCTTATAACTGAGATCATTGTGAGCATTAACTTGTTCGTATAAACGGTGTGCGGATGAACGAGGTTCTACTGTACTTGGCAACGTTTTTCCAAACATTGTTGTAGAGCATGTCGGAAGTTACTCAAGCTGTCAAATTTATATATCGTACGATTTTCTTTATGCCCGTATATATTTCTAATGAAACAATTTTCTAAATAAAAAGTTATGCTTGTTATGTCGGAAAAATGGAATCCCTATAATAATTATTTATCAAATTATTTATTGTAATTTATCAAAGCTACAACAAACGCAGTACGATCAAATCACTCAAAGAATGAAAATTACATCTGCCAAATATCTATTCTTATTTGTCTGCCTTTTAATTCGCCCGACCTATTCGAACAAATTTTTGCCAATAAAGCACTCGCGCAAAATCCAAGAGCGACAATGATAACACAAAATTTTCCATTCTATCTTCAACATGTAACCAATTTGTTAATTTGGGAGAACAAAAACGTATCACCCTAAATGTAATAATTTATTCATTCAAATTATCCTTACAACCGTTACAGTATGAAAAACGCATGTTCTATTCACATTTCCAAAGACAGAGGTGTATTAATACACATCTATTCATTTCTAATTATCCGTGTAATAAATAGTTTCTGGTTGAAGAACGATTCAATCGGCAGGCTAACAGTGCTACGAACATCCGTATCGTTTTCTAAATCTCCACGAAACGGCATTGGACATTCTATGATACGTCGATCGGTAATCAAGCAACCTTCGATTTTTCACCGCGAACGGGCTCGTTTTCGTCTTTTCCTTGTCGCTTGAATTCGATGACTTCCTCGAAATGCATGTCTCTGGCGGCCCCGTCGCCGTACTTCTTTTTCTGTCCCTCAATGACGGTCCGCGATGCGATCTTCAGATCGTAGGCGAGGCCAAGGCACGCGAGTAGATAAAGGACGTTGGCGCTAAAGCTGTACTTTTCCCCCATTCGATAGTCCCACGGGAAAGTGTGATGAAAATTGTGCCAGCCTTCGCCCAGCGTCAGGAGCGAGGAAATCCAAGACTCCACTGCTCTGATCCTCCTGAAATATGTACACGAGTCTGAGGATCTGCGTTTCAAATGTTCGCGACCGGTTTTAGTTGACCGTTCACTTGTAGCGAAACGGTGACTTCTGGAAAATGGATTTAAATAGCTCCACGGGAGTGCAACGAAATCATAGCTTTAGCATTTACGATGGTACTTATTGTCATGTACACGTTGTTACTCGTCGGGGCAAATTTATTTTTCATTTGTTGTTAAATCATTTCTGACCATTTCTCATAACGTAAGAGTCTGTGGATACCTGTGAAGACGGACACTGTTATTGGTCAAGCAAATAAATGATCGTACCAATACGTGTAGAGTAAAGTGGTATCGCGGTTTATTCAGTAGTGTATGCATATCTATTTGCACGCTATCGAAAGTGTTACGTGTATCGCTGTAAATTCATGAGTATTCTCTATCCAAATTTTTAAGGTTTTTTATTCAAGCTGCGCACGCCAGTGCGGTTGAGTTGCACAGAATTTTAACAGACTTTAAAATGGGCTTGTACTTATACTTTGAACAGTCTGTTAATTTCCGTGGTGCTACATTTTTTTCAGGGGGGGGGGGGATAGAGGCAGCAACCTTCATAGTAGTTGAATTTTGAATTTTCTTGTACAAAAAGATATAATTAAAGACAGAATTGGCCCCTTAGATTTTCTGTTAATAAAGATCTTTCTACTTTTTACGACGTAAATCATACTGTTGACTCACGTGTCATAAGGTTTCGTTCCCATATAGTGTGCGAACGAATTGATGGACCAGGTAATATGCAGGTTGGTGACATACTGTAGACAGTATACCACGAAGAAGGAGGACCAGAGCGATTCATTCCAAAAGTACACTGGCACAGATACCGGCATGATCAATCCCAATGGGAAATAGAGGTACAAAAAGTATCTGTAATTGTTGGGGATATCTGGTTAATTTCTTGAAACACTGGTTAGCATAGAAGATAATGTCGGTAAATAATTAACGATGCGATATACACCGCAGGCTGAAAATATTTCGAAACTCCGCATATTTCAAGTTATGCAAAATTTGAATGGCTGGTTAATAATTTTAAGTTGGAAGTTTAAGAACGTGTCGACGCAAAGCCATTTACTATTAGTCTATAATATTGATTTGGAATCAATAAATCTGTAACAAGATTTTTAATTTTTGTTCAACTGAGGAAGTGATCCGAAACTTTTGGCCGAGAGCCTGCGTAGGAAATAAGTGATAATTATAATAATAGGGGGATAGGGAGTTGTAAAGTTTAAATAGTAGATTATTAATGATTAATATTCACTTATATTGGAACATGAGAAGTTTGTCCTCCAGGAATTCTGAAATGTCCATTTCCCGTTGCTTTTTTAACACCAGCGGATGTTTCTTCATCATCAGCCAACCGATGTGCGCAAAGAAAAATCCTCGATTTGAATTGTGCGGATCAGCATCCGTATCGCTGTACTTATGGTGTAGCCTATGGTCCCTCGCCCATGTAAACATACTATTCTGAAATTTACACGACATTTATGCATTATTATACATAATAAGTATGTAATACCTATCAAATTGAAATTAATTTTTAAATTATATTATTAAATAGCCTGAATGATAACATGATTTATTTTACGATGGGCGTTAAAAATTAAAAATTATATGGGATTCTCTGAAATTATGCAAAAGATTGCACTAAGGGGTACAAATAATATCTACCTGGCCTGCCATTGTTTGACAAAAAAATAGAGCGACTTTTAGGGGCCGGCTTGGTTTGAAACTTCTATGGGTATAGCCTCGATGTGCTCCAAGTCCTGTACCTTCAGCGGCCAGAACTCCAATGAAGATACCTGTAAAACGTAAACATCAAATATATCTCAAATGAATTATGAAAATCACGATTTGTCACGCGGACATTTCTTCGAAGAAAAATTTATTGGAATCTTGAGGTAAATTCTCTCCTCGCGGGACGTTTATTTAAGTTTCTGTCACTCTATCAATCGGTATGTACGATAAATTGGCGAAAAAAAATGGCAGAATATTTACCGAAAATAAATTCATATAAAATGTATGTTTCATAGATGAATATTCGATAATGATTTTATAGTCTGTCTTTATATTGACATTAATTACTTACCCCATATCATGGTAAGAAACTTGGTGTGGAAAAGCAACGTGTAGAAACCGATTAGCCATCCAATTTGAAGTGCCGAATGAACAATTACGTGGGGCCAGAGGTATTTGTGCTTGTAGTTCATATCGGTGCCATAGCTTTCTATAAGCGTTCCTTCGCCGACCTCGTATTGATTGTCTTGCTTTTCGTGCGCCGTTTCTCTTTCCATATTTGTAAAATAACTTCTGAATAGTAAAAACGAAAATACAATCAGAACAAGCCGTAATAAATGTCGACCAGCAACGGCACCGATCGTTCTTCTTACTCGAAGCTCTTTAGATTCGCCTCGATTTTATAAGCATCTGAAACTATTTGAAACTCGTAAAATATATTATTATTACTCATATCTGACGGAAGCCCCTCTGACCTTTAATTAATTTTACGACTCTGTTTCCTTAACAATCACGGAATACCACGTTTCCGTTCTTACATAGCATGGAGGAATAATTTGTGGCGAAAAACATCCGGGTGAATATCGTGAAGCTGTAGTTGCAACTTACAGCAAGTAATGCTTCATTTATTTCGACTTATTTGTACATCCCTCCCCATCATACCTTGGTGCAGAAATTTTTTTTTATTGTAAATATAAATGGCGAAGGATAGTTTGTACTCATTTTTTAATTGGAAATATAAATAAAGAAGATGAAGTGTGTCGTAATATTATAGTATAAAATAAAAATGAATAAAATTATTTTTGCAGAAAACTTAACGAATGGTGCTGTATAATCGAGTATACAAGCTATAGTTATGCAATGAATTGGTATTCATCAAAATCTTTAATATCAGCAATATAATAGAATTACTTGCTTTTGAAAATCTGGTTAATTAATTGTTCGTTTTGTCATATACATATCAATTACGTACTACATTTATTATTCATTTTTTATTCTTTGTTTATTTCTATGATTGACAGTTTAAGATGACAGTTTAAAACTTTTATTTAGTTAAGCCGACTGTGCCTTATATCATTTACATGCTATGTAAATCTTTCCTTCGCTTTATAATACCTTAATTAACAGTCCGTATTAAAATCGTAATAATTGACCATCATTAATCGCGTTCATTTATTATCTCTACAGAGGGAAATAAGCCAACAGCGACCTCTTCGTAAAGCAGATCCGATAATAGCATACAGCGAGCATTCGATCGTTTCGCTAAGTTTCGTTAAATTCGACGAAAAGCAGCTGGCGATTTAATGAATTAACTATCTTTTTCATCGAGCGTTCGACGAGAAAAAGTTACACGTAACCACATAGGAAACAGTTCAGCTTTAAATACATACGCCCTGGCCAAACAAGTTTCCAGGGAAACAGCTGAAGACGTTGCATCGCGGACAAGCTTCACGATCAACAGAGGCATCTGTTCGTTGGCCACCTGTCGGCAGGTGCAAAACGTGCAGCCCGTAGCCCGTTACCTTCGACTCGGTATCAATTGGCCCTTTTGTTTTCGCCGGCACTTCCACCATTCCCGTTTTACTACGCCGTAGTACGTGCGTACGAGACGCGTACGTCGCCGCTCCGGATGTTATCGGACTCGTGGACAAGACCCATGGTGGTCCCCCCCGAGTAAAACCCTTTAAGCTCGAACGACGTAAACAGGAAGTACCTTCCCCTCTTCCATCCCGTGTCCACCGACGCAGGTTACAAATAATTCTCAGGGAACACCTGCGCCGCGCCCCGCGTTTACCCCCGATTCTTTTATAACACGGCCCACTTTCGTGCTACGCTTCTTCTTCTATGCGTTTCAATGGGGGCTCGGCTGAGAGAATTAGGATAATAGGGTATAATTTTACTTTCATTTGCCGTGGCAACTGATCGCCAGTTATCAGACCGCCAGTCGTGGCGAGTTATAAATTATATGACGTTATATAATGTAAATCTGCTGAAACGAGGGTTCATGGTATAGAAGAGATTGTGCCCCGATTTTAGAAATTCGATCACGAAAATGCATTTTTAATTTCAATTTAATTTTTTTCGCGATTCGTCCCATCTGAGAGATCAGCCCAGTAATAAGGGAGGACTAAATTGAACGAGATGCGTGGAAGATGGTGATTGAATAAATTGCGAGTAACACGGAATGATCGTTCGAATAATGTGACGTTGTTTTACTTTCAGGCTGCGATACTTCAGCAGACTGCCGAGTACATATACCAGTTGGAGCAAGAAAAGACACAACTATTGTCGCAAAACTGTCAGTTGAAGCGATTGGTGAATCAGCACGAGGGTGGCGATGTTCCGATCAAGAAACGTAAACCGGACAATCAAGGTGTGTTTCCATAAATCTCGCTCTTGCGTTATATTTTACTCTGTTCCCAAAAATGATACGTACTTTATCAATCCGTTTTATTGATGTACTCGTTATGTGTAATCGAAATACATCATCTCAAACATATAACGTTGCCCGAGTACACGTTCATTTTCAAAGCTATTAGTAACAAACGAAATAAAGGATGCGAAACAAATATTACTTACGTACCGTTCACGTGTTATCGATAAAAGAGAAGGAATCATATTTGTCAGTATAACGACGTGTTAAGAAACGGTAGCCAGAATAAGCAATGAAAATCCGTTAGCTTCCAAATGAATACAAAGTGGACGAGTAAATGGATAAGACAAATTTGATGAATCTTTATAATCGTCGGACTATTACGTAATAGTATCGTTTTCCGAGGAATCTCGCAGTTTACGAACGAGCCGTCGTTAATTTACATATATGTGTATCATCGGAATAACTGACTGCGCTATTGACTCATCGGGACGGTTTGTCGGGGAATTTTTTAATTTGTCGGTCGAAAATGGCGTGGAAATTAATATAGGCGGAGTCGTTCGTCATTTTCGCGAGAGTAATTACATTCCTGCAGGCCCCGGCCGTTCTACGCCGGATATTCCATTCCGTTCGAAAGGGGGACGAAAAAAAAAATCGCAATCCGATCGATGGGATCGAACTTCGTTTACTCTCCTTTGACTCTCGCGACGCCATTAAATTTTCAAGCTTTACGACACCGATGAAAAAGGGGATGGAATCTTTGCCCTTCGTGCAATCGCGTCACGCTTATTTCGTATTATTAATTGTCTTAGGCATGTCGAGTATCGACTATTAAAATAAAATTCCTTCTAGCGCGAGGAAATATGCATCTGTTCCTTTTGTCAATTTTTATTCTGATAATGGAATAATATATGTCGATAGGGTTTAATA
This sequence comes from Nomada fucata, assembly GCA_948146005.1. Lineage (NCBI taxonomy): Eukaryota > Metazoa > Arthropoda > Insecta > Hymenoptera > Apidae > Nomada > Nomada fucata. Next base: position 16,662,902 of record OX411275.1, read on the forward strand.
ATTGATCCAGACGAATGATTTCGTCAACAATGTATCATTTTCATTTGAAACACGTACATACGTATTTCGAAGCACTAACTATTGAATAATAAAACATGCATTTGTGAATAACAAATATTTATACATCGAACGATTCGGCAATCTTTTTTTCGCAGAAACAGTCAATGCCTAATAGATATCGCAATTAATCGTCTTTAACGACGTAAAATAGTCAGCCTATTTTCTACGCAAATTGCTATTAGTATCCAAAATTGAGACGCTTTAAAATCTACGAGGCATCTCGTATCTTCACCGATCCAAGAGCAATTTATAAGTACACGTCGTACGAACGTCAGCTTCGGTGAAATAAGCCAGCCCATTCGACGGCGCGTTTAATAAAACATTTTGAAATAGCGTATCAGGATTACGTTCAGCTCTATCCCGAACTAATCGATTAATGAATATCCCACGATATGTCTCTGTTTCAGGAGGTGTCGTGGTTAGCCTACCGATGCATGTTAGCGAGAGCGGTGACGAAGGATTGGGCAGCATGTCCCCCGAACCATTGTCGGTAATAACGGTGACCACAGAGGGACATTCCGTGGTTAACAGCGAGGTGGTCGAGCTCAGACGGCAGTTAGAGAGGGAGCGTCATACGAGGTTGCATCTAGAGAAGCAGATGAGAGCCATACAGAGTCAACTGTACCCGGAGAGATTCCGGGATAATCAGCTGATCACTTATCAGCCGCACGAGGTACTTCAACGGACGCATTGTTTTCGATGAAGTTTTATGTCCGCGCGACATTTGTTGAAAGGACGGTATTCCCGTGGGTGTTAACCCTTCCGTGGAGAACCGAGTACCTTTCTTCGATCATTTGCTTTACGTTCCCGACGAAATAATGGCACATTCCATGGACACATTCGTGTCGACTGGTGTTTCGTCAAACTCAAACTTAATATTGTAAATAACTAAGCTTCGAAAGAGTAAAAATCCCCTGAAATTAAAAATTGGGGAAAGTTGCGGTTCGCCCTTGTGTTACAGAAGTGTCACAACTTGACCATAAGTGTGCTTGTCGGAAACATCGGGGCAGCTGTTTGCGAGCTAATCAAAAATAGTTTGCCCAGCGTGCGATAAATTCATGCACGTCTGTGGCAATGATTGCAGGTGAATTGATGTATGATGCAGACAGCTGCTTGAAATTTTGTAAACGGTAGCGCGTCCTCGTGTCAAACGTTAAGTGTGGCTAACCGAACGATTTCGAAGTTTAGTTAGTAAAAATTGTAACAGCAAACAGAGTTTCGCGATTGGAGCTAAACAAAAATCGCATTTTCTATTAATTCCGATCATCGATCGTCGCACCTTCCCACAATACACGCGCCACCGTCCCTACCGAAATTATCACGGAATCCTTATCGCAGGTGATCGAACACACAGACAACGTGATCGCTCAGGAAACCGAGGAGGCGGTCGCCTCTCTTCAAGTAGTTTCCGTGGTGTCCTTGGCACCGGTTGGCGCGACGCAAACCGTGGAAACGTCTAGTCCGGACCCAAGTTCACCGCCCCTGTCCCCGCAGCCTGCTGACATGGTGCCAGAGGAGATCAAGGAGGAGGAAGCTGAACCGGGATCGCCGAAAATCGTGACGTTCAGCCAGAACCAGGTGTTCGCCGCGATCGAGGAGCAAGCTACCAGCGACTCGTTCACCTCGCCGAGTCGTGTCACGTACGCCGCGAGTACAGGGGAGTTTAAGAACGCGTCACCTCAGTACATCACCAACAGCCCTAGCAGGCCATTCTCACCAACCGCGGAACCCCAGCGGTTACCCAGTGTCCTCGAAGCGGCGATGAAGGCGGAACCGAAGGTCGAAGTTGAGAGGTAAGTGTCCTGACTCTCGATTGTTATACTCGGACAGGTGGTTTTCATAAGGCTGAACTTCGAGCCAGTTTGTCAAATGCAGCCGTTGAAATTCTTCTAGCTTGAAGCTTGCGTGCACACCCACTTTGCCATCGCGCACTCAATGCGTAGAGCAGAATGTCAAGGCAAATTGAGTAACGCATGTCTGTGCGGTATTATTTTTGTATTATTAAGTACTTCCCGACACTGTATCGCCTGATTGGAAACGAGGAACGCGAGTCGTAGAAAGTTGATACAGCGAAACGGCTTTGTATTCGTTCAATTATTTCTCTTATCTTCTTTATTAGTCGATTTTTTTACTTTTCAATACATTATACGGATTATCATATTTCCCGGTAGTATCTCTAAGTGGTTAAGTTACTCTGCCCATACGAAATGCAAGTAATCAATTATTATTGCATACAAGGTAATACTTGTCAACGCAGACGACACCGTAGTAAGTTCTCCGGCGTACCACTCCTCGGCAGACCATACCCAACGAAATAAAAACCGACACGATACTAACGCAAAGGTGAAATCGTTGTAATTACAGGTTGCCGTCGCCGTCAAATACACTAGAGGACGGTTCACCCCAGGCGAGGCTTTATCTGGCCAACACCTCCCGACAGAATTTGGAAACGATCGTCGAAGCGATACGTCACCTCGAGGGGGACCATCTGTTCAGCGACGAACCGGCGCAAGACGTGCCGTTAGCGTTGACCAACAAACAAACGGCGAATCCGTCAGGCAAAACGCCCACGTCGTGCAGCACGTCGCCGACGACGAAGCAACGGCTACTGCAGGCCGAGATCCTCCATTATCACAGACAACAGCAGACCCAACAGCGACCAGGCGTGATCGTGGTGAAGCATTCGTGATCGAAAGGCGCGTCGCGATCAGCAAACTGAACGCGCGCGTTCACCGCGGCGAACCCGCGTCCGCTCTAGAATAACGAACAATCCAAAAAAGAAACAAAAAAAAACCCCCCCCCGACGCATCGAAACATCAAGAGGAACTCCTTCGAAATGTGTGCGCGCACAGGGGCGCGCGCGTTAGATAGTAGCAGAGTGACGAGAGTAAGGTAGAACACGAAGACGAGACGGGGTCGCCGAGGAAGATAGCGAAGGATTGAAACGCGAATGATCTTTCAGCGACAATGTTTAATGTTCACCGTGGACGCTCGAGCCCGTGGGCTCTCCGTTTCCTCGGCGACGCTCGGGAAGGCCTCCTTGCGTTCGGTGTTGTAATCGCCGACCGATCATTCTATCGGTGTTGCTCGGTCGGCGTTTTCGTATGTTCCTACTGCCGTCGTCCGCCTTCGTTTCGATTGGGCACCGATCTGTCGAAATATCCGCCGAGATCTGCGGCAGAACTAGAGCAAAGGCAAGGAAATGAAACGAGGGAAAACGTGATGCCAATGTTGTTATTCCGTTCTCCGCGAGAGATTTAATGCGAGGAGTATATTTGTTGGCAGATCGAACGTTGATCGATCCGGTCGTGCACACCCCCATGGGGGATTCGATGGGTTTGGATTGAATACTCGGAACGAAGGTTGGGCAAATGTCGAAGCTCGACGAAAGGATCCTCGCCACCGAGACGTCGAAATCTTTTTATCCTGACCTCCTTGTTCCCTTTCTTTCCACTTTCATCTCACCGCCATCATTGCCCCTTTTACTAGTTCTTGTAAATACCACCGATATATATACTTTCCTCTCGGTGCGCGATCGGTTCTCGTGGTTTTTTTTACGAGAACACGTTCGCGAACGCGTGATCCCTATGTCGTCCCTTGAATCTCGAAAGATTCTCCCTCTCCTGTGTTATACCCCTCACCCTGTGCTGGATAAATCGTCAGTCTCTCTCCCTTCGTCCCCTCGTCCCTTCATCCCTTCGCGAATCGAAACACAGCGAAGCGGGCGTTTCTCTCCTCGTGTTGCGAGGCAGGATTTTTCATTTCTTCTTTTTTTTCTATTTTTTTTTTTTCCTTCTTTTCTTTCTAGACTTAAGGTGACTTGCTACCACAATAATAATTATTCCTAGATCGTAAGGCTGCGTATGCTGTATCGTACCGATGTATACATATGTACACGCTATATATACGTATGTACATCAGATATGTAATAGTATGAACCCCTGCCGCGAAGGTGTATATACATATATGTATATGTATGTGTGTATACGCGTATATGTATATACATATATAGTTATTTGCGTTCTCTTTTTTACATTGTTACGAGAATTCAAAGGAAAAAAAGGAAAATAGAGGAGAACCGTGTACGCGTATAGAGACTTCTTGACGACGCGAGGAGATGGTTAATTCTCTTGACGACGCCGTACGATATTTCTTTTCACTTCTTGTTACGTTACTGACGTTCACAGTGGTAAGGCACATTTACCACGCTCGAGTATCGTTTCACAAATTTCATGATAAACAAATATACAGCTTCGACACGTAACACGATTGATCGATACACGAGACACACACGCTCGCGCGCACACCCACACACACATACACACGGTTGCGAAAAGATCCACGAATTACATTCGCGTTACACGCGCGTATTCATGTACACGTATACGTGTATAATGTATATGTGCGCATGCATATTACTCGTGCACGCTGCATGCTTAATATTTGACATACATTCAAGTGCACCGAGGCGAAAGGACCGTCAAGACGAAACCTTAACAGCAGTTGTTCCCGCGAAACCACTGTGGGCGATTGCGGCCCCCTTGTCGAAAGGGGAAACGATTGACGAGAACAAAAAAAAATACAAAAAGAAAAATGTAAAAAAAAAAGAGGGTGGGAAATGAAACAAGTTGTTATCCAATAGAGCAGTTGGACGTGAGAGCCACGCGGGTCGAAAATTCCGTTTTAATCTGTGCCAAACGTCGAGTAAACCAGACCTTTGTTCCTCCGTAGATAGTAGTGATGCCAGCGTGACAAAAGAAACGGCATGGCAGATCGGTGAGTCCTGCGCGAGACCAAGATGACGGCGTTGGCCCGGCGAACGACTAAATCGTTCACCCTCTTTCTTCGTAATTCTGTCCGGCGTACTTTACGACGCTTTTCGTCCGCTCGCGGAGCAATCCTTTTCTACTGCGTGTACATAATTTTCTAACAACCCCGTTCGTCTTTTTCCCCTCCCTTCGTGACCGTTGGGGACCTCGACGGCAAACCCGAGGCGAACGAGCCGCTCACCCTGAGAAACGAAAGCGACAGAAACAAACAAAAAAACTATTGAAACGCAGAAGGCTGAAACACTGGGAGCAATCCACCATCGTCGTTTCGGCGATCCTCGCGGGACACATCTCTCCCGAACCATTTTTCTACGCGACCACGTTGAACGAGCACGATGTTGTTAGATTTAGAAGACACGAGCGAACGTTCGCGAAACTCTCGGTGTCGAAGATTTTTTCCGTGCCTTTCGAAGGGGTGGAGCGATCGACCCGACTGGGTCGACGTTGATAAACCGATCGGCCAAACGATGAACCATGAGCGGGACATGCAGCACACTTGCGTTTCCGCTCCCGTGTATCTCTCACCTGTGTCGTAATATACAGATACGCATACGCAACATTACAGCAGACAGACAGACACACACTACTTGCCTTACGTCGCATCTTCTTCTTTTCCTTTCCGTTCAACAGTGTTCGGCACGTAGTTCTCGCGATCGACGTGTTTTGTATCGACGATGACTTACGGCGTTCAGATACAGTCCGGATTAGACTGACCGTATCGAACCGCACAATGCACGATCCCTTTTTTTGTACTTTGCTTCTTTTTGTTTGAATTTTTGTTTCGTGTTCTTTCTGTGAGATCGAAACCACGGATCCGTTCGATTCGCCGCTCGATAAGCGACGAAGCGTCGAAACGGCGCACGGTTAACGCTTCCGCACGCGCAGCGTTGAGAAGAACGGAGACTAGAAAGGAAAAGGGTCGCGAGAATGTTGAGTTTCGGACGACGCGTGCGAGCATACATTAAATTATTAGGCACTTGTGTTCGAAGTATGTGCGCGCAAGGATGTAATTAAGCAAGCAAGCGAACCCAGACGCGAAACGATGATAACGGGAAACGAACCACAGGCGTGCATGGTTAAAGCGAGGAACTTTAGTTAACGTTTAGCGGATAGAGAGTACGTAGGAATTGTTAGCGGCGTGTAGACGACAAGGTACAACCAAGTTATTAATATTGTCTGTCGGTATGATAAATGTGAGCGCTAATCCGTAATTGTACTGTGTGTATATATTATTATAACGATGTTGCATACGTTATACACGTGATTGACCTAAGGAACGTGCAACGTTGAAGGGTTGCCGAACGATATGCTTGCAGCGACGCAGAAGACGACGATGAACGCGAAAGGAAATGAGTGGTAGATATAGAAAAGGGCGAAAAAATTGAAAGAAAGAGAAGACGTATCCCTTGCTCGTACCTGGCGCAACTCGTACCCCGGGACAAGAACTTTTTCTACCACGTATTCATCGGTTTTCTACGATTTTTCGACGCCACTGTTTCAATGTTATACCGCCCCGTTCGTCACGCGCGACGACGTTTCGTTTGCGCCTCGCGACAGGTACGAGAAGGGTGATCCGGCCGTTTCGATAAGGGCAGGTGAACCATTGGAATTCCACGATGAAAGCGTAGCTCGACGGAACTTCGTTATATCGTACCTTCAGGGAAAACAAAAATAAAACGAAAGAAACGAACACCCTTTGAGGGTGATGTACAAAAAAGCGTCTCGACGTCGATGTTCGCGCGAGGACGCGCGACGGCCTGAGAAGCCGAGGCACGCGTATTACTTCGATCGAGGGGCGGATTGTTTTTCTTCTTCTCTTCGAGTATTTTTTTTCTTCTTTTCTGGCATTCTTTCCCTTCGCTTTTGTTCGCTGTCTTTGGCAGCGCGGTGCAACACACATTTCGCAGTTTTTCTTTTCGCGACAGACCAACAACAGCACCCCCAATTCCATCGGTTACTTACGATTTTGATCGCGTGTATGCCCGCGAACGATTCCACCCTCTTTAGGCCCCGAATGCGTGATCACGCGTACGCGACGCGGTTTTCGTTTCTCTGCGATTATTTGGAACGTGTTCATTGCTATGCGGTCACGCACGTTTCGACGATTACGAAATGTATTCGTGGTACGAACGCGACACGCGCGAGACTCGTAAGAGGCAACGATAAATATTATAATATGAATTATAATATAAATTCGAACTGGAATTGAATTTCTCTGCAAATTTTAATAAACTACTTTGTTATTTAATATTTAAATATTTTCGTTTTTTTCTTCTGTTTTGCTCGAAGTACTCCGCGTATTTCTTTGTTTCACACAAAATCTCGAATCGTCCCAGAGGTGGCAAATTAGCATCCGGTAGTCGCAGTCCTTTTGCCTCGAAAACTGATAGCACGGCTGCAAACAATGTAATTCGCTTCTCCGATCCACCGACGTCCCCCTCGAAATTAACTGCGAATCAGTTGAATCGTTCAACCGGTTCATCCGAATCGTCGGGCTCGTTTCTCTTATTCGCGTTTCAACGCCTCGCAAGAATACTTTCATAATGATTTATCCAGCAACGAAAACTGTGTCATGTAACACGCTGTATCTCGTAGCAAAGAGCACGTCGAACTCTTCATAATTCGAGCGCTTCCATAGATATTTGTGGAGAAGCGCGTACAATGTATACGAGAATGTTGCGCGCATACACTGCGCTTAATTGTAAGAAGGAAGACGAAGGAAAAATGAGAGACTAACATATACGCCATGCATACGCATTTACACGACATACTTTACGAGCATTTAGGGGGGGAAGTAGGGGGAAAAGCCTTAATCTTCCTGAGGCTTCGCGCGACTCGACCAGAATCTCGTTTTCTATCGAGCCGTCTTTCTTCGAATGTCCTTTGCCGAATGCGAGAGAAAATGTGTACATCCCCTATACGTTTCCCGGTGTGAGAGAGATAGGGAGAAAAGAAAATTATTATTACTATCATTATTATTATTATTTTTGTTGTTTTCTTCTTTTACAATGTCGACAAAGAAACGCATGCCTGCTTTTCGTTTCTACGAAGGCGAAATTATTAGGGGATGCCGAGTGTAATGGATTTGAAATACGTGAGCTGTGTCGCGTGTGGGTTGGATTCATAGGCGCGTCCCTTTCCTATGTATATCGCGAGGACGATTCGTAAGAGGAAAACGCGTTGACGTGTATTTTGTCCAGCGTTAAGGGAACGCTTTAAGGAAAACCAAATTTTAAATGTTAGGCCGCGTTGTTTGTGTATTTATTCGACGATCGAGGTAGTCTATTGTTTGTATAAAGTAGTTGATTAATGTAAAATACGGATAGCGTTAGAGCGATGGCGAGGCGATTTAACGCGCGTTTCCCACGACGGAAATGGAAAATCGGAACGGCGTTCAGATATTACGAATATTTCGGATACAACCTCGGCTGGTCTTTTCCTCTCTTTCGTGTCTTTCCTTCTATCGAAACAGTCTCCCCTCTGGGGGGGTTTGCGAAACGGCGGCGCACAAATCCCTGTTGCGACGTGTAAAATATGCAACCCGAGATGCAATTCAGACGGGAGTGACGAATGTATTGTGTGCAGTTTTTAAGAAACGAACGCGGATGTTGTATGAACAAATCGTTTACTATTCACTGTTTGCGCATCGAATGATAATAATTAGGTGAATGGAAAATGCGGCACTTTTTCAATTAGCTATGAAAGCACGATAGCTCGCGCTAAATCCGTATTGAACGGTGTACACTTAGCAACTGGGATTTCTGCTACAATTACACTTTCCAAGAGCGAACGAAAATCGGATATCTACCCTGCCCTCGTTAATAAGGATCGATTGAAAAATGTTTCACCTTCGGTCGCGCATACCGCCGTGCCTCTGAAATACACGTCAGCGTCGTGAAATCGCGCCCGTACGCGACGAGATTATGAAATATTGCCGCATAATCGATCGCCAATGATCGACGAAATAAACGTCTCATCCAGGCACAAAGGTATCTTCCTCGCGTTGGACCTGATAGAAGAAGGAACTGAAGCGCTGTTCCGTTGTACCGCGTACGGGTCGATGATCGAGCAAGGATGAAAAAAAAGGAAGAAGAAAGCGCAAAAAGCAGAGTGACGGGTCAGCAACAAAAAAACACAAGGGATTTTTCACTTCCAATCACGATCGACTGCATGCACTGGACGTCGAGGACGAAAGCGACAGAAATTGCCGAACGCGTCGGAAAAACGCGAAAGGAAAAATAGTGTAACCGTAAAAAGTAAAAGTAACCTCTGAAAAGAAGAAACGAAAGGAGACCTTCAGCTCAGCAATGACAGAAACCGAGGCTCGATCGTCTCCTGTTTGATCAGTCCGAGATTCTTTTTCCTTTTATCGTTGACCATATACGAATTGCGTACACATATAACGGATTATACACACGACGTGATTGCGCCTATTACCTCTGCACGCTCTGCGCGAAGAGAAATGAGTGGAACGCATTACACAAACCACAGTGATCCGCGGTGAGAATGTCGCCGATGGACCATGTAGAAGCACAGAAAATTCGAAGTGAAAGAAAGAATAAGGATAGGTAGAAACGGCGTGCGCAGAGGAGTACATATACGCGAGGAAAGGAGAAAGATCGGTTTATTGAAAAGGCGAGAATGAAGGAGAAGAAGGAGAAACCCTTTATTTAACGTTCCGGCGAGCGTGGCTGTGGGGATAGTGATTGATTACGATTTAATTGTGAAGCAAGGAGCTTTTTGCCAAGGGTAATTTCGCTTTCTATTCTTTTCGTGGAGAAATGACGAATGAAAGTTGTACCCCTTGATCGTTCACGGCGGGCAGGAACGTCTAACTGTTGGCCTCGGCGTAAAAACGAAATTAAACGAAACTGACCATGCTGTTTACGATTGAAATGCAATTATTTCTCTTTTCGCGATGCAAAATGTTAAATTCGTCCTCTCGTCCTGATATATTGCTGATTAAACGGATATGTCGATCGATAACGACTATCGTAACTATTCTTCTTCATTTTATCATACTTTCATTCGTCACGCGTCCAATGGAAACGACGAAAGGGGAGAAAAAAGCACTTTGCGTAGCGTAAGTTGTAGGGTGAAAAAATGCGGCCACAGCGTGTTTTGCGTGTGTGTGTGTGTGTGTGTGTGTGTGTGTGTGTGTGTGCACGTGTGTGTGAGTTTGTACGAGAGCAAAACGGAGGATGAAAGGTGTGCGAAAATGTGCGAGTTTGCCGAGTGAATTGTGCGAGATGTAAGGTGGAGAGAAATAATGGAGGAAAGGTACCGTCGAAAGTTTAACTAGAAAATGGTAGAACGATGAATGAAGTGTATCGGTATCAGGTTCTGGAAATTGATGCGCTGTCGAGAACAGAACTGAATGGGGTTCGGCGAGAGGGGCGCGGGCGAAAATATCCCCGTTCGTTTAATGAGAAAGAGGGTAACGACGGTTTCGTAGTTTTCCTTTTTTCCTTTCTCTTGTCCGTGTGTGTTCGCCTGCGCGCTTGCACCCGATCAGAATGTTTTTAGGCTTTTCGAGAGGAAACGAAAAAATCACGTTGACCGGGCTAGAATACAGGTCTGGTTCCTGCCTTTCACGAAGTTCGAGGTGATTGGAATTGACTTAAATTAGGTATGGAAATCCTGCGATTTCGAACAGAGCTGGATCCCATATGCTATCGAATATTTTGATCGTTGGATTCAAATGTTTTAACACCTGGGCCTTTCACAATACCAAAGGTGCAAACGAGTTTAATTCCGTTAGATATTTCATTGGAAATTTTGTTTATTTCTTCAGTTTTTATTGAGAGGGTCAATATGTTTCTCTGGTGAATGTTTGCATTAAGCATTCATTCTTCCGGACGTTTGCTTTCTGATCGTTTCAATTACGCGGCGCTCAGTGGTACAGAGACATTGTGCGGTTTACTGAAATGTCAGTAACAACAAAATTCATTCTCGTTAAATGTTATCCACACCGAAGGCATGCGACATTAGTAGGGCATTCAGAAGAACGTATCTGTGCATCTTTGCTACGTTTGAAATCTCACTGTTAAAAAATAATTGAAATGAGAAGGGGTATGTAAAAAACGAATGTTTATCATAAAATATGCTACGGATGGACGAGATTCGGAAAATAAAATCTCACACATAGATTTCGACGAATGTAATACAGCGACCATTCTTTTCCCACTTTCAAAAGTAGCAAAAATTCAATTTAACAGCATTCTTTTGTCTGCCCTATTTTTTGTATACACTCAATTACAAAAATTATTATCCACGTGTTAAAATTAATGGAAGAAGGTGAGGAACGATTCAATATTGAATTTCAAGTTCCGATGATTACTAAATCGTGGTGGAAAAGGTATCAAAATGTCCGATATACAGAAAATTGCGTCCAGCTCTGTTCGACCATAGGTACATCACCTGATATATGTTTCTAAAAAATAGTAATCCTCTTCGTTAAGAAGCGTTTATATAACGAACTTGCCGTGAAAATCGGTACAAGAAAAGGGATCTATGCAACGTTTTCCAGTGTCATTGTACCCCTTTGAAAAAGGGCACGGAAAGGGGAAAGGAAAGGATAAAATGTATCGAACAATACTGACGGCCTTGTAAAGGTTGATTAGGACGATATAATTAATTCGAAACACCGTCCAATTAAATTGATGAGATAGAAACGTGGCGAGTGGATTCGAAGATTGCAAAGCTTTCGCGAAGAAAAACATTGTAACAGTATTATCGGCAGGAAGGGGGATTCATGTTCCCTCTTGTTACAATTATTTCGTTATTGAAAATCGTAAAGGGGATCCTGCCATACGCGGAACGAAAAGAACTCGTTACGAATTGCGGTGAAACCTCGATTCTTCGAACTAATTGGCGATTTGGCTGCTTAATGGTCTCTGGTAGTTCATTTCAAGCCTGAAAGGACAATTTAGTTGTTAAGGGTCGAGTTTATATGCGTATTAATTTATTTTATTCGCCCAACAAAAACAAATCGCTACTTATTTTTTTACGTTCATTTGTCGATGACTTTTGTAAACTACTTTTTTTTTTTTTTGTTACGTACCACGTGCGGGCTAAACGGAACCTTGCGAGAAAAAAAATGTTATCAAAATTTCTTGCAACGTTTTTTGCTTGAACAATGAAAGAGAACCAATTTTTTGTTTTTCTAATTTGGTATACATTGTAAAGTAGTCGGTGAAAAAAGGAGTTATGTACATCATGAAATTGAATTTCTTTCATTACACTTGAGACGCTGTTCTTGCAGGCACGCACAACCCTTTTTTTCCCCTCTCCTCTGTATTTTTTAATTATGTGTTCCGTTGCGACAAGACACCACGTCATCATTATTGTTAATTAAGACTATTATACTAAGCATCAGTTTAACTTTATTCAGAATAAAGCAGCATAACTATTCAGAATAAAAAGACATACCGGCAACCACAAAATGTTTTTCAGTTTTTTTGCTTTTTTTTCTTTTCTCGAGAAACATCCTGAAATTGTGAATTGGACAAGGTAATATCTTTGCAACTACATTTTCGACAACTGACAATATTCAGGCATCGTACGCATTTTTTTTTCTTATTTTTGATCCACGAAAGAAAAGAAATATTGGAATGGAAGGGAAACAAGGGAAATGAAATACTCCTTTATGAAATGTGCCATACATGCATTTGTTGATTTGCGATATTAAAAATTAGCTTAACAAACACTGAAAGACCATGTTTCTACGTTTACATACGTTCACCTAGAGAAAAATAGAATCGTCAGAGTATATGATTGATCAAGTAACACATATATATTGTCTTGCTGTTGCAATATAAAGGGGAATAATCTTTGCAGCCACTAAATTTATGTAGTATACAATGTATGCTATACATAAAAGACGCAAAAAAATAAATCACAACGCCAATTGTTATGGAACATGTTAGAATGGTAATCGAGGTTTTACTGTTGTCATTCAACAATCGACAAGATTCGAATGAGAAATCGTCGATGCATCGTGCTCAATCGTAACAAGGAAAAGCGGAAAATTTGAAGAAAACGAGAAGAAAATAACAATTGTTAATACATTTTCCTTTCTGTGCCTGTATTCTCACATGAAAAGATCGAGGCGGAGGATCGTAAAAAAGCCTGAATAGAGTAATTAGAACAAATATAAAGAAGCAACAGGAAGCGAAAAAAAGAAAAAAACGACGGATGTCGTTGCACGCCATAAATGCCGCCTACGTCATATAAGAATAGACTGCCACCGAGTTGAACGTACTCGTTTGTAATCGATTCGCGTAACGAAAGGGAAGAAACTGATTAGCCAAACGTTATTTGCGTATGCGTGTGTGTGGAACGATGAAAGGAAACCGATGAATGAGTGTACGTGTACGTGAAAAACTGTTTGAATAATTACTATTTACACTTCGAGTAGCAAATTCGAAAGGAAAATTTGCATTCTCCATTGCATACTATTCATTTCTACGATTTTATCCCGAGTCGTCGACACCGTGAAATTGTTAATCCTCGCGTAATCACTTTTCTCCTTTAATATCTGAATGCATCGAAAATTATTAACCATTGTACGAACGACAAACATTGATTTATCGTCGTTTAGAAAATACTTCGTCGCAAAGCAATGATAGCTTGTCTAAGAAGAAGGAAGGTGCAATCGTTTGTTTGCCAAGATCCTGCGATCATGTTGCTTTAGGGGATCTTTGATTGATGTTACTTCTTGGGCAGTCCAATTGTCGAACGTTCGATGAATGAACGGTGAAACGAGAAATCGCACAGCGGACAGAATACTGTATGAATAAGTTTTCGTTCTGTCTTTTTTCCTTTCCCCTTTTCGCATAAATATATCGCAATTCCTAACTATAGAATTCTCAATGCTTGTTTTGTAATGAAAAGCTTTTCCAACGTACTCGATTTTATTTATTTTTTCGTAAAGGATATTTCTGTTAATTATGTTTCATTTTGTCCAATGTTCGCACACAAATGAAAAAGGGGAGAAAAGAATAAACTCGTAATAGAACAACGGTACTGTTTCAGAAACTTCTTGTCCTTCTTGTTTTTCTAGAGATCAAAAACGGGCATTACTTCACAAAAGATATAATACTTGGAAATAATTATCAACCACGCTGTAAAGTATTAAATTCACGCAACAAAGTTTTAAACATTTATAAAATATTTCTCTGCTTAGCGATGAAAATTTCACAAAACAAATGTTTCCCGTCTCGTCAGTTCTATCACGGCATTTATTTATTATCGCATATTTACAACAAATGTACTCTTTATTCACACGAAAAGTATAATCGTAATATCGTCGAAGTTTGTTCAAATAATTCATTCTCTATGTTTGATCAATTTGGTCACAACAGTATTCTCGTCGATGTGCGGGACGATAGAGTTCTCGATTTCCTAAGCTACATCATGCGAGATAAAACGAGAAAAAATGGAAGAAGAAAAGATGCAACAAAAGACAGAAGTGTGCGTGCGTGTATGGTCGAAATGTTTAATTATACTACGTGCCCACCGTGGACCACGTTCAATGATCAATATATTCTGTCGAGTTTACAGGGCATTTAGCGCCAACGAATATAGACGAACAATTAATTAATAATCGGTATTCGCTAGTTAAGTGGGGCACGTGTTGTTTTTAGAATTAGAACGGATTGGTCTAGCAAACTTTTAACAATGGAAACGCCGGACTCTACGCATATCTAGAAAGACTGTCGTTTTGATCATCCAGAAAGGGGGTAAATATCATTAGAATTACAGAAAGAAAATTCGATACATTCTGCATGATCGATCGCAAATGTAAACCTCGTTCTCCTTGATTCTCTATTCCCCTTCGGGGATACCTTAAGTCTGGTTCAAAATTTCTAGCGTACAATTTTTCTAACCCGATATTTGTAGTTCCGCGTTTTTGAGACTATATGTATAGAAACAACGACGAGGAACCGATCGTTCACGATCGCGTTGATCTTTGTTCACGTTGAAGGGTGAGAACGTGGTAAACGAATGCCTCCGACGGTAACAATAAATTGTATCTTCTAATTGATGCTTCCGTTCATGAATTCGGGCTCTCTGATATTCGTGGCCCCGAAAATGAACGCGCGGCCCTTTTATTCGTGTATTTCGCGATTGAACGCATTCGATACCAGGCATGTAATATTGGCAGCCGAAATATCTCTTTGTTATCTGAAATTTCACTGGGCAGACCAAATTTTTGCACGTTTTTACAAAGTTTTTCGATAGCTATTAAGAGATGGTTGATCGAGAATATTATCCCTTTCGCATGAAGATCGTGACAGTGAATATTTATCCGATGCACTGCAGTATTGCGAAATTTGTCAATGTCTTCTTTTGTCTGTGACAGGCAAAAACCGGAAGTGCATATATATGCAATATGTATATGTATTCACAATGCAGATACTTAACTCGGCGTTAGTCTGGCGAGGTTAAACCGTGTATGCAAAACATGTGTCCGAACGAAACATTCTTCCTTTGTAATCAATGAAATATTCGCGTCCTTCAAAATATACTCTTCAGTGATACGAATTTGATTTTGCTTGATTTTGATAGATATTGTTCAGGTTCGTTATTGAGAACGGAATAATTTTGATGGCACGTTTTCTTTTAAAGTCAAAATATGTCTCGTATTGTAATCACACGCGGGGTTAACGTACCGATGAAGGAAATTGTTTTCTTAAAGCTCTACGCAAAAGTACCGTGCTGATTTTAAATTGCACATAAGAAATGTATCTACGGTGACAATGTTAAGTGCTTAATATTGCAGGTCGCATTTAGTTGCGATGAGAAACGTCACTATCGCGTGTGTTTCCTTCAGAGTGAGCCTTCAGATCCAGCAAACCAATAGGAAGTAAACTTTCTACGATTTTAAACATTTCACATATTTATACAAGTCAGGACAGAAATAATAGAGTAGCTGCGTTTTTAAATACGAACATGTGTTACTGATTATAAGTTTGAGAATATTTCTCAGCGTGCTTCTTCAATTTTATATTGAAGAATTTAGTGAAAATGTTATCCATCTGAAGAAATACGGAGATTAATAAAGAAACGCGAATTTTGCAAATATTCTTCCCCTTTAGTGAAGAGAAATGTATTTCCGCATTAAAACTACTGTTCCATGATCAAACAGAATACAGTTTTTCCGATGGATTTTATTGTAATCCCAGAACTAAAGCTACTCTTACATGTCCATTATGTATACCCGTTTTTCTTATTTCCACACTTGCGGGCAAAGGAAATGATCTCAAGCTTATGGCCAGTGTTACATAGAATGTTCAGTAAAACGTGTGATCAAAATTTAAAGTGCGATACTCCGTAACAAAGGAAAACGAAAGTAATGAATTTGGTAAGGAGGATGCGTTTGATAATTATTAACGTTTTGCGTGGATATCGGGGCACTTATCGTGGCAAATTTCATAATTATTGATTTATATTAAATTTGCCACTTGTTCAACTGACAACAGCGTGTCAACATTCTGATCCACGAGATTCTTGGACAGAAAAGATCTCTTTTCGGTGGGAAGTATCATTCCAGGAAGAAGAATTTCCTAAAAATAATCGTTCGCTCCCACTGCAATTTCGTTACTTTCGATTTTTCTTCAATATTAATACGAAGAATCGCCTCTTAAATGCAATATTAGATTTTTTCTAACAGCCGGTCCGTATGTATCGCTAATCCTGCCATTGCCAAAAATCAAATATACAACATGGTTCGATCTCGAAGACTACTTCATCTGATTCAGAAAAAAGATAACGCTACATCCACGATCACGTGTTTATTATCAACAATCGATCGTAAACGTCTCTTTGGGCGCTTTTTAACGACGAGCTCAGTGAAATGTAATCAGTCGACGGACAGAGAAACGATCATCGGAGACTGTGAAATAATTGATACCACGAGTTGGAAATTTTCTAAACAAACTTGTGCTGCAACGAGTGGCCCTACTACATACATGAAACAGGTCCGTGTCAATTCAGGTGGTAATCGCGCATAGATTAAAATTCATAGAGGAAAAGGGGGAGGAAGATTGAAGGGACAGAGGAGAAGGGTTGGTGGGCAAAAAGGGAACGTTACTGTAACTTTTCTCCATTTACTTCGCATTGCTCTAATAAGCAATCGAACGTTACTATTAAAACCTAAATTGTATAAGTGGTTGTTCAAGGAAGAGCGAAAGCGATACAATATTCGATAATATTTTAATGTCCGATTTATTCTGTCCAACGAATCTCTTTTTGCTCGGCGAATACCACGCAATTATCCTGCGAGGAAACGAATAGCACGCGTAAGATTTCATTAATCGAAGCAGAACAACAGTGGCCGAATTTTCTCAGTCGAAATCTATGCTTAGGGATCGACAAGTGTCGAGATCGATGTCCCCGAAATGTTTTATGAAAACTTAAACGTTCGCCCGGTCATCGAAAACGAACGAACCAAATTGTTTAACTTCTTACAAGTGGACTCGTCGTAACAATTGCGATTGACACTTCTTGGAAGAAACAAGTTTGCACGACGGAGAAATGAACGGATATCTTAAGCTGCTGGTAGTTAGGGAAAATGAAGAGGGGAATCGAAGGTATCACTGAAAAATTCCCGTAACATTCGACACTCGGATGAGTGAAGGAGAAATGATAGATTTTACACGCAACTTTTAACTTCATTTCTGTTTGCTCCCCTTTTTACGAATATTGTCCCGAAGTTAGTACGGTGGACCGAATACGAACATTCGATGGACAATCTCCTAAATTTCTAATAGAATGTATTTCCCCGAGTTAAGCAAGGAAAGGTTAGCCAAACGAATGCGAATTACACGAAACTGTAATTTATTCGGTTAACTTAGCTAGGAGCTTCTTTGCTAAAATTACCATTTTATTTTCCACGGATCAATCACCTGGATGGATCGTACTGGCAGGCTACGCGATATTGTAAAGAGTTAAGGTAGAACGCACTTAGCCAGCATAATTTGCATCCGTTTCAGCGAACGTTTCTTTAACAATGATCTTCCAACGGGGAGATCTGTTCCGGTCATCAAAGTATTAAAGAAAACCGTCGAATCGTGGTAGTTCGACGTAAAAAAAAAAGGAAAAAAAAATCGAAGGTCTTAGGAAAACCAGAGGTTATTACATTGTAAACCATCGCGTTCCTCCGTTTGGAAGGTGGGGAAACGAGAAATTACCGAGGAAAGAATGGACGCGAACTTAGATAGAACTAGCATACGTGCATACGAAAGAAGCGAGGCGAGGAGAAACGAAGCGGAATGCGTGTCGAAGATAGAGCGAAAGAAGATGCGTGCCCGTGTGTCCTGAGTGCTTGCGTACGAAAAGTAAGGGTTAAAGGTTGGAAGCAAGAGAAGGGGGTGTGATGTATGCTGAGCGTCGTAATTATTAAGGTTGAAAAGAAAAAAAAAGGGAAAAAAAAAGAAACGAAACACACGACTGCACTGAAACGACTCGAGCGAACAATGGACCACAGACATTGCGTCCAAATTTTTCCACTGACTCGACAAACTCCTTCGGGTTTCAACGAATTCACCTCGTCCATCCTAACGTGCGAAACATTGTAAATATTCACCTACGATCAACGACCGAAAAGTGAAATGGAAACATTTGTAACGATCGTTCTGGAAAACCGACGAACGTTCGTCGATGAGAGTTACAGAAGAAAATGATTGTACAGCGTATAGTGTGCACCCGGAGGAGTTTAAGCTAATGTCTGACGAAATCCCGTTCGCTCGAGTCGACTTATAGAATTAAGATGGATTTGGTTACTATATCGACGAGCAGAAGGTCGTCGGTAGAAGCTCGGAGAGGATGTTTCGTGCAAACGCAACGGGTTCGAAGTCGAGTCGTATCCAAAGAAGCGGCGAGCGGTGTTCGATGCGTCTCTGATCGAGGAAAATCAGAATTAACAGAAATTGAAAAAATAAAACTGAACGACGAAAATGTTACATAAACGGAAGATAAACGTAGGAATAGATTCGCGAGAGAAAGACTTGACTTTCGGACGTGTGTTCGTACAACACGCGAACCCGGCGTTATAAGAGGATAATTATTCGAGAATAATATATTATCTTGTCGGATAATGTATTAATACCTATATGGAAGATAATTTATTATATTATAATAGCGCGTTATTGTATAGACGACGATAAAACGTTGCACTCGCCAGATTAATAGCTATAAGGGAAACGGAGGAAAGGCGAGAAACGGTGAACGAACGAATTTTCAGGTATCAAGCTTCGAGTGTACATACCCATGTAATTTGTTTTTCGTGCGTGATCGAATTCCCGATGCAGATTTAAAAAAAGAAAAATTAGGTGCAGTGCATGAAACGGAACAGATATGCGGACGAGTAACGATATAAGAATTAAACGAGAAACGTAGAGGCATATAGGTGGACAGGTGGAAGTGCAATGTTTTATTGTTATACATATGTAAGGATAAACTCTATTCGCGCGATGCACGGAACGCGCCACACGAGCAGTCACCTTCGAGAAAAGAAGTCTTCATACTATTTGCATATTGCTTTATTGTTATACGAACATTGTAACGATACATTACGATTAAAAGTAATACGGGGATATTAAACCGTTGTGGTATCCATAGATTTTACTGGCGGTTTTAACACGCGCCTATATGAAATTATTGCGTGTACTTTGCCTATAGTTGTTTTCCTTTTCTATTTTCGCTAATGCTTACGAGGTCACGAGGCACGATCCCTCTATTTCTTGGTACATTGTTATCAGTTATTCCGTTCTAGTCTTTGCAGGGTTCCTTATTTCCCGCATATTCGGAAACTTTCGATTTGTATTTCAAAACGGATACCTTTTGTATATACTTGAGATTGCGCATATTCGGCGAAATGATCAGTTATCATCGTCCAAATACACAATACGATATTACTGAAAATTTTCCCTGTGTACCATTACCAAGAGCATGATGGATCGCATCGTTCTTTATTCGATATCTCTCCAGCCAGTATTTGTTCCCCTATTTCTGTCGCAAAATTGGTAATCCAATAATCCGCGTATACAGGCAAGAAAACGAGAACGTAAAGCATCGCGATAGAAAGGATGCTGGATGAAATGATCACAGAAATTTTTAATACGACTGGTCGAGGTGGCCGGTGTTGGTTTTTCGTCGCCTCGTACCCTCGTATAATTGCACTGGTTTACGCCCACGCATTGAATTTGACCGCTTCCTGTAAAGATGCGTCTTAAAATCGCCGGGGTACGATTATAGCTATTACGCGATACGTTCACATATTTACAAAGGCGAAGCGTTTTAATTGATAGGAGAAGAACGTCTTACTTTCCCTTCTTTTTCTACATACTTTGTATATGCCCAGATGACTATCCTTTTAGAAAGGCGGTTGTATAATTATCGACTGGTGAAGCAGAGAATTATTACGACTAAATGTTCATTTTACTGTTAGTCAACCAGATTTTATTGAAACGAGCGCGTTGACGTCGACGAGGACAACCCGAGCCCCGTCGTCGTTAGCGTAACGATCTTCGCGACGATGCGACTCGATTTATACCCCCCCGGTTCACCCATGTTACCCGATAAGGGAAAAGAGAGGGAGGAAGCACGAAATTGTCGACGGGATATCGCGATAAAGAGATATTTTCCCGGGGGAGGAGAAGAAATTCATACATGGGGAAGTGCACGGTCGTCAATTTCGAATACCCTTTGTATTTGTACAATTTTTTGACGCGCCGTTCGAAAGGGGTGCAATCCTTGAAACGTTCTCTTTTTCGATTTTCAATCAATGAAGATGGAATTCGTTACTCGGCGCACTAAACAACAATCGCGCTATCCCCCCGTCGTCGAACTCGCCCCTCTTCTTTTTATAAGATAGAAGTCGTTTATTAAGCGACACTGAAGACTGCAATCTATTTGAATCGAATCGCATCGTTTTATTGACACTATTATCGTCGTAAAGATAACATATAGTTAAACCTCGCAAGTCTGTCGACGTTGGTGAAGCAATCGACCGGTTTCTTAGAAACTAGAGAGGCAAGGGATTGCGCCAATAGAGAAGTACAAATTATTAATGAAGAGAGAGAAAGAGAGCGTGAGTGCGCGAGTGTGAGTGTGTGCGTGCGAGAGAATGAGAGGGGGTGAGAAAGAAGCAAAAAAAAAAAAGAAAAAGAACCGTAAAAATGCGAATAAAATCAATCATTCGAGAATGACATAATGTGACCAATAACGAATGAGGTGTAACGTCTGATGTTTAGTTTCATCGCTTTTTATTCATTACCTTTGATTATATCATTGCTTGTAATAATTCATTCGAGATACCTTGAATACAACAAAGTAATAAACAATGTTAGCCAGTCTTTTATTTTTTCAATCCAATTCCAGAGATTTTCTTGGGGCATCCGCACAGATTCATTGATATCGGATTTATATACATTGCTTCAAAAACTGAAGATTCGCACCCCCCAGGTTGCTCTTATCCTTTCATTTTGCGAAGAAAATTCGTTTGAATCGACTATTACGAATAAGATGATAATGATTTTCCATCGTTTCACAGTATTCGTCAAATATAATGTACACAGAAAGTGGAATTCGTAATTTAATGCGAAGACAGAAAGAGTTGTAATTGAAACAGTACGAGTCAAATTTTTGTGTATATACATATAAGAATAAAATGGAACATTGTATTGTAAGGAAGTGATCATTTTATTACTTGTTCGTATAGACTTTTCATCTATCTCGTTCCTCCACGAATGTGATAAAAAAATAAGTGACTTTTGCTAGTTTTTAATTTCCACAGAAGGGACTAAGAATTATTAAAGTGATCCGTACACATTTTAATTCTGATATATTTAACAAAAGAATTAGAATTATTAAAAGAAGTAATAGCATATGGATGGGGTTTGCTATTATACAGACCTAATATTTTATTACAAGATTAAATGTAATTAACATAGAACATT
The DNA here is from genome assembly GCA_948146005.1 of Nomada fucata. Classification (NCBI taxonomy): domain Eukaryota; kingdom Metazoa; phylum Arthropoda; class Insecta; order Hymenoptera; family Apidae; genus Nomada; species Nomada fucata. Next base: position 16,684,755 of record OX411275.1, read on the forward strand.
CATGTAGTGTATCCATTCCCATCAAATTTTTCATTCACTATGCACGATGTTGAGTACTTCTTATATGCTTATTATACTTCTACCGATAATGCAGGCACTCTATGCGTGCATTCCTACTCGTATGCGGGAATAATGTTACATTCCATACCGCTATGTGTATGATACATATGTACTAAACTAACCTGACCCGGGCAATGTTCTATCAACACTTAAGCATTCCTGCATAGAAAAAACCAAATATCAACATCTTACGATACGTTGAACGCCATTTTTTCAACGCAACATACTTTCGTGTAAGAGAAATTAAATTAATAGCGAGAAAGATCACTGTTCTCGCCCGATTCGCTGTATAAAAGATATATAAGTACATATATGTATGTACATAAATATATATGCGTCAAATAGGTTAGGTTGGAAACGAATTAACTAGTGTAGAAACTATACCTCGCGTGCTCATGTAGTCACGAGTATGTAAAGTGCCATATTGCAATGATAAGAAGGATTTCTCCACGCCCCGAGATAAGACCAATGTATCATCGTTTAATATAAAAAAGCAATTGAACGAAAGGCAAAGAAAAATGTCGGTCTGCCGTTCGCCCGTCGATCGGGCAGGTTACTGACAGTAATCTGAAAACAAAAGCGGGTACATGCCAATCGCTGTACGCCCACACGCCTATCGTAGTCCGATAAGAACATAGTGGATTTCTTACTAAGTACCGCGTGTGCCGTACACATTCACGATGAGTATATTAAGAAAGAGGTACACGATCGTTCGTAAAGATTAATTAGTAGGGAAATTTCTAGTCAAGATTGCTGTTTTTTTCTTAGATTGAACGAGTTCGACGATGCTCTACACGCAGACGAAATAGATCTCATTAGTCTCAAACGATTATGCTTCCATGGTATGTATCATCCTGTTCATTCTATATAATCCTTTCTGCTTATATCATTCGATGCTGTATATGTTCCGTTTGCTCTGCATACTGTTGTATTAACAAATATGTACTATGCGATAAAAACTTGCTGAATTTGTCTAACAATTGATATTTGTTCTAAGGAATACCGGATGAGGGCGGCCTGCGACCTTTGTGCTGGAAACTTTTGCTAAACTACTTACCACCGACAAGGGCCAGTTGGTCAGAAACGCTTACACGTAAAAGAATACTGTATAAAACTTTTATCGGTATTATTTGCCTCTTTTGTTTTACCCATAATTGCGAAGTAGATGGGAGAGGGACTGGGTGAATAATAGCGGGATTTGTTTGCAGAGGATCTCATTGTTACACCAGGCGAAGCAAACTGTGATGGCGAAAGGGTAGATGTAACGCTTCGTGACCATCCTTTAAATTTAAATCCCGATAGCAAGTGGCAAACCTACTTCAAGGACAACGAAGTCCTCCTACAAATAGATAAAGATGTTAGGTAAATATAGCATTGTGCGCTGCTATAATATTTTTTACTTTTGTATGCGCAAAATCCTTTCTTTCTGCAGGAGGCTGTGCCCTGATATATCGTTCTTTCAACAAGGTACAGATTATCCTTGCGAAGAGATTGTGAACGCGTGCGGACAAAAGCGTTTACATCACAGAGTGCAGCATACAGTTTTACGAAGCGCAAATGTCGAAAGGAAAGGGCTCGGTGTTACCAAGGTAATTACATTTAAGGACAGTCCAAGTCAGAATTCGTATTAATCTTGTTTCTTATATTTTGATGCTGATGGAAAGCAGCAGGTAACACAGTTTGTTCGCTTGCAACTAGTATTTTGTATCAGAATAGTTACAAAATTCTTACTCTGTCTATCTTTTTGCAGATAGCAGTGTCCATTCGAAAAGCTGTAGAAGATTATGCACCTCTTACAGAGGGCGGTGAGGCGCACTGGGAAGTTTTAGAGCGAATACTTTTTCTTTATGCAAAATTAAATCCAGGCCAAGGCTATGTGCAGGGCATGAATGAAATTGTTGGTCCAATTTATCATGCATTTGCTTGCGATCCCGACCAAAAATGGAGGGGTAAATTATAAACCTTTAATCAACATTTAGTCAACATAGTCAACAATATCATTCCGAAATGTTTGCATTTGAATCGAATACTTTTTATAGAACACGCGGAAGCGGATACTTTCTTTTGCTTTACCAATTTGATGAGCGAAATTCGAGATTTCTTTATAAAATCCTTGGATGAAGCTGAGTTTGGTATAAATTCAATGATGAGCAAGCTGACAGCGCAAGTGAAGGCGAATGATTCCGAAGTTTGGATGCGGTTGCATCAACAAGAATTGTGCCCACAATACTATAGTTTCCGGTAAGCTGACGAAGGAAGATTGCAGTTATTTGAAGTTTATTCCTAACGTTTACTGTTCATATAAACGAAAACTTGTCGCTAGGTGGTTGACGCTACTCCTCTCACAAGAATTTCCATTACCCGATGTTATGCGAATCTGGGATTCTCTCTTTGCCGACGAGAACAGATTCAGTTTTTTGATACATATTTGCTGTGCCATGATTTTGTAAGTCTTGTCTTTCGAGCGAGTTTTAATTCCAATTACGACCATACTGTAATACGTGAACCGTTTCAGGCTCTTGAGGGACCAATTACTTGCTGGCGATTTTGCTACAAACGTTAAACTTTTACAGGTAAGTGGTGCCCCATCTACGAGGGAAATGTAGAATGTGAAATATGAATATATTATTCATTTTTAACTCACGTGTACTATTTGTTGGATATGAATTCGTGAATCAGAATTATGTAAATTGGTATTATGTGGTAATACAGATTTTCGACGTGTATATCTCATTTTACGTGGAATTTTATACAGTTTAACATTTTTCGGATTCGGATACGAAACATCTATTGCATTCGGCTTTGGAATGTATTCTGTGAATTATGAACACCATCCAGAACGTTACTCTACCGAATGTTTTATTTTTCTTTAGAATTTCCCATCAATGGACATTCAGATAGTGTTGTCGAAGGCAGCTGCATTAGCAGGAAAAAGCTTGAATTCACCGTAACACGTGTTTCGATACATCCATCCTTTTGCAGAATTGACAGTATAAATGAAATGTCTGGAATGAACATATAAACGTCCTCTAAAGGTATCTATTTTTGATGCCGTCATCTTGTTCTCATGTTTCTCCACTTTGTTGTAAGAACAATGCAAATTATGATCGTACGTATAGGCCTGCCTATTCTTCCGGGAACGACTTATCAGAACTGACAAAAATATTTGCCATATACAGCACATATAAGTTCATATTTACACGTATATATTATGTCATGGTGTCGCGTGTATAAATCGTTGAAAAGTAAAATGCGTTTAAGTCGTTTTTATACTCAAGAAATAAAAGAAATCCTCCGACTATGTATAGGAGGTCCCCCCCAATCGATAGGATCTGAACGTAGCTCTCGGCTTCATTATTAAGTAACGAGATAGAGAGAAACTATGAACTCTTAACAAAAAATGAATCAGTCGTACATTCAACGAATCTTATTACTCTTTTTAGAAATATATTTAGTTATTACGCTATTGATAAGTTATCTATCTATGAATATACGTATATATGTATATACTAGCGAACAAATTTTTCGTAATTCCATGACTAAGTGTTTCGAGAAATTATGATTGCACCACTGTCGTGCGAACCGAAATACGAATATATCGCATTTATATATAATTTCTTTCGATTTAATATAATCGATGTTAGATATTGTTGCAAATTAGAAACGTTTGTTGTAATATTAAGGGAATGTTACGTTTTAACATTTTATGTTTCACTGGTATTAGTTTTACTAATGATGTATCACTTTCGTTTCTATTGATAGTTGGAATACATATGTATAAATAAGGATTGATTTTACTTCTGATTTGATTATTGAGAATCAATAATCAGCGTTACAAATAATGTACGGATTATCGACATGAGAATGTTTTTTGGTAAGGGTTTAAAAAAGCGTGCATAGTTTTGCCGTGAATGATATATTGAGCCACGTTGAAGATGTAAAACGATCGTGGATTTTGATTGTCGGAGTAGACACACATTGGTACGTCGAGATTCAACGACGATTTCTTAACGAACAAGAACCGAGAGCGACGGTCTAGTAGTTGAGGTAAAAAAAAAAAAAATAAACAAGGAAAAAAAAGGAAGAAAGAGGTGCGAGTACGTCTGTGCTACTGGCCGATTCTGTACTCATTTTGTAACGATTAAGTAATAATAGTTTATTATCGTTTGTACGCGCAATAATTACGTAATGTGTTTAAGTGAAATATTATATTTTGGAATCTTATTTTTGTAATGACCTGCGTCGTTCGTCCTACGTTTATAAAATAAAAGGATGTTATATTTGCATGAATGTGTTTTCAATGATACGACATTGCGGCGATATCCTTCCTTGAAACTATCATTTTACGTTTAATATTTGAGACGGCTCATTCATCATCGAATACACCGGTTGCATTAGCTTTGCTTATGGAAATTATTTTGCAGCAAACCAAATTCTTATATTGACGCTTAGAAAGTGAAACTTGCATCAATGATTGATGATGTACAATACATCTTCGATATTCCGGGGTTAAATTTTTTTTTTAACGAAGAAGAATATATTCTGTGTTCAACAAATTCATAGATTCGATACAGAACTGTTAATATAGGATTTCTTTTCTGTAAAGAAGTGCTGGAGTAAACGTAAATAATAATAATTTTGCATTATTTAACGTAAGGTATATGGCATACGATAAATATAACAAGGAAATTATGAAAAATAAAATGTATAATATTTTTTACCATGGTGCTATAAATAAATGATCAATTATAATTAATAAATAACGATCAAAATAATATTAAAATATTGAATACAATATGTATTATTTCTTTTTTATAATTGTAGTAGTAGGGAGTTTGAATTCATTGATTGGTCTTATATATCGCATTGCGTGCATTTACATTTTACGGGCTTACATGTATGCATTGTACGATAATGCATCATCTATTTCACCAACGCGGGTGTTACACGATTTTTTGTATAACTTCAACTCGCAAATCCGATCTACCCAGCTTTATTGAAAAAATTTTTAGTTTCCAAACTATTTCTGATTTCCTTTAATTAAGTAGCTGTAGGAGCCTGTTAATAAGAGGAACGTGTAACACGCAATAGTAAAGAATAGAATAAATAAAATTTGCAATCTGCATTATCTAAAATATTGTTGAAAATGTGGGAAATTTGTAAAAACTCTAATTTTTTATACATTTTGCGCGTGCATTGAATTACTTTCTGCAGCATACCGTTCGTCAGTACAGATGAAAATGTATCGTAGCTTTGAATGAGAAATACGTGGATAACTCGTAGTCAGTACGAATTAATCAAATATTCATTCACCGTTCTATCCAAAGAGGAACCGGATGATTATTACGAAAGTAATAAAGCCGACGCGTTCGCGAGTAGAATAAGCCGAATTTCTAGATTTCATTTCATTCCGTCTCATCCACTGGCAAATAGAATGATTGGGCCTGCACGGCCAGTGAATACAAATCAGAATACGTTTCGATCATTTGCGAACTAGATGCACGTCTATCTGTTTACATGCATAATACAATAGACGAGGCGAATATAGAATTCAAATACTTTTCTTGTGCACGCTCTGCGTAAATTTATTTCTAAATGTAATTATCGTAGGGAAGAGTTAATTTCGTGAAGTAGCTCTCATTTCGAGATAGAAATATCATTACTTCATTTAAGTGTATATCGTTCAGTTGAGTAAATAATGTCCATACATATTGTATAACGTGATATTTCTTGGAAGTAGGCGAATGCGCGGAATTAATTTCACGTCTGCCGAGAAATCTTCTATTTAATAAATTTATCGTGTTTGTCGAAGGCTATTATACAAATGCCAGTATCGTGTTTACTGGAATTCGAATACTTTTGTTGGCAAACTCAGAATATGGGGAACAATACGTAGCACCTAAAGAATAAGTTCAATAGATTAATTCTATTGGCACTTTTTATAGAAAAGCGTTCACAAGTTTCCAAAGGTGATCGACATTCACACTTGTCGATGTTCGACGTAACGAGAAAGCGCTGAAACACTGCTCAGAAACTAACAAATTTGTAATTTCCATTTTAAGAAGCCCAAAATTAAGAGGATATATTTTAACCAATTTGGAAATGCTGAAATTTATCTTTCGAAAAGCCTACAATTTTCAATAAATTTCTATAACATACGAAACATCCATACAAATCATGAAGAACGCAAACGAGTATCTTTACCACGTTACACTTGTCTGACCGTAAAACTTTTTCCCCTACTACATGCAAGTAGTATCGGATGCTGCGATACTTTTGACGCATGGAATCGCGTTACACCACACACCTGCGAAATCTAGCAGAATCAATGTCCAAGAGAATGAATTTGTTAACAAAAAGTGGCGGAAAAACAATAAATCATTGAAAACGTTTATTCCTCAAAGTTATTATGCTTCAGTTAATTGAAGTTTTTGTTTTTCTGCAAATGTATCTATCATTTCGTTACGGCGAAAAGTTGCCGAAAATCGACGAAAATCAGATAAACTCTACGAAAAACGAGGCGCTACATTAACGCGAAATAATTTGCGCATGCACTCCGTACTGCCCAGGCTACATATTCAATAAGGTTCAGCCGAATCGGTGAACCGTCACCGGAGTTGCGGCCAAAAGTCCAAGATGGATCTATCTTTCTGTTACGTACGGCTGTACGTACCTGATCCGAACAGTACGACGTATCCAATAACGAACGAGAACCCCTCGGAACTCGCGTCGTGAATTCCCTGCGGTGCGTCCCACGCACGCGGCCCGAAATTCTACTGTCCGTCCGCCTAGCGGACCCGTCGACTTCGCCGTCGCAACGAGACAGAAGCTTTCAGGAAGTCCTTTAAATTGCAATCGTCCGGTGTTCCGTGCAATCGTGTCGGCTCGCTCATCGATGCCCGTAAAGAACGGAAAATCGGCGATAAGGTACGCGGATTCGGGCGGATTCGGGTCGCGCGTGCGGCAACACGCCCACGCGTGTTTCGCGAGGGCTGACCATGCGCGGGGCTACGCGATGATCGCTGATTTATGTTGCATTGTCCTCTTAAACCCCTCGGTTATATATATACGAGACGGTTCTAGCCGCGACAATGCGCGGGGCCCGAGACTGGTCCTGATTTCTTTTCACCCGGCCTGGCCTCTCGCGCGTATTTTGTTGGCGCAACAATCGTCTTTGCCGGGCCATCCGCGCCGCGCGGCGAGACGCTGCCGTGGCGTGGCGAATCGCAATCGCGACACGACATTTCGAGGGTTGCTGCCATCCCGGGCCCGGGAGGTGGCGATAACTCGGAATGCGATGTAACAAATTTCGAGATGAGCGTACGTTAAGGCGTCCGATCTCTGTCCCATTAGCGGTCTTTACGCGAGCACCACTATAATTCTTTCGCGGGGTTACGGCGAGGTGTGTCCTTTTGGAAAACCTTCGGACCGGGGATGCCCGTGAGCTGAACCAGTCCGAGATTTCTCGAGCTGGCGTCTGTTCGGGGGCAAATACAGCTCGGTATTATTTCACTTGTCTCGTTTCTTTCGTTTCGTAACTGTTTCGAGGGTTTCTTTTTATAACGATCCAATGGCTGGCAGAATTTATTGATAAGGTACCGTCGTTGAAGTATTTTAGAAAGTGAAGGAATGCTGTGACAGTGATGGCTTCAATCATTGGGAATGTACATTCCCCGTTGAAGTGTCAGGGGAAGGAACACTTCTGGAACAGATTTATCATTCTGATAAATATCAACCTGACTATTCTGTTTGGCGACTAGCATTGCTTTTTCCGAGTTGAATTCTCATGGTAGTGGATATTTTTACGCCAATGTCTTATTCAAGACGTAATATATAATAGATTTGCATTCGATTTTCCAAATATTCAGTCAGATACGAATATCCGGTAACTTTGATAAATCCCTAATGTTTTCATCTTCCCTTACGATCGCCTCGATTCAGAAATATTCACGCGCAAACCGAGAGCCCCGCGCTCGCCAAATGACATCGATCACCACTCTGTGCGGGCGACACGACACGCGTTGAACATGTAAAGCTCGACAACTTTCCGTATACACCAAACGAATACAGAAGGCCCCCACCGCCGATGCACCGTCCGTCCCATCTTATATCGAGCAAGCAACGACGAAAATTCGTCGCTCGATCGCGGAAAAAAGAGGGTCTCCCGCGATCGTGAGTGGGCGGACTTTTATAGCGGTTGATTGCTTGATTTATAATCTCGGACGGGCTCCTCGGAGGCAGACCGCAATCATAAAGGGATTGCGAGACGCTCGCGTTAATATCCGTGGATTTTTGCGTGGATCGGCCGCAAGAAAGGGGTGGATGACGAAAGGAGGGGTGCTCGCGGCGATCAAAGTTTGATTAAGAGCCGCCGCCATGTCGGGTGCCTAACTACGGGCAGAAATTAGGGTGCACTGCCTACCGTAAACACGCCCCGTCGTTAAAGCAAGACCTTGAAATTTACTTCGCCGCATCGGAATGATCTTGCTACCCCTATGGCCGAGGCTCTCGACTAATCAGAGATCGCGGACTTTACGAGCGTCGATGAGATCGTTAAAGAGTCGCTCGAATGGCGGCCTCATCATCCTCGTCGCAGAAGCTTCCACCGGTAATATCATTAAGGCCCCGAAGCGTTTTTCGTTCGAGCCGGAACGAGGCTCAAGGCGTACGCGACCGTGGGATCGTGTTTCGCGTAAAGGGGTTGGTTTCGTTTCTCGCATTTCTTCTGACGGTTTCGCGGGGCTATAAGTCACACATGCACGCGCAAAGAAATATTTACGTTGCTTCGCTTCGTCTTGGTCTGCGCATCGAACTGAACGCTAAAACGCACTTGTCGTTCCATTACGCGAAGATTCTCCTGTCCGAACATCTCCGCCACCCTGTCGGTTCGTGCGATCGATGATCGTATTAGAGACGCTGTAAATTTCTATTTACATCTTGACTCGATTCGCCGGCGAATGAAATCGTTGACCCAAAAATACCATAGCACTTTTCATTCACCGTCACATTGGTACCCGGACGGATACTACTCGTACTTTATCGCAAATGCTCCGCGACGAAACTTTTCACTGAATATTCGTAATCCAAAGACCGTCATTCGTAGTTAGCGACGAGTTACCATCGCTTAGCGATCACGGGTCCCGGGACATAAAACTTCTCGTATCGGAAAACAGAGGTGCAACGACGTTTCGATACCAACGACCGCGGAATAACGCGTGAACAGAACTGTGCACACCGTGGAAACGTTCACGCGGCCACGAGACGAAATCTCGTTTTCAACATTCCCATACGTCCTCGCGACGCGCTCGTTGCGTTAACGCCCGTCGGTCGTGATCTCCTGACACGCCACACACGATGACCCGTTAAGCTGGGACGCGCGAACCACAATAAATCGCCTAATCGTGAAACGGGCTGTATCGAAGTCCGGATCGGGCTAGCTAGAGATCTATCATATTTTGAGAGGCGTGCCGAAGCGTACGTTTAAGGTCAGAATCTATCGATCGGAGCTGGGGCGAGCGTGGACCACCGCTGAGAACGCTGGCGAACAATCTGCCAGTCACCTTCGGGTGATCTTAGCGCATTCGTCAACTTCATAGCCTTGTATCTGTTCGAAAGACAAGCCCCGGCCCGGGTCGAGGGTATCGTGCACGTTCGCACGCCGCGCGTATTAACCCCTTCGGCTCTGATTTTATCGTTCCGTTGAACATCGCTCCAGAGAAATACAATTGTATTACGGTTTAGAGCGGCGAGCGTTCAGATTTTATACTTGGGGCTGAAACTATCGGCATTCGAGGTAGCGTGCGGCGCAAATGAAAATAGTATTATCGATTTTGTGTATCTATTCGTTGTCTCCCAGGGAACAATTATTATTACGATCAGCCGTGTCGGTGATTTTTCACGAGTACTGCACGAGACACCTTGGTACAAAGAAACGCGAGGGTAGAACGAGAATAAAGATCGATGCCCAAATCGCGAGAAAATAATATTCAACGCACCGATAGATAATCCACTATTTGTCCGTTTCTTTTTTGCATAGCTCCCCACGAGCAGAATAAATTATTCGTCGAATCGCCGTCACTCTCGTAGACCTTTCTCTAGCTTTTCGTCGGGTCGGGCTTCGCCGGCGATTTAAAAAATCATCGGGCCTTTCCGCTGCCGGAAATATTATTGTAAAACACCGAAGTCGCTCGGCGTCCATTAATTTTGCTCGCTTGCAATCTCGCGTGTCGAGCGATAAATTGAAAAATAAATCGACCCGAGGCCGTGGCGGGAAAAAAGTTTGAATAAAAAATGCTCGAGGGTGGTCGATACGAGCCGCTGTCGTCGAAAGAATTGACCGGAAGGAATTCATTGTCGATCGACGATCGACTCATTGGTGGTCCAGTATTGTCGGTCGTCCGGTATCGTCGCGTCGAAGATCTTAATCGTTTATTTACGCCGGTGAACGTATGCCCGTATCTACCTGTCGCTTCGCGCATTGTACGTGACTTTGGCTTCGCCGCGAGATGCGTCACTACGTTACTAGTCGATTTTATTTCCTGCTTGTCGCTCCATTACATAATAACTCGATGCCAACGTTCGTCTCGATCGTAGATTATCAGGGACCGATAGACATCTACACCGACAACCGTTGCCTTCTTCGTCATCTGGCGGAGATCGGAACGAGAGAGGTATCGTTTGGCCTCACCGCCATTGATCCTTTCTACGGAATGTAACAATTCATTTCCGTTCGCCGGTGCTTATTGCAACCTGCAGCAACATGATTACACCACGATATCAGGTGCACGGATAGAATTATCGTGATTCGTGGAAAAATTATAGATACGCAGGCGGCTATTAGACGCCGGCGAAGAGACGAGAGTGGAGGGTGTGTATTAAGTGAGACTTTTTAAAGAAACGCCGCGGCAAAAGCATTTTGGAGTTCGATGCGATTTGTATAATTCAAGAGTCGTTCGAATTTTTAATAAACCGTGGAATACCCAGGAAACGCGCGTCAAACTTGTGCTTTGTACTTTTCTCAATGTAACATTTTCTTTCTCACTAATTTCTTCACGAACCTGCTGTAGGGTAAAAAGGCCGCCGCCGTGAATTTTCTGCGGCCCACCTCATACGTACGGATTAGAATTCCAATTTTCGTAAGGATTAGTATTCGGTGATTATTTGGTACGAAGCGGGAGCTATTGTAAAAACTTTTGGAGCTCGTTGCAAAACGTTGGCACGAAAAAGGCCGAGCGCGTACGCTCCTTTCTTTTGCATCGAGCACGTCTGGGGCAGTAGCATTAATCTTAAACGCATGTCAGTAATAATCACAAGTATTATATCCTGCACGCGAAACGAACCGACAGACGCAACGATAGTCTACCTTCCCAGAAATGAAAACTTTCCTTGAGTGATGGCGGTGTCAGGCGTGCGTACGCGCGTCGATTCGAACGGAAGAGACGCACGCGTACCTGTAAGACAACCGCAAGTAATTAATAATTTTGGAGCTGGGAACGCGGTGGCTGAGAGGTATTGAAAAAATATTGCATTTATTTGGCACGTCTGCGTGTTGGATGAAAATGAGGAATCACCGGTCGGTTACTAAACCCGAGCCGAATTCAACCGCGTGGCGCATTCCTCAACAATTTCTTTTCCTCAACATCATCGGCGATATTACTCATTCCGATCAAATCAACCACGCGTTGTACATTTAATCAACGACAAAGAACGAGCTCCTCCCGCACGCATCCGCCACACCGTTCCATTTCCAGTCAATTCAAGTTTCTACTTTTCCGTTACTCGATTTCGCGTGCACCGCCTCGAAGAAGTTCGCGCGAACGAAGAATCCCCAGGCGGACTTTTATTAGCATCGGGATACGGGCTGGCATAAAACACACACGGGGCGGCGGTAACGAAATCCTCACCCTTTTCGATGCAGCACCCTAAAGTTTAGCGATCTCTAATGAACTGGTAGTCCGTTAGTTAGTCTAACTCTGTCCGTCTCTATCTTTCGCCTCTCGATCGCTCGTGTACCGTTTGTGCCTACATAAGTGCGTACATACGTATGTACATATGTACCTTTCTCCGTTCGCACACGCCAAGGGAGAAAGCAGAGAAAGAGAGCGTCACGGGGCAAGGAGGAGATATCTGTATACGGGGGGATGGTGCAGGAGAGAGACGCGCGTAGAGGGAGAGATGGTGAAACACGGAACCCAACGTCAGTACCTACACGCGGATACAAATAAATCCTGTTAGCCGTGGCTGGCGCGAGAGCGGCGCAAAGCCGAATTTTCCCCGCTCGCATCTGTGAATATTTGCCCGTGGGTAGCGCATTACACGCGCGTTGTAATGCGCTCTAACTACGCTCCGTGTCTACGATTCGACGCATCGAACGCCACGCGTACGTACGACCCGCTGCAAACATCGCTTCTGTCGGCGTTTCGGATCTGGAGGAAATTTACATTTTTACGGGATTACGCCGCTATCGCTGGGGGTGCTCGCATGACCGCCGCCGCCCCCTTGTCCACCCCGTTGGGAGGATTGAGCGTTACACTTACAACTGTAATAACAGGATGTACGACGTGCTCCTGTTTTATTGGAACGATTGGCCGGCGGGGTGGATTTCCGCGAGCCGCCACTGGTCCGGGGTAGGTATTAGTTACTCGCTTCGACGCGAGCGTAGAGTTTCTTATTCTTTTTTTAGAGTTTCGTTTCTCACTTACTTTCAGCCCGCTGTCGTGTGGCTTATGTTCATCCTCGAGGAGAATTTCGTTGCTATAGTTTATCGCGAGGGAGAAATTTGTGACCGAATTTGCAGTGGCTGCTGGAGATGGAGTAATGGTACATCTTAGTAGGATTTACGCCCTGTCTAGGCGATCGGGCATCCGGGGTATTCATTTCTGTACTTTGTTTAATAACTTTTGCACGTTCTTGGCAAGAAACCACTCCAGATCTCTGTCACGTCGATTCGCGCGTTGCGAAGAAAGTTTGTCTAAAATATTTGAAGCGCAAGGGTTGAAAGAGTGATATAACATTTGCGAAAAATGTACTCGGGTATGTGACTTCAAGTTTACCTAGGCGTATAGAAGGGTTGAGAAACTAAGGTAGTGAAGTAGTTTTGGTGGACATCTTTTTAGCCATAAGGTGATGCTGGTTGTGTGACATAAACGATAATATCTTATGTGGTTAGTAAATACTGTTTTATTTAAAACTATATGAAAATGAAATTTTATTTTAAAACTATATGGAATGAAAACGAATGCGACACAAGTTGCTTGAATCGATAGCTGTTATATTTATCGCTACGTGCCCACTGCAAGTAATGCCAATTCCTGGAGCTATTTTGCAAAGCGAAATAGAAGCAAGAGAACTGAAGAAATTAACAGCGTTTGAATAAACGTTGCTTTTATAATTCAAATATTCATGATAGATTTCTTTCGAATCTCGGACGATCGGTACATTTCTTAAAAGAAATGTTCAATGAAAACTGTACCGTTTTCTGCCAAACAACTACCACGCAACCTGCAATGCCATTTATCCGCCACCAAAATATTAACTGGCCAATATATTTATGCGCCGTTAATCCCTCGTGCATTTCCTGGCCAAACGAACCACCCGCGCTCTAAATTCTTCAACCCCTTATGGCGGATCCGCGGAGTTGCCGGGTTGATCCTCGAGTAAGTCACTCGAGCGAAAAGAATTAATCAAACGGACATCGAGCGATCAAGAGTCATTCTCCTTTTGTACACGTCACCCCAATCTGTCGCTGAACGAGACACGGGGCGAAATCGTGATGGCCTGAAGCACATCTCGTGTTCCGCGGCGTGCTTGACACCCAGTGCGCAACAATTGATACATTTCTATCGGGGGATTAAATGGTATTAACCTTTCGATACATTTCAGCTCGGGAGGGAAAGGAACGAGCGGCAGAAATTTTGGTAGAAAAAGACCAGCGAGTTGAGATTAAAACGCAATTATGTATACGCGTGCGCGTGGAAAGCGGTGAAACGCGACGAAAACAAATAAACGTATAGAGAAACGTTTGCCCCCCCCCCCCCTCTTCGCGAGTTTGGAATATTTGCTGCCGCCGCGACGGAAAAGCGACTTCCATGTAAATTCATGCAAATCGCCTTGTCGAACAATAATTATCGCCGCGGGGGTGGAGTAAAAAAAAAAAAAAAAATCGGCGAACACGGTCGACCGATCGCGAATTTTCAGTGCTAAGCCGAACACAGCGGGGAGAGGGATCAACGCGGCGGATTACCGATTGCAATACGGCGTTAAGGGGGTCGCGAATGGAAATGGCTGCGGCGAGCAACCCTCTTTTAACTTTCTCTCTTTTGGCCGTTGTGGCTAATTTACGGCTGCCAGGCTCGGTTTGACAGGAAGGAAGGAAGCGATCGGAAATGAAGGGAGTCCGCGAAGATAAAGGAAGAAATAAACTCCTTCTTTCCTTGTGATTTGCATGCAATTTCCAATTCCGCCGACACTGTCCCTTTGATGTTCCCCGCCGATCGTTCCTTGATTAACGTCCTATTACGCCTCCGTGAAATTCTTCTTCCTTTTTTCCTGCGTCTGGTCGGTTCGCGACATCGTCGCGCCGCGTATGGTACACATTCAACTGTTCTGACCCGTCTACGGTCATTAATTGTCTGCGGATGATTATGGGCGATAATTGCGATGCCCCGCGACAAAAATTCATTCGAATCGAATGGGAATTAATTTCTGATATCTTTATGCGTGCACGTTAATATTTCTCGCGGTGTTTCATGACGGTCTGTTCGTGTCAAGGGGAAGCCGTCTTTGCAATGGGCAAAGACTCATTGACCCGTATGTCTGGTATCCAGTATCCGGATGTAAGCAATCAGATGTTTAATGTACTGCGATCATGAGGTACAACGCTTCTAGTTACATTGGATCACCTTTTGGTGCATTCTTTAAAACAGAAAAAAAAAAACTTCGCCAGAGTTAAAGTCCTTTCATCGTAGCATCGTTTCATTAGGTTTCATCTGGGCAAGGATCGTTAAAGCTGCCAGTCGAGAGCAATTATTATTATTTGAATCTACGTAAGCCCTGTCCGCAGCTACAACCACGAGTGTAACCGAAGAATAATAGAAAATGAATGACGAGGGAAATAAATATTCTCCTTCGTCGACGGATGAGAGTCGGCATTGAATTCTTCTATTCCATTCGTTTCTGTACAGTTGTCGATTTGTGATCCGGGTCGTCCATTGTTTTTTGCTAGACTACGGGGACAAAGAGGGTAGGTAGACGAATGCGTAGGTGCGTAGAAGCGACGTGCTCGGTAACAGGATTATGGAAGGGTGGCTGTGCAGGGGTTGCCGTGGCAAGGGGTGCCGGCAAGTGGACCGAATAATGTTGCGCGGTACAGGGAGGTGCAAAGCTGGAGCGTATACCGATTCCGAGATAACAGATTATTTGTCAGATTTTATTATCGACGGCCTACTAACAGTTTCGTTTCGAAGTGTGCAATATATTATGATCCGCGTTACCTGCGTATGTTTGATATTTGCTTACTAGATGAGTAAAAGCGGTGATTCGCGGGGTGGTCGCAATTCGAAAGCTTTGTTTGGACATATGGCCGCCCGAAACATTTCTGAGCAAATGTTTTTTCAATTTTAGTTTATGTTTCGTTTATTTGATTACAATGACATGCATGTCGGTAAGCGCAGAAAAATTATCCTACGTAAAATAAAATAGTCGGGAGTGATGTACGTGCAATGTCTGCTGTTATCATAGATAAAAATCGATATTGCGAATATTGACATATGTAAAGTCAAATGTTCCTCATCGATGTCCATTTTCTTCACCCCCTTTAGATTACATCGAACGAAAGATGCTCTCAATTTACTCGAAATATACAGAGTTACATACGAAGAAGTATTTCACTTTATCCCGTGTGAATATTTCCATATTTTTCACTACTAATGCAAATTGCACGGAACGAGCGCAAGGTACATTTGTCATTCATTCCCATTCAAATGAATATTACTCCCATCGGTTTTTTTCGCGGCGCGTTTCATAAATACATTTAATGATCTCTTACGTTCGTATTTTTCCACCGATGGAATTAAAGTTACGTCTTGTTAATAATTGGTTCAAGAAATCGTTTTACTATTGCGAACAAAGAAGCTGATATTTTATCGAACGTATTATTTTATTAAACGAGAAGAGACGTACCCTCCGTACGCGCGAACAATACTCTCGCTTACACAATGTCAACCCTTTTGAAGCGCTTTCGATTCATCGATTATGTATATTATATTGGGTTGAAACGTGGTGCAGAAAGAATGGTGAGCTTTTTTCAATGAAAACAGACCGCCCACCCGGCTCTCGCGCATACATACGACCTCGTGTTCGACTGGTAATAATCGACCGACAGAATTTCCTAACAGAATCGAGTCTCGTTGGCCCTTTGAGCGTGGCGTAATGCGATTCGCAAGTCGACCGCCGTGCCGATGACTGAAATTATTGTTCCAGAAATTAGGGGTTTGCAGCCCTTTCCCCCACGATGACCCGCCTGCGCGGTATGTAGACGTCGAATGGACCAATAAGGAGCGAACCACGAGGGTGCATAATATTCAGCGTGTGCACTCTGCACGCAGGTATACTTGCATGTAGATTTTTCGTTCGCTCAGTTGAGCTTTCTTTTAGTTTACAATTCCACGAGAACCGAGCAATATATTACATCCTCCTCTCTGCCTGTCCGCCTGGCGTATTTTTGCATTATCTTGAACGTGAATTATGCTCGGCTGTTGCCATTATGATTTTGCCACGTTCTGTGAACAATTTGTGCAGGTAGGTTTATGACGAAAATGTTGCGTCAATTTCGATTGTTCACGTGATCCCTCAGTTTCGTTGAATTGCACGAAGGAAGCTAGCTTGTTAGTCGTAAGGCGCAAGATGTTAATCCGTCTCGCGTTATATTACAAGGGAGATACTGTTTTGTCGGTGTATTCTACGCACTGATACGAGTTTGATGTATTCCAAACACGCGCGACCCGATGCTGCACAGGGCGAGTTGTCGTGAAACTGTTTGAGGTTTTAGGATTCCCGATTTCGTGGAAACAAACCGGAGGGGTGCTTCTATAAAGGTTGCATGTACAGCCGTCGATGTGATCTCGGTTTGCGTTGCCCGAGTGTGGAGATTGGTCGAACACGCATTTACAAGAAACTCACTGAAACTGAAAAGTTTCGTTCGTGATAGGAACTCGAATTCCTACGTACAAGATTTATATTCCAACGATATAACTAATTATTTATTAGCTAGTGCAAAGAACTATTCAATACACCTACAACGATCAAAATTCATCAGACACCCGATGCAAACAATTCGCCTGATAAAATGTTGTGTTACGTGTTACACAAATGTTACTATTTTTTATATTTATCAATGCGTTTATTACAAACGAATTACGAATCGTAGCTAAGTTTCAGTATTGCCTTTTTTCAATTTCCATGGTGCGTTACCAATCGCGTGTTAATTTCCCAGATTGCCAAGGAAACATCTGGGAGGAAAGTAGTAAAGGAATAGAAATAATATTGAACCCAAAGTCTCCGAAATTGTCTGCCTTCAAAATCCAATTCTTCCGCTCGTGGCGAACAGAAATTTCGTCAAATACAAATCGCCCTACGAACGTCCACGCCTCATTGAAAGACTATAGCCGGATAAGTGGGTCAAATTGTGCCCCTAAACCAAACTCGACTTGTGAGGTGTCATTCGATAGCTAATTAAGAAAAACCACCTCGTACCAAGCTTCAACCCTGTACCTCGATTGAGAGGGTAGTTACAGCGAAAAGGAACAAAATACAATTCTTCCTCGATATCTCCCATTTTAGGGCACAACAAATTTTACGAGGCACATTGGAAACCTGTGCTGCAAGAAGCAAAAAAAACGTCAAGAAAACGCTGAGAAATGCCGATTTTATATTGAAAAAATCGCTGGCTTACAATTATATTGTCTTCGCAGGTACATATTATCGACACTACTACTCTCAATTTGTTTCAGACTTCTTAATTATACGTGCGGCAGTTAAAGAAATATTAAAAATCGATTTCTGCTGCGGTTATTTCGCGTCAGATTAACTATTATACGGCGAATACGCGTCTATTCTTTGCGAAACAAGTGTTTTACGGGATGTTCAATGTTCAATGGCAGAAGGATTGACGAACCTCCTTGTCCGTTCATCGACGAAAGCGACACGCCGATCCCCGCTGACATTTTTGAATCGTCCTCTACGCGCGTGTATCGCAGTCAGGACGAGGACTGCGCGACACAGGAAGGGCCAGGAAGATCGAGGGCGGAGCACGGACGTAGAAGAATGAAATGATCGAGTTATGCCTGATTGCCGCTTGTTGTTCCAGCTCGATAAACCGGACCCGAGCGAGCCGAATTCACCTTGTTCTCCCCAATTTTGCCAGTCCACCCTCCGCAGCGTAATCATCTTCAGTGGCAAGACTTTGTCCTCTCGAACGAAGCCGGGAGGGAGATTTGATCTTTTTAACTCACCGCCGCAGCTCGCAGCGTATCTGGCGCGTTCGCCCCGCAAGCGTATCGTCGCGAAATCGCGAAGTCAGCGCCGGAATCTTTAATGCATAATCGGATTCGCCACGATTTAGCCGGTCCCCGTGTACGCGGCGGGGTTTCAGCTCTGCTTTGAGAATGATTAAGGAGGACGATACGCAGACGGGACGGCTTTGATGTTCACAGACGGGTTGTCGATGCGAACGACTTAACGGAACTTGCTCGATATACATGCGGACGGTAATAAATATTTGCCACTCGTTACACGGCGCGCGGATAAATCTCTGCTGGGGTTTCAGGGAATAAAATATTCCGTACGATTGGACCGGGGAGTGCGCGTAATTGTATTTGAACGTCGCGATTGCACGCGAACGATTTTAAAGTTTCGGTACTCATTGCATCCTGTGCACCGATCAAAGTGGATCGTAAAGTCTCGCATTCTGGGGCAAAATAGTGTGGGATATGATGATAATGTGGGACGATAATGTAGCACCGTGTATACCATGGTTTGTACGAGGTTGACCGAAATGTTTAGAGAGCGGGTTCGCTGTTTGAGAAAGAAGACGAAACGCGTGAAGTGAGTTTGGCTTTCATCGAAAAACGTATAGCTATCGAACGTGTATCCAGAAAATATAGTAACAGTCAGTTTAATCTCTCAACTAAGGATACATATCTTATAGTACACAAAGACCCACTTCTGGGCCAGGACTCTGTATGGAAAAAAACTGCTTAAATCGTTTCTGCACCAACGGAAACAGATTTCGAAGTAATCTTAATTTTCTCCGGATTTCTTATTTACCGCTCAAGCACTCGGTTCTAACCGCCGCGAAATAATCTTTAATTTTCTCTTCGTCTTGCTTGTTATTTCTGTCATCTTTCTATCTACTCGCTTTGTTCTATATTATTTTATTTCATTCATTTCTAATTTCCTCTCCTCTACTTCGTTCTTCCTCCTTATTTTGTACCGCACAGGATACTCGGGGTTCTAAAACCCGTTGGTCGATAATCAAGTAAATAAATAAAGAATTCTACTGTCGCCGCAAAAAACGTTTCCTTCATGAAGGTAAGGTTAATCTTAATTGCTGCCCGTCTCCATTCCCGTACCTCGTCGATCGCTCTTCATTCTGCACGAAAGGTCGAATGAAAAATGAAGCTACCGCCCCGTGGCCTCTTTCCGACGAGACATTCTTCCTTCTGACACTCACCGTTCTCTTTATTTCGCCAGCTACGTAATCGCGGAGACGACGGAGCATTCAGAACGAAGTAGCATAAACGGATTAGGAGGGTCCTGCCGGATGACTAAGTTTTAGTCAGGCCAGCGCCGGCGCCAAATCCAATTTGATCTTAACGTTAACTCGATCCCCGCGTACGGTTACACGGTGAATTAAACGTCGTCGACGGCGCAGAGGTAGGCGAGGCATCAAAAATACCCCCCCGCGGACATTGCCGATACGCGACAACAAGTGGCGCGGGTATCGCTTGATTTCCACCCCTCGTTAGAAAGGAAACGCTGCTTTGCTGGGACTCGTTGCGTATCGCTATTTCGAAACATGGCAGAAGTGGAAGAGCCGAACACCACGTTGATATATATCGCTTCGCCATTGAATCGTACTTTCATTTCGACGACGAAAGATTTCGGCGCTGCCGTGTCTTGGGCTTGTCATGCTGACCTGTTTCCTTCTATTGTGCGACAAGTTCCCAGATTTGACTGAATCGGGGGGCTCAGGGCGTCGATCTTTGGGGACTAGTGGATTCATGATTGCGAAAAGAAAGGTGAAGAGCGATTTAGGTAACAATAGTGCGTGCTATGATTATCCACCGTCTCTGTTGTTATCAGCGGTCGCGTACGCCCAATTGAAACAATACATTCGTAATCGTGGCCCGCACCCCTAAAATTATTGCACACCCAGCGGTATTATACTTGCGCCGCAGCAAGTATCGTAGGTACTTCAAGATCGTGGACGCTTGGTAATTCGACCGTCGACGCAGACGAAACGTGTAGGTACTAACGAACGAGTCGTCACCACGCCCGTCACTCTTAATCTAACTTTTCTCCTTCGTCTTGTGCATTAGGTCCTCCCGAACGTTTCTTTCGCCTGCGTACTAGATATTAACTGCAAACAATTTCACGAAGCGTGCAATATTTTTGAACGACGTACGATACGTTCTTTTGCATCATTCTCCTTGATCCGTCCGGAAGCATCGTCGTATCGTGTTTTAACATTTTTTTTCATGTTGTCGCAAATTATTCATCAACACGATTTTTGTCTCATTTAAAGAGTTCAATTTTTTATACCAAATATAACTTTTTAAAGAAATAACTGTGCCATAATCGAAACGGAAAAGGGGAGTGGGACGAAGCCAGAATAATCCAAATCATATCCAAATGCCTTCCCCTTTTTTTCCATCTTTCGACGCACGCAGAAAATGGCACTGAGACTATCGATTCAAACGACACTATGCTATCTGAACAGCTGGAAAACAACCGAGTGCCCACAGCGTCAACGAAGCATGGATCGGTCAGCGCGTTCGACTAAACGTTGCCCCGAAAGAACCGAGCAGTCAAACGGCGAAAGAAACTTTCGGGACAACATAATACTTCCTTCGATATTCACGATAACGCGAGAAGTCGAGACTTCCTCGAAGAAGCGATTACACCCCCAGGGCCGTCTTTCAGCTGGAAACGGAAGTTGCGCCGCCGTCAGCGTAACTTCAGCCTCGTTCGCGCGACGCTTCTTTGTCGGAATCTTCGAGTTGCGGCACCTCCCCCGTCGGCAAAGTGTCCATAATTTTCGCCGAATCTTCCCCGGGCCGGGAACACGATGAGCACGAACGAACGGGGAGAAGCGCGACGGCTGTCTCCCGACGACGAAGGGGGCACGAGGGGGTCGAGCCGCGGCGCAAGCCGCTCGCAGAAAAACGGAACTGCGAGCAGTTTGTTAACCGGCGGGGTACTCGGTTTTTTTGCCCCTTTCTGTAGTTGCGCCGTTTGTCGACGACACGGGTAAACTTTCCCACAGTTTTGCGGCGATTCGCGGGGCGTTGCGGAGGCGGCTTGCGACGTCGGACACGCCCAGCGTCGCGACGCTTTTATCGATCAACGGCGGTACGCACGCCAAACGGCCATTTTACTTTTCCACCGATGGATACGTGAAAATTCACCGGGCCCGTTATCACCGGGATACGAACGGATTGAGGGGAATGTGACGCGAGCGCGTCGGCGGCGCGTCGCGAGCCACGCAACTTCCGCACGGGACGCGGCTGTTCATCGGGGTGCTCGTTTCCTTGGAGGTTCTTTCAGATTGGGCGGTTATTTGCGGGAAAGTGTACGGTATTCGGACAGGTAAACATCGTGCAACGGGTCAGAGTAGAGACTAGTTTGTCCGAACACGTTGGGTGACATGGCAGTTCGGATGAGCGAGCAGTCCCGATAATAGAGGTTCACTACTCGTCCCCATCAGCCGTTCTTATCAGTTTAAATAATACAAGCTAGCCGGCGAAAAAACTGAAGTTTATTATGCCGTTTCTAGGTAATCGCTTTTTCTTAATCTCTCATGAGTTCGTATAACTGACGCTGAGCGTTAAAGGGGTGATTCTAGTGTGATGGATAAAAAGGATCGAGTTCTTTTTTTTTACATTTTCACAAATTATATGTCAGGGATGATAGATCTGCAAAAACGGTTTGCCCGATTTCGTACAAATAACGGAGTTCCAGAGGTCGGAAGGACCAGCATTGGACTATTTCTCTATTTTTGTCGCTTATTCATTGGCAGTTACTAGGCACTCGTCTTGTTGGTCAATAAATCGTAGATATCTGGCAAAAGAAGGAAACATAGAGATGCGGCCAATTGGCTGCGAAGTGTTATCAAGGCGAGGGGGTGGAACGCAAGATATTAATCTGTATATGTATGTGCGGAAGAAATACCTCATTAACTTATTAGAGGGTGTGCAGCGTAAATTTTTGAAGCGTGTTTCCTACAATCTCGGTAAACCGACGCCGTCGACGAGTCACAACTGTGTCGACATTCTTAGCCATTACACTCGAAAGGGGATGGCTTGCAGCGGATCTTGTTTTTCCTTACAAAGTCTTCGATCAGTCTATTACTTGTCCATCGATCTTGGAGCTCCTTAAACCCTACGTGCCTGCGAGACACCTGAGAGCCAGAAGTTCCTTTCGCACATTTCCCTACCGGTGTATGGTAGGCGAAGGAAACTGCATTAATCGAAAATGTTCAGCCGCAAATGCTCATTGCAACACGTCGATTTCTTCAGCGGAACAATAGCGTCCCTTAAAAAGGACGCACTAAGTTCGTACAGGGATACAATTACGTATGCAACAATGTCACTCTTACCTTATGCAAAATCATATTTATGTAAAACTAAGACTATTTGTCCGTTAAATAAATAAATAAATAAATAAATCTGCAAATTTTGTATATTAAATTATCTCAATAGTGGCCTCTATTTATACCGGAGTTTCATTCTAAATGTACCGTTTGTAACAAATATCATCATCAGTATCAATATCGATATTCAGGTGCACACTGAAACGTTGCGACTACCAAAATTTCGATCAGGTTTGCTAATAAGTGCTAAACTAGAAACGCCAACCCTCACTTGCATCGCCCTCTGAAAATTTACTATCGAGACGCCAGATCTTTCTCCACCGAGCAGCCCAAGCTGTTCCATTATTTTCACGAATGTTATTACAATTCAGTCGCTCGCCTCCGCTTCGTCACCAAGGTTCCACGGTGGATGCCGCGAACGGCCGATTAACCCCCTAATTAATGAACTCTAACGCGCGATCGTCGGTTCGTTCGTTTCTGCGCACCTTTTTTCGCCCTCGTCTCCTCGTTTTGCAAAGTCGTCGGTCGGTCGGAGAGACGATCGAGTCGGTAGGTACGCGAAACCGGCTTATAGGCTCGTATATCTCTTTATGGGGTCTTATCATATTTATGGGAGCCGGTGGAAGCGTGCGACATGGAAACCGCATCTGTCGGCATGCATATTTTTAAATACCAATTCACCGTGCGCGGCTCCGACCGTCCCGATTTCTTTCTTCTTGAACGCTGCTGCCGATACGCGATTGCCTTTCGCTTATTTGCTCCCGTTGGCCGTGTACTTGCCTCGACAATCCGCGGGGGTGAGAAGAGACGCTCCGTCGTTCGGGGACGACTCAATTCGGGGACGAAAGTGAAGCTCGATGAACTAGGTCGCGCGGGGGTGGTTATTTGACGCTATTTCTACCGAGAGATGTCAAACGACACTTTTCGAATTGTATCTGTAAATTATTCTCTGAGCATAATCGTTCGTCCAGGACTAATTTGATGACTTCTAGTGCAGTAGCTGTTAAATTAGTTGAGCGAGATATAATACGCCTCCAGCTCATCCTGGATCTACATATACGCACATGGCGAACCTATATCTACCACGAGGTGCCCTTTGACACCTTGATTTTAAATCGTTTTACATATAAATATCAATGCCGTTTCGCTGCATCGTATCAATTATAATCAGTTTCGAGAATCCCGAATTTCTTCTGTAACTGGATATACAGGAACTGTCGCGTGACTTTGATATTTTTCTTGGTTTCCGCCGTGTTGCATTTTAGCGTAGATCATTGCAGATACTAATTCGACAATTTCCAACGAAATTAAATAATCTCTCGCAAATACGCATCGATGTATCATTGATTTATCGATAGAAAAATGTATCAGTGTTTCCCGTTCCGCGGGGCATTTCCTGAAACGTCAGAAGAATCTCGCGAACTAGTCACGCCGGCGACAATTAACGCTACTTCCACCACGATTCTAAAATGAACGATTTCCAAAATGAAAAGCTAGACACAACATCCGGTCGCGTCAATAAGAAAAAACAACCCAACGCCGACATGAAATCTACAAAGTTGCCTATCACGCGTGATCGCACCGATCAATCGGCGAGATACCAAGTGCCGTACGATAATTCCACGACCCGATTCCCGACCGCACTGCCAAACATTTCCAATCCCATGCAACGGGTCGCGTGCCGAGCGGCGATCTCCGTTTCGCATTTATCTGTCCCGCTTCTTAGCCGGGATCGCTGCGGCGCACGCGAAACCTTAAATAGTCGGCGCTGCGGCCGCAAGCAACGATCGTTTCGCGCAACAAAGGAGATCATCGCCGATCCGGAACGCAAGGCGAGGCTGAACACGAGGCGCACGCCTAAGCGCGTTAACGTGCACGCGTGTCCCGTTTCGAATTCGTGGGATCGGCGGTACGATTATCGCGTCTGTACGCTCGCGTACGCGCACATGTGTCTTGCGGGCACCGCCGTTTCCTGTTCACGCGATTCGCCTGGGAACAGGTCGTTTCCGCGGTGAGTTCAGGTGCGCGGTCTGTCCCCGCGGATGATTCAGCTGGTACACGGGCACACGCGGTGATAATGTTCGCAACAATTAGTCAGAAGAGAGACAGATAGCAATCTCTGGATGCCGTTATCCAGCCGCGGCCGGCGTCGAATCTTTTTCTCGTCGTCGACAGACTGACACTTTCCACGTCGGCGTCGGGCGCGCGCGCCAACGATCCAACGAGTCATCGTTGCGCGGGGCCCTTCGAATATCGGCGTAAAAATTAATGGCCGATTGTCGTTGATCGTTGCGAGCTTTTCTTTCGCGTTTGCCTTTTGTGAACAACGGCGTGATTGGCGTGGCGTAATTAAGGATCACGAAGGTGGCCGGGAGGCAGCGGGCCAGGAGGATCGCGGCGGTTTTAGATGCGCGACCGGGCACCAGGTGCGCGACAAGTGTAACAGGTTGCGTTGCAGGTAAACGATCGTTGCTTCGCGGCTGTTTTTTTCTTTCGCGCAAGTCGCGGCGACGGGGATGGGATTGCGACGGAGAGTTTGGTGCGATGGTTGGTTTGGAAACACAGGGGACAGCTTGTCAGCCGAAATCGTTTTATAATAATAAACAAATGTTTGTAGCACGCTTCGAGCGTACATTTAACGTACTAATTCGTTCGAAGAATATCTCGAATATCGCGTTCATTCGTTTCGAGAAATATTGTTCGTTATTGTTATCGTTGTGTTACATTATCGCATCGCGCTTGCGCCGCGATCGCCGGAACAAACATCGGCTTAACAGCGACCGGAAAATAATCGAGCCGGCCATTATTATCCCCCGCAATACTTTACTCCCCGATGGTAGAAAGCGCTTCAGAAATAAGCCGCCGTGCGATGCAACGAACCCGTTATCAACTAAGCATCGAGCCTCGACCGAGAACAATATCGTCGCAAGAAAGGACAATTCATTCATGCCGCGCGTACACCCTCCCCCTTCCGGAGCTGAAAAGAGAGGAACGAAAAAAAGAAGCGAAACCACTGATTCCATCCAATCCGCCGCCCGGCACCATCATCGCCGATACCATCACACTTGACGTGATCGCGTGGGACCGCGATTCGGATGAATCGCGAGAGAGTGCCGCATTCGCAGTCGGTGGGTTGCGAAACGTTCGCCCCTCTCCGGTGTCCTAATACGACGGTGTGAGGGGGTGTAGGTCTAATATTATGTAATAGGGGCCACGTGGCAGCCGCGCAGCCCCTCGAAATCGAATTCGGTCAGACCTCGGGCTGGCTCGGCCGTCGATTGTCGCCGGAGAAAAGAGGCCGGAGCCGCCCGTATTCCGCATAGCTACGTGCGTTTCATCCCTCTCGAGTCAACGTTCACAATGAACTCCACCCCGGTGCCCGGTGTTCAGCTTTTAATCCGATTACACAATTCGAATCAACGAACACCGCGCTCCGACGTTCTGTTCCGCGTGCCCACTTGCAACCGATGCACGACCTGCGCGTGCATGCGATACGGGCGTGGACGTGCCGCGTGCTAAAAAATTCCGTGCAATCGGTTGCATCGCGACGAGACCGGCGGCTCGTTTATTTGCACGGCGACGCGTATCGGCCGTGGTTTCGTCGACGCGAGAGCAAAAGTTCTTTTGGAAAGGATGGAACGAGTCCGAAGGGG
The DNA here is from genome assembly GCA_948146005.1 of Nomada fucata. Lineage (NCBI taxonomy): Eukaryota > Metazoa > Arthropoda > Insecta > Hymenoptera > Apidae > Nomada > Nomada fucata. The sequence goes on from OX411275.1 coordinate 16,711,338, forward strand.
TGGCAGGGATACTTGGGGATAAACGGAGTTGCGCTTTCGCGTTCCGTTTTCGATGTTTGGGGGTACTCTTTCGGGGCTGGGCGTTTTTATCGGGGATTTTGGTCTTTCGAATACAGCGACGAGCTTGATCGGCGGTGCTGTTTCCTTCATTTGCTCGAGACGACGTGACTCGTTGCTGCGTTTTATACGACAATTCGTTTGGCGAACGGTGGGAGAATTTGTATTCGCTGCTATTGTTGAACTTATCTCGCAGCTTCGTTCGAAAATGTGCTTTTTGGTCGGCCCCTTTCATACCTAATGGGCAAAGCTCTGACGCGGGGTTGTTAAAAAGGTCTGTTAAATCAACAGTAAACAGTAAACATGTAATTTTGATTTGCTGCAAACAGGAAGGTGTCGTTAGTTTTATATCGATGATCGTTGAACGTTGCAAACTTCGTTCGGAGTTATTGAATCGATTTCTTTGTAGCGCAAACGGTACGTTCAGTTGTGGAAATATTGATGCGAACGCTAATGTGTTTCGCGTACGATTGCGTTCGAATATTCACGTTTCCAAAAATGATATACGAACTGTACGTGCGTATATTTAAATTCCAATTACAATTTGTGATTACAATTTCTTCCGTTCGGCCCTGTCGTTCCATGCGATATGCAGACAAATTTGTTACATACACCGGTATATTTGTAGATTAAACATACATATTCAACGTGCGTAGAAATATGTACAATTTCATTCATTCGTTGACGCAATTCCGTTCCTTCCATGTCATTTATTATCCACGTGGATTCCGCTGTCTAAACAGTGCATCGGAATTTCGTCGAAATTTTTTCTGGTCCACCGAAAATCATTTTTCGATCCACCATTGTAATTTGAAGAAGGTCGCCGGAGTTATGAAAACATTACAGACCACTATTCGGGACGTTCATTTTCGAGCGTGACACGTCCCTAAGGGTAACATTAAAATAACTCACGACATTCCCGTCCGATGACGAAACGACCCGTGCTATTGCAGGTGAGTAAGGATCATCGGTATCCGTTATCAAAACCTGTCCTTCGTCGAAACGTAATTTTTTGTTGTTGTCGAAGATCAATCATTCGCTGGTCTTCTGATTTTTAGGTTTCGCTGACCTTGCTGCGAACAATTGACGGATTGTGTCTCGTTAACCTTGATTCTTTCAACAGCACAACAAAATTAGGGCCTATGACAGTGTTCAATTGCCGCCTCGGCACCCTGGGCGAGTGTTCGAAGGATTAAGGAATAGATGCATTAGGTTGATACCGCTTCTTTGATAAATATTCTTCATTATTGAAAACTGTTGCTTCCGGGAATAGTTTAGGAATCGCGGTACCAGATAGACGGACTATTTAACGCAGTTTTCCATTTGCTTTCCGTCATTAATTGTTTTAAACACCTTGCACTAAATTATCAATTGCCTAGTTTTCCTGATTCGCCAGAATAATTGTAACAAGTGACAATTGCGCAATCAAATTTACAGTTTCGACCTCGTTGGAAGTGTACGAAATTTATGGCGTGCTCTCTTACGCGTGTAGACTAAAGTTCGTCATGCTTAGAACGATCCCATTTTCATTTCCGAAATTGTCATACGTCGCCGTCGATACCACGAAGAAATTTGTAAACTGTTCTTTGCACAAATCGTCGGGACGTACGTCAGTAACAGCGAGCCGGCATCAAGCGGCCCGAAAATTGCGATCCGCTCAAATCAATTCGTCGCACCTGTGTACTCATCGCTTCTCGCGTTTTCGTACGTCTCGCTGAATAAGAGCCCGCCGCGTCGAGCCGCGGCATGTGCGAATTTTTCCCCAAATCTAATGTACACGGTTCAATATCTCCCGTCGTTTATTGACTGTTCTCTTCAATCGAATTACTCGTCGCCCGTTCGAAACGCCAATTTCACGTTCATTCTCGGATACACGTCGCCGCCGCGGCGAGCTCCGTTATTTTCCGCCGCGCTGCCGGCAAAGAATCGCGTTACTTCCGGCGACGACCCAACAATGACCCAACGTCCCCGTACGCTATCGTCGAACGCGATCTAATCGATCTAATCGATCCAACGGCGCCGCGAGACAGCGAGTCGCCCTCGAGACAGAGTCAGGAACTTACCGGCAACTTCTCGCTCGCGACAAATTCAACGTTCACGCCGCTTTCGTATCAGCCGTACGGACAGCCCGAAAGTTCGAGCGCGTCTCCCGTATCGGCGATCGAATTAGCGGATGTCGGAGGGTGGACGAGGCGGTCGTGACTTTTGAACTCTCGGCCGAGGAGAAAAATTGCGCGAGAGCAGGGAATCTCGTTACAGCCCGAGAGTACTTAGTTCGCCGTGTCAAAGGCGCGACAGGGTGATACAGGCGGCGCAGAAGCGAAACGAAGGGAAAGAGAGGCGTTCGAAGGGTGCGGAGATAGGTAGGAGGCTTGCCGCCCGACGACGGGGGTGGGTTTCGTTAGGTCGGGCGCAGTTTTGATGATAACGAGCGGATTTGCAATCACGACTACATTGTGCAGGATCCTGCTGTTAGCTAACTTGAAGAGGGATGAAACTCAGGCGGGTTGAGATCACAGAGCAGGAAGCTGAGAGCTCAAGGTAGACGGAGAATGAGAGATACGCTGCCGGGGAAGATCGTTCTACTGTCGCGCGTATATATGTATATATGTGTGTGTATGTATATATATATATATATATATATATATATATGTATCTACACCTCTCCGTTCTTCTCGCCACGGTTGCACGGAATAGTGGAAAGTGGAAATCCTGAAATTACAGGACTACACCGTAGACGTTGCCGCCGCCCTGTATATACCCTCGTGCATAAATATCTCTCGAAATTTCCGGCTCCAAGGTAATTCCATGAATCTGCGCAGACGCGCCGCTTCTTTGCTCCGGGCTGACGAAGGTTAACGATATGGCTGGATAATAAACCCGCCGAGGTATACGGAAGATGTTCTTTTTATTGAATATTGTATTTGTGAAATGTGCTCGCGGTTTGTTCTTTGTGTGGACAAGTGGTTGCGATATTGTTACCGGGTTGTGCAACGAGCATGCACCGTGCAGATCTTTGCGAACGTAGAAGTTTTGTGTTCGGTACGTTTGTTTGTTTTTCTTGTTATCAGTTGTAAACGATTGCACGCGTGGACCGGCCTGATTCGTCGATTCGACGGTGTTCGGAACGATTGAGAGTAAACGGTTGCGTCGACGAAGAGACAAACATGAATTGGAACATGTCGCGATATATTTAATTTCAGTAGGTGTTTAAAATCTGTGGTTTGGTGGAACAAGTTTTGCCACTACCAAATCTACCTTTGATTATAATTGATATATTATAATTAAATCAATGGCGATGCCGTTTCTAACGAATTAATAGACAACAAGGTTTAATAAAGAATTATATTGCTTCACATCTTTGCATAAACTTTTGTTCCTCGAATACACAGCTGGCAGCTTCCTGCGTGCTTCGAGGTCCGACAACGAACGATAGCGCAAGCAGAAAATGATGAATGTTCACATATTAATTGCAAGATATCGGGGTAATTATTTCGCGCTGTTAACCGCAAAGATCGATCGATCGCTTTAAATAGAAGATCATTCCGGGAACATTCAGCGTGGAATGTGTTGATTTAACGAAAGCCTCGATTTTTTTGCGAAACATCCCTCGCAATCAACAGTGGATTGGCTGGTATCGGCATTTTCCTTAACGCCGTGCGTTTCGTGCACGGCCACGCGAAGGAAAGGCGGTTGCCGGGTCGTTCGATTTTGACAAGAGCTTGCGTGTTTGAACAGCAGGCGGTTAGCCGCGAATGACATGTCAGGCTGCTTTCTCGAATTTGTATTCTTTTATGGAGTATCGAGGGTTGCACGACAATGGATCGTTTCTCCTATGAACGTTTCACGATGGCTGCCCTCGAATGAGAACAGGTCCCTGGGCCACATTTATAATGATAATGCCGTGTGGAGGCCGGAAAATTTTGGTGAAAATGTTTGGAGTGAAACCGCGAGCCTCGAACCACCTCGAGCGTGTTAAATGCTCGGGTGTGAAAGGAGACGAAATGCAAAAGAGGGTAGACGCCTTTTCTGACTCGATTTACATATTTCCATTTCCCACGATTTCGACTTCCTTCTTTCTTCTACCTTTGTCCTGTCACAGTGCTGATTGCATATGACGCGTGAAAAGCAAAGCAACGTTTGGCGATGCACTATTTCGTGTAAATGTCAAGGACGAGGAAATTAATCTCTCGCAGTCCGATGGGTACAAGCGAATGCGATGAGAATGACATTTAGCGCAAAGTGTTTCAAACGGGAGTTAAATGTGTAGGAAAATGAAAGATCTATCTCTCATATTAAATATCTCGATTATTTCAATGCATCCAATATCGTTCCAGAAATTTCTAAGCGAACGTTACGTTCTTCCAGTATTAATCATAATACTTGTCTAATATCGGCGCGTCAGAATTGCACGGGGATTTAAAAAACCATTAGCCACCCGTCTCTGTGAAAATATCCGCTTTCTTCGCAATTCCGGCGGAACAAGGAAGCAAACCAGAAGTCAATCCCTCGCCGTTACGAAAATTCAATACCGTAAACGAAACAAAAACCACCCCGAAGACACACCCCAGCTCGGCCAAAACAGACGCGGTGCAAACCCCACCCATTCCCTACCCCAGCAACTAAAGCTTCACCCCAAGCACAGAGACAGCAAGGGCAAACAAGACACCTTCGGCATTCCACTCGCATAAAAATTCAGCGTGCGTGGCCATCGATGTGTGCGCGGTCCCCAAAGGGGAAGGGGACATCGATCGCGAGAAGGATTCTCGATGGTATCGATTAATGTGGCAGAAGAGAGCCGCCGGCTCGGTTGTGTCCCCTTTGATAGGATCGGTACCATCGGAACCCCGTGGTTCCTTTTTCGAGGATCCTCCGCGTGTCCTCGCGAGGCAGAACCTTTGTCCACTGTCGTCTCTACCGGTAGAATAATTCCACCGCCATTTTTCTCGCTTTATGCCGGGTAAGCGTTACTAATGGGCCCGTTCCCTGTCGATCGCGGGAACCCTGGGCCCCCGTTGGTCGTGCCTGCACGCGTAAACCTCGCCGGGCACCCACACAAACGCGACGCACCGGCTGCACGCGCGCGTTTCGTTGGCCTGCGAACACGCGCCTACGATGATCTTAATAAATGGGCCTTGCCGTGCCGCGTTGGGAACGCGCAGCGAACCGCGTTTGCCTCGATAAAATGTTAAGTTAGTCGTGGTAATTCGGACACGGTGGCGACAAACGGAAAGAGCAAGGCTTTCCTCTTCCCAGAGGTCTATCTGTCGGTGGACGACCGTTCCTAGTGTCGATGGACACCCAGGACCTTTGCTTTTCCCTCTTTTGTCGTGTTCCTCGAGCGGTATTGAAAGCGCTTTTGTTTACCTTTTTTTTTTTAACGCACATTGTTTAACAACGCTAACGAGTCGGTCCACGGATAATGGGCGTCCTGTGAATACGAGAAATAGAATAGCCATTTAGGCATACATTCGTGCGGTTTCGCAGCAGGCGGTTCGCCCTCGTTCGTCTGCCCTGAATCCAGGCTCGTATTCGTGGAAATCTTTATCATTCCGTCGCGGCCCCGAAGTCACGTAGAAAAGTGAAATAACGGACGAGCGCCGGTTTTTCTCAGGGTGTCGCCGGCTACCAGGATGAAAGCCAGAATGGATCGAGTAGTCTACAGCTTCACCACTAATCGTGATGAAGTGACATTTGGAAAAGAAAGTTCTCATTGATCGAAAGCCGTGTAAGAACGAGAGTCCCGGGTTTCGTTACCCTTTTGATAATCGTATTGTATCCGAGACTACTTTTTTCTCTCTCTCAGAAATGAATCGACAGAATGGAGCGATGTTTCTACATACTTAACCGTAGACGCGCCAATTAAAAAAAGTCCAAAGCAATTCCATTCGGTTGTTACAAAAGTTCGCCTTCTTACCAGATATCCACTGCAAACAATTTCACGGACAGTACAATATTTTTAAACCATGCGTAACAGGTTCTCTTTCATAAATCTCCTTGATCCGTCCGGAAGCGTCGCGATAACGTGTCTCAACATATTTTTGTCATGTTCCTGCAAAATATTCATCGACATGATTCTTATCTCACCCAAAGAGTAATTTACGCCGCTACAATAATCCGCCTATGCGGACAAATTTTCCCCGCCGCACGATTACCCATCCCCGTTCACCCTTAGCGTTATTCGACAATCTCGCACGCAGTTATCTTCCTCACCGATTTTCTCCCTCGTCGAGACACTTATTCAACGTTTCCCGTGTACGCGAACGGCGCACTCGAATCGACACTCTCATTCATGAACCGCCGCGGTTGCAGATCGAAACCGGAGACGCCGTCTCCGATTCTCGTCGATCCGTTTCTTCCACCGCCGGGCGCATAATTCAAGAAACACTGGATTTCACGGATGGGTGCACACGCGCGCGCATAGTTGGGGTGGCAATAAAAGGGCGATGGATAGGACCGAAAACTCGTTTGACGGTTTTCCTCGGTCCCGAAACGAAAAGAAAAAAAAAAAAATTCATATTCATCTTCGGCGTGGGCGTATACGGGTCGCCTGACTAGGGCCCCCGCGTGTGTGTGTGTACGCTCAAGGGCCGGTGCGACGTGCCTACGTGGATGTACGTATACGAGGACACAGGCAAGCGGGTCTCTCCCGACGGAAAGAGACACCAATTGAAGAGGGATAGCAGTGATAAAAGGCGTTAGTCCATTCCCGGATGATTTATGTGTCGGCGCAGCAGAAATACAAACAGGTGCTCGAACCCCCTTGAAAACCCAAACTCATCGAAAATAAAAAGGAAACGGCGGAATATAAAATATGTATCCACGCGTAAATATCGCTGGAGGGGAAGCGCGGGGGAGGAGGAGGCGGAGGAGGTGGAGGAGGGTGTCGTCTTCGCCCGGGGGGTGAGGCGTAACTAAATGGTCAACCGGGTCTCGCTTTTTGACCTTGCTCCGTGAGACTGAATCCCTTGGGATCGCGGTGGTTCGATTTGCCCCGTGATCGGGACAAATCTCGAGAACTTTTGGAGTAAATCGTCTTAGGAAACGATGATGCCATAGATGGTAATCTAATGACAGCTAAGCGAGGCGGCTAATCAAGCGAGGGTGTTTGACGTGTGGATTCGTACAAATTCGGTTCGAGTTGTTGAAAGCTGCCAGTGCACAGCTGCTGTCGAGGCGTGTTTCGGTGAAATCAGAGGTTCGAAGAACTCTGTCAGTTAAGCGTCTCCGATTTTCTATCGGTAAACTGGTATCAGTAAACAGTAACTTAAGGCGTAGTCTGCAGATGTGTGAATTAAAGTAGAGATATGCTGTGCGATTGTCACCGAAATGATGAGCGGGACTATACGTATAATTTTGTTCTGTATTTAACCGATCTGATTGATATTTATGTCATTTTTCATTCGTTCGTATTTTTCTTTTCAACACCAGGTTTACGGAGAAGCTTGAGCAGTTACTTTTACCGACTGCCCTCGGATTAACGATTGCCAATAAAAACATGCGGTTTCCTTGAAAACTTTGATTGGCTTCATTTGGAAATGAAATGTAATTCATTTAATCGTGCAATATTAATGGACATTCGTCGAACTTTTGTTTTCGAAATCCGACAACAGTCAAATTGACGGGGTCAACTGTATTTCAGGTACGCGACTTCAGTTGTGAACGTTCTTAACTTTTTATGCAAGGTCGAAAAGAGGATAAAGTAAATATCGATGGGACGATGAATAATCTTTCGGGCAAACGCTTTATTATGTGAGTAATCATTCGCTTGTCATATGCGAGTGTCGATGCGTGGAGAATTCGAAGGGATTGTCGATTAAGTGTGTTCTCGAAAGTAAGTAGGTAGGCAGTAAGTACTATTTCGGAGCATGATGAGAAAAGCTCGAGCTTAAACAGCGTTCACGCATATTCCGCAAAAGTTTCCCGTTTCCAGCGCTATCAAGGAAGATGAATCGAGATCGACGCGGCAAGAACGCGAGGGATATAAAAGAAATTACAGTCATTCGTCGAATACGCGGGCGCGCTAAACAAATCGAATACCCTGCAGCTATCGGGGAGGGAATGAGATCGCGAACTCCACGGAAGTAGAATAAAAAGGAAACGAACGTACCACGGAAAAAAAAAAACCCCCCGTTATTACACGTATCCAAGTAAAGCAGGAACGAATCAGAGCGTCGTATCGGAACGATCAGGACTCGAGGGGGATGAACGCGGCGTGCAGAGGCGCGCGCGAGCAGACGCGAGAGGAGCCCGAAGACGACGACAAAAGGAGCGGAAAAGAAATAGAAAGTGGGGACGCGGTTGTCGAGGAAAAGTTCGAGGGAGCGGCGACGCGCCGCGTGTAACACGCTACCCGCAGAAATTCCGACCGAGTGTGATTCGCCTCGAGAAGTACCTGCGGTCCCCACTCCTGGGACCGCGAAACTTTACGACACCGCGGGGGTCCCCCTCGTTCGTTCCGCTGCCTCGAATATGGGCGTGTCCCGATGGGCGGAGCGTTCTCCTCGTTTTAGGGGTCTTCGTCCTGAAAAGCATCGTTTCTGTGCCACCTAGCGCCGGGACAGACCCGAGTCGGGTCGAGTCACAGAACACGATTCCCCTCCACTGCCGCCTCGCTTCGGGTACACAGGTACCCGGGCTCGTGTACGTGCACGCCGCCGCACGAGCTCGTGGTGTGGAAGCTGTGCAAAGAAACGGGCGGCCGTGTTCGTGAGGGAATCGAGGCAACGATCGCGGCGCGTGGAAGGGGCAGAATCGAGAATGCCAGTCTTCCCCGGGCCACGGATCTAGACAGGGTGCCCTTCTGTGTTCCTTTTCGACTTTCCGCTCTATCGACGATATTTCTTTTTCTCTTTTCGCGGATTGTTCGATTCCCGCACGATTCGACCCCGGAGACTTGCGAGGGAGAACGATAGAGACAGAGAGAGAGAGAGAGAGAGAGAGAGAGAGAGAGAGAGATAGAGAGGGAGGGTGAGTTCGAGGGGGAAACGCGAGTTTTAGTTGCTCCTTCTTTTGTTCGCGCGGTGTGTTGTGGAAAAGGACTTTTGCGCGGACCCATATCTTGACATGCTTCTGCAACACGTGTAGCTGTCGAGGGACCTTCCTTCTCGGTCCAAGATTATGGGACTGGAGTTGGGCTGTTCGTGAATTGGAAGTTTTTTTTGCTGTTTGGAACGAGGAACAATGAAGGTGAGTTCGTATTTCGTGCTTTGCCGAGATTTTCATATTCGGGGACGATAGGATGGGGGAGGCAATTAGCCGGCGGTTTTGAGCTGCACGGTTCAAGCGTGATCGAGATGTGCGCGCGATTGTTTTGAACGTTCGCTGCGACGCGGAATGTGGATGTTGGATAGAGATACGGCGTTTCGGTTGGTTTGTTCGTGAATTTATACAATTAGGGAATCGAAGGTGAAACGTCCGCCGTAGAAGTACAACTCTGTATGCAGATACCAGCAAACGTGTATTTAAAAGTATACTCGCGATGCATTTCGCGGCGGAATGACCGAAAAGTCTTCAAATTGTATGCGTGTTTGTAAACTTTAAATAAGACAACGTAGACGACAAAGTTTAACTCGAATCGCAGGATCATGCTCGATTGCTAAATTCATGCCAACCTCATCTAACTTTATGCACAGCGCGTCCAGTGACGAGCTGTTGTACATACGTTCGGCTAGATTAAATGAAACGCTGGAAATGAATTGCAATCGTAACGTCCGAGCGTGAATCGCGAGCCATCGGATAATTACCAGGCATTTCGATCATTCCCCCAAGGAGAGCACCCCTTCGACCCAAACGAAAACCACTTCCAAACACTCCAAATTGGAGGAGACTTTACGCTGTCAACGCGACACGCCATTACTTGCGACTATCGAAAGGCGAGCCATAAAATATCCCACATTTTGTCCAAAAGGGGGCTGGAATTAATACAGTACAACCGCGGGCATCGTTCGAAACGCTGAAACCTTCTAAATCCTCTCGTCCCTAATCTTCTCCCCGGATTGTCTCGTAATTGTGCGCTGATCGCGCTCATAAAATAATATAACCGGCGTTCAACCGTTTCGTTTCCCAAAACCTGCCGTCTCGACCAATGGCACATTTCACCGGGCACGACGCCTGAATCGTCGCCATCGCGGCACACGATGTTCCATCGCTTCTTCGCGAACAAAGAAGGTAAACTGTCCCGAGGACGAACCGGCGGTCGCGACGATTTCGTAATCTCGCGAAAAATCGTTCGCGTTCGCCGATCGAAACGGGAAATGCCGATGAATCGAGCGGACGGCGCTCGCTCTCGCGCTGTTGAACGTTGATCCGCGATGCCAAGTGACGAATCGGATGTGTGCGAACGTGTTCGATGTCCGGTAGTCGGCGGCGGGGCCCGTTTGACCCCCTTCAACCCGTGCATTTCTCACTTTGTCAGCTCATCTCCGTCGCCCCGAACTGCTGACGAATAAAAAATGACACCTATTATTCTTCTTAACCGCGGGGCTGATTGCATTCTTCGAGGTTCACGTCCGCCTACGAACGGGGGCCGATTGGAAAAATTCCGTCTGCCCCTTCGACGAAGATTTCATCGCAAACGATCGACTGATAAATTTGTGGGGGCGCTTCGAAACGGCAGTCGCGAGGAGAATAGATGAGAGAATTTACGCGATGTTTAACTAACCCCCGACGATACACCAGATCGCGTAGAGGTGCAACTGTCCAGACGAAAGTTCTTCGGATAATGACGGATGATGGATTCAAATATGACACGGCGGTACAGAGAAAGAACTTTATAGAAAGGGACGTTTAATTTTGGCTGCATTTCAAATTATTACTTTCTCTGATTTCCTTGGTATTTTTAGCAGCGGTCGTAAGGACAGTTACGTTTGTCCGCGTGATGCAATTGAGTGGCAAGAAAGTTCAATTACATTGATTTTGGTAAGCTCCGAGCCGCCGCGTCGTCTCGGGTTCAAGAGTTTAAAATGCTCCTAAATATCAAGTATTTAAAGAACAATAGAGTGTACTAGATTCATGTGCTAGAAGAAGAGTATAGGAACATTTTGAGATCGCTCTATCGAATTCGTCGATCGCCTACGAGCACTCGTGGAAAAATTGCATACCGTTATTTAGTACTATTCCACAAGCTGATAAATATTTGTGCTCGCCGGCTCGTTTTTAATATTTCGCTAATTTTTTCACCAGAAACATGACCCTTATTATTAACATCTTCTAATTAACAAAATAGTTGCGGCTTTTACCAGTTTCTCTGAGTTCAGCTACTTCGTTCATACGCTTTACGTTAAAATCGTTCAATCGATCCTTCCATCAATACACTAGGCGACGAACAGGGAATTAATTTTACGAAACTCTCGAACGAAACCTCTAACGCAGTAGCCAACAATTGGGTACATAAATATAACGAGACTTACAGCTGTATCGCAGACGACAATAAAAGGAGGGACGTCGTTAACCTCTCGTGCGAACTTATTTCGCCGAGGAACATTGTTTTTTGAACCAATGGGCGCGCGGGAGGCGCTATTTAGAAGAAACGCTTCCTCCTGTTTTTTTTTTTCTCTCACCTGGAATCGTTCTCGCAGGGCAACCGAGGGAATGATACCGACCCGTTGTAAATTACCCCTTGGATTTTCCTGAAGTCTGTTTTCTGTGGGTCGTAAAACGGAGGCGCCATTGTAAAATCCCACGGTCCTCGAAATACATACCTCCGCGTTCCTCAGTTTCACGCGGAGATTTCCCCTTGCGCAAGTGTCAGGTAATTAGGGAAGATCTTGGCCGCCGTTCGCACCGTACAACCTTTTTCAAAATAGAAACGAGAAAAGAAAAAAACGAAGTTTACGATTTCACGCGTTCGGGCAATTTTTATTACCGCGTCGAATAATTACCGGGGTTGAACGCGACGCGTGAATATTGTTTCGTTTCGAACAATGGAGTCGAACGGGGTGCAATTATGTAACGCGACATTCGATGGCAGAATTACGCAATGTGCAACGCGTATCGCGTGATAATAGTGTTCATATGATTAAGCGCGGCCAAGACCTGATAGCTGCGGCTGACAATGAGTGTCGTGTCGCTAGTGGTTGCAGGCGATTGTCTAGCAATTCGCCGTTCCCGTATTTACTCGGAACATTTTCGTACGAATTCGGACGGTGCGATGCATGTAATCGAACGCGAGACGGAAGGGAATGTGGGTGACAATGCACGCGCAACGTGCGGAATAAATGACGCTCGCCTTATCTTAAAGCACATATTTAATTCCAATATTGTCCCTACGTGCAGCGCAATCGGTCAACGTGTACGATATACGTGTACGCATAATGGACCGTAATGCTTCTCTGAAAGGAGGCGAGAAAATGGGGTGCGACGAGGGATAGTAAAAACACAAATGAAGGAAAAATGAGTATAAAATAAATAGGAGTGAGATTAGGATAAATGAATGACCGGAAATAATAAACCAGAGAATAGGAATAAGAACTGGCAACGGATTAACGTCAAGTGTTAATTGTTAAATGAAAAATATGTAAACGAACACCAGATAAATGTGCAAGGTGGGAAAAGGCAGTTTGTAGCTGATGAGCAAGAAATTACAAGTGAATAATAATAATATAATACTTCTCTGTACACTCTGTACAAGTATTTGATGCAAGTGGCGAATAGAAATTGAAAGCAAAGGATTAGTGGCGTGAAACATAATTTCGAGTGAACAAATATTTATCCATTGCAAACGAATGAGACGAATGAAACGAATGAAATCAATGAAATCAATGACGACGGTTTCCAAACGGTTTCCCGACCCCCTTCAATTTCTAACCGGACAGCGAACTAAAATACTACGAAAATATATTTAGGGCCGTTTGTCCAGGGGCGCGGGTTTAATGTAAGAACAATAAACGCGTGGAACGAACATCGAGCCGACTTCTGTTTAATATTTGTCCCGCACGCTGTACTGGATCTTCCGGTTATCCCGGCGGAATAATCGCGAAGGAATGCTCGAAGTTGTACGAAGCGCGACACAGTGTATTAATCGACGGTGTTACGTCGAAGAGAAACGTGGCTCGCTTTCCGAGGTAAGATCGAAATGCCAGAAGGTATAAATCACAGGTGGGAAGTTCAACTTTGCCTTCGGCAGATCATAAATCAATGACCGTCCAGTTAAACGTGAAATGATTACTGGCCGACGGTAGAAGGAGCAGCAAGGGGAGAAAGGACAGAAAGAGGAAGACGGGACGAAAGATGAGGCCCCGTAGCGTTTTCAAAACTGGCTGTCGTCAATGTTGTCTTCCTCGAGGTGTCAGTTGTTTTCGGCCCTTTTCCCTCGTCGATTCTTCACCCCGTGAAGGCTGTTCCCTTCGTTCTTTCGTTCTTTCGCGAATAGGTACGTAGAAGTTGTCTTCGGTAAGCCTCGCGTAGAATAGAGGGCAGATAGGTTAATGACACTTCAGTCTCCTTCAATTGTCAACTAACTTTATCAATATAAACCGTCGACGGGCGACAATTCTCTCACAAATGACGAATCTCGCACGATTCTCACAATACCCTCGGTATTCACGACTCGATACTCTCGACTGTCCAAACTATTCTGCTCTATTCTCGATCAGCTCTCCTCTAACTCTCCCTTAACTCTGCCACGCGGACGCATCATCCACTCCATATATTCTTTCGATCTTAGTTTCTGCCTCCTTCTATTCCTCATTTACTCTCGCTCGTTCAGGATACGCGCTGCAGACATTCCTTGGCGACAGTCGGTCGCGTCCACCCGAATCCTTGGGCCGCTGTACCCCCCCGTACACACGATCTTCTCAGGTACTCAGCTCCGAATACGCGTCTTTCGCACCTCGGAGTCGTTCTAAACAGTCGCGCACTATTTCCAATCCCACAGGTGTGTGTACATAAATTCGCGTGTCCGCACTCCGGAACGTAGCTCGACACTGTTGGATCCTAGATTTCCTGCCTCGGATGGCGAAATTTCAAATCGATAGAGTCCGCAGATGTTCGTTTTATCAAACGTTTGCATGGTCGGAGGAGTGTTTCGCTTATTACAGCCACGGTAAACTATATTCTTTCTTCTACGTAAGGTGCGTACGCATGCGATATTGCACAGGTGAATGATGATCCGTTGGGTATAAACAGGGGATGCGATGTAACTGTCAACGCATGGATTCTGATCGAAACAAATTATCACGCGAATGCAGATGCCAGCATCATCGAATGCTTAAATAATAAAAGGAGAGACATTTGATACATCCGCGTAAAGAAGCCTTTCGAAAATTTGTCGCCGCGGCAGCACAAGCTGTTATCGAGCACTTCGGGCCCGTCGACTACCCCTTCTATTGCCAACGTTCCCTGCAATTAAATTCGCAACGGGCCAGCTTTTGCGTATCGAGACGTGGGAAAATAGGCGGGCACGAGTACACGCAATAAATCGTGGAACATAATGTAATTAACTCATTGATTGCACGCTGGGACGAACAATAACCTTTGTGCATTACTCGTGTACCAATTAATATTATCAGGGTGAGCCTCCAGTGTCGCGTGATACCTGTGTGTATGCGCGCACGTGTGCTCGTACAGGTGTGCGGGCGAGCACGTGTGCCGGGGCAGCGATAAGAAAAAAATTGCATACAGATCAGATACGCGTTATCTCCGCGTTTATCTCTACGCACTCACAATGACTTTCTCTTCCCTTCGTTGTCTTCCTCCCCCTCTGTTCCCTTCCCCCTGGAGACGATCCGGCCGTAAGAAGGCAGAAGAAAAAAAGCGAATCAGCCGCATCGTGTCGTTCGATTGTCAATTAATCGTGCTCGAAGCCCTAGTACAGGTTTGTTTCGAACGGTCCTTGACTAATGAACGACGACATGTAAGACGGTGAATGCATTTTAATCGATGATCGAGCTTCGGATTTGTGGCAGGGCGCGCTAGTTTCGTTCGCGACGCCGTCGGTTGGGCTTAGTTTCAAAATGTTGGAATCGAAGGTGAAACTGCTTGTCGGACAAAAATGGTATCACCGATGACAATGGAATAGTTTATTCAGCGGTTTGGTCGGGGTGATTTATTGGTAGGCGTTCTTAATGTACGTTCGCGCAACGACACCAATTAGTCCTCGAGTTAATAAATTATTAGTAGATACCCCGCGTGAATTGTGCAGCGAGCCACTTCTAGTAGATATAGGATGCTATTCTAATTCTCCAATTTAAAACGGCCCGTGGAAACGAACTATGTTCAGCGAAATAAATATCTTAAGCTTACGGTCCCGTTGGATGTTTCGCCGTCATTCCGTTCTTTAGGATTATTAACAAATCCTTTGGATTTAATAGCCCGATCGCTGAGTCCAGTCATAAATCTTTTCGAACATTATACCAATGTAAATTAATATATCGTCCGTAGTAAATTTCGCGGACGACACGCGGAGCTTTTGCACGGCTGGGTTTTAAAGGGGACCTCTTTTCGGTTTATAGTTGCTGATGAGCAGATACCTCGATCACTCTCACGAACGAGTCTAATTAATTGAACGAGAGGCCCAGGTCGGTCCTCGTGCATTCAATCAATTAGCTCCTTGAACATGGCTCATTCGTAGGTCCGCATGAGATTTCGTTTTCCGTTGGGTACACTCACAGAATCCATTGTATCGTGGATCGCCACGAAAGCCCACTTCACTTTTCTGTCGTTCGTATTACTTTTAACGGGACTGCAGCTACATTTCTGTAAGAGTTTTCTAAAATAATTACACCATTCGAAATATAATATCGTATTAGAACGTTCCATGCGTTACGCCACTCCCAACAATTACGTTACATAAAAGAGCGATGCTACGTCTCTTGCATGATTAATCCTCGTACTGAAATTTCAGCCAATCTGACTTCAAACCACTACAAGAGTACTCCTTTCTCGTTTCTAATTGTACCTCGAATTATACCGTTCGAACTATAATATCGTATTCGTGTGAACAAATTCGTTGCCTCAGAATCGTCGTCGTTTCGTGGTTCGCGTCTTGTGAAACAGACGTCTCCAAAATATTTCAAACACCTAATTGCAAGTTTCGATCGCATTCAACACTTCGACGGTCCGCGCGATGGGTAAGGTGGATAACGTTGACAGATCGCGAACTGTAATTCGACCCCCGAAACGATATTTTCCAAAAATCCGCCACGATCCCAAATACTGAATCTCGCCGACGCGAGATCCTCCCTCGATTCTGGGACACGCAACGAGCAAATCCGCGTCCACCTAAGGGTTGATTCGCGTGCAAGCACGTTGCTGCACGCTGCGCGCGTAGCCATGCGAATCGTGGACGTTGGCCAGGCCGGTCGTCGTGGAACGAAGGATCATGCTCAGAGCGGCGTCATTTATCAGCCGGCGGCTCGTTCATTATTTCACTTTGCCGTGCATTAATTGAGATTTGGAGCCCGCAGCCAGGTTTTCCGTACTTCACACCCGGAAACGACGCTCGCGCTCATACGACGCGCATATGCCCCATGAATCGTTCGAGGTTGCTCGCCGGACAACAAATTCTAACGCTCGTCTTTTTCTAATGAGCGTCGATGCCGTGGCTGGCCATCCCTCGCACCGAATCGAATGCACGACGTAAAACGGTCACTTTAATGCCGTGGCGACTGCGCGATGACACGCCGCAACGACTTGTCGCAGATGCTTGAAAGGTTTATCGGTGGATGCCGCGTTCGCGTTTGTCGCGACATGTTTTAGAGGCGCCTCGGTGCGCTACGCGGCGCAGGAAACGGTCGAATTAAAGCAGAGGTTGTAAATTACTCGCGAAGGTAAGGCACGGTGCAATTGGTACTGTGCGCGCTGGTCGATTGGTATTTTCGATCGGGCTTCGAATACAAGCATTGGCGAATAGCTTTTCCATATCTGCGCCCGCGATTGCGATAATGATCGGGGTTGAAAATAGCGCGAGGATTTCGATTTGCATTGCGGCAACGTACGTCGAAACATATTTGCGAAATAATCGAACGAGAAATATGGGCTACCTTTCGCAATCGATGGTGCTACGCAAGGGTAAGGCGACTAAATGTTATCCGCAACGGCGGTGCTCGATGCTTTCGACGATCGCGGCAGGATATAAACATTACAAACTCTCGTGCACTCCCCTCGATACTTAAT
This sequence comes from Nomada fucata, assembly GCA_948146005.1. Classification (NCBI taxonomy): domain Eukaryota; kingdom Metazoa; phylum Arthropoda; class Insecta; order Hymenoptera; family Apidae; genus Nomada; species Nomada fucata. Next base: position 16,728,510 of record OX411275.1, read on the forward strand.
CCCTTAAACACTGAATTGATACCTCCGTTCTAATTCTCGCAATAAAATCTGTTTCAGACTGAAATTGAAACGGAGACGGAGTGCTCGGACAGCATTCTCTGTTCAAATAATAACAACAATAACAGCGTTACTGCGAACAACAATAACGTGGCCAGTATTAAGAAGTCTGGTAATAATATCAGCAACAGCGAGAACCACGATGGGATGGAAATGGATTGCGGTGGTTGCGGGGAAAGCGTTCGCGAGCGTACCGTCCTCTGTGTAGGGGGTCGTACCTGGCATTCCAGGTGTCTGAAATGTTGCGCCTGTGCGAGACCCCTGCACGATCAGCACTCCTGTTTCCTTCGAGGGATGCGGCTTTACTGCAGGCACGACTACGCCTTGTAAGTACAACTGGTTTCTATTCCAAGGGTCGTTGGACACCACCGTCAACGTTTCGTTACAGTTACCGCTTGCAATTACACGGACGAGAAATCTCTGTTTCCGAAGTTCGATGATTTATAACGCTGTGGACGGGGTGCTTGCATTTTGTTCTACGTTGGTCGTTGCTTTTTATGCGCATTTTGCTGTGCACGAAGTGGGTTATTAAATTGGGAACTGGGAAGTTGGTGACACATTTTGTACGTATAACGTGTATGTATACATATATGGTTTTTTTTTTGTCGTACGGGACAGACCGCGGTGGTAGGCGAAATTAATGTTGCTACAGGTCTCGCAATTTAATTGGACTTCTGCATTGTTTTAGAGGTGGTTCGTGATAACGTGGAAAATTACTAATGGAACATTATGGGTTTTAATTTTTAATATTTGCAATCATTGATATGCAAAACTTGAGAGTTTTCTATAGATAAACTTTTATAGACAATTTACAGTCACTTTCGAAGTTAACCCTTTTTTGTCTCTATCGATATTTATTGAATTTCGGTAATCCAAGATATTATCGGATTATCTACCTGTATACGGAGTTCCTCAACGAAATCACCATTTCCATTTCGCGACATTCATTCCTCTTGTCGTTCCCGTCTCATCTTAATGCAACTTAAATCGTTCGCATTTGCCAATCCTTCTTACTTCGATCCTCATTTTACAAAAGATTCTATCGCGGGCGAAAATGAGCCGATCTTCATAAATTTTTTTCAAAGGGAGGGGTTTGTTTCAAATTTTTGAAACTACGGATATCATTTATTATAACTTTTGCCTATTGCAACGTATTTTTTTTCCTTCAAAATATTTCAAAATGGCGGTTAATGACGTTCGAATAATTTTGCACAAAATTATGTACGTACTGATAAGAAAGAATACAGCGCATCATTCATTTCTAACAAATAATTTAAAGTACATTTAACACAATTACGAAACGTTATTTTAGAATATTTGATCACGAAACGGCTGAACAATAAATGAATAATCATTCCTCAAACGTGTTGATCGTATTTTCGCGAGCATCTGCGCGTCCATCGAAATATAAACATTCTTAATTGCATAATCTACGCCAGCCGAATTAATCCTTTCCTTCCTAGTTAGCAGCTCTCCCGAACGCAATCAATAGCACCTCGTTCATCAAAACCTACCGTTCAATCATTCACTCCCGATCCGTAATCGACCGGGGGCGACAGTTGTCCCGCGATCCAGGAGCAACACAAGGGATTATCGATGGGCCCAATAATATCACGGTCGATCGAAACCAGCGGATACACCCTACTAGTATCTAACCGGTGGGCAAAGCCGAGCTTAAGAGGATGCTTCTTGGCTACTACTCGGGAGCTCTTGGAAAGAACGATCATTTGTTCGACTTACGGGACAGTTCTCGCGGAACACGCTGACACCAGCAGCATCGATATCTCGGACACCCTGTAGAGAAGCTGGTTTCAAAGGACCCCACGATCTCCTCCCTTGGGATAGATTTACAAACGTATCGTAGCCTGGATTACGGATTCGTGACTCGCAAAAATAGCGTCGCTCGGTTTCGATTCTTCTGTGCATGGGAACCAGTTGCTCCTGGTGTCCCCGTAACTAAATTGTAATACCACGTACGGTAGAAACTTTACTCGAACTAACGCGCCACTGGTCGAAGGTTGCGCAAAGTAGGTCCGACGTTCTTTGCACTTGTCGTTCTGTTGCGCGAAATTTCTCTCGTTCGAACAATTTTGTTTCTCAATTCATTTATAATATAATACAGGCTTCGCTGTAGAAGATATCCGGGGAGACTGATGCAATCGTAGTTGGGCTTCCGTGGAATGATTAAATCAATATCGTCTATGCTTCGAGAACCCAATTAGTTCACCTTGCAGTCTGTCATCGCGAAAAGTATCGACGGTTCCAATAGAGAAAGGGAAACGTGAGCGATAAAACAATAACCTCGTGAAACGATGTCCGTCTTTTCTACTCACGTGGCCGTCACGTGGGTGCAAATATTCCTGCAGATGAACAGATATCTGTACGCGCGTATTTGACGCAGGGTCTTGAGAGATTCGCCAGTGGGTGATTAATGTCTTCCGATGTAGTCTCCTTGGTTCTGTCTTCCTCCTGGTCCTCCTCCTCTTCTTCTACTTCTTCTTCTGCTTCTTCTTCTTCTTCTTCGTCTTCTTCTTCTTTGGACCTCACGCGTATAGTCGGCTATTCACGTCACCGGGCATATACGTGTACCGCGCATGCTTACGCGCGAGCTGCGAGTCACGTTATGATGCTGAAGCTGGCTCGATGCCGAGCACGAATAAAAGACAGCCCAACTGACGTTTTCTCGTGGTTACAGGTCCTTCGAAGAAAAGAGAATACCTACGGCGTTTTTTCGACCGATCGAACGGTGCACGATTATTCGCGACAGCTCTTACCAAACGATGGACGCTGCCCGTAACAAGAGCGCTCGAAGGAACAGTATCGGAAGAAAGGGCCAAGCTGGGCCACTCCGCTCGAACGACTCGCAGCGTTCGAGTTGTTTGCATTTGAAAGAATTTCCAATGGTCCCAAAAATATATCCGCCAACGAGAACGGTCCATCTCTGCGTCGATCGATATTGCAAATTTCACGATCATACTCCCCAACCTCGTCCAACTTCTTTCGACGCTCGCGCAGCGCAGGACCAGGCTTCACGAATTTCCTTCAACCTCGCGACCAATTTGCCAATCGATTCTAATGAATAGCTTTGCGCTGGTCAAACCGCCACCGTCAAATGACCTATTTTGTCCCCTTATCCGTAACGTTCACTCTGGATTGCATCGTAACGTCGACAGGAGGTCAATTATAACGTAACACCAACTGGTGACGCTCCACGAACACACAGCATACATACTTTTCACCGAGGAACACGAAATCACGGGCACGCGTGTACGTGGCTGCCAAGTCACGAGTACAGACCGCCAGTGTTCGAACGATCTGAGGAATTCGCCTCGTAAGGCAGCTCGGAACAAGCTGTCTCTCTTTGGTCCACCCGCGTGTGTCGGTGCTTTTCAACCTGGACGGGTGTCTTTTAAATTAATAAATATTCGTCGACGCTATTCTCCGTCCGCCTCCCGATGATCGTTTCCATGTATCGTTTCTGAGGCAAGAATGAAGGAAACAAAAAAAAAGACCTAGAAGGAAAGAAAATGAAACGCGCGGAGAAGGAAAGGAACGAACCAGAAATCGCTCTATTAGCGGTGGCAGCGGCGAAATTCCGGTCCTCTTAATTCAGTGTGGCCGGCGCTCGCGACAGCGAATCGGTCGCCGCTTTAATCACGACCTTATCGTTTCTTCCTTAATGGCACTTAAATGCGAATACGTAAGGCCCCCTACCCCTGAGAAGGGCATCGGATTGAGGACACGATGCCGAAACACGGGGGTAATCTTCGTCTTTGCGGCAGCGATTTCGACGATTTCCTAAACATGCAGCCGGACTGATAATTTTGAATAATTTCGCAGTGGTCCACGGTTTCGATCTTTTTCTTTCCTCTTTTCAAGTTAACAACCATCGGTTGGCGGATCGGGAACCCATCTCGCTTCGACGACTTTAACGATTTATAAGGGCAATGAGACTTGTCACGCGTCGTTCCTTTTAAACGCAGGAAATGCAATCGTACATTGTGCTAATCGTCCGTGGGGCTAAATCTTCTTTCGATCTATATGTGGTCTTTCTCGATAGCACAGACAATCGAACCACCGTCCTCCAATGATCGCGTTCGCATCGAGACCAATAAGAGAATCGTCTACATTAGAAATCCGAAGTCACATTTTGCTCGGCCGGATATAATTAACCGAGCGATTTAAGAAGTAATTCGCGGATGACCGTGAACAGAAATTACCGAGTGTACGCGTTACAACAGCGACACCGATTCCCCGGTAATAAAGGTTCTACCTTGCGCCTTCACCCACGTGCTGATTCATCGCCGTGCAGGTTTCGCACGCGCTGGACTAACGCTGCCAGCGCGAAACAATAATTCACGCGTAAAATACCGTGGCCGGTGTAATTTATCCGGCGGCACGTTTATATCACCGATGATATCGAGGATCGCGATCGTGATCTGGTTATGGTGCGCGAGAATCGTATGCGGTCCAACGTGGGGACCATGAATTCTCTACCGTGCAGAGGTCGGATATCGGCCGACTTAATCCCCCGTTGACTTATAGGGCCCGCCTATGTGGAAGAACAAATGAATAAATTAGGGCGGGGTCGTTTGGTAGCCGATGTACGGCCCTGAAGATTTATAGATACCCAATACCAGTTCCCCTGGTCTGGTTACATGCTGCTTCTGCCCAGCTACCCTTCTCCCTTTCGCCCGATCCAATATAAACGGGGCGAAAGAGGTAAGGGGTGGCGCCACTATTTATGCTAATGACACCTACACCGAGTGTCCGGGGCCCGGGGTCCCGATATCGAGTTAAGGAATCGCGCCACCTTTTTGCCGTTTTGCTAATTTTCTGGGAAAGATAGAGGTGTCCGGCGATGGGTCGCAAAATATCACGGAACGACTCAATCGGGCGTATTGAAAATATTATGCTAAGAGGGTGATTTTTCGGCGGTTCCTCGGGGCGCCTCGTGCGCCGGTGTTTGCTTACTTTATTTGGTGGGAGGACAGGTATCTAAGGGTATGACAAAGTTGGTGATTTTTTGTAGCTCTGTAGCTCTGCTTGTAGGTGGTGCGTTGCGAGATTTCGGCGACAGCGATTCTGTGCGATAAAATATCGCTAATTGATAATTAACGATGGTTGACAGTTTTATTTAGAAAGCAATATTCTTTTTATTTAACACCTTCGACAGGTCGTGTCAGACTCTCGTATAGCGGCGGATGCTTCTCAAGATACGCTGCAACACTGCGATTCAGTGAAAAATATGAGAATTGTTTATAAAATGAATTTTCCACTGCGATTGCAAGAGATGAACGCCGCAGTGAATGTATCGTTGCGTTCGAAAGTTTTTGGGGTTTGAAAGAAAGTATGCAGAGTAAGGTCTCGATGTCTCAACGGGAAACACGTACATGCTTCTAGGCGTGCCCCGTGCACGATCACCATAACCAATAATGCCCCGAAAATATCTTGGATGGGACGGTGACGTAGCAATTCGTGAACAGGCTAATCCTTCCATGGCTTACCATATTTTTCCATACAATAAGCAACCCTTCGGTCGAACTACCATTCTTCTTTTTTACCTACCGCTTATTCATCTTCTCCTGCTCTTCCCTTTCTTCTCGATGAAAATTTTCATTGACCACGCGGCCGCAAGTTATTTCTTTCCTCGATCCAACCCGAATGAACAGAGGTGTAACGGAAATTCTCGCAACCCATTGAAATTTCACCGAAAAAATGCAGAAAAACAGAACGCCCGACAAAGTGAATCCTGCAGGGGAATCGTTTATTTTCGAGATAATCGAGAAAATAGTGCGAAACTTCATTGAACGAAGTCATTACAGATTCAAGGCGCGCAGGTTTGCAAGCAAATCGAAAAAGGAAGAGCTAGTCGAGGATACCTCGGAGCAAAACGAAATTCTTCGCGAATCGTTAATCATTTAGGCCTTTGTCTACCTATCACTGCCTCGACTACCTAAAATCCTATCGTTATACACGATCTCATTAAAATATCGGCATCTTGCTGTCCTTGTAAATAGTAGCTACAAATCTCTCATATCCTTCACCTGGGAGGTAACGGCCGTAACTGTGCCATCCGTTTCCTGGTGTCGGCGGCTCTACACTCAAAGGGCTCCAGTCATTTGTAGAGCGTAGGAAGCCCCGGGACTGAGACGTCGAGATAATCTCGACGTAATCTATCAGTCGAATCGCGATAGTTCGAACGACCCTTAGGTCCCTTGCACATTGGGCCAGAGCGGGTACGTCGTACGCGTGGAGCTAATTACCTGAAATAGGTGAGAACTTTGACAGGTCAGCGGATGGTCCGTAATTGGTTGATACGTCTACGTGACTATTTGTGACTTACAAAATATGCTTGGCGTCTAGAGTTCTTCGTTATCTCAAGTAACCAGTAACCATAGCTTCGAAACAGTATAAAATGGGAAATTATAAAGTTTAATTTTAACAACGGGACGTGTGGAATTTACACCCGACAAGTACTTTTCACAGATATCATACAATATCGATGAATCTTGTCAATAGCTCCCGCAGAACTGTCTCATAGAAACGAACACACGCGTAATCGTGGTCTCGAAAAAAATGAAGGTGGAAGGATTTATTTCTAAAAGTGACTTCAACGAAATCCTTTCACGCTTCTGTTAACAGTTTAATTGGCACCGTTGCGAAATTATTCCGCGTCAGGACTTGCTTCGTTCATTAATGGAAAATATTTCCGTAGAAACTGAACAGTACAGTAGCCGGCAAGGTATCCGCCACTCTCGCAAATCGAGAATTCGTCCGAGCGAAGGGGAAAAAAAGGAGGGACAAGGTTCTATTTCAGTCGGGGCTGCAGATTCATTCAAGACCTCCGTGCACGAGAATCCAATGGTCCTGTCCTCATTAACATACTACTCTGCCACTCGGTGTACCTTCGAGCGTATCAGCTGCGCGATCCACGATTTAAGCTAGAAATCCGCTATGTTCGCGAAATCTGTGAAAAAGAGACCCCCAAAAAACCCGGTGCTGCTTTCACGGTCGAACGAGACCGTCGCGATCGAAATGAGGAAGCCCAAAAAATACTCGAGATTAGATTTCGATTCACCCGTGAAACGGTCTACGTGTATCGCACATTTTTGGTGCCCATTTCTGGCGTGCAGATTTTCCTGCACTCGACACTCGTTCGAATGGTTCGGGTGCACAGAATAACACCATGCTCCGAATGTTTCAGAACCTTTGGCGCAAAGTGCGCGAAGTGCGGCCGTAGCGTCGGTGCCGGGGACTGGGTGAGACGAGCCAGAGAAAGGGTTTATCATTTGGCTTGCTTCGCCTGCGACGCGTGTTCTCGCCAGTTGTCCACCGGCGAGCAATTTGCCCTGCTGGACGCCAGGCTGCTCTGCAAAGCTCACTATCTGGACGTGGTCGAAGGGAACAATACATCGTCCTCGGAGGACTGCGATTCTGAACACGGCGGCAAAGGTAGCAAGACGAAAAGGGTCAGGACAACTTTCACGGAAGAGCAGCTTTCAGTTTTACAAGCGAACTTTCAGTTGGATAGTAATCCCGACGGCCAGGACCTTGAGAGAATAGCTCATGTCACGGGGCTGAGCAAGAGAGTGACCCAAGTCTGGTTTCAAAATTCGAGGGCCAGACAGAAGAAGCACAGTGGAAAGATCAAGTCGCAAAGTGAGTATACACATCTATTTGTTTCTTTTATTATAGACATCTACACGCTTTTCCAAAGTGCAATTCTGTCGTGCGCAGGCAATAGTCTCCACCCGTTGATATACAGAAAAGAACAATAAACAGTGTGCGGTTATAAGTTTCATTGAGGATAATCCATTATTAATAAGTCATCGGTCTACAATGAGACTAGACATGGAAAAGGCTGGTCTCCGTTAAGAACTATTGACAAAAAGCCAACTAATTGGCGTCTTTAAGATAGAGGGTTGAAATTTTTGCCTTTGATTTCGTTGCTCTGTATTAAATACAGTTTACGGATAATACATTTTCCTTGTCACTGATATCGAATTGCGGATAAATGGTGACTTATCGAACGAAAATCATAGTTTTTCTTTCTCAATTACCAGGAAGTTTTATGAGAATGATACTTCCGTAACGTCGTTAGCTATGCTCGAGACAACGGAGATCTTACCTAGTTATTTAATTATTTCTGCGTAATTTTTCGCCCAAAAATATTGCCGTACGAAGGAAAAACAAAACGATACAAATTTTGTCCAGTGCACCACTCACCACCGATGCAACACCATCCAGGCGATCTGTACACTTCCGGGGTAAATATGGTTGGTGTCTATTTGGGCGGATACCAAGGCGGTAGCGCGGGGAGCGAGAGTCCTGGCAGTCCACTGACACCCCTCACACCTTTAACACCTTTAACCCCAACGACGCCCAACCATCTTCAAGCTCAGTTTTGTCATCAAGCGGGATAACTTTGTGAAAGAACTGTTCGCGCGACCGGTGATTACTTTCGGGTTTCAGCTTCGGTTCCGTCTCAGTCATTTCGAGAGTTTTTCTCGTTTTCAGTGAAATAACATTTCTCACTGGAATTCTGAACACGTGAAACTCGCTGCGACGACGGCGGAACCAAAAAATTAGCGAAGTTCCAGGATTTCAAATGGGGGCACTTTGATTCGTCTGAGAATTTTCTTCGACTCGTCGATTATTTTTGGATACATTAATTTTTTTATTCTTCTACTAAAGCTACGAAGTAGAAATATTCTATGGGGAGGGATACGATATCTCTTCGGGCGGCCTCTTCTTTAATCCTAGAACAGAAGAGACTAAACTCCGCGGGGATCGTGATATCTTGAACGCGAACGAGATGTTCTCTGATCTTTTGTACATACCAAAAAGGAACTGTTTAAAGAAAAAAACGAGAAGTAAAAGTGATACTATGAATAGGCTAGAATTCCGCAGTGAGAATTCTATAGATTACGAGTAGACGAAACAATGACTATTTATTCCGTTTCGGTTGTAATGATAACTTGTACATTATTATATTTGCACTCGAGCTTTTGTCCGCGCGTAAGTAAGTGTTTTGTCGAATGTAATTTAAACGAAGTGCAATCGTGTACGGACATGAAAGTATAAGGTTCGAAGTGCTCGCAAATTTCATCAATATACAATTGTTGCAAGTCGGTTATCTGAATTGTTTAATAATTCCATGCCCATATTATTACATTCAACAAATATTTCCTTATGTATGCTTCTCTTCCGATTGTCAAACGAGTTTCTGCAAAGAATAAGATGTCAGTAATTTAATTTCTTCTCAAGCAAAATTGAATAGACATTTGCGACAGAATTTTCTTCGACGGTAACATGTATAGATATTATTTAAATCCTCACTATATATATAGATGCCCATGAACTATTTTATTTTTAAGATCGAATTGTACATAGACGTAACGTACACTTAGTTTTTGTATATACGAACCTCAAGTGAAATCGTGCATGAGTATTTGATATTGCCTCCATCCTGTATACTCATTACCGCAATATTGTAAACCGTACTGTTATTAATAAAAATGTCTTTTACTGTTAATACGGTTCATTATTCGAAATCCCAGAAATCCTCTTATTAAATATATTCCTGAACCTTTTATACGATACTTTTCAATTTCTATAAATTATTTATTTCTCCATATTTTATAAATTAAAGATAAATATATTGATCCGCATTCTACTGGATACGAGATATACTTAAGAATGCAAGAAACTAATGATAAAATTATTTTAAAACAAATATACCAAACCAGTATAAGTAAATAGCTACCTGCAGATGTATGGGAAGGGGAATCGACGTAGAAACAGGTAAATATGTGCAACATTTTGTATTGTATATATACTTAGTTTACAATATTTACATCACAGTACATGTATATTAAATAATGATTCTTTTCTGATTACACAATTAATTACCTAAACATTGTAAAAGATACTTTCATTCGGAACATTGCTCTCTGATGTTCCCCCGAGATTCCAAGGACTCGAGTTAACGGGCATCGAGGCCTCGGAAAAGTCTGGGAACACCGAAGGTTTCTGATTTCCCTCGTTCACGATAATCGTATGATCGACCTCATAATTTTTATTAAACGAACAGCCTGATTATATCAGGGAATTTCGTGTATCAATGAAAGCGAGAACGAACAGCATCGTTCAATCGAAGAGAAGGAAAATTATATTTATCGCTTCTTCGCATCTCCTAAGGACATTCGTTTCCCTTTCTTTCGTCGATTTCGAGCGAGACTTCTTAACCCTTTCCAGTCGGGATAGTTGACGAAGATAGAGCAACAGGATTGATGAGTGAAATTAGTTAGCTGACAATTGCGCAACGACAGGTAGGTATTTCATTTATATTACCGAGATGATTCGAGTGAAAGGGAGAGAAGGTGGAATTTCGTTTTGATACGTGAAAAATTGAACTTGTCAAATATTTGAATGTTTAAGTTAAATTACGATTTCCTTAAATTTCAGTACTCGCATTAATCTCGAGATGGTGTAACTTGTTATCAGGTATAAGTTGTCGGTATTTATAGGAGAGTAAAGAAATCGTTATTTTTTTCCTATTTCACACATATTTGGTAGCTGTGTGTGACAAAGAAATAGCGGTTGGCTCCGAGGAATTGAAGGATAATTTATAATTAGTGTTGAGGGGAAAATAATAGTCACATTGTAATAGAATAATTAATTAGATCGGTTGAATAATTCAATGATTCGACTTTATATTACCATGGGAAGAAGCGTGGAAAGGGTTGATTTCGTCAGTGTACCAGGAGAGTGTTGCCATCGATCCGCTATTCATAGTAATTGATCAATTGGCAATAAAAAGATACGAATTCTCACTTCCATATCGGCGCACGCGAATCTGCTCGTGTTTAACATGGAACGTTAAATGTATTCACTTATTTATAATAAGCTTAACACCCAGTGCGAGAGAGCTGTGCTACGGTCCAGTCTTAAAAATTGACTTCCCTACGATTTGCTTGGTAATCTTAATAGGCTAACAACGGTTTGGGCGGATTTCGTTCTAAATCATACAAAACATTCCTTACACGCTTCACCAAACTCGCTCAATCTCGCATGCTATCTATAAGTATCGAAATTTTAATTTCGATTAACCCTTCGAAGTTTTATAAATGCATACATATATATACATACTCCTTTTATCAACCTTTGCGTAAAGAACATAATATATTTCACGTGCTCGTACGAATATAATTCTTGCTAATAATAAATAAGTAAATAAATTAATCATTTTCGCAAATATAAAAATATCGAATACCGTGCGGAACGATCGAGTGAAAAATTTTACATATTCCACTTTCTTCGTCATTTTTAAATATAATGTGTAACGTCTTCTTTTTTTTTTTATTATTCGCGTAAAACATGAATTACAGTCGATTAACCCTTTCACTTTACCAGTATACATTACGCAATACTTTCTCATACCCAAAGGAAAGCACATCGGTACACCAACTTGGATACCTGTTCTCGATCGATTAAAAGGTTTGCTACAATGAAGTATATTTTCATCCGGTTGGACGATATATTGTATTGTTTACTTTCGGTTTCGAAACTTTTGAGATTGAAAAATTCATCCTTCAAAGGGTCCATCAGTCGAACGAATACGTTATTGCAGAGTTCGCAGTAAAGAAGTAAGATAGTTAATCGACGCGTTCTAGAAACACATCATCGAGCAAAAATACTTTGGAACCAAACTTTATATCGCGAACCATTTGATATCCTTTTGGACGTTTTTTGACGAGACCGTGAAATTGAAAAAACTAAAGATAGTAAAACCTCCCTTCGTTTCTGCTTATTTTCTACGTACAATATTTTTACATTCTTTTCGCGTTCATCAACATTGGAAAGGGGTTCACAGTCCGAGTGTTTAATCGCGACGATGAACAAACGGGAATTCTATCTACCTCCGATCGAAGTGGAAAAAATCGAAAGGAATGAACGTGTTCACCGGGAAAGAGATCCATGGCCGTGGAAAAAATCTTAACGCTACATAGAGGATATTTACAATACGGCTAATGAGGCAGCGACGATTAGACCTCGTTCGGCATCGACAACATCATCGAGTCTTGTGAGAGCTCGTCCATAGATTGTTCCGACCCTGAAGACAGAGTTGACGGTGTTGCGATAGAGAGTAGACCTTTTTAAAGCAAAACTTTGTTTTCTCTTTGGATATTTATGAATCTGCCCCACGTTGTAACTTTCGAACGCGCGATCTTTGTCAAAAGGTTTGTGTCGAAACGATCATTATTGCCTTTGCCTTTCAAATGTTGCCCTTCGAACATACATTTTCGTACTCTTTGTGCAAACAGCTAATGTCTCTGACGAGGCGGCTGGAAATTTGATCAATATACAATTGGAACAGTAGCGACACAATTTATAATCCATTCGCGCTCGGACATTATTAATTTCGTTCAACATGAAAATTTTGGGGTTCTTTCCAGTAGTAATTCTGGAACAAAACGAAATAGACGGTTTTTAGTAAGCGGACCTGCCAGGATTAATAGCGAAATTCATAAATAAAGTAATTTGAACTGAAATTAGTTCGGGCTTTCGATTTATTAATTAATTCTTGCATCAAATTTGATTAGAACGTGAAGCTGTTTTGTTCTTTCCTCGAGTTACTCGCGCAGTTAATCTGATCGATTCCAAGCGAAGGCAATAATGTCATATAAAAAAATTTCTCACCCATGCAAAATGATATGCAATATCCTTACCGTGATTATGATAGATGGAAGGTGTGGGGCTTTTGCACATAGCTGGGCTCAACTGTGACTGCTGTTGAGTGTGATGATGCTGTTGCTGATGTTGAAAGGAATAGGTCAGATGCAAATTGATGTGTCGACTGAAATCGCCCGTGGTCGCGGCAGAATTTGGGGGTGATTGATGAACTGTAACATTAAGCGACGTTTCCTTGATTCTGAAGTACGATCGTCCGAAGGATTTTTAAATGTAATAGACATCTTCATATATTCCCTCAAACGACCATCTATTTATTAGAATTGTACACGTGTTGCGATTAAAATTTTGTTCAGGAACCTAAACTTCAATAAACTTGTTGTTTACTAAAGTTTATAGTATTAATGGACATTTCAATGCATTCAATGTAATTTGATTTGAACACAAGTATTTCACAAATTTGCGTATCACATATTCAATCGAATTAAAAATATCTACTGTCAAACGATCGCTGATGTTTCAGAGAATATTTAAATAAAACTGTGCAACCGTTCCCGACGTGGAAAATCCTACTAAATTTTCATAATTTCCATTGACTCTTTATTTCGTGTCAATCTTACTTGATAAGAAGTTTTGCTGTATCTTTGATAACACAATGATGCAAACCTGTTCTATTTTCAAATGTTTTTCCCTAACGTTATTATTCACTTAGACCTCAAAATCTACTAATTGCAGGTACCGGACGACAATTCTTCGTTCGCTGAAAATTACAACTTTTTTTATTCCTGCGAATGATCAAGCTTCGCGATGAAATTGAACAAAAACGATTCGTCCCCTTCTATTAATCACCTTCCCAACTCGAAATTGCCTTATTGAAATTTATTGTTTACAAACAGTAAAAACAGTCTATGTTATAGTACGAAGAACTTGGAGTAGCCGGTACTCCACGACTCTCCGCCGATTGTGTTAAAAATATTCGCTCCACGTAAAACTATATTTTCGAAAACCCCAACATCATCATTTTTTCCAAAATCGTTTCCCCAAGCAACGCTCCAACCCTCAAACCAGACGACACCAAATAAAGTCTGCATAAATGATCGAACGCATAATAGGAAAAATAATAAACGTATCGATTCCATAGAAATTTCCTCTCGCTAGACACCCCTAAACCCGACAGATATCGCTGAAAGAAACAAACGCAAGAAGTACCGTGTTGCCCTTTCATTTTGCCCGTGTGCAGATGCTTCTTCTGCCTCGCCCTAGAATTCTGGAACCAAACCTGCGTAACTCTTTTGCTGAGTCCCGTCACATGCGCTATCCTCTCGAGATCTTGGCCATCCGGATTGCTGTCCAGTTGGAAGTTCGCCTGAAGAACAGATAGCTGTTCCTCCGTGAACGTTGTTCTCACTCTCTTCGCTTTGTTCCCGCTCTTGTGTCCGCTCTCGGAGTCGCCGCCTTCTGCGAAAGTACCAATTAAGGCCTGCCTCAACTTCCGTTCGCCCCTCAATCTTTCCCGGTATCTCTCGACACGAACGCGTTCAGCAACAGTCGCTCTTTCAACTTTTCAACTTGGAATTTCGAACGGTGATACCCGGTGTTACTCGGCGTCCCTTCGGTGGAAAGATTGAGGGGTGCAATATTTTCGAGCGCTTTGAGATAATTCGATTCAACCCTACTGAAGTATTTTTCGAAGCTTTCTGATATGCTACGAATTTCATGATCGAATTTTTTCAACAAGTATTTACGATTCGAGTATGGCTTGTTTGATCACGTTATAGAAGCTAGAATAACATAGTTCTCTATTTAAAGGGCTAAAGTGGTAGTACTGCTTGCAATATTTACCGCGTGGCACGTGTCAGTTTCATTCGAGAAAATTATATTTTGCCAGAGAAGAAAGCTGCGCGTGAAATTTTAGCACCAAGGTGTACGATACACTGCCCCAGAACAATATCGTAGACTTTTCAAAATTGTATTTTGCGTGAACGATGATGCGAGTCAATACTCGGGCGTAAATGATGCGCTACAGTAGTCAAAGTATCTGTAGAGTCTCACCATCGGAAGAAGTGTTGTTGCCCTCGACGACGTCTAGGTAGTGAGCTTTGCAAAGTAATCTCGCGTCCAAGAGGGCGAATTGTTCACCGGTGGAGAGTTGACGGGAGCAGGCATCACACGCGAAGCATGCCAAGTGATAAACCCTTTCCCTCGCCCTTCTCACCCAATCACCGGCACCTACGCTGCGACCGCATTTCGCACATTTGGCACCAAACGTTCTGTGGAAAAAGAGATATAAAAATTGTTGCGAATGCTTATTATTATTATTATTATTATCAAGTACAGTTTCCTCGAAATTAATTCCTTTGCAGGAATCATCGATGCTTCGTAAACTCTTTTCGTTACTTCGGAACTATTCAGCACATATTGTAACCTCTATTCTTCTATTCTATTATAACACTACCAAGCAAGTCAAGCTGACTTTTATCAAGCTTTTTGCTTTAAAATTATTAACATATAGCTATCGTTGTAACAATTTATGATGACCTGTAATCAGACAATTGTATGTCCCTCTTAACACTATTTATACGGAAGGTGTCGATGGACACCTTTTGAGATGTTCGCTTAAAATTGTTATCATTGGTTTTTCCACGAATGAATTTTTCACTTTTCGCATAACGGTTGTCAAATTAATTATGCGGCATCCTTTTCCTCCCTCATTCCCAAGATGTATGCATTCAAACGCGGAGGCGTCAAAAGATACCTTTCGGTCGAACTAGGTATACAAAACGTGGCGGAAGTAATGTTATATGTTCATTGAACGACTCTCGCGTTCTTAATCCGTCCAACCCGTGCTATCTGAACGGTACCAGAATCTATCGGCAGCTCTGCTGCTAACAAAAGCGAAGCATCTTCTCGAAACGTGCCAATCGCGCGATCCCGCAAGCCCGGGTTAAACATCGTCCATTTCCCTCCCGAGCTTCGCGACAAATCTAACACCATAATTCCCCGTGGCATTCTCATTCTTTTCCATTAATTTTATCAACGGAGACGGGGGAGCAACCCAAGAATGCCGAGTTTTTCCATCCGCGGAGCCGGTGACTAACGAGACGCTGCACGGTGCCGGGAAAATCCGCGGCGGTCGTAAAGAATTCGCAGGCACGCAGCACGCGGCCACCTGCGGCAATGGCTCCAATAAATTCAACGATGGAAGCTCGCCCGGGGATTCAGTTTCCTCCGGCTCTAACGAACGCGTTCGCCGCGGAGGAGCATCTCGCGTCAACGATACCCTCGCGTCCTCGCGTGTTCGCGCGTTCAGCTGTCGATAAGCCGGCTATCGACGGCGCATTTCGAGCCTGCGGGATAGAAGCGAATTTCCTCCACGCGGATTTTTCAGCGAATCCGCTCGTCGAAACGTTATTGCCGATTTCACGAGCGGACGACTCGCGCTGACTTGCGCGGGGATCCTCGGCGGTGTTAATTATTATCGCTCGAAATCCTCTTCGTTCGGGCACTGCGCGGCGTGACAAATTGAAGACTACAAAAAGCCAGCGCGAAAAGCGGAGAGAAGCGAGTCAATGGATAGATTCTTTTAAATAGAATTAATTACGGAATTAATCGGCTTCGGCTTCTGATATGAATTGTCTATTACTTCCTGACTAAACAAATTTTTGTTATTTCGTGACGTTAAACCAATACCGTAAGGAAATTTACTTCGAACATGAAAAATGAAGAGTCCGTCGAGCGCTTTGAAAATAAAATCGAGAAAAAAAATGCGAATTTAACCGATTTGGCTAGCGAACGGCTCAATTGTTCCCATCTCTCGTGCGTCTACCATACGAACATGTATTATCTCGACACGGGCGAATGCGACCATGCGATTGAAAACTGTCAACCCATCGTCCATGGGTGCCCCAGCCATATTCTCGTGCCCGCGACCACCCGAATCCCCGACTCGGTAAAACTATTCCCGTTCCATTAAGGTCACCACCGTATTCCCCCGCACTGAATCGCATTATAGCGCCAGCGTCGACGACATAATTTAAATTCGATCACGTATTACCATTAGCCGACAGCGGCGTCCGTCGCGCGCGTCGTCCAATAAAACAGCGAATTATCATACGGAAGGGGGAGATCAACGAAGCGCCAAAAAATGTTGCCGTTCGATTTCACACGGCGCAGGCTCGATTATCGGGGCCGCGCGAGCGATGCAATGGCCGCGCGAACGCTCGCAGAAATAATTCGTGCCTCGAACGAGGGATCGGCGGGCCCCGCGCTCTTAGATAACGCGTCGCGCACGAACGCGCGTTTACCTGGAACGATCCGGCCTGTACCGGTCGTCCTGTGACAAATAAATGACCGCCGGGTCCCGAAGCGCGAGCTGCGACCACGAAGAGTATGTTTGCGTGTATGTAAACTCCCGCTGCCGCCGCGCAGGTACGCCGGGGCGTGGAAAAAGGAATAATAAATCGGGGGGAAGGGAAGAGGTTGAACGAGAGCCGAGATAAGGAGGAAGTGGAAGATAGATAGGAAATAAGGAAAGGGACGCGGATGGTAGCAAGGACGGAGGAGAGGCACGGGGAACGGGTAGAACAGGAGCAGGGGTGGAATTTGTTGAACGGTGGGGGTGAGCGCGGTGCCCACGGGCGTTGGCAGAAAACGTTTCTAAGAGTGTGGGAAATTCAGCGGGATAATGAATCGAGATAGAGTTACTGGAGGTACGTTGTGGGAGAATCTAGAAAGTTTACGCGTGGAACGTGATTGGCGTGAATTATTGCAGTGTTTTGTTAAGGAGCAACGAAGTAGTTCGTGTTCCGACGAGTCGTAATGTTCATTCTGTTCGTTGGTGTTTATTAGTAATCGGTTTCGGAGGATATTTCGTGCGTTGTTATATATAATTCGTAGACCGACAAAGTGACAGGTCCGTTTTGACGGGTTTCCCGCAAGAATTATTCATCGACGAACGCTATGTCGATTGGCTACGCTTACTTACGATTTCTGCATATTGTTTATATAGAGCAGATTTCGTTGGAGAACATTTTTTGCTTCGCGAAGTACGGTTAAACATGATTTGAAGCGACAGTTCGATAGATAAAGACGAATGCGAATGAAAGGTAAGCAAGTGGATCGTGGGATGGAGGGAGGAAACGAAGGAGAAGCGTTGGATTTCATTAGAAAGCGTCTTCGGAAGAGAGGCTCAAAAGAACAAACGAGGAAAGTTGGAAGAGAGAGAAGTTTCTCTTCTTGGCTGTATCATCCCGGAAAGCAGCCTACAGTGGCGCATGTTTCTTGAGCCACTCGTTCTTTCTCTTACTCCCACGAACTCTTTCCCTAATTGTTTTGAAAGTTGCGTTACAGGAACAGGACAATCACTGATTTTCGTATTCCCTACTTTTAGTTCGTGAGTCTTGCGAAGAGGAAGCCACTCCCGGGATCCGGAAAATTGTTAAAAGATATTTCGTATTCAAACAGTAAACTAATTACAAGATTATGATACATGTTCGGCAACAACAATTAGCACCCCGCAGCCGGACGCTTCTCACAGAATCGAGTTCGCGTCACCGCAAAAGACAAACGATTCTAAGAATCATCACTGCGGTACAAATAAGCACGTAAAATCGGTCCCATTAACCTTCCCCCGGATCGGAACCCCGCTCGATCCTAAAACAATCCCCCGCCACCCATAACCGATTATTTCACCCTCGAAATCCCTTTAACAACGCTCGCCCGTCTGCCACGCGAAAGTATTTCGGTCCCATCCATGCTAATTAAACACCGTCCCCCGTAGCGAATACACTAAAGGCCCAATAATTCCGACCTTTTCATTAAAAGAAGCGAAACTTCGCGTCGCCGCCTTGCGATCCACTGCCTGGCGCTCCGCAAAAACTCCATCCCATCGGTATCGACAACGAAATCCTCACACCCCCGCTCGTTTTCTTCTTCGTTCACCGCGAGGCGACATCGACTCGGGTCGGATTCTCTCGCGAGCAGCACAGCCCCCGTGTATCCCCCCCGCTCGCCGTTGGTTCCGTGAAAAAGCTCTGGGAGCTAGGCCAGTGTAAACGGTAGCCGTGTAGCGGCAAGACACGAGCATGCTACACGACACACGCACGCACGACCAGATGAATGGCCCGAAGGGTGGGTGTTATGGGCGCACCGTGAGCAACAACCCGTGGAGCGTCCACGGTTCACGACAAGCAGCACGGTGGCTTCTTCACGGCCGTGTGGCTCGGTGTGGTCGGTTGTGTGCGCCGTAACCGGTAATTAAACAACGACTAGCGGCCATTAGCCCATTATCATATTCATGAACACGGAAAGTGCATCCCGATTCCTCGTCCGGTTCCTCTGGCGACGAACCACCTAGGCTGTTTATACGGTCTATGTTGTGGGAGCCCCTCGCCCCGTCTCACGGCACCTCGCGAAGGTATCTTATGGGGCCACGCGACTACCCCGGTGGCCCCACCACCTCATTCGCGCGAGAGAAAGTGCGAACTATGTACTACCGGGCGTGCTAGACCCACGACTATCGTGCACGGTGTCTCGTTGCGCCCCCGACAACCGTGCCCATGGGATTAAGAGGACGATCCTTGGCGAGAGCGAGCAGATACGTGCACGCTGCGTCTCTGAACGCCGGCTAATGGAGTTGATTGTTTCGTACGGCATCGGCCCATTTCGCGGGGGACAGGTATGTATCGCGTTTGCAATAATCGATGAGGGGGGTAAGGTGGCGAAGTATGAGAATATCCGCGGGGGCTGAAGAATTATCGTACATTCGGTCGACGTACAGGGGATTCGTGTAATTTTTGTTTCCCGACTTGTTTAGAGAGGCAACGGAAATATCAGTCGAACGTTCCGACTACCTGCGATCAAAAGCATGGTTTTCGAACGAGACCTTTAGGACATGATCACATTTTCCGTAGACTTGCGTGGCGTTCGCCGCGATCCATCATTCAACTGGACGAAAATGCCTAATGATAATTTCGATCAGAATGTTTCCCCTATGCGTAAATGTTATTCGAAGCAGCCGAGGCCTCGGACAAAGTATTGGAAAATAATGCGACTTGAATAATTACTTCGAGCAAACCGAGTGAAAGGTACTGAATATAGATGAGCGTTTTGTATTCAATTGCGCAAGCTCAAGTTTTTCCTTCTGATTTCGAAGGCTTATATCTTGGCAATGCAACAACGCTCCTGGCGATGTGCTTTGATAGCGAAGAAGAATTTCTGACACGCAATCGCGAACTTTAAATCTCGCGCGTACAACCGGCAACCAGAAGATGTATGGATTTTAATCCTATTGTTTCGTAGCGAAGTACTAATTCATCGTGGTCGCGGGGGCAACTTTCTCGTCTCGCCCACGTCGTTCTCTAGGAGAGGATTTGAATTTTGAACGAGAGGGTCTCGGATTCTTTCATCTAAACCGGTGTACGTATCCTGTCGCAAAGGAGACGGCGAGCTGCATCGAAAAAGCAACAGGGAATTAATCCATAAGAGAAGCCGCTTATAACGTCTAGAACCATTGTTCTCGGTTCGCGGAGGATTCAATTCTATCGCGGCATAGTATTTCAGAAATGGTGTTTAAGAATTTCGTCATTCTAAAGACCCCAGCTCTCGATAAGTTTAAGCTACTCGATTCTCAGTGAAATTTCACATCAATAATACATCGTGTTACATTTATCATGCATCCCGTGCCCTTTACATACCTGTCGCCCGAATAAACATATTTTTCAGTCGAACGGGCTCCTACGACACTGACTAAATGCTCGGGGAATTCCTTGAATATTAAACTGAATATCCAACGGTTCTCCCGGGGACGTTTGTTAAAATCAATGACAATCACTTTAATAGATCTGCCAATAAAATTGAATTGAATTGGGAAGACTTGAATACGTTTTCACAGTCCGATATGAAATGTTCGTGCGCCCCTCGGAACACCTACGTTATCCCGAGATGCCGCGGGTCGCAGGAACGTTATAGATCTATTAATTAGGTCCACATTGTATCAACACTTGACTAATGAATCGAATGAAGGATTTCAGGTGCCGGTGTAGTCGGCTGTTGCCTCCCGCTTCGAGGAAGTCACAGTATAGTTTTCGATCATTTATCAGCGTCGGGCCAAAGCGTACATATATCAAAATAGTGGCTTCGTTTCTTTCCGAGTCGCTTGTCGACGAGTCTACGGGTCGTGAATCCTGTCGACCGGGTCATCGTAAGACAGCATTACGAGGCGAAAATCGTCGGTCGAAAAAAATTACGCGGCGGATTCCTGCGGACCTCCCGCATACACACGACCAGGACCGTTCAACGACGGACGGAGTCTGAAAAAGTCCGACAACTGCCGTCAGAGAAATTGTCGACACTCCAGTTGCGAAGTTCTAACACGCTCAGATAGTAGATAGGATGTACGTGACCTCGCGTGTGCTCTTTCTTTTTCTCGAAATTCTTTCAACTGTCCCCGTGGTTCGGTACAATTCTGTACGGGTGTTCTGCAGAAATATTTTGCAATTTGATCTCGTCGTTTCGTTTGTACAGTTATACGCATCTGTATGCGATTCGATCGATTTTTTGTTTTTACAGCGGTTACCGAAGAAACGTGCTGGCAGATTGTTTAATATTGTATACCCGTTCGTTTCCAGATTTGAGTCTTGGATCTGCATCAACCCTGTGCTTAAGAATGTGTTTGCCAATCGAAGTTTAAGTTAAATTTTTGAGGGGTTCCTCCGCCATTTCAATTTTCCATCTGGCGTCTAACGTACGCTCGGTTCGAAATTAGAGAATCTGCCACATGCGCCTGGAAAAATCCAAGGAGGTGTAATAAATTTATGTTGTCGCGTCTTTTATTCTCTTCTCCATTTTTCTTTCGTTTCTTCTCAACGATGCATCGACTTCCGCGTTCATTGATACACGCGATACTGACCACGTGTTACGATCGGACATCACGATACGCGATTTAGATGGACCGATGCAACAGCCAGGTGACCGAACAAACGTTGATTGACAGTTGGATAAACACGTTGGAAAGTGTCCGACTCGAATACTTCGGGTACAATCGACTAGTCATTGCGGGCTTCTTTCGCCTCGAACAGTTCCCCACACTCTCGTACGTCGTCGTTCCTATGAAAATATGTAGTCGAAAGAAATCGTCCCGGTCGGATCATCGCCGAATACCGAGACAGGGAAACGTGTGTCGAACAATATACTTCCATGCTGTGTAAATAAATAGAAAATCCCCCGGAATGTTCTACCATAAATGGTGGTTGTAAAAAGGTGATGTATTTTTGGGGTGGATGATAATTCGTGCAGCCAAATTTTTCTCTTCCAATGATGCAATGATTAAAAATAATTCTTTGGGACAAAAGACAAATGGCTACAATTGCAAGAGATTGTAACAAAGTTCCACGATTTAGAAACGTGTACAGTATGATCCCCAGAAATGTGTTCATAGGTAGCAGAAAATGAAATGATAACAGATTATTTGACAGGTAGTAACTAATATATAAACCTAATAAGCCTCTCCTAACTAATTTGTACTGATCTGTCGATCCATCGAAAAGTCCTTACCGATTCTCGTGCTGGTCTACTAACGATCAAACGTTTCCCCGCGGCCAATGAACACGTACACGCTAAGTCACGTTATTTATTGCATTGATAATAGAAACACGCTGCACCGCTCTTTTATTACACTTTATAATTCTAGCCATAGATCGTCACGCATTTCAATAGTATACGCACAACAGCTCCGTTTACTTTCTCGTCCAGCGTTATCTTATTAATTGAATCTGTTTTGTTGACTAAATTGCGACTACAGGAATACGTATACCTTTTGACGACACGGTGGCAATTACCCGTTCTGTTGGGCCGGATTTATGTTGCTCGGCGTGCCATTAAGATTCAACGGTAGCTAATACATTCACGTGCTATACGGTTTCGTTGATAAATTCGTCGATGACTTTATTATTCAATCGCTACCCGTCTGTTGTTTTTAATTTGTCGACGCCTCGATTGGTTTCGTGAATGTCTAATGAGCCCCCCGATCGAGAGATAACGCGTGAATGTCGAACTTAAATTCTTGCCGGTTGAAATTTATTTGTAGCCTGTCATGTACGAACATGGGACGCGGATTTTTGCAACAATCTAATGGTAATACGATGTTACGCTTGGGAAAAATTGTTAAACTGTTCCTGCACGGTTCCCTTATCTTCGCACACGTTCGATAATGTCGATGGCGAGAAGTCTGATAGCAGAAACATTGGATATCTATTAGGGACCGATAAATAAATATTGAATGCACTATCTTTTTCCGAATTTATTATTTAATATGAAATAGTCTCGCCTATAAAAATCCGCGATTTTTCGTTTACCTTTCCTATTATATTAGCCACGCGAAATATTCCAATCGCGGCCTGGAAACTGACTTTTCATTTCGTCCTTTCGCATCGAACGCGAGGGCCCCGGTATCAAAATTTCTACCGCGCCGTATAGAAAATTTGTAAACCGTCCGAAACAACGAAGCTGATAGCGACCACTCTTACCAGTAAATAATTTTGAAAGAGATCCCGTATCGCGTGAACGATCACCCATTGATCGACGCCCATGCCTAACGTTAACGAAAAATTCTTCCCGTCGACAAAAGTCGATCACTGCGAATAATCGTAGAGTAAAAGTTTACTTACAGAGCGTAGTCGTGCCTGCAGTAGAGCCGCATACCCTTCAGGAAGCAAGAGTGCTGATCGTGTAACGGCCTGGCACAAGCGCAACACCTCAGACACCTTGAGTGCCAAGTTCGACCCCCGACGCAGAGAACTGTGCGCTCGCGAACGCGTTCCCCGCATCCTCCGCACTCCATCGCGCTCGGCGACATTTCCGGTCCTACGAGACCACCGGTGCTCTCAGGTGTGGCGAGATTCGGGCTTGTACTCCCGCAGATGCTGTCGCTTGTCATGTCCTCTACCTCGGTCTGCAATGTGCAATTTCGGTCGTTACATTCGAACGAAATTTGTTCGGGCGGTGTAAGCATGTTTTTAGAGAATAAATTAGAGAATCAAAATTGTATTGTAATTGTAGCTCGACGAATTGTATACGCGATATATGCCGTTCGCTTTACGATGATAATGTGCGATAAGTAGAGTACGGGACAGCGTGGGCACACTTTGTGGGGTGGAAAAGCCCCGTGAGCTTGGAAGTAATTTCAGTTATATTTGTAAAGAATACCTGGGGTAGATGTTCTGCAGCAGTCGTAATACATTTTCGTCGCAACATAACATTCCCATAACAAATGTTTGATTTATATGATAGCTAGTCCCATAAGTCGTGTCGTTTCTTAGCGCGCTTCGTATAAACATGTGTACTTTATTTCTGCGATATGTTTATAGAAACTTCTCGTTACGCCTTTCAAGAAGTATCCCCTCGCCAGTTTAAAACGTGCATACGAAGCATTTAGATCGAGATACCTTCTGTTATAAAACGCTGTTAAAATGGTTGTTAACGAAATCCATTTTCGGCATCGCGTACTGTATGAGTTTAAAAAGGGTATTACGGTTATAGATAGCGTCAAAAATATTTGCGACGAGTATGGAGAACATGCTTTAAGCGCAAGAAAGCGTCAGAGGTGGTTCGCCAAATTCCAAAACAGATATTTTGAACTTTCCAATGAACAAAACAGCTATGGACCTCTGTTTTTTTACAATGGAATCAACAAATTGATTGAAAAATGGAAAATCGATGGCCAAAGGTGAATGTAAGTATTCTTATTTTAGAGTTAAAGTTAACATTAAAAACGGCACAACTTATGGGATGACCTAATATTTGTGAAAGGCTTGCTTTTTAATGGATAGATATGTCTACACGTTCTAAATAATGGATCGATCGCGGGGTCTTGTAAGTGAATCTTATTTTTTCACCAAATTTTTCTCGTCGCTCAATGGCACTGCATAATGCATTCTCCATTTGTACAAGATCTCGGACGTTTCTACAAACTTTCGTTCGATTTTACACGATCATTGGCTACGCAAGAAAAAAAATTCGGTAATAGCGTAACGGAGTCAACGCTTCCCTTTACACTTTTTCATCGACGGCATTGTGGAACCCTATTCGACGCAGAATAAAACTACCAAACCATCGGACGTTCTTGTCGTAAAAGCTGTGGCGCGTTTGATGGATGCGTTTGTTCCGATCAATCTGTTACAACGCAGTTTGCTACGGCTGCTATTCGCTTATTCTTTCTCGCCTTTACAAACACGTGAACGATACCGTATCTACATTAAAATCGCTGTTTAATACATTTCTCATCTATAATCACGTGAAATATACACCCCATTAACAGTTACCAACGGTTAACCAGTAAATTTTCCAATACGAATACATCGCACGTATCTCTACCTCTAAAACCCAAACGCGATAGGCGTTCGATCACAACAAATCCACCTCAAAGAATCCAAAATCACTCCCTCCTCCATCCCGATTCAAACAGCCACATCCAAGCCAAACTCCATTCACGGGGAGGCACGTTAAATTTCAAGTGACTCCCGAGCCCAACAAAGTGCGTCAAGGATCAGCTGTCCGTTCTCGAATCGCCTAATTCTATACTAGCATCTAAATAGCGGTAAACGCCATTCGGCATTCAACGCTCCGTTCCGAAAACTGTCCAGCACCCGTGACGAATCTCCGCGAACACCGATCGACGCTTTCCGAACACACAAAAACCGTTCGCCCACCGTTCGTTCGCGGTCGGCAGATCGATCTCTACAAATCGGCTCGACCGTCGCGCATCCATCAACCCCTCCCGCATTCCGCCAACAACGGCCGCGTGCCCGATCACCGGAGGCCGATCATCGAAGTCTCCCGCTAATTCAAAGTTTACAGACTCTCGAGGAGCGGCAAGCGGAGCGCCGGTAGGCAGCTGGTCAAGCGAAATGGCACCCCGCGGGGAACGTTACACGTTGGCAACATAACTACGGATCCGGTGGTGGAAGGTAGCGAGCGTTCGGGAACCCTCCGCTCGGAGTCCGACGTTCCCTTTCAATATGGTGACACGCATGCCCTCGCGTACAGAGACGGCTTTGTGCCGTGCACGCAAGCCCTGTGGCGTGCAAGCACCGGTGTAATATATTTGGCCGGCCCACCCCGTAACATAGCCCCCAACCCACTTCGCATCGGGGGAAGGATGCCTCTATGGGGGTTGCGTACTCCAATGGGACGCGTAAACGGGCAATCGTAGCTACCAGCCGCCTTCGAACGTCTCTGTCATTGTGTCGGCGGCCTTGTTACGAGGGCCCGTGTCGGATTCACGCTTCGATCGGGCTACAAAATGCTCGTAGGCTAAATGATTTTGGAACGAGCGGGGCGTGCCCGGCGGATAAACTTCCGCGGGGGCAGTCGAGCAGAGTCGGGACCGTTTCGGTTCCTTTCGTTTTGGGCCGTGCTCGGTGATAATTCGGGCGAGATCGTTTTGGTCAAGCGAAAGGATTGTGCTGGTAATTGGGGAGGGTTGTTTACTCAATTGTGAACGCGTGTAAATTAGTGTACGAGCCGCAGGGAAAGGTCGCGATTCTAGTCAAGTTTCGCAGGCTTGAGGAACGAACGGTTTGTTTTTAGCTGCGGTGGTTCGAGTTTGAAGGGTGGTACCGCGTTCCAAAGTTGAACCCCTAAAGTGCTGTTTTGGAAACGGTTCCTGTAACACTTATTTAACAAATATTTTTACTTCCTGTTGTTAGACTTGAGTTGCCGGAGTTTAGAAAAGATACGTATTATAATATTTTGGACAGCATTTCAAGCCTGCCAGGTTTGATTGAAATTGTGGTAAGTTCCTGACCTTTCCTCGTCAGTCTAAGTCGCAGAAAAATTATCGAAGTTATGATGCAATTTATAGCCCCACCCCTGCCTCCGTTTTTATTTGACTGTTCACTAATTGCAGACAAGGTATACTTAAAATTAGTGGAGTCGTCGATGTAATCCATGTACAGTTCGGTGCAATATATTTATCCCTGTTGACAGTAGCTAATGTAATGGTAATTTATGTAGATATATATATGCACATATTACTTCTGCAAATTAATATTGACCTCTTTCTAGTTTTTCTGTTTCTTGGAAGGAAGGCTGGGCAACCTGGATGTACCAGAAGACCATGAAACTTTGCATACAAGTAAAGTATGTTTTGTGCAATAGAACCCGTTGTTTGTTGTTCACATAATTCTTTGAAAAATCTACATACTAAAATTAGATATTTCGCGAAAAAGAAAATTCTCCATTTTTCGCAAGGGCCAATTTCGCCTCTGAAAACCAAATTATGGCCCGAAAGAAAAATAGAGTTGTATTACGGATGACGTACTCTACTTCTACGCAAAGTTCCATGCGTTCCCGAATTTTCAGGTTGCCTAACCTTCCCCGTCAATTCGCTCCATGTACCCCTTCGAAATTGTTCGCAGATTTAACAGAGTGCCGTTGACCTTTCCGAATAGCATAAAGGCCTTAACAAAATGTATTGCAATGCCGCTCAACGTTTTGAACTATCCACAAACAGTCTCGATTATTCCGTCAACAGTTCTAATTATTCTGCAGGCCAGTTATTCGTCTGATTTGCGCCCTCGTCTCTCCGTTCCTAGACAACGGCTCGAAACTTCGTAGTTACCTAACCCACGCGTTTTAGCAACATAGAAATTAGCGCCGGTAGGTATAAACTCGATCGCTAACCGCTCGTTAGTCTTCCGGCTTCGGGCCTTTTCTTCCGTCGCGATAAATCTCTCGCTAAAATATTGCTCGCGTTTCGGCCGGTTCGTTCCTGTGGAGGAACGTTTGCCGCCAGTTCGCACACCCACAACTCAAAGGTTGACCAAGCGGAGAGAGTTATAGGTGACAATAACGAGCCGCGGTTGCATACGCGGCGGAGTCATAAAACGGGGGATTAAACTCCTTTCGGCTATTAGTCTAATATATGTCTTCCGTTATCAAAAAGCCTGCGAATCTCGCAGCTGGATAGAAGCAAGTCTGCGGCGATGCGGAGCCGCGAAAGCGACCGGGCCTAGACACCCTTCAACGAGTGGACGTAAACGGGGAATTTTGTATTTAAAGCGGAGAATAATTGTTTGGCTGGTCGTCTCTCTGGCGAGCGAACGAACAATGTTTTGGAAACATTAGGAACGTGGAAATTTTCAGGAGCAGGAGCAGATATTCGATGAAAAGGATTCCTTTGATTTTCGTAATAAATAATAATACATTCAGAGGACCAATATTTCGCGTTAGGAAGTAAAATCAATCGCAATGAGACATGATAAATGTCGAAATAATCGGACCCGCGGGTGGCTCGACTCTCCGAATCTGCTCCCTATCAGTCACAAAAGTGTGTCGTAGATTTGTGTAGGTATCCATTGTTCGCACACATGTAACAATATATCAGAATTATCAGAATTACGCGCAACAGAATGTAAATAGATCCAATGGGATAAAATCCACAAAGGAACTAGATGCACAACGATAAATCTATTCCTCTGTTAATTCCAAACTTCGCGCTACTAATTGCACTCGAAGAATCATCCCCCCACCAAATCATCATCGATGTTCATTCCTCGTCGATTCTTCGCCAACAGGCGAACACGAGATACATGCACGGTTAGGACGTGCGAACATTTGGTTGGTTATGGTTGGTGGTTAACCATACGTCACAACGGGGCCCACAATAGTGGCGCACAGGGGTTACATAATAGTATTGTAACATAATACCTGCACAGGCCGTAGGTGCTGCCTCTATGCCTAACACCTAACGCGTTAGAGAACGCGCGTGTTGTAAGGTTCCGCATACGGTGCCCATCGTGGAAACGCATTCTCGACACACAGGACCAGCCCCATGAGTTATGGTGAACCGACATACCCTCCCATTTGTACCGGACCCCGACTATATCGAAGTTGCTTTTTGCGGTCGCACGGACTCGCCAGGGGCGTGATTTTTCGGGGTTTATTATGAGAGTGACACTCGAGGACCCGACTCTCCCCGAAGGGAACAATTTGCTCACGATACCCGACTAATCGTCGGTCCTTAATATCGAATACGCTCTGCTCCGATGCTTTTCCGAATCTGTTCTGTTGCTTGAACTATTTTAAATGTGTTTTACCTGGTTGTTGCGTACGCTTCTCTTTTATTCACGCCTGTCGTTGTCTCGCACGCGACCGCAGACATGGATTCCTGAACACGTTACAATCGTTGTATCGAAGTACAGCGAATATATTGGATGTATTGGATTTGCGGTCGAAGAAGCAAGAAATAAAGGAAGAAATAAAGGAAAATTCTAGTCACGTGAAAATTTCTTTCGCAATTGAAGGAAAGGTATGACAAAGCCATGCGTACACGGGCTGCATATCAAAACCCAAAAAGGAGGAAACCGCTTCGTTTCATGGAAGACCCGCGCCGCAAGGTCCATTCCCTAAACGTCATTGTACCCGCAAAATAGATCAACATTTCCACCCCTTAAACTAACAACTCATCTACAAGCACTTATCACTCCATTCCCCCCCCCTCGCCTTCTCAACGTTTTCAACTCTTTCCTCTCTATCCGAAAGCGTCGCAGCGCATTCAAATATTTTTGACATAACAATCGGGTCGAAACGGAATCGATCACCCCAATCATCTATCTCGCTCCTTCTTTCCAATAATCCGATCTGTAGACTTAGCGAAGAGTAATCCCGCTTGCTTCGCCTTATTGCCTTATTTACACAAAGGTAGATCGGTGAACGGACGGCAGAGTGGCATCCATAGAGGACTCGTACACTGGGTTTATACACGCCTCTATTCAGAATGGCCATGGGACCCCATTCTTGCCTCTCGAGTGGTTTCGCTTTCGGTCCCCTTGTCGACAGAGAGGCACACCACCGGGATATGACTTTCAAACTTGAAAGCCTGTCGACGGGAGGTCCTCTAGTGGTCCCACTATGCCTTTTCCTACGGTATTCGCGGCTCCGTGTCACTTTCGGTCCAGGACACGGTGTCCATTGAAACCGATACTTCTTCGTTCCCTTCGAACGGCTGTCTACCACTACTCTGACGATGTCACTCGAAGGTAGGTACGCGGAGAGGTAATAACGATAATACTCGTCCCTGTTGCCAACAATGAGCGTAACTTTTGCACAGCCCGGTTGAGTATCTTCGGTGTTCTTTTCATTTCGTTCACCGCTGTAATGCGCCCTGCTTGATTCTGAGGTTGCTTCATTTTGAGGAAACGTGGGTTTATTTATATATATGTGTGTGTGTCCATTTATTTATTTTATACCTGAAGCCCGATGATAACTGTAATCTATAAATATTGAATTGCAAAATGTGACGGATGAATTTTCTTTGCGATGTTAAAAATTCCTCTGTTATGTTTTAAACAATTTTCATTTATTTTCGAGTATTCTGCATTGATTAATTTTCGGAGGTGTGCTTCCGTGGCTTGAAATTTTGCGGGTTTTTAACATTTTGATAGATTTCTATTTTACGGACTTATGGATCGCTGGTAAAATTAACGACATTTATATTGTCTTTTTTTAAGTGGAATGAAACGTACTTTTCCTGGAGCGGCAGTGTCAAACGCTGGTCAAATAGAAACTATTTACTATCCAGCTAGCATACAGACGTGTCAATATCCATCTTCGCTAAGAGAATGTTCGCTGCACGTGTCCAATTTCGACAAGTTATCCGCGTGTCGTTAATTAACCTCGCACCTACGCCAGCTTGCCCTTGAATCTCTCCGCCGCGAAGGCATGCAAGTTTGCGATTTGGTGATTGGACTTTAAACGCTCGCGTAACACTTCCATCGCCAGTCGCACGCGTTAGCTGTACCTCCGACCCCTTTACCTATTTTCATTTCCCTCACCCTGGCCGTTCGAATTCGTTTTGCTCGCTATTTTTGTCCGCCTCACTTAAACATCTGTCTGGCGATCGCGCGATTTTTGTCCAGTTTGATTTGTACATCTCTTGATCAACGAGAGTAGAGTGCGCGTAAGGAAGCAAAAAAAAAAAGGCAGTAATAAATTTGTGCTCGAATGTACACATAAATTTGCCAGTGTAACGAACACCCGTGTAATTTTCTAGACGAAGCATACGATAGAAATTTCGTATGATTAATCAAACATGTTTTTGTTAAATAACGGATACAAATTTTAATTTCCACCGGGTATCAATAACCGGGGCAAAGAATAAAATAGAGAAGAAGTAAAAAGAAAGGGGGGAAACGAAACGCGTAAAAGGCAAGAAGAAACGCACCGACCGTCTTCCGCAAAAATAAAAAGGAAAAAAAAGAAGGAAGAATCGAGGAAAAGGAGAATATCTTAAGGAAGGGAGAAGTCAAGATTCCTGGTGCGAACAAGAACGTTCCTCGTTCCCTTCTTCCCGTGGGGCCTTTCGTTCGTTTTCTCTCGGATCCTCTGGGCCCAGGTGACAAGTTGACAAAGTGGCCCACTACGAGGTATCCTTCTTTTGGTCGCCTTTTCAAACGATACACCACCACTCGAAAAAGAATGAGATAGAGGTGCCAGGATGAAAGAGTGTAGAATCGGGAACAACAAAGAGGGTACTCGACGAAAATAATACTTGCCCGGTTTTTCGTGTGTTTCCAGCGGCTTTTCGAGTGGCATTCAGCCGCCAAGGGCACGAGCCTCTTCACGCCTTCGTAGAAAAAAAAAAAAAAACCCACCCCGCCATCCCTGTGTCCCAGGGGGCAAAATGATCCCCCGCAGGTATATACAACGAACGGTCCACCTGGAGAAGCCACTCGAAATCCATTTAAATCGCCATCCGATTTCTGGTTTTCACGCGACCAAATGTAATACGTTCGCCTTCCCCGATTCCTTTGCTGGCTTTTCTTCGCTTGTTGTATCATCGTGAATGGTCGACTGAACGAGGAACAGATTCGTTTCGTGACTATGTACCCCGGGCTGCTCACTAATAGATCAACCGAAAGTGGTCGGCCACAAAGGGAGGTCGTTGCGCTGTGTAATTCGGTGGTTCCGGTTTTTCATTAACGAGTCGCGTTGTTAATGCGCGATTCAATTTTTCGTTTTGAAGGAAGTATTTGTATACGGACGTGGAACCGGTCTCGAAAAGTAACTATACGTCTTCGCACTTTTGTACTATCTAATTTTCTATTAGTTGCACTCGAGTAAATAAGTTCAATGTCCAATGTTAACGATGTAATATATTTACCGGCGAGAAATTAGTCGCATCGAAATGTCAAGCGGCATAAATGAATACAGTGCGAAACACTATAATCATAAGCTCAACTCCGTGTACCTTCCGTGAAACATTTCACTCGAGTTTTCCTTTCCTTATAAACTCTAATAGACTCGAGTATATTCCTTTTTTTTTTCTAATTAAATTTCCTTACCGAAAATCACTCCTGCCTACTTGCCCACCGAATTACAAGTCCAACGGCTGCGTTACCAATTTCGTATCCGACGCTGAAAAGCGATATACGAATATCGAGAGGTGGGCAATAAAGTTGAGCCGTGAATGGGCCAGTTGAAGTGCATTAATTGCAAAGTGTACGGGAATGCGAAATATCCATTGCATCGGCCGGCGTGCTCGGCGCGGTGACGAGAAAAAGGTGTAAAAGAGATCTGCATCGAGATCTCTAGATCGGGATAATAAATTGATTCAACGTGCCCAAGGAAACGCGTCACATTAACATATGTTTGCATGTTATTAATAGAGTGCCAGAAGTGTGGCTCGGTTCGTTTTACTTCTACAACTATCGCGATATATTATCCCCCTCTATTTCTCATTTTCGCTTTTTTTTTTTTTCTTCTTAATTCACGGAATACACACTTTGTCATCGACGCGCCGACACTTCTTCGCGCGGCCGTGGCGAAATAAAATTGTTCCCCGATTAGCATAACCGCCGCGTTCCGCTTGCAACGTATACGGAGGAAGGTGCACCGTTCCCATTATTATTTTTGTACACGCACGAGATATATTCAAGGGGCAAGAGATTAGGATACGCGCTATTTATATTCCATATACAGACACCTGGGGGTATGTTTAGCGTCCTAGTTTGCCGGTATTAAGAATTTATATAAATTTACGTAACGCGGGCTGGCGCGAAGTTGAAGGTGTAGGGGAATAATTGAATAAAGTGGAAGATTATTTGTCTGTCGGGAGTTATGGCACGCGCAGATTCTTTTAGATTTAATAATGTTTCTGTGTTACAGGAAACTTCGTTATTTGTTCCCCTCTTTCTTGGCTCTATTTATGTATTTTTTAAAATAATTTCTCACACCTCTTTTGAGATTAATATATATGGTTAAAAAAATCAACGACAATGTCGAATGATTTACAACCTTAATGTTCCTGGCAACAGTTGGTCCATCTTTATTTATAAGCTCGCTGCACGACGTACGACGATTCATCTCGCTGTCATAAATAATTTGCTGAAAGACAATAAACGATTGAACGCGGAATTCCATTTGTACGTTTGTTAGGCAGATACGCAGAACTCGTAATAACGTCCTAAGTGTACACGGAAATGGGTAACTATAGAAATCGAATGGACAGGCAACAGTGCGATAATCAATGGAACTTGAAACCAGCAAAATTGCTTCTGCATTAACAACAAAATACGGCAAGGAACATATTAATAACCGCGGACGCAATAAAACCGAAGTACACTATTGAAAATTACCCACAATAGGCACGATCATTAAACTCTTCTTCTACGCGGAAGTGATTAAATAATGGTAGGCGCAGTAAAATAAGACCACAGATAAATATCGCCTGTTTGCGATATTCATTCATCCGCGTGTAAAGTATTAGCGATGCCTGCCTCTCCGATACAACTCTCGCACGTTTCATCCCTCACATATCAACCCATCGACGAAAAGGGAAACGCGTTATCAGACCCTTCGGGCGGGTTCAAAGTTCCCTAAAAATGGTCAAACTCTATCTACCATTTCGTAGCGTCCTCTGCTCTACTCGTTCACGTCTCGTCTTCGTATCGTTCGATTCGTCTACCTGTCTTACGCGTGCCAGCGGCGTCATCGCGTGCCGATCTCTTCGCTAACGACGCAAACTCTGTTCGCTCGAAAAATTCGCCACCACGCAGAGTACCCTACGCCAAAAAGGATGACCCCCGACGACGTACACACCGCGTCCGCTCTCCGCAATTCTCCGATGTCACGATCGCGATTCATCCCGGGCAGGTCGCGGTGTCACGGGCATTTGTGCAAACGGACGCGCAACCACTCGCCCGTCCACGAGCCTCTCTCTTGTGTCGCGCCCTCCGTTGTCGCGCGAGTCCTTTAAAAACGGAACCGTATAACTTCGGATCAGGCTGATGCGCCATTTTGCGCCTTACGCCGACAATTTACCGGACCACACACGTACCGGATGCCATCTTGAAAGGTCCCTCGGCGCGGGGCCCTTCGTGTGGGACGCGCCGTGTCTCGGTTGTGATGTTACAGGTATTTACGATTTCGCCCGGTGTCCGCGTAGGTATGTTTTATTGATATCCACGAACGGATGTGCGCGGTCGGTCTTTAGCGTGGCACACGTCGCATTCGTTCTGCCGGGCTACGCTTTTCTCCGCGGTCCTATTAATTTGGGGACTTTGCGTGGAGAGGTTCTCGTCGTCGAGATTGATTGCGGAGGATCTTTGTTGGCGTGCTAGTCGACTTGGCACTTGGGGAGCGTTATTATAGATTGTAATTTCGACGGCAAGCTGGAGGAGGCAAGTTTTTACGCGGCTCTAATCGCAGTTATTTTGGATAACGTGGAGAGTAGGTACTGATGTTAATTAACGAGCGAACGTAAGCTGTCTCGCGTTGGCAGTTGGATGCTTGGGTAGAAAATTATTTCGCGATTTATCGAGCACTTTATTTCGTAATTGATGTTTACGTTAACACAGTGCTCTTTATTGTACAATAATTGAATCGTTTATATCGAAAGCGGTGCAAGTCAATATTTTTGTCGATTTCTTTTACTAGTTATAGGTAAAATGTTTGCGCTGATTTAATCGCAAATTACGTGATATCTCATTTTTGTAAAAAACTGCACCCACATCAGTTTCAAAATAAACGGTCCAATTATTTACGTTAACGCAGCTCTCGTTCATCTGCGTTCCTGTCTAGAAACACGCATTTATTACCCCATTCATAATCACCAGCGTGAAAAGAATGCTGGAAACAGGGAAATGTTTTACCATATGGCACAACTGTGATCGAATGCGGAACATGTTGCGAATTATTCCCAGCCTCGTACAATCGACGATCGAAACAAACACGTTGACACATAATGAATGGCATGTAACCTTATTTCTCTCCAAATACCATCGCTTTCCCGAACAATCCCCGTCGTTCCAAGCCGCACGAGACAAAGGGAAGCCAGTCGTGTCTCATTGAACAAGTTACTCAGCCCCTTACGAGAACGACAATCCCGAACCAGATACCGCCCTCGCCCACGATTATAACTCCAATGTGTCCCAACAGTATCGAAGATCGAATGAGCCATTCGCTCGACAACGTTCGACCGCTTAAACATTCCATGCATCCGCGATGCAACCTTCTGATCCGAGCACGGGGACACGCATCAATGCGCCGGTGACAACGAAAGGTAAAACCGCATGCTCGATGGAACAGAAGGGCCCGTGCACGGATCCAGCGATACTTAGCATACAGAAAGTTGGCACCACCGACACGCGATCGACATCCAGACAAGACAATCGAAGGAGGCGATCGACCGTAATCCGTCACCCCCGGTTTCGTGTACATTACAGGCAAGAGTGTCGTTCCGCGCTACTGCGTATGCCAAAACTAGGGGGTAGGGGGTGGCAGGCCCGATACGGAAAATATATGCACAGTTTCGAAACCGTCGACTGCGTCTCCGAAACGAACTTCGCGAGAGGAGAAATTGATAAAAAAGAACGGCGGTAGATCGATCCACGTCCATGGATCCAATTGCGCAGATTAGAAGGCACTTTGTAAAATCGACTTTTGCTCGACTCGATCGGACGGATATTATTCTTTATTTTCTTCGCGCTCCGCTGTGCCTCCTTGTACTCCGCGTGGTCTTACTGTTTTCTTTTTTCAGCTAATATCTATAGATACCTAAGTACGAAGTTGAAAGGTACGCGGGAGAAAGTAGAAGACGAGATGCTGGTTCGTGTATTGATCTATGTACGTATCTCGCCCTTGCGAATATAGGAGTAGAAACTCGGTTCTGTGGGACTTTGGCACCGTCGTTGGAGGGCTCAGTCGGACAATGTTCGCGAAGAATTTTACCCCGGATCATAGATTATTCTTCTCGCTAATAGTTTCGCTGCAGGCCGACAGGAGGAACCTTGAACGCAATCGGCGGAAGGGGATGAAGCGGCTGTAGGAGACAACGAAAGAAAGTTCGCGAGCTTCTGTGCGACCATTCACGCCTTAAACGATTTACAATACATGTCAGGCATGGCAAGATTTTCCAGGAAATTTTCCAACGAAGTTCGCGATTAACCCTTTTTATACTGCAGCAACGTTCGCTGAATAATGATCATGTGATACGACAATGCAGGCCGCCGGCGCTGCGCCCCGGGTTCACGATACCCTCTCTAGTTAATCCATTGTTTTAACTTATCGCATTGAAGATGCAAGTCAAACAAACGTGATACATTGATATCCGTTACAAACGCGCGATCATTGTATTGTTTATTGTTTCCGATCGAGTACCCACTGTTTCGCGTACAACGCCTGTAACAGAGTTAACATCCGCGGGCTATCTCGTGAGTGTTAGGAGTGTTAGGAGTGAACGGGTTAAAACGTAATTATACTTCCATTGATCATTTGTTGAAGCTTTTGTAGTAAAATACTGGTCGAATCGACCCTCTTCTCGTTTTGAATGTGCGATTCAAATGATTGTATTCGAGGAGGTAAATGTAGACAGGTAAATTAATTTCGCACCGTTGCATGGGAAATCGATCGAAACAAACGGATATTAAATCCACAGTTTTTCATATAAAGTATATTTTCTATTTTTCTATTTTGACAAGTGAGATCGAGTCACGCTGGCTCGAAGTTTCTCGTTTGCGGCCAATTTGCAATTTCGTGTACGATTATCGTATGCAATAATATGCAATTATATGCAAGCTATTCTCGAAATTCGAAGAATGTACCTTCCAAATGTACCAGAATGTGAAGAACGAATGTACATTCATCGCTGTGCCAAGAAATTCTATGCTCTGTCTAAATACTCCGGCGTTTTCCGCGTTAAGAAATCTGTTGGTCTGAGCCGAGTCTTATGGATGGCTGCGTTAGGTGACTCGAGGATCCCTTGCCATTCGTTCGCATCGCTTTTTTTCCTCGCAATCAGTATCGCTGTCCACCAACGCTTATCAACCTCATCAGGCCCCCGACCGTGACAAATCTAGCTGGGGACTTTATGGTACGTGTAATCCGTACGAAAGTGGGCTGCTTTGATCGCGTCCATTGTGAGCCGAGGTACTTCTAACTCGGAGAATTCGAGGATGGGATGCTTGCAAATAACGATGGATTCGTGACAATTGTGAAGAGACGTAGAACGTTGGCGTTGCTTGTAACATTCGTTCGAATGAAAGTTACGATGCGCTTGTCAGTGAATTTTTCGATTGATGCATAGGGGCCGTTTCAGCAGGCTTCGAATGATTAAGGTTGGGGTTGAACAGTGTTAAAAAGGATTGTCGAGAGTTTATATCGCGTCGTGGGTCGCAGCGGAGGTGACACTGTCTGTTTAGGAAGAATCATCGTTGCACAATTACGCAGCTTCGATTATTGGAATCAACGAGTCGCGGGGCTGAATTGAACGATCGGTCACTTTCATGGAGAAAGTGAACGTTACTAGTACAATTGCATTGCCTGCGCGCAATGGTGGTATTCTTTATTCGACAACGCGTGGTTGAAAGACTAATTACTGGAAAATGTTCAATGTGTTTCGCGACTGACCGACGTTGATGTACGACGAAACGGTGTTCAAGAATTCCCTGCTTATCTGAGGCGCCTTCGGCGTCGAAGCGACAAGAAAGTTACGACGCGCAACGATGTGCGATAGGTGGTGGGAATCGCGTTGCGTTCTGGAAAATTTGTTCGCCGCAAAAATTAAACTATTTAAGAATCCGACATTCGTGTAACAGGTTCCTTGTAGTTTATACGTACATATGGAAATGTCGACAATAATTTATTCGATACGGAGAGTGTTGGAATTGTCGTAAACTCAAGTTGTACACCCGGTAAACTGAATTCGTTCAATATATTTCCAAAACCCTTTAAAATACCACGTGCCCTAATGTGGATAATTAAATCGTACGATTTAAAACCGCTTTAATCGAAGACATATTAGGTATAGGTTTTTAACAACATTGTCCTCCAACATGCATCGCACATTAAAAGATTTTTCTCATCAAGTATCGTGGAAACTTTCAATTTTATCACTGCACTTGCAAAACTCTTCTTTAAGGTTCATCCCAGCCATTCAAGATAAAGATACTGCTTTGTATTTGCCGCAGATCCCACAGAATATTCTTCACATTCTCGTTATCACTTTCATGGCTGAATACGAACACATTGTAAAACAATCAATTCGTACAATTAACTGCCGTCAGTTTGATCTAAACCGTTTCCTAAACGTTCTTCTGCAATAGAAACAAAGTTTATTCGAGCCGCACGCCATTCCCATTTCCCTGATATTTCTGAAAAATTTCACGCTTAAAACGTGCTACGCTGGCAAAGACAAGATAGCAAATATTAACATTTAAGTTCTGGAAGAAACGGTTCGAACGCCAACGAGCCGACATCGACAGCTACCAGCGAATGAATTACTTCACGACGGGCTACCGTCGAGTGCTAAAAATCACGACGAAGCCGTAATTCGACGAACGACATCCATCGAGGTACGCACAATAACCCCCCGGTGATCTCGAACCCATAAGAAACAAATCGGCCTTTCATTCGACCGAATAGAACACGACATTAACGTCCACGTACCTTCATGACTGGCCCCGATCCTCGATCCAGACACTACCGGCTCGCGTTCGTTTAACAATTCCTTCCTATCGTCCCTTATCGGTCACACGGGCGTAATCCGAGCGGCTCCAAGAGCATCGCGTAGAACCGCGCGAAAAATAGACGCGTTCACGCGGCGTGGAGGGTTACGACAGCTACGCCCGAGGAGCGCAGCATGGCTCGAGACTCGGTGTGCTCGACGGTACAATATACGCAATTCCCGGACGTTCTGCGGTTCACGGGCCCTGAATGCCGCGACCCGTTGCGGGGTGTCGTATGTCTGAAGAGTGGGCGTGGCGTGAACGGTTCGGTGGATGCAGACGTTACGCTGCGTGTGATTGGTCGAACCGCAGCCCGCCCAGTGGCACGAAAGTGGAGGAGCTCGCGAGGCGCAAACGCGTGTGTTTTTGCCCCTACCCCGGCGCTATTGCTACCCCTTTTCCATTGGCCGCACGGTGGATCATTGTCGAAGATCTTTCTCTTGAGACGGCACGACGAGGGGGTAGTCTGGCGTAATTGCGGACCGTGTTGACGATAGGTTACGACGAGGCGAAGCTTCGATAGCGGTTTGTCCCGGGGATTTTTTTCACCCTTCGAGTGGATACTGGTTAGCGTAGAACTCGGTGTATTCGATCGAGGAAAGAAGTTCGTTTTGGACGGTTCGCGTGCGATTCGCAGGGATCGTCTCGTTCAACGGGGTATGCTCATTGCATTTTGGTATGGCCACCGCGGTTATCAATTTGCATTCTGCACCGAGGGGGTTGAAATTATTAGTAACCTCTCGGTACACCGTCGGTGTGCCTACGTTAAGAAGTAATTTTTTCGTTTGCTGGGAGCGTACCTGTGGAATAAACTGGATCAATACACCGTTAATGAAAGTAATTGAGACGCAGTTACGTATCTATCTGCTCGCTTATTGATCATACCAAACTCGTAGATAAAGGTTCCAATAAAGAACCTAGGAGAAAGCACAGTTTCTGATGGTTCATTATAACTGTCCAATGCTACAAATGAAGTTACCCAAGCCGAGCAAACGTCATGCAACAATTTTATCAAAATATACATTAAAAATGGATGCGACTGCGATTGCAAAATATTTGGCAGGTATCGTTTTCGGGGTTCTATTAATATACACATAGGTATCAGGCGCGATATTAACATTAAACAAACCAACGCTTATTACCAACGCAACAATACATTTCGTCCTGTCGAATTTAACCAATCACTCGCCTGCAAAGAACGATTCACCGTCCTGCACATATCCGCAGGCACACCTAGCCACCTCGCAACACACCTACCCGGTGGTCCCAGAAATTCTAAACAGCGCTCGGCTCGCGCATCATAGATATGCAAATGTACAGACGCGATTCCACGCGGCGCATAGGAAAAATATTCGTGGAACAACGTGCCGCCGTGTTTTCGCGTTTCCACGTACACACGCGTACGTACGAACGTGTTCACGCTCGTGGACGCTCATTCACATGCAGCGAATATAATAAATAACAATACGAGGGCCGGCTACAGGTACAGGGCCACGCATAGCTTTGCTCTATACCTGAACTGCCGCGGCGCGTCATTAAAATTATTTATGGGGAAATAAGAATCCGAAGCCTTTAAGTCAACCTCTCGGAGGTTCGCATGGAATATACCCTTCTGCCCGTTGCACCTCTTATCCCCGATCCCCTTTAGGCAAGCACCGTCCGACCAGGCTTATGGGTTAGTAGATTAAACTCACGCGTCTCGTGTGTCCGGTGCATAAGTTCGAACACGTTTGCACGGTTACGCGCGTGCGTGTGTTCGAATGAATGCGAACTCGTTGAGTCGCCGGTGCACGGGCAACTTTGCGAACTATGAACACACCTGCGCGAATTTTTTCGGTTAGCTCGGTTCGGTACTGCAACGCGCGGAGAAGGACGACAAGCAGGCGTGTTACTCAACGTAATGCGCATTGTGTTACCTTGTTTCAAGTGTTCACCGATGAATTGACGTATAACAATAATTATTATTATCGTTTCGTGCACTGTCATCGAAGGGGAAGCGACTACCGAAGTACACTATCTACTGAAGTAATTCTTCGCACCTTTGTCTTCATCGTTCGATATAGGTATCTCCATGCATGAGGGGTGATTATCCGCACTTGCTAAAACACGATCGTGCAAGTGCTCACCCACCCTGCTGTAATGTTTCTCCAGAAGGCAGTAAAAGCAGTATTACGATCTCTTTCAAGTACTCCACACTTCTCCCGATCTTGTGCGCGTATAATTATCAACGAGTACAATTTACATAAATCCAGCTCGAGAAACGGCTATCCAATCGCTCGATTCAATCGCGAAGACCACCGATTTCAAGAGGTTCGTAGACGCCGTCTGACCACCCATCGCACCAGCCCAGGCCCAGCCCTCGATTAACATCCGACTCTAATACGCGTCTGAATTTTCCCGTTTCCGTCGTCGTTCGCCAAAGGACGCGGTCTGACGATCGGCAAACGCGCACCGTCTGCGTGTCCCGTGCACACGCCGATAATCCCGCGGCTAATCGAATCTACCACGCGCCGCTCCGTTTATTCGCGTGATTGAGGCGAGAGATATTTAGCATATCGATCGTGTAATTATCTTCGGTTATGCCGCGCCTGTGCGCGTACGTGCACCTATCCGGCGCTGTTGCAGTACCGATAGCACCGTGGCCCGTGCGCGACCCGAAGATGAAGAGGTAACGCCGTAGGAGGCGAGAAATAAAAAGTAAGAAGCCCGGAGAATTCTCAGCTGGGGGTCACTCCCTGCGCGAGCCTTTTCATTGGCCGGGTTCCACGTTCGACCACCTGGCCGCATAGTTACACCTTGTAAACGGCCGGTGTCTACCGATACTAATAAACAAGAAACGGGCAGGTTCGCGCCGGCCAGGACCGCTCGCTGGAGATTAATCGACGTGGATTTGTCACGGACGTCGTTACGGCCGTCTTGCCCCGCTTCTATTCCATTCCCGCGAGTCGAACCCGGGGCGCAGAGGTCCGGGCGATTCGCTCGTATGCGGATCCGCGGGCAGATAGACAGACGGCGAGAGGAACGCACGGGGTTAATGGACAGGGCCGAAGCGTTTCCGTCATTACACGCTGCTCGTTTCTGCTTGATTTATCGCGGCAAATGGGATGCGAACAACCCTTGACGAACGATACAATGTTTCAGCGCGATGCGCTCGCCGGTTTCGGTTGACGGGGCAATTATTGTAACATCGACACTTTCCTGCTGAGCTATTGTTTCGATCGGCTGTTGATTGAATAGCATTACGCGTCGGTATCTTCTGCGCGGGTGTAATTAATCTTTGTTTCGTTCTTTTCAATCTTTTTTTTTTTTCCTTGCAATGCGCGACGTAGCAAATAGGTGCGAGGTAAAGGGATTGTTATTATACAGCACTTCGTGATCTCTAGCGTTGAAAATTTCAGCCGTTTCTATATTACCGCCTTACTTGTTGTTATTAGGCGACGATCATTTACTTGGAAATATCTGACATTACGTATGCGCGAGTTGGAAATTTTAGTATTTTTCTATATTATTCGTTCAATTACCATGTTCTGTACGCAATCCTTATTTCTATTCATTTTGTTCGCATTCGATAGAGGAATCAGATTGCATTAGGCAGGTACATAATATTGCC
This sequence comes from Nomada fucata, assembly GCA_948146005.1. Classification (NCBI taxonomy): domain Eukaryota; kingdom Metazoa; phylum Arthropoda; class Insecta; order Hymenoptera; family Apidae; genus Nomada; species Nomada fucata. The sequence continues at coordinate 16,770,873 of OX411275.1, forward strand.
CGTACATTGGCATATATAAGATAAAATATAACATTCATATACAGTGCCATTTCCACTACACACATTAACGATTCCGAAATGGTCAGCATCGACTAATCTACGATCGTTAAAGTACCGCAAGCTTCTACACCCAGCAAGCTGTTACCAATAATATCATCCTGGCTACTAAAAGATTGGCAAGAGATAAAGGTCGAGGTGAACAAAAAAATTAATCTCCATTTCAATCGTAAAAAGTTAGTAAGCCCATAACACAAACGTTCCCAAAGGGATTAGATGAAGAAAAAAAAAGGAGAGACGAACGCAACAAGGCAACGCGCACGGTTGCATAGATTTTTGGGGAAGATTCGTATCTATATGTGGGTAACCCAAATAGACGTTTCCATCGAGATAATGACGTTCGTTTGCGAATCGCCCGCTATTGTGTTTGCTTGAACGGCGATCGTTCGTCCGTAGGGCACTTGTCGTCGATAATTTGGTCCTCGATCTCAACAAGTCATCCGAAAAATTTCCTCGATTGATCGGACAAAAGGGCACGAAGCGTTGAGAGTGTCCACGAGTGCGCACTTCGGAAGTGAATCGCAACACCCTCCTTTGAAAATCAGCGGGATGCTAATTGCCTCGGCGACCGCGAGAAAACCAGCATTCGGTGGAGCGTTAAACGTCCGTCGTTAGGACTTTTCCTTGCAGACACTTTTCGTGCACCGATGCAAGTATCCATTATATACATTATATTGCACGCACTTTTCTTTTGATTACTTGGAGATCAGAAGTATATTTTATAGGAAAAATAGAATATTATATAGATATCGGTACGGGTATATTTTATTCTACGGGTCAAGTAGAAGCGTCGTGACTTTTTAGATGAATTTGCCAAAATGCCATTGTCCCCTCTGCGGCGGACGATGTGGAAGCAATGTTCAATTTATTGCGGGCAATTCTACAGACCGGGTCATTGAAGCAATTTATTAGCAGGCACATTTTTCCTGCACTTTTCCCTAAACGGGTTGATCGTATTTCAAGCACGATAATTGCATAATATTTCGGTCTCTTTCGCTTCTTCTTTCTCCATCCTATTAACGTAATTCGTATCGCGACTCTAAACGTCGCACAGTGGGGTATTTGGCCCGAAAAACCGGACAAAAATATTGTAGCGTTGTTTATGGGCTCAATGTCATAATGCAGTAGGTCATTGAAATCGTCTTAACGTCAGCTACAATTTTATGAAATTAAATATAAATTTTAACATTATTTTATAACATTATAACTTAATTTTTTATAAAAAAAAATTGTTTTCGAAATTGTATATATTGAAGTTTGTAGATGTCTGAATACCGTTTACCTTTTATTTAAAACATTTTTTTTTAAGACTGTTCAAACGCCTTGAAAAATAGGGTCAATAATAGATTTGGTCAATTTGGTGCGTACTCTCAGTCGACCCTATTTCGACTAAATGCAGCGTAACATTAACGTCTTCAATGCCGGTACAGTAATTTTTACTTTTTGGGAGTTGTTTTCTAACAAGTTCAGGAAAACCCGATCATAAAAAAGTTAGTTTGGTAACGAAGGCCGTCGATATGATCGGTTCTTGCGACCAAACAGTTACTGTATACATATAACATAAATTAACTATAAAACGCGAAACCGGACGAAACCGGAACCAATTTTTGTTGCACTGTTACGACAAACCCGACGCGTCGATTGAAATGATCGCTCTCCGTTAATAATTCCATGGAATCCTTGAATCCAAGCGTCGAACATTAGCAAGGAAATTAATTCCAGGCGGAATATCCGACAGGCTTTCGTAAACGATCGGGCAGCGATACAATTCCTCCCGTTTCTTCCACTCCGTTCAGAAAAATGCGACAATTAGATTACGTTTGGTAAACGCGCGCCGTCTAAAATCCCACGGGAGATATCTCCCGATCGTTCACGGATACGTTTCGAATCATCCATTATCGCGTCCTGAAATTTTCTGGACGCTTTCCACTTCGCACAAAGAGGACGAAGAGAAACGACGACGAACAAGGATCCCGACGCTTATTACCTGCGCGAGCGGATCCACACGTATGAGCTCGCGCGGACACTGGTAACGAAGGATTCTACCGTGCTGTCAATTCCCTCGAGCGCGTGAAAAGGACACCGATATTATTAATGCTCTCTCCGCACTCCGGTACTCGAAAGCTAACGATTATTTACCTCGAAATATTTATACCGTATCTCCATACACACCCATTATCGCGGGTGTATGATAAATGCCTCGTTTGAAAAATCGATTTTATTGTCGGAACAGGCCCGGTACCAATGCAGGCCAAGCATTCCATCCGTCTGTCTGTCCGCCCGTCCGACCGTCCATCCGTTCCTCTCCACCTTCCTCACCTGTGTATAGATCCCCCCCTTGTGTGTTCAGGATAAGCGCGCTCGTACACGCATCCCTACCGGACCGTTTCGACACACGTTCCCCTGTACGTGCATGTGCGTACGGTGGTCCATCGGTGATGGATACGCCTACTTTTGATATTTCGGTGATCAATAACGTTTCTCGGTGCCATTCGCGGCGAAGGAAGATCCATTATTCAGCCGCAGTCGCCGGTGAATAAATAATTTACCACGTCATACCAGCGCCATCAGTGACTGACTTCGCACCGACGACTGACTCGCCTCTAACCCATCCGCCGATGATACCAGACATTATTTGTGTTCGTTTGTTAAACGCGCACGCACACCTGCCCGTTTACCTCTGCCTACTTACGTACCCGCCGGGTCACCGACGGACCTCGCGCTCGCGCCTTCGCCTTTCGGAAAACGACGCGGGGGATGCGTGGCAAATGACGCGGCCGTGCAATGCAATAAAATCCTCGAGGACCGTTTGTCGCGCACCGTTTGCGGGCGTATCTCGTTCCCTTTGGCTCGGCGATCTTTTTTTCATTCTCTCCTTCTTCCAATTCGCGGGGACGTCGCCGGCGAAGGTGGCGACCCTCATGACACGGACGACATCGAGACCTTTGAATCCCGCCGTACGAAGGATTCGAAGTTTTCTTTTTGACCTTGCGCGCACGCCGTCTGAACAATGGTTCAGGCGCTTTTCGAGACTGCGATGGGCAACCGTTGTCACCTATTCGGATGTCTCTCCCGGTGGATAATGATATTAGCGCGAGTCGATGAACGTTTGTCGGTCACTTCAGCGAGACGGGATTGTGCGCTATGGATACGTGACGGATGAAGCGAAGACGCGGTTAACGAGTTTAGTTTACTGTTCCAGCAAAGTTGATAAGCTATTTCTCACGCACTGTCCAGTATGTGGAATACTAACGCGGAGGAGATGTCTGCGCACAGGTGTACTGGCCCCGTCGTAAGAAACGAAAGTCCGTTAGAAATGGTCGCGCGAATGGATCGTTGAGGCAGAAACAATATCCACTTGCAAGATCCAAGAACGGAATTGTCATTACTGATGAACGACGACGAACGGGAACAACGATCGGCCACATCGACTCTTTTCCACTGTCGAACAGTATCGTAAAATCGAATAATGAAAAACGATCTTTTGTCGGCCACTGGTTCTCGAAACGACGATGAACGCGAGACCGGCGGGGAATAAATAATATCGGGGTTAGAACGACTTTTAGATGAACTCTGAGAAATCGGATTTTTATAGACAAACGATCTACGAAGGTTTATTAGGAGGGCTATTACAGGCACCAGAGTGAATCCCGATCCCGTGACATTTCGAATTTTTAATGCGGCAATTAAAATATGTTAAACAGCTACTTAATACCGCGCTGCCTTTTACATGCACGGATTCTAGAAAGTGTGTATGCCCGTGCGTGCACGCAACCTGGGCCCGTGTGCGTGTATCTTCGGGACGCGGATAGCAGTATTTCATATTTAACGCGAAACCGTAACTCGCCGCGGTTGCCGCTTCTTGTTGCCGTTGTTCCTTCTTTTTTTCAGATTTATAATTTATTACCGGCGGCCATTGTCGGCCCACCGCGGCCCGAATGCCCCTTTCGAATACGACCGTGGACCGATACCGGGGTCCGTGCACCAGATACACGTACACGAACGTTGGCTCGGCGCAAAATTTTTACGCTTCCACGGATGAACTACTTTTGCCATTTTTTTTTTTTTCTTCGTATTTGTTCATGACTTTCCTGCGTTTGACGGGCGCTGCATCGTTTGCTAGACGATCGAACAGCTGCTCGTTTCGGCGCATCGAAGCGTTTCAGGGCGAGATACAGTTTTAACGCGAAAGTTTCACACGTATAGATTACGCGACACGATCGATTGCGACGATCTGTGCAATCACTGATACGGTGTTTCCCCGAGCGAAATATTGTTGCAGTTTCTAGCGCTAGAGAAATCGTGAATGTTATGAACGTATCTGATGGACGCGCAGACAACCAGATCTACTTCTGACAAGTATCTATTTTAACTCATTTCGACTGTTACCTTAAAAATGTTTCATTTATTCTTAAAACAGTCCAATCGTTACGCGTTCTGTCGCAACAGCGTCCAACACTCGGAGTAATATTTAACACGAGAATATTTGATCAAGCAATTCCACATTTTTATAGAATATCAATTATATCTTTATTCAAAGCATACGCGCGTACCAGGTGCCTGTTTGTCGCGCGAGTAACTAACGCAGCAGCTATTCACCGTCTGCTAACAAAACCGTTTCTGCAACCTGTCGTCCTAATTCTAAGGATGGATCGCCGTGAGAAGTTTCCAGGTAAACGTGTTCGAAATCGTGTGTCGCGCGGCTCGATTACTATGATTATCATTAACAGCTATAAAGGGCAACCGGGTAAAGTCTGCGATATTCATAGCGTCCAGCAACTCGTCCATGAAACGATATCATCTGCTTTGTCTTGCTCATCGATTTCATGCTCGAGACTCGCGTACCCGTGCGTATAGGGTCAGGTATACGTAGTCACCTACCAACGTTTCCGACCCGCTGCTACAAGTGCATATTTCACTGGAAACGTTTACGAGCAAAAACTACTAGCTACGCCATTATGGACACTGCCATTTTTATTGCGCTATAGATCGTTTGCATAGCTGATTACGAAACCGTGAACCAGCCCGCGTGTACGCGACTTCGTTATCAAGCTTTTTCGACGACGGGTCGTTTAAGAGCGTCAAATTCCTGCTAAACATTGATTCAAGATCGAAATTTCGTGGAATCCTCTTCATAGCTGGCATCGCACTTGCTTTCACCGTCCGATAATCTTGTGTATTATTCCTTCTTCTCTATATTTTCGCAATAGTTCTCAGGCCTAGCAAGCGATTTCGTATTCCTTAGTATCGAACTTCTTTAGGGAAAGAAAACTGTGTAAACAAACTGCCCCCATCGGCAAATAACCTGTAGAGTAAGGGAAATATTTGCCTCGATCCTGCCTTCCTTCGAAAGGTCACTGTAAATAAATAAATAAATCAACAATAAGCTGCACGACGTTAATCAACCAACACGCTCACTCGGGTAACCAGTACACCCCACTGCTCTTTCGACGCTTCCTCGATGCATTAAATAGCTACGCCGCTCTTCTACGAAACGACTGTTAAATAACCAATCGTTCCTCGCCCGATTCGCACGTCCAATGATAGTTGTTCTCTCGAATAATTCTAGGGTTCGTTTCTTTTCGCCCCCGTGCACCGCCGACGATGCCCGCCAAAGTTCTATCCCGTATTCCTTTTCCCCCGTTTCGGTCGATCCCGGGCTCACCAGTATCGTTCTTTCATAGTTCATATATCACGCGCTTAGGTAAGGCGGCGACACATAAATACCGTACACGGTGTATAAAAGCCAGCACCTTCGACGGGGTTCTTCTACTAGGTGAAATATATTAACCTGATTGGACCACGTGGGTTTCACGATTTCTCGGGGACACCTCGTTTTCTTCCCGTATCGCTGTCCCTGTTCGACGAATTGTCGCATCGCAGGAACCCCGAATGACTTATGGCCAGCGGTCTGCTTTAAGTCCATCCGACTATCACGGGATTATAGCGAGCCACGCAACTACATACGTATAGCGATCCTTCCGGCTGAATGTTCTCTCTCGTGTCCTGGTGGTTCCGTAATAATAGAATTCCAATGGCAGAAGTGGATGGAACAGGAATGAGTTTGGACGCAACCGCGTGGCTGGCGATCGTTATTCTCGTAACGTGCTCTTTTTTTAAAAAAAAAAAAAAAAAAGGAAATAATAACTTCAATCTTGCGCATACAGAGAATATTGTACTGCATGACAACGTGTCAAATATGCCGTAGACGAAATCGCTTTCACTGCAATTTCTTCCTTCGCTCGACGTGATGCAAATCGCAGTGGAAATAAATATTTCTGTGCGACTCGAACAGTCTTGGTCTCAAAATTGTTGACCAACCTGTCTATATCGCCGTAATAATAGACAACAACGATAATAACGATCACGTCACAGTCCTTGCAAGGACGGTTAAATATAATTTACAATCCACAGAATGGCACACTTGAATTCGTGTGAAACGGGCATACCGAACGAAGCTGGACGAGGGAAGGGAAATTTGAAAGAAATAGGCACACAGAAACAGAACGCGTTAGGGAACGGTGTCCAACATGTTTCGCGAAAATCGAGGTATGGCAGCGAAATGAACTTAACCCGACGATAGGGAAGCGGGGGGCACAGTTTGTGCTAACAGCGTTTGATCTCGGTTTGTCCCCCGGGATGCTAACAATGCCTTATGTCAGTTCCGTGAACGCGTGCTCCGCCGTTTGCCCACGTAGAAGTTCGCGGCTGTTCCTGTTCTCTGCCCAAGAAGTTTCAGGATAATCCGATCATTGGCCTACTCCCTGCCGAACCGAAGCCTCGTCCCCGTGTTTATAATGGCACGCTGTACCATTTGCCGGCGTTAGAGTTGCAAACGATACAAACGATCCAATTTCATGCGCAGGGGAGCCAATAATTTTCCAAATACTCGGAAATTCCATCGTTAGAGGAATCCCTGCAGGCTGTGGAAATTGCTCCAATTTATAGTTAACGACGATGTCGCAGTAACGGAGTGAACAGAGGAGCCATAAGCTTGTTTATGGTGTTTCACAGTTGCCAAATTATTTCATGGAATATCGGATAAAATATTGCTAGATTAGAATATTTGATGGTCCTGAATTATCATCCTATCGGTAACGTTAAGTACTTGTTGGGCTTTTTCTGTCCATTTTCCAAGCGAAATTTAATAAAAATGCGTCTTTCTTCTTTGCGAATCCAATAGTGACGCACTCGGAGACATTGAATAAAAGCGTATTTCTGATACCCCAATCATACAGGCGTTTTAAGTCATTCCGAATGCGCCGAGTGTCCCGCATGGTATCCAACCTTTAAGTAGACTTCCAGGTTATCGAAAACCTTTCCTCGGTGGTAATATTCCTGGACCGTCCGGGCAGGAATCCCCTTCTCAGCAACGCGACGACGCTATCGCGCGAACCCCTCTCTATCCATAATTCAAAATAGAGTCGCGTTACAGCTGGTGCAATTGGCGAGCACGTTCAAATATTGAAATCTCGACGCTTATCGGCTCGCCTTCGACTCGAGATAACGAGGCAAAGAAAAAGCAGAGGATTCCGCGAGACTTGCGGCGATCTCTCGCGTAGCCCGGGGCGGCAATTAAAACCGTTTGTCGTTCCATCGTCGAAGATAAATTCATAAGGCCGTCCACGGTTGTGTGGGCCCCTGGCCTCTCGCTTATGCCGGGCGCACACTGCGGTGGCCAGGACGGACCCGGGCAGAGAACAGAGAGGAGATCGCGAGCGGTGAGGCCGGCGTGTACCGGGTCGAACGAGGATCGAAATGTGGCGAGTCGGAACGGTCTGGCTGATTTACATATCCGTAGGCTCGGCGTACTCCCTTAAGAATCACTATAAATATGCCGAGGGTGGTTTAATATGCGGTAGCGCTTTAATTTATAACAACTTATTAAATAAAGGCTCGCGGCCATTTACGCGCTCGCAGTGTAACCACTCGCGGCGCCGATGGATCCCGATAAATAAAGTATCCGCCGTGATCGCCGGATCTTGTTTCTTCGTTCGATGCCTGGTGCGCGAGGGTTCCTTTCGGTGAAAGTTTTCGTATCGGGCAATGAGTATTATGTTTCAGATTTAATGAAGCCCCGGTATCGGTAATTCAGTTTTTTGCCAAGCTATTGCGACAGATGCGAAATTTTATGTTTATATATTTATATATTTTATGCGCCGACTGCCGTTGGCTGCGAATTATATCAACGTCAGATATTTTTCCAACGCTCGTACCGCGCATAGAATGGGGGATGACGCAAAATTGTTTGCTTGTACTTCGCGTCGATCAGTTCATGCGACATCTTTTTGTCATTCGACGTCTTCGCTATTCAAACGAAAAGGAACTGACTTGGTACGATTTGTGACGGCGAAACTGTTTCGGCCCCCTCGCCCCTGTCGTATTATTCTTATTCGTTTCGAGAATGCCTTGCGTCAGTCCAGGCACGGCAACATTTTTTCGAAGATATTCTCCTTGCGATTCGCGTTAGAGGTACCGTACGCATTGTTCATCGCTGTGACACTTTTCGTAGACTACCCGACTGTCGGATTCATTGAACGACGCGCACCGTAAAATGACGTTTCGATTTGACCGCGTCGAAAACGTGAGAACATTTTACACCCCGACGTCGTACGATAGTTCAATGCACAATTGTGCACTGCCTGCGGCCATTCGAAACTATTTAGTCTTCCCCTCTCGGTGATCCTTTAATTCGGCGCGTGGCTGCATCGGATACATTCCACTTCGTGAAGCACAGGCACGCGCGATCCGAATTTTAAGGTTTATTCATTTCCTCCGCGATTCTAATGCGGACGCGATCCCTTCGTTCGGTTACTTCTGCTATTGATGAAAAGGAGCGGTCATCTTGTCGTTCGATTCCAGCTCTACGTATAAATTCGAACGAACGATACTGCGCCCTGTATGTCCGTGTGCAAGAAGTTAACACACTTTACATTAATTCTAATAATCGCTGTCACGGCACTTATACGAAACATCCTGATCTTTATTTCGAATAAAGCGGACATCAAGTTCTTTCCTCGCTTGTTCAATAACTACAGACATTTCGTTTATCAATTCTTGTCAATCCTACGTAATCGCGAGTCGGTGCGTTGCCGTTTCATATCGTCAACGTAAAACGGTACACGAGGAACATTCGCGTCCCAATAAAGCAATCTGCTATGCAGTATGCTACACCGTATCTTCCCATTTCGAAACAGCGCATCGGGTGTCTACGAATTTCGAAAATTGCACCGTTCTCCGTCTATTCGAAACATCTCTCGGCAAATGTCCTTCTTCGAGGATGTAGCGCATCTCGAAACGAAATTATAGCGACCAGACTTCTCCACGTGACAATTGAAAAAGTTTTCCATGTATCTGCGTGCACGCGTGCAAGTGCAGAGTCGGGAAACAGCGTCTCTCCTGGGTTTCGGGGAATTACACGCGGATTAATTTCTGTGCGTACAAGGGCCGAAGGCTACACCCTTTCCAACGTTTAATTGGCTTGCGCGTACGTGGCCGCGTGTGTACTGTTTCTCGCTCCTTCCGTGCGTGATCTACGCGCCCCATCCCTTGTGTAAATATTCCGCGGGCTCTCCGTTGCACCCTTCACCTCGGCAAATTTCTTCCTCCGCGCGTGTTGCGGTGACAATCTCGATACGCGTAGAACAAGGTGAGCACGGTCCCAATTGTTGCGAGTATGTCAATTTTGTAGAATCAACGACTAGTTTTGCTTCTGCGACGACGAGACCGAAGAAGCGTTGATATTGCGTATGACACGGATGAAACGAAACAGATTGAAATTTGTGTTAAAAACGTTGTTCGATGGCGAGACGGAAGTGATCGGCGGTGCAGATTCTTTGGGGGAGAGTCGAGGGATGAGTGAACAAATGTTATTGTGGTATGTGTTGTTGCGATTAGGTTGTACATTTCAAATTCGAAGTAATACAGTATCGAGTTGGGGAATAGGTAATTCGGAAGACAGCTCAATGATATTCTCTGTTAACTGTCATTTAAGAAACCGTCCGACCGAAAATCGTTACTGCCGTAAACGAACAATCGCCGATAGCCAAGAAGAAACGATCGGGAGAATTTACAAATACCGCCTCGAAATTGCGTTACAATTTGGCATTTTGCAAGCCAACGGAAATATTATGCGAACACGCGAGTCCAAGCGCTCCGCGCAATGATAATCCTTTGGGGCAGGCTCTATCCTGACCCATTGCACGTGTCGATGTCAAAAGGAGGCGACATAATAACAATCATAGTCTGAACAGGCGGACGGGGGGTGGACTGACGTGGTAATCGATATATTCATAGTTATTTAGAGGTGGGTGTCCGGAAAATGTTCCAATTTGCAAAATTCCGGGATACTTTGGAACTTGTCAAACACAAAACATTTCAAGAATTTGTAATAGTTCATTCGACAATATTTTTTAGTAAACTTTATACGGTAATTATTAATACGAGGAGTGAATTCATATCACGGAAGAATACCCTTCACTGCAAAATAAGAATGAACTAAATACATGTAGAATCGGGACCTCCATACCCAAAAGAATAATAGGCGTCTCTTCGATGAAAAACACTGTCCTTGGAAGGTCCAGCTTCAAGTTGTCATTTCTAATAAAAGAATGGCGTTAAATTATGTAAATATTTTCGTTGTTGAGACCGTTGGACATTCAGGCATTATTATATATTCGAAAAGTATCGACACGTGAAATTTCATTCTTTGATCGTACGGCACACTTAACCCCGACCAAATTAGGTAATTAAGAAGTAAATATCGTTACGCGCGATATCGTTTTTCAATATACTCGCGGGGTGAACGGAGGGAGTCGAAGGTCGTCTTTAATGTCAGACGCACCTAACCCCCTTTGCACGTGTCACGAGAGAGGCTAAGGGCGTGAACTCACGTCCACGCACGCCCACGCACGAGGGGAAGATAACTGTTGCAGGGTCACTCGACACGACGAGCTCTCGCACAATCTTCCTCTCCCTTGTCGGAACGGTGATGTGTAACAACCCTTACCGACACGACTCAGTCTCTCTGTTGGGGTTGCACAATCGCGGCCTGATTGATAATTTATACGATTCGTGCAGGTTATTTGATTATCTGTTCCCCAACTGGCCCATTCTCTTCCGTTTCTGCTTTCTTTCGTCCGCTATTCTCTCTTACCTTCGCCGCCCTCCCTTGTGCACATACGTGTACTTTCGTGTTCCTTCCTCTGCTACACTTTCAGTTTTTTTTTTAAAACGCTCCCTTGCAAGAACATTTCAATCGTGCGGGCCATCTTTTCGATATCCACTGAAGTAAAGATAGTTTGCAAATACGTTTCATATTATACGTATCGAGATTCCGGCAAACAAACCATCGTGTATGATTTGGAAACCGACGATTAGTCAAATAGATCAACCCCACCTTTCGAATCTTTTTAAATTTCATCGCCAAAACAATTGATTTAACTTTTAATAATTAAAATAAATTTCCTTATTTTGGTTACGTGGAGTTAACCGATGTAGCCAGTGAGCGGCTCAGATGTATACCAAAAGAGTCGGCGAAATCATATAAGAAACGTTGACCATTGATTCTGAACACTTGGACACACCTAATCGAACTGGCTTCTGATTAAATTACAACGGCTGAATCAATGAGTGCTGCAACACACAAGTTGCACTGCACTAGTCTCACTCCCGTCTAACTAGATTCGAGTTTCGAAGACGCCCCTATTATTATTTTACAAAACGTTCAAATCCTGAGTATTCACTTTGATAAAATCCCAAACAGCGTATCGCAATTATATTCCCTCAGATTATCGCATATCTACACCGTGAACGAGCCTGCTGCACACATTTCACTGTGTGTATTACATTCGTTTACAAATTATACGAGTCCTTATCTTCGTATTTCATTTCTGTTCGACCATGAAAAAAAAGGGGGATAAGTAAACAAAGACCGCTACATATTTCTCTTGTCAGTCTGAGATTGTGCGGAACCCCACAGCGGCGATGGAATACTGCGCAACTAAAAGTACAAGGGTGGAGACACGCGGAGGGGTTGGCATGCGGGCAAAATCACTGGCGCGACAGCGAACGAACGTCGAAAAGGGGGCTGTATGGTGCGTTGATGACATAATTGGTATCATTTGGGATCTTCTTTCGAGGTAACCCATGGTACATCCCCCGTGCGTTCTACAAGACGTATACGCCTAGCCCATCTGTACTCGCCTACTCGTCGACATACTTTTACAATGAGACGGGGCACATTATTGTTGAAATAAACGCTGTAGCGTCAATTGTTATTATCCCCTTGTTGATTTCATCTCATGTAACCGAGGTAGTCATAACGTTCGTTCATTTACGCGTTTACTGCCACGCGAGTTTTGCAGGCATCGTTCTGAGGCCATGACAGAATCGTTATCACTACAGGCAAGTAATATCGAAATGTTGAGCAGGGAATCTATTGTATATTGAGGTACGTCATATGTAGAATAAATCAGGGACAATGCTGATGAAGTTGATAGAGGTAGCAAACATTGCACAGATTAAGCATTCCGCTTGTGTTTCGCATGTTCTATCATTCATTATATTTCCCACGAAGTTGTTACATTTCTTCGCAAAGGCAAATTATAAAATCGTTTCATCTGTCGCTTAACGATTCGCGCGTGCCTTATATCGAAATAAGAATATTTCGCTTCTTCAGATTACCTTGAATAACCTACTCATCTCGCGTTCCAATTTCTAATAATTTTTGCGGTCTGCTCGCTGTTCACCACTTTCGCTGAATAATCTCTGCCATTTATAATTTCGTCATCGAAACATTTGCGCGCTAATACCGCGACGTGATTGCTATTGGTTTCCTATTGCGGAACGAATCCAAACGTTTCCGTTCTTTGTCGTAGTAGCTATTGCAAACCATATTTTCCGCGTTGTTCACGTGGAAGCAGCATTTCCCTTTGAAGCCGCTCTTCACGCCCGGGTCAGTCGGTTTCTTGGAAACATCCCTCGGACACATTTTCTGCCCACAATTGTGATTCGCCGTGTACTTCCGTCGTTGATCCTCCGTCGTGTCGAAAGCTTCCATCGGATCGATTCCTCTGTCCTCCGTGCTGGTCAGGAACTTTTCGCCGTTCAAAAACGTCACCGTCGATGGATTTATTTCTACACTCGCATCCGCGCATACGATCAAACTGTTGTTCGCAGGTTTTTCTAAAAACAACGATTTCTCCGCCGAATCTCCCTCGGTGCGATCCTTAGCATCGCCCAGCCATTGTTCAGCCACTGTTGATTGAACATGTTCAGGAGCGTCGACGCGATTCACCGTGTCCTTGTCTTGCAGCACGCTCGGCTTCACTTTCGATTTCGTTCGAGATCTCGCAGAACTTAAACGCTCTTCCGGATTATCCGACGATTGACTCAATTCTGCTCTCTTCGCTTCGTCTTTAGCGGCAGACGTTTTCGGGTCAGGCCGTTTCACAGCGACTGGCCCCTTCGATACGCGTCGACTTCCTACTCTTATAGGCAATCTGGAGCAAGCTGAAATTAAGGGCCGAGTCTTCTTCTCGGTAGGCGTCGTCGAGGACTGATTCAACGTCGCCAAACCTTCCTCCGTTCTCGACTTATCCAGTTTCCGTTTCACACACGCCGCGGCACGCTCCACGATATTAGATTTAGCCTTCTGCTCATCGGCAACGCTGAAACCATCGGCATGGTTCGTTGGCTCCTTCCTTTTATCGCCGTTCGATTCGGATTTCATGTAACTGCGCGGTTTCCTCAAGTGGCCGAAGTAGTTGACGGTAATTTTGCTCTGGCTTCTCGATTCACGGCGGCGATGTTCCTGGCCCTTCGACGTTTCCCCAACGTTTGGCTTCGGTTGAACGTCCGCGGCTGTAAGATTCGGACTTATTAAAACCGGGTTCAATTCACTCTCGATAATATTTGTTACAGATTCGCGGCAACGTTTCGCGCGAACAGAGTGAGCAGAAAAATCTCTCTTACCCTGCACTGTTTCTGCTTTAACCTGTGGTGCAGCCGACGCCAGCGAATCATCCCCCATATCAGAGTCCGGGGATGGTCCCGAACGATCCGCTTCTTCGTCCGCCAGTTCCTTCTGAACCGATACACTTTTCATTCTGGAATCAACGATGCAGTCGTTGTATAAACGTTTGATCGGCTCGTCACTGTAATCCCCCAAAGATTGCTGGGTCCGACGTTCGTAAGCGGTATTTTTGTTATTTAAAATGCTTTTATATTCTCGATCTTCTTCCGTATCCAGTGGAATGAACTCCCAGAAGCTGCTTCTTATGTACCCCGTTTCGTCGGTGTCCCTGGTCATCTGCTCGAGCACAGGTGAACGGCGAAAGCGTTCAGTCGACGTACTCGCGTTTAATACGTCAGATAAGCTGTCTTTGTCCATTACACGGTCCATGAACGGCTTGAATTTTTTCATAGAATGCACCGAGTTCGTGCTTCTCTTCTGAAGATACTCGACGTCGTTCGACGCGCGAACGATCTCCACGGCGGACTCGATATCGTCGCGCTGATTTTTGTACTGATTCGCGTTCTCGAGACGCGGTTTAGGGAACGATTGAGGCCTTTTCCGTCGATCTGTCGGCGGTGAACGTGTTCTAGATCGGATCCTGCTGTCGGAGTTATCCCAGTCTTTCGACGGATCGGCCGACTTCGGTGATTTGGATGATTTGACGCTCCTCGAGTTGTATTTGGACACTCTGTCGTTCTTGCGCGACGCGACGTCAACAGGATTTCTAATACCATCGTACGGGCCACTGTTCAACGCACAGAGATGGTCTTTGTAGTTTCTCGACGAATTTCGTAGAATTTCGTTTGTCTCGAAGTCTTCGGGATAATCCAATTCCAAATGGATCTCGTTTGATCTGCCCGACACGATTTCGTGCGCGTTAGCTTTTAGATCTTTCGTTGGATTGTCGACGCGATCGATCTTCGAACCTATCCCGGCAATCCTTGATCTTCGCGGAATAGATCGGAGCAGACGATCTTTCGTTGCAGCGTTCATGTTTTTTGGAATATTTTGCGGCGTTATGTTATAATTATGATAACCGGCGTTTGATAATAGATCGCACGGGCTGCCGTCGTGCCTCCATCGATAAGCCCTTGACTTTTGCGATGTCATCTTCAATTTGCTTTTGAAATCCTTGGATTCTAAGTTTCTTTCGAGTTCACCGTCGTTAACAGTGTCTTCGTATTGAGCATGCCCCGGCCACCAATACTACAGAAATCAACGACGAAAGGAGGTAGATCAATAATTTTCTACGCATGCATTTCTGTAAGATATTTTGCAGTAAAATATCGCTGTTTTGAAACGAATCGCAAAAAATTATAAACATTTTTTACGATAAATTTCTGTAAAGTAATTCCTATGTATGACACGAATTCTTCTAATACTCTGGGTCTCGTTATAATCGAGCCACGGATTGAAAGTTTAAGTTTTGTAAATGTAATACTTTATGATATTTCCAATTTCTCATAAAATTTCTAGCAATCACCTGATTTGTCCCATGGTTTTTGTGATCCAGGTGATAATCTTCAATGTCCAGAGCGCTACGTCTACTTAGTATGCGATATCTCCCTTCATACGAGTCGTCAATCCTCGCCTCGTCATCGAGTGTCCAATTCTTGTTTGATTTTACCTTGTACAATTTTGGAAAATAACATCCATTACAGTTTGGCGTTGTTAATCTGGCATCACAACCTGTATCTGACAATTCAACAATTTTTCTTATGTCTTTAGGTGTCTTAACGGATATTATTGGTGGCATATTATCCATGAAAAAGAGAAGTGGATTCTCTGCAAAGGTGTTCATGTTTAACGATAACTTTTGACTGAAAAAAAAAAAATCCGAAATAATATCAACAATGTAGCCTAAAACATTCTGTATATTTATATAGCATGTGGAAGAATCACAATGATTATTTTAAAATTTTGTTACTATTTCACGGTATCATTTTCTACTAAAAGTCGCGCTACTCTGAGTATGTGACTTAGGATTTTGAATCGAATAAAAATTATTGTAGTTCATTGCATTTCCTCGTTGACATTTTTGCGGACATACTGATTTCGTTGCATTCAATTGTTTTTAAATATATTTCGAAGTTAATCATTATTGGCATCGGTATTAATCTCCTTTCGAAAATTGAAGAGAACGTTAAAAATGTTGTTACGTATAGGACAAAGTCAATGACTGTACATTCATATTTTTAATTCATCATCAATTCAATTCATTCTATTGTCTATTATCCAATCCAAAACATTTAGTGTTACATTTTTTCCGCAGAAGGTAAATAAAATAACTGTTCCAGTCGATGAAACTACCACGGACGAAGCATTCAGTAAACCTATAAACCAATGTATATTCCTGACCCTGTTTCGTGAAGCTCAAGAGCCTCATTAGTATTTTCGTGTCGGTCATACCTTCACCAATAGATCATAGAAAAGGGTCCTAACGATCACTATATTAGGAACTGCAATTTAAATAAACTTAATAGACGAGGAATGAGGGAATATTATTTTAATACTGATGTGTCTATTACCACTAATTAAACAGATATAGTAATTACACACTTGTTATACAGTTATGTCTATATGTGTATCCCATTATTAAATTGTTATACATTCTGTAAAACTTGCAGTAAAAAAATTCAGATCCTAGGTTTAGGACCCGTAAGAGTCCAATATGCACGACTATAGATTCAAGAAAAAGTTGGTCCGAACAGGCAAAAGTGATTGTGACACACAACCTTTTCGTCAAGCTTAAAAATTGGTTTATTTGCATTTTTATCTATATAATCAAGTTAATACAGCTTAAAAATCATATAGCTACGTTGTTGTCACTCTTCATAGCATAATAAATTATCTAAGACTGCAGCTTGGGAATTAAGTTGGCCCTCTCCATTAACTTTTACTTCCTTGCAACCCTTTTCGGTCCACCCCCTGTATCAAATTTTATACACGACTATTCAGTTACTCGTAATTATTATTTCAATTGTTATCTTCCTTATTTCTATCCCTTTCATTTGACAATTCATTTATGTAAAAATAACCACCAAGAGCGGGCATAAATTAAAGCTAGAAGACCAAGCTACAATTGCCAATAGGTGTTAAGAATATTCCATGAGCCGTTCATTTGTTATAAACAATTCAATTATTTGTTTGAAAATAACTAGTTATCTATAGACGGAACCTATTCTAAGCTGCAAAGAGATTGTTCCGCGAATAAATAGTTTTAATTTGCGGGTTCGTTGATTAAAATCGGCTCAGTAGAACGCGAGATAATTGAATTTGTTTAAAGAACTTATAAACAAATGCCATTATTTCGACTTGCAGGCGACCTACATCAATGATCAGTGGACATAAATTGAAGCTAGATGTATCAGCTACCATCCCCAATAGGTGCGATCATCATCCCATATGAAGTTCATTTGTTATAAACAATTAAACAATTGAAATTGTTGTTACGGCCGACTGCAAATAGGTGGAGTCACGTGGTATTTTTTATAGTGTATCTTATTCGCGTCCCTTTAATTTGGGACCTTGTTGATTAAGGTCGGTCCAGTAGAAGCCGAGATAATAATTTTTAAATATTATCTCGGTCTCGATATGTCGCTAATCGTGTATGTGGCGCCATCTCGCGTTTGCGGCTTTTCTTGCGCTTTGCGGCGGCTTCAAAACTAAATTCCTGGATTACATCGTTAATTTAAACAATTCCGTTTTTCTCGGCTTCTACTCCGTACATCTTCACCGGACTAGTCTTAAATAAAAGCTACGATCCGCCGCTATCTCCTGCAACAGTTGCAAGGATATGGAATTTGTGGTGCGATAGTTATTAAAAATTGAAAAATCTGAAAAAATGCACTTCGGGTCACTGCAATTATCTCGCCTTCTGGAGGAAAGAGATTAATGATTGAGTGCTCAAAATGAAGGTAAAGGATGAAGTATTGTAGAGTGATGTTTGTCGCTAGCCTTCAAGTACATACACAACCTTACGCTGCGACGCTTCAATCGACACTGAGAGGACGTGCGCCGCGCGACGACCGACAGCACTCCGTGACGCGCCGGCGCGACGGCTGCGCTTGGTGGTATTCGCTATTTCCGTAAATCCTACTATCCGAGGGTCGTACATACTGAACTTCAACTGTTTCTGACTAACTCTTGGCCGGACCTACAACTGTAGGGTCATACCTACTGGACTTCTACCGTTTCTACGTCTCTAGGGTCGTGCCGATTAGATTTATGCGAGTTCTAGCACGTTGAAACGTTGCCCGAGAAATAGCTTTTCTCATCCCCCCCGAAACATTTACATATATGCACACAATGACATGAATGCTGTCTCCACTACTTCAGTAAATAATAGTTCTTCAAATGATCACTGTTCATGTGCAGAGGACGCTCGAATCAGCATGGTTTTTCTGAGTCGGTATGTCAGTCACGTTGGGCCACGAAAGTCCATAAAATGTCTTGCCTATTCTTATATCTCGTCGGTGCTTAAAACCCCACAGCGTAGGGCTTGCTCGTAGTTCAAAAAAGCTCAGAAAATATGAAGTTTACCTTGTAACTAATGGTAACAATGATAAATTTAGTAAAGTAAAATTTGTTCGATTAAAAATATTATTCATTGCGATTTTCATTCACCTACAATGTCCTCTATAAGACATAACGTTAATTATAGTTGCAAAATCGTAAATTGAGTCAATTACATTCACAGATAATTGGTTAAACTTTTGTTTTTTTTGCATTTTACTGAAATAAATGTGGATCGCTTTTTAACAATTAGCATTCTATGAAAATACGTTAACGATTGGCTTGCAGCAGAAGTTTGATCACCATCCGTTCCCAGTAAATGCTTCGAAATAATGTGGCATTGCGAGCACAGTATAAGCAATCAACACGTACACATGCATGTTCTGCCGTAACACTGCATACATGTATACCATAGCCTGTGGCAAGTGCATGCAATTCACTTCGAAGCGCATTCCAATCAGGTGCTGTTGTGAGGGCCACATGTATGTAGTTGTTGCGACTGGCACCTGCCAGTAAACAGGTGAAAGAATTACCTTTGTACAATGACATACACACATACTTTTTATCAATTTATTCTAATATTCATTACGTTCTATCTAATGTGTTGTTTGTGCACGCAGAACGGTAAATGAGCTTCAGAAAACGAACGACCTGATGTAAACGATCGTCGTGCCGCTTCGATTGAAACGATTTACAAGAATTCAATCAAACGGGGCAGTACGTCGAGAAATATTGTATTTCATGTGTAAAAATGTCCTCGGAGACTTCCTCGAACGATGTGCCAAATGTCGTTTCGAGACTGCAAAATTTGCGCTTAGGTCATGAAGACAGCGATGAACCACGGCAAAATGTGCATCTTGCCGCATCTGGAGATTCGTCTCCAGAGTTTGTGCAGCCTACTCAACCTATTAGTAACGTTATTCTTTCCCGTGCAAGGCATGCCCTCAATTTCATTTACGACGAGGATCAGCCAACATCATCCACAGCCAGAAGCGGAGAGTCCTCATCGTCGAATGGAGACAAGTAAGTAATTTAATGATTTGTTTATTGTATATTTTATTTGGGAAGAAAAATGCTTATTACATAAAGTTTACATTTATGCAGAGTACTAACGATATTAACATGCTGTATCAATTATTTTTTTAACATTATGATTCTAGTAGGCCTCCAACAAATGCAGCGAATACATTACATTTAGAAGGAAGACCACAAAATACTGCTGCCTTGGAAAATACATCTACAAACAGCCAAGGAATAGTCGCGTATAATTGGCAGGGTACAAAGGCAACAATGCGCGAAAGAATAGTGTTTCTTTTTAATAATGAAATATTGTCAGACGTAAGCTTCATAGTGGGAAGGGGAGCACAAAAGCAGCGTATACCAGCTCACAAATTAGTCTTGTCCTCTGGAAGCGCAGTTTTTGATGCAATGTTTAATGGAACGCTTGCAACAGATTCTTCGGAAATAGAAGTACCTGATGTAGAACCTGCTGCCTTTTTGGCAGTGCTTCTGTTTTTATATACAGATGAGATACAAATAGATCCTGAAACTGTGATGACAACATTATATACAGCTAAGAAATATGCAGTATCCGCTTTAGAGAAGCATTGTGTAGATTATTTGAAAAATAATTTAACCAGTGATAATGCTTTTCTGCTTTTAACACAAGCTCGCCTTTTTGACGAGCCTCAATTGGCCGCAGTATGTTTAGATACTATCGATAGATTTACCACAGATGCATTGAATGCTGATGGATTTACAGACATTGACATTGATACATTAAAAATTGTTTTGGAGAGAGATACACTCCGTGTTAAAGAATCTAAGATATTCTGTGCAGTTATGAGGTAAATGAATATAAATATATATATATGTATGTATGCATACTTGTGTACTTAGTGAATATAAGTATAATTATTTGCTGATCAAAATAGATGGTCAGAGGCAGAATGCATAAGGCATCAATTACCAGTTATGCCAGAAAATCAACGATTAGTTTTGGGTAGTGCATTTTCATTAGTTCGTTTCCCGTTAATGTCAAAGGAAGAGTTTACTGCTGGGCCAGCACAATCAGGACTTTTAAATTATTCTGAGGCTAGTATTAGAACTGTGTAACTGAATACATACTGTACATATGTTGATGGAATCATTTAAATATCAAAATATCCTATTTCAGGTTCTGTCACTATTTTCATATTTTATACTAAACCCAAAACCAGTAGTTGGATTTCAAACAATGCCCCGTTGTTGTATGACTGGTAAGGAACAAACTGTATGTAGATTTCAAGATACCAAAAGTAGATGGGGATATAATGGGACAAGTGACCGTATAAGGTAATTTCCAGATAAAAAAAAGTATATGTATCTATATATACATATATAGTTTCATAATTATATTATTATGTGCAATCTAATTTTTCATTCTTCAGATTTAGCGTCGATAGACGTATATTTCTTATTGGCTATGGTGTGTATGGTAGCATGCACAGTCCAGCAATATATGAAGTATTAATTGAATTAATACACACTGCTTCTGGAAAAGTGATTGCTACAAATTCAACAAGCTTTAGCTGTGATGGTTCAAAGTACACTTATCGTTTAATGTTCAAAGAATTAGCCGAAATTTTACCAAATACAATTTACACTGCATCAGCAACATTTAAAGTTTGTATATAGCAATTTCTTTATTACCTACTTTTCTTGGGATTAAATTTTTACTACTACACCATAATATTTTCAGGGACCTTATTCGCATTATGGAACTAAGGGCTTGAAAACAGTCGTGGTAGATACTGATTCAGGAAATGGGAAAGTTAAATTTGAATTTAGTATTGAAGCTGGAGATAATAATGGGACGTCCACTGATGAAGGACAAATTCCTGAGCTTATATTTTACACTTAATAATTCGTATACATAACAGCATTCCTCTTGTCAGTTGGCATTGTCTTTCAAAACTTACTACATTAAATTGAGTTGTATAACGAATTTGATATGTTAGTTTCTGTGAATTATATGATTATATTTTCAGTAAGCACAGTATTTTAAATAAGAAGCATGTTAACAAGTTTTTCAAGCTCTACTTATACTGCAACTGAAAGATAGTGCTTTGCATCTTTCATTTTATTCAGAGTATGGAAAATGAAATTTGTGGATCTCGAAAATGGCCTTATTGGGAGAAGAGACTGATTCGTGCTACTGATGTAAAATTCAAATTGAAGTAAATCCTTTATATTTTAATTAATTTATGTAATCGTCGATTTCCTCGATACTGGGTAAAACTTAATTTCCTATTGAACCCTGGCATAAAAAATGCAGCTGGGTTGTAAAGGTAAATAAGTTTTAAACGAGGTTGAAGAAAATAGCCATACATTGAGCAAGTTGCAGATGTTGATATTTATGACTAAAGCCGATCTATTTTTCTATCCCCTCAAACAGTGTACATGAGTGGTAAATTTATATATGTACATATAATAGTCATAACTTTGCGTGAAAGTAATACTTGGATTCTCATTATCACTATTTTAAAAATGTTGTGTCTGATTATTTTATTCTGGAAAGCATACAGTTTTATGAAAACGGGGTTCGTATTCATAATTGTCAACATAGTGGGGGAAGACTATAATAATTGTCTAAACTTATTAAGTATGTTTTAGAAGAATTAGCAATGAAACCAGTTGAAAATCTTATTAGAAAACTATGTACTGTTTGTACATATGTATAGAATAACTAACTAAGTAGCAGCAATATATCGTTTTCTTTCTACGACTATTCAACTTCGAAAGACGTGTGATATTAACGAAAATGGTGAATGAATTTTTTGTTATAGTGTTTAAAATAATGAATCTTCCAAGTTTGATTTGTGTATTGATTAACTGCGCAAACTAGTCAAATATGATTGATCTGTATTTGCACAATAAAGAATATGTGTATATGTATCTCTATTATATCTTGGTCTATGGCAGCGGTGACTAACTTCCCCGCCGAAAGCCAAAGCTCCCCCACTACCAGTCGGGCGAATCCCCCACTATAGTGCAGCAGCAGTTCCCCTATAACTTAGGTACGCTTCTACTTCTTACTCTAAGTGTTACGCATTTTCTTTTTTTTTCACAATTTTTAGGGAATGATTTTAGAGTCTTAAAGATGGAAAAACGGTATATTTACATAATATGCTTGAAAAATGGCAGCTTTCTTAAAGTTGATATGACTTCCAAAATAATATTATTTTATCAAGAGTTACTCCTTTTTTGCAGGAAGAACCCATAATTGTTTCATCAATAAAATTTGCCGCGAACTACATGTTGCTAAGTGTTTTATTGTTCGCGTCATTTAAATACTGCGTTCGTTCGGCAGGGGTAATTAGCCGCTTAAATACGCCTTTGCCACTTATAGAGCTAAGAATGAGCTACGAATAATTTTTCCCTTTTAAAATTACAACAATAAACCAGAATTGGTCTGGAATATCAAAAATATTGGAACCGTGTTCAATGGCATAGTTTTGGGGGCATGGTTTGACGTTTCTGCTCAACCCAGATACGCTGCCCTCTCCTATTTCGTGCCATAGACGTAGACGTAGTGGGGACAATTCCCCCTTCCCTTCGTCAGTGTTACAGAAAAGAGTGGGGGTAAGGGTCCAATTGGCTCGCGAGCCGCCAGTTAGTCACCACTGGTTTATGGTATATAACTAATTACTTGTATTTTAATTGTATTATAGTACAAGAAGATGCAAATATCAGTATATAAAGGAATTAAATAAATTATTTCTTCAGCAGAGGGGGTCTTATTTTTGCAATATTTCTATGTTGTTTTTATTTATTTATATTTTGGGCCATTGTAAAATGACATCATAAATATAATATAATTTAAATCTTCACTACAACATTAAAAATTACTATGAGAAGATTATTTCGAATAAAAATATCTTTACAATTAGTAATAATTTGCTTATATAATTTGAACAAATGTTTATACAATGGTATTGAAATTTAACATTCAAGTAATGGTAATTTTACAATAAGAAATATTTACAAACTTCTAAATTAAACAAAACTGAGAAATAAAGCATTTGTTTTTAGAATTAAAATTAACATGGCAACTTCGTTCTAGTACGCGCAAGTCTGTCAATGTCACATAGCGCCTCACGTACATGTATAGCATTAAAAGAATGGTACTAGTCAGTGATTTGTAGTGTTCGTTAATATTTTTCCGAAATTACTCTAATATCAATTCGTTACTAACCAGTTAGAGTGCATATTCGCCATGAAGTCGTAAAGCGTGGTTAGATTTCATTGTATGATCTGGTATGTATGGCAATACAGTTCGTCATTAGCGCTTAATAGGTGATTTATTAATATGAATCATAACCTATAATTTCTCTGGTTTACGGGACATTATTTATAATTTTTATGCAAAGCATCGCTTTCACGAATATACTATAATGACCGATTTGTTTCTTTGAATACAGTAAGAAAACGATTCAATGGTGATAACTGTTTATGTGTTGACGTTATGAAAAAAAACATATTTGACAAGGCTGTACATATTTCATCTCTATGGCTAAGGGAAAATTGAGGGGCTCAGATTCAAATAAGGTATTCTTGCGAAATTATTTAGCGTTTAAAAACAAAAATATTTTAGCTAATTATACGTTTTCTTACAAATAGCTAACAGCTTCGAATGCAAGTTTCAAAAATGGGGAGACATATACATCAGAGTTTGAAATTAATGAAATACCACCTAGTGCCCGCACATTGCTTACAAAGGGTTATATACAAGATGAAATTAATTCTTATTCAGGTATATTTTTATAATTGGCAATATTTTGTTATGTATTTTTTGTATCTTTTTGTTTATTATATCAGTTGTACATAGGGTATTTTAAACAATTTCCAGGTGCCACTGTCTCCACACGTGGACGTTTTATGACAGAGCAAGAAAGGTCACGTTGTCCCAATGAACATCCTTTATATCTTTACATACAAGGCCATACAAAGCACAATGTAGACTGTACGTTACTTTGTCTCTATATCTGTTTTTGTCCTAGCTATTTGTCGCTTGGTAATATTTATTACATTTCTTTTTTGCAGTGGCTATACAAAAAATTAATGAGATTATTAAAACAGAACATCAAAGTTCTTTAAATAGACCGAGCAGATTTACTAATGCACCACCACCTCTTATGAGTTTACATTCCGGAGTTACATCTGTAGTATGTTATATCTTCCAATAATATGTAATCCTTTTATATTTTTTCATTGTCAATATAAGTCTAATTCTTGCAGGAGAAAATCTGTGTTGGTATAGAAAATGCTCCCGAAGGGTTTGATCTAAGAGGCAGAATTATAGGCGCTGGTGGAGCTAATTTGTTGTATATAAGGGGTGAAACAGGTGCAAATGTAACTTTAAGGGGTAGGGGATCACAATTTGTTGATCCACTTTTAGGTACCGAATCTCCAGAACCATTACATCTGTACATAGAGTAAGCTTATTTATAGTTGTGTCTGTATGTTTTTTGGGGGGTAATTTTGTTTTTATACTTATGAAATTGATATTTTGTTTACATAGGCATCCGAAACAAGAATCATTGCAAAATGCAAAACAATTAGCAATTAATTTGATTCAAACAATGCAATCTGAATTGCAATCGTATATACAGCAACAACCACCACCGGTACAATCGCAGCAAGTTATAGAGCAGTCACAAATACAACAAAGTATGAATTAAGTATACAGTGGGCCCTCGAAGTTCGGACACAATTCGTTTCAGGAGATGGTTCGATTTTTGGATTAAGTTCTCCCATTTGATATTATGTAAATTGAATTAATCTGTTCTAGACAAATTTACTGAATATAAAACATTTTAAGTGTTCCTGTTTACTTTGTGATACTATGCGAAAATGTTCCATTGTACTATCATTAATATTGTAGATATTCAGGGCGAGGATGGGACATTACTAAACTTGGGTGTAATCGTATTCGTCCTCACTAGCGAGGATAGAGCTGATCTTCAAAAATACACGAAGGCAATATAAAAAAATCCAAAGCCCAAAATTGGCCATTCTAGTTAGTTATTTCCCCGGAACAAACTGTTTGTCTCTATGTTCAAACTTCGAGTTCTCGTTCTAAATTAAATTTGAAAGCTGACGTTTTCTTGATATTTTTGTTCGAACTTCGAATTGCCCGAACTTCGAGGGTTCACTGTACTCATTATCATTATATCTAGTAATATGTTTTCATTTGTTACAACTTTCATCTTTTTTTAGCACAATTTCAAACCATGAATATTGGCACTTTGGGGCAGCCTAACGTTGTTACTATACAACATCAAGGTAGAGCAGGTGCACTAATAGTCTATGAACATCAGAAATTCCGTCTGTAACTGTCGTATTCTTAACAGATATCATACAACATCCTCAAAGTAGTGTAGTAACATTGCCAGCAACCATTCTCACTGCTACAGTAACTGGTGCACCAGGATCTGGCATTACAGTTCCACCACCTGGAATACACATTCCTCCTCATCCTGGACCATTAGTACCACCGCCACAAGCCCAAGTAATATTTAAATATGAGAATGCAATCAATAATTATTAAATATAGTAATATTTTTCTCATAAATTGAATATTTTATGTATAGGAAATACAAACGTTTATGCCACCACCACCAGTTGGGCAAGTGCAATTAATTGGTCCTCCGTCGACTGTAAGTCAAGTGCAATATCAAATTCATCCTGGACAGCCATTACAAATTCAAGGGATCCAAACTGGATCACAAACATCACCGCAACCTGTGGCTCAAATGTATGTTATGAGTCAGCCACCACCACAAAGTCCAGCCCAACAAAATTTTATTACAAGTAGTAGCGCGCCAGTTAGTGGTGCAGTTTCTTATGTTTATACACAACCGAATGTACAAAGGCCTTCTACACCACCGCAAGGAATAATCGAAGCAGTCAACGTGAATTTACAACAACCACCTCCAGCAACTCCGATTAATATAACTCAACAACCGCCACCACCGTTATTACATCTTCATTTTCCGCCGCCAAACTTTCCTCCGAATCAACCACCACCTCCGGTACCGCAAACTTACCAAATACAGTACCAGCAAGTGCAGGCACCTGCGTCACAGTCCCAAACACAGTTTGTATTACAACCTGGTGAACACATCGTTCCATCACAGTTGCAGCAAAGTCACGAACAATCTCAAGCAGTGGGTCAACACATGTTACCTCCACATTTCGAAGGTCATGCACCTCAGTTTCATTTACAAGTACCTCCACCGTCTACGCAAACATTTTTAGTCCCTAATGCTCAATCGCCGCAACATCATCAACAACATCCTCTTCCCCCTGGAGGTGAAGTCCAACAACAAGAAGGACCAGTGGATCAAGGGCCACAACCACAACCGGTACCACCGCCGGCACCTCACATGCCAAATTCAATGAATGTTCTAACCAGTATACCGCCGCCGACGCAAGCACCCCCTCTGCAAAGTGCTCCATGGTTATATCAAACACAACAGCCCCAACAAATGTTACAATCACAAAATCAACTACAGGTAATGCAAAGATTTTTACATATTTTTATCAGTTGGTTTACAACGGTGAATTTGCGATAGATAGTCCTTTCAGACTTTACCTCAACTTTACTCGCGGAGAAGAATGCATAGGAAATTAGGAAAAATATTTAACTTTAGTTTTTATTGTTGGAAACAATTTTGCGGCAACTTTTTTTTATCAAGTGTTCACCGATCGAAACGTGTTGATCCCTGAAAGCCGTCACCATTACTCTTTATACACCTTGTATATTTATAAGATTTTTATTATTGCAGGTCCAGATGCCACCCCTACATAATGTACCTCCACCACAAGTTCAAGCACAGATACAGTATCATGCTCAGCACATGCAGTATCAGAATGGTCATATGCCACATCAAGTACATTATGCTATACAACCACCTCCGCAACAATATGAACACAAACCAGATTCACCAGAACAGAAGTCTCATGGTGTGAAGAGAAGATTTTCCGATGTTGAAGTAAATCCGGTTAGTTCTCGAAGTTTATTTTATTCTGTAGTAGAGGATACTTATTTCCCTATAATGTATTGAAATGTGGAATAAATTTTGTAATGTGAATAATAGGATGCATCGCCATATCAGTGTGGTCCACTACCTGCTCAACGTCATGGAACTGGGTAAGGAGAACTGTTGAAAACTTTCATTTATCTAGAAATATGTTTGGTATAGTTATTCTGATTATATGTATGAAGCGCAGTGTTCTCGCAATATGCGAAAGAATTAAAATTTATTACGTGAATAAAGCAGGTTTAATGAATTTTAATTATAATGAAATAATTAATTCAAAACAGAAAATATACATGTCTCTTTGTAGTTAAAATATTATAGCTGAAAGAAAATATAATGTTGAAATATGTGTAGGTATACTCGTTTAATGTTAACAAACGAATTATATCTTAATTAGTAACTGCAATGAAATCCTTTACTTTATAGAGGTGGCTTAATTTATTAATTGCTTAGATATGAGAATTGTAAATTGTATAATAGTCAATTTACTGTGTGCTGTAGTAAGCTTAAATGCGGGCATTGCGATAAAATTAAATTTTTTTCAGAAACCTGCTTTGATCAAGATGTACCAAAAACAATGAGTAAGCAGGGAACTTTTTAAATTGTTTCTTACTCATGAATACACGTCCATAAAATATACAAAAGTATTCGATATTATAGAGTACGAAACATTGATTTGTTGGAAGTTATGACCCGCTAATGAAAATGCTACATATTTACTATCAAATTTCTTTAAAGCACCAGTTCTATGTGCAACAAAGTTTGAAATTTATGTAAAAGTATATTTGAGTAAACAAAATCCTTAAAAGTAAATAATTGTGCATATAACTACTTTTTCCACAGAATATTATATTGAATAGTATTCGCATATTGCTTGATATTTTATATTGCTTGTTTTATTTTTCATACGTTCTTCTGCCTTGAAGATTCTACATAATTCCTTTGTGATAGAATGCGTATAAAACGATTGGATCTAATTTTAATATTATAATATTCTATAATATTAAGTTGTAACACAATTAAGTACTTTTCATATAAAGTATGGTATCATTAACTACAACCTGGAGTTGTCAGGTATTTTTAACATTTCAGAAATATCCATGGCTGTGCATCAGGTGATATTTGCTTAAATTTTGAAATGTACATTTATAACAACCGATTGTGAATTAATCATTTGAAACTGAATTGTTTAAGCAGAGAAGGTGATCGACAGCAGCAAGCCTTACATGGTCCATCATCAACAGCTGCGGGCCTACCTCACGGAGATCGAAACAAGCTGCTAATGCCACCTCCACATCCAGGTCTGTAACTAAGAGTATTCAAGGTGAAAGAGTGCTGGATACCTTTTGAAAATTTATCAATTATAATATGTAAGTTGAGTATATTGGGTTTATTAGAAATAAACATTTTTCAAATAGGTTTAGTTTTAGTTACACGATAGTTAATAATTTTTATACTCAGAATTTCGTAGCGCATTTGCATTTTTATTTCAGATGGGTATCTAGCATTTTTTCTTAATACTCTTAGATTGTAGTATACTATTTATTGTAAATATATACATTTGTTAAACAGTACGATTTCTCTTCTTACTCCTTAATCCATGCATCATAGCGGTTTGTTTTTTTCATGTATTCATTGAAACATTTTACAGATGGGCCATGAGCAATGTCTACAACGTTTATGATGCTATAGCATAGATTACTTTCTATTTGTCTTTATTTGTTATTATTTAGAATGAAAACAAATTTCGCCATGTTATAGTACGCCATTAAAATAATCAACTCAAGCATCCTAATTTGAGTAATTCTTCATATGTTTTTTATTAAAATATGTATGTGTTTTCAGATCTCTGCAATGAAGTGATTTTATATTTCAGTGATTACTTTTAACCAATATTAACTGTAATTATTATTGTTCGTGTTCTGTTGAAATGTGTTCTATGTTTTAATCAAAGTATTTTAAGTTACACGATTTGCAATATACATCTTTTTGTATCTTTGGATCAGATCACTGAAGACAAATGTGTAATTACATGGAGCAGCAGCGTCCATTATCATAGTAACATTAATGACTCTTGGATTATAAATAATTTTTGTACTTCTTCATGTATAAAGCAAGCCTGGAGAATGGGGATGTTCATATTTCGAGAGAAACTTATTTGCGATTAATGATATTAGTTATTTTTCAGGTAATCCAGTGAAAGTTTGAGACAGGAATGAACCAAAATTGTGGAACTTGTACATAAAAATATACTTTTAATATAAAATTGTATTTTACAGGTCAGAAGTTAAATGAGCTATATGTACTATGAATTTTATACTGTAAACGTGAAACGATAGGTGATACCATGGACTTATTTATTGGGTGTTTTCAGATACATTTAGCTTCGCAATCAATATTCTTTTTAGTTATAATTGGTCAATGGCGTGAAATATTGTTATTACATTGTGCCATTTTATAATGGCATAGAGCAATCGTTTCTTAATAACTATCTTAAAGAAATGGTACGTTATTTTGGTGCGTTGCATTTGTTTGAACAGAAAAATGAAAATCGGTTGCAGAAATAGTATAAATGATATTTTAATCCTACCAGAACACAAAGTTTCAAATTAAGAATATAGACAATATTAGACATCTGTTTCTACTTGCAGTAGCGTGCTGATATTACATCAGTTTAACAATCGCAAATTGATTACGTTTGTAAAGGCGAATAATTTAATCGGTGTACTACAATATTTCATCACGCTATTTGCCACATTTAATTCTACCATATACTATATGCATAGTCGTTCCATATCATTTTATACACGTTGTTTTATTCTGTGAATTTTCGTTACTTAGGTGAAAAACGCTGCTTGGACCAAAAACCTGCAGGAATGAATTCAGGTATACTTAAACCTTATTGTGAAACTTTAATTTTTATATTTTCAAACGTTTTAACAAATTTCATTGTCCGTAATAGGGAATGAGCAAAATGCAATGGGAGATTCAATAAACATATATCCTGGAGGTGGCCCACCATTGCCCCTACCACTTCCACTACAAGCACCATGGCAAACTCACCATGTTAGAGTCCCATGGGGCAGACCACCACCAATGCCAAGAGATGGGGAGCACCAAGGAGTGTGTCCTACATTACCTCCAACTAACATGCCACCACCTCAAATTAGACCCAGAGGTATACATAGAAAATGATGAAAGCATTGTTAATCGCTTAGATGTACATGTTTATAAATACATATAACCCAAATGATTTTGGTTTCAACGTTTGATATAACACGAGTTTGAATATGGAATAAAGAAATGTTGGAAAAGGCTTGCAAATTATTACGCGACTGGATTAATCTTTTTCAAATTCGTATTCATTCATTTGAACTATTAAAAAATAATCATTTGCCGTTGATCTCTTCGAGTAAGTCTTAATTAATTTTGCAATTCTATTGGAATTTCTCGTTTTTATACTGCACATTTGGGCGTGTAATGTAATTGATTGATTGTTTCCGTGATTATTCAGGCCACATTGAAGGTAATCGTTCGCCCGTACAAAATGCGATGCTGGAGCATCCGTTGAATGTCGAGTACAATCAATTGCCACCGTACACAACAAAACCTCCTCCTTACAATTCACACCCATTGATGCAATCCATTTGCAATCCACCGCCACCACCACCGCCGCATCACCAGCAACGACCACAGCATCCTCCTCAAAATGTGCAGCATTATCAGGTGCCAATTTCTCAGACATATCAACCACCGACTTCCTGTCCACCGTGGATGAATTAAACATGTAGGATAATACGATGAGAACGAAGTTTTTACACTAGTACCTTAAAGATGACTGATGCAGTCCGTCCGATTTCACATCGTTCAAACAAAAAGTTCACTTAACTACGAATACATGGTATTTAATTAATGTCGTTAAGTCGGCACGATGATTACGATTGGATGGCATTGCATTACGTTGTCTTTGTTGAATTGTTCCTTGCGATAGTTGAGTCGGATTCAATTATTCATTGCGGACATGTTGCTGCGAGTGATGCTGTTCTGTATAAAAATTGTGTATACGTTACAAATTATTTATAAAGAACGTCTGTCTTTAAGGTTTAGGAAGCGAACTATGATAATGAATTTATAAATGCCGCGTTACGGGCGAGCAACGAACACGATATACATACGTAGGATAAAATTAGTTCAATGATATACATATAAATACGTAGCATGTGAACTATGATTTCTTGAAAGGACTATATCGAAGGAATGCAGAGATTTGACTTGATTTGAAATTCGAGGGGTGCTCTCGATATTCACGCACACACATACACACGTGAATTTAGGAATATAATTTTTTGTAACTGATAGTTAATGTAATTGGTCACTGTCCTGAATTTATCCCGTGGTGTCTGCCTCCCGTTTTGTTCTCGGAACTCCCTTGTACGTACCGTATGCTATTTATTTATAGACAATATACATACGGTCTATGCGAGTTTCTATAGAAACATAAATAAATTGTTGCCTACGGCTCGACGGGGCGTTAATATCAAATATGCGGACATTTCTTGCGCTCGAAAGCACGCCGTGATACTTGGCGGATCCCTCTTACATAATGAATAAATTCATTAATTGCCGTTATAGTACAATATTTTTTATTTAAATATTAAATAATGACAGTTAGTGTTGTCAACACCCTTCGTCGTTATTTGTCTTTACGATCAGATGATTCGGGATGCAGTATGTATTTATTGCTGTCAGAAGATTCCCAACTGATACGCGGAATCTTCTATCCTGAAATAGGTCATTAATTTTATGGTTTAGTTATAGAAATATATTTTCCAATGAAACATAATTTTTCGAATAAATTAACTGAATCATACTGAATTTCCTCTTCGTCTTGTTTTACTTGTGCACGTGTGAACCCAGAATGAAATTCGGCACCGTGATTTTAATTTAATATCTTCGATATTTATTCTCTTTCCTTTCTATTTCGAACCGCCGTTTATTTGGGGCAGATACTGAAGAACGGAAACAAAAACTATAATATAACTATAATTCTGTTGGAACTCGCTTTTTTCGGACAGTCGCGTAATTGGGGGAAATTAGTTCAGTCCCAATGGGTCGCAATTATCCGAAATTCACTGCATTTGTATCTTTTGCAGTAAAGAATTTATTATTAAATAGGAGAACATGGTGTTCGTGCAATTGCGCGATTTCCTTTATGGTCGCATCAGTAGTACGAACTGACAAGTTACTTCTACGTGGAACGACGGATCATACCGATGGGAATTGTTAGTCAGTGTAAGATCTCTGCTGTCGTGTTCATTGGGTCATGGACACTATAATTTCAGGACTTGATTCATGAAAGTAATACATACAAGAGGCAAACTCGTTTATTCCTCACTTGCACAACGAATACAATATTGCTACTACCTTCTATTTAATCGGTACGATGATAGGTACAGATATAATGAAATTACGTCAGCTATTAAATTTCTTCATTGAATTGCGTTCAACGATCGTTGTGTTTTTAATCACCAGTAAATAAATAAATTCCTCTAACTTGTTTAACTGAGTATCATATTTTATAAGACTAAAAACAGTATCGGGAAACAATTTTCACGTTTACCCAAATAATATTTTAAGCTTCGTGATATAACAAGAAAGTAATTTCACGATTATTAAATGATTATAAACGATTATATGTACACCTAACAGATTTGTGTTTTATATTTCTGTTTATATTTCTTGGTTGTATATAAAATTGATAAAGCTTAGTGTTTCCTCCCAAATACACGTTCGTTTCGCGTATCGATTTCACGGATGTCGTTAAAACCGCCCCGTTTTTGGTACCAATCGGCCATCGTTCCAATTAAAGTCGTTAAACGTTCCACGCGATATACGTGCTGATCGAATGTTGGCCTACGCTTTCTGATGGAGTCGTACGCTGGCTGAATTTTCTATTGTTATACGGCCTAGTGCGCGGCAAACACTATAATAGAGTAGAGTATCATAAAATGGTTCTGGTTTGTTGTAGAATTTATAATAATTTATAATAATAAATTTAACAAGGGAAACTTGTTACTATTGAACGTGATGCAACTTATAAATTGAATGTTGGAATATATGTAATATTATTTCGAGTGCAAAATCATTGGTAACTATTCTATTTTGATTAGTATCGTATTTATATCGATAATGGAGGCGAATTCGAATTTTTTTAAAAATTATTTGTGAAGGTGCGTGACTCACTTCAACGCTCAATCGCTCCTTTCCCACAGCAAACTTAACCAATTATTTTCAATTACGAATTGACTTTTTTTTTGAATCAGGGTAATGATCAAATCAGCTCGTACTACGTTTTAGCTATGTCACAGATTTGTCCCTCGTCTTCACATCAGTTGGTCGCTGCTGCGATGGCTTTTCGTCACGCTCGGCGTAAATTTCCAAAAAATTATGGCTTGTATTCCAACCCCGAGGAGGCAATGAAGCTTGATATGGTAATTATCTTACCGATGCTCTTCAAATGTGTACTTGTATTCATCATATTGTAGAAAACACTTGTCACATTTGCGTGTGCATTCAATTAAAGTGATTAAACGATAAAAAAGATTACTTTAAATACTTCCTCCTGAAAAATATTTTACACTCATTTTTATAGAACCACATTCTCCACTTGACACCAAACAATATGGTTCGCGGTACTATATCTAAGAAAGGATAGTGAAATTGACATAAACCAATTTTAATCTTCACATTATCATAATGAGTGTCCAGCTGTTTTGTACTATTTTTCATGATTGCGTTATATATAAAAGTGTTGAGAATGATTGACAACCATATAATTATTAAGATTGAACTTGATATTAAATTCTTGCTGACATTCTTACCGGCGGTGACGATTGAAATCAGACCGAGAGTGTATGTCGTAACGAGGATACAAACGATCGAGAGAATTTGCCGCTTTCATCGAAGAAGCCTTCAAGCGGGAAGTCGAACTACGTCGAGCGAAACACACTTTGGAACAATGAGTGTGGAGAAAACGCCTCGATCAAGGAAAACTTACTTCAGAAGCCAATAATCTGCAGTTGCTGCCGTAAACGCAACGAGCAGTGCAGTGCTGGAGACACCCTCGATATCGTGCCAAGCAAAGAACACAATGGTGTCGCGAAGAAAATCGAATTTTCCAGATCGGATCCAACAGAAAGGTTTTTGCGCGTATTATGTGAAAAGCCAGTATTATATACGGTTCTTAATCAGTCAAAATTCAATTCCAAAGATGAGGTTTGACTCGACTCTAAATATACAATTAAAAAAAGAAAAGAAAAGACCAGATTATTTCACTTCAAGAATATGAAATTGACGAATAATGGAATTCGCTTAATAGAATTATTCTGTTTTCCTCATAGAATATTATTTATAAGCAATACACATAAGATGTGGCGTTTTCTTCTTGCCTCAGCTGTGACCCAAAGGCGACGAGAGGTTCCATTATTCAGCCCCAAAATTCTAGTCGCGGTCGTACTTCATATCCCCATTTAGGAAGGCGAAGTTCGAAAGAAAGTTCGGGCAAATTGGATTCCGTTAATCTTCTGTACGACAGAGACCACGCTGATGTGAATAATGTTAAAAGTAGTGGATCATCCGAGAGACCAAGTGAGTTCGAATTCTGTGCGTTGTTCGGCGATATGAATTATGACAATAATTTCGTGCAATCTGTATTACACTACAGACGAGCGTGATTGCAACGACGGGCGTAAAGTTTGGAAGACGATTGATCGAAGTTCACGGTGCACATTTTCACCGAAAGAAGATAACTCGTTGTCGTCCAGCACCTCGCGAACTCGCGATTGCCATTGCACGAAACATTCCACCCTCGATTTATTGCGACCTCAGCGAAATTGTTGTCGCCAGAATCATTATCGTTGCTGTCAATCGCATGATCACTCTCATCACTGTTGCGGCAATGAGCATAACAGGTTCGTCATAGTTGGCTAGTTCACATTTCTTGAAACCAACAATGACATGGAATTATTGTAAACGTTCGATTAATTCTAACTTCTTAAATAATAGCTTTAGTTTCAGTCGCGCATCGAACAATTGGTATCTCTTTGCTTTTTTTTTATATTAAAATCAGCGATAACAAAATATGTTTGGTACGAGGAAGATGTATCGCTTGACACATGTCTTCCTAAAGAAGCCAAACGATTTATTATTGCAACTTTTTCTCCAGCACGTGCTCCACGAAAGAAAAGCGCCTCGCGTCAGACACCTGTCTCTGTTCCTCGAATTCCAAAGACAAGAGTAGGAACTGCTGTCACAAGCCGCATCGAAGATGCGATTTGATCTGCAAGCATGATTATTGCGAGAATGATTTAGAGAAGATCTCAACAGTGCAGGAGCAGAACGACGAAGATTTGGATGAAGCTGTGGGCACGATTTATCACAAGGACTCGTTGTGCATTTTGGTGGAGAAGTACAAGGCTAATAAAAAGTGCAAACATCAACAAAATTTTGAAGAAACCGAATCTTCGGAGGATCGACTCAAAGATGAATGCAATAAATCGATAACGTCGGAGAACACATGCCAAATGGATGATGCGATGACCACGAAGCAACGGGACAAATGCTCGGAGAGCGATAATTGCCGATTTCGAGATAATCGCGCATCGATAGGAAAAACGTGCAGACATGCTTGCGGGCAAATTTTCCGAGAGGAGGATTGCAATCAGTTCAAAAATCTGAAGTCCCGTTTAATAAAGACCGGAACTTGTTGCTCGGCGAAGGGCACACCGTGGAGACACACGTTCTAGTTTAAACAATTGTTTACACTACATTAGGTTCCTTTTCATTTACATTATTACTGTTTCACACATTTACTACATTCTCTTTTTTTTATTTAAACATAAAATAGCTGGCGTAAGGATGTTCATGTATTTTTCGTTTAATTTCCACGATTGCTGAAGAACGTTCGATTTAAATAAGAGAAATATACAAGAGGCGCAAACAAATTTGAAAGATAATTTATATCTTGAGACCAGACAAAATTAAACTCGTTTAATTTATGAGCAACCCTAATTTGATTCTTTTCGCGTGTTCTGTACAGATTTTATGTACATACGTACATATGCTAGATATACTTCATACGAATGCGTTCCATACATTACTCGAATTTTCATTAAAACTACCATAAGTTTACCAGCGAACGAATGTTCATTCTAAATTTCATTTTCGCGCACTTCGTATCAAAAGGGCGTGAAAGGGGACGCGGCAGAAGTGCAATTTCGAGGTTCGTGTAAAACAGCTCCACGGGGAGCTTATTTTTTCAAGTATATTGCGCTAATAAAGTTAATAAACTTATTTTAGAAGTGTATTGCTTTAATAAAGTTAATAAACGAGCGCATTTATATCATTCTGCCACCCCGTCACTGGCCTCTGGGGCAGCTTTTGTCTCCTTTCCCTGCATTTCCTCTTGTTCCGTTTCCTCGTCTCCGTGCATGCCCATCGTATGCTCCTCTCTCGCCTCTTCACTCTGTTCTACCTTCTCTTCTTCAACTGTTTCTTCCGCGACCGTCTGCTCTTCCTGCGCTTTGTATTCATCCTCTTCCGTTTATTTTTTGTTTTTTACAAGTATAAATGTTTTTATTATTTTTAGACGTTGCAACCAGGCCCGACATTATCACTACACTTTGCCTCCCTTCTTACCGTCCTCTGTGTCTCCCTTGAATTCAGCGTCGGTGGGAGGTTCCGTTTCCGAATGCAATTCGGGACTGGCGGGCAACCGTTCCGTTGTAATGTCGCTGTCCGAAAGTAGTTGTTCCTCTGTCGCGTCTTCCCTCGGCAAACGTTCTTCCACGGGACGAAACTTGGGCTTAACAGGTGTCGTGGTGGTTACAAATTCTTCTACATTCGAATGAAAGTCAAATTGAAACTTCCGAAGCTGGATTCATGGTTTTAACATAAGATTTCTGGTTTAAGTAGAAGTTCTGTCACCTTCGTCTGTTCCTTCTGCTTCTTCGCCTCCTTCGTCTTCTTCTTCTTCTTCTTCTTGCTCTTCGAGTTCATCATGGTCCGAGCGGTCTATAGAATTGAAACATTGTGTAGGCATATGTGTACGATCTGAATGATTAAACTTGTAACGACTAACTCGTTTCCCATTTTGTATCAACGGCGAATGTACTAATATCAATCGACGAATTGTCCGATCTACTTATGTTTGTTGCAGAGTAGAAAATGTAGCAGAACAGAAAGCCACATGGATGCAAAGCCCGTACCTGCTACCTTTAAACGAGTCATCCTTAAACGTTCTTTGAACATGAACTGAAGTCTCGCACTTTGGCTCATCATTTCCATACGGCTGCCAAACTCTTTGGGAATGTCCTCCAGCGACGTTACTTTTGTAAAAATCTTTTGATGCACGTTATCAAGTACAGCTTCTGCGACCATAGTCTTAGCCGTCTCAATTTGTTGTACGTCGTACGATTGGCTTCTTGCTCGATATCTTTTGTAGGCCCTCTACAAATAGAAAGAAAAGCTGCACTAGTTATTAAAACTGGGTAAATAATATCACATTAATTGAATTTCTAATTGCTAAATGGGTAATTGAAAATGTACATAGGTTAAAGTTGCATGCAAGATATTCATATACAATTTCAATCGAAGTCAGCAGTAAAGATAGCTAATGTAGATTATACAATAGTTACTATACACAGTGCAAAGTACAATAGGAAACAAGTGTAACCGAACATGAGCAATTTTCCGTAAAATTTGCGCAGACAATTGAAGCAAATAAAATTTGCAATAAAGGTCAGTATAATGAAATTCGTGCAACTACAACAATCAGCAATACGCTAATAGATGTTCACGGAATGGGAAAGAATAAGAAAACCAGAATTCGCAGAGTTGCCGAGATTTCATCCCAGCAGTTACTTGAATGATTGAAGCCGCTTCATTTGCTTTGTCTAACGTTAAGCCAGAGTCATTGTACATCATTTCCATCCACGCGACCGCCTGTATCGCTTCAACAGGTTCCAGTATACGTTCATCCTTTTTATCTGTTTCCCTCTCACTTTCCGCTGTAAATGCCGACATTATTTGCAAATA
Organism: Nomada fucata; assembly: GCA_948146005.1. NCBI lineage: Eukaryota > Metazoa > Arthropoda > Insecta > Hymenoptera > Apidae > Nomada > Nomada fucata. The sequence continues at coordinate 16,809,642 of OX411275.1, forward strand.
TTCTCATCGATTATGTAAAATTAGATTGATCTGTCCTTACGCGCGTCGATCCTTTGATTTCTTCTGGTATAATATCCACGATAGGCGAACTGCAGATAACATTCGTTTAATAACTGGTACTCATTATTTCCATAAACAAGGAACATTACTTTTATGTGCCTCACAGCCTTCGCAATTTCGTATTGCGTGGCACCAGCCTTCTTTAAGATGTCCACGGTGTTTGACACTGCCCTTTGCCACTGAACTTTCCCTTCGGCCTCGTTTAAAGCCATACGTTCGTAGTGACCACGAAATGCGGCCTAATTTCGGTATAAATTGAACTTGACAATGTTGTCCAGAGAATACTTTAATTCTAAATACCGACTTGTATTATTGTTGCTGCGCGTTCTGCATCCTCGTATGACGCCCCCGTGTTTTCCAGGATTTTTCGTATCGATACCATAGACCCTTCATCGCAAGTCTGGTCTATTTTTTCAACGATGAACAAAGAAGTTATTTTGTTTATAATTTTGCAATAGTGCATCGTATCAGTGCAATGATATATAAAATTCACAATGAAAATTAATAAATTTTCCTCAGGGTTGTGTGCAATATTATGATACATTCTCGTAATACATAATCATTGCTCACTATGCATATATTCGATGGCCATTGACTGATACTCCCTTAGCGTGGACCAAAAAGAAATTCACTAGTGTTATTATCGCAAAGCTACGCCTACTTGGTCGTTACATGGAATTTTGCGTGGCACTGTTTAATGTTTTAATGCCGTGTTTAACACAATTAGACGAGCTTGGGAGAGAAATAACAGCTTACTTAAGCTTGAACTTAAAAGCTTGAAATAAAAACATTATTTAGACGCTTCTACATTTATGACTTTCCCTGCAAGGCATATGAAATTCATAAATCAACCACAGCCGTCGAATTATTTTCCCTACGTTACGTTTAAATGTACCCCCTTTCACTCGCATTAATCATCTCGCTTTTACCAAGGTGTATAAAAGACCGTTCAATCTAATGGATTGCCGGCTCTCTATCGACACGAGCCACCGTTAGCAACCAGCCGCAGTGTATCTAGTTTTCTAGAGCATTTTAAATATTCGCACACATGGAAGCGTGCTTTGAGGATAGCCCGTTTAAAATAATAACGTTTACCAGGTCGCATTACGATTCATTCATTCGTCCCTTACCGTCGCATATCTGTATCGGTCGCATGTCAACCGCGTCCAGGTACTCGCGGAATGCTTTCTGCAGATAAGAAATAAATAGGGAACGGAGTAAAAAAATACAGAGGAAAGAAGGGTTGATCGAAGATAAACGCGGGTGCTTCGACAAGGGGCCGGCACGCGATAATAAAATTTACTTGAATCCGCGGAGCCGCGACGGTAATTTGCTCCAAAGTGAAACCGGTCCGATAAAGTATGCACAGAATGGCCTGGCTCCCAAGCAGTATGTTATTTACGACTTTGACCGCAACTGAAACGATAGAATTAGCTTAATGATAAAGTCGTTCGTGACGAAAATGGAAAGAGGAAAATGGAATGGAAAAGTATCGTATTAAAAAAGAAAAAAACAAATCCGTCGTTGGTAGGTATATATGTATATACTTTTCGTGTTTTCCCGGGTGATTAGAAGCGTGTCCACGTATTCGGCGATGAAGGCGTACATATTGGCAGGTTGTGAACGAAGAACCTGTTTTCAATGAATATTTAGGGCGAAATTTTCGATTAGATCGTTCGGCAGACGGTTAAAATGATACGTTTTATTGGACATACGTGAAAACAAATTCGGTAGAGTGTTGTATAAATACATTTACCATTAATAATGTGTTTATTACGCGATATTATGCAAACTCTGTCCAATTTGAAACGAACAAGTTTCTACTCGACTTCGACTAATCGTACAAAAATTGCTATGCTTTTCAAGATTCAGTTTACGCTTGAGTATATTGGGGCTATTTAAATATACTGAAAGACAGACTTCGTAGAATACTAACAGCAATGAAAATAATAACAATTGCGAGATTCAAGAATACTTATATGTTAGGAATTAGCCTACGATAAAAATGTTATCAGCTTTAATTTTAAAGCGTGAAGGAATGGTTGAATTCGCCGTGACAAGAACCGTCGAAAGTCGTAACAAAATTATGAATACAGATCGTACCTCTCTCTTTAATAAAAACGTAATCGGTACTCTGACAGCTCTAAGTTCTCGTAAAGTGACATGCGTACTTACTTCCCGCGAAATGTCAGTGCACAATTCTCGCAACCCCTCCGGTACCTTGTATATATGCTTAGCCTCATGTTTCTGAAGTGTTACGTTCATTCTTTAAATCAACCTCACGTCTAAACCTAAATTGTCAATTGAGATCTGACCTGAACGCACTATGTCAAAACATTTGCGGTGGTCGAATGCGATTTTTTAGCCGATATCTCACGCAGAATACAATTCTCTTTTGTTTTGCGAATTGCACCGTGACTGCATTCAATTCGCGTTTTAAATACCTGGCGAGATTGCGATGGTAACTTGGCAATCACCACGCTGGTTCCATTTGATGCCGAACAAAAATGTTATTTGCTTTCCCGGCAGCGCGACGTTCCTAAACGGTGTTACGCGTTGTTCCATTTTTCTTTCTACGTAGAATTTTCGCGGAAAATCAAATCCCGACCAACAGTTCGCTGTTACTTGCTAACGGATTAATCATTTTCGAAGTACCCGTGCACACCATACGGTCGTTTCTTTGTAACATTTCCAAAGAGGTTGAAACGTTCAAATGATTTTTAAACGACAGCAATCATCGTCGGTGACTGTGTTGAATCCTGTAAGTCAGCGATGGAACATCAACGAATATGTACAGATCTACGGGTTCACACGCGATGCAAGGGATATACGGATTCTCATAGACAATTACGTGGCGTTTAATAGTAATCAGTATTGCGCAACGTACACGGTGTCATCTTGGAACAATTTTATTGAGAACTAATAACTTCTTTGAAACATCGATTATCGTTGTAGACAAGCAAGTAGACAAACAGCCGTTGCTGCGTTGCTGCTCACTGAAACAGAATAAAATTTTGGCGAAGTCATTGTTCATTTTTTGTTATTTCTAAGAATATGTTTGGAGCAATATTTCTATTGCATTAGGAACGCACGATGACATAAATGTGTAGAGCAATTATCCAAATACAAGTTGACGTGTTGGAACGAAATGAAATTTTTGGTCATAAGATATAAATCATGTTATGGCGTTTCACTTGTGCAAGATGTGTCCGAGATCCATCTCGTGATTAATGTACCTCGTTCAATATTCTTGGGTGACTATTTCACGTTTTTTCGTCGAAAATTGTTCCTAGACCACTAACAATTAGCACTTGGTATGTAAATTGTGATATACCATAAAATTCATATAGCCATAATGTCAATATTATATCTATATGTAGGTGTTCATAGGTGTAATATTGAAAACAGCGGTCAATCTGACATTTTCTGACACCATTTATGAAAATGTTTTAAATAAAACGATACTTCGTTTACACTTCTCGGTATTTGATCATACAATACGATTACGCTATTTGATTATACTTTATTAACGAACGAAATATATTACTCCACAGAAATGTGAACGAAATGTAATGAAACCTGACCACAGGAAACGTGCAGATATTCCACCTCTACATTGTCATGCTACCATATTACTCTTAACGAAGAACTTACTTAATTCCTCAAATATACTTTCAATGGCTATTAACGTGTGCAACAGGCATCTCGACCGGAGGTCTTCTTCAAGCCATTCCCTCTTCCACGCGTAAACTCACTTGCCATCGAATTTTTACGGGCAAGTTCACGCGTTCATGGTCACCGTGATATTTCCAGCTCAAGGAAATCTTTCAGCCTGGTTCGATCTTTTCGTTTTGTCGATCGTGCCTTGTACAGGCGACCGGTTTGTCGTTATCTTCCAGCGACTTTTTCGTGATCTCGTGGAACCAGTCGCACCTGTCATTGGACGGTATTCCTGTGGCTCGTTGACGAGACGATGTGAGTCTTCCGATCCTCACAGAGCAGCACACTCATTTCTCGACTGTCAACCACGATCGCTATAGTCCCGCGGTGCTATAGTAGTTATGAGTGCGCACGTTGCACTTTCTGTGACCTTTTCGTTGATGATCGTTTTATCGGCGTCGCGTGAGTACTTTGCATTACGCTCGATTTCCATGGCCGGTCTGTCATCGAGCCACTGGGAAAAGAACGCGTGCATGGCGTGCATGGGATACATACGGGCTGTGGAGGTTGCTTTTGTGTAGGGAGCTATGAATATGCGGTGCAGAATTTGTTTGGAAAGCCTTGATTCTTAAAGTGGAGCTCATGCGGTCTAATTATAAAATGCGGCTATGTGGAACATGTTTTCTGTGCCGGGTGATCAGTACGAGAGTGGTTCGGGAACAATTGTAAAATATAGGAGCGTGATTTGCTTTCTTTAGGGATTGTGAAAGTCTGAGAAGATTTCTGTTTATTTGCAATTGGTTTTTATTTTTACAAGTGAAAGCTTATTAACCGAAGAGTTTATTGGAATGCAGTGAGCTATAATTGTTGCAGTCAAATAAGGTTCCGGCATTGTTAATGTATTGATGTTTATTTTTTATAATTTTTTAGAATAAAGATGTTGGTCAGCGATACCTGAATGAACAGGCAAGATCCAGTCAGCCTTATCGTTAGTCTATCAGTTTCACCTTAGAAAGATATGTCGAAGATCGTTATTTGTAATAATTTAGTTACTGTTGCGTTCAACTTGAATAGCAGAGCGGTGTTATACTTTATCTTCCCGGAACATATAGACCTCTATAAACTACCAAAATATTTCTGTTGGTTAAAATTTGAGCTCCACGGAGTACATTCAAGTTTCTCCATCTATCTTTAAAACAGTTTACACATTTTTTTTATTATTGAAGAGTGTATTCATGGCCTGATAGAATTAAGCAATTTCCACTTCTGTATAAATTTATCCTTCTCAAATATACGAGATGATACTTTCTCATTCTACTTAACAAGTTCAACATTCGAATTAACAGTCTCATCACCCAATACCATTCCTATACTTTCAACGCGTCTGACGAAACAAACTGTGTGACGAAATCTTCTGCGTTTCAAACCACGCACATTATTTACTCGATGAAATATCATATATTTATTCGATCTAATCGTTTCCATGTCGATAGTGGCAGATCAGGACAATACTCGAATAAGGAGGAGAGCAGATCCGCCATGGGCGCGTAATAAAAATAATGGCCCCCCTGGCCATAATAAATATGGAGGACAGCCGAGTTTTGACGAGCGAAGAGGTCCAGGTGGCGGAGGTCCCCCTGGATTAGGAGGCGGTGGTCCACCAGGATTAAGCGGCGGTGGTCCACCGGGCTTGAATAAACCTGGTAAAGGTCAAGGAAGGCCGGATTTCGATTACGATGATGATAAACCAGGTGGCAAGCCTGGAGGAAAGCCAGGAGGAAAGCCAGGAGGAAAGCCAGGAGGAAAGCCAGGTGGCAAACCTTCTGAAGAAGATAAACCGGATGATCACGATGATGTGGAGGCCACGAGTCTAAGACCTCCTGAAGAAATTCGTTGCAGGTGGGCTGATAAGTTTTGCTTGTTGATTGAACAGACGGGTAAAATCAAGAAGAGTGATAATATAAGATGGGATTATTTAATTAAAGATATGTATAAAATTGCTACAATTGATATTAATAGTTTTCATAAGAGAGAGTGTCTCGAGGAAGAAAAGAATTTCTTGTCTTATCGATTTGATAGTTTAAACTTTAAAGCTTTGAGCATTAATATAAATGTTACAAGACGTACGCGACTAATATATTGGAAAGATTAATTGTGTAAGCGTTTGTTCGAGCATCTGAAGTTTATGCATCGAAGTATAATAACTGGGCACGTGTAATATATTAGATAATAAGTAGATAATAGATAATTCAGTGTATTCGTTCGGCAGACATTTTTCCACATTTTGCCACGCGGAATACAGTTCTGAACATAAACCAGTGTAGTTGTTTTCTAGAAGTTGTTTGCGTATTACACGCCTGCTGTATTACCATTATTGTGTTTACCCGAGCATATCTAATGATCGCAATTATAAGGTAGACAAGTACGTTGTGTGCAAAAGAATATTGTAAAATATGATAGCAGATTTAAAAATAACAGCAGTGACTAAAATCATCAGTAGGTGAATTACTGGAATTTCCTATGTTTGCTTGTAATTGCAGCACGCATTAAAATGTTAAAGCCGCTGTTGTTCTTTTGAACACTTTCTACACATTCGTTTCACTATTGAATCAATATTTAATTTGCGCCCAAAAATATTTTGCTCTCATCGAAGTAATTTTCGCAGCAAACGAGCCGTTCGTCGTTTTTAATAGAGATGAATCGTTTTAATAAATGGAACATATTGAACGAACGGTAAATAGACAAACAACAAAACGTGTAACAATTAAATGCTGCGCGATATTATATCGCCGCGCGTGTATTGCGGTTTGGAAAACGTGTTTTCACCAATTGAAGCACTGTGCTCTATCCAGTTATGAAATACGACAACTCGGAATGCCCTAATAAATTCCAGTTAACTAAAAGTGACAAATGCGCTAGACTGAGACTACTAATGGAAACTGTACATCCAGCGAGGACAATATGTTCTCTAAACTGACTGTGGAAATAGGTGCACGTTTCTAGGGTGATTCATAATCGTTCGCTTCGCTTCAAGTTAATCGACACAATTTCTGCAACTTGCGTCTCCGATTATTCTTCTATTTTCGTATTTGCTTTATTGACTGCATACCAGACGAAACTCTGGAATCAAATAAACGCTTTGCGCGCAGCGTCTTCAAACACGTAATAAACGTTTGTTGTCATTTCGCAAAACAGGAAAAACGAGTTCCGTTGTGGAAGCAAGGAGTGTTTACCGGTGACAGTAAGGTGCGACAGTAAATTCGATTGCCGTGATTCAAGCGATGAGCAGAACTGTTCCACGTAAGTCATATTACACTAACAGAAAAGAAAAATCGAACGAAATATACTACATTACGAAAAAGTGAATATCAAAGAAAGAATGCGAGACATCTCGCGAAATTGTTGAGCATTTCGAATATCGAGAGTGCAACAGACTTGCACGAAACTTAACCGTGGCACGGCTAAGAAAATGGCCGTGGTCGTAATGAATTCAATTATTCTCTTATTTGCACGCGTTTAATTACGACGCCGTTAATTATTCGTGCCGGACATCGCAGAAAACCGGAAAACGAACCCGGCTGCGCCCTTCCCGAACAACCTGAAGGTGGAAGTTACGAGCTGGGTGGTTGCGGTAAACCTTGCTCCAAGCGTCCCGGGGATAAAGTTCCCAGAAACAGCATTCTGACTTACACCTGTCGACAGAATTACATTTTGAACGGAAGCTCCGTACCCGTTTGCATCAACGACCAATGGTACAACATGCCAACATGCCTCAGTAAGTTCATTTGTCAACGTATTTTGCCATAACGGTGGAATTGTTTAACAGCGGAATTTAATTAATTAAACAGAAGTTGAATATTGTAGGAACGAATTAACGAATTGTTGCTGTTGAAATAATTATTGAGGTCACCGACTTCTACTGCTGCGTATTGTTGATTGCGATATTTTGTTATTACAGAGATATATATAATATATTGGCTGAGTAATGATCATACGCTATTACGCGATCATTAGTAGTGAATGCACAGTGGCAATGTACTCAAGCGTCTGCGAATGTTTAAGGGGTACTGGTATTGAAACTTATGGGGGTGCTAATTAAAAGTGGATAATATGTGGAGTGATTCAATAGCTGATTTTTATTCAACTTTACACTATGTTACTAAAATTTGAGAGTGGTAGAAAGTAGTAAAATTGATTGGAAAAGAGTAGTTGCTTTTTTAATACGCGAACATGAAAGTCTTAATGATGGGGCATCTGGTAGAATTTTAAAGTTGAAACCCGATTAAACTTTTATTGATGGAGTAGGTGGTTCAGCTACTGCACAGGTGTGCATAAAACTAGATTTGATTAAAGTATGGTGGATTTTATTTCGCAAAGTGTGTCATAATACAAGGTGGGTTTCAATTGTAGAGATTTACTGATTCCCCCCCTCGTGTACCAATAATTTTAATGAATGATAGCAATTAAATTTCAGAAAATTTATTCCGCATTTACGAGTACTCATTTGATTTATCTACATTAATATTTGAGCGGGACTAAATTTATGCAATTCGCCAATATCCCACTAATCAAATGATTAATTACTAATTATTTAGATTACGGATCGTTCGCTGTTTATTGAAATCTTTGCGCCCGCACTCTCCTACATACATATAATATACGTACTTAAATAGTATTTGATATTTATATGAGTAATGAAGCTTTCAGCAATTGAAACAATAGCAGTTCAATAAAATATACGAACAGATTCCGTTTGAAATCAATTTTAAGGCAGAAATCGATTCATAAGATATTAATTGACTTTTAAGTATTCAATATTTGTTTAACGATAATTATATATTTATTATTCATCTACAAACGAGTGCTTCAGTGATTCCTTTCTGTGTTTCAAATTTCTCTACAACAGGAATGTGTTCTTCGTTAAGCAGCACCACGGTGAATATTTTATGCTCATACCAGGGGAACGAAGTGTCTTGCACCGATCGAATTAAGCCGGGCACAGTGGCGACTTTGTCGTGCAAATCGTCCTACAAATTGCCCGTGACGAATGATCCAGCGTATCGTACAGTCACTTGTCTCGAAGATGGATTATGGAACCGTCGCCTCTTCCGTTGTCTTCCAGGTAATTATAATTTTCCGTGCCTTGTTAGTATCGACAATCCGATTTAACGTCTCGAATAAAAGTGTAAAAAAACCAATGATTTTCATATACTTACGAAATTAAATTCTTTAACAAAATCATATACCGGCTAAATCTTATAACATTCTTCGAAAAGTAAAATATTTCGAATTTTGCAACCGTGATGACTATTGCCACGCAAGGAATATCATAGGAAAGATGTATTAAATACGCATTTCGGTGCTGTACTTTTCTTACTTCTTAAATATGATTAGTTAATGTGCAATTTGTAATATATTGAGTTTCTAATTTAATCCATTATGCTTCGTCAGAGTGTGGGATACCCATTTCTCAAGGTAATACGTTGGTCGTGCACGGATTCGAGGCTAAGCTCGGAGTATTTCCATGGCATGTTGGTATTTACAACAAGGAAACCGGAAACAAGTACGAGCAAATTTGCGGAGGGACTCTTATAAGCAACAATCTAGTCGTATCAGGTAATTTCGTTTGAGGAAAATAATTTTTCTTTGGCGTCACGCGAACTCGTTTGGCGGTTGCATTTTATAATTCGTTTGGCCATTAGTTCTCCTTCGTTTTCATTCAGTTGATACAGCGAACGTTTCGATTTTGAAGACGATTTTAAGAAACGATAAGCGAACAATACATTTCCCGATTGTTGCATGGACCGTCGTTCTTTATTACTTGAAAGCTACTGGTGCACATTGGTCAGGCTTCGAAAGCTTTTAGTTCATTTAAAGTTAAGCTTGGCATTCCTGTTTGCCGTCTGTTCTCGATCAGAGTTACCTTCGCTTAATTTTCACCGGACAATTTAGGAACGACAAACATACATCTTTACTAACCATCTCGAGACTGCATCCATTTTCCGAGAAATCAACATCTTTGACATACAAATATAAACACTTCCCGTGCTAAAAATAAATATATCAATCAACAGCGAATGGACAATACGTATATGCATGCCTATATCCCATAACAATATTTTCGAATTAATAATTGGATAGCGAGAGATGCAATGTTATTAACATTGGACAAGTCGTTGAAATTTTTCACCGGTGGTGTAACGTTGTCTGCGCGAAAATTAAGCTAATCGTAATTATACGTAATGTTACAAGTACAAAGCAAATGTTTTCTCGATAGCCGCCCATTGTTTTTACGACGAGGTCTACAATAAAGTGCACGACAAATCGGAGTACGCAGTGGCCGCGGGCAAACACTATCGCGATTGGAGCGCAGAAGAAAATTACGTGCAAAAATCGATAGTGACGGAGATCTCGTTACCGGAACGGTACATAGGGGCAAGAGGGAATTTCGCCCAAGACATAGCCATATTGAGATTGATCACGCCGTTCGAGTTGACCGCTTTGGTGAGACCGATTTGCATAGACTGGGACAACACGTACGAACGAAAGCAACTGCAAATCGGCCAGAGCGGAAAGGTAAGGTTCTGGTTATTAATTGAAATTAGCGAACGACCAGATACGCTGTTGTACCTGCTCCGATTAATTTCAGCTGTCGCGTTCCTGCAACGTTTCTTTCCCGTCGGACCTACGGTCTTTTTACGTACCTTTCCTTCGTCGCGGCCGGTTACAGCTGACTAATTAAGTCACGCTGAATTATATTTCCGCAATTAATTCGCGCAGCCGTTGCCCCACGACATTGTTCTATTTCAGCAATTAATTTGTTTCAATGATATTCCCCGTTTTATTTTTCTGCCCCGTCACGGGATTAATAGCCACGTCCGACTCATGAATACTTTCAACGTTGAATGCTTGTTTGCAGTCCGTTGGATGGGGCAAGACGATTAGCGGCATACCGAGTGAAACGCTGCAGGAGGTTAATATGCCATTTGTACCGTATGATCAGTGTTTGCATGCGGTACCCGATGATTTCCGAGGATACATCACGTCTGATAAATTTTGTGCTGGCCGATTGAATGGTAAATAGACGCGCGTCAGGCGTTTTATTATCGAAGGGCGAAATTTTGTTTTTACTCTCTTCTTAAAGACTGACAAGGAAAGTCCGGCAACCCGAAGAATCAGAAACGTACGAAACTTGGAATACAAGTAGAATATGTCTTATGTCATCCAGAAGAAATATAAAAACATTCTTAAGAAAACTTTAAGTATCTCACAGCGTTCTTGAGATATTTCACGAAAAAGTATATTCTGAATTTTTTTCAAGGGCTGATTGCACCCCTTAAAACCGAATTATGGCACGAACGGGAAACACGGTTGTATTATGGATGACATATTCTACTTGTATGTAAAGTCTCATACGTTTCTGAATCCTCGGGTTGCCTAACCTTTCTGGTCGGTATATATCTTATCCAATTCTCACTGTTAACATTTAAATGATTTAATGCTCCACGTTCACAACTTTGGGGGGCAATTTAATTCCTGTCGAAGCTAAAATGACGGTATACATTTTACATTTTACATTATGTTTCTTGCCCGTCAATTCTGGTAACAAGCGAATCGATAATATCATCAGAGAAATATCGTTTCCATTGAATTTTAATTATTTCGCTTAAGCAATGCGACACGTACATTCCATAGCAAAATGATGTGAAAATAAATTATTCCCTTCGCTTAGAAAATTTCGATCAGATATCCAACAATAAGTGAATGATACAGCGTTTTGTAATAAACTGTTCAATCAATAGGTTCCAGCCTCTGCGAAGGAGATAGCGGCGGGGGTCTGTGCTTCGAAATGGAAGGAACCTGGTATCTACGCGGAGTTGTCAGCGTCAGTCCAGTCAAGGACGACAGATGTGATTACCACTCTTACACGGTATTCACTTCTACTGGTTATTTCCGTGATTGGATTCGTGATGCTTACGTCAGCACGTAAACTGTACAACCGTTCGTTTCTTTTTCTTGCAAATTTTGTCACGGACTCGTTCAGCAGTTGAGAATTTTTGTAAGTTGTGATAAACTGACTGATATTGTGTGCAATATTGATCTTCGTCAGAGAACATTGATTTCTGCAAACGGCAGCTGGGAAAGTATCGCCGGAATTGTTATTACGAGATTGTTTTAATGGACGATGAAATCGATATGTACACTTTTTCTCACAAAACTTACCTTCATCCCAGCCATGTATTGCGCAATAAATACTCCGTCCATCGAATTGAACCATTCAGCATCCCCGGACACGAAGCGTACTCCATAGTAATTAATAGTAGTGAATCATGATAAATTATATTCATGCGCGAATAATTTTTAGTCTTGATCTAAGGTGCGAGTCATACTTCCTGTTGTTCATACTGTACAAGGTGACTCGAAAGATGCGACACTTCGCGTGACGTAATGAATCTTACGAAATGTAAATCGGCAATGAGCAAGGAAAGGCATTTTTTAAATAAAACGTCCTACTTTCGGCAGATACACTTTCACGCTTTACCACGTGTTTAAAGTACGATCGCCGATTTGTTATAGCGTTGCAGGTACTGATACGCGGATAATACCGGCTGCTCCATTTCGCAGTGCGTTTCAAATGTCAGCAGGGCAATAATACAAAGGTGCAAAGTTGTTTCGATGATTCGTGAAAACATCCTGCCCGTTGAACGACGAAGTCTGCCAATTCCCGCTGATATGCTCTGCCCGACTTTGAAACGAACACCTCCGATATTGGCTATATCGAACCGGCGAACTAAATTAGCAACGGCTCGTTATTTATATCGCAACTCCGTTATTTATGACGCGAGCTCGCTGCGACGCGAACTTTTTTCGTTCGACTTTCAAATGTATTGTATTTCCCGCAGGAATTTCCGAATAGATTATTTGCGACGGCGTTCCGCATCGTAGACCACGTTGACTTTCGTTTTGCGAGTCCGTCGAGTCCTAACACCCCCAACCTCCCGTGTATAAATTAAACTGCGAAATGTGTTTACCTTTGATATATTTTTTAATCAGTTTACCCTAGAGAATACGCCATTTCAAGGAGGAAATTCAATAACAGTTATACAGGGGATTATATTTCAATATTTACCCGAATAATATTTCACGGTTGATGTTTTCATCCCGAAAACGCCGTCTGAAATATTTGATAAAAATTGATTCGAACATCGTGGAATCGTGTCATATTGATTATTATTAATAATAATATCATGGGATTGTTGCGGAGTCGCGAAACTTCTCTGTTAAGATTATCGATCATTTAAATACACATTTTATTATAAACATTTTGTATAATTAGTAAATGCATGTCTACGATCATAATATCAGATAGCTTAAAAGAATGATTTGCAGAGACATCCAGAATACTTTTTAATGCACTGTGGCAACCGAGAGAATACAAATGTAATTTAAATCGAGCCCGCATGAAATCGTTGCGGCATTCTGTGGGACGATATGCCAATTACCATAGTATAGTGTGTCTAATATGATGACGATTAATTATTTAATTAGCGCGTTTGCCATCGTTAATGTTGAACATCAGCGGATTCATATTCATAGTGGAGCATCGGACGATGTGCGGTACAAGGTATATGTTTGTCGAAACTGATGTTTGCACATTCATACGTGTATGGCTAACGCACGTTTGTCCATTTCTGAACGGGCTTACGAGCGTTTCACTAAAGGTATCGTTGTACTGATCGATACAATTGGTAGTCGCGAATACTGCAAATAAAAACCTTCGAATTCAATTTTCGAATGTGAACATATTAGCATTGTGAACAGCTGTTCACATAATCGGTCGAACGTTATAACGATTGAAATAGAGAAAAAAGCCCGATCTATGGAGTCGCCCGGCAGGAAAAAAATGGCTGAAACCACGGATATACACACATCTACTCTAACCGGGCCGTAAAAGAAACAAATGACCAGCGTGTATTTATATTTTAAAAACAAAGAACTGCTAACCGTCGGTTAATGTCAATATTTGTATAAAATTTTCACGTCGACTTTTTGCCCGAAATGATTTGCGAAAAAGCTTTGCAATAAAATTTTGAATGTTAAATGAGGGGGGCTGTTTTAACATGGTCACATTTCGTATGCCACTGGAGAGCATAGTGGAAAGCGATCTAGTATGCAGAACGAAATGAAAATATTTTTCGGTTTGCTCGCTATTTGGTCGGTTTTCGACATACTCGAGGTCTTCGGTGTCACCGGGTTAGAGGATCCCTCTTCCTCTGTAGAAAAGAAGTAAGCGTGCATATTGACGTACTGTGCCACCGGTGATTTGTTATATAATAACGAAATCGATATATTGTCGATCGGGTGTTGAGATCGTAGATTAATAGGGAACGCTTGGATGACGTCGAAGGTGTTCTTATAAAGGCAAACGATTTATTTCACAGACTTTCAGCAAACTAACAGAAGGCATTTCTCATAGGATCGGCAGTTTAGTCAGCACTACCTATAATGTAACCAGAAATGTGCTTGGAGACGTGTTAACCACCCTTCGGAAATTGCAGTGAGAAGTGTTTCGTCGAAATAATACGCCAACATGCTCTTCTGTATCAACGAAACGAATTCGTATATCCTTGTTGACTCTGCAAACATTTGTACGTATTTAAATATGTTTATTATTTAATGCAATTACAGTAACGCTAAATATACCGCGGCCAATACATTTTATGCCGTTCGAAATGAACGATCCTCCATTCGAGGGTGTAAAACGCAGTGTCGCGAAAAGACGACGAAGCGAGAAAGTTATTAGCCAAGCGAACGCGTACCACCGTTTCCTTCAATTACCACCGGCGATTTGCTCTCTATGAATGAGCTCGGAACGCGTATTTCAGAGGCCTCTTAGGCAGAGGCCGACCGGTCTAGGCTGCGGCTGTATTTTTCTTCAGGCTTTTAATTAGTCCAGTCATTAATTAAACGCAACTCAAACCGATTCGGGCCCAGTTTTCGCCGCCGTTTCACGTCTACCAGTGCCTAACCCTTTCTTCCAGCACACCGTCCGCCTTTTCTGGCCCGTCGTGCTACAACTGCACTCGGCGAATTTTACCTAGCGTGTTCCTGACGTGTAAACACGCCGACGCCAATTTATTTCACCGCCGGGGACGTTTTAAAGCAGAGGTCCATGGGCACGGTTTCTCTTCCTTTCTATATCGCGCCGGTCCTCGTCCGAAATTTTATTCTTCGCGCCCGTTCCTCGTCCCACTGCTCCTTACGGTTCTCCATTCTCTCTTTCTCTCTCTCTCTCACTCTCTCTCTCTCTCTCGGGACCGAGCTGCTTTCGTTCTCCTTTAAACCACGCCCGCCACCTTCGTCTCGCCCTGCTTTCCTTTTTTCAACCGACGAACTGCAGGTACTCGTGCACTTTTCACGCTTTTTACTCTCCGATCGACCACTTCTCTGCCTTATCAGTGTCACCCTTTACCGTTGACCACGCGTTTACGTGTTCCCTCGCTGTCTATCTTTTACCTGTGTCGCGCAGCATCTCGCTTTTTCTTCCCCTCCCTTTCGCCCCCTTTCTTTTTCACGTATCCCCTTGCGTCTCGGGATTTACGGGGTTGCGGGAAGAGCCGCGGGCTTCGAAACGGAGAAAGCCCGGTCGGATAACTGGTCGTTTTCTGTCTACGCCGGTCATAGGATGGTATTTCTTGTTCGGTGATTAATGCCGAGTTTTATAGCGGCCGGTATTACCGGAGAATATAATATTTATGTAGGGTGCCGAAATGGATGTTGCACCTGAGATATCGCCTCCTCGCTGTCACGGCGGAGTTCGACGAGAAATTTTTTGGATCGCGTTCGCTCGCGAACGGAGGGCGCTTATGGTGCTATTGGTTTTGCGGGACGTGTTGTTACGGGGCGTAAAAATTTACACCGAAGTTTCGAATTCGGTCGGTGCGCATAGATCATCGAGGGAAAGGGGACGGCAAAAATTCGATCTGGACTGCTCGATTTTATTCGGGATAAACGCAGAATTATAGAAATGCGGTAATTCGTTCGTGAAAACGCAAAAATAGTGACGAAAGCCTTTTTGACGAAAATACTGATAGGAATATGCATAGCTTCTGGGACGTTTAGTGGAAACAATCGCGACGGGCACTCTGAAAATGTTGTTGAATAAGATCTTTTCGTTTGATACTATTACAGAGTTGCTTGAGCCTCGACATATTTATATCCACGGAAAATAAAGCTGTGCCGCAGCTTCGAATTTTCACAATCCCCTCGGCAAATCGGATGGTAATTAACTTCACCTCGTTTAGCACTCGCAATCGATAGCGTGCACTGTTGTAGTCCTTTCATTTGTTCTTTATAGGTGAACGGGTCGAATGGAACAAAAGTCGCGTCGTCAAAGGCCGAACAAATATATTTTGTAATAATTTAATGATCTTTCCTTCCTCCCGCGCTCTTCAGGAAGCAGGGTCTCTTTTATGTTCTTATCCTTTGAAATCTCTTAATGGAAATTTTCCCCACGGAATGCAAGGTGACTTAACTGACTGATAATATTATTGCGAGCTCGTGGAGCTGAAGGAACTTTTGATAGGCAAGTCTAAAATGAATCAAATTATTCCAGAAGGAGAGCCGACGCGAGCTCCATGGCCATCGTATAGCCGCTTATAAATTGATTTCCTCATTATTACATTATCGATGTTTTCATTATTACTGCGTTCGAATACGTACCGGCTGTCTTGTTCTTCTACTTTGATAATTAACTTGATAATTCGAAGCTGGATTAAGAGTACCGATTCTGACCAACGATTAACAGCTCTGTAGTATTTACACTTTTAGAGCTATATGGCATAAATGATATTGTTGGCTTCTAAATAGATGACCGAATGAAACTTTCAACTTTCACAGATAAAATTGATTTATCTATTTTTAGCGTAGAAATCGTTTTCCTTCCGTTTCAAGTGTCGTACTTTCAAGCTTCGCTCGCTTAAAAATGAATTGAACAATAGCCAGAACGAACAGAATATATTTTTAAATTGTTTTTCAGATACAGAGACGACAGCAGAGGAATTACTCCGGTTTGAAAATTAATTGGAAATTCGTTCACCGTCGTCCGATCTCTGCCCGAAAATAAATGATTTCAAACAATATCGGTGGTCGAAACGATGTTTAATTTTTTACTCTTTATACCTCTGTCACATTTGAACATATTTTCATTTATTTCATCTGCCGTTTTCACTCAATTCGCCAACAGCATTTCCATTCCGATAACAATGGCCAATTAAAAAACAGATGTCACATTCACGCTATTATCGATCACACTCTGGGACGCAAAAAACGTCCAAGCACAATTCCATATCGAATTCAGTCACCGATACTTGTTTCCCCCCCCTCCCCCCCCCGAAGAAAAAAAGTGTACGAGGACAGTGGGCGCGATCGATTTCGGCTGCTCGATAGTTCGCGCCGCTATATCGAATTCCCCGTCGCGTCGCTTCGATAAGACAGCAAAACAAAGTGGTCTATCGGCACCCCCAGCCACCCCGTCTGCCATCGAAGAATCGCGTTACTTTTGTCAGTCTTATTGTGATTTCCGATTCCGTTCGATTTGTCGTCTGAGCCGATTCCGTTCACTCGCTGAACTTGCAAATGCAGCCAGGTGCATCGATCGCGAACGCTCGGGCGTACGACACGGGGGTGCGACCAGCCTCCAACGTAGAGGGAATGGGGTGGCGATGGCGTACCTGTGCAGAGGAAACGAGCGAGAGAAACGCCCGAATGAACGGGAGGGTTGCATGAGCGGAAACAGAAACAAAGGCAAGACGCACCGAGCGAGCGAAAGAGAAACAGAGAAAAAGGGCGAAGGGAGGAGGGGGGGTGGCCACCCCCCCGTTGAAGAAATGTAGATAAAAGAGCAGATAAAACGGAGGAGAACGAGATACAAATGGCTGTGCAAGGGGGACACGTGTAGAATCGAGAGAGAGCGAGAGAGAGAGAGAGCGAGTACAACGAAATGCAGAGACGGTGATCGTTTAAAGTTTAAAGAGAAGATGGCTGGTGGTACGATCGGTGAGCGAACAGCGGTCGATGGAAACGAAAGGTAAGAT
The DNA here is from genome assembly GCA_948146005.1 of Nomada fucata. Lineage (NCBI taxonomy): Eukaryota > Metazoa > Arthropoda > Insecta > Hymenoptera > Apidae > Nomada > Nomada fucata. The sequence goes on from OX411275.1 coordinate 16,827,458, forward strand.
AATGGAAAATCAGAAAGAATGCCGGCGGATCGTCGCGGGCCGGAGACAGGTGGAAATGTAAAATGGCAATACTTCAAATTCATTTGCCCGATAATCTCCGGTTCCTTCAGCCCGGCCTCGCGACGATAAAATCAGCAGTTCGCCTGCTCGAAAATCGGAGGGGCGATACCAATGCGAGAGAAGATCGTGACGAGGAAGAAAGTAACGCGTCGAGTGGTAGAAGAGGTATGGAATTGTTGAACGGAGATAGTAGCAGAGAAAGAGGGGAAATGACAAAGAGGGAAATGAGAGGTAGATATCATTGATCTCTTTTCGTCGTTCTCCGGTTTGTTCGCTCCCAGGATTTTCCCTCAAAATTCATTGGACGCGACGAGAAGGAAATGAGCCTCGCCTCTCTTTCGTTTACCTCGAATCGTTCGTCTTTTTACCCCCCCCCCCCCCCCCCCCCCGGCCCTAACAGCTGCCTTCTGGGACATCCCCGTTAATCCGACAGCGCTGAACGACCTTTGTTCGATAATTTACCGCGCGATTATGAGGCTTACCGACTGCGTACCACGCATTTTCTCGATTGCTCCGATCGTCGAATTGCGAATTTCGATTGCGTTTTGTCGCTTCGCTTTATAGTATTAAAGAGGTATTCTAGGTAACCACGAATTCTACTGAAAATTCTACTGACCATCTTTTACACGCATCTTCAGCAGATGTGTCGCTGCTGTCCCTGCCAGAATCAGGCCAAAATATTTGTCCCTTTTAATTTTGCGGGTCGCAAAAGACGAAGAAAAATAGACAAAAAATATAAATCGATATCAAATTGTTTCCATTTTAAGAAAATTTAATATTTCTAATCAAATCTGCTACCTGATATAGCCAGAGCCATATAATTTCAGACTCTTTCTGAATTTCTTAGTTCTGATGACCGGAACGAGGTGAATCATGGTTACCAGCCAAGCTACCTTTCTTCGAGATGATCTGCTTCTGTGCGCTGTAACGTCATCTTTATTTCATATTTTTAACGAAAACAAATGTTGCATTACAGTTCAAGATATAGTACGAACACAGTAAAAGGTTCAGTGTAAAAATCTATCTCCATGGTCTTAAAAGAATTCCTAAAAGGAATCCGCACTAGAATACCCGCTTAAGCTTTAACGCGTTTCATAGCTTTAATCGCAATACGTACTTGCAAGTAAAGGGGAATAAAAAATACTGTGCTCCGTTATTCGATCGCATGCTGCAAACGGAGCATTGCCCGTTTTAAGGGTATCGAGGTTTATTTAGCTTTTGTTTCTTGCTAACAGGGACGGCTCCAATTTCGCTTCGCTCGCTCCCCGGTTACCGTAGCCACGAAATTTTCAGTGCGAAATCGAGGCTGCCTTCCCAGGAAGAACCGGGACAAGCGTGAATCAAATTACACAGGCACGCAGGTGGATTAAAACGCTAAAGAGGGAAGAATTTTCCATTGCCCCGAAAAAATGACATTAACCAAATCCTCGGTTCTTTCGATTTTTACCCTTCTCTTCCTTCTCCCGTCGCGATTCTCTTATTCCGTCGGCGCACCGCCCTCTCTTCGTCCATTCTCCATCCTCCTCTGTCATTCTCATTTCCCTTGCTCGTCTCGGTGCGTTCGTTTTATTACACCCGGCTCTCGTTCAACGATCCACCGGCTCCCTTCCGACCTTTTCGAATTAACGTTTCACCACGAATCCGCAAATAAATTTCGCGGGCCACCGTTACCGGTCCGGCAAGGAAAGGAAGTAAATCTTCAGATAAGAGGAAATGACCACCGAGGTTATCGTTGAGGAATTTATATGCTTTCGAACGGTCGCCGGCCACTTACCTTTGAAGGTACATATCGTTTTCGTGGAAGGTTAAGCGGTGGATAGAAATTTAAGTTATTATTAAATATCGCACATGGATATCGGTTATTTGGAAAGCTGTTCAAATGTGGCAGTGGTCGTAGATTGTAACACGTTTTTATGAAAAGCGCTCTCCGTGTTCATAAAATATTCTAGACTAGGTTCAGTTCCCGTGGAAAATATTCTACATAGAGCCGCGTTAAATTTTAGCAGCAACATTCGCGTTGTGCGCGTTGCAAACGGAATAATTATGCTCCCTTAATTAATATACGATACGTGTACGCGTTGATGCGAACTGTAGGAAATAAAAACTTGTTACAACGGGATTTCAAACAGTACCTAATTAATTGATTAATTAGGACCACCTTTTGACCATTAAGAATGTGAACATGAAAAATATTGCACTTTATCAAGCGTTATAATTTTCGACGCAGGCAGCGCTTATTGCAAGCTAGTGGTTAAACGGGCGTTTGTAATTTTCAAGTGCATTTTTGAAAGAGACTCGGAAGAGAAGTGAAGACACAAGGAGGCCATAGAATATGGAAGATTGAGCAATGGTGGAAGTGAGAATTTTCAAGAATAGAGCGAGAGGACTATAGAATTTTCAGCCGGGCGAAGGTGCAGTTCGTTCAGGACGAATGTTCAGGCGACGTACGCAAATAGAATGCGAAATGTCAATTACGCCATTGGCGCTGTGCTTTATTAAATTCCGTTTCAGTTATTAGAGTTTCCAGAAAGTTCTGGGAATGCGCGAGATACGATACTGCTTCACTAACGCGGCGCAGGAACGTAGAGAGGTCGATCAATGAGTGCACTTTAAAATAATTTCCAATTTTCCGTTGAACAAACTATGCATACTACATCAATCGGTGGTTCAATTAATAAAACTAGAGGAACATCGTATTTGCGAAATTCCTAGTAAATGGTTTAGTTCCCTGATTATTCTAATGTACTTTGAAACTTAATTCAATTACGATTTACAGAATTAAAGGCACGCCTTTGTCGCTGATTTATTTAGTTCTAACGTTTCAAACGCGGTCTAATAACACTCCTTAAAGCTTTTGTAGATTTCTCAAGCATACGAAATGTACAAAACAGTATAGATACGGTATCCGACAATTTAGAATTATGTAATTCATACAGCAATAATGTGCAACGACACTTCAAAAGTTTAATTATAATATTTTTGAATATATCGTTTTCTATAATAGCTATGTGTATACATTATGCCCGTGGCAGAATATATCGTAAAAAGACTGCGTTTAGAATAATTAATATTTTTATATAAAAATAAGCACCCATTCTGCACGAGCAACGATCGAAATGTGCATAAAATATGTTTCCACGACGATGTATAGAACTTTTAAGAGAACATTAACAAAATTTCGTGGTTTCAGAGTAGTGCAGACTGTTTCCCTTTAGCCAAACTTTCACGGGGTTGGAAGCAACTAAAACTTTTACAGGGAAGACAGCCACCTTCAATTACAACGTACAAAGGGTTGGACGATGTCGTCCGTTGTTCTTGGTCGACGTTTGTTTGTCCTCGATGAGTCCGTCTGGGGCGGATCTCCATTGTTCTTACGGATTGGGTCCTTCGTAGGGATTAATGAGACTGGTTTCTAGTCTCTCAGACGTCCGATCAGGAAAGCTATTTTAATAAGTTAACGATCGTCGCCACGAATTTTTTAAATTTACTCTAATTAGTCCTCGAACATTTTGCATACGATTCTTGGTCACTCATTTGTCCCATGAACAATGAAGTTCGTCGGAAATTAGACAGAACGGCTCAACCTCGGGAAATCTTGTAACAGGCGTTGCAGCGGTTATTTGATTCTTGAAGATTTTGAAGTAATGCCGAATGCGCAACTCGCTGGTAGAACGTAAAATTATTGTATATTATAAATACACTTGTTTCGTTTCTGTAATATATATTCTTATGCGACAGAGCTACGGAAAAATCGTAATCAATCAGGTATAGGATTTATATCGAACAAGTTTTAAATGCGAATAACGGTGAACTGTTTCTATAGTTTAACAGAAATGCGGGCCACCTATTAGCAAGATATGGGGTAATCATTTTTGTGTGCCCAATTTCAATAAAGCTTTAAGCACGCTTCCTTCGTACGCATGAAGTCTGACTTTTACACCGTTTCAACTCTTTTACAACGGTCGCTTTACGTGCCTGCACCGAAAATGTCGGCGGTAAGTACTTTACTTAGTATCCGGTGTCTCGAGTACCCACAACTTGCGCTCTAGGAGGAGTACGAAAACAGTGCACATAGCGTCGATATGTATACGTATATATATGTATACAGAGTTTGTGCCGTTGGTTCAAAAATTTCGTTTTCATTCTTCCTAATTGCGTCCAATTTAATGCGCCTGGCGAAGTAAAGCAATATTCATCCAGTTTGAAGTAAATAGGAAACATATGAACCTTATGCGATGTAACACAACTTTTCACTTAAACAGTCACTAATTGCAAGGTGACCGATTTTTCTCGGTTTCTGAACAGATTTTTCAATTACCATCAATTTCTCTTAATATTTGCACGTCCCGGGTTCCAATGCTCGCCTTGTCTTCTTCTTTACCGCGATACCCTTTCGCGTAAATTTCGCTTGAAAATCAAGTATACCGGAAAAGTTTGTCTGGGAGATGTACAAGTTACAAATAGACTTGAACAGCAAGCAACGTACCGTTGTGTCAGGCCGCAAATCTAAACCAGAAAACATGAATTTGGTCAATGCAGCAAGCAAACCACCCCGTGTAACTGATGGACTGTGTGAGTGTCCCGCACGTTTGTTCGTACACAAGCCGCCGGTATGAACACCTGGCCTCGACGGTCGGGGTGTCTGCGGTCCAGCCGAAACCGAAATTACAGGGTTAATGGAAGTCTGGACGTGGCTGCACTCCTTGCAAGGAAACGGAAAACGGAACAGCATTTCGCCCTCTTGGATGTTGAGAAATAGGGGCAACCCTTACAGAGAAATAATCAGCACATCGTACCCTTTGTGTTCGCGCTACTTACATTCACAGAACAAATGTGCGCAGCTCTGAATTATTTCGCTCTGCTATTAAAAGGAAATAAAACGGTACGTTACACTTGTTTACACAACTAAACAGATTGTAGACAAAGTTGTATTTGAAGATTTAAAAATTCGCATGTTGATTTAATTGTTTTAATGCATAATAATAATTATAATGTATGTTTATATGTTTAAATGCATACAAAAATAAGTTACAAAAATGTACATACATATATCGTTTTCATTCGCACAAAAATGCCAATCGTTAATTTACTTTCCGAGGCGACTGTATATCAGTACGAAATCCTTGTTGACACTTTATTGCCACATATCTGTATTTCCCCGTACAAATGCCTACGTTTCTACAAGGATACGCTAATTTTTGGTAAAAATTTGTCACCCTGCCCACAAGCTATTTCCGCATTAAATTAGAATGATATGTTTTAAGGAATATTCAGGCTTGATATCAAAAGTCGCGAGGGTACCGTCGTTGAACGGCAAAGAAATGCTCCCGTCTATTACAAGACCAGCGTCGAATCCGCAAGATCGCACAGTAAGCGCGTTGCACATACGTCTTTCTGGGCAACACGTCTTCCTCGTGCAACGTATGGTATGAAGCATTTCGCGGATCGCATACGTCATTCTTGAACTGCCTGCAACACATTTGAAGCGGAATCGTTGGTCCTTTAAGGGGAGGACATGAAATGCGAATCCCCGTTGCCGTTTCTTTCGTTTCGATTTGCTCGTTTTACCGCGGCTCCAATTACTTTGCTCGGATTCCCGACGGATCAGTCGGGAATTTTCAACCCGTCTTCTGCTTTTCCGATTACAGTTAATAACGTTTCGCGATTTAGTTACCTGCTGGATATTCGAGAGCCTGATGGTATTTGTTCAATAATTCGTTAGCTTCCTCGGGGCTTAATTTCTTGCCCGTGGCTATTTCCACGATGTTTTGAACAGTCTCGCGGCATTGAACGTTCATAGATTTGTACCAAGTTCGCGAACCCGATCCCGTGCAAACGCATACACCCGAGCAACGAACGCGGTACGTCTCCTCGTCGTCGAATTGTACGTTCAACGTTACCGGTCTGGCTGCTAAAAATTCTCCCATAAATACCTGGTCGCCGCGTTGGAAAATGTACACGGGGCTTGAATAAATACAATCTGTCCAACTGCGAACGTTTAATAGATAAAGTCGTATATTATTACAAACGGGCGGTGGTTCGACTAACTTCGTTCAGCGCCAGCCAAGGTAAAATTCTCTGACGTGGTTGAAGAGCGTCCGCTATTTTCCTCTGCGTGGATTTCATAAGAGTTCTGCGGAAATCCACCAATCTTAATTAATGGATTTAATGGGATTGGTCAATGTTCAAAGGTGTTTACATTCTTTCCTTTCTCTATTTGCATCCGGCAAGAAGGTGAAGAGGGAGGCGCTTCCCGCGGACGAGCGAGAATGCGAAGAACGAGCAGGGTAATTCGCTCGTAGAAATCAGTTTACTTAGTTTCAATAATATTAATGAAGAATAAACAAAGGGGAGAAGGAATGATTTTTGCCGTGGACCAATAAGTAATTCTCGTCAGTGACGAACACGCAATGTATTGAGAATAACGAAGCTACGCAGGAAGCAAGGCTGCATTAGTATTGAACACTTCGATGTTGCAAAGGAAGCAAAGTTAATATATGGATCGTTTCTGTTGAAAGTGGTACAAGTTCATTTTTTGTTGTCCTTTTTTACTAGGAATAAATAAAACGTTTACACTAAATAAATCACAAATTATGCGATATCTCATATTAAAAAAAAAATGGACTTACGCCACTTTGAAAAGAAACGGTCCATATGTTCCGACTTTTTCACTTTGCTTTGCGTGGGCCATTGAATAAATTCAAGATCGATCATAAATTTATTCAAAAAAGTCTATAGGTGTTTCACAGACGGTGTCCATAAAATTCGATATATTTTCCTCATTGCCCTGTATCCTTTCTGCAAATTATGGCTTGTCGTAAAAATCTCGTTATACGGAATTAAGAAATTGCGACTTCTTCGCGCGAGTCGTAACTACACTGTTATTGTAATTTACAAGTTATAACTGCCGAAGTTTTTGGCGTATAGAAGGTTACAACTCGAAACTACTTGTCTGCGAGGGCCAGACGTGAAATGAAGACACATCGCGGCCTTTATGAAAACGCAGAATCGGCGATACGTATGGCTTACTTAAAACTTGAGAGAATAGATTGCTCGGAGGAACAACCCTGTTAACCGTGTCGCTTCAAGAGACAAACAGTTTTGTTGCGAGCATTTTGTCCCTTTCTCGCGTAATTTCAGACCGGCAACAACCGGAAGAACTTTACGATAAAAGTCGAAAGATAAACCGATATTGCGGTGTAAATAATGAATTCGTAGAAATAATAAAAATAAGTTTACCGTTCCGTGAATCTACTGTAATAATGAAAGTTATATTTTGTTGCAAGGTGAAGAGAAAACGTATCTGCACCGTGCTCCTTTGTTTATAAAATATTTCATTTCACAGTGTTGCATTACGAAAGCTGCTAAAAAGCACCGTGCACAATATAGGGTTCCGAGTGTATTAAATTACTCCGATTTTAGACACCGCGTGCTTCGTAATGTTTTTGTATGGCGGAAGCAAAATTTCATTGGAACGAAAAATGATCATAGCCTCGCGAACTCGGTGCACAGGATGTGCTGTACATTTTTTATACCGCGCAAATAAAACTAAATAATCCGGATACATTCTTGTAAAATGTAATATGTACATGAAATTTGTTTTCCTTCCATGTTTCTATATTCCTTGCAGCGAATTTTACATCGATTTTTGAAGTACCGTATATGTATATATATATATATATAAGCGCATAAAAATTGTTTGGGGGAAATGGATGTAGGTAGATGAATATGGCGAGATTGCAGAGCGTATTCCGTACGAGAATAAGCGTCGATACTGGATAAAAGTAAGTTGCCAAAGAAAATTTCCTTCCAGTTACCGGACAGACGAAGCAATGAATAAAAATGAACATACTGATTTCAGATAGTACGGAACGAGACTGGATCAGGGAGGAAGAAATCATCCACGATACATGTACTCACTCGATTCTTCTCTCTCCCTGTGTACGACCCTTCTGGTGTATATGAAAGGGTTGCGTGTAAAGTCCCTCTCCATTCATTATTGTTCGTATGCGACTACGCATCAAGTACGTGTACTCTCCTACGAGAAGCTTTTCAAATATACTCTCGATATCGGCTACGTACTTGGACGGTAGCGGAAATATGTTTTCTTTATTAGCGACGGATGGATTGATTCCGAACACGGGCTTGGTGTTGTCCCTGATTAATTTGGACGCTAACGAAAACGTCCCGTCTCCGCCGATCGGGATCACCAAGTCCGCCCATTTCACGCATTTTGTCGCGTTAGTAATCCTGTTTAATAAAATACGAATATCACCTGACGGGTGTCCATCATGGCAGAAAGTAATAATTAATCGAGACAACGAAAGAACGAGACGCGTTGGAATCGAGGAATAATTTGGAAGCAAATAGTATTTGAATTGGTATTAAGGGGAGGCAGGAGGGAAGAGAGGAAGAAAATGGAATACTTCGAGTCTTCTCTGTCAGCATCGACGAATACACATTTATCTTTTCTCAATTAGGTAGGACAGAGTGCACGTATTATACATTAATAGTTGGAAATCATTTAATTATCGACATCTGCCAGCACAGCGCCAGAGAAATATAAAGAAACGGAACAAGGGCCGTGCAGATTTATACAGTATACGGCACCTTATATTCCTTTTTGTTTTTATACACAGTGCAGCTGTTCCTTCTGGCATTAAAGTTTATTACGTAATAACCCTTTCACTACCTTTTCGTGATACGGAAACTGATGTCGAGTTTCCTGAGAACCGCCGCCAGATTTTGCTCGAAAGCAATCTGCTCTTGATGCTCGGCAAGAATTTCCTGCGGATCCATCCCTTGTTCTTTCATCTTCAACAATATTTGATCTTGGTTCAGATCGGGATTGCGAAGTCGCAGAAACTCCAACAAGGACAGTTTCGAAACACCGAGGACCCGTTGCGGTCGATAAGGTTTATTGTTTAAACAACTTAGCAGCCTCATGATTAACGCCAACGAATCTCGAACTTGTGTAACAACGTCGGTTTAGGTTAGATAATTATCGCCGTTGGTAAAATATTGAAACATTTTGGTGCAGCACGCGTCCCAGTTGATTCAGATTGATACTAATTAAACGGGGAAATTAGTTTGATCTAGTTATGATATTAAATATTGAATCAGGCGATTGTTTGACTGCTATTGTCCCGAAACTAAACGCACGACGCGGCGTTTAAACGTTCGCGGAGCTTCATTTTGCTGCAACAAATTGTTAACGTGCTTATTCCGTTCGCCGGGCGAAAGTTTTGTTTCAAGCGGTTTTCTATTTGCATTATCAGTTAACAAATTCCGTACCAACTATATGTGCATATTTGCACTGTTAGGTGATCCTCGATTTGCAGCTGTGGTAAAACGATTGAATAGAATTCAATAGTTGATCTCGCCTGAAAGAGAATACCGCAATAACTCGCGCGGACCGGTTTTAAAAAATAATAAAATACTCTTTTTCTGCTTGAAGAGAAAAAAAAAATACACGCATACATACACTCCTGTTAACCTCTTCTATTTATAGAAAATTTTTTTATTTTCCTTTTGTTCATATTTATTGTCCTTTTTTGTATGCAGTTCCTCGATTAGCCCGGTGTCTAATAGTTCAGCTAATTGGTGGAACCGATTGAATTTACGAGTGTTATAATAAATAAATTCAAACAACGCATTACAATTTATTAACAACGCAGTCATATTATACTGTTCAAACCTGTTTCATTAACAGGTCGAATCAGTGAAATTGGAGGCTTCATCTACGTTTTGCATATTTCTTTATTTGCGCATCGTTGTTTCCACGTGTCTGTCTAACTGAGGGAAACATAGAATAAACAGCAATTGTACATCGCACCCTCTGTTAATTGACATTTTTCTGCATCATCCATCATCCATTTCTTCCTCACGGAATTCAATTCATAGAACTGCCTTCGCTTCTCGTATGGCAACTGCCTTTCGGTCTCAATATTGCAAATCGTGACGCGTCTCTGCGGCTCCGTAACATCGAACGATGCTTCAACTTGGACACCAGAGAGTATTCGGCGCTGACGACGACGCATCAGCAGGCAAACATGTTCTTCAGGGTTACTCGTGTGTCCTAAGTGATACCTGGCACTCAGGCGGTAGCGATGGCCGCGTATCTTGCACGCTTGCTTCCACCGAACTTCCAGACAAACTTCCCCGAAATTTTCGTCTCAATGGACACTGACCATTAAAGCCACTTAAGGTACCAGGATCTTCCCTTAAGCTCGCTTGTCCGGGGATGTTTCGTTCGGCCACGAAATATTCCAGAACAGTATACCGCGGAGATTTTAGTCGCGGGCTACGAGGAGTTCTCGAGTTTCCTTGAAAGCCATCGTTTTATGAGTTTCGTGACATTCTTACCTCTTCCCTCATATTTCCGAATACGTAGCTGGTCCTGACTGCTCCGAGCCCATATTGCTGGGATCAACGTGGCTACTTGGCGTTGTGTTCCTTTGGAAAATAATAAAATTAATACGTTCGTTGGAAAAAGGACGAGTCGCCGCGTACACCGCGGCAGGTGTGCGGTGCTATCAATAATATATCCTGCACAGCTTTTGGTCGAGGCGGTATATACGCGAGTTTCTGGTAACTGGAGAGACGGAAGAAGCTCGCGGTGAACTTCGTAGAAGTTTTCGCCTCGAGGATAAGCTGACCACAAAAGCCATTTACTGTACCGGAATGTTCTCTTAAGTCTCGTTGTCGCGAAATATCCGACTGTTTTATATTTTACGAGCGCTGGAACTTTGCTCGAATTCGTACAGCTTGTTGGATTCACGCGTGGGTCCATAAAAAATTTTTTTTACGAGGGCTATTTGGTCCTTTATAGTGCATATTTATTATTTTCACTCTTCGTCAGTATATTACAGTTGTCTGTAAAAGGAAATTCGAAGGTGAGGCGTTCAAGTGCAAATGTATATAATTTATGGGGACATCCATATAAAATAAACGTGAAGAATAACGCTGGAGGGTGTGCAGTAATTGCCACTTTATTGTTACAATAATGGCAAAAGAAGGGGATAGAATTTTATAGCAATTGCAAACCATTCTTATCGCAACCGCTGTTTGTTTTCTACCATTTTCTGTAAATGCATTTTATATCACATAACTTAAACTTTCGAATTGTTCTATCATTTACCTTTCAGGCCTGAAAAAAAAGGACGTTTCCACGGTAATACAGTTAACGCGCATTAAGATATAATTCGATTTCGTATTACTCGCATTTTCGTAGCAGTTTTAAAAACGTACCTCTTTTTAAAATAAAAAGAAGCACCATGTCTTCCTTGTGCCACCCTGCAATTTACTAAATGTCATGCATATGTAGCGGCACCGTTTAAAATGCCTTGCTAATGCCGCTAATGCGGGACACGATAATTGTATTTCTCCAGAAATTTTTATTACATCCAGCGACATGACAACGAGCCGCCCGACAGTAATTACACGCCGTACACAGCTTTTAGCTTGGAGCGGATGCACCAGCCTGAGTATCTGGTACGTTGGCCGACGACGAACTTTGCAACAAACTTCTACGTTCTTTCCTCTCCTCGTGTTGCTGACCAGCAGGGCCACTTATGACGCCTCGACATACCCTGTGGGAAGAAATTTGTTTAACCCGAAGCTTTAAACTGACAAAAAAACGCTTCGACTTCTAACTGCTGTATATCACTTTTATTTATTCCTGCTGAAATTCGCGTACTATATTAAGCCATTCTTCGCTCTTTTTAATTATATTTCACGTTCGAGGTATCGCAAGTAATTACAAGTAACATACATCGTTGACTCACGACTGCCGGTGCTTTAAAAATGGCCAAAGAAAATATTTCACATAATACCATAAAAATATAATACTTCGTACATTACATTATATTAGAGAAGTATAGCAATTTATCTGAAAAGGGAAAATATATGCGAATGCCAATAACAATAATTTAGAAAATACAATTTTATCTAACACCGAGAAAACGTAATGCCCGTATAAAGTATTGTAAAAAAATGCCAGCGTCGTTCATTAAAGGGACATCTATGTTCGTTCTCATTTTACTCTCTATATGTAAAATTTAAGAATGGAATTATTATCATTCCAATGCTATCATAAACAAGCACTGCTACTTACATCGATGATGTTGAATTGTACCACCGGGAACAATTACATATCCAACCAAATATGAATATATCCCAATGATATTCTTCAATACCACCCGTTGAAAGAAGAATAGTAACTAGACGGTGAATAGTATCCCGACCAGCTTCCGGTGGAAGGGCAGTGCGTACTCCCAATATTATACCCATTGTAGCAGGGACAGTGCCTCCCAAATGGATTATAGGTTCTATTGCAGTTTAAGTAACACGGACGGTACGTATTGTCACGATACCAACGATTCGCCGTGCAATTGTCGAACCGTCCTCCAGGTATCGAGTTCCCGTGGTTATTATTTATCCCGTTGTGCTGATTCGTAAATGACTCTTGAACCGGGCTGAAGCTCTGTCTGCTTTTCGACGACCAACCATTCGACGCTGACAATTCGTGCCGGTTCGACGCGCTGTTCGACTCGACTCTGTACAGATGATTTTTACGATCGAAACAACGGTCGCTCTGGCATTCGTACGGCACGCAAGAGATCTGTCGTTCGCTGTCCCGATAGCCGAGCGTGGCGTTGCTTCTGACTGCGTTACGTTGCAGCGTGCAAAGATTCGTTACCGGTTGAACGAAGCTCGTGCAGCTGGTATAACTGTCGAGCAACGTGGGCTCGCAGCGGAAGTTCGAACGGCTGCAGATTACCCGACACTCCCTGATCAGATTTGTCTCTATCAGACTCGCGACGTTGCACAGATTCGATTTCGTTTGGCGCAACCTTCTCTCGGCATCAGCGTACATTGGCAACGCGTCCGTTTCTTTTGCGGCAACACTTTTTGTCGTCGAAGCGGCTCCCGGCGCAAACGCACCAGGAGTCCTCTGATATTTCCTTGGCCTTGTGTCAGGCCCCACTGACTTCTCCGCAACACTTGTGCCATCTTGTTCCTCCTCGTGTTCTTCTATGGTTGTCAAGCTCGCCCGATTCTCGGAGGCATTCAAATTTTGTTGATTCGTGTCCACGGTCGGCGGTGTACCACCACCGCGGTCGTCTTGCTCTTCCGGTTTCTTGTATTTCGACACATCGACCGTTCTTATACCCTGCCTCGCGAGCAGATTGGGGCATGTAGACTTGCATCTGGCAGTGCCGGCGATTCTTATGGGGATTTTATCTAGTTTCACTGGGACAATTCCAAGTAAATTAAACGTGCAAACATTTTCACCTTCGAATTTCTGTCCCGAACTTTTGCTTAATTCATCCAATTCCTGTTCATCGTTCGATTGCTGGTTATTATGCTTGGGGTTTTCGATCGTGTTCACCCCTTTGCACCTGTAAGCACGAAGTATAATGCATTGCCCTTCGTGGTATTCCGGTACGATCTCCCCGTGCTTGGGCTGGGTGCTCGCGTTTGGTTGCAGACAGGCGGGCAGTTCGTTCAGCGAATATATTTCGCAAATTGTGTACACGTGGTCGACATCGACGCTCGATTCGGTTCCAACATCTTTGGTGGACGGCGCTATAGACTGTTGGCTCGTCGGTTGGCTGTATTCGGTTTCGGATTTTATTTTGATTGAGTTTCGCCTGCGTCTGGAGTCCTGGTAAAGATATTTCTCTTTGAACTTTCGCCGACTTCATTCTTAAGGGGAGAGACAGTTTCGCACTTACGTACAGTACTTATATCCATTGTAAACGTGTTTGGTAAATTCACTGTTCTCTTTATTGAACATGAGCGTCTCTTTACTGCTTGGTTTTTTGGTACAATATAGTGGTACAAGAATTTCGTGGATAAGGTACTTTTGAAATTTGTCTCCCTTAAAGACTGTTACACGAACCGCACAATAGCCGAATCGGTTGGCCAAGCAAAATAAAAAGTGGAGAAAAGTGTTTCAATAGTATACATTGATTATCAAAAATCTTGTCAAACAGGAAATCCAATAAAGATTAGAGAATGTATTATTATTATTGCCGAAAAGCAATTATCCATTTTAAACGATTTATACAAGCGTATGGGGTTAATCACGTTCGTTTCTGAAATGAATTGCCTATTATTTTCTGGCCGAACAAATTTTTGTTATTTCGTGGTATTAAATTCAATAACAAGGACATTGACTTCACACATAAAAAATGCATGAAGCGCTTTAAGGATAAAAATCAAAAAAATCAAATGGTAGAGTCAACAGATTTGGCTAATGAGCGGATCATATAGCATTATTGTTCTTATGAAATTTCTTGCAGTACATACATCTCATAGAGCATATCTGAATCCATTTTGTCAGATTTGCTAAGTAACCATGTTTCGATATCACGATTACATATTACACGAAATCCTATTTTGCAGTCGTAGTTCAATTGAAATCAAATTTAGACATTGGGAATAGCACACACATTCAATTTAAAGCTCTGAGGTTATGGAGAGTTATACACAGTGAACTTGGATATAATTGGTACATTGCTTCGTTTACGTAATGAATGCAGGAATTGGTTACAAAGTTCTGGTATCGCTGCATTTATGAATATCACCTTAAACGAATAGCTCGACATTCTATTTTTACGAATAGTCGGCTAACTGTTTGAATTAGAAATACGTACGAAAATTAGTTCAATATAAATCGCGCACGATTAAAGTTAAGAGCACAGCAGTGTGAGAATGAAAATAAATTTATTACGTCGATTTTTGTAACATTCAGGAAGTAAAACTATACTTGGTGGGGGAGGAAGATTTTTCACGAGCGTGACATATGTTGAAAGAATTCTTCAGTGTGTCCATGAGCTTTAAAAAACTCAGCTTGAGGCTACACCGTGCAAAAGTTTCTTACCAACGTTAAACCTATTGGTGTTTCTTTCTGCCGCAAGGCCCTGTGCACATATTATGATGCGAATCTGCAAATCAAACATTCTTTACTGCAATCACAAAGCATAGTTCGTAATCTATCTCACATAATATATCACATGTTTATAATACGGACTCCATTTGCCGCAGTTGACTTTTCGTCAACTGTGAAAAATCGAAACTGCTGTAATGAATAAATTAATTCAAGGGAGTGAATTTCTCATTTAATCACTGCATTTATCTAACAGAATATGTTGTTCACACTAGTTCCTGTAGACATGGTGAATTTAACATAAAAAAAATGGTTTCATCGAAAACATTCAATATTTGATTATCTTTCCCTGTGACGGAAACACAATGCAATTCAAGGTTTGCAAGAATGTTAAAAAGGGAGAGCCGCAAAAAATTCCCTTTTCTGTAGGGAAGTGTTTGTAATCACCCATACCGCAAAAATCGGGTTCCTCTTCTCTATAAGCCGGTGCCGGTGGACCGTGCGTGGCTCTCCGATTCGTTGATCTATTACTGCTAGACCGATTCGTTTGTCTCTGTTGGTCTCTTCGCGAGTTGTTCTGCTGCAGAGACTGGCGCGGTGTTCCCTTTATTAAACATTAAACGTTCAATTTCATTGCTGTGCCACCGATTGACCATTAATTTGCAATCCTACTTCCGCAGCAACTGATAATTAACGAACATTCAGTAATTTTGATTCGTTGATTCGTTACGTCGGAAGCAAGAAACATCCCAATTAATCATCCCAATCGTACAGTGTTGTTTCTCGACGCCGATGGTTGTTGTTGATCGTTGGCAGCAGCATTGTCGTCCATGTTCGTGTGGACCTTGATGCTCATCATAAGTTGCCGCTTTTTATTACCGACTTGGAATTCCGACAGGATCTTCGTTAATATTATGCTCGACGTTTGCATCTCCACGGTGACGCGTGCCTCTTTGCCGTTAAGCATTTTTGAGATTTCGAGCGGTTCCTGTCCTGCCGGACGAGCCAGATCCGTTTGTGGCGCAGCTACCGGGGCTATGGTGGATTCCGTGTGGACCTCTCTTGGTGATCCTGGCATGATGTATTCGGTAGATTCGGTAGCAAATGACCCATAATAATCGGGCAGCGAATAATCAACGGGTTGCTGAGTTTGAGTGGCTGGCTCCGGTACCGCGAGCCTCCCGCTGTCCGATGTCGTTGAGTCCAGTGGGATAGCTTCAGCTTCAACTTCTTCGGGATATTCATTTTGTGGTTCACTGGGACTTGTTGCATCTGCAGGTGGAGTTGTTCCGCTCTCTGCGTCTGCACTTTCTATACTAGGTTGTTCCGTAGAAGCATCTTGACCCTCGTGTTCGGGTGCAATAACACTTTCAGGGCTAGGCTCGATGACATCTTCAGGGCTAGGCTCAGCAACACCTTCAGGGCTAGGTTCAACGGCACTTTCGGAGCTAGGCTCGACAACATTTTCAGCAGGAGTAGGCGACGGTTCGGGTGCATCCTGACTTGCAGGCGTCTCTTCAGGCACAAATACGCCGACACGTTCTTCGCGTTGCTCGCTTATGCTCGCAGGTGTACTCGCAAGCACAGGTTCAGCAGTTTGTGGCACATCTGTACTATCCGCAGATGGTTCTTCAGGTGCCGTAGGAATGGCTGTCCCGTTTCCAACAGCTCCCGTTGCTTCGTCGCGTTGCGGTCTTGTCGACGTTGGTTTACACACGCACAAGGTATCCGTTTGATCGGTAGCCTCGGCGGAACCCGCAGAACCGCACACTAATCGAAGATCTTGAAGAATCATGCATTGAACCCCTTTGCCGGGTATCGACGTTCTTGCACTCGTTCTATCCGGTCTAGTTATTTGCCTGTCTCTTTGATTATTTTCTTGCCTGGGAGCTGAGTTCGACGCCCTAGATGTTCCCGGTTTCGCGTCCTTCGATTTCAAAGGTGCAGATGCTGTCCCGGGCTTCGGAGTCGCGGAACTCTGTGCATTGTGTTTTTTCGGCGCGGACGACTGTTTTCTTGTGGCAGGCCGTGCAGGATGCAGCGTAGAATCTACTTCCTGGATCACGGGCCCCCTTTGAATAGCTTCATCGGGAAACGTGTCGATCTGCCTCAGAGTTCTAATCCTCTTTCTGTACGCCAAAGTCTCCGTGACAACGGGGGCATTCGGAGGTTCAACTGTCGTGCGAATACCAGTTGCTTGAACGCAGACGTCTATGTGCATAGTGTCACGGTCTGTTTGTTGATCGGACATTGTCGAACATTTGTCTCGTCGTTTGCTTATTTGATTCCTCGCGTTATTGTTTTCACGTTGATCGGAGGTGCCTGGATTTTCTCCTGCATTTTGAGAGGGACGTCTGTTTGAATTCGGTGCTTTCTTCTTTTGATTAGATTGGTCGGCGCCACCCCTTTTGCGTATAGCTTTATACTTGGTACAGAGTGGATCTTTAAGAGGTAACGCGTAAGTGGGTTGCACGTTTCCCTGAATCATATCGGTGGGGTCGAAGTGGTAGTTTTCTTGTGACAATAGCTCTTGCGTAATGCCTTTGCAGTCCCAGCAATCGTCTGAAACGAATACGTCGAACGTTAGAGAAGACTAGTGTCTGGAATTGATCAGAAGTTTCGTGACGGGCAAATGGCACTGATGTTATTTAAGAATAGGAAGGTTCGTAAGGTTCCGGTAATTGGCCAAAGGTAATTTATTTCTTCTCATGGTTACAGCATTTATAATGTTTTTTTTATATATTGTCATTTCACCGCATTAGATGTTAGTTTCACCCTCACACTGCAATCCTGGATCACTCGTGTCCCTTCGATTTCTTCTTTTTCTTGGAACTTCTACGAGTGCTTACAAATTCCCTTCTACGCGTACCCTAAAAAAAAAGGTCAACTAAGGAAACCACCATCATCGATTTGTTCCATCAATTCATGCTAAAGATATGGAAAAATAATTGTTTCCGATATTAGAAGGGGGTCAAAACGTAATATTCTTTTTTGGATATGCAGTGCGAGGGTGTCAAATAAAAATTTTAATCTAAACACCTACTTTGGCACATAGATTTTCGACATTCGGGCAGTCCAGCGATGCTGTCGCAGCAAACATTTGTACAGCAGTGCCTATCGCAATTATTTGGATCGTGTATCATTATTTCATCCCAACATGTTCTCTCGTACAAACAATCATTGCATGTTCCCCATTGAGCGAATTGTTCTGCGCCCAACAGATTTTCCTCGCATTCCTTCGTGCTCGTTCCACGCGTCAGACGATCCTTTGTTGATTTTTTTGAGCGTTTTAATTTGGAAGATTGTTTCACGATTTGATCAAACCCCGTCGCTGCCACTTTTACGAAACTTTTATACGTGTCCTGTAGTTGTACCCAAATTTTCCCTCTTCTCATATCGTCCCACAGTGAACGCTCGTCCGTTTCGCATTGCTGATTACAATTCGGTCTTCTTTCATTGACGTAAATGTCGCCTTCCATTTGTTCCCTAGGAAATGGTTTGTAAAAATCTATTATGCAATTATACTCTTTCTCTTTCATATCAAAATTACGCACTGGCAATTTTTATATATTTAAATTTATTTGCAGAAGAAAGAAGATACATTGCACCGTCGCGAAAGTCATGCCTCTAACTTCTCAATGCAGAATTATGTAGTAGAATATAAAATACGTAAAATACAATTGCACAAATACAGCACTCGACTACGGTGCATTGACTTTGCGATATTCATTCTGTACTGTGCATTCGAGGAATACAGAACTTCACATTTGGGAGAATTTTTCCACCATTATTTCAATTCTTTAACGACCGCTATTTTCGAACTAGCTTGACCACAATTATACGACTATCTATCCCTCGCAAAAAAGTGCCAATATCCCTCAAGTAAACACTAATAACATTCTTTCGACACAAGACCTGACGAGCGATCGCAAAATGATTCGTCGCGTTTAAAAATCTTTAACGTCAGCGATATAACAAAATTACACGTCGACCGAAAATGTTCATTAACCTCTGTACACAGCAACAGACCTTGTTCAAACGACATATCCGCTAAAATATAGCTTACCCGCCATCCTGAACTTCCTGAAAGCTCACGTGCGACCTCGTGTTCCTCAGATTTTCAGAGCTACGCATTCCTTGATCCACGGAATGATCGTCGAGCCTCGCGTCCGCTGACGCTATTCTATCCGAATGAGTGCGGGCCACAGAACCAGGCGCACCTTTGCAACCCGGGCTGCACCTTGGATGACTTCGTTTCTTCGACTTCCCCCGCAATTTATCCGGCCTGTTCTTCTTCACGGTACCGTACACTGTTCCCGCTTCGCAATCTTTCAACGATTCCATCGATTCAGCGCATTGATACGGCTGTATCGAAGACAGGTTGCACACGTCCGCGACACTTTCGCCGATTTCTACGAACAGACTCGCCTTGGACGGTGTACATTTTCTGGAGCAGAACGAGCACGACGAATGATTCTCTTGAGGTCGATCGTTGTATTTTGCAAAATGAACGCGCTGAAGGCAGTGTCTGCTGGGCGTATGGCAATCGTCAAGGATGAAATCGCATTTCCCTTCCTGAGGGGAGCTGCAGAAATTTTCGCCCTCCACGCAGCCGCCGCAGGAGCCCTGCGGGAGCACGCTGATGTTCGACGAGTACACTTTCATTTCGCGGGGACAGCAACAGTCCTCGAAGCACGTGTTCCTCGAGTCGAAATCGCTACTTTGCCAGTTTTTGTAAGCGTTGCAGTCGCTGCTTGGAATTTCCACTATGTAGGACTCGCAGTTGCCGCAACAGTTCTCGAAAGTGCAGCGATAGTTGGGTTGTACGCTGGCTCCTTTGCCGGCTACTTGTTGAATTGACAATACGTTCTCGTTTCTGAATGGAAAATGCGACGACGATGACGCGTTGAATTCCTTCAGGTTATGGCACAACCTTGTCGAGGATAATTTTGTATGGTACGTACTTGTTCGGTTCTAGCAGCCTGAATTTTTTGGCGTTGCTGCAACTCGTGGACGGAAATTTTCTTCGTTTGCTATTGCACGTCGAATTGTTGCTGAAACATAATAGGTTCGATTGCTTCTTACATACGTGGGTGGGAATCGGAAGCTTCTGTTAGAACGTTATATTATTTCAACAAACGTTAACAGACATAAAAAATCTGATGTAACGAGATTCTTTTGAAAATCGAAACTCTAAATTGTAACGACGAGTTCCATCTTGGCGTATTGCCTAAATTATCCTACTATTATCATTGCCATTATTACATACGATTATTATCGAATGTTTGAAAATGTGTCGCTCACTTATCGTAGCAGCACTTGAACGAAACGCTGTACGTCGGCTTCTCGATGTCAACGTCCTCGGCGCCAGCTTCTCCCCGAGAAACGACACTAATGTTGATTCCGCTCTTGCCGTTTCTATACGACGTGTCGGACTGATTTCCGTCGGGTCCAGCCGCAGAATTCTCTTTACCGTAATTGTTACCGGACTGATCGGGAGGCCTCTGTTCCCCAACGTTTTCCCCGACAGAGTTACCCGAACTTCCATCGGCGTTCCCGTCGCGTCTCTTTCTATCGTGCTCGCACATTTTGCTACAATTACCACCGCGCTGTTTCGCCTTCTGATTCTGCTGATTTCCCAAGAATTTCAGAAAACCTCTGCCCTTCGACGAGTCTCTCGATCCCTTCTGAACGATATCGGCGGGCTCGCTTTTATCCTCGTTTTCTATTTGCTGAATTTTTTCGCCGCCGTTCAACGTGTCCAGTCGCGATTCTTCCGACCGACCGCGCTGCTCCACGTGAACGTCCCCGTCGAAATCCATCGGCCGGCAGCCCTGCTGAAATCTACCGATCCGCGCGTTTATTTCGAGCGGCTGTGCGATTATCGAACGGCCGAGCGATCATAGTGCATTACCGGTATTATCGGGCCGAGCCAAAGGGCACGCACAAATGGTGGATAATCCCTGAAACAAATTAATCGGGGATGATCGGGACAGCGTATGCTTGCAGCTGAAGTGCTAAGAGTGGTCCAGTCTGATCGTCTGCTATCGTGGATGATTATTTGCTTTTCTACTGCGTCATCAGCACGCGTCCGTCGTGCTGTATCGAGTTCATTGTGCACGGCGAATTGTGTAACATCCTCTGGAAACATTTATTCGTACAGGGTATGTGGTGGAAATATCGAACGCGGACTACGGGATTTTGTAAATATTCGTTGCATTAAGGAATGTCGTACGCGTCAATTATCGGCAGTGATTCATTGTCTAGATATTAGTGGCAACGTTTCGTTAACGAATTATTAAGCAATTACCTTGGACATTCAAGTGTGCAAGC
The DNA here is from genome assembly GCA_948146005.1 of Nomada fucata. Classification (NCBI taxonomy): domain Eukaryota; kingdom Metazoa; phylum Arthropoda; class Insecta; order Hymenoptera; family Apidae; genus Nomada; species Nomada fucata. Next base: position 16,848,747 of record OX411275.1, read on the forward strand.
GACTAGAGACATGAAAATAGGAAATTACCGTGTTCTGTAAAAAAAGAAGATAATCAGTTTACCTATTTAGAGCGAGCAGAGTACATATAGTAAATATTATTTAGCGACGGCATGGAACCATCAGTTTTTCAGTACTTGCACGAGACACGATTCTACTATGCGTAACGATGTTGCGAGCTTAGGAAATTTTAATAAGATCCCTGCCATTCCTCAAGATTCGAATAGCTGCTTTCATCGCCAAGAAGCATTTAATATCAATAAAACATACGCTTAACTGTAAGACGAGAATTTGCGCGAATGCTCTTGATCCCCTTCTTCCAGCCAGTGACTAAGAAATGACAGAAATGGCAGTATTCCGTGGCTCGGTTGTATCGAAAGGTCCGCGACAGTGGTCGAGTCACATCTTCGAGTAACGACGGCTATCGAACGGCGACAGGTGTGCGAGTTACTGTGAAACTTGTGAAATTTTGAATTTGCCGGGGTTAGTTGTCATTGCCGAGTCGAGGAAGGCCGGAGGCTTGGTTATGAGATGTTCAGAAACATTTGCGGTTGTATCTTGAGGCGTAATTATCGTGGAATGCATTTTTACGCTCGCTCGTCCGCGCGCGCTCGTACTGCCGCGGAATATTCAGGGGGCACCGAAAACAAACGTGACGCACCGCCAAGAATATACATATTCCAGATTTTTGTAGCACGTTCAGTAAATATTTTCAATGTCTGTCCATCGATACGCGCAAAAGGAGAATTCCATGAATATTTGTCAGGTATTGCAAACATCATAACCCGTTGCGTGTGTCGCGCGCGTACGCTGAATGCGACCGCGTGATATGAATACGTTATACATATTTTCGAGGCTCGAAAAATGCTCGTATTACCGTGGAACTGACCGTCTGCACGAGTGAAATTAATGCTCGCGCGAATTGTGCTACCGATATGCGGGATAGAATGATTTCGTGGAACGAAAGAGATGTGTTTTCGAGCCGAGCAGGACTTGGGATGATCGTGCGAACGTGACCGACTGTCGCCAAGGAATGTCTTGCGGTGTGTATTCTATGGGCGAGCTCCAATGAGGAATAGAATGGGAGATAAACTAAGGACGATTACGTGCGGGAGACAGAATTGTTCGAGGGTGCATGGAGAATCGTTTTGGAGTAGAGGATGAGGGTTATTGGCGAGTCGTTGTATCGAGATTTGTTGTTATGGGAAGGGTTGTCGCGTGTCGACGTTTTATTAATAAACTAGATAATATTTCAAGCGAAACTGAAGTCTCCGTTCCTCTGTCTCACGTACGCGAGGTTCACTAAAAATCATCTCCACAGATACGCAAGCATTAATGTTGCACGCGAAGTGCACAATTGTGGTTACGTGTAATTTCGCGAGTACGCTTAGACTGGAGCGATGGAAGCGTAATGGAACAGGGGTTCGTCTTGAAATGAAATCAAGCTGAGTTTCGAACAGCCTTGTTTTATGGGCAATTTCGACGTTTCGTATCTCTCTTTCTTAAATAATTTATTTGATTCGCGAAGATGTCATTTGCGGTTTGGATCCTCAGTCTGGTGCAAATTTTTCGTTATGCCGATTGAATGGGGACAAGATTGATAACATTTTATTTTGAATTTTGACTTCAATGTACGATTAATATTGGGGGATATTGAAAAGGGGTGGAAATAATTTTCAGACGATACCGTATGGTAAACACGACTGGCAAGAAACCTCTTGCGCTTCCACAAAGGTAAGTTGGCCTGGTATTTCCTCAAATACACCACACGATCTCGTGATACTCCGCATACATAATACAACCACGTATTTCCTTTCAATGTACATGCGTTACGGTAGTGTATACACGAGTATCAATATTTCCATATATCGGGCAACTCCATCGTAACACGATATTCGTATCGGTATCGTATTATTAAATATATTAGTTAACCCACTTTTGCCGGTAAAATTAACACATATATCCTTCCATTAAGCTTCCAGTTCGCGTGAACAGGAATACTAATAACGGGACAAAACGATTGTTTCAACCGGACAGAAGCGGATTAATACAATTGCAGTTAGGCATCCGATGAACCTCGACCCACAGATATAAACCATGTAATTAACATCGGCCGCGGGTTCAGCATCGCAAATAAATCGCCGCGGACTCAGTTATTTTCTTTATGGAAATAAATTCTGCGCGAAAAGCTTTTTGAAACAAACGCGATAATGCGCTCCCCGCGCGACTCGGCAAAGAAAACGCCTCCTTGTTCTCCCATCAACGCGGCAATTCAGAACCGGGCATCGCGATGTTTCTGTCGGATATACTCGACGCATCGCATCTTTTTCCTCCATTGTATCCACCATTCTTTTCGCTTCTGCCGCTTCCTCTCTCTCCTGCTCTTTGGCGATGAATTCGCCGATGTTACGCGCTCGCAATTCCTCGCCGCACAAAGGCCGCCGTTGCGAGGCAGAAGGGCAGCGCATCGAGAGAAACAGGAAAAGAAACGGCGCAGTGTGCGTTACGCACGGTCGCCTTGTCGCGAAAATTGCCAAAGGAAATAAATTATTTAAGGGGCTTAAACGTTCGTGGGTTGAATGTTTACCGTTGGCGGGGTCAACGAGCGTTGAAATAATACCGGCGTTCGCTTCTAATTAAACTTGCCGATACGCGGACCCGTGCGAGTCGGCTGTTTAAAAAATTTACAGCAACATCGAGGGCCCCCGTTGTGTTCTCCTCTTCGGCTTGATGTTCGCGTTCGCGCACGAGCTGCGGGGCGAACAATGCTGGATGTTTCACGGTAACGAAGAGGCAACGGTCTGGCGTCTGCAGTTGCACACGGCATCGACAAAGGTGCGTTTTTACGTTCGTTATAATTCCGCATTGTTTACCGTTGGATAATCTGACTTCGATGAACAAAACAAGGAAATAGCCGGGCCATTCACGGCTCGGGCGAACCAGTCGTATTATGATTTACGGCTTTCAGATTTAATTCGCCGCTGTTGCAACGCTCTGCCGACGGTTGCACGGCGAGATTCGTTGCTGCGGCCGTTGTTACACTCTGTTTGTTGACGGTTTACCTTTTTCAACAGGGAAATCGAAACTGCGACACTGCTGCGCGCTCTGCGAACGCTGGGCACGTTGGCTTGAAACGATGGCGCATGATTTCAAATTGACGGTAGCTCGGCGATCGAAGCACGTTCTGCTTCGCATTGGCGCGAGAAATTTGTATTTGTAATTCGCGGCTAATTATCACGATAGGTATCACGAAGGTATAACGATAGGGTGGGAAATTGTTGGAGCGGTACCGTGTAATGTAATCTGAAAGTGTGAGTCGTTCGTTTCGAATGCATCCTAATTTTCGAAATATCGCTGTCCTTGAATTCTGGCAATTAATTATACTTTGGATCGTCAAAAGTGAGTCGAACGAAATTTTTATTAAGCCGGGACGCAAAGCACGGTCGATCAAAAATATTACGGGCGTATAAAAAGTTGAGGAAAAGAAAAAAAGAAAGAACGTTTTAATTTATTTCCGCTATTTTTTCCGAATTTCAACCAGGATTACAATTTCATTCTAGTTAATGCATTTTACTTTTGAATTCAGCCGCTATTGCGCCACACTTCGCCCAACTTTGTTCAACATAAAATTGATCTTCCAATCGAGTTGTATTCCTTGAAACTTTTCCATGCACACTGAATTACTTTTTCCTTTCTTCCTGTACATTGCCAAACGTCAATGTGGCTTTAACGTTCTTTAAATTGCGTTTGAAGTAAATGTGCTAGTAATACATAAGCGAGAAAGCTATTGCTTCCCTCAAGACAACAAGGTTTTAGACATTATAAGTAGTGTTCCGGATTACTTAATATTCTTAATATTCGTTTCTCGCGAAATGGCGAATCAGATTGTATCCTTCCAGAATCGTAAGTGAATAAAAATAATATCTATTCGATGTAACAATCTTTCCCTCATAGTCGAATCTAAATGCCAGATCACAGGTGAGGAATCTGTAGGCGATGCATAGTCTGGTAGGTTTATAGGAATAACGTATAGTCTGGCACGTCGATAGGGGTTGGAGGGTTCGCTGTCACATATAGTGATGGATGTCTGGAGGTTTAAATTTTGCGGAATTTCTGGCGCGTCCTGGCTTCGTCTCCCTTCGTCGCGAGCACCCCTTCCGTTTGCTCTCTCATATATTTGTGAATATATCTGCCGGTACATTTGCACCCTTCGAAGTGGCCTAACCCACGCGCGGGATTGGATAGACTGCGAGGGAGGAGGGTCACGCGTCACAGAAAGAAGCAGACGTTCTTCTGTCCCTACTTTTCGCTCTCTTTCTCCTTTTTCTATTCGTCTTTTTTCATCCCTCTCGCTCTCTCGCTACCACCATCCCCCCCTCACTCTTTCTCCCTCTGTGATGTTCGTTTCTCTTTTCCATTCACGTTTCCACTCCTTCGTCTAGCAAAGGGGTTAGCGACGGTCTTTTTTTAAAAAGCGAGCCATGAAATTTTATTCCACCTGTTCCGCGAGAGGGGAGAGGACCAAGCCGTCTCCGCGAAATCACGGAGAATCCTCGTGTATTTTGTAAGGGTAATCCGCGGGCGCTTTTCATCCACGGAATGAAACGTCTCGAGAGGACGAGGAAGCGCAGGAAGCTGGATAAATTTCATCCTGCAGGTGAAAATCCAGTGGAAGCTCTGTATCTGAAACGCGAGGACCTTTGCTTATCCTTTTGTTTTACGTATAACGTGTAATTCAACTGTTTCGAGGGAGGGGTGGGGGACGCCTGATGTGGAGCGCGAGTAAAAATACTACGATCAATTCGATAAATTTAAGACTGTTTAACGGGGGTTAATTTTTGGTTGAGAAATTATTACGCAGTTTTATATCTTCGAGATAATAGGATATTTAAGCTGAAACTTTTGCGACCACTGCAGATTCGTTATCCAAGCTTTTGTACTTTACTAAATGTCTTGATTACCTTGCACGTCCGTGAAATTATTACTGGGAAGGTGTGCGCACAACGCATGATCTCACATAATGAAATATATTTAATAATAGAGCTTTCTTTTCGTCCACGTTTCCACTGTACAAGTCAACCTATTATTGTATACTTCCATAACATTTTTACGGTCCATTATATTTTTTAAATCAGAAATTATTATTATCCAAAGGATGAATTGAGGTAGAAACCGTGGAACCTACTCTATTCATTGATTGCGATCAAAAGTATGCCTATTGGCACGATCCTTAAATAAAACAGGACTGGACGAAGATACTTGAAAACCATCGCCATCGGATTGCCTTTTCTGCTCGTCGAGACCACGTGAATTAATCAACGAACAACCAAACCCACGCTCTGTGCGTGTCAGTGTATTTTGTCGCGCACACGCATGTTGACGCACGCAGATATCGTATGCATATGTATACGTACGTACGCTTTAAGGGCGCGCATTTGTCTTAACGCAACGCGTAAGGGAAGAGCTCAGGGATGTGCATGGTACACCGTAGAGTGGGGCTCTTGAGACACCAGACACCCTCTCGCTGTCTGGTCACACGGCAACCCTTTTTAAGTGGCGAGTATTATGTCACTCTTGTGCTTTAATAGACACCTACACCTCTGCTTACCCTAGCCTACGTGTTCAGACTGCGTGCAAAAATGCTTCCCTTTGCGAGCCGAAAATAAAACGCGCCTCGGATGGGGCGAGACGACCGGAGTATGTCGCGCCTCCTTTCTTTTGTGAAAGACACGGGGCCTCTGCGTGCCGTTTTCAGTTACCTTCCAACACGCTTTTTAACGTCAACACACCCGAGGACGCGCAAGTCTGGGTTCGTTTTTTTTCTTCTGCGCATCGTTTGACGTTCGTCGTGTACACCGAGGAAGGGACGGATCCTATGTAGCCTTCAGCGGAACCTGATGAAAACAACACCAAGTTATTCAACCTTTTCCTTTCACCAGATTGCGATATTACAGAACGGTTTGTATTTAATTTTCGGGGTGAACGTTTGAGCTTTGATTCAACGATAATGATAAGCATATTCCGCTCGTCATAGTACGCATGCGTCCTATGAACTGTGAGAATTGTTTACGACATATACCTATATCGTGGAAATTATTGCACAAATATAAAAGGTTTTACATATTTAAAGTGTTTTTCGCTGGAACTGTTCTCGTACTGAAATTTTCACGCTGTTCCCTTAAATTTACAATATCGGAAACATTCATCCATCGCGCTGAATGCAACGGCGCGTGTACAAAATGCCGCGCGTAAAAACAAAAACCGACGCGAAAAGGCGAATCGAGCACGAAAAGGATGACGCGAAGAACGGTTCTATCCGTTCGAAGCGCACGAAATGTGCAATTTTCGTCGTACCTTTGAAGGGCGGTTTTTAGGAAAGGTGTGCATCGACGCGAAGGAGGGATTTAATACTGCAATTTGAGTGATGCGGCAACGGGTCTCGCGGCGGGGGCGGAGAACCTGTAGATGGGAAAGGGAGAAAGTGGATTGAGGTGAGTAAGCTGCAGACAGGGCGGAGAGATGGATAATCAAGGTCAGACTGGAGGCCAGCCAGACATGTTAACCAATCAATCGCGTGCGTAGCAGGGCTATACCATTGATGGTCGTACCATGCGGGGTGATTCTGGTGTGTATGGGGGTTTGCTGGTACGATGGATGAAGATCGGAGTCTGGGTGGTGGAAGCTCGATGCTCAGGCAATTACCTAGACCCGATCTAGCCACAGTCCCCCGAGCGTAATCACCAACACGTGCTGCTATTAGCCGTGCACGTGATCGATGTGTTGGACTGCACAGAAAATCGACAGTCTGCCGGGGTCGGCCAGATTTTATCCGACGGACAGGAGACGCGTCGCGACACGTATTGAGATCTGTTCCTATTCTATCAGATATCGCGAATAGTTCTAATGGGAACTAATGGGTCGATACGAATTGTCAACATTTCGGGGTTTTCAATATTATTCCACCTACTGGGGATATCTTGGACTGTCACACAGGACGTACAGTTTAATTGGAAACGGTGGTACATTTCAGGAAAAAAAAAGTTCATATTATTATGCAGCGTCAGTGGTGAAGGAAGCTACTGGAGCATCAAAGTCGGGGACATTTGGAACCACTCCTGTTGCCCCTCTTGCGAGACTTCTTCCTAGCTCTGCCCCTTGGGTTCAAATGGCGATGTCTGACTATTCTGGATCTACTTTTTGTCATTCTGTTGCACGGAATGGTGCCATTGTATTCGTCTCAACGTACGCCACCATAATGTGAACAAAAAGACCTCAGTGGCCCATTTAAATTAATTTGACTTTGATATTTCTCCCATCACTGTATCTAACGAAAAATTATTTACACCCTTTAATGTACCGCTTCGTACCAAATAACTATTATTGAGAGGTCGCTTTTGAACCGCATTTGTTTTAATAAATATTAGTTGAATGCTAGTTGAATAAAATTTCTTATGAAATACAAATGATTTCTTCGTCTAGTTTAATGAAATGAAGAGATTTTTTGGGTAACAAAAACCATGCTTCCATGATTAACATTAATTGTTCATGAAATGTGTACTATATCGAGGTTAAAACGTCTAGAATCTGCTAATTTATTACAATTGGATGTACGCAATATTTGGTATATATTTTTCGTTGTTTACAGGTTTACCATGTGGCAGAAATAATTGGATCCTGACGTGGACTATGAAATAGATCGAGGCGGAAAAAATTGGGAAAACAGAAAAGGTTTATTCAACAACATGCACACGCCGGTTCGCGTCGGTTTTTTCCCGTCGACGTGAAAAAATGCAATTTTTTTTTTTCAGACGAGTGATACAAATCTAACACATACATATATTCAATTAGCGTGCTGTGATCGCTCCGTGTGTTTGGCACTCTGAGGGCTGTAACGATTCAACAATTTCCTGGGGTTAACTCGGATACAATTTGGCCGCTGTCCAATTGTGAAGCGCACATTTAAAAGTTTCCTATCGTTTTCGAGTGAAATTCAGCGTAATCCTTCCAGCAAAGTGGCTAATTTATCGAACTGATTTTAATCTTCTTAACGTTCACACGCGAACAGCGCATAAAGTAACACCGTGCACAAAAACACAGAATTAACTTGAAAAAGATAATCATTTTTTATATATAAATAGTGGATTAATAGACTAAAATGAAATAAAACGGGAACCGTATAATCAGAGCTCAAATTAATTTGTCATTAAACTACCTGACAGTACTCGCAAATTGTTACTTCAGGGACCCTGGGTGAGCGTTAACACTAGAACGATATAAAACAAATTTTATGTAACATCTGCGAACATTATGACACGAAAAAGGCAGCAAATGGGTACGATTATAAATATGTACTAATTAGTACGCAGAAACGTTATGTAATGATCCAGTTCGTTACCCGTTCCGTGATCGTTTTGTCGCTTTCGTGCGCTGACAAATGAAATTCCTGGAAATTTACTGCCACTGCCGTGGTGTGCAATTGTTACATTTCATAGCGTGCACCGGTGGGGGTCCGCTCGTATGTTCCAGCAGGTTTTCTTGTTTTCGCTAAGGAGAAGGTATCGCCAGAACTGTACAACAGGATTACGAGGACTCGGTTGTTGCGCACGCTTCGAAAATTTATATCAATGCTTTTTGTCGGCTCTACGGATTCTAAGGCGCGAGCAAAGCTTCGGCTATTTCAATCTACAAAAACGGATCGGGTCTAAAATATTGACCATGTGTTTGCCCTGAAGAACTAGAAATTGCTGCGCAACCCAACGGTGATTTCGGACACTGATTAATTCCATGATATATTTAGTGTTTGCATTCGATGCTCGCGAAGCGTTTGCGCAATACGTAAAGCTGCATATTACGTTCTTCACGACGGATCGTTTAGATTAGTTGAAATTGGTTTTCCTACGATTCGAAGGATTTTCTCGTGATTACAATTTTCATAAACATACGCAATTTCTAGGAGAGATGTTGCAGATTTTAATCAACTTAGAATTACCATTTTTCGTGGTTCTGGGTTCTTCATAATACAAGATAGCCATTCGAACTTGTGCAAGGTAGAAGTACGGCGGGATTGAATCAATTTTTTATATCGGTGTATCAAAATTTAGGAAAAACAAATACACTGTTATTTAAGAAAAACGTAATTTAAAATTGCGAAATTTGTCTGCGTTAAATTTGCACACGTCATTTAATAACACGTGATCACACGTAACTGTGATGTTTGAACACAATAGGGTCAACGGCGCGAGATCAAGTAGATATCGCGTCTGACTTGCGCGGGCTAATACTACTGCCGCTAACCTACATTCCGGCGGCCTTCGCCGCGAAACGGAACTTTCATAGCCAGTGACGACGATTTGCATATATTTATTGTACTTCATACTAAGTTTCGTTTAAATCCGTTGACTTGGTTCTGAATTTTTAACGACGTTTTCTACGCCAAAGAAGGTATTACATTCGTATACGTTCAATGCCAATTAAACTAATTGCATGCCTACGGAGTTACCTGTTGCAGTAAAGTCAGTATGTCCGTATATTTGCCAAAAGACGTTGAAACAAAATCACGTAATACGAAGTTACTATATCAATGCGGGCAACAAATGATTAATAGTAATTAATGTTTGTTATGTCACGTTATTAATCAAAGCTATTAAATAATATTATTATTTATCTAAAATCAATAGACTGAACACTCTAACACAGACACCCGAATTACATCCAGACCACTGCGAATTCGAAGGTTATATGCACGCTAATGTACTCTGGGAATTAAGGAATGCTGCTCTACTCGGATTCCCTCTTTATTGCGAATTTTCGGTTTAAATCGGACGTAAAATTTCGCTTTTCCACGCAATTACCTGACGAGGGGCCAAAGGTGTCTGCGCTCCATCGGCGTGGATTCGAACGTTGCCGCCCCAGCAGAAAAGCACCGTGGATCTCACGTTTTCCTAACGCGGACCTCGCCTGTGCTTGGCTCCATCACCGCCAAAGCGAACGATGAAGAATAATCATTTGAACAGAGCGGTTCGGATGAAGGAGCAAATTTAATATGCAAATAGCGAGGCATTACGCCTCTTTTATTCTATTCCGCTCGTGGAAATGAAAGGCCGGGGGAACGTGGGCGATTCGTTCCGTAGCTAGAAACGAGAAAAGGCTCGAAGGAAAAGACGGACAGGCTGGAATAGAGTGAGGCAGATTAAACGAAGAAGTGGCGGAGACAGTTAGATAAAAGGAGGAAACGAAAATGGAGAGGGAACAGTGAGATGGACGGCTGTGAAAATAAGAGGCGGAGCCTGGCCCAAACGAGACGTCCTAAGTAGTTTTGCATATCTGCTTCATTACTCTGAAGAACACGAAGGGACCCTTTATATTCGGCTCTCCGAGTCGCATTACCCCTTTCTAGTAGGGCTGACGGTTCAAGTATGCGCCAGGTGAAACGATTACGTATTTTCCTACCTTTTTGAACAGTCCAGTCGGTGAAACGAAAGGGGTGGCAGGCAAACCAAATTCGTTGGAGGACCGATGAAATCTGAATTGCTGGAAGGTGGCCGTAAGAGGGACGTAGGTAGACGTCTGACGAACACCGTCGTGCTGTTATTTCAATTTTTTCATTTAATTACAGGTGTTAATGCAACTGCATGCCGTTCTCGTTCGACCGCGGGAGCGTGTTGGGAATGATTAACGTGTTTGCTGGTACGTGGTTTCGTGGACGCAGACACGTCGATGACGTGAGCTTCAGCGAGTCTTTCCCTCAGCTTTTCCTCATTTTTTTCCTCTTATTTTCTGACTCCCCTGCGATTTTTTTCTTGCGCGTTTTTGTAATTTTATTTCGGTACTCATGTGCGGTTCGCACGCAAAGCAGCCGGGCGTGGCCGAAGGGTCACGTTTCCTTGATTTCTGCCCTCTCGAAAAGGTTGTTGAGAACGTGCAAACGCGGAACCGGTAATTATCGTATTGACGCTTTAATTGCGCGCCGCCCTTGGGCTGGTCTGATAATTTAATAATTATGTTTCGTTCTTCTCGCGCCGTCGCAAAATGATTTGGAGAATCATTGACATTGTCACCGTTGGCATTATGCTCCTTAACCTTTTCCGCGTTCCAGCATCCTACTTGATTGTACGAACATGGGACACTGTGTGATTTCAAAAATGGAAACGTAATAAACTAATCAGTGTGACTTTTTGATAAAATATCCTCGATATTATACATACGCGCATGGTTATTTTAATTCGTGTAACAATACTTTATTGTTGCGTCGTTAATATACTGTACGCATCCTTTTTAGACAAGAAATTAGATCTCTCTCGTAACTTGAACATCTTGTAACTATAATTTTATAATACAATCATTTTTGCCCAACAGTTTCTTCAATTGCAATAATATTCCCCAGAGAATTGATTCTCAAATTAACATGTATAAACATGAAAATTTGACTCATCTCCTATGAATAGTAATCTTCATTTCATGCGCAGAATACTTTCAGGCGTCAACAGCGACAAAAATATGTTCGAAGCTTCGCGCAAATATTCCAATATCGAAGCAATCTACCAATCTCCTTCGAGTATCTCCGTCGTCAAATATCTCGCTGTGTACACCAGGATAATACCATGCCGATTGATCCCTCCCTTCCGACACTGTGTCGATGACACTATAAAATCCCAAATATAGTTCCCCGTTTCCAATGCCCCGAGTGCTCGAAACTGACAACCCGGTCCAGTCTACGAAGACTGTTCGACAACTCATTTCCGTGCAGCTCTCAGTTAAATAGCGAGTTTCGAAAATCAGGGGGATTCGGGAACAAAAGGAGTTCGTGATGCGCTAGTCGAGGAAACACCGATGACAGCCGAACGTCGAGTGAACGGGAACGAGGGAGTACAGCGCGGGAACCGGAAGTCAGGTCTCTCCCTAGCCTTTTCCGCCCTTTTGTCATAAAGCTTGAGGTTGACGGCTGGCTGCCTCGTGGCGGGGTTCCGTCGATCGAACAGAATGAAAGGCTCGATCGACGTTTTTGACGTCCTATGCGAGAGCCGGCCAGCACTTACCAGATGAGCTTAAAGCACGAGAACGATAAAACCAAATGGCGGTGCCAAGAGAAATCCAGAGAACCGCCGCGAGGGAGGATCGAAAGTGACTCTGGACTGGTTGAACCGGACAGAGTCAGTTATTCATTTTATTAGGCACTTTGGGGGACGGTGAATTTTCCTCTGTTTCAGCACTGTTTTGCACCGAATTTTCAGAGTGCGGGATCTCCGAGTGAAGTTATCCAGTTCCGATAGTTCTTGGGGAATTTGTTGCGAGGACGATAATGTTCGCGCTTTGCAGAGTGACGGCGAAATACATAGTTACTTATTTAAGTTCGTACGCGATTGCTATCTGTGGGGGACAGACTTCGGGGCACCTTGCTGCTTCAAATTATTATCTTCACAGCAATGAGTCCGTTCTAGGTTGCAAAGTTGGGGATAGAAAATAAAGTAGATTAACTTCGAATCTATGATCAGCCGATTACAGTTATCTGGTTTTCACGTGAATCGATTTCATTTCACCATTCCTGTATCATGAAAACCTTGACTGGCACTTGAACTTTATATTAATGCTTTCGAACTTTTTTCGCCTTGGAGAAACCAAGATCGATTCTCCATCAGTGAAATTATTTCCCAAGTAAGTGCATTCTACAACGTGGAATAAACGGTAAATACACCTGAACGAGCTGTTCAGCATCACTGTGAGAATTCCATAGAATAAAGTAGACGTACGTGGCCATGTATTAAAAAGACCGTCCATTCGTGGGAGAACGAAGGTTCAAAGCATGCTCGAAAAGGACACTCACGTGTCTCTGAGGGACCGAACACTTGCATCACTCCCATACGTCGCATTATATCGGAATAAAACTGGTAATCTTCATGACAGTGCATGTCTGAGCGAAGAGGGGCAAGGGTAGTAGCCGTGTGCTTTTATTCACAGCCACAAAAGCATTCTCTTCCTGTTTGCCTCGCCGTCCTTTATTCTGCTGATCAGCGCCCCCCTCGAGAGTAGAGGAACCTCGAAATTCAGGCCGGACGCGAGCGCCGAGAAACCCTTGCGGGCAATTCGAAGATTTCACCAGCGACGAATCGTTGAAAATAATGCGATATTTGTTACACGATTCTCCTTGACACGGGAAAGAAGGGAATATGCGGAACAAGGGCGTCGACGGTGGAAGGTGACGAATACAAACTGGAGCAGGGAAAAGTTACATGGCGAGTCCATTCGGTAACTTCTGCGAGAATAGTGTTATTGATTTCTAGGAACAGTGTTCTTCGGCGAAATAATATTGTAGTAAAGCATACAATTGGATGGGTAAACAAACTTCTGTTTGTTATCGTTGAAAAAGATAACTCCTACTGGTATTTTTATTTCTTTTTCGCGTATACATTTATTGTTTGTTTCATATTATTACCCCGTTTTTTACTGTCTTTGTTAATTGATTAATACACCGTGCAAAATATTACTGGCCTTTCGGTACAGTTCAAGATCCATCGACTATAAAATTGTTCGAGCTGAAAGATATTGAAATTCTTGATACGATACAACAGCGCAGTTATTAACAGATCTGTAAGTTTCTTTCTGCCACAGTGACACGAATGTCGTGTTTCAGCGTCACGCTTTACTTATGCTAGTGCTATAATTTCCATCGAATTCCAAGTATAAAATTATGGCAGGACAAAACCTCCGAGGGAAATCATTAAGCGTTCCATGTACCATTTGCTCGAACAAAGTTAGTCCGTTTAGCTGAACGTGAGAAATACTAAGAGATCAATCCGGAAATTCTAACAAGCCCTAAGGCTCGAGTGTAACCTTTCTAATGAAATACCGTTCATTTCTTGATAACCACAGGGGTTCGTGGTCTGGCATCTCGTGTAGGGCAGACGAATACGAGTAGGTAGAAGTCGGACCCTTCGTTTCGCCGCTCGTAATTCGATGAGGGAGATCCGGCTTTCGATGAAGATCGCAGCACGAATCAAAAAAAAAAAAAAAGGAAGAAAAGAAACGGGCGAAAAGGAAGAGAGAAAAAATGAATCGGATTAGGAAGAAAAAAAGAGATAGAGGGGCAGAAAGCGTTGGCGATAGAACGTAGGCAAGAGTCTTCCAGGACTTGCGGTTCGACCAGAAGATTTAACCTGACGGGTTACGAAATTTATCCCCTTCCCCAAGGAAAAGACCGAGGCCACGGCATAGTCGAGAGATTGAGAACTAAACCCTAACTGATACTTGAAGAAGCGCTTTCTTAGGTAATTTGTGTGGGAGCCGCCAACTGTGTCCTTTCCCTCCGACTCCCAAGCTCACCTCCACCTTGCGTCTACCGTCTTTTCCATCTTCCATCGCCGATTCCCTCCTCTCTCCTATTTTCTTTCGTCTTATTGTAACCGTCTATCTTTGCAACTCGCATCCACTCGACCCTCTTCCCCCGTTTCTACTCCTCGATCTCAACCGCTCGCGGGTTACGTGCTTCACCCTACATTTTCCCCTCCACACCGCGATCCCCATCGAGGTATAACTTACAGACGCCATTAAACGCCAGCAGCAGGTTTAAACCTCCCAAACCGTAGAGCTCTTTGTACCAGGGTGTAAAGATTTCGAGGTCTAGCAGAAGCTCGAGTGCCAGCTGTACCATCCTTTTCTCTCGTAACTTCCACCACCCTTTGTACCTGTCACACGGCGAAATTTTGACAATCTCCTGGTTGCGCAACGCGCACTATCCATGGAGGGTGAACCCCCGTTTCAGTCGTTCGAATCAAGGTGAGGATCCTCGAGGGACTCGTGCCGCGGCTCTTCCGAGACGAGTGTAACTAAATTGCTTAATGCATCGCGGATCTGCAACAGACGTCTCAGATGGGCCGATTGTTCCGTAATAATGAAGCTGCTTAACGGGGAATTAATTAATTCGAGCCGAAGTAATGTTCGTTGATCTACTTCGGCGAGGTAACAAGGGTTGAAAATGCGGGGTGAATGTTTATCTTAAGGGTCAGCGGGCTTTGGTTTACTGTCGCTGTCCTTGCCATGCGTATTTTATTTTCCTTTCGCCGGAGAGAAAATAGTGGGATCCTTGGGTCGTTACAGTGCGGATCTACGAATGAATGCTCGAGCGATAGCGAAATATACTTTTTAGGACTTAGCGAAGATTCTTGGGGACAATTACGCGTGTGATTTCGTTCGCAACCCGAGTCGAATCCCCGGTGCGCTTTATCTCGAATTAAACGCGCGTACACCCTCCGCCGGGAATAGCGTTATTGATCGACAAGGACGACACCTCATATCGACAAGAATGACATGTATTTCAGTGCGCTACTTAAACGTGGTATGAATTAAATTGCACCGCCCGTACGTATAAATCCTTTCGCCACGGCTGTGCCGCAGATGTTTCCTAGCGATTGTCCCCATAAAAAAGCTTTGCGCAGTCCGCGATAAAGCGGCCTAAGGTCTGATGGAAATTGAAAAATGCAAAGGGGCAGGTTCTGCTTTTACTTGTCTGTATTCCAAGAACTTCGTATGTAAGCCGGAACGTTGCTTTTCTTCGAAAATATAAAAGTCTGAGCGTGGATTTTAATGCCACAAACGTTCGTTCCTTTTAACAGTTACAATACTTTTTCCTTGAAATTCAACCCACAGCCATCTCATAAGTAATATGTGGTATCAAATATTCTACCGTTAGTGCCAGCATGATATCCATAAATATACGAAGAATTAAGTATGTGAAAAAAAAGTAAACAGTGTATGGAGACGATGTATGCAAAGTATTCATGCGACGTAAATCGTAAGTAATTTTATTGCATAATATAGTTAAAAGAAAGGAGAGCATCTCGTACATAAAATTCATTAATTAATAGCGATGCCTGACATACTGTTAGTACAATATGAGCCGGTCATTGTCTAAATCGGTTGACACTGCAAATCAAGACTAAGGAAAATTATTTTAAACATAAAAATCAATCAATCGCTTTGACGATAAATTTTAATCCTAATTACATAAACTTCACGTGGCTCCGAATCTGACCGTGAAATATAATGATCCTGGGGTTAAAAAGACTTCATTATCTATGACCTCGAGATAGATTGACCTCAATGGAGATGGTTCAACCTAAGAACAACGGAGGGGTTGGTGCCATTTTGGGAATGGTGCAGAATTGGGCGAATCTCCCTCAGAATCTTTTAGGATCGAAGTACTTTGACCGGGGGGCGATCCAGGTTTCTGCGCCTTACCCTGAATAGTTTTTTGATCGATACACTTCGTAAAAAATGTCTTCATAATCGATGGATCTAGCATAAGGGTAGATCTTACATCAGTGGACCTCGCCAGAAATGGCCCCAGAGCTGGTAAATCACGTTGGGGATCTCGAAAGGGTCGAAATTTCCTTTCCAAGATAAACCTAGGATCGTTGCAGTGTAACAGCAAGGGCCACAGGGTCGGCGGACCCTGCCAAACGTGGGTCATAGGCTCCTATTGACCCTTCGATGTTCACCACTATGTTTCTATATATGTAACTTTGGTTTCACTTTAGTAGACGTTTTAGTACTTCTGGTTTACGATAGCGAGGCCTTTGTTTTGTTAGGTTATTGTCGCCTCCATATCATATTACACAGTGGTCTTGTCTCTTGCTGGCAAAGGTTCTTTTACGATTACACAGTGAAACATGCTCCTTAATCGTAACGCTGGGCAAAATTAGTTTCTATTTCAAGATCATAAATTGAAAATAGACATTTAATCGTTTTAAATACCCTTTATATCAATCTCTCTTGTACATTAATTTACCTGTATTTATCTTGAGACTGTTTCGACACGCAAATCAAACTATACGCAAACGGTTCAACACTTCGTATTCTAATTTTACAGATTAAGTACTCCCACCATTTAAGCGAACCCGAACGATCCATTTTTCCCCGGTCTCTGTCCCGTGACACCAGGTGAACCATTTCTGGCCATTGTAATAAAAAATATTGATCCTATAACGCATATCTCGCAAGGGTTAGCCCACATTTCTGCCAAGGGATTGTCGCCTACCGGTCCTAAGTCAACATGGACCCACGACTTCCCTTTCGCGTCACGTTGACGCCGGCTTTCTGGCCCGTTTACAACACTTTTGCGATGCTTCTGAAGAATATACATCTCGGTATCGAGCAATCTCACACGGACCGGCTGCGAAATCGAATTCGCGAATATTTCATTTCCCACGATGCCGGGGAACGTAATCCTGAAATGTGCTGATCGAACTTTGAATTAGAAAGCGCTTTCGCCGGTATCCTCTAAATCGATCAGATTATCCGAGAGTTATAAGCTCGCGTATCGTTGTGCGTGAATACGGTATCACGGCTTGTACGCTATCATCCGAGAATAAATTTCGTGATAACTCTAACGATCGCGTGAAAAGTTCGTTGCTCGTACGTCCGCCAACGGATTACGCTTCGAATGAATCAACTATTAAATTTCTATTTAATTCTGCTACCTCAAACGCTTTGAAAATTTTCATTTTACACGCAGTCTGAGCAATTTCCGCGGAAATTCCTTCTAATTCGACGGAAGCATATTTTATTCGAATAATTTTAGTTTCGGAAGAGTGATTTACTAAGCGTTACGATAATAAGGGGAATTCATGAAAATGAGTTTCTGCATGATTTGTCAGGAATTTATTGAGCAGTTAGCGTACCCGAGGAGAATAATAAAATTTCGTTACTGCGATTTTATCGGAATTCGGATGTTCTTTTTGCATTTTGTTATAAATTTATCGCCACCTCCAAGCGCAGACTACTTCGTCCATCAGCAGTCCAGAAACGAAGAGAATTTCACCATTAAGGAAACTTCGCGTAACATTGTGAATTAAGCAAGAACGAGAGATTTGCAAAACGACCAGAAGAATCCCGTTGAACACCGATGCAGGACACGTCGACACGTTGCAGAGCTACACCTGCGTTGTAGCGCGGCACGATGTACGTTGTCTAACCAGTTAATCAATTTCACGTGCTGTACTCCTATTTTAGGGTACGTACATCAGTCCATTTGAATTGCGAGGACAATTAGGGGCCTTCTATGTAACGGGATCCCGGATCTGTCGGCCGCCTTGTACATCACGTCTGTGTACTATTATACACGACGTGACGCTACGACGCAAAGCTGTAACAGATTTTGCGTCGTACAAGGTAGCAAGCTTTTATTTCAAGTATTTCCATCACCGTGTCGTTCTATTAACTCAATTCCTTATTGCCACATCCCTTTTATGATCATACCAGAGGTTAATCAATGCAGTCCAAAATTGCTCTTTCAGAGCAAATGTTGTGGTGGTAAGCTCAATTCCAGTAAAAGGCATCTTATGTGAATTTCAATTGTCGCGTGTGATACGTTTAACCTTATCGCAATCTCCCGCACAGTTATACGACGATTCGATTCAATTATGATCAGAAGGTCCATCAGAACGATGGTCATCTTTAAGTGAAAGATCTACAGGACGAAATATTTTAACTTTAACTTCACATAAACTTCACATATCTCTTTGTGAGCGTCTGTCAGCCGCTTTCTTGCCTTTATAAAAATAAAAAAGTAAAATATGTCGAAAATGTATTTCTGCACCCCATGTTCAAATTGACCGTAAACTAACAGTTGTAAACAGAATTATACGGAATTCTTTTCTACAGTAACGCAAGAGTGTCGACTACCAAATCCCAAAAGAAACAAATTATAACATTAACACAAGAATAGCAAAACAAGCATAACGCTATCTATTTGTGGAAACCGCAATTACTTTCTTGCCAACCCAATATATTCATACAAAATTTCATGTACAAATATACGCACCTTTCGATCACGTCGTTTCCCTTTTACCTTACCATTACCGTTTCAAGAACGTATCTCGTAGCAATCAGGACACTGCGAGGACCGAAGCGAATCGGTTTCCTATTAATTTAAAACGTAATATGTCACGGAAATTTCTGGCCGAGAAACAAACCAGTTAACGAGTTGAAAATTCGTGGGGCGCATTTCAAGCGCTGGATCCAATATTTTCCCCCCACGATCCACCGCCACCTATGGTCACGGCAACCCCTGTGATCTTCCGCTCCGTGGCAACCGCTTATACGCTATGAAACACGCCAGCCCCGACGGTTCACCGTACATCCGTGTGTCTGTGCGGGTTGCCGAGAGACACGCTAAAGGTACACGCACGCGAGATTAATTTTCGCTCGTGGCGCTAAGCCGGACTGATAGCGCAGCCACTCGAGTCACTTGAGACATACTTATTCGCACCCTCATCAAGGGCATCATGCACCTTCCTCTTTCAACCGTCAACAACTCTTTTTCACACCCCCCCCCCCCCCCCGCCCTCACCAACCACCACTGTTGCAGAAATTTTCTCTAAGCCCGGTCGTCTGAGGTAGCTCGCCGTCTTTGAATCCGGTCCGTCCGTGTTGCGGAGTGCGCATCGACGCATCTCTCTTACAACGTGCAGCCTGGAAAAACGAGCGACTTCGTGGAACTGCGAGTGCTTCACGGGCGCGACGATACGATAAGTATCGGGTTAGAGTGCACGACGCGTCGCGAGTAACTAACTAACTATTCTGAAACAGCGGACGAATCGTCGATTTACCGTGCTTCTCCTGCGAGTTGTATTAATCACAATATTCGGAAGCGTAAGGCGATTTTCGTAAACTTTAACGTCATCTCCGAGGTAAACAATTAGGAGTTTCGAGTTCCTTGCGACGCGCAGACACCGTATTTCGTAAAAAAGTTTTCGTGTCCAGCCAGGACCAAAATTGTCCACTATCTACCGTTGTGCTTTAAGTTAGAGATTCGTGAACTTTCTTTGACCCGAGTATATTTTACAAATTGCTACAGTAAATCTTCGGGTGTATTTTCCAGCTTTACTTAATATTAATTAAATATCGTTCCGCGTGCGTCGCCGTTTGTCCGCGTTGCTATCGAGTATTCAGCGGTTGGAATAATGGCGTTGCTATTCTTCAGAAGTATCTGGGGTGCTGCCATCGGTTCTATCATTATATAATTAATAAACGTTGCTGCGGCGGATTGGTGAAAGCGGTATAAAGGTGGATCGCAAGGGGGACGTGAATTCAGCGGAAATGAGCGTTAGCGCCGTCCGTTGTTGAAAGAGATTGAATCCTTCGGAGAGGCGGAATCACCTGTTAGGGCAACCGTTAAAGGACTTCGCCCTGCGCCTTTCCCTCAAAGGAAGCCGAAAAGAAAGGAATCCCGACACTCTCATCACGTCAAATTGCCAGCCCCGTTCCTCTTCCTCTATTAGTGGCGCAAAGAAAACCGTCTCAGCCTGTGTAATTAATTTTAAACGGCTTGTCTCGTCACGTTGTCTTTAAATTGATAACGCCCTATCATTTAGACGATCAGACACGCGTAGTTTCATTTAGCATAGGTTGTGCGTTGAATTGTTTCAATATTTGCACATTGTGGAAACCCGAATTACCATCGGTAATTGACTTAACGAGCACAAGTGTAATAAATACGTATTCGGATTGCGAGAAACTTGTGGCTATTTTCGCGTAGAAAATTCTGCTTGTCATCTGCAACCATCGATCTATTGATAATTATTCAAGTACTTCTGCAGCTAATTAATTGCATTCCGACATAAATGTCAAATTGAATCGATCGCGCAGTGAGGCGATATCACTAATTTAAACGGTGAAATACGTATACTGTATTACTTCTGTACATATACATGTGCTTAACACGTAAAATAAACAAGCATGCACGAATGGTCATAAAAATACATTACCCAACGCACGTTATCAAATTCGACTCATTACGTAATCATGGAAGATACAAGTGGAAAGTTATGAACCGGCGACTATGCTGGGCTTAGAGATAAGTTGGTATGTCATTATCTGTAGGATTAGCTTTTCATTCAAAACGAAGCTTGATAAATGAATATCTCGTTGTGCTGCGGGACAACATTGAAGCGATGCTAACAACCCTTATGGCCCACGACGCTCGTCTGAACTATCGAGTAACGGTACTTAGGGTCTCATTACTTGAAGCATCCTATTACGACGTACTGGGTTAACGAAGGGCGCCACAGATTATCTGTCTTCCGTTACGATCTTCGCATCAAGATCCATCCATTTAGCCGAATAACGATGTTACCTGTCCGACCTATATGCGAATACAGCTACAATATAATCTGACTGTAGGAATTATATTAACCCTGTACATTTCCGTTCTTGTGTTGTCCGTCTAACTTTATGGCAACGGCAAGCCTAACAAATGAAACCATGAAACCATGAATAAAAATTAAAACCACGATATTTACCACGCGGATTGGCGAGCACATTGCTCATCATAAGGATTAAAGATAAAAATATGTACAATTCACGGTAATATAATTAGCAGGGATTATTAGATAGGCACTTTCGTTGGCCCTATTTTTTCGACATCTATGGTACATCATCAAGGAAAAATTGTCGGCAATGGTTAAAGCCACGGGGCATCGTCGAAGCTCGGTAAATTATTCCTTGCGTCTGCCTATACATATAGACACCGTATACATTCGACCACGGACACGATGAAATTGAAAATATACGACATCTACACAGCCCCCGTGTGGCTTTAAATTTCCGTTATACGCTTGCCTAGATACTTCGAGTTATAGACTTCTTTCTGATCCGCCTTACGCTAGTCATTTGTTAACCCCCTCCCTCTGTACACGATATCGGTGCCCGACACTTTTAATACTCACCCTACACACAACCGCAGCAGTCTGCACGCTCGTTTCCATTTCACATCCATCTCGGAAAAATTGTCTGTGTTCGTTTCGCCGGCGCAATTTATTCCTCGCCGCCCTCGGATAAATTTCTCGTCGATCGTTCCGTGAAATGAGATCGCGCCCCTGACCGTGGGGGCCGGTGAAAATTTACGGTGCTCTCGCCATTTGTGTATGCACACCTGCACGCGGAAATATTTCGGGGATTAATCGTCTGACATCCACGCGGGGACGAATCGACGACAGGTAAGACAGGGGCGAACTGGGCCGTAAGAGTTTCGACGACGGTGAAGAATTAAGGGGCTGCACTCGTATCTGTGCAATCATTAAATAGCTTAAATAGCGTATATACGCGTTGCAGAAATTCGCGATAGACTGATTGGATTAGGGATGACTTCCTATTACTTGAATTTTAGGAGGGCCAGAGCGGCAAGTGCTCTTAAGGGGTCGTATAACTTTACGTTAGGAGTAGTCAAGTTGTTACAGTTTCTATCCGCCTTGCGCAATCTTGACGAACTAATGTCCATGGAGCGGGGACAATGAGTAGATCTAAACGGTTAGGGGCTCTCTATTTACGCAAGTAGAATATATTATAATTACGTGTTTCATCCTTCTTTTTTATTTCAATGAAAACTATTGGGCGAACGTTGTAGAACGACGTTGTGATAATTAGTGTCGTATTTTCGGCACTTCCGAAATAAACAATTGCGATTAAACATTTAAACGATCACTTTTCCGTACGTTACGCGTAAAACATTTAACACGCCAGCCAGTATTTTTTTATTAATATTGATATTCCCGCATCGGCTATTGTTATTGTTCCAATTCGATTATAAAATTCGCCATAATCTTTGCCGACGAACCTACGTAATTTATATAAGTGCTCTGATCAGCCGAGTGTTTTAATAACGAGCAGGAATTCAATAAAGTTCGCGCAACATTTCCATTGGAATGGTGTGCTCTCTAAAAAAATATTAATCAACATTCTAAATATCGGGGCGAAATGCGGCCCCTCTAAATTTTCATTTCCTATCGGAAGCACTAATCGCTATGCCGCTATCCCCGCGCTAGTTTGCAATTAGTTGGTATCGAAGATCATTATCTGATTTTTGGTTAACGATGATCCATGAGTCTAATTTACATACAAGCCGGCGGACTCGCACGCGAATGACATTAATAACAATACGGTTGGAACGAGACGACGGGGCGGGTGGTCGAATAACGAGCTGCATCCAGACCGGCCACGGTCGAAAAATTTTCTGGATCGAACAATTCATGAGCCGCTTTGTTCGCGTTTGATAGATGGTTCCAACGTAAATACATGAAATTCCGGCAGCGCGAACGGCGCGACCGTGCTTATGAAAGTGTCACTCCGATTTCGCTGATTGCCGCAAATTAACGGACTATTTCTATTTCGCGACCAGATAAAATTACGGCTTATTAGATACGCTGATTTATGATTCGCCACAGCTG
This sequence comes from Nomada fucata, assembly GCA_948146005.1. Taxonomy (NCBI): domain Eukaryota; kingdom Metazoa; phylum Arthropoda; class Insecta; order Hymenoptera; family Apidae; genus Nomada; species Nomada fucata. The sequence goes on from OX411275.1 coordinate 16,871,961, forward strand.
AGTGTCGAACGATCATTGTGCCTTTCGTTTCGTTTCGTTCGTTGCTTTCATTCGCGAACGTTGCCAGCAGGATTTTCTGTACGCATATGGTGCGCAATCACGTCACATGTGCGACGATTAAAGTAGGTACTTCTAACTTCATTCATAACGAGAATATCGAATTGCTGATCGGTCGTTAAGTGTATCAGTGATCCTAGTTACATCGTTTCGCTTTCCGATCGCGATGATTTCATCGCAATTCGCCAGTACAATGCATACACTTACGTGCACGCGAGTCCGAAAAATGCGAGTTTTTGACGCAGATAGTGAAATGGAATAAAAATACGTCTTTGGGGGAAATCTATACGCTGCGATAAATATCGGAATATCACTATCAGCCAGTTTTATAAGCGAACGGAAGCTGAACAACGGTTACTTCACGACGTCGAGACATATTAAAAACTAGACTGGCATTAAAGTTAGTCGTAATTAAGATTTAAGGGGGCTGTAAACGAGCCGCGCTACATTACAGGATTGGTTGAAAGCTCGCAAAAGATATTACAACGAAACCGTTGGCTTTCCGCCGCTTTAAAGGTCTTATTCCGCGGGAACGGTTATTAAAAAAAAGGTATGGGCCGCGATTATCGAGAAACATAAGGCAATGAGGGTCGCTTACCCTATTTTAACCATGCACCCTGCGCCCGTATTTCTTTCAGAAAATAAAAGTGTAATGGTGGTTCTAAACGGGAGACGGTATTAGCAATTTTTTTTTTCTCACAGTAATGCTATATTATTGCACGTGCACCTCCGGTCAATTCGTAAATCAGCTGACGAATGAATATTTATGACGCAATATTAATGGAGTTATCTTGTTGACGATTATTCGTAGAGTATGGTCGAGGGGTGAAATTTGCTCAATGGGAGAGCATAATGCAGTTCGCGGTATCGCAAGTCCGGGATGGTTCGATCACTTTTTGGGAAAAAACTTTCGCGGAAAGTTTTAAGCGTAATTTATAGATATGTATTTAGATTCGGTTTTGCGACAACCATCAATACGAGATCGAATCAAACTTTTATTTCATTTTAACCTCCTCGTGTTTCGATATTAAAAATAATAATATGGCCAGTCTCATCTGGTGATCGATGTGTCCCGGATTTATTCCATGTATTTAACGTCACGATACGACATCATCATTTCTTTCCTTTCTGTTTAACGAAAGGCATAAATGCCCCACGATGATATCAGGTGTTTACCAATCAGGCTTTTATGATTACGATTGTGTAATGATAATTTCAGAAACATATTGTATGACGAGGATATTGTTATCTTAGAAAGACCCCATCGGTCAGAGTATCTGTCTAGTCTAAATACCAGTAATATACAGTGGGCCAAAAATGTATTCGTACAGAGCATAGCTTCACTTGCAACTTCATTGTTTTGCTGTTAAGACAATAATTACTCGAACAATACACATGGATATGAAGCACACCAATTACATTTTTACAGATGTGCCTCATATCCATTTACATTGTTCGTGGAATAATTGCAGTAACGGCAAAATAATGAAGTTGCAAGTGAAACTACGCACTGTATCGATACTTTTTGACCGATAACGCAACCAAATTCTTACATTTATTTTGCTTTTTCAATTCTTTTAACATCATTCTTTTGCCATCGTAGCGCCGCGCTGTGTTGCATGGCAACAGCTTCAGACGAATTATCCTTTCAACATCTCACTTAACAATTTCGCTATTTAGCGCAATTGGCGGTGATCACCGATCGACTGTTTTCTCCGTTGGACATCTTTCCCACTCTTACGACCACGCGAAAGCAGAACGAACGTTTCCGCTTTGGGCATCGGATTGATCGGTCAGTTTGAGCGATCGATGGTGTGAGTATGAAATTGAAATAGGACTTTCAAGTGCAGTGTGGTGCCCGGCGACAACATTACCGGCGATCCTATTTGCGCTGCCTTCATCTATCAATCAGGAACAAAAGGATTCGCGGGTCGTTGAATCCATGAGATGCGTGAATTGTAGCCCGTTTGTATGTAGTTCATTCAACGACCATTCCAAAGTGGTACAATCGACATTTTATGTCATCGGAATTGGTAGGTATAAACGTAAACGGTCGTTGCCTGCAATCAAAAGCGAAAAATCGTATGGTACGTGCAATTCGGTTTGATCGAAGTCAATTTATCCGTGGCTCGATAATGTTGCGTGCAATACACCTTGTATTTTTTTTTTATTGTTTCACTTCCCCTGTAAACATTCGAGTACATCGTTCTCGGAGGATGAATAAAATATACGATTCATTTTCGCACGAAGATCACACAGCAGAGGAACACGTGGCTACAAATTATAATAATTTATCGGCCAGTTTAATCCGCGTGATAAATGCGTGCTCGTGTAATGATGAGATTTTAACAGAGAGAGAGAGAGAGAGAGAGAGAGAGATACAGAGGGAGAGAGAGGGTAATTTATAACTAGAATGTTTGAATGTAAATTATCATCGTTGCAACGCAGTAACGCAATGCCTAAAATATTCGTGTTATTGCATTACGGTAAATTAATAACGCATCCATTTGGTCTTGTAATATTTCAAATTTTTCAAAAGCACACTAGAGACGGAGCTATTATAATTGCTCCAATGAATGTGTAGGAAAAATGAAGTGTTTTAATACCCGAGTAGATTCGTCAATTAGAAAACACCGATGCGCGATTAATCTCGTTACGATATTAGCTTTATTATTTTACTTGATAGTGCGTTTGATCAAGTAACAGTGTGAAGACGCTGTTTGTGCGACTAAATTGGTTGGATGCTACTAAATGGAAGGAAGCAGAGGCACTTGCGCGTGAAACCAAGCTTGATGGAATGCAGTCAGTTTGGTAGGGGTTGAACACAGAATGGATAGCAAGAGAAACGTAGGGAACAATTAATGTCTCAGTGAAGTGCCAAATTGCTTTTTAAAATTTAGATACTACGTAGAAAGCGTCGATGTTAGGAGAAATGAAGTAAAATATTTGATCATATGTTACAATTATATTTAAACCCTTTCTATTTCAATTAGATATTCCCATAATCTGATTCAACTAGTTCTTTGCCATCGTGCACGAATTTAAACTTACAGCTCTTTGTTTACGCTGGAACAGTTAGATACATTGCTCTCAATGCGAATACTTGTAATAATTTAATAACTTATTGACTAGACAATTTGTTATTCCAATAACTTATCCATTTAACGATTCAATAAATTATCGATTTATTAATCTAATAACTTAATACTTAATACGCAGTGAAAGTATTCGTTAACTCGTGACGATAAAACGACTGTTCAAAACTTTAAATGCCCAATTTCATAGTTCAATGGTTCGCACTAAAAAAATTTCCAATTGCTTTACATATTTGAACTGTACCTATCCTCCGCTTCTTATGCTCGAATTCGTGGGCACAATGACGTTCGAGTTGCTCGAGAATCGTTAATGCTTATTAAAATTTCCCAAGCGAAAAGCATGAAAACCCGCAACATATTCCAGCGTGACAGAATCGTTTCTAGTTACAGACGTTCATGCGAGGAAATTTCATATCCTAAGATCGACGTCTTCCTAGAATCAAGTCCTACCCGCACCGCCAGGGGATCCTTCGTGCTTCAAAGGGGAGGATAAGAAATCCGAAATCAGACGCGACGCTTTTCTATATCATTTGAGGCAGAAAGGTTCGTACTCGTATCCCGTACTCCCATGCACACCCATGGAATAGGGGGGTACAGATACTGCGGTTTCCGCTTTATATAGGCGCAAGGCGTGTAGGTGTGCGCACGGCTGAGTTCGTGCGAGCAATCGGTTTAGAGACGGTCGACCGACGATAACAAGGCTGGGCTCGGTAAAAGGAAACGAAACATCGCGGAATATGCGCGCGGAATTTTTCATGCAATCCCATAAATGGAACGCGCGGCATTGCGTATATACACCACGGGTACCTTTACCTTGTCCTACGCGAGGCACTGTCTCCCTCCCGTTGATATAACTCTGATTGTCTTCTCCTTTTTCATTTGTACGAGAGAGTGGTGAACACACTTCGTACACTGGTTACACGTCCCATTGCGCAAATGCGCCGTTTGGATTCCACCGTCGGCCGCGTTTCAGAGATATATTTTATGGCCGGGCTGTGTGCTATGGTGTACGCGAACCCCGCATGAAGTCCATTCCTGAATTGTGGATAAAGGAGGCGCGGCGCCGCCTCCGAAAATAGCTGTCCCTCTGATTGTTCTCTCGTTTAATTGGCCACGATGAGATAGAAAACCTTCGACGCTTGTGCACCTTGAACTGCGATGGATCGTTTTTCAGATTGAACTGGGGACCCTTGCTTTTATTACATCGTTTCCTGCTGGGTTATGGCGGAGCTAACGATCCGGATCCATGCGTTCCTTTAGTTATGTGGAATATCTTGGACAGGTTTGTGTTAAGAGGTTGTGGTGATCAACGAGTTTCCGTTTTCTTTTCGTAGGAATGACTGTATTCAATTGTTTCGCAATTTATGGAGTACTACGGTAACCTCAGAAAGGGTTTTCCATGTAGCAATTCGATCTTGCAATGAGACTTTCTGTCATTATCTTATCTCGACTTTTATTGTTATCTTTTGTATTGGAATATTTATTACAATAGCATTATGATACTTCTTTGCTATTCAGAAATCGGTGTGCAAGAGAAAGCATTATGCAATGAAACGTTAAGCTCTTTGAAAGGTATTTGAATGTACAGTAGTTTATGCAGGTATCATAAAATTACATTCTTGTAAAATGGTCGAGAGGTATCTCTGTTAATCCTGCACAGTAGTTTTAGAAACATAGGGTTGTCGAGATATCCAGTTAGATCATTACCATAATTAGTTGAATTCGGTCGCGGCCCCATGCGCTTTTGGGGCTTATTGGCTTGTCGTCGTTTAATCAATGCTGCCAGCACGCAGGATACGTTTTACGATTATGGGATTCGCGAGATGAAGAGGCAAAACGCGATCTCTATCCGCAAGGGTGTGTAACGATGTTACAAACCAGTTGACGGCCAATGAAAGCTACAAACACAGATGTGTTTACTAATTAACGCGGAGATAAGAATCGGTGCAGGGAGGTTTAAATAGTGCAGTAATCATGATTCACCATTTTCGCTGCAACGCAATGGTACACGTCTATTTGGCGATAACGAATTAAAGCACGATGATAAGCTTCCCCTTACTAGAATAATGAGCAACGAACATGTCGAATTGCTTAATAATTTATTAATTTCGTAGCAGTATTCCTATAACCGTTTGCCTCGAGGTGACACTACGTTTGAATGGCACCCGACAAACATATTTGTTTCCAGTAAAAAGGAGAAGCTATCTAAATCCTGTCCCTGGAAGAGCGGAGCACAGACATGCTATCAGGGTGTTCCTAACTAAGCAATTTCCTTTTTGACAGATGCTACAAGCTGCATTTCTCTTACGGTCTTACATCCATCGCAACCTGACCTGTGTTACGTTACGTGTATATCGAAAAGCTGTGATACCGCGACACCGTGACAAATATCTTTCGAAGTAACAAGGCTCTATTGCCTAATATGTAATAACTCGTCAGCAATATCCACGACGCGATATTTCTTTCGGCGGAATTAACACGCCCTGCGACGACACCATGGCTGCCCGTAGCGAGCCATGGACATTTTTACGCCAACACTGAAGGCGAACGAAGGACGAAGACAACGGAATCGCCGAGAAAGGCAGTACATCCTTCCCCTGTTCGAGGAAAATCGAGGATGGTGTCGTAAAAAGGAATTTACTAGACGACTTATGGTCCCGTAGAAGAAAGGAGGGCAATAACACCGGTTAGGGTGAAACGGCCGTGGGAGGGGGAGGGGGTGGTTAAGGGGTTCGGAGCATGGGACGAGTTTTCCGGCATGGTGTCCGAACCCTTTAATTAAGCCCACTTGTCGCGGCATGTCGCGGCACCTTGAATTTTGTAGCCTTCCTAATTAGGAAGGTGCGTGCCTGGGATACTTTTCTAATTAAAAAACTTTCGACCGCGAAACAATGTCTCGTTCGATGCCCCTCCGACATTCTTGCCGAAGCGATATTCTCGAATTTCGTGCGGGAAAAGAGGATTCGTTCGACGCGTTTTCGCATAACAGAATGATCGATGCGAAGAAATAAACAGTGGCAAATGGTGCGAAACGAAATGTAGTGCCGCTGGTGAAAATTTATGAACGCGTCGAGAATAATGGCCTCACGCGTTTACCTGGGTAAATGTGCGTTGAATAATAGAAATTTGAAGAGGAATCAAATTCTTCGATTTATTTAACTGATTTTCGGCGCACGAAGAAATCCCTTTTGAGACGACGCGAAAATGCTCTGCTAGCAATTTTTAAAACGATCGCGACACGTCGAAGGTCGACGCGAAACTATCTGTGCCTCGGCGTTTTTATTGCATCGAATTTCTTATCGTTAGATAACAGTTATTACAACTGCACGTACACCCACCGCTCCTGAATGCAAATTGGCAATTAAGAGCGAAAGTTTCGGCACGACACTTACACGTGGCGACTCGAAAGGGATTCAACTCGCGGAAGAAAGTGAAGAACGACTCAAAGCGACATCTTGAAAGTTTCTCATTCTTGTTACTTAAGTTTGCGTTTCAGATGCAGACGGAAGGGTTGAGGTATAGAGCCTCTTCATCTGTCAGGTGCAACCAGTTATCGAGTTACTTAAAGGGTCTCTCCTTATTAACGCATCTTCTACGATACGCTGAATCCAGATGAGTCACGGCGAAAAGTGTTTGCGGTAGAACGCGGTGGTTCGTGCAATTCTTGTCAAGCACTTTCTCTTTTTTTTTAGTAAATCCTTTAAGCCGTTCAGGTATATAGGGCGAAAAGGGTGATCTTCTTGAGCCATTCCTTATATTTCTTTAGAGCACGATAACGTAACATCGCTTAACGAGTTAATGAAATTTGTTCTCCAGTTACCCCTTATTTAAAGATTTTCTGCTTATTGTATAAAACTATCAAGTTAGCGTCTAATAAAAACCTTACACCGTTGGTACAAAGGGATTTCGTAGAATATTTGAACTGCAACGGACACTGATGGCCCGTGCGCCCATGTTAACCTGTCGTTACGCCAACAAAGCAGCTTTCGAATATGAAGGGAGTACATTTTTATGTATATCTGCGAGGGAAGAATAAATGTACCGAGCTGCAGATGAAAATTGCAGGGCACGAAAAGAAAAGAAGTCGAAAATCAGTTGAACTAATAATTTCGTCGACCCATATATATATATATATATTAACAGGTGTATAATAATAGATAAGCGTAATAAACTGTTTTAATGTAATCGAAAAGTGAATTCAGTTTCTTCAACATTGAGCCCGGAAACAAGCACGAGGCGGGTCTATGAAATGAAATTCAGTGCTGCGCCACGACCTCTCGAACGAAATTCGTTTGATGGCGGCAGTTGAGGGAAGTCAATTTATATAAAACACGGGCTCCCACGGATTTACGATCTGTCCCAATAAAACAATGACAGATCGCTCGAGGAGTGAAAAGGCGCGGATCAAGGTTGCCGAAGAAATCAGCGAAATGGAGTAGGAGTATGCGGAGCAGCGGCAGCCCATCGGCTACGAATAGTTTGGAAAGTTAGGAGGTTGTTAGATAGCTGCGGCGTGACGACATTAATAACACCTTATTAGCCCTAGGCGCAACTCGCATACCGTCTGAAGATAGATGAGATTGCGGTCTGCTTTCCACCGGAGGCTGCTCGTCTCCGTTATCGAGTCGCAAAAGTGGAGAATGCATTGTTCGCGGTACGATGATTTGATTTTACTTCTTCATCTGAGATGAATCGCAAGTAATTAAGATTTTTTCATATCTTCGAATCAATGAAACGGAAGGGCAACTTTAAACCCCGAATATCGGACTTTCTGCAACGTGTTCAATCGTTTAGGAAGAGGTTTATGCGGGATTAAATATTCGAAGAGTGCGCGAATTGGAAAGTCGCTGCTTCGAATCGTCGACGAGGAAGGCCAATCCGAAACGCTTTCGAATAATTTTATTCGCAACGCAATTAAGTGCAATGACATTTGAAACAGAAGTGATAAGCAAATGTGCACGACAAGACTGTTAAGGATGGTGAAAGTGGTCGCAGTTCCTATCACGAATGACATCTGTAAGTGTGAAACTGATGCAGATGCGTATACCTACGTACAAAATCTTGACGAATTTACGAGCGGCATAAAAAGGACACCGTATAACCGATACAGAATAGGACTTTATGAAGCTTTTACGAGCTCGAGTAAAAAATATAAAATTTATACAACGACGGTCGTGAAAGGCACAATTTTGTCGCTGCCCTGTTTTAATGTCCCGCTTTACGATTAGATCCGCCCAGCGCCGTATATTAAATTCTACAGTATCGCTAAGCAAGCACTCGTCACTGTTCATTCGACGTTCACTCTATCGAGCTGCGCAATCCACCCGGCGGCTAATAAATTCAATATAATAAATTGCGTCGCCTACCGAACACAACCGGATCGTAGTCGTTTCAAGTTTCTCCTAAGCGACGAGAAATTTCGCACGATTCCTTCGCAACATCTGCCGCGGCGATTAATCACGATTAGCAATTCGCGCGGCCCATTCGATCAGAGATTCAAGCAGACGTGAACGCAGTATAGGCGTGGACCTGTCGTCATTCGCCGCTGGTTTACCAGGCTTGCAAAAGTTCGTGCCAGGTCGCGAAATGGCGCTGGGTGGACAGAATCAAATAACAGAACGCGGTTTGTTTGCAAGCCACCCCCAAACGGCTGGCAGGAACATACAAACCATTCCCCCTGAAAACAGCAGGTCCAGCTACGAGCTCCACGTTCGTCACTCACCCCCTATGGAACCCCTTGTCACCCCCTTCGAGCCGAGCAATGCGACTGTCGCAGGACACAGCAATCAGCGCGAACGACAGTAGCAACGCACACTGCATATAGATACCCACGGTTTTATTTAGGGCTTTCGGTTAGAAGGTATAGGCAAGTACAAACAGGGCCACGTATAGGGCAATCCAGTATCTATATACGACGTGACCGTATTTCTATATATATATATATACATGGAGAGAGAGAGAGAGAGAGAGAGAGAGAGAGAGAGAGAGAGAGAGAGAGAGTGAGAGAGCGAGGACCATACATAAGCATACGCGTATTTGTGTACACACAGATCTGTCGTATAGTTGTTCTCCGCGCACCCACAATCCGGTGGAAATTCATTTTAAGTTTAATGGGGATTTTGCGGGTCTAATCCGACTCTTGAGCGATTTCGCCCACCAGGGAAAGCTTTAATTAAGGACGTTACCAGGTAGCCGACGTGTGCATGCACAGAGGCACGGGGACGCGTGTGTGGCCGGAGACGAAATTGTCCACTCCGACTATTTTATCGGATAGAGATAACCCGGGGGCCGGATGCATAATTGAACAACGCCCCGGAACGGAAGCCGATTTCTGTACGCTCATTAGTTCAATTGCATTTTTATGATTTAAATAATGGAATCGCCTCGTATTAATTAGCCGGGACCGGTGTTAACATGTACGGATAATGCTTCCGACCGTGGTCGAAGTGAATAAATTGTCTGCATACCGCGTGACTGTTTAAACGATAAACCTTCGAAACGTGCGTAATATGAAACATTGGACACATCGAAGCATTTGTTTGTTAAGCATTGGAACTATAATACAAACGTTACCTTGTAGCCGTTGCAACATATTCCACTAATAGACTGTGCGTCGAAACGGAGGCCTTGCTGGGAAAAAAGGAAGTCCGCGCATTTGAATATATTATAGAATGAACTGAAAATTAAAAGAAAAAAAAATACTCGAATTAAATGGACCACCGCGACCACGTGTACGAGTCTCATTATTCGGTTCTTTAATACCCACCGTTTACAAAGGCTTGAAATATCTTCAGCTCGCAGTGGAACGTTCCATAATTGATGGTACAGCGACAAGAGTAATTCGCTTCGTTTACCGGTCTCACTCGAAACCGGGCACTTTTCGCCAACGAATAATAATCGCGCAACGACGATTTTAATGAATCGACCCTCTGCTTAATTATTATATGCAGAAGGGTAGGTAATGAGATTGCCGCGCTCGATACATTCAGCTTGTGGCGAGGTTGGTCCTCGAGCATTTCGTAAACCCTTGAGCGTAACACTCGTGTTGCCGTTGAACACGAAGGACTCGCGTTTACCTGGCGCACGTCTAACGGCGTACCTGCACACGACTCGTGCTCTTGACGTTAAAGGTTCTCGAGTGGCGGATACGTCGAACGACAGGCATGTCGTATCGCTTTGTTTCCGACTCGAAATCCGAATAAACGCCACGACCAACGGCGATGGTCATGGTTGCCGTATAGTATAGCGTTAGCGATGCGTATCTCGCGTCGTCCGATTGCGAGGAACTTAATAAACAGAGACGGTGGGTAGTGCAATTTTGCACGTACGATGCTCGTTTCGCTGAGTGAAAGCCGACCCAGGTCGACGGGGAAACGACGGGTTGGAGCCGTTGGGTAAAAGGGGATGGCCGTGACGTCGCGTGGACGGGGAAATTATTAAATTCGTCGGATATCTCGTTTTGGTCCCTTTTACTTCCCTTGGCTGACTCTTACGACAGTTTCGTTCCCCCCTCGGCCGCAAGTATCGATGTCTTTCTGTAGATCCGCCTTTCCTGCAACTGCATTTCCCGTTAAGATGAAATTCCTAGCCGGTGAGTGGATATGGAACGAGGTTTTGGTCGGATGGATATGCGGCGGCGTGGGTTACCACGTTTGAAATGGAAAATAGAACGGTCGGAATTTTCTTTGTGCTTTCGTCTCGTCGAAGATCGAGTAATGTATAACTGTTTCTTGCAGTAGACGTACGTTTATTACTGGGCGGTGTTAAATCTTTTTAAATATTACCAATGCCAGGTTACTCTGAGAATAATCTTTTTCTTTTAATTCGTAAGCATAAATACCAATATATTATTTGTCAATCATACAATCACATGAAATCTGGAAGTTACGAATTTTTTCAACCGCCCGTGTCGAAATGTATATTTGATTGGAACCTTGCGATATATGTTGAACACGATGAAGAATCTTTAATGGAAATGCCGTCAACATGCTGGGATTTGTGTTTGTAAAAGATTTCTTGGTACAGAGCCCCTGGCAAGTTGTAATATCCGGTAGAGTAAAAAATTCCGGCGTTGCTATGATGACAAGGATTCGTATGCACGACGAAAAGGTTCCAAGTTTCCAGAACTTTTAATTGACTCCATCGTGGAACTTAGCAGACACGACTTTGATCATCTTCCTTTCGTTTATGCCGCCCCTCAATATTGTGGAGGGACTTGGATTTGACAAGTACGAGAAATGGGAAACAGGCTAGTATTGTATTTGGACTCGTCAACGGAATTTAATTTCCTATCTAAACGCAATTGCGAAACGCAATACGTGCGTATATTTTTGTGTTCTAACTAGTCACAAGGGGTATTTCTACAAGTGTACTGTTCAATTTATTTAGATGCTAGATCCTTCACAGATTAATTTTCGGGCTCTCAGATTTTATAAAATACATTTTAATGCATAGAACATGTAAATTATAATGAAATATAGGATATTAACAAAGTACATAATCTTTGTAATTATGTCATGACAAAATAGCATGGTATTAAATATTACTAACGAAGCGCAAGGTACTATCGGGCCAGAATTACCACAAAACCTTCGCGAAACATGACGTTAAAATAATCCTGTTTACTTTTCTTTCTAAAAGGGGATCATCCATTCTAGCCGAAATTTGAAAATTACATTTCGCGAGGCATGCAGTGCTTCGTTAAATCCGATTCTGTGTTATGTGCGATGTAACGTGAATGCAGCAGCTACCGTGAAGGGTTTAAATTGCAGAGGAAGGTGCAGACAGAAATGAAAAAGTGGAAGAGACGAAATGAGATAATTATATGTGAACAGATTGCAGACCGTCAAGCAGAAACAAACATAGAACAACTCTTTTGTCTGGTAATCTTTCGTAATCGCTTTATTTTGAAAATTGGCTTATACACGAAGTCTATCCAAATATTTTGCAACCTGTGTAATATTTTGAAAGAAAATTTAATTAAAATAGTTTCCGGATATCAAGTCGTCCAAACGTATTAAGTTTTTAAAAGAAGACTACACGCGAACATGATGGACGTGAACAACGAAGTGCCACGAGGTTGTACGAGCTGTTGGAGGCAGAACGTAGAACACATAGACACCGCGAAACTGCTTCTAGCAAAGAGGGAAGTGGAAGTAGATGGAAGAAGAAGAACTTGACCAGCGTAAATAAATTTCGCCTCCAGCCAGAAAAATGTTGTCTGCACACACTTTGACTGGTTAGGAGAAATTTAAAATTCTGGCATAGAAAAGAACACCTATACTACCTATACACCTATATTTTGTCGTATCCTATATTTTGTCAAAACCGAACAAATATATATTGTGTAGAGTTAATTTATTATAATTTGGTATACGATATTTTCGTATGTGTATCGAGCAACACTTTTCAATATTTGGAGCTTTAAGAATTCCTGGATTTCTGAAAATCTTACAAATTTTTGGATCTTCAGAGGGTAATACAGGCATTACTTGTTTTTCGCTCCTTTCAAAGTCTTGGAACATCTTAAATTCTGTAATATTGTATTTCGTCATTTTATTCCTTCTCTTATAGTTACCAACGAAGCAATAAAAGGTGAATTTGAACAAATGACGTTTCTTAGAAATGGAATGTAGAAGGTGAGCGCTTGTTATATATGTATAACAGGATCGCATAGATACACTCAGAAGAACATCAAGGAAGTAGGCGGAGAAGCAAGAGTACGAAGTGGGCCAGCGTGAATGAATGGTATTCTCGATAAGAATGTACATCGTACAAACGATAAGAATTTACAGGTCGTTAGAATTTTGATGGGCTGTGAATTAAAAGCCATAAAATTGCGCGCCGCATAGATATTTCCATCATTAAAATTTTATATAAAATCTTCGAAGGATAACATTGAACTTCGTTCGATTTCATTCCGTTCATGATTTTCGACAATTACGTTCGAAGTGTTCATACGTGTACCTGAACGGGCTGGTCGCGCGTACTGCAATTCTATTTCAGAAAGAGGAAGTTACTTCATGTCGGCGGGGAAAAAGTACAATGCACAACTGGGTCGCTGTGAATAAACTGCACTGCTCGTAAGAAGAACAACTTATATGCAAAATAACTAGGCTGAGATTCTCAACTATCTAAGGAAACAGTCGTAAGGAAATGTTTACAGCTGTACGTGCAACAGTGGCAAAGCATTTTCGCAGATGTTGGAAATGGAACATTCTGCCGCATTTACTTCTTTCCATGCAATCGCATGTTATCTTTACCGTACAACCCACTTCCCCCTTCTTTCCATTCGAGATCTCCATGAAATTCAAATTTCACGCGCCGCGACAAGTCTACTTGTATATGCGAGGAAAAAAAAATATATCCACAGAATATTATATTTATTGTTGCGGCAGTCAAACGCGATTGGGTATTTTTCGAAACACTTCTTCGCCTCTTGTGCGTTATAGATTGCGTTACCGATTTCCATAACCGAAAGACAGTTCGGGTGCACATTTCCAAAATGAACCCAACTGTTACGAAACAAAGTTTTACGCATCTCTATCATAAAACAACGAGGGAATTGAAAAACCAATGATTGACCGAATAGCCCCGATATCGTTACACGACGATCGACCAAAGCTTGTTACGTTAATCTTCAATGCGTTGACTCGACGAAGGATTCTCGCGGCCCGATGCCAAGACAAATCTGAGAATAATACGGTTGAACGAGTCGGGAACAAGCGGGAACAAGGCGACCAGCCAGCACGTCATCGCGACCACTGGCGGTAAGACAGGGGTTAATCTAAAGCGAGGATGAAACAACGATGAATAGTGAAGAGCCCGCGGTCGAGTTCAGAAACGAAGATAAAAGGAGGATGGTAGATAGCGAAGGACGTGTAAGAAACTAGGGCACCGCGAATAGATTGCAGTGCTGATAAGAAGAGCAGTCCATGTGCATTCCGTCCGGTCAGAGACAAGCGGGTGGCTATTTTCTCTCGAACCGCTGGCTATCCAGCTTCGCAACCACCGCTCAGCACGAACGGGGTAACGCAACGGCACGAAAGCTGGCACCAGCGAAATATACGAGCGGCTCGTCGCCCCGGCTCACCCCTCTCGTCCGGGTGCTAGCAACACTTGCATGCTAAGGGCCGTGCCCGCGCCACGAGAACGCGAGGAGAATTCGCTGTACCGCCAAAGTCGGACCGAGCCGCGAGCTTTAACCCGTTTACCCGTTGGGCAACGCGTTTCTTAAGCCGCTTACGTCGCTTTTCCTCGCCTTTCGGAAAAACCTCCAAGTCTAGACGATACGTACCTGCCCCGTCGGTGGTCACGCGGAGATAGCGTTTTGCTCTGCATTTCGGACCCACGGGTCGGGCCAAAGACGTCTGGCGTCGTGTGCTTTTTGTTCGCCTGTTTCGCGAATCCCCTTGATGCCGTTGGGCGCGCAACACCGCTCGAGAATCGTTGCCTCGATGCAGATAGCTCTTTGTCGCGGCGAAAGATGGAAAGGCGGAGTTAGGAGATGTTTCTTACTTGTGTTCTTACTCCGGGGGGGGGGGGGCTTTGCACGGGGATGTCTTTGAATTCGTTGAATGGGAAAAGGTAGTGTCGGGCTTGGGTTGCTCGCAGCGCAGACTGTAACGGAACTGAGGTGAAACGTACGTGTTGAGTAAGGCACTTGATTGATTTTCCTAGTTTGTATGTTGCGTGCAGAATTGTTGGAGCTTTTTTATGTATTATGCTAAACGCGAATGCGGTTATTTATTGGTGAAATTTCACGGCCTTAGTTCAACTTTAATTATTAATTGCGAAGCTTCCATAGATTTATATTTATATGAATTAATTGCCCGGTCTAGAGGAACGGTTGAAGGTAATGAATTATTGGCCACGTTGGAATTCAGCGGGCTCTTCTTTGGAAACTATTGCACGTCTGTTCCTTTGGAAGCGGTTTACGCAAAATTGCCATCACGTGACACTGCAACGAGAACATTGAAGATCCATGGTGGAGATACGTGCTCGCGAGCGTGTGAAGATCGCAGGCACGTTAAGCTGCCGCGAAAGAAAAAAATGCAACATGCTAGCACCGTCATGGCAGCGATAATACCTGCTTAAAGTCGATTATTCTGACGGGACTGCCATGAGAACATGCATACGCCTAGTTGAACGCATGTAAGATACAGAAGTTGCTTGTGGGCGATATCAATTTTCACACGATTGCACGCAGAACGCTGGGAAGTGGTAGTTGGATTTCTGGTTGCATATGCTAATGTTCCGGACTAACTTGGCGCTTTAAAACAACATTAATCGTATGCTATAGTTACACACATACGTTAGATATTTCGTCGGGCGACTTTCTGCGGAATAATTGTGCGACGCCAAAGTAAAGTACACAAAAAATTATAATATTCCGATCTTCAGATTATCGAACGTGCACGTAAAATATTGGTTATGATATAATTCGTGTTTTTTCTTCGCTAGAAAGTTACCTCTATCTTTATTATAGTTTTTCAATGCAAATTATTAACTTGGAAAATCTGTACCTTTCGTAGCGGAGCACCGAAAGTCCGAGTTAAAGTTTCCGGTTATTAACGTCACGGGGGAGCGTGTCTCAAGAGTGCATAACTTGTTTTCCTGTTCTGCACTCTTGAGGGCAATATAGGTTGAAGTTCATAAAACTATAGATAGTGCGGGTTTAACTACTTAAGAGTTAAAGGTTAAAATCTGAGCGACCGTAGAACAGTTTTACTAAATTTAATTCTTTTAATTTAATCCAATTTATATTTAGCAATATAATATTAAAATTGTTATAAACGTGGCTATAAGTCCAGTGAAATAAACTTGAAATTTGTATCAAAATTTTACACTTATATTACCAAATTGTATCATAAAGTTCGAGCATGATTTTCCATTTCCTTCTTAATTAGGCGCGGAACGCATGATTATAATTTTCATGTTACACCCGTAGATCACGGAATTGTCTAGATTCGTTCGACAAAGTCACTTCAGTCCAACATAAATTACTAAGTTCGTAATCGTAGCAATTTCGAAAGCGAAAACTTCCGCCACGGTGTCTTTGATAATTTTCGCTTTTGTTAGACACCACGAAGCAACCCGACATCGGTACCGCAGCTCAATTGGATTAATCCCTTACTTAGTAAGAGCTCTGGCCCGTCTAAACAATTCAGTTATCAGGAGCAGACGGTGCTACATAGAGCAACGATGACGACGATGTTGGCGACGACCTCAGCACGTCACAACGAATCTATTCGGTTGTTACAGCTGTCGAAACTATGAAATTCAATGTATCGAATTTGCATGCTAATCCGACCACTGTGAACTCCGCATATATGGGGCACGTGAATCCGCCTAAGTTGTAATTCAATGAAGACACCAACGTTGCTGGATGCAAGCGGGTAACTCGGTTAATTCGTACAGGTAATGACTTTAACAACCTCTACACAGTGAAGATTCAGCATGTTCCATATACGTGGTCCCGATAAAAGTTTGCCTTCATCTGCCGAGTTTCGTTGCCTATAACTTTATCGATCTGAAACGGGGAACCTCGTTCTTACTTATGAAATATAAACAGCTCGGAACAAGCGGTAACGATCTGCGAGCCCCGTCGCCGTTGATTTTTCCCCGATAATTGTCTGTTGCGGAAAAATCATTTTACCGCGCGTGCTCGTTAGGAAACTCGCCACGGAATACGAATTTGACGTTTAATTACATAAACAACCATACGTTTATTAGCAACCTATAAAGTATTGATTAGCCGATTTAATTGGGGTGCGTGTCGTCGGTGCACCGATATTACCAGTTAAACATAAAATTGCATGTTATTGGAAATTTATAACATCCAATTTTACGAATAATACGGTGGCGCGATATCATTGGCCGGGAGTGCCAATGTCACGCGGAACAGATGTTTCGGTAAAGCTTTGATAGAGAAAAATAGATGGTTATCGGATGAAAATCTGTTTTGCAATTACAAAGTAATCCAAGATGTATTCGTAAACTGTTACCAAAGCTATCACCGCTACACGGCGCGATATTTCGTATTACCGATCAATTTCGATACCCCAGAGATCGCTGAAAAAAGGTTGGATCGATGCTTGTCGCGCGAGTTGCGTGTAAACCGAGTACGCCGAGGTAACAATTGCGATGATTCCATCCATCACGCCAAACTCTTATTATATAGATTCGTTGACGCGATAAAGCTCATCCCAGCAGGCTGGTTGACCCAGGTCATCGTGTGCCGATGGAATTCCATTTAACGTTAAAGCGGTGGTAGAAGGAAAACGTGACTGGGCATACGGTTGAAGGGGGACAGCTGTCTGAATGATGTTTTTCTGGTAACGCGGCCTTATTAGCCGATACGAAATCGCAGGAGTCATAATCACACTTGATAAATACATTTTGATATTGGACGATGTTTCAGGAAGTCTGTAGTGCGTTACGGCGATCAGTTTGCCTCGAAAAAAATGTTGATTTTTTCCGATGTTTCGTTGCTTGTTACGGTAAACGATAGGGAAAAAAGAATAAATAGCTCCTGTTGCGCGAAATATTCCAACGATTGCGCAGCCGTCGCGAAACGCAGACGTAACTATGCTCCGCTTGAAACAAGAATGCGCTACTGAATATTTTGGAGGTTTCGCAGGATGTTCGAAATCGCTTGCAATCCTTTCTTTCATTTTATGCTGGGAAATTTGAGGAGTCGGGTCGTTCAATTCGAATGCAAAATATGAACGCAATGCGAATAGAATGGTGCGTAGCTAATCGGTATTCTCTTGAAATTATCTTAATCGTTGGTGAAGCTGTGTAATCATAAAATGTTCTGAATTCATGGTTTCAGAACCACTCTAAAAAAGATGCGTAATTCTGACTTCGTTAAAGTGGAATTTTTTTATGTTCCTTTCGTAACTTCACTTCTTTACAAGGCTGTCACGTCCCCGAAGTATTACAGGTACTTCCTAGCTAAATAATTTTGGATTTATGTCAATTAGAGCTACGGCTTTTATCCCTGAACATCATAGTAATTTCCACTTCGGATGGCGCACTGACGAAATGTGTAATGAAAATGCTATGAAGGATTTAAGGGAAGGCATTTAGATCCAGAAGAGATACGCACAAGGCAGGGATGAATAGAGAAAAGATGAAAGAAATGCTAAATAAAATGTGCAGGTAGTTGATTTTTAGATGGTTATATCGAAAATGTATTTTCAGCACGAAATGCGAGAAATGTGTAATGTACATGATTTCTAAATCCTGTACAACATAATATGAATACTATTTTCTAGAACGTAAATTAAAGTTAAATATACTATTTATACAGCTATTTATGCTTCTTTCGTTTAATTGTTCTACACGTGTCTGTATGAAGTATTAGTTTCAGTGAAGGAAATAATCAGATAATAGAAATAACACATTCATAACACGATTTTCTGAGTGCGTATTGCAGCACGTGAGCAAACCATTTATTGCAACATATTTGTTACCGGACATGATAACTTATCTGCTTTCACTTAATACCATCTTCCAATGTGATGTATTTTTAGTGCTTTGCAGTTTTAAACAAATTGAATTAAGTATTATTTGCATAAACAGTGAATGGCATACGATCCCATTAACGAGTCGGAATTTCTAAGTAGTATAGGAAGCAGTTGTATCAGACAACGCGCGTTAGTTGGCATACCGCTGGAATTAATACATTTAATTCTTCACCGGTTTATTCCTTATTTTGCTAGATCTCTCAATTTAGCGTTTTAATAATTCATCTGTACGTACAATGGAAAGGAAACTTGAATTTCAAAGTAAAAGTAGCCGGTCTCGTTCGTTTCATACTTGAATTATATTCGTGAGGGTTTCGTATCTAACGTAACCGCTACGCCGAATAACAAAATTAGAAACTGCACGTTTCTAGTTTCATAGTTCCAATTGGAAACTAGCACGATTGCAGTACAATTGAACTTATCGCTTTATTTATTAACACGCAATATATTCTTTCGTCCCCGCGTTGCACATCAATCGCTGGACACACATGCAGCTCCTTTCGTTGCACCACTGCAGCTACAATTATTGTTCGGAAACGGTCTGAAATTTATACTTCGCAACCAGTAAACATTCATTCCATCATTATTCAAATAACACGTCAAACGTTCAACATATACCACTTTTCGATTCGGTACACACGGTAAGTATTTTTCACAATTATGTGCATTTTCGTTGGATGCACCGTGATCCAGAACTCCCACCCGATACGTCGGCTTTTCCTTTACGGTTTGTTTATGTCGCATGCGCACTGTTTGCCTCAAGGGTTGTAGACGCTCGTCCACTATTCCAGTCGTCGGGAAGCGTGCGGATGTTTTGCATCTCTCGTGATTCGTTCGTGAAATTTGTCCGGCGACGGATACTAATATCTATTTGCGAATTTATTAACGTCCTACCGCTCCCCAGCTGTTCCTGGCCCGGAAGAGGTGTATCGCGGCGCGTGCCGTGTGAGTTTTTCGACGGATACCATTTTGGCGCGAATGCCCCGAGTATTCTATGGAAAAGAACTGAATATCGACGGTGTAGACACTCGTGATTGAAAATTGTTGCAGAATTCACGAGAAGTGCATTTTAGTGTTAGTGTGATCGAAAATCTAGCAATATGCTTGAACTCCATATAAAGGTTACGAATGGATAAAGGTACAAGTCTATGAAATACGGTTCGGTAATATATTTTACATGTGTTTCTATTATATGACACAATTATTCGTAGTTAAGACACGTGAACTGTCCGTTGTGTAATCTTGACAGTTTCTGGATGGATTTATTCGCTACTTCTGACCAGACAGTTCTTTATGAAGGATTAAGTATCCGATAGTCGTAAAGCGTGGACTATTTGTTATTAAATCGGAATGATATGAGATCGGGCGTGACGTTCTATTCCGACGATGTTTGTCAAATTTTGTAGAGGAACTCGCTGAGTCCGATCCAATTATATCACGGAACGTGTGTGAATTGATGAAACTTTACGTGTAATACCAAATTACGGAGGAAACTCTAGAAACTAGTACAACGTGAAAGGATTACAAGGATCATTGTGTCGGGACTGGGTTCATCGCGTCAGAGGTATGTCACGTTGCGTTTAAATACCTATTTATTTCGGTAGAAAAATCTGGTGTACTTTGCGTGCTTCTTTTCTCGTTCATATTCATTTGTTTGCTTTTAGCGCAGATATCGTAACTTTTATCGACATTCGCAGTGGCGAATTTAACACCGCAGTATTTCCAAATGCTTCTACTAATTTAACAGAGGTGTATAAATATAAGGATTGAAGAAGTGAATAGTACGATCTTGCTATGCAATCATTTACACTTTTCGGGTAATTCAATTTAATTATGAAATAATGAACGGGTATACTAGAATATAATAGAATCGAATATCTATATAATAGAATAAAACGTACTTTCATTAAGAGATATTACACAATAATACATAAGTGCCTTTGTGCAGAAGGGGCACTCAAATTTACGTAACTCACTAAATATATTAAAATTGAACCAGCATTGAAATTTGTTGATCTTGTTCACATGCCCGTTCGTTAGCCATCTGTGTTTAACTACACATTCTCATTAGAATATAATATTTTCAGTATACGCAGAAGACCTGCGCAATATCGCGCATCTTTAATGACATGTTTTAAATTAACAAACAATAGTCAAGGGGCCGAAATTTTGCCGAAAAATCTCGCACCGTAATTAAACCGCGATTCGTTCGTTAATAACATCCAAAGGACCCTTTATACGGAACTTTCTGTTATTACGTAGGCACAAGAGTTTCAGACAAAATGTTTGTTCGTTTGACATCACGCTTATTAAATACAATGGTTTTTCGGCCCGACTCGAAAGTGCGCTGTGGGCAAATGCCAACTCTACTCGCTAAATTATCTCTTCAATCAATTAAACGTTCACAATGCCCTGAATGTGTATGTACAGTTCAATTTTTTTTTTTTTGGTTTGTTTCAAGCGCCGTATCAACGTGTCTGCGGCGCACAAAGCGTATATTTTTCCGCGACACGCGTATCCATTCTATCTTTCTCGTACCTTTTGGCCATACAAGTTGCGTTATTATCGTACCCCAACGCAGGGGTTCGGCTAATTGAAATTCGGATAATGGACGAATGGCAGAGCTGTATCGTTTCTCCGGGCGAGAATGCCGTTTTCGTCGATATTATTACGCGAAATTTCATTTTCCTGCCTGGCTAATGTTTCCGCGACACTATGCGCACACGTTCGGCCTGTCGTGATCTTTCTATCGATCGGCTGAAACGTGTTCGTGAATCACGGACGTTCCTTCGTGCGCCTTCCGTCGATTCCATAGTATATCGCTTACAGTTATCAGTTTTCAGCCGTAATGATATTTCGTACAGCGACTGGCTATGCTATAGGCGTCGCTGAATAGATCTATTAAACGGGCAAAGTTGTTCCATAGGGACCGACACTTTGCGGGTCTCGTTAGCACCTTTACTTTGCAACGATGTTATTGATTAATGACCGGATCCATTGTAATAGTAATATCTGGGCTGGCTGATCTTATTTATCAGATTTGTGAACGCGAGATAATCTGTCAACTTTTGGTACCGTTCAATCTCGTACAACATGCAGTGACGAAAACGAATTTAGTCGACACTCATTTTAACAGTGCTTCTTAACAGAAAATATCGATCTAAATACTTCGAATGCACGTGTTAAAGTGACGCACGACGGGAGGATATTTCTCGAAAGGCATAGGAGTCTCTATAAATGTATCGCCGAAACAAAATACAGATTTGTATTAAAGTGCGCTAAAAAGCGGCGCGACTTATGAGATGACCTGATACTATAATTTCAATGATTTACCATCGTGCGTAGGAGTGTTTGGTTATGCATACGTCTATGTATGTATTATATATATTTGTATTCATACCGTGACGTTTATGCCGCAAAATCGTTACCCCCGTCATCGAGACTGTCCGCTGGATACCACGCAATTACAGAAACTGCCGTTAATTAATTAAATTCACAACCGGGCTAATATTGAGTCGGTGTATAATGCATTAATAATGTACTATTACCAGCGTAAATTATCGACGATTGCTGGGGCTTCTTATATCTAGAATGATATTGTATCAACATTTCTGAACGTTGGAAAATCGTGCAATAACACGTTGAAATGAATTCATGCGTGCACAATTGCAACGCGAATAGCACAAACGGCAGCGTGCAATATCCAAAAATGAACTGTTCGAATTGTTATCGCAAATTATATCAGCGCAACTAGTTTCGTCGTGCGTTCGCCCAATTCGTCGAGTTTCTACGCGAAAACTGTTCAGGTGCGCCGCGAACGCACACGTACGCAAACACACGCGTCGCTGTTGTGTTTTCACTTAGACACGACAATTTCATCTTGTCTAACAGCAACATTACCTCGGGGTATCAACGATAACTATACGATTAATTTCCAGCGCTGTGCCCGCGCGACACCGGAAATTCACGTACGCAAATAACGTCTGAAGGTGAGGGTCGATTTTGCAACAACGACTCGACACGTTTAGCGTCTTCCAGCGCGCCAGCTCTAATGAAGAGCTTCATAATTTAAAGTGACCTGCCCAGATAGCGACTTATAAATTGTTTCGGCTGGCAGAACGGTCAGCATTATCGCGTCATCGGAATTACGAATGCTGGTAGGTTTCCCCATCCTACATCCTGCTCCACCTTCTATACACACCCTTCGTGGAGCATGGCATCTTTATTGTTTTCGACGTAGCCATGGTATCATCCCTCGTGCGTGCATGGTATTCGAATGCGAGGACCATCGCCTCTATAGCGGCGTTCGAAGTGAAACGTTAAGCGAGATAGCCGACCGTTTCAATGGATTCTCGGTGCGTTGCGTACAGGTAATTAGAAGCAAATATTCATACGCGACGGTGGGCGATGATACACGACAGGGTTAGGAAAATTACGGGTAAATGTATGTACGCAGGTCCTTTGAACTTTTTTAATTTCGGTTACGCATGAGAAATGCAGAAAAAATATCTATTTCGGTGCAAGAGCAATCTTTGCGCGGCGTTTCGGTCATCAAAATTTTAGGGAGCTATTTCAATTCCTTTGTCAGCTGTAATTTGAAAGACGTAACTGGCGACAAAGCGCATGTGGACTTGGAAAGCCAGAATAATATTCCGTCGGGCCCGAATAAACTCGTCGCATCTAAATTCGATTTTCGACAGGCATTCGAAGTGAACGGTAAAATCGAGTCAGGAATACTCATCGGTTTGTTTTTGGAGAGAAAAACATGCATTTCGGGGAAAATGTTAAATTAAATTCGAATATTAAACGTCAGAAAATAACATTTACTATTTTAGTAAGATTTACTGTACGTAAGAGGCGCGTGTGTGTTTAAAGAATTTTAACATTCGTCGACGAAAACGCGATCGGCGTGCACGCGTACGTTCGTCAGTCATGCAATGGAAAATGGTATCCTTTCTCCGTGTTAGCTTTCATACTGAAAAATGCATCTCAATAACATTACGATCGTCCCTGCCGGAATTCGAATCGAAGGGACGATCGAGCTTTTAAATATGCATCGATCGTGCCCCCTTCCCGAGAACTTCGAGCTTGGGAAGCGAAACACATCAAACCGTAGACGTCTTACGTTACGCATGTAGTAAGCGATAAATTTTTCACAGCTTTACGGGACAGCGGAAAAGCATGCGCGACTCGCAGAAGGGAAGCCGTTTATACTCGAAAGAAACATCCTAAGGTCCACGATATATCGGAACACCTGACGCGAGAATTGATGTATATTCTCTTCTTCCCTATCGCTCTTGCCTCTTCCGTCACCGTTGCTCCGTGTAAGCACCTTTTCAACTCTAAATACACCTGTGCTCCTACCACGTATTCGTATCTGAAAATTCGCGGACTTGTTTCGTCGTTCGTGTTCATCGCCGTTAAAGGCCGTTCATTGCACAGCGAATATGATCATACGCGGTTAACGATTCCGTGGCTAACTCTCCGCGCTGCCGTAAATATTATTCTGTCTCCGATTCCCTTAACAAAATTCCCCCATTCTCGGAACGGATCGAGGAGCTTGAAGTTTTCCACGCCTGTACAGTTACGAAATGCAAAATCTCCGTCAAGGATCGCCTACTTTCGAAGGTTTTCCGCTTTCTTCGGCAGAGACACGGCGAGGAACCAGGACCTCGGGGTTCCTTCAGACCCGCCGTGTTTGCGGGTGACTGCTGGAAAGGAAACAAGTTCGGCGAAGTTGGACGGAGAGGGAGATGCTTCAGTCTTCTCGTTGCGAAAAGTTCGTCGATCCCCGAGAGGTCCTGGAATCTGCGTTCTTAGCCCGAGACGTTTCCATTGAAAGCTTTCTTTTCGGGTCGCACCTGACGGATCGACTTATCGCAAGTTTCGTCGTTCCTTCTCTGTTCGACGGGGGGAGGCAAGGGGACGAGCGGCGCGAACGAGTTCTTGGGGGTGAAAAAAGCCACGGGTCTCGTGGAATACGAATTCACCGGGCAAGAATAAGGATCCGGATACCCAAGGTCGACGAGGAGCTAAGGGCGAAGAATAAAGTTAGTTAGAAAATGCGAAAAGGAGCGAAATATTCTGGCGAGATTGGAAGAATTCCAGGAATACGGGAAAGCGGCGAGCCACCCGCTGCCCACGGCGAATAGATTAAAGATTAAAGGAGAGGCGCGAAGAGGATTTCGAGGTTTTATTAAATATTCAGCTACCCCACATTTATAACGTAGATATTGGTTATAGAAAGGGCGGAGGGAAGTTAGTTATCTACAAATCTTCATTACTCCGGGTTCTTCAGAAAATTGAAATTTAAGCCGAGTTCGTTCGAAAGAGGATCTTGGTTAAGCCGCCGTTGCTTTCTTAATGTTCGTTTCCAGGATGCCGCGAAATTATTCTATTACCGCGACATCTCTATCGCCATCCGTGGAAGATTATCGAGGTGCCGCTACGTCGGGATTAATTTTCGTGACGGTCAGACAGTCTTGTTTTCGTATGTTGCATATTTTAGGGGAAAGAATTAGCAGCTGTCCGACTCGAAAGTTATATTGCAACGGTCGCTCTGAAATTAAGGTCGCATGTAACAAGACAAATTATTGTGAAATGCATTTCAAGCAAGACCGCGTGAGAATATTTCATCCAGCTGGTCGACGGATTTAAAAATATTACAAATGCATGTATCTTAGAATGTATCCTTGTATGGTGTAACTCTTTAACAAGCTTGTCAATTAAATGTCTATTTAACTAACAATGTGATGCAGAAAGAAACCCCCATGTGTCAACTAATGTTATGCGCAATTTATAACTGTCTTATCCGATTCGATACTTGGAGCCGAATCGCGCAGAATTTCGCCAATTGCATCGAAGTCCAGACTTCATTCCCAGAATGGATCCCGAGCACGCCTTTGGGAAATATTGACACGAAGGATGTTCTCGTTCAGCTTTTTGTAGCACGCGTGGAGACCTCAAAGGTCTCGGCGAAGGACCCTACACGTAACCTTGCTCCTATCGTAAAAATGCAAAGCGTTTTGCGGTAATAAAAAGCCTCCGCCCGATCGACGGGAACCTCATGAAACTTTCAGAAGAGGTGACTATAGCGTGGGCAAAAGCGTGGCGTGTGGAACGCGTGGACGATGTTGCTTTTTCTCTTACCATTTTTTCCTTCACATTTAACATTTCATACCCATTAGAGAGTGCGGTCTTCTTCTGTAACACGCGCAGCCTATTCATGCTGATACTTTTTCAATCAACCATTCTGCAGCAGAATTTCTACTACCGCCTGATGTTCCCTTTCAGAATTTGGTTCCCTACTATCGTCGATCTTATTCAGAGCCCTCGCAACATAAATGAACAGTTTTGTACAAGAGGAACGTGTATCGTGGAAAGTTTAGTTGAACCAGTTTTCTTTGTTAAACATTGCGCTTCGATACTTCAATATTATTTCCAATTATTTCGTGCGTAAAGAAAGTCTGAAATTTGCTCGATCTTTTTATTCTTCCTTTTCGTGACATTTGACCCGAGATTTAGAATAGGCGACAGGCCAGGCTCAGATTGTTACCTTGTCCAAGGCATGCTATTGCGATTAACCTGTTGACATAGTTCACAGTATATGGCAGTATAAAATTGATGCATTTTTATTTTCATACGTGCTTCGGTTTAATAGCTTTCTTTTATTTAAAAGTATCAGGGGGAACTCTTGTTTTACGATAGCTTCCCCGTCTCTCGTGAAATCCGTGTTCTCCGCGTTTGATAGATACGAGTGATTTAGCACCATTTCTTTTCTATCTACTCGGTCGATTTCTTTATTTTCTCAGAGTCGACGGCGAAAGGTTAGTCGAGGATCACGGATTACCTACATTAACTTCCATTCTTGAGACTCGCAAATCTACGGCGGATATTGTTTGGCCAGGGGGATGGCCGCCTTCTTTCTGCTTTATTCCTAATGCAATAAAAAGACGAGAACTGTGAGGTATAATGCTTGGAGGAAATGGAATTGCAAAATTTAATTTCCTTATTCGTTGAAACACAGAAATAGTAAACCAGTAAATATAATTATGTAAAGAACTAATTTCATCGTGTTTTGGATTTACTTTGACTGCATTAATTTACTTTCTGCATCCTTTCAACGTTCCCTCAAACACTCTTAGTTCTGAGTTTCTTCAAATACATTTAATCAAAGCCATCACGCACCGTTTCCTTACTTCTTTTAGAAACACTTTAGAAGACTACAAAAAGAGAGACACTTACAATTAGCGAAAGGATACTTTAACTCGACAGGAGCAATGATAATGGGAATTACGTTTATCTTTCTATTCCCGTTTCTTGGTGTCTCGTTCTTCTTTTCATTTAAGACCAATGTGGCGTACTATCTGCACTTTAACATAACAAACTGTTACAGTAAAATTATTTCTGAATATGCAAATTTTCTGATCAATTATACCTATGTTTACTTTGATTCCTTGATCCATGGTTCTTGTTTCATTTGTCTGCAAATTGAAAGAAACCAATTTTTGTATTTTGTGATCTGAGTTATATAGGTCCGTCTTTCCTATACAGAACTTGGACTCTCTTTTCTTTCCTCGAGACTGTAACCGGAAGTCGTGGAGCACGTGAACCGTCTCTCGTGAGAAACGTGCTAACCCTTTCCTCGGTATTTGACAATCCTATATCGCGCAGGAAAGGGATTGCAGACTCGATGCTGGCAAAGATGTCTTGTCCGAAATTCTTTCTCCTTTGACCGGTACCATCCCTTCTTGTTACTGCCTGTCGCTGGATGACAGGTTTTCTTGACAGACCTGTGCGCGATAATCCTGATATTCGGGTATTCGACCGAACCCACATCCCTGTTCGTTTACTGGTTTCTCAAATGACGAAGAATATTGCCGAAAACACCGTTAAAAGGAATTATTTTGTACGAAATGGCTTCTTTGTAAACTTCAAAACCGCGTTGCACACCTGAACGGACTGATGTCCACGGTAATTGGGCAATTTCTCTACCGTCGCATTGCGAGGTACACTCAAAGTTACAGCGAAGTTAAATTCGTAAATTACGAAAAATATAAAACCCCAAGAAACCCTAAGGCATTGGTTAACGCGTCTTTCGTTCAGCCTGTAAATAACAATTCCCCGTCGACCCTAATTTCCTGCGTTTAAATAAGTTGAATGGGGTTGCGGGGCAATTTCTTTTTGGAGCAACAATTTCTTTTGAAGATCGAGCGGCCCACCGGTGGGGCTGAACGAGCCAACGCGTGGAGCTAAGGCAGTTAAGATGTTATCGTATTTCGCTGCGGCTAACACAGGGGAATATCCTCGTTTCTAGTATCCTTCTTGTCCTGTTTCCTTTCTCGTTTCTCTTGGTCTTGGCGGGCCGCTACAGCCGCTTCGAAACAGCTAGTCTCCGATTCTTATCGATTTTTGCCTCGCCACCTCCAATCGCAATGGAGCTTCGCCTTCCTTTTTACCTTGATTCCCGTTTCTATCCATTGCTCCCCGAATCGCACTGAATCTTCCTAATGGACCCCAGTACAACGTATTAATGTCAGATGCATTGGTTTGGGTTAGGTCTGACCTGGTTTTTGATACATCGATGCCATCATTCGGAGTGTCTTGCTTTTCCTGCATCTCGGAAAACACAGCACTCTTTATCTTGATGTACAGTTACACGTGCCCGTATAATTTAGCCATTACACAAATTTGGATATTATCATTTCCTTCCCTTTTGTCTTTTTCGGGCATTTATTCTAAGCGGGATGCTGCATCATTTAGGTGAATAAGTACCTACGAGGTAGTTACTTAATGAACATGTTTTATCGCTTAAAGAATTTTGTTGGATGTGGGAGAATTTATCGCGGGCAAAGTAAACTGTCAGTGCATAGAAGTACACAATTATTTGTTATCTTATTTAATACAGTTATTTAGAAGTGTACAGTAATACGGGGGTATGCATCTTAACTTCTTTCGCAGTAAAGATATTAAAAAAGTTTAAAAAATGTACTAATTTCTACATTATTGTTTTTTCTGAGCTCTGAATAATTATGGCGCAAGTCCGATTCGTAGCTATAGCCAAATGTAGAAATTCTTGGATTGCGTTCAACATGATCTTTTCCTTATCGAACGTACCAAACGATTGGTAGTGTGCGTCGTCCCCGATATCTACAGTTATGCACGAAGCATTGTATTTATGGTGTGTACGGGAGACCTTTGTTACATCGTAGCACGACAATTTTCATCCTCGATCGTACGAAGTCACTATAGATTAATATTTCACTCCTTGCTACTGTTATCTCTGTCGAATCTTCTTAATAGCCAAAGGGTGAATGTATCTCTTCGTGCAACGATCATTATTCCTCGCTTCTACCGAGCTTCCACAAGATTTTCATGGATATAGCAGCGAATACCTTCCTTGGATCGTCATAACTCGGGATTAAAACGATGATTCAAGGCGATCAGAGTCAAGTGAATCGGAAACTACACCCTCCGTTGATTCGTCTTTTTATTTTTTTATCAAAGACTTCCCTACGTATAATCCTAAACGGTTTAACTTCTCTTGCCAGGCCTCGTGCTCCGTTCAAGTCGCGATAGATTTTGCCACAGAAGAGAAGGGTCTTTAATGGTTGGATTCGATCAAAGACTATCGACCTTCATTTGTATCGTAAATCCCACGCCCACTGTCTAGACTTTTATTCGGGCTGCTGTAGAAAATTCTGTCATATATATTTTTGGTACTTTTCTACAGGATAAGAACAAAAATTATACATTTTTATCATTGGCCTGCTTTTCTTTATAGAGTCTTGTAACCTGGGTTCAAAAATGAAAATTGGCATTAAAACTTATTTTTATCTTGGGCCGATAATTTACTACAACGATTAGTACGGCAATCCAAAGATTGAAAACTGAAGTGCTAAAGAATTAACGTAACACGATTACGAGGAACTAATACACAAGAATCATTTATGCAACAATTTCTCATAATCATTTTACATTTACTTTCATGTTTCTGTTCATACGCGATACATGTTTGCCTCGCGCGTATTTCTAACGTATCAGGATAATTCTTGGGTAAAGCGATTGGTAGTATGAACGACATCGTTTTCCTTGGAAATACTAAATCACGTCTGTGTTGACCACTCGTGGCTGTGGAAACATTGGAATACTTGCTCGCCCTTCTCTCCTGTGTATGTATTTCCACGATGATTTAAGGGCTCGAATGCTCATGATCAAAGGGCTTAGAGAGGAATCCTTTGTCCGCTACTGTGGATGATTAAAGCTGTTCGGGGATGTCTCAACTTTCAACCAACGTAGAATCAACTACTTTTTACGTGGAGAACATCTCTATGAAAAATAATACGGTCTGTTTTGCGATGCTTTCTTCCTCAGTTTGATGCTGTGATACAATAAGAGCTGCAGACTTGCAATATGAAAAAGGGGGCCGGTTTAAATCAGGAAATTAATTCGCTCGTTAATGGAAGCGACACACGGTTTCCCGTTTACGAGAGGTTTATATTTTATATCTTTGAAAGCCTTGGCAATTTATATTAAGGGAAAGGGGAAGTTCGTGTGGCGGGTGTAATTCCCGAGAGCGACTTAAGACGAAGGGAAATGAGTTTCCACCCCTTCGTTATTATTCACATGTAAAGATTTAATAGAAGTTTGAGCGAGTAAACTACGCGTTTCCTGCCCGCTTCCGTATATTTCCTTCCGTACTATTTATACGCGTCATGCAACGCATATTTAGAATATCACGCATTTCACGTAATTAGGGCGCCACTGAAAATCTAACCGAAAGAGGAATTTTTGGACGTAATTAGAATACCTGTATTAACGTATATTTAGCGTCGAGTGTTGATGTTATTAGATTTTACGGTCGATTAAGCCGCTAGTTAGCCAACTCACTGGATCGATCTAATCCTGAGTACGAAACAGAGAGGATGGGGGAAACAGATATAACGATTAGCAAGCTGTAACCTGACAAGGAAAGAATCCAGGAAGTGAAAAGGCGTGGCCAGATAAAATGGCTCCGATCCTTGTTTCAGCACGGAGCTGTACCTCCTACTGTCTTAATACCTTCGATTAACAGAAGCCAAGTGTTCACAGCGCCTGCCGTCAGATTTAAAGTGATGCTTCGGTACGAGATAGATAGTGAATTTCATGAACTGACTGTTTGAGATTACACGACATTCGGATGGCTCATCTATTCAGACATTTGTACGTGTTAAAGAATTCGTAATTGGCCCGTAAATCGATAAATTATATTTGCACAAGAACCTGACTGCAATACTAATTCTTACATTCGCAACACTCAAATGGAACATTTTACGTCGGAATAATATTTAATCAGAAGGACAGGAGGAAAGAAGATTTCGATCTTATTTCTAGCATTTCTGTAGAGTCCTGAAAATCGTTCCGCTTTAATAAGAGCCGATCCCAGTAACATTTAACGATTACAGTTTGGAGCTCAAGTTCGATCCAGCTGGAAATGCTTTCTCGCTCATGCGATCCAGCACTAATACGTCGTTCCAGTTTCTGCACGCTTTAATGAAAGGTGACACAGAAAGTAGATAGGTAAGATTAACGCAACGTCGCGGATACATCGAGCAAAAAAAGGGGAATGAAAGTGCTCCACTGTACAACGAGTTAACAATTTTCGCTTCGCCGAAGCGCGAAGAAATATGTAGAGCTCGTTTAAAAATCTTTGATGCCTCCCATGAAGGAAGAAGTAGGTCGGTGCTTCGGGGCAAGAACCGAGGAGAATTAAACTCTCGCCTCCTTTCACACCGCCATTTTTCTACCCTCTTGCTCGTCCTTCGTTCGTATCCCACTCGCGAGCTTGTATGTATGTGCCTGAAACGTGCCCAGTGGCGTTCATTTCGCAGCAGAATTTCGAATTTACATCTCTATGTTAGACTTCAAATCATTGCGTCAATTTGTGTCGTGGTTCCCACCCCATTAACGATCGATTGTTGGAAATGGAACGACATGGAACAAGAAGCAAACACAGTTTAGAGTGAAAGGAGAATATGGAACGTTTTATCGAAATATTTTGATATAAGATTTTCCTTTATCAATGGTAAAAAACATTGGGTTCAGCGATTTGAATTTCGGAAGTGGCACAAATAATTATATTGGCTTCCGGTCTTTTTTCATAATTCGTTTAGTAAACAGCCTGATCAATTGTTTATTTCAAAATGCGAAGCACGTATGATAGCATTAATTTTGATATTCCTGGGTCTGAGGTAATTTAATTGGAATTAATTTAAGGAAGCCCATGTACCTTTCATAAAGAATACCTTATATATCTTGCAGAAAGGATTTAATATTAAAAATCCATATGAAACAAATAATACCTGATAAAAGAATATAAACTTCTTGAAATTTGCTCGCTTGTACCATTTGAAAAGAAGCTATCACCTTTAAACACATCCTGGACCCAATGCGAGAAGCTACTTTTAGATCGTTTTTATACGCTGTAGAACGTCATATAGATCGTTGCATTAGTTAGAGTCAGCTAGATGTTTATTTATGCATAAAATCGATTTATACAGTGGATCCGAAAAGTACATACAGTGCATTAGTCTCACTTGCAACTTCATTATTTTGCTGTTAAGAAAATTATTCCTAAAACAATATACACGGATATGGAGCAGCACATCGGTTAGAATTTTACCGATACGCCCCATATGTATATTGTTTTAGAAACAATTATCTCAACACCGAAATAATGAAGTGGCAAGTGAAACTAATGCACTGCATGAATACTTTTTTGGCACACTGTACAACGGGTTCAGATCAAAGCAATTATCGAAATCTGAATGACAATTTTTAAATGGAAATGTTAATAATAATCTTTCGCGTCTTCGCAAACATGTGTTCGATAATTCTTGTAAATTCTATAGTTTCGATTATTTCGAACAGAATAACATCCCAATAATCGTAACTGCAATACATATACATACACGGCCATATGCATGCAATCTGTTCCTTTACGATTCGAACACCACAGTCTTCCCTCAAAAATATTATCCTTCTTCAACATTTATATAGAACAAGAAATCAGTGGAGACATTTCACGCAATCTCCATCTGCTTTCAATAAAACCACTCCTTAATACCAGTTTGGATTTCATTTGTCTTACTATCATACATAATACATCGGCATTCGTATTATTGCTGTACTCGTATAGTACCCATTGCTTAAAAAGTCCTGCATATGACTACACGTAAACGTTACCGACTCCACAAATGTGCCACTTCAGCCTGCAGCTTATTGTGCAGTTTAATTCGCTTCGGATAATTTCAGAGTCCGCAGACTCTATTGTCCCTCATCCACGTGTACCATTTAATGCCGTCTTCATCAACGCGTACATGTATTTCACAGCGTGCATCATTCTGACTGTTGTCTTTCTGTCGTACAGTGGTTTTCACTAGCAACGAGATTAACTCGATACGCCGAACGACAACCGGCAGATGAAATAAATCGTCGCCCACTTTAGCGAGAACGAGCTCGAACGTTTGCACGTGAATAATTACGGCGCGGCGTCGCGACGCGAGCATCTGCTGCAGACACTTGTAAAAACTGACGAAAATACGTGGACGATCTCTGCGATGGGTAATCCGTGTAATGCGGACTATAGAGAACGGTGCATTTGCGTTAACAGACTGGTAATTAGCAGCGATTTTCTCCCCCCTTTACAACACGATCGCGTGGATGCGATGAAAATTCGCTCGTCAAAATTTCTGTACCTTCCTTTTTTCTGTCTTTTTTTTTTTGTTAACGTTTTGTATTTAATTGTGCCGTTACCATTTATCGTTTAATAGGGGTAAAATACTCTCCGACGTTTCCCAGATTTTCTGATTTTCCCAATATTTAAACGCCGTGAGTGTAACGAAGTTGACTTTTTGCTTGCTGCACGGGGATTTAACCTTTTTGATATTTAGTCTCGAGCATCGGTGTATGGAGAATTACGTTGGAAATTTCGTTTGTTTAACGTCGTTGAAATATAGAATTAATACTTTTTAATCGTTACTCAAACTTTTCACTTCTCATCATTCCTGACATTATTAATTAAATGGAGGGGGATATTCTGTAGTATATACGTATATCAAAAATTTGCAGTTATCTATGGAATAATATTTAATAACCTCCCTATACCCGTTACGTCTATTATACAATATAACATTTCGTAACCCATTTTTTCAATAAATTTCTGCAGATGCGAAAGAGCATTGAAAAGCTAATAAACATAATTGCATACTGACGCTTGCATTATTCGATGACAAATACTAATCGAAAAGATGTAACCCTTGATAATAAATAAATCAACCCTTTACCCTTAAAATAAGTATACAAAAAATGAACCCTTAATCGTTCACTTTTCTTATTTAAATAACACATGTCATACCCGAGAATTATGCAAGATTTTCACGTAACCCCTTCGTCTAAGTTCACGGAAATTCTTAGGGGCCGTGCAAGCAGAATTGCAGTATATGCCAAAGGAAATACCTCTGTAGTCTCGCACTTGTACTGAAGCTGCTCACTTAACAACCGATACGTGTTCCTTACGTACCGTTCCAATCGAACAAGCCGTGCCCTGCGATTACAGTTTCGTCGAAGCTGCACAAAGGGGGCATGTTGTTCACTGTAACGATGGCAGAAAGTTTCTGTATCGATACATGCACGTATTGCTGACACATCGACATACTACAAAACTCCGCTGAACTCTTTGCAATACGACACTGCAGTTCATCAGTGTATCGAATAAACGTCGTCCGTGGTTAAATGTATATTTCGTGACGTATTAGTCGGTCAAGTTTCACGATGTTTCCATTCCCTCCCAGGAGTTATTTCGCTGGTGTTCCGGGACGAGACTTGGAAATAACGATTTTAGCAACATAGTCGAGCCGCGGGGAGGGGGGAGGGGGGTGTTGCCGGGGACTTTCTTTTCGTTTTTTTTTTTTTTTTCGTCGAGAATTCAACGCGAAGAAAGAAACTTCGTTCGTCCGTGGAAGTACGCGGAAGAACTGGTCATTACCTGAGAAATCGACGAGCGAGTTTTAGAAGGGGGGGAAAAGGAGGCAGCAGAGCGGAGGAAAGAAAATGAAGAATACTTCTTTGACCTCGTTAAACGGTACGTTCCTAGGAGTTGAACTAAAAGGATGGTGTGGCCTCTGCGTGGAAAAGAATTGCCGCTTGTATCCGTTGTAACCGGCGTTTGTAGCCATTTGTCGCTCTCGAGAGCAGAATTTGAATATAAATTCATTTGCATACCGTGGAATATTTGTTCCCTTCATTCGACTGCGAGGCAAATTGATACGTGATAATTATCGCCGGCCGCCTTGTTTGCGTAGTAGATCGCAGGAGAAAGCATTCATAATCGCCCGTTTGTGAGAAGGATAATTCATTCGCGAAAATTTTCACTCAAATGCATGAGGTAAAGTATATTTCATAAATAATTTGTTTCTATAAATAACCAAGAATATTTTATTAGCCTCTCGCTGATTGCCATTATGAGATATATTCCTTCAGAATTTCACGAAGCAGAAGACGGTGCAGTAAATGCGCTTGTGCGTTTGGATCAAATCGTTTTGAAATTTACGTTCCTCGAAGGGGAAGCCTCTCCGGGGAAAATTCTACGGCCCGTTTTTGTGCGAATTTTCTATGCAGGATAACCAGCCCCAGTTTGTACCATCAATATAATATATGCGCGTTTGAAAATGCTGAAAAGAGGCTCTTGTATACGAATCCACTTGGACTTCGCTGAAACACATTTCGCATGGACGTAAAATCCCCCAAATACTTTCAACGATAGCAGTAGCAATTAAATTATTAGAGGATGAAGACCGATGCTTAGATAACTTGTTCGCGGTATTGGCGAAAACGGGCGGAACTTATCCATTAGCTTTCCTGAAGTAAAGTTGCTCGCCAGATTTTCAGAAATAAGGTCGATATGCTGACTTTAAATCGAAGCCACTCATCTCCTTATATCCTCTCCTTACTCGAACCCATGGAAAATCATATCTCATCGATATTTCCCTACCGAGTCCGCTGCAATCAGTGATATCGTCGCAGACGGTACGGCTCCTTCGAAAATCGAGAACAATCATCGTCGAACCGGGGCAAAATGTACGAGGCTCTCCCTCGCTTTCGATAAGAAGACTTCTTGACCCGTCTCGGTTTGACCGTCCTCGTATTTTTCTTTTTCTTGTCCCTGTCGACTGGCCATCGAGAGATAATACGCCTGTGAATCTATAGACCGAGCGGCCGAAGTATAAGCCACGAAATTGAAGGTAAATTAATGATCGCAGCCAGCCAGAGGATTCGTCCAGCAGTAATTACCGATCCCTTTGGGATTCGGGTTCTCGGGGATCTTAGAGAGACGGTCGGTACGAAAGATGAACGAGGAAAGAGGAGGAAGGACTACGGGACAGGCGGCGCGGAGAGGCAGACAGGATGTAAGAGAAATAGAAAGGGAAAGGGTGTGGTTCGAAGCGAAAGGCTGGAAGGGAAGGTGGAAGAAGGAATTTAACCAAACCTCCCTGTAATTTCTCGCTCATCCCTTCGCAAACTCGACGGTGCCTAGGGTTATTCTGAAGGAGTCTCAAGGTGACGGTGGTGGGCGAGGGCTGGCGGCGAAGGAAGCAGAAACGGGAGGGAAAATGCGAGTAAAAGAGAGGGAACGGGCTGCGGGTGTGCTCCTGGAAGCGGCAAGTTCCCTCTTCGGAGGCCGGCGTGCACTAGGTGAGTTATTGGCGTTACATTAGACGTCACATGCAGCGCAGACCTGGCAAACCTCCGCTCGAGTGCCCCAGCGGCTTCCTATCTTCGGCAAGTAAGACGCAACGTCAGATGCAAGACAAACATCTCAATCCTAAGCAGCTGAACGTGTGAATGATAACTATTGAAACTGCGATGAAACTATTGCGAGATAAATACCATTCTCGTATGGTTCTTGGTGTCGGGGCTTGTCGTAAGGGGCAATTGTCGATTATCGTGGGTCGGGGGAACGCGTGTGCATGCAATTCGCCGATAGAAAACGAGGAACGAATGTGAAATATTGCATAGGTTAGGGAAGTGCGGCCGTTCCCTTTACCCTGACGATTTCAAGGAAAACTATTCGATTAATGGAGAGAAGCAGAGATTGTGCGATCAAGAAGTATGTCAGTGACAGCAGCTGTAGAACTGAAGCTTCAATAACTGACAGCTCTGAATGTTCGTGAAAATATGTTAAATAAAATGTAATACGGACAGAGGAACTGTCGTATCGGCGAGTGAAGTAAAATTTGAATGCCTAACATCGGCGAATGAAAATTTTCAAAGCTACAAACGCTACCCTTACCCACGTGGGTATGGTTCATGAAGTATGCAAATATTCGTCGACCGCGTCGAATCATCTACGAAAAGTTTAATAATAAGTGCAATTGATTTCCGTGTGCCGCGTGCGAATAGCAACCATATTTTACGCGCAATCCGTTTTACGGGAAGGACAATTCAATCCTATTGAAGGGGAAGCAACGACCCAAGATACAAGGACGTGTAGGTAGAAAATGTGAAGAGGAACGGGGTCGCATTGTTCTCTATTGACTTCCTGATCGTCGCAGCCGTGTACTCGCACGCTGTGGTACATGAGAAATGTTGCGTTGCCAGATGAATAAGGAAAATGGGCAGCCATTGGAACGGCTGTTTCTCTTGTGTCGCGGAGAAGAATGCGACATTGTTGAGCTGACAAGCGGAATATATCGAGAGTCATCTCCGTTGAACATTGAAAACGATAACAATAACTTGACGGCACGTTTTGGGGGTTGTAATTGGTTTTCGACAGAAATCGATAGAGTTGTTCGCGATTGATAATCGCGAGGGAGATTCAATTCTATTCGTTAGATTCGACACAGTTTCGACGTTCCAGCGGTGATTACTGGTCTGTCGGAATCGAACGAATCGTATTTAACGATGATCAGCATCAGGTAGGTTCGGTGACTGCGCCCCGAGACAGCTTGCGATAGAATTAAGCACGCCGACTTCTGCGAAACATTGAGCGCAACGCGACGCACAGTGGCGTGACGCGAAGTAACGATATGCAAACGGTTTAGCTGAACGTTCTGTTGCTTGTATTACTTTCCGTTTCTTCGGGTCGGTAATACGGTGAATAATCATGCGACGGTCGATTCACGGACGAGGCACGAGGCGAATTTGTATTCGACAATTAATTACGCGTCAACGTGTCCACGAGGTTTAATTAATACTCGAAGAACCATAACTCGACGAACGTCCACGTGCATTTTCTTGCCATCGGGCTGCGATTGATACTTGTTCGACGACATCGAAATGCATGTTGCCATTTTTATTCATTTGGACGATTCGTTAAATTCTGCATCGCATTCACCGCTACTCGACATGGCTGTTCAATTGTGTCCTTTTTTTTGTTTTGTTTTTTTTTTGACTCGTCGTGTTTAACGAGGAACAGCATTGCCGACCGGCAAAGAGAATTATCGACGTTTAATCGCACGAATACATATAGTAGCGGTGTTGTTGGTAATCGATCAAAGTCAAAGGTCGATTGGGAGCTGCCAGTCCTCTGTACAGGTGGAGAGTAGGCAGAGCCAGTGCTTTATTTGTTCCTGTCGATACGACGAGGTGGTTGCAGTGTATCGTGAGTACCGTCGTATCGGTCTCGCCAGTGAGTTTCTTATGTAACATTTTTTTCCTGCAAATAGAAACCGACGGCAATTTGTAACCTGTCGTCAACCTTGATTTTTCTATGATAAAGGAAGAAGCAATACCATACTTGTCTCGCTGTAAACACAAGCCACGTAACATTTACAAGGAATCGTCATAAAAAAATGTTTATGAGAACGTGTTAAAAGGAACTAGGTGAAGAGCGTCGCGCGTATCCTTCTGCAAAGCAAAAAAAAGTTGAATCCGTGAATTACTGCATACAATCGTTGGGGCCAGTTGCAAGGTTCTACGATGCTTACGATGCCTCCTCAGCTATGCAAAAATATTCCGCGAATCCCAACGGTAAATTTCATAAATCATTCTGTTCAAATACCGTTGAATCCTGAAGCACGGTTTCTCCATTTCACCTACTCCACATTATCCCCCCGCCCCGATAAACCCACCTGAAACAGTATAATAAAATTCAACGGCGAGTCCCCGAAAGATCGCATTCACTCGCGTATTGTCGTGCCCTCCGCATTATGGAAATAGGATTACGCGGCCGCGGATAGGCATAGCTTTTCAATACGTGCGGCGATCACCTTTTTAAGCAGGCTGGATCGATTTCCCCGCTATTGGCAGCGTAAGCAAATCCTGGACATTATCGTGGAGCATCGATCCAAATCCCGTTGAATGCTCGCAATGGATACCGGGCGTAATAACACGTAACCCTCCTCGACAAGCGGAATAAGAGCTTATTCAAGTCGAAGTGCATTTATCTTGGACCGGTGTGGCATACCGTTGTGAAGTTGAGTGCCGAGGAGGAACCAACCACGATCCCGTGATGCCCCGCTTCCGGCTTTGGCCCTTGATGGAATACGTGCGTCGACTGCGTTCCGGCAGCGACCTCGAAATTTTCGAGGTTTTTACGTAAGAACGACGCTCTCGTTTCACGTCGACGGCAAACTTTCCAGCTCTCGGGCTCGATTAGTGTCACCGTCGAAAATCGAATTCGCCGGGCGAAACGTCGTCGTTCGCGTGACACGCTGCTGGCGTCCGATTATTCCGCTTTGCCTTGAAATTTGTCAAAATGAGAGGAGGAGGGGGGGGGGGGGTAGAAAGGGAGGAAGTTAAAGACGAACGACACCGGATGAATGTTAGTAATTTAGAAATGATCGGATCAGTTGTCGTTATTGATTGTCGTTTGGAAATTGTTACTTTTTATAATTGGGTGCATCAACATTATCTGAAGCGGATGCCGAGAGAGAGAGAAATGTTCGATGCACTTCCAGACGGTTCCTATTCGGACCTTAAGCTTCTTTATTTGTTTCAATCGTTTGAGACGAAACGGAGGGATATTGTATCGGAAACAAGTGAAGCCGTTCAATAAATATTTTTCTTCTCCCGGTTGATCAGTTCTTTATGCGAATCGTTCGGAACGATGCTGGTATCAATTAAATGGAAAACGAATTGGAAGAAGGACAAATCATTTAGCCTTTTCGCTTTCGTAGGAGATGCTGAAGAAAATCGAATGAAAATATATGCTTTACTTCTATCCTCGCAGAACAATTTCGCGTTTCCTTCAAGCGTGACTGGAAGTACGGGAACGAGTTCCCGAGATGGGAGACCCATATTTTATAGATACATATTAGGGACAAAACTGTACTGAAAATACAAAAAATTCGTACCTTGCTAGAAGCTCGACGCGAGAGCGGAAAAAGAAAATCGAAAGGGATGTTTGCGTATTGTTGAAATGTTTTATTTGGATTCCAGAAATTTGATCTATACCGAAGAGGAAACAGAAATCGCAGATTTACGCTAGACTTTTCGCTGGTGTTGGAAGTCAACACGTGGTGATTTGTTATCGTAACGTCACTATGATGTTTGCGTAACAAATCCTTAACCAGGTCTAAGCTTCGTACGTTCCCCTTAACACTAGCAGGAGCGCTCGACCCCGAGATTCCACCCCTTGCAAAAACACTACCCTACCTTGGTTAGAAATCAGATGATGTTCTTCTTCACCAATAAACAGGTTGCGCGATCTACAACAATCTACAGTCGTGTGTAACCACTTGTCGGAATATTGAATGCTATATTCGCGAAAGAAATCGAACGGCACGTTCTGCTGATCGACAACAGTGACGAAAGTTTTGTTTCGTTACGTTGTTTCCGATGAAATTTCAGACTTTATTTAAATTCGATGTAAACGAGAAGAATGAACCAGGTGCTGCGATCTCTAATGATTGATACGCTACTCTCCGCGATCTAAGATAGATCTTAATATTTTTTAAATACGTTTCGTCATGCGCTGACGGTTCATTGATTTATTTATTCATATTTATTAATTGTCAGTGTCTCTTTAAGTGCATGTTTCATAAAAATCTCACTCCCAGAGTAGCGCTCATACCGTAAAACAAACCCTGGCAATTTTGCGTAACCAGGAATTTTATTACCGGGTTCGGGTTACGTTTTGACGGGAGTGCTCGTTTCATTGCGTTACCATTTAAATGGATATTCGACCGGAATCTTAAATGGAACTCAGTGCTTGTCGAAGTTTAAAGCAATTACACGCTGAAAAAGCAAAAATGGACCGTTCGTAAGCGATCTTTGTTTTTCAGTTACCGCTGCTGCCTAAGTAGAAGTTGAAAGAAAATTGTGCCACGACCTCGTCGCGACGAACTGGCATCTTCCGTCTCAGTCTGTAGCCCATATTTTAAACAGCAATAAATCAGCTTAGACACCGGAAATTGACGCGCGACCCGGATCTTCCGCGGCTATCAGTTCTAGTAATAGCAGCGGTAGAAGGGTTCCTGAGCGGTGGCCAGAGGAGCAGCGGAGTAAAAAGGGTCGACTCTGGAAGTGGACGAAAATGGGACGAAGAGCGAGAAGGAGACGAAGGTTAAGGGTGAAGCGACCTTCGCCAACAGACGTCATAACTCATCCAGCTAGAGGCAGAGAGCATCGATCCCTTCTGCTCTGCGAATACTTTACAGTGTAGACTGTATCCTCGCATTCATCTATCTCTGAATGCATCCACCACGATGACCGAGTTTTGTTTAACCCCTTCGCGTTTCGAAAGATTTCGTCGAATACGAGATATTCCGTCACCTGGCCCCAATGGCTCGACGCTATAGACGAGTATATTTTACAACCAATTCTATTCTTATGAGTAAAAGGGAGAGATAAATGTAATTTTTTTTAATTTGCTGAAATTAATTGTGTTTCCTTTTTGATACATGATGTAACTCGATACACTGTGCTATGTATAAAGCAACATTACACTTTTGACAACAATATCGTGTTTCCCCACGTTTTCCGTTTTCTTTGCGTACGACGCAACGTTTCGCTGGGTATGGAGACGCAAAAGATGAAATGCCCAACGCGTTGCTTTACGCACAACCCAATGTATCGAGTTGTATTGTGTAGAAAGAAATACAATTAATTTCGGTAAATTAATAAAAATCGCATTTATTTCTACCTTTCAGTCATAAGAATAGAAGTTTTATCGGTCATAAGAATAGTTGTTAAATATATTCGTCGACAGTGTGAAATCATTGCTGCTAGGTCACGGGATATCTCGCCAAAAGCGTTAATCGGCCAGTATGTAGTCGCGAGATATCTCGTCCATGGGTACGAAGGGGTCAAGGGGTTAATAATAATAATCCTTGCGAATATCCTCTCTACCTGGAGTACATAGTCAAACATGATAGATGCATGTTACTCATCGCTGTTAAATAGAACCGCGTGCAGTCGTTCGTTGCCACGATATGTTTGTCCAGAGAAGTGTTTGAACTGGAGAGCTAGAGGAGCTCGTCGAATATTCCGTACGTCGTTGAGAATTTCGTTCGAGTAAGTTCGTTTCAGTCATTTCTTCCTTATTTATAGTCCTCCAGCAAATGCTGAAAGTTGGAACTTCTTTTTTAATACAACAGTTAATTTAGAAACCTAATTTCAACGTTAGTGTATCACGTGATCACGTGATCACGTTGAAACAGGTGCACACCCAGCGCCAGTGAGTTCACTTCAGCAGGTAGATTGCAGTTTAATATCGTCTGGCTGTAGCTACTAATTATGTGCTAATTTGGAGTTAGCTAATAACGCAGCACTAGACAACAGCGGCCGGACTAACGTCAGCTGCCTTCATTTGTATAATGCTGCAGGATGGAAACGAAAAGCCTTTTCTCGTAATGCGATCTTGCTCGAGTAATATTTATATATCCAATGTCTACTTTCTTTGATTATTCAAATGTGTCCAATAATTGCTTTCGGAGAACGCGGTATATATTTGTTTTACATTTATAACTAGTACTTCTATCCCTGTTACAGTTTCAAATGTCAATCATTGGGCAAGGAATTGTTAGAAATTTCGATGAGCTTGCGTTAAAATTCACTTGAATTATTTCTATCATTTCTGTTAAATTCTTGCCACTCGCTGCTTGTACCATACAGCCGTCGAAATGCAGCAAAATGTCGATGATAGTCAATTCGGCGCGGTAAATACGTATTAAAGGAGCATTGTAGTACACGCGTTATCGTAATGTCATAGTTACCAGTGTTACGGCAGACATGTGCCGCGTGAACAAGTCCATCTACCTGTAGAACGCGGTGTCTGCAGCTCGTTGCTGCTTGAAAAGCTGTTTCGCAACAACACTACGTCGTCGGTCGTCATAACGAGACCCGTAATGCGAAATATATTGCGCGAACAGCTTTAAAAATTAGCCCTCGTCGTTCAAACGTTTAGCGCCCGCTGTGTTTCATTGTTCACGTGTATTTCTTTCGGCTGGATTCGGTGTACATGTCTGCCGTAATTGAATTTTTACTGAGCGATAGTTATCTTCTGTCATCGATACGTCTGAAATCACAATTTCGTACTGTTCTCGTCAGTCATAGATCGGGCCGCACATTAGCCACATCGGTGGACTCCGCCGTTGGAATTTTTTCAAATTTTATCGTCAAAGCGTTTGATTGACTTTCAACCTTTTATATTTCAAATAAATTTCCGTGCTCTTGCTCTGCGGAGTATTATTATTATTGCTTTTAAGATAATGTCTAAAATAATCGCGCATTTAGGTTTGTGAGCTGTTGCCTGACACCCTGTCAGCAACGAGCATATTCGATCAACAGCTATCGGCATTTCGGGAAATAAAACGCGTTGCACCAGCGCGGGCACGGTGCGTCAATTAAAGTGTCTCATTACTGGCCTCGCCTCACTCAGGAACGGGAACAAAATCACCATTCTCGGTCTCCGTACGTTGCCCCATGAATTAAACCACCGATTTATGAATGTCGCCTCGGCATTTTGAAACGTAACAACGCACGGACCGTGGGTGAACGTCGAAATGGGGAGGAGTTCAGGTAGTTGGAAGTTTTTAATTAACACACGCAAAACCACCTACAAAAGAAAAGCCTCGAGCTAGCCTTTCGGCTCTTGCTATAAGTGAATTATAAACGCGAGAGCACCGGGGGAAACTTGGATATTTCTAATTTTCCCGGTAAAACCGGTAGACGAATGAAGAAATTACTACGTTCCGCGCCTCGGGCAAATTTTTGTCCCGATTGAGTTGAAAAATAAATGAACGGAAATGTACGAATTGCGTACAGCGTGT
This sequence comes from Nomada fucata, assembly GCA_948146005.1. NCBI lineage: Eukaryota > Metazoa > Arthropoda > Insecta > Hymenoptera > Apidae > Nomada > Nomada fucata. Next base: position 16,915,896 of record OX411275.1, read on the forward strand.
TGCCAGCCTTCGCAATAATTCGCCTTCGATAGGATAACATAAAATCTTTTAGCAAAGTACAGTTCTCTGTGAATATTTTCTGCGTCGAGCTTCATTTTAAAATTGAAACGTATTTTACCGCTTAATACAATTTACGTGAGCGTTAGCGAGAACGTGTTCACTGTCGAACTGAATGAACACCGTTAAAGATTTCACGGTAAATATATTTATATATCGCAAATCAGACAAGTAAACAGCGATTTTATTTTAGAAGCGAAGCAACCGATACAATTCGCCAACTCTTTTAATCGGCTAAAAAGTTCTGTTTCACGAGCACCCATTCAAGGAATGAATAAGGTTTGCGGTGAAAATATTCGTCCATCAGACGAACGGAGGAGTGGCAGCGTCCTCGATACAGAGAATCGACGGTATTATGACACGAGTACCTACGGCATAACAGATCGAGCATGGGATTCCATGAAGCGGCCCTCGTTATAGGTTCCCTTGCTCGCCATCGATCTCTCCTTTCAGAGTTCCCAATTATTTTCGCCGATCGTAAAACTCCAGCAGGCTTGATTTTACGAGGCGCGGCGTCGTCAATTTTACTAGTATCCGATAGAACATTCGCTAACCATTGCGTGTCCACGATTTCGCGGCACAAATGCAAACTTTCGCCCTTGTCACACTCAGCTGCGCTCGTGGAACCCGCAATTCAAAGTCCTTGTTTTGCGGCCCGTGGAAACGTGGTAAACCGGAAGAATTGGATCCCGTGTATTTCCGACCGAATCGCAATAGCTTTCCACTTTTATTAATCGCGTTTGCCCAGCCGTTCTCGCGATTTTTTCATTTATCTCGTGACGAAAGTTAAAAACAAGGTGCACGTGAACGCGGTGCCATTTTCCCCTATTTCGAGCTCAATTGTGAACGCTGATTTGCGGAGTGCGCCGAACGATTTAGTTCCACTCGTCGTAACGGAATTTAGAAATAAATTCGATTATTAGATGCAGAAATTAATTTTCGTCACGCTGATCGCGTGGAATTCGAAATTGTGCGCGCGGTATCCTGGCTGCGTTATAAATCTCTTGAAATGCGCATTGCACAAGGCACTTCGAAATTAAGTTGTCAGGTTCATTGGTCCCGTAAAGGGAGTTGGCAAACACGAGAGATTTCTCTCCCGCGTGTCCCGAAATTCTACCATTCTACTGCCAGTTCACAAATATTTGCACTTGAATGGAAAAAAGCAGAAACTCAATTTAATGAATCGTTACAAATAGGAGTTTACATAACGAAACACGTTCCCTGACGCAAAGTTCGACCGGGTCCGCCCCTTTTATTCGTTGTTTTTTATTATACTGTAGAAGTTCTTTTCACCAGAGATCTAACATCACGATTCTCCGCCGACCCAGAACTTGCCCAACCGGATTTTTAACCGCCCCTCGAAACATTCCGAAAATATAATTAATACCGTCGTTGACAATCGCGCCAGTCCTCCGGTGCATTTTGTGTTTCGATTCGAACGAGCGCCGCGAATATATCTTCCGATGCGCGTCGCGGGTAATAAAATTGCATTCCGTTCGAGGTGGATAACGCGAGCAGTCGAACATGTTTCTCAGCTTCGTCGGTCTGTGTCCGCATTACGGTTTCCGGAATAGCAACGCGGCTGGCGCAAACATCAAATCGGGTTTACAGTGCCGGTGCCCGTACGATGCATTAGAGAACGCCGGATTGAAAAGCTATCTTGGGCATTTTCTCACGGCGCATCCTTGTCTCAGGTGCCTGCAGCTACGTCTGGCGAACGCAAATCGAAGAACACCGGGAGCGATGATAATTTCGTCTGAACGAGAAAATGTTCGCAAGCCAGCAGCATGGAAGCTCCAGGTTCTTGTTCAGCTTTGTATCGAACCGGAAACTATTCGTTGCCAGTTGCAAAATTCCTGCACCGTTTCGACGCAACCTGTTCTCCAGTGACCAATTGCACTATTCAATCGAGATGCTCATCTATTTTGTGTTCACAGTACAGTTTGAATCCACTGTGTCGCGAGGCATTGAAGGTTATTCTTTTGGCGCCGGGAAAGTGTAAACCAACCGTTATTTATCGGCAAATTGACGGGAAGGTGGTTTCAAAATGAAACAAAGTGGTAAACCCCTGCGGCCAAAAACATTTTATTGTACTGCGCAATGAAAAGAAGATAAAGGTATATACGTGCAAACATCGCGTGCATTATATTCAAAAAATCAACCCCTGTAAAATAGCTTTCAGCCTCTCCATTATCCCGAGGCGCAATACCCAATACTCCTCGTACACCCTCTAATGTAACGCTAATCTTACACCCGTACCATTATCTCCGAACGTCTACCAACGACGCGCCCTCCATTCGTCACAAAACTTAAAAAGCACTGAAAATTTCTCTCGCTTAATTAAACGTCACGGGGAACGACCGCATCGATCAACTATCAGCCCGTCTTATCAGCACGGGCGCGACAAAAGGATTTGCGGGGGATGGGGCCGAGACAAGTGGCACCGGTGAGTAACGCCGAGGGTGGCGGAAGGTTGATGTTATCGAAAGGTATCGATGCAGAGTGCGGCAAAACCACGGCGCGTCGAGTCGAGTCGTTTCGGACCCTCGGGGCTTCCCTCTGTGTTTGCTGTGTAGGAGAACGTGGCAGCCGCCAAGCCAGCGGTTCCCCGTTTCTCCTCGTGAACGAGTTGTTTAAGAACCGCTCTCTCACTTCCTTCCTCCCGTATGAATGAACTGCACTCTTGCATAGCGATGGGAACAAGATGCTCCGAGTCTATGGTCAAAACTTTCCCCGTAACCATTCGCGAAAATGTTCCAAGTTGGTTGAATTCGCGAAACGAAGGGCGGAGCGTGTCGCGAAAATGACGACAATCGCGCGACACGCGTTTTTCCGCGCCGCTGTTACGCGAAATTGCACGAGTTTCGAATTATTTGCGAACAGCAGTTCCCTGGTCGCGTTAGTTGCATCGTCGGCCGGATGATGGTCCGTGAACTTATGGTTGTGTAGTTTCTGCGCTCCGCGAGCAAGCGTAGCTTAGTGTATTGCGTTTTACGGAGACCCGCCTGCCAGCTTTTTATTACAAATCCTAACGCAGTGTCCTAACTGCTTCGCGCTCTAATGGATTCGGTAATTTCGATAAGACTGATTGGGAGGGTAAACCAGTGCAACGCTTTTATCGTTTCGATTAATCGCGCGGGTAACGTCGGATAGAACGAATTAATATACCCACATGATTTCACCACCCTTCCTCCCATCTAACGATCATATGAGCGTACGAGCAATAAACAACAGCAAACGATTGCCAAACATTCGACCGGCGCGTCGGGCATTTCGAATCGGTCGATTCGATCGCGAGAACCATGCACGCTGCGGGTAAAGCAAAGCTGCAGACGTTCGAGTGGTTAATTTGATCCGTGTTTGCGTGCGGCGCATCGAAGACCCATCGCTGCTGGCGTGTGTACGAATGCGCAATCTTGTTTACGCGGCGACGGGTGCAGGTGAGCACGTGTGCACACGTCGACCTGTATGTTTTCCCTTATTGTGGCCTCGCCAGGTCGGTGGGGTCGCGGCAGAATGGAAATCCGCGAGCCCACCGTCGAACCCCATCAGACGTCTGCGTGGCTGGGGTGTCTGAAGCAGCCCTCCACCGTCCCCCCTCACCTCTTTCACTCTCGAGCGACTGCCTGCCACCTTCTCGTGTCACACCTCATTATGCCGCTGCTTCGTTAGTGCTGGCCGACGACGGGATCATCGTGGAACAAAGATCGCACGATCGACGCCGAGTAATTTGCCGGCGGAGCTCGAAAGATTCGGCGGTTCGTTGAACAAAGCTACGCTCGTCACGTTCGCGCGTCGTTTCCGGCGGCGCGGCGGCTGCGGCGGACAGAACGGGGAGGAAAAAACCGCGTTGCCACGCGATTCCACTGGCACGACCGAATCGGGAAATAACAATCGTGTCTCGTGTTCGAGGGCCGCTGGTCTAGACGACGGAAGAGAATTATCGGCGGACTGGAAATTCAAGAGCGACTCGGAGTTTCGTTGAGCTCCCTTTAACTTGAGGCAACGTGTTCGACGTGTTTGATACATTATTGGCTTTGTTAGCCAGTCAGCTGTGGCGGCATCTTTTCAGAGCGCGCACGTATGTGTGTCGCGAGAATCAAGCGACGACGGGTATAGCCGTATAGTCGGGTATAGTCGAACTCTATGTAAGCGCCGTTGTTAAAATATTGGATCAAACAGACGGCTTTATTTTATTAAATGAACAACTTTGTTACTGATGTTCACTCATTCGCTTAACATGAGCGTATACTACATACGTAATTAACGAAGCACTCAGGAAAAATCAGATATCCATAAAAATTGAAAATTCAAATTGCTGCTGTCGAGTGGTATTCGCCAAAGCAAGGAACGACTCATGGTGGCATTTTGCACGTCGAACACGTGTTTGTTAGGAAGGAAGCAATAGTGCTTGCATGTTCGCGAAAATTGTATCCCTGTATATGCGTCTTTTGGGAGAAATAGAAAGAATAAAAGCAGTATGATATAATCCAAGGTTCGGTAAAATTGATGTAACATTTCAACTGATGAAGGGGATTAATAAAGAGGGAAGGACATATTGGGATCCCTTAACAGTATTATGTGTAACACAATTGTATATAAAAATTTGTGTGAACATCATGCATAGTTAAATGGAATATGGACGAGAGTATGGGTTTCAATGTCTTGCCTCAAAATTGGTCAACGAAGTTATAGTAGAATACAAAATGTAATACTTTTGCAACAAATATAGTGATGTTAATATTTTTGTCCCCTGAAATAGTTATATCTCACGATGCAACGTTCAACTCTGATTTGCGTAAACAGCGAATACACGCACGCACATGCAATCATTGCGAAAGTAAAGCCACAGTGAGATAAGCCAGCGGTCTGTACTCATAAACCAGAAACTTGCGCAATCACAAGTTGGCAAAAGTCTACCGGGAACGGGCGCGGCTGGAACTCATAAAACTACCGTAATGGTAAAACACGAAAGGGCGGAGGCGGGGTCGAAAAGCGGTGGGTGGCCAGCGTACGCCGCGAGGATCAAATTGTGACTTACTTCACTTGTTGAAATCGTTAGCCGACCCCTACACCGGTTGTCGCGTCCGACTTAGATAATATAACCTGCGTAGAAATAACAATTACAATGCCAGTTTACGAATATTCAGAATAAAATTTCGTAAATTCATTCGTGCTACGTGCATGAATTTTAACGGCCGATTGACAGCGGGCGAAATTGCGAAATGTAAAATTGTGCAGCGGGTTAACCGAGGAAAACGAACGGAATATTTGGAAAAAGCCAAATCGTTTCACTTCAATGGTCGATCTTTGGAAGTTCGAGTCGTTTATATCGAAGCGAAAGATTCTTAAAGCACGATTTCCTTTTATCGGAAGTCGATATTCCGTTCCGGCCAAGTAAAAGCTTCTGCGGCCGATCTCGCCGATCTACTTTCTTCGCCAAATCTGGACGAAGGCTAAAAGGACATGGCTTCTGAACAACCTTCTGGCCAATGTCCGTTACCTTTGGTCATTGTTGCTAATGTCCCGTGTCCTCGTGGTTTTTCTTCAGTTACTTTTATCGATGTATCGCCTGTGCACCGTCCGTATGTTGGCCACGTATGAGACCTGGCTTGCAAAATGTACAGAGAATAGTAATTTTTTTTATCTAAACGATTGACGGTATGTACCTACGGGAAATTAGAAAAGTCTAATACGAGGGGAGGCAGACACTTTTGCACAAATACAGTTATGGTTGCTTTTATGTTATTTTGGCAACCGTTCCTAGTTTCTGTCTCTTAGCTGCAATCTTCATTTTATTAATAAATATAGTTCCTACAAGAATAGTAAACCTATATAGTAAACGAATACTTTCGTATTATTTTGCCCAAAACTTTTATATTATATGTTAAAAATATAACTTGTGCATTTATATTTGTGGGTATGGTAATTATTTTTCATTAAAATTATGATTTTCGGAGAAGCCGGTTAATCATACAAGGATCAGTCTATTAATTCTCCACTATGGCGGTGCCGTAATTATTTTAATACGATATTAATAATAACAAAATATTCTCTGCGCGTGTGGTAAAATTGTGTCGCCTGCATCATTCTGTGCGTAAAATATACAATTACATTTAACGTCGTTTGCACTAGCTTTCATTTCCATCTGCTGCTGGAATATTGAAAGGGCAGTGCCTTTTTTTTTATCGTGCCAGTAACTTGACAATTTATCAGGGTACATTCACTTTCATAGAAGTAAATAAACTCGTTTTGAAAATTCTCGGTTAGCAGGTGTGTGGAGGAGCGCATGTCAGGTGTACAGTAAAATCCGCTATAAACGTTTGAAGTTTATAGTCGAAATTCGTTCGTGTTGAAACGCTGAACAAGAAATATTCTCTTGAATCTGAAAAGCCGAGTAACTACCGGTTAAAAATACAGCAAAAGCATTTCGTTTCTTATGAAAGCAGCGTATGAATGGATCACGTTTATGAAGGACTGAATCAGTTTTTATGCGCGAGTGTACATTTAACGAATCCATACGAGAATTTATGAGACCTTTTTAACAACTTACTACATCATCTATTGGTATGACGAGCCAGAGATTTACATAGCGCGTGCAATTTTTCTTTGACAAAGCGGGCGACATTTTATGGCCGCGAAAGATTAAAAGACGATATTATTCTTTTCGCGCGGCTGCTCGGTTATTTGAGCTGCTCAAAGGGATCGTTCTACTGTATCCACAGCATGAATACGCCGACATTCATTTTTTTCACCACGGAAAAGGTCATATCTCTCAGACAAGCTTTGTTTCCCTTCTCAGAGAGTAACCATTTACTTACTGCACTTGGGTAAAAATGAGTCGGGAACTTTGCAAACTTACGTCGACTTCCCTTTTTTCCCTACTTTCTTTTCTGACGAAGTATATCGATTTAGTTAACGTCCTTACCAATTTTCCGATCGGCGGCGCGCTCGGAGGTTAATACGTAAGGTGTAACGGAATTTAAAAACTTCATCGCAAGTTTCGCCACGCTCGGGCCATTTATCGGCCAGTTGACCCCAGGAATCTTACATTAAATTGTTCACGAACTTGCTCTTTCGTCGCGTTCGCATTGCTTGCTTATTGCACCTGCTTAATACGATGGAAGGGAATTCCAACGAGGATTACGCTTTAAAAGTTTCCATTGCAAGCGTGCCTCCCGTCTATACAGCTCCCCGCGTTGTTTCGGTTAAAATTTCCTCGACAAAGAACCGAGGTAAGAAACTGCACGAACGATGAAAAATTTGCAACCAACCGCCGGTCGAAAACTTAACACGAAGGCGTAAAATGTAATTCCTCCTCGATCCCTCGGAAATGTAACAAAATAGTAAAATGGTAAATGAAGCCCGTTGTTTCAAGCAACAATTTACGAAGGAAAGTGGCAGGGGAAACACGTGGAAACGAATAGGTATCGCAACACACCGACACGGTATGGTGATACGAGGGAATCAAATCAGAAGGAACGCGATTACTTCCGACGACAGAGACGAGAAAGGAACGAGTGGCCCGTTGAAAATAATAGACTCAAATACGTCTTGCGCCCTGATGCATTGTTACCTCGTCCCTCTGTATACATTCACCCCGGGAGCTGTTTTGTTTCACCTCGTCCCCCCTGAATCACAGTCGCTTTGGCATTTGGCCTGCATACTGGTTGAGAGACAATCTTAGGTTTCTGCACGGGCTGAGAGTTGATTCGATAAGCAGGTGAAACGCCGGTAAAGGGGTTTTTAATGGCCTTAAACTGAGAGTCGGTGGAAAATTAAATGTTTGCCTGTTGCACCCCTGTCAACGCTAAAGACTCGTAGCTCGAAATCAAGGATATTGCGAGTGCTTGTGTCGAATTGGTGCGCACAGGGAATATCGAGGGATTTTATTATGACATCGATTTGTATGGATTATATGGATTCCTAGGTGACGTGTTAAATATACGATAATTTTTTCATCAGAGGGTAAATATTCATTTAAATAACGAGAATGACGTTCCATTTAGTAGTTAAACTACCATCTGTTAAGTATTATTCATCCAGATGTAAAAATAATTCTTCGCCCGTGAACACGTTCTTGTGCTTTTATAAATTTTATTTGCCCGCATTTCTGTTACCACGCCCCGCCATTCCATTATGTATTCCATTCCGAAACGCCGGGCAATTTTACGTGGGTGTACGCTTTTGCACTTGTTATTATTTAATTAATATCGAAGTAGTGCTTCTTGCGGAATTTTCACGAAATACGTTGACCTCCCCATGCTATTTGCAATGCCGACTTTTCTATTCGTTTAAACTTATTTGCATAACACATGACATTACTTCGTTTATCTGCGATGTATTTGCGCTGCAGAAAGCTGTATAATTTATTCATCTCTTCGCGAGGCCGTCTATCTCAAAATCAGCAAATCCCTTCATGTATACATGTGATTACAGAATAGACAAAGCTTCGCGAAATACACATACAACATGTTCACGAAGGGCTTCGTAAGTCCCGGGGCTTATAAGTTTTCTGGCACGGCCTGCTAGCTTTCGTTGAGTTCGTTATATGTTCTCGTCGCGGCGCGAATTGACCGAGCAAATGGGACGGCAAAATGAAAGATTAGCTACGAGGGTGCGACAATATCCCCAAACGGAAGAGAACCCTCGAACGTTTCGAAGATCCTCGTCTTGATAACCTCAGCACCGATCCACGGGGTCTTTAGATGTGCTCCAGAATTATTTAGCGACGCGTAAGCCACAGGCTTGCTTCGAAGCAAGGTTAATGGCTTCGATTCCCTGTAGTACGTTTGCCCGGCTCCCGAACATGACGTTACTTCACTGGATCCCAGTTTCGAGTTGCGTAAATAATACATAATGTGGTACATGCTCAGTTAAGCTGCTTGCGACTTTACCCCCCGTACCGAAATTTACGTGCGGCTTCGGCACCAAAATCCACGCGTTATTAAAATCTCAACGGATATTACAGTTTTCGTGCGCTTCTCAATATCGATCGTAATTGGTTCGCGAACTTAACATTAGAAAGCCAATGGGTTCCAGTCACGTATCCCAATCTACTTACTGTGTTAAATTGAAGATTAAGAAACGTAGAATAACCAAGACTGTCGTTTAAACAATTCGTTCGTTCGTGGCCGAGCCATTATCGAAGTAACAAGCGGTTTCGTGGTGTGCGAGCCGATACGTTCAAACTGTTTCCAAACCGTTTGGGAAGAAATTATAATCGCGTCACGCTTGTCCCGCGAGAAATCACGATTTCACGTCGATGCATGAATTTCCGTGTCACGCGAGCGCAAAGCTGGATGAATAACGATGTCCATATTCTATAGTAAATAGTTGTCAATGTTTCTACGTCATGCAATTATGTATCCTCATCGCGATGTTGCGTGATGTCGCGTGGAACGCGATGTCGTGTGATTTCACGCGACGCGATGTCAATGCGTTTCCTACGTTCAAAGTCTCGGAACGGCGAAGCCGCCACAGAAACAGTTCAGACAGCTGATCGTTCTCGCAGAAAGAGTAATTGGCGCACGTTTCGCAGCCGCGATACCGTAGCGATTCGCGTGCGCTTGCCGCGGTACTTCGAACGCGATTCGCAGATGCTACAGAAATTCGGTAATTAGCTTGCTAATTTCGAAATTATTAGACACGGTCTATTTTACGGGGCAGTCGGTTCGGCATGGTATACGCCGCAACGACCGCATATGGTAGTCGCTTGGTCGCTAAACGTCAAATCCGCCTCTAGTTCTGGGCGAATATCACGTTCGTTAAGGGCAACTGGCACAAACGTGCACCGGTGCACGTGTGGTCATGCATACATATGCGATACGGCGAGGAACGGCTACGTTGAATATCAGAGTCGAGCACTGCAGCGGACAAACGGTGAACGGGCTTTCCGACTGGAGGTCGACCAACCGGTCAACACCGAGAAATTCTGGAGTGCACGACAGAGAAAAGGGCAGGGGCACTCCGCGCGACGAGCACCGCGCAGTGGTATTGGAGAAGGTTAAGGAACAGAAGGAGACCTAGGAGGAGAGCAATCCGGAGGCTTGGTCGGCGTTGAACGGCCCCCTGCACTGATAGCGTTTGTGCTCGCGCCGATTGAATCCTGGCCGGACGAACGGCGAGACGTTTCATTTCTGGTTTTCGTTCGATCAATTACTGTACCGTATGGTCCACGAAGGAGCACCGCTCGTGCAAAAAGAGCGAGCGAAGAAGGGAACAGGCAAATAGATTGTACACGGTGGACATCGCACCGTTAACAACGAACACGAGCAGCATATTGTGGTGCCATGCGGTTAAATTGAATTCTCGCATCGCCGCTTTCCGGAAATAATATTATGTTTTATGTGCTCGGCACCCGCGGAACCCTATTGGAATCCCTTAATAGGAATTTTTCACATTTTCTGCCCGTCCTCGGCGAATAAGACCAGCGAGACGTGGCAGCATCCATTGGCACAGATTCCGATGCGCCAGAGGCGAGAAAACAGGAAGGAGAGGCGAAGGAGAGCTGCTTTACCTCATCCTATCCTCTTTCGTTTTATCCTTTTCTACCTCTCGCCAATCTCCATCCCACTCTCTATCTCTCCCTGTCTCTCTCTCTCTCTCTCTCTCTTTGCGAAAGAGGAACGAGGGGACAGATGGGCTATGGGCACGTGGGGGTGGCAGACTACCCCTGTTTGCTTTTGCTCTTCGCTTTTTTCCACGGTGATGGAAGCAAGGAAAATTCCAACGCTGCCAGCATCAGCATTCACCGCCGATATCAGCCTCCACCACCATCGCCACCGCCACCGTCGACGTCGCTACCGTCATCATCATCGCCGCGACTCTCCGCTACCGCAGATAACAAAACAAAAAAGAGAACTCCGGGAAGCTCCGCTTTTCGAGATGGCGTGGCGCAAGCGACGCTCGATAACACTTCGGGGGACGAAGTTAATTCCCGTCGAGCAGCTGCATCCTTGCAGCTTCGTCACCGTGGTCAATGAGGGAATATTCGAATTTAATGACGGGCCCATCTATTCCCCGTTTTTTCGTTATTGTGTGCCCTTTGTCCGTTGACTCGCCTTCTTTCTGCTGGTCTCTTGCTCGCCGTTCTAGCCGGCGAACTAAGCTTTCCGCGCGGTTTACTCGCGTACTGGTGGGCGGCGAGGGAGCGTGCACAGGATTGGAGTCGTTCGTTTTGGAGCACCGTGTATCTGGACGGATAGAATACAGGGAAAGGAACAGGAAACGCTGGCACGGGAAATGTATCGCGCGACCAATTGATAGAAAAAGCTTCGCTGGGAATTGTTAAATATGTAGGTAGAGGATGATATTTAGTCGAGGGCATTAATTTCTTCGGCCAGAACCTGAAACGTTGATAGAGATGAAGAATTTCCTCGACGTGCGCGGAAGTTGCTGCAGTTGCGTACGCAGTTGCAACCAGGCTTTAACCGCGCGCTCAGATGAAGGAGTCAATCATTTCATTTATGAGAGGGGAGAATGTAATGTGCAGTACGCACGCAGACGACAGAAGCAATCTTTGCTACGAAAGCATTACAAGAATTGAGATGCAATCATTATTAGCCCGATATGTTGTTTCACGAAAATAACGTAATTTCTTTTCTACCCCCCTCCAAGTTTTCAAAGAATTCGACGTTGCAGTGTTTAATGAAAAATACGGCAAACGTGCGAAATATAATAGAACCTCGAGATGATATTTAATTCCATACACGCATTCAACCGTTCATCGCGCTTATCCCCCGCAGCTATAATTTAGTCCTTAAATGTGTGATAACGGGGAGACGTTAATTAATTCGTGGAACAATGATACAATCGGTGCGAAAATCGAGATTCTATTGAAAGGGTTGCAGCGTACTGAATCGCGGTGTGATGAAATAATTCATGCCGGAACTCGCGGACGGGAGTGCGAAGCAAAAATTTCAGTTCACTCGCGATCCGTATAAAAGCGTTGATCGGGTTAATGCAATCGTCAGAAGCGTTTGCGGGCTTCGCGAATGAATATTTCAAGCGAGCACGCCGCGCGTGTTGTTTCCAAGCAAGCATCTGTGTACACAACGTTCTCGTAGTTAAATTCGCGAATCGCGCTGCTGCGAACAATGCGCGGCCAACGAAGCTCCTAAACGATCTAACGATCTGCTCGAAACTCGAACGTGAATTTTTCGAGCCCTCAGATGTTTACTTACTGACCGGGTCGTGCTTTACGCGTCGATCGCTTCGATTATCGATTTTCGTTTGTATCTCGCCTATCGGGTGTTTTCATTGATCGAAGAGACGGTTTTGCAATTATTTATGTTCCTAACGCGTAATGGCACGACAAATTGGTAATCGATGTAGCGCAGATCCTGCCTTATTTTATATAAAGCTTTGTTCCCTACAAGAGGTAAAACGAGTGAGCGTGTAGAGTGTGCGTAGAAAATATTCGTACACCAATCGATTTCAAATGGGACCTCATAAAATGATCGTTTATTAATTACTTATTTATAAGCAATAAGTGTATTCATATTTTTGGCAATTTTTAGAATAAGTACAGTGCGGAAAAAATTAGTGCAGTTGAAGAATGTGCAAAGAAGAAATAAACAATTGACAGAAATGTACAAGCAATAAGTATTCGCGCGTTTCCTATATTTTAAAAAATGCACGTAAGGAAGCACGATTTAAATTAATTTGCCAACAAAAATTGCAGGTAAACAGTTAATTAATATTTTGCGAGATAATCCGTTTCTCTTATTTTATAATTATCGCGGTTCCTTTCCGCATTGAATATGTAATGCCAAGTAGCGTTACATTCATTATTCGCTATTAGAATGTAATTGAACAACGACGACGTTACCACCTGCTACGCGAGGTTCAATCTCGAGTTTAATCCAAGCATTCGATATCTACGGTGGTACCCGCTGGGTACACCGTATGTTCGTTATTAAGATAATAACGATGCAGGGACAGTTGGAAAATAATGGCAAAATCACCGTACCATTTTGCACTTCAAGTGCGCGTTCCTTTAAAACGCCAAACTCTTATGCAACTTTGATAATTTTAGATACATGATTCTATAATTACCGAGCCACTCGAATTTCTCCTCCACGTTTCACATGTGTCCGCGTTATTATAACAGTATGCTCCTATCCACTGTTATTCAACGAGAAAGAATATAATACAAAGAAAATTTTCACGGCGAGCACTTCGCACGAACACGCGACCAGTCCGTCACGTTCGGACGTGACAAATTCTTTGGCACACGCCACTCGAATGGCCCAGTAACTGTCCACCATGAAATTCGTCTCGAGTTTACTGGCGAATCCTGTTTCAGCTTAAACGCATTCGGCCACGACGCGACAGTTATAGATGCGGCAAGAATTTTGCGTCTCGAATGAGATTCAAATGTATTCTAAAGAGATGTTCCTACGGCGCGGAACAGCTCGCTACTTTACGAGTTCATCCGTTCCGAGCGCCGTTTAACGTATTTCGTTTCCTGGCGGCGGAATAACGGCGAACAGGAAGATACGCGTCGGAATTACACCTTGATGTTTTCATGAAACTTTATTGTTCGCCTCCGTGGGCGTCGGCCGCGTGAAACGGTCGACGTTAATCAGAGGACTATGCCCCTTTAAATATTATATTGCCCCTGCGCTACGCAAAACGCGAAAGTTTTATTCGCGGGGCGATCACTGTTACCGTTGACTGATGGATACGATTACGCGCCGCGAAATTTTTGTTCGTATGCCAGTCTTGCTTTATTGCGAACGAGAAAAAATGACGGACGTCGCGATTCCGTGATTTGCTCGTCACGAATCGAACGATCGCACTTTGTCAGAATTCTTCGCGCGATGTCGCGTGCGAGGGACGGGTGTTAGAGGCAGAGAAAACTGGAGAGTACGTTTTATAAATGTAGTTGCAGAAATGTTATTGCTGAAATGCATAGAATGGAATGCGTTCTCGAATTGAAAATAGATCGTGGCTTGTAATAGGAGGGAACAGTTTCACGTTCATCTTGCGTTCATATTTGTTTCCCGTATTTACGTAAATATTTCTAGAATTATCCGACGATAAAAACGAAGTGGAACACGATTTGAATCTTTCGGGAAATACTGGTCACCATAGTACTCACGAAACTGTTCTTTTAATAATTAACATTCTACTTATTTGCAGTTTCAATCTTGTACGCTTTTAAACGACAATAACTTCTTCACCATTTACCAATTCAGCTGCGAATATTCGCATAAGTATTCGGAATATACATTTACTTTCTCGTAATGAATAACTTCGAACATGCAAAACAGATTCTCAACGAATACGGGAACGTCGATTTCAGAATTCATTTATCCACGCGTGGAGCTACTGGAAAACAGTTTATTGTCCGTACTCGAGGTGGAGGTGCATCGATCGTAGGTGCTTTAATACCTGCATAAATGGAACGGCGTTAAATCAGAAAGGTGCACCGATCGGGTTCGCCCGATCGGACCTCATAAACGTTCGACTACCGAGCACCTGAGCCAGAGGGTGGGAAGACAGGGCAACGGGTTGAAAGTAAGAGCTTATGATTGCGTGCCAAGGATTCGTAAAGCACGTTCGTTGCCGCGAGACTTATCCAACTATCGGCTTTCCTTCCAAAGATTAACACTGCCTTTCATTGGCCCAGATAAAGAAATATCGATTTGGTTCGTCGATAGACTGATGGCCGGTTCCTTCGATGGCTAGTCGTTTATTTGCGAACGACATATGGAAATTACGAGAACGAAGCAATTTCAACAAATCTGTCTTCTTCCTTTTTCCCCCTTTTTCCCCTGTTTACTCTCCACCCCCATTTATTTCGTCGTTCCCGTTCTACGCTTCGCTTTAATTTTTCGTTACTCACGCAGAAATCGTGGCGGAAATAAATTATTTCATGCATCTAGCCTCGTTCAAGAAATATCGTGAGAATGTAGCGTGTGTGTACAGCTGGTCGTAATTCCATAGATGGACTTAATCTCATCTAATGACGGGATGGGGATAGCGAACGGGGTGCTTTGGCGATTGAGATTCTTCCCCCCCCCCCCTCCGACTCGCTGTTTCAGATCGATCTTAATCGATCGGCGAAATTAAAGTGCTAAATTATGGAAGGAAATTATCGAGGGAAAATCGAATGGCTAATAGTTTAGTTGATTTGCTCGTCGCCGATGATTCGCGCGAACAGTATTTGTTCTGGTGGCGACTGCAACGGAAGCTTTTTGTCAATTGTTCAACACTGAACAAGTACGATTGCTCGTTGTCCGTTGCGCTCGAGTGCAGAAGCGTTTAAATGGTAAAAGTTGGCTTATCATGATTTCGTTTCATCGTGCTTTATCGTCCCCTCTGTCGTCGATTTTCGAACTTGCTGCTTCTTCGTTTTACATTTTCGCCGCTCTCTTTGTCGTCGCTTAAAAGACTTTGCGACTGCTCGACAAACTCTATTTGTCCTTCGATCAACGAGACATTTGAGCGTCCGTTGTAGTTTCCAATTTGTTAGATTCTTACGACACGATAGGTAACGTTCTTTCAAAGGCGACGGCTGATTATGAATTCGCGTTATTTAATTGCTTAACGAGTAAACCGATATAATAACGAAACCGCCGTCTGGATCACGACAAACATGCTATGTTCCCCCATCAGTTCGCAGCCATTCGTGCTACGGCAAAGAGAAACCGTTGACGTAATTAAACGTAAACAGTAACAGACGAGACCAAATGGAACGTCGTAATTCATAAATTGAACACCACAGAACGGGTCGTAACGTATTCGCGTTACATTTCCGCGGATATTCGCAGAAGTTCAAGAAGAATCGGCCCGGCAATCGAGGCGCATTGATTAGAGAGAAGACACGCGAAGAAAAATTGTAAACGCAGTGAAAACGTTGCGCCGCTGCGTTTCTCGTCTCCGGTGATAAAACGGAGTTGTCGCGTTGCGTCAACGACACCGGTATTGCAAACATTTACGCGCAGTCTGCTAGTTTTCCCCGATTTTCATCTCTTTTCTCCGTCGTTCTCGCCATCCTCCACCCCAGCGACTACGTCATACATATTTCCTGCATTTGACTCGGCCTGTTGTAAGCGGCCGGACGAGAAATTCTCATTTACAATGCTACGTACGCGTTGTCGTGATAGGAGACCACGGTACTTGGTATCATTCACGCTCCTTCGTTGTACATAACAAAGCCGAATATTGATTAAACCGTACCGCATACTGACTGCGTGCAGGTAATTAGTAGATGCACGGAGTTTTAATGGCCCTTTAATAACACGCAACATCAAATTAGAAGGGTGGGGTCGTAGACCCTTGCCGTTCTCCTGCTGGTTTTCCACCTTTTCCCTCGCTTATATTCTACTGGGCGCCGTCATCGCACGCGGGCCAGTTATTAACGTGGCCCTGTGTAATAATTCCAGCATGGACAGTCATTCTTCAAAGTTATTTCGTAATAGAGCCGCAACGGGAATCGCTTATTAACCCGCATGCGTCCTTCCCTTTGACTACGCACTCGTGGTGTTCGTGTCGAAGATGGCCCGATTGTATAGGACACATTATTGGCATTTCTAAATACCACACAGCTGATAGAAAGTCGATACATCTGGTGAAACCCGATTTGAAACTGATTATAGTAAATTGTTTACTATTTTTATGAAAGTTCTCGAGGTCGCCTTCAGTTTGTTTTTATGCAGAAATTGTATTGCATAAAAAATGTTCAATCGGCCCATCAACAGTAGAATATTCTCAGTTAACCGCGATTCGTGGTTAATATCATGCAACCATATTAATTGCAAATTACAGTTATGGCAATTTATGCAGTAAACGAATTGTACAGGTGAACCCGTTATTTAATTCCCCGAGCTTCCGAAAATCTGAATCAGGTGCGGGGCATTCGGACTTCATAATATTTTTCGGCGCACGTTGTAAAATAGCCCGCTGTTGCAAAAGAAACGAATCTACCGGTGCACTCTTTCCGCGCCCCTCGGACAAACTGAGGAAAACAGAATCAAACAGTTACTTAATTGCATGAATTTCGAATAAAGTGGCTGGCTGGAACGTTTGTTCGCAGTGTTTGTTCAGCAAGGTACGCTCTTTGTGCCACTATAACTTGGCGTTGCGTTCACGATGCAATTATACACTGTGCGTACCGTGTCATGAAAGAAATACATTAATACAACGATGTAGCTCGTAAATTATTAAGCGTACAAACGTCCAACGAAATTACGGCAGGACGACCCACGACGCTGAACACCGCGCCGCTGTGAAAATTTAATAACGCAACGTTCGTCGTATCTGATTGCAACCCAATTAATTACGCACGGATATTTATTAATCGATCGTTTCGGAGTTGCGAAGCCGAGCGGGCTTATTGCGTTTGCTTAGCAAACATGGAAAATTGCAAAATGGCCCTGGGTCCGAGAATTTTTCTTGCTAAATTTTATTATACATAAAATGCACATAGTAAAACTCATCACATGCCTTCAATAATTGAACGTTTAATAGCACGATACAAATGAAGCTTGAAAAAATTCTTCAGTATAGATGTACAGACGTCGGATGTGTGTCGGTTTCAGCTCATACAGGAGAAAAGTTATTATTCCGCTGATATTAGCTCGCTCTTCATAAAGTAATACCTTGTATGTATCTACGTAAAGCTTCTTCGCGTGGATTAAATAAAGGTGACTTTACGATATTTATCGTTTATGTATTTATAACAAAATTTTCGCGAAGATCCCGTAAAGGAATAATTAATTAACTAATTATTTCGAAATGTTTGTCAGCTTATCGTAGTTAAGACTTATGTCACAGTCGTGAGAATTTGTTAAATTATGCCACAGGGATATATCGGAGAACAATATACAGAATCTACGGAGCAGAAATATTTCAGTTTATTATTTTGTGCGTGAAAAATTCGTGATCGGTTCCGTATTTTCGTATTTCGCGTAACAAGTGTACATACGCAGCCCACTCCCCAGATTTTATTCCGTCCCTTTCACCTATTCCGCCGACTCGTTATACGTCTCTGTATCCGTTCTCGATCCGCGAATAAAATTGGACAGGTTCCCTCTTTCAAGCAACATTGAACGCCGCACTTTGCAGGTATGTTTAAGGTGCATCGTTCCCGCTGTTCGCAAAAAACGGTATCCGATAATTTCAAATTTGTGTAGCACGAATAGGAACGGCCGAATTGGAATAGGGTCGGATATTGAAAGATGCGCCGAATTTCCATGGCTTACACGATTTCATCTCGATGCGCTATCCGTACCTGTCTATAACCGGCCGCCGTTTTACTCGGCAAAAGCCGTCCGGACATTTTTCGATTTCTACGTAGCCGATAAATCCGATACACCCGTCTATCTCGTTCCCACCGCACCGCTTCTCCTTTTCCTCCGTATTCCGGCTACGGGGAAATGAATCGATTACATCCGATCTTATCGATTAGCACCGATTTGCTGGCGCTGCAAGTCGAGTATTCGATGAACTGCGGAGTAGGTTTGCTCGCGCGGTTCGGGCAAGAACTCGGGGCGAGTTATGCATCGAGTGACCCGTTAATTGGCAGTGGAGAAACGAATTTGTCTGCTAAGCGTTCTTAGCTCGTAACTCGTGCAAAGTTCACATCGTCTAGCCGCTGCTGGTGGTCTCCGCCGATAATCCAGCCGTCGAGAGCCATTTTAAACCGCATGTAGCTCAATATTATCGCGGAACGATTCGACAACCGTGACGGGGAAAGAACTCGAAATTCGATTACCTGCTCTGTTGTAAAACGAACGGCAATTTGAGGGAAAAGGAAGGAACTGTAATTTGAGGGAAAGGGAAGAACGAAACAGAGACGGGCGGCGTTGCAGTGGAGACAGTAATCTCGTTTCGCGCAGTTCTGTCTCGTGGATTATTTATTAATTGACTCGCGGCTTCCGCGAGCGTACGATATTACTAGTGGGCAAATCGTTGCGGACGAATAATTAAAACGAGAGGTTATTATCTCGCCGATGCAGCTGCGGTTACCGAACCGGCACAGGTTACGAGAAATTCAATCCGGGCCGAGCTCTGTTGTTACCTGGTCGTTTGATCTGCCCGTAGAAAAACACCTGCAATCGGCATCGACACTTTGCCGATCGGTGGTATCGCGATGGTATCCCCCTTTGATAATTTCGTAGAGGTGGAAAATTGCTGTTTACATTCTCGTTTTTAATCATTCTCGTGCCGATGATTGAACCGCACAGTAGCGGTAGGATTAATGTCGCGGTGATTAGAGGGATGCATGTGAAATATAATAATTTGACTTTATCTGCACTTTGTGCATTTTCTGCGGCTTCGACAAATTTGATAAAATATCAGTTCACCTTCGATTAACAATTATACCGCGCGATATTGTACATTGTATATTATTGCGAATAGTAATTCGATTCAAAGTACCCAAACGTTGGTAATTAAATTTATTGTCAAACATACGACGAATATGATAATCTTGTTTTCATTCCCGCAGAATTCCTTTATTACAGATGCAAAATGTATAATTAATGCGCACAATCATTTTGTGTACAAATAAATATTTATCCCGAGGAAATGCGCGTAGATATTATTTGTGTGGAATAATAGGTTAAACAGAGTGTTGTGAATATGTACTTTGTGATACGAGGAAGTGATGTTACATTGAAAAATTACTGCGACAAAAGTGATTTTTTTTACAAGTACAACGTAAATTTAAAAAAAAAAGTGTTCTATCCCTTTATTTTAGATTTATTGTCAAATGTAATAACGTAACGATAATTATCCCGATCCTCGTGTTTCATACGCTCGTCTATGCTTCAAATAAATGTTAAGCTTAATGCATCGAGATGTATAAAATCATTTTTGCTATGGAAATTCTATTGTATTTCTCGTGATAGTTTCAATCGATCTGCGTGTCAACGTATCCACGAATACAAAATTGAACATCGAGTCATCGCATAAATAATGCATGTACCTGGTAGTGTACACTCATTCAGCAAATCTGCGGACAGTCTCAGTCCTCAGATATCGGAAACGCTTGCCCAATAGCGATCAGTTTGTCATTCCGGTCTCTCGTAACACTAATTGGTTTAATTAAGTTGCCGAACTGCTGTCGCTCTCGCGGCTCGCCCCGGATTAATGTGTAATCAGATATGGAGCAGCGTCTTGCCTACGGGAGGCCTTCGTGAAATGTGTTACGCGCTACTTGAACAGTCCGTCGTCTCATAAATTCGGTCTATTAATTACCTTCGATGATTTGTTCAATGATTGAACGTCGCCTAATTAATGAGCAGTTTCATGTCTCCCAATATATGAGAAGTCTGTGTGGCGAATGTGTACTAATTGAGTAGTGTAATCTATCTGTATTCATTATTGTTGGAAAAGAAATAATAGAACGGAACGGTTAAATTTATTTAGCGTGGATAAAATGATCTGTATCTAAAACTATTGCTAGGCAGAACTGAATACGTAATTCTGATATCACTGAAGTGACCGGCGATTTAATATTGGAATATTTTCAGATGCTCATATTGTCATGATCTGGAGTCCGATTCACAATAAAATTATTTTCCAGTCTGGCGATTGGATATTTATGATATTAAAGCTATTGGTCAAAGATTGCACGAATGAGTTTCCATTGAAGGACCCGCGAAAATGACTGCGTTTCGCCGTTAATGAAAACTAATTAAAAGTAATTAGCGTTACAGGTGTAAACGTTACAGGTGTAAACCTCTCATTATTTAACTAATTGATTTATTTGATGGTTTTATTTAATTGGCAATTTGTATTCAATCGAAAACGAGAGACCTGTTCACTCGTTAATAATGCGGTTCGTTCTGAAAACCCTAAAGCAGCATGTTTGAAGCTGTAATTCTTGTCCCCATAGTTGCACGTTTGACGAAAAGATAGAACTAAGCGTCATTTTTATTTTCACGTTGTATCATCGTTAAAATTCGTTGCGTTCGCCGTTCGCGATTGATCCAATTCTGCTCTAACAAATACGTCCACGAATTTATTGGATCGAAAAGCAAGCAATTTGCCAAATAAATTTGCCTACATTCTTTGACAAACAATGAAGAGTTGATCATCGGAGTTTACCATCGAATCAAAAAATACGAATACTATTTTACCTATGCAACGCGTCTTGTATACAGACAACATTTTATACCTGTTATAATTCCGGGGGTATACGAAGATCAGGACGTATTATCAAAAGTTTATGAAGATGAGATAAGGGATTCGGGGCGAATGAAGTGTCACAAATATAATCTTCGCATTACGGTTCTTGCTTATGGAACGCAGCTATACGCACAGCCTTCGCTTGGTTCTTCATGGTTCCGATTTTCCGCCGGCGCTGGAGTTTTCGCAGGATAATTAAATTACGTTTACGACGCCATCCACGACCGGGCAGAAAGAAATACAGAGGGTATTTTTTTAATAAGAGCCAGCTTACTTGAATCAGCTTTATGCGCCGCGGCTAAGAGATATAATTTTCTTTAATACACCCCTGGCTTACTGCGGGAACCTTGAAAATTCGCTTAATTAAATCATCTTGCAAGAATAAAATTGCTGTTCAAGGATTTCTTCAGGGCAACAATTATCGAGTTTGCGACGAATTCTATCTCCGGCTTTATTGTTTTACCGTTACGCATCCCCGAAGCACGATCCCCAGTTTTAACACGATGAATTTTCGCAGGCTGGATAAAATATTGCTCAGTAATATGGTTCTTGAAACAACTCTGGTTTCCCTATCTTTGCTTTCGAATGCCCTATTAATTATTCCCTTACTTCTGACGTTCTCAAGCAGTGCAACGAAGGGAGGAAGATCTAGCGAATATATTTGAAATCATATTTTATTTTGACATCGAAGTCAGTTTATCGCTACTTTCCTATAAGCTATTTATAGACCATCATCCCTGCTACTCTCTTTATCGATTGGCACGAGCTACGTCATATATTTCAGACGCACTTAACTTGTAAATCCTCTTAACAACGATCTCTATCACGTTAGGGAACTTCGTTCTCCCATCCCCTCACCTTCCAAGACATTTTGCGCTATTATTCTCCCGATGCATGCGCCGCGACGCCGATATTTTCACCGGTGAACGCAACGATGAACTTCCGGGCACCAATTTAATTGCAAAATAATCAGCGTCGCGTAAACAGCATTTAGAATGTATCGCAGTTAATGCCCAATGCATCCGCGCGATTATTCCCCCGTTACTTGCAGCGAAGCGTACTTTAGTTGGCGATATCCTTCAATTCTGAATTCAGGACACCGCGACTCGAACGATTTCGATCCAACATTTCCTACAACAATCTAACGGAGTTGAAATATCCGCAGACGAAACACTATCCGGTCGAATGGGCCGCGGAGAGACACGCGTCCGCCGATGTATCCGCTTCGCTCAGCCGTTCACGAATGAGAAACGATCCTCTGCGCATTTCGGAAACAGGATTCTCACGAGACGCCCTGATATCTTGCCCAAGCGTGATCCCTTACCGCAGAGACTGTCAACTCTGGCCACTGCGAGCCGTCGTCTTACAGTTTTGATACGCTATTCCATCGTCAGTGATGCGAGATAGGAGAAAGGCGCCGGGTTCGCCGGAGGTAAGGTACGGAATGTGAGAGCAAGAAGAAAGAGCTCGGAAAAGGAGCATCTCGGGAAATAAGATTCTGACTTTCCTCTTGACGTATCTGTCTTCAGACGACGGATCCGCAGAGGTGTAACGGCGTAGAGTAACCGTGGAAGGGGTCCAGCGTTAAGGTGTAAAGAAGATGGAGGAAAAAGTGGAGGGATAAGGGGACGGGAGAATAGTGGAAATTCTTCCAGACGGCTGATGCGATGCATTGTCTTTGTTTGTTCGGTGCGGTGCACGACGAGTACGCGTATATCTGACAGGATTTACATACGTGTTCTTTGTGGGGGACTCTTTTACCCAGACCTGAGAGAAATGCGCGGATCTTGATGCAGGATATTCCGAAAGTGTGAGAAGTTCCGTTACCTTTGGAATTTTATTCGGCGGATCGGTGCTCTCGGATCGAACGTCTTGATCAAATTTTCGGCACTATCTGAAGATTCGCTGTGCGCGTTTGCGTATGCTGATTTGCAGGAAGTTCTCGACGGGTAAAACTGAATTGAGCGCATTAGAAATGCAGGTTGTATGGTAATTTTGGAAGACTTGTTCCCAGGCCTACGACATTTTACCTACAGTTTATGCGGCGCATCACGTTTGCACCGATTACTGTACACTGTGAGCATTGTTTATTTATTCCCATGCGGTACAATAAACTAGAATCCGGTTCTGAAAAAATTCATCCTAATCGTGTCAGAATTTTGTTCGTCCTTTCGATACTTACATAGTTACCACTCCTAAACATCCCCCAATAAGCACGATCGTTCAAACGCAGTATTTATTTCGCCCTTTTCCGCCATACATTTGATCCCATCTACTAATATTAGGACAGATGCTGGCTGTCACGCAATTGGCGCGGACAGTATTTGTTATACGATTGGAAGCATGGAAGTACTTAGCGTAATTAGTATAATTTAACGGAGAATAGAATTAAAAATAGGCATTGTGCAGGAAAAAGTATGGTCTAATTGAAAAAGAGGGTAATCAACTGGACTAATTGCTTTAACATCAAGTTAAAAACGACATTCACAACGACTTATTTATGTATCAATAAATTAAAATCATATGATAACAAACATTCAGTACAGTCTACACTAGTAATTAATAATTCAACAATTTAGGACACTGTACACTGTGCATCATTAATTTAGTTCTGTCCAGAAAAGCCAGAGCAAAATATAACGATTCCACAATATCATTCATTATCCCCGAACGGTTAACCATGTGTTAATTACCTTTACAAAGTTATAGAACGTCTACCCGATTGATCTAAAATTAGATCTCCCGCATCCGATCCTCCTTGTCTCCACCTTTCTCGCGGGTATCTTCTTCGTAAACTACCGCAGAGCAGCCTTCGCCGGAGGGTTAACCAGAGTTGATGTATTGAAAACAACCCTTGTCCGCTATCTGGACAGCTTATCATATCCATCATTCGACCCTATTTGTACCGTATGTACGGGCCGGCCACGCTCGTACAGAACACAGATTGTCGGTGTATGTTGTATGTACAAACAAAATCGCCGCCCTCTGGCCGCTCTGTTTTTCGCGCTTAAAGCCCAATCCTGCCCGAAGCTCGAGCTTTTATTTTCCTTTCGCGATCCCCTCCCCACGCGAAAAGGAAAATGATTTTACAAACGGAGAGCCGTGGAACGGGCGCAATTAATTCGGAGCACGAGTACAAGTGTTTCGTATGTTTAAAGGCGCGCATTAATTGAGACAACCGGAATAATCTGCGCGAGCGTGGACACCAGAGAGATGGACGATGACGTGAACGGGGGTACATGAAATTAATTAAATGTCGTAGAGTCGTCGGGCGACTTTCAAAGAAACGGCTGACAGAGTAAACCGACGATTCGGGCCCGGAAAATTGTTCGGAGGGCGATTAACAAGCGTATACCTCTGATGTGAAATTGCATTTTTAATAATCGCCCTCCAAACCGACGAAAGCTTATTAACTGTAGTTCCGTGATTCGCGAAGAGTATCCAGCTCGCTCGTACTCGGGTCCGTTTTAAATTCGTTTAAGACGAGAAAATTCCATTTTGATCGTGGACGATGGAAGTGTAATTTTTTTTTCTTCTTCTCTGTGTTCGACCATTCTCGGTATCAGACGGGCGAGCACCTTTTCCTCTTGTTCTATGGTTAACAGCGAAACACGCTCATTATTTCCTTTTGTATCGCAAAGGAACGTCTGTTATGGCTCTGTCTTGTTTGCTATCTGTAAACACATTTAATATCTTCCCCCTCGCGGGCCGTACAAATAGAAAATAGGAATGCCGGCGGAACGATTTTTCACGAAACCACTACACTGTGTGTTCGTTAAATATCACGATCACGGAAGATTGGTGTACTGCTGCACGACGCATGAAATGCCAGCTAGATTGTAAAACAAAATTTATAAGTAAAAGTAGTTCAGAAGTACGGAGACTTCGTACATTTTTATCCATTTATTCCGAAATAAAGTCGGCGTATGCATGCTTATAAATATTAATAAGAACACCTCGTTATTTTACATTTTGAGCCCGTAAGCTATATTTACGAGCGATGCCCCTTTCCTCGTCCGGGGGAGAAAAATTTGGCCCCTCTGCGTCTTAACTGGGCGCCCGTAATATTTTTCATTCTATCGGCTACTTTATGTAACGGATCGTGTTGGTCATTCAATTCTGCAGGTATCACTGTCGCGCATATTGTGTCCTAAGGATCGTGCACGAACGAATTTAATACCGAAGAAATTCTTTCGATGCGAACGTCGAACAAAGTTGCTCGATAGTGCGATGTCGAGATGGAAAAATCGGCAACACGAACGGTATCCTTCCGGGTTGTATAAATTCGATCCGGTAATACGCATGCCCGGCGAGGTGGAAATCTCGTGGACAGAAAATAATAGAAAGAAGGAGATGAGTTCTCTGGACGTGGCAGCGATGAAAGAAAGATTGTGGAGAGATAATCTAAACGCGGTGTGATGGAGAAGTAGCAGGTCAGACTAGACGAGTTGTCAGCCCATGATGGATGGACGCATAACACGTAAGAGCGAAGATTCTCTTCCCTTTTCGCAACGGTATTCGCCTTATGTTCCTGCCGTGCTCCCTTTTCTATCCCTTTCTATACAGGCAGACGCTATTCTGTCTGTCATAGTACTTCCTCTCGTTTCCTCGGCCTACGGTTCCTTGATTCCTCACACCCACCGACATATGCCAGCCCTCCAGACCAATTTCTCTGATGTTCGGAAGGGAAGTGTAATAAAAGCAGCGCTACACGCGGCATACAAAGAAAGCTTCCTACCTTCTGTATATTTTAGAGTCGAAACGGGGTATAGATATCAACGATTTGAAGATAGAAGATCGCGGGGAAGGAAAGGAGAAGGTAAATGTACCTCGGTGCCTGACGAAGAAAATTCCGTTGGACTGGATAACAATTACACTTCAATTTCCTTTCGACTTTCAAATAAAATATGATTCCACCGCGAACCAAATAATATTTCAAACTTCTCCATACCGACCAGTCGTACACTTATAAAACAATATCCTATCCGTGTCATAATTGAATCGGACATCGTGAAATCCTACGTGCAACATCCCCGCGAACGATATCGCTGTAAAAAGAAAATATCGCTGTTCTCCAGAGTTTCTACGTTCTCCGTTGCTTCGAATTCAACGTGCCGAGACGTAGCTAGATTACTGTGCCGTCGTTTCTATCCTCTTCTTCCACTGCGTTCGCGAGATCCTCATCCTTGGAGACGCGCGGTACGTTCACGCCCCAGTTCTCCGCTTCTATGCGATCGACGGCGAAAAGGGCAAGCGCAGCGGAATATCAGAAATATTGCAACAATATACAAGCATAAAGTTGCTTTGTTCGGATCCTTTTTTGAGAGTCGGCCGTCCTGCAGGAATTGCGCTTTGCTTCCGCGTTGAAATGCGAACGCTATAATCCGGCATACATATATTCCTTAGTCGAACTCCTACGTTCCCTGCTTCTTTCCATAGTAGACAGCGCTGTTACGCGAGCACAATCCTTGTCCTAACGTTTCTGCTGCATCTAGTTACCACGCACTTTCCTCACCGACATCCCAGGGATACTAGGCACTTGCACGGCGATATATCTTCGATTCAATTAGCCGGAAAATCCTTGCCAGGGACGCGCATGAATCGAATCGTTAAGAGTTCCCCATATCCTACCACACCTTTTCTTTCACGCTCGCTAGCATATCTTCGCCAGGACCTCTGCTCTCTCCAATTCTTCACGCCCTGAACTCTGCGTCCTATTCCCCTCTTGATCCCCCATGGTTTTTCCACTCCCATGGAAAGCCTGTATCTTTCTGCGCGTGCTGTCCACATTGTTTGAGAAATTTCACATTTCTGAAACAAATAAAACGCAGTTTCACCCAATCCGTTTCGGTACACCAGTTCGACGGAAGGTATTGCACTCTCCAATATGAACAGTATCCCCTTCCACAGCAGGCAACGATCGATAGCTCTTCGACGGGCCATGTTACTTTAATCAACTTCGATAAGCTAAATCGCGACGGTTTCCTGTACGCTCGCTTCCAGCTAGATTCCAGACGATTCGCCGACTTCTGCTTACGCGTTATTCCACGTCCGCGTGCCCTCATCAACGTCCGCGTCTCAAGACAGACGATATGTTCACGCTCTAGTTCTCCTATGGTAGCTACGGTAGCTGTGCTGCAGCTGAAAAGGGCAGAGCAAGGGCGAGGGCGGAGGTACATCTAATACCCCCCTTTTCCTTCGTGCCCAGAGCGACAGTTAGAAACCACGTACACCGGTGCACAGCACGAAGACCGTGCTAGCCGCGTATACTTGGTCCTATTCGCACACCGTTGCCTGCCGCTACAAACGAGAGTCCAGTCGACCGGAAGGCGAGCTCGCACGGGGCGTCCGCCTCAAGCCTGCAAACGTGTCTACCGTTTCCGCAATTTGTGCTTGCGGCTTCTCTCAGACGAAGCCAGACGTACGGGTAACGAGCGCTCGTGCAAGATGACGAGCACGAGCGGATTTTTTGCCGCGCCTCTCGCGACTCCCGGACACGTCCACCGCGTTGTTCCGTGACGCATCACCGGTGAAACCAGCGGGAAACGTTTATTAAATGTCTTCGAGATGCGTCGCGCTGCTGTCCACGGGCAACGTACTTGCGTTTTATTGTTGCGCGTACGCGAGGTGACTCTACCGCGCGGGATGTTTCGTAGATCAAGTTGCGAGTGTCGCGGGTGGGGTGATTTTAGTAATTAGGGAATACAGATACGTCGTTCGTATGATGTTCGAATTGATGTGCCACGTGCAGTGAGAATAATTGCTGTGATTGGTGTAATGAGTTTCGCCGTTGGCAACTGACGGATTGCAAATTTTTGTGTACCGTAACTTTGTAGCAGAATCTTGAACGGGGCCACGAGTCATTTCTCATTTAAGCTCGTACAGTTCCTCAATAATATCAGCAATGCGAATAAATTAATCCATGGTATTGATGGAGGAGGCAATTGTTATATTTCTGAAGGTAATTCTGTATACGAGACACCTTCGATTTTTATTCGTGTGAAGTAACCTCCATTTGCGAATTTATGCATCGACATTGTAACCTAACAGTGGCGAACAAATATACATTGTTGAATATAAAATTAGAACCGTATATTCCGCAGTGTTTCTAAATCAATTTTCCAGAGAAAGATGCGCGCTGTCCCAAATTATTAATTAATTAATTATTAACACCATACGGGGCAACAGTATTCCACGCATGGCGACTGCATACACCTAATTCGATGCCAGGAAAAGAACGATATCAGTCACGAGTCACAGAATGCTAAATTGCTTTAAATAATAATCTCAACGGTTTCAAACGCTCGACCGTTCGTCATGAAAAGGAAAAACCACCAATCGGATCACCGTTTTTTCACAGGTGGCAACAGATTTTCGTTTTTCTCGCTTCTTTTCGACAATCGGAAAATTCGCCGTAGCGGTCATTATGCTGCGCAGTTTCATCTGGATTACACTCTTTCCACAACGGCGGCACGGGGCTAATGTTTCCGTTGCACCGACGAAACGGATTTAAAAATGCAAAAGGACTACTCGTAAATGTCCATTCTGTGCCTGGGGTAGCGTCACGAAACATAGAACGACACGGCGACGGCAATGAGGGGGGATGGGGGGGTTCATGGGTCGCCGAGGGTTGCAGCCAGGGCGGCGGGGGATGCTGGTCGGTAAGCGACGTGTTCGCGGCGACCCCCGTAGCACGGCAATAAATTTGTTTTAAAAAGCGCTTTTGTTCGTTCTGCGCGTACGTGTGCATTACGCCCCCGTCTGTGTGGCCGCGCGGTAAAAAACGACCAGGGCGAGCGCTAAATCTCGGCACAAAATACGATCTGCCGGGCGTGGACCATGGGGGTTGGAAGAACCGGGCCCCGTAGGAACTGGCGATCAACGTATGCGGACGTTCACGGACGTTGCTGTGGCATTATCCGCTGAATGAATTTGCGCCGACTTTCGGGAATCGAGGAAAGGATAAGCCAGCAGTGACGATATTTTATAGCGATTCGGCGGCTGACAGGTATAAATTAAAGTCCAGCGGACGTTAGGCTTCTGTGTTGCTTAAAATGCTCGGCGTTCGACTTGCCGTATTAGGTTCGATGGAACGCGCGGAACTGTACCTGCTTTCAGTGTCGGAATGAACTGTTATTATAGTGCACGCGAACAAATGGTAGTGCTAAGCATTAGATGATCTTGACTATCTTCTAATACTAAGTAGATTGAGTTGTTCAACGTCTTCGCTGCTTTCGAAGGTGCGATGAAAGAGTACGGATTGAGGATCGCTTGCCTTGAACGGTACAGAATTTTGTTGATACGATTTGTCTAATTTTCTCTTACCACTGGGACTTTGCACTGATCATTGAAACAAAATTATTCGACTATGCGCGACGGCTTGGAAAATTTTGGAAAGAGGAAAGTTCGCAATATAACGAACGTGGACGAACGCTGTTACAAATAATGTCAAACGTATCGTAAGAAATACCTTGATACACAAACTTGCCTGGCCCCGAGAAATCGAGCAAGCCCAAAAAGTGCCTGTTGCGCGGCGAAGATATATAAATTCTACGAAGGTTGTTCCCAGCGACAATAATCTATACCAAACACGCCTAATCGGCTGGCATTAAGTCAGCGATACAAACAACTTGGATAACACGAGGCTGCGTCAAAACTCTGTGACAAACGTCTCAGGATAGCATAATAGTTACCCGTCACGATTCGCCGGATAGATAAGGTACGACAGATAAACGATTTTGCGGGGATGACAGACAGAGGAAGATAGAGAATGGCAGGAAGTACGAAAATCAGCATGAAAATCCCAGCCACAGTTTACTTAATGATGGAAGTTCCTACCACAGCGAACGAGTCCTGAGTTTCCGCAAGCTCTTAAACCCGATTTAAGGTGTACAGAAAACTGTGAAATCCCGGCCACGGCGCCACGTTAGTCCATGGAATCGGTCTGGAATTTGCTGCCGAAAGTTACGGCCGATTTGAGCACGATACGGTCGTGTCTGGATTTATTGCGAATGCACACATTATTCGAGTACGTGCACACGTCGCGGCGACGCGGCTGATATTAAATATTCGAGGAAATACTGTGCCGTGATAAAATATGAACGCCACGGAAGCCACGTACGGTTTTTCGTTTTGTAATGCGGTGCATTACGCGTTCACCGCCGTTGCGAATTTCGCATCGTTCGAGGTGCACGTTAGCGATGGCTCAGCGGGATATTTATGGGAGTATATTCGAAAATTTGGCCGAATTTGTGGACGAGGGGAATGCAAATGCCGGTAGTAAATTATTGTCGGAAGTTCTTCGCTTTGCGAAAGTTGCGTCCTGGAATTTTTTTTTCTTCTGCTAATTAGAACATGGTACACCTGAAGCACACACCTAGAGAATTAGAATATCGTTCGAACATTTTGTACCGCGTCCAATGTGTGACATGTGCAGTTCCCATTTTTTTAAACCACGCGTTATCTATGGAAAATGGATGGAATACATATTTTCTGCAAGCGTTCAATTGTCAAAATTTTGTTGCGATCATTATGATTGTATACGGGGCTTACGCGAACTGCAAATAAATCAGTCAAATTGAAAATCAATCGTTCGACATATCGATGCCCACTAATTTTCTTAAATTTGATACGACTTCAACTAATGTTAATTAAATAGTGAATGATTCAATTGCAAAGTGTACAAAAATACGTCGATTCATGATTCCTTGATTAAAATGGAACCGCGTTGTTCGATATTATGAATTGATATATGCAAATTAGATCTCTATCGGCTGAAGCTATGGGACGCTATAATCGTTGCGATTCGCTCGTGCCAAATTAAGCGGGGTGGGACATTCATGGGGCGTGCATATCGTGTACACTTTTAATTAACATTTATGAGTAGCACTTTTGCAAATGATACTTCATCGATGTACCGTTCGAAATATGTCATAGGAAAATGTTGACTTCAAATTACAGCCGTCCCAACTTACCGCAAAACTAGTTCTATATATTTCTTGCATTACATACGAAGGCACATCTTGCGAAAAATTAATACTCACTCGCCATTCTGTTACGCAGAACAAGGAAATAATTGCCATAAAAAAAAACGATTAAAGCCGTGCTAAAATCGTTACACAATTTCTCACCTATTCCCATAACAATCGATTCGTCCTTGTTCTTAGAGCGAATACGATGCTGCTACTTGCAGCACGATGTATCCCATAAAATCCGCTTCGTTCCGAGAGACAGCCATTCGAAATGCTAAACACCGCCAGGAGTAAACGTGACTGAACGCAACCCGAGTAAATTCACCGTAGCGGTAAAACAATAACCCTCCGTTACAAAAGGTAGACGCAAGCGTGTCGCGCGTTAAAGGAAAGCAGTCGCTTAATGCGCGTAGCCGTCCAAAGGGGGGCAAGAGTAGTATCTCACAATTACGATGGCTCGGGAAATTCACTTACGCGGATTATCCCCAGCCGGATGTGTCGAAAGTTCTACGCCGGTGTAATATGTAGAGGAGGACGAAGTCTGGCCGTGTAATACAGCGGCGATAGAAAGCCGCCATTTTCGTCGGACTCGGATGCCATCCCCGGGGATGGTATAAGGAAAGGGGTGAATCCCATCAAAGTTGAAAGTGCCAAAAGTTAACGCCGCCCGTCCAGCAGACTCGGTTTGCTTCTCAGTTTTTCGCCGCGAGAGACTTCTTTCTTTCTATCCGCCTCTTCGACGTCCCTGTCTATCCTTCAGACCCAGACGAAGCGGTGGAAAGTCGTGGGCGTAACTTCGACGCGGTGACGAGCTGCTTCTCGTTCTTCCTCTGGCGAAGTGTTCTGGGAACGAGAAAGATAGGGAGGAACGAAGGAAAAGTGCCGCGGGGGAAATAATACGGTCGAAAATCTTTCTACCCCCGGTGACGCTCGCGAGAACGAAATAACAGCGGGCTGCTACTGCGGAAAATTCAGAGTCAACTACAGCGTTATT
Organism: Nomada fucata; assembly: GCA_948146005.1. Classification (NCBI taxonomy): domain Eukaryota; kingdom Metazoa; phylum Arthropoda; class Insecta; order Hymenoptera; family Apidae; genus Nomada; species Nomada fucata. Next base: position 16,948,065 of record OX411275.1, read on the forward strand.
GTTTTTCAAGAGCTTCCGGTATGCGGGGGTAACGCGAGTCTGGAGGACAGAGGGGAACGTGTATAGCTGGTTGTGGGACACGGTGGAAGTGGTTCGGAGCAAAGACGACGCCCTTTTGTAGCGTCGACGTATTCAATGTAACGCTAGTTAAGCGTGCACCAAATTACTTTGGTATATCGTCGGCATGGTGAAATATCGTTACGCTTTCTCGCGATACCTGCGGGGTAAAGAGGGACGGGGCGCGCGGCGTCGCGACAATCTGCCACACCTGATGCTTTGACGTCGCGCGGCGATATTTAATTTGATAACGACGCGACGGTCAGGTTTTGTCAAATATTCGATATGAACGTTATGAAAGGGTGGTTTAAACTTAAAACGGTCGAGGGATAAGATATGTAAGCTGCGTTTGGAGTGTAATAGTGAAGGGGGAAACACTTTGCAGTGTTAACGCTGTGTTAATATTGTTTATAAACGTGCGTTTGTGATGCAAATATGAGGATGCACATAGTCGGTAGAAAGAATTCTCTGATTGATTTTATGTGGATGCACAAATTATTCCCATAAAGGGATATTGTGTATTTGATATAAACGAGATAATTCAAATGGATTTCATTGAATATGATGATGGTATTTTAAATGGCAAAATGTAAAATCTTCCATTGAAGGAGTAAATTACATGAGGGCTTAATGATTTGAAATATGCAAATGAATGTTTACAATTTTTATCACGACTGCTTTAAATGCACAGACGTATAAATAATAAATAGTTCAATTCCCATAGAATCAGATCCCCCCAATATGTTATTTTCTTTACAATTATTTACTTGAAATCAATATATTTCTTGCACAGAACAACAAACATCAATTTACTTTTTTGCTCGTCCTTTACTTTAGCGTTAACGAAATGGCAAAATCCTATAATGGCTGTTAAACAACAAAACAAATTCGATGAAATAAAAAAAGGCAGATAGTTTTTGTACGCATTTTCGAATAACCGTAGTGCCAGGGAGCAACTTCCATTAAATTTCGAGAGCTCTAAAGCAGCTTTTAGTTCTATCCGATTCGATTAATCGTATTTGCTCTGCATATTATGTATTTTTAGTACGAAAATATTTTTAGGGGATCGGAGGAATACTTTGTCCGCGCCGGCACACAATTTCGACAACCTGTGTGAAACAAACACGTTAACAGGGTGTCGTATAACTGGTGGTATAACCGGATAGGGGCTGATTCTACGCCGAAAAATAAGTCGAAAATATAGAATAAAATTTGTTAAAAAAAATTAATATTTTTATGCTATTTTAGATCAATCGAATAACGAGAGCGTAAGATAAAGGCGTTACCATTTATTCGGCATTAAGATCCGTCGAGTCGAGACTTGGTCGAGCGTACGTGTACCGAGTAGATTTTCTCCGAAACGAAAAATAAAATCTCAAGTGAAGAAATTTCATTCCATTTATCATGTTTTATTCTATTTTCGACTTATATTTTGACGCGGAATCAGCCCCTATCCGGTTGTACAACCAGTCACGTGTCCATGTAAAAGCGGCCAATGTTCCCCGCAAAATTGTCAAAAGATCCGCCGTATTATTCGCCCAATTGAATATTCCCTACATTCGTAACATTTACGAAAATACAGATCTCCCGCGGCGTGTCTCAAACAGCAAGCAACACTAAATTGTTCCAGACTTTTCAAATCCCATCTCCACCTGACTGTCTACCAAATAAACCCCCACGTTGATGTTCCTCAAGCGCCGACGTCCAAGCTATAAAATAAAAGAAAGATGCCACGGTACACGCACAATCCGACGAATATTACCTTGTCCATTTTGTTTGATCGCCGCCGAAAAGCTTGACGAACCCTTTGTGCCGCGTCGTGGCAGCAAGGAGAGATATATATATATATATATGTATATATGGAACGAGCACGAGAAAAATAGGTTGTACGAGGGCTCGTCCTTTTTTTCCAGCAGTCTGCAAATAACTCGCGCACGTTCGCCGAGAGATTCCCGGCCTGTCCCCGTGGGAGACCGCATCTAATCAGAATGAATGGCCTCGCCTAGTAGCCGGAACGTATCCGCGCCGGCGACTTACGCCGACACGCTCTGCCCACCCTTGGCGTTTCACTCGATTCCGGGCCATGCCACGGTTGTCATCGGTCTTCATTATAAAAGAGGTCCACGCCCGCTCGGAGGATAAACCGGGTCTGGCTGTTTGTCGTTCGCCACGTTGAAGCCGGTTCGCACTCGACGAAAATCAGCGGTCCGACCGTGGGGCGATCTCGCGGTTAGAGAGGTCGGGGAGGCGCAGATTACGGGCAGGAGGGCCGCTACAACTTTGCGCCTGGAGTGTTATCTTGTCGATTGTCCGAGGCACGTGATGCGCCGATCAGTTCGTTCGGGCAGAGAGATTGGAAAGACACCCGCCGGACGAAAGAAGTTGGCGAGAGGAAAAGAAACGAACGAAATGAGAAAAGTGGGCCAATGAACACGCAGACGCGTGGCGGTGCCGATCGATTTTCACTTTCGTTCCCGGAAATCACGGGGGTGTGCGTCGTCTACGGTGGAGAGGGAGCGATCGTTTTGGGGCGGATCATCGAACGAGGGAATTTGGTAAACCGCCGCGTATCCGTCTTTCCCGAGTGGCTACAGTGTATATTGTTTCCTGTCGTTTTTCTTTTTTTTTCTTCTTTGTTCCTTTTCAAGGGAAGAATGAATTGCGAAACGGGGTTTTAGTCGGTTAGAGATTGAGAAGGCAATTTGAATATCCGTGGGTTGAATACGGAAAGGGGAAAAGGATAATCGATCGATTCGACGTAATTGTATTGAAGTGAACAACGAGTTTACATTGTGGTAACTGATTGCCCGTTGCTTTTGATTATTGTTAATTTCTATCATTTTACAATTTGCCAATTTGTGCTTCTTGTTATGCGCCGCAATGGGAATTGTGTAACCACCTGTTCAAAGAGTTTGTAACACCGATTACCATCGGAAACAATTAATATATGATTATCTTGTCGACATTTAAGTCGAATACACGTTAATATACCAATATTACTCTTACTTTCGCAGGCAAATTATTATAATAGAAAAGTTATAATAGAAAAATTATTTTAAGCCTAATTTTAAAACCATTACTCATAATTTTATGCTGTCAGCTAAATATCAACTTTATCTAGAAAACTGATTTCTCCACACCAAGGCATCCTACAGGATTAAGCGACCTACGTTAATAGATTAAACGTACGGCGATAATGCACACACATCGCTGTATATCCTCGATGGGTTCCAGAAAGATGCGAGGAGAACTGGCGTAACACACGAAGATTTGGCAGATGTTCACGAATAAGAGAACAGAATATCAGAGATAGCGAGAGAAAGAGAGTGAAGTAGGTTAACGGTGTATGCTCAGAGGGGGTTGTTTTCGTCTCTCGATGAAAGAGGGTGATTCGCGTTGCAATTCAACAATCGTCCGGAGATGTCATATTTTACGCGGTCGTTGGTGCACTTCTTCGTAACAATCGTTACCGCCTGGGGTAAATATAACAATTGATGAATAAAACTTGCTGAATACCTACTCAGCAGCTTCGCCAATAGTACCGTAACGTGGACGTAAAGCATCGGGCGCTTACGAATCTACCCTAACTTCATCCTCATTTATTTTATCGCGATGGCTATTGTATATTTTCTGTGGGGTTGCCGGTTTGGGAGCAAACAATATTTTCTAGTTGACGTGTAAGCCCTGATGTTAGGTTCAGTTATGCCTGTAAGGAGGCCGCATCGAATTTTTCAACCATTAAGTTTTCCTTAGGAATATAGAAATTATATCTTATGGCTGAAGCAGAATAAATTCAAGGAATCGCGAAGATACGATCAATTATTAAGCACGAATGAATGTGTGATGTATGTGATACCATCCAGAAAATTATTCATATTGGTCTGTATTGTATTATCGTTAAATAGATAAACGATGTGGTTATCACTTACTGTGTAAATACATATTTTATATTCTGAATTTTGTACACTAATATCAGATCACCACGCAGAAGTAGTGCGAATATTTGTATCTTTTTACGGATAATGAACTGCAGCAATTTATTTAGAGCGATTGCCCATCGGTATTACTTTTTGTATACATTGATTCTAAATTTTTCTGTAATTGAGCTACTTCTTATCATAGACAAGTGTAATTTACAGTACGATATTTCTTGCACTTCTATATTTATCCTTTATATTTTACTGTATTATTATTACTATAATACTTGTAACGGTACAAATCCACCCCAATTTCAATCACACTACCATCATCCAAAACGAAAACACTTGTCTGTAATTTCTTTTCATCTAATCCATGGTGTATCCCCCAAACCTATGAACCCAATATTTCTATGTAAACATCGTAGCAATCACGAAAATCATTCGATATTAGACACTCGAAATCCGGTGGATAGCAGAAGTGACCTTAGCCCACTCGTTTGGGGAAAACTTTACGTGAAGCGGCTTTTGTTAGTCCTGAATGGCACTTGAAATGGAGTGTATCCTCTTCCCTTACTGTCTCTGATAACAGAGGGAGGGAACTGTTCGGTTCAGGCTTTTTCCCAGCCTCCTCAAAAGTATCTGTTTCTTCTTCGATAAGTTTCTCCCCTTGTCCCGTGGCTGCGCGTAGACCGTCGAGGAAAATCCTTAAATCGACTGTCAGTGCCAGGGGGGAAGGGAAATTTCTTCGCCACCAATCTTCATTCACAGCAGTCGTACGTGAAATGATGTGTTAAATTTGAGAGTTGAAGAGGGCGCGCGAGGAAAATGGGATATCGAATGGGGCTCAAAAGATTTTCGAGCGTTCGCGAAATCAGTAAATTTTCACGGAACTCAAGAGTGCTCGCAAATCTATCGGTCGGCATTGTGTCTGAATAAAAGTCGAAAGCGTTTGGAAAGTGGACGGAAATATGTTACATTATTCGAAGACGTCGGGCGAAATTTTCTTGGGTTTCGAGCGCGCAGAGGGCGGCTGAAAATTTTCAGGTAAATCAATTTTCCGGTTCGATTTTGTTTCGACAACAGGCAAGAAGACGAAATTGTAGAACGAATCGTTCGGCTATTCATTTTTCGTGCCGTTGGATAATTCAGTTATCGTTCATCTGACGCCGATTCATTCCGCGTGAGAATTTTCTACAGCGAACAAGGAAATCAAGTGTCCCTAAGAAAGCGAGGCGGATCCTCGACGGACAGTCATTTATAATCCTTCTGTTTCATTGCTTAAATCCTTATTAAACGAACCTAGTGGCGGGTACCTCCATAGACTTATATAATTATTTACGTCCTAGTTCGCGCTCGTTACCGAGGAGAGACACTTTCCACGAGTCGGGAAGCGTGTTCTGGACGAACGTCGAATCGGGGCGACGAATTAAGAGTCCGCCGGGACGATTAACCCAGGAAATTTAATCTCGCTGAAAACGAGGGACGATTTAGATTGGTACGACGCCCTTAATAGTTCCTGCAAAAAGAGGCGAATAAAGTCGCAGGCCCCCTCTCCCCTCCCTATAGGGCACCCAGCTGCGAAACACTTTTTCCTCCGCTCTGTTCCCCTTCGCCCAGTTGGATCTCAAGCTGGCTGAAGCACGGTTAATTGGCAAAATTACTACGATTCGGTGGAGAAATAATAAGAAGAAAACACGTTACCGGATATTAATTCGCGCAGGCTGGGCAACGTGGCGCGGCGGTTCGCGACGGGAAACAAGAAAAATTCGTAACGATTCGAGCGTGATTCTCCTGGCCGATGAGTGCTCGCGTTACTCGAATCACAAACGCGGGCGCGCGAACGAACGCATTACGAACGAACAGTAATTAACGTGTTCCTCCGCTTTTCGTCCGGTTCTTTCGTCCGTTCGCAATTTATTATTCGCTTCCTCCTCGACGAGCGAACGCGGGCAGCACCGTCCCGTAATCACTGGAAGAGGGAAGGCCCGAGGAACTACGGCCTCCAGGCACGATTCTCGAAAAAAAAATATTATTCGCTCCGAAAAGCGGCCGTTAGGATGCACCGCGCGGCCGGCTCTCATAAACAGACTAATAGTGGGTTAAATCGTTGGAAGTTCTCGTCGTGCCGCGATTAACTTAACAAAGTGCGCGGCAGTTTACATACATTACAAGTAACAGGCCCGAAACTTTCGAGACTACCTTTTCCTTCTGCTGTGCCCGCTGGTGCGCCTGGGTTTCGGAAAACGACGCATGTATAATTAAGGCGACGCATACTTTGAATGGAATTGTACAGTTTGTCTTGGAAGATATTGGTTCGCGAAACAGGACGGCTGATTCGTCACTGATTGATTTCCATCGGTAATATTTCCTTCTTTGGTGATCAATCGGTGTTCAAAGTGAAACGAACTGGCACTACGACAATGGTTTTGCTGTCAGAAAGTTGGAAATATGGAAACAAACGGCGTTCGACTGCCTAATGCTATGATGGAATTTTATCATTTCAAATGTTTCGAGTCAATTTCATTCGTTTACTTTCAGGTGTCGAAGTAATACATTGTACTGTGGTATTTATCAAGGTTCTAGAATGCTGGTATTAATGTAATAATGTCGGTTTGATATTTGATGCTTGCAAGATAGCACAATTCTCAAAGTATTTTATAAATTTAAAATGCACTAAATGGGGCAGAAAAAATCGAATGATTACATTGTTCAACCTATAACACATAGGTTTGAATAATTAATTAGCATGAAATTTCTGCCTGTTCCAAACAATATGTGCTTTCAATCGCTACTAACATTTCACTTTGGACGTTGAGTTTCTTGACATCAATATATTTTTATAGAACGATTTAGAAAACGAAATCAATCGAAATGAAAAAAAAATACTTGTCCTCCTCCTCCCGCACTACTATAGGCAATACTATGTTCTACGAGGAAAAATTCACACGTACCCCGGGACTGGTAACAAATTATTAGTACCATCGACCCAATATTACTTGGAGTACAGTTGCTTGTGCTCGAGTTTAATGACTAGAGCGCTTCAGAATAAATTGCCCTCCCATTTTCCCCGACGAACGAGATTCACCCGGGCTGCATAGTTTTTAGTTACCCTCTGAGGCGGCAGAATCTGCGATGCTTTTGTTCCCCGCGTCCTGGCGATTATCAACGACAGCAATCAATTATTACGTTAAGTTACAGCGGGCGTAAGAACGTTTCTTAGCCCACGAAAGATAATACGTCGGAGATTCTTTGCAAAGTTTCAAGCAGTATACAACGCACTGCCTTCCCACTAACAAAGCTCTTTAGATGTAGCTCCTGCCAGTCTTATTATTTTCAGAAGCCTTCTGTAACGTCCATAATGGGGGACCGTCGAGGTGCGTGCGTATTTTTTCACGTGTTTTAATGAGCAGCACCGACCGTAACGTTGCGTTACGCGTAACGTCAAGGTACATCGACATTCATTTAGGCCGAACTGAGCGAACGCGAACCAAAGTTTAACTATTGAGCCACCAATACGGAAACATTGGGGTCCTTAATGAATAACTAAAGATAATCTTGAAAAACCCCATAAAGTTCGTATTCCCGACTGCCTTAGGGATGTAATTACGCGCTAGTGCTCGCGCTCACGCGTCTACGTACGTGCAGCGACGCACTTTGAGTCCAGCCCCCGGTCCTCTACCTCTGATTTAAAAAATTCATTAACATTATGGCGGGGCATGGTAATTTTTGCAAAGTGTCCCACAAGTCATGAATAATTTAGGCAATGAAATGGCTTACCACTCCGAGAATAATTTCATGCGTATGCCGCAGAGAATTTCCGTCCCTCGCATCATTGTATGTATTATTTCCACGTGCATACGTATTCGCTTAAATACGTTCGCCCAGAGACTATCACGTCGTCTGTCTCCCGCTGGTGAGAGACTTCAAACGCGTCACGCTGTGAACTACATCGTGCCCAATCTATTCAGGTTAACGAAATTACCGTGAGCATCGCGGTAATAAACGAATTCGATGATTATTTCCGGATTCTTCCTAACTTATCCGTTAATCGACGCCTGTGATTTTATTCGACTTCACGAATCGTGTCGAGAAGATAAATTATCTCGAAACATTTTTTAATTGGTTAAGATTAAACGGATTGAAGCAAACTAAGCAGCTCCGCAAGGATTAGAATAGTTCAAAGGGGATTAAGGTGACACGTGACGAGGGTAAACCGAACGGGGATGCGTCGAGTTCTAAATAATAATCGAACAAGCATGCGATATATCTATACACCTGTCTGAAACGATCCAATCAGACGTTTCCAAATCCAGTCTCACCGTATCTGTTGTGTCGATCAAATTAAAAGACAGGGAGGACCTTCGTGTGACGGATAAATTAGAATGAACTTTCCTGGCGCAGAGGCTAAGAAAAATGACCCCACGGCATTTTACCCTCACCTCGATAATTGCGAAAATAATAATACATGTATTACACTGGAAGCTTGTGCAAAATATTTGTTCCCCATTTTCGTCTAATTTATTCATGCAGAATCACAACCCTCTCCGATGTATGCACCATCTCGAATGTACGAATTTTCAACTGTATCGCGCGAGTTCATCTTCTTTCCCAAACGAAGAGTCCGTAGAATTTCTTCGCCAACGTTTCCCCGAAAGCCGCTTCCATTCAGACGCGTCAACATGGAATGATTACTGGGAATAGAAATCAACACGGTACTCGGCCGTTACATTTTTCTTCGCCCATCAGGGAATACTCTGTACACTTCAAAGTCCAACCTTAACAGCCATAGTTGAAAACTGCAGTTGAACCGTGCACAGTATTTAACCGTAGTTCTCCGTTCCAGGGAAAAACGTAGGAGTGTTTAATGCCAGTTCGTGTCTTCCTGTGCCTCCCGGTCTTTCGGCGTTGCACGAAGCCCAACCGCCCATCTGTCTATCCCCATCGCTGCAGCTACTAGCAGAAGGTGAATAGACCTCATCGAGGTAAGTCCTTGTCAGACCAAACCGTTGTAAGTTCACGGTACACCGTAAGTGGTGGGGTGGGCCGCGGAAGGGATGTAGGAGGGCAGGTATGGGACCAGACTTCTGAGAGGGGCTTCGCGGTATTATGCTAATCTCGTTAAACTGAGAACGGGTCAGACGGTACTAGACCTTGCACTATCGTGTTAAGATAATAACAATGAAAGGGTTGCCCACGACGAGGCATCGGCCGGCGTTGTTGCGTTATTAGCTCAACGACGGGCTACCGACGTAATCTTCTCAGCGCTCGCCCAATATGTACACCGGACGTTCCTGCGAACGTACCGAATAATAAATCGCTCGTGGAACTTTCGTTGCTGAAGGCCCGTGAAATTGCCCGGCTGTTTTCATTGCGTGTCCGCGCGTCGTTGCTTGCCGCCTTGCAATCGCGGAGATGGACAGGATTTGTAGTCTCGATTGGAAGGGGTTTGAGGTTTCGGTGCGTTACACGGTTGACCTATTTCGGATTGTTTGTGGCGTTTCTGTCGCTTCGTGATTTGGACGGTTCCGGCGGATTGATGAGATGTTTCTATTAGTGAATTATTACGGATCACTGTTCCCTGGATGACGAGAAGTCGAGGAGACGAATCGATGGTTAATTTTGGGGCTATACATTTCTATAATATCGAAGTGTATAGATCGTTTGTAATCGTAAGCGTAGAAATATATTTGACGAATAGCCGGGTTTAACTTCTTCAATGTAGCATTTTAACTCCGATTTTATTACGATCTTGTCGTCCCATTCGTTTTACACGACTTCAGTGTTTGCCGACGTTTGGGTAAAATTTGCAAACTTCTGTGCGAAAGAATTTGCCTTGTTTCGATGAAACGTATTGCTCGATGACGTTAGACGACTGACGGTGTAATTGCATTCGGAAAAGTTTTTGCGGAATGTAAGCAGAAGGAACGTAGAAATAAGCTGCCGAAGAAAGTGCAGCAGCTGGTGTGCGAAGTGGAGCGGAGAACATCGGGGAACCGAGAAAAGGGTTGGATGCGCATGGGGATAAAAGTTTTCAAATGGTCCATGAAATATCATAAACTCTATTAAATATGTTCGAGAGAAATATTTCAAGAAACCGGTTCGTGGAATATTTTGCGGGAAAGCGATTAAATTATTCGCTGTGCACAGTGGAGCGAAAATGCATGAATCTTCATTATTGCGAACGCGAATGAATGATATTCGTCCCGATAATTTGGTTTTATGCGAAAAGTGTTAAATACCAACAAGAGCTCGTGCGAAGTTAACAATTTTATTACACGCGTGGGATCCACGCCGTCCGTAAACGCGTAAAATAGTTACGAAACAAGGAGATAGTAGCAAAGTGTAAACTACCTTAAAATTGATTTTCCACGTTCATGTATTTCGATCGACTGAGAAACGCGCAATGAATCGTGGCTATTATTCAAGTAAATTCGTTCCGTATTGTGTATCACATTTCTTCAGCGCCTTTACATTGTGTTTGCTATTTTTACAATTATCGCGCGGCATGCAAATATATTCAAACACGCGAAAGAATTGAACGCGAACGTTATCGGAATACCTGCACCGTCGTTCATTCCGATGAAGTTCGTTTAAAAATCGCCGCGAGAAAATCACAGATTCAAGCACGTATGGTCTCGCCAGATACCGCTTCCTTTGTAATCGAAATTATATTACAAGCGAAACGAATGGGAGAGGGGAGAGGCATCTATTCCCCGTAGCCTCATCATCTTGGATTCTGATTAATAATTACGTTAAAGCCACCGAGTCCTCGAGGCAGTGCTGCACCATCCGACAGATTATGATAATGTAGTCCGTTTTGAATTACCGAGGCAAATTTTCCGCGAGAAGTGCCGGTTCACGCATAAATATGGAAGAGGCTGATTGAAGGGCGGCGAGGGAGGGCGGATATCACGACGCGTGAGCTTCGTGTTGATTCAGAGGAACGGGGTACAGGAACAGAAGATGGAAAATCGAAAGAGAGTAGAGTTACGTTAAGCCACCCCTCTTTCCCTTTCCATCTTACGTCTCTATGAACCGACAAAAAAAAAAAAAAACCGAAGGGTTGAAGCTGGTCCGATCGGAGCCGGGCGCGACTTCATTGCCACGTAATATACGCGGCTTAAGTTCATCCGACGGGAAGATTTATCGCTCTAACGCAGCCGCCGAATTTCCTCCAGTAAAACCGCGGACGCGACATCGTTTGCAATCCCGCGAATCAGGACCCATTGTACCATGATTCTGAATCAACAATTTCGCACAGATTCGCTTGCTTAGATTCCATTTCGCCGGGAACGGAGGGACTGACGAGCTCATTTCACGTCGTATAACGGAAGGAATGGCGAACGGTTTTTTTTTCGTCGGGAATAACGTGGCCACCGCGATCGATTACTTCGAAGCGGCACGGAATTTGCCTAGAACTGCAGTGAACGGCGAGAGAGTCCTGAGAAAAGTCGAATGTATCGTTGCTTCGCTACGAGAATCTGTCGGAACGACGGTGCACGAAGGTGTGCGAACGGCCGGTAATTAATTGGCTCGCCTAATCGTTTTATAATATACAGAAATTTCTCGAAATTTTGTTCCGCGCAACGCATGGAAATTTAAACGAAATTTCAACCGGCCGATGGGTAATTTTCGTAAGCGCCAGAGCCATTCAATTTCGAACACAAACCGAATTATTTAATACGCGACATGAAAATGGAAGCTATGCCAACAATTAACAGGTGACCTGCATGTGTTTCAAAGCGAACCCAAACATTGCCGAAGCCTTTGGACATTGTTTCACGGTCAAGGCAGCCTGCAATAATATTATAGACACGTAGATTTGCGTAATTTAAACGGGGCATTTGTGTTGTGAACTTTGACAACATTTTTGTTTGGCATTTTCTTAAAGTATATATCTTCAAACGTTCTTTATCCCAGTACCGCGACTGTACCACCTGCATTCTGTAACCGCCCCAATAAACAGTAAGACAATTTACCGCTAATCAGATCGCGAGGACAAAGCACATGATACACTGCGCCGCAGATTGCGGGGGAATATTATTAAATGGGCCACGTTCCTGAACACGAAGGTCTTCCCTCGAGCTCTTTAGCTGTAGGATTAAGTAAAACTCTGGACGTTCCTATTCCGGCGCAACAGGTGAACCTCTATGTCATTTTTTAGCGGACATCGCTAAGCATGTGCTGCGAGGCGATTCATCGAAAATTTATGTGGCCTGCTCGCGTAGCAAATGCAAAAAAAGTAAAAGAAAAAAAAAAGAAAGACAGAAACAACCCTCGCTTCTACGTGCAAATAACGCATCATTCACGATTTAATATTGTATTAACGGTCCATTTGCCGGGACAGTGTTTCATAAATAAACCGTGCAGGACGGCGAAATACAAGACCGGAAATGTAGAAAATCTTCTCGCCTCGTTGCCGAACCTAAGGCCGGCTCAAGGCACGTCAAATCCTGCCGGATACACGGGCGAAACCGCACGTGCAACAAAACACAAGTCGGCAGCAGACTGAGATGAACGTTTCCCGGATAATCTATTAATGGCGGAAGTCGTCCAGGTGCGTTTAAAATGCAGGAAGCTTGGCATGTCTGTGCAGGGATTGCAGCTGGCCCCCAGCCAGCCTGCTAAGTGGTCTAGGTTTTCCACTGGTACGTCGCGCCGGCCTCCTTACATTTCCCGTCCCCCACGTTTTCAGCCTCTGCAAACCCGCCATGCATTCGTACGCATCCGCACGTACCCAGTTCGATGCACTTTTCGCATCGGCAAGTGCCCTCGCGTTTTTCTCGTTTTAATCGGTCACGATGTATACCCGGCGGATGGAAATTAACTCGGAGAGATCGCTGCTTAAGTCGGTCCGCCGCGCAGGCACACTTGATTTGCATAGTAGCACGCCACGGAGTTTCGCGTTTGTGTTGTCTCGAACCATAGCGTTTGAAATTAAACAGTTTCCCGTTAACGGCAAAGAAAGCAGGGGGGGGGAATACGGTACCGTTACGCTGATGAGCGCGGTGGGTTTGACGAAAAATGTTAATGCTGGATTATATGGTAGAATGGTAAATTGGTATTTAGATAATTCTTGTATTAAAAGTTTCGTACGTTGATACGTTTAATAATTGACGAATTGATATCTCTTCTACGTTATTCTTAATATTGCATACCCATATGATTTTTATTTCTTTCCCCCGCGCATAAAATATTGGAAGGATTACAAAATTTTTGGATGGGACGAACATTTGAAATTTTATTTTCAAATGAACCGCTTCGTATACGCTGGCCTGACGTTAACGTTGCGCTAGATAAAACGTATTTGTTAAAAAGGCAAATGTTTCGAGGGACCTATTGTCAATGCGGGAATCGAATATCCCGCATAGGTATTGCGCAAATGTCGAGCTAATTGGATGTGGGTTACGCGTCCTAGAGTTACAGTAGAGGGAATTAGGAATTGTGGAAACAGCGACGTCTAGAATGAGGCGATATCCCGCATCCTAATTAGCATCGCGTACAGATACCAGCGTTTGCAGATTTCCTCGTTAGGAGCTGCCTATCGTGTCTTTGTTATCGTTCCAGTCGACAATCGGATGCGTTCGAAGATATTATGCACAGTCTCCCCCTTGTTATCATCGGGCGGAGGCGCATCCTTTCACTAATTACACTCGAAATCGATTAAACGTAACTTCGGAGAAATCCGCGAAGTAGATAGCGAGTTTACACTCGACCGGTTTGTTTGCAATAATTACACGCGGTGCCTGGATAATCGGGACGTTTACAATTAGTTTAAAAGACGTGGAATACCGACGACCTCCGCGTATTATAAATCTCAAGCGTGCACTGGGAATTATTGGTTCTTTGATTAACGAAGTAGCGAAGTATTGAAATATTATTCGCCATAGGAAAGAAAAGTCGACGGTGATTCGAGCATGAAGAAATTTAATCTCTATTGTACGCGAATCAATTCCCTTGTATGTTTTTTTTTAATTAGCATGATAGTTCAAGCGAAATTATTAAAAGGGGTAGAAACAATTTTCTCTCATGATATAACACTGCGCTTTACTGACGCGCATAGCGTGAACCTGCGGATAGCTTACATTTTTACGATATAATCCACAGAAAATGAGATTCGAACGTGTGCAACAATGTGCCTGGTAGTTTATCTTGCGAATAGAAATGGTTGAAGTTTGTTGTTCGTTGTTGTTTCATGCCGCCAGAATCGCATACTACTGTAATGGTTAGGAAAAAAGTTTTAACGAGATTGAACTTAACTGACTAAAGTCGAGGATCTTCGAAGTTGCCCGAATCATGAAAACCTGCTCACACAACTGCTTCGAAGAATTGTGTCAAGAACTTGTATCGCTTTTCGAATCATGTTCGCTCAAACTTCAAAACCAATTGAACAAATAGTATTATGCAACTTCTATATTTATATTTCATATTTATTGAAAGTTTAGTACTCAAATCGTGTTACCTACAGAACGTTATTATACCAGTTTCAACTTGTGCATGAATTAACAAATCGGATGAAGCACCCGGGCGTATTATTCCGTTGACGTCTATAGGAAGCTGCGCGCTGCGGTCAAATAATTATTTAATCAAGAATTGTTCCATTAATGATCATTAATAATCATTAACTGCATCATGTATATCTGACCATCCAGTTGTGATCACCGTGCTAAATAAACTCTCCGAATTCCTAGTATAATTACGACGATTTCATTGTACTATATCTTGCATAAAAAGCAGGAGAAATTCGACTACTTGCAACAGTTGCACATTCATAGTTGACCGAACCGAATCGCGCATAATCTATGTTCCTCTTTATGCACATTACGTTCTCATATTTCAACTCTCCCGAGAACGCTCGATTACTGATTTAGTAGCGCATGAATAACCTTCGAACGGAATGGAATAGCATTTTGGAGTAGCGTCTCGGTTGCCGGTCCGCGTATCTATTGGGAGTTTCACATAGGGGGCATCGATGCGTGCATGTGGTGCGTTCGCGGACTTTACACGTGAGCAATTATTCGTGATTATATCGGGGCGATTGTGCTCGCGTTGAACGGTAGCTGAGAGGAAACGAGGGGAAAGGTCTTCGTCTCGGTGGCGAAGGCTGAATGGGCGAACGAAACCGTGCTGCAAAATGAAAGTTGATAAAATGGGCCCGAGAAAGGTCGTTCTTTTTCTTTGTCCGCGAATAATGAAGTATGGGTGGTGATCAAAGTTTTACTCGGGGAAATAATATGCCGAGGAGAACAGTTCTCGTGTGACTGATACACTGCCTGCAAATGGAAGTGATTTCTTTTAATTTTATTAAATAGTCTAGCTGATAATTTACAGAATGAAATTTCGTCGTACGTTTTTACGCCGGCCTTATGGTGCGACATTTCAATTGTTAAAACGGACATTTTTTAACGAAGCACAAGCGTTCACTTCAAGGGCGGTATTATTTAACGAGATTTCTAATTTTGGTAATTGATATGAAAGAAATGTATCATTCAGTATTATGAATGGAACATTCTAATTCCGACGATAGTTCGAGATTGAATTCTTATTGAAAGACGTGGTCTTTTCAGATTTTTCTTCGAGCTCGCTGAATCGTCGTGATTTCTACTGAAAAGCCGTCGGAGTATAGACCTATTCTACTTGCTATAGCCGGGAATGTTCACGAACTGGAACTACTTCGAATCATGATTTCATTCTCAGACAACTTATCCGATTTAAAATGATATTCATTTAAAGGCAATTCTTTAAATATTAGCAACAAATTCATCTGTATTACATTTTAATTTCATATATGTAACTCTTATTACACTTTCTTTTCTATTCGAAATATATTTAATTAAGATTGCAAATATCAGCAGAGAACGGTCTTAAACACTAGCCAGTACACTGTCGCAAAACAAGTATTCCTCGAACGCAAGCGCAACACAGTATTTCGGTCGTCAGAATATTTCAATGTGTCAATACAACATCGAAATCTACATATTTGCGTGGTAGCAACGAATGCCCACTGGTGTCTAGAAAGCAGGAGAATCGGCCGTATTTCCATAAAGCAACAATACTAGTCCTTGGCTCAGACAGGAAAATCTGCTTAGCAAGCATTGCGTCCCGGTCGATGCCAGTTATATTGTATTATGAAGCATCGCCGAATTTATCTCATCGATTTTACAAATTCGCATCGCCAGGGCCCAGGTTTGCCACCGCGTACAGGAGAAATGATTCGTAACTGAAATTAGATTACTGAATAATCAAACGACCAACAGCGGGGATCGCAGGAACGATTGTCTGGACGCAATCGTAATCGTCAACTTCTGTTTAACCCGTTGTGGCCGTGGGATGCTTTCAATTATCGTCAAAGGCACCGAGAGATATTTCGTGCGAGTTGAATTGCTAGCAACTCTAATGCGATGTGGCACGAAGCCACGTTACATTAGACCTGTCACGTAAATGGGCTCGCAGTAACGTAGATATCAGAGACGTGGTCGTCTCTAAATTTCGATGTGACACGGGACTATCGGGCTCGAAATTCGGTCCAAGCGAATGGAAGTTGTAACTACGTTTGTCTCGGTAAATGGATTCCCAGCGAACGGTTTCGTTTGCGGAGGACAGATCCGAATTTCGGCCACATTCCCATGTTTTATTTTTTCCATCCTTGAGGACCTTTGTTGCAATATTTTTCGGTGGAATGGAGATGTTGAAAAATTGTTCATTGGTACGCAATAAATTGACGATTTCAACGGTTTATTCGTTACTGCGACCCGTGCAGTTGCAGTTAGATCAGCTTCCTCGGTATTGTTAATATCGGTAATACGTCGCAACCTTTTGATCTACGCACGCTAGCCAGCGGTGCCAAATTATAATACCTGGGCTCAGTTTCCAACAATGCCCTCCATAGTAAACCCACAGATTATTCGCAACAAGACAGCACGTTACATTGCCCTGAGCACGTTAGCATCCCATTCACATTAATCTATACTTAAAATGCTCCTAGTTTCCAACGAACCGTATACACTAATTATTTATTCACCAACGTTATTGTACAATTAAAAAGTTCCATACTAGAATGATTTCTTACGCGCACTAATATTTACGATGATAATAATAATAAGTAAAATTTTATTCATAGCGCGACTATTTTCTCCGGAAACAATAAAATTTAGTTCTGCTGTCGAATTTAGCTAATCACGTATTTCACCGTGAGATATTCCATTAGATTGCACAAGGGGTTTCCCGTATCTGCTACAATATATCGCAGTACCTACAATGGGACTAAATTGCAAAAAATTTTGCGTATTGTTTGAGTAAAGGTAATCACTGAAGCGAAAAGTATTACGTAAATATTGAATTAAACTGCAGTTTAAAAAATCAAAGCCAGAGCAATTATGAGGTTCGCGCGAAATTTCTCAAAACCGCCGGAGAACCATCGAATTTCTTGATGGACACACTTTGCAACAGGATACATTTTGCACAGGTGCTCGCGAGATTTTGTCGAGATATGTATCGTGTTACGTGGCGGAATGAACGGGGATGCATGAAACGACCGCGTCCCTCAGACAAATTCCTCCCCGCCGTGCCAGCTACGAGTCGAATAGTTTTCATGCAACGAGGATTTAGCCCGGGCAACAAAAGAGCGTGCGACAGCGTTGCTACTCGTAGAGAAATGACGTCTAGGGCGTGTTCGAGCAACGACGGCAATTGCCGGAAGTTCCTTTTAATTACCGCGATAGGGGGAGCACGAAATGTCGAAGAAACGGTGGGACGAAGAGATTCAATTTAATTAGCCGATCCTGTCGATCGATTCCGTTCGGTCTAACAATCCGGTCGTTACCGAACGGCAACTGCAAGGAGGCCGATCGTTAACGAGATTCGAACTCAGCAACGACGTTACTTCCCCCCGAATCCGACGCGATTGAATCGAATTCAACCCCGATCGGTTATCCTCCGTCCAAGATAGTTAGTTTCCATGGAGTTTAAAGATTCTTTCGCACAGTTCGTTGCCTCGAATCAGTCGCTTCAGTCGGTCAAGAGTGTTCGTTTCAGAGTTTCGAACTCCTCGCGAGACGCTGTCGTGGACGCAACGACACGACCGCGACGTTTCCCTGCAATTTCTCTAACGAACCTTTGATCGCGAGCTGACCTTTCATTATTCCGCCCGTGCTAATGGTATTTCTCTTGGAAACGGCTAATTGCCCTTTTCCGATACCACGTACGCACGCTTCGACGAAATAACTAGTCCCGTTCCACGAATCGAGGAAAGGGAAGCGCAGCGAGTGCCGCCGCTTTGATACTTCGATCGGGAATTGTTTCCAGAGCTGCGATTTCCGTACTTTGTTGCGCGACACGTTCGCGACCGTTCACCGAAACGTTGACGGCGGGTTCTCGTAAGAAACACGAAGCTAACGTTCTCACGAGGTTTCGCCAGCGTTACGCTTCATCCTCTTTCGGATTAACGAATTTCGATTTTCCTTTCCATTTGGGCGCAGGAATTCGCGATTTCATGATATATACATAACCCGATTGAAAATAAAGTCCCGGGAACAAAGTAACACCATCCCATTCCGGGAAGTCTCATAGAAACGAGAATATGAAAAAATGCATCGGAAACTTTAATTCGAGAGTATTCTGTTCGACGTTTTATCGTAATTATTCTGTTGTCCAAAACTCGTGTGTGTCCGAGAGCAGATAGATAGCGTAAAAACCTAATCAGAGGGTGAAACGTAATCAAATGGGAAACTAGTGGCGTGCAGCGTGTCACCGGCTTGCCAGGAAGAAAGGTACAATCAAGCAGTGGCTTGGTCAATTAGGGTTCAGGAAGAGAAATCAGCTTGGCTAACACGGTTAGGTCGCTTTTACGGGATTGAAAAGAGCACGGGGAAATGGTCGCGCGATCGCGCGGAGAGAAATCTAGCATCGGATATTTATTTGCGAGACTCGCGAGAACTCGGTGAATGGAGGGGCCTGGGTTTTCAAATGAAATAGCGCACGATCGTTAGAGAACGGTCACGAGCAGCAGCTTCTTTCGGGCGGACACGAAGTTCCGCGAAGTGATTTTTATACGCGTCAACGTTCTACGAAAAGTTCGCTCGACCGTCGCGTGGTAACGAAATAATGGAATGCGTAATGGGGAGACCGGCGGAGAAACGGTAAAAGGACAAAATATGATACGTTCGTCTGGGCTTATGAAACGTTTCCGTATGGTCCTTTTTTATATAACGAAGCCTTTTACCTGCCCTTTGGCGGCTCTACTTTTGATATTGCTTCTGTCAAGTAACTTCTGAAGCGACTTAAATAAACACGCGGATACCTGACTTTGATTAAGAGAAGGTAATTAAAATAAGTGCAACCTTAATCCTTCCCCTTTGCCCGTCGGTATTTATTTTTTCCGTTCCGTAATCGCAATCCATTAATATCAGTTCGACTCCGAGGCAGCGGTACGAAGAAAAAATAGTTTACCTTGAGCTATTTCCCGACAGACTACGTTGGATTTAATTACGCGGAATTATACAGACGAGAACAGGGGGGGTAAGAGCACGGATTACGGTAATGTAGATTCGATACTTGTAAGTAACGAAGTGTATAAATTGATTAATACAGCATATACTTCGGATCGATAATGTATTCGTGTGTCTTGCCGCGAACGTATCGCCGCCGCAGAGCACCACTAATACACCGATCTCGCGTTAAGTGCCACGAAAGGAAGACACCAGCATACCCGACAAAGCGGAAATAATGCTTCAGACGTCGTCTATCCAGCCTTCCTTCGCGCACTCGCACGAACTACAATAATTGGTTGGATTATCGGTAGGATATGGTTATGGGAAGTGCGAAACCCCAGGCCTCGTCGGGGTAATCTCCACTCTGATTGCGTTTGACGCGTCATTGAGCGGAATGATGGAGGCGCGCCTGAATCTCGGCTATCACACGTCACAACGGCTCGTTCTTGTGCTCATTATTCGTCGAGCATTGTAATTTTTGACGCCCCTAAACGCCCAAAACCGGATCAATATTTTCTGCCCTCCGTATCGTTCTGTCTATCGTCCTGGAAGCATTTTACGGCTTCGTTGCAGCTTTAAACCTCCTGCGGAATTGAACATTAAATTGATTTCCAACCGAGGGCTGTGATATACAGAGATTCAGCTGCGATAAAAAGGCACGGAAATTTTATACCAATTTGTAAATGTTGGAAACTTGGTTGCCGCTAATTAAACGATTCAACGATGTTTATATACGTATTTATATGCCAGTGGCTTCCGAAATTAGATCGGCGATTAATCATGCTGCATCGCGTGTGTGCAGTTTGAGATTCGCAGCGGGCAGGTATTTTTAATTGTTCGTAAGTTGAAAGCCGTGCTAAATAGAAGAGGAATGTATAAATCGCTCCCGAATTACGTGCTTCAAGCACGCACGTCATTAGTTGGCATAAATTTCGAAATTGTTGATAATAAATCGTGGCATGTTGTGGACTCACTTTGAATTCTACGCACGAACATTACGCTACAGTTTCTAATAAATTACCAGTTTGAGAGTAAACGTTTGTTAGTTGTTTATCGCGCACTGAAATCTGTCCGCTCGCTTTCTCGCGTTGAACTTCACCGATCTACCGGCTGTTTCAAAATCTCTTCCACCAACCACCTAACTGTTACATCCTTCTAATGAAAAACTTGCTCCCCGTCTGACCCCGACAGCGTAGTACGATTCACGAAACAAGCGACCGCGTTAAGAACCGACCGCCTCGGGACCCCGTTTCGTCCTGCTCCTTTTGCCTCGTCTTTTTATCGTTTCATTTTCAACGACCAAACTGTACTTTCCTCCTTGCCCGCTCGTTCGCCGATAAATTGAGAAGTTTCGCGATATTAATCGTCCGCCCGGGCAACCTCGAATAACGAGATTTCCAGGTAAATCAGCCAGCCAGATTTCTGCGCGATTCGAGCCGAGGTTGCTCATTCTCGTATCACCTATCGGAGCTGCCCGACGTATTCCTCGCAGGTTCGATAGTGCAGAGAGGAAACGAGGGAAAGGGTATCGCGTTCATCGACGAGTTTTCCAAACTCGGCGCGACGAAACGGAACGGAAGCGGAGTTTCACTCGGGCCGATCGAAAAAGTTCCCGCTCCTCCATAGGCTCTTTCGTTTCCTTTGCATTTTGTTCGGGCAAGACAGTTGCCTCGCGCGCGGCTGTCTTAATAAAATCGACGCGATTCGTTTCAGAATTTCGACCGGCAGGGTGCTAACTTGCGGCCGTTTTATTAGCGCGTGGCTGAAACGCGGCACGCCGCCGCGACGCGTATCCATAGAGATTCAGCTCGGTTTTCGTAACTCGAAAGAACCGTTTCCCTCACTTACCCTCAGAGAAAGCGAATTTCATTCCGAGGATGCGCGTGATGTATTTGTGCACTCGGAATGTCCACTACGGGCGAAGCTGTTGTATCGTTGTTCGACAGTTTTATTGTTTTTATCGCGATGCCATCGGCGCGGAAGCACAAAGAAAACGCAAGCCATCGGATCGATGGCTCCTGCTAACAAAGCAAAGACAAGTCGGTTGAAGGGACACGGCGGATTCCTCGCTGTTGTTAAATATTGTTTCGAGAAACAACTTCCCGCGTCTCTATTTATAGGGTGAATATGTTAGCAACCGGAGTCGATCGACGTGCTTTGACCCGAGGCATTAAGCGTGCGCGACGGTGCATCGCGTGATAGAAGGCAACCTCGATTAATTACCTATTTATCTGGAGAATTATCGGCGTACGCTGAAATGTATGGCGTACAAGAATATTAGCGTATCGTGACTTTCGGGACGCATTAGTGTAAGATACCGCGGTATCTTCGCCCGAGGTTTCCATGCTTTTAGTCTGCTGATCGTGCACGCTATCGAATAACGTTTTAATTGCTGTGTTAAGTGGATAGTTAGAGATCTTAAATAATTTTCGTGTTCTCGTGGTGATCCAGCGAAGCTCAATAATAATACAGCAAGGGAATTAATATAAGAAATTTCTTAAGGAATTTCGGAAACCGAGATAATCTTTTGTTTTCGAACACTTCAAACTATTTGCAACTATCTTAAACTGTTTTAAACTATTCTCTCTGAACCGAGAGAGCAAAGGAAACCTCTTAATCCCATTTTAGTGTAATTCTTCTTCGCGTAACGAATTTTATCGCAGTATCGAGTGGACACGCAGATTTGACACGCGTAACGTTGGCGAATACATCGCCGATTAAATATTGCTCAAAATAAACGTATCGTTTAACCGAGAACTGCATCTACCGTGTCTGCATGTCGACGCAAACATACAGCGCTCTACTTTGTTCGAAAAGTTTCGTCGATCCGTGATCGACGGCGCGACAGCGATCGCTGCATCTCGTCCACGTGATTTTCCGCCAGTTACACATCGACGACAAATAAATGCGTGAATACGTTTTCCAATCGCGGCTACCGCTGTGTGCGGAGCGTTGGCCGCGTGCAAAGTAACCCCCGATCGGCAAATCTATGGTACCGAAGTTCCACAATCCTAACAATAGGTATTGGTCCATCCCTTCGACGCACTTCCGACCTCAATCAAAAACCCCAACTACCTTCCACGTCCACTCCTCTCTTCCTATCTTTGAACGAGAGCGAACGAGACAATCTCGTCCATGAATTCCTTACAACAATGCCACCCTAATCCGGCATGTTTGCCCTGGCGTCAAGTACACGATTGTTGCTGTCGCTGTTCTGAAATGTTTCGATAGCGTCAAACATGCTTCCACCTTGCATGACAATTCGTTTTCGATGCTCCATTGTTCGTTGATTAAACGAATTGTGATAGGAGCCAACGCGGGGTGGGTCCAGGCACGAGAGAGTACGACCGTCAGCAGAAAAACGCGAACGTTCCGCGCGTCTACGAATCGATTTCAACGAAATTTACGTCGGATAACTTTTTTTTCACGCTCGTTTGAAACCCTCCTTCGTTTCACGTTCGATCAATTACACGCGCGCGTCTGGCAAAACTACTGACGTGGTCGCGAACATTTGGCGAAGAAGAATTGAACAAAAATGGCCCCCTGCGAAACGTGAATGGAAAAAGTTGAATCTCCGGCGTTGTCTTTAGAAAGTGGACCCCGTGAAAGGACGGGGACGCCCCACGAAAAAAACCGGAATTGGCGAAGAATATTTCCCATTCGGCCGCTTTATGTTCCGCCCTTCTGGCTGAAACGGTGATCTCTGGCTAAATCGTCGAGTCCCAACTTTCGATTTTGTCATTTCCCCTTGTTTCACGAATCGGCGACAATTGACGGGAGTTTACGAGTTGTCGCCGGTTCGACGTTCCACCATTCTGGCTGCACGGACCCTTTGTCGAAAAAAAAAGCTTGAAGGTAAGGCGCCTTCATTGTCGAGTGCTGACTGGTCTTGGTTTTTATTACTGGCCCTCGGGGGACGCGGGGACATCCGAAGCGCTGGAAAAGTAGGTTTGCCATTTTTCCGTACGTTTGACGAGTCCCAAAGGGGACATAGGTAACCTGACGGCCCATCTACTCCGGCTCCTACATTTTTCGTGTGCCGCTGAGGCATCTGCACCTGAACATCAACAACTCCCCGCTCCTCGGCTGCAGTAAAAGAGAGTCGCCCTAAGTAGCGACTTGTATTGGAATGATCCAAGTTCACGATCGCAGTTCGACGATCCTGTATAGCGTGGTTCACGGTGAATGGCGGAACCGGGAACTAAACTTTATTATCCTCGAGCAGCCCCCTAATTTATGAGTACAGCGACCGAAGTAATCGGTTTCGTTTCGTTCCTCCGAAGTTCCGTCCATGGCGGCAGCGCAACACACTCAAGAGCATCCACTTCTTATTTACCGGCAAACATTTTTCAGCTGAACTTTCTAACGCTCTGTGCGCTATTCCGGTTGCGTTCGTAAACGTTACTCGATGCGCCCCGCGCGGAGAATCTACACCACAGTACGACTTTACCGTCGAACAGGTAGCAAAGTGTTTCAAATAATTCGCTGTTAAAGTATTCAGGCACTCGCGTGTGTACACACGGTCGGTCGGCCATAATTAAGATTCATCCATGAATGCCGTGCAAAAAAAAAAAAAAAATATAAGTAGTCAGACAAAAAGTGGCCGGCTTGTTAATCCTTGTAGGTACTTAGGTCAACACGCTAACAGCCGTCTCGAGTGGCCGTACGATAGCCCAGGGTCTGTTAGTCCGAGCGTGCTGCCTCACTGCACGATCATGTGTAAGCATATGTATGAGAAAACGTCTGGAACCACCACGAGCTCACGTCATCCCGCGTATACTCGCGTGCACATTCACGTGGTGCCTGCTTGCATACAACCCCGGAATGAATGTCACGGCACAATACGTCGCTAAGCGTATCATGCCGTCGTATCTTAGCTACTTTCAGGTCGTTAGAAGAACGCACAGGCATACATGCAATATGTACGTGCATACACGTGAAGCATCGTTTACGTCAAACTTGCTACGCGAAGCACACCTCGGGCAATATCAAGTCAAGGAGGTTGGCGAAAAACTAACAGACGAATCCCAACCTACTCGAATGATTTTCGTTACTTTCGCGCAGATCATTCCGTGGCACGACGTGGACGACGCGACGCGGCGTTCAATTTCCCGATATTTATCCGGGTACTCGTTTCGGTTGCTTGATTCGCTGCGAATTTATACGAACCTGTTTTAAACCGAAAATCGTCGTAAATCGTACGATCTTTCTTCGCACATCTTGGTACTTTGGAGGAAAAAAGTCTGGTTAAATGAAACTAAACACGATGGCAAGCTTGTTCGCAATTATCCGCCGTTTGTGTTTTGAAATGCTTATTTTTCAATCGTTTGGGCGTTGTATCCTATTGAATGCGTGCCTCGGTTTTGCGTTATAACGGAGTTATTCATTAAGGCATTCCGATGTTTCCGTATAATGAAAGTGCAATTAGAGATATGCAAAACGTCGTTTACATCGACGGTGGAGAGCAAAAGGCACGGGGCTGAAGATGCCATTTGAATTGTGAAATACTTGGAGGGATTCCAATATTAACTGGCGGAACGTCGCTGAAAATAATGGAAAGGAAATGGTGCTCGTGCTGACGCTGGGGAAAACGACTTTTCGGGTTAAAGAAGTGGTTGCCGTGTGTGCTCGCGGTGTATCGGTAAAAATTCTATTGCGGGTGGAGGGAAAAGAAGGCAAAAGGAAAAAAAGAAGCGACAAAGAAAGAGGTAACAGTGGCAGGCGAATAACACGGGACACGGCGAAATAATTTTTGCCCCGAACCAGCCTGGAAACGAACCTGAAAAATCTCTCGAATGCTATCGTATCATTCGTTTCCAAATACCGTGCAAACGAAATTCGGTTGTCGAGGTTCGTCTGCGCGAAAATTTGAGGCGATTTCGTGCTGGTTGTATTTTTTTCCATTACTCTGAAACATGCTCTGTACTCTGTGCATATGCCTACAAACCGAGTTACGCGGGTGACAAAATATGTAAACTGCGTTTCAACAATTGTCAAGCTGGCGAATCGTGCCTCGAAAATGTTTAAACACTGAGCGGAACACTTCAACGATGTTGGCACACCGGGAAGTTGAACGAACTACCATGTGGCATCGACTCAACAGCTTGTCACGAAGTAAAGGCTACGACAGGGCAAAGAGTCGGCCCGCGATTTACGCTTTTAGTCGACCCACAAATTTTGTTGGACGTTGCTAGAAGAACCGGGCACATTGATTTATTTGCGGTGTCTTAATTGTTGTGCTCTGCTGAGCAGGTGTCTAGGCGTTCTGCAGTTTCTCCGCGCTACAATTTTCGACACCATATATACGTTGGAAGAGAGAGAGAGAGAGGGCGACAGAGAAGAAGGCCGCGAGAGAAACCATGGCCTGGCTACGGGAAAAACGGCAAAAAGAAATATGTTAGAACAACTGTGGTCTAGCGAGGACGGCTTTTTGTTTAGTTCCACAGGCTTTTTTGCTAGAAAGACTCTCGGTCTTAGTTATAGGTAATTGCGTTTGTCTGACCCCGGTGCTCCTCTCCGGGTTTAAATAATTACAGGATGACGGAGGTTACATGACAATTGTACCGGGAACGGATCTTTTCCTAACGTTTCGCTTGGCGTAAAGTCAAGAGAAGCGCGACGTTTCAATCTGTAGTGGCGTCAGAACAGATGTATTTTAATTTCTCGGTTCGAGAATGATTCTGTCGTCTCTATTTCCGTAAGCGAAATGAATACAAATTTATACAAGGAAAGGAACGACGGACATTGACAAGGTTGTACGCCACGCTTCATATTTCAGAAGGGAACGCAGACGGTCTGTCAGAATAGCTGGAAATTGCAATTTCGGATGCCACGCTCATTCCAGTTATCACATGTTTTTCCAGACTGATACGTCCCCAAGGAAGAAAGCCATCACTTTAGTAGCTTCACCGTCAATACATATGCAATCACATTCCTCTTCCGACCCGGCGTAGTACAGTGATGGATACGCTTGGGCAAGGGTCGAGCCTTTGGGCTATTTACCTAATCAGCGTCCAGGGCGAAATCGAGGGAGCAGGAAAAAGGGCAACCGCCCGTTGCGGCCAGCAGAAGTCGTAAACTCTTGACAAGCAGCATTAAATCGTGCAGAATCTAGATAGGTTTGCGGTTACGAGCGGGACGTATAGTTGTATAAATGTTGACGACTGTAGAGGAGTCGTCTCGGTTGGGTCCCTTTCGTTGGAATTTCGAATTCAATTTTTCCGCCACAGATTCACATGCGACGCAGAACTAGTTTGAACGGCGAAATATTAGTGTTAAATTGATACATTCAAATTGGACACGGGATCGTTTCGAGAGCGCTCGCACACAATTTCGTCGTTTCAACTTTGCGCAATTCAATTGAACGTGTAAAACGTGACGGGTGTGCTGCGGATATTTTCAGGCGAAATAAGCATTACGAAACTGCAGGCGATAAATGCTGCATGGAGATTGTCCGTTCGAGAATGAAACCATAATGGAGGGCGTATATGTAGATAAATCTCACGATTAAAAAGGTTAGCCGCAATATTTGTGGAATAACGACGGGGAGCGTTCGCGGTAGTCACAGGAGTGGGCAATCGTGGATAGATAAATCCGGTTGAACGCGTGTAATCGAGTGTGGTTTAATTGAAAGTTGAATTCCTTCGTTTTGCAAGCAACGATCGTCGCGGTCAACGAATCGGCGCACGCTTGTTGCGTATCCGAACGAAGACCTGCCGGAATCGTTTTATTTCTGATACCAGGTTCTATCACGGGCTGTGGTGTCACAACGGCGATACACAGAAAAGCCACAGGGAGCCAGAGATTGGAAGACGAAAATAAAATCCAAAAACACCTTCCGCCATAGAACGAAATCCTGTTCGTTTTTCTGGACGAAGAATTTTATTCGTCCGCCCCGCAATATGTTGCGGAGTATCGTTTGATTTCGATAGGTATCAGGCGATTGGGGTATCGCGCGGGACACGAGAGGAATAAATGAAAACAATGAAGGGATGAAAATGTTACGACCTAAGAAGACCGCGCGAACGCGGCCTGAATTCGTTATTTGCAACGGGCAATAAATTCAATCTGTATTAAATGCAATGAAACCAATGCCACCTGACATTTCCGAAGCTTGCGACGTGCGAAGATTTATCCGCGCGCAAGCTATTTACACGTCCCGCTTACGTTACCCGACAGATTAACGTTTTGCTCGTGAATTATTCACGCCCATTTGTGGCATCGATACTTTATCGATGTAGAACAACACGACCGATCCTCGCTCAAAAGATACTACGCCATTAATAGACCAATGAATATGTCCCCCACAAATCGGAATAAAACAATCGAAGGCAATAGCAGAGTTTTCACTACAGTTTACGATTTATCAGCGATTCATCGCACAGCACTCCGGCTTGTCGATACCTGAACGAGGCTCGTGGTTCGAGGAATCGAGGAACCACTCGTCATCGTTTAAGCACGACGCGAATTTATGTTGCACGCTCGTTCGAAAGTGATATCGGGGGTGCAATAAAACATCGTACACGCGTTGCCACGCGGACTTCCTGTATTTGCGGTATACATACACCGATCCGGCGTACCGTGGGCCGAAAAGTGATAACGCGATTCTGTCACAAGCCATCGATTAGAGGATGGAATAGCAACGCTCTCGGCGCTGTCATTATTATGCGTCCGGTCTTTCATCCGTTGTATTACGATTATCGCGCTTGTATATACGACGAACGACGGCCACGGGGAACATAGAGAGGCGCTGTCGGACGAGGTCCCCATTGTCAGCCCCGGCTAGACATGTTCGTAACGAGCTGGTTGTTGCTACAAACTACGCGCGCGTAGGCCACGGGTGTATCGTGCAATTCACCTAGTAGCGCGGGCTAATCGATATCTCGGCGAATGAGGCAAATGTGGCAAATGAATTGATTTAATCGGGCCCGCTTGCTGATAGAAGGCGCGATTTAACCATGCGCAACGAAGATTATACGCGTTCAGTTATTTATTATCGGGATTCGCCATTAATAGATCCAATCGGTAGAACGCTGAAACAATATCGGCGTGTTAATCGCGAACGAACTGATATACAGCATGAAGCATACGATGGATCGTATTATGTTCTATTTCAAGCAGCTCGTTAATCATTGGTTCGAGATCGAGGTTTCACCGCCGAAAAGGAAAAAGGCTGCAGCAAAATGGTTGCACAAACGTCGACTTTGATGCTTGAAAGTTTCCTCCTGATATTTGCTAACGTATTTGCGTTGCATCTATGTGCGAAATATTTACTGTTTTTCTGGCGTGCACTTTTTTTTTTTTTTATACAGCTCTATCTACTCTTCTATATCCCCTCAATCAAAGTGACTTTGCCTTCGCCGTGCCGCCAGACAAAGGGATTGTAACATATTTTTCAATCCAATTTAATCCCTTACACTTGGCGCCCGTAAAAGCTTATTCGTATGTGGCTCGCCCGGTTATAAAATTTTAACTCGCCGTGGCTAAACGCAGCTCGCGGCGTCAATGCCCGGTACGAAATGATTTATTTCCAATCTATCACCGGGTCGCCTCGACGGGTCGAATGTAGCGAAACTTCGTCGCACATAAACAGGGCCGAGCGGAAAAAAGGAAAACCCGGCCACCCGTACAGAAAAGAGGCAGTATTGCCCGGTCCACGGGGTAGAATATTTTACTCCCAGCCGGCAATATCGAGCCTCCCCCGCGGCCGCATCTTCCTGCGCACCCTATATCTTTCCCAGTCCACGGAAACGCGCGCAGGTCCCTCATTGGCGTGATACACTTTCCCGCCTCGGCCGCTACGAGAACAAATTAATTTATCATTTCGCGGCGTTACGGTTAACAGCATTCCGTAGAAATAATGGGCAGTAATAAAGGCACGTAGCGAGCCTAAGAAACCCCGTGCGCCTTCGCAGGGAAGATGAAGAGAGCGAGAGAGAGAGAGAGAAGGGCGAGCCGCGGTAAAACGATGAGAAGTGCGCGAGGGAGGCGACACGAGGAAGACGAGAAACCGCGTGCGTAGAAGGGAGAACGAATATGTAAGGGTAGACAGACGAGGAGGGATGCAATGAGGAACGTGGGGCGCATGCGTCCAGCATGGGTGTATCTTCAACCACCGTTTCCAGTTACCCCCACCGTTTCGAGACACTCGCCTGTTTCCCTCGTCGCTCGTCCCTCGTCCATCGCTCGATTCAGTCACCGGCCGTTTCGCGAGCGGAGGGTTTCCGCGCCTTTTCTCTCCGTGTCTTTCGCAATTTTCGTCCCTCGACAGCCGTACAGTAGTCGCGTAATTTGCCCCCCCACGCCACCCCCTGCCCGCTCTACGCTCGAGCGGTAATTGACCACCGTCTATCGGCAGACGGATGCCGGTACGTGGGTGTGCGCGTGTCGTTTTTTCAGCTAGAATCCACCGGATGGCCCAGTTTCGGTACAGTCACATGTGTGCATCGTGTCGCGAAGTGTCATCGGCACGAGAACGCTCGGGACACTCCAATCTCCGAATTTACCGAGCGTGTGCACCTCGTTGAAGCGTGTACCGCGGCGAAATTACAGTGCGAACGGTACGCGGTACTCGTGCCGGGCCAGCGTATCGTTGCGTTTGCCCGAGCGACCGTGAAACGTCGACGGCCTCTGCGACGTTTACGACGCTCCTGGCGAACGAGGCGTTCGGATTTGTCGTACAGCGAATGGAGCATGAAGGTAGTGCGCGGGAAATACGCAAGAAACGGGGTTCCGACGTTCTCTGCAAGAGTTGCTCGTGATTCGTGACAGTTAGGACTGACGACCGGACTGTCGCCGCCGGCTGGAACGGACTTGCTTTAGCGTATCGATGGATCGCCTGGCGGCACGTTTCGGCTTGTTTCGCACGGGCTTCCGTTGATTTAGCGCGAACGCGTTCCGAGGTGACAGTGTGATGTTTACGTGACGGAGAGTAAGAAACACCGCGTTGAAAGCGTGGCGGGTGTTTCGAATGCGCAGCCGATTCTAGATGCAGCGTGACTGGTGGCGTTATGCCGGTGCGACGATATCGATATAACGAAAACGTCGTTAGACGGTGTGCATACGACGTCGATAGTGTACACAGAGGCCGAGTGGGCCTTGGCGCGTAAACGCGTTACCTTGATTGGGTTACATAATTAATTAATCATACCGCCGTGCAGTGGTTCACGAGCGTTGCATAATTGAGTGACGCCGCTGGAAGTCGGGACGCGTTGCTGAGCAGGATCTCGAGGTATGGAAATTTGTAATTAAGAGA
Organism: Nomada fucata; assembly: GCA_948146005.1. Classification (NCBI taxonomy): domain Eukaryota; kingdom Metazoa; phylum Arthropoda; class Insecta; order Hymenoptera; family Apidae; genus Nomada; species Nomada fucata. The sequence goes on from OX411275.1 coordinate 16,978,784, forward strand.
AAGACCCCCTTAATGTCGTCTGGTTTTGTGTTCCCGTTGAACAAACGGTTCGGACAGATTTGTTCTGAATATTTCCGGCGGCTGAAGGGGCGATTTGAACGCGCAAGACGTTCAAGTCGGCGTTGGAAAGTAATTGAAGCGTTAGCTAAACGCGGTGGGTTTGTTATTCGGTAAAATTTGTGGTTCTGAAACGGTAGAGTAGGTCGAAATCGTGTGCATAATTTTTTCTCAGATCGCCGGGAATATTCAGGGCGACGATGCTACGTTTCCAGTGGAATATGACTGTTTGACGAATGTTTGACTTGCATCAGTTACGGTAGACGTATTTCGGTAGAAAATATGAAAGGTATCCGGTTATCATGGCGAAACGGTTTGAACAGTGTGAACGACGGTAACGTAACGTGGAATTTATTTTTCGTTGCCCGTAAAACAGCGTGCGTAAACGAGCGAAGCAATCGAATCTGTGCATAGTATATTCCGGTAAAGTCAAACGAAAAAAGATTGAATAACGGAAACGTTTAAAATTCGTACAGCATATTTTTTAAATAGCCACCCGGTTCACTTCGTGGCAGTGTTTGGTTTGAACACGTGTTTCCTTAAATGCCTGTGGCAATATATTCACAAATGGTAAGGAACAAGTGAATTTTGTTTTCTTATTTCTGCTGTCACATGGTCGAGACCAACCCATATTTAGGAACGTTCAGGAATCCTGAAAACTTTTCCCTATAACCATCGTATTTACCAAAGAATGTCGCATTGCGCCTACGGCGACACGTTTGCATCTCGGATTTTTCGCTGAAATTAGTCTCGTCCGGTTTACTTTCCCGTTGCATATTCTTTATCCTTTTTTCCCCTTCGGTGCATTTGTTTCTCGAACCTTTATCCTACATAAAATACGTAGAACATGCTTTAACAGTAAGTGTGTAAAATTATTTTATTATAGTAATGTTTAGTTAAGAATGAATGTAAAAAAAAGGTTGACGAAAGTATTTCTACGATTGCGTTGGTCTCGCAGAATCAATAATTTCCTATTGACATAACTTAATTTAAAGTTTAACGTTTCAAATAATTTTAAAAATAATGAGTTTTATACACGTTTTATGCATGTTAGCTCATTGAGACACGAATAATACTCAAAGATATTGCCGCAATGCTTCATGGACTATTTCGTGCAACAAATACAGCGAAACCGTCGCATTCATTTATATACATTTATATACAAAATAAGATCTACCACGGACATAAACGTATCTCGTAAAGTAATCCCTCTCCGCTTCAACATGTAGCTACTCTAATCCAACAAGTTATATAGATACAATACTTGACCGCAAGCAGGTTCGTAATAACATTCCTGGTCAATTCCGATATTCATCCGAAACGAATATACCTACAAAGCCGTACAACACCGGCCACAAACCAGATTACGAGTTTCTTATTAAATTGTCGTCCACTTTGGCAGTGTGCAATCGTCACTAATAATTCTGCTTCAGGTAACACCGCAGCCTCAATTATATCAAACTCTATAAATGTTACCAGGCAACATTACGTGCCGGCACCCTGACGAACGCGCAGCAGTGCGAAATGGATGATTCATCAGGGATGATCCCCAATAAAGGATGGTTCAGATCCTCGTTTAATTTTACACTAACGTGGGGATATTCGTGGGCGAAGTTGTCGGTGGCTATCAGTGAACAACATCTATTGAAATGATATCCTTTCTGGTGACAGAAAGGGTGGAGTTGCTACGGGGCGAATATGAGATTTCAGTGTATCTATCCCGCTTATTGCTTGACATATGTACCTATGTATTAAATAGCCCCATCCCGTGCTACGTGTATCGAAGCCTTTCATACCCCGGACTGAGAATGGAATACGAAAGATGGAAAGGGGAGAAGAATATAACCCGGCGGTGACTACCTTTTAACTCTGCGTTCTTGCGCGGCAACGTGTACCTCTGCGGAGCATGCGAAGTCGCGTTGTACGCGCTTTGTGAACGCACCATCAGTTATTCACCCCGTCGATCGTTTCATCGCCGACAGACTTTCCATTATTCGATACATCTTCCACAATGGTGTCTCTCCATTTTGTCCCTCCGCCGTTTAATCATTGCTCCGCTCGATGCACTTTTCCGATTTGCGCCAACTCGTGGGCGGTTTCGTTGCTTATGAGTGATACAGGGCGTTCGTACATTTTCGAGTAGCACCTGTAGTAGTGGCGTACTTTTACGTTAGAAATGAAATTATTCAATGGAAACAAGTTATTGGGCTGTTTATGCACGAGGGCAAGACTGTGCGACAATATTAATAAACCTTGTTAACGATAGCTGTTTCATGGGAGGATTGAGTGAATCGCCCTCATCGAAGAATAGCGAAGATTTTTTCGATTGTCAAAGAAGTTCTACAGAAAATGAATATACTTTATTGTCCTGTAATATTTTTGATATGTATTCTGTCAGATACATTTGCCAGTGCTGAACAGACGCCCGTTGTGCTGTGCATTTCCCTTGCAATAGCAACGACTTGCGTATTTTATTTAATTTAAACGTTATACTCGGAGCAGTATGACCTGCATATGTATATATATTAATTTTATTTAAGCGGGGCTTTGAAATATTTGCAATATAATTAAGTATTATAACGGAGTTAAAATAATTTCAAACGGAACTGGTACTTCATTATTGTCGAGCTTCATATTTTCCCGTGTAACCAGCAGGAATATAAACATGAGCATCGAAATTTCGGTTTATTCGTGCCTATTACAGCCATTCCCGATTTATCCGTGGATTCAGGCTGTGCAGAGGTGGAAGAACCTGAATATTGGTGCTACTGATATGCATAATCCTTTTACTTCAATATCACGGGGCAACTGCCGAAATGGTCGATATACACGCCCGTCTGTACGTTCTATTATACATGCAATTTCAATTGCGTATTGCGAGAGCGGATCGTGGGGCGAATTGCTAACAAACTGCGACAAGAAGCTCAAACGCGGGTGGTATATTTATATACCACCTACATACACCTGCGTGTATATTTTCTTTTTTCATTTTGTTTTAGCATGTAACACGGACGTGTCTTTTGAACAAAGAAAAACCCACGCTGTTCGAAACGCGAAAATCTATTCAATAACCGGACCGTGGGCGACACAGCGGGGCGTACACATATTGTTGCTCGGGTACGAATAGCTTAACGATGCTTAAAAATTATTCTCGCTAATTTTCTAATAGAAGAGAGTTTTTTTTAGATACCCGTGTCCGTGCGTATTTCCGTATAAACGTCCCCGATATTCCGATTGATCGAAGCCCAGTTTCTGTAACTAATTCTATAAATGAAGAACTCGACCGAGTACGTCTGAAAATCTTCAAGCGACCTCACCCCGTTTCTCTCTTTCTATCTTCGTGGGTGGGTGGAAACATATCGATTGATATCGATGCGACTGTCGGCGGTTCTCGTCCTCGTTGTCGAATTCTCGACCCGAATTTTCGTTCCATCGGTGACGTTTAGTCGAATAAGGATTTCTTTTCAGTTCCCTGTTTCGGTCGTACTGCTATTTCGCCAATTATACTCTTACTTTTTCATCAAACGTGAAATCGATCTTTCGTTGGACGGGACACGGACATCGTCGTTGCTAAATCGATTCTCTGCAGATAGGCAAGTTCGAACGAACAGCCATGGCCATTTCGTAGCGAAGACGAACTCTCGTTAGTCAAGCTAGTAATCAAGAGTTCGCTTCGATCTTGCTTCAAATTGCTTCTCGTGCCTCCACTGTTAAAAAAAAAGCGAGAAACTTTTCACGATTTCATTCTGCGATGACAATGAGCAATATCCGGTGCTTCTTGTTGGCAGTTTAACACAAGTACAAACACGTATCGGTCAATTCATTAGAACTATTGACTATAATGAATGATATATTTAGTCCTGTGTTTTCTATATGAATTTAGAAACTTGCGATTAATCATCACTTATTAGCGTCAGGAATTTATCTACCCGGGTTAATGTTGAAACGACGTTGCAATAAATTATTATTCTCATTAGAATTCCAGTTGGAGAAAAATTAATATATAGGGACAACTTTATAATCTCTGTAAACAATCCATATAGCAAATGTTCAGGATTTTGTCTTCTTATACTTTTATGCTACTTATTTTCGGGCGATGTTTTGACAATAGTTGATTAAGAAAACAAAGTAAGGGCACGTGTTACACTTATAACAGTTGAGATACTTCGCGGTTGGGATACGAAGAAATTGGGCCGGACAATAGTGTGCTTTGAATTTTTAATTTGATGTCGCGAGTTGTATGAAAGTTTGATGGAGAGAGATGCGATCCATGTAACGAGATAATTAATTTAGCGAAGGGAAAATGGCTTTTAAAACTTTTCGATTTGACAAATAACGCTTTTAACAGAACATCGTTTCTATCGTATTGATCATACGTTATTAATGTATATAGATATTTATGCATATATAATATTATTGTGCTCTGATGCTGTGCTTTATTAAATGTAAGTTAACTAAACAGCGTATATTGAATACCAACAAATGTTTCGATATGTTAGATGATTGGCAATATATTTTTGTTAACGCTATTTTAAAGAATTTCTTAGCTTCCGGTTTTATACATTAATAGTATTTTCCATAATAAATGTTTTTTCGTAATTTGGTATGAATTTTAATTTTTAAGCAATAGAATGCGTGTCGCGGAAACATCAAGCTACGTTTGCCATTCTATTAACTTTTCATACATGCTTGCCTGTTTGCTTGTTCAAATGTTTATAGCATGAGTCCAGGTAGACGAAGAATAAATATATGAGAACAAATTCAATGGCTTGATAAACTGTAATAAATATAAATTAAAAGTCGTTCCGTCTTCCATTTCGATCAGAAGAACGAAATGCTATTCGCAGTTCATTGATTTTCTTGGCAAATGCTGCATAACAACGAGGCCAAGTGATCTGAAGTGGCAGGCAAGGGTTGATCCTTGCAGGCAGTTTCACGGAATCGAATCGTCACGTATATTACCTATAATATTTGTACATTAAGATTAGTTTGCCCCCCTCACAAATTCATTTACGCACAATAATTTATCCTGAATGCTTTTTTTCTTCCACTTAATGCAAGATCGCAATTATAAAGTTTCCTCGAATATATTACATGCACAGATATTCAAGATAGAAGTTTCTTGCGGAAAATTTCCCCTGCAATTGCATCTAATTATAAATCAAGTGCTGATACAACTTAACCATTTGAAGTTCTTTCGTTCCAGTTATTGCGAAATATATACATGCAAACGTTAACAGGCCACATAAAATGCAAAGCATCCGCGTAATTGCGCTTTTAATGTCCGTATAAATCTTCGGTGCCCCCCCAGTAAAGTTTGACTGTCTATCGGAACAGTGCCGAAATTGCAATCTCTATAACATTTGCGAAGTTATTTCGTGCTGTGCTTATACGATAAACTTCCCCACAAAAAGATCGCCCCTCGTATCAGAAGAGCCCCACGCGAAACAACTATTCGTTCTCATCTAATCGCATCAGCGAATGCATAAAGGTCCACATTTGCGTCCAAGTGCAATGGTACTGCCAGCATTACAGTACGGGATGCATCATTCGATCTTATCCGACTGCGTACTCGTTTCGCTTGCGGGATATTGATGTCGTAATAGCGGTTTCAAAAGATTGCGTCGCGGAATTAGTAGTTAATCGACCTTTCCTTAACAAGACTGGCATGCCCATGAATGACAAGGAAGAAGCGCAGATTGATACAACATGTGGTATACGCGCATGAACGTTCTTGCGTTGCCGTGTCCCGTTTAATCTTTCATTAAGCCTGTATCGCGGACTTGGTATAATAACGCGAATGCTGTTCAACGAAAGTATTTAACAACAAAACTGTTTCGGCGTGAGCGGAGGAAAGGGCAGCAGTATTTTCCCATGACTTTCATATAGGAAGTTATTTATTTTTATAGCAAGTCTTCAAAGTTCATAAAACACAGGATTACAGTCGTTATATTTAATCCGAGTTCCACAGAATCCCGACCATCTGTTGAATAGACGAAAAGTAGTTGCGAAACACTTCATATATCTAGATTCGACCCCCGTTTATATGAATCGACATCAATTACTCGGGTTATTTCGGCTGAGAACGGACTTTTGGGTGGGTTTCGATCTACCGAACCAACAGTATTGAGAATTCCCCAATATGTAGTTACCCGTGCAACTCTAAACCGTGTAAACGGAACTGTGCTCACTGTAGCCTAACTTCGTAAATCGCACGAAAAGCAGTTCGCCTCGGATTTGAATGAATGAATTAATAACCTTTGAATTGTTAATTTCGTTCAATTAATTACTACGGCTACGATTTTCCACTGGATCACGTACAGTCGCTGTGCAGAAGTGGGCAGGTACTCTTGAATAACGTTTTACCATTACACGGGGCTCGATGGATTTCGTTTGATTAAACTGTTACGGTTACTCATTGTCAGCTGGCCGCGTTTATCCCTTCGTTTATCACACCTTCCGCATATAATCGGTCGTGTCCTATTTAAACATGCTAATAATAATCGGAAAGCTGGCAATCTATTGCACTCCGGCACGCAATCTCTTCTAAATACAGTCCGAGGGTGTTTCGAATCAAAACACCATGGTGTGCACGCGGCTGCCTCGGTCGTTGGGCTATTTAACCAACGACTGACTTCAAAGTGTGCATGTTGGAAGCGTTTACTCGGTAACGAGAGAAAGCTCGGCAAGCTCGCCCGGGAAAGGTAGATGGGTGAACCGAAGGAGGGTCAAAACGTAGCGGAAAGACGAAGGAGAGCAAGAGTAAGCTGCGAGCCGTTTGGGAACAGTAGAAACGTTGCGATTTACACGGACGCACCGCGTATAATCCCCGCTAAGGGATTATTGCGAGCGTAGGCGAAAAACGAGAGAAGCTTCAACGAAGGAGACACTCTACGTACTACATATTTTCGAATTAATGGCCAGATGATAATCCGGAGTTAATGTTACACGGGGCACACTAGTTTTGTCCGGATTCCGGAGGCCAGTGCGTATCTCGTGACGCTGGTTCTTCGTGCCGTTTGAACTTAATCACTCGGGTGTATTTCATTTTCTGTAAAGATCGTGCAATATCATCGGTGACAGAATGGATTCGTTTGAATTTTTTGCACGCGATGAGCAAAGTGTGCGCAATTAGTTCATGAATTAATTTGCTGCGTTATAATTATTAAATCAGTCGGAGGAACATTTCTGGCATGGATTAGTCTGTTAACCGAACGCAGCTGCCAGATGAATTTGACTGTGTTAACTTCATTCAATGTTTCAAGCTGATCCACCATCGGCCGAACTATTCGATACGCATTTATTATAGCGCATAGATTTACAAATCGCGTTACTAACACTGATTAGTCGATCGATTATTCGCGATCATCACTATTCACAGGTATTATATGTATCAATACTACTAATGGGAAAATGAGCTCGCCGCTGGAATTGTAAATTATTGCATACGCGGAGTGATGGATAATTCCTCTGAAACCGTGAATAAAATTGACAACGATAATTACCTGAATGCCGTTCAATATCATCACGTTGATTTTTTGCCAATGGATAATATAACTCCTAAGATTACACATGTTCAATGTAATTTTTATATACGCACATTCGCTGAATAAGTACTTATTTCAATGCCGATTAAAATTCAGTTTAATGAAATTCTCAGATGGTCGTACATTTGATCTTCCTCTCATTCGGTTCAGAAATCTTTTTTGTCCGTTTTGCGAGGGTCGATACAAGTGGCCATCAAAACTTTCAGTCAGAATCAGAAGATCCTACTTTATCGAGTACGGGAACACAATGGATAATTCTCTGGCTAATTTCTCGAAATGCCTTTCCGTTCGTTCGTACATAAAGCCACTTGCATTCTCAGAGATAGCGGCTCGAGTATAGAAGTATTGGAAAATAATGAAGAGGTTCACCCTCGCAGCTATTGAGTCTACCGGCGGGTCAATGGTGGTCTGTCGATGACAACGACGTAATTACTTTTCAAGTAGCCGACGTGCAAATGAACGACGGTTTAATCTGCCGATAATATTCCAGCATCGCTGCTATTTTTACCTTAACCTTCGGTCGAAGCATCCCAAAGATATTTGCGTTAACGAATAAATTTATTGTTTTGCTTGATTCGATTCGCGTGCGCGAAGAGTAGTAAACGAATCAGCCAGCGTTTGCAACTAAGTTTAATAATACAATGATAACTCAAAGAAAAACCATTAGACCAACTGTGAGTAATATATTAAAAATCCCCATCTTTTGATTGATTTTTTCAGTAAAGCATTCATACACCTTTATATAAATTTTCAAGAACATCGCAACTGCAGAAGATTATGTAAAGCAGAAGTAAATACACCTCCGTTACTGGAACATGACTCGAACGGTAGTCCCTTTTGATAACCGTGTTGCATGGTAAACTATTCATTATGTTTGGAATCAGCTGACTCTCTGTACCGTGTTTTTATTTCGTATACCGTGTTCGTGCATTATTATATGCGACTTAGTGTGCTAACTAAAATGGACTATTAAATAAATACTGAGCATAAATTTTTGTCAGATTCGAACCTACACATTAAGGAAATACTTTATCGACGAGCATCTGATGTTTATTGCCAATTTACCAATTACGCGCAGTGGATATCAATTTATATCCTAGCAATAGCCACCCAACGAATATAACTCGTAACGTTCCACCTCATTAGGGAGATAATAACGATATCCGAGTTATTCGCCTAATCATCATAACGTTTCAGTCTCGTAATTATGTTTCGCAATTCGAGCAGTCTATCGACGGCTTAAAACTCTGCCACCCCTCGACTAATTTGTGCCACGGCGAATTCGCCGTAGTCAGAAAAATCTCGACGATCCTCCCCAACGTCGGGTCGTTCTCAATTTCGCGGCGCGTAATCCCGTCGCTCGTCGTTCCCCGTAAGAAGTTATCGCGTTGAATCAAACGAACGCGGCCCGCAATCGGTGCGAATATCCCGCCAACGAACGCCGCATCCGCCCCGAATTAATCTTCCATCCGCGGCTGGATTATTTTCGCCGTTTCGCGACTTCATGATGACGTTTCGTAGCGAGGCGAACACACCGGGGACGGCGCATTATTACGGGAAAAAGAATTTAAAGCCCGCGCGTAATGTGTCTCTCGATAAATCATGGCTTATTGAACGCTGGGGGTTCACTTTTGATGCCAACCAACGGGGGGGCGGGGAGGTCACGGCGTTGTTCGTTCGCCGTGATACGTCATAAGTCACAGCTGGTAGCACATTGCGACGACATCATCCGGCCATCCACCCCCTCCGTCACCCCTTCTATCAGCTGCCACCCCCCCAGCCTCTTGGTGGTCTCTACCTCGCTCGAGTTTGGCCAGCCTAGACGTAATAGTGCCATTAGCTTCTGTATCTTAGCAACCCAACGGCCCCTTCCGCCCTGGACCTGTTTATTGCTTCCTATGATTGATACTGTAAAATACGGCGTTCACAGGAGGTCGGCTCAGTCGACGTTTCTAGATCTATCGTCTTGTCGTGTTGCGCTTCGGGAACACAGCGAGTACAAACAGATATTGGTCAACGTGCAGGCGTAGCTGTGGGCCAGCTTGCAACCCGCTTGTGCCTAGCGTGGTGTGTACACGTACGCTTCCGTTTGTTCCCTTCATTTTTTTGTTGTTGTTTAGAGGATTGATGCTTTTTGTAGACCGGAGAAGATTTGTAGGGGAGAACGATTGATGCCGATGCGCGTGACGGGGAAGTTCATATATCACGTGCATGAGGATTAAAGCTTCGCCAGCGCTGAGAAGAATCTAATTGCATTTAGAAAGGTGAATGGGCCGACGATGGTTGTATATGACCGTGTCAGATACATGTGCCAGCTACCCCTGAGGGGGTTTGCAATAGAAAAGTGGACGACGCGGACTTTTTATACCGTCGTCATATTTTATTTTCCGTAGCAACCTGTTTTTACACGTTCTGTACTGGTCGACGCGGGCGCGATGGTTACATCGTTACCCGACGTTTCCCTTCGCGTCGCTACGCGTTTACTTTGTCCCCGTAATAATTTCTATCGTACCGAACACACGGTGATCAATTTCCAGTCGCAAATCTACTGTTTAATGGTTTCCAAGTTCGTATTCCCGACGGTAAATTGAGGATCGACGATGTCCTGGCGAATTGTTGGATTTGTAATTTTTGGACAAATATGTTGCGAATAAAGTTGGAGACGACGTCGGTGAGAGAAATGCTGAAACAATACGGCCAGCCGTGACAGACAATCGTAATTACGCCTCGACCGAACAAACGAGCAAGCAAGTTTGCCGAAGAATCGTGTTTGTTTAACGTATTGTCCGAGCAAATAAATGTTTTATGTTCACCGGACCGACCTATCTGGACCTTTGTCGTTTTTATAAATACCGACAGTATTTCTCTTTCATTCATAATTCGTGCTGCACGAGAGCGGCGTTTACCTTGCCACCGCTTTCGTCGCGAGCAAAGCTCTTAACGGCAGTCATTATAAAATCACATCGGTTGTACAAGCGTGCACAGGGGTTGCAAGGACCGAAGGGTTGAACCCGTATTCTGGTTCGGGAAATCTCGAAGGCCACGGCCCCCATTCTATTCGTGCTTATATTATACACCACCTTGAAATCCCTGTAACCATCGATCACGCTGCAATATCCATACACGTCGCCGTTTTTCGTGCTTGTTGAACTTCGTTAAAAGTGTGTAAGGCGATTCATGGGAGCATGTACACATTGCAGGACTAGGTGCAACGAAGTTCGAAGGGATTTCTGCTTACGCGAAACCAATTGCTTCTAGCTATTTCTAGAGGTAATGGAAAAGTGATTGATTTTATATGGAAGCAGCTGTTTTATCGCAAGTTGACGTTTCAGTTTTGTGTGGCTAGTTAAAGTGTAGTCTAACGAAAACGCTTACTAAAACATGCAGATGTATAAGATTCGAGTTTAATTAATTTTGTACTCGTTTTATTTTCTTTCAATTGAATATCAAATTTAGCTTTTATTTTAATTAACACTTTTTATCGTGCTTCGACAATATTTTTGTTCTATTGCAATGCTAAGAATTTAACAATTGCAACACTAGTATTCGTGCACAGGCTGCGAAGTTGCTAACAAACGACCATAAAATGTATTGAATTAATCATGCAGGCCAAATATTACTGAACCCCAAATAAGTACGTAAATTGTATTGCCCCATCGTACGGCTATGAACATTTATCACGTGTCACTGGGTTATTGTGACGACAGAGGGTGTCAAGAACCTCGCACGTGACACGGTTCTACATACTTTAATAGAATCAAACACTTCGCCTTTCGATCAATAATCCAGTGACACAACGAGACGTTTTGTTTCAGTATATTCAATGAATACTACTGTCCTTTTAATCTTCGCCACGAGAGTCATTCGCTGCCTGTGTATTCTCATGTTTTATTTAACAACATAATTTCAGCAACTTCATTTTATTTTATTCTAAAGCAGTGTCGCAACAAAGAATACAACAAACGTTTCACACCGCATTCCACTTGAATAATGGAACAACAATAAAGCACGACCAAAAGTTGAATTGAACTTTTTCAAAATACTATTCCAAAGCCCTTCGATATTTCTGAATATTTGTCTGGTGTTCGAAAACTCAACAGGATATTTTTTTTAAATCATTTCGTTCATACCGTATATTCTGTTATATCAGATCGAACGTAAACACCATCCGACAAATTTGTGCATTCCGTTTCGATCAGTAAAACTTGTTACGAAAAAAAAAGGACGCCAATATGCACACTTCGCGCCTACGCGATACTTTGCAAAAGTTCATCGTCTTATCAACTATTAATATTGCGACGCCTTTCTCATCCGTCGCTTCGAAGAGGAGAATCGCGTAGAAATATTTTTCCTCCGTACCCGGATGTAATTCCCCGTACAAATGGAGGTTGTTCCAGGAGAACTCTCGGGTCACGTCGACGACCTAACTGTCCTGACACCACCCAACCTTTTATACGAAGGGAAAGTTCGGAAGGGAGAAGAGGAGAATCCATAAGCCGCCCTCCTAGACCTCGTCCTCCGACACTTTCCACTTCCATACCCTGTCTTTCACTCGCACCATGGACGCGACTCACCATAGACTCGTCTATGTTCAATCTTGTCTCCTCTTATGCTTACAATCTCACGTGTCTGCCCAATCTTTTATCGTATTCCCTTCTTTATCTTTGCCACGGAGCAGATATGCGTGGATCCTTTCATCTTGCCGCGTGTCATTTGATTACTCCCCCGTTCCTTTTAAAAAAAGGACAGAATTTTTGGCCCTTTGTGGATTACTGTCGCGGGACGGCCGCAACTAATGGCAGGGGAAATGATTTCCTACTGAATCTTTCGTCGATGGTGATCGATCTTTATGAACGAAGCCCTCTTCGTTGGATATAAAAGGAATTATAGAGGGCGAGGGCACGGGTCAATGGGATTATTGAGGGAGGATTTAAATTTAGGATTTGATTTTCGTTAAGTTGAAAGATCATTTGTGGAATTCGACAATAATTATTTCTGTATATTCTTTTAATTCGAACAAACTCGTATGTAAAAACAACTCGACGCGAAGGTAGATCAACGACAAGTTTTGCATAAATTGCAACGGTTAAATCAGTCTTCGTTAATTAAACAGCATTGACGCCGCAGTATTTACGCTACATTCGCCTTCGTTCCCCTTTTGTATTAAGAAGTTAATTCTAAGCAGTTGGAAAAGCGAGTTGAACTCTGAGGAGATTGATGTTTTTGGAAAGGAGTTGTCCCGTGAAAGGAAAAGGAGGTTCCGCTAAATGGGAAAGTTAACTTCCTCGGAAATGCAGTCTGTAAACTATGAATCCAATTTTAGTCGTTGGTTCTTATCGATGCCGAACCGGCAGAACTCGAGGCCGGTAAACTTTTAGCGTCCACCGTCACTCGAGGCAGAATCATTAAATTAACAAATCCGCTTGCCACACGGCGGACAATTTCTTTTATTGAATTGGCCGAACTTTTAGCGTCGTATAATCCGTTCAAGACGGAGGAGAAGAGTTTAGTAGACGAGATAGACACCGCGACCGCGAATTAAGAGGGGTTTCAAAGTTATGATTCCTGAAACGGTCGAGAATGGATTACTGCTGGCGGCTCGAGAATAAGTTTTAAAGAGAGGATAAAAAAAGGTCATCTTCGTCATTACATTGAAGGAAATGGATTTTACGAGTTAAGAATAGAAATTTCGAGGAAAAAATATTGTCGCCGGTTGAATAATTTTTGAATAACGACACACATTTGAAGAAATACGACGGGCCATATTGTTCGCTACTATTCATTTAGCTGCTGTTAACTTGTAACTGGTTTGTGAATGCAAGTTCGAGAAATTTGAAAGTTTTCTCATGAACGCCAGAGGAAATCTTCCGGTCTGACGGCAGAATTTTACTTTAACTTGTAAAAGGTTGTTTATCGATCGCTTACCGCTTCTCCCGGTGCAGAGATATTTATCTCTTTCGCGACAGTTTTATCGTTTAATTTAATATGTCACTGTAGACGCCTGCAGACATTTTCATTACGAATATGATCAATCTCGTGCGATATTCATTAAATTGCATAGCGATATGTATAGTGTCGTATTTGTAGCGATATTTGGAATAGTCCCGCGTTAATCCTTTCAACTAAACGGATTAGTCTCCGTAAAGAGAGACGAATCGACGATTCTGAATACGCTACTGCTTGATAAAGTAGAGTTTACAACCGTTGAGAGATATGCTGTGGACTCGCTATTGATGCGTAATCTGCTAATCTCCCAATAATGTCCGTTTATATATAATCCCCAGGGACGAGCCCGGTGGCCACGCAAAAAGAATAATTAATATCACTTTCCAGTTATCGAAAGCCTTTACTTTCGCCTGCATCGTGCAACGGTTTCAATAAATGCTTTTAAGGCTGCGTTAAATCCGATGACCGTGAATAATACGTAATACTCTCCTGTGTTTCGATATATCGAGAGGTTGAAACAGAAATTCTCAACCAGCTGTCACTGGATCTTCGGATGTAATTTTCAAAATGATTAGAATAGAAATTGAGCCCACCCACAATAATTATTGTTTGCCGGCAAGTAATAATCCAGGGAAAAGAAAACAGGAAAACATTTGTGTGGCCACGAAGTTCGAGTTCTTGCATAAAAAAAAAATAGAATTTATACGTTACCTACCTTTTCATACGGCCCGTATGATAATAAATATACATACATGAAATATTGCCTGAAATATGTGTCAAAATACAACGCATGCATACGTATACAAGTTCAAAATATCGTTGAAAATGATCGCGTACCGAGTCTGAGCACCGCTTTTGAATGCAATCGATGAACATTCGAATATTTAAGAGAGCCAGTGCGTTTCATTTACTTAATAACGAAGCATTACACCCCATTCTAATCATAGCTATTTTTGGAGTCCCAATTTTGTTGCTTATTTTCCAAAGGATGAACTTCACACTGTGCGCATATACGCTTTATAAGATACTCTGGCATTCTGAATGAAAAACAGATAACAGCTGTGAAATAGTATTCGATCGTTGTACATGCAATCTCAATCGCATTTTTTTCACACGAACCTGTACGATGACTGCGTGCATCAACACGAATGACCAATACGATGGAAAATAGAAGTACCCGCCATGTCGACAAATGGAATATGTGACGTATAATAAGAAACATTAATAACGAAGTCAGCTGATTACTGCGAATACCGAGATTTTCTTTGAAAGCGACAGCATTTAAAACAGTAGAGCGATTGGTATCTATTACAAAGTGAGAAAAGAAATTCGAGAAGCTGAGGTCCTGTTGTAAATTTGTATTAATTAAAAATGAAGTTCGACTAATATCTTCTTAATCTGAATCGAAAGATTTGATGAGCTTTTACTGGGGTATTTACTAAAACTGGTATAGATAGTGGTTGTCTATGAATGTTACCAATTTACATTTATTGTAAGAAAATAATCTACAGTTCTAAATTTCCGTCGTTACGACGGTATATATACAAAATAGTTGCCAATACCGGACTGTAGAAAAAGATTGCTTGTTTGCAAGCGGACTGTACATACGTATTGTGTTCAAGTATGCTTTATAACGTGTCAATTTTTTTTCATTCACACCAAAATACAAGAACTTGCACTTATTATCATTACCGCCTGCAATCGTCAATTTTTCTTGCGCAAACCTTTCTTCGCGTGCGAGCGTAATTTTTTGAAAAAAACTCTGCGCAATTACAATAGGGTTGACAATTGCATGAGGTATATAATTGGAAGCCCTCGTGTAAATTAAAAAATTGGCACGCTATGGCCGGTACGAAGCGAACCTGGACACAAACTGTATAGCTCGCTTTAGGAAGCAGTCACTTTCCTCATTAAACAACAGCATAGCTCTGATTTTTAATGCAAACTAATTTAACGTGAACGTTTTCTTACCTAAATAATTTAATTCAAATTTATAGTCATAGGCAACCAATATAAATAGAAGAGCTGTTCTATTAACAAATAGAGCTTGACCCGATTACATGATTCAATAAAAGCACAAGGAAGAAAACACTCCCACTAATTTCTCGCTCCGTGTAACGAGTTTTTGTAGAGTGTAAAATACTGTCGTACTAAATTTAGTGACACATGTTTTGGGTGTCTACGATTATTGGTAATTTGCATGATATTTTTTACTAAAATAAGTCGCAGTTCTAAACTTTCGTCGTACGAATGAACTGTTCATTAATTCACATATTATAAAATAGTTGCCAATAGGGGACTGCAGAGAAAGATTGAAACATGCAGAGAAAGATTGAAACATGCAGAAAAAGATTGAAGCATGCAGAAACATGAGGCTAGTGCTTGTTTTCCAGCGCGCTATACATATGTATTCTGTTCAACTACGCGTTCTAGCATGTCACTTTCCTTTTAATTCGCACGCAAATACCCGAACTTGCCATTATTATCATTATCGCCTGCAATCGTCAATTTTCTTTGCGCAAACCTTTCTTCGCGTGCGAGCGTAATTTATCGAAGAAAACTCTGCGCAATTACAATAGGATTGGCGGTTGCAAATCGTATATAATAATTAGCAGTTCCTGTTTAAATAAAAAAATTGTCGCGTTAGAAGCTAAGCCACGCACAAAATCTACAGCTCGTTTTAAAAAGCAAGCACTTTACTCGTTAAACAGCAGATCCTATTCGCAAACTTTTTTATCATACAGGAAATAATGCATGGTTCTAATTCTTAGTTTAAACTAATTTAATGTAAACCGTCTACTAAGTGAATAATTTTATTTAAGAAAATAACTATAGGCACCCAATATAAGGAACTTCAGTAGGGTAGTATTTCACATCCGACGAAAACTCATTACCCAGAAGGAGTAAATAGTAGGAAACTCTCCTTGTAAATTCAGTAGATAAGTTGCGAAACGATCCTAACTGGCCAGGAAAAAGATCAACTTCTTGAAAAATACATTGTAAAATATAATGGTGGATGGAAATTGTAGTATACAATTTAAAACATAAATAGATTCAAATAGGTATTTTGAGAAAAAATTACAATCTTTCCATGAGAACAACCGTTTCGACTTGACCCGGCGAAGTTCAACCGAAATTTACTAATATTTACCTACATTTTTTGGATGCTACTAATATGGCTTGCATCGTTGTTAAACAATGCTATTAAAACGGGGGACCTAAATTATTAAAAGCTTTTGTCTAATTTTTCAAAAGTTTTACGTCAGTCGCAGACCACCCTGTCTATTAAAACTGGCGATCAGGTGATATTCTACAGAAGGAACTCGTTTGCAGGAAATAAAAATAATCTGACTCGAGTAAATTGAAATCACGCTCAGAAGAATGAGTTAGAGGAATGTCTGCGTATATAAATCATGTATTATTAATTTTTTCCGCAAAGCTGCATAATTATTCGACACAACGCCCATTTCCGCAAAAATGGCAAAAATTACAAATTTGAAGATCTGTATCTTCTAAACAAATTGTCAACCGCGAAAATGATGACTTAACCCCCCCCCCCCCCCCCCCAATTTCACATGGACTACAACATATTTCATTTAGAGCAAAATCGCCGATGGTGACGAAAAGTGATCGACTTAGCGTGGAATGACCCAGCTTATCTCTTATCTTGTCGCGAGCTCCTTTTTTATTTACCTGTTGACGGATGCAATCAACAATACGCGTATATTCCGTTGATGCTCAGTTCAGTACGCGTGCACATCACAGGGTTTCCGGCAATGATTGTACATTGTAACGAGGCAAGAGTACGCAGACCGAATAAAAATGTGATCGAGAACGCGGGGTATGTAACTGTTTACGACACCGTGCGGTTTCTAACCTAACAATCCTGATCGCGAGAAATAAATTGCGAAATGTATGAATAATTCGGAAATTTGACTAATTAAATATTCGTATTAATGATATTATGAATATCGCGTAAAAAAAACGGGCTTGCGAATTGTTACGAACATTAATAGCCAATACTACTGATTACGTATGTCAGCTAATTATTTCGCGTATCAAAATTGTTCTTTCGGACGAAATTCCCTTGAGTGTGCGACAATACAGTAAAAACTTTTTCATATATATTACGACTCACCGTTCGCCGACGTCGAACACCAAAAAGACGCCAAAAATTTATCCATTATTGTATCCATTGGAAAGATATCCATGGCACTTTGCACAATTAGCACGAACACACTCGCGATACGACCGAAAGAGTCAGCGGTGAATATGAAACGACGCTCGCGCACAGAAAGACGAAGGGCTACTACGTACATCATGGCGGCCGGCCTGTTCTTTTTGGCAAACGGAAAGCCCGTTTTCACTTTCGGTCGTATACCGTTTCGCATGTACCGTTCGAGCTTTCGAGCACAAGAAAACCGTCGCGACACTACTGACTTGCAATCCGACGTATCTGAGACTGACCAGATCGCGATAAATGGCCATTAAAATCAATAACTTCGTTGTCTCATTATAAGAACTACGATCAACGTCACGTGTCACACTCTACTGCTTCTTCTTCCTCAATTTTAAAAAGTACGTTCTAAATCTGATTCGCTCATTGGTCCGCCTAACCAACAATGTCGCCAATCGAATATTTCCTTCTGTTACAATTACCAATCAAGGCAGAGCGATCAATCGTGTCTAGTCGGTGCATCCTAATGACGCGTTCCTATGCGTCCCTATATTCTGATTTTTGGTACATGTACATCTGCTCTTAAAGTGCGTCATCAAACGCCCGGCAGTAGAAGGAAAAGATGGATCGTAAATCATACTTCGACAACGACCGCGTTTCATTGAGTTTTCTTCATAATGTGCATTCATGATTAAAAAATGTTTACGAAGTGTGACAGCATTATAAATCGGGTAGATAGAGATCGTATAACCGGACTCTGTGTCGTTCATGTTCGTCATCTGTGTTTACAAACAAAATTTCGCTCGCACTCGACGCCGACGTCTACGACAGCGAAGACGGTCGGGTAAGTAATTATCTAGAAAGTCTTTTTTCCCAGTGTCTCAGAAACTAATAAATATGCGAGGCTAAAATTTTGGTTCTAATGTAACCAAAACGAAACGCCGGGCATCGATGTTGCTCACTTTTAACCAACGAAAATTTCCGTCATGTGTAATGGTTATTCATAACCAAAAAAAATGTTCGTCTTCGGCCATGATCATTCGTAACCAAGAAGAGCTTTGCCGCCCAATAACAATTATTTATAATCAAAAACAATTTTGGTCCTTAATAATGGTTACAAACAACAAAATTTTAGTCATTCGTAATCGTTATTCATAACCAGAAATGTTAAAAATGAAAATTTTTTCGAAAATTTCTTTTGCATCGAATGATAAGTCCCTTCCATTAGAATAAAAACCAACTTTTCATCAGTTACTTGTACCTAAAACATTTTTAAAATAACTGTTACTTTCTATCTCTGATTATAATATCTACGTTGGATCGATGGACACGCGCGTGATTTCGACTAATTAAGTTCGATAACAAGCTTTCCCACTCGCGTTTCATTCTCCCCATTGCGGATTATTTTCGGAGAGCCTCAGGCAAAATAAGATCACGTTTCGGCCATAAATCTTTGTCTTGCTTGAGTCGGCGTGTCCCTTTATTGGCGGCAGAAAAATCTTTTCTCCTTGCCTCTGCTCCCACCACGATGTTGATCTTTCTTTTTAAAATGCTCATCGCGAGAGTGATATTCTCTTCGCAAAAACGATATTGTGTAACTCCCTGTGTGAAAATAATTAGCTGTTACACTTTTAATTTTTCAGCGACGATTAATTTTCACACACATTCGATCGAATGAGAGAAAAGGAAAAGGCAGCTCGTTTCTGAGATTATTCCTCGCGCTTTCCAATGTGTCCGCCCGTTACGTAAAATCGCTAGTATATATACGGTTGACAATAAGTTGCGTAACGTAATTAGATTCATTGAGCCGATCACATTGTAGATTTAATTCGCGGTACAAGTAACATCTTCAAGAAACTTTACCAAACGTTCATTTAATTGTACATCATGTCAATTGCATAAAGACGATCGGTGCTTTCTTCACAAAAATGGGGTATTATATGCACTACAGTATCGCGTTCTAGAATCTATATGTACTCTCTTGCAAGAAATTACCGGATTAGAATGAACCAACACACACCACGAATACTGCAATAACCGAACACTGTCGAAATGTCCATAAAAAGATGTTCGCGTCGATGCGAAAATACCGTCCTTCAAGGAACCCGGCGAGTTACGTTTCCAACATGGCCCCTCTCGAGTAATTACCGCCGTTTGTAAATCTGATTGTGCAAACATCACCCGGCGATTA
The DNA here is from genome assembly GCA_948146005.1 of Nomada fucata. Classification (NCBI taxonomy): domain Eukaryota; kingdom Metazoa; phylum Arthropoda; class Insecta; order Hymenoptera; family Apidae; genus Nomada; species Nomada fucata. The sequence goes on from OX411275.1 coordinate 16,998,702, forward strand.
TAACTTCACGACGATTCTAATCAGCAAAGTCGTAGACGCCCCGTAATCAGAGTATTAGCCTTCTCATTCGTGCGAAGAGACAGAGTCGCGAAACGGGGGGGCATCTTGCACGTAACGAGCTCTCCCCGTGACAGTTTAAGGCGTTACACCGAGCCAAGAAAGTTAGTTATTTACTTGCCGGAGCCCCGACAGCTCGTTTACGTACGCAACGGTATTTCATTTCCCAGCCGTTTCCGAATGGGTACTTGCGCCCGTGCAAACACATCTGAGCTCCCTTCGATTGATGCCTCGCCCCTGTGCTGTCTTTACCGGGACGCTTGATTTGGTAATCTTCTTCTTGGCCCTCGATCTTTCCCAGCACTTTGTTGTGCAATCGATGCGGTTCGAGATCGCGGGCAGGCAAACTTTTGTGTAGCTTAATCGTTCGCTTCTCTGTCTGAGGATCGAAAGCTGGTTCGCTTGTCTCGGATCCACTTTATTGCTTCTTCCACGAAGGATTTCCTAGCGATCTTACGACGATCGTCAAACTGTTTCGTATTAATCGACCTATTGGTAATTGCTGTATTTCGATATTATTTAATAGTTCAATGTTGTTGTTCAACTGTTCCGCGAATCGGGCTGTTCAAGAATTATCTGGATAAAAGTTAATTAATCAATACTAAAAATTAATAAAAATTAATACTAACAGGAATTACTTCTACGGCACGGCGCCGCTGCGAAGTCATTAAAATTGGTGTCGAAATTCGGACGTAATTTTACGTAGAGGTAAATGCGTCTACCACACAGGTATGATTGATCAGGTGGGGGTAAAAATTCGCGTTACGCTGTTGCCGCCCAACGAATAATTGTCTGAGATTCCGGTCACGAGTCACCGGAACTGAAAGCCGTTAAGTCGGAACTAATTGAACTGTTGTTAAGGGGCAGCAGGGGGTGAAGCAAGGGTGCTGTAGCCTGGGTATTACAGAGATACCCTAGCAGAGAAGCGCCAAATCCCTGGTGATAGATCCTTCCGTACAATGGCGTTCAAGGGCGGAATCATTAATATATCGATATCTTTCGGGCCATCGAAAAGTATACGCGAGATTGCAACTTGTTCAACAGAAGCTTAACGATATCGCGGCAGAAAATAGAAAAAATATACAGGACGTCCCAGTTAAAGGAAGACACCTAGATATCTTCTTTGTTTATAGCGATATGAGAAATGAGTGAAGCGCAGTTTGAATGGGTACGATGGTGACATAGAAGCCGACATTGAGGGTGTCTAGATTCGCCTGAGTCAAAATTGAAGACGTCGATGTCATAATGGTCAATATCGAAAACGCTAGGGTCAAGAGAACGGGTTATGCTGACAATATCAGAATCAGAGGAGCCAATACCAGTATACTGGGTTCACGGAAGTTCCTATTGAGGACACCAGAACTAAAGGAAGTGGATATCGGGGTCACCAGAAATGTAGAAACCGATATCAGAAACACTCGGTGCTTCAGAAACGGATACCATAGCTGCCAGCGGCAAGGCAGACGATACCAAGTATATTGGAATTATAGCAACTACACGATACTAAGCGCGTCTTTGATTATACGAATCCGGATTTTTAGTTTTCATTCAAAGATCTTTGAAAATCCTTAATGGAGTTAACTACTCTGACAACCGTGTAGAATAAATTCATTTCCGTATTTTCGAGCCCCCGAACAGTTTCTGAATTTCGGATGATCCTGACAGATTGCGGGTACAGTGTGGATTATACGAAAAATTTATTAACTCGGGAGTTTCAAAAATGTTGAAGGTCCAGCGATATTAGTCTTATCAAAGATTTATCCTTTTCGCATATTTTGCATAAGCGTTCACAATTTTAGAAACCTCAGTAGCTGCTGATCCTTCCGATTCTAATTTCGGTAATTTCTTATTGTGTGCGCTGTACTGTCCTATGCCCCTCGTGTTCGATGTTCGATGCAAGCTATTACGATCTCGCTAATATCGTGCGACAATTGATATTTTTTAGTACTTAAGTTTGTCTAAGCAGCCACAACTCATTACTCCTTTAATCGGTGTTCCTATAGATATTAATTGAATCACTGTGGATATGCATACATAAAAATAACTGAGGAATATGACATTTTTTCAATGCAATCGTTTTAATCGTTTAATCGGATTCTTATTGCATATTTAATATCTATTCCACGTTATATTTGGGAACTCCTAATTGGCAAAATAAGATGAAGCTTTCTATATTGTTATATTGGAGCGGAGGATGATGTTGTAAGATTCTTTGAGGTCATATTTACCCTTCGTACATCCTGTTCGTTCACCTCCGTTTTGTTGAATCAGGCAACTCATTACTTTACATTGTGCAACCTGTCGACAATGGTAATCCTTTCTCTTCTTCTGTGGCGCTTATAATGCGAGAGAATGGCATATTCTGTGAAGAAACCGAAGAATGGGTACTCGTTGTACTTATACGATTTCCACTCGATCTTCGAATTCGCATTCGGGCACACCCTTCCATACTTCTTTCCCTCGTGGGCTTTTTTTTCGGGCTTCCATTCATCCAATTTTACGGAGCAATTATTATTACGTTCAGTGGATCTCGAGTGAGTTTCGATTCACCGTGAGACGAATATCGGGGAGTGATCGATGGCTGCAAAGAAAGATTGCTCAGAGGGGAATTAAATCGCAATGAATACCACTGCATATTTTCTAGACCTGTACTTCTTCTTCATCCGGATGTGAAGTTATTTCAAACAAACTTGAATGTTATGGATGTTCCATCGGCACTGGGTAATGCATGAGTAATAGATCGCAGAAGTGCTTTAAACGATATTTTATATAGCAACTGTTAGATTTGAAATTGAGTATTGTAAAATTCGAAGCTTCAGAAAATAATGAAGTTGTCTAGATCGATATAATAAATTAATCTTTTTGTTGGATATCGTTCGTCAAACTTAACAAAATGCATTTCAAACAATGAAGTGACTCTTTGTCCAAAATTCCCTCTTAATATCATGATTTTTAAAATTATTCAGATTAAATACTCCAGTTAAAATTAGTGCAGTTGATATGTCATTTCAATCTCAATTCTTTGTGGAAAATTTAGTACGAAGCAAGTTTATTCCAGTCAGACGTTTCCATCATTCTACGGGCATTCGATAATCAATATTGGAAATCAATATTTTACCTTTAAAGGAAATTCCCACTGTAAAATATAAAAAAAATACCGCACGAAAAAGAATAATTAACTACATCCTACTAACTTCCATCCTTGACAAATACAACGCGACATCAAATAGTCGCTAACCATTCCACAAAAATAACTAAGCAACAGACTCGCCTTGAATTCCTAACTATTCAAAAACTTCGCTCCCCGAAATTTCTATGAACGATATCCTCCAGGGTCCACAGAGAGAGGGAGAGAGAGAGAGAGAGAGAGAGAGAGAGAGAGAGAGAGAGAGAGAGAGAGTCCAGCCACTGTACGAAATAATCTCACCAGCCGACTAGACTTCATTCAACGAGAGACCGTTTAACCAACGAAATTCGCAAACCAGGAAAAGCGGGGAAATGTGGCGTGGCGAACGGCCATGCGTGGCGATAAGAGGAGAACCGGCGGGCGACAGTTTTGTTTCGTCAGGGTGGAACGTAAAAATTTCAACCCGAAATCCTCTTCGTCCAGCTGGTCGGTTGCTTAGCACGCACCCTTCCGCGTCTCGCTCCCTACGTTCATCCTGTTATCCGACCAGACGTGCAACACACAATGGGGACCGGAAAAGTGTTCATGCAGTGCGTTACTTTCACTTGCAACTTCATTATTTTGGTGTTAAGACAGTTATTCTTAAATCAATATACATGGATACGAGGCACATCTATGACGCTACCAGCTAATGTATATTGTTTCAGGAACAATTGTCTTAACAACAACATATTGGCGACACCGAAATAATGCACCGCATAATATTGTTACTAAGCGGTGGCGTATTACTCTCGAACCGCGCAAGAAAATATGCGACCACGATAGAAAGGGGAGGGGGCGATGAAATGAAAATAAGGCATGGACAAACGAGCCAACCCCGTTCCTTTTTTAATGAGCAGCAGCAGCAGCAGCCGAGCGGGGAGGCAACCGGTTACGCGACCGGCGTGAAGGCGCGCCGCGCCGCGGAAACAAAAGAATTCAGAAGCTTCCTGTTTCGTAGCCTCCACGTGTGGCTGGTCTCCGTCGTGCACGGAAGGTGTGAATACGGATACTTTCGTAAATGTACTCGGCCGCCTCGAACGGCACGTGGCCGCGTCTCGGCGTAGCAACAGGAGGAATAAAGGCCTCTCCCCGAGTCAGAAAATTTGAGAAGCGAACGGAGGGAAGAAGCGTGCGTGCGAGGGTGTAACGTTCCCATTGTTAGACGAGTTTATAATTTGAATAATGGCCGTGTGATGCACGGTCGCAGGCGCGATTTTTATTGAAACGACGAGTGAAAACGGCGGTCGCGCACTTGTGAACGCTCGTTTGTGTTCCCGCCGCCTTGACGCGACGCGTCGGAAACGTTTTGACGCGGGAAAGCACAACGGCCGCGAAGAAATCTAAAGTGAATCGAGCCGAGTGCCAGTTTCCGCGAACTGCGCCGCGGATTATACGGGCATTCGGAAAATTTCATTCGAGCCGGTCGGCGCAACGATTTTTCCTGCGCGAACGCGACGAACGGTTCGAAAGCCTAGATCCGCTTTTCTGTTTTTTTTTCTGGGTTTTTGTTTTGTTTTTTTTTCTGTCCACCCGTTCTACCGGTTGACCAACAGCAACCCCTCGTTCGCCGTTTCGGCTGGGTCACCGCGATGCCTCGCGCGACGTTGAAGACCGTCGTAATTGTACGAGAAATCGACGTCTCATATAATTTACACGGACGAAGCTGTACTTACGTGCGATTTCACGAGCGGCGAGTAATTCCGGGCGGCCCTGCACAGTAGAAAATTGTTTTCCGTGCTACTATGCCAGGGAGCACGCGGCTCAAGTAGAATGCAAGGGCGAGACGTCGCGTCGCGTCGTCTCTGTCGTCGTAGCTCTCTTAAAACAGTAGTCAGACATACGTGAAAAGAGCGAGATATCCGAAAGTTAAATGACGGTGGGAAAAGGAAAGAGAGAGAGAGGGAGAGAGACTAAAACAGGAAGTACAGGGTCTAGGGGTGGGAAAAAGACACTGTATATTCCCTGTTGGCGACGTACACGTTGGCATAAACGCAGACACGCGTGTGTCGAAAAGAAAGGGCGTTGTCGGCTGTCTAGCGGGGCGTCTCGTCCCATTGTTCATGCACGCGGGTGGGTTGGCTCTTTACTGAAATGCAAGCCGAGTTTTTTTTTCGAGGGGTAGAAGCACGAGCTTGGGACAGCGGAGGTTCGCGAGAGAGAAAGATAGAGAGAGAGCGGGAGAGGGATAGAGGGGCGAAGAAACGGCTGAAGGGTGGATAGGCCGCATCGCGACCCCCGACGCGACTCTTCGATTCGAGACAGGCGAGAACAAGCGGGCGTGCTGGGGGTGCATAGGTATTTTCCACCCCCCAGGGACCGGCGGCAGTCCCGCGACGCTCTCTCCTTCCGATTGTTACCTACACCGGTTGCTTGCACTGTTTTAACGTTATTCGAGACAGCTCCCTTTGTCTACCGATACGTTGCGCCTTCGGCGGAATGCCGGCCGAGGGTTCACCCAAAGAGCGAGGGCGGTAGACGACGCAAAGACAGGGGGACGGAACGCCGTCATTAATTTCACACGTTCCTTTTCTTTCTTTTCTTTCCTTTTTTTTTTTTTTCGACACTCCTCGCCGCCGCTCCGTCCAATGTCGCGGGGAAACGGCACGAACCGACGACGGTCCCGTTGATCGTCGCAGGATCGTGAATTTTTCATTAAATTAACGCGGCCTGTCGATTCCTTTGGCAGACAGCGCTCGGACGCGATTGTGCGCGGTCGGTCGTGCGCCTGTATGCCAGATAAAAAGTTAGTTCTTCCGGGTCCGCGTGGCCGTGCCGCCGCGTCTTATAGTCTTCATTATTTCGAAGCGTTTCGCGTGGACGCGCGTGCTCGCACGTACGGTTTTAATGGCGTCCCGTCTGGCTGGAAGACGCGAGACGACGCGGCGCGACTCGGCGATCTCCAAATCGTACGGCTGACAAACTTTTCGAGGGACGTGGGTACATGATCGTAGCGGCGGAGGGAAAATTGTACGAAGGCGTCGACGCTTCGATTTTCGTATTACCTTTTGACAGGGGGGCGTTCCCGTCGGTGAATGATACGATCGCGTGGAATTTGACTAATTTACCTCCGCAAAGGTACGACTTAATTCATTACGAAATTGAGTCATACTTTTGATCGTTCAGATAGAAAAGTTAGACTCGCGTCCACCGCCTCTGACCCGCCTCATGTTTTCGTATTATTTCCATGTTGAACTGTGTACCATCAATTAGCAATTTTTCTCCAGTGGCCATGAATATTTTTGGAGTTAGTGTCCCGAGTACCCGGCAAGGATGAACAAATGTTCGTTACAAACATTAATTATAAATCAGTATACGTGTGTAAATAATTATGCCTCGGGAATATACTAAATGTATATGGGACAGTGTACACATCGCGCGTTATCATACGGCGTGGCGGGCCACGGTTTTCCACAGAAGCAGAAAGATATCCGGAAATATCAGAAATGAAAGGGAAGAAAATATGCCTTTCGCATATGTTTTCATACAGAGATCCAGTGCGCGATAAACGATACGTTTATCGTGAGGGGGTGCAGTATCGGCCAATGAAAATAAACCTTTTATCCCTAGCAAACTCATTGATATCCATTTTGACGAAACGCTGCCGAAAACAATTCACAGAATTCCAGAATTATAATGCAGACTTAAATATAGTGGCTATTACTTCCCCGTGCATCTAACGGTCAAACAACGATCTAAAATTCCCTTTTACGTCTTCCCCGGCAATACGCAGAATCCCTTACGAGTATGGAATCGGTTCACTGGAGGGCACGGGAACTCACGAAGGAAGACAATGGACAGTGTCAAAGCGTAGTCGCCGTGTCGCCCCTCTTTCTATAAAACCGACGGTAATACACGTAGCTACTTTTCTCGTTCCCAACCCCTCGAACCGCTCCGCGACTATCTGCTTGTCCTCTCCATTCTGCTCCCCCTCGTTCCGTACGTCTCATTCGCACCCCCCTTTCTCCGGCACTCTTCACCACCGCCGGACATGGTAGTTCTGTCGATTTAAGATTGTCGAAGTTATAAAGCTTCTCAGGCATTCCCTCGGGATCGCAACTTTTACTCGAACTTGTTCGACCCTCGTTCGTCTGCGTCTACTTCCCTTCCGTCCGCCGTCACCATTGCTCCGTATTCAACCACGATCGCTCGCTAGGTGTCGAAGGAGCAATTTTCCTGTTTTGCGGCTCGAATTTCTGCTGGGTTGCCCGTTCATGAACGGCGATGGCCCGTGTCGCTGGCTCGAATTTAGTTGGCGGACCTGTTCCGTGCGTCGTTCGAAGACCGATAGTCGTCGTGGTGCTGTACCTGGCTGTACCTATTAATTAAAATATTTAGTCCTCGGCATTGCGATATTTTTTTCGAACGTTATCGTTGTTCAATCCTTTTGACGAAAACCATTTTCACCGTGACCCTAAGGCGCTTGTTTCTTTTCAGAAATGGTAACTACGAACGAAGCTCGCCGGTCGGAAGTCAGGAAGACCAAACTACGTTTGTGCGAGAGTGTTCTGTGACAGCAATTACCGTGACATGAAGTGAATAAGACTCTTCGTTGAAAGGGATTGAAAAATAAAAACGAGCTCACAGAAGCGTTAATTAATACTGGAGAGGTGTCTGCAAGTATACATTGTTATCGCGAGCGAAGAGAAGCGGAACTATAACGGTGAGTGAGGCTATAAGCTCTAACGATTGGCTGAGAAAAATACAGAATTCTTCTAATTACCGGGGTCGGATATCAAAGAAATAAGAAGCTCTGATTATCCTCGCGATATCGACATGAACGAGTTGCAAACGAATTAATGAGATGAAAAATTTCTAAGGCACTTTTCTTTCTTAATATTCGTCCGATTATATTTCATTCGCGTTCAATTTCCATTTACCACGAACTCGGAGACCATTGTACGTGTACATGGTCCAGCATTTATTTGACTTTCGAGCTCATCTAATATCAACGTTTCTGACGAACTGAATTTCACCGTACTTACTGGGAAGCTTTTTGCATGGTCGACCATAAATAACATGTAGGCCACATTCGTATTCCGGATGCTCGTAGCAGAAATTCGTCGTCGTGATATTTGTCCATGATTCTTGTGCGTTTATGCATGCATGGCAAAAGCTTGATATACCATGCACCGCGTACCGTCGACGCCGGGAAATACTGCTAATCAATCCAATAAAAAATACAGGTTCCGTGCTTTACAAGCTTCTACGGACACGTTCTCTTGTTCGATTCCTTTCAATTACATTAAAGCAACGGCCCTTTCAATATTGTCAGACTACTACGTAAAAAGCAATGCGTGCAGTTTAGCAGTAAGATTTTAAAAAATTCAATAGACGGAGTTAATCAACGTGGCTAATGTGTCGATGGAAACAGTATGGGGTATCCGGATACCTGGTTACGAAACAAGCACCGAAATTTCGTGTTGCTAACATAAGGGTTAAGTTTGTTCGTTACACGCTCCGTAGCATCCCGTTAATTATATTACGTAAAAACTGTTCGTATTTTTTCCCAACGTTCTCTCTTTCTTTCGGCTGAAAACTCTGTACAACTTCGTTAAACAAGACTTCCCGTTCTCGATCGACGTATATAAGTCCGATTTCACGCGGTGCACCAACTTGTCTACATCTTCGCCAGCCTGTCTAGTCGGTTTATTCCAAGTAGCCAAGATCCCATTACGAATACGCGTTTGGCCCGTGTTCCGTCTCGATGAGCTTAGTCCAGAGTGAAGTCTCGGCCAGGCTTTTTAAGCAGCGTACGATTCTCGACCCGGGGACAGTATCGCCAGCGTATAAACATCGAAAGGATACCCGACGAGCCGCGAAATAAATACAAAAAGAAACGTCTCTCTGCGATGCTCGCGTGTCGAAGCGGGACACGGCTGATTTTTTTCACAGTTTGTCGCGTAAGCTCGCGTGTGCACCGACACATACGTACAACGGAATGCATATGAAATGTCAGATGCACTCGGCGAGGTCCATCAAAATGCAAATATCTTTTATCCGCGTTGGTAATATATGCGTCCGTGGAGAATCAGCATTCAGGCAGAGTGCGACCGATCCGCCCCTACGCCAGGGTATCGACGCCGGTGTGTCCTCGCCAGTGTGGATCGCACGCCGCGGGGTTACCGTGGGGTAAAGCAACCCCTCGGAAAAAGACCACCAGCTATCCCCTTGGCCGAATCTTTATTTTATGACCGGCGACCCGTTCTCGATGACAGGCCACGCTATGAGATTCCTCGAATGTGGTTGGACGAATTTTAATTGATACGATCTTCTCGATAACTGTAGAGCTACTGGATCAAGTACATTTCGGATAGTTTCCTTTGACGCGTCAGTCAGTGTGCCGCGAATCGTCGAACGGACATGTTGCTTAAAGTTGCTCTCACGGACGCAATTTACAATCTTTTTTTGCTTTCTGTTTTGCTGCTTCGTCCTCGATGCTGTTTATTGTGCATGGATTCACAACGGGCCGAGTGATCGATGAGAGAGACGAGATCATCGAAACGAGTTTTAATTAATACGCATGTTTGAATTTCATGAATTGAATTTCGTGTTGGCAAGTTTCGAAAACCGTAGCGATTTGAGACACGCGGGAAAGTTGCACAGCTGGTCGGAAAACTGGTGACGGGATGTTCTAAAAAGTTACGATTGTCTGGTGTTTCTAACTCCGATCTCGCTTGGCGAAATTTCATTTCCGTTTCTGCTCGCGAAATAGTTTATGCTTCGTTTATTGTATAATACGGGCCACGTTATTACGTTCACGTTTCGGCAATTTTCATATTTACAAATTGATGAACGCTAGTGTCCGCAATTGTATGCTTCCCCTATTGGTCAATATAAACTGTTTTCCCGTTGAAATTAACTGACTCGCCACGCGTATGATAAAACTACTCTTTTTTTTGCAGCTTTTCCGAAATTCGGGTTCAGCAAAGTTTCGCGTTTATTGACATCGATTAGGTTTTCGTTCTCTCGATGAACTCGACCGAACATTTATACTATATTTCGTGAGCACTCGACGATGATCGATACACGGACAGAATGTGGACAAAGTGGACATACTTTCCTCCTGTCGAGGCATATCAATCCCTTACATGATCTCGATAACTGAGATTCTAGGTAACCGAATGGAATCTTTTTATTCAAGTACAAAAGCTGAACCTTACAGTGAAACAATTCAATGGAATTTACGTATCGAGTGGAATGTATATTTTGAATGAATACATGTAGCAATACTTAATGTTGCTTGTAATTATATTAAATCGATAGTAGTAATAACATTATTATTATTATTAACTTTTGTTTCATTTGCGCGTGTCAAAATAAACGGCACGGCACTCAATCAATTATTGCAACAAGTTTCTGCGAAGTATCCCTTCTTTAGTCGAAAATTGTGTACCGTTTTTTAACGCTTTCGCAGTTGTAGTATGTTTCGGGAAAGTCGTTCAATTCAACGCGACAATTTCTCTGGAATGTTTCGCTTTAGTCGTACGGCTATCGGTTTTTAGGTTGAACAATACAATGTTTTTAGACGGATTAAAAAGGTTTGTGCCTCTGAAAGGGGCGGTATGCAAGCGATATTTGTTGACACATCTTTTCTTGTCGTTCTCTATACAGTTTTTTCTGCAGTGTTTGACGACACAGTTTTTAGCGATTCTATCGATTCGCGCCGCCACGTTTTATCACGGAAAACGTGCACGCTGCTTTCATTTACGTATTCTAAATATTTCATTCTATGCGATTTACGTATGCTATATGAATTTTAGCATCTGCATATAGTTAGTAACAAGTATTTTAAAGCGTTTCAAAATGAAGTGTTTAAAATGTTTATAGATCAATTAATGATATACCTATTTACATATATTCGGCAAATATGCAGTGAAAACTGTCACGTATACCACGAATGTCATGCACACCACATGTATATCCTATTGTTTTATATTTCTATTTCAGTTGGATCGTAAAGTCGAACACTCTCATAATATTATCTTGCAGTTAGATTGCAGTTAGAAAATTCAGATTCGTCGAATTATTCATCTGTCATTTGGTACAGCAGGAATTTCTTGCATCATTCAGAACTCGTTGCCTCGGCGATTCTTTCGTTACAAATAAAAAGAAGTACGATCATCGAATCCAGAAAAATAGATCGTTCGTGGGATAACGGGAAGTACTTGATGTCCTAAACGCAAAAGGCTAAGACGCTTTTTCCATGGGGATCTGCAACGGGATCTGCTCGAGGTCCCTTACCAAGTCTTGCCGAGGCGGACGTTTAGAAAAACGGACGATTTTATCGCGAGGTAAATTGAATCGAACCATTGGATGACGAGATCGAGAGGGCGGTAGAGGGCGAACAAGGGAAAAAAGATACGAAGAAGACAAACGGTAGGGCGCATTACACACCCCTTGTTACCACTTGTACTCGCGTGCATTTGCATACGAAAGGGGGTCCCTTTATGACTTTGTAGTATTCCTGTTACTTAGTTAGTATATATTTACGGATCAATTGAAGCTGCTTTCTATCCATGCAGAGAGGAAAAAAGAAAATATTATTCCCTTTCTTGCCAAGGGGGGGTCAAGATGAGGTTGAGGAGTAAGTACATCGATTTTTCCTTCAGTCACGGTTTATTCATATCAAATCAGCATTTCCAATCTAAGTAGTTACGAAACGCCATTGTGTTACAGACACTTGCCGTGATTGTTTTTTCAATTTTATATTTTTTATATTCATATCATTTACAGTAGTGTTTACAATTTCTAATCTACTTGATTTCTGAGCTAGTCAGGTACTACAAGCATGTTAGTATTTTTCGTTTTATTCACAAGACTAATCTTGTTCGTTGGTCGTTTTAAGAACAGCAGTTCCCAGCTTTCACGAAATACACGTCAGATAGTAAGGGAAACAGGGATGAGAAAAAGTCCCTCGCCGTGAGAATCGAGCAATTCTTTATGTATGCTCTGCTACAGATGCGCTATCTTAGGTGTCTTCGCCAGTTCTGCTGACAATTCCAGTTTTCCGAAAAATTACGTGCGATATTTTTCACTCCAAACTGATTCGTTGTATCATACATCATACGATATATCGCATAATTTTTAATGCTTTTATTATATACTTTATACCTAGAAGTCATTTCAGTGACCATTTCAAGTTTGTTCATCAGTCCTTCCATATGTTCAATATTTACTGACAATATTTGGTTAACAAGAGCTTTTGTTCAACGATATTACGATACCGTCTGACACCAGAGTTTGCATAAACATTATACGATATGAGGTTAAATTATGAAATAAAACAAAGAACAGGGTTTGCTGATTTTATCAATCTGTTCAATCAATCTATTAATACTTCAAATATCGCCAATGCGATAATACCTATTCCCAATAATAATATGGATGATAAATATTTATTTCCCATCTCTGATATACTGTGTTCGCAGTCCATTGTGGTCCCTCTCTCTCTCTCTCTCTCTCTCTCTCTCTCTCTCTCTCTCTCTCTCTCTCCTATTCTGCCACTCGCCCCTTTGAATGCTAAAGAACGCATACCAGTAATAACACCGTAATAACTTTTCAATGTTCACAATCTGACTCTTTTCAATGGTACATTTAATTGGTCATTAATTAATCTAGCTCACGGTACGATCACGAAAATGTTATTATAATTAGTGGCGGCCCATATGCAACGGCAAATCAAATTCTCAACGAATAATGATTTCGATAACGATTTCAATTTAGATACGCAGCCGGGGAAAATTGCAGTCGGATCGTCGGCGGGCCGCCGCGGCCTCCCTTCGATTTACGATGAATTCGGTCTGGAAATGATAGTCTCGACGGTACTGAAAAGAAAGAACGCTCGCGGGAGAAAGTGTTTATCGCGTGCAGGGCGAACACCGTTGGAGCTTCTTATAAAATGCCCGATTACGTTCGACCGAACGGTCTCGAACAAGCATGCCATTTAATCGGGCGCCAATAAAAAGCTTAAACGAGATTCCCCGTTGCTTCATCGGGGGCGTTAGGAGAAGCGAACGATCGCTTTTCTGGCTTTGGCTGTTTCATAGATCGTTCCTCGCGGATCGCGTGATCCCTCTCTCGGCCAGTCTTTTATTTTTCACCACCGATTTCTTTCCTTTCTTCCCGTTTTATTTCCGTTCCTCGTGTTTGGCTGCTGCATTGTTGCGTCGATCGCAGAACACTTTTGCCAATTTATTTCTCCGCCATTCCACGCCGGTTCGTGCGTTCGATTGCACAGGCCGTTCGCGAGAGCGAAAGTGTTGGAAACGGTAGACCGTAAAGGTTTTAGTCGGCACGAATTTACGTGCTCCTGCAACGGCTAAAGGGTCTTGGGAACATATTTGCCGCATTTATGGAGAGCGATATTTATTAAGGACGTATATTACAAACGCGCGATAAAGGAGCGTTTAAAACAAAGCAGCTCGTAATTTTACGTGTACCTTTTGCTGGTTCCGGGATTAACGTATTAATAGCCGATAACTGTAATTTATTATTCACCAAATTTTCTGTCATTTGTAATCCTTTGGGCCCAGGGGAATTAATATTGAACGATGGTAGAGTGCGCTTACTTTTTTCTTCGTTCGTTCAAGTTAGACGATAATGTAGTTCTTACGCGAAAACTAATATTGCATATGGATCTCGCGTAATATCTAATGTTCGATCGCTGCCAGTCCAGTAACGAATTTAGCGAACAGGCCTATAAATAATAGGAGAGTCGCGAGGAATGTAGTTACCTTGAATGAAAACCGAGAGGAAAGTTATGGGGAGAAACAAAAGTAAATACAGGGAACTGACTGAGTGAGATGCAAAGGAAAAACTCCAGCAAGAATTATAAAGGACGGGCGAAAAAGGCTAGGCGAAGGTCGATTGAAACGCAGAGAGGGAAAAATGCGTATTTTTGCTTCTTCAAGAATTTACAATTCAAGTACAAATGATACAATAGACGGTGATATTACTTTTTTCCGCCGAGGAAAGTTAGATCCGCCGAATGATTGCATAAAAGGCGAGCACGCGCTGCAGAAGTTAAAATTCAACGTTACCGGGGACGCAACATTCTGTGTTGCATTGTACGCACCTGCCGTGTAAAATCATCAATAATTTAAGCAGAATTAGAATATCTCTTGATCTCAATGAATTTCACCGAACAAGAAGCGTTTTTTCTCCTAACAATTGTCGCAATTTCAGACGAAGGAAGATACAAAAGGAGCAATTTACTCTACATGTAATTTCCACCTGTGCAATACGTAACGTTTGCTTCGTTTAAATAAATATCACACCATTTGCGCCTGGATAAAATTCAAATAGTCTCGTCCTTTGTAGAGACTTGCAATTGATAATAAAAGAAAAGGGATATCAAGTGCCGTAATTGATTTGCTATGTGCGACGATTCCCTAGTTTGACATAAGCCTGTATGTCAGCAGTGGAAATGGCGATCGTGCAAAGAGATTCACAGATTCGCATCTACGATTATCGCTCTAGTTACAGCAGTGTGGTATAAACATACGCGTTGTCATCAGCGAGCTATCAATAATGGAAGGGCCGCTTTGCGCTTTCGTATCATAGACCTGACGAATCTGGCAATCATACTGGCGTAAATCTCCAGATTCTAGTTCAGATTTCCCTGCTTTTTAGCCGAATAGTTTATTGCGTGCCCAACGCCCGTCGTCAATATTCTATTGTATCGATCTCTCGAGTATAATACCAAATGGAAATTTACTAACTGCAATATTCCAGAACTTTTTAACGAAACACAAGCTAAAAAAAACAGTTTACCCTCCTGTGTATGAAAAGTTTGAAAACATAGGAATCAATTTTTTTTGCACGTAGCTTGCTAACCAGTTTGCAAAAAAAATCTGCTAAAATTTATATGTCGGGATAGCTTTATTGCGGTGCATTATAAAATAATAATTATTTACAATGTTGGATAAATATCAAACATATTTTAAAAGTAGCGATACTTAAACAAATACACCATTTGGGAACCTCGCAAGGAAACGAGATTGCAGCACAATTACTCGAAAAATATTCACTGTGTTATATACTCCGTAAAGTACAAAATTTCCAATTAAATTTGCAACCCCCAGGCTCTTCTAGCAACCGTCCTAAAGATTGAAATTGAATCACCTTCGGGCAGGTTATTTATCTCGATCCTCTTTCTCGACACTTAATTACTCCCATGTATGTCCGCGTTTCGTCGATTTACTGTCATAAACGTAAAGGAAGCTTAACGACGTTAAATTCGCGGTTGATGAGGGTCCCCTGTCTACTTAACGCATTTCCGTCGCATCAAACAGAAATTTCAGCAAAGCGGTCGTAATGGCCTGCGAATTGGGCATATAAAAGGCAATTCACCGGCACCGTGCATTCCCAACAGCCGTGCCTCTGAATTCTAACAATTCCTGAAGTTTCCGCCGTCGACCAACGCGGCCAGCATCCACGCTACCTTCACATATGTAATACTTTGCACCGCAAATGTCCAACTCGTCGCTGTCCCCGCTGTTGCTCCCGTAGTATGTTTCTTATTACCACGGCCGATGTCGACGGCGGTCGAGACGCGTATCGATCGAAACAGCGAGAATGCCACTCTGCCGAACGAGATCCTTATCGTCATCCCTGCCGCACGCCCGCCGGGAGAATGATATTACTTGTCCAGGCGTGTTCGAAGGGCCGCCGATATCTAACCGTGATCCTTAAACAACTCACGGTGGGTTCTGGGTGGCCAGTATGGCCGAAGGACTGCTTCACGACTGCGGAATCGTTTGCGACCCAAGCCACCCCTTTCTTGCGAACTCTCACCCCACCGCAGACTTCTTCCTTTCCTCTTCCGCATCCGAGCTGATCAGCGGCGACTGATAGCCGCTCCTCACGAAAGGGGTTTTAATTCCGAGCTGACTCAGCTGCACGCATTTGCCCGGAAAGCAATAAAGTTAAGTGTAAACAGCAGTCTCCGCGAGACGACCCTCTGCCGGATGGGGTTACGCCTTTCTCTCGTGTCTTCCTCGTCGTCGCACGGCTGTCGTTCGCTCCACGGTGTCGTGTGACACGCGTGTCTGGGGTGTTCATGCGTTAATCGTGACTAACGCGAGGGTTTTCTTGGATTTGCTTGGATAAGGCATGGGCCCGCGGTACGTCGCGACGCAGCTTTAAAGCGGCGAATTTCTTCGCGGGGAAAGTACGCCGCTCGAGATGCGTTTATTACTTACTTACCGGGAAGCGCAGGGATGTGGTTTTTCCGAGACGAAGTGCGTTCACGCGACGGTATATGCGCCTGTGTTCAGAGCTTCAAGCTTTCGACGATCCACAATGATTCAGACAACCAAAGACTTTAAGCACTGTGCCACTAAAACGCAACTTGAACACGGAACGTTTGTCGAATGTCAATTCGCTGTAGAAATCGTTTTCTGGACGGGAAACGATAATCGAGGAGGCGTATTCCGTTTCACCCTCTTCCTAATCAAAAGCAACGGTCCTGCCGTACGATCGCCGTTCACTTATTCGTGAGCGTTTCCAATGGCACGCACGGGGCAGCCTTACCGCGAACGAAAATCTGTGACCAGCTTCACAATAGAATTTTTTTTCGGTACCCCAGCGAGGAAGGCCAACTCCGTCCGTGCGTGTTAATAAAATATGATACACAAACCGCGCGTACACGCGAGCCTTCCACCCGAGCTGATGTCCCAGTTTGTTAGATCCTATTCGATATTTCCAAGACTGTGACATGCATGTTAAAGTGGCGACCGAGGACTCCGAAAACTCTGGATCGCTCGCAAGCGGCAATAACGGGCGAAGAAAAACGCGGTACATGCGAGACACATAAATATGGTCCCTGTTCGGCGGCATTAGAAGCTTATCGTTATTCCACACACGTTGGCCGTTCGTCGCAGCCCACAGGCACTAACTACTTGCGTTACGAGTCGACCAAGAACCTCCCCCGTAGATAAACAACAAGGGGTAACGACTACTACCACCATCGTCGCCCCCCTACAGAGCCCACCTCTCGATAGCTATAAGCATTTAATTTGCATAGAAACGCGACTAACTTTGGCTATTAAACGTTCTGCGCCTTGAGGCGCACGCCAGCTTTCAATTACTCGAACAGCAAATCCTCGAATTTACCCCTTTTCCTCATTGCTAATCTAGGAAGGATTGTCGGCGACTGGACGTTCCGTAACACGATGAACCGTGTAATGCAAAGCTTTCTATACATGTGTACTTCGACGATCATCGCCTAAGATTCTTTGGAAACGTTATTTTTTCTTTTTTTCTGTGCGAAGACGGTGTACCGTTTCAATGTAATATTTTGTAGTCAGGTGCTGCTTTGTTTTAGAATACGGAAGCTATTCTTATTAATGTTTTCTCAATCGAATACCAAATATTTTATTTTACAAAATGTTAATTTTAAAATAGATTTGTTGAAATACAATTAGTTCCAGCACGCGTTGTTGTAAGGTTTGAATGAATCATGCAATATCAATGATTCGTGTTCACGTGATACTTTGCGACATTTTTTCGTCGTTACAATAATTCACATTTCGCGCTTCTTAAATAATAAATTCATTCTCTCGAACTAACAGTTTGTAATATAATCACTCTACCAATTTTAATCTCGTATCTCTCCCGTACGTCTCACGATATTTCACTCCATCTTAAGGCTTCAAACTTAAATGAGATAGATACGTGAAATGAAATGTTTAGTATTTCCTTCTAGTGTCTACGTGTGTTTTCACCCGCCGGCAAAATATTTATCCGCCATAAGTAGCGGCTTCTTTATGCTTCAGCTTCGCCGTTCTCCGCTATTGTGAATAGGCACCGTGATGGCTCTTTTCACGAACTACTTTCCATCATCCGTTATCACTCTGTGCATCTGTGGCCTCATTTGCAACCATGTATGGGCTCTTTCGCCCAGTGCTTTTCCCTTCATCTCAGTCTTTCTCTACTTATTCGTTTCTTGAGCTTTCTCTACCTTTACCTCTTTTAATCTCACTGGCCTTTCACCGGGCGAAATCTTTTCCTTCTTCGACTTTTCTCTACCTGAATCAGCTCTTTTGATGGAATATTGTACGTCTACGCGTCATGTTTTCGGTAGCTCATGACGGAAATAGGCCACGCGCATCGGATTACGTTCGATAATGACAATTCGCGCGTCGCTTGATTCGACTTCGTACGGTGGCGCATTCATAACTTAAGTGTTTTTCGTTGCGCACCGTGTCATCAATAAATCATTTCTAAGATTCTCTTTTCCCTCGACGATCGTTCCTTGACAAATGAAAGACTTTCGTGTGCAGTGAAAATTGTTTTTGCACGTTTCAATTCTGTCCCCTTTTTGACATAGTAGAAAATTACTCAATTCATATTAGCGGTATGTCACTGCATCGATTCGACGTTCATCAAACGTACAATCTAGAGAACGTTACGCCATGCGCGCTTAAACGATCGCAATCGACCGTTGCCCTTTTCGTTTCCCCTTACTCCCACAATGCTGCACCCCCTCACGATGCACCGCAACGAAAAACGAAAAGAAAACTCCACAGACTGCGACCATTTCGTGTCATCGTCGAACTTTCTTCCGCCTAAACAGGCATTTTGATAGCGCGGGGGGAGCTGCACGGTCCAATTGAAAGAACGCCGTTGCGGAAAACAGCGGCCATAGCAGTCCCGTTGGCCAGGAAAAAGGATCGCGATTTACATGTGCAATTTTCCACGGGGCAACGGGACGTACGTGCACTGCCGTTACGACGACGCCCCGTTGCCTCGTGTTACGCGTTCAGAAAGTGCTTGGCATTTCCAGCGTAATCGGCGTGGCCATTCCGAGGTGCAACTGCCGTCTAGCTTTTCCTCGCGTTCGCGAATGCCACGGAGATATAAAGCGCGCCCATTACCATTATCACGGGACGATAACGTTGCATTAATTTCCGCGGAATGATCGGCAATATCGGGCCGATATCGCCGGCACCGGCCCCCGGCATGAATTCCTGAAAGTTGGAACGCCAATGAATTCCGTTTCCGCCTGAAACGGGAGGAAGCGTTGTTGCGCGGCGCGGAAATAATGCATAAGGGGAGAGCGCGCGAATTTTCCGCCGGAATCGTGGCGCACAAGTTCTCGAAGAACGCCGGCACCGATTATAATTGCGTTCACGAGCATGTGCGTTCCTACTTGGCACCGTTATTTAAATTACATTTACGTCCGTCTGGCTGGGTATCCCAAGGAAAGTATGCGCAAACATGAACGCAAACATGAACAATGAAGTATGCGCATGATAACGGCATTCAATTTTGATTCGATTCGTTCGATTCGTGAGAGAGTGAACGTTCCCATGTAGTGTTCTTGATCGTGCCACGTAGATTCGCACTACTGTACTCCGTATCTGTCGGATAATAATTATAGCGCTGGCCCGATCTACCTGGACAAAAGGGAACGTCAATAGGTTATAGCCGGATAAGGGGGTAAAACGTGCGTCTAAATGAAATTCGACTATGCGAGGTATCGTTCGAGAGTTTACCAAGAAAGACCGACCTGCATCAAGTTTTCAAAAAATATAGTTCTTGCCCAGTATCTACCATTTTGGCGCATACGAAATTTTGAGAAAAATGTGAGACATTTCCAGCCTGGAAGCTATTATTACACGAGATAGTTGAATATGCAAGGATCAATGTACTGGTGTTTTTGTTGTCATTCGTGCACTCATCAAATCCTGGTCTTTGTCCAAAGTTAAGGATTTTGGTTGCACTAGACGCTTGGCAGGTAAATATCTCTTCGAGACATCTCGTTTGAATATAAGTCTTTTTTATGTTCGCAAGCAGGTATGCCCAAATTTTTTGGGCAGGAGATCTTCTCAGGTGTGTATGCATTATACTTCCCAACAGTTTTTATTTTCTTATTATATACATTTTCGTGAGTGTTAATATTTTTTTTTATGTCAATACACTTCACGAATATTGATGTTCACAAGAGAACAAAAATTGGTTCCGAAACTCTGCGGATGTTGTTTTTGTAACGAGGACAAAATTTCGCCACAGGTTGAATAACTGGTATAATTTCTGAATAAATTAAACAAATAAGTTCATATTAAATACAATATAATATAAAATCAGGATTCCACGCATATTTAGATTCACCGAAAAGTTATTTTTCTTTCGTCTTTATCCATCTGACTGCATAACAATACCATAAATGAGTAAAAAGATGAGATTAAAACCAAGAATGTAAGGGAGTAGATAATTTTCTATACAAGAATAGCGCTGAAAGAAATTAAAAGTGTAGGAGTGCGAAACGCCCAACGATCGGGCATGGGTCGTCTTTGACCGGGCTACCTGGGACACAGCTGGTCTGCAGGCGTGCAACGATGGCCTGCAGACCCGTGTCCCCTGTTTCTATGTTTTATGATATGAATGAGAGAGAGAGAGAGAGAGAGAGAGAGAGAGAGAGAGAGAGAGAGAGAGAGAGAGAGAGAGAGAGAGAGAGAGAGAGAGAATGACTGAAGACGACTGGATGTATGAGTAGGTAGTGTAGAGTTAGCAGCGAAGGAGTACAGAGAGCAGTGTAGAGTTAGCAGCGAAGAAGTACAGAGCAGAGTGTAGATTGAGCAGCGAAGCAGTGTGGATCAGAGAGTAGATAGAACAGCGTAGAATAGGAATAGAGTAACAGAGGGCAGAATAGTGTAGAAACTGTTTAATAAATATACATATATATTCCTGTTATCAATCGTTCTGCACTTGCACCGGCTTAATTTCTCCTAAAACTTCCAATCCCACAAAAGTAACACGGTTATGATAAGACTTATACATATGCGTCCCATAAACTTTAGTAATATTTCATTGGTGCCCCCACCGTCGGATTCGAGCATAACTAACGCAGATTACATAAAGCATGATTCTGAATTAACAATCGACCAGGATCATTATATTTGCAAACGTTACAACATTATATCGCGACCATCCTGTTTCGCTGTAACAATGCAAACCTTTACGATTAATGCCTCGTATACGATAATATCGATGCAATTGATACGCAAAAGCCGTTGTACAGGAAAATTGTACCCAGTGTGATTTGTCACAAACGCGCATACACCTGCCTCTACAAAATAACGTACACGCACTTCTGGTTCAGCGCAAAGCACAAACACTTGAAATTCCCTCTTTTAAATTGAGTCATCCGTTCCACGTGTCACGAACAAAGACAAACTCGAACGACACGCAGTTCCCCCACTGCAGCAATACGTCTCAGCACCGTGGAAGCAATACGTTACCGATTGTCACACTGTCCGCCAAGACATGCCAAAAAGTGGGGCAACTCGGGGATACGTATTCCGGACAGGTCTCGATAACTTTTACGCACCCTCGCCGCTTTATAGTCGCGTACGCGGTCCGGTAGAAACGATTGTACACATATATCACATCGGGGGAAACTCGATAAGTATGGAACGCGTTCACGATCGCCCGGGGTGGAAAAGTGGCATCGCGACTGGAATGGATCGACTTGGAACTTTCTCCCGTGCTATTCTGGGAGCTTAGTCGATTAACACAAAGCGCCGCGTGTACGTGGTTCCCCGTGACCAGCGGCGGTGAAACGACGGCGGTGGGCACGACGTGGAACTCCAACGTCCGGCGAGCATGAAAATTGTACGTAACCGCAGCACGGACCGCCTTCTTCCACCGCCTTCTCTACCTGCGCCATCCGCCTCACGTGCAGGCCACGATGTCCTTGGTCCTTGCATGGGTTACCCTGGAACTGAGGTTTCCCTTAAATATTCATTCCGTGTCGCTGCTCCACCCTGCTCATTTTAATGCTCCCCCCGTTAGTCCAGACACTGTTCTGCTTTTTGCATACGAGCGTCGAGCTATTCCCTTTGTTTTCTTCCACTAACACCGGACGGAAGAAGGAGGAAAGTGGAACGAACGAGCGGCGCGAGAGATCGAGGGAAGCGAATAACACCCAAGGTGCAGATCTAGTATTCATTCCTAAGAGAGGATACGTATCACTCGGACGAAACTTCTGTCCGCTATTACACGCCACTTGCCGAATATGTCGAGTTTTACGCTAGTGCCAGTTTCTCGGGTCGCTCGTACGTACTTTATATTTAATACTGACCTGCAGTCGCGAAGCTCGTCGTTGCACAGTTTGTTCGCCGTTAGTAGGAGAGATATTTCCTGGCACGCGTTTACGAAATCTCGAATATTAAATTACCGTCGAGACATGAATCGAGAAAAGTGGAGCTCGAATTGAAAGAAACCATAGAAGGTGCGATAGGCGGTTTAATAAATTTTTATCGATAATATACCAAATTACCCTTAAAACGTATCAACTAATAATTACAAATCCCTGAACCAATTTGTTTTGTCACGAGTAATACCTTGCCTGTACGTAAATAGCTGTGTAGCTCCACAAGATCCTACAATCTCGCCAATACAACTCTCCTTATCGTTCCCTTCTATCCCATGCACCGAGGCATCTATTTCGACCAATAAAGGGGATCTATCTACCCTTGAAGTAGCCAAGTTCGATTTCTGCAGCGGTGCATGCCGCGGCACGGAAGAACCCCGTTTGGGATATCTCTCGAATTGCAATTCCTTTGCATTCTCAGTGGCCACGTTCCATCAGTACTTTATTCTTCAATTTTCTACTTCCCCCCACCCTGTAACTCATCCGACCCCTCTGTCATGAAAGATTCGCACGCGCCCGGAGATCTGAATGTTCGTTTCTCTCGATTAACCGATCTCGGATCGAATCGATGCTGCCGTGTACACCTATCGTGCACTTACGTGTCCCCGTGTACTGCACCGTCTATAACGGCACGGGCAACGTACATGCACGCCGTTGTCGAGCATACCGATGTACACAGGCGAGTGGTCGTAATCGTGGAGCGGACTCAGGTGCAGCGTGACCGGCCCATTGACACGTAGGCGTCGTTAAAGGGAAAAGGCAATCGTGTTTCAAAGGAGCCATTATTTCGGAGTCGTGGCACACCGGTAACATTGGTGCACACCACCTCTCCGTTGGTGACATCGCTTCCGCTTTCATTGCTTCCTCTTTTAGCCAAAGGAACGTCGCGCGACACGGCGCAACCGTTGGCGCTCGTTTAAACCACCTTCCGTAATGCTGCAATCAACCGTACGTTGACCGTGGTAGTAAAAGTAACTGCCCCGATGTTGTAAAGCTTACCGATTGCTTGTACCTTGGCTACGCCGTCCGGTTACCTCTGCCTCCGGGCAGAAAAGGTAAACGATTGCGGTAAATCCTTGTCGGCGATCACGTATCAGGGCAAGATCACGGTAAAAGCTGGATTAAGGGTCTTTAGAATTTTCCTCGAGTATTTTCATCGGCCGGGTGGGAAGAATGTTCGCGGCTTATGAGCGAGCCGCGATCTGACGGACCGATTTCGTAATGATTCTCCGGCGCGGAATGAAATTATCAATTAGCTTCGTGCGCGCGCTGTGAACGAGAAACTTCTCGAGCCGATTTTCGGGGCGAATGTTATCATTCAACGAGGGTGCGCGTCCTGAATCGGGCACGTTATTGATTTTAGAGGGTCTTTTTGACGACCAAATATTTTCGAGCGTTTGAAAGTAATTGGGTGTCTTGTTCGTTTTCGCTTTTGAATATAAATTGGTAATGGTGAAACCATTACCAAGTATCATGTTACGCAGTTGTGATTGGTGATGCCATATGGTTACTTGGTTACCATGATACATCGTATTGTAGTATATAATGCATTGCAGTGACAGGGAGCAGGAAAGCCTTGGCAAATATACCTATACGAACGTGTGAGCATTTAAGTTCAAATCGCGTTGTTCAAATTCCTGACTGTTCGAAACGGGACAAATATTTTTCCGCAACGAAATCACGAGAAATGTGGGAAAATTGAGCGTAGCATAAGGTAGCTCGAAGTTCGTTGAAATACGTTTCCGTGTATCGTAGAAACATGTTCAACGCAATTCGAAAAGTATTTATCCTTTGGTTGTTATTGATTTTTTACGCGATTAACTTTTCGCGAATATCAAAATGGAAAATGGAAATTAATTTAAACGATACAATCCTAACTGGCTGCATACGTTACGAGTATTGAGATGAAATGGAACTTATTATTCCGAGTAAATTACGCATTATCGATATTGCTTCCGAGTTTTAATCGCGCGTTAATCCAGGCAGATGGTTGAAATTGAAGTGAATTGAATGATTATTAAAGTTTTAAATGCTGTTATTCACGATTACTGCAAAATTCATTTGCACCCTTCAAATGCATATGAATATTATAAATGAATGCAAAATGTTAAGAGGATTTTGTAAACGGAAAAGCATTATAAATTCATACCTTACTCTATGTTCAAATACATAAACTGTAATTTATTATTATTATTATTATTATTATTATTAACAGTATACATATAAATTGGACATAACGAGAACAATGCATTATTGTTTTATTAGCTGTGAGCAAAATTCTAGGTGTATGTGGAGACACTGGACTCTCAAGGGACCAGTGGCCCTTATCTGCACTGCAGGCAATGCACCAAGCTGCAATCCTGTCGATTCAGTTTCTCACTTCTTCTTTCTATTGCATTTCCCTCCTTGTTTCAACTTCCAGTCATGTTTCTGCTACCTATACGGCCGTGTAAAATAGCCAACACTCTATTAGCTTGCAACAAATGAGGAACTTTAGAAATAATAATAATAATTATAAACCGACCCTGAAGCTTGTCGTTTTTTCCACCTTATCTCCAAGTCTCTTAATTATTCTCTTCTGTATCTTTAAAAAAAAATTGTTCAGAATGAATGATTGCTTGTATCATTTCGTGTACAGCCTGCGAATTTTCCTCACCGTATACAGTTCGAGTAAAAAGTTTTGTTCAATAAAATAAGAGCCTCAAGCAGATTGCCGCAAATTAACAAAATAGACATTCATTCAATTTGTAAGATATCCTTTTCGATTTGTAAGAAATGTATTTCAGGAAACCATCGTCCTTCCATCATCGTAATGGAAAATATTACTTAAGAAACTCTCACCTGGCGTTCCGTTAATATCCGCCTTTCCCACCAATGCAACCATGTAACCCTAATGAAGCAATCTTTCGCGAACTTCACAAATTAATTGGCTTAACCGATGGACATCGATCCGATTCTTTGCCACCCTCGCGTTTCTGGTAATCGTGGGTTATCGTGCCACCCGCCTTCCCTATTTCGACCCTCGCCGGGCTATCATGGAACGTGTAATCTTTCATCGGCACCGTATTTCTCTGTTCCCCGCCGCGTCCTTTCTTTCCTCTCTGTTCCGCGTCCATCGCGATCGTTGCGTTTTAATTCGATTACAACGGCTCCCGTGAACATACACGATCACGGCAAAACTGTTACAGATTACTTAATCCCATTGCGGGACTGCTACGCGATATGCAACTTGCATACGCTTCTGTCGTTCGTTTCGCCAGCTTTATTGCTCGATCGCTGAATCACGTTCCATTTTTACACCTGGAGACACGACGTGTTTGCAACTGCGACGTTATCTTCCGCAGTGTTAAATCGAAACCTGTGCGCGTTTCCACATTCTCCGCCGCGGAATGTCTGATTCTGTTGTTGCCCTCGATCGTGCCGTAGGACGAATCGGAGTGTTATTATAAAAATGGAACAGCTGGTGCACGAGTACTGTACGAATTTCGTTTACAATGTAATAAGTTCGGTGACTAGAGGTATCCACTGTTTCAGTCACTACCCCGCGCAGCCAGCTGCGATCAATACAACCCCAAACCTTGGTTCGCGTATTTCCGAACCCAGTTTACCAACCGGTCGACGAAAACGCCCGAAATCCTATCATGGAATTGCAATTTCGGGAATCCGAAGAATGCGCGTTAGACAGCGTTGCCGGTTGTTTATTGCGATATATTTCTTGAAAGCAGTAATTTTGCCGCGTACCATTGTCCCAGGGCGTAGGGATATTCCGGGTTTCCGTTTAGCTTCCGTAGAATTACGACGATTGTGCACTTGAAGTAGTATAGGCGGTATTAGTTTGTTGGATTTGCGTAAAAATAGATGCGGCGATATTTTTCTTTATAAATACATTTGGACGTTTTAACGAAAATCAATGGGGAACACAGCACGCACTGCATGATTTTAATTATCATCATTGGAACTCTTTCTTAGGTGCATCAAATAACGGGCTGTGTTAAATGAGTTTGATAGGATTCCTTTATATCACACCGATTTTGATAAAATAACTATAGTTAGCACGGCCAAAGGATTTTTTACAAAACCTATCTGATTAAAAGTATCGAATTTTTATTTCAGCTTTATTGAAGCCTTTTCTAAATATTATTAAATATTAAGAAATATTAGTAAATGATTGAACCGGAAACTGTAACTACCGATAGCTGTCTCACCGCAAATCGCCGCTGGCGACCCACACAAAAGATGACAATGTCGCCGACAGGAATGGAAATCTAAGTTCAAACGGACCGGCACTAAAAGTCGACATTTTTTCTTATGGAAATTCCGGTGGATCAGACTGTAGACCGAAGTTGCGTGCAATTGAGTCGCAGGGACGCGAACCTCTAAAGTAACCTGTTAAACGCGAGGGTGCCCTAGTACACGAATGCTCAACGCACCTATGAGGCCATAAGGAAATTTCTTTTTCCCTGCATTGAGTAATAATTAATTAAATGATATAATTTAAACGTAGTAAGTTCCGTTCGTGAACAAAAGCAAATACAATTTTTAACAGAACAAGTGACAGTTGATACATTTTTAAGGGGTAAGATACGTTTCGCGAAATATACTAGTGTGTTACTAAAGTAGTGTGCTTTGTAGTAGTATCGATTTACCTCGCCTGAATGGGCAAGATGCAGTTTATTGAAATAGGATAAACAAACAGAACCATGGTAGAGAATACAGCGGGGCTGAAGATTAATATTTCACAAAATGTGCAAACCGTACAGTCGAATATGTACATTGTCCACATGTTATATGATATTTTCATATATTCGACTAAATCAACTTTGCAATGTAACGGAGAGAAAATCTTTATATTAATTAATTAAAATTTGATGAATCTATCAATAATTAACGCATGAAAATGTTTCTTTATAAACGTAATATGTAATTATATGCAGTTCATATTTTCGTCTCTTATTAAATTATTAATTTAATAAAGTTAGTACTCATTAGTTACATCTCCACTGGGAAAAGTTTTTCTTTGATCTTCCTCAAGCCGCTGGAGGAAGTGCTTATGCTTGCACCCTTACTTACATTTTTCTATACATATTTTCTATATTATATAAATTATCCAAACTTCGAACGCTTCATCTTACGTCGAATAAGAACTTCTCTATTTACTAACATTCTAGTACAATTAGTGCACATTAAAAAATATATATGTATGTATACAAATATGAATGTCTAAATAATACTAGAAAATGAACACAGTCCAGCGTCATAACGTTGTTCTTCTAATCATTCATTTTTCATTACTACCTAATGTTGGTACAATAAATCCACAACCTTTTTAAGATTAATACGCAATTGATTTTCATCACTGCATTACAATCACAAATTTATTTTTATTGAAATCTATCTCAAGGAAAAATTAAAAGAATATGGTAATATTTTTCATTCAGTCGAACAATTTAAATACCTCATGAATTTTGCTACAAAATATTATAGAGCGCAACGTACCATTGTTTCCGCGATCTGCCAATCAACACGCTTTTCCCCGAAAATTTTCACCGGGTTCGTCAACCCTACGAGCACATCTTTGTCGAAAATCCCAATTCCACTGGCGACGAAGGAGATCTGTTTCTCTCCGCATGAGCCTTTATCGGGCTTCCGTAATCCAGAATCAACTCCGAAAGTTTTGAAGCCCGATAAAGCGAATTGCGATTATGAAAGTTTCCCCCCCACGCCCTCCCTTTTTCGCCTCTGTTTCCTCCCGTTTGGTTTAACTGTCCAACATTGCACGGTGCACCGTTCGACGGGATTCAAAATTAAATCCATAACAGGTATTGTGCGGCTTTCGTTTTTTTTTGTCCCCACCGAGCACAGCTGCAGCTGAAAGGTAAAACGGTGAGATTTTAGTGCCGCGATGGTTGTAGCCGTGCCTCGTATTTTTCGATCGGTTTCACCGGATGACGAGACAGTTAATTACTCAGCGAATCTATTCTAGACATTTCGATTTTGGCTCTGTCGAAACTCGTTCTCGTCTTTTTGGGAAGTTGTTGTCCACATTACTCTGGCCTACATTTATGATTAGCATCGACTTGTGAAACGTTCAAGCGTCTTCTTCTCCTCGTCGTTGGACGGAATAAATTTCCCTTGTATCTTCAATTGATCAACAAATCGATGAACCGCAACGGGATAATAAACGTGCTCCAAATTCCCCCGCGAACGACGAGATAAGCATTAAATGACGTGAAAGACATGATTCAGAATTGGAATAAAAAAGTGAAATGTCGCAAATCCTATTTCACTGTACGAAATTCCGTCCATGCATCAGTGGTAGATCAGGCCGTGCCGAATCGATTGTAGGATCGATTCCTTCTCTGGCAGCCCCCTAAATAAGGGTCGGACTCCAGTGACTTTAGAAACGATGGCCCTCAGATCCCTTTCACTCACACCAGTCGGTCCCGGATCCTGTAATCTGTTATCGTAAAAATCCTGCTCGCTCACTGCTGTGTGCCGCTGGCTTTAAAGGCGGAGAGGAACGTGCTGTATGAGACACGAGCTCGGGAATCTGGATTTTTCAGGGAGAAAAAAAAGGGGGAGACAGCGGGATGGAACGCGACGGCGAGAAGGGTGGAGACGTCACCCTTCAAGAGATGGAGGAGTATCAATATCACGCCTCACTGCCATCTCCGTTCAAATCCCTACCCGGTCGTCTCTTTTTTTTTCGTTCGTCCCTTATTATCGGCTCGGAAAAATAATATTCGAATGCGTATACCCCGGACGGCGAAACGCGGAAGCCGAAAATGGCTGATCGAGGTTTAATTTTTGCCAGTGTTGTTCGTGCTTTTCGAACTCGAAACAACGCGGATTTGCGGAATCCATTCCGCCGCGGCTTTGCGGACCGACTGACTCCCGGTCGATTCACTTTGGGAAATAATATGCGACCGCGATTTATTCGCACCGCGTTCCCCGCTGCCGAATGCATCGCTAAATCCATGTATTGTACGCTGGCGTGCCACTCCGCGAGTTTTGCATTTTACGCGCGGGACGCCGTTTGAAATAATCAGAACCGGCCCTCGACGCGTCGCACACGCGCGTCGAAACACATACGAAACTGTCCAGCGAATGATAAATATCGTGAAAGAAAAAGGGTTTCGGTGGATCATTGGCAATTCGGCGGGGGCGAACTGGCCGATAACTTTTTTTCCACGCTCCGTACCGTTTCCCTGACTGGCCGCGTTTCAAAAGGGTGACAAAATGTGTGCCCCGCGTTATATCGCGAGGTTGAAATATCGTTTAGGGGAATTGTTCAGTATAGTGTCACCTCCACGTGGCGCCCACCGTGGAACGAGGATAGGAAAACTAGGAAGGAACATCTACGCGAACGGGTAATAGATAATATATATGCGGACTATAAATAAATCAGTCAACGTTCGTGGACATTTGTCTTGCTGTTAGTCAGAATTCTGTGTTAAAAGGGTATTTCTGTTTTCAACGTAATTTTTTGGCAGCATCTTTATCGGAACACTGCTTTGTGTTAGCCTTTTGCACGCGTGGTTACTAATATTTCAACTATATTATATATTTTTTCAAGCCAGATTAGATAAACTGGCTGACATGGTTTTGGCCTTTGCATTAGACTGGAATAAAAGAAGGGGGCAACTTTCTTCAGTATGAAAGTGGTTAAAGTTCCTTCCAAAACGCATGAAAAATCTCGTTATTTAAAAAAATGGCAATACATCGCAGTTAAAGTTGATATTTTTAGCCCTTTCTTTGCTTCTGGCATAATAAAACATTAAGAAGAAATTACAATTGCTGAAAGATTTTCGTACCTGCTAAAGCAGCAGGTCTACCCAAGAATCTTCGCATCTCAAAATCTTGAGATATACCCTCGGCTATATTTGATATCAATATAAAATATTGCGAATAGTCTCTACAGGTTATCGCTAATTCAAACAAGCCCGGAGAAACTGCGAGGCGATACTTTTAGAGCGAACGATCGAGCCGGAGTGTCCCAAGCCACCAATTAACCCCCGGTGCTCCCGTGGAACGCGTTCCCGTCAAAACCCAACAAGCTGACACCTTCGCACTTGCACAGATTCCCTTGTTTGCCGATTTCCCTCTTTCCTTATTTACTCCCGTCTCCCTCGGTGTCTTTCCTTACTTATCTTCCGCTTGCTCCGCTCCGCTTTGCCCCCGTCTTCTTTGCCAGAAGCCGTTTCGCCCGGGAACGAAACTACCCGGCTGTTCGGCTCCTGTAAATTGTTCATGTGGTCGGTTCAAGGTGGAGCCTGCTTGCGCGGAAAGAAATACTCTCGCGAGTGTCTCGCGTGAAGAGCGAACGTTATTCGTTTCCGGGAAACGAGGGCAATGTTAAACGAGTCAATTTTATGCTAGGGAACGGACGCCTTCGATACCTGCATTTCTGACCAGATTGCTCTGGTGATCGTCGAAGGTAGAAATATAGGTGTAAATATGTATATCGCGCCGATGATCGAGATTTCACGTGGTACGCTTACTTGCTCGCACTGTCGCTCTCGGGTTGTTCCACCGGCAAATGGCAGACGTCGGTCTACGTGGCGTGGGTGGATTCGGGGGATTTTATATTTGATGAGCGTGAAGCATGGAACGGGAGTGGCAAATGCGCAACGATGCGTTCTGGCTCGGAAATTGGGAATTTCAATGAATCGTACGCGGTCGTGGATCGTCTCGGTCCGATCATTTTCGCGGGGCATTGGTTGATGTTAAATTGTGACGAACATTTAAGGAAATGGATTTGCTAAATACAATTTCGCGGATGGTTTTCAGTAAAATCGAAATATTGAATGAGTTGCGAAAAAAATGTCGCGTATTGCGATACAGGTGTGTGTGTGCGAACAGTGAATTACGTAAAATTACATATTAGTTGAGAATTCATAGTTTTCGTGAGTTGCCTAGATCACTGGATTATCTTGAACGATGAAGAATTGTGAAGAGTTTATTTAGGATTATATTTATATGTAACGAGGATGAAGACATTTGCATGGAACACGGATTTTCGGGTTTATCAATCCATCTGGCCAATATTTCAAATATTGTCCGTTCGCTATGAATATTATTCATTGTGTGACAGCATGTACTGATGGATTGACAATGTTTGAAATATTTACGAAACGCGAAATATTCATTTCCGAAGCAAAGTCCAATATGACAGATAGACAAGCTTCCCCATGACGCTGCACGGTAAACGCAGAACTGAAACTGAATAAATTATAAGCAAATAATTCTCGTATAATTTATGTAATCACGATTTAACAGTTTCTGTTATCAATTTAATATCATTAACGTACATAAAACATCTAAAATCAATGTCTTTCGAACCTAACTTTCTCACCTAGTTAATAAAAACACGTCCACACAAAATTGTATAAATAATGAATTTTTAGTTGCCACGTAAAACCAGCTCTATAGAATCTCAAACAATTTCTCCACAGGTTTCAATTGAACATAACTCTTCCAACAAGTAATAAAGTCAATCAAAATCTTCTTTTCTATATTTCAAAGGCAACATCAAATCCCTTCGTTAAAAGCGAGAACAGCATTTTATCCATTTAAGCGTATAATATTTCAGTAATCTCGCTGTTGAACCAACACTCTGACGCTCTGTTGCGAAACTTGCATTTCATTAAGCGCGCAGAAATGATTAAACCAGTCCTGGCGTATTTAGCTGCTAGCGAAGCGTGGCTAGAAGAAGAACGACACAGCCTACGCGCTGATAAGCATTTAAGTGGGGGTCCTCTTTATGAAGGCTTTGGACTTATTAACGTTACCGCCACGGCAAATATTTTCCCCGTGTATCAGCACGTGAGGGGAATTTCTCACGCGTCTCGCTTTCCACGCCATTTCTCCTCCCAATTTTCTACACATCGACTGACGTTCAGCCCTCGTATTTCCGCGATGCGGTCCCCATATTTTTTTTCTTCTTTTGTAGCACTGACCGCATCGCAGGGGGCGCGATTATAGACACCTTGCGTACAGACACGAACAAGCTTACGCACGAGTGAAAAAATCACGACCTGACTGATCACGAGTGCTAGATAACAAACATGTGCAAACCTTCCGAGTTGTACGCGTTTCGGTGCACGAGATTCGCACGATTTCTTGCTTCCTCCCCGCGGTAGTTACTATAAAGATCGCGCCAGCAGTGTGGTGATGCATTTGTAATTATCGCGCCGCCTGAATTGCTCCGGAATTGTACCATTTCACCGCAATTTTTCTTCCGCCAGGATTTCCAGCCAGCGATTCGAAGTCGCTGATTTCGCTGCGCCGTTTAGTCGAGAACACTTTCCTTCTAATATTTAGGAATGGGACGCGTTGAAAGTGGATGAATATTATTTCGCTTATAATCACATAAATTCCTCTCACTTTCGCTTTTCCCTCAATTGTTGGCGAATCATTGTGCCGCGGGTTTCTCCCCTTTCTTCTACGAAATTTCTCACCCGCGCAATTATCCGTCGTTAGCTTACTGCGAGACACTCCGCGGCCCTGTCGAATGGCGTTTCCTCGGCGGCACTGCACCGAGAAATGATCTATTGGAATGGAAGTTGCTATTGTGCTGCGCGTTTTCGTGCTGTTAAATGCCGATTTGCCCGGGGATACGGTGCTGCGTATCCGTATCCGACGGTGCATACTTTGGCTATTTTAAAATAGCAGCTTCGGTAGACGACTTTTGCTCTCCGACGGCCATTGTTGCGTAGCTGGCGAATGCCTCTGTGCATACATAACTGGATCGCTTGGTAAAATTGCGAGCAAAGGAATATCCACGCCCTCCTCCGTTCATCTATATACACATAGAGATATATATATATGTATATGTATATCTCTTTATTCTCGTTGGTTCCATTCTACTTGGTCATTCTTGTGACCCTCGCGCGAATTTGCGCTTCCTTTTATCGGTATTTCGAATCATCGTGGAATCCCATCAACCTATCAACGTTGCTCATCCACCAGGTGTACGCGAGAATGCAGGGTTCATAAAAGTCGAGCGCCCTATTCTTCGGGTTCCATTTTCGTCGGACCGTGATATATGCAACGGTGACAGGTTTCCCCTTTGCCTGTGAATAAATATCACGATTTGACTATTTGGTTGACACGTGCGGAATAGATTTCAGCAACGATTGCGAGAGTGGCGTGTAAATGATAGTAATAGGCGTTCGATTCGGTCCACTCTTGCGCGTGAAAGGAAGGTTCGTAATAATGCATACTAGCCAGACGTCTGGCTAAACACGGGCCCCCTCTACTTGCGAGACGGGGCTTCAAGCTTAGCTAGTACTTCTAGAGATTTAGCATACTCTGCTGGTGCTGCAGGAGGTTTCGTTGAAGCTGGTTTGTTCTTTTGCCTCGTAATAATCGCAGATGTTAAACATAGCAACACACATTATACATT
This sequence comes from Nomada fucata, assembly GCA_948146005.1. NCBI lineage: Eukaryota > Metazoa > Arthropoda > Insecta > Hymenoptera > Apidae > Nomada > Nomada fucata. The sequence goes on from OX411275.1 coordinate 17,032,494, forward strand.
TAAACCTGATAGCAATGAATTCATAATATTTATATTTATGAAATTAAGAACCAATTATAAAATTGTCGTCCGATTTCCTATTGATTAATATAAAATTGCAGACTACTAAATTGTAATATAAAAGTATCAAATATAATAATAAAAATATAATATAAAATATAAAATAGAATATACAACTACAGAGTAAGGCTACTAATTGTAAGTTGTCGTAAAACTTTCTTTTTCATATATGAAATATAATTGACGATAGAGGATAAGCTGTGCACACGGTGCCAGATATAATATTAATGAACAACTCTGATATATTCTCAACCTATAATTAAACGAATTAATGAATTTTCAAATCCTATAATTGTGAAAAGTGTAACTATTGAAAATCGTTAATTACGAAGCTGAAAAGTTATAATCGACTATTAAACATTTACTTCATTCGTTTTTCACATTAGCTAGGCAACAAACCCGCAATATCTAATTAATTTATGCAAAAATTCCAGCGAGTGCCAGACGAACGGGTACACGAGAACCTAATAAATCGTAAATGCAATGCATCAAGCAGTCTTTTCACCAACGGCGTCCGCGTTGATAATCGGTGGTCGTTCGCTCGTTTTCAACTTGGTCTTTCCATGGTCTGAATCGTGAGAAACCCTTTTTCTTGAATTTCGCCTGGTCTCGAGACAATCCACGACCCCTCGTCGACGCGGTGCCGGTGTCGTTAATTACCAAATTCTTTGCACGTGCTTCACAGTTCGCCGGAAAGCCTTGCTCCCCTGAATTAAGTCCCCGGAATATTATCTTTTGATAAGTAAGATCCGACTTCGGTTTGAGGGCACAACTGTACAGTCGGGTGTACGTCTCTTTCCCGGGTGAAAAGCGAGCCCAGGCTATGTTTAACTGTACGCTTGGAAATTATTGTATTTCGTTTGGCACGCTTCTTTTTATTCTTTTATTTCTTTTTTTAACACTTGCTCATCCACGCAGCTTATTTCGTGGACGTTATCAAGGGTGCGAGTTGGACGCCGCGTCGTTAAACTATTATTCTGCTGTTCATTTACGTCGATTTTACATTTCGCAACGCGCATTCCGCTTTTAGATGACGCAATTGCGGAATCATGTTTTCATTGATTTTGTTCATTTACTACAGGCTTCGGGCTAAGTCCCGAGGATAGTTGCGTTTAGAAAATTTTGTAAGGGATTCATTGAAAGTCATAGACAATTTTTTATTATAATGGTTTATATTAAAATAAATGTCGGGTATATATATATATATATATATATATATATATATATATATATATATATATATATATATGCGTGGCGTATTTTTGAAAGTCTTATACCTACGCATGTATCATTTTCAATGTACAGTAAGCAATCTCCTATACGAATAAATTCGTTAAGTTAATTACCTCAGACATTAGTCTGAGTACTTAAGGTAGTACTTACATAAATATAATACCAATTAAAGACTGGATGGATAGAACAGGCGCATAAATTTATGGTTGCTCGTCATCCTATCGCAACAATTTTGTACCTAAAAGGATAACAAAAGGAGGGAGATAATGGAACATATCGTATTGTACAATTTATTTAATTTTTGGCTATATATTTTTGAAGCAAGCAACTGTATCCATGCCCAAAATTTAACCAGCACGCAAACTTTCCAGGGGGCTCGAATGAAAAATGTACACGTTGGCGGTTGGATAAATAAAGCGAAAGGTAAGGGCATAGACTGTGGGATTAGAAGGGCGAGGATTTATTCATTTTCTCTGATGAATTCTGCATGCACGATGGAGTTCTCCTCGATAAACTTCCTACGTGACTGAATGCAAGTTGATGGGTGCGTAAGGTTTCCCGAGGGTCTCCGGTATGACAGAGATTGTCATACAAATTAATTCAAATATTTGACGTTGCCGGGTTTAATTCTTCACTCTGCCCTATCTCACGATTCTCCGTGCATTTGGTCCTGTGGGGAAACGAACGGAAACCTTTTTTTTTTACCTTAAAAAGTTCCCTGATTGAACAAATGGTGGTGAAATACATTTCTCTTCGCTCTTCTTCCCCAGACTCAAATAATTTGTCAATTTTATTAATATACATTTTCCGACCACGCCGATTTCTCACGTTCTTCAATTTTCAATTCTCAGTTCAAATAAAATTGTTTAAATAGAATGGAATTTCTGTGAAACTAACTTGGACTGTTTTTCGAATTTTCACGTATCCCCCATATTGATTATTACGAATGCGTACACTTTGTACGGGTTCGTTAATAACACACGCAACCTACGTCGACAATCAGCATATCCAACATTTGTTCGATTTCTCGAGTTACTAATATAAATTAGTTCTGTTGGGAAGCGATCGATACGCAGGAGAACTAACAGTGCTGCGTATACCTTGGGATAAAAGTAAACAAATCTTTATGGCAGTAGCTTACGAAACGAATGAAACTGCACTCGTGTACACGTAGAACGAACAATATTGTCATCCCGCTCCTACGACATACTCAACGTTCTACAATTTCTAAAGAAGCAAGAAACAGAAAACTGCTGCGGATAATACGCTCAAGGGAGTTCAATTTCAAAGCGGTGGTCCCTACTTTGATCGTTTGCCGGCTAATGTTAATGGAAAGAGACTGCGGCTCGGGAAAGGATCAACGACCATTGAACGACAGTAATGAAACAGCGACATCACCCAATTGTTCGCTAATTTACGTGTTCTCGCACTCGAACTCCCGTCGATATGCCCGTGCCGGAACGTTTATTCGTATATGGCCACGAGCGGGGCTAAAGAACGGGAGAAATTAAATTCTATCCCACGTGGTTGAGCTTTGAATTTTCATTTAGTTAATGCGCCGCCGTAAAACGATTGCGGCTTGCACTCTCGTTGGTCGAACAATATAATTGATTTAGTACAGTGGATTTAACAGGAAAATGAATTTTATTTGTAATCCGCCGTTTCGAATTATTTATCTTCAACGTGTCCTACGAATAATAATTGTGTTCGCAGTGCTCATCCGTGGCGTGTGCATTCGTTCCCTGCTCTCTTTCACACTCGATATCCCGTTTCTGTTCAATTATGATTGAAAATTACTGTGAAACGCGAAATGGAATAGCGTGTCGTTGGCGACGGCAGATATAAATTATTCTCTTTCATATTCTGGTGTTCCTAGTGATTACACGCCGATATGGATTGCATTTGTTACACGTTTGCGACGTACCCGGCGCAATTATTAACGCTTGAATTAATGTTGCAAAATAAGCAATGCGTCCAATACGGGAAATCATTTTCAAACAGGATTACGTTTCACATCGTTATGACATTGACAACGAATTTCTTTTCTAGAACGGAACACTTTCCTCAACTTTGACGTATCTTTTTATTTATTATTTTACAAGTTACTTTCGGTAAACCTCACGCAGGTCGGAATAGAGGGCAGGTAGGGTAATAAGTCTTCAGTCTCCTACAATTAAACGCTTAAACACAACTTTATTAATATAAAACGTCGACACACGACAACTCTCACGCGATTCTCACAGTACTCTCAATATTCAACACTCGATGCACTCCACTCTCCAAATTATTCTGATTTATTCTTAATCAGCTCTCCTCTAACTCTCCCTTAACTCTGCCACGCACACGCATCATCAACTCTATATATTCTTTCACTCTTAGTTTCCCTCTCATTCTATTCCTCATTTGCCCTCACTCATGTAGGATACACACTGCAGACATTCCTTGACGACAGCCGGTCGCGTCCACCTGAATCCTTGGCCCGCTGCACCCTCCGTTCGCATGATCTTCTAAAGCACTCAGCTCCAAATACAAACCTTTTACCCCTTAGAATCGATCTAAACAGTCACACAGTATTTCCAATCCGACATTATTGTGACAATATTATGCGGTATTTGCATACAGCGTTTAGATTATAGTGACTTAATTCTAGTAATTGTAATTTATTGTAAGAGAATTGACAATGAGATGGAGCGAGCTATCTTACGTTAGGTGTGCACGGATTGCAAAAAGACAGTTAGGCACATACATTCACAGCAAGACAATAATTATTCCTGTAACTTATGGTTAGATACATTATTCTAATGGACGTACCACGACCTATTTCGCTGATGGCCTGCCATTTAGTCACATCCTTGGATAATTAGCGACTGTCGCGTAGAAATTTTACTCGGTGCGATCGGGACTATAATATTATTATGCGGAGCTCTCATGAATGTATTCGAAATTTCACTTTCAATCATATGAAACGTGTTCATCAAAATTATCCTGTAATAATAATTGTGTAAATGCAGACCAAATCCAGCGAGCAATTTGTTTAGTTCGTGATCAACAAACAGACGTAACAATTAATGTATAAAGCGCAGTTTCATCTGTTGCAAACACCATGCATCATTTATATTGTCAATTTATATTCCACGTATACATTATGAAACCAAACAAAGTTTTCCTTTTATTTACATTTGCTTCGTTACATGTTTAATCTTCTCCTTCCACACTCGGGAGACTTATTATTCCGCAGCATCGGCGAAGTCATTATTTCAGGCGGACGCGGTTCTCGCGAGAAACCATTCCCCATGGTGGAAGACAGCTTCGTAAAAAAACTTTTCAAAACTCGTCGCGAAATCGTGGCGGGAATATCGAGTTTTCACGCGGGAACTTCGCCTCGGCCCTGAATTATTATCACGCCTGGCCGATCTAATGTAAAGGGTGCGGGGAAGAAAAAAAGAATAGCTCGGACGTCGCGCCGTAAATTTCGCCCCTCCAAGTCCCCGCCGTTATGCGTCACAGGTCTAATCTGAATTTCAATTCTGTTCACGATCGGCGGTGGATCGTTTACGAAACTTTGAACATTAAACGCGCCCCGCCGGTTAAACGGAGGCGGGGAAATAAATATATAAACGAGGAAAGTACGACGAAATCCAGGTGAATCCGAGCGTCGCGTCGACGTTACGCGAATGTCGCTGGGCCTCGTCATGGGGCTGAATTTCTCGATGACGGTTCCAACGATGGAAAATCGGCGGTGCAGTTTTTCGTCGAAAACGGAAATTAAACCGTTAGCGCGATAGCTCCCGACGTGTATCGACGCTTCCAATAGCATTAGCATGGCGCCCGTTTATCGAAAAGCCATCGCACGCGGGCAGCAGCTTCGCTAGTTGCGCGGACCGTCCGTAAAATATGCAAGGATGGCATCAGTTATTTAACGTGCGGAGGAAAGTTATCGCATCGTGTGTCAGTCAGCGTTCAATATGATTGCGCGTTCGGGCGTACCGTTCACTGCTGGACGACAACGTAACGCGAGATGCGGCTTCACTCGACTGTCTGTCGAATTAGTTGGACGTGGCCGTTCCAGCGGATTTGCCGTGTAGTTTGCGTCGAATTCGAACTAGCCCCGACGTGCATACGGATAATCGATGCCCGGTGATGAATTTTCGGGTAAACGGGTCACAAAAAAGTTCGTTCGAACGTTTCTGTATACGCTGAGCTTGTGAAAGGGAGATAACTGAACTTTCCCTGGAAATTGATTTTAATGTAGGAATATCGCGCGGCAAGGTGGGATACAAATATATAATATACAATTATTATTCGAGGGGTGAAATAATTCGATTTCCGCTTCGGAGCGAGAGTGACGCGTTTCAACTTGCATCGTTTCGGACTTCACGAGTGGACCTTTTTATACGACAATTAATTCATATTTTGGAGTTATCGTAATAATTAGGATTGATCCTTGCGATGTAAATTTTGATAGGTTGCTTTCGACGGCATAATTTTATCGTTACAGTTTTAGAATATTAGACGCTGCAGTGATGCATTTAAATAAAGGTTTCTAGCGCGTTACGTTTCATTGGATATAAATAACGCCTCAAATTTTTTAGTTAAATGTAAAATGTTAGGAAATTTGTTAGGAAACTTTGGGAAGCGTAATGACGAAACTCTTTATAATATTTACCATGCATGTTATATCATTTCGGCACTGCAGTAAAGTAACTGCTGATTAGAAGTTACACTTGAAAATCGTGTTATCAATGTCGCTTTTAGCAACTTTATCAAAATTGATAGAAAAACTTTGCTAAGAGCATAAGATAATGACGATGCGAATATGCAGGTACATATTTTCTGTAGAATTTTGTAATTATAGTCGACGAATTCAAAGGTGAAGGAAAAGAATGTTTCCGAGGTCGTAGTAAAAAATTCATCGTGCTAATAAACCCTTTGTGAAAGGCATGCTTTATTGAGCGACAAACAGACTCCATTAGAATAATTCCTTTAGTTAAGTTTCAGCAGAAACCTTCTAAAAATTTCGTTGCGAAGGAAGATTATTACTTCTTTGTTTTATTACGGTCTCCTCCTTTATGTATACTGTAATAAATCATAATCACCATTGTTACTGGTTTAATTCATCTCTGTCTTGTGTGATAAGCTTTTGTTTAGCATTGTTTGTTGGTATAACATTTGTCTGGCTGCTGATTACAAATACGCTATCGTGGATCTCCATTGTTGAAAAATGTTACGCTCCGCAGAGTTACGAAATTTATCGATGGAACACGTCGCAAGCGTGCGAAAAGTAATAGTTTAATGCTAACTGTATCCATGGATCAATTTCTATTCGATAATACCGAAGGAGGATGGTGGAAGATGGAAATTAATTTAGGTTCAAAACGTACAGGGGAATTAATTACTTATCGAGGGGATTAAAAGCAGAGAATAATTGCTACTATCCAAGTTGGATTAATAACAGCTTTACTAATAATAATGGGTTAAACATATTACACTAAGTTCAACGATCTATTGGCACAATTAAAAGATCGTGCTCATTATCCCCAAAAAGTGTATTGAATAATATGCAATATTATAACTGGTAAAACGTATATTCTCACTCGTGTAATAACATCTTGGCACACCCCTTTTTTTACACTTTTTACACTCTGCTCCTTATCTTTCTCAATCATTTTGGACGGCGTGCACCAAAAAATACTCCCGGTCGTAAAACTCTAATTGCGAAACCGTTTCTAAAACCAATTTATCCGCTGTTAAAGCAAATTCCCACGCAGAAGGAGGTGTATCGGTAGCGAAAGACAAGAAAACCCGCAGCCAGCGCGATGTTAACCGGGGTAAGCTTTTACACGTCCCGCGAGCACAGTTGAGCAACAGTAACGCTTGACATTCGACGCCGTGCAGCCAAGTCGTATTTAGATGGCGAAAGGTTAATTCGCCGTACCGGCGGTAGAAACCAGATACAGTAGCAACCAGACAACGGTGGGCTAGACACGGCATCGGTGACGGCGTGCACAGAATCAACCACCGAATCAGTTTGTTGCTGCAGCGAAAATATTGATGAGCGGTCGTGTTTGCCACGGTGCCACGCGCCCTAACGCGATAGTGATTTGTCCGCAATGCTATCGAGCCTCTTAATGTATTACGATTCGATAATATTTGTCACGCGATGCGGTAAATTTCGCGGCGCAAACCGGCGGCGTGTCATAGTTCATAGTGGTGCGCGATACATACGTGACGGGAAAATTCGAAATTCCGTGCTCGCCGGGTAATGTTAATCGAGGCAAAAGCAAAATGCCAATCCGCCGATATTATGTTACGCGTCGTTATTCTCGTAGGTACACAGAGGACGATCGACGTGTATTGTAACCAATCGCGTGCCCCTACATACCTATCCATTAATCTGTAGACGCACGGCTACGTCCGCCGGTGCACACGCGTATTTGGTCAACCGGCCTCTGTGCCAACCTCTGGCACACCTGTGCACGCATGCACTTGGACGCTGGTCAATACGGAGTGGCCCGTGGAATTTGATCAGCCCGATTGTTTTGTCCCGCTGAATGGGTTTTCTTTGTCGCTTTCGGTAGCTTGGCCGTGAATCAACAGAGGGACAATCCCGTTTCTTCGCCGCGGCAGTGTAGCAGTTAATTGTTGATTTTGGATGAAAATACTTTTGCGGACAGAATACTGGGACGCTCGAAATCGTAGGCGCAAGGATTAGAATTTTCTGTTGGTTCTCGTTTGACTGTGTCAAGCTATTCGAATTTGCGCAAATTGATAAAGCACGATATTATTTTTCTAAACACCTCGAACTTTTTGGAAAGCGCGACAACTTTTAGTTTTGCAATACGACCGGGGTGAAATGTTGTTCTTCACGATTACGCACGAGACTACTGTAATATCGTTTAACGTCTAGAGAGTGAATGTTACGATCATTTTGAGATCCGTTTCTGGCGAAATACCTCACTTGAAAGAATATCGTACGTAGACCGGTGTACAGGTATACAGAATTTCGTCGTAAATTGAACTGCAGCTTGATACAAGGTTTATGCTTCCAGTGAATTATTTTCCCTGTCCGCGTAAAACAAACTCCAAGATTGCGGAGGCGCTTGTGTTTGCGCACGTTCGCTAATAAATACGCCAGGCATCTTAGATTGGACTGGGGGGAGCAGTGCTCTTCGTTAAACGTAGAGACGTTTGTTGACTCGCCGTGATGTCTAGAATGCCTCCACTTTACCGTGTTCAACTTTCAACAATGGCTATTAAACAAAATTATTGCAAACAATTGCAAAATAATCCATTGCTGTTAAATGAGTATTACGTTTCCCGGCGATGTAGCGCATCGAATATGCGTTGCATTTTCAGATCGATTTTAATGAATAATGCATAAATTTGCAACGCTCATTCTCAGTGTTATTTACGCGATCTTGTTTAATTCTTTGCAATGGCCGATCGTGTCAACAGTGAAAGCACAATGATCGCATTGAAAAGCGTTACGATATATAGGCTTTTCCTGCAGAATCTTTAAAATATGCACTGGACGCCAGTTCGTTCATTACCTGGTGCTAGAGGGTTCATGATAATGGCCTTTCTAGCTCCACTTCCTGCACTGAAAGCTGGATAAAATATACGCATTTATAGTGCTCCACAATTAATTCTCGCGCAAATATGCTCCGCTAGCAGCATCCTCCATCATAGTATAAAACTTTTTCCCCGCGAGGCATTCTGTGTAGAATATTTTTTATAATGCTGTAACTTAAAAAAAAAGTAGTGGCGTCTATGTCTAGTTGGAGCAGACACCTTTGTATAGACAAAATATAAGTTTATGCGAATAGCGCAGGAAGAACGAGATGATAATTTTAATCGACAGTAATGGCACGGGCAATCATGATGTTCAACATTACTGCCGCATAAATGCAACGCATTATCCGGCTAGTATTGCTTTGAGGTGCCAGTAATACCCTAAATTTCCTCTTGTTTATGCATTCACCATTTCCATCGTTGAGGGGTGAATGCATGCGCACACATGCATATCCACGTCGCCTAAATGAACATGTCAAGGGCATAATGCACTCGTACTAATGCACGTTGTGTGTTAGTATTGGGAACTGTGTACGCAGGCATTGTCGCAAATTCAATATCCACCAAGATAACAATTGTTGGTTAAACGTCAGGCGGTATCCTACAGCTTAGCATGCCCCCTTCACCTTCGTCGTTAAAAGGGGTTTATTGTTTCAAAATGTATCCCTCCTACTAAACCGAACACCATTACATCAATACACTATTATTATAACAATCTACCTGAACTTGTTTCAAGACAACTTTCCCCACGTGCGTATCAATCAGCACTCAAGGTGACGAGGTATCAAGGCACTCAAAGCACATCGTCGGGAATCAAAGAAACGAGTCTTCGTGAAAGTGAATTGTTGAACTGCCGAATTGTTCAACGCGCATTCGCCAGTCCAAAAAACTTGCATTACCCGACGGGATGAGGGCGAGTCGGCACGGATACGCGTGGAACGCGAACAGCACCAACTCGTGCGTAAACCGTTCAAAGTTGCTGCAACAAACGCTTTCCAAAATTACATTAAGAGCCGTTCCCACTTCACCACGTATCCGTAGTCACGTAGCGTTTGAGAAGTGCCGAATGAATGCAATTCTTGCGTACAAAGTACGCACGGTTTTTAAACACCCGCGTAAAGGGCGCTCGTGACCCATGAGAGAGAAAAGCACGCCTTTGAGGGAATTCTCTGCACGAGCTGCCTCGCCCGAACAAGGAAGCCTCCACTTTTTCTTCCTTTCTTCCTCTCCTTCGTTCTTTCACGTTTCCGCGAGGAGAGACAAGCAGCCGGCGAACTGCTGCAGACACACTCGCACGGCGGAACACCGTCATGATAATTGCAAAGAAGTTAATTAAGGACGCCGTAGGAATGTACCAATTTACATTTACGCCATTCCGTTTACTTTCATCTCGCCGCGGAGTGGAGGCACACGTCGACTTTCGCACCGACACACGCTCGCGGAAAAATCGTGTCCCTGTATCGGTCCATTCTCAAACCACTTTCCACTTCCTCCTTTATAACCCCCCCACAGTGCAGAGTGTGTACCCCGATCTCGTGCACGCCATTTTACTCGTCCATTCATTTTATTCCCATTGCCGTCCGTTCTAATTATATCCACGATCTCTCGCCGATCGATTCCGCAATTTTCACCTGGACGACATACCCCTCGTTTCCTTTCCCTTCCGTCGGCCCTTTCCCTGGGCACTCTTCTCGCGTTTAATCCAACGAACTTTCCATCCTACGTTCCCGACACCTTTTTTGTGCCTCTTTTCCATTTTTAATCGCGCATTATTCCACGATATTCCCTTGCCGCTTCGTTTTCCAGTTCTTTCGTATTCATCGCAGTTCCCTCTGTCCCTCCTGTCGGCCCTCCCTTCGACCCCCCTGCTCGCGAGTTCCACTTCAGCTCTTAAGCAAATTCCATAGGAGTTCCGCTGAGCGAGACTCCTCGCGCAGCGGCGGTTCAGAAGAGGGAAATCCCGGTAAGAGAGCAACGGAGAAACCGGAAGGATGAAAAACGCAAGGGATGGCTGAACGAAGGGGAAGAACCGGGGAGGGAATCTTCCACTCACCTTTTCGGCTTTTGTTGGCGTGCCCATGCGTCGTACGACTGGTGAAAGCGTCCTCGAGACCAACCCTTCCTGGCAACCGGTGTTCCTCTGACCATTAACAGTCCGCTTTTTAAACATTCCCCGGCTATTGTACGGGAGCTCCGCTCGCTTTTTCGCTGTAACGCATGCGGATCTTTGTGTCAACTTATCACTCCGATGATTCGCCGGCTCGAAGCGATTTGCGGGGGAACGGTACCGTGCTTGAGAATTATGTGCTTGGCGTGAAAATATTTGAAGCTTGATAATTAAATTGCTATGAAGTTTTTTCAGAGAAAATGTTTCATACATTGCTGGAATTGTCTAGTAGGTTCAAGCGCTCTTGCCTTCGTATAAAAGCTTATTATGGATTACATAGTAGGAATTTTGTGTAAAGAATGTTCTATAGTCCCTATTATTATTATTATTACTATTATCATTATTATTTTGATAATTTTTGAGGCACCCCAAGGGGCTGCAATATTATACGATATATTGTACGTAGAACTAGAAGCGATAAAAATCTGTATACATTAAGTTTCAGACATTACTGAAGAGTTGATCGTTTAAAGTCAAATAAAAAATTTCGATTGTTACATAATATCTTTTCAAGTAAAGAGAAAATAATAAACGTGTTAAAAAAGTATTCTCTTTACTTATAGATATGTTTATTATAATACAAAGAATAATATATTCGACACTGTACGACAAGCGACGTGAACGGACTGACTACATACGAAGGAATAATAGAAAACGAAAACGCATAACGCATAACGTCACTAAACAAAAAAGAAACTGTTGCCCAGCGGCGGCAGCGCCAGTTAGCTAAAATACAAATGCATCACATACATTCAACACACCTCCTTACATTTATATTTTAGCACTCATTCATTGAGTCCTTAACATTTAACATTTCTCTAAATCTAACGAACTTTGACTTGCCTAGAGATTTCGTAAATATATCGGCAATATTATTTTCTGATTCGATTTTAACAATATCTATAGTTCCATTTATATAGTTTTCGTTCACAAAATGATAATGTACTTCAATGTGTTTGGAGTTCTTTGAGAAATTTCCATTCTTAGCAATAATTATAGCACTTGAATTATCTTCGTATATCTTAATGGGCTGCTTTATATCTACATTGAATATCTTAAGAATCTCACACACGCAGTTTACTTCAGTTATTGCTTCAGACAATGCTACGTATTCGGCAAAAGTCGATGACTTTGTCACAGATGATTGCTTACGTGAGCGCCAAACTATGGTGTTTCCATATAATCGCACGGCAAATCCTGAAGTGGATTTCCTGTCTACGGTATCGCCGGCCCAATCGGCATCTACAAAGCAATCTATAATTTCAGCTTTATAATTTCTATAATATATTAATTTTTGGTTTCTTGTTTTATATAGATACTTGAGTATTCTAATCGCGTATTTAAAATGTGTACCATTATAGCAATTTTGAAATCTGCTTAAATAATTAACACTGAAGGCAATATCCGGCCTCGTACCGGAACTGATATACAAAAGTGCACCTATCAAATTTCGATACTTCATATCAGTATCTAATACCTCTGCAGGCTCTAACTTCAAATTCGTTTCCATTGGAGTAGTATAGAGCTTAGCGCTTTCAACATTATACTTTTTAGCTAAAGATTCTATATACTTTCTTTGACTCAAAGTCAGCACATTTTCCTTTTGGTAATTATAGTCGATATCTATTCCAATATAATTCTTAATTCTACCCATATCCTTCATTTCAAACTTATCAGATAACCTTTTCTTAACATTATGTATTCTTTCTTTATCTCTACTACAAATTAATAAGTCGTCCACAAAAAGTAATATATACACTGACTCATCTCTATCAGTATTAACATACAAACAATAGTCATAATTACTTCTATGAAAACCTATTCTGGTTATATAATTATTGAAACATTCATACCAACAACGAGGACTCTCTTTCAGACCATATAATGATTTGTACAGTTTATAAACTTTGTTACTACCATCTGTAAAACCCAATGGTTGTTTCACATATACCTCTGAGTTTACTTTTCCATTTAGGAAAGCTGTTTCGACATCCATTTGTTCAATACTTAGACTATTTTGGCAACAATAAGACAGTAATAATTTAAGGGTTTGCATTTTTACTACCGGTGAATATGTGTTATCTATTATTTCTTTCTGCTGGTAGCCTCTCACCACTAATCTCGCTTTAAAAATGTTTGCTGTCTTCTTTTTATAGACCCATTTTACCTCCAAAATATTCTTATTGCTTGGTCTTTTCATTAATGTCCACGTCTTATTTCTTTCCAAGCTGTCCATTTCACGATTCATTGCTGCCTTCCAACTTTCAGCTTCCTTACATGTTGTTGCTTCCTCGAATGACTCTGGAACAATTGTGTTACAGTAATTAACATAAATAGATGGGTAAGCATATGGATCACCATAACGAGAAGGACGTTTCTTTTCCCTTTTAGATCTTCTCAATGTCTCTTCAGACCTCTCTTCTGTTCCCTTGATAGTTTCTGTGTGAGTTTCTTCATCTGATTCATCTGTTTGATCCAAATCGTTTCCTTCGCTTGTTTCATTTTCGTTTGATTCATCATCTTTGAAACCAATACATTTGATGTCTTCCTCTATTATGTCGACATGTCTGGCTACTATTATTTTATTATTAATCAGAATTCTATATCCAACTTCTGTGTAACCTAATAAGATTCCCAATTCTGCCTTTTTGTCCCATTTAGAATTTCTTTTCTCTTCTGGTACTCTAACAAATACTCTGCTTCCATACAGACGTAAATTTTTGACACACGGTTTTTCACCAAAAAATATTTCATACGGAGTTTTCCTCTCCATCGTGTTAGCTAAGGTCCTGTTTTTAAGATAGGCAGCAGCTCTTACAACCTCTGGCCAAAACCTTTTGTTAACTCTAGCTTCAGCTAACAAACACCTTGCTATATCCATGATTGATCTGTTATACCTTTCTGCAATACCATTTAATTCGTGTGTATATGGGGGACAAGCACTTATATTAATTCCTTTAGTTTGAGCAAAGCGATAAAACCTTGAGTTTAAATATTCCTTCCCATTATCGCATCTTAATTTTTTAATCATTTTTCCAGATAAATTTTGTATTTCATTAATATATTCTACAAAGCATTCATAGACTTGATCCTTGGATTTAATGCAGTAGACTTTAGCCAGTTTGCTGTATTCATCAATGAATGAAAGAAAGTATTTTTCACCACAATTTCCAGCTGTTGCGTGTGGCCCATTTAAATCAGAATGTATTACTTCCAGTATCTCTTTTGCTTTAGTTCTACTATTATTGAAAGGTAGATTATGCATCTTGTTCTGTATACAAATAGCACATTTCATATGTTCAGGTTCCAGTTCTTTTGGCAAACCAATCAACAGCTCATTTCTACATAGAATGTTTAGATAGTTAAAGTTTACATGACCAAGAGTGCGATGCCATTTTTCTTTTTGTGTTTTTATTGTTTCTTTACCAATGCTTGATACATTAGTACATATTTCACTATCTTGATCTTCAATGTAACTTGTCATTTTGTAAAGACTTCCTTCCTTTTTTGCTATTGCTACTAATTCATTATTTTTGTTGTAAATCTTTGATACGCATCCTTGTGAGATAACTTTATTTTCATTTGTTACTTTGGCGTAACTGATTAAATTTTGCTTCATATCTTTTACATAAAATACGTTTGGCAAAGTAACTTTAAATTTATTATTATATACAAGAAATAGAGTATTTATGCGTCCAATTTTTGTTGCCTTAAGTATACGACCATCCCCTAACTTTACTTCTGTGGGTGTCTTTAAAATAATGGATTCCTCAAAGTATGTGTCATCATTTATAATGTGATGCGTACAACCACTATCTAGTAACCAATCAATTTGTTTCTTATTTGGTAATCTTTCAACTATACCTGGTGATGCTTTTACTTCAGCACTAAAGCAACTTCCTCCACGAGGTTCTGTATTTTGATCATTTCCACGTCTTCCACGGTAGCTTCCTCTTTTATAGTGATGATAGACCTCACTCTTGGTTCCACCATTTGAATACTTACCATGGGTATTATGGTATTGGCCACGTTTGGGATATCCCCGATAATTATTTGCATTTACATGCCAACAATCTTTTTTCATATGTCCAATCTTCCCACAACCAAAACAAGTTAGTTGTTTTTTATTTACACTCGTTGAATCTGCTGCAAATACGTTTGACTTTGCCCCAGTTTCTACATTACTTTCTTCCTCATTTTTTTCTATTTGTTTCATTTTTATTTTGCTCTTTAGGTATTCTACTGTTCTTTCTTTTTCGGGGAGTACATCAATGAGATCGCCGATATGGCTGTATGAGCTCGGTAGAGTTTTGAGCATATAGTTTAATTTTTCGTGTTCCGTAATTTTAGCACCAGCGGCCTTAAGGTCATTCACGGCTCTTTCAAAACTATCGAAAAATATCGTTATATCTGAAAAATTTGTCAGCTTTAGTTTTTCTAGATTATTTCTACAAACAATCTGTAATGCCGTTGATTCCTTTAAATACATGTCATCAAATTTTGTAATTATATCGTAGGCGGTGTCCAGATCACCTATATATTCTAATTGTTTGTTTGTGATCGCACTGTATATGTAATTTGTCGCTTTTATGTCCATGTCTTGCCAACCTTTTTTATCATCCGTCTCCTCCCTCTCTCTTTCTACTACAATTTTGCAATTTTTGTAATGTAGAAGTTTTACGATACGTTTCTTCCAATTATTATAATCGGACCCATCGAAAACTGGTATCGTAATATCATCGTTCTTCACATAGGCCATTTTGACGAAACTTTCTGCGCACTTTCAATTTATTAACTGTTTTTAATCATTTAACAACTACTTTATTAAAAAAAATATTATTATAAACCACTGACTGCTACCATGTTAAAAAAGTATTCTCTTTACTTATAGATATGTTTATTATAATACAAAGAATAATATATTCGACACTGTACGACAAGCGACGTGAACGGACTGACTACATACGAAGGAATAATAGAAAACGAAAACGCATAACGCATAACGTCACTAAACAAAAAAGAAACTGTTGCCCAGCGGCGGCAGCGCCAGTTAGCTAAAATACAAATGCATCACATACATTCAACAAAACGTATTATCGTAATTTTTTATAATTTTACATCTGTACTTAGTTCGATGTTCATCGACATTAAAAAGTTAGCCAGAAGACGTACAAGTCCGATAGGTCTAACTCGAGGATCGTACGTTCGGGTAAAAGTTGGTCAGAACCCGCAGAAGTCCTCGGCGTTCTTCAGACATTTCACGAAAGAGAGAATTCTGAATATCTTTCAAGGGCTGATGTCATCCCTTAAAACCGAATTCTGCCACGAACGAAAATAGGGTTGCATTACAGATGACATACTTTAATTTTATGCAAAGTTTCATACCCCTCTGAATTCCCGGGTTGCCCGACTTTCCTTGTCAGTCGAATCTGACCAGATAGTAACTCTGAAAACTCCTGCTGTCTGTTCAGACACGGATCAGCCTACTCGGCGTCGTGCGTCCACTCCGACACGTTCGGTACGCTCGTAGTTCACTGAGCAAAATATTTGGATATTATAATGACGCACTCTGCGCTGACAATATCTACGAACACGGTCGCCTAATTGCACCAGGAAAAGTTTATCTGAGCGGTGCCAGTCCGTCTCTGAGGGGACAGCATGAATCGGCCTTAATTCGTTGCAGATCACGCTCAGACAGTCTTGGGCCAATGTCCTCGTCGTTTTCCTTGTGCCCCGTTTATCTATTCCCGAAAGGATAATGCATGCGTCCATCAGTATTCGTTCGAACTCAATATTGGTACGCGGAAGGCGTGCCCGCCGCCAAATTTCCATACAGGCCTCCTGCAGACGGTATGGAAATGCGAGGCTGAAAGACAACCAAGCTTGAACAGTACCTGGACGTCACTTTCTCCGTCTCCTCTGATGTCTCTCGTGAACCTCAAACGCGAATCCTCCGCACGACCGCATTATTTGACGGGGCCGAACTGATTGAAAATTCTACGACGGGAAAACAGGTTCGGTCAGGCGTGGACGTTAGAACAGAGATTTGCGACGCGAGTGACGTTCTTCGTCGGTTTCGCGAGTTTTGCGAGTGCTCCCGGGAAGTCCGGGAATAACGACGTTTTCTGATGGAAAAGGGGGAAGCAATGATGGTATTAATTGGGGATAGACGCGAATCGTAATTTTCGACGAGATACTGAGCGTGCAGTGGAACGAAAACGAGAAGGTGCCGTTGATGGAATATGCGCGATAAGAGTAGAAAGTATCGTAAATACAAATGTACATTGCTGTATACTCGACATAGTTACTTATGTTAGACTAAACTATCCGAAACGATACAATTTATTATCGTAATAATATCTAGTGTCCGTGGAGCCTTTCGTCTGGAAAAATGAAGGTGCACTGTTTGAAAGTACCACCACCATTCTACAAAAATATTTCCCTTTCTTGTCGAGTGGGAAATATCGATGAAACTGCACTCGCATATTCAGAACTATCAATGTTTTACAACCAAAATATGCAATACAGTAAAATGTGGAAGGACGATAATAAAAAAGATAGAAACCGTATGAAGCGTACGGTAGACTCGATCATTTTTCGAGCAATCGATTTTACGATTTGCATTCGACAGAAATACTGTTTGAAAAATTTTAGTGTTTGCATTGTAACAAAATCGTTGCGGATGCGTTTTAACGTTGCGAGAGAGGAGGAATCGATAAAATCAAATAGCAACGGGCCAATTTTATCAGTTTTGTCAGTTTTATTCGTCTGTTAGCTGTCGTTCGCTCGCGTTTCACCATAAGCCGATAACTTCCTTATTCCGGCGCTCTTTGCAGCCATTTAAAGCATTTAAGAGATTTCCCTGGACCCCTTAAGAAGCGACAACGTTGGAGGGATTAGTGGGAACGTAAATACCGTTAAGGAAGATTTCACAATTTATTAAGGTTGCACCGGAGAGATCTTTCCAATTCCTCTTAAGGATCGCTCAAAGGTCGAGGCTAAAATATCTGCAATTAAATTTCTGGAGGAATTTTATTTAGCAAATCGTGCCATATTAGCAAATACTTCCAAGGCAACAGTTCCAGTTTATTGCAGACGATTTCAAGCACAAATTCTTTTGGAACTCTTTACAGATTACCAGAGGATTTGCTTTGAAATGTTTCGAACGGACTTCAGGTTCCATTTAATAAAACTTCAAACACCATTAAACACTTTCCAAGAGAACTTGCTAATATATCTTCAAAAGAGATTCTCCCCGTAATGACGTGAAATTGTTTAAAGAATAAGATGAAAGTCCAAGCTTGTTACTTTTACAATGTATGAATATAAGTTTCCCAATAATTTGCCTCGGGTAGTGATGTGAATGCGATATTACATCACGAACTGCAATCGTATACCATTGTATGGGGTGAAATAATAAATCCCCTCCTGTGTCGCACCGTTAGCTGCTTAAAATTTAATTCCAAAGAGAATCCGAATATCGTTATTATTTTTGCTTTATACATACATCATATTATAAAGTTTAAATCACCTCTAATTACAATGTTCAACATACAACATTTTCCCCGCGTTGGAAAAGAATTATCGCAAAACTATAGCCACGACACCAACGAAGTAAGTATAATAGTTATTATACAAATTAAATCGATATAGCTAGATTAACATTAACCTGAAGCTATGAACCACTTTCCAATTTTTTGCACAAACAACCTATGTTTCAAAAAGATAAAACGAACATACTTTTAATTAACACTGGTAGTGCCGTTTTAATTACTCTTCGGTAATTCCGTTTTCACTGCCTCATTATTTTTGGTTCTGGCTGCATGTATGTAGAACAATACAAAATCTACAAACTAATGCGAAAATACGGTTCTACAGTCTACAAATTTAAAATAATATTTAGTACAGTAATTCAATATTTACTATAAAGTACTTCCATTCTTACAATTGGATGGTCTCTAGTGTACCTGTGTTTGTTATCAGTATCCTCAATTGTCTCAATACTATCGAACACAGTACCGTTACGCATTTGCTAACTGAGAACACTTCGACTACCCAAGGAATTCCTTTATCCGTTGATTCTCTGATACCCTCGATCAGTGTAATTAATTACAATTCGCCGTTTTCTATTGTTCTCTGTCGAATGATTATTAACGACGAAGTGAAGCACTCTTTTAAACTTGTCCAAGTTTCGCCGAACGAACAATTGAAACCTCGTCAGGGGTTAAGGTAACGGCGGCATTGATTTTACCTGAATCCACGGGGTTGAATTTACCCTCAGCGTGTGATTCGTTGCCCGTGCAAAGGCCAGTCCTGGGTTTGCGGTCCTGAACGAGCTCTTTCCTGCTAGTCGAGTAACCAGAGCTTTTGGACGATCGATGGCTTGCCCCCGTAGATTCCGGACGCTTTGTGTGCCATCACGTGTTTCCCACATACGTGGCACAATCAGCGGCAGGTGTTTACTCGGCCTGATTAACATTGTTCCTCTAGCATTGCGCGTAGCTGTGAGCGACGCGTATGTGCCACATACGATCCGCCTGGCTTCGCTGAGATTACGACCGGGATTTAACTGTCACTCTTTGCGCGTTCATCATTTCCATTTCGTGAATATAAATGGCCCTAATTGCTTCCCCGTCCCATCGCACTAATCGTATGTGCAATTAAGAAGAGCACTAGCGGGGAGATTGAAGAATAGCGATTGCTCGCGTTCTTGCTTCGCGGCGATGAAGAGAATTCTCTTTCGTTGGAAATAGATATTTCAAGACGGGGTAATTCAATGCTGCTCGAGGTTTCAAGCGGGGCTGTATTTTTACACGTTAATACGTAATTGACTTGGTTAATGGGGCAACTCGTTAAAGATAAAGCTTAATTTGCTTTTATGGGCAGCATAGTCCATAGACCGTATAGCTCGTAGTCCATATACATCATAGTTTATCATTCTTAAAAATGCCGGGCTACAGGAATTCGAGTTTAAAGAAATATTGTGCTATGAACATTTTCGCAAATTGTTATTACTTAGAAAATGAAAGGAGGTTTATTCTTTCTTTTTCGTTTGCTCGTCGTCGATAAATCTTTAATGCGATATCTCATTTTGATAAAAGCAGCAGCCTTTTACTTTGCGAAGCAATCTTTCTCGTATCAGGTATCATGTAAAAACTTTCCGACTTCCCGTGTTCTTTATTTTACAAGTTGAATTTCCGGCACTGTACGTTCCGATTTCGTATGTCTACATTACTAGACAATCAGGAGGAAGAATCTGAAATCTCGAACACATCTGATAGTTCAAATATCTCGTATGGTATTCTCGGAGATCGCAGGAGAAACAGATTGTACGAATATTTTAAATCTTGGAAGTACAATATGAAATGGATGTATAAAGTGTTCCAGGAGAATGTCGTTTTTAGAGGGTCACGTCGCAGATTGCACCAGTTCTCTCGGGGGATGGTTTAGCGGACACGTGTCCTATTTCGAGTTCGAAAGATACGAGCTGAAATTCCACCCGAGCAGCAACTTCGTAGCATGTCAAGGAATATATTAAATATATTTGCTTCGGAAATATTAAAGGAACTCGCCGGGAAAGAACGAATGTGTTCATAAATGCAAGGTGCATTTTATCACATTTAAATTATAATAGAGTGCTAGCAATCAACCTCTCCCATTTCTCAGCTTTTCTTTACGCAAGAAAAATTATATTAGTTTGGACTGATCGCGTTATAAAAAATATTCGGTACATAAATCATAAGCTGTTAAAAATATGTTCAACAGTGTAATTGAATTACACTGTTACTACTGCAGGAACAGAAATTTCAAATAAATTTATAACAATTATAATATATGCTTTATGAATGCGTTACCGCGTTCTAGTACAGTCGTGCGAGTAGAGATAGATCGCAAGCTAGAGATATTCAGGGTTGGTTAATCCGGGGATGAAAGCAATGGATGAAAATGTCGGTAACATCGCTTGCCGTCGGTTAGTGTTCGCAGGCCCACGCTAGTGCCTACTGGAGTTCGCTTTTAACAGCGCCATCTGTTGGGGGGAGGACCAATCGATCCGGGGGTAGTACGGAAAAATACACCTCGGCGAGTTTAGATGGCGCTAAAACGTATGGGGTAGCACACCCTATTTATAATTAATAACATGCTCCGAATTTATTAATCCAATTGTTCAATTAGCGAGTCTCGTCGCTCTCAAAATATTAAAACATTTTTGTAAAAAATACCAAGCTTCAATAACACTTTTATTTATCAATGTATTCTTGACAAGGTACGCGATCGCTTTAAATCGTGCCTCTGCGTGCCACCTTTGCCGAAATGTGGACGACTAATTCGAAGTGCAACAGAATAAGAGAGTTAAAGAATAATAATTCGAATAGCGAATAATTCAAATTCGCATGCAAAACTTCCTACCGGTATTGGACAATTAATACGAAACGGAATACTGACCAGCACAAGTTAATTAATCGGAACGATTCATCAAAGAAAGGAAAGGCGAAAAGGAAAGAAAAGAACTCGTTTGATCGAGAGGGTGAACCGCATAATACATTTTCATTTGGGTCGTAATTTTAAAATCTTTAATCATCACCAGCGGGGGCGCGACGATGTTACATAGAGGGCGGGAAGAAAGAGTTTCACAAAAGAGTCTGAAATTTATCTTCTCGACAGTGGTGATCGTCACCCTTGTAAAAACTAGACAGACCCGTTCGACGGTGGTTTCCGGTAGACGGCGGGGTACCTATTACGTAAAAGCTTACGATTAGCGACGACCACAACGACCAGGGTTTCCTTTGATCGTCACGAAGCCGGACTCCGCGTATAATCACGCTGCCAGCCCCGTCTCACCGCCCCAACATCGCCCCCCTTCTTCTCCTTCTTTTGCTCGAAGCGGATGGCGATAATTGTTTCATGCCCGCAGGAAGTAAAGCTCTTTATACCTGGAGCTTTATTTTGCGGCTGCCGTGCCGGGCATCTAGAGGAGAGCCGAGATTAATTAATAACTATGCTCCATCCGGCTCCCTCTGCCTCTCTCTCTCTCTCTCTCTCGCTCTTCATCTTCCTATACCTCTCCCCTTATTTCCACTCTATTTATCTTTCTCTCTTTTACTCTCCCCCTTCGCCTCTCGCTTCGGTTTCTCTTTCCGTCGTTCTTTTTGTTTTTTCAACTGGTTCCCCTCCTTCCCTCTCGGTTCGCCGTTTTTCCCGGCCCACCTCGCTCCTTCTTTCGTCACCGCGACGACATTAAGGGTAATCTGCAGCAACCGGTTCCAGTCAGGTGAGGAGCGCTCCAGCGAAACCCGGTCGAGTGAATATTAAATCAGAGCTTATTTGTCATGAGCGACCGCCTGCCTTTTTTTACTCCCCGCGGAGTTTCCGAGAGATTAACGCCGTCTGTCCATGCTTGGCGGTCTGACCGCCGCGCGACCGTATCTACTGCGGCTGCCCAACGACGCGGCGACGCTACTGTCAGCTGGACTGACTACTACACCCTCGTGGATTGCGCAGAGCGTGCTTCAATGAATTGACTATGTACGGATGAGAAGTTGTCTTGCGGAATTTCGTAATGACTGTTCAGAATGCTCGTGTAGCGAATAATACGCGTAAACTGTTTTTAAAAATACAGTGACTGGCAGGTTCGTTCAAATACCGTGTCACGTTTTAAAATCAGGGGTTCGAGATCACATGTTACCAACGGAGGAATATTTTTGCTCCGTGTAGACAAGTATGTGAGCCAATGTATGGCCCTATTTGTTTCGATTTTATTTCGATGAAGCCTCATTGCGAGGGGACTGAAATACTGAAAGGATAGTTTGGAGTTTGTACATCCTTATCCAGAGTTGATTCTGTTTCACAGCCTTGCAAACCGGGTGGCTGGATAAAAGCTGCCACGTTGACCGGGTGTAGCGTTGCACTGTGAAAATCACGTACAATTCCATCGTAACGTCGACAGGCGGCTGATGCGAAAGCATTAGCAGACATTGCACTGTCTAGGCTTCGAAGGTCCCAGACGTGCCGGAGCAAAGATATCCCGACCACTTTGCCTCTCCTCGCTCCGCTGATTTCTCAATCAGATATCTCGAAAGCACCCACGTTGCCGTAGCATCTCGCTGGTCAATGGCTTCTGATCGGGCGAACGAGAGCTTCTGATTGGTATGCGCGACAGGAGAAGGGTGTCCGTGGCAACGTGTGTTATTTCATGAAGCGGATCTATTTTGAGGGTGCCTAACCCTTAAGTGATATGTGCCAGGAATACAAAAGGGTCTGAAACGACGACCGGAGGGCCGAGGGGGTGAAGACTAGTAAAGAGGGAACGAGGTGGAGCAAGCTGGTGACCGGGCGAGATCTCGAAACGTATGGGGAACCAAAGAGAGGAACGTATTTGCTCGACGAAAGAAAGAATTTAGCAGGGGTGATCGCGTGTCCGGGAATCTACATGTATTTTCCATTCGTGTGCCTTCCTCTTGATACAGGGTGACGCGGGCGACTGCGAGTGCTATGCGGGAAAAGGGAATCGGCTAGAAGCGTCGAGGAGGAGGAAGCGGAAAACCGTGAAGAAAATACGAGGGAAGGGAGGAAAAAAATAAAGTTCAGTCCGGTTGGTATTGGCTTCTCTTTTGGTCCTTCGTCATCGGCAAAGTTTCTCTCCCCGCAATAACCATGTTCGTGCAACCCGTTTCTTCCCGGCTCGATTGTCTTGCCGGAACTCACGACCTAGAAGCGGTGCATCCCACTCTGCGCCACACCCTCTGCCCACTTTTGTAAGGCACTTTTCTTCCGGAACGCTGGCCCGACAATCGTATTCCCCATTCCGCCATTACGTTCGTCCTGGCTGTTCCATACCTTCAATCTGGTCGCGTTATATAAGGACTCCTTTCCTCCCTTTCTCTCTCTCTCTCTCTCTCTCTCTCTCTCTCTCTCTCTCTCTTTTTCGCTCTCTGGCTCCGATTCTCCAATCCCTTTCCGCTACACCCGTTTCCCGTCTGTCTAACTCCTTCTTTTCTACGCGTCGCGTCAAGTCAGATTGGAAAGTGTGCTCCGTGGAGAATTCACGAGAAAGAGAGTTAGGGACGGCGGCGTTCTTACTTCGGTCGGCCAACTCTCGAGATTCGACGAGAATGTGGATACCTGTTGAGGAAAATCTGGCCTGTCTCGTCCGGTACGATATTCGATGATCCAACCCTCGACGGGGGAATCGAGCAGATCGTGCTAAAAACTAGAAAAATTTCTTCGATCAACTTTACTACGTACTTCGACTCACAATTTCGCTTGCGGAAAATTCGGGGATATTGGAAGGCGAGATCTGCCGGTTTCTTGCGTATTATTCGCTTGAATATTGAAACTGGAGGTTTCAGTGCGTTTAGCAGAAACGGGATTCGAATATAATATGCGGGTTCAAAAGATGTGTGATACGGCGCGGCCATATGATACGGATGATATGGCAACATTTAGATACTTCTTTTCAATGATTTATATGTTTCAAACAAATATACAGTGTTGAATGTCCTACAATATTCCCTATTAGCGTCAAGAATATGTAAAAAGTGCATGTCGGTGAAATGACTGACATGTTCCACTTGCACGCGCTTGATAATTACGCACGCCTAACGCGCGATAATAAAACCCGTGGAAAATAATTTATCGCACTGTTCCTCAACAGGTGCTTTCGCGTAACCTTTAACATCGTCACACGATCAATTAAATATCCCCTTATCGCTTCACGTAATTTATAGCCGATTTAAAATCTGTCCAGGTAATACGTCGCCTGGCAACAAAAAATTAATCCCCGTGCTTAATTCGTTCCTAACACCGTCCTTCTAATCAACACGCATCGGGATACCCGTTCTGCTGTCCGTGCGTCGAACTCCCGTACGCTCGTCAACTTACTCCACGTCCCAGGTAAGAAATATCCGCCGTTATTTCAGCGGCGCGCGATCGAGATCTTGGCATTGCGGATGTCAGCCCGACGAACGACAAATTCACGCACGTTTTATATTCACGACAAGCGCAGACATGCATTCTCATAAGATTGAAGTGGAAACTTTCCGGCGCCGTGGAATATTGCCAGTCCGTAGGTAGTAACACGCGTCATCCGGAACTCGGCGTTCCCCGTTCGAGGAGGATCGTGTGTGAAATCGCGCGCGTTCCCCGCGTTGCCTCGGCGAGACACGTGGCTGTGTGCACGCGTGTCTGGCCGACTCATAAAATCTGTAGCCTTTACTGCTTCGCGAGATTGAAGAATCAGGTTGTAAAAGGCTGAATCCGCGTGGATGAGGGGAAACGGGCGGAATGATGGAACGGAATAGAACGTTGGCGCGAAAGAAGGGACAGAGAAATTCTGTGGAACAGAGAGGAAAAGCGACACGCAACGAGGGGGCGGTCGAAATTGGGATAGCGACGTCGACGGCGACGACGGTGCCGTCGACAGGTTTCATAGAGTCGGCTTGCTGGGGGGGATTGTTGAAATGTAAAATAAATATCTTAAATCCGGCTTGATCCTAGTCGTAATTAAAAGTTGATCCTACGTTCGATACTGCTGAAAAAATTCTTCGACGCGACTCGATTTGAGCGTGGATAATTCATCGGGCGATGCTCCAAACGGCGCGTCATCGATTTCACCTGCTTTCTGGCAAATTGGGTATTCTTCTTGTCGATACCGGTATGAACGTAGTTTTTTTTAGATACGCTTCTACAAATTCCTGCATATCGAACTGTGGTTCTATTAATCTTTGTATACCCAATAATAGAACTGAACAGGGTAACATATTTTTGGTAATAATTCTGTTGTTGAACGATACAATTTATAGCGTAGTGGATCGAATGTATGGATCATAGCTTTGCACGGATCGAACAAGGGCACGAGAACTCGAAGCATCGTAGTTCTATAACTTGTCATGCACCAGAAGTGAACGCTTTCATCTATTATTATGTAACAGTCATTCGAAGCTCGTAACCCTATCGGTCACAGTGCGCTCGCTTCTCTTGTCACCCGAAACCCACAGGTAGAACGGAACCTCTTCCCGGTTAAGCGATCGAGGGTAAGCCCGATTCGTGGTCACTTATCCGGTACTTCGATACTGATTTCTCAGCCACCGATTCCTGGCACGAACTGGCAGTTCCGTTCAATCGTTATCAACAATACCCTAAGAATATCCTCGATTCCCAAACAGGCATCCCGGTGAACGAAACTAAATGATTTCCATTCATCAGAACACCGAGCCCCGTCGCGAATTTCCCAATTCCTATGCTGGATTTTCACGCGACAACACTTCACGCAGTCCCCTTTCGGTCCATTTTTTTTTCGAAGGGGATGAGAAAGGATCGGGCGACGCGGACCAGGAGGCGACAGCGGAACGGGACAGGATACGAGGGTAATCAAGGGGCGTGGAGGAGAGACAATCCATCAGCGAGAGCCTCCGCGTGGCTGCTACCACTGCCATCGGTGTCGTCTGCCATTGGCAGACACTCGCCCCTGGCGGTGCGCTAACTTCGGCTCGCTTCGAGCGAGACAGAGGCCGATGAAACGAGCGAGCTCGCGAAAGTTCGACGATACGCCGCAACCGCGATCTCTTTTCATTCTTTTTTCCTCTTTTGTGTGTGTGTGTGTGTGTGTGTGTGTGTGTGTGTGCGCGCAACAGCAGGGGCGGCTGCAATGGCGGCAGTCAGATGCAGATGCAGATGACCCGACCGATGCGAACGGCCGACAACTGTTTTCTGCGGTGCCGACAGTTCCTCTGTTCGGCACGTGTTCGAACGAGTTGGAAATTAGTAGGCGGCGGCGGAAGGATTTAGGAGAAAGTTGAACGCAGCTCGGGTAGGTTTTGGTGCCTCGAATTCTGCCCGGCGTGATTGAATCGTGACAGAGTGGCTCCGCAAAATTCCTGATTGAAACGGTATCTGGGGTTACGGGGGAGGGTGGCGTAATGTGGTTTCTTGATATATTTTCTTTCTTTCGTCGATTTATTGCGATTGTCGGTTTAAATTTTCCAACAAGCATATAGAGGGTATTGGCTATGTTTATGCAGTGACACGTAAAATTAAAGGTTGACAACATTTTGGGGGTAATGTTGACGATGCTTAAAACACACTACGTGAAAAAAAAAATCGCTCGTAAACGCGACTGGGCTCAGCGTGAAGCGTTTTTACTTCTTCCAATTCTGAATTCATTTTTTGTGTACATTCTTTTCAAAAATATCACCTAGCATATTTTTCATTCTCCCTGTACGTTTTTTTTTTTATTCTGTCGCTCACGTACATAGAATAATGGCCTCGGCCGTTCAAAAATACCACCGAAGAACGATAACGGAGCGACGTAAAACGATAGAATAGTCGTAATGTAAACTGCACGGTTAATTATCCGCGAGTATAGCTGTGACTGACGTAGGTACGTAGAAATTGCGAGAACGACCTGCTTCAATAGTGCGGTGTTGACATAGAAAACAGGCACGTGAAGTCAGCCAGCCAGGTATGCCCGCATTTCAAACATTTAACGGTATCGATTCAGCCTGTAAACGAGTGCTGAAAGAAAGACTAATAACGTTAAAAGTTCGCGAAAAACACGGCGGCAGGCTCACTTGCAGCCCCATTCCAAGCCGTTATATTGCTATCGCGTATACCGTATTAGTCCGGCTTATTATCTGTTTAATGTGTCACGGGTCTGGAACATCGCCCTAATGGTCTCGCAAACGAGAATAATCCTGTTTCATGCGTGAGGGGTTGCGGTAATGACGTCAGATATTCTTTGCCACGTTTGTCTACCTCGTACCGTCGCCCCGCTTAATTATTCGAATCGTTGATAATTATTAAAAATTCAACGACCGACCGAAATGTTCCATTCCGGGCGAGGCATTACGATTTAGCGCGCGGGAAAATAAAATTATCGTTCGATTTAATTATGTATACGTGCAACGGTCGTGTCTTTCGCTTTTCTTTCTTTTTGTACGAAAATATCGATTACGCGAGGATTTTCTGGTACAAAACACGAGATAATTACTATCCTGCCGCTTCGGGGGACGGTATTCAATTTTAATTAAATTTATAGACAATCTCGTTAATCTTTCAGTATTCGCCGGGAATATACCGTAATCTTCTGCCTCGTCAGAATCCGCTCCGCTCGGCGCCGCGATTTCTTGTCTTCCAATCATTCGTCCATGTTTAATCTCTGGACACGCGCAAATTCGTCGTTGGTAATTCACTGAAATCCCCCCCCCCCCCCCCCTCCCTCCTCAAATCTCGTCCGAACTTCGCGGGTTTTGTGGACACGATGTGTGAACCTCCGGTGGGCTAAGAGTGTCGCGGCAAAAAGAGCGCGGCTACGTGGGAATTAGTAATCCAAGCTGCTTCCCTTCGAACAGGAGAGAGACGGAACACCAAAGTGGCGGTGATGGGGACAGGGACAAAGATGATACAAAAGGGATAAGGACGAAGATAGATGATGAAAGGAGAGAGGTAGCCAGCCACAAGCGGAGACCTCGATGCATAAGCCAACGCGAAGCTTTAAGGATGAGAGATATGTGTTTAACGAGGTACGGGGCGAGGAGTTGAAACTGGGTGGCGCAAGAGATGACGGGGCGGCGGAGGACGCGGAGAAAATTATTAATCATGGCTGGGATTTCATAAAGCTCCGTTTAAGCTGTGCACAGTGCATCGTTTATTACCCGCTTCTCCGTGGAGGCTTTGCGCAACCAGGAAATACACTGGTACCGACCCCCCTTCCATTGGTCCTCCGTTATTACGTATCAAGGCAGAGCAACTTGATCTTGCTCGCGAGAATAACGCCGCCGCCGGTATCCTTCAGCGAAAATTGAAACGTCGCCGACCACGCTGTTCAAATTACGAACGGCAGGGACGGCCCGCGTACCGCGGCCTTTGAGTAAACTCGAGGATGGTCTGTATGGACAGGTAGGTCACAGTACGAAATCAGATTGCGAAACAAGATTTCAATGATCCCTCGTTTTCCACACTCCCCTTCGAGTTATGAGATGGACTGCCGGGGCGGATTAATGAAATGCTTCCGTGGCCGAGAATTTTTATTGTAATCGGAAACAAACGTAGGAAAGTGAATTTACAATTTTATATTTATCAGTAAGCGAAACGGTGCTGGCGCGATTTGCAACTATGACCATTTGCCTCGGATTGGGTTTATTTTTCTTGCGCGGATCGAATTTGATCGATGCTTTCCATTTGTACGAAGTATTATAAGATTATATGGCGGAGAAGTTAATGGCAACGTGTCGTATTGCATTACTACTTTATCTTGAATCGTATCGAAGTATACAAACTGCACAGTCGTTGAATTTCTTCCTCTGTCTTTTCTGAAGCGGGGTTGTGTCAGGATCTTGTCACTGCTTTTCCCTTGTACGAGGAAGAGAAGTTTATATCGTGTCGGAGGAATATGTTTCCTTGGACGATTTGTGTCAGTCAGGCGTGCAAAATGAGCGTCTGGTCTGTTTCATTTTCTGTGTTCCTATTCTACTTGACGTGGGTTCGACCCTCGGAGCCTTTCGAAGAAGACTTGGCTTGCGCTTCCTTTTTCTTGAATGTTTTATTAAGAATTACGGTACGCTTGTGCCTGAAGATACATACGTATAAGGCAGTGAAGTTGGTTCTACCTCAATTTTATTGTTCGATTTTATATGTTCCCATCCTTAACTATTTTCTGCATTTTTCGTTTTTAACTTTTTCTTTATTTTAAAGCCAGCACTTATATTTGCAAATACAGTTGTATAATAATCGTGTTGTTTTTGTTTGTTTCAGGTATGTAGATTAGATGAGGCACGATTCTGAGCAGTTGTGACAGTGAGTAGTACCTATGAAACTTTTATACAGCTGACGTAATATGGCATTTGAAATTAGGGAACTATTTGAAACTAGAGTCATGCATCATCAATGAAAGCAGTCGTATTTTTAACATAGAAACAAACAAATTTTAGATCACTTGTCATCGTGATGAGCGTGCAAATAAGAGAAAACGCAACGTAAACTTTATTGATATTTTTCACATATAATGAAACCGCAATGACGCTGCATTATACATATTTACACAGCAGCTGTAAATTTTCTATCCTTGTATATTGCAACTGGAACACATGGAAGAATTCAAACAGCCATTACTCGAATGTAGAATCATTTATCATTTCACAGATCCCTTTCCAATCATTTTATGCAAACAGAATCAAACGAACAATTGTCCCCTGATGATGTACGACCCGAGGAAATCTCGCCTTTCGTCACAGACCAGCGAGTCTCATTGATTCGCCACAGAAATTTTGCTCCTCTGTCCCAACTGTTCTACTCGCGTCACAATAGTCCTCAAAATGGTGTTGCAATATTTAAAGCATTGCAATTTTTGACATCAGATCAATAATTAATAACCATTTCTGTTACGCATTAAAGCACCGCCACACGTATTCTGAATTTGCTATAAATATAATATCCAGAAATATTTCCTTAAAATTAGACCCATCCGTTTGTCCAATAATTTCCTGTCATTCAATAACAAAATGGTCCCCGCATAAACGGCTCCAGAACAATAAAATCTACCCCCGCGTGTGTCGCAGAGCATGCGTTTAACATCGTTCCACCAATTCAGCCAATCGATGACGCGATATTTAACCACTTTTTTCATCGGAAACTAGTTCAGCGCGTCCTTTTGGTAACAGAAGCGCGCACGTGCGTCATGCGAGCGCGTGCACGTGACACGCAAGGGACGGGATCAAGGAGGGTGGTTTTCCCTGTAAACTAAGTAGTACAGGCAGAGCGCGGGGTATCGAGTGAGGGGTCAGCCCAAGGCGCACTAGGAAGGGATTATCCGAGTCGGTATTCGGTAATTGCTGCTAGCAATTTACTCGGGCAAATCCCCATTAACCGAGCCGACGAACCTGCCGGGCGTGTTCCTTCACGCAACGACAGTTGTGTGCGCGCACACGCGCGCGCGTGTGCCACGGCCACTTTCGATGGTTAAACGTTGAGTCTGCTTGAAGGAAAACTGAACGCGACAGGCGAAACAATACGCATTCAAAGCGACGCGCCCTATCGCCCTGCTTTGATTCTAATTCATGAACAGCGTCGAACCTGACGACGGCGCGATTTAACGTAAGAAGAAACTCGATGGCAGGTGCGAGTACGGGGAATATGAGCGTGGGAAGAAATATTCTTTGGAAGCATTTAAGTATAGAATACTGCGGCCTACCCAAATTTTTGAAATATTCGGGGAATGGTTATAGTACATGTACATAACTACGATGACACCAGCTAGAAGTAATGAACGTTTGGCAACATTTCATTGATAAATAAACTACAAATTGATTGACACGAGATATATTCGGTTCTAGAAAGAAAAACTCGCGGGGAATACAATAATATTGTGTTTACCGTTTTCCATACTTTCTCCAGCAATCTTTCTTTCGACGTCTTCAAAGCTTCCCGTGCCCTTGTTACACTAAAAAGCCGGCGTACCCTCAAACTGCATTTAAAGCTCAGAAAATCCCTTTACCCCGCCGTACGCAATAAACCGCATCTGGCGGGCATTAAACTGAGCGTAAGATGCAATACGAGGGTAGAAAGCGACCCCAAACAATCGATACTCGACTAGTTGCTGCACGATAGGAACGCTAATGCGACAGGTAACGTGACGTTGAGCCGAAATCGGGCACACCATCCCCTACCCCTCTACGTCATTCGCGCATTTCTACAGGAATTGTTCCATCGAAATATAGCAAAGGTATCACGGCTAGGTAGGCCGTTGGATTAGGCTCTGTGCTTTAGCTGCCATTCCTTCGTCGACTAACGCGGCGTTACTTCGCAAATCAGCTCCGGAACGATAGGGAGGCGAAGACCGGTCCCGGCCAAGACATAGGAAAGGAGAGGACGGCTGTCTGCATCTGGGGATATGTGCCGAGATTACGGAAGCAATTCCAATAAAGTTTAGCACGTGAGCCGACTGACAGCGGGCCAATTATTACTTAACTGTCGCGACGATTTTCATCCCCCGGGTCGCGAGCAGGATCCATGTAAGAAGAGGACGGGGCACTTGGAGTAGCCGCGAAGGTCTTGTCGCACGTGTCGTCGATTGGTCGTGAGAGAAAACGTAGTGCACGGCTATTTGTATGTGTATCGTTGGAATTTCTCTCTGGTTGCCAGGCGCGTGCATATTTCAAGCGAACGCCGGCGTCTATGCGATTGCTGCTGTAATTTAGTTTAGCGTCGGGCACTGGCGCCTTCTTAAAGGACGCTCCGCATTTTCGCGTAATTGTTCAAGTTATGATATCGAGCGGCAATTAAGCGGTGCTCGCTATATCAAAAGAATGCCTTTTTGGTCCCTTATCGGATAATTACATCAAACGATTCTGCCTCCTGTTTGATCACTTACTTCGCTAATGGCAATAAGAAGCGAGCGACAGTCCCCCCCGATCCCCGTTATCGAACTGCGATTCTTTTCTTTCTGTTTCTAAACGGGACCGTTTGCATCGGCTGCAGCAACGTTTCTTTCGCCGAACAATTGCCGTGCTTTTGTCAGGTATCATTTCCGGGTCAGTGTTTTTACTGCAATTTTGTTACTGCAACAATGGATCTGTTTTTGTTGCTCCATATGGTGCACGTAATTCTTTGATACGATTTTCGAGAGATCCTGTTTCCTATTTCTATCACTTAAAGGAAGATTGACGTTTGCAAAATTCGATTTCCGTATGCTAGAAACTGTGCGGAATGAATTTTCATTTTTGAAAAATTTGTTTGGGTTTGAAAAACGCTTCCAAACTTCACTGCTCTTGATATATACGTATAACGATGAATTGAAGCAGTGTATGAAAATACAGCTAATTATTTAAGTGCGGTAACATCAGACTTGTCTAACGATTTATCCAGCTGACACTTATACGCCACAGGGATTGAGGGGAAATTAAATTGTAACTTTGAAATTTTTCATAGTCTCTATGAAAAATATAGGCAGTTTCACTCGCAATGTGTGTTGCGACCCGGTTTTCGTTTTTTGTAATATCGTCCAATTCTCCTCATTAACCCGATGTTCCTTGACAGATGCCGAAGTCTCGAACGAAATAGATTGGCAAATCACGAGCACCTGGTTGCGGAAAAGGGAACAAGGGGCGCTCATTCGCAACACCGGCATCGTTGATCCCCTATTCCACTTTCTGCTTCGATGCTTAGCAGCGTTAATCAATACACAACAGCGGCCAGCCGGTCGCAATTTAGAGAAGCGCAATTGTCACCGGTCCCTCGTCGTTTCTGGTCGATTCGTTAGGCATTTTCTATTGCGTGTAGGTGTTTTTCCATCTCGTCGACGTCGATTCCGTTTGCAGTCGGGCACCAGTAGTTCTGTGGACCCGCTAATTGGCTTGCGGTGTCGGGCAACGCTCCCGTAATTAATTACTCGGTCGTCGGCGTTACACCGCGATGACATTATGCGACGACATGTACAGGAAGACAGCAAAAGATTATCGGTTATCAAGTTTTCCATGTTACGTGTTCGCAGAATCGTCCGGCTATCTAGTAAGCCGCGCTGACGAGGAAGGTTAGGCAACCTGAGGATTCAGGAACGTATGAAACGTTGCATACAAGTAAAGTCGCGCCATGATTCGGTTTTAATGGGTGAAATTAGTCCTTGGGAAAAATTCAGAATCTCAGGAACGCTGGGAGATGTTTGAAAACAGTATCAACAAAGCTCGCATCGCTTTATTACGTTTACAAAACTGCGTGAAATGTTTTTTTTTTAAACGCAACAAAGCAACGTGCAAGTACTTCACTTGTATGCAAAGTTTCATACGTTTCTGAATCTTCGGGTTGCTTAACCCTCCTTGTAAGATCAATGAAGCAAGATTTGCGTAACCAGAGTTGTTGCTCTCCTCGCCATCGTTCAATTGTTCCTAACCGCTGCTCAGAAATTGTATTCGTGGGATGTTAACACAATTTCGGAAGGCTTATCCCACTTGTTCCGCCTGGAGTTAGTTTTGTATGATAAGGTTTCCTTGAAAATTGCACTAAGATATTCGTCGATGTAATAACATCTTCCTGTTACCCATGGAACGAAGTATTAATAATTAATAATGAAAAATGTAAATAAATTATTACGCCCGAAACACTGGCAATCCAAATACCGAGTTGCACAGTTTCCCTTAGTTAGTAGGTTAATGAAACCATGAATTTTGCATCTCACAAGGAAAATCGAAACCTTTATTCGGTCACGCATCCATGCGACCGCATGCAAAGCGAAAACGAGCGTAATTCTTCATTCCGAAACGAGTGAATATTTGAATCAGCCTCACGCATTCGTTGCACAGGGCGAGATAAGGGTTAATTCGTTAACCCAATCGAACGTTAACGAATCGCGTCTTAATTCCGGGCGTGCGTTTCGCCTGGGCGCAGCTTTTTCCGTGTTAAATCGAAACGAGCTCATGCGGACCAGCTCGAATTTCGAGAGCTCGCGACCCCGATACCTCGCGTCCGGGCGCAACTTCCGGCACGTCGGAAACGCGCGGTCGTTCCGACGCTTTTAACAAACAGCGTCGACGCCTGTATAATTTTTCAATGCTTCCAGCGCGATACTTAACGCGCTTTAATGCGCCACGCGACGCGCTTGCAAATCATTTTGATGTTTCTGCTAATATCGCGTCGTAACTCACCGTAATTCAATGGGCTCGAACGTTTGCTCGCATTTAACTTCTCGTTTGTCGCGACGCAGTGCCGTGGCTGGCGCCACGGCAACGAAAATTTCATCGTGAAATATAAATCTGACTGTTAACTGGTCAGTATTCCGCGCTTTTTGGGCAGAATTTATTATTCAAGATCTGTCCTATCAGGATCGTGGAATTTCGAGGGAGTGATGGCTTACTGACGACAGAGAGAATTATTTATCTATTTCGGCTGTTTTCGGAGTCGGTGTTTCAATATAAATAAACTCGGCTCCGAGTAATTAGGTTTGTGCTGTTAAATCGTATGTTCTGGATTACCTGTATCTTGGGAAAGATTAAGTGGTTGCATGGTGAAATGGAAACATCGCATGAATATAGTTTGTGGCAATACAATTTGTCAGACTCGTGCTATTACTAAATTTAAATACGTTAAAAATTGTTCGTTCGATGAGATTGTGCAATAGATTACGGAATTTAATCATTTCGTTGCCACTTTTGTCGTTTATAAGTTATACGTTACGATGAAAGCTGCTAAATCAATTGGTTTTACTGTTTCGAATAGTAATAGGGGTAGTATGCAATGCGAACTCACTGCAGACGTACTTTCGTGAAGTTGAAATTAAATGTACGCTGTATCGTATCAGTATTATTGTCTCACACTCGAATCGTTAGTGAAATCTAGAACTGTCAAGCAGAATTATTCGCACCATTAATATTATACTACCATGTCTGACGGCTGCTTTAAGTATCACTCTATATTCTGATGCACATGGCGTTAACAAAACAGAGCAAAAAAAAAACAGAAAATTTTATACGTCCGTGACAATAAATTATGTCGAGCTTCAAGTTTTAACTTTTAACAGTAAAAGATATAACTCGAATCATAATTGTAATCGGTTTAACTGTTTCGCGTACTTTGATCGCTGTGAAAGAAGTCTCGTTAAGCAGATTAAACGGAGATACTGTTTAATTCAAAGTCGTTTCTATAAAATCTTCTTAGAATCATTTTATTCTTCAATATCTCATCGTTTCAGAGTTTTTATTTTCAGCATGCATCTCATCTTCCACGTTCCATTTAAAAATTCTACGAAATAATTAAAAGTAGATTCAGTTCCTGCAAAGTACCCTTGTCATCATTTTTGTATAATTAAACATCGTACAAAGGAATGCACTCGGTTGCAAAAGAATTTCAAAAGCCTTACAATCTCGCCAGTGTGGCAGACAAAATTGAAAGCAGCGAAAAAACGTTAATAAATTACGCAAAGGATTGTGAAGTGTCCTCCGGTTCTCCGGGGAGCACATTAATGACCATCGCCATTAGAGAAGTACCTACTATTCTTGCAACGTCAGGTTCCAGCGATTCAACAATTCACCCAATGTATGCGCCGCGAGGTAGATAACAGCGGTGTGAACACACGTACCGGTGGTTCTACAAATAGTTTGAATGACAGATTAGCAGCTCGGCCGCCGCAAATCTCACGAAGATGCATCGAAACTCTCGAGCTGCGAGTGTACGTTCAACGCGGGCTCGCAGAAGCGTCGGGACGTCAATCATGGCCGTCTCTTCGTGCTGATAGCAGCGGGCTACCGCTTCCGTGCCGACACAGAAGTTACGAATTAAACGTAATAATTACATTCGGCGTTCCCCGTGCTCGCTTGTCGACCAACGAACATCAATTGTTACGGGGAGCATTGAACAGTTGCGAGACAAGTGCATGTCGCAGAAAAGTTTATTTCGTTCAAAGAAAGATGCAGAGGCGTAATCCGTAGTCTCGTGACTTTTTGGGTCCGGAAACTTTCGATATTTGTTGCCGGTATTTTCGTAGAGCCGATATTATTGACTGTATCAAGAGATAAAGCTTTCAGTAGTGGTCTGGCAAGATATATTGACTGAAGTGAGGTTTTTAGCTTTATTTCAAAGATGGTTGATATAACTGATTTCACAGTAACAATAATTCGTTTCAATAGTACTTTGAATATTGACAGTTGGTCGATTTATTTCTTTAAACGTTCAGTCACGTTAGCAATGTTGGAATATTCATATAAAACGTTTAACGCCTCAGATTCAGATCAAACCGGTCTTTCGTACTCCACCAAAATGAATTCTTACGAAAGTATTCAGATAGTGATTGTTCCAATCAATTTAACCCTTGTAAAATGAATATTAGATCTTGCTTCAGTCCATGTAACATATTCTGTTACAGTAACGAAACATTTTTGCCCTCGTGCAATCAAAAATATTAAAGTTGTCAGTGTTCGGTGTGTGAGAAGGTCTCGAGGGACGTATAAACCTCCAGCTGAACCACCTTGAAAAATAACATTTCAACAAAAAAGAAAGATAATATCTTCGTGAGCAGAATATAAATACATTTGAAACAATATTTAGCTGCAAAGTCTCATTGTACTTGTGGTAGTCCGTCCTCTATACACCATAGCCATTCGCCATAAAATTTCGCGGGCGTTATACTCCGATGGCAATCTAAACATCCAAAGAAAACTGTTCGATCGAGATGGCGAAAGCGTGTGAAATTGCAGAAGAAAACGGCGATAAAGAATATACCCTATACGAGGTAAACGCCTCGCACAGAAGCAACATGCAAGAACGTATCGATTCGACAACACGGTTAGATCCCTGTTGCACGTAGACCAAATGACGGTGTATTATTCCCCACTTACCCCTCCGGTTAAGTTGGTAAAGAATACGGGAACATGACGTGAAATCGCTCGCGTGCCGCATGAATCATCATTCATTTCGTGTTAAGCGAGCCGACTTACGTGTCGGTGTTGTGCACCTGCAGCTACCTCGTAGTGTCTGTTTGTGTTGAACACCGTGTCCGTGTGAACCCTTAGCGACGCCGGCCTGGTGGACGCCGGACTTTTATCTCTAGAATCGGTTTACATGACCGGGATCTGATAAGTCAGCCACCGGACACACCGGGATACCCTTTATTTACCCCGTTTTTACACCGCCCATCCCGTTCCACTTTTCTCGTTCCCGGTATTCCTTTTGTTATCCACGCTCTTTTTCTGCGCACCAGATCGGCCCACGGCGAGGGTTCGTGCGGGCGAAAGTGAACCTACGCGAGGAAGGTACGTGGCGATCCTTATCGGGACACGAGTTGTCTTCGAAATAGCCCAGTTTCCTCGCTCGCTGATAGAATTTCAGGGAATCGTTCCTGCTATTGTGTGGAAATGAGGCTTGAACGCAAGACGGTGATGGAGGGTAATATTAAATGGTAAGAGTTTTTGGGAGGTGTGTATGTGTGTGTTAATTCGTTTCGCGTGGGTTGAAAAGTACTTAATGTTGGTTCTCAGGCAGAAAGTTATAAATTACGACGAATTGTGTTTGGAATACATAATTGTAGCGCTATTATAATAGGAGTATTATTGCAGTGTGTAATTTTGCTTCATTTTATCACAATTAGCTGGTCCATATGTGTGTGTTACTGTATTCTGGTAATGCATTGTTTGCGCTTCGAAATAAAATAGGAACAAGAATACGTATATCCCAAAGTTACGGTGTACTTGTTTAATACAAGGACCGTCACCGTGTTCCATAAATTAATTTGCATTAATTTGAAGAAAAATTCAGCAAGCCGTTTGAATCGACCGACTTTTTTTTACAGCAACATGCAAAATCACGATACCCAGCAAATATTTCGCATAAAATAACATCAAATTCCAGGAAAAAAGTGTAACGTTGAAAATGTAACGCTATTTTCTCCTCTTCCTCCAGTGTACCTGAAGATATCTTCACCCGAACCATGCTAATTCTCTCCCGAAACGGATTAATTATTAACCACTTCGGGCCCGTCCGAGGGAAATGTCCCACGCTTAACAGCGTAACGAAACGTTCAAATATCCAGTATATAAGGTGACAGTCCGAACGAAGAGGATTCAAGAATCCACCGGTGGTATCGAGGGTCGAACGTGCAAATCATGAATTTTAAGTGACGACCGTTACTCTAGACAGCACTTAAGTCTCATTCACGGACAGTCCATCCAATCTGCCGTAGGACTTGGAGATCGTACTCGAGGATGTCCCCCGGCCACTAAGGATGTCGCACACACTTTCACCGTTTCCCTCCTTCAGATTAATCGCGCAGATTTCGTAGGACGTGTTGCGATGAAAAACAGAAACGCAACGTCAGAGAACATAACGAGTTGCTTCTGGATGGCACGTGAATGGTACACGGTAGTGATACGAAACAAATTGAGTGGAGGTCCTGTCGCCTGCTCGTTTATAATGATATCAACGCGTCCGTCTACCACCTCATATCCCTTTTTTCTCCGCATTCCTCTGTTCACCATTCCGTCGCACTCAATGCGTCTTTGTTCTTCCCTCCCTCGTTCTGCCCGATTCTCCGTTTCGCTTTGATCTCACGCCTACCCGTTACTCTCTTTTCCCATTTTTCCCTTTTCCTCGCCTCGTTTTTTCATTCCCCCGCCTATGTACCGTCGCGCTTATGTATCGAAACGATCGGGAGTACGCGAACGAGAAATTTCCCACGCATTTTGTCGCGTAGTCGCGCGTGAACGCAAGCGTATCGTCGATTCGCGTTAAAATTCTATCATTGCTAACGCCGTAGTATAATAGAAACGCGAGAGGTCTGTTGTCTGTTGGTTGTCTTTCGCGTGTTCGCAAACCCAAACGTCATTGTTCGTTGCTTCTTTTCCATCATCCTCTCGAGGCTCGCGAAAGCTCGGGCATACGGGAACGAAAGTGTCGACCTGACGTCGCGATCAGGTTATTGCGTTGTCAGTTTCGCGTTTGATCGGCGGAAAATCGTGTGTGATTCGCCGCGTCCGGTGTCGTTGAGAATTTTAACGAGCCGCGCGGACAAATTGTCCCGACGAATTGATCGTCGGTTGGAATCGCGTACGATCGATAATGGCCGCGACAGTTTGTCAGCGGGAAGATTGCTTCGCCGCGTTTGTATTAATTGTCGACACCGTCTGATTAATTGTTAAGCGTTGCGGATTAATTGAGACGCACCGCAGTTAATGAAATGTGCAACGTGACCGCGTTGTTGTCTGACAATACTGTAGGACGCGTCGTCGGTCGACGAGATTCGGCCTGGTTGACGCGTTGACGGCGTTCAACAAAAGTTCGTGGTTGAAATTTCAATGGGATCGCTCCCCTTGCGCGTTTAATGCGCGGAATAATTATAAATGTGCGTCGTAATTGTTTATTATTGTTGCGGGCGCTGGATGCATCGATTTGGTCTTTTATCAGGCCGGTATATGAGCATCATTTATTCATTGAATCGATTTGTATTTATACGTTTTGCATGTCGAAAAATATTTACAAATTGCGAGTGGGGCTGAACACGTATTCGTAACGAGCAATAAACATCGCGGGGAATGGAATTCCATATTCCTGAATGGAACCGATATTGAAAATAAAACTGTTCCAGTTTGTATAATAAAAATAAATCGTGATAACATATTTTTCTATTAGCTCGATCGGTAATATTCACGGTTGAATGCTTCAGAGTACGCGTTAGTAAATTGAAGAACGCTTTATAAAATATTTCAAATTGTTCAAACGCGGTGGTAAAAATTCCTTATATTCTGAGTCCTTTGAATCTGCGAATTCCCCACGTTGCCCTAAAAATGTCCGAAATATTTTCACACTGGAGAATAAATGACTACGCATCACATTTCCATAAAAAGCCATATCGAATCCCTCGAAAGGGCTCAAATCTTCGAACAGAAAAATTTATCCGCCGCTTCGCAAACCCCTCCAGGTTCCCTTCGATTACAGCAACGAAACAGCGAACATCTGCACCGTCAACGTGTCATCAGTACACATCTCGTTTCCATCAAAAGCCATATCGGAACCCTCAAGAATGTTGAAACTTTCCAATCCCAGTATCCATCAGGCATGTTTAAAAACGTTTCCCTACTTTCCATACCCTCGAAATTGCCATCGATTTTCAACGAGAAAATACCCGAGCCTCTTCACTCCTCGAACATCGACGGATCATCGCGCGTTTGTAGCCGCCCCCCCCCCTCTTCCCCTAGTTTCTCGCCAAAAACTTTTCGCCCCTTACTCGTAACTCGTAACTCGATTACTCGCGACAGGCGTCTGGTGCTGGCCGAGCGATTGCGCGGAGCCGAGCGGAGTAGTTTTTCGTGAAAAGGACACCGCAGATAATGATTCCCAGGCGAGTATTGTCGGTTCCGCCCGAAGAATTCTCGCGGTACGACACTGTTCATGGGCTTGAGCGATGATTAATGACCGCCGCCCGATATATCATCATCATTTTTCACGCATGGATGGAAGTCATTGATATTCCCTTTGGCCGGTGCGAGCGCTCGGTACCATAAATGTCGTGTATAAGCGTGTGATATATGTCGCTGGAAAAGTGGCTCGTTTGCTGCAGAGAATGACAACTTCATTATTATAAGCGTGGTGATTATGTTAGCCTTTTGCAAGAAGGGGATATTCTTTGTGGATGAAAATTTGGAATTGTCATTGGGTGGTTTGCATTTGAGGGTGGCGGCTTTTAAGCGGTTCTTGTCGAGACAGTAGATTAGAATTATACAGTTCAGTGTCTCGCATTATTTAGGATTTGGTTGCTTGCGATAGGTTTATCAATTCTTAGAGGAAGTGTGATTTGGGATTTTAGCGTATGGCGTTAATGTATGAAACTTCGTGTCTGAGAGTATCATTTTGAAGAAATAATAATGACCTGTGAAGAAGAATCGAAGAAAATTTAGTATGTCCGTAAATTTTTGATTAGTTTACTATGTTATTATCCAGTCATCACTGACTTGACTTCTCATCCAATTTTTAGATACGCGCAGTATACGTGCATGTACATGTATTACTAAAGCGCCTCTTTTTTGAAGCGGATTCCAGTATACAGTCTCTCGTTCTGTAATTTAGACGCTGAAACGTATATTTCTGTGACGCATCTGTCTACAAGAATCGATAGAATTGCAGCATTTCATGGTTTTTCTACTAGCGTTCCATGTATTCGATGACATCGGATGCAAAACGAAAATGAGAATTTTTCTAACGCTACAGACACGAGTATAATGCAGTTTTGTTTTCAACATTGCGGTAATATAGTACCGAATTTGGGACGTGGATTTTACTTGTATTAGATTAATTTATATTCAATAAGGAAGAGAAAAATATATTCGACATCAATCTTATACAATTCTGGAATTATTAAAATTATTATTTAAATGTAATATTTATCGGAGGTTCACAAATACTGTCAGCAATATTCTCGCCACCCACGTATTCCTCAAAATAT
Organism: Nomada fucata; assembly: GCA_948146005.1. Lineage (NCBI taxonomy): Eukaryota > Metazoa > Arthropoda > Insecta > Hymenoptera > Apidae > Nomada > Nomada fucata. The sequence goes on from OX411275.1 coordinate 17,074,433, forward strand.
TAAATATAGACATCGTTCCCAGCAAAGGGGATTTATATTAGGCAACATGGCGAAGCCAATAAAGAACATATTACTTCATGCGCAGCATAAAATTCCTGCCAAACGACCAATTTCTCATCTAAATCCAGGGTTCACTGTCCATAAAAATCGCCGCCACGAGCTGCGACGTACACGCTAAGTCCGCATCGCGTCAACCATTCATTAGCTAAGAAAAATTAAATCTAGAAAATCTGCGCGGAGTGTTTAATAATTAACCAGCGGGTAGGTCGTACCAGTACGCAGATCCCGCGAGAGATCCTCGCCGCTTAAACTATAATTTACATTATACCGGCGAGCTCCCGGTAAAGCTGAGTTTCTCCACTGGCCCTTTGGCTCCTGTTAGCGCAACGAGAAACCGGAAGTCTTTTTCAGCGCGCAAGAATACGCCGTCTTCGTCTTTCGTGCTTCGATCCGCGGAGAATGCGGCTGGCATCCTCAAAAACACGCCCCTAACTTTGCCGTCGAGAGACAACTCTTGTCTAGTTTCAAGACGTGACTTGGCTGGCGTGGAATTATTAAACTGCTTCGTAATTGAATTTGACGGGCTTTTGACCACGTAGATGCATATTCTCGGCTCCAGTCGGCCTCGCAGCATCGTTGTTTTCGTGTTAAAAGCAAGGGTACATAGACGATCGCCCGTCAAACCGCACGAGACTGGGCGCCACAGGCACTGGTTCTTTGTTTCATCTCGATACCGTGCGAAATTTCAGTCCGTCGGGTATAACAGTTCTCCAGATGTTCCATGTTGAGGCTTCGTAAATTTTACGAAACAGGAATATTCTGGATTTTGGAAGTAATCGGGGTGCTGCGCTGGCGGATGGAATACTCTACTAGTAAAGTAGCTAAATTGATATTACGATTGCGCACGTCTTTCAAAGGAATTTTAATTACGAGTATTGCTAAACGCATTTTTAACTATCTCTGTGTAAAATACTAATTGTCCACGAATTCGCAGGTATTGATTTAGTCCGACGGTACAGGACATATCCGGAATCGAATTTCGAGTATTCGTCTATGTATCACCAAGCGAATAACCGAAAATTGTCGAAATGATGCAATGGCCGAAACACATTTTATTTCACGGTCACCCTGAACCCAAAAAATCTCTGCTCTCCGATTTCGTCGCGCAAAAGCTGCAACAAACGTAGCACGAAGCGGGGTCTCATCGTTCCGTGCGACGAGCGCAGAAGAAATTCGAGTATGTAAAGGTCAGCTCGGGAATATTAGGTTCATCGTTTTCGCGAGACGGGTAACCGAGTACGGATAATGGGGATTGGGGGGTGAAAAGTGGGGGTCGAGAAAGCGGTCACGGGCGGGTAAGGACAAGGAGTATATGAAGGAGGAGGGTAAAGTAGAAGGCGACACTTTTCCATCGATGGAGGATTGAATAATTCAAAACCGTCTTGCCCAGCGATTTTCAAATGGCAAGCGCCCACTTGTGCTTGCGGCCGCAATCCCTGGTCTAATTCCGCGTCTCTGAATAAATGCATACTATTAATGGAGAGGCAGAGGCGCTTTTACGTCTCGAATCGTATATCCAGCTCTCGCCTTAGCCGAAGCACACCGGGAATAGAGAATTCTACGGTTCGATCTCGATATTCACGGCGCTCCTCTGCGCCAGCACCGGCCGATAGGAAAATCGAAGGTAAGAGGTCTGAACTCTTTCCTATGAGCTATGCGTGCACGCTCGGATATTCCACGTTTCCACGCTTCGGTATTCCGTTGGCAGCCTCCGCGGCCAGGCTGCGCCATTAAATCGTGTCTGAGGATGTGACGAAGTCCGGTCACACATATAGGACGCTCTTCGACATTTTCATTTCGACCGATATGTGCTTGACGGAACCATCGCCGCGAGGAACGTTCCCGGGAAAGTGTCGAAGGAATCGTTTGAGATGTGAAACGGGCCAGAAGCTTGAACTTTTTATTATCGGGCCATTTATTGGGTCGACCGATGTTACGGTGAAGTTAGGATAATTCCTAATTACGGTTTCATAAAATTCGAACACCTTGTCCGAACGATACGAGCTTTTGTTGCTTATTAGATACAGTACTAGCTTGACTTTAAACGGGTCCTCGAACGACCAATATGTGTTGCCAGTGTTTCAGGTATGAAAACGCTTTTGCACCTGTAAAGGGAACGTCAGACGATCGATATATTCTTGCTGCCAATAATAATGAGAACCCTGAAACATTGACAACAGATTACTTTGATCGTCTGAGGTGTCCTTACCATAACTCGCCAGATATTCTCGAACCCAAAGGTTTTGCCTATCAACTATTAACCACAAACCTGTCGCAACCATCCCCTGCAGTAATTCCTATTCACCCACATATTCATCCACGAATAACATACACGCAAATCAGCAACAATCATCGTGTCGCGATATTCACTCGAGCCACCAGTCCAATTTCTGCGTCTCAATCTCCGCCAAACCCGGCCATTTCGAACCCGAATCCAGCGACGAGCGATCAAAGCGGTCGACAATCGGAGAACCGGGGGTCAAAGGTGTGCGAAGCGTCGTCTGGTGTCGCGACGCCGTCGTGTATCCGGGATGCACCGACTAGACGCGTGCGTTCGTGGCAGTACACCGTGCATACATACACGTGACACGTGTGCATCATCGCAGCCGGGGCGGCAGCAGAGGTTTTTGAACGTTGCGGATGCAGCCACCCCACTAGACAGAAGAGCGTCTAGTGTCAAGTGGCAGCGCGGTACCGGGGGATTCTCGATGCCACGGAAGAAGGGGAAACGATGATTGTCGGCGAGGGGGATGGGTCGAGCCTGCGGTGGGGCGGCTTAACGGGGGCGAGGTGGGGTAACGACGGCTTGTCGCATGCAGAATTGCGGCTCGATGATCGTGATAAAACGACGCCATTATTGTGACAGATGACACTTTGCCCACGACGTCGAGCGACTGTAGCGTCTTCCTGTTTGGAAGAGTCCGATACAGCGATGGTCGAACGTTTCTTCAAGTTCATTTCTAATTCCTGTGGCTTGTTGAAGATCTATCGGGAGATTGCGCAGAATTTAGATTGAAGGTGAAAGAGCGATAAGGTTCTTTGGAAGGTTTAACGATAAGGCGAGCGTGGAGTAGATTCAGACCGTTGCTGTACAGACGAGTTATAAAGTGTGCATATGTGTGCGCGCGTGCGTGAGTGCTCGTAGGGTATACAAGAATTGATGGGAAACTTTGAAGGCATTATTATAGGCACACTTTTATGCGGGCACTAAATTAGGGAAGGCTGCGAGAAAATGAATACGGGAAGACTGAAAGTATTAATTGCGAACTTTCAGACAGAAATTTTCATTTCGTAACGTTACTGATTTTCTATATTGTTATTCAAGGCTTTACCTCACAAATATATTGGACATTTCTCAAATATTTCTAGTGCCACTGACCTCATCGTTTCCAGCCTCGCGCGACATTCCAAACAATCCTCGATAAAATTTTCTGCGCGACCTACAATCATGAGTAATGCATTTATTTGTAAGAACTGATCCGATTAACTATGACCAGACGTTCGCTCTTTCCTCCAGGAAGAAAACGTCCAGAGTCAAGGCATTACCGTGTCTGACGAAACTCCCGAAACGAATCGCGCGCTGAATTCGGCCATAGTCTTCAAGGATTTGCCGAGATTTACAGCGTTGAATAAACTCGCGTTCACGCGATGCCCCGGCTTCTGTAACTGCATTCAATGCGCCCGAGCCTGAAATATGGGTAAACGTTACACTGCAAGTATTACCGCGTCACGGGCGATGAAGGTGTTATATTTCCACGCCGTTACCCGGAATCTCGCCACGACACGTGGCTTACGCCAGATCCCCCGCAGTCGAATGGGTTCGCGCTGAAACTACCTGAATATCGTATTTCACGCGTGTATATCATGCGGCGCATTACCTGTCTCATCCACGCCGGACGTTGATTGGAATGCACCCTGGCCCGGACACCGTTCGCCTCTGGTTCGCGCGGGGATATATTTTAGTTTTTCGTCACGTCCTCCGGGGACCGGGACGGATTCTGCGAAAGCAAGACGCAATAGAGACGGGAAATTCATTGATTTTCGTTGATTGTGATCGTGGCGTGCTTATAATCTTATTTTAGCGCGCACAGCTCTAATTTGTTCGATATCGGAGGCATAGACTTTTATGAGGCCATGTACGGCGAGTTTGAGCCGATACCTGTATTGGCTCGTAAATCTAATGCATTCGGGTTTATCAAGTACGATCTAGAAACAGGACAATGATATCATACCGACGTATATTATCATTAACTACAACGCATTATTATCTTCAGCCAAAGTGCGATATTCTTGTCAGAAAGATTTCCAGCCGGATATTTTAAGAATAATACATCGCGAACAGTCAGCGGTTACTTAAAGTTATGAAATGTAATTGCGACTGATAAGGGATGGGAAATTAAGCGCGGATGGAATAGTAGCGAAGCGCTGAAAGGAAAGCAGGAACGGCGACTACGAGGGATTATAGTATGTTGTCGTGATAGAAGTTCATGAAGCATCGTCTGGCCGTTGGCAGATAGTTGACCGAGGTCGTTTCTTTATATTAGACCAATAAAAGCGCCAACCCAGTCAGTTTATACGTCGGCGATTGCTACGTTCCTCATTCTCTTTGGTATTTCCTTGCCCTGTCGTCGACTTGGCGAGCCTTTCCACGACGCGACGGTGCGGTAGCCAGCGCCATAGCGCGATTAATGGTTCCCCGCTTGCTAACAGAATGATTTGTCGTTTGCTGGAGATTTCCCGGCAGTCTGCGAGACCTGCTCGAATTCCACTTTTCCACTCGAGTATAATACGTGACGTTCTGTGTCGCGAGAGCCTAAAATCTAAATGCCAACGAAGCGACGCTTCGATCCGAAGAAAACAAAGACTCGAATAAAGATTTGAATGAACCAAACGCGTCCGTTCTTCTTTCGCCGCGGGTGAAAGGAACTGGATCGAAGGAAACGGAACAGAACATCGTTCAAACTAGAAGGCAGGGTAGTAGCGATAAGAGGATAGGATAGGGAACAGAGGGAATGGAGAAAGAATTGAGGCCGGCGTCGCGAGAGTGCGAGCGGTGTATGGAGCTCGGCACGCTCACAATCAGAGGCTTTCGTCGAAGAGGGCGACAAAGAGGAACGGTAAGTGCGCAAAAGAGGCCGTTACTGTCGAATGGAGGACGCAGAAGGCTGTACAGTGTGAGAAAAATAGGCAGCGCGGGGTTAAGGGAGGCAAAATAGCGCACTTTGTACCCGCGAGTGAGACGCTACTCTTTATGGGGTTGCTCGGTCATAACGACGCCCATTGCATTGTACTCTGTATAAAGCGGTAGGCTAAACCTCGGCCCTGGCACGTCGACCAGGACCTCCGTGTGGCCCTCCTTGTCTCGCCCGTGTCATCAGGATGGACCGTTTCGCGTCTAATGCGCCAGACAACAAAAGGAACGAATATCATCGTTCCTCTGGCATGAGCTTCTTCAAGTTCGCCACGCAAATGATTCTCCTTCCATAAACGAAGAAAGAAGTCCGAAGTATATCTTTGCAATGAACATCGGTGGGATCACCGGTGGCCGTAGAAGATAACGTGGTTGGAATTGCGACTCTCAATTGACTATATTAACGTCCGCTGTCAAACTATATTAAGGGGAAATTTGTGTTTTTAACTTCATATTTTAGGCGTCCTTTGGGAATTTTTGTTAACTCGGAACACTGCTCTGTTTCAACATTTTGCGCATATGACTACTAATATTTCAACGACATTATTTACTTTTTCGAGTCAATATTTACATAAAATTGACAGTCTTATGAAAACATGTCACGATGACTTATTGTTAGTCAAAAAATTACACCACATGGGATGCATAAACGAGTGTATAAGCTATTTGTCGATGAGATATTTGTTTTTATAGAATGCTTATTCTTTTTCGTACGAAAGTTAGAAGGAACAGCGAATTCTAAAGTAAAGCATTAAGGTTTATGTATACTAAACCTAACAGCAAGTTATTTGCGAAGACATTGTAGAGGAAGACAGAGGATCGATACCGATACCATAAACGGAGGTGTCCAATTCACGAGACATCGGAGGACGTTATATCCTCGCCTTTGACCACCAATGGGACATTGCAACCCATCTTGTATCATCAAAAGGTCATAGGACTTTGCCTTACGAAGCGAGAGGGTTATCCTATCGCACCTGATCGACCACAGTGCCTCAAAATTCTCTAGTTTATCGCAAAGGGCAACAAAATTCTGAGTAGAAATAAATACCTCTACCTATCTTGCCATATCGTCTCTGAAATTAATCACGGTGCATAAGTATTTTCATTAATTTAATTGCAACTTTTCGTATACACAGATAGATGCATCGCTCAGCAAAACTACGTTAAATCGCTTGATTAATATAATATCTATTAAGAGAACTCCATCCAGACACACACGAATTTTCTGGAACCCGTCGAAGATATACATCTTCGAGTATTTCCAAGAAACAGTCGGTCTCTTTATGCCATTAAGCATCGTCCTTGTTAAACTCGCCGAGTTTCGTCGCAGATTATGAATTAGGTTGAATTAGACAGAATCGAGGGATTTAAGTGCACTGCCTTTTTTCGTCTGCCAAGAACGACGATCTACGTTCGCCCAAAAACGTCGTAACAAATCGTCGGACTATTTTTCCAAGTATCGGATCCGTGGTGGTGTTGCGTTTAACCGCAGACGCGTCTGCCGATTACTTCCGGTCCCGTGGAGGTTTATATCCTTTTTACAAGGTAAGAGTATGATAATAGAGAGCCGGTTGACGCGCCGCTGTTTTTGGGTCTGGAATTATTGCCGGTTCCGCGGACGCCTGATTTACATTTATTACACTGCTCGGGTAATGGCGCCGCTATATCTTCGGTTATTCCAACTAATTATACTCCCATTTCGATAAAATATGAGCTACGTGCGGTGAACCTTTGTTTTCTCGCCGTTTCGCCCCGCGAATACCAAGAATCGTATTTCTTCTTTTGTCATTTTCGTCCCCTTGACAGGGTGTCAAGAGTGCCCGGTGCGCAATTGTTTGAGCACTGTATGGTTGTCACGTCTGATCAATTGATTCTAATCTCTCTCATGCATCTGGTTATTATTTTCCCCTGTTTAGATTCACGGAATAATCGATTTATTTGAAATGAATGGAATTTTAATTTTTTCCCCTGGGATGTCAGTGAGGAATAGCATTTGTTGGTGTCCAAAGCTTACAGATCAACGGGGTATTTAGTGCTGTATCTATTGCTACCAATTTTTTGTACAATATGAATATTTATCTGCATGCTTAAATATTTATGCCATTCTTCGATAGCTTAATTACATTTTTTTTTTTTGTTCAGCTCAGCATCGATGTTGCTTATGTCATCCTTTTGTATGGACCCTTCTTTCATTGTATTTCTACTTTCATTGCTTTTTCTTCTTTCTATTCATGCCTGGCCATTATCCCAGGCCCTGACTGACTTGTATTATTCCTGCGAATATATATTCGTGCTTCTTTTTGTATCACTTGGCAACGTGTCTCGCAGTGAAGCGCGTAAACGAATAAATAAATGAATTATGCGGCGGAGTACAACAATCGTATAGAAAATGGTGTAACTTAAATACACTTGAATACCGCTCTACGCAGAGGAAGAGAATTCCAAAGACGCGGCATGATAAACTAATCACGCAATTTCCGCGTTCCCAGCATCCAGAAAGCGTGAGCTCGCTTAACCCGTTGCTTCAGATCGTAAGTGTACGATGCTCCACGACCACAGAGACATTTGCACGTCGCGACGCGTCGCACGATCCCGACTTCGAGATAATTTTCGCGGTCGACAGCTAATTGCATTTAAACCAGGAACGGACGGAAGACACGGGGGCCGCGTAATCAGAACTGTCGAATAATCCCCGTTCCCGATAACGGCGGTGCAGTTTCCTTCGATGGTCGGCCACGTTCCCAAAGCGGTCTGGAATCGTTCGCTGCCTCAGCAGCCGCCCACCGTTTAATTGCCCCCGTTCGTTACGATTACTCGAACGATACATCCTTTTTATTGCCGACTATCGACGATGCGTTCGGGCCGGTCGATCGTCGTATTATTCCACCGCGAGCCGTCCATGCCGCAGATTCCTGGTTAATGCACGATAAAGGAAGATCATCGGTTGAGTGGCCCTTGGTTAAATTATCCCGGGCAGCAGTTTTGAACGTCGCGCACATTGTATATTGTGCTCTCGACGACCGCCGGAGACGATCCATGCCAATTCGCCATGGCCGATCGTGCATACTTGGGTACTTTCTACCTGGCACCGAGCTGCGTCCAGAGCAAGCGACCGGTTAAGTGGTAGTGGCCGTAAGCCCCGCGGAGTACTTTCCTCTTATGCTATCAACGTTTGATAGCTCTGTGTATATACATGGTATACGCGAACAATTAATGATATCACGTACGTCGATCGCGAGAGGGTTTATCTTTCGATACGATGGCCACCTATTGTTAATCGTTTCGAGCAAATCAACGATGGGGTAAATTAACGTCGAACAATATTTTCGATTCGCTCCTTTTACGTATGCAAACTTCGAGAATCCTGAAATTTTGTTTTCTCATTCAGACGTTGCCCCCCGTTGAACGTCAGGAATAATATTCGCTGGATTTGTAACACACCGAGTCCACATCCGTCACATCCGTCCGCTTCTCCAAAATTGAATCCCTCCTTGCATTGTTTCCGCAACGATCCCCGCTATATTACGGGGAAGAGAGACGAACAGCAAAGAGCAAAGCATCGTTGGGGAAGAAAATAAAATTCAGACGGACGAGGTAACAAAGCGGCAACGAAACGCGTCGAATTTCCTCTTCCAATTTTGCGGGCACTATTCAATTTCCCGGGCCTGCGGCTAAGGGAAATCGGGATATTTCTTTTCCCCCTGCCCGTGATCATCCCCCTTCGGCCCCTATTTTTTTCCGAAACGCTTTCTCTACGTCGTTCCGATTTTTCGTGCGACGCCGGCGATCGCCGCTTGCAATTCCACTCTACCCGTCGAGTGTACGACTGACTCGAAGCGAGAAGAAATATCCTCGCCGCCAGTAACATAGTTAGGCGAACGCGTGGCCAATGAGCCATTTGCTCTCCCATCCCTGTGGCTTTATTTTTCTTTCTCTCCTGTCTCTGAGAGTCGACCATTGACTATTTGTTATACTGCTCTCTACCGTTCTGCTAGATCGGGGTTCGCGATGGACTGGACTGTTTAATGAGGTGATGGTAGTTGAACACAATGCAAGATAATCGTGTAATTGATTTGATTGTCACTGAAGGGACAGTTTCGTTTCAGCCGCGATTAGGTTTGGAGGGAAGATTGTCGATTGCCGAGTGATTAAATCGAGCGATGGTTCGATTTCTGTTAGTACCATTTAGGTTTTGCAACTTCAATTTTAATTTTTACATTGCTGGTCATCCATTTCTGTATTTACAATTGTATGTTTATGTCGTTCATTGCAACGCGAAACGAGGCGCACTAGTGTGTAAATGTGACTTCTCATTTTTTAGTTAGAGAATATTATATTTATGCTAGGTAGCATGAAACACAAGACCCAGTAAAATACAATTGTACTCATTTTTCGTATTCGTTTCAACTTAATGTACTAACTGAAAGAGAACGTGTAGATTAAATGACATAAATTTTTTAACGAAGCAATTTTCCCGGCTGAATATGCTCCCCTTCTCGTCCTGCCCCTCTATTGTTCTTCTCTAGCGTTCCGAATTAAAAGCTAAACACTTGTGTGCCCGACACCATTTGCGATTAAGATTTGCCCCTGTCTCCCACTTTCCTAGATTAAACAGAGGCCTGGGTATACGGGATTGAGGACTTCGAGTCAGTAGTAGGAAAAAAGGGTATCGAGATATGTCGACTGCGAGCTTAATTGAATTTCTCTTATCGCGTTGCTGCCGATCACACCTATCTAATGGAATTTCCGTCTGGTAGAGGTAAGTATTTTCTATGAAAGTTTAATTTATCGACTGAGAAGCGATCGTGAAGGAATTCCTTCGTCGCTATCGTTCGCTAATGGCCGGTAAATATTGGATCGGAGCGAATAATTAATTCCCCGGATCGGCCCCGCTTAAATTCTAGTTTATGCGTCCGCTGTAATAAAAAAAAAAAAGCGAGATCGATTTACAGGATAAACTTCGTGCTGCTATTGCTTATTGGCGACGTTCAATCGTACCAGAATTTACAAGAGTGCCTGAACATGGTTCAGTTCTTAATGTCAGCGGAACGTTGCGTTTGGAAAATAAGAACTGACAGCGCGATAAAGAATACAAAAAGATTATACTTACTAAGTTTTCTGATTACATTCGATACTACTGATAGTGTGCTACTAGCTTCCATACTTTTTCGTAACTGGCAATGCTGACTTTACTCTAACTGACATTTTGTCAACCAATTTTTATTAACGAAATATTACAAACTGAATAAAGTACTTAAACACTTGATTATTGATTTTAATTACGACTTCCTAAAGTTCTACTGCTAAACACTCATCGAGAGTGGTCCCATCCAACATGAAAGCTTCCAGTATACAGAAATATGGAAACAGAATCCCCCGTCAGACGAACGTTCCCCTGTATTAACAGTCCCCCAAAACTGTTCGGCGAAAACGACGAAATTAACGCTTCTCTTCACTTTGCGTCGTCGCTGAAATCCCCTTTAATCAAGTATTTCCTTTCGAATCGACATTTTCGAGCGCAACGGAGGTCGAAAACTTCTTTTCGCATCTGGAAAGCTCGCTGAGAAGAGGGACTGTCGCGACTCACGGTAAAGTAAAGTAAATAATGATTAGGGCGATTTGTATTTTTACGTCGTGCCTGATTTCCGTTGGGTAAATATTGCGAGTTTTCTTAAGACCGTACTTCTGCTTTCCCCGACCATCGCCAGGATGGATCGTTCAGCCTTCCCGTCGACTTTTCGCCCTCCTTCAAACGTAGACGGTGTAAGCTTGGTCGGATACAGGTCTTAGGACATTTTCCAGTTTACACACGAGCGTTTAACATTTATTTCGAGCAATTCTGTATGTGCCACGTTTTTCACATATCTGAAAATGATTTTAAGTTCAAGTGCACCCGATATCCGTCATGCACGTCGTGCGGTTAGTCTTTGCATAGTAGAGAAGAGTAAAGTTATAGAAACGAAATTTTAATCGCAACTCAATGGGGGCCCATTCGAAGCGCGAATGAATATATTGATATGGGAATAAGTATGAAATGAGTATAAGAATAGACTTCATTAGAATTTAACGAAAATGTTTTGTTCAATTACGAATCACGTGTCTTGCAAAATCACATCCACCCAGTTTGGCAATGTCCATAAAATATATCCAGCTACATGGAAACAGCTCAATCGACGTAGAAATAACAATACGCCGTTTGACTAGTTAAAGCAGTTCAACCATCTACAAATCGATATAACAATAACAAGTAACTATCCCCCACTATCTGACGTTGTAGTCTACAGAACTCGCAATAACGAACCATTGAAATCGAACGTTTTAACGCAACGCTGGAGTGCAGTTAGATTACACAAGAACGATATCCACCTGGATCGTTCAATTTCCCGGAACTAAAGCGACTGTTAATATAATTGAAGAACGGTTCGTGCCATCGCGAAGCTACGAAACAAGATTGAAGACGGGCGACGTTAAACAACACGATTTTGGTCTAGAAATCTAAAAAAATTGCGTTCATATGAGTAGTGCTTGATACTTAGCAGAAAAGTGAAGTGATTGCATTGGTATTATTCTATTTACGCCAATTTTTATTCTCTTCGTTTTTTTGTTTCGACAAACCGTTCTGACTTACACATTTGCAAAATCATTGGTGAAATGGTGTATGGATACGATGTTCACTAGCTATCATTGGAGTGGAATCGGTTCTAGTAGGCCGAGGAGGCGTGTTTTCGTAGTCCATGCGGAAACCAGTGGAACATCGATTCGTTCATGCGTGCATGACCCTCAAAGAGTGACTTTTCCGTTGTTTGCCAGTTGAGTTTTTTCGATTTTACTCGATCGTTGTCCGTGTCGATTGTACATAGAACCCCTCGAAAGGGACGAGAACGGTATTTAAGATTGATTCCAATTTGAGAGTCGTAATAAATTGTTGCACGAGATAAATAGTTCCTGTAGATTCGCGTGAAAAGTTTGCCGCCACGGATTTGTTTCGTCAGCTATGAAATATTTATTTGTCGAAAATTACGAATGCTGTAACTCGGGAGATTCGCTGTGCAATCTTCTGAAATTGTTCGATCAAACACGATTAAATCCGCCTCGGCAATTTCTGTTCCTCGACTTCCAGTTAACTTTCTGTCAACTCAATTTTCAAGTTTGCAGTTATCCCAGGATAGGTATAATCTCCTTAACGTATTATAAATGTTGAACGTGAATTCAGTCTCATCAAATCATAAGATGTACATATGTATATTTGTGGCCGTTAGCGTGATTTGTATAATTTGTATAAATATAATTATTACGAAACGTCTGCAGAATTATTCAAGCAATATGATGGAGCTTTAACAACTCACATTTGCACTATTCAGAACATGACCAGAATTGAATTCATTTCTAACGTAGAGCATGACTCATTTCAAAAGACATATTTCAAACAATTGGTTGGATATTTTAAATTGAAGAGGGACAAAATAGAAGAACATATTGCCGTGCTTGCAGCGGGTTATAGTGAACGATTATCGCTGCAACTGCACATCTCGTAGCAACTATTCTCACCCCCACTGGTGCGAAATAAATTTATGCAGGCCCAAAACGCAGACTTGTGCGCACGCGAGCGCGAAAATTTGCATGCCACGTTGAACTACCATATCATGTATGGAAACGTCTTCCGAGAAATTTCAAATGCAGTCGAAATTCCCGCATCGTCCGCGGTGCATTTCACGTAACACATACATTTCCGCCTGTGAAACACACGAAATTCGTGAGAAGCATTACGAATCAATCCCGCGTCAATACAGCTAATTGCCAGACGTTCTTTAAAGATCAGAGCACAGTGAAGCGCCACCAGCTGGAAGCAAATTCGGTTTAATCGTCCAATTTTTTTGTCAATAATTCACGCATCGTCGCCCACATCAATAATTCAAACGCGGCGAATAAAATTACGAGAAAGTACGGAATATTCTGCCCTATTTGCCGAAACATGAACTCCGCTTGCCCGAACTGCAAGTTGCACGCAGCAAACTAAAATCATTGAACGTCCGTCGCTATTGTAAAGTTCAATTTACCCGTGCCGTTTTTATCCTTCGGTGCAGTCGCGCGAATAAAAGCTCCGATGCGTAATACTACATTATGATTTACATTCAACATGAAAAAATAAACAAACGATGCGCCGCAGATTTTGTCTCTCACTGTCGTTATTTAAACCTGCGACGTTCTCATTGTGACTCGTTGAAATTTCGTACCGCGCGTATCTTATACGAGAGGAGCGCTTTGACCCCGAGATGTCTTGGATCCCGTCAACCTTTCCGCTTACAAATTAGAGGGTAAATGGTGGGAAACGACTGGCCGTAGTATTCAAGAGGGTATTGCACCGATGTATCGCATTACCGTAACGGAGATCTGGCTTGTTCGTGTCGTTCGCAGCGGTGACGACAACGACTTGGACGGAACAGTGGAAGAGTAGAAGAAGGTAAAGGGAGGAACTCCTTAGAAAAGTTGGGACAGTTCAGAATCATGGATGGTACGGTTGTTGTCCGAGGTTCGTCAGGTCCATGTGAACGGCTAACTCGAAGCTGCGTTAAATTAAAACAGAGAAGAGCTAAGTTCGGATCTGTCGCTAACTTTGCCTTCGTGCGAAGTGGCCATCCCTTCGCCGGTAATTTTACCTTCGGCCACGCCTTGGCCATCGCCGCCACGCGGAGACGCGAAGGGTTGATACTTCCCGCTTGGATGTATCGATGATTGCGTTGGTAACGAAATATTCTGTGCCTCCGGGACGATCTAAATGTAGGAACGATGCGATTGACTGAATCCTTCATGGAATTCTTGATGCGTCGAACTGGAAAGCTGGGATAATAGAAATAGTATATGTGCCACGTGTGCATGTCGAAGACGATTCAAAGTTCTAATACGAAAACTTATCTGGCAACTTCTATGCATGGGACTGGACTGGTGTTATCGCCGCGTCCCCAAATAACACGCTGCCTTCGAACACCGCTATTACTGTTACTTGTTTCCAGCTACGGGAGCGCTATATTTAGTGCTCATATTTTCCCATTTCAATACCCCTCGACGTGAAAAATTAAAACCGACTAAAAAGGCCAGTGAGCAGAAGCAACGGCGCGTCGGGTGCAGAATGACTAGCATCGTGGCCCTAACAGAGCCGCCGTATTTTATCTAAATGACGCAAAAGGGGAGGCAACGTTTCGAGTCAGGTCGGGTCGCGCCCTTACAATTCAGCCCTTCTATCTGTTCCCCCATTTCTTCGTCTTCTGCCTGTCTACACGCCGACTTCCCCCCTCTCTCTCTCTTCCTCTCCCTCTCTGCCGAGCCTTTCTTCTCCGGTTCACTATGGCCAGAAACATTTTAAAACCCGCGGATACGGCAGGGTCGAACTTCGCAGGTATTTTCCCATGGGTTGTTGCGCCGCAAAATGCGGTACCACGGTAGGCCGTCGCGTTTAAGGGTAGAAATAGTCTACCCGCCCCCCTCGTGGTCACCCTTTATTCGTGTTTCGGTCGGCGAACAGGTGAAAGCATGTCGCGGAAAAGACCTGGCTGAGTTGCGAACGAGACGCGCAAACCGCTGCTAATGGAGGTGTGATGTAGCCGGATCGTATAAAGTTTTACGAGCATAACTTGGTCGGCCGTTGCCCCGAAATAGGGACTTTTACACTTCTTGGGTCTAACGCCCCCTTTTTGGGGGGATTCCTCGGAACGAAAGCGTATTACTTGACGGTTAATCGAATTTATTGCCCGATCATAAGTACGACGTTCCCTCGTTCCGATTCTTTCAATGCAAAAGCAATTCGATCCTGAATTCATATTGATGCTTTCGTTGGCTGGACTTAATAATGGATGTAGGCCAAGACGCGCATACACAGGTAGTGTGTTGGAGTAGATTCTGCCTGGTTCGACTAGATAGATACTGACTCGACGAATGCACATCCGAGGGCAGAGACCGGAATAGCCGAGCATAGAATACGAAAATCGAGCAGAGGCCGGGCCAGCGCGTGATTTATATTCAATGGAGAATGGTTCTTCAAATTTTCGCCGGTACCGCGAAATCGGCCGAGTTTTATTGAACTACGATATTTTATGTAACTTCTGGCTCCTTTCACGGGATGATAGGTCGGCGGATGCGCGTTGTCGTTTTCTGTGATCTAAATTTGCGACAGCGACCACTATGTATATTTAAATCGCGGCGGGGTTCAGACGCTCGAGCTCGCGAATCGGGTTAGCGAATTTTCACCCGGTAATCGTGTTTTAGGACAACACTAGTTTTCGTTTGTCGCAGTCAGATTTCACGGAATAGATTAGCGACGAATTAGATTGCATTCACCGTTACATCTGCAAATCAACCTGCTCCTAGAAATGGAGCTAGCTCCTAGCAAGTACCAAGTTAGAAACGTTCAATTCAAGAATTTCCAGAAAAATATGAATCGCTGGTCTACTTTCGTTGTAACATAGGATTCGCCGAATGTTCTTTTGCGAAGTTTGCATCGAAAGATTAATTCGCTGGCGCACGAATACTAACATTCTCACCGAAGTAACTCTTTATCAACTATTAACCAAACTGTTCCACAAAAAAGTGTCGCGTTATCATACCGTCAATCTGTCTCGAAACCCCGGAAAAATCTAACGTGCCTTTACCTTCGCCAATGCCATTCCCCTGTCAATGGACACAATTACCCTCCCCGCATCTGAATTATTTCGTTCAACAATAGAGATTGGACAATGCAAACCGACGTCAAGCATCTTCCAACGCGTTTGTTCCACTAGGGCCGAGAACAATGATGTAACTAAGCGAATCAAAACGCTCCTCTTTATTCCGGCCTCCGGGGAGTATCCCTTAATCAGGTGGGTACACGCGAGGCAGAGGAAGGACCCTCGTGTTTCGATCGGTCCACGTGGAGCGACTGTGCCAATTCGAGCCGGTTGTTTGTTAAATACGCCACTTAGCCGTCAAGTCGAGCGCGGCTAGTTGTTTGTTTTACTTGAAATACTCATGATAATTATTCATCAGTTGCCTTTATGGCACGCCTTGTTCTTCGAGGGCTTACCAGCCGAGAAATAACGACAAGGTCCTCCCTCTCTCTCTCTCTCTCTCGTCCTCTGTGAACTGGATGGTACTCGCGAAAGGCCCTCCCCTCGTGTCTTTCTTCTCCTTCGTTCGACTTCAGGAAGAATAAACTGCGAAAAGGATCCATTCTCCCACGCACTTACTCCCCGTTATGCTTCGCATTCAGGCCGAATGCAATCGTTCCCCTTTTTCCCTTTCCTTCTTTTCCCCTGGCTTCGCCCTTTTTCAACGGCATTGTGGCCGTCAAACGACGTAATAACGATAAGAGCGTTCTGAAGTGAAGGAAAGGAGTTTTTTTTTTTTGCCGTTGTTCGAGTCTGGGCTGATTCCATGTCGCGTTGTGCCGCTAGGACGGGACACGATGGAAGCACGTTGCTTATTCGATACCGTCGAATCGACTTCCATCGATTTCTGTTTAGTTGGAACCGGCCGAGTGGTGCGCTATTTTGTTCCGTCGACTGGGAGCGTGGCAAGGATAATGGGGAAAATAGGAATAAAAGTCGAGGAGTTCGCCTTATACGACAGGGTGATGAAAGTGTTTTAGAGAGCGTGGAATAAAGGAGTATCGAGAAGTGACTAACAAGTGTAACCGTTGGACGAAACGATCCACCATAAACTTGACGATACGTAATCGCACGCGATCGTTTTAGTATTATTTTTAATGCGTCCATTTGTCGCAACGACAATCCTGTCGAATAGTTTACAATACCCTATCCTGGCAGTAAATTTCAAATCGACGTTATTGTTACTAAAGTGGCGTTAATTTATGCTTCTTCAGTTTCTACTCGTCACAGTCGTTCGATATTCTTTATTCATAAATTACAACGCAATATAAAATAACTCGAAGACTCGGCATTTTGCTTGCGCATCGCTTCCCGAATGCTTGACAAATCCATAACACCATTTCTAAATATACATACGACCCGATAAAAAGAAAAACATTTCTTTATTAACAGTGGTTGCAATGAACGAATTCAACAATTGTCGTACTCTGCCGATTTGAGCAAATATAGTACTCCAATTGTTACCCCGCGTTGAAACTATCCCACCACGCGAAGTGAGCAAAAAATGGAATACAATGATAACATCAAATGTCTTATAATTACTATCCAACTTGCGCACAAAACAGTACTGTAATTCAATCATAAAGCATTCCTCAGAATCGTATAAGAGGAGCCCAAATGTCGCTAATATTGATCCAAACAACGAGCTCAATCGTCCTGCTGCCGTCGTGCTCCAAACATATTTTCCACACCCGCGCCACAACATACCCTCCGTCGCGACGCGTCGTGCGCAAACCCCCTCCCCGACCTGCAAGCACCGTCGAACAACTGGATCCACGAAGCAACCAAGGGGTAACACGTAGACTCGCCCTCAGCGTGAAAATTCCGTTTCACTCGAGTACGCCGCTTTCATCCGTCGTTAAAGTCCCGACAGGCCTTCATCGTCGCGGTTTAATTTCGGCTACAAGACGAAACTTTTTGGCCGCTCGAGATCGAGTAGAAAGCCATTCGGCTAGCGTCGACGACGACGAACCCCGTGGCCGACGACGATGCCGGGGGTTGGCGGGGCGGACGGTGTTTGCGCTCTTCTATCCCCAAAAACCTGAAAGGGTTCTCCTGTAGATTAGAGAGGCCGCAGTATATGTATTTCGCTTCCAGAAGGGTAGATTGGCTTTCTGTCTCTATTAGAGTGGATCTCAGTCTCCTTCTACGTTCCAACCCCGGCCGCCCATCCCGAAACTGTTTCGTGCGGCTGCTACGGTCCAGCCTTTTCTGGCACCGTGACATTAACTTCGGACCTGCTTTGCTATGCTTTTATTTTCGCATGTCTGGAAATCGTGCCAACGATGCGACGCCGATAATCGACAATTGCCCGTTTCGTCGATAAGCAACTGGCGGCTGCGAAGTTTCCGCTGCTTGAATCAATTAGGGGTCTCCGTTGAGGCAGGATTCTTCTTATATTTTTTTTTGTTTCGAGGAGTTTGGGCGGCTCCAGCGGCGTTCCTTTTGCAGATCCCGTGACGCTTTGCGCTTTGTAAACGCGGTGGTTGGACAATTTGTAAGATTACTTTTACTGTGATTTGTGGTGTTAGGTAGAAATATTAGAATCCATTCTTTTCTCGAACCACCATTAGAATATATAGAGACAAGAATTCACTACCATATACATGTAGTAAGATTTTATTGTACACGTGTGTACATAATTGTGCACTGTGTTTTTGCTACGATTGGATATTTACATTTGAACAATTAATACTCATTGTCACTGTGTTTGTCTGTTTCAGATGGTGAGTACTGAATATGCTATGCCGATTTGAAAGATCTGACAAGCAGCGTACCGCGTACAGGTAAACGTTGTCGCGAAAATATCATACGCTGATTTCCCTCGATTAATAGCTCGTCGATGATTAACTTTTCAAATATCGCGCGGCGAAATGAATTTTATCAGGGGCGCGTTGAACCCCTAACAAATGGTATTACATTCCCCCCTTTGTTATCCGATCAACATAACTCAATGCGGGCAGTGACCACCGAAATGCGATACACTGACCAAAACGATGCACGCGCCGACGGTGGTCACAACCTTTGATAATTACGATACGTCGATTGGTTTAAATAAATTAACCGGAGAATCTCAATTAAATCTGTTGAGAGATATTAATACTATTGATCGCGTCGAAATTACTTTGTTACTTTCCAACAATAACGATGAATTGGACGGCGATTTATTGCTTCGACTGCTGTGCACGATTGTTTCGTTAAATTAATTTCGGGGAACCCGAGATTTTAACATAAGGCTAAAGTAAGCGTTTGAACATTTACATTTACACTTCCGCGTCTTTAACATTACGCCCGTCTGATTGTATTGTGCTTCGTTAGCCGTTATCAATTGGATACAAGTAATTATCTACGAATATTCATTTGCAATACAAGGCTAATTAGTGAGTTAAAAAGATAGGCTATTCAAATCTTCTATATTGTTCACTGAACTTTAAACTTCGAAGGATCGTTTTCTGAGAGTTTCAGCTTTGTAACGAAATAAGAAAAGAGGAACGTGTTAAAAATAACCAAAAGATACTATTTAACTTTCAATTAAAAATCGAGTGGAAAAGTTCGCTGACATGTACAAATCAAATTCGTGGTCCAAATCTTGACTGACAGCACTATAGAGTCCTGGTTCACAACTTGTAGGTGGTGAAGTATCTTCTTGCGGGTCGCAGCGGTTATTTTTACTTGGCAATACTTACCACCGTCATTAAGTTCACTACGCTTATAATACCGTATTCTGTTAACGATGCGATGCTTATTAAAAATGAAAGGAGGGAAATATAATGAACATTTAACATTTCCAACGGGTTTTCTTTATCTCATTAAATTCACCTTACCGTATACCGGGGGGGATATAGGAAATTTTTTGAACGTTATAAAATCAGGTCGCCACTCGTGAAAGGTTGGGAAACACTGCTCGGGAAGGATATCAACCACGCGTGTGCACATTGCCGTGACGAGCTCGCCAGGGAAGACGAAGTAATTGGCTGGCAAAACTGTGAATCTCCGTTTGAATGTCTCGCGATTTTCACGCGTGGCACGGTCGATTGATAATAATCAAGGGGTTCATTCATCGGTTACAGACAAGATTACTCAGGTGGCCGGAGCGTTGATCAAAGCAGGATTCCCCGCGAAATACTCTAATTGACGCGTGCACGCTTCGCCGGGGAATTTGATTTGCTTTCCGTTTGACGGACATCCGCAGATTGACCCTGACGATATTGCGATCCGTGTACTCTGGGTGCCGGATCAGAGAAGATGCGAGGCAATCTGAGGTCTGGTGCACTCGCGTCCCGGCTGCATATATGAATACCAACGGCGGAGGAAGTTTATTGGGAAGTCAAGGCGGGCGAGATTACTCGGTGAATCAAGTTTAGGTCGCGGTTAATCTTGGCTTCCCTCTTATGAAATTATCGGTGAACAAACAAGAAAACGGTGAACGTTTATATTTGCATATTTCTATTTGCGCGTTCTGAAGCATTTGAGCGGAGTGTTGCATAAATAATAATTGTTGCGGCAATATTTGACTAACCATATGGATCCACAGTTTCCTGTTGGGTTACCAGCGATGGAAGACGAGGCAAATTTCTAAGGGGCTGGTTGAATAGAGGTTGAACGTGGCGATGCTTGTATGACTTCGCTTGAATTGTATTCATTAATCTTTCTTCGACTATATTTAATCACTCTTTTGTCAGTGTTTTGGGTTACGAATAGTTTTCATTCAACGATAATAGGTTAAATTTGTACATTTCTCCCCGTTAATTGTTGATATATGAAAAAATTGTCTCTAAGATACCTTTTCATTTTTCAATTTGCAAGCCAGTAAATGGTATTATGAGAAATATTCAAATAAATGATGGTTCGTGATGTAATAGGAATAACCTGAAGGTATTTTCACTGTACTATTCTTCACACCATGATTCAGAAATGCTTATATAGGGACGATCGAATGTAAATTTACACTTGAATTCAATGTTCCCGATATTCATGATTCCACCGGTCTGTAACATTAGAACTGTCTCTGGAATACAATTTCAGATTTAAAACCACGCAACCGTGTTTCCATGCGGCATCAGCCGAAGTATAACACAAAGGACAGTAAGGATCGCTGCGTCGCGACGTGCTCGAAACGTGCATTCGTACCAAGCAACCGTATTTAATGCAAAACGTACGAACGTTTGCTATTCTACTGAGAAACTTTGTATTCTAACGTTACTAATTACGAGTTTACTCTATATAGATATTTGAGTATATCAAGTTTCTTTGCGAAATATCAGTTTCAAACTTTACCCAAACTCCGCGCAGCATCTCATACTCGTAAACAATTTAGCGAATTCGGGGGGGGGGGGGATAGCTTGAACTTGCTTGATGAGCCCAAGATATTCTGCTCATTGTCAGTAGCTGTTAGGTGTCTCATTCGAAGCACGGGGCGTTCTCTTAATTGCTGTGTTTCTACATCGCTGCAACGCGAAACCCAAAAATTTCAGTGGCGTCGCGCAATTGCGTCAAATTAGACGAACTGCGACCAGTCATTTAAATAACCATAACACGCGGCCTCTGTATTGTAAACTGTACGCATTTCTGTATTTCATGAAACGCGTTCAACAAATTTAATTATCACGCTACGCGTTCATTCAATTCGAAATAGTTTGTCGTTCATCTACGGCCTCTTACGACCACCGTATGCCATCAGAATTTGTTCATCGGTCGAACGAGGAGAGCGAGTGGAAAGCAATTATGCTCCCCGTTCAAATCACTGCTCGCTTTCCTTCGGGGTCCGCCGACCGCGACGATCTCGGAGAATGCGTATCGGCCGCGATTCGACGAG
This sequence comes from Nomada fucata, assembly GCA_948146005.1. Classification (NCBI taxonomy): domain Eukaryota; kingdom Metazoa; phylum Arthropoda; class Insecta; order Hymenoptera; family Apidae; genus Nomada; species Nomada fucata. The sequence goes on from OX411275.1 coordinate 17,096,139, forward strand.
GACGGACAAACCATCGGTGTCAGTTTCAGAGATCTGAAAGCATCCACTCGACAGTTACGTTAAAACGGGTTGATATCTATCGCACTGCATAGCCCAATATCCTGTCAGGACTTTGTGATCCCCATCACGAGAGTCATACACGTCACCGACATGCCCGGTCCTAGTCCGTTTCGCAGATAACTCATATCCATCTATATTAATTCTCGGTGGTCGGTCTGCATGCGCGCCCTCGGAAATTAAACGCTGTCCTTACGTTCCGGCGTGCCTCTGATTGTAATCGATCCGGAAAATCGAACCCTCGCTCCACCTTCGCGATAATTACGATATAACTTGGACGCGTTATTAGTTTTATCCTGACGGGGCATACGATAGCGACAACGAATTCCTGGGGAGGTTACTGTGGGGGGGGGGGGGGGGGGGAACTAGTTCAGACGTAAGTGATGAATTGGAAATCGCCTTCTTCACGACGAGTCATAATTGATTTTCCTCTTTCGTTCATCCTGAACAAATTAAGTTGTACTTTATATTTGCAGCAAGATAGCTTGGTTAGTTTCGCCCAGCGTGAGTGTAAATTTGAAAGTCCAGGTTGTATCAGTATGAATAAGGGCAATTTTTCCTGTCGTGGAAGGTGTCAGTGAAAAAATGACGATATTAAAAAATTTATGTCAAAGGTTTAGTCTTTCAATTTAATGGAATCGAGTGTATTTGTCACGAAATTACTGATATATTTATGCTTCCACGTAACTGTCCACACAATTCCTATTTTATAAAGTCTGGTCTGAGTCTATTTTATCCAAACGTCGCGCCGGAGTTTATAATAATATAATCAATCGATAAATCGATGCATGAAGATGTCGTTCATTCATTACGTTCGTCGCATTGCGCTCGACACAGAAGCTCGACCGACCAATTTCGTCCAACAAGAATATAAGAACCGCATTGATTCAATTCGCTGGTTAAATTAAATGAGTCCGAACGTCGCTGCGTCCGCGCCACATTATATTTCTTTCGTTCGTTAACGTGGCAATCGGCACGGGGAAACGTAATCTTCATCGGTTTTTCATTTCCATTTCCGCAGTAGCCTACGCGTATTACGCTGCCGGTTTTGTTTTCTTCGCGTCGCGAAAAAAGTAATAACGAGCTGCGAAAAATGCATGCAAGCGTCGCGAGTTCTTTCGAAAATTTCCACGCTAGGGAAACATTTCTTGCCTCGTTATCTTTTTCTGCTCTTTATATTATATTACATTACGTTACATGCTTGTGCCCATTCATTAATTCGTTAATTGACAACGGAGAATAGAAGAGGGCTCCGAGGTAAAGTCAGCGTAGCGTGCGTTTGTTCGTCGGTCGATCGGTTTTATTGCAGGTGTGAAATTCGTTAGCAGTGTGGAATTGTCGAACGAGATGCCGAATGAAATGACGATCGTAAATAATCGTGACTTCCTATCGACGGTAAGCCATCTCGGATTGTTGCCCATCTCTCGATTACACGACTCTGTGTATTTGTCACGCCATGTCCGCATACGCCTACTCGCGTGTAACTGCAACGCTTCTTGGAAATCGATTTATCTTTCAGAATCGATTCCGGGTGCGTCCGAGCCGTGGTCTAATTAACTGAACGACAGATAAAATGCGGACGTATCGCCGTACGAATCGTTCTAGTTCGTGATTCCGAGTATACCAGGTTACATTTATTACTATAATTTTAGAGATGTAACTGATCGCGACAATTAGTATAATTTTGGAGATACAAATTCGCCGTTTTCATAGTTACGTAAAATGTATAGCGAATCTTAAGAATTATATATTGTCGAAAAAAAATAGCCTTGGAGCGTAAAAATATAAATGTTTAAGTTAAATTAAGTTAAATAAAGAGTGTTTAATCGGAATTGAAGAGACACCTAACCCTAAGTCGGGTTTGCGTTACATTTAATAATGTATATCCTGAAAAATTTTAATGCATGCACACCTATAAAAGTAAGCTGTTCATATTTATTAAATACAAGGCAACGAGCAGCACTACCTATGAGGTGACCTAATAACAAACTCGAAATTTAAATAAGAACACCGCAGAAATTAAAATTCTAACTGCATGCAGCTTAAGAAGTGCCCCATTCTTATTCCCCCGCTGTACCAAAGCCAACAATGAGAACGCGCTGAATTTCAACGCTCTGACCTACAAACAGCTAGATAAACTCTGTTTTAAAAGTAAAATGTTACGCGATACGCTGTGTCGAAATACGAAAGCAGTAGATCCTCTTTCGAAACATATTGGACAAGAGATACGAGGTTCATAAAGTTCGCAGGAATTGTGAAATCGTGATATCGGCAGAGCTTTATCTCTCGTCGTTTCGCGAATGCACGTTTCACGATCCCACAAAGAATATTGTTTAACTGTTTCACGAGCCTGCGTAACTCTGATGTCGCGGAACCAAACAGGCGTTTATCTGCACTCCAGCCACTTTTGCTTCTCCAAGCGAACTTGACAGTTTCGTCGCCACTTGGAAACTTCTCCAGACTTCTCCAGCGATTCTTTCTTCGAGTATCGTTTCTCCTTTGCCGGAGAGGTCGGGACAAAAAAAGTGTTTGTTCACGTATCGTTCGAAATGTGAAATTTTTAGAAAACACGTCAACTAAAACGGATACGATGTACCGAGAGTGCAATGTAGGTTGACACGTTAGTGTAATGGCGAAAGTTTGAGACTCGTATTGCTGTAATCGCGAGAATTGCAGCTTATCCTGAAAGGGTTCCCGAATGCTGCTGGTGGCGTTACAACTTTGTTGTTTAATTTGGTGCATAGTTCAAAATTCAGATGGTTCCGCCTTTGTGTTACATTCCTTTATAAAGAAGTATTCGCTGCTTATTCGGTACACGCGAGTAGTTAACATTTGAAAGACTGACGTACGTGAGGCCGATACGTATGGCTGTAAGTAGTCGTGGCCGCGCGTGGCCAGACTTTGCCACAATGCATATGTAGCGTGAAGTATTAAGTATAAGTAATAAGTATATGTAGCTTCGTATTAAGATTGAAAATATAAGTGAAAACGAAACTAATAGAACATTGTAGATTATTTTTATTACTTCCTGCCCACTGTGCCCATCAAAATAAATTCTATACAATTCTGTTCTTTTACTGTTATTTGTTATATTGCACGGCAATGGATGTCCAGTCAATATACATCTACATGTCTTTATAGTTGTAACACGGTGTTGCAATTCGTTTAATCGAGTAACTAGGTTAAAAATACGCGTTCAGCGGCGCAATTCCAAAAAAAGCCAGCGATTTATTGTGAGAGTAAATTCACGCCATTTTCTCGTTTTCGCGCTAACCTATATTCACGAAAACAACCATTTCCATCGTTAACGAGTGTATTATCAAACGGGTTCTCACTATAATTAAAGGACAATTAAAAACAAAGGACAAAAGGTCGAGAATTTTCTCGCGCACACGAAAATTCGCACCTCGATGTGTCATCTATCAAAACGTGCACACATGCGTTCCAAATCGTTCCCGAATTAACAGGAAGTCTGATTTATTCGTTTAAAAACACTGTAATAAATTATGCTGTATGCGTAAACGAAATTCGACCACAAATTGCAAAAATAATTCATACGTTTCACGCCACTTTGTTCGTTGATTTCAGTTGTACACCATTTTAGTACGCGTGCACGGACAATTGAAGGCAGAATTTTCTAATTTTCATCACCGCTGTTTTCGGGGTTGCGTGTTCACCCGCGACTACGCTCGAACGCTACCGTAACTAAAATCGTTTAGCTCGCGCCAACGTGCAGCAATTTTTTGTCGCAAAGCAAAATATTATATTTATAAAGGTCGGGAAACGGGCGCAAGTAATTTCGATGGTTCAAGAACTGGCTTTCAGTCAACGTAACTACCCGACCGCAAGTGGATCCGACCGATTTCACGCCAAATGGGTTACGCTGAAGCAGGCTTTTCTCGGCGCGCTTTTGAAAATGGAATGTGCACTGCTGTGTTCTACTTTCTTTCTAGAAGATTTTATCAACGTTTCGTGACTTGTTGGGCTTATAAGCAATTGGAAATCGAGCTCGGTATTAATTATGATTAATATGTTCATTAGGAAAAAGACATTTTTTGGTAATCGACAAAAAATAACGTGTGGTAACTTATCGCCTATGGGGGCATTGATAGATGGGTGTAATACAAATAAATATTAACTTAACATTAAATCATGCAGTTAGACATTGCAAGAATCTGTCTTTTAACATACATTAAATTGCCCAGGCGAATATTTGTTGTCCTCAAAAAAGTTTCTTAGGTGGTTGAACAGTATATTCTTTATGGTAAGACTCTGCAAACGCATCGTTAGTAACGACATCTGATATTTCTAATCCCAGCACATAGTAGTGACAAGCATATAATGCATAAAAGCTCGTAACGTAACACTATTTAACGCGGGTGAAAAAAGAAATCCAATCAGTCTTTTTCCAAGATACTCCACTACAGTTCGCGGACGAGGAAAAAGTGGACGGAATCACACCCAGTAATCTTGGAGTTCGTTGACACAACGCCCGAGCGATAAAGTAGTTTCAGTGTGATTCCACAGTTTTATAGCAACTCCCCGCGAGCTATACACAAGCTCGCGATAACAACACCTGTCATTAGCAGGTGGAATACAGCGAGAAATAGGGTTTTACGCGTGCACAACAAAAAAAGAAGCAGCTTCTTTGTTTTCTCTCGCAAAAATTGCGGTAGGTGCACGTGCATCCGCACGTGCATCACGCGGAAAAGCGGCACTCGCGTGTCGTTCGAGAGGTTCTATGTGCGTCAGACCCGTGGTCGGTGTGCTAATTAAGACGGACGAGCCACCAGGGGGATTAATGACACCCGTCGAGTCTGCCTCCGACTATCGTTACAACGCTCCGCTCGAAAGCATCGGGATACTCTTCCTAATTGCCCATCGGGCCAGAATGTTTTCGTCGCTGTTACTGAATTAATCTGATAAGACGCGTGTATGTAACGCGAACAACGAGAATGAGAAGCGAGGCGCGGATTTGTTGTACGTAGGTGAATAGTATAATGCTTGTTCTAAAATTCTCGCTAATTGTGAACGACTCCTCGTGGCGATGTTAATCGAAATAAATCGGATAACAGGGAATGCTTAGCAATGAAAATTTATGTCGAAGTGTATGATTGATTGCTGCGACGTGGTTCTATTGTGCTTGCTGCACAAAAATTCGTACAGCTTGTGGACTCACGCTGAGTTCGAGCTGACGGAAAATTTCAGAACGATGACGGAGATAAAGATAATTCCACGTTCCAAACATATTTCCTCATAAATTCACGAATGGGCTTAATTCGCGTCGTTGATCATTTCTTCCGAGCCGAGAGCAATTTCTTTGCCGCATACATATATGTATGCACCATGAGAAGAACTACCACCGCTACGCTTGAAACGGGATACGTGTATGAATTTCGACTTTACATCCGCCCCGTGAATTAAGTGGGCCATATTTTCAGCGTGGCAAACAGGGAGGCCAAGGAATTTATCGCGGAACAGATGTCTCGTAGGTAGAACAGCAAAGAGGGAACATCAGACATACTGATACTCTCTTCGTGTACACGTGACTGCTGTTCAAGGACAGATCGATGGTTTGCTCCTCGACAAGTTTTCCCCTAGCTTGTTCAACTCGCGTGTCGTCCATCGAGGACGAATCGGAAGAGGGGAAAAGCGGCAATGCAATAATTCTGCGAAATTGGGTTATCCTTTAATGCGTACAAACTATTGCACTGTAGTAATTCACGAGCAATATCTGTGTACTCTCAGAGTGCACGTTTTCTGTCTTTGACGCAGGTTGCTCGCGTTACTTCGTGGAACGTGGATATTCTTGCTGGCTAAGGACGAACGAAATTCTATCTTTCCAGTAATTGTAAGTGGTCGTATAAAAGGTATAAATAAATAGCTTTCGATTCTAAAACAAATATTAGAAAAGGAGATTACACGTAAACTGAGTGGAATTTGACTAATTAAATAATAAAATTGCAGCATATTATTCTATACAGTGTAAAGTATTAATTGTAGGAGTGCCTACGGTATTATGTTAATATTGTAATTCTATATATACAATAATAACATGCTAAGTTCGATATTCATAGTAATAATCAAATTTATTAAATATTTGCATTTACGTTCGAACAAATCTATTCTAAATATGAAAATGAACCATATTGACGCATTCAATAATTCGTTTCTGTACGAATCAACATAAATGATTTAATTAACCGTTCGCGAGCAAATATGATCAGTTACCATTAATTTGATGTACCCATTAATTCTCGGGGCAATTGAACATCGCAAGGCAGCGATTAGAGCACAATTTGGATCGTCACGGACATTAGATATAAGTTTCGAATTTTAGTATTACCAGCAATAAATCTGCGCTGGCAGCAATCGCCGTGCAGCAGACCCATGTACTTTTTCTGTCAATTATTAAATATTTAATCAATAAAACAAACACTTCAATTCCTGACTCTCGCCTGAAAGATACTGACTTCCAGACCAAGTACACTCTGGTAACTTTCGTTTTCGTCCAATTTCCAAGAAAACAGCCAGAGCGGTCTGATTTCCGCGTTACAATTAAATCAGCCAACAGTTGTCGCGTCCTTCCATCAGAACGCTTCTGTCGCGTTAGCAGAAGCATTGTGCGGTGGCGTGGCACGAATCTGCTCGCAATTGATGCCACGAATCGCGATCGTGGCGCACGGGTGGAAGGGCGATAAAAGACGAAAGGGAAACGGAACGGGGAATATCGCATTTATGTACGGGAAGACGGGCGAACGAAGTAGAGAGGGTGTCGTGTAAATTTTGCCGTTGTACCAACGTGGCGAAGCATAAATTTCCTTTCGGTCGACCACCCTCCCGTAGGTCTTCGCACCTACGAAACGTTTCTGCATCGGATACCGCTTATTATGACGGGACCGAACCCGCGGACCAACGTGTCGTTCCTTTTGTTTCGAGCAGCAGACGTAAGTACCTACTGTGCGTAAAGTGTGTCGTAAGCGGCAGACCCCGTGAACACCTTGTATCCATTCGTGCAATGATGCCACGACGACTGTTTACTGCGAGGGCTGGTGTTATTTGGCGAGAAAAAATAGTTACCTACGCGTGTACGCACGTGCGTACTATACAGAAGTAATTAAACAGCATACCTGTGTGTAGTTTGTCGCATTAATTTGACGGAATATATTTAACGTATCTTACGTGTCATAAGTTGCCTCGGACTCCGGGCATTTCGTTTATTCTCGTACGAGTTGGATGCAGAAGATTTGGGGACACTCAGATATTCCCCCATGGATTATTACTGAGAAAATAATCTATACATTGGCGACTGGAAGAAAACATCTGCGACCGAAGGATAACGCTTAAACGCTAAGATCGAAGGATAAAAAGATAGTGACTCGATAGAATTCGCTAACCGATTCAATTCCAAACCCCCCCCCATAATGTAATACATCAATCGTCCTTAAGTACTTACAATTTCCGCGTTCGTCGCGTGACACAAATAAGCACAACAAAGCTGGCATGACCAAGCCAGGTGGCACTTTTTTTCGTCGCAACTCCGCGCCGCGTACGATGTCCTCGTGATCAGAACAGTAAATCTTATGCGGAATAGCGGACAATTCCAAACGGAAAGCACAGGAAGCAAAGTGCGTACGCACTTGACGGTAAAACCTGTGGGAGCAGGGGTGGCTCGGTTGGCGCGATGTTTCAATCGCGAATCAGGTGAGAGGCAGTGCACGGGAAAATAGAAGGAGGTGGGAAGATGCTAGAGGAAGCATTCCACTGATGAGGGGGAAAAACACGGAGAAGCGGAGAAAGAGAGCGAGAATGCGACACAGGGGCGGAGTGGAGAGAACGGTGGGAAGAGTTCGTCCGCTCGACTCCCTTCGGTGTTTGTAAGCACTTACCCCGCGGCTTATTGTTACCGCAGTCCTCTTTGTCGGGATTTGTAAAAGCACTCGGTGCGTTAATTCCGGGGTGCCGGATGCGGCACATCGGCCGTCGTGCGCGCTCCTGACACACACGATTTGTTTGCCCGCAACCCCGGCCGCTTAATCTTTTTTCCTTTACCGACAGAACCGTCTGCTGAGCGGAGGAGCCGCGGGGATAAAGAAATAGCCACGAAGGTGCAAACATTTGACATGTAAACGACGGTGTGTGCCGTGTAACCGGACTGGACGTGGCTGATCCCTTACGCCAACTCGGCGCGTATGATTTTTGGAGAATTGTCAGAGTGTTCCGTTGTTTGTGTGCTTAGCATGAGGCTGCAGGAGCAGTTGATGGAATTGAATGCCTCGACGTTTCACGCGGATCATTAAGCAGCTGGGTAATAGACGAACCTCGTCGAATCGTCATTGTCAAATAGGGTGAACGAAAAAGTTGGAATCATTAAACTATTTTTTTCTCCCAGCTGATGCAATGTCGATTAAATTCCTTGCTGCGCCGCGAGCGGCACAGTGTCCACGACAATTGAAACGCAAGACATTTTCTGGTGATTTTAAACGATTCGATAACCTTGAATGGTTTCCAACAGAAACCACACTTAGTGTTTGACATGATCGACCGGAACCAGCCGGCAGCGACGTGCTTGGCTCTCGAAAACCTTCGATAGAGCATGACGCTCGATTTCCTACGACAAAGATTTGCTCTCACAAGAATCCACCCGGCATCCCTCGGTTGATTTCCTTTCTTCGTCTGCACGCCAGTTTGCCAGCTATTCCGTCTTCCTTCTCGGTGTCTCCTTTCGGCGTAGACTTCTCCTTTTTGCAGCCGGGACACGTGTATGAGGGCGCGATCAGCTAAAGGCGAAGAAAACTACAAGCCGAGCGTGGGCTGAGAAGCTTTATCGGAAATATCTTCTTATCGATGAGGAACAAGGCGGCGGTAGCGCGAAGGGATTATCGATATCGACAAATTTCCGCGAACAACTAGACCGTCGGTTTTTATTCAATCGAGCGACGTTTTACTTGTAGACCAGCGAATAACAAGCAGTGGCAACGATACGATTTTGCCACGTGAAATGCGTGTCTTACTGAATAGCGTGCTAAGTATTTTGTTTATTACAATTCGGAAGTTTGAAAGCCGTTCGAATGAAAAATATTAAACATCGATGAGAAACGTTGTATTATTACATGCCGCGGTACGCAGTGAAATAACAAAAATGAAAGTATAAACGAATCATCAAGACGCAACGTGATATGTCACTAACGCGGAGTGCACAATTCGTGTTCCATAACTCTCTTCCGCCTATGATATAATTCATCCCCGCTTGAAATTCAGTAACGTTTCGCTCCGACACTCGCCTTAAACGCAACTCGAGGTATGCCCACGAGTTACGCCACACCAGCTGAAGTATATTTCAAAAATTCGTCAGCGATATCGAGCGGCTTGAAACGGCGAGCGGCGTGAGTACACGTGTGTATCGATCGGCACGCGTATCCAGAGGTGTAATAACCGGTAGCAGGGTTTATTAGCTTTCGGGACGGGCGTACCGTTTAATGTGTCCCATTGTGCGGCGGCGGCGGCGGCAGCGGTGCTAATTCTGAAATACCGTGCATTATGTCATCTCGTAGTGAATTTCGGCATTTGCGCCTTCCCCCGCAAGGAACGAAAACCTTCTCTCACCCTTCGCCCGGTGTCAGCGAATCGGACCCCGGCGCGTGGAAATCCAGGGGGGATATCGGAACGTTTCGTTTACGAGTCCATAAATTCGCGATATTTCATTTCGAATTGCATCGCGCCGCGGAGTAATCTTGTTCCGTCGTAAGTAGAGGAGGCCCACGAGCAGTGAACTGTGTCGGCGTTAAATTTTCGGGCAATCGAAAGTCTGTACACCGAGATATTGCTGGTCGTGAAACGAGGTTTAACAGCGGGGCAAACCGTGGGCGTTGCAAATAATGTTGGTAATTGGTAGCGTCGCTGTCTGTCGCTAAGGGTGATTGAGTTAATCAATGTTTGCTAATATAGTTCGCCGGGCGGATCCAATTTTGTTGTTTATTCCGAAGCACGAAGAAGAATGGAAAATTTACTTGTCACGAATCGTATTGAATACACGGTTCATTTTTAGTAGCGAAATTTGAGCCTCGTATACTACATTTTAAAACACTTATCTTGGTCAAATTTAAGCACTAGTCGGGTCGTTAAGATTAGCTTGTCATTCGCCGTTCGACGTTTCTGTTGGTTTGCCCCGTGTCAACGGTGTCCCGATGTTCTATTTTAAAAGTTATGAACCACCGGTTATTGGCATAGTTTCGCGCCGTTGGGAGGTAAGAAACTTTAGACAAAAGCCAATACGTCATTGCTGGGGTTGTCTTTCGCTCCCGACTATAGAGGTTCATCTTAACGCTGCATGTAGAACACAGGAAGCGTACATTAGGTGTTTGTATTTTGCGTATAATTTTAGCGATACGCAAGAATAAATATATTGCAACAAAAGTATACCTTTTAAGAACACTTTTTCCGAGCGAACACGATCATTGCGTTTCAAGTAGAAATGGCCCTTGCCCGGTCAGACATAGTTTTAATGGTACCTCCCGCACCCACGGCGCGAGCGAAGGAGTCCGTATATTGTGGACTGTATTTGATTTATTAAATTCTACTGCACATGTATTTTATTATTCTGCAACCACTAATGTTAGACTTCCATGTCAGAGGAGCTAATTTAATTTAAGTTAATTTAAGATCGAGTACTTTTTGGGTTATTTCGATAAAAAGTTGGGAATCATAAATTTCTGTGAAATTTTTACAGCAACGTGTGGCTGTTTTACAAAACTATCGTACAAGTTCTCACTATTTGTTTGGAAATTGTTTGTCCAAAGCAAATATCAATATTCGGATGTCTGTAGGTTCAACAGATAGTGACGGTGCATTAGGAAATCAATATGCGTTCTATCAAGATCGTTTAGTGTCTACAGGATTTCTCAAGGCATACAAATTAAAGAAGTTGTGTTGATCCAGTTATTAGTAAACGAGTTTTATAATACTCTATAAAAAGCTTAGCGTTTCAGGGCTCCTTCGCTCAAATCGACCAAACCATTTCTTCCAATACATAGCCACTGGCGATACCCAGTATCTCAGATACCACCGAATTTTTGTAAGAGCAAGAGATTTGTAGATATGCAATTATCCTCATCATTGAATTTCTGGATAGTTATATTTTTATTCGTAGCAACAGCGATCTCTACTACGTCAGGAAGGATTTTCCTGTGCAATCGTGTTGCAGGAATTTCCGGTCTGCTGCCTTTGGCGCACTATTATTGCTTTTACTATAGCGGTGTAGCAAGGTCTCATTAGAATTTCTCTTTGTCGTGCATTAGGTGTTACGGCACTTAGTAGCACGGCACAACAGCGGTTCCCACGTGCAAGCTTTTACACCGCTGTGCTTTACGTGCTGTAACGTATGCCACTCAGAACAATCTCTGTCGTAACGGCACTATTAAGTTTCAAAGGATGTATAATTTTAATGTAAACCGTAAGTTAATTACGCTGTTGCGTTCAGGGTGACATAATTCTGATACTAATATACAGGGTGCCTAAGGTTTTTTTTCATTAAAATAAGAAAAAAGTGTTATATGAAAGTCGACCAGAAAGGCTTTATTACAAAGCTATGACACTAAATTGTGAAACCGTCCAATTTTTCTGCTTATGGCGACGTCCGCCTGGCACCGTTATAGCACGCTGTTTGCGACACGGTGGATTTCCTGACGATTTCTATTAATTTCTACAGATGCGTTCCTAGGGTATCACTCGTAGCTATTTCAGTTGCTTGAACTTTTTCTTTCACTGATCCCTGCAAAGAAAAGTTAGGCGATTTCACCATTCACGTTATAACTTTGTTATAAATACTTGTTGCTCGACTTTTATATAACATTTTTAGCTTATTTTCGTGCATAGAATAAGCTGACAAAAGTTTGTCCGGCAGAACCTCAGACACCCTGTACAGGAAATATATTGCTATTTCGATACGAAAATGCATTAACAATTGCTTTCTAAAATAAAATATAATGGAACGATTAAAAAAACCATAATATTATTACCAAAATTTGAATCCAGTAAATAAGGACGCGTGGACCAATTAATAACAATGTCGAACATCTTATCACAATATAATCGTCAATCATACTTCTCGAACCAATTCAACAATGATTACTTCTTCCGAAATCTGCTTGGACTTTCGTAATCACCGTTCAAACTCCATTAACACATTCGTCACTCAATGAAACGTGTATCGTTGAACGTTTGATGAATATTACCGGCTAGTTTGCATTTTGGTTCATTCATGAATGGATCTGCATACATAGAATAACAGGTAAATATGTAAACGACGGGCGTCTCGTCGACCAAGGCAAGGACTGTGACAGGGAATTGACGCAGAATGAGAAAATAGGATCGTCCTATATCTACGTACGTATATCGGGAATAGAAGATCCGAGTAGTAACACCTCCAAATGTCGTCGCCGTTGTCGTCAGCGCTATTGTGACATAATTCATCGTCGTCGAACGCCGCCGCGCTAAATTATGCCAATTAGCACCAGGCGCGATGAACTTAGCACCGCGGAGTGGATTGTCTTAAATAGTCCGGTTGCGCACCTATCGCCGGCGATAACGCGATTCAGACTTGCTAATTGACTTACCTACTCTTTGCTGAAGTTTGACGTCATCCCTGGGTGTTAAGATTTTTATGCGTTTAATTCGGAACACATCTACAGTCCATACTGCCAAATGATCGCGCGCAGAACGTTTCTCTACGGACGAGTTTTTTTCTTCAAGGAAGGAAATTAGGCTCGACAGTAGAACAAAATACAGGTTGGCGTGATTAGAACACGGGTCGCAAGGTTACCAATTACACGTTCCCTAATTTATTGTTACACAAATTGGAGTTAAATGTGCGAATCATTTGAATTTTATTACTGCAACGATTATAGTTCAATTTAATACGCACGCGGCCGAAGCGACTTTACCGTAACGGGTAACATGAATCCGTTTCCCAAGCAAAGATTCGCTGCCTCTGCGCGGATATCTTGGGATAGCCATAGCGATTCCCATTCTGCAATTTCTTCATATATTTCTGTGCAAGCGATATTGTCTGTGAATGGCGCAGGGCAGTGGCCGGTTAAATACACTGAGATATTTATAGATTCCGACCCCGATCAATATTCTCCGGCAAAGAAGAGGAAGAATTCAATGGACGGGGTACCGTCTACTAAACAATTAAGTTACGGGAATAAAAACAAGTTCAAAAGCAGTTGTGCGAAGTGAAGTAAAGCAAACAACCCGAAGTAAAACAGGTAGATTGAAGGATATTTCCTCCGAGATGTTGCTAGTTATCAATTATTATCGAGGGGCATCGGTTTTATTGAAATAGCGGGAACAGTTGATTTGGAATTAAATTACGAACTACAGATAACAGAGACGAGACTTCGATCGCTTCGAGCGACTTGAAAGGGCTGGAAGGAGATCCTGGAGAGAATTTTACAATCGTAATTAAATGTTTCCCCGAGCTTGTCGATCTTTGCACGACTTTATTTCAGTCTTCCTGTTTTGTTTGCTTACATAACGTTAGCAATATACCATAAAGTTTTCGTTTGACGTGAGATTTGACGTAATAGGGATTTTCAGCAGTAAAGCGTCCTTAGTGTGTGTTTTATTAATATCACGAGCATCGGGGCTGGGCCAGGAGGATTGAAGCCGTTCCAGAGAGGTTCCTGGGGATTGGAATGGGTCCAAGAGGATTTACGGAACTCGTAACAGGTGCAAAAGGTTCCAAACAGGTCGCATACAGGGCGGTTACATAAGCACCGAACACGCTTCGTAAATAGTACTTATACTATTGTTTACGGAAGCAGCCAGCAGTTACACATTGATTGTCACTATTTCAATATTACCAATATCACTGAAGCTGTGAAAAGATAGATTGGAACATCGTCGATATACATATAGAGTACTGATGATTGACGCATTTGACAATCTTTGATGGACTCATATTAGATACATTTTAGAGCAGAAATATAATTCTCATCTTCCCAACCTGTCCGTTTGGGTTAGGTGAATTACCGCTTGTCGATATTTACAATCCATCTACTCTCTCGGTGTCTTCTCCATAATACATTTTCAGTAATACTTATTGTTAGCGGCGCCGAAATATTAATAATAAATAATTGGAATACGGAAGTAAAGTGACTATCGATAAATCTGTTGTACTGTATCAATTGATTAATTAATACATCTTTAACAAACGCAACATTTGCTAAACAATTCTCAGAACATCTGGGCCATTCAGGCATATTCACATAATTAGCCAGAACATGTCAAGGAACCTTGTTCCATGGTTTCCTCGGCCTAACAAGCAAGATCCTGCAATCATTTAATAAAGCCCCACGGTATCCATTTCCAAAGAAACTCCGTACACAGAAACGTTCCACCATTGGCAAGGAATTTATGAACAGGAATAACATCTAGTCGCGACTTCAGCGAACAAAAGACAAAAGAAGCGATAAGGATCTCGGAGAAATCTGCATTGCAGAAAGTCGTGCCAATTGCGGAAAAAGGTCCACGCGATATGCACGACAAACCATTCATCGTGGCTCACGATGTGGAATAAGAATCTGAGAAAGGAAGTGCAGTCCAACGAATGCAAATCGTACACGTGGGAAAGGAAGGTTTTAGCGAACCATTAAATGATGCACAGCTCGGGGCATGTATCTTGAACAGTTGTGGTTCGATGAATCTATTACTTGAACACGCTTGCGGTTTGAATTTGTTTTAATTGCAAATGTCGTGGTTTTATTTTGCGCGTGGCGCCTCTTGCAGTGTGGGGGTGCCTGTACTTTGGTCTTGAATAATTTGCTGTTAGTAGAACGCTTTCGGTTTGCTTGGAGCGATTGTTACTGTGAATATGATTTTGTTGTTAGAGTGAACTTTGTTTCCATATTGGGTTAGTTGGTCACTCGGTGTATAGTTTATAGGTTTGTTTAGTATATGTTAGAACAAGTTGATACACTTTAGTTCATGTTGCAGCAGTTTGGTCCTTTGCTCGTACACACTGGCCTCCCTTTGAAATATCAATTGTGGTGAGAGGTTTCATTATTGTAATAGCCGTTTTTATGTATTATGTTTCTTTTGTGAAGGGATTCTGGGGATTTCCATGCGCGTTGAGACTCTTAGGAGAATTGTTGTATTTCATCGTGTATTTCCAATATACCTATCTGATATACCTATTTATTTATGACATCAATCAAGGTGACCAGGACACATTTAATCAATATGATAATAACGCTAAAACAGTATAAATTGTTACAATATATCAAACACATTTCATTGCTCTCCCGCCCTCTGCCCCTCCTCTCAGTCATATGATTTCCTCAATATCGAATTAGAAGGCGAGGAACGTCTGTAATATTAATAAAATGTATATGAGTATTCGTGATTATGTTCCGCAGTTATTACGAAAGATGAAAACGTGTCGGTGAAACGATCGTCCATCCCTCTGCCTTTCACCCCCACGACGACGTGTGTTGAGCTCGAAATTACGTCGCATTTGTTACTAATACCGGGATCACGGGAAATCGATGAATGCACGTCACATTTAGACAGCTTTAACGACGGCAATATTCGTCGATTTTTTTATAAATGTCATTTGAGACTTCTTCCCTGACTGTCACCGACGGTATTTCGATCCAACCGAGACAGAATATTTCTTGAATGCTCACAAATAATCTGTCTAAAGAAAGCAACCTATTTCATTGATCAGTACTAATTTTACTGCACACCTTTGTGTTCTTTTCAATTTAATTTAATGATATATTTCGAGATGCCAGAAACTTTCGGGGCGGAGAACACGTGCCAGATAGATAGTAGAAATAGAAAAACATAGTATGCAGAAAAGAAATAACACACAATTAGAATTGAAAATGTACCGATAAAACCGAAACACGAGACCGAATTCCGCAGGGAACCTGAAAAGTATTTACTAATATTCTTGCTCTAAGAACATTCGGTTATTAATGAAAAAGAGAACGAAAAGCTCATTCCACAATCTACGCGTATGTACATCTGATAACGATATAATCACCCGTGAAACAGATTACAACAAAAATAGATTGAAATGGTAGTCGAGATAATGGGAGAAAATTAAGATAGAACAAGGTACCAAGGAACCAAGGACAGTGTGCATAGCCACGTGCTTGCAAGAGATAAATGGGGACAGTCGACGAAAAGGGGTGGGAACTGGAGGGTGCAAATGAATGAATGAATGACTGACTTGACCGCAGCAGAATGCACAACCAGTTCTCCTGCCATTTTCTCTTCCAGGGATTCGAGTTTGTCGACAATACTGGAACATGTTCAATGGATTGTGTATTTTAGCTCTACAAGACTGATTCTTTTGACCGAACAGAGGAACGTGACAATCGTTTACACAGGTGAGAAATGTAGAACACGGCACAATTTCCCGGTTTTCCACTTTTACAATTGATTGTCTTATCCACTAACTAGCGTCATATTATTCTGAGACAACGTGTTTCTTGATAATTATCGTTTTGATACTTTTTCAGCCGTAATCACCATTCCCCAATTACATTATTCGCTTCAATAAAAGACTGAAACTAAACAAACAATATAAAAAACTTTTGCCGTTAAATTGAGGAAGATTGTAAATCAGAAAAAAATTTTGAAGTTATGCGATACTATAAAAATGAATTTTGATTAATTTGTCGTATAAATTACAATAATTTATGCTTAATATCGTATGTCTAGTATATTTATACTTTTCTCAATGGTACATGCGATGCACTTTACGTAACAAATTAACTCCTACCCAAAGTTCAATATGACTTGATCCCGAGAAAATGTTCAGGACGGGCAAATTAAGTAATTCGGAGCTAACGTTCTCGTTTCCATCGTGCTCGAAGACACGACGGAGATAGAAGTAATCACGCCTTGTCTTGCGAGTGCACGAACAATAGGTATAACTTCATACGCAATTTACATATAATTCTACAAATTGAGTTTTTCGCAATGCTTTTGCCTCCGCCGAGCTAATTGTAAAGTAATAGAAATATTATGCAGATACGCTCAGCAGGCACGCAGCGAAATAACAGTATTCCGCGAACGTGGCGCATTTGCAAAATAATTGGTTAATGTTTTTCCCTCATTCTTTTGATCCCACGAAAATCTAACGCAACGGGAATTTTTTCTGAAGGGTGGAAATATTTATAATGGAAATATTTATAAAGAAACAGGTATATTTCGTATATAACTGAGAAAAGTTTTATATGTACAAAGTATGTTATATGATTATTCTCAATGAATTTAGAGTGCCAGGAATATTGAAAGATGTGGGACACAAGTATCCAAAAATTATTCAAATATATCACGTTCATTTCAGAAAACCTTTTGACATACCTGAATGGTCGTTTAATACATCAAGCCCGATAAAAGAATGTCCAATATCAAAGGATAGTCAACAACCATACTGAAAATGCAATAAACCGGGAAAGCCAAATTAATATAGAAATTGCAAACGCGAGACATAAATCTACGAAAAAAAAAAAAATAATTAACTAACAAGTACACAAATCTAATTTGAAACATGCCCCTGTAAGCAGCTCTTCACTGGTGGAACGCAGCCATGTTTCGCGGGACAATTGAAATTTTCGGCTCATAAAGCTAGTTTGTTCGCAGCGTTGCGTTGCTACAATTCGCTTGGCCGCGACAGTGTGTCCCCTTTTACGAGCAGATAAAAAATGTGATTTCAACCAGCATAAAAATGATTGCGTGTTGCGCGACGAGGTGGTCGACACCAGCGGGGAGAGAAAAAAGAAAAAAGTCACGGGATTGTAGCCGGGTTTATTACATCGGGACAAGCTGGATTTTCGCGCTATTGTCTCGCCACGGTTGCGTTCGCCGCGCGCTTTCGCCGGCCCATTTTTATCGTTTTCCCTAACAATGAACGAGCCACTCGTATTGCCACCTGTCCCAGACAGTTTGTTGATTTCCGCGAATATCGCGCTGTTTTAATCCCCGAGACGGTTGCAGCGCAACCGGAGCGCGAGTTAGCCCAGCATTGTGGCGGAAAGCCGCGTTAAATGATTCAATATCGCATGAATCGCTCGTCATTAAGGCTAAAATTTGTCTATCGAGAAATCGACACGCGTCGGGGAGCTAACGCGTTCGCAAATCATTATGAAAATTTTCTGCTCGAAGATATTTTCTCGAACGCTCATTAGCGGAAAAACGAGCGTTCGGCAACTGTGAAATGAAGATCCAGCAAGAAAAAATATTTATACAACGCAAAGAAAGAAGCTCTGCTTCGAAACCAGTTGATAGAATAACGTTTCATTTCCATCAGTCGATCGTCGTTGAAGAAATTCTAACGGGGCTTGCGAAAATTCGCCTGGTAATAACCATACATCGGCAGAGTTAATCCATTGGAGAAAAAAAAAGCGTGTCGTGAGTCACGAACGCGCGAGAATATATTCCGGTCGCGTAAGTTATCGGCGAACTTTTATCTCGTAAATTTGTGTTATTGGTGCCGAACAGATTTATTTCCCGCAACCTAACAACGTTCTCCGTCGGCGGTTTTCGCCGGAACGATCTTCGAGGAGGATCAAAACTTTTCGACAGAGACATAATCGACGAACGAAGTCGTTGCGCTGCGAATCCTTCACGGCATCAATGTCTACGTTTGGGTAAAATATAACCACGATACTCCTGCGAGCCGGTTTAATTAAGGGCGCCGATGGAAGTGGAGGGGTCCTTCCATCGGACAGGTTATGAGTCAGGGGAACGGTGAAATGCTTCAGCGGCCAATGGCACGATGTGTCCCGGGTAATAAGGGTAAATGAGAGATAATATAGCACACTTCGAGCACACGCATCTACCGAAGACGTGGCTCGATCTTGGAAGTTGGACGTAAATTGGAGGACGGAGGAAAGTAAGGAGAGAATGAATAGCTTGGCACGGTAATTCGAAAAGTATGAAGTCAGGAGAAACCAATGGTATTTTCAATCTAAAGGTCTCGACCCGTTCTGTGTGGTATTTCGAGCGTTCGTTAGTTGTTCAGTTCATAGTTAGTTGAACATATATTACTGTTTGGAGCCGAGTGCTTTCCCAAACCCTCCTATTGCCTTATCGTTCTCTTGAAACACGCGATTCCAAACGTATATAAACATAATGAACGCGTACTATACGTTCTAAACGCCGGTGACACACTTTTTATTCAATGAGCAATCAAATGGCAACAAAAGATCGTACATTAATTGTCATGTGGTCGTTGTAACGAGGGACTTTAATTTTCAATTTCCTGGTGATTTGAGTGGTGAACGAAATTCGTTAAACTCCGCAGAGACATTTCATTTAGATCAATTTGCGAAGGAGAAATGTTCATTCAAATTTCCTCCCAGTTTTCTAATGGAAACTGATCTTCGAAAAAATGCATTTAAGGGATACCAACGTAGCGACTTCGCCCTTTGAAATGAACTCAGGTAGACTGCTGTGCGATTTTTTTTCACGACGTTACGGTGATTCAAGGATTGACCATTTCTCGAGCAAAATGGAGTGGTCCTTCAATTTTCTTTTCGAGTGTGCATTTATATTAAATATATGAAATTTGAAGAAGAAAACAGTGTGAGAAAACACACTTTATGCAATTATCTACTGACTTGTAGACAGTATTTGTCGGAGTAAGATGTTTACAGATCAAGTCCGTCAGTTTCACTTCCTTTTTCAGAGAATAACACAATTCTATTCATGTCACATTGCAATAATCGCCTCTCGAATATCCAAATTTAATACCTACGCAATGTTCATCGCCATTCAAATCACCACCAGATCAATATCATCTTCTTAAGTAACAAAGCAAGCAGCAAACCATGCCAGAGATCCCTTAATAAACCTCTGACATCTCCCCCTCCCCCCTTCTCACTCTGTCTCTCTTATCGACATTCAGGTTTCACTTGGGTTTACACCCTCTTTGCTTGTGGCTGGTCGTCGTATTCACCGAGACTTCGCGTTCTGATTCTGCAGGGGCGACCAAGAGATATGGAGATCAAGCAACTGATCTAGGAAAACGATGTTGGGTATCCAAGCTTTTGTTCTCTCATTAGTTCATTGAGGCGTCGCATGATGGATGATTATTAAATGTCCAGACGTAAACAGTTCTCTCCATTTCCGCGGACAGAAGCGTCCGACAAGATCGAATGCTCGTCCGCGAAACTTACTCTGCTGGTCGAGATTCATTTCCTTCGAGACGTGTCCTCTCATTTCGGTTCGCTTTCAGGCACAGCATTATCAAAAGTTACATCTATTTCTTCTTCAAAGATTTTGTATCGTAATACATAATGCATGTACCTTAAAAACGGGGTACATGGAAATTTGTACCGTACCTTACTTCAGCTTCTTTTAAGTACGGCGATTTTGATTAAAACTCGAATGAAACTTATTTTTAACAATTATTTGTTGTCACCCCAACCAAACGATTTCCATAGCGAAACGATCGCCTCATTGCCCTTTCGATTTCTGCCTTTCAACTTACGTCCACTGTTAACTTGCTCCATCCTTGACGATCAACCGAGAATCAGACTGCTCGGAGCACCGTTGACCTGATTTCGTTAACCCCACCGTTACTTCCGTTCCGACGTCTCCATTGTTGCGACAAGCACATCGTTCACCGTCGACGAAAGCTCTCGTCAGTTTGTAGCGGGCGTTTTCCACGGGTTTCGAAAAGAAGGAAACACTAACCGCGAATTGAACTGCAAAGGGTTCGGCTTTGTATACGTTTCATGTCGGTTAAAGTGCAGGTGCTTGAGATTTCCGTGTATAATTACAAAAGCAGGAACTTGTATTTATTGGGATCTTGTCTGCCGGTTGCCTATTGAAACAAATTACTGGTTTGCCCCGTGTAGCTTTCCTTTATGCAGATATTCCTGCGAAGTAAATCTCCGGTGTTTCATATTAACGTCACAAGTCGAAACGAGGATATAAGAAAATGGCGAACAGGATAATTGAACAACAAAGTCGTTACCTTTCTCTTATCTTAAAATCTGGGCAGCATTTCCTCGAATCATTAAAAACAATAGAAATATTTCAACCCCTTTGTACGTTTAGACCTATTAAAAGTTGCACTCAAGTCATTTGATATCCCGTTTGAACGGATAAATGGTAACAGGTTGCTCGGCAGTAGGAGAGAAACAGTAATTGAGAACGGTTTGCGCGATCTAAATAATTCAAACGGCCTGATTAGCAGCAAAGGAAAAGCAGAAAGAGGTCTTCTTAATTCTAAAGTGTTGGCGCTTCCTCTAGAAGAGAAATTCAGGATTCCTGAAGCTGCAGAACCCAGATGCTGCCGAAATCATCGACGTAAATGCTTCAGGTCACCTTACTCCCTTATTAATTTATGATCTACGTCCCTCAAACAGATCATATTTGCCTGCTGCTTTTTGCTTATTACGAGGTCTCAACAGTACGCAAAGTATAAAAAGTTCTATTTCTCCCCCTTTACATTTTCTTCGAATATTACTTCTGTAGAGTATACACCTGACACATTGAACTGAAAGAGGAAGCGAAGCTTAAGTGATTTCATCGGAACAATACCAGATTCATAGAACACAATGAAGGTAATTCTGAATAGGAAAGGGACAACATCAAATCCGGAAGGGACTCCGCGAAGAAGATCTTACAGATCCATCATTTAACGAGAAACCTTTAATCTTATGCGATATTACGCGAAACGAAGGATGATAGTGAATGTTCAGTTCGCAGTTCAGAAAAGTTCTTGAGCTGGTAAAATTTGGCAGACAGGGCTCTACACAGTACTTAATGGGGATAACCCTCGACCCTTTGGGCTCGATTGAAACGATCTCAGAGTTACTACTGGATATACGAGGGACGATCCCGGTGTCGTAAAACCTGATAGGAACAATATCAGTGATTCGTGAAACTTGGGAAATCCAGGGTGACCAGGATTCTTGGGTACCATAAAATTTTCAAACTTTCCCAGCTTTCGATAGCTTTATAAGAATTTCGAGTGCCTACGGATCTTAAGAAACCTGATTCTCCAGAACCCCTGTAACTTTCTTCAAAAATCTTGGTTTCAAAAGAGCTTTCCGGAAGTACCAATGAAAAATCTATTTTACTGTGAGACTGGTTTCAAGTGTGCGATTTTGAGCATTATTTTATATTTCGTTCGACGGATATGGAATTCGCATCTATCACTTGTCTGTCACATTCTTGAAACCAAGCACTGTCTGTGAAGCATCCCTGTATTAACGAAGCTGCAAGATTGTCGTTCTACCGAAAGTCATCTGTAACAAGTTTCACGAGTCCCGAGCGATCTCAATCGAGTTGCACGAGTCCATGGTGATCTCTATCGAATTTCGCGGAACCAAAGTTTTCTCTATCGAATTCCACGAGTTCAGAGTCATCTCTATCGAGGTGTTTGATCCTTCCTGTTCTGTCCTATATCCTCGTACAATTTCCAAGACGCCTCGGAGCTTGAAGGTTGCTTTTATCGACTTCCATGAATTCCCTTTCGTGCATGGAAGTTTGTAATTATAACGGTCACTAAAGGAATTCCTTGCTTGATAGTAAATACACTGCCGCCGCATCGAAACCATTCAGACATAGTTGCACCATTGCAATATCCTAAAAGGGATCTATAAATACGTAAACAATTTTCTATAACAATCAAGAACGATGCAAACTAACATTTGAACGAGACTTACGTAGACTCTTAACTTGACATGCCTTTGTACAACACGTGTATAGCAATAATATCGAGAAGACAACGTATTGCCCTATAAATCCTCAAATCTAGATACGTGCTTTCTTCGAGGACGACGTGGTCGCCGTTCCAAGCTTATGGCCGTCTATGTGGATAACGTCGGCAATTAATTAGCGCGCACCTATAGCCGATAATTGCATTTTCAGGCCATTTTACTAAAACGCTCGGCCCTGGCGCCTGTCTCGTCGGTAGGAGTGCTAACGTCCTCCTCTGCGAAGCCAAGGGCCGCCGAAAGGGGGAGGGTGGGCCGGCTAACTACATTAACCTTTCTGCCACCCCATTGAGAGAAGCAGACATAGCAACGAGGCGGCCGAGAGAGCGCCGAGAGAGAATCCGGTACCACTCAGGCGGCGGCCGCACCTCTTCTGCCACCGGTTAATTACGTTCAATGACTTTGAACACCGGCACTAAGCGAATCTCAAATCCGATTTTCGTGCCCGGCACTTGATGCGCCGGCCGCGTCGTTGTCTCCTTATCGGGCCGTGTTTTTAAGTTGAGCTTCCGTCGCGTCAGTGTCTAGGATAATGAAGCTGAACGTTTCGTTCGCGCGGCGTTTCTATCGAACGAAGAGCAGCGATCGTCGATGGTGTCGCGTTAATGGTATCAATTGATATTTCGATCCGAACAGGGACGAACTAATTGCGATCGGTTCAAGCGTTCTTCGTTGCACGCGGAGCTTCATTTATCATTGTTAACAAGGTTGTAATGATGTATCTGGGTTTTTATTCGATTCGTTTTAGAGCGCAGTTACAATGATATTTTCGGCGATATAGTATTTACGGGTCACGTATTCTCGTTAAATCTCGCCGGGCTTATAATTGCCAATTTTTCTCGCCGTCGAATATTCAGATCGTGTTTCAATTTCCATTACGAGAATTATACATCTCGTGCGATCTGATTAATTTTGACAGGTCCCTCGTCGGTGCATTAAAAAGTGTCCAAAATAGCCGACTGACTTAAGCGGCTCAAAATATCGCGACCTATATCCATCCATCATCACCATCCAATTAATACAACAGCTTGAAGTACGAATTCCGTGACCCGAAACGTTAAAAATATCCGCAAGTAATGAAACGAACGGCTACCTCTCGGAGCAATACGTGCCTTGAGGTCGCGCGAATATCCTTTCGACGAAACTATCTTGGATAATACCCAGAACTAACGGGCCCATACATCGAGAAACCGATGAGGCACGGCTAGGATAGATTCAACTGAACCCGGCACAGCGAGCCCTGCCGCCGACAGGCTTACGATAATACACGATTCGTGTAAATAAAAGTTTGAATTAAAACTTGGGCGTTAAGTTCGCGTCTGGGTGTAAAGCACGCGAGGCCATTCGAGCAACGCGTCCTTCCCACCGCTGCTCGTTCCAAGGCTTTGGTTTGCGGTTCCATACTCCGCAAGCGGAGCAACCGCCGGCTGGATTATCGTGAGTAATGTACCAGACACACGGACGCTTTATGAAAATTCGAGATTGTCCTTCCGACGTCGGTTTTGCACCGCCACCAGCCCCAAACCCTCTGGATGCTTGTTCCAGGAGGAGCCGCGAGTCGCTGGTTTCTTGTTACGAAACGACCAAAAACCGACGAAATTGTTACGCGGATAACGCAGGGCCGTTAATTGTTTGAATAATAACGTCAGGGACTCGATGAAGTTGGTGCAATTGATTTTCAGCGTAAGAATCGTAATCGTACCGATACGCGTGACGAATTGTATCGTACACTTCTGTTCGGTGGCACGTGAATTGTATTTATTCGAGTGGCCCTGCCGTTCGGTGGATTTACGTAGGCGTCTTGAGTTTGTGTTATTCCTTTAGTTAATGTTAACAGCCGTGTGTACTTTGGAATCTTGGAATGCATATATTAGGAGAAGATAGATATCTCAGCGATCCACGTTTCCCTCATTATAATCCATCGGTGATTCGTTATTCGCGCAAACTATAAGTATATACGTATACTCGCGAAAGAAAGCGTACATTAAAATTTAACACGGGGATAAAGATATCGAAAAAGCGAGATTTTCATTTTCGCTCGTGAAATATTTCCCAGCCTGCGGCACGAACGCACTAATGTGTACGAAGTATCGGGGAAATGTACAACGATTGAATAATGTAACAGCAATAATGGAATTGACTATAACTTTGCTACGACGCGGAGAGTTTTGGTTAGGCGGGTACGAGAATCGATTCACGGTCGAACTAATAATCTCCTATCAATAAAGTTGTCGAACTCTTCATACTTCTCTGCGGATAAAGAATTCATTCTTCTAAATAATAGAAACGCGAACCGGCACCGGCGGATTACCGCGTTCATCTTCCCCCCGAAACAATTTCTGTCGCCCGAACCATCGACGGCTGGCAGATCTTGTTTTATTCTGTGATACAAAATTAACGCACCCGTCAAGCGTACGTAATGTTAATCCAATTACATCAAACCGAATACTCCTGTAACGTAATCAGATTTATCCACTTTCGTTGCGTTTATCGATACTAATAGGATTCATTTGGCTGCTCGTATCATGATTCCATGGACCCTGGTACCAGTAGATAACTAGTTATGATATACTTGTGTGTCATCACACCGTACCAAATGTTATAATATAATTAATTCGATTAAACTGCTGTAAACAATATCCGCACACTTCCAACAATACATGGAAAACAATTACGAAATTCATCGTTATTATTTGTATCAATATAATGCGTCGCGAAACTTCTGAAAATATAACGCGAATTGACGACGTTTATTCCTCAAAACGAGCCCGCTTTGACGGCCGCGGAATTCTTTTTCGCGTAATTTCAACCGTGCAACAGTTAACAGTCTCTCCGTTTACTAATCCCTGAATTTCGTTGCCGAGGGACCCATTACATTTTTCGCGTTTAAAGCAACACCGGCATTCCTACGTAACCAGCGACCGAAACGAGAAACCCCAGTAATTTCAGAACCGGTCGAGCACGAATTTCGGAACGTTACCTGCCCATTCGCCTTTCTTTTACATACTCGCGGCCATTGTCAATGCCAAGGGATTCTGCCCGTTCCCATTGAACCTCTCGCAACGTCGGTGCAACCGTAATAAATAACGAGTGGCGTCAATCCTCATGATTCATGCGGTGGTATTATGCGTTCCGACCAAACGACCGCAGCGCAGAAGCTGCGCGTTAAAACGCGCGTGGCTGTCGCGCGTCTGCACGCGATTAATTCGTCGAAACTTATTTTCACGTCAGCACGGGAAGACCGAGCAATATTTCGGCCGCTGCGAACGTCGGATTTTACCGGGTCCGCGGTTTTACGTCGAGACCACGCTCGCCTCGGATATTCCGTCTATCGCGCTCGCGCGCACCGTTTGCGGCCCCGAATTATTAACCGCAATCGTGATTGCCGCTTGTTTCGGATAGGTTTAGACTACCGATGTATCGCGGTTACAATGAAATTGCCATGGCTGAAAGCCGGCCGAACGCCGCGGCGAGAGGAAAAAAAATTCGATATTCAATCGAACGCACCGCGTGGAACGCTTCCTAAATAATATCGATAAATCGATTCGAAACATTTATGCCGGCAAGCATAATTGTACCGGCAATTGGTGTGCCGGTTAAAGAATTAATTGGAAATGTATTTGCTAGACACGCGTTCGACGAGTGCGAATCAAATGTTTCTTTTCGTCGAGTTCACTGTTGCGTCAATTTTCCCGGTCTTCAATCAAGTTTGTTTAAAACGCGGAATTAATTTCCTGTTGCTCGAAGTGCTTTTGACGAGCAGAGATAATGCGCAAAAGAATCGTCGTTCCTTTTCCGCGAAATTTCTCAGGAACCTTCTTCTTAATCCGGGGTGAGCTTAATTTTTAACAAAAAGAAAAAGAATTTTGAATATATCAGGTCGCTCGTACAGCCGAAGCGTTATTTAATTAAGCGCAACAGAGGGCGCAAAGAAGCATTGAATTAGCCGCAACCGCACTAGAGTTTCTAATCTGGCTGTCTGAATTTAATTACAATTAATAAGCGCGAAGCTCGACGTCGCAGGTGAGATTCAAGGTGGGATCTTGGGAAGCTGCGTACTGTCCCGGCTTACTTTACGCTCCGTCGGGATTTCAGGGGTGTATCTAGGCCAGAAACGTTCTCTCCGCTTTCCACTCTTCCGTTTCCTGATTAGCGCCGCGATTGGCCGGAGAATTTTTCCGCGGTCCGGAACGTGCAGATCCTGACGACCTTTACACCGTGTAATGACACGACCGCCTACGTAGCCGCGAGAAGGAAGGAAAATTACGCAAGACTCGGTTAAACTTTATCCGGTAACTAAAAATTACCGTGTATTACGCGGGGTTATTAAAGGAAGCTGGTGCTCCGTGGCGGATGAAGCACATAAATTTCCGTCGTCGAGTTCCGGAAATCTTTTCCAGCGGGATGATACTCGTAGGGAATGGCTCGTGGAGTAGCCCCGATTTATTATTTTAATACGTTCTCCTTTACTGGTGCAGCATACTTCCGCCGATATTTCTTCATGCTGGCAGAGATATTGAACCCGTAAATATGGCGAAATTCCATCAGATTTGGTCGCGCATTGTGTTTAATTCCGTTGAAAATGTGGCTGAATAATCTCTACTATAATTATTCTCTTCGTTTCCATGTTTGTTTTAATTCGTAACGAAAACAAGTGCGCGTATTGTCCTATTAGATATGGTCTGACGCGTGCGCCAGGAATGATTACAAGGAAATTACCTGTAAGTAATTTGTCAGGTGCCTGAATAGGTCCACCCGTGACAAGTGTAACGCAATTAAATTCAATGCGATAAAAATCAGTAACGAGAATAACAGTGCATTGTGACCGTTTCCTGTCGAAATTCCGTGGATGAAAAATACATCGATCCATGTACGATGACTGTTGTCAAGATCATTTTTAATACAGTTTTGTTATCAGTGGGTTATCAGGCGTTACCAGTTACGCATTGATGCAAAACTTTTACGAAACTCTTCTTCCTCAAATCTATTACGTGCGAATATGTATATTATAATGCTCGAAAAAAATACTCTTACACTCGATGCACCAAATGAAGAAAAATTCACGCATCACGATGCCTGGTAAATTACCAAATAATGTAACTGAATTTTGTGCCCTATATGTATATTTGACACATATATTAAGACAATTACTCCTGAAACCATATATGTACATGGACGTCAAGCACATCTACAATAGTCTAATCGATCTGTTTCATATCCATGCGTATTGTCTCAGGAATAATTCTCGTACGAGCAAAATGATAAAGTTGCAAGTGAAACTAACGCACCGTACCAATCCTTTTTTGTTCCACTGCATACAATATACCGCTGCGTATTCGCCGCGTCTCACTATCCGTCGTCTTCCCAAAGCAGATAATTGGAACACTAGAGCACAGAAAAATGATCATTTTCGCCCTCCAAACATCCGTTGCCCCTTATTTACAGCCAACCCGCCGAACGATTATACAATCCGAATGCTGCACATTGAAATACAAGTTACGCTGGCATCCGGTCATCCGCTCATCCGCTCGCATCGATATCAAGGCTCAAGCGCGTAACATCGCGCCCGTCGATTTGCCGGCTCCCGTTTATCCAAACACGCCGTGCTACCGTTGCACGAATCGTAATCACGAGGCGGACGAGTGACGCATTATCCGCCGCCGCCGCCGCGAGGAGAGATTGTGTTTGCGACTGCGATTATGTTACCATCGGGGATGGAATCGAAATCTATTACTCGATCGACGGGATAGGCGTGTGCACGCGCGGCCGGCCCGACTCGTTCCCCTATTGTACGTCAATAAAGCGGAAATGAAGACCTGGCGAACTTATGCCGCTGGATTGCCTTCGAAACGATCCGCCGGAATCCGCTCGGGGATCGGGGCCGTGGCGCGCCGCGCCGCGCGTATTTCAATTATTCCGAATTACGCGTGTTGCACAGGGGAACGTGAACTTTTATTGGCCCTTGAGGCGGGTAACGGGCGAGCCGTTGCATTCAGCGCCGTCCGACCAGCGGACTCGAGTCTCCATTTCGACTCCCGTCCGCGCGGCGTCCCTTTCTCCGCCGGAAATAAGACGGGATTGCGATCCACGGAAATCCCATATAGCTGCGTGACTGACAATAAGAGTATGAAACCCTTCGACGCGAGGAATCGATAATATATGGGCAGCCCTGTGATCTTCGTTATCGTCCGATCGGTCGACCCAGCTGACGCCTCGCCGGCTTGAGTTGCACCTTTCAATCAGCGAGATCGGCGCGTCGGGAGCTACTGTTACGATACGGGGAATTTTAATTGAACGGGAAAAATCGTTTCTTACAGAATACACGCAAAATGTGAAACGTGGAAACGATGCAGGCATTGAAGTAAAGTTCCGCTATGGCTTAGCCGAATTTTGCTGCTGTAAGATTACTTTGCATAAAACCGAACGAAGGAACGTGTAAAGCTTCTATTATAATTATTACTTATTTATTATCTCCAAAAGCTATACAAATCAATACTGGAGCGTAGAAAGATATAGAAGCGTGTAAAAGATGTGTCAGGTCATCTTTACACGGTCTCGACAATAATTACTCCGTTTGTACTCTGTTGTTTGTCAATGCGACTTCTACGTTCGACGATCGATGCAAGAATGCAACATGTTTGCTCGAAGGTCTGTGCAAGACTAGCGCATGGCCCAGAAGGTCCTTGCGTTGTCACAGTCTAAATTTCGTAGGGCCTGATCTAATTTATGGGGGGTCTGGCGTCACGTTGTCCGGACCCGACGTCGTCGTGCTCGCCTTAGGGTGCCTATCCGCGAGCGGCTACGCCTCGTTCGTGGAGCGGTGTCAGATTTTCTAACACTGCCATAAATCTTTATGTACTAAAAATACAATTGAATATCCTCGAAATTTATATAATAATAATTTCGTTCAAAAGATACCGCACTTCCTTGACGAAAATAGATTGGTACGAAACACAAACCAACTCTGCAGCGTATTTCGAATTGGTTAATCCAAGATTACCCCATGGAAACGGTGCTTCGAGAAAATTATTGTGCGATCTTTAAAGATGAGGAGTACTTAGCGGAACACTGGAAAGTTCTGCTAGAAACCTCGCAGGACGACAGACGAGCGCCAAAATTCCGGCATTGAAACCGGGGAAAAAGGGAGGAGGTGCCTTGCGGTGGTCGAAAAAAAACTTTAGGAAAGAAGTGCCAGCCTCGTCCCGTGTTAAATCCTTTGAACTTCATTGCGCTGCTGGAGCAGGCGTTTTCCACAGTTTCCTTGTCATTTTCCCGCTGGAACTTTTCAGCGAAGGGGGCGTTCCTGGCTCGCGGACCGCATCGTGCCTTAACGAATTATTCTTTCAGCGTATAAGATGAGAATTAACGATTCGTTGAGGAAGGAGCGAGCGGAGAGCGGCCAGAGAAGGATGCATCGGCTAATTAAAAACGAGTTCCTCCTTTTTATCGTCCAACGGATTTAGCTGACGGTAATTTTAACGAGGACACGGCGCAATTAGTGCAACGCCGGTAATAGTTGTTCAAACGGGAACGAAGAAAATGAGATGTTTGGAAGAAAAACTTTTTCGGAATAATGGAGGAACTCGTTTGACTTACTTCCGGTTTGAAAGCTCTCTGCGAGGTACAAGGACCGGCACCGTATCCCTTAGCTCTCGTTCGTTCCCTTTTAATCGTTTCAATTTCTCGTGGATAGACGACAACTTGAATTTTTTGTTAAACTCGCTCCTCACAGTTTTTATCTTTCTTTACCCGATTGCAGACAATTCTTTGCGGGTTTCGGTACGCATGTCGCGTGTATGCACGGTTCACAGGTTAGAAGACGTTCTCCTGGTTCCCTTCGCGATGCCCTGATTCCAATAGAACCGTTGTGCTATAAAGGCCGCAACTTTTTAATCCTATCGCCGGATTAAAGGGGATAAACAGAGATCGCGGTATTTAAGTTTAAATCGATGCAGTAAAGTAATATTCTACACATATTTATGTCGAAAATGCGGTATACATGCGCACAGCTGTCGCAATAATTGTTTCAGACAATAATTAATAAATATTCATTCTATATTTCTCAGAATGGAAAATTTCATATGCATATTTATATGCATATGAAATATTTTATGCATATTTAAGAACTGAAGAAAATGATAGAATTTCGTACAACTGAGGATCACGGTTCAAAAATTCCGCTTGAAACGTCGCCATGAGAAATATATCCCATCAAATATGTGAAAATAAACGCTAGAAGAAGTTAATCAAGTTTAATCACTTGTAACAAAAATCCACTTCGGCCGGGTGGTCGGAATCACGTCAGCCATGATAGCGTGCAATCGGTATCGTCGGTCACGGCACAGCTAAATGACGCATCGAACTGTTAAAACGCGGCAGACAGCGGTGGAAATTTCAGGGGAACCGTATCGTTGTCCGGCCTATCTATCACGGCGGCCGTTTATGGGAAAAACACGGGGCAAAAATACCGATGGGTACTCTGTCAAATTAAGCCGCCGTAGCTTGGGCGCAAATTGATAGATGCTCGCTGATAGTTGCCCCTGCATTCATAAACAAGACATTATCGCGTGAATATCGTGATGGCGCGTTCCATCTATACGCCATATAACACGGGTCGAAAAGAAATTCCCTGAAGAGGATGGAGCAATGAAGTTAGGTAATGCGAAAATAACAAGTCGGGGGATGAATCATGCTCGATCTGACTGCCGCGGGGCACGTGAGGGTGGGCCATTCAGAGACGAGTCCCGGAGCCGATCACGAGGGAATGGACGATGGATATTTTATAAAAGCAGCCTTCGACTGCCTCGCCGCGGCGTGATCGACCTTATTCTGCGTAGCTATAAAACGCGATCGCTTTCTCTCTTCGGGGGGCGGATAACGGGGGAAAGATTCGTGTATCACTTTGGGACCATTGTCGTGGCATTCGAACAATTTAATGAATTCTGTGGGGTTGGTTTGGGAAACAGTAATGGCACGTCTGTTATCTCTTTGTGCCTGTTAAACGTGCCATCGTGGAATAAATTAATTGGACGACCGGTGAGAATGTGTGGCATCTTATTCCACGATTTTCTGTACGAATTATTTATAATTGCTTAAAGGAAGTAATGTAATAATAAATTAACGCGCATAACTGTAGCTCGAGTACGCGTTCTTCGCGACACTGATTGCCACATTTACGCCAATTACATCCTTCCCTCTATCTGCGGAATG
The DNA here is from genome assembly GCA_948146005.1 of Nomada fucata. Taxonomy (NCBI): domain Eukaryota; kingdom Metazoa; phylum Arthropoda; class Insecta; order Hymenoptera; family Apidae; genus Nomada; species Nomada fucata. The sequence continues at coordinate 17,128,157 of OX411275.1, forward strand.
TTCCTCGGATCGATTGATCGTCGTAAACGTCGATCATAAAGATGTATTCGTCGCAGTGCCATAATTTCGAGTGTCGTACCGATTCGCATAACTGTGCGATCGACATGTCGAAGGCGCACAGGCCTCCTGTACCGCAGTTAGGAAACGACTGGCTGACCATTATTCCGTTCGCGTTTATCGCATCGTTAAAAAATTATAGGACGCAAACTATAATCAAGTCAAATAAAGTGCGACCGATGTATGGATTATGTATGTATGAAGCCTGAGCCTGCTATACGACGCATGGAAATGAGAAAAAGGGCGGAATCGTACGTTGGAAGGTGAAGAACGTGTATCTGGACAAGATGGCATAATTTTTTAAACATTTACAAGGTTCGCTACAAGTTTTTTTTAACAGAACCACGTCGATAAGTAAACCGGGCGCGACGCGATGCATCGCGAAAAACGAACATGTAAAATAAAAGGACCTTTCTCGCGCGGAATATTGGCCGTCGCGTGCTCTCGTCGGACTGATACATGTCCACTTGTTGTCATAAATTAATGCGAAATTATTTTTCCGCCGGAAAGGAATAATGGGAATGACACGGCGCGGCGTGGTGAACGAGGGCCGACGCACCCGCGTTTCTGTTGGCTTCCACTGTCCACCCGTTGGTTTTTGTGCCGTTGGCATTATCTTTTCGCGCTTCCGGATAGTCTTTCGCATAGGGATATGATTTAGTGAAATAACCCATTGTATTTTTGACGTGCTGGAAGCTTTAAAATAAAATCGAGCAGTTTGCAACGGGATTTTGTTATTTATTTACTTGTGCCGGTTTTCAACCATCGGTATACAGGGTGAGTTACTATGCCGTGACAATTGAAACATTTTTATATTAAAAGAAAATAATAATTAACGTACTGTAAATGTGTGACATTTGCGATATTCCATTTGCGTACGCAAGCGGTTATTAAAAAAGTAAGCTAATGCTTCGATTGAAATAACCGAGTACTTTTGGTTCGCGTTTATTTGTCTTTAATAACGACTGGGGTAGCAAAATTTTATTTTGGTTCCTTCCACGTTTTCGTAAGTTTAACGCAGAATCAACCTGAATTATTCACTTATTTCCGCTAGGCTCCCTCGCTGATAAGAGAACGATCATTCACCTACTAACCTAGTATACGTCACGAAAAATGTTCGAAAATCATCAACAGGCGTTCGACGAGCGGTAAACATTCGCCTCGTTGATCAGCCTCTACACGATCGGTTTCATGTAATATTAAAATTCAATTTACTGAGATAACGTTCAATCATAATCCCGAATATAAAAACTGGCACAGACTGATTTGCTTCGCAACGATCGAACGGCGCATCGAAATTCCAGCATAAATATTTAAACCTTATTTACTGTTTGAGTCAGTTTAATCCGAATCGGAAATTGAATATTCTGCCGTTTCTTGTCAAGATATTTAATGCATGTGGAATTCTCTCAGCTCTCTTGATAACATACCAGGGGAATGCTTCCAACATCAAAATACGTATCACGATATTTACCCGTTCTAAATTATTGTTCGACAAATTGATACCTTTTAATGAAACACTTATTTAATTCGTCTCTACGAATATTTAAACAGTCTCCCTGTTAATAATAATTCCTTGAATCGTTTGGGATCCACGGAATAAAAGCAAGGCGCCACAGATGTATCGTAAAAATGACTCTGGTCGTAATACAACATTGTATGCACATAATCGTGACGCAGAACAATTTGGAATAGTTGTTGGAATTTTATTAGAAGCGTTTGCAATGAAATCGAATAAATTCTGAACCTTTGTCAACTGGACGCGAGCGGTTTCGCCGCGGCACTGAATTAAACGGTATACAAGGGTTAACCGGTCGAAATTAGATGGCAATTTTGACAGGAAGGTTCTTCGTCTCGATCAAATATGTACACGGGTCGGGAAGCCTTCCATGAATGATAAACGAAGGCCCTCTATCACAGCCACGAGACGTTCCCCCTAAATCCCAACGCCGAAGAAGCTAATTCGGTTGGTATGCTGCTCGATTGTCCGTGATAATCAGCCGGTGCCCTCCTCGACAATGCCAAAATTTGTCCCCGTTTCGTGACTGAGAAACGAGCCCCATAAGAACAATTTCGAAGTCGAGCCACCGTTCCAATGGAATCGCGAAGAAAAAGGGGGATGGCCAGGGGTGGTCTTGCGAGAGGGAAACTTAGGGAGGGAACAGCTTCTTACCAGCGCGTAACAAAGGACAAGCGCGCCGTTCAAGCAGCGAGCGTACACTTTAATATTTTTAAAGTACGTCCGATCCTCCACGAGGGGTCTTCCGCTAACGAAGCAGAATCGAAGCGACGAGCTGGAAAATGGAAGGGGTTGGAAAGAAAGTGGCCGGTCTCGCGCAAGGTACGCCGATAAGAAGAAGGTCCTTTGGGGTAGTTCGCGGGGCGTTACTGGAAGGAGACGTTGCCACGGAAGGGCAGGGGTGGCACGGACGAAAAGGAATCGGTAGCTGTTATCGAGCACACAAAGAGGAACGCAAAAGGGGAGATTCGCGTAGTCGGTCGCAAATTAATCGCGTCGATACGTCATCTGACAGTCTTCTTTCGCGTATACGTCGTTGACCAGAACCAGATTTCCTACGCCTGTGTTTTCACATGTACTCTTTATTACGTTATCCCCTTATGGGCGTGCTGCTCTTGGAGAGAAGCCTTGGTCGTCCGAGACGCTTCGTGGGTATCGGGGGTGCACTCGTGCCAATCTTTTCCCCATCGCGATCCGTCGACACAGTTTTCCGGTAGAGGGTAGCGAAACTTCGTAGCAAGGTGCTGGACGAATTTCTTTGTTTCTATTCGTCTGATTATCCTCTAATTTTCTGGCGATGATGAATGAATTCCGAATTAGCGACGCGACGGCCACAACCGTCCTGTTCATTGGCAACTTCCGGCAACTGCTTGGAACTTCTAATAACGTAATTGTCCGTTTTTATAAGCGAGTTGTCGGGACAACGTTGCGCCTTGTTGCTCGCTGGACTTGCCTCGAATAAAATTCGCCTCGCTCGAGAACGTGGATAGTCGAAATTGGAGAAAATTCTAGAAAGACACTATGGACTACGCCCGTGGAGGACAAAGGTTTATGTAAAAATGTGTCGAGAAAACTCAATACTATTAGTATGGACGGGTGCAAAAATGAAAAAGTTATAAACAATCAGTTCCCTGTTTTATGCCTATCAATGTCCTACGTCATACACGCATAACTGAAGACTGTACTCGTATAGGTTGCGTGAAACCGCCCTGCGATTTCCGCGTATGATATACGGCTCGCTATTATCTGTGCTCAGCTTTGGTATTTCTGGAATACCAAGACGAGTGTCTGGAATTCGTCCTCGCCCGACCATCCAACGAGCAACGTCTATCATCGTTTGCCGCATCCACCTCTCTCTTTGTTTTACTCTAGCCTACGTATCCTTATCGTATAACATAAACGCTCAATTTCGGGCACAGCTGGATTAGCCCGGTCGCCCATAGAAGAATAGCCAATAATACTTTTTCATTAAGCCACGAGTCAGGATTACCGCGTCTGCCGAGACCGTGCGCCGAAGCAATCAAATTATATTCCCAGTGCAATCAGTTTCTGGTGGGGGGGAAGCAAAAAAAAGGACACAGAACTGACAATCGATGAAAATATAAAAAGAGGAAAGAAAGTGGAAAGTGCGAAAACGAAGGGACAACGCAGCGGCGGGTGTGGATCTTTCGAATAGTACAAGCCATCGAGGTTCGTAACCCGGGAATTTTTTTCAGAGAATTTAATAAACGGCGAAATAAGAGGAAGACAAGAGCCCCCTCTAAGTTTTAAATTTAATTGTTGCTTGGTGCTCGAAATGCATTCCGCGGCCGTCGGTTGATTCTCGAACGACGAACGATTCAATTACGGAGGACTGTTGTAATATTTTTCCATTTAGTGATCAGGCTTGCCGGGGATTAACAATTACGCGGCTATTTGTGTATTCCAATGTCGCTGCTCGTTTCCCCGACGAAGTGAAACTCTTGAAGAGCAGAAAACTCGTTTACGACATCTCCGCCGATCGACTATCGACGTTGTCCGGTATTAAATTCATTTATTGTTCGTTAATAAAATATGCTACGTCGGCTCTCTTTGCTTGACGATATCTCTTGTTGCTTGTACGTCTAACGAACAGAGGCATTGCGAGCTTAATTAGTTTTCTTCCGGCGTTCCTCTACGGCTCTTTCGAAAAAGTGTAACGTCGCGACGGCGCAGTCATTTAGCTGCACTACTTACAGTAGAGACATTTTATCCTGGCAACATTCGCCGTTTCGTCCAAAATTTAGAACGGCTTCCTTAATTGAATGTACACTTGTTATCTATAATTTTCTGACAATTCACTGGTGAATTCGACACACGTAAAGAATAATACGATTAAGCAGTGATAAAGCATACTACACTTGATAAGAGCAGAGATATGTAACTAAATATGTCATTGAACAAAATACGTATTGTTTATTACTTACAAAATGATAACCGGACTAAACTTTTGTTTATTTCATGAGCAATGAACAAATCGAACTTAAATAACCAACATTTTAGGCCCCCTTTCGCTCTCTAATTTTCGCTACAATTAAAGCACCACGTTTAGATAATCCATTTTACAATTTCCAATTTTGCAGCCGTGGATAGCAAAGCATCGAGTGACGCGTTTAAACAACTTCGCATCAACCGGCTGGATAGAGCACAGAGTGGCCGTAATTGGTCCGATGATAGTGTGGAAATTAACGATTGCGAATTTCCAGAGTGTTTTCAATAGTCGGAAAGTCTATTTCGTGTTCGTAGCAGCTGTTCAGAAATGTCTGACCGCGGATTAGTCTTTTCGGGCGCGAAAGCAGCGGCAGATGTTTCCAAACAAATGGCCGTGAAACTTTCTATAATTGAAATTAATGGTTTATCACTTTGTCGGCTTTTAATAACGAGAGCGTGGCTAGCCAGCCATTAAATTGAGAATATCCATTATATAAATGGATTGTAAAGTTTCCAACGTCGCGCCGTGGATAAATATGTGTTCTTCGCACCTACGAACAATCTCGCGCACCTCAATTTCCCGGATTATCACGATCGCCCCAATGTACGTGACAATCGCATTTTTTAATATCCACTCATGCATCGCGTCGATTATGCAACGGCATGATCGTAAACGCTTATATGAAACGTTGCAATTTGGTGAAGCGTCGGTGGATTAACTTGATTTTCTACGCGAAACAGAGTTACGTGTTTACTGTCAGCTTTACAGCTTCATCGTGTTTCATTAGGCAGACTGTTAACAGGACTTAAATGATGTTTGCATTTTGTCTAGCAGCGTTCCAATTAAATTTTGTTTAATAGCTCAAATTAGTGGTGTTTTGTTTTATTAGTAGCGTTATTAACGTTCTATTTTGGTTGCTCGTCAATGACGAACAACTTCATAGGCACGAAATTAACAATCGATAAATGTCATTTAACTGACGTACTTGCAACTATCCGCAGGATAATACAAATTTAATGTCAGTGCGAAGATGTATTTAAGAAGCAGAGTATCTTCGAATAAATAAATTATAGTGGCCAAAATACTGGCAATCAAAAGCAATTAATTTAACTCTGGATTATGGATTATTTTATATTTTAATTTAGTATTTCTGGATTATGAGGTTAAAGCTACTTCAATGTTACTATTACAAAGAATTAAGTACAGAAATTACATTTTTAGTGATTTTACTAAGAACACTTGATTGTTAATTGAAAATGCACATCCTTCTAGGAAATCCAGAGTATGTATAGTTATAGCTTCGTAGCTGCTATCGCCAATTGTATTAGAATGCTATATCACTGAAATGTTCAAGTGAGACAAGATTAGCAAATTCCCTGCCAGTAATATATTGTAACTTACATTCGTCACCGGCAACTGACACGCTCTAAATACTATGAGCTGCGAACGAAAAGCATAGTGGCCTTACCCGATGACTAATACGCTCTAAACGGAAAGAATAGTATCAGCCGCCGGTTTCTGACACGCTATAGACCGTAATTACAGTGTCAGTCACTGGTGACTGAACAAGCTGAACGTAAAAATAGACCTCAACATTACTAAACATACTGCAACCAGGTATACATGAACCAACTCAACAAAATTTACCCAGGTTGCAAATAAATGCATAGTAAATATGGAATACGTTGCAAATAACACTTCGTGAAAGTGCAACAAAGTTGTAAGCCGCGGTTGGGGAAAATATAAGACAGTTGCAAATAAAGCTTCAAAGAATGCGACAAAGTTGCAAATAAAGCTTCAAAGAATGCGACAAAGTTGCAAATTGAGCCCTAAGGAAACGCAACAAAGTTGCAAACTTCCCTGAGAAAATGTGTAACATGTTGCGCCAAAAATTTGACAACAAAGTTGCAAAATACGCCGCGCGAAAACGCAACAAAGTTGCAAGCTTTTTTGAGAAAAATTTGCAACAATATTGCGCCAAAAAATTTGGCAACAAAGTTGCAAATTGAGCCCTAAGGAAACGCAACAAAGTTGCAAACTTCCCTGAGAAAATGTGTAACATGTTGCGCCAAAAATTTGACAACAAAGTTGCAAAATACGCCGCGCGAAAACGCAACAAAGTTGCAAGCTTTTTTGAGAAAAATTTGCAACAATATTGCGCCAAAAAATTTGGCAAAAAGTTGCAAATGGAACCAAAAGAAACATGCAACAAAGTTGCAAAATGCGTCTTGCGAAAACGCAACAAAGTTGCAAAAATTTTTGTACAACATTGTTGAAACTCTTCCCAAGAAAGTTTGCAACTTTGTTGCGTTTTCGCGAGGCGTATTTTGCAACTTTGTTGGGTTTTCTCAAGGCATTCTGCAACTTTGTTGCATTTTCCTACGGTTCCATTTGCAACTTTGTTGCCAAATTTTTGGCGCAACATGTTGCACATTTTTCTCAAGGAATTTTGCAACTTTGTTGCATTCTCGCGAGGCACATTTTGCAACTTTGTTGCATTTTCTTAGAATTCTATTTGCAATTTTCTGAAGGACTTTTGCAACTTTGTTGCATTTTCTTAGGGCTCAATTCGCAACATTATCGCATTTCTTAGGCTTTAGGCTTTAGTTCCAACTGTCTTATATTTTCTCCAGGCGTCGGTTAGAGTTTTGTTGCATTTCTGCGGGGTGTTATATGCAACGTATTCCATATTCGCTATGCATTTATTTGCAACCTGGATGAATTTTGGTTAGGTGCTTTATGTTGACCTAGTTGCAGTATGTTTACTAACCTTGAAGTCTATTTTTACGTTCAGCGTGTTCAGTCACTAATGACTGACACTGAAATTACCGTCTAGAGCATGTCAGTCACCGGTGATTGACACTTTACTTTCCGTTTAGGGCGTGACAGTCACCAGCTACTAACACTATACCTTCCGTTTGGAGCGTGTCAGTCATCGGTAACCGACACAGAAATATCCGTTCAAAACTTTGTGCCCCCCCCCCCGGACAATGTTGCAATTATTAAACGATTTGAGGTAATGTGTTATATGTATTCTACCTTCCATTCTTCGTTACGCACAGCGCTACAGTTAAATACCTCATTTCTACCACGAATTCAACGTAATATATTCGACGCGTAAAGCATTACAGTATTATCGAAACTTTATCACAATATTTATTGTTCTAACATGAATACCTCAGAAACCTCTATCGGCATACAATTGACACCTAACACGACTGTGCAACGAAATATGCTGACATTCATTTCGATTCGTTTTTTTACGTCAAGCCAATGCAATTCTCGACGAACAAACCTAGATCGATCAACTGATATAGAACGCATCTCGTGCTCATTCGAAATATTACTTGCCATGATTCTTCAAGCGAACTATCCCAAAACGAACTCGCAAATGTTCGCTGTAGGCGACACTTGTCACGTTGGATCGCCATAAAATCGCTACAGCAAACCGGCGAACGCAATCTACCAAATAACTAACTCGGTTATCGCGCACTTGTACAACGAACATCGCCCTTCTCTTTTCCTCTGCGTCGTGATATCTTTGTTCCTCCCGCAGATTCCACCCTTCCCTCTCTCACGAGCCGCTCTCTTTGCTGGTGGCGCGTGTACCTGCCCATTATGGCTAAAAGCGTAGCACACTCGATTATCACGTCGTCGCGCGTGGCTGAAAACTGAAAATGCCGTGGGCCTTTGACAGTGTAAGAGCCCCTTCGTCCCAGCTACGGTATTAGCCACGCCGTGAAAATTCCACTAACAGCCTTACCGCGAACTTCGGTCGAAGCGGCGCCGCCACCATGGGCCCTGATCGATCCTAGCCGGGTACCGTTTTCGAGATTTCCATCGGGGACGACCATGCCGAGGTGAAGAACAGAAATTGTTTCGCACCTGTTCCTGTGCGGCACCGCTAACTTTGGTAATGATTTATCCTCGGGCGAGGACGAGACTCTCATCTCGAGTTGCGAGGGGATTTACATTTGCTATTGAATAGAAATGTTTTATGGGCGAGTGGAACAGAGAGACTGGCATATATACATATATACGATTCTGTTGTTTCGGCGAGATTCGTTGGGGTAAATGAAAACATTTTTGTTAATAGAATGATAATGGCACTTGCTTGAAGGAAAATTGGATTTGCGTTACGAGATTGGAACGGCGAGGGCGAGCGTTCGCGTTCGCCGCTGAACTTCTCTTATATTTGTAACGGTCACGATTCATGCGATTTCGTACAAGCCTTTGGCAATTTCTGTTTCGATTGCGGGCTTCAACTGTTGAAAATCCGATACTTGCAACTTGCGTATCTTGTTTTCAAATATACAGTTTTAAATAACGCGACGAGTAATCAAATATACTTGCAACTTCTCAACAGATTTTTCTATATTTGTTTCTTTCCCCGAATTATAAATTTTCTATTATGATCCTATTGATGTTCAATCTTGCTTCCGCGTATTGGCAATCTATTACTGCGCACACGTACACCAACTACGGGTGTCACAAATATTCGAAAGATACGAACGACTAAACGTGGGGAAATTAATTTGTACATGTAGAAAGGTCGAAATAAAATTGATTACACTTTCGTTTTATTGTATTTCTGGGATTGAAGACGTACTTGACAGCACAGCTCAGCGAGAATTTGCATTTGAACGCGTCAGCGAAATTGTTAAGACGGCATATATACTGTCCTACGTACCGAACGACTGGTTAGGAAAAGGGACCGTCGTTTTTGGAGGTTCGACTGCACCCTCGAATGATTATTTAGGAAAGCCACGCCGTTGTGATTTCAGGAAAAGGCGACCCTTCGTATTTGAGCGGGAGTACGGGGACGTGGTTTAATGATGTGATGTGCTTGAAAATCCTTACAACAAAGTATTTGTTTGCTCGATATCGGATCCCCTTCCGTGGTGGCCTTGCGGGGCTGGTAAAATATCCGTTGGAAAGGAACTCAATAATGACGCGACACTAGAAAGGTGTCCAATTTAATCCAAAGTCTGCTTCGTTTTAAAAAAATTTTAATTACCATCGCCATGACCGCCGTGGATCTAATGCATTTAATTCGAGAAAGCCAAGTGGTTTCGAGTTGTTCTTGAAAGAAATAAAGAAGCAATGTTCATTGTTATTATAATTGTCTCTGTGTACAGGGTGTCCAAAGCATGGGAATTAATAGTTTACTTGTGTCACGGCCACAAACAAAGTTTGCTTCATTTGACTGTTATTAAATATTTCGATGCATTATTAGTAGGATGTTTAAGATGTTTCGAGTTATTTATCAGTCGCAGAATACTTGATATATTACAATATAATACCGATGTGCGAGCAACTTTAGTGGCACTGGAATTTTTTCTGCTGATCCGCCAGGCGGATCATTCTAATCCATAAAACACATTTGAAATCACTAGAAATTTAAATATGAATTGCATTGTACAAAATGGACATGGACTCTCCATAACTTCAATATGAATATCAAAGTTTTCTCATTCACCTGGCTGCAACTTCATTATCCGAATATAATTTATATAACATTTTCCAAGCAGCAAGAAATGCATATATGTATATCTCCAAACCATACTAGACCTCAGCAGTTAATTATTATAATAAAAACAGATTTCAAACCTTATTCGATATTAAACAATGAAATAATCTGTATATTTTCCAAGACACACGCTAAACGTCATCCAACGTAGCGCAACGGATGCAAACAGCTTTGAAAGGAGATAAACATAATGATTAGAAACAAATTCGTTAAAGTGCCCGTTCAAAAACGTTTCGTTTTCTAATGCATATGGCGGAGCAGCAATAGGGACAGCAAATTGTCTATTCTAAAGAGATACTTTTTCACTTTACTTTTTATGCACCTTTCCCATCACGCCCCATGAAAGTCCAGGTACATCGAGCGTAACCGCAGAGCTTTCAGAAACTTCAAAGAGTCACTCAACCGCTAGCCCTGTCCTTTTCCGTTCTTTTTCAACATGGTACCCGCGCGCACATGTACACATCCATCTACGTACGCGTGTACGTACATCAATGTAGGTGCTGGAACCGCAAGCCGTCCAACATACTGATTGCAATCCACTGGTGGCTGGAACGTCTTACTCGACAATCGGCTACTGTTGAATTGCACAAAGGGCGAGCTCGCCTGTAGAGACGCTGATTCCTGACGCTCTCTCGTCCCGCCACTTGATGCAATTGCGCTAACGAGACAAGTCCGTACCGTGAAAAACAGAGTTTCGAGACGGTCCACGTGGATGTTAATAAAACGAAACGTCGTATTTATGAAATAGCGACGGGATAGCTGGAAAGCATGGAACGGATAAATTTTTTGTTGCAAATTGTAATCAATAGTTTTGTTTGTGAGAGGTAAGTGTGTTGCACGGAAATAATATTAAATAGTCGTGGAAAGGTCACCTGGCTTTCTGCAATTTAAATCACCTTTCGTTCCCGCGGTAATAGAACGAACAGAACTTCCTTCAGCGTGCATTATGCAAAAGAGGACTATCGAATATTTGTTATTGAAGTGAACTCTGTACCAACTCGAAACAACAATTTCAGCATAATTGCAGGAGTACATTATTTTGCATCGAGCGAATAACCTGTACGGGGAGGGAAGTATATCGGGAAAAGGGAAATGTTCATTTCACATTCCTACGGTAAGCTGATAATCAACCGTTTAAACTGTGCAGAGCTATCTGTGGCGTAAATAGTTTTTCGGGATAACATTTTCGAGCCCGGTAAATGTATACATAGAATTAAATACGACGGGGAGGACGGCGACGGTGAATCTCGTTTGGCAGTCTCAGACACGGATTCTGCAGACCCTTGGTCGTCTAGAATCGAGATTATAAATATTGATCCCGAGCGTCCTTCAACTTTGAGTGCACTCGAGGAGTCCCTCTTGTCCCGCATTTCTATACCCGCTCGGAGTCGTGGGGGATTCTTCGTGGCGAAATTGAAATCCGAGAGGTTCCTCGTGCTCGTAGCGCCAGAAAGGGAGTCAAAGTCGTTCGGGCAAATTAAAATTGTAGGGCACATCCGTGGACAACTGCTCTTTGATGGCCGCGTCAACGGTCACGGATCATCTAGCGAACGGAATAAGGAAGAATCGCTACGACGGGGGTGGCATATTCTTATAGGGGATGCGGGAGAAACCGGAAAAGGACTATTAGGCCCTTCCGACTTGCGGGGGGCAGGAGCTGCGAGAATGGCAGTTTTTCTAAATAAGCGCAGGGGGACATCGATCTGAACCATTGTAATATAATTTCGTTGCAAAGCGGAATAACATAGTTATAGAGTAGCGTGGGATAATTCCATGAATTGTGCAGACGTGCGAGAATTGTTGATCGGAGGCTAGGACTCGCCAAAGTCTGAGACGTTGGCCGATGTTCGCAATTTTTGCGAAAGTATTTTATCCATTTATGTAAAGGATTTCCGCTGCACGGGTTATCAAAATTTCTGCTGGCAGCAGGATGTATTCCGTAGGAGGGAATAAATAGTCAGTGGCGTAAGGCAGCCCCAAGGAATCCGCGTTTAGTCGAAGATTAGCCACGAAGGTTAGACCATTCGCCGCTTCTACTTGACTTGCCTTCCAAATTGGTTTTGCCCAGCTTTCGTTAACTTTGTTACCGCTAATTCCGGCTGCAATGTTGCGAAGTGGCTGTTGCTACCTCGAGCTGTACTGCCCCCGAGCCTCGGATCCTTTGCCAATTACTTTACTACTGCCGAAGTCCAAATACGATTAAGTAATTAACGTGAATTAATTTTGATAGCGACACGCCTTCGGACTGTCCATGCTGGCCGTTTCGTTGTTACGTTGCACACTGATTTTCTTCAACGGTTCGAAAATATTATTCCATCGAGAGTCTCTGCGAGATTTTTAATTTGTTCTGCGTTTGGAGTTTGGAGTCAGTTCGAAGGAATCGTTGTAGATTATCGAAATTGTCAGCAGAATTATAAGGATTGTTAATAATTTAATGAAACGTGAAAATATTTTTATAATTGCCGTCAACGTGTGTGTCTGCAGCTATAGGAATGTAGTTCATCGCCATGAAATCGATCCTGAATAATTAATGTCTAAATGAAGAATATAATGCCTAAATTAATTAATCTGGCTTTCTACTTTAGAAATTAGCCTTTAACAAATTAAATAATACTCTCTACGATTAAATACATTCATGACATACTTCATATTCATGACATACACATGACATATTTATTTCGAAATCGCGAAAATGCAATGATTTTTCGAAACGTATTTATTCTGGCCATTCAGTTTTCATACGACGGGTATTGTTTACAGGGAAATTTTGCGAAAAGGCAAATTGTCCGTATTTCGCATCAGTAATAATTGTTTTAAAAATTTCTACCAGTGCCACATCGAAGCAATCAAGTGAATTGTTTTAGTACGCTGAGTCTGCATCAGGCTTCTAAAGTGTAATCATGTTCACCGATTTCCAGAGGGCATGGTACGTTACTGCACTATTCAGAAATCCCGCAGACGTTCTCCTCATTTCCATCCCACTGTCCGCCACTCAGGTTCTTCTCTTACCGCTTGCAATTACTGCGATTTCATCTTCTCTAACGTATAATTAGCATTTCTGAGCTAGCTATAATTAATAATTAATGAATTTCACATACATACGTATTTTGCAGTGCTTTGGTGCACCTGTTTTAGTGGCCCCGTATAAAAAGTGTGCAGTGTATTTGTCAGAACATGAAAATAATGAAAGACCCGATGGTAAGTGCAATACTGCGTAACGTCCATTTCTCAATTGCGTCATCCGAATACATAAATATTAATTTAACAATGCCACTGAGGCTTCTCGTTAAGTTTAATATTAAACGACGAATATAAAGAAAGGCTGCGCAAAGAAACATTAGAGAAATTAGGGAAATGCTTTGAAATAGAGCGAAGCATCGTTCAGTGTCACATTGAGCCCCCTTCGGGGTGCATTTTACGTACGAATTTTGTTGCCAGGCTTTTCTCAGTGCGAGCGTCGCGACGGATAGCGATGCATTTTGTACCTGAGGTAAACGCCACTCGTCGGAGAGCGGTGTTCTGATTCGCGTGAATCAAACCTGATGAACTACTAAAAACGAGCCACATTGTCGGGCGACGCGTAAGTCCGTAATTCCGTGACACTTGTAACTTCGGACAGCGAGTGCCGACAGAAAGAAAAACAGCCCATCGTCAAGGAATACTACACGCTCGCAATTAAGCCAGAAAATCACCACTTACAATTGCACAATAATTGCATCACATTGTTCGAAGACGTTCGCAAAGGCCTCTATAAAAATCGGGAAACGAAACGTAAAGCAAAACGTAAAGCAAGAAGACTCTGGTCGCATAGACACACCTTCGCCCTGCTCTCGGCGAGGCTGCTACGGAATAATCACCGTCAGCGAAGCACAATCTGTAGGTGAGAAAGTTTTGATTTACGACGGTCGTTTCATCCGATACCGAACACTGCACTCGGAGCTGCACAACTGGAAAAGTTTGTCGGCGACCGAGAGCGCTCTATTAGTTATCATTCGTTATTTTCTTTCTTCGTCCGCGCGATCCTGCGAGAACGGCGAAGAACCGTCCTCGAGTTGGCCAGCAAGAAAGAGCCGGCTCCCCAAAGGATATCCGCTCGCGGTTCAAGAGACTCCTGGTGCTTTTTCGTCATGGAAAACTAGTTATTGATACTGCAGCGGCAACTTGCTTCGGGGTCGGAGGGGGAGGTAGGCGGAATGAAAGTTTCTCCGTTGCTGGCGGAGCACTCCTTCCGGTCTCGGGTGCTGGGCATTGATAAAAACATATTTGCCAGGGTCCAAGAGATGTTAACAACCTCGCGCTCGTATCGTTTATCATTATAGCTACTACGTGGCGGGGAACTCGATCGTAGCGGAAAACTTTCGTTCCAGGGAAACTTTCACGCCGCCACGGACGGTGGAACCGATGAATCGTGATTCTCTAGATAGTGTCTTAACTGGCTCGAGCCCCGCCGCCCGGAAAATCTTGGCCGATTGCCGACCTTTGATCTTTCCATCCGACTCGCCACGTAGTCAGAATTTTATTAGGGCGAAACGAAAGGTTCGTGGACAATCAGTTTCGATGCTATCCCGAGCTTTCATTCACTTTGCATCCGTCTGTACCGCGACGCACGTACAGGACGGTGCTGCAATTATTTTAACACTCTCGCTGCGGCGCGTCTCGGATTAAGAATTGAAGTTTATTCAATTTGTATCAACGTAGCACTCGCGGCGCTGGGAATTCAATTAGGCCCGTTCAGATGGCGCATATGGGTTGAAAACAGATTGTAATGGCGAAGCGAGGACGGTGAACCGTTGTACCGCGAGCACGATATGAACCGAGAAGGAAGGTTACCTGACAGATGTGTATCTAAGACAGGTGGTAACATTTGTAGCTACAACAGGAGGGTTTGCCCGAGGAAATCGATAGTTCGACGAGAACCTGAAGTGGGTAGAGATCACGGAAATGCTTGTGCGTTGCGAATACTGGATTAAAATTGCAATGATTATTTCGATATTAAAATTCAATATTAAAAACCACTGTTCGGTGTAATTTTATATTGCATCAAGTTAGAGGGATATGACAATTTAGTAAATGTTTTATGCACCTCGGGTCTCGACGAATATTTGAATAAACGCGTACTCGGAGAATCAATTTCAGATTTTATAAAGAGAAATTCAATTCTGTCGCAGTGTTTGAGTGCCAGAGTAATGGATACACCAAGGAATCGAACGTGGCTAAGAAGAATGACTGGTCTACTTTGGCTTGTCTTCCTATTTGCTGGTGTTTCAGCTGGAACACTGGAGAAACTGCACGAAGGTAAGTGTTCTTTTTATTATTAACCAAATGCGTCTCGCCTGTTTACATTCTAACAAAAACGAAATCGGCTCGGTGCTTCCAATTCAAGCAGATGGTATTGCACAATGGACGAGAATATCATTAACCCCATCGTATCTGTGCAGTACGAATGAAAAATACAGAACGAAAAATCATTATCATTTCTGCCCCTGACGCGAACCTATGCGCGGCGTCACCGACAGCTTTCGAGTGACGATGATAAATTTCTGTTTAATGTATTGAACAGCCCGCGTGATTTATTTCGTTTACAATGGCAGAAAATCGGTCAGTATCGGCGGCGTCGTTTCGTAACACAGTACGTTTACTAAATTATTTTGAAATTCGTTCAATCAACATTAAAAAAGTCTTTAGGAATTCCTGAGTCCAATCTAAATAATTTAACACTTTATCCACCACAAGTGGACCTTCTCAACTAATATTCACAATCCGGTAAAAGTATCACATTATTTCTGAATTGGACGACTCGTTCTATTACCACTGGAATTTTCTACAGTACTGGTCCAACTATCCGCATTGCAATGATTACCAATTTTCCGCTGTTTATATGCCAATACCATCCATACTTCCGCATCATGGATAAAGAAAATAGACTGATAAGATCTATCACTTGTTTCGCCCTTACATATCCTGGGTAAGGCATAAAAAGTCCAAAAACAATTCTCCGACATTGAATATATCTCAGTCACGATTAATTTTCCGTCAAAAATCGATGAAAAGAAAATAGCTTTTCCGTGTGTTCAGAAATTAATGCTATTTGAAGTACCATATACTTAAAATCAAATACTTGTGGGCTCTGCAGAGGACGTAGGAAAAGTCCCAAAAATTAAGAAAAGGACGACGAAAGGGATCAGCTCGCAAAATGAGCGAGAAGTAATCGCGAACGAAAGCAGGCTGTCGAGCCACCTCAAGCCACGTTCCATATGCAACTACCTGTCCGCCTTATATCAAAGTTCAATGGATTGCGTTCTTGTCATTCCAACTTGCTAATGCCGTCGGGAACACGCGGAAAAGCGTTAACAATCGCAGGATACCATGCGCGGAGAACACCATATGATTTAACCATAAATTCGATCTGCATAACAAGGCGGCCCCTCATGAATAAAGTCATTCGAATTTCGATATTAATCACGCCTCGCCACACCATCTGGAACGTTGAATTTCGAGGTGTGCATCCCTGTTCAACGCTTGCCCCCGTTTCGCTTCACCGTTGCGGGCGTTTCTGAATTTCTGACATCGTTCAAAGGTTCTCTTTCGCGCCGGCTAGACGTCTGCGCGGCCCGTTCCATGGTTATCGGAAATATTAGTTTCCCTTTGCCCGTCTAACCCACTGAATCGCTCGAGCGTTATTTCTCCGTTGTTTTGCGATTTACGGTGACTTGAAGTTGACTTGAGCGAGGAAGGAAATTTTCTTCACGGCAATTGCGGTGGTAACGAACGTGTTGTTCGTTGGATATATTCTGTGCTCATACGTTTATATATTTATATAATCTTCTATGGTTTCAATGGTTAACTCGAGCTGCCAATACAAACTTGAAGAATGAATTATATGATCGCCACGAGACATGGGAGAAATAAAGTCGTTGGAATCGTTGTACCAGCTTACACGGATAGGTATAAAATAGAAACTATGTTTCGTGCATTTTAGTCTTAGTTCAAATAAAATATTCGAGGATGTGAAAAATATTGTGCATCTATTCCGACTGATTCAATTGTACTTTACTCAAAATTGCCTGCACAGATAATAACACTTATTGCAGTTATTACATGCGCCTATTATCTACATCGCCATAATTTTTGCTCCCTATTTATTTTTCCGTAATGCATAGACAACTTGGAATTAATCCCGGTCGAAGCCTAGAAAAAGAATTTCTCGCAGTGTTCCGAAAGGAGCCCACGTATTGTATCGTGTACAATGATTGTAATTAGGTGGGTTTGGAGTAAATGGATCAGGATATCGGTATTTGGGCTTTAGTAATTCGGCCAATCGACGCGGCAGACGAAACCGTTTTATCGAGTTTTCCAGAGAATTATCTATCGCGGTCGCGGTACATAGATAGAATATCTACGCTTTCCGGCCGATAGTTCCTCTTCTATCCCCCTCTCTCGCTCTTACTTCCGGCCTCTTTGCTCCTCTTCACTACTGCCGAAGAGCACGACCGTTCCCCCTTCTCTGAGTGAAAGCCAGCAAGCTCCGTTGCAACTTCCGACTGAATAAGCATCACCTCACTTCCGTTTCCGACGATGTAGCCTTTGACGTAATACGTATACGTCGTTCTCCGTTCCCCTACCCTTTCCCTCCTCTGTCGATCGCTCTATCTCTGTCGCGTCTGCTTACCCCTTCTATCTACTTCCTCTTTGATACTTCCCTTTCTTTCCCGTTCTCTCCTCAACATTTCTCTGTGCATCCCGAAATCATTCTTCGCGACGCTATTATTATTCCTCTATCTTTATTCGCGTCTTTGCTTTCTTACTTTAATAACTCCCGTGAAATTGTTTAACCCGTTGGTTCCTTTAAACGGCGATCTGCCTTCGCCATTGCTTTTCATAAAGTCTTGCATAACAGATCACTTAACGCTCTGTAGAGCGCGGAGTGTCCTCGACTAGGTTCTTTGACTTGAAATTGCGCTAGCTTGAAATACTTATCGTTCGCGTGGTTTCGTATTGGGTACCTTTGGGCCTTTCGCTCTTCGACACTGCGACTGCCTGATTAACCACCGATTGTCACCGAATCATAACGGTGATATTTAATCTTCTCTAATTAGTTCAACACGTTTATGCAAACGCGATACAGCCACATTCGCGCATCTGTACAAAACGTATCCTCTTCGTAAGGCGAAATTTATTGTGATTTACGACGGATTGTTTTATTTTATAAACACTCGGGCAATATCGTTTCTTTATATAATGCTGCCGATCCTGCATGAAGAAAGTATTAACCAGTGAAATATTATTCTACAAAATTTCCGGTTCACTAAATTATGAAGATTCTTCTCGCAGATGTATCCAGGCTGCGCATTCATATAATTCTACACCGAAAGCCATTACAATTTTACATCCGGATATTGTAAATGAATATTCTACGTCTCGAGAAAACGTTGCTCACATTTCTCATAGAATACAAAACGCGACGTTCATATTTTCTACTCCATCAAAAACAAACTTTCCACGGAAGCCTCGCGTCGTCGTGTTATTAAAACTTTCCACGGCCCAAAATTGAATTCCCTCCATGTTTTCGATCTCAGTCGCGAACTTGCGCGCAGTCTTTCGTGACATCGAACCCCGCATCACTTTGTTCCCACTTTTGTGAACCAATCTAGACAGCAGAAGATCAAGCAAGAGCAGCGAATCGGTTCAATATCTTGGTATGGTTATGAAGTTTAAGGGCGCCAGATTCAACGAGTTACCCTTTATTACATCGCCTCAGATATGTACAAGCGGACAGAAAGACATTGGCGGCATCAAATATTAAATAAAGAAATCGTCGCAATTATTTTAAATCATAATAATAAGAAGAAAAAGAAACACAGTAATGCATCAAACAATATTAATCTCCTTTCGACCCAACGAGATTCGTTCCGCACGTTTTTTATGCGTGCAAGACACTTCTTCCGGCCGCAGCATTGTTTCTTTCCCGAACGTGTTCCACGCGTTCACCGGTCCGGCTTCCGGTTTCCGCTAGATTTCCGCCTCGACGGCGTCCGTGAAAAATTGCGTTTCATCCGCCGCTGTCTGGCCGCTGCGCTGAAGCGTTACGCCAACTGATGACGCAAGCCACGATGAAATCTTGCCTCTTGTCGACCCCCTGTTCCATTTCCCTTCTCTTTCTGGTCACTGTTCCACCTTTCGCCCCTCTGTTTTCCTCGCCAACGAACAGACGACCTCGACTTCCGGTATCCTCGGAGGCCCATATTAATCTATTCGCCTTTGCGTCCACCTCTTTTGGACCCGTCATCCTCGTCGTACTAGATCTTGCCATAGGGTCCCCTCCTTCTTCCCTCGAAGGATACGTGGACATCCATCATCCGAGGATACCGAATCTCGGCAGTTGCCGAGGTATCCCATTCCTGGGTGTAATTTGAACGAACCGGTGAGCGTGCTGCTAATGACCGAAACACTGGTGAACGTCTCACGAATTGCAAGTGAGCTGGACATCATTTTAACGGCATGCTTTAAATGCAGCAGCGTATAATTATATTTAATAACCGTATCTAAGGCAAGAGTATATTAAAGTCCGGTGGGATGGAACCTGTATTTTTTGCAAAAGTGTCGAGGGTATGAGCCTTTTATCGTACTTATATCGGATGTCATGCATTATGTTATAAGGTAAAATTCTCGTTTCACTGAACATTTCAATAGGAATAATAGAACGACGGAATATACACTCCGTTTAGATATCTAGATCGTATGTAAATGTAATACATAGAAATGAATTCGCTTCGAAAGATAAATCGCTTATACTGACGTCAATGTGTATCAGTCGAATATACAAATGTTTATTATCGGATTGTCAAGATAATCGTCCAGAAAGATATATAACTTTACTTGAATAGTTCAAACGGGAAAAATGATATTCATGAATAATGTATTGCTTGGGAATTATTGTTGGTCGGAAGGCAAGTAATTGTACGACTCAGGAAATGCAGTTATCGTTAATGGCTAGAGAAAAGATAATTTCAACAACGAGACATGGGGGCCGCATAAATTAGACAAAACGCAGCACGCCATAAAACCAACTGCAGATTGTATGCGCAAATGTAAGGTGCATGTCCTCGGAGTCGTTTTTGCCAACGTCCATGAACCGAGCCAACAAGCTTGGGGTCCTCTTGCCAACACTGTCTTTTGCTTCTTATCGCGTGGTCGTAAAGTGCATTCGCTCTTGATAACGGTACGTAACGAAAGGCGAGTCTCGAATTATTGTTATGACGCATTACGCGATACATCCATGGGAAACATCATCGCCAAAGAAATTCCTCTATTTGTTCGAGTAAATGGAACCATTATTATACAATAGATTTTTAGTAGCGACGAAATACACATAGGTCCAAGGGAATAAAAAGAATCTTATGCAATGGTTACAATTTTTTTTTATTAGGGAAATACGAGCGTAGAGCGTACAGAAAATATTTGGAAAGACGTATACAACTTTTCATAAATGATACGCAATATATATTGTATACGTAACAATATTAACCCATTCAGTGAAAAAACGTATTAATGAATTTATCACGCAATCGAAATTATTAATTAATTCTACGCAAAGATCGAATCATACGAGGTTTCTGGACAGTCAAGAGAATTTTTCACGCGCTCCTAGTTAATCGTGATCGTACCTATTCCAGATCCGATGGCGTCTGACCAACGAAATAGAGAAATCAATTTGTTCTCGCATTTCAATCGACGGATTAGAAGGCTCGGTGGTCTTTTTCGTCTGAACTCGTCGAAACATGCCAGGTGCGAGGTTATGCCAGTTACCGGGCCTTGTTGTTCCTGGTGATTGGAAATCGCTTTTGTCGTTAAGCCAAATCGCATTTCTAGATTGCCTCGTTACCTCGAGCTATTCTGGACACCTCGGACAACGCTGTCACGGGAACCAACGTGGAGGGATTGGTCAAAGCCTGTATTGCGAAAGCCTCGTCCAATTATCAGCGTCTACGGAGCTCAAAGCAATCGCTCCTTTATTGTGTTTACTGATTGCTGACGACGCTCCAGAAGGTAGCTCCGTTTATAGGAAAACACTCAATATCCAAACATCCGAATTATCAATCCTCCCCTTGTCGAGGAACGCCGCTCGCGTTAATATACCTAAACGGGATCCAATTCGGCCTGTGGACGCATCAGATACTGTTGGACGATAAAAACAGTCAGCTCTAAGCAATGGGCAGATCCATCCAACAAATAGAATTTATTTCGAAGAACGATCGGGCGCACGATTTTCATAAATCATGCGCTCCCATTCTTTTCGCGAATTACCCTCAATCGATTCCAGAATATTAAACGGTCCCGCCTTTCACGATCCGACTATTTGACTATGCGATGCAATCAGGACAATTGAATCAAGCCATGTGGCTTGTTACGACAAGGCTGCGCAAGGTATTCCTCCGATACGTCGTCCATTACTTCGAACTTCTGTATCGTTTTATCGTTGACTCGCGATTTTGTATCGATTGTTCGAGCGTCGGGTTAGCGGGTCAGCCAAATAAGTTTTGATTTCTCTTGCACGGCGATACTCGGTCATTGGCATAACGAGGCGGGGAAGTTGGCTGACAGAAAATCGCGGCACAGTGGCAAAGGGACGGCCGGGGGGAGAAAAATCCTTGCGAAGTCCCCGCGGCGTATATAGTCGGGGCGGCGAAGAATAGCGTTGAACCGCAAGGGGGGCTGAGAAAAGTTCGAAAATTCGTTGAAGCGTCGCCAAGTCCGACGTAGTATACAGGGGGCACGAAATGGCGAGCAGAGTCACGTTTATCTTACAGTTCTTGCGGGTCTTAACGCTGCTCACCCCGGCTGCTACCGTTTGTTCTTTTGATTCTTTCCAGTCAGTTCACCATCACCGTCGTCCACTTGCTCCCCCCCGTTCCCTTCCATCGTAACCCCAGGAATCTTTCTGGAAAAGTTTGGTTATTTAATTTCGTGGCCGCGGTCTGCCAGAGGAACCTATCTCCGCCCCTCCTTCCGCCCGTTCTATCTATCCGCGTCAAGGGTGCGTCCGATTCACCCGCAGTCGGATGAACGTTTTTTTTCTTTCTTGTCAACTCCCTTATCGCGCGACGCAGTTCACTGTCGAGCCCTGTTCGCCGTGAACAGATTAGCGGCAGATTTTTCAGCACGAAGGGGCGCGATCGTCGCCGGAAATCGTCTCCAGCTCGGAGAATTCTTGTCCGCGCATTGTCGATCTATAACTGAATCATTGAACGATGCTCCTTGAATTAAAGCACCGTACTGGTATGAGGCGCAGAATATTTTCTTGGTCACGTGAATGAACTCCCCACGAATCTGTATCTCTGTCGTCGCTAATCGACGTAGAAATAGAGATTTCGTCGCAGGCGCATTTATTCAAATTGTAATATCGTTTGGCAGGTAGCAATGCCGCGTCGAGAACATTTCTTATTTCGATTTTAATCACGCTCAGTTGCGCCGAATCGTGCACCCCTTCCGCGCCTGATATTTAAAGGCCCGCGAACAGGGTAATAGAGGGGCATAATGTAATTAAAACTGTCTCCTCCGATCCTCCGAAAATATTTCCTCCGTCTGGGGACGCCAGATAGCACCCGAAAAGGTAACCACGCGTCCATATCGATGGGACAGCCACGCACCAGGAATGTGGATATTCGACGGAAAAATGAAGCGCCGCGACGCCACGCGTAGCTTCTCTTGCGATTACGCCAAGTCGCGCGCAATGGTCCCCAGCGGCGATCTCCCGGAACTGTCCCCCTCCTCCGCTGTTCCTTTGGATGCTCGTTATCATGCAAACGACGGCACGATACCAGAAAGAGGAGGAGAAAAAAAATACTTACCCGGAAAGGGGGAGCGCGTGAATTTCGAGCGAGCGTGTATCGGCTTCAATACGGAACAGCTTCTTCGCGACTCGATGGATAAGGATCTCTTTGGCCACTTTATAGACTCGTGTCTGGCCGTCTCGGAGCTTTTTCGTCGCCCCATTCAATAGTCGCACGCTATCCAAACGAATCTCTCCGAGCAAGGGTCCACGGGGGAGAACGTTCAACCGGATATTCGTTGTACGTATGTATATACAATGTCCCCGTTGGTGCCGCGTTTCCAACTGCGATCCAACGGCGGCATTCATCTACGTACGCGTACGGTACTTGTGTGCGCCACGGACATACCAGACTCGGCGTATAATTCAGTTTTACCCTGAAACGACTCATTTATATGCGTTCGTTTGATTGAATCTCTCCCACGTAGCACTGACTCTCCTCCGCCCCCGTTTCATCCCCCTCCCTGTGTCGTTTCCTTTCTGCTTCTCCTTTCCCCCCTTTCGTCTCGCTTTCTACTCGCCGCTTTCCGCCGCGTCTCCTCGTCCCTTCGTTCGCTCCCTTCCGCGATTTATCGTCCCTTTCCTTCGCTGCCCTTCTTTCTCACCCTTTCCAACCCCGTCGACACCAACGCGGTTAGCTGTTTCAATTTCCCCCAGCCGCACAAAACTGAAAGGCGTGCCCGTCATCTGTCGTGTCCTCCCGCTACGCTTCTGCGTTCGTCTCTCCCCTGTTCGCGCGTGCAATTCGCTAACCGTCGCTTTCCACCGTTCTCTCGACGGTCTACGAGACGTCTATCCGCGTGTCACGGCTATCATTATACACCGTGTAGTTCGAGTTGATGCGCGTCGGCCAGAACGATCGAGCCCGTTGGTCGCGGCGAAGCGATTGTCTGGTGGTCGTCGACGACTTTCCAGGAATTTCCAGCGATTCCGGCCGTTCCCCGGCTGTTTATCGGTTCGTGCTTACTGGCAGTTCGGCGGCGAAACCCGCGGAACGATCGGGTGGATTGTAGAGGGAGTAATGGCTGTTTAATTCCGGGGAGCGTGCTACATTTTGCGGAGCCTTTTCGAAACCATTTGCGCTCCCTTTTAATGTAACACTTTCACAGGTTCTGTGGGATCGCCCGTACGAAGCTTTATCGATATCAGTGGGACCACCCTTTAATGTTCAATATTAGTCGACAGTGTGTATTTCGAAATCGTCTAGTTTTCTGAGCACGTCAGTATATTCACGCATTGATGTTAATCAAAATATTTGCAAGATAATTTCATTCAAGATGAATGTAAGTTCGCCTGTATCTGCCATTGATGCTGATGCTCGTGTTTATTCGAACGCGCGACTAATTAACGCCGAATGTCCGGCGAACGGCTTAGAGCAGGTACGCGGAGGCATTGTTCCCTTTGCGACAGTCGAAAACGAAAATCGCGAGAGCAGAATACTGTGTATTATTTACTCGCGTAGGTACCGTACGTTTTATTCTACGCTTCGGTGACACGCGTTCCATTTTTATTTATCGATTTCGCCACCGTTCAGTTTCGCTTCTGCAGACAAAATTCAATTCGACACGTCCAGGAAAACTTGCTTAAATTGTAGTTCGCAGCACTTTCTGCCTGTATATTTTTGCTTTATATGGAGCACTTTGCGCCTCGCGCGAAATTTTGCAGCGTAGATGCGAGAGTTAACGAAATTGCGTCGACAACGGGGGCGGAGGCGCGTAAAATACGACTGATTATCCGGGAGGAATGGAAACGACGAAGGGTTTCGTAGGAGGCAGCTTTGGTGTAGTTCGGGATGTACCGCTAATGCAATTATATCTCACCCCTCTGACATTCAGCTCATGAATATCGCCGTTTGATTTGTATAATGTCGAGTTATTGTTTCGGAATCGAATGGTGGGGAACATTTTATATCGTATATCTCGGCGAAATTGAACTCGACGGAACGTCGAAATGGATGTAAGCTTAGACAGAATACAGTTTCGAATTATTTGAAAAAAAAAAAAAAAAAATTATCCCCATCGACATTCCGTATGGAAATATGTCGCGCAGATTTTTAACTCTGAATATTCACTGGATGCCGTTTCGTTGTACATATATTTCTTCACCTTCTTTTTTGTCGGTCGGATACATATATATTCGGCAAAATTACGGGACGAAACTATCTGGACGAAGCTTTAATTGAAACGAAGTAAAGATCTTTTTTCTTTTTTATGCATATTTCGGTATAAATTATTCAGTATCGGTGTCCTTAACAATATTACGACCGGCGTGGAGAGCGAAGAAAAGTTTGAGAATCGTTACTGTCTCTGTTCGTTTCACCGCAACGCCTTCAATCAAGCTCCGTTGTCTAGACAATTAACCGGTCGGACGATGCAATTAAAAGCAATTGTTTCGGGCGTGTGTATGTGTGCGCGCTACACTGCGGCCCGGAATTAATGTTCCTGCATTAGGACAAACGGATCGTTCGCCGAACGTGCCGGATTTCAATAACCATTTCGTCTGCGAAAATTAATTTTTATCACACAATTTATCAGATCCGCAATGAAATAATCAAATTTTGCTACGTTATCTTGAACGTGTCTTTGGGATCATAGCTGTATTAATTGAAATATTAACATTTATGCTATTGAAATTAATTCGGTGCTGTCTTCTAATGGCGACCATCGCCTTTCGTATATTGTATTACACATTCCTCGACAATACGTAATGATCTCTTTACCCACAAATCCATTAACGGAAAAGTAAGATACTAACGATTCAATCTATCCGCGCAAACCATTTTACCCTTCCAGTGAAATAAAAAATTCTTCGTTGCAAAATACAAAAGAAAATCTCGCATAAATACAACAGTCAAACTCTCCACGCTCCAATCACTCACACTATCGCGACATCAAACCCTCCCTTCAATCTAATCTCATTACCTTCCCACCTCACTGCGATCAGATTTCTCAATTACCGCCAAACAAAGAGAAAAAAAAAAATCATAGCCATAGGTCGGTGCCAGCTTCCCCTCTGTATTTATACCAGCATAGGAGTCGGCCTTTCCTGCAGTCTCGATTGTCCCTCGATGAGATTTTTCGTTCTCCCGTTTGACGCGAATAATTGACGTCTCGAGGGGTCGCAAGACCTCGGTTATCTCGCGGACGCCCATCGACTCGACCCAGCCAGCTCAAAACGCTTTTTTTTTTACGATAGCCCGTTTATTCCGGTTGCCTGCCAACCTGCTGACTAATTAGTTCGGTTAGCTGCTCGTGAAAAATGCACTACTGGCCGAATCCCCTGAAACGGAATGTATAATCAGGTCGAATTAGCCGTCTATCGGGGGCAGAGGAATACGCGACGGTGCGGCTCGATCGTTTCGAACGGACATCACTGTAATCACTGGTAATGCAGATGGCGGTCGTCCGTCGATGGGCGAATCGACAATCAGCTATATAATTACGGAGGCCTCGCCCGCCAATTAAGCTACATTCATTGAACGTGATCGTCGGTCCCGCGGTAAGCATATCGCCGCGAAAAATGTACACACCGCCCGGTAAACGCTGCTTAACACGGCCGTTGACGCGATTATCGATCCCGTCGAATGCTGCTGGAAAAATGACAAGGTGTCAGGATGCAAATATATACACCGATGCGTTGCATTAACGCTTTGAGGTAGAATGCAAGGGGTTAAACGACACCAGAGGCGACTCACCGGTGTGCTCAGATGATAAATCAGCTCGGCGTTTGGGTCTCGCGTGCATAGTACATAATTAGGTTTCGTTTGCTGGACGGACAGGAGTGTTGCATTGAAAAGAGAAATCGATTTGCAACTTCGCGATTTCTCGTTTTCGGTACTGGCCAATGTCAATTATCGTGTCACCCCATGACGTTGATCTTCGCGACTTATTTCCGTGACAGCCGTTCCCTGTGGATATTTTTGGGACACGCGTGGACGCTTGATGCATCAAGTGTCAAACTGCAACATAGGTTTTCTTGAAATGAGTGATCTTCAATTTTGTTAATCGATTTTGACGCCGCGTCTCGTTACTCTCGCGTAGTTGTGTATTAGTTTTTAGTTTCCAATGTTTGCATTCGTTAGTGTCTATCTGTTACGGTTCGTTTGTTACTGTTCTGTAAGATTGCGGCAGAATCACTCGAATCAATATCGTCGTCGCGTTAAGAACGTCATGGGTGAAATAATTATAGAAGACGAGACCGAAACGTGACTCGAATTGAGGCGAAATTGTATAATGAATGACGTAAGATAATGTTCGTTCAAGTATTTAAAGGATTTATTAATTTTTAAGTAGAACAATATTTAATTGAAAGAAATTTAAGAATAGCGGAGGAAACGTTTTTAAGTATCAAAAGTTCAGACATGCACGTTTGCGTATGACATTCGTTTCAAACGTATAAAACAGGATTCGGTAATTTACAATAAAACAAAGCAATATACGCCCATATTTTTTACAATCCTGAACGTCATACTCGTATCGTGTGTTAGCATGGAAAATATATCGATACCCTTTTGTAGCGCAATCGCGAGCATGATTTCGATCAAACTATTTGACAGAAATATCAGTTGAATCTTTTGTGACTTTTAGAGCGTTTACTGTTCGCTTACTTTGTTCCAATATTATCAATTCGTGTCCAATATATTCGTCCCTTTTATTACATCACCAAAATATTACAAGTCTCTACTATTCAAATAGAATGTTTCTCGTTAACGAAACACCTTTATCGATCTATATACCGCGTAATCTAACAATGGAAGGTATCCGTGATAGATATGCGTGCATAATAATATTGCACAAGAATTGTAGCTTACATCTTTAAAGAGTAAAAAAGAAAGTTATCTTACAGAAATTATTTTCACAAATTCCATGCACCGCCTCAAAATTCTAGCACCGATTTACATGGTACACGTTGGGTACCAAATGTGTTGGGTACTTGACGATACCAGACTTTAATTTTTGTATAAAATTAACAAAATGGTATTCTTTTTTTACAAAATAATAAGAAAATTGTTAAACATCGCTCGTCAACGCCTAGTAAATATTATAACAAAGTTAACTATCAAGTTTGAATGTGATTGGTAAGATACAACTCGGGATATCGTGTACGTGTACACGGTTTTAAAAAACACGGTTCCGAGAAAGATGCGTTTGAACTTTACGAACGTAATTTAGAAAAGGAGACCTACTACCTCGTTGCCATTATTCCAGAGCATAATAGCCGCAGTTCCTCCCCCAGCAATCTTGTTCACGTGTTTGGAAACTCTCATTTTCTTGACTCACTTATTGCATGTGGTTGTTCACGATCGCCATCACTTCTACGCTTTGCTCGAGCCACGTCCAGAGGAAGATTCCTTCTCGTTCACCTTATCGAGAACGATTCTGTTCGATGAGCTGGCTCCTACTCGTACGATTACACCAATCCAAGTTCTATTCCCCATTCTAGATTCTGTGTAGAACAAACACACATTAGATCGCAGCACGACCTACACTTCCCGCGTTCTAATTTCCTTGCGATGGATTTCCATTTCGTGCAGGATTTTTCATTGGCATTATTACAAAACGACCATAACATTGCTGACTGACATTTCGATCCAGATAGGCTATCCCATAAATGATGTAATTTCTCTTTTTACTTTAAACAATTGTCCCTATTTTTGGGTGCGTTGCCTTTGTATAAACTCAATCATACGCCTTTAAAAGGTTATTCTCTGTATGTAGCCGTAATATTTAGCTGCCAAAATTTTTTTAGCGAAACTCCTAATGACTGTTGCGACGGTGCAAAATTTTTTCCACATTTTTTAAGTCGCTGCCGCAAATTCCAGCGCCGGTCGCGATCGCTGTAATTTTTTAAAGCGACCGTGTCAGAAGCTCTCAATTTTTTTAATTCCTGCCGTGTCTTCCAGCGGTTACTAAGGCTGCGAATTTTTAATGGAATTAAAATTGGGCGTCACCGGTCCCCTTTCTTCCCCTTATTTAAATACATTTACATTGCCATAGATTATACCAAATATGGCTCCTACAAATGTATCGCATAACTAGATCTTCATAGTCACAATACCCGTACCGATATTAGCTACATCGAAAGTGTCTCATCGACGAATCCGCGGACACCTTCCTCGTTGAACGTTTCCTCGTCGTCCACGTCGATTACATTTCCCAATGAAGTCGCGATACTCGCCAAACGCTTTTATTAAACCGTAATCCAAGCGGTGGCAACTGCAGTGAGATGGTAGCAACAGGAAACCCAACGTCCTTCCACGAGCTTCGTTTCATCAAGGGTTGCCTCGTGATCCATCTCTTTCAGACTCGGTCCAGCTTGCGTCCGGTGTTCACCGACAGCCTGACCACGCTGTCAATCCGTGCAAGGACGCGACGAGAGAAAGTGCTCCTCTTCCAGCCGTCTTTTTTTCACCATCTAATATTTTTATTATTATCCCGGGACGTCTATCGCATCGATGACCGAGGATGTATCGGCAGCTGTCGCCCATATTAACTGTCCCTCTCGTACTCGTACACACGCACACACACACATAAACATACGCATACGCACACGCAAAGATACTGGGTTACCGTGCGCCTTCCGCGACAAAGAAAGAGTTTAATACGGGCGGCTGACCGTGAAGCCCCGGTTTCGCTAGGCGAGAGATGGGTAGACAGAGTCTGGGGTACAGAAAGAGGGAACGCTGACACCAGGACGGTCTAGGTGTCGATATAATCGAGAGGCTTGCTCGTCATCAAAGTGCCCCCGTGGTTCTCCTCCGGCGGCAACGCAACGGCGACAGCGGCGAACGCTGACGGCCCTCGTTAGCGCAAAAACGCGAGAGATGATGGATGGATGCTAAATTGCATTAATTAAATCCACCGTGACACCCTACGCCGGCAGCCTTGGTATCACTCAGCGGCTACCGTTCGGGCTCGCTTGTCTGTGATCGAGGCGTGAGCCGTTCAACAGGGTGTGGGTCACTTTGATGATTACACCTCGAACATAGGCCAGCCTATGCCCCTCTCGCCTATCACGGCCTTCCGTTCCTTCCTACTCCGCCTTCGGGCCTCTTCAGCCTGACAGAAAGGTAACCACGCAGACCGTGCACCTGCCTCCTAGTTCCTGCGCCCTTGAAACCGCTCCGTTAAACCTCGCGTTACACCGGCCGAGACGTCGTAACTATTAAAGCCGTCCCCCGGATTAGACCGCAATGAGATACGACACTGTTCAGCGCACTTCAAGAAGGATACCGGGATCCCTTTTATCGTTATCGAATGACTGCCACGCTCCTCGACCGACTTCGTACCTTGGCACAATATCGCGCACCTCCGTCGATCGAATCCCTTTGATCGTGATTCGTTTAGCCGTTCGGTAGAGCGAGCCGCGTTCCTGTGTATCGAAAAGTAATTTTCTCCTCGACGCCAATCGATCAGCTGTTCGCGTTGTTTACCGGCGGCAATTAAACGGCGCGGGAGCTCGTTTTCGTAGCTGGTGCCGGAGCGACGGAGGGGGTGGCAAACGATTGTTTAAAGGCGAAATATATTTTTCTTCGTGATGGAGACAATTATACCGGGGGTAGGGGTCGTCCGGAACGTGTTTCTGTGAGTGACACGGAGCAAAACGCGAAACCCATTTCGTGTTTATTCAAATTTAATAGCTTCGCGGGGTGGCTCGCAGCCGCGCTGAAGGGTCGCGCGTATTAAAAGCGCGGCTCGTCGGCGAAGTTTAGAATTCTGACCCCTCTAAAATCTCGATTATTATTGCGACATTCATGCGAACGGTAACAAAAACCGTTCGTCTCGCCTGTACGTGAACATTTCATGAAAGCGTTTTGAAGCGAAAGGAGGAATTGTTGGATACAATACACGCATCGTTCTTTTTATTCGCGATACGGGTGTATAGCATTGTTTAAGAGTTATTTATTTTCGCCATTTAATGTCGGGTCATTTTTGTGATTCATTTCGACAGTTAGCAGGCTAACCCGTCGGATATTGTTTCAGTTCGTCGGCAAACAAGCGTCGCTGTACTTACAAATGGTTCGACGACGCGGTAATTTTTCCTTCGATCCAAACCAAATAATTGAAAAACCATCAGTCGTCCAATGTCCCAGGGGGGGAGGGGGCAATTTTTCCACGTCGATTAGTAGCGGATCCTCGGCCCCGAGAAATCAAAGGGAAAACACGTTTCTCGAGAACGCGAAATACCCCTCTGTTTGCGGCCGTTGTGTTCCATGTGCTGGAGAGGGAAATTAAACGAGATCATCCTTTCGGTATACCTTTTGGAAATTGCTTCTCCCTCTTTGATGTCCTAATTCGATCCGCGTCCGTGCGGGTAGGAAACGCGAGGCTAAGTGGATTTTGCCGAATAAAAGAACACCGGCGCGAGGCTCGGGTGGCAAAGTAAGACATTAGCCGAAGCCTGCGGTGAAGAATCGTAGGATCCTTCTCATCGACTTCGCGAACGGGATGATGAGATCCCGATGGACCCCCGTACCATGTGTTTCGCCGTAAGGATAAGTGAGGGTTACGCCGTGTGGATATTGTGGGTATAATTTAGTGGTCCGATGCCTGTCCGATGTTTCCAGGCGGAAAAAAGAAAAGAGCAGGGAAGAGCAGAGGTGGGGATGCTCGGTCTATAGAGGAACTGGGGTATCATGCGGTGTACGAGCCTCGATTATTCCGTGGATAAACGCGAATTCAGTGTTTCCCGGTTGAAAGGGATAGCTCGGAATAATAAAAAGCAAGAGTCTGGCGCAATCAGCTTGCCAGCGGCGTGCTCGCGTGCACATGGCTGGATGAGAACGTTGCTTTTCGAGGCACGGATCGATGTCGAGGGGCTGTTGCGACGGTTAGTTTGTCGCAATTAGAGCTCGTAATGACGATCTAATGATCACCCTGAATTGTACTTCTTCGTGTTTGAAGGAGCGACGCGAAAACGCGGTTAATATTTCATCCCTGTGTGACGCGTTACAACGTACAGCTATTAAAAATGGGGGAAATTGGGTCGGCGTAATTGTTGAATTTTTTCAGCCCTCCTCTCTCTCTCTCTCGCCCTTTTCCAATTTTTCTCTCCTCGCATCCGATGAACTTCGTGCCGCCTGCTTAATTCTGCCAAGAGATCCGCCCCTTTTGTCTCGCCTAAATCATTTTCATTTACATTGTAAAATATCACAGTGGGGCGGAGGCGGAGACGTAGAGTCAGTGAAATTAGAGTGTCGCGAGAGGTACCGCCAGTTAGGGAGAAAACGTGGAGGTGTATTTTAAAACAAGAGGTAAGAACGGAAATTTCTTCCTTTGATCGTGGAAGGAAATGTGAATGAAATGTTCCCTTTTTTCCGCCCTATTTTCGTTTCTTTTCATCCCTTTGCACGGCGGATTTTGTTGATCTTCACTGCTGACAAATATTTTCGATTCGTACGTACTAAAAAGGGATCTGCCGATTTACGCCTCAGGCGCGACGAAGCGTAGCAGCATCAAAGGCGCAAAAGTACCTCCGCGGAATAAGAGGATAATGTCGACTCGATTCGACATCCTTGAATATTTAATATCTTACGAACGCCTTCTGATCGCGCGGCCGCTCTTTTCACGATCGGCCAGACATTTGTCCCAGTTGGAGCGGAAATAATGAAGAATCCAATTGTGTCCGAAGTGGCATGAATACGCGTTCGATCGGCCCCCTTCACCGATTGATCCGTTGTCGCGGTGCGCACGAGATCGCTTAATACCCCGGATTTTTACGGTTTCGCGGGTCTGAAAGAGTCGCGAGGTGGGGACAGGGTGACTATGGAAATAACGTAAAAATATTTTCTTTGAAAACGTCGTCTCGAACGAGAACGAAACCGTTTTATTTGGGGCACGATTATAGGTATACGCGGTTAACGCTTCTGCCGCACTCTTCTCGACACTTGACGTTTAATCGTCCCTCTCGCGTGGCATTGAAATAGAAATGAAATCGGAATTTCTCGAAATATGAACCGCCACGAAGATCAATTTGATGAAACGCTTTCAATTTCCACTGCTGCTTACGGTCCTTAAGTCGGCAACGAGATATTACGCGATCCAGCTGAATGAGCTTGCGTGTAACGTGGATTTCTCCGTATAAATGTACATGCACGTCTAAAATGAATAACTGCTGTATCGACAGTTCAATATACGTAGACAAATGGCAAATGGTTATGAAACTATTCGCGCTTTCTGATCACTGGGCATTTCTACACGTTTCTATACAAGCGATAGTCAACTTGTGCGAATATTTGTAGAAACGATGGGAACGAACTTCATTTCTTTGTCCTAAGGGTGACAACCTATTAACTGAATTTCACACTTCCATAAATCAAACACGAGACATTAAACGGCAACTTAACTTTGCCGAAACTTATCATCCCCTCCCACTTTAAATCGCGTGTTCTGCCTTACACGGAGGTCCATTCAGGCCTCTGTCGTTCCATAAGTCAGAACTTCTATGGGAACTTGGTGAAATTTAGCCAGGCGCTGCGAAATTCACGAGGCAACTCCCCTCCGCATCAACTGCATCACGAAAGACTGTCCAGCAATGAACGCTGCGAGACAGCTAACCGACATAATAATACCTTCTTTCTTATTCAAGCTGAACCGTTCCTAAGAAGTTCCCAAGTTAGAATGCCGTATTCTCTCGGATGTGTCACTCGCATAAACATGACAGGCTGTATTATACGTGCTCTTACGCCAGAGCCGTTAGGTCGCCGTTTGCTGCACACCAACTACAACGCGTTGTAGTTGCTGCTCTGCAGATGTTCGATCGCGTTCGATTGCAAAACGATAGTTGTTATCACGTATGTACATATACGTCGAATTTTCGTTGCTCCGTTTTCGAGTGCAGTCGGGGAAACACTTTTCGCCACGATGTGAAATATTATCAGCGACGAAATGATTCAAAAATATCCCGTTCCCGAAACGTTCTTAGCAGACTCCCTATATGTCGCTGCGTTGATAATCAGTGGAAGTTGTTGATGAGCGATAATGAGGAACCTTGATAATAGCAGGTTGGCACTTGACAGTTTAAGTATTTATTTGGAAACTATTATAGGATCGCCTATTGTAAAATTTTGTCTCGAACTTACTTCTTACGTCAAAAAGTAATTTACCGGCTCTTCCGTATCCATCAAACAAACACACATGCCGCAGCATTCCTTTCATTCGTGTATACGTATCTGCATGAAGCATAAGCATGATAGATACTCGAGCGCCTTATCCTGAAGTTACCACTCGCCCGGGAAAGTTAGCTCAAACGACTGCTGGTCGATTTCTTCCTCACTTATTCGACAGACTTCTTGCCTCGCGGATATTCGTAAGAACGGGATTTGCTCACGCGTCTGATGCCTGCTCTTGTCGTATGCTGACAGTATATATTCTGGACGCACAACGTTTACGGTTTACGGACGGTTTTTCCAGTGATTTGCCGGTTCTTTCGAAAGGAGGAGAGGGTTGAACGCTGGGCGCTTAGAGCCCACACGAAAGAGAAGTTTCGTTGGCTCGGTAAGAAACGACAAAGGGAGTAGAATAGGGGTGGCTCATGCAATTCCAAACTATTTCAATGAAATGGGATAGCGGCTGGTAGATTTGTTGATCGCAGAAACCGACTAGTTTCTCGTCCGTGGCCCGACGACAAGGGAAAAGAGATAGTTAAGAAACGCCAGACTACCGCAAGCACTCATCTCTCTTCCTTTGTTCTAAAATTCTTACGACTTCCCTTACGTCCTGCAAGATCCTCATCTCTCTCTCTCTCTCTTTTTGAGGAGACAACAAAGGAAGTGGTCTGTATCAAGCACGGTGGTAATGGTGGCACCGTGGACGTTACATGATGCGAAATTGTCTCTTCTTTCGCGCTTGCTCGGTGAACACTTTGTAACGCAGTGAAACGGGCCGGATATGCCTCGCAACTTTCTTTGCCCGTCGGCTGAACCTTGGCTCAGCTAACTTCGAGGGTTTTTACATTAGCATATCGACTTATTCATACAATCCGCTTCTCGGTTCGTGTTCCACGATGGATGAACGCCTGCACGCTCTCCTTCGGGGTATACGGCCCCGTCGATGATGACGACGTTGATGGCGTGCCACGGTTTTCGAGGGGCTCTGAATTTTGCCTTCGACCCTCCAGGGAATACGTTACGACATGTTTCGATACATTGATTTCGTTAAACTCGAGTGCTGACTGCTGCGCACTCGAATCGGCCCCGATAATACTATAACGCTCTCGACTTGGAATATAGATTTGGCAGGAAGATGAGAGGAACGATTCGCTGTGATCGAGCAGGAGACAAATTTCTGGGTGTATCGATTTTAGCAAGGTGCAATTTTTCGTACGCTATTTCGTATTGAAGTGGGCAGTGGAAATTTGTCGTTCGTGTAAAGTCTGCTATACGTAAGTTTAATCGTTTATATTAAAAGAAGCTGGTTCCCCCCTCAAACATCGATCAAACAAACAATTCATTATTAGAAGCCCACTATAACAATTCTGTTATAGTATCCCATTAAATGCGATCGATAGATCGCAATGTATATGTACTCTTAACATTAAGAGGGTACACATTTGTGTTTTGAACTTCGACAAAATCCATTATTTTTGTGTTGCATTTTCTTGCATTGCCGGGATTCGTAAAAGTAGCGGAGTTACGTACCTGTTACACGTTTATGTATGCATTTCGACTAGACCAAAATATATAACGCAGTTCGAAGATTATCAATCAATATCTACGAAAGGCTAATACAAAACAGCGTTCCGATTTAAACAAAAAAATGTCCAGAAAGGGACTGAAAACTGACGTTACGAACACAAACAGCCCCCCTAACAGCACGTATAGAAATGCATCTCAGTGATTGAACGAACTATACACCACAAGATGGGATAAAGCACACAAAAAAAAAAGGATGTCTAATAGAGTACGGATAACGGGGTTTTACGGGTAAGTCGGGAGCAGTCCATAATTCAAGTCTTTTCTACGAAAGTGCAATTCCGGTGAGTTGAACCCCGAGCAGCCGTTCCATCGGTGGCCGTATTGGTCCCGCATGCTCGAAAATTTTTCATAGGAGCCATAAAAAGTACCCCCCCCTGGGGTGAGGATTAAGAGAAATATCAGGGGTGACTCTTCTTCGGCCGTTCGTTCGAACCCGTAGTCAAGTGATTCGGATTGGAAGAAACTAGCGCGGATAGAATCGCGCTTGCCGAGCTGTGCCGAAGCCGGCCGAAGCGACCCGACCGCCTGTGAACGCGGCAACTCACGCTCGAGGGTACAGTCGTGCCGCGGCCTCCATAGGGGCAGGTTCATGTAGCTCGTCTCTCTTGTAACGCTCCGCTTTATTACGAGGAAGCTATCGTGGGACGCGTGCTCCGTCTCGACTGAACTGTTAATGAAACCGAGACCATGTTGTGACAGTCATTCGGAGAATCGTCTGTTCGACAATCGTAGTGCACTCAGCACTAAGAAGAGCTTGCCTTTCGTAAATGGAGTTAGATCCGAAGACGCGAACGCGGGGCGAGCAACAGATGTGACGTAGAGCGACGCGCTCTTTATATTTAGTTGCCCACGATTTTCTCGGTTGTTCGGCCGTAACCCGCGTATTATACGTTTTCTTATCCACGTTTCGCGGTGCCATGATTGTCCGCGATTGTATTGTTCGACAGTGACGTGATATGACGCAAACGAAAGTATACCACGAACGTCAGTGACATAGCTTTACGTCCATAGGGATTGTTGAATTTTTAAACGTTTGCCATAGATAAGAGGCTTGGACAGTGATGCGGTGATGTTTCGTTCCTATTGACGTCATTCACCGAAGTTATTCGTTGTTGCTCTTGTGACTCGACGTTGACTCGCGTGTGCCGCAGAACGTGATCGTTAAAACGGGAAGAAAAGGAACGAAGAGGAAAGTGCAAAATTGAACGACTGTACACCTCGATATCGCACAGCCCTTGCGTCCAGCGTTGTGCCCCGCAAGTCCCTCTTTCAAGGCTCGCTACCTGCGGTCGGGCCAGATTATAAGGACACCAGGTACTGTCGTGTCGTTCTTGGAGCAGGAAAGGGAGCCGCAGGAAGAATTCCTTTGTCCACGAAGGTACCAGCGCCGAAGGTGTTGGCCGAGAAACGGAGCGCGAAGCGGCCAAAGTGGTAGAGGGAGAAGGAAGGAGCACAGCACGCGGTTCAGTTTCTACCTTGTCGGTTCGCGTATACCTGGCGTGTGCGTGTCAAAGAGAGAAGGCAGTTCGTCGGCGAGGGAGACCGACAGTGAAAACGAGCCTCGTAGCATCGGTGAACGTCCGTCAGCGCATTGCCAACGGCAAAGGGCAACAACCACACCGCGAGCATAGTGTGGCGCGCTGTTAGCCAAGGCCAGGTCGTGGAACACCACGTTTCCAACCAGCTCCGATCTCAGCTGATTCCCCGTGGATGCGCAAGAATTCGCGAATTTCGGTTTCGACCCGCGGTACACGGTGCAGTGGAATTCGCCCGGTCGATTAACGTTGACAGTGTTTACAAATCGCCCGGTTTGCATCCGGATTATCCAGTTTAGTTCGGCGTGAAACTTTCGTCGTACGGGCCGTGATTGAGGATGGAACGACGAAGGCTACCGGATGCTATGTTGCTCCTGGTCAGAGCAGCTGTTCTGGCAGCTGTCTTGGGACTGTTCCTAGGATCGAGCAATGCAGGCAGACCTGCCGGTGCGCATCCTGGCCACGCGTACTTCGAGCAACCTTGTTGCGGACGCTCCCATCTCAGGCATCATAAAGGTAGGAATTCTCCGTGCCGTCACCCCCTACATTCTTATCCGAATCGACCTGGACGATATTTACTTCTAAGTAGATAACGGACAGGTGGGAACGTGTTCGAGGAAATGATCGTGTTTACATGGATTGAGACGTTCCCTTGTAGGTTTACCGATAAGTTCGTCCGACGTCGAAAGTACACATAGTTTTGGGTCGACGTTACTGTGCCGAGTAAATTGAATTTTTTTGTATATATTTTATCGAGGCGAAAGTTTCCTGACATTGCGTCGAATTTTCCCTTCGCCTTGGGTAGAATAGAATAGAACGCGGTGTATTAATTGCAAGAATTGTTTCACGATGGTTACGCTGATAAGTACTTATCTTCTCGCGCGATGTGCACACGCCGAGTATTTGCCGAGATCGACGATTGTCCTAGTCCTTGTAAGTAAATGGCTACACGAAACAAAACGAATTTCGCTTTAACTATCTTCAACGAATTCCCGCTACGTGACGGAAAGTTTCGCGGCGCTGGAACGTGATTTCTCGTGATTCAAAGAAGATTCGAAATCGTATTAAAGTACCCCGAAGTGTTTGCAAGTAGCCTCGCCAAACGGAGCATCGCGGGCACGAAGAATTGAATTTAAAGAACGTCGGAAGCGGAGCAAAAAAATGTCTTGACCATTTGCCGCTACACAAGACGAAACATTCTTGTCTTGTAGAAGTTGGAAAAATCCCCCAGCTCCCCTCCGCGCGAGTTAAACTTTCGGTTCCGGCTTCTCTGTTTATCGAGTCGCGTTCAGAATTCATCACAGGCGTACACAGTTTGTTAACCTTCCCTTAAATCCACCGGAAGTCCTATACACATTGCAATAGGGAAGATTTTCCGTGACCGCGGGAACGTTCTACTCGACCACTTGTCGCTAACTAAAACACCGAAGTTAAACTCGAAGGCAATATATTGGATCGCGGGGCAATATCGATCGAACGTGTTCCCTATCGTCCGAACGGCTACGCCGAACGCACTTTTCATTAATTATACCGCGATAACGATTCCATTATGCCGGCACGTGCCGGCGAGCACTCGTCGTGAAGTTCCGCGAAACGGTGTGTCGTTAACGCCGCGTAAATACCGTTTCATTAATTAATATTACGAGTTTCACCTCTGCTGGCCGTTCTAAATACCGGCCGTGCCCGGCCTCTCGAAACAATACAGCCCGCGCCTCGTATAAATCGCCAACTTTCAAACATTCCGCGTTCTCTTGTCGGAGCTTCGTTGGAAAAAAAAAAAACGACCCCGCAGACACCCCGGTGGCTGAGGGTTAACGAAGTCCCCGGTGGTTTACTCCCGGAATTTGCGCCGGTCTCGTGTAAAAAACACTTTTCGCCACGGTGTACACGCACACCGAAGGGACCGAGAGGGCGGCATTAAAGGGACGGTGTTTTTTCTTCAACCACCGGGGGAAGGAGGATGGGTGGTGATAGTGACCCACCCAACCACCCGCGCGTTCTCTTTTTCGCTGTAAATCATTTAGGAGGACACGCGGTACGAAAGGGATGTAAAAACGACGTAGCCCAGTACCGAAAAGCCCGTTAGCATACATCACCAATATTATCTCGGGGAGGGCCCTGCCACACGATATTACCGGGGCTTAGAACGCCGGGACTGACTTCATTATGTGCCGGCGGAGAGAGAACCGTCGAATGGAATGTGGAATGGTTGGTTGGTCGGCCAGCCGGCTGGCTGGATGGCTGGTTGCTCGGCTGCCTCTCCGCCAGTCGAGAAGCCACCGGAGCCCAGGCCTCTGTCTCGTTCCCTCTTCGTCGTGCACATGTGTTTTTCACCGTCTCTCTGTACCGTGTGCATGCACACGCCGCGTACGGAAAGTGCGTGTTTAGAGGCGTCCCTGTGTACGAAAGGGGCGCACGAAAAAGTGTACACGAGGCAGGGTAGTGGTACACGTAGGAGCGGTGGTCACTGCACTGGCGGCGTGCTACACGTTCTCGCGTGGACCGCGACGCCAACAGGGCAGCTTTTCGCGAGAAATTCTTCCGCGCGCCCGCTTCAAAACAGCGGACACACGAAATTCTTGTCCGCCTCGGTGGTGTTTTTTTTTCCCCTCCGTTTTTCGCGGTTTAGTCGCGCGTCTCGCTCTCTTTGGCCGCGCGGATGTAATTTTAATTGCGCGGTTGTCCGCCTTGTTATGCGAATTTGCGTGCCACTTTTTCGTCTGGTTTCGCGCGGAATTGCTGATACAGAAGCGGCGGGGAGTGCGAGCCTCGTTGAGTTTCCCGTTTCTCGTCCCCCCCGCCGTCCCTTTAATCGCACGGTGGTTTTCGCTGGGGGCGAAAGGAAAATTTCCCCGTTAACCCCTTCGTTCCCGACTGCCGCGCTGCTTGCTTTATCGCCGTCGGTTGTTCCTCGACGGAGGGTTCGCGCCGCCGCGGCGAACGGACGCCCGTTTCCTCGTCAGAACGATGCTGGGAAGTGGTCGTCGCGTGTCGATCGTGCCGTCCAATCTGCCACCGAATGAACTTGCATCGTACATTTGCAGTGCGTATGACGTTACACATCCTGCCTACTGCTAAGCGGTGTAACCGAAGATATGTAAATACCGTGAAAGCCTATTGCACCGCGTATTATTGAAACCCTAGTCGAGCGATAGAAAGCCAGTGCGCTACGATTTTTGCCGAGAAATCGATATTAATAGCTCGCCGCGACAATGCCTAAGCCTGGGTTAGGCTTTATTTCAAAGTGCTTCGTATTTTAGAAGGGCCTTTTCTCTCATTTATAATCTATCCGCGGGTGAAAATGGTTTGACATTTTTCTATAGTAAATCG
Organism: Nomada fucata; assembly: GCA_948146005.1. Taxonomy (NCBI): domain Eukaryota; kingdom Metazoa; phylum Arthropoda; class Insecta; order Hymenoptera; family Apidae; genus Nomada; species Nomada fucata. Next base: position 17,168,601 of record OX411275.1, read on the forward strand.
TCGTTTTTTTTTTATATAACGATCGTTTCCGTGTGTTGCATAAATGCAGCGGGGTGTGCTATAACGAACAACATTTCTGATTAAATCAAAACGCTTATGCACAACGAACGGACAGTTCGTCGAAACGAGGCGAATTGTTAGCACCTCGCCCTCCTCTTCTTTGTAATTTTTATCTACATTTCGACGTGCGTGCAATGTATAAAATTTAAACATAATAATAAGTTACATTTGTAATACGTATGTTTGAATGCACTTCTCGTTTGCCATAGAGGTTTTCAAGTTATGCCTGCTGTAACGAACGAATTATTATAAATTCACGCTGCAGCCGTGGGGCACACAAGTATGCACGTTTATTTTTCACTCGAACATAAATCGAAACGTATTGCAAAACCGCAGGCCAAAGTTTTCTATTATTCAGCTACCGAACAGCACGTTAATTTAATCCGCATTTGCGGCTGCGACTGTACAACACGATACGATCATGAATCGCAAGCCTTCGGTATCGAGTCTCTGTGGTAGCTAGCAGAACGGATATTAATTTCGACGGGCTTCTCAAACTGATCCATTGATCTAATTTACACGCATATTTGATGTGCAACATGTTCAGCCTGTATATTCGCAGGCGTAAGTGTAATGAAATTTACGCGAAATGCGTCTAACTTCGGTGACCGCCATTTTCATCCCCTTCGATTTTCTGATTCCTCTTCACATTCGCGAAGTTTCCAAACGGAATTGAATACCTACATGGCTATAGAAATACTTTTGCGAATCGGTGAGGAATGTAACGTAATATAAATATAGCTCGAAAAAGATTTTGATCGCAGTAGGAAAATGAAGGGGTGAATGATTCTAAAATACGTATTAAAGAATTTCGGATATTTTCCAACCTTCGTGCACAAACAGTGGAAAATGCAGCGAAGATAATTTAAATATTCCCCTCCAGTTTAAATAGTATTAGCCGACTTATTCTGAACTGATATAACTTGCAAGTGACCATTAATCTCAGACAGTATTCATAAAGCCAGGAGAGGAGTTTACCATTCCAATTCATCGGATCTTTATGATTTATTTACGGCCAGTACAGTCCCTGGTAAAGGAAAACTCCAAGTAGTTTTCGAAAATAACCCGATTGCCGATCGAACGACAGCCCCTCGAACGGCTCGGAACTTCGCAGACCGGTCGGACGAAAAAAAAAAAAAAAGAAAAATGTTCATAATCGGAAGTTGTTCCATTTAACGAACCGCGTCGTAGAACTTTCCCCAAAAGGGTCCCGAAATTCTATAAACGAAAAAACTGACCCCGACTTCGATAATTGGTCCGCGCACAGGAGAGCCTTCCCTTCGTTCCCTCTTTCTATTCTCGTTCGTTCCTTCACTCCCGTACCATTTGCTCTCGCCCAGGATTTGTCTCGACTGCTGAATTACCCCGCGTAAATCCTCAAATCGACCGTAAACTCGAGAAGCTCGCCGGGATACCTTCTTTGCTCTGCCCAGATTTCTACGGATGATGTTTGCGTTAGTAGCCAGGCGAAGAGAAGAGGCAGATAGAACGGCGGCAGTTGAGAAGACTGGAAACCGGAGGACCGGCCGACAGTCTCGATGAATTTCCCTTTGGTCGTCACCAAACGTCCCAAAGATTTCCAAGATTAAAAGCTGCCGCATCGACTGTCCCTCGTTCCTGTCTCGCCCTGGACTTTCGTCCGTTAACCCTCTCGGACACTACCAACGAAGGCTGACTGGCTAATGAAGGACGATGGCAGGGACTCATCCGCCGTGCGGTATTCGAAGCCGCGCATTCCTGCGGTCACGACCAACCACCCCCATGAATACCGAGACGTTGACTTTCCCCGGCGAGCTTCGGAAGTTGGATCACGGTTCCTCGAAGCTTTTCGTCGCGACCCGGCCTGCTCCATCGCGGTCGAATTATCCCTACTGAAAGGTTGCCTTGTGCGATCCTCCTTCGAGCTGTCCCCGTTGAAAGAGTTACATCCCGGCCAGCGACACGTATTCATCCGAGAAATCATTAGCCGACTTTTCTTGCTGGTTCAGTCCGGGGGGGGGGGGGGGGAGAAATTTTCAGCAGACAGGAGTGGGTAAAAAGGGCGGGGGCGCGAAGTGGCGTAGGGCGACGGGCTTTTTTTAAATGTATTAGTCGCGTGCCTCGGCGACTCCGCGTTTTTGTATCGGTCGGGGGCTGCAAGTTCGACTTGGAAGTTCTTGAGACCCCGCGATGAAACGGAGCAGCGAGGAAAAAGCTTGAACGGCGGAAGAACTGGCGGAGACGAGCGGTTGGCGGTTGCGGGAGTTTGAACGAAGCCTCGAAGGCGAGAGGGAGGAAGACGGAAGGGTCGATAAAGAAAACGCAACAAAACGGCGTCTACGCTCCGGTCTGGAATCCATAGATCACAGAGGAAGGTTGCAAGTCTGTTTTAAGATGGCGAAGTCAGCGTGCCGAGATTACTGCGTCGATTTGACGGCAACAAAACGATATAAATTGAGATCAAGCTTTGCTCAAGTTGCTGGTGAACGCTGCAATTTGTTTTGTTAAGCAGGTTCCCGTTTGGAATTTGCTATGTTTCTCTCCAATAGTTCCTGATGACGTTTAGGCTCGTCTTGGTGTGTTAGGTCGACGTTACTTGTCATGCGTATGCGTGTGATATTGAACTAATTGGTCAATTAATAGCAACCCCATAAATTCACTTCTGTTGTGTTAGTTCGGAACCTTAATTTCCCACTGAAAGCATTTGTTATTAATTGGAACACTTGCACGCCGGCCGCCAGAGCACTTCGCAAAATAATTTCATACCCAGGAATTGTTGTTTCAATCGCCACATAAAATTATACAGATATTATTTCTCTCGGTTCCGCGGCGAATTCGGCCGCACCCTCGCGTGGAGGCGAAAGAGAAAAATTTATTTGCGCCTCGCCGGCTTCAAAAACCATCGGAATAAATTAAACGGTTCAGGCCGCCCGCGGCAATCTCTCCTAATTTGGGCGGGAGTTACAATTAAAAAATGATTTCCCCTAATTAACACTCAACCAGACCAAAGGACTCTCGGTGTGCGTTTTAATTAACACACAAGGGGAAAGTTCAACCGGTGGGGTTGGCCACGCTGAACCGAATACGATACTTTCCTGTTGTGCAACGCTGTCCAAATAGGTGCTGCCACCGCGGCAGCTTCCACGATGAGATATCTAGGGCAGCTTTACCTGCATTAGGCGGTATCTTTTCTTTATTTTAAGCGAGATCCGCTCACGATGTAAGCTCGCTCCGTGTTCGGTGTACGAAAAGCGTGGCAAAAAGGCTTGGATGGCGGAAGCTCGACGACAACGGCGAACAGAACGACGGAGATGGGTAACATCGTGCTTGTCGGATATCCCAACGACAGGATTACAGTCACCCTCGAGAGTGCTCTCCTTTTCTTTTCTCTCCCCCACCCACGTGTACCGCTTCGCCAGATCCCCTTCCTCTCTCTCCCTCCCTCTCTCTCTCTCTCTCTCTCTCTCTCTTTCTCTTGCTCTTTATTCCCGTGGAAAACACTTTGTAGCCGGCGTGTAAACGCGCGAAAGTGCTCGACCAAAGCCCGACGGGAGAAAACGATTCCGCGAAGCGAGTTGGTATTCCAGCAGGTGATAAAAAGGATAATGAGGATATAATGTGGCGCGCGGCGTTCCGGATGTTTAGGCGAAACGCGCGCTATCGCGTCCAGCTGGTTAAGGCGCTCGCGTAATGAGCGTGCTGGAGAAAAAAAAAGGAGCATCAGATTGCGTAACCCTTTGCCTGCCCGTGGCCCTGCAGGCTTTCACGAAAGTGAAAATACGCATCGGGCCACAAAGCGCCATCGTCGGCTAGAATTTTAATGAAACTTTTACACCCGCACCAACGGCCAGGCAGGAGGGAACCCCGTTCTCTCGTGCCGAAAGTGTGCGCACAACGAGCCTCGATTCCACTGTGGCGCGGAGAATAGATGCTTATAAATGCGTGAACTTCGAGCTCGTCGACGCGACTTCAGTGAATGCAGACCCCATTTCTTTATTACTTTACCGGACGTGTATTGCGGAAAACGAGAACAGCTTCAGTCGCCTCCCTAAATAATGGAACGTTATCACCACCAACCGAAGTAATTTGCGTGCCGTTGTTAAAGAAGCACGACGTTCCGTCAATTTTTCGGTACCGTCCTGGTGCTGGTTTTTTTTGTGTATTTTTTTAATAATCGCACGGTTAAGTGCGTAAATCGGAAAAGTAGTTAATCGTGTAATAATCGCGCTCGTTTGGGATCGGATCAATTTAATTCGCTTTCTATATTTCGAGTTTCCAGGATAACGCGAAGCAACGAGGTGAAATATCACGAACCACATAACGAGAAATTGTTCAAAGGGGGTTTTTTTTTTAAATATATTTGTTATTTAATTGTAAAATACTACGGGACGCTCTTCGTTAGCGAATCAGCTTGTTCGAAAGCTTCTGCATCTCGTCGTCGTCGAACGAGGTCAACGTTTAAACTATAATAGTTTCTCCCCGAGGACGCAAGCCGGTCGAACAAGCTGCTCGCGAAAGCGCGCAAGTTTTGCCTGACCGCGATTCCCCTGAAATAATAACAGTGGGTCCGCGTTATTTTCACCAGCGCGAAAAATCTTTCGCCTTAAGACTTAGGTTTATGGCAGTCGTTGGCCGCGTCGCGTTGTAAACTAGACGGTATTACATTCCAGCGCAACCTCGCGATTCGAGTGAGCTTTAACCGGAGGCTTCTGCCTTTGCGCGACCGGCACTAAAACAGATTCTTCTCCGGAGACGCGACGATATTATTCCGCCCCCGTCGAAAGTTTACCAACGGGCCATAGAACGTTTCACGGGGCACCTGGATTTAATCTCGCGTATGATTTATGCGCGACGCGATTTTTAACGCAATGAACGATTGTGATTAATGTAATAACTGAGCGATAGGTAAACGGTGTAATTACGGGAAGATTAAGGAGCGAAATACTTCTTGCCTGTGTTCGTGATGCAGCGATAGGATATATTGGGGTGCGCGGTGCTGTTTGTATGGAAAAGAGTTAGATTTGGGTCTCCCCGTGCATAGATTATGTGCTTGTTAAAAGTAAGGGCCTGGATGGTGTGCTTCGAATATCGAGGTTTATGTACGTAACCGTATTTACAGTTTTCTCGGGGCTAATTTAAGAGGCTAGAGTTTAAAGTCTTTTTTCATACTTCTAGTTTTGAAATATGCCCCTACTGATTGTGCAAACGTCTAGAAATGTAAAATGACCAGCCGCAACTGCGATATAACGTTGGCGGGGTGAGTTTTACATCAGAATTTGCATTTTTCATCACGTAATGAGTAATGGCGTGTAATGCGAGCACTCCAAAAAATAATCTGATCAATATTTCACAAATGTTTCTTTTTCGAAGCAAACATTAAGTGACGCTTCCAGTTTGGAAACATTTCGCTGTCAAATACTATTTCTTTTGAAACGTTTTCTTTTTTGAAAAAGCAAAAAGATTCTGTCAACACGTCGGCAATGCTTTCTAAAGTAACGTACAATTTAATTACAATATTTCATACATTTAAAGAGCGTTATACTCAATGTCGAAACAAGAAGTCTATCGTATCAACATTCTTAAAATCTTTCCACGTTTTCGAAGTTATCCCCTATTCATATTACTACTCACGGTAGTCAGTCGATATTAGTTGGCCGTGGGCATCTTAGATCTTCCTATTCACCATCCCTCGCACGGCGTTAATACAAGAGAAAGGTAAAATTGAATCTTGCTTTATCTCGAACGACGATATTGGAAGCGAAGCGGGTTCGTCCTTGTAGGGGATCAGGCGCTCTCCTCGTGGCACGCGTCGCTCGGCTGAATAAATTGTTACAACCGCTATTAACAGCTCTGCGATACGAGCATTCTCACCCTCACTCTAGCCGTTCTGCTCGCGCTTGGTATTTTCAGGTCGACCCGATCAATTTGCTCCATTTTTCCACATCTACTTGTCTCTAGCGCCGACTGGATCTGGCCCATGGTTTCGAGTATTTATAGAGGATGTGCTGTGGTTTATCTTGTAGCACGATATATACTATTAATGCCGTGGAATACAGTATTAGATTTCGGTGGACGACTTTTGGAAATCTCCTTCCTATGACCATCACTGTGTACCTGTGCGGGGAACTGTCTTATGGAAATTTTTAGAGTTTTTAAACAACGGTGTTCCCTATTTTATTATTCCTTACCATTGCATTATGTTACACGTATCGCGGTATTAAAGTACGTCGACACGCGATTAGAATTTCGGAGCGCCTCGTACCACCTGTCCATACCGTCCTTCCAAATCGTTCGTATAGCACTTAGTACAGATCTACTAGACACGAGTGCGCACTTCAATCCGAACCCCATGTTCACGACACTTCACTTAACTACAATATATATATACTACTGTGCATCGCCCTAACTTGTTTCAGCGTATTATACAAGCTCTTACAAAAAAAAAAAACGATTAAACGAAACCCCAGCTTCAAAATCCACCCCTCAACAATCTTCGCCAAGCGACTCCTGTTTTCCATCCCACGCCGTTGCCCCTCGAGGAGCCAATTATAAGAGACCGTCTGGATGTCGTCGGACTCCCTTATCAGAAAATTTCTGAAGCACCGCACACGCGGCACACGGGCCCGCCTAGAAATTTATTTAACTAACATGCCTATGCGACAAACACGTCCGCGTATACACGCATATAAGTGTACATATACCTTTCCTGTCAACCATCGCCGCCGACGACGCGCTTCCGTTTCGCGTATATATATATATATATATATATATTTATACGTATGTACGTCCGCCTGTGATTACGACGAGCCTACGGCCGCACGAACCCTCTCGCCGGGACCTAATTACACTAACGACCGGCAATAAAAAGCAGCCGACGCGGCGACGTCGCGGAATTCGCACGCAATTACCACGGGATCCGCTTGGGTCAGGTATCGCGTACACACTTAACAGCCACTCGAGAGACGCTGGCAGACAGAAGTCCTTCTCCCGTTTCGTATCGACGGTTTCGTCGTCGAACGCTCCTGTTAACCGGCCGAAGTAATCGCGTGCTCGTTTATCCGGCGATCGCGTGCGTACGAACGCGCGCGATCCCTCGCTCGTTCCGCGACCAGCTGGGGCGTCCCGGGCGTTTTAAATAGCGCCGATTAGGATTGCGAGCCGTAGGAAAAGGAGGAATCGCGATGACTTCTATCTTCGGGGCGGCCGGTGTTGCTACGGGGTGCTGATGTATCGTCACGATCGCGGTTAACGGCGCCTCTTATTAGTCTTTGCTTTGCCCGAGTTTGCTCTAATTATCGTTTGCCGTATGCGAGGGGGGCCACGGTTAATTGAACTGTATGCGTGTACTTCGAGTTCGGATATTCGAGCGGACGAGTGCTCGCAAAGTTTGAAAAGGTTATTAAAGTTTTATGGAGAACTGCGGGAGTGCGTATATAAATTGTATTTCTGGTTAGCGTAGGATTTCTGTCGCAGATCACTGTGCGAGTTGTGCACGGGCAACCGTACACGTGTAAACGTATTTCGGTCTTGTCCTCTTTGCCGGAGAAACAGCGTAACGTGCTTGTAAAAGGAAAGATGAAGCAATAAAGGTACCTGTAACTTTCCATTGTAAATGGCAGCGCAATTATCTGGAGTACTTTGTATTTAAACTTTTCCTCAAGAATCCCTTGGTTTTTATATGTTGAAGCGCAACCATTCCCTTCGAATGTGTAGAGCTCAAGTAATTTATTCGCAACGCCGTTTATTGTTCATCCTAAATAAAGATACGCGAATGTCTGATGTGTCCACATGTGGAATACATTTATGCCAGATTAAGTTGTGTTCACGAAGAGGTAATCAGAAAAAAGATATATGTATTTCTGACGGGCTGATGATATCGCAGTGACAGCCGCAATCATTTCAACCGCGTGTGGTGCAAGTGGAAAGAAAGAAAGGGCTCGATTATCTTTGTTTCTTGTGCCCTTTTCTATTCTAAGGGACTATTAATCCCTGACAGACGGTAACACAAGTTTCGTCAAGAGCGCGAAGGGATATAATTGTGCTTTATGGCACCGTAATTGGGCCTCGATATAACTTAACGACTTTCGAGTTTATTATTACTTTGCAATGCGAGGAAGAATGAAGCCATTGAAAGCCAGCCTCGTTTCTTAAGCACGAACAGCCGTCGTGGAAGGTTAATTACTTCGCAAACGTGGTTCCAGGTACGTCTTTCACTGCGTGTGCGTCACCCCCCTTTTGAACCTAATAAACTTCGTGTATAATAGCCGCTCGTGTTATATTTGTTTCGCGGAATTCACTTTTATAAGAAATTTTGTTTATTATTTTGTCAGACATTTAAATTAATTGTTCAACGTGCATTCATAATTCGTATTACGAATATCTTCTGTATGAAAAATCTACGATAATTGAAATGGCGGCGTGCCTCTCTTTCAAAACATTTCGCATTTACTCATCGGTCACGAATCGTACTTTCTCTCGCTTTCATTGCGATATTTTCGTTATTCAACCTGATGGGCGGTTTAAAAAAAACCTTGCAGAGATTATTACCTTACAGTATATACTCATACGAAGATAGATAAAAGAACCTTGCTTCAGCGTATTAATCAATTGATTGAACATTAAACCAGTATTAATCATTTAATTTCAGCAATTTTAAACATTATTAATATACTCCTGCGAAAATTGGTACATTTTTGGTTAATATCAAATGAATTTATGTGTAATCACTGAATGCTCAATTAATTCAATTGTGAATGATATTACGCTGTAGAAAATATTTGCGTTCGTATTCATCAATTGCTCGAGTTCCTAGATCATAGTATTCGCCTTTTGCAACAATAAGGGTTGAACCCCTAACCCCGTCAGTTACGATAAACAATACATTTACCCAGCAACCCGTTCCGCACTTTCACGGATAACGATTTAATAAAAACCCGCCGTTACAGGCCATATGCCTGTAGAGCGGCACGATACAATGGGGTTGGAAGTTTGTTCGGTATATGTGTTTTCCGAAACGAACCGTAACGATTCGAGGGGGGCAACGATCGAAGCTCGTCTATACCTGACAAGCCTATGTCTATTATACATACACGCGTATAATACTTTCGTGCCAGTCGAAGATAGAACGGAGACGGCGAATTATAACGCGAGGGTGGGCTAAAATCCTGGCAATAGAGGGCGATTGGAAACCGGTCTTGCTTGAAAACAGCGGTATCGTTGGGCGAAAAGAAGTATTATAACCGTTGCCACGGGGGTAATAGTCGGCAGGGCCAGTTAATGCCTCGTAATGGCCGAACGAAAGGGGCTGCAATCGTCCCTCGTAACGACCTGCGCTCTGGTAACACGACCGCATGGTCCCATCAAATCTGATACCGGTGTACAAGCGTACCAGAAGCATGTTGTCGCCGCTGTGAACCCGGAACCCTGCTTGAATAGCCGGAAAAACGTATACGTAGTACATTCGACAGGACAGGCTTCGTGCGAAGCTCTACAGGCGTCACAGGTTGCATCCAGGTGCAATAAGGACGACGGTAATTTGTCCTGGGATACATCGCCGAAAGCGGCGACGTCAGTTCTGGGCATTAAATAGCTTCGTGGACGTGTAATTAGATAATATGGAGGATCTATTATGAAAAGATGTGTATCAAATAATGGCCTAAGTAAAAGCGAGTGTTATGTACCAAACAGTGCTGAAAATGTAAATTATTACGTGTCGATGTATATATGTATATATAGGTGTGCAAGGATTCGCGAATTGCTTAGAAAGTTCTCGGCCTTTTAATTTAATAAACATGTTCACTTTGCCGTCGATTTCTTTTCAATTATTCGTAGTATATGCTAGGTGGATGACCTAATATTCAGGTGGGCGGCCAACAAAGGTTAACGAAGACTGCATTATCGCTCAAGTACCAAACTGAAGTCGCATACAATATGCTGATCCGTCTATCCTTGTTTCTAATTAAGCAAGTTCGGCTAATGTAAGATAAATTTGGGGTATTATCGCGCGGTTAGTTGTGCGCTAAAACTTCTAATTAAAATCTACCAGCAGCAAAATTATCAATTCGATAGACTTGTTTAAAAACGCCGCAAAATCCTCTGACATTACACATATTTCTGAATCTGCATCGCGAGTTCTGCGTACGAAACGTGAGCCCATCGATACTGACGTTAATTGCGACATTCTTAAGGATCGAGTATTGAATCAAATGGAATTTGGTTCCAATTCTGAATTCTCGTGCACATTTTACACGCACGACGTTCAAATATTTACCAAGACAACACCTTTATCTGTAATTTCAACACCTCCATTCTGGTTTCCTTTCATTTCATTTCAATCGATGTCAAGCCACTGCAGGCACTACTTAATAAACTCTCAGCCGCGTCCCTCGCGTCCGAAAATGTACGGCTCATCGAAACGCTCCTTGCGCGAAGTTTCCGCAGATTGCTGGTTCATTATCCTCGCCGCGACAAATAGTTCTAATTGCCGACACGTTCTAACAGAACAAGGCCAGGAACACGTACATACGAAAACCGCTGCTCCTTGTTTGCCTGTATATAACGCGCGCGTACGTGCGTGAAAATTCGCCGCTCCTCTTTCAGCGTTCGCGCGACGCTGGTTGCAGCGTGCTGCATTTCTTAATTGTTCCCTAACAAGAGGAGTTGGCACTTGGCACCGTTTGTTGGCCTGTCTCACCTCTTCCCAGGGCCCTCGACCCACTGCCATGAAACAGTCACCAGCAGGGCTCGTACACTTCTTGCTCGCCTTGGCGAACCTCGAAGGAACCAGCTTTCGCCCCCTCCCCCCGCCTCCTTCCCTCTTTCTCTTTCACTTGCTGTTACGAGCGTGTTACAAAGTGATTAGTCGAGTAATACTACGGGCTACTCTCTGGCTGCGGTGTGTCGTTAATGTTCCGCCCGACTTACAGCTGCAGCTGCACTTCGCGGTTCTGTTCCTCTTCTTCCGAAGTTGGTCGCGCCCGACCGGCGCTGGTCTCCGGAAGATTTAGAGCCGAACGTCGGCGCCCATGGGTGCCCATGGCGCGGGGGCAAAATTCTAAAGAGAATTACGAACGATCGCCTTGCTGGGATACGATATCTTTGCCGAAAACTCATTCCCTCAGACCATTTTGCCATGCATATGAGTTCGATATGAATTCGATGTAAAGTTCAGAAAATGGGCATTCGCAGTAAGGTTAAATGAAAAATGTGGTTTGTAATTTCAAATGGATAATGGACAATACAGCATAACTCCTCGCGGATTTGCGTAGTTTTTCAAATGGTTCAGTCGTTCGTGCGCTAGATTGGAGCCAGTGTAAATGACAGCACGGCCCTTTCCTTGCGGAAGAATTAAATTGGCTAATCACAGGCATTCGTCGTGCCATCGTTTCTTACGAACTTTCTTGAAGACCGGTAGGGTTTACAGTTTCATCGGGGCCAACGACGTATGTAAAAATTTCGCGTCCACGGTCCCCAATCGTCTGCTCTCATAATATACGTAGTTCAGGTTAATTTATTTTAACGTTCCCGATGTTATTTACACAGGAATATCGAGCGCACGTGGTGCGCTACGTTGCGGCGAATATACAGTTCCGCGCGGATGATTCAACGCGTAAGCGACCGTACGTAAATGGCTCGGGCGATCGACAAATTTATTAATTGTATGGATTACGTATACAATTTGTATAATTAATTTGCTCGTCCCGTTGTTGCGTGCAACGATAATTTTGTTAATTTCGTTCCGGGAACGATAGGAATTAGAATCAATTGGCGACTGTGGCTTCGAAACCGTGGAAGCGAAACGTGCTTTCAGCTTTGGTCCCAGTGAAACATTTGTCGCGTAAATACCGGAACACTTTAACCAAACGTTTTGAAAGTATCCGATTCTTGTCACATTTGTTGTACCAGGTTCTGCGAGCTGATTCCAATTTTATTTCACGCTTCAGCCATGCCCTTCCGTTGTCGCGACTATAAATGTATCGCAACTTATGTTTTCTGTTAAACGAGACCCGAAGCGGAATATGTAGATACGTTAAAATCAGATTGCAGGCAGCTGTGTAATTTCAGCATTCCTCATTTCCCCCTGCATTTTAAAAACACGCGCGTAATGCCAGGCAGTCTCATTTCGATCCCACACGAATTCGAGATCCGAGCGTCACGATCATCGTCATTTTGCAACAATTCAACGCTCAGCAAGATGCGCGGAGCTCTCGAGAACGCGCCGCCACACTTACGCAACAAGTCCCACCGATTGTCCATTCTGTTCCTTCTTTCTTTCCTCAAGTGCACAATTCATCTTCGAAGCGAGCACGACTTTCCAATTGCGCAACAACGTATCCTCGCGGTGCTCCTCGAGCATTATCTCGTTGGAACCAGTTGGTCGCGAACGAAAATAAAGAGACCTGCGCCTGATCTGTGCATCTTCCGCCCGAAAAAACTGGCCACCGATGCGCGAGTAACCGGATGCGCGCACAGTGTCCCCGGCGAGCGCAGCTGTCACTAGTCGTGAGATTCGGTGCCGAGTGTAGACGGAAACCACGTTCCAAGCATTCTACGCGCTCCGCTAGTTCGGATCGGGAGGAATTAATTTTTTAACGACATCGGGTCATGTTGCACGCTCGAAACATATGCGAACGGCCGATGAACGTCGCGGACCAACCGGTCGGTCGGTTTAATCCAATTTTTATATTTTAGGTGCCAGATCCACGTATTTTTCCCGAAATTTCATCTCGCCAAACTCACGATGCACGTATTTTGCAGAATTTCAATAACCTTTCGAAGATTTCATATTTTATGTCCGCCGAAATGCAATAACGTTTTCGACGTAATGCCGCAGTTCGACGCAATTTCCATTGTTCATTGCGTTTTACATAAGACTTGGCGCGGGCAAAACGCTGCTCATTAAAACATACTTAACCCTTCCGAACGTGGTGTCATTAATTAGCACTGCTGCAGAAAAACATTTCACCTACGAAACGTTCGAAACTCTTCAGATTTTCTAACAATCCTCGCCGATATTACCAACCGTTTAACTACAGCCCGCAAATGATTGCACATCAATTAATCGGCATACATAGATGTAATGCGTAACAGCAACAGCGGTGACGCGTCTTTCCCGCATGCAATACCAAACCGACCAGATATTCTCATCGAACCCTTAAAAATAAGCCACTAACACGTTCCATTGACACGAAAATTGTTATGCTATCACACTTATATCCCTGTAATACGACGCTAAAGCGAGCCGCCGAAAACGCTGCCGATCCCATACCCGGCCCGCAGAATTCCACGGAAATTATGCATGCGTGCATTCCTCCGAAACGAACGAGTATCGCGCAGTTGCAACGGGGCAAGCCGGGCCAGATCGACACGAATCCCGTTTTATCGGATCCGCAACTAGTGCTCCTGCGAGGCGTCCGATTATCCTCCGGGCCGGGCACGCTCGTGGGAATAATTCCATCCCCGTGCAGCTGGCATTCTTGGGAGGCGAGGTGGTTATTTTGATCGACCGACATTATAAGCCGCCGCTGCTCCCGAAACCGTGAAACGAGCTCCTGCGTATTAAGACGACGATGTTCGCAGGCTAGTTTGCGCCGGGAACACGCTTCAAAGCCGCGTGTAGATTACCATTGTGCGAAATGCAAACGCCGGAATTATTATATATGTAGACAGTCGCGATGGGAAGTTTTGGGAACGGCCGCCAGTTCCAAATTGATAGACTGTCGAGGCGTATTATTGGCGAAGCGATCGGGGGGGGGGGGGGCTCGTAATTTCTTCGAAAATTTGTCGACGCGTTTCACTTTTAAGTAAGGAAGGAAAACGTGAAAATGTTCGAGCCTCGGGCCTTTTAAAGCGTCGATTATTCGTAGAGCAAGGGACATTTTATTTTATGGGTTCGTTTTTGTGCGAACGATTTTAATGAGCAATGATTTTGAAGTATCTGTACTTTGGGAAAGATGTGTAAGGTAAAAGATTGTCATGCCCGGGAGGAATATGTTAAAACCACAGTAACGTTGATAAGGAAGCTTTGATTAATGGATAGAAATATTGTTATAAAAATGGATACCAGCAATGCGGTTGGCACTGCTTCTGTTGTTTAAATACTATCCTGTTCTACAAGTACGAAGGAAAACATTCAATTTAAGTAAAGGGATATACAAATTAAATAAATTATATGTTTCTGCCAATAGTGTGCTTACATTAGAAGGGATGCCAGATCGTTGCAGTAGCACTCAAGCATAATCCTGGTCAACATTCAAGGGGGCTTTTTAATTCTAATGCCTGTTAATTATCCATGGTGCGACAGAATGGGCAGGCTTTATTATAATAATCAGCTGACGGGGTGGGTAAGGAAATGTGTTCTTCGAGATGAATAGACGTTTGACACTCCATGGTGCGATAGAACCGATTCAGTAATTGATTCTAAGATAATGAATAATTATTCCCAGAATTCGCTGAATTGAAAGGGTGGCAGTGTCGTTAACGAACGGAAGACGTCCCTCTCCCCCCCCTCTCTCCCTCTCTGTCTCTCGGTTTGATCGCAATTGAAACGGTTCAAACAATGAGAAAAGTTTTATCGACTTACTGGGCGAGAAGTGGCCCTTTCTCCGCGTTTCCCATTAAATGCCGCGCGTCAGAGGTAATTCCTCTTTATCGTTGAAAATAAGAAAATTATTAAAATTATACAATCACGGTGTGTCGGATAGAAGAAGAACATTGCCGGCACCCCTATAGCAGTTTTTCTTGCAATTTCCTTCATTTATACAACTTCCTGTGTATCCATTGTTCTCCGGGCGAATATATAGGCGGTAGTCTAATTCAAGATCCTGAGGTATGAATTTCTGTCGACGCGTCGCGACGCCAGAAATCGCCACGAATGCACGATAAAGAATGGAAACGAGCACGGGGACGAGGTCGAAGTCGTGTGAGGGAAAGCAGGGCGACACTTGGGTATAGGGAAACTGTGAGCGCAGCGGTTTTAAGTTTTCCCGTGGCAATTGTGCCGTGGCACATCGAGTTTCGCGGATGTCCCGCTTCGTTTCTCCGCTGTGGAACGGCGAACGCCAGGTGGATAATTAGCAAACTGCCAGAAAAGCGTTGCCACCGCGATGGAAAATAAATTTCGGCTTCAAGCAGCCATGAAGTTGGTATTTAATTGTACATCGCGCTGCTACCTGCGACCATACCCTCTTCCCGTCTCTCGTTCCCTCCGCCGGTCCATTCCTTCGTGCCCCCCCATAACTGTTCCCTCTTTCCGTTTCTCCGCCGCCATGAACTTCGGTAGAGCACAATACAGAAACGGGGCGAAACTCGAGCGTGTCTACGAATTCCCCTTTATCGCCTGCTGCAAGCGGCGCCACTTCTTTGGAAAAGGCACGTACCACCTGCAGCGATGGGGAAAACGGGCAAAAGATCTTAATGGCCGCATCTATTTCTGCCTTTTCTTACCAGACCTGTGCTCCAACGGTAACTGGCTGCCTGGTGTATCGCCGGATGTGTTAATCGGTGCGATTCGAATGATTCTGTTGTTCCATTCTCGTCTAAGGTATATACAATTGGGAGTGCAGTGCTCCCTCGAACAGCGTGGTTTCGATTATACGGATTTTTCTTCTGACACATCTTTTTCCACCTTTTTGCACGTTCATTTCGAATTAATTTATTCAGCATATTCTTCCAATTTTCTGCATCGTGGCGAACGAGAGAGGCAACGAGGTACAAATGCGAGTTTGTCCGGGGCGGAAGTTCAGGCAGGAAGTAGTAGCACCGAATTCTAACATATAACGTAGTATTGTGGAACTTGGGGAAAAAATGCTGTGCGAACCACATACGACCAATATAAATGTACGTATGTACTCTACGTACACGGAACACAGGATTTATGAAATGAAAATTATTTCGTTGCTACTGCTAGAACGGGTGAACCGTTGGTTGATTTGAAACAGTGGATACAGGTGGAACGGCATGAATTTCGGTTCTGCGTTAATTTAATATAATCCGAAAGCAGATTTTTGTCGTTGCAGTTAGTCAGAAAATATATGGATTCGCGTAGAGCAAACGAAGTTCACTGAACTATAAATCGAAGTGGAGGGCACAATGTAATACGCGGCAATCATACTATATTTTTCAAAAACGAATGGGTTTGAAAAATAAATAGTACTCGTGCCCACTTGTAAGTGACATTCTCGATGCAGAAAATTGCACCATATTTTTTACATGCTTCTGTTTGCGCCTGCTGTGTGCACAGTTAACAAAGAGTTTTGCTACATTTCCGCGACATACGGGGCTTTAAACCGGTTCAACAGGAAGCCCACGATTGTTCACCGTGCTGGATAATATTCTCGACGTGTCAATTGAAACCAAAAAAGGGAAACAACAAAAAAATGTAACCACGGTGGACCGTGCTGCACGAGTTAAGTTCCGTATCCGTGTGTTTTCGCTTTTCCTTTACTTTCGTCGTAATAAAATTCGAGGCCTGAATAGTTTCAACAAATCTGCGCCTTTTGCTTCATAAATTTGCAAATGTCAAAGTAACGACAATCAAACCTGAACACTCGTTATTCGGTTAGAAAGTTTGTCTCTATTAGACCTTTCCACTCTCACCATTATCGAAAATCATTCGGGGGCAACGCAAAAATTGCCTCAATAGGTACACATTGCGCGTGAAAAATATACAAAGCGTTCCCCACACGTAGTTCGGTCCGGCGCGATACAAATTGCAACCACCTGGCGTTAAAATGCAGTCGTTTATTTATGATAATTTGACGCGTTATTCGCGCGAGCGTTGCGCGTTTGCATGTCATTTACGCACCTTCCAAACGGTTAACAGATTAATGTAATCAGATTGATTATCGCCGTGAATGCACGCGGAGCGTGTTGCATTAATCACGTATTTCCTGTTGCGAATGCTGCGAGAATGTTGAAAATTGATTGCCTGCAAAACCAGTCCCATTCTTTCGTGCAGTATCTCGACGAGTTATAAATTAAAATTCTTGAAAGGAGGAAAATTGTTCGTATCTCCGAGGAATGTTGCGTTAGTACATAAAACTGCTCTCGTTTGAATAACGTTTAAGACTAAAGTATTCAATGGAAACAAAGATGGTATTTTATCGTATTATCTTCCACTTTGGGCGACGCCTGTCTATCACGCTCTGATCCACCGAGTAAACAGTGATTTTAATTAAATTTTAAATTATTTTACCGACTGTGATTCAGCTTCTGTGGAAGTCGATTTACGGCATACCTTATATATACATACATATCTTCCGTCAAATCTTTCTAGAATCCCCCAGCACATTTACGCAATTCTCGCGTTCCAAACAGGATGGATTAAAGGAAATTGATACGGTATTTCGGAAGTTTGACGCTGCTCTACCATTGTAAATCGTTTCGGGCATGCAGCTTAAACTCGTAGTAAAAAAATGACGGAAAAGTGAATCGCAGGTATAATTGAAACATTCGCGAGCGAGTTTTAACATCGCTAGCGGTGCCTTTCGTTTTATTACTACGAAAACAGTTGTTAAAGCGAAGTGGTCGAAGAAACAGGGATGTGAAGCAGCCTTTCTTACGTAACGCTTGGAAACGCTGGTAAACGCGTGCGTTAGAATCGTAAAACGGTGTAGGGGTCCGATAAAAAGTGAAATTCCGATGTACTTCGCCGGCGTGAAAACGATGGGAGCAATTGCTCGTTAAACTTTCGTCTTGCCCCCGTCGAGGAATAACTTCCTTTCAACGTCGGCGATTATCGGGAGCCGGCCGAAAGGGAGAAAGAGAACGAGAGAATCCTCCCGGCCAGTTCGATTATTTTAACAACCGGCTGCGATTCTCCTAAGATGCTTCGGGCCTTCTGTCGATCCCGCCAATCGATTTCCCTGCGGTGTAATATCGTTTCGCCTCGACAAACTTCTGCTCGAGTTCGCGCTCGCACCGTTTCAACAGCGACATCGTTGTCTCCTATGAAGAATCGTACCTCGGCAATCTGTTCTGTAGCACTTGAAACAATTATTCTCGAAAGCGGAACGAAAAGCGAGGGTTCGAGGTTGATTAGTTTATCCAGCGTGCAGAATGTTCTGAAGTGGGAATATGTTTCGTTGAATTAATTATAACGGGGGGTCAAGAGTTTGCGTAATGTTGTAAATGTCGTTGCGATCTCGCTGACCTCGATGAGAATTAATTAGTCGTTAATCAACGTTGCAGATCGGACCACGTAACAAGGATCACTTGTGCAACGTCGCGCATGTTAATTTTATCGGAGCTGATTACATACACTGTTCAAGTGTTTCGTATTTCACTCCGTTTCGAGGATGCTTAGATCGTCCTTAATTTGTCGAGGGTTTATTGAATTTATATTTTCATTCGGACTTTTACGTTACATCGAACACCAGGTAAGCGAAATCGGGCGCTCAAAAATATTGGAGTTACACATAACTTCAGCGGGCATCAAATTCGGCAATCATTTCTGTATTTTGAACGATATTTATTCGCGTATCATTTATTTGGCGAATATTTCAAATATTTTTTATGAAAACCTTCACGTAATACTCTTGATACCGATAGGCGCCACATATTTCAAACATGTCGAAGTTTATCCGTTTCCACTTTTTGCAATTACAATAATTTACTTTCGATTCTCGCCTTCCGTTAATCAATTTTTCCTTAAGCTATGGCTTCGAATACTTGGTTGAATTGTTCCCCCTCGAACTGTGTTCGTTTCATTTGCAAAATTGCCCGAAGTTGCTCGGAATCGCAAAGTTTCCCGAGTTGATTCAATAGCAGAAGCCAAACTTCATCAATGCCAAGCGCGAATTGGTAGGTAGCAAATTAGTACTCGCGAGTAATATCCAGGTAATTGGCGAAAGACGAAATTGCTTTCGAAAACAAATGGAGACGAACGATATGTTCTAACGTGCTACAAGAATCAACGATTCAAGGTGTCTCTCAATATTCCCCGTGTGTTGTTCACAACCGTGCATCCTATGTACACCTCCGTCGAGGCGCTCGAATTCTACGTGCTCGCTACTGTATTCAGACGAGGCGTCGCGACGCCGCGCCGTAAAGCCTGTATGCTGCGAATACTTTTGAATAGCTTCAATAGCTTACAGACTGTCTCCCAGTGGCAATAAATTTGTCGAATGGCGTGTAACTTGGATGTAGATTTTTCTGCTTATTCGCAACAAGAGTTTCCAAACTTTCTATAATATGTAGTGCCTACCGTAAATCCCTTGGTGTATTGGGAACTCTTTTATGGTACACGGATATACCCTTGCGGATCACGGGTTTTCCCTGTCCGTGTTGAAAATTTGGAGTAACACGCGAGTTAACGGAACAATTGATTTGTACGTGTTGACACGTGATCAAAGACACGTTTATATAAAATGCATTCTTCGAATTTTTCTGAGCAGAGTGACGAGAACACAGTGGCATGGATACGATTCCGTTTCACAGAACGGGTAGGTTTTTTACTGAAGATAATTACCACCATTACCCGATTATATGACCCGACGTTTCTGTATAAAAATATGAGGATTTCATTTCAATTTCCCTTGCCGAAAGAGATTTCGTAGGCGGACGCGATGCACGGCAACACGAAATTTCCGCGTCGAGATTTTCGAGATTTTCATTCAACGGGGATCCCTCGAATAGTATCACGGTAAACGTTAAAAATGGTATGATAAAAGAGATTGACGTCAGCGCGATTAAATTCAACGAGACTCGAATAATGTGCGGCTTAAATTAAACCGGGAGCTGGTCGGAGTGCAAAACAATGGAACAGTACGAAAAGTCGCATATGAATAATTACATTAAAAACAAACCTTTTATGCGCAGCCCGAGAAACATCGCGACAATTTAAATACGTGGAACGGTAAAAAAAACGAAGAATTGTAGAAAATTTGAAAGACACTTCGACGGGATGGTCGCCACTAAGGATGGTCGCCACTAAGTGTGGTAAACGCATCGTGGAAGTTAGTAGAAAAACTTCCTCACAATATAGAGCGACGAGCCTTAAGTGAATGAAGATTCCAAACTAAACCATTCGCGGAATCGCGATTCATACGATCGTAGGTGGAATCCGGATCGACGGTCCGCGTGCATAATGGGGCAACTCAAAGCAACTTACGTTAAAATTTCATTAAACAGATGAACAGTACACAGTTTCTAACAGCCCGTATACATACCAACGAGTACAATGAAAACACTGGCTGAAATCCGGTGTCCCTTTATACTTGCAAATCTTTTCTCTATTATGCTCAGTCTCGTTCGTTTGATAAAAACGTAAAAATTCTCTTGGTCGGTGCATTATTTCAAACAGTTCGCTTATACTGGCTACCGTCGAAGCAGTTCCTCTCATTTTCTCCCTCTCTCTCTCTCTCTCTTTCCGGGAACACTTTAATGCCGCAGGACCATTTCTCTTGTTCCCGTTGCTACGTGTGGCCTATGGAAAAACTGGCAGAGAGAGCGGATCGGTGCAACAACGCGCTAAAAAGCGTTAAACGCGTAGCAGGCACTTGAAATGCCCGGTTTCGTGTACGGAGTATCCACTGCTGAGCGACCTATTTTTTTCGATTACTTAACTCCCACATTTCGCGTTCGAAGCGTGCATCGCGAGCGGCCGTTTCGGGATCATCATTCGACCCGTTAATCGCGAAACGGCCGGCTTACGTGTTCGTTGAATTCGGACTGGTTGCGTGCATTTGACGACGATGAATTTTCGTTTCCCGGAATATGATGGAAACCGCTCCTCTCTCATCTTCACTGTTTCACATCGTAGTAACAGGAGGATCGAAGCTAACGCGATATGATCATGTCGTGCCGGTTGATTTCGCTGGGAATTGACGTGAAGATTTGTTTTAAGCGGTTCGATTCCGTGTGACATTTCTAACGACGGAGGCAGACAAATTGGACGATACCTACTGAATAAATTACGACGGTAATATTTCATGTTCCATCGCATCTGATTGGCACGAAGACGGGCCAAGATTGTATAAGAGTAGAATTTTTCACCTTCCAATTACTATTTATTCATCTTATTATTACTTCCAAACTGTATCATTCGCATTCGTCAGTTCACTGCTAAATATAATTGTGTTCTTGTATTGCTTCCATTTCGGAGCCCCTGTTTCATCTAATTCGAGGATCACAAAAATATCGCGCAGGCGAGACCCGAATCAACTGGGACTGGTTGTCGATCAATTTTAGACCGAGAATCCACTAATGTTCCAATGCGCGAAGCAACCCCTTCATCTCGGATCCTCTGTAACCCGACTCATCCCCGTTGATCCGTCACGGTCGCGCGGAATAAACGCGCCCCCAGCCAAAAACAATCCACACACGGTGCATCTCGAAGCACCTAACGCGAGAACGAAATCGCGACCGGATAATCGCTCTCGCATTTTCGCCGTATCAACGCCCTGAAATTGCGAACGCGTCGGCAGAGATTACCGTCGATCCCGCCATGGTGTCCCGTGGCGACGCGATAATTCGCGAAGTTCAGCGCTTCGCGACGAGGAGAAAAAGTGAACAGAAGATCCATCGGGCAACGACATCGCGTTCCGCGGCACGTCAACGCTTTCCTCTCGTGGACTTTGGCGTTTCGGTTCCTCGCTTTCCCCGGCGAGCTTCTAAACACACGCGCGCGAGCCCACGTCTCCGGTTTTAGTTTTAGAGGAGCACCATGTGCCGTGTGCCATGTGCCAATGGCGTTTCCGTTTGCGCGTCATCGTACCGAGAAGTTCGCTCTTGGGGAGGACCAGATACCCTCTTTCTCTGGAAATAGCCTAAGCGCACGTCAGATAGATAGTTACGGTAGTTCTTTTAGCGTAACTCGTCTGGTATCTGTGCTTGAAAACGCCAGGATGTTTTCGGACCGGCTCGCAGGAATATCGGTGCCGTAATGTCGCAAAGCGTTTACGAGAAAGTTGATGTTGGTTGGTCGTTTCACGACTGCAGCGCACAAACTCTCTGTGCATTTCGTTACTTATGTTTTCGTTATGTTAGATAAGGTAGAGGTCTAAGATTCATTGTCCACGCAGACATTTCGCAATTATTCGACGCTGAGGATTGACAAGATTCGTACGATATTTGGCACGAGGATATGGTGGTAGAAGATGTTATTTTCAATGTACCATGTACGATGCACATTCATAATTTTTTTATTAGGCTTGTATAGGATTATCAAGTCGAAGAAATGATTAATTTTGTCTCGGGACGCACTGTATCGCGTACTTATTTCGATATTCCATTATGCGGAACATAATTGACGAAGGGATGAAACTATTACTACATGCTATCACATAGTATGGCTTACTTCCAATGTAAGTTATTATCATTACGGTTCTAGAACTTGGTCCCGTATTTAAATAATACGTTGCTTAAACACTGCCATATAATTGTTCTATGCAACATGTACATAGTAAAATGCATTTAATGCTTCAATATGATCTTGACGAACAAAAAGATCTTGCTCGAATTCAAAATTCATTATTTTCAGTAACAATGTACACGGAGGAACAATAAATTAGTTGCGTCTCTTAGTTCAGGCGAGTGCATCCCCTCGGCAGGTCACAGGTGATGCAAATCGAGTTTATTAGCAGATTTCGACGTCGATATTCCGATACCCACGCATATCAAGGGTCCACTTTCAGGAATTCGCAGAGTTCTGTTAGACTTCCGCTCGACGGATTGCCACTAATTTCTAAAGCAAACTGACCGCTTAACTGATTTCCAATCCGCTCGCAGACATGTGTACGGACACGCATTCACCCTCGAGCTCGATTTTCTGAAGTCAAGCGAACGTGAGAGAAGCGATCTCACTATCGCGGTCGTTGCACGAAGTCTTATTCACACGAGACGAAGTTGGAAACGAACCGTGTTCTCGCTCTCGACTAAGTTTGCTCGCATAATAATGCGAAACGCCTACAGCGCGTACGGACTATCATTTCTCGAGGCACGGTTCCGATCGAGAGTGTCGCCCACGCTTACCCAGCAGTGTCGTTCGTTGAAATCAAATGAAATCGGAATCTGTCGTGTAGGTCTGCTAAGTAAATTAATTTGAATAATTAATCGTAAATACTGTCACGAGTGTACGACCACACATTTTTCTGCGATGCCCCAAATACACAAAAGAAAGACTCAAGCGCAATATCCCCAATGACGTTTGTACCCCGTTTAAAAATCGAAACCAGTGCATAAATACAGTAAAATTTCTGAAAGACATTGAATTGTATAAATCTATATAGCCACCAAACACCGAATAAACCTCCCACTGAAATTTACAACAAAGGCAACAACTACCTCTGTTTAGCTACAAATGTTACGTAATGTAATGTAATAGTGGTCGCTGATAACCATGAAGATGTATGCGACCTTAAACATTTAAATAAAAAATAGAGCCAGCTGTTAATCGAGCTTCTCAATTATTTCGTTGCTTAACTGTGACGTGACTTTTATCAAATTATTCTCTCAACAAGCAAAACGCAAATCATGAACGGGGAATACCCGAATATCGCATTTCAATTTCCGTTCATCCTATTGATTTGAAACATTTTCCTAATTCCAGGAATGTATTTTTCACTGGGAAAAACGTTACGTCCGAAAAATTCTGGGAACACATCTCACGCCATTTTGACTTTAATCGACCCGTATAATTTCCCATATAATAGCTCGATCATAATTCTTGCCAGTCCTCGATAAGACCTAGTAGCTTTCGTGCTAGAACAAAAATGCCCCCGTCGAAGACTTCATTCCTGAATAATGGACTTCACACGCGCGCGATATTTCACCCATTTACTCTACGTAACGGGGCCGGTCGTTAAACGTAGTCCCGGCGATTTCATATTCAACAAAATATATTTAGGTTATTACTGTTTCCATCGGGGAAACCTTTCGCATCGTATCGACCTGCGAGTTATCTAACGCGACAAGTGCACAAACTTTATTTCCCGTATGTGAAAGAAATTATTCCGATGTTAGCTAACTGCCTTGGGGGTATCGATATCTGACGGGGATGTGGTATTTATCAGGATATCGTTAATGGGTTAATTAATGAAAAAAATTAGCGACGACATTCAAAGTACCTAATGATAAAAGCGGATGAGCTTGAAAGCATTTTTATCGTTCGGCTGAATTCAACAAGCTCCGTATATTTCGATTTTTTCGTCAATTTTAGTTCAAGAAATAGAAACTTGGTTTATTTTAAATTGTTCTTCGGAACATCGAGGCCCAAATTATCGGAATTGCGGCAAGTGAACGTTTTTCTCTTGTTCTCTGTGAAGTACCTGTTATTATTTCAAATCTTGGATACACGAAATCGTTTACCCTCTAAGAATGTGAACCGTGTCTTTAATAATTATTCACAATTCGTAATCTTTTGAGTCGAGCGTGCGCAGCTTGATGCAACTGAACATTTACGTAAATGTAACGCAATCGTACGTGTCAGAACTGCGGAAGAAATGCGTTTAATATCGCACAGCTATGACAGCATCCCGAACGAATCAGAGACGTTAGCACAATATTTGCGCGTATTGGAAGGAAATGGGATGGCAACAGCTGGCGTGTGGGTTATCCTTTTTTTTCTTCTTTGGCCGAGGAATATGGGTCAATCGGGAACTGTCAGCGATTCTGATAGATTTCGCTTGGAACTCTTTATCGAAGTTTCTTATCGAATCGCAGAGACGGGAGTGACGGTAAAGGATCGCTGTGCGATTAGCTGGTAGATCTCGAAACGACTTGAGAAACTCCATGCAAAGCTTCCCTTGGGACGTCAAAGAGAGAGAGAGAGAGAGAGAGAGAGAGAGAGAGAGAGAGAACGAATGAAAGATAGAAAGAAGGAAAGCTACATCTTGTATTCCTCTTTCGAGAGACGGCAGCATTGTAGCTTATCGATTGAATACAAACTTCGGTCCAATGTGAAACATAACTTTCTGGTCGCGGTACGAGACATGATTTCGTAGTGAAGCAGGTTACTTGCGCGAATTTATAGAAAAGTTTTTTCTTTCGTTTGTGCCTGTAGAACGAAAGATATGTCTATGCATATTGTATTCTTTGTTGGACATTGAACAGGAGGAAGAGTGATTTTTTCGTTGTGACATTAAGCAATTATTACACATCGACTGTACGCAATCGGTATTTTACATTACCTTTGCAGTACCGTCGCCTATCGGGTTGGACAAGTGAAAATGCAAAGGTGCGAACGCTACAGTGTATTCGGGTAAATATTCTACATGGCGTGTAGAAACGATAATGTATTGTCAATAATTCGTTATCAAACCTTTCTTTAATTTCCCATAAAATGTATACACATTTACTCTACACCACGGGTCCAAGCCTGTTAATATCTTTAATAAATAAATAATATCTGCGCCCGAAAATATTTCCGTTATAGCTTGAGCACCGTTCACCTGAAACAACGAGCGAATGTAATACCACGGGTGAACGAATCGGATCGGTTTCCCATCCTCGAATTTTTAACGGTATTTCGTAATTAGTATCGGAAAAATGGGTGAACGCACCAAATGCAAAGCGCTTATCCATTAAATCGGTGGAATTTCGCGGGGAGGATCGGATATTAATATTGCTCACGATATACAATTAATTTTTCGCTGTACGCGTTGCTCGTTTAACAATTCACCGAACAATCCCTATGCTCACACCTGCCCGGCACGATAGAATCGTTCTCGCAGATTACATTTCTCACCAACGGAAATACGAAATTGAGACAACTGAAAGCAACGAAGTACGTTTAAATGAAGTACATCGCGTTTCGATCGACAACGATTTTTCATTCTTGCGCCATAAATACAGTCCTTTTTGCTCATGGAATCTTGAGACAATATCGATTGCGCGAGTTACTTTTCGTCTAGAGAATGCACGTGGAATGTTATTTCACTTGCAAACAATATTGAAAGTCGATTCGACAACACCTGTTCGCGAGTATTTTATATCTTTTAACCGTGACACTTTCGACGCAGGGAAAATACTTTTGCGGGAAGGAATTAAATTGCGTAGTCAAATTGGTAGATGGGCGTGACCAATGATTTGCGTAGGCCGATGTCAAGTTCTCCTGTAATTCATATCTATAATAACGGCTGACATTTATCCATGTTACATCGATAATGTATTCAGTTTCGGATTACTTAACGTGTTAAGCCGAAGGGGTACATGCTGAGCTCGTGTCTCAAAAACTTACAGTCAAACTCTTCGATTCGACATATTTCTGTTTCAATCTTGCCTAATCTTGTTCGCTTTGCCTTGTGCAAAAAGATACGTACGATAATATTATTCTAAAATAAACGGCACCCATGTACTACCTACGACATGTTCAAATAAATTTGCGCTGCAAATTTTCTTCCAACAGAACTGTTTTCATGAAGCGTCACTTGCAAGACATTCTGACTGGTATCTTCCGTCAAACTTTCAGCAAACGATAAAATAGAGACAGACTGCAGTACAAGACAGTTCACGCTCATCTTGTCCCGTACTAAAGTATTTCTCACGTTTCCCGTTCCACTCTCCCAGCAATCAGTTTCTGAACACTACGAATTTAAATAACAATACACGGCAAAGCACTCGATCATCCAGCGTAGCCTATTAAACGGAGCCGCGTGTCAGCGTCGTCGCCAATATTACACCCCGAGCCCCGAGCCTTCAAATCGTCCTCGAGGAAGACGCTCCTTTACGCCCAAGGTGTCCCGCGTTCGACGATCAACCCGATCGCGCAAAGATGTTCCCACTGGCGTGTACGAAAGGCAGCCATATATCGAGACGCACGGCGGTCGGCATCCATATTCATGAAGGCGGAATGAAGTCGAAACGGGCGGAGAGGATTGGCCTAATGAAGTTGTTGTCTTCTTGGAAAACAAGCTGAGCTGCGGTTGCTTTGGACCGAGCGTTGCGTTGGCGGATCCTTTCGCTTTCTCTCTCTCTCTCTCTACCTGTATGGTTGCCTCTTCTCACCTTCCCAGGATTGTCAAGCCCACTGCCCGCTTCTATCCCCCTCTTCGTAGCCTGTTTACGTCGCCAACCGACCAGCCTCGTCCACCTTCGCCTGGTACCTCGTCAGCCTCGTCAGCCCTCGTCGGCCTCGTTGTGGTCAAACGTGGAACTCGTTGTCGACGACTGTCCGCGAACAGTCCGACCGGTCTTCAA
This sequence comes from Nomada fucata, assembly GCA_948146005.1. NCBI lineage: Eukaryota > Metazoa > Arthropoda > Insecta > Hymenoptera > Apidae > Nomada > Nomada fucata. The sequence continues at coordinate 17,195,775 of OX411275.1, forward strand.
ATTGTTTGATGCCTTATTTACTTGCTTCCTGGAGCCGGGACAGGACGAGTCAGGTGGCATTATTCGCGGTCGTTAAGGATTCAAGGATACGAGTTCACTGCGTGAAAGACAGCCGGAAGTTGTAATGCATTGTGAATCCGGTTGTTCGGGCAGCTATCTACCTGCTTGGTCTGGACAGGTCGGATGATTTCGGTGACTCGGCCGAATTCACGGAAACGCTGAATGCCCGGCATGAAAATTATATTGAGCTGTCGGGCTAGTCGATGGTCGATAGGAAGTGGGGCACGAGCCGCGATTGTTGCGAGCGGAACGAAATACGTGCGGTTTATGAGAAGTTTAGTCCGAATTTTAGTGAGTCATACGTAAGATAGCGGGACTGTCTGATGGAACGAAGGGATAACGGACGGTCAAGGGCTGGGGGTGAATAAGCACGCGTTACAATATAGTCAGGGCGAGACGAAATATCGATTCGTGGGATTGGTGGTGAAAATAGTGACGATATACGGACAGCTGAATATTTTATGTTTGACATAAACCGAGTAAAGTAAAATTTCTTCGTAAAGCTTTCGTATTTGATAGGACAGCTTTAATTGTACCAGCCGAATGTTATATTTGTGATGATAACAGGATGTGAAATTTCTACGGCGCCCCCATAAATAATCTGGCGATTATTATTTTACTTGTTTGATCCTTGAGACAAACTTCACGATTGTATCGTAAAGTATTACGCACATATTAGTATCAGCATGCAGTGACCTAAGAATTTTCTACAGAAGAAACGCGGAATATTGCCAATCCTTCATCTTGCCAAATGAATACATTAAACAGCATTCTACAATATCTCTCCACATTTCAATCGCATTGCCAATACTCAGATTCCGACAACGATTACCGGGGGATCCTTTGCGTCTAAAGTCTTGGCGAGCTCGCAGTCAGAACTATGAAAAACAGCAAATCGCGAATCGAAAATCGAAACCAAATTACAAGAAGATAAAGCATATGGGCAGTTAGTTTGCTATAGAGACTCCGTTTTCTCGTTCCCTAGTCCAGGTGGTCCGACGCGGTATCACCTGTCAGCGACGCGCAGCCAATTTCCGGTAGCATCTCTGTAGCTGCGTTTCGACGTTGCTCGTAAAGTAGTAGCTGGCTATCTGCTTTCAACAATGAGGGCCTTCTTATGCGAAGCAAACTGGTCCGCGTGTATAATGGTGTGACTATCAACGAGGGCACAGCCAGCCGGTATTCGACCATTATTGGATAGTAAATCGAGGCCGTTTAACAGGATATTTATGGAGGGCTCGCCTGCGCGGCGTTACGGACCTGGAGTGGGCCGATAGTCGATGTATGCAAGTTCGTCTGTACCTCGAAGGCTCACAGACCATCTAGCAATGTTCACGCGTCGATATTCGACACTATATATCGCCAGCGAGTATCCACGTGAGAAGGGGTCAGCCCTTTTGTTTTATTGCGTTTACACCCCCTAGGACGGACATAGAACACCACTCTGTACCGTTTATATTTCTCGCGTATTGACAGACCTGTACGTATTACTCGTGCTAATGTTCGTATAATGAATGGAGATAGGGAGGGAGTACAGAAAATTCAGGATTTCGAGCGCAACTTTATTTATATGAAACTTGTCAACCGGTAGGAAGGTGTCGTTGCAATTAAAACTATATAATAACCAACGATGAGAAATAAAACACAACGCGAAGTTATCTAAAAATAGTCTGAAACAACTGGGTTGCCCAAGAATTTTCTAAAGAAATTGGGATGGACAGTAGGGAAGACGAACTATTAAGAGAATCGTTGAAGAAAAGAGGATTGGTATAAATCGTTAGGTACAAATTCAGTTATGTAAGCCGTAGGAAGGAAGCCAAGCTTCTGAATTCAACAGAATAAATAAATATTTCAATTTCACAGTAATTGTCGTTGCTATTTTTATCGTCGCGTTTCTCGTCCCCCTTCCATTGCCTGGGCGGAAGTGAGCCCTGTAAATCACCCCCTTCCAGGGAGGGATCTCTGGTTCGATGGATTTCAATAGCGCGCGACCCGAATCCCAGGGAAACGGAATTGTTTCGAAGTGGAAGAAATGCGGCGCTCGTTGTTTCGGCGTGCCTCGAAGTTTGTTTTGCACCGCGTCTCGCTGTTCTTCGACTAGTTAGCCAGTTTCTTTCGTGTCCGGCGGAGTTCGTTAACGACGTGTTCGATCAGACGTGTCTGTCTGTGTCTACGCAGAATTAGATTGACCGTGTGCGAATGAAAACTTTGGCGAATTCAAATATCCAGCGAGAATCCTCGACGGGGTGTCTGTCTACCTTGGAGGTTCGTTAACGCCTTGCGTTGCGAATAATGATATTAGGAATATTTCGAAAAGTATTTCTAAAACTCTAAAAGACGCTTGCTTATAATTTTCGCCAGTGAGACAGTTAATTGAAACTCGATTGCATTTAAGACGATTGCCAATCCACGTGTACGCGAAGGATCCATCGGAGAAGGGTTTAGCGTTCGACATTTTGATTATGTCGAGCTGCTTTCGTACAACCCGCATACCGGGGCAGAGCGTTAAATATAGACCGCGCACGGCTGAACAAACGATCAACTCATGGCTTAGCTGCAGCTTATGCTCGAGCGCTAACTAGGGTTTATGTTTATACTCGAGGTCTAGTTGTTAACTAGGTTCTGTATTGTCGAAATAGTGACACACGCATCGTTTGCATCCATCTCGAAGGACGCGGACGCTGTACTACTTGGCTAAATCTTTGGATTGATTCCTTTTACCTAGTCTAACGAAAGGTCAGTTTGCTAGATTTCAAAAGTTTCTTAGGTAACGATGGTGACTAAAGTCCTGACAATTTCAGTTTGGAGAGAAGGAGACATAATGAAATTCTCGAGAAGTCTCGAGAAATAAAAATATTACCGTACTTATATTTTTGGAATAACGCAGGCTCAACTAAAGGTCGGTGAAAAGTTGTAAAGGGCATGACCATGCGGTCGTAGGTTCCTCTAAAGATTGGTCAGTAAAAGTCCAGTAGGCCCGTCCTTAGAGTCGTAGGTTCAGCCGAACCTCTGTCAGAACCCGAATAAGTCCACTATGTGTGACCCTAAAATCGTGGGTTCAGCTGAAAGTTGGTCATTTTGGTTTGTTTTGACAATCTCTCGACAAATGAGAAGCAAGCATTTATAAAGTTTCTCGAGAAATTCTCAAGAAAGGATTCTCGCGAAGGAACGCCATGTATGGCACGCTGGCCACGCGAGATCTATTTGTCACTGGAGTTGCATATCGGTCCAAGCAGAACTGGACACGTGATTGCTGGGAGCTAGAGCGGTCGAAGTAGAAAATATGTTGATCAAATGAACTAACAGTCGACTGTTTATAATCCTTTGAGACGAGTCAAGCCGTCCCGTTATTCAGTGCGTTAATCCACTTAAACGAGACTTTCCTGTCTCTCTACTCACAGCAAAGGAGCGAGTCGAACACCGTGCCGTTGTTTTTGGACGACGCGTCGAACGGAGTTACGCGAATGAATAACTCCGCTAAATGCTTCCAGCACGCGGGTTTAATTGTTTGTTGCACTGGGCTGCTGAAGGAAGACGCATCGGTAAAACGCTAACGGATACTTGGGGATTTACCGTTCGACACTATTTAATTTGCGTTAAAGCACGAAGTTCAGCGCGTAACCCCTTCAACTCGCGCTTACGTACAGTACAAGAGTACAAGATCGCGATGCTGATTTTAGTCAAATTGCTTACTCCGACAACTATAATTCTGTCGCGCTATTCCGATACATTTTTCTCCATCCTCGGGGTCCATTAACCTAATTAACGTTCCCGCAGCTTTTTCATTATATTTACATTGAGGTTTGTTGCACGAGCACCGCCGTTGGTTCTTGCTAGTTTTGCGCGCAATACGCGGTCGCTGGTGTAAATGCGTCTTAAAATATTAGTTTCCGTATACACTACCTGTGTAGTTTCCCAAAGAGCCATCTTTTTCTTCGGGTTGCTGCAAAAGCTATTCAATAAAGCGTGCTTCAACAAAATTAAATTAAGGGGAAGGTGTATAATCAACGTGAGTCTGTAAACCACATTATCTACCCTCACTTGATAACAAATTCAAAACCTTTGCTTTCTGCGTAGTCGGTAATATCTAGGTAAAAAACATTTGCCTTTTTCCCCTTTGATGTTACTTCAGTCTTTAATTACTACATCGCCTGTGAAAGTGAATAGTCGATTGGAGAATTTTCCGATAGCTGTACACCAGTCTTAACGAAAGATATACATATTCGAATCTGTTCTCTGCAGCACTGGCGTGAAAAACTATCCCGACGAAGAATTGATTATGCAAGCAAACGTTAGAGCTATTCGATCACAGCGAACGCTCGTCTAACAAAGATTTCCTTTCGCATCGGTTGCTTAAGAAAGAAAATTAAAAGGAATGAGTGCTGTCGGCGGCAGAACCGGTCTCGCTTCTTTTTGCAGCCGTGGTTAATGCTCGGCGACGAGGGAAGGCAAATGGGAGGAAGATCCCTCGATTCAGCTGGGATCGTTCGACCTAATACGACAACTCATCAACCTTACTCCTGGCTTCCGTTTTATCTCTGCAGGCTGGCAAGGCATTACATCGGTACTCTGCTGATCGCGAATCAAATTCCATTCTGATAGAAACGAACCAGGAATAAAGTTGTCATGCGAATGCACGCATTCGAAGACTAAATTTTCTCGTTCATTTAACTACAAACTGAAAATTTTCCCGAATCCGATTGTTTCTTAGCAAGATGTTCGTGCCTTTTGACGACGATTTTTACCGAACACAGAAACGACATATTTGCGTCAATTCTCCAAATAAATGACATATATTCATCTATGTATTTGTGTAATACCTTTATCTGTCTAACACGATGCAGCACCGTTGATAAATATTCCGACAAAAGTTGAAAAGAGCTTTCATAACGTTGCCAATAATCGATCGATCGGTTTGAAGCGTTTTACATTTCACGGGTAAAAGAATTGACGTAAAACGGAACAAAGAGACGTTGCTGCCTAACCGGTGGTGGGGAGAGAGTCGATTCTACGTTCCATTTGGTTTTATCGCCAATACTCGTTCGTTACACGATTTACGGGCGCCCCCATGGAAATTGACTCCCAATAACGGAGCGCGAATCACTGCTATCGTCGCTTCCCTGGCCGCGTTACGCATCTGATTTAAAATTTATATGAAGATAATTGCGCGTACACGAACGGTGGAACGGAAACCACGCGGGTCCATCCAGTTGCCAACGTTTCCGGATAACTGAGCGCCGTGTAATCGCGCGTCCCGCAAGCGCATTATAATCAGCGCGCATTGACTTTCTCCAAGCAGACGTGTATGCATTTCGCTTCGTAGCTTGCGATTTGTCGGACATGTGGGACTTCTTTATTCATTCTGCACCGATCCCTGGGTTTGATGGAATACGTTGCTTTTGGAATCGAAGTTTTTTGTAACCACTGAAAATGATTATCGCAACTGTTAAACGACCGAGGATTGAGTAAAGAGTATATTGTACTGTGCGTAGACATGCACGATACATGTACTACAATAAGAAAATAATCAAACTATGCCTGCGAAATGATTGGGAACGTCTGTAGCGTGTTGCGGGATTCGTTAAATGATTGGTCGAGGTGAAATTATAGATTGTAATTAATCGTCTTTCGTGCAACTGTATTCGATGCAGACAATTGCCCATATAATTCTATCCAATAAAATTAATTACTTAAATCAATTTCGACCAGAGCCAATAATAAACGTATTATTGAGTTCTGCGCGGCGATTAAGAGGATCAAAAGTCCGCTATCGGTTTCAATCTACTCGAACATAATCGTCGGCCAATAACAGAACCACCACGATCCACATAGCCCGCAGATTGCCCCCACGAACTTGGCTGTGTACACGCGTGACACTACTGCTTCCCCCCGTCACAATAATTCGGTTTATCCATCGTTGCTCCGCGCGACGCAACGACGAAAGAAACTGTCTCGAGGGCCGTCTCAACGGGTAGGGTAAAATAAAACCTGTTGATGAAGAAGCACGCTAGGCGGTGTTTCTTTAAATACTCGCGCGCAACCCGTTAGCACACCCCGGGGTCCTTCCCCCTCACAGTGAAATGAAATCGGTGACGTTCAAAGAGAGCAAGGGAGCGCTGCGAGGACTGCCCCCGATGAAAAGAACATTTGCGTGCCCTGAAAGATTCATGGCTTCTTTATTTGGCCCCGAACTCGATTAGTAATTATGCTGTTTGACTAACAAACTTCTCCTTTTGTTTCAGGTAAGCCAACCCCCCTCTCCCCAGACAGTTTCAAAGCGAATCCTGCACACACGGTCAGGCAGGGAGCCTGGCTCGTTCGCGTTTTCGGTGAGTAAACAGCGCGTATCGGCGCACGCATAATTAGTAGCCGACACCCCCGGAGGGCCGTCGAATTTTCTGACGGGAGGGTTGCTTGCCGGGTTTTTCTGTAACGAGGATACCCTTTTATCCCCGCGCGCCTCGACGATCTCACGCGCGCAACCGAGCCTCCTGTATACACGCGCGTGTGTACATGTAGGGTTCGTTAAACGTGGTTCTTTTAGCCCCTACTGGCAGCTGGCCTTGCATTTTTGTTAACTAGCAAGAGGGTGCGCCTCGACCCGGCTGATATAGTTTATTTACGCTCGCAATTAACACTCGAAGCGACCGGCGGATGGATCCACAGTCGAGTATTTCCTTTTTTTTTTGGGGGAGGAAGTAGGGGTGGGGGTGGTTGCTCTTCCTGTGGCGTTCTCGGTAGATTATTACGATAGCGTGCGGTATTGTTTATTCGATGTGGATAATTGAATTTAGATAACCGTGGCAACGTTTCAATTTAACGTTACATCGAAGTGGATGTATTTTCGACTTTTCTCGAATTGGAAGCGATTTCGCTGGGACGGGTATCGTTCGGTGCGGTCGTCGAAAGGGTTATCTTGTTGCAAGAAGGAAAAAGGATGGGGATGGTTGGGGCTACAAATGAATCAGCCCCCCCCCCCCCGGGGGGGGGGTACGTCAGGTCATCTGTACTGTGTGGAGTTGCCATTAGGTCCGCCACAAACAGAATGCCGGACCAATGGAGCTTGTGCTGTTCAATTAATCGCGCGATAAAAGCGGTGGAAATAGAATTCCTTTATTTAGAATCAACCGTGTTTCAGAGACTCGTTAAGCCTAACTCGGTAGAAAGCTTGTCGGTTAAATCTAAACGGTGCAGCCTTCTCTCCTTTTTCTTTTCTTTTTAATGATCTCGGCGTTCCGTTTCTCGTTGCGCCGCGGTGTTATGAAGAACGGCGGTAAAGCAGAAAGTATTTAATAAAGGGCCAAGTCTTTCAAGCGGTTAACAAGCATAAAATGTTACGAGTTGTATCAATAAACGAGGAGCTGTTTCGAAACGTTTCATTACCAATTTCTACTCAATTCGACAGGAATTACACAGAGACGTGGAATGTGTAAAAGCATATACTTCTGATCGAAATTCGTACGATGCGTCACAAAACAAAAGCAAATGAATTTGCTCGGCATTACCGATGAAACATGCAGAACGTGATTCGAAATTACGGAAAATAACGAAACGAGTACCCCTCTCCGAGGTTTGGTCACATTGGAGTCTGAAGATCATTAGCGGGAGCGTTTGAAATATCTAGAAAGTTTCTCTGATTTAAGTGTCGCTCGTGCGATATTGGTCCGCGGTACGGGCAGATTGGCCGGTAGAATCGTGGCTGTCACAAATCAGCGAACAGCAATATAAGGCCACGGGGTGGCGGTTTAGTGCGAGAACGCTCGATTACGCGCGTGCTATAAATATTGCGTGCAATCGGGCCGTGGGACGCGAAAGTGAGAAGGGCGTGCGTTACGGTCGGAATTTTCTCATCCCCGGCGAGGTTGCTTTCCGCCTCGGCCGGGAAAAAGGCAATTCGTCGAAGATGGTTAATTTATCGGAGGAGCCCGTTTATTTATTGCGAGGCCTCTCGTCGACCGAAAGTCGAATACGCGCCCGATGAGAATTGTCCCCTTGAAAGTATCGAACCCTTCCCACGCATCGTTTTTTATTACGTCTGTGATACCTCGAAGTGTGTGCGCGATGCGAGCTAAATTTAACCGTAACAGTAACGGCCCGATAAGAAGGTATCGCTCGTATAAAGAAACAACGAAATACCATAATCGAACCCCGATCCACAGAATTTCGTTCAATTACAACTTCTTCCCTCGGTCATGAAACGCCGAAACTATCCAATGAACGAACGAACGTTCCACGAATCGGCTTCCCTCGAAATCTAATTTAATTCAATTAAACCGGCTGCTATTTTCGACTAATTTCCGATCCTGTCAGCGTTACACACGCGAAACCCACCGGCAGACGGCAAAACGTATTCTTACCGCGCTTTAGGCGTGGATCGAGCCATTGCCGTGGATAATTGGGAAGTTCCTGGAAGTTCTTGAAAACCGATCAACGGAGTATCTGCAGCTCGTCCGCGAAGGCGGCGTGCATGGCGTTTATGAGGAAGACGTGGATAATCGCATATCGAAGAACTCCAATTAATCCTTAATTACGTTGCTCGATCATCCGGCTAGCAGGTCTCTTTGCCACGATGCGACGGTATATCGATATTTCTGGTCGACAGAAGCGGTTCTCTGTTTGACTTATCGTTTACGATGGCGGGGGCGCATACTAATTTTCAGACGCCCCGTTCATTGCGCTCTAATGAACCGATAAACAAAGTTAAGAACCTTCTGGATTCACCAGTGGACCGTGCGTGACGTTAAATCGAGAACGGTGATGTTAATTTTGTTGTTAATAACTTTTTCCCCGGTAACGTTCGAAGCGGTTTTGGAACTGAGTGTACCTTCACGGATGAATATTAATGTATTATTTGCACAAATATTCGTAACGTATAGTTGACAACGTTTGATTAACAAGTAACTAAATTTTACTGTTGTATCCCATTTGGATTATATTCCCGGATCGCCGCTGCAAATCTGTATCAACACCGTACAGCGTGGTCTATATTCCATTACATGGTAGAGAGGATTTCAATCCGGCGAAAATCGGGGGGGGGGGGTTTAAAATGGACGGCGTTTATGGGAATTTATAGAAACGCGCGTCACGCGGAAATCACCCGCCGCGAAATTAAAACTTACAATCAATTTTCGCGAATTCCGCGCTCCATTCCATCGTGTATTTTTACCCGTGATTCTTCGATTCGTGAAATAACGAGCAACTCGCTGGGCTTCGTTAACGTTCCAAACACGTGTTTCGCGTTACGACCACGGTAGACGTTCTTTGATCTTCAAAAGGAGTTGCTAAACTGTGCTGGAATTATTTATGACTCCCGTACAGATTCGAGAGCCACGTAGCAGTTCAAGATATTGCTGTAGATAGTCAGATATTCTTTAGAGAAATATGAACGGTGAAATTTCGGAAGTCCTTATTTCTCATTTAATTAAAATGATTCGAACTACATTCTAGTATTGTGACTGGAACCACGCATACAATCTCTTCCTATAAATAAATTTATCTCATCGCTTCAAATTGATATACAAGTTTTTGTCTACCAAAAGTGGTTAGTTTACAATAGTGCGTCTAGAGATAAATATGAATGATAAATATTTGATCAATTTAATCTTTGAATTTCAATGATGATCGAGAAAACGAAACCACAATGTCAACGTAAGTTTGACGGACAAATTTTCGACTTACTATAAAGGTTCCTTTACGTCTGACGCTCGACATTACACGATTATGGTCAACCAAGAAGTTCAATAAATATCAGCTTGTAGCCAAGTTTGTTGAGTTAAATTGCAAAGATAGCGTGCTCGGAGCATCCATCATGATATATTACGACAGGAAGCAGCGACGTTGAAATTCGAATGGTTGATAGCGAAATTCAATCGACGTTCGGAAGAAGAGCGTCGAGGAAAGAGTCTGGCTGACTGGGAAGATTAATGTGGGACCGATAGAGTCATCCATCCCTCGACAAACTCGTCGCGAACAGGACCTAATGGCTCGAAATCACGGCTGCCAGTCGGGCTACCGGGTTTCGCTTCAAAAATTCGGCCAGTCTTGTTCACAGCTCAAATCATTTTCACACGACCAGAAGAAATTTTGAGCAAGATCATTTTCTCACTCTTTTTTCCCTATCTTCTGTATTTGCATTCGGTTCAATCATCGTTCACAGTGTAACTTTTATACCGACAACTTTACGGAAGAAGCTTCTATTGTTTCCTTGTGCAAAATTCTCGGGTCACTCTGTAATAAATTAGATAGACCAAGTTTCAATATCGAATTGTCGCAGCTCGGTTTCAGTCCGTTTGCGCTCTTCGTTGCTTTTTCCCCTTAATTTCCGAAATTCGTTTAATATACCGATTCGTCCAGATCGCAGTGACAGTATATAATTGCCACGCGGACGAAATCAGGATATATTGATATTGATTTAATTGGTGCGGCAACGGGTTCGAATGGCTGGTTCAGAGGACGAAATATATTTTCGTTGTTCGCAGTGATCGGTCAATTCTGCAGTCGAGTTCAATAAGCGTCCGCGTCAATTTGTTCAGATTTCGAGGAGAAGAGGGCATAGTACATAGCTCTTGATTCTCGCCCGTACTCGCGAAAGTGGCGTACATCGAGTGGTGGAATTGCACGGGAAGCTAAACCGCTTGAATTTACGTCAGCCTGAATGGCGTACGCGTGAACGATATTTCAACGCGTGACTTTCCTTTGTAGTCACGAGTAAAAGATGCTGCATATTGCGTACGATAGAATGCGTAACACCCGATGTTCATTTGCGACACCGAGTCAAATTATACGGAGATGCTGTTTGGAATTTTAAATTAACACCTTCCGGAATACATTTTTTTACATAGTACCTCGCATGCATTACAGGCATCGTTCAATGGTATTTTCTGCAGTGTCGTTCGAGTGCCGAAAGTCGATAAAGAGAAGTTCGCCAGGTTCTGTATCGCGCTTCTATGGAGTAACTTCCATTGAGTTTCCTTCCGATACGTATCAAACAATTTTCTGTTCGTATACACTCGGCAAGGAACTCGAAGAATCACTGAATCTTACCTGAGAATTGTCGATTTTTTAATTACTGTAATTTCGTTAAAACAGAATTTCACACGGTCGATCAATCTGATAATCGTTTGCAGAAAGAAAGGGCAATAAAGAACTTGCTCCATTTAACAAAGCAACGAAGTGAAGTTAAGCAGAGAATATAACGCTAATTGAAATAACGCCAGCGCGTTGAAGTACATGCGCGTTTCATCGTCACGATTTCGTGGGGCAGTGAAAAAAAAAAGACGAGTTAAAGCATTCCACGTCCCGGCGCGACGGTAACCCTTAATAACGTTAATTGTCGGCCGGGCTATTGTTCCTAAACCTGAAACCGTATGTCCACGTCAAAGGAGGGTTGATGCGGCGCGTCGTTTTTCTGATCAAACCCCGGCAATTATCGTCGCTGCGGGGTAGGTACATAGTTCGGACGCGTGACACCCCCTGAAGCTCGAGGTTTCTGTTGGTTCGGCATGTGGCCTCGAGTAAGAAAACAGACAAATTACCCCGACGTGTTTCACTAATGTACCGATTAATGATTCGCTTCTGCGTCGCACGACAAGGAGCACAATCGTTTTGCTAAATTCTTGCAAAATAACTAATGAAAGCCGAATTCTTATAATTATGCGAGCATGTGATTCAAATGAAATGTATGGATCGAATTTGCACAAGGCTCAAGGTGTGCGAAGTACTTCAATAATTTTCATCGAGGTGATTTTATTTTCTAGAGAGATTAATTATACGCAGGTTAAACAAGTAAGAAACTTCCCCATGAATCTACTGACAAATTTTCAAAAGGTACCAGTGTACATATTACATGTATATTACATGTATATTGCGTAACTGTTCGCCAAACGTTTCGCGACATCGTCTGGCGAAGAAATTTTTCTATCATTATGCGCTTTTAGAACGTAATTTTTTTTATATTGCCTCTTTCGAGCACGGTGTTCTCCAAAGTAATTAACTCGGTCAGGTTACAAGACCCGTTCCATACGCGCAATCGGCCCTGCGGTCGTCTTTCTCACCCTTTTCGATCGTTATTCCCCATTGTCGTGGCCGGTGCTCGCTTTATTGCATTTTTTCCTCGTCGGCGTATCGATACATTGCGGATAGGCAGCATGATCGTGTGTCTCGGAGCTTTGTGCTCGCCCGTGGGCTCGAAGGAGACCACCAGCTGCAATCTCTTTTTTAACTCACCCTCTGCCCGGTTTCTCGGCTGGTTCAAAGCTAACGATTACACGCCAGTTAACGATCCCTTGTGCACGGACCTTCGTTCATACTCCTTGCCTCCCACCTTTCAGTCTCCTTTCCTGTCTATTTTCTTTCCTCTTGCTCGACGGGCTCTCACCCTTTCAGCACATGGTCCCCAGCTGCCCTCCCGATCGATCGATTGCCGAGCAATCGTTCGTGGTGTATCGTTTAAGTGGTCTATTTGCTCGTCACTGCGTACTTTTAGGATAACGTGGGAAGTCACCATTTTTTAAAAATAAACAAAAAATGGAAATATAAATAGAGGCCGGAATATTTCAATTTTGGAATTTGATTTCCTCTGATATTTCTTTTTAAACCAGTTGGCGTAATCGTGGCAAATACGGCAGGACTTCTCTGTGATATGTTGACTCTTACAGCTTCGTTTAATACTTTTCCTCCGTTAGAAATAGGACGAAGCCCAAAAAGAGGCCTGGCACATTCGCGATCGTATTTGAAGTTTATCTTAATCTCACAGCATCATCGATATCAAAATCTCCGGTCCCTCCTGGAGAAAGAAGTTCACGAAAGTTCGTCGGCTGCGTTTAAGTAACCCGATAGGAAAGAACGTCGAGGATGTAAAAGATGACACCGAAACTTTGAAAGCTACATATTGACAGAGCGGCGAACACTTGTTTGCGTGGCCCGTGCACTCGAATTTTACCCTCGGTGTCCCCTTATCGAGGATACTTAATCTGCGTTTCTATGGAATAGAGATCGGGGATTCGGGTCCATCGCCTAGGGTTCCATTCAGCACTCGGTGCAAAGATGTCGATACGAACTCCCGTTGAAGGGGACCGCGCGATAGGTTTACGAATGGGTCGATACTTGGCCTAGGAACGGTAAATACACTACATTAATACCGTGTTCGCAGTTAATTCTCCGATTTATCTCCCCTCTGCCTGCAAAATCACTCTCCCCCCTCGACATAAGCGAATCTTCGATTCGAACGAAAATCGATTGCCCGCTGATCTTCCTATATCGGTTCCATCATTACACCGCGGAACGTAACGTTGAAACGACCTCATAGGCGCGTGCCAATGTTCCGTCTGCTTAGGGCGGAGCGGAAATGTGAAGCGATATCACTAATTACGACCATTAACGGGCGCAAGAAGCGAGAAAATTGCACGAAAACCTAGGGCAACCGCGGTACCAGTTGCAAAAGAATATCAAAAAGAAGCTTCTTTTCCAACGAACATTCTCAGAGAAGGTTGTCCGGCGCTCTGCTTTCCTTTCATTCGTAGCAACTGCTGTACAGGAGGGAAGAAAAGAAGGGCAGACAGTATCGGATAGATTGCTCGGGCTGGGGTGGCACGGTGCTCGGCGAAGGAAGGAGGGAACAACTCTTGAAAAAGACAAGAGCGGAGCGGCGCGTCTACGAGAGGCAGGAATGAAATACGCCGGGACACCGAGCCACGTCCTTTGCTCTCAAATTATTGTATAATTGTATATTGTGGTGGGACAAAGTTGGACCGAGACGTAATAACGGGGCGAACGTTTATGTATAAAAAGCAGGTTGGCATCCGCCGTTCCTATCCTCCTCTGTCTACTTTTCGTTCGCGCAACTTGCCGGCGTTTCGTCGCTCTTCGGCGTTGGTCTCGCGAGGAGGAGGACCGGTTTTTGCCAGCGGGGACGAACGAAGAAACGGCGGACGCGAAGAGGGAATTTATGAATTCGCCGTTGGATGGTCCCGAGTCTTGACTATTCTCCAGTGTTGCTTTACGCGAGCCGGAAGACACGATGGAAGGCGCGGGGCTGCGATTTACCGTGAACGAAAGACGAATCCTCGCCTCTTCAGGAACGCTAAGTTTTCCCTTTATTCGGCCATTCTTCTGTCGGTTTGCGCTTTTTCTTGTTATTCTTCTGTGGACTCGCGGCGATCCTGCTCCTAAATGATCTTACCCGGGAGAAAAAGATTGCTTCTCCTTCGACGGAGCGCCATTGAAACATCGTCGGAAGGAGATTACTGTTAATCGTGAGATGGGTTCTTAGGAAGCATAGAAATATTTAGTTTTTGCCGTTTGTCGTTTGGAAACTCGTTTCATTTTGGGAGAGAGTTACGGTTTGATGCCGTCTTCGACAGGAACCGTAAAGTTAGTTGCATTCGAGTACAGTAGGGTTGAGATAGAAATGCGAAATAAATATAGGCACGCCCCAGCGGCACGAAAAAACAGAAAAATGAAAAGTACGAGACGAATGCTAAGGGGAATCGGTGTCGATCGACAACCGAATGGTTCCGCATTGGTTATATCCGTTGCGTCATATATACCTGCACGTGGCAGACTCGCCGAATCTCAGAAGCCTTTAAACGGACACGAGGAAGACGTCAAACACCGTTGAAAAATTTTCTCGACGTTTTTCGATAGATACACGCACCCTCGCGTGAAAGCTTTCTCCTCCCTATCGCAGCCGCTGCGTTAGGATGCTCATTTTTCCTCCCCCCGACCCTCCCCCTTCGTTCGTGTTTCCTCTCTCAACGTTATCGACACCCTTCGCGTTGCCACGGCACACCTCTCTGCAGAGGCGTTCGTGCTCTATGCAATAGAGAAACAAGATACCGTTGACGGCTAGCGGTCAAGCAGTAGCCAGTGTTAGATATCGTAATGGGGATACTCGTTACACGGAGTGGAACAAGCGTGAACGTACAGTGTTGAACCGTATATGTATATCCGTAGCATACTTGACTGTACTTTGTGTTGTATTCGCCGCGTGATTTTCTCTGAATTGCCGGATAGATTTTCCTTAACTCGTTAACGCCCTCCCGAGTAACGACTGCCACCATGACACCGTGCCGGCTTTTCTGGTTCCTTTTGTGCCTCTAAGGGACCCGCCACGGATCGAGCTAGCCTTTGCAATTGACACGTACGGATTTTCCAGTTCGAAGCGAAATTACTGCGCCAACGTGATGCCGTTTCAAAGATCACTCGGGTCCGCCTACGATTCGACGTTTTCCATAGAGAATTCTGTATTCTTTCTTTGCGCATCGCAAAATAGAGATAAGTAGCATTGTTCTTCTTTTATCCGGCCTCCGGAGAGAAGCATTCAACTTCTCGTTAGAGTAATAAGGAAGATTTCTAACTAAGTAAATAACGCTTACACGTACGGATAATTAATGTGCGCGTACACAGAAAAACGAAAAGGTGGATGAACGCGATTGCCCCCGAGTTAAGTCACGATTTCCACGGAAAATCAAGGGGCTTCCGTCAGATCTATCTTGACACGGCCCATTCACTTAATTAACGCGGAGACCGTTTTTCATTCACGGTAATGCGCCCCCGGAGAGAAAAGAACAGGTCTTCGAAGCACGGTTGTCGTATTGTGTTTGCCCTCATTTGCGAATAAATGCTGATTAGAGTGGAGCTGTATCGCGGTACTGAATTCAACCAGCGATCCTTCTTTCCCTCCGCTTTCCTCTGTTTATTCACCTCCGTCCGAGCGATACATAGAACAGGGCGGAATTTTCCTTCCCGACTGTTCGAAGGATGAGTTCTGGCGCGTGTGTACGGCCGAACGAACCTGAGATTCCCGGTTTTGTCCGGCTTTTTTCGTTCGACGAGGGAAGAAAGCTTGGCTTGGCCGTTGTAGAGCGTCAAACGTAGAAAGACGAGGCCAGAGGTCTTGCGTTAGTGCGGGCAAACATTTTGGAACCTCGCCAGGAGGCGTCGTCTCTGTGCGAAAGTGGGGTCGCCGAAAAGTTCACCGGAGAATCTCAGCGACACCCAAAAATAATGTCCCGTAATTCGCCGAGCAATAGCGATGCCGGTTCGACGAAACGATTGTGCGCTCAAGCAGTTCGGAATACATGATACGTAGTCCAGTGGCAATACGCAAGAGCAATTACAGTAACGAGTAGTAGAATTTTTCTGCGCTCGTTGAAGAGCGTGATCTGTTCATCGTCAACAGAAATGATTAAAATAGAACGATTTCAATTTGCTCACTGTCGTTCTTAACGGACGGAAGAGGAAAATACGCGATACGCAATTTAATACGCGGTTATAATTCGCGAACGAGTACGTTACCTCTGAAAAGGTTCGGAGTTCGACACTCGCGTACAAAATCTCCGAACGAATCCGCGGAAATAAAATCACTTACCCTACACTCGCGATATCTTCATCGACGATACTCGAAACGATATCCTGGGCTTTGATCGTTCCCTATGTTGACCAACATTTTTACGCGACCACGTTGTCAGTTCCGATTCTCGTATCGCGGTTCGTGAGCAAACTCAAACCCAGCGTTGTTCTCTGTGGATCATCGCGGATAGGAGATCGGATCGTACCAAATTCGACAGTATGTCCCGGAGCAGGCTTTTTCCCTCGCACAGTGGAGCGAAGAGGATTGGTAGCTGCAGCGACGATAGGTCGAGAATCGTTCCAACAGTATTTATCGAGATTGGCCCTGGGCGTTTGAACAATTCGGCGCACCGGTAGCGAGTGCCGGCTAGATGTTGTCGGATTTTCGAAAATCTCGAAAAGCTTGCCGAGCATACGATCGGCGGCGCGATAAATATACCCACTCGTGCATATAACGTATGGGCGGATAGCGATTTTGTATTCGACAAGCGGCCACGCGGATCGCCTCTCTCTCTCTCTCTCTCTCTCTCTTTCCTCCTTTCTGCCTTTTTCCAGCGTATTTTCGATTGCATTACCGTTTCCGTTCCATTGGTCCCTCCTGTTTGCATGAAAATTTCGAGCACGACCGATGCGCTTTCCGCGGGCCCCTTTTTATTCTCTGCAGAATTTTATTCTGTTTACTCGTGTCTGACACCGATTCCGATCTTTCTCTTCCCCTTTCACTTTGTAGTTGTTCAACGACGGAGACCGTTGCACTCGCTTCAATGCGCACGTTCTACATACTCAATTCTGTCTGCGATGTATAGATTTTCACGATTTACGTCGATTTCGCAGCAATTCGGCGTTCGAGAACGCTGCGAATACAGAATTGTCACAAAACCTCGCGCGTCAATTCCTCGGATACTCGAAAGAAGTTTGAGATAATTCAAAGGATTAAAAGAGTATACGAGCATTTTCAAAGTCTTGCTGCTATACCTTTCATTCGCCTTTGTTTAATCTGTATTTAAAAATTGAAGAACAATTAGTCGCAGAAGCATTACACTAAATCCGACAATTACATCGTTCTGTTGAAATTGTATTCCATATTTGTTCTGGGCGCCGGCCGTAGAAAATAAGGCCAACAGCTAAAACACCTGTATACGCACTTGGATATACATAATGTTTTACAATTCTCGTGCCTACCGTTCTTCCCCGTAAAACGGCGGATAATAATGCGCGAACCGACGAAAGAAAGAGCTTGTTCCTTCGTCGTGGCGTGATTGCTGGCAACAAAAGGCGCAGGAAAAGTTCGCCGCAAGTACGAGCATCGCTGCAGCTGGGAAAAAAGGGTTAATCGTCGCACGAAAAAGCCCGCGTCGTTGAGAGGCCCAGCAATTAAGATATATCTTCGTATCTCGTGCAAATTGCAGACAGAAACAGTTCAGAACGTTTTACACTCGGGTCGCTTGTTTTTACCATTTTTTTAACGTCGTTCTCGTTTTCTCGAACAGGCCTGCGGGTTTTTTTTTATCCAAGCAGGTAACAGTAATGCACCTGCGTTCTTTTCCTTTTCTTTTTTGTAAACCGTACATTCTATCGCACAGCGTTCGTTAAGCGACATGATTGGATAAGGAAATCACTCGCTTCTCGACGCCGCAACACTTCCATCGATAACATCGAACGAAGGCAACAAACTCGCGTGCGGTGCTCCACTTCGACTGTGCACGTTGCTGCAAATATGCAGAGGCACGAAAGTTTTTTTTTTTTTGCCCCGCAAGACCCCGGCTATACCCGCGCTCGTAAAACGTTTCGGGAATTGTTACGAATTACGAAGCGAACTGCAAGCCGGCCACGCGGTTGGTTATTCATGAACGATTGAACTGTCCGGTGTAACGCGAAGGGTGGTGAATCAAAGAATAACCGCCGGCTAATTACGGGGAAAGGGGTAGGGCTGTTCGCTTCGCGGCGGGATATTTTACGGTTGAATTAAAATCACGTTCGAACATCGGACCGCGGCTACACTTGCCTCGAGCCCGCGTGTTGCGGCACGTTAAATTCAACTTTTTCGCGAACGATCACGAGTGTCGAGCCCGGGCATTTCTCTTTAGTTCCATGGTTTCGTCGGGGTCGACAGAACGTGAATTCTCACGACGATCGATTACGCTCAGCCCGTTCGAATCCCTCTGAAATGCGATCTGGGAATCGTGCAGGGACTCCTCTGGTACACCGCGAAAGAGGAAAGTCCTGACGAAGGACTCCTCGGGGAACGTTCGTTCGCCACGATTACGGGGTACATACGTGCATCCTTTCTCTATGTATTTTCACTGACGTGCACCACACCGCCGATACAGGGGGGGAGGGGAGACGCGTCAATGATATCGTTTCGTAGGTATGTATCTATGTCTGAGCTTCGGATCAATGAGATCAGCGTGATGCTGGCAAACCGATCGGCATGGTTTTGGTATCGGTTCGTGTTCCAGCTATCTCAGATAAGAATACAACTTTGATTTTATTGCTAGCTTGGCTTTGCCCGGCAGTTTCGTGTAAATCGAGAATGTATACTGCTATAGTATTAGTTATCTTTTCTTACGATCCCTTTTATGTGCTACGCGACATAAAAGCTTTGCGTTCCATTTCGGATATTTCATTCCTCGGGTTTCGATCTAACAGCGCAACTGTACACACAGATTTACCTTCGAGCAAGATTTTAACACACTGAATAATTAGAACCAGCTGATAAAAATTATTTTGTATTATTCCTCCGCGCAAATGGCCACGTCGACCCTTGTATCTGGTTCGCATGAAACTTTGGAATTGTGAGCTTACAAATCACGGCAGTGTTCAAGGGAATTTTTATTTATATGTCACTTGTATTACGTTTCGCTAGAATTTCTATTATTCGCCTTCGGTAATTCATAATCCGGAAGGATCCACAGATGAACCTGAAAAGTCGACAATTTTATTAAGACACGCATTGCATTATCATATACCATCAATCGCGACACAAGAATTTTTAACGCCGTAACTTCCGGATGGCAGTCATCACGAAGCATCTACCTGAACGTGCCCAGCGAGATGTTAACGAAGCAGATTTCGCAAATTACGGTGGCCTCCTGAGATTCGCATCAACATAGCGCGTCATTAGCGCGTATTTGTCGTGACGTCGAATCGGGATGCACGCGCGATAATTGTATCGACGCTGCTGGAGATTCTCATGGGTTCCATGTCCCATATCTGTCAGCTGCTTCGTGGACAAATTTTAGGGACCGGCTCGATCGCATCTATAAAAGGAGAAAAAGAAAAAGAAAGGGGAAAAAGTTGGGAGGGATTGAAGGAAAATCCTGGCGTATAGGCTCGATTCAAGGATGAGTTGCAGTCGATAGAGAAAGGGAGTAACGCGGTGGCGCCTGAAAAGGGAGGACGGGAGAAAATTCGTGGATGAAACACAGTTCACCGAACACCGTCTGTTTTTTCCAGGTCGCTGGATCGTGCAATCTTTTCGCAAATCCAGGCTACCGCGGAACCAACGACTGCGTTCTGTCCGTCGGTTGGTCAACCTTCTGTCGTTGTCAACAAGTACATATTTCTTGCCGAGATACGAGATATTTCCGGGAATTCGCGAATCACGCTGAATACGCTCGCGATTGCGATAGTTGGTCCTATCTTCCTATCGCGTACTGCCGCGTTAGGATGGATCCGAAACGCATCAGTGGTATTGATATTTTTATTGCGAATTGAATTTGCTTCTGTCGGCGCGGCAAAATCGGGGCTACGCATGTATGTACTCTTACATGCTGCGAAAAGGCATCCGCTCGAACGGTAGTCGCTTTTAAAATTGTACTAAACCGCGTTCGAGTGATTGCATCGAGAGTAATAGGTGTAGGTAGGGGGCTGGTCACAATTTCGTCGCGTTTCGGTTATGAAAAACGTGAGGAGAAGACATTATCTGTAGCAGTTTGAGTAGCGAAATTTGTTACATGTATACGTCGCTGGACACGGCGCGTTCGTTGCTCTCCGTGGTTCGATTGATGTTTAAGAATAAATCAGGATATTGTCGTTCCACGCTCATCCACGATGAGTAGGGTCTACGTGGATAGTCTTGAAAATCAGAATTTAACGACACAGTATTTCCGCGAACAAAGGGACGCGACACGTATATTTCGTTTCCAATTACAACCGTACGCAACGGTTCCACTGGCATCATTTCCGGAGTTTAACCATTACCTATTAGGGATGGTTGCGTCGCTGAATTTGCGATGCAAATCGCGATGCGAACCAATAAACGAGAGACTGAAACAACTCCGTGCCGTGCGATCGGTTCGACAGTGTCGTCGATCAATCGTCAGGTGCTTCGTAACTGGAATTCTAACGACGTCTTCGCGAATATTACGTCAGTTGCCTGGATATACGGTGCTTAACGTGATCGAGTCGCCTCGAATCTGCTTAGTTACGTAAACTCTCTCGGAAGCGGCGAATCGAAGCTGCGACTATTCATTGTCCGTCTTACAGATATGCCTTAGGTTTCTCTCGCACTAGATCAACGGGCCCGTAGACCGAGAGGGAGATTAGTCTACGTCGGCCGTGCATGCGCGCCAGCAGCGTTACGGTCATTAATTTCATTAATTAAGGCAAACCTGTCCCCCGTTCGCAACGATGCGCTGACGGTTTGCAAATTCGACGAAGATTTTATTGCGCGATCGGTCAGGCGAAAGGCTGTCCCGTCTGATCCGAGATGAATTTATCGGCAGCGTTAATTAAGTCAATGGAGCGATTCGATTGAGCAGAAAAACGATTATCGTTTGAGAGACATAGGAATATAGGGGATACGCGTTCGTCAGTGTATTAATCGGGCTGCATTAGCGAATTATACGTGCAATGGTACAGTAGCGGGAGCAGCAATAGAATAGATAACGAAATTTCTGTACTGCTATTTCAGATACTTCGAAGTATCCGTGGAATTATGTGAAAGGTTTCTCATCCTAGGTCGCTACACCCGTGATCTATCAATCTTATATATTCTGTGATATTCGGTGCACTTCGATTTATCGCCCTAGTCGGCGACAGTGCAACTGTCAGATTCTCGTACGCAACTGGTTACGACAAACAATCGTACGAATAATGGTGTACGAATGTTTGCTGGAACAAAAGGATGAATAAAAATGACCGAGAATAAAACCGAATGAACTGTTCGGTGTGGGTAAAAAGAACATCGGAGGATCCTGTTTATTTTGTCAGTTCATGCCGGTGAATAAAACCGTGCAGAAATTTCCCGTACGCGCATACTTGGCCAGCGTTATTTTTCACCACCTTTCGCTACCAGTTTTTCCACTTCTCGCTGTTTTTTCTTTCGCCCGCCATGTGCACACGGAGCTCGCACCGGCGAGGGTATATTGACGTTATTGCACAAACAGTGTAGCTACAGGTACATATACCGGGCCCGATGAATATATTGTTGATTCCGTGACAATTTATGCGACAGAGCGGCCAGACCACATTTCAATCGCGAATTATTCAGCTCTGACTGACAAGCACTCCATCAAAGTGCATTCATATAAATAATTACATCGGCTGGCATTATTAAATCATTAATTTCAATTCCGTTAGTCGACGCAGGCAACAACCTATTAGTTATCGTTTGTTGCGCGGACCAACGATGGAATTTCGACAATTCGTTATAATCACGTGCAAATGTTGCCCTCGGGAGATGCCATCGTGCTGGTGGACACCCTTCGCGCTCTCCGCTTCCTTCGCGTCGCCTCGCGCCGCAACACTGTTGGACAATCCGACGGGAAGAGCCAAAGAAAATATATTACAATTTAAATTACTAAATCTCTGTAGATACTTAAAAATCGTATCAACCTTGAGATATAAATACTATTATTGATTATTAGTTAGCGTTTAATTAATAACACTTTCGTCAATGGCTTTTTAATTCCAAATTTCTGTAGAAGTAGTGGAAGGAAGGGCAACGCGTGTCGGGTAATAAATCCTTCGTGGTTTTATTTCTCCCACGTCGACTTACATACACGTGCATCGGCGATAATTGCGAACTTCTCGTTCCTCGGTTTGATACGATCGAAACCTATGCAATAAATCAGCTACGCGTCGCAAAGTACAGTTCCTTGCTCGAAACACCGCGAGTTTTAAAACCGGCTCATCCAACGGAAACAATAGAAAACAATTTGCAGCCCCGGAATATCGGGGCTCAGCATTGCGTTCGATCATTCCCTTTCGTTCCATTTATTAACATTCCAATTGTTCCGTCTCTCCGCGGCCTCGTAGAGTTCGAGCGCCGCGAGATTCATGCCGCTTCGTGGCTGGATGGCAACGGTGATCAGCACATGGGTGCAAACTAGCGTATTCTACACGCGGCCACGAGGGTGCAGGATTCGCGACGCGGCCAACGAGGAGATGAATGGCCGGTTATTTGCAGCTAGCTTGGTGGAGGCGTCGGACGACGATGCGGCTCCGCACGGCGTGTAATTAAATATTTGCACTGCCATCGCCGATCGTGCCGCTTGATACCCGAATTGATAGTGTTCCATTTTATACAACGCTTACGCGTTGCGCGCCTGCTGTCGGGCGTCGATAAACACGGAACAGAGGATCATCGTGTAACCTTTTGCAGCACCGCTCTCGCTACAAATCGCGGGATTTGCGTTTCCGTTTCTTTTTTTTTTTTTTCTACCGATTTTTCTTTCCCCTTCGGTACCGCACCGTTTTCACTTCGAACGTGCAACTGTTCGGCCAATTTTCACGGGACGAAACCGCGGGTCAGCTGGCCGCGTGTTCGACGCGGGCGCAATGTGAACGAGAACTTCCTGCACGACGTATTCATAAAACCGCCACGGATGGAAGATCAGGAAAGAAGGTAGAAAGTTCCGGACTGTCGTGTTTAGGATCAGCTGTGTTGAAATTGGACTTAATTGAATGTTTGCCAGCTTCGCGTATTATTATTATTATCGAAATCGATTGCGTGTATCGAGCGGAAAGGATATTTATCCGGATTACAGGTAACAATGACTGTTTTATGCGTTGCTTGAGGCATCTTATATTACAAATTGTAATAAACTTAAGTGATTAATATCTCGCGTCAACGCGATGCAAAGTCTTCTGCTTTAATCGCCGCCATTCGTCGAGGGGCATAGCATAAAAGCAAACTTGTCTCCGAAAGCCAATGCTTCATGGGGCGCTATTGTCCACAGAAATTTTGTCATGGCGTGTCAATGCACCTCTCGCGTCGCTTCTTCGTATCCGTGTTACGTATTATAGCTGAATACTCAGTATCTTGCGTTACGATAGAAAACGTTACTATATTTAACATTCTTCGCCTTTCAACGGCAAAATAGACGGAGGAGGAACCCAGTTCGAGTCGATTTTAATCATCGAATATATATTTAACGGGGTAGAAAAGCTCCTTTGCTTTCGTTTGACGCCTTCGCGTCGTTCGCGAAAACTAGGACGCATAAACAAACGACCAACAAAAAGAGGAAACGCTGTGCGCGAACTTAACGTCCTTTCTCGGCGTGTTTAAATAATTTACGGCCGACGCAAAGCCGGGATTTCCGACGGGGAATATTCTATAGACGGCCCGTTTCCTGTGAAAATCGAACGTTCTCCTTCGAGCACTGTTTTATTGTTCGTTGAAGAAGAAAACACGCTCCGCGGCGTGTTAACGACGAAAGTGTATGGAAATTGGAGCGCCGTAATGGATCGGGGGAATTGAAACGTGCAATTAAGGACTTCTTTCGATACGTACTAACGATAACGACGATCGTTTCTTTTTTGCAGAATACGGGCAGTAAGCTGTGGAGTGTTGCTTTCAATTCACGTTGCCGCGGCAATCGTCGAGCTGTCATAAATACACATTCCGCGGTGAAACAGGGCTAATTAGAATCAATTGCGTATCGCCGCGGTGTCGAAATTACCTTCGCTATGGAGCATTACGCGAGTACGTACGTTTTTTCAAAGACGTTTCGCGAGGAAGTTGTTTTAAAATATCAGAATGGGGTCACGAGAAATATTGTTACTATTTGTTATACGTAAATTAAATTTTTATGGGTTGATTCAGGAAGCATACGTTTTCTGTATACCCACTATGTATGTAACAGATCCTTCATTTTTAGAATCAAATGTAAGCGGTATAAGCTGAAGTTAGTATATAAACGAAATGGAATGTAAATGATTAAAATTCATACAGTTAAATGGTTAATAGAATGTGCGGGGCAGATACAAGGATACAATTAATTTACTATTTAAAATTCATCCGCGATCAAATCTACCTGATCGTATATGAATTTAATTATTGTTGCATATCAATTTATATTCGTACATGTCCTGATTCAGTTGTTCGTTACTCCAGCAATAATTAGATTCATTGTAACGTTAACGTTATTGGAAGCCAACGACATCTACATACATATCTATATGTATAGAAAAATTCTACGTCATTTTCAAAGAAGCTTTTTAGCAATTTTCAGAGTGTTGGTGCGTATAAATGTAGACGAATCGATAACGAATCTCGTTTTGTTCCATAGAGGACCGGAAGCACTTCCACTCCGTATGATTACGTCTTATAAAAACGATCAATCGCTCGTGAAAATTCGTAAAAGGTTCGTTCCGGACCGTTTTGACACAGCGGCGATCGTGGTGCTCCTTTTGTGTGAAATAGTCAGTTGAAATTTTCGACCGCGAGCAGACTCGAGTGGAAGAGGAGAAACGTTTATCTCTCGCTCGTTCCTTTCCTTTGATAATCGCGCCTTTCGGCCAACTTCGATGAACATTACCTTTTGTTAAGCGTAAATCGTTGGATAGAAGCTCGAGGTACGGGAAACCTTTAAAGGAATTTAAAGGCAGGCAAACGAAAAGTATAAAGAATAATAATTTCTTCGTATGTATTCATGTACAATTTTATTAAGCACGTTTTCTTAAATAACCAATGAGCAATACAACGAAGATTAAATTTTATTCCATCAGCCGCACAGAAATCTGGAAATTGCACAGTTCAACGTCAATCAAGGATTCATAATTCCAACGAAATTATTATCATCATTGTTATTGTTCGTAGTAGAGAAGATACTATTCACGAAGCTTTTGAGGACGATACGTTACGGTAATGATTAATCAAGTTTATCGACTGGAGTGATTAATCTACTGTCGACTAGCGTACCATCTTTGTCTCCGCGTTTAATAAAATTTACGTTTCGCGAGATCTGCACGTTTAGCGGTAGATCAAGCGCGTGGCGAGTTTCGAATTTCACGTGTATCACCATGATTAATCTCCATCAAGCCGTATGTTAGCCGGGTAAATTAGTATTTCGCTCCGTAATCCGCAGACTGCTAAGTTGGTGATTTAAAGTCGTGCGACAATCCGTCAGAGAGCGAAATGTTTCTGTGAATTATCGAAGGCTATTTTTGTTAAAACCTTCGTATGAAAGTAGACGATACTTGTGTAAAATACGGGGACGTTGTTGGAATGCGTAGAGATCCAAAAGATTATCCGCGAGCGAATCCTGAAGGATTAATTGGAAACGTTAACATCGAAATATTAGCAAAAATTGTTTAAGAATAAAATAGACACTGCACTCAATATGCGTTTAATACCAAAGAACGATTTGAATCGAATTAAATATTGGAATGTTTGAATATTTAACGTAACAGTTACGAAAATCTATAATAATCGAGACGAAGCAGTAAACGACGCGAGTGCCACAAAAAAGAGAATATATTTTCTTTAACGCAAAGGGACGTGAAAAAATTGTTTTTCATTCGTACAGATCATTTTCACTTGCAGCATTTAGTTCGCCACTTCAGCTTCTCAACAGCAGTTCAACGAAATAAAAAGTTCGGCACCGATCGACTATACCTATCAGCGATAGTTTTAATTGGCCAGGTCATCGAAAAAATTGGTCAGTGATGTCTTGACGAGAGTTTACGACGAACGACTAAGGTTGAGGGCCGGTCTAGCTACGAAAAAGGGGACTTGAAAAGTTTTTTGAGGGGCGTGTCAGTAGTAAGTTGGCTCCCGTTACTTCGATAGCGCAGCTGTTCCAACGGTGGCGAAGCAATTACGAAGGAAAGGAGCTTTATCGTGAAAATGGCTGTGTTGCGATAATCCGGCAGCGGGCGAGACTGAATTACTGCGTAACCAGCCGTGTAAACGGGCAAGTCCTCGGGCTTCGTGCACGGGCCCTCGTTCATGGGCGACCACTTGCATTTCAAGGCCACTAATTAATAGGGATTATAATTGGCAATTAATTGCGTCCAAACGAGGACAAGCGAAACGACGCGTATAGATTCTATGCAAGACTCGATGCTTTGTTGGAACGGGTCGGAAGAAAATGAGGAACTGCAGTTGACTGTGCTTTGGTGATTAATTGATTGGATAGTCGATTGGTTTATAGAGACGAATGGACGGTAGGTGTTAGTATTTCGTCGACAGGCCTCAACGCAGCAAGGGAAAAGTCAATGAATCGTTATTAATCAGGGCGCAGTAATGATTTACGTAGTTTGGAAGCAGCCGAAGAAGCGACAGTCTGTATCAGTGTTGCAAAGGACCTGATTTTTGGGAGGATGAATGTAATGAAACTTTCAGAAAGGGTATGCAGGTGCGAAATAAAGGAACGTTATGCAGCTGTGCTTTTAATTTGAAAGAGATATTAAAATTGAAAATAAATTGACTGTATTCATGAATGCAGTTGAATCGGGAATGCGAAATTTACGAAGATAACAGGTATTTGGGCTGATGCAGGATTACGAGTAAACTTCGGTAGATCATACCGGATGCGGAGGGAACAGATGTGTAGATCGTAATAAATTCGACTGTCACGTTGGTGTCATAATCTGCGCTACACGCGTTACGATTATTAATTAATATTCGAATTTCTAATGTCTAATTATTCGTAACTTAAAGTTACGAATAATATTTGTGTCATCGTGAAACCTGAATTGATGCCAAATGTCTCCTTTTTAATTGCAAACTCTTGACTCAACAAATTATTGCACTTAAATATCTAAGACGGAAGTTGAATATTTTAGACATTTTGCTCAGAAATAGAAATGTTCGCCTCGAAATTGTTTATCATTTCGTAGTTTCAAATTATTTTTTAGTCGACACATTGAAAGCTTTGCCAAATATTCTCAAAATATAATTTATCGTCCGAAGTATGTTCACAAGAGAAGAGAAAATATAAACGGTTGAATTGAATTTAAAACGGGCACCAACAAGATTTTCAAGAAGTATTGCGTCTGTGCAAAATGCATGTGCATTATATGTATGCCCATTGATTTCTTCAGTATCCTAGCAAACTAAATACGCACCGTGTACTTGTACGTAACTCGGAACTCTTTAATTCAAATTTTCTTCCACGATGCCCCGCGATTTAGTGCAATATATCGTTTACATGAAACTAGATGTCAGCGTCAAAAGTTGAACGCGTTATTTTGCACGACACCTAATATATTTCTCGCTAAAAAAGAACTCCCCTCGCCAGTCAGCTTCCTACTTTGGACCGAATTTTCATAGCATGAACTCTCCGTGTACCTACTCGATCAACGTTGCTACACCGAGAGCGCAACTCTGGCTTCTGGCCATCCGTTTCGTCCAACCCTTTTTCAATTTCGGAGTTCCACGACGATGCGTCATAATCCGGGCTCCTACAAGCCTGCAAGTACATTGTGCCTCGCAGGGAATTTTCACGTCGGATTAACAGGAACCAGTCCAGTGTGCCCGGTCCGAAGAATTGATTATTATGTATTTCGTATTTCCTGTGTTTTATTTTGATAGAATATATCGCGTTATTAACCTTCGTTATTAAACTTTATCGTTCGAAGCAATCCATACTAATCTCACAGCCACTTGAACGGCAGCGTATACACTACGAATGGCCAGCAAATGTTAAATCGATCAAGGTATGCATCGTAAGACGGGCAGCATTAAATAAAGCATTGAAAGTGTTGTCGTTATCGAGTGCATCACGAAATCAAATATATCCCCGTTAATCCCTACGATATTAATACCAGTTATCTTTACCGCATTCCATTTCGCGAAAAGATGCTGCAAGATGCGACAGCTGAACGATAATCCAACTTATTTACCGTTCGTGTCGAACAGTTTCCGCACGGTTCGCCATAAAAAAAAACGAAACAATCATTTTCAATTAACCGACCAGCTGTGCTGCAATAAATTACATAACCGCCGAGCTGTCAGTTCGGGCGAGTTTCGATTCGGATGACCACGATGATCCGGCGCGTTCTTCCGATTCTACAATCATGGGCGGGCTAAGTAGATCAGCGTTCGATGCACGATGGCAAAGAGAGATAACTCGACAGCGTATTGACATCGATTGGTAGCATCAATCACGCAGCGTGTTCAGCACGCGTGTATCAATCACCGTGCGACGCTATCGGCTGCTGCGACATCCATGCCGCCACTGTATGCCGGGGCGCGAGCTTTTTTGTCGACGAAAACCCTATCAATTGGAGATAAGAAGGGACCACCCCGGTGATCCTCGTGCGCAAAAATAGAATATCCCTTCTGTCGCGACGTTGAGCACCGCGTGTACATGGAATATGATATCTTGTTCTGGGCGACACAATCTGCTGCGAGCGACTGGAAATACGAGGGGTGGGAATAGGATCTGACGAATATTGAGTGGCGGCGAGGGTGGAGCGACGTTTTTGTGGAAAATCGAAGGAATATGTGTAGACCGTCGACTGGATTCTTCTCGTTCGGAGAAAAATTATGCGGACATTTACGGAAGAGTGAATAATGTTACTGCGAGATCTGGATGAAATAAACGAGAAGGCTTTGGGCGTGTTAGCGGCGGTTTCAAGAAATCACTCGTTTATTAATCAGATTTTCACTGGTGGCAATTCTCGTGTCGCGGTATTAAAACGAAGTCGCTGGATTTATTGTTGCTCAATATTTCTATGTGTACTATATTTCGTTGGGGGAAATAGAACGTTCCCTCTAAGATGTAGTATGCAATTCGTTTCGACTTCGAGGCGACTTTGATCCGTCTGATACTTATTGGTATGATAGTATTACGAATGAGAGGCGAAGGAAATTGCAAAGATATGCGAAAATTGAGAGATAACTTTAGTTACAGCTGCACGGATAACCGTGTGTCAGTTACGTTAGTTGGCAGGAAATGAGATAAAAAATTCTCGAGCCGAACCAGCCAGCTTGTTCCGTTTAGGGTTGCTGATGAAAGGGGCAAGAGATATATAGGAAACGGGGGGTGACTGAGATAAGGGCTCGCAAGGATTACGACCTTGGCGGTGGATGTCGAGCAGAATTAAAAGGTGCCCGCGCACGAATCGACAAGAGCACCGACCTCGAGGACCGTGGAAGAAGTTCAGTAAATTGCATTTCAGGTGTAGAAAACTCGCAGATTTAAGCCACTCGCAACAGTTCAATTTCGAACAGGCACAGAAATCACATTCGCACAATATATGCATTTTACCTATACGTTTTATTATAATATTAAAGAACTGGATATAAGAAAAGGAGACACCGAAGTAGCGCGTCAAAAGATATACAAACAATTACTTGTAGTTAGGATCGTGCTCTTGTAATAACTTTCTGGAATAAAGCTGTTAATGGGAAACATTGAAAAATAGAATTAGATGAGCGCAATAAATAAACGAAGAAAATGATAAATCACGGCGTTATACGAATAACGATGCAAAACATTTTACGAATTTCCTAAGGGGCCAAACAATTGGGTCCCAATTTGTGGCCAAAGGCACGTATCAACTATTGTGCGACCAATTCGCACTATTTTCGTCGCCGATTAGTTGTTACAGTTTGCAAAATCCACCTCCGACTTTTGCAACCGTGCCGGCTGCACGATGTGGCTGAAGTTGCGAAGATAACGTGGACGGAAGTGCGCGAGAAGGGAAGCGGCAGAGGTCAGAAGTTGCGGGCTGGAAAGTTGGTCGTTATCTACGTAGCTTTTCACGGGGAGGAAATGGGGGCCGATTAAGCCTCGCCATTTTCCAATTAACGCCTTAATTAAATCCCCCCACTGTTGCCGTCGACGACGGACGTAGCCGCAAGTCGTCTGCGAGCCGACGAAGAGACGCGCGTTTGAACGCGGAAAGGCCCGGCAGATGGTTGAAAACCGAATTTCGTGGTTCCCATTAGAAAAATGATTGCCACTCTTGTCGGTGAACTTTTACGCTGTATCGAAATGATTAATCATCCGATGATTTTCTAAAGAATAATCTGCCCTCGTGTTAAACGCTCCCAAATTAAAAGACTTTTCGAAGAGCTGAAGGCGGTACGTTTTTCTGTGTTCAATTTCTCTTACAATCGAATATTTCTTCAATGCATCGTTCCAAATTGGAAACAGGAAATCGTTATTACTGAGGTTAAAAATATTGAGAACGATTTGATATTCCTGCAGACAATTCGCTGATATAAAATTTTATTTTGAGATATTTCTGAATTAGTTTGGCACTTTGCAAGAGTTCGTATATTTAAATATATCGATTTATGTGTACTTCAATATAGATGCCTGAATTTGGAATGCTATTAGTGCATACGAAGTTGCACTGTGGCTTCAAATAATGGACGTGTTAAACGTGGTGTAGTTATTTACAACCGATAAAAACGCAAGGTAATCTTTTATACAATAACATCGAGGAAATGTGGAAAAGAGTTTCAACGTGTCGCTGAAATCTCTCGATGAATCTTTTACAGCACAAGTGGTAGATTTCGATGTACATACCCTGGAACGAATATCCCTTCCTAATATATCTTCTTTTTCTTCGCATTTTCCGGTATCTTTTTACTCTTTAACGTGCACCACGAAGTCTGATGCAAATCCCAACACTAGATTTTGAATACTCAAGCGATCCAGTTAATTGTGTCCGTTGTTCTTTTTCCCTTTCTCTTCTTTTTGCGCAGAAACACTACGATTATCGAAAGCCGGTTGACGTTTGCAACGAAGCTCGTTCTATTTTGAAATCGTTGTTAACTCGATTATGGATATCGATTCTGCCAGTGTGCAGAAGAGTCGGAGGAGTGTCGCCAGAGAAGAGCTATGAATTTCAAATGGGCGTATTACCGCGTAACCATAATTGAAGCATTGGCATCCGTTTCTTTGGTCATCCATCACGCGATATCGAAGGAAAGAAGGCGGGCATCATCGTCGTCAAATGATAGATCCCGAGTCTGGAATCATTTACTCTAGAGATACATACAACCTTTGCTTTCAGATTTATTCAACAGCAAACCGATATCTTTGCAACTCTGTGTCTATGGCTATGTATTATGATGCAAGAGTTATTTATGTCAGGGAGTTTAAATCAACTTTTATTTTATTACGACATTGTTTAAAGGCTGTAAGCTCGTAGGTACGACCCGTTTCTAATTTTAGGGTAATCACTTCTAATTGGAACAACGTGTTCAATGGAGCAAATATCGGAGAATACACGTACAATAAATTCGCCCTTAACAAATTTAATATATCAATTGAAGTAAGAAATCCAGACAATAAACCAATTATTAGCATTTTAGAACCCTGAATACTTGTTTTAATTTTCAAACTAAACAGTTACGACTTAACCCTTCATTTCCTATACACTATACATATTCGTGTATTACCGAAATCCCTTATAAGGAGAAACAGCACCGTAAAATTATCGTAAAATGACCCCCTCGTGTTTCTATGCTTAAAATTCACGGACACTGCTATTCATCCTCGTTCGCCGATGAGGTATGCAGAAATCGGCACGGAAGTCGTTTCGAAACCCCGAAGAAATATCGACGGACGGTTTCGCCTAATCTGAATAATTAAAGGTACCTTTGGCCGCGTTAACCTTCCGTCTTTCGTACGTCGACGTTCCTCCTGTCCCACCGGCAGCGTGATTCCTGTGTTCGCTTCCGCATTTATACGGCGGCCGAACAACGCCGATTGATGGTTCTCGATAATGCACAAGTTGAAAATTAGCTAACCGACGGTTAGCGTGACTGCAGTTCTTTATAATGCAGCTTACCGATAGGGAACACGTCGAATACTGAGCAGGATCGACGATCCGGCCGGCTGTTTTATTTATCAACCGAAGAACGATACCGAATAGATAGCCTGGACAAGAATGAAGAAAGATACGCGGCACGTACCTGGCCGTGTATGTACGACAGCCAAAGAAGCGAGCATCGTATAACCCGGGTATAGATGCACTTCTCGAAATGGAACTTCGCTCAGACGATTGCCCCGTTGGGTGAAAATACGACTGATGATGATGTCCCGATAAAGGTGTGGCAGCATTCCCGTAGATCAGGATGAATCGTAATTTTCGTAAGATCTGTACCGGCTGCGCCGGCTTCCTCTCTGTTTCGTGGAAAATCGATAAGATCGCTCCGGTTCCTGGCGATGAGATCCATTTCTTCGATCATTTTCTCGAGACGCCCACGTGGGCATATTGGTTGGCAGTTCGAGCAATTTCGCGACGAAATTCCGAAGCCTTTGGCTATTAGCGTTACTACACTTTGGCTATTTCGCGGGAATTGATGATTGTATAATTTGTTTTTTGCCGTACATGGTAAGATAGACGGTTTGATCGACGTTCGAAGAGAAACTCTCGTCCGATCGCAATCTTCGCATGTCCTTTTGAATGTGATTGATAAAGGAGTGGTGTATTTAACGAATTCTTGACTCGACGAATTTACATGTGTTTGACGCCCGATGTTTATGGCTTCGAAACGCTCGATAAACAGTTATTAATTAATTCGGTGTCGATGTTGCATTTTGGCGGCGCGAATCTGGTGATCGTGCATAAAAATTAGTCCCGCGGTTGCGAAGAAAAAAGGAACGAATGATAAAAACGACGACATCATCAAGCGGCGAGACGAATAAAGATATCGAGGCGCGGTGTAACCGGTCGGCTTGAAATAACAGGCTTGCCAAGGCATTCGTCTGACGGAGTGACAAAACCAGTTATCCCACTTACCTTTTCGCGTGGTCGTGGCTATTTTACGAACGAAAGTAAGCAATTTGCGATTAATGTCTTAATAAGAAGTAGTCACCTTAGGAAACACATCCTTTACATTATGCTGATCGCGAAATTTGTACCGCATAATAATATGCAAATGTGACGGGCTCATTAGCGGCGTTGGAACCATAATTCATTGGGAAATTTGTAAAAGCTATACGACTTTCGCGGATGTATAAAATTTCTCGCGGTGAAGACGCGAGCATTTGTCGCGCGTCATGAATAAATAAGTTACAGATAGCTTTGTTGCATAATGAATCGGGAATCGTCGGGCTGAAGCTGCTCAAATACAAACATATCAAGTTATGCTTGTCTAACATTTATTAGCAGGCGAAAAATAGGATGCACGCCATTTAGTTTTCCTGTTGCAAGGTATAGCGACCTGTGTTTCTTTGCAACTCTATTCCTTGCAGTTTTATATCGCGACCGTCGTGTTTCTCGATACGATTGCGACACGATTATAAAATAAAATAAGAAATATTACACGTCCAAGAATTGTGCGATTCACAACAACAATGATTCTAACGATATATCTTTTTCTGTTGCAGGTAAGCTAGTAAGCCTGCGTTTAAACAGTTGACCTCTATTTACGTAAGTAATACCCGATAGAAGTCGGCATAGAAAATGAAAATATAATCTTAGTCCAACTCTCTGGGTCAGTGTGCGTAACAAGGCACAAACTTACTTCTCGTCTTATTCAACACACCACTCTAAACGTCAAACTTCACACTACCAGTGCACACGCGTAAACAGCAGAACCGAGCCGACTCCTAAGAACATTTCCTTCAGAGAATAATGAAACCGTTTTCTGCCGTTCTACGTATTTCTATTTTCCACTTTGCAATACCAAACGTTCCCACAAAGGATACTCCTCCCATTACTCGACATTCAAAGCATCGGCATAAAAAGGCATCCACGCCACGCATATAGAACTCCCCTTTCACCCACCTAACGATACCTACGAACTTCGAACGACGCACTACCGCGTCCAAAAAATAAGGCGACTTTTGCCACAAAATGAAATATCTTTGTTTATTCTTTCAAATCAATTTCATCCACCTCAAAGTAATCCCCATTCGACGTAATGCATGCCATTGTTTCTTGCCAACGTTTGTTCCATTCCTCGAGGCAGCCGTGAAAGTCCATTTCCGAAATGGCCTTCAGAGCGCGCAGCGATTCACGTCGAATCTCATCGATAGTACCAAAACGGTGTCCCCGGAGCGATCTTTTGAGTTTACCGAATAGCCAGAAGCCGCGCGGCGCTAAATCAGGCGAATTCGTTGGCTGCGGAACGATACGAGTCGAATTTTTGGCCAAACGATCGAAAACAAATCGAGTGCTTTCGGTACCAATCGAGACTTGACGCGTTTCAAGACCGAAACATCGTTCAAAATGGCATTGACTGATCCTTTTGTAATGCCAACAGTATCAGAAAGGTCTCTTATTGTCAGTCGACGATTTTCGAGCACTAGCTTTTTGATTCCCTCGACGTGGCTTTCATCGGTAGACGCTGATGGCCGTCCCTGACGCTGTTTGTCTTCAACTTTGTCCTTCTCGGCCTTCTTGGAACTCTTTGTACAACTTATAAACATTTTTTTTTGCGACATAACCCGGTCGCCGAAGGCTTTCGAATTTAATGCAAACTCTTTGCTCAACAAGAATATTCATTACGAAAATCGCCGAATGCACTTTTATAGGCGCGGATAAACAAGCCTGTCTCAAAAAGTACTGGAAACAATGACACGAGGTTTGACACAGATGACAGTCACAGAGCTACCAACCTACGGATAGAATTAATTAATATAATATTCATCGATTTGGATAAAGCCGCGATTTTCAAACTGAAACGTCACCCTACTTTCTGGACGCAACAGTGCATACGAGAAATCGGGGCAGGCCTGCGTACAAGTTAACGCGAGAATTCACTACTCTGGAGGACGCCCGCGAGAAGACGATCGCCCGTGGCCACGTTCGACAATGGCTGTGCCCGGGTACCGGTCAGACCGGCTCTCGCAGCACCGCGTGCGGGAGGTCTGGATGCCCGAACAGGGTACAACTACATAGCTCTCTTGTTCGCCTTTTATTTCCCCGTCGTTGCCGTTGACTGCTCGACTCGCGCCGCTGCTCTCCACGGGAAAGAAGAACAAAGGGGATCGGCTCATGGCCCCCCTTTAAGCCCGCCCTTAGCCTCGTCAGCATCGGCAAAAAGATCGGATCGACGCCGGATCGAACCGCCCGACGAAGCCCAGTAAACGTCTAATCGCGGAATTCCTCTCGCAGCGGCAATTCCATCCGGCAGCTCCTGAGAGAGCCTTCGATTGCGAAAGTGGAACACTGTGCCCCGTTTCTATCGTCACGGCCGGCGAAAAAGGAGAACGAGGCGGAATTATCGGGATGGACGCGGTCCCATGAGTGCCCCTCGTTCCCCGGCGCTTTTAAACTGGACGAAGATTTGGCGAGGTGCTAAATTGACCGGGATCGCGGTCGAGTCTCGAACCCCGACTCGGTTCCCACTCTCCCGACCAGCTTTCTTAAAATTTTCTTTCCTCGGGTGGTATCTAACGGCCGGTTTTTATAATGCGATATTGGCTTCGGCGAGGCCCGACCAGGAAGCTCGGGCGACACGGATATTCAGAAAATTATGAAACTTCGCGTGCGAGCAAAGTACGCCGTCCGTAATGCAATCCGCCGAGAGATATCTAAAAAAAAGAGTATAAACCAAATTTGCATCGCTTTATTGCGTTCGCTACACTGGGCAAAAATTCCTTTGGGTAAAATTCGTAATTTAAACAATTTTTTTCCATGGCGTTCTTCAGACATTTCGCGAAAATGATAATTCCGGATTTTTTCAAACGCCGAGTTCAACCCTTCAGAGCCGAATTGTGGCACGAACGAAAAATAGAATTGTATTACGGATGACGTACTTTATTTGTATGCGAAATTTCATAATTTTCTGAATTTCCGGGTGGCCTAATCCTCCTTGTTAGCGAATGCAGGCGTGCTACTCGCGTTGCTTGCAAGTAGGCTTGTTCCCTCGGAAATATTTGCATTTTATTAGGAATTCCGTTCACCAGCGTGTCATATGTGCGCGATATATTTGCGAATGTTAATTTTTCAACCGGAGTGAAGGAAATTTTGGGGAAAGTTCAGTGGAACCGTCAATGGCGTACAAATGTCGAGCTCTTAATTCAATACTATTTATTTGATTTAATTCAGGAATCATTGAATTATTCATTGAATCCAGCGAGCGTCGTTTCTCTTTCCTTTTCAGTTTGTAAATTATTATTCGCTCGTTCTTTATGGACGCATTTCTATGCTTCCCTCGTTTCGAAGAATCAGCTTCGAAGATTGCTGAAATATTTTCTGCCTCGAGACAGTTCATCCAGCATCTGCAGGGGTTTCCCGAAAATCTATAGCGAAGCGTAAATGTTTCGAAGTGATCTCCGGCCAGCAATGAAAGTAGGAAATCAGTTTGAGAAAGTGAATAAAAATTCGTGCCTCACCGACCATTAACCGGAACAGCATATCGGCAGAAAGTTCATCCCCGAATTACCAGACGTTTTTCTATAAAGCTCGAGAGTCTGGATCGTAATCGGCGACTTACCATTATTAAAGACCTCGAGGAGAACATAAGCGATTATATCCACGTGGTAATTCCCTGTAATCCTTGCTTTCCATAAAGCAGGCTCCTTGCGAATGCTTGCGTTTGCGCGGGTTGTACTCCTCTTATAAACTCCTCGTCGTCCAACACTGAATATTCCAAACTGCCCGACATAAGCTGCCGAATGTACCCGCTACTCTAAATATTCTGTGAACCGGGGACAGCCTTGCTTTTTTTACATCGTAAAAACAGCGTCGCGCTTTGTCAAATAAAGAGTGCGACACAGTTACGCGAAAAAGTCGCCCGTTACATTTTTCACGAATACTTTTTCCCGTGGTGAGACGTTCCCGGACGACGATCGATGCCGACTAATTTTCATACCGTTCGATTTTTCGTTGCTTTTATTTATAACACGACGGCTATTGTCAAGTGATCCGTTCCGATGAAAGTATCAGTCGTTCCATAACTTCCGATCAGATTTAATAGGATTTATTAAAACCTTCGATTCTAAGATGGGGAACCCGTTTCGTTCGTATTATGCTACAGAAATTTAGCCCACACACCTCGAGATTTCGCAGTCTGATCGAATTTGAATTTAACGACGTGTCGACAGTTGCGACGTAACTACTCCGACTGGCCGAGAAGCTCGTTGCACTTCACCGAAGTTCTCGAAAAATAAAAATCGCTGGGTGAGATTCAGCTTAACGATGATTTCCAAGAGAAAAGCTGGATTAGCCGCGGCCGAGTGAGTGGCGGGTCTTTCCATTCCGTGCCACGCGCACTTTTCATCGTTCCTTTTTCGTAATCGGTCCGGAGCAAGAGCTGTAGAGGGAAGTACAAGACTGCGGATAGATGCATCGAAGATGGAGAAAGAGGGCAAACCAAAAACCGAAAAAGAAGCAGGCCAGAAGGATAAGGAACTTGGGGAGATGCGGCAGGGCGATAGAGTTGAGAACAGAGATGCTGATGTGATGGA
The DNA here is from genome assembly GCA_948146005.1 of Nomada fucata. Taxonomy (NCBI): domain Eukaryota; kingdom Metazoa; phylum Arthropoda; class Insecta; order Hymenoptera; family Apidae; genus Nomada; species Nomada fucata. The sequence continues at coordinate 17,233,742 of OX411275.1, forward strand.
GTAACAGCCGGCCGGAATACCCAGAACGTGGTTTCCTGCGGGAAAGGACAACCGGACAAGTGGATGAACAGGAGGAGCGCCGCACTTTCGTGTTGCTGTTCGTTTAAGAAAGACGGAGGGAAAGCAACAGATAAACCCAGAAACGTCGTGAATACAGATAGACCGGGGTGATAAGGTGACTCGTTTGCTTCAAGAATCTTGGAATGCCTCCTTCGTATCGTCTTGCCATGACACGCAACTCGTCGTTTCTAGCGTTCCTCTGCGCCCATTTGTTTCGTCATTCTCGTTCGCTCGTTTTTATTGGCCACTAGTCCATTGTACGTACTTACAGTTCGCTGATCAACACAGTTTGCATTGAGATTAGAGGGCTCTAACGCGCCACTGACTTAACTAAGGTTTAATTCGTATGAACGATAATCACCGTGGCGCACTGCTGGTACGTGTACCAAAGAAATTCCCTCTCCCCAATTACGGTCATTATGGAAAAAAGATTTTTCCCAGGAGGCTGAACACAGTTGTGCCACAACGGTGCATCGTAATAATTCAGTGGCAACTATGCATCTGGTATCAGCGTTCTTCTCATTATTAAACAAAATATGCAGGCAAAGTTGTCCTTTCTATTTCTCGTAGAAGCAGGAATTCATTTTTTGGACCAGAAGCTACGTAAATTCGAGAATGAATTTCGCGAAGGCTTTCCCCGTCGTAAACATCTCTTTAACATCCGTAGAGCTGTGATACAACATAGTACCGAACTTTTCTTTTTCTCTCGTACCGGTCGTTCAACGTGCAATTATCTCGCGGTGGTAACTGGTCACTGGAGCGATTTACAATTAAACGAGCCGGTCACGCGATCAACCAACCAGCCGATCGGGATATCTATGTAGAATGCGCTAGATCCGTGGACAGGGGCCGATGTGTGCCGCGGATCTCGGTTGAACGTGTAAATCTCCCGAATGCGGTCCCCGATGGCAGAAGGCGAAACTGATAACCGCGGGCCACGCGAGTAAATCAACGGCTATGACGTCGAAAAGGGTTAGCGGTGTGGAATTCCATTTCTCGGGGCGATATCGTCGCGGCGTTTATATCACGACGGCCGGAGAAACGGCCGGAGAAACGGCCGAAGTTAATCACCGCTCGCTATTCCGGGGCGAAAAGGAACGGTGTTCAGAGTCGAACAATGCTCGTCCGTCGTCGTGGCAAGATGGAAACCCGACCTGCCGCGAACCGTCCGATTGCGAACGGTCAGTTGAAACTTTTCAGCTTCGCGGTTGCTAATTTTCTGCCTCGCTCTCGTTATCGCATTTACATTGCACCTTTCTATCCGGATTATCGTATCGTTGCCACGGGCTCGTGGCCCCCGGGGTAGCCTCGTTTGTACAGTTTTAGAAACGACGCGGCCGCAATTTTGTTTAATAGCATGGAGGTTAGTTATACCGGGGAACGTGTCAAGAAACAGCGCAGTCGGAAAAATAGGGTTTCGAAGTTCTGCGCGTGCCACTGGAGCTCCGATTTTACTCAAATCGTTCGAGACGCAATGCTTCGTCGCTCGCAACGAAATATCGTCGCGCAAACGGAACGCGCGTCGTGTAAACGAATCAAAGTATTCCTGCTCAGGCTCCCTCGAACGTACACGTCGTTACGAATAATATACCGAAACCAACGAACGATCCGAAAGGCACGTATCGATCCTCCGGTCCTGTTCGCGGCAAAGGACACGCTACACCCACGGACAGGGCTCTGCCCTAATTATGACGAATCGAGTGTCCGCCGTCGCGACAGAAAGAAAATGAGCGAACCCGAGGGAAAAGAAAGTTGCAGGCTCCGTGATGGCGCTCCACTTGGAAGTCTCGAGACGCGCGGCGTAGAGCTCTTCCCGTCGCAACCGGAGCAAATCTTATTCGAGCAAGATTAATTTCCTTGTTCCCCCGTTCCGCCGGTCGAATTGCCGGGACGTGCTCGCGCCAACAGGACGAAGGGTAGCGTTGAGAGCAAGGGATAGAGGGGAAGAAGAAGAAAAAAAATCATAGAAGGAAGCGACGATGGAAAAAGAGATTGCCTCTTACCAGTAATCATTCGCAGCCCATTACCACCAGCGGCGACTCATCGGTCGGGAAGAGACGCGGAACGTCACGGAATGCCGCGAGTAAATCATCGACGGCCGTTTCCTTTTCGGGCGGAACGTATGACCGCGGGGCGAGTGGACGCGGACGAGGACGGTGGACAAATTTCCAGAGCCACGAAGAAGATGCTCGTGACTCGATTCGAATCGAGTCCGGCGCGGATCAAACAATGCTCGCAATTACGGTGCGGCCAGAGCGTCGGTGGTCGGTCACCCCGACGCCTGCCGACAATGCCTGGCAAATGTACCGTCTCATTTGCCAATATTGTCCCACTTTTGTGTCCAAGCTGGCCGGTGTGCGCGCGTGTATGCACGGGTTCGACAGTCGATCGATTCCGACTTTTGTACGGCAACAACAATGGAGGGCTGTGCACGCTCCAGCGACGGTGGAAGAGGCGTGAATATGGATTTGTATGGACGTTTTATCGGGACGCGAGTCTTAGGAAGTGGTGTCGAGTTGGCTGGACGATTTCGAAAGGGAAATACGTGTTGGAATAGGGTGGTTTTGATAGAGGAAGGGTAGGAAGGCAATTGTTCATTCTAATCTGTGAATTGATTTTCGTTGATATTTTTGTCGCAGAGTGCGTAGTCAGAGTTGATAAAGTAATAACGGAAACACGAGTTAAAGCTGCCGGGGCACAATTTCATTTGTTCTAGTGTTTGCAAGAAATTAAGGAACAGGCTGGTGGTTTGAAATGTTCGCATACTTTTTAATCTCAGTTCTCGTTGTTCTTGGTTCGGATTAGGGTGATAAGGAACGACGCGATTAATTACGATTTGCGTATTCGGATATCTGTAAAGATTTACAGAATTACAATTGCAAGAATTACATTTGTATGATCACACCTTGCAATTTCTGTCCCGTACGATTTACACGGTCGAGTTTAAACAAAATTCCTGCGCGACACGCGAGTTTATAAGAGCGTTCAACGGAAATCGAACCTGGAGAGTAACGTAAACTCAGCCCGTTCACATTTTTGCAAAAAGTAGTGAGTGCCGCTGGAAATTGGAATCTCGGCCAGCTTTTCAACCGGGTCGTCGTTAAGCATCTGTTGATTTCCGGGATTCCGTCGTTTCGTAGAACGAATGGAGCAACGAACCCGTTTCGTTTCGGTTTTCCCCGTTCATCAAAATTAAACGTTCGCGCGAACGTCGATATCGGCACAATATTACTAAAACGCGATCAATGTGCACGTTTCGCAACAGAATGCGGCGCCGTTACAATCGCCTCACAAACACACTGCTACAAGTCGCGTTCCATCTGAAACTTTATTACCAACCCCCTCGCGAACTGCACAACATCCAAATCGTCAGTTTTCCAAGACCAAGCGCGACGACTTGCCAAATCATCGTTCGGCCGTCTCTTCAAATAGCGCCTAATATTGCTGCACGCCGAGTTTCGCAAACTGCGATCAAAGACTTCATAAAGACTCGACGTACATTTCCTCGAACGTCCCCCAACCCCCATTTTCCCCTTTCACAACGCCAGGCAGCCCCTAAACTTGTCACGCGGAAAAGAATCACCAAGCGCTCGCAGTTACAAAATTACAGAATTTCGGGTTCCCATTCACCGCTGAAAGCGGCGTATCGCGTCTTTCGGTGCTTTTCAACGAATATTGCTCACGAGGCAGCGCGCCGGGTAAATCTAGCCCCTAAGACGATAAGATCGAGCATACTAACGCGTCGGAATATGTATATGTATATTCCCTCCGCTTACGTTGTACAAATATAACGAAGGGAGCCGCGTAGCACGCGTTTCCCGATGGTGGCTGGCACCGAGGGGTAGACGAGAAATCATAGAGAAACGTTATCACGTCAGTTCTAGGGCGAACGATGAAATACTCGTCGATTCCTGTTCGTTACACAGGCGTACAGCCCTATATCGTTCCTATATCGTTCCTATATCGTTATATCTAGTTTCGTGTCGCTTCGCGTCATAGTTCCCGCTTGCATATGCGCACGTGTATATTTCCGACACATAGAAGGTGTCACGCGTCGAGGCCCCCCGTTCAGAATGCTTTTAAAGCGATCGACTAAAATTTAGAGGAGCGTTGCATTTTCCTTTTGCGAGGGGAAGATCGTAAACGTACATTCGAAGACACTTTCGCGTCCGTTACAGTTTACGGTGCGAACACAAACTATATGGGGAAATTATTAATTAAGAGAGGGCGCACTGCGGCAAGCTAACTGTTAGTTATTTTTCAGATAAAATTTTGACGTGAAATAGTTTTGTATCAGTTTCTACGTCGGAGTTGAGATTTATCCTGCACGATATTAAAGACGCTATCGATCTAACGCAGAGCCCGGTAGAAAAATGTTCATCCAGAATGAAACATTTTTGATTCTCGATACCCGTATCAATCGACCGGCGATTCGAGGATTACGATAAGTAGAGCGCTCCTGTAAAATTCGACGGTCCGCTTTCAAGCGGACAAGCCCGTAGGCACGCAAAGAGGAGGAAGGCTTTTGCCAACGGTGCTCTACCGTTTACGGTCCATTAATATCACTTTGGTAAGTGGGAGCTACGTATAGCTGGACGAAAGGCAGTACGTTTTCATCCGCTCGTCGTTGGATTCTCAATGATGGGGCGGTGGATACGGCGTGGAAGGAAGGAAGGAAGGAAACAAATAAATAAATAAAGAAATTCTCTTTACGCGAACAGAAACCCCGTTCTCCGTGAACGGATGCAATAATTAAGGTGGATACTGGCGAAATGGTCGAGAAGGTGTGCGCGGCGGACGCGTAAAGATCAAGCACGCCCCCCTTAATACCGAGATATAGAAACCATTAATTTACGTCGCGTCGCGTAGGCGCTGTGCGATTTCAGCCGTTCACCTTAATAGGCTCTCCTCCACTGTGCCTCTCTGTGCGCTAATTTCCTCGCTACGTCATTATCGCTGTACTAGCTGGCGCTCCTTCTCATTTCTGGGAGCGTGGAGAAAATATAGGTTTGGGTTCTTGTGCTACTCGGTTCGTAACATCAATTTTATACGCGACTGGAATACTATTCCGGATATGTAATTGCTCGTTGACAGTGTCAAGTTCAGTAGCGATTTCTGTATTAATCCGTTGAGTTCGACTGCTGGTCACGTAACACGCATGCGCACTATTGGTTTTGCATATTTCGCAATTCGTTCGTCTCGATTTCCTGACCCCGTGGACTACGGATTTGACCATTTAGTTTCCGATATATTTAGAATTAGGAACCGGAAATACAATGGCGATGTTGCACTGTTACATCGCTTAACAGTAGACTTAACGAGAGACCGAGAAATCGGGGCTAACAAGTGTGAGCTAGATCTCGATTGCCATAAATCAATTCGAGTTGAACTGTAATGAAAGGGAACGTCGAGTCGGGGATGCCAAGCAGCCTAATCGCGCAATTCACAATAATACTCGGCCGTCGACCGTGTTCACAAGCGATAATTAATTTTCAGTTTACGCAACTCGTTAAATAAATCCTCATTACCATACGAATCCTAGCTGATTAACCTCGCGAAGTTCGTGCCTTTTGCGCGATGCCGGCGTGTCGCTAAAAAATTCGCCGACCTTCCCACTTGCCGTTTAATCATATCAGCCCCTTATCTGAACGCGAAACGATCATCGATAGCGATCCACGGCGAAACGTCGTGATTCGTTATCACGAAAGTGAATCACCCATCGCGCGCGATCTCGATAGGCACGGATAGACCATTACGGCAAGGAGTTAATGCGAAGTGAAATTAATGGGATCGAGAGCTGGCATGGTATCGTGCCAAGGAAACCTCGTCGTAATCCGTCAGCTTATTACGGTAGAACGAGTAAAAGCGACGGCGTGTCACTGCGCACGTATGCAAGTCCTCCCTTGGCCTAAGGCTTGCCACCGGATAGCACGCGCCAGTTTTCCTACCGGAATTTCTCTTCGATACGTACCTCTGGGAAGAACTACAACTCTCAACGAAACGAACCGTCCAGGCTTATTGATCGTTTCCCCGATACTTTTCGCGGAGTCAATGAGATTGATCCACCTTTGTGCAGCTTGTACACTCGCAGGGAGAGAATAAGCTGTTTCACTATAAACTTCCGCCGGATGGGCTTCCCCGCCGGATAGTCAGCATAAAAGTTATTGGACGATGGAACAAGAAATTCTCAATCAAACCGTTGCACTCCAAACGATTTCGTTGCTCGAGCTTTACTATGAACGAAATCTTCTGGTCATTACGTTCCCACGGCTATCTGTTAGATCCGTGCATTCGTTCTAATATCGAGCATCAGCATTTTCAACGACGTTCGAGCTTCGAGTCCCTCCGCGTCTACCTTTCGCGCTTTCGTTGATTGCAAATAATACCACGAAAGGTTTTTATGCAAAAAATGTCGAAACGTGTCAATATATGTAGTACGATGTTTCACTTTGCTCTCCATTTTTCGTTGTCGTCACATACGTGGGTATTATTAGAAGGGGGGGGGGGTTATCGATGTATGTATTTATGGCGATGACATCAAAAATTAAAAAGGTTCCTTAGGCTCATGCTTCTCCTATTGGGATGATCGGTGATATCCGCTAGATTTATATTCCAAAGTTCTTACTTCGACGTTTACGGATTCTTAACGGAATTATTCATAAGTCTATTCGCGGGATGACTCTCTTCGGAGGAGAGAATGTCGATGTCGATCAAATAGTGCGGCGGATATTCCTTGTATCTCAAATCTATATTTCAAATAATAATGTATCGAGGACATTCGTTCTACAGTCGAAGATGTGATTGATAAGATATTTTGTGTTTCGTGAATTGACGTCATAGAATCCACTAAGTCAGTGAAAGAAATGACGTTGATAATGTATGTGATTAATTTTGAAAAGATATTCTTAACAAAAAATCGACAGACCGATTAAATCGTTGTCGCGACCGTATGCAAGAATTATCACGAAACATAAACATCGCAGCAGGCAGACACTGACTACAGTTTTAAAAATGTATTACCGTACACTTCTTCTCCCTCTTCAACGGTTACACAAGATTTATTCTGTACACATTTATTATTAGGCACGGCTGCGTAGCCAGCCCGGAACAATTCTCAGCCCCCGGATTCTCATTGACGCTATAAATAACGTTCATTTGAGGTATTCAGCTTTAGAGTATGTACATAGAGACATATTGCCAGCTCCCTCCAAACTATGTATACAGCGAAGAAAGACGCGGAAATCCCCTATGCCTCCTAAACGTTCCATTTCCCCATTGCCAGGCAAAACGACACAAAATGTGGCATTACCGCGGTAAACAAAGAGCGGGTCGCAATTTTGTCGTTCGCTCGCTGGTCATCCGTTCGCACGAAGGCGAGAGTCCATACCCGAGAGTACCGGGTCAACGCGCCGTCCATAAAACTAAATGGCCGGGTGTTCTTCTCGCGCTGCTGTCTCTCGCAAATGTCGGATAAATGGCCCTCCGGGGTCTTGGCGACACCAACTAATACCCATCTCGCACCTTCCCGCTCGCATATCCCCCAGCGTGTGAAAGCGTACGTACACCGTGTGCCTCTGCAATCATTTGTGGGGGCGGAGATGGGTCAGCTGATATCAATATAGAAAAGTGGACATTGGGGAACAACTGAACTCCGAAGGTTACAAATTCTCTGAAGTCGTGTTCGCTAATACCGAAGACGAATGACTTATGGGCAGCGTCCCGTGTCCGTCGAACCTTTTGACCAGCAACGCGGAAACGGCGCGCCCCTTGAAAACCGTAAGGGATGACGGAACCGAGAGTTCGGGTTGGGGTGCAACGGCTCCAACCCGCGTGTGACTCGAATGCGAACGGTGAGGGACACAATGGAAATGTAATTTCATTCGATGACCGCCTCGAACGCGGGGCATATTGAATTCGTCTTCTGGCTGGGTAAAGGAGCACACCACGGCGGCTTGTTCTAATCGGTGCTCGCCCTCTTATCGCGGAAAGAGTGTTTCCTTTCTGGGATGGACGGCCGAGGGTTCGGTTTGTAATTTCTCTTATCGATCGAGAATAGCCGGCAGTTTGGCGAAAATAGACGTGGTTGTCTGGTTGCGAAGTATGTTCGGATACGATATTTATTTTTTTCGTTCTCGATATTGCGTTGAGTATTCAGGAGCGCGATCTGTAAAGTCAAGCGCTCGATGTCCGCCGTGAACGGCGTTATTTGTAGTAAATGCGCGTTCCACTTTGCCTTTATGGGGTCTTTACAGCTCGTACGTAGGGAACAGAGTTGTCTTCGCGGAGGCGACACGGTTTTTGTTTACGCTTGCTGTTCGTAAAAATGTTTTGTCCCCCGGTTGTTGAACAATTATCACGTAATTCGCGACATTAATCATTGTCTGTAATGCTAATAGCCGTAATTGCGCAGCCTTTATTATTCCGGAATAATTGAAGCATTTGAAATTCATTTGAACGGTTAAAGGGGAGGAAATTAATTTTCACTCGGATTCGCCGTATGAACAATTGCGGCCGTCCCGTGATAACTATCGCTTTGTGCCGAGCCTCATTTAGATTATTGTGCTGTTTCATTATTATCCATTTAATCGATCCACCATTTTAGTTATTTTATCAATAGACCGTAACAGATTTTGCAATTTTGGAAACTCGATTGCGGTCTCGAGGGAACTCACGCGACGGCGACTAGGATATGTTGACCGATACACGTCGTGCGTAACTCAAACCGTCAGACTTCACCCTTCAGGTCCATTCCTGGCAGAATTGGGGGACGTTTCTATGTGGAATGTAAACTGGTCTCTCGAGGTTTACCCAGATCGCCTGGCATTCGGCAAGGTCTACTCCCAATACGTTTCAGTCGCCCATAAATCGTTGCAACGGCGCGGGTTAGCTCTCCTTCGAGGTGTTTGTCACATTCAACTGTTCTTCACCAGACATTATTTGGGGAGTTCTTTCTGATAGTTTCGTCCCCTTCTCGGTGATTTTCCCGAAACGATATCCGTTTACTGAAATGGCCGCCGCGAGGGGTCCCCCTCTTCAAGTGCCCTTAGATTTTATTAAAATTTGCTGTCCCATGTTGAAAAACATTTAGGGCACTACTAAGCACGTTTATTTAGTTAAGCTACCATTTCGATGTCGTTTAAGTACTCGACTCAACTTCGGATGAATACAGATTTAGAACTCTAAGTCTGCCAACGGTAAGAAAATAACATAGATGAACGAAACAAGAGACAGCTCCTCGCGGATCTTCACAGCAACTTTCTACATACGCACTTCGCGTAGAGACATGCCAAAGAAAAAAATGGAGATGCGTTTAAAGAAACAAGCCAGACGAGTGATCGCAAAATTAACCGCGTCGAATCATAAATCGTTCGTGGTCGTTCTCTTCGATGCCTCGAACGATCTCGGGGCAGGTTTACCGATGCGGTTCGCCGTTCATGACGCTTCCGTTGGCGAGGTAACTCTTCAGGGCCGGGGCTAAAGTCTCGACGGTGACTTTACAAGGAATTTCTGGGAAGCACTTGGAGGTATCGTAGATTGCGTGGCATTCACCATCTCCTCCGCGAACGGAGCTATTCTTCTATTGTGGGTCGACTGGGCGTGGAACGAGTCTTGCACCACCTAAATTACTCGGATTCCAAGGGCTGCCGAGCGCGAGCCAGCGGTATCGGTGTACTCGTAGGCGCAGCTTTTGCACGCTAGGTGATTCCGTGGAATGGCGACCTTCGTTTTCAGAACGACGACTTTGTGGATCCTCCTTCGTGTACCGCGACAGGATGCCGGGAAATGTCTCGGCGGTGTTTGTCAAGGTCTCGAAACGGTGAGTAACTACGGCAATATGGCAACCCTCTCCCCATGGTCGCGTTGTCGTAGAATGGGCAACTGAGCGACGTTCATTTTATTGACCCCATCGGAGAAAGTCGAACCCCTCTGTCTACCGGCATAACCGGCTGTCCTAATGGTTCTTGATTGAAATTTTGCTGATTTCTGACCTTCCTGTTACGGGACGGGCAACGGAGGACGTTTATTGATCCGCCATATTTTACTAAACGTCCTGCCCCCTTTTCTTTTCGTCGAAGGGCCGTCGCGAACTTCCACGAGATTTAAGTGATTGTTTTGGCGTGGCAGCAGGGGAGGGATTCTTCCTTATTAATTTTCCACCCCACGTTGGATTCGGGCTCGCAACTTTGTTGTTTGTTGTACTCTTTCCCGGAATAGAATGTATGCAGAACCGTACGGAGTACAGTATTCGTTGAAAACATCCTTTCGATTTCATCCCCTTTCGTTTCAGCAATTCGATATTACCCGTATATTCTTGTGTCATTTAACGCGAGAACGGTCGTACCGAATTATCGATACAATAAGAACGAAACGTCTGCCGTCGAAATATCTGCAACGCTCTCTTTCTCCAGCTTCGACCGACCTACCAGCGCCAGAAGCAAATTTGAAAACGCAATAGCAATTAAAATTGAACAGGCATTACTGTCGCGTACTGTTAACTCTATTATATATCTCTCACTCAAGAATGCATACATTCGGGCACCAGTTAATAAACGAATCGCCGTTGAATCGCACCGTGCAGCACGGTCAACGATCTTTTACAACAACGAACAAAAGAAAAAGCACGAATCGAATCTGCACAATTCTAGGGTTACGAAGTCGGCCACGATCCAAAGTTCCTCAGCACCGATTTCGCCCTCGCGTATTGTTCGACGCGAAGTCCGAAAGCGCGTCTCGCCGCTCTTCCTACAGTTTTAACCTCTCAGCCGTGTATCGTGCGGCAGTCCGTGTGCGAAAAGTTGGAAAATTCTGTCCGACAAAGGGACCGTCGGCCCCCCGAAGGTGCTCGCCGGCACGAAGTTACGCCGGTGAAATTGAACTTCGTCGACCCTTTGGAGCAGCCGTGGTAACTATCGGAAATTGAACACGCATAACGGCACGCCGGTGCACGTGCACGCACACACGCACACACACACACACACACACGGCGGAAAATGACGGAACCGACGGTGGCAACTCGTATCTCGCCGGCAGCGACCGGAAACGCAATTCCGCCGCGTCCAGGCCGAATTCACGGCCGATCGGGCCGTTTCGAGAAATCAATAACGCTTTAAATCGCGACGATTAAAATCTTGGCCCGCCCTATATGCATGTAGCCCGGTCCCCAAGGCTTTCTTTGCCGCTTCCGTCGACGTTTCGGGTTGGCGATATTCTAGAGGGGTTATAATAGGAGGGTTACGCGATTGGTGTTCGGTGGGTCGAAAATGGAGCTTCGATGAAATTTATTCGATCAGCGTATGGTCATTTTATTTCATTATCTCGCGCGCGACGAATATACGAGACGAGACGTGCGCGTGTAAGTACGGGATTAGTTGTTCGTGCGGATGAAACACAGAATTTTCATTTGAGAAATACGTCAACGTGTTCCTCGTTGAAATTATGAACGATCGTAACTGAACGTTACCGACATTTCGAACGTATTTCAACCGTTCGAGTCCTTGTAACGAATAAAACAGAGGAAAAGCATTCCAAATTGACGAGTAGAAATATGTTCAAGTGGCACCCGCCTCAAGTCATATCCGTTGCCACGAAAGTTCCTCGCTCGCTCGAAATATAAAATTGTAATCAAGAAATGTGCCCAATAGATCTTCGAATTCCGTGCACAATATACCCGGGATAGAACCGTTCCAAGCGAAATTGAAATTCGTTACATCGCCGGGGGCGAAAGCACGGGCAAAATATTCGACGTGCCAAAATCTACGAGCGAATCGGCGTGCCAAGCGGAGGAGAAACAACTTGTCGAATACGAAAGTAGCCCAGAGTTTTGCCCGGCCGATTCGCGATGTCGGAACAAATGCGCCGGATTGCATCGGTTCCTCTAGCCGAGAATTGAAATTGCTGGACCGCGAACTTCTGGCTGGCACCGCCAAGCGAACACCAAGGATTATTTCCACCTTCTGTCGGTTGTTACGAAAATGGAACCTGACCGCGTAATTATTCCACGGTGCGATAGTTAACGGCGCGGCCAAGTTTCGCCGTCCTTCCATTGTGATTGCCCTATACCCACGACTGACACATGTTTACGCGAATGTCATTAGATCATGACAACTGTGGACAACAACGCGTAATCCGTCGGTCAAAATAGGCTGAACGATTGCTAGTTTAAGTTCGAGCAACGCGCGTCACGTCCGTGTCGATCAAGCGTGAGGGCCCATTGTTTTCGTTGGACACGATCGACGAATTACTGCACTTAGACTGCACTTAGGGCCGCTCCGTTGAGTAAGTTAATTGTCCGGCAAAACAGCATATACTCTAGTCCCGTATCCAATTGTCCGAGATCAATCTAGCTGACAGAGGACTAAATTTTTATAAATAAACCGAGGCCGAATTTACGAACAACATTGTTTTACAAAAGCTTCGCGAAGACCAGGTATCTAGGGTAACGCCCTTAATTCGATTACGTTTCATTCGGCGAAACCGGAGCAGGCAACGCGGTGTCCCATTAACCCGAAACTAATTCCCGCAAATCTCCGTCGCGTTTCATTATAATTCCACGCGCGGCTCCGTTAAATCGGCGCCCGATAAAACGATCAACACTGTGCCCATCCGCTCTCGCGTCGTTGCCCTCGCAATTACGCAAACGCCGCCAAGCAAACGGCCGTCGCGTTCGTCGTCGACCGGGACGGCAAAATTATAAGCGGAAGGCCGTCCGCTCGAGGACTCGATTGGAATCGCCTCTGTCGGTTTCGGGTCGGAATTTCTCGAGGTGGGCAGCCCGAGTTCCGTTCGCTCAGGTAAGTAACTCCGCGAGCTATTTGGCTTCGCGAACGAGCTCAAAGGATAACGGGGGGCGGGTCGATGATCGGGGCAAATGCTCCGGGCGAGGGGCTCGAAATCATCGGTTCCGCGATATGTATGCCCTCGCAGGCGATTCTGGAACCTCGAGGGCTCCGACGCAATGCCCGATACGCGCTTATCGTACAGAGACGGATGCTCCATTATGTCCACATGCTCGACATGCCGGCCGCTTCAATTGAATCGTTCGCCAGATTACCCAATGACGCATAATGGCCGGCCGTGCCGCTCTCTGTGCATGTTCGCGAGGTGGTGCGCCCACGTTCGTAGGGTACACGTGCACACGCGGCCCACCCTCTCACCCCCCTCCGCGCCATGCTTCCCTTCTAACCCCATCGCGCAGTTACCGCTCGGTGTACAGCCTTTCACCGCCACCTCCGCCGAGCCCGGCGCAGGTATGCAGCCCCGCGGACTATTGTGGCCCTCTGAGCAATTCCGGACACGTAAAAGCAATTCCTGGAATCCTCCTCATTGTTATGCAATCACGACCGGCCGGCGGCGCAAACCGAACGGGATCATAATTTTGTCGAGAAGCGGGTAATGCCGCGGCCAACGTGCCGTTGACGCACCAAGTGTCCTGTTTCCTTTGACGCGTGTAATGTATGAGACGACGCGTGGACGATGACGACGCTGTTCTTACCTGGCCGCGCGCGACGTGCGACCGCGGTTGTCGTCGGAATTCGCGCCGGTGTTGGGTTGTTGCAGGAAACGATTGGTCATGCGGGTGATAGCCGCAGGCTGCGCCCTATTGCGGGGAACGCCTCGAATGGGGCGATGTGTTCGGTGGTGTTGCGTTTGGAAACGGTCAGGTGGATGTATCTTTTTTGAAACGGTTTCGGAGAGTTGGAGGGTGGGTGATTTGGTTGACAGTGGGGAGCAAGGACATTCTTTGGTATAAAATGTGGAGATAGAAGTAGATATACAGATCTGCGTACGCGTGTTGCGATTATAACAGTTTCGCGTTGGCACGAATTGATAGCGCAACGGTGGCGTTGAAGCTGTTTTCTGTAAACCTCGCGTAGGTTGTAATAGGGGGCAGGTAGGGTAATAAGACTTCAGTCTCCGTCGATCACCAACTAACTTTAGGAATATGAAACGTCGACGGACGACAATTCTCTAACGAATAACGACTCTCGCGCGATTCTCGCGGCAGTCTCATGTACTCAGCACCAAACGCGTATCTTTCACACCCCGAAATCGTTTTAAACATTCACGCAGTATTTTCACTCACGCGGTATTAATATAAATTGTACAAAACGGCTAATGGGCAATGTTAAAGTAATCATTTTGCACGTGGCTACAGATTGTTGATCGAAAGTCCAAGAATGTATAAATTCGGTCTAGCAAACGCAGTGCATACACTTGAGCATGAAATGTAACGTTGCGTACTTGAGGATAAAGCCGTTTCATTACAGTTCTAGCTCGGCTAACCGACCTTTGTGACTGACGGTCCGATGCTAGATTCGGTTTCGCGAGAATTTTAGAGTGTGCTCTACAAACATTCCACCTGTGGAAGTTCTCAAATTATAAATTACTCAATTCTGGGGATTAACCGAGCCTGGCCAAGATACTTTCCGAGAGTAGCAATTTATCACGTTTCCCCGCAACTCGGACGATGCTTAATGCCTAAGCCAGTTTCCACCTGCAATTACGTTCACCCTGTTATTCGCGGCTCAACTTCCCGCGCAACAGTTATTTCCTACGTTTACGCCGTGAAATCGCTATTTAAACAGTCGAACACGCGCGCCACGTCGGACTCGTGACCGGAAAATCATATCTATCCTCCTTCGGGAACGATTGCCAGCTTTAAAACCCCCTCGAGATATATCTCAAGTATACATACACTCTCGAGCTACATGCTTCTTCGGTGATTCCGAAAAGTTCGTGGGGGGGAACGAAGCGTCGAGAGCTCCGGATATATCCGCGATCGAGTAAAATAAAAGCGTGGGGAAATCAAAGAGGCACGGCTTCCGGCGGTGAGATCGTTTGGCTTCGATCGACGGTGAACGCTCTAGTTCTAGCAAAGAGTTCCTGGCACGCGAGATTCAACCGCATTGGACGAACGAACTCCTTCGTTAGAACTGATTGCACTTCTGTCCGTGATGCAAAAGGGGGAAAAAAATAATAGAGCAGTCGCGAATGAAATCTTTTTGCGCCAAGTTCTGTTTGTAACGTTTCCTGAAACGCGATCGAAATGTGCAGCGATCTTACGCGGGGGAATAAATCGAGAGTTTAGACTTAACAACTGTGCCCTTAGAAGATGTCGATGTCAATGTTGAATGTACGGTTGACCGTTGCTAATAGCTTCGTGATTAAGAAGAAACGAAAGAAAACCGTTCAGTGTATATACGGGCTTCATCCGCTGTGTTAACTCTGATAAACGTTCTTTAAGTAAATACACGGAACGAAATTCGTTGTTCGTCGATCGCCCATCCATTTGCATCAGTTGAAATGTCAATAGTGCAATTGCATCAATTGATAATAAACGTAAATAATTTGCAGGAATTTCTGCGACGATAAAAGTCAGCGCTTACGTAAAGTAGACTTTCCTTCGAATTTCAATTCTTCGTTGCTTAATACAACAAGCAACAATCACGACAAGTAATAACACAATACTTAAATGTTTACTCAATTCTCTAAAAAGAATTTCTCTTTATCGCCCTCGTATACAACCAATTACTGTCCACCCTTTCGTTCTGTCTTACGAACGCGTTCACTTCAACTCCCAAACGGAAACGCGTACAGGCTGCTACGAGTATAGTATACGGGCGCAGAATACAAGAGCATCTAGCAGGCGTATGAGGCGCGTATGCATGTAAGTGGGCCCTAGCACCGGTTTAAAGGTAACTTTGCACGGTGAACGGCTGCCAGGTTCACACTCTCGGGCCGCATTGTTTTGCCGCGGGAAACTTGCGAGCTATTTAACGCCTTGCTTAAACCGCTCGGTTCTGCCGCAAGAACCTGAAACCCACGGCATGTTCACCCCCGCAGTCACCGTCTTTCTGCTTGGCCCGAGCCCTTGCACCCCTTTAACCACCTCTCTCCCTCTTCCCCCCGCCGTTTAGGTACGTGCTCGCGCCACCGTCCAACGGGAAACTTTGCGCCAACTTTGTCTGCATATTGTTCCTGCGAGGGTGAAAGGAGGAGAGGCCCGCTACGAGCTTCCGGCATTAAGGAAAGACGAGTCTTTCCTTAACGCGTGCACCGTTCAAAATTTCAAGGAACAGTTCCCGATGTTTCTCGGGGATTAAAGGCTTCCGCCTCGAGGACTTTCTTGTTGGCCCCTCGCTTCTTCTTGCAAGATCGAACGATCGAACGAATTTCGATGATGCCGGAATAATTAAGCATCTTTGCGAGGGGCATGTCGAGCGTCTTTTGGGAGAGGGAGGGAGGAAATTGTTGCGGTGTTGTTACGGAGATGGTAGTGAAGGATTTGACGAGACGGTTTACCTGAGAAGGGATCGGGGGCCAAGCGAAAGCGAAACACTAAATTCGATGTTGAATGATTTATGCGGACGATAATAGTAGCAGGAACGAGTAATCGGAATAATAATAATAGTAACGTTAATAGTCGGAATAGAATGTTATATCAGGACATACCGGAAAGAAGTTTCCGATATTATCGTCTCAAGTTTCGCTACCGCCGCCTGTAACCATTGTGTTTCTAAAAATGTGCTGTTCCAGAACTTTCCGGGTAGGGTTATTTATGTACGAAATTTTTATTATACGCCATTCATTAGTGGAATGAAGACTTTCCCTTGCGATTCCGACTGTGAGAATTTGATTCTTCTAAATATTTGCGAGAAGACAATGTTCAAATTGCGTACGTTCTTTATTCTGCGAACTTGTAATATTATTCTCCGACAACGTGGCTATCATTGCCGATGGAAATACATGTATGCGTACGTGTGCACTCGCTTCCTTTGTATTCTACGTGAAATGTTTGGAAGGGCTATGACCAACATTCGATAGGGGCTAGCGAAGCCCCAATTTCGCCGGAAAATTTCAAACCCGCGTAATTTTTACGAGGGTAGAAATTTCTAGAGTGGAGTTATCAAGCTCTGTTATGCTTTTCGAATCACGCGATTGCAAATATCGCGGCTAAAATTCCTCCTATATATGGATTCGAATCGCGCTAGGCAGCAGAGTTTCCGTCCTTTGCAGTAGCCGGTTCGAATTTGGGCGTAGGCGCAATATCAATTCGCGCCACTTCATCGGACGTATGGACACGATTCTCAGGGATGAACTTTATCCACGGGTGCATTTCAATTTTCGTTTGTGGGTCCGTTTTCCTGGGTGTATCAACTTAACGGGAGCGACACCCCCGTGACTCGCACATTAGATGCATCATTGTCACGCGGCCGGCCCGTAGCAACCTCGAAATTAAACATTTCCTTTAGAACGAAGTGGGGCGCGATAATGACCGCATCCACACCCAGGAACACGTAATTGCGACGGGATGACTGTACCATCGGGTACGGTTTATGGCTATTATGTAGCCACCCCTCGCGGTATGCGCGATTTTACATTGGGAACTGATTGTGCAACGCCGGCAAATCGTAGCCTCTGCCTTTGTTTCGTATTTTGTTAACCTTTCGAAAATCCGTCCGGAAAATTTGCAACTGAAAATAAATAGAAGCAAAAGTTAAAGTGAAGTAAGTGTGAAATCGTACAGAATGGTGAAAATCTTTCAACTGTTTTCAACGGTGCTCGTTAATTGCGCGACTGAAGTCCACATTTTGAATCGCAGTGCAGTGCCTTCGACATTTTTTCCAGTTCTGATCATACCGAATGTGTTGGATCCATCGTAATAGTACGCAAGTCTTCGTAATTCACAAATGCGAGCCTTACATACCGTGCGATGCAATTTCCGCTGTAATAACCTTTCTCAGTTTATGCAGAAAAATCGTTAATGCGAATCATGATGCATGAATTCAGCATGTTGGAAACCGAATTTATCGGGGAAACGGCGATACCGTTTCAATTCGAATCCCAAGTTTGTCCAATTTACTTCAAGTTCCCGTACATTCATTTCACTACTTGTGTCTATCCGCCGACTAAGCTATTGTTGTCCCGCTGATTTATGCACTACATGGTCTACTCCCGAAGTGCAAACTCCGCACAGTATTTATAATCGACCTTGTATACCGTTCGTTTCACGCGCGTTGTCCTCGAGCATCGTGAGACAATGAAGCCGGCATAAAGGAAGTAAAAGTGCGGACACGCTGCAATTGAAGTGAATGCGTGCCGCATGAGATATGTGCGACTGCGCGAGGCACCGTCCGGAAATATATCACGAATCGCGTGAACGATATTGTTATAACGAATGGTCCTTTGCGGGGCTCGTTTAAATTGGAAATCGAACCCGCGGAAATTGTCGAGAAATAGTTGAATTTGTATCAGCGGGGATATCCCGCGACGGTTTAGATATTAGTTTGGAAATTCCGCGATATTTCGCCCGCTCCGTGGTATAAATAATAAAACAGGGCACGGAAATTAAGCGTGCAGTGCGGAATGTCGCAGAAAAATATGTCGCAAGTTTAAATCAAACGAAAACATTATAAACATTTGAATTTACCGAAGTGTTACGCCGAATTGTTTAGCGGGCATTGTTTGGAATAGTTTTCCGCGCGTTGCGCGAACACTTTTAATTTCATCGAGAGCTATCGTCGCAAATGTTTGCGCGGAATTTAAAGTGTGAATCCCACCCACTAGAGAAACGTTTCCGCTCGCCGGTTTTCCTGAAGCTCGGAATTCCACGATCGCTCGATACGTGCTCGAATTGTACCATTTGTTTGGTCGAAATTTTCGCTGGAAGTTAAATAATCGCTAACGAAATTTAAAACGCGCAGGGATTTCGACGTTTCTGCGGTTGTCCGCATCGGCGGCTCGCTGCTAATGGTATTTAAGCAAAACAAGATTTGATATTGCGTAATTGCAGCGGAACAACGTTTTCGAACTCCATGATGCCCGCCGATTACCGCTCCAGGTTCCATCAGCGAAGGAAATTGTGGTATCGAGAGATTAACAATGTTTTTTTTCTCCTTTTTTTTAATATGCCACCCCTTCCGGCTACAATAACACTTCGTCGTTCCACTTTGCGTTCCGTTTTGTTTCCCGTCCATGCGTGCACCGCTGCGGTACGCATACCTCCTATGGCTTCACGTTTTTCGTAGCAACGAGCCATTTAGACCGATGATTAAAAATTCGATGGGTCGCGTGATGGCTGTAAAACGTAATTTAAAGAGATGTAATCAAAACACTGTTGCGCGGGTCGCATCGGGCATAATCGAAAAGGAAATAGGTACGCGTTGGCCGTTTCATGCTGCTTCATTACGGCCAGATGGATTTTATCGTTCGTTACATTTCGATGGTGTTTCATCGCGATAGAAACATAACGGCCACCTGAAATATCTATGACGAATCGTTAGGGAGGCTCGGAGCTGCGCGTATGACACTATTTTACCATCGACTCGCGTACTGCGAATGATTAATCATAGTTTAAATATAGACTGCCCTTTGCAGAAGCCGAGGGGGTTGGCTCTTTGCAAGAAAAGGGCCGTCGGCTGTTCGGCAATTATCCCCTGTCACATGCCTTCAACGATCCTCGAGCCATTGATCTTTTCTGCTGCACGATCTGACAGTGGCAATAACGGTAATGCGCTCAGTTCTATTGTGGGGAAACGATTTGCAATATCGCGACGTCATGGCCGGCATTTGCCGTGAGAATGTTTCGCTATAAAGTGGAATATAAAGTCGGTCTTTACTGCCATTCTTAGTATTCCCATGCATTGTAGAAAGTATCGTGGAGATTTTAAAGCAGAAGCCGTACCGTTAATTAGGTAAATGCGGTTGATATTAAAGTCGACGTTTTTTTCCTACCAATTGAAGGAGAAATATGTACCTACGTCTATCGAGTAACAACGTCGGAAAGTAAATTGGTTATAAAATAATTTCACGTAAATTCCTCGCGCGCTTAAATCTCTGGTAAAAGTTTATAATGTTTTTAAAATGTTCTTTCTCTCGTTTCAGGTAAGCTTCCTTGGTCAAACGCGTGGCTCGAATGTCTACGCGTGAAGCGAGGACGCGGTAACGTAAATGAAAAATAACTTTTTCCTGGCGATCGTACTTGCGAACGTTGTACAATTCTTTCTCAATATATGGAATTGGTGAGGGATGCCAAAGAGTATAGAAAGAGAAAGTAGTATCAACGAACGGAATAAAACTCTATAATAAAACTAAATAAAATTAACGCCCGTCTGTTGCAAAGCGAAGGAGAAAATTGAGGGTCGCGGTTGTCGTCGTTACCGGATCAGTTACGTCGCTTTTAATGCATTCGCGTAATTAAAGAGCCGAGCACGTAAATACTAAGATCGATAAACAGCATACAGTTATAAATTGAAATTTTCAAATATTTATAAACGATCTCTGAAATAAAATTTCAGTCCGATTGATTTTGCGGAGTCAACCGACGTTTCGAGAATATAAATGTACGCGCCACTGTTTCAGCGGCAATTGTCTGAACGAGTTCAACTTCCCCTTTATCGTTAATTTTCGACCATAATTACCTTACCGGTTAATTGAACCGGTATGGCTCGTCGAATTATTCGGCCAGAAAAACAAATTCTCGATTTCCCCTAGTCCCGAAATATTGGACCGCGCGGCTAAATAATTTGCACCCTCGATTTCTGCGGAAATTCAACCGTTGTCGATACTCGTTTGCACGTTGAAAAATTAATTCACTATGCTAATCTGAAAATTCGCGGCGATAAAACATCAGCGGGGGCATTCAATATTGATCAGTGGAAACAGTACTATCATCACTATTATATCGACGTTTCGTCTAAAAAATTGTAAGCCCATGTTTAGACCCGTCTACGGTGAGCAAACAAACTGCTACTTAATTCTTTCGGCGGTATTAATACAGTTTCAAATTGCCATCGTTACTAATTGCACAGTTATCGGTGAAGAATTTTCGGATAATTGCAAACGAAAGGGCAAACTATTTTCGTTTAGCGCGAATTTCTTCAGTTCTGGGCGCCTTGGTTCTGTTGTTAACGGGCCAGTTTTTCATTCGTTTGTAGTGCGTTAATCAACAGTCGACGAAGCCTCGTGTTTCGTACGATACCAGTCGATATCTTTGGTAGTGTATCACATAGCGGTTTCATGGGTCCCCAATTATAATGCCGCGTTGGTGTGTTTTGGAAACAATGGCCACTTTACTGACTAACGGGCGGCATGCAGGTATTCGTCCTGAACGGCGCGTTTCCGTACAATTACGGAAGCAAACGCAATCCATTCTGTTTCCGAAATTGCGTCGGCTAGTATTGCAAGAAATTATATCGATAACATATTCGTGGAATAGCGCTGCACGTTATCCTCGTTTCGCGGTATAGAAATAATTACGGACGGGGAGCTGATCCGGATATTTGAAATTCAGAGTGAAACTACAATTTTAATCGATCCGCGTAAATATCCTGGGTATCGGTGGTCAAGTTGTAAATTGTTCCTGAAGGAAACTCGAACGATATCCACCACCGTGACTTTATTGCCCAAGAATCAATTCGTGCTTACAATACAAATGTTAAGCATTTGCATGCAATGTCGCTGGCATATTTTAATCACGTTTTGTGTTGAAACCGGGTTGTTAAATTTTCCACTTACGCAGACTTACAGTTAATAAGCGAAAGGAGATTTTTAAATATTTATAGCGGTTGATCTGCAATTATCAGTAATGCAGAGCATCGTTTAAAATTCATTCCGACGGGATAGCTTCTCGGTTGTAAATCACAGGTTTCCTTTATACGTATTTAATTAGGAATGATATAACCATCCGCCACGATTCTGTGCCAGATTCGTTTTATTCAATGCAAAATACGTGCATATTGACTATGAAATACACGCTTTTATTCTGCAGGCTGTTCACGCATTCATAACGAAACTGGATTGCGCAAATTAATAAATGTAGGTCGATTCGACGAGTTTCACGATGTAAAAAAAAAAATAAGCACCCCGATTCTATTTCCATCGATACATCGCGAGAACATCGTACATGAAGTAGTTAGCTGTTAATCGATAGTCTTGTCACGACAAAACGACGTCAACGCTGTTACTCGTTCGGCGATGTAAAGAATGGCGTAAAGCGTCCAATAAATTTTCATCCGTTTCGCGGCAACAACGGGTCGTCTCCAACAACGAGATCAGCCTAGTAATCCAAGGAGCATTTTTATCCGCCATCGTTACCTCGCGGCGGACCGCAAATTGTCTTACACCATCGCCGTCGCGCTCGTTAAAACGGCCTACGAACGAAACGAACAAAATTTCATTCCGCGGCCGCCGGTTGTTCGTTTAATAAACCGTATTCGTTTCGCGGCCACGTTCAAGTGACGAGCAACGGTGGGGTTAGGAAAAGAGCGG
Organism: Nomada fucata; assembly: GCA_948146005.1. NCBI lineage: Eukaryota > Metazoa > Arthropoda > Insecta > Hymenoptera > Apidae > Nomada > Nomada fucata. The sequence goes on from OX411275.1 coordinate 17,256,071, forward strand.
GGGGGGGGGGGAGGTGGACGCCCCAAAAAAAGAAACAAAAGAACCAAAACCGACCGGAATAACGAGGCACGATATTTCGAAACTGGGTTCCACCGGCGTGCTTCCATTTTCAAGCGTCCGCGCGAAAAGGTGCGGGAAAAATTGGTGGTGAATCCAATTCAACTATGGCATCGACTTGTTTTGGTCATCGAAATTCTTTTTTCTCCTTTTTTCTCCACCCTCTCTGCAACGTGTCGTCGACGACGTCCGACAAAAAAAAAAACCGAGCAAGTGCAGCGTGTAACGAGCGAGGTACACCCTCTATTTTGTTTTTTCCTTTTTTTTTTTTTTATTTCTCCTCCTTTCTCTTCTGCCTCGCGTCGCGCGAAACGCGCCGCTGGTATTCGCGCCGGCGAGGGAAAGGATGCCCGAAAAAAAAAAAGAAAAAAGAAACGATGATCGGTCGATCGACACGCATCGCGGCGTGAAATCGTTTGTTAACTTTTCCCTGCTGCCTGCATGCGCGACCGATTGGCGTTCGCCGGACTTCGCGTCGCGGACTTCGCAGCCTCCTGTGTCGCAGCTTCCTTTTGCGATAGGTGGCAGGGTTTTGCCCGCAAAATCGAGCCGTTCGATAAGGTGGTCTCGTGTCGAAGATTTGCTCGCGTTCGATATGCCGGAACAGCGACCCGACTTACTCGAAAGGATGTGGAAGATGTGATCGATGGTGGATCCGATAGAATCGGAGGAACGTTCGTGGAGAAAACGAGAACCGTCGTGGACTGTTGTTAGGTTGGAAAAAATGCTGTGCGAGGCATAAGAACTGGATAATGCAGCGCGAGAATTGAAGTGTCCATAGGAGCGTCAATGGGACAGTATTGATTACCAGTTGCGCAGAATACTGTTTGCGTAACAATCCTGCGGTGACGATTTATGTGGACCCAGTACCCTTCGTTCTGGTTTAGAAATCGCTTATGCACTATGTTATAATTTTCAGGCAGACGAATATTTTATAAATGGTGTAATCTGTTATCCATTAGTTTCTACGTTCACTGAGAGAATTAGGTAATGGAGTAATTGTTTCCAGCAGCCGTAATGCCTGATTTCGCGTTAAACTAGGGTGCACGTCGCATGTTTCCTTCAGCACATATTTACTGGCCTTAGTATTCGCGACGTTCTTATTTCTGTTCCGCTTCAAACTAAAAAAAGAAACAGGAGCACGAACATGGACCGTCTCTTCAATTATTTTCCATGAACTACCGTTTCGCCGTCTATGTTTTCGCTTTACTCAATATCCTTGAAAGTATCGTAGCAGCCTATAATCTAGTATTACGAACGGGCGGGTTATAAACAGATAAAAGCAGGGAAAGAACAGTTGTGAAATAATGGTGCAGTTTAATTTCATAACGATGTTCATAATATCGTATTCCTGCTTGTTTAACAGTATTAATTGCAATCTAATGTTAGCATGATCCAGACTAGGGAATGTTTAATCAGTATACTTTTCTAAAGTAATATTTACTTCGCCCACTCTTGTACCACTTGCAAAATACTTCCTTAACGTTATCTTAATTTTGTACCATTTTAACAATATCTACATTTTCTGCCACGCTATACATATGCCAACAGATATATCGTATAATTTCTCCATTCATTTACTAATTCTTTTTGAAAAGTAATTATTAACCCCTTTTTAGAATACCTAAGTCCATGCGACCCCGCTTCGACCAGCAACCACAAACAATTCTGTTATTTACTCTGCCGGTGTCTATAATCCGCTAATGAAGCTTCGTAAACAAATATTACTAGACGTGTGCACCGTGCAGCCGTTCGCCCGACAAAGGAAACATCGTTGGTCGAAGATTCCCCTCGTCCTAATTTATGAAACGCGCAACACCACCGTCCGCGTTTCCGTCAGTGCAAAAGTTTCACTTGCAAATCCCCATTTAATACAGAGACAGAGGCCGTTCTAATGCCCATCAAATCTCCCATTCCCTCTATCACGCTTTATTATCCGCCGTTCGCGGAAAACGCGTCCCGATCCACGCCCACGTGTTCCGTCCGCACACGCGAACCAAATCCCACGCGCACCTTCTTCGCTTTTCGCGCGATTCCAAGTCGATGGCGTGTCCATAGACCACGTCTAGCTCCCCAGTCGCTGTCCGCAAAAGCCAGCCCGACACCTGAATCGCGCTCCTGCAGTTCGCGCCCGGCGCCAAACGACGGCCGACCGAAATTAACGCACGCGTTGGCAAATAAGCACGTGGAACACGCGAGGCTGCCGTCTGAACGTCGCGTTGGCGGCTCCGCTGCGGTGTGCATTACAGATGTAATTAAGATAACTGAGGTGAGGGCAGCTATGCACAATGGTTGATGTATGCGCCGATGGATTCGCACAAGCGGCATCCCCTGCCACGCGTAATCGCATCCGCACGGTTATCCGCAGAAATCTTGGCCCCGACGCCAGTTTCGCGTACGAAATTTCCCTTTGATGTCGATCCGTGAATAATGGGCCAGAGGCGGCCGAAACCGCCGCGGTTGCAATTTTTCATCAGGCTTCAACTGCACACGCGTGCTCATTGGCATTGTACGACCGGGCACTCGATCATTTCTCGATTCGACGATAAAATCTCACGACCGTCGCGCACGAATTTTGGCGTGGAGGCCCGCTTCGCGCGGGGGGCGCCACGATTTCACCCCTCGTTCGAGGCTTTCGGATGCCTTCACGCGTGAACGCGACTCGAGGGGGTTCGCAGTGCATCCACTTCGAGGAAGTACCTGGAACGTAGGTCACTGAGATATTTAGGAATAGAATGGAATGGAATTGCGTTAAGTTTTTACCTGAATCGGGGTTCGCGCAGGGAGCTTATTATTAGCCATTGGTAGCGAGGAGTATCTTAATTATTCATTACAACAATTTCTAATGGAAACTAGTTTACAACCATTTAGCGTTCGGTACAGAATTCTGCACGTTAACCAACTCCTGTCGCGTAACTTCAAAAGTGGCCACGATAGTTGCGGGAATGCCTATTAAACCACTATATTATATAACAGGGAAATGTAATAAAATGTCTATAAAATTTTGCAGGAGTTTGGTATACGTTTTTGACATAACTCCGTGCTTCTATTTTGAGTAAAATTTCCGTAACATTGTATGTCGAATTTATGACCCCGTTGTAATCTACAAAAAGTACAATACACATAGTTCGTTGAGAGGACAGAATATTTGTCGCCTAATTCGCCTGAACGTCGAAACAGTTATTTCGATCATGTTAATAAAACAAATGTGAAAACTTTATTACATTGCCAGCTTAAAATCCCTTTCGTGTAATTTAACAGTTACTTATTGGGCTGTCGTCAATGCAGTGTTGTACCTGGAAAGTTTCGTGACGCTTCGTACCCATGAATACATTTTCCAAAATATTTAACCTGATTCGTGTGGCGTCGGGCATTGAATTCGTATTCATTCAAGTAATTAACGAAGTTACGGCGAACGTAAGCCGCGCGAAACGCACGGCAAACGCGTCCAATCAATCTGATTTATGTTTGATCGTGATTAACGTATTCATGGAACGGATGCGTCGGATTTTTACAGGTGATCCGACAAACCGGTTTCCTGAAGCGCGAACAAACACGGAGGCTAATTTAATTTCTGCTAACACGACACGAAGCCTCTTGTTTCGATTGATATTTTGAAATGTTGCCTTCGTTAGGAGATTGTTTGCCTGGCGTTTTCTATGGGTTCGACATAATGACAGCGCGCATTAACACGATACAATTAGCTTTCGTAAATTTACATTCATGTTTTAACTCTTGTTACGATTCAATTTCCCGGGCTTCCCTCTCGCGCTTGATTCTGTTCGAAATCATGCACTGCATGTTATCAGAAGTTTAAGATACTGGCATACCATAATTATTGCCTGCGATAATTACGTGAAAATAATGATCGCTCGCCAGAAACGTATTTTATTAATCGAGGAAGATAAGTCAAAGAGGAGAATCTATTCTCGTGTGGAGACACCACGAAGAGTTATGAAAAGCTTATGATATTGAAACAATTGATTTAAATATCAATAAGAGCCGCATGAAGTCTCCGTTTAGAAGGAAACTTAGTTCTCTTATATTATGCACTTTCTTCATTATTGTATAAAATACTTCCCTGTATTAAATACAGTTTTTTGTTTCGTTCCATTATGTTTAACCGTTTAATCGTGTTAATCCGAACGATTCGATTCATATATACTTTGGCGTAACCGTAACGCGCTAATCGCTTCTAGGAAAAACTGCCTTTATTCATTATGTGGGTAAAATTTCATGCGTAATGTAGTAGAACCTTTGACAATATTATCCTCTTCTCCTTTCATAATGGTACCACTTCCCATTATTTTTATTAGTATTACATATTCCCTCGCTTGCGAACACCGATGCATACATACATGTACATACTTTCTATAAACCGCGACGATCGTCAGGCCGGGGAGAACGAAAGTATCGATAAAACGGTCCGTACCGTGTTTAACGATAAATTGTTACGAGGGTTTTGTTTATCAGTCGTCGAACACTCTTGCCGCGCCTCATTCTAACCGACTGCTTTATCTGGTCTGTATTTTCGAACCGAATTTTATATTTCTTAGGCAACTTGACACAGCGTTTAAACCACGCATATAAAGATGGTCGATCGGAGTATGTAGAAGTTCAATAACGATCGGTGTTATACTTTAATGTTTTGCGATTTCGCGTCTTCAGATGAAAGGAATAAAACGCTGTCTTACGTTCGGATTTCGAAAATCAAGGTAATCAGTTGTTTGAGGACTCGAATTTGAAATACATACAATGCTTTGGCAGATTATCACGTGATATCCAATAAATTTGATTTCAACCAAGCGCGGATGAGTTACTTTTTTTTTCACCGCATAATTAAATGAAAAATGTTTCGTTTGAGAGCATAGTAATGAGAATCATCGCTGAGAAATATGCATCGAGCTGAAACTAAAAAAAAAAAGGAATAGGCGAACCAAAATAAAAGCCGTGAGAGACGTCGTGAAAGTTGCATTAAAAAATGTATCTCTCATTTCGGCGTTGGTGACTCGTCAACGTTGAAGCGAGTGACGATTAAAATTTTTAGAGGCCAAGCCAACCATTCGCTGAAGGTCGATGACGAAACCAGACAATTTAAATGCAGCGATCAATCATTTCCCAAGTGCTTTTCCTACTTTCTTTTACATTGTATTTCCGTTTCGTGCCTCGACATAGGAAGTACAGGAGTGCTTTAATCGAATATCGCTGCGTCATCGCGTAGTTAATTATGTTGAATGTAAAATTAGATCGTCGTTACAAATAGGTAGTTTACGCCCTACTTTGATATATCCCTCGAGAAATCATACCGTTGTTTTATTATGGGATTCAGCAACAAAACGGGAAGCGTTAATACGGACCTGTTTGGAGAGACAACAGTATGAATCGCAAGGTCTTTCGCGCTTTAGCATTATCTTGAATAATACCTTCGAATCGATTGAAATACTCTTACTGGATTAAGTATTCATTGAGAGCTCCAAGATATATTAGCCTTGCAAATCTTCTGAGTATAATTAATAGAAAACAGTTGAAAAGTCTCTTAAATCAGATTTTCATACACGTACCACATATTCCATTCGTAATGACAACTTTATAACTATCTAATGGTCACGCACACAGCTTCTACACAGGTTTCGCCTTCCGCTTCCGGCTTCAGAGTTCAATTCACTGACGAATTCCTTTCATACATGCACTCAACCGCGGAGTTTGTTCACGCGTGTATCCTGTACGTCGGTAAATGTAGTAACAGACTGATTGGCATATAATTTTTCAATAGATTTTTAAGCGATATTCAAACAACGATATATTTAATATATATATTTAAAAGAAACTTTAATAGTTTATTTAAAAAATTATTATAATAAAGTGTTTCACGATGCATATAAAGCTGATAAATTTTGTTTAAATAAGTACCAAAATCAGAAATGTAGGAAAATGATCAGAAATATTGGCCAATTAATTTTGCTCGCAACAACTTTTAGCCGACCAGTTATATGTTTCGGCACTTCCATTTTTGTAGAATTATTACGCAGACCGCATCGAGCACACACGAACGATAATATATAAAGATTGAGTTATAATGTTTGACGACCTGCGTGTTCCTGTTGACTTTTAAATGGTTTTTGACTTCGTTTGGATAGGGGCTGTAACCATTTGTTTAAAGATGGCAGCGAATGGGTGAACATATTGAAATTATGGCCGCGAGCCTGTATTGCATTTGTTCAAGGAATTAAAATTTAATTTCGCCGAGCAGCGCCACTGTTTAATTAGTTAATAAATTAATTATCGTACAATTTCGTTTGCTCGTAGTCAACAAATTTTAATTATGCGAACGAAGGGCTTCCATTTTCATTCTTCCCGTACGCGCCAAACCCGTCTTCGTACTCCCACGATTAAAATTGTAAATTCGCCTCCGATTCGCGAATACTTTCACCAACGGCGAACCGCTGCCGCCGCAGTAGTCTGTTTGTAAACTGATTTTTTAAACAGACCAAAATACCAGTGCGTTAATTGCACGAGATATATTCGTCGAGATAAATGGCAACCGCTACAGAAGGCAACAAATTGTTCCCACGCGTTCGAGGAAACGGTGCCTCATGAATATCTTCGTATCGGCGACATAAAGTGACAGTTAAATTATACTCCTGTAATTCTATCCCGTATAAAAAAAAAAAAAACGTTTTCAAGAAAAGCTACCTGTTTCTCCGTTAAAGCGCCCGTAAGGAACTTTATTGCGCCGTTAAATCTTAAAACCAATGTGTATCCGTTCCTTTTTCATTCGCCTAGGAAACCCATTCATTTCCCCATGAACGCCGCCAGATGAGATATCCACCGCTGGAGCTTCTGTTCTGTAAAAATTGTCGTTCGGCAAGTAATTTACGTTCCCCAGGACACCCGTATTTCAAGATATCGACACGTAGATTTTATCTTGAGATACAATGCGAACTTCCGCATTTTACTGCGCCCCCCTCGGCCCTTGCACTATCGCCCGAACCGCTTCTGGCGAAATCGCCTCGCGATCATTTTGGGGTAGCAACGGATCTAATTATGCAGGCTGAACAGTGCTTGTCCCATAACCTAGTTTCCAGGATATCTCTGAAAACAGTAACATCCCTACGCGTACAAATGCAGTGCTAGCTGAAATAGTACGTGTACGCAGAACACGGTTCCACAGTGGACATTTCAAGCGTAGAGTGTTGTATTTTTGTTTTTTCACATCGACTTTGCGCTAAATTTAAGGTCGTGCGAAATAATCTTGAGTATCGCGTACTGCAGCGCCTACATAATGCTATTTTACATAAGGTGTACGTATATAGATTTCGAGAAGTTAGTTGTCATTGCAGGCCGTTAAAACGTTGTCTCCGGACAACCGTGAATACCGTCGAAGCGTAAGCGATAGGTCATACTGTTAAGAACAGATTCATGACAAAGAAGAGTCACAGAAATCATTTAGGTGTAAGATGATTGAAGCCGTGCGCGCGATTAAAAATACTGCGGTATCGCGGCGGCCAAAGTTTCATGTATACTTCCCAGGCAATTAGTATCAACGATACACCGTCGTTGACAGGACGTAAGTAGTCGTGAATTATTAATTTGACGGACTTACCCTCAATATTTAATGTCATCGTGGGGTAGCAGACTCAGATATAAAAAACTTTCTTCGAGGAACAGCTGACCATTCGCCGCTCAACTCGCGTCAGCTGTGCAACTGCGAACCTGACGTTCCAGTAATTGAAACGGTTACAAGTGAACCGATCCCACCTGATGTATATACATGCATGCCGTATATGTATAATAACGCTGTACGCATATGTTGCATTAATGACGGATTAGGGGTGGGGACGACGAGGATAGTTAGAATCGCGGATTGTCCCTCTGGACCCCACGTCGAGGCAGAACACGTCATCGGCGCCGATGGCTGGACGGTGTGCCATTATTTTCGCATTTAAGCGTATTACAGAGGAGTCGATGGCATCGCGATAGCCGGGCGCCAGGTCGAGGAGTAAAAATAAAATTCGTGCCAGGGTACCGGTTAGCCTAACGAGAACACGCATCCACGGCACGTGCAATTATTAATAGATTTTCACGCTATGTATTGTTTCTCTCACCTGGGAAGGCACGGCTCGGAATTTGTTTTAAGGCGGCTTCGAGCCCGGAAAGGTCGAGTATTTTAAATGCAACGAAAATAATGAATAGGGTCTTGCGGTATCGGGATCGCGAATAAAATGTTTCAATTTGATATAATACAAATATTTACGTATCGCAGGGAAGACAGGCGAGGCAACGAAATACCCTTGCCAATTGAAGTTGACGTCGCAATCTGACTTTTCCTAATTCCAAATAACTTCGACACACCCTCCGTCGTATCGTTACGATAAAAATTTCGCCGACGCTTCCATTCGAATTAACGATAATCACGCGATTTATACAATCGCGTTTTCCTGCACCATACCGATAAAATTCATCCGATAGGGGCGATATTATTTTCGTTCTAAAGAGACCGATTCGCGGGACGATGTCTCGTTAAACAAGGGGCAGCTCCACCCTTCCCGTCTGCGGGGGTTGGGGAGGAAAGTATCAGACCGGCTGACGTCGGCTGGCCACTTGAAACACCGTACTGTCTGAGACCGAAATTGTCGATATCGGGCGTCGATTACTTTCGAGCCGTCTCTCGTGTAATTCGCGACGCGTAACCGGCACAAAAATATCGTGCACTCGAGCGAAACATCGATAATCCACGGTTCGAGACCGCCCATGGCCTGTGCGTGATCTAGCCACGCGCCATTACATTTACCCCGCGCGACGCACAGTGGACATTCCTTTTTTTTTTCTTCTTCTTCTTCCCTTCGCATTGTTCCCGACGGAGCGGACATTAATGCCACGCATCGGGACTTCGTTCGCCGACCATCGACGTTAATCTGGCGAGCGCGAGAAAGACGGCACGGGGTGGCGGCGTGGGCGAAGGGCCGGGGTGACGTGCCGGTCGCGCCGTGGGGATGAAATTCGCATACCTGCACAAATATTTCGTGCATGTGCGTGGAAAATATCGAACCAACTTTCCCCTCCCAGTCCATGGCGCGCGATGGCCGGAATACCCTGAGCATAGGTTCCCCCGGTATAGACAAGAAGGGGATAAATTCTTTTGCTGGATTTATGCCAGTAATTAGAGAAACGTTATGTCCCCTTACCTTGCTTCCTCCCCACCCCGTCTGAAGTTACGTTATTGGCTGCATTAAATTTCTATCGGTGGAACGGGAGACATCGCGGTGCAAATAAATTCCGAAGTATTTATTAAGCAAGCTCGCCAGTCATGCTTCCAAGGGATATTTCACGAAATTTTTGTTCCCGTGGGAATTTTTAATTGAACGGCGCATCACATTGGAACGGGGCGAGATTGGAATTGGTTTAACACCCGTTTTGCGGATTTCGACCGTATACATTTTATATGGGGCGAAGCCTCGTGAAATATTGAAATAAAAATTTGGAGAATTCGATCTGTGACTCCGGTGCGCGCGGCGTGCCTGTGGAAATTCGCGTACAGACGCGGCTTTGATCTGGTTCGCCGGCGGCCCTGCTAGCGAGGTACGAGTTATCGATGGTCTGGGAGAAAAATCCAGAATTTTTGCGGAGTCCAATTTTTAAATGCGTGACGGGAAGTCCGCAATTTCCATTTACGAAATCCGGCACGCATCGGTGTGTCTTGTTTTTGACGCGATTCGAATAAACATATTACGCGTGCGATTTTAAATTAGAAATAAACGAGTCGACACGGACTTTGCACGTTTCTTTTTCTCAGCTTCGTTTGCAGTTCGCTTATATTTTCTGCGTTTCTCTTTTAAGCAAATAAATAAGGACGGAACAGCAAAGATAGCATTTTTCCGTCAGGTCGAAATATGTGAGCGCTGTTCTTTCTCCGGTCATTATTATAATTCACGATTATTCGCGGGTTAATGGCCGCTATAAGATGTCGCGGCAGGCATATGTACCTCTCAAACCTGCACATACCCACACGAAAAGTGGGATCATTAAAAATACGTTGACCATTCTTCGCCGGGATAACGAACGGGACTCAATTATAATCAAGATATCATCTCGCGTCATCGCGATACGAATACCGAAAGTATCAACGCTCTATCTATCTTACGTTCCGATCTCTCAACGGAATGCCCAAAACTGGGCGCCATTAACGTAACCAGAAGTGAGACATTTCGCGGTCGCGAGCAGAGGGGGTGCCATAAAAATCCGCGTTTTCGTCCGCGAAGAATAAATTGGCCCGTATATCAAAGCAAATTAACGACGGCGTCCGTGCGGACAATTAACGATTTTCTATGGGCCACGAACCCACCGAAAAGAGGGAAGAGCAAGGGGGAGAGGCGTCCGTTCGTTTTGCGGCTATAAATTTCGTCGGCCTCGGTGCGGGCATTTTGCGCGTTCAACGGCCGCCGTCAATTTTATGTTTCACCTGTTATGCCGGCTCTGTTTGCGGTTCCACCGCTTACCTGTTGGACTATCTTATATCTTGATAACGACGCCGTCGCCGGGTTGGCTCGATTTCGGCGATATTTCAAACGGGCTTGGCCGCTCTGGCGACTTCCTTAAATATTAAATCGAGATTGATCATAGATCCCGCCGTACGGAAGCCTGGGGTTTTCAACGAAATTAAGCAAACGACACCGCATTTTCTTATTCAAATTCTTATTTAACGCGAGACCGAATGACATTAATGGGTAGATTGAAAATAGTTGAACCGGTATATGTATAGCCCGTAATTTCAAACCCCGTGCAGATTTAAATGGTATTTTTTTGTGTGCTATGCTTCTTCTGGTCAGAATTTCACTTCTTCTGTGGAGCGACTATTTTATATGTTTAATTTTCCATGGAAATAACTTGCACTTCTATATTTTCGGACTAACTAATTCGCGATAGTGGTTTCAATTATTCAATTATACGATTATTCAATTATACTTGAATCTATTAAATATCAGAATATTCCTCGGTACTAATGCTCGTTCGAAACGGGATATTGTTTAAAATATCGCAAGCTCTAGGGCATATACTTTTTTTTATACTTCAAACGGCAGAGTATCAAAGAAACAGTAAACGAAGATGCATGCAAAGCCAATCGCATCAATTGAAGAGGCCTCCGGCACGCCGTTATAACTATCGTTATTCAATCTTATCGATACACTCTCTATTCCCCTAATTTCATTGATTCTGGATCGCATCGGGCTTCTGCGCGAGGGTGCCTGAAGGTACTCAATGAAACGGGAAGCCGACAACGCGCAACGTAAAATCCTCTCGCACGTCCGTGTAATGTTGTTTCCCCTCTATGGCAGAATTTTCAATCGTTCGAAATCAAACGGGTCGCCTTTCGGTCTGCGTAAGCCCGCGACGGGATGAATATTTCACGGGGTATCGGTTCTCCGCGGGTGTCGAATCCGTTACCAGCGGCATTCCTCGAACCGTCCGATCGTGAAAGTTTTATTTCAGGTCGCGATTTCGATCGGGTGACAGTTTAACGAACGTATTCCGTACAGTACGCGCGCCTTCGCTGCCCTACCATAAGTTCGAGCAGACGTCACTCCCCTGGGGTAATGCATGTTTCATCGGATCGATTTCCAAGTGACGTCATGTAGGTATTAACCGCGGCTTCTTTGAATTATTAAACCCGCCTGCACCCGACATACCCCACCTTGCATGTGTTCCTTCCTACGTAAGTTCAGTGCTTTGACCTGTCGGGGGATTACGTAGTACATACGTCCATGCGCGGTCAATTCCATCTTATCCAACAGTTGGCGGAGTAAATGTCATAACGGCGAATGCAACTACGCGTGTACCTTATTTATGAGATGTATCGCGTCATGTGTAGCTGCGAGAAATTTTTACGCGGGGTCATGTATGGGTTTGTAATGACGTTCTGCGGCTAAAGAGAGAATCGTCAAGCGATTTGATGCAGCGCGAATGGAGATGGGTCCCGGTTAATTATTTGAGACGGGCTTCGCGACGGGGAAAATAGTGAATCTCGTTTGGTCGTAATTTTATTTCATATATGTACGGTGCGACGAAGTTCCTGCTGCTAGGTGGTAATGATATGAAATTTATACGCGGCGCTACGGCATTTTTTTTCTCTTTTTTTTTTTTTGTCGCTGATCGTACCATATTAATCGTTGACGAAAAATTCGAGTTCCCATCTTCAAACGAATGGCCCTGCGCCCATTGTAGCGTGGAATAATTCATTTATTCATTTTATTTCCCGAGGCTTTGATCTATATATAATACTTTCAGGCAGATGATTAGTTTTACTCTTTCATGCCATTCTGTTATTCGGTACTTTCAGTCAAACGCGATTGGATCTATCACGAATAATTTATTTTTAATTGACATAATTCCAGTCACGGGACGGAGTGGATATTATTAATTTAAATGAGAGGCAGAGGATACCGTATTCGTTGCGTAATATATATTTTCTTAGGTATAGTTAATAGATAGGGCTTGTACTATAATAATACAGGTAAGATAGGGAAAGCTTCTTAAGCTCCACAGCTTAGTTTGCACATCGCCCGTGCTCGGACTCAATACTTAATGACATGTTTACAGCAAAGACCATCCTACGTGTGTATTATTCAGCCAAAAATTTGAGACCATCAGTTTTGTATAAACCATCTAAAAATACTCGACGACAATTGCCTAAAGTCTTGGTCGTAATAAAATATTGGTGATAATTGTTATAAGGTGCGGACAATTATGATTTCACAATGAAATAAAGCGTTAGCTAAATGCAATGCGAAAGTGTGATTGATAATAGCCTGAGTTGTCACGCCTTTCAAAACGGTGTTACGGGATAGAAGTATGTAGTTAGAACTTTTCGAGGGTATAACTACAGCGCACTTTTATTATTATAGTTCAGGGAGCATACACGGTGCCCGAAAAGTTAGGAAGTATGCTTTGAAAACTTTCCGGATATAAGTTTCCTGCTGCCCTAGGAATTTTTACCAAACTATTTCCCTTTGCTCTCGTTACAATTTTCCCTTAGATTCAAAAACAAAGGTGTAAATGTATCATTTTTTTTATTATTTTACAATTTCTATGCAAGGACAATATTTCTACAGGCAACAGTTTGGCAAATTATTACAAATCGCGGCGAATGGTACATTTATCTATATCTGACGACGGTCCAAATTGAAATTCTGCCAAGTTGTTGCTAACGCTACATCGCAAGTTTTATAACTGCCAGCTGCAGTTACCGAACTGTATATGCATATACTGTGTATCTTGAATAGATGCTGCGTAATATTATAATATAACCTTGTAACCTTATTTCACATTACAACCAGTGGTTCTTTTTTAATTACAAATACAGCAGTAATGCATTGGATGTAAAAATTTAACGCGGGACCCACTTCATTATATTAAATGCTACAAAGGGCAGGGATATATTTTTAACGAGAGTAAGATCCTTTATAGATCTCTTCATAAAGCGTTGGTCAACTTAAAATTAAATTGCCTCAAGTATCGGCTTTGCAATTCAGAGCTCGCTATTATTCTGGATATCTAAGTGTAATGAGAGTACTTATGCAGCATAATTTATGCAGAAAATGGTGTTACAGCTTTGATCTTCGTACCTTCGATAATCTCGTTTGCTGCAAGATCAAAGGAAGAATTTTTGCATTTTTTTTCTCCTGCGTGTAATCGCGTTTCTCATGGTTTTTTACCTGCTCCATTAAACGAATGGAAGCTTGTTCGTGTTTAATTAGAATTTCTAAGATATTCATTCGGAAGATTTTCGTGCTTTTTAATTAATAATACACCTTACTGAAACGATACTAAATATTCGTTCGAAAATTAGTTGTTTACATCGACAGAAAAATGACCAATTCGTACAGTCAATTGCTTGTCGTGCTTCTGTACTGTCTAGCTTAAAGATTAGAAATTTATTTCATCACAAAAATGTCCAGCTCGAAAAATGATGATCCAGTAGTAATTTTATCTTGCATACCAAATTCGTTCAATATCGTATAGATAATATAGATAGACAATAAAATACAATACATCTCCACGGCTTACAGAGGCGCACGATTCTTCATTCCAGCGCAAACAACAAATAACAAGAACAAAAGTAAACAGTAGACAAGCGCGTAAATGAACTGAACACGTTGTAGGAAAATCATTTCACTGTCAAAGTAATAACAGCCTCGTCGAGTGGTACTCGTAACGGATGCGCAGGCTGTCTCGAAATTCGATTAGGCATTTACACGATGTCGTCGATCCAGGAACGAGGGGCCCAGCCGTGTGCACGGCCGTGTACATAACAAGACAACACACAGGTAACAGGTTCGGGCGAATAATTACGGGTCGGCCAGCTGTATCCGCTTTTTCGCGCTCGATATACAATTATCGATCCAATTACGCGAAATGGAACGGTCGATTGTGTCGTTCGTTCAAGTAAGCTTTATTCAATTCTGAACGGTAATTGTGTTTTGACTTTGACGGCCTTTACATTGTGCGCGGGACAGAGTAGGAGAAAAAATGCCAACAGTGCCGAAACAGAGAAAGACGTAATCGAAAGGGAATCGAATGATAGCTGACGTGTTGGTTCAGACCGGACATACAAACCGGAAATATCGCGCCCACTTCGGTCAGGGTCGAAATGATCGCTGTAAATCCCCGGTATCTGTGTTACCTCGCCTCCTAGCGCGTTTGCGCAGACAGAAAAACACTGTTTGCAAGGAACAATGAGGCTTGGATTACAATGCTCGACAAACAGATTCTATGGATCATATCGGGCCGAATGCGTCGCATTGTCGCGCGCCCCTGTTAAAAAGGTACATCGATCGACAAAAGTGTTCGCGGGCTTCGAGGAACAATAAAAAAAAGGGAGGGGGGGGGGTGGAAAAATCGACCGAGAAGCGAAATTGGGAAATGTACATTGTGTCGCTCGACGAACCTGTGAATCGATGCAGTTCGTAACACGTACTCGGAACACGAAATGACCGATTGTCCGTTCCTTTGGTCTCGTGCGCGGTTTTGACTCGTACCTGTTGTGCAGATTGATTTTTCAAGCCCTTAGCAAGTGTACTGTGGACGTTGTTTCTCTCGTGTGCGCAGAGCTTTCGATCGATTTGCGCGTGGAAGTAGGTTACGAATGTATAATCTGGGCTTTTTCTAAAAATTGTTATTCACCTGTTCGCTACGCGAATAAATAATACAAAGGATCGGATGATTGTATCGAAAAATTTCAATTCCGTGTCTTTTATTCCTTCGATTTTCAGAGTTATTCGATAAGCAAGAGAACGATAATCGAACGGCAATCTGATTTTCCGTTCCAGGCTGGGAGCAAAGGAGACCGTCTGATTATTTTAGCCAAGTTGGCCCGGCAGATTCGTATCTACCCCACCAGACTACCGGTGACAACTATCATTTGTCTCACATTACTAATCGTCTTGCACTCGTTTAACGCTTAGAATGACACCCGTCGTAATACACGGACGTTATCTGAGAAGGCAGCAACGTGACAGAGTGATGCCAGTTGGCCGCGGGGGGGCTCTTGATCGATAAGACGATGCCGCTTAACTGTGCGAGATACGCACGCCCTAAGTTCCTATCAAGCTCCGAATAACATGGACACGAGGAACGTGCACGGAACGAAGTACAATAGCATTCTACGGCCGTTCTACTGATCGTTTGGTTGAAGTTTCTCAAATAACTCGGTATATTTACTAAGAAATTATGAAATTTTTCATTCGAAAAATCGTTTCGCTCATGCCCACTGTCCCCTTGAATTTTTGTTTTATCAAACTACCTTTACGAAACAAAGGAGCACGCATCTACATATGTATCTCGAAACTTCTGCAACAGGAACCTAGCCCTTTTGCCAAGGAAATGCCGCAAACAAACACTATCCCAATTAAACCAACCCCGATGTTACATCTGCGTTACACTCAAAGCTTCAAGGCTGCTTCAGCAATCGTACCAATGTTTACCCTGCGAGGCTCGATCTCAATTAATCCGATGCTCGGAGCAACGAAAGCCTCGCGACCCGCCTCGGTTTCGCTCTATGCAAATATCCAATATAATGATTCTAAAGCGTGCGTGGGGTTTAGATGTCGCGGCCCGGTCGTTAAAATTGGCCGAATCGATCAATCTCGAAGTCCTGCCCACGTCTATTATCCCCGAGCATCGACGGCCACCCCAACGGGGTCCAAGGAAAAACATATTTTCCAAAGGGCCTCCGGCTAAAAATTAATATTCTTCGCTGGGATCCTTCGGTTCCCCCGAACGATTCGACGCGTAACATCGAAATGAACGGGACGGGGAGATGCCGAAAGTGTTTCCCAAACTGTCAACCAATTAATCTTATTAATTTGTCCCCGCGTTCCAACGACCCCCCTCGCGGTCTAGGGTGATTTATGAAAGGTTTAATTAAAGGTTTCATAAAGACGCCGGGGACCCCCTTACGTCGCTCGGATAACCGATTTGTAATCGTTTATCTGCGCTAATAATCGACTAGAAACTGAACAGCGAGTGAATGAAAGTTTACGGGAGTTTTACGATCGAAGTGGCGTGTATGGATCACGTAATTGCTCGACTATTAGTGGATGTTGCTGGGTTACGCAGCAATTAGTTTGAATCGAGCGTTTCACGGCTCGTTGGCCAGCTTTTGCTGTAAATAGCGGCGATTGTTTACATAATGCTGTTGTTAATAATTTGCCGTGAAAGCACTTTCGTACAGAACGATAATGGTTAAGGGAAATTATTCTATCGCGTATTAGGAAACTGCTTTTATAGCCTACGTATCTATTTGTAGTTTCTAAATATCCGTGTTTGCCCCCGGATCCAGATACTTAGTTATTTCCCGTTTATGTTTTCGATCGATGGACCGCTTGCTATTTTTTAATGCTATCGTTTTAAATACCATCGAGGTTCGATTAATTTAGATTCAGCGATTCGTTCGAAAATTACGAATTGCAAGCTTCAGTTCGCATCACTTTTATCATTAACCATTACATTCGAATCCCGACATCAGTTTTAAGAAGGATTAATAAGATTTACTTTGCCGGCTTCGTTATGCCCCATTTCCAACTTGAGTCATCATAAATCGTATCTGATCGCATAAAAGAATTTGGAGCAGGAACGTTTTCTCCTGAGACAGCTCATCCCCTTGGATCTTTTTCAGCGAAGCATCTTTGATCAATTATCTCGACGATAATTCTGAACGGTTGAACACGCTGCGAACGGAAAATACACGCCGCGAAATTTCTAACAGGAAAGAGGAGCAAAGGTACTAGACCTACTAATTAGACGGACCCCGATTACATATTTGAAATCGTGCGCAATCGACTCGCGCGCGATATTGACAATAAAACGGACGTCTCGATTGTCCCGCGAACGATGTAAAATTGTGACGATTAATTATGTCACCGACTTCGTTGCGTCCCTTACTTGCTGAACGATACAGTGGCCGAAATATATAACGATTGTTTATTGTTTTCATGCCTATATGCATTGTTGGAAACATACCGTGGTGTTTGTTTCTTGTTCTTAACGGGCGTGCATTACCCATTGCACCCGTAGTTATTAGAGTTTTTTCTTGTTAGATTTGCTTAATTCATAATGCAAAAACTAGACGCGAACCTACGTTTATTTCGCGGATAAAATTCACGTTGTACAGTAGTAGACGTAAAGTTATTATTAATAAAGATTATACTTTTCGACTAAATATAAGTGCCACACTTTGCACTTGATTTTGTATTATAGCAATAGCCTTCTTCTATTTACGACCAATGATAATAATAGGAATTTAACACTCTCGATCGCTTTATAAAAATAATCGCAAGAATTGAAATATTACCCGCCGATAAACAGTCACACGATTGTCGCAAGTACTCATCTATCCAGCTCGACGACTAACTTCGTTGCTCTAAATTTAATATTCCACTCGCGTGTCACCCGCAGGAAAGGAGAACCATTTAGTTCTAGATTCGTTGAGGCTTGACCAACTGACTGAATGCAAGTGTCATTTCATTCGTGAAAAGCCAATTAAATGTCGCTTTGCTTGAAAGGAAATCATTTTGCAAGTCTGGATAGCAGCAGCAATTGAGCATTACATTTGGCGATTACATCGTCCGGAGTATCTTCAAAGGCGCGTTGAAAATTCACGTTGGATGGTTTTTTCGTTGCGAATGGCCCTTCGGTGATCATTGGACCAGAGAAACGTATCGAAAAGTAGTCGATTGCAGTAATGCTCGTCCACAAAGGAAATCCCGTTACTACTGATTCTTCGGCCTCGATTGGGTAACAAGAGGACTGAAAGTATATAACTCTGTTTCCTTCCTGCAATACTTGCCCCAAATGGGTCAAGTATTATAAATTCGACAGTTTTTTGAACGACAAATATATTTTTGTCAATAACGCTGCTGCTATAAACTAGAAGTCTTCTATGTTCGGTATGATTAATCATATAGCATCGCTGCAGTATGTAATTAAGTGTAGCGAATTAGAAACGAAGCTGAAAATAAAATATAAATTCGGATAATATCGAATTATTTACATTCCTCATTAGTGGCACGATAGTTGAAATTACTATTTTTAACATTGCCCCGTTCATTGTATTGTATTATTCCATTTTCACTGATACAGTCGATCCATGAATAGTGACTTAATTTGCTATCAACAAGAATAAGGAATATATTCTATAGAAATTCTCAAGCTGACACGTGGTGCGAATGAAGCAGCACTCAAAGTGTAGCACCGTTCAAAAAAATTGCAGGATACGATGTTTCTCAAATACGTAACGCCGTTCAAGTGTGGCTGAGTTATGATCGTCAGTGGGGAATTTGCACGTGAACAATATCGACATAGTTCGACAGCTTCGGTCGTTGCGAAAAAGAATTTACGCGCACCATTAGCGTTCCGGTGACGGTCAAATGTTTTTGTGAAGCTGTCACCGTTCGGTTTTATCGCGACGATCGTTGCACGACTTTTACATTTTCGGTCAGCGATGATTCGTCCGTCGAATGGAAGTCGTAATCGGGGCCGAAGCAGACCGGAAAATTCAACGCCCAAACCGAGAGACTGGGGGGACGTTCGTGCCGTGTAAATAGTATTTCGATCCGCGATTTAATTAGCCCTTTTTTTCAATTTGCATTAATGTCGCGAAATCTGTGCGGTCGGTTGACTCCTGTATGTATATAGAATACGATTCTCCTGTGTGAGTTTGCACAAACTTTAGACAGTTTGGACAATATTACTTTTGCAAACTTTTTATATGACTACTAATTTCACATAAAAATATCAAGGAAGGACACGATTATAATTCAGAACAAACTGCAAATTCATACGCTTGCAGTTGCACCGCAATTAAATTACAATGTCAATAGTTTAAGCAAGCAATAAAAAAAGAGAGAGGTTTATAATACTGCCCCCACGTACATTCCTCGAACATCGGCAGATGTATTTGTTCGTCGTCGAAAGCGTCTACTTAAATAACAAAATTTGAAGTACACATTTTAAATGGTATAATTCGATAGAATAATTTCATCTTTGTTTTAACAACCGGCTGCTCGTTTCGTGAATTCCTTCGAACGAATTTCACACGAACGACTGCTCGACATTTTTCACATCACATTCACGTGCAATGCTCTTACAAAATATCCCTGAAACACACCACCTATCGATACATTACGCAGCGATACACGAAATACTTTCCCAGTTTAATCCAAATTCAGACTATCGTTCGCAATACGCACAGCTACACGTTTCGCAAGCTTCGAGAATTACCTCCGCGAAACAATCACCCCAACAACATTACACCTCGCGTAGAACGCGTGAAACGCGCGTATATACCGATCGGCCGTGCTAGTATTGTGTTCCACGATAGATAAGGTTTACAACGCGATAACTGATAGGAAGGTGATGGTGTAGTACGATATATTCCTCGCGTGTCGGCCTCCCGATAAACCTTCTATCGTCTTGCCGCTGCCAGCGCCCTGAGCCTTTCCGTGACACGTTGCGTGATGATCCACGGGACTGCGACGGTTTATTGCCGCGATCGATCGATCGCATCGAAGATCTCCCCTCTGTCGGCGAGAGAACTCTTTTCATTAAAGTTTCGCGGAGAAATTGGGCCACTCGGGCTCGCAAGAGGCGACGACACGATCGGAAATTCCAAAAACTTTCGCCCGATATATTGGTTTTAAAGTTGCTGGGCTGCGTAGCTACGGGAGTTATTGAGAGAAGATTAAAGGGAAAAAAGAAAAACGGAGGAACGTGTGCTCGATAAGGCGAGTTTTATTACCGCGGGGCAGGTTAATACAATGCGGTCGAAATTACGCTGGGAATTGGGTAATTTCGGAATTCTTTTTTGTTCTGGAATTCTGAAGGAATTTCCACGAGCACGGTAGAGCGCAATTTATTCCTGCGGAGTTATTCTAGGATGGCGGTCGAAATTAATTTTCAATAAATGTTCATCTATTTGAAAACCAGTTATGATCGTTTATGGAAAAATTTGGGCCGGGTGATTTGGTGAAGAAGCTTCTCTGTCGTAGAGTTGTGAGCACTCTCGATAGCGTCGACGAACTGCAAGTAGAACGCAAATCTTAATTTTTCTGGTAATGAGCTTTACTTCGATAGCAAACTTCGTTGTTCAAGATAAAAACATCGCGGACTATCAACTTCCCTGTTGGTTACCACTGTGCTCGTCACTCGAACTTTCGAAACTAGTTGCTCCTTTTTGCCGAGGAAATTAATCAAGAAGGAGGTCATTCTCGGTTGAACAAAAAGCTTTCTACTTTAATCTTGCTTGGCTCAAATTAAATAACAATTACACGGACGAACAGTTGCAATTCTTTCTATCGGTGATGTACAGAGACTCATCGTACGTTTAATTCGCGGAGAGGAATCTCTTAATAAAAACGTAGGCAATATTCAGTTCCTTTCAACATTTTAAACATGATTTTGGATTATCGAATTTGTGCGGTATTTAAAATTGTTCTTCTTCCTTGAACGAGAAAGGAAATAATCGCCACAATAACAACTACAGCCTCGACGCACTCCGAAATCGCAGAATTACTCTAAAAGGTTCAATAAAAATTATTCTCCACCGCGGACAGTTCGTCTTCCAATTTATTCTCATCCGATTCGCCTCCGATACATATTCAAGAATCGATATTTTCCAGCGCAAAAAATCCTTTTGTGCCAGTTATTGGATTTGCTTTTTTCCTCGAAGGCTGCCTTTGTGCTCGCGAGGCTCGCGATCCGAAATAGGAATACAAAAACAAAAAAAGGACTCGTGAATGTCATGCAGGAAACACGCAGGCCAACCTCCGCACCCTTTCTTCCGTTCTTTCTTTTTCTTTCACCACCTTTTTTTATTTTAACCCGTAAAAATTAGGGCAACGACCGAGATAAGGGGTGACACCACGCAAACAACCCCCGTCAGTTTCGACCCTCGTTAACGCGACCCAGCCCAGCCATGGTATAACCAGGCGCAGAAACACTGAAATCATAGTCCCGTTAGTTCTGGAAACGGTGGCAGAATGAATGATACCGCGAGGCTACTGCCAACGTAAGTTATTATCAAACGGAGAGGCGGCAGACACTATTTGGCCAAAAGAAAAGGGAGAAAATCCAAGCCCCAGATTTTCGGGGGCTTTAAAATTGCCACACCGATTGCTAGCCTATATCTAATGGGCACGTTCGCGAGCATGAATCGATAAACAATTTTTCCCACGAGAAATGCCTGAAACCACGCTCACTGTGCTGCAAAGGCAGCAATTTGTTTCCTTCGAACTAGGTCAGATACGCTGGACACGAGGATTTCACGCTTACGTCACATGGAACAATGTATATCTGTCGTGGTTCCTTTTTTCCCATTTTTAATTGTCGAACGACGAATCTTTGTAACGTTTCCCAATTTTTAAGCCGTGGGAAAAATGTCAAATTGTACGATACGATTAAGCTGCATTAAACGAGCGCATACGTATAACTAAAAGCACTGTGATATACGTCATAAATAGCGTTAATTTCTCCTTTAAAAATGCGAGCAGTCGGTAAAACACTAATTGGGTGCGAACATTTTTCCACCTCCACAATGGACTACAGGTGTAACCGAACGTGTCGTACGCGTTTATACACGGTTCCGTGCGGCCATTTTTTTCCATTCAAATTTTACCCCGCAGCATTGTGAAGACCGCAATTTCTTGAAACTGGGTCGGATTTGTTTCAAGCGAGTTCAGCTGGACAATTTTCGGTACTATCGTTAATATAATGACGTGAACGTAACAGACCTCTCATACGTAACAGGGGAAGGAGAATGAATTGTTCGATAGAAATCCCCTAGCGTGTACGTAAAATCAAATCACAGAAGGAAAACAAACTTGCAATCAAAGAACAACATTTCCCGACGGCCGTTGACTTCGTTCCAGCAAGAACAAAGATGACCAGAAAGCAAGACCCGTGCAGAGAAACGACAAGAAAGGTACAATGGGAGTGGGATGGTATCCTTCTCGTCGACGAAATCGGTCGGTACACTCGACAAAGGATAAACCGTAGACAGACGTTCGAATGAACTGAAAATGACGACGGCCTTCTAAGGTCCATATCGGACTTTTGATTTTCGCACCAATCAGGAAAGATTATAGGAAAAGTCCCTTTGCAACCCGATGTGTCTATACGATATAAATTCGCGAGAGGAACGCGAGCAATTGTTCCCAACTGTAGTTACAACTGCAAACCATAAGTTGCGTATGCTAAATTTATTCCTACGCCCCGCTCTCGTGCCGATAAATGATTTATTGATTACTAATTCGCGATACGCGATACGCGACGGTCTATCCTGGACGGTGGGAAAACAGCTGGGCGTAGCGGTGGAATACACACTCGAGGCGTATCTGGCACCGGGGGACGATGCGTGCCTTCGATGCTATTTGTTGCGTGCCACGCCACGTGCTGTCCCAATAATTCTGTTTGTTGGAGCAGCTTGGCAAAGATTCTGGCCTCTTTGTGCGTTGCACGCGGGGGTAAGGCACAGCACGCAAGCAGGTCGCGCGCCCGCATCCTCGCGCGACGGTGCGTGTATGCGGCGGATACGTGTGACACGTGCCGGCACATATATGGCCCACGAACGATTTCAACGCGTCCAATATTTTCCGAACGATATTACGCGACTGCCATTTACAGACTGTCCCTCTATGGACGCTAACGAATTCCTTGGGTCGTCGTAATGTTTGGATGGGCTTTTGAAGTTTTATGGGGAATAAAAGGAGGACAATGCGTTATAGGTTTGACGGGTAAAGAGAAGGGAGCACTGGTCGCCGATGAGTTATAGAAGCTTTCCCCGGGAGAAAATTGATCGTGCCGATCGTGAACGGCTCTCGGACATTGACGGCCCTTCGGTCAGGGGGGGGGCTCTAACACCTATATAGCGTCTCTCCCCGATGTCCAAGCTGTTTGTCTACTACCTGGGGTGGTCTTGACCCGGGGAAATTGGGTCCCGTGAAAGTGGCGCCTATAATTTTTGTTGTTTATACTGCCTTTTATCGGGCTGTCCGGTGCCGTTGTTGTTAACGTGAATATTAATTTGAACACGTGGACGGCCTGTATTGAACGTATCTCCTTATCCATGGAGCGCAATGTATTCTATAAAAACATTGTGACGATAAAATATGAATTCCTGTATTCACGTGTTCATCCACCATTTGATCAGGTCGAAACCAAAACCCGGGGGTTGGAAAGAGTAGCCGAGACAGAGCTCGAGGCGAAAGAAACGACACGACAATACACTATGTCGTCGCTGGAGCAACAATAGTGTACGTACACGCCATCCCTCGTTTCCCATAGTTATCCTCGAAATTATCTTCGCGACACGTTTTCCTGACGGTGGAAGCTTTCAGGAGAGCAACGTTTCACCCCATGTGACACGCATCCTTTGATACCGAGCTGCCACGTGAACTGTGCTTAAAACAAGCGACTTCATTCATTTATATAAGACACATATGCGTGTATCATAATATACACGGTGAAACATGTTTCGCATTTATACAGCCTCGAGTTCTCCACTGTCCCTTCTATCTTCGTGGAAAAGAGGACGAACTACGAAAGTTCCAGAATAATTTAATCGAAATTACATAATTGAAGGGGGTGTCAAAATTTATTCCAAAAAGCTTTAAGGAACCTAAAGTTTCAATGTGCTCGTGGCCGTGTAATATCTCCGTTTGTTTAACTGCAAATGCAACGAGCTTGTATCTCCTTTTACGTAAACATGAACGAGTCGATTAGCTTACACGTTTTTGATCAAAGAAATTTCTTCTTTGAACCTTCCAAACAAGTCGATCAGCAAGCTATACACGAAATTAATGTCACTGCAGTTGCCGCGGAGGGAAGCTTTGGTTGCTGGCCTCTCCCTCCAGGGTTGAAAGCGTTGCAAACATTGCTACACCCCACCAAGCCCCACTCATCGATGAAACCTCGGGGCTCGAAGCACCTCGTAAACTCGTCACATTTCGTCGCGACGCTCCGCTGTATTATCCGTCATTTCTCTTTTTTAATTAAACTTAAGGACTCGTTATTCCTTATTCGACCTCTCCAGGGATCGTCTGCACGCCGCTGTGCACGTGCACTAATTCTCATTCGCGTTCGAAGAAATGATATTTTAGGAGCAACTAATATCGTTCGATTCAGCGATTTCAGTGATTCGATCATGGCAGTCACACTTCGGCTACTTGAAAAGTTTTCACTAATTTTGTCGATGACAAGACTGTCAGCACGTTGAAACACTTTAATAGGAGTCATCTTTATAAATATTGATGATATGTAGGAGAAAACAGTTTATCTCCGATGTTACAAAATTGTTCCTGGAATTTCGTACACGATGTGACGTGATTTATGCACACCTAACACAATACATATTGACAATGGTCAATTGATTGCGAATGAACAGAACAGCCACTGATGCAATTCAATGCCAACATCAGTTTGGCTGTAGAACTGGATTACGTAGATCTTGTTGCGTTGGAAACCGATATCTGAGGCTCTAGAGTCACGGAGCTTATCATTCAAATGTATGATTGGCCAAATGACAATGGTCTATCCGAACTTGAAAACACCTGTACCGATCTGCCTTGGCAAAAAACAATGAACTTAATTACCCCGCTTGACGAATTTTTAAACTGTCTGGTTTGCGTTGTAAAAGTTCTGAATCGCCAGAGAAATTGTATTAAACAATAT
Source organism: Nomada fucata (assembly GCA_948146005.1). NCBI lineage: Eukaryota > Metazoa > Arthropoda > Insecta > Hymenoptera > Apidae > Nomada > Nomada fucata. Next base: position 17,281,346 of record OX411275.1, read on the forward strand.
TTTCGAGGGGACCTGAAAAATTCGCTACTATTAATAACTACATTTTACGCACCGCCGCACGATGTACAGTTTCGTAATTAACCCTTTTGCGAGTAATTCATAATTCCTGCAGGAAATTCAAATCCCATTCATGAAATTTTGTTGCGCACTGTTTTCAGTAATCTCGGTGAGCACGGTAGACCATCCCATTTATGTGTCCACGCGGTGCCGTGTAACTAATGCAAATTTAAGTCCGTTCGTGAATCTAGCTTTTACTTCCTCAATGGCATGCGTGTCACGTATCACTTTCCACCGAGCCTTCGCCAAACACGCCCGTTGACGATATCCTCGTTGATAACAAGCGGTCTTATCTTGCATTGTCGTTCGACACGAATTTGTTGTGCCGATGCAATTACTAACTGCTCCATTTATTCTTTTCTGTTTCAGGTGAGTTTGGAATTCGCAAGGATCGCCGCCGCTGCATCTACCGCGCGTACAAGGGACTCCCATCGGTAATTGAAGTGTATAATTAATGTTTCGGGCGTAATTGGTGCAGCAGCCACCGTTATTTCACAGTTTTTAATTTCGAACTGAAGCCCGGAAGAGTTCGTTAATGGTTTATTGCTTCGTTCGTGCATGTTTGCATTTCTAATTTGTGCAACTGTGCTCAATTTTTTCGCCCGAATCAACTAATTGGACGAATTCCAATTTTTCCACTCCGAGCTTCCAATGAGATTTAAAACGGGGAGATAGAGTCCTCTCCAATTCGACGAATACCAGAAAATATGCGACCCCTTCGACGTATAGCATTTTTCCTGCCGTTTCAATAACGCCATCCTCGGAATTTCCGTACGGGGACTAGCTAAATATAAAAATATATATATACGTAGGTGTTATTTTTTTTTTTGCGGCACTCGGGAGGCAAGCATTGTAAAGGAGTACAGATAGCAGGTGCATTAGTCGAAGTCGTGTGTATGGTTCCCCAGGAGAAATCATATGGTCTTACCCTCGACGGTTCGCAGTAGCAGTACCCGCGAGGGTGAGTGGGCCTAATAAATCCTAATACTAAATCACCCCCTCGTCCAGCTCTCTCCTGTTACTCATATTTCGTACCCGGTGCGTACGGGGGACCCGGCTTTGTTTTCGAAATACTAGACGGGTTTGCGTTGCATTCAATGTCACGTGACCTAAACGTAGCGGCATTAGATAATTGCCTTACCAGGCTGAGTGTTATCGATTATTTCTTAAATCGAACTACCGGCCTTTAATTAGGCTAATATCGCCGGTTATCCACCCTCGACTTATCCTGCGCGACGTCTGTAATTTGTCCGCTTCCGCGGGCGCTTTGTGATCCAGTTGGTCCCGCGCTAAGTTTCCACCGTGCGACGTTTACTCGCGAGCGTATTTCTTGGTGCTAAGGGAATTAGCACGAATGCGAGCGGAAGTTGGTATAAACTTTTCCCCTTTTATTCTCGTCGCGCCTTCGTTAATACATTATGTTTCCCATTTTTTTTTTTGTGCCGCTGACCCGGCTGCAACCGCCGAGAATCAATTTCGCAGTAATGCGACGAAATATTTCACGACAATATCCATTTTTCGTCATGGCCGTTTCATTGGCCGGCAATTTATCGTGTATAGCAAATAAGCCTGGCTCGGACGGGGCGCGATTCGAAATAATTGATCTCACGTCCGGGCAACGTGGGTCCGGCCATTTGTCGCCGCCGCGCGATATCAATGCTCGTTTTGTCGAATTATGTTCATGCGTGTTCGGCGTTAGCGCAAAATCAGCGGCCGGCTACGTGTAACCGAAATGTAATTACAAACGACGGCTCGGTAAACACGTGCGTCTGATATTCATACATAGGTTCTGGCCCTCGTACACCCGCCGGACGTACGCTCTCCTGCTCGTGGCGTTGTTGTACCAGCGCGGAAGAACAATAATCGTGCAACGACCACGAGGATCCTACAGTACAAAGCGAGAAGAAGCCAGATTGTGGGCACTCTTTGTATCTCGCTGCGCAAGTGATCGGCGGGCTGACGTGTCTGAAAGTGTCGTTTTTGTGGCACCCCACTTACCGTTTGCATCCCTGCAGTTGGCACGGATAATTGTAATCGTAACGCGAAGATTTATGTACCTATATATTAAGCAACGACACTGATTACGCTCGCGGTATAATATTTTGTTAACGCGCGTGACAATTCGATTCACCAGTCGCTAATATTGTAGCTGCCACGGCTGTTTCACTGGCATCCTTTTATCTCAATTTTTCGCTTCAAGTTGAACGACACAGCGAGCCCATTACACGCTGGCCTATTGGCTGTTTGAACGTAGAGCAATACGTAGAAGCGTGTGACACGAATTTAAGTAGATAATACCAGTGCTTCGTCAGACATGATCTATCGATCCAATTTACGGAGAGTATTCTAAATTGTACAAGGCAACGAAATATACACGTCTCTTATGAATCGAAATATCTTGCCTAAATACAGGTGGCAAATACAAATTTATCGGCTCCGACATTATAGGAGAAATTATATACCTAACGCTACAAATTAAACCTCGAAAGTATCGGTATTGAAGAAGTTCTATTGTCCAGACATCACAGAAGCACCACGATTACGACTCTTCCTTCCGCTCCTTATGTAGCACAGAGACTTAACGAATCACGAATTGTAATTTGCTCCCGTCCAGAAATAAGCACGCTGCTTTCCCGTGCCACGATACGACACAATGTGCCGCCGCCGAGCGTGTGCACGCAGCTCGCCATTATCAAAATTATATCCCAATCACGAGCACATCATAGACTCGTAATAAATAATTTGCACGGCTGGTAGCGCGTTCCGCGTCTCTATGGCCGCGCATCGATAACGAGCCAATTAGCGTGTTGTCGCCAGGTGACGATACAACGCGGCCCATCGATCGGCGAGTCGCATAATCGCTGGTGAAAGATGGCACGCAGAGTTGGATTCATCGGGACCGCGAGTTCACCGCTGCACTTGTGCGGCACCCTGTTTCCCGTGCCAACAGGAATTAATAATCGAACGAGACTTCTCGTCCAATTATACGGCATCATTTTATCGCGCCGATCGCGGCACGGACGGCCGTCAATTAATTTCAGGGAGCACGTAGCGATTCATCGATCGTCATTTTCTTTCCGTGTTCAATTACTGTATGGCGAATGGGATAATTGCGCGAGAAAGGGACGGGGTCACGCTCGATCGGCTACCTTCATCTTTTTCTTCTGCCCCTTCTTCTATTCCCATTCGGGGAACGAATTTCCTCCGTCGGTCGAATATACATCAGAGGCTGATTCGAATTCCTCAGACCGGTTGGCGTGATTGCGAGCAATTACGCAGTTTCTTACGTGGCCCTCCCCCTCGGACCAATTATTTGCTTTTGCCAAACTTAACCACAAATTACAGAGGGACGCACGAATTGCGGCTGCCTTCGGTCTGAAATAGAACAAGCTGGTGCTGCGGTTCGGTACGACACGATGTTAGCTGGATCTATTGTTTCACATTTTTCTAAACTATCGAGCACGTAGTCTTGATAGTTTTAGTAACAGTCCGAAATATTGCCTGTAGAAAAGCTGGGATAAAGGAATCTATTTTTAATATAAAAATTTCTATTTTACTTTTGTTAACGCTTCATTACAATTTACTTTGATTTATCTGATAACGTAAACTTATTTATGGCTCGTGGTTACTAGCGACAGATATTTATGTATTATAATTTGTAGATATCGTCGACGTTAATTTGTAGCGATCGTATCAATTTATAAAAAACAATCGTGTGGCGTCTGAACTGAGACGAACGACAAGCAGAATTTAACCTGAATATTTCGAATATGACCGGACACCGCAAACAATGCCGTTTGTTCAATGATCGTTGGTTCAACGAAGATCTATTAGCGCAAAATTCTGGGCAAGGCAGATATAGCGTGAACGCGACGAAATTATTATTGGTTTCCGTTCTGGCTTGACATCGTGGTAATGAATTTCACGCTATTCCAGGAAAACTGCAAATTCATTCCAAGGTAAATAACATTAATGATGCACACGCCTATTTCGTAATAGCAAGTCGATGACCGGAGCATTTTAAAATGAAGCTTTCGTAGCCACAAACTGTAACATATTGAAGACCCTTCGAACCTTTTCCACGTTCCTCCCATCGGCCACGCGTGAGCGTCTAAAAATCTCCGCCCAATTGAAAAAGGATCCCCGCCGGCATGAACATACCCGCAGATGTTCGACCGAGTGGTAATTCACGTCAGGACACTTCGCGTGAACTGGTGTTATTAATTTATATCCCCCCCCCCTCTCCTTGCGCAATCCCTGCGAATTGCACAACGTCGGATAAACAAAAAACAAAAAAGGAAAAATATAGAAACCCGCCGTTTGTCCGATTCTCGAACGACTACTCGTAATTCCCGCACTTCGCCGCGACACTTTACGCCGGGGATTAAAAAAGAAAAGAAAAAAACGGCACGGTACAAAATTGAAGCGAGAAAAAATGAGATAAAACGAAACGGACCGCGGCAAAAAAGAGGAAGAGGGGACAGAGTGGACGGGGAAAAAAAAAGAAGGAAACTCGTAGGAAAAATTCACGCGTACACGATTTTGCGTTTCGCGCGTATCGGTGGGCAGCGTGCGGCTGGTTGCGGCATTCGAGGTGGCGGAACCGGTACCGTCGGTGGCCTGCTATTTGCATACGTGGCACGCGGGGGGCGGTGGACGAGACGGCGGAGGCGGAGGAAGGCAGGCTTTAATGCCCATGCATCATGCATATTCAAACCCCCGGCACGGTACAGCTGTACACGGAAGCTAAATCCCAACGCGCGTCTCCGCCACTGGTCCCTCCAACCCCCTAGGTAACCCCCTTGTTCACTGTCTTCGTTGCTCTTCGTAGAGGAGCCAGTTGGTCGTGCGCGTTCTTGCGGCTGTATATGCATAACTGTGTTGGCATGCCTGCTCTATCTCTTATTGAAAATCAAAATTCAAGTGAATTAGTTGGGCGGAGACCTTTGGGAGGGAACGGTCCTCGACGCTGTCCTTGTCCTCTCACGTACTCGTGCTGGCGAAGCTTGGCGTCGAACATCGCGATTTCCTTCGCGTAGATGTTAGAGAACGAGAGACAGAGGAAGAGAGAAAGGGGGTGATAGAGGGAGTGAGAGGGAGAGAGAGATGGGGGGCGGAGAGAGGTTCATTGGTTTAGAGTTGGTGTGGAAGTTTGTGGTCGTACACATACGCGGAGAAGTATAATTGCTCAATCGTAACCTGGCCAGTGCTGTAAGTGGATCTACGGTACCCTCACCTGCGGCTGGGATAATTAAACTTCGCAGACGTGGTGGCGCTTTAAATGCGCCGCCTGCGATGCGCCTGGTCGAAATGTCTGAGGAAGTCGTGAATCCCGATTGTGATTCGAGCCGGCTCACGAGGGGGTAAGCTGAAAGAAATTGTTCTAGGGCCGTGGGGGTGGTTCGAGTGGTTCACGGACGTCGGATATTCGATCTTCGAGGGCCCTGTGGGTCTTTTAGTCGGTCCTTTGTGTCGCTCTTTTTGAAGTCGAGGGTGGAAGTTCTAGTGATAGCATTAGTGCGACTCGGAGAACGAGTGAATGTAATGAAATATTGTAGTACACCTGCTGCGCATGCCGAAGTCAAATTTCGGATTGCTCGTTTGCTGTAGTCTTAGTGCCTGCCTCTTTTGCACTGAGCTAAGAGATCAATTCTATTAAGTCTTCTTGCTATTATTATATGTGTACCTGGTACATCTCTGCTCAGAGTGGAATAAGGGCATGCAATGATAATAATTGTTATACGTTGGTGGGCAAAATCACGAGAACGGCGCGGTGATATATTTTTCAATAATTCTTTGGTAATTATGCACGTATTGGTGCACTGGTGCATTACACGTGGAACGAGTTTATTGATCTTTGCATATCCGATTTTTAATAAAGCAGTTGCATCACGATATTCATTTTGTTACAGTGGTAAACGGACATAAATTCGCCCCGTGTACGCATATCATTATTGTTTCTGTAATATTACACGGATGAAAATCGTTTTATATTAAAATGAACCGTTTGATAATCGTTGCATACGTTTACGTTGCAAATGGCGGGGGATTTGTTCAATCTGTTATGATATTGCTATGACCGGATTAATATTACGTATCGAAGGTAATTTCATTTTAATTTGGTTTCTCGTTTAACCGTATGAAAGTTATTTACTCCAAAGCGAAAGCTTGCCGTTTCAGTCTAAGTAGAAAAGTATGTATGTAGTCAGGCAAGTGTTTCCCATCATTTCTAAACCTATTATATATACCCTACGGATTTTTCAATTATATCGGCCATCATAGTGCTCCTGATTTGACATAATCCAACGTGTCGGAAAGCTTTTCATGTTGCATCATTTTTCACGCTCACGTCACCAGCGGAATATACATGAAGCGCACCGTTTATTCGCACGATTTTTATACAAAGTCACGAACAATTCATAATTGTCAATTGGTATACTACTTCATATTGTTCCCTATATGTTACCACAGATTAGGGCACATTTTGTTGCACCACGAAAGCTTTTCCGATTGAAAACGTTTCTGGAACAGTGTTGCGTATTTAAATCGATGTGCGTAGCGCGATAATGCGCGCCTTATACGGCGTGGTCGCGATCTGTTGTTTTCCTTCCATGATGCAACGCCGTGAGGAGACGGCACTCAGTCGAAAGCCAGAAAACGAACGAAACGGACGCTTGTAAAGATTAGCATCGACAATAAATGCAAGAAAAGAAAGAAATTTTACAAAAGAACAGAGTGTGATCGGCAGAGTTCATGCGTATTGTCCTTGAACCTACATTACCCCACATCCTACAAACAGTGTTGACTAGTTCTGTCGTAAATTGCACTGCTTGTCGAAAAACTTCCCCACTTATCTATTTCTCCACTTCGTCCGTAAATATTAAATGTTCCTCGCAAACTGAAATATTCTATTAATGAGGAGTATTAACGTATCCAAGAATCAATCTGCGAAAGAAGCCCGAAGAAGACCGCACTGTTCCCCGACCACCTGTCACTTAACCCAACCCCGTGAATCGTGGCTCAAAAATACGCAATGCTTATCCCAGTTTCCCGATCGGCAGCAATCTCTTCTTGCCAGTCACGGCTTATTTCGCTCGACCGACGGCCACGTCGAGTCATCGATGAACGCCGCTCACCGGGAATCGCGTTACGCAACGATGAATAGAACCAACCTCCGTTCACCGAGGGTAGACGCGGTTTCGTGCGAAATTGGAAACGAAGCGGCAATAAGAAGTTCCCAATTTCCCGCTCGTTTCTCTTACTTTTACTCGGCGGACCCCATCTCCATTTCTCTTTCATCCCCCCCCCAACCCTTAAAGTAACCTGCAGGACGAGGTTAGTTGCAGGAACATCGCGGCGACGCCTCGGGGGCAAACGGCGTTGAATAGAGGCAGGAAGAAGGCAGACAAGGGTGCAAAACCGGGCTCGACCCGGGAGAGTAGACAGTTCGGCCAACTTTCAGATTTACACCCTTGCAGTTCGTTCACGGGCCGCTTGCTACGGCAGACAGAGGGAGACAGAGGGGTGCCTCCCGGGTCGGTTGGGACGCACTCGGGGACCCCGGCTTCTTATGCCGCACAATGCTCGATTTTCTTGCCCGAACGTATACGTAGTACGTACCAATGTCTAGCCGACGATTCGTCCGTAGAGAAGTCCCCGTTCGACCGCGCGACCAGGTCGAAAGTTCGATCTCTGGGATGCGACGGTGTGAATGTCGGGACGGGCTTTTGTGAAAACCAAGCCCGGCCCTCGTTCCCCGCGATTTAGTGCGTCGTTTACCCCACGAACGAAGGCGTAACCGGGGTCGTCGGTTCTCGTACCTGGCAGCTTGGTAGATACGCGAGAACTGTTCCGGAATGCGAGTTCTTCCGCTGCTCGCTTTGAATTCGAACGAATGGCCCTGCTGCAGGGAGCCGGCACGGTTTATCGCCGATGGCCTCTCGGGTTTTCTTCCCTGCGCTTCCCGTTAATCGAAGTTACGGGGACTATTGAGAGTTCGCTTCCTCTGTTCGCGCTGTGTTAAAGTCGCTGTTTCGTTTTCCGAGTTGCGAGTTACATGGCGGCGGCATCGCGAAGAAGAGTTTGTAACGTTGAAGGATCACGGATGCTACGAGTATGCAAAATGTGGCATTCAGCTTTGCCATGTTAACGATGTAATAGATACAGAATCGAAAGGGATAATGCGAAGAACGAACGACAACAATGAAATTCGTTAAAGGAAAAATAATTGTTCTCCTACTAACGTTCTACGTGTAACAGTTTTCTATACTCATCCCGTACTGCAAACGTTCTGCGCGAGAGAATATTACGCTCCGAAAATTCGTCGACACTGTTCAACGTTCGCCACGCTAACATGGCCAAAGAACCACCCGCTCAACAGCCACACAGGATTCGTAATACAAAGTACGGTCACTTGCGCGAAAAGAGGTTGCCCGGGCTCTTTTATTAACTCCGCTTCAATGTTCCGCGAAGAGAAGGTTCGTTTCGCGCGCCGCATCGAAAAAGCACGTGAAAGACAGCGGAAAACACGGGCACCCGTGTCTAACAATTTCCCGATAATCCGTGAACCGCCACAAAGACGAAAACCGCCCCTGCGAAATATAAAAAATCCGTCAGCGTGTCGCGTGTACCCTCCCCGCGGTGGTTCCCACCCGCGCATGTGTGGGTGTTCGAGCGGATTAACCGTGCTCCTCGCACACGCCCCGACCTCCCGTTGGCCTCTTCATCTTTAATAAACGACGAAAGTCTAATGTACTTATCGCCCCCGCTAAATAAGCGGCCCTCCCCGAGCACTCCTCGGCGTCAAAGAAATGTAAGCAGCTTATTTATTTCGTCGTTTGATAAATACCGGCAATTAAGCTTAAAGAGCGGGACCGGGACGTGAAAAGCCTCGCCAGGGGTCGGCGGAAGGGAAACGGGCGACGCGGAGATGAAAGAACAGTGCGGGCGTGTGCGACGAAGAGGGAAGACGACAGGGGAAAGGGGAGGAACACCGATGCCCGCGCAGACGTTCAGAGGATTCACGGATGCTCGAGCGCGGAAGAGGGCGAGAGATAGAAACGTCAGAGGACGAGCAGAAGATAGTCGCGTGAAAGCGGAGGACACGTGAAGAGCGGGAGCAAACGGGCCTTTCTCTTCTTATCTGCGAGCTCCAATATACTGAGCCCGACCCCACTGTTCCGTTTGCGTGAGACCGTCGACGATTCGACGTCGTCTTAATGCAATAAATGATCTCATTCCAGTGATAACTGTCTTGATATATCGCGGGCAAGGAGGGGGTGATCTTCCGACCTGCGCCCCGCGACGGAAGTAGAAGGGGCGACGGTCAGGGAAGAGAATTCGAACTTCCTTCCCATCGGCTACGGGACTGCCGAAGATCATCCCCAGCAGATAGATAAGCTGTCCCCAAGCAGTTCGTTCGTTTATCTGCTCGCTCGTGTATGCATGAATTCTTATCTTGCGACCTTCGTTTAGATAGTGCCGGCTACTTATGCATGTTTCTCGAACAACTGAGCGGCTGAGAATCGCGGGTCCGAGGTTGAATCGTTTTCGGATTCAGGGGTCTGGTAAACACGATGCGCCCATTCGGTTTAGTTGAATTCGGAAAGTTGTTCCGGTAAATAGTCGATGGCGTTTGCTAAGTCTCAAGTTTGCGCGCGTGTTGAATCTTTAGATCGAAGCGCGAAGGCGTCGCTTGCTAACTGATTGGTTAGCAGCGAATTGATTTTCGTCGTCTGTTTCGACGGAAACGTGGAAGCACGAGTCGTGCAACGTGACCCTTCGCACGGTCGCTTCGCGTCGTTGCTGAGAGTAACGATATGCTGCCGGAACAGTTTCGCAATTGCCAAAGCGTTACGAGTTGCATTAAGTTAACTATCGATGTTCGTAGCAGTGGCATTACGATTCTGCAAAATTCTAAAACTTCCGACCTCCTTCGTTCGGCAACACACTGTCTGTTTCGCCGGAAGCAACGCAGCTACGTATCTGTCGATCAAAAATCATCCCTTTCGATGCTTGAAACCAACTCGAATCTGAACCTGTCTCGCACAGCCAGAGTCCAAAATTAGCATAGAGATCCGAATTCTGGACTGTCCGATAATAGTCAAACTTTCGGATCTATTCGCAACGCGTGACGCCCGCGTCTGTATTTCCTTTTTACGCGAACGCGTTGCATACATATTTGTTCGTTGACGCGCGATTTATGCCCCAGTTGGCTCGGCCTGTGCTTCACCAGGTAGATGGGCGTGCACGAGCACGAAATATTCGCGAGTCAGGTGTCTACTATTGGATTTTGTGCGGGGAATGCCGTATACGGCAACAGTCGCCATCCGCTGGAGGACTTGAAGCGAGTCGAGTATATCCCTTACCCTTTCGAAGGTTTGCAACATTCGTTCCCCCTTTTGGAATTAATGAATTCATAGGCTACATTTAACCGCGCCGATTGCACGGTCTCGTCTTCGCTTTCATCTGAGCTTGACTGGCTGCCTTTAATCGTACTTCACCAAGCATAGACAAAGCTTCATTTAGCTCGCTCTGTCGGCGAGCTTTTAAATTCTACGTTCCTCGTTACTCGATATTAAGAAGATTTCTTGGGATTCGGATACACTATTTATCTGATCAAACTCGGTGTTTTCTCCCTTCTGCTTTCTGTCCTCGGTGTTTTATCAGTTGACAGAATGCTAGTTTATGTAATTCACTCTGCGTCAAAGTGTAATCAACGAGCTACCACGAAAATGAGCAACAACTTTCCTCGCCCAAGGTTAGCGTAGCATCGCATACATTAGGAGAACCTGGTGCGCCCATGTACGCGCATCAATTTCGCGAGGCACTTCGACTCGTTTCAATTCGATACACCGCGGCGTCCAACAAAACGCAGCCAGACGTTCCCTACGCCGCGCCAGCGATTTCGTTCGTTTCGTTCAGCTTCGAGCAACGCGTACATCGCCGTCGACCCCGGGCAAGAGGTATCGCAGTGGAAAAGCGGTAGATTTTCGGGCGTATTTCACCGACGAAGACGGGTGGCGGAGTTTCTTTCCCCCTCCGGCGACGCCGACCTTTACTCCTCATTGGAGTTTTCGCCGGTGTTTCCGGGGTGGAAACAAGCGCTTCGCTGCGGCGAACTTCGTGTCGGAACCAACGAAGCGGTCGAGCCGAGCCGTACCGGTTGTATATCAGAAGGAAAACGTAGCTGGGTACATCGGCCAGGCACGAGGTTTAACGGCTCCCTCTAGAGCTGCCAGTTACCACGGTCCGATGCCTACCCTCTCGACCTGTCCGTCCTGGAATAAAGATGGCCGAGGGTTGCATCCACGCCGGGTTATCCTCCAGGGATTGCACGAGGGGGTACGGTGTGTATGCATAGCAGACGGTCTGCGTGTAGGTGCGTCGAGACGGGAGGATGGTGCGCGGCTTCTTTTTACCCGTCGCAGCCACGATAGACTTGACGAGATGTAAATTCTTGCGCACCGCGGAAGACAACAGCTCGCTGAAGATAAAATTGCATTGGCGGTGGGAAAAGTACGGAGGTACGGAGGGGTGCGGTGGTTGGTGCGACGGGTCCCGAGGAGCGATGCGATCGGTTCGACGATTATTTAAATTTACGAATTCACGTTGCGCGTAGTGCGTTTTTGGGTATCTGGCGATCCGGCGATCTGTTCCCTATGTGGAAGTGAAAATAGGAATAGTAGTGAAAACGTGAACTGTGTCACGCGCGCGATTGTTACGCGGATAACCGTGGCTCGAGAGATGTAAGAGTAGATGCTTGTGAATGATTAGGTGGGTTCTTTGCGACGCGATTATTAGGGCGGTGTGTATCGTTATGTATGTGTAAGAGCGTTCAATATCGCGAGGATCGCCAGTCACGCCGTTAATTCTATTACCATACTCGGGACATAATTATTATTGTTCCGTAAGGTTGCATGCGCGATAGTTACCGTGATTAATGTCAGATTTACCGCTGAATTATCGCCTCCTGTCGGGTCTAATCAATCAACTGCCTTTACGATACGCTTCGCCAAACGACACCTGGAATAAGGAATCTTTTATGAAGACTTAACTGAAGTGTTAACAATTCTTGAATAATCGTCTTCAGAAATCGACATTCAGTATTCACGAGCTCCTCTCCCCACCGTCATTCCCCAATCGTAATTGCGATCTCGTTGCACGCGTTAATCGTGCAAGGGAATCCTTGATTATGATATAATGCAATTAATCAAACGTGATTTTGTTCAAATCGCGGAACGCTCGAGACGTGTATGCAGCATAAAACGTTCGAGGATCTCCTCGGTGTAAAATGAGATTAATAGGGCAGATCTCAAGGGTGGCTAGCTTATTGCGAACACGGGCAATCGGAATCGAATTTGGCCGGATGATCGATGATCTTTCGAAAGGTCGTGACCAATGGGAATTTTGGAGGCTGCTTAAATAACCGGCAGCCTCGCGATATATCGGTTAACCATATTAAAACCCGGAGTGGTGGGGGCTTGCATATTCAGGGCACCGCTTACGTTTTATCTGATTGTCGTTGGCAGACGCCGCCAGGGAATCTTGACGCGCGATGTAAACCTGCCAGAGGTTGATGGATTGCGGTGCCGGCATAAAGCATGTTACACCAAAGAGACCGAGCCACCCGCCAGCACTTACACTTCGCCCCGATGTCGGTCTAATTTGAATTTAATAAGGGGTTAAGTTTCTGTTTATTCGCCCGAGCTTGTACGCCCTGCATCGCGTTACTTTCTAACGCCGTCGAGGATGTTTCTTAGCTACCGGAGGGAACACGATCCGGCTGAAATTATATTTTGCTCCGGCAGGAAAGACGTTGATGCACCGAGTATCGTTTAATATGCACCGGGTATTAAACTTAGAGGGTAAATTAGAGCGGAAAAATGCAGATCTATGCTGAATATTTATGATACCTCCTCTCGCGTCATAATAATAACGCGTCTCCGTTTTATATCACAAACTTGCGAAAGTAAAGAAACTTCTGTGCACCGTGACCGTCGACCGTCGAAACGCCTTCGTTGCTCTAACCATCTCGTTCGCGAGCCGACCCATTAGAACCAACCCGAGCATCGGCGGGCCAACGATCGAACGTTCCAACCGTCCATTACGCTTATGAAACCTCCTAAAATCGTTCCTACGTTTCGCGGAATCCGGGCAAGCAGCGAACGGGAACCGGGGAGCGGCGGTCGCAAATGCACGCGCAAACGAACGTACAAAGAGATCGCGGTACGGCCCCGCACGGCGAAATATTAGGCAGGTCTTCGGTCGGGCCGCATTGTGTTTTGTACTCGGGGAAATAGCGACGTCCCCCGTTCGCCCCCGAATCCGCTTGATATATACGACGGGGAGGGTTGCAGCTGCATCCGCAGTCTCTCGCGGGCGACGGCCTCGAGGCGGCTAAAAAGCGAGCGAATAGAGGAGGCACCAGGGTCCGAGCAAGGGACGGACGAGCGGTCTGCCTCGTTCGGCGATACAGGGGCATCCGTCGATGCAGCGGCCACCCTCCCCGCCGCCGACTAAATCCCACGCCGTTTCCGTGAATTATTTCCGGCATTACGAAAAGTGGGACGGAATACTTTAACCGTCGCGACGCGCCAAGGGCTTCGGCTTCTACTTAATTAATCGTTCCCCGGAATTTATCGCCGTCCCTAAACGCAGCCGCCCGCCGCGATCTCGCGCACCTTTTCCCGTTCTGCAAGACGCAATTTATTTTCCCGGCCGCCTTTGCATGGCGGATTCGTTCGGATTCGTTCGTCTCGATCGTTCGCCGGTCGGCCGCAATACCGGGGATACCGGCGTGAATTATGCGAAACGGTGCCGAATGTTGGCCGAATTTTTGTCGACGGCTCGTGGGCGGTTTGCGATGTGTACCGGCGGGTTATTAGAAAAGTTGCGCGATGGACTGGTGGTATGTACGAGTAGGCAGGGGAGGAATGTATTTATTGCTGTTCGGGGATGCAATTTTGGGGTATCGTTTCACGGAGCTCGCGGTAGGGACGGGCGAACGAATGGGAAAGGAGGACGCGGGAGGCTATAAGAACGTATTTTGGGAATTGCTGTTTGGTATTATTTTCCAAACACGCGCCTCCCTTTGTGGAATAGTTTTTGATTCGTGAAGGGGAACGTTGGGAAAGTCAATATATTATATTGTCAATAATGCTGAGGAGCTTGATATATTAGCAATATAATATATTGACCATCCGAGGCCTATTTAACAGAAAGTTCTTTTCAAATCAAGAACGAGTGTCTCAACTATGCCACTGCAAATTTGTACACAAAATCGTAATACAAACAATACAGTAACTCGGTATGGTAAAACGTAGAAAGAGAAGAAGACGATACGACAGTTGCGCACATTATTATCCAAAGCATAAGTATCGTCGTGTGCATTCGGGTCCTACGTTTCAGTTTAACAGCACTTGGACAGAGTTCGTTTCTGGAAAGAGCGAACGAAAAGACCGCAAGCGTTTTCTTTTACGAAGAAAGGAAAGGATAAATACGATCATGTTCCAGTTGTAATGTCGTTCAGGGGGAAAAGGTCGTCCCTAGGAGCGACGTAAAGCGTGGTGAATTTCGCGAACAACGCGGCGAACAGCGCACACGGTTGAAGCGGGGCGGACGATTTTCTGCTTACATCGCTTTAAATAGAGCGCGCGAGAAACATCCGTGCCGACGAAGCGGTCGAATCCAATGTAGACAGAAAGCAAAATTCTCGTACATTGTTGTCAGAATCACGATATTATCCCTCGCGTTACTCTTTACCACGGCCCGTCGTGTTTTCAGCTTCGTTTTACGAGCGGATATCCACGCGAATACCAACACCGACGACATCGAGCCGGATGAAACTCCTCTCGGAGATTCGAGATATTTTTAAAGGAACGGTCAATATATCTGTCTCTGGGCGTCTTTTGTCGGAACCTAACGATACATCCCTATCACACGACCAATAAAGAAAATGGGAAAATTTAAAAGAAAGAAAACAAGACGAAAGATACCCTCGGCTGTTTCTCGTTCTTATTCCTGAATGCGCGATCTCGTCCCCGCGATAAGAAATAAAAGTCTCGCGTATTGCAAAACCAGCTATCACACTCGCCCCGTATACCATTATATTTATTCAACAGATATTTACACTTATACCTACATTTACAACCGGCCCCGAAACAGACGGCGTCGCGATAAGAACGACGAAAAAAAAAAAGAACGAAGGGAAAAAGGGCTGATTTACGTTTCCGCTTCGTTCTGTGTTCCTCGATCTGCCGACGTGGAACGCGTGCACGTATACGCTCGCTATTCATCATACTCTTCGGACGGTCGCCGTGAGACCCGGCAATTTATGCTTGTTTTGATATTCTCGCCCGCATTTCCTCTATATTTTTTTCCCCTCTTTCGTTCGCTCGCATCGCGAATATATTAGACAGGGGCAGGGGGGTGGCGACAAGCGCGGGCGAGCTAGCGCTACAGATAACATCGCGGAACCAACGAACGAGTACGAACGGCTGCTACCCTAATAAATTTGCGCCTCTGATCCCCATAAAAATGCATTGGATTCGTGGAGTTCCTACGCGAGGACGCTGAGCCGTTCGCGGGTTGTCTTGTCACAGATGATGCAGCGGGAACGGATAAGGAACAAAAAAAAATATGGAAGAGCGTTCGCTAGGGAACGAAATGTTCTTTTCGCACGGGTCGCGAAGGGATTGCGCGATTTACACGTGATATCGTCGGCGAATTCGGCGGTAAATAGTTTTTGCCCTCGCCTGTATTCTGCTCAGGTATGTTTGTGGCAGAGGTACACGGGCCAGTTATGCGTTCGTGAAAAGATTGAACACAAAATGAATTAATAATATATCGCAAACAATTTGCGAGGATACATTGGATTTGCAAACACGAGGGTAATCACGGATAAATAATAATTTTCAATTGGGACGTGGACGAAATATTTACATACCTGTGCAGTCCAATAATTGCAGCTACACTGCGTACGGCGATAACAGTGTCTCTCAGCAATCGAGATTACCAGTTCGAACGGAGTCCGTTCAAGCCTCGTCGGAACTGTTGCTCGCCGAATGCAACGAATTGTGTCGCGGATACGCGGAACGGCAGTCAAACAGGTAGCATGGGACGAAGGAAACTGCGGACGATGTTTGGCATAAACTCGCTTCGAGTCCCGTCTATCCCGCAGCATGGAATATTCAATGTCGTAAGTCTTTAGAGAAGGCCAGAGCAACCGGTGGATTTTTATTTCAATTCGCGGTGCAATATATTATTTGCAAAGCTCCGGCCGGCAGGCAGACGCGCGTGTTTGCTCGCGTTCGTACGAACGCGCAGCCACCCTCGTCTACCACAAATCCTATCCGCAGAAGCGCGGAACCTTTCGCCGGGGCCAAACGTTTTCTATACGTCTGTAACGACGCGAATAACCTTTATGCGCCCACCCCTCGTCGATACTCATTCGCCTCTTTTTTCCCTTCCGTCGAGGCGCACAGTGGGGAAAAACGGCAATTTAGGCGTGCAAAAGTCTTTCTCTATGAAATACTTTTGAACTCCACTGCCCTTCGTTCTAATTTTTACATAGACGTTAAGAATGGGATGTCTACTATATGCTCTATAAAATTTGGCTGCAGCCAACTGCAGCTGCAAAAGTTATTGCATTTTTAATGGAATAGTTCCATGTCGAGCGTATACGACCTACGGTAGACTCCCGATCAACGTGCCCCGTTTTTTTTTCTTGACAATTAACTAGAAGAAAACGATTGACATATTCCATCCTTGTTAACTTTTTGTCGCATTTGTCATT
This sequence comes from Nomada fucata, assembly GCA_948146005.1. Taxonomy (NCBI): domain Eukaryota; kingdom Metazoa; phylum Arthropoda; class Insecta; order Hymenoptera; family Apidae; genus Nomada; species Nomada fucata. The sequence continues at coordinate 17,298,198 of OX411275.1, forward strand.
GTTTCAATAGTTTATGGATATTAAATTATTTAAATATTTTTTTGGATATTAAATTTTTGTGTACTGGATTCCGTACGTCTTTATGCCTAGGAGGTATATATTGTGCGTTATTGATATTTTTATATGTTAATTTAATATCAGTGACCCTGTCATAAACCTCCAGAGGTTTGGCTCTGGTTTAATCCTTGTAATCATGCACCACGCTCTACAAATGAAGTTATTTTTCGCGCATTCTTTGATGAAATGAAGTGAAAGCTCTTCTCGAAATAGAGGATTAATAACTTTTTTTATAAATTTTTTGTAATTAAATTTTTTTTTGTTATTATTTAATATTAATTTTTTTATATATATTGTTATTGTCTTTATTGTAAATTTTATATCTGTAAATTATACATGTTCATAAATGAAAAAGTGGAACCCGATCATCTACAATCTACCGTAGGCCGCATCAGTGCGAACGTTCTCGGCTTTGAACTATTCTATAAAAAATGCAATAACTTTTGCAGCTGCAGCTGGCTGCAGCCAAATTTTATAGAGCATATAGTATACATCCCATTCTTAACGTGTATCTAAAAATTAGCGCGAAGGTCGGCGGAGTTCAAAAGTATTTCATAAAAGAACGCGTTGAAAATTAGTTTGTTGAAACTTTCTTGAAAAAAATATTAAGAAATTTTTATAAAATTTTTCTTTTCATTTTTACACATTCCTAATCTTTCTTGATACAGTTCCTGCAAACAGAAATACCATTAAGGTCCTGAGCATTAAAATACAGGTGAAAATAGTACTCTTCATTTTTAAGCTGTCTTCAATTGTTGACGTTTGTATCCCCTGCCACGCTTAACAACAATGGATTTAAGAAATAAAAATGTCATTTTTAGGTGCTATGGACATCTAGCTTGACATTGCATATAAAATTATAGGTCTACTCCGTGTTTTGTTTTTGGACTTTTGCACGCCTAAATTGCCGTTTTTCCCCACTGTGAGGCGGTGCGATCCCTTGCAAATTCGTTCGTTCCACCGATGTATCGCTTTACGGTCTGGAATTTATTTTCCACGCACGAATGCAACGATTGGCCGCGCGCATCTAATGATACAGCGTAGAGTGTAACGCAATTGTGGTATTCCTTCTTTATTTCCATCCTTCGAACTATAAAGAATATGGGGCGCGCGGGGACCTAATACATTTTGGTTTTATGGTCGTGAGACTTCGGTGCAACGCGTTTCGGATAATTTCGATGTCAGTTTCGATGAATAATAGGTTATCATTATTGTAAGGATGTATCGTTCGTTCGTTGCCCCGCCGCCGTGAATTGTCGCGGTATAGTTGTACTTCGCGTTTCTTTCACGGTTGAGAATACGCGAGGAAAATTTGTCAACTTTAAGATTCAGCATCGATCGTCTTTCGAAACAGCGATATTCTGGCATCAGAAAATTGAATACATCTGTAACCACTTGTTTGGAAACAATTTCGCGTTGTTACATTGTTCCTCCTTTGAAAGTATCCTTAAAGTTCCCCAGGCCGGTTACAACTATATGCATTTCATTCCGGGTCAGTCTGTGTACTCGAACAGATATACGTATATAGTAAAGCACGGTATGGCATCGTAATTTCGTGCTTTTGACCGCGTTTGACCGCGTTTGACTCGCATCAGACAGTTGCGATTCTCGCCGAATGGGTTTTCCACTGAAGTCTGGAATCGACAGCTTCCAGTGGCTAGGCTGATATCCGGGGTAATCGATTCGACCACAGTCGAGAGAGAGAGAGAGAGAGAGAGAGAGAGAGAGAGAGAGAGAGAGAGGGGGGGAGAGAGAGAGAGAAAGCAGAGGGAGAGCGAGAGAGATCTGGCTCGAGGGAGTTCGAATCGGACCATTCACCGCGACGTTAGACAGCTTTCCTAAGAGAGGCTGTCCTAATTCGAACTACTCGGTCATGTTTAATTCAGCTGTAATACGAATTTCACGTAGATAGTTTCATTGTCGAAGATCCCGGCAAACGTTCTTCGATTTAAAGAGGCTACGAGATCGGAACGGTATGAACGGTAACTCGGCGCCGAACTTATCGTTCATGTTTAATTCAACGACGATCTTGTACGAAGACGGACGTGCCCGCGAGATCGAAGGCGAAACGGAATTTGGCAGCGGCGTTCGCGATAAAGGATAGTAAAAAGCAGTCGCAGCAACTCGACGGAACAGGTTTGCTCAAAGTATCCGCGGAGATTTACTTTTATACGCCGACGAATGCGCCGGCGATGCATGTAATATACGCCTTTACATAAAATGTCGCGGAGTTTTTACCCCGCAAGTGAAATTGTCGCTCGTAAATTTCGGCATTCCGGAGATATCGACGACGCCCACCTGGACAATCCAGTGCTTTATTCCGGAATAAATCAGCGCTATCGTCGCTTAACAAAGCAGCTGTGCGCCGCGTCGCCGCGTTTTTCAATTCGCCAAACAACATTCGACCGACAGTGGCGTATGACATTGCGTACACGGCCCCGATAAATTTCCGCCGAAGCGTGCAACAATTTTCTCCGACTGTTTCGTAGAGAGGCGATCAGGGTCGTCGAGGAGAAAAACTTGAACGTTTTACGACCGATACGAGAACCCCCGGCCCGTGAACCCCCAGTCGATTATGGTCGTTCGAACGAGCAACGAAGCTCGATCTAGCATCTTCGGTGCTTGCCACGAGCGGCGCGTGTTCTAGACAGCCCCCGTCCAACGTCCCGTGGGACAATCTTGTTGGCGGGCCTCTGTCATTACCTGGACACATTGTACGTCCGCATAGTAACCCTAACGCGATATTGCATCTGATGCGAAATCTGCCAGGCTGATCGTGGCCCAGTACCTCTAGCCTGCATGGTTACCTTCGATAACCTCGTTCGACTGCCGTGTAGCCGGCCGCTTGTTCTAGCCGGCCTAGGGAAAGAGAGACAAAGGGGAGCAAGGATTCGAGGGAGGAAGCAGGAGACACATCGACAGGACTAGAGGGATTATAGAGGGTCGACGGTCATCGGGGTTTCTCGTGCCATAGGAAGGTTCCGAGATTGAATTATCTGGCATCAGGAGGGGTTTTGATCCCCGCTATCGCGATAGTGGAAATTCGGAGAAAACCAAGTGGCCACTAATCATATAGCCCCAAAATATAAAGAGGAAACTCGGCTAGAACGAAACTGGTGGATATTACCGGGAACAAAGGGGACAACCGTCTGTGGTGGTCGTTGACCGAACGTTGGCATCCTCCTAAATCATCTCTATGGTCTCCGGCCTCGCCTTTGTGGAGTATATCGCGAAGATTCTGCGCGACTTCCGCTACAGGTTTTAGCGGTGGTTGATTGATATTGGATGTGAGACGGATAAACGAGTCTGGACCTCTTTCTGTTATGGCAGGTAAACTTTGTTATCTGTGTTTCAAGTTGAGGTCCAGTGAGTTTCGCAAAAGTTCAAAGCTGTTCGATGCTGACGTTGTTTTTTTCGTTTTGTATACATACGATATCTCCCGTGGTATTTGTGTATTGGACTGGGCAGGAGGAAAAGAAGGAGACTCCGCTATATTGATTAGTTAGAGGCAGTGCAGCGCACAAAGAACGAACTTCGTTCGTTTAAGATGAATACAGAATTATGGTAGAAGAGAGGAAGAAACGAAACATTGTAAAATCATAGGGAAACTAATAAACTATTATACTTCGAACTCTGAATAACAATAAGAAATGTAAACTGTTCAAAACTTTGGCTTAATTGAAAAAGTAACAGTGCTCCAAATATGCTACTTTTCCTGTACTTCTGCGTGTAACAACAATGCAATGACTACCACTATTAAACTAAATACCGAGTACAATCATTAATCTGGATAATTCTGGGACACTTCTCAGAAGTTCAATATTTAAGTTGGGCCGTTCGGTTCGAGCACACCTGTTAAAATTAAAAAATTATTTTCTACCCCAAATCGAGGTACACCACACCATACGAGTTTCTTAATTGAGAAACAAATACTTCCTCCGTTAACCACGGAATCCTCCTTTCATATCATCATTTCGGCGTGGCGCACACCATGTCCTCCTGCTTTGACACAGGGTCCTGTTCCAGCAACGGGGTCAAAGCGTTGCTCATCGAAGCGGTGGTGGCGTTCGAACGTATCCGCCACAAACATTCCGCAGAACGGGAGGACAGATGTGGTATATAGCATCAGCAGTTGGTGGCGAGACCTCTCCGTCGTGACGGTATCCTTTGGGGTTCCGCAGATGTGCCGAAAGCCGCACTCTAGTACATGCATGTCTGTGTTATACATATACATACAGAGTATATATCGAACCACCAGCGGAAGCTTGGTTATTCGTGGTTTTGACAAGGTCGGGACAGGCTACCTGTCGTTTGAGTCCGAAATTCTCGGTCAATGATTATTAAGCGTCACATCTTGCGGCGGCGATGGAGCCGCGAAACGTGCCATGTCCCTAATTATCAGGAACGTTTTGGTCGGATAAATTATGCCCCGTTTCGCGGAAAATCCTGTGAAAGCCGGCTCTGGCTTTCGTTGCTGCTGGATACTTGAATGGATCGTCAAATCTAGGAAGGAGATCATTTTTAGGATTCCTGTGCTCGAGAAAGTGCTGTAGGAACGAACCAGGTTTCTGATGTTAAGCAGCTGCTGAACAATGAGAAATAATGAAAATGTCTGCCGACAATAAGTTAAAATTATGTACATGCACACATTTTTAACTCTGGCATTTTGTTTCGTTGAAGCCACTAAATACGTTTTTATTCTCCTTGTTTCGTCCCCTCGGCGAACCAAAATTATAGCAGGACTCTGGTTACTTTTCAGACAACTACTATCCAGTAATTCGTAGTAGTACAATTTATGGGACATGTATTTAGTCCTAGACATTTTCATTAATGTTATTAATGACACTTAAGGTGTCACGAGTGTACACACAAACTAAATTATTAAAGCATTTAAAAGGACAGAGTCAAATATATTAGTAAGGTGTTTGCCATTTATTTGACTGTAGTACTTCCGCAATTCTTCTATTGATATCACTCAGGTGCCTCTTGTATGTACAAGTTTTGGGTATACATATATTTAATATATTTTCCTCGAAAAAATATGCATTGAAAATGTATTTTCTACCAGACAAAAATAAACTGGCCCACATTGCATTCCGAATCATTTAACGCGATATATTATCAACATCAATTACAATTTCTGCCGTACGTTCTATCCTCGAATAAACTTCTACGATGCACGTGTTTCGCCTACCACGAAGTCTTACAACGAAATCTAGAGGTTCGTTACGCGACCAATTCGTCTTGGGTTGCCGAAGCGAGCCGCAAATTTTGCCACTTGCAATTAGACGGTTTCGTTCGTTCGCAACCCCACTAGCGGATTATTATCCGCCCGAAAACGTACGATTTCGCGTCTCCCTCGCAGGCCCATCCCCTTATCGGATGCAATAATGGAAACTACGCCGCCGATTCTATTTTCTCTCCCGTGGGGTGCTGGCAGCCGCTCCGGTAGACGGGATTTGCATGCTCGTGGCGGTACAATAATGGTTATTTATTAACGCTAAATCAAATATGTTAGCACCGCGCGACTTTACGCCGGCTCGCCACTACGGCCAACGCACACGATGATCACGATAATAATTCCGGTACCGACCATTTCCGATTCCTACCGCGGACTGTTTGTAGGATAAATCCGCGTCCAAGCTGGCAATAAGTGTGCACAGTTGTCGGAGGATATTCTAATTCCAAGTCATTCATTTCGATGTTGATCTCATTATCATGGTCTTATCGCGGTAAGACATATGATACGCTACGAGGCAAACGAAAGACTAACGCATCGCGTGAAACGCGAAGCAGCGGCGCAAGAATAGAGGATAATAAGATAAACGAACAAAGTAACAAGCGGATGAAAGTTTGTCATTGCAAGAAAGCAAAGCAGAAGCGAACGTACTCGCCAAGGGATTCAATTACGTGCAACGAAGCATCATTTCGACGAGCAACTTACAGAATCACCGGAATCCTCGGTCATTATTAATTATCGTGCCCGCGGTGATCGCGAAACAGACAACACCGGGTCGACCGATCGAAATCGAAAGCGCGGCTGGATCTTATTGTTCATCGCCGGCGGGGAATCCAATTACGCGGAAGCCACCGGCTCCCGACCTATCGATACACGCTAACTGCGCCGTACCACCAGCACTCCCATCCCGAAAACTCCAAGTTTCCCAGGCCGAAACTATAATTGTATGGCGCGCCGCGGTGAATGAAACTGCTCCCGAGTCAAAGCATTCCTTCGTTTCACCGACCGCACCGCGTTCTTGCAGTCCCACCGACAAAAGGCCAATTCCTCTCCCCCTCCTCGGACAACTGGGCACTGCCAAAACAGCAATAGAGGCTGGGACGGCCGTTGCTGGAAGCAACGCACGCCGCTGTCGACGATACCGTTTCCCCGGTATCGACGATGGCCTGGCGCGGTTCGCACACTCCCGAAACACGGTAACGCGTCCGAGAACCCCGAGACCCGTCACATTCGTCACAGAAACGGGGCCCTTCTTGCACGGCAGCGGTATACTACTCTGGTCTGCAACGTGTAAACACGTCCGGGTAATAGCGAGCGGCGCGCCCCGCCGCTCGACAACATTGTGTGCGCATACTGATGTTTCATTAGCCGACTGTTCATGCTTCTCCCGGCCGTCAATCAAGTTCTCCAACCTGCGGCCGGCTCCTCAGTTTCACTAGACATCCGCCCGATCCTGGCCGGAGTATCGGACCCGCTAGGATCGCTTTATAAGGGGATTACAATTATCCGATGTTTGATTACCCCTTCCGCGGTTGGAATCTGTTTAGACGCGTATACGCGCGGCACGATACACACGATTCCTGTACGGTTTCCTACGCGGTGCGAACCAACGGGGCTCACGATTTCTCTGGGTCATCGTGCGACGCGCGGTTCGTTCTGTTCTTCGGGAGAAAAGGATCGACGGACGCGTTCGTTCGGTTCATCGGCGATCTCAAAGGACAGGGACGACAAGGACCGTTGCGATTAGCGATGCAATTGCGACACGATTGGTCTGTTGCTGGGGTGCAGTCGAGGACTTAATTGTATGGGAGGACGTTGGGCGAATGTGAACTGCCGGATGGGAGGGTTCGCAGGGTTGCGCAGACGGATCTGGAATTTGAGAGATTGGAAGGGACAAAGGATTGCTTTAAGGAGCGTCTTTTGTGACCGCATCGACGAGCGCTCCGTGATCTGTTTTTCCTGAGCATTTCGGGAAGGCACCGTTGGTTCGGCGTACGCTGCTTTCATCGAAGAAGCGTGCAGTCCCCACTTGGTTTAGGAGTAGATACCGTTGAAACCGCTGGCCCCTTCGCAATCATTTAGCTACCCTCAAAATGCACAGCATACCTGTGACCAACGTGCGCTGCGGCGTGGATCGAAGCGTTTATTACTCGCGTCGAAGTTCCCCAATTGCATGGACCTACCTTTATTGCATACTCCTGTTAACAACGAAACGCGACTCATTTCACGAGCCGTTCGCTTCGGTGAAAGCGGGCGACGTTTACCCCAAAACGACCAAAATCCTCGCGGTAGGAATCCAGCATTGTTAGTCGCTAACATACTTACAATACAATCTCACGTTTCGTTTCGCATCGAAAGCGCACGAGAGCCGATATTCGATTTCACGTATGGTCTGCTCATTGCCGGTCATTTCGCGTTAACCGTGCCCATCGCGAGATTGCACCAATTCCGTGCGGCATTTTGACGTTCAAATTGAGATCGACCCGGGCGTCGCCGCGACGAATGGAAACGCGGTCCAACGAAATTAATTTATAAGAGGATCAGAATTATCCCCGCGCTCGATCTCCCTCTCGTATTTGCGCTACGGCGCGGAGTTATGCCAGCGGCGGCCAGTGATGAACTGTAATGCAAATTCGAACCGCACTATGGCGATACGATGGTCGATTGTTGACGATGTCGCGTTGCAGCGGCCCCCCGCACGATTGCCCGCCCCTGTTTCATTCATACCGGGGCCAGATTATGCAAGTTTCGAGCAATTACACACCGATTGTACAAGTATGATTACTTTCGTGTACCGAATCGATGATTGAACGAAGAATGTTTTTGTTTTGGATCGATTGGAAGTCGATGAATGGCGTGCAGAACTGGGGCTGTCATTTTAGAGTGTTTTGTGTTACGAGAGTGGGTACTGTTCGCTAGAATTTTCACCGCCCGCCTGTATAATACATATTTAACAGACTTTGGGTAAATCGTAATAAAAAATGATGATCGAACGTATATATGTATGAATCGTATTGTTGGGGCAATTGCTATTGCCCCTATTTATAGTACTTCAATTATGTTTCACAGGATCGTTTTTCTTGGGATCTAATTCGTTTTGGAACCACGTTCGTTATAGGACACGCATACAGTCGAGTTTATTATAATTTGAAAACCTCTGTGGTAAAAGAGAAGAGCATGCGAAATATACGTACTATAAATTTAATTCGTTGTGTTCGAATTTTATACACCGAATATATGTGTAAATGTGTATCAAAATTATATAGAAAGGAGGGTCGAGGAGTTATCAATTCGACTTCTTTTGGCAAGTTTATTGTAACATATTCGTTCGTCGTAAGCATTTCGATTTAATCAGAAACAGTCATTCGTTGGATGGCCGTTCGTTACAGGATAGTCCACAGTACTGCGAATTCGATGTATTTATCGGAGCACCGCTTTCGTATTTATACATTTCTGTTGCTTCGCGAAGCATTTCAATCAACCTACACAAAGGGCCTCCGCATGCTTCGTTGGCTAATTGTACGGTTAAGAGGGTTTCAATCGCTTTATGTAAAGGGATTGATATTGTCCGACTTTGTTCGATTGCCCCTCTACTACTTTTGTAATCCTCTCGAGCCGAAGTGCGATTGTGTCACGTGCATGGACAAGGATCTCGCCGCCTTTCGTCGAATTTTTACGCGGTGATTCACCATTTGTGCTAAACAGCGTGGAAATAAATTAGCACGGAATGCCAGCACCTTTATTAAGTCAGATTGCGTGGCGTTCGCAAAGGTAAAGGAAATAACATCATGTGAAGTGCAATGCCGTTTCCTGCTTAATCGTGAATGTACCTACTTCGTGAATTTCATTACCTGCAGTTAATTAGATTCCTGATTGTTAATGAAGAACGTCGGCTTTATAAAGCAGGCGAACCATTTACAATCTAAACATGACTGTACTATAAAATATTTTTCATTAAGAAGTTCTCGTCGACGGTAAAGTAGACACAAAACATTAATTTATTACTTTACATTACGTGCACAAAATGCAGGAATTATAAATGATAGGTTACGCCATAGGGGAAGGCGAGCACAGTTTAACAAAAACTAAGTCACATATTATTATTTGGTATTCCCAGAAACTACCTATACATTTCAAATGTCTACAAATATGTCCCTACCTTCGCAATAAACAGCCTACGCCCGTAATAATTCCATTCCATTTCAATTTAATAGAAAACCCTTGCGAATACAGGGGCACCAGTCCCCGCTGAACTGGTACCCAAGCAAAATTACCACACCCCATTGAAGTACCGAAACGATGATCCTTTCGTCGCTGCTTCGTTAACCTTTAGCGCTTAGGCACGATGCAGATCGGTGAATGGCGAGATACGCAGCGGTACAGAAAAAAAAATGGGGATGCAAAGCGACGATGCGTTTCAGCGGGAACGGGATTGCTTTGTCAACTGCAGCGTAAGTGACAAGTACGATTGCCCCGCGTGGCGTATTATCCCGCCGATGTTTCATTACACTGTCAATCACCGTGTTTGTCCGGAGGCCCTTGCCCGCAAACCGATCGACTCGTTCTCATCAACCAAGCCGAATCGCTTTCGCTGGTCGCTTTATAAAGGGATTACAATCATCCACTGTTTGATTACCTTTCCGCGCGTGTGCGAGATAGTCGGAGACCGGGTCGCGATATGCAAGCGAACGCGATGTCAACGGCATCGCAGCCAGCAGGATGCAACCGATCCCGGACGATCTCCGGATCGAGTATTGCAATGATATCGCGATACGCTTGATACCGAAAGCTATTAAACGTCGGTAGGGCAATTTCGCGACGCGATTATAGAAACTTCGTCTGGCCGCTTCCGCGGGTGCTGGCGTAATTTAATACTGTAATTGCCGCGTGCATACCTGGAACGAAATTGCGAAACTTGTCGGAAGGTGAACAACGCGGTTGGAAGATCAACGATGAATTGCAGTAAACGTGCTTTATAGGCACCGTCGTGGGAAAGTCGCGTGATGCCAGTTTCGAGGGATCAGGATTTCGGGCTTTAATGAGAAAAGATGTGAAGAATAGAGAGCGATCTCGCAATGGTAAAAGGGTGGATTCGTTTCGTGGAAAGGCGGGCAAGAATTGTCGGCGAAGGTCGCCAACAAATTGACAGTCCGCTGCGGCTGTTGTGTGTGACGTACTGCGATTCGAGCCGGAGCAACAGACCAACCTAGCGTGCTCTGTAATTTCCGCGAAATCTTTAATTACCGGCCCCACGAGGCATCCAGACTATCCCATTCCCCGCGCCGACGACGCCGTTTGCGGGATCTCGCGACTCAGGGGTTCGTAACACGCCCGTCGAAATTCGTCCGGCGCATGTACGCGTGGCCAAATGGAATTTACAACGGGAGGATAATTTATGCTCGACGAGAGTCTCGCCCTAGTCGTCGGCGAAGCAGCGAACGGGACCGCGCGACAGGCTTCAACAGGGGAAAGGAATTGAGAATTTACGGCGCGCCGTTTGCTCGAGGGTACATTTATAAAAACGTCCCGTGATTCCTCGCAACCTATTAAAAACTGCCGCACGGCGAACTGCGGATATCTTCCCTGGATATCCCGACGACTCAGCGATCGCGAGCAACGCGACACGCTCTTATGACGAATGGTCTTCATCAGTGAATAAGAAGGGGACGGAAGGCGGCGAACAGAACAGGGTGAGAGAGGGCGAATGTCGCGGGACATTTCGCTGGGTATCCGTCGTTTATCTGAACGTTCTCAGAAATAGCGCGGGCCAGAGGGAAGGATGACGGGTGGCTCGTACCCTCGGTCAGTTCTGCGTGGACGTGGAGAAGGGTGAACGGGGCTTGGTTTGTGCGGCGTGTGTGATTACGTTGGCAATTACTCCCACCCTCGGCGCGGATAGGCCCCCGGCCTCCTTCCACCCCGGCATTCCCTGCATCGTTCTCGATCGTCGACGGAAGGGTTGTAACTCGTTATTAGCGAGGAACAGGAACGGCTGAGAGGCAGGCAGGTGATTACAGCTTCGAAGTAGATTCCCCAACGATGATAAATGCTCGTCCGCAGATCCGATCACGGGCCGTGCCCTTTGGCTTCTTCTATTACACCGCTTCCACTTCTGTCTATATTACTTTTTATCCCCGCGTTTAATCAACGCTCTTATCTTTTCTACATGTCTGCGCGGAGATGTAGGAAATATATAATTCAACCTCCTCTCCGCTCTCTTATTTCTACTTCTCATCGATCGAGAAAGTTTCTGCCGAAGATGTAGATTAGGGACAAGATCATAGCGGTCTTGAGGCGAACCATTTCGTCGCGTGCTGATGGGGGTGTAAAACGTTTTATTGCGCCTGGGTTGGACGTAGAAGCTGTTATTAAGAGCAACTAAACGCAAGGTTAAATTGTCCGCGGAAAGTTTAGTTCTTCGCCAAGTAGAAGGCGACACTGTGCAGCGCACAGCGTGTAGCTTGCGAAATCTCTAGCGAGCGGTAGGAACGCGATCGTCGAACAGTTGAAAGAGAATGAGCAGGTGTCGCGGCTTATCTAGATCCAGCGGCGTCACGCGAAAGTGGTTGCAAACGATGCGGGAATAAATCATCCATGGTTCAAGAATCGCGCGCGTCGACGTCGACGGTCGTTCGTTTCGCGTGAACGGGGGAGGCCTTTCGACGGTTTCTGTCGAAACAGCTTCTCCCGTGCTCGTTACGCACACGAGGATCGCCAGATGAAAGGGCCTCGATACCGACCGCGAAAATACGCCGAAAGGAAACGGATATGGGGAAAGGAGGGACGCGGCTGGTGAATAGACGAATGGAAGATAAAGTCTCGCGGAGTTTAAGAATGGAAAAAGACGAGAGAGGTAAGGTATATAAAAAAAAAAGAAGAATAGGGATGCCAAGGGTCAATCAGGAAGAAGAGTCCTCGAGGATGGGGTCGGAGAGAAAGAGGCAGCATCCCCTGGACGAATCCTTTCCTGCATGTGTATGTACATGTATATATGATTGTGAGTCTCAATGAGAATTGCCCATAGAAAAGATTTGAAGAGCCCTCTAAAAATAACTGCACCTTTCGCGGTAGTACACACAGGGATGGTATTAGCAAGTCGATGGTTCCTATGGATATGCGTTATAGTAGATACACTATGGTGGACGCATGGAACGAAAAGATAACGCAATTTAGTTCAGCCTTTATTCATCCTCGTTTGGTTCCCCCCACGTTGTCCTGTATGTATGAGCCGCTGCGTCGTTGAACACTTTTTATAATATTTCTTTTTTCATTCCACGCTGTTCCACTTCTCCACCAATTTTATTTCTCCTGACCCTCGTCGCTGGTTTATCCATTCCACGTACCTCGCATCATTAGAAGTCCACTTTACCGTATTATTATCCGAGTGGATTTAAATGCATCCACTTAGTACCAGCCAGACAAAATTTTTTTAAAGCCTCTTCCTACCATTTTGTTTTCAAGTCCCGAAGTTTCGCCTTCGCGATGAGAAATTTTTTGTTCCCGAGACGTTTATCGTTCCCTTCGTTACAGAATGTATTCAAGTCGTCCGATTTACATTTCAGCCATAGCTCACTGACCGTCACTCGTATTACAAACTTGTCAAATCTTTCTTCGCTCTTCGCGTTGCGCGTGAAATCGCGTTGCCGGCAAAAGTAAATCCGCTGTCCCGATCTCTCGCCGGGTACTCGAGATGGCAAATCGTTTCACGGAAACATACGTCCGTCCCGTATGTAACTTTTGTATCCGTCCTTTTCTCCATCGAATCCATTCGTCGATATCGTAGGCGTTAAGACGAATTCTGGTCCACCAGCAGAAACTTTACTCGTTGCCCGAAGATTCCGTCGAATCTGTCCGCGGTCGGCTAAAATCCACCAACGTACTAATCCAACTCGATCGTGCTTAATCCAAATTCGCACGCTTCTCATTTCCGGCTGCCTGGAATTCTGGTGTGTCGCGATGCACGCGATTCATCGTTATGCTTCTCGATTTTCCAAGAGGGTGAACCGTGAGCGCGATACGATTAACATACCAAAAGTTGCGCCGTTATTCGGATCAACCGTCTGAGTTGCACGACCGTTGAAACTCTGCGTGCGCTTGGTGCATGCATCAACCGCGGCAATTTGGGTCATCGGGCTGACTGCCTTCTCGAAACGTATCACGTCCTCGTGTGTGTCTCTAATTGTAAGTTTCGTTGCGAACGAAACGCGCACTCTGGTATCTTGCAGGCGCAGGCCTTTCGTGCTGTATTCTGCCTTTAACGCGTGCTAAACGCTAAATTGAATTCGCACCGCGCGTCAGTCGATCTAACGATGACATTTTGGTTAATAACTTGCTCTGCTACGGTAGTAGGGACTGCGGTTGGCACGTGATTTCAGAATATTATTCACGGTGCAATTTACAATTTCGTACGATTTAACGTGTTGCGTTTCGATTCGAACTTCGACCGGGATTTATGAATTGACCATTCGTCTAATGTAATTTTTCGAAGATTAAAAGGAGGGCAGTGGGTAAGTCTCTAAATTTTGCGTAAACGAGTCATTTGAATACGTTGATTGAAGATGGCTGAACACGACGAAGGGGCAGGGTTATATCACTTCACGTTTTCACCTTCGTTTGAATACCGCGTACTCGGTTCATTTAATTCAATCTTTCCTGTCATTTTCTCGCAACGAGCTCATTTCCGCCCCCGGTCCACGATCCAACAGCGTAACGGAAAAGGTAACGTAACAAAAATATTAAATCAACAGTAACATTGCCGAACAGCTTATTCAAGGATGATGTACAAACGGCATCGCAAATTCAACGACGTCGGACATAATTTCACGAGGCTCGACGAAACGTCGCGAGAATTTTTTCTCGTTGGTTCCAAGCCACGTTTCTTCAAGAACGTGCTTAACCCAGCCTTTAATTATACCCCTCTGGCCTCGTTTTTCAGGCCGTATATATTATATCCCTTAATGAACCTCGCTTACTACACGCGTCGACTACATAGTTATTGAAATCGACTGTGTTCGCGTTACGAATAAATTCGTGTTCATATAGACCGAAACTAACCGGTGTGAATTCTGCATGAAAGGCCTAACGCATCGGAACCCGTGGCGATTATAACTGGCGCCGGGGTAAGTGGATTGGTCGCGAGTTCATAGTTCGTCGTGGGAAACTATCAGAAGGCGCGTTACGCCGTAGTCGTCGGGCAACTCGGGAAACAACGTTTCTTCCATGAGAAAGTTCGACACACGAGCCACGGACAGAATTCGATCCGAATCTTGCACGGCTACGTCAGCGGCCTGACGAATCCTTAACGCAATTAAAGTTTGACAGGAACAAGCGGAAAGTAGGACAGAGCGGAAGCGTGCGGCACGAGAGCGGGCGCGTTTCGTAGGTTTGATCACTAATCCGAGTAATGTGCGCAACTCCGTTCCTTTCTCTACATTGCGCTTTGTCTGCTTTGTCCGCGTCGAGGGTTCGTACGAGAGCGAATTAAAATGGTGGAATTCGGTTGCGATTTCTGTTGGTAACGGGCGGGTGAAAGTGAAATGACCGTGAAATCGCTACGTGTACCGGGAATATGAATATGAATGTCACAATGGTAATGTTTTATTCCACGCGTGTGCGATGTCACCGATTTTCACGGTAATTATGCTGTTGCATAATTGGCGAAGAGTTTGGCCACTTTGCAATTGAATTGCTTATTCCATCGGGGCGGTCTCGAAACAAATGGAACGTCGATTGATTTCAATTGTCCACCCATTTCCTTGTGTTTCATTCATAAATGCCACCGCAACTTTTATTACGCGATGTTTTTCAGCCAGATAATACTCCCTTAACCGTTCAGTTAACACTTTGATTTGATTTTCGTCTCCATGTTTTACTCCATGTCGTACAGGTTGGTCGCACGTTTCTTATTTTTGTTGCCACTCGACGTGCGCGATGAAAACAGTTACGGAATAACGTACGAAAAATTGGCATTTCGTTTGGAACTCTGTCGTTTAGCATAGAAAGAAATTCCAGAAGGTTCTCGATATATAGACGTAGCGGTAACTCACACAAATCCCCTTAGAAGTATTTCCATTTCATTAACATGGTTACACGTTACATGGGGCATAAACTACACGCTACTTTAATGAAAAGTAGTAGATTACAGGTTCGAGTTCTGGTCGTTCAGCCCCGAACAAGGCGATACCCGTTCGCGAAAAAGGTGTTTCCCATTAATCTCTAGCCGTGTCCCGTTGATGTAAGCCTATTACCTTGATTAAAATATCCAATAATCGAATTCATCCGAGTAGGATAACGACAGGGTAACCGAGCGTCAGAAAAACAAGAATGCAACAGAAGAACAGGGGTGGGGGGGGTCGGATAAGGGTGGATTTATACATACGAGAAAGATAGACAGACGCGAAATGGTGGAATGGGGTTGATTAATGAGAAGGGAGTGACGCGGCGGTACGCCGCGCACCAGCCACGTTTCGCCCCATTTCATCTCCGCTTTCCCCTCTGCTTTGTCGTCTCTTTCTCCCTCTTTCAACACCGTCGGCCTGCTCTCACCCTTCTGTCGCTTTTTCTCTCTTTTCTTTTGTTTAATTTCGCCTTATCTGGCAAGGTTTCCGTCTTCCTCCGTTAACTTAGCGAGTCCTTTGTTTAGGCAACCCGATTGCCGTCTACTTCGTGGCGCCTCTCTTTTCGTCTGTTTGCCACTTTTTATTCTGGAGATTGCGATAGCGTGTAAATACGTCCGTTCGGAAGTATCGATTCGCTTGTGCTTTATGCGAAATTACACGTTATCCGTGACAAGCGTGATAGCGGCCTTTTAGTGATAGCACGATATATTATTTTTGTGCCCCGGTATTCGACGAAATATTGGTACTTTATACGGAGAGCAATTAGAATGCCGGTCAAAGCTGTATAAATAATACAAGCGTTTGTCGAGTTTTTTGAAGTCCGCGGAATCGCGAAGTACTTTATACTTCCTTATTTTATTGCGCGCGTGATACCATGAACGACGACTCGAGAAATAATGGCGCAGAGGTGAGCCCCGTCGGAAGAGAACAACGAGATCCTCCGAAAATCTCTGAAAACCTCCCCTGAAAACCGCGTGGTGTCTGTCAACGCAACGAGTAGAAATGAGGCAGGCAGCCTCGTATTTTTGACAAGGCAACGCGTGCTGTCTGCAGCTTGCGCTGTTTAAAGGCAGCACGCTGTCGCCCTACTCTCGTTCAATGTTGCGATAAAAACTTGGATATTAGGGTCAACGGTGGTCTGCTATCATAGGCAAAAATTGTATACTCGGCGAAACTAATAATAACACCTCTGTAACTGTCGAACGCTTCGGCCTTCTTTCGATCGCTTTCGTTCTTCCTGTGCTTAACGGTCTTGCCTAGCTAGATTCACTTCGTTTCGCGTCCCAAGTCGCAGAACCCGCCTCTGGCCGACTATAGCCACTTTTTTAAACGGGCAAACGAGGTGAAAATCAACGTGCCGTTATCGATGCTACCCCCGTCCACGCAAGCTCTCGCAGCTTGTTTCTCATTTTCTCGGCTGTTCCCGTTTCTCGAGACCGTTTACGCGCGTGATCGCGCGTCCTCCTTCAACGCTTGTCCTTCGTATCTTTCACGCGTCCGGAATACCTCGAAGGCTACTTTTATCTAGATTTATTCCACCTGGTTGCGATCTCTGGGGAGAGATGTTCCCTTTCATTTACGAGACTCTTGTATGTAGGTGAATCGATCCGGAGAATCCGTCACGGTAAATGGTTCATCCTTTTGAACGAGAAATTTTCAGCGCACGGTTACGAATTTACAGTATCGCGAATACTGTTCGAAATGGTATACCGCAACAGCATAATGAAATTCCGAAGTAGAAAGCGATAAAATTTTTCACGCAGCTCTGTTCGACGATCGATATTTGGCCCTTGATTCACGTGCCATCGCTTCGAGTACTCCAGGCATTCGTAATCAAATAACTTTCCCTCTCATTAGAGACTCGCGAACGGTCCCAGACGAGGAGGTTGCGCATTCAGCGCGCTCCGCGTTACGTGAAAGGGAAACCGCCGCTCTGCTGTACCGTCTTTCATCGCGCATTCTCTCATTTTTCGTTTCCTTTTTGTTTCATTCGCCGGGGATGGTACCGGCGAATTATCGTCAATTAAAAGTTCACTGCGCATTGGCGAATACTGCACGTCCTGCGGCATGCGCGAATTAAAGGGCCCCCTTCGACATTACGGGATACAGCTGGAGCACTTGAAAGTTCGTATCGATTGTCCCGTCGGCGTCGTACGTTCGAGAAGAGTGTATTGTCGTGTCGAGGTCGGCAGATCCACAATCAACGTGGACGAGTTGGAAACATGTCGATTCCATGAAGAGGCGTGAACCAGAATGTCGAAGGGTGTACGCATTCACATCTGGCCGCCGACCTACCCCCCCCCGTCCGTGAACTCCTGATGGACACAAAAGGAGGAAGAGAAGCCGCATTTCAGACTGGATAAAAGCTCCTAGAAACGCGTCAGCAGGGCCAAGTCCCACGAACCGAGTCTATCTCCGATCAAAAAGTGATCCGCTGTTCAATTTAAATCGGCTTATATAGAGGACACCTCGTTTCATCTATGAAGTGATTCATTAACCGGGGGGCGCTTCCCCCGTTATATCGGTAATCTATTCGGCCCGCAAATATTGTCGAGTTTTGTATGCAGAATGTGTGTATTGATTATGTGACATCGGGGTGTACAAGCAGTAACGTGTTCGATAAGGTTGAGTGACGTGCAAACTGACGAAGGAGATAGAATTTTTGGCAATTGCAGAGAGCGTATGGAATTTTTCACGTTTCTTCGAGACAATTCTTATCTTTGTCGTTTTTAATTCATCGCTGAACCGCCGTTTAAATCTCAACGAACGGCAAGTGATTTTTTTGTTTAAATCGGGCGCGTTTGAGGAGAAGATCGACGTTCTCTCGAGGAAACTTTCAATCGACGCCCTTCGAACCGGCCGGTAAAATAAACGCACATCGATACGATCTTGAACACTAGTTGCAGAAGGAAGTGTCGCAGTGCCGAGAACGTTCGCGAATTCAGACGCGAACGATCCAGATAACGAGAAGGCCTGAAGTTCCCTGTTCCCTTATCTTTTATCGCTCGCCGACGATCCACTCGATTTCAGTTAATTTCAACTTCGCGCGAACTATCGTGTCCCCCCCTGCTTGTCATTTTCCGAGAACAACGGAAATAAGAAGGTAGGAAAATACGAAAGTCGATAAATTGAAGTAAAAAGAGATAGAAGCGAAATGGGCGTTAGGGGAAGAGTTACAACAAATAGTAATGAATAATCGTACAGTGTGTAAGGTAACGAAAACAATTTGTTGAATATTTGCAAGAAATTATTTCTCCGTTCCGCTTTTACTGTCTAGTGCTTCGTTCGCGTTTGACGAAAGAGTAATACGGACTATTGCCAATCGACTGTACGCGTGTAAAACGTATTTTCGAACTTTGTGCAATTTGCGTTTCACGTTCCCTGTTCGCAGCCGGCAAATCGTTTTTAAAGAAAACTTTGCACGCGCCCTGAGGTGTGCAACGTCGGACGGACACCTCGCTGAACCCGGGGGATTAAAATAATAATAACCTCGGGAATTGGGCACGGTACTGGATGTACCCTCGTAATCTTCGGTGGCCATATGCCGGTCCCGGCTGGAACGAAGCCAGGCGAACGTGGAAAAAAGAGCGATCGCATACCTAATCTGAATCTGGCATTGTGCGAGCGGGTTAGGGCGACTAACTTTATTCAATCGCGAATACGCTTCGTTATGGTCTCGCATTTCGAAGGAGGATGAATAGGAAGGGTGCTCGAATAGGGTTATTCTTGGCGCACGTGTCGCGAAATCCGCTTGCCGTGGCGATAAGATGACGCTGATAAGGGGCCACCAAGTGCATCCAGTGCCACACGCGATGCGGATAATCGCCCACCGTTGCGAATCCTGGGATCTGTTTTCAATTATTATCCCATGGAGGGCACTACATTTTTCCTCCGCCAATGTTAGCGACAGGCGTTTCGAATGCTTCGGTTCTTCGTTTCGATATAAATGTGTACAGTCGTCCACCGATATTGAGATACATTGGTCGAGTAGCGTCGAAGGATCTTTTTTCTTGCGAAACCTACAGTATTGCAGGGAATTATTCGCGAATATCTCTGCGATATATTTTGGGATTTCCGTGGCCTTGTAATTTGGCACGACTTTAGTACCAGTTCCGTTGGTTGAGATATTGATTGGAACATTGTGTTATCGCGTGTTACGAAATGCGATATCAATTTTCCGATAGGCGAATACGATAAACCGTGTACAGCGAATGTGTGCTACCCCTTGCGCAGATAATAATAGAAATATTTGTCAAAGAGGGTGAAAGCTTCTTCTTGTATGAATTAAGATTTTATCGCGTGCGTGGTCTATTAAAATAATGAATTAGAGCAATGGCAAAAGAGGTTGGAATGAAATTATGAGTAATTTCAGTCACCCTCGTACTACCAGCAAAACCATTTCCGCGAGCCTAACATAAAACTAAATATTCTTTTCTCATAAAACAACGGCGAAATAATAAGCTAGAAGTTTGAATTTCGGTTCGCTCACGATGTCGATCGCGCGAGCAAAGATATTCGATTGTTCGAGCATTTCGCCAATTCAAAATCCAAACAAGAGGAATACGCGTCGCAACTATTCTTGTCGCACGTGGCACGCAGCCCGTCTGCATGCCGATAAGGCGTTGCCCATATAAACACGTGCTTTAGAGAGAATAGAATGGCTGGTGCACGTGTATTCGATGAGGACGGCATCCCGAATGTCCGTTGACGACGTCACCCGTGTTGGCCAGGGTTTAACGGGTATCTATCGAGCTTGCGTGAAAGCCACGTCGCGTCGCGTCGACTGGTTCAATGGCTTGTTCGCGAGTTCCGGTGTGCGCTCACTCGCGAAGGGGCATTAACTTTGATTTTTGTCCCGGGAGAAGCAAAGAAGAGGAAAATGAACAACGTAATGAAGCAAAGTAACCGCGAAATAATAATTCGTTAGTGATTTTCGATATGTTTGTGTATATAATTATGATACGGGGTTTTTGGTAACGGGGATCGTAGATAAACATTATAATGACGGGGGAATATGAGAAATTTTTTTTGTAAGGAAGTCGGAACATATTTTAATTATCATCTTTTATGATAATTAAATCGATCGACATTGATGAAATTAATAGCTTAAAAGGCTTCGTTAAACGAACTTTGTTGCAAAATATATACGCGTAGCACGTAATATCAATTTCGCGGTATATTTGTTTGGAAGAGCGTACACTTTGGTATTTTTCGTCGATACACGATTATTTATGTCATTTATATATTTCACTCATCAATCAGTCGTCACCTGTAGAAAGCGTGTACAGCAACGGTATCCCTGTTTTATCCACTTCGTTCAACTGGAGTTGCAATTTTCCAGGTATCTTATACCTCCAATTAAAAGCGGATCATTGTACCATTAATTTGCTACCGGAATATTAACTGCGCTGAATAAACATTCTGTAATGAATTCGAATTACCCTCAAATTATACCAATCAGAGTAATAGCATGTAATTACGATTCAATCGATCGAACTGAATTGTTCCTCCGCGGTTTAAGGAAATAAATCGTTCTCTATTGACTTCCAGTTGCGGGTATTATTAGTAGGAGTATCACCCCAGCGATTTTAATATCACCGCGAACCATAACTTGAAGTCGCGTTCGCCAAGCCACGAATCGATTTATTAAACTCGAAGCACGCCCCGGGGGCCGCTTATCCCGGAGCGATAAAAACAATGGAGCATTTCGAAATGCCGTTTCGACATGATGAAATTGAACTTACTAAAATCTTTGTTGCTCTCAGTAATTGCGTAGGAAATTGTATTTTCCGAAGTCACGGGGCGGCATTTCTCCGTCGATCATAATTCTATGCTCGTTCGTGACGATGACGAAAGCTTTGCAGCCGTTTTTATTGGTATATTTTTAATCGAAAGCTATTTAAAATGGATGTCCTTATCGTTTGTCCGCGAGTATACATTGTTAACAAAATTCGCTTAAAAAATTAGCTGCCTTAATTTAGAAGAAAACGGTTGAAAATTAAATGGTTCCGTAGGGCCATCCATTATGGTTACCAGCACGAATATAAATCAATCAACATTCGTAAACGCGTGTAAAGCTCCAGCTGAAATAATGAGGAGCGCGTCTTATTAATCTTTGAAATCTTATGGTTTGCAGTAGTAATTACAGTTTTGCATGTAACAGCTTATTCGAAGCCCTGCGTGTTTCGAAACACGTGCGCCAATTATTCGCTTTGCCCAGTGATACAAGCAAGAGAGAGCTATGCTACAATTTTCCAATCTCGGATTTAATCTCGTTTTCATCGCTCCGCGTTGAAAGCTTCCCGGAAATCGATCGTACACAACAGCAGATTGTGCACGGAGAAATTTACAAACGTTTCCTGATATTAAACGCGACATCGGGGTTCCCCGTGTAAGGAAGAATGTGACCCAGATTCGTTCCTGAACTCGTGGTAACTTCGTTTCCAACGCACGATCAGGTTCAGCCCGTTAACGATCCCGATATCCGACTGCTTCGGCAGCATTTAATTTTCTGCGAAACCCGCAGAACCCATAGCAATTCGATTGAAACAGATCCCGAAGTAAATTAAACACGTTTTCCGAACCTCGAATAGGCATATCGCGCGAGATCTTCATTCGTACATTTATATTTCCTTCTTTTTGTATTATCCGCTCCATGCACGTCGAACAGTTCCATTATCTCTGTAATCATATTCGTCTCAAGTAATCAACAGTTGCTGGAAAAGCAAATTTCAATTTATCTCAATAATTTGCACTCTGGATCGAGGAGATTTCAATAAAATCAACGGCGAATTCATTGCTCGTCTACGACGCGGCCAGCAAGGAAGCCGGAAAAGTAGTTCGAAATGGAGTTTCTGTAATTGGAGCAGAAAGTACTCGAATCCCCGCACGATAACAAGTAACGAGTGGCCCCCTGTTCATAAGAGTGCATAGAACGTATGCACGTATGTAACAGTTGTAGCTCGTGTTTTCGACGTATCGGTTGTACGTGCGCGTTAACGAAGTAAAAGTAAAATGTGCGTGCGAATTTGTTTCGTTCGACGAGGCCGTCCGCTCTAATCGAGTTCTTTGAAATTGAAGAGAAGAGTAGAAGAGTTTCGTTCGTGGCTTTCGCGGGTATTGATTGTTTAAACTTGGATGTTCTCCATTTTATCGGATAGTTCGTCCAAGGACGAAGTTTCGACAAGTACTGTAAGCGAGTTGGATGGCAATTTTCCTTCATTGCACGTTTAAAAGGGGGAAAAAAAGGAACAGAATCGACGAACACCATTTCTTTTTTCGCGTTCGAATGGCTGTAATAGTTTCGATATTTTTGACGCGTGAAATCATTCGACTATGAATAGTTCCACGTCGAGTGCCTTTTTCCACTGGGTGTTCGAGTTCAACTGTTTTTTTTACCTCCGGTTTTTTAAAAAGTTTTTGCGATATCAAAGAGTTTATCGTTCAAAAAACTGAGCTAGATCGCGCAGTGGAAAGAATTGTGCGTACTGAGCGCGAACCACGAAGCGAAGCTTTTATTGAACAGGACACTCTACTGATTTCCACGTTATAATCACCGCCTTTATATTTATATTTTTTATTCGCGTATCTGAGATCACTTGTTACGTGTGCGTGAGAATGCTCGTTAACCATCGCCCCTTGCAAACGCAAGTATCTAACTTTCATCGCCACACAGAGGTGCGCGTAACAAGATACAACTAATGTGTACGGGCTACCAGCAAACCGGGCAAGGATCAAAAAAAATTCCACCAAACAGACTTGGAGATCGAAACAAAGATAAAGTGTCCGCACTTTAACGATGGTATCGCGTTTGTTCTGGTTAATGAATTCAACCCTAATAAACGAGTTTCGTAAAATTCCCGTGGGCCTCCGCAGCAAAGAAAAAGAGGCAGAGAAACGAAAAAATAGCATTGGCTTGGTTAATTGAGAAATACCGCTTAAGCGAATTAACCCTCTGCCGGAAGCACCGAATTCAAACGAATAGCTTCCGGTTCTGGGGTCGTTTATCGCAATCTCGCAACGTTAACAACCTCAAAGGAACGATCTTATCGTCGTGTGGTGCCCGATAGTAGTTTGTTTTTAATCTAGTCGGAGGCAATTCACACGAAATAATGGTGTCTATTATATTTTTAATGGTGCACAGTGTACGATGTGTGATCTGTAACAGAGTACGCCAAGACGTTTCCACGTAGCTACTTATTTCTTAATCTTCGTACAATTCCTGTTGCGACATTGTTCTGTGCCGCTCGACAAATATTTGTGCAGCGGAATCACTTAATTATTATTTCGATTTTGGGCTATTACATGCGACACACGCAATTAGAGATATTCACCGGATTGGCCTTTTAAACAGGCGTGGCAGCTTCTGCAAGCAAAGGCGTCCGCAAATATTTGACAATTAGCGATTTACATTCTCTGCTTACTGTATTATTGTCTCGATAAATAGGCAAACAGCGAAACATCCACTGCGCCACTTTGGAATAGAGAGCACCAGCAATTATTTGCAGAGAGAACTAGTACATGACTTTAAGCGGAGCTTCCTATTAATATTCTTGATTTATAGAACGCTACCTGCTGTTTACTAAATCATTCGTGAATAAAACGCAAATACAGTTCCATCCTCCCGAATGTTTGCCTTCCAAACACAAAGATCATTCTAAAATTTGCACGAAATATCGCCGAAAAAACCTCGCCGTCGACGCGAATGTCCGATGGCTAAAAGAACAATCACACTTGTACAAGTTCATCGATTTTATCCGAATAAATTCATCGCGTCCCGCGTTTGTGAAAAAACCATAACAAGCGTCAGAAATATATCCAATGCCAACCAGGCGCTTTTGCACTTTCCGCTCCACCTTGTATCAATTCACGCAAGCTCGAAGGAAATCCCTATGAAATGTTTGCAAATACAAGACTAGTGGACGTCGAAGGAATTTCTACGCGTTCTAAATGAAAAACAAAGACGTAGAAACTACAGCCTAAAACCCTCAGCCAACGTGCCAAAAATACCGAAAGCGTGTCCACAGTCCCTGCAGACACCAGCCAAACGAACCCCGTTGAAAGACGGAAATAGAGATTTGCCGTGCATCGATCCCGCATGAAATTAATTTTCACGGTGGCGAGGTATCGAATGGTGTGCCCAATGAACCCTGGCTCCCCCACCGGCGTGTACGAACTCCGGTAGTGTCGGGGAAAGTTGGCTGACCTCGGCGACAACCGCAAAGATCAGCGAGGCGGGCAATTTTACGGCGCGTCGAAAATAGACGCGTTCGAACGAACGTAGCCCGGCAGTTATATCAACTGGCCGAACGGGGGGCAGGTGCAGGCATCATCTTCTATGCAAGCGGGGCGATACGATTTTATTGCAGCAATAAAATCAGAATAACGCGCGCGACGAATGCGCCGGACCGCGCTGACGAGCCGGAAAAACGAAGCGTCGCATTTGCGTGCGAATATAAATTTTCAGTCGTCCCGCGGGAAAAGCTGGTCCACGTCGTTTCATGGTATATCAGCGACGATCTAACCAGCGTACTGCAGGGGGTGGGCGTAGATGGGGGGGGGGAGGGTGGGGGGGTTGTGTTTCGAAAGGTGAAGTGCAAATAATAATATGGCATTTTCATAGATTTCTGCGGACATTTGCATATGTAAATTTCGGACGGCCGATGGACAATTTGTCGAAAGAATAACGTGGACGAATTGTATCGGGGGGTAACAAGTAGATCGGGAGAACGAAATTCTGTGAACATTTCTTAGCTGATCTTGCGGGCTAAAATGTTAATTTTCCTTCGGTTAACTAATTTCATCTGTTAAGTGACAGCACTCGCAGAGATTCGTCTAACGAGGAGAAATGTTACAGTAGAATTGGCAGACATCTGCCACTTTGCTTTAGTAGCTCTTGTCAAGTTCGATAGACTACTTTTTACCGCTTCGATAAGCCAACAGATAAGCGAAAGCTGTAACATCGCGTTTGCGGATGCAAATATCATTACTAAATTACCTCGAATAGTCGATACGCAATGAAACTTCTCGTCAACGTGACGCAACGTTGCTCCGTGTAATCGACATTACATAAATTTCACAATAAATTGATTAACCAGCGGTCCGAACTCGAGTTACCTCTGCGTTAAGTGTACCTGGCTTGCTGCGCCATTTCGTTGAGGGACAAAAAGCGAGAGATCAAGTTTTTGCATTCATTCATGGACCCGTTGGACAAAGAACGCCGAAGGATCGACTGAAATCGTTCGGGGCAAATACGCGAGGAAAGGAGAGGAAAAAAGAACGGGGGGATGCGTTTGTCTGTGTAGCAACGCCGCCCCGGTTGGACCCCTTTCATTCGACGGCAGCCCCTTCTGATACTGCATAAAATATAGTATTGTTCGCGCTCTGTTAGTCTAGAGTGGAGAACGAGTATATTTAGGAAAGGGTCGTTCTCTTTCATATGTTAAGCAGATCAGTGTCGGCCAGCAAGATAGAGCGCGAAGAGGGGGTGGGGGGGGGGGAGGATAGTAAAGAAACAAACGGGGAGGATCGCGCGAACGACCCTTCGACTTTTGCCCCAGAGAACTGTGCACTGCGCGCTCCTAAATGATTGCCGGCTTGACTTAATGTTGTGAAAAATAGCTGCGCCCTCCCGTGCATACCGGAGATATTTTTCTTTATAAAACGGCGAAAGCAAAGCGATGGGGACGATTTTTCAGCGTCGTATAATTCGCGGGTATACGCGCGGCGGACTCGAAGCGACGATTCACGCTCGTCGCGTGCTCTGCACATCCTCCGTGTATAGTAAGGAAACTTGTTCGCGCAGTTACCGGGGGACGTGTCCTTTTTGATATCCGAAATTAGTCCAATATTTCAGGTAAGTACGTTCCGAAGGCGTGCCGCGTCTCGGACGGAATTCTTATTATTGCGGTGCGTCTTCGCGGGTACCAAGCACGAGCGCAGCACTCGTGAATTAAAGCTGTCTCGACTTTACGATCCGGAGAATAGCGGGGCCAAGTGTCTCGGTAATACTTCTGTTTGAACCGGGAAGGAAGTAAGAATGGACGGGGTCCTCCGCCGGCTGCTGTTACAAATCAGATCTGGGCCACTTGAAATGTACTGCGCTTTTTAAGTTTCGACATGCCCCGAGACGCTTTGTCCCCTTTCGCCTGGTTCGAGTAAAGCGATTCTCCGTTTTTAACGGGTTCGCGAAAAAAGCATTTCTCTTCTGAGTGTGCTGGGCAGCCTTGGCCTGCGGGGGAAAAAAAACTTCGGAGCGAACTTTTAAATCCGTAGATTTCTCGATTGGGGAAAAAAGGAGAAACAAATAAAGCACCCCGTGTAAAGGCAAAATCTTCCTTATCCATGCCAGCCTTTTAATTCCAGCACGTGTATGAAATCTCGCGGAAACCTGAGCTAATTGACGATTCGCTGAAAGATATTTCTCATTTTTCATGCACGAGTTCCGGCGACGCGACGTGCCCCTGCCAATTGAGGTTCATTTGCTGGCCTGGTGTTCATATCGCCCCCGTTTCGCAATATAAAACGGCTCCTCGTTGATGAAACGAGAAATGTCAACCGCGCCGTTACGTGTCGTGTAATTCTAACGAGCTTTATGACGTCGATATTAGTCGTCCTTGCTCGGTTCACCACGATAGGAGGAACGGAACAAAAAGAAAAGAACAGAAAAATATATATATACTATATATATATATATATATATATATATATATATATATATATATATACACGTATAAACGACAGAGGAGAGACGAAGAACGCAATAATAGACAGGACCAGAGAGCGTTATTATAAAAGTCGTAATGAAAATCTAACGATCGGCCAGACAGCGAACAAAACGGCGGAGAAATGAATTTCCTCGAGATCCACCCTCGGCTGCTCCGTGTTTAATCTCTTTGTTTACTTTTGCTTGCAGAACACGTGAGGGAATTCAGCTGCGGGATGCTGTATTACAGGACGCTGTACCTGGACAGCAAGAGGGACGCCCTATACGTCGGCGCTATGTAAGTATAATCCTTTTCGTCGCGCGATAGTTCGGGCACACCCCTGCCCGTCGCTTTTTCTCGCGTAATAAAATGTCGTACGATGAATGTCCCGCTTCCGATAAAAGTTGTGCTTCGTTCCTCGTCAAAGAGGCAACGATGAAGCTCGTCGAAAAAAAAGGTACGTCCACGTGCAGCGAACCGGATTTTTATGATTTCCGTGATTAAAATTCTGCGCGGCGCACTCGTGCGAGCAAACTGGACGGGGAGGGGGCGGGCCGATTGATTAAATTTCTCGGCGACATACAGTATCGGATGATCCTTGTATTTGAAATATTCCGCGTATTACGTCGGCGCAGTTACGGGCCAACTTTCGCGATGATAATTATCGTCGCGGTGATCGCAGCAAATTGTCGTCCACTCCATCAGCCTCCGCTATTCCCATCGCAGTCTTCGATTCGCGTGCCGTTGCAACGTTCGCTCGCGTTTCGTTCGAGATTTTATATTTACGTGTTTGCACGGCGAATCGACGTGTAATTTCGTCGTTATTTACCCGTCGGGCTGGATATTGAAATGAATAGTAACGTTTTGTTTATCGGAGTATCTGGGTCGCGCGTGAAGCGTTTCGTTCGTTCAATCGGTCTGACGAGATTGTTCAGTTTTCGGTTACGTCTGATCGACGAAGCAACTGGGGCATATCCAGCGACCTTGTTTTACATCATTTTTCTTTATCGTGCTTGAGGATTTTAATAATTTCGGGCGAAAATTTTTGGGCCATTTAGAGAGGACGAACAGATAGGATACGTTGAACGAGAAATTCTCTTTCGTGGCAAAGTAGGCAAGGTTAAATTAGAATGACGGCACATAAAGTGAATATCGAATTCGTTAGAATCAATATGCTGCTAATATATTGGGACATTCCTGTGTTACTGTGATACGTTTTTTCAAACATCTTCACTATGATAGTAAAATTTAATTTTCGTTTAAGTGCACTTTGCTTCAGCGATTATCCCGCTTTCTCCTTTCAATCTCTGCACGCTGCTTTTTCGTAATCGGCTCCCTCTGCGGTATTTGCCCGCACTCTTAGCTCGAGCACTTGAAATATGTATAATCCCGCGTTTATGTACCGGATCGTTTCTCTGTACACGAGGGGGATGACCAGGTTTCGTTTGCTAAACGTTTCAATTTGCAGAAAGGTAATTTACTGAAACCTTCGGGGCACGGCAGAAATGCTCCGAACGAAAGTCGAAGGATACGAATTGAATTCATTTTGAACTGCCGAAAAACGTTTCTGATTAGCTTTAATAACGAATTGTTTTCGCCACCGATGATAATAATTGTAATGGCTATGTTGCTATCAGTGGAATCCTGTAAACGATATTACTTCTCTTTTCTTTGGCTGCAATTTTATTAATGGTTTCCTTCGAAAATGTTAAACGTACTGTCTTTTTAAAGAATGTCGATATCTATTTAGTATAAATCCAACGATTATTTTATGTACGTTTTACAATTGATTTCTTCGCACGTCATATTTGTGCATAACTAGATCGGGAATTGTTTGACGGCGAAAAGGACAGAAAGTTAAATATTAAATTAACTAATAATAGAAACGAAACGTTTCAGTCAAAAACTGCTTGAACATTTCGCGTAATATCCAAAAATATTTTAGGCCACAATAAATGCAAGAATACCAAATACATTTCGCATCGAAGTTAAATCGAAACCCATCAATCATGTCACATAATAGCAGAAACTATGATTCCATGCCAGGCTCAGTTGTTATCGTTATTTTAGTCGATAATAAAACAAAGCTTTTAACTTCGATTAAATATTTCTCGCTGTTCCAAGCAAAACGCAGATCTCTTAGATCGTTGCCGTTTACCGGCAATGCAATATCCTAATGTCTGACTCAGAACGACGCGACGTTCGTTGTCGAGGGAGTAAAAATGGGGGTTGCTTCATCGGGGACGGATAGAGAGACCCTGACTGGGACGTTGCATCATTACTACCGAAGTATTATTTCTTGATTCGGTTCCAACCTTTTCCTACCCCCGTGCCGCTATCCAGCCGGCTATTCAGCGGAGCCTTCTTTTGTGAGCCCTCCCTTCTTAATTTGGTAAATGCCAGCAAAATGCTACGCGGCTAACGTAACGGAGTGTATACGGAGGCAATGTCTGAAAGATGTTGTTTGGGCACACAAACCAGAAGAGGGCCTCTAGTACGAGACGGAAATAGGAGCCGCGTAATATATCGATTATGACAGGGGAAATTATGTCGTGAAATATGTCTTAACGGCCAGAGAAAGTGGTGTTATCGTGATATATGGAACGACGAAAATCCGGCTTATTAAAGGTAGTGGTGTTATATAAATTAAGATTGTCGCACGTTTACGAATGGCTGGGGGAATGGTTTTGCACGTTGTCTTTTCGGATTCTTGTCGTCAGTAATTGCGTTTACGAAAAACGTTGACAGTGGCACAGTTAAAGGAACAAGCAAGCGGTGCAATGGTAAAACGAATATAAGATATTGTACATGCTGGTGCAAGAGATCAGCTATCACAGTAAAATACATGTTTTGCTTGACATGCTGCAAATTGCTCCTTTTAACGTGAATGATTTATTATCCGGCTTGCAATGGTGGACAGAGGGTGCATACGAAAGTACTGGTAGGGGCAGGAACGCTTAAGGACCATTTATTGTTTTCTAAGATTTCGAGCGGAAGCATATTATGGTTTTTTTAATACGAAATAGAAAAAGTTGTTTCGCGCAGTAAATTTCTGATTAGGCTGAGTAGAACGTTGTAATATAATCACGGCCGTATATGGTTGAAACATGTGGACAAATACATATTACACGTCTCTAAACTTCGTGAAAGAGATATGTATTCGAGTTTAGTGCTTTATAAGTAAAAAAGATGAACGTTTATTACACCGACCGTTTGTAAATGATGGTGTAGCAAAGCCCTCATTAGGAGTAGCTGATTTACGGTCATTAGGATCATTATATCGGCCACATGTTGGATTTTGTTGACAGTACAAATAGAAATTGTAATCCCGCCGGAGGTTTCGTATGGATTATGCTCGTAAAGACGATACATGTTGCTTATATTTATCGTATTTACTGTTGTTTGCGTGGACGATTTGCTAAATAGTCGGGATAATGAATGTTTAATCCAGGCGATGCTCAATAAAGTAGCATTATGGTAATCTATTTGGTAATTTCAGGGTAGCTGGTAGACATTCAATACAAAACGCATCGATGAACAGGCTATTAAGTTTAATTTCCTGATTAAATCTGTTTGTACACAAAGAGCATCGAACTTCTACCACGATCGCTGATTCATGTATCAATGATTCCCCCTGCTGAAACTGTTAGCTCAGTTCCAATGTTACGGTGAATTTGAGTTGCAAAAATGCATCTCCAGAAGCACAAATTAATTGCCAATAAGCATAATACACCTATCAGTGTTTCTTAAGCTTTATTATTCATTCAGCTTGATCATTTGTTCGCTGCGTTATTTACGAGTTCTGAGAACTGAACTTTTTGTTTCCATCTATAATATTCTATTGCGACAATCGCCATATTTTAAAGACACTTGCAATACGTAATACACTCCAGCAATACGTAAGCACCAGACATTTCTTTAAAAAAAAGAAGAAAGATTTTGAAACTACTGTCAATATTTTGTATACTCGTCCACGCATGCACGCTGAAAGTTAAAATTCAAAGGAAACTCATTCCACATGGGAATATAAGTATATCGAACATGTGCAGTATATGCGCAATAATTTTAAATCGTCCCGAAGATCCCCGTGTAACGAACAGGAAGGTACACTAGTAACTGGGGAGAAGGGGATTAAATTGCGGATGGGATAATGAATCGAATAACGGCAATAGCGAGGTAAGAAATGACAGTGCGTAAGATGATCCCTCCATTAAAGTAACTTCGTTTCTGCGAGGAGATGAGCGTGCCAGAGTATGACGAATAAGGCGACAGGCAAAAACGAGACTTATGATAAATTACATTTTTCAATGTGAACGCGTAAGAAAAGGAGAGGGATGGGGAAATAACTGGTTCCATTTAAACGTTTCCTGTTTTCTGGCTTCGTTCCATGGCCTCGTTTCCCGTTTCCCTTCGCTTATCCACCTGCACGGAGCCATCCCCGTCGTGCGCCATATCGGATTCCGATAAGAATTCTCGTGCAAAAGGAAAACGATCCTGACATTCCTCTTCCAATGATGCGAAACGATTAAGCTCCACGGCCCCCGAGAACGTGCCGTTTCAATGATGTGACTCTCGATTTCAGGCGAGAGGCCGCCCGTATTCCGGGCGGGCGTCGTTTAATTAAAAGGCTCCGGATAAAACGTGCTGCGTTAGGTACTCGCAAATTCGAGTTGATCCCGCGCTTTGTACGGACGAATCGTGCCTGGCCGCCCCGACTGCGAGATACTGTTAATCATATACGGGCCGGTTAATTAAATTTCGCAGTAATATTCGCCGAAGGGGAGGATCGAGGGCAAAATGACAAACGAAGGAGGCGAAATTAATTTTATACACATTATACGGTGCGTTTCGTTCTTACCGTTGCGCAGAAGATGCCGGGTAAGGGAAAAATAGTTTTTCGTATATTCATATCGGACCGCGTTCAAAGTCTTCCGCGCGTCAAAGAAATTTTTGCCCCGCGTCTTGCTGTCTTGCGCGCGACACAGGAACGAGCCACGAAACATTCGGTAACTGTGAATTGTTCGCATTCGATTCGCCCGTGGTTGAACGGTCGGCGAAGAATCATCGCAAGCGTCGAATAAATGGAGAAGCACGTCGAAAGAAGAAACGAGTATCATTGGCCCGGTAGATTTACCTTCGCTCCATGAACGTCAATCTTATCGAATTATTTTACCCCGAGTTGCCGTCGCTTTTACGTTTTCCGCCGGCCGGCTTAATAAATGAAGAAAAACGGCATCCCTCTCGCGGTCAATGTGTTTCACGAGAATAACGAGAAAGCGTAATACGCCCGGCGAGCCGGCTCGAACGAGAAATAAACCGCGTAAACGTTTCCGCCCTGTGTAACGGACAAAGGGCCGCGCCCGGCGATAGAGTTAAATCGATACGTCAAAATAAATTACGCGATAATGCTCCGACCTCTTGATCCGTGTCAGCGCGCGATAATAAATTTCAGCCGCGTGCACAAGAAACGGGCATGCATCGCGCCGCGGACGTCGAGCACGGGAAAAACTTGCAGAAGAACGCGAGAAGTTACGCGAAGGGCAAACGAAAAAATGAAGGCGTGAAAGGGGCAGGAAAGCGTCAAATCGACGCACTTGAACGTCGTCTCTGATAACGATTAAGCTTTCGCAACCACGCGAATTTGTTCGGGTCGCGCAGTGTGCGATCGAGCCACGAGCATGTTTCTAACCGTATCGCGATCATGCTACACGGCGCACTCCTCACCCTTGTCTTCTATGATCCCTTTTTATCCCGAGAGAAGATCGATACAACGCGTGAGCATCGTGCCTCGTTAATTAGAAAGGTGATACCCATTAATTGTAGTTCGAGAGTCGGCAGCCGCGTTGCGGTACGCTCCACAATTGAGGCACGTTAATTGAACGCTTCCAATTATC
The DNA here is from genome assembly GCA_948146005.1 of Nomada fucata. Taxonomy (NCBI): domain Eukaryota; kingdom Metazoa; phylum Arthropoda; class Insecta; order Hymenoptera; family Apidae; genus Nomada; species Nomada fucata. The sequence goes on from OX411275.1 coordinate 17,331,211, forward strand.
AGGATCTGTACCGCGTTGCCGAGTTGAGGTGGAACGAGAAGAATTGCGACGTGCTGCACTGCTTGCGCGAATTTTGTATTCGCAAAATTGCGAAGAACGCCGTTCGCTTAAGGTTGCTCCTCGCGTTTCGAAATTAACTTTTGCCGGGCCTTCTTAGTTTCGCTCTTCACACGATCCGTTATTCCCTCGCGGATCCCTTCATTTCTCTTGCGTTCCTTTCGACCCACCTCGGGGTATTATCGCGGGGAATTTACGTGCCGTCCTTCCGGCCCATCGATCGGCGGGGGATAAGAATTCATGGTACTGACGAGTGGTTTTTATGATGATGGGCAGGACGAGTTTAAAGTTCGAACGTGCACGCGAATACGCGTCCTCCAGTATCGATAAGCTGGTACTGCGAAAGAAATCGCGTTGATTAGCTTTGCTAATTTTCTTTATCGTGCCTTCTCATATTCGTAATGTACTATTATAGATTTTTCTGGTAGCAATTTTTATCTCGCGTTTGAGCTTCTGTAATATGCGTTACACGACGTCGCTGTTATATTTGCTCATAAATCGTTTGTCGAGCAATATATGAAGGAGGAATATAATATGAAGAATAAGCGACGTGGGAAAGCATATTTATGTGTACCACGGGTTGATAAAAGTTCACGCGAGCTCACTTAACTTTGTTTCGCTCAGCTAACTCGAAGCTCCTTTGTCGTTCGAATAATGAGATGCATTGCGCTCCGTTCGTCAAATAGAGTCCAATTCAGTTCATGTCACGGTTCGTTCTCTATTCTAATTCAACATACGTCATTGGTGCATCGACCTACGAACACGAGCCGAACTGCTCTTAATGAAAATGAAGGCTTGTCGCAGGAAACCGATGGCATTTTTGGAACAGTGCAAATACGTGTTTGTCCTACCGCGAGTTTTATCAAAAAAGGAAAGAATGGTAACGGAATCGACGTTTTGGAGTTATTCATCGATTTAGCCGATGAAACATCTCTGTGACACTACATTATTGTGCAAAATATTGCTACTTCGAGTGTAGTGATTTTGTATAATCTAACACCTAGATGAAACTGTATCTTTATCATTTTGAGATTAGATTTTTCGTTAGGTATGGTACATGGAGAATGAACCTCGTTTGTTTGAAAGATTTTAGTACACCATATTTGTTCAACAATCGTAATATTGATTCACCACCGTAAAAACGCTGCAACGTGAATTTCCAACGAAAGATTGTAGATTGTTTTTTAATTGTGAAATCTTGGATAACAGAATCTGACGAGAATTTAGCCAAAGAAATGGCTTGCCCTATTGTTTTTCTTTATTATATTATGTTTCAAAACGGGAATAGTGCTTCTGTCGGTAACGAAAATAATGAAATGTTTCGAAAATCAGAGGGAATCCGTCGATGGTATTAATGCCCCGTGCAACTGGGTCACGTTCGGTTCGTTTTTAATTAACGAATGGAACGGCAAATGTTATGCAAAATCAATCTTTGGAGTCTACTGGAAAACGTTACATAAGCTTCCTTCAGCGAATAACGATTTTAAATTTCACTGTGAAATACGAAACCTGAACGAAAAAATCATTGAACCTAACTTCAACGATGTAGCAAAACATTAAACGAATGTTAAAATAAAAGAATATCGAGAGATAACATTGTTTACTTATTTTAAGTTCTATAATCAAAGTTCACATTTTTCAAATTTCTTACCGTTTCGAAAATATCGGTATCGCAGCAACATCAAAATTACGGTTCATGGACAGGCATGATAATTATATTTAATCAGTGATTCATAGCGCGAATTATCACAGTCCGCCAATTGTATTAAACAAGGGGGCGTACAATATTCATGGCAGGGCTAGCCATTGCACCTAGCAGGAATATCTCTTTCCTGACACCTACTATACCTTCTGTCATCGAATATTTAAGGGTAGCGATGGGGGATGGATCTCGATGCGCCGGATAATGCATCGCAAGTCGTAGCTGTCTGTCACGTCACATACAACACGAAGTTCGATAGCGACGCGTTTCTATTTTACTAGCGAAACCGGTTTCTTTCCAAGCCTGCGGAAAGTATAGTTCCATGTTCGCGCGAAGTTACATTTTAATATTTAATTCACTGATAGCTTACGAAATTGTGTACAATATGCAGATTGAAAAAGTGAATTATACGGTATATTAAACGAAAAGCTTATCGTTATAATAATTTTTATTGTCGAAGTTCGTCATTTATAGCGAATAGTGTTGTTTATAGCGAAATACCCGATTGAGTTAGACAATCCTCTATTATAAATCTTATCTATTGATTATTACAGTGGGCCAAAGAAGTATTCATAGAGTGCATTCGCTTTACCTGCAACTTCATTATTTTAGTGTCACCATTATGTCGGTGTTACGACAATTATTCAAAACAGTACACAAACAGTTACACAAAACAGTATACATTATTCTAAAGTGTGATTAGATGCGCTTAATATCTATGTATATTGTTTTAGGAATAACTGTCTAAGCGCCAACATCTTGGCGACACGAAAATAATGCAAATGAAACTGATGCGCTGTACGAAACAAAACTGAACAAATCGAACCCAGCAGAATTGAAAAGGATCCGGCGTAAAAATCATATAATCGTTCAACGCCCACGGTTCTATCAGAATTCCTGCAAGTAACTCTCGCGAAGGATAATGAGTGGAATTACAGAACGAAAGGAAAAGGGATCTCGAGAAATTCTCCACGGGCGTGACGGGAGGGATCGGGAACCAGGGTCCGGCGTTTCAAAGCTGACTGGGCGGTTTTTTTTTTTCTTTTTTAAATCGAAAACACGATGACTTTACGCTCTCGTTCCCGTCGCCATCGATCACCCCCTGCAAATTGCTTTCGTACAAATTTTTTTTTCCCTCGTTCCGGTTGTCTCGAGCGACGAGCTCGCACGTACCAGGTCCCGCCACGCCTTACCCACCCACCTGCTCGCTCAGCCCCCGGAAAGTTCTCCAGAGCGAGAAGCCGAATTCCGTAGTACGGATTTGTTTTTCCACGTCGCTATTTACTTTTTCACGGCGGCGCGCACAGGATGAATGTGGAAGGAAAGCTCGAAGGGCGAGCCAACCGGCTGGCTTTTCCGTTTCGTTCCCCTTTCTTCCTTTCGTCTTGGCTTTTTTTTTCTCCATTCTTTTTCTCTCCTTCGCCTTTCCGCATTCCATTCGACTGGGTGTTTCAATTGAAGGCCGATGATGAATGGTTATTGGAACAAAGTTATGCGGTACGCCGGCGCTAATGTTGCGAAACATTTCGGTATAGGGCCGACTCGATTTACTAAATCACGCGCGTGAGCTTTTGCTTGCAGCAGACACATCTTCGCACAGCTGAGACAGCGGGATCGCGAATATTTTTATGTTCAAATCGATGATCAAATGGTGTTCGCGTTTGCGAACGATTGGATTCGGTCCAGCGAGTTTTACGAGCGAATTATTGCTGCGACATGCGCGGAGATTTTTGTTTATTTCGAGATTTGTTTCATGTTTCGCGAAACTGGTTTCGTAGGATGTGGGACACTTCATGTGATGTAAAAGAATTGTTACCAAAGTTCACTTAATTGCACTGTCTACCCGTGCCGAAATTTACGACAATCTATTTGGGTGGCGCTGTACCGATGAACTCTCGTTTACCGGTCCCTGCAACGGTTCGTATTACAGAAAAGCAAGCCCAAGAACTTCTTCGTTTCTCCGTTTCAAATTTCTAGGTCGACCAACCGAAAGTTCGTTCGAACGGAATCTTCCGTCTGCCGAAAACGGGGCAGAAAATTAAGCATGTCTACGGGGGGCGTTGTAATCGAACCAGCCCGTGCTTCGATCGTCCTAAATTCTCATTCCTCGCAGATGAGACGTTCAAGGGAACGCGTCGTTTGGACGTTATAAAAGCGTGCAGCTTAACGCGATGGAATTTCAGCGGGCAAATCTTATCCGCTGAAGCACGAAAAGCTTTCGAAAGAAAACCCTCGTTACCTTGGTTCTTTACTACATACCCTTCCCGCGTGTATTTATTTCGTTCGATATCCCTGAATGAGTAGAAGGATCGTGGCTCAAAGGAGGAAATCCTAATAAAAAGCAAGCGATAGACCGGAAACGAAGAAAGTTCGAGATCCGTCGGGGAAGAAGTAGAGGGACGGGGTTGGAAAATAGGGGACGAAGGTTTCGGCTTCCCCTTCGATGCTCATAGAAATTCCGTGGCGTTCGCGAGCAGTTCCACCGGGCCAGAATGCCGTAAGCAAAGTGCCACGCGCTCGTACACAACCATATATAACCGGGGTAGATAAGGCAAGCTCGAATCGAGTCGGAGTAATGTATCTCGCGGACGTACGGAATGAAAATTTACACCCCGAGCTTTCGACTATCGTGGCGTTTAATGCGAATTGTTGCGCTGACCTTTAATCATTTTGGACTTTCTTGCTTGTTACAGGGATAAGGTGTTTAGGCTGAATCTGAGCAACATCAGCCATTCCAATTGCGAGGTGAGTCGTTTACTTGTGAATTTATTTCCTGCTTCTTTTGATAATTACGATCATTGATCGGGTCTTTCATTTAACTGGGGGAGGCGAACTGTTTAGAATGATAATTATAACGATCGCAGTACTTAGGACGACGAATGGATAAGTTTCATCATTGCTATTGCTGTAAGATGTATGTCACATTTAATGGGTCGCGGGCTTTGTTATAATTTGAAGTTCAATGGTTGTAATTTCTATAAATTGAAGTCTCTCGCGATATTAAATGTTTATTCCAGTACGAACGACTTATTGTTGATAGTTTTATTTCTGCAATTTTACGTACTCTCGAATTTCTGATCATACCGTGTAATAACTTTTAATGTCGGCCTGAAAAGTTCTACGACAAAGGGGGGCAGTTCCAAGTGAAATGTTCGAAGTACTCTTACCTTGATCAAGCAGTATCTATGTAAGTGGTCATGAAAATGGGAGGACCCGTACAAAGAATTTTTTTTTATGAGTAATGATAATATTTGGCAGTAAGTAAAATGTGCAAATAAAAGAAAAGCTAAGGAACGAAGCCAAGTAAGGTTACTAGCCAAGATTCAACGGTTTCACGATGTCTGTCTGTAAATAACTCGAAATGAATAACACCAATTTCGAAGTGAATACAGAACTGAATTCCGCTTCGTCGTCGTTAATGAACAAGCTACTGAAAGTTCCACATTCGCGATAATGAATAAATGAACAATTAATTAAACGTGTTCATATATTAAAATGCCTGATATCATAATTTGATTGATAATAATTCATATTGCAATGATTTACCTCTGTGCATTTCCATAAAGTCGATGGTATTAAAATTGAAATTACTTTTCGTGTAGAAACAGGCACGTATTTTATCAGCGTGCGAGCCACTGTTATATAAATAATTTTAATACATTTTAAACACTGATTTCGTACGAACGATAATAGGCCGTGCGAAACATTCCGAATCATTTTCAGCAAAGGACTGTTCTATTCCTGAAACCTTCCTTAAACGAACGCATGCAGTATATGCACATACACATTTTTCGGCAACGTGCACACTCGCGCTGCGCGTCGCTATTCAAACAAACACAATATCAACTCCAATTTCGTACAACCATCTTCCCCTTTACTGGGTCGTCCATTGTACCCCCTACTGTTTCGCCTCGACATACGCAGGGATCGCACAGCTGGCAACGAAACAACAAAAGTAGTAATTTACATTTATAACCGCAGCCCTGCGCGAGCTCTGCGCAACGTCGTAAAAGTCAATCTGCGCCCAGGATCTTACGACTGCTGTACGCATCTTCGCGTGTCATACGAAGAAACCAAACCCGTAACGTCGTTCCTTTATCCAATCCGCTTAAATAACGAACAACGGCGGACACGTACGATGACCGCCCTCCGCCGTGGCATCGCGCTTCGATCAGAATCGAGCTACGCGTAACGCTCGAACCCCCTCGCGCAGGACGATAAAACGCGGCGCCGCTCGTAAATCCAAAAACGGTCCACGGTGTTCCCCATAAAACTGTCAATCACGCCGGTCGAAACGTCGCCTACATCATCGCGACAGCTGACGACTCTGCTCGGCCGCTAAGCGATCCATTGTAGACGAACGGTGCGTATTCCGATTTTTTCACGCACTCTTTCACCCGGCTTTCCTTTCCATTCCGCTCGAATATACGCGCGATCCCGCGGCACCGCGCGTCGAACAATCGACGTTCGGGTTAATGCACGCCGGCTGAAAATGGACTGAACGTCGGCGTCGCGGTGAAACTCGGTGACATTTCGCGTGATCCCTTTTTTGTCCTTTTTCGACCAGGTTTGCCCCCCCCCCCCAGCCCCCTTTTGAGAGACTGATGCTCGGAAACGGGCGGATTTTTTTGTTTTATAAATAGCTCGCTGCTGCTGTTAAACATGTTCAGCCGAGTCGCTGTCCGCTGTGAGCTTTGTTTCGTCCGAATCAATTGCACTATGTCAATGTTTTACGTGTAGCACCAATTCAGTGCTTTCAGTGGAATTCAGAGTCCAATTCGCGGAGTCGAAGTATTTTCACCTGCTTTATTAATCTCGTTGCGCTCAGTAAACGATAGAAGAACATAAACCAGGGCGTTCTAACTACTCCTATATTACCTGATAAGTTTCGCACAACGTTATTAAGAAATCCAAGATATTGAGATACATAAATCCAAGTGTCCCATGGTTTCAGCACTTTAAATGCTTCAAATACAATCGTGTTCAACGATACATAGCATAGACAATATCCACGTTACTCTTCTAAAATCCGCACCGTTCGTCTACCAGATTCTGGTAACCAGAAACCGCAGAAGATTCGCCTGTAATGAGTTTCCAGGTAATAACGGCGGCACCCCGTTCGATTCCACCCCGTTCCAACCAAGAAAGAAACAAACCGATGCGCCGAGCCGGTCCGGAGTAACAATTTCACCAATGGAACCACCGCGGATCTCCTCTGTTCCTCGCTTTGAGCCGATCCTTGCATTCGTTTAGCGTCTCGACGGGCCGCGTTTCGTTACATTTTTCGCGCGCGCAGGTGCACTTTCCGTCGAGCGGCGCAAATCGCGTCCGCGGATCCGATCGTCGGTCCGTTCGCGGAGATTGAATTGAAATTGCTTTGCCGAGGCGAACGTCGCGTCGAGGCGACGGCGACGTTGCCCGTGGCCGCCTACACACCCGATCGTTGGGCATTGTCAGGAAAGGAAAATTGCTTTTTAGCCCTGCACAGCGGATCGCGGGTCTCGAAGTGGCCGGATGCACGCCACTTTCCCCTGTCGGTTACGCTGCAATGGTTTTTAGGGAGTCCGAAATCCGATCCGTGGAAATCTCGCTTGTTCATTCTTTTGTCTTCTTTCTGTCTGTTACTGGAAACGCCCCCATCGAAATTGCCATTAAGCTTCATTCCGTTGGTTCTTTCGCCGTTCTTCGTTTCTATCCGTTCCTTTGTCCGACGATCGGGTCGGACTTCGATAACGGGTTATCTTGAACGGCCAACGGGTCTCACTTTCGATTTGTACCTGCGACACTGGGAGGGAATTGCGCGGCCGGCGACGTTCGTAGAATTGATTTTGCCAAACGAATTCTCGATCGTACGGTTATGGATACTGGCGGGTTGATTCTTGTGGACACAATTTTGTGAAGGTCTTCGTTTATCTGGTAGCTGTCTTGTTACGACATTGCGTTATTTCCGTTTCTGTTTTCCCTTTTCTACGTACTCCGTGGCAAATTGTAGGTGGAGAAGGGAATAAAGAAGAGCGCAGCGCACAATTCATTGTTCTTCAAATTGAAATAATTGCTTGCACTCCTTGTATACATTTGTGATCGAATATACTCAATTGGCAGATATATTATTTTTGTCCTATTATACTTTGCCCGCAAACTGGTCAATTAGTAGGATATAAGAAAATTGGCTAATCAGCAATTAGTAATTACGGACACTATTTTACGCATCATACACATATTCAACAATAATCTCCAAACGAATTATTAACAGGTATCGTTAAAATTTGATATGGAAATATATCAACGTGCGTTTGTCCCCTTCGAGGAACGGAAAGTACATTACCTCGATCGATCGCGAAGCACGTCAAAAAGACGATTGCGAAGTTACGTCGTTTTTCCGTGCGATATTGCGGCCGAGCTTGCGCGGAACGCGCCACAGCAAAGTGTTTGTATTCGTTGGAACAAGAAGAGCCGTAGTTATTGACGACAAGCGTGGATAACGAGCGCACGGAACGTTATTAAATTTCGAGTGGATTGTGGCCAATAAATTGAAAAGCCGACGTTACACTGGAACGATGCGCGACACACGCGTGTCGGTGAACGCTTTCAACCACCGTGTACAATTCATGATTCGTTAAATCACCTCGCCTAACGAGCAGAATGGTGAAAGGGAACTGAACAAGCAAAAAAATAAAGGGAACATAAAGAAACAATTTTCGAGGTATCGAGCGCACATAGAAGACTAGCTCTTCGCGGATCTTTACCTTCTACGGTCCATTGAAATCGGTCTATTCAATTCCGCCAGATTCTCCCCCGGGCGGGGAAGAGCTTCGACGGGGAAGAAAAAAAAATGTCTTCCTCGATACTGGTACCACGGTCGGGCACAAAGAACGGTGAAACGACGCGCCGCCACGTAGAGGAGGAAACGACGATTCGAAAATGCAATTATTCGGCCGGCGGTATCGTTGGTCGTGCCACCTGTCGCGAAACCGAAAACCACCCCAAATGGAGGATGAAAAAAAAACGCGAAGGGGAAAGAGAGCGATAGAGAGAGAGATAGAGGGGGGGGGGGAAGGAAGGGCGTAGAGACCGAACCAACCGTGGTCCAGTTGCTTCTATGGCCAGATGTGACGATTGTGACGACACGAAAAAATAATTTAAAAGCGGAGAATAACACGCCGATCACTGGACTAGGGACGTTCATAGCTGGAAAAAGGGTAACGCTCGAGTTTCATTCTTTCCCTGAAGCCCTATACATAGCCGCCTATGGATCGTGTTTCCAGTGAGGTTTTTTTTCTTTAATTATGATTGTTGGTCCGGTTTTGCGAATGGTAAATTGAAGCGCGTGAAACAGTCACGTATCGTGTTTCCTGCGCCTCACCCCGTCGATTCTTAATGGCGGGTTCCTTTGTGCCGAGTGTAGGTAGAACTGAAATTGTTTTCGTAGAACATTGGGCATTATTACATTTCCATTACGCGCTTTCATTAATAGGAAATAATAAACCGTTTCGCCGGCTTCAGCCTTTAATCAGAGTATGCATTACGATTGACCCAGGTCGAATCTTAGCCGGGTCGGCCGTACGATTGTTTCATTCATTTTCAAAAACCGCGGTTCCTTCTTTTACGGGCTTCATGCCTGTAATTCTCTATCTCTCTATCGAACATGAGCATGGACTCGTGAGAACCTTATTTCATATACCGCCACGTTATTAGGTCGCGTCGCGTTGAAAGTTACAACAGCGCGAATGGTTCCGGCGCGACGGTTATAATAAAATTCCATCCCGGGGTTGACGTTGCCGCAGAGTTTAGTTCCATAGAGAATTCCGAGAGAATGCGGTATCGACTTTGCTCGCCGCGCCACTATCAGGACGTGACGAAACATTAACACGTCCAATATTTGCACTCGGTTTTCAACCCCTACATCAACCACCCTCACCGATCCGCCGTAGGAAACAGCGCGCTCCGTTGCCGCCGTCGTTAAAGAATAATCGGACTAAGATTCTCGTTTCGATCGGCAAACGAAAGGTAAATTGCCTCAGGTTGAATTTTAATCTGCTTCGTTCCCCGTACCCCGTAGTCGTCGTCGTCGTCGCCGTCGTCGTGGCGCGAAACAATAGGGGAACTCCACTGGAATCCGCATAAGAACGAGCGAATAATTTACACCCTCGGCCAATTCCCATCCGATCTCAATCTTATCATTAATAAATGCAAACTACCATTCTGTGGAAGCTCGGCCCATCTGTTCGCTCGAGTCCCCGGCGCCCCCCCCCCTGGTGTCGCCGCGAAATTAGATTGACCAGAGAACGAACGGCGTTCGCCATTTCGTCGCGCTGCTTTCTTCTCGAAACTTTGCGTGCCTGCTGCGAGAAAGCGAACCGCGGGCAACGGGGTTAACTCGACGGGGAGGGTATGAAAAATTCGCGAACGCCGGCCGGTCCAGTGGCGGGCACAGTTACAATGAAATCCCATTGCGAGGTCGACGCTGCCACCGCAGGGTTCGATTCCATGGAGAATTAACGAGAATGGGATTTCGATTTTACTCGCGGTAGTGGCGTGGTAACGCAGCCGTAAAACGTTAGCGCAGGCTCAGCCAGACCGCAGAACCGGCCCGCGCCCCCCTCGTACCACCCCCTCGTGACAAACTCCCTGGGGTGTTTCGCGCTGCCGGGGGTAGGGGGCCGTTATGTTACGTGGTGGTGAACTGCAAGGCAAAAAACGAGAAGGAAGAAAGAAAAAAACTGCACCAGAGAATGTAAGAAAGGGGGGGCCCAGTACCGCTTGATGCAATTTCACGTGTTGCATACATGCATAGCAATTGCGGTTCGGGTTACGGATCACAGAATGGTATATTCTTGTTCCGGTGTGGGAGAAGCGGAGAGAAATTGCTACGCACGAAGACACTTTCGACCCTCCGGATACTGCTTCTGTTTGCGCGCGGTGGACCCGCGGATATACGGCGCCCCGTTGTGCGCTAATAAGTTGAAGATAAGGAAGATTATCGTCGAAGCCGGAGGGTAGTCCTTTCATAGATTGTGATTCAGGTCAGCTGGTGTGCATTGCGATTTGGTGTTTCAATTGAAAGAAGAGTGAACGCAATTTGTGCATAATTAAAATGTTCGATAAATGCCTGAAACGTTGTAGCGTATAATTACAAATGCGTTAGATATATCAATTTCTGAAAAGTTACTTTGGTAAAGAAGATTGACCTTCCTCCGTCGCGTTAATGTTGCAATTGTGACATTAGAGCATTATCAACAAATTCGTTATTTTCGTTGCTCGTACGTAGGCGCATGAAAGAAAATCATTAGTAATTATTATTCCATCGGTTGAACAGTCCCAGCCGGACAGTGTCAAAATTGTCAATTTGTTACAAAATCCGTAGAATTGAACACCGAGCACAAGGTACACCGGCGTGATCCAATAATCAAAGAGGCAATAAATCAATGGTAATCCAGAAGGCCGCCAGTTCAGTCTGCATACCTGTGCACTGCGCCTCATCGGCGACGGAACATTTCGTTCGCTATCTATCCCCGTAATGAAGCGTTTGAGCGTGACAGAATTGTCTTGCGGCAGGGAACGACCGTCCGTTCCATTATGTTCACCGACTTAAATCGGGACCGCTATGAACCGATACAAAGGGGGGGCAATCAAAGTGGAATCGGAAAACGTGGCTTTAGTTCGTTCATCTCGTGCAGCGTCGATCGATTCGACGCTATCGTAGCGTCGCGCGACGCGTCACGCAAATTTGTGCGTCTCTCCCTCGCGTTCAGCCAGACAACGGCCCCGTGCTAATCCGCGTCTACGTTACAATTTCATAAGGGGAAGGAAAAGTTTCGAGGCCGTGCGTCAGTCCTACGGGACGTTCCATGCCCCCGTACATTTCAAGCGAGCTGTAACACGTGGTGCCCGAATGGACGACCGGGGTCGGGCATGTCTAGCTCGTGCATCTTGCAGAAGCTTTGGCGCCGTGCTCGCTAAAGCACGTGGAGCGAATCATCCGTGGCCTGCAATTTTCTTACTTCGGGAGTACCATAACTTTGCGGCCTGCACCATGGAATTAGAACACTGAATGGTCAATGTTGTGGAAAAACATTGTGTACGAGATTGATGCGGGGGTAATACACGTGGCCATAGTTTCGAGGAGAAACGCGAGTTTCCACGTTTCTCTATTTCTTCCGATTGCGGAGTAATACGTACGTTCGCGAACTTTCTTGACAAAGTTCCCGAAGTTTTGGATCCTTCGTGTATCGCGTTGCTGTATCGCAGCGGTCAATTAGATCGCAAGTTTTCCTGTATTTCTTAGATGCAGGTGGTATAGGTTCGGTTACCGTCTGTCGCGTGAGAACGCAGGGATAAACGCAACGCTTAGCTTTCGGACACCTTGCAATAATCTGATCAGACTGAAAGCGCCTTTCAATGATACAGAACGGAACGAGCGGTTGCGATTCGACGGTCGACCAAAAGAAATGCTTGCGACTCACTCACGTAATCTTTTCTCCGGTGCGCGTATCGAAAGATCGAGTCGGTCATGTCGGATTCGATCCCTTATCCAAAACCCACCCACTTCAGCGCGCATTGCAGTTTTACCCTGCAAAGATCAGGGGGAGAAGCTCCAAAAATACAAAAGAATATCGCACAACTCCGGGCAACCAAAGGAAGAACCAACGTTTTACATCGATATGAGAATCGTTGAACGGATAACGAAACGTTCCCGGTCGAACACTTTGTACGTAGTGGTGTACACACTCGGGTAGATAGAAATGGGAAAAGGGTAAAGGTCGAACGAGAAAAGCTCAAGTAGTTTCTGCGGGTCAGAGAAAATCGGAATCTATAAAACACCGGTACGTCCAATAAACCATCGCCCAATCCGGAACGAGATCAGGATACACGATACTGTCGGATACCACCTACGCGTTCCGGAGCAACCGCATCGCGTCAGACCAGGAAACTCCAACGACGACTGCAACTCTGTGAGATTGGAACGCGGGGGCGGTTTTACGTTTACATGGCGGCAGTAAAGTATTAAGAAGCCCTCTGCGAAATTTACACGGCTGTAAAGCCGCGGATGAGATACCACCGTTGCTGTGCTTTGCCCTGAGTTTGCTGATGCCCGCGACGGAGAAGACTAGTGTGGGGCGCATCCGGAAGATGTGTACACCTTTTCTGTCACGAATGGGGATAATAGTGGGTAGCGTGTTTCACTTGGAGCATTATTGTTAGCGTGGCTGTACTTCGATTTGTCAATTTTCCAGCGACGAACGAACCGTTCGTTTACGGTTGAAAGATATTCTGGCAGCGGTGATGGGACGTGTGACAATAAATACACGGGGACAACGGTCAATTAGTGCAGTTGGTAATTTAAAGCAATGCGAGACTCTGCTGATCCTTAATATCAATTGACGTCTGGGCAACTGCAGTGTTTATCATTTTTTTTAACTTAAAGACTGTTTTTCATGGAAGATATAAAATTATAGATGGAAATTTCAAGAATTGCTTTAAAGTTTATACTTGGAGCATTGATTCGCCGGAATTTTTATCCTGAGGATATATCGTGTCTGGTGCTTTTATATCACTATTGAATTCAAAGGTATATTTTATAGTTTAATAAAAGTTATTTATCTGATGGGACAGATCTATTTCACGGGAGCATATAAAACAGAAACGGTAGAGTTCGAATTTTTATTAAACTATAACACTTTCTTCGCGTGCGCTGCGTAGTTAATTCCACAAACCTGTCGTAGTTGCGCATTGGAACTACCAAATACACTTCTCTACGAATTAAAAGCAAGCTAGACTGCCGATCACTGAATTGCCTCAATCAAGCAAACAAATCTGAGACACTGAACAGCGGCCATGTGTTCCAACGATATCAAACGAAACCGCGCCACGTATTCTTCCAAAATTATTTCCATGCCGCGAGTTTTCTCGGTGACCTAGAAATACTCAGACGGAGCTGCGGCTTGGGAGTACGGAGGATGATTAAAAACTTTTCATCTAGCTCCTTTTATTTTTGCCCTGCCCTTATTACGATGTGGGAACCGACGTTATCTCGACGCAAAATTAAGAGATCTTACCCGGCTGACGCTCTGCGTGCCAGTTTTTTTTTTTTTTTCTTTGCCGAACGAAATGGAGAAATAGAGCAGGTGTACGAATTCATCGGAGCAGCGTCAATTTTCTCTGGCCATATTTTTTTCCCGATCTCTTCCCCCAAGAAGGCTCCGCTAATTGCACGACGAATTAAGAAGAAGGAAAAAGAAAAGAAGCGAAGAATCTGTTCGCGCAGGCAACACTAATGTTGCACGGTTCTCTTCGTTCGATCGCGTTGAAAATAAAGTAGCCCCGCGTCGAGGGGTCGGTTGGAAAGAAGTATCAAACAATTCTACGGGGCACTGAAATATAAACGGCCGGGTCCGTTGCTTTCTAGAATGATGGCATTAAATATACATTTCGCGCCCGGGCCACTCCGTGGAACTTCGAGGCTCCTGCTTTGCCTTCGGAATTTCAACCCCTAACGCCGGCCCACCCTCGCGCTTCTTTCCACCTTTCCTGTTTCTCGCCGCGCCACGTCTTGCGTTTCGGCGCCGTCATCCCTCGGTTCCGGAGCGAAGTAGGCACTAGTCGTGTACAAGCTGTAACGCGGAGTTTATTGCGACGATGAATTTGGGATAAGACCCCGGCGAAATTTCAGTTTGATGAGGCTCTTCTGCGCCGTATTCGAGAGGCCGGCCTTCTCTCGTTTCGCCGGTGACAATCTTGTTCCACCGGCGCGCGTCAATCGGTGTGGGGAGAAAGAAAAATAAGGTCCACATTCATATTTTAGTCGTCAATTTATGGCCCTGTATTTCCTCAGCTGGAATAAAACTGCGGAGTTTAGCAGGATTATTCGGGCATACTTTACGTTGCACAAAGTATGATTTTGTCCCTTGATATTCGTATAGATATCTTGTAATGATGCATTACCATTCTCGAAGGGACTATACGAAAAGCTGCAGCAAAGTGCGTTCAATTCATCGGTCACATTTTGTTAAGCCTTTTTAAATTTGAGGACGTTATACGTAGTAATTATGAGATTATTCGGGGAATGGTATTTCATTCCAGCAATGCAATTTCGTGAACCCACACTCTACTAGAATCGAAACGATTTGTGAAATAAATTGCACCCCAATATCTTATCACGTTACGCTTGTCTCAACATCGTTAAGATAAGCTTGAAAAGATTTCGTTCGCTGGATCCTCTGCGTCTCTCTGTTATTTCGTTGGTACTTAGACGCACACCACGACGCCTTCTGAAAAAGTTATAAATAAATGGATTAAGACGCTGCGCGAATGGTCCCGTGGAACCGTTTCAAACGCTGTTTTAAATCCGTTCCGTGGATAATCGCGACGAAGCCGGCGGCGAACGGGTCGCGCAACGCCAAAAGAGAGAAACGAAATTCCGCCGAAGTTCCGATGAAAAATACTCATGGTTCTGTTCGCGGAATCCTTCTTACCCCGGTTTTCGCTTTTTCTGCCCGAAGCATTAAATTTGCTAACACTTTTCCACTTTTCTGATTTTTCATTTCCGCCTCTCGCGCTTCGACGAAACGAATTCGTTCGTTCTCCGCTCCCTCAGACACCGTTACCCACTACAATCGCGTAATCCGCTTCCTTTTTTTTTCTCCCCGGTAATAAATCGAAAGAAAACTTTCGCCCGCAGCTTTATTCTTCGTTTTCGTTACACCTTCTTCGCTTTGTAATACCAAGCTGTCGGCAATGAAAAATAGGGGGCAAACGTAACGGAAGTAGGAACGAACGGAGGCAACGCTTCTTTGATCGCACGCGAATTCATCTTCGTGAAGATTTCTCATCGTGCTACGTCCGCGACACCGAGAAATCGGTAGTCTGAAAAGTTTCCCGAGTCGCTGTTGTTGTAGTGGCTCACCGACCTTCTTTACTCTGTAAGACGGGAAAGCGGGGAAGAATGAAGGGACGAGAAACGAAAGCGTCCCGCAAGTAGATAGAGGCAGAAATTGTTACGGAAAAAAGGGAAGAAAAGTTGACGATGACAAGATTTCTGTGGAAATAGAGTTCGCGGCGGCCAAACCCTGGCCGTGTAGTGGTACAAAGATGGGAATTATACGTAGAACGAATTCTCAGCGGATGTAGACTAAACAGGCAACTCGCATTAGACAGAGCCCAACGATGCTAGTAATTGGAGTTTACTAAATACTTCTGTTATCCGCAGAAGTAACCGTCAGCTGTGTCTATGTCCTTCCTGAATGGATTTAAAACAAGAGAATACTCTTGTTTCAAAGGAAAGCAGGGCTTCTTTTTACTTTCTTTACGGTATGAATTCTGCGCAAACTGTTGCAAAACGCGGTCGGACCAGCGGGATGAAAATAATTTCTCTTCATTAATTCGCGAGAGGTATTTACAGAAATACGATTGAAATACTGGGTGTACCGTAATACCATCGCGAAAGTGTTCGCCATTAATTTTGCCACTTGTGCATTCCCGAACATGAAGTATATCAACTTGCAGGAGAAAGTCAAATATTTTTCAGCATTCTTCGCGCAAGCGAAGTTTAGCTCTTCATCGAAATATATCTCCAATAGTGGTTAAGATTTCCCATCATCGTGCGCTCTGCTTGTGCATATCTGCCACTCGAAATACCTTGCCCCATTCCTTCTGAACGTCTGCAGCTCTGTCAGTCTCCTCCTCCTCTCTCTCTCTTTTTCTTGCGTACTTCGCCCCGCGTTCACGATTACATCGCTACTTAGCAGCTTAACTTTTTAATTACCACCGTGACTCATGTTTACTGTCGCTTTGTTTCTTCTTCCCCACGCCTTTCAACTGCGATCCTTCTCCTCTTCGGTCTCCGCGTTCTCTCTCGTTCTTTGTCGCAAGTTGCCCGTCGCTTTTTCGAAGGTCGGCTGAAACTCCCGGCACTCGAGCCGCGCTAACGAGCCTCGAATCGGCCGAAAGGCGCGATACGCCGCCGCCGTAAGTACAAACAGCGCGCGCGAGGAGGCAAGACGAGAGACGAGGACAAAACGGGAATGCGAAAAAGGAGAAAGATCGGCGCATTGCGCGGCGCGAACGAGACTCGAGTACCCACTCGCGCGAATTTATGGCGAAAGTGTTCAAATAGCCATACAACGCCTGCCTGCGTCGCCGTGGCTGCGCCCTCGTGCTCCTCAACGTTGCCGTCGTCCTCGTCGCGCAAAAATGCCTCGCTCTATGCCGCCACTAAACAGCGAAACATGGGAAAAAAGGCGAAGTGAACGCCCGAGGAGGGCTACTTGAGCGCGAGCCGAAGCGTGATAACGCGCAATTGTTCCGTGTTTATTGACGGCAGCGTTTGCCTTTCTGTGGAATTCATTGTCACGCGGGCATTACGCTGTTGGATATTAATATTTCTCAGGTGAATTGGAATTCAGCGGCGCGAAGGGTACCTTAGGTGCTGCTCGTATCGTGTAAACTTTGCATTCGCACACTTTCCCGTTAACAGACGCACTGATCGATCGATCGTCCTCCATCGATCCATTCGAAGTCTTTCAGTCGGATTGCGCGTAAACGCGAGATTTATGATATCCCGCTGCATCGAAGATTTATCTACATCCAGAGTGTACTTTAAATAATGACAAAATGAATTTGATCTGACGCGAATGTAATGCCATTAGTTCTCAATATATGATACTCCGTTCATACGTTCTCTTTTTCCCTTTAAGATTGCGCAAAAGCGAATTTAATTTCATCGCTGTGGAACCTGTTGCTCTGTTTCGCCTCTTTATGAAATTGTCTTATCTCGGCTTTGTCACATTTTCTTTTTACGCGCTCACGCTTTGAGATAAATTCAATATCGTACAACCTCCCCTAAGCCGGTCTCATCTCGCAGGGATGGAATTTCCCTTCGCTGTTAAAATCCACGTCATCGCTACGATTCAGCTGGTGCTCGGTTCCGGGCAATTTATCGAGATTTATTGCGCCAACGAGTTCGTCATTCGCGAAATCAAGTCGATGATTTGTTATCGTGCTCGTTGTAGACACTTTGCCCCCGAGACACGGGTTCTAATGTCCTGGAACTTTGGTCGTTCGTTGCTTCTTCTACCTCATTGACTTTCTGTAATTGGTACGGATGACGCGAAGGATGCTCCCGCATTTTACATCCCCCAATCTTCGATCGTGGAAATGTCCAATGTGTACCGGGGATTAGAACTGTGAACGGAGAGATTGTCCAGGCAATCGTAATAGAAGCATGAATTGGCTGACTTCCGAAGAGGGTGGCCCCGTTTTCGACACTCAACAGTATTACTTTCATTAAGTATAGCCACAGAAAAATATTCCTGATTGCACTTGCACTAACAAGTACGCGTTCCTAATTTGTGAACGTACATCACAATATATAGGTTAATCGATGCCTACTTATTTTTAAATCCATAATAATAAAGGCGTGCAACTTTGCATATTTGAATTAACCTGCTCGCTTGGACGGGTCGTTATGAAGATACATACATTGAAAATGGGAAAGTGGGAAATTTGGGGTTAGTAATATCGCCGTTGGAAATAATTTATATGCTTTCAAGTAACGAAATGAGTGTCACGAATTCGTCAGAATCCCACCAAATTAATTCATGGCCATAGTTGCGGAAACGGGTACAGCTTGGGGCAGTTTTCAATAAATGATGAAGTAGTCACTTATATCAGCCCAATCTTCCGACCTATATTCTCACGTTGCATCTTTCCTCTATACAGTATACCCAGTTTATAAATTTCCTTCGTTGTGCACCAAATTTCTATCGGTTATACTAGAATCGTTATCGGTACCCTCCTCAGTCGGGGGATATTCGAAAGCTATTCACGAATCAACGTTTGATAGATGACTTGCATGACATCGGTATGCATTGGGGTCGACTTTCGGAAAGCCCTGGGCGACCTTTTTCACTGTGCAGATAGTTTTCGCGCCGGCGGCGTAAGAAGTAAATCACAAAAATTGGAATCCACGATATCGGATTGAAATCAATATTGAATGCAGATTGAATCCCGGTTTTTCGCTTCTTTTAGCCCGTCCCCCTTCTATTCTCTTATCCCGTTTCTGCCCCCCCCCTCTCCCTCCCTCCCCCGCGGTGCGCGCACGACGTGCGTGTACCCACCAGCCACTCTGTTTCTCGATTTTCAGCTCTTCCTGCAACACTTCCTCCCTATCTCTATCTTTCATGCAGAATCACAGAAGGGTGCGAAAGAGTGACAAGTTCCATTAAGAAAAAGTGACTTACGGCGGCTATCGACAACGAAAGGCACTTTTCTGCTCCGACCGCCCCTGCTCTCGAAAATTTTAGACGCGCGAACAGCGACAGCGTAATAAGTATTAGAAAATGGACCGCTAGAAAATTATGTTCTTGTGATACGAGTATTCGATCCGCGTAGTCAGCCGTAAACGTGCGATATAGTGTTCTCCGTTAAAATATTATAATATCGATGGCACTAACTGTGCGACTCGGTAACTTGAAAGAGCCATCTTGACAGAGAGATTCGATGCTCTAATTTTGTTTTTAAATTGTAACATTAGCGGCACGGTTTGCGGGAAACTCGAAGCAGAGGCATATCTGCCAATATGGTTGACCTGTACTACTTAAACAAAGTGTGACTGCTAATATTAGTAACTGTACCATTGAGCCTGCGACCGCGGCGAATACCTAAATAATTCCCTACAATATTTCCAGTAAACTATCGGTCGAAAATCATTAAATGTTATTAAAATGGCACACAAATCGTTTGCTCAACCATTAAAATAAGAAACTGTATTTGGATGGCCAGTTCCAGGGCGAGACACTGTACTGTTAAGCGACCTTAACATTTAATGTATAAATGCGGTGCGTATGCACGACGAACCAAGAGCTATACGAAAATAGTTCGTTTAATTTGAATGAATGATATCTTTGTGGCCCGTTATTAACATATATTGTGCGTTGCGAGGAAAATTCTGTCTTCCAACAGTTCACTGGCGTGCGTTACTATTTGATGAGGTAAAAAGCGCCGCGGTGGAGCGGAGTGATGAATTTTTAAACAAGCCTCACAGGTACCATTACGGGTCCCGAATTTCGAAGGTTAGGGGGTGTCGATACCCCTGGGGGAACCCTGGGTCTTGGTAGTTTCAATAATTCAGCACGGTAAATTGTATTGGTGCCGTATAGACTGATGTTCCACTTTCTTTTACTTCCGTTCAAAATGTCATTCGTAAAAGACGACGGTTTAATCAATATTTTACACTATTCCTGACCATGAACGTGGTTCGATTTCACTTTTATAGAATCGTTGCCCGTTGCGTTACAAATGAGTTCGCCTCGCCGTGGAATGATTTATCAAGTCGATTTATCAACGTTTTCGTGACTGCTGCATTGGACACGCGTGGAATTGCTTACATTAGCTTACATCCCTCGTTACCTTTTCTTCTCTCGCGGACTGTAAAATAAGTCGTCAACGAAACATCATACGGTGCAGGTATATAGATTCTTATTATTGAATTTGATTCCACTGTCCATCTTTCTTCTACAATAAATTTGATCGATTGCTCAGTTCGCGAATGAAATACAAAAAACCACTGCATCAATCAATTGGTTTACCATCAATCGCGATACAAATCCTGTGGCAACGTTTCGATCACGTTCGTGGAAATACCTTTAAATGAAAACAAAAATATGCTTCCGCTAATGCCGCTGAATACGCATTATTTACTTCGTCATCAAAGTTCGCAGCCATCGAAGCAACCCCCAACCGGTAGCCTCCTTACGATTAAC
The DNA here is from genome assembly GCA_948146005.1 of Nomada fucata. Classification (NCBI taxonomy): domain Eukaryota; kingdom Metazoa; phylum Arthropoda; class Insecta; order Hymenoptera; family Apidae; genus Nomada; species Nomada fucata. Next base: position 17,351,728 of record OX411275.1, read on the forward strand.
TTCGCGTCTGAAAAGGAAGCCTATCGAGGGACTCCCCGCCCTGTAAAGGGACCAAATTCTATCTCGCCGGAATTAATCAAAAACCGTAGCCCGTCTTAAGACGGGGCCACGACTTTCCAGCCAACGATTCTTGCCCTGTTATTGGGCCGCAGGTTGAGGAATTTACAGACACGCGAAACTGTCGCGGCGATGATTAAAACGTCGAAACGAGCGCGACGTAAGGAAACTCGGTAGGGGGATTAGACGAAGGAGGCGAACAGAAAGAGCAACAAGTTCACCAGAGTTTAACGACGAGATGACAACCTCTCGGCAACTCGTTCGCAACATCATCGCCTTGCCAGGAGCTTAATCAAGCCGGCTGCCGAAAATCTAAAGCCAGCCTCTGATGCGCCAGTCCGCAATGCTTGACTCGCGTAGATTTCATGAATAGAAGAAGCCCCGACGGCGGAGAACCGTCGTGGCTGGTTCGGAAACGTAGACGCAAATCAACGGGTCTTGGCCCAAAGTAGAACACAGTAGTAGAACGGCCGGTGATTACATGTGGACACGTTGCTCTCGATGCCGACAGAAGTTCTCGGCTCTCGTGGATAATCAGGCCGCCTTTCTTGCAGCCGGCTGCACCTTTTGCAGACAATCCACCGCCTCGAACCACTCGCCCAAAAATACACTATCCACTGGGTCGTGATTACGAGAGGCGTTACTTTGCGAGGCTTGGATCGATTTCCCTTTGCCTTCGTGTGTGACCTGGTTTCCCTAACTCGAGAGCAGTTTTTATTTCGGCGATGGCGAATCGCGGTCGCCGGAATAAGAAGTACGCAGCGTGATGCATGGAAGTATTTGTGGTCATATTTCGTTTGGGCGCATGACTTAAGCGAAAGATATATTGGAGAAATAATTAAAAGGGAAATAGAATGAAATATTTTCGGGTGGCTATTTTCCGGTCTGTCGACTTGTCTATTCAGAAATTGTTTCTACATTTTTTAACTGACGTAGTGGCCGTATAAGAATTCAGGACAGCTTTTACTTACTTTCGCGTAACATTTCTGAATCTGGATAAAAGGGAACTCGATGTAAAATGCACTGTCGAAGCAAAAAAGCTAATGCAAGCTGCATACAAAACGTTGCAACAAGACATTATGCTCCCGTGCCTTAGTGGAAGTATATTTCTCCGGTAAGAAAGCTCTTTGTCTTTGACTCCGTAAGGCAGACGAAAGCCTCGACCTATATTCCAGTCACACTTTTGATCCCCGTTTCTTAATGCGCAAATGAGGATGCGGCGGAGTTTAATGAATTGCAAATACACGCGCCATATAAGCGGAAACGAGAAAGCAAGGAACATTTTTAAATATATAACAGCCGTACACGACGTATCAAAACGCCCTCTTAATGAATAATCCGACAATAATAATGTAGCATTAAGAATCCTCTTACAACCCTTGGAAAATTAACTTCGGAGGAAGTCAAGACGAATATGAGAAGAGGGGCGACGGAATGGAAAGGAGAGAAAATAATAACCCGCGCGTTGCTTAAATGAAATAACCCGGAATCTCCTCGCCCGAATATCCGCTCGCGTAATCCCACGGTTCGGTCTCTCGCCTTTACAAGTTGTCTGCCTGCGTCGCAACATTTCTGCATACGGCCGCGACGCAGAGTGGAAACGGGCTGCCCCGTCTCAAAATGCAAGCGTCAACGACTTTCGTCGTCTTACAGACGACGAGCCAGACTGCTTCCTCGTAGACTGCTTACCGAGCGTGTAAACGTGGCTCGGAGATCCCCTGTTGCCTCTCCCCGTCGCGTTGACTTTCCTGCACCTAGAGAATCCACGGAAATCCCATGTACCTTCCACGTAGTTTAGGGTCCCCCGATGCGCGGAGACGGCGGATATTTCTGTTTAATAGACGACGTATCGTGGCTTCTAAATAAATTCGCAAAGTGCAGAGGTCATGTACGTGACATGCGTGGTTCTGGGGTCGTGCAGTTGCGTACCGATCGACCGCACGTTTTTGTCAATGTTAATTAGTGTAGTTTGTCTATTTGTTCCCTGGGTAACGGTCTCGCAAAACAGCAAGCGACAGTCTGATCCTGGTCACTGACAACGTGGCTTGTAAAAGTATTGGATGAAATTGTTAAAACTTTGCTTAGTTTTGCCTAGAAAAGTGAATCGCATTTATAGGCAACGATATAAAATGATGCATCATGGACGACTGACAACGTCGTCGGCGAATCACGTTCATGCGTGATTCGACGAGATCGGTAGCTTGATTCAACTCTGCGTGCCGTCGTGTGTCAAGTGTATGTGTATGCAGGGTTTGTTTGTGGTTCTCTCAACTGAATCCGATAATAGGGGAGGGGGGGGGGATTAAATGTTTTTGTAATGCAAAAATATTTCAATTTCACCGAGGGCAAACTTTGTTAAGAGGACAGGTAACGTAATTTCGAAATCTTTGTAAATAGTACTCCGAGGGGAAAAACATTAATTCTACCTGCAAGTTTTTTCTGTTCAAACCAGACATCTGTATATTCAAGTCCGATATACAGAGTAGATAGTAGGTACTAGGTATGTACTATCCTGATAACTTGCTCTTGTTCTCTCCTTCCCATCCCCTCTCTCGCTCGCTCTCTCGCTCTCTCCGCCTCCCCCTTTGTCCGTTTCTCTTCCTCTTTCTCCGTCTGAAGTTCTCCACTTCTCCTGGCCTCCGTCTGCTTGCTCGAGAACTTTCTGCTGCTCTTTAGTGAATTAAGGACTGGAGAACATAGCCTTTAATCAGAAACCGAGCGAGATTAAGGTGCGTTCCCATTTCGCGAGCTCGTTAACGGGCCCCTGGTAATACGAGAGGTTCGTTAGAAAAACGACGTAGAAGGAGGTCTGATATCGGCGTTGTAATCTGAAATTGAACCGTTAGACGAATTGTCGGCCTTCCTCGTTCTCGCGTGGTTCTTTCTTTGCTTTCACGTGACTGCGAGATCTTTGATCGATATTACGCTAGCAGTGGCTTTGACGATCGATTTCGCGTTCCCGTCTGTTTAACCATGAGTCGCAACTTACGTATATGCGTATACGGATACCTGCGAAACTTTCGCGCAGTTTTCACGGATAATTCTTAGCGTCGGTTAATCTTGTCCTAATTCTGTTTGGCTATGAAAAAGAACAGCGAAATTTATGCGACGCCCCGCGTTTATTAACTTACATTCTCGAGGACAGGGAAACGCGTGCGATACTAATATTAACGGAACCTGGCGGTGGGGAAATTTTACGAGTTACATAAACTTTTATGTTAGGCGGTTCGCGGCGGTAATGGTAAAAGGTCGCGAGCTGGATCCAGTATTAGATTCTATGACTCATGTAGTGAAAACAATTTTGCCGCTGCCATAGCTCAGAAATGAGCGTCCTTAATTAACGGTGCATGGCTGGCATGCATGATCGAAGTTATTACGTTTCACGACTGCAGTACGGTACGTTTCTGTATATTACAGAAAACTTTGTCACGGAGGTCCGTCGTGATATATCCTCATTCTTGCCCCGTTTCATTTGCACTTTTATACTTTCGTCCGTCCTCCGTCTAGTACACCTTCATCGCTAATCGCACATTTCGCTATTCGTCCTCAGGAATTATAGCTATTACTAATGGTGTTTCCTCGTTAAAATAATTTATCGAAGCGCACCTCCAAAAATTTGTAAAATACCTACAGGTCAATAATGCGACCCTTGTCAGAGAGAACTTTAAAAATAAAATAATCTAGCTCCGAAGTGAGCATTCATAAATTGCTCTTGACGGACCAGCTTCGATGGATTAGCGACCGTAAGAATCGTTCCAGACAAGTGTGCGTTGCTGAACAGGAAACGTCTAAGCGTTCAAGTAGAGTACAAATTTATATACAGACCACCCAACAAGTAAATGTGCCTGCTGCACGATGTCTCCGTATAATTGTATTCTTTCTAAACACGCTGGCGTTTCCATCGAGAACGGATTCGATCTAATCCAATTACGATCCCTTATCGTCCATGCGGTGCATAACTCCCTGCAGTTGCGCACTTTCCGTGCAGCCAGTATCATCGACATTTTTCATTTCAACGGTCGTTTCAACGCGTCTAGCACGAGAAACAAAAACAGAGAAACGACGGAGAAGAACGCGAACACTGCCTCGGCCGATGTTTTCACCAACTTCTTCCTTTCAACGATAGTTCACTCGGCCATTTATCGCATGCCTGGTGAGCCGGATATTTCTAATTCGCGCTCACCAGTGGATAGTAATGATTAGTGTAACGAGAAGATCCTTGGCCAGCTTTAAGTGCGGATACCGAGAATGGCTCCGGTTTTAATTACCGACATACCGGTGTGTACATCGCAGCCTTAATGCACCAGGCTGCTTAACGAGTAATACGCCGTTATCAAGGGCCACGCGCAGCTGTACTGCAGCCGTGGATCGTTAAATGATTTTAACGTGGGGGCGTGGGGGCAGGGGGGAAATGGAGGTATTTACACGGGGCAATCGCGAGCGTTCTCGACCCGCCACCCTCCTCCGCGTGCTTGGGAAAATACTTTCTGCTTGAAGATGAACGACATCGGGGAAAAGTTCAGCTGTTTTGGGAGTTCGGGAAGTAGCTATAATTTAGCATTGTTCGCAGGGTGTAGGTTGGGTTTAGCTATGCGCGAGAGGAACGAAGGAAAGGGGTGTATTATATGTGCATAGGGGTGAACGACGAACAACTTTCGTTGTTTTGGCAGAAGAGTTGGAGCAGCTTCGCAATGAGATCGGTTGACACGAATTTCGCTCGCGGATATGGATCAGAAATTCTGTGATATTGCGAGGGGAACAGAGGAATAAAAGGGGAAAAACTTCTAGGGTGACGTAAAAGGACGTGCTTTGATTGCTCGGGCTAATTTTTCATTCGCATCGGACTTGCGCTGAAAATGTTCCGCCTGTGGCAGAGTTTGTTAGGAATAGATGCATGCGGTTCCTTGAAAGTTTCTATGCATAGAAGCTCTGCGTCCGTGTATATTATTTGTTCGCATCAGTTTCTAAACGAACTTGCCCCGTGTATTCAGCCGCTTCTTAAATACCAGTGGTTTTGCATAAGATGCGCGAGACATATATCAGCAACTTCGAGGGCAACCACTCCTGTTACTACCTCTCCGGCCACGTGCTCGGTATTTCGAGAATAATATCGCCGAGCAGGCGAACGTAACGTACTTCATAAGCAGATTATCTTTATACGCGGTCTCACGGCTAGATCTCTGAAAATTATTATCTCACAAGCGTACCTCCTTCAACAATTATTTCGCGACCGTTAAATGTCTCGGCCCCGTGCAGATCATCCTTTCTTATCTCCAATTAATTTACAGTTCCATCGAACGAACTGCGTTTAGAATTCACAGCGAAGCCTCAATACTTATCCCATTCGTTATCCTTCTCGTCTAAGGATACTAAGTGAAGTTAGTTGCAATTAGACGAACGCTATTGTTCGTAACGTAGTAAATAGCAACGGTGAAAGAAGAAACATGAATTTCGCTATTACGTCAACGCGTACTCGCCGCTTTAAGCCCCATTGTTCCGCGACAAAGAGGTTCCGCGCTGCGTCGTTAACCTTATTAATATAACATTGAAATAATCACTCCAGGCATCGCACGAAGACAATACGTACATCAACAATACATCCAAGCCATCGCCAGCCAACCGCGAACGAACGATTTTTACTTCCCCACGGATCAACCGCTTTCAAACGCGGCTGACACTCTATTCTCGGCGAGCACGATCAAAGGCAGCGAAACCAACAGCCGCGTTACGATCATTATCGGCTCATAATCACTGCGAACGTTCCGTTTGTGTCGTCGGGATGGTTGTCCACGGCGCAAGCAAGCACATGTATGTACCTCGCTTCGCCGGGAAAATTTCTCCTTTCGAATGGAGCCAATGCTACACGGACCGAAGTGGAAATCAAGGCGACAGAGGATACTGCCCGACTACGTACACACTTGGAGAACAAGACGCGTACTATTCTACGCTCGTTCGAGCGCGATCGTGTGTAATTGCACAATCCCGAGCTGCGCGCGGGTACACGTCCTCCCTGTTTAAACACGATACGTTTGCAGGTGATTACGAATTCGTGTGTGTGCGTGCCCACCTGTGCATCCCCCGCTGCACGTGCACGCCCGTGATTCGCACAGCTGCGGCTGTATTTGTTCACGATTATATATTCGTGTACGCGTACGCGCGTACAGTTACCTATACCGTGTGGCGACACGTGTGACTGTTTACGTACAAGCGAGTTTGTGGACGTACGTGTGTGATTACCGGTGTCGCGAATGCACAGCTACGATTGAATGTTTCCGTGATTGTACGATTGGGGGCTGCATGAAACCCCGGGTCGCTATTGTGCGGATGCCAGACAGGTAGACTCAATTGTGAGAACGCTTGCTTATAGATGGCTTAAGCCTTAAGGTGTACTCAGATTCTGTAAATTCTTCTGCCACAGACGGAAACGCGACTTCACGCATCCTCGGTCTTTTACTAAATTCTGTAAAGGCGTGCGTATGTTCCTGTGTATGGCTGCATGTATCAACGTCAAAAATATTTGATGTACATGCTGGGATGGTAAGAAATCTCGAAGGGGGTTCACAAATTAATTGTCCCCGTTAAAAGTTTCGCACGAAGAATCGAATGCACGTCAGATATTTCTTTTTACACAACTGGTAATCGGAAAATCGAAAAACTCAATCGGTAGCCGCGACCAGTTCCAAGACGACTAACAATAAGCACTGGGGAGGCACATTGTATATTCCGTATGAAAACGGGGATACTAATTATAAGCAAATTACGGAAGAGTTTTATATTCATTAGTAGAAATTCATTAATAGTAGAAATGCAGTTACGCGACGAATAACACGTACTTGTTTAAAAGCGGAATCTAATTACGGAGTGCTTGCTGCTTTAAATGAAATATTATTTTCATCAGGAAAGTAAGAATTTTGTATCATGGTTATAACAAGCCGGCCATCAGATCGAAAGGAACGTATGGTTGCAGCGTTGTTGATTTAATATCACATAATTCGTAAGAAAGTCAATAGCAATGATACTTGTGCACGTTACGTTCTTTTAATAAACTATGCATAGAACATTTATTCAGTTTTTTAACGAATAAGGCGTGAATTGTAATTATTCGCCTCGAATTTTTGCAAGCTGAAATAAAAGTGGAATAAATCGAAACGATTTCTCTTCACGGCAGAAGAAGGGTTTGTGTTCGCCCGGAGACAAATTTCGCCCGGCATAGTCTGTGTGGTTCAGCGATCGTATTCGCAGTAAATATCGAAAGATTCGAATCAAGGCGCGTAAATCGAACACCGCGGGTCTCGCTCGAGTTGCACGATCCGCGAAATTCTCGCGATCGGAAGATCGCACGATACAATTCCTCGCAGGAATTCCATTTTACACAGCACTTGCTCCGAACCAGACGATTCGATTTCGTTTCGAGCGATTCATTTTACCCTTTGCCCGGAACAAATAATTTTCCGCGCTCACCAAAATCCTCCAACGGGATCCAATACCACGAATACCCTCTGTGTGTACGCGATGTTGAGCAACATCAAAAATGCAACTGATCGTGGTTTTTGACAGCGCGCAATTCTTCTGGTTAAAACAAATTTCCCCCAACATTCTGCGCTCTCGATCAAATCGACCGAGCTTTCCCACCCGGAACTTCGTTTCATTGTATTCTTTCGGAATCTCCTAGTACACACTTCCAAACTTCGTTTCGTTAAACCCATATTTAAAATTCCACCGCAACGTTTGCGCTGCGTTCCGGCACAGTACGCGATGAAAATCATTTCCAGCGATTATTAGCGAAGTCCACGTTGGATCGGGGCGAACAAAAAAATCTGTGCAGTCGCGTGAAGTCCGGACGCAACGTACGATTTCCGCGCTTCGTGTATATCCCCCTTAACTGTCCCGCGCATGTCCCAAATAAATATCGCCGCGTGGTCGTGCGCGTAAGCAAAAACAATTCTTTCGTTAATGTATTAGCCGTAGATCACGGTGTCACGAAACGGCATTTCGGGTCTCCCTATGGCAGCGGGGATGGGACGATTTCGTGGATCAACGCGGTTTCTGGCGGTGACACCAGCGGGGAGCGGCACGCGACGTCGCGACGTCCGCAGGAGATCGATCGTTAAGGCAACGCGTTTCGGACGATTGACCGTGCAAACGAACCACTTCCTTTTCCGGATCGTGTTCTACGACCGCTGGCACACGAAATGCTCCGACCGAATGGCGGAGGGAGAAATCTGTTGCCCTTCGAAGGCGTCGGAATCTATGGCCGAGGGGTCTGTAACTCGCGGCTTCCGTTTTTCTAAATTATGTTAGAGAGGCGCGGTCAGACCTCCACCGTTTGCTTACAGAGTTCGTATATACGAATCGATTCTCTTCCCAATATTATTTCTATATCTATATCTGTATCTATATCTATATTTCTTGCCCTTTTTCAATGTCGAAACAAGTGTTAATATAATATTACGGGAGGGTCGGCATACTTTAGTTTCGCGTGGAGTATTTTTGTTCCCCTGGGAGTATTTTTTTCTTCTTGGGTTAGTATTCTTGGACGATACTGACGCGGATTACGGCTGTTTCCTGTGGATTTGATTTGATTAGTGACGCGTCGTTTTCGTCAGGGCGGAGAACGTTTATCAGCATTCGTTAGACCGTGAAGATTCAGATTGGGAATATCGTGTTTTATATTTTGTATTTCGAAACTTGGGTGTGTAAAAACGGATCCGCCACTTTTATCATTTCCACGTAGCGATAAATTGGGATTTTACTGTTCAGCATTGTTGACAAACGAACGAAATTTATTTTGAATTTTGTGTACAGCTGGGTTTGTACGCAGACGAAACTATGGTCGATAAAAAGGTACCGCGGTTGCCAAAAATAAATGAGAGACGACAGCTTCCAAAATACGATGCTCACATCGCAAGAGCATGGTGTAGTAAATATAGCTTTGCAGAAGGAGTACGACAAGAATGCAAATTTGAACAAGTTCTACAGAGACACAAATATCCGACGTCGAATTTCTATCCGGCGACAGTCACATTAATATTCGTGACGGATTAATAATTGAGCCGCGCATCGGCCTAATCGGTTCATCTACTTTCTGAATTCTGTTAAAATCCTATCGTCAAAGCGCTCGATGGATCGAAAGTAATTCTCCTTATTATTGGGTTTAATATCACGAAATAACGAAAATTTGTTTGGACACAAAGTGATAGACAATTTATTCCAGAAGCTAATGTGATTAATTTCACACGCTTATATAAACCGTTTAAAGGGGATAATGTTTTTTTGCAATAATAATAATAATATTTATTCTGGAATAGTATTATTAATATAATAATAATAACATTAATAATAATATCCTATAACGTTTATTCGATTTCCTATTTAAACGGAAAGTTTAATAATCATTGTATACTATTGAATCACCCTTCTCCACTTTCTGTTTTGCGGAGTTAACCGATTTGGTTAATTGGCCCGATTAACGGGCCGTCCTAACCACACGATTTCCACTTGCAATCAGAACTTCACCTTTTCCAAACCGAAAATCATCACAGTAGTTCAGTAAGTAAGTAGCAACTTCTACGCCTACCAAAACATCCCCCCCCCCCCCCCCAAAAACTGATACGTGTAAAAGCTTCATACCGGGCGAACGTGTTAATAGTTGAAGACGAAGTACGTAACTTCCGTTCGAACCGAGCGCGCAACATCAAAGAGCAGCACTCTCGTCGCGGATAAAGACACGTCGTACGGACTTGATACCATCCTCCTCGCCTTTTTCCATTCCGTGGCTCCGTCTGTTGACCTTATTCCAGTCGACACGTTCGTCGAGAGGTATGAAACTGCGTGGCTGCCGCGGTGTCACGATCCGCACAATGATGCAGTGCAGCCTCTTCTTCGCGCTCGCGAAACGTGAAGCATGCACTCGTGGCTTCATCCTCCTTCGCCTTGTGTAAAGTCGACCGCATTGAGGTGACGGCGGCTACGAAACAGCCGGGGAAAGGGTAGGGGAGAATATGGTTGGCAAACACGGGGCGAACGTATGTAAGAATCTGGAAAAGGGATCTCGAGCCTCGGATCTTCGAATGAATCGTAATCATGGCGGTCGTCTTAGGAGTAGAATTTTCTACCTGCCGTCGCGACGAGTCATTCAGCGGCCACGTACTGGCGGAACCATTCATTTTCCTCAGTCTCGACGACTGAATCTCTTATCGACCGAGTTCCTCGGGGCCGAAGTAAGTTGGCGTATAAATGGACGCGCAAACGAAGTTCAAAAGTATATACCGCGTCGACCGTGCGTTGTTAATTGAGTTTCCAAGAGTTGTTTGACGCCTGTGTTTCTTGACGATCGTTCCATCCCCAACGTCAGCAATTATCGGGGGGATTGAAAAAATATATCTTGCAGACATTTCATCGTCCCGCACGTATTTTACAGAATTCACCTGGCTGGGTGGGTAAAGCGCGAGCGCTTGTGCAAACACGTACGATTCTAACAGGCTGGGGTATTTGTTCGTGAATGAACGTCCCCAACAGAATCTATTACAGTGGATTTAATCAACGATGAAAAACGATAGCGCGATTTTCTATCGGAAATACGATAAATTAAGGCAAAAGTAACCTTTTTAATTGCTTTCTGTTTCAGAGGGACGCGCTTAATCTGGAGCCGAGCAACGTGGCAAATTGCGTGTCCAAGGGGAAATCAGAGGTGAGCTACTTCTTTATTTCATTATCGCCTTTGCCAGGCCGACCCGCCGACGAAATTTTAATATCAGCGTAATCTAATTAGAACGCGTAACTCAGAATAGATGAATGGAGATGACAGAATTACGGGAATTTAAAAGGAAACAGTGAGTGCGATGGAAATCAAATTTCGCGAGAGGTGTTCTATTGTGAAAATCGGGCGGGGCAGACGATTGCGATTTCCTTAAATTTGCCCGACGAAGGAAAACGAACGGGGAGAATTCGAATTTCTAGTCTAGATACTAGTACAGCGTTCGAGTCGAAGCGTTGAAGCGTATCGATAATTCGTAACGAACCACGAATTAATCGTGCAATTAAATGTAATTAAAAAAGGAAAGCTTTCCCCCTAATTGCCCACGATATTTTGTAGGAAAAGACAACAGCATGCGATATCGTTTGCTGGTTCCTTTGTTCACGAGAGTGGCGCGAGTTCGTTCGAAATCACCGCAACCCGATGCTTCCGTTAGTTGATTGTAGTTCTTCGTTTTGCATGTAAAATAACTGAATTGCGATGAGGGACAAAGTGAAAGACGGGGAAACAGCGAGAGCGAGAGGGATGAGATCCCATTTAACGGATCGCCCGTTTCAATTCCTACGACTGTGAAATGCATAGCGACGAAATTTGATATTGAACAGATTCGTTCGAACCTGTCGACGAGCTTGCGGAATTTTTACCGGATGGGAAATAATGGGAACAACTTTAGACCAAAATGTTTTCTTGTCGGAGGCAACGGTTTTATGACGTATCGATCTGTCGCGTTGACATTGCACTAATTGAGAACGGATTCGTTCGACGGATGACGTTTCCAATTTTCCGGTGATAATGTTTCCGTGTATAGTGATAATTTTCAAGCAGATAAAAAAAGACGATTACACTCGGGCTAATTGGAGATTTTTTTAAATAACATTTCGTTTCCATTTAGTTTAGTCGGTTCGTCGCGTATGATATTTTCAATGCAATTCCGTAAGGCGTACGTTGAAGTCATTATTAAAGAGCGTACCTTATATTCTCATAATTATATGTAAATGAACGCAGCACAAATGTGAAGAAACATTTGTATCCCTACAAAATACTCTACTAATATCAAACACTTACTCTTTATAATTTGTTAATTTCCCATTGCGTGTCGTAATTTCGAACTTTTATTTTTACAACCAGTCATTTGTATCGTCATGACGGCATTATTGGATTTCCGAATAATTAAGTTCGAAGTAAATGTCCTATTTCGAAGTCGGGTTAACGCACTGTCCGTTCGTTTTATGGGGATATTACAATATATTGTAGATGCGGAGGGACTTTTTTAAGGCGCACTCGTTCCTCGACGTTTATCGCGGCTTCATTCGGTATTCATCGCGTACGCATCGCCGAGGTATAAGGTCCACGCAAATATTCTCTACGTGACGACAAAACCAATTTATTTTCCGTGCGCCAATTCGCTGCGAAATACGTGAAACGACCAGCTCGGCGATGGCGGAACCCTTTACCTCGGTCTCGCTCTATATAATTTTCTAAAAAAAAAAAAAAAAAATCCGCGTCCACGCATCGAACTATTGTCCTCGCGGCCCTTTCCACGCCCCGGCACACGTTTCTTCGCACGTATCCGGTGAAAATTCAATTTTCTTTCCCTCCTTTCGCAGCACTTCGACTGTCGGAATCACATAAGGGTGATCCAGCCAATGGGGGATGGCAATCGGCTCTACATGTGTGGCACGAACGCCCACTCGCCCAAGGATTGGGTGATTTATGTAAGTATCCGTGTGTGTGTTTGTTCTTCATTTCTGTGTTTGTCTCGCGAAGCTCGTCGTGAAGTACACTCGGTTTTCGAATCGGGGGATTCTGCATAGCTTTGAATCAGATTGTACGCGATGGGAACGAAAATTTGGGGATTGCGAAAGCATCAAACGATTCTGTAAGCTTTGTACGCGAGAAATATTGATTACGGGCTATCGAGTTGTTGAATAATTGAGATGGTTCGTCGCGTGAAATGTTCCGTATAAATTATGCAATTTATATAGATAAATATTTGATGAAAATTTTAGTCGCTGCATCGATGTTGTCATTTCGTTTCTGTGCTGTTTAGCTGTCAATTGGACGCGCGAAATCTGTCACTAGAAGCAACGCCATCGGCGTAACGGTTACGTAGCGTGGTAAATGAATCGTGCGTTCAAGTACCCGTGTAATGAAGTCAAAGAATATATTGGTCTCGCTTTGTCGAAGATTACGACTCCCGTGCGTGTAATACAGTTTCGCACGGCAGCGTCCAGCTTTTGCGTACAAATACGTCGCATTGGCCCACAAATTTTCCCCCGTGCATACACGCATTATTTCGCTGCACGTTATTCACCAAACATTATTACTCTTGATTTCACGAACGAAATGATTAAATACGCAACATTTCCGGTATTACGATGCTAATATTTAAAAATGAACCATATCGGAATAAACTGAACGCGACAAAGATTAACGCGTTGAGTTGCACGCGGAAAGGAAATACTATCCATTTTAAATGATGCTTAAGGCTCGCGTGGATATTGCATTTTTGAATAATCTATACGCGTTACATGCACATGTGCAGCATGTATAAAAAAATCTGACGTAGCACAGAAGCCAATACAGCAGCAATCTAAACTCGACCAGCTCTCTCAATTTCAAATATTCCATCAAGTATCTTAAATTCAACGCAGCACGGAATGTGACAAAAGTACGACGGGGATTATCGTCTACGTCTGTTTATCCAACTTGAATGTCTGTCACAGAGCAACCTGACCCATTTGCCTCGCCACGAGTTCGTCCCCGGTGTTGGAATGGGCATAGCGAAGTGTCCTTACGATCCTGCGGACAATTCGACAGCGGTCTGGGTGGAAAAGGGCAATCCTGGGGACCTGCCAGCTCTTTATTCCGGCACGAACGCCGAATTCACGAAAGCCGATACCGTAATCTTCCGTACGGATCTGTACAATTTAACCACCGGTCGCAAGGCGTTCAGCTTCAAGAGGACGCTGAAGTACGACTCGAAATGGCTGGACAGTAAGTACCCTTCTGCACGGCAATTTCTTCTTCTTAGTCTGAAACGGGGCAATATCCACGGAATTAGTGCTTTGCCTACCGGAACTTTTATACCGGCGGCGGGGCCTAACCAGATGGAATTGCCGTAACAACCTTTTTAGATCCGGAACCGTGTTATCGGGATAAAGATATAAACGTATCGACTGCGCCATATAATTTGAGGGGGGGTACTTGTGTTTTGAACTCTGAAAAAATCGATTGGATCTACCTTTTCTTGAAGTACGTATCTTCAAAAATATCTGTGTCAAAGGATATGCCGGAATTCGTGAAACGAACGAAGTTACAGATATTGAATGCATCCCACGCATAAAGTTTCATATAAACGACACGGAAACTTCAACGCGATTCTCTCGAAACCATGTTTTCCGACATGGCTGGCGTGATATCTCAATATTCATTTGTCGGATCGATTTGATAATCTTTCAGCAACCTTAATCCTGTCTAATTTTTTATTAAGCTAAAAGAAAAAGGTAGCCTAAAACTTGAACTTGAACTTGAATTTAAAATGTCATATCTTCATCTAAAATTCACAATTAGTGCCAGATAAATGATGTTCAAACCTAACCCGAACCAGTTCAAAATCATCGAGCCTGATCCCGAGCTATTAGCAACATAACCGTACAAAATTTGTTGTCCAATTCCCCTTCTGCTGAACAACCACCGATTTCGCCGTCTGTTCTCCGCAAACGAACGAAGTCAATTTCGCACAACTTAAAGATGCTCGTTACAGCCGTAAAACTAAGAGGCTTTCATTAAAATCTGTACGCGGATTTTCCGTTTGGAAATGCGCGAAAGAACGGAAGGAGAGTGGAAAAAAGAAATGAAGAAAACCGTCTCGTTACAGAACACGAGCTCCTTTGAAGGCGAGTCTCAACAAGCGTTGCAGGAAAAAAAAACTCGCAGCTCGCTTAAACAGTTGTGCACAAAGACGATACCGCGGCGCCTGTTCTTCAGAAACAGTCCAGGGAAGGGAGGGAGGGGTGCTGACAGTTACGTCTTTTGAGAGTGTCGAAGCTTTCCACGGAAAATCGCGTAAAGAACGTAGCCGCCGCGTGGTGAGGGAAAGATAGAACGCTGCTCGAAGCGTAACACGACGGGATAGTATACTGCCGGACTTTAGAGGGAGGGTGTCTGTTCTAAGGGGTGTAATAAAATAACATCCGACCACAGTTTTCTCTGGACTAAATGCTCGTCCATTGGAGGGCTTTCCCCGAAGGAAGGGAAGTTTCTCGCATCGGTGCCGTAGAAACGACCCTCTACGTGGCCCTGTACTCCGATCTTTAATCAGTTTTAGCGGGGTCGTTGAATCGATGAGGGTGAGAGGGATTATTGCGATTCGTTGGGTTTTTCGTTACCGAACGAAACATCGGTTGGAATTTCCAAGGGGATGGGGGAATGGGGGGGGGGAGGGATTGGAAAATGTAGATTAGAACGTGTTTCGGGTGCCGAATCGTGGAATGCAGTAATCAGATCGGGACGCGTTCGGGCAGCGTTTGATCTGTTTGTTTCGTTCCGATCCAAATGCTTTCGGCGGCTTGACGCTTTCTTTTGCGTAATGACGGTGCGTCTGGTACTAACGAGGACAAAATTCGGGCGCCCCTCGCGGAGGTGGAAAGGTGCGAATAATTTTGAGATGTCGATATCTATATTCAACC
This sequence comes from Nomada fucata, assembly GCA_948146005.1. Classification (NCBI taxonomy): domain Eukaryota; kingdom Metazoa; phylum Arthropoda; class Insecta; order Hymenoptera; family Apidae; genus Nomada; species Nomada fucata. The sequence goes on from OX411275.1 coordinate 17,367,232, forward strand.
ATTCGAATGTATCAATTTCACTGATTTAACGCGGGCTGTCAAATTTTCATTAACCGCGTTTCAAACGGGACGTGAACAAAATCTATGCGCTCACCATTTGTAATAGTACAGTGCGAAATTAATCCAACGCACAACAGGGAGAACTTAGGTACCGCTCAGGTACCACCCCGAGTTCACGTAGAAATGGAAAGGAACAACACCTCGCTGGACCTCCCGGCCGCGACGAGTAATTCCGCAGCGTGGCCGGTCGCGAGACAATTTCATTCCCGCCGCGTACGTTTCGTACAGGTAATTGACAGAGTAAATCGTGAAACCCCGGAAAACTTATCAATTAACTTCAGCCCCGTCCGTGTATCTTGTCTAACGGCGACTCTCCGCGTCGAACGACGATCAAGCGCGACGCACGCGCGCGATAATAGCACCGCGGACCGCCGGTGGCCTTACATTTCTCGTTGGGGGTGTCGTTCTTCGTCCCACGGAGCTTGCTGCTAACATTCGACCTCGCCTACCCTCCGTCCCTTTGCCGATGCTGGGTCGCGCGGGGTCGCGAGCAGCCAAAGGAGTAAAACGAGGTGAAGGAAAACGACGTCGACCCCACTTCGTATATCTCCGCCTCTCCGCGTCCCGTGTTTCCATTCCCATTCCCGTGGGACGCATGATTAGCCGTTTGTTTCGTCGTTTAATTTGAAGGTGGCACCCTTTCGCTCCCGTTCCCTTCACACCCCCTCGACCCCTCTCTGTACACGTTTGCCCCAGCTTTCAAGACCGGGGCGATACCATCAAGAGTAAGAGTCGTTCCCCGTTTCGAGTTTGTCTATTAACAGAGGCGTTGATTAAATGCAGGAGAGAGGACGGAGAGACGGATGGATTCACGTGCAGCCTCGTACCTCTCGCTGTATCCAACCCTCCGTTCGCTTACCCTTTTTCCTCTCTCTTTCGTTATTGACCGTCTTGTTCGCGCGTACGCGTTAAGGCACGCGGCACGAAGATCGATGCGATCCGCGGACAGGGGAAATAAAACATCGCCCGGAGAACGGGAGCAGCGGCAGAGGAGAGAGCGTGTGGATGCTGGATGGAGCTTAACAAGCTCTGAATAACCAGCTGACGACCGGCCACTTTCACGGATCTTTGCCCCCGTCAAATGGCGATCCTCGATCATTTGTTTCCGTTTACACGGGACGCTGTCGAGTTCGGAAGGATGCGCCGATCGTTCTGGATCGCGTTAACTTTTCTACGACCGCGGCGGTGGTAGAACAGTTTGCCGGAGACGATTTGGCTTGGTTATCATGGAGAGACGATAGATGTGCAATTGGAAATTCGCAACGAAAATTGTGCAGGGCAACGTCGATAGAAGTCGATAGTTGCTAATTTATGAATCTAAGTACCAATGGTTTTTTCTGAAACTTACGTTTCGTTAGACCCGTAACGATCCGTTCAATTGAATATACGAAACGCGAGCACCCGTTAACCCGCTTATCCTCGCCCAAACGTACCAGACCACGAGAAAGTTCACTCGAAACTTCGGGACACGGTGCGTGAACAAGAACCACCGAGGGCGTTGAAAAAGATTGACGCGGTCAATTTTGGAATTCCTCGGAGATGTCGCGGGAACAGGGGCCCAGAAAGTTCGCGAACATTAACCGGTCGTGAGTAATTTGGCGTATTTATTAACGAGATGTTGCGTCTAATAACGAACCTAGACACGGGGGACCCGCGGGAAACAGAATTTCGTGTTTGCACGCGCGACGAGACCGGCCTGGGGAACGGCACCTCTCCGCGCCACTTGTGAACTTTCTGAAACTGGCCCCGAGGGTGATTTCATTATTCCTCTCGCGCCGCGAAATCGAGAGTGCCGCGAGAACGTTTTCCGCCCGTGCTCTTACAATACCGTTTCGCCTCGACGAGGAGGCATCCAATCAAAACTCGTCGGTCGAGAGCTGTGTTTCCCTCGAATCGAGACACTTCCTACCCCCGTCCATCCGACCCTGGTTCTTCACCCTTTCCTCCGTTCGATCGGTGCTGTCTTCTTCGTGCCTCCCGTGTTATCGGCCACGCCGCGTCCCCTTCCAGTCACCGCGCCTCGATATATCAAACTCCCAGCGGCGAGGCGTCAGACAATCGATTTAATCGGTGAACTGTGAAAGAGATTGCGGCCCCCGCCCCTCGCGATCGCATAATGCAAAATCGACAGAGGGCCCGTAGCGTTTGCACGGCGGCGATTTAAGCGTAGACAAAAATTCGATTTCCGCCCTGTACAGGCCGCGCTGTTTTTCTACGACGCCTCGATAAACCGCTGTGACGGTGTATCCCATGAAATCGTTTCGGCTCGTGAACGGGCAATTAGGGGGGCGGCGTGACTCGAATGCGCGGCTAATTGAACGCGGAGTAAAATTCGACGCGTGGGCGGGCACGCGTTCATCGGGGATGCCCGTGGATATTTTTCGGGGAATTTACGAGCGGTCCGATGAAATATCATGTGGGAGGTTCTGCTTGGACGATTGTACCCGGAATGGACGCGGGGGCAGGGTTGTTATTAATTGAAGAGAGCAGAATAGTAAAATATAGAGGCGTGTTTCCATTTCGAATGATTTTAATTTAATGTGAAAATATCGATACGCGTTTGTCCTTTGTATTTGCATTCATTTGCGCTCGTTTCGCGAACATTTTCATGCACGCGCCAGGTACATACTATTCTATTCGTCCGTTTAAACGATAATACGACGCCACGAAATTCTATGGTTAGGATGTAACATATATTTGATAAGGTGTAAAAATGGTTAATGACCTGTAACGGAAATTTTGACTTTCGTCGGTTGGAAAAATTCTGGAAATTATCGATGCTTCGGCTATCGTAAAGGGCGAAGCATTAAGCGGTTTTACGGTTTGCAGGCCGTAAAAGCGACAAGTGGATGATCGTTAAGCATGCGTTAAAGTTGGATGCTTCGTCTCGGTGCTAAATGAAAACTAGAAAAGTCGTTTCTTCTTCTTTCGTTGTAGAACTTACCTCGCCGCATCGTAACTTCAGCTCCTTGAAACGTCTCTTTTATAGTTTTCCTCATTGTTCTAGTGGTTCCTCGAAATTCGAAGTTTTTCGCCAGCTCTCGTGATCGTTTCTCCTCTCGTAACCCTTCTGCGTAATTTCTTGCGGTGCTGCTTTTGTTTTCCTAACGGGCACCCACGGTGAATATCGTAAAATGTTCACGGTATAAAAATCAAGTACTCTATTTGCATTGGTTGGCGGACTTCTTATTAGAAAAATTGTACCTCTTATCTTAGAAGTACGCATTAACTTCGTATTAATTAATTGTATATACGTATGAATTTTCCGTGGAAAAAATATTGTTAGCATCATAAATAACAGAGAAAAGGTTGTTCCATTTATTATACGAAACTTTTTCTTCACTTTTTCTTAACTTTCACCACACCGAGGAGCACTTCAAACGCGTGATTCCCAACGACGGCGATGTTGACTTTTAGCAGGACCAAAAAATGAGTACGCGGCATCGTGAAAGATTTGCATTCTAATTTGCTCAACGACCCTCAAAGAGTAAATCGTTCAGGAGAAATCTTCGCGTGGAATTCCATCAGCGTGGAATCCTCGCGCGCCGCTGGTCTTCGTCGAAATTACTGTTTCTCTGAATCTGACACGGCACTCGTTTCTTAACGCCACTTGATAATTCCATAAATTTCCCGGCGACCAGAGACCCTTCTTGAATTCGAATTAGATTTATCAAAGAACACGTACTAAGATTCGAATATAATTTCGGGATTTTTCAAATCTTCCCACTTAGATCTGCAATGCTCGTCGACCCCGTTCGTACTTCGTACATGTAAGACGACATTCGTTTATCGCGAATGGAACATCCGAATTGAACATTCTCAACACAATGATTATGTGTAAAACGGCAAATAGGAAAGGTTTTGTCACCTGGGTAATATTTCCGCGGAATTCAATTCCGGAACACAACTTCGCCGCTGCAATATTGAACTTTGTACGAAGTTAAACTTTTTACACAATAATCGGACGACCCAGTTTTCCTGATCGAATAACTATTGTTCTTTGCGACTGTTTCAGAACCTAATTTCGTGGGATCTTACGACATCGGCAGCCACGTATTCTTCTTCTTCCGCGAGACGGCGGTGGAATACATAAATTGTGGCAAAAGCGTGTATTCCCGCGTGGCGAGAGTTTGTAAAAGGGACACCGGCGGCAAGAATATTCTGTCGCAAAATTGGTCGACCTATCTGAAAGCCCGGTTGAATTGCTCGATACCTGGCGAATTTCCCTTCTACTTCAATGAAATACGTAAGTTACACGGCACTCCGAAATTTTTCTTTTATATCCCGGTGCAATACATTCGTTGTGCAAAAATACTGCTGAAATTTGCGATAAAATATGTTCATACGGTTGTGTTCGTGCTGAAATGTTCACTTCTTTCCTATCTTCATTTTGATCTCATACTTTTACACATATCTTGTAGATTTGAAACAGGTTACATTTTATTCTTTGAGTACACCAAATTCGTAACAGCATTTGAGAATTATTTCAACTCATTTTTAAACTAATTGAACATTAATCCTTAATTATTATCTCAGATTTAAAAATAATTTAAATAAAATCCGGGTTCGAAGTAAAATCAATTTTTATTCAGTAATAGCGATCGTGCGAAACATCGTCAAGTTGATCGTTATTCGCGTTTGAATTTTTCAGAGAGTATTTACAAGGTGCCCGGCGATGACACCCACTTTTATGGAACCTTTACCACGTCGACTAACGGATTGATGGGATCAGCGATTTGCTCGTTCCATATTGATGCCATTCAAGAGGCGTTCCGCGGAAAATTCAAAGAACAGGCGACGAGTAGCAGCGCCTGGCTCCCTGTGCTCTCCAACAAAGTTCCTGAACCACGTCCTGGCCAATGCGTGAACGACACTGAAACGTTCCCAGACACTGTGCTGAACTTCATACGATCACATCCTTTAATGGACTCGGCCATATCGCACGAGAATGAAAAGCCCGTCTTCTATAAACGTGACGTGATGCTCACACGATTGGTCGTTGATAAACTTCGCATTGACTTTGTGGGACTCGATTTGGATTATACAGTTTACTACGCTGGATCTAGTGAGTATTTGTTTTATCGTTAAAAATGTTATTGGATCGTGTTTAATTTCCTTAATTCCATTCAGAATTTGAAATGCGACATGTAGACGCACGGAAACAGGGACCGTTTGCACTACAAAAATCCTTATTAATATTCAAGACAATTGCGTGAATAATATAAATTCTGTCTTTGACCAATAATGTTGTGTTCATTTAGAAGACAAGTACGGGTTTTCTAGCATTTATTTTACGACAAACAAGTGTCGAATTCATATTTATATTTGTAGAAAGTCTGGAAACTGTTAATCACATTTAGCGCCCGTAAACCGAGTCACTAAATTGAGATAAGAAAATTTAATTCGAAACGCGTACCCGACGTTAGAGAACGCATTCCGTGCTGATATCCGCTCGCCGACTTCTCTCGCAGAAACTTACCAAGATAATCACGAGCGAACTTCGAAGTTCTTGCAGTTGACTTGTACAATCTGCTGTTGCAATCGAGGCTTTCGTCTCACAGGCAACAGTCAAGTGTCTATTACCTCTAAAAACGAATGTAATCAGAATTCACCATCAAATTACATACCGCAAGAAACTCATGAAAAGACATCTACCATTTTCTATTACACACCAACTGCGAATTAAATTTATTACTAATTGTGCACACGCACACCATACTTCCTTCCCAATAATGCCCAAAACGAAGGTAAAGGCAATCCGGATGTTTAGAAAATTATGAAACTTTGCATGCAAGCGAAGCTGGTCAAATCAGTCCTTGAAGAAAAAAATGCAGAATTTCCTTTCCTGTCAGACGACAAAAATCAATTGCGGAAGAGCATCTCGTTTGAATTGACAGTTGTATCATCAGCGTACATATTTTCGCGAAATGAATTTGACGATTTCTTACACGGTCCCGACTGTTCATTTATAAAGATGTCGTTCTCGTGTGTTACAGGCGATGGTCGCGTGCACAAAGTGGTTCAATGGATAGACAACAACGGTGATTCCCAATCTATCCTGTTGGACGTTTTCGATGTGACACCAGGCGAACCGATTCAGGCGATGGAAATATCGAAGGAGCACAAAGCGCTTTACGTTGCGTCCGACCATAGAATAAAGCAGATTGACCTAGTGATGTGCACACGCAGATACGACAATTGTCTTCGCTGTGTTCACGATCCTTACTGCGGCTGGGATAAAGATACCAACACCTGCAAGCCTTACGAACCTGGGTGCGTAGTCTGTTTGATTGTCGATTATGATTACAAAGTAGCAATGCAACCAGAAAAGTTCTTGACTGTGGAGTATTCGTATTTGTAGTTTACTAAAGAACTGTGTTACTCGACTAGTTAATTACAGTGGCAATTAAAATTATAAGGGTTGCTGCAACTAAATAAATAGCTAAACTACCATCATTATCAACGGGAAATAATTCGTATACGCTGCTTATTGAACACAATCTAAATACCACAGTATTAATTTGAAAATGAGGCTCCCCAAGTCTCGCACAATTTCGCACAATTACTGAATAGAGCGCGAAAGTAATTATTGTGCCTGTAAAAATATGTCTATTTTTTTACAGACTTCTTCAGGATGTGTCGAATAGCACAGCTGATGTTTGTGACAGTAGCGTGGGCAAGCGTAAGTTGGTAGTTACCTGGGGCCAATCGGTGCATCTGGGATGCTTCGTGAAGATGCCGGAAGTGTTGGCGAATCAGGAAGTCAGATGGTACCACTACAGCAAAGAGAAGGGCAGATATCAGATAGCTTACAAATATGGAGCCGGAGGGGACAAGTTCATCGAGACGTCCGAGAAAGGCTTGGTGATCGTTGGCGTGAATGAGCAAGACGCTGGAAGATACGATTGCTGGCTCGGCGGTTCGCTCCTGTGCTCGTACAACATCACTGTGGACGCTCACAGATGCTCAGCCCCGGCCAAGTCTAATGACTATCAGAAGATATACTCGGACTGGTGTCACGAATTCGAGAAATACAAGTCGGCCATGAAGAGCTGGGAGAGGAAGCAAGCGGTAAGTCGATGTGTAGTATTGATCATGCGAAGATTTCTCTAGATGTTTGTAGATGATTCGTGCAATTCTTTCCAAGACTTTTATTTGTAATTTTTCATAAACCAGAAAAAGAAAAAAAATATACTCTGCCGTTAGATCAGCTTTCGAGTACGATTCAGTGATGAAAGAAAGATTGGTTTCCTCAGAGTCAGTTTCACATTAATTATTCAAATACAGCTACTAACTTTTTATGTGGGGAAAAAATTCGCCTCCATTTGTTTGGAATTTATTGCATATATTTTTTTTATTAGGGAAAGCACTTCTTTTTTTCTTTAAGAAATTTTGGGCTGGAAGTAATATGCTGCATCGTTAGCTTTCTTTCATGCTTTGTAATCTTTGTAAGGTTGTAATATTGACGTTAGCTTCGTTCAGTTATTTGTTGTATTTAGTGCAACTGTCATAATTTCAAATTTTCCTTTCCAATTGTGATGCACAGTTGGAATCCGGATAAAATAATTAGCGTGGCTCGCATTCACACTTGTACAATCAAAGATATTGCAAACTCGTACCTCTCGCGCAATTAAATTGCCGTGAAATTAAATTTTTCGGGCTTCGAAGAAAAGTATACAAAGAATTTATTCAAACAAACGGATAATAAAATCAGACACTGCTCCAATGCAGAAAACACGAGCTACCGTCCGATATTTTTCCGCATGCTCAACGCGTTGACCACACCTGCATCTATAAAGTATAATAATACCTATTCCGCCGGAACATACGAGTCGCGTGAACAAGTGTCAACTGCACAGTATTCCTCCCGTTAAACTGTGTTAATATCAAAGCATTAATAGCCACCTATTGTGTCCCTACATACGGAGGATGATCAATCAAACTGTTAGTGTCACAGTACGAAAACTGACGTTTTTCCCGTTCGCGTCGAAATAAACTCGCATTATCGAAATCGCTTTTGGATAGTTAACGATCACAAATTTGCAAAAAACTAAAACTTATCCCCCGCAAGCAGAACACGTTTAATCGTTTTACCATGAAATAGTCAATGTATGCCGACGGCTCTCAGAATTTGCTTTAAAACCGTTCAAACACCCGCATTACAAGTATTATAAAAGTTGGTCGATCGATCGTCCGCTTAAAACATTCCATCGTTTTCTGTGTTACAGCAATGCGCCTCGAGGCAAAACGACAGCAATCAGAACCTCCACACGAACGAGGTCTACGGCACTCCCCTAGTCTGATGGAACCGATCGTTGGACCCCTCGTCGAGCCGAGACTCCGACACAATGCCTCGTACAATCGTCCTGCCGAAGAATCGCGGTCCATCCACGATCAGTTGGACGATCCTCACTGTCCTTCTGACCGGTTACACCACTGCCTTTGTCCTTCTTGGAACTGACGATCTTTCGACCAAGTGAGAATCACGAAATGCGTCCGCATCAACAATCGACATATCGAACGTCCGATACGCGAGTTAATCGATCACCGGCGACGTCCATCCTCGATCGGTTGGACGATCCTCGTCCCGACTCCATTCACCTTCGCCTGGGACAACCGCATCGATGGGCTCTCGAGCTCTTTCAAGCAAACGGGCCAGAACGTCTAAACGCGCGGCGTTCGACGCATCGTCGGCCGACTGTCATTAAAACGTATTATCGGGTTCTTCTTGCGGCAGTGCGCGTGTACGGTCGAGTGCTCCTGATTTCTTTTATTTCTCGTCCGCACTGGCCAATCCTACACCACGGACGCTTTTGCAGCAGTGTGTAAATAAGGGGACACGTGCGTCCTGTGTGCACGACGATCGCATCGAGAAAAGTGCGCTCAAGTACGAACGGCTCGATGGAAGCGACTCGGCTGGAGTGGCAACTGTGCGGACTGTGCTTGCCGATAATACAAACACGGTTCCTAAACTTTCGATTCTCGCGGCGCGGAAGCTGCCCCTCTGAGGCAGGAGAGGTGGAGATCTTTGCGGCAGACGCGCGGGGGCCGATCGGTGATCGGGAAACGCGGTTCGATTGGGAGGCGTCCGTCCGCGAAGCAACGCGTTAGAAACCGGAAATCAATCCTCCTGTTTCCTTAGATCTGTGATAGGAACGTGACGGGATAAGGGGATCGAAGCGGAGCGAGCCTCTGTTGCGAACGAATGTGTGTCCGATCGGCCGCTTTGTCGAGAACAGCGATGTTACACGGGGGCGAACAACCACGGGGGAGTGGAGACGACGAGACGAAGAAAGAAAATATATTGTAAGTTCGAGCTTCAGCGTAGTTTTAAACGAGCCGGAAAACGACTCAAGAGTGGAACGATCCTGTGCGTAAGTGCAAGGTGTAATATCGATTCGCTGGTAGAGAAAGGCGGGTGAAGAGAGACAGAGGGTGAGAGAATGGGGCGCGTATGGAGAGAGAACGTGACGCCACGTCAACGCGTTTTCACACGTCACGGAGGTTACACATGAGATTATAAATCGGCTGTTACGTAGGTCGTGCGTGCGATCACCGAGACTTTAATAGCTTGTTTAGCATTTCATATCAACAGTTACGCGACCTGCACCGCCATCTCAGTCTTCGATCCGCACGATTCCTTTCATCGATTCGGCGAAGGTTCGTCTTTGACCGTCGACCCGCTGCTATTTCATTTTTCGGCGCAACCTTTTTTTTTCAAGGTGTGATAGGCGCGTCGTTTCATCGATATGCTTTTGTTCCTCGTCCCCATAGGTTATAGCGTCGCGGTTCTATTACGGTGATCCAATTGGATTCGTCTACGATGTACAGAAAGTTTAGCAATCTCTTTATAAGTTTATATATTGCGAGCAAATTGTACTCGTTATCTCGCCTCTGAAATATTAGACTGCGCACTTGGAATGATATAGCTCGATTCAAGTGGTGATTACGGAATGACAAATTTCGTCGAAAATTCAACTAATTGGGACAGCAAAATATCGAATATCAAACTCATCTTTCCACGATTCGAAATTGGAATAATACAGGAGGTCTCTGTCGGATCACCGTAAACGAATTCGCGTTCATAAGCATCCTACGATATCACTGTTACCATAATCATCATCGAGAACTCTGAAGGTGCTACTCAGGTGCGTTCGATGTGTGCTGAAATTCGGTAAGGCCTGTAATCCTTAGATCCATCACACGATCCTCGAACTCATACATAGATACAAAAGACAAACAGACATATACAAACTGATCCATTCATATATAGAAATACGTTCGATCGCATGAATCCATTTTCGTCCGCATTTCTCGTCGGGTGTAAATGATCCCAGCGAAAGTAAACACTTTCGTATATACCTCTGAGCCTAGAATAGAGCAACCGTTGTTTGCTTGACAATTTTTGCCAGATCGGCTGGGTCTCGATCGACCGAAATCGTTAAGCAAACCGTTGTGACTTGTGGGTCAACCGGACGGACGATCGATTAGAGACGGTTTCGATAATCGAAAGGAATAGAAAATCGGCCAGCACGGGTGTCTATAGTTAATCTTTCATTAATCGTTCATCTTTCCCTTGGATCGAGTTAGTAAATTTCATGAATCAGATCAACGAATCATCGGTCTCGTTCTCATTACATTCTTCTAAGTTCCTGACACCGCGCGTCAACGTTCTCTGTGTCCAATCAGACATACAGAATCGTTTCTCTTCCGGCCCGGGGATAGGTATCTGTGTGTACATAGAATTGTCATAGTGCATGGTATTTTTATAAAAATTCTCTCCGAAGCGATGCAACCGTAGACACGAGGAACATAACAACGTTCTCTGCTCTCCGCGAATTGCCTTTTACTTTTATTATCTTTATCTATTCTTTTTTTTTTTTAGTATTATTATTATCATTATTTCCCCAATACTTTTTTTACATTTTAGTATATTATCCTTTTATAACGTATAGTTATAATGTAGTACTTAGTTCACCTTACTATTAAACGTAGACAATGGATCGTCGTGCGGCGTGTATAGACCCGCTTCGACGATCGCGATTATTGTTTCTACGAACGGAGATGAATGCATACCGGTGCTGTATTAAACAATGCATGGAACGGTCGCTGTTTCCTGAAGACCCAAATTCGCCATCATTATTATAGATACGTGTAGGTTATAAGACACAGAGCGTAGCAAGGCACCTTTACTTTGCGCGTATGTGCGTTTCGTGGACGTGCGTGAACGAACTCGGGTTCCCTCGATGACGGAGAATCATAGACGATCGGGACGAAGCGGAGCGCCGAAATTGTAAATGATTGGAAACCAGGCGTATAATAAACAATTAGCAAATGAAGAATAAAACAGAGAGACCACCGGAACGGTGATAGTTTTTTCGCTCTTGCCTTTAAGTTTGTACATAAACGTTCGTATGGTTGAAAGGGTTCGCGTCACGATCGTTCCCGGCCCTTTGGCGACGCGCCGGGAACACCTGTACGTCCTCCTTTGAACCGGAAGTACGAAGATCGTAGGCCAGTCGAACGTATAATCGACGCACGCGAGTCGTTAGTTATTCTTGTACAAAAGTTTCGTACGCCGTGTTCGACGATTTTCCGTTTTGTATCTATCGCGTCGACGGCATACAGAGAGATACACTGTCATATAGTAAGCGTGTGAATGGGAAGAAGGCGTGTCTGATAAACAATGTGCGAGATAGAGAGAGAGAGAGAGAGCGAGAATGAACTGGGAATATTATAATGTACGAGTAATACGAAAATGCGAAAGGCGAGACCGTAGGAGGTATGGTAAATACAATAATCGGTAACTTAATCCTCAAATATGTACTTATTATGAGCTTCAAACAAGTATTGAATAGTATTATGTTGTAAGGTTAAGGATATCATTTCTGAATTAACAAGCGGGCGAATCGAGAACGCGTCAAATTATGTATCCCGTGCGCGCGAATCGACGCGAGTCGCGGGGGTTGCGGGATTTGCCCTCGACATGATCGATGGTTCATTCATTCGATAACCGCGAGGCGTCTCGCGTCGATTCGCGCGTGGAACGGTCTGCTCGTAACGCGAAAACGACGCAGCCACCGTTCGCGAAAATTCCAGGCTAATGAGCACGACGTGCACGCTGGTACGGTGGTTGCGGGTGAACGTGAAGGGGGAAGCGAGCGCCGTAGAGAGAATGACATAGAGACTGTATCATGACGCGCGTGTGTCGTGACGTATCGATACGTAAAGAATAGCAGTAATCTATCTATATCGGATGTCTGGTGAAAGTTATTTAAAGGGGGCAAGATGGTAGCCGTAGTGGCGGGGAAGAAAGAAACGAGAATTCGAACGTAATATTACAAGAGAGTAGAAGAAGAAGAAAAAAAAGAGGACAGAGACACAGAGAATCACTAAGGTGCACAATGATCTTGAGCCACGAATCTGTTGTGTACGCGTCGATGGCCGACGGGAGAGGATGCGGGCGTCGTAAAAAAATTGATAAACGATAAAACGTAGAAGGGGCAGTTTCATGGGCCCCTTCGTTTAAAAAAAAAAAATGAAGAAGAGAAAAAATAGTCCGCGCACCCTGTTCGCGCCCTCGACGAATGCACGTTTTGGCTCTGGCGGACGAGTCGGCGTGATCACGGAAAGCAATCTAAGATGAACCTAACGTTGTTAGATATATTATTTGTAACGTTGTCGGAGTATTGTATATTGCATACGCACGATCGTGGCGGTTGGATCGCGTGAAGATTGGGGATGAATGGAAGCCGGCTGTAGGACGACTATTCCCGTCGTCCTCCTCAAGTAGTCAACCGGATGATTATGCGCAACCGCGAGACGCGATTTAACGTGAATATAATGTATGTCGATCAAAGAAAATGGCTTGGGGACCATCGCGTCCGTGGAATTCCGATCGATCTGATCCAGCAGCGGCGATCGTGCCAGCGAAGATAGGTTATAGATCGATTTAGTGTACGCAGTACGAAAGGAGGTCTCCGTGGCCACGGTTATTCGAGGTAAATGAAATGAAGCAAGAGGGAATGAATGACGGGGAGAGAGTGGGGAACAGTGAGGAAGTGAATGCCCTAAATGAAACACTTAACTATGATGACTTATTACTACGAGACAAGGTGGAGGGTAGGGTAGGAGGCAACGACTAATTCAAATATATCATTAGGACTAGCCGACGACTGTCTTAGGTTCTCTGGATTTCTGTACGGAATCGGTTTTCAGTTTTTCACGCGAACACGCGATGGGAGGACGATCCGCCGAACCGAACTTTTCAACGCGCTTCTTTCGTTATCCCCCTGTCACCTTATTCGCGAATATGTTTCATCATATTTCTACAGGAGACGCGTAATTATTTTTCATTTTACATTTCACGCGACATCGATCGTCTTCTTCGTACGTTTCTCTTTTTAATGTAGTTTCGACGACAATCCCCGTTGATTGTGACAGATAAATTCTGCGGTAGTGTAAAAGGAAGAAAAAAAGTGATAGAGAGAGAGAGAGAGAGAGAGAGAGAGAGAGAGAGAGAGTGCTTGCGTGAGATGAATTAATTCGTAGCTACGGAATTCGTTTAACATTATCATCGTTATTACCATTGTCATTGCCATTAAGATTTATTTCCTCCTTGTTTCGTTCACCTCCTTTGTACGGCTACCCTTTTTTCTGTTTCTCTCTCCTTTGTATTGTGCTCGACCCTCTCGACTGGAGCGATCAAGGGTAGAAAATAGGGTCGGATGAAAGTACACCGTGAATCCGGGATTCTCCTTTATTTCACAAGCGAAGAAATTTATTTTAGATCAAAGGAGGCGTGGTCTGTACATCGACTCGTTTCGAAAGTTTTTTTGTCGCTCTCTTGTCGGATCATTGGAGTTCTAACTTTCGAGGATACTCGCCCGACGCATTTCGTTTAAATGGCTATGGTGAATGTATCGCGATTACGGTAATATTCGTCCTTCTCTCGTGTATGAGAAAAAGGAGCACTGTGCGCACACTGATATCGATTAAATTTATTAGCGGTTTCAAACTGGCGCGTATGTCCAGAAGGTATTCGTGTTCCGGCGGGTATCGAGAAATTGTATTGCCCTCTTTTTTTTAAGCATATTCTGTTTTATTTTATTTTTCATAGTTTCGTGTAAGTACGTTTATTATTGAATTATTATTAATTTTTAGAATTTTATCGATTGACTGAAAGAAATGAATTAGCTTTAGTTTGTGAGGATGATTTTGCGTTTTTAATCATTTTTGTGGATTCACGTTGGACTTACACCACCGATAAAAAAAACCAGTTCACACGTATCTACGCATATTCGCGATTATCATCGTTGAACACACTACTGTAGAGAATTTCTTTAGTTCGAAAAACTTCGTACGGTAAGAGACCCTTTAGATACTCACCTAATACCTAAACCTAAACATCCAATCGCTATTTTTATCAAAAAAAAAAAAACATGTTAAAAATCTTTAATAGTTATCCATTGTTCACTATTGCTATAATAAAGTTTTGCTTTAATAAACGATGAATTCGTATACGCTATTTATTTATGTATACCCTCGCCGACAATTCCCCTCGTTGATATTTCCGTAATAAATGAACCATGGGTTAATATGAATAAGTATGGATGGGCCCATTCTTATGAGGGTCGACAGGCACGATGGATATATGCGAATTTGTGGTAAGTGCATCTGATATTTTATTATCCTTCAGTTTTATCATCCATTTTCGCTAAAGCCCAGAAATATTAAATGAAAGAAATTGAATAACTGGACGAATTATAATCTGCAATTATTGGAGTCGTTGAAGGAGCCTTCAAATTCACGCGCTTCACATTACATGTATTGTATTCTAGAATCTGTCAGAACCAAGCATCTGGCCTCTAAGTCAGCATCGATCACAGTAGTCGCCTACAGGCAAGACAAGAATCTCGCGTCTAAGCGCTGCAAACTTTTTCCCCTCAGATCTGCAACGATGATTTGATAGCCACTAACAAGATTATGCCGAACAATGAAAGAAAACCACCGTGTGCAACGCTCCCGTTTCAATCAGGCCTGCCCGTGCATTGCTCAATCAATATAGCTACCTGAACTTCAGGCTATTCCTCGAGTTTGAATAATTACTTGGACGTGCAACTACTAACTCTCTCCAAGGGAGTTATGCACCCCGTCTATAGGACGAACAGTCTCCCCACTCTCCGGAGTCGATGTCGTTACGGCTGACTTTTACTCTTTCAGCTTGCTACGTCATCCTTGTCACGGCTTCGCGAAGCTATTTTTCACTTGTGACGTCATTACATGAAACTGACGCCATTAGGGTCGCATTACCTATCCATAGACTGGTTACCGCAGTGAACGATCGGACCTGTTTTACAGGTGAGCGTTTGCATCTCTTTGCGATGAAAAGGTCGTGAGAAAGCGCACGTGATGCCTCTCTACCTGGAAGATTAAATATATAGTGACTGTTTGAGGGGGTCATTAGTGATGCACTCAAGTGATAGGAGGCGAGCAAAAAGTGCTCTAGCTGATCAATGGCAAAAAGTTTGTTTGACGCTGTTAGCGTACGTCTTTACGTATTATTTGTATTGTTATTTATGCGTGCTTTTTCGAAATATCAATTTTTGTTGTTACGTTGAATACTCGGTAACATTTGTGGGCGAATTGAAAATCTATGGGGAGAAACGTAACGTACATTTTTTCTTTGAGAGTGAGATGATTTTACTCTATTATGAGAGAGTAAAATTATAACATTATTAACGATGGGTTAAGAAACATCGTACGTTCATGCAATAAACGTGACGCGGCAGACATCTAATTAGTAATTTTTCTTTTATAGTTTATATGATAAAACTCAATCGAAAGTGGAGTGCAGTTTTATTGGATTGCTCCTGTAGATATCTAATCACTACAGTAAGAATGTTCTAGCTTAGGCATTAAACATTCACGCATTTCAATGTTAAAATTATCGACGATAATGATACTGGATGTTTATAGATCGCCGGTGAGGGATAGTCCTTCAAAACCTTCAATTAGTTCAGTAAGACACGCTGTCAGTTGTTATTAGGCATCGACGTCTGACAATCGGTCGAAATGGCACAGCCTTTATTTAATTAAATTACAATGCAAGATTTGGGTCACGAATACATTAAGAATTATGAGCCACAAATTTACCAGAGATATTTTTGGAATATGTCATATTTATGAACGATTTTTAAATTGAGATGCACTTTTGTAGAAATATTTTTGTAATATTCGCAAAGGATCCAAATACATTGGATATCACAAATTTTTCCCACCGAATTCCCGCAAGAAATGCCAAGAGTTTGCTATTTCATCTCAAAGTTACTCCCCTGTTACTTTCTGTTTCACAAATGTTGTGATTGAATAAATTATCTAATGAAATTAGTGCAGCAGTAATTGAAACACTCTTCTACCTCTATTTCCACATTCTTTCATGGTCCCCTAGCTGTACACTGAACTAGACTTTAAGGAAATTGATGTAGCCTAAAATAATTGAAACATCCCAATCGACGATTTGTAATATTTCAAAGCCCCGCCTCATTCACTATCGAACGGTAACTGTGCCTTTCGAATTCCCTCTTTTACGAGCCAATTCGCGTTATTGAAGTAAATGTTAAATCAGTCGTCGAGCGGATTAACTGGAGCGCGTGATTCGATAAAAATATATGTCAAAGGCAGCAGCAGCGGCAGCTACGCGAATGAAAAATTTGCCGCGTGCGCGTGATAAAAACGGGATAGCGTAATTCGGCAACAAACGGGAACTGTTTCCCCCCCTGTGGAAATTGCCTGATTACACGAGGCACCAGCCAGACTGCAGAATTTGATCATACATTTCTAAGAAGAATGCGCTGGGAGGAATACTTCTTGAGCGAAGCCACAACGTGTCCCCTCGATTTTGTTGTTTCGCTTCTGACGGGTACAGCCAATAAAGAGGAACAATCTTTTAGTAACAGAATTGGTGTAAGGCAAACCGTTTGCCACAAAAAAACGTGTGTTATATGCGTTTACGAGGGGAACGATCAATTTTGCGAGATATTTCGAAACCGCGAGCGGCACTTAAGCCGGCTTTACCGTATGACGTATGCCGCGTGTCGTTCCGCTCGATGAGAATCGCAAAATCTTATGGGGGTCGGTTAATCTGTAAAATATGGCGGGCATATCCTTACTTATGCGATTTGCTACACGGAAAAACGTATACGATCCATGAAAAAGATCTATTCTTCAGAACACCGGGGATTATATATTTTTCCTACACGATATTTCATCTGGTTTTATTATATTTCACCAACTAAAATAGAAGTCTCTGGTTACTTGTAGAAAATCGCAGAATTGCACAACTTCAATGATAACAACTTCATATGAAATTCTCTCAGTAAAAAATGTTTTCTTGTATCAACCACAATGCGTACATTGTTACCCAATTTCTTAATTCATCTTCGTTTGCGCATTCTTCTAATTCCATTACTAAAGGGAAACTCTGGTTGAGAATTATAACAAATATGAATTCTATGCAACTCTCTTGTACAAGAAATATACAGCTATATCGTGCCAGTAGTGTGCATCCACGCTATTGAAGATACCCCATTGATTTAATATTTCGCGAAAGGACTTCCGCTCCGCAAACGAGAAACAAAATCACCAATAGAATCACCGCGGCTGATTTGTTCTCCATTGCGAGTAAACGTTTTAAACAAAACCGATCTTATCGGGCACCCTATTCATTAGCAAATCGTCCGGTCAGGCATTTATCTTTGACTTCCGATTTTGGAATACAATTTACTCGTTAAAGCTGCGCCTGGCGTTGAAGATGGTCTTCATCCGAGCGGCTTTCAGAGCTTCACGATAACAGCCTGCCACAGAGCGTGCCCAGGGGAATAGAATGAAAATAAGGATACGTCCGACGAGTGTGTCCCGCTAATTAAATTTCCGTTTCCTGCTTGTCCGCTTCTCATCTCATCCTTCTGCCCGGTTTCTCCCTTTCTTTTTCAACCGCACACACTTCCCTTCCCATTCACCGTGCGCCTCTAGTTTTCCTCCCTGATTTTCCTTTCATCCCGCTACCCGCTTTTGCGTTTCGTTTCCACGGTTTGGAAAATCAAGTTTTTCCATACGCGGCCTTGCGATATTAAAGAAAATAAAGGAGATTGGATACTCTGTACTGGCTACTTCAAACAACTCCAATGGAATTTAGTTCAATAGATCTAGCTTCGCCTCGTGGCCGGAACACGACCCTATAAAATACGGGAATCCATGGATTTAAAGACTGCGGTGACCACGAAGGCATTGAACTCAAAATATGATCCTTCCTGGGGAACGGAATTTGTAACCGAACGTGCGATACGAATTTGTTGAATATTTCGAGAATCTGTGTTGGAACACGTCGTTTTGTATCGGTCGTAGAAACAATAAGACTGTACAATTAGATAAACACAATGCATACTGAAATTATTAGACATTGTGTACTCTACATAAGGTATGAAAGTTGGGTTTCGCAAAATTTGTCCCGTCGTTCTTTTTCAACCGATGTACATATCGTTAATTTTTATAGCCCCATACTTCGTCCGTTGCCGCCTTCTCCCCCTTGCGCGTCTTCGTGCATTCTCTGCGATGGTGGGTGGAATTTATAATACCGCTCTCGAGCGGCGCGGATCAGGGCGTTAAAGTTAACGGCTTCCAATATCCGACGTATAGGGCTATACTGCACTCAACAGCCTGATAATGCTTTACTTGCATTATGGAAAACAGTTCGTTAAAACCGTATTATCCGCTCCGTCGAGCTACGTTGCCGGCCAGAGGTTCAGCTGTGTGCCAGAAGTTTCTAGAACGCGATATATGCATCACGTGATATACGTGGTTACGCGTGCTCGAGATTTTTCAATGTCTTAAATGTTATTTCATCGTTAAAAACGAACCCGATCGGCGGTTTGAATCGCTGATGAAATTGCCAATTCATTTTTTAATTCGTGGGTTTCATTCAAAGTGATTCGAGCAATGGTCCGCAAAGGAAATAGTCAGAAAAATGTTTTTAAACTTTTCCAGCACAAGTATGTTTTGTTAGATGATTCAATTCTGGGAAACATTGTCATTTGGACGACATACAGGGGAATGAAATTAAATAAAATTACTTTGTTCGTAGTCGGAATTTATCAATATATTCGATTGCTATTAAAAGGATTGGGAATAGGTATCGAAACGTGGGATATGATTGCTGATCTCACCAATAAAATATTTCGTCAATTCATTTGGTGAGTTCGTATTAAGGAGTGGTCGTATCCGATTTCAATAATAATTAGACGTATTATTTTCTAACGAAATGAATAAATATATATTCATTGGTGAACGAAGAATGAAGTGTAACAGAAATGGTATTTACGCTAAATAATGTAAACGCAAGTAATTTCTGACGATTTTACTAGACGATTAATTTCGGCGTGCATATGCGTCTATACTGTGTGCATGTAAACTTCAGCTAATGGCCCCACGGTACTATAGGTTTCTGGAAAGTGACGGATAACAACGATAAGTGCTCCCCTCGAACTTACTCATCTCCATGTAGTAAGTACACTGTTAAGGAAATCGAATATTGTCGATCTATCAAAGGGTAAATTATAAGCTAATTTGTTTGTCAATTTACGTAAAGACAGAAAGCGACAGCTACGACATTTGCAAACGATCAAATGAGAGAAATAAAATATTGAGTCGCAATTTTCCATTGCGAACGAAGAATATATATTATTACTTGTATAATAGAAAACTGATTGAGAACATTTCAGTGAACTTTTTAGGGCGAAGATTCTAACGAGGCAACTTGCAGCGAGATGCTAATTAGTTTAACGTCCGCCCAAAGTAAATTCGGCGTCCAAATGTATCTTAGCATGCATAACCGATGTCACGATTTTTCCAATTACCTGAAATTCAAATTCGAACAGAATTTAAACAGTAAACCCGACGCTGCGGACTTCCCGTCTTATTTTTCAACTTATATCCGTCCTTGCCGTATAACGAGTTCATTCTTCCGTGTCACCATACGCATTAATCAAATTCAGCGAATATATTTCCATTCGAAACTACCTCCGAACGATAAAAATGGAATCCAAGACCAAGAACAACAGTTAAACACGATTCCTCAAGCGTATTAAGAAAATAATTGTGGCAATTCAATTGCGACATTGCGAAAACGGAAAGGCTACAGCAATGCATGCAAGGGGAAAGACATAATTAGAAACAAGTACGTTCGCTGACATCGAGCCATTAAAGAATAATTCAATCGCAGAATATTTCCTATCGTACTGCATTTATCGTACACAAATCTTCGCCCCCTTTGACCAACGCAGCAACACTGTCATAAGGCAACGCGCGGACCGTATATACAAAACTGGCTGGTGAAACGTCGCGCGAGCATATCTCTCCTTAATCCAAGGAGGCAGCGATTTCGAGCCGGCATTGTTCCAGCGCTCTGCCTTATCACCGTTCTCCAATTCCCTTTGAAAGTGGTCCCCTACACCTCGAAGGAGACCCGTGCAATTCTCAGGGCTTCGACCAGAACCAACTCGATCCTCGGCCGTGTCGTGTATCCACGCCCACCAGCTGCACCCAGTCGATGGCCATTGTAATTTAAACAATGCGGTCGCCGTGGATTGTACGAGATTTAATGAAAGAAGATCGGCTCACACTTCTATCCGTCCAGTAGAATGGCGGGGACCCCGCGATTGTCTTCAGCCAGCGCCGATTTCTGAATTATTGGGGCCACTCTTTGCAAAGCTGCCGCCGTAAATTTGTGGAATTTGTTAAACGAACTGTGAACCAACAGCGGGGAATTTTTCATATCGCCGGTCGGACAGATTCGCCCGGCTGCTCGGCGCTTATATGTCTCCTTGATTTTCGCCGATTTTATACGCAGGTAGAAGGAGGTCAATAGAACGGGATAAAATCGAATGGAATTTTATGCAGAAGCAGCAAAGGGCAACTACATTTCGAGAATAACCGACGAGTAGAATATATTTCCCCAGTAGAACAGGTCGTTCATTGGCATGAGTAGAATTGATAAGTATGTAAATTGCGGGCAAGATTGAAAGATACGATGTGCTGCTTCCATATTTATTTTTGTCGGGGGAATGTTTGAACAGGGTACATAGAGTAGAGCATCGAATAACTATCATCGTGCATAATTAAATAGGTACTAGAGTACTTATAATCATGAGTCCTATGAAAGTAGTATAAAATAATAAACAAATCGGCAGTATTCTAAAGGAATCGTTGCCCCAATAGAACTATTTTCCTATGCAAATTAATCTGTACATAGACTAGAATTCTACGGCTGAACAATAACTCATGGTTCACCTTAATATTCCAATAACGAAATTCGTCTGTATCCGGCAATATATTTTTGCTCCACCCTGTGGGTCCAGCACAGTTCTTGCCATTTAAGAAGAATGAGTCGTCCGCATCCATGTTTAAAAACTTTCGCGCAAGCTTATTACGCTAACTCCAATTCCTCGAAACTTTCTCTCTCTCTCTCTATCGCGTAACTCCTAGCAAAGAGCATCAAATTTTCGAAGAACGAGCAGACCGTCTCGGCAATGAAACGCGGCCGAGGAACGCGGCGTGAAAATTCTTCGAAACTTTCACGTCGCCGAAAAACGTCGTCGCGACTGACCGCCGCTGCCGCGATTCCCGCGGACGAAAACAGTACGCAAATGAAAGTACGGCGGCGAAAACATTTAACCGTGACCACGCCACAATATAATTACCACCGGCTGAACTTTTCACTCTGCACGCGGATAACTGCATCGCCCCATGTCATACGTCCGACGTAGTTTACGAACGAATTGTTCCACCGCGTCGGCGTGCTTGCCGAGATATCCTCGGGAACAGCTGCGAAAGTATTCCTAGGGGAAAGTTGCCACGTTCATCCCTCCCCCCCCCCCCCATGCTGTATTTGAGCGCTTAGCTTCACGCGTCTAGGAAAAAGGTGCTCAACGAAAAGTTTGCGTACGCTCCTTTTTCGCCTCTTCAGCCGACGGGAAAGAGGGACAAAGAGGCGTTTGCATGGCCATTTGCTACGCCTCGCAGCGAAAATACTCACGGTCGCGTCAGGAGTCGGATGAAGGGGCGGCTGAACAACGAACCGTCAGGGATAAGGGAGAAACGAGTTGAACTTTTTGACGACTGGCAGCAGCGAGCCGCGAGATAAACGTCGCCCTTTTACGAGTGCCGGCAGTGACAGTAGATAGTGGCCGGCGCAGGTCAGCCGTTCCGACAGTGGAGTAACGACTTGTTTTGTCAGGCGCCGAGTCGAACGGCACAAATCACTCACGCGACCGAACGGGGCGACGGAGGGAAGAGGCAAACGATCGGACGGGTCTATCACGGGAATCGCTTGCGACGGCCATTCGAGAGGTTTCGTGAAGAAGAAATGCGGCGCCGGGACGAAGAGCGCCGCGAGGATCTTTGCAACTGTAGTCGATAAGTTTGGGATAAATGTGGAATAAATAATGTTTGGATCGAATGGTGAGATGTTCGGGAGGGTTTAGCAGAATTGACATTCTTATACCGAACTGTGAGCAGTAAAGTGGAAGGAAGCAGCGTGTGAAGTTTAATGTTGCTGTAATACAATAACTCTGAAATAATTGTATTACATGTATTGTATTATAATGCAATTGTGTTATAGTTTTAAAGATTATGGTAATACGTACGACGTTCGTTTAATAATCGTTTGAAACTAATGACACGATTTTTATTCGAATAAATTTTACATCTTTCAATGTAAATAGTAATGAATTCAAGAATACTAGGAACGAGAAATAGCATTTCAATAAATTTAATTGCTGCTGCGGCCGCATATATTTATATGTGTAATAACGTGCTCGCGGATATTTAGAAATTTTACATTAATTATGTTTAAAGTACGGAGTTTATAAATATTAATTAACGTCAAGAGATATAATCGCAGAGCTATATAGCCGTTTCACTCATGAATGGAATGCGTGGCAAGCTCCACCATGGTACATAGAAGTGTGTCAGTGATCACGATTTGTATTTGGAGATATATAGAAAATTGAAAGCTAATTGCGTCGAGAATTAAAGGCACCCGCGTAGCTCGTTACTACGTAATACCGCCGCGGGAGCCGAGGGATCAATAAAATCATTTTAAGCCGATTTCGTATTTAGAGAATAAAGGAACTTCAGTTGCTACCTGTGAAAGTGAACTAATAATATCGAGGTTGGTCATATTTTTGTGGAGATTATTAAATTTCAATCAAAGAGTTGAATAACCCGTGTGTAATTATGTTACACGCGTATGTACGTATAATATCATTGCTGTTCGAAAATGCTGAATAAATATTTTTCATGAATTGTCCGTCGGAAAATTGCTTCTGAATTATAACATCTTTTTTTTTAAATAATAATCCACAGGTATAACTGTTATGATATCAGGTAGATATAGTTAACAGTAATTGTTTTGTTTGCAGCAAAAGGTTCTGAAATTCAAGTATTTTTAATGAGTAAGAAGTGGCAATCCAGCAATAGAAATCTAAATAGCACCTATTAAAATAACATAATAAACATTCGAAAACCATATTGTATTTTAATTCTGTTATATTTACTAGCGATAGTAAATATAATATATCATGCCAGAGCAAAATTGTTTCAACATTCTCCGAAATGTCCCACTAAAAGAGATAGTAAGAGGACCAGATGGGTATGTACTTGGAGAGTCAAAAGGGCCCCGGTTGCAATATGAAACAATACGCATTCGTAGGTACAAGTGGACCCCAGTTCTCTTTGGGTGTTTCGGTCAGTTCGAGAGATCGTTTCATAGTGAAAGGACATTCCTTCTGCGCAGTTATAAATACATAGATTGAGCAAAATATAATAGTTATTTCATTTAACACGCCATACCCAATCAATTTTAATACAATTCTCTTCTACGCATAAATTGCGGATCAACTGTATTCTATCACAGAAGTAAACTTCAACAGACGAAGGTGTTGCATACAGTACTGTCGATTCGCACAGATTGTCGATATTAATAACATTGATATTTTCATGCAATTTCAAAGTAATAAGTCGTCATTTCCCTTCGTTCTCAAATTAATAACTGTCTTCCGCGCATTCTCATATATCATACGCTTCTCCCACGACACGCCATTTGTAACAAGCATATGGTGTAACATATCGATACGTTCGTTGTCCCCAATTACACACTTCTTGTTCCGACGTGAAAAGAAATTGCTGTTTCCCCTGTGGAAACTTTGTTTAGACTGAAGTGCACGAAGGGTTAATCGTCCGGGCTTGGTGGAAAATTTCTCGAGTGGCCACGGTTCCAACGAAGGAAAGAAAGAAAGTATAACCTACGGAAGCGGACGGGAACCGGATGCCAGGGGAGCGATGAAGTTTCGAGCTCTTGCAACCTTCCACGCGGAAACATTCTCTGATCTATCGCTACTTTAAACCAAATGGAAAGCTGCAGCGATCACGTGGAACGCGCCGGTTCTAGACGAGGGGAATCGAACTTTTCCAATTGATTCAGGTTAAACTGACGAACGGTACCATCGTCGATAGAAATCGCGCGGTTTGTACATCAACTACGTTCCAAACTTTTCTCCCACGTTCTGTCCTTTAATGCCTCCCCGCGAGCCATGGCTCTCGTCACGCTCTGGCAACCGTATCAAGTAGTATCGCAGAAACCTTATCGAAGTAACGTTTTTACAGCGCACGCGCGTAAATGTACCTGACTGTGTTCATTTTTTGCACGCGATAGGTATTTACTTCGGCCGCCTACTCTTTGTTATAACTTGCACACGGATACAAAGTGACATCGTTCCTGATGACTTGAACTCGCACACCTTATTACTGATTGCGGGGCAGTTCTGCGTGTCGGCTTTGCTGCGAACGAGGTCGAAGTAGAACTCTTCGTCTACCTATAGGAACGCTGTAATGTGAAATACTGTCGGGCTAATGATATATTTCGTGGTGGAAAAATGCAGCAAAGAGCGTATTCGGTCTAGAGATTCAGTCATTTGAAATGCATGGAGTTCTAAACTTATTGCCAGAAATGATGCCGCCATTCTTCGACAACTATTGCAATATTACTTGTTTCTGTTTGTTCCTAAGGACGTGTTTTTATTCTATATTCTCTTCATATATTGTTTCACCTTCTGTTTGTCTCTCGGTGTTCCACTACACTATCGAGGCTGCTAGGTGATCATAGAATACTGTACCATATTCTCAACGCCGAATTATGTGAACATGTATTTTTGGATTAGTTATATTTAGGTTCTGTACAATATTTATAAGTTATGTACATTTTGTATAAGTTAATTGTATATTTTAACTTTAATTATACGTATTAGATTTGAATTATATATTCCGACCTGTCCTTTTCTTCGTATACAGATTGTTACAATTTGGAACTTAATTATTTAGACTTGAAAAGAAGTATTTTTAACTCTGAATGGATTGTGCGTGTGGCCTATATATTTGATTAATTTTATATAAATATTTTCTTGCATATAGGTTGCATGTATTATGAATAACGCTACACGTGTTTATTATTCATTGTATAGTTAATCGACGGCCCTAGGAATAATTGATATGGATCTGGTCTGGCTTATTAATCTTGAACAATTTAGAAGGTATCTCCTGCAAAATCTCCAAATCCCGTTTCCATTTTATTGCATTTCTAAGAAAGTGTTTCCTCTTATTCCAGTCGGATCAAAGGTACTGTAATACAGTGACACAGAACGAGCAATAAAATTTTCTCCAAATTGACGTTCGTCAGTCGCCCAAGGGAACAATTCCTTTGGGTTAAATGTGGCGGAGCGTTATCTTGTCCAACCGATGCTGGGCGTAACAAAACTACAACACCGATCGATAACATCGATTGCAAATACTTCGTTCTTCTCGCAAGGAAAGAATTCTCTCCTTTTCCATGCGAATTCATGAAAGATCTCGCATTCTAGCCTAGTTAGTGCGCCAAATTGATCTTGACGTGACCGTCTTCTTCAGCTTCCTTCTTTTCCCTTCAGAATATAAAGTGCTGCAAAGATTGGATCTCCATAACCGAGCGGGCACCGGCGAGGAACGATACGCGACAGATGCGAAATTTCGCTACTGCAACGAGTAAGTGAAACGTGCGAAACTGTAAAGACCGGTTAAAAGCGGCGAGTCGGGCGAAAGCTAATGTGAAAATGCGAGTGAATTATTGCACACAGCCGAGATTTTATATTTCTCTTGGCCGTCGCGGCGCCGCTCACCTTTTGCGCCCCTGCATAATGGTTTAATTGGACTCCAACACACGCGTCTAACAATTAACCACACACAAGGGAGCCGGCCCTCCGTTGAACGCGCCACCGCCACGGCTAAATGTCACCATAAAGCCGAATTATATTCGGATTAAGCTCGGTAAAAATATATTTCTCCCCTGACGCTTGCCACGCGTTGCGCTCGACAGATTCTCCGCTTCTTGTTCGCGCGGATATTATCATTGATATGCATTTGTGGGCAAATTGTTTTTGCTCCTTTATGTACGCCAATGTCCGCCTGTTTTTTTTTCAACTATTTTCGACCGACGGCAGTCGCGAGTCGCTTCTAGCAATTAATTTGTACGGTTCGGAAGTTCGGTTATAATTTTGGACACGCACACCGTGACGGTCAATTCGTGATCGATGCGATATCTTTCTCCGACAGGATTAAGGAGGTTTATTTGATGTGTATCGTCTTTCTATTATACTGTATCCGTCGATCATTTATCAACACTTGTCGTCGTTCTAGTAATGAACGAACAAAATGAATTACTGAATTCTTTGGGAGGAGAATATTGTAGAATAATAAATTTAGAAAAAAATGTGATAAAATATAACGGTAGGAAACATGACGCTGCTTGTACTGCATCGTGAAGTGGTATATGACATACGACAGATGCAACAGTTATAGCAATTTTTCATTAAGATTTCACAGTCGTTTCATTTTCTGCTTATAGCATAATAGTACACAAAAATATATTTGCAATTAAGAAGGATGAACGGATTTTATTCCATGGGAATGGCGAAAGCTGGTATATTAAAAACAAACAAAAAAATATAATGTTACGATGTGAAATATTTTTTAACTCACAAAAAAATTTTTACAGACAATTTGTCGTATATATATAGCAGAAAAAGATAGTAGGATACAGAGAATATTAGTGTCAAGCGTCCATGCGAGCCTGTATGAACGTTCAGTATTTTAACAGATAAAAAGTGATCAAATGCAAGTACTTTTTGAAAATGCACCGGCAGTAATTACTCGAAGCGGGCGAAATGTTACTAACATGCTGAGCTTGTTCCTGCTGGAATAGCAGTATCAAGAAATTACTGAAACGTGAAATTAAATTATTTGAGTTACTTCGCACGTAACACGCTTACATTGCCGCAGGAACAAAATTAAGATATGAAGTTTCGGCCGTTCCCCACAGCAAATTATTATTATATCCGAGCATGACGGAAGCCTTGAATGATACATGTATGGAATGAACAAAGATCTAAGATACGGTCCTTGCAATGCCGATGAAGTTTATATAAATGTTATTTTACAATAACGAAGCCTGTACCACTTCGGCCAAAGAGTGATCTGATTAATAAAATTCAAAAAAATTTTCAATTCGATGTCGAAAAATGGATAAATCGTCATGATATCAATTTACATTGAATCCGGCAAAAACGAATTATCACTATTCGGTATACAAACACAAACAGTTGCGCAATTTTATTACTCAAAATTACGCATTCGCAACAATTTGATCCCAAAATTTCTTACAGGTCACACGACCATGGATGTCATAAAAATTTATGGATACTAATGAGAAGTGTCCCGCGACGAGAAGACGAAGTTTGTCCTACGAAGTTACGTTTCATCATTGAAATTGCATTCGGCCTTACCCCTTTCGCTGGTTCTTTGAGTCGCGCATTAAATATTGATGAACTCGAGCGACCGGGTGTTCTGGTGCTAGGGACGCTTAATAGAGCCACTTCCCGAGCGTTTCCCCATATTTTCGTACTTACTGCTCCTCCAGTCAGATCGGCAAGGATATCCAGCAGATGGATAGCATCTTACAATAGCGAGAAGCAGCTTCCAGCAACAGCACGGGCAATGATTTAATAATGTGTAGAGCATTAGTCGACCCGGGTAACGTAAGCGGGGATAATCCTTTTAACCAGTTGTCTAGCAATCCCTTTAACCCTGAAACCTGGGCGACAACTAATTCCACCAGATATTACGGGGTAACAGGGATTTATATAAAGGACCATTAGCGGCGTGCGTCGTACGCATCGTACATATGTTATGAGGATCCGTGTGTGCTGCTATTTTATAGCACCAAACTTACACGTATTTCTGTGTACGCCCATCAATTGAGGTGATATAGGTATAATGGAGGTGACAAATTTCCATGTTTTTATGAATATGAATGATGCTAAGCTTTACGCTAGATCTTCGATATGCAATATGTACATAATATGTTCGTATTCAATTGTTACTCTGAATTATTTGGCATATTATATACAAATTTTGAATTTCCTTGTGTAGGATTATTTTTGAGGGGAAATCGTGACTGCCTTTTTTCCTCGTAAAATCACTTTATTATTAAATGTCTTCTAGTCACTCTCTCTCGCAACACAATATATTTGATCTCAACAATATTCTCGACTCAACTCAAACTCAATTCTATCTCAGCTCTGTCTCAATTCTGTCTCAACTCTATTCCAATCCTATTTCAATTCTGACTCAACTCTCACAACGCTATCCCAATTCCGACCCTCGCACGCATCATCCACTGCATATATTCTTTCATGCATTTTCCCTCTCGTTCTATTCATCATTCGCTCTCACTCATTAAGACCCACACCGACACACACACTCTTACCACGTGTCACAGTTCGACCACGGGTCACCATGCATCCTAGGCTCCACGTGCATTCCCCGAAACCATCCACTCTATCCTCGAGATAAACATTCACTCGGTCCGCATTCGACGTTTCGACTAACACTCTTCATTCACACTTAACGTAATACTCGATACTTTCCTTCACACGATTCATACAAAGCCCTCTCATACCATTTCCACGAATTCTCGCATCCCACACTTGTTTCATTTATGCCGCAGGTATTTCACGTGGCACTAGTACGTGTTGTTTTTGAAACTGCTGATTGTACTCTACAGGCGTCTGACAAAGTTAAATTTGAGCTATTTGTTAAGAAGCTGATTTATATTAGCTTATTTTTATATTTTCGCTAACATTCAATTATGTGTATAGCAAATGCTAGAGCATCAGCCGGAATACAGGTATTTATACAAAACGCCTTTAGTTATTAAAAACTGAGGTCCTCATTTAAACATTATTAATCGTTCGACACTAATTTCGTTTTTCACCGGTGGCTTTCTGTCAGTTTCCGCACATGTTTTTCTACAGCAATCTGCCGTCCACTGGTAATTAAAGTAACATTTTTAATGTATTAATAAAATTTTTGGTTGATTAATTCAACTGTAATTATGCAAATTTCGAATAAACCTCCTGCAATTTCGCGTTTGTGACTCTGTAAGTAGATACGGGGGCTATGAAATTCGTGGAAACTCACCACCTAGGGGGGGCAAGCTTATTACAAGACTTTCGAGTTTATTGCTGAGAGGGATAGACCGGTGCGTTGTGCAATGTTAGACTCCTTCGCTTTCGCACGGGAATATGTCTTTCCCCTTCAGGCCATCGCTCGACCTCTTAATGGTAATTGGTCCGTATTTCTAACGAGTCCCCGGAGAACCTGCGTGACATTGATTTAAATAATCCATAGGGTTGAATGAATGCTTTAATTAAGTGGGTTCGTGCGGCACGGCCACCTTGTGCTTTCCTAAATTCTTTGTCCAAATACGCGGCTTCGAAAACGCCCGTACCAAATCTCTTGAGCATTATTTCCGCAAGCCTTTTATTGTTTCGTGTCGAATGAATATTCATACAATGTTCGCCCTGCGTTTATAACCGCCAGAAATAATTTTACGCGGGGTTTCTTCCTGCTAAAAAGGTTCGAAGTCGACGGCCTTTGTTTAATATTGATTTGCACGTTCGGGCGGTACTCCATAAATATGAAATGAGATCGTCTCAAATTTTTATCGGTGGCAAAAGCAACGTGCAAAATCCCGCTGTTGGAAAAGTGATGAAATGCTGAATGGAGAAGATGATAGCCGCAGTGCATTAGATTTGTTAATATATGCTGCTGAGGCACTACAATTAGATCTTAATCTTTTATAATCGCTGCGCAAGACTTTTTGCTTTCGATCAGAAGCATCAGGTTTACTAAAGCAGTGATAAAAAAGAGCATATATTTGCATTGCCTGTTGCAGAGTAATTTTTTAGTAAGAAATAATGTTATCTCAAACATCCGTTTATTTAGGGGAAATCACTTTCAATAAACAGACCTATAATTTCTAAACTAATTACAAGGAGATCGGCAAGCTTTATTTTCATGCGTATTTCTATCCTTCAAAATAACGTAGACGTTGAAAGAAATTTCAAAAGTGAGCATCATGCACGGTTTAAAATTATCGGCATGCACGAGAAGGTGAACCGAAATCCGTATTGGTCTGCGAAAAGGGCAAACAGTGTCCAGTTTACTCGGTACACAGTTGCCTTCAGCATAAGTCAACGGTTTGGAACTGTACAACACAAGTGAAATCCGCTTAACCAACTTATCTATCGTACCGTACGAGAATATTTAACTGCTAGTCCAATAATTCCGCAACACGGCCGCGTGCTCCAATTAAGAACTTTTCGGTGGTACCCACGTTTAATTATAATTAGCCCAGAGAGTTCCAGTATACAAAATGAAGTAGTGATCATAATCAGCCAGATGTTATTCAACGGTAAACATAGATTGATAGTTCGTCAGAACCAAATTTATCCGGCCAATAGATCCCGAAGAAAAGTAATTGAAAGAGGAAAATAATTATTTCGGGGCCATAATTAAATAAAACGGCAAGGAATATTAAACAAAGAAATGGCTTGGATATCAATTTTTCAGAAGATCGTTTTGGGGGGGGGTGGGGGGGTCATGTTTCACAAAGGTAATCGATGCTAATAGTAATGCATCCTTAATGGGTTCGACAAGCACAAATTCGTTGGCAGCGCATTACATTATATTACATACAGTAGCCCCGCACGTATTTTAAACTAGTTCCCGCGACGCATAATTCATCTCTCATCTGATAAATGTAATTACGCTCGACAACGTATCGTTAGTTGCTTTAAAATCATGAAAGTTATTTTATAGTTCAACGTGACGTTAATGCACCGGCGCCTGTAACTCGCTTGGTCGTTTATTTAATTATCGTCCCGGTTTTAATTAGCTGCAATTATTATTAGCAGATAACACGTTCAACGCGAACGATAATTTTTGATGTCTTTATGATACTGTTTCAGCGATACGGCTATAATTTCAATTCCAACCACTTGCATTCCCTGGCGCAAAAATTAAATGGACGGTTTCTAATCTTGTTTTCACGAGATTATGCTTTTATAGGTATCTTGGTTAACAAAATGAACTCTGAGATGAATCGTAAATGGAATAGAAACTGATATAACAGAGTGGCAAATTAATTCAAACGGAGTGTTTGAATTAATTAAGTATAGGTTCAAATAACATCCACGCTTGTAATATTGAATTTCTGTACGTGTGAAGGTATTG
Source organism: Nomada fucata (assembly GCA_948146005.1). NCBI lineage: Eukaryota > Metazoa > Arthropoda > Insecta > Hymenoptera > Apidae > Nomada > Nomada fucata. The sequence goes on from OX411275.1 coordinate 17,399,011, forward strand.
CATTATTGAGTATCGAGGTTTTCTAATACCGGGCCAATTGCGAACATTCAGTAACTAAACAGTTCATATCAGCAACCATGAAAATTATCATAATCGACCAAGTACGATTATTCACAACATCTTCTATTATTAATTTATACTAATCTTCGATACACTGATTCTTTTCATACAATGTTTACTACACCTGATGTGCCATGCCTCGCTACTTCCTCAACTGCTCACAAAATGTCCTAACGATACGTGAAATACGTTCTTGAACCTCAGTAATATATTTTACTCACTTGCTTCCTCAACTTTTCTCAATTTCGAACATTTTGAAAAATTGGTTCCTTTAGATTCAACGATCCTTCTTTCAGTAATACTGGCAAACATTGCGTATAAAATGAATACAAACAATCCGTACTAATAGCTGCCCTAAGAACTACTTAGCACTAACCAACATCTTGCTGGCTCCTCTTTTTGTATCTTGACAATCAACGTTGGCATTGCCCAGAAACGTCACACACTTGAAATCCATCTACCTGTGTTCCCAACGTCGTTGTCCCAAGACAAAACTAATTTTACAAAGCGTGACAGAAGTTGAGGAAACCAACGGACACGGTGGAACTTTTCTCTCACGCGAATCGCGTCGAACAGTAAAGTTTACACAAGCAACAGCCGACTGATAGGATAAAAGTTGAGGAAAAAGTCAGCCACAGAACTATGTTATCTTCTAAAATTTTCGCTCCCTCTTCCCTTTTTCATTTTTCAACAACGCTGCGTCTGCTTCGGGACCAACGAACCTTCGCCGCGGCATTATAATGCAGCCGCTGCTATGTATGCCAAGTTTACGAGCTCGTAAACCGATACTGGCCTTAATACAAGAATATTATAGTTTGCTTTTCATAAATTTACCGACTAGGCGATGTGGCCTCGCTGCCAGCCACGGCCTCACGATTTATTAGCCGGATAATCGAAAGTTGTCGCGTGAGCGCGCGTTCACGGGTTTCGTTTCAACGCGACCCACGAGTTCATGCATACACCATGAAGGAATTTTAGTGCTCGAACTATCGAGTGGTTGTTCAATTTCACTGGCCGCCGGACGAGTATCTTGCAGCGGTTTACAACAATATGCCCGTTTGATGCGCAAAGATCGACATTGCATTTGACTACATTGTCGGTATCGAATCGCGGGAGGTTCGTGGCTCGAGCCGACCCCCGCCCCCCCTGAGTTTATAAGCTCCCGGTTTTCTTGCTATTTATCGTCGAAGTACAACCACGGTTGTGCGAATCTATTTCGAAACATTTTTATCGACCGCGGAACAACGTGCCCGGTTGTTACATTCGTAGCAATGTTCGAACCTTCCAATTTCATTCCCAATTGTTTACGCGCAAACAAAAACAGGAGCATAATTCTAATGAAACAGTGCGCGTAATAAAGGGAAAGTTATTTTTAATAAACGTTATTTGCTTCGGTTTCCGCTGACGGAACCGAAACGATCGAAATTTCGTTACCCGATTCCATTTGTTGACGGCGGTCCAAAATTTCCACGGAAAGTTAACGTAGCGGTAAACACGATCGTTGGCTCTGCGACATTTACATTTTTCTGCGGGGAGCTGATCATCGTTTACGGTGTTAAATCGAACCGACGACAAGTTTTCCACTTCTGGAAGTAAAGTTTTCCCCGACTGGATACGATAGAGTTCACAGGCGGTGTGGGAGTGCAGGAGTCGGAATGTTTCACGAGTGGCTCGACGGGATACGATCCGATGAAATCGGCTGACTTCTACGAAGGCGGTTCAATAAATATTTATGGGGATATTCGTAAGGTTAAACGGAATCCAATAATGGAGCTCTTTCGTTGTGGCTGCTCGATTGTGTCGTTAATCGCAGGGGTAGGGCGTCATCGCGTTTCGACCATAGCAATTTGTACCTGCGCGCGATCCGTCCTAAGCTTCTTGATTGCGTTCTTTTACCTTATTTATGAAGATCTTGTTTGTATGCAAATTCGATTGCGATCTATGCTGCCGTCGAAAGTTTCGCCGATGCCACGGGACGGTACTTAGACAAGTGGAGATGCGAAAAGTTTTTTGCCGGCAATGAAACGGCAATGGCGCAGGTTAATCGTGATGAACGATCGGTTTCAACTTTTATCAAGGCTTGGTTTGCACGGTCGCGTGTGTGGATCTCGAATGAACTCGGTTTCGCTGTTATTGTGGTTTTTTGCAATTAGGTGAAGTTCTGCACGTCGAAAGTGTACATTCTTGTAGGCAGAAGCGAATGCGGGGAATGTTTCTCTATTGATTCTGTTTGTTTGCTTCGGCAGTCCGAGTTATTAAGAATAAAGAATAATAATCGCCAACTAAATTGACAGAAGTTTATTTAATGTAACAGTGGCGGATTTTAATAAATATATCGAGTTCAGGTGAAGTCTACTGTAATGTCTACGGGGCGAATCAATGTCCCCAAATCCTAATTCGCTTTCTGTATTATTAGATAGGCGAAGGAGGACGGTAGAACAATGCGACACCACCAGATTACTGTAATCTATCGAACGAAAATTCGGGTCCCACTTCAACGATCTTCAATAATATTTCCGGCAATATTTCCAGCAAACACGCGTGTACACCAAACGTTGCACCGCGGAAAACTTGTCAAACAAATTTGATAAATTCTCTTAAGTTCACAGCCACCGTTTGGAATGTTTCAGCCGTATGTATCTAACTATTAATTTTACGAGCTTGGCGATCATATAAAATAAATACATTAACCTCGTCGCCCGTGGCTTTTAAATATCGCCCGACAAACGAAACGTCAATTGAAAATTCGGATCGATCGAAGTGACCGAAACTCTCCTGCGGAGCTCCAATTTACTTCTCCCTACTTTTTCAGTAAATATACGGTAATCTTTTTGGATCGTCGACTCGTTCGCGGTAATCCGTTTCCGTTAGTCTGTAGAACACCTACAGCAAAGTGGAACGTAGTAACGTAGCACTATTGCCTGCGACGTTCTAACACCTGTATCTATAGTGGTGTGCACTTAACGCTAACTGTAAATCGTGTAATGGTTCGACGATAGAGTTGCAAGAGTCCCTGCAGCTATTTTGAGTCGTTTGCCCGTTCGTTTCCCGTGAAACGCACTGCGGACGTCATTGATTGGAATCAATCATCGGTAGCTGCGACCAGCGCCCTGGAAAAAGTACCGAAAATAGACCAACTGTCACTGTTTCAGCGTGAATAACTGTCTACGCAGGTGCGATGTGGCGGTACGCTTTCCCATGAGATTTCGAATTTCTCTTCATCCCCGTTGCGCGCAGTTATGTCGCCAATTGTTCGGTCCTTTTCTTCGGCGCTGCACGAAATACTGGTATTCGCGACATGATCATTAAATATTGTCAATGCGCGTGCGACAATGTTGAGGTGTTTTTGGCAGAACGCGAATACTACTTTATTTCCATTATTGAGAAATTCCAAGTGGTTCTTTGCATTGGTGTCTCTCTGTTCGCAGTTTCAATTCGAACTTTTTCATATGTATTTGATAATACTCCATTTTAATAAACTCTTGTTGTTTTAATTTTTACCCACATATTTGTTTGGATCCTTTCATATCACAACGTGCAATAAAATTGCGTACAGCAAACTCGTAAATGTAATAAAAATATTGAAATAACATTTAGGTATATCTAAACAAATATAATTTCGGTAAATCTGAACATTTATTAAACGGGAACACGAACACATTGAAGGGTTTTAATGACATTAATTCCATCGCCGTTTCGTCTCAGACACGAACGAAAAGCAAATAGAAATTCACTTTGCACTTGAAAACCCAAGTTCAGACCGCCGCGAAATCCACGTGTACATGATAATCATTTAACGAAATAAACGCAAAAATTCCTCGAACGGCTGTACCCAAACGCGTAGACTCCCGAAAATACATCACCGACGCAAAGTGACGTTGTAGCAGAATAAAATCCGATTAGATACGGGAGCAGCTTAAGGGCGACCTCGTCGCGACATTCGCGGTAGAAGGACTTTTAATCGCGCCGCAAGGCTCGCTCGCATCGCAAGAAGCCGGCTGATTCGAGTTAGCAGGAGTGTAAGCCGCTTTTTACGTTTCACGGAAATCGCGCATCCTCGCGAGATAAGGACGAACAGCTCCGTACATTTCTCGGTACGGGTCTGAGGCATGCGTTTAATAAACGTACAATGGCGCGCTGCACGACGTTACACGCGTATACTGAGTCTAAATACAGCCGACGCCGCGAAAAGAAGGATTACGCGGCGTTCCTTATGTCGGTATAAAATTTTGCGAGATTAAAAATTCCGAAATATGTATACCCACTCGCGAGATATACGAGGCAGAAAGTGAGAACCTTCTTGGCCTGGTGAAATATTGCTCCTTCTATCCTTTGCCGTATTCCGTTTTATATTTGCCTCGGGGCAATTACTACCTCGCGGTGGCTCAACTTATTACATCGTCGAAATGCAAAATAGAATTGTAGCGGAGGACGAACGGATGCGGGCGGGAATAATTTTCCGCCGCTTGATTGGTTCCTTTTACGATCGGGCAACATCGGTGTTTCAATTCTTAATGAATTATAGTGCCCGGTTTAATTGTGTCGGTGTATACGGGTATAATTGTGCCAATGAGATTTCGAAGGGATAGATTTAAGTGGAAAATAATTGAGACGTTTCGAAATCGGAAGGAACATCATCTCCTATCTATGTATATTAAAATGATGGCAGATTTTTAATTGCGACCCCAGTTATTAATTAGCTATTGATGTAAAACATATACATAGAAGAAAAAAGAGTCTAGCATCATTTTCATTATTTTCATTATTAATATTAATATTATTTCGATCATGAAAGTTACTCAGAAAATATTTTCAAAGATACCCATTAATGATACTTTACCGAATTTGTGATGCATCATTTACGTTTGAGACTCCCTGTGCTTTACGTTCACCCCCCCTATATAAATATATACAATGCACATAAAGTAACATTAACGAGTTCCCCAACAAGCTATGCATGTTACACTTAACAAGTTACTATTCACCGTAAACCTTTAATCAAAAGCAAACTGCATAATTTGAAAAACAGCTACCGTTGTGCCGACAAACTCCATTATCTCTACATTCGGTTTCCTATGCACGATGGGTCAGACAATTGAAGGAAAACGTGACACGAAGTAACAATAAAGGAGGAAGAAATATTCGTTCCTGTGCAAACGGGCAATGAATTCTGTAATTTCACAATATTATATTACGGTTTCCTCTTGGACGCCGCAATTCGTAGGATGCATTATATATAGTCAACGTTTCGCCGACGTGTGACGGTCGACGCAATTAAATAAAGGCTTAATTTGCAGAGGGAACGACGAAGGTGATACGAAATGTTCGGTTCTCCCCCTCAGGAATCCTTTATGCGTGCCCACCCGTCGGTTTATTAATGCGCATTGCGAGCATGCCAGCACGGCCAAAAATTTTCTGTGCAATTAAACCGATTTGTATTTTCGGAAGTGGCTGGGCCGTTGATAGCGCGGCCCGACGCAATTAATCACCCTTTAGCCGTACTTTTTTTTCTGCTCGATGCGAATTACCGCAACCGTGAAAATGAATTAGCGTGAACATTTTTCGCTCTGGAAATGATAATAGTGCAACGGTGATAAAACACCGCTGTTTTTTCATTCCTTCCGTTTCTCTTGCCAAGGGAAACACTCGTTCGCGTCGGAATAACGCGTCGATGGATTCATACGAAATAGTTTACTGCACGCAATGATCGTATCGATTCGAAAAATAGTGTAGGACATCGGTTGTACGGATTATATTCGCAAATACAACGATATATCGGATCGATGAAAATTGATATTCTGTTATATTGGCGAGAAGGAAAAAACGTATCTCAATATCTGCGACGGACAAGGGATGGGCGATTGTCCGAAGACGATTCCGAATCACGATTGCTGTTATAGAGTTATACAATTGGAAATGAAATCAAACACAGGGAACGCGACACACGTTCTAAATTACTGCTCGTGTTCGCGCACGGTGCACGCGACTGTTTGAAACTTTCCCCCGGTTATTCACCCGCTGTTTCTGTGGTTCTCTAGAGGAAGAAATAATTGTGTGCCTGGAAGGCTGTTTCTTTTTCATCGACTAACTGCGGCAAAAAAATTGCCTGTAACAATATTCGCGATAATATCGGTCGTCGGGCGACGCGGAAAAGTTTCGCGAGTAATTGACGTCAGCGGAATCATAAGCTTGCATTGCACGTAATGGTTTGCTGTTTGCCGTACGATTATTTCTCAATTTGCTTGAAAATTCTATACGGCCTCGAAACGCCCGAAGCAATTGTGAAATTGTATTTATATTTAATTCTCGATGTAGAAATATTGTTTACTGGTTCAGAAGATCAATATTATTCGGGGGAAATTACTACGCACTCGCGTATAAATTAGTTTTTTAATTCCGAAATTTCAAAGATACGTGTGCATTTCGGAAATAAATCATTTCTATCGGCTACAATGCACTTTGACGTGCATATAATATTTTTAGGTCGTTTTATTATTTTTGGTGCGATTGTTGTTCAAATAAACACCGTGTTCCTTAATATGCATAGTTGTCTGTTCAACACAATTTCGCGAAATTCGAATCGCAACGTATTCACTGAAGGATACGTAAATAAATTTGAACATTTTAATGAACGGGAAAACATAGCGTTTCAAAATATAATACACAATCGCGTAGCAACTATAATTGCTTAATTTAAACAGTACATTTAGAGAATTTTACAGTACTTTTCAAAGCAGAAAGTTTTTTTTAAAGCACAAGAAATTATATACTTGATTCCTCTCTACGAGAGATTAATGAATTATCATGGGTAGAAATGTTCGTATTCTAACGAACCTTATTTAGACAACTATCCGTGCGGATGAAATTATCCGGAGCGATTCGAGTGTTGCATAACTGAAGGAAACATGAATTGGCAGTAACTGTACGAGCCAAGATCGCGCGATTACAGCAACACTTGACCCACTGCTGAAGCTCGTTCAGCTTCCGTCGACGTGCACTACTGGAAATATTCCAGAAACTTCAGTAATAAGACATTTTCATAATCGGAATAAAGGTATCGACATCGGTCTGAGCCACTATTGAAGCTTTCGCATATATATTCTAATCTATTATCAAAATATTTACCCTATTGTTTTTATCACATTGCAATCTGCATCTGCAGCCTGCAAAGTTGCCTGCGATTTCAAGGCAACGTTCCCGTCGTAATTTATCAAGACTTGAGAGTTTTGAATTTGAAAGGTTTAAATAAAAAAGTTGTAATAATCTGAAATCAAGGTCGAATTGTACGAAGCGCAGCGCGAGGGTTAGTAACCAAAAACGTGGCTGTCCTTTTGTACATAAAAAGTTACTCGTAATTGATAAAAGTAGGTAATTGACATTGTCGTGTTTCACTTCCACCTCGTTTCTCCCCTTCATGATTTCCTTTTAATGATTAAACGATAACTACATATAACACTTATTATACCAAGAACAGTCGCAACGATTCTTTCGAGAACACCTCTACTCTAAGGGGATGCTTTCGACGACTACGCGCATAAATTGGGTTACTTATGCACGATAATTGAATTTTCCGCTTAAAAGGCAATCATCTTTGCCACACTCGCGCCTCTATTAGCCACGCGTCGGCCTGTAATAATTTTCGGGAAATTGCTCGTGTAATTGAGTATTCACTCGATCGTCACTCCGATAGTTACATTATAGGTGCGCGAAAAAATGTAAAATTAACGGACACGTCCGTGCGATAATTGCTTCGTCTATCGTTGTCGTGCGTGCCGGCCGCGGCTTTCGACGCCGCTTCGGGCCGTAATAATTTCACCGATGGAATTCGCCGCCGTTAAAAAGAGCAAAGTACGCCCGCTGCGAGGGCGACATCGCCGGAGGAGCCAGTGCCTCGATTTCGGCCTGAAAATTAACGCGAAATTCTTGACTTTTTACATAACTCGTGCATGCGCACACGCTCAGTCAACTATGGATTTGTCGACCGAATTCGCAATAAATTCGCTTCGGCTTCTATGTACGGCATTTGGCTGATGAATGTTTCAAGAGTAGTTTCTCTTTCTGTGTACACGCTGCATCCAAAGATATAATTGACTCTGGTACTATTATTCATTATTTACACGCTGTCCGGTTAGCTTTCGTACTGGAATGATTGGTACACTTGACCGGACATAACTTCTAATGAATGACTCTGTACTTGACAATTTTCAAAGGAAAATCCTGGCGGTTGTAGATATCGAAGGAAGCAATTTTATACAAGATGCAATTAATATTCGATGGCTTTGTACTGTTGCTGAAAACAATTTGCCATCCGAAGTTACCTCCGCCATGATTCTCTTTTGTATTCCACTAAATCTCGTTGCGACCACGCAACGCTGTGCCCCGGGAATCTTCCACCCGTGCGTCTTGAATAACATTGGCGCAGCTTATACAAAGCTATCCAAAACACAAGCCTGAAATCACGATGAAACGAATGGAAAGAATGCGCTGTAGAGTTTCTCCGGTACAAATGAATTTCTCACTTCCAGTTCACCGCGTGACAGAGCCAACCGTGCTGCAATCGTATCAGAATCCCGTGCTTTCTCGTCCAATGATTCTAAACGAGCCAGACGAACGTGAAGGAGCGAAGAAACGACGCACAGTGGCGGATAGCCGTAAAAAATGGGTAAAAAATAAAAAAGAAGCATTTCGAAAATTTACCTTATTGATAACTGAAAGACTGTAAATAATTGGAAACTGGCAAAATTTCGCGAATCAGTTTTCCCCTCCACCAAAATGAATGTGTTCCGAATAGCTTAAAAAACTGAAAACATCGCGTTAATGTATCGCAATAATCAATTGTAATTAAATCAGCTGAACTTTGTTATACAGCCCGTAACATAAACATTGGCAAGTAACTTTTCTGGAATGCCTTGGAATGAATCCATCGTTGATGCGTGCATATAATACTCATTACCGCAATCGCAGAATGTAAAAGTAGCCGAGCAGCTACTTTCTGCGCTGCTTTTTGCAATGCAGTTTGCTGAGTTACATGAATTGTTAGTCACAAGTAAGCCCTGCGCGACTTCGGGGTGGCCACTATCCATAATACATCAATTATAAGCGATATTATAACATCATTTTCAGTCCCGGTTGGCCAACTTTGTGAAGAAGCCCTCGAACCAAGACATCGAAACACCATAAAAGGTTTCGCGAAAGTAACGCTCGAAAATTTCCAAGAACTCCGACTAGGTAGACTTATTTCGTATTCTGTGTACAACGTCGGATCCCGTAATAACAGGCCTCACCGGATTTCAATTAAAAATGCTACGGCAAATATAAAAATATTGATAGCAAATACACAAAAATGAATAGTAAATATAATATCCACAAATATAGCAAGTTTTCAAGGAATTCTGAGTTCTGGCCAATTTTTCACAAACATCGACCACTGTGCGCGGCGCCGCTCGTCGAGGAAACGCGCTCGTCGTCGTTTAAGCGCGTACACACGGCCACACTGGCGTGCCACACTACGGAGAATACGTTTATCGGCGCGGCCCGTGTGGCTGGAAGCAGGATCATGGCTCTCTCTAGGCATAGGTATTCATAAGGACAACCTGCACGGTTGATCTCTACCGGGATTCGTAGTGACAATAATGGAGGGAAATCGATGCTGTCCTGCGAGCCGCATGCGCCCGCCGCGCGACTAATAATGCGTAATAATGCGTCGCTACATATGTACGAATATTATCCGCCGTGTACAACCGGCCGTGTGGCCGGTGTTGATGATGATGATGATAGGATCGTACCACCACTACGCCCGATAGCTGCGCCAGCTCCTGCCCTCGATCATGTTGTTACCGTTTCCAGATTAGCGTAATTATTGGTGTATCGATCCGCGGACGAAACGTGGATTCACCTTTTCCTGCGGGGGTCAACGGAGATGGAACGGGGGCCGGGGGGGGGGGTTGGGGGGGGGGCAGGCAGATACAGGCGAATAGGAATCTGGAACGTGTGCATTTAATTTGTTTCGGCGAAATTACGGCTGTTCTGCGGGCTAGACGCGATGAGGCTCGATTTAGAACGAAGAGATCGTTGGGTTTAATTTGAAGTTGAGCGGGGCTATCGATATCCCGCTGGTCGAAATGGTGCACTCGGTTTTGAGGTATATGTGCGCACGTATAACGCACTTGAAGGGAGAACGTGTAATCTTGCATAAAGACTGGAATGATGGAAGCATCCGGGTGTGTACTTTCAGGGTTACGTTTAACGTTGGCGGTTTTTGGGGATCGATGTTTGGCGGAGATGTTTGAGTTTGCGGATGCGATTTCATGTGTGCGTGTGTACGTGAGCGGTATTTAACGACGCACAGTGGGGTGTTTGGCCCGAAAAACCGGACAGAAGTCAATTTTCAAAGTTTTGCGAGAGACCAACATTTTTGTTGTCCGAGATAGTTAAATATGCGAGGAGCGATGTATCGATTTTGGTTTTCTTATTTGGGAACTCGAGGAGCAGCATTTTTCGTCGAACGTTAGCAGATTTGATGCCACGCATTTCTTTCTTAAGCATTCTATAAAACATCGTTGCTTATTAGCGATTTATGAATCTTTTAAGGAATTTGTGTAAATTCTGCCGTTATGGAAGCTTTTAAGGTAGATATATACTACACTTTCCAACAGATTTTACACTTTTAGCACATATATTTATGTAGTTATTAATATTGGAAAATAATCAATATTTCGGTACTTTTCTTTACGGTTACAAGATTTCATTAACGATTTTGTTATAGTATTTAACGTCATTAAAAGCTCGTTCTGGTGTCGTTGCATTCGATAAAGGTTTGTGATAACAATGCAACAAAAATTGGTTCCGGTTTCGTCCGGTTTCACGTTTTATAGTTAATTTATGTTATATGTATACAGTAACTGTTTGGTCGCAAGAACCGATCATATCGACGGCCTTCGTTACCAAACAAACTTTTTTATGATCGGGTTTTCCTGAACTTGTCAAAAAACAACTCCCAAAAACGTCGCGACGTTTCTTTTCTCTATTTTCGCGTAACGGACTCGATTGCAGCATAATAAATCTCGCTGCCCCCCCCCCCCCTTCCGTTTGCATGCTTCTTTATTCATGAGCTGTCTTAAGTAAATTGCGATTTATAATATTGATGTTTAATTGTTCTCCGATGCTCTGATAATTATTGCGTGCGAGTTGAGCAAATTAGTAGTTAGTGGCATGTAGTAAAGTATTAATAGAACTATAACTAAATATTTGATATTCGTTTATTTTATGTACCGCAATGTAATTATTATGTTTAATCCCAATATATTTAGTAAGACCAATTGAATTATAGCGTTCCATTTCGAGATGCAACATTTTAATAGTGCGTTTGAAACGATTTCAACTAATTGCAAATTTTTCGCTCTGCGCTCAAGTGCCGATAAATTATCAGAACTTCATCATTATCGGAATGTTCATTTTTTATGCCACTGGTGCCGCGAATACCTCGAATGATCAGCGTTCAAAACGAAGTCGAGTGGCGTTGGCGGCCATCGTGCATACATATTTGTCGAGAGTTTTCGATATGCACATATTTGAAAGGGAGGATCGATCACGACCATCGTGGAGAAGTGCCAGCTAGAAACGTCCAAAAACTGGGCTGTTTCTTTGACTAAGTCATAACTAACTACATATATTCCGCTGTGAGTTATTCGAGCATAGTTTAATTCGGAACAGCGACATTGAAAGACACAAGTGATTCACGGGATCGGACGAATAAAATTAGTGACGTGCTTGAGAACATCATAAAATAAGTGTACTTTAATTTTACGTCCAAGTATTAGTAGGCACCTCATTCTACAATCACTTACGTAAACGAAATATCTAGAGTGATTGGAAGAAAGCTATAAATTTGTTTCTTATTATTCATTTATATTATTTACACTTGCCATTCCAAGAATGTTATAGCACGTTGAATATTCGTCAGTGTTACTGTCGCTTCGAGCATATTAATACACTTCTCATAGGCTTTTTGTTAATTTGGTAAGCGTTTAATGTCTCATTCTTTTCGATACGAAAAAATATACAAGTCCACTGTAAACTCAAGTAACAGCTAATATTCTACAGTCTACAGTGTAGATTTGTAGACCAAACACGGAAGTAAAAACAAACGAAATAATTCACTTCCAGCAATATTATATTCTGTTGCGATATTCACATCATTATCCAGTAAATTGCCGGGATAAATTCAATTTCATCGAAAATCTGATTTCGAAAGCCAACTTCGTTCATGTTAATTGGAAGCGAACAATCGAAATTCATCCCGGCCAGAGGACAGAAGCCAAGGGGTGTGAGTTAATTTTAGGACAGTTTGCAAAGAAGCTATGCGGATTTCTCGGTGAGCCGACGTCACATCACGGTTTACGTAGCAAAATGAGATTACGAATAGTTAACGATATTCCGTACGGACGGTAGGTAGGACCGAACTAATCTAATAACCGCGGAGATCGGAGTGGATGTGCTTCCTACTTCCCTCGTGGCATCGTAGCTGAGGGCTCAATCGTACCTGCCCCCTGCCGATCCCGAATGAACTGACCCGATAAACCTGGCGCCGCTTCGCTTTTCCACGATTAAAGTTCGGTATCCGCACGAAGGACTCGTCCCTCGCGATGGACCGTTGTCCTAAAACAACGAAACTGACGCGTGTTCTGACTACGGAATCCGTGAGCTATTCTATTGACGGGAGGATACGAGCTCTAGCCACTGATGTATCGTGATTTCGGAATGAGGGCACAGATTGTTCGAAAGTGAATTAGAACAGAAGTTTATTTCCCGATCGGGGAAGAAATGTTTTTTCGCAGGGTTGGAAGATGATGATAATGATAAAAAATAAATAACGAATTCGGAGTAAATAATTGTAAAATTAGAAGTTAGTACAGTAGTTAGTAGTGTTTTATCTACTACCTCTAAAATTTTTAATCTTACTGACTTAATTCCTGTTCTTGTACACACATTCGTTAGATTAGACATTTCGTATTCTCGTTTGCATGAATTAATTTATATAATATTCACGTTCATGCTCATTTCTTCCTATGTATATGCAAATATATAAGTAATTGAATCAATATAGTTGTTTAACGTTTGCGCAATATCGGCGAACTGCTTAATATAACTTATTCGAACAGAGATCGGTTGAATGAAATGATAAATACTTTAAAAGTACTTACTGCTGGCATACATCCACGACGGTTTATACAGTAGTCGCTGTGCGTACGTAGAATCGTCATGAATCTCCCAATGTTTCGCGAATTTCCATAGTCAGCAAAGTATTCGGGAGATATAAAATTTCGTGGGTCAGCACAACTGTCCACAACGTTGTTCCACGCTAACGAACGTTTCTGTACACGAGTGACGGGGGAGAAAAATATTTGCGTGCAAACGCACTTGCACAGGCGAAGGAATAACATGTTTCAATAAATACCCGCTGTCACAATTGTTGAACTCTTGACACCGCTATACCGTGCAGAACAAAAGATACCATTTCGGGCATTCAAATATGAAAGGATTTATATACCTATGTATAAGCATCCAGATTTTATTCGCTTAAACGAAAAGACAAACTCTAATCGAATAATGCTTCAAGAGCATTTTAGAAAGCGTATATAAAGCTGAGAGAAACACGCAACGTAAGTTAAATTTACATACGAATTTATCTTTAGTACTTTCTCATTCAAATATTACTCGCTTTTTATTAGCCAATTAAGCGAAAAAATGTATGGAAGATGTACTATGTATAAAGTATCACACCAATTTCAAACCTTAATAGATTACATGAATTCTCAAATTTTCCCTCCGTAATCTATAACATTAAAATAAACAACAAAATACTACGCAATAAGAAGTTAACAGCCACAGAGAGAACTTGCGTGTGTGCGTTTCAGTAGTCTTGGGACGTGAACCGACATTCAGCAAACAGCAGGGAACAGAAGTGTAAAGCAAGTAGTATAGCCCCTTACTCGCCAGACGCGGCTGAACGTGCCTCTAGTCTCCCATTTCAAGATCGCACGTCACACGCAACTCCCAACCGGTGTCCGAAACGAAAGGGATTCAGACGGCTGTTTGTTACGCGTGTTCACGCAAAACTGGGCGCCCAGTTAACTTCGATCCGGCCGAAAGTTATCCTAGATTGGGCTTTGGTCCCGGTGCTTCGATAAGTTAATCTCCCCTGTCTGCTCCTCCCGCGTGTTCGTGACACTGGCCTTTGATTTATTAGAACGTCGATCAGTGTCGCACGATGGCCCGGTATCGAATTTCGAATGTGTCTGTTTGCCTGTCGCTCCTTTTGCGAAGGTACTGCAGAGTGACGTGACAACCTCGACGCCGGCCGAAAGAAAATATTAGCCTGGGCAAAGATTGCCCTCCGGTATTGATTGCGCCCTGACACGAACGCCGTTGGAAACTAAAAACGAGTTCCTCAACTACTTTAACTGCGAACGGTTAACGAAGACGAGGATTCTCGGCATTCGAATATATGCCTCGTTACTGATTAATTGGTTGAAAGTAGATTTCTGGAGAAGTAACTCCGACGAGCAATTTTCACAGTGCGTATATTCATTTGTGTAGTAAATTTTTAATTTCATAGCTCTTCCATATTCTCGTGTCGTCGAAGTTTAAAAATATGTACCGTGTAGATGTAACGAAGCGATGATTTGTGACTGATTATACCGTGTTTGTATTTAAATCACATTCAATCAGATATATGGAGCCGGAATGAGAATCTAGATGGCGAAAATTTATTACACACGACGTAGTTCACGATGGAGAATTTGAGGCGATTATAATCTGGGAGATTCGCGACGACGTGCATGGCGTAGCAACAATTTCCGTGCTTTAAATTAGCTACGTTAAAGCTGCCGTGGCACAAAGAAATCTGCTTGCTGGACGTAATTAAAATTTCAATCGTGTGCGGCAGCTATTTCGGAGATAATATCCACGAGGATTGGCCGGCATGCGTGTGTTAATAAGAGTATCAAATGATACGCCATGGCAAAAATAATTTTGAAGGGTAGTCGGCGATAAACGCGTTTTCGAATAGTTGTAAATCCACTGTCGACTCGCTTATAATTAAAGTGGAATGATTATTGATAATCGGGCCTGCCTTTAATCATCGTAGGCAATTAAAATTATTTACTTTAAACCAGATCATTGGAGCTATTACTTCATTAATCCGGCCAATTACCCAACCACGATGTTTGTGTTATTTACATTTTTGAAATCGTCTCTTTCATAAAACATTCGCCAGAAAATATCAGTTTCCCTGATGGAAATAAAACAGTAACAGGGTTGCCGAACGCATGCGTTGCCAGTGTGTTTTCAG
This sequence comes from Nomada fucata, assembly GCA_948146005.1. Classification (NCBI taxonomy): domain Eukaryota; kingdom Metazoa; phylum Arthropoda; class Insecta; order Hymenoptera; family Apidae; genus Nomada; species Nomada fucata. The sequence continues at coordinate 17,414,423 of OX411275.1, forward strand.
AAACCGCAGAAAATATTATGTTGCTATTATTGCGAACTGTATGCAGTTTACCACGCTTCCGAGAATAGCTGTTTCCCCGCGTGGTAGCCATTATTACGATCTTATATTTGTTCAAAATGTTCGAGGAAAAGCGTGCAAAAAATCCAGACTCCGCCAATGGACTATCTGGAACCATTAAACACCGGATGCTAAAGTCTACGAAGAGCCAATATTAATAGAAGATATAGGAACTGGGCACTCCGCGTGACGTTTCACTTCAAGTGTAGATACATCCACGGCAAATTTATTTCCGAAACGAGTAAATTTGTTCGACCCGTTAAAAATGCATTAGCATCGCAAACGTTCTCGAAGGCTGGGATACTCGTCGAACACTTTGCAATTTCAGATCCGGCGACCCCCCGTCCCTGATTATCATTTAAATGCAATCGACGCGTCCCACCGAAATGTACACAGATCCCTGTCTCCCGTGCCTTCGAATTCTTCCATCCATCTTCGTTCGCCGAATGTCTGTGATCCGAACGATCTCGGTTTAGTTAACGGCCGTGGAGAGGAATAATCGCAACGCAACCGCGTTTCCATGGGAATCCACGAAACAGGGCGGCCACGGTAGACGGCTGGAAAACTCATCAGGTATGCAGATATCAATAAAGGGGGATTCTAGACTAGGCCATAGCATCCGACGCCGTGCAGGATTCGATCGGCTCGTTCTCAGCAATTCGCGGCATGCCCCGAGTCGAGCAATACCAGCCGCATCGAAACCGTAAGGGTTGGCGCTATGCCGACCCCTTCGTTCAAGGGGGCAATAACATACCGTGCGCCACCCCTGAGGCACTACGAATAATGGAGCCTCTCGACTATCCATGATTAACGCGGCAATAACGATTATTTATAGGCCTAAAACAATGTTTCACGGTGTCCACCCCATGGCCGGTTGGCCGGTTGGTCGGTTTCGACGGTCTCGTTCGCTTCTCTCCCCGCCTCTGTATGGCTTGAATCAGCAGTTAGTACTTTCCCCGCCCGTGCATCGCCACGCGACAGGCCACGGATTTATGCAAAAATCTCCGAATGTCTCCGTGGGGTGCCGCTACACGCCTAATTAATCGCAACCGTGACACCGTGCCTGTGTCCACCATCTCGTATTATCGCCCGGCTACTGATTGGAAAACTGGAAGGATTTAGCACCTGCGAAATGAAGGGCTTTTATAAAAGCCACGAAACTGATTCTAACCCCCCCTACGGCCGACGATCGTGTGTCTTCGTTCTACGGTTTTCGGCGGGATATCGTTTTGGAAATGACGGCCGAGGGGAGGGATTCTCCATCAGGAGGGACGTAATATTGGCGTTATTTACGGCTGGATATGGATGCACGAGAGCGACGGAGAATTTACGCGACTTTTTAACGGATTAATGGTAACCGTGCAACTTGTTACCGCGGTCCGACAATCCCCTTTTAGAAACATGAAAAGTTTTCAATAATCACATTTCACGGCTGCGTGTGATAATTGGCGTAGGTCCACCGAATTCAATCGGTTCAACGTTGCTAACGGATTTCTTGATTGAACATAATCTCTTGACACTAGAGCATGGAGGTCAACCGGACTTGTTCTAGATTCTTCGCTTCGATATTATGAATATATAGGTATCTATGCAACAATTGACGATGATTTTCAATGTCCACTCAACGAGTTTCGTGTGCTTAATCTGTCTAACGTATGCTATCTAAATGGTACCAAAATCTATCGGCAGTTCTAATGTTAAGAAAGTATTTATAGTGTGTTAATACGTGCAAGATGTTCGACATACTTTCGCCCGCATACTATACTGAAATTGATTTTGCGAAAGCTTGTGCGATATTCGGCAGGCAGTTATAATTAATCGAGGCACTACTACGCCCGCTGTAATATGTACGCTTAACCGATTGCCCGACATTTTTCCGCGACGCTTGCAAAATAAATTCGATACTCGTGATTTACGAGACAATTACTAGTATCAACTCATAAACATTCACGGGCATATGATTCACGCACCGACGTATTGACGCGCCCGTAAGAAACGCTCGTGCGCCGAAAATCCATGCCCGATGTCCCGGTTAATCCCAAACTTTTGATTACTTTCCCATGGAATCCTTTCCAAAACCGGCGGATAGCTAGTCACTACGATTGATCCTTTCGACCGTATAACGAACTAGGAGGAAGTCCAATTTGAAATTTCCCTGGCCGGGTTCAATCAGCTTAACGAAAGGACGTCGCGACACGAGGGGCGGGAGAACGGAAAAAAGAAGCTACTGGTCAGATATTTTTCATCCTGTTTACGGCTAGGAGAGACTCTCCGCGACGTCAATGTTTGCACGGGCCGGCGAAGGCATAATAATAACTGGCCGTCTGCCTTTCTGCGGCGTGGGAGGAATAAAACAGCAAAGAGTTTGTTCCAAGGAGACGTATACATTCCAGCAGAGAGAAAGGGGTCGGGGGGGAGGGGTATGCCGAGGAAACTAACTAGATGCTACCGGGCAGAGGGGAACGAGCTAGAGGGAAAGATAAATAAAGAAGAAGAGGAAACTCGAGAAATGACGGCGAAGAAGGGAGGGAGCAGCGGAGAAAGTAGATTGCTCCTTACGCGGCTTGGTTCGATAACCTTCGATTTTTCGCGCTTGATAACGCAACATCAAAAATTCTATCGCTCTACTTGGGTCCTCTTCTGCGTATGTGCTTACGGGATGACGAATACCATTTGCGATAAGAATTTTTCGTATCTCGATGGAGAGAACCTAGAACGGTTATTTTTATGCGGACTTCAGAATTCGTCGATGTGCGCTGGTTCAGCCGCAACCGGCGAGCAATTTTCCAAAGAATTCGCAGAATTCGCTACATACGGTATGGACCTCCGCGCGGACGAATAAATTAGACATACCCCGTGAACGTTATATCATACGAACGGAATGGATTCGGTTTGGAATTCGTTACTGTGGGGGCTATTATTGATGTAGCCGTTAACAATACCTCCAAGACTTCGCGTTTCCATTGGGGCTATGAATTCTGAACGCATGATTGGGAGGAAAATTTGTATAACAGAATGTACATGACTGCGCGGATTGTACCGACTGGTAACTGACTTCTAAGTGTTGCGCAGGTTGTAACGTTTCAGCGGATGACGAATTATGGGGTGGGAAATTGTATAACAATTGAGAAGGACCCTTCACTTATTACGGAGTTCGTTTAAATGTTTTGTGCGAAATTAAATTAGAAGGCTCTTTTGGTGTTGTTGAATTCATCGTGGGAGGCCAGAAACCGAATGGTCGTTTCTTCATAATCGAAAATTCTTTCGAAGTAATAAATAATTATAATTGTAATACAAGATGGTCAAATCTATTCATCTTTGATTATCTTTCGGACATGTACTCAACTGTTACGAGGAGGCGCGTTACCATTCTGTACAATATTGTGTTGCAATGAGTTGCTACAAATTTCTTATGCTGCAAAAAAATTTGTTTAAATCTATATTCTAATACGGCAGAGTGCAAATTACTCGACTAACTACAAATGCCATCCGCTATAGTACAATTCTGTAATTTATATTGAGAGAATATAAACTGCTCAACAAATTCACATTTATCATACTAAAACATGTTTTAAATATTTCCGTCCTCGGTTATAGTTTGCATGTAGCTTCGCATTTCCTAGAAATCAATTACCTAAATCTTTGTGACTGTTAGCTAAGGTTCAAAATGGGCTGGCTATAAGATAATTGAAAGCGAGGGCTCAACATACATTAAACGCTAAACTAAACTCGAAGGACAGTCATAATGGAGCGCGGCTCCGTGGATGCTCTTTCAAGTCTGACGCATACGGGGCAATACTACTGGGGAGTTTCTCCGTTCTCTCGCATTCTACATGTATTATACATGCATGCATTGAGCAAGTAGATCGTAGCATTAAATGATTGACAGCTTCGGGATGGAGAATAGAGGCCAGAAATAGTAGTTGCAAATTGTAACAATCAAACATGGGAACATAGCTATCGGCGTGGGTATGGAAGCTCTTAGGTTCAATGAATTATTTACAACGCTGAGACGCTTCAACATGAAGATAGGGGTTCGGTGGAGCCAAATGAAACCTTGTTCGATCTCTTTTCTTGCGCCGCAATTACACAATACTGACTATTCATGAATAATATATAATCACCGTTTTCGTGCATTACTTGCCGTGTGGAAATATATTATATAAATATTAATTATTAGTGACCCTTAATTTTAACCTCTGTTTTTTTCTTGGATATCTAAGTATGTATAGGAACAACGATACTCGAGGTGCACATTATCTTGTTACATACGTATGAGAGTACGAAATAATCATGTTTCGAGAATTATCATTGAGTAACTAAATAGAAATAATTTCAATCACGCGCTTAAATACTCACGTTTGTTGTACGCGAAATTTGCAAGGGATTTACTTTCGATTCGGTCGGCGAACTATTTATGAAGTAATAGCTCCGTGCGTTATGTCATTATAGTGCAATGACGTTTGCTGAAGAGTGGATTAAAAGTTGCCTTGTCCGTAGCGTGTAGCTTGTGAAACAATGGAACGAAAGGTAAGCACGGGCTGTAAACACCGCGGCATCGACAAACGAATGTAAACGACGTGGAGTGTGATAATTCATGCAACGAGAGTTTGATACTTGTTTACGCGTGTTTGTCTTCGCTTCTCGGTGTTGCTGTTGCAGCTTCCACAGTATTCGTTCTTAAGTGTGCGCACGTCTATTAAGGTGCTGATTTCCCCTACCATTTCTTCTCCCATCCATCTAATTCGAAACTTCTCTCTCGATTGCATACAAGTAAGTACTGATATTGCACTGTTTCTGCAAGACTGTATACTTTCTGACCATAAAGAACTTTCATCGTTTACAATATAAATCACCAAAATTTTTATCGTATAATAAAATCTTCGAAAAATTTTCTACTATAAAAATTCACAACTGTAGCGGCATCGACCAATGATAGCTAAATTTAGGATTGTCTGTTTCAAATAAAGTTCGCCGGCTATCGTGATTCATTATTACGATCAATAGTTAAAATTTTTCAATGCGTAGTAATTGGACTTTCATAACGAAAATACAGAACCGTATACAAAAATTTAATGAAAAATGAAGAAATACGAAATAACAAGGTTACCAATAATTAAGAGGTACTAGCCCAACATTCAAATTGTTTAAACCGCAGCAAATAATTTCTAGGTAAAGTTGGAATTATTGAGGGGCGGTACAAAAGGTGGTCGCTATTGTAATTTCCAATTGAACACTGCGTACAAACAGAAATTGGTAATGCTTTATCTCATCGTCAATATTTGCGAAACAAATACAGCGTTAAACATTATCTTATTTGTGCACCACATTAACGATGAAAGTTTATTAATCGTTCTCGGCGAATAATAACAACCCATTGATAAACTGCGCGACGAACGATACGTCATCGATTACATTCAAATTTCCCACGCCATTTCGTCGTTTCATCGATACGATGCGCCCCGATGTCACGTTTAGCAAATCACACCGATGTTAATTCGTTTTTACACCGGACAACGGGGCCAGGAATGGGACAGCGGAGAAATCGATAAAACCTATAAACTCTGGCAATAACGTGCTAATATCCTGAAGACCATTCTCGCCTACGGCAATTCTCCACCCCTTTACTGCCTCGTAAAGTGTAAACGATGTCCGAATGCTTTTGTAATTGCTGTGCTAAGACTAGTTCGTGTCAGCGGATTTGATCGTCACATGAAATAAGTAATTCAATATGGTGTGCCCGAAATTGACAAGTTTCCTCGCTATTACGGTACAGCAATTAAGTACGAATATACGACTTATTCGAAAGAGTCATTGGTAAGGGGAGAATAGAAATGCAAAGAAATTATAATGCGGTATGGAACATTAAATTACGGTGAACTTATGATTTAATTGTTATAAGTTCGTGAATTAAAATTTTCATCGCAGCAACATTAGACCAGTCTCGTGAAATAACACGTAAGACAGACCAAGTTTAATAATGACATGCACGTTTCGCCAGACCATTTCATCACAGGCAATTAAATTATTCATCATAATTTATTAAATGAGGATTTTGCACAAAATTGAAAGTAATAGATAATATAACTCGATTTACAGTAATTTATAATAAGTATTCATAGCTTAACCAGGTACCCGCAGCGACGTATGTTAAATGTTTGAATGTTTGAAACGTTTGCGCGTTCGATTAAAATCGCGGTATTAATACCTTCGATATTAACACAATTATTTTATGTTTAATAGAATATCAATGCTGTCACATCCATATGCTAAATCGTTCCATCTGGACGTATCGCGATAATGATATAAAACTAAACGCGATCCTACAATTTCTATCGGACATAAAACCACGATCTCGAAACAAATAGCACCGTCACAAATTCTGTTCCCGCGACAGCTAGATATCGCCAGATATCGGTGAATCAGTCGTTAATCTGACGTGAAAAATATCACTCGAAGCAACAGTGCGTCCTCAACTGTGAACCTAGCAACTTATCGTTTATTAAAGTACTAGACTAACGAACCGACTTTGCACCGAGAGAAAAGGAAGATTGAAAATTTGTATTCAAGTAAAAACGAATCGGTAGATCTTTCGGTGAGACTAAGCATTAGATTTTATATGATTTATCAATTGGAAATCGAAGTGATCGCTCCTTTACTTGAGCATTACTACAGAATTGACGGCAAATAAATGAAATAACGAAACGAAATTAAAATGGTTACCTTCTCATTCAATTTCTCCCTTTAATGAACGTTTCTTTTATTTACACAAACCCATGAGGCACAATCATCGATTGCTTCGTCGAGTAAAGTGGACACATTGAATCGCTATTAATGCGCAGAAACTTCAGATAAACTAATCAATCAAATAACATATGAGGCATGTAAGCAATAGCAATAATATTATATTGAAGGTAATAGTTCTATATGCATGCTTGAAAAAACAGAGTTTGGAATCGAAGAATTTATACGCATCGCTGTTGTTTCAAAAATGTTAGTTTCCATGAATAAATCTGCCATCTCCTTTCTCTGAAATATTCCCCGAATTTAATGTACAACGTTCAGTTAACGTGTTAAATGCCAGCAAAGTCGTAACATAAACGCCGTAAACTGCTACATGTACACAAAGATTATTTTCCATTGGTGTGCAAGAATTTGGCCATCCCCGTTCCGGATTCAACGCATGAAGTTGTTCTTCAGCCTCAGTCCAACAAAGTTACATATTTGGCTCTCTCCTGTCAATAATGCTGTCGAGCCTGCAAGTAACTATGTGCCTCTAGCACCAAGCGACTCGAGTCTCTATGTTCGTGAACTTGCCGTCAGATATCCAACCCTCCTATCCTATGCCCGTATTTGAAATACGTCAGGTGCAAGGGGGCGTAGATGGAAGGGTGGTATGGTGAATGGGTCGATTTAATTCCCTAATTCTCAGGATGGACAGCAAGCGTAACATGACGGTCGTGGAACTACTTCCTTGAATCCTAAATCTGTCTGTTTGCCCACACCTCGCTTTCTGACACTGGTGTCAACGACAGGAATTTCGAAATCGATCATTCTACCGTCGTTGGAAATCGTTTCGACAAGGTCTCGCGATTTCTTTCGAGATTAGAATATTAAAGATCGCGTTGCTGAAATGCAAATAAATCTTTCTACAATATTTACGAATTTAGCATGCTACGTTTGTCACACCTTTGCTATAACTTGCACTGCTACGATACTGTTCATGGTAACTCAAATATTGACATAGGTAATATAATCATATAATGTATGGAATATGTAAATTAAGACAGAGGCATTTCAATTAAAAGTTTTACACCATAATTCTCATTATTTCCAGGTATTGAGATTGCTATCTACCTGGCGGAATAAGCTGCAAAAAATGTTTCATTCTGCAGTAAAACGCATCAAACAGGGTCCGTTACTTTTGTCAGTTAAGTGATCTGTAAGTATACTGTTTGAAAAAGTAGAAACTCGGATGGCAGAAAATATTTGACGAATAGGACAATTCGTTTCCATGCGTCGAACAATAATTCTTCGATTTTGTCGTAACCATAAATCCGATTTCCACTTGCGATCCAGAAAAATCTTTTCTAACGGATTCTATGATGAATAACAACTGTCGTTATCTGGGTTATCGTCGCGCGTGGCTGGTAACGTAACCTCGCATAGAATTTTGGCGCAGGGAACGCCGTGATTCCCAAGATAAATTGCATTAAGTGGGGCGCGAGCAAACGTATGGCGAATGTAAACCCTCGGTGAGATTAATTTGTGATGTTTGAGGTACAATCGGTAATTACATTAAGCACCGTGTATGACGGATTACTTTAAACTAGTTCAACGGAGATTACGTTAGATTTCCTTCACATTTGCGCGAGCATGGTATTCCCCATTCGTTGATACATTTACGTTGATTAATTCGCGAAAGCTGTCGCCATCGGTGGCACAGTAACTCCGTGTCACAGTTTTCTTGAAACTATCGATACAACAAACGGTAACTGTCGGAATATTCGTTCGAGCAATAAAACGTTAATTAAGCGCGAACTCATAGAACGTTAATAAGAGAATTGCATCGAATTTATATCAATATGAAAATGAAACGCGTGCTTCGGTACGATCTTTCAAATCTATGTTTAAGTAATGAAACAGGGATGTTACATTCAAAGCGACAACTTCATCGGTACCGGACGATCGGGGACAACGAAACACGCCGGTTGATAGCTCCGAAACGCCAGAAAGAAGAAGTCCAGGGAGGTCGACACGAAAAATAGAAGCAGCACGACGCGCAATAGTGCTGTTACGGGGAAGCAATTCCAAGTTGAAATCGTCCACTGTCACGCTCGCCGAATATTAGTCTATATAAAAACCAACTGTTGCTCTTTGCGGTGGCACGAGGAGAGCCAGATCGATGCAATGGATGTCCACACTGTCAGACCTCCGCACCCTTCACCCATTCGACTACTGAGAGGGATTTTAGCAATGGGAATCGATGCCCCGCGGGCATGGAACGCACCGAAATCTGAACGAATGTACCACTATAACACGATATTCAAGCATTTCGACGGACACGTAAATATCCAAAATTATTATGATCGACGGCAATGTGACCTGTTCTATTAAATTATTTCTAATCGTGGATTTTGTATTGGCGTATTGATAAAGTATACGAAGAAATATTTTTAACTTTTTTAACAGTTTCTAGGGGAATAGGTTGTGGTTGAGTAAAGGTTACGAGGGACTTCGATGTTACATTCGTATTTTATCTAATAAAAAAAAAATTGCATCCCGAAATGCAAATTCGAACAGCAACATTTTGCTTATTATTTGACAGATTTCGGTATCGATCTGGCACAATTTGATGGTGGTTCTCAAGTTCATATTATCTGACTTCCATTGCGGGGAACATTTGTGCCGGTACCAATATGTTTGAGATCGTTAGATACAACATTCGCCACCCTAATGTCTTTGTCACAACACACTCGACACAAAGTAGGATCGTTGAACGGAATCCTCATAGTGTACTGTATCCACGAGTCTGATGTGACAATAGGAAATGGTGCCAGCAATCTGGATATTACGAGATCCAGTATCGATACTTGCGAGGTAATAGCAGATGTAGGTGATCCTCGTCCCATTGATTTCAGCATCAACGATGCTAAAGTCGTAAAAGTTTGATAACAAGAATCTCGAGGAAACTGGTTACGAATTTCATAACACACGAGTCGTCTTCGCGCAACTAAATATTTAATAATGGCTACACGAGGGTTCATACGGGTTTAAGTAGTCGATTCTGAAATAATGCTCCCGATGCTATCCAATTTTTTATTTATAATTAAGTATAATATTATGTTGAATTGTACTCTGTCGATATAAAGCGCAGATACTTTTGTCATGAACATAAATATCCCTTCCGTTTTAATTAGAGTGTAACCGCAACTTTGACATTTTCACGATGGCGCAGAAGAATGCATTTAAAGTTGCAGCGATACAAATTTCTCACGATGGAATATATTTCGAATTAATCGTTCCGAATTTGAAAATAGTACTGCCCGGATACAATAAATTTTGCACTCGATGTTATCAATGTGCTACAATTGCAACATAATCAGGGAAATTTTATTTTTCATACTTTCGAACATCGCAATGTCCATGCAATTCGTATGAGTAGTGTCGTCTGTGTGCAGTTTCTCCGAAGCGTTACAAGAATGAAGTAGTTGCCGGTAACAGGAATGCTAAAAATTTCTCTGAACAAAATTGGTGAAATACTTATTGCCGTCACCTTTCCACTGCACGAGGAGATAACGATTGATAATTCACGCGGTACCACGAATAGTCCGCTATGCATTCGCAGCAACACAGGAATTCCACACAAATACATTCTAAACAAGCAAGACGGCCTGAGTAACGCGAGGGTATGAAGTACATGGGGGATAATCTGCATGATCGTATTTAAACTAGTGACTCCGGCACGCAATGGCACGTGTACCGGGAACATTTTCTTCTATCTATAGGCCGCAGACTGTACGGATTACAGACCAATTTTATATTAATTTCCGGTTGCGAAACAATACAGGTACACGTGCCAGATCCTATATGTTCGTCCAGATATTTTGGTGATGTTATCAGAAACCTCGTTACAGTTCCATTTCTAGCACGACGATTTCGTCGAATCTTGTTACGAAACCGATTGCGTAAAGGATGCTTCGTTCGGCGATTTCTTTTTACACGCTTTGTTACGGCTTTGTTAAGCTTTACGGCTTAAGTTACTCAAAATGCTGGCCCAACATCACGGAACGGCATTATCTTCGAATATCTAAAATACATTGGTCACAGCTGTTGGAGAGATATATCAACGACAAGAATTGTTCATAATTTCAAGTAAAAGAAAGGGGGCACCGATGTGAACCGCTGAATTATAAAATTAATGATGAAACGCACTGCTCATCTGTCTAACCGTGCGAATTCCGGCCGCGTAAGATTGCATTAACCAGGCGTGCGTGCGCTTGTAATTTATACAGTGTCGGCTTGTTTGCACGGCACGATTAATACTTCCACGTTCGAAATTGTTACCAGACGTAACGACGCATCGCGGCTCTGATGTGCAAGCACGGCAATACATTTGCGGCAATGTACATAATTCTCCGTTCATTAGTGTAATGTGCTTTGCGCTAAATGCTTCTACAAATTCGGAGCTTTATGCTCGCAAGCGATTGCGCCATGGCAGCAATCGATATTGTTCATCCGAAAGCTCGGTGCCGTTTAAGAGGTGTATAAATTAACGCGGCATACATAAACTGGAATGTGGTGTGGTCCAAAGCGCGCGGCAACGCACCAACACTCGCGACGATAACAATGCGGTACGTTGAATAGCACAGCTGATGAGTCGTCTATTTGCACTGACTCGGTTCTCGTGATTATCGTTCGTTGGTCTTTTCGAATATTTTTTCTCCCCTCTTTATTCATTTTTGCCGTTCCCCTTCCTGCACATTTTCGTTCCAGTCAGATCTTTATCAAGCGATTTCCAGCTTCGAGTTAACGAAACGCGAATAAATGGGCTGCTATTCACATTTAAAAACTTAACGGCGAGTGAATCTGTACTACGTGGTTGAAATTGATCATTCTTGCGGCTCGCGTGTTAGCTTCGTATAAATTACCGTTGTAAGTATGTTTGCGTGTATACAAAAATTTGTAAAAGAAAGATGCCTGGTAAACGTTACTCACGTAACAAGTGGCATTTGGGGGAATTGCGCATGGCCATTTCTACTAATAAATATTTCCAGACAAGCGATCGTCTAAATGGCAGTATGATTTACGTAAAGAAAAAGACAACTTTTAAACAATACCACATCTCGTTCGCAGAAGACACCGAGGCGAGCGTTTCACGCGTTTAACATTCGCCGATGGGAAGTAAAGTGTGATTCACTTTTAGTCCCATTCTCGCATAGCAACGTCATGCATAAGCGCTCGAAAGCCTCGGCGGGTGAATAATGTTCCGTATAGCACTGCGCCGCCGTTTTATCGAATCCAAATCACTTCGACTTATTTCGCAAGCGTAAGCCTCTCGAGCGACGCAACTCCGACAGTATATTTCCATTTTTCGCCGCGTGAGAACTTCGACAGTCAGTCGCGAGAATCGCGAATTCATCCAGCCGAGATATTAAAGCCAGAAGCAGCCGCGAATTCGCGACAGGATTGTCCCGCCTATCGATGAAGAATACGGTATGGAAATGGAATTGTAAGGGAGACTGAAGGGGCAAGGTGTGACAACGCGGAGAGCAAAAAATGAGGCTGCAGAACGAAAATAAAATGAAAGAGAATTGTTGATTTTTATGCATTGTTACATTTTAAAAGGGCTAACTCCTTGTTATGCTAACAAATAAATTTTGGCTGCAGGTATAATCGAAAATTCAGTAACAAGTTAAGGCTCGATTGAGGAACTAGAAGATATTTTCGTAACGTTAACACGACCCGACGCTACGTGCCCAATGGAAATTAATTTAAGTCGAACATAGTCAAGCATCTTCCCCCATTTGAATCAATACAATGCATGCACACATTTGTATTCTTAATGTTCGGCTTCGAGCACTTTTCGCATGACGCACGTTCTCATTACTGATTAAACAAAAATTGTTTATCGTGAACGAAGCAATTTCATATTAAAGAAGTTATCGACGTATCCAATTCATATTCTTATTAATATGCTGTCCGAAGTGTCCCATCTATAATCTCCGTATAATGAACGAACGTTTTCACGGATTTCTCCGTGATCACGAAATGGAAACGTTCCTTTTTATCGGGCCAAACGATCGCATCTCGCTTTCAGGATCGATTCCTTCGTATCGTGACAACCTTCCCTCGTGCGAGACACACAGTGAACGCTGATAAAAAAACAGAAAAGAAAAAAAAAAACGAAGAGAAACAGTACCGCTGAACGGCCGTAAAATGTAGAGTAAAATATTTAACGAGAACGGTGGCCCTGCCCTTCGGGCATGTCACGCAGAAGCATGAGCGACGTGTGCGTTTTTATTACCGCGACTGCGGCCAGGAGAACTGTCTAATCCGCCCCCTCGTCATAACACACGGTCACATAAGAACGCAGGAATTTTATCTAAAATCTATACGCGATAGTCCTTAAAACACTGCTCCGCTAATTAAGATCCCTTGGCACGAGAATGCACTGCGAACGTTCCCGTAAAAACAAACAGCGCGCACGCATAATACGTCGTGACTCAAATGACGCAAAAGAATTCGTGTACACGGCGCCACCGTGTTTTATTAAAAGCTGTTCGCAATTGTCGCGGCAAAAACAACGCCGCCCGGCGTCGCGCGATGTCATTTGAAAAAGTAGCGAACCAAATAACGGGCGCACCAGTTTTCTGTTCGTATCGCGCAGCGGAAAACCGGTGGCAATTCCGTATTCGGGCATAGAAGAAAGTAATATGAAACAGGTTGCGTCGTTCGATATTAGCCGGAACGGAAGGACCATTTTATAAATAACAGCTCCTCCTTCGTTTTCTATATTCGAATAATCAATACCACTCTACGACAATTCCTACCGTCCAACGCGAAATATTTACTCAGTTTCCCATCCATTTTCTATCGTGATCCGTGGCACACTCGCCGCCGTAGTAAACAGTTAAATTTGGTGGGTCATTCGTGCAATGGACGACAGCATGATCCACCCCTCTCGCTATCATTCCAAGCACAACGATGCCCATCGCACGCAACGGCAGTTCAGTTTTATGGGGGAACCACAGGATACCTTGGCGAGGGTTCACGCAAAGGTCGGTGTTACCACATCCCGAGGGAGGCCACCTTCGTTTTTTTTCCTTGCGGTTGGAACGCGAGCGGCTTGAAATATCTACTAACCGCGAACCATGCACGTTTTTCTTATTCGATGAATCAGTAATGACGCACGCTATCAGTCGCCCCTACAGCGAGGACAGAAACGACAGGAAAGGGCGTAGAAACCAATACGCGGTCCATTTCGAGATGTAAAAAGATTGTTGGGACGTTAGGTGAACCCTGGTTGTCCAGCGTCGACACCTTTCCTTTTTCGAAATTCGTGATACGAATGAATGAGGGGGAAACCCGACCGCGACAGATTTCCGACTTTACACTTGCACTAAAGTCGAGTAATAGAATCTAGCGAGAGGAAGTTCTCGGCTGGTGCTCACGGCTGCCTGTTCGAAGAATTTCCTTCACGGTCGGAAAACCCGTGGCATGCTTTTACTGACTCATTTCGCGAGAGACGGAGTATCTGTTACGCGATTGGTGTATGCGTTGGTTGTTTTGTAAGATTTCCGAGGGAATTCGGATTCTGGTATAAGTTGGGAGTACGGGTGTAATATATTTCATTGGCGATTCGGTAGCGAATTTCTAAGTATAAGATCTGGATTGTAGGATTGAGGCTGATCACAGAAATATTATTTGAGAATGGTGAAAATGGGATTGAAGTTTCCGCAAAAGATTAGTACTGTGGAACATCGGTGTACGCCCGCTATGGAATGTCAAAATTTTGTTTGGTGTAGGACCTTTGTTTGGAATGCGACTCGTGCGTCAAAGTAAATGTCAAACCAGATGATCGTCACTCAGGTTCGAGTATTATATACATCGAGTGTTTAAATTATTTTTAGCAACCCCATTAATGTGTAATACACCAATAACAATAAGTTTGGTTTTCATGGGGACGGATTAATCATTTGCCCTTCATTTCTTATAGAAAAAATTCGTTTGGTATGCGTCCCGTTTGGTACAAGTTCAAAGACTTGGACGTATACCTAGGCTCCGCTATACTTAGTATCAGCGGGGCAGCCATAAATTATTATAGATTCAACTAAATTCGAGTAAAATTACGATCATACCAAAAATATACTGTCTCTCAATAACAGCTTGCAGCAAAAGATCATGGTACAGGAAATGGATATTTAAAATTCTACTAAGTTAAAGATAAATCATCCAGCAAGAGAATTATCGATCTAGCAAAAAATTGAAGACAGAAAAATTATTTGCCGTCTAGACGCATGTGGGTCCTGTATCTTCAATGCAGTTGCGTGCCAAATAAAAATTATCGAGAGCACATCCTCTCCGCGATAAACGGGACAGAACGAAAGAGATATAACATGGCTGTCCCGTGGTTAACAATCCCTCTGCTCACCCCGCAGAAAACCGCTTATCTCTCGAATTCACGTCCCATCGAGTAACGCTCGATCGTAATGCAAGATTTCATAAATCAATTAATTAGAATCCGCGGTTCAGGCGTTGGTCGACTGAAGAATCAACGATACGGCTGATCTGTAAGGGATACATACACACCGGCCACGATCAACGCTGACGTTAAATGATACCGCGTACACTCGCGTTCCGCGGCCGAATCGCCCGTGCATAAATTGCATTTCGATAACACGGAATTAACTCTATCTCTTCACCGCATTTATCAACTGCGGCCCGCTGATAGAGCCGGTCAATCCGGCCGGATCGCGGATAATGAACGCGTCATCGCCGTCGCCGGTGTCATTGTCGCCAGTTTTATACGCTCCTAACTCTTAATAATACGCTGGCTGTTTGCACTGCGTCGAGCCCCATTGTCAATGTACACACGCAAACAAACGATACGCGATGCCGTCCACAATTCACGTGTTCCGTGAAATAATGAGGGCTATCTCTTTCGTTCGTCGGTAATTTCATTCCAATGATACCTACCGCGCACTGGACTCGCGGTGGCACGAAAGTATTTAAAACTCGCAAAGTCCCGATCGGTTTACGATAAGATTTAAGCACGCGGTCTGTACATATGTACGTGTGTACACGCGGACCTTCAGACGCGAGCTTTGGGTGCCTTCCGACAATGACCGAATCGCCCAGCCAGATTGTAATAGGGTATCGATTCGGGACATCGTTTACATGTTCGAGCAAACGAAAGAATTTCCAGCAACCGAAGTATGACTCCTCCGAACCGAGCTTGCCACAATTCAACGAGTCACGATAATGGCCTAAGGTCTCGCGACGTGCTGGCTGAAACTACCGCAGCATGCTAATAACCCCAATAAGACGATTCCATCACTGTGTCCAAGCCATTCATCCCCTTCCCCTCAACCATCTCGAAACTTCTGATTGCACGAAGCGGAGCTCTCGTTGTCGGACGTCGGTAATAACGCTTACGTGGCGTTTAAGGGCGCGCGCATCCTCTCGTCTGCAACGGCAATTCAAAGTTGCTCGAGGCATTAGGCCGTACAGGAGGAATAAAATCTCCGTTTCCCGCGGGGCGCAGTCAGTCGCGTATACAAATTTAATACGAACCAACCACGTCGAAGGAACAAAGAGAGAAAAGAGAGGAAAGTTACGTTACCGCACCTTGCATATCCTCGAGACCTGTCTCTGTTCCTGTTGTCCTTTCGTTTCTCCCTTTCTATCTTCGACAACCCTATGCCCGTAACACTGTCTCTCTTTTTCCACGCCCCGCTTGCGATCCGCTACGCATACACCGGTCTCTTTTTCAGATTGAAGACACGTTCGCGGAACTCGACGTCGCAAGCCCCACGATGACGATAAATCCCTAACTGGCGTAACTGGCCGATTATCAAGTGAAGCGACTTTCAGCTAAAGAGAACCCTGTGGCGTCTCCACCTGCTGCATTCGTTCGCCGGAAGCCCCTCTCGATTATATCTGACGGCAAGCTTTCTCTCCCTCTCTCTCTCTCTCTCTCTCCCTCTTTCTCTCTTTGTTAATACGGGTTTGCCGAACTAAAAGGGTCCCACAGATATTTACTGTGCACTCTTCGAAATACGTTTCGGTTCTACGTTCGAAGAAACCCGGCCAGAATTGCTGCTACTTAGCTCATGAATTTTCATTTGGCCCACGTACCGGAGATTAAGCAGGTCCCATTGATGACACAGATTTCGTGGCACAAGTTGAGAATGCGATTATGTATGGGGCGGCATCATTTGTTTGGATTATATGATTGCTCGTTATGTGTCTTGTTTGGGGGAAACGAGTAACGCGAATACGTATACGGTATAAATTCACGCGAGTAACAGTTTGAAAAGCAAACTGAGTATGAATAAACGTACGATACATATTTCCACGAAATGTGTAATCGTAGAAATTGCCCAACTAACGGCATCAATAGTTTTACGCGCGGCTCTATCAAGTAAATCGAGAAATTACTGTAGTCCCTCCGTTCTTTAAACAGAGTTTCGCTGTTACTAACTTCATTTAATTCAACAATTTCTATACCGAGGTTATTAAATAATTAGCATTCCTGTGGGAGTAGCCGTGTATTTTAATCAGCGTGTTGTCGCAATTTCAGTGATCCAAATTATATAAATGTTCCTATATGCAACGAGGGTGCACCTTGTTCATGCAAGTGCGCCATAATACCCTCAACGTTGGTCTATACATACAACGCTTCCCCGCCCGCGTTATTGAGCATCGCGCGGCGAACTTATCTGCACGTGTAATTCGTAAATTTCACAATAAACCAGCGAAAGGATTATGACGGCGTGTGTCTGTTCCCGAACTAGGCTAAAGGCAACGTACACACAACGAACGGTGGGTAGCTGGTTGCATGCTCGGTCAACAGAGTTAGTGATTTCGCGGACATGTAAATCCCGAGTCTGGAGCGCGAGTTCACTTGAAAGTTGGCCCGTTTCATATGTAACGCGCGAGTTCGCCCGGGGATGCACATTTCACTTATGGCCCGGCGTAAAACCGGGCATAACCTTTTCTTTTTACGACCGCGGTTCGCTCGTATGTGAGTTTTTCTTTTTTTCTTTTTTTACCGAGCAATGCCATTGAGGACGCGTACAATTTCAACGAAACGACGAAAGGCTTGTCGGCCGTTGGCTTTATTCGTTGAAAAGAACCATCCTCGTTTGTTCCCATGCTTGTATACCTGCGTACCTGCCGGAGATCGAAGGGGATATCGTTTCGCCAACAGCGTTTCATTTCCCCCCCAACAGCTAATTGCCCTTCCACTCTGGGCGAGTGTCTGCATATTCAAGTACGGGATCAGGGCCTGTTACGTTTGAAAAAACAGGGGACGCTCGTTCGTTCGTGTTGGGCACAGCGTTCGTCGTTTAAGTCACGCGTGATGTAACGCACCGATTTTACGTGGTCACGTATCAGCACGTCCGTTGATGCTTTCTGTTTAGGAGCTTGTCCATTTTGTTGTTGAACAAGCGTGGATAAATATGAATTCATTCGGCATGCTAATATGCGTGTAACATGCTCGTGGGGTACCTTAGGTTGTTCGAATGCCTGTGGATAGGTTTTCGTTCAAAGTCCGACGAAATAGCACAAAGAGTCATGGAGCAATGCCTTGGCTCATTTTAAAGGGTGACACCCACTCTTTAACGTACCTGAGCACATTTCTTTGCAAGAAATTTCTGGAATCGTGTAGTGGGATGGCCATGTGAAAATACTTTTGGCAGTAATTTGTGCCAATTCAAACGTCTGTACAGAACTTGAGAAATTCTTCTCAAAACTTAAATGGAATTGGAGGATTGAAGTTTCCCCTTTTACAACGACCGCCAAATGATTGGCGCACGATTTTTTTGGGGCGATTCTATCACAGTTTGAATCCCATCAGAAATTTAATTTGTAAACCCATAAGCAGAAGTTCAGAAAGTTTTCCGTAAAATATATCCAGGTCAAACATGTTTTAGCTTCGTTCAAAATCGCTTCCTACAATCAGCTCGTACAATTCCACAGATGGTAAAAGCACCGAGGTCATGTTCAGAAATTTTACATCTCCGATCTTTCAAACCCGTCACTGGCAAGTTGGAACATCGTTCCATAAGCTCGCAGTCGGTAGACACGACGGGGTGCATTTCGTTAAATCGGGAGACCGTCTGGCGGGTACCACATTCGTACATCTTGGAATCAATCTTCCTCGATGTAAGCCAGCTTGCTTCCTCGGGTCCTCATTTGCCTTTTTTCTTAGTGTTCGTCGACGAAGAAATCGATGCAGCTTTACGAGGCCCCATCGATTTCAGTTCGTACCGATTCGGCCGCGTGATTCGATCGTAAACCAACTTTTATACACATACCCATGGTTACACCTCTAAGATTGACAATGCCCGGAGAAAATCGAAAACAAGCAGTGTCGCAGGATCGATCATCCCTTTCTCATTTTACTGTTCCCTATATCTTTCCTTGCCTTTCTTTCTTCGTGTTCTAACGTGCGTACATATGTACTGTACCCTTTTCGTTCGCCTCTTTCAGTCTGGCGTATTTCCCTCTCTGTACAGACTTTGTTTTATGTTTATCTCGCCCTTTACCCTGTGACTTTCCTCAAGCAGGAAGTTCGATCGCAATCTAACGTAGGTTCAAGAAAATTGACCGGTACGCAATATATTCAGGTATGCACACAAACTTCCATAAATGTAGAAGTTGGAGAAAGGCAACGGGACAGTATGGAGGTGATCGAACAAATATTATTTCATCGCTCGACCGTTTGTTTGAAATATTGTTTCGATACAATTTGGTTCAACATTCCATTACTGCGTACCTTTCACTGATTAATTTGAAACAAGAATATCAATGAGATAAGATTTGTCGCTTTACAAGGAATCCTTTAACTACACTCTGTTCCATAATTTATGATGCTCCATCCTCATGTTATACTGTCAGTCACTGGTTGAGATTCTACAATATCCCCGGTTTAAATCTATCAACATTGCAATAACCCAAGATTTTTCATTCGTTGAAACGGCGAGCACCCCCGAGTTGAACACAAGAAACAAATGCGCACCATTTATCCGAAAAGAAATCAGCATATTTCAGGTTCTCAGTTGCAGCAACGACACGGTGCCGCACCGTGCAATCGTCTCTCGAACATTAATGCGTATGTTCCGTTAGGACGGTTTGGTCTCCAGAATGGCTCGTAAATCCAGCGAAACGACCCAGTTCTCGGCGTTCAGTCAAGACAAACTGATATTTACAGTATGTCCTGTTATAGAAGTCATCCATTCTCCACGCAATTGTCGCGAAAAGAGCAACCGTTTACGTAGCTCGCGCGGATAACTAGGACGAAGAGCTACAGCATACCACATTCGCCGAATCTTTTATACGAACAAACGTGTTCGCTTGTTCTTATTTGTATTACGGAGTAAAATACCCGGCCGACATTTATAAACGAGCCGTGCAATTTATTCTACTGAATTTTTTAGCACAACTCCGAGTTCGAAATTAGGAGAGGGAGAGGCAAGAAATAGCGATAATCGTCGGTCGACGTTATTACCGATCTTGTTACAAGATGAAGGCAACAACGTCGCCAGGTCGACGAAAGTTTAACCATGTTGAATCGTTTGCTTCGTCAGAGCGCCGCGGCAGTGTTTAAGGCAATTTAGCGGAACGAACGCTAAGATCCAAAGTGTGCAATACTCGTGATAGAGCCACGGTAAACTCTAGAGAAAGCTGTTCTCTCTTCTGAGCAAATTAGCGTCCCTTCTACGTAACCAGTCTCTTGGCGTATTTTGTTCTTGAGGATCTACAGTTTAAAATGTTCGCTAGTTCATTGCTAATTGCTGTACAGAACTTTGGCCCTGCCGTTTACGAACCTTTATCCCATTTAATTGACGGAAACTCAATAATAACGTAGTAATTATGAAAATCAACATGCAACCAGGATCAAAGAGTATAGCCTGCCCATTGTTCTTAGGTTCTTCTTGAAAAAGAACACCTTGAACACCTTAAGGAATACAGTATGGGTTGCGCGATGAAGCAGAAATTGCTCGCGTGCCATTCGATCACCCATGATTTGTCCAAGATGATTTATTTATTAATCATTTATTACGTTTATTTGTCGAAGCTCGTTTAATAAATTTGGGAATAATATTTCTATTAGGAACTCAGGTGCACACAATTCATCAATTGGAATCTGTCTTTAAACATTCACCTTTCGTTTCTTTGAAACCAGATCAACGTTAGATTGTTACACGAGTTTCAGGTACTTGCGAGACGCAAACGTCATACTTCGTGGTTCCCCGCATTATTGGCACAGCTTGCGCTTACAAAGCAGAAAACGAAACGAAGCAAAAGGAGGAGTTCAAAGAAGTTGGAGGGAAACGGAGGAAACGAACACGCGTGAAACAAAGCAAAAAAGGAAGTAGACGGCCAAAAAATAAGAAACGAGGAAAGGGGACGCCGCGCGGAACCGTTTTAATATTGTTATAATAGTTACAGGCGAGGCAAAGGAGAAAACAAGGCGAAGGAGGCAGGGAAAAGTGAGCTTCCGTAAGTAAGGTACCCATTTGAAGAACGAACCCAAGCAGAGATGAGGTTTCACCGGTCCCTCGTAACCGTTTAATTATCCAGCAGATACTCTTTCTGACCTGGTCTTAACAGCCCTCTCGGCAAACTTTTTAATTACCCGAACCCCCGTGCCAGGTTTCCCCGGCAACTTTCCTTCTTGATCCGAATGACCGTACTGCCTTGTGAATATTTGGTCGAAATTTGGAAGCTTATTACGCGGTTTCGACGAATTTCCTTCCCTCGCTGTTTCCCCTTCGTTTCTGGCTTCTTTTCCGCTCACTTCGCGGCGTTATGCTAAGTTAGCCGAAGTGAAACAAATCCGCGAACCATCGTCTATTTCACTGAAATTTCTACATTAACTGAAAGTGGATTTGTTTTAATGCCTTTCGTCGCGGGCTGCCGGATTAAATGTTAGCGTTTAACGGCGTCATTTGAAGGTAATTACGGTTTGTACGCCGCCCAGATACAATTCCGCCCGGTTACAGAGTTGGGTAACAAACCCTTTGAAGACTGTCGGTTCGTCTCGCGGGCCACCCGTAATTTCAATGCTCAATCTTATTATCCGAAATCCACGCCACAAAAGCTTCTATTCCATTGGGGTAAACTAGCCAGCGTGCCAAAGCAAAACCACTTTGTGCCGATATAAATCGATTGGAAATTATATTCTTTTCAACGTTCAAAGGATTGAATGGAAGAAGAGCCGTTCTAATGTAAAACAGAGTCTCGAATAAGCAACGAGAATTATTATACGATTATCCAAAACCCTTTTCTTGTTTTACTTTTCCATGAGAAAGTGCATGATGAAAAAATGTTAACAGGAAGCTGGACCTTGTCCGTTGTCAATTGAGAAATCTCCATTACGCTACTTCGAAAAATATGATCGAAGATAATATTCATTGTCGATTATATATTAGACTTAAATCTGAGAGGAAGCTTTTAGCATTAAGTACTAATTGGACTGATTATGAGTGGAGGTGTAGGGCTGAAGTTACGGCGACTACCAAAGGCAGAATCGCGCAATGCCAACAGTATACGAAACGTACTGGTCGACGATGCGTGCAAAATAACATACGAATTTCCATACTCTCCTCTTTTTTTTGTACTGCAACTGAGGGGTGCTTTTGTGAATCTTGCCTGTATCTGAAATTTTTTTGCCATACTAGAGCTTCCGCGGCAACACTAAACACCGCAAAATATTCAGCAGCCCGTTTTGCTTCTCTCGCAGTTAATTCACCTCCACGAGAAACGACATATAATAAAATGCACCAATGCCAACTTTTACGTTGAACAATACCAGAGAGAAGCAGAAAAGCGCGAAGACGGAGACTCAATTATATTCCGATTCGCCCGAATTTTCATTCCTACGGCATTCCAATCACCAAGTATAATACATCTCCACCGCCTTCTCCACCTTCCCAGTCTTGCACCAACAATCCCCTTAGACTTCCCGAGGTGCACCGTTCTCGACAGCCGACTCTCAAGGCAGCGAACATCAGGCTACGCAACATCTTCCCCGACTAATCGAATGAATCGTATCTCATACGCGGCAACGCACGAAATCTATTTACGTAGGACGTATCCAGTTGTCGCAGGAACACAGGGCTGGTTTTCGAAGTCCGGCGAAAAGTAATGTCATCAGGAGTACTTTCGTAAAGGGATCCCGTGGAATTTAAGGAGAAAGGGAGATAGCGGTCGGGTCTAAGTGCATGCCGGGCAGGGTTACCACTATGTCTTGTAATATAACCCGCGCCCCTGCGTTCGACAAAGACATAGGGTGGCGTGAAACGAGAGCGACGAAGAAACAGGGACGATGGGTATGGTGGAGCCACGGTTGGGAACGTAATGGTATTTCCAGCGAAGGGGGAAAGTCTCGCCATTTCTACCGATGTTTACCATCGGTTGAAAGTTTTCGGTGGGATATCCGCGTGGATACCCGGGAACAGAGGGGCCAAGTTTTGCGTCAAATAGCCCATACATACGACGGAATTAGAATAAGTTTGGAGGAAGGAAGAATTGCGGTGCTTGCGAATGTGCGGGTACGTAGGGTTAAACTGTGGTAGATGGTTCCCCGTTTCTTTTCTTCGTTTCGCGGTTTAGCTAGGGAAACGGGTTTCGAAACTTGGCTAGGTTTCTTTTAATATTCTTTGCACATAGGATTAAGGAAATCTTGAATGTATTGAGTCGGATTACTGTGACAATTTCTGGTAACACCTGCGTAGAGCGAAAAGGCTTGGATTGAAATTTCATTGACGTTTTTCAATTGAAGTGCGTTTCGGTAATAATAGCTCCTTTACATTTTATTTATTTTTATAATACATCCCGTTTCTTCGCACGCTGATGTATCTTCCGAAATAATTCAGTTCTGAGTTTAGGACTCTTACGTAATAAAAGTTCCCCGTGATTCTAGAGTAATAACTGTCCTCGTACTTGTGAACGACATGAATATTTCAATGGCTATTATCTATCCTAAATTTCACCTCAGTTTACTTCTCGACGGTGTCAAATATTTATCGAAAATTCAGTACTTGGCCATTTCTTGTTAAACTGCTATATACTTTAATTTCTCCATGCACGATTGCCAAGAATATCGTAACGGCATGAAATGACTGCAAAACGTAGGTCCAAGCCCCCTCGTCCCCTGAAGTCTCTGTGAAGAAACGTCGCAAAAACTATCGGTATACT
This sequence comes from Nomada fucata, assembly GCA_948146005.1. Lineage (NCBI taxonomy): Eukaryota > Metazoa > Arthropoda > Insecta > Hymenoptera > Apidae > Nomada > Nomada fucata. The sequence goes on from OX411275.1 coordinate 17,438,414, forward strand.
CGACCCCTGGTCCAACCTTTTCGAGTTCTCGAGTACGAGCTTGGGGTTGAAAGAAAGGGGCAATATCCTATGGGAGAAGTGGTTCTCGCGCCACTGCTGGAGGACAGAGACGCGGACGGAAGATCGGCCGGGATATCCAGACAAAGCTTTACCTCGGGAGAGACATTGGTAAATTGGATTACTCTCCGTTCCGTGCCTTCTTCGAGTCGGCCTTCTCTCGTACGCCTCTCCCTTCTTCCACTGTGAAATTAATATCCGAAGATGAAAGAAGCTGTGTCGCCGGTCCACGCCACACCGGCTCGTTCGTTGATTCTTGGATCACCCTTTTTCCCTTGGTCGTTTTCCCGTCCCCCGTTCTTTCTTTCCCCCTCCTTACCTTGACCCTTCGTTCCGTCATTTACATAATATGAAATAAATTGCTGAAATTTGTTGACCATTTAACATCGTCTGCCTCACATCGATTTATAACTGAAGCGGTTGCAAAGTCGGGTATTAAACGTACTTGATATTAAAAGCCGCAAGGCCTGCACCATCTTAGCAAAGAAAGTTCAACGCATATTTGCAATCTGCTGAATTTATTATCGAGCAAAGAAACAGTGTGCTCGCTGTATTCGTCGAATTGCAATTAGGTTGCAAATTGTGTGATTTGCTTCGAGACACGATAGTTCGCTACATACTTATTCAGAGTGATTATTCATTTCACTTCTGCTATTATCTATTTTGATTTGGTCTTTTAGGTTTATTGAATTTCTCGGTTTTTGTACAGGGGAGCAAACAACACTGTTTACTGTGCGGGCAGCAGGAAACGTCTAGCGGTGCTAACCGGAAACGTTACATATATTTTGCTGTTCTTTTTGTTGAGGCTCTGGTTCACAGGATTCTTGGAGGAGAGGCTTGCCTCAACGTGGCCGTAAGCAGTGAAATTATCTGAGGTATCGAAGGCTTTTGTTGTTTCTTTAAGGTCGGTTAAAGACTACTTTAAAGCAACGTGTACAGTCCGGGTGCACAGAAGAGTGTGTTTACCCTGAAATTAACCGTAGTCTATCTACAAAGCGACCTGGGTGAAATTCATTTGACACGAACATTTTACTAGAGTAACAGATGGTCAAAGTACTTTCTCCTTTGGGATGTTAAAACTGGAATAATGTTACTAAAATATTACGTTCCCATAAAGAACCATTCACATAAACACTTTCCGTATTGATAATGATTGTAATTCATGATTAATAAACAAAATTATTGGTTTATTGACTTGAGTTTTATTCAATATATTTCGACTGATTAAATTAAAGCTAAAGCTCAAACGAACGTTGCTCCGTCTGAATAACGACTTTCGACACTCCTTTGTTTAATATTAATCTCCATATTCTAGCTATTTATTTCATACTTCAAGCCCAATGAATTATATCAAGGAAGACCATCTTATTGTCAGAATCTTGTACCAAACAAAAATCTACGCCGCTCAATTCACCACGATTTCACCCAACGTCGTACCGAACTCTCCCCAATTACAACCCAAAATTCATCATCCCAAATCTCCGTAATCTACGTCGAACATCCTTTGCTTACCATTTCATTATCGCATCAAGTCCATTTAATCCGAACCCTCAGAATTTACCACGGCCCGTACGCTAAACAGGTCGCGCATTAAACAATTCATTACATTAAGTACAGTTTCCAAGTTCGTTCCGCTACAAATGAAATTGAGTGTAAATCCCGCTATCATAATGGTTAATCACTGTAGGCCCGTATATACAGTACGAACGTTTCAGGGGAAAGGGCTGCAATGTAGCAAGGCGGAAAAGGGTTGACCCGTACAACGAAGTTTGATAACGCGTCAGTTCGCGTCGGCTGAACACGACCACGTATATAACCGTGGCTCTTCGTGTCCATCGAACGGGAGCCGCGCCTTCCGAATAAAACTTCTATTTGCCGCGCATCATCCTGGAGAATTGAGGATTATTGGATTCTCGTTAGAGCCGGCGTCACGGCAAAATCCGTGGCGGGCTTTAGCCGTAGCGACGAAGCGTTGAAACTACCATGGAAGATTATCGATGCGAAATGGCTGAGGTTGGGGTGTCGATGACTCCGTAAGGTACATCCTCCCTAACTTTATCTCATAAACGATCTCGAGGCCGCTCTTATCGATCCCCTGTCAGTGCGATAATGGCTAGAATAATTACCAGAATAATTAGGACGTGGCGTTGGCAGGCATTGAAAGGCACTGAAGCGCGCACGATCGACCAGGACAAAGTCTTCCGCAGACTACTTCAGAAGTGAACACGTCCACCGTGACGATTCTTATGATACATCGGTTTAGCGGTTACCCGTAGCTCGTCACTCAGATTTCTTGGTTAATACGCTTTGTTAGAATACGATAGGAATGTTGGTTGGCGAAATGCTATAGAATAATTGGGCATTATTAATGTCGTTCCATTTGGGGTGAAGTTTATCTTCTATTAACTTATTATTTGGGAGCTGTTTAAATTGGTAGGTACAAAGCGTTCGTATTGAAATTGCTAAGTGATAGTTCGTAGGAAAATTTTTGACAGAACGAACTTCTTGAAGTTTTTTTTTCGTCAGATTTATACAATTCCGGCGACGGATAATGTATCAATACGTTATCTTAAAATACTTTGTGACATATTTTTAGTTCATTTTAATAATTGTTCTTGGTTTTATACTTCTTTGTTCAATAAAAGTAAATAATAAATAATTGTATAGAAAGAACATCTTAAATAAAGTTTGCAGTTAGTTTTTCTTCTTACGAAATAAGTATTTTATGCTGCAATGAAAGGGCGATAAAATTATGTTCATCCTGTTTTGTTTTCCTTTTGACAAGTACCACTAGTAGTATGCATTCGAACGGAGAATTTCGTTTGAATAAAATATTGGTACAAAGACAGATTGGTACAAATCCGCTATCAGTTTTTTGGGTTATTAATTAGCAAATTGATATAGCACCGATGCTTTTGCACACTTTGTAAATGTCACACTACGCCGCGGTTTCTTTTTGAAAAAATAAAAAAAAATGGATGCAACCAGCAATAATATCGGCGGGCCGATCCATCAACGGTTCTGTATATTTCGTTAATAATAGAAGTGCATGCCAATATTCTGCGCGCTCGTACCATCTACAAATGAATTATTATCAACAAAGGACAGAGACGTGTATATGTATATCGTCTATTTGAAAATAGTCGGCTACATTCAGCATTCTGGCCGACTTTTTTCAATTAATAAAATCATCGCCGATAGTAAAATAACTACAGTAACCAATGATAAATAAAAGTTCATTCACGAACATTAAACACTCATGCAAGTGAACAATATTGAAATAGTAGAACAGATTATGTTACGATTACGAAGCATAAAACTTCAGAATATGTGTTAAGATTATTTAAACAAATCATGAAATGATAATAATAATATAAAAAAAAAAAAATTCGTCGATCGATCTCATCGTTATTATTCGTGTTCAGCGAGGTTCCTGTAGGACAGAATTTCCAGAAAATCGTTTTGACGTTGTCAGTCGACTTTCGATTCGCTTACTGCATTTCGGTATTTCTGACACTAGAGGAACTCCCGTCGAAAACAGAACGGACCTCAATTAGAACCGCATTATTGGTTCGCCGTCTCGATCATTTAGGATTCACCACACTCATCCGCCTGCTATATACACCTACGTGTACACGCAGAGCCGTGGAAGCACTGTCACCTTTAGGAACTTTTGCAACAAATTAGTCACTGTTCGCGATTCGGCTTGCGCCACTAATTTCGGTGGAGCGCCGAATTGAATGCCGCAGGTATTTTTCTCTCATGGTCCATAAATGACGCAGTGATCCGAGAATGCATTAACAACTTTGACATTATCAATTCTCGTAGAATACTCCGAGAGAGAAGTTGCCCAACAACTTTACCACCCAAACAGCGCTGCGTACTATGTCGATTACAACTTTCCATTATACATATGTATACAGAGGCGTAAGCTAAATTATATCTGGAATTCCGACTGAAACGTGCAAACGGATAGGATAAAGTAGTGCAAAACTGGTTTTTCCACTTGCGTTCTGGTAATTCTCCCTCTTCGAATAAAACAAAAATTCAATCATAAAACACACAATAGAATAATTATATTTCGCATGTTTGATTCTCGATTCGAGTATTAAACAATTTTGAACATTACATTCGGCGATTCATTGCTGTCTTGAATTGACTAATGAATTAATGAACTATCGCAGAATAATGAAGACTATATGTACAATATTGTCGTTTGTGTATGTGTAATCATGCTATACAGGGAAAAAAATTCATAAATGGAAACGATTCGCGACGAACGTCCGGCTTCATAAATTTAACATTCCGTAATCAGCCCATGATTGATTCACAGCCCATTCAACGTACAAAACGAGCGAAAGATGAATTTGCAAGATCCATGTTCTTGCATCGCACACGTCTAAACGTACGCACACAATAATTTGCATAGGTGCACGAAGCGGCGTTTGCAACTACGTACACATATATTGATTGTCACATACGCATAGACCGAACAGCGCATCCAAGGGTGTGTTTCAGCCTATTTAGGGTGGCGCATTCGCGCGCGACTGGCTACGTGACACATAATTCAACCAACTCCATAACCAAGTTCGAAGTTATACCGTCCCAGCAGCCAACTTGGGTCTGTCGTGCCCCTGCCCCCCGACGAACTACGTTTCCTCCGACCTTACGATAAGTTGCTGCCACGGTATATACTTACCTGGAAGCTACGCCGATGCTAGCGATGCTAGAATACACTCGCACGGGTGGCAAGTAGAGATTTTTCAACCAGATTGCTCACTTAAAAGTGATTATTTCTAACTGTAACTCGAACGTCGAAAATAAAACAGCTTTAATAATTGCTGATGTGGGTACTATATAACAAGAATAAATAGTTTGTAGCTAATCAGTTTGGCTGCAGTTCGTTTACATGGCCACTATTTACGGATAGATGAATGGAGAAACATTCATGAGCCCATTGGAGTCTAATGCTTGGACAGTATGCACCCTCTTTAGTGCTCCATTTTCTAAACTGCTTTTTCAAATTGCACTTGGCAAAAAGAAAAGAAATTGAAGGACAACTAAAATCTTTCAACCGCTAGAACTTTGTGAAGAAAGTTACAACACTCTACTTCCACACCAACGAGTTGAATTTTTTCGAGGACCCTTTTACGTTAGAAAACCGAGTGAAAACCGATTCTTCGAAAATTTGTCAAACTTGAACGCCTCTGTTTGCATTATTTGACATTATAACATCGGCTATGAAAACAATAAATGTACATGCTGGTGTGTATTATCACACGACGACTTCGTAATACTCTCACGGGGAGGTTATAAAATTGATGAATTGTAGTACACGTGTGTATCATAATGTACGGTTTAATTCGTGCGTATTACACATATAAACAGTATCGTCGTCGTTCGTCGTCGTTCGTCGTCGTTCGTCGTCGTTCGTCGTCGTTCGTCGTCGTTCGTCGTCGTTTCGTCGATGAGCATCACCACGATTTCGCTTCCAGTCTCTCCTCAGTGATTTCTACACCCAATCAACTCCCTGCCTCTGCAAATAACGAATGTATGTAGATAGCCTGCGGCCTCAGGTGGTTTCACGGGGTAAGGGCGATTTAACTCGCGGTGGCAATCGTAAGCGCCTGATATCCGTCGGCAGAACGAATTGCACGACTCGTATTTACCCGGGCTGAAATCCACTCGCGAGTTTCGTCACGACTGGGATCGAGTCACGAGGAAAGTGATACACGTGCCGCGGCTTAAAACGACGGCCCCGCGAACGCGAGCCACGGCCTCAGATTCCTGTGGCTTACAATCCGCCGATAAGTAGTACGTGTACATCGATCGTTGGTCGCGGTCGATTAAAGAACCGTCGGGCAGGCTTGGAGATTTTCCAATGTACTCCCTCGCGTAAAAGGCTACAAATCGACGTTAACAGCGGAGCTTTATGGCCAGGTGAAACGGGGAAAAAGTTGGAGGAGGTCGTGCTGGGAAACGAAACCAACGGTGGCCGGTTCCTTTTCGCTTCTGGCCGGTACGAGAAAAGGCCTTCCCTTTAAGTAGAATCGCGTAACGACAGATCAAATTCAACGGATCGTAAATCTGATCTACGAAGATACAGGGGCGGAACGAAGTTTCTATTACGCGGGTGAAATCGTTTCCTTGCGCTTGTCAACTTCCGGAGGGAACGTACGGTTAACGTTTAGTTGTATCGCGACCGTCTATCGAAAGTGCACGGGGTTACTTCCTACGAAATCATTCCCGTTTGCATCTCAATGCTCAATAGCAACTGAATTTTTGCGTTCTCAAGGTATAAACGCAAGATTTACGTTGTCGACGCGGCTCCGATCGCCGGGTTGGTTTGCACTTCTCTAGTATCATATCGGTACAAACAGTAATAGAAATAATATTTTCGTCAATGTTATTTAGTCATAGTACTGTAATATTGAACAGTGAGTTATAGAGGCTCGGTATTTTTGTTATAATATTCTACTCAACAACAAGCGGCCTGTACTACTCAAAATCGATTAGAATGCGTCGCAGCTTCGTAACGCCAGAAAGAAGTCGGGAATGTAAAAAAATTGCACCGATCGATAGACGCGTATAAAAATCAGCCCGGTTTAATGCCGCGCAAGACGACGCGACCTGTGCGTATCTCTGCAGCGAGAGAAAAGTATCCCATAGATGATTCGCGATTTATATTTCGAAGTATACGTAAAAAGTCAAATAGTCTAGCCATAACGTTAGACGTAAAATTGATATCCGCCATCAATCTGGCCTCCTTCCGCGACAGATACGTACGAATAGATAAAGAAAGCAGAAGAATCGAGAGTGATACGTCGGCCAAGTCTGTTATTCAAGCTGTTTGTATTCGTTTCCGCATGCACGGGCGAGATCTTTGAAAACGGCAGCCCGTGAAATCGTCGAACTCGTCTGGCGTTAGCATGAACACTGTTGTTTTCATCTTCTCCCAACCCATTCGGTGGAAGCGAAATCTCGTAGGTTTTTATAGTAACAGAAACGTTGAAAGGTTTCGAAGACGCCCGTACGATCGGAAGCACCGCCGATAACCAGCGTCTTAAATTTTTAAGATACGAAGTTCGAACCCGTGAAACTTAAAGAAATCTAGGTGCTTTCGTTCAGAAGATAACATCGAGCCTGAATACTTTTGCAGTACGCGCTGCCTCCACTTCAGTTCTGTCGAGTCCGGCGATTAGATACCGGTTTTGGAATTTTGTAGTTCAGAATGCAACACTACTATCGATGTAACAAATCAGAATTTACCTCTGCGAACATTTATATTGTAGTTTCGAGTTTGCTCCTTCCTTCGACAAGGTCCCGTTCAGGAATGCGCTCTTCAAATTGAAAATTTTCAACAGCTCGCGTTGTTGGATTAGTATATCGGATCACTTAATTGCTCTATAATTTCGGTACTACCGGATCGGTACATTAACTGCGGTGTTGCTTCACGTTTCGCCAAGCTCCGACGTATCAAGAAGTTTCAGTAATCGTTGTGGAGGAAACTTCGCGTTCCCGGCACCCGGGGAACGTAAAAAAAAAAATCGGGTGGCAACGCTTCTCCAATTAGAGAATTACTCTCCCGCAAATGCCCACTCGCGGAAATTATTTCGCGGCCGCGGTATTCAGCCTAGTTCCACGATAATTGCAATGCGTGCTCGTTCAGCGTGGCACGTGAGCAACAAACTCGAAAGACTTCGAAATAAAGTGGAACGTAACGGGGCGGATACACCGGGGTACTAAGAGAAACTAAAATATTGTCGCGGTTAATGGGCGTGTATTCTCCAAAGGAAATGTTATCTCGCGAAACAAAATATAAACGAGAGCGATCGTTTCAGAATACGGAGCACAATGAGGGGGGGGGGGCGGTAATTTGATGGAAAAGTTTTCTAGAAAAGTGATCGAGGGAGCGTCGGCGTCGACAGTAGCAGCGAGGCAATGCGACGCGTGTCCAGCGAAATGTGAACTCGACGATGAATTCTCCGGGAATTCTCAAGTTCCGTAATCATCGCAATTTCGTCGTACGTGACGTAATTTTGAATGGGGATTATTCAAATTCCGCGTGTGCTCGCTGCAAAGTCGCCGCAGTTCGCTCGACGCCGTTCCTGGTCGTCGCGCCGCGCCGCCCCGGTTCGGGTGGCTGCGTGTTTGGTGGTGAGCTTTATGTCAGCCCGCTAGACTACCTGTCAAACTAAACTGCCGGCGATGTTGCACGTGTTAGGGAGACTCAAACGGTGCTAAGGACAACGGGGGAACTGTAGAGATATCGAACAAGAGCGAGTAGGAGGGTGATGCGTCGGGTGATGTAGTCAATGCGAACGACGATGTATCGAGAGCTCTGACCGTGAACTCTGTTACCGGTATTTAGGAAATTATATTGGTCCTAGATTTGCCAGACAGTCGAAATGACTGGCCCCGATATGTTCAGGTATACCTCGTGTGCATCTCAAAATGAAAAGAGAAATGCAAACGCGGAAAAAGGCGTTTGTTGGATACTTACTAGCGACAGTAAATATAATATATTATGCTAGAGCAAAACTGTCTGAACGTTCTTAGAAATGTCTGACTATGAGAGATAGTAGGAAAACCAGATGGGTCTGCGCTTGAAGTAGTCGAAAGGGCCCAGGTTGTAAAATGAGACAATACGCATTCGTAGGTATAAGTGGAGCTCAGCTCTTTTGGGTGTTTTTTCGTGCAGTTCTAGAGAGCATTTCGTGGCCTTAGGACATTCCTTCAGAGCTATTTTAAATACAAGGATTGAGATAAATATAATAGTTATTTCATTTAACACACCATATCCAATAGCATTTATGAAATTTACTATATGCAGGTATACAAGAGGAAATGTCCATAGTGCCCTTAGAAAATGTACGAAAAAATTTCTATAAAACAGCTTGAAACCAGTCCCCACGATTATGGTAAGAATGTTGTATCTTTGTCAAAGATGTGGAAATACGATGAAAGTTTTGTCTTACATATTGCGACGACGTGGAAGATGCACTTGATGTTTCGGCGAGTGTTATCGGCGAAACAGTACAAACTGAACATCTTGGAAGTAAATCAATTTGGAAAACTTTTTTTAACGCGTTGTGTCGCAGAAGCACGTGCAGTTGCAGACGAAAGGGCGAGCCGGTACTTCAATAAAGTCGTTCGGAATTGAAAAGAGTAGATTCTTCAAATTGTCTGCAAGGTTTGTCGGTGTAGCTCATAAAATTGGCGCTCACTCTAGACTTCGCGATGTCTAAGAATTTCATTGGCACGTTTCGCCCTTCACGCAGTTACGGCATTCAAGAGAGTTAAGTGATTTCGTGTTTGAGCCTTTTTATTTCTTCTCCTTTAGCACAGAGTCGTAACGTGATGGCCTTGATGTTATAACTTTTTCCCGTGAATTGCGCAGGTGCTCCCATGTTCTTCTGAATTTTACGGATTATAACATGCAAAACCTTTACACCTGCAATATGTATCGTCAAAGTATAATGACAGTTTCGCTTCCTTCCTAGTATAGTCATTAAAATGAAGCATTGCTTATTACAGTGTACCAGTAAATACTTTTGTATATTATATTCTCAAAATATTTCGGCCATTCTGAATGCTAAGAGAACGTCCTTACACTAACATATCTTATGTACTCACTTAATTATATTGACTCCCTTCTAAATAATATGCCAGAAAATTAGCCCGGGCGAGAATAAATTCTGTTCCATTCAAATCGGCATTGCAATTCCATTATCCACACTGTGCTTAATAGCAGGATTATTTTGATCACCGGTTACTATGCCGTTTTCTGGATATAAATACAGACTGGTAATGAAGCAAATAAAAAGAAAGCAACGTCCCCCTTGTAGGCACATCTTGTACATTCCAGTTGCTTCTTTATTATAATATCCCGAGCCGCCAGAGATTACGACGAACAAAAAGAAACTGAAATATCCATCGTGCTTTACTTATTCCAGAATAACGACCAGCGTGCCCAGTTTTCCAATATTTCGCAACTGTTCGATTCGTATTCAACGATCGAGCGTCAATCTTCCTCATGGTTTCCTGCAAATGGTCGGCGAAAGGTATTCGTAGCCCGTTACGGAGATGGATTTTCTCGTGGTTAGCCGACGGAACTCTGCAGCTCTCTCGCGGGAACACACTTTGAACACGCCATTTTCAAGTACAACGGTTCTAATTAAGTGTCAGACACACCAGGCGGAAGCGACGCGTATCCGGCGCATTAAGGCGGTTAAGGGGTTAAGGCTGCGGCAAGTGTTGAAAAAAAAAGGTGAGAGATTAAGGTGCGGCGTCTGCGAGGGAATTAAAAGCCCGTAGGGCAAACTCTTATTCAGCCGGCGAAACGCGATAATGGTTGAGCTGTGCTGTAAATCCTTCGAATTAATCCTTCTCTTCTTTGGCTTGTGTTTTCGTTTCCTCCTCATTGTACCTGCCGTCGACTTTTTCTCTACTCTGCCCTTCCCGATTGGACCCCGTTCGTTGTATTCTTCCTTGATCGCGTGCATTGCGCTTGTTCGTCTACCGACGGCCAGTGTCTGGTCGTTTGTAGTTAAGGTGTTCATTTCCTCTCTTTCGTTCAAAATGAAAATCGTAATCGTGATATTAAAGACGGGACGACGCAAACGTTGTACGCGCGGAACAAATTAAGCTGCCAGATTGTTTCAATAAATATTGGCTGTGGTTGTTCCGAGTATAATACTTCATGGGATTAATATTGCACGCAATAATTCGTTTTGCAATTTTTACCCAGGTGTGGTTTCGCAGAAATGATGCTCGGAGTTTTACGAATTTTCCCTCAAATATGCATTCATTGTTCCCGATATTCGCGGCTATTATTAAGTGATACTGTTAACAACAGCATGCTTATTAACCCGTAATGCCCTTAACAATAAAAGTTCAGAATACGAGAAATGAACATCGATACAGGCATGTATAGTCACATTCGTGTGCATTCGTGAATTCAACTGATTCATCGAATATTAAATCTTCGTTTCCAAACTCTAATCGATTGAGGAAGGTATCAAGACCGTGCTCCAATTACTTACTGGCACCGTCGAATCGCAGCAAAAACGTCCGAACAGTGCATTTTTAACATCCCGTTCACTTATTTCGCTTTCCAGTCGTTGCATCCGAAACAGAATAGCAAGAGTTGACGTAGCCCGGCAATTATCGCTAATGCGCTTTCTCGTTGCCGTTTAAAGCCCGGGAAGAAGTTTCTTGTACCAATCCACGTTGACTCCTCGAACCGAGGGACTACTTGGGGGGATTGCCATCTCGAATGTCACGGATGCTGGCAGAGACGTTTGCAGGTGTAAGTGCAGCGAAGGCGGAAAGGTACACGTCTCCTGGGCGTAGCGAATCCTCGAGGATAGCCAAACGGTGTGACGCGAATCATCATTTTTATATGTATAGCTTCGTTCTATTGCTTGTTATGCGATAAACAGACTAGGAAAATGTTTCTGTTTTAACGGTGTTCTGTGCTCAAGAACACTCCGGTCATCGACATCATTATTACTATTATTATATATAGGTACGATCCATGGAAGGCATTCGAGCAAAAGTTTGAACAAACATCGTGATGCTTGAGTTCACATGGTTGTTCGACTTATTATTCCAGGGTATACAAATGAAATTTTGATTGTATCGAATCGAGCCAATCGAACAGACGTTTATACTTTTCGATGTAAATGAAACCCGTACGGTTTTCGTAGGAAAACCGCTGCGTGTCTGAATCTATAAATTAATTTCGGTAATGAACTTGCCCGAATACGTCCAATTTAACTGCAGTTCCAATTGCGTCATCATCGCAATGGATACCTACTACGATCGCCGTAACCGAAGGATCCAATTTTCGCGGAGAGACGGCTCTTCGTCCAAATTTCGAGCGTCAAGCCGGAGCGGTGCGCCGCGAGAAACGATAAGTAGGTTATTGGAGATTCACGTATTAATAAGGAAAAACGCTGGGGATGGGAAGCGGGCATTCGATTCTGAAATGGACGGACCGCCTCGGTGGGCGGCTAAGAAACGACCAGTCAATAATGACGCTTTAAAATGCCTTAAAAGTTGCGAAACAATTCGCGAAGCTCCGGAGAGCTGACAAATGCCATCAAAGTTTTAATACCGAAGTCATTTAAAACTTTGACTCATCCGTCGCGTGGCCCCGCGAATAGAACTTTCCTCTTTACCAGCGCCGGCGTCTTCGTTCCTCCTCCTTCCATCGTCTTCGAGTGTTTCGTCCCCGTTCCCCTTCAAGTACATCCCTTTCTCTCACTCTTGTACAGAGAGCCGCGCTCTAATCCCGCGACCACCCTCGCTCAGCCATTTTGGACGGCACATCCCTGTGCTCGTTGGAACGCAATCTCGCAAATTTGCTTTGTGCCGGCGACGCGGATGAGGATAGCAGGGCGAGACCGAAAGCTGCGACGCGCGAAAACCGTCGGCACGGGATCGAGTTACATTATTATTTAAATCCCCCGGCCTAGATTATTCTGATCCTCGGCAAAATGGATTTCTAACGTCCGTCTGCGTTTGTTCGTTTTCGTCTGTCACCCTGTTTCGGATCGCTGACGTCGAAGCGAACTTTAAATGTGACACGCAGTCAGTTTGATGGGAATGAGGGGGCAGATGTGTGTTGCGCATTCAGTGGAATGCGGCGCGGACGTAGAGTCGTAGCGAAGAAAAAATCATTTTCCGAGGAAGGGGAACGAAAAAGTATTATAAATATTATTAATATTATTATCACTTGTGGGAGTAAGTAATAAAGCACCCTTCGTATCAAGCGCGTAAAGAATGGTGCTACAAATGCAATTGAAATGGAATAAGAAATCCTGCGATGTCGAAAGGCAAGTGTAAAGGGAAACCATGAAACATTTAATTTAAGAACGCCTAGTGGTACGAATTTTGCATAGCAGTGAATGACGCGCGGGACACAGTTATAAAATTAAATGGCGTAAGAATACGTATTTGCGTGGCTAATTGTAAGGAGAGAAACCAGTCGGCGGTGCGGCAAACACTTCGTCAAAGGAGACCGATATTATTTTAATTAATTTACGGGAAAATTAATTGCTTCGCCAATTAAAACTTTCGCAATTTGACTTGAAGCTCGCCCTCCGGCCAGCGTTGATTCCATTCCGCCGATAAGACGCTGGCTCTTCTAGTCGTATATCTTTCGATCGATCCATCGATTCCTTCGAGTTCCGTCACATTGGACAGGTGAACTATTTATGAATAAAACAGCCGATCGGTGTTTTCTTTACCTTGATTTCGACGCACTTTTTTCATGCTTTAATCATCGAGAAAGGAGGACCTCCGCTTGGATAATAATTAGTTTTCAATTATTTTTAACGTTTTTCAAGTCTCGAGTTCTAATTCTTGATAGGATCGAAGGCGCAGAACTTCTTAGTATCGCTATTAATACTTTGACAAGAATATTGTTCCTTTTATTTCATCATTGCAAAAGCATATATTGTACGTGTGTACATTATAACAAAAGCGCGTAGTAGTAGTTCGTCCAAAAACGAGTGCAAAGACAAGGTTCGTAATTATGTATCATACTCATTCATTGTCAGTCCTGGTAACACTGGCCAACAGAGAAAATTAAAAGGTAGCTTATACTACGTGAAGTTAAATAATACAAAATATACATTCAGCGCGCATGTTTCAGCTATGTAAACTTAGGGAAGCAAGTTATTTCTGTAGAAACGGAGTTGTAAAAGAACGAGAATTGTTAAAATGGATGAAATTACGGGGATGTCCTACTGGGAAATGCTTGTTTAAAGCAGATATACATTTGTCTGTAAACAAATTATAATTGGGCAAGATAACAATGTGAAGTAAAATTTAATAAGTACTTACTTTGAAGAAATGAATTGCACGCTGCGAAACGCGGTTCTTAAAACAGTAGAGAATAATTTCCGTTTATGCAGCACAGAGATGAAGAATGCTTGCTTTTTTTTTTCTCTGGTATGTCAAGCTGAAGCTTCTCCATAGAATTCGTAACAAACGAATTCTATAAATAATAATTCTATCTTATTAAGGGAGTTAAGAAGTCCTGAAGTTACCTCATCAGCGCAACGGTTAGTCATGAACGTGCAATTCTAACAATGTGGTAATACAAGTTTTATTAAATTTAAACGACAAAATAATTAATTTATATTCAAAGGGAAATCTATGCCGAGTATTAACCACTGAATTTCAGTAATGAATTGCAGGCGAATTATTAATTTAATATTGTAATGAACTCACAATTCATAGAAACAATATTTTCATAAAGTTTGGAATGGCAGATATTACAATACATAATTAATACGTCCGTATATTTTGAATATTTTCTTAATTATTCCAATATTCATTCTGCTATTATGTATAATATTGAAAATGAATTACAAGTGGAGATGTAATGAGAATGGTTATTAAATAAGTTTAATGTCAATGGTATTATTAATCTCCAGTATTTTGCGCACTTAATCCCACATTTTAAATAATATTAGATCGATACATCGGTTAAAAGATTCCAATTAAAATAACTCATCGTGTGCTCAATAGATTAATATATCGCCTACGGAAAAAAATTAATGAATATATTATACATTATTAAAATGATTAAAAAGATTTGATTTATAAAGCAATTCAATAATATAACTGTTCCGATGATGTACACATTTCTTTTTTCCTTTTTCATTTTTTACTCCTCAATTCCTTCCCTATTTCCGACTGCACGCTTGATTATTGAACGCGTAAGTTTTCTCTCCTCTGAGCTCGTTTCTAACCAGAAGCCGTCGAACACAAAAGTTACGAGCGCGAAATCCACGGTTTCATCGTCGATGGTCATTATTTGTCAGCGAAACATGGCGAGTTTCTCGCATATGGATACGTTGTATAACTGGCGGAAAATAAATCCCATCGTCGAATGCGTTTTTCCTGAGAGCTGGATAACACAGATGCATACACAGAATGCGTTGCCTTTGCTGCCACATAGGTGCAAACGCGAAACAAACGAGACAAAGATGGGAAGGGAAAAAGAAATAGTGGAAACCAAACGAGGTATGAACAGATTCGATCCTGTCCATTTGGTTTGGAGCACGATACCGTACCTTTATGAAATTAATCGCTCCCAGACATATTTGCGCGCCACTGTTCGATCGCTTTTCCTTTTCTCCTTTTTTTTTCTTTTTTATAAGTCACCGCTCGTATCGCGGCGTGTACGCGTAACGAATAAAGCGAAACGAAGGTTGGAAATGGTAGTGGGTACGTTGAGTGAAATGCGGTAGGAAATAAGAAATAGATGGGGCGAAGAATAACAGTGCTGATGAAATGAATGGAACAATGCGCGAATTATAAAGCACGCGACAAATGGAGAGGGAAGATAGGTGGGTGGAATTACGCCCTCGGTCACAATGCAATATAAATTAACTGATAATCCTTTTAATAACGAACACAGTGACCCAGTTCTGTATTTAATGCAATCAGAATCTCTACCGTTGACGCTTAATTGCCAACCGCCGTATGCATGTACGTACATGGACCTATATACGGACGAATTGCACAGAAAATTAAGCAAAAGTTAGTTCGAAATGACTTGGTCAAACTGTTTTTATTGCTGCGATGCGAACGTGGAACAAGATAGAAACATGGATGTACAAGTTTTATGTACTCCGTTGATACAACTGCGCGATTGGAACGGAAAATGGGGGAAAAATGAGAAGAATTTAATATTTTATGTGCATTTGTATATGTATGTATGCATTTGCAGTTTTCCAATTTAAAATAAAGTAATATCGTGAAAATTGGCAATTTATACGACAGCTTTCAACAGTTGTTGCGAGTTGAATTTTAAATATCCCTTGCCAGTTTCCGATATTTTATCAACGAAATACATGATGTTTTCAATTACAGTCCATTTTTCACGACACAAGTGGCACTGAAGTCGCACAACGTACATGCTTGTCGTTCAAACAAAATCATACGTGACATTATCAATGCGACACGTAAAACCGAGCGGGGTGAAAATAAAAGCACCCCGCTTTCAAAGACATTGCCGGCATGTAGGGTGGGAAAAACAAATTTGTTGCGCAAAGAGCGACAAATCAATGTTTCGTGAACGAGATAAAATGTGAATGGCCGTTTAATCACGCCGTTTTAATTTCCCAACGTGATTCCTCTTAAGCCAGGTATAAACATTTTTCTGCCGATTGTACTTCATTTCTACACAAACGATATGCCCTAATTATTTGTCCCATTAATAATAAATATCTGATTGAAATCATATGTTGATATGTATCCAATGGATTATTTAACTTTAATAATTGTTGCGCACTTCAGTACTTAATTGAACATCACATTTGTCCCAAATATAATTTATCGCACGCACAACACCTAAGAAAAATAATAGTAAAGTGCAAGCAGCATTCTTTACTTTATTACTCAAGTTCTCATAATTTGCATTTCCTGCGTCCCTTTTCTCGTTCTCCGTCATTTGAAAATATCCCAGCACATTCAATGATGCAACAGTTGCAATGAACGAATTTCTCAGAGTTCTAACGTTCGTCGGCGCGCCACCGAAGTATCATAAATATTTCAATAGATTTTCTTTCCATAAATTCGTAATCAGAGTGTAGGAAACCTTGCCTGATCAATGTTTCAAGGAACTGAGCAGACTAATGATCATAAACGAGTCAATCAATTGGGTTTGCAACGAAAAACGGGGAAAGTTAGTGTCTAATTAATGATATAATTATAAGGGAAAGTTCTGGGGTGGGTTCAGCAATACCGGTGTTCCTCGGGGAAACGAACCGTCCCCTAGATAATTGAGGATGCTAAGGTAAAGTCTTACGGCTAACCACCAGGCAAGCAGGGGGCTGACTAACCATGATCTATGAGAGTGCTGCATATGACTGACCTTTGTACTCCACTGGCCCCTCTGGGAATCAAAAGGGTCGGCTGCCACGATAATGGAGAAAAACTCTTGGCGCCCCTGTGGCGTTCTAGAAACTGACTCCCGTCTTCCGTTGTATCGATTACAGATAGCGATGCTCTTAACAATGTTAAGATTAAACTCGAAGGCGACGATTAGTTGTGAACGTGTTGGATGCATAGAAAGATCGTGTCGTGCTGCAATATTCTCTGTATTACATAATTGCCAATACTGTTGAAGGTAGAGGAAGGTGAGAGGGCGGATTCTGGGTAAAACCATAAAGTATTGACATAAGACACTCCGATCCCATAAGAAGACGAAAGCCTGTAATATTTCTACTTTTACTATGCAATGTTTCCAAAATTATCGATCGAACCCATAGATCGATATTTGTAGTACTGGTACGTATTATCGTTAGTTAACAATTTATCAGACTATTACCCTGCTTAAATGTACATGTGTTAATCGTAACATGTGATTAATGAATACTTTATTTAAATTATAACGTTTTCAGTGTGTAACAACATTGAGTTCTAATACAGGTAGTAAAAAAAATGGACGAAGGTAGACTTCATGAAACTACACGATAATAAAGTACAAGTTTGAATAGGAATTCACTTCAACCCCCTGCGTTTAGAGCTATCACCGTCCTCCCCCCCTTCCATACGTAGGATCACACGGCTGATTAACGTCGAACAATTTTTCACCACCGTTCGACTAAACGGAACTTCATTCCTGTTCTCAAGGAACCTTCATTCGGTCACCCCTTAATTAACGTCACCAAGATCCCGTGAATTTTTTAAAGGATCCCTAGGCGGCAGAACACGAAATGAAGGTTTCAATGATTCATCGTCACACCACTATGATATTGGGAGTGGTATGTCCCGGAGATAATATCTGTTTAAAGGAGCTAGGGGGTTGAAAGAGCCGGCGGTGTTTGACTGACAGTGTGGACTCGACCAGGAAATCTAATTTTTTCACGGTGGAATGAAATAAAAAGAAACGAGTGGGGCGTTGCGAGGGTGGATTCGTCTACCACTGCGGGCCACAGAGGTATTCAAATCATCTTCAGTCTCGCGAAACATCATCCGTCTGGATGGCTACAGTGTATCACCAGATATCATATCTCGGACAACAATAAATCATATTCCTTCCAGTGCTATATCTAGCCTGATAAATACTCTGTCCAACTTGTTCTATGATATTGTGGTTCCCGGACGCGTCGATTTTTGTGGCGAAGAGGACTTATATACTATGCAAGCAGGATTTCGTATAAAATATACAGTGTTCGGAATAGATAGATTCTTAAGCTGAAAGAAGCTTGAATACGGCCGTTTTGTCTGAATGATAAATTCTGTAGCTTTTGAAGAATCTATGAACGTTAAACTTTTTCTACAGATAGAAAAGACACAAAAATGGGGGATTAAATGAATCTCGTCCCGATTTACACAATTTTGTTGAAGTATAATCTTATACCGTTTGCGAGAATAAAAGTTGAATCGCTTGAAACAATAGCGGATGCTTTTATTCGGCTGGAAGGTTGCACGCTGAGCCTGTTCTTAGCCAAGAATTACTTGAAACATGTAATACCATCTGCGAAAGAAACTGAGCAGCAAAGATACTTTTCTGATCCGTTTGAATTACGCAAAGATGATTTTCGTATTAAGAATTTCTTCGCTTTAAATATAATTGTGCAAATAAATAATACTTCCTTCGTTGCTTGTTTCTTCGGTTAAATGTAAGAAATATTTTGTTCCAGACTGGAAGACTTACAAGAATATAAGAATCTCCCTTCTATATTTCTGTACCTCATGGAATATCCTTTCGATAATGACAGCAAACTTTTATGAATACATAAACAATACAAATACAAGCCAGGAGAAGATTATACAATTTTAATAAGGACGATACGATATCATTTGAGCTATACAATTTAAGTAAAATTTCGAGGTAACGTGTAAAATAATTGTTGAATCAGAAGCAGAAAAAGGTATCGAACAGAGTAATAATCATTCTTTTCGTTTCCATCCAGAGGCAGAAATAACACGAGCTGTTGACCTGTGGAAGAGGCGAATGGAATAACGAACGTCCGCCTATATTTGAAATTACGTTGTCCGAAGAAAATGTTATTTTTCGTCGCCATTCAGCGCTTCCCTTCGCATTCATCACGCTGCAAAAAGTCGATAATAGATACGTCACTAGGCCGAAAGACAAATTCGGGGGAGAACAGTTAAACATATTTCCACGAAACCTAAGAACCTTCTACACCAATTATTCTATGCACCATTGAATAGTAAATAGTTTTCTTTCCGCCACAAATACATAGTTTTGAGACGTAAAATATGTAATTTCAGCTGATTTATATTGATTTACTGTAATAAGCAACAAAACGGTACACAAATTATTTTAGCAAACCTATTAATCGCATTACTGAGTTTGTTATATAACTTATAGTAGTAATTAATAATTCCGGCCAGGATATTCCTGTATTAGTATAACTTTTTCATTACCTGTTAATCTTACGGCAACTATCTTACTTTATCTTCACGATTTATTTTCTACGAGTCAATATACATATAATATACCTTCTTTCGTATTGCATTTGTACATCACGTCTCTGATTGCAAGTGAGATCAAGGGATTAACAGACATCACGTTGCTCTCCCGTCCAACTCAGCACGTAGCAGACGGTATTGTCAAACAGACTTCGTACATTGTATAATAAAAGATAAATTTGTACTTCCTTATCGGGTCCAGGTACCGAATACCCCGATAGAGTAATGAAAATCACGGTGACGTTTACCTTACTTCATTGCACGAGCCACCGATCAAAGTTTTCCCAGGAATTATCCCAAATATTATACGTAGAACATTCGTTCCACGACAAACGTATTACTATTTGAGTTTATTATTACAAGTTGACATTGAACTATTGTCCGACTGAATGTTTGTTAATTTCCCGTGCTGCACCTATCGCCATCTGTTCAATACTATACCTTTGTCACCGATTACTATTGAGAACTTTTTGATTCGCAGCACGAGGCTGTTGCCGGCGAAACGAGAGAAATTTTGAAGGGACGCTTTTCGAAATAGAGGGTTAAGTGTCACGCTAAAGGTAGGGCGGAGCCCGCAGGCGGCCTGGCGATTTTGTAGGAGACGAGACGGGTAGTTCCGCGACGAAACGACAGCGCGAAAGGGAAATAGAAGAGAGAAGGCGACATTGGCGTGTGCTCGGATTTTAGTTGTCAGTGTCAGCGTTTTTTTAGCACGCTGCCATTTCGGCCTCTCCCTTGCTGCGTGCGCGTGGAAAACAGTGTGCGTGCAGGGTCGGAGAAATTTTATGGAAAATGTACAACTGCAACGAAGTGCCGCGAATCCGACCCGTCATAAATCTCACAAACCGTATCTATGCTTGCGCAACACGGAATCGCTATCTGCTAATTTTTATACCGTCAAAGTAATTATATTCCGCTACGACAGAGTATCGCCTGCACTTCGTCGAACGAAGTGGTTCACAGTTTCCTTCATCGCCCGCCTTATTTATAAATAATTTATCGCGTGCGAACGCGCGACTATGTACGATCGTCAGACCGACGTATTCAACGTTCCTTATCTGGACGCCGGACACTGATTACGGAATAAAGTGATTTTTAAATGGAACTTTTCTTTGACAGCAGGACCATTTTTCAAAGTAACATTTTGATTCGCGATTATGGCACCACGGATATAACAGAAGCGTGTTAGCTTTCCCCATTCATTAACCCACCCTTGAACCCTTTTTCACAACGGCATCAATTCGCAATGCTTTAACTTTCTTTCCGTTCATTCGAAGAATTTATCGCATCATCACCCCTTCAGCTGTCGTTCCTATTGATACTACTTCGAGTTAATTAGGATAATTCTTGTTTGGCCAACGCGCATTCGCAATCTGACGCAAGCCTCGCCTCGTGAGGGTTTAAAGGATGCTCAGAAAACGCATCCGAATTCCGTCCCTGTCCACGCGCACCCCGTTCAGCGATACTGCGATATATATTTCAATAAAATATTGAGACAGGCCAGCCAGTGGCGGCGGCACGGCGCCCGGCAATAATATATTGAATATTCCCCGTCGGATTCTACGGAATATAAAAACGGGGCACAAAATAACCGTTATACCTGACCGGAATATTAATACGCGACGGGTGTAAAAATGCACGCGCACACGAATGGGAACATGCGTCGCACAACCCGTACGGTCGCGTGTACGTGCACGAGGCGTAGCGCACTTGCAGATTTGTGACGCGTGTCACCCAGAGTCGATCGACTCCTCGAGGAAACTGAAGATCGCCGGTGAACAACGATTATGTGTTCGATTAGCGTCCATCCTCTTTCGTGTCTGTGTGTTGATCGATCGCGTTCGGTGGAGAAGCCTCCCCTTTATCGAGCTGCTTGTGGTAATGTGATATAGAATAGAATTGATGCACATTTAGTATAGTATATCGATGTATCAAGCAATTTCGGAGAACTTTGCTGTATTATTTGGCTCTTGTTGAAGTTGCGTTGGCATCCGTTTACCCTCGCGTTCAATTCGTTTATATAATTATTATATATAAACTGCTGTATTGTGAAATGTTTCATTACGATGAACAATTACGATGTCAGTGTTAAAAAACCGGGGGCAATGTCCTGCGATATATTTTCAGCCCGACCGATTATCATCAACTACCCATGCACGTTTATTTATACACTCGATGACACGTTATTTTGCCATCATTATAAACGAACCACGTAACTATGCATAATTTATAAGAACCCTTTTGCTTAAGTACCAGTTGCTACACGATAAGTCAAAGTGCAAGCTCAGCGGTCATTAATTAAATTACCACATGAAAATATGGTTCCCTGTGCATATAGCTGTTCCAATCGAGCAATAATAATAATACGGAACATCATAATCACAGTAGTACCGGCAATAGTAATCGACCGACGTGAAACAGCGTCCGCCAAGTACATAAGTACGTTTCTCTAAATACACGTTTTAAAATTTCCTCGGAGAATTATCAGCGTATTAACTCGTCGTTTCACTGAGCCGTGTGCACCCGGCAAATCCCAATTTTCTTCAACGACACGCTTGTGCATCGTGACCGTGTATAAATATGCTGGTGTTCAGAATTCCGTGAATAATTTCCAAGCATGATGTACCGGTCTTGATTACCTAATAGCCGTCTGTGTGATCAATATATTATTCACCAAGGTTACATAAGATTCGTCGGGCGTCAGTCATTAATATCGTATTTTCCTGTGCACGTGAAAGTACGCACACACGACGAAAGTAGAAGGTATTAACAACCAACCGGCTGCAACGGTCGCGGTGGGAATTCCCGAAGGATGATGTAACGTGCGCGCAATCATCCCTTGCACATACAGCTGATTAGCGGCTTATTAAAATTGAAAAAGAAACCGCTAATTATTACTGTTACGACCGGCATCGATGGTCGAATCGGTTGGGCGTAAACTGGCCGTTGGCACGCAGCTCGCGATCATGTAATAAAGATGGCATACTTCAGATAGGAAACGTTGTAAACTAGGGAAGCACGCTCAATGGTGGACCGAAAATAACCTTGTTTCCCACCTAGTCACCTGCTGTAATATTACATATCGAACGATGCGGATAGTACCTTCAACATTTATTAGCCTGAAATTATGTGGCTAATGTAAACACCATAACTGTTATGCTCGAAATTAAAAAAATTGCAACGTAACAGTCAATATCTTGGACGAAATGATTTTGGTAACGAATAATCGTTATTGGCAGCTACGTTTTGGTCACCTCGGAACTAAAATACTCGCTTCGCGTATCAGTTATCAGTTTATGAGATTGACGAAAAGACTTTCGGTGCTACACATGCATTAAAAGCTGCGTCTACAGTCTCGCGACGATACTTCAGCTTCAGCCCACCCGCAATAATGATCGTTTTCGAACGAACCATGAGCGCATTATAACTAATTGTAAATTGCGTTCGCGAGGTAAGTAATAATTGCTAGATTGTAATACATATTGGACGCGGTTAAGGATTGATTAAGTCGCTTAATTGAAGCACCCATTATTCACTCGCGTGAAAAAACAATATAGTACCCGTTTGTCACCTAACTTTTCATACGGTCCGTATGATAATACGTATACATATAAAAAATATTACATGGAATATATATGTGATAAAAACAACCATGCATGCATGAAATATATACCTGATAGAAAACAATGTATGCATATAAAAGATCAAAATATCGCTAGAATGGTAGCGATATTTTAATGGTAGCGTACCGAGTCTGAGCATCATTTTTCAATACATTCGACGAGCATTCGAATATTTAACAGAGCCTCTCTCTGCTTCGGCAATTCCTTTTCCAGTGCGCTTCATTTAGTAAGGCGTTACGCGCCACTCTAGACATAGCAATTTTTGGTGTCTTAACTTTTTTTTATTTTTCAAACGAGGAACTTGACACCGTGCGTATATACGCTCTATAAGATACTTTGGCTTTCTGAATGAAAAACAGATGACAGCTGTGAAACAGCATTCGACCGTTGTACATGCAATTTCAATAGTAAACGCGATCAGCTGTACGATGGCTGCGTGCATCAATACGACTCACCAATACGATGGAAAATATACGTACCCACCGTGGCAGCTAATGGAATATGTAACGTATAATAAGAAACATTAGTAACGAAGCGAGCTGATTACTGCGAATTACGAGATTTTCTTTGAAAGCGACAACATTTCAAACAGTGAAGCGATTGGTTCTATTACGAAGAAAAGAAATTCGAGAGGTCGTGGTCACGCAGATTTGTATTAATTAAAAATGGAGTATAACTCTATCGCATGAGCAAGTACAAGCATTAGGAGGAAAGGGTCCCTGCTTATTTCGTTTTATTCTTAATCGAAAGATCTGATGAGCTCTCGCCGAGAGCTGCACTAAATTTAGGGATACAGATATTGGTTATCTATGATTGTCACTAATTTACATATGTTGTAATAAAATAATCTGCAGTTCTAAATTTTTGTCGTTCCAATGAACAGTACATACATTTCCATACTATAAAGTAGTTGCCAATAGGGGAAGCAAACAAAGATTATCATGAGCGGAGTGCTTGTTTGCAAGCGGACTGTACATATGTATTGTGGTCAAGTATGCTTTATAACGTGCCAATTTTTTTTCATTCACACCAAAATACAAGAACTTGCAATTATTATTATAACCGCCTTCAATCGTCAATTTTCCTTGCACAAACCTTTCTTCGCGGGCGAGCGTAATTTATCGAAAAAAACTCTGCGCAATTACAATAGGGTTGACAATAGCATGAGGTATTTATTAATTGGAAGTCCTCGTATAAATAACAAAATTGGCACGCTATGGTTGGTATGAAGCGAACCTGGGCACAAAATGTATAGCTCGCTTTGAGAAGCAACAACTTTACTCGTTAAACAACAGTTCCTATTCGCAAACTTTTTCCTCGTACAAGAATTCATACTATCTCTAATTTTTAATGCAAACTAATTTAATGTAAAAGTTCTATTATCTAAATAATTTAATTCAAATTTATAGTCATAGGCAACCAATATAAATATGTTTCCCTTGTACCGATAGCCGGTACTGTCTAACGAACTAACAACAAGTGACGTACAATAAGAAGCAGTAGTAACAACATTTGCTGGTAACTGGAAATATCGAGATTTTCTTTTAAAGGGACAACATTTCAAACACTAGAGCAACCGGTTCTATCACAAAATAATAATAAAACGTCGTAAGAATATAAAAATATGAATGAAGAAATGAAATCACTAGGAAGAAGAGATTCCTACTAATTTCTCCCTCCGTGTAATGAGTTTTTGCGGAGTGGCAAATACTGTCGTACTGAATTTACTGACATACGTTTTAGGTGTCTGTGATTATTCGTAATTTCTATAATATTTTTTAATAAAATACGTTCTAAACTTCCGTGGTACTAATGAACGGTTCATTAATTTCCATATTATAAAATAGCTGCTAATAGGGGACTGCAGGCAAAGATTGAAGCGTGCAGAAAAAGAAGAAAACATACAGAAAGAGATTGAAACATGCAGAGACACGAGCATAGTGCTTGTTTTCCAGCGCGCTTAGCATATCAATTTCTCTTTAATTCGCAGGCAAATATCCGAACTTGCCATTATTATCATTACCATGTACAATCGTCAGTTTCCTTTGCGCAAACCTTTATTCACATGTGTGCGTAATGTATCAAAAGCCTTGCACAATTACAATAGGATTGACTGTTGCAAATCGTATATAATAATTAGCAGTCCATGTATAAATAGAAAAATTGTCACGGTAGCACGAAGCGAACCTGGGCACTAAATATATATCTCGTTTTAAGAAGCAAGCACTATACTCGTTAAGCAGCAGATCCTGTTCGCAAATTTTTTCATCGTATAGAAATTAATGCATGGCTCTAATTTTTAGTGCAAACTAATTTTATTAAACTTTTTATTAAATTTTATTAAACAAATAATTATGGGCACCCAATATAATGAACTTTAGTAGGGTAGTATTTGCCAACCAACGAAAACTCATTACCCAGAAGGAGTAAAATAGTAGGAATGTTTCCGTGTAAATTCAGTACATAAGTTACGAACCGATCTCCACGGTTCAAATTCTCAAATTAATATTAAGCCTCGCGAAGTTCAAATCGAAATTTACTAATTTTTTAGCTATATTTTTTGTATGCTACTAATATTTCTTGCGCCATTGTTAAACAATGCTATTGAAACTGAGGACCTAAATTTTTCGAAAAGTTTGCCTATCGTTTGCAAAGCTTTGCAACCATTGCAGACCATCCTGTCTATTCGAAATGACGAATAAGTGATTTTCTACAAAAGAAACTCGTCTGCAAGATATGAAAATAATCTGACTGTCGTAAATTGAAATCACGCTTAGCGTTAGAGGAATGTCAGAAAATATAAATCACGTATTATTCATTTTTTCCGAAAATCTGCATAAATACTCGACAAGACGCGACGTAGGAAATCAATTATCGGTTGAGCAATATACAGGGTGACAAAAAACTCAGGGAACATCGATAAATGAGATATAGCTGAGGGGTAGAAAAACAATATTTTCCTTGGCAAAAATGTCCTACATAGTTTCGTTTTTGAGTTATTAACGAAAAACACTGGCCAATGAGAGCGCCCGGCGGGCATCGGCCGACGCGCGCTCAGGTGCGAACCGATCACTTGCGGTAGGTCGTGATGGGGGCATCGAGGGTACCGAGGAAAGCATGTGGCAAATGTTACATCGTCTTAATTAAGAATCACGTGGAATTATTCATTATTCGTGAATAAGAAATACACTAATAAATCGTGTAATAACTGTGCTCGATACGTTTATTCATTATCCGAAAGGAATGAAGTGTTTTATTAATTATGAAAAAAATACTTTTTTTTATCAGTACGTTTTCAGGTGGATAAATTATGTATTAAGAAAAACGATTCGCATAACTAATGTTAGGAAAAGCTAGTTAAACTTACCCATTCGTTCACGAATTAACCTGGCTAACATTGTGTGAATCCTGACCTAGGCCACAGTTATTACACGATTTATTAGTGTATTTCTTATTCACGAATAATGAATAATTCCACGTGATTCTTAATTAAGACGATGTAACATTTGCCGCACGACCTACCGCAAGCGATGGGTTCGCACCTGAGCGCGCGTCGGCCGATACCTGCCGGGCCCTCTCATTGGCCAGTATTTTTCGTTAATAACTCAAAAACGAAACTATGTAGGACATTTTTGCCAAGGAAAATATTGTTTTTCTACCCCTCAGCTACATCTCAATTATCGATGTTCCCTGAGTTTTTTGTCACCCTGTATAGCATATCTACCATTACTGACAATGGCACACGAAGAGAAAGGCTCTTTACGCGGTTAATTTGAGCGTAGGAAGAGATCAACCCAGCCATAAATATCTTTTAGAGTGATTAACCCTTTGAGGACTTTGAAACTTTGACAATTTTAATAATCTTAAAAGACAGCGGACTCCGTGATTAGGGTACCTGTTGGCAGGTGCAATCGTCAATGCGCGTATATTCCGTTGATGCTCAGTTCGGTACGCGTGCACATCACAGGGTTCCCGGCAATGATTGTACATTGTAATGAATAAAAAATTAAATGAGAACGCGAAGAATGTAATTTTTAACGGCAGCCTGCGTTTTTTAATCTAACGATCCCTGCTGCGAAAAATAAATTGCGAAATATATAAATCGTTCGAAAATTTCACTAACTAAATATTCGTATCAATCATATTACGAAAATCGCGATTAAGCACGTTATAAAAAACGCGCTTGCAAATTACTTCGAACGTTGATAGCCAATATTACTGATTTCGCGTATCGAACGTGTACTTTCAGACGACATTCCCTTGTGTGTGCGATAATATTCTAAAAACAGCTTGTTCATACATAATATATTAGGACTCACCGTTCGCCGACGTTGAACACAAAGAAAGCGCCTCATCAATACGGAGGTCCGATAGTAATCCATTATTATTAATCCATTATTACGTATCCAATGCTAGGTATCCAATGCACTTTGCACAATTAACACAAACAGTCACTCGCGATACGACTGAAAAAATTCAGCGGCGAATATGAAACGACACTCGCGCACAGAAAGACAAAGGGCCTACTACGTACATCATGGCGTCCGGTCTGTTCTTTCTAGAAAACGGAAAGCCCGTTCCACTTTCGGTCGTTTACTGTTTCGCGTGTACCGTTCAAGCTTCCGAACACAAGAAAACCGTCGCGACGATATTAACTTACAATCCGACGTATTTAAGAATCACCAGATTGCGATACATAACCATCAAACTCAATATCTTCGTTTCCTCGTTAAAAAGAACTTCGATCAACGACACACGTAACACTCTACTACTTCTTCAACGAGGTCCTTCTTCCTCAATTTTAAAAAGTACGTTCTAAATCGGATTCGCTCATTGGTTCACCTAACAACAATGTCACCAATCAAACATTTCCTTCTATTAAAATTACCAATCAGGGCAGAGCGATCGATCGTGTCTAGTCGGTGCATGCTAATGACGCGTTCCTATGCGTTCCTATATCCTGATTTTTGGTACATTGTTGCGTTGGCTACCGTGCTCTCCAACTCTTTACAAACATTTCTCTCGACTCGCGACGCTAGCGCCTATCGCAGCGAAGACAGCTGTGTTAGTAAATATCTGGCTACACGGCTTTCGATGTATAGCAATGTATAGTCTTTCTATTAATATCTCAGAAACTAATAAATACGCAAAGGTAAAATTTTAGATCTGGTGAAAGCAAAACAAAAGCCGGGCATCGATATTGGTTATTCGTAACCCAAAAAATTTCCGTCAACTGTAACGATAATTCGCAACCCCAAAAAAATGTTCCCTTCAATAATAATCGAACACAATTGTGGTCATTAATAATCGTTATTGATAACCAGAAAAGTCAAAAATGAAAATTTTTTAGCCAATCATTATTTCAAAAATTTCTTGAAGATTGAATGATAAGTCCCTTCCATTAGAATAAAAATCAGCTTTTTATCAATTACGTTTATCTAAAAAAAAATCCTACGTTCCTGATATTACGCGAAGACAATTTTCAAGAAATGAAGTGAAATAACTCGTTAATTATTAGGTTTGGGACTAATGAAGGTCAATATCTTTTTACTCAGAATTCGACACTCTTCCATATTTTGGTGCAAAAATATATAGCACTCGATTTAAAAAAACAAAGTTGACCTTTATATCGCCGAAACGCTTCTAACTATATACAAAATGAATAGTTATCGAGGTGTGCAAGTTGCGTGGACCACGCCGTATAAATCTTAAGAACTGCAAGGATTTATACCTTGTTGTAATTAGTCATTATAATTTTCCATAGAGAAATTTCTCGTCTTGGAAGAGCAGGCTGATGAATCGGAATAAAATGGAAGTTGGATGTGAATCCTATAGTATTAGAAAACCATGGCTTATCAAAATGATTTAACACTGATAGATTTCTTCTCTGTTTGAAGCCCCCCGCACTCGCTCATTCTCCATTATTTTGCAATTTCTGAATATTCATACGAGAGAGGTGTCTCAGTGCTTTCTCATTCCATGATGGATGAGATTGAGAAAGCAGAACGAAGTCGAAGGGACCTAGTTTCTGGACGGAGTAGAGCTCCATTCATCATACTTCCTGGTCGGCAGAACATTATCTTTTTCACCGTGATTTTCATTCACTCTGAGGGTTGTTTCACGATATGTTTGCCTGCAAACTCGTCCAAATTGGTGATAGAAAGTGATTTGTGTTCACTTCAACGAATGATAGAATATTCAACGAGATTTACGAATCAACCGACTTTAGCTTTTTTCAAAACAGGATTAACAACGAGCTACCCAGGCTTGTTATTTTTAGGGAACAGAACGAGAATAGCCGGATCAATTTTTTTTCCAATACGTATGCCATTCATATTTTTTGTATTGAATTACGTTTGCACGTAGAATAAAGTATCTAGTTTTCGGTAATGATCATCCTTGTTATATGACATTAGATGATACTATTGAATGATACTAATGAACCGACACTATATTTTGCAGTATTTAGTTTCATCGACATTCATTACCACGATTTCATAATAATACGAATAAAGTGCCGAGAAGCCTTAATTTTTAGAGATATCAATGCGTAGGGCTGGCAAAGGTATCATTAGCACACACATTGCATTCTAATAGTATGTTTACGGAATCTTTCTGCGGCAAGAATTTGCCTTTTGACGATTCAGCACGTTAAATGGATTTTAGACGGCGACGAATCCCAGAGATACATACGTCCCAGTGCGGGTTCCGCAGGCCGTGGATCATTCAATTTGTACCTTGTCGCGGCGCAGAGTTTGATAATATGTAGATTAGTTCGGATATTTCGGAGAACCTCGGTCTACGTCACTCGTGAAACGTATCGAGACCGAAACGTTTAATTTCCCATTGTACTGCGATTCAGCTGAATCGTCAGAGAATTTATATTTAAATTCGTTTACTGCTCAATACCTTCACGGTTTTTTCTTTATTTCAATTTCAACTGCAAGGTCATAATATTTTTATGAATTTGTTAGTCAACGACTCACCGTTTTATCAATATTAAAATTTTATATAACAATATAATATAATAATGTGGGTATAGTTTAGTATGCGATCGATATTTCAATGTGATAAATAATTATTCCACTTTAAATCTTTGCGACAGATGAGCGGGCGAGTTGACAATTTCAATACATATATCGGTACGCCGGTGCCGAAAATTTCTTATCGGTGTCTATGTAACCGAATAGCGCGACGCTTCACTCGGCAAACTATCTCTAATAGAAAGGAATAATCTCTATCCCGCCCGACAACACAATATTTCAAAGCGAAATCCCGAAACTGAGCGTACAAATCGGGCTCACCAAACATTTCAAATGCATTGCGATAAACCGATTTCTCAACACTTCGAATTGCCGCATCAGGCCGGGCGAAAACAAACAAGAAGTGGAGCAGAAAATCGAGCGAACCTCAAGGAGCAAGCCCGGGCCGGTGTTCACAGGATCACGCACGCGGTTACTCGCAACAACGACGGCGTCGCCGACCGATCGGGACCTAGGGTGTTCGTAAGTACCGCAATCTTGGCCTGTAATTTTGTGCAAATAGTAATATCGTGCAGGCCAACTGGCTGCGAAAAGTTGCCGCTGCTACTGCTGCTGCCTGCTACTGCCACTTGAAGTTCGCCGCGTTTCCTTTACCCAGAAGTGGTACGTGGATTCGCGTGTTACCCTATCGTTTCCATTACGGCCACCTTCGCCGCTATTGTCAGATAAAACCAATTATAACCTATCCACCCCCTCGCCAATATCATGGCAAACGTTGTCAGCGGCCCCGGGCCGTGGCTGCCTGCGGGGATGATTTTACTTGCAAACCAGCTATTTCGCCCTCGTAAATATCTGGCCACCCGCGGTCGTTGGCGTGGTGCTCGCTTACGTGGCGCGACCGATCATCCTCCTTTCGGGAATTTGAGAAATCACTTTGGCCCTGGATGGAAAACTACCACGCGAAGTTATTCGAGCCAGCGTATCCGAAAACAGAAGTGAAACGCAATTTAAATGTTTCGCCGGGCCGGGGTTCGACGTAACGCGGGGAAACGTAGTACGGGAAATTGAACGGCTCCATTTTTATATACCCGAATTGTCTCGGCAAAATGAAAACGGCGCAGGTATACCTGGCGGCGGCGGCGGCGGCGGGGGAGGGGAAAGGAAATCAGTCGGTGCACTTGATACAAATAACTAGAAACGTGCAGGCTGCCGTACGAAGAAATACGACTTTCGAACACGGAATTCCTGGTCACGCTGCATTGATCGCGACGTTTAAGCGTTTCTGAGAAAAGCGACGTGCCGTGCCTGATAAAATTAAATAACTGCGTGTCGAGAGTTCGTATCGCGGGCCTATGGGACTACGCATGCCGCGCGTCGTCACGAGAGAAGGCAGTATCAGCGGCCGCAGAAATTATAATGCGTGTTCAGACGACGAAAAACATGTTGGCGTCGTTCGCGACAGCGATGCGAACGTTCCGAGCATTCTCTCACGGAAACGTCGATTTTCGTTTCAGTTGCTATATCGATTCAACTTCTGAAACGCTTCGTGACAACAGCATTGTGTAATGGCCGCTATCACTTCGTTAATAATTCTTGTTCCATAGAAACGTTCTATTTGCAGTTAAACATCGATTGTAATCAAGTATTTTGGAATTCTTACGATCATTCATATTTGACAATTTGGGTGGTGATTTATTTCAACGTGAAAATTGTGCGGCATCATTCAGTTGATTTCCTATGAATTTGAAATTAAAATATAAAAGTAGGTTAGTAAAGATGAAATAAAAGTACAGTAGTTTTATGTTGGTTCAACCGAGGTTCAATGGTTAAATATTTGGTTTTATGTCAAATAAAAGTTTCCATTATATCGCTAATTGATTACATGCATGCATACATATACGGATTTAACGGCTGTTCTAAAGATTAAACATTCAATACCGCGATATTGAAATTTACAAAAATCAACAATAATTAATTGTAAGCAGTCTTAGAAACATTTTATAAAACGGACAATAACAGTAGTATTAGAAAGTCTCAGGGCAGCCATTTAAGAACAGATGGCAAAAGCGGCAGACATTGAAAACGAACGAATATACTGTACAGATAGGTCTACAGGCAACGACATAGATGGACAGCAAGAGGAAAAAAGTAGTCGAAGATCGTCCGTTATATGGCTGCCATTGTAGGAGCCTGGACTAATCCACTTGTCTACCCGGTGAACTCAGGCTAGCTTGAACTGACCTATCACGTCAGACGGCAAGCTTGCTTTCCGTCAGATTGCATTGCAGGTCTAAGCTTTCATTAGCCTCGCCTGCCAAGCGACAGCTTAACCTTTCCTTGCCACTTCTGCCCTCCGTCTAGCCGTAACTGATAATTCACTCAACATCGTGACACCCGCGACTCATACTTCGGGGGTGTGTCTGCGCTCCTTTACATCCGCGTTTTCTTTCTGGGGAGGAACCTTGAAAAGTGGCAAGGAAACAGTGACGGGAAGCTGAGCCAAAGTTAGGTTGAAGTTGTAGTTCGAAACATTGCATTCAGCGCCTTTGTTCGTTGGGAGAGTGCGTTGGAAACGGTAGGAAGTAGGCGGTAAATGTTAGTGATAAATTGGAGAACTTATTGCATGGACGCCTCTCTCTTCTTTCTAGAAACGGTGCTTGGGTGAAAAGGGTTATCTGTTTATGTCGGGCGTGGTAGAAAATTTTTGGCTTTTCTGTAGGAAGCGTGAAATCTGAGTTGGACATTATGTTTAATAATTAATAGTAATCTAGACCTGCGCGACAGCTTAGCTTTGTTAATAGTAAGTAAGAATTGGACAACGTTGATAGGAAATTTCTGCGTCCCTTAACGAATTCAACTAATTTAGTGGAGACTTCTTTTCACAGGTGTCTGTGCACTTTTAAAATAGAATTAGGCGAATTTTTCGAGTAACTTTATTTCTCAAGCTGCCCTGTGCCTAACACGTACCAGGTACTAGCGTAAGAATTTCAACACCTTGTAGCTACGCTTTTGGAGTACATCTGTGATAAAATTATCCAACAGAATATTAGCATATTTGGAACACATATCGTCAGACTGTGAAAAATTCTTGATTAAAATCCCCCCCCCCTGCTTGTACCGTGTGCATTTTGCTTTTGTTTTTTCATCCGTCGTGTTCTAAATAAAAGTCTTTATAATCGGCACGTCGATATTTCCGCTGCAGCAAAGAACTCGTCAATTCAATTTTTGGCTAACGACTATTCAATTTAACGTTACATACCCTCTATCAGGCGCCGGCACGCGTTGTATCACTGAATGAACAAATGTTTGCTGTACGCGAGACTGCAACAACTACATATGAAAATATACGATTGATTGAAGTGACTTAATCAACAATCGAGTCAATATTTGTATTCCCGTTTAATTCGGCTGACTGTGCGTGACATTTTTCACGTGCGTTACAGCTGTAATACGCCGACTTTCGATGTACAATTAATAACAAAGTTGCAGTTGAATTATGTCAGTAACAGTGTTTACCATTGATTAGTATACGTGTTACAAGACAGTCAGATTTTTGCGAAAATTAATTATTTGATACGTTACTTCGCATGCAGCAAAATTGTCAGGTGAACTAGACGTGTGCGACATCGCTTTGAAATATGCTGCCCCAGAGAGATTAAAGCGCGCTTGTCCCTAGCGAGACCGTCTTAAATTAATTTCCAAATTAAATTTTTTACAGCTTTTGTGCAATTCCAAGTAAATATGTATTTACGTTTATGTCCGTGGTTTCATTATCCACAGTAGAAAAGGTCTGGGTATCTAGCACGTGACTTTACAAAATTAAACGACAAATGGTTTCTCAAAATTGTACAGTGTAGATGTTTCATTTTCCTCGTTTTATACTTAAACACCAACATCCTAATTAATAGCAACCTTTTATGCAAAAATATGCAAAAGCGTTGAAAATAGTTACGACGTTTATCTTACAAATAACAGGTTTAATTTGTTTTAATTCAGACTTCCTCTCTGCTACATTCCTTCTTTATATTCGCCATGTTTTAACACGAACAAGCACAAATAAAACTTCTTAAAATTTTTTACAATTTCTTCATAGTGAATGCAGCATTTAAAATTGTGACAATCTAAGTCTGACTGTGAAAGATACGAGAACGAATTCGGCACAGCTAATAACGATGTAAAGAAAATGTACACTTTAAGGCAGTGCCAAAAGCATCGCGTGCAATGCGTACAATTTTTCAGGGGACCATTTGATAAAACTAATTTCTTAAATAATTGTGCTTCGCACAGATGACGTATAATTGCGTCACAAAATTGCAATTCTTTAATCTGCCGTAGATAAATTCGATACGAACAAAAACGAAAATACAGTTTAATTCGTTTAAAACTGCTTCCTAGTAACCTTCCATTACTCTCGCTTTCCTACAAGCGACCCAGTTTCATAAAATCCAAACGAACAGCTGGCTTTCACGTTTATATCGTCAAACTTCCATTTTAGCTGGAAAAACTGCATAAAATTGACCACTTTTCCAATTGCGAATTCAAAGTTTATTTTACATAAAGCTTTCTTACACTTGCGTTTAACGAGTCACAGTGTGAATTATATTTTTATCCGGCGTTTCAATTGCACCGCACCTTGAAATTTTAGTTTCAACATGACGCTGTAACGGACACCGCTTGCTAATTATGCCGAGAAATATAAACGTTCAACTAGAATTATTATTCATCGTAGGAAATTTCTAAAACCTCATTCGTTAATTAATGGCAACCGATAAATAGGTCCATACAACCGTAAGCACGTTTCCATTATTTAAAAAAAACAGAATAACAAAAAAGTCCCGATCGCCCACTAATAACCAAGACGATACAGGTGATCACGTTATACAATTATCTGCGCATATCGAACGCCTTTATCTCGTCGTAACCTATACTGCTGATGTTTCCAGCGGGTCGTGTACTTCTTGGACAGCTGTCATTCAACCGTCCCAGACAAAAGAAGCATTCCACAGTCGCGTAACATTTACGGTCCCTCGTGGGAAATGCATCTGAATATCCAGCGCCTATTCAGACGGCTGATTTGTTCTGCAACCCTCAGGGTAATCGAATCAGGCGTCGACCAATCTTCGATAGTAGCGTGTGCATATGGGAGTGCGTGCTCCGATCCCGTTTCGATGGTGAACGTAGCTTGAAGGATGTTTAAATCGCCGCGGCCGAGTGGCCATTTCGCGAGGGTTCGCGAATTTACGCGCTCGTCGATGGACGTGGTGAGCGCGTGTGCGTTCGTGCAATGCGTGCTGGAGGATCCCTAACGAATTCCTCGAGCAGGGGTTCCATGATATCACCCCTACCCCCATGAAATTCTCGTCTCATTCTCTGCTATTGATTTTCCCCGTCGACGATTTAATTCAACGCCCTTCACCCTTCTAATTAGGAGATTAAATCTCGAAAGGACGTGACTGCTACGAAAACACTTGTCCCAGTGTTGCTCCGTGAAATTTTTCTAGCAATTGGAATAGGATAGAGTTGATTGGGACACGGTGGGGTTCGCGATACCCGCGTTGGGAGATGCTTTATATTAGCAATAAGCGTTCGTTCCTGTGGTCAGAAGGGTGTGGCGGAGACAATAGGTTGCCGCGTTGTTGTGAAGATATTTGTACTCTGTTTTCGTGCAAACACTTGTTATTGATGATGCAACGAATGCATATTGATTTAGCCGTGAGATAGTTGGAATACATAGGAGGCAAATCAATGAATTATTCGGTGAGTTAATGAATTATTTAGCAGACTACTTTCAATAAACCGTGTGCTGCTTTTAGGATTATATAATATTATAAGTTACGGATTAAAAAGCTGTACAACGGACCGCCCGGAGAGAATTTCAGGCGTACAGGCGAGGGACAAAGGAAAGCTGGAACGAAAAAGTGTATGTATATTACACTCGTGCTGGGCTTATAAAGACGATCAGTTTCCATTTTCATAAATACCTACCAATTTTACCCAATACACATGTTATTAAATATATTTCCTAATTAAGGTTTAATTTCATTCATATAGAGACTTGGGCGAAGCGACAAACTAGTTTACAAAATGAAAAATACCGTGTTATCATATGTTATCTATATTTCTAAAGAGGTGTTCTGTTTCTTCTTAAATAATTCTATCAAAACTGGAATTATAGAAACTCGCCTTCCGTCGAACGGGAGGGAATATTAGACGTGGAACGTAAAGGAAATACACGAAGTAAAAGCGAACGACCTCTTTCGTAGTAAATCGAGATGAAACCTCGGGGGTTGAGGTATCGCTCCAAGTCGAAACGCTTCGAGACGCCTTTTCCCTTTTTCAGGCAGTTTCCCCCGTTTTTTTTTCTTCTCATCTTTTTATCGACGATCCTGGCGTTCCAAGGAGCAGAATATCTTCGATGATCGACACAAAGCGAACCTATCAGCTTTTGGTACGATTCGCCGACGTCACGTCCAGAAGACAGAACTGGGACAACGATTAAAAGCTTGCTGGACATTTCTCACCTCATTTTATTCGAAGCAATTGCAACATGTAATTACGTCCGAAAATTCACGAGGAATATGCGAAGCAGATTGATGCGCACTTTAGTAAGAACGTGAAACAGGCTTAACAGCTAGAGCTGAATAATTCGTCTGCACATTATATTTCAATAAAGTTACTTGAACACGATATACACACATGTATATAAGCTAATGAGAAATGGCTTCCGTATCTGCAGTGGAGCTTTGCATTCGTTCGTTGATATACAGCGAATAAAAATGATGAATTGGTGAAATATATGATGCATCGGTGAGGATTAAATTTATTTGAAAGTATTTTAGCCGTGGCTGTTATTTAAAAAAAAAAGGTTGCTTACGGTAATAACAATAAATTTCAATTGAAACTGACATTAATTTACATTTA
The DNA here is from genome assembly GCA_948146005.1 of Nomada fucata. Taxonomy (NCBI): domain Eukaryota; kingdom Metazoa; phylum Arthropoda; class Insecta; order Hymenoptera; family Apidae; genus Nomada; species Nomada fucata. The sequence continues at coordinate 17,475,465 of OX411275.1, forward strand.
TACTTCATTGTATGCATAAAATATGCGGTGCAGAGGATGATAATATATTTTTACTATCGCAAATATACCTATATCGCTTCTGTTGCTATTTTTTGCAAGTTTGTAGATAAAATATTGAATACTTAACATTTTAATGCATTAATTTCATTCATTTATTCTTTTTTTTGTTTTTGTAAACATTCTAACAATGGACGGTGATTAACTGTTTCTTTCGCGTAAGATAATCGATGTTTTCCTTCCGAAACCCTCTCTGGTAACCATCCTTGAGACGCACAATGCTTTCTGCCAATATTGCCAAGCATGTCTCTACACTGTGCTCTTTCTACGGGAAAATATCGACACATCTGTCGAATAAGTATCCGGCACATCTGTTCTAACGTCTCTATTTATTGAACGTATTATCTGATGGATCGGCTTACAATTTTAGTCGAACCTTATTACCCAATCGCATAATTCCACGCTTATGAATTATATCTAGCGCGCTAAATACGAACACGACTGATTTAGTTTCTGCCCGACATTGTGTAAAGCGAAGAAGATTTTAAACGAATTAAGGGAACAATTTCCATAAATTACATACAAAGCAAATTATCAGTTCTTCGTGTTTAAAAAAGGCAGACTTCGCTCAATAAGGCTACCTCTGACGCTGCTGCTCCCAAAAATACAGGAAGTAATCTTGGACGGACATTAAGAATTCTTGCTTTGTCATCCGAGATTATCCGCGTTCTATCCAAACTGCAATTGTCAATTAAAATTATTGAATTTCTCCGCCGAAACTTCAAACACAAACTTCAAGTATACATGCATATGCATGTGTACAGTATTGAACAGAATCTCCTTGAAATGTTTACCATTGCAGCTACTTAATATTCCTACGAGATATCTAACACGAGATACGCTTGCTCCCCTATTTCGACATTACGAATTCCATTGTACCAAAATTTCAGAATTTCCCCGTACAAATCTTCCACTAAACGCCCGTGTCACTTCGCTGCGCAACCAACAGGCTCCATCAAAGTTAACATTTCCGATTTAACGCGATCCTTCGCGTTTGCTATACGAGTTTATGATACCCGACGAAACCCGTCAGCAAATGTCGGGGTACTTAACCGAAGGAAGCACGCACAAGTACTGTTGTGCCGCCGCCCTTGCAGTAACTCCGCTTTTCAGGGGGGAAGGGGGGCAGCAAATGACTTTAATTTTAGTTGTATTTCAATGAAAAGGGCAATTCTCCGGTGGCTGTGCATCCATCATGGAGAATAACGTGAACCGGCCGGTGGGATTAGCATGGATATGACTGAATTATACAGAGACTATGCGCCAGACTGCGTGTACCATACGCCACTCTCTCATTCGTCCTCGACCCCTCTCGCGCTGTCTTTCTGACTCTCGCGCTTGCGACTCTCCGGAGAGCTGTCATTCCAAACTGGCTGTACGCTGTTTAATATAGCGGTAATGCGGCAAGCTTTTCGAGGCACGCGAGAAAGCGCACCGTCTACTCGGACTCCTCGTGATTGAATTTATTTAACCAAGCAAAGCTTCCGCGTCGCGGGTGTAATTACTGAACAGCGCTGAACAATTTCCCCGAATCCGGTTCCGTGTACATCCGTCCATGGAATCGGCCTAACCTATTCTACTGAACAAAGAAACCGTGCGCCCCCGACGCGGATCGAAAACTCCGCAACACTTGCCCGTGATCGGAGCCGCTCGTTAACCTAACAAACGAAGGTACACCAGTCGACGGCACGTTTCTCTCGTTCACGAGAAATCTCATTGGCCCCGTAGATCTATTTCGGCGCGAAGGAAACCGTGCTACTTCGAGAACTTCGCGTCGGCCTTTCTCACCCTCCGCGGGCGAAAAGTTGGCCGGCCGGGTCAAGAGGATTCGACATCGGTGAATGGAAAGTCTAGGGTGGACGCTGCTCGTGGTAGTGCTTGCGTCGAAACTACTACAGAGACCTAGGGGGACAAGGAAAGAGAAGAAATTGCGACGAGCGAAAGGGAAGAAGAAGGAGGACGACGGTGGTGGTAACAGGAAAGGTGGCCGTTGGATATGGGGTGAGGCTTATCCCTTATCGTAAAGCGAGTTTAGACGTAGACGGGCCGAAGCCGGCTCTGTATTTCCCCGGAGCTCCGCAAAGTCCGTATAGGAAATCAAGTTAAATTTGTTGAGCCGATAAGGGCAGTAGGTAGAGGTTGCTGAGGCATAGGTGGTGGGGACGGAGGTTTTAGGTAATGGAGGGGGTCAACGACGGGGTTGGAACCAGGCTCGATAACGGGCGAAAGCTGTCTTTATGTACCACTACCCTCTCGCGTAGCTGCAAGCTACCGGTTTGTCCCACCTCTCTCTCTCTCTCTCTCCCTCTCCCTCTCCCTCTTTCTCTGTGCGTTAACATTTCAGCCCTCGGCTCGTGTTCGTGGGATGGCGAGTATGTGTGAACCGCCACAGGAAATCCCGATCGGGAGTGGAAAGCTCGATCTGGAAACATCGATTGATTCCTCGTGAATTCTATCCCCAGGACTGTTGGCTGGCGGCTGGAAAGCGATCGGGTGCCGTGAGACGGACGACTTTGCTCGTGGAAAGGTAGCACCGACCGAGAATTAGCTGCACTCCCGCTGACGTGCAAAGCTCGTTTCCGTTGTCGATTTCGACCGTAAAAGCCAGTCGGCGACGTGTGCCGTGTCACGATTATCGGCACGCTGCCCGCCGCTATCGTTACCTGGCGTGCTGATAATTCCGGTTGATCATCGCATTATTAATGAACCTCGATATCGTTCGTCGGCTGGATGATTCATCGGGTACGAGTTGTATGCAAAGGGCAGTGGCAGTGTTTTGGGGAATGAACGCGGATTATTCGGGCGAACTGGTTCTCTTTGAGCCGTTCTTTCGACACTTGTTGTTTGCAATGGAGAATTAGTAATTACAGTTTTGTTCGGTTTGTGAAGGTGTACGTTTCGTAAAAGTTCGGTGATTTTCTGTTTGTCGTGCGATCGCCTTTTCGTTCGAGTTTTAGTCATTTTGAACGGTTAATGAGTGTGGATCGTAAATCCTTTTACTTACTTTTTTTTGTTTCAATGATAAATACTGATTCAGATATTCGGTGGCTAGGTGGACGGTAGGATTGCTCGAGCTTTACGGTTTTATCGACAGGTTTGCATTCGCTACCATAGAATTCGATTGATTTACTCAACCCCACCTACACTAGTGTATCATCTGGCATTACTGTCGTCAATGACCGAGTTAATGGCTGGAGAATAAATTGATAATTAGACGGGTACGTTGTTCAGCGGTTGTCAATGTGTATAATTCATCGCAGAAAATTGGCCTGGAAATGAAACCGCTTAACGTTGCGTTCGGAACTATATATGTACTACGTAACTAGTTACTGTAGGGTATATTGCATAATAATTAGTAGCATCCAATTTTGCCGGTGTACTATAATTATACGCCTTTATATCCGCCACGTTTTGCTCGACTTTAATTATTTGTTTCCTCGTTCTTTCTGATACAAAATAATAAAATATTAGAATAGAATAGAATTATATAACTTTATGCAATGTGAGGTGAACTATCGCTCGGCAACGTTTGCTGCTGATACAGTATTGGTAAGACAACAGAAAAATCCAACGTTTGACAGCCTTTCTACGGGTAATCATCTTTAAAAGTAAACGAAGCTGTTACATAAGGAAAGTCGTAAACCAGTACATGGATGCAGAGTTGTTCGTCCATGGAGTGGTCCGCTTTCCGGGCTGCCGCTTCGAATTATCATCGTCCAGGAATACTTGTAGCCGGTTAATTAAAAAGCGTGGAACACAAATTGCCGTGGTCTGTTGTCATTGAAATGTTGCCAAAAATGTTATGCCCGCCGTGGCCGCCGGCCATACTTCCGCCGTGCAAACATTTCCTGGCCGGTGGCATGGCTTTCCTTGTTTTCCAATTTTGCATTGAAACACAATTACATCGCTGCGCAAAATGTCTCGTTGCATTCGCTACATTCGTCAACGGTTTTTCCTTGGAAAATTGTTCGCAGTTACGTTCCACGGACCTTTCGTCGCGAAACTTTTCCCAATCGCGCCGCAAGTACCTGGACAGCATTGTTGTACGTTCCGTTCGATTACTTAAATTGTTATTTGCGGCAGTGATTTATGACTGCAGTGTGACGAAAAACGAAGTTACCTGGATCACCTATTGAAGAAACAGAGCGCCCGTTGTTCGATACCTTTGGGATAGATGACATGTACGTAGAGTGATGTTTCAAGCCTCAATGCAATAAAAGCCGAAGGATTTCGCGAATTTTCAGAGCGTTGAGCTTCGAACGCGGAAACATTTTGACACCCTGGTCCTTTCTCTTATATATATGCATATATTACCTTTACAAGGAAAAAGAGGGGTTCAGAAATTAGGAACAAGTGAATTATTAATTAGCGATTCGTATTATATGTAAAATTCTAAACACTCAGAAACTCGATGCAGCATAACTTAAACAGCAATTAAACCCGAGTTATCGCGAATAGAACATCTTGCTAGCCATTAAATTTTCGCAATTAATATTAATAAACAGATTGTACCATCCGGCAACGGGTGAAGCACTTTCAAAAATGAAAGTAAAAGCTTTTCGCAGACATCAACACCCGCGCTCTTTCGGCGCAAGACATTAAGCTAATGGTTATCCCCGTCGAATTTTTACCACAGTCTCGGTAATGCGATCGAACGAGGGGCATCGAGGCTAAACATAAAACGTAACCCTCGACCGCAGCAGCCGACTGCATGGTCCGAAGAAAAATGTGCTGATGGACGTAACGGGAGCGACTAAGATTGGTGCCGTTGGATACGGCAAACGGCCAGGAAAAAAAGGGACCAAGAGGAGAGGCCGACTCAGTTATGGAGAAACAGGGGTAAGCTGAATATTTATCCAACTTTAATTATGATAATGAACCATCGTTCGAAGCGTGATTTCACTAATTTGGCTACTCTCGCTAAGGGCTGGGTTCGCGTATACTGCATGTGAAAAGTTTCGAACGGCTGCCATAGTTATAAAAATATTAAGCGATTTGTTAAACATTCGCTGATTCGAAATTAATATTACAGAGACCGTTATTAATAATCTCTCTCTCTGGATATGTTCTAGCTTGGAAATGTTTTTAAACTCTCGACTGAAAATTATTAATTACCCGTCGAATTTCTGTACAGCTTGAAACGTATGGTGGCCTAAAACGTTTTATGGAATTATACACCGTTACTGTTCAAGCCTACAATTAACACCAAGAGTAACAGGTGTTCGTTGAGATATAATGCTTGAAAAATTGTTATGCAAATTCGACGGGTCTGTCGAACTGTTTCGGCAACAATTTTATTCCTAATTTGATGATTAATCAAATACAATGCAATGCAATGACACGAATTCTTTTGTTCTTTGCCGTAATGAAAGGCAACAGAGGATATGAAACATTTAATGTTAATTATAAATCTTTTAATTAAGGAAACACATGATAACAAATTTTCTTATTTCAATTGTACTATCAATAAATGAAAAATTTTTAAAGTTATACTCTACATTATTTTCTGACAAATGATAAAAAAAAATTGGGCTAAAAAATGTATATTTTTTTAACACTCAAACAATAAAGTTGCCACAATGAAAAATGATAGTGACGATAATTGTATACTACAATTGTTAATTGTATAGTTACTAGACAAATTCTTTAATTATCTTTTTCCTTGGAGCAATTTTATCGTAAATGAAAGACGCAATTTCTTATTTATATTCAACTAATAACAATAACGAAGTGCTAATCACCCTGGTGTCGATGCCACGTTGAACTTTAATTAAAAAAAAAACGAAGTAACTCATTTACTAATATAAGGCAATTCCTGCGATAAACGTGTCTGCAAACGATTATTGTTTGCATTTGGTTCCGAGCGAAGTGCACTACTCGAGATTTTACTGTATCTTCATAAACATAAGAATGCATTCGACATCCATGATGTTCGAGGGTCTCCGCGATATTGACAACATTGTAGTCGTCGAGTTTAGTCGCGCATTGTCGGTTGGGTCGTTGAATTCGGTCGCTCAGTTTTTCATCGCTCGGTGAACTAGTGACAGAAAGTGTGTAGTTAATAATAATAATACAATATTATTATATTTATAATTTCGTTGCTTTTATGTTAATAATAATCATAGCTACTTATTCGAAGGTTTCGTGTTCACCTAGCTGGAAGTCAGCTATCGTGATTATTTGCAACTGAGAAAAAAAGGAAAATAAAAAACTGAAGAAAGACCCTCAAATTTTTATTTTGTGAGCAGTGTTACAAATTCACTTTTATAAAAAAATCCATTTAATTCTGTAAAAGTACATTGCATTGTATTAAAATATTACGATTTAGAATAAAAATAAAATACATTACAAAACATGTGCTACAATTAATTACATTTTTTCCAGAAAATTATTATTACTTTATTTTTCTTATATTAATAAATATTTTGCAGCAATTATAAGTAAAGGTGTGTTAATGTTAAGCGGGGTATCTGAAACACCTTATTTGAAATGTAGCATATTCAAGACCAATTTTTCTACCGAAACGTTGACCGAGAAATAGCTTTCCTAATTCCCCCTAAACATTTCACATATAGTCACACAGTCTCAAGAGTCCTGTCCCCCCTACTTCAGTAAAAAATAGTTCTTCAATTGAACACTGTTTATGAGCAGAGGACGCTGATATCAGTGTTGGATTTCTGTGCCGGTACGTCAGTTACGTTGGGCCACAAAAGTCCATAAGATGATTTGTCTATTCCTATATCTCGTCTGTGGCCTCGTCCGCCCCATCGCGCCGTCACCGTTTCACTTTCACAAAGGTAGGCTCTATTACACCGGCTGTCTCCGTGAAGTTACTGCCATGAGCTGTTGCTCCATGGGCCGTGAAGCCCTGCGAGCCCAGCAAAAAATGCAACCTTCTTACCAATCCCGGTATTGCTTTCCCATCGTGGCCCGTAGAGGAATCGCGCAGTTCGCCGAGGCGACGGCACGCTCGCGAATTCAGCAGCGATTTCGCCAACGCAACGGCCACGCGTCGGTGTTTATGGCGTCGCGACGCCGGTACGTAGCGGAAGGGACGAGCAACGGCGGTCACGGAGCCGGTCGCAACGATTACGCCGCCTGCCTGAGAAAGGGCCTCGTCTGGCTAGTTTTGGTTCTTCTCCTCGGGTAGTTTAATTGCTAAATTGGCGTCGGTAGACTCGGTGGACTCGGCTTCGTCCCGCCGCCGATTCGATTCCGACCCCTCTTCTACCTGGCCGGTGTACACGGTCGGAATGCCGACGATATCGCAGCCGGTGGGCGTCGATCAATGGCGAGTCAACTTTCCTCTGGGTTCTCGTGGACGCTTCGAGGGTGGCGAGATTTAACAAACGCGAGGGTACTTGTCGGTACGTTCGTCTTCGCGCGACGTCTCCACGGGAAATTAGCGTGAAATTGTGTCCTTGCCGATGCGAGTTTCATTCGGCAAGGGGATCGAATCGCGACACGACGCGGCGCGGCGTCCACGCGATTTTACGGCGCGCCCCCCGATGGGCTAAATGAAAATTCGTGAATTCGCGAATCGACGGCGGGGCACGTGCTCGATAATGCGATGCTGGCTCGAAGCTTGAATTTGCTACAAGTTGTTCGTCAGGAGAACCTTTCGTGGATACAGATTCCTGCCTGGAACGTTGCATACATTGTGGAACATTGTTTTATGCGCGTGATCGTATTCATGAATGAGAATAAAACACGCGAAACTAGTAGGGATCAATTCTAATTTAGTAAAGTTAAAAACGCGATCAGCATAGAGAGGCCTAGAAGACTCTGCACAGTGTGAAAGTAATTTAAAATTTATTAATCAATGATCAAGGAATCACAAATATTAAATTTATAAACGAGACAGTTATTGGCGGGGTACTGGCAAAGTGACCGACAAAACGTAGGTCGCTAAATATTGGCTGCATTCGAGGCACGAAATAATATCTTTCATATTGTTCGCCGATCGTAATTACCGATCGGACTGAAGTTTCTTGCGAATTAACGCAATCGGGCAGTAGCGCCGGCAATTAGTTTCACAGATCAGCTGATGTTATGAACGTACGAATCGGTAGAAAGTTTGCTTGGGTAAAAATGTTCGATCAGCTGTTCACTATAGGAAATACTCTAAGAGGTCCGCCGAGGAGACTGCATTGTGGCCGTAAGGAGAGATAAGGGTCTTCCTATTTTATTATCTCTGGCGTATTCGTTATGGGTAATACACGGAATCCTGGAATAATGGGAACGGGATCCAAGAGCTCACCACACACGAGATTTGTGTCTTTCTCGTTGGTCGAATAACGACGATTTTTGGTTCCCTCTTCGCCGTAGAATTCGCCCCTCTGCGTTTCGCCTTGCCAATAACGTCGGCTTTTTCGAACGGAACACGTACCGTCATTTGTCTCGCGATATTCTTGATATCTTTCGGTTTATCTGCGTTGCACATTTAAGCGGACCGCTTTGCTCGAAACTCCGGCGAATGTTAAAGATTCGCCCGTACGGTTTAGCGGTTTAGGTTAATGAGGTAAAGTCACGTAAATGCAGGATTTTCAGTTAAAGTATACCTTTTGAATGCTTCAGATCCATTAAAAAGTCTTCTTCCGGATAATCGGGGGCAACTAAATGTACTTTCGCCCATTACCGGGTAAAGAGCAACGTGTAGCAGCCACTTTTGCTAATTAAACGTTTCATTTTACCAAATCCCCCTTGTCGCGATTGCAATTTTCGCCGAGTGCCCGTGGTCGTTGCGCAAACTCGAGATTCGAGAACGACATTAATTCTCATATTTTCATCTTAGCTGCAATTTAATTCAAGCACCTCCGCCGCCACGTGTTGCTCGCGTCCGGCCTGCAACTACTGTATTGCCTCTATTAGAATCCCGCTGAGTTACCACTTCTAAATGTTTCTGCTGTTTCGTGATTACGCTGGCTTGATATTTATCAACTTGATAACGTTTCAAGAGACGGCTTCAACTGAAGGCCTTATTTTCAGGATTATTTGGTTAATTGTAGGAACGGTGAACTGTCCATTTTCTGGTGGATTATGTAGTCATGTCTCTCGAATAATTTAGGGTTGCTTTTCTATTATCTTTTGCATCGATTTGACAACATTCTCATATTGCAGTAATTAGCAATCTAAGAAATCAGTACTAAAGAATTGTACGCGGTGCTTTGAACTAAATTTAAGTTACTTTCGTGTAATTGCTTTTGTAGAAAACAGTTCTAAATTTGCAACCCGTATAATTAATTTGCTAATTCGTAAATTTTTTTATAGGGTCGAGTGCATTGACATAAAATTACTTGGTTTTATATTCTATGTATATATTCCAGATGGCCCCCGTGTATTTTAACATTCGTTTAATTATTATTTTCGACATCAAAATGACTGTCAGAAGTAATATGGAAGGGAAATCGGTTCCCTTTGTTCCAACGGAATTTTTCATCCCTTTCGCGAACAGAGCCGTTTCTGATAGGGGATACGGGTAGGCTTCACCGTAGGGTTCAGCCGTGCGTCATAATTTTCAATTACAGCAGATTATATCTCGTCGAATTTAAATCGAAATCAGAACGACAAAATCGTAGCCGTCTTCGCAACGGTGGTTATCAATGCGACGAAACTTTCAATTCTTGCCCGCACATGCTAAATCCAAACGATAAACAGCGTACCAATTTTCTGCCCGATATATCAAACAATTGTTTCCATACAATATGTTTCGTGGCAATAATACAACATCCATTATGACAGTTTCACAATATTGCTATCGCGTCCTGTCCATCACGATTTGTTCTTAAAAATATGATATTATACACGAGCATTACCGCACGGTTGGTTACATTAAACTTACACATGCCGATCATTTTTCAAAACGACTTCTCGAATATTATAATCGCCAACCTCCCCAACTATCTTTCCAACCAATCAGAAACCGTTCGAGCGAAAACGGTACGAATGAAAATTAACGACAGAAATCACGAACGAAATGCATCGATGCCACGCCAGGTATAGCAACGCTTCAGTCACTATTTTATCGCGATAACACTCGGTTTCTTATCAATCGCATTCGGTTTCATGGAACAGAGGGGCTGGTATTTTTATGGCGGTTGGCGTGCCCCGTCGGCTCCCAAGATCGTGACCAGGCTATAAACGGTCGGTTTGCGTGAACGCACAAAAATCGTTGAAACTGCATGCCGACCCGTTACACGCGGAATATTAATTAAACCCGGCGAGTAAAGGCCGCGTGTCGCAAAACGGCGACGCTCATAACGCCTGTTGTACGCGTTGAATCTCCATTACGTACGGCCGCACGTTTGCCGCGTCCGTTTTGAATTACGGGCGGAAAGTATGGAACGATCGTAAAGCTCGTCCCCGTGGCAGCTACGAGGAAACGCGTTTAAAAGGACTCGACCCGGCCCGACGACGCTGCCCTACGCACGCGAGGACAATGTTAATAAGTGGACAACGAATTATTAGAACGGGATTCGAGTAACGACTATCGTGTATCATTGGTTTCCTGGTGGCCGGAGTTTGGGGTGCGTGACGAAATCCCTTTACCCTGCCACTTGCTCAGACATCTTATAATATCAGCAGCGGCACCGTCAATCCCTTACTGTTAACCCTTTACGGATTGCGTGCATTTCCATCTTTGTTTATTCTAAAATCCAATGTGTTACCTTAAAGGTAAAACATTGCAAACGCTTCGAACGTACTATTTCCCTCTCCTTTCCGGATCAATAAATCGGGCGTTCGACTCTTAACGCAAACATTTCTGAATTCTGCCGAAAACATCGTACGGGCATGTCGCTCTCCCGCGATTGGTGTTCTCGCCGAGAAGCGATTTCTGTGAACCGAGGGTAAATTCTACGTAGTTCTGAACGTAATGCTCGCCGAGGCGACCATTGATAGTCTCGAGACGGTAACTTTCGTCGTTCAAGAACTTTTCAACATAAATCGACGCTTTTTCACCACGAATCCGCGTGTAATTCACTATTCGTCCCGCCGTGATGGGCACGCGCTCACGCAATATCAATGTCCCTCCGGCGGGCGGTCTTAATTTTGGATTCAACGGGGATGCACGAACGTCAGAAGCGGAATCTGGAGACGGTTAGACACACCACCCTGAGCGGATACCCCCGGCAGAAGCAGCGTGATAATATCATGCTAAGATCAATTTTGTATTCCGAGCGTCACTTCGCAGACTCAAGTTAAGTACGAGCTTTTCGAAATTCCGCCCATTAACGGCGAAGCTTCCTCCTATTGTCTGCATTTACGAGTGTTCTTGCGTCGCTTATTTGCCATTCCGAATGTCTTATTCCGCCTCGGCGGCTTTACCTGTGTCGCGATCGAATAGCTTTAACAGTGACACCATGTCGTTTCGAAAATTCTTCTATCAATAGTGAGTATCGTGTCAGTATCGAAATGCGTCAACAATGCGAATAATTATACCGAGCAGAATGCCGTGTTGTATGTTAAGAAGGCAGTGATAGTAACAGATGGCAGTAGCACGAAGAAAAGTGTAAATGATACATAATAGCACCGTGCTATTATACTTTACCCGGTGTAATTGTAAAGTACGCGTACCCTGTTCGATATATACTGTCAAAGTGAAGTGACTGTCCTTGCGGTGTAACTCGCTCGTCAATACGCCTCATTTCCAAATACCCAAAGGAATGTCCATCGGATAGGGTTGGGTACTGCGTCAGCTAAGAGTTACGACAGCAGCAACGCGTCTAAGTGCGCGTGATTCGTGGCTCGATAAGCAACATCTAACTTACCTGTAAATTAGATACGGGTCAGATCACTGGGTTAAACCCACGTCGATATCTGGCTTAACTATCCGGAATTGGTGCATTTGCATTAGGTCGAATTTGTGGTATTGGTTACGGTTTGACTAAAAGTAAGCCCGAATTATACGAACTAATTGGCTGGCCTGCGTTACGTACGGCTCCGTCGGTGAATTTATACGCGCTATGCGCTACGTTTGTCGTGCTTATAGTCGGCAAGTGGCTTTTGAAATGAGATGCGCCAGATTTCCGATTCGTCCGATTCGCAAACACGCGGAACAATCGAGAAGCTGATAAACAGCTGGAGGCAGCTCTGATAATTCACGCGAACATCTCGTACGTGAAACCGTGACGTGCTATTTGTTAAATTAATTATGCGGTACATTTACGGGGCTCGTCATTAACGATAATTAACGTTCCTGCTTAACGTGCGATTCAGAAATTTTGCAGCGACTTGAATTCGAAGTCGGACGTGCACAGTCGATCGATTAAATTCGATTTTATTGACCAACAACGTCTCGTGGGGCGTCTTTATTGGGCGACGGTATGTGCCGTTCTGTGGAAGAAATATGGATCGTGAAAGAGGGTCGGCGGAAAAAAAACGTGACGTCCAATCGAGAAACTAGAAAATGAGAAAAGATGAAACGGAGGTGTAAGGAAATTGGAACGTGTAAGGAGAAGATCGGAAAAAGGGATATCGAAGAATGGAGGATTATAAGACGAGATTGAAAGAAGAGATAGGGATTAAAGGATGAATAGAGTAATAGAAAAAGCGGTGGGAATATTACAGAACGACAAAATCAGATAGACTAGGGAGCGTATTGTTCCACGTGTGAATAATAAAAACATGTAAAAAGATATATAATATAATATAAGGCATATAATATACGCGTACTCTCCTTTTATCTGACATTGGACAGCTACACGTTGAAGCACGCAGAGAGCCCGTTTTAATAATTGAGGGGCAGAAATAATTGCATGCAATCGAGGTCTATTATCGCAGTGGAATTATTTGCAAAGAATTTGCCATTATATTATACAATGGAAAAGAAAGGGAAGGGATAGCGAAAATACCCGAAAGAGTAGGAACTCGGATATCTGGTTCGAGAGTAAAAAATAGAGGAACGAAGAGCAACGACAAAGCGAAATCTAAAACAGGGGTGCAAAGGAACATCGTAACAAAGGGCAAAGGTTTTCAAGGGAACAAAACAGAAAGTTACCGTACGAGCAAGAGCGAGAGTGTAGCTTAAAAGGAGAGCGTGGTCGGGCCACAAAGAAGAAGTAACAACGAATTCTGCGAACGTGGAACTGGCTTTGGCAGTTTATAAGTCACACGAAGGCGTTGCATCGTTGGGAAACCTTATCGTGGCGTGTACACTCGCTCTTCGGCCGTCTTGCTACGATATTATTTCCGGTAAATTCCAGGCCGGAAACTACAGCTTTCCAGGGGAACCGACGGCGAGGAAGGCGCAAGGTTGAATGTCTGTTTGAAAAACTTTCGATTCGTCGCCAACCGGGAACGAGAAGCCGTGGAACAAGGAGGGCCGCGGTTGCTGCAGAAGAAAGGGGAGAGATAGGAGCAGCGGGCGGGAGATCCCAGTTTGAAAATTGGCTTCCAGTTTTCCAGGGCAACTTCAAACACAGATATCATCTCGGTATTTCTTGGACGGAGTACAACATTTCCTGTTTCAGAGTTCACGAAGTGCCGCGGTGCTCCTCCCCTCACCCCTGGGGCCCTCTCATCAAGATCTGATTGATTCCTTTTAAATTTACGCAAGGCGCTGCCACGATTCTTGGCGAATATAGGTATTCGTTCGTGGATGCACGACACGAGTGCTTCTCGTGATATTTCCAATCACTAATAAGCTTATGTCTCGATTCTCCGGTTTGGAAATCGATTACAGATAAGCATCTTGTACAAGTATGTACACTGAACGAGAAACAGTAATACAATTTTTTCGATCTTGTGTCCTCCTTCGATGGATTGTGAAATGGAAGTGGCGGACAGTGGAGTACAAGTGAAACGACTTGAAAAATTTGCATGATGAATTAGTGCCTACTTTTCAGGCAGAAGTTCGTGCGATAATTTTCTTTCCTTTTTATCACGAACACCTCTTACCAGCTTGCGACGTAAATGTGTACGCTCAAGGTGCGGGAAGTCGACGCGCAAAACGTTAATTAAATCCACGGGAGGATAAAATGTGACAAATTGGCGCAACGAAATTTTTTCCCAAGCGAATAACCCATTAATGGACCGATTCACCGCCTGGCTGGGTCATTTGTACTATGGGCAGCACCAACGCTATGTACACGGTCGACAAATATACCGCCCAAGTGGCGTACCATTTACCGAATAATTCATCAATTATAACGGGATTACTTTTCAAATCTTGACACGCGCAGTGAAAGTACCCACGTTTCATTATGGTAAAAAGGCACTCGTTTAATTGCAGAAGTTGCTGGCTGTACGCGGGGGCAGTAAAAAATAAAAACAGAAAAGGAACACAAATGGCTCGACGCCCGGTCGCCACTTCATCAGCAACAATTCGTATTAATAAACAAACTTTCGAGGCGTGTAACGCATTTTTACGTCGCTCCGTAATAATAAAACTTAATACGCGTCGGCTCGCACTTTTCATCCCTCGTTTCTCTTCTCCCCTTTTTTCGCTTTTAATCAACCCCCAAGATCGGCCGTAAGAAATTAAAATTGTTTATAGTTCATAATTAGGCCCGGTTGAGGAAAACAGAGGAGGTAATAGCCCGGTCGACACCTCGCCCTGTTTAATCAAACGTTTTACGACGTGCTTGAGCAAACTTTTCGTTAACATTGCCGGACTTATGATCGATGCCGACGTTAAGCCGTATTTCATAACGTCGCGGTCGGTTCGTTAACATTGAGAGCGTTAAGAAGTTCTCAGGAACTTTCGAAACGGAAGTTACTATTGCTCTTACCCGAGAATGTATTAAACGAAGTCCGCCGCACTGTTTGCATCCTCAGAAAAATTCTTTACGATTGCTCGCTGTTATTTTTCCGTTTACCAAATTTTCGTCTTTTCTTTCAATCAAAAGTGAAACGAATGAGAATTTATTATTGTCCTTAATCGTGCATGTTGCCAATATAGTAAGAAATCGAAAGATTTGTCGAGTTGTAATACTTTATGGGTCAACTGCTTACTTAATGGGTAGCCAAGTTTTTAAAACTTTCAGAAGTCCTCTTTCGTCCTCTTTTGTATGAAAATTTAGCTTCCCTTGAATTTTCCTTTGACCCTTACGGTTAGTGAAGCCTTGATCATCCGCGAGCTTAACCATACTGCTTCAATGAATTCTTGACAGACTCTTACACGAGAATAGGGAAAGTGAAAATAGTTTCCATAGTATTCACGTTCGAAAATTCATGGGGTTTTAAATTATCTTTGCTAATCGTGATGATACCCTAAATTTAATTCACCATGAATTGAAAGATTGAAATAGCCCATTTACAATAACTTTACAAAAACTTATGTACGATTTTTTTCGGTGATGTTTTCGCAATTTGAATGAAACCGTGTACCTTGCACGTATATCGCTTTTCATTCAAAGTGCGATGAAGTGGGCAATAAAAATCATAGAACAATCCATCTGGACTAATTTTAAAGGGTGAAGCCTCTACTTTACTGTATCTGAGCTCAGTTTCTTGTAAGAAATTTGTAGCGTCGTGTAGTGGAGTGGCAAAGTAAAGATACTTTAAAGGTATTTCTTTTTAAAAAGAAACAAAGGTGCTTGTAAAGTAAAGTAAATTGAAACGTCTGTGTAGACCTCGAGAAACTTTTTTAATAACCTAAATTCCAACTGTTCGTCAACTATTATTTCCTACTTGCTGTAATAACGTTTGCTTGCCAAAAATGAAGTATTACAGAAATCCACTACTTGGTGTGTATATTATATCCCTCGAATTTTCTTATCTTCCCTCGTTATTTTCATGTAGTGGTAAACTTATTTCTCGTACCTTGCTACTTAAGTTTCTGATAGCTGTACTTTTTTTTTAATCCGTTTTATAGGATGAGAAAAATGACTCGCTCGAACCCCAGAAGAATTCCTTACAGCGAGATTGTAAATATCGACGGAGTTTCACCTAAACCCTAGGTACCAAGCGCATCAACTTTGAAAGAATTCATAGACTGCGCGAATCGTGTCGCGTTCGCAGGCGAACCAGACAGAGAATGGTATTTCAGCTTCATCTTGGTGTTGACGTTGTGCCAAAGGAGAAGCGGAGCGTTCTATATTCGCCAGAGTCGGATTGCAGGTCGCCTCTCGTCTTCCCCCGAACGAACACTGGAAGGCAAACAGAAAATGAACGAGATCGCGGGCGATGGTAGGAGTATAGATTCGAAAAAGAATTCTCAAGCAGCGCGTTGCTCGCATACCATGCACCCCATACAACAGCCGCTTCGTGTTCGCCCGATATCACGGGGCTTTTCGAAACGGGAGCTCGCGTCGAGAATCTGCCTAAGTATTTCGTGTCCGCGCCAAGTAACCTACATGATACGTACTTCAAAGGGGCCTGACAGTTGAAGATTTTATGGGGAACACGGCGAGGTTGTGTGCTTAGGGAGAACGGAGAACATCGGCGGGAAGTGTCGAATTTTCATGGTGATACAGTCTTTGAAATTGCCATAGCTTCATTAAAAGTGTTACCGGCTTCTCACAATTGCACAATTGTCATCGGCTCGAATGGTTTCGTGTATTATTCTTTTGATATGGTAAGTAAAACAATACTTCGGTAATAATTTCGCGAATATAAAGTCGTACATGTTAGCGACAGCGTATTTTTAAACAATGGAATAGGATCGGATGGCGAAGTACTAGGCACCCTGTGGATCATTTATGATGGGGACGCAGTCCCGCACGTGGTCGAAGAGTGTTTTAGAAATGTCCGAGGATTGACATTGTCATTGCACGTCTTGGAAGTAAATGAATGGAAACAAACATCCTGTCGGCAGGCGATGGATGGCGACCACCTTGGGTCTTCTAGCTATCGAGTGCCGAGGGATGGTTTATTATAGACAAGAGATAGAGACTTTGAGTACGGCAAGTGACCTGACGTCACATTGCTAAAGAATAGGGATTCTGCTCTTGGAGGATCTGGCCACGGAGTGGGGAAGGCAATGCCTTTTGGTAAGAGGACTGTGATGAACCCCATGGCACTTACCCCAGAACCTCCATCACATAAGCATTCTTTTATTAAACCTGACAATCTTATAGAAATAATTATATTATTTCTAATATACAAATATTTATATTAGAGTTACGTATCTGCGTGTTCTTTATCATCAACATGATAGTACCTATAATTGAAATCTGCTTATTTTTTTTATACATTATTCTGTGATGTAAATGGATACGTTTGAACGATGCGCTTGAAGGTAACCTGTAATGCAGATTGCCAATTTAGAATGAATGTCCACTGTACGGTAGATACAAGTATGACGATTGAGATAAAAGAGGAATAAGACAAATTAATTATATGAAATACGTGTAGTGCTCTTGCTTACCCCGATTGCATCCGATTTTACATACACCGATTATTCGAATTGTTGATCATTTTTTCTTTAAATTTACAATTTGGTGCAGTTCAAGTCGAAAGTGAGATATTGTTATAAACATGCTGTTTGGTGTTTTTTAATTAATCGTTAATCACATGAAACGTCGAAAATTAGGATAGAATATTTTCCTATGAATTTTATAAATAAAAAATTCCAATCCGTATACTGATATGCAAGAATGCTGTTCTCCGGCACAGAAATATAAAATTATACTTCGTTTTCAATCCCGTTCCTTTGAACTGTGTACCATCACCATTACTTGCTGCTGCAAATTTTCAAAAGGCAACAGAAGTTTGTGCCATTTTCAGGTGGGCTGCAAGAAGTAACGAAACTCCTCGAATGCAGTATTTTTGAATTTCCATTTTCAGGTAAACCAGTATACGGTAGGTAACGCCACGCTCCATATTCCAGGCTTGGCAATCTATAGTCCAATGTTCCTCTATTATTCCTATCCTCTAAATAGCTTTTATTTTCAAAACAGCACAACAATCGTCATGGTTCCCACCACCACGGTTCCCTTTCACAAAAACAGTTTCGTATATTCATTTTTGACGGAAATTTTACTCTAAACGATTTTAGCCAATACAGGGAACCCTTTGGCCAGCACAAATATATATCTGCAACGCGAAAAGGGTTGGCGAATGAATGCAGAAAGACGTGTAACTGTTATGAACAAATAAAATTTTCGCGGGCGAGCACATTTTTAGCGTAGTATAAAAGTCTTTCAAAGGGAATAATTGAGCAAAGGAGTGAGAGCTTCCAGGGGAGATGAAAATAAAGAACTGGAACAATACTGGAACTAACATGAAACAATGAATTTTAAAACGCGTTGCCATTCTACTAACTACTATTCCATTATAAATCAGAATATGCTGTCAAAAAGAATTATCGCAATGCCCCGAAGAATACAAATCTTTACACACCGATGCGGTTGAAAATTCTTACCGCAAGATATCCGATAAAAATCGTTATTTTAATCAAGAAACCTCTTCGAATTAATTTCGCATAACTCTACAACACCCGTCCCTTTTCTTAAACGTCGAACAAAACATTCTAACGCCTAAATAAATCAAACGAGAAGTACGCGTAGCAATAACAATTCAGAAACATCGAAGTTCCGATCGTCGACGGAGTTTACGGAGAACGATCACCAAAGTACACACGTCTCCTGCGTGTCAGTTAATTCACAATATTTAGCGTGCCCCATATTAGTAATGAAGGAGTTCCTGCGGAACCAACGTATTCAAATACACGCTAGGAGGGGTGGTTGCCACCGATGTGGACGGTGCTGGTGTGGCGAATGGGCCAAGTGTGGAACGATAGTCTGACGCAGCTTGTAGTCGAGGGTGGTAGACGGTGAAGGGTTGCTGGTTCGGTGAAGTTATTTAGATGGGGCGTTGTTCTGGCTCGCACAGTATGTGGGTCGCCAGCGGCTTAGTGGCGCGGGTAAGCCTCATGAAACATGAGTACCCACCGGGACGACATCGCTAGTTCCTTTATGGAGATGGAAGCTTATGCATGAATTGTAAGGATAGCGAGATCCTTCTGTTCGTTTCACGGCATCTTGTCTGCGCGAAAGCTGCGTGGTTGATGTTCTTAAGTAACAGTTCGTCAAAGCAGGTGCGGATATCCTCGTATCCTTCGACGTATTCGTGATGTGTTACCCGGCGCGGGGGTGTTAAGAAGAAGAGCGAAGAGTGTACACCAAGGCGAGCGTAACCCTGTCGTGTAGTAAAATTTGAACTGGCAAGGGCGCGCTGTCGTTCCACGGACGGTTTACGAACATTCGGTGGGGAAAGTTTTAGATTCTCCTCGTCACCGCGAACGTCAAACTTCTGTTATAAACTCGCCGAAGTTTCGCACTGGGGAGCGTGTTGAGTAACTCTTCTCGCGGTACATTGCGCAAATTTTTCCATGATGCCGGTGACTTCTGACTACCGGGGTAAACTAGAGGGAAGTATTGTGGCAGCACTGTGGGAATGTTAGGGGACGGATGGTTGCTTACGAACACGTCTTACGCTGGTGGCTCTTGTAAGTTTTCACGTAAGCGGTTGTGATTATTTCTTTTATTATGCTAGTTGTAGATTACACCGTTGTAGTTTTGGATGCGGGCGTTTAGTTGTTTGGAAATAACGTTTCGACGAGCAATAGATTTGGGGTTTATTATCGATGGTTGTATACCAATCGAAAGAGATATTTTTCAATTTAAAGCGAGCACCTTACGACTAATAATTTCGTCGTCTGCCTCAAAAAGTATAAATTATATAAATCACAGGTTCCTTGTAGCGTCTAGCTTTCTCCGCGTTTACTCTGCAGAAATTTTAACTCGATTCATCGAACCACAAATCATTACTAGATTATAAATAAAATTGCTTATATAAAATAATCTATGCACGAAATAAAATAACGTAAATTATTAATTTTATTGTACAATATCTATAACCCCATTTTAATACAACCATATGTATGTATGTATTATGTTTGCCGATTCACCGGATCATCCCCTTGAATAAAACCTATGGAAAGAAAGGCATTAAAAAGAAGTATGTTCTACACCGGTTTTGCAGGACGTATTTCAAACTGAGAAACAATGAAATTCGTCCAAGTTCAATAAATCTGAACGATAACCGGTGAAACGGGCCACGAAGTCGCATATACTTTACATAATTACGATCACCGCGTCGAATAAATCGTTTTCGAAACGGTGCCGCGTGTTCTTACACTTGCCGACTCAGCCACGGGGACAAGTGAATATTCGATATGGACGAAGTCCCAGGGCAAACGAAGAATCGCGTCCGTCCGTGGAAGGAAGCGAGTTTCGCAAATTGAGCTTACATCTGGAACCGTTTAATATGCATTAATGCGCGCCACTCGCTTAATGGCTTCGAGTTCCCACGACGTTTCATAATTAAACGGAAATCGGACGGGGCCGGGATCAGGCGGGTTATTAAATTCAATTATCAATTCTTGTAAATAAACGGGCGAGCTCAAAGGGGCGGATGGCGGTACCCGTTCAATTTATTCGTCGCGATCGGATCGTGACGAGTTTCCATTAAAAGTGGATGCAGCCAACTTTTCCACGATCCACTGTGTCGCCGAGTGGAAGATTTGCTACTACCTACCGGCGAAATAACGAAGAGCGGCTGGCTAGAAAGTAATATGTAAGAGGAAATAAGTTTTCGCCGTACGTTTCGCGATATCTGATACTGCCATCTAGACCTGGGGGTTCGTCGAAAACTTTCTCCCCCTCTCCCTCTCTCTCTCTCTTTCTCTGCCTAAGCCAGCAACGGAGATGCGACCCGCTGGGTTTTAGCTCTGATATTTATACGACTTTTCGCTTAATTGCCTTTCCTCGGAAAGAAGTTGCCGACGTAATTAACGCTATCGTTCGCGGGAAATCGTCGCGTCTACCGGTTGCTTACATATACAAGGTGTTCTACCAGAATCTTAGTACGGGAAGAGCTTTTTCTTCTTCTGCGAAGATGCGAGAGCGCGTTCAGGGCGACAGAATTTTCGGTGAATAATTTTCTGTTCAATTATTTCGGGATCACCATTTTTCTTTCGTTACCCAACTGCTCATACGTTTTCCCGCACAGTAAAGTGATATCAATCTGCATTTCAATTTGTATAATGTGACGTAACATTTATAAAGCGACGATGGACAGTTTTTATTAGTAGACAGCGCTTCGTGCAACTTTTTTAAAGAACAGTCTACTCCGTCCGGAAAGCGAAATAATTTGAATCTTCGTTTTCTGCGAGCAATTAATCGCGGATCACTTGCTAATACTCTTGCCGAGACACCCCGTATAACATCTCTTGGATCCGGCGAAATCTGCTCCCGATCTCTGATTTATTTTATCTACAGGTTAACCAGTGAATAAAAAGTTCCCAGATGGCTCCTTCTGTTGTGTAGCCAGATCTCAGCTTGGATAATTCGCGCAATATAAGTTTAAAGGGTCGTACCACGTTCTCCGTTTTCTGGGGTCGTGAACTTCGCAGGGCATGGAGAAATGTTTACGACGGAAGAAAACGAAATTTTTTACGATCTCGTGAAACGTGCAATACGTGCGACACCAAACTGCCAACTGCCTGCCTTTAAATCAATTACGCGATTGAACGTATTAGAATGTTACGAGGGTCGATTTGAATATTGCCCAATAGAACGTCTTTGAATCCCAGCGATATAATTTTTGTACGATCTTTGGGGTGGAAAACTGACGGCGAGGGGACCCCGTTGTTACCGTAACACAGTTTCAGCTACGTAAAAATAAGCTATTACAAACACGTGTCCTTGTCGATTAGCATAATGGTCGGACTTTTCGTACTTGCAGCGGGTCTCTTGCAAAAAATGTTAATACAGGGCGCTGTCGCGAGCAGATTTAGAACTGGGGATCCAGATGCTGTGCATGTGCTCACGGGAAAGTCATTACACTTCTTCGGTGCCACTCCGAAGGAAGGTTTTCATCTCCGCCGTGATAAACTTTGTGATCCCGGTAGAATCGACAAATTTATAATCCCTAGCGTCTTTCGCCTGCTGGTACCAAGCTTTTAAAAGCTAGATCGTATCGATTTGCGAGCTTGACTTCGCGTAAATAAAAAAGGTATCGCAGCAATAAGTTGACGGTTTAATTAGGAAATACGATTAGAAAACTGGTCGAAACACAACAACGAAACGTGTCCGCCTGTAGAGAAGTAAATAGCAAACCAATAAAATTGCAAAATAGCAACAAAATGTTCCTGCTCAAGCATCGCCTCGCAGCTCTTACGTGCCCACCGAATTAAACGAATCGTTGAATCTTCGAGAACGTTCAATCGGCATACTTCAATGCGCCGATCGACATGTGGCTATTGTTAAGGAATCCGTTTGCACCTCAACCTTTCGCCGGTCGCGCGATTGCAGCATTTACGCCCGAGAATATGAAATGTACACAGAACCCGTGCACACGAATTCGTGCATCGCTTCATTACCGCCCACCGTGCTTCGGATTGCTCTCGCCCAGACCGTCAGCTAATACGTAATTACGAGGCACGCGGTATGTCGTGTCAGTCAGCGCAACAAAATTCGTAAAAGCAATTTCTGAAGCTGTTTCAGTCGGCGGGCTGTCGGTATTAAGGGGAGAGCGTGTAAGAACGTCCCGCCGCACCCTGTACAACGAACAAAGAACGAAGCCTCTTAACTGACACGACAGCAGGGCTAATTAAGCGCACGTAACGTTTTGCAAGGCGATTAAACCGGCAAGAGGAATTCCGTTCTTATCTCGACAGGCATCTGCAGAGACTGCCCCGGCCAACCATCCCCCGCCGCGTTCCAAACCGTCGTCGCCTCGCACCCCCGAAATTGCATCGCGAATCACGGTGTATCGTTATTTGTTTATAATTAGCCGCCGAACGACACCGTTCGGGAACAAAAGGTGTGCCTTCGGCTGACATGGTGGGGGGGGGGGGAGAGCCGGAATTCGGTCGGGACGACATTTAAGCTGCAGAATGGTCGCGGTCGGTGTGGCATCATTAACAACTTTCTGGCATTGTTTTCCGTGCGACCGACAAACTGGGCTAATTGCTTCAACTTCTGACCCGCTCCAGTTAGAGCGTCGTAACTGGTTGTTTCTCTCGAACGGAGGCGATTGTTCCTGGCCGTTGCAACTGCTTTTCCAGCGCAGGCTCGCATAAAATTCACCGCCATACCCCGCGTCGCAGCGACAAGCGCTACTACACGATACTCGCCTCTTGCAATCGTCGCGGCTTATTAACCCGACGATAATTAGCCGTAATCGCGGGGACGTGAACTGCCCCTGCCACTGCTTCTGCAGAGTGCACTGCTTGTTTCTGTAGGGTGGGATTTGGGGGGGTGGGGGCGGAGGTGGCCTGAATCGCTGTGATTACGTGACACGAAGTTAATCGGGAGTTGTAATCAGTGGGCAGGATACAAGATTCTGTTCTTAAATACAGTTTTAATCAAAACAACGGTTAACGGAAACATTGCAGTTGATAGAAGTGCGAAATGTTAATATTGAGACGACTTGGTCACGGGATTTCGAAAACGTAACGATCAAATGCTCGTAAGGTTTTTATTTCAAAGGAGCTGCAATTGTTCCAATAAACGTTCTTCATCTCGGCTGTGTCAAGCATTCGAATTTACAAGTCCTTTACGGCTTCGAAATCATTGTATAATGTCGCAGCTACACAAGTGTTTCTATTTCGATGCGGAACGAATTGCAGCTTCAGAAGATCGCTTTTTTTTTTATCTGAATGACAAATTTCATCGTTAATTACCATTTTCGTTCGAGTTGAAAGTTGCGACGGCCTCGCTATCCAGTATTTATGCAAAGAGCGAATCAGATAGCACTCAGCTGTTTGAAATCGCTGGAGCTTTTTGCTGCGGAACACCCTTTCGCAGTTCGAAATAAACGATAATTGATGCGGTAAATAAACGATAATCGATAGGAAAATAAATAATGAACAAAATGGCCAAAGAGGTTTCTTTTTATTTCCTTTGCAGTTCTATGTTATCGAAAGTTCATTAGAAGAAATATCGGGATCGTTTTATATTTATTTTCCTCCCGAATTTTATTCCTCTCGATTCAGCGTATACATTATTTGCAGGTTTATGAAATCCGGCTGAAATTAACAACCTTCGAAGAGGAATACATTTTTATAGATTGTTTGTTTAAGCAAGATAATATACAGTAGGCACTTTGCAAGCAGAATCAGTTTCACAAATAAATCAAATGTATGCGGTTGATTATAATCACTTGACGATTAATAAACGCTCTATTTAAATGGATCATTTAAAAAATTCTTGTGTCAACTTTAAAACAGAACATTGTTCAGAAAATAAACAGGCTTTGTTCTCATGAGTTTTTTTAATGAATTTGCGACCCAGACTTCATTTTGAAACGACGCAAGAAATACAAAAGGGGCGGAGAAAACGAACGAAAGAAAGATTGCAAAAGTTTTATTCCGTACCAAAGTGGAAGAGTATTCCCTTGGTCAAGACCGTGTTCAAGTTAATTTGGCATAGTTTACGCTACAGGAACAGAAAGAAACGAAATTTTAGAACGGCCAACGTGAGTTACTTGTCCCGTGAAAGAGTACTGGCTGCTTTTATTCGGGACATAACGCCACGGTTGCTCTCGTGGCTCTTTAATTAGCCTGTTTAAGGTACTCTCGGTGAAAATCTTCGGCATCGAAACGAAGAAGAACATCGAGCTCTCTCCACGAGAAAGCATGTGCGAAAGAATATATTTGGAAGAGTGTAAAAATTAATACAAATAAATTGTGTTCAGCTACAATAGATCACATTGTTTATTATCATAAATTGATTAGAAAAGAAAATACGTCTGGCCAAATTGCGCTTCATATTAGAGAATTGAATAACATTCTCACTTCTTATTCCTATCAAATCACAGGTCTATAAATTCCATATCAACGCGTCGAATGATATTATACATCCCCATCATTAACTCATCATTCAATTGCAACCTGAAAACCATCGACCCAATTCGAACACAGCGTTAACACAAACCAATGCTCCAATCAACGGGACCAAATAGCCTACCGCGTCATGCGAAGCTCGTCAATCTTCCCTTCATTCAGAAACCAAATCCCAGCACCACTCTTCGAATCTTTTTGGGTAGCACCGTCGAGCGACACTCGTTCAATGCTTTGAACCGCCATGATCTCTCTCTCTCTCTCTCTCTCTCTCTCTCAGAGAGAGACTGATAAAAACGGCCGAAAAAAAGGACTGAAAGAAAAGGACAAACAAAATTGCTCCGCCGGAATGCGCGACAAACCGAGTCGCGCTGAGAGCCTATCTGTGCACCAAACGAGAGAACGTCAACGCCGCGGGCGCCTCATTTACGCACATTTTGCATCCACTCAAGTTTCGTTTGAGCGTTCGAGATTACATGGAATATTATTTCGTCGCTGGAGTGGCTGGCACATTGCTCACGAATGGCTGCGGTCTACATACATATGAGACGGCCTGCTTTGAGGCGGCTTTAACCTACATTGACATACGCGATAATAGAACTATATAGATAAATAGATAGATAGATAGATAGAGCGACAGAGCGGGTGTAGGGGTGAATTTCGAAGTTTCGAAGAACTAACTGATGAATCCGTACAAACACGGGCGTACTAGGCGTACTAAGCGTTGGTCATCCACGCACCTAGAACTATTGATGCGTGTACTTATTCCAGAAAAGTGAAAAACAGGTCAGAAGTGACGCGTCGTGGCCTGTTTTCCTTTCGTCCTGCCTCCTTCTTGTTCTCTTCACATTGTGATTTTCTTTTGAAGTCAGGTATTCTTGTTTCTTGAAGTTCTTCCTCCGAGTTCCCTTGCTTTGGGTTTCATTCGGTTTCTACTTATCAGCTGGCCTCTATTTACTTATTTCAATGCCTTCTTGAATCTCTAGTTATTTATTTTCTATCGCGATAGCAATGAAGGAATGAAGCGAATATTTCACATCGAGTGTAAACATTCAAGTCATACAGTTGGCCGCCTGACACAGAACTTCAGACAGTCAAAGACGTCCGACGTTTCTTTCCCTACATTCTTTTTTTTTTTTGGTTCGTGCGGCTGCGCCATATTACGATGTTCTCCCGAGACTCAAGGACGCTCTGAATTTGAGGAACTTTCACTTCCACCTTTGAGGGTAGAAGGAAAAACTTTCAAGTACCCGGCGAGACTTGCTTATGGACTCTATTACTGGCTCGTTGAAGCTACGTGGGATCTTTATACTTGGCCACGAATGCAAACTACCTGTCGACGCAGGCATCCTCGTTGTCTTAATAATTTTAAAACGCCCTGGCAAGAATTTAAATTGGAAATTTTTACTGCCGCGTCCCTCTTGACCTCCGGGTTCGAATAATTACAGGACATTCTGCTCAGACGATAGTCGCTGACTACGATTTAAATCTTTTAAATATCCCCATCTCTGTCAGAGTAACTACTATTCAAATAGATAAGTCTCGTCGAAGTAACTGGCTTAACTAGGTGCCTCAAATCGTTCGATTTTTTCTTTTTCGAACGCACGAAGAAATGTATATGTGATGTATATTCCGATTTAAAGAATTGACAAGCATTAAGCAAGGATAGTACCTGCACTAGTTTTCTTTCGGCGTAACAGTTTTAGTACAAGCAAAAAGGTTGTCACGGAAATTGCTGCTCGTCGAAACTAGTTGTAATTAATTTGTTGAATGAATTGTACACTCTATCAGTTCGCTGCAATAACTTCGAATTCGGAGCAGATCTCCTTAAAAAGATCGAGAAAGGGATACCAACTTCCTGAAACTCGCACGGTCAAGCAATATTATCTTTGGTCAAATCTAGTGAAACGCTTAACGAGTTCCGCAGCACAACAGTCTTTCCCCATTCAGCGAGAACTTCGTTTGAAACTGCTTCAATTATCTCCGTGTTGTTTACATTTCGCTAAACATTATCCAGACCCGACCCCGTTTCCGGAAAACGCTACAATCGTAACCAAGGAGCTCATTTTTTACGATCCGACAGTCTGCTAGGGTGGTCACGTTGGAGCCAGCCCGGCACAAGGGTGTTTGCAAAACTAATTGAAAAATTCCTTTGGGCCCTGTCAGGGACGAAATAAAAGTTCGGCTGTGATAAACGAGGAAGAAACCGGTCGTGGACAACCGGCCAGAAAAATGCTCATCGGGCAAACCGACCTTTCGGTTCCGAACTGGAAATTAGCCGACGTTTTTCAAGTTTTGATGGACAACGGTGGTGAAATGCCCGAAGGTGTCTGCTTGAAATTTCCAGCGCCACCCTTGGGAACCCCTCTCGAGGTGCGAGCAAACACGTGTGAGAATTTGTCAAGGGAGGTAGCATTAACGTTTCATCCCCCTTACACTTAATTCAGCAGCCGGGCCACGTTTATTGTCGGCTGGATAACCGTCACAACCGATAATGGAATAGAACCTGTCGACCTCGTGTAATTACTCCTTTGTTCATTCGTGTCAGACTTTTGTACGAAATTGAAGGTTGAACACGTTGAAATGTAACGTACCCATTAACGTATATATTCTGATATTATTTATCGAACATAACGGATAGGTGACATAACTTTTTCCACGGCACGTACGCACACTGTCGGCCAAAAGTTTGGGACCACCCAGACATTTCAAGCTGCGCAGAAATTGACTGGTCAATCGTTTTCGGGCTGCGAACAGAATATTTCCAAGCTGGACATATCGAAACCAAGTCTGTCAACATCAGTCTTTGTAATAGTAACGTCCAATTAAATAATCGTTTGCAAACCATTCAGTACTTGTACAACCAATGAAGTGGTCCCAAACTTTCGACCTACAATAGACACATAAGATGTCTGCGACTTTCTCTTGAACACGCTACGTGTGATTTAAAACGAAGTCTACCGTAATTACGCAACACACCTACAACGTGTTCCATTTGATTGGTACATATAATCTGAGGCGGTCTGCAACGAATCCGGTCGCGTTCGGTCCCGAATAAATAAAGCTCTGTGTAAAGGTAGCAACCACAACGAGCGAATTACGAAAAATGGAAATGAATGGTAAAGGAAGCGGGCAGGCTTGAAGGAAGCGAAAGATCGATGAGATCTCTTCAAAGGGAGGAGCACAGTTACCCAACTCCCGTATTTCAAGTGGTTGCCGTTCTTGAAAGGCTGACCGGAATACATTGCGAATTTTCAGCTGCTCGTTATACAACCCGGCGAAATTAAAAGAAAGAGATAACCTTGGATTTGGAGAACACTTCTTTCACGTTGCTTGACCAAAATCTACTGCACCGTTAAAGTGAATAGAGGAAGCTGAAAGAATCATGGTGAGGATGGAAAAGGCTGATTCGTCGTTCATTTTAATAAATTGTGTGCTCGTTAGTATTGTATTCCTGTAATGACGTGGAAGTGCATGAAAGGCCGAATTTCTTCTATTTTTTTTTAATACTTCGTTTAAATCAGTCTTATTCTATCGTTAAGATGTACCCCTTTTTAATAATTCAGGTACCGCTACTTGTGTAACACCCGTTCTGTGTTTCAACGAATACCTAAATTTCTCAAGAATAATTAGAACGACGTTTAATAAAACAGTTTCGAATGACGTTCTATGTTTCATATTACGTGGATGATGACGTTGTGACAAAACACTGGTGTGTATGTATATACTCTACCGGCGACCTAAATAAAATATTGCAGTTTTAATATCTTTCCCGTTGGCATTAGGAATCACATCGTTCCCTAAAATACTTCCACTTAAATATATTAGGAAAGTCTCGGACAGTTTAAATTTACGGTAACATTAATTGAACTCGTTCCAACGAACATTTAGAGAACAATATTATCAATGCACGAGTTTGCATTAATAGAAATTGATGACGACTGAAAAAAATATTGCCGTTTCGTCTTTCAGGAAGCTGTTTTAAGCGAGCAGTGATTACACAACCAAAAATTGGCAATTCTAGAACGAGGACAAAATATAGGAAAATTGGAACTCATATTACTATTATGAGAAATATTATAAATATCAATTTATTAGTCAATTGTACCACTAATACATTTCTGTAAATTTATCTAAATATTTATGAGATTTAATTACGCACTGCAAAATCTAAACTGAAGGTAATGAACTGTTTGTTTTTCTGGTAAACATTGAAGAATTTCTGTGTAACAGACTGTTTTCGTGGAAGAAAAATAAATAACCGTTTTGTACAGGAATTGATCAACTCCTTAATACAATAACACTTGAAGCTTCATCAAACGTTGCAATCTTCTGACGGAAGCATTTCAAAGGGCTTCGTACAAACCTCCTCAACATAAAGCGTTCAAGCAAAAACTTTTTAGTTTGTGTTTGAAATGTTGAGTGTTTTCAATTAAAGGGATTTGGCTATTTAAAAGTTCGAGAAGTGTTTTCGAGTAAAAATTCAAGTGTACACGGGTTAACTCGTACCGGGCTATTACGGGTTTGCGCTTAAATTAGAATTTTACACTCGATTCGCCAAGCAATTTTAACAACGCCGATATCTTTCTTGAATAACTTTATAATTAGATGGTAATAGGTGACCAAGGAGAACAAGAAATTAAGCGTGAAGTATGATAAAGCACGAAAAATATAGTAAATAAATAAGACAAACGAAGTATTTATTACTTCGTTACGTAATATTTAATTATTCTGTAGCATACCTAAACTAAATCAGGTGGCGCAGAGCAATGTTTCTTCGCCGCGCACTGCTATTGATGGAAATGCATCAACTGCGAGAAAACATCGATGTTAAACCCGTTTCTGTCAGGAAATTCAAAGTAAGTGACTTTGTGCAAGCTACTTCTGCAGCAGCACCGAAACCAATTATCCTTCTGCATTCGTGCTTCGCGTCTCGGCCAGGGAACACGGCGGGGCCGCTCGAATCCCCGTGTCAATCATTCGCCAATTAATCCCGGGAAATTATTGCTTGGATTGATTCGCGAACCTAACGCACCTGACAACCAGACCAAGTGTGCAAAGTGCACTTGCGTCTGACTTCGAGTAGACCGGAGACTAACTCATTGATTTCTCGAAACAGAGCGGTGACATGCAGTCGGCGGCACGTACCAATTTCGAGAAATATCTGCGACTGATCCCTGGATGAAACGATTCTCGAACATTCCGTTCATTTTCGTAAGGTATGTAAAGATAAAAATTGTCAAGATGACTTCTATAGCCTATTGCTATACATATCTCTTGATGACTGTAATAAAATAAAGTAAACAAGTAGTATTTATTAGGGCGAAAGTTATATTTAAATTGATTATCACTTTCAATCGAGTTAATACTACAATAATTCGTATTTGTTCTTAAATTATTGCAGCGTTATTTCTTGAATAAAAATTGAACCGTACGTTTATTAATTGGAAAATATTCGGTTCACGAGAACTTGTATGTTAAATCTGCACAGTTGATCGCAAACAAGAATTTAAGTATTTACATTATATAATATTGTTATCTGATATGAAAATTGAAATTGAGGATTATTTTCTTCGGATGAAATTGGGCAAATTTGTTACAAACGAGACACGCCGGATACCTGACAAACACCTTCCCCCTGAATAGCCACAAAGAAGGAACAATTAATTCAGTTATACTGGTCAGGCGAATCAACAGCCTATTCTACTTGTCGACTCCGGCACTGCTCCGTTCTACTTGCCTGATCAACTGCGTTCCAGTTCCTTGTGTCTGACCACGCGCTGGCTTATACTACTGCATTACTGCTATACTCCTGCACTCTATATGCAAGGGTCCTCTTGTTCTATTCTTTTTGCTGCATCTGCTAGATTGACGCAATTACAAATTCAAGGTAATTATTTCAACATAATGCCCAACCTTTGTAACATAATATCAACAATATAAATAATCTTTTCATCTCTTTCTCTTCTATCTAACAGCATGGTATACGTAATCACAGTAACTCCAACTATTTGATTTCCTTTTGACCAAAACTTTTCTTTCTCGCAATGAATAAACCTTACAGAGCATACATATGGATTACGAATATTCCGCAAAGGGACAACTATCACCCTTATTACAGCAATTGGGACGAGCGCCAGCGTGTTCGCCTCAACGGTTGTTTTCATGTAAATTTATTAAAGAGCCTCCAGCTGGAATACCGTCACAGCGAGACGTTTTTCGGTAAATTAGATTACTACCCACTCATCAATTCCATTTTCTTTCGGGCGGCTGCGTTATCTGAAGAATTAATAAAGGCTGAACGAAAGAGGAGACGCGGCTGGCGTGGAGGAAAGAAATAATAATAGATAGAGGGAGAAAGGGAAACCATAGAGAGGGAATTACGATAAGGACGAGGACAGCGCATGGACAAGTACCACTTTCAATTCCGTATTTACATAAAATAATCTATAGCGCCCGGACGTAGCGAGAAATTACACCGCGCCTTCGGCGGGCTCGAGTACCCGGGGCAAATATCGCTCGAGTATTTATTACAGAAAATCGATTTTCGAACTCCGCAAACGTCAACCGTTAAGCGAAGCTTAAACGTTAAAAAACAATAAGCGTCTTTTCGCGGTCTTTGATCGTGACAACCAAAAAATTTCCATTGAATTATTTAATATCAAGGGCGCAATGTAATATACACTCCCTTCCGTAAGGAACTGCACACTTCCTCACCTTGAGTAAAATGATTATTGACACGTGAATACAATTCTCTTGATATAATTGTTAATTGTTCGATTTGGTTATGTTAAGCTATTTCACGCCAATATCGGGATGCAAAATTAGGAACAGACATGTATTATTTATCTTGTCCTATCTGGAACATTTTAAATAGTTTATGAATACTTTAAGAGAAGTTATAAACTGAAGAGGTGTGCTAGTTCTTTTTCATTTCAATTTCGACGGTGCATGCGATCAACTTGAATGGCACCAGGAAAAAATTGTCAGTTTAAAAGTGGTGGCGTATTTTATTACAGTTTATGTTTATTATGCTTTAATTTGATTAAAGTGCTCTCTAAATTGTAAATAATTAATAAGTGCTATTTTTATCCCACAATGTATGTTCTTTCGTAATACAAAAACGTCCGCATTCCAAATTTTATTGGGTATCCGGTGACTTATGGACGGGCGTGTACATATATCTATGTACTTCCGAACAAAGGAGAGAAAATATTATCAATAAAATACGTAACCGGTGTTTTGTTTGTCCTCAGACAACAATTGCAGTACTTAAAAAATGTACAGAGGGATTGATGGAGGAGTTCCATCACGGCAAAATTATTATTTCTTTAAAGAAAAAAATGCTAAACTGGTACAAACTATTTTCGTTAGATAAAATAGTACTAATTACTGAAATTCTACGTGGACAATTGTCTGCCTATCAAACTACACAATCACAAGTAATCAACGAATCAGGTTACCACTACGCAATCGAGCCACATTAAACAAGCCCTGCCGTATGGAACAATCTTCTACTAACACATTAACCTTCTCGCAATTTGCGTGGCGCGTTATATAGGACCCCTTTCTTTTAAAATACGAGGCCGAAACAAAGAAATTCCGCGGACAATAAGGGACAAAAATTAATTAAATTCCACTTTTTCCCACTTCGACCGGGGAACAAGCAAAGGGGAGTAGGCTGAGTAATCCATGATCCATTATCTCTGATCGCAGGAAAAATCTCATTGTCCGTCGTGAAAATCTTCCTGTACTCGTTAAGCTACGCGGGACTAAAGTCACGTACGATCGTTAGAATATCTCGAGGCCTTAATCGTTTCTTTAAACCTTTGAACAATCAACTTTGCCGTCGGGAAACCGATTTCTTACTATCTATCGTACACCTTAAATCAATTCTGCGAGCTGCCATGTACGAAGCACGGGGAAAGATCAAGCGAAAGGGGTGGCGGAAGATCTTACGGGGACTGTAGCATCGATGCGTTCGCTGAGAGACTATGAGGGGGACAGGATACTGTCTCGAGGGCGGAGGTCACGTCATTTCGTGTTATTAAATTTATATAGATGGGACGGACCTCTGATCCTCGCGGCGTAGATTTGTCAGGGTTGTCTAGAGGAGAGGGATGAACAGCAACCCCGCAGACCTTCCGGGAATTCAATATTGCACTACCCCGTGTCCACCCTAGCGTGCTGTTGCTCCTCAACCCTCTTGGGGAAGCGGCGCGACTGGCAAATGTTTGTAGATCTAATGCAACGGTGCTCAGATTTGATGGTACAGAGAGAAAATGTGACGCCATCAAGCAAACCTGACAGATGATACGTTGAAAAACGGCCGGATTACGGGATTCACCGACGATGACGGTGTGAGGATAGGACGAAATCATATGGGGTTAATAAAGGGGAAACTGGCGATGAGCGAAGGCATTGCGGCCCTACGGTGCAATTTTTCTAGACAAGCTGAAAGCCGAATAAATGACGGAATTCACGTGATAAACAGCTACGAATGTTTTATTTATTATTGTTTTGGTTTGCTTGTTATTGGCGCGGGCGTGATAGAACTGGATCGTTTATAATATTACGCAGGAGTATGTTAATCAAGCCAGTACAGGTGTTCAACGTTTTACGATTATAATCAGGAAGAACGCTCCACGTTGAACGTTCGTTTCCACGGATCCAGCGATATATCCTTCTTAATCATTGAGCTTATTGTAAGTGCAATATAAATAATTTAGCAATAAGTAAGAAGTAAATAATATCGCTGCACAACATTCTTTGTGCATCTCGCAAAATAAAAGTTCTCTGATGAATATAATACTTAATTGAGTGCACCTCACGTTTCAGACGGAAACATCGTTTTCATTATACGAATAACACTCGACCCCGACTTTTATACTGTTAACCTTCGACCCCTCTTTGATTAGATTTTCCATTCCGAGTACACAAAAGGTAGGGGAAATCCGAGTTTTCAAGAATTCGATAGACGACGCGATGGGGTTTGAAACAAGAGAATTGGTGAACGCGATTAGTGGGGAATCCAATCGGAGGATCAACGTCGTTCTTTCACAGTCTTGGAGGGTTGTTGAAGCGGGTTATTTGTGTTTTCATTTTTTTTTTTTTTGAAGCGAACCTTGTGATATTCCAGTCTTGTACGTAAGCCATATGTTTACCGCGCGGTAATGGCTAGGCGAGCGTGCTTGGGTTTCGTAATTTTTCACTTTCCCTCCTCGAAGTTTCCCGGAATGGGTCGTCGAATACTTGTAATACGGGGATCCACAGTTTGGGAGAGAAGGAAACTGAAATCGACTATTTATGGTGACTTTATTTCATACGTGCACTTTGCCCCCCTGCTTGAATTCTAAACCGTCCGTCACAACTTTGTTGCTTCGACTTTAATCGACTTAAATATACTTAATTGGGATATAATTAAATATATATTCGAAAACGAGTCTCGACAGCCTTGGTACACAAAGACTGTTGATAAAATAGTCACGGTAAGGTCTGCTCTAGGTTTTTGTAGGTCTAATATCCAAATGCTTGCAAATGCGTAATAAACAGTCTTCTATTTAAATCAAAGCCGCGCATCCTCTACTTTCGTCACCGTCGAAGGTGAAATGCCTTTTGTTCGAATAAATTTCCACATTTTCCAACGTCAGAGGTAAAGCATACTTTACTTAAACGCAGCGTACTTGTCAAATAAAAGGTAATTATTATCCATACAAAATATAAGATGTCAACTCATCGTAAATTACTCTCGCCTTTATACATCCAGGTAAATGTAGCAATTAATAAAAGGCATACCACCATTAATTTGGTATGCATGTGTGTGTGTATTTTCAAGCACGTTCAAATATATGAAACCGTCTACAGACCTAGTGATAAAATAAAATGTGAGAGCTAAGGAAAGCGGAAGGGAATGATATGCTGGAAAAACGAGACCGAAGAACACCAGAAATAGCGATGGAGGCCAAGTAGAAATACGAGGGCAGAGGAAGATACGAGCAGCATGCGAAGCAGTTGCTCAAAGCGGAAAGAGCACTCTTATTTTTCTTTTTCTCTCCTATCCAGCCTTACTTTAATGATGAGGCTGACCCATCCTCATTCTCCACGATCTGTGGTGCAAATGTAACCCATGTGGCATACGTGCCAGTTTTTTTTCGGCGCCACATGAGAGCCACATTGTAAATGAAATGGACTACCAGCAATTACAGATGAAACTTTAGCGCCGCTGTATTTTTCGTGCTTCAAAATAATAAAAACTATGGAAAGAAGGAATAAAGTGCAGATGTACGATCGTGTTCGATCGCGCGTTTAATTTCGCTTTCACTACGTTACTCGTTTCAGATGAATTAATTCGTGCGTATTTCTGTATAATTTAAATAAACATTTACGTTAGACGTTACGTCTTATTGTATTGAACACCGAAGAATGCACAAAACGCTTTCGGGTACTAAGTAAATTCTACTCATTCGTCATTATATCGAGCATATCTTTTATAACAGTTACTTCAGTTTCTATGATAACAGAAAGGAAAGAGTACCCACCATCTGTGTGCTGAATAATTTTCTACAAAGCGCATACATCGCACCCGTACCAAACGCAATATGTGCTCTCCACGAAATGCATATTAATACTACTTTATGTAAGAACGTGATTGAATATTCATCCACGTGGACTATCAAATCTCCAGCAAAGATCCTTGAAAGTTGTATGTATAAGCCGGATGACATCTCGACACGACCTCTCAGTCTACCATCGGCCAATTCCGTTCGCCGTTGAGCAATAGAGTTCACTTTCATTCAAAGTTAAATACTCCATCCAAACTTCCATCCCCGCTACTGTCCCCTTTAATCATTGATACCGACTCACACCCGCTTGGAATGTATAAATAACTAATTAGCCCGGTGACGCGGGATAGGGAGAGGGTGCTAGGAATGCATAATTTAAACGTCCATTACCGTACACGCCATAGCTCTCTGCTAATACGTACAAGGAACCACACACTTTAATTTGTCCCGTGAGAACTCGAATCTTCTTCCTATGCACAAACAGCATCGTTGACTTATTGTCGGCGTAAGAAAACTTTCGAGAGAGGGGTGCACTGAATTGTTTAGTGGGCTGGCAACCAATTGGCCGGGGAAAGACTGGCTGAACCGAAAGATGTTCGTCGAACTCAGCGGTACGATATATTCTGTACAGCGATTCGCTGCACTTCAGAATAAGAGTGTTTAACAGATATTCGGCAAATGTTTGCCCGAAATATTTTTACGTGTTCCTCGAATGCGCAATTTGAATGAAATAAAATTGTTGAAGTTTTAAGTGTTTCCGAAGAAAACGGATTTGAATTTGGTTAATGCAAATTTTATCGTTGCTTGTTATTAAAATAGGGTATCATAAGATTGATTGTGCTTACGGATACTGACCATCTTTTAGCTGAACCTACGATCCTAGAACCGTGCCTACTTGATTTCTATGAGTTCTGGCCAAGTTTTTGGCAATTCTCTAACACGTGATCCCAATAATCCATAACTGAGCACGGCTGAACTTAAATATTTAATTTTGTGATTTATGCCGGGTTCAAACATATTTCTATATAGAGTACAAAATATACAATGTATGAAAACGTGCATTCTTTTGTATTCCATCGTTGTATTCTTTCAGTGAAGACGTAATACACATTTGCGCTTGATTTTTCTCTATTTACTGCAATTACATTACAGACAATGGCTGTAGTGTATCCTTATAAAGTTGAATCTTAAGTATTTGATGCGAGACTGTACCCAACATCGAACTCATTAAATATTTAGAATAATAAAAAATATTAATTACTTTCTCTCTATTTAAAATCATACTATGTAACAATTACAGTTTTTGATTTGTTTTCAAGGGATCAGCTCTTCAGTAAATGCTCGTCCCAACACTTTCTATAGGCACACACATGGGGCTAATTATCCCTTCGTATATCGCGTCGGTGCAAATACTAATTAAGTATTCGTGCACGGAAACATATACCGATCGAACCGTTTATCAATTGTCCCCGTATAATAATTTATCTTATATAATATAGCATATCCGACCAATATCTAAATTATTTTGATTGCTCTGGCATCCCCCATTTCTATTACGTCCTATTGTTGGTATTACTACGACACTATCGCTAATGATAGGACTATGTGTGAGGGACCTGAGCGGAGGCCAACAAAGTGCTCTGACAGAGTAGCATAAAAAGTTCCCCAATCATCGGATGGGTTAATTAACAAGACGCCGTTACAGGAAGAAAAACTCCGGACAAGGAAAAGTATGCTTTCAATAACGAAAATGAAAGCGAACACGAAGCAGGTCACTTTCCTTCGAGTCGCAGCTTATGGACGACCCTCAATACCGTGATTGCTAGCGAGTAGGAGATCGTTCGACGTGTACGAACGATTGTCGCCGAGCCACTGGTATAGAAGCGAAGATAGAATAATGGGAAAAGAGAATCGACGCGGAACGAACAAACGGTTCTCTCACTCGATCTACGTGGGAGCGAGTTGACACATTGGAAACAGGCCGAGACTTTTATGGCAGCTGTTTCCAACGTAGCCATAAATCCCTTATCCGAATTGTTTATCGTGCAGGACCAGGGAGAGTGAATTTCTCATTTGCGTTAAAATTCTATCCCGGAGTGCGCGACCGCGTTGTCATTGTTTACGAAATTACACTGGTTCTTGTTACCTCCTTTTTTGACACTGATCTGAGGTAACTAAAACTATCTAAGTTGCTTGTTGAAAATTCGACGCCAATTTATTCCCTGTCAGGAAAAAGTGATCCTCTGAACTAATTACTCCGATCTTTTAAGGATAAGTGTGCAAGCACGGTGTAGCCCATCCGACAATTTTGTGTGATTAATAATGATTTGATTGCACCATTAAAATGTGTAAATATATATTTCCATATTAGTAATTACTAATAATATAATGAAAGCGACAAAAAATAAATAAATTGGAATGTCTCTATGTATAAGAAACATGAAATGGGCGGTTCTGATTTACATAGTTCTTTATAAATATTATTTTATCTAATATGCAAATAACCAGCTGTAGTTGTATAATGAATGTATAATAGAATAAGTGCATTCAATTTACTTTCATGGAATAAATTACAATGTGTGTTTTATCGCAGTTCATTGTATTAAGTTCATATAGCGCAAATTGCATTTGCTACATATCAATACAGAGCATTGGATCAAACTGGATATTACTATATCCAAACGTGACTGCCTGTAGAGAGGAAATGTTCAATTTTATGGCTCATTTCACGAGCTCTGTGTTGCTCGAAGTTTTGATGAACCGAATCTGGGGGAAAATTCTGACAATGAAGAATTGTGCCCCTGATGACGACATCTATCGCCGGTCTGCCGCAAAATTAAGGGTGGCGTTTCGGTTCGATCAATTAAATTGAGAGTCGAGCGGACAGGAAAATAATAAAGTGACGTCTTCAATGAGGAACGGAAAAAATGTCTTCTAGATAATAGATGTTTGGATTGAATTCGCGATTCTTTTGCTTTTCGTTATATGTACGATACATTTCTTGACAGTGTAAAAGTGATTGGCATTTGAGCATAAATGAGGAATGAATTTGCCTTATTGTCGGGTAGCGTAATGTCGAAATGTTCTACAAGAATATTTATTTGTTTACCGAGACGTTTCAATATTCCATTTTTTTTAGCCCTATAAAGTTGGGAATAAAATATTTTCGATTGACCACTTTTAAACGTACATCAATTAAAATCACCGACGAGGAAATACATAAATATGGCCAGTTAAATTTCGTTAAACTCTGCTCAAATTTTTCATATTACCAATTTTGATGCACACCAAAATGTGTTTTATATTCACCAAACATTTATTTCCATTACTTTTATCAAAAATATTGCCCTGTCCGTGCCTGTTTATTCGCAAATTCTTAAAATAACAATAAATAAAAGTAAATAAACGTGCATATTAAACTTTTATATTATATTTTCCAATATCTGATACGCGTAATGTAATAATAATAACATCGGACACCTTACTGGTCTAACGTCAAACTTTGAAGCAAACGTCAAGCAGGTACATCGAACCAGCTCGTTCGCCGAGGAGCATAGACACGGAAACCCATCGAATTCCCACATAACTTCCAAACACCAGTGCGCCTTTACATCTCACCATGCGTTTCACGATCATCATCGCCCTTTGACAAAGCAACCGATATCCTCCCCGCAGTGTGCACTCTATTAATCCCGTCAGAATCGTGTCCGTGAGTAACGGAACTGTTCCAGACAGCGAAACGGGAACGATAATAAAGTAACGCTCGACTCTTTGCAGTTGTCGAATTTCATCAAGCGACTTGGCCCCGTGTCGGCACGCGTTTCGCACTCGTGTGCCCACGTTCACTCACCTGCACAAGCGCGGCGATCGTTTCGGTGCAGGCGCCGTGTATTATCCAAATTGCATTATCGTCTGCTGTTTGCCCGGTTATATCGTCACAGTCGGGTGTATTTGCCGCGGAGCGCTTTGCCGCGCGTAGCCAGTCAAATGGCTTAATTGTTTTGTCCACACAATTACGAAATTGCTTACAATTTACAATCAGCCTATCTAGCATGAGCGTTTCTCCCTTCAACCTGGGCCGATCAATTTTATGAATGGCGAACCGCGGCCAGGCAGCTCTTTTTCACTCCGCCTTTCGTTTCGATGTACAAACCCGCGGTGCAATCTCTTTGTAAAGCGGGAGTTCGTTCATTGCAATGGACGACGATTGAAATCATTTAAAAAGGAGTCACGTTAAATGATGCGACGGCGCAGGGGCCGTGGCGGTTTTTAGATTGGACGACCCACGGCGTACATAGACTTCAAGTGGCAAGAATTGTATCTGTCTCAAAAATTCGAAATATGAAAATATAAAATACTGCTGCATAGAATATCAATAACAATCTGCAAACGCGTCGAAAATTAACGTATCTAAATCGATGACTAAATCCCATTTGCGGGAAAATAATTAAATATCGCAGTCCTATGTTCACTGTCGTGTGCACTATTTATTCTCACTGACTTAAATTTTCAATCAGGCGAAATTGAATCAGTCGGTATAAATCTACCGAACAAAAGTGATGGCTTCGTCGCCGTTTTAGAAATTTGAATACAGATATAATATCCGCTCAGACATTCAAGAACCATAACTTCATTTCTAAGCAAAGAAACCGGCGCTTGTTTACCCAGAAATAACTAGCACCGTCTCGATGACACCTGCATTTGAACCCGGCGACTTTCGCCCACGCAAATACGCTCGTTCGGTCTGCTGGAAATTTTCATAAAATTCCACCGCTTTGTTCCTCCTTTCCCCCATCCGTCCCCTACCGTCCTTCTGCGGTTTTAATAAATAGCCATGCTAGGTTCCGTCGCTCATTTTTTTTTAAATCCCTGCACGGCGTACGCGTCCCGAGCCGCCGGTATTTCACAAATATCGAATCGTTCACTGGTCGCAAAGCGTTTCCGAGAATTTCGGACCGCTTAAAATGTTCGCCGTTACGGACGACCGTTTTTCCGCAATTTATTTTTCGCGTTGCGCCGCTTGACGACACGTGTTTAACCATGGCACGGCGTGGCCACGAGCGAAAACACTCGGCGCACGAATCGTGGTTACGCGTTCTAAGGCCAGCTGTTTTTTTTCGCGGTGCGCTGAAATTAATATTTCGAGTCGCGGTGACGGCGCCGGACGGTTTCATGTACAGCGAACCGGAAACGTTCGGTCTGACATAGATCTAGTATAGTCGGCAACGGGTTTTTCGAACCCAATGCCGCGTTTTCTGATCGCGAAGCGCAATAGAGGCAGGTACGTTGTCAGAATTTGATTCGCGTTCGTAAC
Source organism: Nomada fucata (assembly GCA_948146005.1). Classification (NCBI taxonomy): domain Eukaryota; kingdom Metazoa; phylum Arthropoda; class Insecta; order Hymenoptera; family Apidae; genus Nomada; species Nomada fucata. Next base: position 17,516,188 of record OX411275.1, read on the forward strand.
GTAGACATTACGAATACGAATGGACGACTTGACCCCCGTTATTGTCTCTGTTCTCAAAATTTGCGTGAAAGCTGAGTTTTATTAAAAGTCTGGCTGGCATATTTTTCTCAGAATTGTAATTAGTTTTCATGTCACTTATATTTCAAAGCGTCTCTCATTAAAAGTTTCCGTGAACGAGTTTCAAAAAAATTGTGCTGGTGCTTTTTTCGGAATATTCGATACAGGTTGCATTTGCAGCGAAACAGTTGCAGCGTTTTTATTAATCAACGACCAATTCGTTACTAATTAACAAAATGATAATGACAATAATAATATTCAGTTCAATTTCCAAGTAATCTATGAAGGAGCATGGCGATACCATTAAGGCGTAAAACGTAACAGCATCTCTGTTAGTCTCGGTTAATTTGCGGAGAACCTGTACAATAGAAACTGCAGAATAAAGGGTCCAAGTGCCACGAAAAACACTGTACGCTCTGTCGCGTACGGTGGAAAAATTGCAATCTCTCTACCGTCAAACAAGAACGATCAACATCGTCTATAGTCTATAGCCATCGAATTGGCCACTTCGATAACATTAATTGGCCAACGATAGACATTTTAATTCCGACCGGCTGACCGGTGAAACCGTTTATTTCCCTTCAACCTGCGAGCAGTGCAGTTCATCGCACAAATGTAACACACGGTGAAAATTCATTTATGCTCGAGACTCGCGGTCGATCAAGTGTTAATCGACTAGATAAAGTGAGCACGCGGTGGGAGGGGATCGTGGCCGAACCCAGCGGTTCATTCGCCCGATCATCGACGATAAAAGAGAGCCAGTGGTGACCGAAGGCTGGCGCGATCATTGATTTTTTAGTGCTCGATAGCACCTTTGTAGGTGCTATATATATTGCTATATATATATATATATATATAATATCACTGGGGCAAAATAATTTAATAATGCCGATGGCGAGACAGCCGCCCGGCCGCGGCGAATTTAACAATCGACCCGTCTCGACGTTTGTGCACTTTAGCTTGTTTTGATGCCGGCTTGGATCAGCCAATAATGGAATTAGAACAGACGATCCCGAAACAACTGCTATATTTTTTCGTAAAATCCAATAGAGCACGTATCGATTTGTTCTCGGGCGAGGGAAAACTGTCGGGCCGTCTGGCTTTTCGAGGACCTTCTTCGTCCATCGCGATCGCTCCTGTTTGCCTGTACCCTTCCCTGTCGCTGCGATTTTTTCTTGCCCTTTTTTCTTTTTAAATGACACCCGCGGTGAAAACTCTCGCTGTCCGGCAAACATCCAGGTTGACTCGAAAAATATTCACTGCCAAAACGTAGGGCGTGCACGTTTTGGCTCTTGAGCTGTCGAGTGCCGCGACGACGACGAACGCAGTTGCCGGGACCATTGAAATTCGTTCGCGAGCGATCTCTGTTGATTGATTCTCTATCAAAATAGTGTTTCCAGGGTATGTAGAATTTTAAAGCTAGATCGGAAACATGGTCTCGTGTAATACTTTCCGATATTAGATAGAATTAATTGGATAATTACAGCTCGATTTCTATTCCACGATGAACGGTCTCGCTGGATATTGCTCGAATACGATAACAACTATCCTCTACTACCTGCAATTTAACTAATACAGCACGATTCGGCTGAGATCATATCACCAGCACGATATCCTGCACGTACATTATCAAACTCCCAAGCCTGCCAAATATTTCCGCGTACAGAGAAAACTAGCAATACAAATTGAGCGCCCTTAGCGAACGACATTAGCTACGGCGACCTCGTTGTCATTAATGAACAAAGGACAGAAACGAAATCCATCATCTGCATCATCCGATTCCCAATCCGTCATCGTTGGCGCGTACAGATACGCGTAATACGCACGACGTTATCGAAGAACGAAGGAGACCTTAAACCGAGAAGGAAAAATACACCCCCTCCGATCTGAATCACAGAGACTTCCACTTCTTGCTCCTCCGCGAACGAAGAAAAGGAACTCGCTCAACCATGAGATGCCTCATATATTATTAAGAATCAAACAGCGCGGGGCGGTTGATCCGAGTTGTCTAGCCAAGCGTAATCCGAGCAATTGGCCCATTACGCCTGGGATCGCGAGGCGTACGTCAGCATGCGAGCAACGTGAAGCGCGATCAAGGAGGAAAGGAGCGAAACGAAACGAGAAACGCAATAACACACGGAGGATCGCCGATAGAGAGGGGCAAACGATATTCCGTGCGGAGGAACGAGAGGCCTGCGTGGTAGTACTGTTGCCCCGAATGGAAACGATATGGGCCGGCTCGCTGGAATTCCTAAACGCGGCCCAATAAAAACTTTTCCAATCGACTTTCCCGGACTTAATTTGCCGGAATCGAAGGAAAGTACTAAGGCGGATTATACGACGGCCCAGTTACAAGAAAGGTTGCTCTTGGAGCATTTTATTGGTGAGGTGGAAAGGATAGGGGTGAAAGTACAAAGGGTGGGCGATTGGCGAGGATTAGCGAACGGCTCGTCGCCCTGGTACCGAAAGTCAATCGCGACTTTTTCCCGTTGAGCGCCCGAGACTTTTGGTTACGCCTTGCTTACATTTAGCAGCTCCAGTTCCTCCTATTCGCGGGCTACCTTTGGGAACGGTGATTGGTATTTATGCTAAATGGCTTCGTTTCAAAACGATGCACTGCAGGTGTACGGCGACTATTTGCAAAGTCGTATTCACGGCGTTTAATATTATTGCGGCAATGAATTGTTTCTTAGACGTTGTTAAAATTTATATACTCTGGAGAAAACGAGATAAATATGTCAACTGACCGTGATATTTTAATTGAAAATTGGAGACCATATGGTTTATTATTTGGTGTCCTAGTTTCCTGGAAGAGAGGAATGTTGCATTTGATAGAATGGAAATGCGTTTGTATTAATCGAAGTTTTGCTCAATGTTCAAAAGAATATGGTCACGTGAAAATGCATGCCAGATTTCACATAATTATTACAAACTAGTATTGAACAGAAAAATCAATGGAAAAATAGAATTTTCGTTCCTTTCCTGCAGCAACTCGTTTCCTTTCTTCCTTTTCCATACATTTTTCTTGCATTTAATATTTATACTCCGTACAGAAATATTTTCCGCTAATTATATATCGCCTTGCACTAGTTAATGTTTGAAATAGCAACAACGTCGTTCGCGTAAAGGCATTATATGTGTTCGTTAAATATACAGGACACAGGCGGCGATTTCAGAGAGTTTTCCACAACATGATGGATTTTGTGCACGTATTCCCGTGTTAATAGCAATTGAAGCATGTCGCTGATGTAGAAACTGTCACGTTGCCCTCGGGTAGTAGCGGCTTCGCATCCAGCGACACACTAAATGAATCATTTGATTGGGAAACAGCATCTGTTTCCGTTTTGGGTAGAGCAATGTTATTGGAATTGTGCAACTCTTCGAGCAACGGGTTCGGAATAAACGATTTTTCCAGCAATAATATCGTTTGCCGTGTGTGAAGCGTTCAATTAGAATATTCTTGGCGTCTTTGTTCGTTCCCCTATAAAATTAGAATGAAGTATGCAAACGAACCCCGTAAATGTGTCAACATTGAAATACAAACGGTATTTCGTTTGTTTAACAATGGATTCGTTTGAATGGAGGACAAAGCAGGCGAGACTTACATATATTTCGCACGTGTAGACGGACATACAGTTGGCCACAAACGTATTCAGCCACGTTAGATATTCTGCAAGCTTCGCACACTGTTATACAGCGTATATTTAATACAATATTTAATGCAATATATTCTTGGTTCCTTATTACAAAATGACTCAACGTTGAACGAATTATTTTCGCGGGCAACCGTTTGTATTCTGTCATACGCGCATAAGAAAAGATCCTTCGAGTATTTCCTCAGCTGAGAGAAGATTCGAAGAATATATGGAACTGTGCAAGACAAAATTTTGCCCACACATATCACCCTATCACCGCAATAATAAACAACTTTCGCTCGTGCGGCAATTGCAAACGCGAGGCGGAAAACGGGAATCTAAAACGAAGATCAAATTGTCGCGATGGCGTAATTCCATTCATGAAGGATAGACAGAAGGTTGTCAGGAGGGACGGATGGGACAGTTTGTTTGGTGGCGAAGCACGGAACGCTTGCCACGCGAAGAAATTAGCTGGTAAAGAACACACAGCGGGCGGATATCGGCGCAGTTCCGTAAAGTTCCGATAAGTCGGTCTCGCAGCGTTTACTTCCTGGTGAACACGACTGGCTCGGATACGATAGAAGGCTGGAGGAAGTCTAGACTTTGAAAGATCAAAAGGCATCGGCGGCCTGGAAGTAACGCGGTGCTGGTGTCTGGCTTCGAAGTCGGTGAGCTTCCAAGGAGGCCCTCGGTTACCCTTCTCCATTCTCCCTCGTCTACCTTTTTGCTGGTCTTTCCCTTTTTCTTCGCTTGATCCCGTCTTACTTCCTATTTCAATCTCCCTGTCTTCTTTATCCAATCTGTTTGCCTCACTGTCCTTCGTTTTCCGCTCCTTCCCTCTTGCTCACGCTCTCTTCCTCGCGGGCACACGTACACTTCAAGCGCCGCAGAGTACTGTCAGTTTAATTTCAGACACGAAATCACGAAAAACGTCCCCCGTTTGTTGCAAATCAGCTTGGCCACAGTGGAGCATTAGGTTCAATATGGATACAGGTAAACGAATCGAGCAGCACGAGCCGATGTAAACTAAATTCGAGCTGGCTAACGATATTCGTTAGACGATCGCGCAACGAACGTACAATAAAGACTTTGGCGAAACGTATTCATCGACTTTCGTTGCGAAGTCATTTATGGCAGCCCGATCGTGATAGGCCGACGTATATTGACTTCAAGTTCATTCAAGTCATACCGGGCGCCAATCTTCGTCTCAATTTTGGGAAATGTGCAAATATAAATACACGTTTGAAACCATTATCTATATAGTTTCGTAATTTCTATTCTGCAGCAACGATTAAACAGGCATTGATCTGCCGTCGGCCAATATATTGAAAGCTCTGTCTCGCAGCACTTTGCTGATTACTCGCTTCTATGCAGGCATAAATGTCAAAATGAAATTCAACGCCGTCGTTTCTCCTCGATAATTCCATAAAACGTGGAAACTCGATCGTCGACAGTTGCAGGGCAGCAAAAGAATCGGAACGGTGCATCGCGAGTGATTGTGCCGCTATAAGCTTTCACTTTGTCGAAACAGTTCGAAACGCAAGCTACTATCGACTATTTGTATCTCGATAATTGTATTTTACGATTTATATGCGTCTGCGGTGCTATTGCGATGTTTTCGAAGCGATTTCTTGCGTCAATGATGCAGTATCAATTTTTGCAAAAGGTAATGAGAAAGGGCATTTGAAATTTTGGATATTGCACCTGGTTTGTAGAACGGGCAAAGATTTGTTCGAGCTTTCGCGAGGCCAATCCTGAAACAATGTCGTTCGTTTCGTAAACGTGATTCGTGGCTAACAATTTGCTTGGCACGAATTAAAACGGAGGACGCTACAGCGACGAGTCCTCGTCACTTTATACGGATTAGTCCATAAGTCAAACGCACCTTTAGTCATTCCTTTCGCGCAACAATTATCTCCTCCATATCGACAGGAGAAGGTACACGGGCGAGCATGTCAGACAGAGACGGGAGTGTACGTCGTCGCTGACCCCAGCGGGGAGAGGCATTCAATATCCAGCAAAAGGAATTACGAAATTTCGTATATTAGTTCGGTGGGGGGGTCGATCGTGTGTAAGGAATCATCGAACGACGGGAACACGAGATAAAACGGGGGGATGGCGGACGCAGCGGCAGGAAAAGAGCTGCAAAGGGTGCAGCAGTTCGACTTCCCCTTTGAGATCGTGCCAAAGAACGTTGCCATATGAAAATAAACCAAATAAATCGCGTGTTTCAGACGTTTGCATAATGGGAAACGAAATAGGATGTCGATAGATCGAGTTGTTTTTTAGTTCCTTCTTTAGCCTTCCCTGTTCCAACCGCCCACCTCTGCCGGCTGTTCTCGATTCTTTCGACGTTCGTCAATGTTATCGTTTTTCTACGATTTAACGGAATGTTCCACGTGTTACTGCTCCCGCTCGTGCCACTTTATGCCTCGCTGATGCACATTCCACTTTATTCACGGGAGAGAACGAAAGTTACGGGCCCCCATGATGTACGAATGTCTTATTCGACTGACTGTCGAAGGAAGAACCAGGTGTGCACTTTTTCCGGAAAGAAATATCCAATCTCTCCCTGTCGGTCTAAGCCCGCCACGGAAAGGGCTGAAGAATGAAACGAGGTATAGCCGCGATGACGTACACTGCCATGCTAACGGAAACGTATTCACGTCAATATCAGATCGGGATCGAAATATATCAAGCGTTGGCCAATATCTAGGAAAAGGTAAAAATACGGGGGATAATACTGATTGATTAGTTGACAACATTCAAGCAGTGGACAATTTGTCGGCGGGTTCGCGAAGGATTTTCTTCGGGCACCATAAAGTACGGGGCGAGGTATTGTTTTGAAATTTTTGGAAATAACCATTGAATGATAAATAACGAGTTTCTGTACGGCGTGATGAAAATACGACGTTAACTACACCGACGCGATTCGTCAATCCCAACGGGGGTTCGAAACTCGTTGACTAGTAACCTCTATACTTCCGTCAAGTTTGCACGATTATTTAGCGTTCCCCATTTGCGTTGTTACCGTAATTTCGTCGAATTCTATCCAACGAAAATTGCAACGAAAGCGCGTGTCCCGGCTCTGCGGGGTTTGGCCCGTGTGTCACGCGTCGCCTCGCGCCTCGATATCGGCGGACGGTTCTCGTTGGGATTTACAAGACAACGGTACGCGAAGCGGAAGTATCGCAGGTACCACGCCGGAAAAATGTTTGGTGGATACGGGTTCTCGGAATAGTCAGACTGTTCGTGGCACTCGTGGAATGGGGAAAGGGGGCAACGATAAAACCAGCTCCAGGGGCGTATCGGGCGGGAGGTTTGTAAAACTTACTCCTTCGCTCGTCGGCACACCCACACCATTAAAAAGCTTGTTGTGAATCTTTTCATTTCTTTATTTTCTTACCCGCCATCGCCAGCCTTCTATCTTTTCTGCTTTCCACCGTGGGCTTCCTCGCGAGAAGACCCCGGAAGTCTAAGCCCTACGTCTCTCGGCCCCACCCCGACAAGAATACGCGTTACGCTCGAACAACTATCTTTTCCTTCTACCCCCCCCCCCCCCCTCCCCCCAATCCTCTGCCACTGTTTCTTTTTCTGATGGCCCGCTTTCAATGCATCGCTCAAGGTGTAACGTTCCAGACCAACAGCCGTTCGCGTTCCCCTGACACACAGATTTCGGCTCGCGGCTCGGATTTAAATAGCCGGGAACTGGAGGGACGACTCTTCGACTATGCGTTTAGCCGAGTTCCGTTCTTTTTGTCCATGCCCTCGGCAGTCGTTTGTTCACTCGCGTGCACGGCGAAGAGCCGCCTTGTCCTTTTTCACCCTCCCGAACAAGTAGAAACGTCAGTCTCCCAACGGACGAACTGGAAACTTTCACGGTTTTACCGTTAAAAGCCTGGCTCCTGCTCGCGCCTCTTTTCCGCCTGATTTCTTTTCGTCTTTCGTTCCCCTCATTTCCGGCGGAACACCTCGCGCCGTTTGCACGACCGCGATTTCAATGTGTACACATCGCAAGTCGCGCGGAAGAACCGCGCGGAAAATGCGACGGCGTCGCGCGGATGAAAATTGTCGGGGGTTCGAGGTGTAATTGGTTTATCAACGTGTCGCTGTTCACTGCGCAATGAATGATCGATTATTTTTTAGCTCGCGTTGCCCAGAAGTGTCCTAACTTACAGGGATATCGTATTTGAAAGGCAGTCGTGGAATATTTCTCAAAAGAACTGTCGGTTTTAATTAAAGTTGTAATCGTGTGACGTGGCCTTTCCATTTACCACGGAACAGGCATCGATATTTTTTTCTTCCCGGCTGCGACACGTTGGTAATTAGGATAAGGTGATCGTCGTATGAGAGTTGTGTACCACAATCGCGCTGGAGTTTAGCCCGCGTAGCGTTGGACAATTATCTCTGGTCAGAGGGCGATACGATCGAACGAGCCGTGAACTGACGGTCGATATAAAATTCGGATTCGCGAAAACAAATTTCGACGAGGTTCTAACAAAAGAAATATCGCGCGCAAGGCCAGTTAATCTGTCGAATAATAATTCCATTACTTTTTTAATCGAAACGTCGTTTTCGTAATTTCGTTTCGATGGACGAACAACAATTTTCCCGTCTTCCGATATTTCTCGGCTCTTTCACTGTATTTTATTTTTCATCGACGCGCTATTAAATCAAAACGTTTGTTAAATCGTTCGAGCTTTGAAGTGTATGCAAATGCGATTCGTTAATACCGAAGCACCGTGGAGACAAAAAGCGGAACAGCAATCGAAACGGTGGAAAATATTTCAATCGCGCAGCACCTACTCGATTGTACGGGTGTACGATCATTGCACACGCGGCATGAAACCGTCCGATGTGCGTCAGCTTCGTGATTGTTGAAACGCTGAAACCCCAAAATTTATAATAACTCGCGTCAACGCGACGCAGCTTGAAAATTCCACCGAGAAATAGAAATGACGACGTATGAAAGGTGCGATACGGTGAAGCAGAGGGAAGGAAAACAATTTTAGACCATTCCAATGAGACTGCTGTGTGCACGTATTTAACCGAGGCAAATTGTACCGTGGCAATATTCATCCTAACAGGAACAGATATATTACATTGCTCGTGGAAAGAACGTTCTGTGTCTCGATTGTGAAAGAGCAATGCCATTTTCCATTTTTTAAAAAATGTTCTTTTTATTGTTCTGACTCGTATCAAAAAGATTGTATTACTACAATTTTGCCCATTAATTTTACATGCCCAGACGTAGCATTATCCCCGTGAAATATATTTTAATTAAGAAAAAGCTAATTTGAACGTTAACATATTAGAGTGTAAATATGCGAATATAAATTGTACTGGGTTTTCACTTTTTTGCGTAACGCAGTGAACATATATAATAATTATTCTAATGGAAATGAACCATATGAAAGAGGTTTCGCACACACATTCACGATAACATCCCCGGATTTGTTCTGTACGTGTAACTTCCCACGCTCATGATTTTGCGTCATTCAGCTTTGCGTATAAACAGATACGTATAGATTCTATTTGTATATACATGATACAATTTTTAATTCTATCAAAAAGTAAAGAACAAGCTGAAAGGGAATAAATATTAATATTTAGTTAAATAATTTGGAACGCCCAATGATAAAGCAGTTTTACTATATCTGCTGTAAAGTAAACAAGACTACCATGCTGTGCATCAAGTTCGAAAATGCTTTTTACAATTTAACAAACAAAGGTCGTAACGTCGTGCTGCAACGGTCAATCTAAAATCGGTTCACCCGAATGTCTCGCACAAGTCAACGCCAGTGAATATATTCGTCCCTACCAAAACCCTTTAAATCCTGTATCTTATTTCCTCGCCCCCGTAAACTCGATTCTTCTCGCGAAATCGTTTCGAAGCCAAACGTCTCGCAGTGCCTCGCCCATTGGGCAAAAAATCTCCGACAACACTGGAACTCAATTGAAATACTTTTGTCGAAAAAACTTTCGTATCCTTCCGAAACCGATTGACGTCACTTTCTTTCGATGGAATCTCGTTAACGATCCCATTAAAATCGACGCATCTCGATCCCGCGATCGTTTCGGGCGTCGACCGAATTATACACACAACCATTAATAGGATCGACGGCTGGATGATAATAGAAACCCCTCGCATCGGCGCAGCAATAATGCCAATCTCGGTCTCGGGTTCGACGTCGAGAGGGCTGGTGGAAAGTGAACAGAGGGGCGGGATTGTAGACAAGGGGAGGACGGAGCGGAAGGTTACTTTCATTTTTTAGCCCGAGCCTCTTTAATTAAGACGTTCCGTCGAAATTTCCCCGGCGCGTTCGATTTCTGGGGCTCGACGAAAGCGGCCGCAATTCTCGATAAACCGTCCTGAAAGGAAACTCGTTAAGAGCAGTCCAGTAGCGATCGAATCGATCGTTTTGCGCCGACCAGCTGTGTGCGGTTTGAAAGACCGTGGAAGAACGAGACGGGGTGCAAGAGGGGCACCGGGCACAGAAAATACAAGCTGGATTGTAAATGGGGACGGCATAGGGGGAAGGTGGGGAAGGGGGGCGCACGGGGAGGTGAATATTTTCATTCCAAAATCGGCCGTGAACCCGCGCATCATCGCCCTCGATATCGCGTTAAAGGTTAATCGTCGAGATGGAACGAGAGATGTCGATGTAATTGAAAAGTTCCGACGTCGACGCGAGACGTTCGCTTCGCTATGACGAAATCAGCAGAAAACGAAAGGGACAAGGGGCCGTTTCTCGTCTTGATCCGCGACGGCGTCTGAGATCGTTTCGACGTCGATAAGAAATGGGCCAACGAACGGGAAAGGAAACGGAGGAAAATTAACGGAAAAATGGCTGGAAGAAGGTGAAACTTATAGGGGGGGTAGGAACGGAATCAAGTGTCGGGAAGAATATAGAGAGTTGGGAGGAAATCAGCAACTGAAGAAACATAGAGAGAGAGAGAGAGAGAGAGAGAGAGAGAGAGAGAGAGGGAGAGAGAATAGGAGGAACAGATAGCGCGATACCAGAGGCAGACGTAGAAAGTGAACGTGGCTGGCAGGACACGGAGGGTAGATAATTAGACAAGAAACACACAGACCCGCTCTCTATCTTTGTTCAACCGAGAGTTTCTTTCGGTCGGTGCCATCCGATTTTCTCTCTCCCTCTCCCCCCTTTCTCTCTGCTTGAACCCGTATCCTCCTTAATTAAATATAAGCGCCGGCTTACCTCTGCTTCTCAAACCTTACCGCCTGAGTCGCTTGACTCACCCCCCCCCCTCCGTACTTCATCTCTCTACGACCCCCATACCATCCTGCTCACCCCCCTTTATCCGAAAGCCCACCATTGAACCAGCCTTCCTCGTTCGCAGAATACACGAAGACACTGTGTTCTTGTACAAATTCAGCTGGTGTACACGGACACTGTTACGTACACCTCTGCTAACTCGTGCACGCGTGCAACGAGGAGGAACACCCACGATGGTGGTGTGCGTACGCACGGATGCCTGTATATATATATATAAACTTAGGTGGGTGCACGAACGCGCTTCCATCGCCACGCAATTACGAGAGGGGTTGAGTACGCTTGCGGAGGTCGCACGCCGAACAGAGAGGAGCCCTCTCGTGCTCTCGCCTAGGCGACTAATGCGTGAGACTGACGCGATGCCTAGCGATACAGCCGTGGGACAAGGAAGGGTTATAATCGTTTTAAACGATCGTGCCAGACCTGATTAAGGATCGTCGATCCTCTTAGCGGTGCTGCCGATGGCGTTGCCCGCGGGCTTACAGTGTTCTGGTGACGCTCCTCACCTCGGTGCTATTAGTTTGTTTTATTAGGGGATATTTTGTGCGCTAATGGCGGAGCGGTGAGATGTGGTTGTGAGGGAGAATTTAAGAATTGCTGCTCCCTTGGCGGGCGAGGCATGATAGAATCGGGGGAGAATTTTGTGAACTGGTCAGGTGGACCGATTAGGGAGCAGGTGTCGAATGGACTTCGTTTGATTGGAAGCTTGGTGTGATAATGTTTTGGTCTTGAGATTCATAGATTATATTGTTTCTGTGGGATTGGAAGTTTTAGGAGATCAAGTCGGTGTAAGTGTAATAATGAAACAGGGGATATTATATATTTATTATAAAGTTATTTCGTTAGACCACACTGTATCCACACTATTCTGTTCTACACTGTTCTACGCTGTTCTACCTTACCTTGCTCGTCGATTTACACTGCGTAATTTTCTATACAGTCATACAGACATTCCCTTAAAGGTAACTGTAATGCTAAATACCTTGAAAACAGGGGGCACGGTTCTGCAGACCGTTGTCCTGTACCCAGACGTTGGGCGCTACGCACTTCCACATTTGTATAATAATTTATGTATGATATATCGCGTTACACTGCATTACCAAATATGCTTGACGCGATATTTTCATATGGAAAAATTAGTTTTCATTATGATTCGAGACTGCGGCTGATTTTGTTGTTGACTCATTACTGATTACTATCTTATACTTAGGAGGCGAGAATTGATCACCTTGCTCCCTAAGAGTAATATTATTATTGCGAAAACTAGTTCCAAATGTATTGTTGCTGTCACGGGTAAGTTCAATTAATTTGGCTCGTAGATGTTCAAATGTATTCTTGTCCCTGATGTCGGGATGGAACGTTAAATTGGCGATACCGTTTCGCGTCTGTGACCCCAAAGTATAATTATTATTTAAATTGCGGATGACGCGGATTGTATTATTTATAAGTCTATCAGTGAATCCATTTCCATCGGATCCGCCGCCATCTCTGCTCCAATTAAAAGTATAAGGCCATCGTTTTTGCAACAAAGATTCAGTCCGATTTCCCTTGCCATAGACAGGGCGAAGGCGATCCGTTTGTCGTAATCCTGTGAACACGCCCCTCGTTTCCTGTTGCACATGCTCCTCGTGCTCTTCGTTTGTTCCGCCTAAAGAAACATAAATTCGCAAATTTTTGTCAAGCTTATTGCACGAATACCATTTATCATTGCTACGTGGAACAAGCTGTTCAACTTACGGTCCGTATGTTTCGACGGTTCCAGAAAATTTTCGATGGACTTTCTATTATTTTTCAATGAATCGAAAATTCTACGGAATATTCGCTGATACGCGGTCCTGTTAGAAGAAGAAGAGTTCGAGATGCCGGATGCCAAAGAGCTCATTAAATTCGCATTCATCGGTGTCTCAGCAGGTACCACGTGCACCACATGCTTCTGTCCCGATTGATCAGTTCCAAGGATCAATCTCGGTACCAACGGTCTAGCGTTGCTTCTTCCATTCTCCTTAACATCAACATTCACCATGGAATCATTCGTGTCCTGCCTGTCGATAAATTCAACCCCCGAACGTTTTCTACTCGCGTCCCCCAAATTACTCATCTGCTCCTGTGTATCGTTCTTCCTGGTCATTTCGGTCGTCGCCTCAATATTTTCTTTCGTACTATTTCCCTCAGGCCTTTTGGAGGAAATACTAGAGACACTGTCGTTATTCGAATTCCCCGCGCCGCCTCGTTCGGGCCACGAATTCTTATCAACGACAGTCCAAAACTTCCTCGAATTTCCCTTCTGACCAGAAGCTTTCTCTTCAACATTCATGTAAGCGCCCCCATCGTTACGATAACTATGTTTATCGCTCAGGTAGGCATCTTGCTCGCCTTGAGAGGTCACGTAGACGTACGATCGTGGCCAGAGGCTCCTCATGTGGTAGCTACCGTCGATCTGCGGCACGATCGTCAATTGAAGATCGTGTCTCGTCGAGCCACGGGTTGAAACCCTCTTGATCCTTCGAAGCACCCACTTGACGGTGGGGTGTGTGTGCTCGTTGCACACCTCGCAGTCGATGCATCCCTCCTGGCAGAACAGCCAGTCACCGTCGGGCAGGTAATAAACGTCACCGCGGGACAGGACGACGCTGGACGCGTCGTTCGGGACAATTGGAAATGGACCGTCATAAAATGGTGCGTATAACAGACGTTTGTACAGATGATGGTTCCCCGGTGATGGCGGTGATATCGTCTTGAACACGAATTCTCGGAGAATGTGCTCCCAATAGGACGGCGCGTTGGGCATTTCATTCGCGACGTAACGTCTCTGGCGCTGATCGTTTCGTTTCGCGTCATCTTTCGATGGCAGTTGAATGCCGATAGAAATTAATGTGATCTGCGATACGAAGTTTCGTATTAGGTAGGTAGTTGGTGACTCAATGGCGAATTCTTTCTCACGGAAACGGACGCAAGAATATAAATGTAGTGGGGTGGGCGAAGAAAGCATTCGTGTAGTGCTTCGTTTCGAAACAATGGTAAGGAAGGCAATTAATTTCTGTATTCAACTTTCTTGTGCGACTTTTTTTAAATAAAGCTTTCGCCATTATTTTGTGCAAAGCATTATCGTAGGCATTTCTAACGAGGTACGCTTACTTCGCTTGTAAGTCACTTGTAAGAAAAAATGTGGCGGAAAGACTGTGAAAAAATGCGTTAAGCAGCGACGAAATGTTAATTAGATTATGGATTTCCACTCACCATCACTGTCAGGAAAAGATTCCATTTTGCTAGATTCATGTTTCTCTTCTTTTCGATTGCACTGACAGCAGAAACGGAACTGGGCGGAGAAAGATTAGAATGAATCCATGATGCACAGAGATCGTTGTAACGTATCTGACATCTGATGGACGACTGACTGAATCATGCAAAAAATGACTAGGAACTCCTTCTATAGGACACATGTTTAATACTCCACCACAGATACCGGGATTACCGCTCAAGAGTATTGACATTACTCATGATTAAACATTCGATCCGCGGGTCAAACAGTGTAATTCAAGCACCGGTTAGATCTGTCCTGCGAAACTCGAGAACATTGTGTGCCGAACGTGTTTAAAGAGATGCCAGAATCGTTGTCAAAATACTGTCAACATCGATTGTTCTGTAATGAAAATATGACACGTATCTTACATCATTCATCTATTTCCATCGAAGTCGACACCCGTACCAAACTAAATAACGAGAGACAAGAATTATTCAAGTAGATTGAGCGCAAACAACACTTCAAACAAGAAAGAAATTATTTACCTTCACTGTCCTGCGTTATTTAAATTTATTATTATTTATTTATTATTTATCGATTTGCTTCTCTGTAGGTACGTAGGTACATCTGTCAAACAACTCGAATCATATAAATGAAAGACGAAACGTAGAGGACGTTTCAAGAGGGGAAAAATAGCGAAATTTCAGAAACCAGGACGTGCAACAATTTGCATATTTAATAATCGAACGGAATAAATCCTTAGTCATTTAACTGAATCATTACTATTCTCGCTTTATACATTCATCTTTATTTTATATATGTATTATTAATGTCTTCGATGAATTCCTTGGTTGGTAATACGAATAAGAACGGACGACAAGAAACACAAAAAGGATATAGAACAACGTAACAGGGTTTGCAATCCTGTTGCGGCGGTGATATAAACTTCCATTAATATCGAATTTCAGAAGTTTCAGAAAGTCCATACACCGCCATAGCACCGATAAAGCGGAATTAATCGCTTTTCGTATCTGCGGTATAAATATTGGCGATCGATGCAAGCGTTGACCGTATCGGATGGGCATTGCAAACGATCAACAATGTCATACTGCGTGTCAGGTAAAATATGTACGTCGCGAACTAATCTACGTTTTGATCGTGAATTTGTTTCTATTCCACGGTAGGAACCACCTGTCACGCGGGGCCAGATAAACGGTTTTACTATGCAAAGAATGGAACACGATGAATTATTGTTTCACTAATAGGACACGCCGGTAACGCGACACTCGACAGACGCGTTAATATTAAAGCGAACGATTGTTCCGTTTTTTATAGCGGCAAACGCCTCTTTGTTTAAGCTGTCAAAACACTCCGGGCGTTCTACTTTTCGTCAATGAATTGCACGACCCCTTATCTCGAATGTTTCTGTTAGGAAAAACGGCGAATAAAATAAGAATAGGAGTTAACGGTCGTAAATTCGAAATGATACTATGCTGTTTGCTTATAAGTGATTACCAGAGTTGTACAAAGTTTCGGGAACATTGATTTCGTACTTTTGTGGCGAAGCTTGCAACCGCTGTAGTAAAAAGAAGATAATGAATTGTATTTGAGAAAAGACAAGGGTGAAGTTTCAGGTGCAAGGAAATTTATTGCGGTCAAGTATAATGCATTCGGAAATTCGAAAACGGAATGGATGGTTTTGTACTAAAATGTAATTTGCCAATGATACATACGATGCCACCTTTAGTCGACTCGCGTAAGCTTTACAAGGGCGGCACGTTAAAAGCACGATAGATAAGGCGAACAAAGTTCTGAGAATCAAGTTTGCAATCATTTTCTTTCTAAAATGACGTCGCGCGTTTTCTAGTTCTCATTAAAGTCTGCTAAAGTACTAAGCTAAGTTAGGGATTAAGATGATAAACATACAACTGGCAAACAATTATGTATTGATAACTAAATAACTAGTACCGTATTATCTACGATATAAAGGAATTGTTATAAATTAGAGATTACATAATGCAATTCGCCCGATGAAAAAAATGATTAAACTATTTCCACCATATATTTAGGATCGATATATTTAGGAAATCGGTTGGGGGCAAAACATTTGGGTAATTACTAATTACAATACTTTTTCGCCTTATAATATTCCCGGAAGCTATATTAATTGTCATTAAATTTGTAAGATGATGCTGCAATCGAACAAAAAAAAATCGGTTTCGCACGCAAACGTCATGTTGGGCTGATATCTAAATAGTAGTGATATTGCAAGAGGGGTTACGATTGACACGAGGCAATTTCCTATAATGTTGCTTTTTCATAAACATTCTGACAAATTCTATGAGTAAAGGAGAATGTCGACGGAAGCGGCAGAACATGCGCCACCTCCTGCAACACCTGCTGCTGATAAAAATGTAGCCAGCCTGCAGCTCTCTTTACCGCGAATGTTAGATCTTGCACTGGGAACACCTGAAGTAAACAAAACTTACCTTATGCTGCTTGCGCGTGCAAAGTACATTCACGAATCGAGAGATAAGGAATACTTTAATGACAGGTACATCGTTTTACGTTCGCGTCTAGGTTGGGGCGGTGAATTTTAATCTCCTCCATAATTTCCTTCATGTTTTATTGCACGAGATACACTTGCAAACGACGAAAGTCGAGTATCGCGGTGACGATGCTAATCGAATCAAGGTAAAATAATGTATTCTTCAATTGCGTCAACACAATGTAAATTTTCCATGAAATGAGAAACATTGCATATTTTTCCAGACGTTGGTAAGCTCGATACAACCCGGGCCATCGTTGTACCTTCAGGAGTACAGTATTATCGACGAGTCAAATAATGAAAAGCAACGCGATCAGGGCACCCCTGATGTACAGATGAGAGTAGATGTAATAACAGAGGGTAAAGTAGACTTTCATACTTACAATTTATAATTTTATATGAAATTATTTGAACATAATCGAGTAGAAATGTTTCCATCACATTTCTGCGTCTACTTTGAATGCGTCGTTTACTCATTCGCGCTCTGTTCTATTTCCTTCCATTTCTAATATTTGTATCGCTCCCTTGTAATAGTGCCCGGGATTATGTCGCTCTGAGTTCTCCGTTAATTATTTTTAATTACTTATTTATTTATTTAATTACACTTGTTTGTTATATTTATCATTCGGGAACTGGAGATTGCGAAACGCGGCCCAAAGTATCGATAATTAAAACATGATTCAGGAATTAAATTAAATCCCGATTCATGAATCAATAGGAAAGTTCTACAAACTTAATTTTTTCCCTGAATAGTACAATATAGAATTTGGAGCAGAATTTTGAAAACTGTGAACCGATCTATCGTTATTATGAAGTTCGAATAAATTAATAATAATAATAATAAATTACACGCAGGTGCGCATACCCAGAAGAGCAGGGGCGCGCAACAGACTGTTGGTCCTGGAACGGAAGGTGAATACAAAACTGTAATATTTGTGGAACCAATCGTAGATGGTGCAACCCCTACCGCATTGGGTTTCAGACGGCTCGAGCAGACGGTAAACAAAATATTCCAATCATTATCTACATTTACATATATTAACCTACACTACAATATATTTACTACACTATTAAATCAAAAATACACTGAGGTGCAAAAATATTCGAACGCTATTCCAATTCAAAGTGCGATAAAGCGGCAAAAAAAAATCGCACATCAATTTTGCTGTTGTCGTCGCAAAGGGGACACCAAAATTTCTTAAGATTAGATCGAGACTTCGTGGTTTAAAATGAGACCGGGTCGATTATTTTAAGATTTTTTTTCATGAAACTGCAGCAGTTCAAGTATGGGTCATTTTGCATCGAAAATTTTAGCGATCCTACAATTTTGCACTCCAGTGAACATTCTATTTTCTTTGTATTAAATTATTGCAATGTAGGTGCACGAGCTTCAACAACGATTTCAAGCTTTGGAAGAATTAGCAAATACACCAGAGCTTGTTGAACGTCTCAAAGGTAAACTCACTGATCCCGTGACCGATGTCTGGCAAATTATCAGTATTACCAAAAGATTGGACGCTAGTGAAGAAGGTATTGATAAGGTATAATTTCACTTGACCATTTTATTCAGCTTGAAAGCAACGCATCTATGTTTTTAATGCGAGAATTGAATTATAATAATTAAAAATGGATGCGACCTTTTTTTACAAATTCGAATAAATGTAGCAAAGCGAAATTAATATGATATATATTCTTTCATCCCTATACCTTCCAACTATCACTGATTCTGTAAGATGCACTGGAAACTTCATACAGTTCTCTGCATCTCAATATTTTGCTTATAGTTGACGAAAATGGTGCAAGATGTAATAAAGGGCGACACAGCAATTACCGTCGAAGGGACCTCTACAAACGTCGAAGAAAGACTCGCGAATTTAGAAAACACTCTCAGCAATTTGGATCAGTTGGTTAGAAATTTAGAGCTATTCGCTAGCCAGGAGGAAGATGAAGCTGGGGAAATGGTCAGCGAATTGAATGTCGAAGAACAAGAACAGCTGCCGACAAATCGACTTTCGATAAATCAACTTCTGGGTGGAATAGACGTGAAAGAAATGCACAACGACGTGGCCACGTTGCAAAAGGAGGTTGCACAAATGAGGGATGATTTGAAGAGTTTAAACGAGAAGACGGCAAGCGTAGGAATCGCAGGAAAAGGTAATTTCTTAAACGTATTCTAGGTAAGGTAAAAAATTATCCACCATCTTTGGTAGCTTGTATTATCTTTCTTTTTTATAATTGTAGTAATAAATACTTCGTAATATTGTCATTATGATTATTGATAGTTCTATGATCTTTTTTCAATGCCTTGCACGTCGTGAATTATAAATGTGTTCTTAAGAATCTCTCACACGTCTCAATCTTTGATTGAATACGTGACAAGATTGGAAAGATTATGCAGCAAAGATGCTGTTACTAAATACATCCAGTATCCTCATTGTTCACTGTAGAAAATCTGAAACCGTTCCCTAAGTCAAGTACTCATTGTCAATTCGTTTCATTTATTTATACGGGATCAGCTCAAACCACGGCGCAAGAATCTGTACACGCCGAGCAACAAGCAGAAAACGAATTAAGTGATAGAACGCAATCGACTATGGGAACTGAACACGTGGCACATCAAGTAGAAACCGCGGAATCAGTACAGCCGCAAGAGACAGGAGCAGCAGTATCCACGGACACCGATCAAGACGGGCAGACAGAAAAACTGAAAACACCTGCAGAATGGATAGAGACTATTGACGCGATAGGAACGGAACTGCAAACAATGAAGGAACGATTATTAAAAGTGGAAAAAGATATAACGTGCTTCCACCAGAAATTGGAGACCACGCCAACGGCTGGTACTTCCGGCCACAGTGATCTGGAGGATGTGGTGACGAAAATTCAAGAAATACAAAATGAAATGGAGAAACTGAACCAAACCGCTGATCGTCTAACTGACGATCGCGAAAATCGCGAATTGCACCTTAATGTTAGTGCACTGAATTATTCTGTTCAATATCTTTCAAATTATTTATCGTTTGTTTCATCTTTACCTGCACTATATCAATACTTCCCACTGTTTCCCTTTAACGTTACAATATCTTTATTATTAATTTTCAAAGTACCATTGTCACATTGTCTCGCATATCGATTGCATTGACCTATTGATGATTAATTATATTGTTCAACTACTCGTTCCATAGTATACATTCTTCATTTATCATTGAACTGTTTAGTCACTGTAAAGTAAGAACGAGACAAATTCAATTCTGCAGACAGCATAAATCTAAATGTGCAAAGAAAATTATAAGCCAGACATGTGTAAATAATAATAATTAAATAGCACCGAAATATTACAGCCAGTAAAAGTCACCAACTTAATGTGACACATTATTAGCTTAATTAGCCAAAGTACCATTTTATACTATTTTTTTTAAATATTGTAATGTTACAAAATAGAAAATTAGGTAATTCAATAGTTAATTACCACCTACACCTACACGTAACTATATACTTCGTTAGATAATGCGCCCATTTTCATTTATAATTACATTCTCTACAGCGCGTGGAACATGCGACTAACGATCTGTGACTATTTTTTTTACAACTGTTCCTAATTATTTATTTCTCAGGCGCTGCTGGAGCAAGTAGAACTTCTGAAGGCAATCAAGGCTGACAGAGAAGATCTGGAAGATGCACTCGCTGATAAAGCTGACGCACAAATAATAAATAGGAAGGTCTGTCGATATTCACCGACGAGTAACAATAATAATGAAATTAAACAACGGTCCGTAACGAACGATTGGTTTCGTAGGTATCTTACGATCAATTCGATGCGGCATGCGATGATCTGGCGCAGGGTCTCGAAGAAGCAATTAGCAAACTGGGGAAACAGGAAACGATTTGGCAGGACGCTTTGGAAGAAGTTCAGAAGGAGATTGAGGGAAAAGTTGATAAAATCGAAATTTCGCCTCTGAAGGATTTCGTGAATCATCGATTGAAGACACTTCAGGAGAAATTGAAGCAGGTGGCCGACGCGAGGCAGGAAAATGAGGCCGCTGGAACTAAGAAGATACTTAGGTAAATTGTCCTGATTAATACCTTTTTTTGTATCAGATCATTATGCAAATACACAGTGCAGAAATTATACATTTGAAAATGAATATGAAGAACCACTTTATTATTATAACAGTAATATCCCTTCCCTCTGTATTGCATCGATGAACGCAAAATAATTCGTAGAAATTTGACACGTTGAAAGTTAAACAATGAAATGGAAATCTCGTGTGTTCAGAGATGTTCAATGTATATCTTGCGACAAAGAAGTGATCATGAAAATGGAGGCGCCGCCGAAATTCAAAGTCGATACGTTACCATGCACCATGAGCATGAAGCCATACCTTACCTACGAATTGGATCAAGTTAGAAAGCAACACAGGAGGTTACCTCATAGCAGAAATATGATTCAATTTGAGGCAGCCATTCAGGAGGATGCTAGGAAACAGAAGGGTGCGAAAGCTGATACACTTGTGAAGACCCCTAGGTACATAAGTGAGAAAAGTCGATTACTTAAAGAAGTATGCTTAACTTTCGAAGACCATTACTTCGCTACTGTAAAGATGTTTATTCAATTTAATCATATTATTTGTTTCACCAATTATATCGAAATTAGAAAAAATAATAAAAATTAAAAATAATTCCTAATGAATTCGTGGCATATAAAAATTTATAGTACCGAATCTAGGTCGAAATGTTAATTTCAGGATGCATGTTAGTGTTTTTTATTAGACCAAATTTCGTATTAGACGTTGGAAGATAACAATTTTATTCGGGACGTATTTTTCATTCGTTAGGGACCATTTGTGCAATCGATACTGCGGTGGAAGTCACACGACTACAACCCCCCAGCAGAGGGTAATGCGAATGGGACACTTCCTTACTCAATGGGGACCCGAGGTGGTGCAACTGACAGAAGGGATGGTAAAGGGTACCGACGGTAAAATGTACAAAAGTCGACGGATACGGGATAAGTTGGATGTCTGCGGACCTGGATATTGCGAGGATCGCACCGAAGACAATCGATCATTGGTAATTATTACGTACTCTGTGTTTTACACCTTTCAAAATTACGAACTTTGTTACGTTTCAGGATCGAACACCGTCCGGCACTGTGACGTCGCGAAAGCTTTTAGAAAGGCGAGGTTCTAACGCCTCAAGTACGTTCACGATAATTCAATATTTTCGATGAATTAATATATACATTTTCTCAAATTAACTAAGTAAAGTAGGAAAGAAATGATAATAATGATCTGCCGAATATTTATTCTGCCATCTTTAGAATACGCAGCTAGATATTATACTATTTGTTCTCAATGCCTTAATGACTTAAGGCGCACAGTGGTTTCAAAACAGGGGCAAACATAATAATTAGGTGTATCATAATATTTTTTTGTTCTTTTTTTCGTTTACAAGATAGCAGATGGGGTATTTTATCTTACCCCCTGTTCATATAGGAAGCTATTACGTTCGTTGTTTTATTTTTATAGAAAAACGAAGTATGAGAAGGGCATCTCAAGATACAGGCAAGGATATAATAGAAGAGGTAAGATAAATGATTCGCCCGGTTTAAGGTAATGTGGTGCATAAATTGTGAATTTCTTGTTGCAGCTCGCAGAACCACCTGCAACAGATACAGAGGGTCAAGAATCTGGAAACGAAGACGACGATGTTTGCTGCTGAATAATACTGTGATCATCCATTGCATATTTTATAAAAGTATTTCTCGCTAAATCATTATTCCAAAGTCTTGTATACAGTAAGATCAATTGTAGCCGCAATAGAATGTAATTATAATACGAGAACCGTACGATATCCAGCTGTTTTCGGCCATACACTTTGCTTTCCATTATTATTATTGCTATTCTTTTTACAATATCATTATTTTCTTTATATCAGTGCACAAACGTTTCCTTACTAAAAAAAAAAAGAAAAAAATAAAACAATGGAAACGTACAATCGAAATCTTGGCGAGGAATTATTTTCAAATTATCATAATTCACACTACTGTCACTTTCGTTATGAAGCAATATGAATTCAGCTAAATGTTTAATATACATACTTATCGGCAAGAAAGGATAACAGAGACCGACGTTTGTTGTTTTATTAAATGTTTTATTATTAAGAAGGGGTTTCGGAGTACACAAGACTATCTAGTGAAGTCGATTTGGAACATCGGTGGTGTGCCATGCTAAAACAAAAATACCTGATCGCACCACGCATCGCGCGACCACACTAGATCGCTTTTCGTTTATTGCACATCACACCGTTCGAAAACCGTTTACATAAAAAGTGTATACAGCGCTCGAATTGTGTCTATAGAATATCGGGCATGCCGCCCGTTTCCTTTCTCGATTACGTCCGATCTCGCTGCTGGGATTGTACCTCCTATAAACGACTATGCGCTAGTGTTTCTGGTAATCATAATAGAATATTTATGTATACGTACATTGGATGTATACGTCGGAGCTAAATGCTACATCATATAAATTTCAAGGTACAGGAAGTATCTACAAGTTAGTGTCTACCACATAATTTACGACTGCCTTACTTATGCGATTATTTCTTCTCACCTGGATGAATGACGTTTTATTTCTACGTTCACTAAATATCTAATAATAATAAGATTACCATGAATTACGTCGCTATGACCTTACGATTAAATCAACGGTATACACGGAACCATATGACAGTAAGATCACTGGCTTATAACGGCGCAATGCAATAAATAGAATGCCAAATAAATATACATACAGATAGATTATACTTTTCTTCGTTACCCATAATCGTTTCGTTAAGGGCGGGGGAGGACAATATAATGTCTTAAACGTTAACATGGATATGCATTATCGATTACAGTTAATAATACTGGCAGCTTAAATTACAACGTGTACGTATTACACCGAACCTAAAATCGAGGGAGCACGGTAGAGAGTGCCAAATACAACGCTGACGGGGACGAGAATTGAGAATGTAAGTATGCTAAGACTAGTGTCAACGTTCGAGCGTGATTCTCATTGAAGTCGACCAGAGCTACCGCGAGCCAAATAATCTTCGAAGCAAATTATTCGAAACGCTACTAACATTGGGGCACTCGCTACGCTTGACGTGGATTCGTGGTTGCCTAATCGGTGGCAAATCAAATACCCGGTTGACCAACAGAACATTCGCTCACAACCTATCGCGAATCGAGTCCTTACCTCGAAATAATTATTGTAACACCACGGACGTCTCTCGTGTCGCGCCTGATTACGCGTCGTTGCTGATTACCCAATTACAATAGCGACTTAATCGTTAACCGTTATCGTTAATCTTTCTTACCATTGCACTATCATTAATATTATTATTAATATTATTATTATTATTATTATTATTATTATTATTATTAGCATTATTATTATCGTTATCATAAGTCGTACGTACGAGAATATTGCACACAGCGACCAACAGACACGGATAAAGGGAACTAAGTAACAGATCACAGGTGAAACTAGGCTATCCTCTGTAACAAATTCATATCACATGAAAAAATATGTATCGGTTACCTCCTCTCGCAAAAATCTCCCAAAAATAAGAGACTATCGGACGGATGACTCGAGTGACGAGCCATCGATGGTACGGATTGGCTGACCTCGATCGTCTTAATCCGCTTCCCTCGTTCACTTGTCACCCTTCCTTTTCTTTGTCTTACTCATTTCTCTGGTCAGCCCGGACGAAAAAACCATTATGCTTAATTTATCATATTTAGCGTCCACAAATATCTTTCCTCTAACTTTCGATTCGCAGTACCAACGAAAATTAAAGGTCGATCAAAATACTGATCCGAGTCTAACCGCTTATTCACGGCAACGATCAACTAAACCCCGATTAAATGATTACACGATTAGCGTTAAACTTTGGCATTTGTATGGCAACCGTAGCTGCGTTGCTTCGTTCATATTTTCCAATTCTTTTGCTCTTCCTCGCACGAACGAAAACACGATCTACCTCGTTTCTTTGGCTTCCAGCTCCGTTGTAGAGGCCATGTCGGCCAACTACGTGTATGTATACCTAAATCTAAGTACGTATTATCTCATGCCTTGCTAGATTATCATGCCTGTCGTACAGCGACTCTGATCCCATCGATAGTTTCTTACACGAAACTCGTGGCCACGCGAACCACGAGCACAAGGAACAAACATTTCGTAAAGCTCCTGCGATGCGTCCTCGAACTCTAACCCCGTTCTAGGACAACGATTCGCCGTTCACGGCCGCCAAGATTATTCGATCTGTCAATCTCTTTGTACAAGCAAACGCTGTACACGCTTCTTATATAATATTGTAATCCGCCGGAAAACCCGGGCCCCCTTTTGTTACAGTATTCAAAGGCTTCTTCCTTCCAAAGCAAATCGTTCTGCTGAATAATTCGTCGCATCGACCGATCGTGTCCGAGGAGTCGATCAATCTGGCGAAGAAATAAAAATACGCATACCCCCAACAGAGAGGCAGATTTGCGCGATGTTCTTTGGGGAAGACGAGAGAAATTCTGTATAACGTTCCGAAACGTGACACGGCCATTGAACGCCGTTTTCCAATGGAAAGAAGTTTCTGTTCTGTTTGAAGGTATCCGATGTGGTGCAACGAGAGTCTGTCGCTACGGTCGGAATAATATCGTCGAAGCGTTGCAATTAATGTTTTGGATTAGCTAATCCTCCTCTATGACGCTAATAAAGCTTCTAGACACGAGTCAGGCGTCGGTTCAATCATTAATGGTTTTACATAAACGAGTGGAATTAACATCAAGGTCGCTTGTTGCATCTACGAAAATGTTTCAGCGATTACAATCTTTGTACTGTGTTACTCTCGTGAATAGTTGCGCCCATATGAATCGATTCGAACGCTCTAAATTGTCTTCCTTCTCTCGATTCGTCACGGAAGCTCGGAAATATTCGTCGTTAAACGGCCTCAAACTGGATCGGTAGACTAGACCGGAGATTTCAGTGGAGTATCAAATGTGATGCTGGTTCCTCGAGAGTTCGATATTTTCAATCTTACTCTTCCAGTGGTGCCAACGTTAGTGAAGGTGCGAGGAGACGAGAGTGATCATTACAGGACTGTAATTAATCTCAAACGACTAGATGAGCTTGTTGTGCAAAATAAAATGATCAATCACCAATACCAATCAATTCGAAATCACGAAATATTTTGTGCAATTTAAATAGACAACTTATTTCGTGTTTGAAAAGTATCAATTGTATATTCGACATACTTCGCGTGCATTAAAGTCACGAATTTAATACGCGTATAAATGTGTAATTAATGCAAAAAGGTAGACAATGAAACTTCGAAAAGTATCTCTCCCCGCACGTGCAATAATATCGGTGACGCGAGAATATTTGTCAATTAACATTGCAGTAGCAAGAACCTCCCGTGTTGCACTCTAGATTCTCCTATGGAACATCGTTTTCCACGCGCAACGATCATTTCGGTCTTTCCTTATTATAAACAATGTTCGGAGTACCATACAGGTTTTGCGAATATTCTCCAGGGTAAAGGGAATATCAAAAAGTGGAAAGCGCCTTAAACGGCGCTACGATAAATGCGCTACAAAAGCTGAGCTATGACTGGATGCAGAAGACACATATGCTCGGCGCCGCGGATCGGAAGACGATTCACGCTGAAGTGGCGAACCATTTCCGGTATGCTGTCGAACGGCTTGCTGAACTGTCCGAGGATGTAAGCATTTAGTTCTTCGTTCTTTTGGATACGCATGTGCATGAAACCACGAGCGCTCCTGAAAAATGTTAATACAATAATCGGTTACACATTTCAATCAATAACATTAAACAAAAGTTTCCTACTTATTTCCATCCTACATATTTTTTATTTACTGTTGTCAACTTTTTATCTTTTTCGAAGTTACTTTTGCTACTTCCTTTACATTCTTTCGATTTTTTATTAGCATATTGGAAAATCGCTTATGGGAAACAGCGATGATTTCAATCCAAGTTGATTAAAACATAAAAATGATGCAGAACTTACTTCAAGGATAAAGAGTAGTCCTGCTTGGTCGATTCGCTGTTCCTCACTAAATAACTTCCTTCCCTGAGAAGTCGTAGGACAGCTTCCGCCTCGATTCGCGTGATAGATCCGTGGTACCACCTGCCAGAAAGATGAAGAAACAATTTCATTCCCCTTAATTGAAAACGTCTACGATTACTACCCCAGCGCGAATGCAACTCTCGTCTGTCTCGTGCGTCGCTCGAACTATTTCCAACTTTTCACCAAAAATAAGTCCTTCCATCCGGAAACGTTCTAAGTATTAAACCCACGCCTCGGCCAAAAAGTTCTCCACAAATCTTTCGACAAGATTCCCGGGGAAGCACCCATCGCCGTAATTGTAAGCGAACTAATGCGCAGACAGTACGGCGACGTGGCAGTTACGCAAGCCAAGAAATTCGAAGGACATACCCTTGTCGCTCCAGGGGGAGGTCCACGTCAACCAGATCGGCGGATCCACGGGAGGTATTAATCTCCAGTGGCAATCCAAGGCTCAGGCCGCCCGGTTTTTTCGGTGGAAGCTGACCACCGTTCCCGCTGCCGTTCGTTCCGTTTCCAGCGTCCAGATTCAGTGTCATCTTCGGACGCGCCAGACCGCCGCCTGAAATGAGTCACGCGACAGTTAGACGCCGCGATATCTCCCCGGGGTAAACATCGATTATACGCGTGCACGATGTTGCAGGCAACGCGGAGGAACCGCTCTGTCCGCAGATTTTATGGCAACCCCCGCTCGTAATTGGAGCAAATCGTACAAGCGTGGTTCCGTTAAGATTCACGACGACAGGACGTGAATTCCCCTGTCGATATGAAACGACAGTGTCTGCGTACTCGAGGTGTCGCGATTATCAGAATGGAAACGTTCGATGGGGATTCCCAGTAAAAGGGTTTGCATTTCGACGGTGACGTTTTATGGAACGTTGCGTAGCACGGAGGAGCTTCTTTTCGCGTTTCGAAGTTCGAGTCGGGGATGTGGCACGTTTAGATTATAAATTTGGACGAATGTGTTTAGCGGATAGGTGGTTTCTTTTTATATTGAAAGAATCTTATTTTATATTGTGATTGATGAAATTTAATATTTAATATTTGTTTATCCTTTAATAAGGGAGTGTAGAGAGATCGATTACATCCTAGCGAGCTTTTCATGTAGAAAAGGAAGGATAAGCTGACTTACTAGAATTTATTACGCTTCATTCTCGAAGATTTTATCAAATGTATCCTGTAAAAGAATGACGTACAGCCTTTAATGGGAGGGACAATTTATATTAATCGAATATCATTTTTAAGCGGACGCTCGGTCAGCTTGCCAGCGACGTTTAATCGTGTCATGAATAATCTTGCCTCGAAGGCAAGGGCTCGATAATACTCGACAAGAAATATTTCCTTCGGGGAGAAACAATCGACCGTGACTTTGGACGCTGCTTTGTCGAGGCATTATAATGGAACATCCTTGTTAGACGGATAGACAGAGCGCTTTCACTTAGGTGAAACAATGCAATCGAAATTCCTTCCTCGAATTTTTTTCATCCCTCGTTCCACCGAGGAGGAGTTCTATCGACTGCTGGAAAGTTTTCGCCCTGCCACCACTTAAGATTCGCGTGGAAATTATGAGCATTGTTTTCCGTTAAACAATGTGGCCCGATACACAAAGAACAAGCTACTTCTATCTTCGTCTCTGTGAACGAATGGCGTACACTCGATTGAAGCCGTAAGATATTACGCTTATTAAAGGCTCCAGGACTTTCAGTTAGTCTTGAAATTCGACGAGTAGGAGAGTAATTGCAACTCCTTCCAAGTAGTATGAGCGTACACAGTATAAAATTGAAGTTTATCCAGAGCAATTGAAAATATCTCTCCGCGTTTTGAATTTGCGTCGCTTCTATAAATATGTCAAAGCGAAAAAAGTATTAAAATCAAACTGGAATTTACATATGTATAATTCATCAAGTATAAGACGTTACCGATAAACCAATTATTGTCTTAAGACGAATTTCAATCGGAGAAATGATTACTGGATACAATAAAGCAGTGACCATGGTCAATGTGAAAAGCATTCTCGCAATAGCGAAAGCTGAAAAAGCTAAAATATATAACGAACCAGTATATCAAATAATTACAAATACCAATGAAAATCCAAAACAGTTTCTTTTACCTTTCCCCGAGACGATCAGAAATCATCTCACCCCCCACAAAATACAAATTTCGCCCAACTCGCACACAGTTATCAAAATTATACGGCGCTTAATGGAGACACTTTTCACGATATTAATCGGAACGTGCGATCGTATCATTCGAGGCGGCGAAAAATTATTGCTCCCAGGCTCGTCAGTAATTTATTCATTTCGCTAATTAAATTCTTTCGGGGGGTCGCCCATCGAGCGTGAGCGTCAATGTTATTACGGGCTCGTGAAAGTTTGGAGATGATAATCGACGGTGGGGTCCGCGACGGCGAAGAAAGTGGCTGCACGGCCGCGGGGTAATTTCATTTGTTGGGCGCAATCTCTTAGCGGTCGACTTTTGGAAAGACGCATGATCCAGGTACGACGAAATTGGTCTGACAGGTGTAAGCCTGCGTTAGTTGTATACAGGGCTAACACGGTCCGAACGATTCGGGTAACCGCCGGAAAGGATGTGCTTTATACATTATGGATAAGCCGGTACATTAGGGTTTAAGAACATTGAATTTCGTTGGACCTTACGCAATAAAGCTTTTTAGGTGTCAGATTCTGAGCGCTTTTAGTATCGACTTTCTGTGGAATTCTTAGTGTGGACTTTTTACAATAGCGGATTATATTCCTTGCGTAACGATGCAAATATGGCGTGAACGGATTATATTCGCAACGATGAGAAAGTATGTCACTTAATTATATAATAGGTGAGACCTTTGAAACTAAACTAAATGTATTACGGCATGTAATAAGGAAAAGTTTGCAGTTCGTATACGTTAAACATATAGGATTGCTCGGTTAATAATTTTATATTCAATACATAAGCGTATCAACTGCACAGATTCCTTTTTAAGTGCTGGATAATTTGAATCAATCGTTTACGCTGTCTACTTTAAACTCGGCCGAAATATCAACCACAGTTTTCTTCGCTCTTCTAGATAAGACTATGATAATCGTCGGGTAGAAGAGGTAAGAATGAAATATTGTGCGCATAATTGAGACCAGTGTTTGAGGATTGAACTTCCTTTCATGCCACATAAACATCTGTCGAGAACATTGAGATAGAGGCTATTGATCACATTAACAATACAACTAACGTCAATTATCCACAGGAATTGCTCATTTACTACACTTCCCGTGTACTTAACGTCTAATACATTTCCGATAGAACCATCAAGATTTTCATATCGAATTTCCGATGGCCATCGTGGTTACGACACGAGGAAGTGGCAGCAACTAAATTGAGGAGAAACGGTACTCGCTACGATTGAATAATTTATCGAGCATAAATTGTTCCCGCGCACGCAACAGCGAAAGAAACTCTCGAAAGGTCGAAACCAAGCGTTCTTTCGACTCATCTGACGCTGCGTGCCTTTCAAGCATAGTTAATAATTAACGAACAGAAGGCAGCCGCCCACTACTCTCCGAGATTGGTTGTATCTGTATTATTAAATTTAATCCGGCCGTTCAGACAGCTCGATTTATCTGTTCAAATTTCGCGATTTACCTCGTTCCATCGCCAAACAGAACGGTTCCTTTCTTACACAATTTATATTCAACCGTATCAGGTTCTTACATAAATTTCATATTGCTGCCGTGCGAACAATTTAAGATCTTTGAGATGCGAGAGATGTGTCAACCTGCCACCTAATCTTAATGATCTTACCAATCAAGCAACTTGTATTTTATTATACTGTTTGTACTCATAGGCAACACATTTATCGCTCGTTTCTTATCTTACGCTTCGTGATCGCTATTTTACGCGTGTATCCTTAATCATTCTTTATGTAACCGAGCAAAACATGTGTTCAATTTTCTTTACGAGCGCTTCCTATACATTACTTATTATTCGTACAAACAGTATGAACATTAGGTAGCTATCAATCTCAACTACTCCTAAGCTCAACATAGAACTTTCAAAAAATAGTAGAACAAGTCTGGCGACAACATTGCACCAAATACAAAAATGTTGCAAAACTGTTAATTGTACGAAATATCTAAATAGAAAAATAAGAAAACGGGACACCTCTTAAAATAGTCCAAATGCGGCGAACGTCGTAACTGTATATGGCCCGCGTCCAAAATTACTCGCAGCCAAGGGACATTTAAAAATGCATTCCACTTAACTGATAGCCACCAAAAAATCTACCTCAACGGTAACAGAACGGTATGAATAACAATGACTCATACTTTCCACAAAAAATTTTCCAACCCTAATGAGTATTGTCGATCGCAACATTGTGGAAAATTCGAGACACTAGCACGTAACAAGAATCCATCCGTCGGATTCAAATAAGCCTCGTGCTTCCTTTCATACAGAAGCTCCCTTCGAGTGTTAAATACCATTCTTCTCAACCTCGAGATAAGCAACCATTTTTCGCGACTAGACGAAACGACACCCGTGAACGTGAAATTCTCTTGATCTCTCGACGACACCTGTACAGTTATTTCCTCGTTTCCCGTGCAGACTGTTTTAATATCCGTCTCAGACAGAGATACGTCTCAATCAATTTCTTCGCGGTGCCATCCCCATCCAACACGGCCGTCCCTCGGGAAATGCGAAAGAGCCGCGGGTGCGTTTCGCGAGAGCTAAGAAGCCACCCCGCCGTATGCGAGCAAGTGTCTGCGTTATTTGTACACGCTGAATGTGTCGCGAGCCGGCGATACGGAACAAGCGACTTTGAAAACTTGTTACCGCGGAGTGCGGCAACTTTTTCCATGAACACTTCCAAGATGGTTTTTCCTCTGGGTATACAAGACGGGGGTGGGTCGGGGAGCGCTTTGTTTTAATGATCGAGCATGATAGTGCACGACGAACACAATTTTCTCAGGAGAAAATCTTTCGATCATCAAATTAAGTTCCGCGCTGATTAGGTTTGGATTGGGTTCAGTTTTGGTACGGGGGAAACTTCGGGTCTCCAGTAGACCAGGAATGTTTGTATCAGACTGGTCTGAGATAAATGGTCGAGAAAGAGAAAGGTGTGCCTCGTTTTTTACACTTGTGTTAATCAAAAGATGAAATTGAAGATGTTATTCGGGAATGATTCCATTTCAATAACTCATGGGATCGAGAAATCTAACTAAAGGTAGTAACATACTAGTATCACTTTACCAGTATACATTTCTGTGCAAATTTTCGCATCGTTCTGTTCGAAAATAACGGTGATTATCTTTCACGTCTAGAACAATGGCGAGCAGTCGCTGATTGATACTATTCAAAAGATTTTTCAACAGATACACGCGAAACAAGTGCCGTCGCAAGAATTTCTACAACACCCCCTCTCTATATTTACTCCTCGAAATAATTTTAAATACATCGTACCTGAAATAATGATCTGTCAACAAAACATCGTCAAATAAAGGACCCGGAATATTCCCGACGAATATCCTCCGAACGGAAGCTTCGTGCAGCAAGGACGTCGTCTGAGGGTCTTCGACAGAGAAGGAGGAGGCAGGCGGTCCAGCTATGGGAAACTTAGGGAAAAGCAGCCGCAACGATCTCAAGGGAAATTCCTCGTCACGAAGGACTCACCGGAAAGTCTCTCGGTCTCTGTGTATCGCCGGAAGCGGGTAGAACTTTTAATTCCCCGTGAAAATCAAGATGTACGACCGATGCGCGTGTCACGCGGAAAATCGACGCTGCGCCTGTCGCTCCGCCAGAAGTTAAACATACTCGGGTCGACGATTCGTATTTATTGCGTCGGGATATCGAAGAGGGTTGCGGGACAGGTTGCAGAGATTTACGATGACGATGAATTTACTGCAGCGGGGACGTGGCGCGTCACACAGCCGCCCTGGGAAGGTTCGTCGGAGATTCCGTCGAGCCTCTGCGTGCCATTAAAACGGAAGTGTGTCTGAACGCGGCGACGGTAAAATCGTCCGGCGCGAAATAGGGGAAGATTCTTCCCGATGGAAGTGAGAAATTGTTACAGTTTCATCAGTCGCGATGAAACGGTCGGACGATAGTTTAAGTGCGGTGAAAATGGAAATGGTTTGTTACGAGTTTCCCTTCCGCGGAGCATGGCGTCGTGGAACGGCCACTTTCTCTTGAACGACTTTTCCTATTTTCCGCAAGCTTGGCACGACTTTTTATATTTCTCCATGTTGAGTCTGGTTTTTGCGATTGACGAAGTGAACGATGAGCACACTGTTTGACCAGGTACAATTCTGTTATAATGTAATTATTTTGCAGCAAGCGTGTTCAGCACCTCTCCGCTTAAGTTTGTTTCAACAGTGAGTGTGCGTACATTGATGGATTAGTTCACACTGTGAGCACATTTTCCTTGCATTTGTACTCGAATAATTTTCTGCGAGTAATTCCGAATGAATCTTCCAACTTATCAAAATTTTAATTATATTTAAAGCTCTGGTAACCGAGGTTACTAAAGAATGCAGAGGGGGGTAGAAAGAAGGATGAAACCTGCTAGTGGATTCATCAGATTACCTAATATATGGGCGAGCATTTTCACCCCGCAGATTTTCAATATCCTATCCAAGAATGTATTAGCAGAAATGGTAGTCTTGATAAGAGGATTTGAAAGATTCAGAGGCATCGTTTATAATAAATTCGAATGTAAACAATAAGCACTAGAATTCAAGTCTTAACATATGATTATATTCCTAAAAAGAATATTCTGGGCATCAAAAATAAATGGTAGGTATTGTAATATTATTGTAAATAAGATTATTATTGTGGTGCCTTAAATAAATATATAATATTACTTTAATCGCTTTTCCCGGACTATCAACGGCGACGTTACGCATTAAATGTTTTTACATTTTTGTGAAATCTCCATCTCTACCAGGATAGGCTTAGAAAGAAAAAAGACTATTATTTTATCCTTCATGCCAGACCATCAAAGAAAGGGACATCCTTCGTCGGGCACAAAAAAAAAGGGATGGTAGGAAAAAGTTTTACGAAGTAGTACTTCGTGAAAATATTTCACGAGTCAGTCACGCTCTGGAATATTCTTCCCCCATTGGAAGAAATCGAAGATTCAAGCAGATGTCGGAAAGCTTTACGCAAGAGTTGTGATCGAAAATTGCACTTCACGGCGCGCTAAAAATGTTCACCCTAAAAGTGGAGACATAAGAAAGGTAAACGGAAGAAATTCGCTTGCTCTCAACCAATCTGAAGAATGTATTAAATCCTTATAAACAATCTTTTTTTTTGTCACAATTGCAACGTTCAGAAGCATCATATGCTTTTCGAGAAATGTTACATTCAAGATTTTGGTATTCTGGTTTC
The DNA here is from genome assembly GCA_948146005.1 of Nomada fucata. Classification (NCBI taxonomy): domain Eukaryota; kingdom Metazoa; phylum Arthropoda; class Insecta; order Hymenoptera; family Apidae; genus Nomada; species Nomada fucata. Next base: position 17,550,457 of record OX411275.1, read on the forward strand.
AACCAGTAAATACTCCATTTTCTAAAGTCCCGTGTTCAATGCTCCGATATTTATGCAGTAGGATACCGCATACCTTGGTAAGTCCTCTACTAACAGAATGTACGATACTACTATTTGCTTCGGTCATTAAGCAGTTCTCAGCAGCTCGAGCTCTAGGTAAAGGAACAGCATAGTGTTTACATACCATGCTGGGAAGGTAAAACGCTTCTTGTTCATGAGACTTTAGGAGAATCGTTCGTTTAATTAGAACAGCAAGAATGTTGCACCTTAAATAAACCACTGTTAGGTGTATAAATAATTAAAGCTGCTACTACACTGTTTAAATTTCATCTAAAAAATAATCACACACTTTATGATATATGTGTATAACTGCAGCTACTTTGTCACTTTAGAGTCCGGGATAATTTTATGACCTCTTGTTAGAAGTATCATGTTCGCAGAGACCCCTGCCAAGCGCAAACGAAGATAAATAAGAAAAATAAGACAGAAACCACCAGAAACGAGTACTCCAAGAAACACCAGGAAAAGTAAGGGGAAAGAAGAAGCTTTACTGTAGTCCATGCGCCAAATGCGAATTGATACCGTCCAAAGCGAAACGAAGCTTCGAAACAATTTGCGGCATTCATCATTCGGGCATCAACATAAGAATGTGAATACTGAACAAAGTGTGAAGCAATTATTTTTCACTGAGCGGAATACTATCGATCTCGACAAGCTATTAGTAACCTTCCCATTGTTCGTTATAGGAATATCGCGTTTCTATCCGAAGAAGCGTAATCTCGGTATCAGTTTAATCAATAACCAGCGTGAAATTCCTCCCGAACGTTTACCAGTCACGGTGAGATCGCAAGTTTGCCCATCATCACGCCTCTTTGCGATTCTGAATCTTTTCTGTGCGCGTCCTTTCCTCCTCCCCCAACGAACGGAAAGCCCGCGATGTGTCGAAACGGCCGAACAACAGATGCGAGGCACCATAGCGGGGGGATAGACCTTAAGATCTACGCCAACAGATGTTGCAGTTACACAACCCCTCCTACTGCGAACCCCCAACAAGCCGGCAACCCTTATCGACGCAGTAACAAACACTTGGAACCTGCTTGGAATGCCCGATGCGGCTCGATCCTCATGAAATATGAACTACCGTACGCACATACGACGTTCTCATCGTTGGATCGATTGTGTGTAATTTACTCGAGGATCACCGCCTCCTCGCCGTCACGATTCATATCGATAGGAACAATAAACGGTTGGTTAGATAGCGAATGTGCGGCTTACTGTCTTTTGTCTGCTGTGGATTACAGCGATTTCGTCGAATAAGGGAATACACGTGACCGGCTTTTCCTGTTAACGGTTAGTCCTATTATTTGTTCGAAGCCAGCGATTAACAATTTCGTTGTACCTTGCGCGTGTGTAACGATTTTTGGCTGCGTTGAGTACCAGAATTGGGATAAAACGTGTTACTGATAGTTTTTAGTGTTTATACTGTTGTAATTAATGCGATACTCCGTCAATTAAAATCGCGTAGCAACAAGCGTCGCATCAAAAAGGATTTAACATTTTTCACTTATAAAACGATTCGAACAAATTCCAAGCAACTTATTTCATTAATACCAGGATCAACATCAGTTAACTGCAACGACCCGCTCCTTCCATTTCCCAATTATCTACTTTCCCCCAGAACGCGTTCGAACGCTCCGCGCCAGTCGCCGATTTGGGTCAAAAGTTCGCTAATAAATCAAACCGTCTCGCCGTTCGCTACGCATTGCGTCCGTTTCAAAGATCTGGCATTTCATCCTCCCCCGGACATGCCTGATCTTTTGAACGCGCTGTCCTATTCCAGCGCCTAAAACACTTCCAACCGCGGAGTGGTGTCTAACGATCTAGCCGGCCTGTTGCAGCGTTTCCAAACGAAAAATGTAAAGAATTTTACAAATTAACGACGCGGCGACGCCGTTCCATTCCTCGGCACGTTCGCGCGGCATCGTGCCGAATTAATTGGACAGACGAAATATCAACGACGAACGCGAACCCGACCAAGTACAGAGAATATACGCGGCGGGCGGAGTGATGAAAAACTGGAAAAAAGAAACGTGACATATATTTCTATGAAACGAAGCGTGGGTCGGGGATGAAATGGGGTTACCGGCAGACAGTTCAACGCGAAACGAGCATTAGTCGAACCGAACGTAAGGATCGACGCCACTTAGGAATTTCGTCGACCGTGACAATTAGTGAGCAACGTTAAGCCACTCGTTAAAATCCGTCGTCTGCGAGCGAATTGCCGGGCATTAGAGTTTTCTGCCGGACGGTCTCGCGTCGTTGGCCTGTTACCAAACATTTAACGACAGACAGAATATACATACGGGCATCGAGGCACGACGTTGCAATTGGGGACGGGCGAGGTAAACCGTACGTGACCGGTTTCCGTGACCAGACAGACGAAAATTCTATTTTTCTGCCAGCAGGAATATATCAACGGGCACGGAATCCGGTTAGGGATCCGCTGAAATTTCGTTCGCGTGAATTTCATTCGATCCGCGACTCCGCCGCCTCGGAAGCTCCGCGCGAAAATAACGCCGACTCGCGGCGGGCTTTTTGTTGTTTCGTCGCGTTTAACGCCGTATTGGTTCTGCCTGCCGGAACACCGTTCGCGATGGAAGCACGGAGATATTCGCGGAGTAGAATAATCGTGTCGAAACAATTGGAAACTGTTGATGATGGGCGGTGACGTGTTTGGGTATGTAAAAATTTGGGGTGACTGTGCCGTCCGCGATAGGTGGCGATTTTTAAACTGCTGCGCGAGCGGTTGGAATTTCAATGCAATTGAATAAGTCGATTTTTCATGTTCGCTGGGTTCTGCGGCGACCTGCGCTGTGTGTGAGTTTTATCTTTTGGAAGGTAGAAATTTTTATTGTATTCCACAAATGAAGTTATTCGTTTGTAAACGTAATTGTTATTTAATATACTGAACGCAGTATTCTTCGGATATCAAATGAGTTATTATTGACAAAAATTAGAACGTTAATTAAGGCATATAAATTTGTATGTAATTATACTCGAACTAGAAACACAAATATGTATGTGGCTTCTGGAGCTCTGCATTCTATTATCTTATTATTATCACGGGATGGTGCTTTGGGCATCTACCAAAATGTAATTGGTCGATAAAGAAGTAGTCGGAAAACATCGGTGAAATATTTGAACAGATTTCGATTGAACGTTAAATGTATATCCTCGATAATATCGTAAAATAGAGATATATAATCGAGCACAATCATGTAGAAGTCTATAGGCAATGCAATTTGCATATAGAACAATACTTGAAATATCTGTCGTGTCTGCTTGGAGCCAAACTTTGGATGGTGATAAAATTTAAATAACATAAAACAATCAATGCGGCAGAAACATATCAGCGAGATAACTGAATCGGTTAAATACTCAAACAAGTACTGTGAGATGTAAAAATACTCTCAAAACAATCAAAAATTTCCCTCGTTGCTAAATTAAAAGATTTTCATTATAAACTTAAGCCTTCAACATTCTTGTCGCTCTAAAACAAACAAATTGTGCGACAATTGTTAGGATTGCGTTGTCTTTGCAATGGTACCTTGAACATCCATGGAAAGATTAATTGAAATAGAAGTAAAAGTTGAAGAAAATTTGTTTCCAAGCCATGATACTGACAACAGGACCACCGTCTTGACATCGTATCGACTTGAAAACGGATACGAAAAGACTGGTCGTTGAAAATACGAAAAAGTTGCCTTCAATCCTGTCTCCGTGGACCAGAAAGCCGACCCCTTTGAAAGCCTTTCAAATTAAATTCACGTTTGTTCCCAAACTGGAACACGTTGGAAATAGGAGGTGAAAAAAGACAGCAATGACAATGCGTGCTAGAAAGTGTAATTACTTTGCTCAGCTTCGTATACGGTTCAAAGCCACACGTTGGTTTCATTATTAGTTGCAAAAACTGTAATGCTTGCGATTTCCTATACTTAGGTTGGATATTAATTTTCAAAATTCGTCTGTTTGGTGAAGAACTATCTTAAGAAATTTATCTAGTAGAATCAGATAAGTAAAATACATACCAAGTGGAAAATATACAATGAAGCAAAACCGTTCTGAATAAATGTGATCAAGCGGTGCAGATTATTGTCAAGGTGGTAATAACTTATGCTGGCCAGAACGTGTGTTATAAATTGAAGGTAGGTAAATGAATTTGACTTTTGTGACGAATTATGTGATAATAATTCTTCCAGCATAATGCACCCTGATGGTGCCATCGGGAGTTCGATATTAATTGTCGATAGTTAAATACAGCAAATGATTTAGAATACGTGAGAGGGCAGAACATCCAATTGATTATTAATATCGCTGATCACGTTGGCCTGTTAAATGAAATACCCATTAAAAAGTCCAGGCATAAACGAAGTTGGTCTAAAAGTGAACTAGCGGTATTTGCCGGCCAATTAAATTCGATAATAAAACGCGAATTGTTAAACCCACTATTACAATCGAATTGAACTGCGAATCACTTCCTATGTGATTCGATAAAACGTATCGACGATTTAAAGAGAAAGAATCACTAAAAGTTGTATCAGCAGTATATCCCCCCCTGGAAATAGAAAAAAGATCGATAGCTCCCTTATCTAGCGATCCTTAGGGGGGTGAACATCACGCAGACACAAAAGAACCGGGGTCGAAGGCGAGAGTAATTCAAATACGAGTAGCAAAAGTCTTCTTCCCTTTTCTCTAGCTGCTGAATTTTTGCCCGTGCACCTAGCCAAGCGAGAGAAGGGAGATACCGGCCGACGTACGTTTTTACTTTCCTCTTCCCTTTCTATTCACCCTATTAAGGACCACCATCGTCATGGCTACCCGTTAAATGGTCCAGACGCGAGGATAGATCGACCTTTACAGAGATTGCGAATATCAATTCCCTCGGCCCGTCGATGTTAAAATCACAGATTACACGGTACCATGGACAGATTTACAGTGTCGTAACTGTTATCTACGACTGCAATAGTTGAAGATCGCGATACCAGGATACAAGGACTTTGATAGACGTACGATTCGCAACAGGGGCGTATTTATCGATTCGATTATCGTTTCGTGGAAACGAGAGAAGAATTATTTTGTTAGTGTAATATAGAACTATTGTAACATAATATATATTTTGCTCAATATGCGAAACAGTGTGGTTCTTCTATGATTGGGAAATATTACACTCTGTGAATATTTATAAATGAATAAATAATGGAATTTGAACAAGTGTAACCTCGATGAAGAATAATTACGTGAGATCCAAGGAATGCCTAGTAATCTTCATATTTATTTCCTAGAAAATTTAATAAATTCTTGGTAATACTATGAAGCTGCGTTGTGAAAGAAAAGAAGGCACAAATAAGGGGAAATATCCCCTTAGATAACTCGGCATCCTAATTATTTCGCGGGCCGCATAATTCGGATACTCCATCTGGTGAGTTATGCGAAACGGGTGGATTCACGAGACTGCAAGGCCAGCTTTCGAATGTACGAAGCAGATATTAAGTAACGCGCACTACCGAGTTGTCAGATTAATTCGGTTCACGGTTGAACGTTCAAGAGCTGAACTTGACCTTCTGTTCCTTCGGCATAACGAGTTGCTGCGAACTAAATGAAGCATACACCTTTGATTCGTATATAAATAGTAGAATTATTGTACGTATAACTGATTACATTATATTTATGCACTGATCCTTGTTCAGTTGCAATTAAAAATGATGAAATTAGGAAAACGTTGCGTTTAACAAAAAATAACGCAGCTCGATATCACGTTATCCAAAATGACAAGTCTATCAAAATTATTGTAATTAATGATATTTCAAAAGATTAATAATACACCAAATTTAACAATACGTTTAACGCGATCCAATTGTAATAATTACGTATGCTAACCGTCAGCGTTCAGGGGAATGTTAGGCCCTACAAAGATTTCAGCGCCTTCAATTTAGCTTTGTAGTGCAGCTCGCCCGCGATATCAAAGTACATACCTAGAATGTAACGTTTGGATGATGCTGTGTTAGTGCTGAAATGCAAACACATCGGCCTTGCAATTACGGCACCGACACCCGGTAAACGTACCAGTACAAACGTCGTCATTACGCATACGCTACCCCGTGGGATATAACTAACTATCGGAAGCTCAATTAACTGAAATTGGTATTCCGTACTGTCGATGTCCTTTAACTGCGCGTCTCGTCTAATAAGAAATTCTAACTAAAACGAAACTCCTTGGCAGGACGAAAAATCCGAAGCAAAATCAGGAATGATCGATCGAGCGACCACAAATGAAAAATTGCCATTCAACGATCGATCCGGTTGTGGCTCATTATTATCCATCGCAGCAACAAAAATGTGCATCTCTGACGGGAGTCAGTTAACGGAAGGGTAGCCGTTGACGTTCACAAGAGTCAGTTTGGGGTAGGCGTGGTGTGGGTGGCGTGGAACAGTCGCGACGCAAGTAGGGCATAATATTTCCGATATTTCCAATATGTTCCCAGTATCTTCCCGTTGACAACACACTCCTACACAGAAAGAAACAGAAAGAAACTCAAAAAAATACGAAACACACCGTCCGCAAACCCGCGCGCCTGCACTTCCGTCCATAAAAAGATGCACACGCGTCGTATGCAGCACGCGCACAGTGCACTGTTGCGGCTCGTGCTTTCGCGTATCCGTTCTATATTCACGTCACTGGTTCCGCGTGCGCATTGTGGACACGCACGGACAACCCTCGGACGTTTTGTTCGAATGTACAATGCGGAAGCGTGTTTCTTCCGGGTTAGTTGCCCGTCCCGGCGACTCGAACGCCTAAGGGACGAGCGAAAGGGAACAAAACGATCGACGAATCGAAAACCGCCCCTTTCCGAAAATTGCGGCGTTTAATTCCCCTCCAGGGGGTGAACTCTTGTTTATAAATTGAATGCCCCGTTGGAAGAAATGTACGAGCAATGAACATTATAGCTGCAACCCCCTTTGATATGTATTTATTACATAGAGATGTTGTATGCAATTAATCACGATGCGTTTAATGCAAATGATAATATGTATTGAGGAAAATGTTTTGTATACCTGGCCAGCAGGATAATGGTCCGATATCTAAGAGATTGAATAAAACTTGTCCTTTGGCAAAGAGTTAAAATTGCACATCATCTTCGAGACTTCGACAATTCGAATCGCAAATACTAATGATAAAGATCGTCTGAAGACAAGGATTACAATTTAGTCGACTTAAGTAGCGGCACTGTACGATCTGTTCGTTATTCTGGAGTATGCATATAACGCATTACCGACTTCCAATTGCTCTACTGAAACGGCGTAGTAATTCTGCAAACGGCCATTGGCTTCGAGGAAGAGCACCGTCATTGACGGAAGGCCAATTAAACCGGCGCTGTCCCATTAAAGTGAATCTGCTACATCGACAGTGGTGAAATACACGTGTCCGTGCTTTGTATTAATCTTTTTCTCGTTAGGTCGTTTGTCGGTTCTTTGGATCGTTTGCCCGCGTCTGTTATCGCTAATACTCTGGGAAATTGCAGTTTTTTTGTTTTGCTGTGCAATCGATGATCCATCAGGGAGAACTCATAAAATAGGCCTGGGCGAGAAACAAATACACCGATAGATCATTCGTGCTCAGAGGTCCCCAGTAACGATAAGTAATTGTGGATATCTAGAGGACGGAAAGAAAAAGCAGAGATTTTCGGGAATCTGTTCCCGATCGTCTGTGGACGCGTCCCCTTCTCTCTTCAAAACGTAATTTACGGCTACGTATCTGCCGACATCAATCAGCAGGGAAAGATGACGGCTCCTTGATCGTGTAGCAGCTGACTACGTTCATAAGAATCGTAAATTCGTCCTGCGATCGGTGTACAACGGAGATACGATGGCTTCGAACGTGGGCGGAGATAAACGAGTTAAATAAATTGGGGTAGATTTTGAAAAATAATGGATAGCGTTCCGAGCAGTCAGAGATATGTCATTGCTGATAACTTCTGTGGACCGACATGGAATGTAGAAACGTATAGATTCACGATGTGTACGAGTGGGATTTCGTCGAAATTGTAGGTATTTTGTGATGCGTTCACGAATACTTGTTTCTCGTGCTGTTTTTAGAACTTCGCCTGTATGTGCCACGAAACGTAAACTCTACGAAACGAGTGAATGTCAATGAAAAGTTTAGAATGTAACATTGTTGCACGCGTAATAAGCAGTACCCGAGGTACGTGTAGGTGCATAATTAATTGCGCGAGTTCAATTGATACAACTTGATTCACTTTAAAAATGTGCGTAAGCTAAAGGAAAGCAAATGAACAAAAAAACGGGCCCAAAAAGATATTGCTTTAATGTTAATGGTTTTGTATAATTTTTCGCGGTGCATTGTTCGAAAGTAAAATTGCAGGTCTATCGAGCGAAACGTTGTATCTGAAAGTGATGTATAGTTCAGACGCAAGGATAATATTTGCCCGATAAACAGATTTATAAAAAGAAATCGAAACAGCAGCGTGCAATATGAATTACATCATTTTATTCTTAGCGGATGGAAACGTTAACCTAGTTTTCCTTAACCGCCAAGGCGGAAGCTTTCGTTTGTCAAAACCAGCCGAGATTTTATACATCATACCAGCATTGAGGTGAATAAAATTTCCACTATAAAACGAGAAGCGCGCTATCGGGAGCACGCGATATGGAAAACCGCTTATATGTACAACCTATACCCGAATATCAATCAATTTTGGTTATCGTGAAACAGGAAATGCTGTCACACACTGTATCGACGTATCGTCATTCGCGAGTTTGTAGGCGTATCCGTTGAGGCGAACCGATTGATTTTTTATTATCTCAATATTCGACGAAAGCATCGTTGCAAACAGTGACCAAAGGTTTTGTTGCGAATCTTTCGTTTCAATTTACGAAATTGTCACGTCACTTTCATCGAGACATTAACTCGAAGTCACGCTCGCGGCATAGTGCATCTGCTACCTCAGTGGTCTAAAATTCAGGGAATCGAATATTAGAGCAAGCTATTTTATTTGCGTAAGCCGTTCACCCTAAATAAATATATTTATTACAAAAAAAAATAACGTACTTCAATAATTAACGAATGTCTCTAAGTCAAGCTTCGTACACTTCGTGCGCAACTGCTGTCGAGGCAAATATTTTCCCAATAGCTCCAAGCAATATCCAATATTTCACCATCCTATACAACCCTCCTATCGTGTAACAAAATATCCGACAAAAAAGAACGTGTGATACTGAAATAAAGTAAATTCATCATCGTCCCACATTCTCCCCTTTCCTTCGACAAACCGTGTGACCATTAATTTTCCAACAGCCAATGCTTTCAAAGGTATCAATCTCGCCAGCGTTCGCGTTATTATTGGCACTCGACCGTTGAGAATAACCCTCTCATTTTTACCCTCAATTTTACGTCATCTCTGATTACTCCACTAGCTACGTTTCTACGTATCCGCGCGTTCGCACTACTGTCGTACAACTATAGCGCTATTTACCGTCCCCCAACCACTGCGTGACGCAGATTTCGCCCGGAGGCAGTGCGACGTCGTCTCGAAGCTCTTGCATCGGAGCTGCCATGATTTCAAGCCAGGAAGGATGGCCGCTAAACAACCATCGGAACACGGCACGGAACTTAGGGTACTGGCACGCACGGCAATGGCTGCGAGCCGGTGAACTAGAAGCTTAATCGGCCGACTAATTCCGAACGCCTGCTGATTTAGCCCGCAAATCACAGTCAGATTGAAGTATTAGTAGGGATCGATGATCGATGACGCATGAATCTTTGGGTCGTGCGATCTGGCAAATCCCTGGCTCTAAAGTGTCTTTCCGCGATCGATACCATTACAGGAGGATTGCGGTGGCACGTAATTAAGCTTTGGGGCTCTATGTGTCAGTCCCTGATAGATAGGTTCTTTTTAATACTCGTATGTCTTTCGCCGACACCGAATCTGATAAACTTCTCTTATTCTGTGCTGCAGTGGTCGTATGCTTCGACATTATGCTATAATTTGTTAATTCGTAGATAGTGATAGTGATAGATAGCAGATAGATTCGTAGATTTTACCTCCATTCATGATTTTGTGAAGATGTAAACGTTGTTATGTTTACGTACCCTACGTTGAAATATCGAATAGCGTTTTGAATTAATGTAACAGTGATCTATCAATGCTTAGAATAATACTTGAGGCATTCCTAAATTTCGTTCAATTGACGTCATTTATATTATAAGTCGTTTAATAGAACTCGAAGTAAGATTAATTATTATTATTGAATATGATCTAAGCGCTAATGACGATAGCAGATTTGTATTCGTAGACGGCGTTCCTAATTTCTTGACATTTTTCGTTTCGCTCGATTCCTGCCGCTTAACCATTCTATCCTATTGCATAGGGCAACGATTTCAGAAGCACCAAATGCATGATTTCACTTTGACATGCATTGCTAAACGTTTATTACAAATAGTAACACACGAGGGCATCGTCATGTTGCCTGCAGGCGAGTTTATAGATTCATGATTAGCAATACAGAATTTGTATAAACAGAAATTTCATAACCGAAAATAAATGAGACTCGTAATCATTTTTCTAAACTTCAGTTTCTCGGCACGTATTAAAGAAATAAGCAATTACAAAATTTCAAGAGAAATTTTCAAGAAAGAATTCTCGCGGAGGAACACTACTCACAGCGTTATGCATGCACCCCCCGCGTCGTGAATTACGTTACAGTAATCAACGTTTACACAGTTGCGGGTAACGCGAAACTGATTCCTTGGGACTGTGTAAATCGAGTTAATCTTTGCTGGATTTACTCCTTGTCGTGATAACCGTTCTACGCCATTGTGACGACGGTAACTCTGAGCCAGTTTCAGAAATACGAAGAAACGCCGTATGCATAATTTACTCAGCAAGAGAAAGTTATCTGAAGGTATATACAAGAGATAACATTAATAAGCAGTGTGAAACTTCCTTCTCGCACAATGGAATATTCCATGAACCTTTGATTCCAGGAATAAATTAACATGTATGAATGGCTTGGATCATAGAAAACTGGAGAAATCAGAATTTCAATTGAACGTATATTTTCGTTCTTACTCTGCGAGTTTAAAAATCTACCCGATTGTTATTTCGATGCAATGATTCGCAGAAAACTGAAATGTACAAGTTGCACGTGTTGGCAACGTTAAATATTTAGTTGCTGGGAGGGATGCAGGCGCTAAGTGAAGCTTAACTATATTAGCCGCTGTCTGGAAGGTTCATAACGATCAGCATCAAATTACGGTGTCCCCTAGCGTTGATAAGTACTTAGTCTACCTCAAGATGCCGAAAGTACAGGTTTTATCGTTTTAATAGCTAGACGCCTAAAGAAAGGGAACTATACTTTGAACTTCGTGACGCGCGGCAGCGAGCTCGCAAAATTTACCCCTTTAATAATCTACTTTACACTACTCATTTTTAACTTCCTCAATCGCCGCGTGCTTACGTACATTAATCCATAACAAAATCGTTATCAGAATAAATATGAACTACTGTTTAAATCAATCGAACAAAATCGTATCGCGGAGCAATCAAAAGAAAGTTCAAAGCGACGAACGGATTTCCCACATCGATATGCCTAGCAAAATCAATATAAAAGCAATGCTAATCAAGCATCATATCAATTTAAGGTAGGATATAATACGATCGCATTACATTCAACAATACTTCCATATTCCCAAGCCCTGCCCCATTCTCATTCCCACACTCTACGCTACGAAAATATTGCACCGGATATTTCCAAACACTTCCAAAATCCCATTCTACCCCTGCCCAAGACTCGCGAGTACCCTGCAACCGCTCAGAAGCGGAATAAAATAAAGGGGGACTCACCGAATAAAGCAGGCGGCTCGACGTCGCGCACCGACAGACTGGAGGACGCCTGCGACCCGCTGGATTCCGTGCTCTGCATGCATCTGAGCCGCCTTCTGAGCTTCGGCATGTCAAAGGGCAGGTCCCTCAGATCCACGCTGGTCGCACTTCCAGACGTAGTGGCGTCTTGCTGCATAAGCAGCCGCCTCCTTCTCAGCTTCGGCATGTCAAATGGAAGATCGGACAGCTCGGGCTCGTTGTCCACAAGATTGATGTTGTCCAGCTGCGGTTTCAACAAGTGGAAACCAAACGGTTTGCACTTGATGCCGGCACGCGACTCGATCGAAATGCCGCTGTCTGACCCCTGGATTTCCGCATCGCCCGACGACGAGGATTGCAGGGCCAAATTAATCAGATTCTTGTTCTGCGGTGTTCGCCTCTTCTTGAACGACGTGTCCATGGGCGAGGTGACCGAATTGGTGTTCGTGTTCACCGTATTCGTGTTCGTGTTGTTCGCCGCTGTCACGTTGCACTCTGTTGTCACGTTCTCCTCGGGCGAGGCCTTCTGCGAATTATTATTACGATTGTTGTCCGAGGTCTCGGATGCAGGCTCCTGGGACGATTTATCAGAAATCGGCGAAAGTATGTGGAGCTTGTTCGCGTGGTGCGTTAGAAAACCGGTCAAGGACGGTTGCTGGTGATGGTGGTAGCAATTGGTGCTGCCGCTGTCGGAACTATGGGAGCTCAGGCTTGTACTGTGACGGCTCTCGGAGCTGCTGGTAGATCTGTTACCCTCGCTGGTGCTGCTCCGCAGGGACTCCATGCTGCCGCCGCTGCTGCTTGTCGCCATACTCTCTGTACTGGAGTAGCCAGCTCTGCGTCTGCTCGTTCGTAATTTGAATTCCAGCAAGCCCACCTCGCGGCGAGGTCGCATCATGTCGCTTTCGGCCTCGTGGGGCCTGCCCTTGAACTCCATGATCGGTTTGCTCTCGCGGATCAAGCTGCGCGGTCGTTGCCTCTCTACCCTCGGCCTGCCCTTGAACTCTAAGATCAGCTCCTTGTCGAAGCGACGCCCCTGCGAGCAGTCCACGTTGTCTTGGACGAAACTCTTCGGTCTGCTTTTTATCTCGAGGATGCTGCCCTCGCTGCTCTGAGGCGAGTCTTTCGCCCTCAGCGAAGACTTTACCGGCAATCTTAGGTCCTTCAGACGCGGATGGTCTGGCTGGGAGGGTAGGTTCGGTGTACTGCGAATGTTCAACAACAAGTGGTCACGATTGCCGTGGAACTTGGCTGGCAACGGTGCCGTGGATGGAGGGGATGGGGTGTAACCTCTAGCGGGTAACCTGGGTGACCCTGTTTTCTCGTCACTCGAGTTGATCTGGAGGGATTCGATGTCCTGGGACAGAGTAGAAATATTGTCTGATTGCTGTTGTTGCTGTTGCTGCTGCTGCTGCTGCTGCTGCTGCTGAAGTCGGCTCGGAATTGGTTTTGGGCGGAGAAGTACGACTTTACGTCGATCTTTGTTACTGTGGGACTGTCCTGCGTACGGGACTTGTTGCTGTTGCTGCGTTTTCGACGTGTCCGTCGATGAGCTCGTTCTGCTTACTGGTAACGCGCTGCTGCTCCTCATCTACGTTATTCAAGAATCACTTTTGAGGACAGGAGAGCCGCGTTTCCGTGGATTAAAATGTTATTACGCGGCTGTATATTTAAGGGGCAGATTAGGGAGGTCAGTTAACTAATTTCATTGGAATCTTCTCGGGTACGTTGAATGTTATTTAGACAATAAGAAGATGCAATTAGGCCGCGGCATAATGAGCGAATTATACCGTTCGACCGCAATTAAGGTCCAATTTGTGCCTGACAGCGGGAGAGATTCATAGCTCAGGCTTTGATATTCCGTTACATTCTGGGGTGTATTAGACTTTAATTGCTTTCGATTAAAACCGTCGACCCGACCACCCCGATATCACAAGATGATGCCACCCCGAAAATAAATTAATCGTCCAAGCATTAATATTAAAACGATGAATGAAATTTATTTTCCACCGAAGTTGAACGACCCAACTGGTTTAAATAGAAGGTAACTAAGATTATCCCGGCGTATCCTAAATATACGTATATCCGAGACACAGCAGCAACGAAATAATAATTAGATGAATTAAACAAAACCTCCCTAACCTTCTCGACATACTCTCACAATCGGACAGAAAACAGAAATACCAATGACAGTACTGGTACCTGCGAATGCAGCACAGGATGATTGGTGACCCGATCAAGGTCGTCAAGGTCGTCGTCTGAGCGATTGACCTTGCAGTCGAAGGCCGTCTCGTAGAGGTGACGTTGCCTGGCCATCTCTTCCTCGTCTTCCTCCACCTCCACGTCCTCCTCCTCCTCTTCCTCGCCCTCGTCCTCTCCCTCCACGTCGTCCTCGTCCTCGACGAGTATCGGCTGCGGATATATCCTCCGTGAACGTCGTAGCTTGCGCACTTGGTGCCGCGTTAACTGCGGCTGTCGTTCATCTAGCTCATCCTCTTCCTCTTCAGCCGATGCGACGCAAGTACAAACCGTGGTCGGTAGGTCATGGCTTAACAGTCTATGAGGAGGCATGAGGGTGTGATCCCACTCGGTGATGATGCACGACGAGAGGATCTCGCTTCTAGCTGGGACAGCATGCTCGCTCCCCGACGTGGGGCTCACTAGATCCTGACTTTGATAATGCTGTTGCGGCTGTAATGGCGGTTGCTGTTGCTGCGACTGCGTCTGTTGTTGGTGTTGCTGTTGCTGAGGCGAATAGGAACCCCCATCACCTGCCACTGAGTTTCTCTTCGGTATACCGGGTGTTCTTGATCGTTCGCCAGGTACGTCGAGGCTGACACTCTTTCTGTACTTGTTCGGCTGAGATTTAGCTAGCTGCTCGGGCACCTTAAACAGGTCACCGTAGTAATAAGGTGATGGATGGCGGATCGGTTGATTGGACTCGGTGGGTGATTGATCTGCGAGATGGACCACGGCCACGCACTCCACCACCGCTCCGTCGGTCGATGTTAACTCTTTCTCTCTGTCTACTGACACAGCACGGATCGAAGAAGACGCGTACAGGCTGTTCCTGCGTTTTCTGATACCCAGTATGCGACCGTCGTCATCGTCATCCTCGCAGGAAGACCCTGAAGCGGATGGGTCTGGAACAAAAATTATTTTTTACTAAGTATGGCGTTCCGAGACAAAGAATTTCAAATAAATTGGTGAAAAGCTTGGAAACGGTTAGCTAGATCTTCGAATAACGATTCTCGAATATAATTCTTCTGTCGTTTGGATACATTTCGGTAATTGCCAAGTATTCATTCAAGCATTGTTTTATCATTGCTGGTTGCGTCTATAAAGTCTCTTAATATGTAACATTTTATTGCGTACATATTTTGACTCGAAATATATATACGGGTTTCTTCATACAAACAAACAGCGAACAGAATATTTTATATAAATATGCCCGTAGGCTTTCGAGTCCTATTAATCTTCCTGTCGAATAACAAGCACTGTCAGACACTCGTGAACTGAGGAGGGCCAGAGATCAAGACAGATAAGGCCATCAGACTTGCGTGTTGGCAATGCGCGAGACGGAACACCCCAGCGGATTCTGCTTGCTTCAAAATGAAAGTCTTGAAACGACGTGAAATTTTCATAATCGTTTCGTTACAAGAGCAACGGCTACTCTCGCCGTCGGATGTACAGAGCACTGATGCTTGCAGGGAGGACGAAATTGCCGTGGAAATGGCAGCCTGTTCCCCTTAAAAATCACTTCCTCGGCCCACGCGATATTACCGTAATGGTTTCTGACCGGCTGACACGGCCTCCGTTCCCTTTCCGTCGTTTCTTTTTCATCCCGTGCATTTCAACTCCTTTTAACGCCACCCAGCGCAACCTTTCCCCGGAGTTTACGATCACGTCGCCGCCGTCCTTAGGCAAACGAAAATCGGGCTGATGGACGAACGGGGGTTGCGAAATTAGGCGAACACCCGGTATACTAGACAGGCAACTTGCACACGCAGTACAGTCGAAAGGACTGAAGATAATGGGAGCATTATGCTCGGCCGGAGGGCTCTGCCGAAATCCTTCCTCGCTCCTCCTTGCTAGGGTGGTAAGTGCAAGAGGCACGCTATAAACCACGCCAGAAGCTGTTTCTGACAGGAACCGCCTTCACGGATCTAGCGAAAAAGTTTTCGAATGGAAGCAAAAAATTATTATTGGAATCCCTGTCTGATCTCTTGTGCCGCAGCCTCCTTGAATGGCCCGAATGGCTCTTGCGCGTTATAGACTTTGGGCAAAGATGAATTAATGGATAATCGCGTGGCAGAAAAATTTAATCTGAAAAGTATTAAACCGGTACCCTTTTTGCGACGGTCTTACGTTTGGGCATGGGTAAGTGTCTTGGAACGAAAATGTTAGATTTTTTTAAATGTTTTTTAAATGAAAATGTTAGAACTGGTGAAGAAATTTTCATACAGGAAATTGTTCAGAGAAAAACATGTGAATTTACGTTGAGCACGGTTAGTCTACTTATTACCTGTTCCCAAGCAGATTTATTATCAAGAGATCGCTGAAACTTCGTCGTCCCTATTCGAATATAAAAGGCTGCGGCCGAACGATGAAACGCGAAATGAGAAATTAATTCCCGAACAATGAATCCGGGAAATTATAACACGCGCGGCCCCTTTCGCGAGAATTGCAGACGTGCTCTCGTACAATTCCCTTTCATCATACCCCTCGAGGTGATAACTCATTCTCGTAGGTGTGAACGACGCGAATTGTGATGTTTTAATTGATAAGTTCACAAAAAGAAATATCAATTCCTTGCATAATTAATTTTTCAGTAGATATATTATCTTGTATCGTGCGAAATTGTTATTGTAATGATTTTACTGAAACGACCATCACAGTTTTAATTTTCTATTTAATGAAATTTAATTCCGCCGAGTGTACAATGTTGATTTGAATGTACAGTGTCGTCAGTATGTGAAGATATAAATGCTTGAAATACAAGAATTACATTACTCGGTATCGCAATAATGTATTCGTTATTTATTCGCAGACCAAAGAACACTATCGACCGTAAATCAACGCGTTGACCTCGCAGACCACGGCCATTCGATATGTATGGTAAATGGATGGATTGTTGAAATGGTGTACGCTCGAAACATCTATCACGTTTCCGTGTCAATGGCGTTAACGTTCATGTTGCATACAAGGTGCACAAAAAAGAGACGATATCGCTGGAAGGTTTTTGCTGTGTACTCGCGAGCGTTATTGGTAAGCCATTGACATTTGAAAAATGACAGAGAACGGTGTCAGATTATAAAGAGCAAGAAATGGGGCGAGACTCTCTTCAAATTCCAAAATGTATATTTATAAATTGTATAGCGGGAACAAGTAGAATTTATGTTTGAAGTTTGCAGGATTTTCCATGCTAAGTAAAACGTCTAATAATCTTCCTTTCTTTTACCAGTAAGGCAACACAAAAATTGCAAAATCTATTCACAAAATTCCTTGTAAAATTTAAATCTTCCCTAATTGCAAGACATGTTTCAGAAGTATTTTCCAATTTGCACAAGAAGTCGAAGGAAAATTAACAACTCTAAAGAACATGAAACATTTATAATAACATGAGAATAATGTACTTATACAGATATATAACTAAAAGTCCAATTTCTAAAGTTGCAATTTATACCAGCACAAAATTTCCACATACATTATGAGCCCGACATTAATCTCTCACTACAAACGTTATGTCAATAAAAAATATAATATCGAGACGGCCTGGGGTTAGGGTAATATGCCTGGAAAATTATATTACAGCAGTATAACAGATGATAGGTAGCAGAGAATGGTTAAATTATGACGACAGACGGTGGCAGAGAACAAAAATGAAAATCGACCAAATTCTGTCGGAAGCAACATGAATATGCATGCACAGCTGCTTCGTTCAGTCGTTTTGCACAAGGTATTGGATCGAATCTCGAGAGAAATAAATGTTTTAAGGAAACTGCCTGGCCGTGCTACTTGATTGCTTCCCAAAATGAGAAATCGATATTGGCAGAGTGTACGAAGAGAGGAGAAACAAGTTGAGCTTGGGTCCATGATGTTTACATTAAGACGCTTCCACCCCCTATTCAGATACAAGTTAAACGCCATTGTGATTCTTTTAAGAGTAACGATTGCGAATACATCGTGTTTCGTTGAACGAATTGTTTCTAAGGGAAACACTGATCAAGATGAAGTTGGAGTTCTCTTATAAATACTATTCTAAGAACCGAGAATAATTTGAAAATCCGTTTATTTATTCGTTAGAGTGTACTCTAATGATGTAATTAAATAAGCACGAACGATATGAAAAACATTCAAATACCACAAACATAATTGTATCAATCAGAAATAAATGAAGAAATAAGTTATAAATATAAATTATGAAATAAAATTTCTTTCTACTGGAACCGACTGGAACTGGAATTGGAGTGATTACAATAATAAATCGAATAGCAATGGATTGAGTCGTGCCCACGTTGGAAGCATTCAATTCAACAGAACTGACTTGCATTGCATACACGCCTCAGAAACCATTGATATATACTACTTAAAACACAGCGTCCGTGTATTATGGTTATAAGCTACTTGAAACTTGACTCCTTTTGATAATACATCATTAAACGGTACAGTGCAAAACTCTGACACGATGCACTTGCTAATAAAAAGATTTACAATAAACAATTATTTCGTTACATCATATTGAAACCTTTTCTGTTATTCAGTTCAGGAAATAAGTAATGCAGTCGATTTTTCAGAAAAATAGTATTTGTGACACTAGAAGACAATATATAAGTAAGTATTCCATGTATAGAAGCAGTTGCACAATTTGTTATTCGCTAATAACGTAACTGATCCAAAAGAGTCAAATATCTATAAATAATGCGAGTCAACAAAAATCAATAATATTTCACGCTTTAAAATATTTGGATTATTAGCAGGAGTAATCTCGCAACCAAATGCAGAACCTGAGAATGTTTATTTAAAAACAACGTATCTGTCGAAAGACCATTGGAACCCCATAAACCACGATTAGCAGTATCGCGCATGCACCATTTTCAATCTACCCCCATAGGATCAGCGAATGCCGTTGAAGCAGGTTCACCGACGGATACACGTACGAATACAGAACGAACACACTTACGAATACACGTACACGCGTCCCGTCCTGGCGTAAAGCCAAATTGCACCGATATTGATTACTGATCGACGATCAGATTTGCGAGATATTCCGAAACTGGAGAAAGGGACGTGAAATGGAGAAATAACAGAACACGTCGTCGAATGAACAACTGAGCTAGGAAGTAAGCGGATGGCTGTCGCAATTGCTAGATTCGCCGATATAAAGAATGAATCAACACGTGACAGGACTAACCACACAAGACTTGTAATTAATTCAAATAGTATGCAGAACATATTTCTATAATATTTCTTTGATAAATATTTAATGCAACTTCGGACATACGTTTTCTTTCTTGTTTTTCACGAATCGTTCGTGCCATTTGCTGCATCTCATGCTAATGAACACCTTATCTCGCATCTCGATATCTAACATACACCGTTGAACCCGTCAATGTGTCTTGCCATTGAATGTGGCGAGTTCGCGATTTAAGCGAATACACTCAGTGTAAACGCGCAAAATGACGCGTACACCCCAACCTACGCACGCGAAGCGCAGGTAAATGTATGATAAGGTTGAATTCGCGTGCAGAAATCAATAAACGGGCCCGAAGATGCTTTTGTGAATGAACCAACTGTGTACGCGCGTTTCCGAATGAACGGCACATGAATATACGCGTCAGGGTGCGAAGCAAACGCTAGCAGGGCCACGTAGCGCAGAAATAGACCGTGGACGCGTACGTTTAGGGTTCGTGATGCACTCGAAGGGTGGACTGTCGTCTGCCCCTAATGAATCTATTAGTGTCCGACCCCTGACTGAAAATCACCAATGATAACGCACTGCTACTAATCGCGTGTACGCTCCGTTTGCACATAGTGACGGGTCCAAGTGAACGAAATATTCAACGAATTATTCACGTGGAGCGACGTGAACCGGATGAAACACAGCGCGCTCTTCCATCGGCGAGATTGCGACTGGTACGGATCGATTCAACTGAAGCGGTAATAACTTTAGAGATCGCAATATCTGAGGTGCAGTGCCAAGGTCGTTCATAGAAGAGATTAATACTCCGTTTCTTGCCCGGATGGAACATCGTAATTCGTTTATCGGATAGCTGCGACGATCGCCCGTTTAGAGCTGTACAGTGGTCGTGCCGGACTGATTGCCTTTGGTAATTCTATGCAGGTACTGATTGTTTTGCACGGCTCAACGTGATTGTAGCAGTTTGTATTAATCGTTCAGATAACAAGTTCTTAATTGAAACGGTGTATGGCGGAACGAGCACGTAACGAATCACTTGGCAGGGAATTTTTAGTTCGACGGTTCCGTTGGGCTCTGGTGCTCAATTGTTCAACAGGGGGATCATTATTTTCTGCATGCAATATAAATTAATATTTGTATAAAGGATGCGAGATATCTTTCGCCTGATGATACATTTAACATTGGAACTACCGATAGATTTTGGTACCATTTGGAGAGCATACGTTAGACAGACGTTAGACATTTAATAGAGATATACAATTGTCTTTCTGCCTTATTAAAAGTCTTCACAAATTGCTACATCGGTACCTATTAGCATACTAATCATATTAAAGCAAAAAAATCTGAAACAAGTCGGTGTGACTGGCTTGGTAGGTCTAGTGTTAAATGTCAGCGTGCCGGGAAAACGATCTTAGCGTAAAGTAACGTATAACTGGCTCAGCATAAATAACGATAATCCCAAAATAAAATGTCCAGGATCCTACCAGTCCAATAAAAATCACCGAACTGTCAGTTGTACAATGTTCTTATCCCACTGTTTCTCGATTCGTCGAGAATGAGGGCAATGACGAGAGAAATTCCAAGCGAAAGCTTTGTAAAAGGGCAACCGTCGCCGTTCACCGGACCACTTCACTCTGCTTTTTATTAGAAATTGTCCTCGTAACATAAGCGGGGTGGGCACAGTTTCTATGGAATATGTGAGACGTGGGATTGTATCGTCTCGAACCGAAAAGAAAAAATAGGGACGAAGGGAACACGGCACTACGGGGATGACCTTAAACGAAAATTACCGGCCACCTTTGAGCAGTGATTCCTGAGGCTTCTTGGGGACAGCCACAGATTACTGGGCCGACAGAACGACGAAACGAGAGCCAATCTCGGTTATTGGTTCCGGTATAGCAGAACTCATGGGTACGGGCACGGAATTGCACGAATCTCGCAGCTGAAATGTGTCAGCCGTGCCAAGGGTCATCGAACGATCGGGTTAACTTATCCGATCGCATCGGTTTAATAGGTCTGGATACGTACGGCTTCCTCGATACCGTTCGTTCTTCCAATTATTTCAGTCTCTTGCACCCTTTGCGCTGGCTGTTTCATTTGCTTCTGTGAAGTACTGCTGATACTTTCTATCTAAAAGGCTTTTAATTGCGCTGACGCACGCGTGAACATTACGTTCTGAGTTGTACAGAGTAAAAGGAAAATCCACGAAAACGAAAGATTCACAAAATTGCAGTTTAACGGATTCGTGGTATTTAAAGAAAAGTCCATAGCACACTCCAGTGTTGGAGTCGAAGCCGCGGTTCTGAACGGAATCGATACTGCACGATTGTTTTCGCTATTTATTACTTACATTCTGATTATTATATATCTTCATGGTATACGGATTTTCTCATGAGAATGGAGGAAGTAATTGTATAGTGGCGGAATGTCTGTCCCAGACCGAATCACTATCAATTTGTCGTACTGTGTTTTCGAAATTATGAAACGAAAATACAAATGTCCTTAATGAGACAGATCTTAAGTGTGCGATAGAACGATGGTTAACTAAATAATTAAACATTTAAGGAGAGGAAGATAATAGAACAAATAATTTTCCTAAATGATATATTTTGTGTCCTATGCTAACATTCTAAGAATAAATCTAGCACTAAGTATATCTCATTTAATAGTAAAGAAACAAAAGGGGATGGAGTAATGACTCCAGGGATAGTAAAATTATAATGACATCGATCTTCTTTGAGCATTTCCAGTTAATCCCTAAAAGAAAGAGCACATGTACCATAGCGATTCAAAATGTGCAATAATAATAAGTAATAAGGATCGATGAAAGGCGATTAGAATTTTCTCCCAATAGAAGGAATATCGATTCAATAGAGGTTTCTTTGATGATGCGAGCCACGGGCTCCTTTAATACTCGTCCTTTTAAAGGGGAACGCGGCTACTAACGAATCAAGGTTACGAAGACAAATACGAAGTCAAGCACAAAGGAAAAGTGAATCAACCTATAAGATAAGAGGCTTACTTTCAAAGAAAGCCATCCCCCCATTCGGTGTACATAGGTTGCACAAGTACACGTTCACTCACGAATTCGACATGGCAGAATGACTGAAGCATTCCCTGATTGCACAGAGATATGACTCTGATTGAAGCATCCATCATTTGATACCTCTTGATTAGCGTTTCGATGCGGGCTGACATTACGCTCGTTGACACGAGAGTAATTATGAGAAATGGGTTGAACTATTATCTCCTTGTTCTATTCTGGATTATAATAATATTGTAATGAATTAATGTTTGAGGCAGATAACAGGTGCAGTATTAGGCTTTGATTTTTAAAAAATGGCACACGCAAGGAACGTATTTAATTATTTTCGATGGTCCATAATATTTTAATATTTCGTTTAATCAGTGTATGCATCTCCTTCAGCATAAACTTTATACTTTATAAAAAAAAAGAAGATATTTGTTGAACGAAACGCAAGCAGAGGCAAGCATTGGTTCAGTGAAGCTGAGAAAGTGAAAACACCTATTCCCTCATTCACCCTTCAGCCTTAATTTTTACACTACACTTAAATTTTAATTACAATGATCGGACAGTAACGAAAGATAGTTGCTTCAATATTTGCGCTCAATAAATTCGATTCGTTTCAATAGATAATTCGACTGATACATAAATGCAGCACAATTGAGCTTAACGCATAAATGAAAAATTAAAGAGCCAAGAAGGAAAACGCCAGGGACGACGGTTTTTCTTCGTTCACGTCTTGTCTGCTTATATCGCCATCTTCGTTGTACCGCGACGATCTTATCATGTTCCGCAATGCGAGCTCAGAAAGGGATGCTGCGAACGATTCCAGACAGTGGCGGACGGTAAATTTAAAGAGACGAAAAAAGGAGCAACGCCTTTGAGCGTTTTGAGTGGCAATTACACGCTCTGTCCTCAAATTACTTACTCCAGTAATTTTATTCTGTCCTCGGCTCTTCTTATAGTCTCGCTACGTCCTTTTCGTCCGTAGCCCCCCTTCCGGCTTATCCTTCAGAGACTCACGCCGCCGGAAATTATCTTAAAATGCCATTCCGGCGCGATCCTCAAAAGAGGAACATCTTACGCAGCTTTCGGTCGAGGACACGTCAATACACAAAGAAGAACTGGATGCCGGGAGCTTTCGCAATAGAACGGAATTTTTTTTTGTAAGAAACAGAGCAACTTACTGCCTCTTGTGTTCACCTCCCTCGCAGACACGGGGACTTTCGAGGAAGAAACGGAAACGCGTCATTATGGGCGCGTCTGAAGCAAACATTTACGTGCTGTCCCTTTTTTCTAATTCATATTAATAAGGCAAGGATATTGTGAAACGTCGCCGATTGTTCAACTGCTATTCCACAATGAAAAGAGGTACACTTTGATACCTTTGTATTTATTGTCGTTTGGTGCAATGAAATCAGGCATGAGAATAGAATATTATTTATTTCAATGGAAAGTGGTACCTGCGATTAATTGATTACGTATAATATTACGCATAATCGAAAATTGTTAAATACAAAAGTTGCAGGCTACCGAGGGTATTGTTTTTTTTCTTCAAATGAGTGGATACATTTTTCTGACCGGAGATCGAAAGAATGTTAAATTCTAGGTAAATTCTTTCGATACCCTGCAGATTTTGTATTTAACAACTTTTAACTCGATGTATAATTTTATATTCATTTGTGGTGTGTACTGCACTTTCTGTACTTCTGTGCTTTCTTAATTTATAGATTTATTCCACCTGCACAATTTCAGATAGGTATCGAATAATGAGTTCACGACATTGCGAGGATCTCCCTATCTTCCGCAGCTTCGTATTAAGCTGCGATACGTTCAATTTTTCACACACTTCTTACAAACATTTTCTAATACTTCCGAGAGTGTCCCTGCATTCAAATCCACACCTATCTATACTAAATGTTTTCGTCCCCCACCCGAGGCCAGACTTCGAACTCCAAGCTGCATTACACAACCTAAGGAGAATACGTCTCCGGAACAAGTAACATCGTCTCGAGTCCCAACAAGTTTCCAAGTAAGCTACCAGTAGATTTCCATTTGACAAATGCCCGGTCGTTCTATGCATGCATAAACCAGCGTCGCCACTGTGCCCAAGTTCATTCTCGAATTTCCACGAACCACCCCGCCGTCCTTCCTTCCATCCTTCCTTCCTTCCCGCAAGAAGAAAGTCATCGAGAACCAGCTTCGCGGAAAACTTTCCCCGCCGCTTCCCAAACGTCCAAATCCAATTTAGCAGGCTACACGCCGCGGTTAAATTGAACGCTCGATCTAATTCAACTCGATCCGAACATCCCTATCGGTTGCTCGTGTCTTCCCCGCTCGGCACACCTGAGGATCCCACTCGAAAGGAATAAAAGGGCGGCTGCATCGAAAACTCGATTACCGCTCGTTCTGAAAAATCATTTCGCCCTATCCACCCCTGCGGCGTGGGCAGGCGGAGCGGATGGCCGGTAGCAACGTTTAGTCCGATTGATTCTAACAGGAATAAAATCAATGTTTGGCCCGTTGCAAAAGGGTTTCGCGATAGACGAGCGGGGAGGTGTCCGCGGAGGGTGTCGAAGCTGTCGCTGGCAGCGATAGCGGCGCGCTCGGATTATCCGCTTCCCTGTCGGTAGACATTGCTCAATTGAAATCTACATCGGTGGTCACACATGAGCACGATCGTTTGCGGCCGAAGGGGTCGGCTCGTCAAGGGTTTGATCAATCGCGATCAGAGACACCCGGTTACGTACCCGATTCGGAGCGACTCTGTTTCTGATTTTCTGCGTTTCTCCCTTTGTCCACTTTTTCGCGCCACGATTAATCGAGCGGTCGGTTTACTTTAGTTACGGGGTTTAATCTTATAGCGACAGGTGCGCAGATTCGGTCACTTGGCTGGTCGAGTGTGAACGGGAAAAGCGCCTCGCCAGGATATTCGGGATATGTGTGTGCTTTAACAAATGTTGATACAGTTGATGGGATAGCAAGTAACTTTTGTACGACCAGGCGACGTCCGGTCGCCGTGAACGTCGACGCAATCAATTCTTTCGTCGCTGCTTCGTTACGGGCAAGTGAGAATTATCAAATGTATAACAGTGACGACAATTGTCCAATAATATTTAACAAGCGTCAAATAAACCAAACGCCTCGGTAATCCTGTAGTCTAGAACAAAATTCAGTTGGAACCGTATTAAATATCTCCTCCGAGTTGTACGAGCTTTCTGCAAAAGGAAGCTTCTGAATTCTGCATAGTGCTGCGATGGATCCGTATTGTATTTCCATCTTCATCGTGATGCAGGGAAATTAATGTTTGCCCACCGGGCACCGTTGTATCCTCGAAACGCCGATTTCGAGACCACTTTCACCATAGGCTCAAAATGTTTGCACCCGGAGATAAGGGATCTCAAATAAGGAGGATCGTTCCTTGTCGGCCGGCAGAACATCTGACACAGAGATTAGGCTAAGCGCTCGCGAAATTATCTCGCAACGATATGCAAATCGCGACATAAATGCTAATTGTAATTGCCCATGAAATGAATTCACGGACCCTTCGTACCATGCCCGCGTAGGGACGCGACATGCTTACCACCAACCTTTGGCTCGATGCCTCCTCGTTTAGCCCGGTCAAAATGGCGGGGGCTTGTTTGAAAATTTTCTTCCCACCGCGTACCGAGGTGGCCCGACCAACGAGAATGTCGTTCAGCCGCGCGATAAAACGGGGACAAAGGTTTGCTCGCGATTAACAAAAGTGCAGGGCAACGAAGAGTCCACGCTACCACGGTGTCACGCAACGAACCATGAAGGAAATTTAATAGAGGGACGAAAGGAAGAAGTTTCTTTTTATCTCGTTTGTTAAAAGTTTATGTTGTCCGGTCCGTTTCGAGACAATGGATTAGCTCGTTCGAAAACAATGCTCGAGTTCGAGACTTCGCGGAAGCGTGTGCAGAAAATGTAACAAATGTAACAAAATGTAACAATAAATTTCACTACCATACACGTGGCTGCTTCGGTTGAATCGGTTTTCGCGGATATTTTATACCGACGAATACTTCCGCGAGAGTTCAACAAAGTCCGAATCAACGAATCGAGAAAATGTTCTGCCCTTTTTTTTCTCCTGTGTGTGTGTCCTTTTTTTTTAACCACAAATCATTCATGGGACGTGATTTTAAAAATAAAACGTACAAAGAGACCGTCGCCATGGAGAATATTAAACCACTGGCAGATTCAGGGGTCTCGTTTTCACGGTACACCAAGCGAAATGATAGGGTTACAATGTTGATTCGTTCGTCAATGACTACCGTGAATACCAATAGCGGCCGCGGACCGCCGGTCTGTTAATATATTAGAATGGAACTGGAAAATGAAATTGCTCTCGCGCTGAATTGCTGTCTTTTATTTCGTCGCGGAAACAGTCAACGTAATGGCGCGGGTGCGAGGTTTCAAAGCGAACCGCAGACCGATTGAAATAAGAGCCGGCGTTTCATTTAATTTGAAAGCGTTCGCGTTTAATCGGTATCGAATAACAAAATTGCCTTTGTCAATTTCGTCATTTCCGCCCCAGCTAACCGCCAGCGAATTATTCACCGCGGTAAATGCGTTTCGTAAGTCTTCGTTCAGGCCCCGTCCGTTTTCTTACGTTATCGATAATTTCGCGATCGCGCGTCCGATATTTTCAACGTATTGCAAGAAACAATCCGCACCACAACGACCCCCACACAAAAGCATCCCCGTCTCGCCGAGCTCCCGATTCAAACGAGCGGTTGCCGTGAGAAAACTCCCTGTCACCGAAGACACGCGAATTTAGCTCGCGAAATTGCCGGCGGATTAAGATCTTTGCCGTGCTTGCTGTCCGACGACGGAACCATGCCGCTGACAGTTTGTAAATGATCTAGTTTACGCGTGGGAAAGTGAGAAAGCGGGGTCGACGAGAAGGAAACGGCTCTCGAAACTGGAGCAGAGAGGGGAACGACGACGGGGAAACGGACGGTGAGACGGGACGGAAGACGGAAATTCGGAATACGAAGGAAAGGGAAACCGGGATAAAGGGTGGAATGGCTCTCCCGTTAACTATTCATCTTCGCGGCAATCCAACAAACTTTCCACCCCCTCACGGCCCCTCGCCCGCCCCCTTCGCAGGTTGGAATACTAAAACTGTCGCACGGGCAAATCGTTCCGTCGTAAACATAACTCGCGGGCGAGTCCTTAATGTCTCCTGCCCAGAACGTTCCGGCATGATTCAACGCGTCATTCTACGAAGGTTTACGCTCGGCCCAAGATACGAACGTTGACGCGGGGTTTGAGGTATATCTGCGTATGATAGGTGATAGGGATACCGTGGGTACCTTCTATCTCGTATAAATGTGTTTTGTTTGGGGGATGACGGGAAGGGGATGCGGGAGCAAGAAATTGGGAATCAGGTTTAAGTATAGTTAGTTTGCGGGTTCTTGAAATTCACCGATGGATCTATTGGCATCGTTCCGGCAGCGATGTCACTTGTGGGCTACTTGAGAGGATACCTACGCTTTAGTTGCGACAGAGAAATAGATTGGACGCGGAAATCATACGTGCAATTATTTAATTCGGTTGTTCGAATTGTATTTCATGATTACACATTAAATTCCATTTGCTTCAAATTCGTTCGGAAGGGTTGCAGAGTGGTCGAAATGTAACATTCGCGTCAGAGTAATCGACAAATAATGGATGCTTTAAAGTAATAGGATTTATATAATTATAAGAAATTATACTTGATAGTTTAAAATATAATAGAAAGAAACACGAGCATGCTTCCACATTATTTAGATTTTGTTGGTAAATAGCAACCGGTGTAACGGCAACATGAACGCAGCAATGAAATATTCAAAAGGGAAAGGTTGTTCAGAGAATTTGTATTTTTTTACAAGGGATTCAAAGGAATATTTCTATTCACAGCAAAATGTTTTCAAACGCCGTTGCGGAGTACAAAAGAAACGCTAAAATGTTGGGACAAAGGGCGCAGCAACTGAGACATTTCCAAACGAGTGGAACTCTGGAATACGATTTAAGTAAATAAATGGTGAAATATGCCGTCTCTGAAATCCTCCGTTTTTACAACACCGCGCGAGAATATATTTTCCGCCGGCCTTGGCCGTTCTACGAAAACCTTATACCCGAACGATAATCACTTTCTGTAGCGATTATTTAAATATACACCCGTATAGACAGCTGAGACAATAAACAGCGTTTAGCCAGCGTTTGATGTGAATCAAGCAGGCCCCTGTCTCACTGACAACGGATGAACGAACAAACGGACGGACGGACCAACGGACGGCTTGTCATTTGCATACGATGAACTTGCAGCGGCGTTAACTGCTCGGGGACGCGGAACGAGCTACAAGTCACCTGGTACCGGTAATTGAAACGAGGGTAACTTCCACCGAGGGTCGCTCCAGGAGACAATCAGTATAGGAGAAAGTTCTTTCGTCGGTCCGGCGATGACGAGGCCGATACCTTCATCAGGAGGGGGCGCGAAAACGCTGATTAACTTCCCTGCAATATTCGTCTTTCCATTTTGTACGACTAGATTTTTGTGCTTCACTGAATTTCAGATGACCGAGGTGTGAATATTGCTAAGCGGCATGCTTCGAATCTCAGGAATTATGCATTATGGAACCATGAAAATTGTTTGTGCATTTTCGATCTGCGGTGAATTAGATAAATGAATGTCTCCAATTTTTTGCTCCGAGTGAGCGGGATGATGTCGCGATATTTTCAGGACCTTCCAAAGGTTGGAAATCCACATCGCTCAAACTTCACATTCGATTTATCTCTGCCATGCCACTCAAAAATCTTCGTTTGACGTGCATATTGAAAGCTTTCTAGCAAGAAGTAAAAAGTAATTACGAAAACATAGACGCACCGACAGAAACAACGGTGGAAAAGAGAAACAGAAACGAGAACCGACCCAGCTAAATCCCTACAAAAAAGTTGCAGCCATTTACCGGGAAAAAGTACGCACAAAAAATATCGAACTAAAAGTTCCAACTTTATCCGTATTAAACGATCTCTCACAATAAACGGATCGGTCCTCGACAAATATGTATGCGTATACTCAGAATCCATTCGTATCTCCCAAACTCTCGCTAAACAAAAAAACCCGGCAAACCTGGAATTTTCTCGAAACGTGTCAATCCTTATCGATATCCGACTCAGCGTAACTTTGCCCCGAGGGCGAACGAAAATGGGGATAAAATCTCCCTTACGTCTAGCAACCATCCGCGTCTTAACGAGAAATCTCGACGATACCCCAGCCCTTGAAAATTCTGTTCTACTTCATTACGCTTAATCGGCCGATTTTTAATTACTTCGGACGCCGGGACCACTCCCGGAGGAGGCAAGAAAAATCCCGTGTCAAGGGGCCTTCCTTGTCGAAACGGTTAATAAGTCCGCGAAAAGGGACCGGAGGGCCGAGGTGAAAACAGCATCGTTGCTCTCACGGTGAGGAGAACCCCTTGAAACTTTACAGACTGCTAGCAACGGAACGAGGGCAGGTTGGATGAGCACGGGCTACAAGGGGAGTTTAATTAAATATCACACGACATATTATGGGACGAGGCCGGTGTCGTTGGCAAGTAACGTCAGCCGCACGCCATTAGACCGAAAAGTTCGAACGAAACGAACGAAACGGACGGGGCCCACTGTTGGACAGTATGGTCCCGCCAATAACCGGAAATTGGAGGAGAAATCAGCGTCCAGACGTTATCCCGTACCCCTTTCTCTGGAAATCAGCCGGCTCTGGAAATGATATCCCATTCTCTCTTGCCCGCAGTTACCCTTATTTTCTCCCTAAAGCCGAAATAACTAGGCGATTCGATCCATTCGGACGTAGACGATGCCACGGCTGCTTAGGATACCCAATGAAAATCTTAATATCGCAATAATTCTGTTGAATGGGTGATCGTGCGGGGATAAATGTGATCCTGGGGATGACATCGGGACGCTAATGGACGGGAACGTATTGTGTACGGTACTTTTCGTTGAAAAAGATTCTTCTGTCTACTGAGGAGTTTTAATTAGACTAAACTAAATCATTGTCCCAATTGTTTTCCACTATTTGGAACGCGTAATCGTAAATCATGGAAGGATCAATCTGCAATTAAACTAGATAATACTATGCTAACAAAATTCGGTAAAACTTATAAATCATTTTATAGCTTACCGTCTGCGAGCCTGTCATTCAGTTTTTTCATCGTACTTTAAAACAAACTATTATCATTTAAGTTTCAAAGATCTGAACGTTTTAACGTGACTTTCCCAATCGTGACTTGTAAGTCTCAACAAACCTAACGATTTTCTGAAACCGGCAGTAAAAAACGGAGGTTTCATAAGCCAATCAGCGTATGTCCATTATCATTCAAACCTAGATAAATAAGGTTTCTACAAATTACTCGGAACAAATGACAATGATAGTACCGTCATCTATTGCTTACGTATGACGATAGTCACTTAATTGATTAATAGTTACGAAAATTCCTGTTCAGGGAAAGGTTGGACCTGAACTGTTTGGCTTCTGAGCTCAACAAATATGCAACCACAATTTTCGTTCGACAATGCGGTCACTTAACAATGCATTTTACTCGTCCTCCTAAAGAGCTCCACTTATCCAAAAACGGCGAAACGTAATCCCCATCGCTGGCAATTAGTCTCCCAGCCATCGTTGTGCCTATTAGTTTCCGGCGATCATCCATTATTTATGCCGCCGCAAACGATACCGGTTTAACCTCGAGCAAACATCGTTCTCGCCGATTAGAATGCCCGTCGTTTCGATGCAAGAAGTCGTATCACACGGGCGTGGGCGTAGAACCCGTCGGTCGATGTGCCCCTAGTAGAAAGGTAAACGTTTACCCCGGCAAGTTTACTCAGGTCTTTTCGTCAACTTGATCCCTGCCAGATTCACGCGAATTAAAAGCCCATGAATATGGTAAGGATGCAAATATCGCCGGTGTGTTTGCCCGGGGACAATGTTACGCGGCAATCTGCATAGGCGAATTTGTTAAAATAGCTACGCAACTCGGGAAGCGTCGGATCTGCCGGTGTTCTTGGACGGTTCGGTTACGTCCTGCACGCGAGAGAAGTGCAGGGCTTAATAACAAACCGGAACTCCGGTTATTCTGGTGTGGCGACGATTCGGTCGGGACCCTAGTTCCCCCAAAACGGGTTAACGAGTGGCCAAAGTTTATGAGGCGGCGCCGCCGCGAGATGATTGCAAATCGAGGGATCGGAAAATTACCATGGGGTGCGAAACGAACGTGGAACGAGACATGGCTGGATCTTTGAGTACGTTGAATCTCGCGAAAGTCATTGATAACTGGTGCACCGTTCATTAATATCGCCGCGGCGTGATCGGTGTCGTCGGGATTATTGAAAGAATACGAGTTTAATCAAGCAGGCATGTTCGTCGAGTTTCTCGATGCCTTTGACTCCACCGTAATGGTTTATAATTCACGAAGTATTGAACGTATTGCTCTTTTGCTCATCCAGAGATTACGAATTAAGGGAAATGGAAGGTCGAGGTAAGGAAGATAGTAATTCAAAAATGAATTCGTTTCGAAAAGTTGACCTTAATTCGTTTACAGGATGAGCGAAATTTTTCCTCGCCAAAACTCAAGGCGAGTAACACGTGATCGTTTGTCGGTGAAAAAGATATTATGCATTAGAATGGAAAAATGCGATACTGATCTTCTGAAAGAGCAAGCTTAATGAGCGCAATCTGATAGTCCAAAGTTATAGTGCCTACTAACGATGTTGTATATCAATTTAAAACGACCAACTGCATTTCGCACGCACGCACACTCTGGCTCGACAGAGAGCATCCCTTCCCGTTTCGAAAACGTTCGATTAATCCGTAGGCTTCCCCGATCGACCTGTGTGCACCGTTCAATTATCGGGGTCTCTTCTGTCTCTCTTACTCTGCGCTAACTGAGTTGTTGCCTCGATAATTCGTACATCGGAGTATCGGCAGTATTGCTGGGGGTTCGCCACATTAATTTGTGGCTTGGCGCGGGAATTTCTGTTAACTCTATAATCCAAAACTTACAACCGCTCCATCGAACGTTTCGGCTACAGCTCAATTTGAACTTCATTTACGAAAAGCAAAGCTAAAATTTTGATGGATGTAGAGTACGCTACTAATAAATATCCAAATGACGGCTGCAATTTAATAATTGAACTGCATATCCCGTATAATCAAATCGCTCCAATAATTATTAATATTTTGTACGCGAGATATAAATTCGTATCATTATTAAATGTTCTAACAGCTGATCGTTGAACTGTTATCGACGACGCCTCGAAACAGATAACCGTAACTGTAATTAATAGTTACTAATTGCATGTATTACATACAGTGAAGAATTTTTGCGTTCAATGATTACGAATCGCTTTAACAATTAATTGTTTAATTTTAATCACTAAAACAATTTATATATCTACTAAAACTTATATGTGTATCTACAACTTTTATCGAATGCACCAACGTTACTACAATTTTCGCCATGGATCGATACTCTCGCTAAATCTTTTGGCACCAGCCTTGGTACAATCATCTCTGCACCGTGATGTTTGCTCAAGGCCATATCATACGCGATGAAGCGCTCGGCAAGACAGGGTTCCATTTGCGAGAGAAAGAACCGTGACAAGGATTTTGGCAGAAACCTGGCCAGGGCGCATAGAGCCAATCGATAAGCCGACAGTGGAAACCAGTGTTGGTTATCATCCGCGTACCAAAATAAATTTACGAGGGCGGGTATTAAAATTTAATTATTCGTAACCCGGTCGATCGTTCGATGCGTTTAGTTCATGCGACAATTCATTAGATGTTTGAAAAGTATTCAGACAGATGTACTTATTGCTTTATGCACTTTTGCACGTGTACGCATTTATTATTTATTAACAACTGACGTTCCGAACAATTGTTATTTGCGTATACGTATACTATTCGTAATTAATGGAAGAATTTGAAGTAGATTTATGGAACAAGCTTGGTAGATATATGTGTACTGATACTTCAATGTTTAGAATATTAATCAATCAAATCTGCTGTATTAACGTAGCATTATCGCTATGCTGATATTTAATTTTATGAATTTTGGACAACAGCCTTCCTTCTTTTTTTTATACGTTTGACGTCATATACTTATTAATTGCAAGGGTGCTAATTCAACAAATCTATTCTTCGTAATTTTAACATAATTCTTCCACGTAACTCATATTTATCCATCAACTACGTTGACACGCGATCGGCACATTACACCCTATCGTGCTCTTGTTTCCAGAACCTAAATCCATCTTTACTCAACTTACGGGTCTGTCGCTGAAAACTTCCAAAGCCCCCCATTTTTCGAGACTTTGCATGTAATCATCCGTTTCAACCTACTTGTACGTTTCCCAAAAGCTATACTACAAGTGTTCTGCTCAGAGTTTTGAATAAATCCATATCATCCAGAGTAAGCGTGCGTGATGATACATACGCTACGCAAATCACGCTTTAAAGTTGAAGCATTACTTGTGGAATACATGTGCACCATTCCAATACTTTAGATTTAAAATAAAATTACAAAAGTTTCGAACTCTCATAATTATCTTTTACGAAGGTCCAATAATTATCTGCGCGACGAGTGGTATTCCTAAGTTTCGAGATACAATTTAGAAGTTTTCGCCATCAAATAGTAACTGCGACATAATCTTAAAGGGAAAAATATTCAGGGCGGGGGGGGGGTCATTTTAGAACGCCTTAAAATAGCTGGAGAAACAAGTGTTCAAAAAGTATGCAGCTAAGACTAATTTATAAGAGGGCAAATAATGTCAAAGTGTTAATAGTAAATTTCCATCAGGCTTCATTGCACCGTACTTGTAACGAAATAAAATATTATCGAACTTCGGTAATAGAAAACGAAGAACAGAAAATATGCAAACACCAAGGTAAAAGGGAAATTTACAACAAACGGGAAAGAAGGCATTTAGAATTTTATGGACAAATCATTCGTTTATGGTGCCGAATAAAGCTAATATTTTATTTCTCACTCGTACCTCGTCAAATAGTCAAAACAAGTAGTAAATGATACTAAACTCTGTCTTTTAGTAGAATGCTACGACGGATTACGCACGATTGTAAGGGAATAAACTCCAGTCGTGTCATTTCGAAGAGTGCAGTACGAAATTTATGCAGCACTTACCCGTATAAGGCCGACAGTAGTTGCGATTTACTTTGCTATAAATAGTCGGCAGGGATGACTCCGCTCCTGGATCAGCGTACGCCTTGCTCTTGCTATCCCTAGGGTCACTGTACTGTTCTACAACTTCAATTTCTGCCTGAAAAGAGAAGAGAAAATTGTTTCCTTTCGTTACAATCCACGAGGATCAAGTCATAAGGTTTGAATGCTCTTTTAACGTTCGTTGTTAACGAAACGGCTCTTAGAAACGTTCTAGCTGGCGCGAGCCATCAAAGTGACTGTGCAGTTGAGAAACGCGATATGAAAGCATCAACGCGAGTGCTTAAACGAATGAGAAACAATGGCAAACGCGATCAAACAGGGAATAATTTTTCAACTTCTCAAAATGGCTCGCGCTAATTGTCACGCACCAGGATTCGCTGCAAATGCGAAAACTTTTGGCATGTAAACGGCGCACTTCAGTGAACGAGCAAAAAGTTGTCAAGTGCGCGTGCATGTGACAAGTCACGAGGACTAGAGTCGGTTTCATTCAAGTGTTGGCCATCGACGATTTTCCGTATTAAAAATTTTTACGATTTGCGGGCTTCCTGACAGACGCAGTGCATGCAAGGGGCTAAGCAGTCCGGCGATTCGTTGTTTTCTATCGTGCACGAAGGATTTTATGCGAAACGTCGTGACATGATTAGGAGCGACAAATTTTTTACGAGCCATTCAATTAACTTAAAAGTCATTCTGAACGAATTTCTCTTAGAATTCATAGGTAACATGCATTTCCTAAGAAAGTTCACTACTGTACGATCATCGCTAGAAAAATAGAAGAAAAAGAAGCAGAACTGTACGGCCTATACGTCCTTCTTGCCGTTGAATTTATTATCACACCTTGGCTCACTCTTACACACCCCGCCCTCGTTTCCATTCTTGCGCCAAGAAACTATTTCCTCGAAAATTCTGAGTTCAAAAACCGTCGCCCCACTGGATATACCCTAGACGCTGATTGCAGGCAATTTTCAAGGCTAATGCGACTATTTAGACGGTGCAGTCTTAACATCGCTGTAGCCTCGCTTACGAAACGAGTAGCATGAATCTCGTCGGTATTCAGGCAACGTTCACGGTGCTCTATTAATTCACCAGAACGTTAAAGTGCCCTTTATTAAACGAGGAGATTAAGCGCAATTTCGGTCGGCCGGTTTTACGATATCTGCGTGGGCCCGCGGCATGGGCGTGGAACGAAACTTTGCAACAGTTGCTACGCGACGCGGCGATGATCGTTTAAGCGATGAGAAAGGTAAAAGAAGAAAAAATGTTTATCCAACCTCCAGCTAGCTAGCCAAGGCATTACCACAATTGGCTGCGTTCAGAGCTGGGAATTGCGTTTGAACTAACGTGTCGCGTGCTTAGCCGAAGAAACTCCAGCAATAACCCTTGCCGTCGGCCAACCCCCGAAGGGGCGACGCTGGACGTTGTTAGACGCTTACAAGCCAGCCAACTAACCCGCCAGCCCGCTGCCAAATTAGTATTGTTACAGAGTCCATAATTTCCACCGTCCAGCGGACTGTTGTTTGTTTTCCACTTGCACGGATCTAATTCGGCGAATTAGCTCTTCCCCGACGAAGCACGGTTCTTTAGATGTTTACGAAAACACTTTGCGGGAAGGATACATTGTTGTTATCCATCCCTCTGGTACGATATACTTTGCTACAATTATGTAATAGGAGCTTTTATTTGACGAGAAAGAAGCTTCTGTTTGTTGATTGGTACTGGATGCGAAGAGGTAAAAACAGATCTATCAGCCAGCTGCATTCGAGATTTATTAAATGTAATAGCACAAAGTCGTAAAGTTGTCCGATACAGTTTCTAGTTTCATATAGAAAATATTGCCAATGTAGTTGCGTTGAATTAAACGCTATGTATGAACAACTATTGATCTACATCGCTTGCGAGGAGAGTCTTTAACCTTTCACGGTCCAAGTGGCTGTCTAGAAGGCACATTGCTGATTCGATTAACGTTAGATATTAGAGTTTCTATTGGTTTCGTCGTATCTCACCACGGTCCCCGTAGATACATAAATAAATGGCGATTTCGGCTACTATTTCAGCTACTCCAACTTATTGCTGTACTGCGTCACGTTCTTATATGAACCTTCGGAACTATGCAATTACACGTTGTTTCGTTTCTTGTCTACGTATACACGATATTGTTGTTCCCTCATTTCCTTTCGAGCGCAAAACCCTCTACTATTTTATACTACAAATATCAATAGTATGTATTTTCATTAGTAACAATAATTCTTCAATTTAACCCGCTTCTCCGCGCATTTAAAAACCATACCCTTAAGATATTTGCTTTCATTCACGTTGAGCCCGCCAGTCTCGTTTCACCGATCTCTAATAACGTCCAAGTTATTAAACAGACCAAGTGCGTGCACAATAGGGCGCGTTTCGATCGACCCTCAGCCGGCCAAAGAAAACCTTTACATTCGCTAGGGAAAATTCGTGTCCCGCTAACTTTCGATCTTAATGATAATAACGATAATAAAAGCAATAACGATGGCCTCGGGTACCGAGCGCAACAGGGGAACAGAGAGGGAAAATCAAAGAGGCTCGACATCTAGAAGGAGGCGTCTGATCAATGGCGACAGAAGGCCCACCCTCGGCCGTCCGCCCCTGCTACGTGGAGGAAGGTTGTATCACGAATCGAGACGCTGAGTCGAGGAAGAGGCAAAGAAAAGGAAAGGGACGAATTGAAATGACGGCAGACGGGGGTCTGCCTTGGTACAAGACGAACGAGAAGAAGACGAACAAGACAAGTAGCCTTAAATTGAAAGAGGCCAAAATTGGAATTCTCCTGCCAAAGTTGAGCGTCATGCCCCCAAGGGCTGTTTCGAACGCGAAGCCGATTGCCTTCTGGCTCATGCCACCCTTACCGCCCCTCGGAACAGATAAATTCGTGGATGTTTATACGGAAATTACGAAGGCGACTTCCATCGGCGAAAGAAGCAAGACAGCGGCAAAGGAAGCCGTTCGATCGGCTGTTGCAAATTCGATCAGTCTGGTGTCCGCTTCCATCCTGCCGCGTGTGAAAACAGGGCGGGCACTGCAGTGTTTCGGATCCTATGGATATTCATTATTAATCGACCGTATTGATATGATGTGGACGGTTGCGGAAGGAAAAAGGGTGGATATGGGACAGTATCTTATGTTTTTCGAAGGGGATGATGGATCGGTTTGGGGGTGTGGGTTATTTGAAGTTTTTAATGACGCGTGATATTTCGTGGTGAAATAGTTTGATACATTCATGACGTGTCAGGTTTCATAAGAGGAGGATACATGCTTGATAATAAAACTGACGCGGAACATGATAAAATGGAATTCGTGGAGGAAGCAGTTGATTTACTTGTAACGCATTTGTCTGATTATTCAATGTTAAAATAAAAATAACTATAAAAATGAAATATGGTACATAGAAATATATGTAATCGATGTTCGATGCAAATTGCAGATTCTGATAAAGGACGAAAACTGCTGCTTTGCGTTTTTGTAGTTGAATTGGTAATGCTTCGACGATTAAGTAAGCAAAATAAATCTCTACAAATAGTAGCGCAGCTTTCGAGATATTAGAGAGGAAGACATTGGATTATCGTACGTCTGACGAATATCGAAATTTCCCACGGATGAATATAAAACAGCGCCTACTCGAATCAAGATTAATGAGTTATCGGACTTCCATTTTTCACTTGTACCTCTAACTATTCGAACAAAAATTGATTGGCTTAACCGTTCCGTCGTTAAAAAGATGGAATATTTCTATTAATAATATTAAGAAGCAACGGGAATGAAAAAGCATTGGAACTTTCAGCTTGGAAAGTGTAACATGTCAAGTAATTCAACGCTAGAAATTGCGAGAATTACTACACCAATGAAGAAACACTACGTACACTCGTGCATTTCAAACGATATTATTTCGACCAGCATCAGGCCACAGTTAGCACGGACTACTATATTAACACTCTCTCAATAATCCCGCTGGTTTATCAGAGCTTAATCCAATTACACGACCACTGTATTATAATTGACTGCAATTATTAGCTAGCCTGTAATCTCGCTGCTTTATCGTACGCGTGACTTTCTGCACGCTGCATCACGTGTCAGTGCACCGGTTAAACTGCGTGAAGATCTACAACCACGATCTACGCTACAAATGTCTAAATATTGTATGAATTGTGTTCATCCTTCCTTTCGATCCGCGGTTCAAAAGTTGAAAAAATTAACAACTTGTTGGCCAGCTCTCCACCAGCCATCCGAGATACTTCTGAGCTGAATCGGGAATATAATATCGTCCAGAACCCGGAGAAGTTTCGTGGTCTTGCATAATGTCGTACTCTTGTTAAGTACTGACGAATTTTGCTGTCGACGCTCAGCCCGCAAACTTTTGGTGCTTGGGAAGCATTCGATGCCCCCTTAAGAACGTATCGAGCTGCACAGTAATATTGAGAGATAGGTTCGATATTATAGAATACTATCTCCAGGTGCAACTGACGATATTTTTATTGACCTATGTTACGAAGCAAACATCTATGAAAAGATTGAAGCTTAAAAGTGTTGTATTTGTCAATTTAATTGAAAATATAAAAAAAAATTGAAACGGGGAGAATAATATATAATAATTGATATAGTATTAAAAAATAGTATACATCATGAAAGACTAGTTGGATTAATAATAAATATCCTGCAATTTAATTACAGTATCTTCAACGTTCGGACGGGTTATACTTCAGAAAGTGGCCGGACTGTCATAAATAACAACTGCAGCAATAGAACGCGGAGATTGCGCCGGCATCGACAATATAATTTCACCCGAAGGTGTTTATTGGCTCGGAGAGAAATCTATGATGACACTAGACCCTTCTGCAATATCTGATAATGCATCAGTAAAACTAGAGATCGATATTTCCGAACCAATTCTTTCGCGAAACAAAACAACTAATACATTTGTCTGCAAAAATAAGACGAATGAAGAAAACACCATAATAACTTTCAATAGAGAAAAAACTGTTCAATACAGAATTTCAGCTATAGATATATTACGTCCACCGGAAAGTTCTGTCCGATAATGTTATCTCAAGTTTCACCATTATGCGGCTGCCTCTTTCATCATTGTATGTCTAAACATGCACTTTTCTAAATTACATTAGTAACGATGGAAATTATGTTGTTCAGTAAATATTAATAAATATATTGAAAATGTATTATTCCAGTAGACCTATTTATATATAAAATTATATATAGAATTTTAATTCTTCTAAATAATAGAACTACCTGAATGTTCTGTGCCTTTTTGAGTTCAAAGAAGATAATACGTTCCCAATACACTTGTTAATATTTAGTGATCAATATATTTGCTATCGTTATTAATGTAACCTAGAAACGCACACATGTAGAAACACAATGGTAAATAGGGGCAGCCATAAATGTTGAAACGTGAGACGACACTACCGGACAGAACTATACGCTTCTTGCAATTACAATTCCTTCCATTACTCCAATCTCACGTTAACACTATCTTCAAACGTCTCGTACAAAAAATTTTGTTAACTACCTACGATTTGAAAGAACCTGTTTGCAATAACTTCCTTGCACACACATATGAGCGCGAAACCTGGCTTACACGAAATCTTGCTTCCCAGTCAGAAACGTCGCCTATGTGTTCCCACCGTACGAACGTTAGCAAACAGACAACCCTTCATTCGAGGGTTAAACATTGTCCGAAACCATAAAGTTAGAGTGTTTAGGAAACCATAAATCCCCGTTTCGCTTTCACCACCCGTGACCACGAAATTTCCAACGCAAGAGGCGCCCCTGCACGGGCACGAACTTTCTCGCGGCGAAGTTCTTTGTTAGAGTGATAAATGCGACCTACAGCCGTGCCCGACCTCACGCATAAAATAAAGCGCTAAAGTATTAAGTAGAGCTTACGAGCGGGAGTCGTAACGATTCACCCTCTTGAATCAAGTGGTGCCCGTTTCCTCTCTTTGTCACTCTTCCTTCTGTTGCCACCCGTCGTCCCCTTTGCCGCTACAGTTGCGACGAGCACTTTCGTCGGGGGACGCCGGCATGGTGACAACGAGGCGAAGGAAACTTTTGTTCGACGCTACCAGGTTGTCCTACCCTCGATATTATTTTGCATCCCCCTTCATCGTTGTCCTTTTCTTTTTCTTCTTCTTTATGAGTCCTCCCTCATGACGACCATTACCTTACGGCTCCTTCACGTTCCGTCGAATGAAGTTAGCTATTCGCTGATCACCAAGCGGGGGATGAGTTAGCAAGTGTGAACTCTGCTCGACGGTACGTTTACGTTTCAAGCGCGTTACGTCTTTTCGCTTCAATGTTAATCGTCAAAAAGTTATGGTACGAACGGTATTACAGAAAATCTTCCCTGTATCCGAATTTCAAACAACGAAAATTCAAGCGCAACTTTTGTTCTTTCTTGTCTACGTTGAAAGTTGTAAGATAACAACATATTGATGCACAGTTATCGAGCAACATCTTGATCCCGTCTGTCGCAGAACCACTTGACTATATACATAATGTTTTACGCAGAATGTACCAAAAGTACTTCCGCACTAAATCGTATTTCTACTTAAGAATATTCCTAAATCTTTTACGTTTCACGCGAACAGAAAATATCCCTCGCTGAGACTTTCATTTACAGTTTCACGTGCACCAACTTCAATCTTACTCAGAACGTTGCTCCTCCTGACAAAGTAAATTCAGGTTACGTGGCGCGTACAGGATGGCGTCGGTAAATGCGCGAAATTGTGACGTTCTGACTCCATTTTCGAGGACACTGGGAAGCACCGTCAAGGTGAGCTGCATTTCAACTGCAGAAGTATTTAGACGTTGCGCTCCGGGCAATCCTGAGCACCAGAAACTGAGTGCTAGAACAATTATAAGCACCGCCGGAAGTCACCTTCTACCCCCACCCACCCCCCTTCCGTTTCCCACCGTTTCGCCCTACTCGCGGGTTTCCCTTCGTCCTTCCGTTCATTCGTTCGTTCATCCTACACTGTCACCCCGCAAAACGGCTCTTCTACCCCTTCTACGCCATCCAACCACCCTCGACGCCACTATGCCCAGCGGGTATTTTGTCACCATCGTAATTATATTTCTCCCTTCGACCGATTCTTCGGCAACCAGCGAGGAGAAAATATCAATACCGTCGTTTAACTGCAGGACGGACCCTGAATCGGTGCAGAAGACGATGGAGATATTATCACGATTGCGACGAAACATTTGAAAGTGACGAGCGTGGCATAACACTTTCACAACTGGCGACCCTACTGCGCGACTTAAAACCGGAACAAAAATCGTCGGCGTACCGCCGCGGTATTCTGACATTAAAATGAGAGCATCAAAAGGTGTTTAAACAAATTTTTCTGACGTTTCAATCCGACAGTAGAATCAATTTACCATCGTTGGGGAGCAAATTAAAAATTGGAGTTCGAAACATCTATAATTGGTCGCCTGTTTGTTCGAAAATGGTACAATGCAGTGGTTAAATATTGTAGGAATACATGCGTATAAGTGCGTTATGAATTTACGTAAGAAGATCGGGAATAATGTTGCGAAAAATGAATATAAGCGACGGAGGGAAGAGGCGTGAACAAATTTTATCCAACGTTTGAACTCTGTAGCATTGCAGTACCTATTGTCTCCTAGATTCAAAGTGCATAAACAAAAACTGATAATCCCCTCGGATGAAAACGACGATGCACATGCGATACGGTGCGGCAACGCGATTATCGAACAATGCGCGTTTATTGAACCGTAAGCACTTGCATAAGGCTTGAGTGAATACCAATAGATTCTTCTAAACCCATCGTCAAGCTATTAAAATGTTTAATTGTGTTGGTGAAACTCTTAATCAAGTAAATAAAACAACAATTCCATAACAGCACTTCACTTTGAGGGAATAAAATTTAACGCAGTTTAGAGTCCGCACGCAAGCATGCAATAGAACATCTGAACTTACGTTTTCAACCGTAGGACTCGGTAGCGCCCACTGCACCGTGGATGTTGCGGCTCCAGCGCTGGCAGGACGTCTTTTATTCACGAAATCGACAGGCAAACTGTAATCGTCGCACAGGGAAACCTAGAAAGAAAAGAACAATGTAGTATACATACGCACCGCCGTCGTGTATTTCACACGCTTTGTACAGTTGCTTTTGATTTTTCTTCGCAGACAAAAACTTCAGAGCGTGAGGAAAGCTGAGGAAACGCGTCGTTAGCACGAAAGTTACCAGCAGCGTTCTAAGTAAAATTATTTTTAACTACAAGCATTCACCGAGAACCAGCATTGCACTCGTTCGAGTAACCGACTATACCACTGAAAACACGAATTCAAATTATCCCGGGACTATTCGTATCCGCCGTTGTTCCTTCTATAGATAATACCGTACTTCTCGATCCACGTTAACGTCGATCAAGCATAGTTCCAAGAAGTTCACGTTGACCAAACAATTACAACCGCTCCAGCGATAAAATGCTCAGCAAACGTACACATGACCAGGACGAACGCAGGCAAAATTATTCGACCTACACTCAACTGTCACGCGGTATTACTTAAGACAGCTGACAGTAACGACCCGCGCGGAATAAAAGTATCGCCGGGTCGGTCATTAAGGGGACATTTCCGAATTAATTCGGATAATCGTTCGGCCGGGTTTCCGCGCACGCGGGAAGCCCCTCGTTGGCAACAATTTCTCGCTGGTGACAAAGGGGGAGAAAAAAAATTAGCCGGCAGCGCGTTAATCCCCGGCAACGTGCCGTGCGACGGGTGCACCGTCCCAAGGCACCGGCGCGCCTCGCCATGCAAAATCTCCGATGGAAAGAGCGTAGAAACAAAAATCGCAGGGAATAAAGAATGGCCGAACGGTGGACTAAAGACTGAAAGTGAAGGGGGTGGCGTTCACGGTGGCTGCATGAAAGCGACGCTATAGTGCTGAGTAGCACGAGGATTCCTGCCACTCGACAAATCGCAGGGTAAGCACCCGAACCCCTCGAACCCCGGCCCTAAGTCCCAATCGTCGACGACTGGACCAGCTCATCAGCGATATTTACTGTCTGCCTGGAGAATCGATCTATTGATGGTCGCATCTACTCCACCCTCGGTGCCACCCTTGTCTTCCCACCCCCTGCGACAACGTGGCCACAGTCAGAGACCAGCCACGGCCCACCACCTACGTCTGTGCATGCATATAAATCGAGACAATCGCGGATCCCCGGGGGCGGCTTATCGCGCTGGAGTTGAGCCGCGTTGGGGTGGCCGAAGCGAGCGCCCCGGGGAGACTGGGCCACCCAACCTATCGGGTCGAAGTGAGACGGAAAGTGACAGGGAGATAGAGAGAGCCGTGTGAGGGTTGGAGTATGGCGAGGAAGGGGTTTGTTCCAGAGCAGGGACCCTACATGCAAATGGTCCGCATTTATCGTAAGCAAAGAGCGCCGTATGAATATGTGAAGTGGGAAATGAAACAAAACAAAGGGAAAAAAAAGGCGAACCACCGGGCTGGAGGGTGTAGGGGTACGAGAGGGGGACAAGATCGACTGGCTGTGAACGAAAACGGAAATGACCAAGGCGACAGAAATGGGTTGTGGTACGACTTACGAAATACAATGGAGACGGTGATGGAAATGACCGGGAGTTAAATTATTTATTACCAATATAGGATATTTCTTTTACATTCGATCATTTGTCTGGAAATTTTGTTACGTATGTTCAGGGGGACATCGTTGTTTTAAAGTGACGAGAAGACCCTTCGACGTTGAAATTTCCAGAGCAAGGAGCAATTAGAGCGTCTATTTGCTATTCATTTAATCAATCGTTTTCAGAAGA
Source organism: Nomada fucata (assembly GCA_948146005.1). Lineage (NCBI taxonomy): Eukaryota > Metazoa > Arthropoda > Insecta > Hymenoptera > Apidae > Nomada > Nomada fucata. The sequence continues at coordinate 17,594,933 of OX411275.1, forward strand.
TGGATACCGTGTTACAGAAAGTTACAAATTTTAATGGACGTACAGTATGCCACATTTTCCTCGGGTGATTATTTTTAATTTTGTGTATGACTCATTTATTGCTGAGCAATACGTTATAGCATTCATGTTGTTTGGAGTGTATGGTCCCATTTATAAATACCTGATTCTATAGTTTTGAAATGTGTATCGTTGAGAGATACTAATTACTAAAGTTCAATAATTCAGAAATTGAGAATAATTTTATGACTCATTGCGCGATGAAAACAGTGGATATGGTTTTCGAATTCGGAAATGAATGCCAACTCAAGTTGAATAGTATTTCGTAAACTTGGCCGGCTTCGTCAAGTTAAATATCAACCCTCGCAGAAGAACATGAATGCTTCCCTTTCTCTGAGGTGAAGGAAGCCAAATAGGAATTAGGCCGAATGGCCATCGTACCCGAACGGTCAATGGAATCTGGAGAAACCGCCAAATAGCCTACAACGAGAGGACAGCATTTCATTGTTTTAAATTATATTTGCCCGTAGAAAGGACAGCGACAAAAAATATATCGTTCCGCATTTTGTTTCCATCAGTTGCGAATTTTGTGCGAATCTTGCTTCTACGTTTTATTCTTTTCTTCGATTACCTGTATCTTATTTTATCCCCTGTTTGAGTCCACGTTTACTTCTGCTTGTGGCGTATCTTCGAGTTATAGCAGGAGGGTACACTAAGCACAAGGTTCATTTTGATTTACAATAAACGACAGAGCATCAAGAAACAGACATTTCTACAGAGGAGGAGATGTTAAACGTTGAATTTGTCAATGTTTTGCTTTAAATTAGTGATCTTATATTCACAACTCGTTATTAATAATAACTGGTAGCAGGCATAATATTTTAATATAGAAGCAAATTTTAGGTACACGTGGTTATATCACATATAACACATATTTCAACCGAACTATGGATGTAAATTTTGCAGCTGCTTGCTTTTTGTCCTATACAAATTTTAACCAGACTATTCCTACAAACGTAGGATCCACGTATCCTAATTTGATTTTACTATTCGAACAGTGAGAGTGCATTTCTGTGAAGTAAAGTAATAAATCATCGTTCCTCAAATATTTAAATCTCGATTAAACAGAATTCTTTCGCGTTGCTGACGTTTTCGGAAGTGATTTGCTCTCCCATAAATCGTCTCGACTGCATGAATTTCACTGAAGCTCGTGTCCGAGTGATGTTTGAAAGAACGACGGGTTCTCCCGAATGCCGACATTTATGAAGTGGCCGCGTTACACGGCGCTTCTGCCCGAAATAATAGGAGTTCCTTCGTTAGAAATTACCCGAGTGCAACACGGAACACAGCGAGGAAAAAGGATGGCGCAAACGGAAGTTCCTGAACAATGGGGATTATTACTGTCGTTGAATTAGTATTCGGGTGGAGACGTTGCAATACTATTTAACTCTCAAAATTTTTATTGCTCTCCTTGAGAGAAGACTTGCTACAAAAAATGACTTTCTCCATTCTTATTTCATGGGTGTCATTTTCGCGCAGAGACAATTTAAGTCATATAAAGTTTCATATTGCTAGAGATACGAATTGACTTATTTAAGTGACACAATTTATACTGCCAGGATAAGCGTGGGTCGTCCACGCGATGAAATGCAGAAAGATAAAGTTGTACGTTTCGCTAAAAAAATACATTTCAAAACATTTAATCTTCCATTTAATTGTTTGCACTTTTCTTACGACTTTATGCTAAACACCATCTTCATTGGTAAAGTAAAATGATATAAAATATACACCTGCTGCAATAGCAATTTATTATACAACAATGCTATCAAATATTCCCAGAAACCTGAACACTTCCTCACGATATATTAAACAATTTTTATTGAACACACAACGCCATGTTCGATTTGATCCACTAATGCTGCCCGAATTGCTTCAAGGGTCAGAAAGTTTGAAGCATTTCAACGGCCGGCATACACGATCGAATCTATCATATTCAACAGTACCTGCGCGTGCCACTAAAATATCCAGCCCAAATTAAAAAACAAAAAAAAGAAACAGATTATCCAACAGCCCATTCCGCGCTCGATCCATTCAGCTCGCAACAGGCGAGCGAAACGAGAAGGGAGCAGAATTCGTAACGCGCCTCTTCAAAGTTCCGATCCCTGTAGTATCGAAGGCAATGCACGAGTGTTAATTCCGTTCATCGAGAGAGATGAAGGATAAAAAAAAAGACCAGCTGGGTACGAGCGTTCGCGAGGGCGACGCCGTGCTCCCCCTCGAGGATTTGGCCCGATCCCTCGGCGATTTTGTCCAACAAGACGACGCGTAGACGCTTACTTGGTCCGCGGAGAAGCATTCCGCGCGGTCGAGATTAAGCGGGAATATTTAGCGAATGTTTCGCATAAATCAAAGAGGCGCAATATGTTCGGGGTTTGGAACGAGGCTATGTAAATTCATGGTAATATCGCGCTGGCCACCCCGCGGAGCGAAGTGTTTCGATTCGTGGCGACGCGACGTAACGGCGAGGGGAGCCAGCTGAACGGGGAGTTAAATGAACGGAAGCCAGACGAGGAGGATTCGATAAGGACGGATGCGTTCGCGGGCTGAACGTGATGAAACGTTCGAGAAAAGTCAACAATTAAAGAACGAAAGCTTGGAGGTATAAATAAGGAAATGCCAGATTGATTATGAAAGGATGTGATTAATGGAAAGAAGTTTTTGACAGGCTTGAGCAGAGTGCTTGCGTATTAGAGAGTAAGGGGAAGAAGGAGGAGAAAGGAAAAGAGAGAGAGAGGGGGGCGGGAGGGAAAGAGAAAGAGTAAAGCCCAGAGAGGGTAGCAAGCGCGTATTTCATGAACCCCTAAAGCAGCCCTAAGCATTGCTGCAACCGCCACAATCCCATTCATTCTCTTTATGGGCTCCCAAGTATTCGGGAGCGGGCTTGAATAAATCGGAAATTTGCCCCGGGGAAACGGACAACCCGTGCTCCCTCCCCCAATACCCGTGGATTTGCCTGCGACTTTCGAACTGGTCATTCGCGTTTACCACCCCTGCCCTACGCGAATCTTCGTATGACTTATCATATTGGTCGCCATATATGTATGGTAATATCCTCTTGATTAGTACCAGTATTGTGGTTGGACACGTCATTGTAATTTTCATCGCAGCACATTATCAGAGTATAACCTCAGAGATAACTATCAGCTAAATTGGCTATTACATTTTTGTAAAATTTGCGCACAATATTTAGTGAATAATTGCCACGCGTATACAATAAATATTAGTTCGTTCAGTAGATCGACACACCGTTCGAGCACGTTAGAATTATTAAAATAGTAAACGTAGCTTGTACTGAACTCTAGAATAGTCAATGGTTTAGTAATTAATAGTTCAATATAAATTGCTTGGAACAATTCTCTGGACTGTGACTTTCGCAAAACTATGACGGAGTAACAGAATGCACGATTCCATTCCTCTGTCTAACTATGCGGAGAACGTGTTCCACGAGACGCCGAAATGCTCAGAGCTATTTACCAAGTGGAATATCGCACGGGACAGAAGCTATAAAACATCGCGTTAAACGCTCCATAATTTTCGTACTTGGCATAATTCTGTTGTCTCCGCCGTGTGTTTCTTTTAAATTTTTCAATATAATTCAGTGAACGACCAAACGTATTGTAAGATAAATGGGATTAGTCAGAATTACATATCCGCAGAAATGTGTCACGACTGACAGTCGAGAAATTGCGAAATATGTTAATATCGATATATCAGCGCGTTTGTGTGGGGGTAAGTTTGGAAACAGTTGAATCACGCAAACAGATCGATCGTGATGACACAATTAACCCCTAACTTGGAAGGGTCGTAACTTGAATAGCTAAGGGTCCCGAAGCTGATGCCTGTACAGAATCCCTAAACGCTCGTTAGTAAGCTGTAAATTTACCAGCTCATGGACTAATTTGCATTTGAATCAAAACATGTAAACTGTGCGGTCCAAAAGAATATGTTATGCGATGGGAATATCAAATTTATGTGTACGGATACACTCGCAATTATTAATTTACGTTAATAGGATATATTGGAAAATTTTATTTCAGAGGAACTACATCTAAATGTATACTGGATAACGTATTCCATCAATTAGAGCTGAAGTTGAAATGCATAGAAATACTTGTGCAATATAAAGTTAATTACGAATTAAACATTACATTTTTGGAAATGCTTGCATATTAACGAAACACTCATGTAAGCCAAAAATATCGAGAAATTTCTTGATTCGTCACTTCCTGACATCGGTTGGATTAGGTTTGTAAAAATATTTGCCCGACCCTTCGAAGGAAGATACGAGGGATAATCCGGAGAGACACCTAAAATGGGCAGAATATCTTATCTCAAACTCAAGCTTCTTTATCCTTGTACTATCGCAGAAATTAAATGGCAATGCAAATTATCTATCTTTGAATAATATTTTATAACTCCAAAATATGTCTAAGAGGTAACGAAATTAATAGTATATCCAACTCCACATGAATAACTATTATCCTTGAAATAATAACGCCTTGGATAATTTCTGAAGTTCTGCTAGAACCGTATCACTAATATTCCAATTATCCAAAGAACGGTAACAAAGCTGCATAAAAATAACAACGAAAAAAAGGAAATACGTGAATATACTGTCATATATATTTTTATATTATAAAATGCAACAATCTTCCGGAACAGCCAAAACAAAAATTCGATAAGAACATAATGAATTTCATACATAATTCTCCATGCTCCAATTTTATCCGAGTTTACCACAATACATGATTATCAAGGAAACAATTCCGAATTTCTTTCTGCACGCTAATTTCTAACGAGACCTGTCGGGGCTAAATCAAGAAATACAGACGAAATAATAAACGAAATAGAGTCGGGGGGAACGAAGCTAATTGTGATCGATGACAAGTGAAGGGTCCCGAATTCGAAATCTCTCCGAAACGAAGGTGTGCCTCTTGCACGCGTAGATATATCGTCCCCGAACCAGGTACAAGATAAGTGCGTTAAAGTTGAACGAGGCGGGAGGTTGGCCCGTGGACACGGGAGCGAACTTACCCTAGGAGCTATTCAACATCGTTTTCGTGAGCCAAGTGCGCGATGCTCGCTTGGATTGGTTCGATCCTTTAAGAAGAGACCCTAAATCGAACGTCGCGTCGGCTCGTTTTTCTTCGTTCGTTGTGCAATATTTGTCGGTCCCGCGGGTAACGTTTCGTCGAGTCTGAAGTGTCAAAAAATGGTCCGTATCGTTGTCTTTTACGTAAAAGTGCGAGAATGGTGGGTAGCTAATATACGGCGATAACAAATGGGATGCTAATTGTTCGAGTTCAAGCAGGTGCGTAATATAGTTGAATATGATATGAAGAGATTTTAATGTGTCATTTACACCATTTAATTTGATCAATTGCTGTTAAATATTTGTTACACTCGAACTACAGCGCGAGGAAAATTAGTGAAATATTCGTTTTACACATTGAAACATTGCTATCTCATATTTTTAAATATTTTTCGTGCCTCTGATTCGTACTATAAAGTTTCTTACAATTCTGTGCAAATAATTACTCTGTAACAGAAAATCGAAGAATTTTCTCTTCCTGAAACAATCACCCTCCAATTCGAACCATTCACGGTGTCCTGTCAGTGTATCCAAAGGAACATCCACGCGAGGGCAAACACAAACAGAAGTGAAATCCGAGTTAATCGAGATGAAACGAGTCAATCCAGTATCGCTGCAAACAAATACTCTAGGACGTCGGCGGGCAGAAAGAAAAAGGGAGAGAAAGAAGCGAGGAAGTTCGAAGCTAAGAATCCCGTGATTTCACGAGTTCGAGTACGTGTCTGGTAGTCCCTTCGTCTTCATTTAAACGGATCCGCGTGTCCCTCGGTCCTTTCCGTGTCCTTTGGTCCTTCCAATCGGACAGAATGTGCCACCGAAGGACCACAGGCCTTTTTGTCGCATCTTCGGCCCCTTGTAGGGTCACGAAGGGTCGTGCCTCTTCAAAGCAAGAGCGAAACTCGCCTCAAAGTCTGAGAAGAGAGACCTCGGTCTCTTGTAGAACGAGTGGAAACGGGTCTATGCAATAAGAAGCTGGACTAGGGGTTGTCACAACGGCCTCTAATCGGCCGGTATCTTTAGACTTAGCTGTCTCTCCTTGGCATTCGTCGACCCCCTTCTATCTGCGCAGTCTCTACCCATCCAGAACCGGCCCGACAAAGGTTCTTTAATGAGTCTCTCTGCCCTGGTGAAGATGAAAGAACGGTCGCGAATATTGCGTCCCTATTTAATCACCCGCAAATTTCACCTATTGTACAGTGACAAATATATATTTTAACTGTATATACAGCGTGGCCCTTACGAGTTCCCAGTACCGACGAGTTGCTGCGAAGTTTGGTAGAAACGTAAATTTCTTTGGCCGTATTTGTCGTTATATTGTGCCACGTGGGTTGCACGCCCCCACGAGCCTTTAACGGATTTTTGGAAAGCTGGATGGAACTTAAAGCCAACAGTATATTCGTTAATAGCGTAATGAATAAAAATGCACAAAGCAGAACTTACGAATACCAACAACATCATATTCACGTTTGAAGTATACTTAAACGTTACAGTGCTACCTGCCGCCACTCTATTTTCTCATTGATAATTATAGTGGTAAATCGATTATATCACTGCATTCTACATGTAAATAATCTTTATCCCCTAATGTACATCTCGTGTACTATTTGTCTCGCGCTCTGTCCCTTCTTTCTCCCTTTCCTACAAGTTACTTCTTTGTCCTTCGAGAGCAAAACTTTTCGCAAAACCGAGTGGACCGCGCCGTCCTCAACTTCCATGTTTCCGAAGGGATGAAGAGTCACCCCCGCCCCCCCCCCTTTCCCTTCCCATCCACCCGCCCCCCCAATGTCGAGAGGACGATGCTCAATTATACGAAAGCTAGGACAAGCCGTGGCCATAAGATCTCGAGAAACTTCGACCAAGTGATCTCTGCGTGTTGCGTGCACGTCCAAAGAAGAGAATCTGTTGTCCGCTGGACTCCAATTCCAGGTGGACGAATTATGGACGATCGTTAAAGTTGGCAGCAGAGCGTGGGGAACTATTCAGCGTTTTACAAGCACAAGTCCGCCCTCGAAAACGTCCCGGCAGGTAAAAGTTGAAACGATCCTTCGGATGAAATATACGAATTCTTCGCTATGAATGCGTGCGACGAGTATGGAGATGGCTCTTGACGCCTATCCGAGAGGAACAATTAACTTTTCCTTAGGGCAAGATTGGCGAAGGAGAATGGATTTTTCACAGGCAAAGTATATTTTAGTATAGACGGGAGAACGAACAATGCCAATGTTGACGGGGTGAAAGCTTTTTCGGCACAAAGTTTCGAAGCTTTCCCATTGTTTCATTGAAAACTTTAATAAGAAGGTCTTGTTCATTACTTTAAACTACTATAAATAACCACGTGTTAAAAAAATTGGTGCAATTTAAAATAATTACTACCATGATTATTATTATTACTGTTATTATAATAATTTGAAGCTTATATACGTGGAACAAAATATATAACTGGGAACTATCAGCAGCAATTTTTCAAAACCGAGTTCATAGTTTAAAATGACCTCAGATACATCTCATCTACGACCTTACGCTCAAGTCAATTATATTCCCACTATACACTGCTACTTGTCACCTTACCTCATTTCAAAAGCTCTCATATCATCGCCCAAAAAATCCCAGTAACGAGAATAGACCGCGAAGCAAGATTTCCGCGAAGATCGTAACCAGAAATGTTTAACTAGCGATGGAAAGCGTCCATTACCTTCGATCTCTCAGTCGTCTCACAATAATCTCAGCCCGCCCGCAGCAACGGCACTGCTCTGGTCGTGCGGAAGGGTTGAACCTTCGTTGCAACCCCTGCAGGTACCCGTGCTCACGCACATCCGCTCGCACGTGTACACACAGATGCGTTCTCGCCCCCTTGGCTGTACGTGTAGATACTCGCAGAAACGCCGTGATTGTTCCGCCGGTTTCTCTATTGGGATAAACGACGACCCCTTCTTATCACCCCTTATCCTATGATGGAGAGAGAGTCCTCCTACAGTCGCGGGAACGGAACCCCAATGCCTAAGGGGCTGCTAATTGATTTTAGAAGTTCCTCCTTCGGGCCATGCCGAAACCCTGCTTCTCTCTTGTATACTGTAGCTTGAGTTTTCCAGGAAGGCATCGACGCTTCTTGCCACGGTTACGCCGTAAGAGTCCTGTTTCTAAGTCGTCTTAGAGATTCCCTGAGAACCGACAGCACACCGCTCACCCTTGTTCCTTGTTAAACGGAGCTCAACAAGAGCCCACTCTTCATTCAATCGAGGAAATCGAAGTTCCCTTAAAGCCGTGGTAACAACGAAACGGGGAAGCAAAATCTTCCCCCCGGGCGATCAATTTTACGAAAGTTCGAAAGACAATCGACGCTGCTTTCGTCCGAGATTGAGCAAATAATTGAAGCGGGAGTGGCGAAACGGCGCAGCGTGAACCGCGTTGCGGATAATTGATAAAGGCCAAACGCGAAGATACCGCAGGAAGACTCAATTGTTTAAAATCTAGAGCAGAAGCAGGTTAGGGAGATGTGACTCGAGAACATCTTGCGTTTCGAACGGCGTATCTCGGTTTATGCTTTGAAACTTTGCAGCGGATGAAAGACAATTTAAACGCACTTCGCGTTTTTCATAACGTTAACCGTCGTAGCACAAATTGCATTATCGTCGCCGGTATTTCGATCAGCTGATACTGCACCACATGCCAGAGCAAGTGGTAACGAATATTCTCAAAAACAGAAACGAACTTCATCCTCGAATTTCATCTTCGCCATCTTCCTCCCGGTTGGCCTGAAACAATCTCCACCCCAAGAGTCTAAGACGAGGCGCCGTTGACGAGCCTCGAATATCTCGTTTGGCCGGCTACTCTTCCTGACGGCGACAAATCGCGCGCCTGAGGGCGAAACATCGACAAAAAGTGAAGTGTCGGTGGCAGCAACGGCCACCACGACCTCTGCTTTAACGACGCAATCAAGCAGATCGTAGGAACGGCCGCGATACTTAAAGAGCAGACACGGGGCCGTGGTGATAACAAGACGCGGGACCTTGAGGGTATCTCAACTGGGCGGAACCACTCAGTGAACTTGCTGCAAAAGGTGGAAAGGGCCCGCTTGCCAGTCGTAATCACCGGCACTGCAACAATGCAACCCCCCGGGGCTCGAGTTCTTTTCCCCGTTCCGCACACCCTCCGCCCCCTAACCCCTCTTTTGACACGACGGCTGTCGTTTCGCTGTCTCCTTCGCTGTCGCGGTGAACACAGGGCTCGCCAGTATCCATTCCCCTTTCCCCTCTGATAGCGTCTGTAGTCGGTAGAGACAGTCGAACGGACCGCACAATAAGCTTCCGGTTTATTAAAATCCACCCCTCCCGGGTGCTTGCCAACCTCTCGTCGCGATCAGCTGTGAACCGTTCGGATACTCGCGTTCCCGGGCGACAGCAGCCTTTCAAGCGGCGCCAGGGCGTTCAATGGACGGCACGGAACGTTGACACAACATTGGACAGGCCGTGATTTCATGGAGGTGGTCTGAACGACTTTTAGAGGGATTTTCAGAGAGATTTTCGGGTAGTAACTGTAAGGCGGGTTGAGGGTGTTTTTTTTGTAATCGAGACGCATGGGAGGACGAAAGTTAGTGAAACGTTCTGCACACATTTCTTTACACAAATACAGGGAGCTGTGTACCGTTACATAAAGCCTGCATCGTTGCAGCGAGATTATTGCCAGGATGAAATGCGTATACGAATTCTACATTCGTGCTGTACATTGTATTGTACTAATGTGCATGGGTACCAGAGTCAAGATTAGTTGCTCCAAACGCATCATTCTATTATTTCAAAGAATCATTTACCTCCGGAAGGTCTGTTTCACGCAATGAAAAACGATTGTAACGTATTTTCTAAACATGTGCATTTGCAAATTCACAATAGTAACGGTGGAAGTTATAGCGTTCAGCAAATATTAATAAATGCATCGAAAATGTATTGTTTTCTCTAAATTAAAAAACGCACAGACCTTTCCGCTAGGCCTATTTATGTACAAACTTTTGATTATACGCGATTCATCGGTAGAAGGGAGGATTTCTCTTGCGATTCTGATATGCGAGAATTCGATTCCTCCGATGTAATTTAAAACAGCGCACACGTATAAATACAACAGTAAAAAGAGGCAGCCGCATACGTTGAAACTTGAGATAACATTATCGGAACAGAACTTTCCTGCAAACCTGATACGCACGAAAGCAGCGATCAGCTACAGCTACGAGAGGAAACGGCGACACTTCCTTTCACCTTTTAAGGTGCTAATAGGATTAACGTTCTCCGACATTAAGAGCCAACAGTTTGTAAATATACATCTAAATAACCCTCCCGATGAATCCATTAAAGTCCCCAAACGAAATCACCCCGCACACTTTCCTTTTTATCCTATCATCCTTTTCACCCCTTCGCACACCTTCCACGCGACTCTCCTATCTTCCTATACCGAGCACAAACGATAACCCGGCTCTCTTCACTCGCGCGCGACCGCGTGCAGCAGAAAATCCGCGAAAGAGGACAAACTCCCTTACCTTCGCCCCCTCTCACACCCCCCTCGGCCGAGCAGGCACGCAACGCTAAATCGTCCATTAACGTGCACTGAACCCTTGAAAATATCCTTCGGCGAGGAAACAAAAGCCCGCGAGGAGCATGGTATGGGGGCGAAGGCGAGAGCGAGGGAGAGAGAATCGAAAAAAGAAGGGTGGCTCGCGATCCGACTACCGGCAAGATATTACGTAAGGGTTCGCCCGGCGAGGGGTGGAACGGCGCAGTACCTTTGCCGCCACTTAAAGGGGTGGGCATCCCCCGCAGCGCCGCCCAAAACGCCGACGACTTCTGCGAAGTCGTGCGAGACGCAGGTGGCCCACTAGCGTTATCGTTCGTTCGCAGTTCGTCGAACACGGGACCAACCCTTCCATTTCGCGTCGGGCCGCGCGGGATCCGCTTTAGCCGGAAGCACGAAATCGCGCCCAAGGAAGCCAAACGTCGTTAATAACTCGCGGTACATTTAATGCAGCCTCTGGCGAGCGATGTTGCGTGACGTCGCGACGGGATGATGGAAAGGGTGCCCGTCCGATCGCTAATTACCGTTAGCTGGCCCGAGGTGCGGAGCTACGAACGTTGTCGGAACGATAATTGAAGGAAAGGAGCTGATTTCTCGATGGAAATGCCGGCGTGCGCGGTGTATACGGGGAATTTGAATTTGATATTGGTGCGCGGCGAAGGGGATGATGGATGGTAATAAGTTTACTCTGATGGATTGTGCACGCATGGGCGTACGCGAGAGCAACGTAGAAAAGATCTAGCTCGATGCCTCGAGAAGTAGATGAAGTCGAACCGAGTGGAAGTGGAAATTCTACAGGGCTTAATGGAACTGCACTTGAACAGATTATTCGAAGATCTATAGGTCGTACTAGTGAAAAGTGTATGCAGCAGTACAATAGTGCAACACGATTTATCGAGTGTATGTATGCGTCCTTGGAATGCACGTAAGATTTGAAAGAAGAATACAGTGGTACGGATTTCTACAGAAATGCAAGCGAAAATTCATTTTCCGTTCACCGTTACCAGGCAGCGAAACATTCAAGGGGTTGAAATTGATCTCCATGTATATTCGAGCAAACGAGATCCTTTCTCGGCCAAGTGGCGGCGGCCATTTTTCCAAAATAATTGCACATTTTAGCAGCACGATTATTGCCAGCAGAAACGGTGCCATGTACATCACGTGTGGCATTAGTCCCGAGGTACCGAAGGCTTAATTCGACGCCATTACCGTCACTGTACACGTTTAACTCGCTGTTTTATCGCGAAATGGGACCATACGGTGGACAATGCGAGGCGATTTCAGATCAAACTCTTCCACGAATACTTTTCCAACCAGATAGCAACGAGTTAAAGGGAAGGGGGAGGAACGGAGGCAACGAGAGATGGAAAAAGTGAAGAAGACAAATCGACGCGTCAGATTGGATGCGCTGTGAATTCTAGCGTTACATCATTAGCACGGCGGGCTCGTTAATTAATTTATCAGCATTGTGGCATGCCTCCCCGTGCCGTGCAGAGGGCGATTAAAAAGTCTGATCGACGATGCTTTCCGCGGAAGCACAGGTATGTTGCATTCGTGCAATCCGATTTACCAGGATTACCAGATTCTCCAAAAAATCATTCGACGCACTGTCGATCGCGATATATGCGTCGAGGATAGCTTGAATGCAGCGCGATTACATTTTGGATACACCGCACCGATACTTTCCTACCTGTATTGATTCGTCTAGCAGAGTGTTGCGAACTAACACAGGGACACCGTACGATACGATTTAATTGACGGGATGATGCTTGCCTCGAGGCGCTCCAATGACGCGGTTACAATCGCGCAGCGTTGGAATGCAATTATACACAGTGATAATTCGAAGCACTTCGATTTTTATACATGTAGCTACATGGAGAGTGCAATAGTATTCCGGAAGATTAATGATTTATAAAAATGCGTTGTTAGTTCGCATTCGAAACACTTGGTGCTTTAAATGTATTGTTACAATGGACGATTCAAATTGTAGCGATAAAAAATTTTTTGACTTTTATGCACATTTGGGCTCAAATATGAAGGAAGATCTATTTCAGCGGACTCGTGTATCTCGTGTACGTGCGTACACAAGAAAATAGCATGATTATTAAGAATCGAGAGGGACATTATTTTTAAGCCTCGGCCACATTAAACGAGAAACATTTCAGGAATCCTCGCGGATTACGGTGATATTTTCTATCCAGACTTCTGTACAAGACCAATTTGGGATCGGTAAGTATGACGAATGATCGCAGCGAACGAGGAGCTCGAGGCTGCGAAATTACAGGGCTTTCATAAGGATTACGTGCAAACGAGTGGTATTTTTAAAGCCCCAGATGGAGGAAATACTTGAAGCAGCTGCAAGTGACGCTTTCCTTCCTCCGATAAAAAGATATTTCGCCCTTTCGTCGCATTCTGCCCCACCTTGACACCAGAAACGTTCTCGCTCTCGCTTATTTATATTTACACAATCACATACACGTCGTAAAACTTTATAAATAAACTCGATATTCAACCTGCATCGAATCCAATAAAAAAAGAGAGCTTATTAAAAGCGACGTAATGTTCGAATAATAACAGATTGTAGCAGACGACCGCAGCTGCTCTTAAAGTACGAGATTTCCCCATAAAATCTCATCCTTCCCATCGCTAACTTCCTTCCAGGCTTCCTGCCAATTCCATTCCCTTCTTCCACGTGCCATTTTATTTCTCCGCTATCATATCGAAATTCCGTACTACATAAATAAAATATACAAATTCATACGGTTACGTTCATATTACCATAATATCTCTGACGACAAACGTTTTCCCACCAGATGTACCGTCGCTATCAATCTCACATGCGTGTGCACATACTCGTCATGTCCAACTGTAAGCACGCTAGTACAAATTGGTCCAATCGCGGGGCAAGCCGGTCCGCGGGAAATTAAAATGCCTAAACATCCCTCTCGCAACGGTCGAATGAAATCGAATCTCAAGCGGCGGGTATTCTAAAATTAATCAACGACCGCGCCGATGCTAATGGAACCGCCAAACTCTTCCTCTCTCGACTCGTTAACTTTCATGCACGCGCACCGCGGATACACCGAGCTCGCGTTACCCGCAACGAAGAACCAGAGAGGAGGAGTACACGACTCGTCGGGCGCCCCCCGCCGCCCCGATGAAATGGAATCTCATCAAAATGGACGTGAATACGTCGGGCATTGATTTCCACGTCCCTCGACTTGCCCCGGCTAGGTTGGCGTATCGAGCTTGTTACCGGGGCTTTTCCACGATCGACACGCATCACGCGCGCATACGTGCATAATTAACGAGACGTGCCGGCCTGCTCGAACGATAAATTTTGACGTACAAATCCGCAAGCGACACCGATCGCGTTAACGACGACGTGCACACCGGAGCCTGAAACTTTTCGGAACGCCGCCGCAACATGGACTGCCTAACGCCGGGCATGCGGTTCGCCGCGGTGCCGTCGGTTTTCGACGTTCCCCTCTTTAACGGGGGGGCCCCCGGGGCGAGTACCAGCCGACCCTTCCTTCCGCGTGCACGCTTCGTTCGATCGAATCGCGACACCCTCCGACGCTTATCGCGCCCGCGGAACTCAGCTACTCGCGCGGCTTGATCCGCAACCAGGCCGGTCGAAAGCAGCTTCCGCGATGATTCAGCTGTCGCTGAGGACTCCTGGGGCGGCTAAGGCTCGCACGCGTGCGTGGACGAATCTGTGCGACACGCGGGACGATGGACGAGAGAAGCGTGACGCGGTTGGAAAGGCGACGAGACGGACCGATTGGATTGGAGGAAGTTGATAGAGGAACGATGGAGATTAGGACGTTTAGGGGAAGTGAATTTGTTCGGGGGTGGTTCGGCTAAGTTTTTGCGCAGCGAACATTATTTTAATTGTTACGAAAAGGATGGAGAGCGTGGAGCCGGTTGCGGAGGACCGTTCACATTAATACGGACGAAACGTATCGAACGATTATCCAGGTTTAATAGTAGAAATGTTTATACTTCATTAAACTGTAGGTAAATGACGATTGAGAATACGGTTACGAGAAACTATCTCGCATAATTATAATTAGGACCGATAAGAGTCACGTAAACGATTGGCAATTACTTATGAATCGAGCCGATCGTTCGATACGATATTCATACTGTACATCGAGGACCGTATTCAAGCTCGTTATCTTGCTGTAATTACTTCAATTTTTGCGTGCGCATGGATCTTCTTTAAACTATTAGAGACACGAAACTCTCTTAATAGAATTCAGATCCAATATCAAATTGGACGAAATAAAATTAATACAGAGCATCGACAATAAAAGAATAACGGATATGTGCAAGCAATTGCCATTGCGTGTATAAAGTACATCACTTCCCACGAAATATAAAATCTCTTATCCTCCTGTTAGAAACTAACTCCCTTCGTCGTACACGGGCACACATTCCATCCTTGGAACCGCCTACGGCTGTACGAATTGTCGCAGAAAGCATTCAAGATGGCAGCGTGCAAATTAAACTGCGCAAAACCAATTTCGACTAAAGGGAGCTTCCTCATCCACCGGTTCGGCATGGTATTTTCGTGTAGCGTGTAGCAATCACCGTGCGCGATGTCGGGGACGCTACGAGTTTTATGATCGGGGGATTAATGATGCCTCAGATAAGAGGGTACTAACATTCACCGGATAATAATTGGAGTACGTAAAATCAACGCAAATCGTCCGATTTATGCGGACTGAAACGGCGGTATAATGACGTAATGAGTTTGCAAAATGGCAGACAGAACTGTTTACACAGGGGGGGTGGCCGCTGTTTGAAATGACAAGCATATGTGTGCGAAAGTGAAATTTTATTAACGAGGGGAACGCGCGATATACGTTCTACGCGTGGATCCTTTTAGTACGAATAAAAGCTGGTACGTGAGCACTTTATAAAATTTCATTAATATTTCATGCGGGCGCGAAACTTCGACCAGACGAATGATCACCTTGTTTGCTATACACTACCTCGTTTCTTTGCATTAAACGTTTAACAATATAAAGAAGCGCTGGAAGAAGGGAAGGGATATATTAGGCATGAAAGGAAAGCGGAACGCGATTTATATTGCTCCCTTTGTGCCGGGGCATAGAATTTACAGAAATGGAAATATACTGATATAATAAGGTAGAGGGAAGACTTCCATATGAGATACATATATGAAGGTAAATCTATTGTCGTTCAAGATGAAATAAGGTCCGCGCAAAACGATAATGCCCATACTGGAAGCTGCACTATTACAGCACAATTCGCATGTACAGTGTTCCGCAAAATCGGAGCAAAAGATAGTAACGCTGCACGCTACAAAATGTGTCAAATAATTGTCACGCTCGTATCGCGACAAACGCGATTGGATCTATTCGAAAAGTTAAATAATAAACAATACATTATCCTGTCGGCTGGTGCACTTTGTCCGACAGAAATAATGCATTCTTCAAACCACTGACTGATCCAACCTCAATAATATAAATCATTACGGGAGGACCTCCAAGCTCGATGACTCGGGACTTTACAAAATAACCCGGCTACGCTCCAGCACTTATCCTGCTGAATTTATTTATCCAACGAGGTTATTTATTATGCGCAGAGTGGCAATATTGCTCGCCTACCGCTTCCTAAAACGGAAAGTTCGGCGAATTTTCTTTCCTCATCAATTTGTTCTTGCTCGTTCAAGGAAGGGCTAGTGGCCAGAAAGTTTCGATTGAAAATGTTCATAGAGCCTTGTTAAATTCCCGTTTCAACGAGGCCGTTATCCCGTTTGGGGGAAACAGCGTCGCCAATCCCAGCGACCAGAGAAAAGTTTAATCGTTCCGGCATGCTGTGACGTCGGAGATAAGGAAACGATAAGTAGCGGAAACCGAGAAAACAGGTCTGCTTAAATTTCTCACGTTCGTCCCGAGCACGGAACAACGCCGCGGAACGATATGCATGCAAGTACGTTCCCATCCTATCGAACGTTCGCCTCCAGTCATATTACTTTTTGTGTTTGTTCTTCCTGTTTGCAAAGGCATTCCTTTTTGTTTGCCCGCCCCTGCGCTTATTGAATGGCCCTGCGATTACTTTTCACGAGACGAACAAGACACGTAATAGAAGCGTGCGAGACTGCAGAACGCACAGTACACTGTCACGCGAAAGATGAAATAAGTCGTTGAAACGCTCGCTCCTATTAATTGTTTCATTTTGATTATGGGAGAACCATGATAATGCGCAGCTTAGAATGAATCGTATCATTCACGAATACTTCAACATAAATTGAGTACTTGTACGATATAAAAAATGGAAATTACAGAAACGAGTTATCAAAAATTTGCAATAATACCTGATAGACATTGATTCGCGTCGCGTACCACCGTTAAAATTTAAATACGTCGTGTTTTATTCACTCTTTACTTTATTCCCTCGACCTATTTTATGCAAAAGAAGTTATGCAACGAAACTCTCATAATCGATATCCGAAAATTCCAATATTCCCAAGCATTTTCAACCTCACGCGGTCCTCTATTCAATTTCTTCCTACAACGTTTCCACATTTCAGCCCCATCGAATTAATCCTCCTCCACACCCCCACCGCCACCACCCCCTGGATCCTTGTCCCCGGCAGCCCTCTAAAAAATCTCGAATTTTCCGAACCTATCAAAACGCGCCCCGTGAAACTAATTGCCCGTTACTTCCTCCCCCGTTTAACCAATTTCCCCGTGCAACCAACTCACTGCCTATCCCGTACTCCGTTCGTATCGCGAAGACAGTCGATCAGAATCAAGCGACCGATCAAATTCCACCCCACGGTCCCATCGCTGTTGGGGATGTCCTGCGGGTGGAAGGATAATCGTGTGCTCCATGATAACGACGTTATCGACCGAACGATTCGAGGCCCGCGACACGGGGTCGAGGTAACAATTAAGGGGCACAATCGACCGATCGCCGTGGTTTGCCGGTCGGGGCTCGTATACGCGAGACCTATCGCAAAACGGATCGTAACGCCTCCGCGGAAATCCCGTGGCCAATGTACGGGCGGCTTCGTTCGTAACCCACGGACACTTAATTAATTCACTTTGCGCCGGACTCCCCGTTTGTAATGCGGGATAGGGGTGCCTAAGAACCCCGAGGCAGTAATTGATTCAAACGCTTCGTGGGTATTACGGTTGTCGAAGACGGTGCGTGTAGAATCGAATATCCCCGGGATTGCCCGCTGAAACCACCTCGGGTGTTGAGTGTGACTATCTTGTGACATACGCGCGTGCCTTGGCGCACCTGAGATTGAGATACGAATTGCTGCGACGGGTTAGAATGCGTCCGACGGTCGGGTCCGTTTCATTTGTGTACGTTTGATTTGCGCGCGGTGCTTTGTCGTGAAAGAATTAAGATGAACGGCGAAGAGGAATTTGAACGTGGTTGATCGTTTTTTGAAATGTCGAAGCGGTTGCTTGGAAAATATGTGTCATGCGGCATGCGATGTCATGTGACATCGTTGCTGTGGAGAATCGAAATAATCGATGGGCAAGAAATCGGAAATTAACACGATAAGGTATGGCGAATGTTTAAAGTCGGCGTTTAAAAGTTGGTAACAATAGTTTCATTGCCCCTGGGTAGAAAAAGTAATTATACGAACACTTAGAAACTGCTTGTACGTGTTGAACGATTAATTTCTTCGCGTGTAATAATTATGCACATACGTTTGACGAACTCTTGACAGCCGGCTCGTAAAACCGAGCAAATCACCCGAATAATAGATAATTACGTTGGTCGAAGAGCCGTGATATCAGACATCTGTGGTCGTTTGTTTGGAAGCTATGGCCAATATCAATGAGACGCGGGACCGTATTAACCATCTCGAAGGGAAGCTCGAGATACCATGGAGATAGTAGCTGCACATCAAAAGGGTCGTTCCAAAGGGCCGAAACGCTAAATTCGTCCCGTAATACCGCGTGATGCATGAATTTAATTAAATGATTATACAGAACCATATTGTATCGTGCAATTAATCACCACCGTTTCACCCATTCGCCTCGCAATTACTTCGACCTTCCCCTTCGATTTCGTTGCGCCGCAAAATTTATAATACTAATCACGCGAAACATTCGCAAAGATTGCAGGCAATCTACCGCGTGCCAATACCATCAAAGCCTGTAATTATTTTTTTCTACCACTCGGGATACACAATTTTGTACCCGCAACCTCGTATATTTCTCGTATTCCAATTCTATAATCATTTCTAACAGGCACGTCACAATAACTACAAATATAAAATATAACTAACAACACTGTCAACAGTTTCAGTGCCCTATATACATCCTCGCATCTGTTTCAACTTGTATGCATAATTACCTCGGGACGCAACAAGCATTTATCGTCAAAGCATCGTGAAGATCTTTGTCCAAGATTTAAATCGTGCCTCCGGAAGAAGACGCCCATGCGAAAAGAAGGAGCGGGAGACAGAGGACGATAGAGAAAAGGGTGATTCGGGGGGAAAGACCCTGCTCAGTCCGAGAGAACTAATTTCGTAGTTTAAGGGCCACTGGAATTGAGCCAGTTCGGGTCATCGCTAATTGGGTGCTGTACTGGCTAGATTGCGGTCACCTTGTTAGAGATCTCGTCGACTTCGCTGTGAAAATATATCTTCCTAGTGAAGAACGAACCCGCTCGGTTTCCAGCACGTGTATTATTCTCCCAGAGTGCATGTTTGCGTTTATGCAGGAATGTATGGCAACGCGTGGTTAACTGGTCACGTGAATGCTTCAACCCGTTGCCAAGCAAGCCTTTGTCAAAACCGAAAGTTCATCCCCTCTGCATGAAGGTAAAGTTTTCGTTCGTCTCCTGGGACCGAATGTTCGCTGTGCTTCCAATGCTCTTATATATCAACGCGTATTAAAATTCGATTCAATACTACTGTATAATCGAAATTCGAGATCAGTTCATATTTTGACCAGGCAATTATTTGATATTATTTAAAATTTCATATCGCCGTAATTTTTGATTATACCGAACTCGGACTCGTATGAAATTTCATATCGTTTCAAATGTAATATTCTTTTCTGTTCGGTAATATATTTTCATTTGATATTGCATCAAATTTATTGTTATACCGAAAACAAGTAGTATATAATATCTATAAGAACACTCCGAAGGGGTGTACGAAGGGTGAGAAATGTATTTTACCTTTCGTACTTAAACGTAGAGAATACACGTACATAGTTGCCGCCCACGTTCGCGCGTAAAGCAAACATTTCGGTTTTCCTTAATTTAAGACCGTTCGACGAATGAAAACAAATTGGCGAGGATAGGAGAACGTATCCAGTTGATTGCAGGAAATATCCGGAAAACCCCGAAAGGGATTCCTACAGGCACAAAGGGGGTATGAGGAAGAGAATAACCAAGGGACTTCTGAAAACGGTGATCACGTTTTTTTAATTAAACCAAAAGTTAGATCCCCGCAGAGAGTAATCCCCCGGACAATCGAGACGGTCGGTTTAATCACGACGTAATAATGACGGCAAATAAATTAAACTGGACCGTAACGCTGTCCGCTCGAACAGCCCCTCGAAGAAAGATCGCGTGCCGGAAACAAAAGACCGACAAAACGATTCAATAAACTTCGACTACACGGGGATTCCCCACGGGTAAGATAAAGTTTAAAAAAAATCTCCAGCCCGTCTTCTACGATTTCAATGGTGGGCGAGGTTGTCTCGTTACGAATAGCGTGTTTTATTCTTTTTATTTAATATCATGGAAAATCACGTTTCTTATTTATTGTATATCAAATTCAAGCTTCATATTCCAAATGGAAACACGTATCGATTTCTGAAATAATAAACACAAGTAAAAAATTTAACCTGAATATGTTAATTGCATTTGCAATTCTGTTTATCTCTTTTTAATTTGTTCAATAAAATTAAGAATATTTTTAATTTTAAGAACGATTAGATGCTAATATTCTCTTTACTGCATTTGTAGATATCGTGACGAAAGAGAACAGTTACTGTTACTGTACTTCTGGTTAGCCAAAGCTGTTTATCGAGAATGGGTTGACGGTGAAGCAACGATGTAGTGGATAGTACACGGGGGTGTACGACACGTAAATCCGCATTATCACTCGTTAACCAAAACAGTTATAACTTGGATTGATAAACAGTTACTGGGATGAAGGTAAACGTGATTAATGCACAGCTCGGCAATCAATAAGGACAGATAGGAGTTCGAAGTTCTTGCAAAATCATTTCCGACAGTGATTAAAGGATTAATTTGAGGGACAGAAACAACCCCGGTTTACTGCCATCGACTTAGATCGACATGTACCGTTTTGGAACAATATAACAACTTTTGCCGATATAGTTTATCCTAAGAACTTTATTAATTAACGATGAGATTTGTATGGAACAAGAATTATTTAAATTTGTTACACGCAATATATTAAATACCGACTTAATTTCTTCTGATATGATGTTACTAATCTAAATATATTATATTCTTAATCAACATGGAATGCTATGTGTATGCAGGTAGATTGATTCATATTGTTCGTTAATGAAATGTTGCAATTGCTAATTGATTTGTTCGTAGAGATCGTGCTTTACATATGTAAAATTGCGGACCACTAATCAGTAAACCAACGTTATATACACCGATGAAGTGTATTTTATTAATCCGCTAAACATTGTAAGATTGATATATTAGAAAACCAAATACTTTTGTCAAATTTACACCAAATTTTTAATACACGAAATTACATAGAAATGCACAAAATAATATTTTTACCCAGCACATCACATATAACACTATACGTACGTGCCTAATTGTTATCTACAAAATTGTAAAAATAATCACAAGAATTACACTGGAACAACTCTATATTCTTACATAATTACATTCAACTCCAGTAGCCGATCCGTAACCTTTTGTCTATTACCTATAGAAATTCCCATTGCTAGCAATCAATAAAATTCGACTAATCCGAATTATACAATAATGCACACTACCTACGAATTGCTCCCGACATTTCCAAACAATAATCACTATCAGAATGAAAATTCCAGCACAATGCCGTGTCTGTACCTGCCACATCTGCAGACATTTATATAATATCTATTCTACTCCCTCTTGCCACTCTCGTACGTTGAATTTTGTAAATGCATCAGCGTTAATCGCGCCAATGAATGCAAACGGCGTGAATTTCATGCCATAATTCTCAAGGAACAGCCGATTCACCAAAGAGGACGAATGTGAATTACGGAATCAGGCGTACACGTAAATAAGAGGTAAAACGGATAAACGGTACCGTTCGAAGCTGTTTAGGCACGAGCACGCGTTTACGAATCCCACATCGAAATTACGTATGCGTTCAGTGTCAGGCCTCGATAAACCCCCATGGGTAATGCACCGTAGATAACGAACTGGAACCCCGTCAGAATCCGCGTTTACGATTTCAATATACCAGAGCAGTCCACGCACAATTTCTGTTGGGGTAACGAGGCAACACGTTGCAAGGACAGTACTAACTGATGGTCAGTCACGCATCGGCTGCGATGCGAATTTATGACACTTACGTGTTACAACGGCTATTGCAGTTCTAGGAACTATTTTATATTAATTTATTCATATACCCAGATCGACCCTTGTGTGGCCTTATTATCCAAACTCGAAAATAAATTTGAATTGGCTTGAAATTGTACATAGAATGGAGATGTCGAGCGGTTCTTCTATATCCTGCCGGCAATATACAAAAATTATTAACGGAAATATAGGAGTAACCGGGTACCCGGTTGGCTAAATAAGGATTTATCCTATCCTGGCGATCGAAGGCGAATATTATTATTTCCAGTTTTGGTCATTGGCCTCCCTCGCCCACAATAGATGCCTGGTGTGTCCGAAACAAAGGCTCTCAAAGGGAGACGTCCGGACCAGGTTACTTGGCACGATCAGAACCCGATGGAAAAACCCATCCTATCGCTGAACACACGCTGTCCATCACCATTGCATTTGAAAGTGTCACCCCCCCCCCCCCTCGGGGTGCCTCTCTTCAAAGAAGCGCTCTGAGGGCACAAGGGAAGGGCGCGGAAACACCTCCAATCAGTTTGCAGAAAACTGTTCCGAGTGGACGTTAGTCCAGTCTCGGTCACGGTCTCGGTCTCAGTTTTTAGTTTGCACTCCACCACTTCACACAGCACAACCACACAACGAAACATAACCATCGGTCTAAGTCAGCCTACATCGAGACCACAATACAACCACGCATCGAAACATACATACAGTACAGTCACGTGTTACTCTCGCAACGAAGTCGAACTTGCAAAATTTTTGTATCCGAAAGAGACATCAACCGATTCATTGTCACAGTACATCTCGTTCGCGACGTTTCCTTGTCGGTTTGCCGTACTTCATCGGGAATCGTATGAACAGTTTGCATTGTAGGCAGTGTCTCCTGTGAATCGACATATATAACGCAAAATGATTCGCTTGCGCCAGATACTTTCTGTGATGATGACCGTAGCGTGTTTGATATTTTGCTGCAATGCCTGTTTCTGGGATGTTGAAGAACCGCTGGACTTGCGTCAGGTAGTAGTTCGTTAATATCAATTCGATGTTACTTTTGAGCATTGAAAAATTTTTGAAATAATGAAGAGAGTGAGGTGAATTGTAATAAAATGATTATTAGTGCATAGATGTAAGACACAATATAGGAACGAATAAATAGTAAATTTATTATTATATACTATTGATTTCTACTGTTCGTGTCACAGACATTTTTCACAATTTTTACGGATACAAATTTCAATAATTTGATACAATTAATAATATAATCTGGTTTCTTGCATTTCATGCACAATATGTACATGTTTACCTAAGATATATTCTTCTGATGACAATAATCCGACGCGCCTATCTAAAATTTAAGAAAGTTTTCAAACAATGTGTTTCCCCAATTTAATAATAATACCAAAATTATACTGCCGCAAAGAAACGGAAAAGTTTGTCAAGCTAACCCAACAAAATATCAGAATACTATGTAAGATATAACACGTCACAGACTATTTGCCAAACATAAACGACTAGCAAGATTATCTTTCCAAATTATAATCGCGTTTTATGCTCAGATCATCCTGTATCCATTTTAAGCAGCTCGTTCGTCAGCGTATGCAAACGAAAACATGATTGCATTCGCATAATCGTATCTATCGTGCTTGTTCCTTCGAAACACGGGAAATGGAAATGCGCAGCATAGGCGTCGTCGATCATGCAATATCCACGAGCATGACGATGCTGTGTCGACACACGTAAATTTGGGACCGCCAGTTCAGCGGATCGTGTGCTCGCATGCCCGTTGCTAAAGCTAGTCAATATTGGACCGTTACGAACAATCGTGCACATTAATTTTCAAAGTTACCTGCGTACACGCGATACCAAATCGAATTTACAAGTGTTACGCGAAAAGGGGAATCGGTTCGACGACGAAATAGAGTATCACCATAAACTAGAACACAACGGAATGATTTTCATGAACGTCAAGCGTTACGGAGCGAGTGCAAGCTTTTGAAAAATGAAATTTTTCGCTCCAGTTTTCAGGGAAATGGTTCCTCGCGGCTGGCACACCCATGAACGGTAGTATAAGTAAATGCGGACGGTACATCGTCAGGCAAACAAGTGGAGACGCATTTACCATCAAATTCACCGCCGTTAGTTACAAGAAGAATATTCCAATTGCGTTTAATATCAATGGAGTGGTCAACGAGGGGAAGATAACTGCAACTTGGCAATTAGCGGGATCGGGCAGAAAAATAGGTAAATTATTTTCCCACATTTCTATATGTATTCATTATTTAATCCGTTGCATCGTAATTTAAATACGGCATTTAACAAAGTAAAGTACAACTGGTGTTAAATGGCAATAAGAATCGTAATGCATTTCAAACCTTTCTGAAAGTTTAGTGAGGGTGAATGATTAATTGGTGCGGAGAGAGTACAGGATAAATGCGCTTATCTATCGAGCTGTTTGCGGCAATAAAAAGAAAAGATTCAGGGAGAATATGAATCGCTTCAACAGGAAACCATCAACCTAAGATTAAAAAATGTAGTTATATATTTTGTAATTTACCTTTAAATACACCTCACCAGAAATATTAAAAGAATTCTGTCCAAAAGCCATTAGCTTCGGGGCGTATTTCTAAATCCTGAGTCCTCCGATTCTAAAATGGCAGGGACCATCGAGATCTAGAGTAAATGTCCGGTGAACTTTTTCTAAGGTTACTCGAAGTACCAAGTACTGAAGCATACTGGTTCCCAAGTTACAGATTCTAAATAAACCACCCTCAATAAAGCCAGCCCAGACCTTTGCGAACCTTGAATCGAGAATCGATAACACTGATATTTCCGACGACGTGTATCGGCCGGTGTATCGGCCCTGTACAAGGTGAACACCGTTCAAACGGTCAAAGTTCACTCTTCCTAGTCCATAACGCTGTACAGCCTTGTCGGACATTCCCTTTCTGCTTGAGGAAGCTGCAACCGTTACTCTGTGACAGCGGTTCGCCAATCAGCCTTGCGGAAACTTGACTAATTTCAGGATTTTATATTCCCAGGACCCTTTCGGCACGTCATAGTGTTTGCAAAGTACGACACGGCCCTGGCAATGCTCGGCTGCTACGAGAATGCGCCTACCCACCAGAGATACAAGTTCGGACTGATTTGGTCCCGAGAGAGAAGTCTAGCTTCGCCCATCTTGAAGGAGCTCGAGACGAAACTAGGAGCATACATTAATCAAAGGGAAATTCGGATGGTAGATCACGGGAACTGTTAAACAAACCGTGTACTTCCATGGACCACTGAACCTCGATACACTTGCTACGCGTACAATTTGGTTTCGCATTTAATTACTGCAGGCGGAACGGATTGAATCATCCTTGTCCTGATCAATATTATACATTATATAAAATGCTTTCGTTGTTAGAATTAATTGACGCGCGTGATAAAATTGTTCACGCGTATTTGAGTATTATATTCACAGTAATAAGTATTAAGTGCGTTACAGTTTTCGTATGCAGTACCAGAATTGATTATCGAAGCTGCAAGCACAACTCGGTTTTTCATTGATTGTTAGCTTCGTTTTAACTGTTAAGACTTTTTAACTGTTATGACTGTTAAGACTTCAGCAGTAACCTCTGTATTCAATAGATTTGTAGAAACGAAGTATAAAATAGTGTAACATTAAACTATACTGTCCGGACAAAGCAAGGAACAAATACTAAAACGATCGCCGACTTTCTGTAATTCAAAAACGAATTGTATAAGGTAGAATTAACAATTGGAAATTATATTTGAATAAGGGACATATGAGTTCGACCATCAATTCATGTGCAACGCTAATAAAGCAATTACGAACATGAAACATTGTAGAAGTAACAATAAAAATAATAATAACTTTCAAACTGTAATTGCGCGTCATATTTATGGACACCACTCTCGTAGAATGAATGATTCAAGAAGGGTGAAGCAGAACTTACACGTTCAGCTCATGAAATATTCGGCCAACAACCAACTGAGCCAGGAGCATCAACACCTGCGGTCGGAATGGTATCTTGAAACACTTGGTCATGCCATTCCGCTCGGAGTTCCTACCATAACGCAAATTGCCAATGAAACTGTCATCGACGATTCCCTTTCAAGGAAAACAATTTTCCGTAAATTTTCTTGCTCAAGAAAATTATTACATGCTGACCGAACAAATTTCAGATATAAAATAGGAAAATCGAAATGAATGACTAACGGGGGCTTTAACTCACGTGTAATATAAATAATTTATAGTACCAGCTGTCTAATGAATTTTCCCAGCCTTCTATATTACATTGAACTATACATATACAGAAAACGAGCATGTTTCGTGCAATTATCGCTAAATTTATGCATATGTTTTTAAGACCTTCATTAATTTTAATGACCTCACGGAATCTTTTAATTTAATAATTATAATTGAGGGTAGCATGTGTCTGGTTGTTAACAAAACAATTTGTCTTCCTCTTTTGTACCGTCACTTTCCATGATAACATTTTGCAACTATTATGCCAAATTCATGTTGCTTCGATTTATAACATCGAGGAGAACATTACACAAAAACATTTATCGCACCACAAAAATGATAAAAAACAAAGTTTCCTGTAAAAGTTCTAACAAGCTCTGCAGCTCATCCAATATTGTATTCCGTACACATGAACGGAAACGAAACCTCAGAATCACGTACCTCGCGCGAATTTCCACGACAACCTTGAAATATATCGCTCAGTTACTGTCGCTCTATCCTGGCCATTAATTAAACGTGATTACAACTATCGTTGCAACTACCCTGCGAGCATCGACCCGTCAACTCGACCTAAAATATCGAGAGCGCGTTCCAAACGCACGAGCAAACACCAAGATCGACTGTTTCGCCGGTGTCATTAGGATGTTAACGTTGGAGCCAGAGCAACCTAAATGGTTCAACTATTTTCCAACTTCCCCCCTTTCCGTGCCCACCTTGTTCCCTCTCGTTCGTCCTCTATTCCTACGGTGGCCTTTCAAGCGACCCGCAGATTTTCAGGACAAAACCCGCCCATAAATCCAATGTATCACAATGAGCGTGCCCCTAATAAATATTGCACGAAAACACCTAATGGGGGACGCCATTTCGACGCGGACTTCGATGATATTGTTTATGGAGACTGCGTACGGGAACGCGATATAATGGAAATTCCGGCGTCCGGCCGATTATTTATGGGACACCGTCATGTGCTACCCATTGCCGTGCACGGCAAACCCCTACGGTTTCCCGTGGTATATAGGCCACGTGACCGATTCCACGGGAACTAATACTGCACAAACTCCTGGCGACACTGCCTCTTTTTTCATTCCGTTTTAAATTCTCATCCCTACCATCTGGACGTAACGTCCAGATTCTGACCCTTGACTCTGTGTAGTGACATTGATTTGGTGCACATTTCAAGTGCACGATGATCCTCTTTTGTTACTTGTATCATTAGTAGTTTGCAAGATGAGTATTATACTGCTGGAGTAAATTCCATATTTGGCACTGTTGGCTCCTTGAGTCGGCACTCATCTTAACAAGGGACGTCAAAACTTAGTATCGCCAACGCTCAGTTTTGCAACAATTCTTTTAATCACAACAAGTAGAATATATAAAAATATTAATCAATGAACGAAGTATGAAAAACGTAATTAAAAACAAATGATGTTAAAATTGGTGAATCGTTACAAATCCATTCGTTCTTAGCTATAAAAGAATGGAAAGGGTGATTGTATAAATAACGATTACTTCAGTATGTTGTACTTGTACGTCGAACGTAATGCGACTCCCCCCCCAGTCCACATTGCTCGATGGATACTTTCCGACAGACACGCGACACTTTGTAATTAAGTCGATTCTAAAGCCTCCGGTGTAAATCATTCATAATGACGTCATTCGACCATTCACTATGCTATTAATGGCATGTCACCCCATACGGTGTAGGTAACCGCACTTATATGCGCTATAGAGATATATGTATATATACATATAGGCCACGTGACCACGCCACAGGGACACCCATTAAACCGACCCCACGGATCATGATGTCCTATGAACATCACTTGAGGGACCCCGGATTGTCTCGTTCACAAAGGAGACACAGGTGCCAGCGACCCGAGTTTTTAACAGCCACTGCTGGTGCTTAACGGGCGACACGTTTTGTTAATGTATCACTTAACATAATTGATTCTCCCACTGTCAATTATCATTTACAGCAATTTCCATACTAAAATCACATACTTCCAATTACCATTTTCAGCTGTCAAGAAGGATTTTTGCCGCTGGCACGAAACGATGCTGAACTATAGTTCGAGAAAACGGTAGTTGTCCTTTCTATAATTCGCTGCGCAAATTGATAATAAAAATGTTAGATGTATCGTGGTCGCGAAAGTACCACCTTTTACCTGTTCCTATATTTCCTACATTTTCTTTACTGTAAAGCCGATCTGTCTTTATGTTTGACGTAGTTCAAGCTAGCACAAGCTATCCAGGATCAAGAATGAATATTAAATTACCATTGCCAGAATTTGTAGGCGTGGAATTTATTGAAATAATAAAATCCCATTAATTACGTACGTAGATGTGTGTCGCCGATAGGGTTTCTTGCTCAGCCAAAAATATAACAGAGCACGAGGTAAGAAAAAGTATCTTACTGCTTGCAGCGTGAAAATTTTCATCGACGTCAATGTCACAGAGCCTCCCGCAAGATACGCGATAACGTTTGGAACGTTAACAAAGACATTTAATTATAAATCGCTTCTCGAATGTCAAAGGTAACTCATCCGAGCATGCCGCAAACACTACATACAGGCCCTGAACGCGACACAAATTAAATTTTCCCCGGGGATATCGGAATATTCGGTAATTAAATTTTACACGCATCGCATAGCTCGCGATGGTGTCGTCGCCCCATACGTAGATAAAATAATGCGCAAGAGCTATTGCCACGCTTCTTAGGTTTTAATTTCGGCAGCGTTCCCTCCGTACACCTGACGCTTCGTTCGAACAAGGGAATCGTAGGTGCAATGGGTCGCAGAATGAAAAAAAGTTTACCGAAAGGGTAGTCGGATTAATTTATCAGAGAGTATCGAATATTCTCAAGCATCGCGTGAGGTCACGTTACTTTCTCTTTGTGCGGCGACCACCCCCTGTTAACCGTACCCCGATAATGTCGACGAAAAAAAAAAGGAGGCTCTCGAATATAACTGATTTATATCGCGTGTACACACGCCTTCTTTATGTGATACATAGAGTTATGTACCATTTACTGGGTCTTCGAAGGGCTCCGTGAATCAGCGTTGCTCGAATCTCGGTAGGCTTTCGCGGATTAGTCGCCAATTCCCGTTCCTCCTTTCATTTCTGAGAAAGGTCCGCGTTAATTCTTGCGAGTCTAGCTGGAGCAATCTCGTCAGAACCTTTCAACCATTTTTTTATTGCCCCCTCTTTCTATAATTAACGATCGTACTTGTGACGCTGCAGAAAAGAATTGTTACCGCAACGTGCCAATACACCAGACGGTAAGTCGATTTGATTAGAGCCGTTGGGATAATAGTCACCTGAGATTCAACTGCTTCCATCGTTCAAGAATATTTTTTATCCGTAGTGCTCGAGAACGATAAAGCCAGTTCAGCCGGATCGTTTGGTAAGTCCCTAAGCTTGTGTGTCGGTATCATTAACGTTGTGATTTTACGATTCTATTTCCGTGATCGAAGGGTGATATAGGAGCGTGTACAGGGTAGATAAGAGCTCGCCCACCACCAATGACGGAATATCGTTTGCTGCAGTTCGCGCCATCGGGTCCCTTGCCCGACTTCCCATGGGATTATAGCCCCCCTAAGCTACATTTACATATACAGCCAGAGTGCTGCTCCAACTAGAGGACGGTAAAAGGAAAGAATTCAATAAAAGGCGAGCACCCGTCCATTGTCTCAAGCTTCTAAGCCCGATGGTCTGAGATGGCGGGCCTTAGGTACAAGACCGAGGGCGAAAGATAGACTTGTACATTTTATAAGAAGCTTTCCGGAAAGAGCGCCGATGGTAATTTCTATCGAGTCCTAAATACTGCTCAGCAGAAGATTAAAATTAAGGGTCAAACGGCTATGCGCGTAGGCGATACTTCTTTCAAGGGTACTTCTAACTTCTTTGGTAAATACAATATAATGTATAGGTTTGTTACATTTGTATTTCAAAGTTTCTTCGTTGCATGATAGGGTATGCAGTTAAACCTTCCACGGTTATAATTATACGAAGGATTAAATTAGGCTGTCATTAAGTGAAGGAAATAATATAGGTATAATAACAATAACAAATTCCGCTTGGTCGTAAGACATTTTCTTAACCATATTCAAATTCGAATGGACAGTCCGGAAAAAATGGAGGGGATGATTTTAAAATGCGATTTTGAATCTTAAATGTCGCGCTCATAGAAACATGAATGACCAGCAAGAGGAAATACACCCACTGCTGAGTCGTCAGCTGTTCGTTTTGCCTGGCGACAGTTTCCTGATTAAAATTTCGTTCCCCTTTTCGTGCCTCTCAAATAATGCACAGTTATCGACTGCGGCGCAGGCAACCGAACGTGGCGGCATAGAAAGGAAACAATAAAAATCCATCGACCGTAGGGCAGATATGATGCGTCGATGCCTTGGAACCGTATTAAGTTCTGTCAGGTAGCAATTTTATCATCAGGCCAGCCGGGTTGATTTTAATTTGACTGTCAATGCCTCGCGATGCAAACGTCTTCTGTTCTACCCGAAAAAGCAAAATTGAAACGACGGTCTTATTACAAGTGCCACGAAAAAAATTCTACATTTTTCGTCAAATATAATTCCAACTGATAATAGATCACAAGTAACGGATACATCAGTTGTCAAATATTGATAGAAGATATTGAAACAGAGATATGCTCCAAAGCAGTATCCCTTCGTTCACGCTGATGCCCATCGAAGGAATAATTTAAACGAGTGAGGGATTATTTCTGGCGAAAGCATCGCTCCTCTACGGAATCTGTAGGATCGTAACAAATGGGCCGAATCACCCTAATGGAAATAAAGAACGCCAGAGGTGTTGTTAGGAAAGCAACGATTCGTGGCGGAAGAGGAGGCGAGATACCTAGCAAAAATCAGGGAAAGAGGGCGGCCAAGAAGCATAAAACAAGGAAAGCGACACGGGATAAACAGGGAAAGTGAAATAGCAAATGAGAAAATGGAAAAAGTAGGACTGAACTGGAAAGGGGAGGGGAAACGGAATAAGTGAAGGGGGGATAGTGGGAAGAAAAATAGCGCTAAGGGGGTGTCGAGTGCGTATACTAAAGTACGACCACCATCAGAAACTTGCCCTAAATAAATATCCCCCACCTTTTCACTCTTGCGCATTTTATCCCTGACAAATGGCGCTTCAGTATAATCCTCGAATGTCACTAAATGTTGTACTGAATATTTTCAAGCAATAATAGCAACAACAACAAAGAAACTGCAACTCGATTAATATAGTAAAGGAATTGTATGAAATTCGTGCAATTTCTTTCGTTCGAAATTTCATTCCTCGTAAAGCTTAACATCCACATACGAGTTTTCCGTATTCGATTAAACTCGCTAGACGAGTCTTTCGATGCACGGTAAACGGTTCAACGTGGCTGCGTGTTTTAAAGCACTTAAGGCTCCCTATCGCCCTTACGCGCCTACGTATAAGCAGCAACGCAGTTGTAAGTAAAGCGTTCGCTTAAGCCGAACTTATCAGTCGAGACACGCGAATATTCGTGACCATGCTTCATGCAAATTCGACCACGTACGAGCGACCATCCAGGAACAACGGGAAAGAGGAAGGAAAAAAATAGAAACGGTCTATCCTTCGAATAAAGCAGCTCTCAAGATCGAAGTTGGCCACTATTTCAGCTTGCGGTAAGCGGGCGTTATGCCACAAAATAAAATCCTTCCCACGAGTTCACTTATGTTCTCTCGGGAGGCGACGCTTCAAACTGGAGAATCTAAGATGGCTGTGTGCCTTGAAACGACCGACTTGAGTTCCCGCTCTATGGACTGTAACGAACCGGACAAAGTTCACTGATTCGCCGCTCGAGTCAGAAAAGGACAAATCGCGAGAGCCTCAGGATGTTTTAGAATTCGCCACGTAAGCCGTTTCTTCTTTCGTGCAAATCGTGGATTCCATTAGTATCACTGATTCATTGGTAGTATCGTTGTTAATGTACTTGCAAAATAGAAGGAGGGCAACGAATCGTTCTATTTTCCTGTCAGCAATTTTATTTCCTGTTCGCACCCGTCGTGAATTCCATGAACATTGCTCGCTTTAAAAGATGAATGAAACATGACGATACTTATCTGTTTTATATTAAAAGGATGCAATTTGAAAATGTTGCTAAACGCTTAGAGTTGTTTATAAAATGATATGCTATAATTGGCTATTTTTGTGTTTGCAAGGAACATCGACATAAACAAATTAACAGCTAATAATTCAGTTGCACGCATTTGCAGAATACGAACAGCTACTGAAAAATTTGCTCTCCTGGCGAAAGGAACTTCGAGGCACACGAATGATCTCGCTACCAAGAGATCACTGGGTAAATCTAAACGACGGCCGGGTACAAATTGAAAGCATTTCGTACCTTCTGTTGAACGACTATAACAAATGTCGCGTCTTTCCGAACGTTCTCTTCCTGTCCAGTCGGACAGCTAGAATTGGCCGATTTTTCAGCAAGTCTATTTACCTTCCATCCGTAACTTCGATCGACCGTAGTCGACCCTCGGCGATCCTATCTGCGCCTCAGGAGGGGTGGAATTTGATAAAAATGGTGGTGATAATCCGGCAAAGTCAACTACCAAACTACCAAAAATAGTGAAACGACTAAACCTTTACTTTCGTGAAGAAAAATAAGAGAACATCAAAAATCATAGAACTACATATCACGTGTAAATATAATAAATTTCTCATTTTTTCCTGCTGAAAAAGTATTTCACAATTCGAAAGGTATATCCGTGCAAGCAGAACATTTATATCCCTTTTTTCTTTTCGCTTCTGAATATTAAAAAGGACAAAATTAATCGAGTTCTTTCGAGTTCTGTTCTCTACAATTTTAATTGCGTGAAAAATGTAACTAAAAGAACCTCGTCAAGCATCGATCAAAAGAGTTTAAACACCGACTTCCGCTTTTGCCGAATTCTTCGCGGTCTGTTAATTCAACATTAAACGCAGTAACGCCGAGAATTAGAAATGTTTCACGCGAGTACGCCATATTTTAACCGAACCGGAAGAACAGGCTTGTGCGTGTGCCATGGTAGAAAGTCACTCTCTTTCCTACCCTTTCCCTCTTTTACGGCGCAGGACATGCGAAGAGGAATGTAGACCGTAAAATGTAATGAAATTTCTGCGTGTTCCTTCTTCGAACGTTTGAGGAACATCTACTGCAAGATATTCTACAACATAAAATATTATTTATATTCTCGTTTTAGAAATTAGAAAACTTTGTTGTACTTCGTCACTCTTTTTATTTGTAACATTCAATAAAAGCTGTTTGGAAATTTTTAGTAAAGTAGAAATGTATTCTATTATTAAAAAAAAAATGTCTGGGAAACAATATTTTCAATTTTATCGATTAATAATAAATCAAGCAAGAGATACAAAATCACACGAAGACATTTTTAATTCGCACTGCCCCTGGCATACCTTTTGTTCCAGTATTTAGTTCCGGCCAGTTTGTGAGCATCCGCGGAACGGCGAACCCCTCGTGCATTCAACCCCTAAACCACCCTTGAAACGTCCAGGAGCCAGACGCCGTCTGTGTGGACGCATACTTCTCTACTGGGTGTATCAAAAATCGGTCCTTACTTGCCATTCCAATAAACGACTTTTTGTCACATTTATGCGTTTTGAATTATGAATTCATATAAATAAATGGTGTGAATAGTTTGAGATATTCACTTGAAAAATTATTGAACTTTACACACGTCGTTTTCCGAAAAATAAAAAATACCTTGTGACACTGTCCAATTAAGAAAAAATTAATCACCCGTCGAAAATGTTTCGCATTTGCATGCGTGCACGTGATGATCTTGAGCAAAAAGTAATTCCGTCGTTGAATTTCCATGTTACGAGCACTAGATATGGTTTTTATCGAGAGGTCGAAACGAAATTCTAATTTTAGAACCAGCTCAAAATATCGGGTTTTATCAGATTCAAATTCAGCGAAACACTGGAATCGCGTGACAAACTATTTTAAGACACACCCTGCGTAGGTTCGTGCAGGTAGGGAAGGAAAACGATATTAGCGCGGCACGTACGTGGCCAGCCGAATTAGAGATTAAAGGATTGAAAGGAAAACGAGAAAACTAAAAGCAAGTTCTGTTAACGAAGAGATCCTTTGCGAATGGCTATTATCCTCAAACTAGGTTTCATCCTTTGATCTTGTTATCAGACGCAACGCTGGCTAGCCAAGTAAAGTGGCCAATTATTACAAAATGTCCTTACATTTACCCCACTATCCCACTAGTTGATTCAAACAATTGTCTAGTCTATAAAATACGCACAGCAAATGTACACCCTAAACCTGTACAAATAATTGTTATTTGTACGTACAAACATTCCATTCGCACCATTAAACACTATAAATATTTTACGACACTGCTGGGCTAATGAAACTCTTCCTACTTAGCGCAGCAAACTCCCCCAAAAGGGAAAGGAAAAATGAAATTTTACGCATATCAAAATATCAGTCAACGAACCGTGCCTCAAGATATACTAGCCCTGGTCGCAACAATCGCGACCACATCTGTTCCCCCCAGGAAAACAAAAAACCACGACCTAGGACTCAGCCGACAGACTGGCTAGCCATTGAAACGACAGGGAGAGGGGATGAAAAAAAGGTTGAATCGCCAAGAAGCCGGGGAAGCACGAGAACAATCCAAACGACGACGTCGTCTATGGCGTGAGCCTGAAAGGGACGAGAGACGAAATCCCCGAGAGCACATCTCGGCTGGAGTGAAACCACGCGACGTTGGGACATAATTGGGCGTAGAATTAGCAAAGGGGTTTCGTTGTCCCCCGTCTTGCGTGCGGTGGACCACCGAAAGGACCGACTTCCCCAGTCGTTCCGTTCACTTCCACGCGGCACTGGAAGCACGGATATTTCGAAAACGAGGAGAATGGAAATGGACACGCGTCCACCCTTCCGCCCCTCTAAATGGTTTAGCGAATTACGCCAAGGCCGAGATTGGATTTGACTCTCGTTGCTTTGCAGACGAGACCGACCGTAACCGGTTCACGTGCCGAATAAAGGACATCGGCCAAAGGGTGGGGGGGAAAAAAAGAAGAAAGTTTTCGACTTTCGAGCTTAGCCAATTTACCAAAATGTCCGGTCCCCGCAGTGGCGAGTCTCGAGGAAACGGGAGGGGTGATCGAAAGTTATGAAGCTGGGGAGGGGGGGGGGGGGTGATAGCAAAAGGGTTGATTGCTGATACACATGGGCGTCTTTTAAATTTATTTTGTAATTAAATGACACAATAGTTAATAAAGGATTAACAACTTCGTATTGCAAACATTAGATTTCTGGTTCAATATTTGGTTCAATTATTCATTGTTAGTACGTATATTATTGTTTAAATATTTCAAGTAAATATGTATTTCAACGGTAAATTAAATTATTACGGTAAAGTAAATAGTTCAACGGGTATCAAAGATAAGTCTTAGCACCTTCTTAGCACCTATAATATTGAAATGTACGGAGATTATAGTGTCTTTAGCAGCTGCGTCATAGAATATCTGTTAAGCATTAAAAAAATACATTACATATGACGCACAAGAAGTGAAACGATATTGAACTCAAAACTCAAAACTTTAACAAAATTTGATATTTTATAATTTAATAATAAACTTACATAAACTTACTTATTGCACTGCTGTTTGGTTCGAACTGTATTTAGCTGTATAAACGTGAATATTCGTAAATGAGGAAGGTTGCAATCGAAAAGGTAAAAGCACATTTCTCCTAACTTCTGAGATTCCTGACAGATCATCCTGCCATCCATAAGATGGAATCCGGGGAGAATGGTTTCGCAGCAAATATCCTCAAATTGCGTGCAAATATCTCCTGTATCGGATCTTCAGGTGGATTTTCGCACAAGGGTGGTTATCCATGGGGGGTGGAACGAAATAGAAACGGTGAAAATATCAGAGGGTCTCGACTACTCTGATACCTTTCGATTTCTCGCGTGTAAACACTATTCCCCGCTGAGCTTTCTCGTTTCTCAGTACCAGGCATAAAAGCTCTATCCTCGGGCGTGTTAATAATCGAACCATGCCTCGAAACAATAAATATCGGATCGCTGCACGAGATTTCGCGCGCAACCCACTGTATTAACCGATGCAGTGTCTTTAAATATGTACTAGTAAATTTATCAGAGTATCTACTTTCGTCAAAAATATAATACTTTGTATTTATTTCGATTCCGTAGGGGTACAAGAACTTTATGGATCATTTTATGCAATACTGGAAAACAATTAGTACTGTAGAAAATTTGGCAGGTACTCGTACGCGATAAACATTTACGAACAATTTATTTAGTATCATTATAAAGGCTTGCATAGCAATTGTACTGGATATAATTATAAAACGAACAGAAAAAGGGAAAGAACTTGCTGGCATTTGTTGGACCATTTTTAAATCAATTAAATATTATTAAGAAATCGATGTGTCGCGTTCAAGGCGAAATAATATTAACAATAGTGAAATTATGATAATAAAAATTAGACGAAGAAACAGTGCAGCTCTTTTTCTTTTCATAGTAACTCCTATATTCAAACGTTGTATATTACTTGTAATTATTGTTTGTTTATTGATTGTAATATGCCATACCTGTGCTTTCTCGTTCCAACAAACTCTAATTCATACGTTGTTCTTAATAACCCATATATCCGTTCACTGCGAACGCTCTCGCATCAGACAATATAAAAACAAAACTTGAAGCCTTGTGACCCATCAGCAAAATCGCAGTAAATACAAGGATTCACCATATGCAGACTACATATCATACGCGTTCTGGCCACGAAACGATTCGACAAGGCCGACCGCGGAGCCAAACAATCGTTCTCAATTCACGACCGTATTTTCACGAAAAATTTCAACAAAGACCCCATGCAAGTCCGTCCACGCAACGAAACGTCGTTCGCGAACAAAGTAACCAAGGCCTCCCTTTAAAAAACATGAATAAATTGAACAGCATAGCCGAAACAGAAAATAGAAAAATTCTTTGTTTAATATCTTAACGACCAACAGGCGTCCCTTTCTCCGTTCTATCCGGCGAAACGGAAGAAAAATTCATTCACGAACCCCACGAAATCTTGTAAAAAGCTGCGCGAACAAACCGCACGATAATTATTGCCAACCTATAGTCAGCTTAATGAAATAACTTGGTAACCTCGCTGTGTACTGCGCTGCGGTGTATCGAGCTGAGCGGCAGTCTGTCATTGCTCTCTCTGTTTGACCAAACATAGGAATCAGCCCCCAACCCAACCCCCTAAACCGCGTTCCACGATACCGAAAGGGTGTCTCTTCCATGCAGACGGCACGGCGGGAGGACCGCTAATGAATCCACCCCCACCTCCCCCCACCCCCACATAGTCAGAACCACGGCTATCCATGCCTTTCGGGTGTACAAGGTAAATTTGAAATGTAACTTTCATAAAAATGCAAAAAACTCGTCGCGAATCCGTTTGTTAGCGTGTTTTCATAAGGGATTCCTGTGATGGAGAAAAATGTACATACCTCGGCGTTGATTTAGGTGGTACAGATTTGTTAAATTCAGACGAGAATAAATATGTAGGGTGCGATCGATTTTATAAGACGATTATTGCCGCAAGAGTAACATTAGAATGAAGTTTATTATATTCATTAATATTTGGAAGAATTCTGTAATAATTAACGTTGTAATTCGTGTAACTGTGATAACGATGTTGCATATAATATTCCGTTAAACCGGGATACTAAAGGGGGCGCAATTGAAAGAGTACACTGAATGAAAGAGGATAAGGTTAACGAAAGATATGAATAGAATAAACGAAATCAGTTTCTATTATTACTGCCTAAGTTGCAATACTGTTTGCGCTAGTTACAACGAGAATAATGTACCCTGTCGCTGGTCAGGGGGAAAGTTTAATATGTAACTAGAGGGGCCAGGTTAAATTGCTTTTAATCAAAAGCTAGCTGTATGTGGTTAATTGGAAACTGACTTGCCTACTGCTAGGATGTGTTGCGTTGTTCCGTATTTCAAGCGACGTGCAATAATGAAGCGAGAAATAGTGCGCGTAACATTTTGAACTGCATACTACCGCGATAAATATTAACGCAAAGTTGAGTCACTGGGCCCACTCCGTTCGTAATAACAAAATAAATATTAACAACCGATGCTTGTACAACGCGAAGGATCAACGAACTTCCACCATCAACCCTCGCGCCCGACCGATCCGCACCGATCCGCAAACGACAAACAACGATCCACGTGACAACCTTAACTCTTTCACCCAACCGTCCCTAACATTACTTTAAGTGTCCTCTTTTTTATATTCATGTAAACACCCGCAACACGTGTCCCCGTGTCGTTAGACCAGACTAAGCGTTCGCCAAAAGGGCGACACCGTCGTCCCAGCTTTTTCAGCGTTTTTCCAGCAGAAGCAAACACTTCGGGGCGACGGGACAGGCAGGGGGGAGGGGGAGGGAAACGGAAGCACGCCAGAACGCAAACGTTCCCTCGGTCGTTGCTGTCAGGTGTCTGCGGAGGACCACGACCGCCCGATTGCCGCACGACCACGGATTCCCGACGGTCGTCACCCTCCAGCTGGCATCCCTCTCTACGCACCCTTCTCAGTCCTCTCGTAACGGCAATCATTTGCATATCTGCCGGTCGAACGTGTGCGCGTTCCGCGAAGGGCGGCCAAATTCTATTATCGAATTCTGGTATGCACGGTGAACAGGGGCTGGCCGGACAAATTGGAGGAAAAAAATAAAGAAAACGGGAATATCGCGGACGAAAGGAATTTCAAGCCTATGGGACCGTTCTGAGAGGGAAGAATTTGTTCAAAGGTGGCGCGGAGGGGATATATTGACCGGTCGAATAGTTTTTGAAGAGTTCCGCAGCGGGTTCTGGATTTTGGATATCTAATTGTTCGTGACAATGATTGTAGAATGTTGGTGAGCAGAAGTTGCTGCGAAGAAGGATGACTATAAAATTTGACGGATATATGATTATTATCGTTGTGAGTTTATTAGGCAAGATACGAAATGGTTTACCAACTTGAACATTGAAAAAGTTTATTTACGTGAAGGTAAATTATATTAAACGATCGAGGACCAGGTATCGCTATACCTTACGTGTAATGTGTAATTAAAAAAAGAATGTAACAAAAATCCGCAGTTCTCTAAACAGAGTAAAGAATTTGTTAAAAAGATATTTTACCTTTTCATTTGTATAAGCATCAAACGTTAGAATCTAAAAAATTTTAATATTTAAAGCTGATTTCGAAGCTTTCTCTCGCGGAACAATGAAAAAGCATATCATCGACGGGGCGAGAAAGCAAGCAAATTATAAAGATGAATCTCAGATTCATTCGGAATACCTAATGCCGAAGTGAGTCTGCATCAAAGGGCTCATAATTCCATTCAAATATTACACTCAGCTTCTAAGTAACAAGTTACCCGCTGTCTAACGCAATTAAAACTTTCTTCTCGCGAAGATCCGAACTGCCTCGCCTCTCTTGCCATAATTTGCAGCCTGTGACCTATCACGCGATGCAACCAGATAGGCCGCATAATTAAAAATAAATTATTGGACAGAATATCGCCCAGGGTGTTTTGTAACAGGTGGCACATAGACGAAAACGGTCGTACTAAATTAAAAAGAGAATAATTTATTAACGAAGACCACGATGAAATTTAATCATCGTATTATGATTCTAACGGAACGATTCTTTCTACCAGCTATAATTTATTTACTAAAAAATCCATTCGTTCACAGGCCCGTAAAGTAAATAATTTCGAATCTGAGATGGCGCCTGGCGGTAGTGACTGGAATTTAGTTCCCGAAAAATTAATGTACGAAACTTCCGATTCGCTGTCTGCATTTAGAACTTCGCGCGAAGTTTGCTCGCCCGTTTCAACAGAGGTTGGCCGTAGTTCGTTTACGAGGTGGACGGGAAATCTCTGCCAACTGTCAAAATCCGTTCAACTTTCCACAAAAGCCCCAGAAACTATGCTTTGGAACGCGTTCGCGCCCACACACCCAACACATCGCACAGCGTTGCTTGCGTCACGGTAAAAATTACCTTCCGGCGGAACGTCGTACGACGATTGCAAAAATATGCTTGGTATATCGTCGACGAAACGTTGGTCGGAAATGTGCCCAGACGCCCCCCGGGAAATGAAATCTAGCCGAAACTTCATCTTCCCCTTTCGCTTGAAGTGGCGACGAAAACGAGATGAAATAGAAGTAAGCGAGAAAATAATTGCCGGGAAAGTACATGGGACTCCTATCAAAATGTAAATTCGAGCTAAAGACGAATGGAACAAACGTAGCGTTGCGTTTCATCGTGATCATTCATTCTACGGTGATAATAATTGTGAGTGAAATCCGCGTGAATCTAAATGGAAATCGATTTCCCACCGTGTCTCGAAATGAAATTATATTCAGGGAAAATTTCAAACTTCTACGCCGCACAAAGTAGCGTACAATAAATTCTTTATCGTCCAACAGAAAGTCTACATTAATATAAAGCACGTATTAACGAGACGAAAATTCTTTCCCTTGTCACCGTACGCCCTGTTCCGTAATAACTCCGAAACACCGTTACAATAATGACAAAATCATCTCAGAAACGGACCACGACGCTCGCGTTTCCCTCATCGACGAATAACCGGTGCTGCGTACATCATTCACTCCGACACCTTCTCGTCTCCTGCACCCGTCACGACATCATTTCTCGATTCCAACGAACCACTCCGTCGGTGATTAATCTTTCGGCTAATCAAAAGTACCGCTCAACAGCGGGTGCGTTATCTGCGCGAAGCCACGAGTACTCGGCTTGTAAGAGGCAGACCGAGCGAGTGGCTTCTCCGTGGATGGCACGAAATTAAATGCCGCCGCGAAATGCGCCGCGGTATTCATTCAATCCTGGGGAAGTCTTAGCGTCCTTTGTCTCTTCGTGGAAAAGGATCGGGAACGGAGGATGAGGACACCGTCGCCCCACGGCCGTGCCCGTAGCAGACGGGTGCTTACTTTCGCCTCTAGGATTGCAGCAGCCGGGTCCTAATGAGGAAATACACTTTCGCTAGCGACGTGACAAAAGGGCCAGCACGCATAGTGTCAGCAGCGTCAGCAACGAGTCAGGTTCATTCCTCAAATGAGAATTCCCATCCCCCTGCGTGCCGCACTCGCGAAAAGACCTCGGTCGGAGCACGCACACGTGAGAGGGAACGGGGACCCCCGCAACGTCGATAGTGGATTCGAGAATTCGTTTCGGGTCTCCCCCCTGTTGAAAACAACGACACCGTTTAGGGCGGCTTCCTTCCGCGGCCCTCGTGCATTTTTCACGTACAGGCATTTTATTGTTTGCTTTGAGATTGAAATACTTCCCTGGACAATTTTGGGGCGATCCCGACGTGGAAAATGGGAAATGTTGAAGCGGTTTATTATTATTTCAATGACGTATAAGTAAAGTAGGTATAACAACGTGAAGATTTATACCTCTCTTGAAAGATCGATGTGGTCGCATTGAGCAAGAGGTCGCAGGAATGTATTTTCGAAGGAATTCGAGTGAGTTATTCCTTTATTTAATACTAGAACTGCCGATGGATCAGGGGGCCATTTAGATAGCATAAGGTTGGACGGATTAAGAACACGAAAGTTGATGAATAAACATTGAAAATAGAATTAAATAGACGTACAATTGTTATTCTGTCTTCAATAAAGGTCATTATAAATTGCTACAACGATACTTATATATTAATAATTTTAAAGTGAAAAATGTGTAACAAGTTAGTTTCACTTGCTTGGTAGTTCTAGTGTTAAAATGCATCCTTCAATCAGTTTCTTTAGCGTGCGCTACTCAGTTGAACTATTTATTAAATATCAAAGATATGCAGGAAACTGGAGGCTTGAGCTTTGCATAAATCTAGAAGCGCAGAATATTTTCCAATCGTACAGAATATAGGGTATTCACTTAATTTCAGGTTGAAATGGAAAGATTTCATTTTTCTGGAGAACTCCAACCACAAAGCAATTACCTAGCGAAATCAAGTTCCTTCATTATGATATTATACCTCCTATTCCGCTGAAACCAATCGTGAAATTTTATACGAAAAATCTTCTAGTTTCCCATGTCATAAGGTTCTGTTACGTCCACTACCATTTTTATGGAAAATCGTAATGCACCTACATAAACGTAAATATCGCATGCAAATGGTTTTTCCTCCCACGGATAACATTCCGTACACTGTAAGCCAATAACAGTAAGATTTTATAATATTGCTGCTTCGTACGACTGTACGTAGATGAGTAACGTTGGAAAACAGCTTGGTTCTTTGCACTTTTATGGTAAGCAGTACCCCTTTAAGTTTATTCCCGTACGCTGCAACTCGACGTTATTTTCTTCACTAGTCCAGAGAGCTTCTTCTTATCATTAGTACGAAGCCTCGGCTCCGGTAGAAAGCAAAGAAACGTAAATGGCTTTTCTTCTTGGAAATGTGGATGGCTTCTTGTCCGAATGAAACCTCTAACTCTATCTTGTTTTCCAGTACATTATATATTTTTTAATTCAAGCTCCCTATTTATCCAACAACTTGAACAATACTAATACAATTATTGTTCATGAATAAATTATTATATCAATTACGTAAAACGAGTTCTCCCAGATTCCTTGTTCAATTCCTAAACACTCCGGGAAACAGCGTCGAACAATTTGTATCAGAGGAAGTCACTTTTACTGGATTTCTCTCCTCGTGTCAAACGCATAAAGCTCGACACCACACCGAAACCCTAGATAGGAATTACGATATAAAAAGTAAGGGATGCGCAGGAAAAAGGCATAATGTAAATGGGAGGGTGACGTACGCAAGGGTCGCGCAAAGAAGCGTTGCTCTCCCCTCTCCTTCCCTGTACGTCACCCCTGTCTCAGAAATGGCGAGCTGCTCTCTCATCTTTCGCGATTTTCGTACTTTCTGCGTGAATGAATGTCCTGAACGAAATGAATCTTCCTCCGCGAATGTCCTTTCTTTGGACAAGGCGGTTTCTTCCCTTCTTGCGTGTCGTTTTTTTCAGCAGCATTGTTCCGCGTCTGACCAGATAGCAAGCCTGTGCTCGTCTATTATTGTTCACGTGACAGATCGATCCGCTTATTTATTAAAGTTCTGTCGGTTTCTTGTCGGTTTTTACCAGCGAGAATAGAATCGCTATCAGGAAGAAACACAGACGTTTTAATCGTCATACTATTGCTGCAAATACCGCAGATCACTGATTTGTACGCACACTTCACGAATCACTTTGGGGCGACGGATTAATAAATAATTGTTTACGATACGGAAGACTGTGAAATTATTTTTAATAGATTATTTTTAATAGAAATCTCCCAGCTAAGAATAAAACGCACGCGACGTCCAAAATTACCCGTTCCGAATATGAATATAAAAGACAAATATAGGAGAAGCGAAAATAAGCGAAAAGCACTGAAGGCATAACTTCTCACAAGTAACCTACAACTTTATAAGTTAAGACTAAACTACAGACATCGATATAACGCCTGTCTCTTGCGTGTGAAACACGACTCGTTCCAGCGGTATACCTCAATATAAACAGCTTAACCTTGTATATCGTCTCGTTTTTCCATCCTCGTGCTTTAGAAAGAAGTAAACGCGAAGTAATTTAGATCTCGATCGCTTTTGCTCGTGCTACGAGACAATCTGTTATCCGTTCCGTATTAAATCCATTCTGCCGTCCCATTTTCGCCGTCGCGTAGAAGAGTAACATGTATCGGTACAATAATTCTATGAAAACTTCGATACAATTTCATCGCCTCGTCCCGGCAACGGAGTTCAGACAAAATTTTCCCGACCAAGAACGAAGTGGTCCTTGGACACGGCATGGGCCCATATAAGGAGTTCTCGTTCACAGAACCGCCTCTACTCCAGCTGAGCTTCTTTCCTACGCGAGCAATTCTTTTGTCGCTTTTATATTGGCGAGAATTGGATTACGCGAGGAAGAAACGTTGCTTGCACAACGGACCAGGGCGGTAGAATGAAAGAAGGGGCGTAGTAAAGAAGAGCCTCTGGAGCCTTCTGGAAACTGTATTCTGGTTCGCGTGTTCTACATTTCCGGTCGGAGCGATCAGTAGCCGACCGTGTGAGGTAATCAATGACGACGTGACTCCTCTGTTCAGCTGATACTATTTATGTACTCGAGGCAACAAAGAATGGCGCAATTTTTGTTTTCTTACGTATGCAAAAGCAGCGGCGGCTAATTGATTGATCGAAAATAAACCATGAAACTGTGCACTGTAAAGAAAGTTTCTCGACAGTGTAAAATATAATTTTATGTGAATTAATCAATTAAAAAATGGATCAATCGCATAGAAATCGAGGGAAGCTATACAACAAA
Organism: Nomada fucata; assembly: GCA_948146005.1. Taxonomy (NCBI): domain Eukaryota; kingdom Metazoa; phylum Arthropoda; class Insecta; order Hymenoptera; family Apidae; genus Nomada; species Nomada fucata. The sequence goes on from OX411275.1 coordinate 17,639,859, forward strand.
AATCTGATCAATTGTACTGATACAAGTCGTATCTGCTAGTGTCCGATTTCTCCGCAATGCCATAACTCTCTTATACCTTCCTGTACCCTCAATCTTCGAGACCTCCTTCGTATAACCTGGCCGCTCTTTGGAAAGTGTACGAGAAGTTATCTCCAAGATGCACGGGAAACGAGACAAAGGGCCGGCACGCTAGCAGGGAAATTAGCAGAGGAGCTCGCCATAGCGTGTAATTAAAAGATTAAAAGGATCAGCGCATTCGTATGCTCTTACAGTCCCTCGTCTAGAACAGGCGAGATTATCAATGAACACTGACCCCCGCGTTCGCCGCTCGAACCTCGAGATTATCGATCATCCGGAAAGTTTTCGCGGCAGCTTCTTTGTCGACGGAATAATTAACCGCGTGCTATATTAGGTAAGAGCTCGAACGAGATTGATGCGTTGAAAGGTTTCGCCAGAATCGTTTCCATGGGAATAATTGAGGGCTTGGCCGAGGGTGAACGGAAGCGACGCTGCTAGGGAGATTTAAAACACTTTCTTAGGGACCAACCGGTTCGTGTACCGCCCACTACAACTCCCGGAGGCTTTACGAGATTGGATCACGCCAGTGTCGCATATTCAGCGACCGAAATCGGTGATCTATCGATTTAATATGAACCGAGGAAGTTACATTCGGCATCAGTGGAGTAGAAAGCGAGACGGCTACTTACGAATTCGACCTTGTCGTGGAAGCGCCGTTGATTAGGATTTTTATCGCTTACCTGAAAGCAGAGGAACAATTTTTGGTTAGATTGTGGTTTCATGAACTAAGGAAAATATATTTGTTGTCGTAAGTGTATTTGCCCATCGGCATTAACACATTTTTCACATTTCGTAAATAATGCAAGTATTATTTTTAATCAATGTATATTTATCAGAAAAATATGAAATCGAACGTTGTCTTTCACGAAATAAAGGCTTGGTAATTTCGAGTCAATAAATTGTACAGGTGTCTCAACTACCAAGGTTTCTTGGTCAAAAAAATTGTACAAATGTTCGAAATATAATAATGCATCTAAGAAAATCATCTACGAATAGAACGGGGTTCAATGGAATTTCGTATTTCAATACAATTCGATTCTGTCCGGAACGCGAATGCGAAAGTATTTTTGAATTTGGTTTGAAACATCCAAAACGGTCTGGAAATTGCAAACTTTTAGAATTCCAAGAACCGCCGGCTCGTCTATAGTCTGCAATACGTTTAGTCACGTACGCTGTGTACGTAGCGCAAGCACAAGCACAAGCACAAGCACACCGAGCTACCATAAAAGTTTTACGGCGGCGGAATCGATGGACCGATAGGAGTGCGGAGAGAATTTGAAAGTAGAATCGCGTAGCTGAAACTAGCACGGTTGAAACCCTTTAGTACCCTCTTGTAATAATAGATACATGTAGTCTACTTCATGGGCTGAATGTCGAGAACAGCTTGAGGAATAAATCGACCCCTACGGACTCACTTGTTTAGGACCCCTTTAGCGTTCGCCGTGGACACCCCTTTATTCACTGATACAGAAAATTTGTCAGTGACTCTGTTGCAGATGCTAGCAATCGCGTTGACCGAATCATGGATACGAGCAAACAGCAACTGACGTGTATGGTCTTCTCAACAATCTCAAATACAGAGCCCAACCATACAAGTGCAGGATAAATTCAATATAAATGTTTTGTCCTGTTTCACGTCAAACAAATTATTCGAAATATTTGTCATCCGTGTTCTGGACATATCGCCAATTTAAATACACATTTCCTAATTCTTCATTTCTCACGATGTCCACCTTGGAACACTTCCTGCCACAACAGCCCCCTATTCCTTCGCAAATAATGACAGATACTTATAAACACGTACACCCACGGGCTCAAATCGAACACCACGTTGACTCACATACTATACGCAATTTAAAGAACCCCCCAAGAACGAACTGATTGAGTCTGTCAACTTCATTGTCGATGTTAAACTTCTCAGAGGAAAGACGTTCGAGGATCGCCCCTATGACCTTCTATCCAGCCTCAAATTCCCACACGCGATTTTGTTTGTTCTCGCGAGGGATTCGAGTCCTCGCTCGGGGATGACTCATGCTCTTCCTGTCTGTTTTTAACCCGTCGTGGAGTCGGAGGCATCCGGGGCGTCGCGAGGGGCTGGAGTTTAATCTAACAACCCCTGGTTCACTTTGCATGGCCAGGGACGAGCCTGGCCTCCCGCAGAGAGACAGAGAGAGAGAGGGGGAGTAGGGAGAGCTGCCCGCAAGGGGTGCCATACCCCGACTGCCCCGAAAGTCAGACTCTTGCGATAACCTCGGACGAACTTCTGGTATGAATAACGTTTGTCATGAATTATCATTACACGGCACGAGCCAACACGCCTCACGTCGATTCCACGCGGCCTGGGCCCCCGTGAAGATCGCGAGACGACGACAAGGGGGCGGAAAGATGTAAAGCCGGTGATGTGAAACCGGGGGACGGAGCACTGCGGCCCTTCGAATGATGATTTATCCGCGTCGTATCGAAGAGCTTGATATTGAAACGTGTTTGGTGACAGCGGGACTCACGATTCGCCGCGGGATGAAATATTAGCCGGATTCGGATACGTTTGCGCCGTGAATGAACTTAATCAGATTACTCGTCTGCTTTGATTGCAGGAGGATGAAAATTGAGAGGCGAACGCGTGACAATCGGGGAAGGAAAGAATGAAACGAGTGCGGGACATTTAATTTTGATTTGGGACAAATTGCTCGGGAAGAAGGAAGCGTGGCAGGAAAGCTAGCTTTTCGGTTCTCGTACTTGTTATGTGTACAATGGCTATTTGATATTTAGCGAGGGGTATGTTTTGTTACTCTGCTATCAATCGGGCAAAATGATGCAACAATTTGTTGCATGAAGTAATTTCCGATTTGGAATCCTAAATGTATAATCAGAATTCGAAATGCATTAGATATTGTAGAATCCTTAGTTGTAGGCAATTTCCACTGACAATCGTATCACGGAAGGGCTTGAATTTCGGATTCGCGTACAATATGCATTACGTTCTAGATTCTATCAAACCGGATCTAATCTGATTCAGCTGCTGAGATACATTGTGGAGTACCATCTACGTGAATATCAGATAGGTGCCCCGAGAGAATACGTGTCAATGTTCATAATTAATTATACGTGTCGATATTAATAATTAATGTAAATACTTAATTCGGCCACCTTGTAGAAAATTATATATTCATTTTAAAAATGATGTTACAAAAGAGTGTCATCCAAGTACGCTCTAAACGTTCATACATTTTAAGTATATCTAATTTACATGAATAAGAAATGAGAATTAATGATCATCTATGTATCTAATTTTCTATGCAAGCACCAACATAAAATATCAATTTCTATATCACGTATGTGCATACAGCGTTTTGCAAAAATTGTTAATTTTACATTCGTATTCAGGCAAGCAGCGCATTAATTCCTTTAAAAATACTACAGATATAACTTACAGTACCTCATGTTATCCGTAACCTATGTAAACAAATTCGTCCTTAAAAACACACGAAAATTCTTCAGACCCACAATTTTCAATCCCCTCAAGAAAAAGAACCATTTTCAATCTGAATTAAATCCGTACCATAGAATCGGTACAAACGATTTCAATATCGTAACGATATCAAACAAGATAAATCTCCCTTCACCAGGACACTCACAAAACGTTCCACTTCGCCAAACGATGTTTCCCCGTCGCGAATCCAGTCCGAACGTTTCCGCGAGTAACTCCCAAGGATCATCGCGTGCATAAGAAAAGCCAAAGATCCATATTTATGGCGGAGGATTCTCAGCGCGTCGTTTCGCCATCCGATCTCATCTCGACTTCAGTCACGTGGCCGAAAAAATTCAAAGCGAAGGAACCTCCAGGTTCGCGTTAGACTATTCCATTCGCGTCTGCGCTCGGCAGCGGGCCCCTATTTGCATGTGCATCAGCAACCGCGGGGGCTGGAGGTTCCAGCTTTCCTCTTACTCCCCCCAAACCCGGATACGCCAAGAGTCCGCATTGATTTCGTATCGTGTTCAACTGTAGAATTTTAAAACTTGAAGGGCGTCCGTGCGAGTATCCACGCGGGACCACGAGCCCAAGTGCGGGAAAGAATCGAATGTATCAGGTGTCAGAGAGAACGGTGCTGTACGATCGGTAAAACGAGCCACGAACGAGCCCCTACTTAGAAAACCAACCCTCACTTTCGGCAACGTATCGTGTGTCGATTTGGCGAACGAAACTAGGTTGTAAATAGGTGTGTTCCGGGTGGTCGAGGAATGCCACTGCGTTTACTTGCACGTGGAGCTTCAGGAAATTAGGCTTGCCTCATTTCTTGTTCTTAACACTGGAACTATCGATAGATTTTCGTACCGTTTGGACAGCATACGTTTAGACAGATTAAGAACACGAATGTCGTTGAATGAACATTTGACAGAGATGTACGATTGTCATTATGTCTTATTAAAAGTCATTATAAATTGCTACAGCAAGATCTATATATTATCATAATAATTTTCAAGCAAAAGATTTGAAACAAAGTCAGTTTGACTTGCTTCGTAGTTCTAGTGTTAATGTCGATCTCCCGCTGGTCCCATTTGTGGATGTTAGAGGCGTCATGCGCGTAATTATAATTTTTGTAATCGGTAATCTATAAAGCATTAGCAAATAAAATTGTATTGCTCGAGGATAGAACACGTTTCTTCAATATCAGATATTGGATGTACGGCATGTTGTGGTTTTTATGTTTGCAGTAGAAATGGAATAACAATGTCACGGTTTTTACAATGGACAATTATTAATTAACAATTGTCCTTTGAAAGTAGGCATATATAAAATGAACCTCAGCTTTTGTAATTAAAAAAAACAGTTATTCAAAGTCACTGTAAGGTCTCCTTTTCAGTACTAACAATATTTCCCTTGCGCTTCTTGGCGTCTACAATATTTCCCATTTGGGCCAAGAATTTCAGTCAAATCGACTCCATCTTTTCAATTCGCCCTGTACCAAACACCATGCGAGCGTGTCGCCCTCCTCTGAAAGATTCGAAAGATCTTCAGCATCATCTCCGAGTCAAACGGCCCCGGGAATGAGCAGCTAAGAGGCGTAACCGTTCGCAATCATCCCTCTATGCATCCGAGGACGACCAGTGTCAGGCGTTCACAAGGCACGAAAGTAATTTCGCCCCTCGAATTTATCCCTTTCCCATCCCGAAGTGGTTTTAAAAGCAGTTTACGACATCGTCCCGGCTCGATCCTGATCTCAGCTATCTCGTTTCCGGGACACCGGCTAATTAAAATCGGCCGAGGATGCACGCCACGGCCATCACGTGTTCCTCGACTTGCCAGTCGGTTGAATTGCGGGAATCTCATTTTCTAGACCCCCTGGCCCCAAACGTGGAGGTGGGGTTGTGGCGTGGAAATTATCGAGGCATAAGCTCGAGGCACGTGGCGAGATGAGGACGCCTCTTGCGTGCTCGATAACCAACGGTGATCCTCCAGACAACGTGCAACCCGGAAGGGTGCAACCGACTCTTTCGTCCACGGTTTCACCCTAAACGATCCGACCCTCGCGGACATGTGTAACGCCACATGGCACGTTGCTGTTAACGACGCGGCAGTACGGCGATCGAAGGCGCAGACGAAACACCGTTGGCAGATGGTGCCGGGCCGGGTTCGCGGTAAATTGCACCGTTTGTGCACACGCACACGTTGCAGTAATTAGTTCGTAATTGAAACACCCTGCCGCGGTGCGGTTCGAAGGTAAACGAACACATTCCTATGCACTCGGCGTAGAACGTTCGATACAGGGGGCGGTAGGCTTAGGTATTTCGGTATCGCAATTACGGAAGTCTAGTGATTCTCCTTTTGAGGTTGAGTTAGGTGACCACCAACGACCCCGGTATGATTAATTTGTTGGTTAACGTAGAGAAAAGTAGGAAGATTCTCTATTCATGAGAGTGGAACCCGTTGCCGTCTGAAGGATATTTACAGGGGGCGACTTCTGTCCGTAGTATGTCAAAACGAAGGGAGTCGAATTTGTCATGGTCTAGTTTCGCCCCTCGTCTGCTGACGTACTCAATTTCCATGTAAAAATTGGGAGATGGGAAAACGGGCGCCCCTATACGCGGATTCGCGACACATTTGTAATAACTTTTTCGCTACAGTGATGCCATCGGGATGTCTCGTTCGCGAGAGAAATCATTCCGCTTCTCGTTTCTTTGTTGGGTTATGATTAGCGGGCGCTATTTTGTTTGAATAATTGTGTGCGTTGATTTTTAGAAACAACAATTGTTTTATTATCCTATGTTTTCCTACGCATCCTATGATTATTGTTCACTAATTAGATCAGTTTCACACGGAACAAAGAGACGGTTATTAAAGCTTTGCCAGTTTTGTCTTTAATTTTGGCGTTACAAAAGAATGCCTCTAGAAGTACACGTTTTATTGTATAAACATTTATTATACAAAAATCTTCAGAATACTTTTACGAATTCAATGTGACCAGTACACTACAAGGGATTAACTGAAATGCAATCGTACAGTTCAGAAACCAAAGGTGGTATGATAACTCCCCGGAAAATTTCATTGTCCTTCGCTTGATGGAAAAACTTTCCCGTCGCTTGCTTAGCGACGCCACTCGATCGATACACAGATGGAGCGCTGATAAATGCATGGATGAACCGGTGCGTGCACTAATCACCGACAACGAGAACTCGTTGAGAAGGAAAGAGGACTGTTACCGGCGCATTTCTAAAAATAAGCGAGATCTCCTTCCCGTTGTGAATATCTTATCAATTATATGTCAGCAAGTTTCCTGTACGATTATTTGTCCAACTTTGGAAAGTACCGTGGCCTCGAATGTTAAAATTTGTGAATGACAGCAAACAAAAATTAAAAATTTGTCCACTCTCGGGAATGTATCGATAGTGTTCAGCTGATTTCTCCAAGTATACGGGAACAACGTACATAAGTGTTTTCTATACATTTGTATGCGCCCATAATATTTGACTACCGAGAGTCTCATTTAATTTGCGCCTATATTTCGAACATTATTTCCATTTTGAGCGAAACGGAATGCATATGATTGCATCAACCACTAAAATAAATTTGCCTCTGCATGTAAAGGCCAGGACGAGGTAATTGGAATCCCTGGGCAACTAACCGGCAATTTCGATAATTTAATTTGCCCCTGCCGTTAATTATTTGGTATCGTTGTAGGCATAGTTGCGTTAGAAATATTTCCCAATATCGTACGGTCTTCTCAATCGAAACGGTGACGTAATTAACACTAACGTGTACTGCATAATGTGTATAACAAACAAAATATTGCGATTCGGTGGACGCCACGCTTTTAACCTCCAATTTATATGCATCGTGCTTTACCTCAAGCTTTTTCACCACCCTCCCGAACGGATAATCAGCGAGTTCGCTCGAGCAAATTTGCTCACCGAGGCTCAACGTAAGTAAACACTTCGAGGAGCCTCGTTAAATCCTCAGAATACACTTGGGAAGGGTGAAAGAGATAGATGATTTCCTTCCGAGAACGACACAAACGGTCTGCGTCTATTGACCACTGCTACTTCCAAGGTGTCGTGCAACTTAGAATGTTAGATTCATAAGATTGCTCGAAGATCCATCGATCACGCCATTTCGATTCTAACGTATACTTGCAGTGGAAGCTTGCGGGTAGACCCATTTATTTACTTCACTTTAGTAAAAAATTATACAAATGGACAATAACTTATTGTATTTTAAGTATTGAATATTGTTACATTAATGTTGAAATGAATAATTTTTCAGCGTCTAATTTCTAACGCCGAATGATTAAAAGTAATAAGAGTGCGTCGAGACAACGGTGATTAACAAATGTTGACACCGATATTCAGTTGTACATTACGCAATAATGTAACTACAATTGCATTTCCTTTTATACTTTTTCTAACTATATTTGAAGCTCGTGAAACATTTTCTCTAAACATTGCCAGATTGAAATATTTGATTTATTAATTACGAACAGGGGCATAATATGACTAGAATCATTTGGCACAATTAACACGAGAACGCGCCCGCATAAACTTTTTCCCAGCGAATTCTCGTCGATATCAACGTCCCCTCGTACATTTACGAAAGCCACGGCGAACTTTTCGCTCCTCGAACGTAAAAAATGTTGCGGAATAATGAATTAAGCTAAGCCCGACGGGCGCTCGAAACAGTAATAATAGATCGAGGGTGTGAAGAGTTAGAAAGCTTTTTCACCCGGCTAAAGTGGTTCACAACGATTGACCACCAGTCCTGCGTCACGTGCGCAAGATCCATGGGCCCGTCGGAAAAGCACCTTAAATCTATTGTCTCGACTCCTCGAAAGCTACGTTCGACTTACGGCCCACGCATCTCCGATCTCGTTACTTCGTTTTTCCCTGCTTCGCGATCGTTTATGCTTCTACTCGACTCCACGAACCCCTGACTTCAATTACGGATGCTGGTCAATTGGAAAATAGCTCTTGGGATGTGCCAGTCACTTCGTGTATGCATGACCACCCCATTGACGAAGACGAGACAAGGGCTCCGGTACGAATGCCGGAGGACGTATGCTTATAACGCTGCTTAATTAGGACGGGGAATAATCCATTTGTTAGGGTGAGATGTTTCGTGGCAGTCGATGCTTTGTGCCGTTTATTTGCATCGTCTGGGAACTGCTTAAAGAGTTTCTTGATTGAAATTATTTAACGCGACTGATGACGTTACCCGTTACGTATATGTATATACAACTCGTGATTAAACAATTAGGATCACGCGCAGTTCTTAAAATTTCTCATGTTTTTAGTAAAATTTAAAGGCCCGAGCGGTATTTAATAACACATTTTATCAACTACCATTTTTAGAACTTTATTTTATAGTAGCATCTTATAGTGAAGAAGTTGGAAGATATTATGCATCGTAATGTACAGGTGTGAAACATATGATTAATTAGTAATATTTAATATTTGCAACTAAATACCGAGCAACTGCTATAAATTGCGAGTGGTCCAAATTTTGTTTTGAGTGGTCAGTTTTGTTGCCCAGAAGCGGTACGAAGATCTTCCGAAACAATTGCTATTGAACGCTGCACGTTGTGGTTTTTATTTTTGCAGTAAACTGGTATTGTGTTTAATTGCATGTAATCAGACAGATTTATCAGAGAAATTAATCATTAAAATCAAACAGTACAGAATGAATAAATCGAAATGCTTTGCATTTGAATAAATAATTTTTGCGTTGAAAATTATCTCGATCATTTCATTTTTGTGAGAAACACACAACCGCGTGGCAACTTTCTGCCGGGGATGAATTACTTTCCAACGGTTCTGTTGCAAACTGTCGCGTCGAACCTGTTCCTCTGAACCGGGTCTAAAGGAAAATGCATATTTCCCTTCACGTTTTCTTCATCGCGCGGAAACAAATACTTAGGCGTTGTTCAAGCTTTCTGCCTCATTGCGATGCGACTCGGTTCCGCGTTATGATGATAAGGGGGTGGGAACTACGACATTAGCAAGATTGATAACGGATTGTTACGGGAAGTGGTCCGTCCTGTGATGGATGTTTCAAGTTAGGAAAAACTCTACCTCGCTAAGAGTCGAAACGATTTTTGTTTCAGCCTGTGTTCCATTTGGATTGGAAATGAGGAATTTTCTTTGGCCATTTACAAATTATTACTGCATCATTTAATTGGGAAATGATTTACGATAGAGCAAATCGTAGAACCAAATCACACTGACACAACTACAAATTAGTAGATGAAACTGTAATTTAAGGTGAAGGTAAAAATTTATTCCATGTCGGAGAACTTTTTTGCAGAGTTTGTGTACTGAAATATGCTGTTTCCACCTTCCGTTTCAAAAGTAATTAAACAGACGACGTGCAAATCCTTTGTAATGGTACTAACTACATTAATCAGTCCAAAATGACGCAGGAAAATTTATTTGAAAAAGTAATCAGAAAAGAAGTACCCAAATTAATATTTCTGAATATATAAGAAATACGAGTCTGCTGACACTTAACGATCGTAGATAATTATTTATCTACTCTATTATTTTATTAATTTAAATTGAAATGATTATTTTACGCTCTCCATCCGAAAAGATAAATTGACACTATATATATAATATATATAATTGACACTATAAATTTTTGCACGCTCGATCGAGAATGTAAAGGACTGTCGCAAAAGATTTCCCACTTACAAATGACAAGAACCGGTCATTTACAATGACACTCGCAACAGCACTCCACGTGTTATCAAAGTTCTGCATCGAGCAGAACTTAAACTTTTCAATTGTATTTATTCGCATCGAAAGATAAAGTTCGATTAAAAGAACAATTTACACGATGTTTTGTGTTCGTTCGATAAGTGGCATGCCGTTTCGACGACTTGACAGCACGTCGACAAATAAGATAATTACTTAGATGTACAGCCGAATGACGCAGAAGTGCAACACGATCAAGCAGGACAAGTTCTAAACGATAAAAAGGGTTTGCATGAGCGTCGGCGCAGCAATTACTACACTGAGCAATCAAGGGTCATTAAATTACCGCCACCCCAGTGTGACCCGTGTGAATGTGCTTTAATTACAGAAACACGAGCAACCGGCTCGCCAAAGCTAATGTCCACACTCCGAATTCGCACAATGAACGGTTAATTCGTCGCGAGACCATTTCATTATAATATAAAAACGAAGTGACGGCAGTTTATAGATTACACAAGGAGAACAAAGGGTTTGCAAAACAGCGTAATCGTGGAAGCAGATAGGTTGCCGTAACTTTTGTCTTAGACAGTCCTTCGAGCTGTCATTATGATATTGGATTGCAAGCTTCAATTTATTATAGTTTTCTCTCCTGGTTTTGTGTTGTTCATTTTTTCATCCTTTATATATTTAAGGTTTAAATAAGCGTGTTGCACTATTTGCACTGATACTTGCAATGCAGAAAGCAAACGGTATAATGATACTGTAAAATTTAATTTTCATGACGAACAAAACTGTTCAATTGGGAGGGAAGATTTGCGGCCTACACGTTACTATAACAATAATTTGAATAAGAAAATAGAAATGCAAGAACTAACTAATATTTATTTTTATTAAACGATAAATAGGATTTCAGATATCGAATTATAATAGAAGGAATAGTTTAAAAATATAATAATATTCATGAATACTATTTTTACCCTAAATAAAAATCGCATTTTCTATCTGCATATTAAGAAGAACATTCTACTATTTATGTTTATTCATCTCACTGTCAGAATAAAATCCCTACAAATTTAACAACAAAAATCTTATCCACCTGTTAGCCCGCTTTGCATCCCTTCACCCACATAATCGATACGTAAAACTGTTAAAGTATACATGCCACCAAGGAAATAAAGCGGAGGGTAATTATGCCAACGCCTGCGCAAACAAAATAAAAGTCACGAAGCGGTTACAGCCTGGACGCTTCATAAATGAGAGCGCAATGAGCAATAACGCAGAGGAACCGCTAGGTAAACGACAGCTAGTGCCAAAAGATGCACGCACAAATATCGTACAAAGCGGCGAAGAGTTTACGTTGGTTAATGAAAAAGAGGAGCAACCATTGACAAACGTGTCGATAATGCAAGAGCGTAGCCAAAGCTTTCACACCGTGCACACACGGGAACGCGTCAGGGCAGAAACGTGCAGGCATAAATCGTGAGCGCAAACCATGTCGGTGATCGCTTTAATCTTCCCACATTTTCCTCGTCGCACGCCACGTACGTACTTATGTATGTATAGTACTTAGGTATGTATACAGTCGCACGTGTGCCCGATGCTAATGCTATCTGATCGTCGTACCCACTGGCGTGAATTGATTAAAAAATCTGCGCACGCCAGCATCTGACATAACACTCTGACAGGTGTCAGTGCATTACGCTAATTGCGATAACACCACTAATGAGCAACAGGCACGGGCGACGGAAATCGAATCGATGGAAAGATTCCATTCGGCGTTGTGTATAGAAATTTTAACGCCGCCGAATGGTGAAATATCTATAAATATTTGCTTCCGTTACGACTGCCTGTTGGCAAATAACATTGGCAAATGTTGGATGAATAATATTTCTTCACCAGATGATCGAAATTTGCAAATTGACTGGTCCAATTGATTCCTCGATACAGAGTATTACGAATTGCGGAAGAAATCGTGGCACTTGTTGCATAAAAATGTGTGTTTTATGAATTTGAAGTGAACGTGGATAAAGATGAAGGACTATGAGCTTTAATGAGAGAGCATCGAATCCGAAATCCTCCTACGATATTCGCCGGGATGAATGGTACGGCATGTATTTACACTAATGCTCGAATAAATTGAATCATCTGTAAAATTCCATTTGGATTCCACCGAAATTAACTACATTTCTCTCCGGGTGCGCAGGGATAACCATGAAACACGTGAAATAAAAAAATCTCGCAAACACCACTAGAAACGTAAACAATTCGATGCAACGTAATTCACGTTGTTCAATTCCCGTTACATTTTCCACGTCAAACGATTGTAGAACTGGCACAGAAATGAACGAAAGCATTCCACAAACGGTTCGTGGAATACATGCTCGCGTTAGTCTGTCCGGTACATGCGCAGAGACTGATTGAAAACTTCATGATTGACAGTCGGACAGTGATCGTTGATTCCCATGGAACGCCAAGAGACAGGTGTAGAGCGGCATAAATGTAGCTTGTAATTAAAAAACCAAGCCGTCCGTACACGCAAACGTGTACAAATGTCGTTCTGACAGCCGTCATCGGATCACCTATTGCCCCTCAGGACTAGACAACCATAGCGCAAGGAGAAGCAGACTGGAGGGATGATCGAACTTGATATCGGCATCCAGCGATCGTTTTAATCTACCTTTGTTGTCGCGTGCTCTCTGCTTACTGCGGGAGCACCGCCATTCGTACACGTCAAAACTTTCGAGGATGTGCTCGATTAGTTGACAGGCAACGTGGATGTAACGAAGGGTGTGGCAGCAAAAGTTCAATGAAAACGTTGCACATCTGTGATGGATGATCCTGCCCGTTTTGCCGTCTCGTCTTCGCTCGAGTATCAAAATTCGGGCAGTGTACAGATATTGTGCTGATATTTGTCGTGTATTTACGAGCGAGATGATTGCTTGCCGGTGGGAGAACATTTACTTAACACTTTTACCAACTACGGTGAACGAATGTAATATAATTAAGAAGCAAATAAAAAATCAGCGCTTTCTTGTTTCATGTAAGCATATCTCCCTCGAGTTTCCTTTTCAATAAAAAGGCCGAGAAATGTTCATACTTCAAACCCCGATTAAATAAAACTAACATACAACAATTTTACAATCACCGTTCTCCTTCATCTACTGCATCGCGTGAACAAAAGAGAAACAGTAATTGCAAGAAAATTGATAAAAGATTGCAATCTCCAAACGTACGAGCATCTATGCAAAAATATTCCACGGGTACAACGGAAAATATAATTTCACTCTCCGAAAAATTGTGCGAACATTTTCCTTCTTCGCTTATTCACCGCTGTACATTTTCCAATAAAACAAACAACCAGATTCGAACATAAAAACTTCCTCAACTTCCTTTTAGGCCAGGCTCGCCTATGCAACTCCCTAACGGAATTCGCAAAGATTGAACGGTATACCTGACTCTGCGGTGGTTTCTCAAGCGTTAAGAGAAACCGCCAAGGCCAACCTGAATAAGGCAAAACTCGTCACCGAAAGCTCAGATCGCTTTTCCCTTGCATCAAGCATTCTCAACACGCGGAGGCTGACGAGTGCTCTGCAACGCGAAACCCAGGTGGGGCAGAACGGGCAAGTTTTTCTAAAGTTCTTGATCCGTGAAAAGCAGCGATTAAGCGATTTATAAGTACAGCCAGCTGCGTGCCACCTTTGCCTTCCTTCTTTCCTTTCGCTGCGACTTTTTTTTTTCTCCGCCATCGCGTCACCCTTTTACGCCAGCGCGGTGTCTCCGCCGCCTACGGCGCGGCGTCGTCACGCTTATTCCCTTGACGAGAACTCCAGGTATCGTGGATTACCTTTGTCACTCCTGGCTAAACGTAAGCGTGTTTCATAAAGCCGACGTCTCGAAGCGAACGAGAAAAATGTCTTTTATGCATATGGATACGTGAATTTCAGCGTTATTCGGGTAATTTGGATATCCCACTCGCATGGATTTCGTAATTTCTAGCCACTAATTGATGAAATTATTAATTGATCTATTAACTGATAGATTCATTCATTTTCAGCGACAGATACGTTCACTTTTTTCAATATTACAATATACGTATTCTTTGTGGCTTTAATCTGTATTATATTCAGCATTTCGAATTCTCATTTCTATTTCATTAATTACGGTAGACTATTTGAGATATCTCCGTTGTGCTAATTCTACAGCTGACTAAAGAATTTGTGTAATGGAGATATTATTAATAATAATCACAATTCTTTGTAGGTTTTATGGCGTGTAAAAGCAACGAAATAAAACGTTTAAAAGTTTTTTTTGTATGTCGTTTAAAGGCTTCGAACTTTCCGTAAGCTGCACGAAATGTTATTATAATGCGTCCACAATTTCGCCTCTAATATTAACTCCATTCTATTCAGCTGTTCTGAAAAGTTTAATTTGCTAATTGTTACGGAACGCATTCTATATCCACACCGTAATCCTCACTCAGTCCGCGTCTCTCACACCCGCAACGAAAATGAAACAAACGATAACTCACGAAAAAAATAAGTGGCTCTGGCGAATACGGGTGCATCGACTTAGCAGTAGGTGTAGAATTACTTTAATTAAAAGTTCCCGGGTTGTGCAAACCTCGGAGATTATACGACGCGCGATGAAAATCCCCAGAACAGCAAGTTTTTTCGACTGCGAAACTTTCAAAAACGGTTGATCATTGAGATAAGCTGCGACGCTGCCATTAATTTCACGGCTGTGCATGAATTGACAGACATACTTTCGAAAAAAGAGATATTTATCGAACAAACAAATATTTTACAATGGAGTCTGAACGAAAATATTCCCCGGTGTTTCTGCCCTGACGAGAAAGAAAATAATTAATTGCTAATAATTGATCATTTTCGTCGCCTTTGGCGTAACTTCATCATTATTAGAATTATTGTTATTATCAATTATTACTGTCGCGTCGTAGCAGGACAAACCGCTTTTTCATTCTTTCAAAAAAGTTAGAGGGAACTAAAAAATATTTTAATTGCACAGCGAGGTGAACAAAGTTCTAACTGAACTGAGTTTCTGAATAAACTTTTATTCTACACCTTCCGAATAACGGAGCATATCCCCGCAACCAGCTGCGCACTCGTGGGCGTTATTTAAAAATTAACGCCGCAATAAGCTACCAAACTCTTCGCACTTCCACAGGTGCAACGTCGAAGTAGTAGAAATTTCACGATTGCCCGTGCACACACCAGGTTCCTTTGATTGCCGTACAATGAAAGCGAACAGAAAATGCATTTGACAAACCCCAAATTTTCCGAGTGCAATCGAAAAAAAAAGGAAATTTCAATACAATATAATAATAAAGCTGTTAGAAATTTTCTCAGATTACAAGTGTTTCTGATGCATTTCTGCGGCCCGCAACTCGTATTCCCGTTCACGAGCGTGTGGACGCGAGGAACGCGGCCGTGAAACGCCAAACGACGAATACGAACGAACAGAAACGCAGAATATTGCTGAAACCGAAGCATGTTCGTTCAGTAAAACAAACAAGGATAGGTGAAACAGGGGGAAACGTGTAACGCGAAAAGACGAGCGGGTTACGTAGACAGAGTCAAGGGCACAAAGTAGAGGTACCAAAATTACAATTCCACGGGGCAAACACGGCTGGCTGGACGACTTGCACGCGTTTGCGTTTCATTAGGAAAAACGACGACGAGAGACAGAAAGCGACAACGAAGCAGCCACGTCGGGTACACGTTTACGCGCGCGTAAATCCGCGTCCAGGGTGAACGTCGCGCTCAGACGTCGCGAAATATGCTCGCTGCTAATTACACAGACGGAGAGGAGAATAAAGAAACGGTCGCAAACTCGGTTACGTCCAGGCTGGGGAAACGTTCCTTCTTTAATATGAATATTCGTAATTTTACGTCGACGACGTTAGAATTAACCTGTCGAGAATTCGATTGGCAAAGGGGACGTGGGTGTACATGGGAAACGTTGCCGTGATTTGCATGGATGAATGGTGTCTTTGGTCTATTTGTTGCGTAATTAATTTCTCGCGTAGGATGCCGTTTGGAGCGAGCAACGTAATTTCTTATTGTTGAGAGAACATGAGAAATAGTGGTGATTGTATTGTGATTGTGATTGTCAGGTGTGGGTACAGTTGAGGTGAATAGAAATCGGAGTGAAAAATTCGACGGGTAAAATTGTATAGATACGGGGGCGTCGAATGATCGATACAAACTGTTTCCAAATGAAAAAGAACCGAATTACACGGTACGTTAAGGATATTCTGGTGGAACATAAATCTGGATCAGGGGCACCCTTCTGTAAAGCTAGGATCTAACCCCCCTGGTGACTGCTTTATGCAACTGCATCTCCAGTCGATGCTATGAGTCACTCAAATTGTCGTTGAAATACATAAATAATCCACTTTGTGAAAGCTTGGTCTATCAGAAACTAACACCCCGTAAAATGAGTAGAAATTCTCATAATGGAAACTGAGTATTGTGAATGATTTATTTCTCGTTTAGTTTATTTGTTTATTTATTGGACTATTTTTATTATTTCGATAATTGTTACGTTGAAGCGATTACGCATTTGCTGCAATTTTATTTTTATATTAAGAATGAGAAAAGATAATAAATGGTAGTTACGAAGCCAATCTTGTACCACTTATAGCGCACCGAATATGTACATTTTTTCGTAATTGAATTAAGTTTCATAATCGTTATTATTAATATAAATATTATTAAAGGTTTTCATTAACTCATGCCACTCGATAATTAAGGAAAAGAGAAGTATTAAAATGTAAATGCCATAGCGTCTACGTCGCGTCGCGTCGCCTTAATGTCTGACTACTCACGAGTCGTATCTACTGTACCAACTTTACCGAACACCGTACGGCGTTCAATACCTGCCACGCGCATCCTTTTTTTCCATTTGCATTCGAATGACCGAGTTAAAAGTCCATAATCAATTCTGCTTATGAATCTTTAATCTCGGTATGAATATAAAACATTGTGCCTTCGTTTACAAATAATGAGGGAAGTTTTTGAACAGATTTTATCTCTTGAAGAATTGGGTACCGTTCAATTGCGACTGTCGACGCCTATACACAACGACAAATTATTTGTCGTTCTGTATCAAATCGAGTAACGTCGTATCCTTATCACGTTGCGAAAAATTTCATAGCACAGCATCATAAGCATTTCTACTCCTAATCATGTCTGAAAGCTTTTCATTCCAAAACACAGTATGATAGCCCGTAAAATATTTAATCCACTAGGCATCCATTACTGATTTGAAAAAGAGTTACCAGAATTGTCGCGAAAGTATAAACATAACGAAATAAATAATGGAAAAGAATTGTCAAATATTTTGTTTCTCTTGTTTCTGAAAATAGCACTGTACACTCGCGTATCTTAGTATTAACACAATTGTTTTTCTAAGGAAAAGTCACTGCACTGATTTACATAGAAATAATTCGTAATTGCATGCCACAATCGTAGAACTGTCAATGTTATGTATTCTTGCTACACTATTGCGCCACCTTTACGGTCTCACAATTTTTGACACAGTTCTTGTTTCACTTCAGCAAACAGTACTATTGTCTACTTTCCTCTTTAATAATACTAACCTGCATAAAGACAGAGTTGAACCTTTGTATCCATTTAGCAACAATTACAAAATTATGAAGGCACCAAAGGCAGGGAAACAAACACTCCTTTCTCCTTTGGCATTTCAGTACGAGTTCAAACGATTACACTCAGTTCGAAATACCTGAAAGCATTTGTTCCCCACTCTAACGCAACCATAACCACATCAAACGAAGAACCGTTTAAGAGCAATGCGGCGATCGTGTTTTCTCCCACAGTAATACGATAAAAGCCTTTCATTATAAACCTTTACATCCGACAATTAATTAAACGAGCCTCCACGATAATTTCGTAAAACTCCCGATCGCGAACTCACCCCCTCCCTAGACCCACTGCGATCGTGGGAACGACGATGCAACTCAATCCCATCAAAACATGCATCCCTCTTCGAGTTCATCGATCATGCCGTTCTGTCGACCGAGAAATATTTCCCTCTGTCTTCCTCTGAAAATATATACCAAGCACGAAAGAGATGTGCAACAATCCATCGGGAGGAGATTGGAATCATTCCAAGTCGAACTACGCTTTCCTGTCGAGGTTTGACGAATCCTCGGGACTATCCTGGAACAGTCCGCAGTGCGGGTGGAGAGGTGTGCGGTAGTAAAGATTCCGAGGGGGAGTACAAAGGCGATAATGCTGATAAGCGGTCGACGAAGAAAAACCTACTCGTGGCGCCTGGTTGTTTGCGTTGCTGATTGCCCAGCATGGCCTCTCGTTTCTGGCGAGTTCTCCACACTTTTTCTAACCCCCTTCCTTGCGATTCCCAGCGAATCGACTGCGTTAACGATACACGGATAACGGTTAACACGCGTTGCCCACCCTTATCCATCGCCACTCCTCCCCGGTTTCATTCAATCCCGTTAGCTGCGTAATTATTTCCTGATATGCGTGTATCCTCGGGCTGTCCAAATAGGCCGGTGGTTGGCTTAATTATGGATAGGAATGTCGAAACTCGTCGACTTAACGAATAATCGATAACGATGAAGGCCGTCCGGTGTACTGTTATTTATCGCCAGCAGTCTGATTGATGATTATAGGACAAGCAGCACCGCGATAATCTTATATCAGATTCAATTTATAGTACGACCACGTGCAACTAATCAACGACGCGTATTGTCGAATTGAAGTAAAACCGAGTTGTCACCCTGGGATATTTGTAATACGTTCGACGATATTTAATCGTCTCCCCACCTTTCCCCTGTCCTCTCTGTCGAACCGAAACGAGAGCTCGCAATTGCAATCGGAACACAGTATCGACATAAGTGAGTTCTATCGTTCTCTAATTGGCAAAAGAGTCTTGCATACCGTTTGCGAGCATCCATCTCGTAAGTTGGATAAAAGAAAAGGAACGTAATGAACGCCAATTATAATTTCGATAAAAGCGAAGGCCGATTCGTTTGTTGAGCACGAAGACATGCTGGTGAACATTTGTTGGAATGTCTGCAACATTTTAATACCCCGCCTACAGCAACACCGCCGCCCTTGTACAATGTATTTACGTTCTCTTATCAGAAAGTTTCAAAAGCTCGGCCGCTCAAAAGTTTGACGGCAAACGAAATTAAAGAGAAAAAGACCACGGGCAGGGAGGGGGGGGGGGCGAGGAATTGGCGACGTGCAAAGGGAAAGCGTGTAAGGGTTCGAGGGTGAGACTGGGATGCCGAAACTGGTATTCTTGAAATGCAAAGGGCCCACTACACTCGAGGGTGAGCCTCTCATCGAAAATATTCTTCTGATATTTTCTACGTAACTTTTTTCATATAACCCCTCCGCCACCGCGCCCCTGCCCCCTGCTGCCGCATTCTCATATTGTTTAGAGCAGACACGAAGAATGAGCGCGAACGTTTAATAAATCGTAAAGCGATAGCGGAATTGTACGTTACATATAGGTACATTTCTATTTTATTGCACGATAATTGTCCTAAGGGCGCAATACTCTTACACAGGCGGGCAGTTCTAAGGCCATTCTTGGATGTTAAGGGTGAAAAGACGTATAATGTTGCAATATTAGGGCCTTATATTGGATTATACTAAGATTTTAACCGAATGAAAAATATTGTCTGTTGTGTTAAACATGAGAAAAATTATAGAGGATGCAAAAGAATAAACTACTTGCTTTTATTTTGTCTTTCTTACTACTTATCGATTTTAGTAATTAAATTGTCCCAAGATTTTTTACATATTTCACAAGAAAATCACAAGAGGCGAAGTAGAATGCAAGTAGAATTTATTTTCGGATACCAAAGTTTGGTAAGTAAGATTTTGGCCAGTGCAGATAGAATTTCAGGCTTTTATATAATATTACGTTAACGCAATTTGGGGTCTAAATTAAAACAGGGTTAAACAAGAATGAACCAAACCGGTGCTCGAACAAGAATATACGTCTTATATAACAATATCTGCACCTGCCAGGTGTATTAGAGCTACATAACCAGAACGAATATCACTTAAATTCCCAATCGCAAAACACAATTAATCCGTAACCTCTAGCATTAAAATACTTTCCCACTCGACACCGAACGCTCTGCAATTTCATAATGGAAACGTCATTATGCAAGGGGAACTCTAAGACCTTAGAACTTTGCTAAAACAGCACACCACTGGAAACCAATTACCATATTGCATATTTCCCTTCCTATCACTATTAAATTCCGGACCCCAATTGGGAACAACTCTCACATACAAGTTATCAGCATTAAAATAAAGAAACATCCAATGCATTCCGCGCCAATAAAGACGCTCGTAATTGTCAACTTTTTCGCACGTAAATCGATTAGCTATATTTCAGGGGTGGAAAAGCTACAGGAATACCCACAGGAAATGACAGGCGCGTAACTTTTCTTCTGCCCTTTTTTCTTTTTTTTTTGCAATATCCGCAACATTTGGTATTTCGTAAGTTGCCGCCGGTGGAACAGTTCCAACAGACAGCCTCGTGACACAGGGGACTCATTCGAATCGGGTTTGAACCTCTCACCGAGTATATCCTCGTGACATAACGGGTATATATTTTTCTGCGTTTTTCTTATAGGGCTTTCCACCCTCGCCACCGCAGGATGCCATAAACACGGCCTTCTCTAAGCGACACGGTGAACCTGCGCTATTCCCAATGCGAGTTGTCGCTGTCCTGCAGCCAAAACGCAACCCTCACCGCTCGAATATATATTATTCAGCTGGACTGGTGCAGAACCCGGCGTTGCAGCGGTTACTTTATACCGGTTAACCGGACGATTACCGATATTTACGTGGGTAGCGAAATAATTTAAACTCCGCTGTACACTTTGGTTAACAATTTACTGGCTGTTGGAAAAGTTGTTTTGAGAGGAAAGTGGAAAGTGTCGCGTGGGTTGGTGCAATACAAAATGTGCGAGAAATAGAGTCATTGGTGCTGCAGTTGTAACTACACTCAATTGCAATTGACTGACCAGTTGAACTTTGTAATTTCGCTTTAATTATATATTTATATTACTATCTGGAATGATTTATTGTCAATCGCACTGTATACCCAATGGAGTTTTTATTCATAATCAGAGAAACGGAAGACCGCGTGCAGATGGATATCGAACATGGAACAGCCAAAGGAAATAACTGATGTCTTATTGTTATAAAATGGGTATAAATATCAACGAATATTCCTCCATCGACCTGCTCTTGTTGGAGTAGCTTTTATCGAAGGTCCCAACGGAGCACTGACGTTCTACATCAGCAACTCAAACGTAGATAGAAAAGGTGTCCATTATTCGAAATAAAACGGGATCGTGCAACTCGTTAATCATTGAATATTATCGTCAAGTTTCAACGATATTGGAAAATCGGTTACCAATACAGAAATGCTTTTCAAAAAAATCAAAGACTTGAAATTGTAAAGTTTTCGATAAAAATATACCGCGATCATTTCTACTGCTCGCTTTGAAATGGCCGAACGAATGATATCATATTTAAAAACGAACCATTAGTTTACAATATATAGTTCATGGATTGCAATTAGATCGAAGAGGATACCATTTTTCTACAATCTTTGTCATTTCTCTCACTTCATTTCGAAACTGACATGAAGTGCGACAACTACCGGTGCACTGTAATACACTTTAAACACTTTACTCCAGTAATTTTATCGAATGGCCAAACAAGAATTTCTCCAACATGTTATTCTTGAACCGTATAAAACAAAATAAACTTTAATGTTCTCTGGGAGAACATAGTTACAAATGTTTCAACATCGTAAAAAAAAATATTTAGCTTTAATACACCTATGTATTAAGGGCAGTATTTGTGACACGTAACCTAAAGGTGTGATCTTTTAGTTTCTTTGCAGCAAAACCAACGATTATACTTTCGACAGAGTATAGTTTACTGCACGTTGGACCAACGCGTAAAATTTTATGTTCGCGGTGGTATAAACAACAGTGTGCCAGTATAAAAAGTGGCATGGTCTCAATTCCAAGATACGGCATTATAAATCCAGTATGAGTTTCATATACAGTTGAACCTCGAAATTCGACGAAGAAAATGTGCTTTAGTAGGGACGTTATGAGTCTCGTAAAACTTAATGGGTTATGCAATTCAATGCTGTTGCGATATGTATCACTTTAATCCCAAAAAGATACGAATCGCGAAAAATAATTACGGTAAGTTACTGAATAATTGCTGATGCTGTGTTACATCCTTCAGATTATTTAGCCGACTTGCCTACACATTGCAATTTGCAAATTCCTACTTTGAATTTAATTAATGAAACTTCGAAGAAGTGAATTGTCTAGCAAAAAATATTAACGCGGTGGAAGAAAGTTCCTCGATTTCATAGACTTCTGGATTCAATTGGCAAAAGGACATACCGGAAGTAAAAGTTGGAATTTCTAGGGGACGCAGAAATTGTTTCGAGTTAACAGACAAAGCCGTGACACCTAATGAAACGGCGAAGTAAGAACAGAGAGGAACTTATGTGTTGAAACATGAACGTAGAAAAACAGATGACATTGAAATTAGGCAAGTATTTCAGAAATCTGGCATTAAATGAAATGTAAATTAACTTTATAACTACTATAAATGAAATATTATATAACATTAAATTTTACTTGAAAACACAAATCAATTCAGATATATGCATATAACTTATATTATTTCATTGCGATTCTCAAAGTAACAATACTACAATTGTAACAACTTTGTTTTCCTATTACACCGAATTTCCCACGTTCAAACTTCCTAACATTATAATTGCCTGATACGAGAAGCATCTTAATCGTATATTTTCCATATAACGAAACATTTCGATTTCCCGTCATCAATTTTCCAATGATCGAACTCCTAAGTAAAAATTCCAAAACCTTAACCCGCGTATCCATTATCTTAAATTCGATAATTCAGCTATTCACAAACAATCTCCAAAAGTGGCATTTCTAATTCGGCGAAGAAAGAACGACGAATGCGCTCGCGTTTTCTCGATCGTCGACGCGGGTGTTATCAGTTCTTACGGGTGAAACTTTACCCGTTCGTTGACTTCACTGCAAATGTAGAAAGTTTCACGAAACACAATCTTTCTCTGCAATTCAAAGTACATACACATGCATACATGCATGGACATGTATTATCGGGGTACGCGTTCGCAGGGTTTCGAGTTGCATGGAAACAACATCATAACCCCGACAATTCCATTACCATTCAGGAACAACGCGTAACACGATTGAAAGTGCCGGCCGCTTTAAGGTCACGGATAGGGAAGTGAGCAGCGAACGTCAAAGCTGAAGTCGTTGAAATTGTCGTACTCTATACATTAATTACCGCTATATGTATCGTACTTATGGGGGTTGAACAGATGCATGGGAAGTCAAGTTAAAACAAACGGTTTCTGGAAGTTGAACGCAACAGTACTGGACATGTACACCCACAGTATCAGGCTTCATACAAATGAAAAATCTATTAAATCTTAGATTATACCTTCGAAGCATCTTAAAAATGCATAATGATAATATTAATCTACAAAGCCGGGTATGCGAAGAATATGCAAATATAATCGCTCTTCTCTTTTGGATTTAGAATCGATTCCCCAACGATAGTATATATAAAATCGTACGCCACATTTACATTGATTCTCGCGGTATAAGAGAAATGGAAAAATTAATGTCGACGATAAGAGCACGCACTCGACCACCTTGCCATCAGGGATTCACGCACGTTTCGATTTTTAGCGTTCGATGAGGGAGGTTAAGGGAGAATGGAACAACCGGTACGTCGTTAACGAGAAACAGAAGTGTCCTCGTGAGATTTTGGGCCGCGTTAATGAGAGGAAAGTGCGGTAAATAGAAACGGTCACACTTCAATCGGAAGGAACAGGATTTTCCAGCGGAAGGCTGCTCCGAAAACGCAACTATTCGCCTTCACGTGCCGTTATAATCCTCGTGGCGAGCAAATAAACGCCTCTTGAACTCGCTAACGTCGTTACTGAACTACGAAAGTGCAGAAAAATGCAAATGCTGCCCCAACGAGAGATGAAATAATTCTATCTTAATCCCGTCAGTAGAATTTTGTGCTCCGGCATCAGAAACGAAATATCGTACGCCGGCAAACCGAAGTAACGACCTTTCTGAAAGTGTCTCTTCTGTTTAAAGGAATGAAACCATTCACGTTAAAATTGAGATCGATTGAAAGGTTGCTAAAAGGGCAATTAATTGCATGATTGAATTTACGCTACTCAACTGTGAAATTAATTTGCAACAGCTTGAGGAGTTTATAAAACGAGTGAATAATTATAGTTCCTCACTGAGACATTATTAAGTTGAACTTTCCAACCACCTGACAGGAATTAGTTCGACCGAGGAATTTACGTCCGGCTTGCATCAGCATACTTATACAAGTAGTATCCTATGAGCGCCCGTGAATCGAGCCACCCTTTATATTACGCCAAGTTACGCAAGTAAAATGGATTTCACCTGTCCATTTACCTCGGCGGCAAAAGTTCATCGAACATGATCCGTCCCTTAAGTAAACAAACCAATTAACCTGGAAACAGAATTGCGCACCGTATAATCGAAGATTCGTTAACTAATACAGTACCTCGCGCGAAAAATCCAGCGATCACCCGCCACACGGATTCCCCTCGATACAAAACAACAACTAACCCCCAATCAAATCTGCCCCTAAAAATATTCATACAAAATCGATTCGCTCCGCTTGAACCACGCATCGTAAAATCATACGGTGCAACGCAGTAACCACTGTCGTTCGTTAAGAAACCAAGCACAGGGTAGTTCGGTGTCACCGGAGACGAACGAACACGCACACGACAGACCAACCACCACCCACGTGTTCTTACGGCCCACCATTTAATAAAAGCAACTTCAACGAACCACCTTATCCCGCGCCAAAAAAAATAAAGCAACACCTGTTCCGTTCGTTCCCTCCCGGTTACAGGGCCTCGATCCAACCCCGTTTCCCGCTTCGACGAAAACATTGCGTAACTATGACGCACGTATGCCATCCTATCCGTCACAGTTGCCCGCCAGTTCACCACCATGGACATCGAGGAAAGAAAACCGCTAACCTTGGCCACAAAAATCGACCACGACAACAATATTCGTGCACGGCAAGTGTACACACCGATGACAGCAGTCCGCAGCACACATAAACGGCTGTTTACACACACACGGTCGCAACGGGAGCGTGGGATACGTCCGTACGTGAGCGATTGGCGTACGTGTGCGTGGCGAAACGTCGCGGGGTCGTTAGCTCGTCCACGATTACCGCGGTATCATCTGGAGAAATGGACTCACCTTTCGCGCTAAGGACGGGACCGGAAGGCAGGAAGAGGCTGATGCACGGCTGGAGCCGGCCCACAGGCGTACACAGTGTGGACGATCTCAGGCACAGGTGTAAAATCTCCGAAGACGCGGCTATGCCGCTCGAGTGATCGGTGTGGACTGCAGAAAAGCCCGCAGATGATATCAGAGACTTAGGGGAGACTGCATGACATCATCGCCAGCCAATCGCAACGTGGCCGCCGCTACGCAGGCGCCCCTACCCCGGCTCTGGGGCTGTTGCGATATATCGCAATCGATTGCACAACTTCGCGCCCCCGATCGTCGTGACACCTGTAGGTGGCGACGGGAGTCTGCGTTCGAAGTAACGCGGGAAAATTGTGTGACTGCGTGGATGAACATATGTACGTACTAGGAACTACGTTGCGGGATTTGAAGAATGGATTGTCCACGTTGGTGAATGAGATACTTATAATTATGTTGTCCATGTTGGTGAATGAGATACTTATTAATATGTTGTCCATGTTGGGGAATGAGATATTTATTAATATGTTGTCCATGTTGGTGAATGAGATACTTATTATGTTGTCCATGTTGGGGAATGAGATACTTATTAATATGTTGTCCATATTGGTGAATGAGATACTTATTAATATTTTGTCCATGTTGGTGAATGAGATATTTATTAATATGTTGTCCATGTTGGTGAATGAGATACTTATTAATATGTTGTCCATGTTGGGGAATGAGATATTTATTAATATGTTGTCCATGTCGGGGAATGAGATACTTATTAATATGTTGTCCATATTGGTGAATGAGATACTTATTAATATTTTGTCCATGTTGGTGAATGAGATATTTATTAATATGTTGTCCATGTTGGTGAATGGGATACTTATTAAGCCAGACGGTTTTATGAGGTGTTTTTATAATCTAGACTAACGTGGAGCATTAGATACTTCACAAAGCATCTGTTTAAATCTATACAAATGCTACACTCACGTTTGCATTACAAATTATTTATTGATGTGGCGAACAAAAAGGCAGACATCGACGTAACGATGAATTTCACGTATCAAGCTACGTTATAATTTCGTATATCAGTGATTAATTTGGGGTTCGTACTGCATTCTAATGATTTCTTATTTCCAGCATCATTAACGTCTCCCGATGTTTCCACTTCTGCACCGTGAATTATTTCCCCCTTTACATTCGGCCACAATCGAAACATCCGATCCAGCTAGAACTTTTCAACAGAACGTGCACGGATCGTACGCGCGCTGAGAAAACATCCACGTAGATCTGTCGAACACCCAGAGCAAATGAGGTTCACGGGGGTATTAGATTCGTGAATACGGTCGCGAAACGAGCATCTCGTTACACGCCAATAACGCGAAATGCCGGGCGCCGAATCAGAAAATGTCACCGTGCACGAGATTGGATAGGTTGTCGTTCCACTAGGTGGACGAAGTTAATTGCCGCGAATAGCAATTTCTCGAATAGCGAGACGCGTTTGATGCAACACGACTTTCGCGTTGGTCGTTACCCCGTGGAGAACCGGGACATAAATATTTCTCGCAGCAAATCGCCTCGCGTAAGCAAGGATGCAACGTGTTTGATGGAAAAGCGATTTTTTGGTATGCACTAATGATACTTTCAGGCACCACCATGGCGTGTCTCAACCCCTTGAACGGCCAACGACATTTCTCCGAGCGTTTGATGAGCGCGGTACGGTTCGGGTTTAAGTAAAGTGTCGTGAGCGTTGCATCTTGATATTTTCTTGTATTATGCAGTATTTTACGGAGGAATGTGGGATTCTTGGAATATGAAATAATCAGGATTTGATTGCTGTCCTTTATGGTTTATATTCGGAATGTTAGGATTACTGTAATATATTCATGTAGTAAAATTGGTAAACTGTTCAGCGTATAATATAAATATTCTTGAAGGAATTCGATTGGCATTTTTAAATTATTACTGACATCGAAAGTACATTTTTCTCCTGTATTATAAAATATATCGTGTTTGAGAAATTATTGCCGTGCATTATTATCTTAAACTCGAGTCACCCTGAAAGATTATAGACTTTATAAGTATCCTTGTAGACTTCACGAAGAAAATCAGTCCCGATAAAAATAAAAATAAAATACATGTTACGTTAACAGATGGTCAAACTTAAAAGGGTTAAGCGAAATGTAAAGTAACACGATCCACAGAAGTATCGGCACGTAATATGTAGTAAAATTGTAGTACAATAGTAAGTAAATCCTTTGTATATAATCATCATTCCAGTACACGCATTCATGGATGCCAGTACATGCATGGATTCGGCGTTCCGTATCGCTGATGGACGGGAATACTTGTTTACAAGAAAAATACCACGAGCACAGAATAGAATGGTACCCGAGTTTTGTATTCGCGGCGATACACGGGGTCAACAGTTTCGTCCCTTCTAAATTACCGCCGCTCGACCTGAAAAGACGGAAACTTTCTCGGAGAATTACCGTCTTCCCACAGTTCCTTTCTCTGTGTTCTATGCCCGTGGTTCAGAAGCCCTCGACACGCTTTTTCAACGGCAATTTCACCTTACCTTTACAAAAGAACCTTTTGTGTTCGGGTGCATGATAATGTTGTCTCCCATGCAAACGTTGTTTGCCTCCGTTCCACCTGTATATGCATGCGAAGGCGGTGACAGCGTGGATATGTGGCGAACATTCGTGGAAAAGACGCCGCATTATGTGTACCATCTGCGTGAATAATTTTGCATAGTTTTGACGCTATTGTAAGCGTAAAAGGAACTGACGCGGCGTCTACCAAAGTTGCAAGCCAGAGGGGGTCAACGATCGTACGTTCAAATATTTCTGTCTTTTCGAAATGGCCTGTACAACACATACTTTAACCAACGGTACGACGAGGATTTCCCGAATAAACGTTTAATTACTTTCGAGGCTGCCACGCTTTTCTCTAATATTTGTATAATTACGTGCACAATATGGATTACGGTATTGCATTATTATTCGTATTCCTCTTCGACCGAATAATCAGAAACAATACTGGGTCGCGGAAAAGAGTGATATATCGAATCAATTTAGGCCTGGCAGATATGGAACATTTTTAAATGGGAAATGGATAGTATGTCCCGTACGTGGTCCCATGAACACTTCTCGCTGTGCACAGCGCGAAAAGGGACAGACCGTGTTCGTCCAATGCGTTCCTTCGATCTTGACAATCCCCCGTCGCGGAATAAAATCCTACACAATCCTGATATTTCCTGGATCGGTTCGCGTTTCGCGACTTTGTCTTTGAAAGCAAACGACAGCCCGCCTACTCTCCGTATTTATGAAACGTGCACAGTGCGCATACACGCGTACACATGTTGGAAGTTTGTACCCTTCGAAGCGATCGCTGGGGCAATGGTATGAGGAATGGTCGAATTATGCGACATATTGCGCACCGGGAAAGCTTTTCCATCGATGGGGGAATTGTTTCGACTATGAACGCCCTATGCAGACTATTTCTCTTTCGTCGTTTTTTTTTCTCTTTTTCCCTTTTTGTCTTCGTTCAGTGGAGAAGCATGCAGGGTCGTCGCATTGTTGGATATTCGGCGTGATTTCGAATTTCTTCGTGATTAAATGCGATTTAAGAGGTGCAAGTATGAGGCGCATTAATTTTGCTCCAGCAGAAAAAATTATAACGATAAGTTTAAGTGCGTGGGGATATATGACCTTTAATCATCTTCTTGAACACCTCAGAACAGTGGATTTGAGAAAGTGCAATTCCAAGTGGGATTAATAATTATTACACTATTCTTTATAATATCCTTCGCTGATACGTTTATGTACAAAAATATACTGTAATTGTGCTATTCGAAATGTGAGACAATTGATTTGGTGTTAACACGGGCACCCTATACAGCTCGACAAACATTGGTACCTGCTCGGAAGATGTCAAAAGGACTGACAGTCGTTCCCGAACGACAGTATTGACTAATCCATCAAGAGTTTTCGAATAGATCTGCCCGGAAGCAAATACGTGTCAAGAGAGTTCTGCCAATTATATGTGCCCACCGCAAATCGTGTATACGGTAAAGGTCGTGTTGTAAATACAATACAGTCCACTTCCTGTTAATGATGTCAAACAGCGGAGGTGACGATCGCAAAGACACTATTTATTAAATACATCCATAGATGAAAGATTCATAGATTACTTAGATGAAAAAAAATTCGTCTAAGTAATTAACTTATCGTATCTACTTACCTGGAGATGGCGTGGTAATTATTTAATATCCTGCAAGTCCCTACGTACAAGGTAATCCATAAACATCGTAACGCATTACTTCACATACATTTTTACCTATGTATTACACATAACACGTTCCACCACAGTGGAAAGAAACCATTTAATTCGAAGCATAGAATCGATTGAAAGGTTCTGCATTGTATCATATTTTGTCTGACGTTCTTATTAATATTTATACTAAAATACTTTTACACTATATATTGTTAACCGAAATTTTATTTCCACTGCCGCGTCACTGAACGCAGGGGAAATGTTCAACTGGATTGAAAGCAAACGCGATAAAACAGGTTCCCCCTTGCAATAAAAAGGGTTGGAAGGGGAAGATCGATTACAATCAATAAGGAGAACCTGAGAATACGTACAATCAATCACTGAGCTAGTTGGCGGATTAAGCTTCACAATACTCTCGAATCACCTATATCGATCAGGAATGGACAACGGTGCAAAATGCCCAAGAAGGTTGTGTCAAGGAACTAATTTCAGATAACTGAAATTGCGTGCCAATATACATATGCACGGTTATCTAATTCTTGCGATAACGCAGTTGTGTGCCCGTGGCACTTTAAAAAAAGTGAAAACATGAAACTGTTAAACTAGTTGGAAACGAATACCGCAGAAAAAAATTGGAAAATCCTTATTTTAAAGAAAATGAAAACATAGGTTTGTGGAAAAAACATAATTTAAATTACATAGTGGTACAAATTAGAAAATCAACGTGAGAGATTATTTTGAAGACGATTAAAATGTAAAAAGATAGACAACTCGTGGTTCGTTACAAAAATGACTTCTATTTATAGCATTGCATTTTCTACGTGATAAAATATTCATTACTGCCTTGTTCGTGATTAATTTAATAATTTTGAAGCTAGCTTGGTTCGTATAATTACACCTGAAAATTGGACCTAATCTCGAATCCAAGATCTCATAAGACGGTCACGTTCGATGTTATCTTTGTGCCTGAGATCGATACGCGAACACCCGTTATTTTGTATCATACCTTAGAGGTGAGAGATCCGACTGTTGTTAAAGACAGTAATTAATAATGGTGTGCTTGCACGTTGAATACGACCCCCTCTTTCAATTATTTTTGGAGAATTCTTTAGACCTATTCATAATCCCAGGAGAATAGAAAAGAGGGGAACTGAGAGACAGTCAGTCAAGGGAGGAGTTTAAAAAAAGAGGCGAGCTACAAGATTGCTTTTTGATGTACCGCGGGCGTTTTAATTCGAAATAGATTTTCGATTTATTAACAAAACATGCATTTCATATCTAGTAAGTAATAATTTTATTAATAATAACGCCCTTTCTGCGAACTTTGAAACTTTGCACTGAATTTATATTCACGGTAGCCAAAATATGCAGGGATGACACAAACTAATACGTTTCACATGTTCAAAACAAATTAATACCAGAGATATTAAAAAATAAAATAAAAATGGTTTCAGATCCAAAAGTTTATGTCTTCGTCGGTGGCAAAATTTGTCGACAGTATAGGATAGAATTAGTTAAGTAAGGTTATCAATGTACAACGTATACATTCCTGTATTTTTATATTACGATCGTCAAATATCCCTGATAAAAAGTTATATGGAGCAAGGAGAAAAGGCCTTTTCACGAATAAATTGACAAGCTTCCGATAGCCATAGTATCCAGCCGCAATCACGAGTTTATTTCGTTAACTTCCCTTCGAAGTTTCGTGCCTTCACGGATTTTCTTCCCCTCCCTAACTGTTCGTTACTGAATTCAATGAGCGAAAGGAGAATAGCATCTTATTAAGCTGTTTCGTGAACTGATTCAATGCTCGTACCTTTTATTAACCCACTAATAAGCGAAGGGCAATGATTTGGAAAATAAGAATCAGTGACTTATTGCGAATATAGAAACCTTCCTTGTACAGCATGTTTAAATATAAACAGTATGTACAACTGAAACTCTACTACGCAAGGGAATCAAAGCAACATGAAATAATTTAATAATGAAACGTCAGAAACCAAAACGTCGCACAAAGTTTGCAAACATTCGCTCGCAAAGCAAGTAGGTTTCACTAAGGTCTGCGACTA
Organism: Nomada fucata; assembly: GCA_948146005.1. Taxonomy (NCBI): domain Eukaryota; kingdom Metazoa; phylum Arthropoda; class Insecta; order Hymenoptera; family Apidae; genus Nomada; species Nomada fucata. The sequence continues at coordinate 17,671,869 of OX411275.1, forward strand.
CTGATTATCAGCCGTTCTACGCGGACAGTTTCTGTCGGAGAGACGTCGTAAAACTTCTGAACGAAACAGTAACTTCACGGAGATAATGGCGGTGATGACCACGCCGGTCCGGGAAACGTAGAATATTAAATTCAATTTGTTTCCTCGCAGACGTCGCGCAACGCTGAAGAAGCAACGCGTGTTTCCATCTCGCGGATTTGCATAAGTGACTTATGGTCACTGGGTATTACCCCTCGCGGTGAGATAGCCGGCTTGGATATCTTTGATGTGACGCCCGCATAGGGATTCAAATGAGGGATGGTCGTTATGAGGCAGGGTGTAGAATATCATACGCGTGTATTTGGTTTCGTGGCACGCGCGTATGTTGCGATCGAGTGTTTCCATTACGACCCTAACTTGCAGAACAAAATTCGGGACACTACGGACGACACTCGTGTCGTTTTGCAAAAAGTGGGTGGCCATTTTCGTTCAGAGAATTCAACTTCTCATTAATGGGGTTAATCTAATATTAAGGATCGTTCTTTAACACTCGCGCAACTATTGACGTACTATTACGTCGTTTGCTAGCTTTCAAAATGCTTTTTGTTTCACCTATTTCATGCATGATATACGCATATATAGGTATTCCTCCGAGGCGAATGGATATGTAATAGATAAATTGTGAAGAGTGAATTTTATATTTAAACGCGTCTTAAACGTCTTTTCATACAGCTTTCGAAGTATAGATGGGTATAAAGATTGGTATTGCTTATCTGGTTATCACATTTAGCCGTCACATTTTTCATCCCCCAAAACCTAAATAGATATGTCGAATAACAGCAGCGGTTTCCCAGAAGCTAAATAATTTATACCAAAAAAGAGGTCACCGAAACCGAGAAACACATAAAGCAATTGTATGTCCCAAATCCAAAGCACGAGCGATTGATATATTCGTAGCACCGAGGGTTCAGCGAAGGAACGCGATCCGCGAAACATAATCCCAGATTTCACCGGAAGATTATCAACGGTGACCATCGCGAAAGGGAGAAGGGAAAATGGAAATTCCGTAACGAGGCCGCGCCACCAGAAGGGTGGCAAAGCTAGCCAGCTGCGATTTTTCATTCATAATTAACTGTCACCGGCGACCGGTCACGTAATCAAAGTTGAAACAGAGATCCGTCACATGTTGCCACGTTCGATGCGCAACATGGCCCTGCTATCGTCTGGCAGGAACCTGAAATCCTCGCTTACGTTCCTCGGGATTAATTCCACATATCCTCTGACCAGACGAAGTGTCACGGAAAGGTGCAGAACGATCCCACAACAAAATGTCGAGAACTTGTTCCCGTCTCTTTTCTCCGTTCCTATTTCCCCCGACCATTTCTCGTTGGAACACGTCGTGGCAATAAATGCGACGGTTACCTTCCGTTACGACGCCGCACGCATAATAACGAGACCAACGACGATTCCCCTTCGGCGATTTTATACTTTTTTTTGTTCCTTTTCGCGGCATCAGAAACCGTCCGTTCGTCGCGGTGCGCGAAAATGTTCCCCTATCAGCAGAGGCGGCGGGCTTTATCAGATAAAGTCGCGCTATCGGTCTTGGCAAATAAGGGAACGCTGACAGTTCGACGATGACACACAGCGCCGGTTGTTACGGAGGCGTACGTGCCGCGACGGCTATTTTTTTTCTCTCCCTTCGCTCCGCGCGACCGTAATTTCAGTTTTGCCCATCGCCGTAGCAAGGACGAGAACAACCAGCCGGAGTGAGTACATTCAGCACGATCGATTTTAATGTATTTGCCCGTACGTGTAAGTGTATATCTATGGTGTCGATGAATAAGTGTTACTTAACGATTGTGCGTACATTAGAAATGGATTGAACATCTGAGAACGCACACGAGATTTCGTATCAACGTGCATATCAATGATCGATTCGCGTAATTAATTAACAACGTCCAACGGAATTGCTCCGTTTCCAGTTGACGCGTATGTACCGAATTAATTTCGTGTTTTATGATTTTTTCCATTCGTCGTGCGGTTCTAGGAATCCTGTGGAAAATTCTATGTATAGATCGTTTGATTTTTATCAGTCCGATTCTCGGTAGTGTATTATGGATGAGTAAAGTCCGACGTGATAGTATATAACACATTCAGCCTGATTATCGGACAACTGGCTAAATAATGCTCTTATCTGATGCAACAGTGATGCCCGTTGTGTTACCTATATTGTTTCGAACAGACTGAATGGTAACTTCGTTTGATACATTTTTTGGCTAAAAGTTTATTAAATATATTAATGTATCGTGCGTCGCACGAACTCTGTCCACCTGAAATATCTTCGTCATTTGAAACAATACGCCAGAATATTTTAAATAAAAGTTACAGCATAGAGGAGATATGAAGTTCTCTTTCGTTTTTTAAATAGAATTATCTATTTTTTATACACTATTTCGATGGAACAGTAAGTTCTGGATTTAAAAGTACTAGAATATATTTGTCCTGAAACTTACCCTCTCTGGGATAATTTGACTGCACTCATTTCCTACTTTGGTACTCTTTTATTCAGAATTGACTATTCTATCGAAATCGTGTATAAAAAGTGAGGCATTCTATTAAACCATCGCATTTCTTTTACCCGTCCACTTGTCAAGAAATTACTATTACTATAACTTTTATTTGAAACATAACTTTTATGCTAACACAACTATCTTAGTCATTGTACCTGCAAGTACTAAACTATTAAACTGTATCATACTGCGCCATATTATTAATAACGATATTACACTTATTAAGCACGGCATTCGTTCCTCTTGAAACGAACAAGATTGTAACTGTAATACTTCCAAAAATTAAATGCATCATTTAAGCAATAGAATATTATACCTATCAACACAATAATTTTAATTATCTGCATCAGATCATGGATAGCCTGTACCCGAATCTGTACGACAGATTTAAAAGCGAAGGTCTCTGCCCGATCTGCCTAATGGAAATGGAGCTGGCGCCCAGATACACCTGCACCAACGGGCACACGATTTGTTACCGTTGCAAACCTTATTACTACGACTGTCCCACCTGTCATTGCCCATTAGATATTGAAATGCCCGCTGCACATACCAGCCCCTCTCATCACCCACCGGCACCCACACACTTCATGCCTCATCCTCTTCCACCGACCATTCACGAGAGACATCCGAGTGCACCGTCAGTGGAAGATTTTCTTGTGCACGAGGGAAACTGGTTTCCACCTGCTCCACCGGAAGATCAAGAACTGCACGCATGTGCGTACGCTGATTCGGGGTGCTGGGTGAAAGTACCGACGTATTTAGTGGATCTCCACGAATCTCGGTAAGAAATGTTCAATTTAACGGACCAATAGTTTCGTGTAAGTGTTGTGGGGAAATATGGGCATGTCGCAATAGCGTTGCAGGAATTTACTTGGTAGAGAAATGCTGGAATGAAAATTGTGCAACTGGTATTGCAAAAAGGAAGATCAGGGCTGTTCGACGTACTGATCGATTAATCCATGACGTTATCTCTTATTTTTCTTGCACGCATTGCCACATATAAATTGCAAAATTCGAAAGATGATATGTAGATAGGAGTATTAAGCACGAATGAAATTGAGTGTGCACGCTCGATACACGCTTGGCTTTTCACGTAGATTACTACACACGTTTTGTCCGCCACGTATACTATCTATTAATTATAAATTATTTATCAAAAATTACTCCTTTTTTTAGTCAGCAGGGCACCATTATTTTTTATTCCTGCCATATTACATTCCTCAATGTTACATTGCTCATGTAATTTGCAAATGTACAATTTGTCGAATATAGTAGGTGCACCACCATGGTCCATTATTCCTAAACTTGATTTCCATATAAAATCGTTAAAAAATATAGTACAAATGTATAACAAGACACATGAAACTTACACGCAAACCATTTCTTATATTTCCCGATTACCGTTTATTTCAAACCACTCCCATGTAATAGTTGCAAATATTTTCGTATTATTCAGAATCCGATCCGTGTTTCCTTTCAAATATCCCTGGAAATTCCTTATTGTCGTATAACCACGGCGACGTACACAGAATATCACGTTTCAGTTGCCAATTTCGTACTCACTTGGAGGAAGAACACCTTCCTACGGACGTGGCTCAGAAGCAAGACGATTTGGTCGAGTGCACGTATCGCGTGGTGGGTTGCAAAGTGAGAACATCGCCCTGGAGAATTTCAATCCACGAGAGTCACTGCAACTATAAAGATCGTTACAACGAGATGAACATCAACGACCCATTGGAAGAAACAACAATACTCAGCGACGACATCGGTGATCCAGAGGAATTAGTAGAGTGCAAATATAGAAAGTACGGTTGCATGGTGAACATGCGAATGAAAAGAAAATCGTTGCACCAAGAGAAATGCAACTATAGCAAGTATCACCAAGATAGCGACGATGCGTCATCATCGGAGGACGAGTACGACCCTGACGAGCAGGTTCCCTGCAGATGGTCGACATACGGTTGCAGAGTGAGGCCGAAACGCAGTCGTTTAGAGACTCACGAAGAAAAGTGCAATTACAGGATGGAGGAATGCGCTTTCCAGGATAACGGATGCGATGCTATGCTTCAACCGTCCAGGAAATTCGCCCACGAGAGGTCTTGCCAGTTTGCTAATTGAATTTCTCGCGGAATTTAATGTTTGGAGAACAAAGTACACGAGGGAGTGGTTGCCAGTGAAAAAAAGAAATGTGTATGCACACTCGGTTCTAGGAAGATATTTTAACAAGAATTGTCTGGATTTTATGTTTCATTACGTATAATTCGTATAGCCGGTATAGCCGGATGAGGGGGTCGAATGAGCCCCTAAATCAAATTCGACTGGTGCGGGGTCGCCGGATAACTTGCCAAGAAAAAACAATCTCTGGCAAGTTTCAACCCTGTATCTCGACTGGGAGGGTAGCTACGGAGGAAAACAAAAATCATGTTTTTGCTCAATATCTCGCACGTTGTCGGATGGAAAATTTAAAAAATATCTGAGACACTTCATATAAGGAGACACGCATTACAGAACGTTTTTGGATTTTTTAAATGAAAATCCGAGCTGTAACAAATAAAAAAAGCAATTATAATACTACAAAATGCAGATGTATTGAAGAAGTCGCCAAACTGCATTTATATTTTTTGTGCAGGTACATATCATTGATACTATCACTCTCAATTTCTCTAAATCCTTTATTAGCTGCTCCATAGTTAAAAATATTACAGATACCCAGTCGAGACACGAGGTCGAAACTTGGCACACATTGGTTTCCCTTGATATGCTGTCGAATGTCCCCTCGCAAGTCGAATTTGGTTTAGGGACACATTTGACCCCCTTTTCCGGCTATACCCTTTACATTGAAATGCATAAATGATCTCACGCTCGGTAATAATTACTGGTTATAAGTGCCAAAGCAACAGGGGAAGTAATCTTTTCATTATTTCGCAGAATGTATTATGGTAAATTTTACTGGCACTTCATTAACAATGACAACGACTTTGCATATCTTATACGTTCATAGATGTCCCATTACTGATCTTCGTTTTACATTCGTAGTTTGTTCTGTCGCGTCAAATAAAATTTGTTCGAAGCATATAAGAAAACTATTACTATCTTCGCGACTTCTAATCGAGGATATATTTATGCGGTGCGTTTCGTAATACGCGACGAGCCGTTCTTAATCTTCCTGCCGCATAACAGGAAGACGTACAAGCTTCCTTGGTACTTCCACGTATTGATTCGCATCTAGGTATATATTGTTCCAGAAGACAACTCGAGCGCATTAAGTATCACACTATTATTACGTTATCGCCAATTACATAGATTAACATATAATAGACAATTATAAAATGAAAGTTGAAATATTGGGTACCTTATACCTTTTCAATATATGAATGAAGCAGAAAATTCTGTATTAGGCTAATGTTGAGAAGTCTGAAATAACTGAAATAAATCGCATTAGGCTTTTATTCGTGTCAAATTTTTGCCTCGACCTAGACGAACTGATAAAACATAAATATATCGACAAAGTTTATGCAGAAGGTAATACTCGTCCTTGATTAATCAGAAAAATCGCGTGGAATGCTTCCTCAAACAATACTTTGGGAGCCACCTTTTCTATTAACACCTTTCAGAACATTTCAGAAAAGATAGTATCATATTCGTCGCGATTTGATTCTGTCTCGTTGAATTCTGAATATAAATTTGTAAAAAATCTCAGAATCTGGCAATTATACCGAATGAATGGATCGCAATCTTAGCCAAACAGTAATATTTTATCCCACCGATTTATATATTAAAGGCCAGTCAACAGGTAGACTCCTTTTAATTATCGCGTGGAATGAACTTAATCCACCGATCGAATTAATTCTTGCCAGCCTCGGCGTGAATGCTATTAAGTGTCCGCTATACGACTAATAAGAACGAAGCACACTTCCACGTCTGTTACGTTGCATCCGCAAGAAAGTTTATAAACCGCATTAGCCGCGATTTCCAAGAACTTTAGAGATTACGCAAGGATTATTCACCCCCTGTCTCTCATTCTCACGTTACCCTTCAACATTCTATTCCCATTCCGTTGTATCACGGATACGATGGTGAAGCTTACACTGGCAATCGAGGGATGATCTGGAGCATGATCGACTGGAATGAGGGAATGATGGTGTGGCTGGGACATCGAGCACCTGGAAGCTAATGGTGTGCAGCTTTCCTAGCAGTTAACCATCGAAATGTATCGTGGCATTGCAACGTCACAATAAACGTTTATAGCGACCATTTGTAAGGGCACGGAAAAAGCTTGGGAAGCGAACTGTCTTCGACGTGACTACAAGCACGCGAAAAAAGAGAAGAAACATTTCGAACGTTCCATGGCAGAATGTTAAGACAATAAATAGTTTTGGACGTGTTTATATCAACATTGAACGTGATTGTGATTGTACCATTTGTATCAGTTTTTTAGTACAAGTTAACAGGTGGCCCTCGACACACCAACAGTTGGCAATTGAATATCTAATGGGAATGTTCAGGGATGATCGTTATGGTCGTGCTTGAACACAATGAACTGTTGGATGTAAGTTTGGGATGGAGAATTTTTGACGGGTGCAGAAAATTCTTTTTTTTTTGTAAATAGAATTTTCGCGTGTATGGAAATTTATTAAATTTATTAGATTCATTTGTGAAGTTGTGCTCTCATTTTTATGTAGAACAAAATTTAATCAAATTTAACATTAACACCAGGCATGTCCTATTACACTTTTCATTAGTAAATAATAATGTCGTTTTCACGAAAGTAACTGTTATAATTGCAAGATTGTAAACTGATTCAACGATTAGTAATAAGAAGCAAGTTGAACGAATTTCTGATGATTCTTCAATTCTTTTTGTAATACTAAATGTTCGGTCTATTTGTTACGTTCATTTGCTTATTTTCGAATGTAATCGCAAGAAAGCCAGCAATTTGCAAAATCCAGCAAGTTTTCATGATGCGCATAGATTTATAAAACGATAAATCCTCCTTACGTATTTCTTGCATTTCGATTACTCTGTGCAATGTACTTTTTTTCATTTCCAGAAAAGAACTACGCTCATAAAATGTCGCACCGGAACGAATTCGGTGGGAAACCGTTTCGACCGACTAGCTGCATGAAAATCTCAAAAGAATCCAGGGATCTGGGTGTACAGCTTTTTAGATACTGCATAAATATCGAACAGCCTGAGAAACGATAAACTCTTGTCCGCTCGCAATTCACTAAAACCGTCACCACCTCGGTCAGAACTTTAACCGTCAAAGCTGACCCGAGCGATGGACAAAAGGGAGTGGAGGCTGTTTTACATAGTAAAGACCAAGGAAGGCTACCTGCACCAAGACCCGAGCGGATTCTTAAAGAAGATACACCCTTCCAAAGTACGGCCAAGTTATTTCGCAAAATGCCGACAGGTCGTTCATGTTTCACTTTTTCTCACATTATTTCCACGATACTTTGCTGACAGGAAATTACGTGAAATATCCAAGATTCCCGTATCTGTAATGGATGATGCAGGTGTATAAAACGCACCTTGTAATTTCGTTTCTCGAAAAACAGTGTACCGTGTTTAAATGTAATACTTACTTTACTCTCAATTATTGAGATGCTGTTGATATCACCTGCATAATATTAACAGTGTTACTGTTATATCTTGTTATTCGTACGAGTCTGAATTAAAAGAAAATATCCCCGAAACAACTGTAAATCATGATTGTTAAATTAAATACTGCATTATACAAAAACTCCAGTAAAAAGAATTAAGCAATAAGAATCTTTTTTCACCGGATTTTGCTGAAGGGACTTATAAATATTTGCATATTTATACGTACGTAACAAATAGTATTAAAGGCAATCTCACTTCGAAGCCCAATTGAAATCTATAACGACGCGATACTGGCAGTATAAATAAATCAAAGTTGAACGATGAAAGGCGTGGAAATCAGTAGCCGTATTGAAGAGTCTAGAACGACAGTGGATGCGAGCTGGGCGCTCTTTGCTCGCAGTGCACTGGTGGGGATGGAAAAGGGTGGCAAAGGGGTGCGAGTAAATTGCACCCCTGGGGAACAGATCTGACGAGTGGCACGAAGGGCCACGGTAAGCCAGAAGTCAGCCGGCTTTAATTAAGACACAGGTGTCTTTTGCTTATAGTTACATCGAGCTTCTTGGAGGAAAGGGTACAAGACCGAAACGTGTTTATTAAAAGAATATATGTGAACGTAACCTTGACAAAAATATATCCATCGTTTTGTCATACATTTCGCGTGCTCCGTTTATTATATTGTCATTATACTTATTACGCACTCTTGTTACAGATACTTGCTTGCAAACATGAATAAATAATATCATTCGTACTACTGTATGAAAGGAGAAATTAATGTTCTACAATTTTTCGTTTCCGACGTAATGTTGGAATACCGTGATAAAATGTCCTCGCGTTAATTTAATTATCCTCCCTTCAAATCAGAGTTGATGTTAATTAAATAGTGCTATTCTGTCTTCTTACGAGGTCAGTCTGATAAAATAAATAAAAATTCCCGTGTTCTGTAAAAACGAAACGTTGCAATCATATTCGAGCAGCAATTGCAACTTGAGTTTCGAATTTGTTTTATAGAAAGTGAACTTCACTGACTGAGACGCAGGTATTTTATACACACGTCCCAATAGTGTTAATATTTTCGAGTCTAAGGCGAATTTAATGGCCAACAGGGAATTCTCACCGGTAATCCAGATACGATTTCTCAGTCCGAATGTCAGTCGTCGCCTGACCCAAGAATCACCTTAATGCATGTATTCATACGGCAAGCTCGAAGTTTGAATCAGAAGCATGGGTAGTGTTAATGCTGTAGGGATTCTGAGACGAGCGAACACTTCTTGACAAAGCAACTGCGACACGTCAGATACCTTCCAGTTATTTCGTTTAAACACTGTCCAAGAAGCTAAATCCTTGCTACAAAAGCACGATATCCCAGTGCGAAAGCCTGTCCTTATTGCGACCCTTATAAAGGCCCCTTCGAGAGACTCTTTTTCTCATCATAAGTATACTGATACTTTATGGTAACAAGGTAAATATATTTCTGGCACGTGGGTGCCAGAAATATGATAATAATTCTGAGTATTTACAATTGGGATGAACTCTAAGAGATATCTCAATGTCAATGTGCTTCAGAAATATTGCAACATTTTAATCTGCCGTATTTTATTCATCGATTTATGCATTTCTTTGCAACCTAGATCAATAAATACATATTACTAAGATCTTACTGCAATACACTCGCGCGATTGTCCAAGTTGCAAGTGAATCTAGAGCACGATGTAGCGAATGTATAGGAACCTTCAAAACTGATGCAGTTTACTAAATACAACCCTTTCAACAAATTGATAGGAGAATTTTGGGACAAGCTGCTCGAACAATTAATTTTCACCTTTGCATACGAACAAAATAAACGTCCGAATAGTAATATCAATTTCCTTGCAAGTTTATCTATGAAAACCATTTTTAACAATTATCTCTTCACCTTTCATCGTCGTCCTGTTCAACCACCCTCCAAGATAGACAACCCAAGCCCACTTAAGCATCCAAATTTACGATATTTTCCACGAGCAAGCTAATTCTCTCCGCATTGAGACATTCGAGACCTTCGTGTGCCGCACCAATTGATATTAATAACCGCTTGTTTCCTGCTTGAATTGACTGCCTGTTGCGTAATGCCTCCCACCCAAACATCTATATCGTCCTACACGATTCCATTCCGAACATTCCCATTATCTATGTACCCGCGGCCACTCGTTGATCATCGTACGTTGATCACGAAAAGCCCAAGCTTGGCCGCCTATAAACTATACGCAGCCAGAACAGGACTCATGTGGCGGCCACAAGTTTGGCAACATAATTTTCTCACATAAATACATCTTGCCTAGGTAAAACGGAACGGTGAGCCTCGGGGTCAGTCGTGGAGACCTTACACGAGCGTCGCACGCGAACTCCATAATTCACCGCGGAGGGAGAGGCAATCGTATCTCAATTTCGTCAGGATAGAACTATCAGCGTTTCGGTAACGAGAAAATCCACGTGGCTCCGGATCCCATAGGCAGGGAGCACCGATGATTGGATGCACCCGAAACATCTGATTCAGGTGGCACGTGCGCGATTATCGGCCGCCGATAGAACGTAACTACGCTCGTCCTGGATAAAGATTTATGACTGCGAGGAATATTCGGTGAGCAACGGGCCGATCGTCAACGCGACGATTTATGGAGTTAATTCTTCATGAATGTTTTTTTGCGGTGGCGATGATAAACGAAGTTTATCGAACGTTGTTGTATTGAATGACGAAGAGGCGGCTTGGTTCGAGGGTGAGGTGACGTTGGATCGGGGAAATGGTATTTCGGGAGGTATACAGGGTACGGAAGATTTTTAATGGAATACATTTTTCGACAGGAAAGTGCGACAGGAATTTTAAGGACGATGCGCTGCGTTGAATATGCAGATTGAATCGTAAGACAGGCATTTTCGAGACGTCGGGCAGATTTTGGCTAATTAGTGGTCCCTTTGTAGCCGGACTGTTTTAATTAAGACAGATTTAATGTGCATATAAATGTGTCGCCTGGATTTCAGTAGTGAAATGTTTAGATACAATGGCGTGGCATAATGGTAATACGATTGCAAAATTGGCGAACGTTAAACTGCAATATTCAAGTTGAAAAGCGTTGCGCTAATACAAGGTTCGTTCGAAAAATGCTGCGGACGTTTTCAATGCCATCGTTAAAGAGAATATTATAATTATTCCGCGACCTCGATAGCAAATCAAAGCTGTCTCGGGCAGGAATTTGCAAGTGCGCGTTAAATACGTTTCAAATGAAATCTTCCAGCGGAAGGAGATTACTTTCCACGTCGGGCTCCCTCGATATAATCCGACTTAACGATGCTTGATGTGAAATTGATTTGTTTCCCGTGAAACCAATTACGCAACGCCGCCCGACACGTTGCTCCGACCGGTTCACCGGTTGTTGCATTAACAGCGTCAATACACGTTTCCGCGCACGTCCCTGATAAACGACCACTGCGTTCGAAGTTTATAAAGAGGGAAATGTCCCTCGGCGCTGAATTACAATTTTTAATATAACTCCTTCGGAGGAGGCGAAGCGCATGCCTGATGTCGGCGGAAAGATCGCGCGAACGGAAACGACGCCTCGCGAAGAGAGAAAAGGGGCAAACTGGGGAAGAAGCGGGCGGCAGGAAAGGAACGAATTTAATGAAACGCAGGAAACTCGAATGAAAGTGTATTTGTAATGCAAATACCCGCCGGACCAGTCCCGGAGGGCCGAAAAAATGAAAGGCATCGAAACAGCCGGGAACGAAATCGACCGTTCCATCGCTCCCGTTTAATCCGATTTCAAATTCGTCGCCGTCTTCGAATCACGTCTCGCGGACGCGGGCCGCGTGCTGCGATCTTGCCTGAAAAGAAAAATTCTGATTTCGTTCTTTTAATTACCTCGGGGACTCGACTCCGAGTATCGGGGATCGTCAAACCGACGGCACGCCTGGAATCCTTATTAAACGAAATTCGAATCCTCGCCGTCCGAAGTGAATTCTGCGGCGGCACGGCGGTCCGCGTTTCGGGGGATGATTTTTGAAGTGGTAAACAGAAGTGGGGTGGATCGCGCTTTAATTAAAAAATGGTATCATCCCATGTGGAATTGTTTTTCGCTTCTTCTTTTTTTTTTTGGTTGTTTACCGTAGTCTGGATGAAATTACGAGTACAATTGAATACAATTGAATCGCGTGTAATGTACTATTTACCGTTCTTTCTGTAGTTTCTCGATTAAAAATGCCCCCGAGGCCTTGTCGGAAATTAACTTTACTAACATGTGTTTTCAATATCTGTAACAGCGTATATACGTATAAATATATTTAAACTATTGATTCCACGAATGCATTGAAAAACATCGAATCTCGAAAGCATTTATACCGATAATTATGAAACATACTTGTTCTTACAATGACCGCCTAATTAAGATATTTTCTATTAACCTCGAGATAATTTGTATATCTTTTCAATTTACGCTCTCATTCCCGTTCGCGATCGAACGCACGCGATAACGATCGCAAGCCTCCAGCATCGATAAACGTTCCATCGCCAAACCGCGGCCTCTTTAAACCCACTCGATCGCGGAAACAGCCGCGGCATACAAATATTATTGAAGCTTCGGTCGGGAAGATGTTAACTTAGGGAATGGCGTGGAAGAGCATAGGACGAGTGTCGGGAATCGAAAGAATCATTATTCACCAAGAGCCGGCCTATTGTCCTCTTCGACGGATGCATTGTCGAATTAAAGGCTTTTGTGACAGCGAACGATGGAGGCGCACAATGCGCTCTCCTCTGTTTCTCTTCCTCCAACTTCATCCTCTCTTCTGTTATACCCGATCGCAACAGATTCTCCTCTCTTTCTTTCCTCCGCCGTCGTGCAACCCCCGCCATGCGAATCGCTTTGACAGTTGCCTCGCAAATGAAAGCACTTTTCCGCCGAATAGACAAAATAAATCGAGTCCCCCGTACAATGTCGATGATTTCGTAACAATGCGCGTCTGCCCGGCGTCGACCTACGCACGAATAAATACGCAGCCCCGTCCACCGCGGCGAGAAACTCCCTATTGCCAGACGATAAAAGTGCGTTCATTGTGGCCGTTTATCGAGCAAAGTAATCTCGGTCCACTCCAACCACCAGAAATCGGTATTTCATTAGGGACTTCTCGATCGCCATCGATGTCAGCCCGATTTTTATCTCCTCGCCGCATACTTCGATAGGATTATATCGGCAGGTTGTGGTCTTCTCGAACAAGCGGACGAAAGAGCAACCGGACGCTTCTCGAAATCTTTTCGCGTTGAGCAGTAATATGAAACCGGAGGTGCAGAAAGGTGGAACGTTCGTTAAATCTTATTATTCGTGGATTTGCAGCCACGCGCGTTCAACGTTACATCGGTTAGTACGATCCCGATTGCCAAGTTGCTTTTCTAACGAAAGAAGGAGAGCAAGGCAAACAGTACGCTCCGTAAAGACGTTTAATTTTGAGAAAATTTTGGGAAGGAGAAAATTTGTACTCTCTACTCGTACAAAGTAATTCTTTTAACAACAATTAACTAACTGCGATACAAACTAGACCAGCTTAAAGCAAATGCCGTAATCAACGTTGTTCATGAATAATAAACGAACGAAATTTCATAGGGCACGTTTTCGAAATCGAGAGGAAAATGGCGATAACAAAAGGCCAGCGTATGTTCCTCTAGTGATTTATCGATGATAATTAAAGAGCCGAACGTCACCGCCGGCTGTGTGCCGATGACCAATGGCCGTTGCGTGAGCCCCGTATTAATAGTACCTTTTAACATCCGCCGCGAGCCTTGGTTCGACGGCCATTTCCGTCGTTAAATAAATACACCGGTGGTCCAAGGGCGCACGAGATATTGCTCGTAACTTTATGCAAATTCCCCATTGATGTCCATATGCTCAACGAATGGTCGCGCGAATAAAAAATTTTAATTGAAGGTATTAATCGTTCCGGTGGTATTACTGGCTTTTCCCGATTAATGCCCACCCTGTCTGTACTGTTCAGGCACATCGAACGTCCCTTGGTTCCCGTTGAAATGCAAATAACGCGACAGAGAGACTTTTCGTACGTTTTGCACGATTGTAAATATTACAAACCAAGTCCAAGACCCTTTGGCGAAGAAGAGACGGAGCTTGGAGTATTCATACGAGAATAAAGTGGAATAAGAAAACGCCGCTTATCATCATTTTCACACACTTCTAGGGGTCTTCTTGCGGAATGCCTCTTGGAACGGCTCGAAATGCACTCTTGCTGTAAACGTACGAGTTAGTTAGAAGCCCTTCCGGACTATGAATCTGGGGGAGTATCGAGAGACGTCGAGCAGCATACGGTAAGAACGGAATAGAAAAGGGATGGGTTTTAATGGTGTACACAGGTGTCGAGAACCCTATGGAAAATCAGCTATCCATTATTCTTCATCTATCGGCGTTACGTGTGTACATTCGTGCCCACTAAATTTACCTACACTTGGACTCCGTGTATCGTCAAATAAATAGATTCTACGATCTGTGTATCGAGACAAGTGGAATCTACGATCGAAACGAATGACACTAATGAAGCTAGCAAATTACTATGCCTCGCAGTATTTCGCTTCTCGCGTTCATTACCTTCCCGTGGACCAAACGTGTTCCATTAACAACGCACATTGATACTGCCAGGGCAAGTATCCGCGTAATAATAATTGACTGAATCTCCAAACACATCTGACCGAGCCAAGAAACGTCTGACCGACGTCTTTTTCATCATAACGCATCAGACGCCAAAGACTTTGACGAATCAATTAAATAAATGATCGCGAATTGTACAGTCGACGGGCAGGGTGGCGTCAAGGCACCATCATCCGGGGCGCCTCGGCGTTTCTTCCATTAAGGGCCCACCCCTGAACGCTGCCGCTTGTTACAAAGCAGCGGAGGGGCCACTCGCAGCCCTCTGCTTCTCCTCTTTCGACGCTTTGCCATCGTTGTCATCGGTGGCGTTACTGGAATTACATTGGATCTGCAAAGGGTTGAGGGAAGACTTTCATCAATGCATGCGACGCCTCCATTGTTCGCCACGTAAGATTGAGCCCCGAGTTTCCTGGACGTGCCCGATGGAAACAGCGCGAATTTCGCCTAAGGAAATCGTAGGCCTTTCTTATCACTGTGACATTGTGCGCGTGTAATCAGTCGTGCACAAATATTTATGCTGTTGAATAACGCAATCGAGAGACTGTTGTCTTCGGTCGATTACCGGGAATAGGATATCTATACGCAATCGACAGGCAACTTCTGACCCGTCTGTAATAATTAATCGCACTTAAATAGTTCGTTACTGTGTTCAGATGGTGTACGTAAAATGTAACTGTAACGAAAAAACGTAGGCACGAAATGTAGAAAACACTCGACGGTCAGAATATCTTGTGACAAAAAAAAATTAATTCCCACAGCGCCGCATTGCTATAAAATTGCCAGCAGTGAAATTCAAGAAATATACATCAGAATTCAGAGGTATATTTGAATAGAGAGTTAAATTCTCGTCAATAATAATTCCCCAGCAAATCGCATCAAGTCGAATGCAATTAAATTCCTTTCCACGATTCACCTTACGATGGTACCTTGTCAAATTATTCCAGAAATGATATTACGACGCGAATCTGAAATGCTGTCCCGAAACGGCGCGGTCGAAAATATTGCACAACTTCAAGCATACGTTCACCGTGGAGCCGTTACTCTTTTTGATCGAGTGGCCTCGTCCAGTGTGCCTCGGCTAAGAGTTGGCAAGGGATACCGCGATGAATTGTAATAATGCACCTGCACCGCCAATAGACCTTATACAACGCGGCCCCTCTTCTTGCCAGATGGATTTAGGTGTACTATCTCGTGGAGGAGGCCGTGGAGAGACGTATGAAAGCTCGGATGCGAAATACGAAGCGAAAGCACACGGGGTCCAGGGCCGAGGAGCAGAGGGAACAGCCAGTTCCTATTTAGTGCTTCTACGCCGACTATGTCAACGTTATTATACCGCAGATTCCCAAGGGAGTGAGGGCGCTACACGGTCCCGGAGCAAGGGGGTGTGACCGCAACGAATACGTCGCAAAAGTGGTTTTTTAAAATATGAATAAAGTGTAACACGCTTGCACAGCTGAATGGTGGGGGAGGCAACTCTTTGAACCGGCCTGTAAATTATAGCAACACCTTGTCAACGGTGAACAAGGACGTTTCAAATTGCTACGCTCTGCGACCAGCACTGAGATTAATGGTTTCGATAGTCGGACACTCGATGGAATAAAAGAATCCGTTATTCGACACTCGCGGAGATTTTTCAATTAGAAGGATTGAATTTCTTGTTTTCGCTTCGTTCGTTCCCTCAGTTACCTTCGCTTCTTTTCGTTCGCCTTGACGCTTGGTGGGATGAGATGGGGCTTGTACGCATTTCGTTAGAATAAAGGCAAGCGTGAGAATGTCGCGTTAAAATGACGGTTTCGAATTTGTAAAATTGTTGCAGTGCAAATAGCACGAATTAAACTGCAACGCAGCATACGGACTCTTGTTTGCACTTAGATGTTGTACCATCGTATTTTTCGAGCAAGCTAAACAGTAAATTTGGAAGCTGAAATATTAAGTAAGCAAATTGTGAGCTTTCGTGTACCAGTTGGAAGGTGAGCCGCCTCATGCACCGAGTGTATTATCGGTGACTGATGCTCGCATTTTCCACCAACCGAAATCCCTCAATAATGCACCGCGAAATTTTGCACGGCCGTCATGAAACGTGTGCCGGCCCCTTTAATAAATGATGTGGCGTAACGATATCAAAACAGAGAGACACGAAAACCTCTGCCTCCGGAGACTCATTCTTCTTGCCCTTGCAATCGTGAATGAAGGAAGAGGTCTTCCAGGTGGAATATGCGGGATAACCGCAGCAATAACCGTTTCGACCCTCTGCAGAGAGTGAGAAGCTCCTTTTATTCTCGAACGCCCACGAATCAGCGAGTCAGAATCGCTTGCATCAAACTAAGAATTTAATGAAATTTTTAGCATGTTTTGCATTTATTGCTTCTCTTACGAGTGGAATAGTCAACGACCATAATATCATTTGAAATCTTTATATAGGATAATCGGCAAATAAGTTGAATAAAATTGCCGACTATGAAAGGAAAGTTTTATTTTTCTAAGGTAAGACGCGTTTTGTATTTTCTGGATCAAGATACGTATTTCTTAGCGTGATTAGAATACAAAACAAGCACTTGTTCAAGCAAGTAAATTTTGGGCTACCTCTTTTATTATTTATATGGCGATTACTTTTTTGCGTTATAAATTTTAAGTAAAACGTATATAACACCATCTAATATTCATAAATATATTACATTGCCTATCCTATGTTTCATTCGTTTCTTCAAACTTCCCTTCCTTATTCTTCTCGGGTCGATACCAGATGTAATATTTAAAAATCGTTTCTACATTCGAAAGAATGACCTAAAATTTACAAGTGTATTATTATTGTTATTATCATTTTTTGTATCAATACATAATAACACATTATTAATACACACTAACAACAAGTTAATGTCCACTCAAATTTTACATCATACAAAGGGAACGCCAAATAACTGAACGCCCCGGCAACTGTCTGACCATAACCATACTCAAATCACTAGCAGGGACGACACTTAACGAGCCCCGTAACCGTGAAAACGAATGATCGTAAATCCAGCATCAACGATCGCCATAAAGAGCTGCTTACATTAGCGAAAATAAAATAGACTTCCGCATCTGCCCCCGCATCGAAGAGGGAAATATTTACGGACGAACAAGGGAGTTGCCAAGCGTGCTTGTTAAAAATCACGGAGACTTTCACAATAATGCCAACCCTCGATTGATCTCGGCGAAAGGGAGCATGGAAATGCGTTATACACGTTATAAATAACAACCTTGAATAACGCGCGCATATTCGTGAAAGTAGTTTCATCTTTATTTCTGTGGTCCAAGTGCAAGTATTAACTCAATACGTGACCTTGCCTGACAAGACGAAATATGTACAAGGTATCATCAAAATCGGTCTACGGATTCTTAAGCGTTTGCTTGTTCGAGAAGTTGAACTGGAAACGTGGGAAACGAGAGCGGAATTTTTCCTTGCGGCTTGAGAAAATAAATAACATCCCCTAAGAAGGGTGGTCGAGAGGTAAAGAGGTACTGTTGCCTGGAAATATATCAAACCGTTCCTACGGCTACTCGTCTCGCCGTGTCAGAGTATGTTTTATGTGCTCTGTCGGCTCACTGAAACAATAATTCAAGCCGATTTCACGTTCTGCTTGGTTCCCTTTTGATACGTGATCTACTTGGTACAGTGTAATCAAGTTTGATTGTGATTCAACTTTTATAAGAAACCTGTGGAAATTCTTGCGTCAATTTTCGCGGGCCGATATTAAGTAAACATTAAATTGGCAATTTCAATTACTATTAGATTGCTGCAATTGATGTTAACGTTAATACATCGACAGAAGGTTGTAAATGAACAGCTGTGTCACGTCTTATGTTGTAATTTGATATCCCTTCTTACGTAGTACCTTAGCTAGGGATTTTAAAAATAATACGGTATCGCAGACTTATGTACTTGAATTGCACCCTCACAAATCCTTTGGTTACAAATGGAGATTTATACCAAACTTTCTGTCGCACAGAAGAAAACTTTGGCTTTATTATTTATACATCGAGGGATACACGTCGAAGGATACAAGTAACTGAATACCTTAACTTCAGCATTCCACTTTCGAAAGCGCATCAATGTTATGTTACTTCCTTTCTTAGCAAACGCGAGCTTCGTAATCCTTCTTCAGCAAGCGGAGAAGTATACATACAACTCTATAACTAACCAAGCTCAGACGAAATCCATCTATCTCGCTCTCAACTCTGTCCGACGAATCTGATTAACCATTGCTATCCAACCCCTCTTTATCATACAAAATATAAAGATTCACCAAGGATTCACCACATCGACCTCCGTCCTCCTTTATGAAATAGTTTTGATATCCGTCCGTATCCGCGCTAATTTTTATAAACGCATTAAGAATGTGATGTATACTTTATATCCTATAAAATTTGGCTGCGGCCAACTGCAGCTGTTAAAGGGCCTACTGCGCGTTTCGTTTTTCGGCTTTTGCACTCGTAAATTGGCGTTTTGCTCCACTGCGCGACAGTCGGCCCTATTTCTCATTATCGTTCAAAAAAAAAAGTGCTCCATTCGTCGGAACGCTCGACAAAGTTTCCACGTCTCAGAATTTCATCGGTCGTTCGTACACCAGTGCTCCCCTCCAGTGATCATCGTTTTACGTTTCGTCTTTCATCAATTAAAGACGAATTTTTACGGAATCTTTCCGTTGAATTTCTCCCCCGACCCTCTGCGCCTACCTTTCCCCTCTCCCCGTCGAACACACCAGCACGCGTATCGCCGTGCAAAATACATACATGCACATTCGATCCTGACACATCCACCGTTTCGCATCCCCTTGAAAGGGATCCTTCTTCGTTTCCTGAACGGAATTGAGGCCTCGCCGATGAATGGACCGCAGCGTATACGTAAATTGCATTGTCGCAATGCTGGGAAACTAACTCCGAACAGCTCCGGCGAAGGGCTGACCGGCCAATTAGCCTCTGTAGGCCCCTCGATAGAATTGCACAGCAACTTGACTCGACGATCCACGCGCAGTTAGGGCTGCTACCTTGGCAAGTACCACTCCAAGTCCAGAACCGGCTAGACTCAATTTAACCGTTCTCACTCGAATATCGAATCGTTCGCCCTGCTCCTGTTGGGGCCGGGATACGCTGGCCGTCGTGTCCGTCGTCCCTTTGCGGCCGTTCGCAATCCAATTTCCGCGCGGAGAACTTTCCGCTTTCTCTCCTACGCTTAACGCGTCAAAACGTTCTTTTTCGCGCTCGCGAGCGTCAATTTCACGCCAACAAAACGCCGGAATTGGTAATATTTTCACGGATGTTTTTCTTCAGCTTCTTCTCGGGTTGGCGAGACAGCAGATGCTCAGATGTCTGTGCCTGTTTTTTAGTCGCGAATTGGATGGATCGTTCGTTGGATGAATGGAAGAGTGGATACGAAAGTGTGAGGATATATTTGATACGGCAGATGTTACGTTATATGTGGGAACTGATATATTCTTTGAGGAAGTTTTTCGTTTAATTCTAATGGAATTTGGATAACACTTTGGTTGCACGAGTGTTTTTGTTTCTAATTCCAATTGCCCCGTTTTAAGCAGAAGATGCAGGTGTGAGGGTAGACGAGAAAAGCAATTTGTTTTAATCATTCATTGAAAGTTGTATACTTTTCTATTAATCTTAATTGGAAAAATGTTTAGTCATTTACGAGGATTTGTAGATAGGCCTACCTAGTTATAATTATAGTCAATCACAAAGTGTAAATTCACTGTTTTAATATTTGCGTCAAATATAAGGAGCGTATCACAAGTTCATAAAGATCGCTGATGCAAAGCAAGTTCGAAAATAATGCCAATAAATTACTATAAATCGCTTAAATTAGAATAAAACTGTAAATTTCAATACGTATCAGAATTTCATTACCATCCAATTTGCACTCAGAATTTATTTGTGCTCAAGAAGTTCATAAATGCGATCTAGAAAGTCTTAGATCAATTTGATCAAAATTATTTAAACAATAATATCTGCAATCAAGCTTCCTTCAACTTCCAATACTTTAATAAATTCAAGACACTGTTTGCCTTTTTTAGAACTGCTAAAAAAATACTCCAAGTACGGGTACTGTTACCGCTATCTAATTTGCAACAGGTGAATTCCTTTCGATTAAAAACATTAATCGCAAAAATTGTTAAATACAATGAGTAGTATATGATCCAAGTCTCATTCGTACTTTCGCCCTGTGTCGTGTGCATTCATGCGCCCTATCCCTAACTATTAAGCTCTAACGAAAGCTCTGTCGAATCGTGGCTACCGTACCGACCAGGATTTCTAACACAGACCTACTGGTGAGAACCTTCGAACCATGAATCGCATGGTTCTTTTTGATCATTCCGATGCCGACCATACCGACCATGCCATAGGATGAATGTTCCAAAATGACATTGACGGTGGTTGCATTTTTCTCCCCGAATAAAATTGCACAATTTTTTTTCAACGATCGACGCAAAATGTGATATATTTTCGTGTTATTTCCATTCCATATATAAAATAAAGATATTCGCTTAATCATTGCGAATTTTAACCTCCTCTTATAGCCGTAATTTTTGTCAAGCTCCCCTTTGAAGTTCCTCGTTTTTCTTTTTTAATAATAAATCTTAGCACCATTCTGTGATTGCTCACTTCTTATCAATTTTTTAATTCCAACTTTCCCTTGCAGCTGCTCATTTTTCTTTCGAGTCGGGAACTTTGGTGCTGTTCCTGGCTGTTTTCAAAGTGGCGAGTGATCAAGCAGGGAACGGGGCAATGATATCTGGTTTCTTTTGACTGCAATATAACATTTACTACCGTTTCGCCCAATTAGTGTACCTCATTTTAATCGCGTAAACATCCGCTATCGACAAATTCCATGCAATCCATTATTCTTTCTTCTCCTTAAAAATGGTTTGTGTAATTATTAAAATTTCTAGTAAAAATTATAATCACGTGTATTAAAATAATCCTATATCAAGATCACTCTACGAATCAATAGCCCACAATCGAAACAATGTAAGGAAGCTCAAAACCTTCGCTTGATTTTGAGCGGCGTCCTCTCGAGAAAAGCTCCAGAGTTAAATTTGCTCCTCGGATATGAGCACCGATGTATCCATCTGTTCTATGTTTGGCATTCCTTTTCATTGTTTAAATCAAGTTTTTCTCTAAGTCGAAATGCACGACACTGATATTGAAGTTTAAAAATCAAAGCAACATATTTATGATTTCATCCCCTGATTTTAAAGCCTGTAAAAACTTGAGCTTTTCACCACGTTTCAACTATCCACGTGAAGATAAGGCAGAACGCCAGTCGATAAAACAGTGGGGTGCTTGCGAAAGCTCCAGAAAATTATCAACAGCGGGCCGAGTTCACTGACGAGATATAGGAATAGACAACTCATCCAATGTATTTTTTCGGCCACGATTTCTGGGTCCCGGGTCCCCATTACCATTTCCGTGTCACTCGCAACGTTAACGAAGTGCTAATGACCCTGGTGTCGATGCCACGTTAAACTTTAATTAAAAAAAAAAAAAACGAAGTAACTCATTTACTAATATAAGGCAATTCCTTCGATAAACGTGTCTGCAAACGATTATTGTTTGCATTCGGTTCCGAGCGAAGTGCACTACTCGAGATTTTACTGTATCTTCATAAACATAAGAATGCATTCGACATCCATGATGTTCGAAGGTCTCCGCGATATTGACAACATTGTAGTCGTTGAGTTTAGTCGCGCATTGTCGGTTGGGTCGTTGAATTCGGTCGCTCAGTTTTTCATCGCTCGGTGAACTAGTGATAGAAAGTGTGTAGTTAATAATAATAATATAATATTATTATATTTATAATTCCTTTCCTTTTATGTTAATAATAATCATAGCTGCTTATTCGCAGGTTTGGTGTTCACCTAGCTGGAAGTCAACTATCGTGATTATTTGCAACTGAGAAAAAGAGGAAAATAAGAAACTGAAGAAAGACAATCAAATTTTTATTTTGTGAGCAAAGTGTTACACATTCACTTTTATAAAAAAATCTATTTAATTCTGTAAAAGTACATTGCATTGTATTAAATTATTACGATTTAGAATAAAAATAAAATACATTACAAAACATGTACTACAATTAATTACATTTTTTCCAGAAAATTATTATTACTTTATTTTCCTTATATGACTAAATATTTTGTAGCAATTATATGTAAAGGTGTGTTAATGTTAAGCGGGGTATCTGAAACACCTTATTTGAGATGTAGCATATTCAAGATGTTTAAAACAACTGATTTTGGACTAGAAAATAAATACTTTAAAAAAGTGCGCTATACGCGACCCACGCAATTCATCGCCCCGATGTGATTTCGACTCAACTCGAACCCAACAGAAGTGCATCTCGCGACCAGGCACCGCAGCTCAATTTTTCTACCGAAACGTTGACCGAGAAATAGCTTTCCTAATTCCCCCTAAACATTTCACATATATTCACACAGTCGCATGAGTCCTGTCCCCCCTATTTCAGTAAATAATAGTTCTACAATTGAACACTGTTTATGAGCGGAGGACGCTCATATCAGTGTTGGATTTCTGAGCCGGTATGTCAGTTACGTTGGGCCACAAAAGTCCATAAGATGACTTGTCTATTCCTATATCTCGTCTGTGCCGACTTCAAGCAACTCCACGAATGCAGGCCAAGTAGGACAAAAATTTTACAGAATACCACAGAAGAATATCGACCACCGTGTTAGGTATATACCATCGTGAAGGAAATATTGAATTAATATCCCGAAAGCTGGAGATCAAAGGTACACCTAGATTCGTGAAACGACCATCGCTCAGGGTACGCGATAATACGACAAACTCTTTGTGGGAAAGTCAGAAATTGAAAAATTCGAGATGAAAGCTCGGCTGTATGACTTGCAAGCGACACATATATGGCATCGAATTAAATTAAAGTCAATCTCTTTTCCTGCCAAATACAAGAAGTACATCACTTGAAAAAATAAAGTCTTATTGCAAAGTAAACGTTGAAAGAAACAGATATCAATTCGGAATTGTCTGTATTA
Organism: Nomada fucata; assembly: GCA_948146005.1. Classification (NCBI taxonomy): domain Eukaryota; kingdom Metazoa; phylum Arthropoda; class Insecta; order Hymenoptera; family Apidae; genus Nomada; species Nomada fucata. The sequence continues at coordinate 17,695,752 of OX411275.1, forward strand.
AAATAAAACAGGTTACAGGCAACGTTACAAAATCAAATGAAAACGAAACTTCTTTTTTCGTTTTCATTTCGGCTGGTCCTCGAAATGTCATCGAATTTCATTTGCAAGGAAGGCAATTTTATTTATTTTAAACATCGTATTGAATGCTGTACTTGGAAGGGCGCGTCGATATTTTCATTGCTTTTCAATTATGCAACATGACAGATAAAGTGCGTAAGGCGAGCAAAAGGATTGAAAAAAATCTTTCGGTTATCCCAAACATCCCAAACACACGAAATACAACAAACATTTATCATATATCTACTCGACTGTCCATCCATGAATTTACGACATTAGTGAATAAATAATAAACAACATTAAGATCCAAAAATGGTTATCCAATTTCTCGCTTCTTCTCTCATAACAAAAGTACACATTTGTATGCACATCTGTTCTTTTGCCATTTCTTGAAACGGCTATTAAAATATCGATGGTGGCCGGCTGTATTATGAACGTCAATCGTTGTGGAAAAGATGAGTCGCTTTAACGATTCTCCATCTCCGAATTGGATTACGCTGCATCTCTTCACGGGAAAGGAAACGATCCGATGGTGAATTTCCGACGGTTCATTTCCGTTTCACCCCGACGTTTAATCATGGAGTATACCACCCATTGCACCCTAGTTACTAGGTTGTAATATTGAAACTCTCAGACCGTCATTATAAGCACTTCGGAGTGTTGCAACTGTTACGATAACACTCCCCGAACTTGGGGTTCAGAGGGATTATACTTTGTGATTGCAGTGAATGAGCGAGCGGGCCCTTAATAAATCGGGCATAATAAATCGATATTGCCATGTGAACTTCGTGGAATTTTCACGGCGATCAATTCGTGCTATTTTTCTGCCGGAGATATGCATCGCTCCAATTGCCACGATGCAGTAGGCGGTAGACAGCTTGTATGACAGGTAACCAAGTTGACATTATACTAATTATATTTTTTATTCCATTTGTATTCATTACCAATTTAAATTAAAATAATACGTTCTTTCGTTATAGATGCAGAAATCGACACTGTACGTCGACACGTAGACTTTGAGGGTGACTATGAACCGTCGTTCTTTTTACGGAAATTATCGAATCGAATTGATATGGTGTCATTGCGGTTGATATACTTACATGAACTGAGAAATTTTAAGCAACTTGCAATGGGGTGCACGTACTGTGGCCAGTAAATTTCTTGAATAGCGGTATGAATGAACTTCTTAAACGCTAGGTGTGAGAGACAAGTGTCTGGGATAGCGTGAAAGAGATTGAGTGGCTATTGGGGGTTCAATTTCGGTTTCAAGTGAACCATGTATGCACACCAATGAATTGTAGGAATGTACATAGGGCTTTAAACGCAAGGAGATTCGATGAGTATAAGTACGTAGTTGTTCTGAGAGCACTGTTACAATCGAACATTCAAGTGATAGATCGATTCGTCAATTAAGCTTAGAAATGATAATTGGCGGCATGAGTGGCGAACGAAAAAGTATATGAAAAAGTACACAGGAGGTATTTAAAAAACGAAAGAGTTAGACAGAACAAAATAGATATTATGCAAACATAAAATTCTAGAAAATAAAAAGCTCCGTTTGTATGCTGGTGAAATTTTAATTAATTCATAATAAATTTATCTCAATGTTGAAGTCGTACAGTGCCTGTTTGACAAAAATCTGTCAAGGATATTGTTGGTAATGAGTGATTGCAATTGTTACGGCAAACAGAATTCAGTGAAGAACCTAGTATTTCATGAATTTTTGTATTAAATATATTTATTAGCCCCACCTAATTATAAACATATATATTATAGGAGCCGATTGTATTTCCGAAACCAATCATGGTTATCTTTACCGATTGCTGCTGCTGTCGAAACTACAAAACATAGGAGACGACAGTGACTACTGAATTTGTGTCAAAGGCGGTCGAATTAGGTCGGACCGATAGATTTCGTACGTGTCTCTGATTAAACTGACTTCCGAGATAAAGAGTCCAATTGTATTTCGAAACGACCGACGCAACAAAGTTTAAAATTACGGTAGCGTTTCCATTTCAATTTACGAAAACCACAGTGGATCACGGCATTGAAATAAAATTAAACATTGCGCCCAAATTTTGTGTACCGTGCGATTTAATTAAAAGCTACAGTGCAGCGAATAAAAAGCAACCATCTGTTGTGCCCTATTACACAGTTAAACGACACAAATTACACGTATGACAAATGATATTAAAGTACCACCGAGTATTAAAACAACATTGATGTTCACCGTCAGAGATAATTTACGCTCCAATACGATCTCTCGATTTCTATCCGTGACAGAGATAGTAAATATAATTATTCGCGTGAAAAATCGTGATCACCCAGAAACATATGTCCAATGTAGTAAATTACAATTGATGTCAGGTGCAACGACGTTTCTGCAATAGGAACATACGATACGATGGCGTATAAAGGGAAATGTCCATGGAGAGAAAGCTTAGCTCAAGGACCATACACCCCTCAACCGTTATAATGCAGAACATCAAAAGAGCAATCCATCGTCGGGCAAGTCGATGGGAATACACGTCCACGGTAACTACTCATTGGACGATTATCCGTTTTTAATTACCTTTGATCACGCCCGTGACGAATCCTTTTATCAATCATGTTTCCTCATACATCTTCTCCGTTTCGTTTCATCACTTTAATTAATTCATTAATTCCAATTCCTTTCGAAATCATTGTAGACTCCGAAGAAATTGGCTAGGTCAAGTGTTAATATCCCTCGAGTACCAAACGTGTTAAAATACAAATTATTACGCTTCATCCTGTGCAGTTTTACGTACACACCCACAAATAAAGGAGATTGCTATTACGTCTAAAAATACGAATTCTTCGAGCTACGTTTATTAACGCTAGTCGCTGAATTTAATTCGGTACCAAAAACCCTCCTCTCAAATACCCTAAAAATTCGGCGTTACACTAAATTATTTGATCATTTATTCTCTGTTCGGAAAGCTGCTTACATTAATAAACCCCGATCAACACGAGAAATTATCACAATGAAGCGACGAAACACGAGAAGTGCCTCGACAAAAAGATTTATCGAATCGCGATAAATAGAACGACCAGTTTCGAGGAATAGCGGCAAACACGAGAGCTTCGTGATTAGTTGGTTGTATATTGAAGCGCGGAGCGCGATCACTTTCGTGCCGTGAACGAGAATCTATCGCATGGACCTATTGGATTGAACGGAAAATCTAAAGCTCGTTTCCTATCAATACGTAATCTACGTACATGCATGCGAAAGCTCGCACCTCTGCGTTCGCGTGTATCAACAGCCGACAGAGAAATCGTGAAACACCGTACGAATTGTATTAAAACGGAACGCTGTCTGTATCTTCGTCCAACGATCAAAAAGGATTACATGAAAAATCACGAATTTCAATCACCTCAAGTGACTGGTGCATGCGTCAAAAGCAACTTGCAGCTCGCGGATATTGCGATAATACTTGCGTCCAACAATTGAAACATTCAAAGAAATTCGGATGAGAATTACGTTCAAATTATTCCATGCAATACGTTCAACGAGCAAAGCAAATCAATAAGAGAATAATTGCAGCATCCCGCTGTACGATTGACCAATATGCAGAAGCTTCATTAGGACTATAATGCACCTTGGTAGAAATTTTCACACTAATGACAGCATTGATACAGCCACTCGAACATTTCCTGCTTTCTGAATACTTAAGTCTGGCCTTGTTTCTAAGCTGTGGCAGTATTTTGTGCCACCGCGGTGCCTGTGTCAAGCTAAAGTTGTCAGTTCTATGATGGCATTCAAAAGCACACGTGCGTGTTAAAAAAGAAAAATTATAAAGGTATAGAATTTATTGACGAGTTTTTTTAGGTGTCAAGAATAACTGTTCAAAAGTAACTAAAGCCCTATGAAAAATATTTGTGACATGGTTGAATACAAAAACAATCGGTAGATTAAATATATCAGCGTCTCTCTTTGTAATTTTTTCCCAATTTTCGATCTAATAATTTTCACGATGTCGTGAAACTTTCAATTCATGAAACTTTCAGTGGCCTCGCTGTCCAACAAATGTTAGGATTAGAATACTTCGTATTCCTAGTGTACTTTATTCTCTTATATAGAACATCTTTTCATCCGCGTGTATACCGATAGTTCTCTGTTACACGTACAAAAATTTCGAATATATTCTGCGTAATTTCGCCAACAATATTTCGCAATCGAATGTTTCGTCTAGACGTAGAAAAAGTCGAAAAACTTTCCGCCTAAGCAGAAAAACTCGCACGAGCGCGCAGGGCTCGACTCCGCTGCAAATGAAAATCGTGTTTCTGGCGCAATTAGTTCTGTATTGTATTACATTCCAACTCGACGGAGTCATGAAAGAGCGGGCAATTTGAACAAGATCCGCGCCGCTGGGGTGACAGTCAAAGCTTTGAAGACGCGATGCACGAGCGTATCCGCTCGTGTTTTTCATCTTTCACGTATACTGTTTGCTGCAGACATTCAACGCGGCTTTCTCAAATAACCGCTGAATCACACTGTATTGTATAAAGGTATTGTACTACAAATTGCATAAAGACATTTCATTATTATTGTACAGTGCGGAAGATATACATAATATCATTACGAACACCACGAGTTGAAACCACGACGGACTTTAAGTCTTACTCTTGTAAACTTACTTACTACAATTAAATTCTAATAGAAATGAATTCTTTAATATTATTTAAGCTATCATAGGTGCATAAACGCGGATGTCCAGTATATTCGTAAATTCGGACATCAACAGAGAGAATGTTATTCCTGCTCTTCTAAAACCGACAATACTTTTTTTACCTATAGTTTCAGGTAACATATGTTAGATAAGGTATGTTAGAGGAATGAAAAATTAGGTTTAAAATAATGAGATATTTCCCAGTGGCGCCAGTATAGTTTCCGTCCAAAAATGTTCCTTCGCGAATATATGTTTCAAGAATGATTCAGGATGATCGCGTTAAGTGTCCCAACCCTTATTACAGCGGCGTGAGGTACGGGTAAACCCTAGGCGCATTAAAGTGCGCGCAACCCTTAAATATCGTTCACGGTTGCGGCGTCTTCCAGCTTCTTCCACGAAGGTACTCGGCGGAAGATTCAATCATGCAGAAATGCCCGTCAGGACGTCGTTACTTCTTTCATCGTCGAAACGAATTTCGTCGTTTCCCATCGAATCAGAAGCACTCGGAAAGCACGAACGTGATCCCGCTGATTTACGAACTACCAACATTTTAAACTACTGCTCCGCGAATTTCGCCCACGATTTTTACTTCGGGTTCCGCATTCATCGCTCTTGCGATTCTCGCTCGGATAAATCACTTTCGAATTGGGGTAATTATAAAAGGAAATACATTTCATGCATGTATATTGTAAACTAAATGTGTTACTGTCCGACAGAAAAATTTAAACTGGCTGCTGTAAGACGGAAAGAGAAGCGGCTAATTTTGTTGCACGGGTAGTGTGGAGGATGAAATATCTTTCGCGTGGAAGGTAAAATTCTTTATTATTGTCATGCTCGAAGCAATTGTAAAAGTATGTGCAACATAAACCAGTTACCAATGTTTCGCGACTGAGGTTCTGCAAGGGAGAGTGGAAAATCGACCAACAGAATGAAGGTGAATTAATTTAATCCTTGGACTGATTACCCGCGATACGGACAAGGCGTTACATGCAATTAAAAGAACCCGATCGTTGTTTAAGCACGATATATGATATTTTCTATCTCGTGGATCAAACATTCATTTACTGGTAGATCAATGCAACATAGTAATTGCCCGTGCTTCACAAGTGGTTGCGTTATTGAAAATTCGCGGAAAGCCATAAGCGCAGGCAAAATGATCCTACAAATGAAATTGCCAGGACGTGGTAATTCAAAATCACGACGCTGCTTGTTGTGCTCGTAGGAACCTGCAGCTTCCTTGGAATATATACGCGATGAAACCTCGGGAATGCGATTCAAATCGAGTAAGCCGAAGTAACTTTTCAGCCGACAGCGAGCGCGTCTCGCCTTCCTGCACAGCCGTGAAAATGATTGCGACGAGCGTGAAATTAGTTCAACGTAAATGTACACGCACGCTTCCCTCGACGTGCCCAAAACCGATCGACGATTTTTACTCGATCCGCCTCTACTCTGATGAACGTCGAACAAACGTCGCGTCTTCGATCGGGAACAGGTCGCGCTCGTTCGTTAACGCGCCCGTCGAATGCAAATCTGCGAAATTCTCGTCGCGATAATGAAAGCCGAGCACGGCCGCAATAAACGCGAACCCGACCCGCCGCACCTGTGAATATTTTGCCCGCGCCTTCGGCCGGTCGCTTCGTCCGCTGCTTCACGCTTGTCGCTGGAACAAAGTCAAAGCGAGAGTCGAAGTGTTAAAAGACCAACGGGGTCTCCGAATTCGCAATTCGAAACACTCGGCCCCGGTGTTCTGACGCGAAGTATGCACCGCGGCTGGTTCCAAAGGGCAATCTCGTTGCACGGTTTACTGAAAACACAACCGCCACAGACGATACGAGAGACAACAAAGAGCTTCCCCTCGGAAGTGGCTGCTCTAAACCGGCGAATTTTATTTCGTCGCCGCAACCACGGCTGGGACGTCGGTCAAGTTTTCGCGGATGAGATACGCTTGTTCCCCGGAACTTCGTTATTAATTGATTGCGCGATATTAATGGTCCGGGCAAGTGAAGTGGGAAAGCGCGAGATTGCATTGGATTTACAATACGGTTCTTCGTGATCCGCCGATATTGTTGTAAACTTTCATGATAATGGAATAACGCGAACAGGAATATCCGAGGCAGCGAGACTCTGTTGAAATTGAATTAGGGTTATATTTGATTTGAACAACGATGTCTGTTAGGAACGATATCTGGTGATTCGTAAATGCCTGATTAGTTGAAGGAACGATTGACGAAACGTGTTTTCTATTTTTACATATGTGACAAAATTGCGAGCGTCCGAAGGGAATATTCCTGTACGGTGGCAGATTTTACGATAATCGTTTGAGTTTGCTCGCCTTATCGTATAATTGGCTTAAACGTGTGCACCGTATTTATATTCGATTTTACGATCAGGTAGGGCATCCATCTTTTAATGCAGTATGTTATCAATTTTCGTCGCTATTCTGTCGCTTTTGTCGGAAAAATGTGCCTACATATATGTATATAAAATAACTCTTCACGAAAAAATTCTACGAATAACAAAAACTATTTTTTAACAAATCTTCAAATTAAGTATCATAATTTTCACCTCTCTATCTGAACAATGACAACAATTAATCTTCATATGTCCACAATAAAAATGCACAGCACATGCAAGAAATCAACGAAATCCCATTTAAGTATGTTAATTATTATTATTTATTGAAACCCTCCGGCTTTCTTCCGTTCAAAAAGCGTAACTAAATATTCGTCATTTTCTGTTATATCGGGTACTATATCACAGTTAACGTCGCAACCAAGATTTCAGCAAACACTCAAAAACAATCTAAACTTCTGAGCTCATTGTCGCTTAATTATCTGTCACAACCTATTAGCACCTCTCGCAGGAACTACAAAGTACACGAAAACGCAATGCGCACAAAAGAATGTTCCTAAAGCCAACAAACAGGGACGAGTGTCTCCGCCTCACCCTTCCTTTCTCTATCTCGTAATTCGCTTGTACACTTTTGTCAAGAACGCTCATTCTTCTCGGGCAACCGTCGAGAGTTGACTCTGTCTGGCTTATCCAACAACAGGAATATTAATGAATATGTCGCCACACAGTCGAAGAAAGAGGAGTTACCCCTTTCAAACGTAACAATACGAGCACCGTTTAAGAAACTCCATCAACGCGAGCCTGCAATTCAATGAATACCTGAACCGGCAAAGAGATCCTCGTGAAACATCCTCATCTCGTGGAGTGAAACCCTTTAAATGTTATCCACATTCGAATCTGATTTCGATTAAATTAAATTCCGACGAATCATTAAGTGTGATCTGAAGTGATGCAGATCCGAGTTAAAAAAAGCTTGTCTGTCACGATCGTATCGATGTTTTCGAGAACATCGAGATAATCCTTTGTGGATTTTTGTAGTGAAAATGCAGTGAAAAAATTCACGAGACAGATTAGTTCGTGTCTGTGGAAATGTCAGTAATACAGGGTAACATTCGAAGTTGTGTGGGATCATTGATAGGGTCAGGACACGGGGTCGTCGATCGCAGGTGAATCCTGTGCCAGTGGCTCTCAAAGCAAGTCCTTGCCGCGCTGCAATCGATCGGCCTTTTACCAACACGAATAAACATCTCTCCCACACGGCTGTCTGTCAGGAATTTCGCGATAATGGGGGACAGCTTCCATGGAACATGCTATCGGGGTCAGGTTTGGTGACATCAAGACGATTTCCACGGAAATATCGCACCCCCTAAATGCAGTTTCGAATGTATTTTGGTCATTTCATGGCTCCGAGCGTTTCGTGAATGTTAGTTGCGACAGTCGCAGAGTATAATTATTATATTCCGCAAATAATTACTGCGTCAAACTTAGTTTTTTTAATAGCTCTGAATATTTCTTTTAACTTATTCTGAATATTCATATACGTCGATAGAAACTGCATAAATTTAACCCATTTCTCGTCTGTCAGTTATATTTTGTCAGCATGATCTAAATATTGTATCACTTTGATTATTAATGGGTTCTATCTTTCCCGTTCAAAGAAATAAATTATCGTGGTTTTATTTATAAGCAATGATGGTTGATTGAAAGAAAGTACGCTTGTCTTCGATAATTGAACTCATAAATCCATTAAAAGGCGTAACTGTTTCTTCCAAATTGTAAAGCACAAGTGATGTTTCATACAGCGATATTTAATTTATGCCCCAGTTTCCTTACTTTATTCAGTTCGTGTTACAGTAAGAAATTAATTAACTCGTGATCAATACTTCTGGAACAATTAGAACTTCTTCACATTACCATGGGCATCTTTATGTTTTGAGCAAAGAAGTACTGTTCATAAATCACTGAATCTGTCTAATTATTATATATAATACAATAAGAATACAATAAGAATCATGCTTATTATTTCAATACAATTTGTTACCCGTTACCCATCGCTTGTATGCAATTGCAATTGGGGATCGCTTTCGTAAAATTGTTTTAGGGAAGATCTATGAAGTGTATTGCAGGTGGTATAAAGAAGTGTTATAAAACGGAGACGTAGCGTAACAAACTGGGGGACCCATTAATTAATTCTCGCCTTATAAAGTTCTACCAGATTGGCTGGCTAATTTTATAGTGTCGCAGAAATGTTCGACAGCCACTATAGGACAGGAAAATGTAGCAAACCAAGATGTAATACAATTAATAATTTCTCCAATATATGAAAAATAGTATGAATCCTCGTGCGACCGCGATAACAAATTAAATATGCTACACGTTAAAATATCCCACATTCCGAACCATAATAAAATTACAAAACACTTTGTTTAAGAATGCATTGTCTGTCCACAGACGGAGGAAACTACATCACCGTGAAACATGAATTCTGCTTTTATGGATGATATAATAACAGGCGAGAATTAAGTGTCGCATAGCACACAGAAGAAAAAGTTCCGTACAATTGAGGACAAAGTTGGAAAAACTAACTACTCTGCGAGCATGTTAGCTGATTCAATCCTTCCGATTGGTATTTCTATGGGAAACGTGAGACGAAAGATTAAAGCACAAAGAGTGCTTCGCGCGGAATTAAAATGAGAGGCAAAGTTTATAATCCATCAAGACGGCGGGCGGACGGCGATTAACATTTTTCCAATATTCATCTCGGACTTCAATTATTTGTATGACGAGTTTAGGCAGTCATTTTGTAGCTGTAAAATATAAATCACAGTCATATATCTCGTCATAAGTTCTTCCCCCGTGATTGTCTTTTATTTTCAGGTGCACATTCTTATCGGGAAGGCTTATTTGAAGAGGAGCATGGATCTGTTCTTTTTCAGGTGGCTATGACGCTTTTAATGGCAGAAAAATTTTTAATGTATACTTACGAACATTTGATATACAATGTGCAGGCTTTACACCTGCAAAATATCCGATGCCATTATTAAAATTAATAAAATAATGATAAAAGCGGATGCGCGGATGAGTGTACGTTTTTATATAAATTGTACGTACAAAAAATTGTATTATTCAATGCTTCTATAAATTCTACCTGAGAATATTTCTTCCAGCGCAAAAACACCACGTTCGAATTGAAAAATGGATGATCAATTTTTCTATTCAGCTATGATTTTTTAATTTTCAAGGGAATCGTATTAAAATCTTTCAATTTAAAGACTATATTCCAAACGAAAAAACCGTGCTTTTTGCACGTTGTTATTGATAATAGAAGAAGGAAGAGGCTGAAGGAAGGATTAAGAGGCAACTGAAATTCATTTTCTCCTTAGGATTGAAATATCTCATTTAGCTGAGCAGTAGAAGAACTCGATAAAGGAGATCAAGCCTTGTGGAGTGTGTAGGTTTAACGACTTTGCGAACTGACTCCAACTTATGTCAAAGGGAAGAAGATAATTGATGCGAAGTTGCCCAGCTTCGAGATGCACTTGTGGCTATGTACCTTGCAAAGATCTGAGAACTATACCACTTCGTATTTAGCGTGTACTTCGACATGCCGCGCATCATATTTTGCCTTTCCATTTCGTTCGTGCGAAGCATTATTAAAACAGGTACTTACTTGTATGTAGTCGTAGACGAAATATTAATCCACGCGAAATTTAAATTGGACACTGCATATTATCATAAATGAAAAAATTACAAATTATATACGAGATGGAAATTTCACTCCTGTTACCACGAAAATTAATAAGCCCCGCTTTTCGACCACGAAATAATGCAGAAATAATAATGCACAACGATCATAATCTACTCCAATTACCGGATTATAAGCAGCAACGCGAAAATAGATAACAGTTACTGTGCCGAAAAAATTCCTACCCCGTTGATTGCATTCCGAGGAAAGCCTCCACTTCCATTTCCCTTCTTTCCTCCCTTTTGAAAAGAAGCTCATCTTCATTAAAAGGCAGGGCAACTTGCGATGGTCAAACAGTTGTAATGTTTAACTCGGGAAAACAGAAATAAGCGCGACTTATTTTAATTTTAATGAAAGCAGTTCTACATTTTAAACTTTACTTGAAATCAGGCTCTTATAATAAAATGTAATAAAAGGCCAATGGAAGGCACTACAATTTCATTTCCTCAACGATATGTACAGTCATGGCCGTTAACGTTAACCACGGTTTTCCATTGTAACCTTTTATCCCATGTCTAAATTTACTGTATGTATATCCGATGACTGTTGAAAAGAACAGAAATCGGCAAAAAATCGTACACACGTGATACATTTTATCTATCAATCTTTCGAACACGAGGCATCAAAGGGTGAAAAGAGGGGAAATCGATAACCCGTGAGACTGTACTACTAAGCATCCAGTTGCCGTGAGATATCAAGCTGTCAGTGACGTGTGATAGAGCAACAATGCGACTTCAGGGATTCATGTGCCAGTGGTAGACAAATGGTAGCGTTTCGCTGCCAAAGCTATTGTTCTTTTCATGCGGAACCGTGTGCATTGCTTGCTCTGTTATTGATAACAATAAAAAACATTTTTCCTTAATATCGACAAAATTGCCACCTATCCTATTGTTCTGCCGACTAAGAGTGCACTGGAATGAAAAGGAAACACCATTTCGATAATTGTTGCTTCCGTTTGTTTAAGAACTTAAAGTCCCATTCGGTGGTCGAGAAAATTTCTCGTGAACCAAATACGCAATTGGCTCGTAGCATCTCAAAATTCACGATGATTCGACAACAAACGCGAAGTATTATTGTAAGATAGTGGATGGGAAATATTAACATAGAGGGAAGGATTTCAGTGTGAAAACTTCGTAATTCAACTTCACGCGTAAAAAACGACAGTTTTATTTAACACCTGTTTATAATAATCGTTTTTTTTAACGGAATCTGAATAATATTGAACCGTTGCCAAAATATAACAATATCGTAGGTCGCAAATTATATTGTTGATATCGACGCGTCGGTATTGACGTAAATTATTTTGTCGTGCTATTACAAAAAACAAAAAACGTAAAATGTTTATCAAAGGACCTTCGTGGTAGGAACTTTGAAACATCATAGTTCTATCGAAACCCGCGATAAGAGATGAATAAAACGGCCGAGTGGAACCGGGAAGCGCTGCAAAATTGCGTGTGCCGTTCACTGGATCGAAATCGAACGAGCAATGTCGACGTCTGAGAACTTCGATAACGATTGAACGGTTTCAGACGCCTAAAGCAATCCGATGTTACGCAACGGGCCGACCAAAAGGATTGAAATTGATCGACCTGAGAGCGTTGTTCCTACTTGCGAAAAAAATTGCTTGGAAAATGTTTTTAAATAATGTTGCCAAACAATAAAATAGAATAATTTTAAGACTTCTTGTATTCTCTTGTCTCTTGTACAGTTCATTTTAGTAGCATTAACCTCCCTAAACAACTAAAATAGAAAGCATCTTTCAAAAAATTGCAATAAGACAATTTATTTTTCACCTTTCAATTTATTTTTATTTTTGGTAAAAAAAATTCGCAAGCAAGTAATAAATTTCAGTAATTTCGTCCACTGTCTAGTCATAGAAATGGAAATTTTGTATCCTCGCCAGAATTTGTTTTATCTTCGAGTACATTTCTATCATGAAAGTATCAATACCGTATTACGAACGTATCAATGTCTACGCTTCCCTCAATCCCGCTTCCTCACAATCAAATAGCATAATCGGTGATATAATAATTTTCCAACGGAGCACGTAATCGATTAAGCGAAGCCCAGGGTGTCGTACTCGAGCAAGTAATTTATTTCCTTCCTTTATTTTTTAACGATATCTGGCTTGGAGAAAGAATGGAGAAAAAAAAGGCGGAGGTACGTGTTCAAAGCAGAAATTTCAGGCGGGTAAAGAACACCCAAGGCTGTAGATATGCGGCTACACTTTCTATGCCATAATTTCGTTAACAACTTCCTGTATAAATTTAAATAAGCTTAAGCGGAAAAGTCTAATTTGTTACTTAGGGCTACTTATAGTTTATTCAGAAACTAATATTCGATGCAGCCCCTCACAAAAAGGTTTAAATAGAGAAATAATTAATTAATTATTAAATACATATTTATGAAATTCGAAGCTTCGAACAAATAAATTAAGTGTATTTAAAAAGAAAGCATGATCGATTCAGTAGAAAGAAAAGAAAATATTAAATTTCACTATTTCTTAATGAATGTAATGATACAAGTACTTACATACAAATATAGCTCTTCTAACGCCATATAGGTTTCCAAGAATTGAATTATTCGAAAGCGTTAGAACATCATTACAATGTTAATACACGGTCGATATCGTATAGAATTAATTATTCACGAATCCATTCAAAGCCAGAACAGTTTTTGATTATGGGATTAGCAATAATATTAGATAGACATTTACAATGTTACGATCTATTTGATCCTTTATTTCAGACATAAAATTAAAAAGTATAATATCTGATTTTATCAGACCTCGATAAAATGTACAATTGTAATATTAGTGGGCTACGTCGAACAAGATTAATCAGATTTAAATCCAACTTCCAAAGGTATGTTATTATACCCTTCTAAAAAAGAGTTTGAACGTGTCACAAACTCTGTAGTTAGCTCACTGAAAAGTGAGCAAACATACTAAAACTCGATACGATGTGGCTGTGCTTAGTTTGGGTTAAACTTTCCAATGTAAGCCGTATCCTTCCGTAAAAGTGCTTCGACGCTTAGTGTCTAGCGGCCACTCCAGCTAGTTTCATGTAGGATTTGAGAACACGTTAATACTCATTGTTAGGGTGTCATGCCTGTGTCAGACCTGAGAACAAACTTTCAGAGTCCTGCTGTGTGTCCCTTTGGAAAAGTGTTTCAGTGTATGGCGAATGTTACGAGTAACTTTACCGAGGAGTTGAGAATATTTTGATATTCCATGCATCAAATTGAAGTGTACGAAAAGTAATAGTTTATCTCATGCAATATCAACTGTTCCTTTCATTTAGTTTCGATTATTTTTGCAGTTCGATTTCTTGCAAACAATTTTGCCGAGTTATCCGCGAATAAAATTGATTTCACGCTAATATTACTCAAGTACAATATAAACAATGTTTATAAATAGTTCATGAGTGATTCTAAACTACACTGGGAAAAATGTATAGTGAAATTGATAATTCTTTGTTTCGTAACAAATTTATTATAGTTTATTTATTACTACCGCTACTATCATTTCCAATCACTGTGCTTAAACGTCTGAATTTATTTATTATCGAATTCATTTTATGGAACAGGCCTAAATAAACATCGGATTAAGACTTCACTGTACAAATTGATCAAGTTCGAAAACTTCAACATCTTCGACTTCAGGTTTCTTATCAAACTAGATGAAATATCAACAAGGTTTTACGAAACATGTTTCCCGACTGTCGTAAAGCCGAGATTATATCTGAAATATTTGCAAGCAATTCAAGCATAGGAGCTCAAAAGTCAACGCAAAGCATATCATCTTCCCGAATGGGCAAAACGATCGCTGTGTTGCAACCCTGTTTTACTACCTTCTCGACCATTCTAGTATATACACAATTTCGCACGTCTCCTAAAGGCAAATAAGGAAAAAAGATATTGCCAATCTGATAACGTGGTTTATTTCAACGAAAATCTGCCTGATATTGTGACCGTTCTTTCGACTGGCGTTACACTGGTCGACAATTTTGCAACTGCATGACTATGAAACAAACTTATCGTATTTATTCAATCTGTTGATACGTTCAGCTTTAACCCGTTTTTATCAAAATGTAATATCAAGGATCTCCATCCAGTAATATACATATATAAATTTCTTTATTCCAACAATACCCAGTTTAATTGAATTTTTTAAGAATCTTACCTACCACAATAATTTCAATAGGGTGCATGTTGCTTTGGGGTGCGCAATACGGATATTCGGCACTTTAACAGGATTGAACAATTTTCAATTCTCAGGACCGTCGAAAATTTGTATTATTCTGCAATGAAAAATTTTGGAACAAAAATTCCTTTCCGCGATATCTAAAAAGCAGTAGCGATGGTACACTCAGCCAAATGGAATCACAAACAAATTGGCTTCAGGTGGAGAACCGAAATGCATATGACTGTGGCGTTTCGAGGTGATAAAACGTAGATATGCAATAGAAAATCGGAGTGCAAGGACATTTGTGCAAATATTCGTAATACAATGAACCGATTTCGAGATTATGAAATTTCAAGAATACCTCCGCTACGTGCATTTGCCTGGCAAATACACTCAACTTATTATACTCGTTCAACAAGTCAGCTCGAAAAAGAATTAAAAGGAGGATATTAAAAAGTGACCAATTTTTCGCTCTATCCGTTTTCTATTTCATCTAGTTTTCAAACAACTTCCCAAACATTTTGCTGATAAATAATGGTGGATTCACACTTTCCTGATACCTAAGGAAGATCGCCATATAAAAAATTCAGCTGCCCGAGCTACCCAAAATTTGGCCACCTTTTAACGTCTTTCTTTCCACTTGCTATAAAGTACTCTTGAATATAAACCCATAGGCGAATATGTACTTGGGTCGTATTTGATTAGAAATAAAAACAGCTATTAAGGAAAAAAACTTTGTTCGAAAATGAGAAAAAATGGAAGCACTTAAACTAGGACATTTAAGCTAAAAGTTCCGCCCAGCAACAGCAATAACGCGAACAACTTTGAAAAAGTGGGACCTGAATTAAAAATACTACCTGAAAAGCTCCCCCGAGGGAAATGCGTAACCCTTTGACTCCATACCCTTCATTCAAAAGTTCATTCACATTCGCGGAAAAACTAAATGTATTGAACGGTTCACGGACATCGTTTGGTTTTAAGCCGTTCGTTTAATTCTTCCGTAGAAATTGAAGCATTCACGTTTCGTTTCGAAATGTTTATTGGAAACGCACTGACCGCAGCTGCGACGCGCATAGCCATTAGTGTTAGATTTAGTTGCAATCTAGACGTAGCTTGTAGCAAACAGGCACTAGTTATTAAGAATTAGAATACGTCGACTACACCTGAGCCATCCACTTACTATTGCGGCTTGTACAAGTCATCTGTACTATACATATAGTTCTTAGTCCCACACCATTTATATTCTGCATCATGTCGTGTGATCCAATGGCTGCGAATATTGACCATTTCTTCAAAAAATGTACAAGCAGTAATGTATGCTACTTGCACAGTTACATTGTGTAAACCTAAATAGGTATTAATAAATTTAAAAAAGAAAAAAAAGCAAAGCCATTTGCAACGAACATTAAGACCATTCATACTTTGCGCGACAATGAGGGTCGCAAATCATTGAGTTCAAAGTGAATAGTAATTTGGGCCGTAGCGCGAACATTGTGAAACGTAACGTGCATTAATATTCGTGCGAAACGACTGTGATTTCAGAATTTTCCTGGTGCATATACCCGTGTGAGAACGTTATGGCTGAGCCCGCAGAATTTTCACACTTGACGATAGTTCAAAGACGCTCAGGTAAAATCGTGCACGTTTCTGTAACGAAATCGCAGACGGTCGCTTTCAAAAAACGAGTAAATCTGTATTATAATTTTTACTGATAACAGCGGCGTCAGCGATCGCAATATAAACGGATATAAAAATATGAAAATAAATATGAAATTCGAACGTTATCGTAACAATTACATTACACCGGCGTATCAAGTGTCAGCAGAACGGGGAAAAAGTGTGGAAATCGTGTGAATGAAACTTTCATTTTATCCGATTAAAAATTAAGGTAATGGCGAAGTCGCGGCGAGAAAAGTTTCACGGCGATATAAAAAGGGGCAGGAACAGACGCTCTCGTTTTACGATGACGTTCAAAACGCTCCGAGACGAAGGAAGAATTACCGAACCGCCTTAACCGAAACTCGTTTATAACTAAACGAGTGAAACGGATTCGCGGATAGGGGAGGAAATTATGATGGAAAATAATAAAGAAAAAGTCACAGAAAAAGGAAGCATTTGGCAAGCTTGCTGTTATGGTTGTGTAGCGTACAAAAGTGCAAATTGTACATTAGTATCGAGTCTGGAATATTGCGACCGAGATTGTACACAAAAAGAAAAGAATTTAAGAGTATTGCTTGCCTTAAAGATATTAATTCTCAGTAGCAATGGTATTTCGTATCTGTATGCACGAGGCTGTACGTACATCGTTGGGCGCAATCAGTATGCACAAAAGAAAGATTACGGTGGATATAGCGAAAAGTAGCAGCAGGATATCCTGCAGGTATGATACTATAGGTATGTTAGAAGCAAAGAACAATATGTGCATTGTAGAATTGTGTCTGATATGCTTGCGTCAATTAGCAAGTGTTACTTAAAATCAGTAGAGCAAACGGAGGAAAAGGAATGATTGAATATTCTGCAGATCACACGTTCATCTCGAATATTCAGAACACTTTTAAAATAGATACCGCGGGGTTCGTTTATTTGCAAAGAGAAAAGAAAGACGAAGGACGAAGAGCTAAGAAACGGAACAGTGCAACAGGCACTCGACCATAGTTTCTTTAGCATGTTTTGTTCGTGTGAATTTGCACTCAAGCATGGACCAATGGTAATCTTAAAATAAGCAATCTCGCGGTTTCTACCTGTTAAACTCTCGACTGTGAATAGTCAACCGCGGCAGTGCTCTCCGGGGAGCTATGCGTAATTGTTAACTTGCAGTACGCAAGAGAGACTTAGTTCCCTGTAAGTATAATATAAGCCTAATTTAGCTGCAGTTACATTGCCCGTAAGGAACTTACCTCTGTTTGTTTACCTGGCTGCGTGCGAATCTCTAACCATAGCGAGTATAGCACCGTAACTTGTGCCACATCCCGAGATTATTCGGATATAGGATCGTTTTCCTTTCGAATAGAAGCAGTTTTGTGAATTGGAGAAATTTTCACGCAGAGTAGAAACAGAAATCAAATTGATCGATTTTCGACATGACGTTTTCAATGTGGCGATTGTCAATGATTTTTATGAATGTTATTTGGAACTAGGGAAAACATGAAAATTATAATGAGTATTGTATGTATATGTATATTACGCAGGCCTATTTATTTTATGTACTATAAATATGCAATATTAAATACACTGTACTTATGATACTCTTTGCCTCGATAATAATTGAAAAACATGTTCCCGCATAGATATCTGAATATATTAGATTAAATTTGAGCTACTTCGCTGAAACGTAATTTATCCGTAAATAATTCAATGAAGATAATAATCGAGGAGAAAGTTTTTAAATATTCATTGAACATGTGAGTACTGCAAGGAGCGAGCTACTTATACCATAAGATAAAAAGTTGTCAGTCATACTAAATAATTATGCGTACAGAATTCGTACAGAAATATGCTATTCTTGGAGTTGGAAGACACAATTTCGAAGATAACAGCAAATTGTTTCCAATCAATAAGTCTTTAATCATCAATCGGCCTGAACCTTTTCATCTCGGCTCAAGTCTCGCGGAGTTTGCAATAGAAAGGGCACACAACTCTTTATCACTAGATTTCCGAAGCTGACGAGACCTCCTATATGACTGAGGTATGTACATGTGAAGTTCCGAGGGGTTTCAATCTCGCCAAGATATGATAGTCCTCTGTTGACTTATAGGAATTGTTCCCACATATATGCATATCGAAGAATTTCTTTTTCTCTTGTCTTTTTATACTTGCACGGCGAAGAAAAATATTTCCCTCCGCTGCGTATTTTAAAATATTTCTCAGCAAGTAAAATTGACTCCAATACTTGATTAATATCCCGGACCTATGGTAGGATCGAACATACGTTTCCACTACTTTGTATCCATCTATTTAATTTACCAACACCTTACTTAAGCAACGTAAACCACACGTGTTAGAAAATCATGATGTACGTTAAAGAAATACGCCTTCCAATTGCACAACGTAATCACACGTATTTTCCAAATTCGAATCAACCGTTCGAGTTCATATGAAACGAATAATACTTCTGCCGGAACAGAACTGGGTCTTGCGAAGCCTGTTGGAGCACGTTCGTTACTGCGTGGAGCACGGGATAGGTGGTAAAAATTTAATGTTATTGCACCGGGGGAGACTTCGAGTTCGTGTATTTCTAGTATTTATGGCAAGCAAGAAGTCGGTTGCAGAAAAAAAATCTTTGCACCGTCGTCGTCAGCATCTGTAAGAGCTCAGAAGTTGTTGGACCTACGCCAACATGAGGGCCGATGCACTTTCGCATCTGTCCCAGCATATCGATCGGTTGGTCATCCCATCAGTGAACCCTCTAACGTAATGCTAATGGTCTATTGCTCTCGAGCATTTCATTTAACTATCATTGTTTGTACGGGGTACAACATTTTCGTAACAGTTTATATTCTAAACGTTACGCGAATAACAAAATACTTTATTACTGCATATAAAATACCACTTTCCTATGATTTACGAAAATCGTCGCGAAAACGTTTACGTTCCACGCGTTAATACGTTTTATCTTTTACAATCAGATGATCGACAGTTTGCAACGGAACTTTATTTTTAGTAACCGTGTTGGCTGCTTCGGTTTATTTAAATCATCGCTGTAAATTCCAACCTCTATCGCCGTAGCCAATGTTTATTTCAACGAAAATTGTGATTTATAACGCCCTTTCGGTTTCGCTCACTTTTACTTCAATCGGCGTTGAAAATTCTGCGGCTCTACGTATAATGCAATTCCACGATCGTTCGATTAGGTTAATAAATCGACCAGCCTGTTTGGAGTTTTTAAAGCTGTTACAAGGCTATCCCATTATCGATGATGAAAAATAAATATCAGCATTAATATATTGCTCGCAGAATTAGCGTTAAGTAACGAAATTACTCGTGGAATTACCTAATTGGTACCATTACGAAATATAATTTCAAAGTTGGTTTATTTAGTTTCTCGCCTAGAGTACCGCAGAATCATGGCGACCCTCATTCCTCGTCTCGTGCGGTAATTTTTCACAAAATAATCCTTCGTAAATAACGCAACAGAAACGGTCATACGACCAATTGAAATACTTCAGCCTTCCACTACGGATCAACGTTGATGCTCGCTCGTGTTGTACAACGCCAGCGTCTTTAGATAGGACGTACGGTCCTGCAAAACTTTGCAAGGCCCGAAGCTACTTTCAGTGCCTATGAAAGCCTCGCACAATGTATCCCCAAAGCGGCGAAAGATGTCTTGTATCTTATACTTGTTGTACATCCCTGAAACTTCCAACGAACTGTTTCTTCGGGAAAGAAAAAAGTACGCGAAGAAAGTTCGTCGGCACTTTGCATCTCCCCGTCAAGCTAATTCGAAGGAACGAATATCTCAGCTTCGTGGAAAATTCATGCCTGCCGTAGCATCATCCGAACGGGTGAGACCGGGCTGGTGTCCCTTTTATCGGTACAAAATTCTCGCCAAACGATTCGCGGAAGGGGTGGAGAAAGAATAGAAACGCTCACCAACAATTCATTGGTTGGCTTGCACCATAAGAGGAACGGTGGCCGCGCTATTATCAGCACGTATGTGGATTCCGAAGTACCTGGATCACCGCCAATTCTACCACGAACGCCCTCCCCGTGCTGCCCTTTACGATTTGTCATCCTATCACTCGTATCCAATCCAATCCAATCCATTGCGCCCGCGTGTTACAGAAATTGCCATACGTATACTATTTTCTTGCGCTTAAATTGACCCGGGCCAATGATTCAAATGCGTGTACCAAATTGTCGTTTCAATTTTAGATTCTTCTGTGCCGTATTCCGTAATTGCTTAAGTCTCCGGGTGAAAGAGATTACTGAATGGTATGACAGCAGTTAATAGAGAAGATCGTAAGAATCTTATGTCACCTTAATTCGAAGCTCCGCATTAACTGCAAAATAACCTTCTTTATTTACTGTACACGATATACCGGACGGGAAAGCAGCATGAATTTAATAGCGTTTGATTAAAAGTGATTAGTAGAGGTGTGTCTCAGCGGCTTAATATTCGTTTCTGAACGCTCGATAAACGGTGGGAATCTTTCTCGCAGTTTCGCACATACCGCGAGCTGTTCACGAAACCCCGGACCGTTCTGTTCTTGTCAAGCTGCTGCATAAACTTCGAAGGAGTCATAAGTTCGAGATGCATTTTCTTGATATATTTCAGACAACGTTAGTAAAAAAATAACATCCGTTCGGAAGCTTGTACCGATATCGTTTCGTATATTCAGAATATAAAACGGTCGACGATTCACTGGATAATCGAAAAATATTCAAATCGTTCGTCCAAATAATTTCTTCCCTGCCAACTAGCCAATTTATTAAACAAAAATACTTTTATGACCAATTCGATTCATAAAGCTGTTCAGAAAATCAAATTAGTCAGAATTTCATTAAATCGCACTCGATTTGATGAAATGCATGTATATATTTAAAACAAACGCACTCGACAATACTACAAGTCGTATTAATTGCTTTGAATTTCCAGCAGATCGCATTGCATTTTGGTGAACTGCCCCCGATACGAAGTTGAACACCCAAGAATTAGCTACACGGCATCATCAATCGTCCTTTGATTTCACCCTTGCATTTAAACGGGCCGGTTCAAATCCATCGTTATATAGAGATGCCCGCAACGATTTGCACAATCGGTTAACCACTTGCGAATATACATATATGTATGCATGCATACATACGTTCCAGCCGTTTTGACAAAGCCGCGATACGTTCTCCCGTTTATGTATTTATCATTCTATGTGTCAGGGGATTGAGCCCGTAATGATATTGCCACTTCGAATTCGTTTCACTGATTTGCATCGCGGTTGCGCGAAATAAACACGGGGAATAGAAGTGTCCGTCGAACCCAAACAAACCGAATGCTAAATCTCATATTAATTCAGCATGACAAGTGGTGAAAAATCATTGAACCCAACAAAAACCGAATGGTAAATAACACGACGTAACGCGGTAACTAATAAATTTCGACACAGTCCGAAAACGTATGTCACCCCAATTACTTCCACGTTCGTTGATAAAAAATAATACAAAATGGTGACAAGGAATATCGATAATCCTCTTGCTACGTCGCGTCGGCTGCGTGCAAAATTTGGAAATAGTTCATACGTTACAACCGGTAACGTCACAAGTTTAATTAAACGTGGTTTCTTCAATATAAACGGGCAAGAGGAGACATGGTAATACGAAACTTTCTGTTCTCGACTGTCGATATACCCGGAAGGGTTAGCAATTATTCATGTACTGCCAATGCAAAAACTTATTCGGAAGATGCAAACTGTACTGCAACATTGCAACATTAAATTTCATTTGAAGAACTTCCATCAAAGAGGTGAGAGCAATTGCTATTTACATGCACTCTGGAAACTTTCTTGATGAGACGAACTACATCTGTTTGTATCTGTATACAGAATAAAATGCGTCAACAATTTTTAGCGCATTATATATAAACATTATAACAACGAAATAAACTTTTGCTGCCTGAAAAAATGGAGCACAATGATCGTTCCACCGAATCCAACTGAACGTCCCAATCATGACTAACGCGCACGTTTTTTTCAAGTTCTCTCATTCTCCGGCCCGAATATAAATTATCAATGTCGTCGAATCACTCAAGATGAATTGTTCTTGATCATAATTTATTCAAACTTTGCTTATGCTTATAATATTTGACAGATTTGGTTGTAATTACTGCCAACACCGTAGAGAGTTACAGTTTAACTGTCCACTTGCTACCAACTTTTTACAACTGACCATTTTGGATCTCGTGAGTTCCATTTTATATGGGGCAAACTTTCATAAATACAACCACGAATTAATTATTATTCACATGCTGAATAAAAAAATATTTCTCAAGTAATCTCTGATGAACTTGTAATTCAAATTGTTAACCAGAAGAATATTCCAAACTTAAACTGTCCGTAGATATTTATAATTATTAATTACAAATGCTATTTTTGTAAAACACTGAAGCTAACTTTACGCATTCAGAAGTGTATATTTATAATTATAAATTTAATTTCCGGAATGTGCTCGTCGTACCAGACACAAGCTGTCTAGCTAGAAAATAATTATTTTATACGCTTCGTAAGAAATCCCTTATTAAAACGGCGATACTATAATTATTTGCGCTTAATTATAACGGTTAAAGAACATTTCTATCTAAAATAAATTACAAACTATACTTTTGGAAGGAACTTTTTCCACATTCGGCACAGCTAATCGAGGTCGTGACAGTCACCGAAATAACAGCGCGGATCCTGCGTCCGATGTGAATTATTGATCCATAGAAAAACGTAATATGTGCTTCCGCGTTAAACGGCCTAAAATCAAGCCCTGGCAAGAAGATTGATCTCAATATCTTCACG
This sequence comes from Nomada fucata, assembly GCA_948146005.1. Lineage (NCBI taxonomy): Eukaryota > Metazoa > Arthropoda > Insecta > Hymenoptera > Apidae > Nomada > Nomada fucata. The sequence goes on from OX411275.1 coordinate 17,719,272, forward strand.
GAGTCGACACGCAGTTGCTCAAACTTCTTATAAAAATCTTTCGGTGAAAACGGTGTTATTCGCTTTGCGTTCGCCACAATCAAAATCGTTATCGCCATGTTGAAACAAGAAACGCTCCCACGAAACGATATCGCTGACGGTACCAAAGGTGTCTGAGAATTTTTCGCACTTGCATGTACGTTTCTCGCATTACGTCCCATTAAGCTCGAAGGTAAACGGACACTTAATACGATCAATCTAAATGCAATTATGACCCCTCCGATGCTAGATTTCGGATGGATAATGCCACTGGTTGAAAAAGGATGGGAGGTCAGGTGGTGCCGTAAGGATCAATACACCATCCTCTCTTTGGAGAGAGTTTCACGTGTTGCTCCCGTTTCCGGTGCCAGTCGACGAACTAGAAAGGATCAATGTGCATTCTCTCCGACCACCCGTAATTACCAATTAACGTTAACATTATTAAGTGGATAATAACGTTCGTTTACAGTTGGGTGTACAACAAATTGTACTACCGTTGCCAATAAATAATCGGCTGTTTCTTGACTAATTTAATAATTACATAACATATTATGGAGGTCTGGAAAAAAAACACTGTGTTCTTTTCAAAGTGAAATAATATAAATCTTAATGAAACAGCCAATATATTTCTTACTTCATAATATTTCCTGCGCTTCATACTTTTTATTCCAAGTTTTATACCAAGTTCTTGCTCGATTGATAAATCTTAAAGAATGTACATTCTTTAATGGTGAGTTAAAGATCGAGTATAACTACTTTGTATAATCAATACTATCTTGAGTACTTTAGTGTAAAGATTATGAAAAGGGCACGTGCTTGAGTACCTTATGTGATGCCCGTTCTAATGTCGCACAGGTTGAATTTCGAAACGCTAAATACACATATACGTTACACATATACGTTAAATCGTGTAGCAAGAATATTGTGAGCACGAGGCATCTTGCTTTCGGATACAAGTATTGTAGTCAGTGCTGAAATCGTAGCACGTTTATATGCCACAAATTTTGTATACACCGAGCGAAATGAATGTTGCTAAAATTTTTAACTGGATTCCATTCACACGCGAAAAGATAAAGGTTTGCAATGGTTTGAAATTTATTGGCAGAAAACGTTAGTAAATATACTGCACACTAAAGATGATATCGCTGAACAAGAATGTGGCGCTTTGAAAAATTATTCTCACTTCGACTCTGATGTTACATATTCAGTTTACACTTTTATATAAAAGTTAATTTAATACAAAAGGGATCTCGCAATTTTCCTGCCAGTTATTGCCTGAATAATACGAAAACAATTAACTAATGGTGACCACCATTTTACCGACTTAATTTTTTAGGGAATGTGACACTGTTCAAAAGTGAAATCGTTGGTGCGTTATTCATAGGTATACTTAACAACTTGATATAACGATAATAGAGCTAATGACTATTAATAAATTGATATGGTTAATAAATTGCTTGCCGTTGTTTAAAGCAATCAAACTTATACAGTTTCGAGAAAAGATAAATGGTTGGTCAAAGCAATCTCTCTTCCTAAATACCAAGCGGCAAGGGAACCAATTTAACACGAGATGTGTCCCTTTGTTAAATTCACCCGGTTATATACAACAAGCAAGGAATTTAGAAAGCTTCGTTTAAGAAACCACGTCCACTTGAATTGGCACTTCTTGGTCCGGCTCGCATAAAAATCCAAGCTCTCTGACAAGAGAAGAAAACTGCACTCTCGAATAATTCACACGAACACTCTACTTGAGAGTCCTCGTTTTCCTCGGACAACCTTTGAATCGTTCATTCCGTCTGCGCTTTTGTAGAAATCGATATTTTAAGAGCAGATACTTCGAATAATACAGAGACTGGGGCGAAGCCAAAAAAAAGAGATAGTGGAAGATATTGAATCCAGAGGAAGGATAATAAGGAGTGGTGCAATTATATGTTTTAATGCGGCACTGGTTGCTGTGTAAAGAAAAGTGAAATATGAATACCACGCTCACGAATGTCCATTGTATAGGATGTAGGGATACGAATCCTTAAATAAAGAATAGAAGATCAAGCGATTTGCTTTCGTGATACGAAAAGGTAGAAAGACTTTCAATAAACGGGAACAGAACTTGAATATATTATATAGAAACATCAGGCGCATCTATGGCAAACATTAACTATCGTGATGCCACAAGACTAGATAGGTAATTGTGGCGAGAAGTGTGACCTTATTCTAAAAATATGAGTGTCGTAGATCACAATGACAATATGTGAATAAGCAATAACTCATCGATCGATGTACATACCTCGTGTATCAGTTTTATCTATTATCAGCGACTACATCATTTAAACTACTAAATTGCGCAGTGCAAAAGCTAACACGGCTATCTTAATTTCTGTATTTCACTATTTACAAAAATATTTATTGAAAATATTAACGGAAAAAAATTGCAGGTGCGTGGAGAAGAGGATAAAAGTGATTAGCATGAAATAAATAATAGGTGTATATGAACGTGTAACATATGAATGTCGAACGGGATTCTGTGTTCTTTTATTGGAGGCCCATGAAAATTCATGAATGAATTGTACGTACAAACAAACGTGCCCCTTTAAATCAAACATATCTTTGGGAAATTAATGGTTGCTGATTAATTTCGTTAAATTGCCAAGAAGCTAAAAGAAACGGCTAAAAAATTGCAAACACTTGGGAAGTATAAGATAGACGAAGAAATCTGTACTTTTTTTTTTATTAAGCACAATGAATAATCATTTTGTTTAAAACAATGGATAATGACATATTACGATACAAATGTTTTGATTCGATAATGATTTTTATTTGACCAATTAAACGTTGAACTTACATCTTATCTTGATATCTTTACTACTACAAGTGACGCGAGATTCAACGAGTATCTACATACATATAAATAGAATACGTATCATTTTATTGTATTAATTTAAAGATCATTTTACAGATAAAGCTATATATATACATATACAGATATATTCGTTAACAGTTATCCCAAGAAAATTAATCGAACAAAAGAATTGATTAACGTAAATATAATATATTTTTTAATTTTATTACGATTTCTTTAAATTCTTGACGCCGGTAGTTAACGAATGAAAACTAAAGAAATTCCTTTCTGCATGGAAATCTCTTCTATGAGATGTAATACAGTAAAGTTATTTAAAAATTTAGGAAACGATACAAAGAATAATACGTATTTCGTTAATAGGTAAATATATTTTTAAATTTGAAGTAGATGTAACATCATGCAACAGCAAAATTAAATTAAGTTAAATTAATTTTTAATATATCCTACAGTAATCACTACCTTCAACCATCATCTCATATCGAATCCATATTTGGGCATCAAGTACCTGTCAAATGAGATTAGTAACTTATGGAAGGTACAAAGGTACGCACCATGAAATATGTGGCGGCTGAATGCCTGCATGTTTGGAAATCTCATCGCTCTACAAAACATATTTCACGATACGAAATAATTAATGACTAATAAAACTCACTAATATGCAGTCATAGATGTATATGTATAAATACATGCTGTTTTTTAAACTTTCAACACAATCTTCAACCGTTCCTTCTTCTTTATTACTTCAAAACGTCACTTTAACCCACATTCTGAGCAAAAGATTGTCATAAATTTGCAACTTTGAAGCCGATCACTTGCTACGATATCAGTTAACTGTCGCCACACATATATCAACTTATAAAAAGTTGTCACAATCGAGCAATACGAAACGAATGATATATATCCATACAAAATTGAACAACTTTTCCGATACATTAAAACCGATATACTTAGGTGACCCATAAATACTAACAAACCGCCGGATCGTTTTATGAAAACATGAACGAACAGACAGGGAGGTAAAAATCTGTACCAACCGAGTTATCAATAAACGTCGGAAGTGATATCAGTAAATATTAATCACAACAATCTGGATCAATCATGAAATCGACGTATTGATACAACACAGATCGCGGATCTATCTAATCTCGAGCACTGGGCAATTCAAACTTTCGCAGTTTTGATAGACCGTGCCAGGGTATATAAAATATTTCCTTCCATGGGATTTAGGCGCAGTCTACAGACATCGACTCTGACAGAAACATGTACCTGGCAACGTTGTCACTATTTGCCCTTTTATCCATCTGCAATGGTGAGTGATTCCATAATTCACGTGGAGCGTTTAGTTAAACAAATGTTTTTACGTATGTAGCACCACACTTGTAAGCCCAAGTCAACGTTTATTCATTTCATAAAATTTAAGTTCAGACGCGTTAATTCTATTAGTTGCAAGACTTCCGACGGGAAAAAATAAAACCGGGAACCTTATACCATGTCGCAAAACTGAATTAATATAATAGTCGATTTTTCGCGAATTATAAGCCGAAAAACATATTATGCAGCAGAAACAATTTATTAGATACAGAACGCGGTTACGGGAATCAAGGAATCCAGTTCATTATACGCAATTGAATGTAATTAGTAAGCGGGGCAATCAGCGGGTGATGCATAATGAGCAATGTTACATTTGCAATCATCGTGCACTAATTACTGTGTACTGTTATTATTTACACAGCTGGATTGCTGCCGAAGTACGATCCAAGGATCGTAAACGGGGAAGACGCTAAGCCAGGAGAAATCCCTTATCAGGTGAGTTATTTTCATAGTGAAACGTTGTTCGTTTTTGTTGATGGAAAAATTGGATCGTAGAAGAAGAATCACAAACTTCTTCGAAAGCTTCACGATCTTATACTACTTTTTCAAATAGATCTATTTTAGTCTTACTCGTTTTTCATTAAATTACTAAAATACCTTCTTCCATTTCACTCTTAGGTGTCCCTGCAGAACAAAGAAACCTCCTTCCACTTCTGCGGTGGTTCTGTTCTTTCCGAAAATTACGTTATCACAGCGGCCCACTGTATCAATGGGTGAGCATGGCCCAAAAAATGTATTTCGAAGGGCTAAAGGAAGTAAAATAACAACGAACGTTTCTTTTTACAGTAAAACTGCGGGTAGAATCAAAGTCGTTGCTGGTACGATAAATCTGTCACAATCGAAATCCGAGTACAATGTTGTGAAAATTATTGAACATGAAAATTATAATCCATCGGATTCTTGGAAGAACGACATAGCTTTGCTGAAGGTATTTCATTACAGATATTCTATAGTTAAGAGCGTCGCAACAAAAATGTATTTCTATACCATTATTGTACGCTATTGCAGGTTGATAAGCCTTTCGTAAAGTCCGAGCAAATTTCATTCGCCACTCTTCCATCGCCAGACGATGTTATTAACGCTAATGATTTGGCAACTGTTTCTGGATGGGGTAGACTTTGGGTAAGTCAAGCATTTTATACAGATGGAATATATTATATTCCTGCAAAAGTTAATTAAGCGTTAAACACTAGTGAGCTAATAATCAAACTAACACTGTAGCTGGTTTAATGCATCTTTGCATGTAATGTTACGGAGGGACATTCGTTTATCTATTATTTATATGTTTTACAATTTGAGTTATAAATGAGTATTTTTCAGTACAAACGTTGTTTCTGCTGATCTTTGTTTACTAATCGAATTATGCATATTTGCTATAATTACAGCAAGGTGGTCCAACGACTATTTACCTGCAACGTGTAAACATCTTGATTGCTAATCAGGACTACTGTGAACTTATGTACAACAAACAACATTACAAAATATACGAATCGCATATCTGTGCATATGACCCAACTGTTCAAAAGGGATCGTGCCATGTAAGTTGCATGCTCTATACTCTATACAATAGTTCTAATGTGGAATAATTTTTTACAAGCTTGAATTGCATATTCATATATTTCATAACATATAATTCCATATTGCTCTATGGAAATTGCGTTTAATGGAAGCTCTTTCATAAAAGTACAACTGTTGTTGTAGTGGACAATTTCATTTTAATTATAAATTATTATTGTTATAACTATTATTTATAATATGCAATATCTTTTTAATCTATAGATTTGAAGTAAATTAAACTATTTAATAATCTGTTAGTCTGTGTAATTTTATTAGATTAGGTACATTTTATGGTATATAATTGTACTAATGTACAATTCATGTAACACACAAATCATGTATTCACCGAATTTTTCTTTCTTTTTACCCAGGGTGACTCTGGTGGCCCCTTGACTGTCAATGGAAAACTCGTTGGTCTCGTTTCTTGGGCAATGGGCTGCGCTCTCACTGATTACCCTACTGTCTATACCCGCGTTGCATCCCATCTTAATTGGATAAAAGCAAAAGCTGTGTAATCCCGACAGATGAAATGTGAACCAGGCGTCGAAGTATAAAGCGCGCGTAAAACGCTTGAAGTCTTTTTTTCAAGCGAAATGAATGTACTTCTTGAAGTATTATCGTGCAATAAATATTACGTTTTGCAATATTTATTTTATCGAACAATAAAAAACTTATTTAATATAATCATGTGACCCTCTTCAAATTTCTAGTAAATTGCATCACCGACGTTTTAATATACAGTTCTAAAGTTTGCTCGTATATTCCGGTTATCCTGCGTACATGTACATTGAATATTTCCCCATTTCATGTTAGGAAAATATTTCGCAACTTGAAGTACCGTGTAAAAGATTAAAAATATCAAAGTTTCATTTCAGGTACTTCCCGTTCGTAGATTAAACATTATTCGAATCAGCACTTGATACTCGAATTATTAAACGTTGAGAACTTGTGTACAATTGAAAAATTGTTCATCAAACAGATTCTCCTCGCATTTTGTAACATGGTAGCAATAAATTACAAATACCCTAATTACTGCAACTATAATTCGAGAAAACCAGAAGGCCGATTATGGAAACATCGTTGATATGAAAAATTTGTTTCACAAGAATCAGCATTCAGTGCTGCTGATTGAAAAACGGATTATACGCACACGTAGCTATTAATATAAATTTCAAGAAATTTAATCTTAATCTAGATAAAAAAACCGATTTCTCAATCACAGAATACTTCTTAAAGAGTTTTATCTACCGGTATATAGTCACTTAATCACCTTCAAGCCTTGTCTTTAATCAATCATCTTACATGCATGAAATCGAGAAAAAAAATAAGATCGATGTCACTTTTCCGCTTCGCTACGCCAGCTGTATCTAAGGGTAAAGTGATCCTAAGACGTATGTACATTCAAATTACTCCGTTGCCAACCAATTCGCACAATATATTATCTAATTACAAACGTTAATTAGACCAGTCATTACGACGGTATCAATCCATAACTACAGGTGCCAAATTAACTCCAGACCTGTAATCGAAAATCGTATACCGATATTTTATTATCTCAACCATTGGGAGACACAATTATTATTGAAAGTATCTAGATAGAACGTCGTAATTTCTGCCGCGATATTTCAGGTAACCGTGGGATTCTGTATTGAATTCTGCGGACCCGTGATTGTCTTTATTGGATTTCACTAACCAGTTGGTGCCTACTCGGGGTTTTGGGCGTTCGTTCGATGGCGTTTTATACCATCAATGTATCTATTGTATTTAATACAGCCGACAATGTCTGTACAATGTCCTGCGGTTTTTTTACTTCCTCTATCGAATTTCATGCATTCTGTGTGATCTGCTTCTAACTACTGCGGATTCACGTCGTTTGCCAACGAAATCTTTCATGTTTACACCGTATTCAGTGAACCCATTGGTATGTTAGGTTTTCATTTGTTTTATTTTTATTTGACTCGTTACGTTGTTCTTCCACGTTCAACATTGTATAACGAAAGCAACGATATTTCTGATACACCTGCATACCTATAGTATCATGATTTTGCAACTATTTTCGTTGTATCCTAAATCAGTTTCGCCAATCTTGATTGGAAACGCATTCGAAAAATATTATCTTTGCCAAGCCGAGCTGCAGTTCACTATTAATTAATTCTGTTTGGAAAGAAAGCAACGCCTTTTTTTTAGTGTCACGCTCGAATACGTTCATCGAATTGGCAGTTGCACTAATGTCGATTGCGTTTTGATACTGCTATTGTGCTTACATAATTCACGTATATGTAATGTGTACGAATTATTCGGGTGAATGAGTTAATGTTACAGGAAATCTGTCACATCGCGTGTTCTGAACCACGAATGTCACGGAACTCTGCAACTATTGTACACAGCTGACGTAAAATAAATGGAGTTGTTAATGGGATTTTGGGAAAGCCATACAGACAAACAGTTAACGCAGGTTTGTGTTCTGTATATGTACGGAATCGGGTCCATTGAAAATTTCTATGTTAAAAGAGCGTGAAGAAAATCTCTTGATTAAATTACGTTATTAATAATGAGAATGATGATAGACAGCAGTGAAATTACATTTGACATTCTCCAGAAATGTAATCACGATAACGAGGAATTTTTTGTTGCTTCCAGGTAAGTAACGTTACACCTGCCATCAGAAATGTATAACACGAAACGGCTTCAGGCTACTTGGAGTAATGACTTTTTACGAAAAGGGTGAAGTCTTCTGAGAAATGAAGTATTTTTCGTTTTTCGTTTGTCCCAAGCTTCATTTTCGTGCCAGCTTTCAATAGACATTCGAACAAAGGGAAATTTTCATTTCACGAAACCCACCTTCGCGTTTCATCCTGATAACTAACTTCAGGCGCGAGTTCTGCATTGAATTATTGGAATATATTCACAAATGCATGAATGAGCTACAGATAATAACCTAAACAAAGCTCATCTAATTATCTCATCAATTATCAAATTATGCTCCTTTGAGTTTTGGTACAATTGCATGACGGACACAATGGAAAGTTGGAAATAATGGGTTAGTTGACATAGCAAAATCAATAACATCATGACGTTCACATATTGCTCCCATTTCGCGGTTTAGCTTAAAAAAGATCGACGTATATATTTTTATTTACCTTTGAAAACACCGCGAAAGACGTATTCAATCACGTAAATTAATTAATTCCAAATGTTAATCAAATTGAACCATTTTTAAATGTTCATTTAAAATTTGTATCCTTCTTCCTCGCTTAGCGTCCCCTAATGGATTTGCAGTAACTTCGACAATGAACACAAACTTGAAGGTGTCACGACATAGTTTAGTTCTGTATCGCCATTCTGAAGCATTGCATTGTAAATGAAAAACTGGTTGAATACATTCGTTCAGAAAAAGAAGTTAACTTCGAATTAAATTGCACGCTGATACAGGATAGTGCAAATTTTTCCTTCGTCGTGCAAATGCTTGAACTAGATTAAATCTAGATGTTTGGACATAAACATTTTCATTCAACAAAATTCGAAAATTGAACAAATGCATCGAATAAGAAATGAGATACATTGTTCCCTGTGAAAGTGTACACTTTCTAATGTACGAAATCCAGAAATGAAGGAAATTTCTTCGACAATTCTTCGCATGTACCAAAGAACCTATCATATCAAATATTGGCGCACTTGTAACAGTTGAAAACGGTTAAGCACAACGACTCAAAAAAGGGGGTCATCAAAATATAACTCAATTTGTTCGTGGTTCTTGAGAGTTCTATCTTGCTATGCGCATCCATCTGCATTTACATTGCTAATGAAATTTCATTTCCGTTTTCTATTTCTCGAAGTAGCAATGCGAAAGGCTCCGCTGGCCGAGTGCTTCCCATTTTGTACTTTTACGTATTCTCAAACCACTTACTTTACACATAGAAAGCCGTGTGGTGCTGAGAAAAGAAAGGTACACGGCAATAATTGTCTGAAACTGCACCGGCACCATCGAATCGACTTGTTCGCGAAGATAGTGAATCTTCCAAGTGTTCTTCGTATAGTTGGAACACAAATATAACTATCCTGTACTCGAACTTTTAATAAGAAAGATAAAAGCAAATAAAATCACCGATGAAATCTACTGATGAATCGTATTATAATTTCGAATCGTACGAAAATCGTGATATTAAATGTTAATAACGGAAACAAATAATATAGAAACAAATAAATTGTCAACCTATGAACTGCTGTAACTACGTGGAAAATAATCTCACAGCTGTCTACCTGAGTTCATTTTAAAGGTACAAAGCCCTACTTTTAGTGTGCGTTTAGAATTGAGTATCACCCAACCTCCGTTAACTCACCACTTCTTGCACCAGTCTATTCTAAACACACGCTAAATGCACAAAACACACTCCAAACACACACTAAATACATACACCCGAGGCACAAGTCCGATCGTGCAACTTCTGTCATGGTGTAAGGTACACTGGGTTATTTTAAGGTTGGTGACACACTTTTCATTCAATGAGAAGTAAAACAGCGGCAAAAATTCGTACATCAATGTATAAATGGTCGTTGCAAAGGGTCGACATCCGCCTTCAAATCTGCAGTGATTTAAGTGGCGAAACATAATTCTACAAACTCTGTAGAGACGTTTGATTTTGAACAAATTTCCGAGAAGGAAAGCACCTTCAGTTTTCGACGCTGTTTTTAAATACAATGGGGTCTACGAAAAAATTCAATTGCGGTATGTTTAAAAGCATCGCCCCATAAAATGTGCCTTGGTGGACTGTTGCACGATTTTTTTTCGCGAAGTTGCAGCAGTTCAGAGATTTATCATTTTCCCGAGAAAGTAGTCATTTAATTTTGAAAAATTCATATTTAATATTCGAATGTAACGTGGCTGACTGTAATGAAGTCCCAGTTGCACGCCTTTCTTTTCGCGAATTCATGTTCCAACAGCAAAGTTTCACGATCCATCAAAATCTAGATTACAAACTAAATAGTTAACGATGTCACATTCCTTCTAGGTTAATTACTCGCCCCGTTAAACTTTATTTTTCGCTGTAGGGCACAATTCACGTGCTCGCTTCATTAACGCGACGTAACATTGTATGAAATTCATTAAGTTCTTCCCTACGCGCAGAAATTAATTAAGATGGCGCATCCATGTGCGCTAGTTGAACTGACAGAAAGCATCCCAGCAGGGCTGTAGCGTGTAAATGTAAATAATCTACTTACAGCGTTGCAAACGAAGCTGCCGGGGCTGCTTGGAAAATAAATTAAACCGGCATCATTGGTTGGCTCGAGTCGGATACACCTTGTTCGTTCGACAGATTTGAATAAATAAAAAATAAATAAACAGTACGGGCAGCTTGATTCGTGCAGTAATTAATTTCATCTCGAGACACATGTCTGAATTCGCGTAACCGATATTAAATTGAATCCCAAACTATCGAAGGAATAGCAAAAATATGCCTGTTAACGTCGATTCTCATTAAACTTGCTAATGATAAAATAACAGTTTATCCTCGCATAACATTTATATGCAACGAGTATTTCGTTAGCATTCAATATTTTCACGATGAATATATTTTTTATTCGTTTAAACAAAGCGTTTGTGGGCAGCTCTCCCATAGTGCAGAAGCTACTAACGTTTGATGTACCAAGATCGTTAAACCATACGCCACATGGTTTAATCGTCAGTAAAGCTCATTATCAAGCGACAGGGGAAATGCTGTAACGCAGAGAAAGGGTTATTCCACTTGGAGCTCGTCAAAAGGACGAAAGAATACAATTACATTGAAAGACATGAAATGAAAAATAAAAGGACGTGCTGGTCGTCTTATCGAAACGGTGACACCAGGCCATTGAACTTCAGACGAGGTCCTTCGTTGACTGCGAAAATCAATACTAAATCTCTGATACTAGCATCAAACGTAGTCGTTTAAAATCTTGAAAAATTCGCCATAATAAATCAGAGGGAAATCTCGAACCTAAAATACTTCTAAGTATTTTTCATATCATTATCGCCTAAGTTAAATCTCTATAATTCGTGGCGGGAATGTATGCGTGTACAATAATTGTAATATAACGCGCCGAGTAATTTTAATCTGTGCATAGCGTGGAATAAATTCGAACAATATTATCGCATTACAGGACAAAACACGTGGCGTGTGGTGCACAAGGGAGGTATTCTCTTCACCGCAGCTCATATTCTGCATCCGCACTGCTGTACCAAGAATAATTAAGTTTCCGAAACGAGCAAACGCGTACGCGGCAATTTGCTATGGACGATTCTCCTGGCGTTATTCGTTCCTTTTCAACCGGCGCGACGTGCGTCCATTGCAATGCTAAGTTGAAAGGAATCGGCCACTCGTGAACCTCAATTTTGATGAGGTCAGAATAGTAGACTGCTTGACGTTCCAGATATTTCGAATAATCGAGTTCGTTCTATTTATTTGCCATCGGATTCTTTGAAATACGTTCAGCATCTAATAATTCCTCTACAACGGATTTGCCAATAATGTATGAACAACAATTCAGTAAACTGGGATGTGCCGTTAGATGTGAAAAAGATATACAAATGAAAAATGCTATGTGCTAAATGCTGGGTATCTTACTGTAAACTTTTGTATTCCAAGATAAATTTTCCCACGCTTTGGCTCTACTACTTGTTGTTCGGAAATTATGAATTATATTAGACTTGCCAAGCATGATTATATCTACGTCCAGATAAGACATTTCGTTGATTGTACTACACCTTTCAATTATCCGAATTGGTACATTATACATTATATTGTATTGGCTAATAATAAAAACCTACCAATTGGTGTTCTGAATTTCTTGAGCATAATATTGTCGGGTTGAATTCTATTATCATTGTTTCCCGAAATTGGCTATTTAATTGGTTTGCAACGCGATAAATTACTTAATGAAACAAGCTCGCCGAATCAACATAATAAATAGTCGGACGGCCTTTCAAAAGTGCACTCAGGCACCCAAGGAAAAGGGTTACATGGATAATTAGCAGCATGAGTAGATACATTATCCTCTCGTTAAAAGTGCTTCATATTCGAGTGGCCATTCAGAAGGAATACAAATTTCGTTGTACGTGTAGTAAAGCGCGTAAACGGCTGGACGAGTACAATGAAATTGGTTGAGAAGTTTTCCAGATATATGAAGTACCTACATAGGACTATCGTCCACGCAGGCTCCAAGTGCAATCCGAATACTCGACAAAGAAAAGGCGCTGCCTCTGTGCGTTCTACAAAATGAATGATCAATGAATTGAAACACGAACCCACTCCTTTCGAATTCAGATCACGAAGAAATACGAAGGCAACATAACATTTAATCCATTGACTTCGAAAAAAAACGTCAAAATACTATTTAAGAAATAAAAGTATTTCCGTGGTGGTCGTTTGTCTAACTCTAATCATTTATGAGAAATTGAAACAAATATATTTGATGTGCTCTGATTCATTTTCCCGGTATGGACGATCAGTTGAAAACAAAAAATTGTTGTTCAAGTATTCTTAAGAAAAAAAAGTCCTACAATTGTTTCTTCAAAATCGCTTGCCGATGCACCTATAATTTGAAAATAAAAAAATGGATGCAAATATTCGTTGAATACTAATACGTCGAATATTTTATAATGCTGCGGCATCGGTTTAAAACGATTGATCACGATTCTTTGTAGCAAAGCAGGTTCAGGTAGCAGTGCTTAATTCGATCACTGAAATCGGCTTTGACAGTAGCTGCTACAAAGGCAGCGTTGAGGTGAAACATACATTCGTGCTATCGCAAAACACTGGACACAAATCCCATATAATGCATGATATAAAAGACTCGTCAATAACCGTTTAACCCGTCTGTCACTTTTTTCCGATTCTCCACTATACGCCAATCATGTTACTATATGCACTTTTTATTCCACGGCTGTTGAACAATTTTTCAGACCTCGATACCTCTGCTTGTGGAAACATGCATGCTCCTTTTCGTCATCATTTTATGTAAGTATGCCAATTTATTTCCCCTGCAAAATTCCTTGCATACTACCTAGCGCAACATAACTATTAAATATTGCTAGCAAAAGCTCATTCAGTTAGGCTTTATTTTATTCATATAAAATATGAAACAAGTAAAGATATTCATCAAAACAGTCTCTAGAATAATTAAAAACAATGCTCACGTAACTTCAATTGCACATTACTTTTATATAGGTATCCATATTTAACCGTGGCGTATGCCGGTGTAAACTCGATTATACTACTGAATTCGCGCCGACATAAAACGGAAACTGAATGGAGCAATCAACTTTCGTGTACAGAATATTTCTATTGAGAGGAGAGAAATATAGAAATAAATACTAACGACAATTAAACAATTGCAAATGCTGTGACGTATTATTCGATGAAATTATCGTTTTAGCTGATTTCACATGTAGAAAGATCTCTTTATTTCAAATACTTCGCATTTCCCGTTGCCCAATAAACTTTTGCCCAAAGAAACTTTTCGGCACGTGTACCCATGTAATTTATATGCAACGCTTGCACAGATATTACGGCGTCGTTATATCAGCATACCGTGAGATTCATTGAAGAAACCGCCCCGCTGGATGCATATCACAAAAGCGGCATGCTTCGACTGTTTCGTATTCACGAACTTGGTGTAACTCTGTCTTCGTCCAATTTAAATTCTCTTTTCAGGGATGAATCCCTGGGAACGATTCATCTGACGTCCAAACGCAAGTGCAATCTTCGTCGTGCTTCCCTCAAGACACGTCCTTGTGCAATAAAAACAAACTCGTCCCTTTAATACAGTATCCTTCCAACCACCCGTAATCGTAAGGACTCGGACGAGCAATTTCTATCAATGCAAATCCCATTTCCACAAAGAAGAAGGCAATATTAATATTGGATTTGTTAAATCGATGCTAAATCTTATTAATTTTTTATTGATGTATTGATAATCAAGAAGGGAAAATGAGAGTTTGTATTAATCCACCTTTTTACTTTGTAATACGAACAAACTCAGGCAATATGCGAATAAAAAACGATGCACTGGCATTGGCAGTGAAGCGTACAACGCGAGGACTCGTCTAGATGCTAAGTGGAATACTATACTCAACCCCTCTGCCCTCAAAGCGCTCAAACTTAAGGCTGTTTCCAAAGTAGAACTCGTTGTCGCTCTACTGCCTTTTCCAGAGCTCTTACACAAGCGAACTGATCCCAGTCTTCATTTAATAAAGATATTCCGTTTAACAAAGGTCTAAGATGTTAATAATTTCTGTTTTACGGATAACAACGTACGTACTGGAATAGCTTTATTGCAATGGAATACGTCGAGGACAACGAAGCACTGGAAGAATGTAATAACTCACGCTGTTACATTCATCAGAAATGCAAGAAAGCATTTTCGTACACAAGAATGAAACGTACGAATAATTAGCGTGAATCAACCGCAGATCCTCCCGCTAAAGAGATACTTCCAACCGGAGTGGCCGCTTAAAAGTAATAAAAGTTCTAACATGCGGTAACTCGAGTTCATATCATCCAGATAAAAAGGTTTTTTTAACGCACTCAGGCTACGTTGCTTTCAATTATTTATTCAAACCCAGCGAATATCCAGCGAAACACACGTTTGTTACTGCAATTTTTTAGTATCTGTTCGACAATTTCATTAATTTCAAAATCATCTGACAGTATTGTGAAACATATCTATACAAACATGTATGAAAGTTGAAAAATAAATAAGGCGTATGAGATTAACTAGACAAAATAGTTTTATACGTTATCATTTACTTTCTATAATTTTTCTAGTTCTATTGAAACGCCAATAAAAAATACCAGAATTATAACAATTGTACGGAAATGTTATAATATGTTCAGCTTCGATCCTTTAACATTGCTTCAGTTTATCCGATCACGAAGTGATATTATACAAAACACGATGCGATGAAAATTCCAAGAACTTTGTTCCGTTATTGATAGTATTACGTTTGCTAAACAAACAACTACCATTTGTTGTAGAGAAAATATATTATACAACGTTGAGAAAGTATATTGTATCTGGGTAACTTGGTTCATCGTACAAAGTAACACCTTTTGCACATCAAACTTTGACGATAACGTTCTAAGAGCGTTAGTGAAACAAACACCAAGGAAAAACAGCAGAAATTAGCAAACAAGTTGGAAACATCTCGAGTCGCCATTTATCGAAATTTACAGAAACTCGGAAAGGAGGATAAATCGGTGCACGGGTTGCTCAGTCTCGAGAAAAACGAGGTTATTTACAATTCAACCAAACAACAAGAATTGCCTACTCACAAACATCACTCAGGAAATCGAAAAAATTACCCTGCCTGAAACTAACTTCCTAAACAGCTGTCCCACTAACAAGGAAGGTTAGGCAAACGTAAGATTCAGAAATGCATGAAACTTTGCACGCAAGTGGAATATGTCATACGTAATACAATCCTGTTTTCCGATCATGCCATAAGTCGGTTTTAAGGGGTGAAATCAGCCCCTGAAGAAAATTCAGAATGATCCTTTTCGTGAAATATCTTAAGAACGATGAGAGATATTGAACAAATCGTGTCTGAATTTTTTCCAAGGGCTGTTTTCACCCCTTAAACCCGAATTATGGCACGAACGGGAGATAGGGTTGTATTACGGATGACATACTGTACTTGTATGCAAAGTATCATACGTTTCTGCATCTTCGGATTGCCCAGCCTTCCTTGTAAGTTTGTCTCAATCTTCAACTATATTTACAATCCAGCGCGAAGTGGAAATTCCAATATTTATTAACCCTGCGCCAATACTCGAATAGTACCTGGGCACCCGTTTCTCTGCATAGACATTTAAAATTCATTATATTCCTGCCGAGATGCGATTGCGTTCTGTGGATATTTTTACATTCGTATCTGTGGTTTCCCGATAACGATTTTCGCCGAGAATACCAACTTCGAGGTGAAGAGAATCGTGGCAACTTTCATCGTCGACAGAAGGATCGCGAAGTGAAATTATCCGAATTCCACTCACCTGTTTCCGCAGCGGCGTGGCGCATTCGTCCTTGCTCCTCTCGAACCGCTCGAACTTGAAGCTGTTGCTCCTGTAGAGTTCGTTGTCACTTTGCTGCCTCCTGCAGAGCCGTCGCGTTAGTGCACGCGGCCTGCACGGCGCGCATTCGGTAGCAAGGCCCCAATGCAGGTGTAGCATCGCGAGTTCCGCGGTGCACCTTGCCATAGCGCAGCCAGCACGCCTCACCCTGCACTTCACACGCTTTATACGTCCCTCGTGTTGCGGCTTGTGACTGCACGGTTGCGACCCACTTCCACTGCAGTCGCAAGTTCGACGTGATCGACGTTGCCTGACCGTATGCGAGCAAGGCTTTACTTCCTCGCTGCAATCGCAATCCCCGCCGCCTGTGTGGGTGCAGTTTATTCTTTCAGTGCACTCGCACGGCTGTTGCTGTTGTTGCTGATTGTTGGACTGGCTCGACTGGGAAAATGTGGGTGAACCGGGCTGCACAGCCACTCGATATCGCGTACCACTGCTCGACACTGAATGACGACAGGGTCGTTCCGGGCAGTCGCATCTGTGAAACGTGGACGAATTGTGTTATCGAGTTGGGGGAATGTTGAGCATTTTGGGGTCAATAGCAGTGTTGAGGTATCGAGCTGGCGGGCCACTTTAATCTCCCTTGAGAAATGGGACCATTTTTTATAAGGAATCATCTTCGCTTGGGGAGAAGACCAAGCGGGGCAAGGGTGAAATCACGTGTTCGAACCTATTCCTGTATAAGTTCCCGGAATTTTTGTCGGAAGAAATTCGATACACGATGGTGTCTAGATGGATCGACCTGCAGAGCTTTATTCTAGAGTTCTGAGAGATTCGTTGGAATTGAATTGTAATCACTGCGTATTTCCCTATTTTATTTAAGTTCAAGTTCTGAAGAAGTATTCTGCACCCCTCTTTACGATGTCAGTGAGAAAATCAATTGGGTAAATTGTTCACGAAAAAATGCTGATCGCGACAAATGAAGCTATTAGAAAATTTCTCGTAAATTTCTGATGCCAGAAATCTTCTGCCCCTTTAAAGACCACGAAATTATGATATCGTCTACATGCTGACAGTCGGTCGAAATGTTATAAACGTTATAACAATATCGCGGTACTTTACCCAAATATTGAAATCCGAATTTATTGACGATCTGGCCGCAGATATCAAATGCATCCACATAAAAGGAACGGAAAAAATAATACCAATGCTCGTATCAATACAATGAGCATAACGGGCAATTTGATTGAAACGCGCGTATATTTTCGTTCGTGTATTATTCAATTGAGAAACGAAGAGCGTATTTAAAGCCAGTATATTAGAATCATGCTCCACGAGGCAAGTGCCATTGACATGGTGACCTATACACCGATAATTTATGAGACCCATTCGAACGTCCGTAGCTGAGCCACACTGAAATCCAGTTGGATTCGAGTAGCTTCGACATTATTACACGAACAGTAAGTCCTTTTCAATTCAACTAGCTCTAATTTCTTTCTATCCAATCGCTGCTGAATTTTGCCAAGCTCTGTGCCACTTCTTCAACGTTTCGAATCATATTTTATCAAGATATATTACACTCTGTTGTATCCTGCTGGGTTTCAATGCCGTCTGTCAGGAGCAACCATCTCTAACTTGCATCGTGGGTATAGCCTAGATAAGTCCTACCAAACGTTATTGGCTCTTGTAATCAGAAATGTGTCCTATCGGATCCTGGTAATATCTATTGTGCTCTAGGTGGACCTAATTGTGTTTAACTTGACTTCCTTCGTAGCTGCCTATTTTTCGTTTCTGCATAACACATTGTTTCGTGTTTTATAGAAATTTTTAGAAGAGATCGATCACTTGTAAGTACTAACTTAAAAGTGAAAATTATTGGCGTCCAATGCGTAACTATTACGAAGACGGGCCAATAAAAAAATAAATAATCTGTCGAAGGCATGTAATGTTCGTTGAATCACTGGACATTTTTTTGGCAGATAATTTAAGAGTGGAACTTTGGTCGAACATAGTGGAGAAACGTCGGCGACGTTAACTCGCGTTCTCATTCTCGTGCTATATACACGGCATCCGTAACGCTCAAGACGTTAACGATAAAGTAAAACGCGAGCCGAGCAAAAAATGTAGCAATAGCCTGTAACTTTTCGTCATTTTCAGACGACGGCATAATGAAAGTGCCAATACGACATTGTGAAACGTACAATGCTTGCAGTCGCGTTGTGCACAAACGAATTTATTCCCAGCGGCAATCTACTCATAAAGTAAAACACGACACCGTGAAATCACAGATAAATTTGATTTTCTCATTCGCCTTATTAACTTCTGATAATTTCGTCTCTAGCAGCGAACGCGTGAAACTGAATTTTTCTGGGGCCACAAATTTAATTGCTCAAGTACTTCTGTAGCCCAGAAGTTAATTAACGGAAACGATTAAATGCTATATCACTTTATGAGCTTTGAAAACGATATAAAATGTTATTCGTAAAATTGAATCGCATGTTAAACACGAATCATCAAAACTGTAATGCGTTTCGCTTTTACGTCCCGCGAAAAGTCCTACGTATTCTGCTGATTGATTTTCCGCTCGAAAAGTCCTAACACACGAAATGAAAGTAATTACTGTTCCCAGCGTGCTTCAAATGTAATTCGCGTTAATCAAACAAATTATCGAACAAACGTTATATACCTTCGACGTTGCGATATAATTACATTGCGAAGGTCCAGAGTGATATCGAAAATAGAAATGAGCGTTCAAATTTAATAGGCTGTACGAGATACCCGAATATTTGATTGCCCGACAGTAATACTGTTCTCTTCGCGAAGCAAGCTATTTAATCGAATAGTATATTCTTATATTTCGTCAATTATCTGGTTCGCTCGAAGCAAACATTAATTGTACTATCGTTCGAATAGACGAAACCATTTCACCGTTCGAAGGAAATTCGAGCAAGAAACAACCATTAACCCGCGAACTCACTTCGCAGTAAATAAAGAAACAGCCTATAAAAACAGCATACGCATCTTGGCAAGGCTACCTGTAGAATATCAACCCATAATGCAACAAGCCCCGATTTATATTCCCTCGCCGATAGTCAATAGCCTTACTCTTTATCTGACACAGTAAAATCAGGCTGCAAGTGTTTCGACCCTATGAACTCTCTGTCTCTCTCCCTCTAGCCAACGACCTACGCGTAATCCCTTCGTTCGCGTATCCATCATTAAATACACGCATTACCCCCTCTTCCCCCAAAAAAGGGGCGACAGGTTAACTATACCCTCGTCGTTGCAAGCTTTACTTACGGCTTCACAAATACGATCAACGCGCCGTTACTTTGACCTTCGTTCCTTCCACCCCTTTGGACCGACAATGCAACGGTTCGAAAATTGTGCGTTAAAACGCTTTCCCGCTTAAGAGCAACGGACGAGGGAAGATAAAGGGGGTGACAATGTAAAATGAAACAACGGATAGCGGGATATCAATCGATGACAGCCGTTTATTTACCTTCGAACCCTTCGCACCGCCGACGTATGCGGCACATGCGGGCAAGGCTGTGATTCGGGTGGACAGTCACAGTTGCCAACCGCGGTTCGGGTACGACGAACCCTAATCAGCACCGGATGCACCGGGCACGGCTGCACCTGACAACCGCACACGATCGTTTGCGGCCCACCGCGAGATTTTCGGCCGCCTCCACGTTTCGCGCGTTGGTCCACGTGCAGCTGACATGGTTGCACAGGGCAGCCACAGCGAGCTGTGGCACCGCGACGCCCGGCACCCTGTACGCGTCTCCAGACCCGCTCCATTCAACGACCGGCGTGCGACTAACAACTATGCGCCCCACACCACAGGGCGCTCTCGATCCGCCTCGGCGATCGTCGGGGGGATTCGGCTCGTTCCGTCACCCCGCAGCTTTTCGCCAGACATTGCAACCCCCCGAGTTTCGACTAAACGAGTTGCGCGAACAGACCAATCTAGCGGACGATGTATTAGCCGCGCATTAGCCAAATCGGTTAACTCCGCCTTTTGAATACTTTGTAAATTTTATCGTCAAAGCGCTTGATTGACGGTTGACCTTTTACATTTAATATGAATTCCCCTGTTCTTGTTTCGTGGAGTTGAACGATTCAGCCAATAAACGGCTCGTATTTATGTATATTTCTGAAGCTGCTTTTTAACTTGAGTCTGAATTGTAACAACCGAACTGAAAATTGAGAGACGAACGTGAAATGACTTATAACACCGTACATATGCATGGATTTAGTATAATTATATGTTACAATATGTTTCTTAATTACCCGCGAATACAGATATTTGTAAAACAGTGTAAAGTAAGTCGCCTGTGTGCATTAACTAGATCGTGTAGTGCTTAGCAGAGAAGCGGCAAATATTTGTTGCAAAATTCGAGGTATATCCTTAAGGTCCATACAGACGAATGCCCTCCCAGCGGTTATCCTCTTGGTCAAACTTGAAACGAAACACACGTACCTTTATACCTTCGATCGAATTAATACCATCAATTGTTTCAGGAATATTAAAGCACACCTACCTAAATGCTTGATCGCCCAAAGATCCAATGAATATGGCAAAGGCATTGACGTCCTGAGTCGTAGTCAGAATTTTTGCAAAGTGCTCAGGTCGGATACCGTAACGGTCGAAATTTGCGTCCGAAAGTACAACGACAATGCGCTCATCGGCATCCTCCTTCGCAAGACTCGCAATTGCATGCTGTGTTGCCTCCAAAGTATTATCACCAGACATGCAATATTGCGAGTGCGCATGCATCGTCTAAAAGAAATGACTTTCTAATTCGATGCTTAATATTTACTAAAAATAATGTTTCACCGTCATTATTACCTTAATCACTTCCAATCTACGCTTGTTGTCTGCCGGTGGCTGAGTGTGCTTTACGAAAGCAATATCATAATCATCACCAGAATGACCAACGATATCGTACTGAAATTTCTCCCCGTATCCACTGAACGCTTCCATCACCATAACACAGGCTTCCATTTCTCGATCAAGACGGCCGTCGTATCCATTAAATCTATACATGCTACCGGAAACATCCACCACTAATTTTAAACGTTTCGGTTTGCTTGGCGGTGTACCAAACTCGGGTTCTTTCTCCGCCCTTCTGCGATAAATCGTTCTCTCTCCTGTTAGCCCCTCGATTAATTTGGTATCGTCCAACTCGCCGGAAGTTTGATGCCTGCACCATTGGCGTTCTTTACTTTTAGCCTGTAGACTGTCTATGACATGGGATTGAAATTTGTACGAATTTGTTCGGGTAAACTAAGTACTATACTATAAATCAAGTGTTTCATTGGAAAGGCGAGATGCCAGAGTGTTCGGGTGTCTGCTTCCATATCAATATACAAAGGCTGGTGGCGTTTTTGAGGAACAATTTCTACATCTCTAACGTAATACAATGCAAGAATTGTCCATTACTCACCTATTATAGTTCTCAACGCCTTAACTTGCCCCTGCACAGCATTACTAAACTTCGCATATACTTCATGATCATATTCGCTCATATTAATTTCCCTTAAGCGTTGCTGAAATGCTTTACGGCCCATTTCTTTCGCTGCTTTTTTAATATGCTCCGGCACCGCATTTTTTTCTTCGTCACTAAGCTGATGCACCGTGTGACCAGCATCCAACCGATATGGTCCACCCTTTCCACCAAGACCAGCAGTGTCTCTCCCTGCGATTGACATCATGCAATTAAGTAGCAGTACATATTTATAAGATCACGAATGATATCATTATACCTCCAGTTCCTCCAGCCCAAGTATTGCCTCCGACGTGTGGTTCATTTTTCTCATCCACTTTACCACGTTTAGGACCGCTAACGTCCAATCCAGAATATCTTTCTTTCGTGATTTGTATCTTTTCATCATCATTCCCAATCATTCTGCGCCAAGCTCCAAGTGATCTTTCGATATTCCCTAACGACGCCTCCCAAAGGCGAACGCAACCGCCTGCATCTACTGTTACAAGATCCCCCTCTGATTTAGATGAAACATACAAGGGATATTTGTTTGGGTACCATAGTCGAGTCACGTGCGATACATTAGTTGGTCTAAAAATAAGGAAATTAAGTATTAAAATAAGAAAAATCAATTCAGTAATTGTGAACAGTAATGTTCAATTCGTTGCGAGGTAATTGGAAGTACTCACCCTGGTACAGGTATATATCGCAGCTTATGGTTCACAGTATCAACCACTTCCAAATAGCCAGCAATCCCCATATTTCTTGCGGACTTAGACAGGATTTCATCAGGAACTTCTTCGAGTACAACTGTCCTAACGACTTGCCCATTTTCTGTAACAATGGCATCTGTAACGCTGCTGCTTCGATGGGGTCTTGGGCAGGAATAAATTTCATTCGGGCTTTCCAAATCGGGAAATCCAACAGCAATAGAGGCATAGGTATTGTCAGTGACCAGAATTCTGTTTGGGGAATCCATTTTTTGGCCCACTGCTGCGCTTAACGTATTACTATTCATGCTGGTATTAGTACAGCTGAATAACGAGCCAACAGTGAAATTGTCTTCATTAGATTCGTCCACACCCTGCAGAATATTTGGACACGGAGACGAATCCGTGGACTTTTTGAGAATATATTTGTTTCCCTTCGTATCTCGAATTAGCCATTTCTTCTCTGATGGAAGTAACATTGATTCTATGTCGAACGGTAAATTAATCATATAGGAACACATGGAATGTAAATCTATTACTTCGATTTGATTGGAATTGTACGCATAGAAAACTATTTGATCGTGAGATTGAATCAGATCAGACTTCATTAACCATTGAAGATTCAAACTTCTAAAAGCGTTAGATATTCTGTCTGACGCTTTATCAAGAAGGGATGCTAATTCAATTTTCCGAATGGACCCCTCGTTCAAGTTGACTAGCAATAAAACATTACTCTGTAAAGAAATATTATCTTTAGGAAGCACGAGTAAATGGAACATATCGTTTTACGTAAGACCTACTTACAATTCCTTCATGCACTAGAACGTTTTGATCTTTATCAGTCGTCATTGCGAACGAAGGTCTTCGACCCGCCTCAAAGCTTATTAAGTTTGGCAACAAAGTTTCGTGAATCGTATCTGATTCTTGAGTCATGCTAAAGATCTTTAAAGGATTCATCGCAAGAATATTAATTTGATCGTCCGTTCCATTGCCTTTGGTGCCTTTGACAACTGACAATGCTGCAACTATTCCAACGTCGCTGATTGGTACCGTCCAATACCTTTGTAATTCAGTAAACAAAGCTGATCTAGCTTCAACGCGGTCTAAAGGTAACATTTTTCGTGTTAAACTTATGGGTGGCTTTAGTTTAATATATTTTTCCTGTACACGCAACACTTCTTGATTAGCGGAAAATGTCCATGTACCGCCGATCTTATCTTTCGGTAAAGATATTCTGCAAAGGAAAGGGAAAAGAACGTGTTAAGTATAGTAAGCTTTCAATATTTTATTGTCTTTCAAGCTATCTGTATATAATACTAAAAAATAGAAATACATATAAAAATTATCTACCATAATTTTATTTGTACAAAATGAAAATTGTTCTAATAAAAATTGTTCCACGGGTATATCTTACTCTTTTGCCAGTGCAACATTCGTCGGGCTAGTTCCAATAGGTATTCCATGTTTATGTAAAACGGAAAGCAACGTGTTAAAAGTTTGTTCGCTATATCGATCAAAATCGAATACGTTGCGTATCACATTACTTAATGATTCCGCGGGGAATTTCTGAAAAATCACACACAAAAATCAATACGTTAGTGTATAAAAAGTTTCGAATCTCGTTTGAAACTAAATTAACCGACTTACCTCCAAGTGTTTGACAATATTTACGACTTCTCGAGTGGAATACGGATACGAAACTAAACCTTGATCAGCCATGTTTCTCAATTCGCCAAACGCTTTCACCAATTTAAGAATGGCGTTCCTATCAACGTTGGGACCGTACTGTTTTAACAGCTCGATTTCATTCTCGATGCTTGGATTATCGACTGCATGCGTACTGAACAAATCTCCCAATGCTCCAAAAAAGTCGTGACCCAAAAATGGAAAGCCGGGCCTGTTTGCCAATACAATCATTCTAAAATCCGGGTGCAATAATATCCTCTTCAGGTTACCAGTGTCGCAACTCATAGAAGGTACGATGCGTCTCCCATCAGATAAAATCATTTCACGAGAGTCGACTAATGTCTGGAAACAAACAAGTTAATTTCACGGTTAATATAAAATTACCGAGGGTATACAGAACAAAATATCTTTTCAATGATACTAATGCAATAACAACGTGTTGCCATAAGTTAGCGGAGCCCCAAAATCGTCTCAAACGTATATACAGATTTAATAACGCAGTATGGGGGTCTCGTCGGTAGTCTACATTCCGTCCAAGGAGTCGAGGCACTGGGCATTGATGGGTTTGTGTGTGTGTACTTCGGTCAAATTCAAAGATCTAAGTGGAATTTTGGGAGCAGATCACGGGATCTCAGTAGAGGGTTGGGACCAAATTTCAAAATAGCTTCTTCGTCAAATACATTTCTGAACAATTGTTTGAATATTGTTACGTAATGACTGCCAAAAGAAAGAAAGACAAGTAGAATAAGGTATAGGATTTTAGCAGAAATGATTAAAATATGAAGGAAGTCCTAAATCAGTCAGAATATCGAGTAAATAATTAGCTAACGAAACCATACCGAAGCGAATTCGTTGTTAATGCGAGTCGCATAAGTAATGAACCATCAATAAAACACAGTTAACTAGCGCATACCTTTAATATGCAAGTGACATGGGTCGGCGCTTTGTCCGCCTCATCAACGACAAGCACGTGGCCCAATTTAGCCGCCTGCACAAGCGGCGAGTCTTCGTACACTACCTTTCCATCCCTGACCATGGGTTGAAGGGTCAACGTTTGAACAGTGGTGTCCCTGTGAAGCTGTATATACTCCCTTGGCCTATTTAGAAGTTGCAACAATCGATCGACAATTTTATTCTTACCAACACCCTGGTTGCCAACCAATAATAAATTCTGCCCCAAGCTAAAGTCTTGCACTAAATTTTCCAAAAGCGCTAAGTGCTGAGGCACGTCGTAGAATAATACGTCAGGTACTTTCGTTAAGGCTTTCGTGTTGTACCGTTCAATAACCGTATTACCAATTTGCACAGAGTTCCCCATAATTTCACATTTAATGTTCTTGTCCACCGTTCGTCTCGTTGAAACGATACCGACACGGTTGCAGCAATCTTCAAGAGCTTGTTTCGCGACAGCCGGCAAGAAGCGTGCCAGACACGCGCGTTGCACAGCATCGAAAGCTTCATCGTTTTCAAATTTATGCATCCTTTCCGCTATTCTCAAAAGCTGTCTCGTACTAAGAAATCCAGCCAAAGAGTGTACAGTCGGATCAGTGGAGGATCGCAATGCGTGAGCCAATTCCAAAATGCTTAATAACGCCGCGGGCGGTGTTCCGTACTGAAAGATCGAACTCCGTTAAAAGCGCCGCGACGGGTCGGGGGATATATAAAAGTAAAAGAGAAATACTTTTGATCTAATAATGTGAAGCTCCTCCGATTTCGAGAGCGGCCTCATTTCATGGAACAGAAATAAACTGAGCAGCTCTGAATTTAACCATTGCTTCGACGATGTATTAACTATCGGTGATTCTGCTAAGGCTACGATCCTAAAGGATGGATGAACACGTAGAACACCGGATCCCTCTAATTCTGCATCGGTTTTATTGTATTTCTGTTTTATCTCGTCATAGCGATCGGCCCTGATGAGCCTTTTACCATCATGGAGCTGTAGCTCACGGTCGTGAATCAATCTGAAAATTAATGTAATACATCGTTTGAAATTAGATTTTAGCATTTTTCGGAAATTTCTATCTATACCTGTGCAATACAGCCAGTGTACTGGGGTCGATTCTATTGATTCCGTCTAATACAGCCAATTTTCCGTGCAGTGCTGCCTCGACCAACGGTGAATTTTTCCAAGTTGTATCGCCGTTGGACAATGTGGTCCGTTGTTGTATCAAATCCCTGGAAGTCATGTCCTAGAAAGATATTTTAACTACTTCAGTTAAACTATTATTTTCACGAACGGAATAATTTAGTCATTACCAGTATCAGCATCATCACCGGAAATTAATTAAAATTAAATATAAAACTTGCCTGGTATAGGACTACGGGTTCTACTTGGTATCCCATTAAATTTGCTAACGTTTGTACAGTTATGGACTTTCCACATCCCTTTGGTCCGATAAGACAAAAGTCAGAAACGGCATGCGTCTCTAACATACTCGCCAATAAATTGTTCTGATAATTCGTTTCTATATATTCGTTTCCGCTTACATTTTCGTTCACTTTTTTATTACCGCAGGGAACCTGAGAACAAAATACCTAATTGAAGTACGACAATTTCCCAATTTATTAGGCCGCTTGCGCCTTCTTTTTATACCGGTTACTCACATTCAGTTCTACTTCACGATTGGAATACCCTATACGAACATCCAACGAGTTCTGTTCTTCATCTTTTCTATTTACAGTTACACGCCTTGAAACTTTATCGTCGTTCCTCGCGGTTTTCAAAATGTTAAAAGTTTCCAATATACTCTCGACAGCGTGTTGACCATCTAACCCCAGAAACAACTTATACGGATAACATCTGTAAAATATATCGAGCACCGGCAGGTATGGACATTTATCCTGCGGATATGCATGTGTAAATTAATGGAAATCTCATCGAACAGATGGAAATTTTTTGTAGAGCAATATTTACCATTATAATAGCGACTGAGGACAGATTATCCAGGGGAAAATCTGGAAATCCTAAGGACACGGCCTCTTGTGTAACGAAAGCGTGCGCGCAAGATAACAATTGCTTTAATTTCGTAGGGTCAGTGTGCGGTACTAAGTTTTTGAAAGAGTTCAATTGTTCCTAAAAAATGAAGAAACATTATTTTTTCAAATGTGTTTCTCTCCTATTAACACATATTTGTAAACATTCCAGAAAAAATTGTCTCAGCTTGTTACCGAGTGTCCGGCGTTAGAAGAAATTCTAAGCGAATGTTGCGTAAGAATTGCCCTATCGAATAGAGATTGAAAATGAACAAAATGCCACAAGTGATATATAAAATGTTTTCCACCCATGTTTGTATTATCCTGCGCAATTAATTCACGGCGATTCGACTGTTTTGTAGCTTAACAGAAGTTCCGATCGCATTATGTCCCCGAGGTATTCGCACTGTCTCCGATTACTTGAAAACCGCACATACCGCATAATTTTCAGCTCCATGTACAGAGTGTTACACCACAATTTGTTTAAAGTAGTCCACGCGAATGATTAGCACCAGGAGAGCTTTCGAGCGCGCGCCAAGTACGAGAATAACTGCCGCTCGGCACGAAATCCTCTAGATAGTACACAGATTTCCATCGAAAAGTTTCAATTGAGCTACGTTCTCAGACGAATCGACGCGATTATCGCGGTTTCCGTGAAAACACGATTCTCTTAACGATCCCCGGAATAGATTCGCAAAAAACGAAGACCTATCACGGATGGCAATGCATCTATGAAGTCTGAATCGAATGAAAGAAAAGGATCTATGAAAGATCGATTATGCAATTGGATGTAGATTAAGTGAATGAAAGGTATAGTACACGTAGATTATGTATAAGGCCTCTAAGAATTGAAAGATCTTACTAATAAAATATATGTATAAATGTATACAGCTATTATTTAATTGTTAATTAAAGGTATTATTTTATTGTTATTATAAGGTATTATTTAATTGTTAAATCAGTAACAATTAGTGTAAAGTAGTTGAAATTGTGGCCATCTAATATCGATACCATTATTATAAGTGGTATGGGACGTACTGCAAGTAGTAGTGGTCTACAATAAGTCGTACATTCTGAAATCGTCCTTTATATTGCCATGTACGTTCACAGTACTAACACACTGAACTTGTAAGATGTCAATCTATGAGTACTATTAGTTTTACTATTAGTTTTAGTATGCTTTTAAACGTGAAAGACAATCGTCTTACTTTTTGACAAGGTAAAATATTGTAGTCCCTGAAAAATGTAATTACTAGACGGAAAGCCATTAAGACTTTGCGTCTCTTTGAATGAAAATTAAAGCTTGCATTAACGAAATCGTTTGCATGTTACATTGCATTATAACTTGGCGTTTAATGTCACTTCTAATAACTCATGAACCGAACGCAATTTAAAGAAATTACTGCAGCGTTGAATAACCATAAACTTTCTTAAAGAAGTTATACAGGTACGAATGAGACAAGATCGACGCTATTCGTTCTCCTCAAATAACAATCCCCAAGTGACAAAGTTTCGCAAACTTCTTAAAATATGTCGAACAATTACGATATGGCCGCCTAAGGAGTCATAAGCACGCGATTCGTGGATTCCAATAAATTCATCGAAGTTCAATGCGCCACCAATTTCATGAATCAAATACTACTGTGTAAAAATAGACTCTGGAAAGCGTGAAATATAAATCTCTATTAAATACTACGAGTATCCTAAGAAATACAATAACAGGACAACTATAAATTACACGAATGCCGTTGCAATAAAAACAAATATTACGACCTTTCAGTTCGAATTAAAATGTAGGCAGTAAGTTTCGAAAGAAAAAGTTTCGAAAGTAGCGCATATTAACGGGTCATTTCCTGTGTCTGAGTAACGAAACGATTATTAACTAACAACAATCTTTCCTGCACCAAGGAAAAGTACTTTCAAATGTACAAGTTTGCATCAGTCTTAAATCATAAAAGCCGTACGTGTAAAACTTATTGCCTGGCAAATTGCACTGCGTGACAAGAAATTCTGCAACATATTATTGGAAGACCGGTAGTCTCGTCACGGAGGACAGCCCCGAAGTAGTTTAAATGCATTGTAGTTTCTAATTATACTTGACTTTTTAAGCGAAAGTCGTCGCGTTTATTATATACGCCGTTCAATTTACGGATAAACCCGGCGTTAAAGGTAGTAAAACACGTCTGTTGCGACGTCTCCCGCTGGCACTTCCCTATTCCTTCTTCTCGCGGAAAATAATAGGTATCGAAATGACCCTCGATGAAATGCAATTTATTGCGACGTATTGAGCTTCAATGAGAAACCGCAAACGAGAAGAAAACTGATGTATACGGATCGAATGCTAAATCACCATGAAAATGGAAAAATGTATTTCCATGCATGGTCGAACTGTGACAATGTATACAAATAATTAATTAACATTTTAGGAAAAGTGTTATTTTGCAGTGCATGCATTGGAAGCAATTAAATAATGCAGTCAAATTATAAAGATAAAAATGCTAGAAATCTTGGTATGAGAATTACTAAACTGAAAGGGTGTGCATCGTTAAAGTGATTATTATATTATCTCGTGCAAGGAAAGCCAATAAGTTTAGAGAAGTATTTAATTTTTCGATGAAATGAGTTAAGTAACTTATTATGTTACCACTCAGTATTTTTGGTCTCTTGCCATGAAATCAGATCGACAGTTCAATTCTTTTTTGACATTATTACTTAATTTAAAAGATAGGATTTTTTATTGTTATCAAAGATGAAATGTGATTTATTGAAGTATTCTTGTACAGTAGAAGAAAAGGCAAAGAACAAGATGTGAAATATACGAGAAGCTTTCACAAATAAATAATAAAATCGCCGTTTCTAACTAGAAATACAATAACATGTTAAGCAATGGGCGATCTGTATAAACGTTGATTTCGTTTGAAAATAATTTCCACTTCCATGATAAATATTTTACCAAAAAATTACACGTCATTTTCATTTAACTTTATGGCTTTCCCCCGCATATAAATATTTATAATATACAATTACCTGTTAAAATCGTTAATATCGAAAGAATGCTTTCTACTTTCTTGTAATAAATTTTTATCGCTAAAAACGTCGAAGTTTATTCCTTATAATAACTGATGAGACAGTTAACTATTCTACATTTATTTAGCAAAAGTTTCCTGGAGATCTAGCACAAAAGAATTCTCAACCATGTTGCAAGATATTGTGTTGAGATGTTTGAGAGATTTATTATAAATTAGAAAGGCTAATATGTTACATGCAACAATACAATTAACTAGATGCTACTTCTTAATCTTTTATTAACGATTCTTGCGAAGACATGTGATTCTCTCTGGAAACAATATTAGGTATCACTACGTGCAACTTCAATCGACCTGACGGACACCATATCGTCGACGATGCTTTCTCCTTAACGTCATTTCTCAATTCTTCTTCATCCAATTGTGAAGGCATTTTTACACTGTTCAATTCGTTCGCTGCAGAAACTACTGATGTTTCGTCACTTTCTCCAAGCTGCTCTCTCATATTTTTTATCTTTGGCAATCGCCGTTGTAACATTTTACTGTCTTTCCCTTTACAATATTCAGGAGCATTGTCCTTCTGCAATTTATATTTTTCTTCTATTGTTCGTTCCTTTCCTTCGAAAGAATCACGTTTCAAACGCGGAAGCCTCCTTTTCGGCCCCTCCTCGCGCGGCGAACGTCTCGCAAAATTATCCACAAAATCATAGCACCGTGCCCTTCCAGATAAATCCAACCATTGCAGAACCCTTTCGAACAATGGATCCCAGAAAGTATCGGATGCAGCCCCTTTGCATTCTGTTGTACTCAACTTAACATCCAACTGCGACTTTGGGGTTCTCCATACGCCAGTATTATTTTTAACTGCCCGTTTATCCAGATAAATATTTGTATCTTCTTTCGATGCTTTATGATCATAATTTTTTTTCTGAATTTTTATATTATTACCCAGAAGAGATTCTACTGTACTCGAGTCCGACATACCACTGAACGTTCTAGTGCAAGGAGGCGCGGACAATTTACGAGAGACCTTGCTGGTCGGCGTCTTACTATCTGAAGAGTTATTGCTAACTATCATCTGCAAGTTCGTGAAGCAACTGTTCAATCGATCGGGCCTCGATTCCAACTGTTGATAGTGGGTCGAGTAACATTTACTCCTCGATACGCGAGAACGCCGACGCGATTCAAAATTGATCAATGGATCGTCGGGCGATAAAATCGCGTGTCGTATACCATCTACCCAGACAGTGCGTACGGATATCGGTCTCTCTGACGACGACCATATAGGCATTGCTTAATTGTCAATAACTAATAAGCTTGTCGAATTATCAATCGATAGAAGCCAAAGAAAATTCAATAAAAATGCCAGCCTTCCTTTGAAAAATGTAATATTTAACGCCAGAAATTCGCACGATGTTGCATAGTGTTTATTTTATAAAAATATTCAGTCTGTCATGGTTTTAATTCCCACGGATTTTTTTATATCGGAAAACATTTAGTGTCAGCACGTTTTTATTTTCCGCTTCTCTTTCTTTATTTCTCTTTTTCTGCAGCTAGAAATTGCTTAAAATTTTTCGTAGATTTAAGGACACCGAGTGTCGAACTTGTCGTCAGACCGAACTCCGACGTATTGACTCCTGGCAGGACGACAAATAAGGTTCCGCCGTTCTCGCGACACGCGATCCGAACTGCGATTACTGTGACCATAGCGCAGCTACGAACGGTTTATATAGGAACGTAACCAGCACCGGAAGGGATGGTAGACTGGAGGGGTTTGTGCGACCTCCGCACCCCATACCTAACGATACGGCGACTATATAAATCAGTTAAAACTTTAGCAAATTGCACGCGCCACGAGCTGTCTCCTCCAAGTCGCGCTAGTAATTACTGAGCGTTGTCACATGAAACTCATAACTTACGAGCTTGTAATTCTGCAGATCGCTAATAAGCTATATATATGCTCTATTCCGGTTTCATTAGAGTACAATTATTTCATGATAGTAGGTCATTGTGTAGAGTAAAGGACGAATAATAATCAATTTTATAATACGCCCGTTAAATCTTTTTGAATGCATGGTTTAGCAATAAATTAAAGCGAAACGTTTTAATTCAATTAATGATATCTTTTGTATCATAGAATTCCACGATTACTCCTAACTCAGTCTTTTTCAAGTAGGAGTGAAATCTATAATACAAAAATTAAGAACTTGTTATTTAATATGCATACTTACTTCGAAACTTGGGGATGAAATATGTCTTGCTTGAAACCTAGACCTGAAGGGTGGATCCAGTGGATGGCCAGGATATCTTGGTGCTGGCATCCCTAATGCAATAACTCTAAAATCTTCACTAACTCTGACAAGACTCCAAGCATCCAATTCTTCTTGACTGTGCGTCTGAAATAGTATACAGCGGATTGCAAACATTGTTCCCCATAGTGACTGAATAGTAAGAGATTAATGCGCATAAAAAAATATTAATACCTGAAGCAATTTGTCATAACGTGCTGCGGGAACAAGAAATCTCCCATCTTCTAAATGCATTTCCCGGTTCTCCAATAAATTATTTAGAATGGGTAGTACGTTTCGTTCAGCTTTCTCCACACCTTCGATAATCAGAACTCTACCGTTTGTTGCAGCCCTCACGGCACTTTGATCGTGATAATAAGCAGTACCGCTCTTTATTTCTCTCCGTTGTTTCAAATCTGCTTCCGTTGTGTCCCTTGACAGAGCAATAAATTCAACTTCGCGGTCTGTCAATTCAAGGAATGCCAGAGCTAATTTTCTGCGCCCTGTTCCTGGTCCTCCAATTAAAAAGATATCTTGAGATAAAACATCTTTCTGGAGCATCCATTTCAAGTGTTTTAGTGTAGACGTGTTTTCAGCAGACGTGTTTAATACTGTTACTGTGAAATTGATTACCGTGTAAGCTTCTTGTCGAAATAAAAAAATTATATACAAGAAAGAACAAACTGTGTACTTACAATATTTTGTAGGTACATATTCAGGTTTCTGTGGTACTTTCACTTGTTTCGAAACGTCACCAATGGTGACAATCTCAGTATCTATAATAATATCATGACAATTACACACTGAGAATATTTCAATGTTATTAATAAATTGGAATACTTCATGTGTTTTACCTGATATGTAACGCATAAGTATCGACAGGTTAGGTCGAAATACTTTAGACTGCGTTAGAACTTTGGATGTAGTTGACAAACGACAAAAGTTGCACGAAACATATAACATTGTTTTACTTTAGCTTATATCTCATTACAGTACCTAAAAAAATGTGTACCTAATACAATGTAAGCAAGAAATTTTATTTCGAGACACATACATATATTTATATTGTTCTTTAACAATATAGGCTAAGATTATTCATTGTAATGATGTAATTATCATGGTCAAAGTTCAATGTCATTAACGCAATAGAAGAAATAACAAATATTTTATAGTCTTACATTATCAACATGTTTTTTAAATGAAAATTTAATTACCACGTGTAAGCTAGACAAGGCCATGCATATACACATATATGTATATGTGATATACAAATGTGTGTAATCAACTTGGTTAAAGGAAAATTCGTTACCAGGAATGAAAATGATAAAGTTTTAATAAAAACATGTGCAATATGCAAAATGGCAATTTCATTTATATTGTCTAGCATATACAATTTATACTATATATTTGTGGTTTAAAATATATTTGAGAGTTATACTATTTGGAAACAAAAAGCAAAGGAGAAGTACGCAACATATATAGATTACCACATAACAATTTTATTATCACACTGAAAAGTATTACAATAATTCTAAAGACTATGTTAACATCAACATATATCTTATTGCTGCCTAAGTTTTTTACTATTAGCATCACAAAATTAGATCATATAGAAAATAAACAATATTTCTACACTTTGATATTTCCAGAATGTCTAGAATATAAATAAACTTTGTACTTTGTGATAGAAATTTGCAAGCATTAAATTGCGGAAAGGTGCATCTTGCATTGTATAAAATCCTGTGTCATGAAAAGTAATTTAGAAATTCTAATGGATTATACAATTTATAATAATTTTACGTATACTAAACGGTCCAATGTGTTTCTTTTTATCTTATCTCAGCTTGCAAATTAATCTGTATCTTACGTGCGATTGTTCTGTATAGTAAATCATAACATTAAGTACTTTACGCACAGTATAAAATGTAAATAAATTACTTAAGATTAATATCTATACAGTATATCACATTCGTTAAAAGGTACAAAGGTCTACTTTGATTCCTACATGTAGTTCATTCTGTACTATTTAGATAGTAAATTGGAAATGTAAAACATTCTCGGAAAAAGGGCACATTTCTAACAAATTAGATCTCATGATACGACGTAGACTAATATGTATGATTATCTAACATTACTCGATGTTATTTGAATTACAATAGTGCGTAATATAATTTTCATAGATAAATTTGTCTCTATCTATTAAAAAAAAAAACAAGATGTAATTTGATATCGATTCTAAACTATCGGAAATATTCGGTTAGTAAATAATAAACATGAAGCGTGCATATTAGGTGCACAGCACTGTTAAACGAAACGATATTGTTTTCTTTCTTTCTCATTTCGTGAATAGAAAGTTAATCGACTTCGGAGGCTGTAATAATACTGAGTAAACATTTTAGTGCAACTGTGATTATCCTACAATTATCGGGAATTCGTTTCTTGTACCCTGTCTATTTTAGAAGCATTCTATCCAACTTTCATGAAATTTATGTAAATACAAGAATACTATTGCGCGATTGCAATGAGTGACATATAGGAACCAAGAGGAATAAATATCTCTTATGGAATATACTTAATAAAATATTTTCCTTTCATCTATATTGAAAAATTTCTCTGAAAAAGGAGAATACGTTTACAATAAGATATAGGTATATACATTAGCAAAAATAATCAGCAATACAAACATTTTCTTTATGTAAGAATGTGTATGAAATTACCTCTACAAAGTCGTCTGTTCTCCTAGCATTAGCAGGATAATAGTCAACAATTAAAGGGCGTGGTCTCTGACCGATACCGGATGGCTGTTGTAATCCACACGCTTGTTCCTCATTTGTAAGCACACTCACTAGCGTACTGACTACCTTTTCATCTAGCTGCGACATTGCTTTGTTTGGCGTTTTCATACGTCTCAGAAACAAAGCATTCCACTTTTGTCTTAAGTGTAAGAAAAATCGGGCAGTTTCCGGATCAAGCTTAAACACTACCCAATCGTCCAGTTTGAAAATAGTTCCTTCATTACTTTCATCAACCTCAGAATCCGATTCGCTGTCAGGTAGAGCTGCGAATACAAAATTACCATGTTAATATTTTCATATAAAATACTGACACGTTAGCAGCTAGTGAAGCAATACTCACACTCAGCTTCATAAATTACGTCTACAGATAATCTTGCTGGTCCACAAAATAACGCTACTGTTAATGGATTAACCAAAGTAACCATTTTAACGTGACAAAATCGTCCTGTGCGACTCATTTCCTCGTAAAGTAGCCAATCACTGGGCAAAGTTTCGACATTAGCTGCATATGTTTGTGTCGATGTCATTCTCGGTGACTTGAGATAATCTCTTAAAGTTGACGATGGATGGAAAACAACTTTTACTTCTTTCCTATAGTATTAATTATCAAATAGTGAGAAAAGAAGTATTGTACACTGAAAAGAAATAATGTGGTGATGGAATTGAAAATGTAACGTACTGCGTTCTTAGTTGCAAATGTTCTCTGTCTACTCTTATTAAATTTGGATATAAGCCAGCAGTTAAAGCAGCTTTTACTACTGCCCAATTTTCAGAATTAGAGTTCAAATCTCTAATGTCTCCTAGTCCCCTTGACCTGACAAATCCAGATGCCCGAAGTTGACCCAAAAGTTGAGTGCGCATCCCGACTACCATCTCCATTATTGCGGCAGAAACAAAGTTTTGTTCACAAAATGCACGTTCTTTGCCACTTGCCCGTGCATTTTGCCAGCCTTGAAAAGCACGCAAAACAGCCATATGATCGGAGTATGTATTTGTGGCAAACATTTTACGAGCTGCTGTTGCAGCTCTTTTCTCAGATGGTTGCAGTGGTAAAACAAATGGATCCCTAAAAGTATACTCAATACATCATCCCTTTTTCTTTGCACGATTTAAATTTAATACAAAGCGATCGAGCTTTACTTACTTATATGCTAAACTACACACAATAGTTAAAACTGGATCCAAGCATTTCAAAACAGCTGCATACAACAACATTTTTCCAAGCCTTGGTTCAATGGGTAAATCGAGCAGATGACTTCCTAGTTCAGTAAGATCTTCCCATGGGTCTAATGCATCAATAGTTTTCAACAATTGAACCGCGTTCCTTGTTATCGCATTAGAAGGCGGATCCAATGCTCGATCTAAGAATTCTGCAATGGGTGTATTGCCTGGAGCTAAATGTTTTGTATACAAGCATAGTTCCTGCAATGGTGACCTTAGAATTTCTGGTGTTTGATAAGGTTGCATGCTATTGTATCGAATTGACGAATATAAGCGATAACAAATGCCTTTTCTGCATCTCCCTGCTCGACCTCTTCGTTGTTTTGCACAAGCTTGAGAAATCCAATTAGACTTAAGCATACATATTCCTGATAATGCATCGAATGACTTTTCTTTAACTTTTCCAGAATCAATAACATAGACAACATCATCGATCGTAATACTTGTTTCAGCTATATTTGTTGAAAGTATAATCTTTCGCGTTCCTACAGGGCTTGGTTTAAATACCTTTTTCTGATCACATGTTTGCATGTTTGAATGAAGAACATACAAAGTGTAACGTAAAGCCTGATTCATTTCTTTCTCTTCATTATTTATTCTTTCCCTCATAGTTACAATGTCGTCGTATCCTGAAAGAAATATTAAGAGAGAGCCAGGGGGCATTTTTAAGTGAATATGCATAATCAATTGTAATAGAAGATCATAGTTGATTCGATCATCATTAAATGTATGATTATATACATCTAGTGAAAGTTTATCTTGCTCCGAAAGTGAAGCATCTTTAGACAACACGGTTGTATCATCTTGTACTGAACAATCGTAGGTTTTCATATATGCTTCTATCAATTCAGAGCATTCAGTTTGATTCATATTTTTTGCCCAATCTAATGCTGTCCATTCATTTCCTGCACGTAAGTATAAATTTGCGCCCAAGTTTAGAAGTTGTTCCGTAGTGTTTATACATCCTCTACCTGCAGCCACCATAAGCGGAGTTACAGATGTCGTGGTATGCTGATAATCAACAGAAACATTTTCGGAGAGTATGAAATATAAAAGTTGTGCGAAATTGTCTTCACCCCCGCGTAGCCATGCCTCAGAAATGCTTTTATCCATTTCTTCTATTAACCACGGTTCCAATTTCACTTTTTCTGGAATAGATTCATTCTGTTGTGCCAAAATTGGAGCAGGTAACACGCATCTTTCGTTCATAGTATTCGATCTCGATTGTTGTGGCTTATATTGAGTCCAAGATTCTAAAACTTTATGTTGATCTTTTTTATTCATAAACTCTTTTCTCTTTGAAATCATCTCTTTCGTCATGTAGCCAGTCATTTTTAATATATCTTCCAGAAAATACGTATCGACATCGAAAGTTCTACCCATAACATTTACAACACCACATTTGTTAAAATATTTGACAAAGATGTTAACATCTAATGTAGCACTCATAAGTATAAGCTTTAGAGATTTATGTTTCTGTAATGCATCTTTTAACGCTATTAGAAGAAAATCACAAAATCTATCACGTTCGTGAACTTCATCTACAATAACATGTGTAACAGTACTTAAGGCAGAATCACCAGACATAAGAGTTCTAAGGAGTACACCATTTGTGCAGTATGTTAAAAGAGTCTTCGGAGCAACTCTACTTTCAAGTCTTATTTGATAACCAAATGTTTGACCAATTTTCTCATCTCTTTCGAATGCTACCCTCTCAGCTACTGAAACAGCTGACAATCTTCTTGGCTGAGTACAAATAATTCTACAGGGTTGATGCCTCTGTTGGCAATGTTCAAGAATGAACTGAGGAACTTGGGTAGTTTTGCCACTACCTGTTTCACCTCCTATTATAATAACTTGATTAGTATTCAAAGCATCCAATACATCTTCCCTAAAATTAAAAACAGGGAGGGCTTTGCGGTAATTTAGTACATCGAAATTAGTTTTCAACTGCGGAACTTGTGGTACACTGTTATTTAATCTGCCCATTGCTTTTGTATTTGT
Organism: Nomada fucata; assembly: GCA_948146005.1. Lineage (NCBI taxonomy): Eukaryota > Metazoa > Arthropoda > Insecta > Hymenoptera > Apidae > Nomada > Nomada fucata. The sequence continues at coordinate 17,758,318 of OX411275.1, forward strand.
ATTTACTGAAACTAAAAACAGTCGACTATGATATTACTTTGTCATATTTGCTATAAATACATATTATAACTATGTGTTAAAATGTTATTACCATCTGTATTAAGAGGACGTTCCCGTTCGATTGGTGGTAATAGATCCTGGCATTCCTTATGATTCAATGGAAATGTTTGCAATAAATTATAAATACTTTGCCTAGATGGTTTTGAAAATTTTATTACAGTATCAGACTGAACTATGGTCGATCCTTCTCGCTTATACACAGTTAAAAAGCGATTTGTACCTTTGCTAATAGAGTAAACATTAGGCATATTTTTATTTTATAATGAAAACAAAATGCCTAAATTATCCTTTAACTTACCCCCTACTTTTAGACTTTAATCCAAGATCATAAGCTAATTTATGAATATAGGCCCTTTCTTCTGCCGTATAAGAAGATGGAAATTCTAATTCCTTCTGATCATCAAATTCCAATAATTTCTTTAGCGTTAAGTTTATAGCAATCCTAGTATCTTCCCCAATAAGCGGAGTTCTCTTATGGTGATTTCGACGTGGCATTATGAATCTTTCAAAAATTCCTGGGTAATGTAATAGAAACTAAATTCTGTGAAGCAAATATTTTGTACTCGCTTTAGTAATATTAAGAAAGAAAAGCATATTTCAAATTTCAAATTGATTATAGGTCTACTTTGTCTTTGTTCTAATTATCATATTTGCTTTAAATCAAATATAATCAATGTCGTAAAAATCTAAAACAATAAGTGTTTCGAACGTAGACGTATAAAAATGAATACAAAATATATATTTATATGTAGAAAAGGAGAGGAAGAGCGTGAAAGAAGAAGTAACCAAAATATTTTCGAATATTCCGTGATGGTAGGATTTAGCAAACATGCATATATAGTTTAGCAACTGAAAATGTTAGTTAAACTCACGTAAATTCGATGTTGACCCTACCAATGCACAGCAATCGTTCCAAGATAATCGTCAATGTTAAAATGATAATACTTGACGTTGCAACATTCGTAGAAGCTCTTTTAAATAATTTTTAATAAAAATACAGCACATCGGAATTGCGATCTGTAATAAACACTGGTGAATAATATTTACGTCCTTTTCGATTATTAACTCCCTCTAGTCGAAGTAATAATTGTTACCGGTATAAACACTATTCTGTCGACGCCACAGTCGGATAATATTCAATATTACCAACAGGTATCAGTGTCGATAAAGCTACTGCATCTAACCAACAGAGGGCGCTACGATCGTTTAATGAGAGACCCGTAAACAGTGAAAGCAAGCACACGGCTAAATGCTGTTCCAGTAAACAATATGGCCGGTTTAGTTTGGTGCGCGGGTTATGTTGTCTCTGTCGGGTTTACCGTGTGTTCACTGTGCTATATGGAGGATTAGTCGTTCTCGGTAAGTTCATATTTTTATAAAGAAAAATTCAATCTTACGTAGATAAAGCAAATGAACATCACTTCCGCCAAAGGACTTTGTACATCATAATTGACGATTACGACTGTGCCGTTCCGTCAAATTACCGTCTGACTGTGTTTGAAGATACGGACGAAAACTTAACAAACTATTTGTAATTCACTCGTGGTTCATTTCGCATAAGCGATCACGGTTCATACACCTTTATACACGTAGGGAATTGCTCGATCGAAAATAATACACGAACTTTCGTTAATTTCGTCGCTTAACACGGAAAGTTCAGCCACGGATTTTATGCTCCGCAATGTGCACGATATCATCGGACTATTCTTTCACCTTCGTACCTGAATCCTATTAAACAGGCCAACTGTTTGTTCGCTAACTTGGCCAAAGTTTCTGCTCCCGATTGGCACGCATCCTATGATGCTAACGATAATGATTAAACTTCATGACAGCATAAGCGAAGCAACAGGTTTTTTTTTTACCGAGAAACAGCCGATGACCTCTCGTGTAGTACCCAACACACTGCAGCTTATGTCTCTGATGTAATTGTTAATACGCCTTCATCGTTCACTCATTTACGCATACCTGTAAAAGTAAACGAAACGTTGGCACAGATTTTAATTAATACTTGGAGCATTTACTTGTGATGTAAGCGTGTACATATTCTAAACGCACGGTTAAACTTTGTTAAATTACATTCGGTGTTCCAGTTGTATAAAATGGTTGGACTGATTGAATAATTATTATTTAATACGATGGACAATTAATATAAATTTATTAATTGTTATACTTTGTCAGCAAGGAATTAACACACGATTTAAATCACATTTAGATTGTCGTTGTATTTTTTAAAATTATTTTCTAAAAGTTATTGAATATATGAAATTGCATATATTTATAAAAGTGTCTAAAATTGTATGAAATAATACAAAGTAGGTAATAACTGATTCGCTTCTGTGTAGGTTCACTTTACACACTGTGTACTAATATAATGCTTATGCAAGTACATATATATATAGTGTACGCAGGGTGTTTCACATAACTACCGCCACTAACTTAGTTTCATTGCTTCCCCTGAATTGTACAATAAAATTAAGTTAGACTATATTTGAGTCTGCATAACTGCTATTAATCAGAAGTGATTTATCTCCACTTTTTCGGAGATATGTATGTTAACTTTCATTTTTTAAATATTTTGTATTATTACAAGTTTTAACAAATAAACCGACCATAATAACATTCGAAAACGAAATACGAATAATGTACGAAAAACCAATGTATACAGTTTATTCGGCAGACAACTATCTTGTCCAATTTTGATTACACGTACGGACGTATATTATTTATCCACGTTCTTTCTCAGTTATTATAATTTGTATAACAAAGTTTTATCTGCGTCGGGTCACAGTTTAACCACTTGAAAACAATAGCAATACCTTCCAAGCATATGTAACAGTATCCCAAGATTACAAAAATAAAAACATCACGCATATTTCAGGCAGTAGTATTTATATTCTTTCTTATGGTAAAAAACTGTTACAAGTATTCGTCCAGAAAAGTTTGGCCTTGTTTCGATCGGTCGGTCAAAGGATGAGAGAACATTCCAAACAAGATGCCCACATATTAGCAAATAGCAACGGCAACGAAAGGGGGAAGCAGAGAGAAAATGGTGTTGACATTTTTTTAGGGAAAGTCCATGCGTTTATCGCTCATGTAGGAAACCACGTTCGTTGTAGTTCATTCAAGAATTACGTAAGTTAGTTTCGCATCTGCCCGTTGCGCTTGTCTACCAGTTGATACTGGAACAAACGCTAAAGATTCCCATTGATTGGGGCCTGAAAAGGTGGCGCGACGAAATGGTCGACCGTTCAACAACCGTCCACGGTTAAATAAATGTCGGATCAAACAAACTGATAAATGCGTGAACGATCCAATTCGAACGCATGCATGCGTGTATGCACGCCTAATTGGCCACCTAGTTGCATTTCACGATGGTTCCCAATGGTGATCGTAGCTCATTGCGATTCAATTGATCCGCGGCTGATCGACAAAATACGGAAGATGAATATGTGTCTATGCTTTTCTTGACTGTTAATGGTAACTAATAGTTTAATTGAATTAGTGTTTTTGTCCATCTTAATTGCCCCGAAATGAACCGTACGCGAGACTTAATTAAACTTGTCGCGTCATTTTGAACCGTCTGATCTTGATTTCCATTTGCTATCGAGGTACACTTACATAGTTGCTGAATTTGTTGACAAATTTTATGTTCTCGTGTTTATTGGTACATTAAGAAATAAAATATTACTCCAGAAACTACATTCGTTACTATTATATATTATGGGATAAGAGATATATAATCCTGAATGGATAATTTCTCTACTTAAAATAGAATTACATTGAAACTCGTGATATAAATATAAGTGTACAATTTCTGTGTATACATAGGAATTTCACTGATCAAAGAAACCTTTTTACATATGTATGCACGTAATCGTGCATTGCACTTAATCATTAAACACAGATCACGTAGAAGTTGTTCTCATTGAATACGCTCAATTTTACTTAACATTCTCGCGGCATGGCATGCAAATACTCATCGAGACAATTACACGTGAATACTGTAATCCTAATAAATCAAGGGAGAGAAAACGCTTTACGAAACTGCCAAACATTTAACATATACATATCTTATGAAATTGTCCCAGCACATGCTGCACAATTTAAGCAAAATATGTCCCAAAAGGTATTTGTAAGATACATATCACTGCAGTCAGCATAATTTGATAAGTGAGAAACGGGCACTTTCCCAAATACGAGAAGTCACATTTAATTTATCGATAACAAAAAAAAAGACGAGCCACAGATACGTGCCATTCCCTCAAAATAATGCAAACGTGATTAATACTTTGGAAAAATGACACGTTTCGGCTTGTAATCAGAACCTTACATATTCCTATTCGCTCTGATAAGTCGTAAAGTTAATCCTTTCTCCTATAAAGTCCGTGTTGGTCGACCTTGGACTCGGTAACGTCATGGTTGTTTTCTCATATTCGATTTTACATACATAATATAATACATACATACGTAGCTTTCCGCGTTCTATAAATCCCATCATATTTCACGATGCTTTCAAATGCTTGCGGCTATTATCTTTATACATATTTCTCCTGGGTGATGAGTGAATACGGTGTACCCTACTCCCACGACGCTCGTCTATCATTATCGACAACGTGTCGGATAATATGATCTTAATACAGTGAATTGTAGCCGATAAACAATATCGAATATTTTCGAGTAACTCGCCTTCCAAATTTGTCTTTACCGTCGTGAAAATTGGGACAATTGGAGCACAAATCTTTCTTAACATTATCACAAAATTAATCTTGCTTTCGTAACCATTACAGACGCGACGATAGGTTATATAGGTATTATATATTATATAGGTATTATAGGTTATATAACTAAAAGAAATATATATTTTATGTGATATTGTAACGTTTTCCATTTACACTAATTATCTGTTCACCTTCTGTCTGGTCCCGATTGTACAAACATGATAAAGTGATGCGCTAACGATTGTATGGTAACCTCAGGTCACACACATCGATCCTCCTACACGGCGCATCTAAATAATGGACAGTTTTACGTGACTTATTCACAGAGAACAGTGGTGAACTCGTCGCAAGAGATTTACACGGTCTGTCGACAATTTCTTGCGACAGGAACGACTGGTTCCCAAGATTCGATACTGTTTGACATCTTATACGAGCTTTTATTTACTTTCAAATGTATTGGCTATGAATACTGTATAAAATCGTAAGACGACCACTTGTTCCGAAACAACTTCATCGGTATAATACTAAGTTTGCCAAAGAAGATAGCTTACATGGAAACTTCTGTAACCTGAATATGTATCCTAAATTTTTTGTTAACTTTGCTAACGTGTACGGATCCCAAACAGAAGCATTAGGTAGCTTCCTTCTTGTCACCTTTTTATTGTTCGGGGTAAAAACAGCCCTTGATGGTTAATACGTGTTTTCTTATTTTCCTGTATATTTTGCATACTAATATAGAAAAATTGTTTGTATCAGAATATCATGATTTTTGCATAGAAAAATGAGAAACGAGAAACGTTCAACATCTTGATTTCTTTCATTTCGGTCATGTGGTACAAAAGAAAGTATGTTGCAAAATATTCATTCTATGGTTCGGAAAAATATTGAACACTTGGCCTGTGAATATCACTGCCTAAATCAAAGAAACATAAAAAAAATTATTAAGCAGATCGAATTTGTAAATATGTACTCAACTTCTCTTGAAATACTGCGTAGTTTTGTAATTAAATACTATATAGCAATTCCCAATAGAACTTATGTAACTCGAAGTTGGTTAAAAACTGAAAGATAAAGAATAATCTAAAATTCTATTAAATAACGAATTAACGTCACTCACGCATAGAATTAACGGGTATTTAAGTGGCACTAAGAAGATGCAATCCTTTTTTTTATGCTCGCTGTTTAATACATGCACATGCACTTTGACCATTTATACGGAACAAACAAGGCATTGAGCCAACTAAATACGTATATAAGAATACAGTATCGGAACGTGCAGAACCAGTAATTCAAGGTCTGAAATAACATAATTGCATAGGCAAGACAATTATTAATGTACTCAACAAGTGAGTTTTCTGATTAAAATTGTGCAATATTTCCGCGTGTGGTCGTCTCACTGACCACAAAATTAATTTCTCGTGGGCGCCACGCTTATTACGCGTGGAAGAAAAGCCAACAATCACGCGGCATAAGCAGATACTGAGTAATTAAACCTTAATCTCGACGACGTAACGATGTAGGACGCGTTACCATGACCCATCTCAATAAAATCTGGCTGTACCCAGTTTCCTCTATGCTCATCGTCAAAAAAGCAACAAAAAAAAGGGAGAAAGAAATTAAGAGCGTTGATGTAATGTGAGCCATTGGTAATTGAAATGTAGATAAGCACGTGGCTTATCGAATTGCCTGCATAATCAGTTTGATTACGCGCGATTTACTGTTTTGCTGAAAGTTGCTATTTTTTTTTGTCCCACGCGATGAATGCTTTGAGGCAACATTAAAATAGATTTTTTTAATTTATTTGAGATTTAACATTAATCCAGAAAAAATGTGATCAAGTTATATAAAATTAGATGCTTGTATTTTTATACTAATGCTGCACTAAAATTAAGAGAAATTTGAGAAGTTCACATTAAGTGATCTTCAAGCGATCCAGAGTTTCCGTAAATTGAGGTCGAAAGATCATTTCGTCATAGGGTAATATATCAGAGAACTACAGGTGTAAATTTAGTATGTAATCGGTGAACAAAATAGAATGTTTTGTGGCTACAATGTATTTATCACATTTCAAAATAATGATTTGTTTAATTATTATTAAATAATACATAAATAATTTATAAGAAATACTAGGAAATTACATAAAACAATTGATATTGTATCACTTACAAGACTTCACATCTGAACATTTCGCAATTAGTAGAGTATTCATTATTTTGTAATAATAAATGTGAACGATAAATTACAACATTTATAATACTTGCAGCAGCATTTCGTACTCTTTGTACAAAATATAGGACCTTTAAAAACTGTGTATGTAGTTATCGTTGAAATCAGAAATTCTTCTTCATTTTATTCAATCACTATATCAACCAGACAATATGTCGTTAACGTGTGTCATAGGTTTCTTCAGTTTCTTATGATTAACCAACGACTAGCCTTGACCATGGCGAAAAGGCCAAACGAAGAAGAAACGTTATATCCCCTCTAGTTAAGGCGTTACATTTTTCATTTGACCGACAATTCCTAATCGCATCAAATATTAGTTTATATTTTTACCTTGAAATATTATACATAGCTTAATGACTCTCGTTGATATCGTGTTAAATGAAAATCTATCGTTTTTGCATTCTGTACTAACTGGCATTGCCTAATGCACGGATGTGTAACCCGTACGTATATGCTTTAAAAAGGCAATTATATTTCGTGGTATCCACCTGTCGCTGCGTAACACCAGATTGTGTGAAGTTAAGGCTCCTTTTAAAATGAATTACTATTATGTGTTCATGTAATTCCAAATATATGACTTGGTTCGTATCGTATGTTGAAATATTTATGGAGAATTGAATTTTCCATTAAAGAACGAACTACACGTGCATTGAAAGTGAATGCAAAATAAGTATCTTTACTTTTCGCTCAATCTATTTCGGTTTCTTTTTTTCCTGCCTTAACCTTTTTTAATTTCCTGATTTTTATAGAAATTTTAGAGACATTTTGCGAACATTCACGTTTCCCATTATTTGACGAAAAATTTCATTTTTCTGAAAGTTACAAGCGTGTGGATAGTACTTTACTTCAAAATGAAAACGCAGGGACAATTAGTTGCACGCTCGGTAGAGATCCTTACAATCGAACATTAAAATACCAACCATCTGACCTTTCAACTGCGACTTTCAATATACTAAGAATCCGGGACTTTATATGCCTCTGTACAAGAAACACATCCTATAACAAGAAGTACATGCATTCGCGGCACTTATACGATTTGGAGTGCATTGTATTCATTTAACCCCTTAAATTTAATTGCAAGTGCCAAGCTATACGGTGTTAACATAGTTTTATGTGCATATGTGGCCATGTGGAAATATATGAGCATGAAAACATATAAAATATAAATCCACAGATATTTTAACTTCGCTCAATTGAAATTCATTTACACATTACACAATCGACACATTTAATGTCATAGAGACAATTTCTATGACTGATCAATTTCTGACAGCCGATATACGCGCTCTTTACAACGAGAATATTATAATATCATAGACAACAGGCATAAAGGCCAACAATATTACCCTTTCAATAATGAAGGCGACGTTCTGTCGACTAACGTTTAAGAAATCACAGGAACAAAGCACAATTGAGAATATTGCTTCTATTAGCGCCAACACTAACAGATTGTCCGCAGGCCTATCGCCTTGACCGTGAGAATCAGAGGGCAGAAAGGGGTAAAAAAATGCTTCGGAATGTTCAAGCATCGATGCAGTTTTAATACGATACCAATAGCAACCGATCCATTGAAACATTAACGTTCCACGCTTATCGAAATCAGAACTTTACAGGTGCGACGTTAACATAGCTTACAGCAAGGTTGAATAGAGCAACATGACTGTGACGTCCACGATATCGTATATACGACGAGCAGTAACGTCTAGAAGGACGTTTGTACGCTAGAAACGTGATAATTATAAGAAGAACGTGCGCTTTTGAATTGTTTCGGTGTATTACTTCGTTACGAATCGAGTGGACGTTTTGCCGTGGAGTTTCTTTTCAAGTTTCGTTGCAGCTTACAGCGTGCCCTTGCAGAATTTTAAATGATAATCCAATAAGTAAAATATAATCTTTTTGATTTAAACAAGGAAGTTTCCTTTATCCTGATTAATTATTTGAATGGAAATGATTATCCAATACTTTACACCTGGTGTGCCTCTGTAAAAGTTAGAACAATAGTTTGCCAACATAATTACACTACCTGATACTCTTGCACCTTTGTTCCACTTCAGTAATTTGCTGATAAAATTGTTTACTCGCTTACTCTTCCTCCCAAGAATTCCACAAACAAAAAAAGTTTAAGCAGAACGGATATAATGAGTTTGTAAAATTCTGTTACAGATCAGCTTTTTTGTACAATATTAACGATGCTAACTTAAAATGATAACTTAACAACGAGATTAGCGTACAGTACATTTTAAGGATTCATTTTTAAAGTTTTACAATTGCAGAAAAAATAGAAAGTGACACATTTAACTTTAACCCGTAACTACCGTAGACGTAATTCGCACTATAGGAGGTCTCACAGGGCGCTAATGTTTATTGCGTTAATACGTACACACGTGTCGAATAAAAATCAAGTCAAACAATTCTTGCTTTGCATTCTACACTCATAATAAAGAGATCTAAGCCAGATTGATCAAGTATAATTGAAAGAGACTTGGCGGGAGGAGATCATAAGCCACGCAGAAAGGAAAATAGACATGATAGAAAATTCGGAACGATCTCACTCACATTCTATAGTAGTTCAGAATTACATGAGTTCTTATTCTGAAGAATCGAAAAGTAATAACTAAAAATTACCTGATACTGTAATGCTTACAGTAAAGATACATGAATGTAAAGTATTCAAAATATAATGCTCGATACCATGTTGTATCACTGAGAATATCAAAAACGTCGGACCGAAATGTCCTTTTCCCTGCGTCATCCTTTAAGGGTGGCTCCGTTATCTGGCGACGCATCCTGGCTCAGAACTGTCTTTTAAATCATTCGTCAAGGGTAAGGGTTCGGTGCTCCTCTTTTTTCAAACATACATATGTATCTGGTTTTTGTCGGCACATCGCTGTTTTTTTGCTCAACATTCATTGACTGTTTAAATAACAAAGTTTTATTCCGCGGTGTTATTGCTCGGCTGTTGAAATTCTTTTTTTGCACATCAACGCTTCTGAGAACATTTCAAATAAATACGATCAGTTTATTTGATACGACTGTTTGCACTGTTCCATGTATTGCATACGGTCAATAATTAAATTACATGTTGGCCATCGCCACTTGTATACCTTTGAGATACGGACACGAGAATTGATTCGCGGGAACTAGTCGACAATGTTCATTATCGCGTCGATTGTGTCTCTGAAATCGGTTGAACGTTCGATCTTCTCCTGGCTCTTTGAAATGTATTATATCAGACGGTGCTCTACATTTGGTGCTTTTTGTAAGATACGTAGCAATACGGTGAAGCCGTCAAAGGAATAAATCTGCAAGGTAAAATTGAAATTCTACGTATGTCCGTGGTTTTTTCAACATGCATACGTATTTCGTTGCAATATAATGTTGTAGTAATCGGTGTTTCTACACAGAGAGTATGCATTGACACTGTTATACAGCGAGCCCACTTTGTGTTACTTCTATTATTAACAGATTTTAATTAGTACATTCATTATGGGACAACCCAGACTACAAATAATATCCAAAGTGATAATATGTGATAATATAAGTGAAGAAATAAAAAAAGAAGTATTTGATTTTTAAGAAAATTTTAAAGAGTAAAGCGTCTACCTAAACAATCGCGAGCAATGGTAATAAAATGGTTGAACAGAAATAATAACATAATATTTCACTTTGTTTTGTAATTCTATAAAAATTGAACAAAGACCGACTTAAGTCACGATTTGCGTGACTTAGAAATTACGTGCAATATCAAAGCTTCGATACAAACGTATTATGTCTTCTCATGATTATTTCCCTCAAAGTGCAACATTTGCCCCCACATCGTACGGGCGGCTTGTACAACAACAAAAAAACTAGAAAATCCTATAGATCCGTCGTCAATCTTAATATCCATTCAATGTGTAAACCCGCGCAGAGAGGAAAAGGAGGGGCCGTGAAAAAATGACAAAGGAAGAAAAAACTTGTTTGCGGTTTGACGCAAACGGTTACACGTCATCGGAAGAAGGCCTGAAACGTAGCAGCAGCGCGATACTGTTATTCTACTCGGGATATTTTTACGCTTTCACATCCAGGAAAATGTATACTTGTCGAACCTCGATCAGGCATACTCGCTTCTTTTCCATTTAACTGGACACCGCCTCCCCGAGAAAATCAACGGTAGAAAGACCAGTGTTTAACTGTGCTCCGATCGAACGGCACGGCTGATTCCGACTCATTAAATTGCACAACACGCCTATCGATAAACATTCTGTTTATGATAATGAGAATCAATACAGAATCCATTAATAGAATGACGTGTTGCGGAACGCTCCATTTCCGACTATCTCCGTCCCCCTTCTACTGATATCACATTAAATATCGTTCGTTGTCTCATTTTTATCTCACCATGCCGGACGAACGGCTGCGTACGAGAGTACGCACGCACCCTGTCGCGTTCCTGTTGGTTTGTTTGCAGAAATCCAACTGGCATCATCAGCCCGGAGAAATTAATTAATGAACCGGGCCGAGACCTGCGATAACTGCTCACGAATACAGATAGCGGATTGCATAATCACCCGACTGCTCGCTCTCTGCGACACTATTTCGCCAGGCTGTCCCGTTACTTTTCAGTGCGTGTGTACTTGCCAACGATTGTCGCGGTATCTTAGATACTGTGCTGTCGTATCGACTCAACTATGTATGCCCGTTGCGCGTGCACTGGAAGCACACCTGAAACTTGTAACGAGGTGTCAATAATGGATACTTTGATTCGCAGCTGTTGGTAGTGGGTGCTGATGGAGTAGATTCGATTCTTACTTACGTTCAGTGCTGATGATTATCTGGTTATATTTAGAGCACTCGCGGGTATTAATGGAAATTGTAAATGGAGGTGGGTTCGTTGGCGTGTATGTTTTTGTGGGGGGGAATAACTGAGAGTGTCGATTCGACATCGATAATCAATATTTTTCGTCGTTATAGTTGTTGGATGTGTATTTTGTTAGTTTACGTCCACGGGAATTTTTGGGTTCATTTCATTTCGCGTAGCTGGGAAAAATTTATTTATGGTGAGAAAAAAAACCCACGAATTTCTTTGCTGAATTTTTGTGCCCCGGAATTATTTTGTTATGAAATACGCGGCGGCAATCATTCGGCGAATTTGATAATATTGCTCGAGTAATAATAGAAACTTGTAGGTATGTTTTCTATTGACCATACAGTTTTCCGGTACATCACACGAGCAATTGATTCGAACTTTCGAAACGTTGAAATAAATTGTAATTGTAATTTGAAATTTGGAAAGGAATTATAATTGTCCAGATATGGTGAAACTTCGCAGTCTTAGGTAGCATTTATTTCACTCATTACATAAGGTAACCACTTGTTATGCATAAAGATATTACGCATATTTGTGCAAAAGTTGAGTTAATTATTTTATTTAGCAAGTGCAACTTTCACGTTAAAATACGTGCTTACATGGTTTTCGATGCTCAGACACTTGCAACTATCGATGTTGGATTTCAGTGAATCTTGGATAGCTCTATTTATGCTAACGAACAGCTGGGGAGCTACATCAATTATTCTGAATTTTGACTCGCACGTGTGCCTACAATTAGTAATTGCGAAATCGGAAATGATACGTATCGATCGAAAACTGATTCCAATTCATTCCTGCAGGATACTCGAAATTGCTAAATGGTTTACCTCGGAATATTAAAAGCATTACGTAAAATAGATTTACGTGCTGCTTGCTGGATAAGAAATAATGTTCTTATCGCTTCTGAGAAACTTCCGCCATGCAGATGCGTATGCTGTTTGCAAGGTAACCTTCTATGGAAGGCGATTGAATATATTTTTATTAAACCATCATTATTAGATGGTGCTCGTACAGATATCTAAAACGAGATAGTGTTATAAACATCAAAGTGAAACTCATAAATTTTAATGGAACGAATTCGAAGTCTGATCAATTTGAAGTATACATTTTAAAAATAGGTACATACTAGCAAATATCTGTCGCTGTATGTATATACCGATCTCTGCGTTTTATATTGAACCCTTTGAAGCCCAAATTGTTGGGCGATTTGAGATCAGCTGAAGGGAGGGTAATGTTCTATTGGGAGCTTGCATTTATCTTGTGAAAGTATTATTTTAAGAATGAGTCTAACGTTATATGACTTTGTACATATCTCTTTTCCCTCTCTTGGATTTTCTAGGGTCAAAAATATAATTTCTATTGCTCGTGATTTGCAGAAACATCGAACCATTTTAATAACAAAATATATACTGCACTACGCATATAGAATAATTCTTTGGCAGCTTATATTTTTTAATTAGAAGTCACTGATTACTTGCATATACATATATAATTTACCATTTCTACAGCGCTGTTATATTTCATTACTGTGGGCATAGCGCTAGCTGTTCATCACGTAGACTTTTTTCAATATAAATTATACGATCTGAAATATGCAATGTCTGGAGTATATAAATATGTAGATTCCATGAACGCTGACAGAGCGAATATAAGTAAGCGAGGTCGAATCGTTTCGTTTTCTAACATTTAAAGATGTTCCTTTGGAGCTTCTTCATTTCGTAAAGTAATTCGTAGAAGAAAAGTGGAGGAGAAAAAAGTCAGAAAAGTCAAAGCAACTGTGCTCCGTTACTAATGTGTATAAGCAAATACAGAAATTTCAATTTCTGCTTTTGATTTAATTTAAATAAGTGCTTACCGTTTATGTTTTTATATTATTGAAATGCAGCTCTACATTTCGTTAATTATTATATCGATGAAGAAGAAAAGTTTAAGCATAACATTTTCGCATATGTTGCACGTGGAAAAATGAACAATCATACAATATTGGTTCTTCAATAATGGCCACCCTTATATTTCAAGTTCATATTAAAAAGCAAGCTATGAATATTACTTACCACTATACATTTCAGGTTTAGTTATTACAAGATGCTTATTTTAAAAAATTAATATATGTGGTGATAAATGCTAATATTATACCGAATAATGAAAACCTAAAGGAACTTAAAGAAACTTAATAAAACCTAAAGGAATTTATTGAGTACTGTGTTTGAATTATTTTATTATAGATATCCGCTAAGTGAATGCTTCATGTAATTGATTGAAATTCACGCCGCGAATTCGAACTTCTTTGAATATTACATGACGTGTCTTTATAAAATATCAATAAATTTTTGTATCGACCGATCTCTGTTGATATATATAATAAATGAATTTGCTATGTACAGTTAGATTATCTATGTATCTGCAATTATCTACCTAGTAGAGTAATAGTATTGTACCTACACCGAGGGAAAAAATTCGTTCCTGGATAGTATAAATTTCTACAACATTTTCGCGTGCAATTTCACGTCCATTTTTCAATTATAAAACTATACTTCGTAGCTTCGATTGTCATGCCTTGTTGATACTTTTTAAGCAACAGCTAATCTCAGACGGCGCGGCGTTTCGTTTCGCATGCATCAAGTTCGTGTGCATCGTCATTGTTGGTACGTATATAAAATCGTCGATAGGCAATACATACTCATGGAAGTTCTTATCGTTCTATTCCCTTTTCTGCGCGACATATCTTATCGGTGAGCTTCTCGCTCTCTACGATTCTTCATTACATATCTCGCGAAATCTCTTGCCAACGAAAAATACCTCCTATCGTTTACTTATCAAATTGAATGACTCTTCTTCACGATCACGAACAGATTTTCCCCGATTGCACAAGCTAAATTATTAATTCAGCCGTAATTAACCAGTTGTAGCGCAACACTGTCTTCTTACATAGTTAGTCCGCATGTAAATAACAATTGAATCGTACGATAACAGCTAATTAAAAATTCAAACTTCTGATAAGCAACCATGATTTTCGTTCTTTAAAATTGAGAACCGACATGTACCTATTGTCTGCGAATAAATTGCAGGGAACGTGTTATTCCTTTCACGTAACAGCCTATCCTCAGTTTTAAACGTAATTCCCCTTCGTTTGCACGTACGCTACGTACAGATATTTTTGCTTACGCATAATTATTATACACAATTGTTGTTTCGCGATCCGACGTCGATGTGTCGCATAACAGCATTCGTCCCGCGTCAAGTTGGTTTCGCTTATCAATGTTTTGCTGTGTCCTGCGACAGACTGCAGCGTTGGTTTTGCAAATTTTTACACTCGTATTTTTGTTCACATAGCTGCGATATCCCATCCGTTTAAATATTCCATTTCTACGTACTCCGTTGGAACGTTATACAGGTTGCTCGTTACTTGCGAGACAGATTCGTCGTTAATACGGGAATTTACAGCCGCGGGAACGACAATCGCGCGATAGTTAAATGATCGGTCGAAAATAAGAGAATTTACAGCGGCGCGAGGTTTAAAAGCTCTGCGTGCACGAATCGGTCGAACGACGCTCGCGTTCTTTGATTTCATGCAGTAGTAAACGTCGATTTAAATCAGCCAAGTGTGCGCTCGTTTCGGACTTTACGCGGTACCATTAATCTTTCGCGTTCGGGTCGATTGAAAAAACAGCCGTGTCTATCTGGCGAATGCGATTTCACGTTGGAATTGAAAAAAAGCGTTAAACAGTAGGCGTGGAAAGAAGTAATGAGAAGAGAGTAATGAGAAGATTGGAGAAGATTTTTTTGCACCGCCCTCTCTTTTTGTTTTTTTATTCTTCAATGAAGCTGACAGTAAATTGACCTGCTGGCACGGGGTTAACTTTATACACAGCTGACAATGAACTGGCGACACAACCCGAAGGGGGATGATTTCGTGTTACAATGAGACTACTTTATTGACTATTTTGTTTTCACGTAAACTAATGTCCATAGCTCGTTGAGTATGTTTCTTTTTTTGTATGTTGCAATATTAGGGAAAACGAAATATTTAATTAGGCAGAAGGGAAATACGTTAATTATATTTGCAGAGGAAATGAAGTCATTTGTAATATTTGTTACATTTTACATTTCTAATTGCGATAGTTAATAATCATAGTAAGGATCAATAGGAACATTTAAGCCCAGTGCATTTTATTATTCGATTTAGATGTGAGCCACTTAAATTTTGCATATGAATTTATTCATATGGCAATATGTTTTTCTTCATTCCGTATCAGCTTATATAAGGAATATAGATGTTACGTATAGTACATATAGTGGCATAATTTTGCGATAATATGTATAATATAATTAATAAATACAGCGCACATTTGATTACATTATTCGTAATATATTAATTTCAAACGCATCCGAAATGCTTCATTAATTCATACAAAAATAATTCTTGACGCACTTAATGAAATACAATGAAATATCATGAGATATATATAATATAATCTACCTTTGTAACCACTATGTAATCATATGAAATAAAATGTTGCCCTCCAACTGCGTGGGTCGATAAAGGACAGATTTCTCGAAAAGCAGGTGGTGCATTTTTCTGATGTTCTTATCGTCGCAGTGATAACCTTTTACGAGTGCAAGTCTAATAGAGAAGCACAGTATTAGGTCACGCTTAGATCGAATAAACACAGGCTAAGCTAAATGGAACAGTACCTATGATTGCTTGCCGCACCCTTTTCTATCTCCGGCCCTACCCTTTTGGTCACCGTAGGGGGTTGCCCCGGTTACAACGGCGGTCGTTGCGTCTTCGACTTCGTCATTCAACTCTTCTTGCAACCTTTAATCGATCTGGATTTTAATGCGCAAAAGTCAATTCCTCCATTCTTTATCAAGAAACATTTTCACAAAGAATGATATTAACGTTGGCAAAGTTCATAAAATCACGATTTTTAAAATTTTAGACATTCTTTTACAGTTAAAAATAGGAATAGTAAATATAGTTCAGTGGGAAGATATTGCTGACAGATATATCATCAAAATTATATTAAAATAAAAATCATTCTATAATGAGCGCTATAAGAGTACCTACTGTAATGATATGAAATTAAATTTCCACTAATCCAATTAGGTAATAAGTTAATGGAAAATGAAAACGATATAATAATAATAATAATTTTGATATCTTATAGCTATTGTTGTTACATATTACGTGTTACATATTTTGTAATTTATTACAAACTTGATAGAAACAAGTAGAAAAATAAACGGGCAGTATATGTACATAGTTAAGTTTGCATACAATACAACTATCTATCTTCTATTCATATAATGTTTTATATGCAGCAGTATTAAATCAGTTATAGCGAATCCGTGCATGTATACCGATTTTATTATAAAAGGATTTCTGATTGCTTCTTATAACTAGATAATCTGATAACGAGGTCGCGTGTCCTCGACACATCTCCATTTGAATACAAAATCTCTAACGAAAAAAAGCGAACATGCGAAAAAAGCAGGCACTCGTCGAATACGGGGATTAACGAAACTGAAGGTGGAAACTAGGCGCCTATAATTCATCTATCCGATGCGCTCAGGAACACAATGTCCGTTCCAATAAGGCAGCCGGTATTAACCCATAGCCTGTATATGTATATAACCTACAGTTCAGCTATTTCATCACAATTTCCATCGCCGTGGAAGCCATTCACGTGCGCACAGTCGAAGGTAAATCAGTGTTTGCAAGCGGACAGTCGCGGAATATCATCGACATTCGCCCATTTCTCCCGATCCACAACCTTTAAAACAAGCAATCGTCGTTCGGCATCGTTTCGCTACAGCGTTTCGATGAGATTTGCAACGATTAACCGGACTGCATACGTATTTCGCGAATCGTCGATCTACCAGTCGATACTCGCGTCGTTTCCTCGGGCAATTAAGCACCGGAATTAAGGGACAATTTGCTGGTGAATCGTGTCGTTAGAGACGCGTCCGCTTCGGCCACGACACGTCGACGATTACGTTATCTCTGGTGCACGATGTCACAGAAAGACCGTGTCATTCCGCAAGGCCGCGGTGTATTATGAACGTCTAAAAGGGGTAGAGACAGGCGTCCATTATGCGTGTTGGCACAATGGATACGTATCTAGGCCTGCCACTGGTTTTATTAATCGTTTGAAAGCCCGGCATGTGTTGCCGTGTAAAAGTTACGAAAACAGAGGCCCGACCAACCCGTCAGCTGTTTATACGATTGTACATATGCATCGGGTTAATTAATGTTTCGGCCTCGTTAAAAATTGGTGTCTTTGTCATTATGACGATACGTTTAGTCATGATTACCTACGCTGGTTTGTAAAACGTCTTTGCCTTTGCATCAACACGATACTTTAACCCTTTTGCGTAGACAACCAAAATGTTTCACCAGTTTTGAAACTTTGTTATCGAAAATATTTTGCGTATATTTTTACTAGCTTTAATGTAAAAAACGTGAATCAACGTAAAAGTGTCCAAAAAGTGAGGAAGTACAGATGTTTCGTTTTGATGAAACAAGTGGATACAGATGTTTTTGCGTGAATGCTCGCACGTATTTGCCGAGCTGAACACGTACCCTCATGCTTTTATCATTCTAACCGTTTGCACATATTAATTCTAATATAAATTTGTTACATGATATGAAAACGGAAATCAATAAACCGCAGAAAATATAGTTGAAGAAAACATTAGACATTCTACTTCACTACTCGACTATTAAAAGTTCAAATAGGTAACAGCAATTTCTTTTCTATAGCATCAGCTACTGGCTGAAAATTCAAGTCTTTATTAAACAATTTTTTATCGTAATTCATCAGCACTTTGTTCGTGGAATGTGTACCTGGGCTCAGGATTAAGAGAACAGCTCTGTCACCGTTGCGCAACGTTAACATGGGTTAAATTTTGACATGTTTATGTGTATCATATGTCCACTTCATTTCTTACCCTTTTAATTTCATACTTCTTTGTGCAATCTTTGTTTCGTATGAACAATGAAATAGGTACGTATCACTAATGATTTTTCAAGTGCTTTTTTCTTCTTCGTCTTTGCATTAAGATTTTCTTCACGCGGGGAATGATGTTAAACATTCTTGAGATTGGTACTCCAAATGAAAAGAAATATTTTTCTCGATAATTGGTTATTCTTGTGTGCTAAGTAGATACTCTCAGATTTAAAAATAACATGCAGATTAATAATATTCCTTTTTACAAAATGCACTAAAGTGTAAAAATATTATTACTGAAAGTTTGTGCATATATTAATCATATTGATAATTTTCTCAATATCTATGTTCACATTGATTCTAACAAAAACACCAAATAATTATATCCAGACTGTTACACAGCACGAACCGCTGTCAGCGTAATCGACTGGTGCAGATAAGTTAACAAGTGCACTTCTTTGATGGAACCAAGAGCACCGTATCACCAAAAAATCGTTGAAGGTGCACTTCCCTGCATTAGGGGTAACTTTCGCTTTCCACGAACGTGTACATACGTGTGCATACACATTCACCAAACATGTATTTGTACGCGTACGCGTGTTGGAACATTAGCTTAATATGCCTGCTCCAATGAGTAATTAAGCTGAGAACAAAAATGGTTATGCGCGATCAAGAACAACGAGGCATTCTTAATTACAGGATTACGGGTCCACGAAACAGAGTTAATTAATTTCTTGCGTAACACAGTTCATTTGCAGAACGAATGTTTGCCTACGGATCAGTTGCACATTCGTCAATCGCAAAATCAGACACCTACGTACAATTCTTATTGGCAGACCAAACATTTTGATAACGTTCCCCACCTTCCACAGGATGCTTAAAAACGGTTCCGCTGAACTTTGTGCTTACGCAGTATTCTTTGAGATACATTGAAAGAGTATTTAATAAACGAGTACTCAAATGTCATATAGTTTTATATTACAGTTGCTGCAAATGTTATCCCACTTACTATACACATTGATAATACTCATAACCCGTTCCGTTCATAAGGTTTGTAATTTTCGTTTATATTATCTTACTTCTGATATTTTTATTATTCGTCTTATATGTTTGGGAAAATAAATGTAGATAAATCGAAATAAATGGATGTTTCGTTAGAACCACTTGATCACAATTATTTTCGCCCAGTAATTTAACTCAAGTTTCTAAAACTTATTTTTATGGCTCTATAGTAAAGTAGTCTTAGCTATAGAAAAGAAAATTATTGTCTACTTTTATCAAAATCTCTATTAAACGTGTACAATATTATTAACAGCTCTAAAGTTAGTTTTAAACACATTCGCCTTGTTTTCAAAACAGTTATATTCTCGCATAATTTTAGTAGGCTCAATCTTTTCCAAACACTCAGTACGATAGTCTAACCCACGAAGTTACGCAAATAACTGAACGATTTGTTTCTTGAAAATATCGTGTTACAAAAATATCCGAAATTTCTGTTTCCTTGTTATCGTACCATCGGATTGTTTAAAAAGTTCCCCAAAACGTTACCTGGTGAGGAAATCTTATTGGCCATTGTGCATATTTTTACCGTTTGATTGAATGAAATGATTTTACCGTGGCTGGCGAACAAAATAGAATTGTGTCATTCCTGGCTGATGTATTATATTATTGGATTTGGCGTGCCCATGCCTGACGCAAGCTCGAGCGTAAAGTCAGAAGTGAGGGCCACATCAACGATAGCACGTTTCGTCGAACTTTTCATTAGTTAGTTCGTCACGCGATCTTAGCGAGCTGCTGGCTTCGTATTATCCACAAATATTATTACTTAATTTCGCTCACTATATACCCTGATCCGGTGTACGTACCGTGCGACTAAATTATCCATGTAACAACGAAGAAACTTTAGACGGTAATGCTAACGTGGTATTTTTGACTGCTACCGTACATGTGCATAAATTTAATGTTTGTCATATTTTATATAGATGTATGTATTTGTCACAAGCCTAGATATAAAGAAGGTAATCAATTAAGCATCTGTAATATTGTGTTATATTTTAGGCAGTGTATTCGGATTTAAAACGCATATCATATTGTTCGCTACAATTCTCTGTAATATTTTCATGTAGCGCCATTTTATTATAATCGATGAATTCGTAGTGGAATGCTTATCAATTGAAAAGATTATAATTAAGCAATGTTTTACGGTCACTATTTGCCACCTGTTGTTATACGTTATACAATTGTTTTTCTCAGATGCAAATTTTAATAATCCGTTATAGAACATTAATGTTTTCCGCTGTTCATCGAAATACTTCATTTTGTAGTCTTCTTCTTACGAAATTTCATTAACGCGAGTCGAATCAAGTGAAGAAGATGAATTCATAAATCGTAGGACATAATCAAATATTCAATATGGAATTTAATATGGATTATATCACTCTTTCCTTTCGGGTCCCTTCTTTTTTTTGGAGTAATATTACATTTCGACGACAACGTTTCCGAAATCCGCACTGCACGGTAAAATTTAATCAAACAACGCCTAATTACCCTCCGTTATTCTATTCGAGGCTATTTGACTTAAACCTTGTCAAGACCTACAGATAAGGGGGATAAAATCACAACGAATCAGAACAGTTTCCTGTCATAAATATTCTCTTAGGGCGTAGAGAAGAGCAGCTTGACGTCAAATGGATCCAAATATGGCACCAAAATTAAACAAAGAGAATCTACATAATCATCCTTGGCTGATAGTTGACTTACGTTGCTGATCGCTCCTTTTTCTGGCATATTCTTCTCCTCGTTGATTTATAAGAACAAAATCTTCTGTAAAAACACACGTGTTAGGCAGATAACCAACGTTAGTCTTACTCAGCTCATTCGTTGTTAAGTTACATACTATACGTTGCTTTTTACCAGCGATATCGGCACGTATATCTTTCCTACGCAAGCTAGAATATTGTGTAACGATTTGCGACAAGTGTCGTATCATAGAATTCTCGGATAGAAGCATAAGTGCGCAGAATATCTTCTACTGAATTTTAATTTGATTGTAATCGCCTGGCAAATTCTGTACAAAATTTAAACTGGACTGATAATAACAGGTTTCTGGTTCTTCGTAGTCTAAATGACTGATTAATCAGAATCCCAGTCGTAACTCGACGATGATAAGGCACAATAATGACACAATTTGTATAGTATATAATCTTGTATCACAATACAATTTGATAAGATAAACGAATTTTATCAGAAGTTGAACCTTTAATCATTCAAGTTTAGCTATTTATAATTGCGAATTTAAAGAATGTAATTATATATTTACGAATTTTAGATGGGCTCGTCCTGTCATTCCCTTGGAACCGCCATAAAGTGATGCAAATGCTTCTTTTGTTTTTAAATAGAAATTGCAGAAAGTAATTGATATGTCAATTAATTATCGACTTACTTAACCCAAAGCGACAAAACATTTCACAATGAAAACCAAAATTGTACAAATTTATATCAATGCACTATTCATGTCTAACTATAACTATTAATTTGCCAAAAAGGTAGCGATTTCTCTAATTGTAAGAAAGATGTTTCTTGTCCGTTTAAAAGCATTATCACAGAGTGGTGCGACGTTTCGTATTTCCCCCGTTCACAGACACGTGACGTACAGTTTATTATCTTCACCGATAAGTGAAATTTTCGACATCGAATATTTTATTCGTATAACGCTGACATATCGTAACAATTTAGGACAAGAGCACTCAAATGTCGTAACGTGGCATTTGTATAATGTCACTAGTGCCATAAACACCTCTGTTTAGGGATGGTCTCATGAGTACCATGAACCATCGTTACCCCGAAGGTTTTTCGCACTGTATGTGTCCTAATTTCGTCTATTTGTAATACAAATGAGAGTTCGGCAAAGATCATCGAAAAGCTAAATATCAGTTGTTTGGTTATTAAGGTCTTCATAACGTTCACAAATATCTGGCAATTGATAATAAATGGCAACGATTATTGAACTTTCATGCGTGTTAATTGCAAAATTGTAAGTGTTTTACTTGTACAGAAGTTAATATACTGAATAGAAAGCACATTGTGCATACGAATAACACAAGTTCTTCGCGGAAGCACATCCTCATTAGTCCACAGACTAAGCTGCACTAAAGGTAGCTATGATTACGCTTTTGGAGTCCTACGGGGAACTTAATCGAAACACTATTGTTCTTTGAATATCGAGGCCACTTGTGATTATTTATGCCATTGTCTTTCTTCTTCGTGAGATATTGAAATTCAGACATTAGTAATCCGCCGATTCTAATTATGAAATTAGGTGATCTTTAAAATTTAATTAAAACTTCATTATTTCTACACTATTACTATTCTCACGTTATCAGTTAATGCATTGCTGACTGGAGATACATGTTTTTCTAGAAGGTCTCTCGAAAATCTTTTGAAGAATTTTACGTAATAAATATTAGCCGTTTAGAGCTGGTAAATTATATTTATTATAATTAGCAAATACATATAGTGGGCTGCAAAACTTCTTCTAGTGCAGCTGTCTAAAAAGAAATTCAATTCAAGTCACTATATGTGTGTTGTTATATTAATTACTGAACTGTTAAAAGAAATATATATAATATGCGATAAGAAAAAATAAAACGAATAAAAATTACGATTAAAAGTACTATATTTTGCACGAATTCGTTTTTTGCCTTCCTTTTTAAGATAAAAAGGCACGAAACGTTCTAGGCCTTGAAACGTCTGTCACATTTTCAAACATGACAAACGATATTCATTTCGTGAAAAGTAAAATCATGTAACATACGGAATATAAAATGGAAAATGTAAATGAAAAGGATGGAAACAGGAAAGGGCCAATTAGAAACACCGCATACCGATTGAATTCTTACTTCTTCAAAACGGGACAAGAAATAAGCTCACTGTTAAAGGGAAAAGTATATAAAACCCAGAATAACAAAGCGAGCCTCCAGTTAACACTAAACGCACCAAGCGGCGTCAAATGACCCCTTTCAAAATTTACTTTAAAATCGTGCGAAGTTAATGAAAGGAATTCTTTTTCTTATTAAAAAGACAAGGAGGAACATTCGTCACGTTCTCATTCCGCTGTATACGAAAAAAGAAGAAACAATATTCTTATCGTATTCGCTATCGCACGATATCCTTGAAAGTCGAAAGAGGGTAATGGCATTTATAAAGAGGAACAAAATATAGAAGAACGGGAAATTACAGTTCCATTTCAAAAAGTTGCGTGTCGCAAGAACTTTCGTGTCTTCCTGTCGGCAGGCCAGCGTGCTACCCCCCACCAAACACTACTTTTTCCCCGATCGTGGCGCGCACCGATGGAGAAATGCCGCCTCGCGGTTTTGCTCGTCAGTCGTGAATGGCGTAAGCTTCCGATCGGTGTCCACGTTGAAACGCTTCTTTCTCGTGAAACACACGAGGAACTGTAACGTGACACGCGACTTACGCGCTTGTAGTCCTTACCTACGAAACATCTTTACGCTCCACCTTTTCCCCTCATTAGTTAACGCGTACCATCGTAAACAATCGATTTTACCAAGTGCCTCCCTCATTTTACAATTACTCGCGTTAAATTCCAGTAACGCTATTAAAAGTAAATGGAAGTTTTTTACCGTGACATTCAGTGCATCTGTGTTTTAACAAATTCTTACTGTTTCGTACTTTGAAGGTTCGTAAAAAATAGCTTTCGCGGGTAGGTCGACAAAGTACGTCGATGTATTTTGAAAATTCGAATAGACGTGTGTATATTACGTGTGTCGAGTGGTTCCGATTGAAATTGAACATCGCAGGGTCGTGAATTTAAGTGGATTTGTAAGCGGTTCCCGGAGTTGTTTTAAAAATTTTGTTGCGTGGATTGTACACCTTCGATCGCATCTACGTGACAGTAGTCGTGGTGATAACGATTGAAGGCACCGTTGAATCAAACGAGGAACATTAATGATCACCGGGGGATTAAACGAGGAAAGTTTCGGGGCAACGTGATTTCGAAAGTACTTGATTTCGTTGGCATTCGACACCTTGATTCCTCTAGGCGAAGGTGGTCGATCGCTGCGAAGGATTTCTCGCAACCTTGACCCACTGGAATGAAATCGTTGTTACGATTACAAGGCATGCCGAATGAACATTGCTCCGAATGGAAGCTTTATAGTTATCTCTGATCAATGAACAGAAACGATTTCTTTATCTGAACGGTGAATGGTGGTTGAGAAGAAATGATATCTTGAGTGTTGTTATTTTGTACCTTTTTATTCTTTTCTTCAGTTTTTTCTTTCTTTAACTGAACGGTGTTTCTGTGTCGTGTGAACGCCATTTCGATGACCTATGAATAAGTACGAAACGATAAACGTGTATGTGCAGATTTTTTGCTGAAGAAACGTGGAGGCGTCAGATGAAACTACTACTATGCGAAGACATGAGTCCTGGTGCTCTTCAAGGTACATAACTGTTCTTTCTATACACGTATTTCTAGGTCTACTTATTTACTATCCACACTTCATACTTTTATTCCACGTGTGACGCATTCAATATTCAATTTCAATGAAATATGTTGCTATCGTGCCATACTTTTCTCTTTACCCTTCACTCCAATTATATTTTCATCGTTTCGTTCCTATTTTTACACGTTTTATAGCAAATATTGAATTTGAAAATGACACGTGCTAGCGCCTGTACATTTCTCCTTCTATTTTTACTCCAATTATGGTGTTCCCTTTTTCATTCGCATCATTCACACGCGCCTCAATTAAGCGAATTTT
Source organism: Nomada fucata (assembly GCA_948146005.1). Classification (NCBI taxonomy): domain Eukaryota; kingdom Metazoa; phylum Arthropoda; class Insecta; order Hymenoptera; family Apidae; genus Nomada; species Nomada fucata. The sequence continues at coordinate 17,783,909 of OX411275.1, forward strand.
CACCGCGTTTCGCAGAATCATCGCGTACGATAATCTGAACAATTTGTCAGGATCAATATCTCGGGGCAGGGCTAAGGGCACAAAAATGAGTTCATTGTAACGTACGATCTGTAAGAGAAACGTTAAACATAAACTGGGCTTGTTCCGTGCTAAACGACACACGATATTCGAACCGATTAAATGCTCCACATTTGTTTCCATCACTCTTCTATTGTTATCGTAACTCACAATTCGCCAGACTAAGCATTCGACGACGCTGGCAGCGTGCTCCTCTAACGATTAGTATAATGGAGTTCAAGTGGCGTAAAATAAATTGGAAAATGTTTATTCGAATGTTTCGCGTGCAAGGTTTCGTTGCGGGTTTTACAATTCGATGGGATAAAAGTCGAAAAACGATCGGTAGAGAACGGTAGTGGGTAATGTTCGAGGGATACGATAAACTCGCGTAAAAGTAGCCGGTGTATAGGTATGTTTGGCGGTCGGCCAATCATGATATCATGAATGTATGCATCATGCGTACTGACTGTGTTTTCCAAATGAGCTTCCGTCATACGGGAGGAATACTTTCGTTTCAGAATGAAATCGGTAGAACGTTATGCGTCAAGATGGAACGTACCCCATTTTTTTTTAGTCATTTTAATTTGAGATATGTAGTGCGTGAAATAATGGAATTGCCCAGATGTAATACGTGCATGATGATAATAATGAAACGCTGATCGAATGTAGATGAATGGAGACGATGTAATAAATTTGAAAAGAATCAAAGGCCGAAAAAATGCGGACACCTAGTAGCTATTTGTGTGATTATATGCTTGGTTTGAACAGAATTTTGTTGTTCTTAATCATTATCGTATAAATAACTCACGAACAACGAAAATATGTGTGAACCGAATTATAGCCACGGCTGTCTCTTTTCTTCGCCTTCTGTGCTTGGCCACACAATATCGCTCATGCCTGTATATAAAACATAGAACAGTCGAATTTTCTAACGCCAACAATGTAGTAAAGAAAGTTGGTACATCATACTAATATTCGGCTTCAACATTTAAACGGGCGAAATATTCAGGCCGAACTTGGAAATAATAAATGATAAAATTCTCGAATGGACGAATGAATATTCGGTAGTCTATTCTTTCGAATGCAATGAAACTTGGTATTATTCGCATTGTGTTGCGAGGCATGTCATAAAACTACGTACATTACATTCAACGATAAGAATAGTTATCCATATTTATATTCATGTCATATACAGGCAAATGACTCATCGGGTACACCTCTTACAACCCTCGACGTCTTCCGAAATGCAGTTTTTTACCATTGACCATTCGCTGGTTTTACCTTCTCCCATCGTCAAATCGGATTTACCATTATTTCTGATCTTCTTTAGTGGGCCTTTTCCTTTCTCTGACCCTCGAAGGATAGCTTGAATAGGCTAGCAAAATATTTCATGCTCCTGTTTGCTGTTCCATTCCCTTTCCTCCTTCTTTTTATTTTTTGTATTGTTTTATTTATTTTTATATTTTATCTTAGGTTTGTATTTTGTATTATTTATCTTATTTATAGTATATATATATATTTATTTATTTATTTATTTATTCGACAGAAGACGAAATTATAATCTTTGATATTACTTTTGAGACAGTTCGTCTTCTAACTAGCAACTACATATTTTTGTGCCAACAGTTGCACAATCGGGCAATATTAACTCGGGATCATGGTCGCTGTAGTCGTATTATACGACATCTAAAAGATGATTCGCCGGTCAATTGTACTGGAATTCCAGTACATGTGTTCGGTTCATCAGAAATTCGTTTCATTATTGGTCTATACTAATGGATATATCCTTTCTACGTGATCATGCACAAGTTTCTGAAATTAGAAGGGAAACGTTTCGATCAATTGTTTGCATACGCGGCCAAACAGATGGTGTCCCCGCATTCATATTTTCTATTGCACTTTCTTTGCTACGAATCTGACATTGGCGTTTCTCGTTGCACAAGTACGAGTGGTATTCGATAATTGTGAGCTACCTTGTATTCTCATTTATGTATTCACTTTTAAATGATTATTGGTGACCATTGGTTTGATATTTGAAATCTGCAAAGGAGAACTTTCTTCCTCAAATTTTGTAAAATTTCGAGTAATTCGTTATAGTAAATAATATATAAATTTTTTGTAGCACATCTGTATTGTGTTTATCGTAACATTCTAGTACGCCTAATTAATGTAATCCAGGATGAGCTGTTTCACAATTATTAAATATTGTAATAAATTTCGCTTTTAAATCGGGTGAGGATATGATAGTTTTATATGGTCAGTTTTTAGCCTGTATACTATTTACTGTATTTGTATCGGTTCTATTGTCACGCAAGTTTAATGGTCCTCTCATTCCTATTGGCATTGTTAAATTTCTCATCGATATTTAGTACACGTGGTAGTTATCTTTTAATTTGCTTTGTCTGGTATTTTTATAAATCGTTGAATAAATGTTTGTAAATTTTTTATTCATCAATTAAATGGAGAATTCGACGAGCATAATTGCAGCTGCCTTGATATATTTTCCAAATAACTTCACCACTGAAGTCCCAGGTAATTTTCCCGAAAGTTCCTTAATCACAATATTATTAGGTAACAATAAGCTGCCTTTTATTGAAAGTGAATCGATCATTTACGTCAAATTCACTATACCAATTTACTGCTTCGCTAATTCAGCCTGTCTTCCGCCTCATCGTCCTCTGTTTGCTGTCTGCTTGTCCCTGTCGTGATTTATTTTAACTTAAATAGCAGTTTCATTCTCTTGCTGCGTACATTCGAATCACCCGGAAATCCATAGATCTACACGTGAAAATTATTTGAATAAAGCAGTTTAGCAGTCTAGGTTTCTAGAAATGACCATTACTGTTTAATTTATTTTCGGAAGAATGCAGTCTATGAAGTAAATGGCAATTAAAATCTTGACGCATACCACTGTTTTTTTGGGGCAACCCAGTTTCACATTTTACACATGAATATCAACCAAACGGCAGTATTATAAATCGAACCATCGTTGCGTCTATAAAGAAATCTCTGAAGATGTTTGCTAGGAGTGTCACGTTCGAAGGCTGTCGACGGAAGATAAGATAGAATCGTTCATGATATCAAAGCGAGGATTGAAGTGAGTAAGAATTCGTCGGAAAACGAACAATACAAAGGTGTAAGGCAAGAATTGAAAACGTGGAAATCTGTACTGTTGTCCGCGGGCAGAATTCTACTCATGCAGTCTCATTTTATTTGCGAATGAAAGGGTGAATTCATGAGGCTCAACGCGAGAGGGTTGCCAATTACTGATCACCTTTGAAACGATAAACGATGACTGGCATTTACGGAGGATTGCCGCATGAATTTCGTTATCTCGACTGTTTTATAACGTACGATATTTCGCGTTATGATATATGCAGCGTCCTGAGATACCTTTGCTCCTTATCATTGTCAAACATTTACCAGCGCGATGGGTTGGACAGAAATAACACCTTTCCTTTCTTATTTCATATTTCTTTTAGCGATTCTATCGTTCTTGCTCGGCAAACACCGTGGCTTCTATTTATGATGAGCTGAAATGTAGCGGAGCGTGTGATACTCGTTGTCAATTGTCTTATGTTTCATTTATTGCTAATCGTAAGGCTTACGTGGCTAAAACTGATATTTAAATAATACATATATGAGAGCAAAAGGGAAGTATGTAGTTGAATAGACGCATTTTTTACTAAGTGTATGCGTGTTGTATAAAACATAAATATTTAAGCAAGTATTATAATTATTGGGTGAAAAATAAATGGCTACCCGAGTCTGTTAGCCTTCAATGTTTCTAACTCCTGTGCCGTACATTTGCCACTTATTCCTATGGGAACTCTTCACCTCTTATTTAATTCTTAATATGTGTCGGTGTTTGTAGAAAGCTCAGGGCTAATTTCTCCATCAAATCATTATCCGCATGCAACATCATTAGCATAGCTGCGTTATAAATCAATGTGATATCTGCCCTACGCATCACGTGACACGAAGAGGTATTTTTTTTCATATTATAATGTACAAAATAAGGACACTGTAGCGATTCGATACACAGAAAAATCATTATGGCCCTGTTCAGGCTTGCAGACTCTTCGGCACGAAAAATGTCCGTGTGATTCAGACAAGAAAAATTGAGGAAAAAGGGAATGAAATTGATTTGCTGGATGGTTTTCGTATCAGAGCATTGTTTTATATCTTAATTAACCCTTCATCGACCTCCGTATCTTACGTTCAATATTCAAACATCATCGTGGTATAATAGACAAAGGAATGAATCCACGCAATTTTTTATCCATAGCACTTTTCAGCTATATACATATGTGTATATAGATTACAGGGCGTAACATATGTAGGCTCAACAGTACCATGTTAAAAATTATAACGAAAATAACAATTAAAAGGAAAGTTTTATCGCGGAAATTAAAGGATATTATTCAGAAAAATTCGCAATGCAGCAGATTTTATTTTTGCCTAATATTAGTCCTGTATTTATAAAAACTAGCGGCACTTCGAAGTAGAAGTAACATTGGTAAATATAGTCAATTTGCTCTCCTGCTGTATCGAAAACCAGTCCGCTGTTATTTCGTATTTTCGTCATAATGTTTTAATAAAGTATTTTTGACGCTTGTATCAATACCACATGTTTCACTTATTTTTACAAGTACAATATGCTGAGATCGTTTTACGAGAGACTCTGTATACGTATATAATTATACTGCAATTTCCGATTTTGTATGTTTACAGTTAACGTTAAGTAAAAACCTCCATCTACTATCGTCGTTTCGGTAACAGTTATTTATACATAAATCACCACGGAACTGAATAGCAGATGCATTTGATGCGGATTTATTCCGTCACTATTAACCGTTCGTCAGAGATTAATACTGCATCCGATCTGTTGATGAACGAACATTATGTATCTGCTATGTGTCATCTTTGACAGTTGCATTTGTATAATACAGATCGTGATCCGAATTCATTTATACTGTACAATCGCCGAAATTGCATCGCTGCATTATATACAAGAAGAAGAACAAATCACAATATTAATAAAAGCAATATCTTTTAATCAATTTTTGTTTTATTTTCTCTTACACGTTCACAATTGAACCGAAAATCAATAAGAATGTTCGAAATTGGAAACTGTTTTAACAGACTAATAATAAAAATCATATTGGAGACGTCAATAGCAAACAACGATCAATAGCAAAGCCTTTTATCTGAAACACTTTAATTCCATTTTTAAATTTGGTTTGCGTTAATAAACTGTATTTATCTATGTGCAGTTTTATGTATATCAGAGACTAAGTTGCCGAGTATTATCTGATTAATTTCACGTAATTGTAACTTTGCCTTGTTCAATCATTTCTATCCTTTTGTTCGCTCATATGTTTATCGCTAACCCCATTATTGTGTCTGTTTTTCTTGCATTCTTCGCTTACTGTCATACGTTATAATATTACTATTTGCCCGAGTCATCGATTCGTCACATATTTGACTCACTTCTCTCTTATATCTTTTAACTATGCCTTCTAACGTATCATCATCGATTTCTCGTTATGCTGTGAAATACATACATCGATTCAAGTGCGATTGCAAATATTTGACCATTCGAGGAAAGGGTCTCGGCATTGATCCGTCTATAATTTCTTACGTCCACCACTAATACTACATGATGACTTTACTGTATGCCTGGTACTGTGTTATTTATTTTAATACCCACAAATTTGCAAGAGAAGTTGAAGAAGGATCGTTCATAATTTCACGGGGACTTTAAAACTTGTCGTACCTGCTCGAAATAGATTTAGTACCACTTCGTGCGGCTTTCCCTTAAACCGGAACTGCTACACATTAGTATTACATTTTCATAAATGCCAGCTGTAGATTACAAGGCGAAAGAACCAGACAAATGTCATATTAATTTCTCATTTCATTATGAAAAGTTTGAAATTTCATAACTTTAGAATCATACAGATTTTCTAAATTATACCAATTTATGCTGAATATTTCCCCAATGTACATGCACAAATATTTTTATATCACCAACCATCAAATTTGTTAGAATATAATCAATAATAAAAATGATATATCATGTCGCGAAACTTCCAGATTTGAATGCCCAAAAATTCGTATGCGGAACTGCTCAAATTCGAAAGTAAACCATAACTTGTGGCAACATTCAGATTGAAAATTTGAGTCGTATTCGGTGAGCCAAGCATAAATTAATATTCATAAGCATCTATTGAAAAAGTTACGCGCGATGTATTAATGTAAAAGTGAATTCCGCTTGTTTAGATCCTTTTTAGACAGTGCTAAAATTCATTTCAACGCTCGCAAAGCTTCGACTTGCAGATTTCATTCCGCCCACGATGTACACGGCGTTAACTCAATTAACATCGCAACGAGGATAAAGCATACATTAAACTCTCATTCATAACGGTAGCTAAAACCTTCGAACGTCATGGCAAGCAACCTGTGAAACGGATATCCAACAAAACTGCCCAAAATAGCGAGCACAAGTCGCGAGAAAGCCGCATTTCACTATTTCACAAACTGCATTTTACATTTTTTAAGGTTTCGGAAAGCTTTGATGAAATATCAAAGTATATATTTGTGTACTAGTAAATTAAAATGTATAATAGTTATACTAGCGTAAAAGCAGTAATAACAAGTATTAGAGAATGGAACACATTATTAAACATACATTTAAAAAAAATGTTTGTTAAATCTAGGTGAATGATTACGAAACATGAAAAGTGTGTGAAGAATCATTCACGAAACCTTCACTATCGCAAGCTTTCATTTTCTGGGTTTCATATCAAGGTTTCATCTCTTGTCTTTTTTTATCGCGTAATCATATTATCGAATAAAGTCGTATTGCAATTTTTGAAATTGATGAACGTACGCAATTTTATATGCAATAAATTTATTTGTACATAAGAAATATTATTAGTTGCAGATGCGATGCGCATTGAAATGCGTAACTCTTTCGAATTAGATTTATGTTAGACGATGGAAAAATTGAAATACCATATCGTTTAGGTGTATAAAGTACTTTTTTTTACTAAACTTCATTGCTCAATTTCATTATCAGTATATTCTAAAATTGATTTATTAGGATCCTATTATTTCTAGCGCACTATTTTTCTGAAAGTTAAAATGGTCAAGTCGTAAAACGTTAGGCAACATCGTTATGGAGAATAATACTAGAAATATATCTTTCACTTTCTACCTTCTCATTTGGCAATCAAAATTCGTGGTTGAAATGATACATTGAAATTTCAAGAAATGTATATTCTTTTTTGCGTATTGAAAACGCATAACATAAACAATACATTTAATGTTTTACATTTGAAATTTAATGACAAACGATTCTAACATACAACAAAAATTTTAATGCCCAGTCTTATTGACATGCAGTTCAATCTGCATTCCACTTAACATCACGCGATTCTAACAGTGTTGTTAAATTCATAGCTGAGAGAGTGTAATGTCAGAATTCGAATTATTACAACTTATATTCATGGATTACCGTGATCCACCTGGTTGGTATGCCATTCAACGCGTTGTTTCCGATCAACCGGTGTTTCGATCAATCACCAGTGACCCATGATATTTATCGGAGGTGGAATACTTTTCGAGCGAACGTGCACACATTGTTCTGTTCTACATCGAGACAAAGCACGAAGGGGTAAAAAGGAAATGGGACTATGAAGAATTTAGCACCGTCAGCACTTCCTGCTGCTGAATATGTATTGTAATATAAATTTTTCACACACCTCTAAAAGTTCCAACATCGGTACACGAATTTTTAATCCTGAGAAATTATTGCTTACCTACGTTCAATTACGTTTTGTCTGAACTCTTGATATCTTTACACGAAACAAAAAGAAGTTTCGCATGCTACTGACGCGACTCTGCTTTACGTACGGACACGTCAGATGTGAAAAACTTTGCTAGCATAATCAAGGAAACTTGCATACACAATAAGATTACGGACATTGGTGACTTTTGCTTCGATTGACCGCTTATTTGCTCTTATACATGAAACGTGTATAGCTCTGACCTGTTGTCCTTCGTCTTTCATGTCCTACGTACTGCAAAGAACGGCACTAGTACTGAATGGAGAATCAGAAACTTGATTTGTTTCGTATGATCTTTGCTTTAATATATTTCTACGTTTCCATTTAACTCATTTAAATTTTATAATGCAACTAGTTCTATTTATGTACTTACAGTTTTGGTCCATATTTCGTCCCCTTTTTTTATTACTTTATAGATTGATGGATTAAAATAAGGGATAGCTACAAGGCTTATAGTATTTAAGCCTGGGACATTTACAATAGAGGCGTAGGATTATACACAGTCACTCGCAGCGAAGATCGTACAGGTCATATCGTAAAAAGTATTGAGTATTGTAGCGTTTTTTTCCCTTTATTTTCAGTAGAAGTAACGATCAAGTATTGAGGTATAGTCTAGTACATAATTTACGGTCGATCAAATGCCTTATCGTATAATTGTAACGAGTTCATACTTCCTACGATTCGACCTGTACACATTTCACTGTGAGTGACTGTACATTAATTATGCTTTGTGCAAGAAACTGAAACTTTTTAAAACTTGTTTCACTTATATTAATTAAATATTGATGACAAGACTTAGTTGGATAATGCAGAAGTATCTAGAAAAATATTCCACGATCAGATCGTTTAACCATAATTTCCAAATCGATTTATCGAAACATCCCCAATGCCACACACCCATAACATATAAAACACGAGAATCATCCTAAACGAGTTAAACAACGATACAACTCGCATACAAACACAAATTATGTCTAATTTATTACATTTCTTATTTTATAATTTTTTTTCACGTATATAATTGTATCCCACAAAATACCAACCCCAATTTTAAAAAATGTATAATTTGTTTGTTGCAGCGTGTATTCGCAACGTTCAGTGTGGGAGGGGGTAGGTGAGATTTGGCAACGAACAGGAAGGGTGTTCTCGGACACCAAAAGCTGGGGCACCCTGACGAGGAGGTCCTGGAGGAGGAGGTGGGTCGTAGGAGAGAGGAAAGAAAGGAGGTGACCATCCACCCCACATGGACGCCACCCCCAAAGGACCCCCCGTACCCCCCACACCGGATATCCTGTCACTATTATTTAGCCGCAGAATATCCGACCTGAACATAAGGGCAATATTTTCTGCCCTGCATCGTCGTCGCCAGCTTTCCCTTCGAATATCGAGACATCCGTTACTTGATGCTCCTCGTACGACGGAAACGACCTTCTATGCGCCATCGTCATCGTACACGTGCCTCAATTTTTCTACTCCTTCTCGCCGTAAATTGAAACAGTTACCGATTCTCTATCTCTACAAGTCTGATAATAATAATAATAATAATAGTAATAGTAATAATAATAATAGTAAAGCAGTTCAATTACGGAATTTGAACGTTCTAAATATTAGTGGTGGAACACCGATATCGCAATTAAAAAAGAATAGTCGTTCCTGGTGTACATTAGCAAGGACAATCACCAGATCGAGAATAACGGCTTCAAAGACGAGGATCGGCGAAGACACTGTTGCAACAATATTACTTTCATCAGACAGAGGAAGGTCATTTTTTACCCCCATTTTTACACCACGGCGGACGTGCCGTAAATTTGATGCATTTTTTACGACAACGGTCACGAACCGCCGTCAAGCTGAAGAAGTACTTTTAAGAGACGTCACTTTTTGCGTGAAACATATCTACAGACTCCGTCCAAAAGCGCCTAACTCCGAACTACAGCCTAATAAACCACAGAAACAATGTCGCGCAGCGCTGCCACGCGTCCTATGCAAGGTGAGTGCTAATTAACAGACATCTCAAACAGTTCGTTTATATTCGATCAATGATTCTCATTCCGAACAGCGTTCTTATATACGTTTTTTGTTCTTTTTACATAAGACTCTGAAAACATAAGTATATCTTATACGATTATTCGAGTGACGCAAGTCACGATATTATCGCCACACATTTTGACAATGCTGCCTGCCAGCTATTCAAATTTTGCCACGTGATAATTTACTCCCTCTACAATGCGTGTTCGATATCGAAATTGGACCGCGACAAGCGAAAACATACGTCGCCTCGCGCTTAACAAACGTGCAACAATTCGCAGGTTTACTCAAAAAGTAAAATAGTTCTGACAATCGTTAACGTAGCAATCCTCTTTACCCCCAAGCGGTGGATGTTTCCCGGCGACACGCGGTGGTTGTTGCCTTGAAATTTCACGGCACCACCGGCGTGGCGACTTGTGGCGCCGTCAGGGGACGACGCCTCGAAGTCTTTCGATGATCATCGAACAATACCTCGTTCGACGACTCGGCTCTTCGTCGTACCGTTCGAAGTGTAAAGCACGCCGTCGTGCAACGGCACCCTCGTGCAGTGCGTGAGAACGTGATACATATATACGTGGGTGTGCGACGTGTAAATCTCGACCGTATTCAGTGCCCGATAATCCGTACGCTGTACACGCAATTCATGTTTTAGATGTGTTAGATGTAATGGTTATATGGTGACGGCAGTGCTGACAGTGGCAGAAAACATGAAATGCCGGTGTCGATGTTTTACGATCATTGAAACAATAGACGGTGCCCACCCAATACGCACTGGTTGATCGGTTTCCGAAGGTAATCGTGGAATAAAACGGAGTGCTTGTGCCCCGTGTATCACAGTCTATACGTTGCTGTCATCGACGACATTGTGCGGCACTCCGATTGTGAATTTTCCCCCTTGGTCGGTGGTTCCTTCTCGTGTTTCGAAGGAAACATCTTCATTGAATTATTGATTATCGCGATAACGTTTCGTACAGTTTTACGTGCGTCGGGCTAGTGAACGGCTTATGGTTAGAAAATTTACGTTAAACGGCCTCGATATGCTTTCTCACCAACGACGATCGTTATAACGACGTCGCTCTCGTCGACGCGGGCGCTTCGACCGCCAGTACCCTTGCACTGACTGCGAAAACAACGAGGTAACCTGATTCCCTTAGAAAAAAAAAGAAAAAAATGTGCTCACGACGATCGTATGGTGGCATAATACAAGTCGTTCGTCCAGTTAACGTCTAAGAGAGAAATTAGGAAACGATGTTAGCACGGGTTTAGGTGTATGTATTACCGATTATTTCACGGTATCAATGAAACAACGAAGGCTTGATACGATCAAATGTCATAATGTCGATGACATTTTGTTATCAGGTGCAATAGCGGTAATCGGTCAAACTGATCAACGATACGAAACGTCAGATAAATATGTACACTTACGCACACACATGTTTTACTGAAAGATTACTTCGCAAACGTTAAAATATTCTGTAGGATAGTCGTCTATCTGCCTGTTATTGTTATTAGTGTCGTCGACAAATGCCAATTTTTTTGTTCAAAATATGTTACCGTTTCTTTTGGCGTTGCTCACACGAACACACGTTATTATTATACGACGGAAAGTGATGCTTCCGTTACAGTGATATTCGCTCGAATCAGTTGCCTATTTATCGTCTATAGACGACATGCATTTAGAACGCGGCCGACTGTGGGTTATTAAATTCTTTTCGAACAAGGTTAGTTGTCCATCTATTTTAGCATTTTATTGATGGTGTAATACAAAAGAAATGAAATGGGTGTAACGACCACTCAGGATTGCTCGAGAACCTTTGACGGCACAGACGGCGCCCATTTAGCAATTTCCTAAGCAAATGTAAATCTAGCCGTAAATGATTTGTTTGCAGTTAGTGTCAATGATTCTGACTGACATCCCACTTTCTTATTACTTCACAGCGTGTTGAAACGACGCTAAAGCTAAAAATAACTACCCCATTAAGCTACCATACATTCACAGTATAAACATTTAATAACCACTACTATGATTATTATTAGAAACTATTGCTTCGAAAGTGTTTTATGTATTTGCAATTCTCAGAAATCTGACTAGTTGAAATGTGAATATTAGTTAAATTGGATATCCTTCTAAACGAATCGTATTTTAATCATGGCTAATGTTTAGTCATCGCGATACCATTGTGATAGTCGTAAATTTTATACTTTATTCCCCTCTTAAGGACACGGAGCAATTACTTAATTATTGTAGTAATCGTTTTTCCGCCGCGTATTTCAAGAAAGTGAGTTACTACTGAATGTTTAGCTCCAACTAGCAGACACAGTTATTGCTGTCTGGAAAATGCGAAAATGGAACGTTACGAGCGCTAAAGACGTCATGGAAAGTAAATATTTCGTGCGATATTATTAATTTACCTTGCGTATCCATTTCCATAAATGAATAGATGCGTGATAATAAAGCCAACTAGAGCGACGCGATGTCGATCGCTACTCACCTATATGTATATCTTGAGGGCTATAAAAAAAAAGATCTTTCACTTGCAAGTGTACAGTTAGCATAAAAATGAATGTAACCGAACAGTTCAAGTCGCATTGATAAACAGATCTGTTGATTTTAAAAATTCATCGTTTCGCAACGTTTCATTTTATCCTTTCAAATTTGGTAATAACGCGATATATTAGGTGTACCAATATGTAAGTCACTGTTTCTGAAACAATTCATTCGTTGTTGTAATGATCGTCATTTCTTCGGATTTTTCTTTATATATTTCTCTGTCAAGGTAGAAACTTTAGCTTCATAGAAAAATTGCATGCCATTTAAATCATTTCATGGAAATGCAAGGACGCTTTGAATTGCTCCGAAATATCCATTGGATATAACATCATCGGGCTATCACTTATTTATGTCAATGCGGCGCGTTTTGAATGCTAAATGTTTCAGAATTATCGACGTAGTAATAAAAGGATCCGATGGTTTTATCAGAGAGAAAAATCAATGCTGCCAATATTTGTAACATTCTAGAAAAATCGCACCTACTTTTACGAATGAATTGTTATGCGTCGCGTTCATACATAAGTATAAAAAGTAATAGTAGAATATAATGTAAAGAAGAAAGCAATAATTGTGTAAAGTGATGAATTAGTTCTTGGTACGCTTAATTATTAATAATTCTGCAAGTTAAAATGAATCTTATGAATCATACGAGAAATGTACGTGTTAAGCCAGACTATAAATGGTATCGCGAGGCTATCGTGAAATACTTTCGAAGGATATGAATACGGGCTCGTTTTTTACTTCTATGTCTTCTTGGCGCTTCCTATAATTTCAGAGCTCGCTAAACTCGCTACATTTGCATCGGACTCGGACATATTAAATTCCGTTGAAACTTCTTATATACGTATTACATCGACAGGACAAGCATACAAGTGTACACACCTTGCGTTTGCATATTGGTCTGCGATTCCTTTGGTTTTCTGTCGCCTTAGCCTTTGAAACTTTCCAACACGACGCAACAACCGCAGGTTCCCACTCTCATTAACATTTGGCGTTTCTTTTCCTTCGACAATGAGACAGTACTTTTCTCTTTTCTTCCTTTTCCTTCTGCATATTATTCAGCCGCATAAAAGAAATGAACATTGCGATTTCTGTACCGCCAGCACAGTCGCGACCGCGCAATTAAACGGATATTTCTCATTGATATCGATGACTTTAAACTGGCTGGATCAACGCCAACTATTGGATGTTGAGACCAGCTGCACTTAGGCTAACACGTAAAAAGTTTGCAAGTAGATATTTGCCATATCGCGATGGTGGCTTTAACGCCGTTATCTTATGTACGATGTAGAACGCGAATTATATAACAATTCTATAGATTGGAAGTGTCTTATACTGTCGGCGCTCGATTGAAGCGGTAAATAAAACGCGTTATTGATTCGTCTTTGGTGGTAGAACTGTAGGGACAAATTCAATTCGTTTTGCATATGTTGTAGGAAGAATTAAAAATATTATAGTGGACAGTTCTATATACCTTAACTATAGTAGGTGTGCGCATGGGATGGCACAATTCCGCATTTTTCAGAAACCAATTTATAATCTGAGTCACCCAGAACTGTGATTTATTTCTGAAGTGAACTAACGTAATAGTAGAAGGGCGTAGAAGCGAGATCTTCCAGCTTTTAAGTTAACACTGAAACTCGGAGAGTCTATACTTTCAGACAAATTTCGATCGCGTAGCGATAGTTAACACTAGAACTACCAACCCCATCGAAATAACGATTTTCAGATTTTGTTGCTATAATGTTATTGACGTCGCACAGGTACTGTTGGAGGAATTTATAGCGAAATTGAATAAAATAGAATACAGATCCATATTTCTATTTAATTTGCATTAAACCACTTTTATTTTCATCATCTGTCTAACGTATAGGCTAAGTGGACCAATATCCGTAAATGGTATTTTTGTTAGGTTTTATACCAACGAGTGCCACGTCGTGTACTATGTATGTGTGTTAATACCACGGCACGCTCCGCATGATTTACATCCGATGTTAATAATAGATTGAAGGATCTTAAAAGTGTCTGCCAGCCTATAGCGTACTTAGTACGCAAAAAAAAGAGAAAATGAAGGGTCTCGTTTATCCTTTATCGCGTTACACGCATCAGTAGGATAAGAAAAATGGAATATAAAAGTTCGTCTAAAGGACACGCTCAGTTTGAACGTGTAGACCGTTACGGGCACGTTGATTTTGCACGGGCACAAAATTTACGTACATAGAGCAAAGGTGCGAGTTTCAATTTCGTACGAATGAAAATATCAAATATATACATATGCATGCACAATCACTCGCAGTCAAAATCATATATGTATGCAGGTCGTGTCGTAAGAAGTATATTTACTGGGTGCAATTATAAGATAAGGCATTTGGTCGAAAATAAATTACCAGTCTGTAAGCCTGATACCAGATCGTTACTTGTACCGAAAGTAAAAAAAAAATAACGTTATTCTTTATCAATAGAAAAAGAAATACTCACAATACTCAATACTGCTTACGATATGACCTTTGAAACGATTTTCACTGCGAGCGACTGTATAACCACCCGTTATCGAAAGGGAATTTCAAGTGCAATCAATGGCTGAACGTGGGACAAAGTCGCGTTGAGAAATCTTATAATTGATTAAGTTGAAAGTGTACGAAAAAGCATTGGCATGATTGAATAGAAACTTAGAGCCACCGTGTGAATTTACCGTCCGATTTATCAGTGGCGATACCCGTACCGTAGGGCGCGCGCGCAACGAAAATAGTTTCTCGTTGCAGCTTACATACAGTGAAACTCGCGTTTTCTCGCGATATATACATGCATCCGGTTGTGTTGTTGCTGCAAGAGCAATTTCCACGAATACGTCAACGCGACGAATCCCAATGGTTGAGCACAACTGACGCCTTACGTAAGGGCCATTATCGTAGCTCTTGTCTTGGAAGATCGCCTAGCCGTACGGGTTTGCTTTTCTTCGTCATGGATTCTCTGGAAATCTTTTACCGATATATCCGTAGAACGGGGGCCGCCAATATTCTGAGGTGGTACACACGCCAGATATTTTCGTTCGTAGACGCCCAAAGCGGCTTGGTCAAGCCCGCTGACATCATTCGTGCATGCGGAACCAAGGACAAGTGAAGAAATTCATCTGTCTCCTCAAAGGATTTGCTCTTGTAGAATTGTGTCTCACCTTTACCAACGAATTGCTTAGGCTGGACCGTTTTAACGAAAAATGAGTATTCCTTAACAGTTTTATAATATTTTGTCAAAAAATCGGTATCCGGTTGTGCACAAATGAGTTAGGTTTAAGTTTCGTCGTTTTTATTTCTTCCATGAGAAAGTTTTGCCTATCAAACAGAAGTACATACGTACTTACATATGCATATTGTTATTTTCCATTCTATATCGTGGCTGTTACTTTCGTGTCATCGAGAATGACAGTGCAACCGAGATATACACGTAAGGCTGCTTAAGATGGAGATTCATTTTCCAAGACACGCGATTCTACCTCGATACACCTGATTTATTCCTTACATCTGGTGGGTAACAGTTCCTTCTGCCAGCGAGTAAGTTTTCTTCACTGCTCTTGGGTCGTTTAGTAATCAGATTTCGTGGATCGTTGATATATTAGCACTGAGGCAATTGAATGAAATATTTTCATTGATTGCTTAGTGGTTTCATTGTAATTTCTAATGCATTTCGCATATGGATATCAGAGATTTTTAACGCTAGATCTATGGACGAGTTTTATGGGTACGATATAACTGTGGATCAGTTTTATTCAAAGTCATAAATTCCTGTAACAGTGTCTGTAAAAATGTAATAATTTCAAAGCAACAAATCTGAGAACCGTCACCTCGACAGGCTTAGTAGTTCTAATGTGAATATTTAATAAGTTGCACTTAAATATGATGCGCATGTAAATTGATCATACAAACTATGCGAAATTTCGTACTCTATTGTCAAAATATCGTGTTGGCGATACAAAATTTCAGCGATAATTTGTAGTACCCCGGTTTTAGCTTACGTTGGTGCTGTTTCAATGTTTCTCTAAAGTTTCTCTATCAACGACGGCCTCTAAATTCTTCCGATACTAACTGATATGTATCGAGTCAGTGCAACTCAACGATGTTCGTACATGGCGTGCAACAAGTATAAAATTTATACGTAATCGCATACAGGCAACGCAGTGGCATATTCAGAAGCGTTTACTACCGATGTACCTGTTTATTTCCTGTGTAACGTTAGAGATTTAATCAACGAATAATTTTGGCAGATAATTAGAATAGCTACTTGTTATCAAGTGATGATCTAAATGTTTTGCTTCGAAAGACCATCTCAAAGTACATCATATGTGCAGCGTGTGATCGAATTATTATGAACCGATGGAAAATTTAATTTGCCCCTACACAATTTATACAATTTAGCTATGTTCTGATATGTCCGCAACAGTGCTTTGTAGATTAAAATGTATATTTGTAACAGGTAAAAAGGACAAGTAATTCTATTCTTGATAGAAATTCAAATAAGGGATCATGTCGAAGTGCTCGTAATACAAAGATCACCCACTGCATTTAAAAACCTTGTTACAATCTGAAATTGCCAAAAATCTTTCACGGCAAAGAACAAAATATATCGCTGGCTCATATTCTGCCATTTATTTTTGAACTCGGATAAAAGTAAAATGATCTGGCTCGGGTCAATGTATTCATAATGCATACGTTTTTTTATACGAAAAATAACACCGCTATTTTCTGACCGATGTTTCATCGACATAATGCACACCAATGTATGACTCAGTTGGCATTCGATTTGAACGAAATCGTTTCCTAATTTCCATGACAATTTCGACACTAATGGCACCTTACGAACGGGCGCAGCATTAAACGAATCCTTGCATATGCGCTCGAGGATCACGTGACGGTCACTATTTCTTTACAGAAACCCCATTGAACAACCGCATAGGAAGCCCGTGCGACCACTGGCACCAGCTATCGAAAGTCTCACCTTTTTATGATGCCCCCTTCAACGATATGAAATGTTTCGAGCTTCCATTCCAAAAGGATATCGCCTCAGATCTATCACGTGATATTATCAGAAATCAAAAATATCCTCCACCCCCCGCATCGATAGAAGACCACAGGATCGTGGAATCCCACGTCCATCCCGTAAATATGAATTTTAACGAATCTGGCCGAATTTTCGTGTATCAATAAACGATACTAAGCATCAAGTAATAATATATACAACATGAAGACAATCGATCGGCCGATATTGATCGTTCGATCCTGAAATTATTAAACGAACAGTGAGACTCTTCCAATAAATAACAATAGGACACATGTTGTCGCTGGAAGAAAATGCAAATTAAATGGCGCAATCAGCGAACGATTACTCGAATCGTGATTGTAAAGGGGCATCGTGATTTAACGAAGACAGATTTAACGGGCTAATGCCGTCCTGCGCCTGCAATGATTTGCGAGGACGAAGAAGAGGGGGGATCCAGGTGGAAATATGTAAGAGACGAGGCGGACATCGTCTCGTCGGCACGGCTGAAGTGCCACGAGGAAGAAGAGGTTGGCCTTATAGAAGGTTTATAGTTTGCGTAGGATAGACGATGAGCGTCGAGGTTGACACGCTGGAACTCGAGGTCTTCGAGGTGAGTCCTCCAATCCTCTCGAGGACACGACGAACGGAAGTCGCGTGATGACTCCGGCAAGAATTCAGAGAAATGCTTGTCGGATGTCGGATCTAATTAATTGTTGGACCACTGATAGAACATACGATAGTTCTTGGTAATACAATGAATTCGTTATTGTTATATAATTCGTATAATCTTATACGTCGACACGGTGATTATGTGTCACGTGTTTCTATTCAGACTTGCTTCTTTACTCTATTAAATACGAAGTGCATAAATATTGCAAACGAATATTCTATGAACGTGGTAATATGCTTTAGGATTGCATCGTATGCTTTATCGAATTTTGTTAAACGTGATTTGAATGTTTTTTCCTGCCGTTTGGTAAACCAGGATAATTATAATATTTGAAATCATAGCTGGAGCTTTCTTAATCGTTCTTACCCTTTTTGAACATCTTCATTGGATTTCCGTTCGCTGGCTCTCGTGTGCCGTTTGACGATTGATGAACTTCTTACGTGGTTCCCTGTATGCATTAAGGTTTCCCATAAGATTGATAGCTCTGAAAAATTATCGGACATCCCCTACTATTTATTCACACATATTTAGTAAATATTAGATATTTCTGTTTAACCACGATGAAAACTGTTTTAAGCAATATCCTGTGTTTCATTGAGTGTGTAAGAGACGTTGTCGTGCATCATAAATTTCATTGAACTCTTTGAAGGTATGCGTTGCATAGTGTCTCTGTTGCAATTCCGTATGCACAAATGTTTACGTGTCTCAATATTGAAATCCCATAAATTTCCGCCGTCTCACCAGCGTTTATGTGGCCATTACACACAGTGAACGAATGTGCCGAGTTTGCCACTTTTGGCCGAGGAATAGAGGACAGAAAGTAAAGTAGCTGAGTATATGTAAATCCTGTTACCAGTAGCAAACGAAAACATGGAGGTAGCATGTAGAAACGTTGCGTTGAATTCTTAAAAATCGTTTCGTGTCTAGAAATTTTAGCGATATACTTCCCGTGATACTAGCTTATTCCAGACTGTGGAAATATGCACAGAATATTTGAGTGTAAACGTAAAAGAATATCTAATGTAAGGGGGAGTCAAGTGGGAAGGAAGATATATGTATTACTTAAGTAAGCCATAGGTTGATTCTCTAAGGCACAGATAAACTTGCAGCTGGTACATATAGGAACTACTTTTAGGCTGCCCCATTCTAACTTAAATAGATGTGCATGGATATAGAGTTCTTTTTCGGTACGAGGTGTTTTCCAAAGTTGGATCATGAAAATAATTTCTTTTATAAGTAACATTTGAAGATGAATAGTACGGGCAGCAAACTAAAGAAACTTTGAAATTCTTTAAAACGAAATCTTTTTATTTTAAGACGATTATAATTTGATAACATATCTATAGTACAACTTAAATAATTAATTAATTCTGCTACATAAAATAATAATAAATATTTTACTTGTAATTATCCGTTAAATAAGTGTATAAAAATAATTGGTAAAATGCCACTCTCTCGATCACTCATCATCCCCTATGTATATTTTAAAGAACAACAACTAATTAACTGTTCCTTCTTCGGCAAATTTTTTAATATATTTTAATCGAATCTCATGATCTTGATATTAACCAAAACTTAATACAAATTGGAATTTAACGCGATGGTTGGGTTCATTTTATCCGCTCTAATAAGCTAACCAATGAATATTATATCTATGCGACCATGTGCTTGAACCATACATAGAACAACGTTCAAGGTAATCGTCGAAATCCGATTAATGAAGGTACAAATCACTGCGCCAGACGAATCCTATCATGGTATCAAATAATTTTCCAAATTTAAGAATGGTTAAAGTAAATGAAATAAAATATCAGTTAAGAAATTTACATTTGTAATAAACTGAAATTATAGAATGAGCAACGCAAAATTCAGATGTTGATTACCGTGTTTATAAATAATAAGATTGTATTGAGGACAGTGGAAAGTAGGTAAATGGATAGGAAGTCGGTTTAGTACTGCGGAGGCCTTGGGTTCGAATCTCCATGGGTCAAAATTTTCCTTACGGCGACTGGGTTCAACTTTACTGTGTCTTTCATCATTTCCGATTAAATTTTCAACGCAAGTTTAATCTTGTTGCACGTGTAAATATTACCATTGCGTGCAACATGAACCAACTTGCAAAAATAAGCATTTGAGGTTCTATGAGCTATTCTTGAAAATTCTTCAGGATTGGCCAAGCATGCCCCAAACAGTTTTTTTTTATAAATTATTTTTTTATACATATCTTTTGATAATTTTTCTAGTTCGGTTACATTGTTAATCTAGTGAAAATATAATTTTTACGATAAGCCGAGTGTATTGTAACATCAGATGCGTAGTATATTCGCGATATTTATTAAATTGAAGGCACGCCACTGATAATTTCTGGTATATGTGCTTAGATTAATTAAAATTGCTCTGCAGAAATAAACCGCTTCACCAAAAATAAGCAAAATCCCATTTGTAAACGGAAACTATTCT
Source organism: Nomada fucata (assembly GCA_948146005.1). Classification (NCBI taxonomy): domain Eukaryota; kingdom Metazoa; phylum Arthropoda; class Insecta; order Hymenoptera; family Apidae; genus Nomada; species Nomada fucata. The sequence goes on from OX411275.1 coordinate 17,804,559, forward strand.
GGTTTACAAACTTGAACAACTGATGTTATTAGTAGAATTCGAGACCTTCCAGTTCTTTATTATTACTTTATATTCATTTTATATTTATTTAAACATCGTTAGCATCCGTGTATATTACGACATTGTTGCTATGGACACGCAAATTTCAATTTCACTTGATTTATTAATTTGACAAAAGTTAGTAATAAAAAGGGGTATCATTATAAATGTATTTTTAATTGCATTGTTGCTCATACTCCAAATGAATAATACACTTTCTACCATAGTCTCCTCACGTGTTCCTAAAATACATATAAACAGATACCCTGTTCTCAAAAAATGTGCAGAAATCCGATTTGCCAATCGTCTTAACCAGCGATTATGCATTTAAAGAGGGCTGTCGGAACAACGTATGGAACACATTTCTTAGCACCGTATAATGATCCCCGATAAATAACATTAACCAAGCCGCCTCGAACGAACCCATGTAACACAACAAAGATCCGTTATAGGTACCTGGCTTTTACGGTCATTAATGCGTATCAAGGCTTTATATTGCGAACGCCGGAAAAGTCTATCGACTTATTTCACACATACTGTCCATGACACATTTTTGCACGCGACCAGCTATTGTATTACTCCGCACTTTTGATCCAGTTTTTTAATGCAATGCTTTCTGGACCATTGGCGGCGATATTTCATAATTTTTCTATACCCACTGCACGATCAATCTGAATAGAACAAAGCCAACCGTACGTATAGTGATGGGCAATCGATAATTTCTTACGCGTGGGACGTACGCGTACTTTAGGTGTACCAAGTCATTCAATTTTAATCGATTCACGTGTCGTTGCTCTAGATTCTAGATTGTTTTCATTGGGAAAAGGTTACGATATTCTTTCGACGAGTACGGAATTACTTTTAATGAAAGTAACAAGAAGCACTTGTATTTGGAATATATAGTTGACGAAGACAGCCTTTTATGTCGAATATTTGATGCTCACGATGTTCGTTTACATTTAACTATCATGGATAGTATACTTTCGTTGTTCCAACGAAGTTCTAATTTGTGCTAATTGTAAATGATGTAGACTGTGGGTAGTAATTAGCAAGTTGAGCGATTCGTTGGCTGGATACAGATACTTTTCAATTTACTATTCAGACGAAGTATTTGCAGAAGAGGGTGAAAGTGAATGTGCTTATTTTATTCTGCATTAACGCTATATCCTTGCAACTAAATATTCTAATGTACAATTTGAACTTTTGCCTCCAACTGCTAAAATCTTCAGCCATGGCTAGAAATCGTTAACCCTTTGACCAGAGAAAGAATACATAAGGAGCAATAGAATGAAAGTGTAACCGGCAGGAAAATATTTCTACATAATAAAATGAATAAAAAATGAACCCCAATGTTTATTTTTATAAGAAGCTTAATTTTCGATCAAATACAAATTCAAAAGATTCACCCGGTACACGTGCACTTGGACAACTGTCGATAACGCGATTTAATTCTACACATCCTTTGGCTGATTTCAATAAGAACTATTTATGGATTGTACTACATTAGAGAGCTTTTCAACGATCTTGTATCGTGCGTTCTTATTTTGCAAGTATGTGATATTGAATTAATTTGGAGAAAAATTACTTCGCCAATGAGATACCAAAAATATCCTGCAGTTTATAAAAGATTAACGTTTTTATTGGTGCACACTATCTGTTGAAAGAAAAATATTCACATTTTCGCTAAATTAAAACAGCTCGTGATAAATAGTTTCTTGGGCACGCCCACTATGTCCGCAATAAAACATTGCGTGGGTGTACTTGACGCCGAAAACCGAACGATCTTTCCGTATGGCCTGATACTTATATTTTCTTCCGTCATTGATGATTTAATCGAACTCTCCAGAGCATTATCCAGAACAAGTAACACGAATTGTAATCGCCCTTTTTAGTCTCGTGGAATCCAGGGAATACATTTGCAGATTCTTTTGGTACACGCTAAACTCCTGTGTGCTCGACACACGGTTTCTCGTTACCTGTTCAAAGAATAGATCTTTGATACTCTGTGGTTCCTCAGCTGTTCTTCTTCTCTCTTCGAGGCTGTGCAATCGTCGAAGGAAAATAAAAGTCGCCACCATTAATGATTCACCGTGTATATCGTTCGATTACGCTTTGCTAAATGTATTTAAATCCCCGTCGAACTCTCTTCTGCATCGATTCGAACCTTTCGTCGAGGAACAGTTCTTTGGCATTGGTAGTTAGGCGAGCAATTTTAACTTTTGTAATCGTTTTCGGGAATAAACTGGTTTAAAATCGAGCTATAAATATTCTCGATTTATAATTATACCTCCGCTCTAGCTAGACGCTTAATCATTCTTTCCCTTTGATGGGTGGTAGCGGAAATCGAGACAGTATTAAAATTCGTGGAAATAATTAGTGTTCCGTATTTTTTATATCGGAAGGAGGGGTGAATGTTTAAAAGCGAAGGGATAGTGGGGTAATAATAAAGAGTTTTATTAAAACTGAACCCCTAGTTTTTGATAGTTGATATATATCGATAAGCTAACGATGTGTCGAGAAAATATGTATATTAAAATATACACAACTTCCGCATAGTAATACTCAATTGTTAAAATTCAACTATACAATAAAGTTGAAGTGAATCTCTTGCGAGAGGAAATAAATCGAGAATAAGTTTCCGATGAAAATAATGTTGCCCCCTTCGAGAAGTTAGTAATAGAAAGAGAGACATACAATTTATTAATACCTTACACATATTTATTATTTATTTATTAATACCCATAAAATCTTCTCTGCCAATAAACCAACCAAAAAAAGTAAATATAGAAATAATAAAAATATGCAAAAAGTAAAAAAGCCCCAACTGGATCAATCCTCCCGCCTTCGTAGTAACAAAGGGAGAGAAAACGCGCGAAAAGGGAACCACGAAAAAAGCTGCATCAATCGTGTCATACGGCGTGTCCTCGACCAATCGTTAACACCTCCATCGCGAAAGTCTGTAACGCAATGCTGTTGTGTGATGACCAAGGTGAAGGACTGCGACGAGGCAGGCAGAGTCTCCGTGGCGTGCACGCCGACGAAATCGGACGCGGAAGATAGCCGGAAGGGATCGGCGACCGCCGCGTCTTTGTGCAACGACGAGGAGAACGCCGGTACCCGACGAAAGAAAAAGAAACGCCGAAAAACAAGGAAGAAGCAGCAGTTGCAATTGCAACAGTTACCACAGAACGTGCCCAACGATAGCCAAGTGCACACAGTGGTGAACCTGCCGTCGTCCTCGGACGAGGTCGACGCGGTTGGCGAGTGTTCGAAAAGGGACTCGTCCAGTAGCCTGGGTGGTACAAGTAGGCACAACACCCTTCGAGAATCGTTGCTCACGGTGTTGGGAAAATTGGTGATCTGGAAGGGCACAAGGTACCACCGTTCGGCCACCGCTGCGTCCTCTTCGTCATCTGCGCCGCCGAATTCGCCACCAGCTACCGAGTGCATCGGCCGTAGCACTTCATTTTTTTCTAGCGGTGAGTTATACGTCGCGAGTATTGATTGCGAATCGCGCGAGCGTGTGTTACTTAAGTTTTACGCGCAATTGAACTGGGATTATCCTCATTATGGTTTGTACAACACGTGCGTGGACTGGCAGATCGCCTCATGCAGGGATTAAGGTACAGTTTTAGCTATCGAACACGTATTATCCGAATGTTTCTTATATTTAAATATTCTGTTATGCGTATACGATATTTTTCTCCGCGAACAGTAATGACAGCGAAAATAGATCCGATTGTTTCTTTCTTTGTTGCTTCGTCGTTTATTTGAAGTTCGTTTATGCGAGAGCTTTTAGTTTGGCACAGTACGAAGAAGTGATTGATGTGAATTCTTTTCTATTGATTGAGACATATTTTTAAAAATACAAAGATTTTATACTATTTTACTTGAACTAAATAAATTAAAAACAAGGATTGAAGGTTCGTAATACAAGTAGATATTACTAACAGCATTATTTTCCTAGTTTTAATTGTGTAAAAACAGCTTCATAATTGCAACATTCTATTTGTTTTCATATGGAAATGGTTGTCGGGTTTATATGAATATATAATTTTTGCATGCATTAATATTTGCTCGGTTTATAATGAAATGCATATCAAGTAATTGTTTGTTTTAAATCCATAATAATGAAACTTTAAAATTAATTAATTTTTAAAATTTAACAATATTCGTCTTGTTATTACTAAACTATTATCACATTTAACATTCCGTGTACAATAGTGTCAATGTAGTCAAGTATATGAAACATTTACAAATTAGAGTATTTAATTCTTCTTGCAAAGCCATGAGAATTTTGTTAAAAAAAACATTTTTCGTCATTTCTTTATTATAGAATGGCAGCAATTTCATCTGCTAGAATTGCATAAAATTTATTTCGGCTCGTACACTTAGATTATGAATAAACATGAATAAACATGAATATACTTTTCACTGAATTTACACCTATAGAATTTATTATATTTCATTAACTTATTCGCGGTTAATGTTTGGAATATCTTACATCCTTAGTCGCCAAACATTTAAAAAATTCGTTTTACGAAAAAAACCTGTTCTATTCCATTAAGGAGTAGTACAACCTATATTTAAAAATGAAGCCTTATTAAAAGGAAATAGAGGCTCCGAAAGCATTTGACTTCTTTATCTCTGTTACTTTTAAGTATTGTTATCGGTATATAAGAAATAACCGATGACACACCCTATACAAATCGTCAGTTCCTTCTTTTTTTTCTTCTTCTTCTTCTTCTTCTTCTTCTTAAAAAACAAAAAAAAACAGATTTACCAATTACAGAACGCAGGAATTACCGCCTGTGAAATACGGGTTTAACTGTGTTTCTCTTTATTAGAAAATAATTCCAAAGTTTCGCCCAGTTTGTAACCGCCTTTATTGGAAAATCGGAAGGATATTCCTATGATTGACGATGATTCTACGTGAAAGTTCGAAACTGTAGAGTAATATGTCCCCGGACGAAGTTCCGTTTTCAAGCAAATCGATGTTGAAGATTCGTTCTGAGTACACGTGCACTTAAACCCGGTCTCACATATATATCGGCCTAATGGACATTGCTATATACGGTGTGTATTGTGTTTTTTTTTATCACGGCGGCCAATAAAAAATTGAACAATACAAGGCTGCTAAAAAATGAATATTAATTAATTCTAGTTTGTACGTCAATTGTGTACACCTGTTTCAACATATTCGATGAATTTTAAATATAGCTTTATTGTTTATTGAAATATTGTTTGCACGCGAGTATATTAATGCATGTATGTATTTCCAATACATTTCATCAGATAGACTCATTTGCTTTCGGACTATACGACTGGTTCGATGACATCTCACAGATGTTGAGGATATATGTACATTTGTTGTCAAAATATCAAGGATTTCGTTCTTTCTGCGGGAGAACGAAATGTAGGTGTTATACAGGGTGACAATAAACTCAGGGAACATCGATAATTAAGCTATAGCTGAGGGGTAGAAAATCAATATTTTCCTTGGCAAAAATGTCCTACATAGTTTCGTTTTTGAGTTATTAACGAAAAACACTGGCCAATGAGAGCGCCCGGCGGGCATCGGCCGACGCGCGCTCAGGTGCGAACCGATCACTTGCGGTTGGTCGTGATGGGGGCATCGAGGGTACCGCGGAAAGCATGCGGCAAATGTTACATCGTCTTAATTAAGAATCACGTGGAATTATTCATTATTCGTGAATAAGAAATACACTAATAAATCGTGTAATAACTGTGTTCGATACGTTTATTCATTATCCGAAAGGAATGAAGTGTTTTATTAATTATGAAAAAAATACTTTTTTTTATCAGTACGTTTTCAGGTGGATAAATTATGTATTAAGAAAAACGATTCGCATAACTAATGTTAGGAAAAGCTAGTTAAACTTACCCATTCGTTCACGAATTAACCTGGCTAACATTGTGTGAATCCTGACCTAGGCAACGCTCCATAGCTGAACCTGTTACGGCCGACTTTGTAACGTTGCACGATCGCTTCCCTTCACGATAACATCACTTCACGATAACTTCACTTCACTTCACGATAACTTCACTTGACGGTCGCTTTCACTTGACACTGTGAAATTTAGGTATAGTTAAAAACAATTTACTGTTCTTACGTTTAAAAATTGTGGCTCCGACAGGTGCCGATTGTTGGCCCCAAAAGGGGCCGATTGTGATGTCAATTTCGGTTTCTGAGGCTGTTCAGTACGGGTTGGCATTGCCACCGCACTGCGCGAATACAAAAAACATTTGGTAATATTCGCCGGGTGTACGATCCATGTTACTCGTATGAATAGCAGAATGTTTCTGTCAGCTTAAGAATTTCGTGGATCCGAGATGGCGTGTGTTAGGGATGGAATATTTTTTCAGTAGGAAGGGAGGGAAACGTGTGGTATAATATTCCAGCGATACGTGTGCAAGAATTTTCGAATTGCGTACGCTCTAGCTGGGCATCTGGGCAACATCAACGCATAGCCCGATAGTGCACGTACGCGTCGCATACAGATCCTAAGTATCCTACCGCCGATTGATTCGTTGTTTGGATTATCGGGCAGATAACGTCGAGCAACGATTGTACGTCGATGCGGAATTTAGTAAAAGACATTACAGGTTGAAGGGGGCCACGTCGAACCCGTACTGAACAGCCTCAGAAACCGAAATTGACATCACAATCGGCCCCTTTTGGGGCCAACAATCGGCACCTGTCGGAGCCACAATTTTTAAACGTAAGAACAGTAAATTGTTTTTAACTATACCTAAATTTCACAGTGTCAAGTGAAAGCGACCGTCAAGTGAAGTTATCGTGAAGTGAAGTGAAGTTATCGTGAAGTGATGTTATCGTGAAGGGAAGCGATCGTGCAACGTTACAAAGTCGGCCGTAACAGGTTCAGCTATGGAGCGTTGCCTAGGTCAGGATTCACACAATGTTAGCCAGGTTAATTCGTGAACGAATGGGTAAGTTTAACTAGCTTTTCCTAACATTAGTTATGCGAATCGTTTTTCTTAATACATAATTTATCCACCTGAAAACGTACTGATAAAAAAAAGTATTTTTTTCATAATTAATAAAACACTTCATTCCTTTCGGATAATGAATAAACGTATCGAACACAGTTATTACACGATTTATTAGTGTATTTCTTATTCACGAATAATGAATAATTCCACGTGATTCTTAATTAAGACGATGTAACATTTGCCGCATGCTTTCCGCGGTACCCTCGATGCCCCCATCACGACCAACCGCAAGTGATCGGTTCGCACCTGAGCGCGCGTCGGCCGATGCCCGCCGGGCGCTCTCATTGGCCAGTGTTTTTCGTTAATAACTCAAAAACGAAACTATGTAGGACATTTTTGCCAAGGAAAATATTGATTTTCTACCCCTCAGCTATAGCTTAATTATCGATGTTCCCTGAGTTTATTGTCACCCTGTATAATTACTAGAATGAGGTCATTACTGTGGCTGCAGTAAAAGGTAGGGTAAAATAACGTATGTACCTGTACTTTATGAAAATATTTCGGAACTGTTTCTTTTTCTTTTCCTTTCTGTTTTTCTATAGCGTTATTCAGATCTTGCTCATTTTTTAATTGCCCTTTTATAAAACGATTTAAATTATTGGTATTCAAAATGTTGATATTAAGAAGCATACAAATTTGAAACATTGTATCGCTTGATATAAAATACATAATAATACAGCAGAATATCATTTATGTAACTGGTAAAGGTGAGTCGCGTTAACATCGTTAAGGAATAAAGCAAAGACTCGACAGTTTATTTAAATACTCAGTAAACGACAATAGGGAGGCAGATGCAGTATAAATGCCCTTTCAGACTTCTGATGAAGCCCACTAAAAGTGGCGAAACGTTGGAATTATTTACTAGAATGGAACAATTTATTTCTGGAAGCCTTTAACTTTAAATTTGATTCACCCGCAATGCTATGCATTACAAAATACAGGAAGATGTTATGTAAACTGCCTCATAACACTTCGCACAGTACTATTATTTCAGTAAAAGTAGCACTGGCCATTCACTTTTATGTTGAACATTTTTTGTTGAGCGTTTCCACGAGAATTATGATGGGGTTACGTGGGTTGTAAATAGAAACTATGTAGTAACAGTTGTATTATTTCAGTGTACATTGGAACAAAACTATTATGTTAATGTATAGGGTGTCAGGGAAAAGCTGTTGAACACTACTCAACCTGTTTGTCCATACCGAATTTCGTAATCGATTTTGTTAGCAAAATGCAATCCGTAATACCTGTCGCACTTCATCATGTTCCCTATCTATACAATAAATTAATTCGTTTTCTTGGTGCCGATTCATTGGTTAATTTAATTATTGAGTCGTCCTATAAGTAATGCGATTCTTCCGATTAATACATTAAGTGCAAAAGAATGATTATCTGTCGGTAACTAAAAATAAGTCGAATTCAACTTTTATGCAAATGTCTTCAACCATTTTTTTAATGTTTTATGTTTTGTGTAACAGTAACCCATAAAACGTCTATATAACTGATCAGGTATCTCTGCATTAGGTTTATCTTTGATACTGCGGTTCCTAGCTTGAAATTTCTTAAGCCGTCTTTGACTTACACTAATATTGTCTTCATACACGTCAAATATATTTTTCATCGCTGCAGATACATTATTTCCTTTAATAAGCTCATAGAACGTACATAGCATACCGAATATGTTCTATCGACACACTCAGTTTAAACGTATGTAATAATTGTAATATTGCATGTACACTTGTGATCTTTGCAGACAACGTTGTCCAAAGGTTCCTATTTACAGTAGCACACAAATCAAACGGATAAATAATTATCGTAACGACTACTATTGCTTTAAACTCAGCTTCAAGAAAGATCGCTATTTTTATTGGTTGACCCAATAATTTGAATTATGCGCGATGCGAAATCTGTAGTTTCTTCGCCATTTAGTTTCGTGTCTTCAAGTAAGTATAATCTCTAGTGACGCAACGAACTTCTTGTTACAATGGTATTATCGTAAGTTTCATTTCCTCAATTATGATTTTAGCCCTGCTTTTCTGTATTGCGTTGCTGAGATATGCTGTTAGCCAAATATGTAAGATATTTATGAGGGATTGAAGTTTTAGTTACTTCCCTGTGTAATCTCCTCACTCAGTGGCAGTTAAATATGAGTTTCACTTTCTTTTTATTCCGGTTTCGAACTGCAAAATGCCTAAAGGTATGCGAGATATTTTGTAGGTATATATATGCATGTATATATATACATAGATTATATATATATATAATGTATATATATAAGAAGCATTCTTTATAATTTTATAAGACTAAAGATATTCAATTTTGTTCTCTTCTGTTTACGGGTTATCTTAAGCAATTGTTCCCTTTAGTGATTTGAATGCAAGACTGTTATTCAAGGTCAATAATAAAGAAGCATCATTTAACAACTTCCTTCCTTTAGCAAGTGCATTATTTATATTTATTAAATACATCCGATATCTTTTGTAAGCACATCCTAGACGCATTCCAGTAATAAAGTTTACGAGATATATTATTATCAGTATTACCGAAAGATATAATCAGATATGCTAAATTTAATAAAAACTCTTCAATTTTTTCAATGAAATAGCCGTGAAAACAATTTTCGCAGCTAAAAATCTGAATAAATAATTGTTACCATACTCTAGGAAACAACAGATCCCTGAAATACTGTTTAATGAGAATCATTGATCTTCCTTATAAAAAAAACCTACATATTATTTGGCGAACTTGAAATTATGTTACTAACACTTGTACAATAATTTAATATCATTCTTTTTCTTCTTTTGCAGAAACGGAGAGGAGAATTCGCGCCAATAATCGCGAGTTCAACTCACAGTTTAATTACGCGGTAAGACGAAAGCACTATTCCATAGTTTCATGTTTTCCCACGCGATAATTAAGAGTCGAAGAAGCGGCAATGATAATGACGACCACGCGTTTCACTTTTTTTGCTTTCAGAACAACTACATCAAGACGTCCAAGTATTCGGTTCTGACGTTCCTACCATTAAATTTGTTCGAGCAATTTCAGCGGCTCGCTAACTTTTACTTCCTATGCCTGCTGGTGCTTCAGATGATCCCCGCTATCTCATCCTTGACCCCCATCACTACAGCCATACCCCTTATAGGGGTGCTCATGCTCACTGCCGTTAAAGATGCCTACGACGATTTTGTAAGTACTAAAAAAAATGACAAAACATTGTCGTAATACATGTGAAATAAAATATAAAAAGTTATCGAATAATTTTTGTGTTTCTTGTTTTTCCAGCAACGGCACAGCAGCGATTCGCAGGTGAACAATCGAAAATCTCAAACGTTGCGTGGTACTAGCCTTCGAGAAGAGAAGTGGTCGCAAGTGCAAGTAGGAGATGTAATTAGAATGGAAAATGATCAATTCGTTGCAGCTGATGTCCTTCTTTTATCTACTAGTGAGCCAAACGGTCTTTGTTATATTGAAACCGCAGAATTAGATGGGTTAGTAGTTTTCAATAACAATTATTGACTGGATGAGGAAATTCGAAGAAATTGAATATAATGACTTCGCCGTTAAAATTAGAATATAGAAAGTGTTCTACTTTCTCGATGAAATTAGAAAGAGGAGAAGCAATGAAATGTACTTAATGATTCTAGGGAAACGAATTTGAAGTGTCGGCAGTGTTTAGCCGAGACTGCCGAGATGATGGATAATCATGAATTGGTTGGTCAATTTGATGGTGAAATTGTTTGCGAGACTCCCAATAATTTGTTAAATAAATTTGATGGTACTCTTACTTGGAGAGGAAGAAAGTAAGTAACATGTAATAAGTTGAGTTTGATAATCATTCAGGTAGAGCTGTGCATAATATTGAAATTATTTTATACACAAATTACAGGTACCCATTGGACAACGACAAAGTTATATTAAGGGGTTGCGTGCTTAGAAACACGCAATGGTGCTATGGTGTGGTCATCTTTGCAGGCAAGGATACCAAATTGATGCAAAACTCAGGGAAGACAAAATTTAAGAGGACCTCTATAGATAGGCTGCTGAATCTTCTCATCATCGGGATAGTGTTCTTTTTACTTTCTATGTGTTTGTTCTGTATGATCGGTTGTGGTATTTGGGAAAGCCTTGTGGGTCGTTATTTCCAAGTGTATCTACCCTGGGACTCGTTGGTACCTAGCGAGCCTATGGGTGGTGCCACGGTGATCGCTCTACTTGTGTTCTTTTCTTATGCTATTGTATTGAACACAGTGGTGCCAATCAGTTTATATGTGAGTGTCGAAGTTATCAGATTCGTTCAATCGTTTTTGATTAACTGGGATGAAGAGATGTACTATGCACCAACGAACACACATGCAAAAGCAAGGACTACTACGTTAAATGAAGAGTTGGGACAGATAGAATATATATTTTCCGATAAGACCGGAACATTGACACAGAATATCATGACTTTTAACAAGTGTTCTGTGGCAGGAAAATGTTATGGGGACATTATCGACGAAGTAACCGGGGAAGTCGTCGATTTAAGTGAGGTGAGTCTGTTTATATCATTATCTGTAACCAGACTCGATGCGGATGATGGGGTACGTTGTATCACTAGATTGTTCGTTTATATAATGAAATCGATTGTTTCATTTTTGTTGTCTTTATCTTTTTTGTTTTTCTTTTTGTTTTTGTTTTTTTAGCTTTTAATGTTTTGTAAGTGTAACGTTTTACTTATAAGGTAAATATTTTTTTGTTACCGTTGCAATGAGACTTATTTATTGTTATTGAAATTTTCACTGCATCGGCGTTATGTGTACACGCTTTACATCAAGAAATACAGATATTTTAATGATTAAAACGAATAGTAAGCTTCTTATTGAAAAAAATATATTCGGTTTAATACAAATTCTTGTTGTATTTTTAAACGAAGAAAAATTGTAGTCACGGAATTTAGATCATTATGCATTTCAATTTCATTCGTCATCTCACGTTTGTTATCAAGAAAAAATATGTATATGGATTATTGTATGCTTATGATGGAACCATATGAAATGTTTCTAATTATGAGAAATATTGCTCGCTTCACGTAATACTGTAATTCTTAATAACTAATGATAATAAATAAGTTCCCATTAGTTTAGTAATGTTTTCTTGGTAACAAGATAGATACATTAGAATCATTTCACAGTTTGGCCATATTTTGCATAAGTTTTCATGTACATTACTTAGCATGTGTGTGCTGCATGTAGACGGACAAAGCTGCCCAAACACCTACGATGCGATGGAAAAATGGTCAAGAATTTGTTCAAGTTTATACACCAATAAGTGGTCCAAACGTACGTCTACTGGAACAGGTGGAACGGATATCCAATATAATTGGAGAACCAGGCACCCTTTGCAGTCCGATGATTCCGCATAAACTTTCAGTACGCATGTTAATAATTAACGCAAATCTACCTGAAACGAAGAAAACTATGTACACTGTCCTGTTTATCTTATTCTATTGTTATCCTATTTGTATGCTATGCTATCATAGGTATTTAAACATCAGGTATTGGGTATTATTAATTGTACCAGGTGTAACGAACAAATAATCGTTCGAAACACTTATTATGTATGTATTGCTTTTCAACTTCTCACTTTACTAGATGCATGTTAAATCGTTCATTTTTATTTACAAGCATATTGTACGCTCATAACCCGCTTAAAACTACAACACCTAATGTTCACAAATGCTTTAATGGTATTATAAAATTATAACATCTCATATGTGTCTGCTGACTTACAACAAATCTATTTATACGGAGGCAAGGTATTTACCCTAATTTCTAGTACTTTCATTTCCACATAATATTTCTTGTTTAACAAACTAACAAATCAAACGGTAGTGGAACTTGTTTGTAATTGTTACTTAACAATACATTTACAGACAATGCCGCCCTTGGATTTCTCGTTCAACAAAGATTACGAACCAGAATTTAAGTTCTACGATGCTGCGTTACTCGAAGCTGTAAAGAGGAATAACGAGGATGTTCATAGTTTCTTTCGACTGCTAGCCCTTTGTCACACCGTTATGCCTGAAGAACGTAATGGCAAACTGGAATATCAAGCACAGTCGCCTGATGAGGCTGCTCTTGTCTCGGCCGCTAGAAACTTTGGCTTTGTGTTCAGAGAAAGATCTCCAAATAGTATAACCATCGAAGTTATGGGGAAACGTGAAATATACGAATTGCTGTGCATTCTGGATTTTAATAATGTGAGAAAAAGAATGTCTGTAATATTGAGGAGGGACGGCCATCTCAGATTGTATTGCAAAGGGGCGGACAATGTTATTTACGAACGATTGAAGAAGGGCAGCGAAGATATGATGGCCAAATCATTAGAACATCTTAATAAATTTGCGGGAGAGGGCTTAAGAACATTGTGCCTTTCGGTCAGAGATCTGGACGAACAATTTTTCAATGATTGGAAACAACGTCATCAGGAGGCTGCCATGAGTCACGAAAATAAGGATGATAAACTGGATGCAATTTACGAAGAGATTGAAAAGGATATGACTTTATTGGGTGCCACTGCGATTGAAGATAAATTGCAAGATGGTGTACCACAAACGATTGCCAATTTGGCCCTAGCTGGTATTAAGATCTGGGTGTTAACGGGTGATAAACAAGGTAAAAATATATATTTGCAGTTTAACGTTTTAGAACTGTATACAGTGTGTTGTACATTGTTTTTATACAGGGAATATATGTAACGTAAGAAAAAACTTGTGTTTTGCTGCATTTAATTTTTTTTATTTTTTTGGTTTATATGTATACAGAAACGGCTATCAACATTGGTTATTCCTGCCAGTTGCTGACGGATGATCTTACAGATGTTTTTATAGTAGACGCCACTACCTACGACGGCGTTGAAAATCAGCTATCGCGGTACTTGGAAACTATTAAAACAACCTCCAGTCATCAAAATCGGCCAACACTCTCCGTTGTCACATTCAGGTGGGACAAGGAAAGGTCAGACACCTGAAAGAGACGGAGTACAAACATTAATCTTTTCCATACCTAAATCTGACTAATTAACGCATTTATTTAAAAAATTTCTCTTTCGTATTGAATGTGGCATCATGTTCTGTGTAATGCTTTCTTTGTCTGATTATGCCTGAGAATTTATGAATATTTCAGACCCAGATTCTTTATCTTCAACATTAGATTGAGACAATGAAATTCGAAATACCAAATAATATAGCACTCTATTTTTTAAAATCGATAATTTGGAACTATGTATTCTTTATAATATTTCTGTTGATAACTATCGACTCAATTGTAGTTTAGCATGCAATGATTACGACATTTGCAATAAACAATGAAAAATTAAATTGCACCAATGCACAATTTTATTTAAAATTATTATACATGCAAATGTAACAGTCTTATTGAACTGAAGTCAAATTGTGTTTTTACAAAATACTCAGATAAATATGTATTTGCATGCAAATATATAAATATCAATATTCCATATAATTCTAATTACCCTTATTATTTTTATGATTAAAAGAACATTGAAGCCATTTATCTCGTGCTTGTCAACCATTCTATTCATGACGTAGATATTTCAGTCCATTGTAGATTAGGCCCTAGTCCTTTTCTAAAAAATTTATAATTTTAGTTCGTTTTTTCGATACTCTACGATTATTATATGTTAACATTAATTAGTCGAAACGAATAATGACAATTATTATGTGCTTGATACTCACTCCTTCTCTTTCTGTATGCTTAAAATTAATCTTACATTAGTAATAATAATATTAATAACACGAAAAGTATGTTGCTTATGTCACGTTATATTATCAGTAGTCCGTGATACAGTGCACTGTGTGTATTGTTTATAATTATGGCGCATCATTTTCGTATCCAACGAGACAAATTAAATTTCCTCTGTTTACGTTGCAAGTAAATTTAAATTTTATTTTTATCTAATTATGTTAGATAAAAATCCATTGACTTTGAACGAAAACAAAATTTTTGATTTGAAATAAAAGTTTACGTTAAGTATATACCGTATTTTATTTGAATATTAAACTGTTTCATTTCAATATTATATTTTTAACATGCAGCAGTGATACTGAATACAATCCTAGCAGGGATGAACAAGACGAACACGAAATGGAACAAGCAACAGGGTTCGCCGTAG
This sequence comes from Nomada fucata, assembly GCA_948146005.1. NCBI lineage: Eukaryota > Metazoa > Arthropoda > Insecta > Hymenoptera > Apidae > Nomada > Nomada fucata. The sequence continues at coordinate 17,819,808 of OX411275.1, forward strand.
TTATTAATGGGCATTCCTTAGTTCATGCACTACATCCGCAACTTGAGCAACTTTTCCTTGATGTATCAAGCCAATGTAAGTTCTCTATTCATGAAAATCATTTTCATTTATCAGAATAAATATTAACATTATACATTACGAAATTTTAGGTAAAGCTGTGATATGCTGTCGTGTAACTCCTTTACAAAAAGCAATGGTAGTTGAATTAATCAAGAAAAATAAAAATGCTGTGACATTGGCAATCGGTGATGGAGCTAATGATGTCTCGATGATAAAAACAGCTCATATAGGTGTTGGTATCAGTGGTCAGGAAGGATTGCAAGCTGTACTGGCATCCGATTATTCGATAGGGCAGTTTAGGTTTTTGGAAAGGCTACTTCTTGTTCATGGCAGATGGTCATACTATAGGATGAGCAAATTTCTTAGATATTTTTTTTACAAGAATTTTGCGTTTACACTATGCCACATCTGGTTTGCCTTTTTCTGCGGATTTAGCGCGCAGGTATTATCTTCATATTATTGATATTTCTTTTAACAGAAACATTATACCGAGTAGCTATAAAATGATGAATATAAGGCGAATGCGATTCACTATACATATTCCTTTGTCGAGTAACTGATTCCAAAGTTGAATATCGGCGAAGATGAACTTTTCTAATATTTCTGATTTTCCAATATTTGCGATTAAACGATTTTCATTCTAGCGCAAGCATTTTCGTGAATACTAATAAATGCATATTGTTTCAGACTGTATTCGATCCTATGTACATCTCTGTCTACAATCTCTTTTATACATCATTACCTGTAATGGCAGTTGGTATATTCGATCAGGATGTTAACGATAAAAATAGTTTGATGTATCCAAAATTGTACGCACCCGGTTTACAAAATTTACTTTTTAATAAAAAGGAATTTTGTTGGAGTGCCATACATGGCTTCTTTGCTAGTTGTGTAATATTTTTGGTTCCATATGGTATGCTTCAATTATTCATTCCTGGCTTTATTGGGACTCAAAATTGAGTTCACGATATAACTCAAATTACGCAAATGTGTCTTTCAGGAACGTATAAGGATGGAGTATCGCCAAAGGGCTATGTACTTTCTGATCACATGCTGCTGGGAAGTGTTGTAGCCACTATATTAGTCATAGTTGTGACTGTCCAAATAGCCCTTGATACGTCATATTGGACGATTGTTAATCATATTATGGTTTGGGGCTCCCTCGTTTGGTATTTTATTTTAGATTATTTCTATAATTTCGTCATAGGTGGTAGTTATGTTGGCAGTCTCACAATGGTATGTTATTTTTCAATGATAATACAAATAATAATTTCGAAGCATTGTTAATATTTGGGCGTTTAATTTTAGGCAATGTCCGAGGCAACGTTTTGGTTTACTGCAGTCATTTCGTGTATCATATTGGTAATACCTGTATTGTCGTGGAGATTTTTCTTCATAGACGTTAGGCCAACATTGTCTGACAGAGTCAGACTAAAACAAAGATTGGCACAACTTCGATCTCGTCAAAGTCAAGACATACTTCGTACACCATCTACAAGACGAACACGACGTTCTCTTCGTTCAGGATACGCTTTTGCCCATCAAGAAGGTTTTGGCAGACTCATTACATCTGGCAAAATTATGCGAAAATTACCAAACGGTGCAGATTTTAAATTTGCCATGCCATTTACGAACAATACCAGCAAACAAGTTAGTGTTGCAACCACGTCACCAAAGGACAATGCATCCAAAAATTCGCACACATTGGATACTATTAATCTGTAATGTGGACATTATAATTGTAAGTCTTTCCACCATCTATTAAATTTCGGGTAAATGACCTGCTAAGCTACATGGTAGCTCTAATGTGAAAGGATTATACAGGTTTTTCTGCAAATTACTTTTTTTTTTGTATATTACCATCAATAGAATTTTTCTAAATTCTATATATCAGACCATGAAATTTTGTGTGTACCATGCATTACAATAGCTGAAACTAAAATTGCCAGCTTATTAGATTCAACGTTTTGTATCGATGCTTATAAAAATTTCAGTAATCGAATTTCATGTGACAATAAAGTATTAATTTTTTGCGTAAGAAATTTTGCATCCTAGTGTCTACTAAAGGGAACCATTTCTTTTTTCACGAAAAAATTATCGTTAGTTAAAAGTCATTTTAATACGATGCATTTTTATAAGATCAACGATTGTTCTAGACTCTTGTGCAAATCTGCTTTGCCATGCATGGCATAATTGTATTCCTGGACACATTTTTGTTAATGTTCTTATTTACATAAACCTAATGAAATTTGCTCAATAACATCTTATTGACATGTAAAAAAAATATATGAAGTAAATTATTCTACTTTCCTATACAAGGTTTCTGTTACAGAGAGTCTAGAACGAAAATGATCTCATATTTAGAAAGCCCATTAAGCTAATAATAATGACCTCGGATAAATTCACAAATAGTGCACAGTATGGAAAATGCACAAGATACATTTCCTTTTTATACATTTGATCAAGGTTTAACGTTTCAAATACTGTGAAAACTTCAAAACGTGTTACTATCCACTTGCTGCCTGTATTAATTTTCCGAAAATATAGATTACTCGATTTACGTATTACTTTCTAATGTGCTAATACTGTGAATAAAGATGAATTATTTTACATGGTCTAACTATAATGATAGATCCATATTATTGGGCATATATTTTCGAAAACATATTCCAAATTTGACATGTACACAAAATATATAGGGTACTGACAAAGGATGGAAACGCTATTCTAAATGAATTTATTTATTTCATAATTGGCGTAAAAGTGTAACGTAACAACAAGGTAAATTGTAATTTGTATGATCATGACACTCCCTGTGTACATATACGTAGAGGTATAAAAATCATATATACTATCCCTACTTGTATTATATGCTATCCTACTATGAATATGGTTACTGTAAAAATATGTTTACACGATACAATATATGTATATATATATTTACATATAAATATATATATAGATGCATATGTATAGATAAGGATTATAGTTACGATAATAATTGCCTTTATAAAATATTCATACATGAAACAATTAAAATACTGTATCATAATATTGACTGTAAATATTTTAAAGATATATATATATATTTTATATATATATATATATATATCTACATTATTAAATGTTAAGTATACATTTTTTAAAAGAAAGTAATATATAGGTAGAACAATTTAAAGAATATAAAAATAGTAGTTATACTATATTATACTATTGCGGATAATGTTTGCCTTGGACTGACTACTGAATATATATGTATATATGTATATATGTGTGTGTATATATTTATATATATATATATATGTATATTCATATAAAATATAATAAAATAAAAAACAGTAGTAACAGTGAAATATGTATTTCTACTTTTAATATTAATATGAATTCTAGGAAAATATAACATCTATTGGGAAGTGCGTTCCACAAGTAATTTTTTTTACGTAAAGAGAAACCTGGGAATTTATTGCTTTCGAAGATTGTGCCTAATTAAGAAGCTACACAGAGTGTTTCACATTGCATAATTAATTAATGGTATAAAATTATTTAAATCTCATTATTATATCAAACTATTTTCTCTTGAACACAAACATCTATGTATATAAAGTCCATTTTATCGTGTTACGTTCCAATCCAAAATTAATAACCGAGGAATAGAAATTTATCTTTTCCTCTTTGAAGCACATATAGAAAATACATAAAGCAGAAATGTCGAGAATCACGAGTGGGATAAGTTTTATAATTTCAATGGATTGGTATTTTGATGTTGAGAATAAAATACATAACTCTTAATGTAATATGTACACTTTATTATAATGATATTGCGATTTTCTGCCAAGTTGAAAATTATGTATTTTCAAAGGGGAAGGTATTGAACAAAAGATTTGAAGTGTTAATTGAATTTTTTGAACATAAATCGGACATTTAATAATATACGCAAGAACTGAAATATACTTTTGCAAGTAAATATAACACAAGATTGTAAAATTATTTTCAATATTGAGAATAAAATGTACCGTATTAAATTATTTATGTTAGAGAAATTCCGAATATATTGCTCTTTACTCACGAGAAAAGATTATTGTGTTCTCTAGTAAATGCACCGCCCATATCTTTTGTCTTAAACTTGTTTAAAATATAAATTTATTTTATAACAATTCTTGCTAAGTAGTATTTGGAGATGTGATATTATTACGGACAGCTATGTCATAAAATGTATGTATTACTTGTTTTAAAACACCCAATGGGTATAATTTCATTTTCGTTTATCAATAACACCCTTCTCGTAAAAGTTAAATTCCATGATTTTTAAATAGCATTAGGTGACATTATCCGCAATATTATTTTTATCTTACGAAATCTTTTTGTACTCTTATGTATAATGTATTTACATGCACCTTTTACAAAATGTATTTGTTATTATCAGTTATATTTAATTTCCTATTTTGATAGATTGGAGAATTTATAACAGTGAAAAAATATGTATAGTAATGTTATTTAAAAGTCTTGGTACACATTGACTTAATGTAAAGAAAAAAGATAAGAAATTAAGGAAAATAAGCATTATAAGGTAGTCATAAACATGTTGTTGATTGCATAAGTTGTTATATATGTTACTTTAAATACTGAATCAAATGTCTAGAAACAAAATGCAAAAGCTAATTGTCTGCTGCATGTGCTCTATAGACTGCGCATCAATTACTGCTTAACACAAATATTTGCTTAGGACATAGTATAATTTAAAGGAACGACACAATTATTGTACATTATATTCGTGTACAATTGTTAAATCTTCATTACCGTTCGTGTCTAATGAATAATCTTTTACTGCAATTTTTCAAGAACGTGTTCTTCGTGGAATGCTAATACAAGACAATAATATACTTAACAACAAGCATTAAAGAATATAAAAATATTTCGTGTAATTAACAAATATCTTTATCGCTTCTGGATATTTATAAGTTGAACACAAATTAATAACGGTTTTGTTCTTGTTTATTTGATGATATTGTATTCATAAGAGCAGTTTTTTTTTTTTTTATTTAATACTATGTCCTATGTACTATTTCTGATATATTCTACTTTCATCTATCAAAGAATGCATCCTATTTAAAAATTTACGCCCTATTAAATCGAAGAGAGTTTTAGAAGCACGTTACATGTGTACGGCCATGCAGGGGGGCACATGTAAAGCTGCTAATATTATCGAATATAATGTTCCTCACGAAATGCATGCAGCATAACCAGTGTGTATGAGAAAAAGTCATGTGTCTGTTGCAATATAATATGGCAGTCAATGCACTGATGACTGTAAATGAGTTGCGTTCTCGGGTGATCCATTGATTCCACTACTGAAATTTAATTTTCTACAATTTCTGGAGTTGTTGTTCTCAAATATATTCAGTAGTATGTTAATGCTTTATCAAAAATAATAAGCAATACGTTTTTATTTGTATCTTCGACGAATGTATCGATACAAAAAAGGTGGTTTAATTGTTTTGCAAATGGTATTTATTTCTTTCTGATTTTGTATTACTCTCTGTGTAATATCAGATTTGTAAATTGAAATATTGCTTTAAGTATGTACATCGTGTACAGTGACTCTACTTCTTAAGTGTATTTTTTTTTATGTATAAGCAACATGCATTAAGGGAGATACAAACATAGAAGAATATGCGTACATACGTCATTTGAACAGTCAAATTTAATACAAGTTATTTCTGCAGATGTATTATTTTCTATCGATAGGTATTACTTCCTTTATTTACTTTGAAGATCACCTTTGCATTCAGTTGTAATCATCTAAATTGCAAATGATACTAATAATAATTCCCATACTTTTTCACTATCCTGAGACTGGCAGATATTGATATATGACCTTCCAAACAAAAAAGTTTGTTTATTATGCATTACAAAAACTGTTACATAGTTATTACATATAGTTCAGTCTAAACAAGAGGGACCACAGTACGATATGTTAGAGCAAACTTATCATTTATATATACAAAGGTGTTTTCGGAGATTACTTATGCTTTTCTCCTATTTATTTAAGCGCAATTTTTCGAAGTTTTCATACTAAATCTAAAATCTTTTCCGTGGATATGGAATCTTTTCCGTAATGTCCAGATTTAATGTATCATTTATATATCACGAGTTTCAAATGTATTGTATCACATTGTTTGGTAATCTCCTAACGCATCTACCTTAAAATCGTCTCATTTTATTTACATAAAACCTGCAGCTTCGCACCTCTACGTCAGGATCTAACAAAACATGCGAAGGAAATGTTAAATGTTGCTTCAGTATTTAAATGCACACATCGTCTTAATTTATGCTTTTAATGTAATTATATGTAAAATACAAACAAATTTTGTTACAGCTTTATGTAATATATTGAGATTCTATTCTTACATGATTCTAATGTGAAACACTTTTTCATCGATTTCAGAGGTAGCCAATTCATGTTGATATGTGCATTAATATAAGACATGTACAATTTGTATCTTTACAAAGTTATTATTATGTTTTCGTTACCCATCAGTATTGAATAGAATTATGTATACCTAACATATATGTGTGTAATAGATACATGTATATTGAAACTATGCACGGATATTAGACTGACTAAAACGATGCAGGCAGTCGGGAGCGGTACTCGTAAAAAACTGTTTGCAAGTCCGTCAACAGATGAACAGTGCAAAACCATAAAATATAGAAGAAATTATAAAAATGTAATTTTTATCCACAAAGCGGATGTATTGAAGAAGCATTATTTATATACTTCATACATTTCTCAGAAAGAAAATGTTTTGGCTGAATATCGACAAATAGAAACCGGAATGCAAAAAAGAAAATCCAGTAATCTTTGTACTTATTGTGGAACGCGAATGATTAATCTTGCAGGAAAAAACGCTGCGAAATACGATTACAGTTTTAATCATTTCTTATCAACGAGTTACGTATTTATGCTATCTAAATTTGAATATTTCACAAGTTACAAAATTGTTCACGTATCAAACATTTCTTACTAGGTTTTAAGTTAATAAAAGTAATGCAGCATAACGTTGTATTTTTCAAATATGTATTATTATTTCAACCTATAATAGTCCTATCCCGCTTTAATATTCTATACAAATAACTTATTTATTCCGAGCATATATGCAATGTTTATAATATATCAAATGAATATTTTGATTTGATTTTGAGCACTTGCATATTAATCTTGTAACAAAAATACATCATTGGTTCTACGCTGTGTACACAGTCTCCTACTGAATATCTACTTAATATTATATATCATGATTTTTTTCAGCTCAATTGTACACTACGTATTTATTTATACAAATTAAATCCATCTATTTCTTCTTCCCTCTGAGTTTTGAATTATATTGACAATCAATTATAAAATCAGTAAGGAAAGTAATGATAACATGTTGTAGTTTGTAATAATTTACAATTAATTCTAAAGAAAGTTATAGTTAAAACTGTAATCTTTTCGCAAGCGAAGCACCATCCATTTGCTCTAGCAGTTTCCTTTTTAGACTAGGTTTCTCTTCTGGTTGACGTTTTACAGACGTAGGAAGAGGTAATCTAGATCCTGGGGTTGGTGCTGGTTTGTTGCTAAAGTATGGCATTTGAAGAGCTTGATCGCATGCACACCTTTCTAAGGGATTTACATTTAACAAACTAGCAATTAAGTCTAGAAGATCATCCCCAGCAGCAGTAAAGATATGTTTCAGCGGTGTCCCCGGGAATGGTTTAAATTGTATAAAATCTGGCAATTCAGTCATTCCTGGCCATGTTTCTTCAGTTGGTGTACCTAATGTCTGAAAATAATAAATAAGTTATAGAGCATTGTACATAAAAATAGTATGTAACAGCTTTTGATAAATTATAATAAACTTAAGAACAATACTTGAAATATTCTGGTAAGTTGATCCAGATCAGATTCCCCAGGTAAAAATGGTACACGTAATAAAAGTTCTGCTAATATACATCCAACTGCCCACATATCAATTCCAGTTCCATACAATCTTGCACCGTATAACAATTCAGGTGCTCTGTACCACCTTGTTACTACTTGATGTGTATTTATGCGATTCGGCGAACCAAAAAATTTAGCCAAACCAAAGTCACCAATTTTTAAAACTCCTTCTCCATTCACAAGTAAATTGTTGGGTTTCAAATCCCTGTGAAGTATCCAGTTAAAATGCAAATAATCTAATCCTTGCAAGGTTTGAATCATGTATGCCTTAATATTTGCAGCCGTTAATACTATATGGTTATCCTTTATTATTACTTCTAAATCCGTATCCATAAAGTCAAATACTAAAGAAACATTCGATTTGTGCCCAAAAACATCTGAAATAAATCGGTATATTAACATAAATACGAATTAAACAATCTCCATTTTTAACACGTATGTATGCAACCTACATACCTAATAATCCAATCACATTATCATGTTTCAGTTCCTGCAATAATTTAATTTCACGTAATGCCGTTCGATTTATTCCGTCTCTAGCTTCTGCACGACTTCCAACTTTAATCTGGAATTTGTCAATAGCGGATGCTTCAGAAATAAACAAATCATTGTTACGCAAAAAGTACTCGAACATAGCAAACCTTTTTCACGGCAACAATTTTGGATGTTTCAATATCTTTGGCTTTATAAACAGTAGCGAACTGAAATGAATATTGAAATTTGTAAATATATTGTCGACGTCGAACAGAATTTTCACCTGCAACTAACCTGTCCTTCTCCCAGAAAATCAATTTTCTCGTATCTTCGCAATTTCTCTGCCATTTTCTTTTTCAACTATATATAAACTTCAACCGATTCTTAAAAAACAATCATTTATTTAAAAGAATATTAAAAGATAATAATGCTTGATACTCTTCATGAGATACGCTTCGTTTGAACGAATTCAAAACAAACTGTACATCTGAAAAAACTTGCAGTATGTCGCTGCTGTGCTTTCAGTTGCACGTGCTTCAGCAGTGCGTTCGCTTGTTGTGTGTATTGCTCACACTACATCAGGGTTGAATTCCGAAGATATATGAATAGTGCAATCATAAATTGTATTCGTACAGCCCGAATTTGCGGGATATTAAATACCCTTAACATTTTCTTAGCCCTCACAACGCGAGATGATTGAATTTGTTTAAAGAAATAACAAACAAATGGGTTATTTCGATTTGCAGGTGAGCTACATAAATTAAAGCTGGCAGTCCAAGCTTCAATCTCCAATAGGTGCCAAATATATGCCAGGTCTGATTGATTTGTTATAAACAATTAAACAATTAAATTAATTATTATTTTGGGCCCGAGTTTAGTCGAGCCGAGCCCAACTGAAACCGTTCACCCATTCTTACAACCCAAATCATATCTCAGGTCAATCTCCAATCTTGCCAAACTTTGCACCCCCTACAAGACTATACCTTCACCAAAAGTTCACAGATGCCGCGTGTATTGCCTTCTTGCGCTGTTGCTGTTTACACAACTTCGCGCGCGCACGGGCAAAGCCAAGATAAAAGAATAGACACTGACGAGATATAGGAATAGACAACTCATCCAATGTATTTTTTCGGCCACAATTTCTGGGTCCCGGGGACCCATTACCATTTCCGTGTCACTCGCAACGTTACCTACAGATTATAGAAAACGATGCGAAAATTAAATAATTTCACAGAATTCTATTGTTCTTTGCCGTAATGAAAGGCAACAGAGGATATGAAACATTTAATGTTAATTAAAAATCTTTAAATTAAAGAAACACATAATAACAAATTTTCTTATTTCAATTGTACTACCAATAAATGAAAAATTTTTAAAGTTATACTCTACATTATTTTCTGACAAATGACAAAAAAAAATTGGGCTAAGAAACGTATATTTTTTTTAACACTCAAACAATAAAGTTGCCACAATGAAAAAGATAGTGGCGATAATTGTATACTACAATTGTTAATTGTATAGTTACTAGACAAATGCGAGTAGTCCGTATGTCGTCACAAATCGTTGAAAAGGGACGTGAGCACAACGGCGAGCAGTTCGTTGTGTCGTCACAGATTGCTGAAAGGGTTGCAGGCATAACGGCAAGTAGTCCGGTATGTCCTCACCTGTTCGAGAGAAAGCAGTGACCACGACGTGAGATGTCCGTCATTGCACCAGAACGAGTCTGCATGCTGATGGCGAAAAGAGAAACGGCGAATTTTGAATCGCCTAGCCATTGGATACGAGCGAGAAAACGGGAGTATTTAGCGTCAGAGCATGTCAAATTTATGTTAAAAGTATACTGAGAAAAATACTGAATCCGATTTGTCGGGCGTCTGTTTCATTCTTTACAGAAAGCAGCGTAACGAGAATGCTCGAGGACGGGCATTGTTGCAGGATGGCCATAGAATTTTAGAATTTTAGGCCATATTAAAAAAACCTCTATGCCGGAAGAAGGCGCTTCCATCCTCAATTGGATGATCGGTCATTCGACCAGCAATGGAGACTCAAGAAAGATTTTAATCATTAAAGTTTAATATACTGTTGGGATAATAGAATGATTGTTAGTTAAAGGATTATTAATTAATAGAAGCTGATAGTTAAGCATATACTAGGGTAAAGTAAAGCCCGAGGTACTATGGTGTTGTAGAGGTATGTTGCAAACCTACAACTATATCAGCAACCTTACGCTGATACGCTTCAATAGGAACTGACGGGTCTCGCGCAGCGCGACGACCAACCCCACTCCGCGAGCCGCCCCACTCCGTGACGCGCCGGCGCGTTGGCTGCGCTCGGTGGTATTCCCTATTTCCGTAACTTCTATCCCAGGGTCATGCCTACTGGACTTCTACTATTTCTGACCAACTTTTAGCCGAAACTGCGACTCTGGGGTCGTGGCTATTCTGCAGGTTCTGACTAAGTTTTAGTTGAACCTACGATGCCAGGATTGTACTTATTGGACTTTTACTATTTCTAACCAACTTTTACCTAGACCTTCGATCCTCGTTAAGAAATTCTTTTGTTCTCTGACATGCAATGACAGTGAGACGGCACATGCGGGCGTACTATATGTGATATCATAGGCATAACTAATTCGGTAAAACTACGGAAGTGGTACTACCTCACCGATTTCTATGATTTTTAAATATGTTGTAGAACTGAGTATTCTGAACAACTTTTTTCTATGCATATAACCGAAATATAACTCGGAATCGGTGAGGTAGTACCGCTTCCGTAGTTTTACCACTAATTCTTTATGCTCTATAATAAATAAGGTTTAGCACTTCCAAATTTAGTGTTCTAAGATATGAATGCTCTGACATTTCCTTTGTTCGGCCACCCACAACTGGTGCTTAAACAATATACAGCTTTATACGTATATCGTGTACACTCATCCGTTTTCGAACGTCGCTCATAATTTATCGCTATCGAGTGTTACAATTATGTTGGCGACAATGCATTCGATTTTACTAGAATATTAAGACCCATTCACGCGATTGCACAGCCTACTCTAGTATTGGCCGTGCTGAACAACGTGGCAACACCGCTTGTTTACCGACTGGGAGTCCTATTTTGAATAATGGGAGTCTTTTGTTAGAGATTGCAATTAACGCATTTTTCATAAAAAATTATGTGACAGTACACAATTCTTTATTAATTGTATCTAAGTAATATATAAATATTATAACTATAGGCAGGAATGATATTAAAGTATACTACTGTTTATAAATGTAGTATACATTTTGTGGACTGGGAATGGTTTGGTGATGCGATACATAATGTTGGAAATATTTTTCAGTGGTTGTAAGAAAATGTAAGTATGAAGCAAAATAGAATCATCTTTGAAACGTAACATTTGAAAATGAATTCAGTGATATATAAGTGAATAGGAATCGGAAATAGACAAAATTATTGATACCAAGTCAAAGAGGTTATGTGAACACGGAAAGAGGTTGGATAATTAATTACTGACTGGAACAGTTGTGCAGGTAATTATAAAATCTTTATTACATATGCATGTATCAGAAAGTGCTAAATGATGTGTATTTGATTGAATTTTAATACATGTTAATTTACATAAAATATGCTTACAATCCAAATTGGTGCCATTTGTTATGGTTTCCATTATTGCACATATATGAGAAAATAAGGTTATTAGTTCTTCTATAGGAATGGAAAGGCCACCTCTTTGATGGTGATCAGAGTATGATCATTATTATTTATAATTGTACCTTTGTCCTCCATAATTAATTATTTACATATATTACAATTTAATTTTTTAGCATTGGAATGAGACCCATAACTGGATATATAAATTCTATATAATCTACAACACATGTGGATAATGGATGAAGATCATAAATATCATTCCCTTACAATTAGGAACATAACAACACTATGGCATTATTAACTAATAAATATAGTATGAAACTTGTGAAAAGAACTATGTAAAACAAATTTTTCAATTATTGTATATGTATATAATAAATCTAAACTTGTAAAAAATTAGTTTTGATACTATTAAAATGTTATTAACGTTGGTTTTATCTATTGAATAAAGCCCAGTTAAACAAAAATTATCTGTTATAAGTTATGAGAATGTATTGTGGAATAGAATGCAACTGCTTAGACAAAAGTGTTTATATTAAGAGAGTCAGAATACTCGCCGCTTCTCTTCTACCTTCATTCGATAGAATTACTCCTTTGAATAAGGACGTACCGTCTTTGTACAATATAATAAAGTATTCTTTTATTAAACTAAACTGTGTATTATACATTATCAAACTTTCTCATAATCTAGTTTTCCAATAATTAATACTAAATTGAAATATATTGAACGCACAACAGCTTTTATTAAATCCATGTGCTATACACAAAGATTAAGACCTACATAGTTAATAAATGAAACTTACCCGCATTACTGCACTTTTATATTTTTTAAAATTGAATACTGACCATAAGTACACATTGATGCGTAAACTTTCGACAAATAATCGGAAAATTGAGAGGCCGGTAGGGTTGGTTGGGTAAGGTATACTGATATATGTATATCACATCCGGACTCTCGCGGTGTTGTCATTTTTACCTTCAGCACGGCCAGTACTAGAGTAGGCTGCGGCTATAGGGTACAAATGTAACATCTAGTAGTTTTTGATTGGTAGAAGCTGAACATAGGCGTAGGAAGCAATTTTGCACAGGCGGCCATGATTTCCGAAATGCTAACGTATTATGGGTAGGGACCGCAAGAAAATGGCCGGTAGCGTGTGTTCATCGATGGTATAGAAGTTGATTTAAAGTTTTATGATCCCTTTTGTTTTATATAAAGGAACTTATGGATAAAGTGAAACTTTCTTCAATAACAGGACAAATTTGGAAACGGTATGTAGAAACATAGGACTTTTTTAAGCGTAAAGGAGATTTATAAAAGCATAGTCTTCGTGTTTGCCTAGAAGTGGAAATGAGTTGTCAGATTTTTCATTAGAGATTACCTTAATAGTTATCTCAACAATACATATATTTCATAATGCGAATGTTGGAGGATATAATTTGCTGATATTTTATAATATAACTATTACGCAATTTTTTGTTTACATGAAAACAATACTTATATAGCTTATACAATGCGGTAAGTTAACGATGTAATTTAGTCTACACCTTCCTCTTGGAAATCTAATATTAATGTTGAAATAATTATTAGTAATTATCTAAATTAGTTCGTTACACCAAAGTTAAAGTTGTGATTCAATGTTTTCTAATTTATAATCAGTGTTACATAGTAGTGCCAAATATTGATATTCATTTACTAATAGCAATGCTATTTTAATGTGGTTTATATTATATTTGTTCAACTGAAAACTACTATAACGAGTTAAATTGCAGTTAGTTTTTATTTGAAATATATAAAAGAAAACAGAAATGTAATCTGCCGAGTATATGTTTTGAGGAGGAGGACATTATATGGTGCAAATATTCTTTTTATGTCTGGTACTGTAGGGGTGATTTCAACGACAAATTAAATTTTTTTTAAATGCAATACTCATCATTAAATGGAATGGCCTATTGTTTGACGCCCTTATAATCGTTTTAACGTACATTATCATATTACATTTCATTTTAAATATATATTAACTTCAAAACATACCCCATCATATCAGGTACAAAAACATATTTCCTATGCAACGTTTTAATCACTTTTATAAACATTCCTTAATGACGGAAAATTCAGAATTTTTTTGTCCGCTACAACCGAAATTAAGCATTACACTTTCAGTTCTAGAGATACTCCTGACAAAACTTTGTTTCGTGGAGATAAACGTGGACTTGCAGAGGTCATGGAATGGAGTTACAGAAAATAAAGCATTTAAACTAAGCTCTTAGGAAATAATTTGAATTATAGTAGGTTTATATCTCAAGTTGTATGAAGTTTTCCAAGTATACAATAAACAATATTCTGATCTTATGGAGGTTCAGGTTAAAAAGGTTTGGTGGTACAATTTAACCCTTTAATTGTGAAATGCTCAGAAATCAGAATTGACAGACAAAGAGTTAGTGATTACTAGTAACTGAAATAAGTATCAGTAATATGATTAATACAAGGTATTATATTGCAACTTTCTATATGTTTCAGCTGTTGAATTTGATGTACATAGAAGGTCAAATATATCAACATGGCAAGTCCTTCGCCACAATCTTCACCAATGCCTCCACCGCAAGCACCAAGTCCCATGGGTCCTCCTCAGCAGGCACCATCGCCGTCTAATCCGCAAGGTAGCCCTATGGGACCACCGCAGCATCATCCACATAGTCCAACACAGGCGTACCAAACTGGCCCACCCATGCCGCCTGGCGGCCCGCCTATGTCTCAATCACCTCAACAACCTCCGCCACAGCAACAGAATTATCCATCGCATCCGCAGCAAATGCAACCTTCTATAGGTCCGCAGGTAAGAAATAAAGTTTATTACATATTTATTTTATGTACTGTGCAGTAGAATTATTCATATAGATAAATTAGACTCAACTGGACTAGACTAGACTTTTACATGTACAAGGAGAATAATTGGTAAAGTAGATGTAAATAAGATATACTGTAAATCATATAGGTATATTGTATTGGTATAATTAATTTTCTTCATATTCATCTTTGTAATGAAGATAAATGATTTCAAGTCAGAACAATTGTTTAATAATAAAATGTTTAATCATATACAGCGCAGTAAAAATAGGACAATAGTTCTATGTTGTAAATTTTTTTTTGGTGTATAGACAGTGGGATTGATCTGCTCTGTGCTATTGCAAATGAACAGTAGCGAAATTATATAAGTATATTTCATTTCATAGTAATTCCAGAAAAATTGTTCATTTCTCTTGTGGAGTTTTAGGCATTTGACCAAACAATTCCTGCTATACATTGATGAAAGTCTACAATAAACTACTTTCACAGTTTGTACTCTAATAAATTGAGTGAAATTAGACTGAAAAAAAAGTTAAATTATGATACGCATACTAACATGTTTATGCTTTTCATTTTGGATTTCCTTTTTCATTTAATTCTAGTAGAGGACTTTCTCCTTTAACTTATATGTTCCTTAAATTGTATTTTGTTGAAAAATGGACAATGTTCCATTGTAATATCTACTGTGCTTTAATAGGATATATGTACAAGCTGCTGCGTTTTGTACAACAATTTTATTAATTAACAAGTAATTTAGAAAGCTTCATTTTAAATTTCTGTCAACAGCTTTCAAATCAGCATTTTTAAAAAGATCAACCACTTGATCAGCAATTTGATGATTACAAGCTGCTATAACTCTTGGAGATATTAAGTTCAATTCTCCACCTAAAATTATTTTATAAAATTAATTTATAACAAAATGTTATTTCGTGATATTTAATTGCATATATATGCTTGGTAAGGAATGAATGTACCTGCAGTATCTATTACCGTCCCTCCAGCCTCCTCTATTATTAGTTTTCCAGCAGCAACGTCCCAAGCTTCTATACTTTCAACATAATATGCCTCTATTGCACCCATTGCAACATAACATAATGTAAGAGCAGCCGTGCCTAACGATCTTATTCTAAAAAAAATAATTATCTTTGATGACCCTGCGCTAACTAAATATGTATTATATTTACAATAGTAAATAGTAATTTTATTGTGCTTAATAATAAAATGAAAATAGGGTACCCATGAGTTCCTTGAATTAGGGCATGCATTCTGCTGTATATAGAAACTAAATAATTTGCATCCTTAGCAATCCATGGTTCCATTGCTATTAGTGACACTGATAAGTCTGAAAGAATAAAGATATCCCTTTTTTTATGCATATATGACGAAAAACTTCACACCTTTATTACGAAAACGAGCTGAATTTTCAACTTGTACATTACAAAGTCCTACATATTTTTTCTCTAAAATTTTGCCCACTGGTATGTATAGTAAGTTACAATAAACAAGTAACCTTGTTCCGATGTAAGGTATTAAATTTTAATAATTCCCCCAGTGTTATCATATCTAAACGCACTTACCTGTTATTTTCGATGTCTTAATAGGTCGTCCGTTTAAAAAAGCTCCCTTTTGCCGTTTTGCCGAGAAAAATTGCCTCATCAAAGGATTGTAAACTATTCCAATTTCTATTTTTTTATTTATTAGTAGAGCTAATGAAATACATGTATGTGGAAAATGATGAACGAAATTCGTTGTTCCATCTATAGGATCTATAATCCATGTTGGCTCATTGGTTAATTTTGGCAAACAATTGTTTTCTGCAGAAGTTTCCTCCCCGATGAATCTGAAAATGTATTTTTTTATTATTATGTAACAGGAAAATAATCATACACGTTGATTATTATTGAACTTTTCTCCATATGCGCACTTATGATCTGGATATAGTTTAGATAGTTGTTTTTGCAAATCATCCTCTATTTGTCGATCATATTCTGTAACCAGGTCCCAATCAATCCCTTTGCTTTTTACATTTTTTCTTAAATCAATGGCACCCTCTATTATCTAAAAGTAAATACATTTGTTACAAATAAGGGTTGAAACAATTTTATTATATAGAAAATGTGTCAGCGAAATATTATGCATTTTTTGCGATTCTCAGTAATAGGCATAGTCTATTCTCTGTTTATAAAAAAAAGTTCCTTCTGTAAATTGAAATTTGTAATACGTGTCGTCTGCATTTACTAGTCTGTAGCCATACAATGAAAAATTGAACTAAATCGTTCGCACAATAAAGTTCTACGTACTTAAACTTAATTTAATTAAATATATGCTTTAATTTTGGTAGATTAAATTAATAATAAGAGTACTATATTACTATGATGACAATGAGGCAGACACTTTCTTTGCTGGCGTAACATCGGCGGTAGATATTTTTACATTAATTAAGATCGACACACAATAGATCTGACATTAACTGTACAGTACTTGATTTATTTTAGGGACATCTTATTTATTTTTAAATATTTTTCATCACGAAGTTGCAAGGACCAAAAGATATCCATTATTCGCAAACGTTTTGCAATGATGTCTTAAAATAACCATTTAATTGAAATAGAAAGAGCAGGGCTGCTTATGGCACAATAGATCAGAAGTGATATGTGTATGTACGTTCGTACTTTTCCTGCTTTTAGAACCAGTTCCTCGGCGACATTATAGTATTCCTCGATGTTATGTGGATCGATCATATTTCACGTTCACACTTCTTTCGCTAATAATTACGAATGCAGCAATCGTTCGAAATAATACCCCCTTTCACGAGCCTGCACAGGAATTCGATATTTCCGTCGCACTGACACTGACATCAATGATGTACTTGCTGGCCTATATAACGACTAGAATGGAAAAAAGAAAAGAGCGGGGCAACACGAGATACAAGTGGGGGCGAAAATCTGTAACGTTTAGTTCAGTAGTAGTGCCAGTGCATTACTAACAAACATCAACATTCGTTTTTATCATCTCATTATAAATAATTCAATGCGGGTTTTCACCCTGTACGCAATGAAAGGCATATACTGAGTCTATGTGCCACACGATGCCCGTAAATGTTATGACGCTTCTTCTTCTTGCTTCTTTTTCGACAGTATGCATTCAGAATGGTAAAGTGTATAAGTAAAGGTATAAGTTATACATATGTTTTTTTAATTTTTCGACGAAGCTATTTCAGTGACTGATATAAATGAAATGGTATACAAATCTTCTTTTTTTTTAGATGCTTCTTTATTAATGCAATCTGTACTTGCATATCTTCTACTTGTAAAACCCATTATTCTTTGGAAATTTTTTTCCTTTTCAAATAATGTAAATAGTTATTTGTACACAGAGCTTATTTTGTGACTGGAATTACTGAAATTGATTTTCTTTCGTAGTTACCGACACTTCAATTATTTTCCTTCAGAGCTTCTCTAATTTTGTTACGCAAAGTGACCATATTGTTAACTTTGTGCAGTGAATATAGAAAGAAACATGGTGGACGAGTGCCTAGAGGTGTCCACTGTAAAAATGAACAAAATGAACAACATTGGTAGAATACGATTCCAAATTTTGTACGATTGTTTCTGTTACATCCTGTATTAATGTTTACATAAGTCAACCCGTTCCAGTTTTGTAGGTGACTTTGTAGGTGACAGTTGGAAGGGTTAAGAAATAGTTCAGCATTTTTTAGGAACCTTTGTAAACTGACACTATATATTTACGATTCCTTTCCCCCACGTTCAACGGCAATGCTTGTATCCTAGTAATGGATTTTCCTTAACAGTCATCTTGAATTTCATCATGAAGTTCTTCCCCGGATTTCCCAAACAATATTTACAGTGACTTGGTTTTACCAGGAAGATTTATAGGAGTGACAAATGGCAATATGACTTCCTATTATTAGAGCATCTGCATTACATTAACAATTGCGAATTGCAATCTTTCCGCAGTAATGTTTAAAATATTACGAATCATAGGATTGTGTGTTCCAACTTTGATAAATGGATCATTCTTTTTTTTATTAGGGTTTTATTTTAATTAAACGAGGTTTATTTATTTCTACAAAACAATGTACATGCAATAGGAACCAATCTTGCTATCGTTGGGCTGATAATCACTTGTGTATACCTTTATTTCACTCTTTGATCAGCCTTGCGAATCAGATTGACTATCTCGTGTGCAATTTTTTCATTGCATGCCCCAATTGCACGGGGTACCATAATATTAATCTTTTCTCCTGCAATAAGCATCTTGGACATCTTAGAGATACAGCTTTCAACATATGTATGCATATACGTATGTGCAGAGAGGAATGAAAGGATTTAAAAGAGTCTATAAATAGCTTAGTTTACCTGTTACACGATCGACAACTACACCACCTGCTTCTGAAATGATTAACGATGCTGCCGCGATGTCCCACGTTGAGATTCCTGGTCCCTCGATGTAATAAGCCTCGACAATTCCCATTGCTACGTAACACAATGATAACGCTGCTACGCCGAGTGTGCGAATGCTAAGAAAGGATATAAATCAAGGTAGAAGGATCGCGTAAAATTTAAACACGAACACCGATAATGATGATTTCTTTATCTGACATACTATCTCTTCGAGTACGTATTGCGACTTTGTTAGACCAAAATTTTGTAGGCGCGTTGTACGAGTAAGATCTGAAGGTGAAATATTTGATTCATCCTAATACGGTAAATCAGATAGATCTGACCCGAAATTGAAACGAGAGTTATACCTATACTTGTTTATAAAAAGATTAAAATATAACTACATATTCAAGAACTAGTATTGTACGCGTGGGAAAGTGTGTAGTTTAGAATTGTGTTATAAAGAATTTAATAGAATTTTAATCTGTTCACTGCAGAAGAAAAGTTGATTAATTATTTAAACTGCCACTACTTTGGACGTTATAAATGAATTACTCAAATGCATTGTCAAATCCTATACTGATGTAAGTACACTTAGAGTATAGTTTTCTGTAATAATCTATTTTTCAAGTATGCTCGTCAAAAGAGTAAGTTACATTTTGTAGCGTCTGAGTAGAATTAAATATTTCGTGCACTTCTGTCGCAGAGTATGAACTATATGAGTTCCAAACGATTAAATGGATACAAAGAAAGGATTTAATTACATTTGACTTAGGTCGCATAAAAACAAATAATAAATTTAGATTAACACTAGAAAGGATTAGTGAAAGTTCGAGTAGATTTAAAAACAGTGTCACTACAAGAATGTAATGCATAAGAATATTATTAAAATACGCGAGGAAATTGAGATCATGAAAATCTTACCCTTGAGCTTCCTGAACAATTGTTCGTAATCTTTCAATTGTCTTCTCTCTCATGTGGTCTACTTTTATGAAACCACTTTCCAAGCAGACTAAAGCTTTCGATAAATCTGCGAACATTGCAAACTCTTTTTAACTTCATTGTTCGCATATTTCTGACATTATTTATACAAAAAACCTTCTCTGCAATTGAGTATACTGTAAACTGATGTTCCGAATATCTAGATTAATCTTTCCAGAATTGTTAGTACATATACCCATGCAAGCCCATAAAAAGATCATTGCCTTCTATAATATTTTTACGTAAATAATTTCTTATTGTATCAAACTTTTAAAAGCATTATGTAGTTTTAACTTCTATGAAACAAAAATACGTGTTTGTCCAATTTTACTTGATTTCAAATAAGCTTTCAGTAAAAATTGCATCTGCAACTAAGTGTTTGAAAAATAATTTCTATGTATCTTATCTGTACAGTAACGATCATACGTTCATTAATCTCAATCTTCTGTACAAGAATTATGATTTACCTTGAATGTTGGAAACTCTTATGGGTTTATCATTTAAGAAAGCACCCCTGCCTTTCCTCGCTGTGAACAGTTGATCGAGAACAGGATTGTAAACAATACCGATCACCATTTCTTTTTTAATCGCTAATCCGACTACGATGCAAGTGTGAGGAAAGCCGTGAACGAAGTTGGTGGTGCCATCGATCGGATCTATAATCCATGTAGGATCATCCGTTAATTCTGGAAGATCCTTTCCAGTTGATTCTTCGCCTATAAATCTGTAAGCGAATTTTTTATACTACTCTTCTTTCGTGTGAAACGGTGTATGTAATGAAAATTGTAAACTTATTGTTTATTAGATCAGTTCGGGAAATGAAAACTGTAAACTTATTGTTTATTAGATCAGTTCGGGAAATGAAAATCTATTTACTTGTGACTCGGAAACTTCGCCTTCAGTTGGCCAATTATCATATCTTCTATTTTTCGATCGTATTCGGTTACCAAATCCCAATTTCCCAGCTTTTCATCGATTTCTTTTACGCCATTGATTGCTATCTTGAGTATCTTTCGAGTAAAATTGTTTTCGAATAATTAATTGGCCTGTCTTTATATATTTGGGGTTGTAGGGAATCATGGGAATTTTTTATTTATACAAAATTGATTGCTAAACTGGATGGGCTACGATACAATTAACACGACAAAAATATTGTGTTACGGTTTTATCGCTCCAGTTATATTTTTTTGCTGGTCCTTCGAAGTCCAGAATTTCACTAGAATATCTAACCCAGTTATTTAATTTATTCTGCAAACTGGTATTCATTTCCCGGGCATTCTTTGTACTACGATCAGAAGACGCGTTCATGTACTCCTTATTTACTTGCTATTAGAAGTAGCAATGGGGTGGTCTTAGTTATATTACAAGAAGATCCCCATAGAAGGTCGAGCGTTAATTAAAATGAAAATAATAATGCAATTAAAAATATGCATTAACAGAAATTTTGGGTAAAGTTAAAAGTCGGGTAAAAGTAAATTGAGAAATACTATCTAAAGACATTTGGACTTAGAATAACACATTCCTTATCGCAGTGCATTGCAGTTTAGTAGAAAAGTTGTTTAATATATTATTTCTTAGCGGAAATACATAATACATGTATACTCACTTGCGCAGCGTCATGAGTCAGTTTCATCGCGAATTCGTAATATACATCCTCCGCGTATCGTGCCATCTCCTTTAGATTTCCTGGTGAATGGTACACACAAGATGCCCGACGCGAAAACGTATTAACAGATACTGCGTTGAGTGCAACAGCACCGCGTACTTTTTATTCGTATCGCCTTAGAAGGTGTTGCAGGAATGATCCAAGGATGACTTGATGTATTAATTCTCACTCCTTCAAGTTGCACAAGCATGTTTTCGGATCATATTTTTCTATATTGTCGACACAGATAGATATTTCCCCTAATTCCACTTCAAGATAATGAGGTTTACATTAGGCATGTACAACTGGTTCGTGCGATTAATTTGGTAAATAGCTGCCTGCATAAAAATTTGTAGTAATTTCTGTCTGCAATGTAGGGTAGAATTTGTGGAACATAGAATATCGAAGTAACATTTTCTTTGTAATACCAATTACTGAGATTGTCATTAATTTTTTTTTTTTCTACAATCATAACCCGGTCTCTTGTGTAATAAGATGTCAATTTGATAAGGCTGTATGAAATTTAGTCGTGACTGTTAAGGCAATCACGAAGCGCAAGAAGGTTTCTCTTGATTATAATTATTACATATACAACTTTTCTTTCACCCCTTTATATTGGTGCAATTATCTAGAGTTGAAATGTGAAATGCTATAAAAGTGAAAACCGAGATATTGAAATTTAATATTGGTACAATAACTTCGGAGAATATATTCATAATAGTTTCACGGTATGACCCTAAGTCGCAGAACCTTTTAATCTCTTATACGAAAGGTAGTTCACTTTGCTCTGTAATTTGTATCTTTTATTAAAACCTTTACGCAGAGATTCACGCGATAGTTCATTACTCATAAAACCATCGCATGCTCACGTATCGTTTCTTACAATAAAATTGGTGTGAAATAGCAGAGACCATTATCAATGTAGTTAACAATTTGTCAGGCGATTTTACCGCAGCAGGCTGTGAATAGAGGTACGTAGTAAAAGACTGTGCCAAGGTAAATCGTCACGACTCAATTACACTTTCACATTACGCTGAACAGCTTTGTCGTGTGATATTCACTTAAATATATTTTCATTATTTGGTGTACAGCTTACTGATATTATAACTAAACTTTTACTTAGTAATAGCTAATGCAGCATAAGTTTTAATAATTATTTGCAATACGATATTCAACAGAAATTCAGTACTTGTTGCGTGAGAATGCATATTTCGTAAACAACAATAAGTATTTTCACTTTCTCTTTCCATAACGTTTTATGATCTTATCACTTTATTGTATCGCTTTTTTTCTAGCCATTATGCCGCAATTATATTTGCACCTTTTTACACTTCGTTATATAATTATGCAAAATTTGCACATTTCTTGCTAAGAGAACTATTTCGTTGGTGATAAGTATACTAGTTGAAATGCATTATTTTAAGTGTGTATAATATATACATATTTTTCTTTTCACAGTGAAATCGTCTCAAACGTCTTTTTATTATCTGATGGTTTAATACTAACATGTTATAAATTGTTAAAGGCTAATAATGCATATAGGTACTGCACGATAAACATAAAACACGACTTTTTCATAATGCACTCATACGCATAAAGTCTTTAAAGTAATACAATGCTATTATTTATTTTGCGTTTCATATACTAAGTTCTATAGTGAAAATTATCTTCATATAAATCACTTTTAAAATATCATTTAGTCGATTAAAGATAACAATCGAAAATATGATGCCTCGTTATTTTTTACTGCTTAAACATTAAGCGTCTACCATATTTTTTTTGCTTGCCTGTTTAATGTTCATTTGACCATGAAATTTCGCAACCACAATTTAAGATACCTATCAATCATTACATTTTCTTGACCAACCTTCAGCTACGTCTTTGCATTTGTGCAACCTTCAATTAATGTTCCACTCAGAACAGGATATCTTTTCACATTGCGTGGAATCTCCAACTGATGTATAATTGCTCTGTTTTTTTGCGGATCTCATTTAATTGTTGAACATCCAGTTTTCTAAGATATTGCATCGTATTTCGTACATCGTAATGCAACAGTTTAATGAAATATCTATTGTGTGGGCAAACCACCGAATTGGCACCTTCGCTCGAAAAATAACTATAAGAAATACTGTATAAGTTACTTAATACTTACTGTTAACATAACCATTTATTTAACTTCAAAGTATTTGTACTAAATTTAATTCAATTACATATGAGGGAATTCTTGGCAATAAAATCCATAACCATATTTTGTTAATCTTAATAATGTATTCGCAAGATTACAATTAATTACAATATTTTATTACGTACATTTGAATTTGAGAAGCCGAAGTTCTGGGTCATTTAGTGCTCCTTTATAAATAAAGTTTGTTATGACTGTAACTATTGTGTGTCGAATTTTTTAAATTGAATGGGTCACCCACATTCTGAACAACGGTTATCTAGTTCTTCTTGTGGGTCATTTGAATTCTTCGTATTTCTTCGATTCACTTGATCAACTAAGTAATTCTTTCTTAGTTACCTGGATACGTCGTATATACGGTGAGATTTCTTATTCGGCAATTGCAAGTCGTTTGAATGTTGCGTGTCATTGTACCTTGGCAATAAAATACTATGAAGTACAATACTATTATAAATATTGTATTGTGTATTGCTTTGTTTTTTTAAAACGTAAACTTCACATGCATACTTTGTTGTATCGTTATTTAAACGAAATACAATACTAATGGGATTTTGTTGGTTTTTTTCTGGAAACAAAACAAGATTCTTGCACTCTATTGTCCAGTGCACAATGTTCAAGCACGATTGTTTTGTGTCATAAAATTCTTAGGTCCCGTTTTAAATGTTTGAAGTCTTCAGTATGGTAAAATCCTATTGCCAATTCTCTTTTTGTATAAGCAGGATTGCTTAAAGTTTAATCATGTCTTAACCAGCCTCTTGCGCAACGTTTTCAGGTCAGTATCGACGATTAATTGTTTCACTTCCTTTGCTAGCGTCTCATTTGCCGCCGCAATTGTGTTTGGTTTCATAAAATTATAATTATCCTCTGCAAGAAATGTAGTCTTATATATTATTCAAGGTAACACAAATGGACGCCCAAATCGTGCAACTACAAAACCAAATTAAATATTGTTTAAATAGTCCCAATATTAAGTTAAGAAATAACTAACAATCAGCGGACGAGAGGGCATAAACATGGCATAACCATTTTATTTCATGACCTAGAGAATCTCAGAACAGATTTAAATAAAAAATTAGAACGAACAGATTTTGGAGAATTCGTGTTAAATGCGCAGCCTAAATGCAAATATTCTAAAGAATACAAACTATTGATTTTGTCACTATTCTAAATTAAGCAAAATCGAATAAGTGAACATTCGAGTTGTAATATGAAACAGTACTACAACTCGTTATTTTACTTGCGGTGATTACAATCATCAAAACCGCAACAGACTTCAACCTTTCATTGATGTCTTCAAATTGCGATTATTATAGAATAGCTTACCTTCTTTGTTCCTTTGAATATAATAAAATAAAACAAAGCAAATTCCACGTCAATATGCGGACGTAAAAACTTTCCATTACCGGAACGACAAAGGCTGATCTGGTTAGGCATTATAATTGGTAATATAATATAATGTAAGTATAGTGATTTCATCTGATCGAAATTTTCGAAGGAAGAAATATGAGAATGAAAGTACGATTTACATAAGCTTTGTACATAGGTTGCTATTAAATTTTGTTGGCCAACCACTGCCAGTTCTAAAGTTATTAAACCCTAGTGATCCAGAAAAATTTCTACTTCTTGCATTGTCTAAATCACTTTAATACAGGAAATTCAGCACCCCGTTTCTTCGCTTAAAATCTAACTAAGGGACTGCAGCCACACGTAGCAAGTAACTCGAGCTATAGGAGATTTATATATTCCGAATTGCAGGGTCCTTCTTTTTATAACTGAGCGTTACCGAGGTTCGACCGTATTAAATTAGATCAGTAAAAGTGATTATCGTACCTTTGGTGTCTATTACTGTGCCACCTGCTTCGCGAATGATCAACACTCCTGCTGCAATGTCCCAAGGCTGTAGCATATCCATTTGAAAGCAATCCAGAGCCCCTCTTGCTACGTATGCTAAAGCCATCGTAGCTGATCCACTAAATCTAACTCTAAAATTGAATTATTTAAGTTATTATATTTAGTGCACCAGTTATATGGTATAATTGTACGCTTTATATTTTGTACAATTATATTTAGTACAAATTTGATTTCTTTTATTTTTTAGTGCCTCGAATACTCTCGAGATTTTATCTGTATTCACTATGACGTAGATTCAAAAAGAGAATGGTAGTATTACTCAGTGTTATTCGTGCTTGTACACATACCCTCGTGTTGCGTTAACAAAAGCATCCAACCTGCCCGCCCTGATATCCCGATCTTTGAATGAGGCACGAATCGAGAACAATTCGAGCTCGATTAAAGCCGACTTTAATTCTGAAAGAAGTAATCTGTAGTAAAAAGTGTGATTGCTCACGTTCTACTACTAATGATGTTGTATTCTTTAACTGGTTCGTGACGAATAATGAACGTTACTAAAGGGGGGGGACCGACTCACGCTTACCATTATGAAACGAATCAAATTGGAATAATTTGCGTATGTATCAAACGAATAATTGGAGTATGTATAGTATTTGCAAAAAGGAAAGATTATTCTTATTGTACAGCTACATCATCTTGTACGACGTGTGACATTTGTTTCAATAAAAATTGATTACCAGTAGTACTCGAGGTTTTGATTGGTTTGTCATTCAGAAAAGCGCCGTGTCCCTTAACCGCAGTATATAATTCTGAGCTGAGTGGATTGTAGATAATTCCTGCCACGAGCTCCTTGCAAATAGCTAGACCAACCGAGATGCAAGTGCACGGGTAGTGATTTATGTAATTTATGGTTCCGTCTATGGGGTCTATAATCCAGGTGGCTTTATTCGTTAACACCGGTTTCTCCTTCTTATGTGCTGTGCTTTCCTCTCCTATAAAGCTGTTTAATAATATAGCGATCACTATGGATACCGTTCATGCCCTTGAAATTGTAATTAGCATAAGGGTTTTATATTTAACATCTCGGTGCTGATGACTTACTCGTGATCGGGAAACTTTGTTCTCAACCCGTTAATCAATACCTCCTCGATCTTTTTGTCGTAATCTGTTACCAGGTCCCACTCGTGATCCTTAAAATTCACGACCTTTTGTCCCTCGAAGCCGCATTTAAATATCTAGAATGAAAGTGAATCTAAGATAAAATTTATCTGATAAGTAATGGTTTCAAGATAAGTAAAGGTAAATCATTCTCATCCGATTGCCTACTTGTGTTCACCTTCGTAGAATTTAATACAACAGATTTTAATAACTACGTTAATGATCCATCGTTATATTTACATCGTTGTTGTTAAATAAATTCAATCCTACAGAAATTAAGCATGCTAAATAATTTAGTCGCTGGGACGACAAGATTTTCAAGGAAATAAATAATTTAAGAAAAATGGCAATCTCTTTTCAGTTTTTTTTTTATCAATATATTGGCATTCTAGAAAAATATATTTGAACAAAAACGCGGCGTTTCATAATTAGTCTGATATCCTTTGTACTAGCAATAGAATTTCACTAAACTGTGGAAATAACTGTGACTCACCTCGCCAGCTTTCAAGGTTAACTCCTTGGCAAACTCGAAGTAACACTTGATTTCCGATTCACCCGACATGATCACTGACATGGACGCTTTCGTCAGAGCGACTGATCGTTTGAACGCGAAGCACCCGTGCCTGGATTGTCTTATCTCTGTCATCAGAGATACAGAATCGGGTAAACGGCATAAGTAACTGAACCTAAACATTCGAAGAGTATTTCTTATCTAGAGCATCTTCCCGTAAAAATTGATGTTCACGCCTGAAATTGAAATTGATTGAAATTGAAAATTCGTTGTTTCAGTTGAAATTGTTAACCACAGACGTGAAGTTTACAGTTTACTCAATTATAATTTTGCGTGGAACTGATTTCATTGTATTGAACGATTAACCCTTTTAAACCAGTGATGGGATTCAAGTGAATTATATAGATTATAGATATTTCTGTAGAAAAGTAAAAAGCAATAATAGGCTTTTAGTCCTTTTAAATATTTTTGTTAATTCCTTACTGGTTATCCTGTCCTTCTTTCACCCTAATTTCACCTACTTACATTAAAATATACAGCGCTCCATTACAGTTAATGAAAATTATTATATTAAATAAATAACTGTGTGCGCGCGTGTTGTGTGTTGATTTAACTAATTTAATTATATGACAATTTTGATCAAACTTCGAACTTGCCTTATATTTCGCAGCGAGCATCTCAAATAGTCCATTATCATTGCTTTCATATGGAACATTTCTCCCGAAAATTCTTTTCATATAAGTATCATACATATTATCCCCGAACTGATATATCCATTGATGGGTGTCAAAAGGATTAATATTTAAGACCGAATCAATCAATTTTTCTTCTTACACAAATACTAATTTTTATTTATTGCATATTATACTTATTATATATAGCATTACAATTTAGAAACCTCTCTCCATTTTTCCTTGCAATATATGTAGAAGTTTACTATCGCTCACAATCCGATGGCAAACAGAGAGAGTTCAATAGTTAACGCAATTAAAATTAATAATACATAGACTGGTAATTAATTAGCCTGCTAATACTCATGTTAAGTGTAAAATTTGTTTTACATTCAACTTGTACTACTCTAGTAACATTACTTACAATTAACTCACGTGGATAATATACCGGAAATTATTGTAAAAGGTCAATTTATATTAAGCAAATGCACATTTAACACTAGAACTGCCGACAGTGTTTGGTACCATTTAGATAGCATACGTTATACAGATTAAGAAAACGAAAGTCGCTGAATGAACACCTAATACAATTGTCATTTTGTGTTATTAAAAGTGATTGTATATTGCCAGAAAGATACCTGTATAGTAATAATTTTAAAGTTCAAAAATCTGAAACAAGTTAGTTTGACTTACTTGGTAGTTCTAGTGTTAACTAAGAAGCGTAACTAAGATGATCGTGCAAACAAAATCTAATTGACGTAAATGAAATGTACACGATGAGACATGCGCTTGCTGCAATTTCGTCTTATATGTTTTTCACTGCTTCATATATTAGTCTTCTATTCTGCGTTTTCGCATCAGCTTTCTTTATTAACTTTACCAATTCGTTGGCTAACTTGCGATTACCTGCAGCCAGTATCTTCGGTGCCATCACGTTAAGGTCCCCTCCTAAAAAAGAAAATGTCTCTGTCTAAGATACTTGTAATAATTTGTCAGTGTGATAATTTTCTGAACTTTAGCCAGTGAGAAGTTACCTTTATTGCATTATACATAAAGAGAAATTAAATGTAAACCCGAAACACGCGAAAGGATGGAATTAATTTACTATTTATGAATACATACATAATTTTGCCACTATAGTTTATACCGAAATCAATAGTCAACAAATTCAAACTTTCTTTCCAATTACGTCAAAACTGTTTTGGAAACGGAATGAATATATGTATCAAGTCAGTGTGAAATCTTTAAAACTGACAGTTCGTATGAAAAGGACCCTCTAACAATAATGCTGAGAATTTGCAAAAACGAAATGAGGGCGGGGCAAAAATATCAATAGATAAATGAAGGGTCCTTCTAGATAATAACAATACGAATACATGATACAAACATTATACTGTACCGTTACATTGTAACTGTACGAAATAGAACTTTCTACAAATAAACTGTGTAGCATATTTAAGAACTCGATATTTCATAGAAAAGGAAATTTAAAATCTATCTCAGCGTTTCGGTCGACTTTTAGTCAACTTTAAATTGATCTAGTTACAAGCAGTACATACCGTTAGTATCTATCACTACACCTCCAGCTTCTCTAATGATAAGTACACCAGCAGCCACATCCCAAGGCATCAAGTTGTCAGTGTGATAAGCTTCTGTTGCACCCATTCCTACGTAACAAAGAGTCAATGCCGCTGATCCCATTGTGCGTACCCCGTGTGCCACCGAGACGAAAGCTTCCATTCTACCAAGAGTAATATCTCTGATATTCTCAATCGTTGCATAGGAGGCTTCCAAGCACAGCAATGAACGCTCCAACTCTGAAAAAACGTTATTATGTTATTTAAATGACGTAGATTAATGTACCATTACATGGCCAGTAATAAAATGGGTGATCTGTTGTAACTTTAACTTAATATACTTTTTCTCGCGTTGACCGATCGGAATAAATAACGATAGATGAAAAAAAAAAGTTGGATTATTTATTGGCTTGTTTTAGTGGAATATTGCAAACGATATGGAGTGTTCAAGTATAATATTGGTTATCTTGAGATTGGTTTTCAAATATAAAAAGAGATTTTAATACTCGTGTTAATTGTAATATAGAAAAAGCTGTATAACAAATTATTATCATTATTGATAATACGCGGAAACATTGATCTGAGACCAAACAGAATAGAATTAGAAAAAGGTGTCGATCTTCCGTAAAACTCCACTTTATTTCCATGCGAAATAACAAACGAAACCATTGAGATATTTTATCTATCAGCTTTGATAAGTGCGTCTGGTGTGATGAAAAATAATAGTATAATATATTGTACTGGATATTGAAAATACCTTCCGCTTGCGTAAGAGATTCGTATTACTCAACTAATGATCGTATATGTTAATGCAGAATAACTTAAATTGTCCAGTGTAGATTTTAATAATATATAATTATTTAATTAATAAACAAAAATTAAATTCGTGACTCACTTTCTACACTCGATGTTTTAATGGGCTTTCCGTTTAAGAAAGCTCCCCAGCCCCTTCTAGCAGTGAACAACTGCTCCAACACGGGATTGTAGACGATGCCAATTTCCAACTCCTTTTTCACTGCTAAAGCGATTGATATGCATGTGAATGGAAAGGAATGCACAAAGTTCGTAGTTCCGTCGATCGGATCGATGATCCATGTAGGTTCGTCTGTCAATTCTGGCAAGTGATTGTTAGAAGAGACCGTTTCTTCGCCTATAAATCTACAAATAAAATAAATACCATGTTAATTTGAAACGTTTCGCGCTAATTTTTGCGGCAAAGAAATGCATACTTATGTTCCGGGAACATTTCCTCCAAGCGGCGTATTACAATTTCTTCCACTTTCTTGTCATATTGAGTAACCAGATCCCAGTCTCCGGCTTTAGTTTCGATTTTCTTGCAACCTTGAATGGCATCGCGAATCACCTAGAAAATACAGATACATTTTTTTTTATAATCTTAATTTCAAAATTCTTCTTCCATCGCTCAAAAAGTATTATTTTTGGCAATATGTATATCCGATTTAACAATATACTATATCAATAGCGCAAACTTGCGCTGTTATACGAGTGTTATGTAGGATTTTTATATTTGATAACGTTTTCTAGTGCGTTGTTGTATAATCTATAATATGCGTGGTTGTACAATAATGATAATAGCGTAACTCGGAGATTACGTGGACCGCGATAAATAAATCAGTTTAAAGAAAAACAATGATCACAATTGTTGCGATAATAGTTCACTTTTATGAAATAAATTTGTGTATAAATTTTTGCGATGAAATAGACTAGACTAGACTAGACTAAAAAAATGTTACAGTCAAACTTATCATTCTGCACTTTCTTCGTGCTCTTCATCGTATGCAGCAAAATAGAATCCGCAACTATAGAAGTTTCTTAATTAAGCGAAAGGAATGAATTTTCATAGAGGTGTCAAGAAATGCTACAAATCACTGCAGTAAATATTAAATATTATATATATAAATATTATAGAAATGTACACTTGCAGTACTAATTCCGTAGCAAACAATATATTCCTACATATTTCCGATTGAAACTAATTTGCAAAACCAAAAACACAAAACAATGTAAAGGTATACTTGATAATGACAAAAATATATCAGAACAATAGCGAGAATTTATATATTTTTAATCCCCCATACTCCAGATTCAACGTAGACATATTTTCACTCCTTTCGGTTACTACAGTATAATTTATTTAAAATGTAATACATCCCCCCCCCCCCCTTTTAACGGAACACTTGAGCAAATTTCACATCAAATAGATTTGTACAACTTCCGCGTAGATAGAGAACTATAATAAATAATAATACAAAATTTATAATTCGAAATAAATTTAAACAGTAGCAAAGAATTAAACATTTAACAGACAGAACTCATACACTATTCTTACAGTTGTGTATTTATTAATTGTATACCAACTTAATTATGTATTTATAATATCATAGTCAAACTGTAGATAAATTACGAAACAGTTGATCATTTACCTTTGACAACATCTTTTTTTTCTATCCTACTGACGTGTGAAGTGAATATTTACATTATCTCTGGACTGTCACATTTGAATGCTATAATGTTACTATATTTCGGCTGTATATACAGCATGCCCCCGTAACGTACGTTACTAAATTATTAAGATCAACGTACATGGCTTATATATACACTTGTATGTAAAATTCAATAATTATTTCAATACTGTTTGTTATTATAATTCCATTTACCCCCATTTACATTACATTTTTAAATTAAAACGTGTCCATTAGTTATATTACATAACACATAATATTATCCAATATTTCTTGCACAGAAGTACAATATAAACAAGTATTTAAAAACGACCACGAATACCAATTCTGCCTATTCTTGTGTTAAATTTCTCGTATCGTATCGCACACACAATTAAGTGTTTCAATTGATTTGCCCACCCTTATAGATTTTAAATCACATTTTCTAACTGTAATGTTCTTCGACATTTTTCCTTTTGATCATATACAAACTATGTTGGATGTAAATAGAATATGAATTTTGCCTTATGTCAGAAATGTACAATTTTCTGTTTTAAAAATAATAAATTATAAAATTAATAATACCTGTCCAGATTCGACTGCAAGCTTTAGAACAAAGTCGTAACATTGTTTCAACTGTTGTTGGTTCATCTTCAGAAAAGTGCTGTTGCCTTCGTGTTCTTTACTTGTTTAACTCGAAATAACGACATAGTGCGCTACAGCCCCGTTCTTATACTACGGATGGCAACCCCCTCCACTTTGAAGTCGCTTCCCTATTGTCTAGTCTCTAGTCTAATGCGAAAATTGTATATACCATTTCATGTACGGTCCATGCATTTATTATAACTTTCTTTCGTGTAACTTAACCAGTTGGGAAAAAATTGTTAATCGTTGTTAAGTGACAAGATTATTTTGAAGATTAATTATTTCGTGCGAAGATTGCATTGCTTAAAAGGACAACATTTAAATCAGACGTATGGTAATCGAAATGTAAAAACATTTATATGATTTGTTTTAAACAATCGTTGTTGCATATTGGTGGTAGAAATGTATGGCTACTCAGGAGCCAAGCCTTAGTAAAAAGGATAGTGGAAATAATTAATAGAGTTTTGAACATCGATTTTAAGATTAGTTTGAAATATATGCGCTAATAAAAATCGTAGAATATTATCACATATTATACTGATATAGTATATTAATATATTGAACATCTAAAATTACTGTATTCGCTACGAATAAAGAATTCATTTACAATGCATGCGATGGCAATGGCTTTTGAAATGGATTAATTATTCAGCTGCAATAAGAAATTTTGCCATTTCGTGCGAATAAATAAAATTATCAGAGTAGTCTTTCCGATTCACGAAAAGTAAGATTAATTAGTTTGACTATTAAACAGGTCGTGTAATGTTAGGAAATAAGGATAGCTATTTTTGTAAAAGAGTTTCAATTTGTGGAAATTATAAAATATAATTTTATTTCAAAATACATTTGAGTATTTACTAAGGTGAATACCTTAAGTATATACCTTCTTCAAGCAAGTAATATTCTTTGCGCCATGGATGCATAAGATTTTATCATTATTATTTTTCTTTAATACTATGTATAAATAATATATGTTTAAATTTCGTGTAATTCATAAATTCCACATTGACGCAAGCGTAAAAACGAAAGGAGGTAAACTAATTCCTTTTCGTTCTTACAAGGGGGTAGGTAGGCCCGTTAGATTGAAACCATATACACGCAAAGCATCACATAAGACAAAAATGACTGTTTTGTAAGGGCAAAAAAATGAGAATACATTGAAAACCCGTAGCTTTTGCAAAAATAATACAACAATTGTTAAATAAATGCTACGTCGAAAATATTGAAGATCCAGACAAACTGTCATGCTCGATACGCTTTGGTTAAATATTTGAAGGTAATTTTTCCGCCCCGCTCGAAAATTTTCCTACGGTACAATGCCTTCGTGAAAAATCCACTGACCTCCCCCATAATTATGACGTTCCCCAAAACTTCATGGAAAAGTGCAAATAATAACCACGGATACATAGATTAAGAGAATCGGTTTAGAATTTCGTATTGTTATTTTTATATGAATGGAAAACCTATAAAGTGTGCGCCACCTGTGGAGCACGTGGACGGCACACGGATAGCTCATTGTTATCTGTATGACCGTAAGAATATTCCATAGCACGTCAGTTCAAAGCAAATTACCCATTATCGGAATGCGTCATACTATGTACAGCCTGCAACCGTGAAAAGATTTCTTTATTTCAAGCCACAATTGGCACTATAGACGTATATAGACGTACAGACTTACCTAAATCATACAAGAATGTATGTAAAATAGCTTATTAATATGTGAGTATTTATTAAGCATACTGTAAATCAGCGATGGTAATTATACATTAATTGTAACAATGGTCTTGGAAAGCGTATTTATGTTATGCATTTCCCTCAAACAAACTGATAAGTACATATTCTTTGGAGGAGGCGCTGGTAGTAATGAACGTACGTATTTATTTGTCATACTGCTCGCCATTTACGAAACACTGCAAACATGGTGATAGTATGCAATTTCAAAAATATTCCACTTTCTGTATATACGTACAATATTTGACATTAGAAATTTCCGTCTTCAATAAGACATCAATTAATTATTTTCATTACTTTAATCGTTTTTATTGTTTTATTACTGCATTGCGATAATTGTTACAACAGCGAAGTATTAGAAGCAATAAACTGAACTTTTTTTGCCTTTTTTCAGTTTCATATGGAATCAGATAAGAATGATTTATAACATAGAATTTTATTTTAGATCCTTAGTTGACAAGTGATTTTTATAAATACCTTTCCTTAGTATTGTGAAAATTGAACTTTCACATAATAGTTTATACCGTCTCTTTACGTACTATGTAAAATTTACAATTACTTTTTATTGACATAAGAGGCAATATGTGGAAGTTAAATTGGTGAATAAAACAAGTATCCTTAATAGTTACTATTTTTATAATAAACATATTTTTCGTAATTTTGAATTTACGCCAATCGTCAAGGGGGGGGGGGGGTGTCATTGTTACGAGCCTCTGTGTAATAAAATTGCTCTCTTAACCTCTATGTTAACAACCAAAATGGTCAATAAAGTTGAAGATTATTTATTTAAAATATTTTGCATAAATTTGTTTTCACAAAACATGAATTGACGTAAAAACGTCCGAAGAATGGAGATCTTGAGCCGTTTTACGATATTTTATCAAGACATACGCAAAATATGAAAGGAAATATACGAATCGGTACAGGGATGCCTGGTTGCTAACATAAGGGTTAAAGTATACGCTGCTGCAGAAAACTTTCCATCCATCCCCTACTTTTTCCAAACCACTGCTCACCACGCCATAATGCTGTAAGACAATTGTAAAACAAGTTATATATCACTATAAAGTATCCTATGTTTATGGTTCTCCAGGTTTTATGACCGTTTATAGTACTGTAAACCAATTGAACCTGGATTTGGACATCTCTTCATTTTGACTAATTTATGTCATCGCTGCAAGTATCGAAGCTGTCGGGAAATTTTCGGCGGCAATGTATATACATTATACCTGCTCCAAGTGTATGGGCTGTGTTTTTTCTTTAGTTTTTGAAAATAGGCAAAAATTTTCCGTGCAAAAGTTACTTGTCTCAAGTGGGGAAACTCATGTAACGCGCTTAAAATGAGGTGTCTCTTTATCAATCTTTTAACGTGCAAAAATTAAAGAATCTTCTCGAAATTTTTTTTAGTACTTCATTTAACTTTTGAGAGTACAAAAAAAAATTTTGTAGCAAAAGAAGAATTTATTTTTAAAATATCATCATTTCGTGCAGCTTCGTAGAATTGACTTAGAACAAAAAATGAAGCATTTTCATCTTGTTCGTGAAATTACGCTCTAGTTATACCTAAATTTGCAAAACATTTCGCGTAGCCGATCGAAAATGCAGAGCTTTGAACGAAAAAATGATTTTTTTTATTAGAAGAATTTGTTGAAAAGACGAGATAAAGGTGCGTTAAACCATTTGTTTAAATGTGTAATTGGGTATATAACTAGAAGAGAATTGATTTATCTTCGAAATCCACTTTGATTAAAGTCAATCTATCGATTAATTTCTTCGCTATACAATTGCACGGGACAGTGAAGAAAGTCGTTTTAAGAAAAACGCGTTTAAAGTTTTCGATAGAAACAGGGCAACGTTCGCAGCGCGACGAAACGCTGACAAAAACAATTACCAAACTATAGGCAGGCCCGCATACATTGTTTACTCGAATTCTGCTATTTGTTTGATTGTTAACGCCTAATGCATGAATAGAAAGATTCGAAGAGAGGAATGGATTGCGTGTTCCAACTGCTTGCGCGCATAGCTGCGAGCCCACAGTACGGTAGTAGGTACTTGTCACACGTTTGAAAAGTTTTATTTATCTATAAAACCTTGAGGATAGTATACTATACAAAGAACAATTAATTAATGAAAAAAAATTCGATTGTTTGGACCTGTTAATATTTAATAGAATACAGTGTGGTATCCTACAACGTACTACGTAATTCGTTATAAGATACACACGTATGTATACAACAGTATATAGCAGTGTTGGGCAAAATTTGATTCGGTTAACGTATACGGAATACAATTTTATTGGCTACTACGGAGTAAATATTCGATCGAATATGTCCTTATTCAAATAAAAATTGTTCGAGTAAGCATTTCTTCGGATAAAGATTTATTCGCGTACGAATTCATTGTTTGAATTCCTATTGTTCAATTTTTTTCATATTTGCCTTTACAATTAACTTTCTTCGAACTTTGTTCTCGTACGCTATATCTGCTACCTTATTCATTAGTCTTTGGTAAATGTATCATTGACGCATAACTGTATATGTCTTTATTCGAATATAAATTACATTTCAGATTAAAGTATTCTAATAAATAATGATACATTATTCGTATAAATAGTAAAAATAACTTATAACGAATAATGAGTAATTATCAACTGGATAAAGTATTCGACTAAAATTTTTCCAAAACGTACAGTTTTTGGAAAAACCAATTTTTAACATTGGAATTGTCCTGTTCTTTCATAGTATTAGTTGATTTAAAGTCTTTTACAATTATATATTTAATATTTTTAAATATTCTCCTAATTGTGAATTCTAACTCTAAGTAAATATTTCACTTTTTGAAGAAACATTAGATCGAAAATTTCTTACTATGTATTACGTGTGCAACGTTGGTGAACAAGTTTCGGATTGTTTCTTCTGCGCAGCAACAATTCTATAATCTATCAAATATTTCTAACACTGGTATATCACCTGTTGATTTGTGAATGATTATCTTGCTGATAAATCATTATTCGAAATACATCAATTAGATTTTCCTTCAGTTGTTGGATAAATAATTATGTATTTTGAACTTCTTAAGAGTTGTAGAAAACTATCCTCTACAAAAGTGTCGTTGACGAGCGGGTCTAAAATTGGCCTATTTCTATCATCCTGCTTTTAAACAAAGACATATCTTTCTCTCATCTTCATCCAAAAGAAATCTCTTTCGTAAGCTATTGTACATTCTTATAAATAATGTTGTCTCCTTAGAAACAATATGGGTTTCATAATAAATAACATGCCCATAATATATTGCTGTTGTAGAACCAAGGTGGACCTGGCGGACCAGTTGGTCAAAACTCATCTCAGCAAGGTCCAGGTGGGCCTATGGGACCAGGCCAAATCGGTTCTACTGGGCCTCAGGGAACACCCCACATGATGCAAACTGGACCAAATCAGATGAATTCAAATGGCCCAGCACAAATGAATTCTGGTGGTCCTGGTCAAATGGGTCCAGGAGGACCTGGTCAGATGGGTCCAGGCGGTCCAGGACCACTTGGGCCGAGTCATATGGGACAAGGAGGTGGAGGACCACCAGGAGGTCCTCACATGAGTCAAGGTCCAACGCAAATCGGTCCCGGAAGTGGACCTGTATCAAGTCCACAAATGAGTACAGGTGGGCCTCCTAATTCACAAATGGGACCAGGAGGCCCAGGACATATGACTGGCCCACCAGGACCAGGTCATATGAGTACTACCGGGCCATCAGGGCCAGGTCATTTGAGTTCTAGCGGCCCTCCTGGACCAGGCCATATGAACACTAACGGTCCACCAGGAACAGGACATGTCGGCGCAAGTGGTCCGCCAGGCTCAGGGCACATGAATACCGCAGGGCCACCAGGCTCGACACATATGAACGCCAGTGGTCCACCAGGTAGTCATTTAAGTAGCGGACCACCACTTCCAAGTCACATGAATACAGGTGGCCCACCTGGATCCGGGCATATGAGTGCTAGTGGACCGGGAAGCCACTTAGGTTCTGGAGGAGCAGGACAAATGCCACCAGGTGGCCCTACACCTCATAGTATGGTACCAGGAGGTCCCAATCAGATGGGCCCTGGTGGTCCGACGCAAATGGTAGCCAGTAGTCAATCTCCGCTGGGACCTACTCCTATGGGACCTCTAGGACCAGGAGGTCAGATGGGTCCAAATGGGCCTGGTCAGATGGGGCATAATGGACCTTCACAAATGGGTCCAAACGGACCTGGTCAAATGAACATGGGAACTCCTCCATCTCAAATGGGAATGGGTGGACCTGGAGGGCCTGGTGGGCCTGGAAGTCAGATGGGCCCCGGAGTACCAGGTACTCAAATGGGACCAGGAAGTGGACCTGGAGGGCAATTGGGACCAAATGGACTAGGTCAAATAGGACCGGGAACTGGGCCTGGAGGGCAGATGCCACCAGGAAATGGACCTGGAGGACCTATGGGTCCTGGAAGTGGTCCTGGTGGACAAATGGGATCAGGTGGTGGACTCGGTGTACAAATGGGTCCCGGAGGCGGTCCTGGAGGACAGATGGGACCAGGAAGCGGTGGTGGGAATCAAATGGGCCCAGGAAATCCCCCTGGAAATCCAATGACACCAGGAAGCGGACCGAGTGGACAAATGGGTCCAGGGAATGGCCCAGGTGGACAAATGGTCCCTGGCGGTGGACCTGGTGGTCAAATGGGGCCAGGAGGCGGCCCTGGTGGACAAATGTGTCCAGGAAACGGTCCGAATAGTCAAATGGGGCCGGGTAGCGGTCCCAATTCGCAAATGGGTCCAGGAGGACAAATGGGACCCAATGGCCCAGGGGGGCAAATGGTACAAGCTGGACCAGGAGGTCAAATGCCACCGAGTGGTCCTGCAAACCAAATGGGACCGGGTGGTCCGAATAATCAGTTGGGGCATGGTGGCGGGAGTAATCAAATGGGACCAGGCGGTCCACCTGGACAAGCATCTTCTGGTCAAATGGGACCTGGTTCTCAAAATCAGCAAATTGTTGTTCCTGGAGGTACACCACCAATTGGACCTGGCGCCCCTGTGAATCAGATGAGTCAGACTGGACCTGGCCAGATTGGGCCCACTGGGCCTAGTGGACTTGGTTCTGGACAAGAAAATTTGAATGCTTTGCAAAAGGCAATTGATTCTATGGAGGAGAAGGGACTTCAAGAAGACCCACGTTATTCCCAATTGCTCGCTTTGAGGGCTAGACAAGGTACCATGGGAGAGAAACAGACCTTCAGTTCTCAACAATTACAACAATTACGGTATGTTGCGTACAATATATTATATAGTTACCCATATGATTATCATTTGAAAAACTTAATGTTTAATATACCGTCATTTGCAGTGTTCAAATAATGGCTTATCGATTATTAGCAAGGAATCAACCGCTTTCCCAGCAACTTGCACTTGCTGTACAAGGTAAAATAAATAGTAGTGCGTGTTTTTCCCTTTCCAATTTAGGTGACTACTCTATCTTTTGTATTGCTTTACATAGATTTTATATGAAACATTACATATTGTATGTATGAATCATTTAAGAAGCAACTGGCAAATTCCTTCGACATATATGATAAACCATTTTGAACCGAAAAGGTCTCAAATGTTTCCATTTTCAATATATTATTTTGTTTCCTTCATATGCTTAATTTTGTTTTGTTTTTGAGAATACAAATAAAAAAGTGCAGTAAATACCTTAAGGGGAGGTTCCGGTCTAGAATTGAAAAAGGATTGTTTCTTTTACTTGGCACTTCTTTGAGGTGCAAATATGTATTTAAAAGGAAATTTCTAAAGTCTAATCTGGTTTGATTCTGCTAATTTCTAGCAGAATTTCTGCTTGTTTTATATCATCGTTATTTTAACATTTCTTTGGAAGTTTATTGTAAATGGTTAATTTATCAAATTAAAATACTAGTTGTTTACGAATTCACTTATTATCTCTTCTTCTTACTTATTATTACTTTGTGACAAGGGAAACAGATCTATGTATTAAGAACAACACCTATTGAATTCAATCTGATGTATTAAATGTTCTGAAGATGTTTGTCAGTTTCCTCTTAGATTACTCTACATTTATGATTTTTGCTTTCATTTCCTACAATTTTTCTGTATTTTTTATATTTTTCTTAATTAAGCTATTAAATATTGAATGATGCCAATTATTTCTTTTCTTTTTATAATACGCTATTTGATAACCATTTAATAGTGTAATATATAGTATAATTTGGCGCTATACACAATAATTTCATCATTGCTTACACCATAAATTAAATATTTTGCTCGCAGGTGTAGATGAACGCCAATTATTATTTCACCATGCGCTTTATTTATGGCTAATGTGAATGCTCTTTGCTCATAATTCAGTGTAGTTTAGATTTCATTGGAATATCACTGTATTCGTAGTGTGGAAATACAAAAGTAGAGTAGGATGATCCATAGTGGGGGTTTGATTTAAGATTAATGTAAATAGGTGGAGCACCTCCTCCCCCAGGTATGAGTCAACGTCCCCCTATAGATCCATCTCAAGGACCTGCTACTACTACAGGTCCACCAATCTCTGGCCCAAACGTAATTGGTCCAGTAATTCCTCCAAGGCCAGGCTGTCAAACTCCACAACAACAGCAACCTCCGCCACCGGGTGCTAAAACTAACAGGGTGACAAGTGTGGCAAAACCAGCTGGATTAGATCCATTACTCATTCTACAAGAACGTGAAAACAGGTACATTAGTTTCGACTAATTTATAGATGTACCAATTTAAAAAAATTGTAGCTAACAGGTCCACAATCCGTCGGCCCATATCGTACGGGATAATCTAACCGATTAACAAATATATAATATACACCAGAAATTGATCTTGTCTATGTAACAATTTCATTATATCGTTGG
Source organism: Nomada fucata (assembly GCA_948146005.1). NCBI lineage: Eukaryota > Metazoa > Arthropoda > Insecta > Hymenoptera > Apidae > Nomada > Nomada fucata. The sequence continues at coordinate 17,861,543 of OX411275.1, forward strand.
AAACAATTATTAAGATCAGGTTCAATATCATTCAGTTTCGGAAATATTTTCTTTGTGATGTATAATTAATTTAAAATGTTCAATTATAGAGTGGCGGCGCGCATAGCATTACGCATGGAACAATTAAGCAACTTGCCCACCAATATGCCGGAAGATCTTCGTATTCAGTCACAGATCGAATTGCGGATGCTTAGGGTATTAAATTTTCAACGGCAGTTACGATCAGAGGTAATTACGATAAAAATATGAACAATATATTCTAATTGTAAAATATATTTCATTATTAATGATATTTATTGGTTTCAGATTTTAGCGTGCACTCGAAAAGATACTACTTTAGAAACTGCAGTGAATGTAAAGGCATATAAACGGTCAAAGAAACAATGTCTTCGAGAAGCCAGAGCAACCGAAAAACTTGAGAAGCAGCAAAAGTTAGAAGCCGAACGCAAACGCAGACAGAAACATCAAGTACTTAGATTTTGTTATTTTTATTGGAATAACTGTTAGCTAGCCAAAATACATAACTTTTATTATTACTCTTAAAGGAATTTCTTAATTCGGTACTTCAACACGGTAAAGATTTCAAGGAGTTCCATCGAAATAATGTGGCCAAGCTCGCTAGGCTTAATAAGGCAGTCCTCAATTATCATGCGAATGCAGAAAGAGAACAGAAGAAAGAACAAGAACGTATAGAGAAGGAACGTATGAGGCGTCTTATGGCGGAAGACGAAGAAGGTTACAGAAAATTGATCGATCAAAAGAAAGACAAGCGATTAGCCTTCCTACTGTCCCAGACAGATGAATATATCAGTAATCTTACCGAAATGGTTAAACAACATAAAATAGAACAGAAAAGGAAGCAAGTGGAAGAACAGAAACGTAGAAAGGTATGTATACCCTTAATTATTGTGCTCAATAATAATTAAACCATTTAATAAATTTTCGACGATTGCTTAAATAGAAAAAGAAGAAGTTGCAAGATGCAGAGAGTGGTGAAGATGGAAGCACTAACGAAGATGCACGCGTTGGTGTGATTGAAATAGCTACTGGTCGCACATTAACTGGTGAAGAAGCTCCATCAATGAGTCAACTTTCTGCATTCTTGGAATCTCATCCGGGATGGGAACCGATTGAATCAGAAAGCGAAGAAGATGAAGATGAAGAGGAAGAGGACAATGATGGCGAGGAAAAAGGCGATCACAAAGAGAAAGCTGCTGGGGATTTCGACGAGAATGTTAAGAAACCGATGCACAAAGCTAAAGTGGAAGATGATGAGTACAAAACAGAAGAACAAACGTATTATAGCATTGCACATACTGTACACGAGGTAGTGACAGAACAGGCATCTATTATGGTCAACGGAAACTTGAAAGAATATCAAATAAAGGTACGGTATTTACCTGCTTTTCATTTAACATTATTCGTATGCAATATATATGAATATAGAATCCCATGAACTCTCCCCACCTGAAATATCTTCGTCATTTTAAACAATACGCATAAATGTTTCAAACAAAAAATATAGGATGTAAGGCGATGAATAATATAATAGCAATTTTCTGACGTGCTTTAAAAATCGATTTAAAAAAATAAAAGTGACCTTCATATCTCTTTTACATATCCGCTTTAGAAAAAACTGCTATTATTATATTATTAAGTGCTTTAAATCCTATAATTTCTATTTGAACAATGTTCGCGTATTGTTTAAAATAATGAAGACGCGTCAGGTAGACAGAGTTCGTAGGGCACACTATCTATATATTACCCAACGTCGATTAATTTTAGGGTTTGGAGTGGTTAGTCTCATTATTCAATAATAATCTTAACGGTATACTTGCCGATGAAATGGGTCTCGGTAAAACAATTCAGACGATAGCTTTGGTTACGTATCTTATGGAGAAGAAGAAAGTTAATGGGCCATTCCTTATAATTGTACCATTATCGTGCGTATTTTTATTTGTCCTTCTTTTATATACTGTACAGTTAAGAAAAAATATATAAACGCATGACTGTAATTATTTTCTAGCACTCTCTCAAATTGGGTCTTAGAATTCGAAAAATGGGCTCCTAGTGTTGTAGTAGTGTCGTACAAAGGTTCCCCAGCTGGCAGAAGAGCTATTCAATCACAAATGAGAGCTACCAAATTCAATGTTTTGCTTACTACTTATGAATACGTTATCAAAGACAAGGGTGTGTTGGCAAAATTGCAATGGAAGTACATGATTATTGACGAAGGTCATAGAATGAAAAACCATCATTGCAAATTGACGCAAGTACTAAATACCCATTACCTTGCTCCCCATCGGCTGCTATTGACAGGAACGCCATTGCAAAACAAGTTGCCCGAGTTGTGGGCACTGCTGAATTTTCTGCTTCCCTCAATCTTTAAATCGTGTAGTACTTTTGAGCAGTGGTTCAATGCTCCATTCGCAACAACTGGTGAAAAAGTCGAATTAAACGAGGAAGAAACTATCCTTATTATTCGCCGTTTACACAAGGTATTACGTCCCTTCTTATTGAGACGTTTGAAGAAAGAGGTCGAATCACAGTTGCCCGATAAAGTGGAATATATTATTAAATGTGACATGTCCGGGCTTCAGAAAGTACTTTATAAGCATATGCAAAGCAAGGGGGTATTGTTAACTGATGGTTCCGAAAAAGGAAAACAGGGTAAAGGAGGTGCTAAAGCTTTGATGAATACCATCGTACAGTTGAGAAAATTGTGCAACCACCCATTCATGTTCCAAGCTATCGAAGAGAAATATTGCGAGCACGTTGGTACACAAGGCTCTGGCGTTGTCACAGGGCCTGATTTGTTCCGCGCGTCTGGAAAATTTGAACTGTTAGATCGTATCCTTCCAAAATTGAAAGCGACCAACCACAGAGTACTATTGTTTTGTCAAATGACACAGTTGATGACAATTATGGAAGATTATCTAAGTTGGCGAGGATTTATGTATTTACGGCTGGATGGTACGACAAAAGCAGAGGACAGAGGAGACTTGCTAAAGAAGTTCAACGACCCTGGTTCCGAATACTTTTTGTTCTTGTTATCAACGCGTGCTGGTGGTCTTGGGTTAAATTTACAAGCAGCAGATACTGTTATTATTTTCGATTCAGATTGGAATCCACATCAAGACTTGCAAGCCCAAGACAGAGCGCATAGAATTGGTCAGAAGAATGAAGTACGTGTGCTCAGATTGATGACGGTTAATTCGGTTGAAGAACGAATATTGGCTGCGGCTAGATACAAGTTGAATATGGACGAGAAAGTTATACAAGCTGGAATGTTCGATCAGAAATCCACCGGCTCTGAACGACAACAATTTTTGCAAAGCATTTTGCATCAAGACGATGCTGAAGATGAAGAAGAGAATGAAGTTCCGGACGACGAAACGGTTAACCAGATGATCGCACGAACCGAAGGTGAATTTGAAAAATTTCAGAAGCTGGATTTAGAACGAAGACGAGAAGAAGCCAAGCTCGGTCCAAATAGGAAGTCTCGATTGTTAGAAGAGGCTGAGCTGCCCGATTGGTTAGTGAAAGATGATGATGAGGTTGAGAGGTGGACTTACGAAGAGGATGAAGATAGGTTCCTTGGGCGGGGTTCTAGACAACGAAAAGAGGTCGATTATAGCGATAGTTTGACCGAGAAAGAATGGCTCAAAGCAATCGACGATGATGGTGCTGAATATGAAGATGAAGAGGAAGACGACAAGAAAAAGAAAAAAACGAGGAAACGAAAGAAAAAAGGTGAAGAAGATGATGAGCCTATGCCAAAGAAACGGAGAGGAGCTGGGTCTTCTATTGATCCGAAAATGAAAAGGGCTATGAAAAAATTGCTTATGGTAGTTGTTAATTACACCGATAGCTCAGATGGCAGGCTTCTTAGCGAACCATTTATGAAATTACCATCTAGAAGGGAATTGCCAGATTACTATGAAATTATTAAAAAACCTTTGACTATCAACAAATTGCTCCAAAAGATTGAAGAAGGGAAGGTAAATTTCAATTATATTGATGTACTGTACCCTACATTTTGCAACTACTACACAGTAAATGTACTAAATATTATCTGTTATGTTCACAGTATACTGATTTCGATGATCTCGAAAAAGATTTTATGCAACTGTGCAAAAACGCACAAATTTATAATGAGGAAGCTTCTCTCATACACGAGGATTCCATTGTTTTACAATCTGTTTTTACGAATGCACGTCAACGTATCGAAGAGGAAGGCAACAACTCCGATATAGACGATAAAGGTATTTATCATTGTGATTTTCAAAACAAAAAGGAGGAATATTCCAATTTATTTAACGCGCATAACATTTTTTCAAACGTTTGTACAAGGTGATGGTGAGGATGGATCGGATGCTGATTCCAGTGTAAGAATGAAAATCAAGTTAAAAGGAAGGAAAAGCGAAGGTAGAGGCGGTAGGAGGAAAAGGGTCACTAAAAAATATATATCAGATGATGACGACGATGCCGATGATAATTAAAGATTGTATGTGAATTTTTAGAACACAAGAAATCATAGATAAGATATCGTTTAACTAGCTATTTTGAATTCAACAGCTATCCTTGTATGCAAATATTATTATGTAGTTAAACTGTGTAAGATTCTACAAGAACGTAACGAAATATTTTAACTTGATTATAGTATGAGAGTACTATTATTGAACAAGTTATAGGATTTCGGGAATCCATGTCACTGAAAATTGCAACTTGGAGTCTACATTAAACTGGACTCTGTACATTTGACATAAAATGGCACGAATTGACATAAATAATAATAATTTTTTTTAATGGAAACAAGTGTACGTGCAACTTATACAATGTACAGTAAGACTTAACTTTAAGTATTAGCAGATAATTTGATTTGGATCTTGAAATAAGCTGTATATTAAATTCGAATACATTTTTCCTTTGACGAATTTTACATTCGTAAATGAAACTAATATAAATGTTACATAACATTTGGAAAATAATAATAAACACTGAATAAATCTAATGATGATACTTTGATCTTGATAATGTTAATGGTAAGACAATTTATTTAATATAATTTAACATTTACTTTCATTGTAAATGCTACTTTTGGCTGTCATTTTAATTAACAAAGACGTCAACACATCACTCAAAAAGTATTCTTATCAGAAATGTACCTTGCAGCGCACCTCAAAATAGATTAGAATTACGCGTGAGTTATCCTATTTCGACGATTTAAGTATAAATTAATTATTTCAATATTTTTGTATGCAAAAGGCGAGTGCCACGAAGAAAAAACATTACATCAATGCCCAATCAAAGGGTGACAGAATATTGTAATGTTGCATTATCGTTAAAAAACGTTTTATTTCATTTATATTATATCATTACTTGATCTTACATATACATATAAATATAAGTAAATAAATGATAGAAATTTTGAAAAAATCATTAAGGTATTTTTTATTTTTGTAAACGTAGTTATATAATGGAAAACTCAGATATAACTGAAGAAATAATATAGCTTGACAATTGATATATGTTATTTCTGAAAATATTACGTTATTTTGCACAATGCATATTAAGAACTATTTTGTTTTACAGCTATTTGAAATATAGTATTAATTTTTTTTTCAATAAATTATAACATACAAACAGACAAGTATGAGCTTCTGGTGCTTACAGTGAAGACGTAAGAGTACCAAATCAAAATAATTTCATTTAGAAAAGGCGTCCCATAAGGTCTCCCGTTGGTAGTAAACTATACAAATTAGCTAGCCTTGCCTATAAAAAGTACCAATTACTATAAAACTGAGGCTATTAATTTGAATATTTCCCGCGTTCCGGCAAGCAGTGTGGCACGAGACACCCTGACTACCAACGCGCGTTTCTATTTTTAAAAAATCACCAAATCTGTGACACTCAAGCGGTGAATTTCGTTTTATTTTTGGCTACCCTGTTTTGGTAGTCTTGGTATGTAATCCATGGGTTATGGTTATGAGGCAACATTAAAAAATATTTACGTGGTAAAAAATATATATAAAAAGTTGCCATTGTGTATGGATACCGTTTGATGCACTTGCGTAAAAAGAAAAATATTTAACACAATTTAAGCGATATGAATTAAGAAATTCCAAAAATAATGAGTAACAGATTTTGAAATATACTTATAGAAATTGTGCATATTGTTAACGATAATTATGATTGAAATAACGGCAAAATTAGTTAGAGGACCTGTATATTTCTCTGGAGAAGTTATAGAATGTTTGGTCACATTTAGTAATCCGCCAAATCCAAATCATCAAATCTCTCAATGTCACAGGTAATGTTCACTTAGTATTATTTGTCATTTAATAAATTTTTGATAGAAACTGATTCTTTATGTGCAATTCGTAATTAATTTCAGTGATATTTTTGAGAGCCTAGCATGGGCTAGCGCACAAGTTCATTGTCAATGTTCCACAAACAGCAAAAATGTCTTTTGTGAAAAGCTAAACACCACCGCTCGATTAGCGGCTATTAATGCAAGTAAGTTAATAAACTTGTATAATAAATAAATTATTCAATTCGTATTAAAAAAATAAAGGTAAATTGAAACAACAATCAGCTTATTTTATGGGTGTTACTATTGGTACAAATTTTTAGTTCATTTAGTTTCCTTTTAAAACAAGTGTTTTATAGATACAACATTTGCACCATGGCAGCAGGATAATGGTCATGTGGTACTAAATACGAAACCAAAGATTCTGTTTTGCGACCTACGATTATCTCCAGGAGAAAGTAAAACGTGTAAGTATTTTAATATAACTTGAGTATTTCGTATAGGATGAGTTATAGTAGACTCCCCATTATCAGGCCCTGCTTTAGTAATTTTCAAGATTATTTTCTTGGGAGATGAGGCTTTGCGCAACGAAAAGTTATTGTACCAATTTCATTTATATTTACTGCATGCGATCTCACCAATTTTTCTGTTACTACAAATTACATTGTGTAATTTATATATTTTTATTTTACAGATATTTATCGGGAAACGATTCCGAGTGATGCACCTCCCTCTTATAGAGGTTATGCAATAAAGTATTCATATAAAATAACAGTTGGTACTCAACGTGTAAATACTGCCATAAAATTACTAAGGGTTCCGTTCAGAGTACTTTCACTAAGTGGTAATATATTGATTATTTTCACTTGGCGAATTTACTTTTAATAAGAGTACTCATATGTGGTATTCATAATTTACTGTCATAACTCTTACAGAATTGCCTGAAGTAACTGCTTGCAATGATAGTGTCGATTTAAGTCCAAATAATCCATTTATGGAAACGCAGCATAGGGAAACACCATTAGACGTTGCCCTTCAGACTCTTCAGGTTCCTTATAAAATTTGATAAACAAATACTTTTACTCTCGTATCGAATTCAATAACTATTTAGTAAAGTATGCTCTTATTTTTACGTGCAGAATTTAACAGCTAGACGCAGTCCAAATTTTTATAATATAACGAATGGACGTGGACGGGTTGTAAGGTTTTGTCTTTTCAAAAATTCTTACAAGCTTGGAGAAGACATAGTTGGAACATTTGACTTTTCGAATGCTACTGTTTCATGTGCCCAAGTGTCGGTAGCACTGCAATCAGAGGAACATGTTTCGGAGGAGTACAGACGTGGTAAAGCCACAACACCGACATTAGTCAGTTACAATAAGCACCATGAAATGTGTATGGGTCTAAAGTATTCTCATTTGGTGCTACCCATACCGTTACATGTAACACCGGATTTTACCACCGATTTAATGACCTTAAAATGGAGATTGCATTTCGAGTTTGTCACTACTTCTAAACTCATAGAAATGCCCACTGAGAATACCACCAACTGGCAGGGACCATTGACATTGGACGTTGAGACAATGATTTGGGATTTACCTGTACATATACACCCAACAACTACACCACCTAACACTGCGCAACAAACGAAATATAGTATAGTAATATAGCAATACGAGAGATATTGTCATGGTAAAAGTTTATAGTTTTGTCATTCATTAATACTTATCCAGCTACACAACTTAGCTAGTTAGCTAGTTTTGTGTAACTATCGAGAAGATGCTGTATAGAAAAATGTACATATATAAAGAATTTTATTTATACAATGTACAGATAACCCTTGTACAACGTAATTTTAAAATTCAGGTGATAACGCTCGTATAACCTTGACATCTGTTCACTTTATATATTTTTTAAAATACATTGTATGTATGAATAATGTATTCTCATATGAATAAAAATTGAATCTGTTTGTGATTCTCGCATAACGCGGTATTTTTATGGAACAGAATATGCGTGTTATACCAGGGTTATTTGTATACAGATGTATCGGAATGAATTTACATTTCAACCAAGATTGTCTATGTCAATTGTAATGTCCTATTTATATTCGATAATACACTAATTAAATATTCGATATAAGTACTGTTAATACTTATGTGGATTTCAATTAAGAATTTTTTTTAAAGAATAAATTGTTAATTATTGTTAACAAGAAATCTGCATTGATTAATTTATATTATCTTTATACCCAGTCAACCAGACCTGCAATAGCAGATTATGTTAGCAGGTTTTTTACGAAATGGCTAGATTTGATGGAGACCCTGATGGTAGGTTGGCAGCAGAACCCGAGCCAAATACGAACGCAGTTGGCTGCTATAAATTTCGAATTATTTATTGTTAAAAGTGTGAAACAACAATAGAGAATGACAATATGGCAAAACAAAACTTAATGTCAAATTTACGATCCCAAGCAGTACTGCCCAGCAGCGGGGCCTCCAATACATCTAACAAACTACCCACGGGCAGCACTGTTCTGAAGACTTAAAAATTGTTTACCTGAATATATTTCCTAAAATAATTCATACATATATGGTCTGACTAGTAGGCAAGATCTAATACGCACTAGATAGAACTCTGCAGGAAAATTTGTTGGATAAATATATATAACCGAATTTTATACTTATTCAGATTATAGGTGATCAGGTGTTGTCTTATACTGTAAAGATGGTAAAATACAAAGATATTTTGCAGATTATTTAAAGTTATAAAGACAATCACTACCAACATTTTACAACATCGTAAACTTATTAAAGTATGTTCGCTACTTAGTTAATTAATTAAGCATTTCGTTTATTTAGAAAATAATATCACACCTAGTGAATTACGCTTGTGAGTGCTACTGCGAGAATAAAGGGAATCGAAAAATAAGGACTAGCCTATGAGTGCCTATCTTTGTTCTGTAATCATGGTGTCATCGACTTCTAAAGGATGAATAAAAATTGCTACGAAGAGGAGAGGATCGAGGAGAAACATATCATTAATAATAAAATATGGCTGATTGTATAGAGAAATATATGGCTCTTAGTTTGCACCAGAGTCACATCCTTGAGGATAAGAGTAATAAAACGTCAAATTGTTTGGTTAATTCGAACAACTCTAACCTTGACATTATACGTATTATGATTCTTAATTTATTATTTTGTAGACGTTTCATTGATATATGCTGACCTTTTACCTGTGACTGAAGATGGTGTACCAATTAGAAAATTATTCGTTAGTAACTTAGCAGAAAGGGTTCGTATATATATAAACGTATTTGTTTAAAATGTCAATGTTTAATAAGGCATGTATATCGTTTCAAATATCCACGCATACATTAGAAAAACCAATTCTCTGTTGTAGACAACTTATAAAGATCTTATGAAATTGTTTTCCAAATATGGAAACGTTGAAAGTTGTTTCCTGCGGAGAAATGAAGGAAAACAAAACTATGCATTTGTTACATTTAACAGCGTAGGAGCAGCTGTAAGGTAAACTTGAATTAGAATAAACATGAAGATGAACTTTTATTGTAAAAGAATTATAGCTTTGATAGTGTACGATAATTCGTAGAGCAAGATACGAAGAACGAATAAGATTGCACAACAGGAATTTAAAAGTTATACCAGCCGACTCGTGGCATCAGCCAGATAACATAGAAAATCAATATCCCAGTGTGAAAGAAAAATCGAAAGCAGATAAAATTGAACCTAACGAACAATGTAATGAAGATTATATAGAAAATGACATTACAGAGATTAGAATTCAAACATTGAACGATGATTGTTTAACGCATATTTTCCTTCAGCTACCAATTGTAGACAGAATTAGGATAGAAAGAGGTAAGCACATATATTAATTTTCTTTATGTAGCAAGAAGTTAATTCTAAAATATGTAGAATACTTTAAATTTGTGTTACAATTGTTTCTGTAATTATAGTTTGCAAAAGATGGAGAGCATTGGGTCAAGAATCATGGCGCAGTGTGAAGAAACTCGATTTATCATACTCTATGTGGGGCTCTTTATCAGCCTCAAAACAAGGGGAAATTAATACAGGCACTCTTCGCAAAGTGTTGCTGCGGTGTGGCTCCTATTTAAATGAAATAAATTTGTCACAAATACAATGTCCATTAAGCAGAAGTGCGCTGACCATTGTTGGCAAACTGTGTCCTAATTTACAAAAAATTGATGTTACTGGTCTTACTGTTTCTGCAGCTGGTATCGATTCATTAACAAACAATTGTCATGATATTACAAAATTCTGTCTTGGTTCTACAACTCATATCTGCGATATGGATCTACAAAAACTCTTTGAAGTAAATCCAAAGTTACGGTACTTTGAATTGGCTTTTGGTAAAATATGTGGAAAGTGTTTAAGCTATTTACCGTTGCAAACAATGGAAAAGCTAGTTTTAAAAAATTGTATCTCCCTCCAGGAACATTTTCTGTCTCAGGTAAACTATATAACCGATTTAGAATTGTTGCCGCAAATATTCTATTCCAAACTTTGATTTCAATATCACAAATATCCTTTTCTTTTTAGGCAATTTCGAAGCTGCAGAACTTAAAAACTCTTACGATCCATAAATGTGTTGATATATCTGGCAATGTCATCCAGGCTATTGGAACATACTGTACAAATTTGGAAAAATTAGAGCTATCTAGCATTTCGTTTTTAATACAATCAAACGATATGTTACATATTGCGCAATTATCTTATCTTAAAGTTTTGAGAATTAACATGAATGCAGTGGTCACTGACGAACTTCTTACTAATTTGGCATCAAAGTGCTTACAACTCGAATATGTAGACATTGCTGGTAAGTTAACTATTTCTCTAGCTTTACAGATACAAAGCATGAATGGTATATATACCAGTAAATGATTAGTAAAAAAAAGTCGGAGAATTTACAAACTGGTCGTTTTGATCAAGTTAAAAGCCTTAGTATTAAAAGTATGTTTGCTTAAAGTAATTTATGTAACTTTTATATGCATTACAGACTGTTTTCTCGTAACAAATGTTGGCGTAGCCGCCCTAGCAAGTTTACCGAAATTGGAAGTGTTAATAATGAACAATTTGGAATTGGTAACAGACATGATTTTTCGAGAGACGTGCTTTCTAAAGAGATTGGAGTGCCGTGTTTGCAATTTCACAGATAAAACAGTAACTGAACTTATTGGGTCTGCACCACAATTAGAACTTTTAGACTTATCAGGGTGCCATGGCATTACGAACCAAACATTGAAAAAGGCAGCTGCAGTTACGATTAATCGAACTAACAACACAATATTGAAGATATTTGTTGGCGGAACTGCGGTAGATCTTATTACGTTTGATAAGGTATCACCATTCTTGCAGTTAGTTAATGTAAATCTCTCTAGTCCTAACATACTCTGAACACTATTTGTAATACCATAAGATCTAGTGCGTAACATTTTTATAAGACAACATGAAAATGTAAAGTTTCATATAAATCGAAGTATTGTACCTTACACTAATACGCTCAAATTAGTGTTAATAAACTCTAATTTTTAGTACTTATATTGGGTTGCCCGGAGAGTACATTGTGAATTATTTTGGGTTAATATTCTAATTTCTTTACCGTCAACAGAGGTTGGTTTCGTAGGGCGTTTCTGCTTATTTAAGGACTACATTTCCAACTCCAAGAGTTGCAAACAATTTGTTACTAGTTTGCTACATTTCTCCTTTCTTAAGTAGAAAGAAATATATCAGGTCATTCCATAAGTCGTGTCGATTTTAACGCTAATTGCAACATAATAATAATAATAATAATAATAATAATACTATTCAACAATAGTAAACATTAAATGTCGAACGATCTTTGGTTTATCCGAAAATTCAAATCCCCATTTTGAAAGCCCTCTTTGACACTTCTTACACTTACAACACCTCCATAAACGTCACAAATATTTTTCACTCAATTGCCCTTTTTAAATTCATGCAGTATGCAATGCTGAAAGTAACGTACAGGATGATCTGATATTCAGGGTTTAATGTATACCTTATTTTCCTCCACCTTCAAAGCATTATAACTTCATGAGAAAAAACTATGAACTTCAACGAATTTAACATATTCTCGAAAGCGATATGAAATGAAAAAACTTTATGTTTTCATCCAGTTTCATTTGTTGTAACAAATGTTTGTTGGAAAAATTTGACCGGTTTAAAACGATGCATTTCACCGCAATATATAACATTAATATTTATGAAGAATGAAATTCGTTCGGTGCTCCATAGTGTATCCGATCTCTTAAATAATTAGCGTCACAATAACAGCATCAAAAGTTTTTAAAAATAATATTGTTTACTTTAGTTCAAGTTCAATTAACGCCATCGTAGCCAGTCACCGAATAGCCAGGCCCCCGCGGCATTCAACGAGTTACAGATCCAGATTTATATTTTCATAAATCTGTACAAAGACTTTATTTTCTGATGTTCGGGTTCAAACACACTATGGTAATGATTCAATGTGGGATAAATTTATTCTTTGCGTAATTACAACATTTAGACAGTGAATCAATACAACGGCAATTATTATGCACAAATTTGCAACAAGGAGTACTCGTATACTTTCAATAAGTGCCGGAAATTATCATCCCCTTAATAGTTAGAATTCACTGCGCAGTGAATAAAATCTTTCAACTGTACGTTATTGTATCTTACATTATTTTCTTAACAGGGCTACTATCGAAAAATGTTTTTTTCTATTTCTGTTTATAATAATGTCATAAACATCATGTTATAGTAAACAGGATTACGCACATTGTTATCAGACATATAAACATAATACGAAAGGTCAGTTCTTGGGCGTCTTACGCTTAGGCACATAAGTGAGTATTCTCACTGTGCTTGCAAACATCACAATATGCTCGTAGTACACTCCGATATTTTTTTAAGCCAAATCGGGAAAAGGCTAACAACTATACTTGCGATCACATATATGTATAAAAAAGTCATAGCTAAGCAAACGTGAATAACACGTGCAAAGGTTTACTACAGCCATAATTTTCATACATATGCAACGTATCACTTAAATTGTTTCCAATCAATATTCACTGTTGCTCTTACGATGGAAGAAAATTAACAAAACAAGTAACGTTTACACATAACGGAATTGGGATACTTATGTTATTGTTATATTATGTACATATAGACATTCTTCATCAGCACATTAAAGTGATAAGCGACTATCTCTACTAAATTGTACAATATTAATCATCTGTCTGCTAATATCGATCAAATGTTGTTCGATTAAGAAAAGAACAATGGTAGCAACAGAGAATCATGGATTTCTACGTTTGTAGTATTTTTGATTGCTTGTTTCTTCGAATAAAGATTCAAGAAATTTGAACCTTATTTCGAGCCGTTTCACTTAATTCTGGTGATAATAAAAAAAAATTATTAAAATCTTCTAAGTTACACTTAATGGTAGTAACACGTGTAAATACGAAGATGGCCAGACGAGTGGCTGAATCTTTCAAGCATAGTTTGCGAAAATTGCACATGAAAGACCCGATTGCGTGGCAATACAGTATATACAATCCTGTATATTCATTATCGTGTGAACACATGGACGCGCATCAAAGTTATGTTGTCCATTGCACCTATGAAGTGTGACGTTGTTTAGGATATACACCGACGTACCTTTGGGGATAAGTTTAAGCACACCGCAGCAAAAGAGACACGATACTTTATGAAAATGTTTGTTCATATTGTACAATATCTCCCTCTGTAGTGTATGAGTTTGAGATAATCAATGCTAAACAAAGTAAAATTTCACGATTAGTCTTGGAATTCACAAGTTGCATAAAAGTCTGCCACCTTCTTACATTATTATTGTTGTACAATGAATAAGTTTGATGAACTTCTATTGTAATTATATAAAATGTTTTCTTGAAAACAGTATTGATACAAACGTTGATGCAAGGTTTAATAATGTATCGTTTTATTTAGACTAGTTTTAAATCGTGTTGGATCGCGGGTAAAAAGGAATATATTCTAGCAATAACAAACCGAAAGTTTTTTTCAATGGTGTGAATTGAATAATGCTCTATGTGTGTCAGGTACAAATGTTATACTAGTAATTCGTCCTCTAGTTAACATTTTTCTTATTTTCTTCAAATGATATCCTCATAAATCCGATGCACATTTATGTATCCTAGTATCGTCATAGGGAATACAATTTGCCCATGAGTATACAGTAACGTTAAACTTATAAGGATAATCGTTTATCTTACATACTTTCAACAGAAGCGTAAGATAAGAATACGAAACATGTGTAAAATGAAATAAAAAATTCAAGCACAGTGACGTATTTCATGCAAATATGTCAATGTAGATTCTTGTACTTCACAATATCGCATGTATACATTGAATGTGACTATGTATAAGCAATCATGTTCATTAAATCTGGCACGATCATTATCGCGACTTTAAAATCAGACTACTATGTATAATTAAAAATAATTTAATGCCCTAAACTCGAAATTAATATTCATCGAAAATATATCGAAAATTAAAAACTAACATCTTACATGTTTAAGTAACCAAAACTTCGGTTATTTAAAACGGAATAAATCTATCTACGTATATCGGAACCTATTTTAATACTTTTAATCTACTACCCAATAAATGCTGCAGCTCAAACGCTAATCGGTGATTGAACCAAATGGTATAACATATAATAATAATAATGGTAATAATGGTACAAAAAAAACGGAAAAGATGGCAAACAATGATAAATAAGTCTGTCTTCAAAATCGCGAGAGTTCATTTGTTACATAGATTACTATAATATAAAAAAAGAAAGAACCGACGAAATTCGTAAACGTCACTGTTTATATCAATCGAACGTAATGAAATGAACGTTTACTTAAGAGTACTGAACGCGTATGTAGGTAGTCAAGTATGTAAGAGTGACATTTATTCAGGATTGTACGTTCGCTAAACGGGTTGGAGTGGTCGGTTGTAGATCCATTGTGCGACATACCCAACCAGCGATATCCACATTTTCCGATTCAGCTTTCTTTATCCATTCGTGATTCTAAAGATTAAATAAGACAATTTAAAAAAGAGGAAAATATTAAAATAAGTGTTACCGTTCGCCATTTGTTTTTCTCAGTCTTTACGAAATTTGTCAGTGTTGAAGGAAATCTAGCCATTAGATTTTTTCTTTTTTTATATTTCATTACTTTTGACTTATTTTGGCATTTAAGAAAACGGCTAACATAATAGTGATTTGAAATTCATGACGAACTGAAGAACGTCGTTAAAACATGGTGTAAGTCTCTGACGTCGGATTTCTTTGATAAAATGCTAGTGGAACGATATAAAAAATGGATCGAAGTTCACGGCGACTGTGTGAAGAAGTAACACGTATATGTAGATATTTGTTGGCAAAAACAAATCATTTGTATCTTCTACAGTTTTCTTTTTTTATCCTCTCACGGACCTTTGAAAACAACGCGCGTGGTTATAAATAAAAGGATTACCATTAATGTTTTCAGATCCGCCCGTTCCGCGGGATTCTTCTTTAAGCAGCGATCCACAAAGTCTGTAAATGAATCGCTGAACATACCAGAAGGTAATTTCGGTGGTGGTTCGTTTACAATGTAGTCTAATAATTCGAATATAGCCATCGGTCTTGGACTACCCGTATCTGAAAATAACATATTCGTGGTTATTTGAAACATGTCATCTAGTTCAAAGCTTTTATACGCAAAAAGAAGTTATATTAAGAAAAGAGAACTAACTATGTCCAGGTGATTGAGTTGTTGGAGTGGAAGCGTTATTCGTGGTAGCACTCTCAGGAGGTTGCTGACCTGGAGGAGTGCTGAATATCGCGGCTAAAGTCTTATCATCTGGAGGTGGAATCGGATACATTCCAATTGCCATTTCTACAAGTGATAATCCTAATGACCAGATATCGCTCTGTACTGAATAGTGTGTACCCTGAAGCCTTTCTGGCTAAAAATGGAGAAGTTCACATATATAAAATACATATTTACTAAGATCCATAAATGATTAAAGAAGCGTTTTAATAAAATTTGCCTAATTTTATACTTTTTCGATTGATACGCGAATTTGTATGGTAAAAATTGTTACTTATGTGATAATTGTTCATTTTACTCAAAAAAGTTGGAAATTCAATAAATATTTTCTTTCTTCATTGGAGTAAGAAAATTCAGAAGTAACTCATAGACCTACGAATGAAATTTGTATTCATTCGTTAGAACGATACACAATGATTAATATTCAAAATAATACAGCAATTGTAATAACGTGTACAGAGTCATTCAATAACTTTCTTCGTTTGTTGTATCTTCCCTAAATATGCAGATTAAAAATTTTATTTCAAGTTGTTGTTAAACAATTGTTGAGAACTATTACAAACTTATGTATCTATCTATAAAAAATATTATTACTACACAATTCGAGCGCAAAGTTATTGCGACACTCAACGTTCATTATTCCATAATTACTTACCGACATATAACTCCGGGTACCAACAAATGAATTAGCCATAGAATCGATTAACTGTCCAGAAACGCCAAAATCACAAATTTTTATTTCTCCAGCGCTATTTACTAAGATATTGCTTGGCTTGACATCTCGATGCATAATAGCATGTTTATCCCGTAAATAGCTTAGACCCTTCAAAACCTGGGAGAAAAATCAACATCGTTAAAAAAAAATATGCGTAAAATGCAATTAAAAAGGAGCATTCATAAGTTATTCTGGACATTGATACACAGCCACCCCTTCCCCCTCCCCCGACACATATAGAAAAAAAGATGAAACAGAGTGGTCTTGGAAATTTCAGCCATTAAAAAATTGAACCCCAAAGGACACAGACATGTTTTCAAATAATTAACGAGTTACTTCAAGATCTGTGTTATACATATCCCTACGTATTTCGCACATTTCAAAATGAGTGGAGCAGGGTCTAAACTGCTAGAAGTTCCTGAAAAAATAGTCCAGAAGAGGCTCACTGAAAGCGAATTGAAAGATCTTCAACAAGAGTTGGTCACCGATGATCATGTAATACCTTTAGAAAAATTGTGCGAAAAATTAAACACCGATGAAAAAAATGGATTAACCGAAGAAGAGGCGCAAAAGGTGTGTCAAATAGTGGGTCCAAATGCTTTGACGCCACCGAAAGTTACACCGGAATATATAAAATTCTTAAAGTGTATGTTTCATGGTTTCGCTGGTCTATTGTGGGCCTGCTCGCTACTGTGTTACATTTTGTACGCAATTAGCATGATTGTCGAAGGGACAGGAGGTGGTATACAATGGTTAGGACTAATTATTACGGCAATTTGCCTGATTTCAGGCTTCGCCGCGTATATACAAGAGGGAAAGAATACAAAGGTAAGCAAATAGACATCCCCCTCCGGTTAGGTACATCTCCGCATCTCAATTTTTATGTGAGTGTGTGTGTTATATTTATTTGATCTGACGAAAAAAAGTTACGAAATGGTACCAAAATAGTGAACAAACAAATTAATTAGGTTAGTGTATAATAAATTATTGTTCCTTGAAATCAAATACATCAAATACTACAGACATTTATACATTTCCCAATAATTAATTACTATCACTATTCCACAAATAAGGAAGGATTCTGACTACTGTGCCTTTACTGTTTATCCAACGCAACAAAATTTATTCGCACAACTTTTCTGGATCTTTGAACGTATTATATTTCGTACGCTCAAGAATTGATGAAATAATATAAGATGTAGAAAAAGGTCATTCAATTATTAGAAAGTCATGTGTGTTTAAATGTTTGTGAATCTCCTAATTGATGCGTTGAACAATCGCGGCATACTTTCATTTAGACTGAACAAGTTTCAATAAGCTGCCGTAGATCAAATTTTCCGTGTCTCGTCGGAACATTTAATCCAAACGAATATTATTGCGCAAAGAATACTTTTATATCATTCAATTCACCACAAAGTACAAAACTTCTATAAAAATATGTTTTCAGAATAGTTTGTCTAAAAAATAACTAATAACCGATTTTCCCTTGAGTTTCATCCCTAAATTCTTCTATCATCGATTACCAATAATCATTTCAACACCACTCACAAATCTTACGCCAATAACCGATGAACCCCGTACAATTTAACGCAACAAAGGGCAATAACTACAGCCTCCTCTTTGTAACGCCTTACAGGTGATGGAATCTTTCAAAAAAATGGTACCCACATTTGCGACGGTGATAAGAAATGGCGAAATTCGGCGTGTACCAACCGAAAATTTGGTTCCCGGTGATCTGGTACATATAAAAAATGGCGATAAAATACCGGCGGATATCAGGATCACCGAGTGCCGTGCGCTCAGGGTTGAAAATTCAAGTATCACCGGCGAAAGCGAACCTTTGGCACGAACGAATTATCCTACCGACGAAAATCCCGTAGAATCCAACAATGTCGCTTTCTTCTCCTCTTTTGCTGTCGACGGGGAGGGCAAAGGAATAGTAATCGCTACAGGCGATAGTACAATGATAGGACGACTCGCTGGCCTTACGGCGCAATTAGAAAAAGCCGAAACGCCAATAGCAAAAGAGATCAAAAATTTCGTTCAGATAATCACAACTGTTGCCGTCTTATTTGGAGTATTATTTTTCGGGCTTTCCTTGATACTCGACCCGAATATATTAAAAGCATTCACTTATTTGCTTGGCATCGTGATAGCCAACGTACCGGAAGTATTACTGGTAACCGTTACCACCAGCTTGACGCTGACTGCCCAGAAAATGGCGAGTAAAAATTGTTTGGTGAAGAACCTCGAAGCGGTAGAAACGTTGGGTTCCACGTCGACCATCTGCTCGGACAAAACGGGAACATTGACGCAGAACAAAATGAGCGTGTCGAATCTATGGTTCGGTCATACCAGATACCATTTTCCACCTGATCAGATGCTGGGCGTCGAAAGGAATTTATTATTGGAGATACCAGCTTTTAACATAATCATAAAGGATGCTACGCTCTGTCTGCGCGCCGAATTCGCCCCGGTATCTATTTTAATAAATCGAATCGAGGAACGGGAGGTAATCGGTGATGCCTCTGAATCGGGCATTCTGAAATTCTGCGAGACCATTCACCATACGGATCCGTTCCGCCAGGTATATTATAAAGTTGCGGAAATACCATTCAGTTCTGTTACCAAGTATCAGATGTCTATACATAAAGACGACGATGGATTTATTATGATACTTAAAGGCGCCCCGGAAGTGATTTTGGAAAAATGTACTCACATACTGACCACTGAAGGTGAAACGGAAGAAATGACAGGGACGGATTTCAGGATATGCCGACGTGCCTGTTCAGAGTTAGGCTATTTAGGCGAACGTGTGTTAGCATACTGCGATCTTCAGTTACCTGGCTCCGTCTATGATTTAAATTACGAGTTCAACACAGAGTCTCCGAGCACATACAACTTTCCAGCATCGGGTTACAGGTTTGTTGGATTAGTGAGCCTTGTAGATCCGCCAAGACCAGCTGTGCCTGATGCTGTAAGGAAATGTCGCACGGCTGGCATTAAGGTGATCATGGTAACAGGTGACCATCCGGTAACCGCGTTGGCAATAGCGAAGAAAGTCGGTATAATAAGCGAGGAACACGAAACCAGATACGAGCAGGCGATGTTACAGAACAAATCGTTCACCCAGATAACTGAACCCAATCCGCACGCAATAATTGTAACCGGCGCAGAACTGAGGAACATGAACGCTGTGGAACTCGACGATGTTTTAAAGAAGTACGAGGAGATCGTTTTCGCGAGAACATCGCCGCAACAGAAGCTGTATATCGTGGAAGGTTGTCAGAGGCTGGGCGAAATTGTTGCGGTAACCGGTGATGGTGTGAATGATTCACCAGCGTTGAGAAAGGCAGACATCGGTGTGGCTATGGGTATTACTGGGTCTGACGTGGCGAAAAATGCAGCTGATATGATTCTGATGGACGATAACTTTGCGTCTATTGTGACTGGTATCGAAGAAGGTAGACTGATATTCGACAATCTTAAAAAATCCATTGCTTATACATTAACGTCTAGTGTGCCTGAGATGTTGCCTATGTTGAGTAGCCTTTTATTTACCATGCCTTTGCCCTTTATTCTTGAAATGATTCTTTGCGTAGATGTTGGGACCGATTTACTTCCAGCGATAGCGCTCGCTTATGAAAAAGCAGAATCCGATATAATGCACCGGGCACCAAGAAATCCACAGTACGATAAACTTGTGAACAAGCGTTTAATCTCTGTGGCCTATGGTCAGATTGGAATGACTCAATCCTTTGCTGCATTTTATACCTATTTTTTAATTCTTATGTTACATGGATTTTTGCCTAACCGTTTGTTCGGATCTAGATTCGAATGGGAGAATAA
This sequence comes from Nomada fucata, assembly GCA_948146005.1. Taxonomy (NCBI): domain Eukaryota; kingdom Metazoa; phylum Arthropoda; class Insecta; order Hymenoptera; family Apidae; genus Nomada; species Nomada fucata. The sequence goes on from OX411275.1 coordinate 17,882,315, forward strand.
ATCCATTAACGATATGCAAGATTCTTATGGTCAAACGTGGACCTATGACACTAGAATGGATTTATTGAACGAAGCTCGTACTGGATACTTCTTAGCGATTGTTATTACTCAGATGATAGATCTGGTGATGTGCAAGACTAGAGTCAATTCGATCTTTCAACAAGGAATGGATAATTGGTTTTTAAACTTTTCTTTCGTTTGTGAAATTATTTTGACTGGTATTTTATTGTATGTGCCAGGAACTGAGAAAATATTTAAGACTATGCCTTTAAACTCTTACTGGTACTGGCCGTGTTTACCACTTGGCGTATTTCTTTGGGTATACGATGAATTGAGAAGGCTATGTATTCGTAAATATCCCGGTGGAATTATAGAACAGGAAACATATTATTAAATTCTATACCCACATATAGGTTTGTCACAATCAACATTGTATTGGCCAGTAATAATTGGGAACTACATAAATAGTACTGCCCAATTACAATTGCTCAGTAATAATTTATAATTTAAAGAATACTCAGTTTTACTAGTTGATAATAGTATTAGTTATACTTTCCAATAGTTAGTTATCTGTTATAATGTATTTTTACAAGTATTATAATAAAATAAGTAGTTGTGTTGCTTAACTAAAATAAGAATAAGGAATAATGTAATACTTACAGCTGAAGTAATTGTGCTTAGTATAGGTTCTGGAATTCTTCCAGCTTTTTTCAATATTAAATCCAACGACCCACCATCCATGTATTCCATACATATACTAATTTCTCCATCACTGGTCAACAAATAAAATATTGTATATTAATATAGACACATTAGTTGAGAAAACAATAGTAAATATCAAACGTAAACAAACCACCTATAGAATGCCCCATAAAATCCAACTATATGCGCAAAGTTGCATTCATGGAGAACTTTCAGTTCCCTAATTATTTGTTTCTTAATGGCTGGTTTAACTTCTAAATGTATTAGCTGAAACATTATAATTATTATCATTATAACTGAATAAGTAAATCACAACAAATACGATCCGTACCTTTCTTGCCATTATAAGTCCATACTTTTTGTGCCTGACTTTCATAACGACACCACCATTGCCAGCACCGAGTTCGCCAAGTTTTTCAAAGTCTTCGTCGCATAATTCTCCAACCTTTTCTTTTTGGCCCAGGAAGCTTTCTAGTCTTTTCCTTTGTTCCTCGTCCATTTCTAATTCCTCTAACCTTTCTTGGATAGCGTCTATGCTCATTTTTCCCATAACTCCGCTGGAATTAAAATTATATATTCATATGATTGCATTATAATTGGAAAAAATATGTACATACTCTTACAGTATACAAAAAAAACTCCAGGAGAAAAATAATTACTCAGGAATTACTGGTGGCTCAGCATAAATTGGTATCGGTGGTACAGGTGGTGACGGTGATACAGCTGGAACTGGTTCTATCGAGCCAGGTGGTAGTGTCAGATTTAATTTATTTTTTGACATTTGGATTGGGAAGTTAAAACGATCACTGTTTATGCACAATTCGAACCCGCACAAATATATTACCTTTGTTAATAACGTTCTTGGCGATTATATATGTATATATATTTATTTAGTCGGACTGACAATTTATTCAGTTGAAATATTTAATGTTTCTAATTATATTGCGTATAAATCACAATACATACACGATTCGCGAAGTCATTCTTACTGCGAATTTTATTCGATAATTTAAGAAGCCTTAACTACGAGTGTTGTTAAACCTGAACTGTCAAGTTTTGAACTGTCAAATTTCTCAACGGAATGCACTCTTTTTGGATATCACGGAGAAATATATGTTTTGTTGCAACAGCCGTCTATTTAACAAGAACAATCACGAAATGGCACAAATCTACACATCTTTTGCGAATTTTGTGCAAATAAGAAGAGGTTATACGAATCTTCCCGGGACAACGCAAACTCATGTATAGTATGCGCTTCAAATGTTCCTAGGAATAGGCCTCGAAAATGTGTTATATTATTCTGTTGTTCTGATAACTGAGTTTCTCAGAATTATTAAATGCTTATCATTTAATATTGTCAATTCATGTAATTAAAAAATCGGATGATATATGAAAATAGATTATTATTCAAAATTAAGAATAAAATTGTCCAAAATCGTCCGAAAATTTAAAAAGTAGCCGAATATTAATAAGGAATTGCATATTGAATAATAATTGAACTTTCCAGGTGCCAATGTCTCGATATTTTTCGAAGAGATGGAAAAAAACATTGTTCTCTGCCTTTTTTATTGAAAAAGTTTTAGGTTGGTAACATGAAGTTTACAGGAAGTCACTCTCTAGTTTCACACATGACGTCTTTTCCTTCAAGATCGTGCTGTTGAGAGGTACGTATACCCTAACTCGTAACAATTTTCAAATCGACTTACATCTCCGATTTTACAACGGTCCTCTTCTTGAAACTGTGCGATCTATAAATATGTGACGATAAATTGTCGATTTGTTAGAAAAAGTGTGCGATAAACATTCGGTAAAATATAATTGTCGACGTTCAAAATACGCGTGACGAGAGGTTGGACCGCGACACCTATCTATGTCGCGAGATGCCAATTTGAATGATTGTCATCGTATTTATATGATTCCAGAACGCAATGGGACGTTACTCTCACGAACCGGTAAATGCAACCAAATCGTGCAAAGCACGAGGTTCAAATTTGCGAGTGCATTTCAAGGTAAACAAATGACACTGTCCATCAAATCTAACCTTAACGCTGTATATGGTTGTGTTTACAAACGTGATCATTTATTTCAGTCAGAAAGTCTTATGATTCCTTATTCCTGTTTTTCATTTTAGAACACTCATGAAACAGCGCGTGCTATTAAGAGCATGCCCCTGCGAAGGGCGCAGAAATATCTGAAGAATGTGATTGAACACAAGGAGTGTGTACCATTCCGTAGGTTCAACGGTGGTGTTGGCAGGTGTGCGCAAGCAAAACAGTTCGGAACCACGCAAGGTAAAATGCACGAAATATGTAGCAAATTGTTTTTCGTATTTTTATTGAATTTATTTAGTATGCTCAAGTTGGGTGAGCCAACATAATTTGAGTGACTTGACACCCTTCACCCGCCAATCAACGACCAGTGTTTGAGTCATTGATTGGAATAAGCGTTATTTGCCTGTTTTTGAATGGTAACGAAGAAGTCCTCTTAATGCCACGGACTATAATATTAGTCACCCAAACGCATATAATCATTAGTTTCAACTTCAAATGAAAAATGTTTATTCCACAAGGCCTGTCAAAATATTGAAATAAGAGTAGTTTGCACTAGGGATCTTGACATGGTGCATCAGACTTAAATGTGTTAAGACTGAACTGTTAAGATATCTTTACCAAATTTCTCTGTGTCTGAAACCAGGTCGTTGGCCCAAGAAGTCAGCTGAATTTCTGCTGCAACTTTTGAAAAATGCTGAAAGTAATGCGGATGTCAGGGGACTGGATCTTGACCGTCTTGTTATTAATCACATTCAAGTAAATCATGCTCCTTGTTTGCGCAGGAGAACATACAGAGCTCACGGTCGCATCAACCGTAAGTATTTGTGCTTAATATTATATTGCATATAAAAATATTGCAATGTAATTATTATTTCTGTTACTGGGTCTGTATTCTTATAGCCTACATGAGTTCACCATGTCATATTGAAGTCATTTTGACCGAAAAGGAAGATTTTGTAATAAAGAGCCCAGAGGAAGAGCCATCGAAAAAGAAGCTTAGTAAGAAGAAGCTTGCCAGGCAAAAGGAGAAAATGATGAGAGAATAGATATAATTACTAGCTGGATAATAAATGTACTGTTCTCTAATTTTTCTAATTCATTTCGATCCTTTCTCCGATGATCTGCAATAGGATATGCAATAGGACCTCGGTGAACTGGCATAAACGAGAAACAATCGGTCGGAATACGTTAAGATCTGAGATCAGATCTTCCTCGAATAGTGAATGGGTTGAGTCAAACCTGTAGCACCATCTTTACAATCACTTTCAGAGTTAAAAGGAAGGATTAATGTATTTGCATTTTCAAGGCCCCGATTAATTAGAATCGTTCCGTATATAAAGATCTGCATTCTTCGAACGCATGATTTTCATAATCTAAGGTTTTATATTTCATTTCGACCTATGATACCCATCTTCAGTCCGGTTCATCCAACGGAGCTATTCGGAAGAAATATCCTTTCTAATTTTTGTTTCTATGAATTCTCCTGTTCCAATATCCAATTACATGTGTTAATTTTAACAGTACCCTTAGGATGACATTTCGCGTCAATTATTTATATCTTCCCCGGACAGTATAGACATGAACGAGATTCGGGATTTTTAGAAACTCTACCTCCTCTGTTAGCTCATCAGATATGGTCCCAATACGCGGTCAATTACGCGTACTAGTGTATTTCAATTCTAAAGTTCCAAATTTCACAAACCGTAGTAATACATGTATAAAAAGATTCCGATATAAGGGAATTAAAAACTAATTTGTGGGAGTGATAGGTGTTGGCGTGTATTCAGTACTGAAGAAAGCACAATGAACAATTATTTCTTCAAAGAAAATTTTACTTATTTGCATTGTTACACTTTCATTTTACATGTCAAATATTTTGCAACTGTTACACCTTGTCTTACAAGGATACACAACATACAACAGTGATGATTGTGTTTGGAGTATGAATGAACGACAAGAGATACAAAAGTACGTAGTAAAAATGCTATAAATGTCGAGGATTGTAATGTCAGTATAAATGTCGTATCTACATTTCGCGTTTAGCGTTCGGTACACAAAAATTCACACTTGGTGTAAGGGCCAGGATATTCTATTCGAATATCTAATACTTTGAAATACATAAAAATAACGTGATGCCGTTGCGTTTTCGCGCTTATAAAGAAAACTCCATACGAATTCTTCACATTCGTATTTCATTTATATAATATATACTCCAACGCATTCTCTACTATCTATCACGAGTTAATACTACTTTAATTATTGCCATTCAAACTTGATATGTAAAATAGGAATGTGCAACTCAATCGTAACGACGTGTTGTTTACAATGAACCGTTCCATGAAATAAATGCGGGCAAATGTATGAGCGTACAATGTGTTGCTTCGAGGTTTGGTAAGTTTGTCAATTGAAAAACAGACGCGCGTATGACTGTACATCGATTCATTGGTTCTGACATAATTCTCCACCGGTGTCAAGAAAGTGGTTCCCGTGTTGTGTTTGGTAAGAACAAGCACAATAATCCTCCACCTGTAAAGCAATGATAATTTGTATTATTTAGTTCAATTGAGATCGACAAGAAATATGGAGAGAGTACCTAGGCGGTTTGACAAAACTAAGTAATGAAAGAAAACACTAAACGAATAACAGCATCAATAAGTAATTCACTGCTCGTCGAGTATATTCGATAAATAATCGGACGCAATGTATTATTCGCATTTTCACCGGATTTTAATTATAGGGATTAAAATCAGATATTGTATTAGAGTTTGCAGTATAAAAAAAATAAGAGAGGAATTTCTACAGAACTTATGTTGTCTCTTTGTTACAAGATTCAAGTATTGAGCGTTTCTTTCATTGATCTTTAGCATTCTATACTTTGAACTTAATTATTTAAAATATTTTGCATAAATTCTTCCTTTTTGTGAAGAATCGGAACGTACAAAATTATTAAAGAAAATACGTATATGAAATGGGTAACCGGTTGCCTACTCAAGGGTTTAATATTATTTGCCTGTTAAAATAATTACCAATCAAAAGTGCAGCGACTATGAATGTTGGAGCTGGACAATACATATCGAGAAGTTGTGCTATGACAATATTTCCAATGATACCACCAAGACGTGCTGCAACCATAGAAATAGCGATCCCTGTTGCGCGAAGATGAGTAGGGAAAACCTCGGTTATTAAGCAGTCTAAAGCTGCATTTCCGCAGCTTATCACACCGCTGAAGAAAGCCGAAACGATTAGATTTTGCTGTTTATTGTACACAAAGTACAATCCGATTGAACACAGCCCCGATGAAAGTGTACTAAACACTGAAAATGAATAAAACATATATCGATTACATTACATTGTTAGATTGTTACCTTTCAACGTTGCAACAGGTAAATAGATACATCTATAATATTACTACTAAAGTGTGGATATACTTGTACTGAATCAACAATTTATCTTATTCCGTTGCACTTGGAAGAGTAACGCATTGTTAAGATTTAGTGAACGCGAGAAATATTGTTTTCTTTATTCAACAATTTATAACGCTTTATATGTATTAAGAATTCTACGGGGAAAGATTAATTAACAACGTGTCATCAATATGTGTATACGGTATCCGACTTCTGAATATTGAAGAAAAATCATGGGTTTAAAACGTCCGAAGTAATTAATGATATTTTAAATGTCGCTCACAATTAACGTTCGTCACTTTATAGTAAAACAATGATGAAAGAAGCGAAATAACTTTTCAACGTTGCATTATTTCAGTACGAAAGTTAAAAAAGAAATCTTTGGCACGCTATAGCAAATTATCCTCAGCTTGACAATCAAACGAACAAATCGCTCACGAAAGAAACTATAATAATACAAATTCCGTACAATATATAAAACGTTTATCTAAATTCAAATACAAAGTATTTCTTATTACAACAAAGCTGAAATAAATATTAAATTGCATGAAATATTACTGCTTACCCAAAAAGAATTTACGACCAAGGCGATCCATTCCCAAAACGGCGACGATATTCGCGGGTATAGCGGACGCCACAGTGATCAACGATTCCAGAAAAACGGAAGCGCCGATTTTGTCCGAACAATGGTTTTCGACGTTGTGAGAACCCTTTTGTACGACATAATCGGTCACCTGGCATATCGAAGCGACCTCACCGGGATGATCTCGATGAAACTCGTCGAAACGATTGAACAGTTCAGGGAACCACATCATCAGACCATAGTAACCGATGTGGAAAGTGAAATTAATGATGATCGAGATTATGGTGAAACGAAGTATCGGTGAGATGAAAAGTTGTTTGCTATTATCTACGATATCGCTGAGCATGGTTTTGCATTTATTCTTTTCGATACTAGTTTTCGTTGGTTCCGGTACTTGTATGTCGTCCAGAACTAGTTCTTTTACCTGAAACAAATTCATAATTAAGACTCGTCCTCTTTCTTCTAAACACTATTTATTTTAGAAGGTGACTACTTGTACTAATTTCATTTGTATGCAAGTCACATGATAAAAACATTTAATTATGTCAGTCTTTTAATTACCGCAAATGACTGAAGTACAATTAAAATAAAATGAAGACGTAATTTTAACATTTGAAAATGTTCGGGTTGTCGATTCTGGGTTTCTACATTTTTTCAATTTGTAGTACACTAAAGTTGTTTCGCAAATTATATTTAACAATAAATTATTTCGTTCGTGATTAATTGGTGGAAAGAATTTGAAGACATATGTATATATGTACACAAATATACTTACTGTGTAACTATCTCGGGGTTTGCCAGTATTAATGGCATAAATCCCGCGGAAGATATCGAGTGCTTCTTCATATCTTCCGCAGGACAAGAGGTACTTGGGGGACTCAGGGAGCAACAGGAGCAGCCCCGCGACGATAAACGATGGAGCAGCGCAGATCAGCAGAAAGATACGCCAAGAATTGTACGTGAACGTTGAGCTCACGATACCGATGTCGTTAGGGATGATCGACCATGCTAAACCTAAAGATGAACACGAAATACGCATTCATGAATCGTGCTACTGCTCATAATTTTTCCTTAGAAAGTAAAGTGAATACGTCTTCTATTTGCGACTTCATAAAGCAAGTAAAATGTTTTATAGTTGAAAAACAAACAAACATATCTTGTATGTTAACAATAAGTGTTTTACGTGAAACTAAAATTGTTGAAGAATGTTATTCTTCGAAAGATGGGAAGACGAGATTTCAAATTTCGAGTATATTGTAAAAATTGCATAAATTTACCAGCAACAAACAGGTTTCCAAGTGTCCAGAAAGCAGCCATAAAGGAGAGCATCGAGCCTCGCTTTGCTTTCGGTTGGAATTCAGCGAAGTAGGACCAGATGACAGGCCCGCTGCCTCCAAGCCTTAAAAATAGAAAATAGAATTAAAGAAATTCTCAGCCTCATTGAATTTCTTTCTTTCTTAATAACCCATTATTTTTTCCGCGAAATAATTGAAACACCCTGAATATAAATGGATGGAACATAGGAAAGCACGTAGAAAAATATCAAATTAATAAACTTACGCGGCTCCGTTCAAAAAACGGAAGAACATGAATAGTTCATAAGACTGGCTGAAACTGGAGGCAACGATGCAAAGTGCGTTCGCGAAGGAAATGGCAATAAGGACCTTCCGACGACCTAGGGCATCTGCAACAGAGCCCCAGGCATAGGCCCCCGCCATCATGCCGATAAAGATGATCGAATTGAGCCATCCCTTGGCTTGGGTATCAAGCTTCAGGTCACATTCTGCACTAGGTAGGATGAAGGACATAGAGATTACGTCCATCTCCTCGCTAGTGCTGACAAAGCCGCACACCGTGAGGAGGAAGTAGTGAAATTTGCCATAGTCTGAAGAAGAACAAATAAATTATAAAAAGGTATTGCAACGTGGCCAACCGCAGAAAGATATGGAAATGTATCTTCTAAAATATGTACTCTTTACAGTTTTTGGAATGATACAATTTTACGTAGTACATATTAGGTTTGCTAAGGTTCGGGTTAATCCTTGTGTGGGTAACGAACAAACTGTTCAATAAGTTGGAAGTTTAATTGTTTGAAATATTTCGCGCAAAGGAAATGTATAAATTGGTGCCTCGTCGTCCACACAAGGGTTGAATTATTAGTTAAATATTTTCGTAATGTATTTTGATTTGTATTTACGCGGCTATCTTGGAAGAGACATGCGCATAACTATTACATTGTAATACGAAGGAAATTATTTTTACAAAATTTACGATGTGAAAATTTCTGTGTTCGTTTGGAAAACAATATTATAACCCCTGTAATTTGTACAATTTGTTTCTTTCAACTGCTTTCTAACAATCCATATAAAATCATCATTACTAAATATCTCATGATATTAACCATCCTTACTGAAGTAGTAATTTTCTTAAATAAGGATGCAGACTGAACTATGCCACACGAATCATTCGAAATTATAATAGATAAATAGATTATAGTTTCTACAGAAGTTATTATACATTATTGGAGAAATCTGTAATAGTAATTAAAGAGTTACCAACGTTTTGTATCAATGTAATAATAAAATGCTTAATTTTATTACATAATGATTCTTACCGGTAAGTTCAATGGCCTTCTCAAAGTCTGCTATAACGATGGATCCTTTTTCTGGATCTAGGGTCTTGCCCTTTGTTCCAATGCCTATTACAGAGAATTAGTATACGTTTACAACATTTACAAGTGTCCGATAATCGCAAAAATACACGATTTGCAACAAAACTCAACTTACGGGCAAGTTCGAGATCCTTAGAACCACAGCCGTTTAGTCGATCGTCTTTTACATCACACTCTGAAACAAGCGAAAGAAATTCGTTTGTGATTGACAATTCAAAGAAAAGCTTCTAAAAACAGGAAATAAATAAATTTGATATACATTTCGTTACAATTAGCAATGCATTCTACATAATAAAATACATGATACGTTCACGATATTTACATGATGCAAATAAGCCATACATTCCAGTAATATGAGAGTTTAATAACCGGTCTATCAATTTTCCTTAACGCCATCTTTTCACTTGGATTTAAAAGCCCACGTAAACTTATTGTGTGTCTAAGCGAGAAACAGGTTCGAAGCGTTCAATACTTTACGCAGCTAAACAGATTGATAAATTCCAAATATCACGGCGATAGAGATACGAGACGATACATGTGAGTTGTCATTCACACGTTAATCAGGCTTATTTGCACTTTAATCTACACATTCAATATACTATTTATTAACACGTGTAACTGCCAATAATTACTGTATGTATATCGCAAATAATCTCTTATTTCCGATCTTTTGAAATATCATTATATTCTAATTAAGTAACGCTTGAAAATAAATCCGTAAAGATTACGTACTATGATTGTGCTTTGAGTCAGGTTCACTCTCTACCATTCTACGATGTCGGCGCAGTTGGGTGAATCTGGCTTGGTGATAGAGTTAAATGAGAAATCTTCGTGCTCGACGGTGGGCTTTGATCGATATTAGATTGATCTTGTTTTTGCGGATTGCTGGATCTCGGCGAAGTCTTCCTGCTGAATCTGCGCTGATCTGCTGCTGCTCGTCGGCGGGGCTAGGTTCTGCGCTCACTTGTGAGCTGAAACGCAAGGCAAAAACTTATGGTTATGTAATAGAAAGAAGGCGATTTATTATTCGTTTTATTGTTGTTGTTCTACGTTTTCTATTATTTGTTCAGTGAGTAAAAAAAGGGCGTGCAAGGAAAAATAAGGCGAATGACGACGGTGCGCGAAAGTTGGGTCATGATCGACCATATGAGGAAAATCTCTTGTTGAACTCTTTTCTCGACTCATACAAAACTGGTTATTGTATGCCAGGGGGAACAAAACGAGATGTTTCAAAGAAGTAAAAAATACAGTAATATAACGCATTTAAAATTTCGATACTGAAAATGGATGGCCGTTTTTATTTTTGGTAGAGGATCGTAAGAGAATTGACTAAATATCTGGGGTAATTGTAGATACTCTTGTTTATCACCGTTCAAGATTTTCTGCGCTGAAAAGTACGCAAGAATCTTGCAAAGGATTAAACGCATAAACACATTTGCCTAAAGAAATGCAGGGTGTTACAAAGTACAAATTATTTTTGCCTGAATCTCAAATAGTATCATTACAAAGGTATCTGACAATAATTTTTTATACGAGTAGATGCATTTCATTCTGGTAATCGACATTTAAGCTTTTCCTTTTACTTTCATATTTAACGTACTGATTCTGCGACTGTGACACAAACATGTACGAAAGAAATCAATGGTAAATGAATGTAGAATAATTATTGAGCCCAGATCGAAAAAGACCGAGGAAGGTCGAGGCTTACAGAAGAAGCCGGTTGTTTTTCCATTGAAACGCATGATCCCGCAACGCAACGAGATCACGTGCTTCAAATCAATATCTAGGGGTTAAGTAGGGCCAATTTGTAATTGCACTGATAATGGGCGTGGGTCGTAACGTTCTGGAAGGCAACGATTTGGAAGCTTTCCGATGATGAAGATAATTGGGTCTGCTTACAAAGCGATTTGTAAGAGGAACGTGATTCGCATTTGCGTAGGGTACTTTTATCTTCCTTCTGAAAGGTAACAGGAAATGGTATTGTAAAGCCACAATAAGGGTCGGGTGTTGCTGCGTATGTTAGTTAAGAACATTCTCCGCAGGAAAAATTGTGATTAAGATTCGAAAGTCGATTTAGTCTCTTCGTATTGTAATGAACATTGGGAAAAAATGAATGCCAATAAATATATGAAAACTAAAAACTAAGAAAACTAATACGAATTTAGACATTTATATTTCTTAACGAAATCTAACTTTTTAGGACAGAACGTAGTGAGGAATAACAGGATTTTAGAGTAAAAGTATGTAGAATAAACATGCTGGCTAAATAATTGTTCATTGTTCATGTAAATTGTGTACGTGAGCAAACGCATTTCGTATTCCCACGTCATTGAATAACAGTATTTAAATCAATTCATCAACTTTTTACTTATATCTATAATCATCGTACGCTACTACGCATGCATACTCTTTAAGCTATATCGGGCCGTTTACATATTTCTTAATCTTTTTAAACTGGCATTATCAATATTTGACAATTCGTAATTCGAAGGGACGAAGATTTTTGATTTCATATGCAATTGCGTATGGCGACCTTGATTCACAGATGACTACACTCGTTTCACAAATGCTTGAAGCATGCTATGATCACTTTAATTATTAGGTGTTCCCACAATTCTATTATACTCCATATAACGAGCCACTACACGTAACAGCCGGTTTTGCGCACAGTTTTCTTGCTACATTTTGATTGAACAAAATCTCGTAAACCTTGAACGAGAACATCGTCATGGGTGAGCAGATCTCTATCGTTGCGCTATCGTAACAGCTCGATAAACTCTACAGCGAAAAAAATGCTTGTTAAGCACCTATTGACATAAACAAATTGATGAAACAATTGTGTATACCTATAGATTTCGCCTAAATGTTTTTACTTGACTTGATTTATTAATAATGATCAGTATTAATTTATGTGTACGGTAAATAATGTATTAACAAATACATCGTTAGTTTTGTAAAAGGCAATAAGTTCATCATCTTCGGTATATAAAGTGAAAGGTGAAAGAAAAAAAAAATTCGTCGACCGTGACAGGACTCGAACCTGCAATCTTCGGATCCGAAGTCCGACGCCTTATCCGTTAGGCCACACGGTCATTGAAGGGTAGTTTTTTGAAACAGATATTTCACTAATGAAATAAAGTCACCCCAAAATTGTTTGTGTATGATAGAATCTTATTACGCGAATGATTATCTCTTCGATTCATGATAGCATCGTTTGTAAATGAATCCGCTATAGCGACATTATATTCGTGAGCAGTTTCTGCCTGTTAGTTATGGAAAATAAAGTTGATTTTGTGGTGAATGAAAATAGTTCTGCAGTATTACTACAAAGCTTATTTATTAAATTTATTAAACTAAATTATTTTGCATTAATCACTACTCCTTCATTATCTTAATTAGTTATTCTTTCATTGTTAAACCTATTTTCCAATTATGCGAATTACCTGGTAAATAGTTGGGGAACTGTATTATTTAAATTATACTATTTTTTAATATAACCTGATCATTTTCTGGGAGTATAATATTCGATATGCTATATTTATATTGTTATTCCGGTAGTATTACTAAGTACATTCATTTTATTCACTTGAAGAAATCTTCCTTCTCATTATACTGTAGTCTATGTATTTGCAAAACACTTAAATGTTATTAACAATCAGAATAGTTCAATGGGAACACTAATCGTAATAGTTGTTAATAAGGATATTAAGTGTTCCGTAACACTTAAATTCGCAGTACGCTTTATACCATTATATAGGATAAGAAAACGTTAGTGGCAATTAAGCTAATAATTCTATTCATTGCGTAAAACAGAACGCGTTAACTCCTATCTCAGTGATGTCATAATTATGTGAAACTGTTATTACATTGATCTATAACAGTGGGAAAGGGAAAAACATAATACACTTTCCGGAAAATCGTCAATTCAATACCTTGGCCAGTCCTATTATAGACCCTGAAGACTCAACGACATAATTGCAAGGGAGGCGTGCCGAGACTTAATGTCGTTCTAGAAAACGACTGAATATTAGCAGACATTGACGGACATCCTGTACCAAATACTCGCTAAGTAGACGGCATCACGCGCGTCTGTTCGAAATCTTCCGCAGACTATGCGAATCGTGATCATCCGGGATATGTTTTACAGGATGGCTTCCCCGTTCGTCTGGTTCTACGTACTTAATTATTACGAGATCACTAAGCAAGTCGATATACTCCACATATTTCTTACATTCAATCACTAAACAGAGCATAAGATTGGAAACTTAACGTGTCTGTCTACTTCATAATATTGACAATGTATTCCATTCTAAATTTTCGAAATTTCGTTGTCAACTAAGTTTCACTCAGGTGACTTACGAAACGTAATCTTTAAAAAATGTAAATTTAAAACGCCTTAAATGATATGGAAATGTATGTTTATACGTTTTTGCAAGAAGCAAACTGAGTACTACTTTTCTTTCAAACATTTGTGAAATAAAATGTTATGTTAAATTAACGATGAAACGAATAATTTTTGCTGTATATAGTATTATATTGCCAATCTTAATTAGCTGCAAATTTTTAGAAGTATTTAATGTTACTGTATTCATACAAACATGTTTTTGTACGTAAGTTTCGTAACTCGGTCCATATTTTTAAGAAAAGGTTGCATTTATGCATACTGAATCCACCGAGAAAAATATGGGTTCTTACTACATATATATGTATTACGCCATAAAATACCCATCAAATATAAACTTAGAAAGTAATACACTTGTGATTAAAATATCTGTACAGAAAAAATTCGGCGTAATAAAATATTACCACAGCTTTGCAAATATGGATTTCCAATGAAATGATAACGATAACAGTAGCATACAATAGTAACTCAAATAAAAAGAAATGAATAAAGCTGAATTTCATTTATGTAAAATATATCATGACCTAAATGATAACACCCTGCCACTAATTGTCACACCGATCTTTTAAATTATAGTGGGACGAGAATGTTTCTGCAGAAAGTATCGAGAAACTAACAATTTTTTATGTCTATTTATAATAACACAAAAAGGTAAGCACTACGCTAATACAATTTAAGTGGTACTACAGTGGTACAGAATTATGTATCGAAGAAAAAGGTAACGTAAGTCAAGGGCAAACAGTTTTATTACCTACACGTGACAAAATGTGTTCGATTACAATTACACTACCGTTTTCAAAAAATCTCACGTGCGGTAAACGTGTTCGAAACGTTGCCCAGGTATCCTTCCTTGAAAGAGCTGATTAGATTAAACAAAATTATATAAATGAACCTGCGTCACTGCACGTTTTGCATTTCCAAATCGAAGAATAAGCATACCACGTGTAAAAATTTATTCATAGATTATTTCGAATTTTAATTTAACAAAAAGAAAAACATAGAAGATGAATGAAAGTTTCTGAAAAATTGATTTCGTATTTTAAGTAATGTAATAGTTAAAAATAATCAAATTCATTTCCCTTCCTATTTAAGGAAAATCCTTGAAAGACTTTCACAACTCTGGCCGCAGCAGATTATATTATCATCCAAGTGTGTACAATTGTAGTTCCTTTTAAAGGTATAAATAGTTTGCGGCGTCGCATTAAGGTCGTTGCACGACACACTGTAATTAACTGCCTCAGTTAAATTGTCAATTATCTATTGTGAAATTGAGTTCAATGATCTCTTCTAATGCAATTGCGATGATGCGCATCGCAGGTGCGACTTGTGCACGTGGTACTCAGGTGACACTGATACATAAAGCCGATAATTTTGTACGGTCATTCTTTACTTTATTTAAAGCTTAGTCAAAGCTTTAACGATTGATTACACTCCAATAATGAATTTGAAAAATCGAATTCTGCCTTTAACGAAAATTGATACATACTTATGTAGACATCGATGAAAATTTGATTCGAAGCAAATGTAAGAAAGCAAAGAGTTCATTATTAATCTGGAATTATAGTTTCCAACAATTTCTCAGTTATGTCCGTTTAAAAACAAAAAATGTAATTAAGCAATACAGATATGTCTCACTGGTATAAAGGATATAAATTTATGATAATATGATGAAAATTCTACTTATACTTAAAAAGCAAAACATCAGAAATTAAACTTCCTGAATTTTCTCTACTTTATCGAGATTTTATTTTTTATTTTTTAATAAAATTGTATTTCATTTTATCACTATAATATTGCGAATACTGAAAATCACATTTTCTTCATAAGTAAGATAAATTATAAGGTATTCGTCAAGTTCTATTGCGTTCAAGATTTCTCCGCATCAACCTTCGCATATTTTAATGCAAGCCATAATAACGTAACTAAGTACACATGATGGTAATCAAATTCTGCAGAAATATCGCTGTACCCTCGGAATTGTCTATTCCACATTTCGAATACCAGCTCGATGTCAAAAACACAACACTAGCTGACTATGTCAGTCATGAAGATGAGTCACGAACCAGTGACAATAGGAATAGATAATTGAAAGGTTGACAATGCTCGAAAAACACTGATTTCAACCAAATTACTGTTACACATCTCGAAACCTTATAAAACACTGCGAATACACTGAAAACGGAAACGATGAGGTCGATCGTATCGAGAACACGAAATGTGATTGGTCTGCTTTCGTGTTCTTGCAATAATTATAAAAGGATGCAACGGCTGTTTCCTATACGATCATTGTTGCACGATAATGATCAATGTTGTCTCTTTATTCTAGCTGAATAAATACGAAACAAAGATATTACTTTTATTGTTATATAAATTACATTCAACACTTCTTTTATATCCAATTGTTTGAACGATTGTTTGAAACATTCTGCTACTATCAGGAGAAGAATTTCCTGAAAAGCCAGCATTGGCAATAAAATTAAAAAGTAATGCTGACAGAACGACGGAAAAGGACATGGAGTTGCGTAATGTTAATTAGCTGTAACGCTGATGTATGTATGAGTAACACTTTTCAATTTGTAATTTCTCGCATTCCTTATATTATTGTTGATATATTTACTCATCGTAGGTAAGAAGACAGAAATTCTTTCTTCTGAAATTGCTACAATTGTCTGTACTGTACTGCAAATGTCCCGTGACGATTTTATTTAACATTAATTTTGTAGCAATTTGCAAAGCAATAAGAGCATAGCAATGTTTAAAGATATTCCTAATATCTCCTTCTGTTAACACGCTCCATTTAATTCTATGTACCTTGCGTACCCCTGTACGATATGTATACAATTTCGCGACACGTTGGACAATCAGAAGAATTTCACAGGTTGAGAAAATTGTAATAAATTAGAAACACGAATATTCAAAAATGAAACTTTCCCAAACGCGAACCCACTCTAAACCAAGAAAAGGAAAAAATAAACGGAACAGTAAATTAAATTGAATAAATATTTCCCAACCCTGTGGATAATATTGGCAATAGAAAAGCTACTGATAACAAACGTGTATATGAATCGTTTCAAAAATTCCCCCCAAAAATCACGCCTTACGAATCAATAACCCGCGGCGAAATTTGGCATCCCTTAAATTTCCCTGCAAAAGAGAGATCTGCTAGCTCTGAGCTCAACTCGAGAGTTTGCCTTCGTCATGAGATTCATGATCCATGATCGGGTTTGATTAAGCGTCGAGTATCATTCGCGATCGCGGATCGAACGGTGTGAAGAGGAAACGAGGTCAAGCTGCTCTCGAAAGCTCTAATCGGCGTGCCAGGCGTGTGGCACTGAAAGTAAAGCGGTTTGTAATTATCGTCAGTCTCGCAAGGACAGAATAATCAGTCTCGTTGCCGACAAATTCACTGGGGAATAAAAGGAGGTGGCAGAGCAGCGGTGCCGTCGCTGAAAAGCGATGTCATCACACTCGTTAAGATTCGTTCGCACCGCGCAAACATCGTAACTAATTGCCGTATTTTCGATAAAAGTGGAGTAACGTTCGAGTGACGCATAAGTATTTAACCCCTGGATGCTACAATTCTGTACAATTATGTATTTAGCGATTAACCCCCTCCGTCGTGTGTTACTGTAGTCAATGTTACCCCTATATTGGAAATATGAATGAGATATCTTATTACGGAAAATAGAAATGATTGGCTTTTTTTTTTAGTTAATAGTTTTTCTATTTTGACACTTTTCACTATTGTTAAAGGTGTTAAAGGTAAGCAGATTCAAAGTTGGTTTTCGTATTTGGGGACAACTGTTTAGGCAATGTAGCCCTTATATTGTAATTAAATCATTAATTACATTAATATTGAGAATAATAATATTTTATTTAGACTATACATCCTGTAAGTATAGAACAGGCAAATGTACTTTTAAACTGTGCTATGCTATTGATAATATTGCGCTGAAATATTACATATTTATGTATTATGATAATATATGAATGTTAGTAATACTTTACACAAAAATATTCTTCGGTATTATCTGATACTAGGTTAATATTACGCCTAATAGCTGGCCAAATAATTGATTTTTCACATGTGTCGTAACAATAATCTTTACCTCTCTCTTTGGCACATAACGGAATAACTTAGCGATTGTAAACAAACGAGTCACGCTCTAGATCTAATCCTTAAACATTCCATGATTGTATATCTGACTGATGTAACAAGTGAAAGGTATTATTTAAAACATTTGATTAATGAACTGGTTCTCAAAACCAAAGTAACGCGATATGAATTGTTCATGTCACACTAACTAACATTACACTGTCAAATTTCGAGTAAATTCAATCGTAATAAAAAAGAAATGTAGTAATTAATTGAAAAACAATTCTGAGGACAATTAACCTGCCAGCAGTAATATATAATAAGACAAAAAAACTGCGTAATAAGGGTAGGAGGCAAAGTAAGAAATTGCGAGAAATGAAAGAAATTCTTGTTCAAATTGAAAACAGATGGAACAGAGAATTCGTAAAATTCGTACATTACTTACGACTCGAAGGAGGAAAATATTTTCGTAAAAGTGAAAATCCAAGCATCCGTTGCACAGTACTTGTGGGCTTCGAGACGACGGTCACACTTGGGAAACACTCGAAGACTGTGAATATCATAGGAGCAACACGTACTTAACGGAGGAGCACGTCGATATATCGACGAATCGAAAGTTATCACTGAAAATGCTTCCTCAAAGCGAGCGCATTTTTGTAGCCGTCGTTCTGTTTGTTGAAGGAAATCAAGGAAAACAGCATAGGTCCGGTACTACAATAGATAAGGGCATTTGTTCCCTTTGTAATGCCCTATCCTCGATCCTCCCAAGAAACAACCCAAAGGAATTCCACTTACTGACAATTTGACAAATCGTCTATAGTCAAATACAAAATATTATCCCCCCTCTAGTATCACAATCGTCCACGATATTTTCGACAAATTCTCAACTTCCGCCTCTCCTCGACTACTCTGAACCATTCAAATTAGCTCGCCCCTTTTCCCGATATATTCGGCAACCACTTTATTCCTCCAACTTGCCGAAAGAAATCGTTGATGGCCTGGTGGTGAACAATGAATGATAATACACGATATCTCGCGACACCGTCGATACGACGAGCCAGAGGGTGGTGTTTCGTGCGGCACGCGATTTCTATCGTTGTTGTACCCGCGATTCTCGTTTGATATCGGTCCAGTGCAGGTTGCAAGTCAACATTTAATGGATCGATCTGCAAGAGACGGTGCGTGGAAATGAAATGAGTGTCTGAGCATCGACGCGCTAAAAGTTACCTGCCACCTCCCACTGACTATCACGGTAGATGATTGTCCGCAGCAAACGTTCCTGCACATTTCCTAGTCTATCGAATAGCATGCTGATGATGGCCATGAAGGGATATGCTCCCGTTACTTTGCTCCACCGGCTAAATAGAATATGCGATCGTATAAAATGATTAATTTAATGCGGGTGCATGGTTTCGTAAAATTGCTAATAACTGTTCCATTTTATGAGCGAAGGTATCGTGTATAATATTATAATGCACACACGTATGAGTGTTTATATTATTGATCTACAACATCATATATGTTAAATGTTAAATGTTCTTTTCAGCGCTATCGCTATAATGTAATGGGTTACCTCGAAATTTATATCTGTGTGGCTGATAAGCACAATTTCTATTCAGATATATCATTTTCTATTCTAATGATTTTTTCCGGCAGGCATAGATAACGAACGAAGAAGACATTGGAACGAAGGGGTTAATATCGCAGTGTCTAATCTTCATATTTGGATATCATGATAATTTAACCATGGTTATTCTGGACATAATATCTTTTTGTAATCCGACCTGACAAATTGTTCAGTATTTGCAAAATATGGACGTAACTATTTGAACGTAAAGTGCATTCTCATCTGTTTTAATGCAGGTCTTTCACTTTTTTTTTAACAATATACTGTTATTTATTATAGTATTCCGCGGAATTTCGCTATCACCTCGGAAGTACCTAGTACCATTAGAATTAGGGTGCAAACGTAGGCATGCTAAAACCCGAACGAATACTATGATTTTTGTTTCATTAGTTAAGTGATTTAATTCGATGTACATATTCCCTTTTCATTTGGCCCATAACATCTCGATACATTACCCGGCGAATGAGTAGATGTCGCCTGAATAGATATCCCGAATGAAAAGATACAACACATACAAAAGCTTGTATTAAGACAACTAATGGTGCACAATCGAAAAGCAAAGATGATTAAATGTATATATTTAACTGTTTTGTGAAGCAAGATTTCTTCAACCGATAGATATACGAAAAGTGAATGGGATTTATTTTAAACGATAACAGAAACTGATAAACTTATCGATCCAATTGGCAATACAATTAATCATTAGAAATCTAATTACGATTTTATGAGTGCTTGAAGACAGGCTTAAACTCAAGAGGAAGATAAATCAGATGTCTCCAAATGGGTTCTTAAGTTGTTTCCTTTAGGTAGATACATACGTCAAGCTGTTTTTCAGTTTCAATCGCTCGGGGTGTTATCGTAGTTAATTTTAAAAAGATCTATTTACCCTGATAAATGTGTGCATGCGTTTACTTATAGTATGTCACACAGAAATGCATTCGCGATATCTTAGTTCAAAATCTCTCGTGCAAGAACTTATATATAAATTGATGTATAAGAAGGATATAAACGATCTCAATATCTTTCATATAAGATAGATTAACGTTGGCAGCAACAAAAATACATTTTTCTCGAATGCGTTGCTTCGTTGTAGACCACATACTTTCAATGAGACTTGCGTGCGGAGATTGAAACGCTTAATTGAACGTGCAGATATTGTTTTTCGCCTCTCATTGGATACAGACTCGACTGCGGCGCCTGACGTCCTTATCTTCGTAAAGCGCCCAAATATCTGCAGATCTTTAAAACCAATATTTAACTAATGACAACGGTGTCGTTTAATACATTTTAAGAATGAAGCAAAAAGTACAAAGCTCACGAACATAATTATTCGAGCTTCTACATTTATGGGCGAGAAATATTTATCCCACTACTGTTTGCACAGATGATTCCTGTTTCAAATAGTGTACGATACTTTTACTATTATTATACCACCTTTATAATTTAATACGCTTCTATTTCCATTTTATTTCCTTTCGGTACGTCTTGTTACAATTATTGGCCTGTTTTATCATTCTGTACTCATATTACTGCGAAAGATACTAAATTCTATGATCTTATTGTGAGTCAGGGATTGGACACATCGGAAAAAATGATTTGTTTCAAAATTAACACTTAATCTGTAAATTGTGTAACACTGTATGATAATCTAAATCGCAAAATCACTATTTAAAGCAAGCTGTTTTAATCATAATTTTATTTATCGGTTTGAATTAGCTACTCTTTACATTAGTAAAGGTGTTTGAATATTTGTAAATGATGTGTACCAAGTTCATTCAATCGATAATCAGACAGACAAAATGGGCTCACTAAATACTATACTCCCTAATCGTTATCGATATTTTCACGAGTCGATGTTGATTTTCAATATGTCCTTTTGAGAGTAAGAATTTCACAGTTCGTAGTTCGACATATGCACTGACATGGCGTGTTTTCTGCTCAGCGAAATTTTATCGACGTTATGCAAATGTTTCTATTGTTTTTATTAAGCTATGGTTGTACTTTACACGACGACAGCAATTCATTTTATTGTAAATAATCGAACGGTGGCTTTATGATTGTCCGTCATATTATGTTGGAACCTCGATTCGTAAAATGATTCACGCATTTCTTGCGTTCATATCGTTGTGCTCGTCTCTCTACTATCTCTTTTGACTTGGTTCCCTTGGGTAGAGATATCAGACGATATTTGAAGTTTCAAATAATAATACCTCTTTAAATTTCTCATCGTACACTGCACGCCTCGAAAACTTCCCATTTCTCGACGTTACAGACGATTAATTAACAGTCATCAAAGAAATTCGTAGCGATAAATACTCTATATCCTTTTTATCACGTCCCCTTTGATTTGAATGGTGTAATTATACAAAAGTATTATGTATTACAAGTGCCGTTAAGGAACAACAAATTAATTTCGCAGGTGTGTCTTCACTGCACTGTGAAATTACTATAGGATACTAATTTATTAGAACCTTTATTGTCCCTAAATATAAATATAGATCTGCTAATAATTATGTCATGCAAATGTAATTTTAACATGAATTATATGATAGCAATAATAGTATCGACATCTTTGGTGATTTAAATGCTACATAAAATACAAATCTTTACGTTTATTGTATGCTAATTGCAACTAGCATTTACTTTTTACGATTTATGTAATAAAATTTGGCCTAAATGTACAATATCCGGTTAAGAAAATCAAAATGTAGTACGCACGTATTTATTGAGCAGAGGACCAGTGTAGGTTTATCAAGTTAAACGAAGTTGATGAGGTTTCTTATTAAAACGCCAAATCATATGTGACGCGACGTAGTAGTAAGGAAAGGTGGGCCGCGGTAAATCATACACGTTTATTGACTCATTAATTAGAAAGATAAGGAGCAAGTGTCTATGAGGACGGCGCATAGTGGGCCGGATGGAAATATTTAGTGACATTTTGGTATAACTTTTGAACCGTAAAAGATATCGGTATGAAATTTGTTTTCAAAAATATTAAAAAATAATCATTTTCCAAGTACATGTAATATCATACATTTTGTATTTGTTTAATAACTTCTTTTGTGAACTCTTTAAATTTAAATACCTTAAAAACTGCTAATAACTGTTTTTCCAGTATCTTTTTCAAGATATTAGAACCTCTGAATTTTATACAGAGGTTGCGATCTTTTCAGATATGATTTCGTATAGACAAGCGTGATTCCCCATATCTTTGAACGAATTTCTGAAAGTGAGGAACAAATCTCGATTTTTATGAAAAGCCTTCATTTTTGTTAAGTAAGTAATATGTAAATAATAAAGAAGAAGATATTGAATCTTGGAAATAACTTGTTTAACAAATATTTCTGTGCTTTCGTACTTACCAAATATAATATAAATATAAAACAAATCTGAACTTAAATATGGACTTAATGTACACTGAACTAAATACAAGACAAATATATGTATATATAAAATGCACTATGTACGTTTGTATACAAAGAAAAAACTTACATCGAAATAAAAGGAAAAACTAGAATATTACGTTTGAATGTGTAAAAAAGTCGTTGAAGATCTATACAAGATCTGTACTGTACAAGCTTAGATGGAACTGTCTTAACTGACCGCAACCAAAAAGTAGAAAACCGAGTTGAAGCCATATCTGGACCATAGCATAAGCATTTAACCTTTCTATTCTATAAAAACGTACTTAAAAAAGCATTAGCTTTAAGCATAATAATTTGCGTAATACGATGAAGTAGCAAATTACTGTTGTACAACATGCACGTATAGAGGAAAGTTCACTGAAAATATTCCAATCGGTTAGAATGTGGGATTCGTTAGAACTTGAAAGATATACCATGTCGAGTTTAACAATTTTGTAAATATTCTTCATTTCATTCAGCATTATTTTTTAAACATATTGCTTATTGTAATTATTAATGAAAGTTATGGTTTCTTATTGTAAAAGAATGCCCTTCCTGTCCAAAACAAAATCGGATTTAAAATATCAGATGGTCTCGTTAGAACATCTGATAGGAGATAAGCAGTTTTTCAGATAAAATATAGAAGTTCTAATATGTCCAACTTTACGGATGCGTATCAGCCACAATTTTTTATTCAGATTCATTAGCTTCTTGATTTCCAAAGTAGGTGGAAATTTCGAAACCAATACGAGTTTGCTGAATTGCTCGATCCGGCCCACTGTGCGGCGTGATACACATTTCTAACATAAGGTAATATGAAAGATGGAAATACATATGCTGACCTCGTCGTCACTAGAGCAAGGCTTATTCCATCTGTGCTTGAAGGACTATTGCAATTTCTTACATTACATCTCCTTCGAAGTGCGTCTTTAATCCCTGAACATTTATCTCATTAATTATAGTTGTAGAAAGCAAAATCATGGAGTTCTTGGCTGCTGAGAATCTCATACTGGAGGAAGGATACATAAGTATGCTTCGGGTATAATAAGGTGGAATTACTTTAATAAATTTAAAACGGTTAAAATAAAGTGTTCGCGAATATAATAAGAAACAAAAATATTTATAGCACGAAATTATGATGTACAAGAACAAAGAATCCCTTTTCCTTTTGTGAAAAAATCTTTTTTAAATACACAGTCGAATCTCGATAACTCAAGTCTTAAGGGAAGAGAAAGAAAAGTTCGAGTTATAGGGGTTTCGTGTTACCCAGTGTTCGAGTAAGAGAAGTTTAACACAGGAAAATTCGACTTGTAAGGGGCTTTGTATGACGGTCAACTTTCCGACTTGCGAGTACGGAAAGTTACATTTTTCAAATTACATTTTTCCGCTTGAATTACTTTGCTATGAGTGAATGTATTCAAACATTGTTTATCTATGAAAATTTGCGAAGAACGATTAGCTTTCGTGGATATGCACGTGGTTTTCTGATGTTTTCCGTCTTATGTATTGAGACAATCCTAACGGTTGAAAGGAAGGGAACAATTGATTGATTTCTGACACAAAGTTATAAATTTCGAGTTGCAGAGGCAGCGATTAAATTTCGACTTATACAGGTAAACTTCGAGTAGTAGACGTTTGACTATTCTAAATTCGAGTTACAGAGGTAAAATGATGCCCCTGGACACGTGGCAAATAATTCGAGTTAAAGTAAGTTTTGTTTCGACTTGTAGAGGGTTTTGCAGCGGAGCGGAAGGGAATTACGAAAATTTTCGCGTTATAGAGGTTTTCGAGTTATAGAGATTCACGTTATAAAGGTTCTACTGTATATAATTCTTTCGTTCCTGTACTCTAAATATTAGCTACTATCTTGTTAATTACCTTGTTTATGATATAATGCCGGATGTTAAGATTAACAAATATAGGACCGCAAACGTTAAGTAACATACTTGGTAATTTTGCAGTATGTAAATGCGAACATAGCGATAACACCAAACTCTTTTCAAATTCACGTACCAACTCTACCAATAGTTTTCTTTTCCACTGTATCCATTTCTATAATCAACTATCACCGATATTACAGGAAACGTGTAAGAATTCACTGAAATAAAAGACCACTTAGTAGAGAAATTTAATAATAAGTAGCTTTAATTTCGAACTTTGAAGTATATCCATAAATCTATTCGAAATAAAGGTTTGATAATCGTAGCGGAAACGAAATATCTATAGTTCCTCAGAAAACTATTTATTCCTGATTCAATCAAATATTAAATTGTCTATATGAAAAGTACAAAGTTCACTTCCTGCAAATGTGTAACGAGAGATTACTTCAATTTCTGTACTGTCACGACGAATTCAATGTTCATTTACGTTTCATTTACACAGCAAGTCGATTCAACAACAGACACGATCGATCGTCTTTCCTCCGGGATTCGTTTAATAGCGCGCTTGTAATCAATCGAACAAATTACGCCAGTCTTCTTACAACCCTGCTTAACACGTGCTCAACGTCAAGACCTTTAAAAGTGGTTTTAACTGGTTACGTCTCAAAGACTCCGAGAATAATACGATGCTCCAGTTACCGATGACCACAGCTCACAATCCTGGATCCTTAATTACTTCAAGTTCACACAAAACGTTTGCCTGCTACGCGAGGTTTGTCATCACTTTGTAAACTTCATAAGATTGACCGTTTTCATAAGCAATTTATATACGAAACATTTGTGTCTGTGATTTATCGAATAGAACTTCGATAGAATTATGTATTGTCGATGGTTATTGTATGATTGAAAACCTGTTAATTCAGTATTTGTTCAATATAATGATCTTTTATCGAATATTTACTTTCTTATGGGATATGTGTATACTGGTGTTCAGTTTTATTTCCTTGTCTGGTAATATTGTGAGTAGCGCTGAGAAGAGCGAGCTGAGAAGAGAAAGAGCTTTTATCACTATAATAATAATTTGCAATAGATGTCGTAATAATACGACGTGGTTCTTCTACGATTTTACATTTGTAATGAATTAATTATCTTAGATTTAGTATGCTTCACTGAATAAAACATTTTTTGTTCATTTAACATTAAATCTTTTGTTAATTGCTTCGGCTATGATTGTGGTTAATGTAACTATTTATACACTAATGCGGATCTGTTTGAGATGAACCGTTTATTTTTTAATTGTACAAATGGAATATACATATAGTGAATATATAAATTACTTATAATACTTCAATTTCGACCTTCCCTTTTATGTTTTCTTAAAATACTTGGATACTTCAAGGTGCAAATATTTTTAAACGCCTCCTTAATAGAAATTCTACAAATGTTTAAAAGTTCGAATTGTTAAAATTTTTGAAGTAAATAAACTACATGATACTTATTCAAGGCGAGCAATCAATTTCGCATGACGCATTCGCTAATTAAGATTTATAAGTTATAAAACAGAAACGACATTATAAAATATACTAAGTTCAAGTATCGCGTGATACGTAATATTAATAATTCATTACATAAGAAAAAATAAGAAAACAGAAATCATCATCACTGCAGTCTTCCAAGATAATATATTGCCAGCTGGCTGATATGTTCCTCACATGAAATCTCTTCAACATTTCTATTACCTCAAATTTCTTCATATTTTAATTGGCTTGTCCGTACAGACTGGACATTTAATGTGTTACTCTCAAGAACGCGACTGTGCAGCAAACTTACAAGCAGCTGACACGTCATACAAACAAATTCTAAAGAGGTATATCTGCATAAAATTCATTGCATCACAGCATACAAGCAGAAAGCAGTGACGTATTGCAATTATTTGTAATACCATCTACGATGTACGTTACTGCAGAATAAAAAACATATATGTACAACACATTCAAGCAAGTATGAGTACAATACGTCCCTGTTCTGATACATATGGCATTGCTAGACTCCAAATTCACAACAGTTCATATATGAATGTATAAATACGTATGTACGGGTTATGCAAGGGGTTTCTTCGATTTGTCAATCGTGTTACACAACATTGCAATATACAAGGGTTACCTGTATTTCACACGTTCCACGAAGATGTGCAGGGAGCACGCAACGCTTGCGATCAAAAACGTATTCTCGCGATAATGCAGAAGTTTGAGAACGAAAGATAAATTATACTGTATGAACACAACTGCTCTACATAAAGTGTGCAATAGCTGTGTAGAAGCGATAGATAACGAAACATCGAACGAAATCTATTGAACGATCTATCGAGACTAATCTCCCCATTTGACTAATGCCGTAATTTTAAATAAGACACAGGCGAGACCCCACTTCAAAGAACGACTCGTGCTCGTGCCAAGTCCACGGCGGCCTTTAAAAACAAAAACGTGCGTGTTGGTGAACTTTCCTCGAACACAGCAGTTGTAGTTCTGTATTTTTCTAACTTTATTCCTATGGGTTGTACCGTCTGCGTAATGGTAAGATTTTTCTTATGATAATCAGAGAACGAAGTACAATGTGATCCATTTTTATGCGGTTTGTTTAAACGAACTTTACGCGATTAAGCAATTTGGAATGCATTTTACTTATTCTCATTTTCTTCTGTTCAATTTTGCTCAATTTCAGATTCTTTGCTGTTTTTACTTACTGGGCAATAAATTGTAACAAGCACTAGGTAGGATACGCGTAGCTTCTTCTCAAAGCAGCATGCAATAGACAACAAAAATTATGAAATTTTCTATCTTTACGCTCGTTTCATTATTACTGTAGCCGAAATACTTACATAGATGAATTTATATAAATTAAGAGATGTTAACAAAGTGGGCTGTATGAAGACGTGGGAGAGAATCCCTGTTACCCTAAAGAATGTAGATAAATGTACATCTAAATTCTACAGATCGCCCCCGAGTTTACTTATGTTGAATATTGCCTACCGAAGAAGTTAATTGCTCCACCCGTCTTCAAAATTAAACGGACAAGATCCCGCGTGTAACCATAATGGTAACAGAGATTACGTGATCCAACGACGGCACGATAAAAATGTGTACAGAACGATAGATCTATCCTATACCTCGTCTCTTGTACCATCTTTAATTCGTGAAGATTCAATTACATCAATAGCAGCGTAAACGATCCCGAGCAACTGCCTTCTCCGTTTGCAGCGAAAACTCTGCGTAAAGTGAATCTCGCAAACAAGGTTCGTCTCTTCTCGTCATCATCTCAAAATAACGCAATAAAACGACGAACCTAATTCCATTACTTACACGCAACGGAAAACACAAAGAGGCAAGCGTTCATACGTGTACACATATATACATATATATATACATGTATATACATATACACTCGGACGATATTAAGTAAACGTCGACAAGAATAATCAACCAGACAATTTTTGTTCGCGTCGCAGCAAAAAAATCTCACGATCGCCGACATTAAGAACAAAATAAGAAGAGAAAACAGAGGATGAAATAATCAACATCTACACACACCCCCTCCACGTCCCCGCATCAAATTGATTTCGACGTGAACGCACTTCGCGAACGATCGTTTACGGTGTTTCGCGGCCCACTGAAAATTCTATGGAGAATCAAGACAGAGAAGAAGGAGAGTTGTAGCGTTAGAATGAACAAAAAAAAAAAGTGTCACTTACAGTGTGCGATGTGCCAAGTCTTGGAGAAGTTGCCCGAATTGGGGAACAACCGAGAGGCAATGAGAGAGCGCAAACCTTATATAGGGGAGGCCACGAGGCACCAATACTCCCCACTCTTGTTTCGTAGAACCAACACGCCGTCATATCTACGTCCAGGGAGTCGGCGAGAGATCGCTGGGAAAGAGCAGATGGATCCACGAAAAACCAGGATCCATCGACAACGCGTAATCTATATGTTTCGCGGACGGAGCGCTTTTTTTCCTCAATATTCCTCTCAGCTTCGCCCTGTTGCACCGCTGCATCTGTACGCGACACAGGCACGGGAGCACATGGGGGCCGCAGAAATTCGCGCTACTCGCTGCGACGAATTACGTAACGTTGTGGAAGTGATTCGCGCGAGCATCGCGGCGACGGTATCTGGAGTCCGTCGTTGGACGCCGACGAGAAAACATTTTATTCCCAGGCAGAAATAGGTGTCGAATCGACGAGCCTTCATTTTGTGCCTTCGCCAAGGGGCTTTCGACGAGGAAGGTCTGCGCATAACGGACCTATTCTACTGTGGACGAGTGCGGAGCGAACGTGATTTCGAGCGGCATCATCGATAGGGAGTTAATCAAGACGTTTAACTTGCTCAAACTACGTAATTGTCCAGTTGGCTTCGTGTCGTCGATAACGTTCGATGGAAACAACGAGTTGCTTGGCCGACGTGTAGCGAAAATCAGCGCCAGATAGAAATGAATGAGGGATGAATTAAACTCACTTTTTGGGAGTTGTACAATGGAATTGTTTATAACTGGGATCCGTTATTTGATGGATTTCGACGGGTATTCGAGTTGAGTTCGGTTTATGTACGCGTACGGGAAATTTAGAAAAGGGTGAAAAAAATTAAGCGCGAGACAATATTTCGAATTCTTCACCCTGTGACAAAGTGGCTCGCGGTGGTTCAATTCGTACCCCGTCTCGGCCATAGAAAGTCATTCGGATTTCTGCCGTCGATACGGTGTTTTAAGGGGAGGTTCTCGTACGAGACACTCGAGTGGTGCAACCTTTTTCAGCTGGCTGTCGTTCTGAAGTTCAATATTTATCATTTACGTTTGCTTGCTCATATATAAAATATGATTATTTCTGCTTGTTGTTGCGAGGTTTGTATGCATCTAGAATGTTATAAAACAAGCGATATCAAAATATCTATGTATACGTAATAAATATAATGTAATTATAGTAATATTTGTTTTCCAGAAGTTGCGGAACCTTCACGAGTTGAAGGAAAAACTATTAATTTGACTTAATTTATACAGATCTTCATGTGTACCAGCATGTCTTTCATAGATTTTTGTACATACAGATCATTCATCATCACAAACGACGAATCTTCATGATATTGTATATATTTATCGTTCATATATTATTACTTATATCTATAAATTTTAATCTATGTACTCGAGAAATTGTCTAAATTCTTCCAACTACAATATAGCTACAACTACAACATACATAGCAGCTTAATATAATGTAGCGTAATTAATGCCAAATAATTAGACTTGTCGCCACCAATAGCAAATCATATTACAGTTCGATAACAATTTGGCAAAGAAAAATGACGACACTTTCGGGAGTATCTTATGCGAGATACTATATGGCGACACAAACTGTCTCGTCGGTACGCGTCATCTCCGCATCGCGTTGTGTCGTATACATACTCATAAATCTAGACAAACGGCCGGAGTGATTTATTGTACTCTCCGAACTTGCTTCTCTGTCGACAATTTAGCTTGTAATTGTTTTACCGGATCTTACATTAGTCGTGTTCTGAGAAAAAATTTACTTGGTCCCCCTTGCGAATTTCGATAATTGAAATGTGCCTATCGATCGAGCGATAAGTAAGACTCTTTCGAAATATTAATGTTAGTGGATTGGCAAATAATAAATTCAACTGATATGAAAATGCATTAGCAGTGGCGATTATAAGAAAGTGTCGTGATACGTTGGCAATTGTATTGTTCTTTCTTATTTTGAGAAAAGCAATTTAACACAGAAGTCGTGCAGGAATACTTTTCTCGGTATTATTAATATAACGTTAGAACTACTGTATAGGAGAGAAGGAGTTAACTTGAAGAATTAAGAATATTATGTTGCGGGAATTTAAAGAAAATTTGAGAATATTGTTAATCATCATTTTCGAAGAGGTGAAATTTGATGTGAAAAATACATAATTGTTGTACAATTTAGAAATTTCGTACATCGCTTAATTTTTAATCGATAAAAAGATAGTCTTGCTCGCGACGAATCTCTTTCATTATTTAGTCTCGCGGTTACATTCATCTTTACTCGTAACTATTAATAACAATTGGACGATTGTAACTGAAAATATTCAAGGTCTCGCGTTTTATTTTTGCTCCGAACATATTTTAACTCAATCTACTCGTACAACTGGAATAAGTTATAAATAGGTATCGTGTAGAACGTTTGGCGAACACTCTGAAGCACATAAATCAAGCTTCAATTTTTCGTGTTTTTCGCAATCGATTATTTGAGAGTATCGAAGCATTCTCGGTCCACGTATTCGGATGCAATAATATCCTCGAGAGGATAGGCCTATTGCGTGTTTTGTTGAAGACAAATTGGTGGCTCATAAAATCAATCAACGGTGATATCGGAGTCGAAATTAACCGAGAATATATCGCTAATTGCGCAGCAGAAGCATCAATCATGTGGGTTTACTAACTTTAAAAAGATACACGTAGACCCGTGTTGGAGAAAACGTGATAATGAAGTGGTGTATTTACTGTAAATCTTACGGCGGCTTAACAAGCACCAAAGTAGAACTAGGTTTTCGAGGTTTGTGCATATGGCAATTGTGCAATCGCGAGCTATTAACCTAGGCTCTCCTACGAAGGAACAAAAATTACTATTAAATCGAAACGTGTGATTCCCATTATGCGTATTTTCCATCCCATTATGTGTATTTTTCATTCTGATCATCATGCACGAGGTAAAAATTAGTTAAGCAAAAGAAATATGCAGAGCTCGAGAAACAAGCTCATGTTTGCCCTTAACTGTAATTACGTGTGTTAAATGTTTTGAATATTTACGGCACGAATTCTCGTTGGTCACGATATATCGTAATTAATGATAAAACAATTACATGCTAAAAATGATCGTTATCAAAATGATAATCATATTTGTAATGATTATTAGCTTCTCGTACGCGTTCTTTCGACCTTTGTAGCTGCTTCATATATCTATAAATATTCTAATCATTCTTTTGAAGACCCGATTTATTCCACTGGCGAGCCTTTAATTTACCTGCACTACTTAATCGATGGCCTAACAGGAACGTCTTATTCTACTGAATCTCGGCATCGACACTAATATCGATACCTTCAATACCGTATCATGTAACAGCCTTTTCAAAACGAAATTTCGGCTTTCAATGTTTTTATATCTATTTTTATGCTCGTTCTATTGTACATAATACCACATTGTTTGCCGAATTCGTACAAATAGACACTCAAGATAAATGAGATAAAATCAGTTTTGTCGGTCTGATTGTTAAGCAGCCATCCTCGCCAAGTTACATAACAATTACGAAATTATTATTAATAAAGCTCTGCCGGTTCCAGCTCCAAGAACATATTTAATTGCTCGAGGTATTGTAGCGAAAGGGTTAAACGGGGCGTATACCGAGTGGCATCGAGACACGAGTGCAATACGCATCGAGGAACATGACTGCATTGTCTTGCCACGCTCGGCACTAATATACACAATGATATACGACTATCAT
This sequence comes from Nomada fucata, assembly GCA_948146005.1. NCBI lineage: Eukaryota > Metazoa > Arthropoda > Insecta > Hymenoptera > Apidae > Nomada > Nomada fucata. The sequence continues at coordinate 17,914,667 of OX411275.1, forward strand.
GTAATCGATTGTCTCGCCGCGCAATCATTGTCTCTATTCGTCTGTTTTGCTTGTCGCGATGGCTTTTCGGCTTCTGTTCGGGATGAAACGAATTCGACGGTACGCTAAATCGGAAAATGTTTACAGCCTGCTGTTGCAATTTTACATCGACAAGATAAAAAGGAAATTAAATATTTTTTCACGGAGCTCGCGCAGATATCGAAATTATTATTAATTGAAGTCATGAAAGAGGAATGGAGGAACGGGTATGAAATTATAGTTCATTAGCTACTGTTCGAGCAGCAACGGAACAATGGCTACGCGATTGATGCAACCGTTTGTACTTGCACGCAGTAAATATTTTTACGGACTATGGTCTTTGGCATTCTAATCAACGATGACGTTATCGAACTTTGTTGAACTTGAGCGAGCACGTGGCGATTTGTCATCCGGTTAAAATGCCGACCCATCAAATATACCGAGAACGATTCCGTAGACCTGATTTCGAGAACTTTGTAAATACCGCTTTCTGTTTGGAAATTGATCTCTTGTTTATTCTGTGAGAATTAAAGTAAAAAAATTCTAGCCAGGCTTAATAACAGTACACCTGTCATTCATTTAAGATTTTCCTATTACAGATTATTCTGCAACTTTGGAAATATGTTTTTGGTAATGATCGTGACAGAAAAAGGATTTGAAAACTTTGCGATGTACTATCAATTGAAAATAAGTAGAATTTTTACCGATTTAAACGCAATAAATTGCATTATTAAGAAGTTATACTCGGAAACGATATGCCTGATTGAAGGGGTGATATTGTACAAAAGTTCTTATGTATTTGAAGCATAACTCTTTCATAACTGAAACTATGTTCATTATTCATCTCGCCTATTCGGACATGTAATTGACCATTCATTGTGGGCATTCTATGAAGAAACGAAAAATATTTACAGTGGCTCGGTACTTTAATTTCTTCTAAACTGATGTTCACTTAAGCGTAGTTTACTTACATCGATATTTATTAGCGGTATTATCAATTAACGGTGTTCTAGAAGTGTATCGAATAAGACAAAATGAATATAACGACTTACATATGAGACAAGGGAAAAATTGGTATGCATATTCGAATAAATATAATAAAAAACGACGACTGAAATTAATTTATGATTTACAAAATATAATACTTATTTCAATATGTCACCTTTCGCATATCACGATTTCAATTTAAAAAAAAAACGTGTAAAAGACTGCATATACAATGAACTACCGTTTAGTTGTTTAATTTCTTTACACATAAAGGAGAAACAGTTCTCCCACACAAAACAGTAGTATCGCATATAAACAAGTTTTGGTAGAAATTGCCGAATAATGGTCAATAAACATTTTTATACCTCTCCATTCCTGCTACTTTATACCGCTAAAGTGTTTTCACATCAACATTTAGCAACGATATGCGATTTAGCAACAACAGTTAGCTATAATATGATAAACACTTAATCCTGGAATTACAATTACACAAACTATTGTAAAACCTGGCGTATTAATTATTCGAAAACAAGTTAATCGTAAAATTACAGACAAAATCAATATTTATTAGCCGAAAAAACTATTATTCCATCGGACAACAATCTAGAAGCATCGTTAAAGGGTTATAATTTATAACAATCCTCTGGAGCTATCAATGTTTGGACCCCTTCGGAAACAGGTGGGGAACAATGAGAAACAACAGAACAGGAAGAACAGAACGTGACCGGGTTCGCATCTGTTCGGCATTTGCAGAGATTCGCGAGACCATTCAGATGCATTCAGGTGAACAGACACGCGTGAGAGTAATGCGAATTATGCGTATGCAAGATGCGTGTGCCCACATCGTCCAGCGTAGTATACACGGTTTGTACGTAGTGATTCATCGAGCGTACTGACGTCATGAACGTGCTTGGGGGGGCAATCAACCGGCAAGCAGCGTAAAAATTTTACGGATCACGCGTCACGTACTGCACGGTTGCTGTACGCTGCCGTGGGTGGATGCTGCGAACTGAATGGAAACAGAATGCGCGTCGTTTCTGCGGTACCTGTGAAATTGGCGGTGATGTTACGTCACAAGATGACTAAGTTATAACTGTGAGGATCATTACATATTGCGTATACAAAATATTAAGCTGGGCAAAAAGCACGTTCACCTTTTTATAATTTTATGTTTTTGGAAGTGTAGCTCTTGAAATTGTAAAATTGTACATTTGTATATATACGCACGCGCACAAGGTGTTGCGTTTAAATGTGAATGATGGAATATCTCCTGAGGGTTGAAGCTAAAAATGTTTCAAGGCAATGTTATTTCTTTTTGTCATTCAAATTCGGTTGATACGTTTTGATCAAAACTACTGAAGTATCGGTACGTTGGTAGTGAGAACACTTTATGATTAATGGCAAAGTACCTTTTTCTTTATCGATAACGTACCAATGATATTACAGAGGGACGTAATATTATGCTGACTTCAATTATAATGTATCGATATAAATATACATATAGATACAATTTATCTTATGAATGGTGCCTGTTACTTTTTATACAAATCACCCTGATTTCTAACGAAGCGCACTTCATTCCACAAATGAACCGCAAAAGATGTCTGTTATGGAGTTTTCAAGATCTAGGACTCTGTGACGCAACGGTGCGTGACTTGGTGGCAAAGTAATCCCGATTTAAATAGCAATCAACTTGATTGGGAAAGTCGTATGATGTCGAAACAAAGCTGTTAAGCGTAATGGAATTCTATATATTGCTTCAACCTTATAGTAGATTGATGTTTATTAAATGACATTCCTGACTTTGAATATATCTAAGGTGCGATTTTCTATTTCTGTTCTTCTACGTGTCTCGAGGTGTTCACCTGTATTCATTTTACCTGAAGATAGATTGCGTTATCTTTATGCATGGATTTATGTAATGTCAAACGGCAATATCTTATTGCTTACGATTATTCAAATATACTTGCTATGCAATACTGAATGTTTAGGGAAACACTATCCATAAGGTTTTGTTAGTTTGACAGGAACAAGCAAACGAAAACTGCAGTGACATTTATTCCAATTCTAATCGCAGAATTCCGTTTCGCAATAAAAAAAAAAGAAAATTCAAACAGATTGCTTGCATGCCTTGAACAATAAATCTGTCCGTGAATGAGTCCGGGAACAAACGGCTGCTGGAAATCAGATTGTAAATTACTTGTTGCTGCGCCAGATTCCTCCGCTATGCCGTTGATGCAACACTATAATTTTGAATTTTTCTATTGTCCTATAGTAAGCCCTATAGTAACAATATGTAACCATTAAGTGCTACCAATAAAAGGTGACAATGTTTTATATTGACTTTTGGTGAACACCGATTGTTCCACAAGACCCGAGTATCTTTTTTCTCAGCGATTTTCGATGGATCATGTTGCCACACAAAATGAAGATTGCCTGTTTCAGTTTATATAATTTCCCGGGCTGCTGTTACACTTAATATTATTACCGTTATTAAAGAACCCTCTGTAATATGATTTCGTTCATTTATCGCTTCATCGTACTATACATAAGAATAACGTGCTATGTTAACTGTATTCACTGCCTAGTCCAAAAAGAAACGCGTAAAATTCAAGAAACGTAACAAGTAATTCACCTACGACTTTCTGATGCCATGCAAGAATCAGCGAAGTATGTAATTTCAAATTTTATAAAATGTTCTTGGAGCAATTTAATAACTGATATCTGAAAATATTTACTTGATGCTCTAATAATTCTAAACCAACGAAATCTAAATATATTGTCAGCAAGTGATACTAAAGGAGAAGACTATCTTTGTTTCATCTTTATTTATGAATCTTGAAATATGTCGCAAGAAGACTCTTTTTCTTCTCTGTCTGTGTTTCCATTTTGTTACTTCTGGAAATCACGGCAATCACGATTTTCTGATAAAGGCACGACCTTGAAACTTCAGTGCATTACCGATGCAATATACAATGCACCGTGATTTCAGATTCCCGCGGGATTGGCCGACATTCCAACGATGAAAAACATTTTCTTTATCACTTCACTGGCGAGCATCGAGTTTTGTGTTCTAATTACACGATGCATTAATCAATTATATGCTTTGCGTGGTCAATATTGTTATATAACAGTCTACAATTGACTCGCATTTTCTGCCGAATATCGTAATCCACGTAGGAACTGTGCGATGAAAGATTTTTTTTGTAATGAAACATGTATATAATACATATTATTATATTCTCCCACAAGTCACAAAGAATTGAATTCGCCTGTTCTAATTGTATAGTTATCAAGTAATTCTCTAATTCTTCTATAAATTCGGAATTTATGGTCGAGAACTTTAATCAGTTTTAAATAGAGCCAATAATAATCTCTTTTATAGTGTACATAAAATTTTGAATCTTTTCCTGAAAATGTAAATCCTGGCGAATCCAAATTCGTGTTCCACGGAATACGTATTTATATGAAAAAAATGGCAAGTTTCCTATTCTTTCTCGCGTTTCTTATGGTCTATTGTTGTATTATGGTCAAGTTTTGTAATAAAACTGAATATACAGGCAGATAATATGATTTTACAAGAACTTCCCGGTTATAGTACGTGGTGTGCAACCAGAAATTGAACAGGCATCAAAAATTGCTGCTTTAAACATGATTATATCTATCACAAGTGTTCGTGCGTGTCACGAACGACCGGTATGGTCTATTTCCGCTTGAAATCTACTAGGCTTATTAGCGACTCTGTAAGCCGATTTGACGACGAATTTGTTTGATCTCTCGCGCCCTATTAAAGACTTTAGGAATGTTAATGCAGATGCTCATGAATGAAACGCGATTTACGAAGGGATAGCAAATCTTTATTTAAAGCAATAAGGAAGTTTAAATTACGTAGAAAGAAGATGTAAACATATTAAGGTCGTAAAGTAACAAAATTCTGTAATGGAATCGAGGTCTACTTTGTCCGACGAATAAAAGACAGATGCTTCAGGCATTTGATAGATAAATGTTCACTGGAAATGAACATTTCTTTGATCGAAACGTCGCCTCTTTCCTTGTGGCTGAAGAAAAATGATGGTTGAAATTAGAGTACGTGCTTTTCGATATGTAGGCTTGCAGAAATTATTGGAGATGAACTACACATTTAGAACATAATTCTACAATCGTGTCTGCAATTTTAACACTTACTCCACTGAATTAAGGAGCAATTTTGATCATTCCTTTAGCAGTTTAAGAAGGAATTAATGACAATTGGTGTTAATCTATAAAATAGTACTATTCTGACGAATTTTCAATTGCTTACGCATACTGTCATCATAATGATGCAGTGTATAATTCTTTAACAATTAATAATTCCATCGAATTTTACTGTACGGTCACGAAATTACTGTACATAAACCAATAGAAAGATGCTTCTCTTGCCTAAAATTTACGCGTTTGCATCTTTCCCACCGATTTCTCTATAATTAAACATTTTACAAGCATCAACAATAAAGTGTTATCAAATGGAATAATTGCGAAGCGAAGGCAAGATTGGTGGTACTTTGACCGGTGATTTTACGTAAATGTTTACCATTACGATCATTCAATTAACGTTTCCGTAAAATTGTATGGACTTGCGCTATCGACAAACACTATCGCAAGTCCAATAATTACCTGAATAGGCATCAAAATAGCTAGAGTGAGGTCATAAAGGAAAATCTGCTCAATTCCACAAAAATAGATAAAACGTGTAGCACTGCAATGCACCTTTGTAATTAATCAACCTTCTATCCCAACATTTTAGGACACACTTTATTTCGCGTACTAAACGAAATGAAACCGTTTACAAGTCTCATTATATGTGTCTCAATTTTAATCACCAGACACAAGATCATCGGGGAAAGGATTGGGGAGGTTTGTTTTTACGGTCATTGAAAACGCGAAGGAAAAACAAAACTGATATACTCACCTAAACATAATATCTCGCCTCGAGACGATTCTGAACCGGCAGAAGCTCATTCAATGAAGAACTAGCGTTACCTTTCGATGCAACACTTCCGGTACCACTCTTTTCTTTCTTTATTCTTTTTCCTTTTTCGTTTTTATTTTTCTTTTTACGCTCCTCTCGTTACGATCGGAGTGCAGGACTTGGCGAGGCGTCGATAGAGAGATAACTAAATCACAACGAAGGGGTCAGTTCGCGGCGAGTATGTCTGTCAATCTGTTAGTACCACTGCCATCTCAGGGACGTCGCACGGGACCGCGAAATCAGGCGGCCCCTTCTCCCTCCTACGCCTCCACCGCTCAGGAACAGTAGAAAAAAAGTGTACCACACGCGAAGGGGGATAATAGGCAACCATTGACAGCTTCACGGAAGTAATAAAACTCACGGTTAAGGATAACTAGCGAAGTGCAAACTTCTCTGTGGAGAAATAAGTTTATGCCAAATCGGAAGTACAACCTTCGACCCTGCCAATATCTATGCCATGCTTCGATTCGAGTCTTATTTACAATTACTGTTCATCATCATTCGGACGTCCCTACTTCTCAATTGACTAATTAGAAAGAACAAAATTGCAATAACTAATTATTCTACGGTTATCCCTTCAACTTATCCGTATCCTTGAATTTTTCGTTACTATTTTACTCTACCCTTGATATATGTCAATGTGCTTTAAATGTCATTGCAAAAATAGTAAGAAATGTCTCTTGCAACTGTTTGCATCACGAATTCTCGTTCCAAATATTTCCGCGTACGTTTCGACTACGTAAGATTGCAGATTTTCGTTTGTTCGGTTCATTTGATCGGAACACCGGTTCTATTGCAAGCCACGAATACAATTTTCTTCGTTTTTCAAGTATAATTCCCTTACTGATGGAACGGAATGAAACAAACGAATGAAATTACATCCGAGGATCCAATTAGCAAAACGGTACGCGAAACGATCGCAACGTTGATTCAATTTTCCCAAGCGTATAGGACTCCTTAATAACAAACACTAACTCGCTGTGATTATTATTAACGCTGTATCAGTATCCGGTGGAAGGAGGGTCGAAATATTTTGTTGTGATCGTCGATCGTCGGGATTGATAGAAACAAAAAATAAATAAAAGGAGATCACCGAAGGGCCCAGCCTCTGCACCACTGTGCCCTGTTCGAGTTAAATTACTATAGAAGACTTTATCCACTTTAGGCACCGGCCGTCAGGCAATCATCCTATTGCCGTACCATAGTATCATGAATGACGGTAAGAAAAGCTACCAAGAGCCGGTTGCCACGAGTTCCCCTGAAATACTGTGTGCCGTTCACTGTCTTGTATTCCCACGGTCCACATCGCGAAGAGAAAACAATATGAAACGATATTTTCAATCGGTTCAACCACTGCAGAGGACACGTGGTACGTTTTGACGGATGTAACGTTAGTTGTTGTTTGTCAGTGTTTCCGGGCATTTTAATGGGTCGAAGAAAAATAAAACACAATCGTTATCAATCTAAGGTAATTCTAGAGTGAATGAGTTATCGCGATATTAAGAGAGAGACAGAGAGAGAGAGATTAGAGTGGGGGAAATAAACAATGCGTAACTTCCTCGCTTGGGACAATAATTAGAAATAGAGATAGGGAAATGTTTGTGATTATTAAATGTAAGGGACACTGTTGAACGGTACTTCGCATGGAATGTGAGAATATACGGAGTTTGCGTGGCACGAATTTTTCTTATCGTTCGCTTCGTGGAATTCGTCGCGCGAAACATTGGCAATCCACAAAGCTCCTTATTGCGTCTTTTGCCACTTTAAGAAGCAACTGTGAGATAATGACCCAATTAGATGTCATTTACACGTGAGTCATATCGTCAATTTATCCATGTCCGGCTGTCAGGCTTTAATGCCTTACGCGTATGTTTATCCACGTTTGGTATAGAAAGGTAAACTGCCTCGTATAGCGTAAAGTACATGCAACATTAATCGGTGTTGCACCTGTGAGGTCAGGTTAACAGAAATCGTTGTCTGTGACTATCACATAAACGTACGGGCACCTAACAATGCGCACGCTTTAAAGCACCGTCTCAAAAAAAGTACGAACGACGAAAAGAGATCTGATCGCGATATTAGAGATCAGCGTCGACAAAAAAAAAAGTTGCACACAGATCGGTGCAAATATCCTCTGTGACAAAAACCTTGTTTACCAGTTTGATCAACGATAGTGTCTGGGGCAGCGTGGCGATCATTGAGAAGGGATGCAAAACTAGTCCGTCCGCTGACTGACGTAGAAGTTCACGTTTTCTTAGCCACCTAGTATACATATCCGGTCGGCTGGCACTCTGCAACTTTTCTACTTCATTCATCGACGCATTCTGCGGCCTTTGAAGGTTGCACAGGCAGAAAGGAGCGGGCACGGTCGCGCTGCCTCTGATCAGACTAAACCGGCGCGTTGTGCATGCCGACCAGTTTCAACGTAATAATTCCTTCTTGGAAATATACCACGGCTACCACTACGTTCTGCAGCGTCGCGAATACAAATCGCATTCGTTACATGAGAATCGAGTGACGAGCACATTGCACGCCGGCGTCTGCTAGCAATTTTTTTTCACCCCGACTTTTTGTAATACCCAGAAGATTCGGGAAAACGATCTCACAGTTATGTAAGAATAAAGGAGGCGTAATGTAAGGGGAGTGAAATATTGAACTGGACTGTTTCGGTTTTTGTATAAAATTTGTATAAAATTCCTAGTGCAGAGTGCCAGGATGCGTGTAAATGTTGGAAATGAGCTTTTCAGTTTTATTGTGATTTATCGTGACAGAACATCTCCGCAAAATAAACGGCTAGAAATATGTTTGCCTTTTTTTTCGGTGGCGACGAAAGTTTGTATAAAATAATTCCCGGTATGAAATGCATTGTTATTATTGAATGATGTGATATTTATTGTGGACATTTATTCTGGCTGAATAATGGTACCGGCGTGCGATGCGGTTTTTTGGTGATAGTAAAAATATGTATGAAATTTTTGTAGTTTTGTAGAATTATTGAAAAGGCTTGTGGATATCAGCAATATTGGAGACAGAGCCGGCAAATGTGTAAAAACAGAATCCCCCTAGTATTAATTTATTAGAATTTTTCTCTTGTCAGGGAGAGAGAGACGGAGAGAACTTAGATTTATGAGCACTACGTTGACTCGTTATTGCATTTGCAATGTCGTGTTAATAGTTATGCAATTATGTAATAATAGAGATTCTGGCGTGATAATACTAATAATATGGTATTTACAGAACTCTATATGCGTGACAATCTTGGTAAGAAGCAAAGGAGGAAAAGTGCTCATTCCTGTGTACGATATGTATTCTTGACATTTTTTTTTTTAACGAAAAGGATGAAAAAGGAAAAATTCTATAGTTGTCGTATTATTACATAATTCGTCTTTTCTTATCACTATTATTTGTCATTCTCTAATTTTTTACGTCAAGAATAAAAAGGTTGAATCACTTACCACCAGAATATCAAGTATGGTATTCGATATTTCAGAAAAATATCAATATTTTTCAACATATTTTCATCCTTTCATAATTAATGTTAATTTATTGTTAATACATTAATTCCAAGGCAAATACCTCGACACACGTCGGTGTATAATTTTTATCAATGCAATTCCAATTAAACATTCGCATTTATATCATTGCACATACCATAAAAAAAAAATGAAAAGATTTGACCGGTATTAGCAATTCGATGTTCGGAACTACTTTCGTTAGAAAAACATTAACATTTTAATGTTAAAATATTAGTCTTAGGAAATAATCATTTTCATTTGCAAATAATAGAGTGGTGAAAGGATAGTTGTAAAATGTTCATACCTGTTGTATGAAAAAGGATGTTCGATTAAAATTGTATGAAACGTGAAGCAAAACATAAATTGGCGGATCATGCGACTGTACGACAGGAAGTTATGATACCAGGGAGCACCGGTGTCAATGAAATGGGAAACTAGCAATGACTGGGAACACCATCGTCATCCTCAACTACCTTTACGTCACCTTCGAGTTAGCAACCGTGACGTGGCTTTCACCGAGATTGCCGGCATGACCGCCATAAGTGTTGCAATTTCTTGCAAATCGGCGAACGACTTTCCTCGCACTTTATCCTTCAATGAAACTAACGCAAGACTAATATTTTAATACAAATACAACTCTTCAAATACAATCCTACTGACGTACAAATATGTATGCATCGTATTATATTATTCGTTAAAAAGTCTGTCCAACATATGCTACCTTGCATACCAAACGAAAGCATTACGAACACAGACCACTTAAGTCTCTCCTGGCCTCATAAAAATCAAAAGCAGAAAACAAAGAAAATAACAGAAAAAGGCGACAGCAGTGTAATGTTTAATCTATGTCACGTGGTAAAAATTGTTTCGCTCCAATTGAATTACACAACACCGGCTGCTATAAAGATCGACCCTTAATAAAAAAAAAAGGGGGCTCGTATAAGAAGAACCTTTGACTTCAGAGACGATGCAAATTTGTACAGATATTATCCAAAACCGATCGTATATAAGAAACATTCCACGTGAATAATATAGGAACAAGAATATAGCTGGGAACGGTGCGCGATACCAAGCGAACTCCGCGTTCCATCGCGAATTCCGTTCGTTCGATTCTCAGAGTCGCACACAGGTATTCGCGCTTGTAGCCGTGCACGTGCGCGAGAGCACCCTGTGCAGAGAGAAGGGAGATTATCGACGGCGCCACGCCGAGAAGGAGAGTAAAGAGAGAAAGGTGAAGTCAGGGTAGAAACGGTGAAGGAGGTGGAGTGGAGATAGTTCGGTGCCACACACAGGTACACGATGATAGGTATAGCTAACCGTATGTGTCACGTGAGTTCGTGTAGGTAGTGATGGGCATGACCCTACACAATTAGTTTCCATACCTAAATTACCAAAATATGATTGTATTGGGGGAATTGGAAATGGTTCAACGTATATTAAATAAAGTTAACAATTCTTATTTATAAAAGTTCCATCTTTATTTTATCTTTCCACGAGGTGGGCGCATCCTCTTGAAGACTAAACAATGAAAGAAAAGAAAGGAATATCGGTGTCCGTTTATGTTTATATTCCTTCTTGTAATTGGCACGTCGATTCATTTTTGAGTATCTCACACCACACTCAGCATTCATTATTTGAAATAATCCAACAGAAAGTACGTATCGAGGGTCAGAAGCTAATCAGCGTAAGTTCATTAGCATTCAAACCGAGATAAATAAGATTTTTGCAAATTGCTTGGAGGAAAATGACAATGTTAGTTAATTATTACTTGTACAGATTTCAATAGCAAACGACATTCTTCGAAAACAAAAGCCCAACGGGACATATGCTTATGTGAATTCCTTTTATTGTTTAGAGTTTAGATGTATTGCGATTGCTCCTTAAAAATATATCCCACTTATTGTGAGACACCATGTATAGCATGTAGGTCCATTCTGACAAGGCTGTATTGCACACTCTGAAAAAGCTTACGAGTAAAGGTATCCCACATGCGATGGCGATGCATGCATGGCTGTGCCAGTTTGGTTGGCAGAAGATTTGCGCGAGAAAAAGGTACATAGATCCATTTGAACGTCGCGCTAGTAGATTGCGTTCGTGTTGGTCAGACTAGACAGGAGTGCGACATAACGCTAGTACTGGTTCTATATTAATCTAAATTTCCTGAATAGAACATTTTTGGTAGTTAAACTACCCTTATCGAACATCTGTACTCGTGATCTTACCCACAGTATGCCAAACACCCCGGTGTGTCGCGGGAGATCCCTAGGTGTGCCCAAATTGCTTAATATAAGTTAATGTGGTGTGACACCAATGATTTGAATTAAGTTCTAAATCATTTTTAGTGTCATTGTTTTGTTCAAAATTGACATAGAAAAATGAGGTGTTTAGGAAGACTTTTCTTAAAAAGAATGTATACTTTTTTGTTAGATCGGGGAAGAAATATAATATAGTTTTTGCTGTGCCGTGAAATTTTCGTAATTGTGATTTATCTGTGCTGTTTGATAAAAAGAAAGTTTGAAAATCACTGGATTGTAGTACATATTCTTAGATGGCGCCTACTCGAATGTACCAAATTTGTTGTTGAAAGACTACTACCGATCGACAAGGGGTTGACCAATTCTTTTTGCATCATGCCGATTTTAGTTTAATAATTACTTTTCAATTAACAAATTCTACTTCGATTATAAATTCGATTATAAATTAATTTCTCTAGGTTAATAATTGAAAGGCTGCTCGGGTTGAAATCCCGCACAAATCCAATGGTTTTATTTTCATTATTAAAAATTGATTAACAAGCTTAACAACAATTGAGCATACTACGTGTATACATATGTATTTAAATTGAAACAGGACTATGAAAAATCGGTGACGTTAACGATACACGAAAACAAAAGCAGTATTATTAAATACATCAGAAAATAATGTTTTGGAACTTGTACTATCCATGAACACATCGATCCGTTTCTTCGCCTAATTGCTTGAAAGTCGCGAGAAACACTCCGCTCATTCCCATCGCTACGCGTAAGACCAAGTATTGTAGTGTAGACCGCGTGCCGTAATACGCCAGTACTGAATGGTGGGGAGAAAACGTGAATGATCCATAGAAGCCGATACCGTTGTGTGCTTGGACGAACTAGCCTGTGTTAGTTCGTACAGCGTCTTATACAGATAGAGTGGAATGGACCAGTAGTGTGACGGTGGGAAACGTCAGAGAAAGAGTGGGGATACTGGAGACAGAGAAGTGGAGTGGGGGTACAGGTTCGCTTGGGAAATGGCCGCGGGAAAGTAGAGAGCGTTACGTCGTCTGGCAGGCGAGCTGAAGTTTTTCGTGTGCAGCGCTCGTTAACCCGGCGCTTCGGGCGTGCAATTGGCAATTCACTAGTGTCTTGGCGTTGGGGTGCGATGTTTTGAGAAAAAATAGAAAAAAACAAAATTACGACTCGAGGATCGTACATCGTACTATCTCTGGTCTGCTGGTGAGAGTCGGTGTTTGTACCGGTGTCTCAAGGAGATCAGTACGGGCGGTCGTGCACGAGGAGATGGCCGGCGACGACGGTGCTCCTCGGAACAATGAGATCCTCGGTACTGACGGAGAGGGGCAGGGTGCGTCTCTGCGAGGGGAACCGCATTCCAGAGTGGGCGGCATCCTGGAATGCGATCCCCCCAGTAACAAGAATTCGCCGAGCAAACGAGACGACTGCAACAACGACAACGACGACGACGACGACGACGACGATTGCGCCGACTGCGCCGACGGAAGCGGTGAAACTGTGATTGCCGACGACTGTAGCAACAACGGAGGCGTTGGAACCGTGATTGCCGGCGATAACAGCGGTCTGTGCCGATATGCTATCGGTACCGCCAACACCGCTATGTCTTTCATCGAAGTTTGTCAGGTATAATAACGTAACGTAACACGAATACCGGCATTCCTGTTACCATTTAAATATTTCGTTAAGCTGTCAACGAGATTCTCTGTGTTCATCTTTCTCAAAGATCTCGGACATTTCCGCGTTTCTTTCTCTCGCACGCGCCTTCGATCTCGTTCCTTCTGCCGCTTACGCGAAACATCGAGTCATATTTTAATGGTAAAAATCGATACGTTAAATTAATTATCCAGATTGAACCGTTTTTGTTTGTCGTACGTCGTTTCTACAATGTGATTTTCGAACGTTAATTCCGATGACTCAACACTTACCAACGACGACAATGTTTTTAACGTATGTATATACAGAAACATCATACTGTTCGATGTTCGAAGTAACGAGGACGAAGCACCGTTAATCGTTCAATTACTGTCTCGCTTTCTCTTGTATACATATGTTGTATTTACATCGAATGGCTTTTATGAATGATACGCTTGTGAAGGTACAACACTTTAAGAAAGCGTAATCATTTGTTTCAGATCCGGCTGCAACATCTCTTCCCGCAATTGGTTTCATCTTCGCGGTACAGCCTTTGCGAGGATTCCATAGAATTTACTGCAGAATGTTTGGCCAACGACGTGATACGGTATCTACTGAAGGAAGATATTTATCTTATATCGCGGGACCCGGTTTCCCGTAGCATGAGACACAATGTGTATCAGATGCTGAATAAGCACAGTATTATATTCGCGAGTATGGTAAATCGTTTGAACGTAATGCCGGATACGGCGTACGAGGCGTTCATGGGAATCGCAGATGAGCTGTTTTTACACGGTGGTGTAACATGGGCGAGAATCGTTTGTTTGTACGCATTCATGGGCAGATTGGCATTATGGGCTCGTGATAGACGAATGCACGCATTGAAGAAAAAATTACCCCTGTACGTTTCGAGATTTATTGGCGAAAAAGTTGCACATTTTATCAAAGGATACGGCGGATGGGTGAGTGGAGTATTTTTCAATGTCAAAAATATCTAATACAATACAAGTTTTCATTATTTTTTACCGCGAGATCGAATTCGCTTCATTTCTCATTATATTGATATATTCATATTGTATTTATTCAGGAACAGCTGTGCATAGAGTACCCTGTGGCAGAAGAGATAAGCGGAGCAATTTGGAGGAGTCTTCTTATGACGGGTGCTACTCTCGGTTTGGTTGCAACGATTTTAACTGTGACCTCTTAATATACCCTTGCAAGTTAACTTACCCAGGGTATATTCTATACGAGACCTTCCGATGTACTTATGTTCTACCAAAATGCTTTTCTAAACATTTTGGGAGAGATTTTATGATGCTTTGATATCGATAACAAAAGTAATATTGTGAAATTTTTAAGCCATATGTACCTATATTGTTATATCATTTATGTACAAGATAGAAATTTAGTATGAACCATGATGCTTGTACACTTTTTATATTAATGTCATTCAATGCCATGCAAGATCAGTTTGGAAGTATCCTACTTTCTATGTACAGTAAGTAGTGCCACATTAGCTGACAGTGTCTCCATGTTTGCATCTTGTTAGCTACCACAGGAGGTCGATTTCTATGAAATCGCGAGTACTTCTCCCATCTTTTCGATGAGAGTGAAATACAAATACTTGATGCAAAGTAATTGGGGTCCTATGGTCAATCAAAGACAGTATTCAAGGAATTGATGAGTATAACGACTGTCAGCTAACAAGTTACAATCCCGATCAGCTAACGCGGCATTATTTTAACTCCAAGAAATATGTAACACGAGCGAATATTAATGATACTAGTTTCTCATTACATTTATATTTCATCATAATTGCAAATCAACGAACTAGTTAAATTAATGAAGGATCTTATTTAATGTTAATCTAGATCTCTATCAAAGTAATTTTATATAATACTCAAAATTGATGTTTCCGATATTTATATACCAACCAAGAATCTCAAAATTGTATTGAATTTAGGTAGAAGCAATCTAAATGTATTTATTTATAATTTATTTTAGGTAGAAAATATATTAAGAAATTTCCTTGTTAATCAAACACCATTGTAATGGACACTTAGAACTTATGGAAAGCAGTTGATATAACATTGCTCGTCAAGTATAGTTTTTTAAACAGCAGAAACATTATATGTGGTACCTTTTCAATAAGATTGCAAAAATTTTTATACAACTATTTGAAGATAATAAACATTTCTACAAAATATAAATTTTCACCAACTGAATTAATTATTTATTTAACCTGCGATGAAAAGCAAAATCAGCAGAATAATAGGATGGTATCTATCTTTTATATATAAGTGAGAATAATATAATTTCGTAGGGATCAAATATTTAAGTAATATACTTTCAACTTTTTTTATACAAAGCATCAACAAATGCAAAGGAGGCTACTTGATTAAACTCAAGTAGCTGATTTTTACGAAAAATGTTCAGTCAATCCCATTGAGGATCTTAATGTATTATAAACTTAACAATCGTATTAATAATAGTATTACTCGATATTATGTATACATGATATTAATATCATAATATAAAATATATCGTGAGAAACAAATACTTTAATATATTTGAAAATAATAAGTGGATATAATATAAAGATAAGTATCAATTTCATAAACAACTATCGTTCCATATACTGGGCTACGGTTTAGTGCATTATAACAAATACGGAAACATGTTTTATGTAAATACGTATTGTTATAAAAAAAATCATTCCTAATAAAAAATGGTATTTTTGCAGAAAAAAGAACTACCGTTTCAGTACTAGAATTATTGAAAATATATTTAGCAGATATTGGTATAGTTTTATTTGAAGTAGTATACTTATTCAAACGTAAATACAATCTATACGTACTACCCAAAATATATTGATTTATTATTTTATACTAGAATGCAAGTATCTCAAACCACGAAAATTTCTAAATTACATGATTAGTAATGAAAGTGACTACCATATAAGTTGTATCCTTTTACCTTTCAAACAAGTATAATATCAGCATCAAGTAAAGCATTAGCGTGCTTAATAATTCAATTGGATGTTTATACACATAATTATATCATCGACGTACTTTACTAATAAACTATTTTACTATACTTCTGTATACATAGTGCCAGGTATGAAGGATTGCTAAAAATATGCAGAGAACACGCTTTTCTCGAGTAATACCGTCATTTTGATCAAACTTTCGATACTATAAAAAGATTTAAGTATCATTTAAATTTATTACGCTCTTGGGATATGTTTAACAATTGAAAAATCTAAAAAACCAACTACTCAAATTTATCGCACACGTCTTAATTAAATACATGATAACTTGAAGGGCGAATAATCGATATACGAATTACATGAAACATTTTAAAGCTTGCTCGAATGCTGTTTACGTTTCAATATAAAAAAAGGATAATAACCAGATCACTGTTTATAATTCTATGCAGTACATGAACATACAATACGAAATCATGAATTGGAGAATAATTTGTTGTGAATATATCTAACATTTCACTTATTTCTATCCAGATCTTGTGACTGTACAGAAAACAACTGCGTTTTGCTTTTATTCCCTAATGTGGATAATAGTAAGAATCAACAATTTTTTTCTTTCTTAATAAACCTTTGAATGTTTCTACTTTAAGTTTGCTAATATCGACATTACAACTATGTATAAGTATGTATTATGCATTTACGTGTGAATATATAACTATTTAACTGTACAAATGGAACTCTTATTTCGTTCCCCACTTATATAACAGTAAGTGATCATTACACCACTATCGTTAACCGTAAATTGTTTGGTTAACGATACAAACATATCGTCAGCATTATGAGAACATCACATCGTATAAACTTTCAAACTACCAACACTTATTTATTAAACAAAAAACAGTCAGCATTGCTTTAAACAATTTTACTAAATAAAAGAATTGAATTAAAGAGATTTAACATTCCTATACATCTGTTAATGTTTAATTCAAATTGATTCTGGGGAATTCAAGCCTTTATTGTTCCATGTAAACGACAAGCAAAATGTTGTGAATTATTAATACCTAGAAAAATAGACCCCTTTAATAACATGCTAGTTTGTCTCTGTTAATTTATTACATAGGAAATTAGAAGTATATATTTTTTCATGCTTTAAGTATCCTTACTTTTGCGTTTAATAAACCAATTTTTTACGTTTTCGTTTGGCTACGTGAATTATTAATTGGAGAAATATTTTCTGAAAATGTTACATCAGTAACAACCTAAATAAGATATAAAAAAATGTAACTTGATGTAGAAATTGCACACGACACTGACGACATGATCACTAATTCTGTTTCTCAAGAAGATTGGCAGTTATAGCCTGGACGTATTGCTGTCCAAAACAGAGCACAAATGGTAAGACATACGAATCTTATTTGCACCAGTATCCTGTTATGTTCAATTGTCCCTTCATAAATCGAGTGTACAGGACTAAGAATTAAGGACAGATTAAAGTAGTCTAGGTCTATATTAACCTTTGCATGTACTATTCGGGGAACCCTTGAAAAGCGTTTCATTTTTAAAGATTAATTACTTTTCCAGAGAATCCTATAGTAATATGTAAAGGTACAATGAATTATTATACTATGGCATTAAAATATATTAACCAAATTTCAGATAAACTTTTGTTCAGTACAGCAAGCACTGCTCGATTTCTTTTTTATACTTTCGTTTATCGTTTAATGTATCTGTATATAAAATTCACTCAAGACTTGAAAATATTATTGCAAGACATGTTTATGAGGGATCGAAAGATGCAACGATAATTAGCACACAGCAAGCGCAAATTAGCATCATTAATTAATACAAAAGTATTTTACATTCAGCCTGATGGTAATAGGATTCAATTTTAATAAATTCAGAATTCATAATGATATATGTGTTTGCCACAGGTCGTGTTAAGTTTAAAGTATATCTAACACATAAATCACTTGATGACATGCTCTATTTTTTTTTCTTGTCAGCTTTCTCGATTTATCACAGCTGGGGCAAAAGTGACAAGAAAGAAAACTTGTCTTATACGCCCGAAAAACAAAGCTGGTTTAGATCTCTATTCCACATAGTCCCACCATTCCTTTTCATAACCTTCATGTACATGTTCCAAAAGCACTTTCCTTCGACTATCGCAGTATCTTGAAATAAATATAGAACACACGGATATATTAGATATTTAAACAGTTTGCTACACAATACTGCAATTGGCAATTATATACATCTTAAATTGTACATGAAAAACATAACTTTAATAATTCATGACTTACCTATACTTATCTTGAACTTTTTGTTTAATATCTGCAAGATTTTCACTCGTAATATCTCTTTCAAGATACTCAGAGAGGCGTTCTGTAGTGCCCTCTAGATCCTTTTGGTTGTCTTCAAAAATCACAGACTGATTATTTTTTCGCACATAATAAGCAAACACATAAGTATACATAAGAGTTTGTCTACAGGAACACAAAATGTCTACTGCTTTCTTTAAAAATTGTACCTGAGAACAGGATTATGAAGGTTCTTATTCTTTTAATTTGTAACTCATTTATAAACAGATATTTTGCATTTAATTATCATTTACTTTACCTCGATCCATGACATATTATGTTGTTGCATTTCTTCCATTTTCTCTTTTACACTAGCATAAAGTTTACTTTCGAATTTTAATGATTGCATATGATTCATATATCTATTGCAATAAAATAAGTATCTCTGTAATGCAGATCGCGACTTTTCTTGAGCATCTCTCGCTGCTTTAGCCTCTGCCTCGTCATAACGATTACAATTATACCAACTAGAA
Source organism: Nomada fucata (assembly GCA_948146005.1). Lineage (NCBI taxonomy): Eukaryota > Metazoa > Arthropoda > Insecta > Hymenoptera > Apidae > Nomada > Nomada fucata. The sequence continues at coordinate 17,933,916 of OX411275.1, forward strand.
CCATGCGGTTCCCAAGGTCCAAGACACACCCAGCAAAAATCAGTTTTACAATTTTGATTTTTGCACACCATGTGATTACATCCACCATCCTTCTCAATGGTGACATTACATTTTGGACATTCTTTCGTATTTGCCGCAATCCAGTTGGATGTTTCCGAATCATCGTCACATTTTTTAATCCATTTACGTAACAAATGACATTTTACAGGATCATGCCAATTCTCACCGCAATGGAAACAGAATGTATGCCCACATTTACATGTTACCGGTCTTGCCTCTACGTACTGTACTTTTATAGCATTGTTACAATCTGGAGATGGACACCACCTTAATAACCTATTACACTGCAAGGTGAAACAATTAATAGTATAGTGGATTTAATTTGTTTAACAGAATGTCAACATATAAAATGATATTTACTTCAACAAAACTATTTGTTATTAAATGTTGATATTTCAGTTTCACTTTAGAATCTTTTACAAGACGCATAACGTTTGCATCATCCACTAAAATGTCACATGCATGTGCTGCGCATGCAATTGTTTGACCAACTCCTTCTTCCATAATTTTGGTTGTTAGATATTCTCCCCAACAACCAGTGCAAAAGCGATGTCCACACTCGAGTCCAGTCATCATCTATTTTTTTTTTTTAAATATGTATATAAATTAAAAGAATACATTTGGCAGCAGAGAATGCATATTGATTCTGCGCTTTTTTTAATCATAAATTATTGCAACTTTGCAATATACATACTGCAGATGGTTGAACTGTAAAACAAATTCCACATTCTTCTGTGCCATTCGTTGATGTTCTTCTAGACTACAAAATTACAACATACTGTTAACACAAATTTTATCACTTTAACATCAGGCAGTATACAAAAGAAAAACAGATCTTATTTACCAGAGAGCTTTGAGAAGACCGATTCCTATTTATTAATGGACCCTTTCTAAATGGATTAATAACCCTAGCTTCTGCAAACAACTTTTCTTGGTCACCATCATAAAACCGCTCCATTAATTTTTCCTTGTCCCATTTAAAATGATTTAATAAAATACGCGTGGTTGTTGCCGGTATCTGAAATTCAACATTGAAGTAGATTTTTCATGATTCATCTGTTAAATTTTTCAAAACAAGCAGTGGCCTCTTTTCCAACATACTTCTACAACTGTATTCACTTCTTTTATGGAATCAACCATATGTTGCACTATTTCTTCTGTTGACAAAACTTCGAAAGGATAATCATCAACATCCGTTGCCCGTTCCCTTGGATTGCCAGCTTCAATTTCCATTGCAAAATCAACATCATCTCCGCTAGACTCATTCCCAGAATCAACGTCATCGTACGTTTCCTCTTCAGAATCCATTATGAATCTTTCGATTTATTAAGCAATCAAATTATCAATATGCTGTTTTATTTTGTATCTTTTGAACCTGCACATAAAGTAATGCAATCAACAAATACAATTTTAATTACAGACAGATCGATTTTCAAACTGTACATCTTAGTGTACACTTTACATCCTTCAATATATTGTAAACATACATCACTAACAATGAAATCACTACAGGACTATGTATCGTAATTAAGTAAAATGCAAGTACACTAACACATTTTCATCTCAGTTTGTGTTTCGTATGTTCTTCGAATAATTGTAAGAAAAATACCAATACCAACACTGAATGTAATCTGCTGTTTCAATTGCGGTGTTCGATATATTTCAAGATATATTTAATATCACAGGGGAACGTTTTCACACCTGTACCCACAAAATACTGTTGTAGCGGAGCAAGGTGAAAACAGCTTATGTTTCAGCACATGACGTCATCGTTCGCTACTTCCCGAATAAAAGCAAGGAGCTCTATCATACGATTTTCGCTATTTACTGTAACTAGTCTTTCAGAAAATGTACAGTCGCGATACCACGCGAATCCCCGGACAACGTGAACAGTTAAAACTTCCAAATATTTTTACCATCGACGTAAGCAAGGATAAAATCAGCTGCCAAAACATCCGAGTTGAACTCCGGCAGCTGATATACCAAAGGCTATTTTCACGGCGGAAACGATGAATAAGGTACCGTGTTGCTAGCCAATCAGAAATCGTGTACGTACATATTATCCAATGACGTATCATGTTTATCAGATTGGTATATTATCCCGTTTACGTTATAATTTACTGTATAATTATCGACTGATTAAAAAATATATATAGAGAGATAAAGAGATAATTATGAATTGCTATACAATCCAGAAAAAAAAATTATTTAGTAGATATTTGTTAAACTGTACGCTGAGAATAATTGTACGTATCAAATTGTAATAAAAGTTGAAAAAAAAGTAAAAGTACTTAGAAAATGTATATATATATATATATCTTTTGATTTGTACTAATCGCTTATCTACAAATTACTGCAAATTAAATGTTTTGAACAATTCATGCTTTAACAGAGTATGTACGAAAGATTATATTAACGAAAAATATGATAAAAATAAAGTACCTTGCACAATTTTTCCACAGACTATTCAATTTTCAACAACGTGCACACACAAACAGAAAGAAGAATAAATAAAACGATGTTAAATTGTAACTATTATATACGATATCACTATTCCATTCGATGAATATGTAATTGAGTCACCACAGTGTTTTTCAGGAATATAAAAAAGTTATTAATGGAAAACTTTTCCTGACATAGTTTCGACCTTCTTTAACATAAGAAGGCCAACGATACGATGTCAAACTTCAATCTCCGATTTTACTGGATACGAATTAGACACTAAATACACTTTTCACGATCCCAGGATATTTATCAACGTTAAAAACAGATCATAGATTTGCAAGATGTATTACCATGCACGATAATCTTTTCAGCCATTGCAGTTGACAATCACAAAATCCGTGGGCTCTCGAGTAAAACCATAAATTAATCTAGAATACACCGTTTGCCATGGGAGAAGGGACGAGCTTATAGCTCGAACACTGCTGTCACGTCCATAGCAGTATGCGAACACTTTTTTTTCCACACGGCCGTCTCTAATACGTTCTTATATTCTTTTTCTGCGCTCGCTATTGGAACTTAAGGTTAGTTGATGGATAGACGAGTATAGACACAAAATTTCACGTGATACTATCCGAGGAGTTGAGAATCTAAGAGTGACGCGACAACAAAAGGTCTCGCCACCAAGTATGCCGTTTTACTGACATTAGTCAACTGCTTGAAGTACGCGGCGTTCGCGTCGCACAGCTGACGCACATAGGCGTCTTTACAAAGTGCACGATTGTTCTATGTACATATTTTCATTACATGCAATTAAGAAAACTTTCATTTCCATGAGAAATTCAAATGTTAGATTGAGAATTAAATTCGATTTTTATTTATTTAATCACTATGGCGGTTATTAAACCATGCATGAAGCCCCTAATCCTGTTTTAAATAAATTACAAATAGAAAAATTGAGTTCTTAAACATGTTTAAATCTGTTTATGCCTGTTAAATATTTTATATCATAACTAATTATCATCAACGTAAACAATTATTTATCATGTACGAATACTAGAAGTGTACAAATATTTACATATAAGATCAGATTAGTTTTCTAGATTAAATAGAATGTATCTTGAATAATTATATCAAATTCAGCTTTAACCAATATACTAGTCTATTAAATCACATATTCGGGGATCTACAAAAATTTCAATGGTCCACTTGAAATTTCAAGGTTCTACGCTAATGTCTCTGCGAACGATAAGTGGAGAAGTTCACGGCGCTCTGTCAAGTTAAGTTAACCCTAATATTTTCCTAGCATTCCGAGCAAATGTCAACGTGCATCATATAATTATAAGGGAAAATGACTTTTCCAAGTGTAAGTGATTATTCTTCATTAGAAAAAATCGGATCAGGAAGTTATGCGACGGTCTACAAAGCATTCAAGAAGGTATGTGGTTTTGAGGTTTGGTGCAATATAAACGAACCATATGATTTCAGTGGCGTAGTTCGATTCACAGCACCACAAATGTGACATTTAAATTTCAAATATGCAAAATTTCTGTTTCTTAGTTTTTTCCCTTTAATGCGTAAGCGACAAAAATATTTAATTTTAGTATTTCTTGGAAATTTTCGTATTTTTCTAAATCTTTATGTACTTCAACTGCTCTGACAAAAAAAACAAATGTAGTTCCTATCGTCGAAGTAATTTGTATGTACAAAATAAAAAATTGATCACGGTAGTGAAGAATGTTGTTATATTTTGAAAGTACTTGTTGTTTTTATTGCGTAACAGTAATTCTTAATAGATTATGGACAGCAATGTTGGGTAATGAAATATGCGTGTTTATCATATTTATTACATTACATATTTACATACACTAATAGTTTTGATAAAAATCGGATATTTCGGATTGGAAAATGTATAATCCTTACTTTATAATATATGTGTACATTTATATGTGTACATTTTGAATTTGATCTTTCATAGCTTTGTATAAAGTTGTACTAACTGAAAAATCAATGCGTCTTTCGTGTGCACCAATTATTATAAATTTTAAGTACGCTGTATACGAAATACTTAAAATCGAATTAGAGAAAAACCACACGGTTGTATCAAATCTTTTGTTAACGATAATGCGTTTTGGCTTCTATTTCCCTTAGAATAATTTAAATTTGCGCAAAAGCATTGATCATTGCATAATTTAATATTTAATTTACTATTAATTTATGAAAATAGGAAACAAATGTTACTTAACTGTGACGCTTATTATGATACTTTTTCTTCAAGCCCTATACTTTTTATAGTACATGGTTATTTGTTCGCTGTTGTTTATTGTCTCGAAGCAATTCATAGCATCCAACGAATACGTGAAAATAGTATTATAAATAGGTACATTACGGATATAATCAACTTAATTATTGGAATATAATTATTGGAATTAGTATACATATGGATATGACGATTCCATTGATCCAAATCACTAGATAAGTTAGAATCGGATACCGGAAAATTACATCTAATCATTACTTGATAATTATTTGTAATAGGAGGGCCATCTCCGAATTTCATTGTTTTTGGACATTTTTAACAACTTTTCCCTATACATATGATCGTCGGACGGCCTTAGTTTCCGAGATATTTGCAAAACACTACACTTCCATTGACTTCTGCCTATACGTGCACGTTCGCGGCAACGTATGCGTGAGCATAGGACCGCCCCTTATCTACTGTTTCTATAAACACATCACGGCGGTGGAGAAGAATCTGTATAACGGGTGATCTCATCGAAATTGTACCTCATAAGGATGGGCTAGAAGGGTATATGTTATATCTCCAACGTTTGGGATATATTTGGATCAGTATGGGGTTCGCCCCCACATAAATCTAACCCAAATCTAACTTCTATTTACTCAAATACGAGTTTGGGTTGGGTCTTTCTAGAGGCCGACCCCCTCTTCCACCCACGCCGAACCTATCCTATGCTGATACAAATATGTATATCCTAAACGTTGAAGGTCGAAGATGCACCCTTCTAGTCCATCCTCATGTGCTACAATTTCAATGAGTTCACCCGTTATACAGATTCTTCGCCGGCCGCTGCGATGTGTTTATGGAAACAGTAGATAAGCGACTGTCTCGTGCTTACGCGTGCGTTACTACGAGTGTGCACGTATAGACAAAATTCGATGTACAGTAGCAATAGTTTTTTGCAAATCTCTCGAACTAAAGCCGTGCAGCGGTTATAAGGAACAGTTACCAAATAATTATCAAGAAAGAATATTCAGTACGCGGAAAATACAATTTGGAATACAATATAAACTCATGCACAATAAATGTAATTATATGGGAAAATAATTAGTGAAAGCAGAGGGAACAGTTACTGATTTAAGGGAACTTAATACAATTCGAGCTATTCAAATATATGTATTTTCCAGTTCAATCTATGATCGTTCTTTGTAAACGAGCGTAAACTTGTCGCAAAGGTGCTTCCTCACCGACTTTGATGGCATTCGTTTCAATCACTTTGTTATAATGCATAAATAACGCAATAAAGAACAAAATTGCGGTCGGATCTCCTTGACCATCAAAAAACTAATAGGCAAATGTGAGCAGGGTATGGGCTCCGCCCCCCCTGAAGAAAAAATCTAACTCAAACTACCTTGGTTAATAAGTATACATATAAGTCTGAAATCAGTTGAATTATAGTTAGCTTCAGTAATTTTTGTAGGTGTCGGAGTGCAGGGGAACAGGTGGAGTCCATCCCCCGCCCACATTTTACTTCTGTTAGTGATACGTGTATGTATGTGGTATCAAAATTCCGTCGTCGCAAAATGGTTCTCCATGCACTTAAACAATAAAGTAACATACATTGATTAAAATGAAGAATGAGTTTGAGATAGCGTTGCCGATCAGGGTGGGCGCCGGTCTACGGCGGCCGTGCATTGAATATTACCACAAACTTAAAAAAGTAATCAATTTATAATTTTCTCGCTGTATTACTGATACGGCGCTAACACGTTACAATGTAGTTCCCGATTCGGTCAAGCAAATTTAGGTGAAAAAAAGCGAAGGTGGAACAATATTCATTCATAGTTTTTCCATTTCCTACAGTCTTCTATGGCGAATTCTTCATATCGGACTGTCAGTTCTCGCAGAAAGCACGAAGTCCATAACTTAATAATACATTCGCAAAATAGGTTCAGACAAAATCGCCTTTCAACAGGCTTTAAACAGCAACACATTTTGGCCAAAAAGTCATTCTTCGTTTTAACATTAGGTTTACGTAACGCGTAAATTTGCCGCATTTCAGAATTCGGAATACAAAAATTAATGCAGGTCCGTTAATATTATATAATTCAATTAATTACATTGCATTCCTAAATTAGACGAATTCGTTTTTTAAGGAAAACATGATCATTAATGAATCATTAATCTGAGGGAAGTCAGTAAAACTAAGTGTTCAAACTTATTCGTAAACCTAACTTGCATGTTTAATTATTTTTTTTGTTAGACAAACGTAAAAATACATATACGTCTTCCATAAAGAATGCGGTTTTCAAAGGTTCTTTTGTTTTTTGAAAGTCACGGAGGTCCGAGCGCCATTTTGTTTTTTGTTTCGTTATTTTTACGTTACAACAAAGTATTTAAGAATAGTCCCAGCAGAATCGACGAGGTAGTAGCTTTGCGATAAGTTTCCCCGAGAAAGTATTTGATGCCGATCAAATATGGATTGCATCGATTTTTCCAACAGTATTATTATAATGAGGACTAGTTATATTATATTAATAGCGTTACAAATCTTAGAAAAAAAATGTGATTAATTAAAATATAGCTGATCGAAGAAATAGAAAGGTCCTTTTATTCGTCGACCTTTCCTCGTTATTTGCCGTTGCATATAACATTTTTGCTTTCTTTCTTATTAAACTAGTGTATTATTTAAAAGGAGGCAAAAAAATAATGGGAACAGAAATGATTGCACTATTCCCGCGTTTTTATTGATCTGACCCACCACTTATGCCTTTAGAATATCATTATCTATATCACTAACGTCGTGCAAATAATCGTACATGTAACACATACAAACGTCTGCATGCGTTCCCTTGTTCGATCGGATATTACGCAAAAGCACTAACCTTTGCACCAGTTTTTCCCTCGCACCGGCACTCCGCTGGAATATATCGGTTTATTTAACGGGTCACCGATTCAAGTGCAACTTGTTTTAATCTATTTCAATTACTGATCGCCCGAGCATCGTCTAGTGACAACGACGATTTGAGATGTAGCCAGAAAAAGATGGTTGTATTGATGCTCGAAAGAAGTAAGTTATCTCAAGGCGAGGCTAACGCTATGCTATTGTTGGTCGTTTGTAGGATGGATGCCGAGAGGTAGTCGCAATCAAATGTGTAGATAAATCGTCGCTTTCCAAGTCGGCGATCGATAATCTTGTCACAGAGATCTATCTGCTAAAGATACTGAGACATGAGCATATCGTGGAGATGAGGGATTTTTTTTGGGACGAAGGGTTAGTTAAATAAGGTGAATCTAGCGTAGAAAAGACTATGGACGACATACAATTTTGCATGCAAGATATGATGTTAAATATGCACTTCTGTCTGAAGCTAAGAATATAAAGTTGAATATTTTACAACGACTTAAGAAGATTTTGATATTCGCCTCTTCGACGATGGCATAATGCAATTATTGGAAAGTAGAGTCACCAGCTCTTGTTCTAATTTCTCCCTATTCCCGGTTAAACGTCGAATCCAGTTGCCTAGAATTTTACTGCTAATAAAATTTTTCACTAAATTCCTTAATTATACATGTACATATATCCGATATTTTAAAAATATTCTATTGATTCTTTAAGAATGAGATTAATCGTTTAAGTTTTCTCACCATAGAACCATAGGCTTTTCTACGAGATATTCGTAACTATTATTTGTACACTAAATAAAGTTTTTCGTTACTATAGTTCAAAATAATTTGGGGATTGCGAATTCTAAAATAATTTAAAAAACTTACCAAATTTCACTTATAAAATAAAAGAATATCTATTAATATCTACTAACCCTTTCGCTGTGACGCACACACAGTTGGAAATTTCTTCGACTAATAGATTAGCTAAATACATAGCCAAATGGAACTATATTAGATTAATTAAGAACTGACTCATATAAATCAAATTAAAAATTATACTACACTACGGTACCTGGTTGTACAAATTTCTATTCATATATCTTCCATTTTAACATTTTCCCCTACGATTTTGTTTTTAACTTGACTTGGAATCAATCTTGACTTGGTATGATCAACAATCTTCGACTTAATCTTTGAAATCAATATACGGTTTTCATACCGCATGCGTTAAATCTAATAATAGTAATAACTGTTATTTCGTTTAAGTTTCATTTCTTGCATTTATAAAAACAAACGAACTGTCTATTGACCACACTATTTTTTAAGTAAAAATATGTATCGAATGTCTTTATAATACACGTCTACAAAATTATGCGATCCTCAAGTTATTTTGGGCAACACATAAATACATGCCCATCGTCTACCATAATGCAGGCACATATACATCGTGATGGAATACTGCGATGGCGGTGACTTGTCTAGTTTTATAAGGAAGAAGCATAAGCTACCTGAACAAATTTGCCGCAGATTTTTACAGCAACTGGCACTAGCTTTGAGGTATTTGCGCAATAACAATGTGTGTCATATGGACCTGAAACCGCAGAACTTGTTGCTAACTAGAAGGCCGCAATTAACATTAAAAGTCGGAGGTTCGTTTTTCGTTTCAGAATTTCTTGCAATCGATTAAACTACTCCTTTGTTATTTCTACCTACCCGATTCACTATTAGATTTTGTTCCCATCGCAAACTCGACGTTCCTCTTTTCATATTGACTTATTTCAGATTTTGGTTTCGCCCAATATCTTTCGAATTCGGAGCAAAAATTTGCGATTCGTGGTTCTCCGCTTTACATGGCGCCAGAAATTCTGTTGAGGCACAAGTACGACGCCCGCGTCGATTTGTGGAGTGTCGGTGTGATCATGTATGAATGCCTTTTTGGCAAAGCTCCGTATTCTAGTAATAGTTTTCAGGAATTGGCGGAAAAAATCAAAGGCTGTCGTCCTATAGAGGTGATTACATTGTTAACCTGTTTTACATCGTGATTTATGAATTATTAAACATTTCAATTTAATTTTCTTTTGCTTCTGTGTTTGTTTCATTAACCCCTATTTCAATGTTTTCTTCTCCTCCTTTCGAACTGCTTAGTTTGTTGAAAAAAAAAAACAAGTTTCGTCTAAAAGTATCCGTTTGCATGTGCAAGTTACATCATGTATACAATATGGCAAGAAAGTTCCAAGAGCAATTTTTTCCGAGGCACATATAGTGTTTTGGAAAATATTACTTGTTACTGTATACACTGGTAAACTTAATGTATACTTCAAACTTATGATGATTTTCTTTTAAATGTAAATTTAATGGATATATTAGAGTATAGTTATCAAACTTGTTAGGAAATTCGGGGAAACCAATGTAGATAAACTTTGTAATTTGAAGTTAATGGATTTAACTTTAACATACAAGTACAGTAGACAACAAAGATGAGGCATTCCAAATTTATGTAGCAATTATTTCAACTAACAAGGTAGAATATTTTACTTGTACACAATATTCCATCATTTTCTGAATTCCTGAGTTGCTTAAACTTTCTTGTAAGTGGTTTGATATTTTGAAAAACGGTAAAAAATGGAATAATCACAACCTGATAATTGACAGCAAAATATGACTATTTAATTAAACTATTGCTACAGAATTCTTCGAAGGATATATTCAAAAGTCTATATTCGAATCTGAAACAAAGTCATCGTAAAATTCGAAAGTTCCACACAGAGTTTAAGAATACGAACAAATCTTATCGAAAGAAAAAGTCGAATACTTTTGCAAGTCAAACGAGTTCTTCTAAAACGTTTTATAAATTATGCAAAAATATCGCGCAACTTGTCAAATATTTCAACACTGAAATATATTTGGTTGAGATACAGAACAATGGTTTTCCATTTCTACTCGTATATTTTTGTCATAAGCAGTCTGAATTCGTTTGTTTCTTTCAACAATCTTGGAATTTTTTTGTTACGTATTACGCAACCTGCCAATACCTTACAGCTACAAAAATATGTAAGATATTCACAAGTTGTATATAATCATGTGTTGTATGCAGTCGTTACAGCCCCATCAAAATAATATAAAAGTGCGTCTGTACTCGCGTAACTAAATGCATATATGTCATCGACACGCACACATATGCATACATGGTGTGGCAAAAGTTATTGGACTTTTTTTTTTACACGTTTCAACGACCTATAAGTTGCGCAAACAATCAATGACAATAACGCTTATTACACTAGTAATCACAGTATTGAACAAACAAAAAATGACAATAAATGTTCAAAGTTGCCTCCTTTTAGTGCAATACATTTACGAAGTCGTTCTCGAATATTGCCGACGATGGTCGCACATTCCTTCGAAAATCTTTTGCTCCATAATGGACCAAATAGGGTAACCCATCCGGTTTAAGTCAGGCGAATTGGAAGGGCACACATTCTTGCCTCGAAATCTCTGCCCGTACACTATGTCAACTCTAGCAACATTTTCTCTATATATTGCCGCATTGATTTTTACATTTCTGTCAATGAATATTAATGTCGTCGTTCCCGTTAGACAAACGCCAGAATTTTGGTCCAGAGGGTTGACGTGAGAACCGTTGGCCCGTCGCAGGGTCGGTCGGAACTCTCGCGGTTTATGACGGGGTCAGAACAATTGTATTAAAAAAGAGAAAGCGATATATCGATTGAAATTGCATGGCTGTTTAACATGTGTTCTTTTATTCTAATCCTTACCGTCTGAATCCTGCACCCAGATGGTTGAAGCCTTGACAAACTGCAGTCTGCAAAAATGGCGTTAGTTTCGACCGCGCCATAAACCTGACCTAACGGAACCCTTTGTGAATCTCAATACACAGCTATGTGCAGACCGACAAACCTTTGAAAGACAGTTTCTAGAACAAACTTGCATCCTGAACTCAGCCGAATCAAAGAAATTTTAAAACGACAGCTAAAAATATTTCGAAATAAAGCACGTTCCAAACAAAAGTCCAAGTATTTTTGCAACACCCTGTGTACAGGGTGTTCGGCGTAACAGTCGTTAAGATATTTCAGGCACTTATGGTAGTGTGAGATAAAAATGCTTCAAACAAAACATCGTCAAATGCTCGATCGTTAAAAGTATACAAAAATGAAAATTGCAAAAGAACTATTTTTTTGCGAAAAATAGGGATCACCTTCACTTTCCTTCCCCTGTGTAAAGTCAAATTTTGCATGATAATTCTGTTTACTGTTTATTAGTTGAATTATATTTAACAATGGCACAGCTTGTGTATATAAAATGGACAAAAATATAATAGTCAATTCTCGAATCGATTTTCGGCCTCTCTTATGGTGGTTTGTATAACAAACGGAAAGAGTTCTTATTTCAACTTTTGCATGTCCGGTTTGCATGAATGAATTTTTGCTATCGAATTGATTAGTTGCACGAAAGTTATTTTTGTTTATGCTTTGTACAGAATGTGATTCTTACTATACAAACATTATAAGTAAGTTTATATTTTACATATGTGCTCCCATTTTTTATTTTGTAATAAATGTAATACAATACTGAATTTATTTTGTATTAATATAGAAAGTATTCCCTTATGACCAATCAAAAATTTAAAGACGGACTTAATTTTTCGTCTGCTCTGTTCAGGGAAGTTTATATATGCTAATCAACTTTTTATCAGCAAAAAAGTTTATTTGTACTATGAAAAAAATTTTACATAAGCATTAACCGTATATTAAAGTGCCTACTATAAAGTTAGAAAATGTAGTTTGGTACACTTTTGTATACTATCTATCCATACGATAGATATGTATATAGGCACATATTATAAATAGTTGTCGAAATCAATGAACTACGTTTGTACCGGGGGTTTCACGACATTTACCGGATCGTTTTAGATTTCAACCAGTTCAATACATTGCATTCTACTGTCAAAGTTTTAACAGTATAATCTATTTTTATTAACAGATATTCTTGTACAATTTTGAATTGTAATACATGTTTTTCTGCTTAAAATAAAAGAATTATTGAATGCACAATAATCTACAAATAATTTACAAAAACACTCATATATGATAAAAAATGAAAGAAGCATGCATAACATTGAAAATTTCATAAATTTCTCCCGAACGTTCTTTTTCCTGCCATTTGCATACATTTGCCATTATTAAGCCATATATTTGTTCATAACAATTTCTATACCGTTGATATTATGAAATCACAGTTACCAAAAGGGTCGCATGTAAGCCAGGAATGCAAAGATTTATTGATGTCCTTACTTAAACACAACCCTGACGAGAGGATAACGTTCGACGAATTTTTTGCGCATAGCTTTCTGGACTTGGCTCATGCGCCAACAAAGGAAAATTATGAAAAGGCAGTAGTATTAGTACAAAAGGCTGTGCAAATGGATATTGAACAAAATTCGAAGGAAGCATTTCATTTGTATTGTGAAGCGCTTAGATATTTTGTTCCTATTCTTACAAGTAAGAAAGAGTAACACTGATATAAAAAAATAATATCCTATTTATAATATGTACACATAAAACATATAACAGGTGAATGATATTTTAATCGCGTCACATTTTATTAGGTGAGACTGACCTAAAATGGAAAGAGAATTTGAGGCCACGAATAAATGATTATATTAAAAGGGCAGAAGTTCTAAAGGCATCGTGCAGAGATAGTAGTAACGATAAAGATAGATGTGTGCAGGTGGAGAATAAAGGAAATTCTTCATCCATTCAGAGGGTACCATCCTTAAATGGAAGATCGTCAGTTGCATATCATGAACTGCGTTTGTATTATAATTATTTTAACGCAACACATTTTTGTTATCAAATACGAAGATAGTGTACTAGCTTTATTATCATGTGTATAGCGCAATTCATAATGAAATATTTCTTTTCCCATATCAAATTAATTACATTGAAAGTATTTATATATGCAAATTATATTGCACTTTAAAGTACAAAAGATAGTCAATTATATGACAACTATAATGTTTAATCTAGGTAGCATAGTGTATAAAAGTATGTAAAGATCACTATATAATCGGAATGAAGAACGGGAAAGTTTAAGATATATTTTCATTATACTTTGCTAGAGACTGCTCGAATATTTCGATATATATCGAATTAAAAAAGAAAATTGAATAAGTATTAAGTTTGCTTACATGAAACGGAATCTGTGCTCTGTTTTAACCATCAAAAAATACTAATTTATAATAATAATAAGTGTGTTGTAAAATTTTTCTTCGTTATGTTCATACGGCTTATTGGGAATAGACATTATTTTACTATTACGTTTCATGATGAGGATTTGAAACCATTGCAATTAATCGAAATTGGCATATAAAGTTTCAATGGTATGCACAAACATTTGTGAAACTGAACCCATGATTTTCGTATTTATTTATCGATAGGTACACTTGGCAAAAGTACAACCAGTATGGCGGATGCGTTGGAAATAGGGGATGTCGCAGAACTGTATCTAGCAGAGGGAAATTACGCGCTAGCGTTAGAAAAATTTCAATCTTGTCTAGGTCTACTGGTTCCTTTATTAGGGAAAGAACCCGCTGGTCGAAGAAGGGACATATTACATAAACAGGTGATTAAATGGATATTCACATTCAAATAAGTTAATGTAGAGGAGTGTTTGAAAAAGCTTCTTTTGTTTAACAATTAGTTTTATATGACTATGAAATTTACACTTTGCGACAAATGTGCAGGGAAATAAAAGGAAAGCTTGTGGCTATTTCAATAGTGTACTTTAAATGCAGACCATACCGCCAATAGTACAATAGTGCAATCTTATCGTCACCATTATTACACAGAACTAGCAAAACATAAACATCTTTTTTTTCATTTAATTTGAATAATTCAATAGTATTTAACTTGAATACTACTTTATTTCGTTGCTAGTAATCTGATTTATTACATAGCCGGATTGTAAGACTAAAAATAACCGCTGGAATCTCTGGATTTTTTTCATAGTTTTCCTGAATAGTTTGTTTATTTTTATAAAGGAATGTAACAGTAATGTAATGTAACAGAATGTTAAATTAGTTTCATTCAGTTACATTTTATTTAGTTATATTCAAATATTGTAGAATTTTGATCAAAAAGAATTGCAATGTTTCGGCATTTGTTATAATACGTTTGGTTAGCAGATCAATAACAGGTATCATTGAATCTGGTCTAGAATGTAAAAATTGTTCAAAGTGATTACAGTATTAGATTTACAAGAAGTAATAGCGCATACAAATTGATTTAATTTAAGAACTGTCAATAATATAAAATTTCTGTGAAAAGCACGTCTCATATTTCAATTAAATTGGTATTGCAAAGATACTTCTTTTCAAAATAATTCACGATTGAATGATTGGGAAACGAACAACTCGATGTAACTTAATAATTAAATTTTATGATTACTTGTGACGTTAATACGCGCTATTATTATTGTTCAACAAACGTATGCATGTTTAACAATTTACAGAATATTTTATTTTCAACATTCAATAATCTTATACTAATCAACAGGTGCAGTTTTGGATGAAAGAAGCCGAAAGTACCAAAGGGCTTTTAGCTACAAAAGATATTGAGGAATCCTTGCAATGTAGTTCTAATTCGTCTGAGCATTGTACGATGCAATAACTTACATTTCGGATTTATTGTATAATATTATTTAAATCGGTAACGCGTATTTAAATTTTGGAAACAATTCTAAATACTGTGCAACTCGTGTTGCACTGCAGAATACATGAATGTACAACATTTTCTGTCATTCATAAAACAATAAACAATATTTAATTTTTCAATACAAGTGGTATTACTTTATAAAAACATAATATATAATTTCCCTCTTTATTTGTTAAAAGTTTTCTTAAAAAAAACCCATGGAAAATCATGTGTGAAATACATGTAATTACTTTTTTTATTATAAGTAAGGATAAAAAATGAAATAGGTTTCTGCGATGATTTATATATAGGCTCACATGAACCCTTTTCATTAATAAGGTATGTCGCCTCTTGCGGCCTTGCCAACGTCCTTCACAAAAAGAGTCATATTGCCATCTTCTATCGGACATGACGAAGATTCACTTGAAAGCACAAAAAGGGTAGTCCCACCTAAATGCCTGAAACAGTCACTACTCGGGTGAAGGTGATTATTTTAATTTTAATAATTATATCCTATTTGTTTTGCCATTCTTAATGATACAAAAAATTAGATATAATCTTCATTACATTTTGTTTACATTCCTGTTCATGTGGAATATAGCTACACTTTGTGCTGCGGATACACTAACTTGTCCTTGATAACTCACAGAAGTCGTAGTTGTGAAATTTGTTTACAAGTATAAAATGTCAAAGCGGATTAAAAAAAAGGAATGGCAACGTAAATGTGACATTACTAATGATAATACAATTTAAATAAATAACGGATTATTTGTAGCAAGAATACACTGGAACTTAAAGCGGAAAAGGAGGGCGCGCGCATCGTGGCGCGTCGCCCTTACGACTTCCGGTAAGGCCACGTGACCTAGCTAACGGTCGCTGTTGCCCTGAAGCGTCATGGAAAATTCCCAATCCCGAGCAACAACCCTCCCCCCTCCATTATGTACATACCCCCTTGCCCTACCTCGCCCCTCTACATTCCCCGCTATGGCGTTGTCAGGTACTTATGTACAACCCCCACTCCTTTGCAAAATTCTCTTTCCCCCACCACCTGGTCAGTGGTACCGGATGTGCGGCAACGTCGCAACCGTTAAGTACATAAGGACGATTGGAGGGGAGACGAAGGGGGGTACGAGAAAGAACTGGCAACGTGCACCACATTCAAATCTGGACGGAACCCGGTCGGCCTCTCGGTTCACCTCCGCACAAAACAGCAGAAAACGCGGGCCGCGCGTGGATTGTGTGTACATTTAGAACTGGCAATCGAGAAGTAGACCGTGTGATCTATCCAGGATTGTTCTGTGTGTATTACTGTGTGTCTTCGTTGTCAGTTACAATCGTGAAGTAGATTTGCAACGCAGGCCGCATTTCGCGGCGCCCTCGTGCAACAACCCATTCGCTTTCCCCCGTAAGTGTAATTTTGCGCGCGCGCACACAGTTTCATGTAAATGTCACGGGAACGTAGGGGTAGCGTGACCGTGTGGCGGAAGTGTTGTTTCGTCTTGTGGAATAATGTGCATGGACATTCAGGTTAACGACAAGAAGAAGAAGATGAACGACAGCAGTGTCGACGAAGACGTAGAAATCGTCGAGGCCCGAATCATCGGAGGTAAGTTTTGAGGTTATGGGTGGCGGCGGCGGTCGCGGCGGCGACGACAGCAGACTCGCGCGTATCGTTTCCCCCTCTCTCTCGCACACCTTGCATCTCCTTCACTCTTTCAACCATCCGTATTCCTCTATCGTTATATAGTTCTTCTATCCTTTTTTATCTTGCCTTGTGCTCCTCACTCGATTTCCTACCACGTCCAATCACATTACCCTCGCTCTGTATTATACCAGTGCCTAGAAGGTATACAATCGCGCTTTCTGTTTTCGACGAGTGCGTCTCGTGCAGACCCGGCGAAACGTGGTTCCTCATTGCGACTACCTGTCAACATCTGCATCCCTACTGTTGACAATTTACCGTTACAACAAGTACACGTGGGATCTCAATATAGAGAATCTGTTTTTGGAAGTTTTACGTACTAATCGTTTAGTTTTTGATACTTTCGTTTTTTTTCTTGTTTCTGTAAAATGTGCATAAGATTCGTACATTTGGTTTTTACAGTGATTCTCTAATTTTGTCTTTCTTTTGTAATTGATTCCTCAAACGATTATAAATACTGTATGTACTGTAGTATGTGGGTCAGGCTATGGAGTTACAGTTTATATAAAATATCTGAAATTTATTAATTCTTATAGGATCTATTATTCTGTGAGATTTGTTAAAGTGCAAGTGGATATGTGTTTGTTGCAAAATGGTCAGGTTTAAGTCACGTGCTTACGAATGGATTTCCTTATATTTTTCATTATTTCGCACAGGATACTTTTTTGTGGTAGCGTGTGCTGCTATCACATTTAAATAAGGATTTTAATTTTGACATATTGTTTATGTTTTACTGTCTGTCTTATTGTAACTTCAGATTATACTTTTGGGGGTGCATAAAATTATTGACGAAATATATTAATATCAAATTGAATAATTCATGTGAATGAAAATATAAAATTTAATATCTGCAACAATGATTATATATTCCTGCAAATACATATTGATTACAACATGTTATTTACACATGCGATAAATTGTATTAATAATGAGATTTATTTGCAATACGTTTAAATATATGATCAATAAAAGGATGTTAAAATGTTTATTCACATTTCATTTTATTCGTGTGCGCTTGCAGAGGATGACGTCACGCTTTATTTAAAGCAAACGGTAAGATGATCCTGGTAATATCGCAGATATTTTTTTTAGAAGGAAACTGTGCAATGTGTATTTAAATTAGGGCAGAACCTATAACTTCCATAAAGCGAAAATATTTCATGGAACTTGAATCGTACCAATCTTTGATTATTATTTTTGTATTATTATCTTAATCATGAAATATCATTCATGCGGGGAAATGTAAATATCTCATAAAAATTTAATTTTTAGTAATCAATATATTCTGTTATATATTCATGTGTTAGTTATACGTTTCTTAAATTATGTACGCTGTGCATTTGAGGTTATGATAAAAGAGAATAGTTCTTACTGTAATAGAAACAACTATCTTACAATATAACTTTTATTATTGACTCAAATAACTATAGTACCAACTTCGAAATGTCAGTGAAACTGAAAACAAAAATACTCTGTAGGCAATCAAAGGTAGGGTAAGTAAGAAATACAGTTTACGCTTATATAGTTTAAATATGTACTATGTACGTAATTTCAAATCATTTTGCGAGGATATTGCGTACGGACGTAATATGCAATGCAATTAAGTGCCGCCGTCAATGCATACTTAACTGATGGGGGGGGGGGGGTGAATAATGAATACAAAAGGTTTGGAAGAACATCGATCGTAGACATTGTTATAAGTATGTAGTTAAAGAAAATTTCACCGTGTTCTTTTTTATTTATTTTTGTCGAAAATGCGGTATGAATTTGCAACAGTACCATCAAGATACGTGTTCCAAAATTTCCTTGTTATTTTTTTGCTGATTTCCACGGAAACCTCAGGGAAACATTTATGTTCGTAGCAGTAACATATAGGCAAATGTTAAAGTTAATTGCTTCATTTGTTTTTGTATATATAGTCAGTTACTTTCCAAAAACTATTATTTGTAGCAGAGTTGCGATTATTTCATAGGGAAACTTTTATTCTAACGAATTTGAAAAAAAATCTACACATTTCTCGATTTGTGCAACGGCAATTTTCAGTAGCAAAAAGATTTATATTGACGGAAACCTATTCTACTAATAACAATGAAGAGAACACAAATGACGCGTTTGTAAAGTTTCTAAGTATTTGGACGTAATAAAGTTGTAATAAATTAGTTACCACTGTAAGAAGACCACTGAAAGTTTATTTTATCGCACTCACAAAAATGGTTAATGACAAAACAAATGTATTTCACATATTCTATATGTTCGTTCTAGTGGATTCACATTTTGCCACACCTCGTGTAACGTGGAGCTCAGCTTGCTCCTCCAACCGCCCGCCCGTTTGCTCTTCGCACATATAGGCAAAGGCAACTATATACACAGTATATACGAGAGCGCGATCTGGGGGGGAAACATGTGCAGGCGTAGTATATAATGTACCCGCCCCTATGTACTACATAGGAGCCAAAGAATGATGTAACAAAGAGGTAGTTTCACGAAGTTTGCCGAACATTCCCGAAGTGACTCCTTCGTGCCAGCCGCATGCGGACTTACATACATATCATGGAAACGCACACCATGAAGCCCGTCAGCTGCTGCAAGTGTACGACGCCATATGCAATTCTACCAAGTTGTGCAAAAAAAAATTGCAACGTAAATTATAGAGCATGGTTATGTAATCATTTTCCATTAACGCGACGATATATTTAACTCCTTTCCCCATTTTACATATCCCTTTGTCACAAAATGTATAAAGTATCATGACCTTCATATCGCTCGTCTTATCGCGATCAGGGCGAGTATTCTCGTTTATACGTGCTTTGGTACATGGTATTTCACAGCATTGTGCAATGTTTTTTCTTGTGATTTCATAACTGAACAAAACGAAATAAGAAATATGTCGCTGTAAGGGAGAAAAAAAGGATTGTAAGGAAAGGATGATAAACGTTAGAGAGAAAGAGATGGACAATGCAGTTATGGCAAAGAGAATGGTTAGATTGGAAGAGGGCACATCCGGTTCAACGCCATATTGTTCTTTAGTAATCTCTTCCCCCCCATTTTCCACTGCCCCTTCCCCTCTTTTCTCTGACTGTGCCTTGGCATAGCAACAGCAGCAATAGAGGGCTACTATAAATAGATTGCAACGACCTTCCAGTGTTGCCAAAACATCTGGCCCAGTCTGTGCCATGAAAGCAATCGGACCAATCAAAGCCATGGCGGCCATTTTGTACTTGCAACGTCGCATAATCTTAAAGATTAACGCTTTTGTTGCATATGTTACATTTTTTTTGCAGACAAAGACTTTATTTGTTTATGTATTTCGTAGCTGTTCTTTGCCCCAATTTAATGCGTACGAAACCGAGATGGTCTCATTGTATCCCCACTCCTACAACAGAATATAGGCTGATCGTACTTATATAATGACGTTAAGTACATTTTTGTATGTGTTCCTTTTTAAATATACGTTTCTTTTACGTATCGATCAAGCGACGTTGCTTCTTTCCGCACATACCTATGTATATTCACATATATGGCAGAAAAGTGAAAAAAAGACCGAGTGGGCGTGCCTGTATCGAGAATCGGCAACACTGCAGCCGTAAATCACGATTAAAATAATAAGTATAATACATATGTAGTACATAGGAGGCTGACTGGTGTATGTATGTAAGAGGTGCGCAAAGGCACAAATTGCGATGTACGTCTGCATTTGTTCTGCGCAGCTTCAGTTTCCCCCACCACTGATCTTCTACCCCCACTATCATGCAGAATCCCACGGGTAAGTTCCAGGAGTGGAAGAGGGGATGAAACGCGGGCGTTAGAGGAGGGAAGGGCACCTGAAACCACGACTATATACCCCCGCGTGCGTTTACCAATCTTGGCACTTTGCCTGAAAGAGCATATCGACCGTGCAACGTTGTCACATCGTCTGCGCGATCTTACGCGCTGGCCCTGGCCACTCTTTGAGTGGTATGTACTGAGCTGCTACAGTCGATCCCTGACACACGATGCGAAATCCGATCGAGGATATGGTTCACCTATTTATACGATCAGTGACGTATCTAGTGCAAAATTACTTTATTGCTTTGATATGATTAATAACATGAATGGCTAAAATTGTGCAATACAACGATGGAGATTAAAAATAATTATATACTTAAAATATTTAATGAGTTCAAACCAGGACTCTAACTCGTGTTTTCATAAAACTAGTGAACCTTAAATGGATGGATTTGATCTTTCATTATGGATGTATTAGCTGGAAAACATTTTGGGAATCAAGATTTCGCGGACAATACAAGATTCATGTTTGTAAATCAAACTTAATATTATATCTACTACATGTTAAAAATTACGCATGTTCTTGTTACTACCAAAATCGTGATTTTAGTATGTGAATAATCATGTACATAGTTTTACTATAATGTCAGGTGTATATTACGCTAATAATGTGAATAAATCTACGTACCAATATTACTTTACATTTTTATAAAGCAATAAAGACCTCATTCATTCTTGCACTTTGTAGATATTGCAACTTTGCTGCGATGTTAATATTTGTTAAAGAATAACAAAGGTGCACGTACAAATTTCATACAATAAGAAATGCGCTTCGTTAATTGGACTTGAACGACATTCATATGACATGGGATACATTTATAACATAAAGATTTTTCATTTATCTCTTTGTGGCTAAGAGACAAATTTTGGACGATATTTAATATTTTACTTATAATAGTTTAATACTCTTGTAAATATATATTCGCATCTTTAAGAAATGCATTTAAATAAGTATGCTTTCAAAGTTTTATTCTGTGTTAAATCCAAAATTACACCCGTCGCTTCTGACTGTTCAGCTTCGACTAAAGACTGCTGGTCCGTAACGCTCTTATATGTCTCTTCCCGCCGCCATTGAAGTGTACAATTATATAGCAATTAGTATAAACAGAAGATTCTTTGCTCTTTATAAAATAATTATGCATAACAAACTGATAAATAATTTGTTATAATAAATGAAGGATTTTTATAACTTGAAGAAGCACTTAGGTGTTATAATTTTATAATAATACTCCTTATTTAATTATTTGTAGCATGTTCACGTTCACATTTATTTAAATTATTAGCGCACGCGCACTTATTTATATCTAGAAATGACTTCTACATAATTACTAAATTTGGATGCAGCAGGTAGATGGCGGTAGCTATCGGAGTCTCATTCCCTTTTTACCCAGAACAATAGAAATATTTGTAGATAGTGTGGAATTCTATTTCAAATTTCCAATTGAGAACAGATAGGCTTGTAAAATTGCTGCAAAATCTGTATCGCAATACATGGTTACTGCTAATTGCAATAGTATTTCACAATTACTATTGCTTTATTTTCAACAATGCGTCGCCACATGGCCAAATACAATTCACTCAAGCAGTCGCTGAATAAAATAGGAAAACTTTACACTTTTCTGATTCTTTTAGTAATATACAAACAAAACCTATCAAAATCAATTTATTAAGGAAAAAACAATGTCTGTTTAATAATATCCTAGTAAGATGAAATCGGAATACTTGGAAGAGTAATCGGTGAAAAATATTAAATCTAAATACACGTCAGATGAATGCCTAAAAATGGAAAGTTAAAGTTGGTTATGTGTCGTGGAGGACGATACTTGCACGCGTACCTAGCAAGGTACAGTCTGCGCGGAAAATAAACGTACCGCTCTGGTCCCGTAGGTTTCGCGGTTGGCTAGACCGCGGAATGCCTAGTGTCCCGTGCAGCTGCAGGCAGACAGCTCGATGCTACGGTATGGCCTACTGGGCGGCCTGAAATCGGAGATTTACAGAGGCCAAGTCCGCGTAAAATGGCGCTACCCTCGACCGAGAACACCTTAATCCATGGCAAAGCTTCGCCGGGGTCCAGAGGTACGCCCGTTTAAAGAACATGTATGTAGTCAGTGTCAATGATACCTTCTACGTACGTTTATCTATCGGACAATGTATCCCTCGAGAGTCGAATCGAGCGTGTTGAACTCTTTCGCGCCACCTGCTATAATTGTAGTCAGCAGTCGAAGTGAAACGTCGAGGGAAAGCGTGAAAACTACAAACTGAGAGAGTCGAAACAGGATAACTTTTCCGTCCGAGGCTGTTCTTCTTCTTGTCGTGTAACATGGTCGTGTGTCGCCTCATCGACAGTGCACATCGGTAGACGCACCGTGTATAACCTCTTCGCTGGTTGTGTCCTCCATTTCATCTATCGATATGTGAATTTGACCAAGTTGACAAAAATATTCTTGTCTGTCGAAGATGAGGAACGGTATTACGGATATGTACACAGCGAACGCTGATAGCAGCACAGACGCCATATGGCACGAGAAAAGGAATCCGTTGCAGACGGCGCCCGAGCAAGTGTCACTCAGTACGTTCCAAATGCATCTTTCCATTACGAACGAAAGATGTTGTGTATTACAAAATTAGTGCGTTAATTTTGTCCTAATGGTTTCTCCACGTACACGTGCGTGCGCTTTCAATTAGCCCCCTGTTTTCGTTTGGCAATTAATGTTGGTTGAAGAGAGCGCGGGTATATGTTTTCGCGTCGTATTGGTCGATAAAAAGAAATGTATGGTAAAATATTTTTCAGCCTCCTTTTGAAGGTGAATCAATGTTCGTTTTATTTAAGTCAGGGTTTCACAGTCATTGAATGATAAATAATCGATTAATACATGTCACGTGTACCGTGTTTTGACGTTTTGCGTAATTGGGGGCCCCGATTTACATTCTATTTAAAATTGATGTTTCTATGATCTGTGATAGTTACAAATTCGGCAGAGGAGAAAAATGTGATTTTTTGTCAAAGTTATGAAATGGCGCTTGCATGGCGTGGCCACTGTGTTCAGTTCATACAAATTCAATGAAATACGTTATTCAATTGAGATATATATGTATATCAAGTGAGATACATGTGTTCCTTTTCGGTGATTCATGTTTCATACGAAATTGGGTATTTTCCGTGTGTGATTATATTTGCTTGAATCGAATTAAGAACATTGCATATTTTATAACAAAAGAAAAAAAAGAAGAGATTCCTGTAAAGAGTTATGATTTCGGTTAAATAATGGTGATCTTAAATGCATAGTAGTGTAGAATATTTGCGACTGATCGATACTTGTGTATAAGAGCCACGAGCACGTGTGTCCGGTTTGCGTGAAAATTGATAACGTTTGAAATAACTTGTAGTGAAAGAACAATTATATGCTTGGAAACGAACTTTATAAATTTGATTTATGATGAATGAAATTGTCGATTATAGCGGCGTTTCATTTTTGTAGAATGTGTACAACGGCATGATAAGATATAATTGGTTGAATCATTACCGATTTTACGTTTTACCTGTTCATTGACACGCGATACTTAATTTCCCGCGCTCTCCTCCATCGGCTGCTTTCTGTTATTTTCATGGATAATCATTATAAACATGTTTCAGAAATACGGATTCATTGTTTGAGTTTCTCTTGCCGACTATGAGAAATTTATTTTTAAGATCTTTTAACATCCTAAAAGAAATCCGGTAACAGTCTCCTCAACTATATTTAGAGTAAATCGTTCATATTATCACGGTAATTCCGCGTAGTGTATACAATTCGCAAATAACATTTTGTATACTGCTCAAGGACAATGATAATTCAATTATCAAATGCATATGCAAAAGTGGTTCTTTCTTTTCCCCCTAAGAAATCGTAGGCAATAACGATCTGTTTATAAAAGCTGCCACTTTATTGTATATAAGTATTAAATGGTCAATTAAAAAATTGTTCACCTCGCGGTACGTTATCATTGTTCCTAATAATAGTATCTCTTGTCTTTTCCTCTTTTTTAGGTTTTGATAAAGTTGTCGTGAAACAAGAACTTCCCGATGAAGCGGAAATCAGAGAATTGGCTGCCAAAATGGTGGAAGCAAACAAGGCGAAAATGGTCAGCGGGGCAACGGGAGTACCGGCGCAACCAAGGCCTCCGCAGTGTCTCCTTCCGCAATCAAATCTTCCTGGGATTTTAGGATATTTGAGTAAACGCCCGGCAGATTCGTCGACAACGGTTGCAACGAAGCCACCTCCTGTCGAAGGCAAAGTACCACCCGATGATGATAGTCAAAGAGGCCGATTCGGATGGACAAGTTTCGACGATTGTCACATACCGTATATATTTCGCTCCGGCGAGAAGTACTGTGCTGTACGAATCTTAGAATCTAAGCTGCTGAACAAGTACCTGAGTTACCTGCACTCGGACATCTACAGTTGTACGTGTATAAGGAGCTACTACATAACGGAAGCGGAGAGCAAACTGTTTACCGAAATAAATGGGAAGCATTGCGAAAATCAATTTGGAAGAGAACAATTTACGTGTAAAGACTTAGTGGTCCGATTGTCGGACGCGAAGGAGTTCTATACGTTTCTCGACGTGTGTTACACAAAGTTAACGGCAGGCACGAATCCAAACGTGCCGAACGGGCATAAAGCCGGCAAATGTGGATTCATTCGTATAAATAAAGAATCTGTAGTTCCGTATACGGTAAAGGACGGTCTTCAATACGTCCCCCTTTTTTATTTCGAGGGTGAAACCGAAAATTTGAAACTGAAAGCGGAGAAACTCGAAGGATGGGACTTGTCGTATTTGAAGTTTTGTTGCAAAGTACAGGGTATTCGTAACGAACTGTTTGCGAGTGAGACATGTTCAGTGATTAGTTTGAATGACATTAAAAGTTATTTCCCCCCCGGCACGGGATTCGAGGACTACTGGCCGACCAAAGTTATGGACTCTCAATTATTAGTGAATAGCAAAGGTGGTGGTTGCGGTGGTGGATGGACGAAGCAACCGCCGACACCGCCAGCTACGAAATCTGTTCAGGTGCAAAATACCGTGAATAAAGCGACAGTTAATGCACGTCCTACCCCTATGCATAATTTGCTACCACGTGGACCGGTCGCTAATACACCTCAAATACAGCAACGTGTCAGTCAACCCAGGCCTGTTGTGACTACCCATCCTGCACATTCTTCGTCAACAGTGCTTTCGTCTGGCAGGCCGAACATCGTCACACAACCGATGTTGAACACGGTACAAAGTGTCAACGGTTGGACAGGACTTGTTGGCGGGCAACCTACTTTCCAAACGGCACTTGTTTCTCAGCCTAATTCTATATTACGAATGCCATCGTCCTTAAATATGCACAATGTAAGTTTTTTTCGATCTTTCTTTTTTTTCTTCAGAAATTTTCAAGAGTGTTTATGCATCCCCCCTGAAGTGCTAGATAGTGATCACTTTTATAATAGATTTTTAAATTTACGTTTCATGTATTGTTGCATAATTTTTTGTTCTTCTTCGTTGGTAGTGGGATAGAATTTTAGTTGGCTCATATATTAATGAAAAGTGTTTTATATTTTAGCAAATGTCCGTGGCACCCAAAAATTATTCACAACAGTCTACTAGGAGTAGAGGGGGTGGTGGCAATGCAGCAGCTCAGTACCCTGGTGTATATCCAGTTACAACTATGCAGAGTGTTGTTCAGGCTCAACCACCCCCTCTTATCAGAGCAACAGTGCATTCCAATCAACCTAATCTTGGGTAAGCGATCTCAGAAAATTAATGTTTTTTAATTTATGTACATCTATACATACGTTTCATTTTTGTTCTTTTCAATGAAGTTTCCGAACAATGCAGGGCAACTATTTTCTCTTTGTTCGGAACCATATTCTCTTGTCTTAGACAGCATTATGAATGTTGTATGCTTGGGTTTGATTTCGTAATTGAAAGCAGTACATCATATATATATATGTGAGTTCAGTATTTGACTGGTACAGTACGAAATCTTTTGCTTAAAGCCTATAGCCGGATACGGGGGTAAAATGTGCCCCCAATCCAAATTGGATTGACGTTATGTCATTCGATAGCTTATCACGAAAAGCCCATTTGTACCAAGCTTCAACCCTGTAACTCGACTGGGTGGGTAATTACAGCAAGAAAAAATGAAAATAGTATTTTTGCTCACTATCTCCCATTTTAGTAGATACAAAAGTGTGAAAAAAATCGGGGACATTTCCGTTATGGGGGCATATACTATAGAAGTTTTCCAGATTTTTAAATTAGATACCGGAGCTGCAAAATATGAAAACGTCAAAAGATGCTGAAAAATGCCTATTTTGTATTGAAGGCATCGCGGAACCACATTTATATTTTTTTATAGGTACATTTTATTGATACTATTACTCTCAATTTTTTCCAGATTTTTTAAATAGGTGCGCCGCAGTTAAAAAAATGAAAAACAAATTTTTTCGTCGTTTTTTGCATGCCAGAAAAACTACGGTGAACTTTCGCCCATTCTTGATCAAATAACTGTTTTATACAAGGTAATGTTTTTACATTCAGCAGACC
This sequence comes from Nomada fucata, assembly GCA_948146005.1. Taxonomy (NCBI): domain Eukaryota; kingdom Metazoa; phylum Arthropoda; class Insecta; order Hymenoptera; family Apidae; genus Nomada; species Nomada fucata. The sequence goes on from OX411275.1 coordinate 17,961,358, forward strand.
CGCATAGCAATTGAGGAATGTAAATAAAACGAATCGGTTGAAATCACGTTATTCGTTTTATATTCTAAAGTATTTATAAAGTATTTGCAATAGAGGAATGCTAAACCGCTACAAATTTTTGTAGGTTTGAGTCCCCCTCGGGTTCTTCTTTTTCGTTAAATAAAAATTACTAATATTTGTTTACAAATGTTTTAAGAATATTTTTGAAATATTTTAAACTGTAGGATAATATGTAGTATAATATGATTTTGGAGCCCTATTGTGCTATCGTTTCTTTTGTCACGTATCTTGCCAAGTACGGTACGGTTTAACATTTACTATATTAATGTTATATACATGAAGTGGACTTTCATAATATGGTTATCGCTGGGAAGGCCCTGCTTATGTATGCTATATTTAAACCCAGTTACAGTTTCCTAGGTCGTGTCGGGATTACCACTGTATGTTAGTCTTCCGTATTTGATTACTCTAATCGACAATGGAGCAAATGTCTAATACCGAAAGCCATTTTTATTAATGTGACAAATTCATAAAGTGGATCTTTATAGCAGTTTTTTCTATGGTAATAATTTTGTTTTCTTCAGTCTTAGTATTTCCTTTATGCGCTCAATAAAACGAGTAACCCAGACCATGCTACTAACGCCTACTGCGGCTCTGCGTGCAGAGCCAGGCTCGTTTATGATATATTAACTACTATTGGGGATATAGGAACAAAGTGCATACTTTGCAGAACATGCGCAAAGAATAAAAAATATTATCTATTAGTCTCAAACATCTTGCAAGTACCGGGAGATCGAATCATTAACGTAATTGTTCAAGAGTCACAAAGGTTTATTATTTTATTATTTATACTCGACTCGAACACCTTTTTTTGTGTAATGAACCCATGCGGTAAGGGTCCGCAGAAGACGGTCGCACAGCTAAAGTCAATAAGAAAAAAGAATTATTGCACCCGCCAGTATTCATTTTCCGAATTTTTCAGGCGTCCCTAACCCCTCTGCATCACCACTATATTATGATAGAAACATCATCCTCAGAATAAATGTAAGGAAAAAGGAGTCATTCTTGGTTGAAATACGAAGTACAACAATCGAGTGCTTGTTGGATAGTGCTTTCTTTAAATTTCTTTTGTTTCGTTTAACTTTTGGTTTTTCATTGACAACATGTGAACTGAAAGAATACAATTTGTTGACAAGAAAACCTTGCATGCGAGGTGTTTTCGGTGTAACATCTTGATTCGCAAGAGTGCCTATGCCTGGTCGAATATGGAGAATCAACACGGAAGTTTACGCGATGCAGTGTTCGAAAGTGTTAAACAAAGTGGTAACGATTGGAGAAAGAATATGCAACAAAGCACACTAAGCGCTCCAAAACCATTAAAGATATATATTTTAAAAAATTCCTAAAGCAGTTGTAAACAAAATATTAATAGTTGTCATATAGTTAGGAATAAAAATAAGTTAATTAACAACAACAAAAATGAACTTGAGGGGTACTCGAGCCTACAAAAATTTGCAGCGGTTTAGCATTCCTATATTGCAAATGCTCTAGGATATAAAGCGAATAACGTGATTTCAACCGATTCGTTTTATTTACATTCCTCAATTGCTATGCTGGGCTGCTGAATGTAAAAACATTAAACATTAAATACAACAGTTATTTGATCAAGAATAGGCGAAAGTTCGCCGTAGTTTTTCTGACAGGCAAAAACGACGAAAAAGTTGGTTTTCAATTTTTTTAACTGCGGCGCTCCAAATCCAGAAATCTGGAAAAAATTGAGAGTAATAGTATCAATAATATGTACCTACCAAGAAAATGTAAATGTGGTTCCACCGTTCCTTCAATACAATATCGGTGTTTTTCAGCATCTTTTGACGTTTTTTATTTTTTGCAACCAGGGTTTCTAATTTGAAAGTCAGAAAAAACTTCCTTAACATGTGCCTCCATAAGTGAAATGTCTTAGATTTCTTTGAAAATTTTGCGTGCGCTTGAATGGGATATATTGAGTAAAAACTCTTTTTTCAATTTTACGCCATAAGTACCATCCGATTCAAAGTACAGGGATCAAACTTGGTTCAAAGTGGTTTTTCTTGATAAGCTATCGAATGACACCACACAAGTCGAATTGGTTTAGGGGCACGTTTTACCCCCGTATCCGGCTATAGCCTTTGTATCTTTTGAATATCGTTTTCAATTTGAGAAATGTTCATCAAAAGCATTTTATATATGACGAAATTAACGACTACTTAATTACAAATGATTAGTGATTTAGTATATATATTATATCGAACAAGTTATGATCGTGTTAATCACTCACATTGTATATAGTTTATGTCTGTATAAACACTGAGATAGATTTATTTGAAAAATAATGATTCAGTGTATACGAGAGCAAAATGAGCATGCAGTGTGAAATTTTAGGGAATTACTTTATTTATTTCAAGCATATATAATAATTATATTTTTATATGCGAATATTATTATTTATTATATGGAAAACCTGCACTATAGCTTCTGCATTTGTACATACAACGTATAATTTTTTTGTATAGTTATCCAACCTATGGGAAGGATGACTGGTGAGTCCCTGTAAAATGTACTATAGTCATGATTACTACACGAAAGTAAGATAGCATGCACAAAAACATTATAATTAACATATTTTTGGTTTATATAAAACTGCAATAACTACATACAGCTTGTGTTTTCTCTTTAAGTATTGCTTATCTTCTATCTTATTATTTATTTCTTTTACTTACTAAACATATATATTTGCTTTATATTTTCTTCTGTAAATCGGCCTTTGGTTTTTGGGTTTTTAATTAAATACTGTTTTATATAGCGTGTACAGCGTAACGGTACCAACGAATTCTTAACCACTTCAACCAAATTGATAAAAAAAAGTTGGTACATAAAATTAATTAGCTTATAGTCTCTAATGAATCGTAATAATTAAAATTCCCAAAATATTTCTTTTGATTAAAAAGAAATAGGTCACGTTAATATTTTTAAGGGGATGTTCCATCTTATAATATATCTTCTGGAGATTTATTCAAATATTGAGAGTATCTGCGCCATTTTTCGTAGTAACGTTCCAAAAGTTTTCTTCGAACGGTGGGACGCGACTGTAATTTGGAAATTTAAAAATCGAATTCCGAGGCAGTGAACCTCCAAAGTAAAGAAATTAGTTTTTTTAAGGATTATTTGATGCTTTAATGTTAACCATCAGCTTTTTACCAGTTTGTAAAATAATATTATACTTCCGGTGAAGAGACTCGTGCTCCAGTACAGGAAAACATGCGGTAGCTGCCACTTAAAACCTACAATCTTGATAATTTTTGTAATTCTCAGATTTCCTGTGAATAACTTATTCTTCACACCTCAAAGCGATAAGCCAAAAAAAGTCGATTATATTTTAAATTCGAGACCGGAACTTCCCTTTAAATGGAACAGTGTGGTTTTAGATACAATCATGGATACAGCTGATTGTTCTCTATAAAAGACATATTACACCATTTATGCCAAGAAACCATGAGTTTGAGGGATATTATAATTTTAATATTATGAAGTGAAACTATCAATAACTAGTGGTGTTAGTGTTAACTGAGTATCTTTTCCACATTATAATATTATGTGTTGTAATATTCGTTATGATAATTTAATTAATTTTGTTTTTTACCTATTATTGTTTACGTTTATCGTTCGTCAACTATTTAAATTTATTATCCGATCAGTTCAAAGTGCTGTTATCCAGTTCAGTGTATAATATCACAACTGTGATAAGTATTGTTTTACTAGTATCACTTCGGGATATCAAAAAGGAAATATCTCTCAAACTAATACTTCCTTGACATAAATAGCGTATATAGTTCTTTTTATAGAGGACGAGCTGCATCGAATTGCGCATTGACAGATTTATAGTTTCAATTAAAAAAGATTAATGTGGTCTATCTTTTCTTGATAAAGAATATATTGTGGAAATCCAATTAATTTTATGCATCAATTATTCTACCAATTTATTTGAGGCGATTCAAAAATCGCGTATATTGTTACACTGTACGCCTTGCATATTAGATTATGGTTTCTGGGAAATATGGTTTAATGAGATATTGATATACGTAAAAAATGGGCAATTCGTTTGTCTCGTTATTACTTGTCTTTATTAATTGTTTACTATTGTGTTTAAAATTTTTATTTTTATCAATTTTTATTGTATCTTTCGTTTCAAATAATGAAATTTTTGCAATATATTATAAAATACTGTTGACTTCTATTATATCTACACAGAAACAAGACAAATCAGTGTATAGAGAATCCCTTTTGTGGGTTATATAATTAAAAAAAAGAATGTATCATTAATAATTAATATCTCATGTAATGTTTCTGTATCATTTTATACTAGTATATATGCTAACATTTTTAACAAACTACACAAGTCTGTTGCCTAGGTTGTCAGTAAAATATGTACAATATTCTGTAAATCAATTTCTTTAAGTATTATAGTTTGTGTAAATTATACTATTGTAGTTCATTATATAAATATATATTCAAGATTTAATATATAATTTTTCTATTTTAGGGTCTCGTCCACATATACTACACCTACTTTAGGTGTACCTAACGCTGTTACAGCAAGTACGTACCCTCAAATGCTTGGTTTAAGTGAACAAGTACAAGCTTTGATGCCATCACCGACTTCAGTATCTACAATGTTGCATCCGCAAAGGCATACACCATCAGTACATAACACGTCGCATGCCAAATACCCACCACCACTAATACCAGTCAATGGTAGTAATAATAATTCCAGGTATGATGTGAATCTTTGTTTTACAGTAAGGGCAGTGTAAACGTAAAAACAAAAATCTAAATGTATTTATATCGATATACTTCTTTTCAGGGATTCGAGGGGCAGAAAGCCATTAATCTCAATATCTGAAACACATATATCTACCTGCCAAGTTCAACCTTATCAAATTCAAAAAGCGCTTGTCGAAGACAAGATGGTGCCCTGTATTAATTTCAAGCCATACATATATTCCGAATTATTAATGACACTTTCCGACTTCGTCGCTCAGTATTTTCCTGCCTGTGACATAATTAGTTGCCGACAAGTTCTTACAGATGTCTTACATATAGACTTGTATCAAGGAAATAGGTAAAACAGAATTCATTTTATTACATAAATTTAACCCTTTTCGGTCTCGAGCCAGGATTAGCGTAGCCCGCGGATTAAGCGTTTAAAAAGGTGCAACGCGTTCCGATTTATATTATCATCGTACTCGCAAAGGATCATCTATGCAATCACACTAAATGCTTTCGTTACATTTATCTGTTGTTTATATGAAAAATGGACACGAAAACTGTATCACGCTAAGAAAGTGAGATCGTCAGGATCTATGCAACTAAATGTTTCGAAATCGTGTAAAGGGTTAAACAAAAATTGGCTCGTATTTATTTACTCTTAAATATGCGATGCAGTATAAAAATTGTACATCATACAGTGAATAATAGAAATGGTTTTGAATTTAATATTCTCTGTTCGAAGGCTACAAATGAAGATGTTAATGGAAGCTGGAAAGTGTTCTTCTTTAAATGAGGAGCTACCTTTAATACAAGTGAAAAGTATAATGAAATACATGCCCCAGTTGAAGTACATGTTCAATAGAGGTGAGATGGTGATGCCTGCACCTGCACATTCCTCTGAAGAACACCCTGCCAAAAAGCGTCAACGCACCAGCTAGGACTGGCTACAGCCTTACTGGCCTACATATGATTATTATCACTCGGCATTTTAGAACAGCCGAATACTTTGGTTCATGCATAACAAATCAGCATTATTCCATGCTACAAGATCGCATTGAAAATATAAATCTATATTGACGTCATGTGCCAGAAAGAGTGCACACAACTGAAGATTACCTTTTATATAATAAGGAATCTGTGACATACTGTGAGCTATTTCTTTCTCCAAAGTGTATCTATCGACGGGAGTATGTTTGTAAATAAAACTCGAATGTATAAAACTAGCGTTGCACAGTTGGCAGTTTAGATATGCTTTTATATACTAAGATTAACACTTTTCTTTAACATTTCGTTATAACTTGAGATTGTCGAATGAACGGTAAGCGAAAATTATAAATGTTATAACTTTCAAGACCATTCCTCATGTTTTTCTTCTCTTTTTTTTAAATTCATTTAATTTTCCTACCTCTGCTGCAGAGTATCTCACGTGTAGTATTTTCTTTGTAAATAAAATTTAACTTTTAATCGTAATGTGATTCGGAGAAAGAAAGTGTTGCTACGCGATTCATTAATAGATTACGAAGTGCTGTAGGTGCGTTGTTTAGGATATACCTACGTAGCACGTTAAATAGATATCAACAAATTTGGCATTTGTATATTTAAAGAAATGAAGGTAAAGCTTCTTCAAGTTCCTAGCTATTACTAATATGTATCCTGATAACTGCTGAAAAATAATTTAAAACTGTTACTAATTCAAACAATGGTTTAACATAAATTGTGACGTGAGTTTAGCCAGACATACTAGATGAAACATTCTAAGTTTCGAATGTTGGGGAAATCTATTTTCTAAAATTCTATTCTCACAAACACCGTACACAGTGATGCATGTAATTTTGTTCAGATGTCAATGTGTAATTATCTAAGTCAATAAAAAAAAATGCAGTTTAGGATATCATTAAAAATATGACGCGTATTAACAGTCGATGAGATATGTAATATACCTACCAGTGTCTATGGGGGCTTTATATCACCTTGAAAATACAAGTACAATGTACAAAATTAGAAATCAGTTATGTTTTAGGAGATAAAACATATTATTTTTGTTATGTTACCTTTCATAAGATATTAAGTATCTAGAGAACTGTAGTTCAAAGTGTTGTTTATCGCGCACTAAATTATCTTGTAATTCTTTTTTTTCTGTTAAATGGATTTTGTATTTATTGATTATTTATTTGCAATAAACATATCTCATGAGTTTGTTAATATGAAATATTAAGGTAACATGTTTCTACCTATGTAAAAAAAATTGTAACAGCTTACGAGTATTTTGAAAATTAAAAACAAAAAGACGGAAAGAAGGGCATTGAGTCTGCAAAACCGAACAGATCGTAGAACTTACAAACCCGCCTCTGAGATGGTTCTCCGTTTTTAATTTCCGTATTTAATTCCATAAAGGCGTATAAATACGCAATTTCAACTGGTCCAGTTCTCAAAAAGAGGCTTAAATTAGTATTACTGACTGATTAACTTTCACATTCGCTATTACTATTACATAAAAGAAATAAAACAAGTATGTATATGAAAAAAAAGCGACATGTATATATAAATGTATATGTATGAAAATAATTCTAGTAACAAATTAATGTTGACCATGGATTTTCCATATAAGAGAAAGGCTTAGGCATCCTGTTACGGTGAAAATGGTATATTTTGTTATTTATAAATTACGTTTAGTCATGTCGAGACTTCAAAGATTCTATTGCCATTGAAAAGACTATATCACGGACTGGTGTCTACTCTTTTCTACCGTTTCAAATAAAAAAGAAACGCAAAATAACACAAGAAATTCGTACAATATAAATATTCAATGAAAATATGTGCAATAATATGTTAAAAATATTTATTGCGATTGTTTAAATTTGATAACGTGCTAGATCTTAATTTTGTATTTTCGTAAAGAAAATTAGATACAGAAAAAAATTTGATTTATAATTATTATTTAAGTTGGTTTCATTTCAAGTACATGTAACATATTGTAGGTATTTTGTTCTATTTTATAAAAGAAGTAAAATATCATTGACATTGATTTCGTTGATATGTTCATTTTGTGTTGTATTTACAACTTAGTTTTAATTATCAAAACAGTTCTTTTCTTACGTGTATGGACACAGAAGACACTAGCAAAAAAGTGTTGTACATTACAAGCGAATACGAATTCATCCGTAAACATCCAGATGTAAGGAATTTCTTGAATTATTTTACTAATAAATGTTTCAGTACGTAATACATTATTAATTATTTCTGCGTTAACGCGAAAAACGAACAGAGTAATGTATCGTATGTACTGTATATTAAAAATAAAAAAAAAAATAAACGAGATGAAAAGATCGGGAACTTGTGGGCCCAGTCCAAAAATTAGAATTTAATTATTTTTAGTATGTTATATTAGATCATTCATTTGTTAACACATGTTAAAATAATGCGTGTATTATACTTTATCACAATATCATCTGTACATATATAGACCATAAGAATTAGACATACTAGACATTTCAAATAAATTCATGATATAATTAATAAGTGTCCATTATTTCGCATTTATTTTAGATTGAAAAGAAGATGGATTTCTTATTAGCAAAGCGTGCCCGGAATGAATTACATTACCGCTTTGTAACATTGCCTCTGGTAGAAAAGTTTGGATGAAACAATCAATTAAAGAAAAAACATCTACATACTTTCACGATTGCAACTACTATAAGTGAAAAAGATATATATGAATGAAATAGTTACTTACCTGAAGATAAAACTAAATTCATTTCGCAATTTCACACTTTTCGACATAAAAAAAGTGAAACGGTGTCCCGTAGGATTTTCGTTTAAATACCGCGACTCCTTTAACCGCACTCACAGCTGTACCGGAAGGACGTCACGAGTATTTGAATTGTTCAGTGCTGGCATCTGTGACGGGATCAAACGAAATTGCACGAGACTGGCCGAAGCCGTCAGTCGCGGTCGCCATTTTGTCGGGTAGTCATCGGGTACGTCGTGCTTCTTTCGGGTTGCTGTACTTTTTGGAGCAAGCACCGCCGAAAAATTTGGGGTCCGGCACTTTCGTTTGCTCCCCCAAATGGCTTGTTTGAACACCCTTAAGCAGGAGATAAAAACTCTTGAGTCCGTCTTCCCTAAGAGCCATGAGAGATTTCAGATAATGTCTGCGAGTGTGGACGAACTCAGCTGCAGATTCGTCGGTAAAAATGGGAAGAAATACGAAATACACGCCAATATTACAGTAAGTGTAACAAGCATGGATACAATTTGAAACAGTAAGTTGATTCGTCACCATCGGCAGTATGTTTCTGTTCATATGAGATCGTGTTAACTTCTATTGCTGTCTACGACCGAACGGACAAAGAAACAATAACACTCGTGTTGTTATTTGGGGGCTTTTGACAAGACCCATGCCCGGGTACACGTACCATCGTGTATCGTACACGAAGTTTCTCTTTATCCATCGTTTCATGTTGCTCGGTACATTTTGTTGTAGTTACGATCGATTCTTTCTTGCCACAATCGGCCAGTTTCCGTGGAGATTTTCAGACGGATTAATATTACGGTAGAGGTCAATGTATGTTACAAATAGAGGGTAAGCCCCTCATAATGTAGTATCTGTTCTGTCTGTCCATTTGTACTTGTGGAAAAGCAAAAAATATATCTTTGGTTTACGATTGTTACTCGTTCAGGACAGTTATATCACGTTTACGCGAAACCAAACTACTTACTAATTTCGCGTATAGCAGATAATCTTTATAGATAAACTAGATACAATGTGCATAACCATTCGCGTTTGTTCTTACCGTTTGCTTCATTACGAAATTGCCTTGAACTTTTTATTATAAATGCATCAGACGTTTAGCTTAATTGTCTAAAGAAACAAATAATTGATTCATTTTTCGCTTAACTATGTTTTATGGCGATGAAGGAAGTATTTTTCGTAAATGCATAGTGAACAATTTGTAAATGCAAATTGAAAATTGATTATCAGTCTTGTGTGTATCAAAATTAATCATACCGTTTGTCACGAATTGCGTTCTATGTTTCTTTTGTTTACCTTGTTAGATGCATTGTGCGACGAAGTTGAAATTAGAATTTAGGCAATTATTACCACACTTAATAAAAATCTGGTGCGAATAGTGTTCTGCAATAGTTTCATTGTTGTTTAATTGATATAATAGATATATAAAAATTAAAAATTGTAATACTTTCAAGGCAAGGATTTTATTCAATAATGCCGTTGAAAATTGTTGTCTGTGTCTTTTGTACATGTTCATCGGGAAATTAACGATTTTGATCGGTTTTCACTTTACAATGCAACTACGGCCTGATATATTGTTAATTAATTTACGATTAGTGTTATGCATATGTATGGACGTGGCATCCACGCCGAGCCAACTGCAATTACCGATAAATCCATATTTAAATATCATGTGTGCGTTCGTGATAAACAATCGTCATATACTTATCGTTTTATTTTAGTTGCAATTGTTTTTCAATTATAACGCTTTTGTGTATAAAATGATTTTCCCCGGATTTTTATACCCGCCTTCTTTCTGGTCTATTTATACGTTTGAAGATTTGATTTCGAAAACGGACTTAGTTCATTTATTTAGTAGGCAAATTTTGTACATACCCGTGCATATATCTTTTTAAGTTCGATTCACTTTTCGTTTTGAACATTTTTGTACATCAAAATAAACATTGATGAGTTTGATTTGCAGGTAATCGAGATATTCGAAATATTATTAAGTTTGCAAAAGTACATTGTACAAGTATTTGCTATTAATATTTAGCATAATTCTCCATATGTTGAGTAATAAAATTAATCAGTCATTTAAAATCATTCCAGTTCAGTACTATATAGCGATTGTATAAACTTTAATGAATGTCACAGGAAACGTACCCTTCTACACCGCCAGTATGGTTTGCGGAATCAGAGGAAACAAGTGTTACAAATGCGGTACAAATTTTAAGTACTACCACAGGCCGCGACAACCACGTTATTAACCAAGTTGGGATTCTCTTGAAAGAATTATGTAGACTTCATTCATTACCAGAACCACCGGATGTGGAACGGTTAAGGACAGCTTTGGATCCATTGCGTTTAGGTGGGTCGAATGAGGCTGCAGCACAAAGGATGGAAGCAGAAGATGTGGAAGATATTGACGATGATGAAGAAAGTGATGCTGAGGACGACCTCCATTTAGATATGGATGAAGGAGATGCCAATGCGAAGAGTAAGGTAAATAGGGCAGCATGATAGCAATTAAAATTATGTCAGTACGTAGGTCATATATGTATAGAATCGTGTAGATTAGCATTTACTTATATTAATTGCAACTTTATTTTTAAGGGTGAAGAAATAGAATTGGAGCATTTGGCAACACTAGAAAGGTTGAGACAAAATCAAAGACAAGATTACTTAAAGGGATCTGTCTGTGGTAGTGTGCAAGCCACAGACAGACTCATGAAAGAATTGCGTGACATTTATCGGAGTGACAGTTTCAAAAAAGGTATAATAAATTTACTTGAACTGTTGGAATTAGATTATGAGTAAAGCAGTGCCGCGTTAGCTGATCCTGGCTCAGGGTTGTATAGACTCGATCAGCTATCGGAGGAGATAGGATTCAAGGAAATCCCTAGTGCTTTTTGTCTCTCTTCACCGGGAATAAAATACAAATACTAGACGCAAAGTACTGGTCTATGGTCTATGGTCAGATAGCTATTGCAATTACCGCATGTAATTCGATGCTGGGCCTGAATCGCACTGCGTTGCGATCAGACTGATCTGAACATCGGAACAGCGCAAAATCGTTTATAGGAAAACGAAGGATCGATATTTATCATGCTGGTATCGACTTGTGGAAAATGGTTTACATCACGAAGTCAATTTCAAGAACTGGTGGTGACGAGCTGACCCGGCACTACTCTATAATATCTTACTGATTGTAATTATATTTTGGATTTGTTGACAGATTCTAATAGTTGTATGCATCTGTTGTAGGAATGTACAGCATAGAATTAGTAAATGACAGTTTATATGAATGGAATGTCAGGCTGATGTGCGTGGATCCCGATTCACCTTTACACAGCGATCTCATACTTCTGAAAGAGAAGGAAGGCAAAGACAGTATTCTTCTTAACATGCTCTTTAAGGTGCGTTCTTAGCTTGCAACTGTTTTATGTCCTATAAATATTACGTAAATAAAAATTATTGATTCCAACTTGGTTTTTTAGACATAAGTAATGCATCATCATTTTTACGAACCCGTTTGTTATATCTTGATGTTTTAATTGCATATGCTATCAGTGTAGTTTGGTAAATACTTTGACGATATTGCCGATTTGCGTGATGTCAATATTATTTACGATGTACCAGGTTGTTTATCTTTGGTGTTTCAGGAAACTTACCCATTCGAACCCCCATTTGTCAGAGTTGTGCATCCAATGATCTCTGGTGGGTACGTGCTTGTAGGAGGCGCGATATGCATGGAACTCTTAACGAAACAGGGTTGGAGTTCAGCCTATACAGTGGAAGCAGTCATCATGCAGATTTCTGCAACATTAGTGAAGGGAAAGGCACGCATACAGTTTCAAGGACCAGGTAGTGCTAGTAAAGTGTGTGGACAAGGTCAATACAGTCTAGCACGTGCACAACAGTCATTCAAGTCCCTTGTACAAATACATGAAAAGAACGGTAAGTTGTCAATTTTATTTCTCTTTTTAACGGATATGAAGTTGTCAAGCTTTCCTAATGAAGGGGAAATTTTATGAGAAGGCATTCAGTACCTCGAATATGATTATAATGGTTTAAATAATATCAGTATATGTTTAATTGAATTTAGTACATTTATGTTATCTTTACGCTCTTGAATACTATTCATACTATGATAGTATAATCCATTGTGATTATAGCGAGCAAACAACTGTTTCCATTAATCGGTTCTTACGTTTTCGATCTATGCTTTTTCAATTTCTTTCATTTTAGTATTCAGTGTACAGGGTAGCACTGGACGTGCTATGTCTGCAACATTGACGCAAATGGTATTATGTATTTAAATATTCTTGTAGGTTGGTTTACCCCCCCAAAAGAGGATGGCTAATGAACATGATTCGCGGAGAAAGAAAAGCTTGACGCGTGCTTACAGCTGAGACTTTAATTCGGTGTGTGTCCAAGAAAATAATTGTTACGATAATAATTTGATACACAAAACACAACATTAACTAGGTAACTTAAGGTACTGAATTAATCTAACGCGTAATTCCTTTGATGGCTGAGAAGGCTGCTGCGCAAACAGTGAAGTGTTTGATTTCTGTACGCATAGATTTTTCAATAATTAGTGATTAGATCGCCAATCGCATTTGTGAATGTGAGATATAATCATTTTTATCTGGAATTGATTCTTACGTTCGAAGTTACTAAGAATCAAAATTATTCCAAACAATATTAATCTTAGTTTTCTTCTGTGAGTACACATGCTGTGCGTACGTACGAAACAGTGTAAACATTCTGTGAAATGTGTTTGCGCAATCCGTGCTTCCTGTCTTTCAACAGAGGGAACACGACGGTTAGCAACTTAGATAGTTATATGGAGAATTTTTCTAAATGTTTTTTTTATCATTGTGAGCTTTCATTCGTTCCATCCTCCCTTATTATATTTTAATTCTTTCATTCATTGTGCAATTCGTAAGTAAGTTGTTTCGACATATACATTTGTTAAAAGGAAGAAGTAAAGGACTAATGAAAGAATACCGATGTTTCTGGGGGTAACGTGAGTTTTGCTATTACCTTTTGCATTTATTCGAATCTTTCATTCATTAATTCATTGATCTATGTAAACGAGCACACAACTAAATCGTTACCTACAAAGGTATCTCGATACGACACATGAATTTAAGAAAATTAATATTACAATTTATAGAAGGACCAGTATCTTATTAAGTAGCGATACGGCATTACCCTTACTTAACAAAATTACAAGGTTTTCACGCAACAGCTGATAATTATTTTTTCCATTCGTTCATTATTTAATTATACATCGCTTACGTATCATAATAATAAATGTACATACTTCTAACGCTTTCTGTTTAATCATTATACGATAATTATCCACATTCGAACCTCAAGCCGACTTTATAATAGAACGTTTGTTTGTCAATTGCATTCTAAATAACAGCTTCTCCAGTTTCCGCTCAAACTTTCGATCACGCTTATAAATAAGGAAATCGTATAGCAATACTAGATAGTATGCATTTCCTTAATGTAATTGACTAAAATAGTTAAGCATTGTATAGATGTACATATTCACGTTTGTGTGCTAACGTCTCGAAAGTGATGCTCTTTGAGGTTCATTATTATTTCTTCGTAAATCGAACAATAACAATATATGGATAGCGAACAATTAAGATTTGGTTGTGTGACTCGTTTGATAACGACGGGTTTGATGTGTTTGAGATTGATATGAAAGTTTGGTCTGTATGTGGGCGTTTTAGTGATATTCTATATATATCGTGAATTATTTGCAAACGAAGCTCTATTTACGTGACGTATTGAATTTATGACGTGTGATATTGCGCGAGTAATTGTCGAAATTTCTTTGTGCCACAGTAGATGGTTTATCCTGGCCAGATGGAAGTAAACGATAAAGGATAATCAAAACGTAACGTGTAATACATAAAAGGCACCATTTAGAACCGCGAAAGCCCAATTTATTAATGCTTTTCAGTGAAACAAATATTACAAATACATATGTATTATTGAAATTCGAGACTACGCTATCCTTGCACGTCTTTCTTCGAGAATTATTTTCTTCTAACGCGACTATCTCGTTCCTTTGTCTAAGAAAGAAACAAAATGTTACGGACTTCGTTTCTCTTTTCTTTTTTTCTCCACGATGACTTTGTCCCTAGTTCCGATATTAGTCCATAGAATTACCATCGTTGTGCGATGAGAAGATCGATGGCCAAACTATTGCGTATACGTTTATTATCAAGCGAATTTCTACATTTAAAAAGGGAAAAGAAACGATGCTTTAATGTACTCCAAATAACTTGATTCCACTCCCAGAACGTCTCTACGCGACATGTTTCGCATATCGTGTACACGTAACATGAATCATCATATGAACACACATATTACAACCCGGAATACATATAATACATGCACACGCGGAGTTACACCTCATATTATACACACATACACGCACATGCATGCATTATTATGCGTTCATACAACATGCTTCGATTCGTGTATATAAATATACATAACTCCTTTCTTTGTGTTTCATCTTCGTACGTTGTACATGTATATATAAATATTTATATAATATATATATATATTGAATGGAAATTTTTTAATCAATCGATGAATACGTTCGAACGGCGAAACTTTCACTCGATCAATGCGCAGCCTTGTCCCTTCAACTTGGAAACACGAAGGACTTTGTACACAGAATTTCAACGGGGATGTATCTTTTATCGTGTTATTTAACATTGTAATTAATTTTTTGGTTGTTCGACACACCGAATTGTACGAGAAATATGTATCTAAGGTATATTCTCTGTAAGGTTGTCCAGGAAGCAACGGTACGAAGATGAAGCGGTGCATATGTTATTGGCAATAACGCATGTACGATGCAGCCGTAAATATAATTATTGGAATAATCGAGTGGAGTAGTATGGGTCAATAGTTTCTTTTTCGTGGTGTAATTAAAGAGAAACAGAGAGAGAGAGAGAGATTGTGTGCGCGTGTGTGTATGAAAGAGAGAGAGAGAGAGAGAGGGAGAGAAAAAGGAACACAAATCGTTTGTGAAATTCATGCGAGCAGTATCGTAACAAAATCTAGATTCTTAAGTATAGGTGTACAATCAATGAGCTCATTGTCAGAGGGCATCAATGATTTGTACAGCCACGCCTGACTGACAGTGACAATGAGTGCTGGTTGTTTTGACGTCGTTAACTGTTATGTTCTTCGTCAAGGAAAAAAAGATTCTTCATTTTCTCTCGCGCCCTGTTAAGTTTTTCTTTCTTTTTAAGAATTTGCGAAACGTATATTATAAGCAGCCACGTGGCCTGTATATTTTTGCTACAAGTATCGTTAGTAGTACCGTTTTTACGAAAAAATTCAATCGTTCTTGCGTTTTTGCTTGTTCTTATTCTCCTTCTTTGTCTTTTTTTGTACTTCCCCTTCTTCTTCTTCTTCTTCTTCTTCTTCTTCTTCTTCTTCT
The DNA here is from genome assembly GCA_948146005.1 of Nomada fucata. Lineage (NCBI taxonomy): Eukaryota > Metazoa > Arthropoda > Insecta > Hymenoptera > Apidae > Nomada > Nomada fucata. Next base: position 17,977,383 of record OX411275.1, read on the forward strand.
TCTTCTTCTTAATATTATTATTCTTTTTTTATTCTTTCGACGTAATAAAAACGAGAAAAGGGAAGAAATGGAGCTGTCAAATACTGATGTAATACGATTGATTTAAAGCAGATTATATAATTTAATGGTTTATAGTTTATACGATTACTGTAATTCGATGCGAATATTTCTCCGCCGTTAAACAAACGAAGACCTTGATAGATGCAAAAGTAACGGGAATTTTCGTATTATCAAAAGCATTGAATATCGAGCAAGTATTTTTTATCTAATCGATATTGATATTCCACAAATTATATACCATAATCAATAAAAACGTTCTATTTATTTTTTAATTAGTTGTCTGATTCTTTCTTATCTTTTTTGGCTTTTGTTGCATTGCATTCGCTCGGGAACTAGCGCGTTTCGAATGTCGGCGGATGGATGGAGGTAGCGCTCATAATAATTGCGACCTGAAATGTTGGTTGATGCTGATAAAAAATTCTCCTCACTATTGCATCGACGTGGTACTACAATTCACGAACAGAATAATATCGCTTCGTTTGTTCCGGGTAGAGTGAATTTCCTTTTTGGTTGTAATTATATGGAAAGGGAAAAATAAAATCGAGCGAGTAATCGAAAAGTACGGCGAGGCGAAAGTGTGGAGGAAGGCTCTCGATGTTCGCCGATTCCTCTAAAAGTAACCAAATGATTTTTTTACGGACTCGCTTGTTAGATAACGAGTGTAGTATGTACTTGCGATATGCTTAACGAACCTTCGACCTTGCACGGTGATATTCCAGCGGACTTTCCATTCGAAGACAGGTTAAAAATTAAAGAAAAAACTGGAGCTCCCCTTGCGTTTATTCTTGCATTCTTTAGGATTCGTGCGTTATCAGCATATATTGCTTATCTTGCTATCCAATTGGTATGAATGGGGAGCGCGGAACAAACGATCGGCCTGTAATCGCATTGAACCTATCTTTTTTATGCCCTTAACTTGGTGTAAAATATCAAGGGACACTGACGTTTCCGATTAAAGTTATTCCGAGCAAATTCACGAACGTTTCCCGAGTTTCTGAGCGTATTTGTGGAAAAAATAGTGAGCTTGTCATTTCAGTGTTCATTAATTCTTCCCGCTTTACATTTCTCCACTCGTTTGCATACATTATTCTTTCGTCACCGAATCCGATATGGAAAAAGAAGCGAAAAAAGAGAAAAGGACAAACAAACAAACGAAAAAGTGAATGAAAAAGGGGACAGTATCAATTGTGTACCTGTAATAACGATTTGTGAGGGAAGAAAAACGTGTCGTCGAGCAGAAGACATCGAATTTATCCTTGAAGATAGACTAACTATGTTTTATTATGAACGATGCATGGAAATTACAAAGAATTTTATTCACGCCACGCGACTCATCGCCGCCGTTAAGATTCATTATCATAGTTTCGTTGTAACCGTTCCTTTCGGTCATTACTATTATTCACCCAGCCACCGGCTACGAGTATATAAACTTTGTGTACCGTATTATGTATATGGCATCACTAAATTCGCAAGTATTGTAATACTTTTTGACGAAGGCTTCGAAGGGAAGAGCGTTGTTCGTATAGAGAATGGCATCGAGACAAATTCTTCCTGCTGGTTTTTTTTTGTTTCTTCGTTCCCTTATATTTCGTTTCGTTTATTTTCGTACTTGTTAGGTCCGATGCTTTCGTAACAAATATCATCGATGACTTTCCATGTGAACGACGTTCTTCGAGTCTAAAAAAATCTATAAACACGATTTACCTATCCACTATATCTGCCTGTGTACCTATCCAATTAATTAATTAATTAATTAATCATAACACCGCCGATCAATCGATTCGCCCGGTAACTATCCCGCCGTCGTCTCTAAAACTCTCTAAAAAATCGCTTTACTAGACTAACAAACAAAATAAATAATTCAAACCCAAACGTTCAACAGCACCTAAGCTCTTTCGAATCTGAAAGTGACTTGTCTAATCAAGAATAAATAAACAGCAAAAAGGAAACAGAAACAATCAATTTCACAAAAATTCATTATACTATTCGTGCCAGAAAAAATTCTTCAATGGAATATAAATGGGCTGCATGCCCACCGTGCTTATTCTCAAAAGCTAACTGCAGATGAACAACCCGACATAATATGTATCCAAGAAACAAATTTTAAAAACATGTCGTTCCATCATATAAAAAACTTCGTAATACACTGCCAGAACAGAAAAAACTGTCTGTCAGCAAATGGAGGAGTGGCTACCTATATAAATAAAAACATCTGCTGTGAGGAAATTAAATTGAGGACCAGTCTGGAAGCTGTGGCAAGTTCTGTCATACTAACATAAAAAAAAACACAATATGTAATCTCTACTTACCTAATAGGTACAATATCCAACTTAATGAATTATCACAAATGATAGATGAACTCCCTAAACCATTCATAATCCTTGGCGATTTAAATTGCCATAACACATTATGAGGCTCTGGCCTTACCGATGTCCGCGGAAGAGTAATCGAAAATATCCTCGAAAGACACGACTTAATACTCCTAAACACGCAGCAACCAACGCACTTCAGCGTTAGAAATAGCTCCTTTAGTGCAATAGACTTAACAATTTGTGATCCCAGTATAGCTGATCTCCTTGAATGGTCAGTCATAGAACTATATGACAGCGATCACTTTCCGATCTCAATAACAGTAGGAAAAAATGAAATTTGCACGAAGATCTACCAACCACGATCGAAGTACAAAAAAGCTAACTGGAAAGAATACAAAGACTATTTAGAAAAGAACGTACAAAAACTTAAAACTCCCGGTTAAACAGACCTAAACGAAATATACGAAACACTTACAAACCTCGAAAAATTAATCTTAGAGGCAGCTACAAAATCAATCCCCAAAATATCAACAAATTTGAAAAAAGGAACGTACCATGGTGGAATGACGAATGTGAAAAGACCATAAAAGAAAAAATGCTACAACAAGCACTTAACAAACTTCAGAAGTACTCAGAATTAACTGGCCTTGAATTTTCACAATCCAAAGCCACTGTAACTATTTTCTCAAGACAGAATGGCCCACTTGATTTAAATCTGCCTCTCGGCGGCCATAAACTCCAAACTCTTGAACAAACAAAAATTCTAGGATTAATTTTTGACAAAAATTTCTAGAGCATATTAATATTTTTACAAACGGTTCCAAATCTATAAACAATGCAGGATGTTTAATCATCGTAGACAAGAAAGCAGAAATACTTATTAAACTCCTAGAACATTACTCAGTATTCTCGAGTGAGGCACATGCCATCCTGCAAGCAATGTACTATATTAAAAAATCCAAACAATCAAATTTTATTATTAACACAGAACATATGGTTGCAGGTACTGCAGGAGATAGCTATGGTCTTTGGGTTTAATTTAAGACAAGTCTGGTTCAAAAAGATGCACTAGAAACCGTGAAAAAGACAATTGTTTCAATTAACGATGTAATCCTGGAATTCGGTTTCGGCGGTGCGGCAAACTGCGAAAAAGGCCGCAAACGCGAGATGGCGGCACAGGGACTGTTTTCGACATTTCGATAGTGTTAAATTTAAAGTAATTGTTATCTCAGCTTCTGCTGGTTGTTTTTTAATAAATTTAAAAAAAAATGAATTAGCTCCACGATTAAAAATACCCCGTTGCTGTAACTATATGCAGCTGGCCGTAATTACAAATCGAATTGTTTAATTGTTTATAAAAATTGAACTACACATGGTATAATGATCACACCTATCGAAGATGGTAGTTTATATTTCTAGATTTAATTTATGTCGTCGGGTCATTGATGTAGCTTGTCGGGAAGAGCCAGTAATCGCATTTGTTTATACTTTATTTAAACAAATTCAATTATCTCGGCTTCTGCTGATCCGATTTTAATCAACGACATCTCAAATTGACGCTCTCGGTTCAAGGAACAATCTGATTTACTGTTGGAAAGGGCTTCGTGAATAGCTTCGTTGCAATTCTCCAACGAATTTTTAATTGTTCATTACAGGAAGACAACTAATGCAGCATTTGTAAATAGTTGACTGAAGCGTAGCGGTATCCTTTACCTGCATTTTAAGCACGCGATGATTAATTTAGAGCCTCCAGAAGTCGTGGTAGATCTATTGACCCGTTAGCAACAGAGTATAGAAATCCATGCAAGGATGAAATGGTTTGAAGAATTCTATTGTTGTTTGCGCCAATGAAAGGTCACAAAGGATATCAAACAATTAATGTTAAATACAAATTTGTTAATTAAAGAAACACGTGATAACCAGTTTTCTTATTTAAATTGTACTGTGTATAATTGAAATAAGTTTTGAAGTTATACTTTACATTCTTTTCTGATGAGTGAATAATGTATAACTACTTAAAAAGTTGGGGTAAGAGCTGTATATTTTTTAACACACGTACAATAATGTTGCCACCATGAAACAGATAGTGACGATAGTTGTATACTGCAATTGTTAATTGTATAGTTACCAGACAAAGTTTTTAATTTGCTTTTTCATTGGATCAATTTTATTGTTAATAAAAGAAGCAATTTATGATTTATATTCAATTAATAACAGTCACGAAGTAGCTCATTTACTAATATAATGCAATTCCTGCGTTAAACGTGTCTGCAAACGATTAGTGTTCGCATTCGGTCCCGAGCGAAGTGCACTAATCGAGATTTTACTGTAACTTCATAAACATATAAAGGTATTCGACATTCTTGATGTTCGAGGCACGTCGGTGTCGAAAGATTCTAGAAAACGATCTGAACATTAACGAAGGTAGGAATTGTAATTTGCTCATAGTTAATGCAAGACAAATATTTGTGTGATAGAAATAGTTTACTTATTCTATAGTGTAACAAACATTACAAATATTTTATTACTCAGATTTGTTTATTATTACTAATAAATACATTTGTATCCTACTATTCAACTAATATCCATTCTCTAATACTTATAACAGAAAACATGCAGTTCAACACAATATTCAAATAACACCCGCCTTTAAGAAAGAACAACACCCCCCACCACCCTCCCAGCTACCAACGAATTAGCGCAATCTATTACGAAAATCTTCCTCTTTCGCCGAACGGATCTCGTAATGGCTAGACGTGTTCAGAGTGTAGTTCGATTCAAGGTATGTCACATAGTGTAGCATATTCCGAAAGGCAAACGCTTATATCAATTGTTTTCATTTCCCGCCTCCGTAGAGTTCTGTAGTGTTTTTTTGTTAATATCAAGTCACATTTTAGTAGAAATTGAGAAAACGTTGCGTAGTAAGTGGAGTCGCCCAACATGTACTTTTTGTATCTAAAGCTACTTCTACGTATAGATATACATTTTTCTGCCCCAAATTCCATTATTTTGCAATATAATCGGTAGTTTCTAGCAATGCTATTGTAATATTGGTGATTCTTAATACATTTATCGCTAATTTCAGTTGTATTCTGTTCCATGACGTCTCTTTCGTTTGCTTTGAATTCGAGATGGCGCGTACAGGACCCTTCGAACGGAATGCGCCGGAGCAGAGAGACACGGCGCCATATTTTGCAGGTCGGTATTACAGTTGCTGTTTCCTCCACCGAAATGGTATTACCGACAGGCGAGAGGAAGCTGTTTGCTATTTCGATATTCTAATCCGAATTGGAAAGAAATGGTCAGCTGTTGCGTTGTACTTGAAAGAATTTAAACAGAGTCTGCTGGCAGTACATTTGAATTACTTGAAATGTGGTTATGCTACAATAGGTTTCGTTGCAGTAAGGAATTATAAGTTAAAAGAAAAATTTGATGAGGGGCATGGTATGTCCCAAGGAGTTGAAGTTTCTTAAGTTTGGGTTAGGTTTGGGTTAATGTTTTTGCGCTCTTGTTAGGTAAGACATTCTTTTATTACTAAAACACTGAAGTAAGACATAAAAGTTATACACTTATTATAAGATAATTAAGCGCTCTATGCAGAAAGCAGTTATTGAACAAACATTACCTATAAAATTGTGTTAGATGTTGAATGGAATATATAGGCGACGATACGGCATCTCTTGAATTATCGTGCTGTAAATTGTAATTGGAATAGGATTTTTTGTTGTTGCACTATTTGCATAATTCATATGTTTGCATATGTAATGCATATGTTTGTCAAATGAAAAAGAAATGCAATAATCTTGTATATTTTTCTTGCATATTTGAATATATTTAATGCACACTTACATATTTTTCGTGCATACTTTCATATATTTAATGTATATTTACATATCTCTAATGCACCTTTACATATTTTTAATGCATACTTACATATTTCTAATGTATACTTACATATTTTTCCTGCATATTCATTTTTCATAAATATCACAGATAACAAACACTGGATAGTATGATCATGTTTTCTTGCAGAAAATTTTGTGACCGCGCGCAATGCGGTCGGTAAAGTCAGTATTTGCTTCGAAGTTTTCTAGCTTTTCCAGAGCAAGTGGCTCTGCTTAAATTTTCGTTCACATTATAGCTACACGCGATTGTGGAGTCAGTGTTTTTCACGTAATAGATGTTAATATTACTGTCAGAGCACTGGTGCTCCTTTTCAATTATTCCAATCGCGAAAGTAGAATCTTAATTTGTTCGCCGATATAATTTGCCGTCGCGAAAATAGTCTTTTATTTTTATTTTTGTCTTATATTCGCTATCGGAAGTAGAGCCAGTGCACCCCTGAAGGGGACGTTTTATGCGACACTGGTCAAGCGAGAAATGTAAGTATCTTTCAAACAATTCTCAGTTTTCTGCGGAGAATTAAATTCTGCAGATTTAACAGTAGATTTTAATGCTGTTCGCTTACCTGTTTAGTTACAGTGTGAATGCTTGCTGACGATTGCGTTCAATTGAGATGCCTTTGTGATGTTCCTGATGTCTTCTACCAGTACAGTTCCTCTATTTCTCTAATCAACGAGTTGATGAGTCCGATGCGTTTTCCCCAATCATCCCCAATCATGCCGTAGGGCGATTGGTCCTAAGCGGCACGGGTGACTGGTTGTATTTTTTAGCAGCGTTGCGAGCACAGTGACTACGGGTATTATTTCTTAGACGAGGTTAGATCTGCCTTCTTGTCTCTGCGTTTTTTTCATATAAAAAAACTAAGATAGAAACATGTAGAAACATAGAAACATTTCTTACTCAAATAAATATTTGGTCAAACAAGCATTGTTCACGTAGGTTCCTCTATTTTCATAAAAACATATTACGACGTTAATAAATACGTTGAACAAATGTATATATACTGAGGTCCTTGTATACTAAATTTATAATTGCACTTATAATCAACTGGAACTTATTATCACTGTTAAGCAGTGCAGAAGTCGGATACCCTCCGAATTCGTTACTGCAAGTGTTTCATGAGTATAGTAATCGTGCAGTAAAACAAATAAATATAACGATATGTATATTAAAATCAGCATTGAATATGCATATGCCAATGATAGCATTTAGTATCAATTTTTATATGCTATAATCGAGTCCTTTTCGTATGAAATTTAGTACGCATTATGTACAAGAAGGCGGTTTCTGTACGGGTAGATTTTAAAATCGAAGTAATTAACTTGAACAAGTTACTTCGATTAAGGTATCAGCTGAGGCTTATTTCATAGCTCGTCAATTTTTCAACTAAATATTTAATTGCATTTATTTCTTAATTACATTACTTATTCCAGTAAATTCCGTTTTCATGACAGTAATTTTCTTTAATAAATAAATTATCTATCACCGATTGTCGAGTTACTATATCATAAATTACAAAGTCGAGGCATTTTTAAATAGATTATTGAAAATAAAATATACTATTACCAACTGCAATTTTATGTGTACTAATCATCTTTTTAGATCAGGATTTTCAAGTTTAACCCCTTCCGTGTTGATTGTCAGGAACTCGCTCACGTGCCCAGGTGCTACTTGAGCGAGTGAAATGCATTGGCACGATGATCATATGACTTTATATTTATAACAATGTTTGGCGGCTGACATCTGCTAGCGTACCGCGCACAACGTATTTTCCACATTATCTGTGTGTGTGGTTAGGCTGTTGAAATGCGTTGGCTCGGAATTTTGATAAGAGATAATAAACGAATTTATTCCAACACCGATACTATGGTTTCACGAATACCAATATGTTTCACAATTGCAAATATATATTGAATACTATAACGAATTATGAAAATATGTCGACAAATGGAGTACTATACGAACCAAGTATACTTAGTTGAAAGAAAGTTTACAATATATTTTAACAATCAGTATTTTATACGAAAGGAACGCACAAGAATATACATTGGCGCACATTTACGCAATGGTCGCTAGCCTTTGTCAGCCGATTTCAGAAATTGGTACGTACCCTTAGAGTGTGAATAATTGTATGCCAAGCACGGGTGTCGGGGTCGTCCCGGGACGTTCCTTTAGGTTCTTGCGCCCGAGTGTTTGTATGAGAAACGTGAAATGAGGTGTGTTTGTGTGAATGCTTTGCCATTTTTTAAATATAGATCTAGGTAGGATAGGTAGTATAACTTCTGGTGTGCCTGATAGATATAAGTAGGTAGGGCCGGGCAGGTTGACACAGTCTCTCATCGGCTAGGCACTACTTCGCGTGTTCAACCTGTTTCAGGAAATCTGATTTGAAAAGTCGACGGTGAAGCTGTGGCGCGAACGAAAATGCGATCGCCTCTGGCTTTGCCTATCGATTTTTTGAATTTTTCGCGGTCGTGGTCGCGATTTGGCTCCGAAACGATCGTGACATTATGCTCGAGGCTGCACGTGTAGGCGAAGATCGATTACAATTTTTATCGTAATATTTACGATTTTCCGTAATCGCAAGTTTTACGACTGTATTTGGTCGTGATTCGTCCACGTGTGTTCCATTTAGCTACGCGGTATAGATTATTATTTTATTTTCTTTTCGTTTGCGAGTAGAGTCTCGAGCCCAGACTAAGTTTCAGCGGGCTCTGCGCCCGAAGAAAAAAAGAAGCTAAAAGCCGAAGAGGCCCGACAAACTGCCACTCAAGAGGGCAACTGCCAATGGCTCTGCATCCTTTGGATGGAGAGCTATTCTTTCTTACTATTTTGTCACTATGCTCGCTTTTGTATGCTGTAGTTGTAGTTTATTATTTCCAGCACTCATCATCGTATTGGGCAAACCGCGATTTTGATTAGCTTCGGGTACGATTGAAAGCGGTTTGCATTAGATTTGCGAATAAAATCAATATAAAATTGCGATTAAGTATATCGTGGTTTGAATTGGAGTAGCTTTTATATTAAATTATACTTGCGATATGTACATGCTTTTAGCGTTGTGATAATAATATTCGTGTCCTTTTTCCACGGGCTTTAATTAGCATTTTCAGAACCGCGGTATTTTTCCATCACGAATATCTTTCTTAGATTTTCATTTAGTGTTGCTTGGTTAAATGGTCGCGATTTTCAAGTAGCGAACAAAAAAAATTGGGTTAAGAAATGTACATTTTTTTAACACTCAAACAATAAAGTTGCCACAATGAAAATGATAGTGGCGATAATTGTATACTACAATTGTTAATTGTATAGTTACTAGACAAATTCTTTAATTATCTTTTTCCTTGGAGCAATTTTATCGTTAATGAAAGACGCAATTTCTTATTTATATTCAACTAATAACAATAACGAAGTGCTAATGACCCTGGTGTCGATGCCACGTTAAACTTTAATTAAAAAAAAAAAAACGAAGTAACTCATTTACTAATATAAGGCAATTCCTGCGATAAACGTGTCTGCAAACGATTATTGTTTGCATTCTGTTCCGAGCGAAGTGCACTACTCGAGATTTTACTGTATCTTCATAAACATAAGAATGGATTCCACATCCATGATGTTCGAAGATCTCCCGAATTTTGACAACATTGTAGTCGTCGAGTTCAGTCGCGCATTGTCGGTTGGGTCGTTGAATTCTATCGTTCAGTTTTTCATCGCTCGGTGAGAAAACGCAACATTGTTGCAAATTTTCTCGAGAATTTGTTCAACTTGGTTGCCTTTTCGCGAGGTGTTATGTGCAGCCGTATTTCATTTTTGTTAGGCATTTCTTTGCAACCTGGTTGAATTTTTGTGAGGCCCTTTATGTATAGCTGGTTGCAATATGTTTAGTAATGTTGAGGACTACTTTTACAAGTTCCCCGCTTGTGAACTTTGTATTTAAAGTTCCTGCACGGTAGAACTTGTTTAAGGAATCGGAATTAGGTGTTTTCAAGGATTGTTGTGGTGTGTAAATAAAAGGAGTAGTAAATTCTTTTAATTGAACATTCATTTAAACGAATCAATGGAGATACAAGTTACAAAAATTTTCTAAGTTAAATTAACAAACTAATGCTTCTGAACTATTGTTTTATAAATAATCTAATACTCATAAACTATTCTATGAAGTTAATTTACAATATACCTTACAGATAAAACTTATACTAAAATTTACGTATGGTAAACCTTAGTTTAATTTACAACGATTCTGTAACTTGCCCATATGTTAATTATTTATTATATCCTTCATTTCATATTTAGCATATTCAGTAGAACTTGTAGTAAAAGTAATATTAAAGTTTATACAAGATCTACCGAATAAACTGAATATAAAATAAAATATATAATAGATACACATGACAGTTAGTTACACAATTGTTCTAAATTAATCTTACGCGCTAACAATTACAAACTATTTTTACACACCAATTTACTATAACTAAAGTAAGTGGCAAGAATGATCCTTTCTTCTTTCTTGCATTTTCGCATGATGAGAAGTGCCGGTGAATGCTCCTTACTCCTTGCCTCCGAACCTGGAAACACACAAAAAATATATTAGTAAAGGTATGTAACCGGAGACAGGAAGATTCTTAAGGGATATTTAGTGGCAATAGACGGAAAGGAGGTCCAAACTATAAGCATAAGAGATTCCTAGGATTATTTGAAAAGGAATTGAACGAGTTTGGCAATGTGAATTTGATGAGAGCTGAAGTAAAGGAGCTGGCGGACAGCCTTACAGGAAGATACTATGAAATACAATAGCAGGAGTGGAACACAAAAATGAAAGGATATAGATATAACAATCATGCTACGATATAATGTTACGCCAGACGATCTGATGCGTAGAATAAGAGGTAAAGGCTTAGGAATTGAAAACAGGAAGATATACATATAATAGATGTGCAATAAAGAGATGGCTAGTAAGAATATATAGGGCAATACGTAAGGTAGAGATGGTATGAAAGAAAGAGTGTAAGGGAAGAATCAGGAGGCTACGATAGTAATCTAAAGTTAGGTTATATTTCCACTAACAATAAGTACAAATTTCGTGGCTACGAGGTCCAAATAAAGAAGACTATTATCGTTAGTATGTATTTATTATGCACACTAGCATTAATTGAAAGAACAAAATATTCAAAGATGTAAATTCCATAGCTAAGTATCTTGGCAAAAATATTTGACGGAACCTTGGTTTGTTATAAACAATTAGACACGTAAATTAATTGTTACGGGCGAGTCGATAATGTTATTATGTTATTACTATTATGGGTGCATCGCTTATTTCTTTCTCTTTCATTTGACACCTCATGGATTAAAAAATAACGACCAGGAACCGAGATTAGTAACTTACAAATAACATCGCGTTTTACAATCTGTTCATAAACCAACGACCACCGGACATGAATTATAGCTTGGAGAATAAGCTACCATCCCCAACCGGAGTGAGCATTGCTCCATGTGGCGTTCATTTGTTTTAAGAAATTAAACAATTAAAATTGTTATCACGTCTAACTGAATATAGCTACAGCATGGGTTTCCTTTTTAAAGTGTATTATACGTATTATAAGTATATATAATAGTCGCCCCTTCCACTAGGGGATTAGCCCATCCACCAGGGGATTGGCCCCGCCACCAAGGGATTGGCCCCGCCAACCAGAGGATTAGCCCCGCCCACTGGAGGATTAGCCCCGCCCACTGGAGGATTAGCCCCGCCCACTGGAGGATTAGCCCCGCCCACTGGAGGATTAGCCCCGCCCACCAGGGGATTAGCCACGCCCACCGGAGGATTAGCCACGCCCACCAGGGGATTAGCCCCGCCCACCGGAGGATTAGCCCCGCCCACTGGAGGATTAGCCCCGCCCACCAGGGGATTAGCCACGCCCATCAGGGGATTAGCCACGCCCACCAGGGGATTAGCCCCGCCCACCAGGGGATTAGCCCCGCCCACCGGAGGATTAGCCCCGCCCACTAGAGGATTAGCCCCGCCCACCAGGGGATTAGCCCCGCCTATTGGGGAATTAGCTTCGCCCTCTTTTAATATAGCCCCCACCGAGCTGTTTAGCCCCTCCCCGGAGTGTTTGGCCCGTCCCACCGGGGGATTAGCCCCTGTCACCAGGGGATAAGCCCCGCCCACTTCTAATTTAACCCCTCCCCGGGCGGTTTGGCCCCTCCCACTAGGTGATTAGCCCCTCTCACGGGGGGTTAACCCTCCCTATTGTAGTCAACGATGCCTCAAATTGAAGGTCTTGATTCAAGAAACAATCTCCTTCTAATTTAGCATAGCTCCGGGGTATGGTTATCGTGTAATTTACAAACAAATATTTAATTGTTTATAACACGTAAACAGCTAATAGAGCATTTGTAAATTGTTTATTTTGCTGTAACAACACACCTTACCTATATTTTAAGCTCTCGATCATCAGTCTAGCCGCTCCAGAAGCCGAGATAACTGCAGTGACCCGGATTGCATTTTTGCCGACTTTTCAATTGTTAATAATTATGAAACCACTAATGCCATATTGTTGCAACTGTAGGGGATTATAGCTGAGAAACGTAAGTGCTGTATGAAAGTTTCAAATTGAGCCCTAAGAAAACGCAACAACGTTGCAAGCAACTCCCCGTGAATACACAACAATGTTGCAAATCGATATCTTAGGAAATGCAATAAAGTTGCAAATTTTCTCGAGAATTTGTTCAACTTGGTTGCCTTTTCGCGAGGTGTTATGTGCAGCCGTATTTCATTTTTGTTAGGCATTTCTTTGCAACCTGGTTGAATTTTTGTGAGGCCCTTTATGTATAGCTGGTTGCAATATGTTTAGTAATGTTGAGGACTACTTTTACAAGTTCCCCGCTTGTGAACTTTGTATTTAAAGTTCCTGCACGGTAGAACTTGTTTAAGGAATCGGAATTAGGTGTTTTCAAGGATTGTTGTGGTGTGTAAATAAAAGGAGTAGTAAATTCTTTTAATTGAACATTCATTTAAACGAATCAATGGAGATACAAGTTACAAAAATTTTCTAAGTTAAATTAACAAACTAATGCTTCTGAACTATTGTTTTATAAATAATCTAATACTCATAAACTATTCTATGAAGTTAATTTACAATATACCTTACAGATAAAACTTATACTAAAATTTACGTATGGTAAACCTTAGTTTAATTTACAACGATTCTGTAACTTGCCCATATGTTAATTATTTATTATATCCTTCATTTCATATTTAGCATATTCAGTAGAACTTGTAGTAAAAGTAATATTAAAGTTTATACAAGATCTACCGAATAAACTGAATATAAAATAAAATATATAATAGATACACATGACAGTTAGTTACACAATTGTTCTAAATTAATCTTACGCGCTAACAATTACAAACTATTTTTACACACCAATTTACTATAACTAAAGTAAGTGGCAAGAATGATCCTTTCTTCTTTCTTGCATTTTCGCATGATGAGAAGTGCCGGTGAATGCTCCTTACTCCTTGCCTCCGAACCTGGAAACACACAAAAAATATATTAGTAAAGGTATGTAACCGGAGACAGGAAGATTCTTAAGGGATATTTAGTGGCAATAGACGGAAAGGAGGTCCAAACTATAAGCATAAGAGATTCCTAGGATTATTTGAAAAGGAATTGAACGAGTTTGGCAATGTGAATTTGATGAGAGCTGAAGTAAAGGAGCTGGCGGACAGCCTTACAGGAAGATACTATGAAATACAATAGCAGGAGTGGAACACAAAAATGAAAGGATATAGATATAACAATCATGCTACGATATAATGTTACGCCAGACGATCTGATGCGTAGAATAAGAGGTAAAGGCTTAGGAATTGAAAACAGGAAGATATACATATAATAGATGTGCAATAAAGAGATGGCTAGTAAGAATATATAGGGCAATACGTAAGGTAGAGATGGTATGAAAGAAAGAGTGTAAGGGAAGAATCAGGAGGCTACGATAGTAATCTAAAGTTAGGTTATATTTCCACTAACAATAAGTACAAATTTCGTGGCTACGAGGTCCAAATAAAGAAGACTATTATCGTTAGTATGTATTTATTATGCACACTAGCATTAATTGAAAGAACAAAATATTCAAAGATGTAAATTCCATAGCTAAGTATCTTGGCAAAAATATTTGACGGAACCTTGGTTTGTTATAAACAATTAGACACGTAAATTAATTGTTACGGGCGAGTCGATAATGTTATTATGTTATTACTATTATGGGTGCATCGCTTATTTCTTTCTCTTTCATTTGACACCTCATGGATTAAAAAATAACGACCAGGAACCGAGATTAGTAACTTACAAATAACATCGCGTTTTACAATCTGTTCATAAACCAACGACCACCGGACATGAATTACAGCTTGGAGAATAAGCTACCATCCCCAACCGGAGTGAGCATTGCTCCATGTGGCGTTCATTTGTTTTAAGAAATTAAACAATTAAAATTGTTATCACGTCTAACTGAATATAGCTACAGCATGGGTTTTCTTTTTAAAGTGTATTATACGTATTATAAGTATATATAATAGTCGCCCCTTCCACTAGGGGATTAGCCCATCCACCAGGGGATTGGCCCCGCCACCAAGGGATTGGCCCCGCCCACTGGAGGATTAGCCCCGCCCACTGGAGGATTAGCCCCGCCCACCAGGGGATTAGCCACGCCCGCCAGGGGATTAGCCACGCCCACCAGGGGATTAGCCACGCCCACCAGGGGATTAGCCACGCCCACCAGGGGATAAGCCCCGCCCACCGGAGGATTAGCCCCGCCCACCGGAGGATTAGCCCCGCCCACTAGAGGATTAGCCCCGCCCACCAGGGGATTAGCCCCGCCTATTGGGGAATTAGCTTCGCCCTCTTTTAATATAGCCCCCACCGAGCTGTTTAGCCCCTCCCCGGAGTGTTTGGCCCGTCCCACCGGGGGATTAGCCCCTGTCACCAGGGGATAAGCCCCGCCCACTTCTAATTTAACCACTCCCCGGGCGGTTTGGCCCCTCCCACTAGGTGATTAGCCCCTCTCACGGGGGGTTAACCCTCCCTATTGTAGTCAACGATGCCTCAAATTGAAGGTCTTGATTCAAGAAACAATCTCCTTCTAATTTAGCATAGCTCCGGGGTATGGTTATCGTGTAATTTACAAACAAATATTTAATTGTTTATAACACGTAAACAGCTAATAGAGCATTTGTAAATTGTTTATTTTGCTGTAACAACACACCTTACCTATATTTTAAGCTCTCGATCATCAGTCTAGCCGCTCCAGAAGCCGAGATAACTGCAGTGACCCGGATTGCATTTTTGCAGACTTTTCAATTGTTAATAATTATGAAACCACTAATGCCATATTGTTGCAACTGTAGGGGATTATAGCTGAGAAACGTAAGTGCTGTATGAAAGTTTCAAATTGAGCCCTAAGAAAACGCAACAACGTTGCAAGCAACTCCCCGTGAATACACAACAATGTTGCAAATCGATATCTTAGGAAATGCAATAAAGTTGCAAATTTTCTCGAGAATTTGTTCAACTTGGTTGCCTTTTCGCGAGGTGTTATGTGCAGCCGTATTTCATTTTTGTTAGGCATTTCTTTGCAACCTGGTTGAATTTTTGTGAGGCCCTTTATGTATAGCTGGTTGCAATATGTTTAGTAATGTTGAGGACTACTTTTACAAGTTCCCCGCTTGTGAACTTTGTATTTAAAGTTCCTGCACGGTAGAACTTGTTTAAGGAATCGGAATTAGGTGTTTTCAAGGATTGTTGTGGTGTGTAAATAAAAGGAGTAGTAAATTCTTTTAATTGAACATTCATTTAAACGAATCAATGGAGATACAAGTTACAAAAATTTTCTAAGTTAAATTAACAAACTAATGCTTCTGAACTATTGTTTTATAAATAATCTAATACTCATAAACTATTCTATGAAGTTAATTTACAATATACCTTACAGATAAAACTTATACTAAAATTTACGTATGGTAAACCTTAGTTTAATTTACAACGATTCTGTAACTTGCCCATATGTTAATTATTTATTATATCCTTCATTTCATATTTAGCATATTCAGTAGAACTTGTAGTAAAAGTAATATTAAAGTTTATACAAGATCTACCGAATAAACTGAATATAAAATAAAATATATAATAGATACACATGACAGTTAGTTACACAATTGTTCTAAATTAATCTTACGCGCTAACAATTACAAACTATTTTTACACACCAATTTACTATAACTAAAGTAAGTGGCAAGAATGATCCTTTCTTCTTTCTTGCATTTTCGCATGATGAGAAGTGCCGGTGAATGCTCCTTACTCCTTGCCTCCGAACCTGGAAACACACAAAAAATATATTAGTAAAGGTATGTAACCGGAGACAGGAAGATTCTTAAGGGATATTTAGTGGCAATAGACGGAAAGGAGGTCCAAACTATAAGCATAAGAGATTCCTAGGATTATTTGAAAAGGAATTGAACGAGTTTGGCAATGTGAATTTGATGAGAGCTGAAGTAAAGGAGCTGGCGGACAGCCTTACAGGAAGATACTATGAAATACAATAGCAGGAGTGGAACACAAAAATGAAAGGATATAGATATAACAATCATGCTACGATATAATGTTACGCCAGACGATCTGATGCGTAGAATAAGAGGTAAAGGCTTAGGAATTGAAAACAGGAAGATATACATATAATAGATGTGCAATAAAGAGATGGCTAGTAAGAATATATAGGGCAATACGTAAGGTAGAGATGGTATGAAAGAAAGAGTGTAAGGGAAGAATCAGGAGGCTACGATAGTAATCTAAAGTTAGGTTATATTTCCACTAACAATAAGTACAAATTTCGTGGCTACGAGGTCCAAATAAAGAAGACTATTATCGTTAGTATGTATTTATTATGCACACTAGCATTAATTGAAAGAACAAAATATTCAAAGATGTAAATTCCATAGCTAAGTATCTTGGCAAAAATATTTGACGGAACCTTGGTTTGTTATAAACAATTAGACACGTAAATTAATTGTTACGGGCGAGTCGATAATGTTATTATGTTATTACTATTATGGGTGCATCGCTTATTTCTTTCTCTTTCATTTGACACCTCATGGATTAAAAAATAACGACTAGGAACCGAGATTAGTAACTTACAAATAACATCGCGTTTTACAATCTGTTCATAAACCAACGACCACCGGACATGAATTATAGCTTGGAGAATAAGCTACCATCCCCAACCGGAGTGAGCATTGCTCCATGTGGCGTTCATTTGTTTTAAGAAATTAAACAATTAAAATTGTTATCACGTCTAACTGAATATAGCTACAGCATGGGTTTCCTTTTTAAAGTGTATTATACGTATTATAAGTATATATAATAGTCGCCCCTTCCACTAGGGGATTAGCCCATCCACCAGGGGATTGGCCCCGCCACCAAGGGATTGGCCCCGCCAACCAGAGGATTAGCCCCGCCCACGGGAGGATTAGCCCCGCCCACTGGAGGATTAGCCCCGCCCACTGGAGGATTAGCCCCGCCCACTGGAGGATTAGCCCCGCCCACCAGGGGATTAGCCACGCCCACCGGAGGATTAGCCACGCCCACCAGTGGATTAGCCCCGCCCACCGGAGGATTAGCCCCGCCCACTGGAGGATTAGCCCCGCCCACCAGGGGATTAGCCACGCCCATCAGGGGATTAGCCACGCCCACCAGGGGATGAGCCCCGCCCACCGGAGGATTAGCCCCGCCCACTAGAGGATTAGCCCCGCCCACCAGGGGATTAGCCCCGCCTATTGGGGAATTAGCTTCGCCCTCTTTTAATATAGCCCCCACCGAGCTGTTTAGCCCCTCCCCGGAGTGTTTGGCCCGTCCCACCGGGGGATTAGCCCCTGTCACCAGGGGATAAGCCCCGCCCACTTCTAATTTAACCCCTCCCCGGGCGGTTTGGCCCCTCCCACTAGGTGATTAGCCCCTCTCACGGGGGGTTAACCCTCCCTATTGTAGTCAACGATGCCTCAAATTGAAGGTCTTGATTCAAGAAACAATCTCCTTCTAATTTAGCATAGCTCCGGGGTATGGTTATCGTGTAATTTACAAACAAATATTTAATTGTTTATAACACGTAAACAGCTAATAGAGCATTTATAAATTGTTTATTTTGCTGTAACAACACACCTTACCTATATTTTAAGCTCTCGATCATCAGTCTAGCCGCTCCAGAAGCCGAGATAACTGCAGTGACCCGGATTGCATTTTTGCCGACTTTTCAATTGTTAATAATTATGAAACCACTAATGCCATATTGTTGCAACTGTAGGGGATTATAGCTGAGAAACGTAAGTGCTGTATGAAAGTTTCAAATTGAGCCCTAAGAAAACGCAACAACGTTGCAAGCAACTCCCCGTGAATACACAACAATGTTGCAAATCGATATCTTAGGAAATGCAATAAAGTTGCAAATTTTCTCGAGAATTTGTTCAACTTGGTTGCCTTTTCGCGAGGTGTTATGTGCAGCCGTATTTCATTTTTGTTAGGCATTTCTTTGCAACCTGGTTGAATTTTTGTGAGGCCCTTTATGTATAGCTGGTTGCAATATGTTTAGTAATGTTGAGGACTACTTTTACAAGTTCCCCGCTTGTGAACTTTGTATTTAAAGTTCCTGCACGGTAGAACTTGTTTAAGGAATCGGAATTAGGTGTTTTCAAGGATTGTTGTGGTGTGTAAATAAAAGGAGTAGTAAATTCTTTTAATTGAACATTCATTTAAACGAATCAATGGAGATACAAGTTACAAAAATTTTCTAAGTTAAATTAACAAACTAATGCTTCTGAACTATTGTTTTATAAATAATCTAATACTCATAAACTATTCTATGAAGTTAATTTACAATATACCTTACAGATAAAACTTATACTAAAATTTACGTATGGTAAACCTTAGTTTAATTTACAACGATTCTGTAACTTGCCCATATGTTAATTATTTATTATATCCTTCATTTCATATTTAGCATATTCAGTAGAACTTGTAGTAAAAGTAATATTAAAGTTTATACAAGATCTACCGAATAAACTGAATATAAAATAAAATATATAATAGATACACATGACAGTTAGTTACACAATTGTTCTAAATTAATCTTACGCGCTAACAATTACAAACTATTTTTACACACCAATTTACTATAACTAAAGTAAGTGGCAAGAATGATCCTTTCTTCTTTCTTGCATTTTCGCATGATGAGATGTGCCGGTGAATGCTCCTTACTCCTTGCCTCCGAACCTGGAAACACACAAAAAATATATTAGTAAAGGTATGTAACCGGAGACAGGAAGATTCTTAAGGGATATTTAGTGGCAATAGACGGAAAGGAGGTCCAAACTATAAGCATAAGAGATTCCTAGGATTATTTGAAAAGGAATTGAACGAGTTTGGCAATGTGAATTTGATGAGAGCTGAAGTAAAGGAGCTGGCGGACAGCCTTACAGGAAGATACTATGAAATACAATAGCAGGAGTGGAACACAAAAATGAAAGGATATAGATATAACAATCATGCTACGATATAATGTTACGCCAGACGATCTGATGCGTAGAATAAGAGGTAAAGGCTTAGGAATTGAAAACAGGAAGATATACATATAATAGATGTGCAATAAAGAGATGGCTAGTAAGAATATATAGGGCAATACGTAAGGTAGAGATGGTATGAAAGAAAGAGTGTAAGGGAAGAATCAGGAGGCTACGATAGTAATCTAAAGTTAGGTTATATTTCCACTAACAATAAGTACAAATTTCGTGGCTACGAGGTCCAAATAAAGAAGACTATTATCGTTAGTATGTATTTATTATGCACACTAGCATTAATTGAAAGAACAAAATATTCAAAGATGTAAATTCCATAGCTAAGTATCTTGGCAAAAATATTTGACGGAACCTTGGTTTGTTATAAACAATTAGACACGTAAATTAATTGTTACGGGCGAGTCGATAATGTTATTATGTTATTACTATTATGGGTGCATCGCTTATTTCTTTCTCTTTCATTTGACACCTCATGGATTAAAAAATAACGACCAGGAACCGAGATTAGTAACTTACAAATAACATCGCGTTTTACAATCTGTTCATAAACCAACGACCACCGGACATGAATTATAGCTTGGAGAATAAGCTACCATCCCCAACCGGAGTGAGCATTGCTCCATGTGGCGTCCATTTGTTTTAAGAAATTAAACAATTAAAATTGTTATCACGTCTAACTGAATATAGCTACAGCATGGGTTTCCTTTTTAAAGTGTATTATACGTATTATAAGTATATATAATAGTCGCCCCTTCCACTAGGGGATTAGCCCATCCACCAGGGGATTGGCCCCGCCACCAAGGGATTGGCCCCGCCAACCAGAGGATTAGCCCCGCCCACTGGAGGATTAGCCCCGCCCACCAGGGGATTAGCCACGCCCACCGGAGGATTAGCCACGCCCACCAGGGGATTAGCCACGCCCACCAGGGGATTAGCCACGCCCACCGGAGGATTAGCCCCGCCCACCGGAGGATTAGCCCCGCCCACCGGAGGATTAGCCCCGCCCACCAGGGGATTAGCCACGCCCACCAGGGGATTAGCCCCGCCCACCGGAGGATTAGCCCCGCCCACTAGAGGATTAGCCCCGCCCACCAGGGGATTAGCCCCGCCTATTGGGGAATTAGCTTCGCCCTCTTTTAATATAGCCCCCACCGAGCTGTTTAGCCCCTCCCCGGAGTGTTTGGCCCGTCCCACCGGGGGATTAGCCCCTGTCACCAGGGGATAAGCCCCGCCCACTTCTAATTTAACCCCTCCCCGGGCGGTTTGGCCCCTCCCACTAGGTGATTAGCCCCTCTCACGGGGGGTTAACCCTCCCTATTGTAGTCAACGATGCCTCAAATTGAAGGTCTTGATTCAAGAAACAATCTCCTTCTAATTTAGCATAGCTCCGGGGTATGGTTATCGTGTAATTTACAAACAAATATTTAATTGTTTATAACACCTAAACAGCTAATAGAGCATTTGTAAATTGTTTATTTTGCTGTAACAACACACCTTACCTATATTTTAAGCTCTCGATCATCAGTCTAGCCGCTCCAGAAGCCGAGATAACTGCAGTGACCCGGATTGCATTTTTGCCGACTTTTCAATTGTTAATAATTATGAAACCACTAATGCCATATTGTTGCAACTGTAGGGGATTATAGCTGAGAAACGTAAGTGCTGTATGAAAGTTTCAAATTGAGCCCTAAGAAAACGCAACAACGTTGCAAGCAACTCCCCGTGAATACACAACAAAGTTGCAAATCGATATCTTAGGAAATGCAATAAAGTTGCAAATTTTCTCGAGAATTTGTTCAACTTGGTTGCCTTTTCGCGAGGTGTTATGTGCAGCCGTATTTCATTTTTGTTAGGCATTTCTTTGCAACCTGGTTGAATTTTTGTGAGGCCCTTTATGTATAGCTGGTTGCAATATGTTTAGTAATGTTGAGGACTACTTTTACAAGTTCCCCGCTTGTGAACTTTGTATTTAAAGTTCCTGCACGGTAGAACTTGTTTAAGGAATCGGAATTAGGTGTTTTCAAGGATTGTTGTGGTGTGTAAATAAAAGGAGTAGTAAATTCTTTTAATTGAACATTCATTTAAACGAATCAATGGAGATACAAGTTACAAAAATTTTCTAAGTTAAATTAACAAACTAATGCTTCTGAACTATTGTTTTATAAATAATCTAATACTCATAAACTATTCTATGAAGTTAATTTACAATATACCTTACAGATAAAACTTATACTAAAATTTACGTATGGTAAACCTTAGTTTAATTTACAACGATTCTGTAACTTGCCCATATGTTAATTATTTATTATATCCTTCATTTCATATTTAGCATATTCAGTAGAACTTGTAGTAAAAGTAATATTAAAGTTTATACAAGATCTACCGAATAAACTGAATATAAAATAAAATATATAATAGATACACATGACAGTTAGTTACACAATTGTTCTAAATTAATCTTACGCGCTAACAATTACAAACTATTTTTACACACCAATTTACTATAACTAAAGTAAGTGGCAAGAATGATCCTTTCTTCTTTCTTGCATTTTCGCATGATGAGAAGTGCCGGTGAATGCTCCTTACTCCTTGCCTCCGAACCTGGAAACACACAAAAAATATATTAGTAAAGGTATGTAACCGGAGACAGGAAGATTCTTAAGGGATATTTAGTGGCAATAGACGGAAAGGAGGTCCAAACTATAAGCATAAGAGATTCCTAGGATTATTTGAAAAGGAATTGAACGAGTTTGGCAATGTGAATTTGATGAGAGCTGAAGTAAAGGAGCTGGCGGACAGCCTTACAGGAAGATACTATGAAATACAATAGCAGGAGTGGAACACAAAAATGAAAGGATATAGATATAACAATCATGCTACGATATAATGTTACGCCAGACGATCTGATGCGTAGAATAAGAGGTAAAGGCTTAGGAATTGAAAACAGGAAGATATACATATAATAGATGTGCAATAAAGAGATGGCTAGTAAGAATATATAGGGCAATACGTAAGGTAGAGATGGTATGAAAGAAAGAGTGTAAGGGAAGAATCAGGAGGCTACGATAGTAATCTAAAGTTAGGTTATATTTCCACTAACAATAAGTACAAATTTCGTGGCTACGAGGTCCAAATAAAGAAGACTATTATCGTTAGTATGTATTTATTATGCACACTAGCATTAATTGAAAGAACAAAATATTCAAAGATGTAAATTCCATAGCTAAGTATCTTGGCAAAAATATTTGACGGAACCTTGGTTTGTTATAAACAATTAGACACGTAAATTAATTGTTACGGGCGAGTCGATAATGTTATTATGTTATTACTATTATGGGTGCATCGCTTATTTCTTTCTCTTTCATTTGACACCTCATGGATTAAAAAATAACGACCAGGAACCGAGATTAGTAACTTACAAATAACATCGCGTTTTACAATCTGTTCATAAACCAACGACCACCGGACATGAATTATAGCTTGGAGAATAAGCTACCATCCCCAACCGGAGTGAGCATTGCTCCATGTGGCGTTCATTTGTTTTAAGAAATTAAACAATTAAAATTGTTATCACGTCTAACTGAATATAGCTACAGCATGGGTTTCCTTTTTAAAGTGTATTATACGTATTATAAGTATATATAATAGTCGCCCCTTCCACTAGGGGATTAGCCCATCCACCAGGGGATTGGCCCCGCCACCAAGGGATTGGCCCCGCCAACCAGAGGATTAGCCCCGCCCACTGGAGGATTAGCCCCGCCCACTGGAGGATTAGCCCCGCCCACTGGAGGATTAGCCCCGCCCACCAGGGGATTAGCCACGCCCACCGGAGGATTAGCCACGCCCACCAGGGGATTAGCCACGCCCACCGGAGGATTAGCCCCGCCCACCGGAGGATTAGCCCCGCCCACTGGAGGATTAGCCCCGCCCACCAGGGGATTAGCCACGCCCACCAGGGGATTAGCCCCGCCCACCGGAGGATTAGCCCCGCCCACTAGAGGATTAGCCCCGCCCACCAGGGGATTAGCCCCGCCTATTGGGGAATTAGCTTCGCCCTCTTTTAATATAGCCCCCACCGAGCTGTTTAGCCCCTCCCCGGAGTGTTTGGCCCGTCCCACCGGGGGATTAGCCCCTGTCACCAGGGGATAAGCCCCGCCCACTTCTAATTTAACCCCTCCCCGGGCGGTTTGGCCCCTCCCACTAGGTGATTAGCCCCTCTCACGGGGGGTTAACCCTCCCTATTGTAGTCAACGATGCCTCAAATTGAAGGTCTTGATTCAAGAAACAATCTCCTTCTAATTTAGCATAGCTCCGGGGTATGGTTATCGTGTAATTTACAAACAAATATTTAATTGTTTATAACACGTAAACAGCTAATAGAGCATTTATAAATTGTTTATTTTGCTGTAACAACACACCTTACCTATATTTTAAGCTCTCGATCATCAGTCTAGCCGCTCCAGAAGCCGAGATAACTGCAGTGACCCGGATTGCATTTTTGCCGACTTTTCAATTGTTAATAATTATGAAACCACTAATGCCATATTGTTGCAACTGTAGGGGATTATAGCTGAGAAACGTAAGTGCTGTATGAAAGTTTCAAATTGAGCCCTAAGAAAACGCAACAACGTTGCAAGCAACTCCCCGTGAATACACAACAATGTTGCAAATCGATATCTTAGGAAATGCAATAAAGTTGCAAATTTTCTCGAGAATTTGTTCAACTTGGTTGCCTTTTCGCGAGGTGTTATGTGCAGCCGTATTTCATTTTTGTTAGGCATTTCTTTGCAACCTGGTTGAATTTTTGTGAGGCCCTTTATGTATAGCTGGTTGCAATATGTTTAGTAATGTTGAGGACTACTTTTACAAGTTCCCCGCTTGTGAACTTTGTATTTAAAGTTCCTGCACGGTAGAACTTGTTTAAGGAATCGGAATTAGGTGTTTTCAAGGATTGTTGTGGTGTGTAAATAAAAGGAGTAGTAAATTCTTTTAATTGAACATTCATTTAAACGAATCAATGGAGATACAAGTTACAAAAATTTTCTAAGTTAAATTAACAAACTAATGCTTCTGAACTATTGTTTTATAAATAATCTAATACTCATAAACTATTCTATGAAGTTAATTTACAATATACCTTACAGATAAAACTTATACTAAAATTTACGTATGGTAAACCTTAGTTTAATTTACAACGATTCTGTAACTTGCCCATATGTTAATTATTTATTATATCCTTCATTTCATATTTAGCATATTCAGTAGAACTTGTAGTAAAAGTAATATTAAAGTTTATACAAGATCTACCGAATAAACTGAATATAAAATAAAATATATAATAGATACACATGACAGTTAGTTACACAATTGTTCTAAATTAATCTTACGCGCTAACAATTACAAACTATTTTTACACACCAATTTACTATAACTAAAGTAAGTGGCAAGAATGATCCTTTCTTCTTTCTTGCATTTTCGCATGATGAGAAGTGCCGGTGAATGCTCCTTACTCCTTGCCTCCGAACCTGGAAACACACAAAAAATATATTAGTAAAGGTATGTAACCGGAGACAGGAAGATTCTTAAGGGATATTTAGTGGCAATAGACGGAAAGGAGGTCCAAACTATAAGCATAAGAGATTCCTAGGATTATTTGAAAAGGAATTGAACGAGTTTGGCAATGTGAATTTGATGAGAGCTGAAGTAAAGGAGCTGGCGGACAGCCTTACAGGAAGATACTATGAAATACAATAGCAGGAGTGGAACACAAAAATGAAAGGATATAGATATAACAATCATGCTACGATATAATGTTACGCCAGACGATCTGATGCGTAGAATAAGAGGTAAAGGCTTAGGAATTGAAAACAGGAAGATATACATATAATAGATGTGCAATAAAGAGATGGCTAGTAAGAATATATAGGGCAATACGTAAGGTAGAGATGGTATGAAAGAAAGAGTGTAAGGGAAGAATCAGGAGGCTACGATAGTAATCTAAAGTTAGGTTATATTTCCACTAACAATAAGTACAAATTTCGTGGCTACGAGGTCCAAATAAAGAAGACTATTATCGTTAGTATGTATTTATTATGCACACTAGCATTAATTGAAAGAACAAAATATTCAAAGATGTAAATTCCATAGCTAAGTATCTTGGCAAAAATATTTGACGGAACCTTGGTTTGTTATAAACAATTAGACACGTAAATTAATTGTTACGGGCGAGTCGATAATGTTATTATGTTATTACTATTATGGGTGCATCGCTTATTTCTTTCTCTTTCATTTGACACCTCATGGATTAAAAAATAACGACCAGGAACCGAGATTAGTAACTTACAAATAACATCGCGTTTTACAATCTGTTCATAAACCAACGACCACCGGACATGAATTATAGCTTGGAGAATAAGCTACCATCCCCAACCGGAGTGAGCATTGCTCCATGTGGCGTTCATTTGTTTTAAGAAATTAAACAATTAAAATTGTTATCACGTCTAACTGAATATAGCTACAGCATGGGTTTCCTTTTTAAAGTGTATTATACGTATTATAAGTATATATAATAGTCGCCCCTTCCACTAGGGGATTAGCCCATCCACCAGGGGATTGGCCCCGCCACCAAGGGATTGGCCCCGCCAACCAGAGGATTAGCCCCGCCCACTGGAAGATTAGCCTCGCCCACCAGGGGATTAGCCACGCCCACCAGGGGATTAGCCCCGCCCACCGGAGGATTAGCCCCGCCCACCGGAGGATTAGCCCCGCCCACTGGATTATTAGCCCCGCCCACTGGAGGATTAGCCCCGCCCACCGGAGGATTAGCCCCGCCCACCGGAGGATTAGCCCCGCCCACCAGGGGATTAGCCCCGCCTATTGGGGAATTAGCTTCGCCCTCTTTTAATATAGCCCCCACCGAGCTGTTTAGCCCCTCCCCGGAGTGTTTGGCCCGTCCCACCGGGGGATTAGCCCCTGTCACCAGGGGATAAGCCCCGCCCACTTCTAATTTAACCTCTCCCCGGGCGGTTTGGCCCCTCCCACTAGGTGATTAGCCCCTCTCACGGGGGGTTAACCCTCCCTATTGTAGTCAACGATGCTTCAAATTGAAGGTCTTGATTCAAGAAACAATCTCCTTCTAATTTAGCATAGCTCCGGGGTATGGTTATCGTGTAATTTACAAACAAATATTTAATTGTTTATAACACGTAAACAGCTAATAGAGCATTTGTAAATTGTTTATTTTGCTGTAACAACACACCTTACCTATATTTTAAGCTCTCGATCATCAGTCTAGCCGCTCCAGAAGCCGAGATAACTGCAGTGACCCGGATTGCATTTTTGCCGACTTTTCAATTGTTAATAATTATGAAACCACTAATGCCATATTGTTGCAACTGTAGGGGATTATAGCTGAGAAACGTAAGTGCTGTATGAAAGTTTCAAATTGAGCCCTAAGAAAACGCAACAACGTTGCAAGCAACTCCCCGTGAATACACAACAATGTTGCAAATCGATATCTTAGGAAATGCAATAAAGTTGCAAATTTTCTCGAGAATTTGTTCAACTTGGTTGCCTTTTCGCGAGGTGTTATGTGCAGCCGTATTTCATTTTTGTTAGGCATTTCTTTGCAACCTGGTTGAATTTTTGTGAGGCCCTTTATGTATAGCTGGTTGCAATATGTTTAGTAATGTTGAGGACTACTTTTACAAGTTCCCCGCTTGTGAACTTTGTATTTAAAGTTCCTGCACGGTAGAACTTGTTTAAGGAATCGGAATTAGGTGTTTTCAAGGATTGTTGTGGTGTGTAAATAAAAGGAGTAGTAAATTCTTTTAATTGAACATTCATTTAAACGAATCAATGGAGATACAAGTTACAAAAATTTTCTAAGTTAAATTAACAAACTAATGCTTCTGAACTATTGTTTTATAAATAATCTAATACTCATAAACTATTCTATGAAGTTAATTTACAATATACCTTACAGATAAAACTTATACTAAAATTTACGTATGGTAAACCTTAGTTTAATTTACAACGATTCTGTAACTTGCCCATATGTTAATTATTTATTATATCCTTCATTTCATATTTAGCATATTCAGTAGAACTTGTAGTAAAAGTAATATTAAAGTTTATACAAGATCTACCGAATAAACTGAATATAAAATAAAATATATAATAGATACACATGACAGTTAGTTACACAATTGTTCTAAATTAATCTTACGCGCTAACAATTACAAACTATTTTTACACACCAATTTACTATAACTAAAGTAAGTGGCAAGAATGATCCTTTCTTCTTTCTTGCATTTTCGCATGATGAGAAGTGCCGGTGAATGCTCCTTACTCCTTGCCTCCGAACCTGGAAACACACAAAAAATATATTAGTAAAGGTATGTAACCGGAGACAGGAAGATTCTTAAGGGATATTTAGTGGCAATAGACGGAAAGGAGGTCCAAACTATAAGCATAAGAGATTCCTAGGATTATTTGAAAAGGAATTGAACGAGTTTGGCAATGTGAATTTGATGAGAGCTGAAGTAAAGGAGCTGGCGGACAGCCTTACAGGAAGATACTATGAAATACAATAGCAGGAGTGGAACACAAAAATGAAAGGATATAGATATAACAATCATGCTACGATATAATGTTACGCCAGACGATCTGATGCGTAGAATAAGAGGTAAAGGCTTAGGAATTGAAAACAGGAAGATATACATATAATAGATGTGCAATAAAGAGATGGCTAGTAAGAATATATAGGGCAATACGTAAGGTAGAGATGGTATGAAAGAAAGAGTGTAAGGGAAGAATCAGGAGGCTACGATAGTAATCTAAAGTTAGGTTATATTTCCACTAACAATAAGTACAAATTTCGTGGCTACGAGGTCCAAATAAAGAAGACTATTATCGTTAGTATGTATTTATTATGCACACTAGCATTAATTGAAAGAACAAAATATTCAAAGATGTAAATTCCATAGCTAAGTATCTTGGCAAAAATATTTGACGGAACCTTGGTTTGTTATAAACAATTAGACACGTAAATTAATTGTTACGGGCGAGTCGATAATGTTATTATGTTATTACTATTATGGGTGCATCGCTTATTTCTTTCTCTTTCATTTGACACCTCATGGATTAAAAAATAACGACCAGGAACCGAGATTAGTAACTTACAAATAACATCGCGTTTTACAATCTGTTCATAAACCAACGACCACCGGACATGAGTTATAGCTTGGAGAATAAGCTACCATCCCCAACCGGAGTGAGCATTGCTCCATGTGGCGTTCATTTGTTTTAAGAAATTAAACAATTAAAATTGTTATCACGTCTAACTGAATATAGCTACAGCATGGGTTTCCTTTTTAAAGTGTATTATACGTATTATAAGTATATATAATAGTCGCCCCTTCCACTAGGGGATTAGCCCATCCACCAGG
This sequence comes from Nomada fucata, assembly GCA_948146005.1. Classification (NCBI taxonomy): domain Eukaryota; kingdom Metazoa; phylum Arthropoda; class Insecta; order Hymenoptera; family Apidae; genus Nomada; species Nomada fucata. The sequence continues at coordinate 18,006,725 of OX411275.1, forward strand.
GGATTGGCCCCGCCACCAAGGGATTGGCCCCGCCAACCAGAGGATTAGCCCCGCCCACTGGAGGATTAGCCCCGCCCACCAGGGGATTAGCCACGCCCACCAGGGGATTAGCCCCGCCCACCGGAGGATTAGCCCCGCCCACCGGAGGATTAGCCCCGCCCACCAGGGGATTAGCCCCGCCTATTGGGGAATTAGCTTCGCCCTCTTTTAATATAGCCCCCACCGAGCTGTTTAGCCCCTCCCCGGAGTGTTTGGCCCGTCCCACCGGGGGATTAGCCCCTGTCACCAGGGGATAAGCCCCGCCCACTTCTAATTTAACCTCTCCCCGGGCGGTTTGGCCCCTCCCACTAGGTGATTAGCCCCTCTCACGGGGGGTTAACCCTCCCTATTGTAGTCAACGATGCCTCAAATTGAAGGTCTTGATTCAAGAAACAATCTCCTTCTAATTTAGCATAGCTCCGGGGTATGGTTATCGTGTAATTTACAAACAAATATTTAATTGTTTATAACACGTAAACAGCTAATAGAGCATTTGTAAATTGTTTATTTTGCTGTAACAACACACCTTACCTATATTTTAAGCTCTCGATCATCAGTCTAGCCGCTCCAGAAGCCGAGATAACTGCAGTGACCCGGATTGCATTTTTGCCGACTTTTCAATTGTTAATAATTATGAAACCACTAATGCCATATTGTTGCAACTGTAGGGGATTATAGCTGAGAAACGTAAGTGCTGTATGAAAGTTTCAAATTGAGCCCTATGAAAACGCAACAACGTTGCAAGCAACTCCCCGTGAATACACAACAAAGTTGCAAATCGATATCTTAGGAAATGCAATAAAGTTGCAAATTTTCTCGAGAATTTGTTCAACTTGGTTGCCTTTTCGCGAGGTGTTATGTGCAGCCGTATTTCATTTTTGTTAGGCATTTCTTTGCAACCTGGTTGAATTTTTGTGAGGCCCTTTATGTATAGCTGGTTGCAATATGTTTAGTAATGTTGAGGACTACTTTTACAAGTTCCCCGCTTGTGAACTTTGTATTTAAAGTTCCTGCACGGTAGAACTTGTTTAAGGAATCGGAATTAGGTGTTTTCAAGGATTGTTGTGGTGTGGAAATAAAAGGAGTAGTAAATTCTTTTAATTGAACATTCATTTAAACGAATCAATGGAGATACAAGTTACAAAAATTTTCTAAGTTAAATTAACAAACTAATGCTTCTGAACTATTGTTTTATAAATAATCTAATACTCATAAACTATTCTATGAAGTTAATTTACAATATACCTTACAGATAAAACTCATACTAAAATTTACGTATGGTAAACCTTAGTTTAATTTACAACGATTCTGTAACTTGCCCATATGTTAATTATTTATTATATCCTTCATTTCATATTTAGCATATTCAGTAGAACTTGTAGTAAAAGTAATATTAAAGTTTATACAAGATCTACCGAATAAACTGAATATAAAATAAAATATATAATAGATACACATGACAGTTAGTTACACAATTGTTCTAAATTAATCTTACGCGCTAACAATTACAAACTATTTTTACACACCAATTTACTATAATTAAAGTAAGTGGCAAGAATGATCCTTTCTTCTTTCTTGCATTTTCGCATGATGAGAAGTGCCGGTGAATGCTCCTTACTCCTTGCCTCCGAACCTGGAAACACACAAAAAAAATATATTAGTAAAGGTATGTAACCGGAGACAGGAAGATTCTTAAGGGATATTTAGTGGCAATAGACGGAAAGGAGGTCCAAACTATAAGCATAAGAGATTCCTAGGATTATTTGAAAAGGAATTGAACGAGTTTGGCAATGTGAATTTGATGAGAGCTGAAGTAAAGGAGCTGGCGGACAGCCTTACAGGAAGATACTATGAAATACAATAGCAGGAGTGGAACACAAAAATGAAAGGATATAGATATAACAATCATGCTACGATATAATGTTACGCCAGACGATCTGATGCGTAGAATAAGAGGTAAAGGCTTAGGAATTGAAAACAGGAAGATATACATATAATAGATGTGCAATAAAGAGATGGCTAGTAAGAATATATAGGGCAATACGTAAGGTAGAGATGGTATGAAAGAAAGAGTGTAAGGGAAGAATCAGGAGGCTACGATAGTAATCTAAAGTTAGGTTATATTTCCACTAACAATAAGTACAAATTTCGTGGCTACGAGGTCCAAATAAAGAAGACTATTATCGTTAGTATGTATTTATTATGCACACTAGCATTAATTGAAAGAACAAAATATTCAAAGATGTAAATTCCATAGCTAAGTATCTTGGCAAAAATATTTGACGGAACCTTGGTTTGTTATAAACAATTAGACACGTAAATTAATTGTTACGGGCGAGTCGATAATGTTATTATGTTATTACTATTATGGGTGCATCGCTTATTTCTTTCTCTTTCATTTGACACCTCATGGATTAAAAAATAACGACCAGGAACCGAGATTAGTAACTTACAAATAACATCGCGTTTTACAATCTGTTCATAAACCAACGACCACCGGACATGAATTATAGCTTGGAGAATAAGCTACCATCCCCAACCGGAGTGAGCATTGCTCCATGTGGCGTTCATTTGTTTTAAGAAATTAAACAATTAAAATTGTTATCACGTCTAACTGAATATAGCTACAGCATGGGTTTCCTTTTTAAAGTGTATTATACGTATTATAAGTATATATAATAGTCGCCCCTTCCACTAGGGGATTAGCCCATCCACCAGGGGATTGGCCCCGCCACCAAGGTATTGGCCCCGCCCACTGGAGGATTAGCCCCGCCCACTGGAGGATTAGCCCCGCCCACTGGAGGATTAGCCCCGCCCACTGGAGGATTAGCCCCGCCCACCAGGGGATTAGCCACGCCCACCAGGGGATTAGCCCCGCCCACCGGAGGATTAGCCCCGCCCACTAGAGGATTAGCCCCGCCCACCAGGGGATTAGCCCCGCCCACCAGGGGATTAGCCCCGCCTATTGGGGAATTAGCTTCGCCCTCTTTTAATATAGCCCCCACCGAGCTGTTTAGCCCCTCCCCGGAGTGTTTGGCCCGTCCTACCGGGGGATTAGCCCCTGTCACCAGGGGATAAGCCCCGCCCACTTCTAATTTAACCCCTCCCCGGGCGGTTTGGCCCCTCCCACTAGGTGATTAGCCCCTCTCACGGGGGGTTAACCCTCCCTATTGTAGTCAACGATGCCTCAAATTGAAGGTCTTGATTCAAGAAACAATCTCCTTCTAATTTAGCATAGCTCCGGGGTATGGTTATCGTGTAATTTACAAACAAATATTTAATTGTTTATAACACGTAAACAGCTAATAGAGCATTTGTAAATTGTTTATTTTGCTGTAACAACACACCTTACCTATATTTTAAGCTCTCGATCATCAGTCTAGCCGCTCCAGAAGCCGAGATAACTGCAGTGACCCGGATTGCATTTTTGCCGACTTTTCAATTGTTAATAATTATGAAACCACTAATGCCATATTGTTGCAACTGTAGGGGATTATAGCTGAGAAACGTAAGTGCTGTATGAAAGTTTCAAATTGAGCCCTAAGAAAACGCAACAACGTTGCAAGCAACTCCCCGTGAATACACAACAATGTTGCAAATCGATATCTTAGGAAATGCAATAAAGTTGCAAATTTTCTCGAGAATTTGTTCAACTTGGTTGCCTTTTCGCGAGGTGTTATGTGCAGCCGTATTTCATTTTTGTTAGGCATTTCTTTGCAACCTGGTTGAATTTTTGTGAGGCCCTTTATGTATAGCTGGTTGCAATATGTTTAGTAATGTTGAGGACTACTTTTACAAGTTCCCCGCTTGTGAACTTTGTATTTAAAGTTCCTGCACGGTAGAACTTGTTTAAGGAATCGGAATTAGGTGTTTTCAAGGATTGTTGTGGTGTGGAAATAAAAGGAGTAGTAAATTCTTTTAATTGAACATTCATTTAAACGAATCAATGGAGATACAAGTTACAAAAATTTTCTAAGTTAAATTAACAAACTAATGCTTCTGAACTATTGTTTTATAAATAATCTAATACTCATAAACTATTCTATGAAGTTAATTTACAATATACCTTACAGATAAAACTTATACTAAAATTTACGTATGGTAAACCTTAGTTTAATTTACAACGATTCTGTAACTTGCCCATATGTTAATTATTTATTATATCCTTCATTTCATATTTAGCATATTCAGTAGAACTTGTAGTAAAAGTAATATTAAAGTTTATACAAGATCTACCAAATAAACTGAATATAAAATAAAATATATAATAGATACACATGACAGTTAGTTACACAATTGTTCTAAATTAATCTTACGCGCTAACAATTACAAACTATTTTTACACACCAATTTACTATAACTAAAGTAAGTGGCAAGAATGATCCTTTCTTCTTTCTTGCATTTTCGCATGATGAGAAGTGCCGGTGAATGCTCCTTACTCCTTGCCTCCGAACCTGGAAACACACAAAAAAAATATATTAGTAAAGGTATGTAACCGGAGACAGGAAGATTCTTAAGGGATATTTAGTGGCAATAGACGGAAAGGAGGTCCAAACTATAAGCATAAGAGATTCCTAGGATTATTTGAAAAGGAATTGAACGAGTTTGGCAATGTGAATTTGATGAGAGCTGAAGTAAAGGAGCTGGCGGACAGCCTTACAGGAAGATACTATGAAATACAATAGCAGGAGTGGAACACAAAAATGAAAGGATATAGATATAACAATCATGCTACGATATAATGTTACGCCAGACGATCTGATGCGTAGAATAAGAGGTAAAGGCTTAGGAATTGAAAACAGGAAGATATACATATAATAGATGTGCAATAAAGAGATGGCTAGTAAGAATATATAGGGCAATACGTAAGGTAGAGATGGTATGAAAGAAAGAGTGTAAGGGAAGAATCAGGGGGCTACGATAGTAATCTAAAGTTAGGTTATATTTCCACTAACAATAAGTACAAATTTCGTGGCTACGAGGTCCAAATAAAGAAGACTATTATCGTTAGTATGTATTTATTATGCACACTAGCATTAATTGAAAGAACAAAATATTCAAACATGTAAATTCCATAGCTAAGTATCTTGGCAAAAATATTTGACGGAACCTTGGTTTGTTATAAACAATTAGACACGTAAATTAATTGTTACGGGCGAGTCGATAATGTTATTATGTTATTACTATTATGGGTGCATCGCTTATTTCTTTCTCTTTCATTTGACACCTCATGGATTAAAAAATAACGACCAGGAACCGAGATTAGTAACTTACAAATAACATCGCGTTTTACAATCTGTTCATAAACCAACGACCACCGGACATGAATTATAGCTTGGAGAATAAGCTACCATCCCCAACCGGAGTGAGCATTGCTCCATGTGGCGTTCATTTGTTTTAAGAAATTAAACAATTAAAATTGTTATCACGTCTAACTGAATATAGCTACAGCATGGGTTTCCTTTTTAAAGTGTATTATACGTATTATAAGTATATATAATAGTCGCCCCTTCCACTAGGGGATTAGCCCATCCACCAGGGGATTGGCCCCGCCACCAAGGGATTGGCCCCGCCCACCAGGGGATTAGCCCCGCCCACCAGGGGATTAGCCACGCCCACCGGAGGATTAGCAACGCCCACCAGGGGATTAGCCCCGCCCACCGGAGGATTAGCCCCGCCCACCGGAGGATTAGCCCCGCCCACTAGATGATTAGCCCCGCCCACCAGGGGATTAGCCCCGCCTATTGGGGAATTAGCTTCGCCCTCTTTTAATATAGCCCCCACCGAGCTGTTTAGCCCCTCCCCGGAGTGTTTGGCCCGTCCTACCGGGGGATTAGCCCCTGTCACCAGGGGATAAGCCCCGCCCACTTCTAATTTAACCCCTCCCCGGGCGGTTTGGCCCCTCCCACTAGGTGATTAGCCCCTCTCACGGGGGGTTAACCCTCCCTATTGTAGTCAACGATGCCTCAAATTGAAGGTCTTGATTCAAGAAACAATCTCCTTCTAATTTAGCATAGCTCCGGGGTATGGTTATCGTGTAATTTACAAACAAATATGTAATTGTTTATAACACGTAAACAGCTAATAGAGCATTTGTAAATTGTTTATTTTGCTGTAACAACACACCTTACCTATATTTTAAGCTCTCGATCATCAGTCTAGCCGCTCCAGAAGCCGAGATAACTGCAGTGACCCGGATTGCATTTTTGCCGACTTTTCAATTGTTAATAATTATGAAACCACTAATGCCATATTGTTGCAACTGTAGGGGATTATAGCTGAGAAACGTAAGTGCTGTATGAAAGTTTCAAATTGAGCCCTAAGAAAACGCAACAACGTTGCAAGCAACTCCCCGTGAATACACAACAATGTTGCAAATCGATATCTTAGGAAATGCAATAAAGTTGCAAATTTTCTCGAGAATTTGTTCAACTTGGTTGCCTTTTCGCGAGGTGTTATGTGCAGCCGTATTTCATTTTTGTTAGGCATTTCTTTGCAACCTGGTTGAATTTTTGTGAGGCCCTTTATGTATAGCTGGTTGCAATATGTTTAGTAATGTTGAGGACTACTTTTACAAGTTCCCCGCTTGTGAACTTTGTATTTAAAGTTCCTGCACGGTAGAACTTGTTTAAGGAATCGGAATTAGGTGTTTTCAAGGATTGTTGTGGTGTGTAAATAAAAGGAGTAGTAAATTCTTTTAATTGAACATTCATTTAAACGAATCAATGGAGATACAAGTTACAAAAATTTTCTAAGTTAAATTAACAAACTAATGCTTCTGAACTATTGTTTTATAAATAATCTAATACTCATAAACTATTCTATGAAGTTAATTTACAATATACCTTACAGATAAAACTTATACTAAAATTTACGTATGGTAAACCTTAGTTTAATTTACAACGATTCTGTAACTTGCCCATATGTTAATTATTTATTATATCCTTCATTTCATATTTAGCATATTCAGTAGAACTTGTAGTAAAAGTAATATTAAAGTTTATACAAGATCTACCGAATAAACTGAATATAAAATAAAATATATAATAGATACACATGACAGTTAGTTACACAATTGTTCTAAATTAATCTTACGCGCTAACAATTACAAACTATTTTTACACACCAATTTACTATAACTAAAGTAAGTGGCAAGAATGATCCTTTCTTCTTTCTTGCATTTTCGCATGATGAGAAGTGCCGGTGAATGCTCCTTACTCCTTGCCTCCGAACCTGGAAACACACAAAAAATATATTAGTAAAGGTATGTAACCGGAGACAGGAAGATTCTTAAGGGATATTTAGTGGCAATAGACGGAAAGGAGGTCCAAACTATAAGCATAAGAGATTCCTAGGATTATTTGAAAAGGAATTGAACGAGTTTGGCAATGTGAATTTGATGAGAGCTGAAGTAAAGGAGCTGGCGGACAGCCTTACAGGAAGATACTATGAAATACAATAGCAGGAGTGGAACACAAAAATGAAAGGATATAGATATAACAATCATGCTACGATATAATGTTACGCCAGACGATCTGATGCGTAGAATAAGAGGTAAAGGCTTAGGAATTGAAAACAGGAAGATATACATATAATAGATGTGCAATAAAGAGATGGCTAGTAAGAATATATAGGGCAATACGTAAGGTAGAGATGGTATGAAAGAAAGAGTGTAAGGGAAGAATCAGGAGGCTACGATAGTAATCTAAAGTTAGGTTATATTTCCACTAACAATAAGTACAAATTTCGTGGCTACGAGGTCCAAATAAAGAAGACTATTATCGTTAGTATGTATTTATTATGCACACTAGCATTAATTGAAAGAACAAAATATTCAAAGATGTAAATTCCATAGCTAAGTATCTTGGCAAAAATATTTGACGGAACCTTGGTTTGTTATAAACAATTAGACACGTAAATTAATTGTTACGGGCGAGTCGATAATGTTATTATGTTATTACTATTATGGGTGCATCGCTTATTTCTTTCTCTTTCATTTGACACCTCATGGATTAAAAAATAACGACCAGGAACCGAGATTAGTAACTTACAAATAACATCGCGTTTTACAATCTGTTCATAAACCAACGACCACCGGACATGAATTATAGCTTGGAGAATAAGCTACCATCCCCAACCGGAGTGAGCATTGCTCCATGTGGCGTTCATTTGTTTTAAGAAATTAAACAATTAAAATTGTTATCACGTCTAACTGAATATAGCTACAGCATGGGTTTCCTTTTTAAAGTGTATTATACGTATTATAAGTATATATAATAGTCGCCCCTTCCACTAGGGGATTAGCCCATCCACCAGGGGATTGGCCCCGCCACCAAGGGATTGGCCCCGCCAACCAGAGGATTAGCCCCGCCCACTGGAGGATTAGCCCCGCCCACCAGGGGATTAGCCACGCCCACCGGAGGATTAGCCACGCCCACCAGGGGATTAGCCCCGCCCACCGGAGGATTAGCCCCGCCCACTAGATGATTAGCCCCGCCCACCAGGGGATTAGCCCCGCCTATTGGGGAATTAGCTTCGCCCTCTTTTAATATAGCCCCCACCGAGCTGTTTAGCCCCTCCCCGGAGTGTTTGGCCCGTCCTACCGGGGGATTAGCCCCTGTCACCAGGGGATAAGCCCCGCCCACTTCTAATTTAACCCCTCCCCGGGCGGTTTGGCCCCTCCCACTAGGTGATTAGCCCCTCTCACGGGGGGTTAACCCTCCCTATTGTAGTCAACGATGCCTCAAATTGAAGGTCTTGATTCAAGAAACAATCTCCTTCTAATTTAGCATAGCTCCGGGGTATGGTTATCGTGTAATTTACAAACAAATATTTAATTGTTTATAACACGTAAACAGCTAATAGAGCATTTGTAAATTGTTTATTTTGCTGTAACAACACACCTTACCTATATTTTAAGCTCTCGATCATCAGTCTAGCCGCTCCAGAAGCCGAGATAACTGCAGTGACCCGGATTGCATTTTTGCCGACTTTTCAATTGTTAATAATTATGAAACCACTAATGCCATATTGTTGCAACTGTAGGGGATTATAGCTGAGAAACGTAAGTGCTGTATGAAAGTTTCAAATTGAGCCCTAAGAAAACGCAACAACGTTGCAAGCAACTCCCCGTGAATACACAACAATGTTGCAAATCGATATCTTAGGAAATGCAATAAAGTTGCAAATTTTCTCGAGAATTTGTTCAACTTGGTTGCCTTTTCGCGAGGTGTTATGTGCAGCCGTATTTCATTTTTGTTAGGCATTTCTTTGCAACCTGGTTGAATTTTTGTGAGGCCCTTTATGTATAGCTGGTTGCAATATGTTTAGTAATGTTGAGGACTACTTTTACAAGTTCCCCGCTTGTGAACTTTGTATTTAAAGTTCCTGCACGGTAGAACTTGTTTAAGGAATCGGAATTAGGTGTTTTCAAGGATTGTTGTGGTGTGTAAATAAAAGGAGTAGTAAATTCTTTTAATTGACCATTCATTTAAACGAATCAATGGAGATACAAGTTACAAAAATTTTCTAAGTTAAATTAACAAACTAATGCTTCTGAACTATTGTTTTATAAATAATCTAATACTCATAAACTATTCTATGAAGTTAATTTACAATATACCTTACAGATAAAACTTATACTAAAATTTACGTATGGTAAACCTTAGTTTAATTTACAACGATTCTGTAACTTGCCCATATGTTAATTATTTATTATATCCTTCATTTCATATTTAGCATATTCAGTAGAACTTGTAGTAAAAGTAATATTAAAGTTTATACAAGATCTACCGAATAAACTGAATATAAAATAAAATATATAATAGATACACATGACAGTTAGTTACACAATTGTTCTAAATTAATCTTACGCGCTAACAATTACAAACTATTTTTACACACCAATTTACTATAACTAAAGTAAGTGGCAAGAATGATCCTTTCTTCTTTCTTGCATTTTCGCATGATGAGAAGTGCCGGTGAATGCTCCTTACTCCTTGCCTCCGAACCTGGAAACACACAAAAAAAATATATTAGTAAAGGTATGTAACCGGAGACAGGAAGATTCTTAAGGGATATTTAGTGGCAATAGACGGAAAGGAGGTCCAAACTATAAGCATAAGAGATTCCTAGGATTATTTGAAAAGGAATTGAACGAGTTTGGCAATGTGAATTTGATGAGAGCTGAAGTAAAGGAGCTGGCGGACAGCCTTACAGGAAGATACTATGAAATACAATAGCAGGAGTGGAACACAAAAATGAAAGGATATAGATATAACAATCATGCTACGATATAATGTTACGCCAGACGATCTGATGCGTAGAATAAGAGGTAAAGGCTTAGGAATTGAAAACAGGAAGATATACATATAATAGATGTGCAATAAAGAGATGGCTAGTAAGAATATATAGGGCAATACGTAAGGTAGAGATGGTATGAAAGAAAGAGTGTAAGGGAAGAATCAGGAGGCTACGATAGTAATCTAAAGTTAGGTTATATTTCCACTAACAATAAGTACAAATTTCGTGGCTACGAGGTCCAAATAAAGAAGACTATTATCGTTAGTATGTATTTATTATGCACACTAGCATTAATTGAAAGAACAAAATATTCAAAGATGTAAATTCCATAGCTAAGTATCTTGGCAAAAATATTTGACGGAACCTTGGTTTGTTATAAACAATTAGACACGTAAATTAATTGTTACGGGCGAGTCGATAATGTTATTATGTTATTACTATTATGGGTGCATCGCTTATTTCTTTCTCTTTCATTTGACACCTCATGGATTAAAAAATAACGACCAGGAACCGAGATTAGTAACGTACAAATAACATCGCGTTTTACAATCTGTTCATAAACCAACGACCACCGGACATGAATTATAGCTTGGAGAATAAGCTACCATCCCCAACCGGAGTGAGCATTGCTCCATGTGGCGTTCATTTGTTTTAAGAAATTAAACAATTAAAATTGTTATCACGTCTAACTGAATATAGCTACAGCATGGGTTTCCTTTTTAAAGTGTATTATACGTATTATAAGTATATATAATAGTCGCCCCTTCCACTAGGGGATTAGCCCATCCACCAGGGGATTGGCCCCGCCACCAAGGGATTGGCCCCGCCCACTGGAGGATTAGCCCCGCCCACTGGAGGATTAGCCCCGCCCACTGGAGGATTAGCCCCGCCCACCAGGGGATTAGCCCCGCCCACTGGAGGATTAGCCACGCCCACCAGGGGATTAGCCACGCCCACCGGAGGATTAGCCACGCCCACCAGGGGATTAGCCCCGCCCACCGGAGGATTAGCCCCGCCCACCGGAGGATTAGCCCCGCCCACCGGAGGATTAGCCCCGCCCACTAGATGATTAGCCCCGCCCACCAGGGGATTAGCCCCGCCTATTGGGGAATTAGCTTCGCCCTCTTTTAATATAGCCCCCACCGAGCTGTTTAGCCCCTCCCCGGAGTGTTTGGCCCGTCCCACCGGGGGATTAGCCCCTGTCACCAGGGGATAAGCCCCGCCCACTTCTAATTTAACCCCTCCCCGGGCGGTTTGGCCCCTCCCACTAGGTGATTAGCCCCTCTCACGGGGGGTTAACCCTCCCTATTGTAGTCAACGATGCCTCAAATTGAAGGTCTTGATTCAAGAAACAATCTCCTTCTAATTTAGCATAGCTCCGGGGTATGGTTATCGTGTAATTTACAAACAAATATTTAATTGTTTATAACACGTAAACAGCTAATAGAGCATTTGTAAATTGTTTATTTTGCTGTAACAACACACCTTACCTATATTTTAAGCTCTCGATCATCAGTCTAGCCGCTCCAGAAGCCGAGATAACTGCAGTGACCCGGATTGCATTTTTGCCGACTTTTCAATTGTTAATAATTATGAAACCACTAATGCCATATTGTTGCAACTGTAGGGGATTATAGCTGAGAAACGTAAGTGCTGTATGAAAGTTTCAAATTGAGCCCTAAGAAAACGCAACAACGTTGCAAGCAACTCCCCGTGAATACACAACAAAGTTGCAAATCGATATCTTAGGAAATGCAATAAAGTTGCAAATTTTCTCGAGAATTTGTTCAACTTGGTTGCCTTTTCGCGAGGTGTTATGTGCAGCCGTATTTCATTTTTGTTAGGCATTTCTTTGCAACCTGGTTGAATTTTTGTGAGGCCCTTTATGTATAGCTGGTTGCAATATGTTTAGTAATGTTGAGGACTACTTTTACAAGTTCCCCGCTTGTGAACTTTGTATTTAAAGTTCCTGCACGGTAGAACTTGTTTAAGGAATCGGAATTAGGTGTTTTCAAGGATTGTTGTGGTGTGTAAATAAAAGGAGTAGTAAATTCTTTTAATTGAACATTCATTTAAACGAATCAATGGAGATACAAGTTACAAAAATTTTCTAAGTTAAATTAACAAACTAATGCTTCTGAACTATTGTTTTATAAATAATCTAATACTCATAAACTATTCTATGAAGTTAATTTACAATATACCTTACAGATAAAACTTATACTAAAATTTACGTATGGTAAACCTTAGTTTAATTTACAACGATTCTGTAACTTGCCCATATGTTAATTATTTATTATATCCTTCATTTCATATTTAGCATATTCAGTAGAACTTGTAGTAAAAGTAATATTAAAGTTTATACAAGATCTACCGAATAAACTGAATATAAAATAAAATATATAATAGATACACATGACAGTTAGTTACACAATTGTTCTAAATTAATCTTACGCGCTAACAATTACAAACTATTTTTACACACCAATTTACTATAACTAAAGTAAGTGGCAAGAATGATCCTTTCTTCTTTCTTGCATTTTCGCATGATGAGAAGTGCCGGTGAATGCTCCTTACTCCTTGCCTCCGAACCTGGAAACACACAAAAAATATATTAGTAAAGGTATGTAACCGGAGACAGGAAGATTCTTAAGGGATATTTAGTGGCAATAGACGGAAAGGAGGTCCAAACTATAAGCATAAGAGATTCCTAGGATTATTTGAAAAGGAATTGAACGAGTTTGGCAATGTGAATTTGATGAGAGCTGAAGTAAAGGAGCTGGCGGACAGCCTTACAGGAAGATACTATGAAATACAATAGCAGGAGTGGAACACAAAAATGAAAGGATATAGATATAACAATCATGCTACGATATAATGTTACGCCAGACGATCTGATGCGTAGAATAAGAGGTAAAGGCTTAGGAATTGAAAACAGGAAGATATACATATAATAGATGTGCAATAAAGAGATGGCTAGTAAGAATATATAGGGCAATACGTAAGGTAGAGATGGTATGAAAGAAAGAGTGTAAGGGAAGAATCAGGAGGCTACGATAGTAATCTAAAGTTAGGTTATATTTCCACTAACAATAAGTACAAATTTCGTGGCTACGAGGTCCAAATAAAGAAGACTATTATCGTTAGTATGTATTTATTATGCACACTAGCATTAATTGAAAGAACAAAATATTCAAAGATGTAAATTCCATAGCTAAGTATCTTGGCAAAAATATTTGACGGAACCTTGGTTTGTTATAAACAATTAGACACGTAAATTAATTGTTACGGGCGAGTCGATAATGTTATTATGTTATTACTATTATGGGTGCATCGCTTATTTCTTTCTCTTTCATTTGACACCTCATGGATTAAAAAATAACGACCAGGAACCGAGATTAGTAACTTACAAATAACATCGCGTTTTACAATCTGTTCATAAACCAACGACCACCGGACATGAATTATAGCTTGGAGAATAAGCTACCATCCCCAACCGGAGTGAGCATTGCTCCATGTGGCGTTCATTTGTTTTAAGAAATTAAACAATTAAAATTGTTATCACGTCTAACTGAATATAGCTACAGCATGGGTTTCCTTTTTAAAGTGTATTATACGTATTATAAGTATATATAATAGTCGCCCCTTCCACTAGGGGATTAGCCCATCCACCAGGGGATTGGCCCCGCCACCAAGGGATTGGCCCCGCCAACCAGAGGATTAGCCCCGCCCACTGGAAGATTAGCCTCGCCCACCAGGGGATTAGCCACGCCCACCAGGGGATTAGCCCCGCCCACCGGAGGATTAGCCCCGCCCACCGGAGGATTAGCCCCGCCCACTGGATTATTAGCCCCGCCCACTGGAGGATTAGCCCCGCCCACCGGAGGATTAGCCCCGCCCACCGGAGGATTAGCCCCGCCCACCAGGGGATTAGCCCCGCCTATTGGGGAATTAGCTTCGCCCTCTTTTAATATAGCCCCCACCGAGCTGTTTAGCCCCTCCCCGGAGTGTTTGGCCCGTCCCACCGGGGGATTAGCCCCTGTCACCAGGGGATAAGCCCCGCCCACTTCTAATTTAACCTCTCCCCGGGCGGTTTGGCCCCTCCCACTAGGTGATTAGCCCCTCTCACGGGGGGTTAACCCTCCCTATTGTAGTCAACGATGCCTCAAATTGAAGGTCTTGATTCAAGAAACAATCTCCTTCTAATTTAGCATAGCTCCGGGGTATGGTTATCGTGTAATTTACAAACAAATATTTAATTGTTTATAACACGTAAACAGCTAATAGAGCATTTGTAAATTGTTTATTTTGCTGTAACAACACACCTTACCTATATTTTAAGCTCTCGATCATCAGTCTAGCCGCTCCAGAAGCCGAGATAACTGCAGTGACCCGGATTGCATTTTTGCCGACTTTTCAATTGTTAATAATTATGAAACCACTAATGCCATATTGTTGCAACTGTAGGGGATTATAGCTGAGAAACGTAAGTGCTGTATGAAAGTTTCAAATTGAGCCCTAAGAAAACGCAACAACGTTGCAAGCAACTCCCCGTGAATACACAACAATGTTGCAAATCGATATCTTAGGAAATGCAATAAAGTTGCAAATTTTCTCGAGAATTTGTTCAACTTGGTTGCCTTTTCGCGAGGTGTTATGTGCAGCCGTATTTCATTTTTGTTAGGCATTTCTTTGCAACCTGGTTGAATTTTTGTGAGGCCCTTTATGTATAGCTGGTTGCAATATGTTTAGTAATGTTGAGGACTACTTTTACAAGTTCCCCGCTTGTGAACTTTGTATTTAAAGTTCCTGCACGGTAGAACTTGTTTAAGGAATCGGAATTAGGTGTTTTCAAGGATTGTTGTGGTGTGTAAATAAAAGGAGTAGTAAATTCTTTTAATTGAACATTCATTTAAACGAATCAATGGAGATACAAGTTACAAAAATTTTCTAAGTTAAATTAACAAACTAATGCTTCTGAACTATTGTTTTATAAATAATCTAATACTCATAAACTATTCTATGAAGTTAATTTACAATATACCTTACAGATAAAACTTATACTAAAATTTACGTATGGTAAACCTTAGTTTAATTTACAACGATTCTGTAACTTGCCCATATGTTAATTATTTATTATATCCTTCATTTCATATTTAGCATATTCAGTAGAACTTGTAGTAAAAGTAATATTAAAGTTTATACAAGATCTACCGAATAAACTGAATATAAAATAAAATATATAATAGATACACATGACAGTTAGTTACACAATTGTTCTAAATTAATCTTACGCGCTAACAATTACAAACTATTTTTACACACCAATTTACTATAACTAAAGTAAGTGGCAAGAATGATCCTTTCTTCTTTCTTGCATTTTCGCATGATGAGAAGTGCCGGTGAATGCTCCTTACTCCTTGCCTCCGAACCTGGAAACACACAAAAAATATATTAGTAAAGGTATGTAACCGGAGACAGGAAGATTCTTAAGGGATATTTAGTGGCAATAGACGGAAAGGAGGTCCAAACTATAAGCATAAGAGATTCCTAGGATTATTTGAAAAGGAATTGAACGAGTTTGGCAATGTGAATTTGATGAGAGCTGAAGTAAAGGAGCTGGCGGACAGCCTTACAGGAAGATACTATGAAATACAATAGCAGGAGTGGAACACAAAAATGAAAGGATATAGATATAACAATCATGCTACGATATAATGTTACGCCAGACGATCTGATGCGTAGAATAAGAGGTAAAGGCTTAGGAATTGAAAACAGGAAGATATACATATAATAGATGTGCAATAAAGAGATGGCTAGTAAGAATATATAGGGCAATACGTAAGGTAGAGATGGTATGAAAGAAAGAGTGTAAGGGAAGAATCAGGAGGCTACGATAGTAATCTAAAGTTAGGTTATATTTCCACTAACAATAAGTACAAATTTCGTGGCTACGAGGTCCAAATAAAGAAGACTATTATCGTTAGTATGTATTTATTATGCACACTAGCATTAATTGAAAGAACAAAATATTCAAAGATGTAAATTCCATAGCTAAGTATCTTGGCAAAAATATTTGACGGAACCTTGGTTTGTTATAAACAATTAGACACGTAAATTAATTGTTACGGGCGAGTCGATAATGTTATTATGTTATTACTATTATGGGTGCATCGCTTATTTCTTTCTCTTTCATTTGACACCTCATGGATTAAAAAATAACGACCAGGAACCGAGATTAGTAACTTACAAATAACATCGCGTTTTACAATCTGTTCATAAACCAACGACCACCGGACATGAGTTATAGCTTGGAGAATAAGCTACCATCCCCAACCGGAGTGAGCATTGCTCCATGTGGCGTTCATTTGTTTTAAGAAATTAAACAATTAAAATTGTTATCACGTCTAACTGAATATAGCTACAGCATGGGTTTCCTTTTTAAAGTGTATTATACGTATTATAAGTATATATAATAGTCGCCCCTTCCACTAGGGGATTAGCCCATCCACCAGGGGATTGGCCCCGCCACCAAGGGATTGGCCCCGCCAACCAGAGGATTAGCCCCGCCCACTGGAGGATTAGCCCCGCCCACCAGGGGATTAGCCACGCCCACCAGGGGATTAGCCCCGCCCACCGGAGGATTAGCCCCGCCCACCGGAGGATTAGCCCCGCCCACCAGGGGATTAGCCCCGCCTATTGGGGAATTAGCTTCGCCCTCTTTTAATATAGCCCCCACCGAGCTGTTTAGCCCCTCCCCGGAGTGTTTGGCCCGTCCCACCGGGGGATTAGCCCCTGTCACCAGGGGATAAGCCCCGCCCACTTCTAATTTAACCTCTCCCCGGGCGGTTTGGCCCCTCCCACTAGGTGATTATCCCCTCTCACGGGGGGTTAACCCTCCCTATTGTAGTCAACGATGCCTCAAATTGAAGGTCTTGATTCAAGAAACAATCTCCTTCTAATTTAGCATAGCTCCGGGGTATGGTTATCGTGTAATTTACAAACAAATATTTAATTGTTTATAACACGTAAACAGCTAATAGAGCATTTGTAAATTGTTTATTTTGCTGTAACAACACACCTTACCTATATTTTAAGCTCTCGATCATCAGTCTAGCCGCTCCAGAAGCCGAGATAACTGCAGTGACCCGGATTGCATTTTTGCCGACTTTTCAATTGTTAATAATTATGAAACCACTAATGCCATATTGTTGCAACTGTAGGGGATTATAGCTGAGAAACGTAAGTGCTGTATGAAAGTTTCAAATTGAGCCCTATGAAAACGCAACAACGTTGCAAGCAACTCCCCGTGAATACACAACAAAGTTGCAAATCGATATCTTAGGAAATGCAATAAAGTTGCAAATTTTCTCGAGAATTTGTTCAACTTGGTTGCCTTTTCGCGAGGTGTTATGTGCAGCCGTATTTCATTTTTGTTAGGCATTTCTTTGCAACCTGGTTGAATTTTTGTGAGGCCCTTTATGTATAGCTGGTTGCAATATGTTTAGTAATGTTGAGGACTACTTTTACAAGTTCCCCGCTTGTGAACTTTGTATTTAAAGTTCCTGCACGGTAGAACTTGTTTAAGGAATCGGAATTAGGTGTTTTCAAGGATTGTTGTGGTGTGGAAATAAAAGGAGTAGTAAATTCTTTTAATTGAACATTCATTTAAACGAATCAATGGAGATACAAGTTACAAAAATTTTCTAAGTTAAATTAACAAACTAATGCTTCTGAACTATTGTTTTATAAATAATCTAATACTCATAAACTATTCTATGAAGTTAATTTACAATATACCTTACAGATAAAACTCATACTAAAATTTACGTATGGTAAACCTTAGTTTAATTTACAACGATTCTGTAACTTGCCCATATGTTAATTATTTATTATATCCTTCATTTCATATTTAGCATATTCAGTAGAACTTGTAGTAAAAGTAATATTAAAGTTTATACAAGATCTACCGAATAAACTGAATATAAAATAAAATATATAATAGATACACATGACAGTTAGTTACACAATTGTTCTAAATTAATCTTACGCGCTAACAATTACAAACTATTTTTACACACCAATTTACTATAATTAAAGTAAGTGGCAAGAATGATCCTTTCTTCTTTCTTGCATTTTCGCATGATGAGAAGTGCCGGTGAATGCTCCTTACTCCTTGCCTCCGAACCTGGAAACACACAAAAAATATATTAGTAAAGGTATGTAACCGGAGACAGGAAGATTCTTAAGGGATATTTAGTGGCAATAGACGGAAAGGAGGTCCAAACTATAAGCATAAGAGATTCCTAGGATTATTTGAAAAGGAATTGAACGAGTTTGGCAATGTGAATTTGATGAGAGCTGAAGTAAAGGAGCTGGCGGACAGCCTTACAGGAAGATACTATGAAATACAATAGCAGGAGTGGAACACAAAAATGAAAGGATATAGATATAACAATCATGCTACGATATAATGTTACGCCAGACGATCTGATGCGTAGAATAAGAGGTAAAGGCTTAGGAATTGAAAACAGGAAGATATACATATAATAGATGTGCAATAAAGAGATGGCTAGTAAGAATATATAGGGCAATACGTAAGGTAGAGATGGTATGAAAGAAAGAGTGTAAGGGAAGAATCAGGAGGCTACGATAGTAATCTAAAGTTAGGTTATATTTCCACTAACAATAAGTACAAATTTCGTGGCTACGAGGTCCAAATAAAGAAGACTATTATCGTTAGTATGTATTTATTATGCACACTAGCATTAATTGAAAGAACAAAATATTCAAAGATGTAAATTCCATAGCTAAGTATCTTGGCAAAAATATTTGACGGAACCTTGGTTTGTTATAAACAATTAGACACGTAAATTAATTGTTACGGGCGAGTCGATAATGTTATTATGTTATTACTATTATGGGTGCATCGCTTATTTCTTTCTCTTTCATTTGACACCTCATGGATTAAAAAATAACGACCAGGAACCGAGATTAGTAACTTACAAATAACATCGCGTTTTACAATCTGTTCATAAACCAACGACCACCGGACATGAATTATAGCTTGGAGAATAAGCTACCATCCCCAACCGGAGTGAGCATTGCTCCATGTGGCGTTCATTTGTTTTAAGAAATTAAACAATTAAAATTGTTATCACGTCTAACTGAATATAGCTACAGCATGGGTTTCCTTTTTAAAGTGTATTATACGTATTATAAGTATATATAATAGTCGCCCCTTCCACTAGGGGATTAGCCCATCCACCAGGGGATTGGCCCCGCCACCAAGGTATTGGCCCCGCCCACTGGAGGATTAGCCCCGCCCACTGGAGGATTAGCCCCGCCCACTGGAGGATTAGCCCCGCCCACTGGAGGATTAGCCCCGCCCACCAGGGGATTAGCCACGCCCACCGGAGGATTAGCCACGCCCACCAGGGGATTAGCCCCGCCCACCGGAGGATTAGCCCCGCCCACTAGAGGATTAGCCCCGCCCACCAGGGGATTAGCCCCGCCCACCAGGGGATTAGCCCCGCCTATTGGGGAATTAGCTTCGCCCTCTTTTAATATAGCCCCCACCGAGCTGTTTAGCCCCTCCCCGGAGTGTTTGGCCCGTCCTACCGGGGGATTAGCCCCTGTCACCAGGGGATAAGCCCCGCCCACTTCTAATTTAACCCCTCCCCGGGCGGTTTGGCCCCTCCCACTAGGTGATTAGCCCCTCTCACGGGGGGTTAACCCTCCCTATTGTAGTCAACGATGCCTCAAATTGAAGGTCTTGATTCAAGAAACAATCTCCTTCTAATTTAGCATAGCTCCGGGGTATGGTTATCGTGTAATTTACAAACAAATATTTAATTGTTTATAACACGTAAACAGCTAATAGAGCATTTGTAAATTGTTTATTTTGCTGTAACAACACACCTTACCTATATTTTAAGCTCTCGATCATCAGTCTAGCCGCTCCAGAAGCCGAGATAACTGCAGTGACCCGGATTGCATTTTTGCCGACTTTTCAATTGTTAATAATTATGAAACCACTAATGCCATATTGTTGCAACTGTAGGGGATTATAGCTGAGAAACGTAAGTGCTGTATGAAAGTTTCAAATTGAGCCCTATGAAAACGCAACAACGTTGCAAGCAACTCCCCGTGAATACACAACAAAGTTGCAAATCAATATCTTAGGAAATGCAATAAAGTTGCAAATTTTCTCGAGAATTTGTTCAACTTGGTTGCCTTTTCGCGAGGTGTTATGTGCAGCCGTATTTCATTTTTGTTAGGCATTTCTTTGCAACCTGGTTGAATTTTTGTGAGGCCCTTTATGTATAGCTGGTTGCAATATGTTTAGTAATGTTGAGGACTACTTTTACAAGTTCCCCGCTTGTGAACTTTGTATTTAAAGTTCCTGCACGGTAGAACTTGTTTAAGGAATCGGAATTAGGTGTTTTCAAGGATTGTTGTGGTGTGGAAATAAAAGGAGTAGTAAATTCTTTTAATTGAACATTCATTTAAACGAATCAATGGAGATACAAGTTACAAAAATTTTCTAAGTTAAATTAACAAACTAATGCTTCTGAACTATTGTTTTATAAATAATCTAATACTCATAAACTATTCTATGAAGTTAATTTACAATATACCTTACAGATAAAACTTATACTAAAATTTACGTATGGTAAACCTTAGTTTAATTTACAACGATTCTGTAACTTGCCCATATGTTAATTATTTATTATATCCTTCATTTCATATTTAGCATATTCAGTAGAACTTGTAGTAAAAGTAATATTAAAGTTTATACAAGATCTACCGAATAAACTGAATATAAAATAAAATATATAATAGATACACATGACAGTTAGTTACACAATTGTTCTAAATTAATCTTACGCGCTAACAATTACAAACTATTTTTACACACCAATTTACTATAACTAAAGTAAGTGGCAAGAATGATCCTTTCTTCTTTCTTGCATTTTCGCATGATGAGAAGTGCCGGTGAATGCTCCTTACTCCTTGCCTCCGAACCTGGAAACACACAAAAAATATATTAGTAAAGGTATGTAACCGGAGACAGGAAGATTCTTAAGGGATATTTAGTGGCAATAGACGGAAAGGAGGTCCAAACTATAAGCATAAGAGATTCCTAGGATTATTTGAAAAGGAATTGAACGAGTTTGGCAATGTGAATTTGATGAGAGCTGAAGTAAAGGAGCTGGCGGACAGCCTTACAGGAAGATACTATGAAATACAATAGCAGGAGTGGAACACAAAAATGAAAGGATATAGATATAACAATCATGCTACGATATAATGTTACGCCAGACGATCTGATGCGTAGAATAAGAGGTAAAGGCTTAGGAATTGAAAACAGGAAGATATACATATAATAGATGTGCAATAAAGAGATGGCTAGTAAGAATATATAGGGCAATACGTAAGGTAGAGATGGTATGAAAGAAAGAGTGTAAGGGAAGAATCAGGAGGCTACGATAGTAATCTAAAGTTAGGTTATATTTCCACTAACAATAAGTACAAATTTCGTGGCTACGAGGTCCAAATAAAGAAGACTATTATCGTTAGTATGTATTTATTATGCACACTAGCATTAATTGAAAGAACAAAATATTCAAAGATGTAAATTCCATAGCTAAGTATCTTGGCAAAAATATTTGACGGAACCTTGGTTTGTTATAAACAATTAGACACGTAAATTAATTGTTACGGGCGAGTCGATAATGTTATTATGTTATTACTATTATGGGTGCATCGCTTATTTCTTTCTCTTTCATTTGACACCTCATGGATTAAAAAATAACGACCAGGAACCGAGATTAGTAACTTACAAATAACATCGCGTTTTACAATCTGTTCATAAACCAACGACCACCGGACATGAATTATAGCTTGGAGAATAAGCTACCATCCCCAACCGGAGTGAGCATTGCTCCATGTGGCGTTCATTTGTTTTAAGAAATTAAACAATTAAAATTGTTATCACGTCTAACTGAATATAGCTACAGCATGGGTTTCCTTTTTAAAGTGTATTATACGTATTATAAGTATATATAATAGTCGCCCCTTCCACTAGGGGATTAGCCCATCCACCAGGGGATTGGCCCCGCCACCAAGGGATTGGCCCCGCCAACCAGAGGATTAGCCCCGCCCACTGGAGGATTAGCCCCGCCCACCAGGGGATTAGCCACGCCCACCGGAGGATTAGCCACGCCCACCAGGGGATTAGCCCCGCCCACCGGAGGATTAGCCCCGCCCACCGGAGGATTAGCCCCGCCCACTAGATGATTAGCCCCGCCCACCAGGGGATTAGCCCCGCCTATTGGGGAATTAGCTTCGCCCTCTTTTAATATAGCCCCCACCGAGCTGTTTAGCCCCTCCCCGGAGTGTTTGGCCCGTCCTACCGGGGGATTAGCCCCTGTCACCAGGGGATAAGCCCCGCCCACTTCTAATTTAACCCCTCCCCGGGCGGTTTGGCCCCTCCCACTAGGTGATTAGCCCCTCTCACGGGGGGTTAACCCTCCCTATTGTAGTCAACGATGCCTCAAATTGAAGGTCTTGATTCAAGAAACAATCTCCTTCTAATTTAGCATAGCTCCGGGGTATGGTTATCGTGTAATTTACAAACAAATATTTAATTGTTTATAACACGTAAACAGCTAATAGAGCATTTGTAAATTGTTTATTTTGCTGTAACAACACACCTTACCTATATTTTAAGCTCTCGATCATCAGTCTAGCCGCTCCAGAAGCCGAGATAACTGCAGTGACCCGGATTGCATTTTTGCCGACTTTTCAATTGTTAATAATTATGAAACCACTAATGCCATATTGTTGCAACTGTAGGGGATTATAGCTGAGAAACGTAAGTGCTGTATGAAAGTTTCAAATTGAGCCCTAAGAAAACGCAACAACGTTGCAAGCAACTCCCCGTGAATACACAACAATGTTGCAAATCGATATCTTAGGAAATGCAATAAAGTTGCAAATTTTCTCGAGAATTTGTTCAACTTGGTTGCCTTTTCGCGAGGTGTTATGTGCAGCCGTATTTCATTTTTGTTAGGCATTTCTTTGCAACCTGATTGAATTTTTGTGAGGCCCTTTATGTATAGCTGGTTGCAATATGTTTAGTAATGTTGAGGACTACTTTTACAAGTTCCCCGCTTGTGAACTTTGTATTTAAAGTTCCTGCACGGTAGAACTTGTTTAAGGAATCGGAATTAGGTGTTTTCAAGGATTGTTGTGGTGTGTAAATAAAAGGAGTAGTAAATTCTTTTAATTGACCATTCATTTAAACGAATCAATGGAGATACAAGTTACAAAAATTTTCTAAGTTAAATTAACAAACTAATGCTTCTGAACTATTGTTTTATAAATAATCTAATACTCATAAACTATTCTATGAAGTTAATTTACAATATACCTTACAGATAAAACTTATACTAAAATTTACGTATGGTAAACCTTAGTTTAATTTACAACGATTCTGTAACTTGCCCATATGTTAATTATTTATTATATCCTTCATTTCATATTTAGCATATTCAGTAGAACTTGTAGTAAAAGTAATATTAAAGTTTATACAAGATCTACCGAATAAACTGAATATAAAATAAAATATATAATAGATACACATGACAGTTAGTTACACAATTGTTCTAAATTAATCTTACGCGCTAACAATTACAAACTATTTTTACACACCAATTTACTATAACTAAAGTAAGTGGCAAGAATGATCCTTTCTTCTTTCTTGCATTTTCGCATGATGAGAAGTGCCGGTGAATGCTCCTTACTCCTTGCCTCCGAACCTGGAAACACACAAAAAAAATATATTAGTAAAGGTATGTAACCGGAGACAGGAAGATTCTTAAGGGATATTTAGTGGCAATAGACGGAAAGGAGGTCCAAACTATAAGCATAAGAGATTCCTAGGATTATTTGAAAAGGAATTGAACGAGTTTGGCAATGTGAATTTGATGAGAGCTGAAGTAAAGGAGCTGGCGGACAGCCTTACAGGAAGATACTATGAAATACAATAGCAGGAGTGGAACACAAAAATGAAAGGATATAGATATAACAATCATGCTACGATATAATGTTACGCCAAACGATCTGATGCGTAGAATAAGAGGTAAAGGCTTAGGAATTGAAAACAGGAAGATATACATATAATAGATGTGCAATAAAGAGATGGCTAGTAAGAATATATAGGGCAATACGTAAGGTAGAGATGGTATGAAAGAAAGAGTGTAAGGGAAGAATCAGGAGGCTACGATAGTAATCTAAAGTTAGGTTATATTTCCACTAACAATAAGTACAAATTTCGTGGCTACGAGGTCCAAATAAAGAAGACTATTATCGTTAGTATGTATTTATTATGCACACTAGCATTAATTGAAAGAACAAAATATTCAAAGATGTAAATTCCATAGCTAAGTATCTTGGCAAAAATATTTGACGGAACCTTGGTTTGTTATAAACAATTAGACACGTAAATTAATTGTTACGGGCGAGTCGATAATGTTATTATGTTATTACTATTATGGGTGCATCGCTTATTTCTTTCTCTTTCATTTGACACCTCATGGATTAAAAAATAACGACCAGGAACCGAGATTAGTAACTTACAAATAACATCGCGTTTTACAATCTGTTCATAAACCAACGACCACCGGACATGAATTATAGCTTGGAGAATAAGCTACCATCCCCAACCGGAGTGAGCATTGCTCCATGTGGCGTTCATTTGTTTTAAGAAATTAAACAATTAAAATTGTTATCACGTCTAACTGAATATAGCTACAGCATGGGTTTCCTTTTTAAAGTGTATTATACGTATTATAAGTATATATAATAGTCGCCCCTTCCACTAGGGGATTAGCCCATCCACCAGGGGATTGGCCCCGCCACCAAGGGATTGGCCCCGCCCACTGGAGGATTAGCCCCGCCCACTGGAGGATTAGCCCCGCCCACTGGAGGATTAGCCCCGCCCACCAGGGGATTAGCCACGCCCACCGGAGGATTAGCCACACCCACCAGGGGATTAGCCACGCCCACCAGGGGATTAGCCCCGCCCACCGGAGGATTAGCCCCGCCCACCGGAGGATTAGCCCCGCCCACTAGATGATTAGCCCCGCCCACCAGGGGATTAGCCCCGCCTATTGGGGAATTAGCTTCGCCCTCTTTTAATATAGCCCCCACCGAGCTGTTTAGCCCCTCCCCGGAGTGTTTGGCCCGTCCTACCGGGGGATTAGCCCCTGTCACCAGGGGATAAGCCCCGCCCACTTCTAATTTAACCCCTCCCCGGGCGGTTTGGCCCCTCCCACTAGGTGATTAGCCCCTCTCACGGGGGGTTAACCCTCCCTATTGTAGTCAACGATGCCTCAAATTGAAGGTCTTGATTCAAGAAACAATCTCCTTCTAATTTAGCATAGCTCCGGGGTATGGTTATCGTGTAATTTACAAACAAATATTTAATTGTTTATAACACGTAAACAGCTAATAGAGCATTTGTAAATTGTTTATTTTGCTGTAACAACACACCTTACCTATATTTTAAGCTCTCGATCATCAGTCTAGCCGCTCCAGAAGCCGAGATAACTGCAGTGACCCGGATTGCATTTTTGCCGACTTTTCAATTGTTAATAATTATGAAACCACTAATGCCATATTGTTGCAACTGTAGGGGATTATAGCTGAGAAACGTAAGTGCTGTATGAAAGTTTCAAATTGAGCCCTAAGAAAACGCAACAACGTTGCAAGCAACTCCCCGTGAATACACAACAATGTTGCAAATCGATATCTTAGGAAATGCAATAAAGTTGCAAATTTTCTCGAGAATTTGTTCAACTTGGTTGCCTTTTCGCGAGGTGTTATGTGCAGCCGTATTTCATTTTTGTTAGGCATTTCTTTGCAACCTGGTTGAATTTTTGTGAGGCCCTTTATGCATAGCTGGTTGGAATATGTTTAGTAATGTTGAGGACTACTTTTACAAGTTCCCCGCTTGTGAACTTTGCATTTACAGTTCCTGCACGGTAGAACTTGTTTAAGGAATCGGAATTAGGTGTTTTCAAGGATTGTTGTGGTGTGGAAATAAAAGGAGTAGTAAATTCTTTTAATTGAACATTCATTTAAACGAATCAATGGAGATACAAGTTACAAAAATTTTCTAAGTTAAATTAACAAACTAATGCTTCTGAACTATTGTTTTATAAATAATCTAATACTCATAAACTATTCTATGAAGTTAATTTACAATATACCTTACAGATAAAACTCATACTAAAATTTACGTATGGTAAACCTTAGTTTAATTTACAACGATTCTGTAACTTGCCCATATGTTAATTATTTATTATATCCTTCATTTCATATTTAGCATATTCAGTAGAACTTGTAGTAAAAGTAATATTAAAGTTTATACAAGATCTACCAAATAAACTGAATATAAAATAAAATATATAATAGATACACATGACAGTTAGTTACACAATTGTTCTAAATTAATCTTACGCGCTAACAATTACAAACTATTTTTACACACCAATTTACTATAACTAAAGTAAGTGGCAAGAATGATCCTTTCTTCTTTCTTGCATTTTCGCATGATGAGAAGTGCCGGTGAATGCTCCTTACTCCTTGCCTCCGAACCTGGAAACACACAAAAAAAATATATTAGTAAAGGTATGTAACCGGAGACAGGAAGATTCTTAAGGGATATTTAGTGGCAATAGACGGAAAGGAGGTCCAAACTATAAGCATAAGAGATTCCTAGGATTATTTGAAAAGGAATTGAACGAGTTTGGCAATGTGAATTTGATGAGAGCTGAAGTAAAGGAGCTGGCGGACAGCCTTACAGGAAGATACTATGAAATACAATAGCAGGAGTGGAACACAAAAATGAAAGGATATAGATATAACAATCATGCTACGATATAATGTTACGCCAGACGATCTGATGCGTAGAATAAGAGGTAAAGGCTTAGGAATTGAAAACAGGAAGATATACATATAATAGATGTGCAATAAAGAGATGGCTAGTAAGAATATATAGGGCAATACGTAAGGTAGAGATGGTATGAAAGAAAGAGTGTAAGGGAAGAATCAGGAGGCTACGATAGTAATCTAAAGTTAGGTTATATTTCCACTAACAATAAGTACAAATTTCGTGGCTACGAGGTCCAAATAAAGAAGACTATTATCGTTAGTATGTATTTATTATGCACACTAGCATTAATTGAAAGAACAAAATATTCAAAGATGTAAATTCCATAGCTAAGTATCTTGGCAAAAATATTTGACGGAACCTTGGTTTGTTATAAACAATTAGACACGTAAATTAATTGTTACGGGCGAGTCGATAATGTTATTATGTTATTACTATTATGGGTGCATCGCTTATTTCTTTCTCTTTCATTTGACACCTCATGGATTAAAAAATAACGACCAGGAACCGAGATTAGTAACGTACAAATAACATCGCGTTTTACAATCTGTTCATAAACCAACGACCACCGGACATGAATTATAGCTTGGAGAATAAGCTACCATCCCCAACCGGAGTGAGCATTGCTCCATGTGGCGTTCATTTGTTTTAAGAAATTAAACAATTAAAATTGTTATCACGTCTAACTGAATATAGCTACAGCATGGGTTTCCTTTTTAAAGTGTATTATACGTATTATAAGTATATATAATAGTCGCCCCTTCCACTAGGGGATTAGCCCATCCACCAGGGGATTGGCCCCGCCACCAAGGGATTGGCCCCGCCCACTGGAGGATTAGCCCCGCCCACTGGAGGATTAGCCCCGCCCACCAGGGGATTAGCCCCGCCCACTGGAGGATTAGCCACGCCCACCAGGGGATTAGCCACGCCCACCGGAGGATTAGCCACGCCCACCGGAGGATTAGCCACGCCCACCAGGGGATTAGCCCCGCCCACTAGATGATTAGCCCCGCCCACCAGGGGATTAGCCCCGCCTATTGGGGAATTAGCTTCGCCCTCTTTTAATATAGCCCCCACCGAGCTGTTTAGCCCCTCCCCGGAGTGTTTGGCCCGTCCCACCGGGGGATTAGCCCCTGTCACCAGGGGATAAGCCCCGCCCACTTCTAATTTAACCCCTCCCCGGGCGGTTTGGCCCCTCCCACTAGGTGATTAGCCCCTCTCACGGGGGGTTAACCCTCCCTATTGTAGTCAACGATGCCTCAAATTGAAGGTCTTGATTCAAGAAACAATCTCCTTCTAATTTAGCATAGCTCCGGGGTATGGTTATCGTGTAATTTACAAACAAATATTTAATTGTTTATAACACGTAAACAGCTAATAGAGCATTTGTAAATTGTTTATTTTGCTGTAACAACACACCTTACCTATATTTTAAGCTCTCGATCATCAGTCTAGCCGCTCCAGAAGCCGAGATAACTGCAGTGACCCGGATTGCATTTTTGCCGACTTTTCAATTGTTAATAATTATGAAACCACTAATGCCATATTGTTGCAACTGTAGGGGATTATAGCTGAGAAACGTAAGTGCTGTATGAAAGTTTCAAATTGAGCCCTAAGAAAACGCAACAACGTTGCAAGCAACTCCCCGTGAATACACAACAAAGTTGCAAATCGATATCTTAGGAAATGCAATAAAGTTGCAAATTTTCTCGAGAATTTGTTCAACTTGGTTGCCTTTTCGCGAGGTGTTATGTGCAGCCGTATTTCATTTTTGTTAGGCATTTCTTTGCAACCTGGTTGAATTTTTGTGAGGCCCTTTATGTATAGCTGGTTGCAATATGTTTAGTAATGTTGAGGACTACTTTTACAAGTTCCCCGCTTGTGAACTTTGTATTTAAAGTTCCTGCACGGTAGAACTTGTTTAAGGAATCGGAATTAGGTGTTTTCAAGGATTGTTGTGGTGTGGAAATAAAAGGAGTAGTAAATTCTTTTAATTGAACATTCATTTAAACGAATCAATGGAGATACAAGTTACAAAAATTTTCTAAGTTAAATTAACAAACTAATGCTTCTGAACTATTGTTTTATAAATAATCTAATACTCATAAACTATTCTATGAAGTTAATTTACAATATACCTTACAGATAAAACTTATACTAAAATTTACGTATGGTAAACCTTAGTTTAATTTACAACGATTCTGTAACTTGCCCATATGTTAATTATTTATTATATCCTTCATTTCATATTTAGCATATTCAGTAGAACTTGTAGTAAAAGTAATATTAAAGTTTATACAAGATCTACCAAATAAACTGAATATAAAATAAAATATATAATAGATACACATGACAGTTAGTTACACAATTGTTCTAAATTAATCTTACGCGCTAACAATTACAAACTATTTTTACACACCAATTTACTATAACTAAAGTAAGTGGCAAGAATGATCCTTTCTTCTTTCTTGCATTTTCGCATGATGAGAAGTGCCGGTGAATGCTCCTTACTCCTTGCCTCCGAACCTGGAAACACACAAAAAAAATATATTAGTAAAGGTATGTAACCGGAGACAGGAAGATTCTTAAGGGATATTTAGTGGCAATAGACGGAAAGGAGGTCCAAACTATAAGCATAAGAGATTCCTAGGATTATTTGAAAAGGAATTGAACGAGTTTGGCAATGTGAATTTGATGAGAGCTGAAGTAAAGGAGCTGGCGGACAGCCTTACAGGAAGATACTATGAAATACAATAGCAGGAGTGGAACACAAAAATGAAAGGATATAGATATAACAATCATGCTACGATATAATGTTACGCCAGACGATCTGATGCGTAGAATAAGAGGTAAAGGCTTAGGAATTGAAAACAGGAAGATATACATATAATAGATGTGCAATAAAGAGATGGCTAGTAAGAATATATAGGGCAATACGTAAGGTAGAGATGGTATGAAAGAAAGAGTGTAAGGGAAGAATCAGGAGGCTACGATAGTAATCTAAAGTTAGGTTATATTTCCACTAACAATAAGTACAAATTTCGTGGCTACGAGGTCCAAATAAAGAAGACTATTATCGTTAGTATGTATTTATTATGCACACTAGCATTAATTGAAAGAACAAAATATTCAAAGATGTAAATTCCATAGCTAAGTATCTTGGCAAAAATATTTGACGGAACCTTGGTTTGTTATAAACAATTAGACACGTAAATTAATTGTTACGGGCGAGTCGATAATGTTATTATGTTATTACTATTATGGGTGCATCGCTTATTTCTTTCTCTTTCATTTGACACCTCATGGATTAAAAAATAACGACCAGGAACCGAGATTAGTAACGTACAAATAACATCGCGTTTTACAATCTGTTCATAAACCAACGACCACCGGACATGAATTATAGCTTGGAGAATAAGCTACCATCCCCAACCGGAGTGAGCATTGCTCCATGTGGCGTTCATTTGTTTTAAGAAATTAAACAATTAAAATTGTTATCACGTCTAACTGAATATAGCTACAGCATGGGTTTCCTTTTTAAAGTGTATTATACGTATTATAAGTATATATAATAGTCGCCCCTTCCACTAGGGGATTAGCCCATCCACCAGGGGATTGGCCCCGCCACCAAGGGATTGGCCCCGCCCACTGGAGGATTAGCCCCGCCCACTGGAGGATTAGCCCCGCCCACCAGGAGATTAGCCCCGCCCACTGGAGGATTAGCCCCGCCCACCAGGGGATTAGCCACGCCCACCGGAGGATTAGCCACGCCCACCAGGGGATTAGCCCCGCCCACCGGAGGATTAGCCCCGCCCACCGGAGGATTAGCCCCGCCCACTAGATGATTAGCCCCGCCCACCAGGGGATTAGCCCCGCCTATTGGGGAATTAGCTTCGCCCTCTTTTAATATAGCCCCCACCGAGCTGTTTAGCCCCTCCCCGGAGTGTTTGGCCCGTCCCACCGGGGGATTAGCCCCTGTCACCAGGGGATAAGCCCCGCCCACTTCTAATTTAACCCCTCCCCGGGCGGTTTGGCCCCTCCCACTAGGTGATTAGCCCCTCTCACGGGGGGTTAACCCTCCCTATTGTAGTCAACGATGCCTCAAATTGAAGGTCTTGATTCAAGAAACAATCTCCTTCTAATTTAGCATAGCTCCGGGGTATGGTTATCGTGTAATTTACAAACAAATATTTAATTGTTTATAACACGTAAACAGCTAATAGAGCATTTGTAAATTGTTTATTTTGCTGTAACAACACACCTTACCTATATTTTAAGCTCTCGATCATCAGTCTAGCCGCTCCAGAAGCCGAGATAACTGCAGTGACCCGGATTGCATTTTTGCCGACTTTTCAATTGTTAATAATTATGAAACCACTAATGCCATATTGTTGCAACTGTAGGGGATTATAGCTGAGAAACGTAAGTGCTGTATGAAAGTTTCAAATTGAGCCCTATGAAAACGCAACAACGTTGCAAGCAACTCCCCGTGAATACACAACAAAGTTGCAAATCGATATCTTAGGAAATGCAATAAAGTTGCAAATTTTCTCGAGAATTTGTTCAACTTGGTTGCCTTTTCGCGAGGTGTTATGTGCAGCCGTATTTCATTTTTGTTAGGCATTTCTTTGCAACCTGGTTGAATTTTTGTGAGGCCCTTTATGTATAGCTGGTTGCAATATGTTTAGTAATGTTGAGGACTACTTTTACAAGTTCCCCGCTTGTGAACTTTGTATTTAAAGTTCCTGCACGGTAGAACTTGTTTAAGGAATCGGAATTAGGTGTTTTCAAGGATTGTTGTGGTGTGGAAATAAAAGGAGTAGTAAATTCTTTTAATTGAACATTCATTTAAACGAATCAATGGAGATACAAGTTACAAAAATTTTCTAAGTTAAATTAACAAACTAATGCTTCTGAACTATTGTTTTATAAATAATCTAATACTCATAAACTATTCTATGAAGTTAATTTACAATATACCTTACAGATAAAACTTATACTAAAATTTACGTATGGTAAACCTTAGTTTAATTTACAACGATTCTGTAACTTGCCCATATGTTAATTATTTATTATATCCTTCATTTCATATTTAGCATATTCAGTAGAACTTGTAGTAAAAGTAATATTAAAGTTTATACAAGATCTACCAAATAAACTGAATATAAAATAAAATATATAATAGATACACATGACAGTTAGTTACACAATTGTTCTAAATTAATCTTACGCGCTAACAATTACAAACTATTTTTACACACCAATTTACTATAACTAAAGTAAGTGGCAAGAATGATCCTTTCTTCTTTCTTGCATTTTCGCATGATGAGAAGTGCCGGTGAATGCTCCTTACTCCTTGCCTCCGAACCTGGAAACACACAAAAAAAATATATTAGTAAAGGTATGTAACCGGAGACAGGAAGATTCTTAAGGGATATTTAGTGGCAATAGACGGAAAGGAGGTCCAAACTATAAGCATAAGAGATTCCTAGGATTATTTGAAAAGGAATTGAACGAGTTTGGCAATGTGAATTTGATGAGAGCTGAAGTAAAGGAGCTGGCGGACAGCCTTACAGGAAGATACTATGAAATACAATAGCAGGAGTGGAACACAAAAATGAAAGGATATAGATATAACAATCATGCTACGATATAATGTTACGCCAGACGATCTGATGCGTAGAATAAGAGGTAAAGGCTTAGGAATTGAAAACAGGAAGATATACATATAATAGATGTGCAATAAAGAGATGGCTAGTAAGAATATATAGGGCAATACGTAAGGTAGAGATGGTATGAAAGAAAGAGTGTAAGGGAAGAATCAGGGGGCTACGATAGTAATCTAAAGTTAGGTTATATTTCCACTAACAATAAGTACAAATTTCGTGGCTACGAGGTCCAAATAAAGAAGACTATTATCGTTAGTATGTATTTATTATGCACACTAGCATTAATTGAAAGAACAAAATATTCAAAGATGTAAATTCCATAGCTAAGTATCTTGGCAAAAATATTTGACGGAACCTTGGTTTGTTATAAACAATTAGACACGTAAATTAATTGTTACGGGCGAGTCGATAATGTTATTATGTTATTACTATTATGGGTGCATCGCTTATTTCTTTCTCTTTCATTTGACACCTCATGGATTAAAAAATAACGACCAGGAACCGAGATTAGTAACTTACAAATAACATCGCGTTTTACAATCTGTTCATAAACCAACGACCACCGGACATGAATTATAGCTTGGAGAATAAGCTACCATCCCCAACCGGAGTGAGCATTGCTCCATGTGGCGTTCATTTGTTTTAAGAAATTAAACAATTAAAATTGTTATCACGTCTAACTGAATATAGCTACAGCATGGGTTTCCTTTTTAAAGTGTATTATACGTATTATAAGTATATATAATAGTCGCCCCTTCCACTAGGGGATTAGCCCATCCACCAGGGGATTGGCCCCGCCACCAAGGGATTGGCCCCGCCCACCAGGGGATTAGCCCCGCCCACCAGGGGATTAGCCACGCCCACCGGAGGATTAGCAACGCCCACCAGGGGATTAGCCCCGCCCACCGGAGGATTAGCCCCGCCCACCGGAGGATTAGCCCCGCCCACTAGATGATTAGCCCCGCCCACCAGGGGATTAGCCCCGCCTATTGGGGAATTAGCTTCGCCCTCTTTTAATATAGCCCCCACCGAGCTGTTTAGCCCCTCCCCGGAGTGTTTGGCCCGTCCTACCGGGGGATTAGCCCCTGTCACCAGGGGATAAGCCCCGCCCACTTCTAATTTAACCCCTCCCCGGGCGGTTTGGCCCCTCCCACTAGGTGATTAGCCCCTCTCACGGGGGGTTAACCCTCCCTATTGTAGTCAACGATGCCTCAAATTGAAGGTCTTGATTCAAGAAACAATCTCCTTCTAATTTAGCATAGCTCCGGGGTATGGTTATCGTGTAATTTACAAACAAATATGTAATTGTTTATAACACGTAAACAGCTAATAGAGCATTTGTAAATTGTTTATTTTGCTGTAACAACACACCTTACCTATATTTTAAGCTCTCGATCATCAGTCTAGCCGCTCCAGAAGCCGAGATAACTGCAGTGACCCGGATTGCATTTTTGCCGACTTTTCAATTGTTAATAATTATGAAACCACTAATGCCATATTGTTGCAACTGTAGGGGATTATAGCTGAGAAACGTAAGTGCTGTATGAAAGTTTCAAATTGAGCCCTAAGAAAACGCAACAACGTTGCAAGCAACTCCCCGTGAATACACAACAATGTTGCAAATCGATATCTTAGGAAATGCAATAAAGTTGCAAATTTTCTCGAGAATTTGTTCAACTTGGTTGCCTTTTCGCGAGGTGTTATGTGCAGCCGTATTTCATTTTTGTTAGGCATTTCTTTGCAACCTGGTTGAATTTTTGTGAGGCCCTTTATGTATAGCTGGTTGCAATATGTTTAGTAATGTTGAGGACTACTTTTACAAGTTCCCCGCTTGTGAACTTTGTATTTAAAGTTCCTGCACGGTAGAACTTGTTTAAGGAATCGGAATTAGGTGTTTTCAAGGATTGTTGTGGTGTGTAAATAAAAGGAGTAGTAAATTCTTTTAATTGAACATTCATTTAAACGAATCAATGGAGATACAAGTTACAAAAATTTTCTAAGTTAAATTAACAAACTAATGCTTCTGAACTATTGTTTTATAAATAATCTAATACTCATAAACTATTCTATGAAGTTAATTTACAATATACCTTACAGATAAAACTTATACTAAAATTTACGTATGGTAAACCTTAGTTTAATTTACAACGATTCTGTAACTTGCCCATATGTTAATTATTTATTATATCCTTCATTTCATATTTAGCATATTCAGTAGAACTTGTAGTAAAAGTAATATTAAAGTTTATACAAGATCTACCGAATAAACTGAATATAAAATAAAATATATAATAGATACACATGACAGTTAGTTACACAATTGTTCTAAATTAATCTTACGCGCTAACAATTACAAACTATTTTTACACACCAATTTACTATAACTAAAGTAAGTGGCAAGAATGATCCTTTCTTCTTTCTTGCATTTTCGCATGATGAGAAGTGCCGGTGAATGCTCCTTACTCCTTGCCTCCGAACCTGGAAACACACAAAAAATATATTAGTAAAGGTATGTAACCGGAGACAGGAAGATTCTTAAGGGATATTTAGTGGCAATAGACGGAAAGGAGGTCCAAACTATAAGCATAAGAGATTCCTAGGATTATTTGAAAAGGAATTGAACGAGTTTGGCAATGTGAATTTGATGAGAGCTGAAGTAAAGGAGCTGGCGGACAGCCTTACAGGAAGATACTATGAAATACAATAGCAGGAGTGGAACACAAAAATGAAAGGATATAGATATAACAATCATGCTACGATATAATGTTACGCCAGACGATCTGATGCGTAGAATAAGAGGTAAAGGCTTAGGAATTGAAAACAGGAAGATATACATATAATAGATGTGCAATAAAGAGATGGCTAGTAAGAATATATATGGCAATACGTAAGGTAGAGATGGTATGAAAGAAAGAGTGTAAGGGAAGAATCAGGAGGCTACGATAGTAATCTAAAGTTAGGTTATATTTCCACTAACATAAGTACAAATTTCGTGGCTACGAGGTCCAAATAAAGAAGACTATTATCGTTAGTATGTATTTATTATGCACACTAGCATTAATTGAAAGAACAAAATATTCAAAGATGTAAATTCCATAGCTAAGTATCTTGGCAAAAATATTTGACGGAACCTTGGTTTGTTATAAACAATTAGACACGTAAATTAATTGTTACGGGCGAGTCGATAATGTTATTATGTTATTACTATTATGGGTGCATCGCTTATTTCTT
This sequence comes from Nomada fucata, assembly GCA_948146005.1. Taxonomy (NCBI): domain Eukaryota; kingdom Metazoa; phylum Arthropoda; class Insecta; order Hymenoptera; family Apidae; genus Nomada; species Nomada fucata. The sequence continues at coordinate 18,042,929 of OX411275.1, forward strand.
TCTCTTTCATTTGACACCTCATGGATTAAAAAATAACGACCAGGAACCGAGATTAGTAACTTACAAATAACATCGCGTTTTACAATCTGTTCATAAACCAACGACCACCGGACATGAATTATAGCTTGGAGAATAAGCTACCATCCCCAACCGGAGTGAGCATTGCTCCATGTGGCGTTCATTTGTTTTAAGAAATTAAACAATTAAAATTGTTATCACGTCTAACTGAATATAGCTACAGCATGGGTTTCCTTTTTAAAGTGTATTATACGTATTATAAGTATATATAATAGTCGCCCCTTCCACTAGGGGATTAGCCCATCCACCAGGGGATTGGCCCCGCCACCAAGGGATTGGCCCCGCCAACCAGAGGATTAGCCCCGCCCACCAGGGGATTAGCCACGCCCACCGGAGGATTAGCCACGCCCACCAGGGGATTAGCCCCGCCCACCGGAGGATTAGCCCCGCCCACCGGAGGATTAGCCCCGCCCACTAGATGATTAGCCCCGCCCACCAGGGGATTAGCCCCGCCTATTGGGGAATTAGCTTCGCCCTCTTTTAATATAGCCCCCACCGAGCTGTTTAGCCCCTCCCCGGAGTGTTTGGCCCGTCCTACCGGGGGATTAGCCCCTGTCACCAGGGGATAAGCCCCGCCCACTTCTAATTTAACCCCTCCCCGGGCGGTTTGGCCCCTCCCACTAGGTGATTAGCCCCTCTCACGGGGGGTTAACCCTCCCTATTGTAGTCAACGATGCCTCAAATTGAAGGTCTTGATTCAAGAAACAATCTCCTTCTAATTTAGCATAGCTCCGGGGTATGGTTATCGTGTAATTTACAAACAAATATTTAATTGTTTATAACACGTAAACAGCTAATAGAGCATTTGTAAATTGTTTATTTTGCTGTAACAACACACCTTACCTATATTTTAAGCTCTCGATCATCAGTCTAGCCGCTCCAGAAGCCGAGATAACTGCAGTGACCCGGATTGCATTTTTGCCGACTTTTCAATTGTTAATAATTATGAAACCACTAATGCCATATTGTTGCAACTGTAGGGGATTATAGCTGAGAAACGTAAGTGCTGTATGAAAGTTTCAAATTGAGCCCTAAGAAAACGCAACAACGTTGCAAGCAACTCCCCGTGAATACACAACAATGTTGCAAATCGATATCTTAGGAAATGCAATAAAGTTGCAAATTTTCTCGAGAATTTGTTCAACTTGGTTGCCTTTTCGCGAGGTGTTATGTGCAGCCGTATTTCATTTTTGTTAGGCATTTCTTTGCAACCTGGTTGAATTTTTGTGAGGCCCTTTATGTATAGCTGGTTGCAATATGTTTAGTAATGTTGAGGACTACTTTTACAAGTTCCCCGCTTGTGAACTTTGTATTTAAAGTTCCTGCACGGTAGAACTTGTTTAAGGAATCGGAATTAGGTGTTTTCAAGGATTGTTGTGGTGTGTAAATAAAAGGAGTAGTAAATTCTTTTAATTGACCATTCATTTAAACGAATCAATGGAGATACAAGTTACAAAAATTTTCTAAGTTAAATTAACAAACTAATGCTTCTGAACTATTGTTTTATAAATAATCTAATACTCATAAACTATTCTATGAAGTTAATTTACAATATACCTTACAGATAAAACTTATACTAAAATTTACGTATGGTAAACCTTAGTTTAATTTACAACGATTCTGTAACTTGCCCATATGTTAATTATTTATTATATCCTTCATTTCATATTTAGCATATTCAGTAGAACTTGTAGTAAAAGTAATATTAAAGTTTATACAAGATCTACCGAATAAACTGAATATAAAATAAAATATATAATAGATACACATGACAGTTAGTTACACAATTGTTCTAAATTAATCTTACGCGCTAACAATTACAAACTATTTTTACACACCAATTTACTATAACTAAAGTAAGTGGCAAGAATGATCCTTTCTTCTTTCTTGCATTTTCGCATGATGAGAAGTGCCGGTGAATGCTCCTTACTCCTTGCCTCCGAACCTGGAAACACACAAAAAAAATATATTAGTAAAGGTATGTAACCGGAGACAGGAAGATTCTTAAGGGATATTTAGTGGCAATAGACGGAAAGGAGGTCCAAACTATAAGCATAAGAGATTCCTAGGATTATTTGAAAAGGAATTGAACGAGTTTGGCAATGTGAATTTGATGAGAGCTGAAGTAAAGGAGCTGGCGGACAGCCTTACAGGAAGATACTATGAAATACAATAGCAGGAGTGGAACACAAAAATGAAAGGATATAGATATAACAATCATGCTACGATATAATGTTACGCCAGACGATCTGATGCGTAGAATAAGAGGTAAAGGCTTAGGAATTGAAAACAGGAAGATATACATATAATAGATGTGCAATAAAGAGATGGCTAGTAAGAATATATAGGGCAATACGTAAGGTAGAGATGGTATGAAAGAAAGAGTGTAAGGGAAGAATCAGGAGGCTACGATAGTAATCTAAAGTTAGGTTATATTTCCACTAACAATAAGTACAAATTTCGTGGCTACGAGGTCCAAATAAAGAAGACTATTATCGTTAGTATGTATTTATTATGCACACTAGCATTAATTGAAAGAACAAAATATTCAAAGATGTAAATTCCATAGCTAAGTATCTTGGCAAAAATATTTGACGGAACCTTGGTTTGTTATAAACAATTAGACACGTAAATTAATTGTTACGGGCGAGTCGATAATGTTATTATGTTATTACTATTATGGGTGCATCGCTTATTTCTTTCTCTTTCATTTGACACCTCATGGATTAAAAAATAACGACCAGGAACCGAGATTAGTAACTTACAAATAACATCGCGTTTTACAATCTGTTCATAAACCAACGACCACCGGACATGAATTATAGCTTGGAGAATAAGCTACCATCCCCAACCGGAGTGAGCATTGCTCCATGTGGCGTTCATTTGTTTTAAGAAATTAAACAATTAAAATTGTTATCACGTCTAACTGAATATAGCTACAGCATGGGTTTCCTTTTTAAAGTGTATTATACGTATTATAAGTATATATAATAGTCGCCCCTTCCACTAGGGGATTAGCCCATCCACCAGGGGATTGGCCCCGCCACCAAGGGATTGGCCCCGCCCACTGGAGGATTAGCCCCGCCCACTGGAGGATTAGCCCCGCCCACTGGAGGATTAGCCCCGCCCACCAGGGGATTAGCCACGCCCACCGGAGGATTAGCCACACCCACCAGGGGATTAGCCACGCCCACCAGGGGATTAGCCCCGCCCACCGGAGGATTAGCCCCGCCCACCGGAGGATTAGCCCCGCCCACTAGATGATTAGCCCCGCCCACCAGGGGATTAGCCCCGCCTATTGGGGAATTAGCTTCGCCCTCTTTTAATATAGCCCCCACCGAGCTGTTTAGCCCCTCCCCGGAGTGTTTGGCCCGTCCTACCGGGGGATTAGCCCCTGTCACCAGGGGATAAGCCCCGCCCACTTCTAATTTAACCCCTCCCCGGGCGGTTTGGCCCCTCCCACTAGGTGATTAGCCCCTCTCACGGGGGGTTAACCCTCCCTATTGTAGTCAACGATGCCTCAAATTGAAGGTCTTGATTCAAGAAACAATCTCCTTCTAATTTAGCATAGCTCCGGGGTATGGTTATCGTGTAATTTACAAACAAATATTTAATTGTTTATAACACGTAAACAGCTAATAGAGCATTTGTAAATTGTTTATTTTGCTGTAACAACACACCTTACCTATATTTTAAGCTCTCGATCATCAGTCTAGCCGCTCCAGAAGCCGAGATAACTGCAGTGACCCGGATTGCATTTTTGCCGACTTTTCAATTGTTAATAATTATGAAACCACTAATGCCATATTGTTGCAACTGTAGGGGATTATAGCTGAGAAACGTAAGTGCTGTATGAAAGTTTCAAATTGAGCCCTAAGAAAACGCAACAACGTTGCAAGCAACTCCCCGTGAATACACAACAATGTTGCAAATCGATATCTTAGGAAATGCAATAAAGTTGCAAATTTTCTCGAGAATTTGTTCAACTTGGTTGCCTTTTCGCGAGGTGTTATGTGCAGCCGTATTTCATTTTTGTTAGGCATTTCTTTGCAACCTGGTTGAATTTTTGTGAGGCCCTTTATGCATAGCTGGTTGGAATATGTTTAGTAATGTTGAGGACTACTTTTACAAGTTCCCCGCTTGTGAACTTTGCATTTACAGTTCCTGCACGGTAGAACTTGTTTAAGGAATCGGAATTAGGTGTTTTCAAGGATTGTTGTGGTGTGGAAATAAAAGGAGTAGTAAATTCTTTTAATTGAACATTCATTTAAACGAATCAATGGAGATACAAGTTACAAAAATTTTCTAAGTTAAATTAACAAACTAATGCTTCTGAACTATTGTTTTATAAATAATCTAATACTCATAAACTATTCTATGAAGTTAATTTACAATATACCTTACAGATAAAACTCATACTAAAATTTACGTATGGTAAACCTTAGTTTAATTTACAACGATTCTGTAACTTGCCCATATGTTAATTATTTATTATATCCTTCATTTCATATTTAGCATATTCAGTAGAACTTGTAGTAAAAGTAATATTAAAGTTTATACAAGATCTACCAAATAAACTGAATATAAAATAAAATATATAATAGATACACATGACAGTTAGTTACACAATTGTTCTAAATTAATCTTACGCGCTAACAATTACAAACTATTTTTACACACCAATTTACTATAACTAAAGTAAGTGGCAAGAATGATCCTTTCTTCTTTCTTGCATTTTCGCATGATGAGAAGTGCCGGTGAATGCTCCTTACTCCTTGCCTCCGAACCTGGAAACACACAAAAAAAATATATTAGTAAAGGTATGTAACCGGAGACAGGAAGATTCTTAAGGGATATTTAGTGGCAATAGACGGAAAGGAGGTCCAAACTATAAGCATAAGAGATTCCTAGGATTATTTGAAAAGGAATTGAACGAGTTTGGCAATGTGAATTTGATGAGAGCTGAAGTAAAGGAGCTGGCGGACAGCCTTACAGGAAGATACTATGAAATACAATAGCAGGAGTGGAACACAAAAATGAAAGGATATAGATATAACAATCATGCTACGATATAATGTTACGCCAGACGATCTGATGCGTAGAATAAGAGGTAAAGGCTTAGGAATTGAAAACAGGAAGATATACATATAATAGATGTGCAATAAAGAGATGGCTAGTAAGAATATATAGGGCAATACGTAAGGTAGAGATGGTATGAAAGAAAGAGTGTAAGGGAAGAATCAGGAGGCTACGATAGTAATCTAAAGTTAGGTTATATTTCCACTAACAATAAGTACAAATTTCGTGGCTACGAGGTCCAAATAAAGAAGACTATTATCGTTAGTATGTATTTATTATGCACACTAGCATTAATTGAAAGAACAAAATATTCAAAGATGTAAATTCCATAGCTAAGTATCTTGGCAAAAATATTTGACGGAACCTTGGTTTGTTATAAACAATTAGACACGTAAATTAATTGTTACGGGCGAGTCGATAATGTTATTATGTTATTACTATTATGGGTGCATCGCTTATTTCTTTCTCTTTCATTTGACACCTCATGGATTAAAAAATAACGACCAGGAACCGAGATTAGTAACGTACAAATAACATCGCGTTTTACAATCTGTTCATAAACCAACGACCACCGGACATGAATTATAGCTTGGAGAATAAGCTACCATCCCCAACCGGAGTGAGCATTGCTCCATGTGGCGTTCATTTGTTTTAAGAAATTAAACAATTAAAATTGTTATCACGTCTAACTGAATATAGCTACAGCATGGGTTTCCTTTTTAAAGTGTATTATACGTATTATAAGTATATATAATAGTCGCCCCTTCCACTAGGGGATTAGCCCATCCACCAGGGGATTGGCCCCGCCACCAAGGGATTGGCCCCGCCCACTGGAGGATTAGCCCCGCCCACTGGAGGATTAGCCCCGCCCACTGGAGGATTAGCCCCGCCCACCAGGGGATTAGCCCCGCCCACTGGAGGATTAGCCACGCCCACCAGGGGATTAGCCACGCCCACCGGAGGATTAGCCACGCCCACCAGGGGATTAGCCCCGCCCACCGGAGGATTAGCCCCGTCCACCGGAGGATTAGCCCCGCCCACCGGAGGATTAGCCCCGCCCACTAGATGATTAGCCCCGCCCACCAGGGGATTAGCCCCGCCTATTGGGGAATTAGCTTCGCCCTCTTTTAATATAGCCCCCACCGAGCTGTTTAGCCCCTCCCCGGAGTGTTTGGCCCGTCCCACCGGGGGATTAGCCCCTGTCACCAGGGGATAAGCCCCGCCCACTTCTAATTTAACCCCTCCCCGGGCGGTTTGGCCCCTCCCACTAGGTGATTAGCCCCTCTCACGGGGGGTTAACCCTCCCTATTGTAGTCAACGATGCCTCAAATTGAAGGTCTTGATTCAAGAAACAATCTCCTTCTAATTTAGCATAGCTCCGGGGTATGGTTATCGTGTAATTTACAAACAAATATTTAATTGTTTATAACACGTAAACAGCTAATAGAGCATTTGTAAATTGTTTATTTTGCTGTAACAACACACCTTACCTATATTTTAAGCTCTCGATCATCAGTCTAGCCGCTCCAGAAGCCGAGATAACTGCAGTGACCCGGATTGCATTTTTGCCGACTTTTCAATTGTTAATAATTATGAAACCACTAATGCCATATTGTTGCAACTGTAGGGGATTATAGCTGAGAAACGTAAGTGCTGTATGAAAGTTTCAAATTGAGCCCTAAGAAAACGCAACAACGTTGCAAGCAACTCCCCGTGAATACACAACAAAGTTGCAAATCGATATCTTAGGAAATGCAATAAAGTTGCAAATTTTCTCGAGAATTTGTTCAACTTGGTTGCCTTTTCGCGAGGTGTTATGTGCAGCCGTATTTCATTTTTGTTAGGCATTTCTTTGCAACCTGGTTGAATTTTTGTGAGGCCCTTTATGTATAGCTGGTTGCAATATGTTTAGTAATGTTGAGGACTACTTTTACAAGTTCCCCGCTTGTGAACTTTGTATTTAAAGTTCCTGCACGGTAGAACTTGTTTAAGGAATCGGAATTAGGTGTTTTCAAGGATTGTTGTGGTGTGGAAATAAAAGGAGTAGTAAATTCTTTTAATTGAACATTCATTTAAACGAATCAATGGAGATACAAGTTACAAAAATTTTCTAAGTTAAATTAACAAACTAATGCTTCTGAACTATTGTTTTATAAATAATCTAATACTCATAAACTATTCTATGAAGTTAATTTACAATATACCTTACAGATAAAACTTATACTAAAATTTACGTATGGTAAACCTTAGTTTAATTTACAACGATTCTGTAACTTGCCCATATGTTAATTATTTATTATATCCTTCATTTCATATTTAGCATATTCAGTAGAACTTGTAGTAAAAGTAATATTAAAGTTTATACAAGATCTACCAAATAAACTGAATATAAAATAAAATATATAATAGATACACATGACAGTTAGTTACACAATTGTTCTAAATTAATCTTACGCGCTAACAATTACAAACTATTTTTACACACCAATTTACTATAACTAAAGTAAGTGGCAAGAATGATCCTTTCTTCTTTCTTGCATTTTCGCATGATGAGAAGTGCCGGTGAATGCTCCTTACTCCTTGCCTCCGAACCTGGAAACACACAAAAAAAATATATTAGTAAAGGTATGTAACCGGAGACAGGAAGATTCTTAAGGGATATTTAGTGGCAATAGACGGAAAGGAGGTCCAAACTATAAGCATAAGAGATTCCTAGGATTATTTGAAAAGGAATTGAACGAGTTTGGCAATGTGAATTTGATGAGAGCTGAAGTAAAGGAGCTGGCGGACAGCCTTACAGGAAGATACTATGAAATACAATAGCAGGAGTGGAACACAAAAATGAAAGGATATAGATATAACAATCATGCTACGATATAATGTTACGCCAGACGATCTGATGCGTAGAATAAGAGGTAAAGGCTTAGGAATTGAAAACAGGAAGATATACATATAATAGATGTGCAATAAAGAGATGGCTAGTAAGAATATATAGGGCAATACGTAAGGTAGAGATGGTATGAAAGAAAGAGTGTAAGGGAAGAATCAGGAGGCTACGATAGTAATCTAAAGTTAGGTTATATTTCCACTAACAATAAGTACAAATTTCGTGGCTACGAGGTCCAAATAAAGAAGACTATTATCGTTAGTATGTATTTATTATGCACACTAGCATTAATTGAAAGAACAAAATATTCAAAGATGTAAATTCCATAGCTAAGTATCTTGGCAAAAATATTTGACGGAACCTTGGTTTGTTATAAACAATTAGACACGTAAATTAATTGTTACGGGCGAGTCGATAATGTTATTATGTTATTACTATTATGGGTGCATCGCTTATTTCTTTCTCTTTCATTTGACACCTCATGGATTAAAAAATAACGACCAGGAACCGAGATTAGTAACGTACAAATAACATCGCGTTTTACAATCTGTTCATAAACCAACGACCACCGGACATGAATTATAGCTTGGAGAATAAGCTACCATCCCCAACCGGAGTGAGCATTGCTCCATGTGGCGTTCATTTGTTTTAAGAAATTAAACAATTAAAATTGTTATCACGTCTAACTGAATATAGCTACAGCATGGGTTTCCTTTTTAAAGTGTATTATACGTATTATAAGTATATATAATAGTCGCCCCTTCCACTAGGGGATTAGCCCATCCACCAGGGGATTGGCCCCGCCACCAAGGGATTGGCCCCGCCCACTGGAGGATTAGCCCCGCCCACTGGAGGATTAGCCCCGCCCACCAGGGGATTAGCCCCGCCCACTGGAGGATTAGCCCCGCCCACCAGGGGATTAGCCACGCCCACCGGAGGATTAGCCACGCCCACCAGGGGATTAGCCCCGCCCACCGGAGGATTAGCCCCGCCCACCGGAGGATTAGCCCCGCCCACTAGATGATTAGCCCCGCCCACCAGGGGATTAGCCCCGCCTATTGGGGAATTAGCTTCGCCCTCTTTTAATATAGCCCCCACCGAGCTGTTTAGCCCCTCCCCGGAGTGTTTGGCCCGTCCCACCGGGGGATTAGCCCCTGTCACCAGGGGATAAGCCCCGCCCACTTCTAATTTAACCCCTCCCCGGGCGGTTTGGCCCCTCCCACTAGGTGATTAGCCCCTCTCACGGGGGGTTAACCCTCCCTATTGTAGTCAACGATGCCTCAAATTGAAGGTCTTGATTCAAGAAACAATCTCCTTCTAATTTAGCATAGCTCCGGGGTATGGTTATCGTGTAATTTACAAACAAATATTTAATTGTTTATAACACGTAAACAGCTAATAGAGCATTTGTAAATTGTTTATTTTGCTGTAACAACACACCTTACCTATATTTTAAGCTCTCGATCATCAGTCTAGCCGCTCCAGAAGCCGAGATAACTGCAGTGACCCGGATTGCATTTTTGCCGACTTTTCAATTGTTAATAATTATGAAACCACTAATGCCATATTGTTGCAACTGTAGGGGATTATAGCTGAGAAACGTAAGTGCTGTATGAAAGTTTCAAATTGAGCCCTAAGAAAACGCAACAACGTTGCAAGCAACTCCCCGTGAATACACAACAAAGTTGCAAATCGATATCTTAGGAAATGCAATAAAGTTGCAAATTTTCTCGAGAATTTGTTCAACTTGGTTGCCTTTTCGCGAGGTGTTATGTGCAGCCGTATTTCATTTTTGTTAGGCATTTCTTTGCAACCTGGTTGAATTTTTGTGAGGCCCTTTATGTATAGCTGGTTGCAATATGTTTAGTAATGTTTAATGTTTTTTAATGTTTAAGGAATCGGAATTAGGTGTTTTCAAGGATTGTTGTGGTGTGGAAATAAAAGGAGTAGTAAATTCTTTTAATTGAACATTCATTTAAACGAATCAATGGAGATACAAGTTACAAAAATTTTCTAAGTTAAATTAACAAACTAATGCTTCTGAACTATTGTTTTATAAATAATCTAATACTCATAAACTATTCTATGAAGTTAATTTACAATATACCTTACAGATAAAACTTATACTAAAATTTACGTATGGTAAACCTTAGTTTAATTTACAACGATTCTGTAACTTGCCCATATGTTAATTATTTATTATATCCTTCATTTCATATTTAGCATATTCAGTAGAACTTGTAGTAAAAGTAATATTAAAGTTTATACAAGATCTACCGAATAAACTGAATATAAAATAAAATATATAATAGATACACATGACAGTTAGTTACACAATTGTTCTAAATTAATCTTACGCGCTAACAATTACAAACTATTTTTACACACCAATTTACTATAACTAAAGTAAGTGGCAAGAATGATCCTTTCTTCTTTCTTGCATTTTCGCATGATGAGAAGTGCCGGTGAATGCTCCTTACTCCTTGCCTCCGAACCTGGAAACACACAAAAAATATATTAGTAAAGGTATGTAACCGGAGACAGGAAGATTCTTAAGGGATATTTAGTGGCAATAGACGGAAAGGAGGTCCAAACTATAAGCATAAGAGATTCCTAGGATTATTTGAAAAGGAATTGAACGAGTTTGGCAATGTGAATTTGATGAGAGCTGAAGTAAAGGAGCTGGCGGACAGCCTTACAGGAAGATACTATGAAATACAATAGCAGGAGTGGAACACAAAAATGAAAGGATATAGATATAACAATCATGCTACGATATAATGTTACGCCAGACGATCTGATGCGTAGAATAAGAGGTAAAGGCTTAGGAATTGAAAACAGGAAGATATACATATAATAGATGTGCAATAAAGAGATGGCTAGTAAGAATATATAGGGCAATACGTAAGGTAGAGATGGTATGAAAGAAAGAGTGTAAGGGAAGAATCAGGAGGCTACGATAGTAATCTAAAGTTAGGTTATATTTCCACTAACAATAAGTACAAATTTCGTGGCTACGAGGTCCAAATAAAGAAGACTATTATCGTTAGTATGTATTTATTATGCACACTAGCATTAATTGAAAGAACAAAATATTCAAAGATGTAAATTCCATAGCTAAGTATCTTGGCAAAAATATTTGACGGAACCTTGGTTTGTTATAAACAATTAGACACGTAAATTAATTGTTACGGGCGAGTCGATAATGTTATTATGTTATTACTATTATGGGTGCATCGCTTATTTCTTTCTCTTTCATTTGACACCTCATGGATTAAAAAATAACGACCAGGAACCGAGATTAGTAACTTACAAATAACATCGCGTTTTACAATCTGTTCATAAACCAACGACCACCGGACATGAATTATAGCTTGGAGAATAAGCTACCATCCCCAACCGGAGTGAGCATTGCTCCATGTGGCGTTCATTTGTTTTAAGAAATTAAACAATTAAAATTGTTATCACGTCTAACTGAATATAGCTACAGCATGGGTTTCCTTTTTAAAGTGTATTATACGTATTATAAGTATATATAATAGTCGCCCCTTCCACTAGGGGATTAGCCCATCCACCAGGGGATTGGCCCCGCCACCAAGGGATTGGCCCCGCCCACTGGAGGATTAGCCCCGCCCACTGGAGGATTAGCCCCGCCCACCAGGGGATTAGCCACGCCCACCGGAGGATTAGCCACACCCACCAGGGGATTATGCCACGCCCACCAGGGAATTAGCCCCGCCCACCGGAGGATTAGCCCCGCCCACCGGAGGATTAGCCCCGCCCACTGGAGGATTAGCCACGCCCACCGGAGGATTAGCCACGCCCACCGGAGGATTAGCCCCGCCCACTGGAGGATTAGCCCCGCCCACCAGGGGATTAGCCCCGCCCACCGGAGGATTAGCCCCGCCCACTAGAGGATTAGCCCCGCCCACCAGGGGATTAGCCCCGCCTATTGGGGAATTAGCTTCGCCCTCTTTTAATATAGCCCCCACCGAGCTGTTTAGCCCCTCCCCGGAGTGTTTGGCCCGTCCTACCGGGGGATTAGCCCCTGTCACCAGGGGATAAGCCCCGCCCACTTCTAATTTAACCCCTCCCCGGGCGGTTTGGCCCCTCCCACTAGGTGATTAGCCCCTCTCACGGGGGGTTAACCCTCCCTATTGTAGTCAACGATGCCTCAAATTGAAGGTCTTGATTCAAGAAACAATCTCCTTCTAATTTAGCATAGCTCCGGGGTATGGTTATCGTGTAATTTACAAACAAATATTTAATTGTTTATAACACGTAAACAGCTAATAGAGCATTTGTAAATTGTTTATTTTGCTGTAACAACACACCTTACCTATATTTTAAGCTCTCGATCATCAGTCTAGCCGCTCCAGAAGCCGAGATAACTGCAGTGACCCGGATTGCATTTTTGCCGACTTTTCAATTGTTAATAATTATGAAACCACTAATGCCATATTGTTGCAACTGTAGGGGATTATAGCTGAGAAACGTAAGTGCTGTATGAAAGTTTCAAATTGAGCCCTAAGAAAACGCAACAACGTTGCAAGCAACTCCCCGTGAATACACAACAATGTTGCAAATCGATATCTTAGGAAATGCAATAAAGTTGCAAATTTTCTCGAGAATTTGTTCAACTTGGTTGCCTTTTCGCGAGGTGTTATGTGCAGCCGTATTTCATTTTTGTTAGGCATTTCTTTGCAACCTGGTTGAATTTTTGTGAGGCCCTTTATGTATAGCTGGTTGCAATATGTTTAGTAATGTTTAATGTTTTTTAATGTTTAAGGAATCGGAATTAGGTGTTTTCAAGGATTGTTGTGGTGTGGAAATAAAAGGAGTAGTAAATTCTTTTAATTGAACATTCATTTAAACGAATCAATGGAGATACAAGTTACAAAAATTTTCTAAGTTAAATTAACAAACTAATGCTTCTGAACTATTGTTTTATAAATAATCTAATACTCATAAACTATTCTATGAAGTTAATTTACAATATACCTTACAGATAAAACTTATACTAAAATTTACGTATGGTAAACCTTAGTTTAATTTACAACGATTCTGTAACTTGCCCATATGTTAATTATTTATTATATCCTTCATTTCATATTTAGCATATTCAGTAGAACTTGTAGTAAAAGTAATATTAAAGTTTATACAAGATCTACCGAATAAACTGAATATAAAATAAAATATATAATAGATACACATGACAGTTAGTTACACAATTGTTCTAAATTAATCTTACGCGCTAACAATTACAAACTATTTTTACACACCAATTTACTATAACTAAAGTAAGTGGCAAGAATGATCCTTTCTTCTTTCTTGCATTTTCGCATGATGAGAAGTGCCGGTGAATGCTCCTTACTCCTTGCCTCCGAACCTGGAAACACACAAAAAAAATATATTAGTAAAGGTATGTAACCGGAGACAGGAAGATTCTTAAGGGATATTTAGTGGCAATAGACGGAAAGGAGGTCCAAACTATAAGCATAAGAGATTCCTAGGATTATTTGAAAAGGAATTGAACGAGTTTGGCAATGTGAATTTGATGAGAGCTGAAGTAAAGGAGCTGGCGGACAGCCTTACAGGAAGATACTATGAAATACAATAGCAGGAGTGGAACACAAAAATGAAAGGATATAGATATAACAATCATGCTACGATATAATGTTACGCCAGACGATCTGATGCGTAGAATAAGAGGTAAAGGCTTAGGAATTGAAAACAGGAAGATATACATATAATAGATGTGCAATAAAGAGATGGCTAGTAAGAATATATAGGGCAATACGTAAGGTAGAGATGGTATGAAAGAAAGAGTGTAAGGGAAGAATCAGGAGGCTACGATAGTAATCTAAAGTTAGGTTATATTTCCACTAACAATAAGTACAAATTTCGTGGCTACGAGGTCCAAATAAAGAAGACTATTATCGTTAGTATGTATTTATTATGCACACTAGCATTAATTGAAAGAACAAAATATTCAAAGATGTAAATTCCATAGCTAAGTATCTTGGCAAAAATATTTGACGGAACCTTGGTTTGTTATAAACAATTAGACACGTAAATTAATTGTTACGGGCGAGTCGATAATGTTATTATGTTATTACTATTATGGGTGCATCGCTTATTTCTTTCTCTTTCATTTGACACCTCATGGATTAAAAAATAACGACCAGGAACCGAGATTAGTAACTTACAAATAACATCGCGTTTTACAATCTGTTCATAAACCAACGACCACCGGACATGAATTATAGCTTGGAGAATAAGCTACCATCCCCAACCGGAGTGAGCATTGCTCCATGTGGCGTTCATTTGTTTTAAGAAATTAAACAATTAAAATTGTTATCACGTCTAACTGAATATAGCTACAGCATGGGTTTCCTTTTTAAAGTGTATTATACGTATTATAAGTATATATAATAGTCGCCCCTTCCACTAGGGGATTAGCCCATCCACCAGGGGATTGGCCCCGCCACCAAGGGATTGGCCCCGCCCACTGGAGGATTAGCCCCGCCCACTGGAGGATTAGCCCCGCCCACCAGGGGATTAGCCACGCCCACCGGAGGATTAGCCACACCCACCAGGGGATTATGCCACGCCCACCAGGGAATTAGCCCCGCCCACCGGAGGATTAGCCCCGCCCACTGGAGGATTAGCCACGCCCACCGGAGGATTAGCCACGCCCACCAGGGGATTAGCCCCGCCCACCGGAGGATTAGCCCCGCCCACTAGATGATTAGCCCCGCCCACCGGAGGATTAGCCCCGCCCACTAGATGATTAGCCCCGCCCACCAGGGGATTAGCCCCGCCTATTGGGGAATTAGCTTCGCCCTCTTTTAATATAGCCCCCACCGAGCTGTTTAGCCCCTCCCCGGAGTGTTTGGCCCGTCCCACCGGGGGATTAGCCCCTGTCACCAGGGGATAAGCCCCGCCCACTTCTAATTTAACCCCTCCCCGGGCGGTTTGGCCCCTCCCACTAGGTGATTAGCCCCTCTCACGGGGGGTTAACCCTCCCTATTGTAGTCAACGATGCCTCAAATTGAAGGTCTTGATTCAAGAAACAATCTCCTTCTAATTTAGCATAGCTCCGGGGTATGGTTATCGTGTAATTTACAAACAAATATTTAATTGTTTATAACACGTAAACAGCTAATAGAGCATTTGTAAATTGTTTATTTTGCTGTAACAACACACCTTACCTATATTTTAAGCTCTCGATCATCAGTCTAGCCGCTCCAGAAGCCGAGATAACTGCAGTGACCCGGATTGCATTTTTGCCGACTTTTCAATTGTTAATAATTATGAAACCACTAATGCCATATTGTTGCAACTGTAGGGGATTATAGCTGAGAAACGTAAGTGCTGTATGAAAGTTTCAAATTGAGCCCTAAGAAAACGCAACAACGTTGCAAGCAACTCCCCGTGAATACACAACAATGTTGCAAATCGATATCTTAGGAAATGCAATAAAGTTGCAAATTTTCTCGAGAATTTGTTCAACTTGGTTGCCTTTTCGCGAGGTGTTATGTGCAGCCGTATTTCATTTTTGTTAGGCATTTCTTTGCAACCTGGTTGAATTTTTGTGAGGCCCTTTATGCATAGCTGGTTGGAATATGTTTAGTAATGTTGAGGACTACTTTTACAAGTTCCCCGCTTGTGAACTTTGCATTTACAGTTCCTGCACGGTAGAACTTGTTTAAGGAATCGGAATTAGGTGTTTTCAAGGATTGTTGTGGTGTGGAAATAAAAGGAGTAGTAAATTCTTTTAATTGAACATTCATTTAAACGAATCAATGGAGATACAAGTTACAAAAATTTTCTAAGTTAAATTAACAAACTAATGCTTCTGAACTATTGTTTTATAAATAATCTAATACTCATAAACTATTCTATGAAGTTAATTTACAATATACCTTACAGATAAAACTCATACTAAAATTTACGTATGGTAAACCTTAGTTTAATTTACAACGATTCTGTAACTTGCCCATATGTTAATTATTTATTATATCCTTCATTTCATATTTAGCATATTCAGTAGAACTTGTAGTAAAAGTAATATTAAAGTTTATACAAGATCTACCAAATAAACTGAATATAAAATAAAATATATAATAGATACACATGACAGTTAGTTACACAATTGTTCTAAATTAATCTTACGCGCTAACAATTACAAACTATTTTTACACACCAATTTACTATAACTAAAGTAAGTGGCAAGAATGATCCTTTCTTCTTTCTTGCATTTTCGCATGATGAGAAGTGCCGGTGAATGCTCCTTACTCCTTGCCTCCGAACCTGGAAACACACAAAAAAAATATATTAGTAAAGGTATGTAACCGGAGACAGGAAGATTCTTAAGGGATATTTAGTGGCAATAGACGGAAAGGAGGTCCAAACTATAAGCATAAGAGATTCCTAGGATTATTTGAAAAGGAATTGAACGAGTTTGGCAATGTGAATTTGATGAGAGCTGAAGTAAAGGAGCTGGCGGACAGCCTTACAGGAAGATACTATGAAATACAATAGCAGGAGTGGAACACAAAAATGAAAGGATATAGATATAACAATCATGCTACGATATAATGTTACGCCAGACGATCTGATGCGTAGAATAAGAGGTAAAGGCTTAGGAATTGAAAACAGGAAGATATACATATAATAGATGTGCAATAAAGAGATGGCTAGTAAGAATATATAGGGCAATACGTAAGGTAGAGATGGTATGAAAGAAAGAGTGTAAGGGAAGAATCAGGAGGCTACGATAGTAATCTAAAGTTAGGTTATATTTCCACTAACAATAAGTACAAATTTCGTGGCTACGAGGTCCAAATAAAGAAGACTATTATCGTTAGTATGTATTTATTATGCACACTAGCATTAATTGAAAGAACAAAATATTCAAAGATGTAAATTCCATAGCTAAGTATCTTGGCAAAAATATTTGACGGAACCTTGGTTTGTTATAAACAATTAGACACGTAAATTAATTGTTACGGGCGAGTCGATAATGTTATTATGTTATTACTATTATGGGTGCATCGCTTATTTCTTTCTCTTTCATTTGACACCTCATGGATTAAAAAATAACGACCAGGAACCGAGATTAGTAACTTACAAATAACATCGCGTTTTACAATCTGTTCATAAACCAACGACCACCGGACATGAATTATAGCTTGGAGAATAAGCTACCATCCCCAACCGGAGTGAGCATTGCTCCATGTGGCGTTCATTTGTTTTAAGAAATTAAACAATTAAAATTGTTATCACGTCTAACTGAATATAGCTACAGCATGGGTTTCCTTTTTAAAGTGTATTATACGTATTATAAGTATATATAATAGTCGCCCCTTCCACTAGGGGATTAGCCCATCCACCAGGGGATTGGCCCCGCCACCAAGGGATTGGCCCCGCCCACTGGAGGATTAGCCCCGCCCACTGGAGGATTAGCCCCGCCCACTGGAGGATTAGCCCCGCCCACCAGGGGATTAGCCACGCCCACCGGAGGATTAGCCACACCCACCAGGGGATTAGCCACGCCCACCAGGGGATTAGCCCCGCCCACCGGAGGATTAGCCACGCCCACCAGGGGATTAGCCCCGCCCACCGGAGGATTAGCCCCGCCCACTAGATGATTAGCCCCGCCCACCGGAGGATTAGCCCCGCCCACTAGATGATTAGCCCCGCCCACCAGGGGATTAGCCCCGCCTATTGGGGAATTAGCTTCGCCCTCTTTTAATATAGCCCCCACCGAGCTGTTTAGCCCCTCCCCGGAGTGTTTGGCCCGTCCCACCGGGGGATTAGCCCCTGTCACCAGGGGATAAGCCCCGCCCACTTCTAATTTAACCCCTCCCCGGGCGGTTTGGCCCCTCCCACTAGGTGATTAGCCCCTCTCACGGGGGGTTAACCCTCCCTATTGTAGTCAACGATGCCTCAAATTGAAGGTCTTGATTCAAGAAACAATCTCCTTCTAATTTAGCATAGCTCCGGGGTATGGTTATCGTGTAATTTACAAACAAATATTTAATTGTTTATAACACGTAAACAGCTAATAGAGCATTTGTAAATTGTTTATTTTGCTGTAACAACACACCTTACCTATATTTTAAGCTCTCGATCATCAGTCTAGCCGCTCCAGAAGCCGAGATAACTGCAGTGACCCGGATTGCATTTTTGCCGACTTTTCAATTGTTAATAATTATGAAACCACTAATGCCATATTGTTGCAACTGTAGGGGATTATAGCTGAGAAACGTAAGTGCTGTATGAAAGTTTCAAATTGAGCCCTAAGAAAACGCAACAACGTTGCAAGCAACTCCCCGTGAATACACAACAAAGTTGCAAATCGATATCTTAGGAAATGCAATAAAGTTGCAAATTTTCTCGAGAATTTGTTCAACTTGGTTGCCTTTTCGCGAGGTGTTATGTGCAGCCGTATTTCATTTTTGTTAGGCATTTCTTTGCAACCTGGTTGAATTTTTGTGAGGCCCTTTATGTATAGCTGGTTGCAATATGTTTAGTAATGTTGAGGACTACTTTTACAAGTTCCCCGCTTGTGAACTTTGTATTTAAAGTTCCTGCACGGTAGAACTTGTTTAAGGAATCGGAATTAGGTGTTTTCAAGGATTGTTGTGGTGTGTAAATAAAAGGAGTAGTAAATTCTTTTAATTGAACATTCATTTAAACGAATCAATGGAGATACAAGTTACAAAAATTTTCTAAGTTAAATTAACAAACTAATGCTTCTGAACTATTGTTTTATAAATAATCTAATACTCATAAACTATTCTATGAAGTTAATTTACAATATACCTTACAGATAAAACTTATACTAAAATTTACGTATGGTAAACCTTAGTTTAATTTACAACGATTCTGTAACTTGCCCATATGTTAATTATTTATTATATCCTTCATTTCATATTTAGCATATTCAGTAGAACTTGTAGTAAAAGTAATATTAAAGTTTATACAAGATCTACCGAATAAACTGAATATAAAATAAAATATATAATAGATACACATGACAGTTAGTTACACAATTGTTCTAAATTAATCTTACGCGCTAACAATTACAAACTATTTTTACACACCAATTTACTATAACTAAAGTAAGTGGCAAGAATGATCCTTTCTTCTTTCTTGCATTTTCGCATGATGAGAAGTGCCGGTGAATGCTCCTTACTCCTTGCCTCCGAACCTGGAAACACACAAAAAAAATATATTAGTAAAGGTATGTAACCGGTGACAGGAAGATTCTTAAGGGATATTTAGTGGCAATAGACGGAAAGGAGGGCCAAACTATAAGCATAAGAGATTCCTAGGATTATTTGAAAAGGAATTGAACGAGTTTGGCAATGTGAATTTGATGAGAGCTGAAGTAAAGGAGCTGGCGGACAGCCTTACAGGAAGATACTATGAAATACAATAGCAGGAGTGGAACACAAAAATGAAAGGATATTTGACACCTCATGGATTAAAAAATAACGACCAGGAACCGAGATTAGAAACTTACAAATAACATCGCGTTTTACAATCTGTCGGTAACGATGTCAGTGACATGAACATTGACGAGGTGTAGAAATAGACAAATCATCCAATGTATTTTTTCGGCCACGATTTTTGGGCACAGACGAGATATAGGAATAGACAAGTCATCTTATGGACTTTTGTGGCCCAACGTAACTGACATACCGGCTCAGAAATCCAACTCTGATATCAGCGTCCTCTAGTAGTAAATGAGTTACTTCGTTTTTTTTTTTTAATTAATGTTTAACGTGTCATCGACACCAGGGTCATTAGCACTTCGTTATTGTTATTAGTTGAATATAAATAAGAAATTGCGTCTTTCATTAACGATAAAATTGCTCCAGGGAAAAAGATAATTAAAGAATTTGTCTAGTAACTATACAATTAACAATTGTAGTATACAATTATCGTCACTATCATTTTCATTGTGGCAACTTTATTGTTTGAGTGTTAAAAAAATTTACATTTCTTAGCCCAATTTTTTTTTGTCATTTGTCAGAAAATAATGTAGAGTATAACATTAAAAATTTTTCATTTATTGATAGTACAATTGAAATAAGAATATTTGTTATTATGTGTTTCTTTAATTAAAAGATTTTTAACGAACATTAAATGTTTCATATCCTCTGTTGCCTTTCATTACGGCAAAGAACAAAATAATTCTGTGAAATTATTCAATTTTCGCATCGTTTTCTATAATCTGTGGGTAACGTTGCGAGTGACACGGAAATGGTAATGGGTCCTCGGGACCCCGAAATCGTGGCCGAAAAAATACATTGGGTGAGTTGTCTATTCTTATATCTCGTCAGTGGCCACACAACCACCGATTAAGTATGTGGTGCCATCTCGCGGTTCCGGATTTTCTTTCAGCTTTCTGCACCTCGAAAACCAACTTCCTGTATTAGATCGTTAATTTAAACAATTTCGTTTTTCGCGGCTTCTAGAAGCTATTTTGATCTCAAATTAAAGCTGCGAATATCACCTTCAGATTGCAACAGGTTTTAAAAATATGGCGCTCGTGGTTTAAAAGTGACAAACAATTAAAAAATCAATGGGAGGGCTAGATTGATGATCGAGTGCTTAAAATGAAGACTGCTGCACGACGGTAAACGGTTTACATGAATAATTTAACTATTCGTTTGAGAATTCCACAATAACTATACATGAGGGTTGTTAAAAACAGGAGCAGCGCATTCCTTGACTTGAGAGCTTTAATTTAGGGTTTCTTGATTAAGATCGGTCCGGCGGAACGCGGGACAATTGAATGTGTTTAAAGTAATAAGACATAATCATCAAGACTTTCGGCCATTGTCACCCATTGAAAACCTTTGTTCCTTTTAACAATACATATTCAACTTTCCCGGAAACAGTTAGGACGACCTCAAGGATCGAACCTTCTCTTGCTTTACATCATTCGGATGTTTCTTTTATTTTATTGTGCTCTTTTATCGCAGATACTGTCTTGTATTAGTGAATGAGTTACCTCGTTATTATTATAACGCGACTGTAAATAAAGAAATTCCGTTTTTCATTAACAATAATATTGTTACAATGAAGAAGAAGATTAAAGAAACTATATAGCAAACTATACAATTCACAATTATAGTGTACAATTAATGCAACTATCTCTTTCATTCTATCAATTTTATTGCTTGCATGTTAAAAAATATACATTTCTTATTAATTTCTTATTACGTTTGATTTCGAGAGAGTAAAGAGTAACGAGTAAAGATTGTTGAGTAGTAAAGTATAACTCTGAACATTATTTCGTTTATTCGAAGCCCATAAATTGATATGTCTATTCTTATATCTCGCGGGTGTCAAAGTTTTTAATAACATTATAATCGTAATACGTGTTTCCGACACCCCGGGAAATCAGGTCGAAAAAATACATTAGCTGACTTTCCTTTTCGTATATCTCGTCGGTGGTATGGTCTGTTGATATAGTGAACGAAAAAGATAATAAATTATATTTTCGTTTGATCGCCGTTTATTGTAGTAAAATGATAGAAAATACGTGGATAAATATGGTCCAGGTCTGTCCTTCTCACGATCCCTTTAAATTCCAGCAGCGAGAATTGGCACCGAAAATTGTTACATTAGTTTAAAATGTAACAAACAACCATAATAGGCATTGGAACTTTCAAGAAGAGTTAAATACACATGAATTTTAAAAATAATTTGCTACTTTACGTTCGTACATTTAATACTCTTTATAATAAACTGAGTATACATAAATAAATAAAGGCTCATAACGTAGAAGCATTTTCAAGGAGGTAAACAGTTACTCGTTAGTGCAGTTCATTCCGTGCACCTTTGATTTGCGAAAGTATGTCTGAAGTCCTAGAAATATTTAAAAAGATTCGTGGGAATGAAATAATGACCTTTGCGAAATCTGAATTTGATAAGCGTTCCAAGTATAGAATAAAATGTCTGGAAACACAATGCTAACGGAACGCAAACCGAGAAAATCCGGGACGTCAGAGCTGGTATCAAGAACGTTGGGGTCGTTAAACTCAATATCGAATGCTCCGGGATACGTAGGGTACAAAATACAGTACTACTGGTTTATATGTGGCTATCATACCTATCCCAAACACTTCTGTCCTTTGAAACTGGATTTCAGTGATACGTGATATAACGGAGAACGAAATTCAGAACTCTACGCAGGTGCACAAGATTTGCAAGAAGTTGGCTGCGTTTATAATACTCAATGGAACTTCGATGATTATCCTAAATACGTAACAATAAGCAGCACAAGAGTACTGCATATACGATTACGTTCGAACAAAGATATGGTCCAACAGATTTAAGTGTACATATGCACAATAATAAGTGTATATAAAGCCAAGTGAAATTTTAATGTATTTAAGAATGGCTAGTGAGGAAATATCTACATAGCATCGGCGAAGCTTCATCTAAATGCAGCGAATATAAGTGTACATGAGTGGATATTTCCATTTTATCAATGCACCCACTAGTTTTTACACAAAAGTAATATTTCCAATCTTGCGTAGGGCTTTCTCGTACATTTTTTATTATGTTCAATATCACTATAAAGATACATATGCTCCATGCTGACACGACGAATAAAATATCTTTATGTCAGGGCATGCATTTCCACACATTGCACATGACAGTTATTAATCAAATTGCAAAGTAAAATTAACAATACGAATACTCCATTCAAAAAAGGAGGAACGGATCCCAATGGAACCTAGGGAAATCAGTAGAAGAAACTTCGTTGGCAAAGTTTAGTCAAGTTAGATGAAGAAGACGAACGAATTGCGGTTTCTATCGCAAGTTTCAGTTCCATTCTGGCGGCGGATCATTTGGAACATGCTTCGAATATTAATGAATTTCTTCATGCAGTTTCGCACCTGTAATTCATTATAACGTTGCACGTAAGTTCGAATACCAATTCCATTCTAGATTCTGCGATATCGCGTAGATTTTTCAAGAAAGGAAAAATTATTCCTTAACTTAGTTCAGGCAAGGTAAGAATAGATAGAAAAGAGACTTTTCAAATGGCAGTCGGTGCGATACGTTTTTATATTACGCAATTCTTGCACTTAAGACGGTAGACGTGGGTGAATGATCAGATGTCGGTCTGAAGTTGAGAGAAGATCCGGGTAAAATGGTTTTCGTGTGATGCCTGGAACGAATAAGACGACCGCCAACAGGACGCATTGAAACCGAGCCACAAAAGTTCCGCTCTCCTTCGATCGTATACCGGCTACTTTCCAGAAATATTTATCTCGGCTGGAGGTAAAACGTCCAGAGTGTCTCTAATACAACCCTCGTTATATTTCTATGCGTACGAGCTCATATGAAGTTCCTATTCAGGAGTATGGTCATTGTGTGATAAACAATGAACTGTGAGAGTAACTACTTTCAAAGAAAAACTTTACGAGCCACTACTTACGATTGATTAATCCAAACGCACTTTATTTAATTGAATAATCGAAATATAAATGTTTCAGTATATACATAAATACACATTGGCGATACTGTGCAAGACGTATCTCGTATTAATATTAGGACGGTATATAAGACAAGTCTATTTATACTCTTTCCCCTATTTTCTAACGACATCCAGTTTCCATTGTTTCTTCTTAAATGCGGCAATATATCAGAAGTGCATAACGAATTT
Organism: Nomada fucata; assembly: GCA_948146005.1. Taxonomy (NCBI): domain Eukaryota; kingdom Metazoa; phylum Arthropoda; class Insecta; order Hymenoptera; family Apidae; genus Nomada; species Nomada fucata. Next base: position 18,066,676 of record OX411275.1, read on the forward strand.
CAGTGAATATCACCGACGGTAAATATATATTATTTCTGTATGTACCGGTAAATATATATTATTTCTGTATTTCTGTAATACAATATCTACTCCCTGCCGAAAACCGATGAGCTATTGTTCAAGCTTCGAGCAATGTAAATAACATTTAGATACGCAAAAATATTACGTGGTATGTAGGCGAACTAATAATTTCATTTGTATTATATTGAACGAAACCCAGTAGATTTACAACGTACATGGTCAGGCACGCCCGTAACTGCATACAGTATACCGGACACGGCCAAGTAGTATTAACGCGGAACAAGACGGACGATTTCCCAGTAGTACAAGTCAGCAATTGATGTTAACCCGAGAGTAACGAAGCCGTTACTCCTACTGCCGTATCATGGTTTCGCCGAACTAGGACCTTAAATATCAGCTTATGCAAAATTCTACGGTGGAGCGGGATGCAATTTGTGTTCTTCGAAAAAACAGTTTCACATCGTTTCTTTGAAAATACTTCGCAGTACGATTACGCTGATAATGCATCACATTATTACATCATTCTGTCGAATGATATATTTCGGACGTCTCGAGCAGAACGGTAGTTTTTGGACATTGCGTGGCCTACAGCTCGTTCAACTTTATATTACAGTCGCTACTCACGCGAACTATACCGCTTTGCGTGCAGTCATCCGAACTAATTTTCTGTCCAAATTGCGCGAGTTCGAAGTATCTTAGGGTTGCAACGTTTTATGTTAATGTTTTCACACGTCGCTGTATATGCGTACCCTTGGAAATATTAGTACCCTTTCCCTTGAAATAACATTCCTCCCAAAGGGCAGAACAATTTTCACTTGTTAACAATGTTTGCACATAGAGCGCGGATATTAATTGCTCGGGAGACTTTAGATAATGCGAAGCGTTTAGGGGGAGTGTGCTGCGAGGCACGGTGAATCTCAAATCGAATTCATTAGGAACGGGCAGCTAATTTGGAACGCATGGAGGATATCGCATGAACACCTTTCCCAAATCTGTAATTCGTGACCAGATATAGCGGAGGAACTGGCGGTCCTTACATTAGAACGGTAGAATAAACGAAGCGTTCGAGCGGAAAGCGAAGGAACCCATTAATGGTGTAGATTTCCAATTCGTACTCGTGCCTCGCCTAATCAATTCCTCGTGCGACACACCACGTGGGGATCTTAATGCACACGCGAAAGGCGTTTAAACACTATCTGGCACCGTGCGCATTGCAATAATTAACAGCGCGTCATATGCGACTGCGTATTGCATCGCATAAGCGATATAAAAAGAGAAGAAAGGAGGAGGAGGAAGAAGAAGAAAGGGCCCAACTTAATCGCGAATGACAAGGGTGAGCGCCGTGAGGAATTCGTAAAGCAAATGTTCTGGACGTCGATCGAGCGTGGTATCGTCGAAAGAAACGTCGAATTAAAAATGGGGAAACAATCGTAGCGAAATGCACGGCAATCCCTCGAGCACAGTCGAAAGGGGTAGCTGATTCGTGGCCTCTCGTTGGAACGATCGTGCGGCGTCGGGTTTGCTCGTGCACCTCCGATCATTACGGCGCCGGCGCTATGCCACCCGCTTGACGTAGCAAGATGGCGGCGGCGTGTCGGAGGCGTCTCCGTCCGCACAGTGCTCGACGTCGAGCAGTCCGCGTACGTCCGCAACAACGTTTCACCACGCTAATGTGGTAAGTGCATTCGGAGCAGCACACACGACCGCAGCCAGAGTATAATTCTCGTGTTTCGCACCGTAAAACCATCAACAATCAGAGTAACAACGTGCGACGACTAGACGTCGCAATCAGTGCAAGCACGACGAAAACATAGAGACAAGTGTGAGCTCGATCGTGACCCGTTCGTAATAATTTCAGTTACATTCCCTTGCGGTGCGTGATACTTACTATTATCCCCGTAATCCCTTAACACTTTTGTTCTTCCTTTTTCCTTTCCCTCCGTTTCTCCCCCTCTCTCTCTCTTTCGATTGTTTTACAACCCACCCCCCTCTCTCTCTCTCCCTATCTATCTGTCTGTCTGTCTGTCTCTTTCATTTCTTACCTTCAACCCCGTAAGTTCCTTGCAAGCTCAGCCTGAATACACGTACATTACACACGCGTACGCCTATCGTTTCATTCGTTCCTGACCTCTGCCCATTTCCTCCATCCGTCCCGTTTTCTCTGTGATCGTCGTGAAATGCCCGTAACCGGTCGTGCCTCGAGACGACGACGAGGACGCGGCGCCTGTCGTTCGTGTACGGTTCCTTGACGAGCACGAGATACGTGCAAACCGGCGCATGCACTGCAGCCCCAGCTACTATGATAATAACGAGAAGGGTGGCACGGTGGGCGCTCCTCCTAAAGCGAGAGGCGCTCGGCCGAACCTACGGTGCACAAAAGCGGTCCGTACAAGCACCAAACGGTGGAACGGCGATGCTGCCTCGTTCCGGCCGGGTAGATGACAACATCGACACCGTGGCCACCGACCTGCACAGGACCAGCAGCTGCGTCACGTTGGCGCTGCCGTTGCCGTTCCCGTACTATTACTACTATTACTATCCTCGTGCTGGCGTTGCCGCTTCCCTGTTAATAGAGCCAGTTCACCGTACATTCGCTGACGACCACGAGGCCGACCGGATGCTATCGTTCGCGAGAAACGACGACGTACCGCATGTGGCATCGACGTGCATTGATTTAGCAGCATCGACCGGGCCGAATACGAGAGAGCAACAGGACGTGCTGGGACACGGCAAGCAGGAAGCGAAGGAATACGTGGCGGGGCCGATAGAGCAAGTTGCAATAATAGGAATGCTCGTAAATGTGGTCTGTAACAGTCAGAAAGCGCGTGCACGATTCTCCGCGTGACCAACAGCCCTTTTTGCTGTTATACCGAGGCGATAGTAAATCGTGTGTGCTCGTGTGTCCGACTCGTATGCAACATCGACGTTGTAAACGGTCACGAATACAAACGGAACGACACCCTCCCCGTGCATAACAGTTCTAACGTGGAACCAGGCATCGCGTTAATCGTTGCTACGTTGTTCGCACGGCCACGGGAGTTAACGGAACGAAGTGCGCGCAGTATACGTGTACGCGTAGCAGTTGGTACGCGCGTGTTATATCGTGTGCCGTGGATGTCAGTGACTGTCAAAACGAACGAAGCGTGGTCGCGCGTACGCAATTTGTAGATTACGTGCGCCTGTCGTACTGTTCATAATTCCGAGTTCGGTGTACGTACATACGTACCGCGTGAACTCGACAACGTTCGTGCACAGTCGACGAATCAGATCGTCAAGCGACAGAGTCGCCGGGACAGAAGGAGAACCAAGATTATTTCGTTGGTGTGGGGTGGTCGCACGCGTGCCGGGTGCGGAACAGAAAAACTTGGTTGTGCAGAAACGGACGCACAGTGTGCCATGTAACTGGACGTGAACGAGAGAAGGGGACAGAAAAGATATCAGGGATATAGAGAACAAGGAGAACAGGAGAGGTGTGATATCGCGACTGCTCGTTGCATTCGTACTTCTGCCCTGAAATTTTGATTCGTGTAACGCCATATCGCGACACACGTATACGTATTGTATCTCTCTATCTCTCTATTCGTGTGTGTGTCTCTATCTGTCACCTTTTTCCACGTCTATTGTCTCCCTCCTTCAACTTCTATTTCTTTCTCTGTAATATTCACACACACACATACACACACATATATAGATACATATACATATATATGCATACGTATTATATGCGCATATACATATATATACGAGTACATAAGCGAGTATAAATACACGGGTGTTTCTCGCAATTCGCACGTTATACGCGACACAGACGCATAGTGTGAAAAAGAAAATAGTAATATTGGTGCGGAAAGGGGTTTGTACGTCCTATACTCAAATGTGCTCCTTCGATCCGGCGTGCCTCGTATATAGCTGCATCATTTTCCTACGGATCTCCACGTCGCATCAAGTGCCGTTCGGCTAATTAAAGCGAAACTCTCAGCGTCAAGCCGATCAACCAGAACATCTTCGAATATGTCGCTACTCAGCGTCACGGGTGAGTTTCCCTTTTTACATTATTATCTGTCGTATTGCACTTTTGCTATTTTGCGCGCCTCCAGACGTCGGTTCTTAAGACGGCCGAACGACCGAGTCGGATTTTCAAAGCGAAATTTATTGACACCGTGATGTGTTCCGCTTTGCGAGTTCGCATATCGCGATACTTTTCGTTCGATCGCCTCGACGCGACGATTCCAGCATACCGTATTCCGAGGAACCTTCCCCGCAGTTTCGTGCACGGACATTCGCGTTCTCTTTTCGAAAAGTATAACGTACGTTGCGTTCGATACGGTTTAATTTTTCCGATCTTGATCCACACGTTGTATTTGGAAATTGTTATTCTCCCCTTTGTACACGCACACGTACGCACGTTGAACGTATTCAGCGGGTTGTTTTATTCTGGAAAGGTTTCCTCGCAATTTTCTGGGAATACGTGGAATAGAGTTATAGAGCCGACGATAAAGTACGGTTAGAGCGGCCGTGCAATGGTAGCTGGCTCGAAGCGGCCCGAATATTTTACGGTGGCCTCATCAGATTTAAAACTTTCTTCCTGTTTTGCAATATACTGGTGCAGAGGGGGCGAATGCTCTTAGGCAAACTTGTAGAACCGTAGAAGTGTTCAAGTTAGGAAGTAGCTATGTGGGAGAAATGTCCAAGGCTCGTTACGAGAATATTATATATCTTGTTATATGGCTCGTTGATCGACAAATGTGTTGAATAACGAATGTTACAGATTAGTAATTATCCACGTAATGGAAAAAAAAATGTATTCGTTAACGCGCACCGAGATAGAATTTAAATGCAACGAACAATGCTTCCAGCGTACCTTTTTCTTCCTTCTCGACCCTGCAATTTCACACTCACAAAGGTGCCTAGCTTTTCGGTTTTTTGGTTTTTTTTATTTCGGTAAAGTATACTCCGGGGTTTCTTTGGTGAATATTTTTTAACTGTTTTGCAAATAAATGTGATCACAATTGGCTACAATTATAAATCTTCTGCTTCGTGTTCTTTGTGCAGAGCAATTAAATTTGCCTATATTACATGCTGAGATTGTTACAAACACGTTATGAGAGTTATGAAATGACGTTTGCTCAACTCTTGTTACTGGAATTACTATTGTACTTTTGATCGAAATGTTACGATACAGTTGGTTTAATACGCTGTAAGAGATACTCTGCAAGGAAAAGTAATACCAGATAGCTGTATATACAACCAGTCTATCTTCACGGAAATACCGGATGAGGGAATAGCATTACCTTAATAGGTAATTACCTTAATAGGTAAATAATACGACATAGAAATGGTATATTTGAAGCTCGCAATTAAAATAGTTATTCATAATATTTCTATCTACGTTACATTCAATATCGTAATTTCCATTTCTCCATACGTATTTATCTCCTCTGTTTGAGCATTCCACATCATCAGCATTCACATTACTTTTCGCCGAAAAAAAATGTGCCAAGCGTGACAGTAATTAAGGTATCTTATGATATATGAATAGATGAATTAAATGGTTGCACACGGTTCCGGGTGTTTCTCGGTTTTTACTTTCGATTGTAGATATTTTTACCTAATGCCCGTGAAACGTCCGTATTATATCCGAACTTTGCATTACGCATGGAATTTCTCAGGTAGCAATTGCCGAAATGACCAAAGTTAGAAACTGCGTTTCGTAAAATGAGCCTGCGTACACGGTGAATGGGGGTGTCCCTTTCATTTGGAAACCATTCGTGCGTGGGGTTGGAGAGAACAAGAAGTGAAATTAAGGGTCAACGCGATGATGCTATTGGGATCAAGCCACACGGTGACATCATTTTCTTTCTACCCTTATCCGTACAATTTGTTCGACGCCGATTGATCTATTCTCAAAAATAGCTAGTCAGTAATTCGTTGCTACATCTTTCTCGCGTCTGCCATCAACATTCTCTAACGAAAATTTATTGTACAAGATTTTCGTTGCGCTTGTACATCGAATGTAGTATTTACAAAACTAAATCTCGTTTATACGTTTAGTCCGATTTCCTTGTGGAAGGGTATCTCAGTTTCCAATACTGATAGGTGCATTAACTTTCTAGCGAGAAATCCTGGATTTTCTTTCCCTTCTGACTATTGTATTCCGTCCCGTATCGTCTGGATATTGAATGATTTAACGGAATACCATAAACGACCAATAGAGCAGTTACTGCAGAGTCTAGACGCTTATTTTCCGTTCGAGTCAGATTCGATCAGCGACTATCACTCTCTACCGTGCTTCCGCAAATATATGTACTTATCTAGCACGTACACCCTGAAAGATTTTACGTACACCGATCCCCCCCTATACACAAGAGCCCCTATTTACACCGATCAGGGTGGAATTCTGAAATGTGTGTTTCGCGGAAAAGCAGAAATACTACAGCATGGTATCACGGTAATCCGTTCCATGAACGAATAAGCTAAAGGTTAAAGAAGTATTGATCAGCGAATGACGACGGTCGATTCTCGATACTTCTATTATCTTTGCCCCATATCTAGCCATAAATATCACCATACTCGATGTCTTCCTGTTCGTCTGGGCGAGTAGATGCACGTGCACAGGTGGTAGCGTTCCTTCAACGCTATGTAGTCAGCGTGCACTGATAATAAAGCGCACGAGTGTTCGTCTATCACTTCGAAATAGGATCTAGAATAGACGAGGAAAGATGACGTGGGAGTGTGATAGAGGGAAAAGGCGAGGAACAGGAAGGAGCAGGAGAGAGAGAGAAAGAGCATAGTGCAACGGTTGACCCCGGTACACGGGGTCATTCCCTTCTTCAACCACCACCACCAACCCCCACTGCCAACGGTTCTACCCCTCACCTACCGTCCTACTACTTCCCCTACACCCCTTCTCATCCTCCTATCCTCCGCCAACGCACCTCTACTCTCCTCTAGCTCGCCCGGCCAGCAATGTAGCTACGAGGTGCTACGGGAACGTAAACTCTCGTGCATACGTTGGCTGACAGGGACAATCTCAGGCGAAGCTCCACCTAGATCTTCCTTTGCCTGTCAGTCCATCGGACAGGTAATAACTTACGAGATATTTGATTTATGGTAATGTTGACACTGACGGGTTCAGACGCGTATATCGAATGATCAAGCTGCCAGGTTGCATCATTTTAATTAATCGGATGCACAGCGTAACGAGAATTTGGCTAGTAACGATGATTGAATTTGCTCGATGGTTTTTCTCACGAAGTCAGGAATATTTCGGCCAGTTCGCTGAATCTTGCCATGTAGCGATCCTTTTGTTTTCGTTGATTTTACTCGAACTGACGGGGGGACAGGTCGGGGAACGGGGATGAGATTAAAAATAAAATATTCGAGGGCACACGTCGCTCAGTGATTGTATGGATTAATTTTGAATGCAACGGGAACTTATGTTCCCGGGCTGTTCGTTCGGACGTGATTATAGTTCGAGCCGCGGCTTGATTTACTCGACACCAGTGTATGGACGATGAAACTGGGACGTAATGGCACTATGAAGAACGCCGTCTGAGAGCACCTACGCAATTGCATTTTTAAGATGTCGTATCTACTGCACTCGAGAGGAGTATTTGGCATGGTGTTTATTACTGGGTACGATCAATCCCGTGAAAGATTGTCAACGAGATGTCATAAGCACGTACGCACGCGCGAGTACGCGTACCGAGATGGATTGGATAAAATCGTAGATTATGGCTTTGGCACGTGTGCGTATATATTTTCGTGGCAGATATTTTAGATACGGCAGGGTCGCGCGGGTTATTCGGGTCACCCCGAAATCCAAATACGTCGTGGGAAACGGGACTAATAAAAGAATGCTTTCACGACGCTTCTGATTACCCGCGCTTCGCGTGTTATTATAAAAATGAAAGTGAAGAAAATGGGAATGCTCCGGTATATTTTCTTGGGGAGCAGCGGCTTTGGTATTTATTCGTGATCATGAAAGTGCGAATACCTGCCGCTTTCGCGACAAAGAACACGTAGGGGCGACAATGGCGCCGTCGAGGAATCTCCAGGGTGAGAAACAGAGTAAAGGAGTTCCCTAAGCAACGACACATTACCGAAAAGGAGACAAATAGAAAAGCAACGGAAATATGTAGCTCGCGGTTTGCCATCTCGAGTATCTACGATATTCTTGGTGCTCCAAAGAAATGTCGCATTGCAAGCGTTTCGACATTCGCGACGCAACAGTACTATTAAAGAAGCATTTCTATATATTTGTTGTTTGTCAACTTTCAGTATGTGCAGACGCGTCCGCGATCATTAATGATGAGGACGCATGTTGATTTTGTTTTTAGCCAGCAAAGCTAGTGGAGAATCGAGAAGGTTAAGGGGGTGTTTTTGTTTTTAGACCGATCTGTTGTTTTGCATTTTCTTCGAGTACATATCTTCGAAAATATCTGCGTCGAACTATATGCCGGAATTCGTAAAAAGAACGGAGTTACCGATAATAATTTTAATCCCACGGGCAAAGTTTCATAAAATCGACACAGAACTTTAACGCGTTTTTCTCGAATCCATGTTTGCCGACATGGCTGACACGATATCGCAAGTTCTAGTTGTCCGATCGACTTGAAACTTGAAGAGCTTTGGTTAAAAGCCAGGAAAAGCCTTGATCAACTTGAATCAACTTGAACATTAAAGGATCGTCATTTTTTCAAACAATGAGATCGTTCATTCTCTTTCGTTGGGGTTTTTCTCGTTCTTTCGTTTCGGTCCACTGCAATGTCCGGGATCAGCCATCGCGACATGTTTTTATAAGGCTATCTTCTATGACCCGTACAGGCTACACGTTTCGTGTACTTCGACTTGAATAAATATATAACGCAGTTAAGTATGAAAATAGAGGCACAAGCACCCCCTCAAAGTGTCAAGTGGTATGGAAAAAAATGTTGTTCGAATTGTTCCGAGCAATTTTTCGGGTCACAAACTGATGCCAATAAGTTGGCGGAAAAAGAAAGACTAAGCGAAAAAGGGTTCAGCTTGCCCGATCTATTCTATTCCTTTTTCTGTTTACGCCTCATTTTTCTCTCTTCCCCCCTAACACCACCCCCAACCCCCCACCCTTTCTTTGTCGCGTGCTCAAAGGATTCGCGCTAGCAAATCCCCAGCTTGAGCTTTTTTTTCCATTCACTGCGTATAATATTTTGAATGACAATGTCCCTGCCAGAGACCTACTTTTTGGTAGTCGCACTTAGAAAGGAAACAACGTTGCATTTGAACGCCGCGTTTTTCACCATGTCGTGGAAATGTGTCATCGTTAATGGAGATGCATCGTCTACAATAACGAGGACAATCTATTTTGTACTCGTAAAGGCCGGCCAAACTTTATTTCGGCCTGACGGCACGCAGAATCGTTACCATGGAAGAACCGGGATACCTCCCGTTATGTCGCGCGAAGTTCTTTATGAACAAAGGCCGTCTGGTTTCGCACGAGCGTTGTTTATCGCCTATTCGTCTGTCTGTTCGATCGATCTTTTAAACATGGCGAAATATTCGTATTATCGACGATATTCGGTAAACAAATAAAGAAAAAAAGAAATCGAAGCTTTCGTTCATTTGCCAGGACCAGGAATAAATTGTTCGTTTACCTTACTCGCGAATTGAAATGATGGAAGAGGAATCTTAAAATTGGGAGATAGCGCCACGAGAAGGATTCTTCGTTAAATTGTACGACACTCGTTTCACCGTCAGGCACCGACGCGAGACGATCTCGATAAACCGATACGCATACCGCTTTCTTATCGTTTATCGAGAAGTTTAATCCCGTGCGCTCTAAACAATACGGGCCGTAACTGCGATATGAAATTGCATTTGCATTCGAGTCGCGCGTATGCTTCCGCCTCCATACATTTTTTCTTTGCCGGAGTGCTCGTTTTCAGGACCGAACGTCATTCCAGTGCCCCGGTGTGTTATAACATTTTGTTTCGGTTATTTCTTCTCCGTCATCGAATATCGTCCCGTCCCTCGTCCGAGGTGGTTCGCAAGTGATTCCCGGTATTCTCGATCGTTTAAAGTCGCGCGCAGGTAACGTTGTACCTGCGCGCAATGGGAATATAGTTGAGTGTGCGGTGGATAACTTTAGGAAGCGAGAATGGGAAACGTTATCGAGCTGGGAGACCATCGTAGTCGCCGCTCGCGAACGTGAGCAGACCTTGCCCTTCTACACCAACGATATCTTCCGGGCATTAAACCTGAAAATTGTCGAAAACCAGAGGCTACGACACGGGCTCGATTGTTTCCATCGGGGAACGATGCGCTTCAATGATACCGTTTTAAGTAGACCTTAACGTTATTTGCCACGAGGAACAATTAATTCCGATTACTTTTCGTCGACGCGGCGGAATTTCATGAGCTTCAACTTAATTTCTGCTTGTTAGGAATAATCGAATCGGCAAACCGAGTGTAACGGACACAAACCGGATACTGTTTTCGATAGAGAAATTATTGCACGACCGAGGAGGCCGTTCCGCCTTCGAGGTATTAATTGCTTCGATGTTAAACGTGAACCAAGTACTAATATCGCTGGTGGAATTACGTCTACGCCGATACGCGAAACCCCTTATCCGATAATATAATGACGTCAAACAAATGTAACGATGTCACCGTGGGTGAAGTATCAGAGACGGTAACGAGGGTTCCCCTTGTTTCAATAATAGCCGACGGGAGGTGGAAAAGTCGCAATATTCCTCCAGTTGCAGGTTGATTTACATTATGTACCTACACATATATGCATAGATATGTAAAGGGTTCAGAAAACAATCAACGTAAGTCCAACCTCGAACTTGAGTTGAGTAGTTCGAAAATCTCTTTGTTGTCAAAACTTTCGGTTGACGAACCAATTAAGTCGTTGCTTTCATACGTAGCCAATAGATGACGTTGCCACCATTGTATACTTTTTCCAAGTCATTTGGTTAAATCCTTATTTATCTCGGTTCCAATGACAACGGACTTACGTTCCATTCCCTGCATGTATCGTTACTTTTATTTGCGTCGCGTTTTCGGAATCGGTCAGTCGTTTCCGAAAGGATCGATAAATTTCTTCACACCCGAGTGCGTCCGCGTTTTAAAATCTTTCCGTTCACTGCAACGATGATTTTACGTGACGAAAATGTTAAAAGGTTCGCCGGACGCTTACCCTTCGCGTTTGAACCCTTTCTTCCAAGGCCACTCACACCGTTCCGTTCGGGCAATATTTTCGAGAAGCGTCTCGTATAATTCTTCGTCGTTGGTCGGCCAGCTTTTTTGCCAGGTAACCACCTTCGTCGCAGCCCACTTGAAGTCTGTCGCAGGCGTGGGCTCACGTAAGCAAATAGAACGCGATTCGAGCGGGTTGCTGTTAAAAATTATTAGCGAAAATACGTTTGCGTCCGCACGTCGCAAAATTTGTGCTCGTCTTCGCGTCCTATCCGGTGAGCTCGGCATCAACGATATTCGTGGACTCGCCCGGAATGAGCTTCAGGATCGCTTTGATCCAAGCCGCCGTTGGCACTTTGTGCCTCTACATCGGTGTCCCAACGTCGATATATAACATTAGGACAGACCGAAAAGGTGTGCGCTCTAAATCGAACGCCAGTTTATACTATGTAGGTACGACAGGTGGTTCGAATGACGCTCGGAAAGTTTCACGCCAGCGACGACACGTGAGAATATCGCGTTGCTGAATTTTAAAAAGCACGCGAAATCGCACGGTGCACGTAGAAACCGACGGGACTACGGAGTAAAATGTTAATCCTTTACACATTTATGGAGAATTATGAATATTAAAATTTCTGCACTTTATACGGGAAGCATTTCAGTGAAAATACAGAGAGACAGAGAGAGAGAGGGAGAGAGAGACGATACGTTACGAGCCGTCTTCGGGTCGTTAATAATAATACGACGAAATGTTTACGAGTGCAATTCTTTAGCCATGAATACGCGTCAACAGCGGGATGGCCAGACTTTTTTTCGCGTCGGGAACATTTTTCCTCCGTGGATAGAAGTCGCACGCAAAACGGACTTTAATCTGCGTCATAAATATGCATTACCTCCGGGGTCATCCCAGGAAGCGGCAGTTAAAGCCACGCCGAGCATGTTACAGATTACAATTGCGCAAACAGTTCGCAGATAGTTCGGACGTACGAGCAAATCTTCTAAGCAGCGCAGATAAACTGTAATTGGACGGACTGTTTTATTATGCACGTGAAAATGTCGGTGATACACAGGCTTGTGTACCGCCTGCAGTATTATACATCGCCGGTTAAATTATTACCCGTAGACTGTTATACTTTATTGACCGCTAGTCCATCGAGATCGGCTCTCACAGCTTATTAATCATTAAGTACGTATTAGCTGGCCCAATGCACCTGGAAACTCAACGATCCGTCTCCATTTCCCAGCGTTCAGCGTCGGATAGCTCGGTACCGTGAGGTTCTGAAACGGAGAGAGGGTAGAAATCCAATATGAGAATCCTGTGGGAGTTTGTAGCCACAGGGAGGACGGTCCTTGGTTAAGGATACGGGCATCGTCATTATAAATGGGGTACTTTGAACTCAAGTAACGGCGGCTGGATGGCGGGGGGTTTGAAGGAAAGGGGAAAGGCAATAGCTTGACTGTCGCCAGACAGCGGGCTATGGATTTTCTCTGTTTCTCTCTTTCGTTCTTCGCCGTACGTCCTCCGTCGTATATCTTCCCCTCCCCCGGTCCGGACATTCTCTCTTTCTATTTATTTCCGATAAACGGAGAAAATCCGTGACGCGTAGAAATCAGGACCGTCGGAGAGGAATTTCAACGGAGAACCAGTATTAGCGAGGATACGCGATTGCCGGCACGTCCGTACGGCTATATTGACGGGGAACGCAAATATTATATCACGATTGGATAGAGAATCTTCTTTAGCTGAACCGGGCGGACCTTCTTTCCGCGATGCCTCGTCGCTTCAGGGAGGATGTTTAAAATGCTGCCGACATGCACGCCGTAAACGTTCCGCTTGTCCATTTACCGCGTTGGATTCTTTTATCCGAACGCAGTCAAACGAAATCTTACGAATCATCGCTCGATTTTCCAAGGGCGACGGATTTTTCGCGCAATCAACGCCGATCGGCGGGGGAGTAGAAGCGTTGCGACGCAATAAAAGCTCCCACGTTCTCTGCCCCTGTCGACGTCCGTTCATACGTCCGTATTTATTTTATTTCGGGACACACACGTCCGTGTCGTCCTCCCTTGCAAGTCGTTCGTCTTCCCTTTTGCCCGCGGCACCGCCTCTGCGGCAACGCGGATCATTTTCGTGCGGCGACGTTACACGCGTGTAACTACGTTGCGACGGTTATTGGCTTTGTGAGAGCAGCTGGAGCAATCGAGAATTTTACGAGAGCATAGTTGGTCGGGGTAGGGGGACGGGGTTGGTTCACGTGCTAGCCAGGGAGTTAATTACGCGCAAAACAATATTATCGAACGAATTATCGGACAGGAGAGCGAAACTCCGTTAAGTGCAGGTCGGACGCGACGGGGCCGCTCATTACCAGCCTCTTCCACTTAAATGTACTGCACGATATAAATTATTTAGGCGGACGGCCAATTGGCCGGATTCAAAAGGGTACCAGTGTTCGCATTTTCCGAATTTTACGTCGTTCCTACTTGCGTCGCGTTTGAACCCTTCATCTTGAATCGAGGACGCCGCTTTGACCGAGATTTTAGCACGTTTGGTATGCTTTACCGATTCTACGTGTCCCGCTACATGTTCGTCGTATTACATCTAGTGGTATTTTTGTTACGCGTAGTTTGGGGTGGACGGTTGGCTCGATTTGTTCGCAATACGGAAAAGTTTTTGCACTCGTTTGTTGCTCGTCTCCGCGGCGAGGCAAAGAATTGCGATAATTTATTATTCCTGGCGTCGGGGTGTCGCGAGTTTATGATTCGAAATGTTCAATTATTCGAGTACGAACACGACACAGCCGGGGATTGCGAAATTCTGAGACGGAAATGTTTCACGTTGCAGTAATTGCTGAATTTCGTAAACTCACGAACGTTGTTTCTGAAGTCCGCTGATTGATCGCCTTTGTTGCCGGTAATGATAGTGCAGCAGCATGGTCTGTTTTATATAAACGTTTCTTCAGTTGTTTCATTTGTGCGTTTTTTATCCGCAACGCGTCTAATTGCGCGCAGTTATCATATACTTCGTCGAATCACGAAGCTTGCCTCTTGTAACATAGCGAATCGACGTTATTATCGGCAAAGTGGCGACCGTAAGTAGTCGCGTAATTTTAACACGATCGTGACGGATTGATTCGTGCACGTGAAACGCGTACAACTTGAGCTTTCAGGACGATCGAGTACAATTTTCATTAGGCTTGAAGTACAAAATTGCCGTGAAATATTAGAGCCTGGTATACTAGGTCGGTTTAATAACCTTCCTCCCTCGATGCACACAAGTCGCACTAGATATGAGAAATTAAACGGAAAGAGTCCTGAAAATTTTCATTTCACTGCAAATTTATTAGTTTAGTAGAGAACACTCTATTCTTCCGCCAGGAACACCACTAGCGGGTGTACTCGCGAAAAGATTTATCGACGATACCAGTCCCGAACGCGGTTCCTCATCGGTTCGCATAAAATTGGAAGTTTCACATGCGAGATATTGGATTTTGCGATAGGACGAAATCCGTTAAAAGACCGCCTAGATTTACGTCTCTAACGAAATCAGGTTTTGTAACGTTTACGTAGCACCTTTATCGGAAAATGGAAATTAATTGTTCCGATTACATTTTAATTGAACACCTCATACCATTTAAATGTACTCAGATCAAATTAATTTCAGGAACGAGTGGAATAGAAATATATATACATATATGCGTATTTGAATTTAGAATATCATTTGTTTCGGATACTTTTTGTAAAATTGTTTATTAGACCTTAAAATGTTTGCACCACTGGAAATATGTAATGCATTGCACTTGCTAGATAAGCCAGATTTGGTTTAAAGCAATTTAATTAAATAAATAAATTTTTGAATTTATTTCAGAACGTTAGTTGAAGAATTGCTATTTACAAAAATATTTTTCCATGAAGGAATATTAGAAACTGATTGTACTGTTCAACGTGGTATCTTGAATAAATTAGAATCTCGTTCGGAGGTAGCAAACTGTTTGATTCTGTCGGGGGAGCAGACCCCTGAGTTTTATTGACTTTCAAGGGGCTTTGGGAATCCTGAGAATAAAAATGGATGGGACATCATATTTACGATCGTGGAAATTTATTTGATTCACTTTGGGCAAGGCATATTATTTTCTTCCGCCGTTCCAAAAAGATAGTTCGTCGTACATAGCATTGCAATTATACAATTCGTCGTAATGTGTAGTTTCGATTGTACAATTTGCATTAATTTTACATTTCGAGTTTCAATGTATGCTCGTCGCCCTCCATCGACTGATTCCTCGTAATTGTTGTCCCCCTTCTTTTAATAAATCGTTAATAAATTAATGATCAGAATATCAGAATATCGTCGGGAGCGGTTCGCCACGAGTTAGACCAGCTTATTGTTTCGTGAAATATATACGTATGCCGCATCAATAATGCCATATGTTCACTTAAGCATGATTTTGGAAAAACCGTGATGCACGATAATCGCAAATATAGTTATCTTATCTTTCTCATACGTCGTTGTCTGGGACATTTAGAACACCATTGAATCGGATTTGTGGCCGCCGATTGTTCTTGTTCCTTTCAAACCAATAAATAGAATACCATTTTTTTTCTTCAGAGTTACCTTTTCGTACGGGGATTTCATTGAATATTTACAATGGAACGTGTTTCCTTTTATTAGTTTTTCTTATCGGTTTCCGCGACTTATGGGACGCAGAAGCATTGTACACGTGTCATTTGTGCTCGCGCGACACATTATGCAAATCATATTGTTACGTAGATGACATTGTTGAGCGGTATTGATTGCATATTTTTCGAATATACGACATTGTATGGTAAATTGAACGTTGCATAGAAGCGTCATGGGATTAACAATGAATGTGCAATTTTCTACAAAATTTCCGTTGTTTATACTATTAAACGAATTACGAATGGTAACGATGGAAACGTGTCCCGTAGGAATTCATGTGAAATTATCGATTTTTCGCTGGCATATGTACGGTGCTTTCAATAGACACAGTTGGTAATGCCTTTGGTTTAGTGCCCGCTTCCCAACGACCGGGCACGGACGACTAATTTCGCGATTAATCAGTTTCGAATGTAATGGTCGAATTGTATTATTGATTTTACTTAACGGGCACGCTAATGAATGCCAACAGTCAGCTTTATCGATGACAAATCGTCGTAGAAATCACGGTAAGATTGTCAGCCGTGCGCGGAACTTCGCGACTGAAGCAATTAATTCGTTCCGCGCGACTCCTACCGGTTTGTTCCCATTAGAGATTCTGTAATTACGGTGAATCTTGAATATCGTACCTGTGCCAGGCAACGCAAGGGAATTCAAAGCACCGTCGACGCTTATGCAGAGGGCATATTAAACTTCACAAACTTTGCAAGGATCGCACGGTCCTACTTATCTTTTTGATCATTCTTCCCGGTAACGTTTTACGCGGAAAATCCGTCCAAGTCAACGCGAATCGAATAATGGTGTTCCGTGAAACGTATGCATGGCTCGTTTGCGGAACAAGTACGTGTTTTCTCCGCGCACGTAACACGAGCACTGTAATTTTTTCCACAATTCCAGCATTCTGCCGTCTTCCACCAAATTAGTTCTTTCGAAAATCGATGGCTTCTCCAACCGGACCGCGGCCTCGATCTTCTTTCGATATCGTCGCGTTTAACCTTTTTAGTTCGGCTCGTTTTACACACTTTTTGCACGGGTTAAGGTATACGATGACCGTGTACGCGCACATGCAGCACGAAACGAGCCTGGCAAATTGCTGGTACGCCCGGCACATGCGAGCTAACCGTAATCCTCGGCGTCATGCGATTTCAGGATGGCACCGTTTCATAAGGAAGCAACGACGGAGCAGTCGTACGCTCGCGGACTTGCGTACCTTCAGAATCTAATAAGAGATCCACGCTAAATGATTCGTCCTCTTTTGCGTCGGCCTTCGCCTTCCTTCCCGAGAATGCCAGCCTGGTCTTCTCCACATTCTTTTTTCGGCCGGTGGTACTTATAACAAGGAGCGGGCGACTCGCGTTTCTATTGAAATAGAAACCAGACAGCGAAGCTATACAATGATTCGAGGAAGGCGTTACGTTCGTACTTTATTGTTAGCCGGAGGAAAAATAACGCCGGTTCAGGCATTCGAAGGAGAATTCCTTTGCACAGAGGAATTTCCCTGTTGTTCAGTTTTTGCTGTTCAACTTCACGAACAAACTTTTGAAGATCTTCCAACTGCTCCGTGGAAACACGCGTGTGTTCGTCAGTGGGAGCAGAGTGGAGTGCTACTGCCAGATTTACATTTTTGCTTGTTTAGTCGATACGCTAGAGGAAACGTGTCTGCCTTTTGCAACTACCACCGTAACGTATATTGGTCTTGTATCTGAAGAATCGGCTATCCATAACATTATACACACACGTACGCGTCGAACACCTGCATCATGAATGATTGAAAGGGAAATGTGCGAAATTTATTCATACATATACTGCGTATACTAGTGGAACTAATTTTGGGCACGTTTAAATTGTCACTTAAACGCGTTTATTCAAACTATTTAATGTACATATAATCATTTGTATTTTATATTCCGATCATTGCAAAACAACGCGGTATAGATTTTCTGAAAATTAAAATTTTAAAGCATTTGAACACCGGATCATGCGAACACGTCGTGTATAAACACGATAGATTACAATAAAAATATTACGGTATCAATTTAGCGCAGGGGAGTAAACATTTTCTGCACAAATATGAAACGCAAACAATATTTTTATTCAAACCGTCCAGAACGAATGCCACCACTGTACAGTTATTGGGAAAATCGATGAAGCACCGTACATTCGTTCTCCAAAAATAACCACTACAAGTAAAGAGGAAGATGCTCGTCGTTTCGTTCCATATCACTCGCACGCATTACGCGCACGAATTTCCCTTTCAATAAAGAATGGGCATTGGCCCAAAAATTTGCGTGCCAGCAGCAATTTCCGCACTGGTCAACGTACGCGTATCCCTCACGCACGAATATAATCACGCAATCTCTTTTGCGGGTCGGAACAATCTCACTGGCATCCCCGTCGCACAAATTCGACGTTTTTCTACCGCGAATAAAGACGAAATTCCACAGGCATCGGCGTCTCATCTCTCGCGTGGCAATAATCCTTTTCCTCGGGAACATCCTCGCGTGGGCGCAGATCAGCGACGAAAACGAGTTAACGTTTTACACCTTTCGGATTACCAAGCCGGTGTTCATCCCCAAGGGGCCGCCGGAGAATCGGAAACCCGGGCTAAGATCATTATTAAGCAGTCACGTATTTACGACCCCCTTCGCCCCTCCTCCAGGTATCGCTCCCCTCGTCTTTAACGCAGGCCTGTTATAAATAACAACGAAGGTTGCCCGTGGTCCACGACGTTCTCGCGGGTCTCCGTTGTACGCTTCTACGCGTTTTGATACCGTTGAAACGTGCACCGCAGGTAGAAAGTATAGGGTGGAAAGTATCCCATTAACGTGGTGCATGCGCGCACACGTTCTCACTTCTTTGCATAAACAAGCCCGGGTACAAATACAATGGGGGACGCGAGCACGGGACAATATCGACGAGAACACCGACAAGAACTTCTCGACTGGTATTCATACGTAGACGGCTATTGTCTCGAGTTGTTCGAAGGTAAAAGACACCCCGTGCAACTTGGTACACGAGGAGATGCTACTACACCCGTCCCGCGTTCTTCATGGAATTTGTCGCTCCTCGAGCATCATTTGCCTCCGCCGCTGCGACGAACACGCCGCTCCGCAGCCTCCTTCGCGCCATCCTCGTGCTTTTTAGTTTATACGACGTTTCGGCAGCGCTTTCGCTTTGTCCGCGCTACCTTCGAGGCAGCTTCATCGTCTGTACGGAGGTTGAGGCTTCTTTGATGGATGGCAACGTTTTTCTATGTTTCGTACTTAGAACGGCGAAGAACTTCCTGAAATGGGGAAGGGGCTGGGGAGTGGGCAGAAGAACTCCACTCTTGTTGTACTTCGCCTGTCGTTCGTCCGGTTTGATGTGTGTTGAATGATTGTCTTTCGATGCCTTGGGAATATTCGCGGGTAACAGGGAAGATTGAGAGGAATGTTCTTGTACTGCTAATTGTTGTATTATATATATAGGCATTTTAGAAGCCCGTTGACGGAGTGTTAATATGTTAATAATTATTTTTCTTGGTCCACATAATGGAAGTTATATTCGTGGCGTGCAGTGTGCCTTTCGATGCATAACGAAATGGTTTACCCCGTCGTCGTACAATCTGGTGCTACCTGATTATATATATTTTTAGTACGGCTCTCGCGTACGCGGATCGCCGATTCACGTTTCAATAATGATTAAAAAGGATGAATGGGGCTTGTGAATAAGCGGAATTCAGTCGGGTAGAAATTTGACGAACCTTTGTATAATCTATTTATGCGACTCGTTCTCAATCGTCATTTACATTTCTTAGTAACCACTTCAAATTATTGTACTGATTCCTGTGCTACATGAAGAAAACGAAATGTTATTCGTGATCATGTACAATATCAGACGCAATATTTTACGAACACGTGACGAGATAGAACAGTGGGGAAATAATTCCCTGGAAGTTTTAGTTAATTACGTTTTGCCCATTATATATCTATTCAAATTATCGAGTTTACAGCTGGTAGTTTTAACAGCGTTATAACTGCTATAACGTGTCATTGTTCCCTGCGGCGGACAGACTGGTCAACGCTCTGGAAGTCATCCAATCTAGCATAAGCAAACAAATCTATAAACTTTGTTCTAGTCAAACAGAGTATGCCCGAAGATAAAGTTCGTAAACAAAAAGTAAATCAATGTTTGTTAGTCAACAATAGTTGATCAATTCTATGGTTAAGTGCAAACGTGCCTAATGTAATCATGAGATGCAATTGTCTGTCTCCTCGGGCAATATTTTTTTGATAGTGCTCGCAGCAGCGATTGCCCAACGAAATTTCTATCGGCATGTTGATGGAATTTTGTAATTAAGCTTAATATTTTCTTTTCAATTATCGTTAACTTCTGCTCTTTTGATTTTAATATTCCGCTCGCGGTTAATTTTGCTTCGCCGTGCAATGGAGAGCGGAAATTAGGTTTCCAGGCAGCTATAACGATGAGAATTCTGAAGTAACTTGCTAATAGATTCGTAATTGTATTTTGACGAAATCAAGAAGTCTGTAGATAAATGAATACGCATGGATTGGGTACGTTCGGGCAAATATTGTATCGTCGTAATATAATTGAAATACGTATTTGCACTTTCCTTTCATCTCAATCAAATTCATTACATTACGCAATATAAATATTTGTCGCCTGACGAATATTTATGTTATGCTTCTGTTCGATTCGATGATTTCAAACGCGGTTTACTGCCACCAGCAATTTATTCCCCGTGGTTTTCCCAGTTGCATATTGGGTTTCAATCGCGTCTGGCTGCACGCCAACCTGTGTTGCTATCAAATGCCATCATGTACGCGGGCGACGGTATTTTTAGGCGGCCGCGAGTAATTAATTTCTAAAAGAAAAGGTAATTAAGCGATATGCACCTGTTGGCGGCGACTAGAGTCCGCTAAGTCACGAGCTTTGAATGCATACATAGTTGCGACAGTAACTCGAGCGCGGATAGCTCTTTTAAATTATTCCTTTTCAGCCGGTACATCGTTGTTGCTCCACCAAGATTTCCGAAATATGCATGAATTTTTATACACCTGGAACAGGGCAACGTTTCATCGCGAAAAATTTCACATTCCTGTGTACTTTAATCGATATTGCCTCCGCGTCAGCCTTCTATTTTCGGTATCGGCTGTGGGTGAACTTTTGAATTATTGATACAATATAAGTTACGTGGTTTTTTTTCCCATTAATTTTGCAAAAACCCTGGCGACACGGTGCGAACTGCGAGTCCGTAAAGAAGAATATGCATCGCGCTTAATTACCCTTTCTCGGTTAATACTCGTTCCTTTCGTATCCGTTTCTCTTTCCTTTATTTGTATTTCATTCGGCAACTTGCGAACACGATGACAAACAATTGAAAATTGTCTAACTAGGACGAGATCGATAAAACGTGACGATGGGTTTACCACGCGATTATACGTTCCAAGAATCGTGACTCTTTTGCACGATCGTTTGATCGGCTGCGTTACCGAAAGAGTTTATTGCGTGTAGTTTCGTTCCGAGTAGATGTGCGAACGAAAAAGAATTGTTATCAAGATCCAGTCGGGTCCGTAGTTCTTCCTTGGAACGCGCAACGTTACCTCAATTAACCGTGTAGAAGCGTAATTGCGTGGACTTCGATCGCTCCCCCGGTATAGGCTACTGCAGTAACAACGTTCTTATCGGGTTCAAAAGGACTTCCATCATTAAAAGCGCTATTAACCCTTTTGCAACAGCGCGGTCGAAAGTAGAAATTTGATTCGCTGCGAAATTCGGGATAACCGTTAGAAGAAATCTGGCAGAGAAGGTATATAGGCACTAATTATAATAATTATGGTGAAATTTATACGAACTACACTTAACTTGATACTGATGCGATGATGGTTAACGTACGTGCATCCGTTTGCAACAATGTATTGCGTATAGGTGTTTTGTAACAGGTTAACGTACATTGAAACTTCAGGAGGATCAAAGTTTTAGAAGCACAACTTTCTTCAATAAACTTTGGTCATCTAATAGTTCTGAGACATGCTGTATACAAAAAGATACAATATAATCGATGTTTCATGGGCGAAAGTTTGAAATCTTTATAACAACGACGGACCACTCGAGCGAACTTTCAATCTCAAAGAAAAATAAAAATAGTCGAGGGTTTTAACAATCTGTTGTATCGCCAGATCGTGCTCAACTATTACACATTAGTGGCAGATATGGTTTCCTTTGAGGCATACAACTTTTATCGTCTGCGTTATCGGTATTAATATCCTCAAATTTACATGACATATTATATATCTACGTGATTCTCGCTGAAAAAGTCGCTTTCAGTATTCCAAGCCTGTGAGTCGTCGTAGCGAAGTTTTACTCGCCGCTGAAAATTGTTTACGCAATGACAATGCGAGAGTGCAATAACTCTGTGTAACAGGAACGAGCAGCATTATATCACCTGGACTTACAGACCACCCGAACAAAGAAACTCGTCTACCTCCGAAAATATTGAATATCAAGCTTTTTTATATCACGCGTCCTCAAGGGGGTTAACCCCTCCTTTCTGACTCTGTATAAGGGCGGCAGGGTTAACCACTTCAGCTTTTCAGGGTGGAAGGACCCGTGCCACGGCTGCGAAGCGTTAACAAGAACAGTTTTTCGCATGGCAGTCTAAACGCGGCCGATTATCGTTCTACGATAGTCCGGATTACACGGCAGTCTATGCGAGCGAACGGAGCTCGCGTGTGTACCATGGCAACTTTGGTGAAGCCATTCTTGTGTATCGCAATTAACCTCAGGCCAGTTGCTCGCACGTATAGATTTCAGTGTATTGTCTGGCATTTATTAGTACGGGTCATTGCTTTGAGCTTCCACTGGCTCGTTAGTACCTTGCCTGTAGCTCGTCGACGAGCGTGCGCGTACGCGAAAAAAGAGGTATTAATTCACGGAACTTTCGTAGGCTTGCATCTGTGTTGTATTATACATGTATGCGTCCGGTGTTGCGTGACATTTTCATTACAGGAATTAAAAGGGATTAGCACGGTGTCGGGGCGAAGCCGCAAGTTTGGATCTTCATTTAGTCCTGTTACGAATTCTTCCGAGCTTCCATGTTTTTTACGTCAGCGTTAAAAAATGATTTAATGTCGGACCGTCGATGCTTCGCTCAGCTTTGATCGGTAGTTTCCTGGAATTTTGTTCCTTCGCCGTTTGGCATATTTTATCCGCAAGAAATTCTCCAGACTCTTATTTATGGGAGAATAAATTTCGCGATTGTAACGAGGAAAAAAAAACGAATACGCGACGCGGGAGTTTACTCTAGTTTTGCACGGAAGTTTCCTGGAATCGCACTAATTCGAAGTTTATTCGAGCCTTCGTTCTTTCCGCTTTTTAATAAACAAGTTGAAGCTATGTCACAAAGATACCAGCGTCGGTGTACGACATCGCGTTCATAATATTTTCCAGTTCAATTTTGCATGCTAGACGCTGATAGAGCACATTAGCGGTACGCTTGTTCCACGTGCTTGTTCAAAGCAAAGAATCTGACCTAGTAAAATATCGACTTTGTTACTAATGCACGGTGGTGTGCAACGTGCAGAGAGTCGAAAGGTTGCATTTACACGAATCGAGTAGTAAGATGCAATGATGCTTTCGCGGATAAGTGCTCAGCTTTGGGGACATACTGAATCCGCGTGGCAGCGTCGTTTGAAGCGAGTTGCATATCCATAATCTTGGGAACGTTAAAGTTCAAAGGGTAAGCTTTGTTGGTTGCCCGTACGTGCTTATTATCGCGTGATCATATTCGTAGCCGGTTCTCAACAGGTAGCAAGAGGAATCGCGAGTTCTACCATAGCTTCGCGCTCGCTGAACGATATTCGTATTATGCCATTCGTGCGGAGATGATATGGACGTTAAAATATTGTGGGATTGGGCGCCTCCATCAAAGAACAACGTTAAAAGGAACAAACGATATAACGAATATAGGGAAGGGGCCGTGGCGTAAATGGACTGATCAGTGCCTAGTAATACGACGATGTCTGGTTCGATTCCCAAAGCCTGCTCTTCCTTTTCATTCGGTTTCTAAAATATTTGTTCAGTTAAGATCGATATAGAACGGTCATGCAACGCGTTTGTTTCATTCAAAGCTCAACGAAAACTCCTCCCCTCCTGTGCAATATCTTTGCGCCATAAAAATGATTCAAGGATCCATTAAGACGGGCAAAGAATACAAGCCGCGGAACAGAAATATACTTCGAGCGGATACTCGATATGCCAGTAATAATAAGGGCAGCAACATAATATACATTTCACCGCGGTAGCAACCGAAATTGTTTGAAATGTAAGTTAAGCTGTACTCGAAGCGGTTATTCCACAGATCGTTCTCCGATAACCATTCGAAAGAATAATTCCCTGGAAAGCTCGTTACGACGTAAACGAACAATTATCCACGGCGATTACGAGGAGCGCGAGAATCATTATAATTTCTACACGATCGCGCATCGATTGGCTCGCAAACGAGACGGTTAGGCTCTCCTTCGCCTTTTTTTCTCGCTATCGACGCGGGATCGGTTGATCAAGCGCGTTTTATACGTCGTTACCGATGCCTTCTCCGGAAGAAATTGAATTCCCTTCTCGTGTTCGAATAGGTTGATCGTGGTGTGTACGCGTGTACGTGTCCTCTCCTGTCTGCCTACGTGTTTGGTAAATGCATATATGGAAGCCGTTTCAAGGCAGCCTCATTGTCGTTGAAGTGCCGCGCGTGAATTGCGGCGAATTGATTTATTCAGATAGTGGATGCTCAATGGAAAATCGTGGAACGTCGAAATCGAATTCACCAGGCACCGGCTTCAATTTCCGCGTATGTGTCTTCGGCGTCGGGATGCATTTAAAAGCGGCCGCGTATTTTTGCGAACGATGAGGCGATAGCGCCGCCTCCTGCCCTCGGACAGCTTCTCACAAGATCGAGAATCTTTCGCCTTATTCATGGAATTCCTTGAGCTTTTGACGCTTTATATACCGTGTCCGCGCTGGGTATACAGTTCTCGTTCACTTGCTGCTAGACGTCTTCGGTGGCATCCGTTGCGACGACAGTGTGACAATAATACGATCGCATTGAGGCTACACGGCAAACGATTTCGCCCAAATCACAATTGAACGATTACAGGTTTACTATCTAATGTAACATTACGAGAAGCGTATTCCTGTTAATTGAAGTCGATTTATTTAAACGAAGGACTGTTCGCGTTCCCGTAGCCTTTTGTCGTTTCGTTTGCCAATAAGACCAATCTAGCAAAGGGGGTGCGCCGTGATAGCTTAGCAATTACGTTACGTTTTAAGTAGCTGTTTGTATCCCGACGATTTTCACGCCCCGCGTAACGGGAGATTAATTAATCACGTTCGAACGAACGAACGGAATGCCCGCTAATGAATCCGAAGCATCCGCAAAGCGACATAAATGCCTTCGCGTAAGCGTGTTCACCACTTCCGTCTGTAACATTCGGAATTTCATTGAAACGTCGAGCCTGCCCCGCGGCCGAAATAAAATTACCCATCGACTCGTTTGCGCTATAAGACAAACAAGTTGCAGGCATAACCCAGTTCGGGTTTAATTGTTCCGCAGGTTCAGCTGCGTACGTGTGCTTTTAATCGCAGCGACGCGACGCGGTTTAATTTCATTTATGAGCGGTGCCGAACACGCGCGTGCAATACGCGCGTTGATCCAGCGAAATTGAGCGGTCCGCGGGAACGGTTAATATTATCCCCCTGCCCGGCGTCATCGGTTAAACAATCGGGACTGTTTTCGAACCATTGATTCACCATTGTGCCCCTCTGTTTCTCTGTTACAGTGAAGAAGGCGCGGTTCGTCTGCGAGGAAGGTTTGTACGCTGCGTTCGAACGGAAACGGGGGATCGAGTCGATCGTCGAACTGTGCGGCGGAACGAGGACCGGCCAAGAACGTCTGGACGTTCTTCGTTCGCCCCGGGGAACCTTCCACGAGCGACGGCGCGGATCCGCGTGCAAACCGTGCGGCGATTCGGCGCGGCGCCGATCGCCGATTGTTCCGAAAATTGAAATCGAAGCCGATCCTTTCGCGAAACGTAGTCCTTACTCACGCTCCAGTTCTGAGGTCCGCGCAGAATTTGTTGCACTCCGATTGGAACGGTTCCAAGTTAAAGGTTATGCGACTCCTCGACCGGAATATCGCGATGCTCTGTTCATGCCGAAATAATTTTTCCGCCGCTCCGGCGGAGATCTTTCGCGACAACGCGACGTCACGAATGGCAGCGGCCACGGGACCATCCCCAATTTTTGACCGATATTCCCTTCACTTTGTTTTCGAACACGCAAATGGGCTACGCTCTAGTTAGCATAGGGGCCCGAATTACGTTGAACTCCGGACGGCCGTCGACGCGTCGTCGCCGGATGGAAAATTAGGGATGGTTCTTGATAAATCCTCGACCGTGTCCGGTCGTTCCTTCGATTCATTCGCGCTGGTCATTCGTTCTTATTACGATTTTTCGTCGCGAAACCCGTTTGAACGGTCGCGCGATTCGTCGAACGCGTTATTTTAGGATGTTTCATGCACTCGCCCGGACACGGCACCACTCGTTTTATTCGCGCGCCCTCGTAACTCTACTTTTGATTTCGTCGCGAATCGACATTGTAGCGGGCCGCACAAAAGTAAACGTTTGCTGTTCGTGCAGGTCACGATAAATGGCGGCGAGAATTATTTAAAGCGAGGAAACTTACACGTACACGAACGGCCTTTTACATACGCTGCTGTCGTTTAAAGCGTTCAGATCGTCGTAATTTCCAGTAACGCCTCGACGGTTCACCGGCGACGAGCGTTCGCGGCATCCTCCCGCGACAGGTAAAAGCCCCGGGACTTTCGGGAACTTTGTATTCATATTGCACGTCTTCGTCCACACCGTAAACGACTCCACGTGTGCCGAGCTTCACCTGAGAGACTCATTAGTTTCAACGAATGCAGCGCTTGGGCAATAAAGCAGCGTTCCACCCTTCCACAGAGGGTATCACGGTATACGTATCATTTACAAGGATTAAATATTGATCAGATGCTGCATATAATAACCCAGTTTCTAAAAGATAAAAATCCAAACGCGTAATTTGCCACGTGATATACGTGGCATTATATCAAACAGAATAGCATTAACCCTTTGCGGCCTGGATTATGTTGCCGTTATTTTTCTTGTCACGACTTTCATTCTATGAATAACTTTCGCAAACATTTTGACCGGAAATTGTAGCGTGTCAGACGACTCGAAGGAAATTATCGCGGGCAAGTTTCCACCGGCTTCCGAGTTGCGGGACTTTTAATCGAAGTGACGAGAAACGGGGGGGCAATTTTATAAACAATTTTAATCGTTTTACTAGCTACAAAACCGCACGAACGATTACGCATTTGAAGCATGGCGATGACGGGCAATGTATCATGCGAAGTGGGTCAAAGTGTTCCTCGAAGATGATGATACACCGTTGAAAGTGTAGTATTTCGAGATGGAATAAGGCGGTCGCGAGGGTTTCAATTATGCGAAATCATCCAACCGTGTACATGTGTGTTCCACTAAGGCGACAGGTTCCGCAATATTCATTAATAACTCGTTCAATGGCAATTACGTTAATTCCAGTGAAATATCCATCAACAAACGATGTACCGTGTCGCTTCGCAAACCTACCAAAATACTTTCCACCATAAGTGGAATAAGTCCGAGGATATTGAACGGCCGCAAAGCATACCAACGATTCTTATTGTCGCCGGTGTACATAATTCTCCCTCGTGTTTCTCGTTTCTTCGCGAACTTTCTCGCTTTACTGCCGAATTGATTTATCCGACAATTATCTGCTACTTGGCACCGTCGATCCGTTTCCGAGTGACCATTTCATTTTATCGCGCGCTTCATTCTTGCGACGCCTTCAATATAATTCGCATTTTATCGCGAAATATTTTATTATATCGATCGTGAGCGAAGAGCGCGCGGCGACGTTGCGTCGGCTATCGTTGGAGCAGGCAATTTCATTCGCGCGCGAAGCAAAATGTCGCAGGCATGGTCGTCGTATTTGAAACAGGCACCCCCCGATTCGCAAAGCCGTGCTCCGTAATTTTTTCACGACTTATCGGGTGTTTGCAGCCCGAATGTATGCACCCTGCGCTGATAGCAGGGTGGAGAGGCTGACGAGAGTTACCGTTTGGTGTACGCCGTTTCGTGGATCGAAATGACCGTGTTCGTATTTCTGGCGAATCGAGAAACGGTCCAACTTCCTCGAGAACACGGCGAGATTCCGTGGGATGTGTGTGTTCCGATCTGTTATCGATTCGACGCGAACTTATCAATGTTTTCCGCCGTCACGTGGGTCGTTAAACGGGTCAAGCTTCGAGAAATTTAATCGTGAACGATAATTCGTCGTTTCCCTTTATTTATGTTACGGAAGAACATCTCAACGTGCGTAATAATTTCTGCAAACTATTCTCAGTGCGCCATGGTAGAAGGGGCGGCGGTGGGAACGTAGCATCGATAGAAATGTTAATTTTGGATCCGCTTGCGAACTTACCCTGCAGGATGGTAAAAATTCTCACCGCCGTGTAAACGTTTCAATATTTCTCGTGTTCCGCGTGTATCCTTCGAAATACGAACAGCCTGTAGAACGTTGCAGCAATTAAAACAGTTTTTAATTAAAATTGTTAGCGATTTTAGCGTAGCTAGTTTTAACGAACGGGCGGTAAAAATACAATCTGGCGGTATTTCTTCGTCGCGAGGTGTCAGGCGTTGCGATAATGTTGGCACTTAATGGGTGGACTGTTCCGGTTTGTGAAATTATTCGAATCGCGATCATTAAGGGAATGTGTAGGGAATTTTTGTGTTTTTGGGAATTTTTTTTTAGCCCTTTCCATATAGAGTTACCAACATTGTAATTGCCTTATGTATTTGTTTCAAGCCAAAGCACATAAACGTGTCGAGGGGGTTTAGGAAGGTAATCTTATAAAAACATGTCACGGTGGCCGGCATGATTCCGGAGTTTGTAGAGGATCGAAACAGAAAAACGGGCTGTCGTTTTCTACAGCGTGAAAGTCGTTACAGCTCCTACTATCACGAATAAAGGATCTCGTTGTTTAAAGAAATTGCGACACTTCAAAGTTGAAGTTGATTTCGTACAATTTTCTAGCATCTTTGCAGCATAACAAAAAATTAGATAAAATTAAGGTTGCTTAAAGATTTTCGTGGCCGCTATAGCGGCGCGACCGCTGAGGAATCCATAAAAATTTCAAGTCCATCGGGCAAGTAGATCCTGAGATGTCGTGTCAGACACGCCGGGAAACACGGTTTCGAGAAAAACACGCGAAAGTTCTGTGTCGTTTGTATGAAACTCGACGCGCCGGGCAAATGCAATATCTGTAGCTCTGTTGTCCTTACGAATTCACAGATATTTCCCAACGCGTGTACTTTAACCAGACGCGAGCGAAAGAAAAATTAATTCACAGTCCAAAGCGAAAACATCCCTTCAGGAGAAACGAGAAACGTATCGAAAATCGGGGACTCGTGGAGCACGTTTCGTCCGCTCCGAAGAAAATCCCTCGAAGTATATCCACTTGCGAGAATCCCACACACCTCGGACGCTCCGCTCAAGTAATGCAGTTATTAGTTCTTTTTTTTTTATAACGCCCCACGCTCCATCCTGTACGAGGCGACGTTTCTGGGCGCACTGGGAAACCGTCCTATCGTTACTTGCTCGAACGGCGTTTTATTTATCGGACGCGCCGAATAAATCCCATTTTATCCGATCGTAAATAATTTTCGCTTCGCGGGCAAACGTTACCCCGACGCCGGACGCTCTTCCTCCCGTATTTATCAACGTCAACATTTCCATTTCCGCGCGGCAGATTTCTTTTTACGAACGACGCTGCACGCCCCTTTGTGCGAACAATCGTAATCGCACGACCCCGTCCCGCCGGTGACGGTAGCGCCTCGCTCGTGAAAGGAAAACAATCCCGGCTGAATTGCCGGGACGTTTACGGCGCCGAAGTTGATTCTAACCGATTGACAACGATTCCAGCGGAGCAATTCAACTCTTATGTAACACTGAAGCTGCAGAACGTGAAGTCGACGACAGTCACGGTGAAAGGGGCCAATCCATGCTGGGAGCAAGATTTTCTTTTGTAAGTACACGTTTTGCAAACACGTTACGCTTGTTAAGGATACGCGTACACGAACTTCCGCAATGTACGTCGCGCGTTATGGCAGATTTTCATTACTACGTAACGCATGGGTAGAGTAGAAACGTGCAGGAAAAAGCTCTGAACGTCGTACCTAACATGTATTCCAGATACTTGATGGAAAGATGGATCGTTTTCGTTTCATACGTACATACATGTTAGCGTCAGCGTATTTTTAAAGAAAGGAATATGGCTGGATTGGTGGAATACTATTCATTCAGGTGTCGTCGAATCGGTTGAGACTGGATGTTGTTTATAATTGTTTATTCAGAGTTAGCCTATTGTTACAATGGTTTCACAGATCTTACTATACTTTTAGTTTACGTCGCAGTATTGCGGCTCCTACTAACTACTAGTCCTAATTTTTCTACGGAACTGCTCGGGTGTCGCGGGCCCCCTTTTTATATTTGGAAAAGTGCCGGAAAATTGGGAGTGGGAGATTGCCTACGAAGGCATTCCGAGTTCAAGGGGTCACGTACTTACTTCCTAGAATTCTGTGTGGACCAGCATCCGGTTAGAATTTAGATAGTAGCGGTTTGACCTTTGACTCTGATTAGAATTTAGAAGGGTGATAAGGTGGTGCGTGAGAAATATAATGGGCGAATTGTTCGACACAGGGTATAATTTATATTAGAGCCTTAGTTTATGGGCGTTCGGTGAGGTTGTTGCGAGGATGTGCAATCTGGACGGCAGACGATGGCTGGTGGCTCGTTGCCACTCAGCTATCGGATGTCCTAGGATTGACTAATTTATGGCAGGTCTGGAGATTGTATGAATGGGTCCAAACATCCTGTTGGCGGGCGATAGCTGTTGACTACATTGGGTCTTTCGGTTATCGAGTGTCGAAGGGTGTTGTGCTGTTTAAAAAAGGAGAGAGAATGGTCAGAATTCTGTTCCTTTAGGATCTGGCCACGGAGTGGTGAAGGTTTTGCCTTCTGGTAAGAGGACTGTGATGAACCCCATAGCACTTACCCCAGAACCTTGGAGCTTTACAGACGCCTTTTTACCCGGTTGATTGAAAATATAAAATAAGATCTAACATACAGTTACAAGTGACGCAAAGCATTTTGACACATTTTACTTTTTCATTAAAGTATCCTTTGTCCGATGTCGAACGTTGCACAGAAATAACGAAGATTAAATGAAATCGACGAGGCCCGGAGTGTGAACGTTATCGAACCGCGTTCATTACCGAGCTCTCCTCAAGATACAGGAAACGTGGTGTCCCGTGATCGACTATCGAACCCCCTTAAGGGGTGATCCCATCCGCGACTGATTTATAAATAGTTCCTTGGCCAGCACGGCGCGATTAGCTGATCGCGAATCGCGCTCCTCGTTTTAATCCCCACGATTCCTGTTCGCGCTCCTGTTTTCCTCGTCGGCTTCTTTCGTTCGAAATTCACCCCCCTGATATTTTCAAGGTTCGTGTATTGATTTCTCGCTGCACACAATTTTTTCCTTTCGCCGACAAAGCAGAGTTCCCATCTCCTCGTTGTTCTCTCCTTTGCCCCGGGATACGGTAGAATTATTGTTTAGAACAGTTTCGTCGACGGTTCTCACCTGCGAGTTGCGTTATTGCTGTCGCTGTTACGGTGGGGGTTACGTGGGGGGGGGGGCGATCTCTTCAATAGTAGTGACTAATAAATCGTTACTTGCATCTCGAGACTGCCATTGACGTCTATAAGCGACGGTCAAAACTGTAATCGGACAATCAAAATGAAACAGCCTTGTACGGGCGAGTCGTATAGAAGCAGCTTGGGATGCTGAGTCATAGAAGGGGAGTGAAGGGGGAAAGAAGGAAGGTAGGGAAACATGTGGGGAAACGGTGATGCGGATAGAAGGGAAGGAGGATAACCCCATAGCGATCGATCCACGCGAAGTCGTCCCCATAGACTGATCGATACGGCCTATTGCTATATTTAACTGTAATGGTCTGTGCTATATTTAACAACGCTTGCCATTGCTATCGATTGGTAGGATTCGTATAAATCGGACATTTTAAATGTCCATGGTGGACGGGGAACAATCGGACTCGTTTACTTTGAAAGACAGGCCTGAATAATTTTCGACAAGTAAATTCTGGTAAGTTCGCGTTTTTAATTGAAAATTTGTTTCTCGAGGAATAAGATTGACAGTCCGACGGAAGGGTAGAAATTGTGAAAATTCTCGAAGGAAGTTTCGACGACGAACGGTTTATTTGGCAGACTATGACTCTGCTGGCGCTCTCGAAGTCCCGATCGTTTGGCCGTTTTGTACGGGTCTTATAGGGTGGATGTCTAAGGACGAACGAGGGCTATCGAGTTGCCTCAAGTTGTATCGCGTTTCAAATGTGATTCGCAATTTCTATTTCTAAATAAATAATTCTGGCTGGTGACCTTCGTTTTCTTCGGTCTCTTCGTAACGGCAAGATATTGATCTAATTCTGAATTCAATTTTTTCTGCAGGTTGCACACTCGATTTTTTAATGATAATCTCATTCGAAAACGCTGCTCTCCTCTTAAATATCCGCGAAACGGAAACATTCCTAGAAATATAATCTCATGCATATCAAGCCTTGCTTGCAAAAAATGCAAGAGCACTCTCATACAAAAATAATATCTGAACCGTACGTAGATGTATCTTTTAGCTCTCGTGATATACGTAACCATTTCAACGGTTTTTTGGGTTAGCTCCTCTTTGTTAATGGGAAGGCAAGCGCGCGTCAAGTGATTGAAACGAAGAACATGGATATTGATCGGAGGTATAAAATACGTAAGGGGGACAATTCGCGCCGAGCCGGAAGAAAATGGGTGAATTTTGAATCTTAGCTTTCTGAAATATCCCTACCGGCTCCATTAAATTCTCACTCGCCAAGTTGCGAACCTTTAACCTACTTTCCCTTTGACGCACGTATACGTGTGCCTGGTCCGCATTTAAATCGTATTTATTTAACCCGTGACGAAATAACCGGCCGAAAAAAGAATCCCAGGACGCCCCGATCAATTTTGCCTCGATTTAGAATAACCGTATCGATGATGCTGGTAATATTATTAACATCTAATCACGTTATAAATTGATTTGTACGGTGTAGGGGGAGGGGGGGGCCTGTCTTAAAGCTTAAACACAGTTACCCTGGACAATTGTTATAGTTAATGTATCGAATGTTGTCTCCTCGCTCAAACGTAATACTGCTTTCATTATCTAACAACGTCGAATTACGCACAAATGTTGCAACACTTGACTAGAAAGTCGACTAGAAAGTTGACTGCACTAATTGTGCAGAAACCAGAATGAAACTTACTTCAAAAGACAGCTAGAAGACGGGAAGTATAATCGATCGAGCATGCTGGAAGCATGATTTGAATTCGAATTCTCTACTTGTTAGACTACCGTCCGAAGTAATTAAGTTTCTGAATCAGTCGTCTAATTGTTTATCGCTAAGTTTAATGAAAAATGTGTTCTTCGTCTAAGGTATCTAATTACACCAAAAAAGGATACAAAACTAGGTCTCCGTTCCACCGATGCTTTATGCATCTAATACATTCTTCTTTTCAAGAATTCGTCTACCTTCTTTCAAAATGTGCTACGATTATGTATTGTCAATGAAATCAATAGGAAACTTGAAGAGTAAAAATTTTGTGACTGTAACGGTTGTCGGTGTAAATCGGGCATAACAAATTTCCAACGGAAATCTATTCACTGGATGGATAATATTTGCAAATATGCATTTGGAAATGGCAGAAAGCTGATTCTGTCCAACACAGTTTCAATCGGTGTTGAATTGAAATTACCGCAAATTAGATCAGCTGCAGTCACGGTGTGGTAGGGATTGCAGCATTTAATTGAAAGACAATTACTGATCGACTACGTCGTACTGCTCAGTGCGGCACTATTTTTATTTCGCCATCTCGCGTATAAGAAAATCGCTCGTGTCGTTTAATAAGCATCGATTATCGAACTTTTTTTGTTCCTCAGCGAAACGAACGACGTGAACACGGGCCTCCTGGTCGAGGTCTGGTGCAAGGGTTTCCTGTGGGATCGTTTCCTGGGCTACTACTACGTCCCATTATCGGAAGTGTCCTACATGAATAAGGTAACGTCTAAACAGTCCCACAATACATCCACCGGCACGGTATCGACAGGGAAACAAGAACAACAACACATATCCACAGACAGCATGTGCGACACGAACAGCGATGCACACCCGCCAGACATCACCAGCACGGTACACTAATTGATACATGTAACTATTTAGAATTCTCTCCCGGTGCACCGTTTCAGATTAATTTCTAGGCGTGCATGCAACCGGCCTGTCATAACTTTCGATCGTGCCTCCGCGTTATAATTTCGTCGGCGTGCTTCGTTGATAGTGCGTCGCCCTGTATTATTCGGGGATCGATCAGAATCGGTATCCCTATATTCGGGGCACATGACGCTTTTCATCGTCGCGCCGACCGAGTCAAACGCGTGTACGTGGACGTCGCGTACGTTGTACGAACGTTGGCCGTTTCATCGTCTGGTATTTGATGCACGACAAATGGGAACAAAAAAGGTAACGAAGCTGGGGGGAATAGGAAAGTGGCGATTCATATTAATAGCGTACGTTGTGGGTATACGGATTAGCCCGGCTAGCCGAGATTCGTGGCGTACGAGATTTACCGTGGAAACGTGTCGCCGTTTCGACGGTTCGAAAGTACTTTTTAAATTTCTTGCCACTCAAGAGTTTCGTCGAGCGGTATCTCATAATCAGAACAGATTCAGGTACCAGCGATTGCAGCTGTAAAATAAGCCGCGGCTCCCGGCGACGAACGACACCGGGATGACTCGTGCATCGAGAAAAGTTCGCGGAGATTCTCCATTTCTGTGGCGTGTCGCGACGTCTGGAATCGCAGCGGGACCGATTTTTCCTTACGCTGAGGACTGTGAACTGTTTCAAGGGAAGCGCGATACGGATAACGTTGCGAACGACTTAAAGAAACGACTGGATTTAATATTGATACGGGGGACGATACTTTCGTTCGGTTGATGTTCACGTTTTCCAAGAAGATTGTGAACCGTCGGGGTAAGTTGCGACGATTAGTTTAACGGAAGGATCGCTTCAGAAATTAATCTAAAAATAAGGGGTTACTTATTTCCGTACCCAACAGTTGGCTGTACAAAGGGAGAAGCGATATTCCTGTAGTTTCGAAGGGCGGTTGACGTTTTTTTCTTTTTTTACATCGCCTTGCGACACAACGGCGTAAACGCGCATACCTTTTCCTTCGTTTAGCGAGAGGACGAAACGATTAAGGGACGTGTCGTTCCGCAGGGGCCGATTTTCCAACGGCGTTCCTCTTAACTTCGACCGCGTCGAATTATTATTTAACTCGGGGCGCAGGGGAATCGTTTTCAAAGGAAGAACGATGAAAACGTTGATGAATACTTCATCCCGCGTTATTAAGCAATCTCGTTTCTTCATCGGGGCACAAAGATTTGACGAGTGGTTACACAATCTGGCGAACTGAAACCAATCGACCCTCGGAGCAGCGCTGAAAGCGTCGCGAATTTTTCATTCGCGCCAGTCTTCATTGGTCATTTCATTCCGACTGATCTTTTCCGATGCAAGCGACACGGGGTCGCGTTCAATTGAGTGTAAAATATACCGGAGTTTCTAACGGGGGGGGAAAGAAAGAACGAAGCGTGACGGAACAAGGGCACGGAACGCACATGGAATTGCGATGTGTTTAAATGGCATCGCGTGAATGCTAACTGATGGGGAATTCTGTTCGTATAAAGAGGGGGGGGGGGGCAATGCGCGTACAGTGGAAGGCTTAAAAAAAATCTTGTCGATAGATCGGTGACACGATATATTAACCCTCGTGTGTTTCTATATAAAAAGAAAAATATTACACCACTTCGTGTGAGTAGGGTGATACCACGAGTTGTCGTGATAGTAAATGTTACGGTTGCGCGAGGTCGGATTACACGTGGAAAAGGTATTTTTCATATTCATGTTTGGCACCCGACTGGATCGATCGTGCGATGCGATGACAATTGTTGGGAAGTTTCTCTACGGTGAGAATTATTTCTTGGTTGCGCGGGCATTAATACGTGGCACTCTGTTATCTGTCCTTTTGATGATAATATTGGTGTGATACAAGAGATAGCTGTGCAAGATGACGTGGTTTAATATGGTAATGTGGCGAATGGTCAGTGTGGCATTTATTATTGACATAGTGCCTGCAGATTTACTGTTAGCAGGGTTCAGAAAAATGACGTTAATGTTGACTCAATTTTTTGTTTCCGATGGAAATAGTGCGCGAATTGTATCTACGAGGTTGCGAAGAATGTTGACGAACGAAGGATCCAGATTTTCAATATCTCGATACAGCATTCTCGATTAACCGCCGTCGATTGCGAGAATAGTTTCCATTACGTTGAACGAATAATCAGGAATGCAAGTAAACAGATAAGCAATGAACATAGTTATTATCCAAATCTAATAACCCAATCTATTCAAACTTAAATTCTGGTTTGCCCCCTTTACACAAATAATCCACCGGATCGTGTAGAGTACATACAATTCAACAAACTTCCTTCCATACAATCGCTCAATAATCATTCTCGCTGACTTCTATTCAACTGTTCCCCCGAATTACGACCGCCGATCTACGAACCCCTTATCGGACAATTCAATCACCGCGATACCCGTGAAAATTCATCGCGAGAAACTCTCGCGCGCTTAAAAATCGGCTCCCACCGACGAACCTAGCCAATCCTTCCGCACTTTGCGCGCAACCTTCGGACGAGAAAAAAGAAAAGGACGACCACGCGATGATTATTTTAAACCGACGACTCGTCACCCATTCTCCTCCCCTCCGTTAACAGACATCGGAGCGTTGCAAGCTGTCGCCAGTCGTTTCAGAATAATCCGGACGATCGATAAGCGAACAACGGGCCAGGAATGTTCCCACACGCACGCGTATAAAGAAACGCAACAATATCGCGAGCGATCGCGCGAGAAAACCGTTGGATACCGGTTCGTTCCGCTGGAACGTTGCACCGTTCCCGATCGAGCAAATTTCCGCTCGCGGCGCCGAGCGGATCGTCGAAGCGGCTCGACGTACCAGCCCGTGGCCCACGCGAAATGAAACTGAAACGAGTGTTTACACGTCGAGCGAGCCTCGAATCAATCGACGCCGGTAGTAGGTTCGATGGAAGCGTGTAACGAGTTTCGGGTTATCCACGGCGATGTCGTCAATGCGCCGGATTGGCCTCTGCAACGGTCCAAGCCGGTCGATAATGCGATTACCCGCGGACGACAGTGTTTGTCTCCGTCTCCTCTACTCCTCCCCCGATCGTCGCGAGAGTTGGAAATAAAATGTGATATCTCGAAACTTCCGCTCGAGGAAATCAGCGGTTTCTGCTTCGCCGGGGATCGATTCGATGACGGATGAAAATGGTTCTCGTCTCGGTGGAGCTCTCATTGGTCGGCGGATCGAACGCAAAGGTGGCAGGTTTAATTGCCCGGGTCGGGGATACATTTTCGTCGTTCCGTTTCGATCGCGGCCATGATCCGTCGATAATTGGAAGCTCGAGATAACATCTAATCGGATTTGCGCGGAACAATCGGTCCCGACCCTCTTACTTTCCGTCTTCGCCGGTAACGATACACGTGACCGTTTCCTGTCAATTTGGGGGGGGGCGAGGGGGATTATGCGCCCTCGCACACGCACGCGACGATGCAATTCGCAGGGACGGAAGTACGTATCGTCGAAGGTACGTATCGTCGAAAGTGGACGCAGTGTTCCATTCGCGCAGAGTATTCGCCTTCGGACAATCGAATTGGCGACGAGCACGGCCGAAGGACGATAAAAACGGCGAAGTTACGACTGCGAACACGCATTTACCGCCTCCGATAATTTCAATTACCAAGGGTTGGAGCGGCTTAAGTAATTGGTCTTTTCGCTAGCGAAAATCGCGTCAACGTATCGCGTTACCGATGGTACACGGTTCAGCGGGTCGTTTGTCCGCAACAGCCCGTTTCATACCGGTGACACAGGTGAACTCCGGCAGCAACAATTAGCCCACGGACCGTCATAATCGATCCCAAAATTAGATTCCTCGCGTGTTAAGGCCGCAGTACGTCCTGACCGATCGCCGATCGATCAGGATGTTCCTTTTACCTTTTTTCGTTACATGTTGAACCCTTTCGCAGAGTAACGGCGGAGGACTTCCTGCCTCTCGGTAGAGTGGTCAAGAGAGTTACGCGGTCAATCGATGTACGAGCGAGAAACAATCGAAGTCTCGCGACGAAGCAGAAAACGAACGAAACGCCCGAACGTTCCGAAAGGTTCTGCCTGCGGTCACAGAATTCGTTCTCGTTGCTCTCCACGAGAACGTCGTGTCCCCGCGTTCGGGCTCGCCATTCTCTTTGATGCGAGAAAGGAGGAGGAAAAAACTCCGCTCGATTCGGTGGAAATCGAACGGCCAGGTGATTGCTGTCGGGAAAACGAGGAAACTGTGTCCAACGATGATCCCGACAATTTAAGGCAAACCGTTTCGCCGCGGATTTACAATTCGTATTGTTACGCTAATGCTTGGCTGTTAATAATTAACGGCGGATGTTAACGATCCTTGGAAGCGTAATTTCACTTATCGCGCGTACTGTCGGCTGCTTCTTCGTCCCGTAAAATATATCGCCCGGGAAACTCGGCGATATCGATTTGCATATAAAGCGAGTTGGCCGCTACTTAGAAGTCGTATGACAAATTGGCCGTATGGAGCGATTTTGCGTGGCAAATGGATTTCTTCTTTGTAGCGGTGTTCACAGTGTTTGTTTTCGTGCAACTCGACGTCGAGCTAAGCGGAATGATCGCGCCGCCCGAATTGGAATAGCGTGGCGTTCGTTTCATTGCGTAACGTTGCACATCGTTCACCTCCTTTCGGAAGCGGCAGCAGCGTGCAGAGAATGCGACGAAGCTGTTTTATCGCGGCCACTTTACCGAAACGTCTGTGTATCGTGAAGTTCGGCGGAACGAATTTCTGAAAATCCCGTTGCATTAGTGCATTGCGCGGTGCCGGGTCAATTGTTCAAATTGGTCTCCGCTCGAACGTTTCTTTCCGTATCATTCCGTCGCAACGAGGCGAGCCTTTTCTTCGTTTTATTATCACACGAACTGGTTGACGTAAAAGGTGTGAAATTTACGATGAAATTAGGGCCCGTTACCCTCACGAATGTTCAGTCGGTT
The DNA here is from genome assembly GCA_948146005.1 of Nomada fucata. Lineage (NCBI taxonomy): Eukaryota > Metazoa > Arthropoda > Insecta > Hymenoptera > Apidae > Nomada > Nomada fucata. The sequence goes on from OX411275.1 coordinate 18,105,971, forward strand.
CCCCGAGGTTCTTGAACCGCGACGGTGTCCTCCGCGGAAGAATTTCGACCCAAGAATTCCTTTATCTTCCTTTCTTTCTTCATTCGCGCGATACGGCCCGCTGCACTTTCATACGACGATAAAAGTGAATTCATGCTAATTAAATTGGACGGTTTCTTTATCTAAGGCAGGCGAACAGAGGAAACCGGGGCGCGACCATTCTTGCATTCGACGAAAGTATTTTTCCCCTTTGTAAGCTAGATTAGTATATCTGGTTCAAAAGATCCCTCTTTTTCTCTCTACCGATGAACATTTCGATTCCCTTGTTCGTCCTCCGTTCTCCACTAATTTCTCCTCCCCTGTCTTTTCGCCGTAAATTAAATAAAATCTGCTGCAACAGCAATCGCATAATCGATATTGATTTCCCCGTCCGAAAATAACTTCATTTACCACGCAGCCTCCGATTCCGTTCGCTAATTTCCTCGCAGCATCGAGGATATCGGGTTGCAGCAGTATTCGGCCCTGCTCGTAATTCGATGAATATTTCAAAAACGAGACTCCGGGCAATGCGATCGGATAAGGGTCGCGGAGTTCGCGAGGTCGTTGCGTCGCCCGTTCGAGTCGGTCGTGACTCTTCGGGCCCGGTGAATTTCGAATGGACCCGTAACGAGCCAGCTGCGGGTTCGGGCTGGCGGAATGCAGGCAGAACTATGCGCAAGGACGCGAGACAATGGAAAGTGAAAACTGGAAGGCGCTGTTTGTTTTTTTTTTTTTTCGCACGAAGTGCACCAAGTGCATCTTATCTTTCGACGGAGGGTCGAACAAATTAAATTAGAGGGCAGCCTTACCTCGGGCAGGGGTGCAATTCAGTCACGTGCGACAGCCCCCGCCCCACCCTTCCCTTGTACACGCTCGAATACTCGTGTCACTCCTTGGCTACCTGGCGCACCCCTCTTGCACAGATTTGCCGTAATCTCCTTGTAAGCGTTCGAGAAAACGATAGGCTTTAATCTCGCTATATACGTAGAATTTATTGTCGATGTAAGTATTCTTCCTTTCCGTGCGCTCGAGACGTTATCAACGATTTAAATACGCGCGACGAAAGATTTAATTAAGGGGGGGGATATGATGCTGTTGCCGGGGTCTGTTCGCGTGACACTCACGTTCCATTTCATCGAAGCTTTGCGTAAGGCTTATAGAGTGGTTACATGATTTTGGATCGAATCGATACTTTCAGTGATATTTAATGTAATATACAGTCGACGGTCTTGCGTGTACAAATTTGTTACAGTGAAATGTATGGTACTAGTTGGTGTGTAGGTACTACTTAATCAATGGGTGACTTTTTAAGAACAAATTTCCGCAACACTTTCTATTCGAATAGTACTCCATTCTACTTTCAACCATGTCGAACTCGTTCAACGAAAGCGTCGTCGTTTTCAAACATTTTACGCTCCCTCATTAGTTCATTATCGGAACTAAAATCGCGCCGGACCAATTGTACGAGAAATAAGCAGCAATTACGCTAAAGAAATTATTATGTGAAAACACATTTGGGGGCCGCATGGCGTATCAGTCGGTTCTGCAAGTTGCACGGTGCACAAGTTAGAAAAATGACACCGTCGCAGCGTGAACCGTGTGTCGTAATCTCTCGCACGATACAACGCGACATAAAAGAATTAAAAATTACGCGGATGTGACACTGCAACACGAGGGAAACGTGTAAAATACTGCATATCCGACAAACGGTACTGCCCAACCGACGTTTAATCTAGATTCACAAGTTACAAAGTAATCAATAATGGAGTTCCTCTTTGATAACAGAGGGAGAGAGCGAGAGAGAGAGGGGGGCGGCGTGGGAGGATGAGGGAGAGAGAAGAGTGACGGAAAGAGGGTGCAGAGACAGAGAGATATCTTTGCCACTGCATTTATCAGAAACTCTCCGGGGAATGAAGCAAATTGAATTACGCGGTGGTGTTGCAGAGTTACGTTTTAATGGCGGTGTTCCTTTGGTTTTCTTGACTCCCGAGTCAACTCGGGTGCAGCGCCACGGAAGCTATCGGTGGCACTGTAGCCGGCCCTGTCCCCGACCACGGTATCCACCACGGTTCCATCATCATCACCGCTGACAATTCCCGAGTCTCTTCTGCCGGTGACGTCACTTGGCCCGCAGCCAGCTCGCGGCGCTCAATGAAACGGTCGGGGAAGCCAAGGCGACGTGGTTGACGTAGCCTTTACGCCGGCGTTATGCTGCGTGCACACGTTCGGGTTGGACTTGTGTGGCAACGACCTTGGCAGAAGATTTCCTGGATTTGTTCACGCGCTCCACCCCCTCGGTCGGTAATATTCGCGGGGTGCTGCGTGGTAGGGAATCGCGAACAAATGGGAGAGAACTGTCGAGTAAACAAGTGAAGACCGCGGTGGGGACAACCGTTCGAACGGACGCCCGTTTAATGTTTAATAGCGTCGACGAACAAACGGCGCGGCAGATGAGAAGGTATGTCGGTCGCGCGAGTTGGAGGAAAGTGTTCCGTCGATTGTTAATAAATAACGAAAGTAGTGCTAGCTAAATGGTGCGAAAACTTCGCGAAAGTGTAGGGTAACTCGAGCCGACGAACTATCGCCGAGTGTTTTCCCCTGTGCACGTGAAATATTTATTATCGGTCGCGCAGGGTGAAATCCTGTTTATGGGAGAACAGGATTCGAGGTGATTGTCGATACGAGATATCGGGAATTAGCGATCGATATTTTTATTATCGACGATACATCAGTACATATCGTTCTGTGTTTTTCAAGTAGCTAGAAAAATTCGAACGATTCGTTGCCCTTCGTCGATCGACAGAACGATTAGGACGGACGGTCGGCCAAATGAAAAAAAAAAAAAAATGCATCATTGGCCGAGAAGCATTCCTTGCCTGATAATTACTCTCGTTTCTCTTAGCACGCACCTATAGTGTTAGGCCTTCGCCGTGTTCTACGCAGTCCGTGAAACGTTACGGTCCTGGTCACGGAAAGTGGATTGATGAATTACGGGCAAGCTCGTTCTTTCATGCTTCTGAACGATCGATCGACTGGCCCGGTGTGTGCCAATGCCACCTACGTTGACCGAGAGGGGAACGACAGAGCTAGATAAGCGACGAGCGAGAAAGAGGAGGGGGCGATAGTTGGGAAACGGAGAAAGCTGGCAACAGGGAAGAGACGGAGAGAAAACGAAACGGGAAAAATGGTGGTGGCAACGAAGGAGACGGTAATACGGGGAAACGTTGGATGGAGGAACGTTGCGTGAAAGGGAGGCAGAGGTCATCGACAGAGTAAATGAGAAATGGCGAACGAGGAAGACATCAAGAACGATATGGGGGCACGTATACGCGACGATAGGGGTGGTAACAAAGGGGACGATAATACGACGAAGATAGAGTGGGGGCGAATACGAAGAAATGAGAATGGAAAAGGGAGCGAACGGGAAGACAAGTAATAGTTGGGAAACGAAGTGAACCAGCTCTGCTGGGAGCCGAGGACAGGTTGCTTTTCCTGTTGCGAGAACAATCTGGGTCAAGCCTGGCTTAAAATATTCATAAAGCTGCACGCGAAATCCACGTACGACCGGTTCGATTCACATTAGAAATGCGCTGACTGGGGTATGTCAAGTAACTCTAGAGGGATGACGATGAGACATCGCCGCGGACGACATCACCGCTGATTCGTCCCCGTGTGTATTAGTGATCCGCGGCACCTGGTGTTCGTGCACACCGACCCGTCCCTGACAGAGGCTTGACAAAGCCCTTACCAACACCCTCCACCTCTATTTCCCTGTTCCGAGCAGCGACGGCCTGCCATTTCTGGCTGCTTCGGGGCTGCATACGTCGCGGCACCGACAAGATCCTTGATTCCAGTACCCGAAGAATGCTTTGTCCGCGAGCGGGTAATCTCGACGCGGGACATGTCATGTCTTGAAAATGAAGGTACAACTGTGGACGGTTTGCGGAAGGAATGTCGCCGGGGCGTTCGTACGCCCCCCGCGTTCCGTATCGATTGCTGAATATTTATCGAACGAATGGCGTAATCTGTTTCGCCAAGTGTTTGGAATAATCGCCGGGGCGGATCGCGATTAGTGGAACGCACGGGCGAAGGGAAATACAAGAGGCTAGACATTTTAGTAACATTCACCTTTGTCCATCGATTTTACACGCCACCTTTGCTCCTTCGTAAGTTTCATCGTCGGGACCAAAATTCGTTTCTGTGAACGATTTCCGTTGGACATTGCGACACCCATGCCGAGGTACATATGCGTATTGCGTCAACGGCGTGTTACGCGATGACGGATTACGTGCGATCGTAAAGAACAGCGACACTTAAGGGAACCGATTAGAACCGCGCCGATAAGGCGATCGATCCTCCCGCGACCTCAGTTTTTCTTCGTAGAAGATTACTTTCCCGAATTTGCATTTTCATTAACGACTTAAGTCTCGCACGAGAGTGCTCCGTCAACAATGTTCTCTTTCGTTCCGTGTTGCCGAAAGAGGGTTACGCCGTTAATCGGGGATACTCCGATGTTTCTCTAATGCGTTCCGTTACGACGGATGGATTAAGATAGAATTAAATTCCAGTTCGTGTAAAAAAGAAGAATTACTCTGATCTATCCTTGGATATATATATATAGAGATTAAACAAGGACATGCAACACTAGTTGGGTCAAGCTGTCTTTCAGGTTGATTGAAAAGGGATTCAGGATCGTCTTGAAGGTCTACGGAAGATATCGGAGCGTTGAATGAGTTTTTGCCAAGCTGTCAGGAACAGCTGAGCAAAAAGAACTTACGGATCGATCCGATTCTCTTCGACGTGCCGGCTTCGTTTGTTCCTCCTTAATTTCTTAGTCAGCCGTTGAAAAAAAAAGGGGAAAAAGTGTGTACCAACCACTAAATTGTTTCCCTAATCCTTGCGAGGTTACGTCAGACCGGCACGTGGTCAAGGGGATGCTACTTGTACGCTCGTTACGAGGGTTCTAACTAGACGAACTTGTCACGAGGTCAGGCCTTCCGCTGGATTTTCATTTGCGGCCGAGTAAACGTCGGAGTTACCTGTTTGCTTATCGTTGGAAGTTGGCATGTCGTCGATACGGGAACTGTTGGCTAGGGAAATTGACGAATGGCCATCGTTGGGAAGCTCTGATTTTCTTTGGTTTGCTCTTGCTCCGTCGACGTTCGTTACGGGACGGCAGAGCGTGTCCGAGCTGTGGCTGGGAATTTGATTGGACAATTGCGGTTTGTCTATCATCCATACAGCTCTGGCGGTATCAGTTTCGCGGTATCGTCGCCTGATAGGTGCTTAAACAATTACTGGACGACTAACTCGCGTATATGAAGCTGGTGAGTTCGTTGTTAGCGGGGTGAGTCGGAATTTGGAATGTTTGTAATTTAATGTTAATAGTTTGCGACGTCTTATCAGTAATCAGAACCAGATATCTAACGTTTCAACGATTCGCTTTGAAGCAGTAATAGAGTTAACTGCTCAGTGGAATTTAAATGTTTCAAATCTGTCGCTCGTCTGGGACAGTTCAACGTTGATCAAACTTTCATTCATTTTCCCGTAGAACGAAATTTTTAGTGGAATCACGTTTCTCGGTTCCAGTACCCGTACGCGATTATTTCCATTATGAGTATCGATTACAGTTAACGACATCGAGTATGCACAGAGGTCCCACGTGTACGTGGAAAAGGTAAGGGTTCGCGTCACTTTAATACAGCATTCAATTAAGCGAACGCATTATCGTTCGTCCTCGAACGATTTGCATTTCGCGTCAATCCGGTCGAAATAATGCTAGCGCGCAAGGAGAAGCGGCGTTGCATATGTCAGACGGATCGTCGGTCTTGTCGCCCGTAACAAATGTGCCCGTAAGTAGATGCAGGTCTGCAAACGCCAGACGTTGGAGCGCGTGTCTTCGGATTCACGTAATGAATATACACGTTATTCCACGGAAATAGGCAACTGGTATCCTTGCTGTTCTATATCTGCAGCAACGCAATTTCCATTTGACTTGCCGGAATTCAGTGTCGCGTACTGCTGCGCTTCGGTCGAGAAAATTGTCCTGCAAATCAGATCTCGCATCAAGCATCGTTTTCAACGTGTAGGGTAGTACTTATCTCGATGAATTGTTTCATACACCGCATAATATATGGGCTTGTTATCGCGTAACGCGCATCGACACAGAAAAGGAGAATGTCAGGTTTGTCGGCACAGTATAGAAGTTATTTTAACATTTGTGAAGTTATTCATTTGGTTTGATCATCGAGCTCTTCGATCGGTTTGCATATAACATTTCGCTCACTTTTTCTCCACACTTCGTGATTCGTTTATTTAAATATGTGTCTGAATGTGGGGCCTTTTCATCAGTTCGTTTTTCAATATATTTGTTTATTGAAACAAATGTAAATAAGGTTTTAATAACTCTTTCCAAAACTAGATATTCCTGAGCCGTCAAAGTAAATGCATTACCCAATCTGATATTCGATTTCTCACACTGTTTTAAACACCAAAAAATGCTCGCACGAATATACTCTATCCCTATTTCCCTATAGATCACTTGATTTTACAATCCTTCGAGCAGCATTAGGCAGAAGCAAGTGTTTGCTCGAGAAGGCTGCGAACCATTTTCGCAAGCACGCATGTTTGCGAAGGGTGTAATGGGACATTTCTCATCGCGTTTCTTAATATTTAAACTAAATTGAAGGGTGCGATATACCTGTCCACGCCTTGTCACGGTCAAAGGGGACACGTCGTGGCATCATTAATACACTTCCAACGGTTTTCGCGAATGGACCCGGAAATCGTCGCATACGTCGACCCTTACCCGACGAATACGCACAGCGTTCGTGATCATTTCTCAGCTGTTGAGGGGTCATTGTTTCGTCGGCCGCTTAATTGCTCGAGTGTCTCGCCCTATTTACGACTGTCCATAAGCGGCACCCTCCGTTGCGGCGGTAATTCTCTCTTCGCCCCATCCCGACTTCTTTGCGAATCTTTACACCGACTCGACCACCGCTATCAACAGGGTCGCGGTACATACCCAGCAGCGAATGGCAAGGAACGGTACAAAGGGATCCAGAAGTGGGATGAACGCGATACAACCGGAACGATATTAAAAACCTTGTTACCTATAGCGAAACGGCTCTCGATTTATGGGGCATCGGTTTCCTATTAATGTTAGCTCTTTTGATACGCTCTTTACAAGTTTCACGTTACAATATTTTACTTGAATATTATTAAGGCATCGCGGAGCTCTTTCAGCGCGCAAAACTAGTTACCTGGTGTACGTGGAATGTATGCAATAAATATGTGCCTCAGCGCCCTTTATTTCTTATACGTTTTGGTCAGCACGCTCATTGTCGAGGAAAGTCTAACGACGCGGTTCGCAGGGTATTGGATTGAAGCTGCTTTAGATTAACGGCTTTGAAATTATTGCACCGCACTTTAAGGTTGACCGTGTTATTTACAGGTTTTTTTAACGTTTTGTATTCTCCACGAGGAACACCTTCTATTTTCCGCAAGAAAGGTTTGTAGAGGGCACAAAGGGACGCGACAGTGTAAGACAATCTGCAAGCTCTTCGCAGAATGAAAAATAAAACTGGTTATATACATTACTAGGTAATATGCTATTTCGAGTAATTGACAATTGAGATTTTCTTTATTGTACTACTTCTTCTCATTGTATCAAAATACATTTCTGTGTTACGGTATTACGGCCATGAAAGCTTTTCTGTGGCAAATGGGAAGACGCATCGTACCAAACAAAGATTAAACAGTTACGAGATTATACCTTTTATTGCTTCAGGGATATTGTTGATATAGTGTTTATACAATAGAGACATTATCTATAGAGGTTACGATTTTCGCACGCTTCTTTTTATGAGTTGTAATATGCAGCAATACAAAGATTAATGTCGCCGGTTCGTTATTTACCACTCCAAGTATCTGTAATTCTGTTAGGAATGTGTGGACGTTCCTACTACAAGGAGTGGGTGATTAACGAGTTGAGAATGATCGATTGTTCCTGCCACGCGAATATATGTATAGTTTGAATAAAGATTTCGAATAAAACGGACACGAATGGACATCGAGCAGGCACGTGGGTTTCTTTACGAATGAAGTGACGCGGCGGTTATTTTATTCAAGAAATTCGATTGTGGAAATATTTTCGGAAATAGTTTACCAGATATGTATAAGGGCATTAGTTAAGGAAACGTCTGATAAAACACTTCAACATGCAATACTTAATATTATTATATTCCATCGCACACGTATCTCCATACATTATTAAAACAGGCCAGACGTTTGTTCGCATCAAACAATCGAAAGATTCTGCTACAGATTCTGCGCTACGTTTCACGCAAATCTTGATCGATACCTCGCAATATCATTCACCGGTTTTCATCAATTCTTTCCACGGTTGTTCGCGCTTTAAATCGATCGGTCTGTTCTGCATAAAATGAGGGCGAAAATTTGACGAAGAGTCGCTTTGCTCGTGGCGCGAGCCCGAGCCGCCCGACAGAGAGGAAAAGCGAAGGAAACGGAAACGACGGCCGATAAATTGGAGAAAATTTGTTTCCTGTGCGGCCAAGGTTCGTTGAGGAATCATATTTTTTCACGATCCCCGACGGATATACGTATTCGCTCGGCGGGGCGAACGGGTTCGATTGATCCGCTTACGTTCCACCTCTACGAAATCGTGGGCAGGTATAGACATCGCTTGCGTCGTTCGCACCTCGTTCAGCCTCCCATTTCTTCTCGCACGGTCGTCGGGGGTAATTGGGATCGGTTGGCCGGAACCAGATTGATACCGGAAGGAAATGTGAGGGCCACGATGTGCGTCACGCCAGTTCCCGTGACTTCTAACCCAATTTGTGTATCCCTGATACCACCATAATCGTATAGAATTAAGTGGAACGGGTCTTGTCCGTGATAGCGGGACTGTATTCTTACCGCGGCCGTCCTGGGAATGTCGGTCGTTCCCGTGATCGCTGCAGCACCGGATGGAAACGAAATTATATTTTTATAATAGCTAGAAGGAAACAGCTGGGTGATCATATTTCTAGCGGGTGTGGAGAAGAAAGTAACCGAGAGGAGGTCGCGACAAATAAGGGAAGCAATAAACTGCAAGCTGATTGGAAAATATAATAAATCGATGCGCGTTTAAAGATTGGACGGGGAGGAAAAGTTGGTAGGTTTAAAGGGAACGGCCAACGGGCGATTATATCTGCAGCTCGACTTTCTTTTATCGCTACATGTCACTTTGCTGCCGTTTACGGATCGATATTCCCGGTTGTAAATCCCATTTTTAAGATTAGGCCGATGTTTCCATCCTGTCGGCCCTCGTTCAATTTAGGAAATAAAAATGTTCGTCTGTTGTGATGCAAGGCGAATCAATACACACATATGCATACCGCTCTCACGCGTTCGTTTTGCAACGCTCAGACATGACGCACCACCATTTCGACGGTCAATAGATTTTAATAGGAAGCTTGAAGCGATCGTTCCCGTAATTGTGTTTCAGCCAGTGCTCGCGCAAAGCAAAAAAAAAAAAAAAAAAAAAAAAATAGCTCCCAATTCCAGATAATTTCCCGAGCGATAACGATAACTTTGAATTGCCCTTAATCCGAGGCAAATAAGTAGTGTTCTTGCTGCGTGCTGCTCTACCTATTTTCACTTCCGCGTTGGCTGCCACATTGTGCGCGATTCAATTCAAACCGATTCATGCTTTCATTACGAAACATGCTTTTCGCAAATGGAGTAAAAGAATGTGAACCTTCACGCTTAGCAGCAGAAACGAAATTATTAAATAAAATGGATTGCTAATTCGGACGACGTGCCGACTTGCTATGCACAGTCAGAACTAAAATTAAAAAGACTAAAACATGCGACCTTCCTCTTGCCAGCTACGCGAATGAAATTAACTTGATGCGCAATGTGTCGTTTACCTATTTTAGTATGCTCTGGCGCACGGGGAGTGTATTAACAGTTTTTCGAGGGAGTGTATTTAACAGATAAATAAAATACACATTTACGTGCAACCCAAAAGAATAACTCTCGAACGCACAAAGTTACATTCAATTATGCTAAACGTCATTTACCCATAGTACCTTATCATTAACATGCTTTGTATCCAACATGTAAACGTACGATCTCAAAAATTTGACGGATTTGATCGGCGAGTAGGGTGAGGGTTCCTCGACATCGTTGTTCATGGCTCTCCGAAATATCTGTCGCCCCAATTTATTATTCACCTCGACTATCCGCGGCCAAGCAATCCCATTCTTATGGATACAGACCGGGCGAAATCGTATCCGTTTCTCTCGCGAATCAGTTTATTTTGTGTACATAATTCACTTAAGAAAGAAATCGCGAGCAGGTAACCGCAATGCTCTTCTTTGCCGTTTCTCGCGTATCCAGGAGACTTTTGAAACACTCCGGCGAGCGTCGGAAAATTCGCCCGATTCGTCCGGTATTTTCGTTTTGTCCACCCTGCATTCGGGAGACTGCAATTCTCTTGACCCACTTAATTTTCCGTAAGCACTCGAACCTTCTTATATTTCTGGCGAAAAATTTCGAATTACCCGGCGCTGGCGGAAAATCGACCGCGATTACTCGCCCAATTTTCCCACGGATTCCCGCAGCCGGATTACTGCGTGCCGTTTAAGTGGATAGCCCCGATGACCTTTAAATATAGGAATGGGTCTGCGGAGAAGGATCGGTTCTGCGCGTAAAAATCCAAATTAATGGGAACAAAGGTCTCGCTCGGGCGTGATAGATTCGATCGTTCAGCCGTCACCAAACGTTTAAGCCGCAAATCCGTCCCGGAGTTTGAGATTGCGCTTTTTTCTTCTATTTTTCCCTTTTTTTTTTTTTTACTTTTTAAACGACGGAATATACGGAGGTTTTACAGCTACGCCAGTTTCCCTGGCCAATCTATTGAATTCTTTACGGACCGGCAATCACGTATAACAATCCGTTTAATTTGATAACGACCGTGCACCGATTGTGGTCGACATTAATTATTTGCCAGCTTTCCAATGCCAGCCTGATTTCGGCTAGTTGCCGCCCGTGGCGGATAACGTCACTTGAATTAAATACAGGTCCCTCCTAATTTTACCTCAGTTTCAAGTTGTATCTTTCGACAAATCGGCGTGGTCCTGTGCGACTACGAACTTCCACCTTTATAGACGATTTATTTTCGCGATTCAGAAGAGAAGTGTGTACACGCCGTGCAACTGAGGAATATCGCCCACGAGTATACCATGGACCAATAGCTTTCTGAATTTATGTATATTTTAGTGTAACAGATTTTTCACACGTTAGCCACGATTGATGAAAGTTGCAGAATTAATCTCTTGGTTGCGGCAGAATTGCAAAACAATAGAATGTTACGTAAGATAAAGCAAAGAGTAACGCTTGTGGGTGTAACATAATAGTACCATGGTGCTATACAGCCTTGCTCGATTGTAATGAACAATTATTTAAGCGGTTGCCTCTATATTTATTAGGTGTATATTTTTTAACTCGATTTCTAAGGCAATATGACAATATTTGATACCTTACTTCGTAGGCAATTCACGTTACCCGTGTGCATTAATACACTTCCTCCAAAGTCATTCGTAGTAAATTGGGCGAAAATTTAAGGGGGACTAGAAATTTATTATCGAAAGGAAATGAGAAATGAAATAACAGCGTGAATAATTCCACAGAATTTTCTTCTTCCCTTCAATTAATCATGGCGACGCGCCACCCAAACCCTACTTTGATATTCCACCCCGAAAAAACAAAACTAAAAATTTGTAACACTCATGCCAATGAGGATATTAGATGGAAAATTTTTGTCACGATTGCATTGAAACGTATAACAATATGCATCGCCCTCGGGCAGCAAACATTATCAAGAGCAAACGCGCGGCTATGATTATCAATTTGGTGCTCACGTCAGCTGACTCTGCCCGAAAAAGATTACACGAGTCCTGATTGCTGTTTGTATTCCACTCGGCACCGCGAAAACTAATCACCGCAACCTCATGAGAATATCCCGTGTACGTCGACCGAAAATCAACGCCGCCGGAATGCATTTCGGTAAACACACGACAGGTGCAAGCAGGTGTCTTGATTTATAGTTGAAGCAGCGAGCTGAATGGAAAGTGGTGTTATCGTGACAAACCAATTAGGCACGATTTACATTTCCCTTGCCATCGGATATGTATCGATATAACGATGTTAAACAACAAATTTACCAAGGCATCGTTGTCTTCCCCCGGTGGATGTCTTAATCCCCGTTTATATTATACATTATAAACGTATCAATATGCCGGGGACGTTGCGATTGCATTTCGGAGTTCGAGACACGGGAACTGCGGAAACGCTTGCACGAAACTTCGATTGAAACTTGCGCTTTATGCGTGAATGGAAATTGATATCGGTGGGAATTCGTGGATGCAAATTAAACTTGACACGGGGTAATTGCTGTTAACGTTGTTAACGCATTCGCGAAATAGAAAACTTCATTGCGTCTGCTACGAATCGTTGAAATGAAACAGTCAACGTGCTATTTTTTACGAAACGTTATTCTTTAAATGTAGAAGCTTGCCGTCGTGTCGCCACGTTTGATTTCGTAGTAACATCTCTCTATCGTCGAGCATCTTCGCCGCTTCTTCGATCGAAGTTTAATATTCTGAAGAAAATTTCTTCTATTAGGTATTCAGGCGTAATGTTGTTGAAATGAAAGAATCAACGGTGCTGCTTCGATTTAACGTGTGCTTTGACTATTATCGCGTCCGAATTTTTTGTAAAAATCATCTGCAAAGCTGCACCATATTTTTCACTGCGTACATTTTTTTCAATTTATACTCGTGAAGTATGCGGCGCAATAATTTGTCCGCGATAATTGGAATAATTGTCCCCCAATTTGGGAACATATTTTCCATTGGATTTCCCACCAATCCGTCAAATCCCTTCCACTTTATCAAACATTTTATACAATCGGCACCATCTTACTTTATTTTACACGAACGCGTGTATCCATTTCCCGCAACACAGGCCAATGTCACGAAAGTCAATTTCCGCGATAGAAGGGATAATACCACTCAATCAAGTTTCACCAAAGTTGCACGCGTACCTCGGACAAGGTACGCGCCGGATCGTTCGAACAATTACAAATACATGAACAGTAGCTGGCTGGTCTCGATGAAACCGCCACTACGCGGACGGCTAATCTGATAACGCGATCTTGTTACCATTAATTAAAGTAAAACACCGGCAGGTGTGGGCGCCGCAGAGAAACGAGAAGTACAGTGCAAATTGTTCGTTCTGGCTGCAAGTCGGATACGGCAATGGCAGCGTATAAAAGAGAATTGTTTTAATTACGACGTACCATTTGCAAACATCCGCGCGTGCATTTTCATACTCATGCCTCGCAGCTCATTTCTAAGAGGCTGGGTTACGGGAAAAGACATTTTCCACAATTTATGTGCACGTGTTATGTGCCTTTAACCGCGGTACGCGGCCGTCACTATTCATAATTGCTGCTTTCTTAGCAAACCTTAATCTTGTACACATATACGTATATATATGTATATTGCATATTGCATAGATACGTGTGTATATATAATATATCAATGCAACGAACGATTTCGTTGTAGTAAGATTAGTTCATTATTAATGCTCGGCCTGTATGCGATACAATTGCATTCCGTTGACCTGTGAACACCTAATAACGTGCATATGTTATAATGACACGTCATGAGGATATCGTGCTGTGGGCCTAGTGACGTGTTTGTATACATTTTCGTAATCGGTCCGGTTTGTGGAAATTTGGAATCGGAAGAAGGATCTTTCGGATCGAGGGCAATGATTTTGCTGCTTTCCAATTTAAGTAGATGCAACGAATTTCGGCGCAGACAGTAATGGATGAAGGAAAAGTACCGACACATTTGAATGTAGCACAAGAGCGAGGTCTCGCTGAACAGTTTGGATGCAAGAACTCGACAGAGGATCGAATGAAACGTAATTTTCTTTTCAGGGGAATAATATTTTTATAACAGAGGTATAATCACGTTTCCGTTCTACAATGTGACGGTCGTAGTTGGCGAGCCTATTCATTTATTCATAACGTTATTTAAGTACGCGAAGTAGGATACTGTTCCGCCATCGATTGATATTCGCCATTATCCAAGCCGGTACTGATTCACCCGACACGAGGCTGCATTAGAATTTAGATGGGCACATTAGGGGAATTTAGTGTGGTTGAAATGCTGCCGTACTAACGACTGTTTGTTTATTATACGCACGTGTTGCATTGTATCCGCGTTAAACGGTTTAGCATGGACGAGATCTACGATGACCGAAACGGCATTCAAATGCGAAATCGTCTTAACGCCAGCTACAACGTCATGAAATTAAAAATAAATTTTAACATTATTTTGTAACGTTGTAACTTAATTTTCGTATGGAAAAGAATTGTTTTCGAAATTGGATATATTGAAGGTTTTAGATGTCCGAATACCATTTACCTTTTGCTTAAAACATTTTTCGTTCAGACTGTTGAAATCCCATGAAAAATTGTGCCAATAGTTGATTTGGTCAATTTTATGCGTACTCTCAAGCGTCTTTCAAATATTAACAACTATACAAATGTATGTGGTAAAAGTGTAAAATCTGTTGGAAAGTGTAGTATACACCTATGTGAAATTCATGACGGCAGAATTTAACACAAGTTCCTTAAAGGATTCATAAATCGTTAATAAGCAACGATGTTTTGAAGAATGAAACGCGTTTTTTTAAAAAAATTAAGAAAGAAACGCGTACCATCAAATCTCCTAACCTTCGACGAAGAATACTGCTCCCTCAGCTCATGAATAAGAAAACACGAATTTATGCATTGTTCCTCGCGCATTCGACTATCTCACGCGACGAAAATTTTGGCCTTTCGCAAAACTTTGAAAATTGTCTGTCATCCCGTTTTTCAGGCCAAATACCCCACTGTGCAACGCAGCGGTCCTCGGTAGTAGTCGTCAGTATCCGCGCCTGTCACGTGGGAAACCGGGGTTCGATTCCCCGCCGGGGGGAGTCCTTTTTAAAATCACACTTTCATTTTGAATCGTATTAATCTTGCCACATTAGCACCGCATATCGTATTAAGCGATGATCGAGGAGGTAGCTCAAGTTCGATGTTGAAAAACTCGAGTGCTAGGAACCTCGTTAAGGCTACACATTTCTCTTTTGGCGTTACAGTAACGCATGTTCTGCTTAATTACAGCTTTTATATGTAATACATGTACGTGTATATAATTTTTCGTCCCAATAATCCCATAAATCGTGAAAGATGAACGGTTCCGAATGAATGGGAATGCCCCTTTACTTCGTACGGTTATACCACGATGAAACGGTGCGACGCTGGTATTGTTTGTTATTAAAGTTTCGTGTTTTTATTTGATTTTCAGGAGGGTTCCGGGCAATGGGTCAGCCTCGATTCGGAGCTCGAGATGAGGGGTGCCGAAATCATCGGTACAAAAAAGCCAACTGGCCACTCGCTTCTCATAGACTGCCGTTTGGAGCTTCCTTTCGGTAAGTCGGCAGTACAATTACCCCCTATTCGGCGTAGAAGAATGGTGAAAGCATGTCTGTCGTATGTAAAAGTACGTGTCCAAGGACGTATGAATATATGTACCCGTATTATAGATAAATGAATAGAAAAATTGCAACCAAGAAAGACGCGAACGATACAATATCCAGTATACTCTTGTATAAATAATTGAGAAGCGAACGAGGAGAAGCGTGATCCGAGGGGAAGGCGATATTCCGTTTCTGTATTTTCAAAATGGGAAATATTACGCGGAAATATAATATTGGGAAATATTAAAGATCGCTGAATGTAAATTCAACACGGTCCCTTTTGCGTACCATTCAACGACAGTGGAAAAATTTGGCGTCGGAGATTTTCTGTTACTCCAATATATTATATCGCTTCGCATTATTTCCACCGTTTCGCTGTACAGAATTCAATTGGCTTGACGCAATTGTCCGGCAGTAATTTCAAACGCTGTCCGTATCTCTGTAGTGCCATTCGTTTAGATAAAGTGTTCAACTCCCATGGCGTTTCACGCAATTGATTTATGCGGACAGTATTTAATTGGATTACGTTTTGGGAGGAATTATTATCGCACAGATTACATTGTACTTACAACCAGCAATGTTTTAATCGTTTTCTAATTGCTAGTACGATTTTCCAACTACAGTCGTTTTCAACCTGAACCGGACATTAATTTACGGAAACAGAAAAACGATACGAAATTACTAATGCGTTCGGATATTGTATTACATTTGTACATTGTTACATTGTACGTGAGACTTTCCACGCGCGCGATAAAGTGTCTGCTATTTTGATGAAAAATTGCGCAGAACGTTAAACAGTTCGAGATACGCGTGAAACGAAGGCGATTTTTTCTATTCATTTATCCGCCCCGTCCAGCCCCAAAAGAAAGCCCTAACGAACCGTCTGATCATGGTGCACCCAATATGCGCCATGCTTCCCACGCGTAAACCAAAGAACGGTCACGTGAAACAAGTAGATTGCTCTTTACTGTGCGAGATTACCTTCGAGCGTACAGCGATTGCCAAAAGTATCACCATCGTGTACCATGATACCCCCTGTCCGTAAATAACGAATACCAAGGGCGGGGATGCGCAGTCCGATCGACCTAACCGATCATCGACGTTAAACGACGTAATCGGTGGAAGCAGGCTGCCGCGTTGTGCGGACGGAAGAAAGAGGTGGGCAGAGGTTAAACGAAGGAAAGGGATTGTAGTTCTGCTGAAAGGAAGGGGGATATGGGTTGAAGCCGTGGATGCGTTGCAGTCGTGAATCTAAAGGGCCGGGTGAAATTGCCTGGCAGTAACCAGGGGCACTCGTGTAATCGGGGGCGATAATGAAATGCCAGTGGATCGTGCCATTTCCCCGTGATCGACGTAGATCCACTTGAGAAAAAAATGAAGACAAAACGGTTCTGCCCTGCGCATCCGGCCAGCCAACGCCACTCCGTTCGAGTGCCTCGAACTTTTAATTGAGTACGTCTAGAAACTTGTCGAGGCTTTGGCTTGGCGCCTGTTCGTTTCTGTGCAGCGCACCGTGATCCGGTAGAAACGAACACCGCGTGTATAGATGCGTTTGCGATACAGCGGGGTCGTGAGTGAAAACTCGACGCGCCGACGTTCTGGGATCGTGAACAGGCTTGGCAGAATAGACAATCAAACAGGTATGAACGCGATCAATGCTTAGATAAATAGAGGGGGGTAGTATTATATTGTAGACTTAATGTGACGTTGCGCCAAACTAACACAATATAAAGTATATCGATTCTTAAGACAATATCGTCAGATAATTTGTTAATAATAATTCGTCGATAGAATATCGTGGAAGCGCAATTGTTTCGTGTCTACTGAGAAATCTTTCTTTTGTTAATCGCCGCGTTATTTAATTTGCAATCTAATTCGATAAACTTTTTTCACATTTTGAGAACGAACGTTTCGAATCACGGGACGCGGCATTTCGTTTCTTATCGAGCACACCGTTCGACGATACACCGACGAAGAAGTTTATTAGTATCATCCGGGGAAAATAAGAAAGTGCATCGGGACAGAGACGTCGCAAGAAGAAACGGTTCGAAAAGGTTTCGAAGAAAGTTGGCAGAGTCTGCGAAGTTTGGCCCTTCCTGTTCGAACTTCTGTTGCTTCTTGCCGGCGCTGCAACAATCGAGCCCCGCTCTGCTATTACCCGCCTGTCGTTTTTCTGAAAAATTAACACCGTTCTGGCCGCTTGCTTTTTCACTTTCCGTGTTGGGGAAAGGGGGCGTGGAACGGTAAACCGAACGGAAACAACTCGCAACTGTCTCTGGGAACGAGGTCTCGCAGCATCGAATTTACTAACGGCTGGAAATTTCTAACGTGATCCTTAATTTTGCGCGCAAACAAAGTTACAAGTATAAATGGCTTAATCCTGCCGTATGATTCCAATAAAAGTTCCAGCGAAATTGGACCGACGAAAGTGCCCTGGAATTTAGTTGCAGGGATCTAGACGATTTTTTCGAAAAATTGAATTAATGTCGGGAACTTGTTGGACACGAGCGCAATGTTATTAAAAGATAAACAGAGTTGGTGTACAGTTAACCAGCAGATTTTTCGTGAAATAACGAGCAAAATGTTGTTAGCACGATGCAATTAATTGCTTCGACGTATGCAGGGGGTTTAAGTTGTTTGCTTTCACGTCGTTTACTAACAATGATATATCGCTTAAAACTTTAGATAATTATTGTGAAGGGACGATATCGATTTAACAATCGTTCTTTGTAACAACTTAAATGTAGCCCGTGTGTGTATAGTTTGCATAAAATATACGTATCGATACAATGGACATGAAATTCAGAAAATTCCACCCTCACCGAATGTTCCGATACGAAGTTTTGAAGTATTCAGTTTGATTCCTGGCAAAATTGACCCGAATAGAGCACAAAGGTTTAGAAGCAAGAATCGCGAGTGGTGGTTACCTCGGTTTCGAATCGCTTATGCGCAGTTTTTCTTCCTTGTCAGCCTTTTAATCTCGCGCAATCAATATTAAGGGACAACCACTCACTTTCGCGACAGAAAGAATCGCATTTCTACAAACGGCCGCATATAGACGTCAATCTGATTCGTTGATCAATTGTATGCAGTGCAGCGCGAGGGGCATGCATTATTTATGGGAGGGTTCTGAATAATTGCGGAAAAATGTAAATCTCGTTTCCCATGAGGTGGAATGTAACTTCAACTGATTTGGAACAGCAGATAATCAGCATTTTTGGAGGGGTCTTTACGCGTGTGGAAATCGTAAACAATTTCGGGGGGGGGGGGGGCGTCAGTATCGCGATTTATAACCGTGAAAAATAATGCGTTATGAATTTGAAGGAGAAAACACTGATTTTGTCATTTTTTGGTAAATTGATTTATTTGGAATGTTACGGTACATGGCGGGGTAAAATATTATTTTGCGAATTGAACGAAGTTTCTCTCAAACGTTGGATCACGTGCCAGCAGCTTGAGCAGTTTTTTTTTTTAGGAAAAACACTTGGTGCTCTTAGCAGCCCTACAATTAAGGGAAAAAACATTCTCCGCGGCAGTGCACGAAAATTAATTCCTGAAATTGCCCAGGTAGCATTGTGTAGCGTAGCTCTTTCTCTTGTGGATCGCGTAGCCTGTTTCTTGGACGCCGCTAGCTCAGACTAAGCAATCAAATCTTACTGAATAATGCCAACTGAATTCCACTCACGTGAGATCTTGTTAGGGAACGGAAAATCAGGGGTTGAGAATCTTACTGCACTCCTAAACGAAAAGACGATCTAGACCCAGGTGAAAAGCCTGGTAAAAAATTGTACAATGTAAGCAATTCTCGCTGCATTTTTAATTTAATCGTATTAAATAGGTTAGGTTATTAATAAATATTATCCCAAAATGATATTTATAACGTAAAAATCCGCGCAAACTGAGGTTGTTTGAATATAAAACATTGTCTATTATACATATACAGAATGTACACTCTACATTGTGGTACAGTCAAAATACAAGAAATGCTGTCATCTATTCCTCAAAAGAATAGAATTTCGATAGTTCTTTAATATGAGTATTGGTCCTTCGATAGGCGGGTGCTTTATTTGTTTATCAACATTTTTCCATAGCTCTCGTAGCAACAAGTCCAACGTTTTTTACGATCTCTGCATAAGAGCGTACCAAATTCACGGCGTCTATGATGGAACTTTTTATTCTCCGGGGACGCATAGAGGGGTTCGTTCGGTTTTTTTCTACCGGAAGTGGCGTGCTTTCATACATCGCCCGGTCACCGGCACATCAACGATCCATTATTATCGATCGCCTGCCTCCCTCGAAATAGGGTTAACGGCATGTTACGATTCAGCTGTGGTTTTTTATACTCGTAAGAATTTCTTCAGCCCCACAAATGTAGAAGAGGGGGCACTTCACGGAACTTTGCTTTCCCCGAGTCTCAAGGGCTTTTTTTTATTCCTATCGAAACTTTGATGTGAATGGACAACATCGTACGATACTATTAATTAATGTAACAGGTTCGGGATAATATCTTAGTCGGTTTAGTGCATACAAAATCTCGTTTTTAATTTATATTACTGTAATATTATTTTTAGCACATCGCGATTCTGTTATTTAATTTTTCGGGGGAACATAATTCCTTCACGAGTTTTACAAGTCGGAACTCCTGTTATTTCCATGATCTTCTCGAACTGTAAACATTTATACTGCCGGATACTTTTACCAAGTCCTTGATTCATAGAACGAATTTATGTGAATGTACAGGGTGTCTGACACCGCTGTACCATGCTTTCTGTGACACGGCGAATTTCTTGACGATTTCTATTAATTTCTATTAAATTTCTATTAAAAGATTAATCTTTGCAGCTGCCAATCCTTAATTCGTTGTATCGGGGTATCGCGCGTAACTATTTCAATTCTGTAAACTGTTTCTATCGGTGTTCCCCATTAAATAAAAATCTAAAGGAGGAAGGTCGAGTGATCTGGGTGGCCGTGCAACTGTTGCCTCTCGTCCAATCCACTTTTGAGGGTAATGTTCGTTCAAGCAATTTTTTACCGGTTGAGCAGGAAAATTAGGTGATTTTTCAATTTACGTTATAACTTCTTAATAAAGACTTATTGCTCGATTTTCATCTAACATTTTGCTCATATTTTCATGCATAGAGTACGCTGGCAACGTTTGCCCGAAAAAACTTTATACACCCCGTAAAATATAATTGGTATTTTAAATAGATCTAAAGGTTTCTAAAACGTGTATAACAAATCTTATCAATAGACAGAAAATTGATACTACAGAAAGGTTCTTCCTTTTCAATATGAATTAAAATAGCAATTTATGCAATAATATACGTTTCGTGCATGATATCGATCGTGACATTTTTTACGTCCGAATAATGACGTAGGATATATAATTGCACAATGACAATGATCATCGAGCTCTAAACAATTATAAATCGAACAGCTGGCGAATATCTTCTACCGGCTTCCAACCAGCTACGCCTCGGGCTTCGCAAAAAATCCACCGTTCGATCGAAAAATACTGTCGGCGAAAAATTTCCAATTATTTTACATCGTTTTTCGAAAGTTTCCAGTGTGCCTCAACCATTATTATATTCATATTACCGTGCCGTTGGAAACGCGCGATACTCCGATGACTCGTTATAAAGTTTCGTCGCGGTTCGTTGATCGTCGAACTTTTCTCATCAAAGCGCCATTTTAAATTTGCGAGACAACGTAAAAAGGAAAACGGAGAATGGCGTAGAAAATCGGACGGCGGGGCGGGCCGATTCGCGAATAATTCGCGGGGCCATCGCGTTACGTACACCCTTACGAATGTTTTTTCCCGTCGCGTTTCAGAGACCTCGGTACGGTTCGCAGCGGCGTTCTCGACGCAAAGGAGCAAATTATTTTTCGCCACGCGATGCTCCACTTGACCGTGTTGCGAAACGAGGAAAACGAGGCCGTTTATAATAAACCTACCGGCAACGAAAGCTGACGTTTCACCCGGCGCGTTCCTTTTCCCCCATTTCCCCTTTTTCCCCTTTTTTCGCTCCTCATCCTCGTTCCGCGTATTTCTTTTCCCTTCTGTTTTTTTTTTTTACTCCCCCCTCCTTCACGTTTTCACTCTTTCGCGTTCCTTTCCGATCCACCTCAACTAGTTTAATGGAATTCCGCCGAATGCCGCTCGCTGTTCCCCCGTTCTTTCGTGCACCTTTTGCTGGCGTTTCGCTCGCCCGCTGAAACAACCAACAGTCCCCCGGTTTTGAATATCAAGCACGCCGGGAAGAATTTTAACGACCAGGAATGCGTAATTTAATTACCAAGGTGTTTTGACTTCTGCTTTTTCCACTGCCGTCGGAATGAATCGATCGTCGACGGGGAGTAAATTTGTATAATAAGACGTCGCCGGGTAATTAATGAACGCGATACTAACGATTTTAATATGCCGTTGATTTTGATTGTTCAGGTAAAAAGTGTCTCGTATAACCGACGAACTATGAGGAAATAATATGATCGCTGCAACGTAGGGTAGGGAAGGAATTTGTTTTAACGTTTGCGCATGGACACACGGTTATGGATACACGGGCACAATTAATCTAGGCGTTGAAAGACAACTTTTAGGAGCGTGAGAATTGTCTTGCGACTGCGGTGAATTGTTGATCGTTGACATCAACGATCACCGTCGCGAAACGGAATACAGCTGGTTACTTAATTCGGCTATACGGTGAATGATTTGCCACTCGTTCTTCCCAATGTCTAATTACCTGCGCTCGAAAAACTATACAAGCGCGGTCGGTCCGGTGTAAAGCAAAGCGAGTTACGACGCACCATGGTTTGTACCCAATTAGCCTCCACAAATAAAGTAAACTCTCTGTATCCTCTCCGGGGTGGATTTGCGAACCTATGTTAATTAAGCGTTTGTTGAGACTCGTGCGAGGGACTCTAACGCCGAGTTTATTACACACCAACGGTTATGTGCCGCAGAATGCATTAAAACGGAATTTAGGAGCTTGGCCTGCCAGCGAAGTTGCGCTCTAAATTACAACCAATGCAAACGTTTCGCAATCGAATTTTCCTTCGATATAAATATGTCGAAATGGGGTAACAACAAATTCTCACACACATATATGTATCGTCGATCCCCTCTTACGACAGACTTTCCGAACGAACGCCTCAAGAATACGAAATAATAATTGTTACTCCAACATCACCTTCTATCGGCTCAATATTTCCATCGCTGTGACAGACAGTCCTTCTCCCTTTCATATCACCTTCGTTCTAACTACGCATACATGATATACCGTTACATTTGCCCCCAGCAAACACTTTCAAAACTTCTCCATATTATATATTCATTCGGAACACCGATGATCCCCCTCGAACACATATCAAAGCCGTTCGAACTTATGCAAACGGTTATTTCAGACACTTCGCCGGCTGAACCGTCGTTCCCGAAATCGGTATTCACTTTGCGAAATCTATACAAACTTGTTCCAAATCGCGGCCGTTACTTCGGATCCTCAGTTCACGGGATAAGATCTTTTCTCGCGAAACAACCGACCGACTCCGAGTCTAAACTCCCCCCCCCCACACGCCCGTCTCCCCCGATCTGCCTCCACCCATCTTATCATCCCCAATCTGTCCGTTTGTTTCTGCCACGTCCCCCTCCGGTTTCCCTTTGGAGTTCTTTCGCGTTCGTCCTGCACGCTTCCCATCCACGAGGCAGAATCGACCCGGCCGTGTTTCGTATGTTCCTGTGCTCTTCTTCCTTTGCTCTTGTGCCGTTTTGGCGTACAAAGGGGCGGGGGGAATGGCTGGGAGGGTGATGGTGAATGGTGGAGAAATAAGTATCGGAAAATAGATAAAGGGAAGCTGCGCGATAGGATCAAGGGAGTCGAGAGTGTCTGTTTATCGGGGAAAGTATCGACATGCTCTGGAGATGGTCGCGCTCCCGACGACGAAAAAGTAAGATGACTATCGGCACCGATGCAGAAGCTTCGCGCTAAACTGAATGCTTAATCGCGTCGTCGTAGTTGCGACAAGATTAGTTGGCGGGGAAGAAATTTGCGGCACGGCGGAGGGTCGCCGGGGTGGTGAATTTCGTGCGGGTTTCGAACGAGGATTCTCGGTGATTTTCATTGCCTGCAGAATTGTTGAATGGATCGAGAGCGTTGAGATTTCTCAGCCGTTCGGTCGAAGAGCTGCCACGTTGAAACGAAGTGATTCCGTTTAGAGGAAATCGGACAATTGTTGGACAATTTTTGAGATCGTTAATACTACTGAATCAGATGCCATCTTCATGAAGTTCACCGATAATATACGTACTTTCGTTGTCGCGTGTCAGGATATTTACTGCCGATATCGAATGGCCGATTAAATCCTTCCAGCAGCCGTTTTCACTGCTTAATCGCCAATTCAATTTCGCCCTTTAGCGCGCTGAGGAAATAGGATAACAAGTATTATAGAAAGGCAGCAATAACTGCCGTGTAAGACGTGCTCAATTAATTTATACGAGATGGTTCCCAATTATAAACGCGACGAGGATATAGCTCGGCAAACGTGTCTTGTATAGATTCCGCCGGTGCATGTAAGGTAGAGCATTGCTATTAGTCGCTGACCTCTTTCTATCTTTTTCTCCGTACATTACGGAATTGTCATGCGCGTTGTCGAAGCGCGGTTGAAATAACACGTCGAGGAACAGCCGGCCACAAATTGAAAGCCCCGCAGAAAGCCGCAGTACATCCTTCCCCCTATAATTGATGCATTATTAAACGTTAGATTCCGCTTTTGTGCCGTCGTGTACAAGTATGGCAATGAATTATGCAATCGATGCTTCGTAGCTTCTAGCACAAGAAAGGGGTAATCAGTCGGCTAATGGTTCCTAATATATCGTCGAAGCGGCGAAGTCGAAGTAACAAATACGGTCTCTCGCTGAAACGAGTCACGGTAAACGACACGCATCAAGGTGTACGCGTCTGTTGCGTGATTCGAATCGAAACAAAAATATGGTGCAAAAGAACCCCCTCCCCCCAAAGAACGGAACAATTGAAAAGTGATCACTTTTGGTAATCGCTGGTAACGCGCGAGACATCTCAAACGTTCAAGGGCTGAACAATTAGGGCATGATCGCAACGTGGATCATGCACGGCCGATCTTCAGTCTGATCAGTCTCTGACCAATCAGGAAAGTGCGAACAACGAACGAGATGGAAAGCCCTGCTAACGAGTGAAACGGCAATGCAGTTGCGAGCAGCCCGGCCCATGTGTGGCTCAGGTACCCTCGTCAAGATCCTTGGTCCTGATCGTAGGACCTTCCTGATTTCAGGATCGTCCTTGGTCCCGAGATCTTCGTTTCGCTTTTAATATCCTGGTTCTTTCTGACCAATGCATCTGACTTCCACGTGATGTGGATTTCTCGTCGATCGTGCGATCGAACCGCGAACCGCGGCTCGCCAGTTGAAATTCTCGGCGTACCGGTGCATCCGCGAACGCGAACGAAAGTTCGCCAAGCCGTATTCGCGAAGCTCGCGGTCTGGAATTCTGCCCTCGAATTCGGCTAGACGTTGAAGACGTTGAAGACGTTGAAGACGTTGAACACGTTGAGAACGCAGCGGCGTAGCTGCCCCGAATCGAGCCACGTGTACACGATCCACGAGAAATAGAATTCACGCTGTTTGTACGTAATTAGCGATACGTAAACCCCTTCTTGCTCGTCAGCCACTGCACCTGAGATTTTCTACTGCGATTCTAATTCCACACCTTCTGTTTCTTTCTCTGCTCTCCTATCCGTGTGCCATTTTAGAGACGGCAGGGCCCTGTCGAGCGCGCAGCGACGATTGCTCGGTTCGCCGGATATCGAAGATCGTTTTAGATATTGCCGACTAGCGGGCCATCGAAGGAACTCGTCATCGTTAATCACTTGGGTCACCCGTTACTTTTCGTCCGAAGGAAAGGGAATAGAGATCGGAATGTTCTCAGAAATCTGATAGAGGGCCACCTCGAAGGGACAATCGGCGACTTTGATGAGATTATTGTGCAAGAGTTTATTTTAAAACAGATGATAATTAACTTCCTCCCGATATTCTCTGCCTCGATAATGTTCTCAAATTTCAAACTGAAAATTATTAACCGGCCCCTAAATGTCTGCAGTTGCTTCAAAAACTTTTGCCCGACATCGCACTCGTGTAATAATATTATTTTGAACACTATTTTCATCCGAAGTAAACATCGATGATTGTCAATTCGAGATCATGCCTCGCTGCCCATCTTTCGTCAGCCTAATTCGTAACGGGGCGGGCGTGGAGTAAAGTTCAAATTCGACAAAAGTGTCGCGCTTGACTCGATCGAAATGACGTGTCGCGACATTTCGAACGCGTTCACGTCGAACAGCGTCGCGGGATCATGCTAGGAGAGAGACGCGAATTAATCAGAGTTGAGTTCAACGTCGATTCGACGGAAATTCACCGACCCGACATAAATTCGTCGCCGGAGGAAAGGTGTACCGAATGAAATTCGACTTCCGCGACGTGGCACGGGACCGGTGAGACGCTCGGCTCGAAGAACGTTTCGATGCCGATAATTGGCTCGCCGTGAAACAAATTGACGAGCTCGAACTTATATCCGCAGTGATTCCCGATCGAATCGCGATATTTAACCGAGCATCGCGACGCTACTCCTTCGCCTAATAATACTTTCTCCGAACGATCGAACGCGGATCTGGCTAGACGCGTTGAACTATTTAACGCGTGACGCAATTGATCGATGACATCCGAGTTCGTTCCGGTGGGCGAAATTATTTTAAGCGTCGAAACGACTTATACACCGTCGCCCAGTTTCTTATAACGTCGTTCTTCTCTCGCGCCCACCCCTTCGCCCTGTTTCCCTATATCCTTTTCGCTCTGAAATTTCGGTCTCACGGGTATCCTTCGGTTCGAACACACGCGCCACCCTCGAACCCGTTTCATTAACTTAATTGTAGAGAGTCCCCTTTGAGTCGGCGGTATATAAGTGTACACTCGCGTCGGGTACACCTACGGGGCTCACGGATAGTCACGCCATCGGAGGCTCGTTCCAGTCGTTACCGGAGTGCTTTGATATGATTTCACGGCTGATTAAACGACTTTAATTATGCCATTAGCAGCGTTCCCTTGTTAACATAGAGGAGGTTCACTGGGACAAAGTTTTTAACCGCGAAAATCACCGGCCGAACCGCCCCCGGTAGATATCGATAACCCGATATACATACGTGTACAGCTTGTCGTTATTTCTATCGCACGTTGTCGTCCATCGCGGTCGTCCACCCTGTCTGGGAACCGAACAATCGTCGCAGTAAAAAGGACAGAAAAAAAGGACGCGTTTCGTCGTTCGCACACCGCGTATAACATTCTTCCCGAACGAGCAATGCGATCGTTTCGATCCCCGCGACACCTGGTTGCCAGTTTTGTTACGCGTGTGCACGATACGCCTACACGAAACGAACCAACGGAAGTGGGATGCTCGACGTTTCCTTATTCACGGTCCTTTTTTCTCTGTTTCTCTTCCTTCCGCTATTTTCTCCATTTTTTGTCTATCTGTCTATGTTTCTGTCTGCCTCTATTATCTATTTCTCTTTCTCTCTCTTTCTCTCTCTTTCTCTCTCTTTCTCTCTCTCTCTCTCTCTCTCTCTCTCTCTCTCTCTCTGTCACACTGTCTTTCTCTGTCTGTCTTTTTATCAATGCCGTCGCGAACGAGATCGCGACGACGACGTTCGTTGTCGCATTTATCTCCGCTTCGAAGAAAACGGGAGGAACGAGCCTGCGACGACGAACAGTCGACGCTCGCAAGCCATCCCCGGGCTATTTTGTTGCTTCTGACCCTTCTTTCTCTTCGTTCGTTAGGAAAGTTCGTTTTAAAAGCACACACCGGTGTTCGGCGTAGTAAAAGAACGTTGCCCGCCTTTTAAGAGACAGCACCGTGTTATTTGAGTGAAGCACGTAGTGAAAGAGAACTTCGTTTGATCCCCATTAGGAAGTATCTTTATAGGAATATAGCGATGAGCTGGAGCGGAGGTAAACCGAGAGAAAAAAAAGATGTCTCCGCCTCGGATACGTCGGCGGCTGACGCGACTTGCGTCGCGCGGCATGGACTTGAGAACGTTTTCATTTTGTTCTAGCGCAATCGCACCTTTCAAGTGCGTTTCGATACTCCGTCACCTCGCCTGTCGGCGAGCGAGTTTCAGCGACATTCGCGCGGGTAGCCGTTCGTTTCCCTGCACCTTCCACGCGCTGAATTCTGAACGACGATGATTACAGTTCCGCGGGTACACGGAATCACGTGCAGCGTTGCGTTTGGATCGCGTCGTTCGACGTTATTCGACGTTAAAGCCGCGGATAAACGAAAACGATGAACGTGCAGCCTCTGTTCAATTGGTCGATATTAAAGTTGAATCGACCGTGGACAGAACTCTCGAAGTTCATTCTTTCTCTCTCTCTCTCTCTCTCTCTCTCCCCCACCCCCATTCAGGCGAAACGTTTGTTTGAGCACAAAAATCACATTCGGAGCACCATTAATCGCACGTGCACGCAGTGGCGCGGCGATAGCACAAGAGGGGCGGGGGATGCGGGTTCGAATAGAAGGCGGAATAAGGGAAAGAAAAATCGTGCGAAGTAGAGTGTGTAAAACGCGAGGGATAAAATGTATAGAGGAACGTAGGGGGAATCGGGTCCGCCACGAGAAGTTATTACTATGAACGGCGAGGTAAATCGTCTATTCGATGCAGAACATCTTTTGAAGTGTGCAAATGTGAAAGAGGGTACCTGCAGATGCATCGAGCTATGGCTGCGACACTGTAATCAGTTACCAATTGTCCGTAGACGTTTTGTCCCCCCCATTTTACCCACGACTCATTCCCTTGCCTCCTACGTTTGCTGCACTACTGTACAGGTTGTTGAAGGAAAGGGGTGGAGAAGTGTTTATTATAGCGCTTAACCAGGGGCTGTGAAAATTGTCTGTTCGACAGGGTGCCCCAAAGTCAACTGTTCGCAGGAAGAGTATTGACAAAAGAAACGCACGAAACTGGATATTGTGCGCTTACTACGAAAGGATTGATTTTGTCGAATGTAATTGAATCTATGTTCCTTGTTCACTTCCATCGGTGAGCGCTATCCGCTGACGAAACGCGGCGGTTCCATTCTTTGAACAGCCTGTACACTTTGCAATTACTTTCCTCCGCATCACACCGCGACGAATTAAACGACGTCGAACACGCGTTTTCGGCCATCGCCGACTGATCGATGACGCGTTCCATTCTTTCTAGTATGATTCCAATCTATTCGATTAGAATAGCAAACCTTCTTAGAATAGACTTTATTACACGCATGACCTAGCATCGTGAACGTTGTATTTTACTCATCCGTTGGCGTCTTACGATAAGCACAGCTTGCAACAATTGAAGGGCAGAAATTTCGGGGCAAATGGATATTCCGGGCGAGTCGGAAAGTTTGTCAACCGGTCGTTATTGTTAGAATTGCGTCATTCGACGGCGATCTACTTTCACGCTGACGTACGACGAGGATCTCGATTTAAAGTCTTCGCGGAGCAAAACGTCTGTTCGACGGGGTACGGATTCGGTATTCATTTTGAATCGGAACGCAGAGCTACCGGTAAGTGTCGTACACGTTGCTTGGAAGTAAAACGGGGCGGGTTGATCAATCGGTTAATTAGTTTACGCGCTTCGGCGCAATTAGCCGATTAATGGTAATGGCTGTGCGGAAAATACGTTAAAGGCATCTAAGCGAGTTTTCGGGTGAGAGATATTCGTATCAGGAATTGTTTTGGAGAACACCGTGGCTAGAAACACTTGAAATACATTAAACATTTTTCCCCCTTGCTCGTAATGTTATGAATATGGATGCGAATATTATGCAAACTTGCCCGTACATCGAACTCGCGAGTTTTTCAGTACCATGCATCGTGAATGAGTATCGCGTGAAAAGAAATTAAATTAGAAACTATGTCCGGTACCTGAACGCGTCACGAACTCGTAGAATTTACGTATACATGTATATTTGATATCAGTTAATTAAACGTCCAGGTACAACGTTGCTTCGAAAATCTAATTTACCCTCAGGTATTTCTGGTTTTGTTCTTCCGCGTTCTCTCTACGAGCGACGACGCGGAACAAAGGAGAGGATAATTAAAAGGGTGGGTCTAAGAAAGAATAATAAAAGGATAAGCGTGGAAATGGAGGTTGTATGTGCCCATGGAGTTAAAACAGCCAGATCTTCTTTCTCCCGGAACATTAACCAGCACTTATTTTCACAAACTAATCCTAATAGCACGTTAAAGATCCCAATTTCTTCCTTTACCGAAGGACTTTGACGTTTCAAGTAGCGGATTTCGACTGGAAAAGGCCAACGACGACTTTTTTTTATGGTTTCCTGAATTTTGCACGCGGCTTGCATAAACTGCCCCGCGTAGGTGGTATGCAACGCAGGAGCGCTGCTAGCCTTCGTGATTTTAGCGTTCTACGGGGTCTCCAATAGGTTGATCGGTATTTAAAATTGATAAGACATTACAACTTCGGACCGTGACCCAACCGGGATTACCTCGACAGCGTCGTAGAACAAATTTCGCGCTAATGTAATTTAAGTATCAAGAATTTCATCAATTGCATCTGTTAACGTTAGAACGTGAAACAGTTCAACGCGTCTTGAATTCATTACTTTGTGAAGCAGTTCGCGGATCGTACACATGAGTGCACGCGAGGCGACAGAGAAAGTTTCTAAAATCTACTTTCATTCACCGTCTCCGAGAGGAACAAATAAGGCCGTAAGAAAAATAAGAACATTCGTGCGTATTAATCAGTCCAAGTAACAGCAGAACGATAGCGAAACATTTACAGAAATCAATTCCTATGACACTCGAACTATTACAAAATTTTTTCTCACGCCCTAGTTCGTTACATGTTCGCAATTCTCTGCGCTGCTTGGTAGTACCATATCCTCAGGGCATCCGTGCGATCCGCACAGCGGATAGCGAAGTATAACGGGACGCGTCGACCCTATTATCGTCGTGAACACTTCCAGTGAATCTCGCGAAACGTTCGTTGTCCCTGAAAAAACAGCTGCGACTCGAAAACCAGCTGGGACAAGGTTTCGCGGAAACTTTTTTCATTGTTCCTGCCCGCTGGACCCGCCTGGCATAAATTATGCCGGCGTACCACGGTTCACCCTTTTCTGACGATATAAAAAAGCTCGCCTGTGTTCACTGGTCTGTCCCCGTGGTCCATTGCCGGTCGAGTAGGCTGTGCGTACGTCCAGGCAGGCTTCCTCAGCCAGCAGCGCCGTTTTTCCAGATGGTTGGCAATGTTAGGACGCGCAAAAATAGCTTAATTGCACGGTGTTGATCGGACGGAGGCTGGGGAAGGTGGCCGAACAGGTGAACCTGGATATTGGAGATCAGTGAGAATAAACGGTGGCAGCTGGTAATTAGCGGAACTGAAAGTTCTCCCTGCGGTGTCTCCTGTCCCGTGGATACGACGTGCATCCCCGTCCATAAGTCACCGCTGTCGTTTCGAGCAAAATTCGGTATTTTACGACGATGCTCGAACGCGAAATGGAAAATACACGTATTTATATATTATACAAGTTCTACGTATAATTTGAATAAATGCTTGAACCATCGACGTCCGCTTTACTAAACATTTTGGCCCCGAAATGACGTGGTGCCCGGTGATTCATACATTATCCAGGGTAGGGGGAAAGAATGAAACGGTACGAGAAAGCGGGCTCGGTATATGCAACGGCGACGGCCCCGCTTGAAAAGTCAAATAGCCGTCTCGCTGAACAGCTTAATTAAGTTGATTAACTTAGACTTAGCGGCTTCTTGGCGATTCTACGCGGGGTGAAACGTATTCGCTGACTTGCGACCTGGTCGAACTTCGTTGCCCGACGTTGCGGTTTTTTCGGCCCATTCCACGTTCGAAAGCTCCGCCTGCGCTGCGTTCGAGACGTTCGCCCCGGCGGTTGGATTGTAACGATCGCGGTTTCACGCCGAAGATCGAGGATTAGGTGCATTAAGGAATTATGGGACTGGCTGGTACATTCGTAGAGGGGGTTAGCGGCGATGCGTTGGGAATAAGGGTGGCGCGGTTGGCTATTGTTCGGTTGGAAGGCTTTAGTAATAACGTTCCGCGGAACAGGTGTAGATTTGCGCCCGTTGTTAACATAGCCGCTTAGCTGCCATGGTGTGTTATATTGTCAAACATTTCGTAAGGGTAAGACGCGTTGTTAGGGGTGGCACGGTGCGCGCGGTTCGTCACGAAGATGTTTTAACCGCAGTGCGCTCCTCTGTGTATCGAGTCAACAAATCCTCCATCCACGTTTATTCTTGGGATGTATCTACAATTGAACGGAGCGGTGGGATTGGTTAATTAATCAAACGAAATTGTTCATTTACGTATAATCCAGTTTGTAACGGGAACGAAAGAGGATTAGGATTTGAAGTTCGGGGCGTCGAACGCGTCAAAATCTCTGGAATGAAATTCGCAAGGCTCGCGATCATTACTCGCGTCGTATGAACGATCGGGACCGTCGGCGTTCGATGCGACGAAGGAAAATCAGACGGTTGACTAACTTTGTCAACGTGTCGACGACCGTATGTTACCAGTTCGTTCGATCATCAGCGATGCGCTCCGCCGCTCTTACGTTGCGTTTATTTCGACCGATCGATCGTCGCGCGTCGAGCTCGAAATCCGAGCAGCCGGGAGCGCGACGAACGAGAAAGTGCAAAATACTTTGATCCCCAGCTCGAGCACCGGAATGGCTGAAGTGCAGCCGGTAGGGATTCTTTTTTTATTCTTTACTTTAAAGAGACGTCCCAGTACCAGGGTGGAGGACCTCGATGCACTTGGGGGCAGCGTGGGGTAGGCGGGACACGAAGTGACGAGGGTATGGGGGGGGGGTGTTTGTGGTGGTAAGAGGCAGGGGAAGGGGTTGCAGGCGGTGAAACCCTCGCCAACAGGGAGGCCTCAAAGAAAAGAACTACTCGCGCTGCCGAGACGCCCTCCTGCCAGGGCTTGACCCTTTTTTTAATTGCATCCAGACCAAAGTTAGAAACAACGAACGGTGTCGTCTCTCCATGGGCGAAAGGGAAAGGGGAAAGGAATAAACGAAAGGGGAGCGGGACAAGGTGGTCGATCGCCGGACGAAGCGATATACGTTAGGCGTGGGCAAACCGCGAGCTCGTACGTGTCTTCTTCGTTTTTTTTCTTCATTTTTTTCTTTTTTTGAAGTGTTGGTAGGAAACGGTCGGAATGCAAAATATGTGGGTCAGGGTCGAGCTCGAGAGCATCGAGTTCGTTTCCTTTATTCCTCTCTCTCTCTCTCTCTCTTTCTCTCCTTTTCACCGCCCCGTTTCCTTCCTCCAGCTCTGTTCCCAGCCTCCTTTATTCCATCCCTCCCGTCCCCCGCTATTTTTTTTTTGTCCCCCTTAACCTTTTTGTTCCTGCTTCAAATCCGACTTTAATGGGCTCGTGCCGGCGTATTACACTTCTGATATTATCGCGAGGGATTTTTGCGGAGAACCGGGGGGGATTAGGGTCCCTTGGACGGTCTCCTCGGTTCCCGAAAGGCTTCCGCGGCCTTCGTCTTTAATGTTCATTAACAGTTCGCTTGCTTAATCGTGTTTGAGGATAAGTCGGCGCGATTATTTTCACGGTTAATAGTGTCGAACGATTCACACTTCCTGTATTAAGCAACTACGTTGCATTCCTAAGCGTTCAAAGGGACTGACCCTATTTCCCAAAAGCTCATCAATATTCAAAAAGGGTCACATCCATACTTCCTAATTTCCCACGTACATACTTACAAAATTCCAAGAAACCAAAGCATGACCCCAATCCCCCACTCCCGATTATCCGGCCCTTTCGTTACTATATAAAAAGGAACCTCTCCAAACTAAGGGCAGTAGAAAAAGTGAAATAGTCAAGATTACTCTGTAAGACTAAATCAGCAACAAATAAAACTCTAACACATTATACCAAAAAGTCTATTCTTCAATCTACGAGCAACCACATCCAGTCTCAAGCGACTTCGACGACATAAATTGGTGGCAGCGGTACGGATATCAGTCTGTGGACTTCAACCAACGGAAAATCTTCTAGCTTCCCTAGATATCCTTCAAGAAGGAATCGTTGGCGATATTCAAAAAAAAAACGAACCCGGAGAATCGCAACCAAAGACGAACTGGATTTCAAGTGGACTCAGTGGCGGCAAAGCAAATCGAACGTAAGTCTTTCAAACGACACATCGTCCAACTTATCTAAAGACTACGTGACTGCTCCCTTGACCAACATGTCAAGACAACAAAGTCCGACTCGCGCTCAAATTGACATAAACATGCTAGCCGACAAATTGCTGCAAGTATGTGATAGACTAAAAACACTAGAAGAAATCAGACCAATAAAACAAACGTCGAGGGTAGAACAACCGTTTCCCGCATACGAAGAAACACAACCCTCGCACAGTATAGAAAAATACGAACAATGCCTACCACTAATTCCGGAATTCAACGGAACGAACACAGAAGTTTTTATCAATACAGTCATCAAAGTCGCATCTATGCTGAATCAGAATCAACATCCATTACTACTACTCGCAATCATCTCCCAAAAATTAAAGGGACGCGCATCTCTAACGATTAGGCCAGACACGATAACAACAATTCCGAAGTTAATAGAGAAAATCCGATTTATTTACGGAAAAACAATAGACACATCTTCACTAAAGACGAAAAGGGATTCGTGTAAACAAAGGCCAAACGAAACAATTAATGACTTCGTGCATCGGTTTTCACAAATCCAAGATGAACTTCTTACCGCCGTGAACACCGAACGAAGATTACAAACATATATCGATATTAAAGAAATTATATGTAATGAGGAAGGAATTCAATGTTTCCGACGGAACGTGAAGCCCGAAATCTCACAGTACCTGTTCAGCCAACAATTGGAAACACTAAACCAAGCGTTCGAAGCAGCGCGCATGTACGACACGGAACTGCAGTACATGCAACAACAAGCAAGAATGTGGAATCAACCAAGGGACCACAGGGAATCGAGGGACCACAGAAAACCACGCGAGCAACACCATCCAACACACAGAGATACAAATCCAGGATGGAACGCGAAAGAATGCAACTACTGCAAACGACGTGGGCATACAGAACACGAATGCAGAACTAAACAATGGAAAGAACAACGAGGAAGGCAAACCGGGCAACAACGGAATTTTCGACAGGCCCCGCCGAACACCACACCACCAGGCGAACGACCATCATCGGAAACGCCAGACCCACAGCAACAGAGGAACATAGCGTGGACAATTCCCCGTTTGTTCGACTAGAGCTTCCAGGACTACAACCAACTACCTTTCTCATCGACACAGGTAGTGAAATATCCATAATCAAAGAAAAGCAGATCGCGAACAAAGATCTCCACAAAGGCGCACCCATGACGCTCAGGGGTATCACGAGCAACACCACAGACACGTTATACTCGGTCTTCATTCCATTTAATAATAAATGCAACCCATTTCAAGTAGTAGACGACAGATCCCCAATTTTTCAAGACGGTATATTAGGTTCGGACTTTTTATTTAACCACGATTTTTCTTTGTCATGTAATTCATTCAAAATCGGCAACGTTATTAAACGTCGCAACAATCCAAAGAATAACTGTAACAACGAAACGGTATTAGTCAATTTCATAACGGGAAATGGAGCAATCACTAAATTCGACACAAGCGGACAACCTATACTGTCCGAAAATTTAAAGAAACAAATAGAATCAATAGAGAAATTTGATGAAAAGTTAGTCTTCCACATGAACAGTAACAATAGAACAAACGAAAGAATTAACTTGCTAAAAGAAAATACTCGTTTAGACCATCTAACCGAAGGTAGAGACGAAGTATGGGAACTAATCTCGAATTATCACGATAATTTTGTATTACCCGGTGACCCTCTTCCGAAATCATCAATTCTAGAACATGAAATTAAGACTACAGACGAAATACCGATACACACGAAACAATACAGATACCCGCCGATACACCAAGACGAAATCAAACGACAGGTAACAGACATGATACAAAAAGGTATCATTAGGGATACCGACAGTCCATACAACAGTCCCCTATGGATTGTCCCTAAAAAGGCAGACGCGTCAGGAAAACAAAAATGGCGACTAGTGATAGACTACAGGAAGCTAAACGAAAAAACGATAAAAGATTCGTACCCCATTCCTAATATCGACGAGATATTAGACAAATTAGGGAACGCGAAGTACTTTTCAGCCTTCGATCTAGCCTCTGGATTTCACCAGATCGGAATAAAAGCAAACGATACGAGCAAAACTGCTTTTTCGACTAACGACGGACACTTCGAATTCGTTCGGATGCCTTTCGGTTTAAAAAACGCACCGCCAACATTCCAGAGACTCATGAATCGCGGTTTACAAGGTCTCATCGGTAACAACTGCTTTGTCTACATCGATGACATAGTAGTCTTCGGTAGAACGCTCGAAGAGCATAACAAAAATTTAAAGATTTTATTTGAACGGTTAAAACAATGCGGATTAAAACTTCAACCCGACAAATGCGAGTATTTAAAACCGGAACTAGAATACTTAGGTCACGTTATTTCGGCAAACGGGGTACAACCCAATCCCAAACGGATCGAGAAGGTAAAGCATTATCCCGTACCCAAGAACGCGAAGGAAATAAAACAATTCTTAGGACTATGCGGATATTACCGAAAATTCGTAAAAGACTTTGCCAAAATCGCGAAACCACTCACGGAACTCTTAAAGAAAGAAAAGGAATTCTTCTGGACTAACGAACAACAAGTAGCTTTTGAAAAACTATGTAACGCGCTCACGACACAACCAATCCTTCAATACCCTAATTGGGGAGAACCATTTGTTCTCACTACAGACGCTAGTAATTACGCATTAGGCGCCATCTTATCACAAGGTACAATAGGGAAAGACAAACCGATCGCGTACGCTTCACGGACGTTAAATGACGCAGAGACGCGTTATACCACGACAGAAAAGGAATTATTAGCAATCGTCTGGGCGACAAAACACTTTCATCAGTATTTGTACGGACGAAAATTTACAATCGTGACGGACCACAAGCCACTCGTATGGCTAATGAACGTGAAGGACCCAAATTCTCGGTTAGTACGATGGCGACTAAAACTGTTAGAATACGACTACGAGATAGTCTACAAACAAGGTAAACTAAACACGAACGCCGACGCACTCTCGCGAGGAAAAATCAGAGCGATAGAACAGGACT
This sequence comes from Nomada fucata, assembly GCA_948146005.1. Classification (NCBI taxonomy): domain Eukaryota; kingdom Metazoa; phylum Arthropoda; class Insecta; order Hymenoptera; family Apidae; genus Nomada; species Nomada fucata. Next base: position 18,142,911 of record OX411275.1, read on the forward strand.
TAGTAGGAGACGAATTAGAAAAATACTTGAGTTACTATTCATCTAACCCTCAGACAGACGACGACGAATTCATTAAGGAAGTGACCGAAGGTTCAAATGCAACTTCAGAATATAAACTCCCTTCGATCCAATCCCAGGTCAAAATCAGCCAAGGATTCGTCAAAGAGTTTCCAACCATTATTTACACGGAGATACCTCCAGAAGTCATTGAGAAAAACAAAACTTACTTATCCCCACACGAGACTGAAAAGACGAAAACCGACGTTTTTAATAGGGAATTAAACGGCGGTAGCAAAATCAACGTAATACAAGACCGGGATCATACTAAAGAAATTGCTTCCCTACTTTCTAAACTGAAACGGGACATAGAAATCTACGTCTCAAAACCAACCCCCTCGGATACAAAAGAAATCATCAAACTAGCGCACGACTCACTATTTGGAGGACACTACGCGTACGACAAAACTTTACAAAAGATCCGTAAACGATACGAATGGCATAATATCACACGGGACGTGAAAAACTACATAGAGAAATGTGTCATTTGCCAAAAACAAAAAGACACAAAACGACAAACGTACATACCCCAAACAACGGACATTCCGACGAAACCAACAGACAAAATTTCTCTCGACATAGTCGGACCACTAGACGAAACCACTCGAAAGAATAAATATATTCTAGTAATTCAAGATTACTTAACCAGGTATATTATGTGTGAACCTCTCATTGATAAATCCACTGCAGCCATCATACAAGCCGTTTGGGCTTCATGGCTCAGAATTTTCGGGAAACCCAAAGAAATTCTAACAGACAATGCAAAAGAATTTACATCCTCGGAATTCACCGAACTTTGCAATACCATGAACACTAGACATATACTCACGTCAGTATATCACCCTCAGTCTAATGGTAAAAATGAGAGGTCCCACATCATTCTGAAAGAGTACATTCGCTGTTACCAGACCGCGGAAACTCCATGGGATCTACTACTCCCCAAAGCAATGTTAAACTACAATTGCACTATTAACCGTTCCACGGGCTACACCCCATTTGAATTACAATTAGGGTACGAACCCAATAGCATCTTTGACGAACAGAACGAACAACTGACATTTCGTCAACAAACAGAAAACCTGAAACTACAGCACGAAAACAAAATTATCGAAACAATAGAAAACCTCCAACTTCAACAACCTTCCACTTCCTATAAACATCTCGAACCCATTAACAAAGGGAATCTAGTTCTCATACGGAACTATACCGCCAAACCACTCGAAGAACGCTGGCGCGGACCCTTCGAGGTAATGGAAGTCATGGAAAATAATTCAGTTAAAATTGACGAAAATGGAAGATTAACTGTTCATCACAGGACAAACGTTAAGATTTTTAAACAAGTCACTCAACTCATTTTAGATGACATCTAACATGTACACCGTGATTGCTCTCCTTCTCACGACCGCTACGGCTATCACCAGGATCACGAATGCATCTACTCTGACCAGCGGTGAATTAGCCGATGACAAATACCAATTGTCCAAGCTTAATGACCAAGAAACGATTTTTCTCGAGCATCAAAACATAGTTAGAATCTATCACGAACAATAGAAAATCGTAGTCGGCTACGATTTCGCCCATCTTATTACCGACCTAGATGTAATCGAAGAATTAAGTAGAAGCGTGTTATTTAAGCTATGTTCACGCGACCTAGGCGGAACCCCATTCACGTGTTCATCAAACAATAGACTTACGAAACGAATAGCAGAGTTCAGCCACATTCGAGGAGAAATCCGCAATGCACTATACACTGCAGGAATCGACAGTAACTTCACGCGTTCTAAACGAGGAATATTCGATTTCGTGGGAGCTATTAGCAAAACGCTCTTCGGTACTTTAGACTCATCAGATACACAATATTATAACAACGAGCTAGACAAACTCTACGCTAATAACGACCAAATCATGCATTATGTACGCAACCAGACGAGTATCGTACTCACCGCCTTACAGGGCAGTGCTGCAGGATTCAACAAAACGCTTCATCAGATAAGAACTGCCAACGAGCAATTTAATAAAGTCAGAGATCTGTCAAAAGCAAATGAGATGAACCTGATAATCGACGAGATACTACTAGATCTGGAAACAAACACTTTCACCCTGCGCGAACAAATCAGGAAAGTTGAGGATTTAACGTTCGACGCCAAACACGGCATAGTTAAACCCTACGTCCTGCCGCCAGAACAATTGTTCCGAATATTAAGGGAACACGAGCATGTCGATAACTCTCCCGTACCTCTCAAGGAAATTTACTACTCGGCATTACTCGTCATCTGCGAGGTGAACATAGCGCTCAACGGTCAACGCGCATTATTAGAGATCAAGATTCCACTATTCGAAGAACAAACCTTTAATTTAGTCAAAGTTATAGCACTACCAACACACGGATGGATGTTCCACTCGATAATCAACACCGAACAAAGATTGATTCTCTTGGATCCATTGCGTCTCACTTTTATGCCTATCACTACTACCGAAGTAGCCGGGGCAAGGAAACTAAACGACCAGCTAGTCATTAAACGTTACGCGCCAGACTATTCAACACATTTCCGGGATAATTGTCTCGTTAGCATACTTACAAAGCACGAGCCCGAAACTTGTGAAACTAGGTATATGAAAATCAAGAGTACCGTCTGGATACAACTCCAGTCGGGAAATCAATGGATCGGAATCGCACCAAAAACAGAAACAATGCATATACTTTGTTCCGACAAACAACCGAGGCATATAGAAATTAAGAATAACTTTATATTAACATTAGCACCCGATTGCAGCGGAATCTCCCTCTCGGCTACACTGAAACCTTTAAATATCATATATGATCATAAAATTAATAAATACCAAATAGTAACGGCACGAATCAAGATGCCGGAACTCAACGTAACCGAGAGCGAAATCCCCCTAAACATAATGGCGGAATCACACATAGATCCCGATAACTTGCAGTCACTCGGACGAACACTAGAGGAGCTTGAAAACATATCCGATAAAGCGATTCATCACCAGCGTCTGAAGACCTGGAAAGAAAAATTCTTTGAATATCTCTCGTACGCAGGATATGCAGCTCTCCTGAGTCTATTGTTCGTCTTCCTGACTAAAATAGGACTATTCAAAGCAATCGTAGACGTAATACGAACTTGTTTAGGGAATTGTTACAATAATTGTAGCTTCAACAATCACGGACCGACACAACATGTCACCTATGCGGCCGTACCCCAACCGAACGATAACGATTTGTTAAATCAAAAACTCAGAGACCGTTTGTCTAGATCATAGACAAAGGTCCTCTATAAGGGGGGAGGTGTCGAACGATTCACACTTCCTGTATTAAGCAACTACGTTGCATTCCTAAGCGTTCAAAGGGACTGACCCTATTTCCCAAAAGCTCATCAATATTCAAAAAGGGTCACATCCATACTTCCTAATTTCCCACGTACATACTTACAAAATTCCAAGAAACCAAAGCATGACCCCAATCCCCCACTCCCGATTATCCGGCCCTTTCGTTACTATATAAAAAGGAACCTCTCCAAACTAAGGGCAGTAGAAAAAGTGAAATAGTCAAGATTACTCTGTAAGACTAAATCAGCAACAAATAAAACTCTAACACATTATACCAAAAAGTCTATTCTTCAATCTACGAGCAACCACATCCAGTCTCAAGCGACTTCGACGACAATAGGAACGCATTCGTAATCTGGATACTCGTGTTAGCCGCGGCGCTGCTCGAGACATTTCGTCGGTTAATGTCTGCGGGGATTTCGTTTCTTCGTTGTCGTGCTTGTAAGGGTAAACTAGTAGTCAAAGAGAAGTGTTAGTTAGTCAACGTCGTATATATCGAGCTACTTTGAGACGGGAAGGAAATAGAATATTATATTGTTTGTTCGACGGCCGGGCATTGAACTTTGGAAATAAGTTAATAGTAATTCTCTGTTTGTAAGTGTCGAACAAGTTTGTGTCGAAAGAAATCGAGTTATCGTAACAGATTCATTTCTCGACATAGATTTTCAACATTTGAAAAATTAATGCCGATTTCGTATTATCTGTTCACTTATCTATTTCAAAATATCGGTAGGAATCAAGTATTCGTTGTCAAGGAACGAGATTACGAAGCAGACGATGAATTACGTGAATTCTTATTTCATTCCAGAAGGGAGGTTTGTGTGAATCGACGTAATCGCAATGTATAATCTTTCGAAAACATTATATCCTTATGCCGACAGCAAATTTTTCGTGATTTCGTTACTATCGTGCATGCGGGTTTGCTGGACTCCAAGTTTCCCGAACGAGCATTTTATCGATCCTGTCGAATGATATACGAGTTCGAACGCCAACAATAAAAGTAATATTCGCGTGACTGGGGCGCATTTCAAGCCACCGTATACACGCACGATACAATCCCACGAAAGGAGTCAAATTTACTAAGTAAACTATTAGTAAGTGCACGTTAATCTATTAATGTGCTTCCAGCACCTAAGTTGGTTACATTAACATACGATAAAAATCTTGTCTGTTTGAATTTTAAAATGTATTTGCATACAACCCGGATGTTAATTATACAATTTATATCATTCCGAAGCTCCTTAAATGAATCTCTAAGCTTCTTAAATAGGACACGTAACGATCTTTTTATTAATAATTTACGTTTCATTTTGTTCCGACCTTTCGCACCGACGAAATATAGGAACAGACCAATCGTGCAATGTATTCTTTCGCCCTGTGTTCCCAGAGTACTCGATACCCCTTACCATTTCCGTGTCACGCACAACGTTGCCAACAGATTATAGAAAACGACGTTAACGCTTCCTACGATGGAAATTGAGATTGGAAGAATGTCGAAGATACGCTTTTCTTCTTTGCCGCAATGAAAGGCGTGAACACGTCGACCGCGGGACAGCATGGGCGATGGAGGACCTATGTCCGTAGGTTCAGCGATAAGTGGGTCAGAACCCGTGGGGGTCCAGTGGGCATAACTCTAGGATCGCGAGTGCAGCTAAAAAATTGTGATTTATCCGGGCACCTATCGCATCTGTGCCTTCTATTAAAAGTGGTATCGCTTTAATCGTTAGAAATAGCACGCAATCGATAGACTGCTGTCAGATCGCTGGTGGAAAACTGGCCGGGCTAAATAAATCTGGCACATGCCGCTTCCTTGGTACGGCGAGTCCACGTAGAAAAATGCGAGCAGATTGGGTTGGCCGCAAAAGTTGTCGAAATCGAATCCCTTAATAGCCCTCGTTAAAACTTTCACGATGTGGAAAGTAGATTGTGCTTTATAATTAAACGGGGGCACGAGGGAATATGGTACAGCATTTATTCTTCATTAATATCTGCCCGTATTGCTACTTTTTTCTATTCTTTCACGGATATATCATGCATCTGAAGTCGAATCAACAAGCAAATCCGTGCCCCTCCTCAATCTTATATACAGTACAGGGAAATTGTATTTATAAGAAAATTCATTCCGCCCCCTCTTTATCTTAAGATTTCACACCGAAGTTACGCCTATGCATCACGGACCACCTTGCTCCATCGAACTATCGAACAATCGAACTGTTCCGCGCGGCAATTAATTTCCAGTTCACCGGAGAATCGCAAGGAGGGCGGTCTTAAACTTCTGATCGCTGGTGTACACACGCGTTGCTTTCATTTAAGGCTCAACTTGATAGTTTTGCTTTCGTCTCCGACGCGAATTTATCGCGTTCGCGGTACCCCGCCCCGAAGTTTCAACGTTAGACGAGGAGAACGCCGATGATACCAGTTGATACGAGGCGGAGTATCGAGTCGATAGATCGACGTATCATACAACGGGGTTGAGCGGAGAACGACGCGACGAAACCCCGAACGATCCTTCCGTGCACAATAATCCACGTCAGCCGATAGTTTTTCGACGCGTTTCAATCGTGCAGAGTTGCGTCACGAACCGTTCTTAAGCCCCGCAGAGCTAGATCCAGCCGATGCACACGCGTTACACGGGGTTTGCCCCTAAAGGACGACGCCGGGCGATGCTTCATTCAGCTGCGATATTAATATGCCAGCGAAGCGAGCAAGACCGCAGCTCAATTTACGCAGCTTACGATGACCGCGCGACGTATAATTACGGTTCGGGATAAATGAAACGACGTCGATCCTGTCGGACGGCGTGCGTTAATTACGACCGGCGCTTTCGAGAATGTCAAAGGTGTTCCGTCCACCTCCCATTATATTATACCATAATCGTAACGAAGGGGGCCGCGAATTATCGTTATCGTTAAACGCACTTGACGGGCTCCGCTCGACGATTGCTTTTTCGCAACGTTTAGTCGATCGAAGCCGAACGTTGCTCCGAATGCTTTCCCGATGCAGAATATTAGAATTGGCATTCGCGCACAGATACAAACTTTCGTCGTCGTTTATTAATTTTCCATGGTTCAGCAACGAATCGAATCGTGATGTTGCCCGGAACAACGGGCCTCCATTAGACTGCTATTAGTACACATAATTGCTACTTAATGAAACTAATCAGGCCGCGTGCCAAAAATTCCAAGCAACGTGTACGACAGCCACCAGGGGCACAATGGGATGCATTAAAAAACCTGCACCATTTCACGCTCGGGCTTTCATTTCAGAACGACGACGTATTAGTACCGACCACGTAATATCGTAATGATGATAATCGACGGTACAAGAACACGTGGTTCTTTCATGCCTGTTGTGAGTTATGTGTAAGCTCGTTAGAAATCGTAGCGTCGCACCACTGAATGGTAGATACGTATATATATACATATACATATACACATGTATACGTATACATAATAACGCGACGCAAGAATCGAGGGGGCAACCTCCCCGTTTCCCCAATTCGAGTACCTATAAAAAGTAATCGATGCAGATTAGAGACAGTAGATACAGTCGAGACACCCGCGATTAACCATTTCCCCACCGATGTCTATCTTTCCGAAAGACCCCGAGAACACGGAGGCGGCGGATCTGCAGAGGAAGCTGGAGATGCTGAACAACATGATGGACCAGGAAGCACGGGCCGAACAGGCACGACGACAGATATTGTACAATATAGGCCACTGTAAGTACTCGCCAAGTCACTGTTCTAAGTGGCTGCTGTTTTGTTCGAATACTTTCTCTCTTTCTCTATCTGCATCTCTCTCTCTCTCTCTCTCTCATACTTCCTCTATCTATAATTTTCTGTTTCGCTTTAATACGAGGGGAACGTCCCTCGATCAATTATTACACACGACTCGATTCAATCGCCGCTCGTCGTTTGCGCTAATTTCGTTTTAGCATTCGACGCGACGCGTGTTCCGCGCGGACGTAGGCTGAATACTTGTATCATCGATACGTTTTACAGTTCGCGATCAAATCATTCGGAGTTTCGTCTCGTCGAGCTGTATACGAGGACGGATTACATTGGAATATTAATGCTTCTCGGTACACCGATTGTTCGGCTCGAGTCGATTTTTCGTTTGCCGCTGCGCCGTGTATTTAACGCCGATGGAGCAATTAAGTTTTGTGCTCGATACCAGCGTCAATTTGCGCGCACAGTATAACCATTTGGGTTTAACAAATTTTCCGAACTCCGCGCGTTTCGTTCCGCGTTTACGTTGGACGCGCGAAAGTTCTCGAGCTTCACCCGATCTCGCGGCCGTAGCACGCCATTTCCTTTCTGTTCCGCTCTATGCGAAACAACATTTGTTTATCGCGTTGTCTCAATAATCGCGAGAGTGTTGCCACTATTATTTGACGCATCGAAACAGCGGCGAAAAGGTTGAAACGATAATGAACGTCTCGGTTCAGCTACCCCGAAATGTACATTTCCATCATTTGTTCGGGTACTATACATTTATGGATGTTCTTTATGTGAATAATTTGACCCATAATAGTAACTGCTGCTTTATATTCGTGTCGCCGCATCGATTTCGTCGCAGTAGCTTTTGTTTATGGTCACCAGACTAAACTCGCTCGAATGCTATTCCTGGTTATCGCAGTAAAGCCCGTTCAGCTGCCAGCTTTTCGTACGAAAATCGATGCCACCGTTGGGCCGGCTATTTTTTTTTTCTTTTTTTTTCATCCCCCATCGCCGACTATCAGGGTACTTCGTGCGACTGCAGTTGCATTATCCAGGGAGTATGCACGTGGATACTTTCGTCCAGCAAGCACGGTATGAAACACCAACCCCATTGTGTTTATCGACCATCGAGAAACGTCGGTAACTTACCCCTCCAGATTCAACCCCCCATTGAAACCGACTTCCAAATGTGTCTATGATGGCTACACCCTCGGCATGCTAAACTTTTCGACGATTAATTTTCTCTGTTTTTTTTTTTTTTCGTTTTTGTTTCCTTTCGTTTTATACGTAGCCGAACTTCTGCCGCCGTACCTGCTCGTCTTTGGATTTATTTACCTGCTCTGTGAATCTCTGTTATCCCGTTCTCCCGATACATCGAGTACGCCTTGACACGAGAGCGATCAAATCGCGCGGACACAAGCTGTTTCCGTTCCTGTCGCCGCACCGTTTCAATTTTCGTACTCGTCCAATATCGACCAATTTCGCTCACGAAGAAACGCTTAAAAAATTGTCGCGATGGGAACCGGCTGTCGCTCGTGGTTGTTCGTCCGCTTGATGTTTCCTCTACCGCGAAGTTAGCAGCGGTGAAGGGTCGACACGATCTTCGCATCGAAAGGACACGCAAGTGGATGAGCTTGGCAATTTTCAGCAAAATTTATGCCCGCATCGTCACACGCCTGGCTTTCTTTGAGATAACAATTTCACCACGAACAAGTTTCGTTTGGCACGGGAGGAGGGCGATCGTTTAACAGCATGATAAGTTGGCGATCTCGTTCGAAGTGTTTCGCCTCGAAAGAATCGAATTCGACGGTCGTCCGGGAGGGATTTTCTATTGCCCTGCGATAACGCTAAGTATGAATTGTCTTTCAGCGGGTTACTCAGAGGATTCGGACTATACGTCGGACCTGAATTATCCAGTGGGCGGACAGGGTGCAAACAGCTCGGCCTCGCAGTTTCGTACCGCCGCTAACCAATTGGCCACCCCTCAGAGATCCCTCGAGACCTCCAGAGAAAATAGTTACGAGAGGGATGATCATCAGGTATTGCTCGATCGATACTTCGTTATCCCTATTTATTAATTATCAAGTTTCGAAATCGCTTAATACCGTCGGGCCTCTGACCAATGTCGGTGGAACGAAGTTCTCTCACTTTAACGTAGCGATAAGCCACGGTCGAGTGGTTCTTTAATGTCAAACAAGGTTTTTCTCTTCTCATTATTTTTGTAATTTAATTAAAAAGGTTACGAGGGTATATTTTCTTTGGTCCATTAACCCCTTAGATAGGTTGATTATCATTTTTCTTGTTACACATTGGATTGGTTTGTTAATTAACGAATTAAATACAGTATCAAACGGTTTCTATAACGATATTATATTATACGTTCCATATTAGTGAAAGCCGCGCTTAGAACGTAAACAGATCGACAATATTACAATATGTGGTACAATGGTAGAACTGTATTCTGTTTTACGATACAACAGCCGTCGATTGCTATTGAATCGTTCGTATCGATATCTTAACGTTCGACGCGAATTCCGTTCACGTAACAAATACTGCGGTCGAGAATTAGCTAAGGGGAGGAATCTTGACTATAAGTTCCTCGAAGAAAATATGTCAGAATTGGAACCGTATTTTATTGATTGCGTATGCTGCCAGATTCCAGCCACAGTCGGCGGAAGACTAGCTCCAAGTAATTACGGAAGCTACGGTGGATCGGGCCACAGTCCACGATACGACGAACCGTACCCGGAGGAAGGTCCACCGCAAAGGTATTCTCAGTCTCAGCACGCTTCAGAATCTTCCGAGCCACTCTTCTACAATAGTAGACCAAGACACTATAAGGAATACAGGTATATGACATTTGCTTAAACATAACACACAATATACAGATCGGACGGATATGACGTGTTACACGATATTCGAAAATTAACAGTTTCTACAGGGATACATGTTCCTTCGACATTATCTCTAATCGCAGAATTCGTAATACAATAGTTAGCAGCATACTTCTGCTCCTGTTTCGTCTTATTTTTAGTTGGAAATTCTGCCGTGATCTGTCTTTCTCGCAGGTTTTTCTTTTAACGGAGCGTTACACTCTCAAACTTATAGAAATTTGGCTTACGTAAGGGAAGCCTGCGTTCATTGACGCACTCGAAATATGTAGAAATTATGCGCCATTCGAATTACCATGGAAAGAAGATAAGAAGTGGTATTCGGAAGCTGTAGCGGAAAGAATCGATTAAAATTGAAAGAATTAATTAATATTGATATCGATCGGTTGTTCGCGTCTCGCATAAAATTAATTCAAACACGACCCTATTCGCGAGCAACGTCAGGCATGAGGAAAGAAACGTTTATTGCTTTTTTCTGCCCGATTTAGACGACGGAAGCACACGTGGGATTACGAAGACAGGTACGAAACAAGTACCGCAGTTCTGTTTCGTGAGAAAGTTCTACGATCTTCACCGCATAATTCGCATTTCTCCACTCTAGATCACACTTCTCATCTAGCGTATCCTCCATTAGCGTGTTACTATTAGTACACTCTCGTGTCTTCGAACACCGCGAGGCATAAAACAGTTCATCGCGACACGCAATAGAACAACATTCTCACACCGGCTTGATCTATCTCAATTTCTTAACAAAAATCCATTCACAGCCAGTCATATTCACCCACACCATCATCGTTTCGCGAAACGATGCTGTCGTGAACGTTGACGTCGCATGTTAAACATAATTTAAACAAGGATAGACTTCTCGAAGAAACGTCGCGAGGGTACTCGCATAGATTAGGTCAGCCCGAATAGTTGCAATTTAACGGGTCAAAGGGAATGCAGCAAGCATCCACAGTTTGCATGGGGAGGTCGGCGGTGATATCGTAGATCCGGAATCGTCGGCGATATCGTTTAGCCGAACGAGTATCACATGCTTCCAGACAGCATCGCCACTTAACTCGGCTCATTTAATCGTCGCTTTTGTCATTGCCGTACGCTTATCGATACTTTAACCCCCCGTTGTTCCGTGATTTCAGCCAGGACGGTTGGTACAGCGAGGGTTACGACTATCACGGCACGAGACTCGACGAAACGAGAATCTACAGCGATACAGAGTACTATCCGAGTACGACAACAAGCTCTTCAAGACGAAGAGGTAAGTTACAAACCGTGCTCGAGGCTCAGACATGCCTGCCCCTCGTTTTTGGCCACTACTTACGGCGCTTAAGTATTTGATATACGGCACCCGTTCCTCGCGCAGCGACAGAACGGATCGTAAATCGGTTTATTTGTGCACACGAACAGGACCACACAGAAGACCTTCGCTGGAAAGACAGATGACTTTGTACGATGATCATTCTTATTACGCCGACGGATATAGCAGCGACGGAAGGGTGGGTAAAATGAGCGCGACGTATCCGGAATGCCAAACGGACATTAGGTACAATGAGTACTACGATAGCATCACAGGATACGGTTATCAAGATGAAAGGTGGGTGGTATGAACGCTACTCGCTTCCTCGCCTAATTTCGTGCTCGCGTGTAGACCGTAAAAGGATCTACCGGTGTGTGGTATGCGCGCTGTTCGATTCGTATGTGTTTCCATTGACGCGGAAGTTACGTGTACGGCCTGAAAATTTCAACTCATCGCTCGGGCGAATGTATTTTTACCGTTTTAAAGTACGATGTTCGTGTCAGCGAACAATGAACGTGCTAATGTAAATTAAACGTAAACGCCTTCTGTTATTACTCGTGAAACGCTGAACGTAACACTTTCTCGTTGCTTTGTTCCTTTACGTTTATTTTTAATCTTCTTCGTACCATAATTCACTGTTCCTCGCGATATTTTTGATACTCTTGGGCGTTTGATTGCGTTAGAGGGCGTCCTCGAACGGATGTTAATTCAATCGTCTGTCACGTTTCATTCACAGGGCGGAGATTACGAGGGAACATAATAATTCGTTGCTTCTTTTAACGCAGCAACGTTGCATGGAATTTAAGCGAATCGTTACGCGGATACATCAATTTTCTCTTTGTTATTCAGGTACGGTCAAGACGACGAAGACAGACAATGGGACAGCGGAGGGAAGTGGTATCTGGGAACTAGTACCTATTACGAGAACAAACGGAACAGAAAAACGCTTCCGCAGAGGCCTGCATCTAGTATCGGCATTCATCGACCCGATTATAGACCAACGGTTACCAGACAACGTAGTTACGAATCAGAGGAACTTAATTACAGGTATTAATCGTGGTAACTTCTTCTTCCCCCTTTCATAATTTCCTCTGAATAGTTCCCTACCCCTCCCATTGCGTTACACTTTGGAAACTGAAAAAAAATCGTAATACAAATCACTTGCACTCACCTTCCAGCGGTCACAGCACCCGTCGCCGAAAACCGCTCCAGCCCCAACAGCGACCGACGTCCAGGCAAGAGGGGACTGGGAAGAAACTACCTCCGACGCCGACAAAGCCGAGCAATGTTATCGTCAACCGTAAGCTTGCCTCCTTACCTGCCACGCCGAGCAGGCAACTGCCAAAGACTAGAACTCCCTCCGAGGAGAGCTACTACAAGTCTGACTTCAACGAGGACTATAATTACGCTTATCGCAGCCAAGATAATTTACCTCAGGATACTTACATTGACAGCATATACAGCGAGCAAAGTGGTTACGATCAGATGCACACGCCCAGCAAAACAGAGTACGTCGAGGATAGTCAATACGGTTCCAGTTACACGCCCCAGGTCGACGATCAGTACAGCGGCTCGTACGAGGAGCCCTCGCAGACCCAGGATACGTACGATCCTACGTACGTGCAGAACTCGTATAAGGACGAGTATGAAAAACCGTACGTGCAACAGAACACTCAAGTTTATCAGGATACGTATCAGGAGGCGACATATCCGAACACGAGCAAGCCCAATGATCAATACCCTAGCCAACCGAACGATCAATACAGGAAAACGAGCCGGGACATGATAATAGAGGACAATTATCAGGTGATGGGCTACGACCAGAATAACGTACAGTATCAGGATAGGACGAAGGTGTCCGCGTACAAAGAAGATACGTATCAGGAGCAATACGACGGTTACAGTGTCCCCGTATCGTCGAGCGTGTACGACCAAAATAACGTGACAAATACGTACAATCAGTATCAGCAAGAGCAATACGATTCCCAGTACAATATAAACACGTCGACCGGCTATCAGAAAGCTTATCCGGAACCGTACAATCAGGACACTTACAACACGGAGGGCTACAGTCAAGACACTTATAATCAAGATGCATACATTCAGGACTCGTTTAATCAAGAAACGTACAACCAAGACGCGTACAATCAGGCCACGTATAACGAGGATACGTATAGCCAGGATACTTACAATCAGGATATGCGTACCTACGACCAACAGGACACGTTCGATCAAGTACCTATTACGACGCAAAGTAATTACGAGGACGGTTACAGTAAACCGCAGACGGATTACATCGATTATCAGACGCCGTATAGCAAAGAGGAGCCCGTCAGTGCACCGTACAAGAATGACTACCCGGAACAATATCAAGACTATCACGATCAGTACGAGGATTCTCAACATGATTCTTATCAGGGATCCTTCGATGAACATTACAAGGATAGTCCAGCTGCCAGTACGGATAGAAGGCCAAGCGAGGTTCCCGAATTGTCCGTGACTACACCCAGGGGTCAGATCAGGACCAATGGATATCAGTCCAGCGAGTCAGATTACTATTTCACTTCTCAAGAGAGCCAGGAGATATCGTCGACTGGTCTGACGAGAAGAAAGAAACTCGAGAAGCGTGAACCTAGCCCGCTGGTCCAGCAAAACACAGACTCCTTAGAGTCCAGAGATGACGAATTGAAAGAGTCGATCGAAACTGCCGTGAGTTCAATTAGTAGCATCCCGCAGAAGAAGGGAATCAGCGATTATTCGACGCCTATCGACTCCAGTCCTGCCGCCCCTATTTTGATCGAAACGCCGCTAAGCACGGTGCAGACCACGACGACGATGGTCAACCATGTAACAGCCAACCACGTTACAAGCAATATCACCGTGACCGCGATGGTCCACTCCACGACTGTCGCCAACGCGAAACGATTAACGAGGACAGAATCGTACCAAGAGGAAACCATCGAGGACGAGGAATACCCGGAGATCATTCCCAAGGAACCGCAAAGGAAGGACTCGCAATTGTCGCATCAGAGCCAGCTCAGTCAGCATTCCTCTCAGCACAGCCAGCACTCTCACAAACCAAAACTGACCAGAGGTGACTCTTACGCCTCCGATCACTTCCCCGATGAATCCTATAGCAGAAGGAGTTCGTACGCGCAACCTGCCAGAAAAGATTCGTTCTCTTCGGTCACGCAAGAAGGTTTCAAGCCACCCCTGACCAGGACTGATTCGTACCAGAAGAAGGGTAGCTACGGGCAGAACTTCAGCGCACCCCAGCCTATTTCCAGGGCCGAGAGTTATCAGCGTGGTTATTTCAAGGACCAGGAGTCCATGGAGGAACAGGAAGTCAGCATCAGCAATGCGGTGAACGATGATTACAAGATGAGGGACGAGCCTCTTGACAGGTGATTGTCGAATCCGTTCTGTTAAAGTTCTATGAACACGAAAGGAATGATACGCACGTGTGCATCGAATCAATTCGTTTCCTTGTTCTTCAGGTACGATAGGGCCGACGAAGCTATGATTCGTGACTCTCGAGAGAACTCGTTGGTGGACACGTACAAAACAACACCGCCGATGTCGCACACGGACAGTCCGCGAGGTAAGATCTCGCCGTCATCGACTGGTTGGTTCTGTTTCCTTAAAATGAACGTAACACGTTGAAGATTTAATTGGACGATTTACAGGGAGCATAACGAAACAAGCATCCTTGGAAGAAAGTGTCCAAATGGACACACCGCCGAGGAGTCCCCCTGAACCACCACCGGACAAGGAACTCCTCGAGATGGTCGGGGCTGTACCAGTGCCTACGCAGTTGAAGGAACGACCGGAGATGACGTCAAGGCAACGATGGCATTGGGCGTACAACCAAATTGTGATGCAGCTGCGGGTGAGTAACAGAATAAATTACAATAATACGTTACTGTAGGGTTGATAGCACTCGATGACCCGATCAATATTGTACGAAGAATATTAATTACTCTTAAATTTAATAATAGCATTATAACGGATGCGAATCGTCGCATACAATTACTGTACGGACGAGAGCCATCCAATTATTTCAGTCATCTCAATAATAGCGAGTATAAATACCCGCGGCTCGATAATAAAATCGAACGGGAATTATAGAACAATGGCAGCACTCGACCTATAGTATTCGAAACATATATAATGCGACCTTATAAAATATACTTGATCATTTTTTGATTAATGAAAGAATTGATCCCGGCATTCATAGCGGATGATTGAATCGGCATGTGTAGAATACTCACGCGGCGTCGGCAAAGTCATTACAGAAACAGAAACGCGGACCTTCGAGCGAAATGGAAATTACTTTCCGTTTCATCGAGATATTAGTCAACGACCTCAGTGGCGACCTTCCGAAAAATGCGGCGTCGGATGCCGGCGACCCGCATTTCTCTGCAAGTCCTTCGGTTGTTACAAAAATGGCCTTGCCAGTCATTACCTTCACGGCGAATCGATTGGTCACGTACAGTTGTCGATCTCGAGACTGCATCTACGGGTTCTCTGTGTTTTATCGCCTGTGTAACACGTGTCGGTCATTGGCGACTGGAAGGTTGCCACGAGTCCATTGATCTTTACCAGAGGTAATGATAGGTCGTAGACCGGTTACGCAAGCACGATACAAAACTGAACTGGTAGTGATAGATTTCTAATTAAAAAAAACAATATATCAGAACGAAAGGGAAATATTGTGTACCGGAATATGATTCTTTATCGACACGTGGGAATACGAACTCGGAACTTCAAATACCGAATTGAAATTCTTCGGCTGGCGTCGAGAGTAAAATATGCAAATATTATTAAATAGAACTATTAACTCGATACAAGGATATAGTTTATTCCGCCAGGGTTTTCAAGCGATTATATGTTTAAGGCCTGTCTGTAAAAAGTTGTCCAACAAATTTCTCTAACAGCGTATCGTATATGGTCAGGAGAGGGAGAAATATATAAATTACATTTCCCCTCGACTTTACAAAGTGGAAGAAATCAAATTATTTTGGGTTCGATAAGTTATTCTAGAGCCGAATCGGGTCTACAGTAATAAGTACTTGTCCCACCGTGGACTGAAATCTGTTTAAAACATTATATTACGTATGCGAGTCCCATAATTGCAACCGCAGGGGCGCGTGAATTACAACTAACACGTCGCGACGCCACGTTGGAAACAGCAGCCGCGGTGTTATCTGCCTACAGCCGTTATGGACGCACAGTAAATGTTCATTAGCGTGCTATGGAAAACCTTCGGGAAGAAATACGAGATTGCGTACACGGTCGACACTCAGAAGTATTCGGAGATACGCACCCACACGCGCGCACAAAACGATAGACAGTCCCAACAGTGAATTGAATACGACTGTTCAATTCTATCATAGCGAATGTACGAACGGGGAAAATCAGAGGGCAAATGGGGAGGCAAAAATTTGCGAATCGAACACCATTGCGTGGAAAGGAACCCGTGCAGCGATGAAGGGTGCGTTTATCGTCCATCGCGTCACCTTGAAAATAAGTGTGCCCGTCGGTGCGACGAGCGCCAGATTAACAAGGCTGCGACACGAAACTTCCATTAACGCAACCTTGTCACCCAATCGTGGCACCCTAAGTATGCACCTCGTGCGCTCCTGGGAGCTATGCCAGTCAATATACATATCATGGAGGCACTCGCCTCCACGATGGAAAATGTTAATTCGTCGCGGCAGCACATGCTCGGTCGAAAGTTGTACGAAGTGCGACTATTTGCTCACGCTGTTCGTTTCTGTTAGTTGGTATTCGAAGAACGCGTCGAATTTGTTCTGTAACTATGAATGCCGTTCCCCTTTGGTATCGCGTAGGCGATGGCGATGGTATTTTCTCGTTTCTTTCGCTTTCGTTTTCCCTTCATATAAGTACAAAGTTTTTGTGGCCAATTAGCTGGAATTCTCGCTGGCGAACATTCGCACCAGATTTTAGAATGCAAAGTTCTTGACAGGCAGCACAGTGACTTTGGGGCAACAATAACGACAAGAACAGAACGATGAATTACCCAATCATAAGTCTTTTAGATGAAACGAAAGCTGCTGCAGTGTTACACGCTATAGCCATCGGTTATAGTCAGCTAATGTTAGGCAACATTACACTGGAAATGTTACTGTCATTAGTTTCTCACGCCGCTCGGTGTTGTATACACGTACCTGCTTTTTGGAGAATACAAATGTGGCTCTTTATCTGATTCATCGGACAAAATAGAGTCCGCGCTATGCAATTGAGGTCGTCGTTGTTCTTTTCATTCGTTTCGGTCTTTCTTCGTTGTTCCTTAATTTATTTATTTGCTGTTTCAAAGCTTCAGACTGCACAGCTTATGCATATTGTAAAACTTGTCTTACCGTCGGTTACGTGATTATTGTAGAGAAGATAGCGCTCAGGTACTTTGCCTTTTGCGCTTGAGGTCGACACTTTCCTGTTAGGAAATGAGAGGCAAAAACGGGCGAAAACTTTTGAGCCGAAAAGCTTCGCGTCGGACGAGTCTTTTTGTTTAGCTGTAGCAGTCCACCGAAGCGATTTGCAGCAGCTCGCAGACGCCAGAGACTGTTATTTATACACTTCGTTCTGCCCGAATCGCTAAAATAGCTTTTGTGTGTAAATGCATTTCTACCCTCCATCGCCCTTAAACAGACGAAATGTATTATTCTATTTTTTACACTGTTTTACAACACCCTGTGTACGCACCCTACGTGACTTACAATTTTCCTACACTTCGCAAAAAATTTCGTTGGTACTGTCCTTACGATTTTCTTACTAATAAGCACGTGCTGCAAAAGTTCAAGTTCTGTTTCGAATATTTTTACAACGAACTGAGTACCACAAATTTCTCCAAGACGTCAGGCTTTTTTGATTCAAACGAAACGTTTCTTAAATAATTTCGGCCACAGTATAATTGTCTTCCGATTCATTTCCGAACGGAATTGTGTAAATGCAACATCCTCCCGGCAAGATGTACAAATATTTCGTGCCAAGGCTTTCTTTTTTAAAAACGAACACAATTACCGCAAGGGCGTAACTATTGCAATCTTCGTGTACATCACGGCTCGCGTAGGAACGAAACATACAACGAAATAAAATATTCGAGTCAACGTCAATTAATTTCAACCCGTTAAAAAATGATTTCCATGCTTAATCCTTGTCCTTCGACCTCCCTCCGCCACACTCCCGGTTGCAATCGAAAACAACAGTACAAAAATAACCCCAGAACCGTACCGCACGATCAGTCCAAAAATATGTACGAATTCCACATTCGAAGGCACGGCACGTTTCCTATCCCTCGGCCGGCTCGTTCTTTTTCCGCGATAGGACCTCGTAGGGCGGCAATCTATGTAGGCCAGTCGGCCCAACCGCAATCGGAAACCCGTATGTCGAGCGGCAGCTAGCGGAGTTAGTGGTATCACCTTCGCCGTCAAGGTCCCTCACTCCCGCCGTTTCGTTATCGTCGTTACCACTTGTCATCGTCGACGAACTTTGGTACACTTCGGTGCTGCATTAGTTCACCGGACGCGAACCGAGCGAAACGATCCACCGCGAAGAGCGCAAACGAGGAGCGAAAGATCGCCGAGGCGACGATTCCGCGGGAAGATCCGTCGCAATCCGTTTCGAGGTTCGCTAATTTTTATCCGGACATCGGCGAGACTGCAGAAGCGGCCGTTGTCGAGACGGAGAAAAGAGTGAAAGCCGGTGCGACGATATCGATCGTTATTAGGCTTTTATTAGACGGAAGCGTTGTCGATAGCTCCCCGCAAAGGGTACATCCGCACGGGGGGTCGTGTTAACTTAAGTGAAAATATCACCGAGAGGTCTGTCAGGGCCTGACTACCTCCTTTGCCTTAATTCCCTTACGATCTGTCAGAGAGTACGATCGCGTAGCTCCTGGGAGAAGGATATTCTTCCATTCCGTGGCTCGCTGTTTAGCGTGAACGAAAATCGCAGGAGCCTGGACGAGTGATTAGTGAAACGCGTGGTGCACCTCGGCGCGAAGTGTTTTCAACAGAAGGGTGAAGTTGTCGGAGGGTATTCGACGGATAGAACGGACAGCGAGTGCGGAGTAATGGAACGGTGAAGCTGGATGATTAAAACGTTGCGGGAGCAGGTCGCATACCTGAAGGCGGGACTCGTTGGAAAGTTATCAGACGGTCGTGCCCGGCATGCTAAACTCGTACTACAAATTGTAACATCCGAAGTTTGATAATGGCTGACCGGAAGGCCTCAGACGGCAGACCGGATAGCGCTGTATCGCTCGCCTAATGGCACCGTCCGTGGCTTAGCCGTGGACTTAGACGTCGTTTACATAGTGACGGAGAATCCGTGGAGAAATTGCGGCCCAGCAACCAGAACCTTTTGCACTGAGGACGTTCGACATGTCTTTGCGAACATCCTTCGCAGCTCAATCGTATAAGAATATCACACTTTCGGAATATTTCGTATCCGATCGATTGTCGTAGCCGGTCGAACATTTCGATACTGAAAAGTATTGAGGATAGAACAGACATTTCGCAATGGAGGCTCGCGAAAGATCGACGGAGTGGGCCCTGCTGTTCCCCTTGAAGGCGGGCCTGTTCGCCATGAAGTCCTCGTTGTCCTCCAGGAGCGTGAACCGCGAGAGAGAGCGAATTGCCAAGAAGAATCAGCTGCTGAAGCCAAGAATTCGCCGCGGATCGTCTCTGTCGGACCTGGACAAGCTCCAGTGCAAGCCGGTGTTACCGGACGTAGTGAGGTCGACGGAGAAGTGTTCAGAGTCCCTGCCACACTCGCCAGCGGTGTCGAGGACGAACCTTCAATTGGGTAACCTGTACGTGAGAGGCAGCATAGGCGATCTGATGAATATGAAGAGGTACGGCGCGTCCACGTGGAGCGTCAGGAGCGAAAGTTTGATCGCGAGAGCTGTACCGTTGAGCACGGTCACCCCGAGGCACAGTCCGAAGATTGACAAGAGCGCGGACGATCTCGAGGACGAGATGCGTGGGGAATTTCACGCGCCAGGGAAGCCCTTAACCTGCGCGCAAAGAACGCAACGACTCAGCAAACTTATCAAGAAACACAGACGCGTGATGGTCTTCAGTCCTAGAACGATGAAGCGAGATCTTGTAAGTTCGGGCGAACGCGATGCTGGATAGATCGCTCCGCGTAGAAAATATTTGAATTCAATTGATAATGTAAAGTCGGCGAAATATTTGGGGACGGTTATGATTTTATACGGAGAATTGGTCAGGCCTGGGGGGAAAGTTTGTTATGCTGTAATGTTTACTTGGAACGAAATCATCTTACGGCTTGTGATCTGACGAGTGAAATAAATGCAGCTTTACTATGTGTAATGAGGTCTATGCATTTGCTAGTTCGGTGCGACATAAATATTATTAGACGTCCATTTGTCTGAATAATATTGTAACTAGTGACTGTACAGCAGCACGATTCTATCGAAAGATACGCGCACTTGAATAATCTTAGGTACTTATGAACGACATAGTGTTTAGAAGCATGACAGTTTCATTGATCACGTCAACACGGTTTGTTTCATAGAAAATTACCACAGATCGGTTCGCACGTATAATTTGAAAGGAATGATCTATTCGATACGAGTGGCGTAGAAAAGAACTGTGCAAAGTAACGTTTCGCTCTGAATATAATTCCACTTACCTGGCCGATATACGTACTTCCTTACCTGCCCTCATCTTCTTACTATTTTCATCGCGGTATTTATAAACCACAGCCGGCTTCATTAAACGAATCGTTAGCGAGCGAATGGGAGCGTGAAAGGTTCACGCTCGTACGTTTATCACGCGTGCATTATCGCGCGAGCTTCGTTCGCAACCGCGAATCGTTCGCTCTGCGGAAGTTGGCGTCGAGATTAAATATCACCAGTCACCGCTACATTTTTCTAGCCGGCGCACGTCACTGGTAGAACTAAAGAAGGCAACTTCCACACGCAAAAAAAATATACATCATCGCGTTGTATTGTCGCCTGCTCCATCGTTAAACGAGTACGTTTCGTGACTGGAATTGACAGTTGCAAAAGAAATCTGTACTGACTACTATGCAATGAAATTTCAGTTCTGTTTCCCCTACAGATGTGCTTGGGAAGTTGTATCAGACGTTCACGTTTTCTTTCATTCGTACTCGACGCCCTTGATACAGTTGATTCGCGTATCGAAAAACGTCGTTCCTGCTAAAAGACGACGCTAACGAACGCGAACTGCGAAGACAAGAGGATTTAAAACTAGGGAGGCCTTGTTAAACTTGAAACAGCTTTCGCAGTCGCGGGGGAGAGACACTTACGGGGGTTGAAATATTCATAGCACATCCCATCCTAACCCCTGTAGGCTGTTCTGCCAGCAGGTGGCCCGCATTCTCTTCACAATGCTCATCGCTGCGGCCGTTGTCCCGTATAAGTCTTCTTATCCGTCCAGAAAGGCTTGCGTCCCGCTACTTTATTCGATGGAATTAGCCGAGACGAATATATTTGCCCACGTGTCTCTGGAAATCGGTATTTCTCTTTTCCGCCTGTTCCACGCCGGGAATACAAATACATCGCAGCTTTTCAAGCTTGGATCGTGCTTTGCAATTTGCTGCACCACTCGCCCCGATAAATTCTTTATCTTTAAAATTGCTATCGTAGGAATCGATTGGAAAGGTATCTTTGCCGATATAATTCTGTGAATTCTCGTTCCACATTTTTCATTCGTCTCATGGCACTGTTGATTTCGTATCATAGGCGCATTGGTATATTGCAAGGACTGATTTGTCGAAGGAAATTCAACTCGCTCGAGGTTCCTCGTGAAGAAGTTACGGGGAGAGATTTTTATCGAGGGTCGAAATCTTCACTCCCATAAAGAAAAGGATCAGAGATTCGGCGTAGTTGATGAGAACCGATCGTACGTGTTTCATAAAATATTCCGCAACGTTATTTCCACGGGGCAGGATCACGTTCCCTTCGAAATTTCCTTTTTCCTGGTATGTTATCTTCGCGCTACGATTCGAGGCCTGCTTGATATCTCCTTCGGCTCTCGAGGCAGCCACCATCTCGAAACACGCTTTAGATACGTACACACTTCTCGTATGCAAATACGCCTCGGCTTTCCACGTACGCTCCCTTCTTCAAATACTTGACAGTGCAAATGTTTCCTTAACTCAGCTTTCAAATTTTTACGTGTTACGCTGTGCAATTATTGTTCTGTACGCGACTTTCGTATTTGTAATTACGGTGGTATCCGGGTTTTTAACGTCATTTTCTGGGCCCTTTTTAGGATTTCGTTTTTAAATCGGCTGTAGAACGAGTAACGCTGCTGGATACAGTAATTACTTTACGCGTTGCATTATAGTTTTGTCGTAGTTAATCGTCAAAGGATCGTGAAATTTTCAATTCGACGCTTCAAGCTTGACGACATAAATATTTGGAAACGCCACCGTACGTAAATAACGAAGATGGAAAAAGGAACGCCTAGCTACACAGCTTCGAATGTTTTTAACGGTACATCGAAAACTACAAACTCGGGGACGAGAGTATCATTCCATACATCGCAGTCCTTCTGTAGTTTTTGAACAGGCCGGCAGAAGTCCCACAGGAAATCCTCGGCAGTTGAACAGCCGGTCGAAAGCTTCCCCACAGAAATTTGCATACTTTTGAACGGTCACGTACCCCCTGGTAATTCCTCTTTCTTTCCATGTCACTCATGAAACAGAAGCTCCGTTCGGGCTTTTAACTTTTCCCCGCATTTCCTAGCTGACTCGGTGCGTAAAGAGAATTTCAAGTTGCCCGTTCTCTGATGCTCTTTCCAACGAGAAAAATGCACATGCACGCAATAGTATAAAGGTTTTTTTCGCGAATGAAATTCCTCCTTTTGTGCTAACGTGCCTGATTAAATAACGGCTTCGTTGGCGAAACATTCCGAACTCTTTTCGTACGTTATGTCCCTGTTAGTGAAGAGGGCGATAGTTTGAAGTGAAACAGCTTTTAATTTTCATGAGCTACATGTATTATGGTGCTCGAGAAAAATTTACGTGTTCCGAAGACGTTCATTATCGAGTAATAAAGCACGGTCAAAAATGCAATTTTAGAGTAATTTATGGCTGTCTGTTATAATTGCGGCAGTAGTTTTGTTTTTTATTAACGTTAAGCGCACAATGTTTCTATGGAAAGTGGAATAACTTGGTAATACACTTGTCACGCGGTTTTCCGCGAACTCATCAGTTCATAGAAAATTAATAAGATTCTAATTTTGGTATCAATCACAATTGATCGATTACTCTGGCCGATCAAGTTGTATAATAGATGAGTATCGATTATTTGACAACTACTTTCATCGAGCTTGAACTATCAATTTTTAGTTAACCAACAATGAACTAACACAAGCTTACTCCTTACCTAAGAAACCACAAGTAATTAAAGTCGCTAGATGCTATTTTACTCCTCGAGCAATGTTCGGTAACGCAGTGCATAATGCACAGTAATTGGTACTCCGAATTCCTGGACTTGTAACGGAAATCTAAAAATTACATGTATCCTCAATTTCATTACTCGAAGTTCGATCATTAATCACTAATTTTCGGTCGTGAAAAGTCCTTTAGAAAATTGTGCCCATCACTTTTGGGCTAAAGTTAACAATCAAACCTCAGTCAACGTTAATAGTAAATGGGTTCACGTCCGAACTTTTATAATTAAGTGAAAGGAAGGGGCGAAAAAGTGCGTGCATGTTCAGCAGCGGTGGCTAATCGTCGTTAGTCGCCCTGCGAGAATGAAAACAGGTTCGAAGAATCGCAATTTATCGTTTTATCAGTAAATACGACCATCCTTTTCGGATCGGATAAAATATGCATGACTCGTATGGCAACCGCGGCTGGCACGAAACCACTACGCCTGCAGCGCAACTTTGCTCGTGAGAAACTGATATAGCCGGCGCAGCCACGAGGAAGTACGTGCGAGAAAGTTGGCAAGGTGCGATAAACTTTCGTATTTGCCACCTGTGCACTTCCTGGGATTCTCAAGGGAGAATATGAAAAAAAAAAAAATTGGCGAATTACTATTTTTTGGGTGCTTATAAGCTGACGTCTTTCCTTACCCGTGAAAGTTTGACACCGTTGTTGCAACGTTGTCCAATCGCACGCACGCAAAATGAAATTCAGATTTGGTGAAACATTTCGTACAGTTAGCGATATGGTTAATATCGTATTATCATAATTCAACCAGAGACTGTTCTCCTCGTAAAAGAAATAAAATATTCATTAAGGGTATCGTTAGCTCTAATAAAGTTCTCGAAATTCGATCTGCATACGAAATTTCCAATTTCCTACTTTTCTCCACGAAAAAAATTACTCAACCATAAACCACTTCTAATATTAAAATCTTCAATTTCCACATTAATGCCCGACATCCCTTCACTCATTAACATTCACAAGTACTCTCTGAAGAACTTCGCGACTACGACGTCCCGATTACACTGACGACACCCAATATCAATTTCTCAACTAAGTGTCTCTGACCCAGGCACCAGGCAGCGTGTACGTAATTAAAACACTTTGAACGGGTGAAGAACACATATCGGAGCACGTGTTCCCATCGACGAGCGCATTCATAACACTTGCTCGACTGTCGTCCCACCTTTTACGCGAGAAAGTAATCGAACTCGTGGCAGGAACTTTCTTCAGAAAAGGAAGCTTCCGGGTGTGTGAAATTGGATATAAAACGCGATGTCGATCGACAACGAGGGGAAGGAATAGAGAAACGATCAATCTAGGATTAGCTGATTTTTTGGTCAGCTGGCATCTCAGTTCGCACCCCCTTCTTCTTTGCACGCGGTTAATTCTTTGAGCCCGTTTCAACGTTATCGCGATTTAGTAATATCAAAGCTGCGGCGTAACAAACGGTCCGGCTGTCAGACGAAAGCCACACTTTCGACCCGGGCAATTTGTTACTTCTACTTTATGGGTCACGATGAGAACTTGGGATTATTTGATTTCCACGGATCGATTCGTTCGCTATTTGGCTTTATCGTTTTGGCGATTGCTTAGACGGTAGGGTATTGAATATATATATGATGTAGGATTAATGGTTACCCGTTAAAAAATGCTTACAGATTTTGGAAATATTTTACGTACGCCTTATGCTGTGCATTTAAGTTTAAAATATTTGATCAATATTATACAACCTGTTAATCTTAGTTCTGAGTGCTTCAAAAATGCTTCTACTTCGGTGCGAAATCTTTTCGTACATTTCAATGCGCAATCTTTTCCCCGATATTTCGCGATAAACAGCTCTTCAAAAATTGTATCCCCGAGCCTTCCCCGCCGTAAAAGGGGAAATGGTTGTGCCTTTATCCTTGAAATAAACACAGTTCTGGACGGGGTCCATTGCAATTTACGACGATCGCCCAACGATTTCGTATTTACAAAACGGATAGGCCGACGCAAAGAAATTGAAGGATAGCCCGTCCCTCTTTGAAGATGTTCGTATCTGTTGAATCGATCGAGTCGCTTCGAGTTCAGATCCTTGTAAACGTTGCTTTTATCTGTTTCATCAAGCAAACGAGACGACGACTGCCTTATCCATGCTCACAATATTTTCCCTTCTTTCATGCTGAACTCTGTCTATCGACAACCCTTGTGTGAGTTCCCTCCACCGCGATTTTCCCGACGTGTATATCGTTGCAGACATCTTTGGATAAAGAATGCTGGCTAAAATCCACGATTAAATTCAATATGCGTGAAATCGTGTTTGTGTAAAGGGAAACAGTGTCTCGCTTCTTAATCCGTTTATCGTTGAATAAATTTTGTAAATTTTCGCAGGCGAAGGCAATTAAGTGGCGAAACGATCAACTTAGAAATGAAATTGTTGTTAAATAAATGGCATTATTTGTTAAAGTGTTACTATAATGGTATGAGAGTATAATAATATTACATAATAATCGGAGGTATATTCATTTTATTCCACCTTTCGTTTAAACACGTCATTACGATCTTGCATCCGAATTGAAGTATTATAGATACATTTAACGATCTTGGCGTTACGCGTTTGGAAAACATCCAGCTGTCCAAACTATTTCGCGGATATGGAAAAATTTAGTACGGAAAGCTTGCGCTATAGTGTTGACTTCCCTCGACGCTTCCTGTTTCTTTCAGATAAGACACGAATCATAGTTTATCAGCGTACGGAACCTTTTGATCGCCTTGGGCGTTGTAATATGTCGAATGCAAAACAAAAAGTAACAAAATACGCGTGCCGTAGTGCTTGCCGTAAAATAAATTTATATACAGTTACCATGAAAGGAAACATCAAAAACATTTCAAAAGCACCGAAAACAAAGCGTGGTTTCAGATGTTTCAAAAATGGCCGAGCAATAACGTATCTCTGCGGACATTTTCAGTATTGTAGCGTGCGCTCATATTTATTCCAGAATGCCAGCGACATAATTAAAATATTTTCCACGCGTCTGATGATATTTCAAGCTAATACCGTCGCGTTTAAGCGCAGTTAATTTAACATAATATTTCTCTTGTCGACTTTACTTTGTTACTTCGTCTACTTTCGTATTCGATGTTTCACATATCGTCATAGAAGTAAACATATAATTTGTATAAATAAAAAAATGATTCGATTTTTTTAATTATTCGAACCTTTAGAACCTTATGTCAATTATACCACGTATTTCATCCAAGTTACAATTCTCCTGCTGTTTCACGATTGTACCGTTCCAAGTGAAAATTTAAATGATTCCCGAATTATCGCTATATGCCAATCCTTTAGGAATTATTGGTCCGTTTCGTGTCAGGTTCCGGGTGGCTCTGACACTTGACTAATTGAATGTGTGCTGACTTCTAAATGAAACGCCTTTCAAGAGGAATCTGTTTGCCAACCATGAATTCACGTACATTCAATTATCTACCATAACTTCAGTTGTATCGCACTTGCCAGATATTTTATCAAATTTTACTTGCGCATGTACGTATTTCAATACAATGATGGATTGTCGAAGGCGACTGTATCGAGAATTGCAGTCGATGGTGCGCGAAGGCCAGATTATTATAAGTACAAATGACCATCAATGTTAACGCTTTACCGTTTGCATATTTTGTTGGTCGACGTAGGCATATAGTCCAGTAAGTACAGTATTGTTTGCGGTACTTTAGTCGATAACTATTGGTGCACAGTCTGCATCATTCTGGAACATTGAATCCCGATTGTCCTGTGTCGTAAAAAAAATATTGGTGACACGATTTTCCTATTAGAATGGAACGGTTTAATTTTTCCGTACCCGAAGTACTTAAAACAATATGTGATCCATCGGTTCGTTAATTGGAAACAAAATTCAATCAATTCTTTCGTTCATCAAAATTAGACGAATGAAAGATAATACGAATAGATTATGGTGCATCTATCGAAGCGTTTAAAATATTCTTGTCTGCGAATGTGCACGTAGAACATAATACCGACAATCAATTTCTCTCATTTAACTGTGCTTATGTAAATAATGTTTGCTTCCTGTTTCAGGTGAGTACTTTTGCTTCTTCATTTCCGTCCGAGAGTAGCATCGATCGGTCGCGCGAAATCGTCGGTCGCAGGTGAGTGTTATCTCAACACGATACTTTGCCCTTAATTATGATAGCGCGCAAATAGGCACAACAGGCGTATTATTACGACGTGGAATAAACGTCATACGATAGCGCCAGTTTACGCCTGGTTCCTAAATGGTCGTCGAAAAGCACGGCCCGACAGGGACAACGTACTGTCCTATACGGGATAAAGATGTCGCACAGAATCTTTAAACATACATATAGCCGAACGCTCAAAAGATTTCGATGCGATCCGTCGAAAATTGCGTTTAATTTTAGTTTAAGGCGAAAATACCGCAACCCGAAAGCAAATATCTCGCAAGCAAAGCTTCACTTCACACTTCGATATTTCTGACAGAAATTCGTGAAACTGTAAATACGCCTTTAATGTAAAAAGTTTTACTACAATAATTTGTGCACCGCCATTTATGTACAAATTTACCTGTACATTTCTTAAGGCGATTCCTCCTCGTGTCTATAAATTATAATTTAGCCTAGTGATGTAAGAAACGTTATACGCATGCTTCATGTTAAGCATACGATGTTGTATTGCGGTAAGATGTTAAATGACGTCACTGCGTTATGCGTGAATTTGATTTAAAAATGTGACACAGTTCTTTCTGCGATACGTGTAACAGGGTGGTACATTCACCTAGCCACGTTAAAGATGAATCGTTGTCGGAACGATAAGATGATTAAATATTTAATAGTTGCCCGACGGTACACTTTATCGTCGACGTTCCGTTTTATTGGACTGGCATGCGGAAATGGGAATTTTCGATGGCCCAACGTGATCCAGAATTACGGAAAGTCTTACAAAATGTATGGACTGCTGCAGTGGAATAGATCCAATCCAGATCAAATAACTTCAGTTCGCGCTAAGTGTCACTGGAATAATGCTTTTGGGCCGTCGAATCAGCTCTATATTTAAAATTTTTTTTACAGGAATAACATTAATGTTTTTTCATTCACGAATTAGGGATAGGTACTTTTCAATACCAGATCCCCAGAACACCGAAATCGATAGCACTTGTAAGTTGATAATGTTCGATAAAATGTAAAATGGGTAACATTTATTTCATACACGTACATAATATGCATACGTTCTCAAGCATAATATCTGTTCGTCAAGAATTTTAATTGGAAATGCACCTACATTGGTGTCACTTAGAATTATCTTGTTAATTACAAATTCACACGTTTTTCTTGTTGAATCGACTCGAGAAGTCCTACGGCGCGTTCGAAGTCTTTTCTCCCATATTCCATTTGATTTTTACAGTTTTTTATTCGCTCTAATTTCCACGGTATTGTTCACGTTAATGGCAATACCATTAAAACAACAGCCGTTTGCCCAGTGGAACATCGAGCACTCCTTCGACAGACTACAAACCGTAGACCATCGAGACCATCATTGACACGATTTACATTTTACGCGGTCGCTCTGCGGCCTTCTCCACCCTAAATCGCTGTTAAATCCGGTGCATGGTCTCGATTTACCCCAATGCGAATACCAAATGCGCACTTTCCGCGGCCACCGGTAACCAGTCACTTGACATTCGTGCTTAACTGATTCGTACATCCTTGATATCTTTTCTCCGCTCAGGGATGCTGAATGGGACGTGCAAACTTTAATTTACAGATTTACTAAATAAAGGTGGAAAATTGATGAGAAAAATGTGAAATATCGTCTTCCATCCTGGTGCAAATTTTCGCCGAAAAAATTCGCTGTTTTCTCGTGTATACGTTAACACTTCATATTTTGAATCAGTGGTGAATAGAAACTTGAACGCTTTTTCGATTAAAGTTCTCACAGGAGTATTTAACGAAGCTGTAGAGAGTTTGTCGCCTTTCTTTGCCAAGAATAATTGCATTGATCGATAGGAATATAAAACGGTTACCGGCGTCGGAAAATAAAATTCATTTCTGTTTAATGAACTCAGCCTCGCGCAAGACTG
Source organism: Nomada fucata (assembly GCA_948146005.1). Lineage (NCBI taxonomy): Eukaryota > Metazoa > Arthropoda > Insecta > Hymenoptera > Apidae > Nomada > Nomada fucata. Next base: position 18,172,761 of record OX411275.1, read on the forward strand.
ACTCGTTCGCGCATACTCTGACAATAGTTGTTCGGTGCAACGGAGGAAATTAGACGGCCTAAATCATTCTTCGATAGTGGTGGGAAGGATGTCGGGGGATAGTTAATTTTTCCAAACGTATCTCCGTATTTTTGTATTCATACTATGATAACGTATGCTGAGACGAGTACATTGACCCGCGACACCACGTCATTTCAATACTTCGAATCATTGTGAACGTATGCGTTCGTAGGAACTCGTTCATAATCGAGATTGGCAATGATGGCCAACACGTGGAAGTCACACTTGTAACAATGAAGATATACGCGTATTAAGGAACCCCGTAATGGCTGGATAATTGATCAATCAGTATCTGCCCCATAATAATTGTTGGTTAATTCGCGACGAGGCCGTATACGTTTCAAACCCCCCCGTTATATCTTTCTTTTCGCTATTAGCCGAAGTATCCAATTTGTAGTAGAACCTGAACGGCGTCAGCGCGCAACAGGAGCGATTTCTGAGGCGTTGCGTTTCCAAGAAGCATCCCTTGCTCAATTTCGAAATTGCTGGCTGGCGAACGTTGACTTAATGGGAGATAATTTAAGGTCGGAAGCTTAATGGTTACGAGAAAATCGACCCGTTGGGAAAACAACGGCGAATGGAGTTACGGGAACCCGGCACGAGTGAAGGGGGCAGGATACGAGAAACTTCGATACTGTGTAATGATGACAGAAGCGACAGATATGGACGTACTCACGTGTTTTTGGACGTCGACAGACAATTGTAGGCATTTGTATTTTGCAGTTCAATGAAAGGGTTAAAGTAGAGGGAGAATGTCACTGTAGCCCAATTCTAATCTATATTTTTTCCTTTGGGTTCTATTTATTGGTACACGGTATTTTTTCGTTTTTTTATGGAGGGTCGTCTTCCAAAAAGAGATTAGTCCCTTTTTTTGCTTCTTTGCACCAAGAATTGTTGGTATGATGTAATGTGTTACTATAATAGCAATATGTCAAAAGCAATTCGCTTCAGACGTAGTAAATGTAATATTTAAGTAAGAAAGGAGTTCGAAACTTGACACAATAGCTTCTGGGTAATTCGTAGTTGAGGGACTATTCGAAACGAACCAGGTGACACAATAATACCTTTTATATTCTCACGTACGCTCGGTACCAATTAAAATTAATTTACAGATACATGCGTGGAAAAGTTAGCCTCGTAAAGTTTGTTCTCCTATGATAATTTCGTTCGCTGATAAACAATATCACGATATCTCGTATATCGTGAAAAAATGGATACCTAAATTCGCCTGTCTCGGCAGTAAAAAAACACATTAATGTCATTCACCTCTAGTCCCTTTGTTAATACCAAAGTATATATCTCCCTTCCCAACTATTTTTCGTACCGGCCGAACTTTATCGGTCGTTTGATAACGTGAAAGCAAATCGTGGTAACGGTAGCTGTCACGTAACCACGTTGATTTACATATATTTTTTCCGTGCTTCCGCTTTTCATTTCGCTTTTGAATAAAACTTCCCCTGTGCGAAAGGAGACACGACACGCCAAGTATGATCACTGCTCTTATCAGGCACACTGTTATCTAGGACAGGTGAAATATCAAACGCGCGGAACGATAGCGTGTCGTAGATGAATACAGATGAATACGAAAATTTTCGCTCATTTCGAATAATAAAAAAAAAAAACGTTCTTCCGCTATTACCGCCGCAAAACTTCGTCCAACAAAAGTTTCTCCTCAAAAACGTCCCTGTCCAAACGAAAAGAAAGAGAATTACAGATTTATTCTGAGGCGAAAAATAGTAGATTATTGATGGAACTTAGAATGAATCTAATGTAAAATAACTGCAATACTAAAAGTACTGGCATGAACATGGTCCAAAATGTTTAACGTCCGCGCCATAAAATGGGTTCGAAACGCAAAATGCATTAATCGCCGCAGAACAAAAGTTTCTTAAATCGTCAACGAACTTCCAATAAAATAAATGAACAAAATCTCAACCTCTCACACTACCGTCGAACGTCAACGACGTTGAACAGCTACAGAACAGTCGTTGAATCTACACGAGACAGTAGTCGCTGAACAAAATTAGTTCCCGCGAAACACACGACGAAATTTCATTGTCCCCGCGTCGGTCGGCGCTGGCGCAAATTATCGCGATATTGAAAATTGACATGAAACGAGGTCGGCTCGGGGGCCAAGTGAACGGCATCAATTTCAACGATCGCCGCCCGCAGTCAGCCACTCGATCATTATTCATTACGTTAATTCGTAATCCCCCGTTCCACACCGCCCAACAATTATGCGAGTTTCGTCCCGGGGGAAGTGTAAGTATCCGTAATCCGTGTTCTCGGTTTCGTGGATCACCGCGACGCACTTCGAGAATCCGGGAAAACAGAAGCCAACGGAAAGGAACGCTAGACGAATCAAATTGCGTTCGAATCAAATACCTGCGCGATACTTCCACGATATTTGAAACTTCATTTGGGGTGAATTGCGGTCGTTGCGACCGATAGGGGCGGTCGGAAACGAATTACTCGTCGCAGGACGATTCTGGTGACGGTACGAGTAAATGTATTAGCGGTATTAATGGGTCACCCGGTACCCGAGCGGAATCCGTAGATATTCTAATTTTTAGGGATACGCGTCCCGTTGAATGTACGTCGGGTTTAATCGGCTGGGCGAGTTTGCGGACGTAATTTTCTAAATGCATGCACGGATGACCGCAGGGCGTTGCGTGTGGGTAAAATGGGTCAGAAAAATTTGTGCCACCCGTTGTTGTGCACCGGGTACCGATGTCTTTGTGCCTGCGTGCACGGACCTTCGTTTGCGACGTTCGGCTGACATAATTGCCCTCGTGGCACTCATCTCCTGTCGGACGAGAGCGTTAATAGTTTGTGCGTGATCGCATGTCTGAGTATCCGGATAATAGTTAATTAGAAGCAGCGGCTTCGGGGAGTGCTTGTGCAGCGGAGCAACTGGCAGTAACGTTGCGGTATATCTTTTCAGCAATTTCTCGAATGTTAGGTCTTGCAAAATTCTGGGCACGAAACTGAGGTCCATTGAATTCCATTCGTTATTTTTCACGCGAGTTTGATGGCTTTTAATACTTCAATGTGGCAACATCTACGAACAGTTTACGTTGAAGCCAATATTAAAGTTTGTCCACCGATAATTATATACAAATTTCTTTTGTTCACTGATCGACGATTCTTAAACGATTCTTATCATTCATTTCTAGTGTTGCATCAAGAAGAAGTGTACGAATTTTGTCTTAAGTTCGACATTTCAGGTCAAGTTGTTTATTGTTGTAAACCAATGTTTCGCTTCAAACCCCGACCGGTTCAAACAAATCGGGTGGAATTTTTATTTGAACTTAACCGCACCGGCACGTGCCTCATATTTCCATTTACAAACTCGATTTCTAATACGAGGGACATTTGTTGCAATATGCGAAACGAGCCGGAAATCAGTGGCTCGCTTCGCGTGTCGATAATTGCATTTCACAGCAGGCGAATCGTACCAGCTTGCCGATTTGTCTCGTACAATTTGAGCGAAGATACATCACGATCGTTGCCATGTTTGTTTCATTCGAGGCTGCGTCTGTGAGTAAAGCCGATACGCGAAGCATGTCGTATTTATCGAGGAGTGTCCACTTGGATTGCAAACAACGCGTAAAGTAACTTGTCGAGTTCCGTAAAGTTTGCGATTCGAACGCAGCAGTGGATAATTATTGCTGGTTAATTCTGCTGGTGAGTGTTTCGGTTTAACAGGGTTCACTATATCGAGGGATTGAAATGCCTGAGGTTCTAAGACGATATTATAGTGTGTGAAATTACAATTGTAGTGAAATCGTTGTCCTACGTCTTCAAATTACAATAATAATCGTCTACATTACGGCCAAACGTTTTATTATAATGCATCTACACAAGCCAAACTTTTTCTTACATAATTTCGTTAGTTCGCTAAATATTAGATTTACTATTAAAAACAGTACCCTTAACGTCGCATCATTTGGTTCGCATGCCCGCACATTTTTCAAAACGCTGCACACCTTTATCGACAGTCACCAAATCTGTGAAACATACCGACTGCCTAAAAATGAAAATACCACTTAATTACCCAGCCACGTGTGTGTAACCCGTTTCACCCTAACAATCTCGAGTCCGCACGTATACAAATCCTAAGTTTACCGAAGCCCAGCGAAACGTTCGTTTCCCTTTATCGCAGCTCGGTACAAATATCGCCGTTGCATCAAAATTCTTTTACAGTCTGATTGACTATCTCTGTCCTGTATTATAATCCGACGACAGGCGCATGGAAAATATTTGTATGAAGTACTTTGATCGGACGGTAGCAGTGGAAATATTTCCTCGATTTGTTTCTTTTTTTTTTCTTTTGGGGCCGAGAAAGCTCTGTCGACGATTCACTGCCAACAGATGTTCCTTTTTCATCCAACTACCGACTATACCAGCTCCACTCGTTCCCTTTCTTTCCTGTCTCCCCCATTCAATGCTTTTTTCCGCCAGGGTTCGTTCCGTGGACGTTTTTTCTCGCCTCGTGAAACGCACGAAATGCGGTGCACGGGTCGACGCTAGACGCCAGCAATCAGAAAATCGGTCTCTGTCGCCCTCGGTGATTCTCGCGAATGGGGGACAGTCGTGTATGGAATGGAACAAGAAGAATATGGAATGGAACTAACCCAAACCCAACCACTGTCCGTTCACCATTGGTTCGTACGCGATTTGCGCGAACACTTGGACGAAAATTAGAGAGAAGGCGTGGTAGAGAGATATGTAGAGGCCAGGAAGGTAAACAAAAAGACCGTAATAAACCGAGGAGGCGAATATAATAGGACTGTGTGGATAGAATCTGGGGATTTCTGGTTTGAGCGTTGATCTGCTTCGGAAGTACGCTTGCTTCAGAAGGTTACACTGTTGAAGTAGTATAGGTCGGCGATATGGGCGACCACTGTTACAATAACCATGCTAGAAATTCTCTTCTTGATATAACTGTCTCGATAATTACGTATAAATAAATAAAATGGAATGAAAAAACGGAACGGAATAAATTAAAATGGAAACAGTTCTTGATGCGACTTGTTTGCAATAAATGTCGCGATATAAAAATCGTTGATACATTTCGCTGGTACAATCTTTTTTATATAGTTAAGGCAGGTACAGATGTACGTACACCGTTTCTTTGGATTCAATTTATCCATCGTACAATAAAATGTTTACTACGATCCAGAATTTATTGAAATATGCAGGTTTCGAATCAGTCGTAACCACGGTTGACTTGCTCAAATTTGTTGAATAACCTCGAGAAATGAAATTCATGTGTGATTACTCAAAATGTAAATATTAATCCGAATTACAATAATCGACATATATATATATATGTAATTATTGTATCGATTATTGTAATTCGGATTAAAATTATTATATATATATATATATATATATATATATATATATATATATATATTGAGTAATCACACATAAATTTCATTGTTCGAGGTTATTCAACAAATATATATATATATATATATATATATATATATATATATAATAATTTTATAAATGATAAAACACTTACCATTGAACAACAGTATTAATCAAATGACGCTTACGCAGCTCTTAAACATGTCCAACCTCGACAAGATCACTTATCCAATTGCACATCCAACCTGCTCACCGTCCCCATGGTAGTAAATTGATGCGTCAATCTCGAGCTACGTCGCCCGACCAGTTTCCCCGAGAAATAGAATTCAAACTAGACTATCTACAGGAAGCCACCCGGTTCTTTCTTCTGGCGTCCATAAAGTATTCCATCACGGTTTCCTCGGTTTCGCAGCACGCAAACGATATCGAACTTCCCATAGAAAAATGGCCAAGTACCATTTCCATCCTTGGAACGGAACAATGGCTCGCTTCCACCAATACGAATGGAAAATGAACGTAAAGTTCGAAAGGTTCGCTTCGCCTTTCGTGGACGCTCGAATTGATTTTTAAGTACCGCTGCCGATCATTCACGGCCGACGTAATAGAATCGCAGACGAAACGAGCACAGGTGAAAGAACAGCCGAGCCTTCGTTGATATTTTTGTTCGTTGCCGATCCGATCGGGGTTATCGGAATGAACCGTTGACAAATTGTCGATGGGCTGGATGTCTCGGGCGAGGGGTGCAATTTTCCAGCTGATTTACTGAAACTTATCTTCGATAGTTGTAAAAATGTGTTTCTGCTGCACGCGGATTTCAATGGATTATCGTGGTCGCCTTGCACGGTGCGATTGGTATTTTTCTATTTGACGCGATGTTGAACCTCGGCTTGCACGTTGAAACCGTTTTGAATAATTATTGTTCAGCTGATACATCGCCCGAAGGAATCGTTTTGGAAATTTGTTGATGGAAAGGAAAGATTGCATAGGGTATGTTGATTCCTTTTGGCAGGAGACCGTTCGAAAGTGTTTGCGGATAAGAAGACTGATCTAGCCGCAGTAAAAATTTATTGCCCCCTTCGGATTTGGTTACCTTTCAATACGTACTCTCCACGATCGACAGAATGAAGCTATTTTTAGTTACGTTGCCTTTATTGACGTCGGGTGACTCTTGAATTATTTGCCGTGGAATTGTAAATTAGAAAATCGATACAAACGACGAAGGATCAGCGAGCGTTTAATTTTAGATGCATTTCATAAATATTAATCGCGACTGCTAAATCTGTTGCAGATACTAGTGTCAGGTCACGTAGGGTACACTGTGAAGTATATATTATATTTGATGCGTTTGCATGCATTTTGCATCCGTTTTCCATAATTTGTGCATTTTGCTTTGCTCTTGACAATTCAGTATTTCGTCACGTGCAGAAGTATTCGCAGTTTATCGGATCGTGTTACAAATATAAAGTATCATTGTATGAAAAATATACTGCCACAGCATGATTCCACATCTTGTATACATACATATAATTTCAATATATGTGCACATATGTTTGAAGAATTAAAGGCAGATATGATTTTTTTTTCAAAGCGAGAAGAAAAATGTTCAATAAATAAGGAAACATATTTCTACTGATATTTTATCTCACGCTCATTTATTATACTATATACATTGGATTATTTATTATTTTATAAATAGACATACAGAGAATTATGTACAATAAACGTCACACATTAATACTTATTAATCCTATAATATAATAAAATGATAATACCTACAGTCAAACGAACATTCATATCAATTTCGCACGAATAATTAATCAGTTCAGATCTCCCCCGAATATATTTAATCGCGCAATTATAATTACATCGTACAACCTTCTTTCCGATCGACCGTCGATTTCAATCAAGCGATATCACCGAACGTTATATCGATATATCGATTTCATTCCGACGAAAGCCACAATTTCATCGCATTCATTTCGCGACTGAACGTCGATTAAAGTTGTCCCGCAGCATTCCATACAATCCTGGTATTTAATCAGCCGATTTGAATCCGTTTATACGGGAAAAATAAGCGATTTCGATGCAAAGAAACACCGAATGTCGTTGATCGGCTCGGAATCGATACCGATGGAATTTACGAGCGGTGTTCCGGTATTATCTCCTTGGCTTGGACGCATCCGAATCGTCGATCCGTTTCACTGTATGAAATGTACTTCCATGTCGGCTGCCTCGTTCTTTATGGAAACGATTTCCTCGTCCGGGGAGCCGTCTAGTTATCGGGAACGAATCGAGGATGTACTGGCTGGCCTGCGCCTTATGGTTCGCAGTCAATCGTGCCGTTCGAAACGTTCTAATAGAAATCATTCGCTACGATTCACTCGATTCACGTTTAACCGTGTACACGATTGTAAATTAGAGGGACGATTGTAATCCGTCAGTCGCTTCCAGCGCGATCGCGGCGGGTACACGGAAATTACTTGGAATTTCTCGTCCCGTATTATGAGACGGGTATTCGCTTGAATTTAACGCGGATTGCGATGATTTTGATGGCCTTTGTTCGTGTACTTGAATATGAAAGATTCTGTTCGACGGGTGGTGTACCTCCACTGAAGTACTGTGCCCAGCGAGTCTTGAAAAGGGCAGAAAATAGCTGGGGAAAAGGCAAGATCCGAAGTAGATCTGTACTTGCATCGGGGATGAAAGGAGTGTGGTTTATGGGTCCACGGTATTTATCATAATTTCAACAGACTGGAACATTGCAAAGTCAACGGAATATTGAATAAATTTTGAAACGTCGCGTTGGATCTCGTACTTATACTTTTCAATTTCTTTGGTGTTCTCACTTTTTGTCTTTCTACGTATATACATATAAGTACACATACAATGACAATAATAATAAAAATGCTTTCGGCTATAATTAAAAAATAATAGAAGAAAATGAGCCGCGCGTTAGCTGAATCGTTTAACGCCGCCGTTTGAAGTAGTCAGAGAGCAGCTAACTTTCTATATTTAAAATGAATTTCCTTATTTTTGTTTCGCGGAGTCAAACGATCTACCCGATGACCTCGATCAATTTGGAAAAACATTCGACGAGTCTCCAATTTTGTTCTTTAACGGCGCTACTACGCTGTGCCGGTTGAAACGTAATTAGTTCCATTCGATATCATCGCAACGATGCCGTTGCATTCATGAAACAGAAACGGCAGCGAGAGTGGAGCAACGTTTCCTCTTAGAATATCGATTAGAATGTCAATAACTGCACAGATGCTCGACGATAAGCTACAAGTCGCGACGAGCAGAATTTACTCTGCCCCGATATCGTGTCGCGACCCCTGTCCACCGGGCGTAAATCGCGCTGGTTATCTGACCGCGTGCAAAACTTTAAACGACCGCGGGTTATCCGTAAATCAGAAATACACGATTAATCACGATTACCCGGCGGGTCCGTCGGCGGTGAATATTCATAAAGCGAATCAGCCGCGAATTGATTGACCCATTAATCCTGACGACTTTTCCACGGTTATCTTTCGCGTTCGTACGATTCAACCGGAAGCTTTTCATTCGAGGATTTCCGATCTCGATGCATCCCGCTGCCCGTGACAAATTACAATTCTCGCGAACATATTTTCGGATCACCTTCATTTCGGCGTTTCAATTTTTGATTCCAACGAAACTTCTGCGCAATCTGTTTTCCGAAGAAAGATTCGATGTACGTACATTTACTTTTACAAGTCCAGAGATTATTCGCGATAATGGAAAGTTGGATCCTGGGTATCACATTTAAGTATACGCGCCTGGCATATCCCTGAATTTGTTGATTTTATGAAAAGGATTAAATAGCAGCGCCTCTCAGAGTTTATTTATTTAAAGTTCAATGAGGCGTGATACGTTTTGTCATAATATTATATACGGATCGTGCGATTGTTGTAGACAGAAGTTACATCGACATCGATGATTTATATTTTAGAATTGCCCACTTGTAAGGCTGTTCGTGATCCTTTGTGAAGGAATTTGTACTTAATATTCGTTCAGGTTCGCTAACGTACGTACGTACATGCATTTATCGTCGCACGAAATTTACGGTGGAGACCTTACACGCTCATTTGGGCTACGTTTAGTTAGCCTTTAATTAATGAGCTCCGGCTGTCCAAAGTTCAAGTTCTGTGCACGGTGATTTATACGCCCCGCCTAATAAATTCGTTCACCTGCTCCTTGCTCTATTTCTGAGCGTACATGTACGTACTCTCTGCAAATATTCGCTGCGCGGTTTGTGTTAAGGTAAACTTCGAATGCTCACTTTCTAATGCACCGGTTGCATGCTTTTTACGCGTTTAGTCCCTGGCCTGTCAAACACCGTAGTTCTCAATGGTATAAATTTGTCCGGTTGTTAATTTGATCCCCGTTACACGCACCTATTTATTTATTAGTAATTGCTTCCTGCTGTCTTTGTTTCTTATCCGTATATCTGTACAGTTGTATTTAAAAGAAACAAGATGATTACATTGCGTGAGAATTCTACATATTTTTTTTTAACGAATCGGGTGACATATATATTCCGCGAACTAAAGCGAACAGGGTTCACCTTTGAAACCTATTCTCGCGTACAGCCCTGCAATACGGTGTTAACAAATAATATTGCGGAGAAAATTAATTGTCTGCACTGCGTCATTGAACTGCACCAATGAATACTCACCGTTTTCATATCGCCAACGCAATCAATTCCTATTTTCAGTATTTTTATGCCAAAAATCAAGCTGCTCTCACGAAATTAAACGATTCAGATCGCGGGAATACTCGACACATTTAACTAATTCATATTGAAGCGAGCCTAAATCAAATGCCAGTAAACAGATTTACACATTGATCGCGTTCATCGAAACTTAATGCCCGATGCTTACCGCAGAACTCCATAACACATAAACAGTCTTTATTTTTACACCCCGGTTCATTTAATCGATTGCGCCGAACGCATCCGCAATATGAAATTCTACGTCTGCACAATACGCGGAACATTGCAAAATACCAGAGGTATTCGCGAAACATTAAAATCGCCGATATAGAGTACGTATTGCACAGTTGTGCTTGAATCGAGCACGCTATAAAAACCGGAGCATGAGGGTGAAAAACTAGTTCGCGTCGATTATTTTCGGTGGTGCCTCTGAAACCGTGTCAAAGAAAATGCATGGAAATTTTCTCGGCCTGTTGATACTCAACGCTCTGTCCTTTAGACACAGTCGGATTGATGCCAAAACTCAAACGACAAGTTGCACTCAACGGCAAACAGTTGTCGCGCAGCGAAAGAACCATCCCCCTTGTCAACACTCGCTGCTTACGTTCCTGGCAGTTTCTCGTATTTTTCTCCGCGAAATGTACATCTCCGTTTTGCGCAATCTTGCTTAATTCACACCAGGATAAACATCGATTTAAGCCGGGGTTGTTTACATTACCGCCGGACGAAGAAAATTCGAGAACGGTCGAGAACTCAACAAAATATAATAACGAAAGCTGAATAAGACGATTAATGGGTATGCAGCGCCTTTGCGTCGTTCCTTCTTTTTTTTATCCGTTAGAAAATCCAACTGTAATCCCTCGGATAATCCATCGCGAAGTAGAACGAGGATAAAGTTTTCGCTGACACCCGCCTCCGCCGATTCTTCATCGACCCGAAAATTTGGTCCGAGTTCATTATTACTTAAACCATTATTAGTTGGAAGTTGACGAAAAACTGAATTCAGAAGCCGACTGTCCGAGACTTTAATTCCACGCTGATCGAATCTGAATTCAAAGGGGTACGCTCTTATGTTATTAGAACTGAATCATTTTCTGCCATTTTTTTCATCAATAATTGCCGAAAGGCTGGTCACATTCGGTTCTCAAAGCTGAAGATAATTTTAGACGAGGCAGCCGGGCGTTTGAATTCCTAATTTCGATTCTTTTTCGAGAATTCCGTTCGATCGCTACTATTGGTGCCATTAAGTACTTTCCAAATAATACATCGGAATACATAAGAGAAACAATAGACTACTCGCACGCGGCTGACTAATGCCACACTCCATTATCACTATTTGCTCCAGCGACGGATCGATGAACCTCCGCTAAAGATACAACGCAAACAATCGAATCGGAATAAAACCAACCAAACCGAAGGCCGCCACTCCGACGAAACATAATGGAAAGGGGGCATAAACTGTCTTAAAGGAAAATTTCGTCACGAAGTACCTTCCATCGTATATCTATATTAAAAAAAAAAAACTCCAACGTTTTATCGTACACCTACACGCGCCAGCCATAAACGGCAAAATACACAGATACTTTTATGAGAAAATTCGAGTATAATGCGTCGTCTCGAGGCCATCTAAATTTCACAGCCGCGACATAAACTTCGCCGAACCCCATTTTTCCCCGTGTCAAACAATGGAGCACAGCTAAATCGCCATTTCTCGTAGCAGCACGTTTCCCATGGCAAAAATCCAAGATTTCCTCGTTCCTCTACTTAACACCGGCTCCGGTCGCCTCTGGCTCGCGATTTTCCACGTATCCTCGACATGGACCCTCCTCGAGGCGGAAAATCGGACGACCGGGCCAGCGTTCGCGACTTCATAACTTCCCTGTTCACCGTGCCGTTGCCCGTGTTCGCCGATATGTCAGCGTTCGCCCAATCGCCTCGACGAATTCGCTGCCGCACACGAGAGGAAGTTGGCTGGCAGCGAAGTGACGAGGACAATCCGGACGATCGAGATCCAGGGATGAGGCGCATTCAGGCGGATTGATTCGCCGCTTTACGAGGGCGGAATCGACGGGCCAGCCGCTAATACATCAGCCATATCGCGTAAGCGACCGTTCAGCCAAACATCGGATCAATTGATCGCGCCGGTTCTCATTGAAAAATCCATTGGCCGTTCGTTTTCGCGTGGATTGGAACGTCCGGTTGGAGGCTTACGCAAGAACGTTGGAACGATAATGGGAAGGAGAGGAATTACGGTTCTCGCGGACGCAGTTTTTGGAACTTTGAAAAGGTCGATTATTCCTCGTTTTCTTAATGGGCACGTTTTCGTAAATATCTGCGCGAAAGGATATGCCGGAATTCATGGAAACAGTGCTACTCTTTAACGGGATGAAATTTGGGTCTTCAGCTCTGTTGGGTTGTTGCGCAGTTGGTATGACAATTGGTATTGGTATGACAGATGGGGGGGCAAGAATAGCACGGGACATGTATTTTGAAAATACATCCAGGTCGTGCAATATTATATGGCGGATCGTCAGATATGCGTTCATCAAGTTTGGCAAGTGCTCGATACTTATTTAGATTCGGAATCACTGTTCGGAGATTATTCGTCGTCGCTTGAGAAAAAATTGAATCTCCACGGTGAGAGCGCGTCGTCGCGAAAATATCGTTTATAGCACCCATTAATTCTTTAACGATTAGACTCTCGGATAGCTCAACGTTGGCAGAACTTCGTTCATTTCGTTTCGCAGCCCCGGAAAATTTCAATCTACAAATCTGGACAAGCTTCCAAGAACTTCCCCCCTCCAGAAATCATTGTCAAACTATTTCGAAAAATGCACAGCGATTCATTCGCGTATTTCGTAAGCTCGAAACTCTTATCTGTAAAAAAAAAAATTTAGAAATCCAGCTAGAAGAAATCAATTCAGATCAACCTAGTATCAAAATTCGAACAACCTTCTGATACCGATCCCAAACTATATCTCAGTGCATTAGCAGGCTGCAGACTGATAATATTAAATTACATTATAATATTAAAAAAAAACGAAAGCCTTCCACAAGAGTTCCTCTATTTCTATCTTTTCGTTCAATCCCCCAACAAACATCCTACGACGTACATCCGGACCATTACGAACAAATACCTCGATTGTCCCCGCTTACCACTCCCTCTCCCCCCTCTTCACTAGACGGACATAAACACAGAAAATACCCCGGAAAGTGTAGCTTAACGCGTATAAGAAGTCGCAAGTACGCGAGCTCAAGGAACCACGTATCGCTCCGAGGCACGACCCAGAAAGGCTCAACCGACGGATTGTTGAACGAGGCGAAACGGTCGAGCGGCAACAATAAAAGCGACAATGGCAGCTTTTACGAAGACAACGGCGTGAGAACGGTTACACGTGTCCGCACGCGTCTCCGACGCGGATGCTCCGGTTTTCTTTCACCGGCTCGCTCTGTCCATCGACGTCGTCGAGAACGAATCGCGGCCGGGCAATGGAGCTCTCCCCGTCGCCCGTCCCGTTTCCCTCTCGCGTGCGAGATATCCCGGTTTCAAACGGTTTTAAGTGCTTTCCGCTGTTGCCTCTGGACCACCGAAAATCTCGCCGACGCGTATCCAGTTGGCTCCCCCCCCTCTTTGGACCGTTGGAACACACGGACGGAAAGGGAGCACGCCGGAACCGGGTAAACTCGGCTGGAACGTTCGCTGGAAGAGGGAACCCCGTTCCGTTGACGTGAAACGTTACGCACGCGACGTGGATGTCGGCCGACCGCCGCGGTAAAGGCTGACCTGCCTTTCGCGAGCGGCGCAGGCCTCGTTATTTTATTTCGCGTTGTCGACGTTATTACGCCGGGCTCAAAGGATTCTTACCGGGACGAAAACTGACCTGCGTTTCCGCCGCTGCACGGGGGACGCACCCTTGGTAATCGTGGCACGCATCGTCTATCCTGTGAATATTCATGGCAGGGAGGGGAGGAATGCTTGCGTTCAGATTTTCAACTGGACGATTCTTGATTGTGCTGTCTATTTTATCGTTGAATTATATTCGAGCGAATTTCGTTCGAATTTATCGCGGCAGGTATGTATCGCGAGCCTCGCGCGTTTGGAATAGCGGACAGGCAGGGCAGAAGAGTTGAACTTTCTTTAAACGTTCACCGCTTTGTTACAAACCGTTACAAACCGTTCACCACGTAACGCGGGCACACGAAAAGTCTACGACAGGCATAACGACCCTCGCACGATACTCTCAAACGATTCCCTCTGAAATAAACTCTAGCGTCAAGCAGCTCTCTTCTATTCTGGATATTCTTTCACTCTTAATTCCTCCCCCAATCCGTTTTTCGATTACTCTCACCCATTTGGGACACGCAGACATATTCGTTGGCGACGGTCGACCAGGTCCACCCGAATCCTTGGCTCGCCGCACCCTCCGTTCGCACGATCTTCTCAAGTGCTCGGCTCCAAACACGTGTCTTCCACGCCTCTGATTCATTCTGAACGGTCGCGCAATACTTTCAGCCGCGCGTTATTAATCTCTGATCAATTGCTGCAGTATCAACAGCAGCAACGCCGATATCGCTGCGAGCGAAAAGGAAATAAGAAAGTCATTAATCGTCCTCGACGTCTCCACGAAATTCCGCCAGCTGCTCGCCTCGACGAGCAACAAAACTGTGGATCGGAAAGGATGTCGAGCTCTGTGCAATGACAAACGCGCAGCGGCAACGATAGGTGCATACGTGTTGCACGATGCCCCCTTGGCACATTTCCGATCTTGCTCGTGCCGTTTTTACCGAGCGTAATTGAAAGTTTGTTTGAACGATCGCGATGTGAAAAGTTGCAGCTCTCCGGGGCGAAAGTGTGCCGCAGCCGCGATTACCATCCTATTCCGCGGTTCGTGTAAGAATAACGGTGAAACGCGGTGTTCGGCTTTTCGTTTCGCAATCTGTTCGCATCGCAACCGGATACCCGACGTCTCGACGTTCCGCGATTCTTCACGAGCAACTTTGCCCCGGGTCGCGATCAATGGTACAATTTCATCCGGCAATTGCTAACGATTTGCACCTGTTGTAATCGCGGATATCGTTCGCATTTGGCTGCAGTTTGGCGAACATTGGTACACAGGGATCGACAATCTTCACAATTGTGCATCGTTTCGTTGTTGTTAGAAGAGCTTAATCCGGGTGTATTGTATTATACGTTTGAAGCTGTAGAACAGACTCGGGGCTGGAAGGAAATGGCGAATAGCTTTTATCCAAATTTCAAGCGAGCCGCTCGCAATGGTACTCGAAGGAAACGATAACAGATAATGAGTTAAGTGCACGTGTATGCATTAAGTTCAGGAAGTTTCCCGAGTGGCGATATATAACTTTCCTAATATGTAATCGTGTCAGTGATGCACGTTAATTCCCATTCTCTGCCAGGGATGAATAGCTTTTCCCCGTTTATCTATGCGCGCAGCGGTGTTGGTTGTTCAATTAGTCTTTCATTACTTAACGAAGTAGCGCAATTAGCGACGACTTTCCATTGGAAAAGGGGAACGAATTGGAATAATAAAATATCCCAGCTACGTTACAGGTATTTCATCGGACACTTGTCGCGCCCCGAAGACGAAGGTAATCCCTCTTCGTTGCGTTGCGTTTGAAACGTGTCAAAATAAAATTGCCAAATTCGGGAAGGAAAAGTTTATTCTACATTGTAACCAGAAAGTAATAAAAAAAAAACATTAGTTGGACACGGTACATCGCGAACATGCGAATGTTCTACTTGAAACCGTAGCGAGCATCGCGATTCGATATCTGTTTACCTATAAATTCGAATTGACGACGTGCCATCGATAAAAGAGTCGAAAAAACTGCACCGTTCGATCCACGACTGCGGATAATCGTCCGAGTATGATTGATTGTACAAATGTAAGTCGTCGAAGATTTGACAAAATACCAAATGTTCCAGCCCCGGTGGACCAGGAACATTGATCACTCTCGTCGGAGGTCGTCGCGAAACCCGACGATGATTATTTTCTTGCCCGCAATGGACACTTCCCCCGTGGACGGTTTAATATGCTTTAAAAGGAAAAGTTTACGGCGACGAAGGTGAAGCGCTTTTGTCGTTCCGTGGCTTTATCACTCTTTTATCGTAATGAAAGTTTTACACTCTTCTCTGGGATGGAACGAGGAACGCCAGAATTTCGCCCGTATCATACAGCACACTGACCTCGACCTCGAACGAGAATTCTCCGTTTCACTTATCAATTAGGTCCATGCGAATCGGATTTATTCACAAAGTTGGCTTAATCTGGATGACGTGGAATTTTTGCGGCTCGGTTTCACCCCCTCTCTCTCCCTCCCTCTCTCTGGCTCCGTTCGTAATAAAATGGAGAATTTAATCTTTAAGTGTCGGGGGGAATGGAATATTCATTTCACCCCTTCGCTGGGGCGAAGATGACGGCCATTGCATTACACATTTCGTATTACTTTTACCGTACTGCATAATTCATTTTCTCTTGAGTTCAGGTTAATTTAAATACCGGGCAGAAAAAATTGTCGCCGGCTTCTATGGTTAGTAGCGAAAGGTTTAAGATTCCATTTAGGCAGTGGTTTCTTTAATTCCACTGTATATATTTCTACCGAGACCATGCTACCAACGGTGGGGTATGTTGGTAATATTGTTGGGGGCGATTAGGCCACGAGTGCCTCCGCGAGGGCTACTTTGCATAGAATTGCACCGAGTGTAACGTTATCCCGGAAAATCACTTAATTAGCCAAGCTCTACTAGTAAATAATGAAGTCGATCGGCGATAACGGTGGCTACAATGAATTAGCATGCATTGGAATTGGTTAATTCTGTTCGACAGTGGCCTCATATTTTGTAATATCGTGATGGTAATACAGAAACGTAATAATAACCGTAACATAGAAACGAAATAAATTTCAGACGCGTCGTTGAAATTATGGTAAAAGCTGATCATAGGAGAACGAAGATATTACAGTACAATGAGCCACGTGCAAAGATCCTTCAATGCACGCGGCAAGTAATTCCTTTTAGTCGACCACAAAGTACAGCCGCGAACAGTGTACAAAAATACTACTAAACACCGTATTCAATATCTAGAAATCCCCCTTTTGATTACGCAAAGCACTAAACCACCGTCCCTTTTAATACTTCTCAAGCTTTGTCCCGCTGGCGGAACGCAAAGCGGGACGCAGATCTAAAACTGGGAATTGTGCACGGTGTATTACGAATCGAAATGCAAACGTCCGTCACGCAACCCGATGCAGCAGTCGGTCAGGTGAAATAGCGGTGATTTACGGGAACCTCAGCTTCGGCTACGAGAAATTCATCGGTGAACGAAAAACCCTCGTCACAATTTATTTCCTGTCTTGACTGCCGCATAACGACCAGCCACTTAGTGTACGGCTTTTAGCATTTCCTGGGTCGGGCTTAGGCAGATTCTTTTCTTACTTCCCTGGTTTCCACCGGAAGCTGGACTTCTTTTCGCCTCCTTGACGAGTCCATTTTTCGTTGAAAATCTGGGACGGCGAGCAGGCCGCATGTCGGCCACTCCTGTCCGTTTCACTGATTACTATTCAGATCTCCGTTTACACGACACAGCGTTTTGAATTTCATGCAGTAGCCGAGGTAGTGCTACGTCTACCTGCAAACTGGATCTCCCTGTTAGGTTCCTGTGGTTTTAAGGTAATTGGCCAGGTTCTCATTGAAAAGTAAGTTACGTTAAATACAGTGAAGTGTCCTGGTTTTTCACCAGTAATCTTGCAATAGAATTTTATGCGCGCATTTCTTGGTGCTCGGTGTTACCTGTACAGCCATTTACAGTCATTTGTCTACCTTCTGGGTTTGAAGCATTTCAAGTAGTACGGTACGAACTTAGAGCGAAATCAGTGATCGTGCTGTAGTAAAAGGGAGACAGATTCGTATTCAATTCGTTCCCTGTCAAATTTATATTAATTACCGTATCGCGTGTTCGAACGCCTTCACGTAGTTACACGACAGAAATTTCACAGACATTTAATAGTCAGGCGAACGAACCCCGGCGCCCAAAACTTTTTTTGGTTGTTTCAATGGTCGCCTCCAAGGAAGTACTTGAATTTTGCGAAGCTAGGGCTTGCAGCTCCTAAATGTATTAAGGGAATTGAGAGACAGTTAAAATTAAGGGCATAATATATTTTTCGGCTACGAGAATGTCCACCATTGGTAACGAGTTCAATATTTATTTCAAATCGTACCCCAGTTATCCATGGCCGCAAAATCATTTTTATCCTAGGTATTCAATTTTAAATGCCAACTAACCGGACATCTGAATTCGTATCCATGAAGAACTATATAATGCAATTATTATTTAATTTTATACTGCTGGCATCCTGTACAGTGCGACGAATATATATATCGTAGATAATTACTTAACCACGTGCAAGCAAATAAAAGTACGTCAATCGCGCCACGAAGTGTAGGAGAATATTGTAATATAATTAACAATTTAATCAGCTTTGCAGATGTATTCGTCGGTTGCCTGTTCTTATACGTGTACTCGTCCTGTGCAATAATTTCAACTTGCATGAAATGGCAGTCTGATCCACATATCGTTCATCCAGATGCAAAAAGGTTCTCTGGCCGTTTATTGACCCTGTTGGCCATGGTCACAGAGAGGATTAATCATTGAGCCATCGTGGTAATAGGCAATCGTTTCGATGGTCCACATGAGGGCACCCTTACCACGAACGCGTTTAAAGCAGACTGCTGTCCTCACAATCGTTTCGACTATTGACTTTTCCCCGTTTGGAGACTTCGTTTGTCGCGACCGTAGTTACGCCGACAGTGGCCACCCTCGAGAATCGACGTTGTACTTCCCCTTATACTAACGCAACGAAAACTTCTCTGATTTCAGGGCGGGCACGAAAACCTGCAATAATTTTCCTTCTCGTTCTATAGTTCGGACGGTAGTAAAAATGACACGCGAGCTATGCCGGCGAATTGAATACTCCGCGAGAGGCAGAATTTGTACAGCGACGGGACTAGAAAAAGGAGAATTGCGTTTATTTATTAGCCCTCGTCCGCGTACCAGTTACCAATTGATATAAATGTACTCTGTCTAACCGGGCTGCGCTTAATTTGAAATTCCATAGAACGATCGATGTAGAAACGATGGTGGCTTGACCGGAATAGGTTCGTGTTCCACTAATGAATCTTGATGGGAGTCGACGAGTGACACCCTTGATTGATTTTCGAACAGAAACTTTAGGGGGGTCATTTTATTTTCATCCCATTTCGAATATTCAACGAAACAATGCGATCCGGATCATGAATTGCTGTATCATGTCGGAGGACAAATAAAATAATCTGGTGTCCGTGCGCGCATTTTGCCCACACACATTCCGAGACAAAAGAATCGCAAATATTTGGTGGCGATAGTAAATTTGTACACTGCAGTGACATGTAGCACTTGAAGAATAATACGATAAAATTAGAACCCGCTTGCATATCGATCATCAAGTAATGCTCGCACGGTTCTCACGTAAAACCAGACTACAATAATCTAGATGATAATCGGGCTTTAATTGGGTACTTTCCAGTTTACTTAACCCACTTATTACTGCCCACTCATGTCCTCCATTGTCTGCATAATTTCGTCACCGTCGTATTCGACAGCACCGTGTCGGTCTCCTCGTTCACATTTTGATCCAACGTCGAATTAATGAAAAATCGGTGAATCATTTAAATCGTAACGGAAGTATTGAGAAGGATCAGAATGGTCAAATGCAAATAATCCTTGGAACAAGTGGACCAATTGTCCTTTCAACTTTTTTCCATTATGATAATATTGATTGACATTGTGCAGATCGTTGGAAAATTCTATCCTTTAATTTATCAATTTATACTACATCGCGTAATCATTAATACAAATACAAGTTAATGTTTCTATTCAATTACCGTGCACTCCTATTATTGCTCAAAATACGGAAAGGAAAAGTATTCGCTTCGCGATTACTTTTGTTCCGTTTGGATGATTGCATTACTTGCACAATTGCTACTAGAATGGCACCTGTTATTACTGTAGTCTCCGTTACTACTATGGCAATACTATTACCATTATTATTATGGTCTTCATTACCACGTCTGGAATAGTCGACAATAAAGCGGCTTGCAATTTCTTCTTTACCTCCTCAGATAAGATTAGCCATTGCATTCCGTTCATTCTCGGAATCGTATTCAATAAAGACAGGAGAAGTACGCAGCGATCTTGCCTTAGTTTAAAGCGATAGTAACCTGAACGGGGCGCGATTTATGGTAAAACAGCACTATTATGTACTCGACAGATTATATCCAGGAGCGTAGGAAATTTATTTCATTCTCAAGTGTGCCAAGAGGACTGTTACACTTCTAGTAACTGTCCGTATTTATACATTTTTTTCCACCGGGAATTGTCTAAAATAGTCGGCTCTAAATCACCCAGGACAAAATAAGCGTCAACGGATTAAGAAACCATCGCCATTAGTGTATCATAGATTCTGGAATTCACGATTGAAGATCGAAGGGATGTATAAAAAATGGTTTCTTCATTTTATCTGGACGATTTAGAGTTGAATATTTTAGAACTTTACATTTTCGTTATTTTCCGCAATTTTAATATATAATATATGCATCTGGTAATTAGAGATGAAATTAGGTCAGCACTGTTGAAAATTGCAACAACACTGAAGTGTAATCATCAGTTTTCACGTTTCAGTGGTAAAAAATTTTATTGTCGCGATACTCTGCTCGATCGCATTAAAATGATCGTAATTCAGATATCATCTGAAAAATCACTTCCCCCGCGTTGCATCCGATCCACGTGAATCCTAATTTCGGAATCTACAACAACGGAGGGCAACGAATGAATGCAAAATGGAATATCTATTCTTCGTTGCGCATTGATTCCGGGTTCGCACGCTATCGTATTTTCCACCCTTTTATTTCGCAAGTCCTTCTGGACGTTGCCCCAAGATTTCTGAGATACGGCAGCTCGTTCATCGGATATCGTGTTTTATATCGAGCCGGGGTGCATTTGAAATTCCTGCGCTACGCCGTGCTCACGGATATACAGTATCTCGTAGATACCACTTTAAACGCGGCTCGGATCACTGTGGATGAAACAGAGACGATTGGGCATTCAGCTCAATGGATATTATGCATACAGGAAGTTCAATCTCCTGCGTATTCTATTTTCCTTCGACATGTATTAGTCAGGAATTTATACGCCCCAACTTGCTACCGCACGACGTTTCAGCTTCGCTGTTAACAAATGTCGCGACGTTCTCTATCGACTCTTCGAATGTACATTGAAACGATGCAATCTTCAATTGGTTTCAGGTGCAGAGATATTCCGCACATTTCATTGAACGGTATCCTCTTGCGATCTCTGTGAAGGAAATGCATCGAAACAGAAAAAGACGTATTGTCTGCCCATAAGATCAGTTACCGGAAAAGTAGAACAAATTCCTCTAGCGATCATCGAACCCGAGGCACATGATAAATTTCAACGATTCCATTCGGTCTGAGAACTTCGTAAAATTTATTTAGCCAAGATTTTCAATTGTGTATATCTAGGTGACAACCAAATCACACGGTTCTGACTAGAAATTATGAAGAACAGCAATTGAACTCTTTTGATTAACCATTGTATACTCAATAATGCGAACGCGTACGAAAACTCTTCGAACGCAATACCTTCGTATCGAACAAATACTTGCCTACGTGTAATACATGGGGAAGTGGTTGCGTTTCAATTAACCTTTCCCCGTGATTTCCCCCTTTCTCCGTTCAGCAACGATCAGATCGTGTGGTCCAATTAGCCACGGCGAAAAACGAACATCGCCTGGACGTGTCTTTGCCTTTATCTATTAATCACTTTTCTCCGCCTGGTTTCGCCGTAACGTCGCCGCACGGTTGCGGCTGACGGTCGAAACCTCGTCTTTAACTACTGCCAGTTGTACGTATAGTCGAAACCGTGTACAGTCATATCGCACTTTAATTACCGAAAGTTTCGGCCCTGTCGGACCTTTGCACCTGGCCCCCGCTCATTAGTCGCCGGTTTAACCTTACAATCGGCTAATCTCTCGTTTAATTGATCCCTCGCGTCCACCCCGGTAATACGGTTGATTTTCATGGAGAACGAACACTGGTGTGTTTCGTTCGCATTCTTCACACTGCAGTGAACCTGGCGGAAGATAAGAAAAATATAAAGTTCTGAAATAGTCGGCTCTAAATCACCCAGGACAAAATAAGCGTCGACGGATTAATAAACCATCGCCATTAGTGTATCATAGATTCTAGAATCCACGATTGAAGATCGAAGGGATGTATAAAGAATGGCGATGGTTTCTTCGTTTTATCTGGAC
Source organism: Nomada fucata (assembly GCA_948146005.1). Classification (NCBI taxonomy): domain Eukaryota; kingdom Metazoa; phylum Arthropoda; class Insecta; order Hymenoptera; family Apidae; genus Nomada; species Nomada fucata. The sequence goes on from OX411275.1 coordinate 18,195,316, forward strand.
GATTCAGAGTTGACTATTTTAGAACCTTACATTTTCGTTATTTTGCGCAATTTTAATATATAACATATGCATCCGTGAATTAGAGATGAAATTAGGTCGGCACATTTGGCTGCACCATTGAGTTCTGTAATAAATATACGGCCCAAGGGGTGAATCGAATGATAATATCTAGATAAATCGACAACCGGCGGAGGGTGTAAGTAAAGAAGGAAATCGTAAGCAAAAAGTAAATGAACCGTTCGCGAATTGACGTCAGACAAGGCAACCTACTAACCATTATGCGAATCGGATTGTCACTAGTGCTTTAGTGGGCCGAGCTAATATTGCCCTAGTAGCCTTTCGTGTACAGAATAATTGACGACTTAGCCAAATATCTACTCTGTGCTTTCATATCATAGTCCACGTCATTCTTCGTACACACTTCTCCTAGCGTACACATACGCGTCTACTGTGAACCCAATTTTGTTCACATGCCAAATACTTGAACGGTCAGACTTTTCCTTGTACGCTTGATTGTAACTTGAACGCACAAAGTCGTACCATTTTCAACGCAACGATCCGCCCAACCTGTTCTACGTCAGTTACACGATTACATCTCTCGACGAGGCAACCATCACTGTTCACATAATCGAACCGCAGAAGCGCCGTGCTCTACGAAAGTTGCCATTGAATCAACACGCACTCCAATTTAATTGGAAGTAGTTCGTACAGAATCTTTGCAAGAATGGAGTTATCCGTTCAGACGTCGTGTTGCATTTGTTAGCACGAAAGCTACGCCCGTAATACACGTTGTTACGAAGGAGGATTACGAAAGGAACTGGAAAATTCTTGTTTATCACGAGGCAACGCAATGCTTTATCTGTTCACGCTGGAGTGCATCTCTTGCCATGTACGGCCATAGAAACGGCGTAGCACGATTCTCGCGTGAATCCTCCTTGCCTCGTTCTTGGTACGTCGAGACGGATACGTCGTGAAAGTTTAATCCGACGATCCACGTTTCCGAGACATCTTTTTGGGTACATTGCCTTCGCGTGCCTTATCCCTGCCTCGATCACCGATTTCAAACAACGATGAGAAGAAGCAGCTGTTAATTAATACCGAATGGCAATCGTTTTAACCCTTTAAATTTCATAAAAGGCCGAATGTAATAATACGTTGATGGGGCAATTAATGGGAAAGATGAATATTTTCGTTATAATTTCGTATTATTGTATTATTATCAGATGTTACATTTGATACGTTACGGTATTTCGTATCGATGGTGATTAATATTTCAATTATTTATATGGCAAAGTAAATATTCGCTCGTTCCGCTTTCAGGCATTGCTTTACAATATAAATTACATCTCGTTAATCAATGATCAAGATGATTATACACAGTTGGATCGCTTTCAATTCGGTTGCGCCTTCATTTGTTGATATTTCCCTTTGTATCGGAGTGTAGGCTTGCGTCTAATTACACTGCAATCCAGCGATGTGACACAGTTTTTTAATTGGCACGTCCATGGCTGATAATTACTTGCATAATATCGAATTATAGGTATGTGGGGCACAGCGGGGGGATTCGTATCAAATTTTGCGTTAAAGGGAAACGCACGACGGCACGTAAAATCGATCACGCGTCGTTCGTCGTGACGCGATACTTCTGCACTCGATTATATCTTAACGTCTTAATGAGCGGAGGGGAAGATTGAAGGTACAGATATTTTTCTTTTCTCCTACATTTGTCGGGGCTCGACATGCCACGGGAAATCAGTGACGTGGTTACGATTTGATGGTAGAATGATGAGTAGCAAAAAATATATTTATAGGGGAAAGATAGTTATCGTTGGCAATTCCTTTTCGTCTGAGGCGACGGACGTCCAAAAAACGGTTTTGCAGGAATAAAATAATCATTTCTCTGTGGACCGGCGAATTGCAGCCACTGTGGACGTAATGAAATATTCATTTGCGAAATTCATTTCTGTATACGCCACCTATCTTTGTTCGCCGCATTTGGCTAGAGGAGAACAGTGGCGCTTTGGTTGTCACGTTAAAAACGTAAATATAAAGCACGGCGAATGCGACGAACGAAGCTCTTGTTATTTTAAAAATTGTTGAAATACTTTCATTACAGCGTAACGAGAAATGAGTGTCACCGGAAAAAGAGTCGTGCAACAATGTTAGGAATTTTTAATCAAGCTATCCGACGCTCAAAGTCCTTCATAACTTTAAATTACTCGCTAACTAAATAGATCTGACTGGTATTCGGATAGACATTAATCGTTGAAACGTAAAGAAGCAACCATTGATAATTAAATTTCTACTTGAATTGAATAATTAACAGAGCCTCGTTAGTTGACGCCGTAAAATGTTCATCAAATGAGAACTTTCAACTCAATCGCGTTTTCCTGTTATATTTACTTCTTGGTGTCATTGAAAGTTGCAATTAGATACGTATAATCGACTTACAATTTCGTTCGTTGAGTACAACTTCAATAATATAAGATTGGAAGAATCGATTTATTTCTAAGGACGGCCTCAGTTTTGCGAACGCGTTTCCGACACAGCCTACTGAAAAAAGGAAAAAAATGTCGTCCCATCGCGGGAACAGGTGATTCCTTTAATTTTGGGAGCGATCCACGTTGACACGCATGTGCAGATCTCAGATCGCTCAGCAAGCTTTTCCTTGATACATCGAATATAGTGGCGCATTACATGTATATACAGTACACAATAATTCAACCTTTCGTCCACAGGATGTTCGATGGTACATTTGACCTAAACGCCCACGCATACTGCGTTCTAACTGCAGGAAATATATCGTATCTCCTAACAGTGAAATGTGGCCATATTTTTCTACACTCCTCTAAGGGAAGAGGCAGATAAACTGTAGCCCCTCCAAAAAATATGTCGCTCGGTCCTTGAATTCATCTGAACCTATTGGTTCCTATCATGAGGGTCGACATAATTGACGGATGGCCATTGAGGGTGGTGTCTGTGCAAGAATAAATCGAGACATTGAGGCATCCCTTCTGTTTCTTTCACGCTCGAACCCGCTGGGCATTTGCCTCCGACGATTAATTCAATACGCGTTACCCGTCGCGTTGCTTAATAGAGCGAACGTACCACATAATAGATGACGCAGAAAATGCTGATGAAGAAGGCGACCAATACGCCATTCGATTTATTGTCCCACCGTACGGTTTGTAATGGACGGTAGCGGCGCGTCGACGAAGCATTTATTGTTCGCTCATTTTTGTGGGTGTTCGAGCCTCGTATAAAATATGGTATTCTTGGTACTTCATTTGGGGGGAGGGGATATTGTTTTTACTTGGAAATATTGAAATAATCTTGATCCGTTAAATATTCATTATCAGTGGGAGTGTGTGAATTGAATATTTATGTTTCAAGGGGACTACTCTTCGCGCAAAATGTGTTATCCAACGCGAAAAGTGTTATTCCATATCTCGTTAATGAATCGTAAAGTATCCTCCGTGCTTTTCTGCCGTTATTTTATTTCTGTATTTTCGCGCCGCCGCCAAATGTGCTAAAATTAAATGTTGCCGTAAACGTTGAAGCATTCTCGCGAACAATTATGCTATTTCAGAATTCGTATCACGACCCGGGGAGTCGTTAAAATATTTCTAGCCCTTATCAACGGTGAATATCGAACGAGGTCTCGTAGCATACTACGATATCCAGGGAAAATGTTGTATCTCAGAATTTCTGCACCCCCTTTTACGCGGCGGACGAGCGAGCAACCTCAGATCTGTGTCGTTGTTTAATGGTGCGTAACAGTATGCTAAGCAGTCGCAACGAAAGTGGGACAAAGGTTAAATAATTAATTCAATTAAATAGACGTACGCATTACGACGGCCCTTTCCTATAAACTACCTTATAGGAAAAAGTCCCTCTTTCATAGGGAAAACTCGATCCAAGAAGGACTCGTGTATTTATCAGTGAACGGGTTGGACGCGGATACACTTTGATTCGTTGTTCTGAAAGGAATAAAATTGTGTGTCGCGTGTCGTCCATTGCAGTGCGCATCGATACACGTGCATATTTCAGATGCATTCACTTTAAACGACTGGCCGCAGAATTATGTTCGAGCTTGATCAGAAGGGGGTAAATTGAATTTCTTATTTGACAGGAGCTCGTCTCGAAATACCGACTAAAGAGTGGCGAGAGCCAATAGAACGTTTTTTATCGCTTCTCCACCGACGTCCACAAATTACGCTTCAATGTCCCGGCTTCTGACTTGTGCGTCACCGCGAACAATATAATTTATTTGGTAATGTTGAACGAGCTGCGGGAAATATCTATACGCAAGTTCACGTCGAACTGCTCGAAACAAGATCGATACTCTAACGTGCTGTATCTTCTTATCAATAGCGACAGTGTTTCAGATGGAAACGTCTCGGAGTGGGGAAGTTTCGAAAAGCCTCGCTGAGACCTGGCGAACTTCCCCGAGGAACTTTTCAATTTGATCTTAGCCGTGCTCTTTCCGGTTACAACACTTTGCCTTTGTTTTTCAAGTAAATCCGCGTGTTCCCTTGTAACGTTTGCGGAAAGTGTTATTGCTTCAGTGGATTGTGCAATTGCCGCGCGGCGGTTGGTTTTGTTTCGTTGCAAAACGTTTGACAGACATTTCCTCAGAACTTTGGAATAAATTTCGATTCCGTTTCGGTCTCGCGGCGAGACGAAATTATGTCCCGCTCCGCGAAAAGTACTTTCGCTTCTTCTTGTCTTCGAGTGAATTCGCAACTTTTCCAATTGCAGCGAAAATGATTTTGTCTTCTGCTTATATTGATCCTCGTGTTACTGTGCAAATACAATACCATTCCACGATAATGTTTAATCAACTCGCGAGGCAAGAAAAATATTTAATTTGCGATCGAAGAGATCCTCCGGCTTGGAAAGAAATAAAAATTCGTCCAATTTCAGTGTTGTTTGACTTCAGTTCCATTCCCAGAATGCAAAGGACCGGCTGCACATGCTACAGCAGCTACGGCAAACCCAAGGGCGGGGCAAGGGAAATTTAAAATTTTCATCGACGTTTACTTACAAAATGTCACGTCGCGAAGTCCAAGATTCTGCCGTAGCTACAAACATCAGGCGGTCTCGTCAATCCGCAAAGCTAATTCGTCGTGACTCTTTAAAAACGGGTACGTCGCGAGGGAACACCAAAAAGCTCGAGTTTGTCGAGCTTGATTTATTTTCACGCGGCGACTTGCTTCCACGAACGGAAACTTCGTTCTGTGTAATAAAATGGAACGTTCTCAACCAGTTCATACCTTGCCACTTCTTGCGCGATCGGCTTGCATGTCGTGGAACTCGCTTGAAGTTTTATCGAGGAGGCATTATTTCGTCAGTCATATCACGTTGCAGTGTCTCTCGTGATCACGAAGTTATGTTAGCACAAAGTTTTGACTTTTCGAAACTTCTTTCTCTCCTTGCGCCACGCAATTTGCGATCGGGCTTAGGAATAATAGCGTTCGTCTGTGTTTGGATTATCTAGTCAGTTTTTCGCCTTCTCATTCGACGGGTTCAATTATATAGAAACTATATTTCTCTTTCGTTGAGAACAAAGGGCAGCTGTAACAGACTAGAAGTTTTCATTTACAAATAATAGTTTTCTCAAGGAGCACTTTCTGACGCACTTTGTGTATAAAAATTTCACTCTCAATCTATTATACGATGACACCTATATTTTACGTCATTGGTGACATTTTCGCGAGGGAGTAATCAAAGCACGGCCAGATAAATGTTTTGAGAAATAACCATCTCGAGGACGCTATCGCCAGATTAGCTTAGTCCCCTACGCGAAAACATTTGTATCTAACAGGAATACGTGTCCAGGATGTCCACAATCGTGTTTGTTTTCAAAATCCGTTAGAAAATGCTCGATTTCAGTATCAGAATCTTCGCACGACATCTCTGCAGCCTTGTCTACTCGAAAATCGTGTTATCTAAATTTAAATTAACTTTTTCCGCTCGCCTCTATCTCTGACCTCTAAGGTAAACTCCAACTGTGTACACATATATATATACTTAATCGCAGCACTTACAATTTTAATGGAACTTTCTGTAATCAGAATAAACCTAGTCCGCCGCCTTCTGACATTATCAGAGGTTAATTAGGATACAAAACCATTTAATGCGTTCACCTCGAAATTAGATTTTTTTACGCAGCTAGAGTAACTCGACAATTTAACGTCTTTCATACACTTAAACCCTTCTCGTTTCCCTCGAATCTCGATTAAAATCTCGCTTCCCATCAACGTATATTCGAACGATCATTTCTCGCCCTCGGATCTGTCGAAGAAAGCTCCCGTAAGAAGTATCAGCAAACAGGGAATTTAATTGAACTCAGTCGAGCCGTTCTGCGGCGACGATGTGCACGAGACATAAACGTCGGCCACGGCAAATGGAATCCAACATCAGTATCACTTCGATCGGTTCACCGTTAATTATTTAAAAACAGGAATAGGATGCCAATTACGCTCCACCGTAAAACGAACGATCTCGCGGTTTATGCTAATAATCACACCGTACGGTCGTGCCCCATGCGCGGCGAATATCGACGAGCTCTGGCGGGCGGATACGAACTCGTCTGACCAAACGCCGACCAATTCTACTGTGCATTAGAAGGATCCGCGGGGACCCGTAGGGACTCGCGGCACAGTGGCATCGCCGCGACTTAATTTCACTCGGTTTGCGAGACTCGAATTCTCCGAACGCCGTTGTTAACCACGACGTACCGATGGCGATTTTATTGCACGTTTCATACCGCGCGCATGCGCCCGCCACCAGGTCGCAAAGGGCGAACGAATTTCACACGCGTTTCGTTGAAATCTCGTTACGTTTACGATACACCGTCGAACGAACCGTACAAACTATCGAATAATAATACGCCCGTCAGCGTGCAGGGATTTTATTTACCCGTCGCAAGTATCAGTGCCGCGGGGGCGTTTAGTTTCCCATTATTGCCGCGTGGAGCAACGCTAATCGAAATTGAACGAGTGTAGCCGTCAGAAGCCGTTCGATCGCCAATGGTACCCGTATTAATTGTTCGCCGGTCGCGAAATTAAACGCGCCCGCGACACGGTGAAATTATCGTCCGTCCGACAGTTCGGTCGTCGCGTCGCCACGCCGATTACCTCCTGTTGTTCCCCGGAAGTATTTATACCGACTGGTATACAGACCGGCCATCTTCGACGAGCTTATCCTCAGGGGTTACTCGCGCTGGTTAACATCGGTAGAAACGGCTAAGCCCACCCCAATTCTCCGTCTTTCCCTAAGACCCCCCCCCCCCCTAGTTTCTCCGATTCCAGCACCACTTCGTTTCCCTTCCTGCTCGCTCTACATTTTCCCCGTCTCTTTCCCGTTTTTTTTTCCCACCTTTCACCCCAACCATTCTGTCTCCGTCCATCGCGGTCTTCGCAGCCGTCCCTTCCTCACCCCTGTCGGAAAATCAATATGGAGTGGCGTTGGTGTACGACGTGGTGGCTGCTACCGCGTGCTACACCCCCTTCGTCCCTCAACGGCGGCATGCTCCCCTTAACCCACCCCCGGGTTCGTCACTCTTCCCCATTCCTTCGTCGCTCCTGCTCCGTCGCTCGCAGCATTCCTCTTCCCGCTGAGGGTATTTTAGGTCGCGCGACCCCTCGGTTCAATCCCCGTCCACGGTGGCCGACACCTCGAACAAACGCAGCGCTCGATTCCAAGTGGGGTAAGATTCGAAAGGAGGACCGGTCAACGGGTACGCTATGAGACATCATAGTCACCCCATGGGTCGACGTTCAACCCCGATGTATCGCCGCCACTGGTTGAATACGCCGCGTGGCGTGCGCCCTCGCTGGGAATTGCAGCACTTCCCGTCTTTCCTTCGAGAGCCGGTTCTCTTGGTCGGAATATAATTTCTCTGGAGAATACGGTCGCGAATGGAGAACGGTTTGGGGCGATGGGGGTTTGGCGAGAGGTCGAAGGGCGGGCCCGTCCAGGGACGAGTGGAAGTATACGTTTGGTGGTTCCTGTTGCGGGGATGGGGGTTTGTAGGTAGTCGCATTTTCGTGGCGACTTCGATATCGAGACACCGACGATTCTGTGGTTCCTCCGACGTTGCGTTCCGGGGATATTTTCAATTTGGGCAATCGAAGTTCCGAGCGTGACGTTGCGCTCGTCTGGGGAACGAGGAATGCCGCGCGGGGGCCTAGTGATACGAAATCTGTCCGAAGTTGGCACATCCTGAGAAACCTGAGGGGGCTCAACGGTTGACTAATTTGGATGATTAAGTTATTGTTTCGTTCAGATTGCGCCGGAATTGTGTGCGGGAATTAATGATGGCCGATGGCACGAATTGTACAGTGCACGTGAAAGTACTTGCCGTGGACTGTACAGAAAATTGTGGACCAACAAAGATACGCTAAATTTTATAATATGTTTTATAATATAGAAACATCCCTTTTTATATTACTAGCTGAATCACGAACAAGTGGCGAAAGGATTCGTGCAACGATGCGATTACACTTGCAATATTCCAATGCACAATTACCCGTTACTATCGGGTGCAACTGATAACGTCAAATAATACCCACTTTTCTATCAGTATCTTCGAAAACTGTAGAAGCAATAATAATGAAATATTTCGTGGGCATACGATTTTCGGTACCGCAAGCTTCAAACCGTATTGACTACCGTTGACGAACCATATTTCTCTCTTCGAGCACATGTCTACAACACACAGTCAAAATATCTCTCGCATTTCTAAATTATCCTACACAGCCACGCTGGCACTCCCTATCTCTCATTCATTCCTCCGGAATCTAGAAAGACCTTCGACCAGTCTTCGAGTTCGTCTTTTCTTTCGGACTCTTCCAGAGTCAGCCGCTGGCTGCCTGCTGGAATCCTTTCACGGTTTTCGTCATTGTCCTGGAGGGGGTGCGTTTTAAAGCGTTCCACCCTCCTGACGGAAGACTGTTGAATGCAGGGTAAACTGTTGAACATGACACAGTTCGTGTGCGCGGCCGCGTGCACGCCGCGAACCGAACGTTTTGTCCAACGCGACAAAGAGCGAGGCGAAACGCGAATTTTTCATCGTCGCACGGTGCAGCGGGAAGAATCGTGGAAATGGAGGTCACGAATATGGGCGCACGTTCGACAGACGCGGTCGCACGCAACGAGGCTGTTTCATATTCAGCGAAATAAATGTTTAAACGGTTTCGCGTGCTTCGTTTCTCGTGCGAAACTTTTCCCGGGACCGTTGCGACGATGCAACGTAACGGGTTGCACGCAATGGAAAAGCCCCGCGTACACTTATTCGCAAACATTTTTAGGCTACGACTTGGTTGAAAATGTTTCGCTGCATTTAAATGACGCGAAATTTCGCACGAATTTAATGTGGAAACGCGTGCTCGCCGTTTCTGTTGACATTTCAGACAGCGATCCTTTGAGAAACAGGAATCAATATTTCAAAGCTCGCCAGTATCATCCAGAAAGTTGCATATACTTTAACCGCCCAGTATCTGTCGTATTGTATCAGCAGAAAGCAACATTGTATATATACAAGCAGAACACGAACTTGTTCTGCCGCAAGCTTATAAAACATCCAACAATTTAAATTAACCGAAAATCGATAATACCGTTCAATCGAGAAAAGTGGGAACTATTTGTTTATTCGCTGGCGCGGCAGGGCCAATGAATTAAAGCTTCCAACGAATTAAATACTCGAAAGAAGAACAGAAATCGTTTACAGACAAAGACACGAGCAACTGTACCAGTTGCACGTAACGCAACAATCACCATTTCGTTTTCTCTTCTTTCTCGTTTTCCAATAAACGCTACCTTTCCCCTAAGCTGGCCACCGCCGAGCTCGAGAAATTTATCTTTTTAGTGACTGTACTTTGTACTTTGTCCAGGGTGAAACGAAGAACCCATGCACGTATTAATGACAAAAGGCGTGCCGTTCTCTGAAACGCGCCGCGAAGAATTTTTCTAAAATTCTCTGCCCCGTCTGCGCGAACGCACGCAGCTAGGCGATCCGCTTGGCTGCCCATGTTGGGTAACACGCGAGGAAAGCGTGCGCCTTGGAAACGTCCTGACAAATTGCTTCGCAGGATTAATAAAGTACCTGCAACTTGGAAATATTGTGTGCATCGAAGCAGGTGTTCATGCAGATTTTACATCGTGCTTTGTGCTTACAGGATGCGTGAAATATATTTGTACGCGTTAGAGTAACGGCGATGAATAAAGAACGGGATAATCAGCGGGGAATGATATTTTTCAGTGCCCAGATTAGAACGGGGAAGATTCTTTTAAAGTAAACGGGACAAACAAGTATGAATTTATTCGCGAATCAAATTTGCTGATTAGGTAACGCGGAAGCGCACGCGAAAGATCTTCATAACCGACGGGAATTACACTTAACATTAATTTGGTTCATGAGGTTAATGAGGGATTATTATCAATGAATCGAAATCTATCCAGTAGCGTACTAAGCCACCGTAATATACCAAACGAGGCCATTATATGTTTCACATAAAATTTTTATAAACCGTTCATCGTGAACGATCAATCACGTTTCGTACCTTCCAAAGAAAAGATTAAACGGCCGATAAAATTCATAATCGCATAAGATATTCAATTGCACGTGATAAGAATTATGTAACCATGGGCGTCAACGTTAAAACAAACGATCGGTACTGTAGTGGAAAATATTTCAGAATCGTGCAACGATAGTTCGATACAAACGTTTGATTCGGATTGAAATTGAAAAAAGAAAATTTTTGCATCGGCTTTAAAATTAATAACAGCGAGAAACTATTCAACCACAACTTTATCGCAGATCTTGAAATTTAATGTTACACGTGTGTATTACCCAATGTCACTACTAATTAAGCTATTAATGCAACGATAATCACGATTTGGAATACATATTTTGAACTGTATGTTAATTAATTCGTGTTAATTAATAAACGAAAACTACTTGAACGGCGGTACGAGAGTCGTCCCCCATTGCATTGCGACCGTGCCATTTTAATTACGTTTAATTAGATTTGTGTCAATAATGCCAAGGTGTAACAAGTGTTAGTCATGAGCGTAACAGTGAACCTACTAAGTGCGTTGAACTCTAAGCTGCACAGTCTTCTTTCATCGCTCGTGCTCGAGCATAGGCGCCGAACGATCTCGCGATTCCACGCGTACGTAATCGACACTTGCTCCCCGCTATTCCATTCTAATTCTGCATTTTATTAAACAATCGAAATTCTGCAAAAAATCCAGGAAAAAATAACTATATCAGAAACCTTTTTGGATTCGTTCCCTCAATGCTCACCGAATAACTACTCCAACTTCAATCTTACCGAAATCTTCACTCGAGAGTGCAATTGAGACCCGTCACCCATACAAAGATACCGAAAACCTGATAACCCTGCAAAATAAAACTCCCACTGAAACGGCGAGCATAACAAATCTCAACCGATATGAAAACAACACCATACTTTCCAATTGAATCGGAACAAAATTCCGTCCGAGCAAATCAAAAGAAGAAATGGAAAGGGGACAGCACGAGGGTCCGCGGATAAACCGCCCACGAAAGGCGTCCCCAGGGGTCAGATACAAACTCGTCCAAGAGCTTACGAGAAACGCGGAAAAAAAAACGAAAAAAAAGAAAACGAGCCAGAGAAGAAAAAAAAAGTCATCACCGGGCGAAATTTCGCTCGATGAGGTTGCACGACGAGGGTGCACGGGAAGCCACCCATTCGGTACGATACTGCGTCATGCGCAGTGCCGTAGTCGGCGGGGTGGTGGTTCGAGAGGTTGATCGTCGTCGCCGCGGTTGGGCAGGGGGTTGCTCGACCAGGTATCCTCGTGGGGGGGCGGGTATCGAGTGAAGGAAAGGCCGGTAGGTTAGTAGCGGAGGTACACGTTGTGCCAGCCGGCAGTAGCGAGAGCCGTGCTTACCACGGCCCACACGGCGACGAGTGCGTGTGCGTGGGTCAGCCTTGCCCCACATTCGGGCCGTAGTCGCGCGTCTTTCGACCGACGTCGAGCCGGCGCGTCGCGTCACGTCACAGCACAACACGGCGTTTCGTTTCGAGCGTCGCCTCGTCGAAGCCGGGGGATGCCAGTGGCAAGGAAGTGCCGGCGTCGGCGTCGAGCAGCGTCCTCCCGCCGTCGACTAGCGCGACGGCGCTCCAAGAACGCCGGCAAGGCTTCCGTGTGAACGGCCTTCTTTCGCGGCTTCCACGCAGGCCGACGACATTCCGTTTTCCTGCTCAACCAAGGGTATCGTCTCGTAGTTGCGCTACCGTCGGTGGTCGGTGCGCGTGGCTCGAGTAATCGTTCAGTGCGTCGACGACGGTGCGTGCGTGTCCGCCTGCCTGCCTGCCTTGCCTTGCCTTGCCTTGCCTGGCCAGCTGCGTGCGCGCGCGCTTCCCTCTATTCGCGTGTAGTAGGAAAAGCGGACGGTGGTGGACGCGGTGAATCGGGACGTAAGTTGCTAGTCGGGCGACAGGCTCTGACTTGGCCTCGTCTTTCGGCCACCGTTCGTCCGGTGCACGCGAGTGGTGGTTCTCTTTGGTTTCTTCGTGTCTTCGTTCGTTCCGGCGGATTCGATCGCGCGAGTACGCGAGTGCGGGAAATTTTCGTGCGGCGATCGCGGCGATCGCGGCGAGTTCGACGTTGCAGCAGTGATCGCTGGTCGTTCTGGAGCAGCGGTTGTTGTATGTGATCGCCGATGGATGTAGGCGTACCGTGCTGTTCGGTGAATTGGAACGTCGAAGGCAGGGCACGAGCCGCGAGGTGCGCGTCGCGGAAAAACCGGTCGATGTAAGGGCGGCCGCTTTAAATTCCACGATCCGGAACGAAACCGACGGGGGAACGTCTGATACGCTGCCCGCCGCGACGCTCGGCGGAAGGAAAGCGACGAGGCTCGGCGATCGGTGCTGGGGAAACTTCGTATTATGGTGAAACGGCGGCGTGAAACTCCTCGCGATGCGAACCTCGCGGGCGATGGACTCGACGGCGCTTTGTAGAACGAAATTTTTGGGATTCGCGAGGCGACCAGCCGGGCCGATGGAAGGAACCGTAATGCGAATTCTCCGCGTTTCTTCCGTGCACGCCTGGCTTCTATGCTGGCGTGCCTGACGGGGGGGAAACTGTGGTACTCCGTGGAGGGAATTCGACGAAGCGAACTGGCGAACGCGAAACCGTCCTTCGATCGAAGGTTCTTGCATGCGACGGGACGGAATCTCGATTTAAGTTAGTAATACGCGAAGAAAAGGAAGGAAAGGAAACGAGTACGCGGTTTTAAAGTTCTTGCTCCGTGTTGGATACATTCGAGTCGTGCAATTCGTGTTTCCAGGAGAGGTGTAATTAACACGTTCCACGCCATAGGGTGCCACAGCGACCCGCGATATTTATCACACGAGTTTATCAAGGGAGCAGCGATTATTCTTCGACGCGTTTAGTGGCGAAAAAATGTAGCGAGAACAAGCGTAGCTTCTGTCGAATGAAGTTGCAGCTGTAGGTTTTATCGAATATCCCAATTTACGTGGACCAGTAATTTAATTAGCCCGCACAATGGTGCAAAGATTTTCTATTAAAAAAACACGGGAAACGCTCGTTCTCCACTAGGTTATTCATTTCACCTTCTTATACGAGACTTCTAATCCAACCCCAGGAAGGAAAGATAGGCGTGATAGAGTACGATTCACTGTTACGCTCTCTGTAATAAAAATTTCCCGCAATTGCGCGCCGTAAATTGATTTAACGGGTCAATAGCACGTTAGTTCGGCAGATTGAAGAATGGCCGCACGTGTGCACATCGAAGCGTCGAAAATTTCGTATCTTTCTTTCTTTTTGTTTATTCTCTGTTTTTTTTGTTGTTGTTGTTGCACCCGTAGTTCGTTGCAGGCAGCCGATCGATCGCGCGGTCGCTGTAAATTTTCGTGAAATTTTCATTTCAAAGGGCAGACTGTGCTTTAATGTTGAATTTCCTGCTATCGCGACGAATGGCCGCGTTAAAAACCTGCCAGGTAAATTGCCAGAGTGTATATATATATATATATCATTAGGTCGTTATCCTTTGAACGCCATTTCTGCAAAAATTCGCCAATTTCGCGCGGACCATTCTTGTTCGATGAAAAATATCCCTAAAATAGCGTAGACCCTTTTGTTATGAAACGCAGATTTTCCAACGGGTTCGGTTGAATTGTTCATCGACCAAAAGCAAAGCCGGTACACGATAATCTTTTGGAGCCGATAGAGCAGGTCGCGTGTCTCTCGTTGAAACGCTGATGAAACACGAATACTACTAGATTCGTTGTCTCGTATCCGCGATACGCGAGCGAGCGTACGCAATCGTTCGCTGTACGTGTAATTAATTGTGCCGCGCCTCGTTACCCCGGAAGTATCGGCGCCTTTGTAGTTTCATTGAGAACGCGATCCTTCGACGCTGTTGCTTTTGGCTCTGGTACTTCCAGCAACGAACGCAGGGTCCGTAACACGAGTGCTGTTTCTGGAATGGGTGATTGCTCCACGGAAGTGTGTCTCGCGGTTCGCCAGAACGAAAAGAAACGTGCATCGGAATGTGTTTGGTTCCGAAGACGCGATTAATTTGTTCCCCGTCGCTGTACACGTGGATCATTCCTCCAGAATCTTCTTCCTGGAACGGTGTCGAAGCGTGTCGAAATATCGTTTTCGTTTTCGCCGTATCGCATTGTTGAAATTGTCGGAATAGAATAGAAGCTCAAGACTCCGTTGGAAACAAGATAATTTCTTCAAACGACAAGTGGAGTTTCTTTTCATAGATTCCTCGACAAATTGCAAACGCGCCTGGCGAGCTCCAAATTAATTTTGAAAGTAGACAACCGGCGTTAATTTCGCCGAATCTCGCAATCCGACGATATCAACGGGGACTTTTAATTCGTCCGAACTTCTCATCTTCTTCGTCAGAATTTTACCCAACAATGGGCCGGTCTATTTGAAGCTCCATCCTTATTGCATTAGAGCCCATTATCTGCGGAATATTATTAGCGGGCGGAGAGTAGGCGGGCGTAGGGGCGAGCGACGAAAGTATTCCAGATCCGCGGCCGACGTAATATCTCGCTAGAAACGCGTCAGTGTCCAGGTGAAACCGGAAACTTCCCGAAGAAGCGCAGCTTTCCCCCGCGCCATTCTAATTAAAGGGATAGCCCCTTCAAATTTTCGTCGAGAAAATCCATGAGAGACTTCCACGTGCACGGTAACTCCATTGACGATATCTGTGATACACAAAGACTCGTCTAAAACGGGACGCTACGCGTTATCTTGTTTACTTGCATCGAGGGAGGAGACATTCGCTGTTCGAAATATTTGTGCCGCGGTAGCATTTCATCCGGTGTCTCCACGGTATTACCGGTATCCGTGAATCGCGATCGATACGGCAGCGAGTCTGTTCAAATAATATTTCACCTCCAACGTTCAAGTAAAATGTATAATTTCGGGATACGATATTACCATGAAACATTACGAGTAACCAGACGAGTCTAGATATATTTTACATTCTGAACCATTCATATTCCCAACGAACGCTGAAACAGAGGTTCGGTTTCGCCTGCGTAACTGAAAACGATGATTAACCTGGCCAGCTGTAATTAATGCAACGATTAATGAAACAACCGAAAGTAAGAACGATCAGAAATTGCTATTGTTACTCGAGCAGCAGGTCGAACCGCACGTCGGTATCATTTACGCGACACGACTTTATCGAATAGCGGAAAGAACGGAGAAGACGAGGGCAATCTTACAGGGCGTCGCGATAACGTTAGCTTCGGGTTAGAGCGTCGCGAGGTTCAGCGGCCGCCGAGTTTCTTGCAGACACGTTCCGTTATCTCTTTCGAGCGGTTTCACGAGCGCATTTGAATTCCGTCGAGCGGACGGGCAGCGTGTATCAGCGGCAAAAAGTACGACGAACGTGGACAAGAACATTCCGATCGCGGCACGTGTTCCGGGTTCTCCTGCGCGGCGAACCGCGACGTGGCCTGCATCGACGCGTTAAAATTCCATTTTTCAGAAGGAACGGGTTAAGAAGTCCCCCGCATCCGCCGTAGGAGAATCGTCCCCGTATCGTGCATCGCGCTGTGTAGCCGAATGATTCGCGTCGCTCGTAGAGTCGCACGTGCGACATTCGCACGGTGAAATGGAACAGGGATGACTTATCGAGTCGAACCTCATGGGAACAGGCTGACATATCGATTAAGAGGAGAGTAGAGGGGCACAGAGATTGTGAAACTCAAGATGGAACATATGTACATATAGAAATCTGTGAATATATCTGCAACGATCGAGAGGGAATTCTCCGATGTATCAATTTCTGTGACGGCGCAAAGGGGAGAGTTCCGTTCGGATCTATCGTTTCGAACACTCGTTCCGGGTTTACAAGTCATCGATATGAATACAGTTAAGCCTACAACGACAACGGGAGCACGCCCGGTATATCGAGCGACGGTGGCGGGCGACGACGAACGCAACGATTCGTTGGGCGAAAAGCCCGACCAAAACGAATCCTGTCAATTAACGAAATATTACGTTCGAATCGCCCTTTAAGATTACAATCTCGCCTAGTTCAATTACTATTATCTGGACGCGTTTTCGAAACTTCACCCTGCGATGTTATTTCGATTCTATCCACCCGCTGCAAGATGTAAGAGAGGAACTGAAACGAAACGGAGAACAGAGAAGAATGAGGAACAGTTTAAGCAAAGATCGAAGCGCAGGAAAGGGCTATAAGGTGGGCAGCGAAGAAGGGACGGAAGAAGAGAGGATAGTCGATGCGAGAAGACACGAGGAACAGGAAAAGGGGAAGTGGTGAACGGCCTACAAACTTATCTAGATATAGTGCGCGACGCGGGTCCTCGGACCCTTCACAATGGTTGTACCTGGTTTAATCTGCAGTTAAGACGTCGCCGCGCAGAGCGGAAGCCACGCTCGTTTCCGTTTCATCGCGAAAGGTAAGAGACAGTAGAATAAGTTCGCCTACAGTGTTCTTCGTGATCCCGAACAGTTTTCATGGTGCTGAAACGAGTAGGTTGTATCGAGCTTTAAATACCGTCCTTCGCTAGGATCGACGGGACTGCAATATTTCCTCTGCGAAACGTGGCTTCCGGCTAGTACGGTTGCTGACTCTGGGAGCAGAACCTTTTTCGTTCGTTCTTTAGTTTTCCTCTTTTTTGTTTTTCGTCGGGCCTTTCGGCTCGATATCCAACCGTTGTTGCATATTATGTGTATGCACGCAGGCTCGTTACACGAACGAATGGACTCATTGGGAAAACAGATCCGACGAGGGATAGTCGCCGATGTACCTCGGGCGGATGTATCATCGGGACGCGATTCAGACAGAGGGGCTTCGTATGTTTTGCCCGGCGCGGTTCTTTCCATCGTCGTTTTTAGAATACAAATGATGTTTACAATGGCGCGCCTATTGTTTTGGGAACAATGCGGATGCATCGGTGTCTTCCCCGTTAAACCACGCTGCGACGTCCGCCATTGAAGCACAGCCGTCATTTTTTTATCCCGTTGCCGGCTAGGTTGATAAGTACAAAAATGGTTCAGGTTTGATTAGAAGAATTAACGGGTTGGTTAATTCTTGGACAATCATTCGGATGGAGTTAATATTTGATTTGATCGGGGAGCATTAAGAAGACAATAGACCGCTCGAAATCGAAAGCTTGGGACGATAAACTATTGCTCGTTGAGTCAGGTACGCCTGGAAGTTTGTCTAGCTGCACGGACCCGTTTGGCGTTTATTAAACGGATAAATATCTGCGAAACTATTGTACTTCGGGCAAACTTTTGCGGAGGAAGTTTCGAGGCTCATGGGGGATTACCATCGGTTGGAAATGAATCCCCTGCAACCTCGGATTGTTTTCAAATTGAATAATTAATTCTTTCGATAACGTTGCAGTGAAAGTGTTGGATTTCAAGGGGGAACCTGCGCAGGTTTTCATGATTGCTATTTGTACAATGTTTGGCCCTCGAGTCTCTAGTTTCCATGGGAAATTTTTACATTATAAATCACCCTTTTCTAAGCGCTCAAATGATTGGCTCGTTTCGAAGTTAACGACATCGAAAAATTAAAAATATATCCAATGCTGTAATTTCGTTGATAGTGTACGTATCACTTATTAGGTCTCCTATCTGTTAATAATCATCGCAACGGTTCCGCAGATACAAACGATCACCCATTTCGTAGCTTCGAACGAAATTAATAACAACCGCTCGCTGATTAGCAGTGTAACAGGAGGCAAGTTAATACTTGCGCGATAATAGATTTCCATTAATCGAACGCAAACTCCATTAGCATTTAATATATTCCTTATGCCGTGCCAAATTGATCGCGCCGGTTCTACATAACCGAGCCAATAATAAAAGCGAATTAACAAGTTTAAACAATCGAACAAAAACGATTTTTCAGACAGCCGTGCTCCCTTCAATTCAAATACATTCGTCGTCCAATTTCTGCCCATCTTTCCATCGATCCGTTCGCAGAGCTACAATCGGCTAGCGAAAATTCGATTTGCCCCAACAAGCTCGCGAGCCGCTCCATTTTATTAATCGAAACTCTGGCCAGGCACCGATTATCGTTGTTCGAATCGCGAGGGGCCCTCGCTAGTTAGACGGTTCACGCGTCACGCCAATTGTTACGACTTTTCTTTCAATTAAAACAAACGATTGACGAGAACACCGAATAGAATCGATGGCAACTAGATCGAACAACTACCATTTCACGTTTCATCGGACCCCCTATGGGTCCACCTACACGTTTCGAGACGCTGTCTCTAATTAACTTGCCGATCGTGTCTTATGGGAAGTGGAAGATTCCGTGCTGGAAGAATATCCTTGCGTTGTCTGGTCGATAGGAGGCTGACAACAAAAGACACTGGATCGTGCGGTACGTTTAGCCCCGATCAATTCACGCGTGCATAATTCTCCGAGTACACGCGTCGTGTCAATGTTTGATCGAAATTCGAAAACACCCGGTTGTTCGGCTGCTATTTATTAACGAGACTGGACGAAGACTAGCCAGAAGTATCGATCGTCATGTTTAATTCGTCGCCTTTGACGCGAAGATACTAGAAAAATTGCTGTCGTTAGTACCTTTATTTTTCTTTTCTGGCTCGAACAGATCAATTGTATTCTCAATCTTGAGGAAGACATTCGCATCCTTTTGCGAGCACTTTCCCCTCAGCAATTGCCATCGTTAATGGCGTGACGGAGTTGGATAATAATTGCATAATTTATTTTATAGCCCGCGCATGCAATTGTGTTTTATAACAAAACATCTGCTAAATTCAATGCTTGGAAGTCAGTTTCTTCCTCACTTTAATTACGTCAAGTACTTCGACACTTGTCGCGCGAGACGCAGATAAGTAATAACAATTCAGCGATGTTCTCGTCGAATTACCCTTTAATAAAGTATGAGACGTATTCGCGTATTCACGTCGCCGATAATCCTTGCGTATAAAGAAATTTACTGGATTGTTATTGATTTCCCGAAGCTACTGTGCCTTTTAAGGGCGCGTAAGCCGCGGAGGAGTTACTTCTATTCGCGATACAGAAATCGGTGTCACCTTATAGCCCATATCCGGCGATTATAAAGCGCAGTATAACAGCGTGTCGGTCACACTAAATTGCAAGTTATCGCGCAGTCACTTATTCGAATGGCGGTCTTGATTGTCGGTCGTGAAATAAAACTTTGGGCTACTTGGCAGACACATGCCGCTATTTCCTGGTCGGGTCGCGTGAGACCGCCTATAGTAGCGTCGCCAGGAAGAAGCTTTGCTCTGAAAAACTGTTCGAACGTGCCAAGACACTTGTTGACGCCGATTCCCTCCCCGTCTCTTACTTACCATCTGCTACCTGCGGCGTGATTGTGCATCTTGAACATTATTTCGCGAACGGTACAGTTGCAAGTTCCATCCTGTCGTCGGATAAGAAGTGACTGCGGTTCAGCGATCGATGAAACGGTGCATGGAGTGCGAAGATATTGTTCCTCGAATTTGTTCGAATTGCTTTATAAACGGAGGCACGCGAGATGGATGAAATTGAATGTTCAACTCGAGAAGTTTTCGACGTGAGAACGGAAACAGGCGGGGATACATTTTCGAGACCAACGGAGTAATAGGAAAATTATTTATGCTACAGAAGAGAGTTAGCAAAGTTGCCCGGTAATTTATGAAGCAATTTGCGATGGAAATTCAAGCACTGATATTACCTTACGGTACTTAAATAAATCTTACATAAAGCGCTCCCGTTACGTTACACCCGGTTAATCAAATCTCTGTATTATTAAATATTTCGTGCATCATCGACTGTATACACCTGTGGGATATGGTGATAGGGAATGGAATAACTTCCCATTCAATACTTGACACACGCTTTATTGTACTCGAATCTTTAACCAAGACTCTTCTTGAGCTCTGCTCACACACACTGACCCTCGCACGCATCATTCGCTTCATATATTCTCTCATTCGCAGCTTCTCTCTCGTTCTACCCCTCATTCGTTCTCACTCATTCGGACCCACACCGACACACACATCCTTGCCACGTGTCACAGGTCGACAACGGGTCACCATGCACTCAAAGCTTCTCGCGCATTCCCAGAAAGCGTTCGCTCTTTCCTAGAGATAAACATTCGTACGACGCCTCCACTAACACTTCTCATTCGCACCTCACGCTACGTGAGGTAGGTAAAACGGTTTTGCCTTAAACCTAAGGCAATCGCGTTGCCTGTGATTCCAATATCGTTATCAATCGCTCAAGGATCATCCCGCAACTATTTTCCCCGGGCCGCGAAACGAGCAGAAATAACACCTGCTCGAGAAGATCAGCGTAACGGTTGCGTGAACGAGTCGCCCTCCCAACATTTCGATTAATTCTGGCGAACCACTAAACTTTGAGACACGTCGACGTGAAAGTGCCCAGCCACGAATCGTTGACATAATTGATCGGGACCTTTCCACACGCAACGTATTCCTAGCCGGGCGTAAAGTTTCCAATCGGCGCCGCTCAATTTCGCCCCGATTCCCGTCGACCTTATTTAGCTGTTTCGAAACCGCGGTCATAAAATGCTCGACAGGGCGCAGCGGCGGGGATTCGCTGCGAATTCAAACCGTTTCCGCCACGCAGGCCGAAACACGCGCACAATTCTATGCATAAAATTCTGCGGTGCATCGGGAACGCGGGGTCCATTCAATCGTTTCAGCGAACAAATTACTATAACCGCCCGTTGGTGTTTTCGCGACGGAATTGTAAATTCCATTATGCCCGGGGCACCGCTCCTTTCCCATTTCCCGTGTTTGTGGCCTCGCTGTTTCCGTGAACGCGAAACGCGAAGTGGTGAATATTCAGCATTTCAGGCGTAACAGAACGGCCGTTTGTTGCATATTTTTTCTCGAACGGCAAAATCAATCGCCTTTGTTCGATGGTATTAATAATTTATTGTACGTCCGTGTGCAAACGAAACGGCAAACAGTTCCATAGTATTACCGGTGCTTTATTGTTATTCAATGGCGAACGTTGAAAATAAATATGTCCGATCAAGGCAACGGAAAAATACCATGAAGCAGATCAGAATAAAAATGTAACCATAGCCTACAATGAACAGAGGATATAATATTTTCGGATAATCCTGTTCGAAAGACTTCTGACGACTGGGGTTAGAATCAACGCATCGTCATTTTATGAAAATATGGCAGGGTTCCAATTCTTGCTCCCGTTTCGCTCCTTGTTGCCAACCAAATTGACATAGACCGGATTATTGGCAACATTTGGTGGATATTAATTATGGTTAAAACCGAAGGAACTCGGTCGAACAGGTTTGATGTTGAGCACCGATACCTTCGTGTTAATTAGGGATAATTACTATTGCTTTAACGTATGTCGATCGATTTCGTGGATCCAGTGGCGTGTCGGGTTATTGCGTATCCGTTGAATAGCGGCAATAATGGTGGATAAACGTTAGACGGTGGCAACAGTGATTGGTGCAATTGTTCAAAATGAAGAATTATGTATGCATTCCACTGGATGAAATAGTAAATTCCATCGAGAATATTTGATCGTAGCAATATGAATTGTCCAACAAGTTCAATGTAACTTCAACAAAACGCTGCTTGGGTAACAGCCGCGTGTCGTAAAACGCATGAAGCATTCAGAACGCAATCAAGAGGTATGCATTAATAGTTACAGTTGGTCGACAACTCTAACTGCATCACGCGGAAGCGTGGCAGTAGATAAACCACATTCGTGGTCAGACAATAAAACTGTTGTTGTACCAGACTGAGGCGAAGTAGCCGGGATTAATCCGAATTGCATCGAGTCTGTATCGCGCTGCGCTGGCTAGAACGAACGTGCACGCGTGTTTCTAATGCTTCCTTTAAAACACGCAATGCGAAAACGATTATTCGTTAAATATGAAAAGATGAAAGTCGGTAGTACAATGTGCGTACGGGGCTGCTTGTTTCTCGAGTTTTACAGGGGACAGAAAAAAAGTTGTAAAGGAAAAAAGGTGGTTCACGTAAGAAGGCGTATTTTCTGTGACCTCGCTTTTTCCATAAATTCAACGGCGCGCGTAAACAGAGCACTTTCCTTCTCCAAACGTTGTAATCGAGTCTCTCGAATATTCTGCATGAAAACGCGTTAGATCGCAACGGTAAATGAACCAATCTGTATACGCGGACAAATGGAACGTTGTTTGTTTTATGTTACCTCCGTACCGCCATCGATTAAGGAGATCACGTACTTCAAAGGGCGCCCTGTTGGCCGATAAGGGATACGGGGCCAGACAGGACACGGATGTCGTATTTCTGGAGGGCGTTAGACGAGATAGACGTTTACGTGGTTATCAATGTTAAAGCGATTTGACGAATCCCGTGCGACGCGTGGCGTATACATACTGCTTCACCCTTGTCCACTCCATTATTTACTTATTCTCCGAGACAGAAACGGCTCTGCCTCGAGCACTCTCTTGTCTCTGACCTCGTACTTTAAATATTTGCAATCGATAGCGGCACAGCCGACGAGTCGTTGACTCCATTCAGCGTCTTCACCCCCTGTTTCCTCCCTCGAACTCTGGAACGCAGCATTCCTCTTTTCCTCTTTTGAGGTTCTCTGCCTAATTCTCTTCAGCCCATCGTCCCGACGTTTTCATCCCTGCGCTCCAATTTCGTTCATTACGGACGCTTCCCGTCCGGAAAAATACGAAATTGTGCAGAATCCTTTTTTAAGATCAAAGGGATACTTGAATCTCATTTGGCCAATTTATTAAAGCGAACATCGTTGGTTAGGAAATTCCATCAAAGTTGTCGATCAATGAATTAATTACTTATAACGAGGATCATGCAAAATCCGTTACGTGGATTCCAAATGCGAGGCAGCCAGTATCTGAGACGTTTCGCAAATATAATTTATACTCTTTCGAATTTGCCCACGTGCAACACGATCGATACGACTGCCATGCTTTACACAACCCCTGACATCCGTTCCTGAACGCTCATCTACTATTACCCATGCAACATTTCTCCCATTCGATTGCCGTCTCCTCGTCCACGATTGTAATTAAAATAATCGCGACCAACTAACGAAACTAATTCCACAGAAACCCTGTCAAGTCTACACGTCCCCTGGACGTCTATACGAACCGAATGTTCCGTGAAATTCTACAAATTATCTCGTCCGAAAATTCACTAGCAACGCAGGATCATCCCCTTATCATCAACCTGCCCGAAATCGTCTCGAGGATAATTCCATGGAAACGCTAAAGCGACGCAGCCGGCGTGTCTGCGCTCGAAACGAGCTCGCTCTAAACACTGAAACCGCCTTTAATGGTTCATAAAGCCGACGTATCTGCGGTGTTCCGAAACGTCTTCGTCCTACGGGGCAGCACTTAGCGTTCTGACGGGGTTCGATATCTCACCGTTTAATCTAGATTTATTTCGCCTCGAACCCAATCCGGAACAGCCGCCGCGAAACTCCCCCCGGAGCGTCTTTCAATGCGCGACGCTCGCTACGCGCATAAATTACCGGCATGTCGGAATTACTCGGTACAATATCCGGCTTAAACGCCGCGAAGTCGCGACTTTCGCTGCGGCTCGGCTCGCGTCGTTCCCGACCGGATATAGACGATACGTCGCGGATTATTTCGCAGTTTACGCGTCCGCTGAACCGACTCGCATTAAAAACCAATGTTACGTTCGATTCCTTTCGCTGCGTGTTGCGAGCAAAGGGTTGCAGATAGGGGGTAAACAGTAAACGACGCGAAGGGCTCACCGCGATTCGCCTCTGTCTATGGGAACCCCTCAGCGACGCTTCAGCCACGTGCCTGCTATGCGATCCGATTCGCAGATGCGAGGACGATACGCGTCACTTTGCACGGCAATTGGATATTTCACTGTTATCGTCTTCGATCCCTTTAAAAATAGCGTGACCGACGTATTCGTAGCTGTCAACTTTATCGCTCACGTAGATCGGAAGTTTCGCAAGAACAGTCGGTGAATAATGGTTATCCACTTTGAAGTTTCAGCTTAATCCCACGTGTCTGCTTCGCAGCGTCCTGCCTGTCGAGCGTTGCTTCGAAAATTCGTTAGCCGCCGCTCGGGACCGGGTGTACAGTCTCCTGTACACAATGGAAGCGATCGTCGTTTTTGAATATTGAATTTGTGATTCGGAGCATTCGACCAGAACAAATTTGTCAAATTTAATCATCGTGGTTCTGGGATAATTCGAGAACTCATCGTTCGGCAAATCTCGTTAAAATAATGTTTAATTTTAATTGTGATTAGATCGTGGGACAGTCGGAATACGTACAAAACCGCAGATCTGTAATGTGAAATTCAAAAATTGATTCAGCAATTTCCTGCCCTCGAGAAGAAAGTATTTTCAAAGATCATGCTTGATTGTTTTATCCAAGCGCTGATTTATGCTCCACGAACAGGTGGGTCAACTTTAGACCTTAACTTCTCAATTATTTACGCAGGCATGTAAGAAAATAGGTATCTAATAGATATCTAAAATGGGCTGTGACGAAGAGGAAATTGAATTAGGATGATGAGTAGCTCGAGGATCGAACTTAACTAAAGCAGAACTGTACTAAACTTGTCAGTTTTACCAGCAAGCCTGCATGCATCGGTAACTTATGATACTTGGAAATATCTAAGTTTTTATAAGGTGCAGCATTAAATCCTTGCGATCTTTACGAGCAGAGAATGTGGGAGAATTTTGAACGAACATCGACGTTTTTGTTGCGCACTTGTGGAAAGTACTATCGATGCAATTAATTGAAGCTACTGTTCTGCTTCTTCGTCCTTCAATGAGGCACATATAAATTCCTAATGTAGCAAAATAATAATAATTTCTTTGGCTTCACTGAAGGGACTTCACAAAATTTTACCTCGCTCAAGAATTCCTTTGAAATTATCAATGCAAGAGAAGGAAGGACAATTAATTGTCACATTACGTTGTTTTCATTTTGCCCAAGGATTCCTTAAAACGCTTTAGAATTCGTTTCAAAATGTTGCATCCGTCGGATTTCAGTACGTTCATTATTATTCATGACTAAATTCCTCGTCGTCATTGAATTTCCATTACCGGCACACGTAAATCGCGTGTAAAATGAAGTCACCGTACATCGTGTTACTATATTTCTTTAAAGCTCTCTTCATTATCCCGCGCATCATTATTTCATCGAAACGAAAATTGAACTCTTAAACCTCTTCGTATCACAATTATCATTGCCGCAGATAAAAGGTCGAAACTCTGATATTCATTAAAACTTTCCCAAATAAATGTACCCCCATTAAAACTTCACGCCGAATTTTACCTTTTCACACCACCCACAACAATTTCCACGTTTCCACATAATTACCAAACAAATTACCTTCGCACCTATCCAAACTTCGCCGATCCTTCTAACTAACTCTCCCCCTCCTATCGATTTCCCTGAAATCCCGCAACCCTCTTAATTTCCGTGGCCATCGCGTTACCCACTCCAAACGAAACGAAAGAAAAAACGAATTTTCAGACACGCGTGCACGTCCAGTGTCACCGCGACACATCCCTCATCGGTTTCGTCGTTATTAAACTGGCCACGGCGCCCACCTTGACTCGTGCCACACAAAAAAAAAAAAGGTCGATCCGCGGCTCCTTTATTCGCCTCGATTTTTCTCCGCTTTATCCGCCGCGCCTCAACCCCCTCCGTCTGTTGTCCCGCTGTATCTCCGTTGTTTTTCGTCTAAACAATAGTTTCGCGAAGGGATCCCAAGAGATCAAAGGAACCACGGTACATGCCGCACAAAGTAAGCGCGCACTGCCTCCGCAGTTTGTATTGTTGCCTCGCCAGTTCCCCCTCCTTTCTGTTACCTGTCGTCCGTTTATTTAGTGTCTTTGTTCGTGCCGCTTCATTTTTCCCAGCCGAAGCCTCGTTTCGCCTCATAATCGTTCCACGTCGTCCGGCCGGTTGATCGCGTTTCAACGGCACGCGTTAACCTCGAACCGTTACAGCCGAAACGAGAATGATCGATGCTGGATATCGGTGGCCGATTCTACGGTGGGACGAGGCTTCAAGGCGGTAGCCGTCAGGAACAGCGCTCGCGTTCCCGTACCTGCCTGTTTCGAACGTCGCCGTTAAGGTCCGATTTTTCCGCGAGGAAAATCGTGACTGGACATTGCATTGCAACGGTTCGGTTTTGCTGGACGGGGTTGAAATGCGATTCCTTTTTGTAAGACAATTGCAAAAAAAAAACGAACGAACGTGTAAAGCTACTGTTATTATTCCTTATTTATTATCTCCAAAAACTATGCAAATCAATACTGGAGCGTAGAAAGATGTAGAAGCGTGTAAAAGATGTGTTAGATCTATTTACACGGTCTCGACAAGAATTACTCCGTTTGTACTCTGTTGTTTGTCAATGCGACTTCTACGTTCGACGATCGATGCAAGAATGCCATGATGCATCGTGATCGCCAAAAAAGACGACTTGTCGGGGTTTTTCCAGGCGCCATGGCTTCAAGGGCCTCGCTCACGTAGTTCCCTTCAGCCTACGGTCTCCTATGGGTACGTGCGCTATCGGGCCCCGCGCTGACGTAACCCAGATGCCCACCTACGGCGCTCGCAGCCGAAATCCCTTACATTTTGCTCATTAAGCTCTCGTTATCGGGGATTCGTCGTTGATCGCGCGACGCAATGACGGGAAATTGAATGGCGTTGGAATTTTTTAGGTCCACGGTTCGCGTGAAGTCGGGATCTTTTAAGCGAAGCTAATTTAACCAGAATATTTCAGTCGGTTTGTCAAATATTTTTCAAACATTTTTCGAATACGTGGCAACACGGTATCGTCCAATGTTCGCGTGTTTTGTAACTTTCTGCGAGCTCCTGCGAGCTCCTGCGAGCAACTTCGAAGGTTGGAACGCCGCATGTTTCGGATGCGTGCAGTTTTGAAATAGTTTAGGAGAATTTCGTGTCCAAACTTTATTCGTTCAGCTGACGTCTCACGTGCCAAGTGACGCGGTTTTGTGATACTAGACTATTTCCAAAGGCGATACGCTGTATGGCCGTCGAAGGTTACGAAAAGCATCGTTGCGTACAGTCGGTACAGTCATTGTAACGGCAAACGTTACTTCGATATAAGGCTTCAATATGAGATGCTCCAATTGAATCGAGAGCCGCGAGATTACAGGAGGACATTGAGAAGAAAAAGTTTCTTTTATCAACGAGACCTTTCACGTCGTTTTAAATGACATTTATCGGCTTCCCCTCCCCGCTAATATCCATCCGCGGATGTCTGTAACATACTACTGAATAAAGAATCATTTCAATTGAACGAGGAGAAGAAAAGTTTCACACCTTAATGGCGCTTCTGCTTCTCAAGTTTCCTCGAATGCTTCTCGATGACCGTCGTCTCGCAGGTGTTCTCGATCGACAAACTATGTCGAACATCCGTGAATCGCGTATTGATCTGTGCTTCGCGAAATGTACAAAATGGTCGAATGCTGTACGAATGATGAATCTAGATACGACTACAAATAATAAATATCGTAGTGCACGAACGCTCGCGAATAAATAATGCCTCAATGGTGTTTAATAATAAAATTCCTGTAAAGAAATATCTTCGTATTTGGGTCACGTAACAATTGCCAAGGTTCGAACCAGAAAATTTGCGATATACCATGAAATTTATTACGGGAATCTCCCATATCCGTATAAAGAATATTCAGAAGATAAATTATATTGATCGGGAAGCTCTCGTGCGAATTAGTATGTGAAAAAGTCGTAAATAGATCTCACTCGAATCAACCGTATATTCCTGCGAATTTTCATAAATACTTGATATCGTAATGGTTCGCACGAAGGTAATAATGAAATTCTATCGATCCCCGTAGTGTTGATACACTCCACGGTTCACAAAAGAAGAATACGGACACGCCTCCCTATTATTCGCTCTCGTTTCGCATTCATTTATCCAGCTCGTCTCGAAACGAACGCGGCTAAGCTATACGGAATTAAATTTCGCCGGATACTCTTTCGACCTCAGAATTTTCGATACTTCGACCAATACGTGCTGGAAATAATTTCGTTGCGTTTCAAATAAGCGAAACCTATCACGCGACGAAACATTCGACCTTTACCTTCCAATCTCTATTCATTGAAGATGTTCCCCGCTTCCTTAATCGAAAAATTACAGTTTAATATTTCGTATCCCCGAAATGGATATTCCTATTACTCTATAAACGCGTGAATTCTCGAGCGAATGCTTCAACAATATTTATCACGGCTCTGATCGAAGAGAGATATATTTGCCATCGTCGTTACTATCATTATTTAAATGATTAAACATAGACCAGCGATCAGTTTCACGATATCTTCTCCCGAGCCGAATATTCCATTGTCCCGCAACGCCAATTTGATACGTGCCAAATTCTTGACACCAGTTGCAAACGCACAGTATTGCAACTCGAACGCTGAACCTGCGAACTGTCTCTACATCTCCACTGTTCGGTCGTCGTGCGCGCAACGAGCAGCACCTGGAAGTCTTCGACGTGAAATGTTCAGGCGATCGATTCGCGGTTCGAGTGTTCGACGAAACGGACCGAGACCCGGACGATCCCGAGCGGCGAAAAGATTTTCTACGCGACGCTTCCGGCGCGTTTGCGCGAAAGAGAGCCGCGACTGAGAGAAATTTCCGTACTCCGATTCATGAAGTCGACGCTGGTATTAAACGCAGCTTAATCTCCATAAAACGGCAGAGGTGGTCGAAGGTGGTTCGAGAAGAAACGCGGATAATCCATTATCAGTTCGAGGGTGGGCCGACTGAGCCGTTGAAATTCGAATCTCTCTTTCTTCGACTGTTGCAAAAAAGCGTGGCGACTCTTCGATCCATTCCCTTCAGCCTGTCGCTCACTCCTCGTTTTCGCCAGTTTATTTCGTCCTATTGTCCACCGACGGTGGCGATAATGTTTCGAGAATCTCGCGAAAAGCATCGCGCAGAACGCGCGCGTTCCCAGCGAACGGAGGGCGAAGTTAAATCTTGGCGCGTCGTTCCACGACGTTTCGTCGAGTTTCGTTAATGGACGCGGAAAGGAGTTTCTGCTAACTAGAGACGAACTTCACCATGTCATCGGTTCTGCTTGGCAAGGTCTCGCGGAAGACGCGGAGAAACGCGGCTGGTTATATATTTGTAGAGAACTTTGCGAAACAGTTGCTCTTCCGTGCTGTTTTCGCGGATGTCATCTAATTGTGCTTTGCTTGGGCTTGATAAATGTATAAATGAATAAATGAATTCGCGATGCGAGAGAGGGGGAATTTCTATGGGTTCTGCGAGGATCAACGCGTATAATGGGATGAATTATTTCGCGCGTTGGAAACTTGGTTCGGCTGAAATTTGTTATCGGTTCTATGTTTAAATGATGAGACGTCTTGTGTGGTAATCGTTTATGAATGGTTTATTGGGTTCTGAGTTTGTTGGCTGTTGCGTTGCAGCTTAAAGTGTTAAACGAGCAAAGTGGAAAATAGGAATATTAATTCGGAAATGCGAGGACACGGGTTGGAAACTGTTACGATTAGAGAATTGATAATATTCAATTGACGTATCGCGAATTGTGTTAAAGTTCTCCGTTTGCGCACCTTCGAATAAATGTACTAAATAAAATGCACCGTATGCAGCAATTATGGTATATCGCCTATACGTGACGCTCGAAGATTAAAGATCGGGCTTGTGTCCTATATTTTCGCATGTCAGAATTTGAAAGCGTGATATGAAATTTCGCCCCATAAGTGTGTTCAGCGTGTCACGTGCTTTCCGTCATCGCACTACGTCTATTCCATATTTCTTCGTGCCTCTGTCGCACGCGATATATCACCCGCGTTTTACATTTCAAGCAATGCAAGAGGATAAATATTCCTAAACAACTGAGAATTGTAATCGAATGAACTACAGACTGCGAAATTTGATCGTATTTTCCTCATTGAAGCAAAAATAAATACATTGAAATTTACGAGCACGCGAATAGAAATAATTCTGGAAACAAGTGTCTTGCCACGCAAGTTAACACAAGTTGTTCACTCACTCGAACCGTTGCAGTCTATAACATTCCAAGTCGAACGACGATCGAGTCGGTGCAACGAATGAATGCAGTTGAATATAAATTATCCAGGTTAATGATCCCACCTATTGAACTCGCGTGTGGCAATTTTACGTTCGACGAGCGCGACGCGCGAGGGCAACGTTCTATCAATAAAATTACCCCATGGGAATAAAATCCATAAGGCTGCAAATTGTATTACTATCGTTTCCTATCAGATTCGCGCGCACATAACGAGACAGCTGTCCCGAGTGCCCTGAAACGGAAATCCAATCGTGACCGCTCCACCGACCCATCTTTCCGCGGCACTTCCTGTTCGCCGGGAATTCCAGATGCGTCACTCACCTTACGAAAATAAAATCTCCCTGCCTGTCACGGTTTTATGATTGCTTACTTTGCTCTTCACTGCTCGGTACATGTTGAAAATTTCCGGGAACCGGGACGCCTTTGCTTTGCCCATTTAGAGAAGGGTTGCGAAATACTCACTGGCGAAGCACACAATGAAAATGGAGAACACTAATTGCCGCTTAAACTTACGAAATAAACTGAACCTTACTTCGAAAGGTGCTTACCCGATAGCATCTTTGTCGAGTAAAACGACAAATTTCTTCTTTACATTTACGATGATATTACAAGGGGGAGTGCATTGGTGTAGACATTGCGAGAGTTTATTGAACATTCCATTAATGCAAATGAAATGCTGGAATACGGTTTTGATTTAGTTGGAAAATGTGAGGTAAATTTTTCTGCGCGACAACGTAATATTGCAGGTTTTATGTTACATAGTTTAACGAGTGGCCTATATCGGGGGACGATAAATAATACGTGGATAAAGCGCGCATCTATTATATATTGATAGTTGCATGCACATAGATACATGCTTCTTCCTGCATAGTTATGGGTGCACTAAAATCCGTTTTCCTATTCAAAGATTAAGGTTCCACAGAGGCTGTACAATTTTGTGTATTGCACCAGAAAATTCGAGGGGAATAAACTGCAGTGATACGTTGCCACAGCAATGAATCGAGTGCAACGGTGATTGAATACGTAGTTGTTCTATGTATTCGTAATTACAAAAAACGAAAATGGTGTCCGGTAATACACTCTCACGAGTTATTCTACTTCGCGAAAACTTTAAACGCGTAAAACCGAATCAGCGAGGTTGCACTAATAATAAGTTGCGCACGGTATCCAACGCGTTCTCTCATGCTTCGCTGGCTAAATGGCCCGAAGCTCTGATTACTCGAGAGCAACGTTCTGCGTCAAAACAATGCAGTAGGGTGGCCATTTTTTTAAGCGGAACGTGAATAGGATGTTTAAAGAAATAAGGAACCCAGGAATGCCTGCGGGCGACTGTCTGGTTGAGTGAAAATCGTGAATGGGCCTTTTCCCCGTGTTTGCAAAACCGAGGATTCCTTGAAACGAATACCTTAAAGCCGAAAATTCGAGTATTCTGACGGAGTGAAAAGAATTCCGGCTTCCTTCCTCTGCGTTTTTTTTTATTGCAACATCTGCCGTTTATTTCCCCGTGCCAGATGTATCCTGAAAATTTACCAAGCTGTAGCTTTTCGTGGAATTTCGTTTAACCGAAGATCTATTCCGTTCTTATCGCTCCCTTCTTAATTCTAACGAAATGATAATGCAACGACCATGGATTCAGCGCAGCGTAAATTCCATTATTGATTTCACGTTCGCGTTCCGTGCATGCGTATCGCTTGCAAGATTATTTTAACGCGCGGCGCAATCACAATATCCGCGAGGGGGTCAAAAGCTCGACGTATAACCGTTAAATGTTACACCTCCGAGTACAATAATTTTAGGAGACCTCCTCGCAAGATCACCCCCGCTTTCCCCGTGCTTGCGTCGCGAAACCTGACCTTTAACTACTTCAGCGAGCATTCGCGTAATAATAGCGAGAACCTTCCACTCGTACGACGCCCAATTAATTTAAGGGCTGTCCCCAAAGCCGACTGAGAATTTTAATTACACCTGTAGAACAAGGATTTCTCAACCGAACACAAACGAACTTGTAACCTGTTTATCGTTAATTGATGATTCAATAACATTGAACACTTGAGCACTCTTTCATGAACGAACCCCGTCTACCCTTTCCTCAAATATCTGCCCGATGGTTCAAACAATATCTCCCCCCCCCCCCCCCCCCCGGTAATCCATCAAACTCTTCGCAGACTTCGAACACTAAAATTCTCCGATCAATTAACCAACCCGTACCCCCCGCCCCTCCTGCCCCTTCCTCGCCCGCAATCCCAACTCTGTCACGCAGCCAACAAACTTCGAGAGCTTGTCGTCCAAGAAATAACAAACTAACCGAGAGTCGAAGGTCCTCGCTCGGGCGAGGGTTTAATAACAATCGTCGAACTATCGATCCTTCCGTCGACATCCCATTCTTCTTTCGTTAAATCGCGACCGTCGAACCGTTCTCCGTTCACCTGTCGCGAGATTTGGGAGCGTCGGCCCCCCGTTAGGATATTACCAATCTCCGTCCGCCACGATACCGCCCGGGTAGCAAACGGTCGCCGTAACCGGATTTCCGGCTTGTCCAAGAAAATTCATCTGGCCGCCCGACAGATTACGTACGACCGTAATCCTGCTACACGCATGATCTATGGCACGCGAGGGGAGCGTTCGCGAAGGTGGACGATCCCAACCCCTCGGCTCCGTCTCACCCTTTTCCAGGATAAATCGCGTGTGCGCCCCTAGTTGCCGGTGTTATCTGATACGCGCGAAACTTTCCTGTTTTCCGCGCGGAAAGAACGGGGAAAAGAGGAGAGAGAAAATCGCCGGAAGGTGTTCCATTATGCGTGTGTGTGTGTGGGGGGGGGGGCGTCCAGGCCCCACAACCGATCTCAGTCTCGACCGGCGAAATTTCAACGGGGTGGAACGGAGCGAAAATCTCCTCGCGATTATTCGGGATGCATTTGGATTCGACGGAAACTTTGACGGATGGGTTTTGAACAAGTTGCACGAGCCAGGTGGATGCGAATTGGATTTGTAAATAAACATGAGTGAAGTTCGCTGGGACTTGGTTGAAGGGTTTCGGATCGATCGACGCGCGTTGGATGGTTATGGGTGAAAGAGGCGACGCGTAAGTGGTTTTTGGTTTTCCGACGGGGATCGGGAGGAAACGGAGGTGGGAAAGTGGAACGTTGTTGCCCTAATTTCTGCGGCGAAATTTTTAACGAAACCCGGAACGTTAAGCGGCGAGACAGAAACCGTGGCAATTTAGCGGATCGACGAAGTGATATAGAGTTTCATTCGTATTTGATTTGGATCATTCTTTTGCTTTCGTGTCGTTCGATTGGACCGATGTTACGCCCGTGCCGCTTTGCGTTTCGCTTGCTGGAAATTCTATGAGCGCGTGGCGTGTCAAGTGGTCCGATACGTTTTCGCGGCGCGCCGTTGAAAATTTCAATCCGGGGAAAGAAATTGGCTGAAACAATAATCGAGAGCGTTGCACAAATTGAGAGGCGCATTTTATACGGCCGTTCGTCGAAGTTTCGAAGCGCGCGAGTTGAAATTCGGCCGCGTCGCGATTTAATATGAATATTGCGTCCCGTTTATTTGATACGCAGAAAGGATTAGCCGGGGGAATAAATACCTCCCCCTTTTTAACGATATCTCTTAATCCTCGGTGGTTAAACAAAATGAACGATTCGTTGGGCAAAAGATTTCTACGTTTTAATAAACGAACAAATTATTGTAAAAGCACGAAACAATTACCAGTACCTCTGCGTCCTACGCGGTGACAAAATATCACAAGTCGAACGATGCAAACCTTGTAAAGTACGAATCTGTCCAGATGCGTTTAACGTTTCGAGGACCCTTTAACTCCTCGAAATTTCATACGTAACCAAGCGTCGCGCAGTCGCGTTAATTATACGATTGGTTTAATCGGAGCTCGATAATTGCTCGACTTTATTGAAATTCCGTGAACCGTTATCGAGGGCCAGAACTCGCGATACACTATTTAATGATAAAATCGCGGGCTTGTAAAACGGTCGATCCATAATGAAAAAGTCCCAGGATTTCGATAAACACATAGATTCGTGCGACGCAATCAGATGACGGTGCGCTAGATCCAACGGGAGCGCTTGCTATCCGATTGAAATGCAGATAGGCAATGCGTGCCTGACTGCCCTTTAATAAATAAGGGCGTGCGACACGGAAGCTAGCATCACTCTGCCAGGGGGAACCAATTGCGTTTTTTGCGAACGGCTCGAACCTTTGTTTTGCAAAGAACAGGGGCGAACGGGAGAGCCTGTCGGTGTTTACGTTTTCGTTTTTCGTTTTCTATTTCGTTCTGACGCGGGGAACGGGGTAGAAATATTTTTCGAGCAAAGCGGACATTTCCAATTAGTGAACATTTTTACCTGATATCTCTTGTTTTGAAGGTACGCGTTGGAATAAGAGATTTGTTTTCAGTTTCGAGATATCGTTTCGATGAATTCGATGATACCTTTGCGTCCAATCATTTCTGCTTTTCAACTTTCGCAACTTTCGGCGTCATTTCTTTTGGAACGCGTAAAAATGTTGTATTCTGTACGAAATTTGTTACAGGAGTTTGCTTCGATATTTGCAAAGCGTTATTGCGTGCGCGATATTTTGTTATCGATTTTCGTAAGAAAGCAGACACTCTATAAGCGATTCTACGAACATCTTTCGAGTTTTCGTTGCAGTGTCCACGCGTCCCAGATATGGTAATGTTGCTTCAAAATAATTTGCTATTACCGTCTCTGCGAAGCTACGGATATTGTTCAAAGCAGTTATGCTCGAAACGTGACACGGAGTCTTTCAAAGGGTAGAGCGTTCCATGATTAATACTGTTAAATAGAAAATCGATTAGCACCGAATTATATTATGAATGATTTAATTAAATTCTTCCTTCGTTCGCTCGTAATTGCTGCAGTAAA
Organism: Nomada fucata; assembly: GCA_948146005.1. Lineage (NCBI taxonomy): Eukaryota > Metazoa > Arthropoda > Insecta > Hymenoptera > Apidae > Nomada > Nomada fucata. The sequence goes on from OX411275.1 coordinate 18,230,844, forward strand.
AAAAAATTGATTTAAATTACGAGCGATGGCGAGTCGTGCAAGAATATAAATTAAATTACTGTTTCGCGTCGTCGCCAATCGTGCGACACAACTTTCACCAGACTAATTGTTCAGAACATTCCTGGCTTCGTTTATTGCATTAAATGCCACTTACAGAACGCGGTCGAAAATTATTCGCGACGCTAATTTTAACGAAATCGACTATTCCTCGCCGATGTAATACCGACATTAACGCAGCGTTTAACTCGAACGCCGTTGTAATACAGTTGTACCAAAGCCAATCCAAAATTTGTCCAATGTAGTCTTGCGATAGACCGGAGTAGCTTCGGATAGAACGTTAAATTATCGCAACGCGAGCATCGCAATAATTTAGTTACAATTGCCCTTGCAGCGCTACGAACGCAAACACTGCACGCATTGCAAACAAGATTTATCGATTGGAAATCAAATAAGAATTTCAGAATGTCCATTCCAGTCAAGTTCATTTTGCCCCTTAATGCAGCATCGCTATGACGACACCGGTTTCTTCGACGGTGCGCGATTATTTGCCTTTGCCGTTCAAACAATCGATTAATGCCCCCGGCCTCTACCGTCACGCCTATTTTCCCCAGGCGCAACGGTGCGTCCGCGTCCATTGTCTCAGGATGAACGATGTCACGGAGCCGGGTCTACGAAGATCCGAAGGCGGATCTACGGTGTCGAAAAAATACAAAAAAATCCAATTTCGTTCGAGAAGCTCATCGATCTTCCTTCCCCGTCTGTTTCCTTCGACGGCTATGCATCTCCGGGTCTCGTGGATCGAAGTTATACGCGGATCGCACCGATGTAATTGGACAAAGTACCCGAGCAAGATGTTAAGTGGGATTATATCCGTCTAGTAAGCTCGAAGGGTAGTTCGAGGAATTTCTGTTGTTGCATGACGCAAGGTTTCAGTGTAATTATACTTTATCCGAGCCTCAAACGATTCTTGAAAGTCTACCCGATACGAATAATGCGGTAAACCTTTGCTTAAACCAAATACAATTGCGCAAATATGATATAAAAATTAGATGTGTATTTTAAATCGAACGAATTCAAAGATGTTTGCGTTATTTCACGATGAATCGTTTGCACGCGATGCACACTGGCGGGGGCACGTTTTACAATTGTCAATATAAATAGCAGAAGGTTCGACTGTTTATAGCTACGGGGTGGCGAAATCTGATAAGAATTGAATTCAAGCAGAGTCGCCGCTCGATACTTCCCTCGCCTCTAAATATGTTATCCAGTTTGCTCGACAGTCGATAATTGGTTAGACGTTTACCTCAACTGTCCGATTCCGAGCATCACGGTGTCTAATTCGATAATTAAGAGTAACGACCCGAGAAAATTTCTTCCCTCCTATTCTTTCCTTTCCGCTGTTTCTCTGTCCGATCTGGCGTACGTGCGCCGGATCTAGAGCCGGATAATCCGGGCACGTTCTGGTCTCACGACTACGTGGTCGTACTTGTAATTCACAAAATTCAAGTGACTTGCTGATAGAGCACGAGAATAAAGGGGCCCCGGCGTTGACAAACAAAACTATTCTCGCCACTGTGGGACGCGTGTAAATATTACAGTGTTCAACTGTGCCTTCATCTTCCGCCTTAGTAATATTGTCAACTGTGAAAGGAAAACGGCAGCTTTGCGCGTCGTGGAATTGCACCGTTGCCGTTTTGTTAGTGGCCCGTTGAATACCTTTGACATGGTGTATGTTGCTTTGTTAATGAACGGGTCATGGACACTATTTTATTGTCCATGCAGATGAAAGTATTCCCAATAGTGAAATAAAACGGGAATACGTGATCCAATTGTGAAAAAGCACGAGGGTTGTATCGCGTCGAGCATCGATTTCTCGAAGACATCATAGGCTGTTGAATTTATCGATTTCGTACTAATTTCTGACCTTTCGAAGATAAAACTTTTAATCATATTACTTTCGTTTCTGATATTATATTCAACTTAATACGCAAGAGATTCCGGCTAACAAAAAATAAATTCTGTTTTAGCGTAAAATTGTTGAAACTCGCTTTCTCAGCGCCAAGTTTCTTAAAGAGTTTCGAATTAGGGGTCTAACCCTTTCATTCGCTCCGGTGGAAGTATTTGCGTACCAGGAATTTCCGGGGGCGACTTTTAACAACTTCAAAGAGAACGCCGCCTGCTGCTCAATAGCCGCAGCCGGCCAAACTGACTAACTATCGATAAATTAGGTACTTGGAGCAATTATCCGAACGTATTCGGGAGCAGACTGAAATTGCAACGGGATTGGGTAAACTCGTCTGGACGGATATGTCAAGTAAATAACCACGTCTAGACGAACATTTCATTTTTATTAATGCTCCTTCCCCAATTACGCTTATCAGACTGCTAACGAGCTCCATTTAATTTAACATCAACGTAGCGCATTGAATACCGTGAAATGGGGAACGTGGGAAAAGTTTCGAAGGTGTCTATTAATTTAAATTTGTAACGTTGATCTTATGCAACAACTGTAACGTTAAATATTAGAGAACATCGAGGATCACCTCGTAATACACTAAGACACAGTTTAAAGTTTGAAATCGTGTTACTGTAACTTCAATTTTGAAAACTCAACCAAGCTTAGGCGTGATTACTATACCGCGGAGTATGCACAGCTATGTTCCGACCAAACTAATTTGAAACTCGAGACGTGCTTATTAATATCCGAACAATGAAGAAATAGAGACGGTTGTGAATTTTGCAGTGGATGACTAAACCTACGAAATTTCACTGCTCGACCGCGTCGTATATTTATATACTTCGTATACAAGTATTTACCTGGCGCCTCCCTAGTTCAATTTATTATGTACAAAAATCCTCCATTTTCTCATAAATTACGTTGGTGAGCATTAAAAGCGCGCGTCGCTCATAATTACGCGCAGCCCTCTGATCACGGCAGACTTTTAATTAATACTTTGCCTACAAGAAAGGTCGAACTCGTCGATAATAATTGTCTCCTTCGCCGAGCACCGTCCTTTGCCCCGAAACGATTTAAGCAACAATTTCCCCCGGACCTACGAGACATCTCAACGTGACGAAATCTTTATCGTTCGAAGTTCATCAGCAACTAAAAATTTCGTGAATCGAAGACCCGATTTTTCAACCGAGACCTCACCGCTCCGATACGAAATTCATTGGTCGTTGTTACTTTAAACGATCTACACAGGAAAGCAGCCGTTCGTTTTAACGCCACGCGCCGCATTATAAATGCCCACTACGCTGTTCGAATCGAACGTGATTATAGCCGCATCGGTTTACCCGGCACGCGATTCACCGAATTTATCCTACCCATTTGTTCCCCATTTTCGTGAATTCGTTGGGTACGAGCCGGTACACGTGTAACGAGCGACGCATAAATTTCAATCGCGGCCACTCGTGGGATTTTCGCGCGACCATTTTTCAGCGGTCGGGCAAAAATCGCAACGCCCGTGGTAATTACTCGTCGATAAATAATAAACACGCCGTCGTCCGGCGGAACGCGATCATTCGACTGAACAGTGATTAAGGAATAACGACGATCGCCCTTCGTTCCCGACTACACAGCCTGCCATCCGTTTAGAGTTCAGCGCCTGATCGAATCGCGGACCGATGCGAACGATACATTTATCGTCGACGTTCAGATTGATAGAATCACGTAGATCATTCTTTACGCAGGAAAATGAATAGTATTGTGGGATCGGTGGTCTCCGTCAAAGAACGAAGTTAAGAGGAACAAACGAATAGCGAATATTGGGAAGAGGCCATGGCGTAAATGGACTGATCAGTGCCTGGTAATACGAAGATCTCGGGTTCGATTCCCGAAGCCCTGCCCTTCCTTATCATTCGGTTCCTACAGTATTAATCGTGGAGGATTATATATTCGCAGTGGATTCTGTTTCATTTATTAACTTAATGGAGTAAAGTGTTGGTTAACGCGAAGAAACGATACAGCGACTGTACGCGACGCAGTATTTTCTCTCCATCTGTACCCGGTCAGGTGTCTGTCCCCCTCCCATTAATTATCACCGAAATATTTCTTTGTTCGAAACGGCACTGTGCTTCTTGCCAGTCCGATTTCAATTTCCGCCCGAGCATATCAATTTCCGCCAAAAATGTTCCGCCCCGGATTTATATTCGCCGATAAGGGATTTTAAAAGGATGGCTGAAATTCTGTCGCTAATCAAAGTAACATTTCATTCGCAGTTTAACGGTTCCGACCGGGGCAGACGGTAATTGTAGATTAATTACTGGCCGTTCGTTAGACGCTGCAAGAAAACTGCCCGGATCCGGAATTCTATTTCGCCGGTAACCTATTTCTACCGCGTTCCGTTTCGCGAAATTGTAGAATTCGATTAAGCACGGAACCGTTTCTGCTGCTGGTTAAGAATGCCGATGTGAGCGTTAAAACGGCTACGTAACATGTTCTCGGATGATTGAAGAACAATCACGTTATATGAATTCGACTTGTCGAATGGGCGCTTAATTCGCCATCAGTTTCTGCGAAAACAATTTCACCGAGAGTTCCAGGCTGCCAATGCGTTTCGCAATTTATTCTGTTCGCCAGCCCTGAACATTGCGTCCGAATTAATTCGACGAGCTTTGCTGCTATTGCTGCTCATTTCACTCCCGACATTAATTTATTTACAGAACGTTGACGCATTCCGAATTCCGATACTATTTCGCCCTAAGGGCTAATAAAATCTGCTTAGACCGTCTAGCAGATGTAATTACGACATGTAATACGTTCGCGGTAGTCGAACTTCATATTAACGACGGCATTCAAACGCGGAGACATATTTGCCGGACCACAACTCACTCGGAGAAAAAGATATTTTCACATAGTCGCGCGACACGAACGTTGCGAATAATTCTCCGTGCGAAGCGACGATGCCACCGCGGGCATAGTTATATTTACATTTCTGTTACGACGAGCGGACAAAGAACGGTGTATAAATGTTCCAGTCGTCCAAACGAGCTAATGAATGATAAATCGGTCGGATCACGGATTAATTAGCCTAGCTGGACAATGCCCCGTCGAACCCCGTTCTCGTTTCTTCGGGGCGGTGTCGTTGGAGATTAATGGTCACGATAGGAAGTAAAAAACAAAAATAATCTCGAAATGTTCCGTTGGAAACAGCAAGAAGTTAATTATCCGATTTGAATATCGTCGCGCTTAAAATTCATGAGATGATACCTTGCTCGCGCCTCTATTATTCTCCGAGGTAAAATATTACAATAACATCGCAATGCCCACGTCACGCGTCAACTTGGTCTTTAGAGAAGCAAGGGAAGAGCGAGGTAAAATTACAGTTAGCGACGTTGGCAACGGGGATTAATTAGTCGCGGGTCGCGCCGCCTTCGTTAAACAGAAAATAATCGTAGTCAGCAAAGGTGAGAAAAATATCGGAAATGTATTAAATTACACGAGATTGTAGCGAAAATTGAAACGCTATAAAACATGATGCTTCAGAAAGTATACGAAATAACTGTTTCGTCGTTTAGAAACAGCTGTCGAGTAAGATGACTAAAAGATATTCCCCGCTATTATTGTTCGCGGTACTCAGACGTAAAAATAATCTCGATCCTCTAATTATAATTCTGTCAAAATGCCTCGTTGCCCGTTCAACTGTCGAATATAAAGAATGGAATTGCAAATATCTGAAAGCTAATCCGATTTCACGGGAACATCGGCGGGCAAACTGTCAAACCGCAGAATCTCAAATCGAGGCCCGTTTTGGAATGTCTCGATATAAATCGTGACCCGGCTACCCCTTTCCAGTCCTTTCCCCTGTTGTATTAACGCGATACACCCTCAGCCGTCAGTCGAGACAGCTCGAATTTAATCGTTCACCCCAGCGAAATCAATTCCTAATGGTATTCCTCGAGACGAGCAGTGGGACGAAAAGGAAGACGCTGCGCAGTGAAATCGATTTATCTTATGCACGGGCAAAATCGATGGGAATTAAAGAACAGGAAACGACGTCACGGGGCGAATAAAAGCGGACGCTGTTAAAAATCGGTGACATTAGACGGGCTGGGGTTTTTGTCATCTCGTTTGAAGCGCTCTCTTGTCCGCTGGTTTTTCCTGTCACGTTCGTAAGGGTGATGCTGCTTTTTAGGTTGGTCGTCAGATTTCATTGGATAAGGGAAAAAGTGATAGCAACGCTCTGACGCGTCCTTCAATTATTTGTCACGCGCTCCTGTGTGAGAAACCGGCGGAGCTCACGCGTGATTTTTATTTGCAATCTTTGGGCAGATATTCGGGGGGCAATTTTCGTTGGTGGGTTATAGATTTATGTACCTGGGAATTGGCCAGAAAAATTTGAAGAACATTTTGCTCTTACTTCTTGAGCTGTACTAGTGCCAGCATCGTGGTTAATTTAAATTTAACCCTGTCGAACTCTCCTAACCCTTTTCACGGGATCGTGCTCTTAGCAGTTTTTAATTTACGAGACAGTGATTCATTTTCGAAATAATAACGAACAAGAAATATAAACGTATTATACAGGTATACACATGTAACGAGATATATCTTTGTATAACTTTTTTTTATAAGCCGGGTAATCTTTTAATGTCATGTCGAAGCTCAATTTACATTTCTGTCCGAACTTTACGCACAATCCCATGAATATTCTAAATTACCTTAGGGATGTAGAAATAGCTGTCCCTAAGCGAATTTATGCTCATTCGAGAAATTTTAAATATTTATCCCGGATTCATCTGGCCGGCGTGAAACTTTTACTCGTACGTAGATGATATTAAAGTCGCGTGACACATCCATCACGAAAATTGATTTAATAATGACAAAGTAACACGCGTCGGCGCGTTGGCGAAATATTACGTGAGCTTAAAAAATATTTGTTCAGGTTAGCGCTGCTTTACGAACGAAATTCAATTCCGCTGAGAGAACGTGGCTTCAGTTCGTTAATCCCGGTCTCCGCGGCAGGTATGTGCAAGTTTTCCCGTGTAGATTGCTTTTCATCGTTAAAGGGTTGCCCTGTACGCCGAGGAAGAAGCTTTTTTCCGCGTCCTTTAAAACACGAAAGACTTTTAACTGCATCGCCACGACACAGTCGCGGAAAATTACGCATCGAATATCACGGACTCCTGCGACACGATCTGAGAATGTAAATGTCGCCGGCAAATAGTCGCGGTATAATAAATCTAATAATTGCTGTTCGTTTTTTGCAGAAGAAAAGTTGCAAGCAGAAATAGAGGTAGTGCAAGTCTGCTTTACAATGCGTACTCTAATGAATTATTCAGCGGCTGGCAGCTACTATAGATAGTAGGCCACGGATGTATTGTTTATACACATTCTGAAGAACTTCTTGATTGACAGACATGCTGCAACAGAAGCAGACTCCTCTGATTGACGTATCCATATTAAACTGTCCGAAACTGGCTCTAACCCCCGGAATGTTATAAAATGTCCCGACTTCGTTGAATTCTATAGACATGCAACTGTCGATATATCCTATGAATACTCGCAAATTAAAGAAACGTCACAAGAATGAGTCGAAAGAAAGATTATAGCACCGGGGATTCTGAGGATTCACGAACCCCTCAAACATCTCCCCCGTTTTCGTGAAATTTTCAGGTGGCCAACGTCGGGTCGAAATCGTGTTTATCGCGAATCGTAATTCACATCCTCAACGATCCCTCTCGATCGATTCGCATCGAAATAAATTGAAACTATTCATTGATTCCCTCGAGCCTGTTCGTAAACGTTCCATTTGAGTCGGTGAATTCGGTCAGTCGGTGGCATGCATTCAGGACAAGCGATATTATTATTACGTCTCTCTTCTGAATTCTCTTGAACGTGTACACCAGTCAAAGGAAAAGTTACAAAGTCACCTTCGCGTTTTCTAGGACGAAGGTAGACCGTTGTATTTCGTTCGATTGGATCGCATAGTAGACACCGCATCGGCGCACGATCTTTACGTCGCCCAATGAAGTATAATTCTATACCAGACTGGCCTGCGTTCGTTTCGACGTAACAATTCAGCTAACGCCGTTACTGAAGATAGAAGAGAATAATTCCCGGAACTGTTCGTCGCAAGACGTTACAATTAATTGCAGAGCGAACATTCGCCCGGAATGGAATCGCAGGGTTCGCGTAGGCGAATGAACGATCGACAAATTGGTCATCGATTAGACAGCGAAGAATGGCAAGGTTTCTTCGGTTAGGTGTCGGGGGGAGCGCTTATCAGAAGTCCTTAGTCCTAAGGACGAGGGGATTTCTTTGGAGAAAATGGTTTCTATTCGGCCCCCGCCGACCGCTACAATAGGATCAGATCGTTTCGTTCGATACCGTGCAACCGGGGCTACTTCTCGTCGTAAGCCGAACTAGATTTCCAAAAGCTCGAAAACGTTCGTGACGTATCTTTCATCCGATTCTCGTTAGTGACGCACACGAGTGGGCCGACTTATCGGTCGCGGTTTTTCAATGTCGAAGTTATCATCGAACGATTGCAAGGAATTACCGACATCCTAGAACCAAATTGATCCTCGTCGCTAGACATGTACCGTAGAAATATTTCTCGCCCGTCTTCCTCGTCACCTTTCCACGGTAACTGGCGCAGGTAAACGCTCGCGAAACGTTCGAACTGTTCCGTTCGCGAGCGGTACAAATTGCTGGGCGCTCCATTATCGAAAGACGGGGAAATTTCGCAAGGTTCGTCGCGCTCAAATGGAGCTCTGTAATCGCCGTTTAACGGAAGCCTGACCGGGGGACAAAGGCTCGAGAGTCTTTTATTTTAAATATTCGAGGGACTGGATGCATTTTAATGGGATCCCGCGGCGTCGATGAAAGAAAATAAAAGTTCTTTAATTATATTCCACTCCGATCGATCCTCGCCCCGCTGTCTCGTCGGTCTCGTCGACGAAACAATCGGCCCGATGCCAAAAAGTCTGCCCCTTATTGTCCCCTGTCGCACCCCTCAATTATGCCGTCCACAGGCCACGTAAATTGTCGGGGGTCGAACGTTGAAGAATTGTCCCGTCCGATTATCCCCGTCTGGCTATTAACGACTGTATTCTACTTGTCGAATTTCTGGCCGAATTCTCCGCCGGATTGCGAACCCGTTTCCCAATGGTTCCCAATGGCTCGCGAGTACGGTGCGATAATTACTGCAATTGAAGAACGTCACTTCGCGGAGTATTTCTCCACGTTGCAAATGTAATCGCACGGCTGTCGTGCCAGCCGACGTGGTTAATATTTGTTCGGCTTGAAACGATGGAAACAAGCAAACAACGAAATTGTTGTTGCTCGTTGTGCGTCCGCGTTTTGACAGAAACACCTGTTATTTTGCTCGTTTCGCTCGTTTCACTCGTTTCGGTGCTGTTCTGTTGCGTCCGCTGCGACACGGTAATTCTCCTTTCCGTTTCGTTATTAATAATTAATGAAACGACGGACAGGCAATAAAAACACGATTTCACGTTTGCATGGACCGTTAAAATATTTCGAGAACGTGCGCGACATTTTAGAAACGAACCAGGCGCTGTTTCTTTCTCCCGCGACGGACCCGAGGGAAGGAGTTGAATTTTTTAATTAATTCGTGGCCGGAGGGAAATGGCAGCACGATGTTGACGAATTCTTGCGTATCCGTTTATTGCTAACTCCGCGCGAGCGTGTGGAAAATATAGCGTTCGAAGCTTTTCCTCGGCAACGTTAACTCTGAAGCGTGCCTCGAGTCACCGTGAAATTCGAATATTATTCGTCTCCGTAGACAACAGGGCCACCGTGGGAACTGCTGGGGGCAAAAAACAGGCCGAAGTAATTGCGCACGTTTAAAGATCGTTTAATAAAAATCCTGAACTCCCCGTTGTTATGTTTTTAATATTCGTTCGCCGTGCAGCGAAGACAAAAAATTCAATTAACAGGATAAAATTACTGCGACGTTTAAAAACACGCGATCGCAAACAATGCCAGCTTTTTGCTTTTATATTTTTCACGACCAGTTGTGAAATTTCACGAACTGCTCGATCAAATTATTCGATTCATTTCGGGCGATTCATTTCGCGAGAAGGTTCCCTTACGGCAGTTGAAAGGTTCAGATTACAATTTGGTCCGCGATGAAATTAATATTTCCGAGTTGCGGTACGTTTGTATTGCCATTATTATTATACCGTTCGATCTGCTGCATCGAAAACCGTCTCGAATTAAGGCAGCGAAATGATTTTCCGCGAATTCAGTCGTATTCCGGCTCCGTTTCGCCGTTCGAGACTCAGTGTCGCCGAGCTCGCGACGAAATTGAAATTCCGATTGTTTTTATCGATCTCCTGTTCTCCGCGTATTAACGAGACGGAGTATTTCCCGTTCGTCTGCTTATAATTCCCATTGATACTTCAGAAAAGAATCGGTTACAACTCCCTTGTTCGTTCCGTTACCTTCGATTTGAGCCGCGAGATGCGATATCAATGTTTCGCCATTTTATCCAACGAACGCCACATTTAAACGTCATTTGCTCCGGCTTCATCGTTCGAACGTTGAACGCCGTATCTCGACCGTCGAGCCCGAAAAATTTCTGTTGTCGGGAACAATTGAAACGCGAAGCGTAAAGCTACATCCGAGGCGCCACGGAAATAAAGTTCGCAGGAGGCGAATTCGAGGGGCGCGAGCGTCGAGATTCGCGATACCGATTTCGCGGACGGTCGAGAGCAGAGTGGCTTCATCATTCCCAAGACGCAGAGCAACTGAAGATTAAACAGCAGGCATAAACGGAATCCTATTACGCGGCTACGAAACTGGCTGTAAAAGAACTGCAGTTCCCACATATCGACCATTGCGATTTATTTTATTCAAGCAACAAACCGAACCGAGTCCTACTACTGTAAGAAATATTTTAAGCGAAGCAGTGCATCGCTGTTAAATGCATCGGAAGACGCGTCACACGAAACGAAACGAAAAACGAAACTCCTGCGGAAGCATTTTTAAAGGACAAGGATCCCGCGAATGAGACACAATGAATTCTAAAAATAATTCGCCACGTTGTGTATGCGATTCACGGTGCCAGAGTTATCCCGTGAACGATCTCATGGATGCGTGGCAATTAATTCTCCCTGGTACTCGAGGGCAAGTACATAATTCTATCGGTCAGTCAAAAGAACGAAAAAGAGATCACGCGCGTGTAAGAAAACCCGAGGCTTTGGAATCCTCGCATATTCATCTGGAAAATGTCGCTACGAGGCCGATAGGCGAGCGGGGCCCGTAAACATTTGGGGGTCTCAAACCAGACCCTCGAAGGCACTGCGTCGCGGGGCCTTCTTGACGGGCGAGAGTGCAACGACGAGGCACTCTTTGGGAAACGATCGACTAGAGCGGACTGATTGAACCCATACCGTTGTATTAGCATAGAAATAGATATTCCTATAACCGTAGGCGAATTTAGCGACTTCCTTTAATATCTGTGTCTTACACGCGGTCCTTAGGAAATTCACGGAAGTTCGTATTGGAATCTTGTGGACGATGCAACATACCATGGCCAGATATCACATCGATCGAATCTTCTCCTCTCTTCTCTAACCGTCGTGCCGTTTCGAATAAACTTCTACGCCGCCCCTGGCGTAACAGTGCGTTCAATTATAAAGTACGATGAGCCATTCGCTCGCAGCACATCGTTCACCCGAAAGCACGGCGCTCACGGTGCGCCACGAACGGCGATAAATTCAACGACTCGTCGAATATGCGTGCGCTCGAGTGTTGACACGCGCACAGGTGTGTCACGGAAACCGTGTTGCAACCCCCGCTAGCTTCGCGCGGGTCGAAAACGCTCGTGCGGAATGCGTTCACGAGCACACCGACCGATTCCTTTTCTGGGACAAGTATAGCCACGCACGATCGTCGACGGCTTTACATTTCTATAGCTCGCGAAGCGCTTAACCTTGCGCCGTCTGACGTGGCGGAGCCTTCTTTCCCGTGCACCTCTCCGGGCTCTTCAATGAAAGCTCCTCAATGAGGACTTCGCCGCGAAACTGGAAACGAATCTTCATTTTTCTGAACGCCGCGCGTTCGATCGGGGCTTCGTTGCGACGTAGCCCGAGGGAAACGCGCAAAGAAAGAGTGGACACGGAAAGAGAGCCGAGAAGAGCTAACGCAATTATGAATCGTCATCGTGCGGCAACATTAAACGGATATTTTTAAATCCGTTGTTCCTTTCCGCAGAGTCAAACGCGAGCAGAAGATAATTACTTCGACGACCTGCGCGATTACCCCGGCTAATAAACGACCACGTTGCATTATTCTCCAACAGCGACGCAAGCAGTACAATTGTCCACCAGCGTCGCGTGGCAATGCTTTCAATAATGATAATAATAACACCCTTGTCATAATTTCCAATGGACGCTCGCAAACAGGTCCACCACCAACGAGCAAACGAAACGACCAGATACGCGGCAATGCGATAACCGCCCGCCTGATGAAATTTACACGTATATAATACAAGAAGGAACCACCGTTTACCTCGACGAATTTCGAGAAGAAACCCAACTCGGCGTTGAAAATTAGATCGCCAAGATATCCGTCCATTCACGTCGAACCTCCAGTTACTCCGGCCACTAGTCATCTCCAACGGGCGCGTCTAATATCCACGGCACCGTGTCACGAACGCGACCCGAACTTCGACCCGCAACCGTTTCCCCGTTCGACGATCAACGCGACCATCCCCGAGGATTCATTTACCGAGCGGCGTCTCAGCCGGCGCCGTACGAAACGAAGCGGAAACATCATCCTCAAGAAAGCTGCTCGACCGCAGCCCTCCGTTGCACCGCGGACCGCGTCAATTCGAATTCTGCACCGTCCTGGCCCTATTTGCATGCCCCCGCGACGTAATACGCCGTACCACCGTCGAGAACCTCCCCCCTGGAAACTTGAAACGAAGCGACGGGGCCGTGGTTGGGTTCTGGTTCCGGGTCGAATTTCTGAAAGTTAGAGCGGCCGTTGTATCGTTGGGTGCCGTCGGAATTTTGCAGCATCGACGGACAGGCGAGCGAAGGGAAGCTGGCGACGGCGTTTGGGGGCGTGCGGTGGATAAAGGGAAACGAGAACGACGAGGAAAGGGATGCAGGAAATAGTTGGCCGTTGTGCGTGGTACGATTGGGGAGAACGAAATTATGATAAACAAAGGTAACTCGTATGGTAGAATGAGAGGAGGATAAGTTGTATGGGGGAGAGGGCTTTGAATAAAGGGAAAGAGCGACGATCCGATGGAAAGTAATGGAGAGTAACGGTGTTGTTGGTCAAGGGGAGGGGAATAATGGAAGATATTGTGGGCGAAAAGGTGTCGGTTGTGTGACCGAAGGTTCGGTAAGCTTTCGAATTCGGAAGATGACTGATGTTAGCGAAGCAACGGTGCAGTGAGGTATATTGGAGTGAAATATTAATGAATCGAACACGAAGGGGGAAGAAAATGAACTGTTGTTGGAAAGACGGTGAACGAAGTTCAATGGAAATAATAAATATCCGATTAGTGTAGTGACCTGGGAATCGGCAATCTGGCAACACAATCGTAACGACCGGACAACGAATAAAACAAGCCCTGTCAAGAAGAAGGTATCGATGAAACATTCTAACAAGCAAATGAATGGTTCCGCTGAACAGTGAACGAGGGTGGCGCTTATTAAACTAGATAAACAATACTATGTACTTTCAGTGTACCATGAAGAATAAATCGACACCAAACGCGAACACACAGCAAACCAAACGCTGCCCTCGGCCTTCTTAGACATCCACCAATAAACAACTACCAACTAAAATAATGATGAAACGATAGCAAAAGAGTAACCTCGAGTACACCAAAGTTTCGCCAAGCTGATCGACCATAAAAGAATAGAAATAAGTAACGCAAGGGAAAATCGTAAATAAAGAAAACAAAGAATAAAACTCGCGTGGAGAATGCATCAAGCAACAGGAGGATCCGCTACGAATGAAGAAGCGTCGGAACGAGAATGTGATTGGAAAGTGTAATTGTGTCGATGCCATACCATTCGCGAACACCAGGAACACGTTAATCGAACAACCGTACGCTGAAGAACGGTCTACGTAAGTTCGTGCGCGTTTTCCTCGAACGATATCGACCGTGCTCGAGATGTCACCGCTCCACCGGCTCGACTGTCTCGCGAATTCGACGATACAGAAATGATCCGAGTATATTCGCACCTTCGCTGCCGGAATTCAATACGACCGCGGGCGAAACGGTCTTCCGGCAGTGACTAACAGGGAAATTGACGTGCCGAGGATGCTGCGTCGCGCGGATATCCGGCGAGAATTATTATCGATCCCGTTCATTGTTGATTCATCGGTGCTGCGAATGTAACGTTCGAACGGCCCGGAGGAATTGGACAAACATTTTTGCAGAGCGGAACGCTCGCGCGGATGAGGATTGATCGCGATGATTTATTCAATCGGTGTTCCGTTTAATTGAGTTTCGAAATGCTGTTGCGATATCGTCGGGTGGCAAATTATTAATTAGGTTCGAAGATTTGGGGAAAGTTGAATATTAATCAGGAAAAACGAGGTTGAATTATTTATTTTTAGCAGAGAACATCTAGCGGAGCTGCGAATGGAACGGAAAGTAAATTATAGTGCAACCAGTGATTCATATTACGTAATTATTGTGAAAGTTGTTACCAATGTTTGTGTAAACTTTTCCACCTTTGCGTGGTATGGTCGATTTCTAAAGATAGTAGCAATTATGTATAAGACAGTGATTAATTATGTTCCATCGAACTCGTCAAATACTAACGATTCGCTCAATATTTATTAACGCAGTATAAGTGAACGTGACGTAGCGAAAATCTGGGATATCATTAGAAATATCGTCTGGTGCTGGAATGTCAAGCTTAATCGAGGGAAGTGTTGGAAAGGTTATTTAAAGTGCTGAAAAGATTACCGACACGACACAACTGCGACGAACAAAAGCAGCTGGCGTGCTCAGAAATTGAGCATCGCGAATTTTCATCGAATATTTCTCTAGTGGATAGTTAAATAAAATACGCAACGCCGCTGTTTAGAGGGAATACCTGCCATTTTTCTTTCTCCTTCTTTTCCTATTATTGATCGTTGTCACGTTCTGTAGCAGAAAATTCTGCCCAGCGTGGCGTATAATTCTCGTGAACGTCTGTCGAGGAATGTAATAAATCACAATGAGGACGACAGAGGGAAGTCGTTTAAGGAGAATAAAATTTATTTCACGAGAGTCCTCGGGAGGAGAGAAAGTTTGCGTAACAGCTGCGCCGATATATTTTAAGGTGAGATGCCTGTCTCATCCCTTCGTTACAATCGCATTATTCCGCCGATATTTCCTTTCCCTTGATACATTATACATCTGAATAGTAAAATCGAATATCCGTGTTGTATTGCGAACGAACTTTCGATTAATCTGTTATCGGTGTTTGGGTCCATCAACTTGGGTGCGGATAGCAGAAGCGCTAATAACTTTCGTTGTCGATCGAACACCTTGGGAAAATTGATCTTGTTCCTGATTAAAAAATAATAATAGAGGGGAGGGGATATACTCGTCGCAGGGGTAGTACATTCCTTCGTAATAGACGAATTATTTTGCGACGACCGTGAACTTGAGCGATATTAATATTGGAGAAATGTTGAACATATTTTGTCGCATTAATCGTAAACGAATCGCTACGAAAATTATATAAAAAAAATGTCTGACACCATCTTCGTCACTCTCTACGCGACATAAATTTGAATACTAGAAACACACCGCTGCAAATGAATACCACGTAACGTCTCTTTTCAACCTCATTACTTTCCCCGATCTTCGCTTAAACAAATCAATCGTTAAAGCAACCCGCTGCCATTAAAAATCGGCGAAACCATATCAACGAACGCCGGACATCGTTGCCCATCTATCAAACTTTCCGCTCGATAACTCGCTCAGTAACTAGGAAAGATCGACACATCCACCCCGTAAATTCCACCATTCGGCACAGAGCGCAGTATTCTTCGAAAGAGCATATCCTGCCGAATACGTTCGCCCGGTGAACGACGCACAGTGGGGTATTTAGCCCGAAAAACCGGACAAAAATATTGTAGTGTTGTTTATAGGCTCAATGTCATAATGTAGTAGATCATTGAAATCGTCTTAACGTCAGCTACAATTTTATGAAATTAAATATAAATTTTAACATTATTTTATAACATTATAACTTAATATTTTATAAAAAAAAAATTGTTTTCGAAATTGTATATATTGAAGTTTGTAGATGTCTGAATACCGTTTACCTTTTATTTAAAATATTTTTTTTTTAAGACTGTTTAAGCTCCTTGAAAAATAGGGTCAATAATAGATTTGGTCAATTTGGTGCGCACTCTCAGGCGACCCTATTCCGACTAAATGCAGCGTAACATTAACGTCTTAAATGCCAGTACAGTAATTTTTACTTTTTGGGAGTTGTTTTCTGACAAGTTCAGGAAAACCCGATCATAAAAAGTTAGTTTGGTAACGAAGGCCGTCGATATGATCGGTTCTTGCGACCAAACAGTTACTGTATACATATAACATAAATTAACTATAAAACGTGAAACCGGACGAAACCGGAACCAATTTTTGTTGCATTGTTACCACAAACCCTTATCGAATGCAATGACACCAGAACGAGCTTTTAACGACGTTAAATACTATAACAAAATTAAAGCGTCGCGACGCTTTAACCAATTCAGCTCGCGATTCGCGCGACGGTGCCTGGGGGGTCCAACGCTCAACCCTTTCGTTCACCATCGAACTCTCTGTTCGCGGCACGGTACCGCCAGAACGGAGGGTGTATCGCACCAAGCCCTCTAACCAGAAGGTGTCGTCGTGGCGAAGTGGGTTCGCAGGCTCGACTGGTCGAGATTATTTTCCATCAGCCGGTGAAGGGGCCTCTGCGATGCTTGATCTCTTATGTGAGAACGCTCCACGCGTCTACATAAAGGTGAAAACTGTCACGCTGCCACGGTTGGCAGGAAGATCGATAGAGAGACCGCGACAAATTCATTCGAAGTCGCGAGCAAATTTATTCGTGTAACCGTACTCGATCGAGTCCCAGCGACGACGCGTCGCGACGCCACGAGACGCGCCTAATGGCTTTTTAATGCCCCGATGCATTAGATGCTTGCGGATAAACTCCGTTCTGCGACGATATGCATTTTTTTGGGGGGTGGATGCAATAGTAGCCTCGGTACGATTCTTCTGTTTTATTTTCCGGGATACGCAAGTGGGGCGTACTGTTCTATGAAAGCGTTGCTGAATGTTCGGTTGAAGGTGTCAGCCGAACTGATGGAAACTGAGAAAGAGCTGATGGATCGAACTTTCTGCAGACGTTATAATCGCTGCAGGGGTGACGTATGTGGCATGTAATTACAGGGGTGATGTGTGTGACGTACGTGTTCGCCTTATACATCGGCTCTCAGTAGATTTCAAGATACATTACGAAAAGCCTTCTGATCTTCTTGCGTTACCGAGACGCGCAGTTATTAATAGCATAAGCGGTGGCGTAAAATTTATGCGGTCGCTATCAGGAAAGTGGCGTTACATTTAAATTGTCTATAATTCGAAGAATTAATACCGAATATTCTCTTTTTCGTTAGACGCTGTGTGAGTGCTTTTATGAATACCCTTAACGAGCTGGAATATTCATATTCATTTCTTTTGTTCTACACAGTATCTCGACACTTGGCAGGGGGGATTACACAGCATTCCCACGTAACTGTAACAAGTTCTACTTCTAAAATAATTACATATCAGAGAAGAATATTGCACTGTAAAATTATAATAAATAATATATATAGGGGCACGAAGTGCGTCTAGGTAACTGACGAATTTCTGTGGATCAGCTCGTGTTGTACTTGCAATGACACACTAATGTCGAGATAACTTTGAATTAATATATTTGGAAGCACTAGTAAAGTGGCTTCTTTTCTTGCAGAGCGTAGGTGGTTATCTTAATTGTGAATCGAAAACTGTAGGTGTCCAATTAGAAAGAGGTGCAATTACACGTTTGTAAGGTGTCGTTAAAGAAGGGCTCATAAATGTTAACTGAGCCATTGAATTTCTCTACTTCCAACCAAATAGACGATACAATTTACTTTAGCGGCGCGAAACCCCGTGTACTACGAACTGAATACTAAGTGCAAACCACATGAATTTAACAACTGCACTCGTACTAAAGCGATCATACAGATACATGAACACTCGGGTGGCATATACATATGTATTAAAACGCAATCCACGATAAGCAAATGCCGAAACAATCTTCTTTAATAATTCCCTTAAAAATATCCTTTTCCCGTCGAATTACTGAATACGTTACATTCTATTTTCAAACAGCTGGCCCAATTAAGAATTGCGAACGTTCAAACTGTAATGTAAGAACGAAGGTGCTCCAACTGGCGCAGACGAACGGATATTTAATTATTTTACCCCTAATGAGAAATGTATGAAGCTTTGAATAAAATAACGCAAGCGTGAAGCAATGATTCCGTTTTCTGGGATAGAAATAATTAACACGTGGAGAATTTCCTGCCGAAACTTTACGTTGAGCCTGGCGCTCTAACCCCCGGCGAAAATACGCGACCCATTCTAACTGGTCTTCAGATATCACACTCGCTGTAGCACTTGGACAGATTCGTTTTAAAAAAAAATTCTTAACGGCGGTTGGACGACCTTATTTCGAACGGCAAGGGTTCGCGTTAAAAGGTCGTTTACATCCTTGACAACCCTTTGAATAGGAGTTTCAAGCGTCGTCGAGGTCAGAGATCTTCGTGAACTAGTTAGATGCAAGCGTGCCCACTTAGAACTACACGAGTTCACTGAAAACGTTACAATGTTCGATACCTTTTTTGATTCGCGAGAAATATAACGAAATTAATCATCGATATTTTATCGCGCAATTTCATTCAACATAGATACAGATTTTTTCTAGTCGCGTCATTCAATTCTAGATATGTATCTGAACGAATTGCATGAGAAATGTTGAACATAAATGCGACAGTTAAATCACTATTTAAAATAACAAATTTCCGCCGATCCCCTGAAATATCATCTGCATCGATTGGCAAATATAATATTCGTTGCTTCGAACGCAACATTTAAATGGAACTTCGATCTCACATTCCGCAACGTTCCAACGAAGTATGCAACGTGCCTGAAATAAAATAATTAATTTGGATAATCGAAAGAATCAATTTCGAAATATCACGCGATGCCTTCGCCTTTAGAGTTTACGAAGTGCTGTTTCAGTAAAGCTTACCGGTGTTTCTCACCCCCGCCCACCCCCACCTCTTCGATCCCACAATTCGGCATAGACGCACGACCATACATGATCAACGATTAAAGCATTATCGTCCATTAATTACGAACGGCTGAAGCTTTACTTGAGCGTCTCGCCGCGTGCACAACTCGCGAGGTCTAACTGATCCACACACAAAGCGTGCGATCCAAACCGTACGCGAATCGCGTGATTGTGCTCGTACTGTGCGTAGCGTGCACCTGAGCGATGCATCATGAGCAATTACCCAGGGAAATCGACGCTACTGTGGGCTGTGCAACAGCCTCGGCCAGCTAAATGTCGATCGATCGAAGATTTCGTGCCATAACTGTTGCGCGTACCACCTGGCCCTTTGGAGGAGAATAGGGGGCAATTAACGAAGATTTATTTCGTCGCATAGCACGACCAATAATGGAATCATGAAACATATTTCCGTCGATTCCGAATGAAGGCCAGACTATGCCGTAACTGACGGCGATTCTCCTCGTGAATTCATTCGCCACCGTTGCTATCCGATTCGTTTCGTTGGAATCGAAATCGTTTGCGCTTCGTTGGTATTTAAATAGGCTTCGCGTTACACCGAGGCAGGTACTTTAGTACGGGCGGTGTTGGAATATACGTGTGAGCGAGTTTAACAAGTCTCTAGGAGACTCTGCATTCGGCCTACTTTTCTACAACAATCCTGCCGGTGTTGAAAAATTTACATGATCCCAGTTGCAGATTGGAACAGCAGGTTGACTGTCATCGTTGTATCGAGTATTTTTGATCGTTCCCCGTTCTTTTGATATCGATTGCAACCAGATTGAATGCATTCTATTAGTTTTCATCGCTGTTCAAGTATTTTTTCGGTCGTATTCTTCACGCGCAATTGCGAATGCCGTTAGAATTCTTTTTTCCAGACTTTTATTCGTACCTTTCATTCGTACTTGGCAAACACAATTACGATCACGTCGTTAACAGGACTCCGTATTGTCGAGTAATTCACGCTGGCCAAATATGAAATAGAACCTCCTTTGTTGTACGCTCAAACGAAAGAAAGTAAAATTTCCATCGCATTCCTATGAACAGTTGAAGCCTGCATCCCGTTGAAACGAAAGCAGACATTTCGACGTCGAACTTCACTGCACGAAAACGTGACAGCAAACTTCCAGGAACATATCCTCGAGACGCGTCCGCGTCCGAAATATTCGAACGTTGAGGATGAACGTTCACGGTGAAATTGCGACGATACCTCGTGAACGGACCGCGCGAGTCTCGACTCGTCTTAATAATGCACGCAGCTCCGTCCGGCGTCTTGACTGGCCCGTTCTCATATTTCGGTCGGGCATTCCCGACAGCCTTAGTTTCCGGGGCGACGGCGAACTGTAACGTGAGATTAAGAATTGCACGTCGAGACGCCGTGATGTGTACACGATTATTCTACATCGCGGGGCAATAATCGCAATCCCGTGCACGCTTCGTTGCGACTCGTCCCGTTTTGCAGGCCACCGCGCAATTCACTGCGCTCTGTCCCTTTCGTATCAATCTGGCAAAAGTATTTGCACGTTCTAAGCTGTGCACGCGGGGCTGGTCATTGCTGGGTTGCTACGAACATCGGGACAGTTCTGTGATCGGGACTCAGAAATGATTTTCATTTTATTTCTCTTGAATATTTATCCGAATGACTGATCTGAACCGCGGGGCAAGCGTACGAAAAAAGCATCTATATTTTTCCGTCGAATTTTTATAGTTATATTCGGAGAAGGACGATGTGCATTCCGTAGACATTGTATTGCGGGAATCGCTGTTAAAGAATACGAGCGAATTCCAGGAATCTCGAAGATTTTAATTAAAATTCCTATATTAACGTCGCGCGCCCTAGCACCGAATACCCAAGCTAAACACTGTGGAGCAAGTGAGCCACAAAAATGTTCTAAACCGTGCGAGTAAAAAGAAAAGAGACGAATATCGAAACAATCCATATTCGTAATATTTATCGGAAGATGAACTCGTCACTTTCCCATCAACCGCTAGCCCAGATTTACCTGCAGTAATATTGCAATAATGTTGCAAAGATCGATTGCGCAGAGGAGCAAGCAAAAGGTCGCTACCTCGGTGAAAACTTACCTCTCTCCGCGGTAATAGTCTAATGTTTTACAAAAGGGATGCTTTTCTTTCATCCCGGCCAGTAGAGCCCGGCGACTGCGCCGAGAAAGGAACGGTAACGCTTGAAGAAACATTTTGAAAAGAAAAACTCTCATTTTCCGCAAAACGCTAAAGAGAGTTTTCCAGCGAGGCCGGAATCGAACACACAAACGCTTGCTCTCTCTCCCTCTATCTCTATCTATCTCTCTCCCTTTCTTTCTGAACACGCTTTGAAAAGGACGAGTTCAGAAAAAGAGCCGCGACAAAGGGTCCCTTTCTGAATACGAGCGGATCGATAGCGGCTACTTCGAAACGCCAACAGTTTCAGTCGCATCGATTCTGCACTCGAATGTTAAAGAAGTTCAAATCGTTCGATACGTCGTTGACCGTAGTAACAGCTCGCACAATCGCGATAACTAACTCGACAGTGGTCGGAATAAAAGGTACGGAACGTTGCAGAGTTGAAGGTTTAAGGAGAAACTCGGTTTCGAACGCGCGTGACAGACAGATTCGCCACGCTTGTAACAAATTCAATTCCTTGCAAAACGTTCGTCTTGCCACGTCGCGTTTGAATTGCCGCAACGTTTCACGACCGTCGGCACAACGACTGGCGCACCTTACCTTCGTGTATTCCCGCTTTTCGTTATTTAAAAGGCTACATAGATGAGGAAGATAGCGCCGCCCGGACGTTAAGAGCTTCTGCTACCATTGGGCACTCGCGAACGAGCTTTCATAACAGACAGTCAAAGCGGGCTTGCGTACAGCGAATGTGGCCGCCTTACTGTGCGCAGGTCAAAGCGTTTCCGGTTCCCAGTGTATAGGTGCAACTGCGAGGTTTCTTATGCACGTACCCGAGATACGCAGCAATTTATCCACATTCACCCCGCTTTGTGATCCTCGGTGCAGATGCGGAAAATGCCATGCTTAGTTTCACTGCGGAAATTTATTTTAACAGTTCTGTTGAAGCTCCCGGATAAAGTACGAAGTTCGTAATTAAATTTTGGTACAGCGGACGTTTAATTCACGGAAGCAGTATTTTAAATGTCGCTTCCACGTTTTACGAGCAAATTATTATATGTTCCAATTATTTTCATATCGGTATTCGAGTTTTCCTGTCGGGGCGAATTGTTCCATCTGCTCGAAACAGTGAAGCTTCGTGTTCAGCGAATCGACCAGACAATTCGGGGATGTTCGAGGGGGGTGAGATCAATGCGACAAATCAATGGGCGCAGCCCGATACTGAATCACAAAACGATCTCGCTCGATCCTCGATTTCGACTAATGGCGCAGCGGATTGAACGGTGTCAAATTTATCGTTCGATAAATCGCGAGCGACTCTATCAGCCGCGTGCCTTGCCGGTCTAGCCGAATCGTTTGAAAGGAGCCACGGATACACAGTTACCACGACGTTGCTTTTAATAGATTCTCCATGAAAGATTCATGGCGTCGACATTCGAGGACATAGAGATCTCTATATAAACGTCTGTCAGGATTCCGCTTGTACGGATTTAACGTACCGGGAAAGGATTCTATGAAGCGTCATACATTTCGCGACCCATATGCTCCAGAAATCACGTGCAACAATATCTTCTTCTATTTTTTTATATACATTACGTGGTTAGTCTGTCTGTGATGAATTAGTCGAGTGGGCGATACAATGGAAATAAACTGTTTCTTATTTATTGTATCAAGCAGTACATATGTATGTACGAATTAAAATTGACATCGTATCGGACTGTGTCGTTTATTTGTACTACTTAGAGAATATATAAAACATCTCTATAAAAGTACACGTTCGTCTCCCAAAATGTTTTTCTTTTTAATAAGTTTGCAGGGATGTTCGTATTTATTTAGATGTCGATATTTTCACGTGCAAGGCTTCGCACGTACGTGATGCAATGTTACGCTGTGGTGTACAGAAAGTTGTTTAATATAGATCTTGTACTAGTTATTTGCGACAAGATCTAGCGTATTTTAGCCCAAGTCTAATTGGCTTTCCCTGGATCACAACCAGAAATCTATATGTATCTCGTTTCACTTGCCCCTTTGTCGCCAACGTTGGCACACACCTACGTCATTTTCTACCGACGAATCCAATACTCAATGAAACGTCAACCACACACCTTTGCATTTGACCCTCTCAATCAGGCCGTTGTGAATGTCTCCGTACTAACACGTACTCGCCATTCCACGATACACACTACTAACCGAACGTTTGGGATCACTAGGTGCTTGCTCGGGTACGGAAATACTCAAGGCAATTAATAATTTAAAATTGAAACGCGATAAAGGCTGCGGAATATCGAAACGGGGCAAATATTTGATATATTTATGTAATACGTGTGTAAGTAAAAAGGTGATCTAAAATTTTCGCGTCGACATGGTATTTTCTACCAAAGGGTTTGAAATTTGATTTCTCCGCGCATTCTACAGAGCTTCTTCCTTCTGCAAAAAATTTATACCGTTTGACTCGTGCGTCTAATTATTTCACCGAAAAGTTTGTAGGAAAATTTTGGGTTGGCAAAAATATTCCATATTTAGTCAAACAGTTTCGTACCTGATTACGCTAATAAATTATTGCGATATGCGGCAAAGCAAATCGTACAATTATTTTCAATTATGTCAGTTCTCATTAAGAATACGTTGTAGCAGCTACGAATATCTAAAATTCAGATCTATACGATAATAATCGTTTATACACCAATTATGTTAACACTAGCTCACTAAATGCCTATTATTTCTGTATCTAACTGTACAGGAGGAAGCTAATTTCATTTGAAAATTTGGTCTACTGTATTATCAATTTATCAAATTGTAATGTACTGTTCTACTCGTACATCCCAACGGGGACCAAAATTACCTAGTTTATAATTTCGATGCCTTTGGCTATGAAATTCGCTAACATTTAATTAACATAACCGTATTCAACATGGAACCATGTTCAGATTATACGTCCACGTTCCACCGATGTATGCTAGAGTAGGGCATCAAATAGGAAACAATTTTAAATAATTTCTCTCGGCTTTAACTTTCGTCCCTTTACTTCCTTGTGGCTTCAAAGAATATTTTCAAATTCCACACACAATGCTTGACGCGCCACGAAAACATTTCTAACGCCAACAGAACACAGAATACGCTCACAGTGGTTTGCGTTAAGCGATTCGTAAACCTAGATTTAATTCAATGATCTAATTAGCTCTGTCCAAGAATCGCCCACCGTTTCCACTGATTTCACAACCTCTATGGTAATCTTCTTTTGTTCTCGAACGCCCTGCTTCGAAATCTCTGACCACTTGCTGTTTCACATGCCTGGCTGAACATATCCCGCATTCCCTTAATTCCGCAAATTACTCATCACAAGCGTTCTGTTTTTGTTTGTTTTTTTTTTTTAGCAAAACCGTGTAAAATTCGTTCAATTTATTTTCCGCTCCTTTGAAAAGAGGTGCGCGAGGCATTTAAATACTGGAAAATAAAATGGTGCATGCCGCGGAACTGGAAAATACGGATAATATAAAATGTTTTGGCTTATTTCATTTAAACGAAATAAATATAATCCAATAATAATTGTAGTAGCAATGAGAGTAAAAAAAACGTATATTATTTCTACCGTCGAATAATTGCCTTTATACGACACTAGAATTGAAGAAATATGGAGTTTGTTTTATTATACAGGGTGTCAGATAACTCAGGGAACATCGAGAATTGGGGTGTAGCTGAGGTGTAGATAAACAACTTTTTCCTTGGTAATAATGTCATACATAGTTTCGTTTTTGAATTAGTAACGAAAAACACTGGCCAATGAGAGCGCTCAGGTGCGAACCGATCACTTGCGGTAGGTCGTGATGGGGGCATCGAGGGTACCGAGGAAAGCATGCGGCAAATGTATTAAATGTATTACATCGTCTTAATTAAGAATTATGTGGACTTATTCACTACTCGTGAATAAGAAATACACTAATAAATCGTGTAATAACCGTGCTCGATACGTTTATTCATTATCCGAAAGGAATGAAGTGTTTTATTACTTATGAAAAAAATACTTTTTTTGATCAGTACGTTTTCAGATGGATAAATTATGTTTTAAGAAAGACGCTTCGCATACTAATGTTAGGAGAAGCTAGTTAAACTTACCCATTCGTTCACGAATTAATCTGCTTAACATTGTGCGAATCCTAACCTAGGCAACGCTCAACAGCTGATGTTATGGCCGGCTCAGTATGCTCGATCACTTCACTTCACGATAACTTCACTTGCCACTGTGAAATGTGGGGGTACTTAAAAACAATTTATTGTTCCTACGTTTGAACATTTTGTAATATTCTGCGTTTGTACGATTCATGTTGCTCGCTCGGTTAGCAGCACGGCTCTGGCAGCTTAAACGTCGCACTCGCTTCCACACGCACACGCATACACATACATCGTCTCCAAATTTAGTGGAAATCAGCGGCAGATGCCGATCACACAGGGCAGCATCGGCCCTTGCGTGGACTACGTCGCAGCGCAAGCGTTGGCAGTACAATGTTATCACATTAAAGACATGTGAATCGTACAAACGCAGAATATTACAAAATGTTCAAACGTAGGAACAATAAATTGTTTTTAAGTACCCCCACGTTTCACAGTGGCAAGTGAAGTTATCGTGAAGTGAAGTGATCGTGCATACTAAGCCGGCCATAACATCAGCTGTTGAGCGTTGCCTAGGTTAGGATTCGCACAATGTTAAGCAGATTAATTCGTGAACGAATGGGTAAGTTTAACTAGCTTTTCCTAACATTAGTATGCGAAGCGTCTTTCTTAAAACATAATTTATCCATCTGAAAACGTACTGATCAAAAAAAGTATTTTTTTCATAAGTAATAAAACACTTCATTCCTTTCGGATAATGAATAAACGTATCGAGCACGGTTATTACACGATTTATTAGTGTATTTCTTATTCACGAATAGTGAATAAGTCCACATAATTCTTAATTAAGACGATGTGATACATTTAATACATTTGCCGTATGCTTTCCTCGGTACCCTCGATGCCCCCATCACGACCTACCGCAAGTGATCGGTTCGCACCTGAGCGCTCTCATTGGCCAGTGTTTTTCGTTACTAATTCAAAAACGAAACTATGTATGACATTATTACCAAGGAAAAAGTTGTTTATCTAAACCTCGGCTACACCCCAATTCTCGATGTTCCCTGAGTCTTCTGACACCCTGTATGTTTTCCATAGAAGGGGGGACAAATTTTAATCAAATCGCTTTGATTAAAACTGAAGGTTGAAACTTTCCCATTAGTGTATGCTGTTCTATTTAATATAAGACATCGATGTAATAATCAGTCGCGATCAAAATTCAGGGCAATTAATCAGCCTTTGACTCCAATTTACTTTTTCTACCCGCAATGGACATTATACGAGAAATTCCAAGCGCGTAAACGGATGATTAATGTCGTGATATCTTGGCAAATACGTGCACCCCTTGCCTGTTCATCGTCCCATTACGGTTAATTAATAACTGAGCTCCTTGACTGACAGTTAGTACTCCGTTCGTACGTGTACGACTTCCCATTCACAAACTTCTGGTCGAACAAGCTGACACGTGGCACCTTGGATTCATTTGTAATGCTTTCGTTGTGAGACAAAATCGCATTATTCCATGCAGTGTGAGACATTAATCTTTTTGCTGCGTGTAAGAGTAAAACGGAACGTTTTCCATTGAAGGAATCAGCCAGCCTTTGACAGCGAGAAATCTGTGCAACGAACTCGTTATGCTAATTGGTTGGCATTGCTAAAGAACTAGCAACGCGAGCTAGAAAGCTCGCAAAATGAATGGGACATAGATAATCGTAACAGGAAACGGTTCCTCGGGGAGAGAAAGTTGAGAAATATGAGATAAAGTTTGATTACACAATTATAAGGGAAAATATGCACCCAGCGAGAAAGGTTTAATCTTTCGTGGGGAAAACCTTTATTTTGTCATTTCTTCGACAGTTCTCCAACTTTTCGTTCGATCGTCTAAAGGAATAAAGAAGGAATAAAGAAACAAAATATTCTTCGCCGGCAAACGCAAAACGCGAGGACAAAATTCTGCCGAAAATCCAACCATCCGACCATGTTTACTAAATCGACGATACAAAGGCACGCGATTGAGAGGAATCAATTTTCCGCAAAGCATCGACATCGCGAACCGTTGCCACTCAGGTCCCCTCTACAGCCCTTAACAAAAATAACCATTCGAACGGCATTCCTGCCAAGCTCCTTTCCATTAAACTTGCCCAAATCCTCCCCTGTCCTATCTGGTCAAAGCGATTGATTAATCGAGGCCCCAACATCCCGCCACGGTCGCCGAGAACTCGCTCGAGAGAAGGGCGCCGTTCGAAACAACTAAAACTCTCGTTTCGCAGCTGCGAGGGTGGAACTAGAACGGTTTCCCCCGGCGGAGAGCTTTCGAAATTCGAAATCCGGGACCGTTCCGTCCTTGCAGATCGCCGGATCCCTGAAGAAACTTTCACGCTCAGCGGCGGTTTTCCCTTTTCCGCTGAACTGTTCTGCCATTTTATGGAGGCCCACGAATTTCCCCAGATTTATATTTAACCCGGCGGAAAGTAGCCATCCAGATGCGCTATAAATCCCGCTGTGGAATGAAACGGTGGGTCGCCCGGCACTTTCCGTGGAAAATTGTTTATTAACCGGAGGCGCAAGGTCTCGGGCCAAGGGTGCATGAGATTTATTTATACATAGATGTACGGCTGGGTATTAATAAAGATGCTGAAATATGGTAGCGGCGGAACGAAATGGCAGAGTTCAGCTGACGCGATTAAACCAAGGGGATGTTACGTACGCGTTCATTTTTGTTACAAATTTGTTCATCGCTGTGGCCTCCACTCGCGATTCGTGTCTCTTTTTCAACGTACAAATGGTTTGCCTCGTTTTTGCGACACTGTCCGCCGCGTTGCACCTCGATGGGCGTAAATGCGACGAAATTCAGTTCCGTGACAAACGTGGAATATTTACACTGCGCCGCTCGTTCGACTCGCGACTGGTTTGCGGGATGAGTGCGGCGTGAGTTCGAGATAATACGGGCCCCGATGCTTCTAATTGCAGCCACCATTTCGAGGTTCGTTAACGGGCGAGCCGGGGAGAGTGGTTGAAAGGCACTTTAAGTCTTCCCGCATTTGCATCATCTTCTGTCGGACGACGCCGCAGTAATTGTTGACTTCTACTACTTCGCCCTCGACTTGGCGTTCGGAATTCTGACGTGCTCGTGTTACTATCATTATGATTTCCTGCTTGCCGCTCACCGAAAGCACTCCGCGACCTATCTATTTCGTGGGTTTATTGGTTGGAAGCTGGATACGCGAAAAATGTGTAACGTTTTTTAAAGAAATTTAGAAATTGTATTACTTGCTATTTTCGAGCAGGTTTCATTCAATCGTTGTATTTCCGGCGCAGTTTCTTATACGGGCGCGTTAGTTGTCATATTGTTTCCCGTTATTATCGTTGCCAGACGCTTTTGATAATTTGAACCATGCGTCGTTTCAACGAGACACCGAAGGAAATGTTCGTCAATTGAATTAACCAAACATCGTTTAAGTAAACGCTTTTATCCGAAATTCATTTATACACTTGCTTCAACCAAATCGCGTTCCCATGGAAGTGAAATTAATATTAACTACATCGCGTTCTGAACTTTTATATCGATTTCGAAATAATTTCTCCTAAATATGGCATCGTCCAGTTTCCGAACTACCAAAGCCGACATTACAAAGTGCAGAACCGAAGGCTCTAGAAACCTAATTATCCTGTAGAACAGGTGTAACTGAATATACAAGCTGCTCTGTAAATTCTATATAATCTAATATATTGAAAATAATCTCGTCTCAGGTGCTCGAAGCGAGCATGAAACCACTGACAATATTCTCAAGTGGTCAGTGCGATTAAAATTGATTTGATTTTCAAACGAATTGTCCGCCCGACGGTTGAACACTTTTTCCGCTAGTTTCGGGCGAATCAAATTTGATTAACCTTTACACTTGTCTGGTATTATCGTACATCGCCGCAGTGGTGACGTGGTGCCAACTCGATTTTGTGCAACGTATGCCGCGATCGGTCGGGAATAACGATCGGAACGGGGTGAGAAGAAAGGGGGGATAGGGATGCACCCAGCAGGGGCGTAGACTAATTTTACCGGTCCTGATTGAGGGCAGACCAGTGCCATTTCCCGTCGGTATAGGATGCCACGATAGATTCCATTTCCTGTTCAATGTAATGAAGTGAAGATTGGCCTACGGCTCAGAACCGTGTCCCCGTGTTTGGCGAAACGTCTGCGAATAAGTCCACCGAGCACGTTCGTCGCGAGAATGAATAAAATTATGGCGACACGAGCGCGGCGGTAATTAAGCGCCGCCGTTGAAATCATACCGGTACTTTAAGTAGTCGGTCCCAAAGTCTTCGATCGATTAGGCATTCGTTGGAATGATCTGCTCATTGCTTACCGTTGCACGCGTTTCTTTTCCTCAATTTCGCAGCAAGGAGAATATGATACGGTGCTCTACCTCTTCAAATTCGTTTTCCTGTCGGCTGAAACGTGTAAGTCGAAAGAAATTGGCATGGTAGTGCTTAAAATATTCGGAACGAGTACCGCGGAGACAAAAATGATATTGTGCGACATGCTCGAGCCGCTTTATAGATATTCCTAAAATAAGATATCGAATGGAAGAGAAATTGATATTGAAATCCCAGTGGTACCGAGGCTGAGCAAATAATGTTCAACTCGTCGCGTGTCCCTTACCCCTCTTCTAAATATCTACATTATTTATGATTATTTCTGTATCCCCATTGGTATAATACGTGAACAGGTATTTCATGCCATGCTTCTGGCCACGGTCAATCACGTGTCATTCATTCATTCATCTTCCCCCGCTCAAACACGAAAAATTAAACAATCCCGCAAAACAATCGAAACTGTATCAAAGTCGAAACGATGCCACTTGTTCGACTGGTTTACGTCGAAGACGTTACTCTGACGGCTGAGCCCGTTTTATTTCACTGCTAGCCCGAGTTCGTTTCTTTGTGCCGTTTAGAGTAAATCCAGGTGGCGGTATTATTGTTACGATTGGATCTCCTGAGGCAGACGGCGGGGTGGGTTCTCCGAGGAAGCCCGATTAATCCCCGGCTGTCCAATTTAATTTCGCCGGACCGCCTGTTGATACAAACCACGATGCTGTTTTCCTTTCGCCGATGACTTCGAATGGCGACCGGGTACAAAGGGAAAAGCGGCCGACTCGGTGCGTTAACAGAAATACGGAGGAGACCCGAACGCAAAGGCAGGTCGCGTTTAATATGAAACACCGCGATAGAAAAGGCATGGATGTTGCAACCGGCGAGAAATCTGACTAATTACACCGTGCAGCTGCATCGACGTACTCGTAGAACTATTTCACCAAGGTGCGGCAGCCGCAGATTCGATTTTCTGTCGTGTCATAAAATTACGACGAGATTCGTGGAAGAACCAACCCCTATTTGCAACCGTACGACGCTTTCGGCACGTTCTTTCTTTCTCAACGTTGCACGCGGAAACGCGTTAGATGGTGGTAAATAAATATGAGGCCTTTGTGCAGTTTGAAGACAAATGTCACAGTGGTTACAAGTAATCTTGTGTATGGTGTTCAGGGTGAAGTATCATTTTTTTTTTTATATATACCTTCCAGTGTTATGTGTTTCTGGTGTGAGGGCGGCGAAGTTGAATCTAGAGAGATTAATCAAGAATGTGAAATGTATTAAGCAATGAAAAATGGGACGGAATTAACTGTTGAAGTTTTTTCAACATGCGCACAGACATGAAGTACTTGAAACTGTGAACATTAGTGTGCGAAACTTCCTTGCGCACGAATACTCTGCTGCGTGCTGAATTGGATAAAGTTAGAGGGTGTTTTTATGCAAATCTTGTGAAACCATTGAAAATCCCCGTTGGTGGAGTACGCATGCTAATTAAAATTTTAGTGATCGCGAGGAAACTTGGTAGTTTAATATTGACGACACGCTGCTATTAATGTTTATCAATTACCCTAGCTTCGGCTATAAGGAAAGTTTCTCGCTTAATCCTTGCTACTTGTCGTAGTTATTTCGCCCAACGCAGTTGCTCCTGAAAATTTTCCTCATTATATAACACTTTTAATTAACCCGTTTTAAACGTCCAAACAAATTCGCTGTTCTGTAGGATGGTAGAATGATGGAAAAATATGATTCTTCAAAAATAGAATGAGGCGATCATTAAAAAGTTACAGTTCTGAAAGGTGTTACCGTGTGGCGCGGTTGTTTAGCGGCATTACCGGATATCTAGTTACTATATTAGCGGATAGGAAAGGGCAGCGAGAGTTCTTAACAATGACCAATGCGCCGTGCAGAGAATATCTAAGTATTACAGTGTACAATGAGAAGGATGAGCGCATAGAAACTTTGAAACGAGGGTACAGGGAGCTTTAACAAGGAAGAGTACTCCAGAGTATATGAAAGAACGGAAAACTTCCTATATTTATTTCTGCTTGAACATTTCATATCCGCAATATTGTAAATTTTAAAATTATATGGTTGAGTAGAAATACCGTCAAATGCCTAGTTAGCAATACTACCTTGCACATTTTTGAAATTATTAATGAATTTACTTCAATTTTATTATCAATTGAAAATTTCAAAGTAATAATAATAATAATTTATTCGAATTGTCGTGTGAATAACAGATTTCACATCAACAATAGCTTTACCTGCATTTTATCATCAATTTGAAAGGTCAGATCTTATCGTTGAAATATATAAAATGTCAATTAAACACCATTTCCCTCGCGTCGCTTTCTTATAAGAAACGGTCTCTACGTGACCAAGGATAATGGGAACATAGAAGACATCAGACTTCCACGGATTTATTAACTTCTGTTTCCCCCGTTCGAGATTCATACACTTCCGCTGCAACATACGGGGTTCGAAGTTTTCTGCAAACCGTTAAAACCAGGTTAACGAGTTGCATTACAACGTTTCGTTATAGGAACGTTTGATTCAATGGCTGTCCAGCAACTGTCCCAAATTGATCCCATTTTCCACTGCTCATTGGAAATTCCCTAATCGCGCCAGAAAATTCAGCTACAGGTTACCATTCTCCGCATCACGGAGAATTGCACATTTAGTCCTATTTAGCGCACGCCATAAAACGGGACGCACAGGTCTAATAAACTTCTGTACATCGCTATCAATATATAATTACTGTTCTCCAATTATTTATTCCAATCGACCGGATTTCCTGTACGTTTTTTCCCAAATGCCGATCGTTTCATTTTCTGAATACCAGCGATCAGTTGTCTGAATAAAAATAATAAGCTTATCTGTTATCTGACCAAGATACATCAACTGAAACGGCATTTCGAACATAATGCTCCCCCGTTCTGGAGCAGTAGATACAATTCCGGTCCTCGTTCAACGAGCAGCAACATTTTAGTTGACCGCTGCCTGACGTCAGGGAAGTTCATAAAATCTTTGATGTTGACAAATCGCTGGAACGAAGTTGTTCCGTGTGCTATCGTCGCTCTGGCTTACGGTTGAAAGTGAAACGTGGAAGTGGTTTCCGGTGCCAAAACGAAAGAACGGCTGCTGGCTTCCGTCCAGGTTTCTGTAAGTGATTATTTAGAGAAACATTCGCCGGTATCATTTACCGTAACGGCACAATTAAACGTTCGGTATTCCCGTCAGCTGTTGCCCGGGAAATTGGGCGACGCGTTATTGGCCAGAATTATTACTCCTCTGCGAGCCTGAGGGAGTAGAAGCTAAATGACTTTCAAATTCTCGATTACCCAAATATTTTTGAAGGATGGGCAAACGAGTTCGTGTGGACTGAAATTATTCATTGCATAAATTTGTAAATCGTTCGTTAGGCACACTCGACAGACTATTGAAATCGATCATTTCTTTTACTGCGAATTCGTCACCATAATAATAGCAGTACAAAAGGAGAAGAATTTTATGGAATGCAATTGGAATGCAGATTCTGCTTTTTCTTTTCCATATATTCTATTACATTCGCGATGTTCGAGAAAAATAGTCGCGTTGTAATATTCTGCGACACTATTGGAATTTGTTTTTATGTTAAAACGAGGGGAAATAATAAATTAATTGCAATGCATAGTTTGTCGAGTGATATGAATTAAAGGTAAATAGTGTAGCTTTCCGAATGATCAATCACTGGCATAATTGCGCTACAAACTGTTGCGCGTACATCTGAAAAGCAATTACCCTGTAAAACGCGAAAGTTCGCAATAACAGGAGCGTTAACCGGATGTGCGTGATCACGGTGTTCGAAGGAAGCCATGCTAAAGTCATTTATCATTTACAGGCCTTGCTCGCTAATTCGAAAGTCAAAAGTCGAGTACCGCGAAGAATAATAAGGAGCTGAAACTTTTCCCCCAGCGAAACTCATTTATCATTTGCTTTTTTCCTATTTTTTTTTCGAGTTCCATGGTCGAATGGATTTGTTATACATGCTAATGACCTATCGATTTTTCGCGCAAGGCGTAAAAAAGCGCTTGATACTGAAATATACATATATTACGTTTCTCGTTTTATATTAAAAATTTAACTTCTTCACTGCGTTCGAATTTTTCTGTCGTCATTTGCATTTCCACTTCTTTTTATCACGCCTGGAAATACATTTGCAGGGTATAACGTTCGTTCTTAAAGAATTTCGACAATTATTTGTTTAGTACTGTTTCGTTAAATACGAATCGCGATGGCAAACGATTCCATTCAGCTTTGGTGTAAAATTTACCATGGTCCACAAGCTCCACAGATTTAATTACCCCAATCGACGAAAACGATGACTAATTTAACTAGCGTACAATAAATATGAGGCAATATCATTTCGTGGTTACTTATACACTTTGCCTCTTTCTAAAATAAACGAAAATTCCCAAAAACGTAATACATCTGTGCCCAAACAATTAACATCCCCGGCTGTCCGACAATCTCACCCCTTACTTTGTCCTCCAAGTGTGCCACCATAAACAGCGTCGAACAGTTAAACAGAAACCACTCTCTGCGGCCAAGAAATTTCTCACGGAAATTCCGTATTTCATGGAAGAAACGCAGCGACCCGTAAACCACCATGAAGGAAACGCGAGAACTAAAATTCCACCGCGGCCAAGGAACACCGCGCGTCGTTAGCCCCAAATTTAATTACACCCACAGCAACAAAAATTGTTCTCTCCCCCCCCCCCCCCCCCATAAACGAAGCCGCACCTCCCAATTACCAAGGCCGAGCAAGAATTCATATCGCCTCGAAATTCTTCGCGTCGACGTCACGCACCACCGGTATCGTTTTGTCGTTCGCCTCTCTCTACATCAACCGAGCATGTTGCACAGCTCATCGACAGCGCACCCTTGTCCCGAATTCTCGAAACGTGCCATCATAGGACAGACACCACGCGCACTAAACAGCCAACCCTAACGATCGAAACGAACTTCGCGAAGAAATAGGATTCCCCCTCCCGTGACTCCGATCCCATCGAGGTGAATCCTTGATTCTCTTCCCGCAGGGGGATGTCGACCCTCCAAGTCACTCTTTTTAACCCCTGCAAGTGCCACCCATCGATCCACTGATCCAACCCATTTGCATCCTTACGACCCTATTATCGAGTAGTCGTCAACTCGAAATCCGGAAATAAGCGGGCGGAAAAAAGAACTAAAGGAAACCAGGGCTTTTCTTTCATCTTTTTCCTTTCTCTCTCTCTCTCTCTCGCTCTCTCTCTCGCGCTCGCTCTCTCTCTCTCAGACTGTCGCGACACCGGAAACGACTAAATCGAGAAGGAATTCGTGTTACAGACGCGGAATGAAGAAGTAGGGGCGAACGTCGACGAACGTATATTCTCGATTGATGCAAATCGATTCGCTCCGCCATCTATAGTCGAGGAATTTCACAGGCCGTTGTTTTATAACTGTGCACGCGAACAGCGCGTGCCTCCCGTTCGTTTCGCGGCCGTTTTCAACTATCAACAAGGATCGGGCGTGCCGTGAAATCGTAGATCGACGTTCCTATACCATTATCATTATTCGCGGTGCACGACGCGTTCGTGATTTCGCGTCGCACGAGTGACGGTAAACGTGCGGAAACTGGGGTAATTGTGCAACGTTATATCCGTCCCGTTTCTTCGCCTTTGTTTTTGCGCCCATTGAAACCTGTTAGCTTCGATTTATCTTGATGAAAACGAAACGTTCAACGGGCACGCGCGTGCGTCGTACGCGACCGGAAACAGAAGCGGCCTGCCCCGCTTCGGCGGTTCGCTCGCACTCGAGCTGAGCACAAATTCGTCGGTCAAACGGTTGACAATGGAAAGGAGCCATGCTCCAATTAATGTTTTGCATAAATCGCGCCGCGAGATAACTCGAATACGCCCCGTTGAATGGTTAAACAGCGGCCGCGTTTCGGGCTCGGGCGTATGGGGGGATCAGATTCGATTTGCGACATCGCGCGATTGTATCGACAAACGAACGTTGCTTCGCGCACAAGCTCGGTACATGTCTCTTTCGAAGTTGTTTCGTCACAATCTTGTAGCGAGCGTGAATTGCTTCGTTCCACGATCGTGGAGCGAATTTGATGCTCAACTATACTTGGAGTTATGCGGAGTTAAATATTTCCAACGTTCACGTTGAATGCCTTGCGGCAATGTATTGTAATTTGTGTTAAACTGACATTCGGTATTGCTCGATTCGACGTTGCGCTTATTCGACCGAGTTGATCGAAAGTTTTTGTGAAAATCCGCAGCCGTACTGGAAACGTCGTATTGTATCGTTAATCTACGATAAACCGCACACCGTTTCAAAAACACATTCCCAAGTTGTTACGTTATGTTACGCGTTTCAATGCAACGCGTTTATCTAAATTTCTGAATACTGCACCGATGCTCGCATATTTCTGCACATAAATAATAGATAAAACGCAATCGAGTGTCGCGTTACAAAGAAAAAAAAGGGAAACGAATTTCACTTACAATCAACATTTCACTTACGGCCGAAAACGCGTATGGCGTCGTCGGAATCCTGAACGAAAGTGGAAATAGCAGGTGAAAATTGGCCGGTTTTATTAAATGGAAACGTTAATCGTCAGTTACGATTATTTGTCGTCGATATTGGTCTGACTTGATAAGCTTACAATTAATATTCTTAATTATGCAACTAAACTCGTTACTGGTACAAGCAACCGGCGAGTTTCATGGGCGAGAATTTCAATTTACTTGAACGCGTATTTATTAAAACACCGATCGTCCAGCTTGTTACCCAGCTGCCGAACCCGTGACCGTGTTCGAATATTGCAAAGAATATTTTCGAAAGATATTACCACTGTCCACTGTCGTGCCCACCGGATATTAAATATTCTGGCATTGCTCGTTATTAAATTGCTGATGAATTTATGCATCGCACGTCGCACTCAACGCGGTTACTGCGCGCAGCGGGTAGATTTTAAAAAATATACTCGAATTAAAATATTGCAAAATCCGAACGCTCTGCAAAGGTATTTTTTTTTTTCGTGCAGCGTGTTTATGAGTACGCGTGCGAGTCGAGTCGAATATATTTTTGGCTATTTTCAGCCGACGATAACAAAAATTATAAATATATAATTCGCGTAATCACGGTAACTCTCAAAATTCATACGTATTTATATTCGTACCTTCATCCACGTTGTAACAACGCACACTCATCGCGTTCGCGTTGTCTAAAAGTTCTTGTTCACTGAAGCATACAACAGCCAGTGACGTATTCCATAATTTATACCGACGTAACGCGTACCGGTAACATTTCTCAGCCGTGAAAAGTTTGGCCCGAAAAGCGTACACCACGAGGCGTTCCACTCCTATCGAAGGTAAAGATAACTGTCACAGGGAAAATCGATGAAGAAAGCCTTTGAAATCTTAATTTATCCGCAGCCATGCGATGCCAAGCCGAGCATGAGACTTTTATTCCCCTATCGTCGTTATTCCAGAAGCGTGACTATTTCGATAAACGCCGTTGGGAGAGACGTAAATTATTACTCCCCACGGTCCAGTTGCAGCTTAAGATGATCTTACGCGTGACATAACAACAGAGAAACATAAAGGCTACACTTCAAAGGAAAAGTGGCCCGACCAGTGTTGCTGTAATGTTAACATATCGTGGGATAATATTTGCTTCCACCGGCCGGGACTTGCTTACCTAAATTGCACTACAGTTTCATTCTTCATTTGCATATAACTGTTTGCAGTTCGACGCATAAATTATTCAATTACGTTTCAATTGTACTCGGAGAAAAGTATGCACCCGTACCGCGTCCATGAAACAGATTCATAGATTTGCCCTAAAAAGAAATTACGCCAGCCCCTGCGAAATTAACCAAACACGTAAACGTATAACGAAGCTGAATCGCAAACGCTTTGAACAACGCAAAGAAACCGTGGCTATGTACCCAGCCGCGTAAACGATTTCATTCAGAGTTATTACAAATTTCGAATCCAAAATCAAAGAAAATTGCAAGAATTCCACAGTAAGAAGATCCCATCTGTCCTGCCGTAGAATTTATAAATACTCCTTCGAACGCGCGTTCCGCAACGCGACTCCACGCGAGGAAAATTTCGTAACGAATCGGCTCGATCGTCTCCGACAAATCGTACGGGACAAATCGGCGGTCGGACAATGCAGAAACGAGTGGAATATCGACGGACGGTCGCTTCGTTTAAAACTTGGCACCACGGTGACGTGGAGGGAGAGCGACACGGGGGAGGTGGTCGAAACTGGAGGGTTAAGTCGACACCGGCGAAGGGATGAATGAAAATTTGTGACCGGTCCTCCGAAACGACACGTTTTCCCGTTCCTTGCCGTCGGCCCTTTCAGACATCGGCTTCCGCCCAGGGGAGGCACTGTTCAAACCGTTGAATGAAGATGGCCGGGGTGAAGAACCCGCGATGTATGCCGTACACGAGAAAGAAAGGGGTAGGAACCCCGCGAACGGAAACAAGGAGATATTAATTGCGGATGGCGCAGTAAGAAATGAACGGGATACTCGTGGAAAAGTAAAAATGAACAACCGACGGTGGATCAATGTTTCATTCGAATAACGAGATGGACTGTGACGCGTATTCTACCGGGAATTAATGACCCTGGAATTATTTAGGTTTCGTGCTGCAGGAATATTCGATAATTCCGGGGAGCATAAAGTTGATTGTATTGCATCGCTTTCATTGGGCGTGACGAATGAAAAAATTATTTCCCCGATTTCAATGTATACGCAGATCCGTTTATAATTGTTACTTGAAATCGTCGTAGATATTTCTCCGCTGCCAGTCCTCGAACATCTTCGGATGTAGAAGAAATAAATACCGAAATGCGATTGCAATGCGATAAAACAAATCGGCAGAACGAACGAGATCGGTAATAACATTTGCCGTATATAATGCATATCGCGCGTTACGAATTTTTGAAACATCCATCGTTTTCGTTCATTGAACTCGTCGAATAGCTACTTCGCGCTACGTCGAACAAAGTACAGCGAAATCCGAACGGCAGCCAGTCCAGTTATTCCCGTTCAAATTCCCCTAATCGCTTTAGCCGACTTTCGAAATACCCATGAAACTGTGGGAGGCAATAACACTTTCCGTCCAACAAAATAGAAGGACAAAGAAACAAAATACCGTCGAAAAATCAGAGCGGGCGAGAGAGAGAGGGAGAGAGCAACGAGCTACTGAGTTCATACAGCACCGGAATTTTATAAACTGAAAAGTAGATTGCACGGATATTTCGATTGGATTTTTTTGTACCGGTGACACCCGTACGGAATCGAAGCACGAAATACCGTGACATCGAGTATAGTAACCGCCAATCGATGCTCTGTCCAAAATGGAAATGAAACAGATAATAATGGGGAAAAAGGGAGAACAGGAATGTGGCATAAATAAAATGAAGAATGCAACAGAGTACAGGGGAATAAATTCCATTTCGTCGGAGCGCAGTTGTAAATGGCGACGAACGCGAGAGAAGAGGAATGGACACGAGGCAGGGTTGAAAAAAGATAAAGCACGGGACTCGTGGCAAGAGAAAAAAGACAAATCATTGAAGGTGGACGAGGAAATACCCTGCAAAAGGGAAGCAGAAGTATTTACGTCGCAATGGTTGGACCAAGGGGGCGGCGGGGTGAAGGAAGCGAGAGGGAAACTCACTCGGTTTTGGAGGGCTGCCGAATATTGATCCCCGGCACGAGTTAAAGCTGGACCTCAAATTCTGCAGGACGGCGTTCGATGTACTCTTTCGACACTGCTTTCCTTTCATTATCCATCGGCCGGTCGCTTCGTATTATCGTCGCAATTACGATGCAGAAGAAAGATAAATGACGCAAAAAGCCACGGATCTGTATATAATCGCTGAAATTTGCGAATGAAATAACGAAACTGGACGCATCCATCCGAGCGTAATTCGAACATTTTTACTTATTCATCGTATCAGCATTGCTCAAAGAATGGAGATGATTTAGGATGTTTGTAATCGTCGTGAATACTGGTGGTAACGTTGAGCTCGGCGAGAATTAATTTGATGCGCACTCTGTCACGCGCGGATTACTGATTGCGCCGCGACAGGAATTTCATTATATAAATAACAAGATAGAAACAGTAACGGAAACCGGAAGGATTATAAAGTGCGAGGATAAAATTAAATATTCTCGTTTCCTCCGTGTCGATGAAATGTATCGGGTGCCAACGTACAGTATTTACACAGTAAACGAAGGGACGCGAAAATAGTGAAGAATCATTTTCAAAGGCAGCGAAGATTTTTCGTTTTGTGCAAAATTATATTGCGAAGGGGACAATAAGGGAACGCGCGTTTATGTTTTAATTGAAACACGTGTCCTGTGCAACATATTTCGCCCCGTCGACGGAGGTTTTCCGACCTTTCAACAAAAACACATATCACAATTACAGTCTTTGCGAGAGGCGCAACACTCACAGACGATACCGTGTCGCAATTAACCTAATTACGTTGGGATGCATACGCGCGTATTGTTTCCACACATGTATGCCAACGAATTTCTTAGCGCGTTGCAACGCATGGATTCTGAGTTTGTCTTTAGTGATTAGTTACGGAAGGTAAATTTGCGTGAGCAGCAGTCGGATTCCGATATTAGTGTACATAGGGTAATTTAAGTACACCTTTTACTGCCGTACGAACGTGTTAGGGAAAGTTATAAGTACACTATCAGTATAATAATAAAACTAATGGAATGTGCTATGAAATTCATTCTTGTTGAGAATTTGAATTAACTTCGTTCACGAACTCCTGCCAGCGTTCTTTTATTAAGAAGCG
This sequence comes from Nomada fucata, assembly GCA_948146005.1. Taxonomy (NCBI): domain Eukaryota; kingdom Metazoa; phylum Arthropoda; class Insecta; order Hymenoptera; family Apidae; genus Nomada; species Nomada fucata. Next base: position 18,271,602 of record OX411275.1, read on the forward strand.
TCATTTCAAAGGAAGACAAATTAATACAGCCGTTTCATAATGTTCCTTTCTTCCTTGTTTTTATTTTAACTTTCGTTCGGGAAGGGTTTCGAAAGGATATTTTTATTTCAAATATACAGAACAGGAATAACTAAATATTAGAAATTCCTTGTATATCTTTCGCTGAGAAAAGATCTACGAACGAGAAGGGCACGATATTCCATCTTCTTTAAGAAAGTAACGAACGCGGTCTTCAGAAAGGAATATTCTCCGCTTCTTCGAATTCCGGATTCAGACATGATGTTCAAAGAGCATTACTTTTCATGGAACAAACGAGACTTTGATAGTTTGAACAGCTTGTTCTCTAACAATAGCAACGTAATATTTAATAATAGTCCGTAATATTCCGTTCGAAAACATCGAAAATGTTCGAGCATCTGTGGACAACGAAATTCCCCATAACCGTTACATCAATTCCGCGTACGGTCACGTGTTGTGTGAACAACGAACAAACCGTGAGAATTGTACGGCTCGATGAAATTTGGTCCGGCTCCAATTAGTTCAGTAATTTAACAGAAGTCTGAACCAGCTTCATCGTTTATCCGCGAAATCTCAGCGGGTTTCTCTTAATTTGCCCAATTAACCGGTTCCTCGATGAGTTTCCATTAACTTGCTAAGTTTCATCATGCGCCCGTTCTATTTGGAAATTGAATTCGTTCCCTGGTTATGGGTTACCCTCAAGCACCTTTCGATTTCGACTAGATGAGCGCCTGACCACACACGGACCGATTCTACTTGACGCATCGCACGCCGAGTTCATTACATTCGTGTTAGATTAATCAGGCCGCTTGTTCAATGCGATAATCGTTTCAAAAATGCATCACGCCGCATATATTTTGCTGATTTAAGAACAGAATGAATTTCACATAATTCTGCTCAATTATTGTATTTATTCTGGACCTTCTTTGCCTCAGTTAAATATATTCTTTTTAATACTGTGAAACAAATACATAGGATAGCTTTTGGCTAGTGATTTATATATTCCCTTACCGAAACTGTTCCCTGCCGTTGCCTTTTATGTAATACTTTCCAGCGATTGCAATTCAAGTAATGGCAACATTTTTTTTTTAAACGAAACGGTCAATTACATTTTTCTAATTAACACGTAGATTTTGCACTCATTCCGAACGTCACTTTGAATGAGTATTAGTATACCACTCGCAAGGCAATCAATTCGCACAAAGTACTTCGAACGTAAATTGGAAGGTAAAACCGTGAAGAAGCCGCGAAGAAGTGGCAAAGGCGTATTATTAAAAAACTTTCGCTCCGCGGTCTGAGGAAGAAACGAGAAAGCCATCAAAGAATTCCCCGTTACCGGAATGGCTACAATAATACATCGATGTTTTCTTTTTTCATTTAAATATTTCTCATTACCGTAACAAACAAAAGGAGAAACATTCGTCCTGTTTCTGTGCGCTAAGTATAAAGAGCACGAAGAAGTAGGGATTTACAAACTGTGGGAAAGACGTGACAAAAAAGAAACGAGGAATAAAAAATAAGTTTGCGGGCGTAAATGCAAGCCGAACTTCCGTCATTAATAACTCTCCATTCAGAGGGGGAACGAAAATCCCGAATGGAAAGTTGCAAACTGAGCGAAATGAATGTCCGCAAATGAGAGAGATCCGAATACAAAATACAGCACATCACGCAACGTTCAGCGATACCTTTTCCTCCTTGTTATCCAAACAGCTATATTATCCTCTCGGGCTTTCGGCGTCAAATTGAAATGGCGACGTCATCTGATGTGCAACGCAGTACATATCGAACTGTAATTATCCATTCGTGGTTTACTTTATTCAAAACAGGCCAATCTGCATTTCAATGATGTACCTTTGGGTACCTGTGAAGGTGGCTACAAAATTTTCGAATTCGTTCGTAATATTCCACCGTTGTCGGTGTCGACATTTATTGGCTATATTTCTGTACGTACATTTCGAGGATTCACTGAAGCACGCTAGAGTTACGGAACTGTTAATCTGACGGATTTCGGTTCTCGAAAAAAAAAAAAAAAAAAAAAAAAAAAAAAATAGTAAAGGTCTGGGTTCGAAAAAACCAACTGGATGTTTAGAAACTCATCGTGGGCACGTGCGGGCTGTTTCAATGTTTCTCCCCCTCTTATTTGCTTCTGACACGACCGACGACCGATAACGATGGGTCGTCTCGTCGGCTAACGAGAAACCGTGCGCCAGAAGAGAAAGGCCGAAATAGAAGTCGACGGGGTAGCTCTATGACGGAATGGAATGAAGGACGGGGAAAATGAGAAAGGGATTCGTTTCAGACTTTTAGAAATTGCGGTGCCTATTCGTCAAGAAACGCGATACCACTTGGCAGAGGGCTCCCCTATCTTTCAGTGATATAATATTTCCGAATATCGTGATCCCGTTTTGGATATCAGATATCGCGAGCTGAGGCAACATTTTTTTGTAGACTAGACAAACATAGATCCGGAGAAAATTGAAACAAGTTATTCGATAGAATGATGGAAGTTTCGTGGACGATGGAAGCTTTGAATAACCACGGCCTTAGCGATTTATTAGGATTCGCTTTTGAAAAGTCGGAGATAGATTGTAGCAGCCCGTGGTAACACATTTTGCGAATTGAAAAGGTAATGTTCACGGTTTTTTTGTATTTCCTTTCCAATGATTGATTACGAGAGATGGATTTTGCGTTGAAAAAAGACCCGACTTACGCGGAAAAGCAATCATTGGATTCCTGCGAACGCAATTCTGTGTGCGATATAAATGAACACAAACTGTACCAATTAATTTTCTGAACAATCGCTGAAACCGTGAATATCCTTCGAACCTTCGTTTGCCGGGAATTCGGCTTATTTCGACGATCCTGCAGAAAGCGCAAAGCTCGCTAATATATTCGTAGAAGTTGCAAAAGCCTATTTACTAACGCAGTGTCGCACAGTATGCAATGCTTATAATTAACCTAAATGCCGGGGTGAGGATTAATTAAATTTCGTTAGCAGGCGCGGCAATTATGGGAATTCCGCCGACCAGGCCGCACAGGCCGCTGTAATCTATTGTGGCTCAGCTTTTATTAATTTCAATTACACCAAAATGCGCGCACAATGTGACAAAAGTTTCATTTCCTTTCAAGCGCCACTATTCACATTTTCCTCATTGTCGCAACTATTTACAAATGTTATATACTTCACCGTGAATTACAAAGAAGTGTTAATAATGCATGATACGATAAAGCGTTTGATAATGAACGGAAGTAATCTAATCTTAATAAAACATAACGAAGGTAAAATTAAAGAACAGGAGCATACAAGTAAAATAATGTGAGAAGCGTCTTATTCCGTTCTAGTTATAATGTGGCAGTAGTAAGCGTTGGGTAGATCAGACATGCTAAATTGGAATTCTTCTTCCGTTTTTCTAAACACTTTTTCTCCGAGTGTCAGAATATTAAGTATGAAGCAGCTATTGATTCTTTTTTAATACTGTCCATAACCTGTACAGTTCCCTTCCCCATAAACGCTTTGAATTCAAATGATCGAACCGAGCGATGAAAAAAGTAAGTTTAAAAATGGATTCAGCGTCGCTAATAAGAAACTCGCAACTTTCAAACATTTGTTTCAATCGAAATACGGATCAGATTTTAACACTTCTTCCTCGAGACGTATGTACACGATGTTTTGCTTTTCGAGCCGATGAAAATATACGATTAGAGGGCAGAAATTTCTGAAATGATAAGTACGACCAGCACGAGATGAAAACTGACGCGCGTCCTAGCCACGTCAGTTTCGTGTCATAGACACGCCGGACGCGAACGTCCGTCAAAATGTTGATTAGTATCTTGCCCTAAGCGCAATGATAAGAGTCCGCTGTACAATACGTTTCGGAGGAGAAGAAGAGAAGATCATTCTCATATTTATCCTCTTTCTTCTATATATCTGCACATATATTAATGAACGATGTATTAGTACATTACAATTGTTGTGTTGAATGTGATACTAAAGAAATTCTTTTACAATGTGCTACATGTTATTCTTCTCGAGCAACTGACGCTGTTTGTTTCTCCACCTATATACGCGCCTCGTCGCCGCAACGAAATTTTCAAGAAGTCCGCGCAGATACCAAGGAAAATGCTCCGGGTCTCTTCCTTATCGTTGTCCAGACAAACTTTCTATAAACTCGAAACGAATTTCGGTTGCAAACATGACAGTTTCTAAGGACGCCGCAAACGGGCCAGTTTGAAGGCAAATTTGAACTTTCTTCGACGACTTTGGCACGACAACGACGTTTTATTCAGAATTGTAACTTTGTTCCGCCCTTGAAAACAAGATCATACATTCGACCAATCCAATTGTTCAGGTCCTACCATAGAGATCGAGAAATAAATTGGCGGCTTGCTAGTCGGGTCCATCCAGAATGATCCCTTTTATCCGATCACCTAGATCACTTCGATCGAGATGGCCACTTTTAACTCCGTTCTACTGCTTCACTGTTTGCTCCGCGATCCCTACGATATATCGAAAGCAAGTTGAACGTGGAATCGAAATTCGTTTTTATTACAAATGTATCGACAAGTAACGATTGATATTTCGAAGAATATATATTTACGGCCGATCAATTGAGTTTGATCCCATATTTATTACCCTATATTTCCGATTATCATTGATGGCAAGGAGTCTTTTGCAAACATTCGCAGACTCGAAGATAGCAATAATACAGATATCTTTGAAACGCACTGGGACAAAATTCTCCAGCTATTCAGGAATGATATAATACTTTCTATAGCGAGCTCATTGCAAAACAAATTCCCAGCGATTCTTTCTGCTACAAACCACGATAATACACTATACGCCATCGTCATTCGTGCCAGGAACAAAAATACCCTTAAGTATATCAAAACACAAAGGTACAAATAATTATTTTCCCACAGAACAACTGCCTCCATATAGAAACACCGATTCCACTTGGTTATTCGCACAAAATCCACCAGCTGTCGCGCCCACCGTTCAACCCGACGCCAGAAAACGTTGATAGAGAACACCACGCCTCTAACGAAACAGCCCGCCACCGCGGTATCAAGAAATATCTCCAGATGCACTTTCGCTCTACCGAGCAACAGCCCCTTTCAAATTAAACTGGCACGCTTCTCCTCGTCGTTGCGTTGTTTCCCCCCGAACGGTGTACCCTCGTGTTTCCGCCGCGTTGTCAACGGCGAACGAAGACGCACGGGCACGTTGTTACACGTACGCGCCGTAAAAACGCGTTTCGTTCATCAACGGAAGCAGAAGCTATTGTCGGGCCCCGATTGCGCGATATCGTTCGCAGCGTGAGAAACATAATTCTGCGCGGAATGGCCGTGTGTGCTTCCGGGATTACGTTGAGGCCGTACGTGGAGCTTACAAGCGGAATCCAATTTCATCTCCCCCGGAGTCACTACGCTCTCATGGACAATAAACGCGCAGGAAGCCAGCCAGATTCGTTTATTACGAGCAAGTGCCGGTGGACTCTCGTGTCTCACGCATCCGCGTCGGCGAAAATGGTGGGGCAGCGTTTTCCCTGTTAATAGGGCGGCGTTGACGTGGAATTGTAAAGAAAAAAGTGTACCGCCGTTCGGTTAGGCGAGGATGACAGATTCGTCTGGATCTGGTTGCCGCAGTTGGATGGTAGAACTCGTGCGAACGCTGACTATTCGGAATAGATTTTTCCTTTGCCACGGGAAAATGAAAGGTGAAGTAATAGAGCCTGGGCGTACTGTTCGTTTGGTGTAATTGAAACATTTTCACGCTGCCACGATCGGTTTACTATAAAATGAACTCGCGAGACACTATTAGTAATGCGTGGTCCTTAAAACCCAATTGTGATAAGAGCTCCACTCTGTAAAGATTAATCTAATAGTAATGAATGTAAATACATTCTGAAATGGAGCTGTCAAAATAAATGTAAATATTTTTTACGGGCTGTGTTCAAAATTCTGTTTATATTCAGATTCCTTTTACCATCGCGGTAATTTCTTGCTGTCGTTTGAAAACGCATACTTTGAAAGTTTAACGAAATAATGTGACAATGAAATGTCTTTCGCTTAATGCCACATCCGACGTTAATTAATGCTCCGCCCGAGCATTTCTGAAATATGTCAGTCGCGTATCGAAGCCGTGCGTCGTGTGTACGAATAAAATCCAGTATCATCTGGAGCCCGATACTTCTTATCGTATGTTAAACATAGTTACCCCGAGGAAGCCAGCTAGGACCACCTATTAGAGTCACGAGTATCAACGGGGAGCGAACAATGACAAAGGCGATCGCTTTAAGCCCCCCTGCTATCGTCACGCACTTCAATTAATTACAATAGAAGGGGGAAGCATAATGAGATCGTGTTCCTTGCGACACATTCTACGCGATTTCGCAAACCGCACGGATATAATTTCGGTGCATCGTTACACATTTTGAAGATGAGCCCCATTGTTTCGTTAATACATCTGAAATGGTTCAACTTTCGCGAACATTTATATAGTTAACATCATTGTAAGATCGCTCGCTTACTTGTCAAAAAGACCCAATAGAGCTAACAATGCCTATAACATTTCCATTACAGTTTCTCATCGAACCACCCTTGTTAAACTTAAATAGAGTTGGGTGTATCTTTTCTAAATATCGCTGTATACCCCTACATAGTTGACAATGAAAACTCGATTACTGTACTCGTGCCCAACGAAATTCAAGGAGCGCGAACTCCAAAATGAAATATCTACGAAGATCGCCATTACCATGAACGCACCATAAATATTTTACTCCATTACACACGACGAATTCAACTTTCATCGGACACCTATACTCGATCGAACAGATTTTTCATGAAGCACGCGAGTTTCGCCGTTTCCGACACGCGGGATCGTTTACACAGGAAATAAACGAACACCAATGGCAATCGTTCGTGCACGAATTGCGTTTCGCAAATCAGCGAGCAGCTAATAAATAACGCGGTGATAGCTAAATGCCCAGCTACGCGCCACTTGATCAATATTAATAGTGGTGCGGAGTCGGTGCAGTTAACCAATAATAATCGAACGAGTGCGAGGCCGAAAAAAAAGCATCGATTATACCAGCCAGTTCGCGCGATTGCCAATCGACCATAATCAGAATTTCCGCCCCTAAAATCGACGTCACGCTCGACCAAATTAACAAGCTTTATCGTTTGCCCACGGCTACCCTGTGGACCACCCCGTTGTGCCAATTGGCGAGCTGCGTGTCGTTACGTTCAGTTCGAACTATCTAGGACCGTTTTAGTTCTGTGCTGTGCGCCGAATTGGTTACAGATTGGGATTGCAAAATATATTTCGCGCGTTGGAACGAGCGTTTAGAAAGAGCCACATCGATGCCTGGGTTCAAACGGGCAAAGTCGAGAGCGCCGTTGTTCGAAACCGAAAACGTCAAGCCTGTAGCTATCGAGTTCCAATTTACAGAAACTACGACGAATTATAAATTTAAATTTTTCTGAGCTACTCGGTAGATTTGGTAGAGGATGATTTTTTATCCGTAAATACTAGTCGAAGATACTGTGAAATTCGAGAAGCGATGATACTTTGCGCTCTATGCCTGAACGATCGATAACTATCGTTTACGTTCGATTAATTCGCGAAGATATAATTATTGTAAATGTAATTATTACGACTGATCCATTAACGCGATACTTACAATGGTACTTACAAATTAACAAAAACAGAAGATCTTTAAAAGAAGAAGGTTTACGAATCTTAGTGGAACGAAATTAAAAAGGCCTGCGCTGCGTTCGAACGGTAAACGCAATGTAATTAAATACTTCATAAGGACGTCGATGCATCTTGACTTTCTAATAGGATGTTCGTCTTTGATCGAGAAAGCTTCCTTCCAAGGGGACGATGTGGCCCCTCTCGAAGTATAACCGGAAATAGGATTAACCCCTCACACTCCCTCCTGCTCGCATCCCATTTCCTGCGTAGTCCTCGACCTCCGTGCCCCACGGGTATTGGGGGAAAAAAAGATACGATAGAACATTTCCTCGACTATCATCGTAATGAGATTGCATATCTACCCCGAAGGCCAGTAACGCGGATAAGGAATGGAGTTGTACAATGTGTATAATGAGTATAATCGTATTAACTTCCGTCCTTAACATTATCACGTGTAACACATACTTCGCCAGGAATCTTTTTTCTCATTTTATTCGTGCAATGATTTACGCACGAATGCAATATTCTTTCGGGTCATATTTTTACCATACTTTATCGGGAGGTAAGAGATTCGCGACAATTATAAATTCCGTCATAAAAATTCCTGACAACTTCCAATTCTATCCTGAACAAAGAAACGATGGTAACGATGGGTGATTAAAATGCATATTTCTGTAACGAGAAACGCACTGCAATTACACTGTCTTTCTTCGAATACTCGAAAGAGCGAATAATAATGATAATAATATTAATTAATGGATAGATTTTCATTCATCTACCAATTAGATCGCAATCCATTTCTCGCATCGAACACCGTTACAGTTAAATCATCCTTTCGGAAATATCTCAACGTACCATCCCCGTGCGTTACCTAAATTCTCACCCTCCCCATTTGTCTCAATAAAGGTGCATATAATAATAACAATATCTGTTCGCGAGAACGCAAACACCTTGCACCGATCTACGAAAAACTGCCCGATACCCAACCGTCGAACACCCTCGCCCTACGTTCCAATTTACGTAACAACAGAGTCAGAAGTGCGTTCGAACTTTCATCCTGCCCCCTCGCAAATCGTTTCCCATAACAAGAACGCCGATAGTTGCCACTGCATTTCCATTAACCGGAACGATAAATCCTAGGAAAAACAGAGGACAATAACTTACTCCGTGGAACGCTCCGTGCCGGGTTTCCAATTCAGATCCATTAATTAGACGCTCGGTTACGGCAAATCGATGCCCGCCCCCTTCGAAATGATCCTTCCTATCGAACAGAAAGCGAAGGAAAGAAGACGCGGCTCGCGGTGAAAGGGGAGCGCCCGACGGCGGGGTCATCGCGGCAAAATTGAAAATTAAAATTTACGATTGCATTAAGCAGCTTGGCCCCGGGCACCGACTGCGCCCAGGGAGGTCAGAAACTTTCGAAACAATGGCAACCGGCTAGGTGGTATGAGTAATTGCACCGCCAACCTATTTTCATTCTCATCCATCCCTTTCGCGACAACGACCCCACGTGAATTTTCACGGCTGCCGCGAGCACGCGGCTTCCCGGGGACGCGTTCTCCCGTCGTAAACTTAACCACCAGGAACTTTGCTGCGCACTGTAAACTCTCTGTGGGTCACGGCTATTTTCGTCAGACGTGGCACAATTCGGAATGTTCATCGGTTACCACGACGAGTTCGTTGAAAATATTTAGGATTATTTATATTTTAGTTTATATTTTAAACGTCCGCTTGGAAAATGTTTCCGTGCGACGAGTTCTATCCGCTGTCAATTTTGCGTCGCACGGATTTACAGCGATCTGTATTTTGTTGTCCTCGTATATTCCATTCGTGTCAACTTTTCCATCCAAGTTTTGTTAAAGCGTCGCGAGGCCAACCTTTGATCGGCTTCGTTAGTCGAAATCCATCGAAATCCAAGGGCTTCCCTTCGATAGATTCGAAAAACTTGCATCGTTAACCCGGCTCACCTTTTCCGGCAGTTTCTGCAAGCTCGTTGCATCGTACACCATAGTTACCCAGTTTATTAGGGGTTGAAGGATCGCGAATTCGTCCGAAACTTCCGTGGCGGCTGCGCGAATTAATGAACCTGGCCGGAAGATCCTCCAAGCGGAGAAGAGCGAGCGCGGCTTGCGGGTAACGAATTCCATTCCCATTTTTCGCGATGGAACTTTCCTTCGTCGAATTCCGCGGTCTATTAGGACATTCTTCGATGGCCGAAACAAAACAGCGATCTCCTTCAAATCCGCGATGGACAGATTTGACTCGAGAATGATTCGTGAACGCCTCCAGACATACGCGAACTCCGACAAATTGAGAATGGTATTCTTCTAAATTTATCTGCGACGGGTTCGATGATTTTAATATTAATAAGACATTCATTACTAAATTCTGTTCGATCATTACAAAAGTTGTTTCTCATTTTATTCATATTTCGTCAGACAATCGTAGAAATGTATATTTTCATAGTTTCCACTTCCTCTCGTGTACCGGCGAATTTAGTTTAAATCTGGGCTTACCTTTGCTTATACGATTTCATCGTAGGAAAAAGATAATACAAAAAGGAATGCAAGACGGAAGTCCTACGATTCAATCGGACCATGGTGTTTGACGTCATACGACCTATCCGTCGTTGATTGGCTACACAGTTTAATGCTTAACTGAATTAAGACTCCAAAGGAGCTTAAGACGGATTGTCGTAGAATCCAGCGCAGGTGCGAATCATCCGTAGAACCACTTTACTCTCCCCCGTCCCATTCCCTTCCTCCTCCTAGTCCAACTTTCTGTAACCGAGGCAAAAAAAAAATCCCCACGATGCCTCGCGTAAAAGCTCCACGATTTTATCACGGCGAGTTTGCCGTCGTAGCAAACGGAAAAAAAAAAGAAAAGGGAGAAAAGGGATAAAAACGAAACGAGTGTGCTCAACTTTCGAAAGTGACTCGACGATTCTCGTACTATCGGTGGTTTCGCATTTATGGAATTGCATTTACAACGACCAATAAAAGGAAAAAACGTGCCAGCGCGACGGAATCTCGAACAGACGTGACACTGCGATAAAGGCTGTGTTCAAAAAGAAATTCCCAGTTATACGCGAAATACCTTTGAACTGTTACTAAAGGAGATAACGACATCTGAATGCGTTCGATACGATGTTTCTCGAAGAAACGACCCCGCGTCTCCTTGCAGAGTAATATCGATGTTACGACTATTAACATCTCGTACCGATTTTGCATTATTTCTCGTACGTCTCAAGCCTGGTATGGGTAGCTTAAAAAGCGTACATATTAGTAATACTTATAATTAATACTAATATAGTATATTAATATATTATAAGTAATACTAATAATTAGATAGCAATAAAAGTAAATGCAAAGAACACTATCAGAATGACAAAAAAGAATTGATAAATTAACAATCTGAACTTTTTGAAATATCTGGGATGTTTATTAGTGATCACTTACGACAATATACGTACATTACCTCGAGATTGCACTCCTCAATCAATAAATTAGCTGCGTACGTCGTAAAAATTCTATTCCAAATATTCGATTCTGATTGTAATCAAATTTGCATCGATACGTCAGATGCATTTTCAAGGAAAGTACGTTCGTAGCAAATATCACTACCGATTCCATTCCTTTTTTTCTCCTGCCCCTGTCGATCTCTGTCCTCCAGTGGTAGTCTGCTAATAGAATATCCCGCCGATCGGCGAAATTGCGTTTGGTAACAGAACACTTGTCGCGAGGGCATCGAGGAATGTTATCGATTCGCGGGACGCAATCGATATAGAACGCACATAATTGTCAGCTCCGCCGGAGCGTGTGGGACGGTATCGTTGAAATTCCCAGGTAGAATGCAACCGGTTCTATGTTTTACCACGACCACCGTTGCATAGTATTTGTGGCATTTACACGTGGTGTAATCGATTCTCCAGTGTTTGCCATAGAAAGCGGGGCACGCGTTGTGAATTTATATCGGCATGTAATCCGCGAGACGGTGAACGTACGTGCGCGTACATTATTTTTAATCGAGGGCCGTGATCGCGAGCGGAATAAAAAAAGCAGGACATTAAGCCGAAGGTAAATATTTTTATTGAAAGGAGAACGTCGGAGCTGTTGCGATTTAAGTACTGAAAATAATTCTGCCAGTCTATACGTAATCTTATCTGAAGCTTGCAATTAGTACAATAAATCTTTGAATAAAAAATTAGAAAAACAGGACATTAAGCCGAAGCTAAATGTTTTTATTGAAAGGAGAACATCGGAGCTGTTGCGATTTAAGTACTGAAAATAATTCTGCCAGTCTATACGTAATCTTATCTGAAGCTTGCAATTAGTACAATAAATCTTTGAATAAAAAATTAGAAAAACAGGACATTAAGCCGAAGCTAAATGTTTTTATTGAAAGGAGAACATCGGAGCTGTTGCGATTTAAGTACTGAAAATAATTCTGCCAGTCTATACGTAATCTTATCTGAAGCTTGCAATTAGTACAATAAATCTTTGAATAAAAAATTTAAAAAACAGGACATTAAGCCGAAGCTAAATGTTTTTATTGAAAGGAGAACATCGGAGCTGTTGCGATTTAAGTACTGAAAATAATTCTGCCAGTCTATATGTAATCTTAGTACAATAAATCTTCGAATAAAAAATTAAAAATTAAAAATTTAACTTCGTTGAATATTGCAATTGAAATTTAATATAAAACGTAAGTAATACATCGAGTCAAGCTCAAGTGTGCATTGAATCTGAATGTTGCTTCGAACTAGACAACGAATTAATTAACAAGACCTATTCAATCATCGAGTACAACAGAAACTAGGCTCGAGCGTGCCCGACTGTACGTCGAACCCCGGTCAATAACTCGTACTACGCGTTAAAATAATGAATCCTCTTCCGCAGACCAACCCCGGCCTCGAGTCGAACTATAAACACCAAAGTGACTAAATCGTCCCCCGAAACTCGCAAGTCGGCCTACCCACGAAGCATCTTCTAATCGCATCTCCCCTGAAAAGTCTCCCTTTACGATCCTCTCGATATTTCATGAAACCGTATTATCGTTCCAAGCCCAAGAACGCCAAGGCGCTGTTGCTCGTTCTCGCGACGCTACGCGTAATTTTATAGCGACTATAAAACGCCCATTTTCCCCGGGTTACATAAAAGAAAGGCCCCGTCGTCTTGGAAAGCGGCACACGTGCCGGCCGATTCGCGTATCGCCGATGGAACGTTCGTTTGGCCGCGAGGAGGCAAATGGGGGTGATCGTTTCCGGGTTAATGTGCTTGTTTTGATACGCCTCCTTCAGCGGAAATGCGTGGCCCGCTGTCGCCGATAGCAGCGGCACGAGCATCGAATCGCGTCGACCGACCGATCGATAGAGCTTGCACGATCGAAGCTCGTGTTCCTCGACGCGGTACACGAGGTCGATTTGCGTGACGAGCCGGAGAATCTGAGCGCGTAGTTGCATCGCTGGTACGGACAAGTGATTTATAATTTGATACGGAGGGCGTTGGAACAATTTCGTGGCGGAAGCTGGATGAATTTTGCAGCGTGCGAATTAATATCGTGTTCGCGGCGGGCTCGTTGTACGGCGAATCGCCGCGTTTACTTCGCGCAGTGAAATTTCGTGAAATTGTTACGCGAGAATCGTTCATGGATTATTCCGCGTCGTGTTAGAGTAGACTGCGAGGAATGCAGCAGAATGAACGAGCTTTTGGTTCGATCGTTATTTCGATTAGATAAAGTTTGAATAACGCGTGAATACGCTCGAGGGGAGAGTACATTGAGTCTCGATTTCACTGTAGAGTGCGTTGCGTAAACATTCACAAGAATTGTGTAACACTTTGAGGTGGACCTGATACGTTATACAAATTTGTAAGGAAAATTTAGGACAGACAAGATATATAAAAATGCACCACTTTTATATAATTTACCGTTGCAAGGTTTCTGTGAATTTCTCATGAATTTCATCCATTACCTAATTGGAACTCACTTTCCAAGTTTCTAAATATCTATTCCACAAGAATGGGTTGCGACGTTGCAAATGAAATTGCACGCGATACGTATACTTATTTCGAAAACGACGAGGAATGCTCCAATTTATTGCCCATCTCGTGTAACTTCGCCCGATATGAATCGTCTGCTCGCCGTACAATCAGTGGGACTTGTACGAAACCGCGAGGTAAAATCGATGCTAATGAAAATTGCGTTCTCCGTGCAGCGCCAATTACTCCGCGCGTATCTTTCACGCGTTTCACGACGATGCTTGACGATGCGCGATTTGATTAAGCTCGACTGCTCGAAACACATGCGCTCGCGTTTAATGGCCCCTAATTCATGCCTCTCGCCTAAGAAATCCTGCCGTCCTGATTACGAATTCGAGGCAACGTACGCGATAAGGCGCTTACGAATTTCACGGTGATCGCGAAATCACGCTTAACACGTCGCGCTTATCGCTCGAATTTACTTCGACCCTGATTAAAGACAAGTTTTCATTGAACCAATAATGAAATCGATGTCACACTGATTGTGTTTTACGACTGTTCTCGTTGAACTATTATTGCACTCGTTACATTTCATAAACAGGCTTCTCTTTTAATTATTATTAAGCTTTATGTTAAGTTCTTTATTATATATCAGACGCATTTAAAAAAAAATTTTGTCATCTTAGTCTGGTGAACAGAAGAAATTTTTATCAATATCTACAACCGATCTTGTGTTATTCGTCGAATACATACTTCTACGTAAAATCCCAAACGATAAATGTTTTATTATAATTCCATATGAATACACTAACGTAATATTCTTTGTGAAGAGATTTACGGTGTATACTTTTCTCTATGAAAAATATTACACGAATACCGTTATTATACCCGTCTTTCGTTATGAAACCTGTATCCTATTTTACTGGTTTGAAAGAATACCGAGTATGAAGTAGAGAAGGTAAATCAAACGTACAGGAGAGTTTACGTTTGCTCGATCCCAGAGGAAGTAAGCCAATGTCTCGTGGATCTTTTCGATGAAGTTCTCGTTCTGTAATAAGGGACAATGTATTTTTTGATAGCATAAGTCCAGCACCATGGAAACTGTGTCGGCGGTGGCTCTGTGCGAGCACGTCTCGTACTAAGCCACGGCAATCCGTTTGCTCCTGTTTTCCAGATAGCTGCAGCGGCATGAACGCACGAGACTGGTTACGAACTACCGTTCGCAGAGTGTCGCGCGATCTCGAACGATTCATCAGGATCGCGACCGGCAGCTATCAAACTTTGTACATACACCTATAGTGTACAAAAGAAGCCGAAGGAACAGACAGACCGAAGTACAAAGAACAAAGACCGTACGGTAACCAGTGACAATATATACATCACACGTAACGTAGTAAGTGAACAAAGGCAAGTGGACAATTCGATCGACTTTCGAGTGAACAGTGTGGTCAAAGTGTTAATAAAGACACCGATAGACATGGAGATCGATAACGTGCACAGTGCGTCGAATAATCGTAGTTCGGTCACGTCGAACATCTCCGCGAGATCCGTTGTATCGTCGTTGCTGTTCCTGCTCGGGCCACAGGGAACGCTCTAATTTCGCTCTCGTTCGAGCCGCACAACGTACAAGATGAATTGCCTCAGGGATCATCGACAGCCTAAATATCGTAACGGATCGTAGGAACTTAGCCGACACGTGGAGGATTTACCAAGGATTTGCGTCGTCCACGGGCAAACTTCATGAAAATGGACTCGACAAAGCTGAGCGGGCCAGCCCCGAGCAGCCCAAGGGCGCACTCCCCAGCCCTGCCAGCCTATGGCACCACCACGGCGGATGGCAGCATCGACTACATAATCGGAGACTACATGGAGAGACTGGGCACGAGGCTAACCACATTGGAGAACGAGCTGAGATACGCCTGGAGGGCGTTAGATCTGCTCAGCCAAGAGTACATTAAGATGTGGGAGAGACTGGAAAAGTTGGAGGGCCTTCTTTACGAGCAACAGACGGTGATCAGTCAATTGATCGAGTTCTATACCAGCGGCGGTACTCGCGAAAACACTAACGTGGCGGAGGAACCAGCAGCCTCTCAGGAAAGTACTGAGAGCGAATTGGACGCCATCGCGAAAACAATTGGTGCCACAATGGGGATAGAAGAGACAAATGCGTTGAGGGAGAAGCTGACTCAGCAGGAAATAGCAAGAATGCACGGACTAACGCAGGACAGTTCCACTGCTGCCGCGGCAGTCACCGATATGCATAGAAATGTGAGGAACTTGGACACTCTGGAGACTCTTACGGAAGAGAGTAACATTCCAGACGAAGCGTTCTACAGGAGCCTGAATAACGCGTACAGGGAGGACTTGATCTGCGGCGACACGTCCAGACCGACTTCGCAGTTGGGTATGATCTGGGAGGAGGCGGAAGACGAGGACGCGAATGGGAAAAAAGAGGCGGAGACGAACATCTTCGAAAAGGCCGTGGCGAAAGAAAATGAGCTCGACGAACTGGCGGCAACTCAGTCAACAAAGGAAGAGACTGAGGAGTCAGTGACGAGGAACGAAGACGAGGCGGACGAGGACGAGGGTGAAGTATTCAGCGCAGCTGATTACAAGAGCTACAGAGGGAACACGCCGTGCGTCAGCGAACAAGATCTAGCGCAGCTCTCTAGACTTAGCTCCATCGATCAGGTCGCTCTGGAAAAGTTGCACGAGCTGGACAGATTGACCAACAAACTGCAGAAGGACTCTCAAAATTTAATAGAGCTTCAGTCGAAACTAATGGACTCTCCCAAGAGACAATACAGTTCTGAAGCAGAAGCTAAGCTGGCCGAAGAGGCGAGCAGTATAGACGAGCAGCTGAGAAAAATCTACGCAGAGACCGATGTTGATAGCTGGACATTCTCGAAAAGTCCCGGATCAACTGGTAGATCTATCTCCAGAGTTAGCACCGATAGCGGTTTAGCGACTGACGGCGACTTCACGACCAGGTCAATTTCACCAAGACTGTCGTCCACGTCCAGATCCAACCTGGATTCTATCTCGAGCACCTATACTCCACCTAGACTCGGTAGCTATACCGCTGCAGTGCGTGAGAAAAGTCCGGAGCCAGTGATACAGTTGCCAATCGACGTTGGCAGTTTCGCCAAGGGCTACGCAGAGAACAAAGAATTAACTGATCTCATGGTCGAAAGCTTCGCAGCTGTCACCTGCGCCTCCCCAACTATTTACAACACTACCACGGACAAAGTGCCGTCACCAACGCACTCAGCGGGAAGTGTGCACAGCGTGCAGAGCGTTCACAGTGTGCAGAGCCTTCGAACGAGACAGGATGGCTACTTTGGTAGTGCAGCCCGACTAAATCTAGAATTCCAAGAGAGTAGAACACCTCCTAGCCCATCACCTAGTTCACCACCTCCGCCAGCTCCAGGAGACTCGGCTGAATCTTTCCTCATGCCAGGATCAGACCAGAGGGAGCCTGATACTAAACGTCCCCAGAGTCCCACGTTCTTAAGGAGCGCAGAAAAATTGGTGACCCTAGAACAAGGACGCCTAAGTCCGCGAACCCCGCACTCGCCTAAGTCGCCGCGAGTCTCGCCTAAACACACTGTGAAAGCAGTCAGCGTGGCCAACATAGTCGCGGCGAAGTCTGATTCCGGCCTATCTTCCATGAGTGGGTGGAGCAGCTTGGATAAATCGCCAAGCTCTCCCAAAAGTTCCATTACTAAAATGTTAAACTCGTATTCGGTGGATCACAATAGGGCAACCTTAATGCCAAACACGACGACTATAAGATCCGCCAGTCCAATACCGCCCCTTCCGGAAACCACTACCTCTGTCATCACACAGGAACCACTGTACGACACGCCTGAAGGGAGAGACGCTTTTGGAAATACTACCGCGGTCACTCTTATAGTCACCAGTCATTCCTACACCGTGACCATGAATCATTTATCGGGGTATATAAAAACTCCAACTACTGATGAAGACTATAATTTCGTGCCCCCTCCAGCACCTACCGCGACCACCTGCCAGAGTCCAAAGAAACGTGGTCGACAGCAAACGTTGCAGCATACCTACGATACTGTACCTGTTGGCACTACGATTGACTATGTGTACAGGTCGGAACAGCCAGCTATTTACTCCGTAGCTGGCAGTAACAGACAGCAAGCGATCACCAGCGTGTATACCAGTAGCGCAGGAGTCTATGGTCCCAAAACAACCACCACAGCTTACTATCCAGACGCCGTGGATCAATACAACAGCTATCACGACAACTATGCGGTTCAGTACGCGGAATCGAGTTCAATATCTCACGCGAAAAAACCTTTACGAGGCACCGTGTACCCTGACGGTATGACGAACCACGAAGGATACAAAGCCGCCATGTATCGCACAATGTTTCCCACGGGGAACATCACAGACGCTCTATCCTATTACCCAACCAGTGCAAATTTACCACGAACCGAGACAAACGAGAGTTCGTGGTTAAATTCGATGGAAGATCAATTACCACACGACTCGACGTCCTCCAGTATTAGGTCCTTGGCATCAGACGGCAGTTACGTACAGAGTCCTTACACTGACAGGAGGTATCCACAGCCACCAGCTTACCAGGCTCATCAATATCACCATACGTACGCGAATCAGAGTTATCCGTATAGCCAGCAACAACAGTACCAGCCGTACAGTCAAAGATTGACTAGCACCGAAAGCGCACAACTCACCGACGGTTACCAGAGACAATGGCAACGTGAGCATCAGTACATTAAGGAGCACGAAAGTGGTAGGTTACCCATGGATCAATCGCAACACCAGCAAGGTGAATACTACGATGCATCGAGCGTGATAGTGTCTCAGTCGGGGTACATAAGTATTGCATCTAACCTGAAGGATCACGAAATGGAGAACGCTAAGACCGGCAAGAAGATTAGACGGGGTTCATCTTTGAAAAATGCTATGAGTTCCATGAGCAATTGGCTGCCCGATTTGCATCTGAGTAAGAGACACAGGAGTCATTCGCTGCCTGGTGGAGTGAGAAGGGAAGACCTCGATATGTCCCAGGAGCAGCAGCAGAGACTTCCAGCGGAAACAGGAATGGCTAGGGGTCGGGGTAGAGGTCAAGCGGTTAGAAAGAAGAAGAAGCACACTCTGGTGTCCACTGTGTCTGGAATTCTGCAGAAAGCCAAAAGGAGAAGCCATCAGTCGCAGTCTCTGTCCGACCCTGAGCAATCCGAGACTGAGCTGAGCAGTGGAAGACAGAGCGGTATGTCCGAGGACGAAGACAGCGTAATGTCTGACGCTCAGCAGGACCCGCCGTTCTTCGCCAAAGTGAAATCGGCGAGCACCAAACGCAAACCGGTGTCCCAAGCAATCCCGCAGCAGCAACAGCCTACCATTCAAGCGTTACCGTCCCAACAGAAGGAGTATATGCAGCAGCAGCAGAATTTGCAGCAACAGCAGCAAGCCTTGCAGCAGCAGATCCAGCAACACCAGGAACAGCTACAGCAACAGGCTCTCCAGGATGGTTGGATACAGGAAAAGGACCAGAGGAAGGAACTCGATCATGATATGTCGGATCAAATCAGCGGCTTCGACGAGGAAACGTCTGGGAAAAGTACGGGTTCTGGCTCGGGCGGTTCCTCCATATTCCAGACAGTTGGCGAAATAAAAAAGTCCACGGGCAGCTCCGACGAAGCTCCGAACGAGAAGGCTCCGAAGCTTCCTCCGGTCACCCTGATGGGCGGTGCCAGCATGGAATTCGCAGTGTCCAGAGCGCTAGGGAAATATCGGCAGAGACAGTCTTCCACGGTGTCCGACGACCAGCCCCCCAGCGAGGAAAGCAGCAACGAGAAGAAATCGGACGAAGGCACCGTGCAAACCTTGGAGACTAGCTTCGAGTATCCCGAGGATATGTCCGAGCAAAGTGAGAAGAGTGAAAAATCCAGCAGCACCAGACTTCCGGAATTAGTCACCAGCATATCAGAGGAAGCTCCCCCGTCTGAAGGCAGCCCGTCCGCGTCAAGCACGAGAGGTCAAACGTCAGGCAGCCGATTCCTACCGCGACATCAGCAGTCCCTCGAAATTCCGTGGACGGGCTCGAGGCCGGGCGAGTTAGACGAGGACAACCGAAGCACGCATTCCTATCGAAGTACGTCGAGGGTGTCCTCCAGGCGGCAAAGTACGGAGGACTCGATCGACTCCGAGGACGAATGGTACAAATACGAGTTGAGGAAGCTGGAGGAACTGGAGAGGCAGTCCCAGACGTCGGTGGACGCGGAGCAGCCGCCGGTAGAGGAACCGGAAGAGACTGGCCGTTACAAGCCCGACGACGCGGTGAAGGAGAAGATGTCGTTCGTGCTAAGGGAGTTGAAGATGAAAGCGACCACCATATCGACGGACCAAGTGAAGGAGAGCAAGCCAGAGGTAAAGACGATCAAGATCAATGGGCCTGTGCTGCAGGAAAAGCGAATGGAGGAGATGGATAGGTACAGGGATGAGAGACCGATCCCGAAGAGAAAATCAGCGGAGAGCGTCGAGGCAGTGTTCGCAAGGGTGACTGACTATCATACATGGGCGAACGAGGAAGAAGCTAAGAAAGAGAAACCGCCTTCCTGTACGGAGGAAGGTTCTTCCGGCGAGACGTCCGGTCCAGACAGTCCTGTTCAGTCTATGGACGAAGAGGAAGAAGAGGAACTACCCAAGGATGTTGAAGAGCAACCGTCGAGACGCAGTTCTAGTGGTTCAACGTTTAAACAAGGCGAGAAGATTCATTCGGGCTCGGAGCCTATATCGCGCGAGGGCAGCGTAAGCGTGCCACCTAGCGAGGTGTCCGTCAGTATCCCAGGTGCTTGGGA
Organism: Nomada fucata; assembly: GCA_948146005.1. Taxonomy (NCBI): domain Eukaryota; kingdom Metazoa; phylum Arthropoda; class Insecta; order Hymenoptera; family Apidae; genus Nomada; species Nomada fucata. The sequence continues at coordinate 18,292,151 of OX411275.1, forward strand.
CTCGGAGAGCACTGTCCTCGAAGGCATTGAGCACGATGGAGCCGGTAGCGCGGAGACGACCACGACGGCGACGTTGAGCCTGCCCAAAATCAAAATCGATTCGTCGTCCTGCGGTAGCTCCGACGCGACACTGAAAGAGGGCCAGGTGAGCCCTGGCCCGCCCGGATCGAAATGGAAGCTGCTGAAAGCGTTGAAGGAGCGCAAGGCCGAGGAGAAGCTGAAGGAGGTCGAAGAGGCCACCAAGGAAACCACCATTACTCAGGGACCGACGGCCGTAAGTATTATGATAAAGTGAGGACACGAAAACCTTTGTAAGGCGTACTCGAGATTCGGGGGTTGGGTCAAATTGTAGGTTTAATTATTCTATCTGGAAATGCGGGCTTGAGTGACGTTTGAGTTTCCAGTGGATAATATTGATTTAGGTGTCTTGTATATATAGGATGTTAATGGGCGTTACGCTGGGTCCCTAAGTTTTCAAGTAAACGCGCCGGCAGTTTCGGTAGCCCCGCTCGAGTGCTGGTAAAAATGTTGCTTCTAATGTCTTTCTTAATTGTTAACGTTCGATATAGGGCGTACAAATTATATTTTCTACATTAACATCCTGTATGAGCTAAACACGAGGTCGAACGGCACGAACATACGCGAGAAGGGGAAGAAGCGATTCGCAGTTCGTAAATTTTCCACTTCGCCTAATCGAAGTACGAATGATATAAAATTAAAGCGAATCGCGACGCCACGTGCGCGTCAATTTCCCCGAAGCGTCTGCGGATGAGCTTATATCACTGGACCGTCGAGGATCCTCGGGCACCGTCGGGAAACCGTTTTCTCGAGGGTGCCTCGCCGTTTCCACGCAGCGGAACGCACGGCTCGATACAGTTACTATCGGCGTTAATTTGAAATTCTTTATTGCCAGACGATTGTCGAGTACGCTGTACGCGGATCAACTGTAAATCGACGCAACCTACGAATTTAAGCACGATTTACCGTAACGTTTAAGGGCAAGTGCCAGCCGCGTGGCACGCTAATCCAGTCAATACTAATTGTACTACGATATTAATATAGAAGGCGGAAGTGAAGCTTTGCCCGGGTTGAGTTACGTCCCCGTGGTTCATGTCGCCCCGTAAAGCGACGACGAAAATACTCGAAGGTGGGGCGGAATCACGAGACCGATACGCAATAAACGATGGTAGCAGTCAATTCAACAAGTGCAACGTCACTGACGCTTGTCGAGGCAAATATACTTGCAAGGGATGGGGATGGTGCACGACGATTCGATCACGGTGTACGTGATCGACGATTCGATCGATTTCGAGGTGACCAGTAGCAGTACACCGATATCCCATATGTCGGGCGCTAGTAACCAGGCTTGCCTAATTGAAATAGACCATAGGGCTAATTAGATGGTGCTTTAATAATCGATACGCTTTAAGGATAGTATTATTAGAAGCGGCGTGCCTGCGCGATTCACACGGGGCTAATTCGCAAGACGTTGGCAACGCGTTGATCGGTCAATTAACGTTTCTCGATCGTTGCCGAAAGAACGATGGTCTTTCATAGGTCTTCGCGACGAACTACTCATCACCATTTCCGTGAACCCTCCCGAATCATCCACCCACGTGACATCCTCATTGGATGGGTACATCAGCGCGCACACGATTGAGCGCACAAACGTGCGAAGGCACACGACTATGCCCAATTTATATTTAGACGTAATTGCGGTGAAAATGTAGGTTGCTTACCCCGAGACACTTGTCGCCATCGTTGCTACCAGTGCAACCACCGATTCGATCCACTGGCACAGCTGAACGATTAGTCGAATCTTGTAGTCGACTGTTGGACGTGGTACGAAGGAACGTCTACGCACGTTCTACGACACGCGCGTCTTCCTCGTCGAGCTGCACGCGTCCGGTTTAATAAGGGACATTAACTGCATTAACTGCGAGCCAGCCGCACTTGCGTAGCTATTTCTACCGAATTCGATCGTTGGAATTTCTGTACGCCGTGCGGGACCCGCACAAACTCGTACGATGACGGGACAGATTACGGTGAAAAGGATCGAAAATAAGGAGAACAGGATGGAAGGGGACAAATCGCGCAGGCACTGCCGAAACTCTCTCGTTCGTCGTGCAAATGCATGCATACATCGAAATCGATCGCTTCCGGGTACGCGTGAAGGGATGTAATAGGAGAGGAAGCAAAAATTCGATCGGCGACCGCCGACGTTTCGATTCGCGTCGCGTAGCGAGGAACACGGTGATGTTCGGTCCGAGTGACGATAGATTAGCCGGGGGGACAGGAATTTTGTACTTCGTGCCCGACACTTTTATTATCGGCCGGATTTGGGACGGATTTGAAAGGACTTGACGGTGTAATTTCAACCGGCACGAATTCGGACGAAAAATTGGCATCGACGTGTTTCAATTAATGTCCCGGGCAATTTGATGGCCGGTGAACGCCAATCGAATAGCTCGGCGATGCGTTTAACAGGCAAACCTCTTTTCCGTACCTCGGGACGGTAGAAACGTTGATTTTCTTGAGCGTCAATTCGATGCGTGCCTTGTTTGTGACTTGAATCACAAGTGTCTGCGAATTTGATTAATAGTTTCATTGTCCGTGTCTTTTTAATTTAGAACGCGAGTTCGATGTCTCATCGTGCAGAGCGATACTGTATATTTATTGCCTTAATTCTAATTTGAAAATCGGTAATCTGAATGACAGTATTGAGGATAAAAATTAACTAATTAAATCAATGAAGTTCAATTGCAAGTAAGCTTGCTTACAATTAACAGGAAAAAGATTGAAAAAGATACTTTGCCTAACCACAGTGTCATTATTATTATTGCACACATAGAAAACAATTATTACTTGACATTCCACTTTGCAATATCTCTGTTATTTTCTTATCGTTCCCCAATTATTAACGATTAAAGACTAAACCGCCCCCTTATTCTTGTCGCAGAGATATTGATGTTCTCACGAAAACCAATTTTTGCATTCATCTCTTGGACGTTATCGTGGCGATTCACAACGGGCCCGAAAACTGCGTCGAGAGTGTACAATTTCCGGCACCTTTCCATTTCCGTCGCGTAAAAGTGAACTTCTCGACGCGTCGGTCACGTGTTCCTCGCACGTTATAGCGAAATATATTCCGTTTCGTCGAGCGTGAAAACTCGAAAGTCGATATCGCGTCGCATCAGGCGACGAGATATTACACGCGAACAACGCATTGCTTCCTACGATGTCATTTCTTCTCGTGCGAGTCAGGGGGAAATATAAATGAAAAGTTCAACGAATCAATGAAGAATCAATTTCGTCAATTGGACAAGGTACAGATAGCGATTTCCGTTTGTGAAATTCGATGGTGGGTACATAGATACGTTGTTGACTTAACGGTGCTCAATTGGGTATGCAAATTTGTCGTAATATTTTTTCATACGTTATACGATTTATACAATATGACTTGAAATTCGTGATGGTCAAGGGTGGGTTTCGACAGAGAATAACGGAAGATTAACGATTGTTGTCACGCATCTCGTAGTATTCGCAGCTGGCATACGCCATTATAGACTTTTAGTACGATAGAAGATAATTACGGTCGATAGTCAATATGACGTGATTCGTGGGTATATTCCGGGGGCTGGAATTATGCAACATCAAAGTGATATTAGAATCTTGGGTCTCTATTAACGATCGACGTACCTAAAGGAAAATATCTCGTAACGTAACACGCGTCTGTCTTGAACGACGAACATTCGACGTTAGCAGAATGAAACGTATGTATTCCCGAAAATGATCCTCCGCGAAATTCAGAATTTCGCCCACCTTTGGTACCGTTTGTTGTCTTCGAACGAAACGAGTAACGACTCGTCACAGACCAGTCTGCATCATCGTACGATTCTTCCACCGTGAAATCTGAATCTTTCGAAAGGATAATTCGCTGCTCGACCGCTGCGAAATATCCAACAATGGAATCCAACGTTTCGCAAAACTTCCATAACCCGGCTCCTTTACCCTCTTACACGCCCAACGTGGCTACACCTGAGATATTGCACCGCGCCTGTCCCCGAACGGGCGCACAGCATTTCGTAATCTCGAAACGATCGATCGTGTCCCGTGTACCGATAACCATTCAGCGTAACACGAGTCCGTAGTATGATAGCATCGTGATCGTGCGTATGGGTGCACAGACACGCGAACACAACGACCACGGATTCGTAACACTTTAACGAATCGTCGACAACAAATCAAGCGCAACGTCGTTCGAACGCGTCGTTACGTGCGTTTAGGTGAACGACCAGGTGTAACAAACTCGAGTCGTACACACGTCCAAAGTATATGCTTCCGTATCTAAAGACTTCGCAGCCGTATAATACTCTAAATTAAGGTAGCAATTAATGATCGTTATATACGTCGGTGTTAGCGTTCTAGGGAATGTGGGTGGGGGTGTGGTTGGGTGACGTTCGTATCCTGGTATTGTGCCTATTCGCGATCGGGATAACGATTCCAGGGATAATGACACGATCGTGGCTCGAGTCTGACCAGTAACCACGCGTTCTACTTAATTGGCGGGGCCTGGAACGGGTATCGGCCAGGTTCGCCGATCGATTCTTCTGGTAATTGTGAAATTGTTACCTGCCGGACGAGCAGTCGTTCGAGCGGAGCGCCACGGGTGATGTCAATAGCAGCGAAAACTCGGGAGAATTGTCGCGACACTCGTTCGGGAACTGTGCTCGAGAGGGGAGAGAAAAAAAGGTATCCTCCAGAGAGGTGGCTGTAGTGGTCCACGTGTGTAGATGGCATGTGGCTGGTTCTTTTCTCTTTCTTTTCGTTGTTTCATTCGCGGCGTTGAACGCCGTGAAATTTTCTCGAGCTCGCTGAATTTCTTCGCGCAACCTCGGTGTTATTGGTATTTGTTCTAGGCGAGATCGTCTTTGTTACAATTATCATTGTTATCTATTAAGTTTGTCGCATTCTATTTCACGTGCGATATAATAGAACGACGCGAAAATATTTTTCTCTCGGCTCTACGGCAGGAATTTCCCCCAGATTAAACGGCTTTGAGTGAAAGTTCGAGCGAGGTACGTTACTCTCATTTTAGTGCCAGAAGATTGCCCGGTACATGATACACTTCGTAATTGTTGAAAATTTAATCAGTCGAGAGACTAATCCCCCTAGTAATAACGTGGACTTTCCAGGGTTCAAATTGGGTCATTGTTGAAGGTCTTACGTAGATACTGCCAATGATCTTTAAAGACCCACGCGTAGTCCCTGAATGTTTCCACAAGATTTCCTTCGTATCAAATATTATTAATATCAAAAATGTCGCTCAGAAAAGAATTACAGATGAAATACAAATTAAATTTCGATCGTATTACAAATGACGCGAAACGGTTCAACAACTTGCTGGGCCACTAATTTTCTTTCCGCCGTTTATCAGTAATGTTAACCAACGTCCCGTGGCAACGAATCGTCGGTTCATCGCCAATAAAGAGAAAAACGCGTGAAATCGCTTAAAAATTAAACGAATCGACGGGTTCTCGTAACTTCGAGATGAGCTCGTTCGCGCGTCGTCGCGCGTCCTAAATGAAAAAGATCCCCCCCGTTCAAAGCCGTATCTTTGGGACCAGAAACAGGGAAAGCTGCGGGGACGATCTGTTTATTGCTGACTTACGACGATAGGAATAAGGGACGCGATCAGGCACGTCTGCAAAGAACTGTCGCGATTCTTTGATACCTTCTTTACGGCCTGAGACGTCGAGCAGCCCGTAACGTCCCTCGTTACTTCGTGTAATTCAGCGAGATTGCGTCCGACCGTGCGCTCAGAACCGCATGCGCCAACGGTACCGTTCATAGAAATACGTTTTTGTTGCCTTATGAAACGTTACGGACGATTTCATTCCGGGCAGGAACGCTGTCAATAAAATGCAGAGTGCGTCGCGGAATTGAAAACGAAGTTTCCCGGTCCGAAACTCGTACGCGGACGGTTCACGGTTTCCACTGAACGTTCGTTCAAGCTTGTTTGCCGTTACAAGTTTAATTTCGCGATAAGAAATTCACGCAACGAAGAGCTCGTCTAATACGAAACGGTCAACGGGATGATACATTGCTCGAAAGTTTTCCACTTTTGCCATTCTGACTGGCACGCGCCCCGACCTGTTTCTTTTTTTTTTTGCCATTTTATTGGAACTTCCGTTTCATTTGTAATACGCGAACCGCCAATACCGCGCGATCGCGCGCAAGGAATATTTTCGAAACGGATGAATGAAGAAATAATTCGGCCGAACGAAGAATCGCTGGTAGCGAAATTCATGCGTCCACCGTGCGCCGCGTAAAACATACGCTTCCGGACAAATTGAACGTCCAGGCATGAGCATTTCGAATCGAACCGGAACTCGTGCGAGCGCAATAAAATCCCGGCTAAACTGATCAGAACTGAAAGCAGGGTGAACGCGATAAAGCCAGATACGTGAAACCTGTAGCGTCAAAAGCGGATGGAAACGGAAGGCACCGGGGTCCCTTTGCAATTCACGAGCCGGAGTGTACCGTTTTCGAGAAGAAGAAGAAGAAGAAGAAGAAGAAGGAGAAGAACCACCACGCCCCCCCCCCTGCCCCGGGAACATAGGTGAACCGCAATAAGGGGAATAAATTGTCGCGTTTACGATCGGAAAAGCAAAGCGAAAGAGGAGCGAAGTGAAACGCGGTACGATCGAATCTGTCGTCGGTGTGTTTGATCGAATAAGCCTAGTCCGGTCACGATTTCCAGTAAACCCCTCCTCGATACCCTCGAACAGCCCCAATGTACGTCTCCATTCAACCGCGAGCCGTGTGCCACACATAAATCAGCCGTCCCCCGTTGAATTATTCCCAGCCGGGAATGGAAAGGTTGCCCGTTCGATTTGCACACGGCGGTGGGACACAGCCATCTTCCTCTCGAGACGATCCAACGGACGAGAACGAACGGGCAAAGGGCCCGGACCAATTGTTGTACAATTTCTCACTTTTATATTGAAACGAATTAAGGAGCGAGTAGCGAAGACGCGGATCGATCGAAACGAGGTCTAAGTGCTCGCGTCCAGCGACGTCAACTGTTTCGCGTATTGTATCGTACGACGATGATCGTGGTTAATTGTGCGTGTACATTGTCTACGGTGTCGTTTGTGTCCACCACGTAACTCTTAACCGTCTTGCTGGGTCGGCCAGGTGGCTGCGATTGTTCCCGAGCTTATATCGGTCGGTATAATTCTCTTCGACATCGTCCGGCGACGAAGGTACTGACGTAACGGCGGATCTGTTCGAACGTCTGAAACCATGCCTGTTCCGTGCGTCGAATGCGTCTTGAACGAACGAACGTTCGATTCGAACAGTCTCTGAAGCCTTCGCCGGCTGACAGACGGATTGACAGTCGGATGAAAACGGGCGTCCGTATTTTCGGTACACCCCGAATAATCGTCAGAAACCTGGCCCGGGACTAGTATCGCACGCTTGGGGATCATCTTCGAATTGAAACGGCCGGGTGTCGCGTGCCGTCGCTGTGCACATTCCCAGCGACGATCGCAGCTACCCCGGGGATCAATCCAACAGAGGGATCGCGTCCGTTCGAAATATTCGAGGCAGGGATGGCTCGTTAGGCCGTCGAGAAACGTTCTGTCCCGCGGGGCGTTGAGAAAGGTCCCGTTCCTCCTTAAGAGGCAGGCGCACGAACCACTCGAAATGAAAAATCAACAACGCGCTCGGCGCACTAGAAGGCGAGAATTAGTTAACGTCGAACGACGCGTCGACATCGGCGAGTACTCGAAGCTGAAAACCAACGTCCGTTTCGACCTACGCGGGACCGCTGGAGGCCTTCGTTTAAACGTTTCACGGAACGTCGAACGCTTGCAGAACGTAACAGAGGCGAGGCTCCGCTGGCGTCTGCGGCGAGAACGTGACTTCAACCGCGAGAACGCTCGAGAGGCTCGCGGACGATCGAACCGCCTGTTACTGGCGAGCCCCGAGCACTCGTGCCGCCTTTGCTTCGGAAGGCTGGAAGGACCGCCTGCGAGCGTTCCACTCGACGGATACGGCCGTTACCCCGTTTGTTTCCGGTTTGTCTGCGCCCCACGGAAACGCCTCGATTATTCTCTTACGGGCGTGTCTCGTCTTCGAACGCGTCCGCACGCGCGTGCCAGCGCGTTCTGGTTTCCGTGACATGACGCGCCAGCGCTGGACACGTGAACGCGTGTCAAATGTATATCTAACACGTATTGTAACAGTACTATTAGCCTACGCGGTAGTTTTGTGTCAATTAATAACGTAACGAAATCGTTTAGCGTCGTGTTTTTCTCCGGGGGGACAGAATATTATATAGGATAAGAAGCTTTCGTGTGATAACTGGCAAAACTCGGGGCGATACTTTCTCGAAGGGAGACGTGTCGCTCGTGTTACATCTCGCAAGGCTCATGTACGGATGTGATCGTTCAGATGGGTTTTGAACTGTTAACTGGATTGGTGTTATTCGCGGTGTAAGCGATTTGTTTCGTCCATTGATCAAGCACTTCTTGTAAATGGTAATATTGTTGGAAAGTAATATTGAAAGCGAAAGGATCAATAATATTATACAATACATTTTTTCCTGTAATTGTCGACAGTTTCAATTTTAAAGGTAACAATTTTAAAAATTGGACTTTGCGAAACGTAGGGGATGCGTCTTCGAAAGATTGTATTTTTGTTTCTGGAAATCAATGTCATTGGGGCATATCATGTGTCGCGATTCTTGACAATTCATTGTCAATTTTAATTCAATGGTAGTTTCAACATCAACAATTCTAGCACATCGATAGAGAATAAACAAATTGTGGCATAACGCACAATAATTGATACGATATAGAAAGGGATCAGGCTAATGTTATTAACATTGGATTGGGCTGGATAGAAGCATTTTACGAACTCACCAACCAGTTAACAGTTTAACGAAAAGTTGACACAGGGATAAAAATGTAAGAAATAAGTGAGAAAAGAGCGGGTGTTACTTTTTCTAGCGATGTCGACAGCGATGTTGAAGCGTTGTGCCCGGTTACTTTTGGGAGAATGGAATGTGTAGGCGTTCAGGTGATATCGTTACTTGTCAGCCAACGGAAAAATGATGCTTCTTACTTGACATCAAGTTTCGTACTTCCCGACCCTGTTAATTTTGCAAAGGGAGTAATGGAATTACAGAGATGGCCTGGACGAGCGGAGGACGATGCGAGTATGTTTCGTGTCGAGCAAAAAGAACAGCCGCTGGAACAATATTTGTGAAATACACCGTGATGCTTAACTTCAAATTGTATTGTCTGAAAAAAAGTTTAAGAATGTAGAGGGGACTTTTAACGTTCTTGTCCTTTCATTACTTTCGCGCGGTTCCATTTCGCAATCATTGCTTAAACGTTCCACCTATTCGTTATTTCTTCATTCGATATCTCTAGTTTTATTTCCGTTTATAACTTCTCGTAATAATTCTACCTAATAACGAGGCACCGAAGCGTCACTGTGCCGACGAACGTTCACCGTACCAGTATTCCTCAAACGAATACGATTCGCAGGCAAATATAAAAATGGAAATCGCTTCGGGTTAATTGAACAGAAAAACGGAGGAAATTTTGCACGCGAAAGAATTCGCGATCTTTGATCCGCCACGGAACCGTTTCCCCAAATTCTTTTCAGACTGAACGCAATTCAGCTTCTTAATTACGGGAACAAGAATGAGAGAGTAATCCCACCTGGCGCAGTTTTCACGAGCACGGTGATTGCGTTACCTTAATCCGTAGTAAATGAATTGTTTAAGCGACTCGAGGCAAGAACGTGCATCCAAAGGAGCAGCGTACATTTAGATCCAGTTCTTAAGTTGCCCAAGTGCAGAAGCGAATTTCGCTGTTTCAACAGAAATTTCTCAATCGAGCGAACAACGAGTGGGTGCGCGCATATAAATGACCACCTTGTAAACGCGAAACGAAAAATCGAATGAGAACTTGGGAATGAAAAGTTGCCAGACACGCGTGATGTCAGTCTTGCATACGACATTTTGTGATGAAATATATCACGAGAAAAATTCAGCACAGCACACGCTTCGATTAGTAACGCGTTTCCATACTTTAACAGGCTTAGATCTTGAGTAGAAACACGAGGTCTAAAAATATTTCTAGAAAAAAAGACCACAATACATAATACGTCTGCCCGTTCACGATCCACCAATAGTTAACCAACTTTTCAAGAAATCACACCAAACGATGCATCTCCTATTTCGCATTGCTGACATCGTTAAATCCGTCTCGTAACCCATCGACAGCTTCAAATATAATACACCAGCCCCGAAATCGTCCCGTCTCCGTGTACATTAACCTCTCGCCAATATTTTCTTACCCGTCTCTCGAAATATTCCATCCGATAATTGTCACTCGGTCTCTCTTGCACCCGCACAGTGATACTTTTGGCCAGCACAAAAGTGCACAAGCACTGATATTTGGCCAGCACAAAAACCATAACCCCGAAGGATCTCCACTGCGTGATTTTCGTCAACGCCGTAATAACAATTTAATCGGACCCCGCGAGACGATCACTCTGCCCTTCGAAACGAACGTTCTATATGCGCTAAGGTGCACGTTCGTCGGTTTCATCTCAATTCCAGCGAGCTGAAAAAACCCGCAGCAAAGCAGAAGATAACGCGCGCGTGCGACTTCGTTCATTCCAAGCGGGCACGATCCTCTAATCCCCTTCGATGTTTGTAATCGGTTGGCGGACGAAACTTCGGTCACTTATCACGGTTCACCGGATCCACGTGTCACCGTGCAATCCACGGCGAACGAAATTATTGCACAGCTCGTTCTGCATCGCGCGACCGGAAGTATCAAGCCCCGCGGTTCCATTATCACGGGGTTGGCGAGAATCGAGGGAACGGTCCCGCGTGGCTGTGTATTAAAGTGCGATATTTTACGAGGTGGCGTGCCCGGAAATCGACCAGAGAGCTCCCTGCAGAACTGTATCCAACGTAGTTCCGAATGTAATCGTGTGTTTTTGTTGTCTGGAGCGACTCTGGTTGTTTCGTTTCGTAGTCGCGATGGGTCTCGGTCGAGTTTGGCGGCCCGACGTCTCCGGCGCAATATTATACGGTTGCTCGTGGCTAATTTCTATTCGCATTCTGCATTTCTGCGTATTCATTGCGCGATTTTGAATGGGTGTTGCCTTGAGAGAAAAAGTACTGCTAGAGTGGCATAGATATAACATACATTAATGAGTATCGCGTTTTGTATAATTTCATACAGAATAGATCGCGCTTGATGAAAACGTTCGATAAAACTTACCGTATCGTGGATCTGTTGCACTTTTTATTTATATCCTTAGAAAGGGAAAAAATTAATACAATTTCCTGCGATACCATTGTATCCGCCAATCCTGTTTTTTACACGAGACGTGACGGAAACCAGCGTGCTACGATAACGGAGACACAATCGAGCTAGCTAACTAAACCCCGAGGCTTAATTCTGACAGCCGTGAAAACATGTGCCGACTATTCGCGAGCGTTCTAACCAGCGTCGTCGAAGGGCTGTTAATGCGTTAATACTGTATGTACACTAACACTGCTCCCTTTGTACATGTCCAGTACTCGCGCATGCATAACGCATTATATTCTATTCACTGTATTGAACGCTCCACAACAGGCGATCCGATCGTCTTCAGATTCCTGATAGAGTCACCGGCAATGTCCCTTTGCCAGTACTAACGTCAGAGACAGGCCAACCCCGTTAGCAAATACGTTCCAATATTTCTCTGACCGTTATCAAAAATATCTAATGACGGACCGGCGCCACTCGACGCAGTACACGCACCATAAAACCTTCTGTACGTTAGCGGTGGGCCATTGAACGCTTAATGAAGCTAATCGGGGCTAGGTGGAAGTTTTATAGAAGTGCGATATAATGCACGCGAGTACTCGGTGAGGCGTCGGTGGTAATGAGCCGTCAAATTTTTATGGGGGCGGGCACAATGCTGGCAAAAATTAGCTGGCCCCGTGTTTTACAAGGACCGCCTAATTTATATACGGAAGCTCCGAACAGCAACGACCACGGGAACCAGCGTACGAAACTGTCTTGCCCGTAAAACTTGAACAATTTCGAGCGTTTTGTGAGGACAGCTCGGCGAGAGGTATACGCCGGCTTAAGAACTGCAAGGTGGTCGTATTGAAGGGGGTAAATTTTCTACGCGCACAGTTTTTACGAAAAGTTTTTCCACTGTCGAGGTTTTGTAATCGGGATTTTTCGACGTCTATATTTGTAACCGTCTATTCGAGTTTGTACTGTAAATCTATTTCGATAGCTATTGGGGGAAATCAATACGCCCCCGACACTTTTCGACGCGATTTTCCAAACATCGCACGAACGAACTTTCCCCGCGCCGAGGGATCGTCGTGCGATTTAATATGCATTTTGCTGCGAGAATTTTTCTACGACACGCTAAGAGGTTGAACGCGTTCGAACGTCTCATCGCGACACCTTTCGAACGGAAACCATATTTGCGATAATATCTTTGCTAACAACTTATACAATTATCTAACTGAGAAACCGAATATCGGCCCTGACAGATGTGCAATAATTTCATCGTCGGTTCAAGGACTCTCGTACGAAGAAATTTTCTACGCCTTCGTTGTAGGCTGGAAGAACGCGCAAGCTTCGAATGTTTAATAATATCTGGAGAATAGTCTTTGAGGACGAAACTAATCGATAGATAGGCGTTAAGCGCGAGCATAGGAAGATATCATTTTTCGATCTGGCTGACGATTCGTAACGGTATCGCCGAAAATTATAAGGTATCTCGCACGGCACAGATTTCGATCAACATTCTGCACTTTACAAATACTAACAGGCCTCACTTGTTCGGCAACTCTTTTATAGACGAGATTCCTTTATAGCTTCGACCGCGGCGATTCATCGAATTCTAAAACTATCCGAAGCCGGATAGCGTTAAGCTTTATAGGAGTAAGGGTCAAGAACGAAATATAGCCCGGTAGTAATAAAACAGAGGGAGAACGATGCCGCGACGCAAGATTTCAGTGGTACACAGTATTCTATCCATTTGGCCGTTCTAAAAACGATGAGAATTGAGGAAAGTCAATTGTCTCGGCGACGCTAATATAAACTTTAACCGATGCAAATCCTTGAAGCGTGTACAAGGTGGCAGAAAAACCCTCCCAACTCCGCGTACTTATATCCGACTAAAACAGAGCTTCCACAAAGTTCCAAGCCTCCCTTCCCTAATAGCGTCAAGAGGAAAGAAAATTTCGATCGCGATTTTACCCCAACTACCGTGGCGCGTGCGCGGAAATTGAAATCGTGGCCAAGATCTTCCTCCGTCGACAATACGTCGCCGCTATCGTGCCGAACTACCGATACAGCCAACGAGAACGACGAGTTCGTCGCGATCGCCCCGACAATCTACGATGACACCCAATTCGTCCACACCTGCGCGCACCTTTTTCGCGAGATGATTCGCACGCGAATCATCTGGGGCGGTGTGTTTGCCGTCAGCAACCGTTTCGTTCGCCGCGTCGGCCACGATTCGCAAGAAATACTGTGTACGACTGAAATTCGAGGCGCGTTGTTCGTCCGTCGTTAAGCCGGCGATTCAGCGCGCTCGCCGAGCGTTAACGGGACGCCGCACGCGCGTACACGCGGCCGGCTATCTCGTCAGCGACGAAACGGCTTATCGCGTCGAATTCAACGAGAGAGGGCTGAGCCCACGGATGAAACGGATCGCGAACCGTGTTACGGCCGCCAGGCTGGCACGTGGGATCCGTGACTGGCAGCGAACCGACGCAATTAGCGCAATCTATGCTGTTGTCGCACGCGTGCCGGCCGACATATCGCACCACGACGCACACGCGTACCGCGGTGTTCTCGTTATCGCCGAGAATACGCGCGCCCCGCGTAATCGTTGCTTGTACACGACCCCCGGTGCCCCACTGACCCTCTTCCCTGAATCTTTCATGCGCGCGTTCGATCGTCGTTCGCTCATTCGCGGGGTCGTTCGCGTTTTCTCGTCGACCGAACGGGTCGGGGGCGGTTTGTTTTCGTTACTCGCGCTGCTCGGTCGTTTCGCGACGTCGCACAGTGGGGAGGAACGGCAATATAGGCGTGCAAAGGTGTCTCTCTATGAAATACTTTTGAACTCCACTGACCTTCGCGCTAATTTTTATGTACGCGTTAAGAATGGGATGTATGCTATACGCTTTATAAAATTTGGTTGCAGCCAACTGCAGCTGCAAAAGTTATTGCATTTTTAATGGAATGGTTCAAAGCCGAGAACGTTCGCACTGAAGCGGCCTACGGTAGACGGTAAATGATCGGATTCCACTTTTTCGTTTATGAACATATAAAATTTACAATAAAGACAATAACAATATGTATATAAAAAAATTAATTTTAAATAATTACAAAAAATTTATAAAAAATTGTCAGTTCTAAGTTATTGATCCTCTATTTCGAGAAGAGCTTTCACTTCATTTTCAAAGATTGAAAATTTCTGGGAGCGTGAACTTAGTAAAGTATGAAAGAAAAATTGTGTTAATGGTTTTTAATACCCTGTGCCCCCCTGCCAGTCCATCCACAGCGTTTTCTTTCTCTGGAAAGGGAATGTTAGAATCAAAACCAGGGGGGGGGGGATGGATTGAAGGTGTAAAAGAAATGCTGTATTTCTGTAAGGCGGTACAAGCTTAAAATGCAACATGTTTGCTCGAAGGTCTGTGCAAAACTAGCGCATGGCCCAGAAGGTCCTTCCGTTGTCACAGTCAAGATTCCGTAGGGCCTGATCTAATTTATTTTATAATTATCTAATTATTTAAGGGTGCCTATCCGCAAGCGGCTACGCCTCGTTCGTGGAGCGGTGTCAGATTTTCTAACAGGAACATTACTAAAACGCTCGACATCGAACTATTCCGTTAAAAATGCAATAACTATTGCAGCTGCAGTTGGCTGCAGCCAAATTTTATAAAGCGTATAGTACACATCCCATTCTTAACGCGTATATAAAAATTAGCGCGAAGTACAGTGGAGTTCAAAAGTATTTCACAGAGAAAGACTTCTGCACGCTTAAATTGCCGTTTTTCCCCACTGTGCGTCGTCTCGAGATATCGAGGTTCCGTGCGCGATTCTGCCGCGCTCTTCTTCGATTCTGCTTCCGTTTCCGTTCCGCGAGACGGATTTATTCCAGTCCCGATGGCGGACGAAGTGAAATTTGGTTGGTTGTTTTATTTCTTATTATCTTTGATGACGCGCCTTGCTTACCCCCCTCTCGAAACTCATCTGTTTTCCGATTTCTTTGAAGCGCTTTATTTACCGAACGAACCGTTCTCGCAAGTCGGTATTTCTTTTTCTATGTTTTCTTTCATCGCTCTGCTTTAAGATCTTCCTTAGAGCCCTCGCTGCTCTTCCTCGCGCCGTTTCCTTTTATTCCCGACCATCGCGCACCCCCGTGGCGGTGAATTAGCATAAACTTTCGTCGACGTTAATCATCGTTACCACGATTTACCCGGCAGCGGTTGCTGTTTTGTTCTCCGACACGCCGTGCCTCCTTTCTTGTTTCGTCCACCTGGTTATTTCGCTCATTACGCCACCTCCAATTCCATTCTCATGCTGGCGTCACCGAAAATTGCGTCCCCTAACGGAGGAAATAAACCTTTCCCTCCGCTCTTCGTTCGTATCATTTCACCGTCTCATTTGCACACTTCTTCTAGTCGTTTTTTTCGCAAATTTCACCGCGTCTCGCAATGCCGCGGGTCGTCGTCGCCTTGGTAGTTTGTCCAGCGGGCTGAATCCCGATGCATCGGATCCGCAGTCGTTCCGATCACTCGCATGCATATCGGCCGATCCAATTGTTCCCTGTTTTCACGGTTCACCCTTCCGCGGAAATGAAAATTCTGCGGGGGTCGTTCGGCGTCGACGTGTTCAACGTGCATTATTATATCGCGGTTACAAGTTTACGCGGCGTTCGCTTTTCATCGTGGTCACAAGTGCGATACGCAAATGGAGGATCGATGTAACGGCACCTTCGTTCACGAAGCACTGGGAAACACGTTTTCCCCGGTAGAGGAACAAAATTTATATGTGCAACTCCTTGAACGCGTTCGCCCTGAAATATATTATACCTCCCTTTCTCTCGCGGTTTTCCATTTTTGTCTATTTTGTAGAACGATCTTTGTTTGCCCGATTCCCAGTTATTCCGTTTGCACGTTGAATGCTTCGTACGCTCCCTCGTGTCAGAGAAGACACACGATCATGAACGAGACGGCTGAGTATATTAAACATATCGAAGAAATTATCAAATCGCCTCAGGAAATCTGCAGAGAAGTTTACAGAGGAATCAGCGATATATTATATAATTATGATAGAGGAGGAAAGTATTCAGTGGTCGCGCGAATATGTCCGATTCGCGGAAAGCTCGATGCAGTCAATGCAGAATCGAAATCGATAAACGATTGACGGACGCGTTCGAGCCACCGTTCAAGCGTCCGGTATACTTTGATGTGGATCAGTGGTTCACGAGCTAAATACTGACGAAAACATTGTGGTGCAACAGTTTGAAAGCGTGCGACGAACGGCGTGGAACGTTCAGAAAAGCTTCGCTATCCTTTACCAATAAATTTACCGAAATTTACGCGATGTATCCTCCCGCGAACATCATTTTCGATTACTCGCGAGGAACAAAATTGATTTACAAATCTTCACTCCGCGTATCCCGGTGCGGCGCAGGCTTGTTTGAAGCATTGATTCATTGTTTTGGACGGTTCAATCGTCGATTCGTTCCCCCTTTTGACATTCATTGAAAATAAAAGAAAAACAGGCACGCGGGGTTGCACAATGAAAGACCACGAAGTATCAAACGTCGCCAAGGAAAACAAATTACACTCGGTCGACTTTATTCTCCTCGATTTCAATTCGTAGCAGTTCAACCACTTTCTGGATGGTACTTTCTCTTCCGAAAGGGGATAACGAGCCCGAAAGGCTGAATTCTTCTTCCCTCCCTCCACCCTGTCGATTGTTCAAAGTACAAATGCTGCCAGAGAATGTGGGTCAAATTCCTTCGCCTTCTTCGGGATAACGGGGATGTATTGTAATGACGATCCGCTCGTCCCTTCGTTTGTCGAACGCATTCTCATATCCGTCTGTTCACTGATAAATTATGAACCATAATTTTTCCTCGCACAGGAGAACCAGCGACGGATACTTTACTCCTAGCCGTAAGTCGCTCTTCATTGTCTCGGTCGACAATGTATCGCGTTTCTCGTTCGATCGCGTCGCTCTCGTTTCAACGTACCCGATTCCATTTTATTTCAAGTTTTGACCCCGCGTTACAATCGACGCGCACTCTGCACACGCAAACAGAGATGAAATATGATCGACGAGCTGCTCTGCCACTCTCTAAGCTATTCCGGTGAACGGAGGTTATCACAACTGATGAATCGTCGTTTCTCCTGGGATTAGACGAGGGCGACAGGAATTCGCGTCCCTGCGAATTACCGCGTGACTTTTCCAAGTATTTATCACGGACGACATTTATTTTTCGAGTTTCGTAAACGTCGCCGGGCGAAAGTCCGTCGTTCGAGGTTGAACGAAAATCTGCGGCGAGAAGATAAAGCGTTCCATAAATTCTACGAAAATACGTCTAGATACCGGGCACTTACGTGGACGATTCTGTCAATTCCTTTACGATTCCACTCGCGCTCGAAGCGCAATGCTCGCGAGAAGGCGAAGCGGAAAATTCAACGTTCGCTGCAACGACGGCAAATCGAATTGTTTTCGATGTAACTGCAGTCTCGGGATTCAACGTCGAGGTTCGACAAGCTTGTCAAATCTACGCTACTCGAAAACGGTGTCTCATTCGATTCTGCTTCGCGGGGAGGCGTTTGCAAATTTCATTTTAGGCCAGTTTCTGCAGGCTTCATTTTGATTCTACAATCCCACTATTGGGTGTACGGTTTTCTGGAACCGTGTCGCGCCAGTCACTCAACGTTCCGTTTTATTTCAACCCGAGCTTCGCCTTAGAGTTAACAGTAGAAGCGTACGTCTGAAGCGTCGTCGAGAACTTTGCTGGCGTGCTTCCTAGATCTCGAGGCTAACGAAGAACTTTTCGTATACGCGAGCTTGCAAATTTCTTGCTACTTCGATACGATCGTCTTCGGGTTGAAGGTTAGCATGTTCATGCTACGAGAAAAGTGACCGTGACAAAAAGAAAGCTTAAGAACATTGTGGCACCGACGTTGGTCACGCAGACGTCGACTTAATCTGGTTCCCTTGAAACGTAAATATATATAATAATATTAAATTTGAGCAAAAATATCGTTTTATAGCGATGGAGGAGAATCAGACGAAATTCGTACAACATTCGTTGTTTCTGAGGGTACTTCGCGTCAGCTTTCGTGTCAACTTACAATTTCTATAGTTACTGCAGCCTTCCTTAAATGTTGAATTGTATACAACGCGCGGCTGCAAAGTCGCTGATAATCCTGCAGATACGGCGGGTAGGTAGTGGCGTGTAGAAGTTTCTGAATTGGCACCCCTTCAAATCTACCGCGGAAAGAAAAATCTAAGGCGCGTTACAGTACGTTTAAGCTCGTAACTGTATCGACGTGGAAAAGCAGGAAAATATTTCCCTTCCATACTTCGGATCTTCCTTCCGCGATGTGCTTCTATTATTCCTCGAAGTTCGCGGTGTTACGTTGAAGGGCCTTGTAACTTCTTCCAACTCGGCCGAAGTAGAAAGAAGAATAATATCGTAGGATAAACCGACTCGAACGTTTATCATACCACTATTTCACATCAAAGTATCAATTTACGTATCGCGTATTTGGGACTGCTTATTGTTCGTAATAGAATGAAACGATCATTAAAATATATTGGACCCGCAGATGTATCCAAAAGAAAGGAAATCGTACGAATTGAATTATCAGAGTTCTTGTCAGAGGACAACGATTACTTGTATAATATTAAGGGACATTAAATTGAACGATTGAACCGCGAAAACACCGAATAATTGTGCATGGATCGGCTAGGTAATCACCTATCATTCTAAACGTATCAACGTCATAGATCAAGCACCTCTCACATATCATCGCCCCGTCGATTTGCAAGAATCATCAATATTGCAAATCCTCGGAGTAGTCCCCTCGTCGTCGTCCATCGGCTGCAAGCTGATCAATCGCCAGCCCGAACATTCCCAATCTTCGTGCCCGTGAATTCCGGGGCCGTGTATAAGCAATCGCAATCACGTAGCTTTATCACCGACGTCACCTCGCGGGGGCACCGCGACCACGAAATTCAATGTCGAATTTCTCTATATTTAGATCGTAGCGAAAGTAAGAGCGCGAATCGAATTCGTGTTCTGACCAATTTTTAAACGTCATTTCAATTCAAAGAAGCACAAAGAAGTTACGCTGTCGGCCAAGAGTTAAAATTGTTCTGCGCGCAAGGCACAAGATATTTTCAATCGAAATAAATTCGTTGGAGTTGCGGAAAGATAGTCGATAATAAAATTCCCAATGGCAAATTGACGGCGTCCGATTCGTCTACCGTATTAACATGCAATATCCCCCGTCTGCAAGTACGTCTTATAAACGGCAGGTTAGCCAAGCTACCCTTCAAATATAACCGTCGCAGCGTTCCAACCGGTGGAAAGCTTTTCGATATGAAAATCGACGCGAATTCAATAATTAACGATATCCAAACTATCAGACGCGATTCAATTGACAGCAAAAATTAGGCGCCCACGAAATAAATGACGACCAATCTTTTGGTCAACCGTGTTTCCGTTCTGACCAGCGAAATATCGCGGAACGACGATGCCGGTAATTATCCAATATTGTTAGTTCTCGCGCGACATTGAGCGAAAAATGTCGCGGTGTCCAGACGAGCGTCCATCGTATTATCGCACACATTTCATATCATCGATGTCGTTTGCCATTTTCTAAACGTTCATATCTCAGCGGGAGGGGGTGATATGGGGGGGGGGACAGATATAAAGCAAAACATTTAATCGCGAAGAACGGACTCTGCCTTCTGATCGAGAACGAAAGAAAGAAAAAAGAAAAGAGGAACGATCTCTCGATCGGGGCCCCTCGATCTAGCGCGAACTTAGACGGTCGTTCGTCGTGAAACAGATCGGCGCGACCATGAAAGGGTGGGCAAGTTTGTTTGGGGCCTAACCAGTGATAGGTTGCGAGCAACTTGTTAGCGGGTGTAACGATTGCACGGTATTACGGTTGTTTAATAAACGCTTGACAGAATTGTACTCGCGAAAGAGGATACTATTCCCACGTAGGTTATACACGTATAGTAATTACACGGTTGTAATTAACATGCCTTCGAGTGCGTCTCTGCCGAGGATTGATAACATGGCGGATAGACGAACGTTCCCTTGTTCTTCGTCCCTGAGTAACGGGGCCTCCTTTCGTCCCTTTATTACCTTTCCACGTAGGACCATTGTTTTCGTGCAACGCTGCTGGTAGACGGTTTATTTATTGAAACGCGATGCTCGTGGTCGAAGGCTTTGCGCGAAAGAAGGGTGCCCGAGCCTCCCTTGGCAATTATTAACGTGTATATACAGGTGGATTTGGGGATTATTTATCGCCGTACGTTTCTCGATAAATGTGTCCAGCGAACAATTTAATACAATCCTCTTCTGCCGTTAGTTCATAGTGTGAATGAAACGGAAGGATAGGAGCTTTAGCCAATGTGTCGTTAACCAAGAAAGGAACAGATGAAATTTCTTATACATAAGTTGAGAATGTTAATTGGCTATTAATTGTCGACAGAATTTCCATTGCGCATTCAGTAGTTCACAATAATTGATCCGTAACCTCGTTGTCAATCGTAATTGACATTTTCCATGAAGCAATTACTTTCGAACCGCGAACGCAATAAACACGAAAACGCGATGCAATTCTAATTGACCCGCGGCTTATATTGATATTCGCGGAACGCGCGTCAGGTGTCAGGTTCAAGCTTCACTTTACCCTCGGCGTTACGAATGACGCACGTGGCCGCGGAAAATTTGCAATTCCTCTGTCCCGGCTTTCCGAAGATCGCAGTAAAAACACGCGACTTTAATTACACCGTAAAATCGAGCAGCAACGTCGCACCCTTATCAATCAAATTCACGGGAGCGACCGGGTCGCATGATCGTTCCATTCCAAACAACCGAATCCTCCAAGCGAACTCTATACCATCCCACGTGCGCAGCCCAAATACTTCGTGAAATATTTCGCACGGAGGCACGTTCCGCCGTTCAAGAATTTACTTCCTATTTTTGCTACACGACTTTACAACCGCAAGAAAACTCCAGAGCGTCACCGCGAGTCGACCGCCGCGAGGCGATTACGATAATCCCGCCGGTAAATAATAATCAAATCGCACTGTTCTCACGCGTGAGACGCCCTCGAAGGTGCACGCGTCGCGGCCAAACGCGAGCGTGCCGGCAAGCGAAGGAAACAAATGGAACGAAGAAGAAAAAACAAAAAAATAAAAGGGAAAGGTCGATACGAAGTAAAACCGCGAAAGCTCCGGCAAGTTGTCTAACAAGCGAGCTTCCCGGGGCGAAGAGAAGCCCCCCTCGCCGCAAGACTGTTCGCGCGAATGAGCGTGAACCGAAAGGGCAGCAACGGGAATGGGCGAGTAGCGAGGAACCGCCTCCGTACAGGCGAGCAACGCTGCGGCAACGTGAGCGTGAAACGGGGAACGAGGGAGAACGGTCGGGAGGATGACAAAAAGCGGCGCCTCTAACTCTAAAATCTACTTATACTTGTTACGCTATCGATAAGTTTATATTGTATCTCTGTCGTGACAGAATTTACGAGGTATTGTACGTGATATTATATTTATACGTGCTGTTACACACTGTCTCCAATCTTCCATTCCTCCGTCGCGACACCGGGCGAACGAGACGAATAGGCAGATTAGGCGCAGGCGGCAGCGAGCGCGTCGCGAAGAGGAATCGACGGCGGGATTGCGGGAGGAAGAAGGGTAGCCTGGAATTCGACAGAGGACGTAAGCGACCGTGAAATTACGCGATTCTTTCGCCCTGGCCGGACGTCGCCGCGGGATCGCGAAACGGGGGACAACTGAAACGAGAAACGGAGAAATCGTGGCGAGCCCGAGTCGAGTGTAAATCGTGTCGCGTGGAGAACGACCAATTACTGTTATCAATATTAATATTTCTCTGTCCCCTCCCCCCACCTGGCGTCGCGTACCCCGGGTCACAATTGTCCGGAAGATATTGCGGAACGATCTGGGCAACAATTGGATCGCCTGCGATTAAACCCTTCGTTCGTCGACCTCCTCCAACGAAAGAATCGTTGTCCCTCGAATCGAGCGTGTTCTTCGAGGGGCCCTCGATTAACGAGGAAAGATAACGAACCGTGGACAATGCGAAAGGGCTCGCTGGTCGAAGCGAACCGGTGTATTCGTTGCGGGTGACGAGGAGGATCGAGCAAAGGAGATGCTCTATCGTCTCAGACTCGCGGGTCGGTCGGACGTCAGGGCGAGGCCGTTGGCAGGTTCGCCTGGACAAAGAGAAAGAAGACGAGAAAACGAACAATGGGCGAAGATATGGATAAGGCGACGGCCGTCGCGCGAACGCGGCTAGAAAGAAAGGGGGCTTTAATCCGCGTCAACAGTAACCGGAGGCACGGCGACGAAAACGTGGCGAGCAGAAAATTAGGGGAAACGGTCGCAGCCGAATCTCTTCCCTTTTCTAGTCGTGCCTCTGTAACTTTAAAGTAACTTTAAAGAGAGTAGCCGACGAGTCGCGACGAACGAAGCAACGCGCTTCCTCCTTCCTCCCGTGACGCCCGATCTGCGCTCGATTCTGTGTTACATCGGAGCTTGTCTTACCTTTAAGTCGACGAAAAGAGACTGATTTGTGTACGGGGCAAAGTATTGTGCGTGCGCGGCCACTGAAAACGGGTAGAAAGAAGCGTCGACAGTTCTCGGATGCTTCGCGAGGAACAAACGACCAATGTTTTATGCGGGAGAAAGTGATCGACGTGCTCGTTTATTTGTTCCTTTTTTTTTTTTCTTTCTTTGTTTTCGTTTTGATTTTGCAATTTCCTCGCAATTCTTCAAGTTCTTTCTATCCCGTTTCGATGGCCACGCGTATTCCAAAGTCTTTGTACCATATTTTCCTTTTTTTACGCCTGCGCCGTCGTTCGCGCGAGCGCGCCTTCCTCCCTTGGTTTTTGTCGAACTGTTACTAGGCTTGTTTTTTAATAAACTTGTTTTTTTGTTTGTTAGAACGGCAGCGGACCTGGCGGCGAATCGGGCGGACGAGGGAACGGGTGAGTACAGCGAAACGTCGATCGACCGAGCGTGTAAATCACGTCGTCGTTCTGTTCGCCTCGTTTCACCTTTATCTCCATTTCGACACCGCGGGCGAAATTTTGGACATCTTTTTCTGGTAACCGCGCGTATCTTTGCGCGAAATGTTGCTCGCGTCGCGTGTCAGATAAAACCGTAAGGTTAACTCGGTTGGGAATGATCGTTTTTAGACACGTTTTCACGTAGGGCGATTAAATTACATTGTAGCGTGACTTTTGGGTAAAAGGTAGTTCATCGGGCATACGCGAGTGTCCGCAGAAGCTTTGGTTTATCGAAATTATTCACAGAAATTTGCAAAATTGCAGCAGTCTCGATCGGAATCGGTTTCATGCAGTGCGTTTAGTTAAATGTTCTATTCAATTATTCATTTGCAAATCATTTGGATTTGCATTGGTATTGTCCAGATTGGACGAACGGAATTGCAATTATACGTTGCAATTATACAAACTATGTTCGATAATGACTTTGAAAACAAATGCCTCGAATACGATGCGTTTCGTTAAACGGCGAATTTCATAATTTTGCATAAATTATGGATAAAATAATGGAACGTCCTGCGGAACCGAGCAACAATGGAACGTTAATTTTCAACAATTTACCTGCCAGGAAAAAGGTACATTTTTGATACCATAGTCTCCGTTCGGGAAACAGTTCGAAATTTTGTTTCTGCCGCCTCGGAAGAGCGAGGCAGGAAATTTAATAAAAGAAATTTGATTTCACGAACCGGTTTCAATTTGTTCGACCTTCATTTTTCACGAAGTTAGAAACATCGTGAAAATTCTGTACGCGTGTTTCCATCGACAGCAAAATTATCCAAGTGAATGGCAAAGTTTTGTTCGACGTGTATAGAATCTACCCGCTGACTTGACGCACCACTCGGTACGTTTCTATTTCCCTTTGACGAAGATGACAGTTTCACAGTGAATTTTGTTTCTGTCTGAATTTTAACCGAACGCACAGACCTCGCGGAATATTTTTTAAATATAAAAAAAAATTACACGAGACATCCCTATCACACGTAGTCATTTAAAATATGATAATAATATCGTGTGGCAACTCGAATACGATCTACGATATTCGATATTTTTCAAAGTCGTTCACTCTACGAGATTGTTAAAATGCAGATTATAGTCCAGGAAATACTGTTATAATGCGGTATTTCCGTATTGAGTAATGTAAAGTATAGGCCAGCTGTGTGACGCCGAACTGATTCTCCAATTTCGTACTTGAGCTTTTTTAAACCAATTACGCTTTTCTGGAACCATTCCATATACTCACGGTTCACTCCGAACTGCAAGAATTTCCAGGCTCGATAAGATTCCATCAGCCAGTCTCCAATTAGTGTCCAGAAACGAGTCGTTCCAACGACTATCGTGCCTGCCAAGAATTATATACCAGGTCCGCGTAGAAATCCTCGCGAGCAAAGCTTTGATGTCGACAGCAATTGACATCGAGAACAAGATCTTCGACGAGATACGGCGCTTTCGAAAGGGGTCAACGTTCAAAGTGTCTTCTTAATTGTTGCAAACCGATCCGACTCTCTCGTGTTTACAGCGTAATTGATCATCCGGGGCGCACAAAAGACGTGATCGAGGGAAAGCCGTGCGACTTGTCTTGCCGTACACTCGATTAACTCTTGTTTCGCCTGAAATTTCTGGAATATAATTCTTTGCCAAAAATTGTGAGGTCCGATGGCTATTGAGATCGGAAGATTCCGAAGGAACGAAGATTATTTTGCGACAAGCGGAATCACATTTTTAATTGACGGGGGTGGTATTGTTTGAACGAGATTCCTCCGGTTGAAAGTCACCGGCTATCGGTAGAATAAATCTCGTGTCATAAAATACAATGTCCCTTTGTTCAGCGTATGGCCGATCGCGTTACAAGCAGAAGAAATTGCCAATTAAATATTGAATCTCGCGCAATGTCAGTCGATTCCGTGGCCACGCCTGTTAGTAGCATCTTGCGATGTACGAACGGGATTGCTGTAGATGGTTTCGCGAATATCTAACAGGTTTGTTTGCGTTGCTCGCGCAGAAACGATCGAATATACAAATCGCGTCGCAGCGAACGATCAGACCATTCAAATAATAATTTGGAGAACAGCAGAATTTTAATTGTATTTATTAAAACGTTAGCCTGCTAGCAGAAAAATTCGGCATACCAATAATTCTAGTTCACTGTGACAAGAAGATCAATGGTATTTGGAATGTCATGTCGCTCGGTGTCGTAGGAATTCGAGGGTCGACAGAAATGGAACTTGTCGAACCTTAATTTCTCATGGAGTTCGAAATAAATAAAAAATTCTGTACGCACGTTTCTATTAATAGCAAAATTATCCGGGTGAATGGCAATTTTTTAAATTTCGTAACATAAAGAGCACTTGCTACTTGTGTGCAAAACGGAACATACAAACAAGAAATCTTCGTGTGATACATACTACCTACAATGTAAACAAACTTCTCGAATTTCTAACGACGTCGAGTAATTGTACCTCGATTATTAATAGGCGACAGTTCAGTAAACAACGAAATCACGCGATACCTTCGCAATAAAACATTAACGCCTCTAACAGCCCGACAGAATACTATTCGACCGTTTCCATAACTATCTAATCTACAACGGGGAACTCGATAAAAACTTTTCTTTCCCTTCTCAATGCCAATACGACATTAATTGCGATTCCAGTGCGGGCGATACACCGACCGCGTGTTGCATGAGTAAAAAGGAGACGATAATGAAGCGAATAATCTTCGAATGATGGATTACGTTTTACCGTACTTAACGTAGCACGGGTAACGTTAATTTGCGGATGTGCAACAGAGTTTGCGCGATTAAGCGTGAACCCCGCGTGAAATTGAGTCACCGTTTAGACGAGACGATAAATCCTAATCCTACCGTTCGCAAAAAGCACGTAATGATGCGTCGCCTCGATCTCTAGCATCATCGTTGATCCAAAATTCGTCCTGCTTGAGGCAACCGTTTGGTTAATATCCTACGGACGGGTTCACTTTAACTCGAGGGAACGGTCAGAAAGTGTTCCCCGCTGATAATGAGGGAGGACTATTCGATAAGTAGGTGACTTCCTTCGAACTCACGATTGACTGAGCAGTCCGACGGTCTCTCCAAAGATGAAGTTTCCAATTCAATCGGAAAGTTGGTTTACTTTCAATCTAATATCGGCTCACCGGTGTGGTTCGAGCTCGGAAAACTTTTATCGCGATCGGTCGCTTCCTGACACGCGATCCCCGCCGCGATCGACGATCGCCACAAATTCGAGAACGACCCGATCGTCGACGATTCTAACGTATAGTCGTTAATTGCACGATTCCACGAATCACGCACGGAAAGTTCTCATTTTCTCATCTCATTCTCATCGTCTCATCGATGGCCCTTCGGATATTTAAAATTGACAGCCGGACGGCGTGAACCTCGTCATGCACGTATATACTCAAAGTCATCGTCCGTTCGGGCCCAAACAGTAGACTCATAAAGCCATCGAGTTCCTTAACGTATAATTATTTACGTTTCGGGTATACTTACTATATTCCACAGCTGCGAGCTATATATCCATAAATTCGTGCATCGCCTTTTTTTTGGATTAGCAGGTTTTATCGAAAGTCGCAACATTTTATGGCTTTACAATCTGCGAACCTTTAGCTGCACATGTGGACTCCGCGTACGGCACCCTCGGTCACTACCTGAGAGTGACCGGTAATTAGAGGCGTTAATTTCCACTTCTACCAGATTTTGGAATATCCCTTCCGTCACCTTTTTACATGAACAAACCCTCTGAACTAACCAATCAGCATATTACCAACAACAACACGCCCATCCCTAGGGTTTGCGAGTCTACGTTAAAGCGAAACTAAGTAAGACTCGATAGTACGACTAGATCATCATCATCAATAGTTCCATCAATAGTTATCATCGACACCTTCAAAATCTGTGCAACACCTCCAAGGTCTTTGCACCACCTTGCAAGGCACTCTTATCAACAACCTTGAGTAGTCGTAGTTAATTATCATTTTGTACAGTAACGTGTAAATGTACGACTATTTCTCAAGTGACAACAAATTTCATCGCCTTACACCATCTAAATATAACTAGCCCTCGCGGCATTAATTTGCGGTAGAGCGCAACGGTCATCGTGTTTTTGATATTGTATTTTAATGTATTTTAATATCCAACGATTATTTCCAACAATTCGTTTAATCGAGAAGTTCGCTCTACGCGACGATTATTACAATACGCGTGTCGCAACGGGAAACGTCGAACGAATTCGAATCGAGGGTAACGCAACTGTAATTCCGTACATCGCTCGCACCAGACGCAGCGCACTAATATGTTCATGAAGGCTACTTAATCGCCAGACGCGCCTGACATAACCCGTTGAATTTTCTTGCAGACATCCTGGTGACAATCCCTTCTACAGCAACATCGACAGCATGCCGGACATACGGCCGCGCCGAAAGTCGGTGCCGTTGGTCTCCGAGCTGGTACGTAATCAATTGTCCATTAATCTAGCCGAGCAACTTCGTCGTGTCCGTGCATATATATTCGTGTACACGTATACGGGACAGGGAGACGCGGATACGACGTGTATTCGCGTCGCGCGGATCATTCATATTCGTGAAAATGAACAGACGGAGGGCGACGATGCCCATCACCTTGGCTCGTCGTCGCCCTCGCTGTTGATCCCCTGATGGTTCACTGTCCTCGTCGGCGTCGTCGTCACTGTTAAGGCTGTTCTACTGATCGTCGTCGTCGAAAATAATTGCCACTCGATATTTCTTCCTGTCTAGCAAAAGGAAGGTGTCGAATAATGTGTTACGATAATGGATAACATAAAACGGGGGATTCGTGATTTCACGATAGTTTTTTTAATGAGAACGCGGATACAATTCTAGTTTAAAATTGCCATAGATGGTTGCACTGAAACTTCTTGCCGCAATATCTCCTAAACCGGTTCTTTTCGTGTAATTATTGTTAACTGGTTGAGCGAAGAGCGTGCAGAATAAGGAGAACACGATTGCAAGTCGAATAATAGAAACCCTGGGGTTGCCTTAGTTTTCTACGTCCACGGTTTAATTGTACTTAGAAATTTCGCGTGTCTGTATCGCGCACAAGTTCGAAATTCAGACGGAACTTTGATAATACAGTGAAATCGAGCGTGCCGTGATAGTATTAGTTCTTGTTCGCTGGAGGAGCTTTCGTAGCCTTTTGTTCCTGTGTTGTCCGGTGGGCGAAACGTTAAACTTCAAGTTCCAAACACGTTGCGATCGATCACCGAGGGTGGCATTACGCGTTGAGAAAATAATTTCCTAGCTCGCCGATCGTGGTGCTTACAGATAACGTTTTACGGGAAGGTTTGTTGTTAAGGGGTGGCGAACGACCAAATTCCAAGGGAAGTTCCATTAAAAGTGTCTACGAGCCTGTTTGAAATCTTGACGCGAGTATAGATACGGTTCAATTTATTATTACATTCAATTACGGTGGCTGTCGCGTCTCGATGGTTAACTGAAAAGCTTGACCACAAAACCGTGGTTTATCTAAAAACACGAGCTCCTTGCTTCGGATCAATTAATTCATACTTGTAGCATTTCTGTTTCCTCCGTACATCTCGTTCAGCTGACAATACGCGATTGATTGACGGAAATCTAATTCTATATAATATTCTATAAATCTAATTGACGGAAACTGATTAAACAATGCATAGAAATGTTAAAAAATGGCAAGTCTGATCAGAGCGCACAATATTTGAATTGATTTGACAGAAATTGTTAACGAACGCGCATGTACAACTTTAATTTGCGTTTAATCACCATCGTCGTAATTAAATCTGTCGTAAATTTGTTATAACAAGGGACACTTTACCTACGAATGTCTCGTTTCTAAATAAATTCGACGACCACGATCAACACAGACCAAAGCTTGCGACCAGCGCTTCACGGCTACCCCGTCGAACTGTATCGTTGCGCCGTTTCCCCCAAAAATGTGACGCACTCCCGAAAACAGAGGAAACTCAATCGTGCAAAATTCCCCCGTCAACCCCGACCTTTCCAACCCCGAATTCTTTCTCCGTCCTCTGCGCTCTCCCGTCACTAATTCCTCTCGTTCGACGTGCACCCACTTTTCTAACGTCCAGACCCGTTAAATTCCACCCCGTTAAAGCTCGATTCCCGCAAGACGACGACGTCGAACGCGCGAGGCTGTTCTGTCGCGAAATCGATATCTGTTGCGCCGTTCGTGTGCCGCCTTCGAGGGACATTTTCTCCGCTCTCCTTACATCGATACCATCGAAATTTGCTGCAACTCGCGACGAACGGCAGGCGCGATAAAAAGGAATATGATATATCCCCGTGTTTAAGTCCCTCGAGGGTGACCCGACTATCGAACGGTCCTTCCTCGTCGTGCAACTTGATTGCGTGTACTGCGTTTCGGTGTTACGTCGTTTTTTCGGTAATCCAAGATTCTTCCAGAGGGGGCGTTACAGACGATTTCACGATAAATCGCTCGTTCCTTCGGCTTAAATGTTAAAGGGGAGGTCTGACGGCCGTACGAGCGAACTTTTAAGGTCACGTTCGAGGTACGGGCAATTCTGTTGCCCCGAACGCGGACACTTATGAGCTGGCCCTTCCGACGAAGAAGGGAAGAACGGGGCCGGGCATAGATTGTGCGCACGTAATATTTTACGATGCAGTTTTCGTGGATTTGATAAGCTGGAACGATTGGTACATAAAGGGACGTAATTTCAGATAAGGAGGATTTATTGAAGATCGTCCGGGTATTTCGAAAATTTGATAAAAGGAACGCGTGCATCGTACAAACAGAGTTTGTTTCACGTTGGACGTACGTATTTAATGGTCGAACAAGGGAAAGCGATTTTTTTGCCTTAAACGTTGAACGTTTCGTATTGAGAGGATCGTATTCAAGGATTACTAATTTATACGAGTGCACGCTGGAGTCACGTGGAGGGGTACGAAATAATGGATACAAACGGAAGTATGGACGGAAATGGGACGGAAAGGAAGGATCTGTAGGAGTGGGATCGGTGGGTTTAATGTTAAACTTCATGTTTATCGAAGTGAAGTTTAGGCGTTCATCGTAATTCCATAATTTAAGAAACACATCGCTGCCGAAATTTTCTATAAAGCGTCATTGGCGGTGCGCGATTCCAAAACGGAGTAACCTAGTTGTTCAGCACTGTAGAAGTTATTTCAATTCCCATGAAGTGATTAAACCCGACTCGTAACAATGTGTCGCGCCGTTGTCTAAACACGCAGAACATTAATTATTGCTAATTCTCGATGCTGCTTCTCACAAGTGCGAAGATCCAAGCATATATGTCACATTCGACTGGTAACCATTATCCTGCCGATTGCATCGCAAATTACGTTCCGCTTTACGCGTTCCAGGAACGCAGGTATCAAACGCACCTGAGGCTCCAGTGACTCGAGCCAATTCGGCCGCGCAATTTGGACGACGTTTTCTAATAAAATAAAAAAAAAGAAAAATGATGGCCGCCCGCGGTAAATTCTTCGACGGGCCAAGCGTGCTACGTACTTCGCAACAAAGGAAAACGCCCCAAGGGAAGCGACGAATCTTCTCGTTCGCCGAAAATGGGATATCTTTCTTTTCCGCAAAGACGTTTCGAACGATCCGTTCGAGTAACATGTTCCAACCGCTTTAATTAAAAGATACGTCTTGCACCGCCGGTTACATAAACGCAGCCCCAAAGGGAAGTCACGTGCACGCCGTTTATTTGCCCGATAAGAAAATACTTCCCGACCGTTGGAATTGCCTTCTGGATACAAATGAATTCGCGTTTTTCCAACGATCCCGGTAAGAATCGCTCGCCGCAAGACAGATATTTTAACGGACCGCCGAGTTAACGTGGCGCGAGTCGGTTCTTCCACGCGAACGCAGATAAAATCGCGATGCGACCGAACTCGGTATTCCTTTCCGATACGTCGATAGCCATTTAAACGGTGCACTGAGAGATTCCACCGCCGACGCGCGAAGCGCAAACGAACTCGCCCCGAATTTCCATGCAAAAGCTTTGCGAAGTATCGCAACGAAGGATTCCAAACGAGTGCCTAACATATTTTACCGTCCGAAGCAGCCTTCCGTGAACGCGACGAAAAGGGAATATCAAGTATTTCGTTGAAGGATCGCTGAAGAATTTGTGTGTCGCTCCATTTCTTGCTTAATGTTTCTCGAGGCTGAAATTAATTAACGGGGCGGCTGAAGGGGGCGTTAATTGCGCGGAAAAATCAAATCAAATTCTATATCCGACCCGAGGTCCGGCGTTTAACGACGGTCGTGCGTGTATGCGCCTGCTTGCTCGAGAAAATGTATTTGAAAAAAAGGCCTCGCTTACGTCACGCGCGCCCTTGCTTTCATCGAATCTCGCGTGCCCGCGTTACAACTGAAATAATCCTCCGGAGCGGAACACTTGGGCGCAAACCGATTATGTCGGAATTTTCAGTGCAGCGGTTACAAAGTTGTTTAAGTGCGTTTCGCGTACGTGGCTTTGGAAATATGGCGAGAAAATAGGCGTGCCAGGCTCGGTCACGTTTAGCTCCTTGCACGCAAGGGAACGAAATGAAAGTTTCATTTCAGCGACGCAGCAACAATTATTTATCTAATATACCTTTCCCGTGGTTTGATAGGACTGTTTCGTTTCCGACGAATCGTTACGAATTATTAACACTGATGGACGATATTCAATTTCGAATTAACGATTCGCAATGTCTCTTGAACGTAAGGTGCGCCTCGTGAAGAAACGAGGCACACCGCGAAAAATCCGTGCAACTGCGTGCTTCAAGTGCTCGTGCTCCAAGAACAGCACTTACGTATACATACTTATGTAAACGTTATCGGCTTGCGCGTCGAAGGAAAGCGCAAGGAAAGGTAGCAATGTAACGATATCGAGCAGCAGAAAAATAGGAGAGAAGCCTCGACGAAAAATAATATAGTACGACATCGTCCGTACTTCCGTTTGTATCTGGCGCATAATTACATCCTGCAACCGAGTTAATTCGACTGTGGTCGCCGCTCTATCCACCCTCTTTACCCCACGCACACGTATACAAATAGAAACGCCCAACAGTTTACCCGTAAATCGGTTGGAACTTCGAATCAGCGCTGTTCGCGCTGAATTTCCGCGTATACGAATTAAAGAAATCACGATCGCGCGTACCATCGACGAATCTGTGAATCGTGGCCATCCTCGACAACCAGTCGCAACTGTCGTACGAATTCGCCTGTCGCTGGAAAGCCCGAACAGCGCTGTTTCCGTGAACCATAATTCGGCCAGCCGTTGATACGCCCCGATAGGCAAGACTTTCGCAACTCGAAACGTGACTCCGCGATGTAGAATTTATTCAGCCAGCGCGGCGTAAAGTACGGCCAACAACGAGGGGAATCGATTTTCGCTCGAACCGTCTCGCGTATACGCTCCATGCGATGCCTAGCGCAATCGATACGGACAGACTTCCCCGAAGTTACGTACACATACGTTTCTCCCAGACAAGCGATTCGAGGAGGATGAAATAATTTCCGCGAAAGAAGGAACGAACAGTGTCGGCGCGTCACGCGAATCGACTCCTCGAATGGCTTCGATCTTCGAACCCCTTTAGAAGTCTCGACCCCGTCTATCTGTCAACCTGTATGTTCGATGTCGACAATTTCTCTCTTGATTGTATTGTGTACCATGACCTTGATCCTTGGGAACCCAGCCCCCGTTCAAGAAGTGCATTTTCCCGTCGGGTCGAACCGGAAACGGGAGTCCAGCCGATCGATGGAAAACCTGGCGAAATTGCTGGATCCGGTATTCTCGTTTCGACGTACGGCGCATTGTTCGCGTCGCTCCGCGAACCAAATTTCTCAGACGTTTCGGGGGGGATAATTACGGGTTCGTTGGCGACGGAGGGGGCAAATATGCTGACGGAGGATCCAGTTGTTCCAGGTTTTCGCTTTCGCCGGGACAGGGTGGCGAAGGGCGCACGATTCTGCCCGAAGAAAGCGCCTGAATGAAAATTGATTCGTAAATTCGGACGCGATCACCGATTCGATGGAAACGAAAGCACTTGCCGGCTATTTCGTCGTTTCACGCGGCAGCTTTGGATATTGCCCCCCCTGTCTCGGTGAAAAATCGATGGCCCGATTTGCGGTTCCCATCTCTGCAATCTCTAAATGTATCTATTATCCGTAACGTACGATGCATTAGCAAAAAAAAAAAAAAAAAAAAATAGAAAAAAAGTAAAATAAAAAAGAGCATAAAAACCAAAAGCAAGAACAAAAAAAAAATATATATGAAGAAAGATGCAACCGATACACGTACTAACCGGCATATAATGCCATTTTTCTTTCTTTGTTCTCTGTGGCGCCCGTTGTTGTATCCACCTGAACACCTGAAAAAAACAAAACCACTCACTGAAAAAAACCTCTCAAAAAATCTCAAAAACTCTACCTCCAGGTCTTGAAGGTACTAACTAAATGCCTCCTTAACGAAGTTTAAGTAAAAAAAAAGTATAAGAAAACGCTTGTTTTGCCGTGCGTAGCGCATGCTTCAGTTTTCATACTTGTTACACCGTTTTTCATTATTCTTTTCGCTTGGTATATCTTAATTCAACGCCTCGCTCGATGCGCTCTCTTTAATTTTCTGTATTCCTCACATTCGCCCCCCCCCCCCGGTTCCCGTTCCCTTTCCATTCCTCGCCACGTTTACTTTCAGGTACCGTGGGGCTGTACGCGCCACGTACTTACTTCTCCGTACGTCGAGATCGCGCGAGCAACGCTGTCACGCAAGATATGTACCGCCCCGACGGGATACTCGACTTAATTACACGTAACTCACCGTGCGACTCGGCAATGAGGGGGATTTTCTAATTGACGGATTAAAGTAACCTTACGCGGTGCACCGGGCCCGGATTCGCGTGCCGCGACGCAATCATTCGAGAGCTGACGTTCGTCCAACGATCTCGTCCGTCGAACGGGAACGGCGACGTAGTCGTAACGATCAGGGGGCTGCCCGGGTGTACTTCCGTTCGTGACGAGAAGAAGCGTTGCTCGCGAGTACTTGCGTTTTGATCCATTCACTTTTCTTTTTACCAGCTGTCGTCCCTCCGTTTCAATTTCTGATGTCCGCATTTCGTAGACGCCGCGGTCTAGGCTTTCCTTTTAATATCTCTCGACCGACTAGATTGAGATCACTCGCAACAAATTGTTCTGTCGTGGAACCGGCGGACAATTCGCCGCGGAAGGTGCGCCGAGATTCAGGCGAGATTCAGGCACGCGTTTTCGATTGCACAGGAGAATCTAGTCGGTCGAAGATAGGACAAGCATTTCATAGCGATTTTATTTGGTACTTTAATCTTCTGTGCATGAGTGTACCCGCACGCAAAGGAATGTTCGTACCACGATGAACGCGTAGAGCATGAATAAGTAGACCAGATACCGTAGTTGGTAGGTGCGACACGTTTTCATATCGTAATTAGACGATTAACTCTGGGTTTCACGAGCCGGGGACCGTGTCCCGCGAATTACCTAATATCTCACCTGCGAACAGTCTTCCTGCTCTTCCTTTCTCTCTCGTTCTGCCTCGTTCCCCGAGGAAGCTGTCTTTTGATTTGAACAGCGAGAAAGGGACAGCAAAGATGTTATTCGTACACGGCGTTTTTAATAAGGGATTAACAGTATAGAACATTTGTATAGTTTTTAGGCGAGTACAGCGCGGTACAAAAGTATTCGTGAAGTTAGAATGCGAATAGAATGATCTTTGTATATCACTCTTCCACCAGTAGAGTTTTTGTATTATCATAAATTAACCCGTGGCGTAATTAAATATTGTTTATATATATATTTGTCA
The DNA here is from genome assembly GCA_948146005.1 of Nomada fucata. Lineage (NCBI taxonomy): Eukaryota > Metazoa > Arthropoda > Insecta > Hymenoptera > Apidae > Nomada > Nomada fucata. The sequence continues at coordinate 18,327,398 of OX411275.1, forward strand.
GTTTCAGCGTCTATGTATATAATTTTGGTGATATCGAATACATTGCCCGGCTTATTTTCGTATTCTCGTTACGCGACTACTTTCGTTCCTCGCTGTACCTTATAGCTTGCTAAGAATAAACGGGGCAGGCATAAAATAATAGATTTCAATAAAAATTTCGATCGGGAGAAAGTTAAGATACTTTTGACGTGCTGTGCCGTACAAATAGAGCAGCCAGCAGGCAAATAACGTAAGATTTTCAAATTGATTAATGTTACCTGCACTCTCGTGGTGCCTCAGGAGTTCAATATTCCATTATCGTCCGTATTATTGAACGTGTGGATATAAATAGGCAGATCGTCGACATTTAAAACAAAATCAGCGACGCGACTCGATCAACAATTCGCTAAATTATTTCCAATGATCCAATAAGGTGAAAGCCGAATTTCATTGTACTGCCATTTCACGTCCATCCGGTATAATATTCCTCGCACGTTCAACAGTATCGGTAAACCAGAATAATGCGACAGAAACATTGAAACACTGAGGCCCCCGCTTAGACGAGCAGCGATGTCAGAAACGCACCAGCCGCGTTATTCCTTTCGAGCTACAAGATAATGAACGAAACATTGATATAATCGCGACGATCACACGTTTCTCGTCGATCACACGAAATTCTCGAAGGGAAATGCGTAATAGGAAAGGTGGAAAAATAGAGGAGACCATGGTGCCCCGTGCGTGAACGCTTCTACACATCACGAGCACGCTTTCGGTAATGTAGAAAAGCCGACGGCGAGTGCGGGTGACGCGCGAAATTAGTTGCTCGAAATTAGTGTCTGGCCATGGGGCGAGACAAGTAGCGCATGCATCGAGCACGGGGCCCCGTGTGTAATATCTTAATTGAAATCTGGCCAGCAGGAAATCTCTGATCGCGCCACACCCATCGGGCGCGCATAAGATAATTCGATTAGAGTTACTTCGTAGAGATTCATCACCTCTATCTCGATCTGCCTTTCATCGTCATTCTGCTGTTCATTTGTATCCTGTCCCATTACACGTTTCTTTCGTCACCTTTTTCAACCCGCCCTCGTCATCGAGCATCTACCTCTAAAACTTCGAACTGTTTCATACGACCCGCGTTTTATTATTTGACCACGTCTGTCGTTGCTTTGTGTTTCGTTGTCTCACGAATAAAAGGTTCTTGAGATTTCGTTCGAACCGAATTGGAATATTTTATTGATTTGTATTTTATAGATATTGTATTCTTGGAGATTGCTTTTCTTTTTTCGATGAAGATTGGATCGAACACGTTCTTCGAGCACGGATTTTAGTTGTATGTGTTTATTAGGAGTGACAGTACTAGGTGTTTCTTTCTTTTGTAAATAAAATAAGCAAATTCGTTTTCATTTCGGAGGGTTTCTCGATTTTTGCGTTTTATATCGATTCATTTATGTCGAGGGCTCGCGAAGGCGAGATACATTCGTTATTGATGAATCGATTTACTTTCAATTCGGTGAATCGATGATTCGATAAATCAACGCGGTCGTCGAGCAGCTTGCGTAGGAAACGAAATTTTTCGATGCAACATTGCCCTCGCGCGTGTAACAATACAATTACAAATACAATTCGCCCTTGATATATTTGAACAATACAAATTACACCACCTATCGAGAAGCTTGCGCTCTGACTGCGAAAGGAAAAAATGCTGGAAACGCTTTCAAACAAGCCACTGTATATAAAACACATCTTGTGGTGACTGTAAATAATATTTGTACGTAACTGCACAAATGCCTCAGACATGTATATTTTGGCATGATACATCGTCTGTAAATTTTGTTCTGGTCGTTTGAACTTTGCAGCCTACGTTACACATTTTCTTTCTCTTTTTTTTTTTCTTTCTTTCTTGTCTTCACACGAACAAAATTTGACGCCGCACACATCGAGTATCAGCGATATGAAAAATCGGTGCAAAATATAATTTTTTGGATGTCGCGATTCTACTTACGTCGATTCGTTACTCTTTCACAGATTATTTTCTCTTGCAATTATTTTTGTCCTAAAGATAAAATCGATCACGACTTAATATTTTCAATATTCACGATTACTCTTTTTCTAAATTTCTGTGTCACTTGAAATATTTATACCACTTCTAAATTCGCACATAATATCTCCTCGTCTTTTATTCTACATTTCAATTTCTTTCTCTCATTGAATTTCTCTCGTCTTGTTCAACTTTCATCGTTCTCGTCATCATCACTGTATTCTTTCTACCACTTCACGTCCCCTTTCAGTTTCTCTCTTCCTTATCTTTATCTCTGTCTACATAATAGAGAGACTGGAAGGCATTGTTCTTGGAGCAATTAAGCATTAATTTTTATCTTTTCTCAGACAATGGCAGCGACCAAGAGGAACACGGCAGGTCTAGCGTCAGCTGTACCCAGAGCAACCCTGAACGACGAGGAGCTGGTAAGGATTCGTCCTTTAATCGCTATACTTTCAGGCATCATCGTCACCCGTCGCATCGTCGATTAAAAGATTCGAATATACTTTCTAACTGTTGTTCGCTTAACAGCTAACTTACTGGACGAATCATTCGGTCCACGAAGAACGATTGCAAGGGACCGTACAAAGAACATATATTCCCGTGAAACTTCCGTCGAAGTTGAAGTAACGAATTTTAATAACGTAATTCAGTGGTCGTCCTGCTCGATCGTTCTTCGTGGCAATACGAGCCAAAGAAACCATCGTCGGGACGAAGCAAACCGATCAATTAGATCGTCGCGACCGAGGCGAGGAAGTCTACAGATACGTCTTATCGAGATCCTAGAACGTCGCTGTCAACCTCGAGGCGATGATAAAGAGCGTACGCCGCGCGAAAGTCGGTGGAGGTGAATCGAAATTAAAGGCTCGCCTCCTCCCCTGGACGATTTTAACATCCGCGGGCCAACCTCGTTAGAATGATCTTGATAATCGATCTGCGCGATATAGCTAGACTCTGCGAAACGGGATCGCGTCGATTTCGCCAAGTATCGATAAACGCCGAGGCAGGCTCCGTCGATGTCGATTGAAGTATCATAGATCGTGAATGATGGGCGAGAATGATAGGCAACCGTGACGATTTATCGATGGTTCCGACGTCAGATAACGCGACGAGACCGGGCGATGGAATAAATAATAAATACACGCTGCCATCTGTTCAAACGTACAGATTGTTTCTTAATGTTAGGGGAAATTCTGGCACGGGCTGTTGGAAAGCTTGTCGATAGGATTTCCATGGGTTCTAATTTTTTTTGTGGAACTTATATTAGAACTTGCATAAGATGCTCTTGGTAAGTGTATAGTGCAATGCGAAATTGACGTGGAGTAAGTATGAAGTCCGGCGCAGGATAAATTCTCACGCGGTGTAATTGATAACATATCGGATGGCATCGTTCAAGTTAAGGGGGTAGACAAATTTTCCTTGGATTGCTAGCGGCAGGCCATCCCAAAGATATTGAAGGGAGAAACAGGTTGAAGAAATATTTTGCTCGTGCTTCAATGGACTTGATGTTAAAAAGTTACGACGAAGTCAACGTTTAAAAATATTTCGATCCCCCTTTGATCTTCTAATCTTACATTAGAAGCAAAATTGCGCCGCAACCCCTTGATGAAAGATCTAATAACACCATACGTAGCCCCGCATTTACATCTCCGACATTCATGTCGACTTTTCATCAGCTGCTCCCCGCTTTCGAAGGCGAATTTTCAACATAGACGGGTACGAAAAGCCCGCTGCATTAACCTCGACGAAGTTTACAGTTTATACGCAAGATTTCTGTCCAACATTTCAGCCCGCGGCCGATGTTGATTTTCCTTTAAACGTGAAATGCCGCAGCCACGGCGTCCGCTTTTATTACCAGTCTCTTATCCTTATCAACGATTACTTCCGTTACGTACAGCGAAGATAATACACTTGAAACAATACCGCACGAAAATTCAAGACAAGAATAATCAACGCTGCGATCATTTTATGATCGACAAAAATAACCGTTCGCACCGAGTGTTTTCCACGCATTAAGAAACAATCTGCAAAAATTCGATTATTTCTTGGACCGCCGGATGTGTAAATGTATGTACACCTATAACGTATCGCTCGGTGCCAGAATTATAATCCCCGAACGTAAAAAGAAGCCGGCACGAAACGTCTTATCACATTTGGCCCAAACATTCATCCCGTTTTTACAGCCAACCGTACTGGAGCGACTGATCAAAGGTGCGCGTTACATATTCAGCTCGTTAAATTCGTCTCGAATCGGGCCGTAAACCGATCGCGATAAAAGTATACAGGCCCGCGTAAAACGAAACGAGATATTTCGTTGAACGACTGTCGCTGCCGAATATTCAATTTCGCCGTCGTTTACGGAAGCATCCCCTTACGGAATCACCCCGGATCATTTACTGTCGTCGGCCTGAGGAAATAATCGAACGTTCGATCGCTCGATCGACGGACACCGCGTGAAATGGAACAGCTTCGAGCGAAATGACGTTTCAATCTCGACGAGCGAGAGGGAAACGCGAACAGGGAAGGCGTAAGAGTTCGGGAAGTTCGGGAAACGCTTTATCGGGGGTCACGGAATTTCAAGGGGCGAATTCGCGCGGAGAAGAGCGTCGGAGTAGCGAGGACGGCATCAGTCGAGGAACTGACGGCTCCAGAACGCCGCGGCGTGTTGACATGGCGCAAAGAAACGCGAATTTCATTCGTCGCGACGGTTGACGTAACGAGAAACTCGAGGGGGAAGCAAAATGGAAAACGAAGATTATCGTTCGTTTCTGTTTTATTAGTAAATGTATGTACCGGATGTGGCGGCAGTAATGGCGAACCGGATGGCTGACGTTCCTGGTATAACACTAAATCGAAATAGTGCAATAGAAATGTTTCTATTCTGGCTTCGTTTTTTGGGGGATAAATCAATCAACGAATAGTAATTGAACAGGCACTTCTGAATATTAATTGTAATGATAATAGCCATTGGCGAATCTTCGTGGCCTGAACCTCGGTCATTCGTCAAATTCGAGAAATCGAGAAATCGATATACATCTGCCCGCAGAGTTGTCTCGCAAGCGTTACTGTGAATCCAATACGTCCTAATTACGCTGATACGCGAAAAAGTAACTCGGCCGCGGTCTGTCCCCTCAAGAACGAAGCCCGGAATAAGAATCGTTTCTTTTCGTGGTATCTCTGTTTATTATTCTGCAAGGAATCATTCCATTGTCCAGTTCTATGATCAATGTGGCCACACTGTGTATGCCACGACGCGCGTCATTATAAATTTAAGAGATAAGCAAGATACATAGATATGCATCCCCGTATTATCCAGCGGCAGCCTGGCTGTACTGGCTGAACTATAACCTCTGATAACTTTTTTTTCTTTTCACATGAACTATGCTGCATTTTATCCTCATTTCCGTGATATTTTCTTTCACGTAAGTGTGGCCCAACCTGTCTGTCTCTCTTTTTCTTTCTTTCTTACTTTCTTACTTTCTTTCGCTATTCTACCTCTCACTATCTATATTCTTTCTTTGCCTTACTTCTCTCTCTCTCTCTCTCTCTCCTCTCTCTCTCTCCCGCTATCTCTCTCTCGCTATCTCTCGCTATCTCTATCTTTCTGGCTCCATCTCTCTTCTGTATTTCTATCTTTTCTCTATCTCTATTTCTTTCTGTTTGAAACACGTTCTGTGATACTGACAACGAGAAAAGCAACGTTCGTAGCGATCCTAGATGAGTCGTTTTCTCACTACCCCCTCTCTCTCTCTACATCTCTCTCTATCTCTCTCTCTATCTCTCTCTATCGCTCTCTCTCCCTCTCTCTCTCTCTCTTACTCTATCTATCTATCTATCTATCTATCTAACTATCTATCTACTTATCTATCTATCTATCTATCTACCTATCTATCTATCTATCTATCTATCTATCTATCTATCTATCTATCTATCTATCTATCTATCTATCTTTCTATCTATCTATCTATCTCTTTCTCTCTACTATCTCTATCTCTCTCTAGCGGTTAGGGTGAACGTTACGATGCGCATAACTGCATAACAACAGTCATTGTATGTACACACTCGTCGCGAGCATTGCCAAACGTGAACGGCGGCACCGGTCGAAACGTGCGGTACGATCGCGATGTGTGTATGTATGTCGGTCACGTTTAGGTACACGCGGATATGAGATGCTACAGTGGTCATGTAAACCGAGTACAATTAGGATAGCGCTAGGACACACCGATTCTTGTTCGTGGGTGTCGGGTGTTCCCCGTGTTCGTTCGGTCGTAGACGGGATCGGGCGTCTGCAACTCGCTGCAACATCTAACGAATTCGACAACGCGGACAGGAGTAGAGTGCGAGTTTCCAATCGACGATTCGATTTCACGAAATGATCGGTTCACTTCGAGTATCTGTCGACGTCGTGCACACCTGTCCGGAGAGAAACGTCGCGAGCGATTAATTATCGCGGCTCCGCGACTGGACGTCGCAGCGTCGCGCGACGACGGCCGCGACGCTGCGTTAAACGTTAATTCGACGGTAAACTTTAAACTGAAATGAACGTTGAGCTGAAATTCGAGTTAAGAACGGAGGCAGGAGAGGAACAAGGCGCGTTCGCGAACGTACGATCGTCGCGCGAAGTTTTTCTGCTTCTTGGTGGACGCGGCGATCTGAACGTTCCGCGAGGACATCCGTGACGGGCAACCGATGTGAGGAGTTCGAAGGTGAAACAGCTGAACGCGTTCGTCGAACGGGCGAGAGCAGTTTGTCGACGTGCCGATCGAACTTTCGCGAACAATTTTTACGCTCGCGGCTATGCATCCGCGTCAATGCTCCGTTTCTCTGACGAGCATCGAGACGCACCTTGCACACGCATCGCGTGGACAATGTTGAACACTCGGAAACTCCTCGCTAATCGAAGGGAAACGAGAAGGAAGAAGGAGAAAACTGGGGAACATCCTGAACTCACGACGTCACCCTTATAGTGCTTTTTAGCGGATCGATGCTTCTACACCCCTTGCAGAGAGCTCCAATAGTACGACATCCAGAGAACGTTCTCACCCCTTCTCTCTCTCTATATATATATATATATACATATCTCTCTCTCTCTTTCTATCTCTCTCTGTCTATCTCTCTATCTCTCTTTCTCTCGAAGTTTTCGAAGCCGTCGAAAAAGGGCGGACGAGACGTCGAATAGATAGGAAAAGTACTGTTTTTCCTTGGGAAAATGCTCCAATAATCTTCCGTTCGTCGATCATCCGAGTGGAAGTCCTTTCGAAGTGTCGATACGAGAGAAAGATAAAAATCGAACGGAAGAATGGGGACGAGGGATCTCTGCGGATCGACGATCCCCTCGCGCCCGTTCACTTCCGGCTATAAGAAAGTAATAGATCCCGTTACCCGAGGCACCTCGTAGCGCTCCTGTTGAACTTCTGCGCGAGAAAAAGAAAACCGGACGTCGACGCGCTGCCTGTGAGCAATAAATACGAAAGAGAACCGAGACACGCGGATACGGCGAGACGTTTTCGTGAGACGCTTAAGTGCAATACTTGCGGGTATTACTCGTTGGAATGGACGCACCACGCGTCGACTGTCAATTGTTGCGCGTTCCGCAGCACGTTCGCGTGAACGTGAATGTTGATTCTGCGCGTCGCTTCGTTTAAATTCGACCGGCCCTTCGTGCGGCTCGAGCTAATAATAATAATTGAACGGGACCTGCGAGGTTCGACGTATTCACAGCCGGATGCGACTTGAGCGATTGCTATTGTTTTCGAACAAGATCGAAAGGAACACGTAATTTCATAGCGACAGTTACGAAATTTCCAATAAAATCCCTTTTAAGAGGAGCGGTCGTAACACGGTCTCTTGTCGTTGTTCTCCTGTGTGCACAGGCAGCGCAGCACGGTCGTCTGGCGCAAGCACACCCGTGCAAGTCTTAAAGAGTTAACCACCCGATCTGGCTTGCGCCACGCAACGTTAGCCCACCCACCCCCTCGTTAGCGTGGAGTTTCGAAAGGGCGATATTGCGATGCCACGTGGAAACGGGCATCGCAAATTCGAACAGAGCCCCTTACGAATCTCGTACCTTGCTGAGAATCCAAACCACCTCAGAAGATATTTCCCCCCCCCCCCCCCCCCCACCCCCACCCCACCCCCACCCCCCCAGTTTAATCTGTATACACAGGATTGCGTATGTAATTAGGTCTCGCCAGGCACAAACTCCCCGCGGCACGTTATGATTGTACGCGTAATTATGTACAAGCGGTAGCGTGTCGTTTGTATGAATGACTGCGTGACAGTATACATATACCATGCATATACATAGAGAGTGAGTACCTTTGATCTTGCATGAGACTGAAGCAAAAGTTTCATGAGATGATATCACGATAGGAGCAATAGAAACGATAGGATGTTTGAACTAGTGCGGAAGGCGGCCACTGCCACCGATGGAGCGCATTCGAATTTTCTCGGATCCCTTTTTCTTTATTTTCCTATTTTTTTATTTCGTCGGTTTCACTATCGTAAATTTATCGTCGATACTGACGATCGAGAAAATTATCGAACGAAATGTAAATACTGCGGCGATTCCAGACGCGCGGTCAGGTGTCCGTCTTCCACGTCGATTAACCACATGCGAGAATGCTGACGAATCGACTCTTCGCTTGGTTCGATTGGTTCGGGGGCGTGGGTTAATTGGACAATTCGTCGGAGGTATCGAACGTTTTTATTTCAGACGCGAGCTCGAGTATTTAACCGGTTCGAGGCTCGCGAAAAGTTCGGGCGTGTAAAGACGCCCGGTAGCTTTTGCTCTGTCGATTCTGCGATGAGACGGCGATCGGCAAGGCACACCGTGATGTCGTGTATCTCGATGTCCACGGGAAGATGGAGGATACGAAAGCCTGTCGGGCGAAATTGAGACGTGTAACAGGCGCGCCAGTAGTTGATCAAATCCCTCGGGGCAGTAAATTTCTTGATAACTTCGTTCCCTTTCTTCGCTCGGCTATCAGTCAGTTGGTGGCACAGATAGTAAGCAAGAGATTGGACAGTGAGAGGCACGCGGCGAGTTTCTTTGCTGTTTACGGGACTACCGCAACTCTTCGTTTCCTGGTATAAATAATGCTGTTATTATTCAGTTTACGAAGGAATGGTTCAAATATATCAAGAAGGGTATTCGAGAATTAAAACACCTGCATATCGTACTACACTTCCGACAAAGAGTATTTGTTTTAAAAAAAGATCTCGATCAGCATCCACGTTTTCTGTATAAAAAAACAACTTGCCCCCCATACTTTTCTCCTCGTTCTTTAAAAAAAACACACACACACGCCCGCGCACAAGCTCACCAATTCAACGTGAAAGCGACGAGTCGATATCGTTGGAATGACCCCTGCAAATAAAGAATGCCCAATCCTCCTTGCCGCGATCCTTCGATATACTTGCTCTAACTTCGTTATCGCAACACTCCTGCGCCCGCAGAAGATGCACGTGTACAAGAAAACGCTGCAAGCGATGATCTACCCGATCTCCTCGACGACGCCCCACAAGTTCGTCACCTGGACCGCCACATCGCCGACCTACTGTTACGAGTGCGAGGGTCTCCTCTGGGGCATCGCGCGACAAGGTGTGAGGTGCACCGAGTGCGGCGTCAAGTGCCATGAAAAGTGCAAGGACCTATTGAACGCCGACTGCCTGCAAAGTAAGTAATCGTTTCGATATAATACGTTAAATGTTCGGTTTACTTTACATTCCTGGCCGATAGAATGGACAGCGGATCGTTTCATTGAACGGGCGAACATTATTTGTCTTAATTTAAATATTCTGGGACTCTCCAAAACATTGAGAATTAATTGAATGAAGCGAGATTATTTCTGGCACTGGTGTTGCAGCGATTCGCGAATTCAAATTCAGTTCGACGAATTTGTATTTGACCTGCATCGGTAGAACGGCCCTATTCTATTGGTTGAACTGGTTGAAGTGCTGGACTATTAGATAGTTATATTTGTAACGTCCTATTGCAAACTGGAGCTGTTTTAGTTGGTAACGACTTTCGGTGAAAATACGGTGTTCAGAATACAGTTAAAAGACTTTATAAAGGGATAGCACGATTGTAAACAATATCTGGTGTCGACAGTTTAATTCCAGACGTTGAATTCAACAAAAGGTTCGGGTTAGGTTTGAATCATTTAACGGACGGATATCTGATTAGAGAGGAAATTAAACCGAAAACGACGTTTCGATACTCGGTAATATCAGCCCCAATTCAACAATCCTCGAAACACGAAATTTGTAAAAATAAAATACCACGCTCAGGTTTACTAACGAACCCCTTTAAATCCTCAAAATCCTCGAAATCGTCTCACACTTTTAACAATCAACATCCGTCAACGTCAATCGATAAATGGGAACCTGAATTCTAATCAATTTATAGAACACCATTGCGCCCAATTATATCTGAAGCGATTAAATAAATCAAAATCGCTTTCTCTCTACTCACTGCGCTCACGAAATCTATTATATAATCTATATATATATATATATATATATATATATATATATATATATATATATAACCTGAATTCTAATCAATTTATAGAACACCATATATATATGTATAAAGGCATTAACTCGTCCCAGAAGCAAACCCCATCGAGTCACGATAAAAATGATAACGCACTGCCTCGAACTTAATTATCAGGAGCGAGGTGGGCGTGCAGTTAACGAGGAGCTCTAATGTCCGCCCCGTTAAACACAACCACGAAAAAACGACGGGGACCCGAGAACGAGTTTCCCAGACAGCTAAAAATTTTCGGCTCTTTTCAACGAGACAGCGCGATCTTCGCTCGCTTCGAAGCACGGTGAAAATTCGCTGCGCCACATTTAACCCCGTAAACTTGCGGACGATTCGGTGACGAAACTCTGACTGACGCAGAAGTGTACGAGACTAAACGACAAAGCTCGAACTGCGCAGAATAGCGAGAGGCACGAGGCTACCTCGAAAACTCCAGATAGAATAACGCGTGTCCGAGCCGTGATGTTGATTTTGCAAACGGAATCGCGCTCTCAAATTGGGTCGAATGAACGTTTGATTTCGTTTCGTTGTCTTTGGAGATTCCTATCTTCTACGAAGGTTTCGAAGTTTGATATATTAATAGGTTTTGACGGAGTCGAAGCGACGGTCGTACATTAAAAGCTTCAGCGAAGCGGTAATTATTTTTTAATTGTATTCTGCACAGAATTATTTGCAGTATTTAACTGTCGACTGCTGAACAGTTAATTTCTGCCTGCCGCGGAGCTTTTGTATAAATGTGCACACCGAATTTCGCCCGAATAATAAAAAAAATGCCGTAGAATGTTAATCTTTAATTATATCGGACAACGTGTTTTCACAAATGGTTTCTCCAAGTTTCAATTCCACCAAAAAATATTGCCACGTATAGAATTAATTTGAATCGCCCCCTCACGAATCGCGCGGCGTGTTCACCTGGTCGAAGTTAATAATCGAGCAATTGCGAAAAGGTGATTCGGTCGTGAGGAATCATTTACGGAGCCCGTCATTCCAAAGCGATTGGGATTAATCCTATGAAAAATGCAAGGATCGTCTAAAGTGGAGAACAATCGAACGTTTATTACGCGTCGCGACGCTTTCTCGTTCGGCCAGTGACTTGGAACTGAATCGATTAACGCTCGGCGTGTCGATAGAAATGCTAATAATGCGCCATCGGGCGAAAAGTTTCGGCGTTTATCGCGTCGAAAAATCGCACGTCGAGGGTGGAACGAGAAACGATCCTCGCACGGCCAATTAGATCTCGAGTGTAGAAAGTTCTTATTTCAATTAGAAAACTTTTGCGAATGTTTACATAATGAATTGGCCGTGCGGAACGAACGACGCTAGAGGAATCGTTCCTGACTGATAAAAATGAATTACGAGCATGGAGTAACGAAATCAATTTGTTTGCTAAACAGATTCCGCGTTAGGCGTTCTCGCGAAACCGACGAAAGTGATAAACGACGGTTATTATTATTCGTCTTCCCAGATACAGCACCTTTCATTTTTTATTAAGATCTCGTTAATTATTCAGCTTTAGAACGAACAATGTCTAATACCGTTCTACATGGAGATTAACGAAATTAATTCCTTTCAAATCCCTCGAACGTCTGCACTGATTAAAAAATAGTCAAGTGCACCAAACGACGCAGCCCTCGATACCCTGCAGCTTTTGCATTAAACAATTTTTGATTAGACGTATAATTTAGAAGTTATTCGAGACGATCAGATTGTGCGATTGTGCTCTGTGTATGCGCGTGCCGCTCAGGTACGTGTAGTTCCCAACTTCAATTGGAACGTTTCAAACAGAGATAGACGAACGGGTACGGGGCAAAACGGAGGTTGAAAATCGTGTGAGCCGAAACCACCAACGAAATCCACTGCAATTCCCGTGGACCTCGCTCGTATAATGACAGAACGTTAGTCGGGTCCCGCGAAGAATGAGAATGTCGTTTTCAGACACGACGGATTTCGGGCTCAGACTTCGTTCCTTTAACGACTATAAGACTTTGACAGGAGATTGAACGCCGTTCGACACGAGGGAAAAATAGAAAGTGGTTCGCTCTCAAAACGTCGGGCACATTGTAATAATACGTCGAATAACAAAGGTAACGATGATTTCGTCAAGACGAAGATAAGTATGAATGTTGGAAAATGTATCTGCAAAAGGTTGCCAATTCCTTTGAAAATGACGATAATTCGAGTAAACGAGTGTACGTTACTATTATTACATTAGTTGAGGATAGATCTGCATTTTGAAAGACGAGTTAGTAAAAGTTTTAATACCGATGAGCCACGACTCCCAATTACTTTGAAGTTTCTCGAGCTAAGAATAATTTTCAATTAAGGTGTTTAATATTCCACTCGTTGGTGATCGGAATAATTGTATGGCTTGCCTGAAACTAGGAACCCTGATGGCGTTGAAGAAATGGCTAGGTAGTGATATTAAAAACGGTGAAAACGAACGGCTTCGATGTTAATGCACACCGTCGGTATTTTTCCACCAAAATCGCAAATTTCTTGATGCTGTTGTCAATCGATCATTGAAAATTACGCCGTGTGTACTTTATTCGGTGCTCGTGTCAGTGATTAGTTGCGTGTCAACGTTTTTAAATTCCCTTGAGCTGGGCTAGCAATCGAATAGCTAAGTCGCATATGGAAATTAAATATTTTAATTCGAATTCCGTGTATATTATTCAAACCATTTGCCTGTCACAAACCAGTCAGAAGCGTCCGTACTGTCTGTAAATGGGAAATGTGGCTGTGAAAACTGACTAACCATTTTCCACATGATTCCGCCTATATTGTTTGCTAGTTGTTTGCAACTTTAACGTTTGCACGCTCGAACACAGAGAGTTATTAACGCTGCGAACGATTTCGAGCAGCAACAAAATTCGACGATGAGACTTAACCCGAAATTTCACGTTGCTGATGGAAAGCTGGTGGGAAGCTGTTGAAAGCCGTTGAAAGCTGTTGAAAGCTCAAGGTTTTTGTATCGAAGCGGAAAAATAGTCGCAAATTGTATTGTATTTAAAACGCACCGCGCCGCACTTGTTCAATTGAAAACACACTGTAGCACAGATTATTTAATTGCATAAAATTATATAAAAAGTAGTGTGCAATATTTTTTTCTTTTCTGTTAAATAAATACTTCTTTAATTCTTTAAATAATTCTAAGTTGAAGGAGATAAAAATTTATCAGTTGAACGCATATACCTTTTTTATTCCTCGAAAAGTTACTGTGCTTTCCCCCTGGAACAACATCGAGTGACAAAATATTTGATCAGTGTCGCGGTGATTGTCCGATTTACCATTTCAATACGACAGGTAATAATTCTGTACGTCGTAATACTTTTCTGAATTAAAAGCAGGGCTCAATTTTCGTCGCGCGCATACTATGCAAATAAACCTGCGACATTCTGTACATCGCTACCATTACTTTGATTGCTACCCTTCGCTATTAACATCTCTACCCTAATGTTCCCACAATTATTATCTTCGACACATTCCGCTACCCGCCACTTCGCGCTACAATTACTCCAAAAAACAAATTGACCCAGAAATACAGAAAAACTGGAAATGTCGATTAAATCTATCGAATCTGTTTATCCAATCTGTTTCCGAACCATCGCGAACACAGATATAAATCGATCCAATCTGTCGCGCAATCAACACAAATTTCCCCCGCCGTCCAACCGGGAAATGTTGAACCCCCGCCGTAGAAAAATCGAAATTTCAACAGCCGCCGTCCATTATCGTGCTTATTTACTACGGGCAAGAGTGTACTTACTTATCCTCCGGTGGCAGAAATCGATTTCTTGCCGACGCTCACCCGTAGTTTGCTCCGGTGCCCAGAACGATCGGCACGCGTAATTTCCTGTCTGATTAAGCCGCGGCGACGTTCTCGAGTGAGATTCCACGCTTGTGCATCAAGCAGCCGCTGCTCGGGGCTTGCACCGGAAAATTAATGCCCCTCGAAAGTTCCGGCCGACAAAAGGTTGCGCTTCGACGCGAAACCTGCGAAAATGTTCGCGGAGTGCGTCCCTCGGAAGAGGGGCCGCCGAACTATTGAAAATGAAACGCTGGCGGTGCAATGGAAAAGCTGGGGGCGAATGGAAAAGAAAAGTTACGCGAAGGAATGGTGGTCCAGGGCGAATGTATCGTCCGTCTTGGACCGAAGCGTGACAGATTTCTCCACCACTGATCAACTAGGAAATTTGCGTTCCGATTGCTGCGTGGACGACGTCGTTTCTGAACGCAGTGGAATTTCCAGGATACTCTTAAAGTCTCCTTTTTTCAGCGCGTATCGTCCGGAAAATATTGTGGAACCGCGAGCACGATTAATTCCAGACGCGTGGAAAATCTGGGTGACTTTTGTTGAGTTCGTTCCCAACGTCGTCGGATTTCTAATTCGTTTCCCGGATCACCGGTGCCATCCGAGGCGAACCGATTTATCCTCGACTTATCCGCTTCTGTTCGATTAAATTTTTAAGGATACGTATGCACGATACCGGTTGTATCTATTGAAAGTCCTGTCGATTTCTCAAGTGCGGCGTATTCTCGTTTTATCCGCGGAAGGTTGTCGTTGTAGGTCTCGACGTGTCCGAAATTCGAACATTATAAATGCCCCAACTTATGCAATATGCATTTCGACCCGTTTTCCACCATAAATCTCACGCAGCCGTGTTGGTCGCCGCCTAGAATTGTTAAATGCATTACAGATGACGAAGTACGTGCCGCGCACGATTTCGCGGAACGAACGAGAAGTAAATAGAAAGGGGGGCGTAACAGAACTGAGAATATACCAGCTCCAGCTTAGCGTTACGTTCAATCAAGATTTCCGTGCACACGTGTATCGCGTA
Organism: Nomada fucata; assembly: GCA_948146005.1. NCBI lineage: Eukaryota > Metazoa > Arthropoda > Insecta > Hymenoptera > Apidae > Nomada > Nomada fucata. The sequence continues at coordinate 18,342,807 of OX411275.1, forward strand.
TCCATTAAAGACTTTAACAATTTAATCGGGTGAAAAATAAATTCACTTTACTTCTGGCACTGGTGCGCGCCGTACACCGCGTCGCAGAAATCCGTTCTAAATTAAACACCGACGTGGAACAGTTAATTAAATCAGATTACGTTAGCACATTATGTTGGCGCAGTCATACTTGTATAAAGGAAGCGTGTAGCACATATCTGGGTCAGTTGAAAGATTAAAGATAATTCTGGCTACAGGCGCATTTACTTTCGTTCATCAATCTCGTTTAGATAGATACGCATCGGATCGCCGACAAGGAAAAGAAAATTTCCTCGGGGTGCAAACAAATTACCCTTTGCAAAATATCCCGTCATAAAGCCAGATACGAAAAATATTCCTCCACTTCGGCCAGTTTGTTATACGACTTTCGTAGCAATGAAACGAGCTCCAGTTCCCTTTGAGAATTCGATTCCCCGTGTAAATTTCCACCTACCCCAAAACTGTTCGTCGAGCTCCGTCGAGCTTCGAAAATACAATAATGCAACGTTTCGTTCTCTCAGGGGCGGCCGAGAAGAGTTCGAAACACGGAGCGGAGGACAAGGCGAACAGTATCATCACCGCCATGAAAGAGAGAATGAAGCAGAGGGAACGAGAGAAGCCAGAGATCTTCGAGCTGATCCGGTGAGTATTTCTTAGCATATCTCTCCCGTTTCCCTCTTCTTCTTTTGTCGCAGCACAGTTGACTCGACGGGAATCACCGTCGATCGGTGGCAGCGCACGAATTTCAGAGGGGAAACAGTCGGTCGTCAACGATCCGTCTGGTTGGATCGGCTGCTCGCCAGTCGCCATTGCTCGCCAATGCATACAATCGGATAGTCCTCCTCGATACGAAACGAACGACCCGTTTCGCGACGGGCGAAACACGGGACGTATCGTCACTGCTTTGAACGTCTACTCGATTTAAAGGAATGTATTTTAAGGAAGCTCCATTCGATAAGAGAAGTTCACCAGGTTGGGTTAACGAACGCGGATTTAACGTGGCAATAATAGTTGAGGCAAATCATAGATGCGTTGCAATGACAATTATTTAAAAATTATTTGATACTGTTAGTCAACGACGAGGTGCCCTCGATGTTCCGTCAACGAACGTGTAATTTACGCTCAGACCTGCATGGAAAAAAATCTAGTGGCAAATATCCCTTTGAACGCAGCCAAGTAGGTAAGGGGTTCCTCGAATGAAGGATTCTATTATGAAAACTTTTTTAACACTTTGGACGACATTTTAAGCATAGAGTAGCGGCCCGCTCGGCCGTCTTCGATATTTCGCGGCTCGTTTCACGAATGCAGATTAGTTCCTCTGCCATTCATTTGTGTTCATCTAGAAGAAACGTCGTGACATTACCTATGAGACGGGGTACGTCGAGAATCTCGTGGAAGAACAAGTCGCATTACACGGTGGGATGGATAAAAACACAAGGGCCTTTTCTTTTTAAAATCACATCGCGCCTTCCGTAATTCGTGTATCGAATAAAATCGCTCGTATCACCGAGGGTGGATGGAAAAAGATACGCTGTTCATCGTACTTCGACACCCTAATGCAAGTTGCTGTTATAAATGTTGCTGATAATTGACTATTTGTTGGGCCCAGTATTGGAATATAATATCAGTACGAGCGAAGTATAATTAACACGTTGTTTCAATTTACGTAAACACAGCCACTGTCGCGAAATAAACTAAAAAATGCGGAATAATACTTGTTAGAATAATGAAAATTGCTGCCCGTTCAAATATTTCTGCCTTGGCATTCTTCGCGAGATATAAAATATACGTTGCAAAATGTCGATTCAGGTCCCTCGTCAAAGTTATAACAGTGCTTCGTAAATTTTCACAAATGCACCAATTCGTAATTCGATGTTATACGTTATTACATAATTGATCAATCTTTCATTCCAATACAGTAAAATACTTCCTTAACAAATGGTTGTACGGCGGATTTAAATCAATCGAGGAATTACTAAGTTCGCTGATAAATAAACGAGAGTCGCGTCTCACGTGTTCCAAATAAATTCCTGGTACGAGCACAGTTTGCAAATAGCATTATCGATACTTGTGCGGATCGTTTTTAAGAACATACGTTGCGTATCGAATGCCGTGCCGTAACGCGCCGGACGTTGGTGCTTTCGAACGATTAATTTTACGACGCTTCCTATAAATCGTACATTTGCGATGCTCTCGAGTTATCTATTGCCGAGGCCGTGCCTTCGCGCTTGTCAATCCCTGCCATATTTTACGCCGAGTCCGTCGCCGCCAATGCAGCTTTGTTGAGAGCGTAACGACTTTCATGACATTTCATGACTTGAATAACATTTTTGTTATTTTGCCGAGAGGACGATAATACATTTCGATACACAGACAGCCGCGAGAATCCCCGACATTCCCGAAACGTTCTCTAATTTATTATCTGCGTCGATCGTACAAATATTGCGTCAAATAAAATCACTCGACGTTCGAAAATTCTGCAACCCTTTCCTCGCCTGTCTTCTCGAAAAGCGAGCAACGGAAAATTTGTTACAATCTTTGGAAAAATCGGCTTTTCTGACTACAGCACGTGGCAGTTTATTTATTTACTTTATTTCGTTACCGTTTAATGTGTCAAAAAAAAAATGTTTATGAAAATTCTAAGAATCCCGATCGGTCTTAGAAATTCCCCGTATCGACTTAAACGTGATTAACGACACGTGGACCGAACTCGTTGTCAGTTATTAATTAATCAACGCCAGTGCACGCGTTGGAATTTCAATTACCGACGCAAACGATCAAGGGAATCGCTGTTGCCGTTCCAAAAAGCTCCGCGTCCCTTCGCGTCCATCGCCACGTCACTTTCCCTGCGCGAAAAGTATCGTTGGTTAATAAAGATGCGATTGATCGGAAAAAATAATTGCACAGCACGCGACATAATCACCACGATGCAGCCCTAATCGTATCTTCACACGCGGGGAAATTAATCGACGATGCAGCTCCCTTCCAGCAGGCTATTAGTGACGGTGGATGGATTAGTGATGCTCATTAGTCGAGGTTCTCTATTAAGACGATGCTGGTATCAATAGGCTAATCACCGGATTAGTATTTCCTTGTGTGAACGAGCGGCAAACAATTTGCACCTGACAAACGTGCCTCGAATCGTTTAGAATTCGCCGGCTGTTCGAACGAGATTCGCCCCCGAATCCGTCTAAACCGATATACGTGTTCAAGCACGTCGAGCCAGAAAAGTTCATGTTCACACATCGCATTAATTTCACCTGCAACTTCGTTACGTCGGCGCCGCCGAATGTGTTTCCGTCGAATTACACCTGCGCACAACTACTATCACCGCGCGTCGCAATCATCATTCACGACCATTCTTCCACCAACGTTGAAATAAGCGTCGCATCCCCGCAACCAATACCAAATATAAACGCCTCTTCGTTCTCTGTTGAAAATCGCTACTCGGGAAAATTCAAAGGGAAATCGAGGCGAACGTTCTTAGCAGTGACGACGTATCCGGTCCACGAAACGATCCGGTGGCAATCTCTTCGAGCGATTCAATAATACGAAAAAGGGACGGTGCAACGGCGACTGCGAGCCGGAATAAAAAGATGCGAAGACAAACGTGTGAAACGAACCGAAAAGCACGGTTCCTTGCACAAGGCCGGGTCTCGTCTTCTCTGAGGGTCGGGGAAAAGAAGTTAGCTTAGCTCGGTGTATGTCCCGGCGATGCCTCTCGAAACGTCGTGGACCCGTGGTCCGTATGGTCCGTAGATTTTGGTGCAACCCCATAAAGCAATCGACGCCCTCGTTAACGGGTTGATCGACGGGCCGACGCGTTAATTTCGGGGACGGTTGTCCACCGCGCAGCGTAAATACTCGTCGAGGCGGACCCATGGCGCGGCGTGATCGTGATTTATGCGCGATCCGCGCCGCGATATCCGTATTATAAAGAGGACTATTTATTTTGGGGAGGATCTCTACGAGAGGCAATTTTCGAGGGTGCTCGAACGGAATAAATTGCTTGCCCTTTCTGCGTTACCTTCGACTGTCACAGATTGGCCGATCCGTCGCGATCCTTTTGTTTGTGGAAAACGTTCGATCCAGCTACGAGTAACGTCGTTCCTCGCGGTACGTTCGTTCGAGATCGATATCTCGTTTCTCTCGTTCCTATGCCTTTGTGCACACGGTTGTATTCGTTTTAATCGCGGGCGTATTTTAAACCGGGTATAATTTTATTCTTCGCGCACGTTTTTCTCTTTATTTGGGGGATACTTGTGGTTGATAGAATGCGTCACGAAGTGCGCAACGTGCAAACATCGCAAGCGGACGGTTTTGTAAAATATTTCAGCGATATTACAAATATCGATGAGCCGAGAGCAGAATGAACCGCTTGAACTGGAAACCGAAAGCATTTGTCCGAAATGGGAGTGGCGGTGTTATTGAATTGTTAACGATAGTATTACTTTATCGCTTAAACATACAGATGATTGTTCATCGAAGCGACATTGCCGAAGGGATGACGAACATTACAATCTGGTTTCGTATACAGGGTATTCCGTTTGACTGGAAAATGGATGGAATATCGCGGTGGAGATTAAAGCTATCGGAGGCGTGTTCTTGCAAGGGTTAAGTTCGATATGAAAAGGGGACGTTAGCTGGTATAAATCATTTTTTTGTTAGCGCAGAAATGAGGGAGAAACATCGGAGTCAAGATCAGTTTTTTGCTAACGTTCTAACATTTAAAACATGTTTCTTTTCATAATTTCAATCTTTCGCGAGATGTTGCACGGTTTCCAGTTTAAACGGGACGTTCTGTACGCATGCATAATTTATACACGCACGGATCCTATTTGAATTCTAAATGTTCGATCGGACGACGGACGTTCTAAAGAGAGCTTCGTCGGGAAATACGCTTTGCCCGGGGCGTCGCGTGCAATGTGTCGTGATCGAGTCGCAACACCTGGTAATTGATACAAAACTTTCCCAAAAGTTCCCGAATAAGTCTCATTCAACGGTGCATAACATCGGTGACTTAATCAAGAACTTGCTCGGTTCTATCTCTTCATCGTATCGCCGGACATTCACCGATCGATTATAAAAATAGTTGCTCAACAACTTCACTCAATGTTCCAAATAAAGCGTCGCGCTCGAGAATCGAAATAATTCACGCAATAATACTTACGAAATTACAAACGGGCTTGAACGAAACGCGCTCAGTTCGGCGGACGATTAAAAATACCTTCACGCCAAATTGCACCTATTATTGTACAATAACCGTGGCGAAGCCTTTGACGAAAGTCGTGCGGCGTCGCAGAAGAGAAAAAAGAACCCCAGCCCTTTTTGTGCCCGGCTTCTCTGATCCTCGAAAGGAAAGCAGAGGCGCAACAAGAAGATTCATTTAAGACAAGAGATAGCCCGCAGCTGGGTTAGGAGCATGGACAGCCCATTAGCGACCCTTAACGCAGTGGACTGACCCGGGTGTGCAATTACGAGGCGGGCGACGCGACGGGCACGCGTTACACGTTGCACGCGACGTTGAAACGGGGAAGGAAACGCGTCGCACAAAACGGGCAAAGGGCGGTAGGGTACGGGTCCGGCGCGATAAGGGGCGAAGCGAATACGAAAGAATAGGGGACGGGCGAGGAGGAGGAAACGTAGGAAAAGGAGAAACGTAAACGAGTGGCCGCGAGCTATAATGGGGAAAGATATTTGTAAAGGGCATACGCGGTATAGAAAGAGAGAAGGGAACAGGTAGGACGAGATCTAGGCCGTTGGCACAGCTCATGTGAAAGAAAGTCTCGTCGGAGTTTAGGTCAGTCTTCGGGGTCGACGAGGAGCCTCATACGGGTCACATGACGTCGGTGAAGCAGTCGGTTCTGGACGGTACCAGCAAGTGGTCCGCGAAGATCGCCATTACAGGTTTGTGGGCAGCTCGTTGTGCTCGCCGGCCATCACCGGTTATGCACCCCTACTTCGTCCAACGATACGATAAAACGTGCAGCGCTCGATTACATACGTCTATATATTCTCTATATTCGATACATATTGTGTGTACCACCTGTGCGCCTAAGTGTATTGTTATTATCGTTTACCATTATTTGTTCGATATTTGTGAAATCATGCGCTTCATTTCATGCGTCTTCCCCCGTACATGTTTGTTTCGTTATATCATTCATCCCTGCCCACTATAACGTCTTTCTGTCGTGTCGTCGCACCATCGCGCGTCTCGCGCGATCACGTACACGCCGTACAACCTGTCTCATGTGTATGCACAATTTCTTATTCTGTTCGTTCGTGTTCTATTGTATCCTGTTTATCTGTGATCGTTGAGTAATTTCATCGCCGGGTCTGACGCTCTGCAGGCTGCTGCTGTGTTGTACCGACTGTCACAATTATTATTTATATGTATATAATACATATGTATATACATATAGTCAATATTATGATAGCAGTTTGGCTGTGCCGTTTTGTCGTAATGCACCCGTTCCTCGCATTTTTTTTGTTTCTCTTTTTGTTTGCGTGTGCTATAGATATAAGCAGGTAGAGAATGGTGTTTCGAAGAGGTATGCCAGACTCGTGGATAATTTTCTCTCTCTCTCTCTCTCTCCCTCTCTATTCTGTCAGAAACATTCTCCCTTACCTCTGTTCACTTTTAGTTATACTCCGTTTCATTTTCCCTTGCTCATTGCTATGCTTCTTTCTTTCTTGCTCTCACTTGCTCTCACTTGCTCTTACTGTCTTCTCTATGGTACCTTTTTCTCTTTTTCTCTGTTTCGTTTTTATCGCAATATTCTCGTTTCTCAACGCCAGCCCATCTACAGCTACGAGCGAGCCACGGGATGAAATTATTATGGAGAAGGGAGAAAATTGTTCCGCGTCTCGGTCTCGCGGTTGAAATTGTTACAAGAACAATGTTTATACGTATGTGTGTAAACATATGCGTGTATGGATTGGACCGTGTTCGCGTTGATGCGCCCCTACGTGAAGGGTACGAAGTTTCACGACGTTGTCGAGTGCCTGAAGATGTGTGTAGACGCTGTTTTATATCGTGGCACAGTAAACGGAACGCTACGCGAATAGAATAGACGGGGTGTTCTATTTTGTTTTGTCCTTTTCGAGTGGACGTGAAGAAAGTTTTGTAAATGTTGTAACAAGGATGTATAGCTGTGTTTGATGAGAAATTAGATGGTAGAGCAGTTACGTGGTAGACGCGGATAGAATTGAACACCGAATGCTGGCAATGCTCGAGCTACACACTTATTCTTAGCCGCCGAATTAAATTCTCCTAGGTTTACTTGAAGAGAACGTTGGCGAAATATTTCGTGCACTTGGTGGAAGAGACGTAATGCAATTTCTGCCCGCGTTGCATACAAAATGTGTCGGAAATAATATCAAATATACCCGGTAAACAAACGTTTCTCGAGCGGTGGCAAGCGAACATCTATTCTCGTAAGTCCGAAACACTTCCTGAAAATTCATTCAGCGAATAGAAATCACGTCAAACGATAGAAACGACAAATCCAAGCGGCAAACGTTCGATCAGTCAAAATTCCTTGGATCCGCGTTGCACAACAATCTAATCCATTTCTAAAAGGAAATTTCCAATCATTCGGCCCGTAAGAAAAATTACTTTCCTCTCAGATAACAATGCTCGCCATTCGGCTCAATTCCAATTTCAATTTCGAGCTTCCAACAAGCGTATTACCTTACGCTGTTAGAGGAAATCGCGCCACCCCGAAGTCTTCGCGAACGACCCCCAAGAATGGGGCGAAAGAAACGTAGAAGCAGCAAATTCCGTCCGCACGATCTGCTTGACGAACGTAGCTCGACAACGTAGTGCCAACGTAAACCCCTTCGAGGCAATCGCTTTGCGTCTCGCTCAGGCTTGCCTCGAACGGCAATACGCGCGTGCTCGCGTCGTTGTACTCGTTCCACCAAGTACATGCACAGGTACAGTGGCAGCATACAATTCCGAACGCAACATGTTCTACACGATGAAATGTTGCGCGTGCGATGTGACGAACGGGTGCATAGCTTTTTCACACGCCCACTCCCCTCGAAACACACGTAACCCCATAAATCCAGCCGATTACCCCTCGCACCTTCATCGAGCATCGTGCACAGACGGGCACGTACCTTCGCTACACGGCTCCCCACCCACCCCCCTTTTCGCACGTGTCGCTACCATAATTTGCATTCGTCTCTGGTGCAGCGATACCGCGCCGCGGCCATCGGCGAGCCCGCATTAATTGGACATTTCCGGGCGTTCGTCCGTTCTCTCAATCACAGACCCACTTCAAACATCCCCCTTCGCCCTACCCCTTCTTGCCCCGTCGATATCGCTAATTTTCCGAGCGATTCCACGACGGTCGCTCCTCTACCGTTTTCGTCTTCTCTTCGGGGCGCAATTGACCATCTGCCACTGGATGCAGGTTTAGAATAATAATAATTTAGTATAATATATATATTATACTAAATATAATAATTTAGTTATTTTTATACTTTTAATTATACTTTTAAGTATACTAAATATATATATATAAATTATTTATATAAATTATTTATATAATATATAATTATAAATATAATTATATATAATAATATATAAATTTTTTTATATATAATAATATATAAATTTTTTTATATATATATATAAATTATTATATATATATTATTCAGCAGCAATGTGAAAGTAATACTTATAAAAACTTATAAAAACTATATATATTCTAAATTAATATTATATATATATATATATATAATATATTCTTTATATTATATATATTATCATATTATATATATATATAATATTAATTTAGAATAATTATATGTATAATAACTATATATATAACTATATTATTCTAAATTAATATTATATATATATATAACTATTTTTTATATATATAATAGTTTTTATAAGTTGTTATAAGTATTACTTTCACATTGCTGCTGAACACCATATACATATATATTCGGTATACACATGCATATATATATATATATAATGTTTTATAATACTTATAAAAACTTGAGTGACTGCAAGTGCTTAAGGGCGGGGCTTAAATGAATTAAGGGGTTCATTTTCGGGAACCGAATATCCACGAAGTTGATAAGACGAAAATAGTCAGTTTGTTCTTCAACACCGACCCGGCGGATCGAATTGCGAGGGGTTAATTGCGAGACGTCAGAGGAGCGATTCCGTGAAACGTTGTCAAGTTGGCGGAGTTGATTCTTCACGGTACTGGTCCATGACGCATCACCCTCGCGTCCCTGTTGTATTTTCTTCACGGTGATCCGCGCCCGACATGCCTTTGACGGTATGCAGATGCTGTCGTATTGTCCTCGATGGCGCAAAACGTTCGTCTACAGAGTTACGCGGAACAGAGGCAGGTCGTAATTTGTAAATCAATCGACGTGCATACACGCCCCCGCTACCGGCGAGCCAGGACCGTAACTCGGCATTTCGTAGCTTCGACTATGAATCCGTTCGCCAATTAATCGCGTCCGAGAAACGCGAGAGGGCTTTCTAATAAAAAGCACACCGGACAATCGATAATCGCCGACAGGCAACAGGGTCGATGAAATATTTAACGCCCCGCCAAAGGCATTCCGCGATTGAGAACGAAAACGGAGGAAAGTCGTTCTACTTTTCCATACAAAGAGCCGCGAGAAACGTTATTGTTACCCGAGCTACAGAACAATCGCTCAATCGGTCGAGCGATCGTCCAGAACGCTGGATCGTTGTAATTACGATGCTTTTCATTAAAGATTTGTTAAAGCCGATCATTCAGTCGTTGATCGCCGACTTAGTCGATTCGACAAGAATCCGCTCGACGGTAAGCATAGTACTCGTATCGTATTCTTGTATTCTTATCGCACCGCGGCTAGAGTACTTACGCCAGTCGTTCCATGCTAACGAAACCAACAATTCTCAGTCGGTCTCACCAATCGTAATATCCATTCAAATCGAAGTAACGTAGACGGCTCGAAAATCATCGTACACGTTCCAAGTCTGCGACATTCGAATCCATCCCAGACACTGTTTCCGATTCGCCCGCGAGTAATTTCGTTCAATTGCAATCGTATTCCCAATATCGCGATCTTCCCAATGGAAAAACGAAAACGGAAGAAATTCCAAACCAATCCCTTCCAAGTCTGAGGGAATGAACACGCGGCGTCTCTGTGACGAATCCCCGTTCGAATAAGCTAATTCTGTTCTTCGAATGCCTGGTATCGTCCGGCCTGGTCGAGAAACCACACGGGCACGCGTATGTGTGTCGCGTGTCCTGCGGTTGTGCATCACGCGAGATGTCTGTCCCTCTGCATCGCAGGAATTCAATCGAAAGTCCATTAAGGTCGGAGGGCAACTTGTTGTGGCCCGGCTGTATACCAAGCGCCATTGTCAAAGCTAAGCCGGTTCTATCGGTCCAGCTTCGTGAGCCGACGCCTAACCAGTATTCCTGGGTGGTACAGGGAGCTTTATCGAAAGCGATCCGGACCGAACCATCCGGTAATCTATAGCCACGGATTTGTTGCTGGTGCCACCAGTGAAATTCCACTGTTGATACTCTGTATTGTTTGGCGTTTGTCGGTTCTACGGGGACCTTGGTGGACGTTGAAGATTCGTATGGTTGGTGCTTGTTACTGCGTCCATTGTGGTTATCGGCCATTGTTGTTGTAACAGTGGATACTAGTCTGGCAATTCCAGGGGTTGGCTGAGTAAGTTTCTTTTACTGACAGGACAGCGAAACGTGAGAGGTATCCTTGAAAGGGTTTCTTCTATTATTAATGATTCGTGTATTAGCTATTTTTGGATATTTCACGGATATTACACTGAATTCTCAACGTGTTTCCCGTAGCCATGTGAATGTTGCAGCCGAGTGTCCGGGGCGTACAATCGCCCAACGTATCGAGATATTGCAAAATATGTGCATATGAGATTCCGTTGCTTAACGTTACCTGCATTGGTTCTGTGGACGCTCGTTCATCTCTGCACGCTGTGAGATTCATGTGAAATCGTTTCTTATTCGACATACCCACATATTAGGCTTGATTATTAATTGGAGCAAAGGTCCTCCGGCCTGCTACCTTTTCAATTTACCTAAGTATTCAGCTACAGGAAAGAACCGTCGCTAGGAGCCGCTATCGGCAAAAACATTACGGACACTTTCCATTCAGAACGTTAAAGAACGTTTTAGGTTGTTCAAAGTTCACAGCCATTCAGAGGTAATGCGTAAAGCTTCCACCCCGTGTCTGATCGGTTCTATGCGTAATAACTTGATGGAAATTGTAGTTCGTAAAACGAACCGATTCGTGTAAAATGTTTGCGTCCCGTTGACAATCACGAACAAACATTGAAACAAAAAGGAGGCCCCCTCCTGTCGAACGTCAACTTCAATTACCATCGAAGTCTCTACTGGCAATGCTGATACGATAAATGTAAGACACTTTCTTGTATCCTTTCCTACGTCGCGAAATATATTTAATATATTCATCCCCGAGGGATATCTTCACACTAATTCGATTTTACCGCAGCCGAAACTTCTCCGACATTTAAGTGTCCCACGGTCAAATATAATTCCCAATGACTAAAATTTCGAAGATATCCGAAGTACATCTATACCAAAATCTCCGCAATTCACGAAACCAAAGCAGAGTATCAGCAGCGTCTCAGAAAAGCTATTCTCGTCGACTCTCCATTTGTCCCCTGTTTCCCGAGGCTTAGCTAATTCGACTCGTCCCACTTGGTCGTCGAGGTGTGTGCCCCGTTCCTCCATGAATTTCCGCCTTTCCGCAAGTTCCGTGAGCGAAGCTCGTTGCATGTTCCGAAGTGACGAGGGCGCGATATTGGCGATGAGCCACGGCCACGGCTACGACGCAACAAGTTTTCTTATCCCGTTGCGACAAGCAGTCCTAGGCCGGTCTGCACGAGCCGATACTAATTCCATCGTCGTGGGGATTAACAGGTGGCGTTCGAATTACAAACGTCTGCAGTCCGTTGGAGCGGCGCGATACGTTGCGATCGATTCGAGTCGGGCCTGAAACTACGCGAATATGTGCAGACATGTATACGTATTCATCCGACGCGAAAGTCTGTGCATATAGACCTGTTTCACCTTGCGATCTGACCTGTTATCAAACTTGAGGTTCAAAGGGAATACGTAACTAGGAAGTGGTGCATCCTTTATGGTGTTCGCAATTGGATTATACAGCTCAACCCGAAATGGATTTTCACAGAAATTCTTTCCGCTCGCTCAGAGGTGTTCCGCTTTTGTCGGCAAGCTTGCTGATTAATGTTGAACGTGTTGGGCAATTTCCCGAGTGAAGAATCGCGTCTTTTAAGGCGTACGTCGTACTGTAAAATGGCGAAGAAAATGAGTTTCCTGAATAAACGTGCGACCAATTACAGTCTTCGGAGTCTACTTATATTCTTTTAATTAAACCACTTTGGTATAGAAAGTCGAAAGACTTATATCCAGTTGCAAGCTTCTTCGAAGTGTAACATGGGTAATTGCCCATTATAAGTCGAAAATAATACTCCGAAATGAACCTGGTGTCCAATACGTTTCAAGACTGGTCTCCTCCCAAAAGCTGCTCGTTTCGAGGCGCATCGTTCTTCTTGAAACAATATTTCCAATAGCAGGCAACGCGAAAGCTGGCAGATAAATTTCGCTAAATTTTCGTCGTATCTTCGTCGTTCCTCGCCGTGTCCGAGTTTCTCCGAGTTAGTGGATTACTTCTGTTTCGTCCACGAGTCGAGTGCCCAGGGCTGGTCAGGTTGGTGTATCAGCGTCGTTTTCGAAAGGCACGTACATACCACGAGAGAACTCACTTTTGTCGCTGAATCGTTGTTATTCATCGTACGATATCCAACGTCAGTCGACGAGAATTCTATCTCCGTTTCCCTGAAAGCATCACCCTAAACTCATCGCAAACAATGTTTATACACCCGTGAGTCCTCTAACTCCCCGACGTTCCACGTTTCCATCGCAATCCTCGTTCCAAAAATTCACAGCTATTCTGTCGCTTTTAATCATTGGCCCTTAACCTGCGACGACAAACAATGCATCAACAAGTGAAATAATGATGGGCGTTGGGTATACTCTTCCAGTCACTCTACGATTTGGTACTTACTGCACAGATGTATTTATTTCATGTCATGTGTAATTAATTCATGTACTCTAACGTATTCATGAATAACGTATTGAAAGTGCAAACATTGAATGATGTAAAACACCTAGCTGAAATTCAATTCATAAAAAGCCAATCTCAAAAACGAAAAAGATGATATGTATTAGTATTTAATTAAGGTATTTAATTAAACGCGACTGGAAGTGCCCGATAGCCCGTCGCCATCAACAACGAACCGCTTCTCGACCCCCGCATACATCGTACACTATAATACCATCGAGCAACAGCGACCATATACTACTCACAACCGCTTGCGCAGCTCCTTCGGCGAGAAAGCACGTGATCGTTTAGCCAAAGAGAAAAGAAGGAAATAAAAGAAGCGACCGCCATCCGCAGCCGTACGGCGAGTATGGAAAACGCTTGCTGCTTTCGCGATTACTGCCAAAAACTCATTTAGCCAGAGATAATTCGCCGAGCACTAAAATGGAAAAATAGACAAAAATAGAGAAAAAAAAGAAAAAGTAGACAAACAGAGGATCCAGCACACCATCTGGTTCCTCCGTTCATCGTTGTATCGCTAGTCTGGGCTGAATCGCCGCCGCTGCCTGGACGACGATATTTCACGAGTTTCGACGAGTTCCACCTCAAGACAGTCCTGCACCGCGTCCTTCGGTGGCCTCTGTAAGGTACACCGTGCGTCGGTTCGAGCAGCTGATCGCCATGCCACGTTGTTCGGGGGGGGAGTGATTTATCCGAGGGTTGCAACCTCGACGAGCGTCGAGGGTTTGGTACGAGAGGTAGCCGAAGGACGTTCCGTTGACGGGGACATTGTCTTCTTTTCAGCACGACGTTTACAGTCGACCCGGACACGCACATAGACAGCCTCGAGCAGGCCGAACAGATCGTCCTTGAGGGTACCAGCAAGTGGTCCTGCAAGATCGCCATCACAGGTGACACGATACTGATACCTTAGAGAGTTAAGAGTTTACTCCACCCACTGAGAGCGACCGTGCCGTGAACGGCACGGTTCTGTGCCGTGTAAGATGTGGCACACACGTGACACACGCTTTTGATACACGGGAGCCAACGAGTCCCCCGACTGACTCGTATGATCCAGAGCTGACGGGTGCACGATTGATGCGGTTGTTTGGCAGTTGTTGAATGTTTCCTTTTTGTTTCGGATTTTTTTTTTTTTTTCCACTGCGCCCATTGTCCGACTTTCGCTATGGGAGAGCAGATTCCACCTTTTGTCTGTTTCTCTTTTGTTTCTCCTTTTTTTGTTCCTCCCTTTCAGGAGCTGTTTTATTCGCTCGTTTGTTTTTCAGTATAAAAGACAGTAGATCGACGGATATTTCGTTCTAAATGCTGGTGAGAAAATTGTGTACGCTGGCCCGGGAGCGAGAAATAGATATAATTGCAGGGTTGATTTCCTGGGACCGTCCGGTTACCTTTAGTGGAATTATGTAATTGGTACAATGTTATTTTCGTTCGATATTCTTCGACAGCTATTGTTAATTGCGTTTGTAGTATATTTGGTGGCAAGAGTAATTTTTTTATTACCCGGGACAGATAGAGTAGGGTTATGAATATATACACAGTGCCACAGAAATTCTATGCAGCAATAAAATCAGTCGCAAGAACGTGATACGTTATTACTCATTATTCTTTATTCAATGCAAGTACATGTACCATTTAATCCCTTTCTATCACTCATATACAAAATGGGCTGCAAAGTAAGTTGCGTATCGGTTAAATTAGATTTTTGCAATCAACTTCTGCCAAATCTTCCGGTCAATAAAAAAAAAAAAACCTCGAAGGCTCGCGATTGGCGAGCGGTCAACATTTCTTTTTTCCTTTTAATAAGGCACAAACTCACGTTTCGGATAGAGGAATCCTTCCCCCTTTGCGCACGATTTTCGATCGGATCGGTCGCAAAACTATTTAGGATGAATCGTAATCCTTATCGATTCACACCGCGTTACACTTAACGTCTCGCCTCGTGTACTCTGCATTCGATCGAACTTCGAGAAGCCTGGCGTCCAGCTGCCAAGAAGAAGTTGAATTCTCATTCGCGATATTATTGCAAAAAGTGTCGCGCTCACATTGGAAGGTACCTTTCAGCAGAGATAAATACCTGGGAAAGCATATTTTTCGTGCATTTATTTATGCGTCCCTGTATCTTGTATTAAACGAAACACAAATGAAATGTCAGCGAAACTTTTTTACCACTGCTGTAAAAAGAAATGTAGCTGTAAAAAATCCTAAGTAGACAGACTCCGGATAGTTAGAATTTTACAAGCATTTTATAGACGCGATCCGGGTTTGATTCTTTTTGCCATAAGAAAATAACGAATTACGAATTTATACGAAACGTTGAAGGGTTGAACATTTAAAAAGGTAAAAATGAAATACTTTTCCGACTGTCGAATGCTCTATAAAGTTACATTAAGTATATTAAGTGAATGTAATATCGTTCGAAATTATCCTTACGCATTTTCAACGAAAGGAACGAGGAAAATGGGGCGAGAAGATGCATCATGAGTAAAGGGAACCGGCCCGCGGAAAATGGAAAATGTATGACTTTCGGAGGTACAAAGTCCATTTTAAAGCTGTGAAATGTACGACGGAAAAAGGAGAAAACTAGTCGCCGCAACCAGTGTAGCTGGAAGCAAGGGAGCCTGCATTTGAACGTTTCGCATTATTTTCTCGAGCCTCAGGCCACATTGAACTTCAATCGACGGGGCGATATTAAAACCCGAAACAATTGTATTTCAATAGACGGAATCGCCAGAAACTATGGACGCGATAAAAAAAAGTATCAAAAGCCCGAAACAATTGACAAACACAATTCTGTACTAAAACGCCTTGAAAACTTGAAAAACCAATTGACGGAAAGAAATTTTTACGTACACTCAAAGCTCAACGATTTAATGCTAATAATAGTAAAAGCATTATTATAAGCTCATATTAAATCTGGTATAACAGAGGGAACTCTAAAATTTTCAATATTTAAAAAGTAGAAGAAAATATCAGCGCCATAAAAATCACGAAATTTCAAAATATCTCCGGCTGGAATTATTTAAACATTTAGTATTCGCAAAGTGTTCTAAAGTTTCATTACACTTTTTAATATTTCCGATTCAAATAGTCAATTTAACCTTTGCCAAAATTAACTTTACTAAAGATGATACAGAATGTAAAAACGACTGGGATAATGGGAATCACGGTGAAACACTAAAATGTGACAATTTAAAAGAACACGTCTTACGTTTAAATGAATGTTAAAATTAGATTACATATAGTTACGATTTTATAGAAAAAACGTAGAAAACTGTTTGCCTCTGCGGAAAACCAGTTCCTGTCGAATACGATTCTTAAAAAGCGACGAGGACCTCCCGTTCCAGTGACATTCGATCAGTCGGGCTTGATCTGGTTTCCAGGGGTATTATTATTTCTTTCCTGCTTTGAGTATAGAATCACAAAAGGGGAAATTCGTCGGGAAAATCAAACAGCAATATCGGTTGTCGGTTTTTATTGAAGACAGAAAACTATCTGCAAAATGGAATTCCCAGAAGGCGAATGAAACGTGAAAGAATTTCAGAAAATCGAAACCAATCGACGAGCAAATAATAACTGAATAGATGCCGCGATAAACACAGCGAGATGATCGACTATCGATAATCACGTTCAGGTGTTTAAGAGAGACTCAGAAATATTTTCGATACGCGAGAAATGAACCCCGGCTGTTTAAAAAGCACTCGAAGGAGAAGCTGCAGTGCCGGTGCATCTGCCGAAAAAATCGATCCCCTGAAGAAACGACGGACGTGTTCCGCACACGTGCGAGAACTGCAGCGCAGCCATTATCGACGGAAGCGGTTAACGATTCTACAGAAAAACTTAGACACCGTAAATAAACGTTCTGCAAAGTCCACGAACGAATCGGCCAGACGAGGGAGAGAGAGAGAGAGAGAGAGAGAGGGCGCGATGGAAAGCTCGCGGCCACCCCAAAACCACCCCCACAAAACGATCGATAGTTCAACGTACAGGGAAGTGCAGCGGCTGCGGTGCACACGTGGGATTCTCGTGACTGGTTCATCTGCGTGTGCATCCGTGTCCCCCAGTTTCGCAACCTTGCTCCCTCGTGCCTTCGTCGTTGCTTCTTCTTTGATTTCGCGAGATCCGCGGACACGAATTCGTACGATTCGTCGTTTCTTTCGAAGCAAGCACAGAGGCGCGTCGATCTAACGCCGGTGCTTAGCCACGAATTTGGATCGTCCTATTTAGACCGGCGCTGCAAAGAAAATTCGGGTCGATCTGATTGAACGCAAAGGGATTAGATCGATGAGAGAAGGAAATTAGCGGCGAGGAGATGAGCGATGTAACGGAAATGATCGACCTGGGATATTTATGCGCGAAATAGATTTCAGATCTTGGATATTCGTGGAATAATTTAGGATGCTGTGAATCGGCGATGTTCCAGGAAGTTCGATTGGAGAAACGTAAATGGAACGTAAGATGCGTTCACACCGTCGTTTTTCACACTGCGGTACGTGTACCGCTAATGGTGAATCGCGTTATTTCTGGTGGTGCAATTTATATAATTAAATAATCGACACTCCATTCGGGATGTATCGATTTTTAATCGGGAAATGCTTTTATGGCGGTACGTGTATCATAGTTTCGAGAGTAATCTAGTTTCGTTTAGTTATCATAGTGGTGCAATATTTGAGATGTTTGGGAAGCCCTGGTTTTACACTGATCAATTTAGAATCGTATCACTTAATTAATGTTCGAACGTACTGTGAATAGCTTCCCAGCAGCTTTCATAATCTCGAGTAAGGTATAACTGTTCCGTTGAAAGGCGTACGAATGTTACAAAGCTCGCAAAAAGAACAAAGGATTAAAAACTCCTAACGAACATCTCTAAACCTGTACCAACATTTTACCACCCAAACGCGAAATAAACCATCAATCCGAAACCCGATTTTAACCATTTTAAAATGTAAAACGACTGCCGTCGTCGCGCGAAGGGAGCAATAAACTCGTACATTTAAAAACTCTCTCGACACAGGACGTCGCATGCGGCGCAAATCGCCGCAGCTGTGATATCCGCGTAAAAAGGAAGCAACATCCATTAGTTGTTCCGCGTTGAACAATTTCCAGGGGGCTATCCTGCTCCAGAGACCAGCAATCGCGCAGTGATTCGTTGGCGAAAGCGTTTTCGGCAAAGCGTCAGCGATCGAGGAACCTGAAAGATCTCGACGACTACGCGAACGTCGCCGGAAGCCGCGACAAGGGAACGTCGACGCGTATGCAGAATGGAAGAGAATTGCGGAAAGATTCTGACGAGATTCGATTTCTCGCCCGTTATTCCCCCGAGTACCAGCGACGAGTGAGATCGACGAAAATGCTTCCGTCGAACGCTCGTTTTCACGGGAACAGGACGTACACGCGCGACGAATATGCGACGGAGAAAAAATTTGCCCTGAGAAAAGTGGCCGACAGTAGTGTTCGACCGTTTCATTACTATTCGTTGCTTTTGGTTTCTCCTTACTTTTGAGCCGCTGGTGCGCGCACCCGAGAAAAGATTTGGCGTCACCGTTATGTTTAACCAACGACAGGACTTTGAATCATTTTGCAAATTGATTGGAGAGAGTTTTGGAAATTAGAATCGACGTTTCGCTAGGAATCTGACGTTAGATTTTTAGGAATGGAACGTGCTTTTACGTTTGGAGTTCTTTGTTGCGTTAGGATCTTGCTTCGTAGTCAGAATCTTCCTTAAGGAGATAATACACTTAACTAAGTCACGACGATTGCGTTGCTTCTACGCGTTCCCAGGCGCAGGGATCGTGTCAGTGTTCTCGCAATTGGTCCATCTTGGAATATTGATAGGCTGCCAGACGCTGGTGTTCATATTGATTTGGCAGACGGTGGAAACAGTGGTTAGCAAGTTTCTATCGGTGTTCGGACGTAAGTCTGTACTGAAATATTAATTCGCCACTAAACTTAGCAAATTGAAACCCACGATTTGCGTGCGATCCCTCAAATTTCGATACATTCCGTTGTTTCTTAATCTTCGTATATTTCATCCCTGCAAAATCCTATTTAGGATAATTCGGAGGTACTTTCTTTGGCATCGCCTCTAAACCGTGTATAATAATACTAGCAGATCTCTTTCCGATCGCCAAAAATGTATCTGAGAAATTCGATATTTATAACATTCACATAAATTGGTCCTTATTCAACTATCTCGCTGTGACGACGTAAATTCCTTACGTAACAATGTTTCGAGCCGTGCCGTGAATAAATCCGAGTAAATGTTTGACGTCAACGCTTTGTCTCTATAAACAACCCAACCTCGGAGTAGAAAGATTTCGCTGTCAACGTTACGAAGTTCCATCGTCTTTCTAATTCAATTTTACGCCTACGTATATTCAGATACATATAAATAGAGTATCACGAAAACGTGCGTGGACAAGAGTAATAAGAGAAAACAGTAAAGTTTCTCCCAGAACTCGCGACGTTGCTAATTCAATTTTCGCGACGTCTGAGCGTTCAAACATTCATGCACCGAAATAAGAACTGGAACGTAAAATGCAAACGCAGTCGCAGCCCTGTTACCCGAATTCCCGAAGCTCGCTGATAAACGAAGAACACGGAGGCAGCAGAAGTTTGTCCCCTGCTTACAAACGGTTTAAAGTGGGAAGAAAACGAAAGGGGATCGATTGGAGAAACAGCGTAAATAAACACGGTGCAACGCGGCACGACGAAATTTACTTTGAAAGGAGCGATTCGCCTCGCGCGAAGTTTCCACTCTTCGGACGAAGAGGACGGACGCGAAACAGCGACGATGCGAAATGCACGCGGAATTCGAAACGACGACAGGGAATCGAATTCCAAGGGGCTCCGGTGACGTCGGCGAAACCGCGAATTTCCATGCGAATTTCCGATTTGCGTATTATTTTATTATTGGCGAGTCAACGGTTTCGCTGGATTTTTGGTCAACGAGTTCGTTTCCACGAGGACAGTTTCGAATGATGCTTCGACGCGTTCAGCGTTTATTTGTGGGCATAGAAAAGAAATGTATCGAATGTATCGAAAGTACGCGGCGCATTTTCTGTTTTCACCAACTGCTTGAGATAGAATGCCGCGGCGAAAAGGTATTTCTCTATTTTGATTCGACGTTATCGTGAAAAAGACGTTTCTGTCATCGACCGCCTGCAAAAGGGTGCGTTGGAAGCAGTACCTTCGAAGGTTATCAATTTGCAAGCCGCAGAAGATTTTTCTCAATTTCGATCGAGATTTTCATTCAATAGCGCACGAGTTGGGTTGCTGCAGGGTTCGCCGACGGGGAAAAATAATTATTATTAGCGTGGGGAAAAAAGTAATCACAGGGAAGAGAGAACAGCCGGAACCTCTAAAAGTAAAAGCAAGTTGAAAGTCGGTTGAAGCACGGTGCACCGTGCTCGCTAACGAATGAACGGGGGCAAAAAACTTTTTCCACGTTGAAGTAAAAAAAGAAAAGAAAAAAAAAAAAGAAAGGATACGGCTATGCTTCTGCACGAGCGGAAACCGAAAAACGAAAAGTGTGCATCTACGAGGAAGGAATTAAGTAAGACGCTGGGTATTAAGGGGGTCAGGAAGAGGAGGTAGCGAAGAAAAATTATCTTTCATCGCGGAACTTTTTCTTACCCCAACCTTCCAGCACGCCTTCGTTTCGTCTTGCACAATGAAGCGTACACAGGGATGAAAAATGTGAAACAGAAACTACGAGTAGAAGTGTAATACCGAGTTGCGACTTCGCGGAGACCATTAAATACATGCGAATAAATTCTTGGAGGTTCAAATTGAACAAAACGAGGCGCATCGGTAACCGGTATAAAAAAAAATAAAAAACACGAACAAGAATTGGACGTTTGAAGGAACGACGAAGGCCTGGGGAAGCGAGTAAGCATGAAATTTCTTAGGGGAGGAGAAAATGTTTGAGCAGCGTTAATTGCTGATTCCTGGGGGATGAAATAAAAGGTCGGTCGATATTAGCAGCATTGGATTGATTTTATAGCCGGCGCCCGCTCGAGGGTGGGCTCGTTCAGAACAGATCCTCGATTAAGCTTCTTTGAACCTCGCTATTCGCCCGAACGAGAAACAACTGGAGGAAAGTTGTGATTATCGGTGAGCCTTGAATTTGACTTCCTTTCTTCGTGCCCAATTCTTCTGGACGATCTGTTTCAGTATCGAAATAATAAAACGATGAATTGGGTTGACTATTGAGGTTAAAAAATCCCGCAGAACCAATAACAAATGTCGACTGCATTGATAACGAAATTTGGAAAATTTCGTTCTGAAAAATAGCTGCCACCGCGAGTACACGTTCGAGGGTGAAATTGATAAGAAAAGAACAGTTCAGTATTATCCAAATACGAGTCAAGAGCATTCGCAACGTCGCCCCTTACTGCCGAACGAACGCAAACCTATTTCCCACGGTTCGCAAAGTCCCTTAAAATCAGCAAGACACCAAATAAACTGAGATCTCCCTGAAAAGTAAGGAACCGCAAAACGATCGCCACTTTGTCATCGTGAAAACCGCGGTGTTCCACGAGCACAGATGGACAAATGAAATTGGCAATTAACTCGAAGACCATATCCTCGCGGCAGCTTAATTAACAAGCTGAATTGCCACTCCGCTCCCATCTTACCCATCAAGACGCATCCTCGCCGTTCCATTGTCGAGCCGATTTTCGATGGCCGCCCCAGACCGATAAGGACCAAACTATTATATTAGCGATCGTACGGGGGAACAAATTATACGCGAGCACCGATGCAAGCTATCGTGAAAAATGTCGATGGACAGCAACGAACTGTCTGCGGGGTTATTCCCATAGGCAAACGTTCCTTGGCCGTGGAACGATTACACCAATTAAAGCGTTTCTGAGCGGAAGAACGAGGGAAGAAGAGCAACGGAGGGAAAAGGGAAACGAAGCCGGCTGGGTGGTGGAGAACGATCATTAGAGTAATTGCTGCCTCATCACGAAGCGGGTCAACAGTTTTTCCCCTTTCTTGAGTTGCGATTCGCGCGCCGCTGGGTGCCAGTCGAGGACGAAACTCTATCCCAGCGGATGGTTCACCGACGGAACCGTGGGGCCGTGAATATCGCGGATTTCTTGAAGATGGTCGACTTGGAAGGAGCAGCCCCAGGTCGAAGTTGCGAAGCTCGCTGTTTAGAACGTAGCTGGCATTTTCTGTGGAACGAGATCCACGGGGGCGTATATGATTTTTCAATTGGGTTCCGAGTGTTATATTTTGGAACGGACGTGGTTACGAGATGTAACACGGAGAAAACCGTGGTAGCTTCGTGACAGGCAGAGGGGCTGAGTAACAAAGCAATGTTATTAAAAGACAGGGGATTAACATTGAACTCGGGACACTTCGAACGGCACGACCCGTGCAATCTTTCGAACATGTTAAACGTGTTAAAATGTTTGCGAAAACTTGTTTCTTATTCTGATACAGGTATGCGTATGAAGTGCATATAATATAGCGTAATAATAATACGTATTCAGTATTGAACGATCTTGAAAAAGCGATCTGCAGAGCAGTATATTCACGCAGAGTTAGCAAACAAAAAGAATATGTGTTCAGAAACTTTTTCATGGAACACCTGTGGGCGTCTCTTATAGAAGCAAATTGGAGCTGCACGAGCAGAGACATCCAGACACGACAATGTTCCCAAAAACTGCGTTTCGAATCCAACGGAAAGAAGGACACTTCGATTCGAATAATAAATGACAGAGACGATTTACCTTTCGTCGATGTTTCCCCCCCTAATATCACCAATTCGCGGGTACGTGCAACGAAAATTTCTTCGCTCCCCGGCTGAAGTGATAGCAACCTTCCAATTAACCCATATCAAGGGGAACTAGGATACCCAACGAAGTAGAATCGTGGCGAGGAGAGTCGTAGGGTATTGGAGTGGGAGGGTGGCCGGAGTAACAGTCGGTGTTACTTCCGCTTCCGTTCCAGTAATCAAATCTCTCGGCTCAAATTAAAACCGCTACGTGCCAACTGAGAGTCGCAGCTGCGGTAGTGCGACAGTTCGGATATTCAAGATGGGAAACGAGGAACAGCGTAATAATCGAAGGGAAATCAGGGACAGAGGAAACTTTTGTGCCGAACGGGTGCGCGAGAGAGAAAAAGCGATGGAACCGTTACAATGGGGCTGCCCATAGATGGAGACGACCCGAAACTAGAACAGGAAAAGTCGAATTAAATGAACGATTTTATACAGTAAGCGAGTGAAGTTGAAAAAATACATGACAATAATAATAATAATAATAATAATACAAATTTAATCAGAATTAACGGAAATGTTAGGGGCGAAGAATTTGTGACATTCGTGCTTCAGTCGTTCGATTTATGTAAGGAGGTACAAGGGGGAATGATTTTTGATAATACAATTGTTTTTTAACCAAATTTTTATTATAATAACGAAATTATGGATATATTGGTGCGTTCCAATTCATAAAATGTACGGTCTGGACAAGAAACTGCATCTAATGCATCCACGTCGTCGTAGTTCGAATGATGGGAATAATAAAATTATTATTTAACTTACAAACAGTAATGGAGAAAGAGACGCTACTAAAACCTGTTGGTAATAAAAGGTTGGAGAATGAATGAAGTTTGTAAGGTGCCCTATAAAATTATTTCTTTACGACTGTTGGAATGGGACATATCGAAATATACTCCCACAGTTTTCGGTTGCCTAATATGACACTCAACGTTTCAAGTAAATCGCGACGTGGAATGTTTGTTGGAGTAACGCTCTGACCAGTTCGGTTCGACCCCGAATATTCGGTAACGAATGCATTCGGTTAACGATTCTCCCGTGAGCCACACGAATTGAGCCCTGTTTATTCGACCAAGTTGCCCCGTTTGTCTTTAGACTTTGCGTTGCGTCGTTCAAACAAGATAACGCGTGCGACTACGTCGACGGCGGAAATAGCAGAGTACACGAAACGACGAATAAAATCAATGGTACGCTTTGGATGCCTTTAATCGTCGAACAAACGAAAGCAGATCTTTGCTCGATAGTAATTTATATTTTCCACTGACCTAGAAGATACAAAATGCGCGACGGTATTGATAATTCCCATTGTCGCTTTGGAACGGATTTAAAATCGAACCAATGAACCACGTTCGTACATCCATGAGCGGAAAATGGAAGAGCAGTGCGTGGGAATTAAATTGGCAAGTATTGCGCCCGATCCGATGCTATTTTTACATTCTTTTTTTCAATTCTACTCGTGGAATTAATGAAATACAACAATCCCTAGAGTACCCGTACACACAAGTGAACGAGTCAAGGATCGTTCATTCAAGACTGAACACGATCAGTAATTCATTGTACAATGTCATACGGTATCATGCAGTTTTAGTACCCCGTATTTCTATAGTTGAATAAAGAACTGTCTATACTCTCTTTCCTCTTTAGCCTTTCATCTAGACATTAGATCTAATACTATAGCTTCTCTATACCACTCTAGCTCACTTTCGTATTGAAAATATTATCGATCCGAAGTAACGTCGACAATGTTTGAAGTAAATCGTGCACGTCAAAATCAAGGGGAAAGCGTCGAATATCGGATACACGTATCCGAATTAGTTTTCCCGAAATAGTAAATTGCTGTTGAAAATAATAAAGTAAATCGAAATTGTTGTAAAATAATTTTAAAACTTTTTATCATTTTTCTGTTATCTATAAATTCGTACTTATAGTACATAGAATTTCGGGAACATCTCAATTTCCTTTTATCAATTCGATTCGCATTACGGAAATTTCCGCCCTATAAATCGTGCCACATATTATTTCGAAATTTCGGCGGCGTTGCAATTTGCTTCCTCAGAATCTTAAATTGATAGAATATTCGCGTCGAAGCGGTCGCGGTCCCTGTTTATTAATTAACCATCAATTGATCACCTGGCTAATTGAAAATTTGATTAGCCAAGTCGGCTATAGCTCCGAAACAACATCGACGTATTACTCCGACTGGTTCGATTTACACCCGGAAATCTCGACTATTAGTAGCACGAAACAGATTGTGTCTACGGGAATTACGATTGCCCACGATTCTTAATTGCTCGGACGGTTCTCCTTGATTTTCGCGAATACTGTTTCGCTCCGAACACGCTACCGTGAACGGTACAGTAAAAGTAAAAACCGTGGTACAAAGGTGAACGAAAAGCTCGCACGAAAATAAGTTGAAAATTTGCCGACGAGACCTATGAAAGTTCCGCCGACAACAACAATCGTATTATAATTCGATTTATTGCACAATGCAAATAGCTTGAAATAATTATAACGATACTCCGGTAATTGTCGAGGATAATTGATTGCCAAATGGTACACAATCCTATTAATACTCAATTATATTCAACAACTTTAACAAGGGTGCTTTCAACGTTTCCTTATTTCGCTCCTGATTTCCGAAACGCACAGACAACCGGAAACTCTCGTAATTACAGCGTAACTTCGGAAAAATTTGCAATCAAACTTTAACACGGTCCACACTTTCAACTCACATTACGTTCCAAATTGATTAAAAGTCCCCACACTTGTCTCTCTCGATGCGTTCGGAATAATCAAAGAATTGGAGGAAAAATCCCCTCGCCTCCCAAACGATTCACCGTCTACGACAAGACAAACGCAAACACGGTTTCAGTAGCAACGAAACTAAAGTTACATCCAACTTTTTCCCGACGAATTTTCCAGTTTCACCGGGGGGTCTCGCATTTTCCTCTTATTTTCGTGGAATTACCGGACGATACCCCTGTGTAGAACCTGTTCCGCAGAGTCCTGTACGCCCCGTATCCTTCCTTTCGATCGCCCGTAGCCGGTTCTAGAGTACCTCACCCTCCCCGTAGAGTATCGATTTAGAAGAGGACGACCCTCCTCGGGCCGTTCTCGGTTGAAGCAGGCCGCCGGGAATTTACTCACGCTTAACGTCGATCGACGAATTATAACGATCCACGCAGGACGTGAAACTATATACACGATACGATACCTTACGTTACAGCGTAATACGCGTATCGATATTTCTCACATTCGATCGTGCGATCGCGACACAGTACACACCACGCGCGGCAAATGATTCGAAACGCGCGTACATACAATTAGCGTACGGGACTCGTACAAACACACATACACACACGCACACTAACAAAGATTCTGTCGACATCATGGAGTGGATAACGGCCACGAGTCGAAGACTTAACGGGTAATTAGGTATGAGATCGACGTTCGTCGAGGACGGGCAAGCATCGGCGATCGTCCCCGCTGCAATCGGCGGTGCGAATTCAAGGATTTAGTAGCATGGGCATGTGTGTCTGTCTGTCTGTCCGAATCGCAGCACGTTGACGTCGAATCTGCAACAATATGTGTTTTATGCGTGCGCCTCGTCGATGCGCATACATGCGTACCCTGTGCATGCGTGCCCATCGATCGTGCACCTTGTACAATCATTCCCTTTCACGGATGTCGCTTGCTTCCCGACGCGATAACTTGGGAATAAAGGTGATTTTCATTTGTCGCTCGTCGCGGAGCGAATAAACAGTTAAATCGAGTGCCGTCGATTTAACGATGGTGATGTCTCGCGAGGCGCCAGCGTGCCCGGAATAAAATGCAAAATGAAATGCATCACGCGGCACTCGTTTCATTTATCGCCCGGCTTATTTGTTTCGATTTACGAATATTCGTATGCTCGTCGCGCGATATGGCCGGAATGGAGCGGAAGGTTCCAGTTTGTTCCAAGTTGTTGGCATCGCGAAACGATATCGTCGATAGTTGTTAAATGTACATACGTCCCCGCGCGACTCACGCCGAGCTTTTGCACGCTTACGACGTGGCTGCCATGAAACGTGACCCCCCCCCCCCCCCCCCGAGTGCTCGGTTCGATGGTTGTGAACATTGTTAGATGTGCATGAGGCTGTCGGTGTGATCGTATCAGAATATGAGAGCACTAAATATCGTTCAATTGTGATTATATGTGCACGAATCCGAACGGTATCTTCGTGTCCCGATGAGTGTCGCAACGAGCGACTTTTACTGTTCCTTCCGTTTTGTAATATTTATTTTTATACGGAATGCTAACCGCGGTGTCGATACTATTCTCCCCGCGTACGCGCCTCGTTTGTGAAACGGAGAACGATTAAATCCGTGCAATTATTTCTCAACAAAAGATTCTACTTTCTCGGACGAATTGATGCTTGAACGCGAACTATTAAACTGTAGGGCGGCGTTAGTGTAAATCGCGTTCGCGTGAACGTCGTTCTACCGTCCGCTTTTACGTGCAATGTATTTAATTGTTGTTCACCTTTCATGCGACAACCGAATCGAAGGTAAACGTAATTGGAGGCGGATGTCGATTACCGATTACCTGCTAAACGTCATCCAAGAACGCGAGAGGGAAACGTGCAATTGGGGCGAGGAACGAAGCAAATTCGTTTGGCGAGGAGCGTGAAAAATTCGCGCGACCACGGAAACGGGAGCAGGGGAGAGAAATTTTGTAAGCCCGTGCAAACAGGAACGGAAGTGCAGATTGTTTCCGGGACGTGGGATATAATCTTGGACAGCCTTTCAAACATTACTTCCACGGTTCACGGTTAAACATTTTTAGAACAACGTTCTAAAGAGATACGCAACACTATGCAATCTTTTTCGCGATTGCACGGAAGTCGGAACGAAATGTTTATTAAACAACGCATTATACTGCGCTATGTCGGGCGGTCCAGTTTCAAATCAGATGTGACGAACATTTGCACCTTCCAAATCAATAAAATAGCAGTTTATCAATAAACTCGAATTCTGCTCTTCGATCTCGAATATTCGATCTTCTAAATCATTTATACGTCGAACCTTTAATGATCAAATAATGACCAAAAGCGAATCGCTACCAATTTTGCAAACGTCACTAATTTCGTTGATCTATTAAATTTCACCCGACTCGATACCCGAATCTTCGTCATTATTTACCAAGCAGGTGCGCGATAATGTCGGAATGTAGATTTCTCCATTAACATCCCCGATCTCTTTTCATTCGGAATACAATATTTCGCCGGCGTGTGTATACGCTGGATTGAGTTGGACGTGTTCAACTAATTGTGTTCGACAAGGGGCGTTCACGAAAGGTTCGCGTGCACTGTAGAATCCACAGAATGGCCACTAAAAACATTTATTGCCCCGCAAGAGTTGCGGCCCGCTTTAGGAATTCGCAACCCATCTTCGCCACTGATCGTCCCGCTGCGAAATGGCTCGAATTCGTACAACGGATCGTAACGTAGCTTACCTTGGGACACATTTGAAACACGTGAACACTACTTTCCCTAGACGTGGGGATTTCTTCATTTCATTACGCGTTTCGTGGTTTCGCGTGATGGCCTGCAGCCACGTACCAGTGATAGACACCTTTACGCGAATTTATTTTTGCAATTTTATGTAATTGGTACGGTCTAAATGTTAACAGATTAATTAACATTTCGAGGCAACAACTCGATACGTGCTTAACAGATCCGCTTAATTGCTTGTGGATTATCTGTCGTTACATATATTTCATACACAAATACCACTGAAGTGTTCAATTGACGTAACGTTGTAAAAATAACTTTTTCGATTATCCTAATATTATTACACCGCTAAAGAAACAGCACCGTAAAAAATATTGACGAAACCATTGTTATTGAAGAACTATAAGACGGACAACGTTTCTCTCGTTTTCTTGGATGCGATAGCAGGTAAACACCGTGAAATTAAAGTTTCCGTCCCAGGTAAGTAGAGGGACAAAAGGGGCATACCCCCGGCAGATCCAAACCGATGAATTTCGGATAATTATTCGGAGCGCTTATCACGTTAGGCAAAGCTTGCTAGATAATTGCCTAATCATCGATTTCGCACAACTTTCACAGTGATCTGCGCGCAAGGGCTGATCGCGAAAGACAAGAGCGGCACGTCTGATCCGTACGTGACGGTCCAAGTTGGCAAAGTGAAGAAACGCACCAGGACCATGCCGAGGGAATTGAATCCAGTTTGGCACGAGAAGTTCTACTTGTGAGTAATATCATTGCGCCCCTGCGAACCTGTCAGACGTCTAACGTAGACACCACCTGACGCGAAAAGAGCATAACGGAACCGTAAATCTGTACTACAGCGAAGATTAGTCGAACTTCTTGCTTATTGCAGTATTTCCGGTTCCTTCGTATTTTTGTTGCACACACCTGTGTAATCATTATCAATATTTAATCATATTTACGCCATTCGTGTACGAACAATTGGCGGAACCACGGACCAATTGCTTAACGATCGAACGAAATTCATTTGATCGTTCCCTTAATTAATTACTCGAACTGTCTAACGCGAGGAGAACAATTTTCCATCTCGATTAATACCCCAACGTTTACGAAACTTCGATCGCCAATAATCACGGGCAACTGTTCACAGCGAGTGTCACAACTCATCCGATCGCATAAAAGTAAGAGTGTGGGACGAGGATAACGACTTGAAGTCGAAGCTGCGGCAGAAGTTGACAAGGGAGAGCGACGATTTCCTCGGGCAAACGATCATCGAAGTTAGGACGCTCAGCGGCGAGATGGACGTGTGGTACAACTTAGAAAAGAGAACGGACAAGAGCGCCGTGTCCGGGGCGATCAGGCTGCACATTAGCGTAGAGATCAAGGGGGAGGAGAAGGTCGCGCCGTATCACGTACAGTACACCTGCCTGCACGAGAACCTCTTCCATAGTTTGTGCGAGAAGAACGACGGTGTAGTGGCACTGCCGCAAGCGAAGGGAGACGATGCATGGAAGGTGTACTTCGATCCGCCTGGTGAAGAATTGGTGGACGAGTTCGCCATGAGATACGGCATCGAGAGCATCTATCAAGCAATGACGTGAGTCGTCCGGCATTTTTCTATTAACGTTAATTTATATTGAGCGAATTAAAAATTTTGAACGCGTCGACGGACTGTTGCGACGTCTGGACTTTGTCGCATAGAAGTTTTTTTTCGTCAATTGTTGTTTTTAATTATTCTTGTTTAAGCAATCACTGTATATATATAGATATATATATACATACATATATATGTATATACGTATATATATATAAGAGTGAATCGTAGAATAGCAACATAAAAATTTATTGACAAAATCGAAACGTAGTGTAAAAATTTATCAACCAGTAAGTAAACTTTGTGCGAAGGCTGAGCAGGGACTTATAATAATCTTCGATACGATTGAATTGCAGTATTTAATTTAACTTAACTTACAATAACAATCACTACGACATTAAAATTATCCGTACACTGTATTACGCACTCGACGGTCCGAAATTTCCAAATATAATTAACATTCTACAATTTTCAAGTCTTCTTATAAAAGTTGTTCCCGCATATCGTTATAAATAAAACGGCCAGACACAGGAAACCAGGCGTGAACTGATTTCAGCTTTCGCTGGCAGCGGCTTAAGTAGTATAGCCCGGCGCGTGGTCAGACGCGCTCTTCCTTCTTAAGTAGCGCAAGTAAATATATATGTCCGAGAATATTCTTTTAACGTAAACATTCCCAACATTTTCAGACATTTTCACTGCCTCTCCACGAAGTACCTGTGCCCAGGTGTGCCAGCGGTGATGTCCACTCTGCTGGCGAACATAAACGCCTATTACGCCCATACAAGCGCTAGTTCCGCCGTCTCGGCCAGTGATAGATTCGCCGCCAGCAATTTCGGGGTGAGTTTTCGTAGCTTAACAACGACGATCAATTTTATTCGCACCTGAAATGGGAGGCAGGTGAAACGATGGCCGACAAGCGAATAAAGAGCGCGACTAAAGGAAGCAGCTTGGCTAAATAATATCCCTGCGATTTTCTCATGACCCGAAACATCCAGTTTTCTTACGATTGGCTGCACTTTTAACTGAAGTAGAAGCTTGGGGGAGTGCTCATTTCGCGTATCAATTTCATTGTGCAATTCCTCAATTAAACAGTCCTCCCCGCCCGCCTCCAACTTTCCCTTTTATTGATCCATTTCGAGGCTGAATGTAGGCCGATCTGGCTAATTAAGATTTTAATCAAGATTTTTTTCAGTCTGATGAAGATGTTGATTAAGAGAGTGCCCTTGTGACATACGTTCTTGAATGGAAAATATAAATGAAAATATCAATTCTCGTGAAAGATATACGTGGTTCATGAATAACGGTGAAGTACAAACGAGAAATCTGGCTAAATGAAAACTTTGCTACATGAAAAGTAAATGTCGCCTCGTTAACATACTATGTTCCTATTTTGTTCAATGGATAATTTAAACTGCACATTTATAAGCGTAATTGAATGGAAGTACAAACAATGCAAATTCTTGTCAAAAAATGTACCAGACGGAGAACAAAAATATGTTCCCCGTTTCGACGTTCCTGAATTATGCATGACTTCGAATGGTTTTCCAGAGCGGAGGACACATACGACCCAATAACTTTATCTTCCTTGAAAGCCCGTAACAAAAAGGATAGCCGACCTCGATGCTAACGAAATAAGGTCGAAGATAGAATGTATAAAAAATATACAATCTCTTCAAACTTGAAAATATCTTGCGAGAAGTCAGATTATAATATGTATATTTCGTCGTTCTAGAAGTACACGCTGTATAGAGTGTGTAAAATTGCCTGACACTTTCACCGATATTCTGCACGAAAAAATGTTAAAAAAAGGGCAACATTTTGGGTGGTGGCTCAGGCTCTTAAAATATCGATATGGTGTCATTTTATGGATTCGCGCTTTCTTAGAACCTTAAGAATAACACCATATAAATCTTTTAAGTGAAAGAGCTACCTACGATTTGGCCACTGTTCAACGTTCTCCTTTGCAATGCCATTTATCTGGACAATCAAAATTCTTCCCGCAGCATATATTCGTGGTGATCACAATAAATATAGAAAAGCACTGTCGCAAAGGAAAGTATTTCCGTTGTATTCGTCGAGATATTTGGCAGTGTCTCACTTTTTTCTCCGAGGATAACGTTTTCCTCCTTCTCTTTGGATTTTCCTTCCTCTACTTGATCCTAACTATCTACGGTTTCTACCAGCGCCGCTGAGACCGAAAAGTCCTGATCGTAAACAGTAATGTCGACTTATTCTACTGTATTATCAAAGAAAGTCAGTCGAGTCTGGAACTAAAATAGAACTATCCTCTGGCAAAATAGAACTATTCCTCTGCTTGAAGGAATGGAGTACAAAAAATTAATTCGAGCATTTTTAAATTTCTACCATCTGAGTTACGGTGCAAATCGCAGTATTTTATGCGGACGCAAATTGATCACAAAAAGATTGTCGTTTACTTTATCTCTGAAGACTCGATGCAATTTATTTCCATCCTTTTTATCCGTTATTTCCATTAATTATTGCCGTCAATAGACGTTCAAATCTAATTTTATCATAACAAACCCTTTTATTCCCTGCAATTCCATTTATTTTCCTACCTTCCCTTGCACAATTTGCTCCAATTTATTATTGACCTCTGCCCCCATCACAACGTTATAATGAAAGTGGATAGATCCAACATTTGACCAAACCTGAGTTCGATATTTATTTAATACGCATTTTATGTGCGCATAATGGTCGAATTCGAACAACGAAAGAAACGCATTTTGACAATTTCGTAAACATTTCCAGACGCCTGTATCGAATTGAACCAAATACAACCTTAACAACATACAAACTATACACGAAAAGAAATCATCCACTATTGATGTACTGTCCGAAAATTCCAACCAAGCGTAGACAAAATCCGAGACTCCTCCCAGACACCTAAACTACAATATAACCACGGATTGTTCGCCATTCCCCCATTCATTAAACGGCGGGCAGCCCAGAGCGCGCCTGTAATTTATGGAAACTCGATATACCGATAAAATACGTCCACCCATCCCCAACCGTTCACGAACAATTTCTTCGATTCCAGAAAGAGAAGTTCGTGAAGTTACTGGATCACCTGCACAACTCTCTGCGAATCGATCTATCCTTGTACCGGAACAACTTCCCGGCCTCCAGTCAGGAGAAGCTGATGGACTTGAAGAGCACGGTGGACCTGCTGACGAGCATCACGTTCTTCCGTATGAAAGTTCTGGAATTGTCCAGCCCGCCGCGTGCCAGCACAGTCGTGAAGGATTGCGTGAAAGCGTGCCTCCGTTCCACGTATCAGTTCCTCTTCGCGAACTGCTACGACATATACAACAGGGAGTTCCAAGTGGATCCGAGCGAGGCGAAGAGGGACTCGGAGGATCACGGGCCCCGTCTCGAGTCGCTGGACTTCTGGCACAAGCTGATAGCGCTGATCGTTTCCGTGATCGAGGAGGACAAGAACAGTTATGCCCCGGTCCTGAACCAATTCCCCCAGGAGCTGAACATCGGTCAGCTGTCGGCGGCCACCATGTGGTCGCTGTTCGCGGTGGACATGAAGTACGCGTTGGAGGAGCACGAGCAGCACAGGCTGTGCAAGTCGTCGGCTTACATGAACCTCCACTTCAAGGTCAAGTGGTTGCACACCAACTACGTGAAGGACGTGCCACCGTACAAGGGCGCGGTGCCCGAGTATCCGGCTTGGTTCGAGCCGTTCGTTATGCAGTGGTTGAACGAGAACGACGATGTTTCTTTGGAATATCTCCATGGTGCCTTCAACAGAGACAAGAAGGACGGAGTGAGTGTTGCCAATTGAAATGCGAGGTTCGAGTTGTCCCTCTGTGTAAATTGTATTCGGCCTGGACGGGGATACTTTCTTGTTTTCACGAGTTCTGGAAATCCTTCTGGCACAAAGTAACAGTTATCATTGAATAGGTAATGCGAGGATCGATAGAAGTTTGAAGCCGCGATTTTATTTTACATTAGAAATAATGGGAAGGGGCTGTTCACCGAAGAATCACAGTTGCCGTAACGAGTATGCGTAAAGTGTAAAAAATGTAAAACGTAACTGCGTCTGAAAGAAGAGCTGGCCAGTGCTGGCTCAGGTACTTTCAGAATTGTATAAATTCCTGTAACTCGTCGTATCTTTCAAATGCGGGCTCGCTTTCATGCGCAAAGTTATTACGTTCCGATGGCAATTTGAAACGCGTATCGTTCTTTGTTCAACGCAAGGGGAATACAGGCTGCGCAATGTATAAACTGTTCAATTTATATTGCAGTTCCAAAAGAGTAGCGAGCACGCTCTCTTCAGCGTCTCCGTCGTCGACGTCTTCACACAACTAACCCAATGCTTCGACGTGGTCTCGAAGTTAGAGTGCCCCGACCCGGAGATCTGGAAGAGGTACATGAAGAGGTTCGCGAAGACAATCGTGAAAGTGCTGGTGGCGTACGCCGACATCGTGAAAAAGGAATTCCCGAGCCATCTGAAGGAGGAACGAATCGTGCGTGCCCCTCGCAAGC
Source organism: Nomada fucata (assembly GCA_948146005.1). Taxonomy (NCBI): domain Eukaryota; kingdom Metazoa; phylum Arthropoda; class Insecta; order Hymenoptera; family Apidae; genus Nomada; species Nomada fucata. The sequence goes on from OX411275.1 coordinate 18,377,392, forward strand.
GTATCTAACGACACGGTACACTCTGCTCGTTCGTCAAACATGAAAGTAACCATTGTTTCAAATCCCTCAGGCCTGCATTCTGATGAACAACATTCAACAACTTCGGGTACAATTGGAGAAGATGTTCGAGTCGATGGGCGGGGAGAAGCTGGAAGAGGACGCGGCAAACATATTGAAGGAACTTCAACAACAATTGAACGGAGCCCTCGACGATCTCGCCATGCTGTTCGCGAAGAGCTTGGAGCCAAGGATAACGGCGTCCGTGAAGGAACTGGGCGACCTGCTGTTGGCCATCAAAGGCGGCGGACAGGTGCAATTGTCGCAACCTGCGCAGAGGAACAACGTGGCCGTGGACGCTGACGAAGTGTTACGCCCGCTGATGGATCTCCTCGATGGAAGCCTATCGTTGTACGCTGAATCTTGCGAGAAAACTGTCCTGAAGAGGCTGCTGAAGGAATTGTGGAAGATCGTCATGAGGATTCTGGAGAAGACCGTGGTGCTACCGCCTATGTCGGACAAGAGCGTGCGTCTATTATCTTTGGAGCTTTAATTCGTTGCAATTCTGAATCGCACGCCGCGGATACCCTACAGATTCTATCGCGCGTTTGTTTTCCAGATGATGTTCAAGAATTTGACGGACAACGCGAAGAATCTGGCGGCCAACGCGAAGATAGAGGACATGTCGAAGTTGTTCAAGAATCATATGGCTGGTAAACCGGATGTGAAGAATGCACTGAGCGGGGTCATGGTGAGCGACGCGTTTAAATAGTTCGACGATACTTTGTTCCTCATTTTAGTTCCTTTCTTAAGCCCTGTTGGGTCCCAAAGTCTTTGTTGCAACCAGAAGTAGGTCAAGGATGAATTTAAAGAATCAAATGCTGCGCGTACTCTGCACAACGATATATCGGTTGTCGGAGGAATTTATACATAATTATATATAATTTTAGTACAATTCTGGTATTTTATCGTCGATCATGATTAGTCGTGACTTATTTACTGGCAGTAACGAAAATCATTGCGATCGCAGGATATCTCAAAGGAGGTGGAGAAGAATCTTTCCCCGAAACAATGCGCAGTCCTCGAGGTCGCCCTCGACACCATCAAACAATACTTCCACGCGGGCGGGAACGGCCTGAAGAAGGCGTTCCTAGAGAAGTCGCCAGAATTGCAGAGCCTTCGATACGCTCTCAGTTTGTACACGCAAACAACGGATACACTTATAAAGACATTCGTCACGTCTCAGATCAATCAAGGTAAGCAGATTTTCACGTGCATTCGTGCTACGTAATCGCAACATTCAGTTTTATCGTACATCGTCGCGTCAGGATCAACAACGAAACTTATATACGTATCCGCGATTTAGTTTGCAAATTCGCCTCGAAATAAATGTACGCAGAACTTTAGTCATCGTTAACGGGGAACGAGGTGGCGCGAGAGCAGAAATGGAACGTGGTCGAAAACTAATAACTTACCAGCATACATTGTTCAGAAGGAAAACGAGAAACGATATTCGACAGCCAAATCGAGCTTACCAAATTCAAACATTGATTTAGTTTTCAAATGACGCTGAACAAAATTGGCCAAAGCTGCATCGAAGAGCGAATTCGTTCACCGTCTTATAACTACTACCGCGAATTCGCCAAAAATTTCCAAAATACCCATCCGCCGGTGGTGATCGAAGCAACTGCCTCTTAAGCACCCGCGTTATCGAGCTTCACTTCTGTACATCGCGGAGCGAAATTCAAACGTCGATACATCTATGAATAGAACCACAGAATATTCACTCATTTTCCAACACACGCCCGTTCACGATTGCGACCCGCGCACACAAACGCCGCGACGCCTTTGGAAAAATCGTCACCTGCATACAAATGCAACCGACGCGACGTAACCAAAATTATCGCGACAGTGCCGCTGAACAATGCGTCAAAGCTACGTCAGCGTCAGCGTTCGATGAGCAGCGAGAGAGGCGGTGACGAAGGGGAAGGAGCCGAGGGTATGGAAAGCCTCGAGGAACCCCTTCGCCAGAGCAAGCCCTCCCTTCGTCGAGAGAGTCGACAAGGTACCAGAGACCACTAGCAACCTTAGAGCAGAAGCCTACGGGAATTCTTTGCTGACCTTCGGTCATTCTCGAACCTAGACGCTCGTTTTAGGCCGTAGTGGACTGTTTGTAATTGCATTATTCGCCGAGCTGCATTTTTCGGGACGGGTTGATGAGTTTCCTTGGCGTGTCGCATGTTTCGAGCACTCGTACACGACATTCGTTGCGGAGTATCGTTGAATCTCTTGCTGTTATAATTGTGATTGCTGTAAACAAAATTTTGGCACAGTAAGCGATACAATTTATAGAGGAATTCTTGCGGTTGCAATAAAGTTGCGGGATATTCTAATTGAACGTACGAGAAGACGAAAATTGGAATTGATAATTATAGACTGTTGGTATTTATCGTTCGTATGGGTTTCCTTTTTAACCCAGAGCCGGAGGAACACAAAATATATTTTGTGCATACGAGATATTTTGTCGTACACGAAAGTCGCGTTCAATGTTTTCACGCGTTGGGATAGTTTTGCACCAAACTTTAACTCTCCAATATATGAGACTTGTATCGTGTATTAAAGAATCCAAACGCGACAACAAAATAAGAAATCGAAGAACGATAATTCTATCGCGGACAAGTGCTCGTGATATATCGATACAAATGACTGCGAGTACTCCATACGGTAAACCAGCTTTACGTAAGTACTTTGAAGTTGAATTAAGCTTACAAGCTGTAACGGATTGATCTTTTCGAGGCTGCTGCGAGAATGCGAAATAATTCGAGCAGCTCGAATCCGTGTGCTCGTTTCTTTGTAACCGGACAGAATCGAAATGGTCAAAGGCGTCCCGAAAACTTCTCGGCGATTTATAGTTGTATTAGGTAGCGCTGCTGCTATCACTACTGCCGCTGTTGCTGCAAATACCGAGAACCTTGCAAAAGGACAACTGTAGAAAATAGCTATTAACGTGTCTTGCTGGTAACGTAAAATGATCACAGCTTACAATACACTCAGGTTCCGAAGACCCCGAACAGTATAATTTCCATTATCTGTTGTTTGCTGTTATCGTCGTGCGGCGATCAACGGAATATGGCAACTGAAAAAGAACTTGAACGAACTGAAGATTTATTAAATCCTCGCATTGCGTTGAGCAGCAATGACGAGAAAACTGTATTGAACCTAGTTTATAGAAAAAAATCGAAATAACAGGTCACAGACTCGGAAACCGTAGGACCCTAAATGTCAGAAGCCGTGGACGTAATAAGGCCTAGACGTAATAAGTCATAAGAATTTGAATTTCACTATCTGGACGTCGTAGTGCATAAAGCGCCACACCTTAAGGCCTTAATACCTCGATTTCCATAACCCAGTCGTCGCACAACATCGAACTCCGAGCTGTAAGGTCGTGGCACATTAAAAGTCGGTGACCCTTAGACTCGGGACCTACCGGTCAATGACCCGGCGATCTTAAAACGTCGTACTGCAAGCCTTAAAGTTTCAGAGCATTGCTAATCAATGTCTCGAAAGCGTAGAACCGTAGATTTATCGTCCATAACGTTTCGCTGGTTACGTCAGAAACGTGTACGTCAACTTTCATGCCCAATGAAACATAGATAATAGATGAAACTTCAGAACCTGCTGTTATACGACACGTACAAATTTTACGTTTCACACTGGATCTAAACTTAGCTATTTTCGTCATTGTTCTTTGCAATAAGCATCCCCCCCGCCCCCAATAATTTTCTCCAAAGCTTTCACACGAGTACACCTTCACACCTTATAGTCTTTCCTCGAACGATCACTGGCAATTCACTGGTACACTATTTTCACTTCAATTATATTGACGATGGAGATGTACAGCAGATTCATCCAGCCTCGTTACAGTGGTACAATGGTACATCGTTTTATTTATACATATTTATATATATATATACAGGGGTCCCCGATTAATTATTGTCGCGAATCTATTTCCGGATATCTGTGACTGCACGGTCTACTTTATCGAGAACATTTTCACTTCCGCGACAAACCGAATTTCATTCGAGAGTCATTAAAGCAAACCTCGAGTCAGCCTGTTATCTCTTAGCTTACTCGAAACGTATTCTGTATGCTTTTCAAGCGTTTCACATATCTGTGGAACAGTTTGAGGACGTGACAATGTCGCCCACCACGTTGTCACTCTCGAATAGACAATATACCATGCATATCGTTAGAGCATGTAATCTGCTCTAGAACTAGACTAAACATAGAATCTTATTTTAGCATCGAAACTTTGAATTCTAGCATCGAATAGAAGCGACCGAAGCTCTATGTTCTTTCTCGTAGTTCCTAGCGACTGTCGCGACGAAATCGAACGCAACGTCTGACTTGATTCTAATAAAGTTCCAGATACAGCCGGCTCGGACGAGGGCTCGGTCGGAGAAGTCAGCATCCAAGTGGACCTCTTCACACATCCTGGAACTGGCGAACAGAAGGTCACCGTCAAAGGTGCGCACCACTTTATGCGCCTTATCTCACGTCGAATTACGTCTCCAATGCGACTTGTGCAATTTGCATTCGCAACGCCACAGATTGTCCGTTAAACAGTAATCCCTCTAAACACAAACACGGACAAATCTTTTATCTTTAACGGTGGTGATTACATTTCGCGGCGCATCCACGTGGTTCGCCACGCTCCAACATAATCTCTAAGTTCGTAACGCTGAATAATGCAGCGCGATGTAGAGGGGATGCAAACGAGTAAAGAGTTTCCCGAACGAAGTGAACGTTCGCAGTAAACTTTCCAACGTACAAATATTAACGTCATTACTGTATCATCCAACTGTTTCCCGAATCGTCTGCTCATCCCGTTCTTATCAAACGTATCTCTTTTCGCAGTTGTCGCCGCGAACGACTTGAAGTGGCAACTGGCGACGGGCATGTTCAGGCCGTACGTCGAGGTGAACCTGATCGGACCGCATTTGACTGGCAAGAAGAGGAAGCAGTCGACGAAATCAAAGAGCAATAATTGGTCGCCGCAGTTCAACGAGAGCTTCGACTTGTAAGTAAACCGTCTTGAACGACCAACGTCACGACACGCTCGACGAAAGCGCGTTCGAACACTCTAGTCCACCGACATGTCGACGAAACGTTCACCAAACGATACCAACAACGGCGATCGTTGATATTTTCCAGCATGATCGGCAACGAGCAGCAGCAGCTGGACTTCTACGAGCTCCACATCTGCGTGAAGGACTACTGCTTCGCCAGGGAGGACAGGCTGGTCGGCGTCGCGGTGATGCAACTGAAGGACATCGTCGAGGAAGGCTCGTGCGCCTGCTGGCTGTCGCTCGGCAAACGAATCCAAATGGACGAGACCGGCTGGACGATCCTGAGGATCCTCTCGCAGAGGAACAACGACGAGATAGCGAAGGAGTTCGTGAAGCTGAAGAGCGACATCAGACAGGAGACACCACTTCCGAATCCCACCTGAAGCTCGGGGACAATGCATTAAGCCACGACAGCGAAGCGACACGTCCTTCGAGTTTGGAAAGAGCTCGAAGGAGAGAAAGGGGTGAAGAAGAGAAGGCGTTGTCCACTGGGGAAACCATAGAAACGTTCGGCCGCCGTTTGTCGAAAATAAAGAGGTCCTAACAAGTAAAACAATCAAGCGAAACGAACAAACATACAGCAACAAAAAAAAGAAACAAACAAAAAAAATGCTAAACCAGCAACACCGCGAGACATACTCGAATACCCGCGAAACGAACACAGCTGACGAATCGTGGGGAGCACACGAACACAGAAATACATACATACACAGAAACACATGTGCGAGAAAGATCGCCGACAAGGACGGTCGGCCGAATTCCTTTCGGGTCTTGTACGATTAAATGTCGTCGGGCGGGGGAACGGGGGACCGTGTCCCACGGCACGGTTTCCCTTGCTTCCTTCGTAACCAGCTTCCGCTCGAGCGTGTTCTTCTCTCCTTTTTTACGAATCACAGAGCTTTAGCCCCGTCCCCTATACAAAGCCAAACGAGCCGAAGGAACGAGAAACGGGAGGAGACGGATTACGAGCCGGAGCGCTTGAAATCGTCCGTCGGTTTGCGTTCGACGGGGACAGAATCACAGCGGAGGCATTAGAACACGAAACGGTGATCACTCCTGTCACTTTCGAAGACCGCCTCGCGGCAGGGAAGCGGAACAACGTCCAGAACGACGATCGGCGTACAAGGAAGAATACCATGGGACACTTGTTCGAACAAGTGCCTTGGGCGTGTAAGAAGCCTCAGGTATTGGAGAGTGTTCCGAATAGACGCGATGCGTGAAAACAGTGCTGCCAGTACGCAATATATTTGGTAAATATTCGTAATGTAAGAGAGGAGTTACGGAGGCGTAAAATTAGGCGTAACAAGTGCGCCCAGCGCGACGCACCCCGGCGTGTACGGATTCCCCCCCTCGGAGAAACAGGAAGGGAAGCAAGAGAAAAGGAAAAAAGGGGAACGAGGCAGCGATCGGGCAAGAGGAGAAAGGAAGATAACGAGGAACGATCAGAATTTGGGGTCCGTGATTCGCGAGTGCGAGCCGGTGAAACGAAGCGCGATGCGATCGTGCTGTCCTTCGTTCGAGAATTCAATGGCGAATCGCGCTGCTTACGGGGAGATGTAATACTACGTACTTAATATAGACCCTCGTGCGAGACGACGTTTTAGGCCGTTTGTTCGGGAAGACGAGTTTACTTGTAGATATGTGAAACACATTGTTGACGAAAAAGTTTTTTCTAAATAACAGTTTAACGTAGCATTGCGTACGACCAATAGGCGCGCCACGGCGTCACACGGGGCGCGCCGTTAGTAATTAAATAGGCATTGTAATGTAAAGTACGTTCTTATTGTAAGGAATCAACAAGAGTTCGTAAAAAGTCTGATTGTTGTGGTGAACGATCAACTGATAACGAGGTCCGTTCGAAGACTTCGATTACCCTCCGTGAATCACCCTCGGCCTCGCTTCGAGTACCATCGATACGAGATTTGTCGTGCACGTGAAGTCGATACTCCGTTCCAGTAGAGAAAAGAAGCAAAAAAGAAAAATGAAAAAAAAAAAGGGTTGAAATTCTCTTTCGTCCGCCTTCGATATTCAATATACGTATTGTACATTATCGTGAAACAGAGAGTCCGATCTTTGATCCAGATATTACCGTTTCTACGAATCGACAGCCTAACTTTTTCGAAATTAACCTTTATATCGTGGTAGCTGTATGGTAACTTAACTAATCGTGTAACTTTGACACTTTCCCCGACGACCATTGCTTTTTGTGTGGGCGAGCAATACCAAGTATCTAAACGACGGAGGTGAAATGTCAGCTTAATAAAAAAATGAAAGAAAAAAAAATCGATCATTAATAATACTTCTCTGTCTATCCGCTTAAAATATCGCATCGATATTAATCTTGTACATAGATCGAACATTATTGTCCCTTCGTAGGAATAGTTCGATGGGTTACCAAGCACAAAGATCCGCGGCTCTCCGGCTTAGAAAGCTGCCCCGGCGAAAAACGGAAAATGAAAGGGGAGGTACAATCAAGGGCGGACGGGTTAAACGGGTCCCTCAATCTGCTACAAAAACGGGAATGGTCCTCGCGGAAAAGCACCCTTAACGTTCTTCGTTTCGCGTCTGCGGTCGTTCGAAAACGTTGAGAGCCACCTAGCTCGGGTACAGCGCGTCGGCGTTACTTGCACGCGCGTCGCGGTTCTTGCGCGAAGCTTCGATCGGATCTCCCGTGGAATATTCCGAACGGGAATAGGGGACAGGAAGGGAAAGAACGAGTGATACCGGGCGAGCAAAACGCGAAGAAGCGACGAAACGGAACGACGGGAGCTGACGGTGTAACGCAATGGAAGATGCGCGCGACTTTGAAACTAAATGAATTCTTCATTCTCTCGGCCTCCTCGGGTCAATCCAGATTATACAATTCCAAGAGATTACACGATTATATCCACAGAAGAGAAAAAAGAAAAAAAAAAAAGCAAACAAAAAGTTTCTACTACGTAGTACGTCTAGATATATTTACGTATTGTGTATAGTGTCTAAAAATGCTGATGTAGCTGCGAGCGCGGGACATTCGTCTGGAGAGAGCCGAACCGTGATTACGAAACATCAGAGGGCTGTCTTTAAAATTGCATCCATGTTACAACCAGGCGCTTTCATCCGCGCAGCCGGACGCGTGGATCGAAACGCGAACGCGTTTCGGGCGCGGAACATTCCCATAGAATTTCGTTTCCTCGCACGTTACACAAACGCATACTTTTTCAAAATTACCTCTTACCGCGTAATTCTTTGCGTCTAGGATCATCGCGTGTCTCGTGCTAAAGAGAATGAACAAAAAAAGCCCCGCCCACCCCACCAAAACGAAGAAAGAAAAGAAAAAAATGGGAAAACGGAGAACCATTGATCGATCATTCACGAACCGACGCGCGCCTGAGTCACGTTGCACAGGGATCATAGAACGGAATTGCGTAACCGTGATCGTTTCGTTGTTCTTTCATTCACAGAATGGATACGCTCGGTTCGCGTCACGCGCGGACGCGATTCAGAGCTCGTAGATTTCGAACGTGCCCGGATCTGTGCGCCGATCTCGACCGGTGTAGTCCTACCGACGAAACGTTGCGGCTCGTTCCACGCGACGTTCGTCGCTGACGTATCGCTCGTCGACGCGGTTCGCGTGTAAACGGCGTAACGTTGCTTGGAACGATCCAGCGTCTGGACGCGTGCACGCGGTTAAACAAAGGCGTCGATAACAAGTCCGTCTGGCACGCAAACGAACGGAAGGGGAAACGAAGTGGGACGATGTACGGAGCCGCAAGGGACTGGACGAGGCCAGTGTTGAAAGAGAGAAGGACGGGTCCGCGATCTCGCCACCATCTTCGTTTGTTAAAGTGTCTATTTTCTCCGCTGCCTAACTACATGCATACTAATTAATGGAAGAGGGCTTAACGAATTCGGCGACCGGGCCGGGCCTGTTTACGTCAACGGGAAACGGCCTTCGTGCGTTTCGTTTCGTTGAAAGAGTTTCCGGTGGTTGGACGGCGACTGCGCTTCGTGGACGGTATTTGACCGCCAGTTTTTCTTTCTACTCTCCGCTTCGATTAATATCTCGTAAGCTTTAATGAAAAATATCTCGTGTATTCTGTGATAATTACCCCTTAAAGTAAATAAATATACATATATATATGTATAAATATATATATAAATAATGACATATATATATATAAATTCTTATTTATATAAATATATATATGTATATATACACACGTATACATACGTACACACCTGCACATACAGGTTTCGCGTACATCTACGGACATACATACATGCAATACGTGTCATTCAGAAAGATGAAAAGAAAATGACACACGTGGTATAATTTTCATTGCAAACGAAGGAAAACCACGCACACGCGTATACAGAAGCGCGTGCGCGCACATCTCTATATATATATGCACACACCGGACACGTATTGTGTACACACAATGAATGCATACCTCTCTCGCGCGAATAAAAACACATCGACGCACTTGATCGCTCCGATCCCAATAACAACAGTATTTTCTTTCCCCCATTTTAACAAGGCATTTCGAATTTCTATCCTCTATACTCGTTAAACGTCCGAGGTGCGACGAAACGTCTGGTCGGTGCGCGATAACGGGAGACACACCGTGGCATTCGTCGCGGTATCCCATAGAGATCGTCGCGATCTGTCGCAATACGTACTGCAAGTTACGTGGCCGGATCGGTACGATGATAACCGGAGCAAAGCACCGTATATCCAATGGTACCGATAAGAAAAATATTCAGGGAAACGGGAAAGGTATTCGAGCGGGCAACGAATCGCGGTGCGAGAGAAGGACTCGACGGGCAACGAGGAGAATTCGTGGCAACGTCAAGGTATTTTCACGTTGCCGTTCGAAGCGTGACGTTGTCGATTCAACCCTTCGATGCAACCCTTCGATTCGCCCGGAACGGTACGCGTGTCGCGCGTTTGTTTTTTATACGGTTCGCGGTCGTACACGTGGGGAACCGGGTGATACGGTTTGTCGCGAATGACGCTTCTCCGTTGTTCCTCCGTTCTGTATCGTTCGATCTCGGGGTCGAAGGTGAAATGTATTGCGACGATTGCACGAACGACAAACGATAGCATTTATATCGCGGTTCGAAGAGAAACAATGATAGGCGGGTGTACGCGACGATTCATGCAGACGGGGGTGAACAGATGGATTTAACCCTGCGGGGACTGGCGCGCGCGATGTTCAGCTTTAAAGTGCATTATCTTGGATTCTACTTAAGGTATCGACGTGATTACGGTGCTGACACATCATTTGTAAAATTGATATCATTCTAGTGTTAACATTTATATGCATATTGTTATTAGATTGTTATAATCTAACGTGATGCATGCAATGAGTGTTTAGAGATGAATGTTTAATAATAGAGCTAGATTATAGTCTATGAATTTCGTTGGGCAACTTTGAATTCAAAACGAAACCAATAACGTGAGCAACAAAAACGCAGGATACGGGCGCGATAATGGGGTGAAAGAAACACGGTCCCCAAAGGGTTAAAAAGAGACGGTGCCGGGTAGGAAAATATTAAACGATAAGATGCATTACTTTCCCTGCGTAATGAAAAGGCATATCCATAGGTAATTTTAATATATTACAAACGTTTAAACGGTAAATTTGTACAGTCGGGCCCGTTAACACTTCCTCCTGCGATTGAACGTCTCGTCGCACGAATCGAACCATCATTTTTCTCGAGGGAACACAAAATCGAAAGGAAAGGGTAGAGGCGGGTACCTGTATGTATAGCGGAGAATAGGGTCAAGTGTTCGTAGTTCTTGTACGACGAGTGCGCGACACGTCACCGCGAACTTTTACGTTCAATAGCCGACCACGAACGCAGAACCAAAGAAATGAGATTAATCGGAAGCAGGGCTCCAGAATGCTGTATCGTGCGAACGTGTAGCAGAAGAAACCATTTAACTGAACGAAAAGAAAAAGGGGGAAATACAATGGAAAGAGAACAAATATATACACAATTGTTGACAATACTATGCTTGAGAAATCGTACGACGCGTATATAATTGTACTTAACAAATATATTAAAAGAACTAAAAAAAAAAAAAACAAGTGGCAGAATGTTTGTGTTTCGTGAGTAAAGCATATTAAGGAATACATTTGTAATCATGTGGCAAGGAGACGCATTTGATGGAACAAAAAGAGGAATAATAATGATAATAATACGGATCGCGTAATTCTGAGCGTACATGCGGATGACTGCGTGATTATTAGATAATTATATCTTGATGAGCAAAGAGTACATTTTCATCGTCCCCGCAGAGAGTGTACCATCGTTGTTATCAAAATTTTTAACGCGAAACCGAAGCGAACGAAGATTATATTACGACCCACCATTGCGCAGCCTCCGAGTATAAATAGGTGAACCTAAAAGCAATTGTATCAGAGTCAAACACGCACATTCAACACAAAAAGAATAATACCTATAATACCGACAACCCAGATCTTTATTAATAAACGTTTGCCTTTCGTTCGTTCACTCGCACGAAGAGCTTATTCTCTGAATCGTTTGTATGATCGAGAACGAAAAGAGGAGGATGATATCTCTTTCACCACAGTAGCTCTAAACGCGTGTGCACGATTTTACGATTCTGCCCACGAAGGATAGTTATGCCCCTTAATCGATCAACGCATCAGACACCAGCATCGCCGGAGAAATGTTCATCGATTTAGCCGCGTACCGCATTTCGTTTCATTGTCACTAATATGTCATTCATCGATCGATAATAATCGTTATCGGGATAATTGTTATCGCTACTCCAGTGACGTTCACGATCGTTTCGCGTCGTACTTATCCACATATCTCTACATCGTCGGAGAAGTTGAAAGTGTAGCAATTTCGTCGTGTATCATCAATGTACCCCATCGACGCATCCACATCGCATTCTTCAAAGTGATGGGCTATTGAGGGGAACGACACGTTTTGTAATTTATAACAAGTTTCGTTCGAATCTCGGCGAAAGTAATTATTCGTAGTAATAGGAGGGATAGGAATTATATATAGAAGTTTCGTGGTAAACATTGTTTCTGTTTTAGCGATGCTTGGGTATAGTTTACGAAAGAGGTAATTTTGTTTCGGCAAACGTGTGCGAAACCTAAGGTTCGACCGTTAAATCATGAAATGCGCGCGACGTGATATAGTGTAAGCCAAGGGTGGGAAGAATTAAATGACAAAGGTATTGGAGTGCATGCGAACGAAATACGAAAAGTACGAATAAGATAAAGATTGTTGCAGTGGTGTCTATCGACCGACTGAAGTAGATAAATGGAATATAATACGGTGATATTGTGCGTGAATAAAAGGTAAACGAGGAAAGTTGATCAGAGTTTTATCGCCGTTGAATCATTGTGCCACATTCCATATCGTCGTTTTACGTAAAAGGTAAAAATTAAAATATCATCACGTTCATGAATTATGAGATAAAATTTAAGACGTGACTCAATGTTACAGCCACCGTAATTACTGTACGATATTTGCCGAGTACGCGCCACCGATAATCTGGAGGGCTCGTCTTTCACTAATATTAATAACAATATAATGGTACCCAGTTCCGCGTAATTTCCTTTTGCTGTTGCTGCTTTTTTCCCTTCGTTTCCAAGACAACGTTTAATTATGCGGAGATCTTGCGGCACAATACACACGTGCCCAAAGAAAATTGCCGGATTGTTGCGGATAAGTTGAGGATAAGTTTCATTAACGTTGTTGAAATGTTCTGACTTGAACGGTGATTAATGTGGAATAAGAATTACAACTATTTCGTCCATTTTGTTATAGACCTCTAGATTTTCGTGTGGCAGTTAGCGCAAAAGAAGAAGAAAACGAAACTACTACACTTAACTGTTGCTGCTATTGTTTTCATCACCTCTGTCTCTGTAACAGTCATTATCATTGTTGTCATTGTAATTACGACATGGATCTTCATATTGTAAGAAGCGTCCGTCTGTTGCCTCAGCTACCTTTTTGTAATTTATAAGTTTCGCATTAACAGCACGCTCACGTGTAAAATATTATTACATTCTAATCGTGTAAACGCAAAATGTATTGCATATACAGCTGCACATATATACATATACATACAAGTTGGTACCATATAGAATTCACTATTCGCTCCTGAAATACTGAGTACGTGCTAAAATCTGTTTTTCTGGCACTTAATCATCGAAGGCAGGAGAGGCCAGTAGCAGTATCCCGTTTATTGTATAAAAAGTCACGTTAAAACTATATTAAGTGCCAAAAAACAAAAACGAAAACAACAATTTTGCCGTTATCTGTAGATGTTTCAGAGTTGATAGCTTGCAAAACTTTATATGGACCATCTTATGTATGACACTTGTACATATACACGATCGTGCTATCCATTTACAATCCGATGTTGCCTCGTGTTTCAGCGAATTAGGAAAAGTCCAACGACTTTAACGTAATTACACACGTGTTTGTTGTAATTTTTCGGGAAAAGTGTTTACAAACCATAAGGGCAGATCTCGTTGGAGCGCGAAGCATTGACGAAAATGAAGGATTTTCTAAGTACATACATAGTTTGTTGAATTTAAGGATCCCTATGTTCTGCATACGGTATTCCTGTTATCATGTTCCGTCTATTGCAGTGCGCTGTCTGCTTCTTTCCATCGTGTATTCTGCCATTACATTCTAATTTTGTTTGGAACATATTTCATGAATATTCGATCACCCATAAGAACTACTGCAAATATAATAATACATTGACCAATTCTATATGAAATGTTATGCTTTCTTGTTTGTCCAAAGATACTTGAAACAAAATGTTGCTTTAAAAAACGGAAACCGAAGAGACGCCATTTCGTAGAATAAATATTCGTTTCTCTTTTGTAAATATTTATTAACAAACCTTAATGTTTAAGACGGCGTTATTTATTGTACATTGCGAAGATGCAATTCCTTTTGACAAAGATTTTCCACGCCACGATATCCGTTCTATGTGAAAAGTAAAGAGAAAAAAGTAAGAAAAAATCACAACACATTTTACATAGCCCATTGAAACGCAAATCGCCATGTGACGTGCAACTGTCGTTATCGTGTTCAAAGAAATTGGAACATAATCAAAAAATGTTCGTTAACAGTTATAAACATGAACAAATTGTAGATTCCGATATCTAACATTACGGTTTTACTCATTCCCATTGGCCACTTGCACGGTTCATTTAAGTTTCATTTGCATCGATTTATCATATCCAATGGGTGCTCTTAAATGGACAGCGGAACAAAAATTATACGAAATAAGACGGTAGAGATTAAGTGAGTAAAGAAGGATGGCTTTCTTAATAGAACAAGCTGTCTCAGGGGGAAGGTAATCCATGGATTCTAATAAAGCATCAAAACCTATCAATCTCAAAACATTTTACTTGAAATACCTTCATCTAAGTTAGTTACTAAGTACTTGAAGTTCATTTATTTTAGAGCAAGCCTTATAAATATTTCTTAATATAAGATTATTTCAGCTAAACAATCAAATACGATAATAAAAGGATAAATAAATTATTTATTAAATACCTGACTGCTCTTCTAAATATATTTACCATTCCGTTGTTTTATCTATATAGATCTTGTCCAGACTCTAGTACGAGTCGGTATACCATTGCACGATAATGTTAAAAATAAAGTATAGTTTATACTAAATATCAAACAGAACACTTTCTTGTTAAATTGGCAACTTACGAACACATCCAATCTATTGAAAATATATTAAATAAGGTAAATGAAGTAAGGATGAAAGTATCTTTTTTTAATGTGTTATTTAATATTTCTATAACTGCAGTAACCATAATAGATTCGGATCATACTGTACATTGCGTTAAATACGAACTTATTTTTTCACTTTTTCTCATACATGTCTTTAGTTAGATGCTCTCCGAGTCGATACAGCCTTCCCAAATGTCTCTGAAAAGGAAGGATAACATTAACAGGTACTTATTCATTGTTTTGCATCGCACACGTTACACCAATACAATCAATTATATTTTTAAGCGCACAAAGTAATGAAAGAGCTACTGTCGAAAAGAGATTCCTATAACCGAAAACAATTATAAGAACTTCAATTTGCCAAGGAACTTACTATAATAATGATAATACTTTGAATTACATACCTCTTCTATCTCAGTGGCGACTGCAAAGTGCGAAGTATTAGCATGGTGGAAAAAACGATATCTTCTGTAATCCGTAGTAATTGACCAAAAAAAATACCCAAAAAAACCAGCGGCAATTACTTTCGATGGAGGAATATACATTTTTATTTACTTTGTGGTAAGCTCTTGCACGATTATATGAATAATACGTAACCTCTGCACACTGTCATACCAGTGCTACCACACAAAGGAATACATCGGTTCTAAACAACAGATTTCCAATTGATCCTTATTTATGAATGCTTTACGGGGGAAAAAAATAATTTACTTGAAGGAAGCAATACACATCCAGCTTAATTAAGGTGCATACAACAAATAATGTTACACTTTAACATATTATCGTGAAACTGTTCATAGTTAATTGTAAATATCGCGTTTAAAAGAAAATACACCAATGTTGTCACCACTATAATGGGAAACAAGAGAAAACAACGACAGTATCATGTAAAGTTAAGTTCACTAATTACAGGTTTAAACACAGATCTTGCACGGGTTTAAACAACATAAGAATTTTCACGCTGAAATTATTTAGCAAAAGAGAAAGCAAAGAAGCATTACGCCTTACTCCATTATTTATTCATCTGTTTGAAATGTGTAACAAGTACGTACGTAAATATGAACAGTATATGTATTATTGTAGGCACTTAAATGCAGTAAACAGGAGGATAAAGTTGGTTTATGCTTCCCATGAGATCGGTGCATGCAGAATTACACAAGTCGAAATCAGATGGCAGCAGTGGTATTCAAAGGATGAGACGATTCGAACGTGCAATGTCAGTCGATCGTTGACTGCGACCGCAGGAGGACGGTAGGGTCGACAGTCGCATGGTATCTCAGTACAAATCGGGATTGGTTGACGGTTCTCCCGTAAGCCCCACCTACCAGGTGGTCGTTCGAAAGTGTAGTTGTGTAGTTCCTTACGGCGAAACGGCGAAACGACGGGCGCTGCTCTCTCCTCGGCGTATCCAATTGCGAGAAAATCTGAAATGAGACGTATCGGTGCGCTAATATGTGACGGTTGAGAGAAAACGAGGACCAGGAACGTGTGAGAGGGTGGTTTACGCGCGGGTGCTACCACTTTCGAAGCGTGACGAGAAAAAAGGACCTCGTAAGGAAGTGGCAAAGGTGGAGAGCGTGAAAAAGATACGCGTCGAGAAACGAGACAAAACGCGTGTGTGCCAGAGCTACGTGCGAGAGAATCCTCTATTTCGGGGGGGGTTCTATGTCTCTCTCTCTCTTTCTCTCTCTCTATCCATCTCTCTCTGTGTGTGTCTCTCTACCTCCTTTTTTTTCCTCTCTTTCTTTCTATTTCTCTTCGTCTTTACTCCATTTGTTCCGAGTGAAAGTATCGTTGCGGTAAAGTGTATTCTCACCGAGTAGTATGCACCGTTTCGTATCACGGGGTAACAAGTAAAGGTAAAAAAAAGTGCTTCGTTTAACCAACAAGGACGTCAGCTGTGTGCGCTTTTACGAGGGGGACGTGTGCGAGAGAGAACCCACTGTTGAGAGACAGAGAAATGGCGGCGCTGGTGGCAGGTGTCCAGTATGGTTTGTCGTCGCACAGTAATTTTCACGAAAACAAGTCTCTGATCTTCGTGAAACTCACCGACTCGGCCCAACGTGCCATCGAGGATTTCCTCAGAAATCGGGTAAGTAAATCCTATTATTAATTTCAACATATTTCACCTGATCTCTTCGCCTTATGTATAGGCTAGAATTGCGAGCTTGTTCCACCGCGTGTATGTATGTATATATCTATATATATATATACATATATATAATATATTGCTCGCACATCTGTGTGCGTAAGTGCGTGCGTGTATATGTGTCTACGTGTATATATGTATGTACGCGCCTCTGCCCGTGTCACGGAGCAGCATGTGTGTGTACGTGTGTCGTAATGTCGTGTCAGGGAAAGAGACACACGATCGTCATTCGCTCGCCATATTTCGTATGGAATTTTGTTACTACACCATCAAACAATTATCGTGTTTGTCGCGGAAATTACCACGAGCGTTATTATTCGATATTATAAGTGTTACGGCATCGGTGAAAACAGCAGAAAAAGATTACCAGCGAGCAAGCGTACCAGGCCACGTTGGCTCGTAGCAGCTGGTTACTGCCCCTCGTTTTTTTTCCTTCTACCCCGTAGATCGCGAACGGTTGACAGAAAAATCGAATACGATTCAATATAAAACGATTACAAACGCCCTTTTCGTTAAGTTAATTCGGCCGAAAACATTGTTACTATACGTCCGTATGGTTTGACAACGACATTACGTAATAAGATGACTGACAAGGCTTAGTTAACTTGCTAGATTCACTTCTACGTAGGGACAAATTTTATCCAAGAAACCAGCATTTTCTTGGTAGAATATAGCTCGATCCGTGTGTTAGATTCGTCGAACAGGCTCACGTTACATTTCGCGTCCGCGAAACGTGAAAATGGATGAATCATCTTTTGCCAGTCACTGCATTTCGTGCTGCGAAGCAGCGTGACTTCTGCAACCTACCTTTCATTCAATACCCCATGACGTACTGACGTTATCGTACACGATATTATATTAATTTATATTCCTTGGTGTCGCTAATAGACAGCTACTTCATGCTGTCGTAGAGGTTATGTTTGACCCACCATCTGCATCCGTAGGTTTCATAAAATATTCACGTTGGCTGCGTTTCGTAGAATTCAACGTAATAGAATAAGGAAACCAAGCAAATAATTAGATAGGAAAAAAAAGATGTTGAGCATGAGCATGTTGGTATGTTTGCAAGAATGATCGCCGTAGATCAGACGATTCTTGCACCACCTGATATAGCCTAACCTCTTGGACGAGATTCGAAAGTAAAGTCGTCGAAGGGGCGTGTGCCTTTCGTCAAAATATATCAATGCTAAAAGCCGGCTGCAGTGCATGCAAGTTCCCTTGACATGCACATGTGTTTCACACGGAAAGATAGAAAAAGGAAGATTAAAAAATAGAATAAATAAAAAGAGCACGTTGAAATTATTGGTAGGCATTTTGCATGAAGCACAATTGGTTCTTTTTTTTTGTCGATCGTGCTCCGTTCGAACGTGCTCGGAGTTCGATTCGATTGAACGAAGTTTCGAAAGTAACTTTGTAACTTTGTCCACTCCGTTTTGCTTTCACGACGACTCCTTCGAATTATCAGGCACGGACGCAAAACTTCCCTTTCCATATGTTACCCCCGTCGTTTGTCAGCCCGACGATTTATCACCGATCCATGCATTGGCCGGAGTAGTGCACTGTTTGTCACGTCAACTTATCTTTGACCCACGCAGGCATCGACTGTCTCGGATTGTATATTCAAGATTAAAACCAAATGTCCAATGGTATACGACCGTATGTTTAAACACGTTCCCTTAACGAATTGTTCCCTGCAATCAATTTTATTTAAATTCGTCTTCGTCGTATGTCTTTATCTGAATTTTCCAGAAATATTAATTCTCACTTTTTAAGAAGAAACCCCGATTTTTTTTATTTATATTTATATTTATAATTTTGTATTACGAAGGTACATTCACTATATTGTGATCGTAATGCGTCGAGGCGTTTATTTATTCCACGTCAGGAAGCGGCGAGAGACTTATTGAGCAGAATTTGTCCTTTCGTAAGGATAAGTATTTGCTTTTACAACGTCGAACATTGTGTTTAATTCGATCGTTCCCTATTGTTTGTGTCTTTCAAAAGCAGGTATGTCCGATTCCCAACGATCAAACAAAGCCTTTCACGATCCGTGAATCTTCTGAGTCGTGTTCAAACGGAATTAAAGAATTAGACTTTCTAATTTCGGTACGATTTTCGTTCTTTTCTCCCCGAACAATTGTTCGTTTCTGGTTTTTACAATATAGCAATGGGTCACGCTAAGTAAAATGATTTTGGATATTTGCATTTATTTAGTGCGGTCTGCGCGCTTGATAGTTCCTATTCTATTACTATTCAACCAATAATTGTCGTCATAAACTGGTAGATAGCAAACGTTCTTCTATGAATAATAGAACTCTGTCGCAGATGAGTATTTAAAAAGTCGCGCAACGTTAGGTTTCTGCAATGCTTGAATGCAAAAGGGAATTTATCTTGATTCGTTTGTGCTCAGATAGTTTAAATATTGTCGGCTTCGACTACGTACTGCAAGACCTTATTGTCCGAATGTAGATAAAGACGAGATTAGATATACCGGGTAGTTATACTTTGCTTAATTTTATTTTTCGATTCTACTGATACGATTTCTACTTCAAAAGTCTGTTACGTATACGCGATACAACATCGAGACGTTGCATTTAAATTTATTTTCGTACTTATTAATATCATTCGAGTTAGATTTACTCAGCGAGTGATAAGTTATATGTAGTCCTACAGCAATAGTACAGCACTGGTATAACTCTCGATGAAATTGAACGACAACAAAAGCTTTCGCATTGGATAATTATATATGATATATAATAATCTGTGTTCCAACTTGACTCATCTACTAAAACCAAATCCATCACTCGTAAAATTTAACAAAGATCGGATACTTTCGCTACCTTCGCGATAATAAACCTCCGCGTTCACAGGAATACCATAAAAAATAATCCTCAGCACAGTATAAGAAAGCGAGTGAAATACTAAAAGGAACAAAAATCAGGCTGTATAAAACCCGCAAATAAAACGGACTTATGTCATTCTCATCATAGATGTATATATGCATATATACATATACCTTCAATATATTACATTTACAGCATCATCATTTACAATACGTTTGAAAGAATATATAAGAAAAACAGAACGCTACTCTAATCACTCCATCGAAATCCCCGCAGATGCATACCATACCTGTATCTAAATATTTGAAACCCGATCTTTAACCCTTCGTTACCCAAACTAATTCTTACGGTGAAAAGACTAGTTTTACCTGCGCACACTCTTCACTGTTTACCATTTGAACACGTGGAACCTAAACTTCTAAGTCCAACGTCCAAATTCTGTTCCCGGAATGCGTTGGTGACATTCGGAACGCATTGCACGCGTTTTCTAAAATAGTCTTCTATCGGTGTGCTTTAATTGTTATGTTGAGTAACAGCGGCTCGAACCAAAGTCACGGGCGTTCCAGTTTCTGAAAAGAGCAGTCGTCTCTGAAATCGGTCGTCCTGGCAAAGACGTCCACCCTTTCGCTCCAACGGCAGAAAGGATTAGGCGACACACTATGTGTGGTGCAGTCATTGTATGCGTGTTCGAACTTCCTTTACCCGAGCCACAGTTGCATAATACTGCAGCTAAGTTTGCGCGTCTATGCCCAGGCTGCGCCTTGGAGCATGGAAAACAGTTGGACGGAAAGGTAAAGAGGTTAACTGTGCAGTTTTTCTTTTTTGTGACCGTCGAATAATTCAGAACAGACAGTCTTGTGTTCACAACGACGAGTACGTTGAGATTAAATTACGCGTGCGAACGAATATCACAGGGGGTTAAGATTCCTTGTCGTCGAGACGCCTGCCGATAATTTTTCGAACCGCCGAGTATTGATTCTCCTGCCGATGATTTCGAGGGGTACAGATTTTCACGAGCTTGACTTCCGGTTAATGGGGAACAGCTGGCGACCCACGTGGTGATGGTACATGTTGGAAGTACGTGTATGAAAACGTGACATGAGACAGGAAATGAGCGAGCTTCGAACGTGTATTGCTACATATACGATATGTGTATTAAATTGTATAAATGCTGACAATAAGACACGTTTAGGAGGAAGAACGATAATAATAACTGAATATGTGTAAAATACCACGTGGAATATACATACCTTCGTAGTCTCAAATGTACACGCTCATATTCCTTTCAATTCTTCAATACTTGTTCCATTTTACGAATTTCCCACACGAAATTCGTCGTAAGAGCTAGCAAAGGAATTGGACACAGAAGCCTGCATTATAATACTGGATCGCAATAAAATTTCAAAGCTGTCCAATGATTTTCAGAAAGTTTATATTTATTATAAATTCGCCTTATAACGTTGATTATCTATCGCGTTAGAACCATGCGGTGCAGACAATTCGATCTTCTCGATCAAAGTGGAAGGAAAATAAAAGTATATACGAGCTGAACGAGAACGCGTGGAGAGCTCTTTAAAAAGCAACGCAAGATTCACAAGCCTTTCCAGCTCGACTCTCCCAGGGGCCAGTTCGGCCCGGGTGTACGTGGCACGTAACCCCGTAAGAAAAGAGGCGTGGGGCCCCCTTTGAGTAGCACAGCTGTTCCTCGAAACTTGAATAACGATCGGAGGGAACAGGCCATACCGACGGCTGAAAATTTTACAAACCGAGAATAAGTATTGCCTTTGAGCACGATTCGAATCGAGGCGTCGTGAAATGGCCCCTGTCGTATACACACATCAACCGGTTGCAAAGGTGTATATTCATCTGACCATTCGTGTGGCCGAACTGTTGGCCTTTCAAAATAATTGCACGGTGAAATTTCGACCGCGGCTACGAAGGAAAACCGTATTTCGCAAACTTTTTACTGCACGTGCACCTATTATTCGTTTACGGCGAAGAGGATTAATTCAAGGGCGGTGTTGATATTAAAAGTACAGAAGTTAGTAGGAAAGGAAAATAGGCGAAGAGTACGGGAAAATGGGTCTGATAAATAATTAGGGTGCAATATATCCTTAAAATTTTTATAAAAGTGTCAACTTTCTTGAAAACATATCACTGAAAGATATTCCCGAGTTTAACAAACTGTACATACCTTCGTTTCAGTAGACCCCGCATATACTAAATACGCCGAATTTCGAACACCCCGGGGGGAATTCCCAAGCAATGAATAATTAACTATTCGAATAGAAAGCCAATATTTAAATCGACGTGTATTAAAAACAAGAATAATTTGATCTATTACTGTCGCATTGGCGTCGAGTGATACGGCCACGAACGAGACTAACGCTCGCGTATTTTTAACAAGCGGAACATTTAGAAAGCGTTGATTTCGACGATTGCAGATGGTTTCTTCGTGGGACACTAGATACACCGTTGGCCTTTCGCAACGATGGCTCTGGGGTATTTTCTTATTTTCCATTTTTTTTTTATTCTTTTTTTTTTCTCGACGAAAATTTTTGGCCGGCGCATTTGCTATTTTCGATATTTTACGACAACGCGTTTACCTTGGCGCAAGTTTTTCGTGTATCGTTCGTGTTTCTCGGAATGCTTTGAACCGTTGCTGACTTGAAATAGAAATCGGCCTTTCTCGACACTGTTTGAATTAAATTTCTCCGTTCCGGAAAACGTAATTCTTCTGTACATTGGAATTCAAGTGGCCATGCGTATGATCGGAGTAGCCCGGCGGATATTCGGCTTAGAAAGGGAACAGATGTGTCTTATTATTAACGTTCTCCATTTTGTCCTCTTGTTCCAAGTCTCCTTCAAGTTTTGATACACGTATACGTACGTAGCTGGATTTTATCTGTGCTCTTTTGCGGGGCGGATTGCATTCGTCCGTTGTATTCCTCCGCGTACAGGCAGTTATTTAAATTTTCTATCGGTTCAGAAAACGTTACATTTACATCCGGAGCAATTAATTTCCCATTCGCCGCATCTAAGCGCATTCTTGATTGAAATTTCAACTTCAGTAGTTCACCTACTGGCTAGAAAGCTGTTGCGCACAAATTGCTCCCGACATTCCTATAACCACGGGCCCTTGCATTGTGCTCAAGCTGAATATCCAACCGAAATTCAATTCCAGATCAAGCAACTAGAATAAGGCTAAGAGGGCGAAAGTCCGTAATCGCAATTCACGAAACAGCATGCGACGTCCAGCGTTTAAAAGAGTAAGTCGTCCGCGATTTACACGTAAACCCTGCCAGATTTGTCGCGAGGCGAACGAAAATTCTGTCCCGGTCGCTCCAGTTTCATCCAGTGCCGCGTCCATCGACAATTTGTGCCCTCGATTGAAAACTAGCGAACGCACTTCTCTCCCCGATTCTTCTCAATCTATCGGCCCGAGTATCCTCCTTGTTCGTTCGACTCGTTCAGCGTTCTTGTCAGGCCCGATTAAGTAATGCGGCCCGCGAACGAAGCGCGATGTCTAACGACGCCGCGGCTCCGGAACGCCTCCCGGAAATGTAATTACACGCGCGTCAGTGTCATTACTACACGTCGGAGAAGGAAGTCGCGTGCATACGCGATCCACGCGTTTGTTTCGCGGCGTCGGATCGACGGATCGGCGGCCGGCGTCTGGAATTTAGCACGCGATCTACGATAAACTGCGCGCGGTGAAAGTGAACGGTCGAGATGTATCTCAGGGGGATTTCATATTTCGAGAAGTAATGTCGACGGTCGAGAGAGCCTCGAAAGTGCCGTCAAAGATACGCGCAGCACGGTGTTCTCGAGGGTTCGCGTCGCGGAACAATCGAAGGTATCGACGGGTCCAATTACATAGTCGGTTGTTTCGACGGAACTTGGCTCGTTACGAAAGCGTTGTCGTCGCAACGCCCGAATTATAGACAAGAGGACGAAGGAATTTTCGGGTAGTTAAGCGATCGCTTTTCTGACGCGATGCTGACATTGAATATTGAGCTTCGTTTATTTCGATAGGGTCGTAGAGAATTGACGATTCGTTTGTACGTTCGTGGAGGCCAGTTGTTGTTGTTTTTTTTTTTTTTTGCTAGCGAATTGCAACGAAGGCACGTAGAAAGCGCGTTTGTAAAGTTCTGCTGTTCATCTACGAAGCATACACGCGATAATTATTGCACTCCCGGGATGATAGATCATCGAAATGCACACCGTCACACGCTCTTAACTGTATGCGGAGGAAGAGATAGACGGCTGGAGAGTTCACGACCCGTCGTGCAAATTTGATGTGCAATCGAAGTTGAATTATACGCGAAGCATCTATATTGGGTTTGCCTCTCTTACGTAATTGAACAATTCATGTATGCGAATCGAGCGATATTTAAGTAACACTCGGGGATTGATATTCGGGTCGCCAGAGCGATTTTGTCGGGGATGCGAACAAAATGTGTCCTCGTGGAGAGTAACGGGCAAAAGAAGACATTAATATTGAGAATCTTTTGAAATCATTGAAACGAACTTGAAGGAAAGCGTGGATTGAATGTTGAAGGGGAATGGGAATTTGCATTAGGTGCGTTATAATTTTGTTCGACGTCGATGCTGAAAGGGATTTTGCACGATGTTCCAGGGGAGGGTGTTACAGGCTTTGCAATGCATATCTTGTTGATATCCGATTATAAGATTGCGGTTATTAACCTTGAAAGTGCGTGTATGTTAATCTGTTGTAATATAGATTACGTAAATAGATAAAACGTAGATTGCGCGGATAATTGTATCGCGAATTATTTCAGCTTTTGCACAGTATCGACTTTTGAATAACAAGCCGATGCAGGTACAATTTGTAGAGCCGCGAAACGTTTATTTTCAATAAATCCGATTGCGCCATCGCGTATGATTAAAAGGCAACAAAATAAAGTTTCCATAATGTACAGAATAACGGCGAATACGTCGAACGAAATATAATCAAACTGAAGTAATTTTTTACCTTCTGGAGGAACTCATTTTTCTACGAGATATTCAAAGGTCCCAGCAAATCGGTTCAGAAATTACTTTCGTGTGACGGAAAAAGAAAGTGAATTCGCTAGTCAGATACCTATACGTTCGACCTACCTGAATCGCCTACGATGATACATCGAAAACGAAACGCTGCTTACACCTGCCCGTTTCACGCGATACGAGATTCACATAGAAATAAGGGCCTCTCTCTTTTCTGGGAGCCAAGGGCCGACCCTCCTTTCCAATCTTCTGACCTCCATTTCCCTCGGTTCGGCCAAGTCTTCGCACCGTCCCTTACGGCCACTTTTCCTTTTAAACGAATTTGGAAACCTGCTCCAGACTGTAAAAAAAGAAAAGTAGAGAAAGAAATAGGGTACACTATACGCATTGGAAACTTTGTACGCTGCTATATGTTAGAAATGAAAGGCAATAAATTCGAAGAGATACACAGAATCGTTAATGGTTTTCAATGAAGAGCTAAAGTAGATTGAGACCGTGGGAGCAGCGAATGAATTAATGAGTGGAAAATATAAAGAGGAAATAACGAGTGGAAAATATAAAGAGGGAATAACGATTTTAGATGGCAGGAATATATGTAACGTACATATGTAATTGTAGCGAGTAAGATTAGTGTAATACTGTAGGTACAGGAAATGGCAGCAGACGAAGATAAAGTTGTACAATATTTACCACGCTTAATTGATAATTATATGGTAATGGTTACACATGTTCGATGACTTCGACTGATTACAAGATTTAACAAGAAAGTTCAAATCGATACAAAGTTTTAACGATAGAGCTTGAATTACTATCGCGTGATTCATTCTTCTATTTAATTATGTGATAAATCGTGTCCTACATTTGAATTCATAAAATTATTTCGATGTACTGCGATCATTTGCACTATCGTACGTTACTAACAAGATATTGGACAATAAAAAGGAAATGCGTGTAAATTAGAATTTCCATTAGAAGGCCCGTACGATCGCAATGGCAATTCGGTGGATTCATTCACAGACTGTACGCGATGAATGAATACCTTTATTTATACCTTCTGCCAACTCGATGACTCTTATATCTGTCGCAAGCCGAGCGTGAAAAGCAGCGAGCATCAATTTCTATCGAGCCGCAGGCGGTTCGATGCGTTTTCCTTGTTTCCTGCTCGAGCAGTTCCAATGGGCTCAGAAGTATGTTGCAAACAGATTTACAATAGAAAAATGCGCCATCGAAACCAATAAAGACGTAACTTCCCGATACATCCGTTTTATTCCGCTGAAATTGTAACACCACCTTCCGCAATTATAGGTGACAATATTACGTACGTATTCGCGAATTCTTTCCTCGAACTTCCCCCCTCTTTTGCTTTCTCCGATCGCGGGAACTGGAGCCGCGTACTAAATTTCGTCCAGGAACGATAAGGAAGATATACCAATATTTTTGGCACCTTTCGAAACCGACGGCTTCGATGAATTTCCTCGACGGTGCGAGAGAAATTATCCTTTGCCGCTATCCTATTGTCAGACCAACGTTGCCTCCCTACTCGAAGCTCCGTTCAGACGTATCAGTAATCCTGATATACCGACGATAACTATCCAAGCTTTCGCTCCTTTCCGCCCCGTTGCCGATCCTAATTATCCCGCATCGACCCAGCAACCCCAGCGACCCATCGGGCGTTGGAGAAGACGCGCGAGCATCAATTCGACGAAAATCATAACGAAGCAGAAGATCGCACGGCGCTCGCGAAACGTATCCGCGGAATGCACAGAACAGCCGCGTTCACGCTATTTATTCGCGTCGAGACGTCGTTCCGTTGTTCCGTATCGGTCGCAGTACCGTGCGACGATAAACACCGCCCATTGGCGGCGTAAAAAGTTCGACGAAAAAGAGGAAAGCAGAGAGGAAAGAGGGCAGTTGCAAAGTTCGTCGCGCTTGTGCTGAAAAAGATCCCCGACTTTATCCTCGACTGGTCGAGTCGCGAATCGTCGCGTTCACGGCGAGAAATTTCTGTTTACTCGTTCCGATTGGGCACCGGTCTGCTCTTCGTGCACGAAATTTCGCAGTGCTCCCTGTACATCGTGCGGACTTCCAGATGATAAAAAAGAAAAGCCTCGCCGTGTTTTTCCGTCTCCGCGGCGCAATGAGGAACGTTGACGTAGAGAAGCGTTTTGAACGGGACAAATCGGGGAAGGATAATAGATTGCAAGATTTGCCTGTTTTCGTGTCGCGAGGAAACGCGATTGCCCAGGTGTCTCGAGAATTTAATAGACTCCATTTTCGCCTTAACAAGAGCCTCGATGGAGGATGATGAGCTACCGTAACGTAGTCCGTTTTGTTCCTTGCTTTTACCCTCGATTATCATCGCTGGTGCGTACATTGCTTTATAACAACCCGCCCTTTATTATAAACGACGATATCGCGGGTTAGTCTGACAACGCCGTCATTTTGGAGATTTGCTCGACGAAAAACGTGCATGAAATTCTCAATATCGTCGATGACGTTAAGACGTATAAATATCTGTTTCGTACTTTCACGCGTTGAACTTTCGAACTTCTCGTATCAACGATACTAACAATTATTATTACATTTCGGATCGCAACGCCCAAACGCGTGAAACACGAAACAGCCAAAACGGCTAAATCCAGCTAATGCCCCAAAAAACTGAACAGCGAACCTCCAAGGGGCGAACCGTTCACAACAAATAACCCAGTTGAAACCCGCGGAACGGCATTTTCCTCCGCTCGCAACTCGTTTCCCAACCGAATCGTTATTTCCGATCCACTTCGGTTTGCCTCATTTTTCATTTTCCTCCGTCTGTTGTTCGCGTCCGCCGCCGGCGCGCGTCGGTCAAATCCGATTCCAGGCCACCAGTAACCGTCCTGCACGCTCAGGTGGCTCGAAGGTGTTCGACGGCAGGCGTAGAATCTAAAACCTCCCGCGCCTGAACGTTGCGCATCTGTTTCCTTGGTTCTCGACATCCGAAAGAGCGGACGCGCTCGCTTCCGTTCCATTAACGACGGCCCCCCGGCCGTTCTCTCGTCGTTCGCCATCATCTGGAGCGATTTGATGGAGCGGTAACGCGATTGAAACTTCATCGAGGAAGCGTCCTTGCAGCTGCACCTGGGGGGCAGGAGGGACGCGACCGCGAGATTGTTTCGCCCTTGAGGCCGCAGCGAATCTCTCGTTCCGATGGAAATCGATAGGCGAGCTTCCGGGTGCGATTAAAGAAAATGCCGTCGCGATCCTGCGAGATCTACACCCGGGAAATCGGTGCTGGACGAAGAGACATTGATCTTGGTGTATGTACACGCGAAAGTTTGGCGAACTTGCGAAAGGGTATCTTTTTGATTACGTGGATACGATGATAGGTAAAGGGTTTAAGAGGAGTTGGAAATATAGTTTAGAATGACCGTTTTAGTTGTCGCTCTTTGGCGTTGGCTGCTGCTGTTTCGCAGTAGCGTTTCATTTGTTTACATGGAAGAAGGATCGAGTACTGTTATTGCGCATAGGCGTATTAATAAACAGCGTGTCTCGCGGTAATGTAGGAAAAAGACTTCCTTGGGTTGCGCATGTGATCTACAAGGCCAGAGGAATCACGGTTCGATGTATAAAAACGGAGTGCTGTTTATGACACATATTGTACGGTCTTATAGGTACGCGAATATACTATTATAGTTGCGATGAATGAATTATGCATATTTAATATCGGTCGCCTCCGAGATCTAATCCTCCGATCAAAATATTTATCTCGTGGTTAATGGCATCTAATAATGGAGCTATCGAAACGGAAATTAATAAAAGAAAGTATTTTGTAATGGGAGAAAAGGATGCCCCGACGAATCAACGTTCAGTTGCGTGACAAACAATTTCACACTTAAGGGAGTATTGATGTTGTAAAGTTGGAGGAAAAACGGTCTCTCCTTTGGATTTCCTTAAAGCGCATATTGTTGGAAATATTAACTACAGATATTAAGTAATGCATGCCGCGCATAAAGTTTCATACAAACAAAACGCAGAAGCTTCGACGCGTTTCCCGATGTAGCCGACACGATATCGAAGGAAATTTCTACCAGATATCAATATTTGAAAACGGTCCGAATTTCATCGAATTTTTTATTACACTAAATGGCCTTTGTCCTGGAAGAACATTTTTCATTCTTCTGGAAGAAAATGGTTTCATTCATTCGATAACATTCATTCGTTATCGCGGTTTCAATGAACGGACCGTCGAAAATCTGATTCTCATCCAAGAACGCATGAAATCTGCTGGATTTTCCCATCGGACTTGTCTCAAAAAAAAAAAAAAACCCCGTGGAAATCGAATGGAATGGATCATTCTCGATCGAATGTTGAGACGATCGACGGGCGAAAGTGCGGCCGGTGATTGGAGGGCATCGAACAAAAATCGGGTAATCGATTGTAGGAAGTGACGAGGGTTTCTGCACCGATCGAAAGCGCGATCCACGCGACAGTTATGCCTCTCGATCGGCATTAAAAAGATCGGTGAAGGGAAAATGTCATTAATACATACTACGATAGCCTGGGCTGTGTGCGAGCTGTGCAGTTATTTAGCGAGCAAATGCTTTCTCCGAGGAAGGCCTCCAGGACGTCCTTTCTCTCTAAGGACGTCGAGGTGGTACGGGAGTTCGTCTCAAGGCCGTTGCACCTGCACAGGAACTCGCCGACTACTTACGCTTCCAATCTCGAGGTAGAATATTGAAAAACGACCTTTTTTTCCCCCTTGTGAAATTGATACGGTCGGAAGATTCACTCTGCTATCGCGTCAATTGAACGAGAAATTCACAAATGTATTTCTTAGTACCTGTATAATAATTTGGTCGCGTGTTTTAACTTTGACCTGTACAATTCGCCGCGGATTTTATTTTAGTTGATTTACGTGAAATCCTGGTTCATTATTTCGCATTGAAAATCGCACACGAGTTACCTGTACAGGAGTACGGGAGAATTCGGAGCAGTAAAATATCGTCGCTCTGAACGCTCTCCTACTGTAAATCAAATTATTAGTGAATATAATATCGGGCAGTAAATAGTTTATCTCCGACTTCGTTAATCAATCGAAATCCATGCGCGCAGTGATGGCAAACCAGCATTCCAAAACCATTCAGTCAATTTCACGCGAGTTGCAATATTTTATTATCCTATGTCCTATCATAATCTCCCAGCGTTGCACCGCCAATCAAATTAATTCCACGAGATGCATCTAACCTTATCGCGTACAGGTACACAACGGCACCAATATTAAAAACGCGTTAACCATTTGCACGCCGAATTATTTTTCATAGGACAAAAATTGCGATCGAAACTGACGTCGAGTTGCACTCGACAAAGAAGTGCAAATGCGCTTGAAAATGCCGATAATGAATTAACTCCAAACGCGAAACGAGAAACTGATTCGCGACGCTCGCTTCGAACGAGGTATCGATTCACGTCGCCGATAACCGACACTCGTCGCAACGAGTCACCTTTCTTAACGCGCAAACCACCGTCAGAAATACCTTTCACAACGTTGAAACACGCGGCGCGCAAAGAAATCGCACAGCCACGCGTAACCGCCGCGCCGCCTAAAAAGTAGCGAATCCGAAGCGTCCGAACGTCCAAAGAAAGTTGCAACATTCTTCCATCTTTTGCACGCTTCACTTTCGATCCAAACGCCGCGCAAAGGAGCCCATCGGACGTCCCGATTTCAAGGGACTGGAGAGACTGCGCGCACACGTCACCCGGCGCCGCTAATTAAAATGTTTAATTAACGGGCGTTAGAGTGCACTGTTATTAAACGAGCTATCATTATCGGCTAAAGTGGTGCTCGTTAGACCGTACGACCTTTCTCTGACCGGTTCACTCGTCTTTATCACGTGCACGGGTTCGCTCGTTTCCCGATGGAACGCAATTATCCGGCCGTTTTCACGGAACACAATCCGGCATAGAGTTACGTCGCGTCAGGTAATCAATGAATTTATCCCAACGAGGAAGGAGCTGTTTAAAAAGCAGGGGGAGGGAGCAAGGTAAAGTGGTTTCGGTAGTTAATAATCGATCATCCGATTAAATTTCCATCCCATGCCTCGTTTCGAAGCGCACAACACCGTTTTCCCGTTAGGCTCGGGCGTGCACCGTCTCTGAAATAGTTTTACCACCGATCCCTATTATTCCACGGCGCCTACTGCTGTTGGCATGCTCGAATGTTAACGGTGTGCGCGATGGACGACGATTGGAGTCGCGTTAAAGTCGCGCGGCGTCGATATTATCATTGGCGAACGACGTTTCAGCGGTTTTTAACGCGTTTCGTTTGTTTAGCGAATTCGCTGCATCGTTCGATCTGTTTCGGTTTCCTTCCGAATTAATTATTGAGCTGAACTTTATATTCGTTGTTTCTCAGAAAGAACTAACAACAGAAAGGGTTAATGGCGGGATTCGGTAAGTTACGGCGAATCCGCTAGTCTGTCATTCGTAATTCTATGCGTTAGCGCGTGTCGCGCGATGGAACTTCCACGAGAATTGTTCCGATCGACGCAAGTATCGATCGCGCAATGTTTGTCGCTAAGAACTTCAATACGCCAAATATGTACGTAGACGGAATTAGCTCGACGGTCTACGTTTAGACAGCGTTCGACGCATCGGATATGATTTACAGCGCGGACAATGCACCTGCTGTTTCCGAGGACGTCGTTATATATTGGCAAAGCATACCTTCAGGTTTACGATTCGAGAGAACGACGAGAACTTAATGTGCATTGTCGGCCGGTTCCTTCTCAATGTCGAATTGCCCGTACCGTGGACTTGCCACATTGTGCCCTCGGTAATCCCAGCACATGGTCAGCAGACCTAAACGCTTGCAAACTGTCCCGACGAATCAGTAATTAACACGTGGTGACGCCGTCTACCTGAACCCTGCTCGACGATGACAAATACAAAATACTGTAATTACCAGCGCATTTAGTGCACGCGAATAAAGAGTTTCCCTTTACATCGAGTTGGTCAACTATGGTCCACGCTTAGCCGCGCATGTATGCACCCCATTGCTCACTTCCATTTCATTTTAAACGGGGTTAGAATTTAGCGTTAAGACCAAAGGAATATGCACGAGGTGTCCCACGCAACTGGGGCAAATTGCAAGTAACTGTAAGTACGAGCTGCGAGGATGAGAATAAATTAGTTATGCGCTTAACGACGTAAAGCAAACTGAATGTTAATGCAGAATATTTACAGAGGCTGAAAATTTTATTTATTTCAAATAGAACTAGATATTCTTCGTTTTAGCAACGAATAAATATTTCTCCTTTTTTCGCAAATGATGTGCCTATATTTTTTTTTTAAATAGTAGCGTTTTTGTTTGCAGTTTGACGATCATTATAGTCGTACCTTGGGGCGAGCAATCGTACCCTAAAGGGGGCAACTTTCGAGTTTGTAGATTCGCTCCGACACATTTATAGGAATCTTGGCGAGCGTTTTAGTGTGCGTGATGCTTCCACTTAAAAGTTTCAGAAAGAGAAGTGAGCTCGAGATTGCTCCTCTATTATAGGGAACGATAGTTCCCCGATATCATTTCGATAACTCGATAGCTACTTTAGTGCCGGATATAGAAAGACGAGACATAAACGTCGTAAAATATTGCAATTTTCCTGTCGCATTTCCATTACTATAATTCCTATTAAACGCAAAGGTCTACATAGAGTTTCCGCAAACATCGTTTACTATATCCGAGGGGCGCTGCGAATACATTTGCCGTCGTAACAATCGCGTGTCATTGCTAAATAAACCGTTCGATCCTGCATAAGAAGTAATCGAAAAATACACGTACAATCGTAACAAACGAATTAAATTAAACGTCGAGTAACAAACGAATTAAACTAAGTACGCCGGAATAATAGTCTTCTTCAATAAATTTGTATTTTCTATACAATAATATACTACTGTAACTGTACACGGCTGGTCTGTACCAGTGTCAAATACGGTTTTACCCTATCGACACTAGTTGCTCTCCACTTCAGAATATAAAGCGAAATTCCAAATATTATCAGCGTGCTCCCAGAATCGCTTCCCTTCGAGATTCGCCGGGGTCGCTTCGTCGTGGGAAAACGGTGCCACGCAATTTTTCAACGATCGCGAAACACGCGAGGCCCTTATCGCCAGTCGGTCTTGATAGCCTTTACACGACTTCAACCCGGTAACAATATTTCCCCGCGTAAACCCCGGATTAGTATCGCCTTCGCATTGCCTTTGGTAATTCACTTAGGAAGCGTAGTCGTCGCGCAGAGCTGTGTACTGATTCCCCGTATCCGGATTATCGAATTACAGAGACTACTTTTAATTACCGCAATCGACCGCCGCGGCGCGACCTACATTTATGAAACGTACACCTTTGCCCCGACGAAACGAAAGGGAGAACGACCGCAATCGACGATTTAAAAAGAAAATCAGTCTCTTCGCCAAATTGCACTTTCCGCGTCGAACCTTTCTTGTTCCCCGTTCGGCCGGCGTGCTTCTCGTTGTTTTTAGGGAATGAACAGTTCACGCAGATGAACGTTTGTTCGCTGTCCCTTCTGCGCTTGGCTGTCCTTCGTCGATTTTATACGTCGGATAATGAATTACGCGGCCGATGTTTGTCGCTTCGGTTCAGATTATTCTTTGTAAGCCGGTTTGGAGTTGCTCAAAAACAATTAAGCGCAACCGGGTGTCGGCTTTCGACGATCTCGGTTCAGTGTACCCTTGTCATTCATTCGCGAGTTGTATCATACGGGCGCGATGATTTAACAGATATCGAACGGATAACGATATAATATGTTGCAAGTGAACGACGCGCCGCAGTGCGACAGTCCGTGTCCTTGCACACCTTGAAAACGAGAAGGGGTGCAACGTCGATCGTCACTGATTTCACCGACAGAGCAGCCGGTGCACCGTGCGAACACCACGGAATTGTTTCACGCGTCAATCCCCGTATCCGTGATACATGTTTCCTATTCAATTGAAAGTCCCAGGTAACTCGAAATCCCCCCTCAAAAAAGTAGCAGCAACAGTAACAAACGAAAAGGAATAAAATAATCGTTACACGTTTCGTTTCACGCTCCAAAGACTTCCGTTGAAAGCAATAATTCTTCTACGTAAAAGTGCGTGCCTGTTGCACAAAATCGTCGCTGCGGCGGCGTTACGACGAGGAAAGCTGAACGATTAAGTCGGGACGAGGAAAAGAATTGAAAATCTTCGCGCGGTCTCTATAATAATTAAAAAAAACGAACTGCTGGCTGCGCCTCCCCAGCCAGGTGCACGGGAGAACGTTCGTCGATGAATCGGGAAGGTGAATTTCTCGTATCGCGCGGATTGTTTCTCGTAATCGGACGCGGAACACAACGGCACCAGCAGCGATCCAAGATCGAACCCTGCTTCCGGCTTTCGATGAAAACAGGTCGGGCATGCTCGAAGAAATTTCTTTCAGATGATTTACGCGTTAAGGCCGGACCGCCGATGGAAAGTCACAGTTTATGTCGTTGGCTTTAATGCTGACGCTGACCGTTCACTTAGCATTTTTTCGCCGTCGAAGAAAGTTCTTGTGTTCTTCGGTATGTGCGGCGGCGATCGCCGATAATCGTGAAAACTCGTTCATCGATCGAACGCCCGCGTATCCCTGGCCCGGCCGGTCGATCTCTCGAAAGTGTCCCTTTTTTTTGTTTTGGAGGAGGAGCGGGAGAAAAATGTTCGATTCGAGCTGCCTGAAATTTCATTCTTCGCGACCGTTTTGTTCTAAGCTTGGTGCTCGACAGGGAAGTGAAATATGCAAACGTTTATACGTGCTTGTTCGATATTCATTGATATTGTTCAGTAGAAGGTTTCAATAGTGGATCGCTGTTTCTACCATTTTTTTTTTCGTTGCTATTTGCAGTCTGTTAAAAATCTGTTGATCGCCAAAGGCTGTTGATCGGAGCGAATCCTTTACCCATTCTATCGTTCGCCTCGATGGCACCTATCCGAATCTATTTCCCTCGAACATGTTTTAAACATACCCGAGTGCAGATCGGCGAACGCGCGTTATTTGCCTGCAGTACGGCGGAAAACGGTGGAAACGATGTTACAGACTGCGGCAGGAAGGGCAAAGAATTCGATACAAACGTCTAAAGCAATCGAACTCAACGAAACAAACTTCAGACTAATAACGCCCGTCGAATCCATTCCAGTGCTATTATCAAAAAATGAAACAAAAAAAAAAAAGATTGAAACACCTACATATTAAACTAATTACAGCGTAATCACAAGTTTCGACACCGTGCCAGCCACGCGTCACTCTCACCCGCAAACAGCATAACAAAAAAAGGATCCCGACAATTACTCAAAAAACACCTACATATTATCGCGTTCGTTACAAAATTAACCGCACGTTTCGAAGTCGCCTCTACGCGTTTACGCGCACATACGTGCACAACCGTATCGATATAAATCGAGGTTTCGCGCGTTACCTCGCTTAAGCACCGGAGGCAACCGGCAGATTGATTGCGCGTTGCAATAATAGATCCTCGTGACAGGAATCGCATCGTCCTCGACACCACTACCCGGCAATAAACATTTTTTTTCTTTTTTCCTTTCTTTCCTTCTCGTTAGCCGCACGGCGACGACGGTCGTTAGACGGCCTCCGCGGTTATCCGGGAATTCCAGCAGAATTTACGGGCCGGATTATAAGGCGGTCGTAACCAAGGTGCGGCGTACACTATAAGGTTCGGTCGCTTTTCCACGGAATAACGGAAGCTCTCCGCGCAACTGCGATCGAAGCAAGGGGTCCGTTCGAGGAGATGCCTATCGTTGGTTGCACCTTCGCGGCCGCGCATTCTGGCCCACGCGAGTAACGATCGTGACCGATCTCGTTGCCCCGTGCCATTTCACGAAAGAATCCCGCGGCCACGAGGAGGATGTCGGGGCTCGTCGCTCGAATGTGTGCACGTCGAGCGTTTGGTCGGCGGTGACGCAGACGAAGAGAGAACCACCCCGTGGCTCGCGTGTTTGCGCCGGCCGATGATAATTCTCGTTGCGCCGCTTTTCCTCTCGATGGAGACACCTGGAGGATCGACGCCTGCGATATATACGCTTGGATGGCGACGGGTGTGCGGGGGATGTTATTAAGAATTCGACTCCGGCGGACGGGGGATTGGCGGAAAATCGTAATTACAACGCTGCGGCGTCGCAGAGTGGGGAGAAACGGCAATTTAGGCGTGCGAAAGTCGAAAAACAATACACGGAGTAGGCCTTATTTTTATTATTATTTTATTATTATTATTTATTATTATTATATATTATTATTAGGCCTAATTTTATATGCAATATCAAGCTAGACGTCCGTAGCACCTGAAACTGACGTTTTCATTTCTTGAATCCATTGTTGTTAAGCGTTGCGAGGGATAGAAACGTTAAAAATTGAAGGTAGCTTATAAATGAAGAACACTATTTTCACCTGATATACTTTATAGAGCATATAGTATACGAAACATTCTTAACGTGTATATAAAAGTTAGCGCAGAAACGGGCGGCGATCAAAAGTATTTCATAAAGAAAGGCTTTTGCACGCCTAAATTGCCGTTTTCCCCCGCTGTGCGTCGTTTGGATAGCAATTCGGCGATCGTGCGAGGACTTAGGGAGATTGCGATGTACGCTCTTTGCGGCGGAGTGGTTCAATTGGGGGTATTCGTTCGGCGAGGGCATTGCGGTATATTAATAGTGGAGGGATTAGGCGGAGGGAGCGATAAAGTTTATTGTCTTCCTTTGAATTTGGATCTACAGTCGACGATTCTAGGTAGAAAGTGCTAGTACGAATGATGACGCGTGTAATTATTACTGGGTTTAGAAATATGGATACCATATAAATCCTGCACGGTCGTACGAATATTATTATAGGCATACTTTCCAACGAACTGGACGAATAGCAAGGGGATATTAAACTAGGCTTCTACTTACAAAACATGCCCATTAATGATTGCATGCCTACAACGGAGTGGCAAATGATTTCCGATAGATTTCGCGACACCTTGTCGATACAATTTTTATTATACCACTTTCCTGGAGGTAACCCTATCGTGGAGTTAAT
This sequence comes from Nomada fucata, assembly GCA_948146005.1. Taxonomy (NCBI): domain Eukaryota; kingdom Metazoa; phylum Arthropoda; class Insecta; order Hymenoptera; family Apidae; genus Nomada; species Nomada fucata. The sequence continues at coordinate 18,414,334 of OX411275.1, forward strand.
TCGACCGACAGGGTGTCAGCTCGCTTCGTCGCGGCCACATCTCGTAATGGAGCGCGAGAAAAGCCGTGAAACGGGAATCTCGATACGACGTGAACCACCTCGGATTCCATCGTTGAAGAAACCGGGTTGTTCGCAGTCGGTGGCCGTTAAAATTACCAGAATTCCCCGAAACTCGAAGCCTGCCGTCTGGCTTCAATCTTCGTCGTCCCGTTAATTTGCAAACAGTTTCGAGTGCTCATCGCGGTTTCATTCAAAATCGTTATCGACGATTCTCTGCAATCCTCGTGGTGCACGAGTAAACGGGTCACGAAGGCGGGGAAAAATGAGTATCGATGGTGGAAATAATTGAAGCGATAATAGGGGGACACAGTCTATCAGCGTGTACTCAGGTGCTGGTTACGTTTGCTCAGACGCAATTAAAACACGATATACGACGAGAAACGGTAACATAAACGGTTGTATAATATATCTCTGCCGTATGACGTACGTTGTACGTACCCGTGCAGAGCAATTCGAAACGAGAGACGAGAATAAAATTGATAATAGCGCTTAGATTTGCATCGGATGGAAAATATTTCAGTATGCTTAATATTTAAAACAAGAGCCTTCGACTGTACGAGCTGTAGGAACAAAAGATATTTCGATAATATTCCCAAAACACTCCGAGTCGGATGATCGAAGGAGTGTTTCATAAAAATCAATCAAAGTACATTAACTCCGACCGACGTGAAAATACTTCGAACAATAACGCATTAACCAGTTTCCTTAAATCGTTCCCGGTTTTCCCCAATGTTCAGTCGAGTCGTATTATCGACGATAAAGACCGATAATACGGTTAGATAAGAGAGAATTAACCGTGAGCAGCCGTTACGCAACGCGCACTGCATGCACACGAATTTAATGAAACTTCGTCGCTGGAACGCGACGGACGACGAAACCCAGCCGCGGCTGTCGCGCAACAGAAATCCTGACGATTAAACGCTGAGGAAGTCCGATTCGATCGAACCGCGCGAGGCTTTTATTCTCGGGAACAAGTCTGATCGCGGCGAGCATGCGTGCCGGCGTGGACGTGTACGTACATATCTCGTGTGGAATTATCACGCTCGAATTATCAGGCCGGAGCACGGTCAGTAGTCGAGGAGGAAAAGAAGTTCATCCGCTTGCAATTCAGGAAGCGATTAGGAGAGACCGCGTAGCGTCGCGCGGTTTCTGCTCGTTAGGAAATACGAGGTCAATCTTTGAGAGGCCTAGATAAGATAGAGAAAGAGACTACTGACATTTGCACGCTTTTGCATTGTGTAACGTGGCGTTCGCGTGTAATGCCCGTTCCACGCCTGACGAACGAGCGGCGAACGTTCCGCAGGTATTGGCGACGGGGGCGATACAAATCTTTCACGCGACTTTCAAGCAGCTCGATAATCAAACGCCCGGCTGGACGATCGAGCGACGTTCGTCTCGCGGCGACAATCGATTAGTCGATGTCGTCGCGGAGACAATTGAGAAGAGAACGCGTTAGGAATGATTTAATTTGTGAATTCGACGAGCCGCCATAGTCGCCGGAGGTTCTGCAGTTACGCGACCTCAAGTTTACCTGCGCACACGTATTAAAAGTATAATCCCGTTTATGTCAGTCGCCATGACTCTATCCAGAATTGGTGCTACGATTTCGAATGCAGATTCAGTGGCTCCCGTTCCTGCAGATACATTCGCAATGAAATTTGAGCCCCGTTTCGAGCTACTCTTAGAGTATGAAGAACAGTTCTGCAGAATAGTTCTCTCACTGGTAAACTCCAAAGAGTCGCCGTCGCCTGAACATTGTCCTACAGCGATCCGTGAGACGTCTGTGTGCGTTCGCAGCGCATACGTACCTGTGTCACCTGCGTCTTCCTCGGTATTTAAAGTATCGGGACTCTCGTTTTCGTCGTCGACCCGCCGACGACACAACGGCGATGTACGACGTCCGATTCATCGACAGGCAACTTTAGATCCCCATAGGCGAGCCATGGGGTTTTCGTGGCAGCGCTTAGGCGGCGGCATCGCTTTGGTGTCTACCGGCGAGAGAATCACCCTGTATATCTAATTTGCAGCGCTCCTTTCACTCTGCTCTCTCGAACCGTTTCGGGGACCCCGACGCCGATCGCGAGCGTATGCATACGTACGTGTACACGTGCACACGGCCAGGTAAATCGTTAAAATGTTAAACGCGGCGCTGCAATAGCGAAACGGCTCGGCATGACGAATTGCAAGGTGCCCGCCGCGAGTTGACATTTCTTACGCCCACGTGCCTCGAAAACGATCGAAACTTTTGCCTCAGATCTTCCATCACCTTTCACCCATCGTAATCTCGATCTTTTTTTTTTTTTTGCTGTATATTATCTATATTATAATAGCAAGTTATTGCGTGGAAAAACTTAATAAGCTGGTGATTTTCGTTCGAATACAAAATATCCTATGCAATTGCGTTGCAAATCGATCCGAGTCCGACTTTATCGTATTTCTTTATCACCCGTCTGCTTCTCCGTTTACAATTTTCCATGTTAAGCTTTGTTTTTCCGCTATTTTATTAAATGCGCGATCGTCTAACGCGACACCAGTATAATGAAAATTGTAACAATCTTGCGGTAACTTCCACTTGAATATCGATGGGAAGCCCTTTGTAATTATTAATAGCTGAGATTTTATTTTCAATTCCTTTTTCCTTATGCAACGTTGCAGTTTAATCGTAGTCATCGTATTGCGAAGTTTCCTTTGAGAGCTTAAGGTGGCCGTTCCTTCGCGATAAATTGAGCACGGATGACTAATACTTCATTGTCGTTGTGCATGGGATTATCCGCTGAACCAACGATGTCAGTTTCTAGAATTTCTTCGACGGTAATTCAGGAATTGAGAAAATTCGTCAACAGAAATCTTTTGTTCTGCATTCGTGCCGTATATTATTCATACGCCCCATAAAGTGCCGCTGCGTTAATGATCCCCACCCTCTGCAAAACGTTATTTCCAGGTCAATGTATTCTGTGCGGTCATCAATAGCCAAAGATGGAACCTATGAAACACGGAAATACCGGTTGCCGTTTAAAACTGTTAATCACCTAGTTGACGCTTGCACCGCGACTCGCTCTGTTGACACGAGGAACGATTGACTCATAGCGCAACAGTTTATAGTAAACATCGTTGAACGAGCCAAAGGAACCTAAGGAAATTTTCTGACCGTGTACGCAGTTCGTTTTTCCTAATGCGAATAATAATTGTGTACACGAGTAGAAATCTGATTCACACTGCCCGTGATTTGCCCAGGCGTTTACGCATTTCGAATGGTATGGGAGTACAGGCCGTGTGGACGCTGCTCTGCTTTTATCAATCGACAATCACGACGATAACCGCCGGCGGTGATGTAGCTGATAGCGCTGGTTCTCGTGACACCTTTTGAAATACCTCTTGGAAAAATAGAAAAAATCGATAGTCGCCTATTTAGAGATATACTATTGATAGCGAGATCATTGGCATCTTTGTCTGTCGCAAGTTTTAGTACGCGTCAAGAAAAGCTTCGCGAACGGAAGTCGCTGTACTTTTATCTTCGACCACAGATAATCGGCATTGGAAATTGGTTTCGTTCAACACCCAATGAAGTATCTGAGGGTTGACTTCGCGTGTCTCGTATCGCATGATAACCGTGACCTGCCATTTCCCATCGCAAATGTATCGATGAATTGGAAGTGGATTAATCTGAATGTACTTCCTATCGTGACTAAATTCGTCGCTCAACTCTTTATACGATTCGCGCAGCTCCAGTCTAGACTACACGATACCCGATATCTGGAGAAGAGATAAGGCAATTTCGGTAGAAAACGTCGCGTCGGTAGAATTCTGTATTCACGGAATCTAAATGATTGGTACACGTTATCTGCATCGTGTACGGCGATGTGGATTCAGCTTTGAGTAATATAAGTTATAGGTATGTAGTAATGAGTTCATCTTAATGCTCAATTAGTTTCTTCGATGAATTATTCGGTCACCGTTTTACCGTAATTACCGATTAGTTACCGATCATTCGATTTAATTACGGTTGCACGCTATTTCCGGCATTTAGAATAATTGCGAGTATCAATTGTGCCACTTAAGTACAGTTATGTTATGTTTCAGCTCTTAATTGTTTATGCTAATCTGCGAAGAATAATCGGTAATCGTTCTAATTGAATTTCAATTTCAATTGCAAGATTATGCGTGGCTAATGTAATGTCGTATACAAGTTATCTTGTACGAATCTGTTGTTTCTGTCCCTCAGTTTTGAAGTTACAAAGCGAATGTATAGCCAGCACTCTTGCAGTTCGTTATCCTGAAATCCCCGACGAACCACAGCCTTAACGCTGACACACAGTCTGAACTCGATTTTAAGAGGATTTGTTTACAACCGGAATTAACGGTGCAATATCGTGACACATCTGGATAATCCCTGAGTAGCTCCAATTGAACATTAAAAGGTTTTAAAGCTAATTCCCTGCCGTTCAACGAATAATTCTAATACGGTTAGTAGTTTCGAAAACATGCCAATTAATTCATGGAATACAAAGTCGCCAAACTGTTTTGGGGCTGTTGAGATTTCCTAATTCAATTTTTGCACAGATCCTTCTTAATTCGAAGCTGTGCTCGAAAAACAATGAAATATCAAGGCACCCTTTAACAAAAACCCCTACATTATTTATAATCAACGCGTATATCATTTAGTTTTATTTATATTTATTTTCACGGTCGTAACATTTCAATATTTATTTATATCTCGCAATTTCTCGAACTTTTTCACATCTCGCGAAATTAAATCGACGATACGCGGTGCAAATAATACTTCTAAAGTCAATCGATAAAGTCTGTCTTCGCCAAGTGTCTGGCGTGCTTAACGTCACGAAGAAAATTTCCATACATCTTGGAACGAATAATATTTGTTCTACAGTCTCGATTACAAAGAAATCGACTATCTTAAACAAATTATGGGAAGTCGCGTAAACGCATGGAAAACAATTTCTTGCCGAACGTTGCATCCCCCGTGCAGCAGGTGTGCCGGAGTAACAAAAATTAAGACCGATTAAATTTCTACTGCGATGAAAGTTCTCGCGAATTTCATTATCCCCTTCTGCGTTAACATTAAATTGTTCGGCTACACGGGACCATAAAGACGCGACAAAATAATCAGCTGAAGTTAGACGTGTTTTCCTATTCAAATACAATCTCACCCCTGTACATTACACACGTCGATGGACCAGTAAAAAAATTAATAAAGCACAAATTGTCCATATAAGCATCTCGACGAATTAACCGACAACGATGGAACTCAATCGCCTTCGCCCTTTCGAACCATTCGTATTCCCTGGAAATATTGCACCCCGAGCTTGAACAAATCGTGGGCGATCCTCGAACAGTGCTGGTCCTCCGTCAACTTGTACCAAGCTTCCGGAATCCGTCGATACGTTCGAGTCCAGGCTGACAAGCCTCCTCGTCGCTGTCCAATGTCTGTCAGTGGTCCGTTCGGCGTCGACGTCGCGTCGTCGTCGTCGTCGTCGTCGTCGTCGTGCTCGACGTCGCGTGGAAACCGCAGCAACCGGCGCGTGTCTCCTTCCACGAATCGATAATGCGCTCCTGGGCCCTCCACCGTCTCCGTTCGTTGTCCTTGTCCGACCAATATTATGGAACCACGTTAAACGCGGTGGAATACGTATCCTGACCGATGGGAACGGCGACGTTCGCGTTAACGTGTCCACCACGTTGACGTTGGCGAATCGCGAGATAACGGCGAGATCGCTCGACCTTGTTTACCCCTTCGAATAGCCGCATCGTGGTGTTTCTCTTTGGAACTTGTTCTTTTCAACAGGAGATAATTGTTATCCATTAATGGCGCATATGAAAATAATTCTGGTCGTTTATTGGTCCGGCGATATATGTTTCTGGCTCAAATCGGTTCAAGTTTTATCTGGAAGGATTTCTTGGGGCGAGGTTGAAATGATTGCGGAGTCGTTCTCGGCAGGTTTGCAAGAAGCGAACGTTAATGTTCATTATTTAGGGAATGTTTATACGTAGATGTGCGTGTGCATGTGCGAACAATTTTCTGCCGTGCTCGGGAGGTTACCTGTTGGGATGAAAATTTGGAAATGAGTGAGAATTTGACGGTTCCAGGATGGATGAAATTAAATAACAAGGCACGATGAGTGAAGGGAAATACGTTTATAGACTATCCAATGCAGACATTGTAGGAGTGCGGTATCAATGACAGGTGAGACGATAGATGTGCATACGCAAGGATTATAGATATGAGGTGCGAATAAATTCAAGTATTAGAATCGTAACGCACCATTTCACTGTTTAGTGCCAATTGCCGGAATGATAGTTTAGATAAAATAAATTGAACTTGTCTGTGCGCCAGACAAACTTAACTCGATACACGCTTCTAAAGGATAAGCAGTGGCCTGCGTCTGATACGTGATTACGAATGACAAAGGGGAAATGTAATGAGCAATCTGTTATACTTTGACAATTCGAATCGGTCATTTATTTAGCTGCGAGTGAATCGTATCCATAAATCTGGCTTGGTCACCTGCGACTTGTTCGAACGCATTGAACTTATTTCAGAAGCCCGAATAGTCGAACAGCTGTCCAAGTCGCCCCAAATATCCGATGTACTTGGCACGCCTCCACATTCAAAACGATTTCTTCTCCAATGGAGATTTATGAAAGTTAACGCGAGCCGATCCAAAATGTTTCAATGGCTTGCAGACATTACTCACAGATTCTCCACCAGCTGTACATGTTTGGTGTCAACCTTTTTCCATTAATTTCAGTCGTATGCTCCTCGTATGCCGAGCAAGTTACTTCCAGGCCTTTAAAAAAAAATGTCGTGTCGCAGTCGGTTTAGAAATCGTGAAATACGCGCACACGCACGGATCGGTAGATATTAGTTACCACGTAACTCCATATTTCCCGGGGAAACAAAGAACAATATAAAATTACAACAACAAAATTGCGGACGTAAGGCTATGCGCCAAGCAGTACTGCGGTGGGTCGTGCAATAAACCTCATCGAGTCGTTACAGAAGAAATTGCCCGGAGAAACGGGGGTAACCGAACCGACAGCAGTTTCAACTTTCGCGGTTTAATCGAACCTCGAGCGTAATCGACGCTGCCTTTCCGCGGGCCTGACACAACCGACGCCGGTTACGCAAATCCATCGGGCCGATTTCGAACAGAATTGATATAATTGATCGGTGGAATGATTTGCACGCCGATGAGACTACTCGTAGATCGGTGACGATTATACTAATTTAATCATGCTTCTCGTATGGAACGAATTATCGATGTAAATAATATATCTTCAAGCCTGCCGGCACCTAAAATATCTCGAATCGAAGGAAATACTCGACCGCAATACTCTGTACGAAGATTATACAGGGTGGCCCGTAAATCGTTCCGTATCCGGATATGTGGGGGGGGGGGGAGTAGCTGAGGTGATTGTGAACAAAGTTTTCCCCGACCAAAACATTGTTCGAAGCTTCGTTTTCGAGTTATTAACGAAAAACACTGGCCAATGAGAGCGCCCGTATAGCTGGCGCTCAGGGGCGAACGTTTTATCGGGCGCGTCGAGGTGCGATTATTTATTCGTAATTATTCGTTACTTATGAATAACAATTTAATTAACAAGTCGTTTAACAACTGCTCCGCAGTTTTATTCGTTATCCGGAACGCGTAAAGTGCTTTTATTACTGATGAAACGAATGTTTGGACAATTAATGTTAGCAAGAGATAATTGAATAAACTAAATTTCGTTCGCGAAGTAAGCTGCTTCGACGGAATTGTTAAGATAGGCCAGGATCGGCGCAATGACCAACTGCCAAGGACCCCACGAATAATTGCACATTATTCTTAATTTGAGACGACGTAATATTTGCCGTACGTCGCCCCTCGACGCACCCGATGAAACGTTCGCCCCTGAGCGCCAGCTATACGGGCGCTCTCTTTGTGTTTTTCGTTAATAACTCAAAAAACAAACTTCGAACAACATTTTGGTCCAGAAGAAAGTTGTTCAGAATCACCTCAGCTACCACCCGCCCCCATTCCGGATACGGCGCGAGTTACGGGCCACCCCGTATATGGAAGAAAGTATTACTAATTTAAATGCCGCTATATTTTAATTAACAAAACGCCTCGCGTTAAATAACCTCGTGCTCCTAAAAATTCTCTAGAAGATCAAGGGAACATATGATACAATTGGCCAGCCGCAGCGTAAAGCTAGCGAAACGTCGTTTAATTAAGAGTCGACCCGAGTCACGGTATCACTTGAACCGTCGAACGGAGGAAAATGAACGTTCTCCGGCGGGTTCAGCGAAGGACCGAGGTAACGATACAAGCGCAAACAAATTCTGGCTGGCCCATTAAACGAGCCAGAACCTTCCAAGGCGAGACGGTGCATCCGTCACGATAGTTTAGCACGAGCACGGCGACGAAAGTGTCGTTCCACTTGGACGAGTGATAATCTCACGCCGCAGCGCCGCGTGATTTTCCCCATTTCTGTTCAGCCCGCCGCGGGACAAAAGCTTCGACACGCGTACCAATATGCGTGCCCGCCGTGGGTATATTACCATGGGAGAACGAAATAATGACGAACAGAGGGGGAGAGGCAGACGATCGTCTGGAAAGTTGAGACGAGAAATTAGGGGAGGGGGTCGCGCAGTTTGCATAAAGAATAAAAGACATTAGAAGTATGCACGAGTACGACTCGAACTACTAGTTCCATATGCTCGAATTCCCAGCAAATTATTTCAAACAGGTACCCGACTCAACCCCTCCGACAGTACTGCCTGTGGGATAAAAAAAGAACACAGACACTCGCCAAATCTCCCAACGGAATGGAAAATATGAGCGCGCCCCGAAACGTCTTTTTCAACGAGGCCAGTCCAGTGCGAATAACAATCACGGTTCACTCTGATTCTAACAAGCGTCTAACAACTTCCAGAACGTTCACCCGAATGAATTGCAAGGAATCCACACGGTGTCAAAAATATTGTAACCAAAAATGAAGGTAGAAAACTATTCTCCGTGCTACCGTACGCCTTAATTGCATTTTCGAATCGAACCCCGGCCATAATATTAACAAACGCGACACCAATTTTCCACCTACGTGTTACCATTTGCGAACGTTCTCCCCGGTTACGAGTCGGAGTAATGGTTGGCAATTTTTCCACGCAATCTGCAGAACAAGTGCCAGCTGCTGTTCCACGGCAAAAGGGGGTTCAACCGTGCGAACGTATCGGTGTTTCGCGGACACACGAAGCATCAATACGTGGTCGCAGGCGGGCACATATTTCACGGGAATGTCGGTGACAGCGATCCGTTGTGCAATGCCGACCGAATAACTGTAGTCCTGCGCAAAATGCCCGATATCGCGGCTGTAATTTCACGTAACGCCCCCCCACCCGTTATGTCCTGTTTCGTAATGTCAGCGCGTTAACGATTGCGTCTAATGAAATTCCTCTCCGTTCGAGTAGGCGTCTGTGGCTTGGCTTCGAAGTTCGCCCGAAAACGAGGGATGCATTGTCTGACGTCATTGCTATCCGAGTGGCAGTTCCCCGTTGCCACAGGGGCAATGGGGTGTAAGGGGGAGGGGGGGGGGGATATGTGCAGAACACCGAATAGAAATGAACGCGATTGTATTTGAGATTTCTGTTTAATTCGTATTGGTAGTGTCGACCGTTTCGGTGCTTGCTTCATTTTTCTGAATCGCCAGATTCAACTGGACTCGTTGGCGATACGTTTGTACCGAGGGTAAGTTGTGCGGCAATGAGTTTTTCCCGTTTCCTCTTACGTGCCATGGCGTGCAACGATTTTACTGCAATCCCTAATGGTGTTCGTATATTCGGCGAGCCCCGTTTCCTCTGCTGAAATTTTCGTCGCTCGTACGCTCGAGGGTCGCACCCCGATATCACGAATATTATGCTTTACGGTGTTCATATAAAGCCCCCTCGCGCGATTCACTAAGCAATAAAATGATCCCGTCGTGGTCTACATATTCAAAGGTGTGAAACAATTGTCGGATCGCTTTTTTCGTTCAACTCGTTTAACGGATTGGAATACGTCTCCTGTATACGTTCGACCCGCTGAACAAATTTGTTTGTACACGGGTTTACTCGCCGTACAAGCAACGCTGTTCTGCAAACAATAAAAAGCAGAATCGCGTTGCACGCGAATCGAACGAAGACACCGCGGTTTACCAGAATGGCCCCGCTGATATTCGCACTCCAATAGTAGACCTAATTCTGCCCGCTCGAACAATCATAATTTCCTTTAATCGAAAAAAAAAACGAAGAAAATAATGGAACGGTATTCCAACTACAAAGACAATTACCGAACTTCCGAATTATAACGCTGTCCGACCGGCGTACGTCTGCGTTCCACGGCCGTTAATAACGTTACTATTATTACAAAACTCCCATCTCCGCTGGTAATTAACATAGAATGAAAATTGCGCGGAGGCTGGGAACGATGCAACTTTTTCGTGGCCCCCTCTACCCGCCTGCCGCAACTGCAGCACAGTGGCTGGCGTGTTGTCTGGCCGTGTTTATTTGCCAGTTCGCCGCTGATTACGCTTATCTGACGAATTAATATTACGCTTTATCGTGCGGGCATTCGTTTTTTCTCCTCTCTGCTCCGCTCTGCTCCGCTCTGCTCTGCTCGTCGCTCGTCGAGCGTGTTCCCAAAGGGGGGGCCGCCGCGATTTTCCGTCGGTGACGCTTTTTCTTGTCCGACCGTTTGGTCTGTCCTCGTTGGTCGCCTCGACGGACCCAAGCACCGCGCACACGCGTGCAACGCGGGCCCCGATTACTTCGAACGTCCTGCGGACCGATTATCGCAGCGAATCGCATACATTATTTAACCGGCCGCGATTGAGACGCTCGACGGCGTGGCAATTATTTCTATCGTCGATTATTCATTGGCCAGGACGTAACGGGTGCGCGACATTGTCGATAATAGGGCAACCGGGGGCCGCAATTACAATGAAATCTGTGTGCCACGGTGAGTGTAACGGCGAAGATAACGAAAAGAAAGTGTGCGGTACGCGGCGGAAAGTTTATCGAGCGCGAGAGTGAGTAGAGCCGACCGGTCGTAAATCGCAATTGGGTATCGCTGGTGTGCGATATGCATGCGTTACGTCCCGGTTGACTCATCCGACGAGTCGGGGACGAAAAATGACCTAGACTCCGGACGGTGTCTTCGACCCACGCGCAACACGGAAATATCGCGAGCGTTTCTTCGAAGAACGACGATCGCCGTGATCGCCAAACAGTTCCGGGGCCTTGGGGAAGATCGCGGTGAACGCGCCTGCACGCCGACGTGTTAATTAGCTACTTAGCGAGTCCGTATAATCGCCATTGGCGTTCGTTCGTCATGGAAGTAAACCGTATGCAAATCTCCGTGCGTTATTATCTTGTTTGCGTACGCCCGGACGTTTCCGCGGAAAGAGCGTTCCGCGATCGGCCGTAGTTCATAGCTCGGCCCTATCGGCGCCGTCGACGACGACAGCATTAATTCAGGTCTTATTGAAATTAATTATACGTGCGCTGCGTTTGTCCTTTTCGTGCAATACGCATCGCGGTTCCGTCTTCTATGGAACAGGATAAATATTTATGAACTTCGCGACTCTGTTGCGGTCGCACGTGCGACAATAGAACGCGGACAATCGATCGAAACCAGAGGTTAAATACCTTTCTAATTACTTCTTTCTCGTCGACAGGAAGGAATTCTCTGTCGCGTCGAACAACCCGGTATCGATTTTCTTCGCAATAAGAATCGCATTCGACGGTTAAGACGAATGCGTCGAGGTACGGTGCAAACGTGTCGCGTGAACCGGCCCGTGTCACGGTTCTCCTCTCAAAGGACCCCGCGATCCTTGGGTCGAGATAGGTCGTCGACTCGCAATCAGGGGGAGCACTCTCTGCACGTGACGTCTGTGAAGAGGTTCCACGAGAGTATACCGCCTCGCGTGAATCGTCGGGACCACGGCGGAATAATACACCCGCATTAAGGCAGGTGGTGCTCGTGGCACACGGCGCGAATACTCGCGCAAACGCGCACGCTCTCCCACGTAGACACAGGTAGGACTTTTGGGAACGTCGCGAACGCGTAGAACTGTCGCATCGGGCTGCTGAAGGGGCCCCTTCGTACCGCTTATGGTTTAACAGAGTCGGGACGAGGGCGCTCTGGTGAATCGAAATTCTCGAGTCGGAAAAACGAGACACCCTCGTGTATACCTATTCTCCGTCTTCCCCTCTCCCCTTTCTAGGGGCATCTACCCCGTCGCGGGTACCCTCCGCAAGGTGACGCAGGAATAATGGATACCCGTTGGCCGGTTTTCGTTCCACCGTTCGTACCTCCCCGGTCTAAGCTCGGGATTCTTTTAAGGCGATTTTGAGGCCACCTGAGAAAATGGGACACCTTGCAGCGGTGCATCGCTATTGGGTGAATAGGGTGAGCTTGCGTATGTGTGTACGTATAGGTGGCTGCGACTGAAACCGCGTTTGGGGGCTGCTGGTCGCGCGAGTGTGGCTCTATACAGGATTTAATAGAAAGCTTGCGTCGCATTTGGAAGAGGGAGTAAAGGGGGCGAGTGAATTTCTGGTGGATCTTAAGTTTAATCCGCGAATGCATCGCACGGTTCTGATAACAAAGGAATAATGCAGTGCGGTATGACGCTTCTCCTGTTTGCAGTTAACCCCTTGAACATTTTATCGATCGAAGTGTTGATCGGAGTGATTACGAGGAATCAGTGGAACACAGTTTATCCTTGAATACTATTAACTATACCTGACTTAAGTTCTTTTTTTAATTAATTTTCTTTTGTTTTTTGCCAGTTTGATATTCCACAATGAATTACAATTTTATCCAAAGCAATACTGTAACGTGAAGTATGTTGTTTTCGTTGTAATCAAATGTTCAATATCTTTGCAATTGTAAGTCGAATTGAATGCCTCTTTAATGTGGAATTATTTATGATTGAATCGTAGCGTAATTTCGTCATGGTGGATCAAGTAATGAACATATTTTATACCAAACGTTTCTCAAAAGAATCACCATCTTCGCGTATTACAGAAGACGAATTGAACTTGCCCATGGAAACTGGACGTACGCTCGCTGGATTTCCTTTTCATCCAATGATTTTAAGGCCCGTAAAAGCGAAACGCGATTCCACGGTTATTTAAAAATTCGATAGGTACGCCGAAACTTTCGCAACAGCGAACCCGAACGCATTTCTTTTTCGCAATCGAATGAAAACAGCGACTCTTGAACGTTTGGGCGAAGTCGGAAGTTCGCGTGGAGGCTTGCCAAGTAGGCACTGTCCATTACACGTATTAACAGTTTCATAAGGTAACTCAGGCAGGCCAATTCAAGCGCTCTAACTTGAAGGATTTGTGAGGCTAATGCTATTTTTACGCGTATTAAATTTGAGGGGTTTCCACGACACGCTGGGAACGATCTCGTCCGAAATCTAGCCGAATTCGATAACGTTTCGTCTGCGAAATTTTCCTTCATCCGTCGAGAACGAGATGGTATATCGTGCAAGCGTCAGGGCGTAGCCGATGTATTATAAAAGTACTGGCGATTTCACTGAAAGTCAGGAACAATGAGCTTCGTTAAGAAAGGCGTTCCTCCTTTCTCCATTCAATGCTTTCGTCCGACTTCCCCGATTTTGCTCGCCACTTGTCTTCGTGGTTTTACGTCGACCGAAGAAAGGAAATAAAAATCGAACGATTCCGTTTAGCGAAATAAAGATTACAATTGTTCCCGAATCGAGAAAATGATGTATTTCATTATAAAACCGTGTCTTGTAATATTTAAATCAAATCGACGCTCGATACGAATAAATTTATATGACAATGTTCGTGCGATTATCCTGGACGCGTGATTAAACATTACACGGACATGTCCGGCGATATTTCGTATTCTTTGATGAAATTAAATGGCTCTCGTTGCACGCTAATGGTAGCAACACGCTTACAGTTGGAAGGAGGTACGATCCTTTCGCCGTTGCATTTCGTCTGACCTGGCGATCGATCGCGAGTGCATTGGCGCAATTTTTCCCCGTAGAATCGAACGGGACCGTTTGACATTTAGTTTCATGCGTGGTCGTTAATTGAATTTGAATGTTGCCTCGCGGTTCGTTATGATCGCGAAAGTTGATCGAAACGCGACGTGCGCGTCAACTATGATCTCGCGCTCTTCAAATTCTTAAAAAAAACACCCGCTTTATAATTTACCTCGCACCGTACTTTCGTTGCAAACATCGTTTTACAATTCCCTTGGTTCTATACCAATAAATCGTCTGAGCTTGTACTCCGTTCTCTCTCTGGAAACTCGTTATCGGAATATAATGCGGGCAATTAATTTACAATAATAAAAGACCGGTTTGTCCGAACCAAACATTGTTATTTATTGTCACAGAATGACGCATAATCTGAGTCACAATCATATTCGAACATTTCATTATAAACATTAATTTCCGTCCAATATTTTTCCCCTCGAAGCGTAACGAACTGGCGCAATAACATTTTCGTTCCAACCGCAGTTACTCCTATTTCAAGACTTGATCCCAGACCTATTTCTTCAAATTTGATCTTCCCCCGTTGCCCTCGCGCATCCCAGAGCTCACACGAATTTCTCTATAGGCGATCCAGACCCAGTAACAATTTATCCGCGAGCTGAAGCAACGACTGCAAAACACTGCGCCCGTGCGTTTATCGCGGCCACGCCTAATCGCTCTGATTATGGCACAGCCGGCGTCGTCCCGGATCCTTTAAGTCCGCTCCACACCGCGCCGCTCCCCAGCCGCGATTGTCTCGACGAGCGTCCGCTCGGTCGACGCCGATGCGCTCGCGTCCGCGGGGGAAAAAGGCTGAAAAGCGGTCGAAAATAAGCGTGTTTACTCGACGCCCGGCACACGACGTAGATTAAAATTCTCCCGGCAACCTCGACGAGATGCGCATGCACGAGTGAAAGTAGTTTCCTCGATGCACACCTCGCGTACGCGCGCCTCGTTCTTGGAAACGCAACGCTGATTCGCGCGCCCCGAGACCCGCGGCAATTAACGGCGGATGCAGTCGGAATTTCCTCGCGGATCACGCCCGAAACGCTTCTCCGTTCGGTCGGGAGCGTGAAGCTGCTTTGGCCATTCTCGATGCGAAGATGAACGAGCATAATGCCGCGGCGAGCGAGTTTATCTGCAAATAGAAACTCTCCAGGTATCTAATTTTCGACGAAGAAAATAACGATAAACGGGCGATTCGTTGGAACAACCGTTGCATCATAGATAACGGTTTATCGTCTGCCGTACGGGATACCGTAACGCGTCGATAATCCGCTTATTAACCGAGCGCAAATATCATCCCCCGGTGTCGTTCCATGCTCAATGTCGTACGGAAGCTGTCGCTGGTGGAAGCGTGCTCGCGATGCTCGCAATCCCCTTAACGCTAGAAAGACGGTAACTTCGTATATACCTATATTGCCCAGAAGCAGTAAAAATGACTTCATTGTAAAAAAAATAACCAACGTGTAAAGAAATTTATTTAAAATTAATTTGGCCACTTTGGGTAGTTTCTCTTTCATTTCCTCTAATAGTTCCAACTAGTGTTGTTCTTGTGGCCAATAACTTCGTCGCGAGTGACATACTAGTGAAAAAGTTATCGGTGGTGATATGCTTTCCACAGTTCGTGGAACACAGTATGGCTCGACCAGTTTCAGAACAACGTGTTCACTGAGAAGCATCGACGATGATCGTTGTTCGTGTTACGTAATTTTGTTCCTTTTACTATAATCTGCAAGTAGTTATTAGTGTCATGTCTGAAAAATATCAGCTGTCCGCAGAATTTTGAGTAGTCAAAATGACTGCTTTTAGGCAATACAGGTATAACACGTATATATATACCGGAAATGAAAGAGGGGAGGAGGAAACCACAATGATTAATAAACGCATTTACATGTTGCATAAAAAGTCACAAAATTCCAAGAACCTGTGTCACTATATACACAATTGTTATTCTAATTGAAATCGAAAAGCAGTCAAAGTGACTTCGTCAGGCGATCCAGCGTAAAAGGGATAGCGATTAACCGTGTCTCTTCGTTATCGACGCCACCGTCGGGGAACGATTCGAGGCAGCCCGGTTGCTCGCCGAGAGGATCGACCGTTCCGCGTTATCGAACTGGGCAAACATTTACCGCGAGGGCATCGTTGCTCCGTTTGCGGAACCGTTCTGAGCCCGCGGGGCGAGCGACGCATGCCGTGTGCGCGAAACCTCCGGCCGGTTTTTTCGATGCAAAACGTCGCTCGCGCGACACCTGTTCAGCGACGCGTCGCCGGGCGACGGAACAAGTTGGCCACCCCTACGATAACACTTAGTAACAGCCAGCCTGCGCGCGGACGCGAATCGCCTGCGTCGAATGGCGATTCGCCGTGGATCGAGGCACGGTTCGACTACCTGGCCAATTAACCGGCGATCTGTGCGCACTCGCATCGCCGGAGACATCTGAGCGCTCGACGGTCGTGAAATCGCGATTTTACGGCGGCGAAAACGCCGTCCGCGACGACGACGCACCGTTGGCCTGGCATTAGAATTGTCTTCCCCCGCTGCGAGGCTTATCAGGCCGATCTATCGTCGTCGAGCCGTTTCGTAGGCGTAGGGAACGAAAGAGCACGCGGTGAAACCGAGAGAAACGACAGGGGGAACGTACTCTTTAGGGTGGTGGTGGGGGGAGAAAAGTCGGAGAAACACGCAACGACGCCGACAAGTTCGTAAATCGCGATTGTCGAGGGTTCAACGGCAGTTCGTGCGAATTCGATCGGCTAATCTGTTCGATATTCGTTGTTCCCGGCGTCCTCGTGCGTACCCGGATCTATATGGATCGGTTTGTCGCCAACTAGAATCTGTAGAGGCGTTTCGGAGGCGACAGACGTGCGCGTAGACACCCACACCTAGAGGCGCGCTGGTAGATGAACGGGGCTCGTATGCCCGACGAGGAAGGGGCACGCGTATCCGTGCTCTTGGCGATCCTGTGTGCGCGCGCGCGTGTGTATGTTGAGCGCGTGCACAGGTAGACACACGCGTCATAAGAAAAGGTAGCCAGAACGGTCCGCCGCGAGCTCTCCGGCCGAGAGAAAGTGAACCAGTTGGCGGCGTTGCTGAATTTCACGGCAGGTCTAGTAACCGGGCGGTTACGTTGCTTTACCTGTTGCGAACCGGCAATCGCGCCAACGTCGACCGATTAATCGAGCCGAACGGTGATTTTTGGCGAGCCGCTTTTTCCGTGCAGGCTTTCGGACGCAGATGAAATTTCACCGACGTTCGACCCGGTGTAGAGGGGGGCAAATCGTTCGGCAGGTTTGACGGTTTCGTTTGTACGGTATGGCTGAAGATTGGCCATGGCATGGCACGTCCGATGGAAGACGAATGTTCCGTTAAAGGGAGAGGTTCGTGGGAAAGTTGATGAACGACGCGTCTATGGCACGCGCGACTCCATTTGCGTATAACGCGAAGGGCCCACGTGGAAGTTAAAGGGACGGGAATAACCCTCAGAAGCAAAGGAACGCGTTCGTTTCACACGCGGCTCGTTTGCGGGCGTGTGAAGTTAGGTGGGCTTGCAGATTTCTTCGTACGCACCGCGAATCTCTTTTCCATTGGGAAGTAACGGAAATGTGATCGTACATTATCTGCACTAATAGTTTCACAGTACGGCAGGAAGATCGCCATACAATTGCAAATCAAAATTTGTTCCTGCGTATGGTACAATTAATCTGTAACTTAATTGGCCGATACGTGAAACTTGGAGTTGAAAAATTCCATTCAAACATTGGCCTCCCTTTTTTTTAGAGTGCTCCTGCTCCCATTGATAGCAACGCCGCGGCGCAAACTCTTTATCCAGCCGGTGCCCGTAACCGTTGTACGTTTAATTACTCAATTATCGTAGCGATTCCTTGGTCGACCGCCGGCCGACCGGTGACATTACAAATTCCCCGTTCCTTTTCTGCAAATTAGACGCCGAGTAGAAACGGCATATCCGTCACGTGCCCGCGAAGCAAACAGCGTTAAAGAGCCGAGCTTGCGCGCTGATTTTCTTCTCCCCTCTCGCCCTTTTCATGGGTGGCTTGTTCCTACGATGTAATTGCAAACCCCATCGTTGTTTCGTTTGGTTTCTGGCGCACGCGTTTTCAGCCGGATCAAGCCAATTGCCGTGGATCATAATCGCTCGAACCCCTTATGCAACGATCGAACGGGCCAACACGTCGGCAACGTGCTGGCCTTTCCTTACGATTTCGCGTTCACGAAACGATCCACTTGCCGTGGATCGAAAAAGTATTCATGCAGCGGATAGTTTCACTTGCAGCTCCATCAGTTTGGCGTTCAATCGATTACACTCTGGCAGATCCATCTTAACACCAATATGAGTACTTTTATGGACCACTGTATATGTTACGCGGCTCTCTTCTATGGTTATGTATACGTATATATGTCTGTGGGTGTTCGACAGATCATTCTTCGTCTGGAAATTCCTATAGGGGTGGATTTCTTCAATCCCCGCATGTTACTTCCCGATAGAGGGACGCTGGGTAAATTCGGAACTGGAAGCAATTTGTTTCGGCGAATCCGTCGAATGCAGCTGTTGTTCCAGTTGCTCATATACGAGACGATTCATTTGGTCCCAATCAAATTTTCATTCAAAACGGAGCAGAAACATCCTTGCCAGAGTACCGGGCAATTGAATTTCGCGTATTTAACCAATTCAGCGTTGAACAGTCGGTTGATGAACAAATATACTGTACAAGACGGTCAATTTTCAAAGCACTTTATTTCGAAAAATAGGAGATAGACGTCTCTGTGTGCGGCGACGAGAACACGCCACTAGACCAAAGATTTCGAGTCAGGCCGGGTCCATAAATATAAAATATCGGAAAAACCGTTCACCGTTTACCTCGTCAATCTCTTTCACGTTATATCCGCCTTATCGATCCAACCCCGTGGAGTGTCGTGCACCGAATCGCGCGTCGATCGACCAAGAAATTATGCGAGCCTCCCTCTACCCCGGCGCCGAATAATTTATCGAATCTCGACGCCGCAACCGCGTCTCGAAAAACGAAATTCAACAGGTGGGAGGCCGGAAACTCTGCCTGCCACCGTTCCACGCTTCCGCACCTACAGACTCGTTCGAATTACTCTGTCGGCCTCTGTTTTCCGTCGCGCGTCGTCCGTCCACTCGATTGGCCTCTTCGTTTCCTCGACGGCCGAGATCACCCGGCCCTGGGACCTCCGGAACGCAGACGGGCTCCCGAATAATCTGTCCGAAGTGGCGAATCGGAATCGATTAGTACCGTGCGCTGTGCGACGCGATCGCCAATGAGGATCGCGACTGTCGGGGTCTGCGAGTTGACGGGCATCCCGAGAAAGACGGTAATTTATTGCCAATGCGGTGGCTCGCAGTTGGAGATTCGATTCTCGACCGTGAGGAGGGGTGAGTTTATGGTCCGAAGAGATAGCTGGAAAGGATAAACGCGAAACGGTGATCCAGAGAGGGCAGGATGAATGAAGAATTATTGACCAGCCTGTCGAGGAGGGTCTTGGAAAAGGGCGAGGGCTCGAGAGGAACCGTCCCAAGGATTGCTTAGAGGCCGATTTATAATACTTCTGGTCGGACGCTGGCCCCGCTCCGTCCGGACGTATTTTCTCGTGGGTCATTAGGTGGGGAATGTTCGCACTAGGTAGGAGAAGTCACCTTTGGCCGGCTTTGTTGCTGCAGCGTTTAAAGTTTCGGGCAAGGTTGTTTTCCCGAACGAGGACTGCGTGGATTTCCCCGTACGTACAGTCCACGACTCGCTAAAGCGAATTTATGTCGGCGGATGGTAAATTTTCCGCACCCCTATGCCCCTTTCCTCCGTAGCCGAAGAACAAAAGCCAGCGGCCGCGTCGGCTCGAGAGGACGGTGAGAACGATATTTTGCCTAATGGAACTTTTGTTTCGCCCCGCGGGGCGAGGTGACACTGTCGGGACGAGCTGCTGGGAGCGTTTTGATTTGTCCTCGAAGGGGTGATTTCGAGGGTTGCACAGCCTTGGTCACCTATATACTAATTTGGTGAATTGGATTGATCTTTTTTTTCTTTCGCCCCTCTCGGTTTTATAATGGTTATTGATCAGGCACAACAGCCTAGAGCATTCTGTAGTCATCTGTTATAATCGCGAGGACAATAGGTCGGCTCGTCTTTAATCGAACACAAGGACAGCGCGACCCGTCGTTTCGATTAATCACGGGGACAGTGCAAGTCCGATCGAACGATTGCGAGACTTTTAGGAGGAATTTAGAGTAAGCGGGGGTGTAAATAAATAGGGCTCGAGGTGGGGAAAGAAGGAAGCGAAACGGAAGAGGTCTTTACATATTTATCTATTTGTTTGCCGCACGATTACCCCGTCTGTGGGCAACGAAAGTGTTCAACAAGTTGTGAGCTTAGATTCTTCTAAATATATCGCGCAGATCTCTTTTCGCAAAAGTTATCAAAGGAAGCGTAGAAGTGGACACTCCAGACAAAGGTTAGTTAGCCACGTGTCGGGTGTTGCAGAATGGTTTGATCGAACTGTGCACCCCCTCG
The DNA here is from genome assembly GCA_948146005.1 of Nomada fucata. NCBI lineage: Eukaryota > Metazoa > Arthropoda > Insecta > Hymenoptera > Apidae > Nomada > Nomada fucata. The sequence continues at coordinate 18,434,989 of OX411275.1, forward strand.
ACTATAGTGAATCTCGAGGGCGGCGCCGTTGCCTCGCCTTCGATTAATCTTGAGGATAACGCGATCTTTGATCGAACCCCACGGCACCTTGCGACTTAACGCCGATGCAGCATCCAATGTCGATGACGATGCATCACCTCTGAGGATGCTCAGCCTCCTCCTCGACGAAGAGTGTGTACCGCCACGCGTGCTCTCCGTGTCACCTGACGATGGTGCTCGATTTTAATCACCTTATATCGATATGCGTCCTTGGTCCCAGTAGCCGTCTTGTCCTGCAGTTGCACTTTCACGCGTCGGCCACCTCAACCGTTGTCCTCGCGTGCCACTTCGAAAGTCGTCGGAGGATATTGCACTTCGCGTACACCTGAGTCATTTTTCGCCCGAGCCGTGCCATATACAGGATTTCAGTCCTCGCCACTTCAATCACCGTTGCTTCCTTTGTTTCTATGCTCGGAATATACCATTGCAACGCGAACTTCCACTCCGCAATTGCGGCGCGTAGCTTTCGACCGCTGCCACTCTTCTGATTACTTTCCGGGTTCCCTGCTTTCATCGCGAACGTTTCCCCGCGGCGCCGACAGTAATCGTTCGTATCGAATTTCTATCGATTTCTGTGCACTGCAGCAGGAACGTGAATATTCAATTTATCGAAGTGGCCTAATTGCCGATGGTAATAATCTGCCAATCCCTGATCCGACGTTGCACGGTACAATCAACACTTTCTTGGTTTCTTTTCATATCGCGGGTATCCTCGTACGTGTCTAGAATCACTGGCCAGCGTGGCCTCGTAATTGCAATGCAACTAGACGCATTCCGTCGCGATGGCCTTCTTCATTCGTGCACCTCTGCGATGCGCCCGCGAACGTGTCAATTAGCCAACCAGAAGCAAAGGAAAAACGAAATTCCGCACGAATAACTGATCGAAGATCGAGCTTTACGCGGGTTCAAGCACAAGGCGCCGTGTCGAAAATACCTTCCGCTTCAATTTTTTTCCACGTTGCGCGTCAACGTTTGCGGACAATAAAAACGGCAGTAGAGTTTTACTTCAGCGCTACGCGTGCTTATCAATGACGAATACGTGCATACTTCTGTCGACAAGGATCCAAACGACATTGGAGGTAAACTATTCGCGATCGACCATTACGACCACCTTTGTCGATAACGCGAGACGGTTATTTTTGTTCATCGGCGGTATCGTTGACAACTAATGTCGTTTACATCGCAAGTAATGCTTCGCGCTTTTGCAAACATCTTCATCCTCGTTCCCAAGGACCAAACGCACAGGCACCTCTTGCCAACGGCTTTCTCTTTTCAAACGATCGCAGTGGAGCACCTGTTGCGCTCGAAATCGTTTCGAAACGGCGCACTCCTAACCGGATCATCGAGCAACATAGAAAAAAAAATAAAAAACAAAGAAAAAAGGAAGAAGGGAAGGAATTTCATCAAATTTATCGAACGTTACGTGATACAGTCGCGAAGAATGCAGTCGCTCGTCCGGGCTCGTCTCATCGTCGAATTATATGCACGTGTCGATAGTTGGAACGATAGAGCACGTAACGAGGAAGATCTATTGCGTTGCGAGCACGCGCATGGTACTCGTCCGTAATGAAACCTGGATTTTATTTACCGGCCGGGGAGAGTGTCAACTTGCGTTATGCAAATGCGCGTCATAGTGTACAATGGATACGACGATTTCTTCTCGTAAAACCGAAGGATCGTTAGCCAACCGTGTCCTTGTTAATGAGCTTTTAGCGATTATCAAAGCAAACAGCTGCGACAGTAGGTATTTTAAAACCGCTCTCTCGGTCGAGTTCGACTATTGTTCGAGAGTTTCGTCGTGCGAGAGTTGTTTGATTAAACGGATTCGATCTGTTGGAAAGGATGGGTCGAGTTCGCCAGTTCTTTGTTCAGTTATTCTTTGAGGGTATAAATTTGCCCATATGTAATTCGTATATATGTAGTTTACCCTGTGCATATAAATAAATCCAATTCTTACCAAATATTCTGTATAATTAAGAATGCCAGGAAGTAGTCAAGAGACAAATATGTTTCGATTCTTGTTATCAATACGTAGTGCGATTGGAAATAGAGGAATATAAATAGAAGTGTTTGTAGAGATATTTCGTGCGAATTATTGCCCATTCATTTTTATAGCCTCAATATTTTTCGACCAGTTAAATATTTTCAGCAGGCAGTATAAATTTGAGCAAAAAAACAAAAAAATAAGCAAAATTATTATCATTATTCACCTTCGTTACGTAAAATGAGTTAATATAATAAGAATAGCACAAGGGCAAAGTTAATTTTGATTGTCCCGTTTTCTGTTACAGAACAAGACCAGCCAGAACCCTACTATACAGTTCCTAGGAAACGAAGGGGTAAGTGGAAATCACTTTCTACTATTTGCATACTCGTGTCGACACGGTTGCGCGACACGTAGAAGCTTTCGACTTCTCTACGCGTCGATTGTAACCGCATTCGATATTATACGAAAGATCGGAAGAATTTTACACGACGGCTATTTAGTTTCGTGACCGGCCGTATAAGTCAAGCGTCGGCGTTGTTTTCTTCTTCGTTGCCACGTAAAACGTGACCGGAGCGATATTATTTTTAATACACTTTTGGGGAGGTTATCTTCTTAACCATTTATATCTTAGCTTTATCGTGTTTAGTGTCGTAAATCGTGTTGATAAACCGTTTCACGGGTGAGGCCGATTTGACTAAATTTCGCAACGAATTTAAAAACACTTGTGTAGACATTTTTGCCCGTTAGATAAATTGAAGTAAAGAAATAAATATTTGCTGACATATTATGCGGCATTATTGTAATTCATGTTTTTCGAGCTTGTCGTAAATCGACGACGCGAAGCAAGAATTAATTTCTCAATTGCGTTTGAAATATGCGAAGTTAGAAATCGAAATGATTAATCGAAATTTTTCTTCCGCTGTATTGGAATTGTTTGCTTACCAATTGCCTAATACAATATAAAGAACGCCCGTTCGAAAATTTATCTCGCAACTCTTCACAAAATTTAAATTCTGCGAAATATTCGAAATTTAAACATAAAATATATGTATACACAGATGTGCATTTCAGTTGAATCAAAATTATTCTTAAATCGCGCGAAGGGAATAGTTTCGAGAGAGAAAAGATCTCGAATCCAAATCACCTTGGAAATCTCGATCAATACGATTCGCACCTTATCTATCCGTCTGAGAATTAAACAATACAACAGGTTAGCCGCACAAACTCTACTGTGAACAAAATTTTACACCCCTTCGGATCGTCTCGAAATCGTACGAAATTTTGTCCAACCGATGAGGAATTATTATATTATATTGTTGGATGCACAAAGCGCGAAATTTCAAGAAATTGTTAGACAGAACGACAGCGGCCATGCCCGTATTCTTACGCGGACCTGTAATTTTTCCGAGAAACGGTGGACACGTAGGAAACGGGCGAAATAAACGGAAATAAAAAGAAATTGGCCTCGAACGCACCAGCTGAGCAACACATGAACCCCGCGTTGCGTTTACCCCGAATTGTAGTTCAACGAATGCTGCGCTTTTCTCAGAAGTTTTCCGTTTTTATTCGCTGCACCGATCGCCACTACACGCGATTCGCTATGGCTGCTTTTCGGCCGTGAACTTTTAGTTACACGTGCAAAATGTATTTTTGCGAACACCAAGGTGCTCTTCAAGTACACGTTCATCAAAATAAACGCAATTATTACTAATTCTCGGGGATCATAAATACAAGGGAAAGGAGTAATGGGACGAATGAAATTCGATTCTTATTGTCGATACATATATATATATATATATATATATATATATAAATAAGATAAAAGAAGTTTGCAGATACATTTGAACTGTCCTAAAGATATATGTATATCGATTAATACAGAAAATTTAAGAAAAATGTAAGCGTTATATGTTTACGTATCATTAATTGAATTCAATTATTTCGCAAGGAACGCCAATTGGCGTTCCCAGTAGACAACGTGAGTTTTAGTTAGAATAGCAATTGACGTGACTGGTCGTTAAAGTGTTAAGAGCTATAAAGGTTGACGACGGAGGTCTATGAGGAGGGTCATGTCATAAGGTGGATCGATACAGAGATTTACGCTGACGTAGAAGTTTCGAGAGGTCTAGTTGGTGTTGTTTGGATGGAAATCGAAATTCTTTTGAAGTTCGCGGCGGTGATAGACGAGGGCGTTGTTGAAACAGGTCGGATACCTGGAATAATTGAGGGCACTTGTAAAATCGTCCCAGCTTCTGGACGAGAGATAGCGTTAATTTACGTATTTGCCGATTGTACGCTGATCGTGAACAGCATTCTCTCGTTTCGACGATACGACTGCGTTGCAGATACGATCGATCCGACAATTTCCTTATCAATCTTATTTATAACTTCGCAATCAGAAACGGAGAAACATTGCGAATAAATTCGTTGCAGCCTGCCGTGTTTTCGAAGCAGCTCTGATGAATTGCTCCCCCTCCCCATCTGTTTCCTAATTTCCACAGGAAAAACACAGTCTCGCTCGTTCAATGAAACCAGTTCCCCCTCCCTCGACGAATCACCTACCACGCGCAATTAGCACAGACGCGTAATATATGTACGCAAGTTCAACGGCGTGGCACGCAACTCGTCGGATAGATCGACCTCGCCGTACATCGTCCCGGAGAAAATGTTGCGAGACGGAAGACCGTGCGTCTTCGTTTGAAACAACCGTTTCCGCACCCCCTCGTGAAACGAAGAATCGAAAGCGAAACCGAGGATCGACGCGTCTCGCGTTACTCGCACGCGAAAGGGATCTCCTCGAGTCGAAGATCGGCATCGATACTGCGCGTGCCCGTAGACGTGGCCAGACACGACATCGAAGGTTTCTACTACGGTGAAGGCGATCGAGGTCGTTCGAGCAAGGTTATACACCATTTTCTCCCGTGGCCGTTCGTTCATTCGCTCGTGTACACGTCCGTTGGCCGCTTCGGCCGCTACTCGAATTACCGCGGAACAACACCGGCAGTCATCCTGGCTGCCAACTTCTTTCGAGTCCTTGACGTATCTCGCTGCACCGATCATCCTTCGAAGGCTGAAGTGAGGTCGTGCCGCGAGGTTCCAGCGATTCTTGTCGCCTCGATTCCGGATTGCAACGAGGCTCGGATGATGTTGGAAAGAAATGCCGTCTGGGGTATTTCGATATCTTTGTTAGTTAATTAACCCATTATGGTCCTGGAGGTCGGGACTGGTTCTGCGGTTCGCGAGACACGTCCACGCGGAATGATCGGGATTTCGTTTGAAGCGGCATTGGTGCCGGATTTTTTCGTCAGATCCAGACGGAGGTTTTCTAATTCTGGGAATAGAGGCGGCCGCTCGGGGTGTCGCAGATCGATGCAGGTGAATGAATCTCGACTTAGGTAATCGAAATCGTAGTGTGACTGTTCGTTGTTGATGTAAACGTAGCTCTGCGCCCTTCAAAATGTCGGGGATTTATCGGTCAGTTAAAAGGTTCAAGTGTAATACTATCTGGAAGACTTTTTCTGTACAGCAAGAATTTTTGTTAAAGAGAGCGAGTAGTTCGAACGAACTGGAGAATCGAATCTACGTAGCACGAATCCGAAGTAGGGTGTATCAAAGTATGAAAATATAGGATGGCCCCTTGTCCACGAAAACGCGTACACAGAGCCGGAGAGCAATCGTCGCAGGTGTGAAACTTCTCGTTACTCGCGGTATTACTCTCCCTTATTTGCTTAACGACTGCTCGCGCTATCGAAAATCTATTCGTCGCTTCAGCGACCCTGGCCTAGTAGAATACTCGTTCTTCCCTGCCAAACGAATTATTCGCATGGCATTAACGCGCCGCACGAATCACTGCCGAACGGTCCCCAAGTATCACAGGCCCGTACGGTATATTTTAAGACCAGAAACGATTTCGAAAAAGCGTGGCTGCCTACATTAGATATGGATTTATTTATGCAGAGACGAAAAAGTGGCCTTGTCTCGTCCCGTTGACTCGTAAAAGTCGCTGCACGCCTCTGGCCACGTTTGCGTCCTTTCTCGACGCGACCACGGATTCGAAATCGGTTCTTCCCGTGGAAGGAAGGGAAGGTGATCGACCTGTTCGCGTCTTGCTTCGCTTTTTTCGGCCCCGATCGTCCGTCTCGTCCATTAAACGCCGCTTTGTGACTATCCTTGGGGAGAGGCACGAGCAACAAAGTTTGTGGTGAAACCTTAGGGCGAACGAAGCGCTCGTTGAGGTTGATTTATGATTGACCGTTGTTACTCGGTTCGATGGGTGTCATTTCGGTTTGACGTCACCTGTTGCGATTCTGTCGGTGGTCGGCCCGTACCGCGGGTGTTTCGTTTCTGTTTGAAAGTAGAAGTGGCTTTGAGGAACGTAAATGGATGCCTATTAAGCATCGTTGATGAAATTTGCTTGTCGCATTTGCATATGTATAGTTAGAAAATTCTGTGGACAGGTTGGATCGTGCCGTGGTAACAGTTACCGCCGGAGACTAGAATAGTTAGTTAATTAAATGTTACTTCGATTAGCAATCGTCTATAGTGTGCAAGTAAGTGTAGGTATACAGTAACGAATGTTTCACGATTCGAGGAAGGGAAAGGATTGGAAAGTGTAAGGGGAATTAGTATTGAAAGCTAATAAACATCCTGTTTATTCGTTACCTTGATATTTCAAGTTTTATACGAAGTTTCCGCGTAGCGTAAGACCAGTGTGCATAATGCGATTTTTATGTTTATCGTATTTCACGTCTATTCTAAATTAAAGTAATTCCCAACGCTTGCGGAAAGATAATGGAAAGAATATAATGCCGGGCAATAAACATTCTGCAACAGTGTACAGCACTCTTTGCCACTAAGCAAGTAACCAACGAAAGCAGCTGCATAAAAGCACTTTCCACATACCCATCGCGGACGTAATCCACCAAGGCTTCCAGTTTCCAGCTACGTCTGTATAGAACATTTTTTTGTTTTTATTTTCAAGCCACTTTTCATCCGCCGCATATAGTAAAATGATAAGACGATAACATTTCTGCGACTCAAATGGAGCAGAAGCTTCGCGAAGTTAATGCACCTCGTAGTGAAACGCAATGAAATAGCGATAATAATCACCTGTTGCGATTGGAAAAAGGAGAAAGCGCCATCTCTTCTCTCTCTATCTCGATATGAAAAATAAATACATCCGCTGCCTTGCTCTATCGAGGCTTCATTCACATAACCGATTCTGTTTAACCGCGTTTACGCGGGCTGCATTATCCTGACCTTTGACTGGCTTCCACTCTGGAGGATCTGTAAAGATCGATGCGCCCACGCTGACCTTTTACACGTGTCTGCCGTAACGAGACGATCGAGCCTTCGGGACCGTTCTCGCCCCGGGCTTCTGGAAAATGATTTCCTAAGGGCGCCTCGTTTGATGCCGATTCACCAGGTACGTTTGAAGGAATCTTCAAGGAGAACGAGATACATGAAAGTGACTATGTATTCGCGAGTAAAGATTAGACGCTGCGCGTACACGTACTTAGTAGGGTGACTTTTAGTTTGCTTCGTTATTCAGAATTTCCACGGAGAAATGTTTTCGATGCGCAATTGTTTCTCGTTTAACAGAGAAATTGGTGTTGCCCGTATCGTATGAACGTTTCCCCTTCGTTACATGAACATCGCATCTGTCGCCGCGATTGAACTGCAAAGTTATAGAAAAATATGGTTCCGACCGGATACATAGAAGTGTCGTAGCCATAACAGAAACGTGCATTCCACATTGCGCGGTGTATTTCCCTTTCTAACGTTGCTCGACGTATTGGCAATAAATTGAATTAATTCACCCATGAATCACGGTATTCCATTCAGATAACTATACTATCATCATTAGCGCGTTACCTGATACCAGCGGAATTCGAATCGCATTAGCTTGCCATTAAACGACCGAACCTGGCTAACGTAGTGCCTAGAGACTCTTTATTGCGCGACGAAACGGGTTTGCGCTGTGATCTTGCTGCTCGACAGAGACGCCATCTGAGGGAATCGATATAAAAATCAACAAAGGCACAGGATATCGAGCGTTATTGCACTGTCGAAGGGACTCCCGGTTGCACGGCTTCTTTTTCTCCAGGCTTGCGCCAGGTAGTTGTTGAACCACTCTCGCGTATCCGGGTATATTCTTCGCCCTCAAAGATAATTCCGATTAAACCTCGCGCACACGCACACACACACTCTCTCTCTCTATCCCTCTCCCTTTCCATCCATCGTCCTCTCTCATACAAACGCTCGTTCACTCGGACGCTGTGCTTAATCCGTTGTCACTGCGGGCCAACAGGAGCCTTCGCGGATTAACGACTTCTATATTTCTTTGATGTGCGATAAACGACACACGGGTCTCGCGCACCCTCACTTCGCTCTTCCACATCTCTCGTCCGCGCGTCGTCAACCCTGTTTGTATTTTAAAGTTCTTCGCCCCGCTTCGCCTCCTTCTCGCCCGTCCCTTTCGACGCACACGGTGGTTTATCGTTCGGTTATTTTCGGCCGCGTTCCCCCATCTTCGGAAATCCCACCTCCTCTATTATAGAGCCTCTTCCCGTCCCCTTTTTACACGGTGCACGCACCTTCACACGCAGCCGCGACATCGAAACGTCTTCTGCAAAATGCTCGTCCAGAAACGCACCGTTAACGACTCCGGTGGCCAAACACGCACGGGAATGAATCGTCGTCCGTGACATCGTATTTTATTTCGAGCCTGTGATTTTTGCTTATTTATAAGTTGTAACCTCTCTGTTGTGCTCGTTAACGCGGCCGTTGCAAAGATCGGCCGCTGCTGCGTCGGTAATAGAGGCCAAGTACGCGGCGTACGCGTGTGTGCGCTCCACGTTCTGCCACGTTCATTTGCGCGTTTTAGTTTCGTTACGGTACGTACACGCGTTCATATTTCCCCGTTTTTCTTTTGGTAGCAGCTTTTTTCTTTGTCTCGCCGAGCCGAGAGGTTCGCGATAGAGGCGACGTCATTGGTCCCCGTTCACCATGGCGAGTTAAATTCCTTGCAAGCTTGTGTCGCGATCTCCTCATCTGTGATGTGCGTTATCGTGTAGTCAGGTTTTCGTTGTTTCCTTCTTTTTTTCTGTTTTTTTTTTTTTGTTACATCTTGGGTCTGTTTCGACGAGGCAGTAGATTCCGACGAAAGACCGTTTCCAACACTTGTCGGACACTTGATCGATGGAAATTGGATTCCACTGATTTATACGCGTGGTCTGCCTTAGCATTGGTTGACGATCACCCGCATTGGAGGGGAACTCATTTCGACTTATTTTTTCTAGCAATCTTTCTTCGTTGTTATTCAAGCGCGGTGCGAACGACTGAACTCCAATGCTCCGAAGGAAAAATAATGAAATTACGTTTCACAATGATCCCGGTTGAAATGGCGGATAAATGCGTTTAATTAACGTGCAACTTTCCGGGCGTGGAAAGGAAAAAATACAATTGACGTCAGCGCTTCGTCTAAATCGAACACCGACCAACCGTAAAATAATATACATTTATTCAACACCCGGTTGATGACTAAAGTCATCGGGAGTATATTATAGAGTCGAAAGTTGCGCAAGCGTCGGTCGACTTGAACGCGTCGGAATTCGGGAGTGTAGAAAGTCTTAGACTGAACGTCCAGGGAGAAAACCTAAAAGCGAAATTTAATCTGTCTTACACGATGTAAACGGCCAGCCGCGCGAACTTTCACGCGCGTACGCTCGATTGTTACACGTAGGCAGGCAAAGCACGAGTGACGCGTAATGACCGATAAACAATAGCGGAGCCAAATTCTCTTAATCGTAATCGAACGACAATTGCCAGAAAAAGGGACCGATTTCCCTTTCTACCGTTATCTCTGCTAGGCGAAACGTAAAGCTAAGCGACAAACGGAAAGAAACGAGAAGCAACCGTCGTACAGAGACGGCTCGTTGCGCGTCCCGCGGCTGAACGCTTCTTCCTTTTCCCCTACATTATCTCCCCTCGTCCTCTCAGTGTCTTTCTTTCCTTTTCGCTATGGGTTCCGCCAAGAGAGTAGCAATTATTCCAGTATGATTTGCTCGTTTAGTGGACATCCTTGTTGGGACTGACGTATCTATCTACAGAGGGAGAGAGCGAGGGAGAGCTGTCCGGTGCCTCGGTCGATCTCTGTTGCCCGTTTTCTACCGACTCACGAAAGCCGTGTATATCGTACGCATTCGCGTACACTTGTGCGTCGCGCGTGTACACGTTCAACGTTTTCGTGTAACAATAATGCTTCCTCGCGAACGCGCGGCCCACGTCTCTGCCATAATCTTATTTCCTTCCTCGTCTTCTTGTTCCTCGAGTACGACCATGGTCCGTTTATAATCTTCCTCTCGTTCTTTCGCTGAAACAACTCCAGCCTGCAACGATCTCGTCGCCCTGTTCCTCCTAAGGAGCTTATCGTCGTCACGACGCCACGGCTCTTCTCGCTTCCACTTCGAACGTTCCTCCTCGAAGTGTAATTTCACGTCTCGCGGCCTGCTCGTCCGCGCAAAGTGTATGCGTGTTCCACCGATAGCTGCGATCTTTTTTCTTTTTTTTCTCTTTTTTTCTTCTTTTCCTTCCTCTTCTTCTTTCGAGTACGCGTAGTTGGCACACGCGCGCACGCTTGCCTTCACATTGTTGCCTTTCACTCGGCTTCGTGCTACCCGTTACGCGTACGTGTATATTTTATCCGTGAACGGCCGCGATACGCGCGCGTCTGCTTTTGCTTCTTCGTTTCTGCTTTTTTCTTCTGCTTTTTCGAGAACGGCGCGGGGGCACAGGAATACACGACACCCGCGAGAATCTAACTGGAAAACGTAGATTTGAAACGAAGACCGCGGACGTTGGTGCGTCTTCCGGCGATACTTTGCCACGCATTAGCATTTTCCTCGCGTCTAGTGTTAAGTTTTGCGCACCAGTCGCGCGCACCCTGAGACTAGATGATCGCTGAGTATAGCGCGAATCAGCTGTATCGATTTTGATCTACCCGATCGACTTATACAATTTCTAATGGGTTCCCCATACTGTACGCGTAGGAGAGTCTCGAGGAATTCGTCGACCTTTCCGATCGAACGCAAACACGAGCGTGTGTCTTTTTCGCGTGGGAACGGTTCGCGGTCGAGGTATCGGGATTCGCGACGATTAAAATGTAAAAACGCGAGGACGGTAGTCGCCTCTGTGTGCGGGGACAACCGGAAGTTCGTCGTCGCCCGTTTTATTGCCTTCCTCTCGCGGCAATTGTTCTTTCCTTGACTTGTTCTGCGCGTGCACAAGCCGTGCGTCTGCTGGCCGTGCGAGCACGGAAGACGGTACGCGAGACACGGGTATTCGTTTCTTTCACTTTAAGGCGATATTCCGTGGCACCGGCACGAAACATCGCACCCGTAACAGTTCCTTTTACGCGTGACCCACTTACTATTCTAGCAATCGAATCTGAGTACCTCGATAAAAAGTGGGTCACCCGGAAATAATTGGCAGTTTCGCGTGCTTAGAACCGGCCCACCGACGGCCCTGCGCGAGGATGTCCCTATTCGGCAGCCATCTCACGGCGACAAGAAGAAAGACGTTCATTGCCATGGCCCGTTAGTTGAATATTATTCGAACGATGCGTCGAACCCCCGATGTCACGTGTTTTCTACGAATTTCCCGAGTTATTTCGCTTTCTGCGAAATCGTTGACGCGAACTGCCGCGTTCTCATTATAATTAAAGACAATACGCACATAAACGGAAATCAATGGTTCCACGGGTTCGTGGAAACCTCGGCAGTAATTCGCACGCGCCGCACGAAATTATAAATTTGAAAATATCCGCACAGTCAATCGAGGAATAACGAACCGAAATGATCTCTCGGCGACATTCGCTTATATGAAACTCACCCGTCAACCAAATTCCCTATCATTCCGAGTGCCAAACCGGAATTATTCGCCACGATTCGAATGCATCCAACAGACACCGGTAGGGGCAGCGATGCCTCCCCTGTATGCTACTCCCGATAGAGGCGAGCCGAACGGAAGAATGATTATCGATTTCCCTTTCGATACACTTTCTCGTCCGCGGGGGACGCAGCCCGCGACAGGATTTCGGACGGAAACTGCCCTATCCCAGGGTCGTTCCAGTTAACTCCACGAGCGCACGGAAACGCGGCGCGACGAATCGCCCGCGTGATCCACCGTCGGCAGGATCCCCTAGTGGCGAATGCGGGACCACGTATTCTGTGCTCACGCGGAGGTGTATCTTTATCGTTGCGGCCTTGCGCGCATGTAGGCGATACATGCGGGTGTTGCGTTGCTCGCCATTAATTTTCTCTCCCTTTTTTCGTTCGCCGTTCATTCACGCGACGCCTGCGACGTTCCTGATAATATTGCGGTTCGTACGTGCACCCGGTATGCTCGTTCGCTCGCACCACGCTGCCTTCTGAAAAATCGCCTGGCTCTCGGTTCCTTGCCTTTCGTTCCCCGCTTTTCATTTGTTCTCTTCTCGTTTCTCATTTCTTGGGAGGCTTTCTCGCGTCGCGCGCGTTTAATTGTCATCGAGATTGCGCATCGCGGATTGAACTCGACGGGAATCGAACGGAAAGCGGCGCGCGTGTTTTTGAAACGATTTTCACGGCCCGCGGTAGCGCAATTATATTCGCCGGCCAGCGAGGAAGCGGAGTTCTTCTCGTTTTTGTAAGGGGAAACGTATATAAGTCGCGAGAAAAGCGGAGGTTGTGCATCGCGCGGAGGAAACGTTTAGCGTCGTTGGTTGGAAATCGGCCGTAAATGCTGAAACTCTACGTCACTGTTTCCCAAGCTTAGAATTACCGTTCGGACTGTGCCCTTTGCATGTTGCTGCAAGCGTGCAATTAACCAAGCTGCTGTGCAGACGCTGCGAAAACTCGCCCCCAGCCTGTATTTACTTCCCACGAATCAAATCGACGCTTCGTTTGCATTACGTAAACGGCGAGGGACGAGAGCGAGATACTCCTGGCGAGTCTGTAGGGCCAACTCGAGCGAAACTAGATCCGCGGCGATATCTCCTATTCCCATTCATCGCGAGTTTACTGTAATTTCAAAAATGCGGTACAAAACTCAAACGCGTTCTGCGTACAGTCTGTTCTGCGTTCGTTCGCGACACGCGAAGCGAGTCCAGAGGCCTCGCGTATCAACGACATCCGTTATCCTGGGCGATAGTTTTCGTACACCACGATCGTTTGCAGGTTTACGCGGAGGTAAGCACGCGTGTCTAGTTCGGCTCGCGTTAGCGAGAGATAACGCGTATCGCGCCGGGTCTATTGTCGTAAATAATTCCGCCGTGGCGGTGCGATACGCCGCGCGCAGACGATTTGCTTTCTCGAATTGTTACTTTCGCCTTTGATTTAACGTCGAGGGGGGAACAGGTTCCCCGGTAATAAGAGGAAGGCAAGCATTGGTGCGTGCTTGTTTTTTGCAACTGGTCTCGAGATTCTCGAGGATGCCTGCGTGTCAAGCCTCTGCATTAATTGTTATAACCGAGTCGCATAATAATTCACGTAATTTTTACGGAAACGAAGTCGCCGCGTGCGTAACGTGGCAACCGGCCGACGAAAAGAGGACAACTGTTCCGCGTATTGCTGCGATTGAATATTATTGCACGGAGCTTTCATAATTTGTCCGCGGGAGGAGATCGAGCCTCGGCGGATATCGGTTTCGAAACCTCTCGAGAATATTCGAGAATAATCGCCCGCAGAAATGATCATCGGCAATTTCGATAATTTATTCGGCGGCCGAGACGATGGCAAGCGAAACGAGCTCCAAATAGTTGGCAGCGAGTCAACTTCGTGCCGTCCGATTTTCGACGAAAGATATCCCGTCGTGAATAAAATTCTGCTCTGGCGAATTCAAGGATATTCCCGTACGGAACGTCGTGGAAAGCGGGACAGGCTTTTCGTCCAGTCGCGTGTTCGCCACCCCGTTCCACGGGCGTTCAAGTCGATCTTTCACTTCGTGGTAAATCGTCGATCGGTCGCCGACGCGTCCGCTCCTATTATCGCGTTAAATTAAGCGGCGCGAAGACGGCGAAGGGGGGAAAAAAAAGGCGAGCACCGATTCAATTGGTCAACGGGCGAATAAAATTCAGCCGGCGAGCTGCGCGACGTCTGGCAGAACTGGTTCCGGAGACCTTTGCCAGGCCACGTTGTTCCCTCTTACCAGTCCGCCAGAGCCGCGCGAGAGGTGTTTCTCCGCCCCGAAACCGCGACCCGCTCGAAAATAAATGTTTCCATGAAAATGGCAACGCGAACGTACCCGATATCGCGCGACGAAAGTAAACGCCCCGGGGCCGTTTGCGTGAACGAATGCGTTCGGTTCACTCGTCGGATAAATTTATACTTCGGTTCGGACGGAGAGGAAATATGTACCAATATTTTACGTTGCTCGCGGCACTCGTCTCACAACATCCGCCGGAAGACGAGCGTGGAAAATAATTCGAGGTGCGCGTCGTATTTAAAGGGAAAAGCGAAGGATCAAGGTGCCTTTGAAGAGGTGGAAAATGAAACGATAGGACTCGATAAGGAAGTGCGCTGCGATCGTTCGAGAGGCCGCCTTGAATCGTATTGCGAAACGTAAACAGAAAAATACAAAATTCCGATCGGTCAACCGGCAGGTGAATAATCTAAAATCTTAAGTGATCGCGTTACAACGGTTCATCCGGTGTACACGTTCGGAATGGCTTCGTTCGTTTTCTTCTTTTTGTAGATTTCTGTCGCGTTTCGTTCACTGATACGATAATCACGATCGACACCGATATTTCTGGATAGCTTTTGTTAGCTTGGGAGGATTGATATCTCACGATAAGGCGTTCGAGGCGACACCGTTGGTAAGATTGATCGTGACATACAGTCGCGGACGTGTACAATAAATTCGATCGCGCTGGTTTTTTCTGGCAGGTTTGCCTCTTTGGCTTTCGTTCGCTGTTGTTCGATTCAATTTTACGATGCTACATTTTTTGCGGAGAACAACACGTCGCGGTACGTAATTCGTTACGTACGCGAAACTTTGTATAAGCGGACGAACGAACGTGAAATTCTCGCTCAACTAAGACAGCCAGCCCGTGCAACCTGTCCCCGAACGTGGAAATTCGCGACGATACCGGGACGCGAAAATTCGTCGCGTCAGCCGTTCGAACTCTTATCGAACATTCATTAGACTCTGGCGTTCGTTTCATCAGCTCAGCCGAATACCGCGATTCGTACTGCGCAAACGACCGGCTAACTGCGAAACCGGCGGCTGTGCAGCCGTTGGTTCGACGTCGTCCTTGTAAATCATGCATCGGGACTCGCGTCTCGTTGCAATTTGGAACGCGAGTCCTATCTTTAGGTCCCGGTCGTGTTTATATACGTTGGCGTGCCGTCGTGGCGAGGGAACCGTTCCCGCGAACGATCTGAAACCTGTAAAACTGGATTCCCGACGTTCGTGCACGATGTACACATTCAAATTAGCCGCGTGTCCAATCGACCGATATCATCTCGACTTCTCGGAGTGGAACTTCGCGGGCTTTCAGCGTCGTTCAATTTCATTCTCGATCGGTCGGATGGAATCTCTGTTGCGCTTTGCGCTGGGCGTCCCTGTCTGGAGAGTGCACCGGGAGGCACGGATCGCGGAATATCGATATAAAAATTTGGGACTTTCGGTTGGACGGTACGCTCGTAATTATGAAAGGGTGACAGGGGGTAATGGGGGCTGGTCATTTGAAAGTATGTGCATACTTTTCTGCTATATGCGCGTTGCACCAATGTAACAGGAAATTGTTATTCTGCAGAGATTGAACGGCAACTATTGATTGACAAATGATTATTATTATTATTATGATTATTGATTGACAAATGATTATTATTATTATTATGATTATTGATTGACAAATGATTATTATTATTATTATGATTATTGATTGACAAATGATTATTATTATTATTATGATTATTGATTGACAAATGATTATTATTATTATTATGATTATTGATTGACAAATGATTATTATTATTATTATGATTATTGATTGACAAATGATTATTATTATTATTATGATTATTGATTGACAAATGATTATTATTATTATTATGATTATTGATTGACAAATGATTATTATTATTATTATGATTATTGATTGACAAATTCGTACATATAATTTTGGACGAAGTTTCTTGCAACATATGTGTTTGGGCATACATTGTGCAACGTGTTATCGTAGAGGTAGGCTTTATACATTACGACTGGAATATCCTAATTTAATTAGGATATCATTAATTTATTAGATTAATAGGTACACTCACGGAGTTAAAGCACATTCGCGTCTAGAGTGACGCGAACTTACTGGTCCGCTGCCACCGCGAGGTTTTCGCATTCGGTGGTGTCGAACGCGATTGTCAAGGAGGTTTGTATTAAGCTGAAAAAAGTTGAACGCCAAATCGAACGCATTCGCAGTAAAATTTAAAAGAATTCTGCGAACCCCACCGTTGTCCATCGACTTCGTGGAAACTAATCAGTCCTGCGAGCTCCCATAAGTAATTCATGTGTAATTCGAACTTGAGTTTTTAATTTATTCCTGGGCATACCGGCGAACGTTCTTGCACCCGTGAAAAGAAATTACGATTACTCGAATGCGAAACTGGGAAGCGTCCTTGAGCGGCCTTTACTCGTATCCCGTAGCACTCATTCCTCCACGCGAACGACGATCGTGGATAACATAAATTGCCAGCATCGATACGCTGACCTACGGAGGGTCGATTCCTTTTTCGTCAAACAAATAGCCAGCGAGTGGGTGAGTAACGGTTTACGCGTGTTGGGCCTCGAGGAATCGCTGCTAAGCGATCGGTTAAGTATGCAGGACGCGGCTCTGCCCATGAATATTAACCGTTCGCGTCGGTAGTACTCAGTGTCGTGCTAATTGCCGCGAAAGAATTTGGGGGAATCGACCAATCGGATTCGTAAAACGCGCGGCACGAATCTCGATGCCTCTTATCGGATTTATTAATAAACAACGAGCGAATGCATCGGGCAAACGAGCCGCCGTGCGCTAGAGACGGAACGAGGGCTCGCTGTCAGAGAGATCTCTTTGTGATAATATTTGTTGATCGTTAACGAATCACGGACGCCTTTTCTGAACGTTAGAATTAGAGCCATTACCGCAACCGGTTCTCCCGTATCTAAGATACGAATATTGGATTAACCGGTTAGAATGTGTTTGTTCGCTCGCTGAGATTCTTGTTCTCGAAACGTCGAATCACGCGGCGGACGAATTTCCATAAATCGTACATACGTTCGTGCGAGCTACGTACGTAAATAACATTTACAATTTTTGTGCCCTTCGATACTAAATACTCGTTCGAAAGTCTTCCATTTCCACTTGTCGCGTAGTAATCCCAGGACATTATTAGAGGGTGCGCAGCATATTTGTAATAAAAGTTTGTTCGAGACGAATAAATAGAACCGCGCGACATCACAAGGGAACTAACGTAAACCTTTATATTCGAAACGCTCGGGAATAACGAGAAACAAAATGTGTCCGAGGCATTTGGCTTCGCTTAATCGAATTAAAAGGAAACAGGTAAGCCGATAATATAATTAGTTACCCTCAAGATCTATTCGTACCCGATCAGCTTAGGTAAATATTCAAATTTCGTGCCGCCTGTATTGTATTCGCGAAGTAATCCCCAACTTCGCGCGGTGTGGTATGCTTCGACTACCAATTGTGCATTAAACGTTCAGCCATAACGTATTGACTTGTCCCAACCGCGATTCGAACGACCGAATATCCGCAGCGAGAGTTCTGCGGATTGGCGTTTCCTTGCTCCGCGGATCCACCTGAAACCCCCGAAAACGACGCGTCGTTTGAACGAACGTGTTAGCAAACGATTTAAAATAAAAAGTATATACAAAATTATTTAAAAAATTTAAATTGAATAAACAATTTTTGGAAAAGAAAAAAATAGTTTACGACTAAATTTACATTATCCTAAATTTCATCTTCTGATGAGGTCACGTCACATTCCGATTCCGTTCGACTTTAATAATAAACCACATTATAGTGGAAAAACGGCCCGCTGACTGCGCATATATTGTTATAACTTTCGAAGTTGCAAATAGTTGCAAGAAATTTTTATGCAGGTATCTTAAGTAGGTTTTACCAAATACTTTCATGTAAATTTTAGCGCACCGATCGCGACCGATTTATAAACTACATTAAAGTGGAGAAACGGGGGAAAAATAGGGATACGCGAAAAGGTATTTTTCATAGGGTTTGAATACGTAGATACCTTTCATGTTACATGCACTTGTAGCTGAAAGAACACTCTTTAAAAATATATAAACAGATTTGAGTTAACTCCACTCTGTAAAAAAATATAGCACCGAAAAGTATAGCGAATTCAGAAAGAAATGGGATCGTTTTAAAGTGAACATTTCCCCCCCCCCCTTTGAAGGTGTCTCAGGCAATTACCGGTGCTCTGCGGCAATTCATTTGTACGCCAAAATTTAGTCTATACATATCACAAGCTATGCCTAGAATTTAATTAATTTCCAAGAAGGTTGAAAAATTGAATTCAGTTCGTGTTTTTACGGTTTCGGACCACTGCGCGACGGTCCGTCCGCAAATGGTACGAGTTTAACAGGTTGCGCTCGCTCCTATTATACGCGACGCTAGAAATTAGATAACGAAATTAGATAACCCTTAGTTCTTTCTTCACGCGCGCACTCCCAATTCCAAACGTGCTTTACCTCGTCCACTTCCATTCTGTCCCATCCACCGTTCGCGAATCTTGTTCGCGTCGCTCTATCCGCGCTCGTTCACGCATCATCCGTATCCAGGTACGCTAATCGCCCCTTCGCCGTTCGTCCGTCCCATCTACCTCAGGATCCTTGAAATTAGCCAGCAGCTGCACCCCCGTCCGCCAGGTAGCGGCGGCTCGTCGGAGGGCAGGTCGTCGAAAAGTTGACGCTTATACACGGCGAACGATTTTTCCGCCCCCGCACCGAGGTCCTCCGCGTTGTCTTTGCGCACACAGGAGGTCAGGTAGCGACGAGCGGCTCCACCCACGTCGCCTCGGTCGAAACGGTTCGTGGAGAGGCTCGTAAACTTTTCTCCTCTCCGATGCACCGGCTCTTGCTTACAGTTTGTAGCGGAGTCGTCCCCCTTTTTTCCTCTCGTTCCGGGGGTGGCACGGGGTGGTTCAGCGGAGGCGCACACGAGTGCTTTCCACGGTACGACGCCGACGGCGGCCATCGGCGTGGAGAGCACGTGCTGCACGCGAGCTTCCAACCGAACGTGAGGACGATTTTGCATGAAATATGCAGGACCGTTTCCTCTCCTCGCCGACCGCCTCCGCGCTTCCACTTTACGTGTTTCTCGTCCACGGTTCGCCCGCGACCGGCAGCGGCTCCGCGGCGGTGTACAGGGTGTTTCCGAAAGGTGACTCGAAGGTTTTGCGGGACGATTGGAGGGAGGGTGGATTTTATAGTGGCCCGTTATTGGGACAATTATGGGAATTTGCGGAACGGAACATCTGCGTGCGTTTTTGCACGACGAACGTTCGGATAGTATGTGTTCGGTGTTTCATTTCCGATTGGTCGTTGCCAGTTTTTACGGGGTTCGAGGAATTCGATGGATACGTGTAATGTTTCGGGTACCTCGGGGACGCGGAGTATTTGGTATTTCGGGAAATGGAATATTGATGGTAGAAAAGTTGTTTTGGAACGGCAACGGTTGCAGGGTGATTATAAATTGTTGGAGAGGAATTCGGTGAAAGAAACTAATTATAAAAATAGTAAAAGAAAATACGATTTAAATCAATTTTTTTATTTCAATTGCTTCGAACGATCGCTGTTATACAGGCATGCAAGGTTTCGAAACCGTCCCACGGAAGCATCCTGTAGATTCAGTTTGTCGTCCAGTTGCTCGTTCCCTCCTGGACAGAAGTTTCTCTTTATGGATTTTCCTATTCGTTTCCACGCGCAGCACGAGCGCCATTCCGGCTTCATTTATACCGTCAGCCATCTGTCTTTGCTTCCCCTTTCTCTTCTTTCCACGGTTTTTCCTGTTTACCTTTCCTAGCGAAAGGTCTCCTCTGCGTCCATCTTTTTATTTTAATCCCTACCTCCTGCGCAACCATCTCTTTCTCCACTTCTTCTATCTAGATCTTCTCCGCGCGCGCGTGTGTGTGTGTGTGTATACCTCTCGATGCACAGGTTCCATCCTCTTTTAGCTGTTCCTTCTCTCTGTCCGTTGCCTTACTTAATCGTTCGGCCAAGGGTTTCTTTTCCACGTTTCCCTCTTTGGAGGCTCCCTTTTTCTCGACTCCCCTTTTGCTGGACACTCTCTGCCCCCGTCCTCGTTTTACCAAGTTTCTTCTTCCTCTGGCCGTGTCGCCGACGCATTTATCGAGAACCCCTCCTGAACGAACGCCATGAATGTTTCAGCTGCTCAGCCAGCGATTCACCTTCGGCCATCTTTTTCCGCGTCGTTTTCTCTCTGCTCGTGGTTCGACGATGCCTCGGAGGAAAAACGTTGCCAGAGGGGCGATGCCGTAACGGGGCGTTCCACGATCGCGCTAAATGATTTTTCCTGACGAATGATTCGCGCGACAGCCTTTTGACTCCGACGTTATTTCGTTGTCAGGCAATCTGATTTCGCGTTGATATTGAAGTGACGAATTTTATCATTTGCGGGCACATTTCACGCGCGGAATCTTCGATCCTGGAGCAATTGTGTTTGGCGATACTCGAGTACCGTAACTTGTACCTTCTCGAACGGAATATTTCAGCAAATGACAAGAAACGTATAATATTTCGAGTTGGACCAAACAGATGTTCGAGCTTCGTACGTTTATTGTACGTAATTGCACAGAACGAACGACTAGCTCGATTGGTCGGATACGTTCGAGATTTCAATCGCGCGACAAACTATGGGTACGAGGCATTTGAAAAGGAGGTTTGCGTCAGCTTGTACCGTTAACCAGATTTTCGGATAATCATTGGTCAGACGGTGCCGTTAGAATCATCAAATACTCGCGCAAAGGTAGCGGTATCAATTAAAGGAATAGTGAACACTGTTCTGAACACATTGCGCGCACCATTGTTAGATACGAATCTAATTTCTGCTCTTGCCCTTTCCATCGTTTTTCTAATAATTCGCTGTTCCCGGTGTACGCGCATACGTATTTGGAACAACGAGTAACGCAGCGCGGTATTCGATCAAGACTTAAACATGTCCGTAACCGATATCATCTTCAAATTCGTAACATTGACACAGTTTCCGTCGTACCGAGCGCAAACGATGATTCACTTCGTCTTATTCTTCCGTCTCAATTCGCAATCCTTCGAATGCCCCATAAGATTCTTGAATTCTCTATCCAGCGTCGCGGGGAAAGATTAAAGCGATACCAGACTGACGTCGAGCGTGTACATCAGCGTGACGATAACGACGAATGCCCGAGCAATACATCCGCACTACGTTCTCTCGTTGAACATCTAACAAACGGACTCTCCGCATTACCCACGTAATCTAATTAATTCCCGTGCAAATTTCCGTATAGGAACTGCTCTCGAAATTCTCCCCAAAAGAATATTATCGTACCCTCCGCGGGATCGATATTGTACAATCAATTTTCCCGTCTCCCTGTATGAAGCAACCCCTATATCAACATCACCGTCAAACTTCCCATCCCCCCGCCTCATCCATCTACCCCATAATCAGCAAACCGCAATCTCCCTCATAAATTCAAACCGTTTTAATCAATACATCCGAACCCCTCCCCCCTTGGATATCGTTTTTCTTCTTCGCGTACAGTCGCACACGCCCCGAGTGTCCGTCCATAAACACAGCGGCCGGACAACGATCGGGAGTGACAAGTGTGTCGAACGAAGGCATCGTTGAAAGTCATTCTAATTAATCCGGGGAGGGGTAAGTTCGCCGGACCCGTCGGGGTCGACGGGAAAAGTTGGTCCTCGAAAAGTTCGTTTGCATCCGGATCGAAATCGACGAGCCATGCCGGCGTCGTTAATTACCGCGAAGTGGAGGAGAAAATACGCTTATCGATCGTCGTGGATCGCCACGGCGGCGTTCGTCTTCCCGTCGCTGTTATCCTTTCCACGGCATACGTCCCGTCTTATCGTTGGGATCGCGTTCGACTGATCGGTCGCCGTGACGCCACGCTACACCCGGTGTCCGCCGCGGTTCTCGACGCTTGGCGAACGTTTGGGGGCGACACTTGCGACGCGTTCCGTTCCGGTGGAAAGTGGTCACGTGCGCGACGATGGGATGTCGGTGCACCGGGAAGGTGCGTTTTTGCGACGTCGAAGCGGACTTGGCTTTGGATTCGTCCGTTTCTTCTTCCCTGGCTCGGCTCGAGTTGATCGGTGCGCTGCGATTGTTTTTTTCTTCGCTTCTGGCGACCGTGCCGCGTCGAGAACATTTCTGTTTCCATTCTGTATCGTGCTCGTTGTTGGAGTCCTAGCTCCGCCTGTCGCTCTTGAGGCTTTTTCTCGGGACACTCGAGCGGACCGTGCGATTCCTTAATCTTATCGATCGGGCTGAGGTCGATCGCGATGCTTTAACGAGACGCGGCTGTGTATCGCGGCGCGTGTGCCTTTTCTGAGCGTGTAATATATCATTTGACGGCCATGTCCGTAGTCCTTCATGAATACGGACCTCGCAATCGCGACTGGCCGATCGATCGGTGTTCGAGTCGGGCGGGTACAGTTATCGAAACCGTAGGTCGTCGGTCGAATCTACATTCGACGACGAAACAACTTTCCATCCGATTCTAAAATCTCGATCGATAGAAGTACGGCGGCAGAAGATCGTTAGAGAGATCGCGTCGGTATGACACCGACATCTGCCACACGCAATCAAACTAATCGCGACACCGACCACCACCACCACCACGCCCCGGTTGCAGAGTCCCCTGGTGAAATCCCCGCAAGGTCGTGCGACTGGTGAACGATTCAGACCGGAAATTCCGCGAGCGATCGTGCGAGTTCGCTAGTGGCGTGCGCAGGTACCCGATAGAAGCGATCGTTCGCACGCGCGCGTGCCTTTGTAACGCGCGTACAGTCGTATATCCTGCTGCCTTTTCCTGCCCCTTTTCTCTCCCTCTCTCTCTTTCTGTTCTACTGAAATCCCTATTTAACTTCCATTCGCCGACAGTGCCTTTCCATTTCTCCGTACTTCTTCTCGCGTTCCTTCCTTGTCCTCCTGTTCTCCGCACCGTACGCGTACAAACGTGTATAAAGGCGTACTATTGTACGCTGTGTACACAGCGCCTCTTTTACTACGCGCTCCTCCTTATCATTTGTTCTCCCTCGTTGATCATATCGAAAGTTTTTCTGCGCCCACGCTTCCTATCTGCGTTCCATCGAGCGCTTGGGAATCCTGCATAGTTACTGAAATTCCGAATTCACTTCGTGGCGAATGACTTTCACTCGCCGCCGTCGCGACGTTGCTAGATCGAGTCGTTGCCTCGCGCCGTACGTATTTGTGCGCCCGGGTTTCCCGTGATCGCGCCGAACTGCTATGCATCGAATTAGCCCGATTTTTTGTTTCCTTCTTCTTCTTTTTTTCCCCCCCGCAGTGAACGGCGAAAGAGAAGCTTCGCGACCGCGCGGCGAGATCTTGGGTCCCGTTCGCTCACGCCTGCTCGTAACCGACTTCCCGTGCTATGCAGTGTCCCGTCGTGTATTCATAATCGTCGACGGGGTTTTCGAAAGTTATTCGTGCGTTCCAATTTAAGCGTGTTATCGCGGGTTCTCGTTGCGTCCCGTTGTTGTCCCGTTGAAGGAAGGAAATCGCGGCGAGCGTAGAAATTCAATCGAAGGATTGGCTATTTGTAGGTTCGGCCGGCTTAAAGAGGCCAATTAGATGGAATGCGATGCGATTCCATGATGGTACTTCAATTTATGCAACGAGGATGTAACGAAGGTGCACCTTTAAGGAGAAGAAAGTTGATTGGCTGGATTTTCTTTTCGCCGGGACGTTTAATTAAACGAACTGTTCGGAGTTGTTAATAGGCGGTTACTTAAACTAAGTATTGTTCAAAGTGTCGCCTTCCTGCGTACTAGTTATTAGCGTATTATGTCACGCGTAGATTAATGGGTGCTTTGCGGATGCGTGCTTTCTCCCTGCAGTTTGCCCTTTTCCTCGTGTGACCGGTTCGAGTGTTTAGAAAGATGGTCGGTTGGCGTCAATTTTCCGATTACATTTTCCCGAGGTTTACAATTTATAATCAATTTGTTTGCGGTGATAAGAAAACAAATTATTAAATTCTCCACCCCTTTTTATTTATTTCTCTCGCTTTCCTTTACGTAGCAGTCGCGCTAAGCAATGAAGGTCGCGATTGCACAGTTCAACGGCAGCGGACGGTATAAAGGTTACACAAGTTGTTCAAATACGATGCTCGTTGAAAATGGATTAGATATATATATTTTTATATTTTCGTTAAACAGATACAATTACGCAAAATCGGGAAGCCTGATGAATAAAATTCAACCTGTCTAATCACGGACTACTTTCAATTAGCGTTGCCGGTTGACTGTGTTCGTTCAGTTGGGATCTGTGCATCGTAGGTTGACAAGTACGGAAAGGTATGCGGTGAACACTCGGGTGTGAAGTTCTTCGCACCGCACTTTACTTCTTCCGTTTTCTTTTTTCTTCTCTATTGAAGGAAAGTAAACTGTCGTTCCGGAAAACGTGGTGTTTTACTACGTCAACTGGGCAGCCTGGTAAGCAGTTAGTTTCTTCGTGGTCGCGCCTTTTAATCGGAGAATGTTTTGCGTACCTGAGCCGAAGGTGCGGCTGAAATTAATCGAGCTCGAACCTTACATGGAAACGTACCTGGTTCCGATATATTATAATACGCACAGTTAAAAAACATTCGATACAATCGTTCGATAGAAGACAAAAATCCGACAGAGAATAAGACAAATATTTGTACAGTTCGTCCGTTTGTGCGCGCGCGAGTGCCGTACCAAGGAATTGAACACAACTTTCGACCGGCGTATAGTCTGAAGAAATCGGACGTTTTTTTTTTTAAATAAAGTCTGTTCATTTTGGAATTCGATCTCGACGAGAATGATACATGAATTCTTTCGCGGTCCATTTAGCTTGCGAGGCGGGTAGAAATTCTCGAATTCGGATAAAAGTACAATCTCCCCGGAGTGCAGAGTCATTCTTTATATTCGCAGATGTTGCGTTTATCGCTGCAGTGCCAATTCGTTCGAGTCTCGCTTGAATACCTTCGATAATAAAAATTATTTTCGCGATTGCGCGTTCGATTAAACCTACCGTCTCTTTCCTATGCGTTATGAATCTCATTAAACTTTTCTCCCACGCCGATGGTTGTTTGTTCCTACTCGTTTACACTTGTGATATCTGTATCCATTAATTCGCGTAACTCTCTACAGTATAAAACTTGTTACACAAGATGTAATTAGGCTTGATCAAATAATTACCAGTCTCTCGCAGTATTTTGTTGTTGTTGTTGTTTTTGTAACATAATACCTTTGAAAACTTGCGGCACAAATTAGACGGATTAAATTGGAAAATGTTATCTTACATGATATTAGAATATCGCTATTATAATTATTATTTTTATACGTTTCACTTCACTCTGTCTGAACGGTGTATCAATTACGTGTATTCCATTCTCATTTCGCAAAGCTGTTACACTCAAGGATACCATTAATGGAACAAGAAGTAAGAATAGTGGCTTCAATAGGCAGCGTTGTTACATCCACAATAGCGAGCACCTGCTCATTCTTCGAACGCATCATAGAATTATACTCACGCCCACACAAAGACCCAACTTACTTCTCAAGCCATCATACGCAACGTTCTCATTATCGTGTCATACTTCTCATAATTTGATAATTATTACAGCCATTTGCACTTCTATTACTGTAGTTAACCGCTTCTGCTCGATGCTCATTCTTCCTCTACCGAACTGCGTACGTACACACTCCGACTTTGTGGAACACAGTGCGCACCGTGTCTATTATTAAGATAGATCCTACATTAATCCGTATAATATTCCCAACGAAATGTTTCAACAAATAAATATATCCGTCCCAGACACCGTCAACGGGGAAGATCGCCAAAGGTAGCGAGCTCGAGTGTCCCCTAAAAAATCACTCGTTTGAAATGAGATCGACGGTCGATCCGATTCGCGTGGATCCGAGCCAAGTCCAGAATGAAAGATTCGCGTTACTCGCAAACTCTGCCCCAGCGTGGAATTGAACGGTGTTAGCCGACGTCCAAACGTCGCGCGTTTGAAATACATGGTAATCTTAGTCCTTTGGCCCTCTGCGTTATCTTATCGTTGGTGTTTGCATGTTCCCCGAAGCGGAACAGCAGGGAAATTCCCCGCGGCGCGAACGCCCGGTATTGATACAAAAGGAAATTCTGCTGCCTCGTTATCTGGTCGCGTGTCTAGAATTTACCATCGCGAACGAAACGCGCCGGACGATCGTACGTATCCTTCCTCCTTGTGATTTCCTGCGACGCGCGATAAGAAAGAAAGCGGAACGAAAATTCAGTATCCCGTGGTTAGACGTGGCCGATAATTTTTAGTGTAGAGGCAACGAAAAACCCGTACGAGTTCCGTTAGTCTAGATCGATTTGTTAGAGTGGGTGCAAGCTCGAAGGGAGAATTTCTGAGAGAATAGATGTACGATTCGCGGGATTAGAGTTAGCGAAGGCACAGATGCATGGCGATGTCGAAGAGTGAGGATGTATCTTTCTAAATGTGATTATAAGAGTAATAGTTTCTGGGTCTGGTAACTGCAATTGTCGTCGATCGTTTTATTACCAAGTCGTTGGGGTATTGAATTTATTTTAAAGTGGAGTTAATATCATAGTTCGATACTGTTGATCGTTCGATTAAAGGGATTAGGGCAGAAATTCGAACACCTGTATTGGAATACTTCGAATGATTTTATTATTTATACGGCTTGATACGTCGATTGGCTAAGTCGGTATTTCTTTTTAACCCTTGCGTGCTCCGTGGATGGTACACCTATCTCACTGCGATTCGTCGGAGAATTATAGTATCGGATACTCGTAATGCATTCTTATTTCCAGATCACCCAGGATTTCTTCTTCCCTCCCTATCTGCGAAAGATATTTTTACATCCACCGGGGATCGCTTAACCTACCCGCGGAAGCCGCTCGTACGATCGTAGACGTTTGCTGAAAGTTCTGATAAGGGTGGAACACCGGGGGAGAATCCGATAGCGAATTCGTGAAAAGTTAACCTGTTGATATTTCGAGGGCAATTGGACATTATGATACAGAGCTGCGGATAGCGTTTAGGTGACTTGCAACGGTTCTAAGAAGATAATTGGAACCAGTGAAAGCTGAAATGTTCGGTAACGCAGAAGTTGCGACAAACGAAATTCCTCGCACGTGCTTTTTTTAACGTTAAGATCAATGCACTGGTCGGTATCAAATGTACCTCATCACGGTAATTATAAGTTAGAACGTGGTAACCATTATTGCATGCAACATTCGTTATTTTTATACATCGACAGATATCACGAACTGTAGTTTATCGCGTATCAAATACTTATTCGTCGCTCGAACTCCAATGCAAGGAGCAATTCCAAACGTCTTATCGCTTGTCGTAGAGATAGCGCGTGTCAGGCAACTCTAACGCCAGCCAATGCTTCTTCGTATCAACGGTAGGAGAGAAGTTGTAACTTTATACGGCAGACACTAGATCAAGTTGTATCTTAACGCGATCCTTACTTAACTCGTTGTGTGTCATAGGGTGAATCAAAGCATCCGTTCCTCCTGACACTCTTGTATCGCGTGCTTACACGCGTCAACCGAATTATCAGCCGTTCGTTACA
This sequence comes from Nomada fucata, assembly GCA_948146005.1. NCBI lineage: Eukaryota > Metazoa > Arthropoda > Insecta > Hymenoptera > Apidae > Nomada > Nomada fucata. Next base: position 18,462,884 of record OX411275.1, read on the forward strand.
TCGACGACTCCCACGCAAATTCGGTAGAACAGTTTGTTTATTTATGCGGTCGCTGAGGAAGGCGCGTCGCTCCAATCTAAACGCGCTTATGCATTCTCGTTGAATTTCGGCCCAAGCAGTCACATCCTTGGCGATAGAGGGCGTACGCTCGTTCGAAATTCAGCTTGCGGTTTCTGCCGATGCGATATTATCATTTTCGTTCATTTTTCGTTGCACTTTCGGTCCCTAGCGCGTGACTAATTGTTTTTGAAATTCGATTCCACGTTTGCGCCGATGCAGCATCGTTATTTTCGTTCATTCTAAATTCTACAATCTTCGGGTCTCTTAATGGCAAACCGGTTGTACTGTACGGGTGACACGGACCACCCTTGGCCATTCACATCGTCGTGTCCAAGTTAATTGAAAATATACACTTCATTGCAGGGTAACACAATTTCCCTCGACCGGGGCGGTTAAAGAATTTTCCAATCACGCTCGTTCGACATCCTTTAGTAGCGTATACGATGTCGAGCAGCTTAATTGCGAAACACCAATATGCTTGTCAGCATGTCGTCGACCAAGAGTTGATCTTGCAACTTTCTTCTTCGGCGTGAATAATGCCCGACGGGAATTACAGTCGATATTCTAAGAACATGACGTTCACCCGTAGGGGAATTTCGACGTCGACGAAGTTTTGTAATCGAAGCTTGAACAGCGAAAGGAAGTCCTCCGCGGTGATAAACAATCGTAACGTCTGAGGGGACGCGTAAGCGTTAAAGTTTATCGATTTTTTCGGTGTCGACGATGATACAACACTTGTAACGTAATTTGTATTTGATTTATGGCCTTGCGTTTTCCTCTACGAATTAACATACGGTCCAGAGTAGCGTCTAAAATCGATAGAACGATTGATTTGGCTTTAATAGTGTATTATAATGTTATCACAGTTCAGTGATGTTCAAGTATACCTCGGGTGTATTTCAGAAAAAGAACCGAAAGGGTCGTATCGTTTAAAGTATTGTCGAAATTGAGTGTTTAATGTACATTCGATCGCCGACTTTGCACGGTACTTAAATAAAGGGAGCTGGACAGGTGTCGTTTTATACGACGAAGTTTCTTTTAAACGTTACATTTCTGGTTTATTTTACTTGAAGCAATTTGTAGATATTCTGCTGCCTCTCAATGCCACCGTTACATTATTTTATGTTTCGATAATTCGTCGCGCTGAATAACAACGAAATCTTGTATTACAAGAGGGCTCGATCGGGAAGTAAATTGAAATGCGACCGAAATTTGACAGATTTAAAACAGAATGTTCATTTCACTCATGCGAATCCGTCGAAGTGAATTCCAAATTTAAATGCGTCAAATAACGAACAAAATTCAACAAACATCGAGGTGATCGGGTTGCTCGCGATTTACCCATACAATGTTTATTAAAACAGTTATCGGTACGTATTGTAACGACGAATTAAGGAATTAAGTTTGCCGACCGAACCAAACGATTCTTCCTTTTTAATGGTCAAGCAAGATCAGCTTGTATGAACGACCCACGCGATAAACTAAAAAATAAAGATGATATACGACCACGACCGCGACGTAATGCATTAATCGTTATTATTTTTGTGTTACGTGTTAACAACTTGAGGCAGATAAGGCGATAACAGCAACGAGTCTGGTAGATAATCGTCGATCACATAACAATGTTATTGATGCCATCGTCTGAATGCAACATAAAAAAAAGATTCTATTAAAAACAAGAGAATAAGAACGGCGTTAGTCGAGAGCGAACTCGGAGGCAATCTTATTGCTCGTAGATAAAACTTTCTTTCACCTAAATTAAACGTTGATCACACTTTTATATATATGTATAAATATCTATAAAAAGAAACGTGCGATGCGACGATAAAAGGTATACAATTCGACGATTACAACTGCTATCCTATGATAGCATTTAAATTACACACGAATAAAAACAACGCGATAAATCGTTATTCGAACGAAAAATTAAAATCACGAAGTTGTGTAAAAATTGTCAGCTTCTCGCAAGGCACTACCCATGCATAACCTTAATAAAAACAATTGTAGCGCGTGATATTCCCCTCTAATAAAAGAAAAACACGCTTTTCCCCATTATCATTCCTCGTGTAGTTATACGAAGCTCATTACCGAAACGTGCAACAACTGCCATGAATAAATTATCGCTGCGAGGTCCGGCATCTAATTGCGCGACTAAGCCGTAAAAAAAAAAAACAATTTGCTGCTTTGACAATCGGCGCGTGAGTTGAGCAATAAATCCCGGATCCCCGTTCGCGTCGTTATCGTGTTCGCTGAACACTACCAAGACGTTCTTGCGTTGTTAACGTATGTCTAAAAGAGAAAATGATTGTACCGGCTAACTGGAACTGCAAAGATGGGTAAAAACAAAAGAGTGGATACACGTGTTCCTTGCCTGAATAGGCGACACCTCGAAACTATTCGAAACTATCGTGATCGACGGTCTGTCCAACACGGGCAATAATATCGTTCTCTCGTATTTCCAAAGGTTTATACCAAAGGGAAAACAGTTTTCACGACTAGACTGCCAGTCGGTTGAAATCGAACCGCTTTCGGAGTACAGAGCCATCGCTGGTCATTTACATAGCCCAAGTGTCTCGCGATTGCACCGTGGAGAAAGTAATCTTTCTCTCTCTCCCTCTCTCGTTCACTTTTGATACATATATATACATCTCTGTGTGGGTCTGTGTGTTTGTGTCCGTAAACGTGTACATATAAATATCTACCGACTGGCTGGCCATTGTGTCGCAACGATAGACCGGCGAGCAGCTCGTTTTCCTTCGTTCGGTTAACGGTACGCGTCTCGTTACCCCTTTTCGTACTTAGCCTGTTGTGAAACGCCCGGTAGAGGAGGCGATCGGCGAAATATTCCTGCCAAACGAGGAAACCGAGAGGACTCCCGGTGTTGTATACTCGCGGGCGTCCACCTCGCCGAATTCTTCGACGAGCGTTGCGTAGGTTTTGCTGAGTCTCGTTTCGCCGATGCAAACACGCGAATGTCACTCGCAGGCCGTTTCCCTTAACTGGTAATTACGTATTTCGGGCGGCGCAGAAAGAATCGCGCTGTCATTTCGAATATTCCTCGCCGCGTCGCGCGTCCCACATATCAAGCGTCGCGTAACACCCGGCCTGCGTACGCGCTTACAGAACAGTAGAATCGCGAGGAATTTCCCCGGAAACGCTCGGCCAGTTCCATAAAAATCATCTGGCTGTGCACGCTATCTGCGCTGTAACATCTCTGGTCCAGACAGCGCCACCCGGAGGCGCCGTGCTCCGCCAGGGACTTCCCGCTATGTAGCGAGGGCACTTGTGCGCCACGCTCGCTCCGGGGAAACCCCGGAGGATCGTTAGCGAGTCTTCAAACGAAATATAATAGAAATTCTTCGGAAGGGAAGGGAAGCTAATCGTAGCGCGGCTGAGAAAGGACCGTGGGCTTCGCGTCCCAAGCTCCTTTATGTAAACCTTGAGACTGGATCCGGATTCTTGCGAGGCGACGGGAAAAAAGGAGAGTTAACAATGGGAGTGACAAGAACAGGGCCAGCAGTCGAGCGGACGGCGAAAAAGAGAGAAACGGATTGATCAGCGGGAGAAACGGAGACACGGTGGATAGGGGGGGGGATTGAAAGGGAGGGGGATGTACGTACGTATATACGTCTATTCGGTTAAAGAGCTGTGACTTGCTGTTGACTGGTCGGAGGTGGAAAGGGTTGGAGTGAGGGATCCACGCACTTTTCAGCGAGCACGTCCGGCGAAAGTGTTGTTGTGTATTGCACCCGTCGGCCCTCACCTCTACGAACGAACAAACTTAATGGCGGCCGCGAACGTAAAGGAGAAGAAAAGAAGAAAACGAACGTGTCTATCGCAATCTGGCTGGCTGGTTCGGTTGGATCGCTTTATTCCGCGAGCCTGAGTTATCGATGGGGCTGGGCGATTAGTTTGCTTTTCAATGCCGGTGGAGAAGAAGTTTCTCGTTACGCGTTACCTGGCCGATTGGGGAAATGAATTACCACTGTCGTTGCGAATCTCGTGCGTTGATTAATTATTTAATGGGTCGCTCGTAGCGAACGGAGATACCTCATTTTCGCGTCGGAACCGATGACGATCGATTTTCGGGATTTGCCGACGATAAAATACTCGTAGGGCACGTTCTCGTCGTTTGCTGTGCTGCTGTTCGCTACTGCTCCCCGTTCGCAACGTTGAACGAGGACAAACGATGAACCGCCTGTAATCCGTTGGCATCTGTCTCTCTCCGTTTGTGTCGTTACGCGTCGCCGCGATCAGAATCGTTTTACGGGAACGCGCCATAGCGGCGGCGGGCTCTCGACGAGGGCCTCGATAAAAATGACCTCGTTTCTGTCAAACGGAGATTAAGTAACTATGTACCGCAGCCCGCGTTACACTTCCTTTCACTGCAGAACTTTGCGCGCATAAGAAACGAGTCGGTCGCCCCGTGCTCCCGTCTCTGTTGCTCCTTACGCGTCGCCCTTTCTTATTGAATTCGTTGGCTGGAATCTGAACGGGGGACACGAAAACCGATTCGATTGCTGGCAGATATGTTACGCTGTCCACCGTGGTAGTGTGGAAATCGGGATAATTCTGTGCTTATGCATTGAACTGACCGAGAACGCGTTCAAATGTCGAATATGTTGACAAAGTTATCAGAACTGAAGTACAGCTTTCCTTTAGATATGTGGTTCAGTTATAAAGCTCGGTGTTTAAAAATTATTCGATCAAATGTATGTAAATTAGAGGTTCAGCAACGTTCGTATAGAGAACACGTAGTAATCGGTACAGGACAATCACTGGTAGAACATAGAAGTAAATAAATATCGTAGATTGCGTTCGGCAGTGTTAGACAAAATAATTAAACATTAGAAGGAAAACGATAGAAGTCGAGCAGAAAATGAACGGGTACGAAAAAAAATTGCAAAGTGTATTGTTCCCGAAAGGAGGAGGTTATCGATCGGTCGCAGCATCCCCACAGTCTCGAATGGAGCCCAGGTTATTCAACCTCTCGTGCTGTTACGTGATAACACGAAGACAAAATTCGGTATGATCGTTGATGATAGTTCGGGTGCCAGATGTAATTGTAGCTCTCGTGGAATTCGAATGACCGTCTCGATCCACAAAGGATACAGAAAGTAGACGACCAAGAGGAGCATCTCTCTCTCGCTCTCGCTCTCTCCCTCTCTTTCTTTCGCTCGCGCTCTCTCTCTCTCTCTCTCTCTCTCTCTCTCTCTCTCTCTCTCTCTCTCTCTCTCTCTCTCTCTCTCTCTCTCGACAGGTAGCCATCGGTCTAGTGTCCTTTTTGACCTTTCTATTCCTTTCTTTCGTTTCCGCGTGGTGTATCTTTCTCGACGGTCCGCCAGTGGCTGGTAGTCGGCTCTTTCCTTCTTTTTCTTCTTCTCCGGCCACTCGTTGCTTGCTTCTTCCTCTCTTCCTACCCTCCTTCTCCTACATCGTGACGAAGGTATGTAGGCTGTGCCACATCCTTGCCCGGAAACCGTTACCTTGCTGGCTTTACACTCAATGGAGCTCGCCATACCGTTGTTCCCCATACACGAATTTCCTTTGGCTTCGTTACTAGCGCGCCACGATAGTACTCCTCTTGTTGATTAACTTCCATCGAATCGTTTTTTTCCTCTTATACAGCACCTTTCCGGGAGTGTCGTTGATGCAATTGTTTGTAATTCGCTCTACACCAAAATTCTCGCACAACAATTTGTTCAGCTGAGATGCCTCGATGACCGTTGCGTGAACTATTGGTGGAGAAATATTTCTTCACCTGGAGAATTTTTAAGATGCAAACGTTGCATGACTGTCTCCGCCGTTTTCAGTAATTATGCGAAAGTCGGAGTGCCATTTTTATAATTTCTCGAATTACTACTGCGCAATGAACAGTGAGTTACTTAAAAGTGTTACGCACAACTACGTTTGCCATCCTCGAAATTTTAGTTTCGTCGATGTTCCACGCGTATAGTTGTCCGATAACGAGACATTGAGTTGTCTTTTTTTCATGCCGTACATATTATATGTGCATACACGGACGCCTACGGAGGGATAGGTAGCTAAATGTTCATATTATTGCTTAGCTTCAAGGTAAACATGGATTTACAAGACATAAACACCTTTTGTTGCCGCAAAAATGTCGCAAGAACGCAACACATTCAAGAATAATTACCGAGACTGCTTTTACAGCGAAACGTGCCCGGTCGCGATATTTCCAAGGTCTGTCACGGATATTCAAAAATTCCTGGAGTACTTGAAATTTTATTGCAAGCACGCAATAACGCGTCAGTGTTAAGAGTAATATAAGCAATAAACGAAGGCCACGAGTTTTCTGCATGAATTAAAATCGAAGAACATTCCTTCCCCCTAATTATCGATCGTAATTGATAATGAAAAAAGCACATTACGATCAGATTCTCCGTTCTCCGTGCAATAAATATTGCTGCCTCGAAAAAATCCTATTTATGTCTCTCCCCTTCGAAGGAAGAAAATTCCCAGTTGTTTCTGCAACATCCGTCAGATAAATAACGCACGTATTCTATAAAAGTGTCGAGGGGACGGACAATAGGAAAAGTATGGAGAATGTATCGACGCATTAAACATTCGAAATAAATCGCTCCATTTTATCCTGCCTTTGAATCGAGGAAAATTATTATCATTGCCGTGTCCATTACGCCCTTGCAGCTTAAATTCGTTACACTTTCGAAGCAACGTAACGTTTATACAGAAACTCAGGTGCGTCGAGATTATGTCTTCGACTGAAGACCGTGACCTATGCATTTGTAGATCACTGATGCTGCTGCGAATATGAGAATTGGAAGGAATTTATCCCTCGGATGTTGAAACTATTTCGCATCGTTGAAATTACGATAGCGGCGGCAAATCGGGAACACTTGCAGCGAAACGTCTTAATTCTAGCGTGGTCGCTAAGCACTCCGATTCCCAGATAGTGTCGCCTGTCGCGGTTTCTGGATCATTTACAAAGCGACCAGCCGTCTCGCGTGACTCCTGATCGCGAACAGCACTCCAGCGATTTTCGAATTTTCGATCGCTGTCCTTGGCCCTTATTCAGCGATTAGAAATCTCATTACCAATTACTTTCCTTCTCTTTCGCGTCTGGTATCTGTATCGTCGTCACTCAATGCGGCACGTTGCTCGTTAGATATTTCTATTTTACGAAAGTTCGCGTGATACCACGATGTTCGCGTGACATAGTATTTAGCTAATTGATATCCATTACAGAAAATATCATTTAGTGCTGTTAAATATTTACATTGCATTATAGCAACACGAACTTATATTATATATATATATAATATATATATAATAATAACATCAATATTTTTAGATAAAATTGCCTGCAGGATCTCTGTTATATAAAAATCGGGATTCGCAATATAGTTAGGATGTTCATCGACCTACCATATTTGATCATAATGAGACAGCTGGTCAACAACGTTTACTGATAATAACAATAATAACTATATCGCGAAACGACAAGTACGCAAACGATATTACAAAACCTGAGAACCGGAGAGTGTCCGCCGAAGCAATCCTATCCCTGTACGACTTAAAGCGGTAGTCCGGTCAATCGTTGACCCGTGGTGGCGACTCGAACAGGACTCATAACCTAAGGACGATTTCACTCCGGAATAAATGTCTGCCTATATAAAGTGCCGCCAGTTGTTCGCGAATTTCTCTTTCTCCGTCCAACCGCAGCTCAATTACCTCGGTGTATATCCATTACAGCCGCGAAAGAAACGCGGCGGGGGGGGGGGAGGGGGTGGCGACGCCCTACGAGACATAGGAAGCTCGCTTTGACAGAGCATTAAATAAGGACGCGACGCGTCGCTCGCGCACCACCGTAGGCGTCGACGTAAACGTCCGTGGTCGAGCCTCTGCGTGTTACACCGTGGAAGTGGGCCGAGAATTATTTATACGTCGGTCGACACAGCTGATCTCCTCGCGCGCGAGCGTCCTCTGCCTTTTCTCACCGCCTGTATTTTTATGCGACGAGCCGAGGAGACGAGGTTTCCGCTCGGGAAGGGAGAAAGGCTTGTTGGTCGAGTGGCCGTTTTAGAGTACTATGCGCGACAAGTACGCGTGTACACGTTGCGGGAGTAAGAAAGGGACACGCAGAACGTTGGAGGCGTGTGTCGAGGAGGAAGAGATCGCGCGTACATCTCTCCGTGTGTCGCGACGCAGCAGAACGAAAAAGCATATTCGATCTGGTGCCGGCTAGAAATAGCGACGGGCCGACTGAAATAAACGCGACGTCGCGCGCCGTCGACAAAGGATCGCACTCCGTTTTTCGTGACGTTGTCACGTTCCGAACCTCGGCAGCCTCCCCCCCCCCTGCTCAATCCCTTCGATTCGTGCGTATCCGCGCCTCGTCGGAATGTTGCCGGCCAATCGTTCGACAGCTTCTGACGAGCTACCGCGGGCCTTCCATTTTCTCGCTATCACCGGTAAGCGGCGGGTTTATTCCTGTTGTTACAGAATTTCGCGAAGCACGCATTGCGGCCTGCCGCTGTTCTTGCGTGACTTCGCGCTATTAATGCATCCGCGCGGTACAACGCGCTGCGTGTACGCGACAAATGAAGAAACGGGGGAAAGGAGCGGCGATATCGAACGCGTTAAACGCGAAGGGCCAAACATCGCACGCGCAATTGACTTAAAAAATATGCCATTCAACGCAGATGATGCAGAAACGCGTTTATGGCGACGCGAAACTTGCGTTCCATGTCTCGATTTCGTTCTCGTCGACGTTTCGCTTCGGCTCCGGGGTTGAAGGAGAGCAACGCCTCGCCGATTATCGCGAACCGTTCCATCGACACGAACGTTCTCTTCAACCGTGCCCCGTCTTCCGAAAGGGATTGTCCCGGCGCAGAAACCGACGGCTTTTACGTAACGCGCCTTCGCGACGGGATCCGCCTCGGCGTTTTTCTTTATTAACGAGCCCGCGGACGCAATTAACATTCGCGGTAGCAACGAAACGCGTTTTTCAACGCTTATGGCCATTATCGTCGCCTGGCCGGATCAATTTCGCAACGCGGCCGGTTATGCTCGTTTCAGTAACGAAAAACGAAATAAATGAAACCCGGGATACAGGGTGAATTCGGTGTCGCGCGAGCGCGGTCAATTAACGTCCGCTACGTTAAATTACAGCCTCCGAAAAAGCGGAGAAAGTCGAAAATGTGCGCGAGTGACGTCACCTCTGCACCACGTTGCAGAGAAGTGCCGTACGCCGAACGGTGAAATCGTTCAAACGATCAGTTGTTGTTATCATCATTATTATCATTCCCGTCGCTTTCTTTTTCGGCGAAGAAGACAGCAATTAAACGGCGTCGGTGGGGGCGCGTTCGTAAACCGAATGATTCGTTCGTCGGACGGGAGGGGGCGATAATGGTGGCGAAAGGGTGTAATATTGACGGGCGATGACGTCACACGGCGCCCCATTGTCGGATTACACGCACAGCATCCCTTCTATCCTGGCACGTCCGGTCGGACGCCCACGCGAGGTTTAATGTTGCCCGTGTCATGCTAAATATTTCACTTACCCTCCAACGGGATGATTAAAGTTTATTTTTGCGCGGTGAATCGCAATCGAATTACGGCGGAGCTGAAATAATACCGGCGAGAATATTCTCGTGGATTCGCTACGGCGAAACGCGCCGCCGAAATTTTGGGGGAAATTTGTATCTTTGCCCGAAACGGTGCGCCCGGTCGCGTTGAATTATCGAAGCCGCTGCACTCGGTTTAATGCTTCCAGTTCGGAGTTACGGTTGCTGGTTCGTTCCGCGGTTTTAATTGCTGACGGGGGAGCTGTTTGCATTTCGCAACGGATACCGTGGTGCTGCTAATATTAATTTTGTCGACGCGGTCGGAGATCACCGGGTTGTTGCTATCGATCGGTATGCAATTCGGATCGACCGCTGGGATACGAAACAGATTGTTCACGCGCAGTCTTTTCTCGCCTCCTCGCGAGGAGAATGATAATATCGAAAGCGACGAATAGAATTCAGTCTCGTAAATATTTGAAAGGGATTTGGAGGGTTTACAAGTGTTCTTGCGTATCTTTGAGCGGGCACGCGGTTATTGAAGCGCCCGGTGACTTTGTATACTTGACTTCGCATAGATACTAGAACAAATTTTAGTAAACCGGCGAGAGCTAGTTCGCTCCGGTAACGAGATAAACCGTGGCGTATATCGGTCGGCCGCGATCAAATGCGCGTCGAGATAACGCGAAAAAGGAAAGAGGAAAACAGTGCCGAACGAAACAGCTGTTAGACACCGTTTAAACGATAATCTGCGGAATCGCGCGACATCGTGCAAAGTACAAGATCCTGTTTATCTAGAGCTCTTGCTTGAGCTCGCGTTCTTGGCCGTTCGATAACACGGGCCGCTATCTTTCGAACAATCTTCACATTTTCTGTGAAACTCGGTGTGCATACGTTATCGATAACCGAATGCTCGTCACCGTTGACGCAACTGTCTCCGCACAAGTCAATAAATCCTCCAGTGCTCCAATTCACCGCATAGGCTTGCCTAAACCGCTGCTTGCAATTAGAGAGGAAAAATGATTATTCCGTTTCGCTCTGTTCGGACAATGCGTGTTCCACTATTTACAGGCTGAAGGGTGTTCCGTTCCGCCAATGAACGGTGACCACAGTATAGAATAAAATATGTCGCTGCAAAGAGGTCGCACAGTGCGCAGAACGTGAGGCGTACGCGCACATATTTTCTCAAAGTGAAGAAAAGAAAGAAACGCACGACTCCGCGCGTTTAGAATTTCCGGCTGTCCCCCGGTAGTAATCTACCTGGACGACTCGTGCATGATCGCGACGGCATTTTATCACGTCGAACGATGCGCCTGTATCGTTCGTTCATGTGCACAGACATGCCGCGCTGGGAACACGGATACGCGGTATCAGATTAAACGAGACGCAAGCGTTCGACGCGCAGGTACGCAGACTACCGCGCGTATTTATGCGAGAAAAGGCGGAGATCGTTGCATAATCGTTGTAAATGCACCTTGCGTCAACTTGCGCTGACGCGTTGAAAGTTTCGTTCCGCTTTCGAACGCGTCCGCCACCTAATCGTGGGATTCGGTTCGCACAAATATTTGCATCGAGAATTCGTGCGCGCGATCCCATGCTACGCCTCGGAAAATTCTCGTACCATTTGGTGCGGGGACGCTCGTTCGAATCGTTTATCGCGAATTGAACAGTTCCTCGGTGCTAATCGAGTACGGCGGTGGCGTGTAACAAAGCTGACCGGGAAGCGACTCGTGCACGAAGTGAGAACGACTCGTGGCCATGAAAACGTTCAAGACTACAATATTGATTAATTAGTACCCGCTCGTTAGATCGAACCACCGAAACGTGTGTTAATGTTGCACAATTAGTGCGTGACTGCGCGCCACTGTATCTTTAGTTAGACCCGACTCGGACAGGGTATCAGTGACGGTCGGTGCCAAGTAACAATAAGCAGGGACGGTGCATCGGTCACGCGTGGATGTGAGAATCAGAGCTCGGTAGATTGATAACCGTAACTCGACTCGTCTTCAATGTTATCGTCTCGTTGTAAACAAGCCTAAGCAGTCCAGTGTGCCTACCGGCGCTATGTAGGTTACTATCGCAACGGTCTGCGCCTCCTCGACCCGCCTTTAAAGTCGTTTACAGCGTAACCCGAACCCAACTTCTTCTCTCGTCTTCATCCTTTGCCTCCTTCCTTTTCCGTCGATTTTTTTTTTCAGCCTCTTACCGTTTCTCGTAATCCTTACGGAATGATAGCTCCGTGTCGAAAATAGACAGGTCTAGTCGTACTCGTCAAACGGCGGCGAGGCTATCGTAATGGAAAATTGTGCGCCGATTCTCGAAACGTTTGAATTGACGCCACGACGGTGTAAGAATAAGAATACGAATTAATACGATTGGCGAGGAGATGATAATTCGGTCCTTGTAGTTATCGCGGCTCTAGATATTACGTCGTTTGGGAGAAACGGTTGGCGATGCACGAATTCTAATGTTATCGTTCAAGTCGTACGGTTTCCCGCAACAAAACCGGACGGTATTACCCACCAGGCATCATTGCCCCGCTTTCCTTTACCGGCTCACCGAACTTGTAATTTTCTGAATGGTTAGTACTCGTTCGAATGTTAATCGAAAGGATAAGGTTTACTGTTACCAATATGATCCGCGAAGCGGGTAAATAAGTCCGCTTCGGTTCATCAAATCCTCTCGCGCGCTTAACGTCTGCTTCCGATGCAGATTTTGGTTCGTGCAATTTAATCCAGCGTGCGGGCACACCCGCCCGATGAGATTCTTATAAGTGAAATGAATCCGGATATTACGACGCGTCATCGATACTTGGAAGCGTGTGTCGAAATATTTTAGCAGTTTACGTCAATGTCTGGATCTCGTGCAAATATTGACGCAAAAGCAGACCTATCGATCACCGGTTTAACAGCAACGCGTCGCACGGATCGTTTCGAATCGAACCTTGCACGCCCGTTTGCTCCGTAATACGCGAGTCAAGCAAAATTTGCAGCTCAGCCCCGAATTTCGATGTCGCGTCGAGCTCGCGAAATATCGTGCCGAGTTCTAATATACCCTTGCACCATCTGTAACAAGGGATCTCGCAAACCGACCGTAAATACACGCGAGTGCCGAGGGGCGACGTTATAATGTACCGTGAATGCAAATCATCCGACCGATTATTTATTCGCCACTGTTCGCGAAGTTTCCACGACAATATTTCCAGCGATTTTACGAGATGCGTGTATACACGCGAGCGCGTCGACCATCGTGACCGCGTAACGCGTTTTTCGCACAATTCCTCTGTGCACGGCTGGCGCACGCGCTGATCATCCTCTTGGTTGTTCCCGACGAGCTTAGGCCGACGCTGTGTTCGCAGCGCCGTGTTAGTAGAGGCTAAATCCTTTCGTAGTGATTGTGCGATGTACCATACGCGTGCACCGATGCACAGTGTACTACGTGCCCCGAGAATCCCTGGGTGGTGGAGTGCCACGTGACGCGGCCTCGCGGGTATATAAGGACGGCCGTGGACTGGTGGAATCAGCCACTCGCGAACTGGCTCCGAGGTGTGCGTACTGGCGCGTACCTTCGACAGAAACCGAAGATCACGGTTGTACTATTGTCGGTTGCTTTTCTAAACAGAGCTAGAGAAGAAACTGTCGATCATGGCGTTGCTTTGTATATAATCGCTCGAGACTATCGAGGGAAGAAGTGAGAAGGAAGCAAAACGCACACGTGAAACAGAATAACGAAATCGGTGGGAGAGTCTCGTGTGCGAATTGTTTACGGTAGGTCATCGAATAAGACGATGAGCGGCCGAGAAATGACGTGGTCCAGATTGTTGACTTAGACAGTCAATGTACAATCGCCATAGAGAGACGAGCAACACGCATGCTCGGATACGTTGGCCCCGTCGCAAGAACGGACGAGCCCTCAGACACACGTTTACCGGATGCGCATGCCTCCGACACCTCGTATAGACCATCGAACCATCATTCGGAATACACACGATTGCGTTATAATAAGCAGTAGCCACTGATGCCTGATGACTGGCCGGCGTCATACCGGTCCAGAGGTCTCTGGTAATTATATCGGGAGCCGAATAGGCCGTCGACGTTGGGCAGATAAAATGACATGGACTAGAAACATGTATCCAACGAGACGCATACTTTCGGAGCGGGAAGATCTGCCGCGATCAAGATCTCGCGTTATGCGCATATACTTGTCGCGCGTCGCGACGCACATATGCAAAGAATAACAGGGAGAGAGGGAGGGAGAGAGAGAGAGAGAGAGAGAGACGCGGCACGCGTCTCAGACTGTGCAGCATCGGTTCCAAGGCCCACTCCGAGCACTGCCTCTCGAGGATTTCAACTTCTTTTTGTGCGTCGTTCAAGGTGAACCCGTGCAAGGAAAAAAATTCTCGCGTCCTCCGAGACGCTAACACCGGACAGAAAATATACTGACCCACTGACTCATTGGGGATTTCCGGCATTAGCTTGCAATTGCCGTGGACTATAATCACTACATAACCAATTGCGAGACACTTGATCGTGTCCATAAACGTCTCTCGTTCGGTCGTGCCAGCCGTTCGTTGCATGTTCCTAAAAAACAAAAAGCTTGAAATCATCAGCTCCCATGCGAAGCCAACTAGAAACGCATCGTGTACCCTCTAGTTTCTGAAACGGACGAAATGGAATTGCCCTCGAAGGGACTTCTCGAGCGTGGCCATACAGAGTGCGTCAGTCAATCGCGACCTAGACATCGTCGCGGCCCTCTCGGATGGTTAAATTTCCGAGAGCGAGAACGTAGCCGCGGTTTCTACAGTGCTCGAATATGTACTCGAGCGGCGATGGAACGCAGAAGCGAAGAAACGATCGGGCAATTTCGCGACCGCCCTGGCTGCGAGTCTGCTAATAAAAGACGTTGCGCAATCGCCGACGTTCAGTGTTGCGCCGCGGATAATAATAAGAACGCAGCAGTGCCCGAGGAGGCAGAGGAGAGTCTGTCTCGATTTCACTCCCTCGTCGATATCGTCGATGAATCGTTGTGTGCACACGCGGAATGCACAAACGTAATAATTTACCGCGCCTGAGTTGTCGCGGGTTGCACCACCGCGCCGCGCCGCATCGGTGCAACGAAATCGAAGAGAAACTCTCTCGACCGAACGCACACTATTTACGGCTTCTTTCGCGTAACGAGTTATCGGGTCGATTCTGTAGGTAGACTATTCAGGAAACGTTGGATTATTTGCGCGCCCCCCCCCCACCCCCTTCCTCCGGTGTCTCTCCTTTCGTATTAATAATTATCATGTTTCGCGTCTCGGTTTCACCTGTTGGCGATTTTTCGCAATTCGACTTGGTATTTCCGAGGCGCGCAACATTTGCAAACATGATCGGTATCGTGTGACGGAACACGGTCACGTTAATTAAAACGTGCAAACGTCAGTCACGAATTTCATTGTTGTAATATTGTTTCTAAACAGAAAACGCGCTCGGCTCTCTGAATTACTAATCGACGCGAGCCTCCTCCCCCTCGCCGCCATGGTTGTGGCGTAGCGACCGCGGACCGATCTTCCCGCTGGTGTCTCGATTTTACTTGCCAGTAGAAAGGAAAGGTCGCTCGGGAATAGATAGATGAGACAGAGATACCGAGGAGAGGCATATCGGAGAACGACTTCCCCGACAGTCGTTAGCCGTGATAAATGGTAACCGGTATACGTATAGCTGCAGCATGGCCGCGGCGGTGTTCTCTCTGGTTTGTCTAGCAAACGCGGGGAGCCACGAGAAATCCGATCGTAATTACTTCCGGCTCGCCGAGGCCTTCTATGGAACGTCGAAGAAAACAGAAAATTCACTTTCTTTACCTTGCCACCCCCTACTCTTTGCCCGTACGCGAGTCCTGTCTCTTTCAGTTTTCGTTCAACTTCTTTCCGTCTGCACTTTCTTAACGATACGCACTTTTACGCACGCGATTGCGTATGTGCGGTCGGTCGCGATGCGTCCGAAGGTTCGTTTCACCGAGTGTTCAGGGTCAACAGGCACCGCCTGCACGTATTGTCTTTTCTCGACTCTGCTGACCACAGATCGGTGCTTGTATAATTGCGCAAATAATTACAATCGGCGGCGATTAATCGCTTTATCGCGTGCGCGTTGGTAATGGCGATTGTTATGCACATTATCGGGCGGGGGTCGAGGGTATTGACGAGCTTTCTTCTCGAGCTTCCTTGGCACAAGAGCAAAAAGTATGGGGGGGGGGGGTTTCTCCGAAAAGACATTCGGATATTATTTTCGATCGTTTCTGAAACGACGGAGGATATAAATCGTTCGCGTACTGACCATCGGGTCGTTTATTATTCCAGGAATTTAGGATGATATTCGATGCGAAAAATTTAACCGAGCACCGACACGGTCAACGCCATCTGTTTGCCGTTGTGTCGTTTACGGTCAATTTTATGAGGCGCGCTGCGTGGAACGTATTTCTTTAAATCCCGGTATTATTTGTAAGTGTAAATAATGCGAAACCTGTTTTCCAAGCTAAACTCGTTGCAGCGAAATCGTAAAAAACGAAGTTACTGCTGTTTATTCGAGTGGTTGCGTCGTTATTGCTGTACGACTGATCAATTATATACGCGGCTCGTGATGTTAACGTTCCTCGCGGTAAAACCGACGAGATAAACCACGCGTATTGTCTTATCGAAGTGTATTTAAACTTCGTTTCGACCGAGAAGATACGCGCCAAATGGATTTTCTATAGCCGTATCGGGAGAAAATTTCATCCCGTTTGTGCCCCGTTTTTCTGTCGTCGACGAAGCTTTTTCGGGGTTGCACTCGCGCGAAGGGAAACCAACGTCGTCGACTCCGGCCGACGCGTCGCGACGGCGAGCGTGAAATTGTCCGTCTGTCTGTCCCTGATGCGACAAAGCTTGTCCCGTGACGAAATTCCAAGGAAAAGTGTAACGCGGCCCTTATTAAATAACTTTGATGCTGTTCCACCTTAAGTGACAGAAAATGGTCTCCTGTAATCAAGTGGAACGCGAGTACGTAAAACCTGCACCTCCTGTCCTTTTCCCTGCCCAGTGTCTGTCCCGTTCTCTCTCTTCTTCCCCCACCTTCGTCGTTAACATTACGCTCAGCTTGGCAAACAGAGACAGGCACGGAACATACGAAGGACGTACCCACACAGATTCCACTTCGGTGCACAGATTCGCACTGACACAACCGTGTGTACTTCAAAAGCCATTGAACGTGCGTTAGCTTTGCCTCTGTCTGTCCCTCTGTTTCGCTTGCTCCTGCGTTCATTTGCTCTCTCGTTCAGGCTCGCTGCCTTCGCTGGTTGTATAGAAAGAGCGCTTCGGATCGTATGTATCGTTTGACTGTTTAACTTGTTTTCTATTTTTACCTTTGTTTTGGCCGCGCGAAGCACCACGTGTGGGGGTGCAGATCTAATTCGATGCTTGAGTGCCGTTCTTTTTGTTTCTTTCAATAATATAGAGGGAACTATTGGTATGCTATAATAGACTGAGCGATTGTCCCCGGTCGAAACTGTTGCGGTTAGCTCGGAGATGCGAGCGTTTCTGCGCATTCTTTTCTTCGTCGCGAATGGCTTTGGAGTACCCGGCCCACCTGCATAATTAATAGCTGGGCATCAGGGGAACCTTTGTGTAGTCGACGACCGACGTGTCCGCCATATTTCACCCCGGTACCGTATATTCCACTAATATTGAAATAGGTTTCGTGGAAGTTGCATCTCTGGCTCCATTATTCGCGATAAAATGTTTTCCTGTCTATAAATACGCGTACTCTATGGTCGGCATCTCCCGTGAACGTTACGTAAAGCGCGTTGAAAAATAATTTAACGGGCCGCAACAATCGGCCGCTGCGCCGCGCAGAAATCGATCGACGCTCTTTCAGCTGAAAGAAGTAACACTTGAAATTGGAGTGAGCCTCGGGAAAGGGACAATTAGCGCGTCGACGACCGGTCTCGATCGGTCTTTATCGAACGCGGAGCGAAGAAGACGGCCGGGCATGCGAGAAAGACGCGAGAAACAAACTCCGTTATCGTTTCCACAAAAACAAGTATATTTGGCGAAGCCGCGATAACGCGTCTTTTTAATACCGTTTCGCGTATCGCGTCTCGTGACACCCCACTATCTCTTCCCCCACGCGTACGCCGAAGTCGAGCGCAGTTTGCAATCCTCTTGCGCTCACGATTCGCGAGCGCAAAACGGCACCACGTGACCAAACGGATCGATAACGCCGAGATAGGAATAATTTCATGCTCACCGCGGGCTCGCGCAGAAATTTGCGCCGCCCGTTCGACGGCATAATTGAACGCCGTGTTTTGCCCCCCCCGCTCCCTCGAATAGAAACGCGATACTCGCATGACGGTTATCGGGAATCGCTCGAGTGATCCGTGGCACGTGCAACGGAGCGGCAGTTGTCTGTTTAGTTTTTTCGCCGCGGAACCGTTTTCGTTGTCGCCCGTCGATAACGCGACCGCGAGAACGCGAGTTACGCGTTCGACGATTTAGCACCTCGGACTTTTCGGTCGGTTTCGTCATTTGTTAGAGCGAACGGAGGATTCGAGCCGCGGAACATTGACCCGGTCGACGTCACCGTATGTTGGTAAATTCATGAGTGCATCGTGATAAACGGAATTGCCCGCTCCGGTTGGCCACAGATGGAGATAACGATTCCCTCGGGGGTGGGGGGTGGGGGGGGGGGGCAAATCTTTTGCCATACAATTTATGGCATCTGCTACGTTTGCAAGGAACGCGTATACCTATTAACGGGCATTTACTAAACTTTGCCGACAGAAACGACGCTTCGCGAGTAACTTTCAGCATTATACGTATGAAGGCTCCTCTTAACAGACAACTGAATACGCCTATACGATCCATCGCGCAGATGCACCCTCGATTTAGAGCATCAGCCAGAATTTTTCGTTTTCACTTTATTTATTTTTTTTTTTTAATTGTTCGCGTTTTGTCGTCGAACAAGACCCTGATCCCCAGGATCCATGGGAAGGGAAGTCCCGCGGTTTACGTCACAGTCAAGTGGCTGACGACGAAATATAAAAGGCGCATAATGGAGCCGACACGAATTGAATTGCAGAGAGCCACGGCGGACTAACGTGTTGAATCCTTTTAACCCCGCGTCGGGTCATCGATAATCTTTTTTTCTTATTATTTCTCTCGCGTTGTCGGTCGCCCAGCCTCCTCGCCGCTGTCCACCGGAAGAACAACAATAATTGTTGTTCGCTCAATTCGCGTCCCGTCTGAAAAGTACGTTCCTCGATACGGGAAACACGAATTGTTTCACCTGATTTACTGATTTTCACGTGGTCGACGATACACGGCGTACGCGAGGCGTCGTGTTACGGAATCGCGACAACGCGCGTTCGAGTGGTGCCGGTATCGGGGCGACGATTAGCGGCGATATTTTGTCACTGTCTCTACGAGAATTGACTCCTGACCGTTACTCAATAACTATCAACATGCATTATTCATTATTTGCCAATTGTTAGACACTACTGTTGCATCATTACCGCGGCACGCGTGTCGCGAATGGCGCAGTTATATTTTGGGGCTAGCTAATCGAAGGGAGACGACGATCAGAACTGTCCAACCGTGCACCAATGGGACCTTCCTGAACGGGGAGCGCAAAAGGAATCAAACAAATATCTGTTGCGTCGGTTCGGTCTGTCTAACGACGATCGACGATAAATCTTTCGCCACTTATTTCGTTGCGTCAGAGCCCATTGTGTTTAGACTTATTTTAAACCCAGTGGGACGTTCGGTATCCGTAACTTTGTTCCGTTGGTTATTGCTGAATGCAACGATATCGAGCGTTGATTGAATACTATTTAACGGTGCACGATCGGCACTCTACTTTCAGGTGTATAATAACGCTAACGAATATTCGGGTTATCAGTGCAATCGGTGAACGGTGGACAACGTTTTCGATTGGTTATGGATGCGGAAATGTTATCGTGCGATAAAACTGTATCTGGTTTCTGACCGCTACTTGACGCAATTTGCTAATTGGCGCGACAATTGACGAGCATTTAAATCAACCATTAGCGCTGGAGTTGACTGTCGAAACATTGGGGATATGAAATTCTAATCGTATTTAATTTCTCCGGTTAAATCTTGATTACTGCTGAATGTTCTAATTCCGAATAACTACTGGTTACAAAGAAAAAGGTTAAATTATTTGTATTTAAATTGGTTTATTGCCCAACCGACGACGACAGATTTATTATCTCGTTAAATATTTGCTACAGTAATATGTCCCTGTGTTTCGTTCGGTGATGAAAAATTGAAGCCGTTAATAATTACGTGGATTAGAATATTTTCTGGGCCAAATGGATGTCCGGGCCGTTGTCGTTATATCGGTTTAAACAGCCAATCAGGATCACGTAAGATCGATAACTCGTTTGATAAAAGGACAACAAAGCACAGGGAAGTGTGTCGTGACATGGCGTGTAATTAGACGCAGAATGCAGACTAATTCGCATTTCGCGAGCCGGCAATTACAGGCCGGCGGTTTGCTACACTTTTCCAGTGCAAAAGCTGATAAACAGTGTTCACACGCGCACGGTTGCGAAATACCAATTTCCATACTTTAAAATGATTAGAAACGCGTTTCACAATGAACCGGTTGTCAATTTGTTGAACTATCGGAATTTTTAATCCTTCAGGTTCTCCGTGTTAGGCGGGGCGATTTATAAATTTAAACATTTCTCAGTACCTGCTACGCTGCACACCCATATTTCTACTAAAATTTCAAATGCAAATTAAGAACACTTTATTCGAAGTCCGTTCGCCGCAAGTGATACCGCGCACCATATAAAAGTATTCGCAAGGAAATCTAGGATTGCGAAAGGTATTGCTTTGCAAGAGCCAATGGGAAATAAAAAAAGAAATGAAACAGGTGTGACTAGATCGAAGTCGAATATCTGTAGTGTATCGAATATTTCAATACTCGACGATCGTATTACCATTAATATTAATATGCGCCGTGCCGTTATGCACTCGACAGAATCATGTCACGTCCACGATTTTCTGGACGTCCTCCCTGCTCTCTCTGCTTCCACGAAAATTACTTCACAATTACACGCAGGATTTAAAAATCCCAATAGAGCTTGTACACATCCAAAAACAATAATTTACAACGCGGAGAAAGGTAGCCTTACAACAAAGTTACAACTATAACAAATTTCCTATTAAAACAAATAATAATAATAATAATAAAGTAAAAGCTTGGAGGCGTTAGAGAAATACGAAGGAGAAGTTTGCAAAAATGGAAACAAAACGGAGAGGTTGATACGAAAATCCAACAGAAACGTTCATACATTAATTCGAGCCCAATTGATATTCATACGAAAAACGAATAAACAAGCGACGATGCTCATGGTTCGCAGTGCCGTGACGCGACCATACGGAACCCCGACCTCGAAGCAGCGCCAAATTTGGCCGACTCACAATTGAAATCGGCAACCTACTGACACACTAATCGGCGTGTCGACGAGCACCGGCATAAAATCATGTTTACCCGAGGCCGAATTAGGCGAGCGTGTAAAACGGCTTGCTCTCGTGGTGAAACGATGCGCGAATGACGCGACTGCGACACTTCTCCGTCCAATTAATTACGTACGTCCGATTTCGCAACCCTTCGCACTGGAACGAATAGGTATCAAGATCGGTAAGTACGCACGTTTGACTCACTCGCAGGCGAACAAGGGACCACAGCTGCGACTACCAATCGGAGATTTGTATAGCTGGCGAATGCGAGCTGGACGTGAAAACCTTGTTCGGACCGTGAATGCAAATGGTATTGTTCGGATTTAGACTTGGACTTTTCGAGATACGACCTAATGGGGATATTGAACGTACACCATTTAGAAATTATTTGTTACTATCATCGTTAGTGTTAGCTTTACAAGTTCGCTACGCAGATTTGGTACAACGGGGGCAATGGAATAACTTACGCGTTGCGTAAATGGTCAGGTGCACTCGAATGACTGCTATGAGGTGGCGAAGTGAGAAAGAAAAGAAAGAGAGACTTGAGACAGGTTGGATCGTAGACGCTGCAGAAAATAAACGAAGGAAAATAAGGAAGATGAATTATGGTGAAGCACTGACTCACAAAAATTTGCACCGTTAAAGGCTTTTATTTCGAGGATAATATTTGTATGCTGTATAAAGTATACTAACTTGCTGTTACACCATTTACCTACGGTGCACCAATGCGATTAGCAAGTTTATACATAAATACGATCAAACCTCATCACTATTTCTACATAATATTAGGCGCACGCCTAACGCCTAGCAATAAATTTGTTTAATCAATATCTCCGAATCTCGTTCTTCTAAAATAAACGAACGAACTGAAAAATCTACGTTTATGGAACAACAAAGACATAATTAACCAACGACAAATTCCTACACCCCATAATCATCCTATGACTTATCAAACTTCGTTCCGTTCAAATATGCTTCACAAAAATAAAGACTCCCTCGTTCGCCGGCTATTCGCTTCGCCGTAGCCGTCGCCCAGTAAGGAAACGCGGACAAAAACTCGACCAGCAGCCGGAGAATCGGTTCGTCCCGAAAGGGAAATTCAGACCGGGTCTCTGCACGCGGAGCGGTATTCTTATCTCTCGCTATGGGATTCCAGAGCGCAGCCGTACGGAACGGCCGAGCAAAACGGCTGAAGACAGCGGCCGATACAGCTGACTGGTAATCGGTCGTCGTTGTTACGCGATGCGTCGCGACGCTTGGAGAAGTACGCGGGCGCGGAGAGGCCGTAGCCGTGGATTTTGGAGGCCACTCGATGCGGTCCGATAAAACTACCGACCGCGATGAGTCACGAGAGGACGCATCGCGCGTGCAGAAGATCCTCCTCTCGGCTGTTTCGTCGCGCGACCACGCGAACACCGCGGAAGGGACGTCCAGGAGAATAGGGCTTTTGGTGTTGCACAGCCTCCGGAGATCTCGCGTGCCCTGCGTTCCACCGCCCTTCTGCCGCGTCGTTCTTGCCGCCGCATCCTGGTTTCCAGGCGGATTTCATCCGCGTCACGCGTCTGTAGCGCGGCCGCGAATTTCGGTTTCCGAGGCGACCGAGGCTGGACGAAAGTACGAAAGTGGACCGACGAGCTCCACCGCCAGGTGGAAAGCTCTACGGGAGATTAGAGATGCTACAGTTCGGGTTGAAAGTTAATGGTTCGAAGGTTCCGAGGGAGCGCTCCCTACCCCCCACATCGTTACTTGGTCGACCCGGGGAAATTTATTTACGTCGCGTGTCGCGTGAGATTCGATATTGGTGCAGTGCAAAGAACAGCATGGACGGGGCATTCAGACCGAGATAAATAACGTTTTCGCGAATTACTTTGGGGGGAAATGAGAATGTTGGTACCGTCGCACAGTGGTCCGAAACCGTAAAAACACGAACTAAATTCGTAGCACTGTTATTTACGCATTATTCATTATGAATGGAAAGATTTTAGGTAGTTTTTGAGTTATAGAATATAATTGCAACTAAAAATTCTCTTTTTATTATTATTTTAACAATAATAATGGATAAAATGCTGCTTGGTCGAAAATGGTTTTGATATTTTTTGTGGTGTGTAGATATCTCTCAGGTAGCAGTAAATCAAATTAGTTACGGCCGATATCATGGCCCTTAAAATACTGATTTCATCATTCAGATTGATAATCTGTAAAAAAAACTTATTTGAAATTATATAGTTAATATGGAAACAGTTCGACAATGGCATGTTGAATCTATACATCTAAATGCGGGTTTATGATGTTATTTAATTGAACGAACATGTTAGCAAAAGATTTAAAATAAAAAGTATATTGAGACGCGGCGTGTATTGGTCGGTGACTTAATTTGATTTATCAACTGAAAGTTTCGACGGTAAAGAGGCTCTCGAAGTGCTAAACTCGTTTTCAGGGAGTTGTTTGCATTGCACTTCAGTTGTTTGCGCCTCGATGCGTAAGTTATGCTTACATTGTGTTGTATATGAAATGTATACAATATTTTGTGCGCTGTTCGAATTTTCGGGATGTCTTTCGTCACCATTCTTGTCCCTCTACCAGATGGAGGATTTTCACGCCTCTGAAAATACTTTGAATTGAACAAGTACACGAAACGAGGTACGATGCCGTCTGTTGTAGCGAAAGCAGCGCCTCCCAATTATCTAATTGCAGTATGGCTTTCAGTAGTATTAATCGACAGCAACGTTTGAGCCGGCCGCTGCAGCGCCGAAAGGAAAATATATTATCGCGGAAAAGATAATTATTCGTTGCAAACATTTCAGTTCCACGACTCCTCAGACTGTAATTAAATTCTTGAGGCCGCAGTAATCCTTCCTCGCGATTTCTTATCAATTCGTTGCGATGCAATTAAATAACCCGCAAGGCCTAATAAATCAGTCTTCCAAAGCAACCTTTTTCCCCTTCCGATTACGCTTAACTGCTTATCTGATCAGCGCATACAGTTGTACAATGCGTCTGTTCGAATGCAAAAAAAAAAAAGTTGCGGTTGTCGGTGGCGTAAGTCGACGATGGAACGACGTGTTCTCGAAAAATCGCCCCTTCGATACAACAAATTACGTATTCCTCGTTTTGCATGTAACGCAACGACTTTGTTAACATAAAACACATAATATAATACTTAATTATATATATTTACATATATATATATAATAAATAAATTTATATATATATATTAAAATGAATATGAAGAAACATATATACGTATATTTGAAGCGTGCAATGCAAAAATACGAATATTTCGAATTTAAGGGGCAACGATGTTTGCAAAGCACTTTAACCACTTCCAATGTAAAAGAGCTGCCTTACGGCGCCTCCGTAAATAATCGTTCTTGATAATATAAACGTGTATCTTCACGCGCGTCTACTTCCCACGATTGTTATTTATTTATTTATTATTCGCTGTAATTCGCTGCAATTCAGGTAAAGGAGCAGAATGTTTTATTAAACTTGCGCTATTGTCAGTGACGTCGAACGATGCGAGGTATGATAGGAGGACATGGGGCCGTGTTCAGTTAGGCTTTGACAGTTTCAGGGGAATACCATTACGCCAGACAAAAGTGAGAAAACATTTCGACGAACGAGCTATTACGGGGGTTTGTTTAGGGTAGACGATCTTGTGGCACCGGGCGTGTGAAATGAGTACAGAGTAGTAAATCGTGAGCGAATTGGTGGGCCTAGTAGGATCCTCTGGTGGTTGAAGAAGTTCCGCGATAAAGAAGCTTGACGGCTGCTGTATTCCTTCTCCCCGCTCGTAATATTTTCCTTCTACGACACACCACTTGTTCTCCAATAGTCGGATGCTTTATTCAAGGTTTATGTGCGTTGCGATTCCAGCATTCCGCGCGCAGTCATAAATGTGAAGGTATATTTTTTTTTTATCGCGTCGTTCGTCGAAGGAACACGCATGCATCTACCGAAAGACTTTACATCAATGTTCAACCCGCCTGGATCACTAGTGTTCAGGGCTTACATATAATTTCAACGAATCGTGACCACTAATGCTAATACTTTTACTCTTTACATCGATTACCATAAATTTATTGTTACACCATACCATTCTACGTGCAATTCTTATCGCGCCCTACTCTCGTACGCAACGGAAATTCTTCTCCAACGATAATAGCCACGTCGACACGAGCAACGAAACTGGATCGAGTCACACGAACCGAATAACAAATCTATGGATCAAAGACACAACTATAATAGCCTCCACGCCCCTCGAAACTGTCTCGCGCCTCGAAAAGGAGAGAAATATAAAGAAAAAAGGAAAAGTCAATTCCTCCTCGATAACCTTTAACTTTGACTCCGTAATCAAACGGAGCCCCTAAGCGCGAAACTGTCCAGATGACGGTTTGATTGCCCCCGAAAAAATATTCACCGTTCCAAGATAAACAGGGCCAACGGGCGTCCCAGGTTATTCCCAGCTGTGCGAAAACCGGCGATACTCGTGCCATATGGCGCGGCGAAATAGCGAGACCGTCCACGAGCGGGTACACGCGACCGTTCAAGAACGTCAATTAACATTCAGATGTATATCGAGAGCGCACGGCTGCGTGCAGCACGAATCACGTGTCGAAATGCGTGCGTGTCGAAGAGAGTCCCGATCCGACGACGACGACGACGACGACGACGGCACGTCTAAATTGTGCCGCGTACCCAAATTGACTTCATTCCGCATGCGACCGGCGAACCGCCGTGGCAGTCGCGTCTCGCGCGATTATCCAGAGCAACACGAATATATGTGCGCTGGTTGCCACGCGTTAAACTCGCTGACTCGCTCCGTTTTCGATTGATTCCCACGCATGGGCGCTCGACGGCGAATTAGGAGAAGTCGGAGGGACTCGGCTCAAGGGAGAATCGACAGGTTTTGATGCGTTTAGATGCACGTCGGACGGATTACGAAACCGAAAGTGATCGAATGGATATTGAATGGAGGCATGGATAATTGTTGTTCGGTCTTGGTAAAAGGGATTATGAATTTCGAGCGACAATACGTTATATGCTGCTAATAATTTGGGGATAGAGATTCGAAGGTATCGGCTTCTTTTTTTTTTTTTCTTTACCAACTAGGTAGTTCGGTTGTTGAGGCATTGTGTTTCGTGAAGATGGGAGAAAGTTGTTGGATCACCGTAGGTCGTTTAATTTCCCTCACTTCATTTCGTAGTTCCGAGCTATGATCGGTGTACCATTTTCTGATGATTTATGTAGATAATAATTTACGCTCTGGGCAGATGTTTTGCAGTGTTTGTAATAATTCATTAAGCTTCGAATGAGTTATATAAATTTATTTTTCGAAGTCCTGTTTCAATCTCGTGCTTACTAATATTGTCATGTTTATACGAGTTCCACTTGCTTAGGTGTTGTTTTTTTTTTTTAGAGAAGAGAAATTAGGTTCTAAGACACCTTGACCTGCGCGAATTTTTTGCGCAGCATTTAAAAGTGAAACTCATTTTTATGTCGAAGTGCAGCACGGCGCTCGTACCTCGTGGAACGAAATGTCTGTTCGGCCAAATAATGGAGTTATATTTTGCAAACATATTTTCTCGCATTTTCCACGTTTCATTTGTATTAACGAATGCCTCCGTTCAATTATATAATTTCCCGTTTAACCATTAATTTATACCCGGTGCCGTTGCCTAACCAAAATTTTCGAATCGATTTTGTAACATCTTGCGATCCAAATAAACTGTGAGAATTAAGATGTGTATTATGCAAGATTTTGAAGGTAAACGAGTTTTGACGAATATAACTACATACTTGCCCCTCGCTGCCGCTACATACGTATTTCATTTCCTGCGAATAAGATTGGCCCATATAAGATTCAGTTTCGTACGTTCGTACCTGTTCAACATAATATTTACTACGTCGAATTGCATACTCTTTTCCTGCTTTGCTTTAAATAACCTTTATTTTTTTTTTGTACAAAACTCGTTCCCAAATACCTCCGTAACAAAAAAAAGAAAAGATTGAAGCAAATAGAACAACGCGCGTACCAGTTTATAAATGACACGAGGGTGTTCCATTAACGAGTCTCCCAGCTGCACGAATCCTTTCCTGTAAACTTCGCGAAGTACATAACGGAGTGTTACCCCGAAAACAGTGGCAAGGTTCCAACACGATGGATGCTCTACGATCTTCTTTCGAACCGTACTTCGTGCTCCTCGCTCCGTAGCAAGACAAACGGAATGAAATCGTAAAAAAAAAACCAACTGTCAGCTGCTCCATTATAAATACATTAATAATAGGGAAACAACCGTGAAGCGGAAAGAATTGTCACAGTTGTGTAAAGAAGTTTCACTGACACGAGTATCTTACTCAGCGTTACCAATCTTCTGGCCTCCATATCAGCGTTGCAAGAGTTTCGATGTATCACAAGTAACGCCGATGTCGCGCACAATCCCAAAAAGATTTCTGGTGAGATTCGTCGAAATCCCGAGTTATGCGAGCTAATTATGTAAACTCCAAAAATAATGCGGTAGAAATATCACGACAACCTAAATAATGAACAGTTCGTAGACCGTTGTCACTATTAAACGCAATCATTGTTGCGATATTACATTACATAATAATAATAATACCATTGTGGCACATCTGAAGTTAACTGTCCGAAATCTATCGGTTCGAAATTTCAGCGATGACCAGTGTCATCAGCACTTACACAACACCGGTCGTTCCAGTGCGAGGTATCGAAAGATGAAATGAAAGGTGAATACAATCGTTCTCCACCGGGCAGCGTAGTGTTACACCTTGTTTCACGTAATCATCGACGATATTCTTTAATTTACCTGACCGCCTTACGAACATTGTTTTTCCATTTCGATCGCGATTACCTTCGGACACTTTCTAACCCAATTCCGTGCATTACCTGTCGCACTATGGTATATTAGGTAATTCCGCGGTCGATACTGGGTCTAGGTCCCTCGCAGCCAACGAATACTAATTAACTGCTGTTTAAGTCGGTTGAAAAGCGAGTGCAGCCTTCGCTAATAAGTCGTAAAGGTATTTCGATAGAAATAACGATAGTGTTGCTATCGAGTTCTTGAATATCTTGTGCCGTGATAAGAGTTACTTGTGCGTTAAATAATGTAGCTTGTAAAGGAATTTTGGAATGTTTATGTAACTGCATAAAAATGCCCCTCGGGTGACGATGACGCCATGCATTCTTTCTTCCCTTTCTTTAACTACTCGCATTGCCTTAATTATCGCCCATTTATTCCTCCTCGACGCGTATTCCGTAGAATTAAAACTAGACATCCCGTCGGCCAACAATTTCTTTTACTCCCACGCGAGCGAAAATTTCACGAGCGATCCTCCCAGAAGAACGAAAACGCGAATTTCAAGCAAGCCCGCTATGCGTAGCATCGTTTTAACGAACAACAGCACATTCCAGATCGTCGTTAACGTTGTACGTAAAAAATGTCGCAAGCGTTCGTACGATCGCGGCGCGTTGGCAATTACGAAACGATGCGCGGCGGCCCTAGATCGAGGCGCGGACAATTAGAAACTACGCGCCGCTGTTCATCGGCATTATCGGTTTATTAAGCCTCGCGTTTGAAATTTTCTACGCTCCACGTGTCGTTTGCGCAACCGCCGCCGCGATTTCGACACGCGGAACCGACCGATCTTCTCGCGGGTTCTAATTCGCCGAGGATCGATGGTTGACGGGGCCGGGAGAACGATCGCCGATGTGCAACGAGGAATCTCGCGGCTCGATGGGGAGGAAGAAAAAGAAAAAGGGGCGAAGCGATTTTCGCGGAACGGCGCTGCCGGTAGAGTAATTAACGGGTGTATGGCGCAAAGGCGAAAAGTGAAACTTGTCGGCTACAGTCTGTCCGTTTCTGTTTTAATATTTTTATTCCTGCGCCGTGGAATTCGTGTTGGAACGGTAATAATAGCTTGTTTTACCATTGCTCCGCTAGTTTGCCGTTAATAGAAACGAGCGATTCTCCTCGGATGGGATAACGTGTTCGAGATCGTAGTTGTCGATGAAATAATAAGTGGCGTAATTTATTATATCGGGTAGAACAGTTTAATCGCCGGAACAAAGTTGCGCGAAATGTTCCTGCATCGATCGCGAAACGAGGCTGCGTTTGTTCACTTCTGTAAAAGTTTGGTAAATTAAACGCTGCGCCGGCCGCTAAATAACAAATCGTTAAACTCGAATCGTTGATCGTTTCGTCCGTTCACCTTTTAATCCGATCAAGCCCACAAATTTATATTTCCATTCTTCCGTCGGTCCGTCGTTCTCACCTTTTCTCGTCGTTTCTCGTCGAGCGATCGATCGGCGACGCTTACGCGTTTATTTCAAATCGCGTAACTGGATGACCGAACGTCGCCGGACAATACGGTTCGATTAGTCGCGAGATCCAGCAAGGGGATCGGCGGGTCGATTGTTCCCGCAGCTCTGTGGCGTTGTCCCATTCTCGAAAATACGTACTTCGGCAGAAACATTCGTCGCTAGATTGGCCGGTGTCCATCGGGAAAGACGCGAACCCATAGAAACGAGCTTTTACATCCAACGCGATTCTGGTAACGACTGGATCATCCGCGGCAAGTTGTCGTCTCGCGATCAAGTTGTACGAGCGAGCTGCTGTTTGCGTAAACCACCCTGATGGGGCTTCGTAAGTCGGCGACATTAATTGCCACGATAGCGCCGGCAACCAAATGTTCGTATCCTTTTCTATTCCTTTCTTCCATTCGTTTTACCGAGTTTATTCGTAGGTTTTTTTTTCCCCCAGCGCCCCAATTGCAACGGTTCCAGGAGGACGGTTGAAAATTGATTCGTTCGCAGTTGTTTCGAAATTTTGTTGGGCGATTCGAAATCTCTCGTTGCAGGCAATTAATCGCTCGATGTGCACGTACCTTTCTGCGAGGATGAAAATCGTGATCCATTAATGTCGCCGCGGATAGATATTGATTCGCGACAGGTATTGATGCGCGTTCGGGTTGCACGCGAAACGAAAGGAGCGAAAAGAATCGAACGAAGCAGAAAGAAAGGAGAAGGAAGCGAAACGAAACGAAGGTAATGCAATTCGCCCGAGGCATACGTGATATTTATAAATTAGACGAGAAAGCAGATGCTTCACTTCCGTAAATCCTAGCCCCGCGACGAATTTTATATGTCGCGTGTCGCAACTTTCGCTTTCACTTAATGCGATTTAATTCGTGAACTTTCAACAGCCCCCCGGTCGCTCTCCTCTCGCCTGCACAATTGTATCATTTTTCACACGTCGTCGTAATCGTTCGATTACGAGAGGAGAAAATTACGCCACTCGTCGCGTCGGGAAAGACGGCGGCTCTTAAATTAATCCGTTCGTTGTGCATTCCTTTGCGCAATGCTGCTGGATTCGTTTCGTTTCTGCGGTATTAATATCGAGACGACGATGAACACGCCCGTTGGATATCGGACTCTAATTAATCGTACATTGTTGCGTAATATCCTTTCCCTGCATTTGGAAAGTATTTTATTTTCGTCCGCATTTCGTCGTTCCTTCCTTTCACGCCGCATTACGTAATATTCGCAGATGATTCTTGCGAGCTTCTTTCCTATCGAGTTTTTCTTCCTTCCGCCATTATTTCCGCGAGGTTTTCAATAAAGTCGCCCCTGCCGATTCCTTCGGCGGCCTCCTTCGACTATTTGCCTCTTGCATGTGTTATTACCTCAGGTTTTTATTAAAATCAGGGATTCTTTTGTATTTACGTGTTGCCTCCTGGTCGTAGCATTTTGTTTATCTACAATTTTTTACACCTTCCTCGGCTCTCTTCTTCGGCGACTTTTTACCGTACCGATTGTTTTGCTCACGACCTTTTCTAGCTACGATTATCTGCTTCTCCTTAAAACATACCGGAATAGTCTTCTCACCCACAACACTTAAGTTCATTTTGATTTACTCAGCCGTGCATCTGCGTTCCACTTCAGCATCGTTTCATTTGCTCCTTTTTATTTTACATTTCGAATTGTCGTCGTTCACGCGAACATCGCTTTCATCGACAATTTTATTCTCTCGCGTAGGCTGCGTTTAACGAATATTAGTCATAAAAAGGAGGAAAAAAAAAGTCGCCGGCAAATTGAAGCAACCCCTAATAAGCCTTCCCGACTGTAACACGGGGGCCAGGTTAATAGGCCAACGTGTCACGACACAACGCGTCGTTTCGCGGCAGGTATAGCGTTACTTTCACTTGGCGCGATTTATTTTCTGCGCCGTGATGCGCATGCTCCCGCGCTATCGTGAAAGGAACGGTTCGAGGGCGCGTTTCCACGTTCAAACGTGCCGCGTGAGAAGTTTTTTAAATTCCGTTCCGCCCCCGATACTAATTAATTGATTACACAGACAGATTTTACTCCTATCGGAGACGACGCAAATCGACCAGAAATCGACAGCTCCCCGAGACTTCTTCGAGAAATGCACGCAGAACAACGATAACATTTATTTCATCAGATGCAACCGGTTCTCCGAGTAACACTATCAAGTTGTCTGCGCCAGCATGGCTTACAAACAAGTTGCAATCGAGTCATCAAGCGCAACAAGCGCGAAGCGCTAATAATGATTATCGCGTTGAATTTTGCATTCGGACCGTTTTATTAACGATACATAAGGAATGCCAAAATCTGGACCACTGCGTGGCCGCGTAACGCAATTGAAACTTTTACCTGCATCCGAGCCGAGACTCGGCTTTATTAATTTCGCAAGTCGTTCAGTTTTCCCCGCAGCCGCTCGTGCCGCCGCCACGTCCAAATCTAGATCGTTCGATCCGAAATCGCGATCCTTTTCCAGGACTCCGCGTTCCGTCGTTCCATCGTTCCATCCTGCGGCGCGCCGCGTCGCGCCGCGTCGCGCAGGTGAAAACGCCGCTTCGAACGTTCAATTAAACAGCGTGACACACGTCTCGCCCGAAGCCGGGCGATTTCGAGCGAGGAATCGTAGAAAGGAGGCGCGAGAACCCGCGGCGATGAAGTCACCGCGACCGAGTAAAAGCGTGGTGCGCTCTTTATTTCGCGCGCGTATAAACGCACGCGGCGAGCCGATGAAAAAGAAACGAAGGTGCATCTACGGGCGAGCGACCTTGTGCCAAATGGGCCGGTTCATCCTCAGCCAGGGACGTTGGGTTGCTGATTACGTTTTGTCGCCTTTTTCTTGCACGCCGCTCATTTGTCCTGTCGGGACACGATGCTGGTCGGGTCTCTCGCGCCTGGCGTAACTCATTTACTTTCCCCTCGGCCGTAAGTTGCGAGTAATTAACCCTCTCGCCCCGGTATCGTCGTAAATAAAAGTGTCCCCGATGCAGAAAAAGCCGTAGGGATATTATTAATATCGAGGGGTTAAACGTTCGGATGGTCTGCAATAGTTGCCCGCGGTATAATTTCGATAAATAATTGTGCGAATGATGATGCGCCGTTGTGGGAAACGTTTGTTGACTAGCTATCGTGTATCTGAGGATGCGTTTACGCGTATGTGTATATAATTGGAATTTTACGAAAATGATATCTTCCAAACGTTTTCGGAATTTGATTTTCCATTGATTCAAGCGGGGTTGATTTTTTTTGGAACACGGGGACTTGGTAGTTGGTACACTCCTTGGATTGCTCTTGACTAGGATTTTCTATAGTTTGACGAAGAATTGAGGATTCTTCAGATTAGTCGAATGTGTCGGGCTTTTAAACGGGGAAACGTTGCGACTGGTTGTTCTTCGTTTTACTTATATTTATATTAGTGACGGATATTGACTGACGGGTCGCGAGAAGTTTGATTAAACGAATTCCTTTTTTTTTTCAACGGCGATAGGTGTTCGGTGAATCGCACAATTTTCCTCGAGAGACGAATTTTTCTTTCGTGAGTGTACATGTAATGCGCAAGAGTAGACTCCGATCTGACATTTCGTTATGCAGATAAAGCATTTTTATGTATCCGAGACTTTTGCACTTTTCGATGTCGTGAAACGTTTTTTCCCTCTAGCGTTTTAAATATAGTAATTAAAATTCCACGGGGAATTAACATTTTCGCCAGCGGAGAACAGAAATCGTAAAAACTCTGCTCGATGCCTGTTCGAGAGCGAAAAATATTCCTTGTCATTCGCTTTCAATAAAAACGAGAGGAAAAGAACAGCGAGACAGTGCAAATGAATGACCTGTTTCGGGTGCAGGAACCGAAATTGCTTGCAAAAGGAGAAAATTATTGATTGTACGCGTCTCGACTACGGACTTCGTGCAAATTTCACGACGACCTGCGAATTTTTTCGAATCCCATTCTTGGAACGTATTGTATCGCTATTCCTTTGAACAAAAAATGCTTCGCGATGGTTTTTTCATTATTCACCAGGCTCGCCATCAATTTCTTCGCTGTTTTTTCTTATTTCACGGCCTCTCGGCCTTTCTAAAATATGTCCAGATATTTTAACAGGATTATAAATAGTCCCGGCGCGGATTGAAGAATCTACTCCCGGGGACAAAGAGCAGCGCAAAAGGAGCGAAAAGAATTGGACAAGGTTTTACATTCGCCCATCGTCAAATCAACCGACTGGGTTGAATCGAATAAATTTATTTTTATCGCATTCTTCTTTCAATTTCGCGAACCACGTACTATCATTGTCATTAAAATCCCAGCCAATGAATCGGTCTGCGTCGACCACTTGCTTCGCCACGCGTCTACTGCGAAAAGAAGCATCCATCCCTCCCCCTAGACCTCACACTTCCACCGCCCACCCCCCGGGGGCGAAAAAACGGCAGAAAAGTCTGCTAGCAGATCAGGGGCTGCGGAGGAACCGAGCCAGGGATCCCATGGGTAGCACGTGACATAATTGAATAACGAAGAACCGATGAAATATGAAGGCAGACCGGATCGTAACTCTTGCCCGCGTAGTTTCATTCCGCGCAAGTCTCTGTAGTACGTGCTGCGAGTACCCTTGCACAAACAAGAGATAGCCTCTGCACCTTCTGACGCGTTGCAAATTCGTACGTGCCATCGGGCACGCAGGTGACTCGTCCCCCGTGAATCATTTCTCTTCCTGATCCATTTTACTCTCTCTTGTTTCCCCCGTCGCGTAACTTTCCTCTTTGCACCATTGTCTCACCCTTCTTTGTCGTTTTTTTTTTTTTTTTTATTCTATTTGCGGTTCTGCGCGCACCTGACGCGGAATCGAAGAGTGAAAGCCACTCGCATCGACGTTCAACGGCAGATATATCGCGTCTATTGTAGTACCCGCCCCTCCCTCGTCCCAAAAACTGTTCGGACCGGCGTCCAAATTGCGTTATCGGGGTCAGACGTGGACTGAACGTTCAAGGAAACGTTACTTGCCCTCCCTCGCTCGATACAAGTTGCAGCCCAGCTATTCGTTCTTCTGCTTCTTGTTCTTTTTTTTTTTATCGTGCCCCGGTGGAAGATCAATGAAAAATTGTGCACTTTTATCGGATCGAAGCCTGCGCCATTTTTCGGATCCCTTATGTTTCTGCGGCTTCTTCAGGGGTTCGCGGTGACGTAGTAAAAGGAGCATGATCGAATGCGGAGGGTGAACTCGAACCTTCGCCCCCCCCCGGAGACGTTGCTCGACGCTTGAACGTGGTTCGCGAGCTTTCAGAAGTTTCCCGATGCTTAATTAGGAACGCTCTTTTTTTGGTTGAGAGTATTTTGTTGAAGTCAAAACTTGTTTCTCGAAATAAAACACGGTTTCACGCATCTGTGAAACCTCGATGCACACTGTTCTAGAGAAGAATAGTAATGGACAAATTAAATTTCTTCCAGTTAATCGCGGGAACGGTAATTGGCTTCTTTTCTTTTTATTACGTTCACGTGTGATTATTAGTGATTATCACGTGTTGGTTATTAGTGTTCGTTTGCAGAGCAGAATGTCGAAGCAGATTTTGTCAGAGGAAAAACGTAAATCCGCTCAGTGAGGACATGGGCGGCGGTGTTAAACCGGCTCGTGTCTCGCGTGTAAAAATATGCACAATGATCTTGGAGGTGTGGTTATTTCAAGAAACATATGATACCTCGGATGCATGAAAGTTTATTTTAATCCTTCCCGAATTCACGGGAAAAGCGTGGCTGCTAGAACGTATTGTACGCAACAGCCAACGAAAATTCTACTCCCGTTTTCATTTAGAGATGCCACGCGCGATTTCGTTCCTGCGCTAAGAACTCACGATTCGCGTATTCATCCCGCCGCCATGTGGATAATAAAAAAAACGCAATTAATAATAATTCAGCCGATTATGCATTACCCACCTTATCGTTTATCGAAACTTCTGTCCCCTCAGTGGCCCCGGAAACTGCGAAGATCCAACGAAAATATCTGCGCAACCAACGCGCAACGAGAAACGCGAGTGCAAATCGGTTCACGGAGAATCGAAAACCAAAGAAATACAGGCGCCGCTGTTGGATGACCAACCCTTGAGTCACCGATAATATGTAAGGCCCGCGGATCCTGGCCTAGTCAGAGTCAATATTATGCGCCAAGGTAGTAGTCAGCGATACGACTACTGCCAAGGGCCAGACTCCGCGTTGGCTAAGGCGACGTAACAAGGGCTAAGGTCATCATTCCCCCCTAAAACTCATAATATATATAGTAGCGGAATACCACTTGAAGTTAGAATAGTTTTGGACACGACGCGTACCATCGCTCTGTCGCGCAAACTCGTCACGGTATTCTTATACAAAAACCTCTTTGCAAAAGTAATTGTTGCACACGATTTCGCTTACCCCGGAATCCAACACCGCCAACAAATTGCCGGCATCAAACAATAACGTTCCACGACCGAAGAAATTACGATGTCCTTCACAAAATACACGTATATCACGTGTCCGCTTCCACTTTTCCGCCACTGTCGAGTCATTAACGCCGTCGTCGAGGCTTAACGAGACGCGGCAGCAAAAGTTTGTCGCGAGTCTAAGAACAAAAGGGCAGGCCCCGATTGATGTTCCCTTTCATGTTGCACGCGCGGCCGGGCTCTTGCTAAAAGAAAGGCCAAAGAAGTTTCTGAATAGGCCTCGCCGTACGCATCGCTGCATCGCCGACGGTAAGGCTCATCGTCATTTATACGCTCGAGAAGCGAAGTGTCATTCACTGAGGTGCGCCGTCGTGTCGCGCCGCGACGTCGAGCGACGTTGATCCACCTCCGGCGAAAGATACTTTAAGGTCGTTCCCGAAATCGCGACACCGCTCGCGGAGCAGCGAGGCACGGCAAATTTTCTACGCTCACCTGCGCGCACGTGTAGGCGTTAGTGTGATGCAATCGTCGTAATGCACGTTCCTGCCGATCGATGCTCTTCTATAAACGGACGGATGACGCGGCCACCTACGACTTTTCGTTTCATACGTGGATCACTGCACTGTTTTGGCCTCCGCACGCGAAACAGCCATCAGCGCGAGAAGTGTAATTAAATACCTTGGCGTAATTTGTCTGGGACTGGCGTCTGTGATATTCCGGGCTAAATATAGCTCGTCGCGAACGTTCTGTGCACTCTTTCTTATTCGGTATACGCGCGTTCGAATATTTCTGCCGCTTCGCAATGTCGTGGTGTCTCGTGTGCGTTAAGGTAAATTTATTTGAATCTTTTCGTGAAACTTTGCACCCGATTTTCGTACTTCTTAGGCGATCCTTTTTTTTCTCCTTTTTAACCCCGTTTCGCAGTTGTGCCGCGACGTTTCATAGGGAACGTTGAAAACGGATTAATCGGGCAATTTGTCGCGTGCAACCGTGCAGAGAATCCTGCCCGTACGTATCGCAACAAATTCTTCGCACGATGCTTCGCATACCCTCCCGACGGCAAGAGCGTTAAATGTACCGTAATTAAATATGATTTGCAACGCGATTTACGTCCGCCGCGCTTCGTTAAAAACGGATAAATCCCTCCTCGATCAAGCGTTGAACCGCTCCAATGGAAAATCGGGTACGGGATCCATTACCCGCCGCGATAATTTTATCCCCGGTATAAAATTCGAACCCGTGGCGTATAACGCGATATCAAGTGTCCCTTCCTCCGTCGATTAAATCGCAGCTGTGCTATCGCAGTTGCACCGAACCGCTGCTTAAAACCACCCTGTACGGAGTAGGATAATCGGAAACGTTGCTGCCAAATGCCAACGAGAGGTTCCTGCGTTCTCCGAATTTTCCACCGACGAAATTATAGCGAGGACGATTCCACGGTCGCGAGGAACGGCGAACAGTATATTCATCGGGGGGTGTCGGCAGGGAATTTTTTAAAATCCCGTTCGCGCAGCACGATTCCGCGACACGGATGTTCCGTTTACGCGACGGTCGCGCGGTCGTCTGTCGGCTGGTCGCGGCTTTAAGCACCAAAATAATTCGAAGCTGGCACCGCAATTAGGTGGGCGAATTGGCGAACCGACGGTCAAACGCCAATAGGGCGAACATAATTGACACGGGAAAAATTTGGTCGACGAATTGGTAGCGAAAATTCCAATACGATCATTGGGTAGTATATTTCTGACGTGGAATTTAACGTCGCGGCTGGTGGGATGTAATTCTGTCGTTGAAACCTTGAATTGGAACATTTTGGAACTGTGCGCCTGCGATTCGTTTTTTGGTATAGGGGCGTGCATGCGCAGCTTGAAAATTTCGGAAACTGCACTTCGTTGAACAAGCGGGCAGACGTTCTCTGAAGTATGTAATGTTAAAGCGAATATTTACGAGGTTCGTTATAAATATTTTTTTATAAATATTTGTATGCGGAATTGAAGTGCGAAACCTATGACCTACTTCGCTTCAGTGGAATCGACGTGATTGATTCTAACGATATTTTTGTTATTACTACCGGTTAATTAAAAATGACGTTACTCTGCTGTAAACATTTCGCGTCGGTGAAACATTGGAATCATTTATCATCGGTTTCCTTCAGCAAGGCCGCATAAGAAATTCCACCTGCGGCGAGAATCTTATAAAGTCAAGATCGAGCCCTAAGGCGCGATTACAGGTGCAAAAAATTTCTTGACCCAAGTGCATCGCGCTAATTTATTACGTCAACGTCGCCCAATAACATCGAGGCCCACGACACAGTTCATTCTATCGTTTTGTTCCGTGCGTTGTTCGCATACAAACATCTTTTTAAATAGCTCTTTTCATAGAGCGGTGTGATTGTTCTAGTTAACATCGTTCAGCGTAATTTTTTTAAAGCTCCAACGTTTCATTCCCAGAATTAATAACTAAATTATCGCTTCTGTAATGAAATGCCTACGTCAATCTTTTGCACTTGTACTAAATAATAAGTCCCCCCCCCCCACCCGTCACAAAACTCGTAAATTATCATTTGAAAAATCCATACAGCGATAACGTATATTTGTAACAAAATATGATAATGCAATACTAATCAGGGCATAATTTGCGTAGCGCGAATTGTCGGTTAGCGATGTTGTTGCACGTCGTGTTCACGTGCATCAAACGTAGATTATAATACATACATACCTGCAACGTGCACCGATTCGACCATTGTTTCAGTAAGAAACAATGCAACCGAAGCCAAGTTTTATCGCGATTGCGCACACGGCTCAAAGGTATACGTACATACATAGCTTGAATCATTTGGCGGATACTGGTCAACGTATTATTAAATTACATTTTGTGCCCGGCGAAATTATTCGGAATCAATTAACGATTAATTATTACAGTTAAATTCTATTCGCTACTAGTTGCAATATTAAGCTTGCTCGCCGCAATCCGCGTGTCGCAAAATAAAATATTATACACGGAAAAAATTCACTTAAATTACATACGCGGTTCCATTACGCTAACAGCTTCCCGTATTAAAATTATCGCTGCACAGTGTTTTTCTTGAATCTCTTCCAAGCATACTTTTACTTTCGCGTGCCCGGGTACAGAGTCGCGATATTGTAAAACGGGATCATCGCAAATTTTCAACGCAGCTTCAAAGCGGAGGCAAATGTTTTCCCCGTTCCGAGAGGGATTGTGATTTTCCGGGCGGTGATTCTTGGGTTTTTCTTTCACAGGCTGGAACTGCTGTCGCGATTTTCACGTTTTTATCGAGACTGTGATAGCGTAGACCACTCGAGGCGGGCCTTTGTCAGCCGCACGAAACGCAAGCGCCGTTTTGCGAATGCAAAGGGATTTATGCGAAAGGAAAATGGGTCCGCCCTTTGATGGTTCAAGAGGCGCGCTCTCTTTCTGCGCGCTTGCTTTTTCAAAGACGAAATTCAATATTCGCCGACGGAAAAACAATGCCTTGGTATACTGCCTGGCGGTGCGATGGATTCGATTAACTACAGATACTTAGTGATTAAAGTTTTCGCGTCCAAGTCGCGCGGATTTCGCGCAACGACATTAATTAATCAACGGTATAATTCTGCGCCAGTATTCGTGATCGTATTGCAGGCAGAAGTAAAGGGAAACGCGAGGTAAATTATTGTTTTCACACGAATCGACCATTTGACGGCGATTTAAATGACTCGGATAGAAAAGGAAGGGTAAAGTAAAAAGAGTCACGTAGGATTGCAGTTTCACAGTTTTTTGCCTCTCTAGATAACATTCGCATAATTGTTTCGCGCTCGACGTTCGCGCATTTTATCTTTCCACTCGATTTATATTTCACAAGAACCGTGTACATAATTCTTTTGTTTACCCGCGGTCCTCGTGCCTGCGTGCCGACCTAGACCTCGATAAATGTAGTACAGGTCGTTTCAATTTCAAATTCCAAGGAGTCGTGATTCGACTTCGGTCTCCGCTTATTTGGCGCAACGATTTTGCACGTTTTTTCCCCCCGACGAATTCGTTCTGCATTCAAATCGAACTCGACCAAAATTCATCGATCGAACGAGAAGTGCCTCAAGAACTGAAAACGAATTCGACGTATTTCAACGAATCAACCCGAAGGTATATATATATATATATACACCGTTCGAAAGTTCGGCTTTCAGGAAGATAGGTCTGTGAGAATCAAAGCCAACACCAATAACAGGTCCTACATAATTAAGCAACCGCGAGCACCAAGCGTACAAGAACGTTCTCAACGATTAAAGGTAAAAAAAAAAAAGTGAAGAAATCGGATAGGACGAAACGAATCGAACGTTTTGCCTTCGTGTAGGATGCGAACGAGGGACGCGTGAAATCGTAATCAACGTTCGCGGTAGAAAATATCCAGCGACGTGTAAAGAGGCGACTGTCGTCCTTCGCGCAGTGAAATTTAACCGAGCGGCTTTGCTCCCTTCACGAAACTTTCATATCGCATTCTCGCGCGGCTCAACCTTTCGTTTAACCGAGCAAAAAGAGAAGGGGGATCCTCTGTGTCCTCGATACGCGAATGTCCGTCACAGAGAAGTTCCCTTCCTCCCCGAGGATTACGATCGTTCGGCTCCTTGTAATAGTTTTCCCGGCGCCGCTTCTTATGCACGCCGATACAATCGATCCACGATCGACAGTGTCACGCGTCCCGTTGCCCGTCGCGAAATCTTCGTCTTCGGCGAACGTTCGTTTACGGCAATATTCGACTTGATTAAGTCGACGATCTCGCCACCTCTCGTGCGCGTCGTTGTATTAAATTGTTCGCGGACCGATCGCTGTCGGCCAACGTTTTATTTATCCGGTAAAATTCGTCCGGCGGAACGATGCAGTTCGTTTGGCTCTTAATAATGACGAAACGTCGAAATGTCGGCCGAGGTACCTTCGCTGCAGCAACGAAAAAAAACAAAAACAAGAAGAGAACGCTCGTGGAGCCAGCGGTCACCCCAAAACCAACATACACGCGTCTCGCTTTCGAGGCGTAAGAGGCAAAAATGTAACTATGTCGTAATTCCGTAACACTTGATAAACATACGCGTTTATCGTTTCGTCACTCGGCCGTCGCGTCCAGGACCGGTTTCGGTCGTCTGTACGCGTATCGGCTAAGCAAATCGAGCAGAAAGAAGGAAAACGCGCACAAAAATGAGGGGGGGAACAGAAATAAGCGCCGTGTCGAAACCGATGCGGCACCACGCGGCTGTACTATTGTCGGGAACGAGTATTATCCTTCGAGTTCGCGAAACGTTTCGCAAGCGCACGCCACCACCCCGTCTAGCCGACACAAGTTTTCAGTTTTATCATCGTAGCTCGCGCCCCGCGCAACGAGCTGAGATTGCTACTGCTTCGACTACAGGTCGTATCGCGAGCAGTATTTAAGATCGTCGTTTCGCATCTTTTTTCTAATATCGAATCGAATAACTCTTTTCGTTAACGAAGAACAATGTGAATGCGAATCAAGTATTAACCTACACATATCGGCGGTTCATGTTGGACAATACTCCCCCTACAATTGTGCCAACTCGATGGTTCTTGTACATGGGGACGACTTCTGTTTCTTCCAGTGCACCGGAGATTTTTTCAAACGAAACAATTGCCTCCGCGATTCCATTGGACTTGTATCATTTGCTGCGCGCATTTCGACAGATTTCACAGTGGGGATTGTACTGGTGCAATTAAAATTTGCCGTTCACGTTCGTAATTTCATTTACGCGACCGCTGGGTCGAAGAGTTTTCCTGTATCCCCTGCCTCTAACCCTATCATAATCGACGGTGTATGCCCGGTCCCAAAAATATAAACGGTCCGCCGACCGTTTCCGAAATGTCAAGAGGCGTATACGCAGAGCGCTGGAAAAAGAAAGGATTTCGCGAGAATCGAGGAAGAGAAAGGAAGAACGGGGTTGGACGGGGTCGGGGGAAGGAAAGTGAGGGGAAACAGGGCGGCGAGGGGAGGTTGCAAAGGTACGAGCATGGAAATTGCGAAATGTAAGGCGGCCGTGCTCGACTGACTTTCGATGAAATTCAATCGGGGAAAAAGCTGCGCCGGGTCTTGCACGCCGGGCTGTATCCGGCGAAGAAGTTAATTCTCGAAAGCATGGAAGCCGGGTTTCTTGCACGCCGCTGCGTCCGTGAACGCGCGTCGCGTGAAAAAACGTTTCCAGCAAAAAGGGGGGCACCGTAATGCGATGCACAATCGCATCGGCGTCGAGTCGCTGGATTTGTGCAGCCGGGGGAAAGTGGGCCGTTTCGTATCGAGGGAGTCTGGAAAAGTGTCGAATTCCGCGGAATTGAACGTAAATCGACTAACGAAATTCGGTGAACGATTGGACGATGCGCAACGCGTTCGCGTTTGTCGTCGTTGCACACGTACGTCGAAATTCTTGATCGAGACAAAATC
Organism: Nomada fucata; assembly: GCA_948146005.1. Lineage (NCBI taxonomy): Eukaryota > Metazoa > Arthropoda > Insecta > Hymenoptera > Apidae > Nomada > Nomada fucata. Next base: position 18,505,171 of record OX411275.1, read on the forward strand.
GAACGAACGTGACCACGGCGAGTTTCGTTGTCGCGATTGCAAATCGTTCGTACACCTGAAAGCGAAAGGGGGCGCAGACTCCTCGTAACTACTGTCTTCGCTTCCGTCCCGTAGGAGACGTCCTCAGGAACGTTATCAGGAGCGTCGAAAAGCTGCCGCGTACAGGCTTCCAGGAGTTGGTCCCGAATCATTCGCCGTTTCCACGTCTAATGTACACCTGATACGGTGTGTAATGGTTGTGCCGTGTCGCGATGCTTCACGCAAACGACCCTCGTCGCAGACACGTCTGCCCGAATTGGCTTTCGCAACCTGCTTTCACGATTCTTAATCGCGACGACGCGTCGTGTGTAAATGTGAATCTCGTCGTGAACTTTTTTCTTTTTTTCAAAGACTTTTTTTTAATAATTTCGTATATATTTTTTATTTCAAATCTTTCGCCAACACGTTCGTTCAATCGAATAACATCACAAACGCGCATTTGGATATGCACATTCTGCATCTCATTGTTGAAGTATTTCGATATTAACTATATAAGATCAATTAAGTTTTTTTTACCGATTATGAATCTCAATGACGAAATCAGTATTGCAAGAGTCGTTATATCGGCTGTAACAAATTTTATTCACCGCTACCCGAGATATAACCGCACACCACAGAAATTTTCGGAAGCATTTTCGACCAAACAACACTTTATCAAACATTATTGTTAAAATAATTATAGTAAGAGAATCTTCAATTGCAATTATATTCTATAACCCAAGAACTACCTAAAATCTTTCCGTGCATAATGAATAATGTTTAAATAGCAGTGCTATGAGTTTAGTTCCTGTTTTAATGGTTTCGGACCACTGTGCGTCGGTTTCTTGCCGGCGCGAACGAAAATGATTTCGTTCCTGCGTCGGCGTCGCGGTTCATCGGTCGTTATTCGCGCGACGCGGGTCGCGAATGTCAACTTTTGAATCGCACGGCGGTCCTTGTTTACAGGTTTCCCAATGGACGTCGCAATAACCGAGCAATTATTATTAGATATTAATGTTGCGTCATTTGTAATGCGAATTGCCCGAGCATTCGCGACGCCGAATGATATTTCGAATTCCAATTCCAATGTATTGTAATGCTTGGATGAAGGCCAAGGCTTGGATAGTAAGGCGACATCGCGGGACCGCACGTCCGTCCCTTTGAGCGTAATTATTAATTGACGAGGCCGCGCGATGACTCGGCGACACGTGGGAAATCTTGACACGAGACGGCTACTAGCCGATCCATGGAATTTTTCACAAGAGAGCCAGATCTTCCTTCTGAGGGACAAGGAACACAGAACTGAATGGGTCGAGATTATAATTTCCTCGAGACGGTGGAAAATCTCGCGTTCAATTTTTCCATTCGCCTCGGTGGCAATGTTGGCCCCCCGCCCCTCCCCCCTCCCCGTGTCACTTGGAAATTACGATCCGTCGAACCCAAGACCGATGCTGCTCGGACACGTCGCGTACGCAAATATTTGTTAACGTCGCACCCATTGACGCTTCGATTATGCAACGGCGGTTGATTCGATTCGCGATCCCGTTGATCGCACAGCCGTAGTAAACACGCTAATCATATAAACGCAATTATCATTGCTCACTAGCGCCACTTTTATCCTCGTTACATCTACCTTTGACAAAAAAAACTCCACGGACGAACACCGGGTTCGGAATCACCTCGAATGTCGCGTCCCCAACGCCACCGACGATTTGACCGCGTAGCCTAAGGCTAAGGCTAAGGTCATCGATGTTGTCCTTAATTTTGCCCCCGTCCCTGGCCGTCTACAGACGCGGCAACGGTGCGTCGATAAAGTCGAGCAAGTTCGATTGCTTCGCGTTCTCTCCGCGCCTACCGAACGCGGTCCTGTTTGTCGTCCGCGAACGTGCGCCCAATTCCTTCTCACGTTCGAAACGAAGGAATCGTGTCCGCTCCGTGGACGCGAAAAATCGTGTATTGACGCGAACGAGTACGGCTAATCCTCGAAATACCACGCCCACTTCCTTCGCACCGCGCCGCGGTCCCGATTTCGCGGCCGGCGAATAAACGCATCCGCGTGTGTGCCCCGAGCAAGGCTGAACGAGCTTTCAGAATTATCTGGCGCGGCGATAACAGCGGACAGAGAGAGAGAGAGAGAGAGAGTTCCTTTGTTGCCCGACGAGATTATGGCCGCGGGGCTTCGCGTTCGAATCGGGCCGAACAATGGGCCCGCGGTGACCATCGTTCGATACTGGGCCATCGTTCGACACGGTGCTCCTGATCAGCGGATTCTCGCGAAATTTCGACGGGACGAGATTGAACTGCGGTTCGCGATGGAAAATCTAGTCGTCGGTTCGCGCCGCCGTGCTTAGAAGGGGTTTGCAAACGAGAGTGCGTGTAACTCGTTGCAGGTCACGCTCGAATTTCGTGAGCTTGTATACGGCGTAGGAATTATTGCGACCGGTCTCCTTCTATTATGTATCCCATGCGAGCCGTTACGCAAGAAGAACGAAGCTGTTCCATTTGATTGATCCGGTCCAATTATTTCGCGTCGATGCGCGTTGTTGTTGGTCAACGTTCCTAAATAAAATCCCTCTTCCCACACTTTCGTCGTTAGACGCAAGGGCGGAAAGGGAAAGAATAGCCACGCGATAACGGATCGAAGAAACGCAACGCGAGCAATAACAACGGGAGAGCCGCGTATATAACGTTAACTCTGGGAACATTGGATCCAACTTACAGATCCTGCTTAACGGCTCAGACGGATAGATAAACAGATAGATAGATAGGCGGACAGGTGGAGATACATATTCGAGTACAGCTTCATGTACCCAGACGGGGTATAGGTATACGTACGTGCGTGTACGGCTGGCCGTGTCACGTACACGCCAGGTACACCGTAAGCTGTTTCGTAATTTAATGCGGCCTTATTAGCCGGATGAAGGCACACGAATAACCGGCACTGTTCTGATTCCAGCAACTCTCCTTTCCATCCACGCAATCCAGCCATGGATCAGCGGGCTTTACGTTCAGCCTTTCCGGCAATCAAGACATCGAGGGTCCTCAGGGTGGTTTCGAATGCATCCAGCAAACCGGCCCCAAGTGAGTACACAGTTATTATATCGTATTTCGTGTTGTCTACCGCACCTCCGTTTCATTCTGCATTACGCGAACGACGTTACCGGCGCGGATTGTTCAGCACGCTCCTTTCCTTCGTCGTTCTATCGATGTGAAATAAATTGGGAAATATTTTCTTGTTAATTATTAATAGAATTGCCGCTTACGGAGGCGAAACAAGCGTTAAGGTTGCACGCGGCTACTAAATAGGCTAAAATGATTGGGTTTAACTGTATTCAATGGTTGTGTCGCAACGGGGGGATACAATAACAGTAGTAGAACTGGACCTGGGGTGTTATATATTTTAATTGGGGGGGTCACGGTTGGAAATGGGCAGTAATTACAACATCCGTAGCGTAGATTTTAATAAAACTATTACCAGTGCAGCTGGAACGATAGCATATTGTAACGTCCAAATGTGTTCTGAGCGTGCATTAAATATAAAAAAAAGGAAAGAACAAATTGCATCGATCCGTTTCAACGATATATCGGCTCGGTTATTGAGTTTCGTGTTCCCTCTGTGCAGGAGCCTGGAGAGTCTTGGCGCATTGCCGTGCAAAATGCGGATACAGGCGAAAGACGACGTGTACGAGGCGACCAGGCATCGGATGGCCGTCGCCGAGGAGAATAGCAAGAACAAGTGGTAAGTCACCGTTTGGGCATGCAGTGGTACACGAACGTGTCGATAGCTTGCCCCCGTACAATCGATCCCTCGTAAGATACCGACGTGTACGACACAGATATTAAAGGAAATCGCTAAATTCGCCTACGGTTATAGGAATATCCATTTCTATGCTAATACAACGGTATGGGTACAATCAGTTCGCTCTAGTCGATCGTTTCCCAAAGAGTGCCTCGTCGTTGCACTCTCGCCCGTCAAGAAGGCCCCGCGACGCAGTGCCTTCGAGGGTCTGGTTTGAGACCCCCAAATGTTTACGGGCCCCGCTCGCCAATCGGCCTCGCGGCGACATTTGCCAGACGATTATGCGAGGCGCTCCAAAGCCTCGGGTTTTCTTGCGGACGTTTCTCCGCCGTGCTCGTCCCCTTTACACACTCTGCGTTCTATTTCGAGCGGCTTCCGTGTCGCATTCGCACGCGTTCCACCTTCGTAAGCATGACGATGGGCCTGATCTTGCTATTTATAGGCAGGACGTTCATCGGGCTATCACGGTTCACGCGATCACTCGATAATCGGCCACCGGGTTTGTTTATGGAATGTGGCTTACGCAATGTTCGCCGTACAGCGGTCGTCGAAGGGAGGGGCGAATTTTTCCACCGAGTGTCGAATTAACAATTCAGTAACCGTACGAGAGATCCGTGTAATTATATCGGAAATTTCGTTCATCGTTTCCCAGGGTTCCGAATGCCCAAAGGCCAACTGGCTTCGTATCGTAGCTTCTTTGCCCGGCAAACGGTTGCTCGGACGAATGTGCCGTTTCTCGTTTCGTTGCTGGGACAATCGCTGTAACAGCATCGTACACCGCGAAGAACGAATGCAAAGAGCAAATCCATCGTCCAATGCACAGTCGAAAAGAATGCCGCAACGTGAACGGCCCGCGGATGATACCTAAAGATCGCGGTGCCCGGTACTCGGTAGGGTGTCGTTATATATTGAGGTCAGCTAATTTGTTTAGCGGCGTGACGGCCAAGGCCGGGAGCACCTCACAAGTGCAACTTCGTTCCGGAACCCTTGGTCTCCTCGTCGTCTTTGCGTCGCGGTCGAAACCTATTACACTGTGACGTTGTTTGAGCGATCGGGTTGTGCAACACGAAAGGAGCAGGAGTCGGATTTCAACGACGCTCCGTTACGTGGATGATTGAAAAAGGAACCCCGATAACGCTCCAAATACCATCGGTGTGCACCGGGGTGCGTTTGCTGCCAATGCTGCGTCACCTACGTATATGCATAAACCATCGTGTCGCATTATTGTCCGAGAGTGATCGTATCGTTTACGTAATAGCGTCGCGCGGAACAACAAAAGAGATAATGGGCTTCGCCGGTGGTGACTGGTTGCGTCAAAGAGGGATCGATTAATTACTTTCGTCGTGGAAAGATGATTGTTGATGGGGTGGGTTGGGTGGGGGGGGGGGGGGGTTGAAAGGGGATACGGTGTCAGCCGGAACTTTAATAATCAACGTAGGAGGCGTTCGACGTGCGTCGACGTTGGAAAGATTAGGAAGGGTCGTTGTTCCGTTGACTTCGGGTGATGTCGTGGGGTGGATTACTTGTCGAGCGAATGAAATTGGTCGTTATAGGAATGCAGGTAAATGGTAACGAACTGTGTCGACGAATCGGGGTCCTCTTTTTTTTTATTCTTCTTTCGTTATCGGTCGTGTCGTTGGCATTATGTTTAATGCTTGCTTCGATTGGGCGAGAGCATCGTTATTCTTAAGAGATATAGGGAGGGATCGTTAAAAGTGTTTATTCGCGATGGGTAATATTTATCGTTTGTGTTTCTTTTCTTTTGTTGAACTTGGAAAATCGTACGTGATTACAGGAACATTATTTTTGTCGCGAAGCTCCCGTGAAATCAGAATTTCCATCGCTCTTGCGAAATTAATTGTGCATCGAGAATACGTTATAATCTCTATCCCGCGAATTATTACGATACATGTAAATGTGAAATATTTTTCGGCTTCGGTTGATTGCCCCGTTTTCCAAAGGTTCCAAGTACGGTAAGATATATAAAATGGATATCTCGTCGCATTCGTGGCTCGTTTGGCTCGTCATTTATTGCGAGAATGTATTTCCTAGAATCGTCGTGAGCGTAGGTAGAAGGCGTTCGTGGATCAACGTTATGCGTACATACATAGTAGTTTCGAAGCGAGTTGGATAATTGTGGGTGTCGAGGCCTATTATTTTGGTTTTGTTTCGTTCAACAACCATAGACCGCTATACTCGCACAGCTTCGCACATACCACTTTCTATTATGAATATTTAATACGGAAGCGAACTTGTCCATTTACGTTTGTAGGAAATTATCAATCGTTTTCACAACTTGCCGCTCTACACTCTTCAAATCATGCAAATTGCCTGAAAGTAATTTAAAAATCGAACATCGTTACGTCTTATATCCCGAGGATGGTAATGCATTTTCCCCGAAGAAATCAATGCCCCTTACTTTCAATGCTACACTCTGGAATCCATCGACGTCCTTAATTTTAATAATCCACGAACGACGCACCGAACTATTTTCTCGGTGAATTATTTTGAAAATCGTCGTTCATTCTCTCTGTAAAAAGTCGCAAGTCCCAGCTTATCCCTTCGATCCTCGAATTCTCGATTCTCATAACAATTCAGTGTTCAGCTAAATTAATTTCATGCAGCCGAACGTTATTCAGGAGGGCAGTGTCGAACATTACGTTCGATGATTGCACGCAACATTTTAAAAGCGGAGCGCTACAAATTCCGTGAAAACAATGCTCGACGTTCGCCTCTTCAAATTGTTTTCCATCTATAAATCCCATTGTCAATATGCCCATTTTAATACGACGCGCATAAAATTTGCACCATGAATTGATATTTCCCCGCGCGTCTCTCATCGTCATCAACCTTATTTTCCATCAGCACCAGAGTTATCAAGGCAAACGGGCCGGACATCGGGCGCAAGGTGAAGCTAAAAGCAACCGGAAGGACCATACCGTCACCATCGAATTCGAGGCATCGGGAATCCGTGAGCATTCCAACTTCCGCCAGTCAGTCCAGACTGTCCTCCTCTTACAAGTCGGCACCGAGCAATCCGCAGCCTGTACGGAATCAACCGGAGAAAAAGGTCTCGGACATCATGCGCAGGCCGTTGAAGTAGGTTCACTACGACGTTAACACGACGTATTAATATTATTAAGTGGTAATGGTGTTCATGGCGTTCGATGAAAAATATGTGAAACGCTTAACGGTACCAGATATGCAAATCGCTGTGAATTATGGTCTTCAGGAATCTCACGGCGATTATGGGTAGGTTCGTTGTTATCGTCGACGTGGTAAAAGTTGGGGGGCGTGCGAATATAATAAAACACCATGAGAATCTTAATGTTAAGTTCAGGGCGCAAAATATGTTACGAAAGATTAATAGTTTAATGATCGAAGGGCCACGCCCTAGCGCCCGTCGCAATTTATCTATGCGTGCATGTATTATGGGAAAAAAGTGTCGTCCGTTAAGGGTATAAAAGTCGCTTGTTTAGAAAGATGCGTATGTATGGAATAATGTGATACAACAAAATAATATTCTCCGTCTCCTTTTCTTTATAGGGAGAGGCTTATCCACCTTCTTGCCTTGAGGCCATACAAAAAGCCCGAGCTGTACGATCGCATAAACCGAGGTAAATATACAAAGAGAAACGGACGCTAAATATAAGAACGTTCGTTAAGCCGTGCGAACAAATTACTCAATCGATGTTTGATTTTTAGAGGGTATAAAGGATCGTGAACGCACCGTCATGACGACGATTTTAAAGCAGGTAGCTTTTATGAGGGACAATACGTATCATTTGCACAGGTACGTCTGGAATGACGTGCAGGAAGACTGGCCTTATTACACCGAGCAGGAAAAGGCGATGCTGAAACGAAGGAAACCTCAGAATCTTACACCTCCTGGTTCCAGTGACGGATCCAGCGGTACGGTTCAATTCCGCGAACCATTTAATTCGTAGTTTCCTGAATGTTGCTTACTGCAAGGCAACATCGCGTTAATTTTGAAACGTCCATTGATACTTAACGACACTGTTGTCAATTGCGTCATAGTTCGAGGAACAATGGTCGCATGAAAGGTGCATAATGCTCACGCGCAAGGATACAACCTTGTTTCCTTAACAGACTGGCCATAAAATAGAAGCTTCGGAAGTTCTACAAACGCGGAGAATGCCCCCGCGCCGTTATCACATACCTGTCCGCTCGTTATGGGTATCAATTCACCCTCTGTTCCCTTTCGTTCCTTAACGCGTAGAGGGTACAGAGGAAGGATGTCGGATAACGATTAGCTGCTCGACGACAGCCAATCGGCACAGACACTTGGCTCCCTTTTGCCAGAGCAGCTCGCGCTGAGCACAGTCTGGTTCGCGAGCTCCTAAAGCCGACACAGATATTGGAAATCCGGCCTTCTTCCGCTTTCCGTGCTTTCAAACTCTCCCCATGGCGTACGTCTACGCGAGTTGCAACGCTCGTAACAATTAACTCTACACTCTTGAATTGAATACAATTAACGCGCGACCAATGTTCCCCGCTTAATAGTTGCATAGTAAAGTATCCCTGTCCCCTTCGCCGTTGCCCAGCGCGCGTTACAAACACTTGGCCGGCCATGCAGATATACTCACAGCAGCGATTGAACGTTTCAGGTAGCGGACAATCGCCCAATTCCACTCACCCGGGCTCACCGCCGGCGATCACCGCGCCTCCGCCCTCACTGATGAGCAACAAACGACCGGGCTACTATCAGGGCAACGACGGACTGCCTACAAAGAAACCGCGGATATCCCATTACAAGAAGCCGGAGCCGAATTCTGGTTCGTCGAACGCTGCTGAGAACGGAAGGACGGCTGGTAGTGGTGGTAATAGTAATAGTGTTAGTGGTGTTGCCGGTAGAACCGGTGGTAATAGTGCTAGTGGTGGCAGTGGTGGTAGCAGCGGTGGTGTTGCTGACGGCTGGGACCAGAGGCAGCATCAGCGTGATCGTCGTGGCGATTATCGTCCCGAAAGAACAGCGAACAGTGATGTGCTACGGGGTGGCAGCTACGGCACTGGAAAACCGTGCCTGACGCCGACCAGTGACAGTGAGGAGACCAGCCAGCCGAGCCATCGCGACGGTAACGTTGCGAGCATGGGCACGTCCAGCAACAACGGGAGCAGCAACGCGGCCGCCGGCCATAATTCTCATAGTAGTGTATCCCATAGTAATTCTGTGAGCAGCAGTCGCCCCCATCACGGTGGCAAAACGGCGTTGCTTGGTGCCGACGGGAATACCGTCGCGGCGGTGGATTACATGGCGCGATCGATGCCAAGTGCCGTAAGTGACGGTGGTAGTGCTGGTAGTTACAGTGGTAGTTCGAATGGAATACTCGGCGAGAGGAGAGACAGGAGCGACAGAAACGATAGGGGTCGTAACGGCGACAGGGATCGTGAGTCGAGGAAAAGGGTCAACGGAACCGGCGGTAGCTCGTACAATAATCTAACTAGTTCCGACTACGCCGCTAACGAGGACAGTACTGTAAGCACGTCGACCTGCGGCCTGGAGTTGCCGGAGAGTCCTAAGTCGTCGGAATATCCGGATTACCTCACGTGAGTGGTTCGGAATTTTGTTTAGATCGTTCAGTGATCGTCCGTGGTATTCGTATTTCGATGAGTGCACCATTGTTGTTTATGGCTTGCATAGTGGAGGTTGGGCGGTTCACCTCGGACTGAATCACTGAATGAGCTTATGCGTGCTATTGCGCACTTTGTACTGATACGTTTATATTGCTTGCAGGTACTACACGACAATAAGTAGCGCTGAACAGAGAAGGCGTTACAAGGCAGAATTCAACGCGGACTACGAAGAGTATCGAAGGTTACATTCTCAGGTGGCAAAGGTATCTAAACGGTTTACAGAACTTCAGGATCGCTTGAAGGAGGAAGAAGCTTCAAGAAACTGGGACGAATACGAGGTACCGTGTCATATGTAAACGTTATGCTGGTGGAAGAAGTGATAGAAAAAGACGACAATTACGTATATATATATAATTGTTTGCTTTGTTTCTTGCAGGAAATAAGGCGGAAAATTCTGCAGGAATACAATGAAACGAAACAGGATCCTGTACATAAGGAAACGAAACGTCGATTTCACTATTTGCACGAGAAGCTGAGTCACATCAAACGGCTTGTCTTAGAGTACGATACCCAACACTGTGGCGGCAGCATGACTGCGAGTAGTAACAACGTTGATGGTACCAATGAAGGGAAAGAGTTGGGTAGTTTGCACTACTGACACAAACTGAAGGGGCCGCCTTTTATCCTCTACCTTTTCTCGGTTCTCGATACGCTACTGTCTCCGTTGTCGCAGAATTTGCATTTCCTCGGCATGCTCCAAGGCTGATCTAAATGATCCACATGGTTCCTGAGTTCTGTCGCCGAAAAACAAAAAGTCGAGTACTCTCCGAGCCGGGGTTGCAAGAAGATGATAATAATTCACACACCACAGAAGAAGAGGGGAGCCCTTCATGCTGTTGTTGAGTCCGCGAAAGTCGAAGATTTCTCTTCGGTATCTGACTTGTGCGCGTGACTGTGGTGATCTCTTCGACTTACGCCGTTGTGTGATCGCGGGGGAGGATAGTAAAATACGTTCGTGTGCTACTTCGACCAATGGTAGTTAACCACACCAATGAGGGGGCTTTTTAACGACAATCGGTTACGTTTTCGAAGGGGGAAAGAAAAGAAACTAAAGAAAAGGAAGAAGAAACACTGTAGTCCATCCGAAGACAGAAGAAACACACGAGAAATAAAAGGGCATTCGCGGTGAGCCAGGTATAGATTGCGCGAGTTGAAAGTATGCAGCGAAACTTATTAAAAGGGAATGGCCCGTCGTCCGACGAGGGGCGGGGAAAGGGATAATGTAGGACTAGGGCGAAGGAAGAAGGCAATTGAGAAAGCAGTAATTAACTCTATATAATTAGTTACTTACCGTGCGCACGTCCAAGTGTGTCGTCCGGTTTAAGATTACGTTAGATTAAAAAGTAAAAAAAAAAGAAAAAAAAAGAAACCACAATGCGAATGCGAGAAGAGGGTCCAAAAAAAAGGTAGTTGGGTCTTACAAACGTGCCACGTCCGGAGCTGACTATATATCTTTCTTATTCCGCCGGAAGGAAAAAGGGGAAAGACTAGCACACAGACTGTCCACGAGCTGCCGTGAATCGTATTTAAGAAACGCGTGCTGCCCGCCATTTTCTTTCCCTTTTTTTGTTCTCCTTTCTTTCCGTTTCTTTCCTTGTTCTCGCCCTATCAAATTTTGGTTCACTTGCCTCGTTCGTGTGAGAACAGAGTGGATTATTAATTCTCTTTTTTTTTACCGCCGGAAGAGGGACACCGTTCACCGCTTCGCGGGTCTAAAGTGATTCTTTGTTACTTCTTCGTTCTTTATTAATTTCTTCGCCACGTGTCCCGTTCTTTGCGTCACGGACTCAGCCCGTGTAGTATCTTGACTCATTAGAGACGAGGAAATGGCATAACTCGGAAATCGATAAGAAAAAGATTCAAATGAAAATGTAATTAACGAAGAGAGGAAGAAGCGTGAATACATTAAGTACTTTTTGTAGGATTGTCTGCCATAAAGTGATTTAACCGGGCGAGTAAACCGAACACGTGCAGTTTATATCAATGCAGTCTAAGCTTCGGACATCCATGAAGGAAGCTGGACAGCTTAGGAAAAAAGAAAAAAAAAATAATAATCGAAATGGGCCCTGTCCCTTCAATTTTACGCGATCGCTCGTAGTGGTCCCGGTTGTGTATATCATACGCTAGAGGGTAGATCCGTTTTATACGACTTCGATTTACACTTATTAGTCATTGAAAGGGAGAATGCTCAGCGCCATCATCGATACGACAAAAACGTTTCACATGTGGCAATGCTAAAATGCAAACGAGAAAAGTGGAAAAAGAAATGAAATAAAACGTAAAATTGAAATATTCAAACGAACAGGTTTCATAACAATTATTAATCGTCATCGGCGATATGCATAGTATACAAATGTGTACAGTGTGCGCCAAATTGTTGCGCGTACAAAAGTGAATACCTTCTTCGTGTAATTATTATTATTATTATTATTATTAATATTATTATTATTATTATTATTATTATTATTATTATTATTATTATTATTATGACAATGAATACTATTATTGTAACTATCGATGCTCTTGCTATTATAATTATTATTTGGATAGATAGGTAGATAGGTACAATGCGAAATCTTCGTTAGAGGACCTAGACTTACAGAATGAAGAGAGAAGGAAACGATGTTTAGATATATCGAGCTGATGTTTTCCATTGAATGTGTAACGAAAGTTTATGACGTTAATGTTTCCGATATTTCTTTGTCTGTTTGCTGTATGTTACTTTGAGATCGTTTTTTATATTCGAATTTATAAGAATGTAGAGAAAATTGTTTTTCATCGCTAGATTTACTGTGCACACGCCCTTTTATCGCGATTAGCTTTTTCGACTATATAGTGTTCTTCTGCCTTTCTGTATTTCGCTTTTAAACGACGCGTGTTTGTCTAGTAAAGTTGTATATGTGACGAATGTCTGTCGATGTCGCGCCACATTTTGTTTCACATTCAATAAGCATTCGCAGCTACTTGCGATTGCTTTTGTGATAGGAAGTGGAAGGAGGTGCGAAACGATGCTGAGAAACTTGGTTCGCATGTGCTCAACATATTGCGAATACGTCGTCCTTCGGGCGAAGGAAGCATCACACGATTGCTAAAGAATTTAGGAGTTTTGGATATATTGGCGTATATGATTTAATTTAACTTAACACTCCTGCGTGATACATAGTTGAATATTCTTCCGTATGGTTAATTACTTTTCGAAAACGAAGAACGTTGATTTCGAGCAATCTCATGTTGCAATTTCAGTTTAAAAAGATAAACATTTTATAACGGTTTCATTTCCTTTCTCTTTCTTTTGTTTTTGTTTTGTGTAGATTAAAAGTGTACTTGAAAAATTAGTAATTTGATTTTTTGATCTGTTTCGTACATTTTATTTTAATCATACGAATTAAACGAATCGTTTGTTCTTTGTTTTAGTATTATGTATTCTCATTTAGGTTTTGTAGAATTGTAATTCGAAGATTATTAGTACGCTAGAATTGATCGAACACCGACACGTCCAGTTATTACGATTTCTTCTTTGGACAATTTGCCAATTGGTAATGAGAGGATGATGATTAAGTTTGCATGAAGCGGAAAGATGAAATGTTCGTGTTGTATTTTTGCCTGGAATTTTATCGTGCATCGTTACCTGCGCTTTTGTTCTCTCTCTCTCTCCCCTCTCTCTGTCTTTCTTCAATCCGAGTCCCACGTGTTATTTATGATGAACTTTCATGCTGGCAGACTTCATCCGTTGTTGCTGATTATCGGTGAATTTAAAACGGAAGTGAACGATGCTTAAATGAGTCGCGCTACAAGTGTATGGTTCCCACGCCATATTAATTTAATCAATTGTTATATTATATAAAAAGACATACTTTTAACGTAGTCCTTTAGAACATTTTTGAAATACTATCGACCTTTGAACTTACATGTAATCGAAGTATCGAGGCTTGATTACATTCGAATATGATACTAGACAATTTAATTAATTGGGTTCTTCCCTTCTTACCTCCGTGAACAATTTCGGAAAGAAAAAGAAGCGATAAATTCGGCTTTATTTTCTCCCATTAAATATATTCGTTGTTTGCTCTTCGTAAAATATTCTGTGCAATGTGTTTCTTTTTTTTTGCTCCTTTTTGTGTACTACAATTACTTTGTCTCGAAGCATCGTTGAGAGGGAAGCATATGTCGCTAAAGATCTTGCACCGATATACAGCAGGCAGTTTCGAAACGTTCGACAGTCTTATCGCGATAAAAAAGAAAAGAAAACTGAGAGCTGCTGGAGAATGCATGGCACAGTGTTGACAAGTATTTTCTATTGATTGCAACGAATTTTCGGAATGCATAGTACACGTGAAAGAACACGTTCAGGACAAAATAGTCTAACCTATTTTTATATATAAAGAAAACTATATCTATATAGATAAATAAATAAATAAATAAATAAATAAATAAATAAATGAATAAATAAATAAATAAAATATATTATACATATATACGATGATAGAACCTATCGTGTGTGTGTTCATGAAAAATAAACGAAGATTGTAAGAACGCTAATATCGGAGTATATATGGGTTGCAATTATAAGGTACAGGAACCGGTTAATATATTTCGTTGTTATTCACTTTGGACTACGTTCCGTCTTTTTTCTTTCTTTTTTTTTTTGTAGATATAATTGTTAGGCAATCTTATTTTTGCTCACTTTTTTCTCCCTTGCATTTACGAAAAGAAAAAATGTAATAAAAATTGTGAAATATTACTTTATGCGTTTCCTTTCACTCTCATTTCATTACACTCTCACCGTTTCTTGTAGCAAAAACCCCAGCGCGTTGTGGAGAAACAAAGAAAGAAATTGATTAAGTTTCAACAGGTACTTGTATGTTGCACGATAAAAGGTGCACCGCGGGGAAGAAAGAAAGAAACTTCCAGTCGTTTATTTCAACACTGTCATACTGTGCCATACATATCCGCCGCGGTGTACGATGGTTCAGTAAGAAGTTCATTTCTAGATTATAAATACCACCATGTTTCGTTTTGTACCTCACTTGCGTGTTGATTGTCGATTCAATACGACCACAGTTGCAATTCAAATATTAACAGAACCAAACCTTTGCGAACCCTGTTGAACAGCAATTTTTATCCATTTTACGATTAATAAAATTGATCGATCGAGCCCTCTGTTTCCCTTTTCTTTGTCAGCAATAAATTTATCCCAATACAAAATTCTTCGCAACATTTTGCTTCCAATGATTGTTCAATCGTAACGACAATCGACGCGCATAGAAATATCAGTAATCAAAAGTGTGAAACGTTCCCCGACCATAGAAATGTGCGCAACGATAAATACATGCGAGCAGTTCATCTTTCGTAGACCGTATCCATCGAAGCATAAGCAGACAGTGCCAAAGAGACTGAATTTAAAGACACTCAGAGCATTATAAGAGATACATAGAATCCAAGTGCAACTTAAGTAAACGATGTAACAAACGCGCTTCTAATTCACGCCGCATTTCAAAGCCAAGATTCGATATTTTCAATCGTCTCGAATACTCGACGGAGGATCTCCACGTTGGAGAGCGAAGTAACACCGAGCGAAATAAAACATGGCGAAGGCTTGTTCGACGAACAGTTGTATCAGACACGCGTAAACGTTCGAACGGTACGTGAAACTGTGCGGGACGGGCGATGTTTTCTGCAGAAAGTAAGGTTTTCGCAAATGTAAGTGCTCTTAACAATGCATTTGATAACTTGTAACGATTAGTTCCGGTATTCTTTGAACAGAGCTTCGTATACGAGTCCCGGACAAAATTTCGTTCCCACCACTTCTATTTTTGGTTCCCTTAATCGTATTCCCGTGTTAGATTTGCGCTTCTACGTTTCTCCATTAGCACGTTCAATTGATACTTCATGCATGTGCAATTGTCACGTTCGATTTTTGAGCACGCGCCTCGGTATCGTCGGGTACGGTAAAGACGAACAGATTATACGACCTATTCGACTTTCTTTTTTCTTTTTCAATTTCGAGACCCTTAGTTCGATCCATGGCATTCACCGTGTAATCCCGTTTCTTTCTACCTTCCATAATTCGTTTCTTTCCGATTGTTTCTTTCAACTTCAATACTAATATCCGTCAGTTATACACACTTCGTACGTGCCATTGAAATGTCCTCCCTATTGCGTTCGATTCGTCCTCGTACGAGTATAATATATATAGTGCCTTCTTTCCGCCTCCCAGCCCCCCCCCCCCATAATTACCAGCCAGTCTGTAACCAGCGTTGCCCCCGTGTTCGTTCTCTTACGTATCCGTTTCTGTTCACGCTTTCGTCTCGATTCCTTGTATAATCCTCGAAACGATAAAATAATCCGATCTACATCGTGTTCGGTTCGTCGAACCGACCGGCTTTGCGAAAATTGATTCGCGGTTTATCGTCGAGTCGCGGGAATACGTATTAGCAGTGTCTTATCGTCTAACAATAAGTGTCATCGAATGATATTTAACGCGAGGCAGAGAAAGAATGGGAGAAAACATTCTCGCGGATGGAGAAGTTAACCGATGTTCGTCCAAATCTGATCATTTTCGATGACTCTCTCCGCCGATCTTTTCCCTAGCTCTCTTTCGGTCTTATTCTTTCCCGATTTGTTCGAGGCTTAAGGGTGAAAGGAAAAAAAAGGAAGCAGAAAAATCCAAGTGCCAATTCTAGCGAAGCGAGAGTAAAATGACTATTCATACATATAATATATATACATATAATATGAAAAATACATATATCTATATACAATATATTTAGTGTAACTTTACGTGCATTATTTCTTACGCGAACGATATCAATATGCGCGTACGCTGGGCAAGGATTGGAAACATTTAATTGGGGAGCACCGTCGCCTCGGACGTTTGTTAAATACAAAACTTGCTTAAAACGCGTGCACGTGTATTTTAACGAGTTTCGAAATACGTCGAGTGCAAAGACAGCACCCACCCCCTCCACCCCGTTTCCCCCTTGTTCGCGGAAGAGAAACGCATCATTATCAAAAACTTATACTTATAGACGAATTTTTAAAA
This sequence comes from Nomada fucata, assembly GCA_948146005.1. Lineage (NCBI taxonomy): Eukaryota > Metazoa > Arthropoda > Insecta > Hymenoptera > Apidae > Nomada > Nomada fucata. The sequence goes on from OX411275.1 coordinate 18,521,685, forward strand.
AGCGAATTGTCGTTTCTGTGGCGAGAAAGCTGCGTCACGAAAATAAGAAGCGGGACAGTGTACCGCGTGTAGGTTTAAAAATGAAGTCCCTAGATAGGCGTCATTGGTGTTTATCGGTCTTTCTGTACTTCTCACGGTCTCTCTTTCACTCTCTGAATGTTGAATTGCTAACGCTATAGTCGTCCAATTATCGCGAACTGTCGGCCGAATGTGCTGTGATCGGTCGATATTTCTATGCATCGATATAACGCTGGCCTTCGTAAATGGGGTTTCTTCTGCTTCGATCATTCTTCTCGCGAAGGGCTTCGAAACTCTTGTCGGTGTCCCCGTTAGCAGAAATTTCCTCGTTATTAGTCCTTAGCCGAAGTCGAGACGCCTCCGAGCACCTTCTGAACCTGCTTGAAATTGGTAATCCGTTGGAAAGTAAGAAAACGTGTATTCGTTTTAATAGATGCCACTTGAAATGTACAATGGAACAAATTTAATGCGAACAAAACAATTCTGTACAAAAGAAGACAGTATAACAATATTCGAAGTGGAGTTTTTCGACTATGGATTAATAAATGGTTTTACAGTTCACGAAATAAACAATCTGGTCACCCATAGAGAGGTATAAATTCAATGCAAAAGGTCGACCAAATTTTTATCGAATTTCTTATTCGTCCCGTTCGTTGAGATTTCACCTCGATGGTTCCAATCAAATTTCAGCCAGTATACAATTTACAAGACAGCCTGTAAGGTTTCTTCGTTCTTTTCTTCCAATCGGCGTCTTCGCTGCCTATTTTGGCCGTCCCTGTGAAATATTTCTCGTTATATAATATCATCGCAATCGAAGCGTGGCCGAGCGAGGAGAACGATTCAAAAAGGAAGTCAAAACGACCCATAAGGAGCAAACGTCGAGTCACGAGCATGAATCACCATAACGATTGTGAGAAAAAAAGTGTCACTTGCAAGGAGTAGGTGTACAAATGACGCGAAGAGTTTCATCTTGCAGTTTGCTAATCGTTTGCTATATTTTAAACATACCACGAAAGCATTCTTTCGAACTCTTTATTCAGCAAACGATTTTGATGAGTGCCCACTGAAAGTTTAGACGCTCGTGCAATTCGAATAGGAACGTTCACGTCGAACGATTTCGGTCGTTTCAATCAAGAGTGCATGTGTTTCCATTAACGACATGTTTAAGAGATAAGAAATTCCCAGTCTGCCTGTTCTATGCGCGCAATCTATCGGCGTTCCTGAAATACAATCGAAGAAATTGCCCAGTTTTGACGGCAACGACGCGCGAGGCAACCGTCTAATGAGAAAATAATGATGGAAGTAAGGCCGCGTGAAATCGTCTTACTCCATAAATATATTCGTCGGCGTAAAGTGATTCATACCGGCGAAACGTTGAAATTGTACATAGCTTTAAACAATCTCAGATGTTTCAATCGATCGATATTTAACTAACGGATGCGAGAGCTCTACTACTATTTAATTCTTGTGTTCTTTTAAAACCCCCTTTAAATGTGGTTAAAATACTTATAATATGCTCATTGGACTTGATTACTAGCGAGCGTTAAATAAAAATGATTGTCGAGTAGAAAATTACAATTAAAAGAGATAAATATGAAGTATATACCCGTTACCCAGGGCCTATGGTTTCCGGCTTGTAATTACACGCGTCTTACTATCAATCACTCTACTTCATGCTCGGTAAAACATATTGCGCTCTAATATGCCACTGTCTTTGCACGTTAGAATCTAGTAGCAGACTTTCCGATTTCATCTACAATTTCCTTAAACAACCAACCAGACGAGAGTACGCTTTCGAGCAAGAGATGTTTCGTTTCCGTTCGTTTTTACCGGTTCAATCGGTTACGCCCGAGAACCTTGTACGCGGTGGGACACATATTGTGTCAATCTGTACAAAGTGCATTAAGTAGTTAATTAATTGGTGCACAGATTGCATGACTTGGCTAGCTTGCTACGTGCGTTTCAGAAAGGAATTTCCGACGGCGGTCTTTCCTTTTGACGCGACAAGTGACGGATCGAGGGCATACATGTATATGTATGCACGCAATTTGTTGCAATGATATCGGAGCCCCCTTGTCGAAATTGAAATTCGACATCTTGCACAATGAACGATGTTTGAAAGTGTCACGTACAACGGGTAGATTTCTCGACGTTGCCTCCCGAGAGAAATATTACCAACGAGTGCCTCGAATTAGATTCATTTATCGTTGCAAAGCCAATGAACGGTTATAAATTGTTTGTCGTCGTTCGTAACGTAAATAGGGGATGGGTTAGGAGGGTAATAATTTCGAACGCTGAAACCAACGCCAACGGAAAAAAAGGAGTGCACGAACCTCCGCCTGGAAATTGTTGCTAGTATTGTTATTATCATTTTTCTGTTCGCTGCCAACATCGTAGATGATTATCGATTAGTGAGTTACCCGACGAGCGGAATACATGTCCATTTATCCCGCGTAGTTCTATATTTTCTGACTGTGATTCTAGAACCTTTGTAATAATAACGTAGGTTGCGTGCAGATTTCACTCGAGGACGGTTCGATGCGGGCCTCGCATCGTTCGTGGGCGATTGGGCCTGTGTCACGGTGAATGGAACGCCTGTTTGAACATCGCCATTTTCTTCTTTCGTTGATTCCATGTTTGTTGTCTGATTTCACAACAGTGAGTCGGGGCGTAAGGTTCTTCGACACGATAACGTGAAACGTATTGTCATTCGTCGTTGCCTTTTAATCGAACGATACGGTGCAGTAGGAAAGTTTGCGCTATGGATATCATACACATGGTCCATAAGCGTGATAGGCGTCTAATAAATATTTTAATGTATATCAGTAGGATAAGAAATCTTTCGAATCCAAGGGTAATGTAAACTTTATCGCGACCGCAGCAAAACGATCATGGCTGACGTTCGGTTAATTATAATGTTTCATTGAACGTTTTGACTTGCGACCTTTTCGCACGCGCGATTGAATTTTCGCAGAGCGTGCAAACACGTAGAGAATATTACATAGTTGCATAATCGACTGTAGAACTCGAGGTTCAATACGTGCGTTGCGTATAGCAGGAGAAAAAAAAGGTTTACGAAGAGATCTTGATTTTTTGTACATAACGTTCATTTATCTCGATAATCTAATTATAAGTATGTGACATCATTGTACAGTACACGAATAGCCTTAGAGGTACATATAAATAACGAGTAACTTCAGGCTTCGCTCGAACACTTAATGCTAATAATTCGAAGTTATCCGATACGAAAGAGACTGGACGAACAGAGTTTTTCTTATGCCGGTAGAGGAAGGTGTTATTAGTAATCAAAGTATCGATCGAAAGTGATCGTAGAACCAATTGATGTTCTATTTTCTTGCTCGTCAATCTCTTCCGTTCATCTCTATCAAGACCATTAGGAAACTTCCTCGATCGTTTATAAAAAGGGAACACCTGTTGTCCTAAAGTGTTCAAGCTGGGAACGAAATCGAATTAAACGTAGGAAAGGGGAGAAATTTCGTGACCTGCCAAAAAGTGCGAGAGTAACAAAAAAAACGCGTAACACAACACAAGAACCGCGGCAACCGCATTCATTAGACCGAAACGGTGAAGAGAATGAAGACGAAGAAGAACAAAGAAACACGATTTCTATTGCCAATATCGAACTAAGGGTTAGCTCGCAAAGAAAACAAAGTACGTAACAGCAAAGAGGGGGGAAAAAATGCGAAAAAAAGTAATAAGAAAAACGGGGCTCGGCCTTGTATTTGTTACGATGGATACGATGAAACTCGATTTCGTCTTCAAAGCGAATACGAGCCCGGTCGCACACTGCGTATCGCCGAGAACCAAAAGTGGTATCTATGTACTATGTACCACATTGGAGAAGATTACGTACTGTGAGTTGGCATTAAATGTGTATTACCTCGCGTACTCGAACGACTGAACTGATTTATAAAAGTGCGGTGACTTAAAACGTGTAGGAGGTTTCTTAAGAACTTTTCGTTAGCCTTTGGAATAGTATCGTCGTTACCGATTGAAGCCAATATTGCTCTTCGATGATTCGAAATGTCGGGGTCCTTTTTCGTACCGTCTGAAAACAGCGAGGAATATAGGTGGAATGGAGCACGATACATAGAGAGGAAAGAATGAAGTGCGTCCTTTTCTTTTTTCCCTTCTTTCTTTTTCTTTTCCTTTTGTTCGCAATTGCGGAGAGCCGACGAACGAGCGAAAATCGAGGTACTGAAAGCGCGTCCGCGCGCGCCCGACACACACACGCACACAAACACACACACACACACACACACACACACACACACACACACACAGAAACACATGTGGACAGACACACTATCTTATGCATATAACCACAGGGTGGACGGATGGTCCCACGAGAGGCATCTTCCCGTGCCTAGGTTTGTATGTATATGTATTATGTATACATAATATAATCCGTGACTCTTTATATATATTGACGACGACTGCATTGCTCCCCCTGACAAAGGCTCGTATATTAATTACATAGTTGTATTTACAATTATTACTATACATATATACATATATATTAAATATTATATTCACTAATTAAAAAAATATATATGTATATATACACGTACTGTGTGTGTATGTATATATATATATGTATGTATGTATGTATGTATATATATATACATATGTATACATATGTATATAGACAAAGGCAAAAATGTGGATAGAAAGAGGAATTTAAATATTGTTGGCGAGATTGCGCGACGAAGGACCGCGTCGAACGTAATCGATAATGGAGGAAAACGATTTAAATCGATTTACAAACGAGATGGGGGAAGAAGAGATACGTATGCCTCTTTCCGATTCGGTAATTGCCACGAGATGCACGCAAGGAAAAGGGAACCACGGATCCTTTTATTTTCTTCTTCCACTGTTGATTATACATATTCCATTTCACTTCCTTTTTCTTTCCCCAGCCTCGTTTCTTCTTCCGCTAATTATTACGTTTATTACTATTACTGCTATTACGATAATTATTATTACTATTAATATTATTATTATTAATGCTATTGCATATGTTAAACTTCGCGATTGCGTTATCCTCGAGTTTAAACTGGGACGTGCAATGTTGCGGTTCGAGATTAGCGTGTATTCCGAGCGAAATTAGCCGGTTTAAAGAAATCTCGTCTCCGACAAGCGAGGAATATTTTTGGTCCAAATGCGACGAATGCAAAATTCAAAAAAATAAAGTCTGTATGAACGAAACATTATCGACGCGTTGGTAAAACTTTCTGAATTATTTCATCTTTATCCTGGTGTCCTGTCGAAAGATAATAACCGATGATGCAGCTCAACGATGCAAGAAATTCGATGAATGTATAGCGCGTGTACAGTTGAAGCCGTAAAACGAGTAATGCTATCTGGATCGTTCGATCAATTGTTTGCGTTGCGTAAGCGTATATCAAAGACGTAAATCGAGTAGTTGGTATTCGTGCAATAATACGGAATAATGCAAGCAGGTGTTTCAATCAAACAGTATAATACGTCTGGATAACATTCGTGTGCCTGTTGCCTTATATAGATATGTATTAATTATCTTCGCAGAATGCAATTTTCTGTAAGGATCGTGGCTGGTCGAAATCATTACGAACTGAGAGATTAATTACTCAAATGCCGTTTCATAGGTACAACTCTTTACATGCAGTGCGTGCCTCTAATTCCAATTGGATCAATTTTGCATTTCTGACAGGCTTTCAGGGAAATGTACGGACCTCTCGTTACTTTAACTATTATTCTCCTTTGCCGATTACTTGGTGTTCTAATGCTCAGTTTGAACACTGAAAAAGTGACCAGTGCATTCCATTGAAATCACTTTGGCCGTGATAGAGCAAGGTTTATAGTTACCATCGAGATATTCGAGTGTCTCGGGTGTACGAGTAAACGACTAGAGAAAATATTTAAGGAAGCTAGTGTCCAGCATTCTGTCGACCACAGATATTCCTTGCGAAAAGATGATCGTGCAACGTCTATGCTAAACACGCAGAGAAGCGATCTCTCGGGTGTCGAAGGACCGATGCATGCCCGGTACATACAATGATCATAAGTCGTGGTCGAAGCATGCACGTACAGAGATGCATGTATTTATGTACAGTGAGTCACGGCCACAATCGTACGTTGCATCAAAAATAAGAGGGGCAGATTTAAACATTTTTTATTTCAGCCCGTAATGAAAGTATTCACCGATTTCCGCGTGTGTCAAATTTTCATGAAAAGGCTGTAAACGCGTCGACAAAATTTTGCACACCTCACCTGAAAAACTAATCCTTCTAACATCACGGAAAAGCTCAAGTCGTTTGGTTCAATTTCAAAGAAGGTTATCCTGGTTTAAAAGGCGTACGATTATGGCCGCGAGTCACTGTATGTAGCAGCAATGAATGCGTTGTACCGATGAACAAAAAAATATATATATACATGCAAAGAGACAGCGAGAGATCCCTTTTCTACACTGGACTCTCTGGTTCGTTGTTATCGACGAGAGGCGCACGTAGAACCGAGACGCCATTGCGCGGAACAACTTCCTCCGGTTCCTGCTACGATTTCGTTTCACGCGTACTTCCGGCTGTATCCCCGTGTGTTTCTGTTTCATTCGGGAGAAGATGTATAAAATACAAAAATATATATATATATATATATGTATATAGTGAATTCCGGATGATTGGTACGCTAGTTAAGCGTAACCGCCGTCTATTTGGGACAGATACTCAAGAACGGAAACAAAAGCTATTGGTTTTGCGTGCCTGTTGAAATTCGCTTCTTTGGGACAGCCGTTTAATTAAGACAGATTAGTCCGGTCCCAATGTGTCCCGATTAACCGGAATCCACTGTATATGTACGTACATAAATACTGTGCGTTTGGAGTAAATACGTGTGAAAGTATCCAAGCGATGTTCAAGGTTGAAAATATAAAGATGCCACACAAAACGAGAGAAAGAAAAAAGAAATGAAAAGATGATGATGAGAGCGCGTGTTGGGCGTGAAGGTGAAACGATCGACGTTGTAGAAAGGACGATGACATTCTCTTCAGGAAACTGAGGGAAAGAGAGAAAGAGAGGGCGTAAGTCGATGGACTTTACGACGAGGGCGACCTACGATGATATACATAATTGTTTTTTCTTTTCTTTCTTTGTTTTTCGATGACGACTACTGCTTCACGATTCATTGATTACGAAGACGATTATGGTGACGACTATATGCAAGAACGTATGCGGAATATGTATAAAATGTATTTTAAGCGTGGACAAAGAAATCAATTTACATTTACAATTTACAGTAACGAGTAACAATACTGATGTGGGTTGTGCATAAGGAAATAAAAATTAAAAAAAAAAAAAGTGGAAAGCGTGTACACGATGAACATCGCGGACTGTGCCAATGGAGAACCGAATCGACTCGGCGAATCGAATCAAGCGCGTGACTATGCGCTGAAATCGAATTTTCGCCCCGGTGCGGATCCATCCTTTTCCTGGCTGTTCTTTTGGATTCTCGTTCCCGACGTGCAACGTAATCAAACTTTCTTCCTCTCATCTTCGTGCTGATAAATGTCTCATTGTTCCCAGACGGTATTTTTCCAACCGGTTCTGTTGAGATTCAGTAAGAGTAATCAAATTCAACGATCAGTTCCATCGATTATCATAGAAACGCATGTCTGTACAAAGCAGTCATTTTCATGATACGCGGGGGGAAAGTGAAAGAAAAGGGAACAGACAGGTAAACAGGAAGTAGAAAACGAAACAGGAGTGCCAAATCATCCGTGACTTCCGTCCCACTTGGGCAATAATAAGTACAGCAACTTGGCGAGAATGCAAACGTTTGCCATTTGTCCTCCAATAATCGTAAGGATTCTTAATCTGTCCGCCGTATCGATTCTTCTTTTTCGTGTTCTGCTCGAGAAACGCGCCTTGTACCCGTCATTTCGGCTGACACTTATTCCTCGGCGGGTATATCGCGATAATAACACATGAACTAGTAATGGTTTCATTGTCTAAATAAAAAAAAAGAACGATAATAGGAAGAAATGAGATGTCTATTCTGGTGCCGGTTGTACGACGAGGATCGTTGCCCTCGAGCGAACGATACCAATAATCGATCCGGATAAAGTAATTTCGACACTCGCTATTAGTGCCTGTCGTTTCGTCGATAATCAGGACAAGGGGGTATTCCGTCATTAACGTCGACAAACCTCTGGTTCCTCTCGTCGAATTGACTAAAACGAGCTCGTATCCGATTCTCCATTCAGTACGGACGCCTTTTACTAAAAAAGATGAAGAAAAAAAAATACAACAGATCGGTCGCTATCAATTCTTGCGGCGGTTAATACAAACATAATATTTATTCGAACGACTTGCCAGTTTCGTTGCACAGTATACACGAAGTAGGTTCGAGCGAAATAAAAAAAGCATACACAAAAAAATATGAAATAAGTAAGTAAATCAATAATAACGGAAAGAGATCTATAGATTATGGATTAACGGATGAGTTGCATAGCTATTTGAGAAATTTCACGAAATATCGATGTATATATTTTAAGTTTGTATTATAATGCTCCCACTTAATTTGTATGAAATGGAGAATTTCAAACATTAAAATGATGACAAAAATCTTCGACCTTTTCTTATTCCCCCTTGTTCTTATTTTCATTCGCCGTTGAATATTTCATCGTTATAAGGTTTGATGAAATCTCCCTTATATAAGTTCGGTCGATAATTAATCCGAGAAACGTTGTACATAAACGTATTTAACACAACTAGCACAAACTTATGTTGTGTTTTCCACTTGTCTAGTGTATATTTTATTTCATAAATACATTTATAAGATGACTTAGCAATAAACAATTGTTTTATTAGCAATGCAATTACCAGTTGTCCTTGTTTTTTTGTTTAACCTGATAACCATTTTATTAACTTTTCGGGAGGGAAACAAATATATATGTATGCTGATTGTTGTTTAAGATCGTTGACCATTCTTGTACAGACGTTTCAACAATAATGTCCAATGAGTAAACGGCCAGTATCGGATACAGGACAATCGACGTCCGTTCTTATTTTACTCGGCTCGTTCTAACACGGTACAGCTGATGAGAGGGTGGTGGATTATGCGCAGTGCGGTATCACATGTCGATGCTCTCTGCGCATGTACTTACTGGTGAAGAAAACATGGCAGGTGTTTCGGCTGCATCTTGTTGACTATTTTTAATAAATAAAACGTTACTTAGGAGTTGTTCGAAGGACAATGATAACGTGTGGGTTAGATAATAGCTTGTGAACCTTACTTTATGTAACTGAGCGACGGAATCATCGTATAGCATGTCGAATTCACGGGAAGCCGAGGTAAGCACTTGCAAGTTTCATACCTATGTATTTTTCTTATTTATACTTATTACTAAACTGTCAATGTAAATTAAAATAATTATCTGACGACCGAGATGTGGGAATTTATTATATAAATTGATATACAACATCAATACACCGCAATGAATTGTCGCTAACATTGCGAAGCCAAAGAATTGAATGTTAACATAGAAATGTTTCACTTATTACATTATGGCAATTTCATTGAAGGTGCAAAGCCTCAAGGAACGCGGTAACGCGTGCGTGAAAGAGCAAAAGTACGAAGAGGCTATGTTTCATTACACTCATGCCATTAAACTAGATCCACAGAATTATTCCTTGTACAGTAATCGATCGTATGCGTTTTTAAAAATGCACCAATATCATTTTGCGATGGAAGATGCGCTAATGACAATTCGATTAAAACCGGATTGGACGAAGGTAATTTAAACGTTTATTATTATAATGTTTCTACTTCTTGTACACAAAGGTTTCATTTCGGAAAAAAACATTTTCACATGAATCTACAAATTGACATTTCTCTTGTAGGGTTATTTTAGGAAGGCCGAAGTAGAGTCGCAAACATTTCGTTTTCTCGAAGCGCTTCAGTCTTATAATAAAGCTTTATCCTTACAACCAAATGAAAGAACGATTATAGAGGCTATGGATAGAGTAGCTGTATTATTAATTAAAGATGAAAGAGGTATTACACTAGCTCTTGCATATAACAATCGCATTAATTATGTGCTTACATAATATTAAAATCTGCTCAATTATCTTGTAGCTGATCAACAGATACCATGGCTCGGTGCTGGTGTTGGTATCATACTTGGAGTAATAGTCGTTATCGCTGATTATGTTTTCACAAATAAACCTACATTAACGGTACACAAATTATGTTTAATACTTGGAAGAGTCAGCCTCTAAAGGCATGCTTGTAATGATTATTTTCATTTCTTTTCATTGTTTTGTAGCATCCTCTTTTGATGGCCTTTATGACAATGTCCATAGCGATGCTTGGTTTTGGCATTGCAAAAGGATTCCGTTATTTTGTAAAGTGTCAAAGAAAATCACTTTTGGAACCACCAGTGGATTTATTTGGTGAAAATAAGGAAGAATTTGATGATGTTGAAGCTGAAATGAATAATGAAAAAGAGAAGCATCCAAAATACAGTAAAGCACAAGCGAGACAAAGATTTAAGAAGGGGAAATCGTAGTGCGTTTTGGTACAGATGACACGCATACACAGTTTTATGTAAATTTGACATTCCTACAGTTTTTAGCGTCTCAGGAAAACATGGAATATTTATGACCAGTGTTACAGGCAGAATCTTTTATTCGTACTCCACGTTTGTATACTTCAGTTTGCTGTTAAAAAATGTTAAAAGTACTGAGAACACGTGCCAGAGCTTGTATTTCTCGATATTTTATGCTTGGAACATTTCATTCCAAAGTAAATCTACTACTTAATAATTCAGTCCATCTATTGCGAAATATACATATATGTTACATATATATGTATATATCAATCATTATGAGGTATATCATAATATATAAGGCTGCAATGATAATATAATTATTAGTAAATTATGTAGTACAAATATTTCTGAATTTCAGTGATAAATAACAGTTTGTTTATTTAATAAATTATGTCGATATTTGAAGACATAAGCGGTTTCAATTTTTAAGGAAACTATAAGAAAAGAAAATGATTTATAGGATTTACACGTTTATGTAGTGATATTGTTGGATCAAACAATTAAAATATCCTTACATGCCCTATACAACGAATTTTTTCTATTTAAAATGAAGAGTAAGGACACGTATCTACAATCAACTCTTTGCATATACGTAATATAATAAACGAATAAATTCTACGTGAACAGAATCGACTTCATTGGAACTGTTCAATCTCTTATTAAGCAATGTAATAAAGGATAAAAAAAACTCAATTTCTTGATACATATACATACATATTATCAATAAATCATATTAATACACTTTTAAAGTTTATATACATTATATACTATGCTCCTACTACAAATATGAAAATGCATGAGTTAGCAGTTGACCAAGAGTTTTCTAAGTACAGTTTCCTATGACAGAACTGTATTTATTCCCCTCTGGTTACTGCAAAACCTTATTAGGAGTATCTCATCACGAGAGCACACGAAATAAATTATTCAGACATTACTACTACACATACATATAGGAAAACTTAAACATTTAATAGGGAAATGTAGAAACAATACTTTTATGCCACTTTCTTAAATAGAAGTCTTTAATAAATAATAGATCGAAGTATTCAGATTTATTGGCATTATTTACAAATTTAACAACAATTTTATGATAACTAAATTGTATTGTAAACCATTGAAAAACTAATAACTTTCCCAATCATTAGATCGCAATCAATAATTCCTGATATTGATACCACTAACATCGTAATACACTTTCACGAAAACATATAAGTAAATATTATTATGATTTCATATGTGTATACGAATTCATTTTTCCTGGTGCGTTCTTTATACATACGTATTAATAAATATTTTGTATTTAACTGCAGTATCCGCACTCATTGTCAGCCTAGCAAACATCGACATACTAAGCTCTTCCATTTGTAACCCGTTATGCGACGAATCATCATATCAATACCGATGTAAATTATTCTATTGAATCAATATCCTAACTAATGCACGTGGAAACGTCGCCAAATTAACTGTAAACAACATTTTGCTGTGACTTAAAATGTTGATAAAATATTGTTATTTATTAAGATATATAAATTATACACATAAACACGTTTGCGTGTGAAATAAATTTATGCAATTGTTGAGAGAAATTATATTTATTCTGTGCAAGGGAAAGAACAAAAAAATATAAAAGAATAAAATTTTTATATCAGATATAATATCTATTTATTTAATGGCAGTACGTAAAATATTTGCGTTTACATGAATTTTTCATCTAGTGAATTGTAATTTACTTAAATAGTTCTGTAAAATGCAAAGTTCAAAGGAATACAATGTGTACTTCTTTTAATAAACGATGTTAGTGATAACACGTTTTTTCTCAGCCGCATTGGCTGTGCGCCAGGTGCTCGAAACTCAGTTATCCGTAGATCACTGGGACCTCGTTAAGTGCAAATTCAAATGTACAAGCTGTTACTTACTAAGTGTTCATTCTCTTGAATAGTTTACAATATTGTGCTTAGGATCCTAAATTAATTGCCCAATAAAAACAAACATTAATGACGATCCATTAGTTTGGAATATTACGACCTAAACAATTGCAATACGGCATCTTTCTCGCTTACATATTTTCATGTAAGCACTTATATTTGATTGAAAAAATAATCTAACGATAGATCAGGGTACAGTAATTGAAACGGATAGATTGTTTTTTTATGACGATTGAACGAAAAAAAATGTTGGCAAATATACAATATGAGGGACAGGTTTTTTACGGGATATTAAAAAAATCAATAAGTCTGTTGAACACTTGTACTCTTTAATTTCATAAAAGATTTGATCCGCATTTCGGTTTCCTATTACGTGAATATCGCCATTGTTAGTAAAGAGTAATCCTGATCAGCGAAAGTCTTCGCTATTGAAATTGAGATAAATTGTTTTTGATTCATTTTTGGATATATTCAATCCCTTCTTTTCTGTCTCCATCTTATACGATCCTACTGTGAGAGACTATGTACACTATGTATTCACAGTACACTTTTATGCGCATGCGTTCATTGACATTTACAAGTAGGTAAGCACTGTAGAACATTGAAGCTGGTCATTTCACTCGAACCTGTCGAGTGGTGCACATTTGCGTTCGTGATATCAGTGTTCATGCACAATATCCTATTTTTGCAACTAAGGCTACAGGAATCTTTTATTAACAAATTTTGTTGTATCACTATAATGTTTTATTGCGTTTTATTGTATTATATTATACATGTAGCATTCTAGTAGGAGAAATGCACATATATTAATACAAACATACAAAATTTGCATATAACGACATGCAACTGGAACAAAAGTATTAGTTTTCCAAATTCACATCATAATGCATCCTTAGGAATGTCATTTTTATAGTGAGTAACAAGCTGTTTAAGATTTCAATGCAATACATGTAATTACAATTTCGACGGACGTATCAACATATGTCGTTAAAGTATGATACTTAACAATGCGAAAGTCAAACAATAGAGCTTTTCCCGTATTTTATTTGCGAGTACCTACGAAATGGGAGCAACAGACTCTCAACATCTGTATAGAAATACTTGACCAGCTAGGAATGTTCTCGAGTCGGATCATAATCAACCAAGAAAAGATAATGTAATAGGACACAAAAATTATTGTGTATTGAAAATTAGAATAAGCATGAGAAAGGAAATTGGGATCTTAATACCACGGACAGCTGGAGGAAAGCCTTATACATCGTAATGGAATGCCAGGCCCGTGGCTCCTACACTTATTGGGGGTTAGGTTGACGTTGCACGAACGCGTCGATGTGAAACAATTCTATATACTCGACAGAACGTCATTAATATATACAATTATATCAAGGATGCAAATCACAGAGATTTCATGTGCAATTCGTAACCACAAAGTAACAGGAATTGTGAAAAGAACGTAAAGACGTTCACCATGCAACACGAGGAAACGAAAAGCGGGAAGCGTGGCCGGGGCACCCAATGCGATTAGTCGCTTAGTATCTTTGTGCGTACGTGAAATGCGCAAGCGCAGTTTAGGACAACAGGTTCGTGTCTATAGATGAAACGATGTGGTAGGTTTATTCACCCTGATGTTAACAATTTTCCTAGCTTTTGCTTTAACTTCGTTTAAGAAATTTGTCGTGTTTATCTTTCATAGCCCGTGGACATTTAATAGGAGTTGTATAGTATTTTTGGTAAACGACAGAATTTAACGATTCATGATATATACCGCTACATGATGATCTGGTTATTTTTATAAAGTTCAACGTCATTTGAAGTCCAGAAGCCGATGACCTCGTGGTACTATTCGCACTACTCACAAGCAAATGTCATATAATTTATTGGTGTTCTTACTTGATTAACACATAGTTTTATTGACATCTTTCCCCATTAAACGTCGTACTTGTTGTTTACAAAGAAACAAAAAAACAGATTGTGAGTTTGATTTTAAATTTAACATCTATGCGGAAACTGTCGAATATATGCAACAGTTTACCTGATCGTATTCCTTTTTGTATTCCAAAAGTTAAAGGCCTAAGTCATACACGATCTTCATCGCCTCGTTTACAACATAATGATGCTACTATTAAAACGCGCAGCGATATATGCGTATTAATACATTACATGTTTATATCTGTTCAAACAGCAATTGGCATCAATAGTTTTTGCATAATGAAAAATTTGTGGAGTAATTGTACAAACAAACATACACATTCGATTTCCCAATATCTGCATGAAAAAGGTAATCAATATACGATAATGTGACATCTGAAAAGAACCGTTTAAACATGCCAAGACTAAAACCCTATTGCACGAAGTACAGCACACCCAGCTCACTGGTTCGAAGGTTCAGAGACACTTTGAGGTGACCGTCCTCTTGATGCGCGCCCTTAATAAATACGTTCCTGCAAGCCGCACTACTTTTCTACAGTATCCCCACCAATGCACATCAGTGTGTACGGGTTGGTGGACGACGATTGGCTGACTCAGTGATTGGTAATAGTGGTAGGGAGTGATCACGTCACGAAGTGAGGCCGAGAAGCGACGAGGCGCATGTATCAATGCGCAATCGCATCGGAACAGTTCAGGGAGTCGGGGAGGTCCGTGGTAGAGGAATAAACAGAGTGAAGAGACCGCGCTAGAGACGAAGAGTGGGGAAGAAGAGAGAGAGATAGAGAGCGAATAGGCAGTGAGACGATCACGATGCACGGTGGCGAGCACAAGCGACCAGGGGCACAGGGTTGAGGGCTGAGGGCTCGACAGGGCCTCGAATTACGTTTACGGGACGGCCGCGGGTCAGTCAGCAGCAATGGAACAGACAAAAACTCCCGCGTCCCGGTTACTCAGTACGAGTTGCATAGAGAATAAGGACGACTTGGAAGAGGTAACATAAATATTTGAAATAGTCACTGGATACGTATCGGGTGCTAGGGGTTCCGCCATTGTTGCGACGGTCGCGCACGTCGCTGACCGCGCGGCGCCACATGTCTCACCACGCGTCTTAGCGGCAATATTTAAATTGTTTTTCACAATTATGAAAATACTTCTGTGTACTTTACTGATTGAGAGAATTCGCAAGATTGTCAGAACAATATGCGCGATTTGGAAATCGAAGTATTGTTGAAGTATGTTCATGAAAAAAACTGTTAGCGTAAAGAATAGATTTAAACCGTTACGTACAGATTTAAACAGTTACAGTTTTGTGTATTCTTTTTTATGTTTTGTTAGAATTTCATTTATCGAATATTTTTGCACGGTCAAAGGAATGTTTTTAAATTTGCTTCTCTCTATTTCAGAAATTCGAGAGATGTTACACAGTGCTTCAAAACCTGACTGCAGGTCTGTCAGAAAAAGAAGCCCATGACACGTTGAACAATGCCGTGTGCAAAGACAAAACGCATGAAGAGGTTTCGTTGGGATTGTTGGTGGTCATTCTGACAGATCCTCAGAGCGCTGCAAAAAGTTATAGAGATTTGACATTGATTACACGAGACGGTCTTGCAATTGTGTTAGGGCATCTTAATCAATTAGTACTTGAAAGATATCTACGACTGAACGATGTAACTAGAAGTCAGTTATTATGGCTGTTGAGGGAAATGATAAGAACCAGTGTCGCCGGTGTGGATAATCTTTGTTTAAGTTTATTAAGGCATGCAGCTGGTGGAGACATTTCACCAAGAAATTTGTTCTTAGTTGATGCACTTTTAGACATTTTTCAAGAAAATCGTCCTTGGCTGGACAAATTTCCTTTCTTAGTAGCATCTATTGTTTATACCTATTTACGATTAATAGAAGATCATAATGCACCTCATTTATCTGGCTTACGTCAAAAAGAAGTTACCTTTACTGTATCTTTAATAAGAGAACGGATGGTTGATTGTCTTGTTATTGGCAGGTAATTAATTGGAAGTTTCATATATATATATGAAATTAAATGCAGTTAAAAACATTTTGCTTCTTGTAGGGATTTGGTACGCTTATTACAAAATGTAGCACGAATACCAGAATTTGAGGCACTTTGGAAAGATATGCTTCTTAATCCAAAGTCTCTTTGCCCAAATTTTAACGGAGTCCTTCAACTTTTACAAACCAGAACTTCCAGAAGGTTTCTACAATCCAGACTTACACCTGATATGGAAAGAAAGCTAGTATTTTTAACAAGTCAAGTGCGCTTTGGTAATCATAAAAGATACCAAGACTGGTTCCAAAGGCAGTACCTAGCTACGCCTGAATCGCAATCATTAAGATGCGATCTTATAAGATTTATCGTTGGTGTTATTCATCCAACAAATGAGTTGTTGTGCTCAGATATTATACCACGGTGGGCAGTAATAGGATGGTTATTTACCACCTGTACATCAACTGTTGCTGCAAGTAATGCGAAACTGGCTTTATTTTACGATTGGTTGTTTTTTGAACCAGATAAAGATAATATTATGAATATAGAACCTGCAATTCTTGTCATGCACAATTCTATGAGATCCCATCCACCAGTCACTGCCACATTGTTAGACTTTCTATGCAGAGTATGTAGAAATATATTATTTAGCAACGCATTATAATTTTAATTTACTAAGGACGATTACTTAAACATTTTCTTCCACAGATAATACCGAATTTCTATCCACCTTTAATGGAAAAAGTTCGGAATGGTATCTTTTCATCGTTAAGACAAATTTTGGAAAAACGGGTTTTGCCAAGTCTCTATCCTTTGTTCGACAGTCCGAAGTTAGATCGTGAATTGAGAAGTAAAATAAGGGAAACATTTAAAGAATTCTGTTTACCACCTAATGCAGATCCTGGTAAAGACATTATGTAGTATTGCATGCTTTTTCTCATTATCGATTATTCAAATTCAATGCACTAAATACAGCTTACTGTCGCGCAGATATAAAATACGATATGCACTTATCATATATTAAATTCGACAGCTTTTTTTTAATTAATATAGTGTACATATTTTCACATTTTTCAAATGTATATATCAGACAGTAACAATTGCAGAAGCATACTCATTGTATATTAATTTGGAGTTTGTGTGGCATGATTTTAACAAATCATTCCTCTTTAATCCATGGGGGACGAAGCCGACGTTACTTTCGACAATGTTGAAAGTTTCTCTGACAAATTTTTTCCTCCATATTTCTATTTTAACGCATTTAATAAGCGTCTCTAATTAACAAAAAGATTTAAGAGAAAAAATTGTCTGAGTCTCGTCTGTAGGGTGTTAAACATGTTTTATAAATCATCCCCTAGATTATTTCTTTTAACCAATCATTATTCACCTCTCTTTCAAGCTTACGGCACATTTCATTGCTTACTAACTTTGGTTTTTGCATGATCTTTTTAAGCAGGAAATAAGGTTCCTGTATATTCAGGTAAAATGGAAGAACTTAATAAGGATCTTACACCAGGGGCAACCATGGATAATACAGCGAATGCACCAGTTGAAAATAATCATGTAAATCTGGAGCCGGAACCAGCTTTTAGTGACGAAGAAGAAGAAATGCCATTGAGGTCAGTTGTCTGTTTACATATTCACTTTTTAGTTTGTACGTTTTTCGAGTTGATACATTAAACATATAACAGCAGTGCTACTAATGTGTGCGTTTACTGTTGCAGGATAGTGACGAAGGTTGAAGAAGATGATGAAGAAGATGTTCCATTGGCAAATGTGAAATTGAAAAACGAACAAAAACAAGCGAACTGTGTTGTGAAAAAAGAAGATATTACATCTCA
This sequence comes from Nomada fucata, assembly GCA_948146005.1. Lineage (NCBI taxonomy): Eukaryota > Metazoa > Arthropoda > Insecta > Hymenoptera > Apidae > Nomada > Nomada fucata. Next base: position 18,540,012 of record OX411275.1, read on the forward strand.
GTTAAATTTAATTTTAGAACCAGAAGAGTTAAGGGCTGTTGTAGAAACTTTGCACAGTGAAACAGACAATGAAGTGAGGTGTCAAACTATGGAACGGATAGTACAAATGGTTGTAGAAGATGAAATAGATGGAGAAACTATACCTTCATTAGCTTCTTGCATATCAACTATCTTGTCCTCGCAAATTACATCCCAAATATTTCCATCGGATAATTTGAATGAAGAAGCCTTGACCGATAGTATAAGCACGCCGTTGTTTGTTATGTTTCGAAATCAGTTTCAGTTGTGTAAGGAGGAGGACAATAGGCGGAAACTTTTAGCTCGGGTAATAGCAGAGATACAAAATATTGAACCGAGGATAGGTTACTTGTTACTTTATTTCTTGAAAGTATGGGGCAGAGAGGAGGAGAAGCGGGAAGGAGAACCAAGGTTTGTAACAAAATACTACGAATTATGCAAAGGAAATTAATATTTTGCTTCTTATTATATTATTATTTTTCTTTTGTTTCAGTAATATGTTGAATGATGTTAAAGCATCGGTATATAAAGATTTTTGTGCGCATCGAGAAAAGAAATTAGATGCGTGTTTAGTATCAGATTTGAAGGTACGTCAATCTTCAATAATAGGAGAGCCACGATACACCAGTGACTATTATTTAGTTTGTTGCTTTATTTTGCATCATTCCGGCGCGTACGGGAAGCTTGTTCTGAAGTTCGGATTATTTTTTCAGCTTTGCCATGAGGACAACATATTCATGCTGTGTTATCTTGTGCCTGATGTATACATGGGATTTCAAAATGTCGCCTTGGGAAATGCTCAATTATTGCATTTGGTTGTGTCAACCGTCGATTCTTGCCAACTACAAGAATTAGTTTGTCAAATAATGCAAGGACATTTAAAGATGTTGAAAAAGGAATCATTTACGTCGCTTTTGACTGCTAGTTTGAATTGGGAAACCTTTGAACAGTACTGTTTTTGGCAACTTATTTTTGCCCATGATTTTCCACTCGATTATGTACTGCCCGTTTTACCAAAATTACAATTTCGAGATCACGCAGAAGCACTGACATCGATACTGTTTATGCTTAAACAGGAGAAGTAAGTAAACCATCGATTAAACATTTATACACATATGCCCGTAAAATTCGACACCTAAGTCTACTGTTATTTACACATAACTTTATCTACAAATTACAGACCAACATTAGAACTTCTACGACAATTGCTTGCACGACAAAATGTGGATGGAGACATGTTTGTGGTAGCGGCGTTACGTTACTGGTGCCGTGATTACGAAGAAAAACTAGGAGAGTTACTTGCGAACCTTTTGAGTACTCGTTATCCTGCCACGAGTCCAAACAAACGGAAACGATCTGGCGCTAAGCATAATCAACAATCTGGCCCACCTACCGGTGAACAAGTTCTTGGTCATTTGGATCAATTACGACAACATTGTACGTCGTCAGCCGAACTGCAGCTTTATCATACCGAGGGAATGCAAAGAGCTCTGCAACAAGCACAAGCAGCTAGTAGTGACTCTCTAAGAAAAAGTTACGGCGATCTATTCGCTCTTGCGGAAGTTAACGAAGAAAATGAACCTCCGCCACCTCCACCAACAAGTTCCGCACGTAAACATGCAGCAGCGTCAGCTGGGGGTGGTGGAGGCGCTGGCGGAAAAGGTCATAGAAAGACTGGTGCTAATACGAGGGAAAGGTCTAGTTCCAAAAGGCCGCTTCCTCGGTATCATCTGGACATTACATCCAGCAGTGAGGTAATTGTAAGATTGACATCTGTCTGTTTCCGTTCTGATTTGTAATTTTGTGTGTTAATCATATTTAATTTTTCTAACACACAGGAAGAGGAAATCGTGAATTTAAAGAAAGCAACAAAGAGAAAAAAGATTAATCCCGTGGGCTCCGACAGCGACTGACCACCCAGTGTCTTCAAATGTCACATGGACCATGTCATGTGTGTGCAGCAAGCTAAATTAGCCTTAAGAATAGTAAGATAATATAGTATACGTAATAGATCTATTTAGCGCGACTTGTAAATATAGTATATGTTGAGGGTGAATGCGAAAACAATACTGATCAAATGGATCTTGCACATATTTCGCAGACACTGTACGTTAACAATTTTGCCAGATTCTTTGTTTCCACTGATTTCATTACTTGTGTCTGACACCTTTTAATGAAAATTATATTTAAAATGTATGGGATGTTCAATAAGCCGATCAAAAATGGATATATACTGGTTATAGCTTTTCTAGGTAAGTACATGTGACAGATCAATACTCGGAATTCTTTTTACGAAGGGTAAAAAGGATTTTCTTATTCGACTGTCAGAAAAAGTTACCGAGAAGCAAAACTAGTCATAAATTAAATTATTTTCATATGCTCTTAAGTAATATAAAAGCAGAAATTTAAGAGTAGAAAATTGAATCTGGCAACATTGCAGGGGATAAAGCAACACGGAATATCTCATCGTGATCACTTTATTTCTAAAAGGAGAGAAATGAAATGAAAATCCGTTGTCTCCACATCAAAGAATGCAGGCACGATTGTGCTTAGTTTTACCAATAATTTGTTTACTAATTTTGCGGCTAGTATAATTGACCCTATTGTCCAAATTTATTTCTTTTCTTTCCATTATGCGATAATTATCGATAAGAAAGACTCGCGTCTCACAAAATAGTTAACAAGAAGATAAAATGGTTACTTTTGTTGCCATAAACTGTGAACGCAATTTGTACGAATCGTTGATAGCTTTTTAATAGGATTAAGGACCTTCTGCGCGAGAACAAGGATATATCAAGAATGTCTCGTTCCAGCACGAAGCGTACAGTTTTACGACCAAATGTATTTTACGTCTGCGCTTAGTAGGCATAATCATTCTGAGGGCGCAAGAATTTTTATATTTTGCACGATGGAAGGTTGTCCGTTTTTCTAAGACATTTTTGCTTAAACTAGTCTAATCTTTTTACCTTGTCACAAATATTTTATGCAAGCATTCGAAACTATATTTAACGTTGATAATAGAAAAAGTAAAACGCGCGATTAATTTCTTTTTGTAATCGTAATATTTACGATGTATTTACATTCACGAACATAGTACAGCCTTTAGTCATTTCTTCATGTATTTAATTCTTCAAATAGGTTTATAATATTGTAACGAACACATTTCCCGTCAGTATTTTTGCAGACTGTATTTATAATTCTTTATCGATTCTGAATCCGTACTTGAATTGAGCCTGAAATGCGTTGATTTAATGTTCGATTGCAGAGACACCTTCCAACGAGTATAGAACCAGGCGTCGTGTATACTTAAGTCCTAGAAGAAACGTAAATCTGAACTATCACCGTTCATCTCTGTACATTTCCTGTAAAATCGGTTACTTGTATAAATATAAGTAGCTGTGTTATGTATTTTCTAGTTTGTACATACCAGGGAGAACGAAAATTGTATGATGTGGGTCGTGTACGCGTGTGTATGTATGCATGAATGTATGCCTGAACTATATATACAAGTGCGCATAGTTTACTCGAGAATCCTGATGAAATTTTTTCCACGAAGAACTGAGGGTTTGTATTTCTGCACGAGCCTGATTTTATCGAAAACGATCCATAAGCAATCGTCTTGAGAATAGCCAGGGGTGACGAGTACGAGTGTTGTAAAACCAGACGTCTGTTTCAACCAGTACGAATGTCCTTTAGTTATACGCGCATAGTGTATGGTATCAGCCATTTGTAATGGTGTATAAGGTGTGATAGTCGATATTGTTATTAGGTTTTTTCTACTTGTACATAAACTGCGTTATGTGAGAAAATATTTAAATCGACGATGATGAGAGAGAGAGAAAAGGTGTGAATGAATGTGTACGCGAGAGGAAGAGAGGCAAACACGGAGAGACATTAGTGGATGAAAGAAAAGAGACAAAGGAGAAAAACGCGAAATTAATGATGCGCCGGGCAATACGAGAAATAGACCTGTAAACATTTAATGTTTTTAACAATCTTGTACACACGGATACACATGTAAATACATGCATATATTATCGTAACGCGAGCATAAACATTTAATGTTTTTAACGATCTTGTACACACAGATACACGTAAATGTAAATACATCGAAAAATTACCGGAAGTAAACCTATGATTCCTATCGTTTGTTTCCTCTTTCTCTTACTTCTCCCCTCATCTCTTTTGTTTATTTTTGGTGGTGAATGAATATAATCGGTTTTGAAAAGATTGTTCTAATGCTGATGCGTTTCTTTTTTTAGACATGTAATGTAATACAACGCGACAAGACAAGCTAACCATACACAGCGTAAAGTGCATGTAAATCATATGACAGACTAATGGGTGTTAAGTTTTAACTTGTTTGTAAAATATTAAAACAAACTAAAGGGAATAGGTTTCTGTAAAATTCCATTGAATGCGTGGCATGTAAACTGCATGTTGTTAGCAAAATCACAATTACGTTACCATTGTTCATTCGGCTACTAACTTAGAACTGTTCGTATCAGCTTATTAAGGCTACTACTGAATTAATACGATTAAAATGCGCTAGTACTACAAAGAAGAGTATTTAAGAAAAACATCTATAATTCGTGAAATATGTTTCTTCTATTATTTGCTATTTGCTAATCATGCAGTACTTTGTCCAATTTGCCACGCAATATACGGCAGCGTAACTCATTTTTACTTCATCGGTGCACCCGTAGAGTTATAGTTTTTCCCAGTGTATATTTGTACTGGTAACGATTTTATTTCATTCTTTCCATTCTTTTTTTTCATTATAACAATCAAAGGTAAAGACGATTGTCTTGACGCGATGTAATAAATATATTCCTACAATTCCCATGTCGCCCTACACTAGGGACAAGTTTTAGATAAATTTGATATCTCCAAAAACTTTTCAAACTGCGTCACGTTTAGTTGAACTGCCTTTCTATTTTACATTTCCTATAGGTAATGTCTATACACCATCATACAAATGTGAATATTCGTTCGAATATTTTCTTGTGCATATGCACGAGTGTAGGTGTGTGTACTTCGATTACAAATAATGTTTGTACTTCGGATGCTATCTGTAGTTCTTAATCACATTTATTGCTAATTGACAAAAAAGCAGGTTTCAAATTGTTTAATTATCAAACCTGTACCACAGACGAGATATATGAATTAACAAATCACCTTACGGATTCGTCACAGACGAGATATTGGAATAGACAAATCATCCAATCTATTTTTCGGCCCGCATTTCTGGGACCTCAGCACAGACGAGATATAAGAATAGACAAGATATCTTATGGACCTTCGTGGCCCAACGTGACTGACATACCGACTTAGAAAAACTACACTGATTCAAGCGCCCTCTGCACATGAACAGTGATCATTTGAAGAACTATTATTTACTGAAGCAGTGGGGACAGGATTCATGCGATTGCGTGAATATATGTAAATGCTTTGTGGGGGATCAGGAAAGCTATTTCTCGGGCAACGTTTCGGTAGAAGAATTGAGTTACGGTGCCTGGTCGCGCGATGCACTTCGGTTCGGCTCGAATTGAGTCGAAATCACATCGCGATGCATCGGGCGATGAAATTGACAATGAGATGCGTGTCACGTCAAGCATCGCGCCTGTGCTGTGCCGTTTTCATTGCGCGGCGAAGAATAAAAGAATTCTTTAACGAGGATCGTAGGTCCAACTAAAAGTTGGTCAGAGATAGTAAAAGTCCAGTAGGTACAACCCTGGGATCGTAGGTTCCAGCTAAAACTTAGTCAGAACCTGCAGCAGTCCAGTCGACAAGACCCTAGAGTTGTAGGTCCGGGCTAAAAGTTCGTCAGACAGTAGAAGTCCAGTAGGTATGACCCTGGGATAGTAGGATTTATGGAAATAGTAAATACCACCGAGCGCAGCCGACGCGCAGTCGCGTCGCGGAGTGGGGGGGACTCGCGGAGTGAAGACGGTCGTCGCGCGACGCGCGTCCCGTCAGTTCCGACTGAAGCGTCCCAGCGTAAGGTTGGTTATGTAGTTGAAGGCTATTGACATACCTCGCTATAAAAGCAATGGCACCTCGGCCGTTACTTTACCATCGCGTACGCTTGATTATTAGCTTCCATTAATTAATACGCGATTAACTAACAATCGTTGTACTATCGCAATGATATCATTAAACTTTAATGATTAAAACCTCTCTTGAGTCTCCTTTGCTGCACGAATGGCCGATCATCCAATTGAGGAATGACGCGTCTTCGTCCGGCATCAAGATTTTTTTTATATCAGGTTAACTAGTCGTTTGTTATAACATGACGTTACCTAATTTGTTAGTTTGAACGGTTCTTCGAATCTTTGTTATATTTTATTCAGTCACTTACATACTGCTTTTGCTACTTCGAATTCGATTCTGACTTTAGAACAGATCTATCACAGGTCTATTCTCTTTGTTGCTGGTATAATGGATGATTGGCTGGCAAAGAATAATATAATGAGGCTGCAGGAATGGAGTATTCAGATACAATTACTGCGATGCATAACAATCAGTTCTATGACATATGAAGAAAAGAACTGGTAAAATTTAACTTATTATCTCAACGGTTTATGTATATCTCTTGTTATCTGGTGATTAGTTTTCGGCTGAAGTTCGTTTCCTTCGGTTGAAAATTATTGAACACTTTCATTATGGTAAATAGATTTCAATACCTACGTCTCTCGATTCGTATATCCACGTTCACTAAATAATGAAAACATTTCAAATAGAACTTACAATGTTCGCGATTGAAACTACTCAGTAAATTTCATTAATTTTAAACGAAAAATGGAAATACTTTCGTGTTTCGCTTCATTTTGGTTTCGATTTTTATTCTAGCTTCACTAATTGTTTTTAACGCACACTTTCATTATCTCTATATCCTAGTCACAAGTACGGCCAAATTGCATTTTCGATGCAGGATTACACGCGTAGTTACGTAGTTGTTGCCATACCCTAATAGTTTCGAATTTTCATTTCTACAAGCAGGTACGAGAATTTAAAAATCCGCGGTATTAAGTATTTACTAAGATCATGAACACCTTCCAAACTCTGACAAAGAGCAGTCACGGTATGCTTTTCATAAATCATTTTATTACTCTTATAGATAATTAATACTAATTAAATATGAATAATTATCCGGTAGCACTTTACTATAGAACAAGCAGTAATTCCTCAACAGACGTTTGACAAGATGAAGAAATAAGAAATACAAATAAAGTCAAATATGTATTGCTTTCATTTCTATTTGTATTGCTTCCATTTACTAACTTGCACAGATTTCCTTTCAGAAAATTTTAGTGACCGCGCGCAATGCGGTTGGTAGACTCAGTGCTTGCTGCGTCTTAGTTCTTTGTATTGTTTTTAGGGTTCAATCGCTCTTAATAATTGTAATGAAATATAAATAGTAGTAGAGTCAATGTTTGCTCCGAAATAATACTCTCGCGAGATTAGAATCGTATTGTTTGTCGATCATAAGTGTTCCATTAGAGTCAGTGTCCTATTCGGCGAGTTCGGGCTTTTCATCCATCAACCTGACGTGTAGGTATCCCTTTATTTCTTTAATCTTTTATTGCAATAATCTTTGACAATTAACACATTCGAATAGTACTGAAAATTCAATGTTGTCTGCCCTTAAATATTTCGACGGCTTCGACGGCGACGAGCTTGAGCGCGCCCCTAGTGAGTTTGCAACCGGTGAGTGGCATGCTTTAAACTTCCTCTGGTCACTCAGTCATGTCGCAGGACGAAAGGTCCGAACCGACACGAGTGATTGGGTGTAATTACGTAGATTTTACTTGAAGCACTGTGACCATGGATATATGAAAATATACTCATGAGTAGTACCTTGCATACTGTTTTATATTATATGAGGATAGGTCTTCTAGTACAACGCGTTTCAAATTAGTATGAAATATATCACTATGCATCTTTATATATTAGAGTATTCAATTGAATACGTATGAAACTAATATTTAAATAGTTATTAATTATTAAATGAATATAAAGTAACGTCCAGTAATAATACGTGCAATAGTTTTTAGTGGGGAAGTCGAATACTCTTCGACTTCGTTTATTTGTCAATTGCAATTAGTTTCCAGTTATAATAAAATGCATAATGATTACTGTTAGTAAGAACGTAGTAGTTCTTCTTTCTTCTACTTCGATTATATATATAAAGTGAAGGTACTTATATACCTTGTCGATTTGTTGGAACTATCGAATAATTTTATTATTCGATATTCATATTAGTCTTTAGCGTATAAAGATATCAATAAATTCACTTCTTCCGTACAAGATATTAATTAAACCTAAATGTACAAGAAGACAATACGCGAACGGGTAGATCTCGAAATCAATGCAATCTACTTTAAAACCAACCTTGCGTTTTAAAAGCAATGCTTTGATGACGGGAGCTCCCGAGGATGTTTCAACTTAATTCAAACTATATTGAAGTAGATTCATTGACCAACTTTTCTAATAAAGTAGAGTCAGTGAATGATTTTTCTAATACAGTAGAGTCATTGCATAATTTTTCTAATAAAGTACAGTTATTTAATTTTCTGTTCAATAAAATAAAATCATATATTGATCTGGTATTTATACATATATTCAGCCCGTTGGAAAATCAGTATGTCTTTATCATCTTTTTAGACGAGGATTTCCAGGTTTAACCTATTGCGTGTTCACTGCCCGGATCCCACTCACATGCCCCGGTGCTACTTGGGTGGGGAAACGGTGGTAGAGTACGATGATATTTATTTAGTTTATAAGCTATGAAATGATTTATTGTTAGCGACTGACAGTGCGTTTGGTGTATCGTGCACGACGTAATATCCATATTATGTGTGTGGTTAGGCTGTGCATTTGCGTCGTTTCGTGCTAAAATGTAGCTACTATGACCAAGATAAGATGTCCTTTAATTTAAAACAGAGACATCATTTTTACTATTAACTGCATTAATAATCCCTACTATAATGAAGCACGAAGTTTTTGTCATTTAAGATGACAGAGGCCAAATGCCAAAGAGAATCGATATACTTATACCATTGCTATCAAGTATCTCTTGTATCGGTGCTATTTAATTATTCTATTAAATATCAACCGCGGCGTAGTTTTTTCCACGCGAACGCGAAGATCCCAACCACTGTCAGTCGATTTCAGAAAAAGGGTCCTTATCTTAGTGTGAGTAAGTTGTGTGACAGCACTTGTCGGAGGTCCCGGGACGCCTCTCTAATGTAGGTTTTTGCCCCCAAGTGTTTGACTGAGAACCGTGGAGTGTCATGTGTTGGTGCGCCTGTTTGCGATTTTTTAAATATAGGCTAGGTAGGTAGGTAGTATACCTTCTGGTGTGATTGATAGACATAAGTAGGTAGGGACGGGCAGGTTGACACAGTCCCTGATCGGGTAGGCAATATTTCGCGTGTTCAACCTGTTTCAGGAAATCTGATTTTTTCCAGACAATACTACCAACTGTTTATTATTGGAGTTTAACTTCAAAATATTTTCTCTTAATTGTTGCAATTTTAATTTCACCTTTTTTTTAGTAGATCCAATTTTGATAACTTTCCGAGCTCGCTTTGTAGAAATTGAAATTCACTCGCGATATTCGTAAATGTTTAAACAAAAATTCTAGCACGAAAAATGTTCTTGGCTGTACTTGGACCTCAGTATGGTGATAGTGGAAGTTTGATATTTTTCTACCGAATAATTGTTTGCTGGCTTCATTGTAGAAGCAAAATAGAATCAATTGTAGTGAAATGTGACTACTTCAATTTAGAGTTGTCAACGAAATTGGTCCTACCATTCCAGTTTGATCTGGAAAGTAGAAAAGAATATATCACCTTAGCCGAAATCCAATTATCTACTGTTATTAAAAAATAGCTGTATTTTTCATATCAATTATGATTTATTACCTTCGGTAAAATTCGATTATTACGAACTAAAAGCAGCTTGAATTCAATATAAAATGGTGGGGCTTGGGGATGTAACTAATCCAAGGCATGAGATTGTTACAGATTCATAGATGAACCCAAATATGATATATTAAACAAATGTAAGTACATACGCCAGAGTAAGTGGAATACATACAAAACAGATCCGGAAATATGATCAAGGACACGATTGGAAACTATAAAATTAAAGAGCCAGCTTCGTCCTGCTGAGAGCTTAAGTATTAATTTTGATATAACTTTACTAATTATCTTGAGTCTGTGTTTGTTTCAGAAGCATTGAAAAGAAGGGGATTCATGAAAATACGTACAATATGACCACACCCTAAATCCCTAACCTTTTAACTAATTACAGGTGTCAGGCAATTAATTAGGCAGGCTCAATTATAATTCGAACAATAATTTTAGCTCCTTATGTAGGTAGGATTTGTTTGAACGCACAATCTTAGATCTTCATACAGGCAGGTTTTACGCTAATAGAAATTGTTAGACTGTTAATTAGGCAGGGTTTATGAGACTAAAAATTGGTTCTATCTAGGTAGCATATTATTGAAATTGTTTTACTAGTTTGTTTACTATTTTTAAATTGTCATACTAGTTCTAAGTTAGATCTTTAGTCAGGCAGGGCACATTTGAATCTTATCTAGTATTCTAATCTATTCTAGTAGTACAACCTGATATAATTGAAATGCGCTCCGGGTCGTTTATATTATCTGGGCTCTTGGGTTTGGTTTTTTAATCTACGGGATCTCAACTGAAAGGGAAGAGAATAAACTACACAGCTGTAACTATATCTTGTTGATCGTAATAACAATTTCAGTCGTTTAATTTGTTGATAACAAATGAACCGCTCATGGAATATTCCTCACACCTATTGGGGATTGTAGCTTGGGCTTGTGGCTTTCATTTATATCCACTGATTACTTGTCCTTCAAGTTGATAAAATGACATTTCCTTATTATTCCTTTAAACAAATTCACTTATCTCGCGTTCTACTGGTCCGATTGTAATCAACGACGTCTCAAATTGAAGCTGTTGATTGAAGGAACAATTTCTTTCTAGTTCAGAATAGGTCCCGTGTGTAGTTAACGTGTGCTTTTAAAACAAATGTTTAAATTGTTTATAGCAAATGAACCACTCATGGAATATTCGTAACACCCGTTGGAGATTGTAACTTGGACTAGTAGCTTTCATTTATGTTCACTGATCATTCGTGTAGCTTTCTTTTGTGCTTCTGGTTTGAACCTTCCTCCATTTTTCCCTTTAAACATCCCTTCATTATTGGTCTCTTTCCGTCTACGTACTTACTAATATATTTTTTCTGTGTGCAGGTCTGCAGGCAGAGAGTAAGGAGCATTGACCGGCACTTCACATCGTGCATAAATGAAAGAAAGAAGAAGGAATAACTCTTGCCACATACATTAGTTATAGTAAACGGGTTTATATAAATAGTTTGTAACTGTTAGCGCGTAACAGTCATTTAGGACAATCGTGTAATTACTTGCTATGTATATCTCTTATATATTTTATTTTATATACAGTATATTCGGTAGAACTTGTATTAACTTTAATATTAGTTTTACTACAAGTTCTACTAAATATGCAATATATAAGATAGAAGAAATTCATTACATATGCACAGGTTACACAATTGCTGTAATTTATTTTTATAAATCTACATACAAACTATATAAATTCCTAATGTAAGTTTTATCTATAAGATGTATTATAAATTAACTTCATAGAATAGTTTATAAGTATTAGATTACTTACGTTTATAGTATTTTGTACAATATATAAATGTTAGTTCAGAATTAATACAAGATTTAGTTGTAAGATGTATTGTAAGTAGATATAAAAGAATAGTTCATAAGGATTAGCTTGTTAATTTGAATTACAGCATTTTTGTAATTTGTACCGCCATTAATTAGTTTAAATAAATTTCCAATGAAAAGAATCCACTGTTCTTTTTATTTTCACACCCTACCAATCCTTGAAACGACCTATTTCCAATTCCATAAACAAGTACTTCCGTGCAGGAACTTTAAATGCAAAGTTCACAAACGGAGAACTTGTAAAAATAGACCTCAACATTACTAAACATATTGCAATCAGATATACATAAAGGGCCTCACCAAAATTCAACCAGGTTGCAAAGTAATGCCTAACGAAAATGAAATACGGTTCAAAATGACACCTCGCGAAAACGCAACAAAGTTGAAACCAACGTCTCGGGAAAATGCAATTAAGTTGCAAACAAGCCATCTCGAAAGAAAAGTTTGAAATTGAGCCCTAAGGAAACGCAAGAATGTAGCAAAAACTTTTGAGAAAAATTTGCAACAATGTTGCATATCGAACTCTAAGATAAGAAAATGCAACAAGGTTGCAAACAACGCCTCGCGAAAACGCAACAAAGTTGCAAAATTCTCGAGAAAAATTTGCAACAATGTTCCGCCAAAATTTGTTAACAATGTTGCAATTCGATCGCTGAGAAGCTGCAACAATGTTGCAAATTGCGCCTCGCGAAAACCCAACAAAGTTGCAGAATTCTGGAGAAAACTTTGCAACAATGTTGCAAACGGCGCCTCACGAAAACGCAACAAAGTTGCAAACGCCGCCTCACGAAAACGCAACAAAGTTGCAAAATTCTCGAGAAAAATTTGCAACAATGTTGCAAACGACGCCTCACGAAAACGCAACAAAGTTGCAAAAATTTAGACTCAACATTGTTGCAAATTTTTCTCGAGATTTTGCAACTTTGTTGCGTTTTCGTGAGGCGGCGTTTGCAACATTGTTGCAAATTTTTCTCGAGAATTTTGCAACTTTGTTGCGTTTTCGTGAGGCGTTGTTTGCAACTTTGTTGCGTTTTCGTGAGGCGTTGTTTGCAACTTTGTTGCGTTTTCGTGAGGCGTTGTTTGCAACTTTGTTGCGTTTTCGTGAGGCGTTGTTTGCAACTTTGTTGCGTTTTCGTGAGGCGTCGTTTGCAACTTTGTTGCGTTTTCGTGAGGCGTTGTGTGCAACATTGTTGCAAAGTTTTCTCCAGAATTCTGCAACTTTGTTGGGTTTTCGCGAGGCGCAATTTGCATCATTGTTGCAGCTTCTCAGCGATCAATTTGCAACATTGTTAAAAAAAAATTTGGGCGGAACATTGTCGCACATTTCTGTCGAGAATTTTTGCAACCCTGTTGTGTTTTTGCGAGGCGTTTCTTTCAAATTTGTTGCGTTTCCTTTGGGCTCAGTTTGCAACTTTGCTTTCGCGATACCTTGTTTGCAACTTAACCGCATTTTTCTGAGTTCTTTGCAACATTGTTGCATTATCTGAAAAGTACTACCGTGCTTGAACGTTAACTGCAAAGTTCACGGTAGTACTTGTTTAAGGAATTGGAATTGGGTCTTTTCAAGGATTTGTTAGTGTGCGAAAATAAAAAGAACAGTGGAATTATTTTCATTGAAAATTTATTTAAACCAATTAATGACGGTACAAGTTACAAAAATGTTGTAATCCAAATTAAGAAGCTAATCCTTATGAACTATACTTTTATATCTACTCATAATACATATTACAACTAAATCTTGTATCAATTCTAAACTAACATTTATATAATGTACAAAATACTATAAACGTAAGTAATCTAATACTTATAAACTATTCTATGAAGTTAATTTACAATACACCTTATAGATAAAACTTACATTAGGAATTTACATAATTTGTATGTAGATTTATAAAAATAAATTACAGCAATTGTGTAACCTGTGCATATGTAAAGAATTTAGTATATCTTCTATATTATATATTGCATATTCAGTAGAACTTGTAGTAAAAGTAATATTAAAGTACAAGTTCTACCGAATAAACTGAATATAAAATAAAATATATAATAGATATACATAGCAAGTAATTACACGATTGTCCTAAATGAATGTTACGCGCTAATTGTTACAAAAGATTTATATAAAACCATTTATTATAACTAAAATATGTGCCAAAGTTCTTCTTTCTTCTTTCGTACTTTTATGCATGATGAGTAGTGCCAGTCAATGCTGTTTACTCTTTGCCCGTGAAACCTACACACACAAACAATATGTTAGTAAATATGTAAAAGGAGAGAGAAAGATTGTCAAGGAATGGAGTGGATTTGATGAGAGGTGAAGTAAAGGAAGGGACGGTGAGCCATAAAAGAAGAGACTATAAAACGAGACAACAGCAGGAACGAGTCAGAAAAGTACAAGAAGCAACATATAATGAAAGGTTTAAATGTATAAGAACAGCAACACTACCAGGTACTTGAGCAAAAGTGGAAGAGGAGATTGTCAACAACTAGTAGTGCAGGTAAGATGCGGAAGCATTAAAATACAAAATAAATATTGTGACAAGGAAAAGAATAATACATGTGACCTGTGCAGAACTAGATTTGCAAGGATAGAACATCCAGTAAGAGATTGTAAAGAAACAGAGGGAAGGGTTAGGATAGAGGCAGTGCTGAATGGTAGAGGAGATAAAAGCATATAAGAATGGCATAAGACAGAGACAACAAACTGGCGGTACGTGAGCCATCTGTAGCTCTTTTCCGTATCTAGATCTTCCATGTCCAGCGAACTGGCGACTCGCGTCTTGAGCCCTGAGCCTCAGCATGTCTTTGGCTTTGCAAAGAAGTAGAGCATTTTCAATTGGTAGCTGGAACTTGGTGGCCCTTGGATGAGAAAAACTTTGTTATCCCTGGCATAAGATTTTGAAATGAAACAGAGGGGAATGACAAAGATGTGCAACAGATATATATAAAGATAAGAAATGGTTAGTAAGAAATATATTATTGCGTAAGGTAGAGTAGGTATGAAAGGGACAGCAAAAGAGAAGACGAGAGTGCAAGAGTTAAGGTACTATTGTGAAATTAGGTTATATATACACCAAACCGACATTTTACTGCTATGGGGTCGAAATTAAAAATAAGGCTACCATTGGTATAAGTTTATTATAAGCAATAAAATTTATGTAAAGAAAAATATATTCACAAATGTGTTTACCTTTGCTAAAATGCTTAATTGTTGTACAATCAAATGAAGAACGGAAATTGCAATGTTGGTATACGTATTAATCGTAATGCAGAGTTAATACTGACTTTGCTAACATTTTATTGACATGAAATTGAGAACACGAAATAATTTTCAACCATCATTATCATAACTTTATAAATGAAAACGTAAATAACCAATTTTGTTTGGTCTATAATGCTGCCATCTATAAAGAAGTGCCTCAAACTATTCGTATCCCTTCCTTATCTATACTCACATGTTGTGCCGACAACAGTTCTTTCCGCTGTACCGACTGGACATATTAGCGTCTCTCATTTCTGCAATATTCGACGTCAGGACTAGACGCATTATTTTCCAAAGAGTTTAAGTTTATATCGTTATTGTTTGGTGAATAAAGTTGTATAGCAAAGCATACCATGTGTTATTTATCTAATCGCATTCTTTATTAGTCGTGGCTAGAACGGCTATAATGTGATCCATAGTGTTGCCATCTATAACGAAGTGCTTGAAACTATTCGTTCCTCTGCCCTATCTATTCGAGTTGTTTCATGCACTTCTTTATAGATGGCAATACTACAGACCACGTTTGAGCGTAGATAAGGCAGGGATACATTTTATTTTTAAAATTAAGTTAATGATGCTTGAAAATCATTTCGTGTTCTTCATTTCATATCATATTACATACAATTATCATTGCAAGGCCCGCCTAACAGCCATGTGCGTGAAGATTGGCAACAGGATTGACAGAATCTGTCTACAAGTTCGTAGCCATTTGCGCTCGCATTTGGCTTGAGTTCTGCAAATACAGCCATTTAAATGCTGAAGTTGCAAGATCTCTTCGGTGTTTATTACCAATCTGCCATTGGATTCTGTTTAGCAGGTTCTGTTTGCAGAACCCAAGCCAAATGCGGACGCAGATGCCGACGGATCTATAGAGAGAATCTGTTAGTTCTGTTGCCAATCTGCTGTCGATTTGCAGGCAGATGGCTGTTTGCAAAAATTAGCTTCGATTGCATTTATTACGTTGGAACGTAATACGAAAATATATAAAAATAACTTGCTTCACGATCGAATGATTTGCGAGCATAAATTACATGACAAAATATTTGTTGCAACACACCTCTGTTAACATATTTGGTCACGTGCTGCGTAATATAGGGGCCCGTGAAACAAAGGACATTCAAATTTGGACCTATCGGCGTGCTTCTTTCAATTAAAATCGTGCAATTATTTTCACGATTTAATATCACAATGCTTTCATATATTGAAAAATGAATAAAATTTGTTAAAATGCACCCACCTAGTAGGGCTAAGACTGCTCCTTGATATCATGGAGTTTTTTGATTTATGCAACACGTGACTGCGTTAGCTAAAAGCCCTGCAAACCACGGGAAGTCTTGACACGTTCCCTGTGCATATAAATCACTCGAGGTTAATATACATATACATGGATCGTTTGATTTCGGCCAAGCTGTAAAGAATTATAGAATTACTTACCAAATGACTGCATTTAAATAGCTGTAAAACATTCAAATAATGGTTCCTATACGCATACACGTATATGATTTTCCTCGAAATAGAACAAACAACTATTTTTCATTGATATATTTAAAATTAATTAATGGTCATGGCCGATCGGCATATAGGCATTACACAACACTGCTCCCACAGTACAGGTCTCGCGTTTTCCTTCCTTCATCAAATAAGAATCAGCGGTGTCATTATTGTTTAATATCCTCCGAACAGGTTTTGTTCGTAGAATATTCCAGCCGCTGTTATGGCAACTGATGCGCCAAACATTTCACCGACTGAACCCTTTCGCGACTGTAGCGTTCCAACGAGACGGACAATCCTTCGCGAGATAAATAATTCGATGTACATTCTTGGTACGCCCTTTTTTCTTCTTTTTTTTTGTTGTTGATATCAACATATCGATATTAGCGTAAAACATTATACCATAATCGATAGAAGACTATAGTCATTCTCTTTCTGTAACTACAGCAAACGTAAGTTCGACAGGGGTGGGCTGCAGCCAACGATTTTCTCGAAAGGGTTCCCAGTACACAACGGTAGTATACCTCGTCCTTTACTATCATGGCCGTAGACACGCTAAGGGTCAGTGAATGCAAAAATTGAAAAAGTCCATGAGGAAAATTACTATCGCGAGAGCACGTGTATTTATAATATGACTTTCGTAGACAGGCACCCCGAACGTTCGTTCACCTCGTGCTATCTGTCGTATAGTCTCGAGCATGTTGATTCTATAATTAGGTACTTATACGAAACCGTATCTAGCATCACCATCTGCAAGGCTCTCCCGGTCACTTAACGCGCATGCAAAATCGCTTGGTAACGTCCCATTAACACGTTCACGTTGTACACACGCGGCAAAGAAAGTGTTTTCCCTCTACGTTAAATCACACGGTCGTAGGTACAAGTCGGGGCCACGCACACGCAACTCCTAAATATACACGTACAGCTTTTTCCCTAGCACACGCAGAATTCGATTTTTCACCATAATCATTAATCATATCATTCATCATTATCATCATTAACATAATTATCATCATATTTCCTTTCATTTTCACTGCCTCTTTTTTTCTTCCTCCTCTTCCTTTCTCTTGGTTAGTCTGTGTTTGCTCTTTTGTTTTCGAACGCAATCTCTACCGATAATACAGACTTTTTATGTATATATACACAGTATAGTAACAGTCTAGGCTCCTAAGGCTGCTAAAAAGTCTCACTTGTAGGATCCCTCGCGAAAAGGGAGAGCGTGTTAAAACAGTTCGGGTTTCGACCGGCGGGTGTGGGGGCGGGGGGGTGGAGTAGGAGACGTGAAACGTCTTTGCCGTGCACGTCTAGTAAATCACTTCGTATACAGTGGCCTTCTTGTCACCGGATCCGGTCACGATGTACTTGTCGTCGGTGGAGATGTCGCAGCTCAGCACCGACGAGGACTCCTTCGACTGCAAAAAAAAAAAAAAAATTGATACGGATTCTCCTGTGGTTGCTTTTACGTTTGTTTTTGCGCGAATATCATGCGACACGATACGGTTATGCTAAACGATACGCGCACGAAATTGCTTATTTGCCACGGCTGCAGTGAAAAGAGCTTCGATATACGTATGTGAAATTGTTTCACGATATAATACAAAGTAGTAAAAATTATGATTTATATTGATCATCCCCTTGTGAAAATGCTTGTGAAAATAATGGCGATGATAATTTTCGATAGCAGGTATCGTCATTGTGCAACGAGACAAATTCGTTGGGCGTTCTGCTTTTTGAAAGATTTAGATCTCACGGCACCCCCGCGGCGCGTAGCTACGCATTGCTGGTCATGAACGTGTTCATAACACCGCCGCCAACTATCGTACGCACCTGGAATATCGAGGCACCGTACGGTGTGCGCCACGCGTTCAACAGATTGTCCTTGCCGGTGGAGACGAACCATTTGCCGCTGGACGCAAAACGCAACGAAAGGACGCACGATTCGTGTAGGTGTAGCTGATACTTATCAGACTTGGAAGTGTGAAGGACCTCGACGTTCGAGTTCTCCATGCCAACCGCGAGCCATTCACCGGTCGGACAGTAGCCCAGCGAGAATATTTGCGAGGTGAAGTCGTGCTGCTGAAGCTGTCTACCTTCTCGAAGGTCCCACGAACGTACTGTGTTGTCCAGTCCGCCGGTCCACAATTTCGAACCGTCCGCGGAGATGTCGATGCACGACGCACCGTCTGTGTGACCTTCGAATTGTCTGACCAAAGATTGATTCTGCAGATCCCATACGGCGATGTGGCCGTCGCTGCAGCAACTGAAGCAAACTTTCGAATCGGGCGAAATGGCCAGGGCGTAACAGGCCGGCGCAGATGACGTTAGTTCCGCCTTGATTCGCGGCGTTGGGCTGGCTAAATCCCAGATTATCAGCTGACTCGCCTCACCTCCGACTATAAGGGTTCTACAGTCGGGCAGTAGCTTTACCGACCTGCGACGAAAAGCGGGTATTGTATGACGCATTGGAAAGCAATTTAAATTCGGGTGACCAAATAAATGTACGCATAGTTTGCTGTATTCGTATGTACATATGTAGCGAATTAAATTTTGGTTACTCGGTTAGCCTGCGACGATATATAACGACCGCAAGAACACAGCCAAAACCGCGAAGGAGATTTCAATTTAACAACGTTCCAGGATTGCTATGTATACTTCGTAACACCCCCTCGATCAGTAGACACGAACTCTATCGTACATTTATTCGTAACAGGAAAAGCGAAGAATAGTTAAAAACCCCGGACAGATATTACAGAATTGTTCATGTATGCGTACCGTTCGACTTTAATGTACTCGACGAAAGAACGGAATGTACGATGTACGGGCATTTTCTGGAACCGCTGTATATACATCTATTAAACGGAGAAATCTTTGTCCGCAAATCAAACGAAAATAACGACCGACACCATTCTACTCAATGACATTTCCCCAAATCTGTATTCCGCGAGTTTCAATTAATTTGGTCCAAAGGCATCGCGCCTCCCCTTATCGCATGCACAGCTACCGCGCCATCCGGCAAATATACGTACACCAATAATAATTACAGCGCAGAGAGTGTAACTCGACGAAAACGTGTAAGTAATACAGAAACGGTGTAACTGACCTAATATAATTGTCGCGTTGCAAGCAGTCCAGCTGCGATACGTGCTTGATACTGCCACCGACCCCGTGGCCGATGTCCCAGACTTTAACGCACCCTTTGCCACCCGTGTAGACGTACTTGGTCGGATTCGAGATCGTAACAGCGCACACAACCTCGCCGTGAGTCAAGGTATTAATCTGACGCGCGTGACGTGGAATTCCCGGTCCTATCAGAGCGTCCGTGGGGAATGGCACAGGCTGCAGTTGACCCTCGCCGTTCATATGGAACGAGTATGCTCTGTGGTGGAATGCAGAACATTAATGCCTCTGTCCTTACGTAATGGAACGCCTTCGATTACTTAAAAGCTCGTGCCACGGAACGATAATGCATCACGCCGCGCCTTTGAAATTATTCGACCCGCTCCCGGCTTGACATTATCGAAGGTGGACTGGCCAGGTGTGAATGATCCCGGGTGATTCGATGGTATTTCGTGTATTTCTTCGATGAAGTGGCGGATAATTGGCGAGCGAGGGGCAGAAGGAGAGGAGAAATTGGTCGGCGGGACTTTCGGATTGAACTGAATTTGTTTGGGCAGAGAAGGAAATAACATTTTTCGTTCACTGTTTAGGAATCGTTGTGGACGCAATTGTGTTACTCTGGCGATGACTGTGGTTTTAAAATGTGGGATTCTGTATTTCATTTAAGGCTTGGTAACGATTTTTCTGTTTTTTTTTTTTTTTTTTTTTTTTAATATTCTAATTCTCTCATGGAGCAGCATGGAAACTTCTGAAAAATGTAGCTAATTTCCTGAGGTATTGTTACGAAGATTATTTGAATCGGAGTTACGTACGGTTTACCACCGGGAATGTTGCTTAGCCCGTTACTCGATGGTATCCTCACGTGACCGTCGAAGCCGAGCTGCAAAAGATAACAAACTATATTAATGTTTTATTGAAACTTTTCAGTGAAGAGATAGTTACGAATTACCGAAGATCACGAAAATGGTTAAGAATTATTCTAATCACCGTACAAACATCTATTCAACACAGAGCTTGGCCAGAGACGATCTGTATTTAACAAACAAACTCGTCTCGACGTGACTATTCATAATAATAAGACACGTCGCGGATTAATTCGTTCTTAAATCCTGATGTCCCAACCATGCAAGGCGAGCAAACGTGACACTAAGTATAACGGGTAACTAAACATTTTCCACAACTACTTACGGCGACCTAATTATTTTCGTGAAACGCTATTTGAATCGACGCCCAGCACGAAAATCGGCCAATCATGTCTCCGATATCGAAATCCGAACCTAACGCGAGGCAGGCAAGTAAAGTTTGACAATTCTATCCCGCAAAAGTAAAGCGAATGCCAGGAAACAGTGCGCAATAAACGATAAAAGCAATCGTCGAACGTTCGTGAGGAGTCTTCGCGACTCGGATCGTGAGTCGCGATCCGATTGGACAACCACGATAAATAAGTGTATCATTATTTCCACTCCTTTTCCGAGTTACTACACCCTGCCTGTCCTATCGGTCACGAACCATCCTTCGAGGCGAGAGCGACGACGACGACGACGACGACGACGACGACAAAAAAAAAGAAAAGAAAAAAAAACAGAACGAAAAGAAAAGAAAGAAAAGAAAAAAAGACAAACAAGGAGCTAGAGCATGGAGTACCATCGAAGTCCTGGCGTATGGCAAGTTGCTGTACGGCGAAGGCGATTGTGGCGGCTCATTGCCGCGGGACGGCAAACCCTGATAGCCCTGCGGTGGCGTTTGCTGCGATGATGGCGGATGATAGACCCGCGATGCCAAGGGACCAGGGATTCCGCCCATAGTTGGCGTACAGCTGCGCGACCCCCTCGCCGCCGCCACAGGTGTACCCGGCTTGTCGATCTGGAGAGGTTCGTTCCAACGGGGCATACCGGTTTATTATCGGGCGCAATCAAAGAAAGGAATTGTAAATTTCACGCTTGACTTTCGCACAAAAGCAACGAGACATATCGATCCTTGTCGCGGCCGGCGTAAGCGGCCGCTTCCGGTTCAACGATTTATACCGGCGGGACAGAGGTACGGGGATCGAACGAGATATAGATAAGAGAGGGGGGCGTGTGTGTGTGTTTTCCTCTGGCGTCCACGCGAATTGACTTGTAACTTCGCGCGACTAATTCCATCTACGTATGCGATATGTATCGATGGGCTACGTAATATGATACGCGGAGGAGAACAACGAAACGTTTCTGATATTTTCGGAATCGCGGGTGACTCGTTGTTGTCGGACGGGTTGGTGGATGAGGCTGGAATTGGTTTAGAAAGAGCGATTAGTCGAATTTGATGGGCCAGAACGACAGTGTTCGCAGTGCCTGGGTGAATTTCTGTCCGAATGGAATATCAATTTCGTATTAGTATCGTAGCTTTCAGTTTTGTCGTTTCGACGTTTCCGTGTCGATCGATCAGGTATCGCTACAGCCTGATTGGGAAAAAGAGATTGGTATCGAGAAAGTTGGGACTAGAATGATGTCTCAGGAGAGCATCCAACGTGTGCGAAAATAATTTTCGTATATTTCCGTCAGATGTCGCGAAGTTTGAAGATTCGAACGACGATACACTTTGCACAGAAGGGGAACGCGTTTTTATCGGTGCACCGTGGATAAATTAATTCGTCCCTTCCCTGGGCCAGAAAGAATTCGCGCACATCTGAATGAAACAACTGACCATCCGGAAACAGTTGTCTGTTAATTCGATGTAACTCGCAAACGGGAGCTTTTTGGTCACCGAAAATCACAGAATCATTTGAACGTTGAACCTCGGTCACCTCGGCATGCATATTACTGCAAGATGAAACGAGCGTTTTTTGGGTTTCCCCGATAAGAAGAGGAAAAGAAATCGAGAATGAAAATGCAAATAGAAATTGGACTGCAGAGAAAATAGAACCGGACCGATTAGTCATCGAATAAGCTTACTATCCGCGAGATCTTACATCTTTACTTTTCAGAGACGGTGTGCTACGTGCGGAGGAACTTCCGCTCCGCGAGGGTGGCCTGTCTTTTACAGATGTCGAGCCGGCGCCGGAAATCGTTCCCACGTGTCCTGGAGCGCCCAGCTTTTCCAGGGTTCCATTCTCACGTGGATCTGAGTGCTCGCCGTTCGCGTGTGGCGATGACGCCTCCTTTTGTAGAAAAGAAAAGACATTTTTTCATGGAAATTGTCATCACCTAACTATGTAACTCCTTGTCCTTCCAAGCGATATTATCTTAAGGCAACGGAGAATTTCTTTATGTATCTATGCATTATGAATTCTTGTATAGAAATAAATATTTTAAGGAGATTCTAGTATTTTATTCAATTCATACGGGATATTAATAAAAATCAATTATATACTTTCAGGGTTCGACTCGTCGCCTGTGTCGATCGGGAAATCTCTGATCTCCTCTATCTTTCAGAGATTTAATATTCATCGCCAATACCGTTTGGTAACGTTAGATAGTGTACAGGCTGTTCTGTATGAAATTTCACGAAATAAGGGGACGTAAATACTTCGTGAAAAATATAAATTATACATGACTTCAACAAAATGCTGTGCCTATGTTTCACACGTAACACCTACTGTTGTCGACCAAAGTGATAATAAAATTAAAGTATTCCACTAACAAACGGCTTCACTGTTCATTACAATTTTACCTACGAAACAAAATCTAAAGAATAATACGAACGATTTTTTCTTACTAATATTCCTCGCTGACATTTCGAACACTGTTGAGATAATATCCTCGCGCGTTCAATGATACAACCAGCATGTATGAAACGCCCGACGGCCGTCAAAATCCCTGTTCACGCAACATTACAATTCCACGACAAACGGACAAACACAATTACCAATATACACAAAGATCACCAGAACAAAGTACAAAAATTTCTTCGCCGATATACAAAAAGGCAAATTATCATCCCAACAACCGACGAATCGCAATTGACAGACCGTTCTACGATCGTTCATCGATCCAACGTTCTCCGTCGAAGGAAATTCTCGTTTCTCCCCGGAAAATTGGTAACCATGCTCCGTCACCGTGATCAACCCCAAAGTAAGATCCTTGATTTTCATCGATAGCCCGTACGTACGTTCGGATAGTTTTCGTTTAATGAGTTCGCCCCTAAAAATGTGGGACTCTGCCGGATGTAGAAGGATGAACTGACCTCGTTCGCGACATCCACCACCAGGTCTTGATCGCTCTTTTCTCCGTCGCTGTCCTGAAAGGAAAAAAATTACACCGTGAAACGTGCAACCTCTATATCCGGGGCGACGAGGGGGGAACCGTGTCGCGGTACATCGATCCACCCTATCCCGTTGTAGTTCCTACCCATCGGGGATACATTAACGATCATTCGTGAACACGTCTCCGTCGGAATCGGCGTGGACGATAGAAAGATGTAGGGAAAGAGAAGCTCGACCTATATTCGCAACGTAGCTGACTGACAAATGCATCTTTAGAAATATATTATCAATCTTGACACTCGTGCAACTCCGTTCCACCCTCTCTTTCTGCATGTACTCTCCCTATCACTATCTCTCTCTCTCCCTTTCTCGAAACGCTCTGATTGCACCAGCAACTTAATGGCCATGCGTTCGACGAGTGCTCGTACTGGATAGAGGGGCTGGCTCGCGTTTGCAAGCGTGTAAGCCATGCCGCACGTTTGCAGAGGGTGGTAAGAGGGGGATGTAAATGCGCTCAGCTTGGCCGCAACGGTTCCGGGGTATTTTCGCAATCAAGATTGTACGTGCGCGCACGCGAGCCGTGCTAAATATGCCCGATCGTTCGTCAATTCTGGATCTCGCTGTGGATCGACGAGAATTATCATTGCTCGCGATATGCCTCTGCGTCGTTTGTGGGATCGCGACCCTCGTGCCCACGAAAAACCAGCGGCGAGTCCGGCACGAAAATTCGGCGAGATGCGGTTCAAATTACGCTCAACGACCTTCGCTGCCAATCGCCGTGAACCGCGAGTCGCGTGCCGCGACGTCGAGCCGCACGCGCATTTCTCCGCGTCGAACGAGCCACGAAGCGAACAGTCGAACGTGAGTCGCGAACGCGAGAAATAACAGCCGGGTATCGGGGCACGCGTGACCGCCGTTCGATATTTCCATTCAGGGGCATACACGGCAGATTGCACATCGAAACTATTCCGGCGAACCCTTCTCGTTGCAAAAATTGTTTACCACATCTTGGTCACGTAACACGTAATACCTGAAACGTCGCCTTACCGCAACATTACGCAAGGCACTTCGCGCAAAATCAGTAATGCCTCGCGTCACTGTTTACTCCATTATCCCGTGAATCTTCCATTCGCTCCGGAAAAGAGGCTATCATACACAAACAGGCAGCCGTGTGTATGGCGAAGCGAGGAATGAATCCGCCTAACGGAGAGGATCGTGCACAAACAGAAGGGCAGGCTCCGGGGCTAATATATTACCGAAAGCAGCGGATAATGCGCCGCAACGAAAGCACAATTTGTGGCTCATGTATCTTTTATCGTTTGTTTGCCAGTTATTTCCGTGTTTCCAGTGAACGGATCGTTGTTTGCGTCCGGTCCCGCTGTACGTCGCTCTAAAACGACGCCGATAGCGACCTGCCCGTGGTGGGTGTGCGCCTAGCGTGCTACCGAACGCGTCGTATAGAAACGCTTTGTCTTGATGGGAGGGGGAACCGCGCGAGCAAAAGATGCTATCGGAATCGGGGAACGCGAAAAAAGAGCTGGAGCAATTTTCTTAAATTGGTCATCGCGGGGATTTTCGCTCGGAATGGAAACTCTTTCGTTGGCTGCCGCTGTGGCGAATTATATAATTATACAATCGTGTAATTTATTTATTATTTATTCGCGTCGACGTTATTTACCTTCGAGGCGCGCGAGAATTCACAGTCGGATCGTGGTAAATTAATTTAACGCACCTAAATGGTAGATGGATGTGCTAATTCATTCATTCGATAGGTTTTTTTTTTTCGTGGTGGGTGGCGGATGGGCCGAAGGCAGGCTAGAAATTTAATAACCCAGGGGGATTAATTTCTGTTAGTTAATACGATTGCAGGAGGCGGAACACGCAGTTTTAATAAAAATATAGAGATATTAGAATGTCGGGGGATCTCTGTGCAACATAGTTATTGCATTCAAATATATTCATAATCTCTCGACGAATTGAATTGCCTTTTTTACTTAATAGAATATCTTGTCGAATTATATGAAGACTATAGCGACTGCTGTTGTAGTGTGGCGATGGATCTATTGTAACGAATATTATCGCACAGTGGAATGTCGTTCTAGTATGCACGCGGAACACGAGGCATCTAAAGTGCCTGAAGAACTTGGTGCGACTAAAGTACGTGAAGGTACGAAGAGTGCCCGCGGTATTTGGGTCACCTGAAGCTAAGTATCCGAGGCTCTTAAACGAACTCATTATTGCTCGAAATATAGAAGACAATCGAAATATTAACTCCATAATTATCTAATAATCAGGCTGTTCTACTGAACGCGACGCACTACGGAATCAGTTATAGTTGCAGGCGAAAAGCAATTAATAATAACACAATCAAACATTTGTGCACAGACTGAATTCCAGAAAATCCAGCTTTTGTCGAACGAAGAATTCATCTGTTACTTCATGTTCCCCCAGCGTACACGTGGCGTCCAAACACACGCATTAACTCAAGCATATTCCTATTTAACTGCGCCTAAAACTTCGCCTACGTTAATAATCCAGCAAGTACACGTACCGCAAGGTTTATCTTTATATTTGGAACACGGTAAACGGTGTCTCGAATATCGTGCACGTAACGTCGTGTACGTGTAACATAGTGGTCGCGAGTAGTTTCCCGTAAGACGATAAACAACACACAGAATGGCCGAGAACGGTAAATAACGTGCACGGCTAGGAAAGTGCAATTTGTAATTCACATATCTTTCATCGTTTATTTACCAGTTATCGCTCAGTTTCTACAAGCAGCTCGTACCCGAGTCGCGACCACCGCCGTCGGCACGTAACGAGCACGAAGCAGGGCACACAGGGGTTGTTACCTCGTGCGTACCGCGAGTACAACTGTTACCATGCCGAAAGCTTCTTCCCCCTCTACCGTACACTCAGATATGTCACGTTGATTTCTCGCCCGGTCGACCACGTTTCGACGTGCGAACGCCAACATGAATAGGACCTTTCGAATAGGAATATTTCCTTCGGGTCGCCGACGCGTTCAGATTTTTATACACTTGCCGGGGGAAATTTGGGGACAAAAGGAAGTGAAAATGGCCCGCTGTTGTTGCTAAAGAGAGGAATATTACCGGAATATATTTATTTCTCTGTCATGCGATTATGAATATTTACTGGACTCGTATATGTAATTGATTCGTCTCTTAGCTTCCGACGGCAAGTGTATACGTGCCTTCTGTGCAGTGGATAGTTGAAAGTATTTGGATTAATAGAGAATTTATTGTTTCTCGTGATATACAGGAACGACTGCATTTTTATTTATCAGTTTACACGTAGTATAAATATATTGCTTCCAATTCGATTCATTCTCTGTTCTGTTTTACTGCAAGTAGGCTGCTAGTTCTTTACTTTCTGATATTATTATTTGTGTAGTGTTATCAGAGTTCGCTCATATACATAGCAGTTATTAAACAACCTTGCCCATTTCATGTACCTACTTATGTAAAATTATATGGTGTGGTACGTCACTTGTAGTTCTTGTCATTAATATGCAAATTTCAATGTTGTATTAAAGTAGCGCAAAGAACCCTCAATTTGATAAAATCTACGAGAAACTACAAAAATTATAATTAACTTTGGCAATAATAGTGAGATATATGCCTAATACGTCTAACGGTTGTTTAAACAATATATGCTGTGAATAATAGAATATCCTGCACTCTATTTGGTGTTTAACTTATAATTTCCTCAACGATTAATCGTAGGTTTGCCTAAACTATTCATCAGACGAAAATGGAGAAATTAAACTTCTGTCATCACCAATGTAATGTTACCTCGACTAGAATTTAATAACAGCTTCGTCCCCGTCTACACGCCGCTTTAATTTATAATTATAAAATTAAGAACTTGAAGGCGAGTAGTGAAAAATTGGAAGTATTATCTTTGAAAAAATTGTGCGATAAAAAATGTCGACCGATCTCTCGTACAGTAAACCGTCAAACTTTCATTTTTGGTAAAGTTGCCCAACTGTTAGAATTTCGAATTTACTGATTTAAATGAATTTTATGATTTAAAGTTTACAAAAGCCGCAGGGACGGCGCGGTTAAGCTTTGAACTTTTTGTGATAAATTTATCATTATATTAACATTCACAGGCTGATAGCGGCGCGTTTAGCCTAACTATAAATAAAGACTGGAAAGAAGAGGAATTATGCACCGAGGGGCATTTAATTTTCGCGGAAACTTCTTGTAAAGCTGCGCACGCGAGCGTATCACGTAAACGTGCCAGATTTACAGAGAAACTTTTCCTTAAAAGATTCAAATTTCTGTATCAGAAACATAAAACATATAATTCCGTAAACAACCACATAATATTTAATCATTCCATTACCACCCGTCTTTGTTAGTACTGAAATTGTTGAATAATCTTGTTTATCGGATTATAAATAAAGCCCTCCTCTGTAGAACGTATTCTCGTTAACCATTCCTTTTAACCAACAACGACAGGACGCCCTGAAACGTTATTTCCTGCGGAAGGCTGAACAGGTTAAGAGGATGCCCCGAAAGAAGATGGATTAGGTGTCGAGGGACGATTAATAATTCAAGAACGTTCCGTGGTTTATATCCTAATTATCGCGGAACCGCCGGTAGCTAGTTGCACGTTCTTTGTAATGCCCCTGTGCATCTTTTGAGCTGTATACAACGACTTGAAAGCGGCGCATACGATAGTATTGCCTTCCTAATGACGTAATATCGTGTACAACGCCCATCCATCCATTATGCGTCTGCTAGACCGTGTACATACTGTGCATTCGTGTCGAAGGTGTTCGTGCACATGCACCGTTTACCGAGAACCACCTGTGCGCGTCCCTGGTCTGCGAATGATTTAGGAAAATCGGCTGGGAAAACTATCTGACGTCGTCGCTCATCGAAGTGCCTAGAACACGAGTCTGCTTAATATCTTAGGCAAGATCGGACAGAATAGCAACGTTGAGCAACATTTTTATGGAAGATCGTTGAACGTTTGCTTGCTGATATTATTCATATTTTTATTTAGCAACGGTTCCGTGTTATTTGGAGACTGCTCGGGGAACGCAAAGTCTTGCGCCCGTTGTCGTCGTTACTACGGATACTATAATAATAAGCGGTAAAGTTCGAGACTATAAGCCGGCGACGACGACAGTAGTCTCGTTACATCGCCGCAAGGGTCTGCGAGACGAGCCAAAGCGTCGAAGGGTAAAGTTCTACCTGCAATTATATAACTGCAAAAATTGCGATATCTTGGACCTTGAAAATAATTCGCGACAATTGAAGTGGCGGAAGATCGCGCCTTGCACCTTGCGATTTCACGCTCAGTTAACCTTAGGCGAATCCGTCCTACGTCGCCGGCGGAAGATTCGGCAAACCCAGCGGGGATAAGAAGAAGGTGCGGTTCGTTGTTCTTATGCAAATAAACAGCGAAACAATGAATGCAACGCTACGACGCGTCCGAGCGAGGATGGTCTAGGACCTAGGACAAATCAGCCATACTCAACGCTATGCTGCAACTCGTAACAGTGATTCCGTCGCGAACCATTTCCGGCGAGGCGAGTGGAGTAGCGGTCGGGGCTGCTAGGGACACGCAATAAATTTGTGTACGGACGATGAGCGTGTGTAAATAGAAGCCAGTGTGGTGGTATTGATTTCAGTGGTATTGCTCGGCCGGTGGAGGGCGCTCAAGGGTGGAGGAAGGTGGTCGAGTAGGATGGAGAAGAATGAAGTGGAGGAAAGAGGAGTAGGAGGCGTAGTAGTAGTAGTCGAAGTAGTATGAGAACGAGGGCGAGAAGGAGGACGAGAAAGAGAAGCAATAGGTCGAGGAAGAGATAGGGTGGAAAGTAAAGTAGAAGACGAGGAAGGAGCAAAGCAGAAGAAGAAGCAGCTGAAGGAGGAGGGTGTCTTCCACCCCTTAACCTGCTCCTTCTAGCGTTAAATATGATACAAATGTTATCATCCCTTCTATTCTGCCCTCCTTCCCCAATTCACCCCTTGTGGCACGAACCACGAGTGACGACGATTCTTCCCTTCCCTTCCCTTCCCTTTCCCTCCCCTTTGTCCTTCTCCCTCAATTCAATCCTCTTTGTTACTCTTTCTCACAGCCATGGTTCAATTCATCCTTCTTCCTTCTACAATCTGCCTTTCTCGTTCCTTTCTTTCTGGTCCTTTTCTATCAAACGGGAGAAGACTCTCGGTCTAACCCGAGCCTCTTTCTCCGTCAGCTTCTTCCCTCGTTTAACCCAGGATAGCGGGGATGACGGTATTAAGGGCAGCTCTATTATTCGACCACCCAACCACTCGACTCTTCGTCTCGAGAATCCTCGAATCCTTTTTTTCCGTCCTCCCTTTCCCGTCTTCCCACCCTGCTTCACTGTCTCTTTCACCTAACCCCGCCTTCTTCAACTCCTACGTTCACCACCTCTTCCACTCTTACGTATACAATGTTCCGTGTATTTTTCCCTGCCGCTCACCTTTCCCCTTGTACCGTGCTCGAACCACCACCTTGCCATCCCCGTAACCACTCTTCTCTTTTGGGTCCACTGTAAACAAACGCACGAGTGCAAAAGAAGAATCGAAGCTTTTCACCCGACCATTCTTCTTCACTCGTTTCTTTTCTCATCTCCTCTGTCCTCCTTTTCTTCCTTTATTCGTTCCCCGCTAAAGTTTGGGGCAGTTAAACGGTCGAGCATGACCAGAGAACCGATGTGACTACATTTCTAGGGGAATAAAATTATCTTGACGAGTTGCGGAGTATAGAAAGATTAGCCAGGGCGGGGCTGGTCCGCGGAAAGTCTGCGATTTAGATAAGGAATCCAAGGCTTTTATTGTTTTTGGCGATTGGTTCTGTTCGGCGTTCAGGAATGAGAGAAATGAATTTCACTCCTTTTATCCTCCGCTTTCTTTGAAACTTTTCGCTGCACGATTAGTAGGTAGTTTTGTTACACGAAACGTCGTTGAAAACCGTGCTTACGATTATTATTATACAGATTTAGAAGACAACTCGCAAGAAAAATATTAATCGCGTTAATAATTATGCTTCTGCGGCCCTAAATCTTCCTTGTCATTTGCGAAGTGAAAATGAAATTCTGAATGAAGC
This sequence comes from Nomada fucata, assembly GCA_948146005.1. NCBI lineage: Eukaryota > Metazoa > Arthropoda > Insecta > Hymenoptera > Apidae > Nomada > Nomada fucata. Next base: position 18,570,990 of record OX411275.1, read on the forward strand.
TCAGTTTGTAAAAGGAAGGAAAAAAACGGATATATATTCCGCATTTCTGGTGAAGTATCGCCGCCGAAAATTCAATTCTTCAGATTTGTTTAGTAGTTTCTTTTCGAAGAATGGTATTGCGTTTGACCCGAAGCACGAGGTATCCACCAGTAATACTGGGGGAGCGTTGAATTGAACGATCGAGAACGCGGGCGGTTCTTTAAAATTTTTGGACGAGTTTCTTTGCTCGAACATTGACTGTCCCCTTCGACTCCTCTTCCCGAGTCCGATTCTCAAGGAAACGCGAACGAGCAAAACAAGCGACGAAAAGTTTCCCAACGTTCAGCCATTCTTTTTCCTTCTATCTCTGAATTTACTCGCGTCAACTTCGCCGAAGTTAAAGGACCGACCGTGTTTAAAATACCGCTGCGCGTGATTCTTCTTTTCGTTTGCCCGATCGATCGATCGACGAACAAACACGATCAACAATACTCCGTTATGTACGATCCTCTAAATATCAACCTTTGCGGGCGGACAATAGTTTTCAAGAAGAGTTTCGCCCATTAAAAGCATTACAAAGGAGAATTTGTATAAAAGGATTAATACTGAACTCTGTAATAGTTTGTGATTAATAGTGATATCGTCAGATGCAAATAATAAATAATGTTCTTACCCCGTAGATTCCTATTCATCGCTTTGTATTAATACTCGTAAATTCGGCTAACGACCAAAGCACGTAAAATTGAATTTATCGAGAGTGCAAAGTCGATTAACAAACACCTGGAAGAATAAGATAGGTATTTGCGTGCCTATCGTACGTATCGTCGAACCGAATTTCAACATTCAGTTTTCTAAATACTAAACACTTTTTGTAAATAACGCACAATGCGGTTATTTATTATATAAATAAATCTGTACGCATAATAATCAGAAATATTAACAATTATTTGACAGCGGATAGACGTAAAAGTTATTTTCTCAGAGCCGCTGCTTTTAAGCAAACGACAGCTCTATCGTACATGCATAGATAGTTAGTTTGCTTTCTCTTTGAAATTTTCTTAGCTACGTGGAACGATAGAATCTCTTGACCGTGTCAATTAAATTTGATGATACATTCACTATGCTTATGGTGTGCTGAAACATATTTCTCACGGTCTACTATAAAGTATACTACTCGCTTTATAGTCCGCGTAAAAGTTACTTTTGTAAGCAGCGAGAAACTTTATTGCGAACTGCCTACATCCTTCCCACTTACGAATTCCTTAAGTCTCCTTTTTGCGGCAGATAAATATTATTGTAACGAATGTTTTAAAACAGTTTAGTCAATGCAAACTTGCCAGTCAAGTGATGCAATGGAGCAATTCATTCAATATTGCCACGTAATTATCCTGATACTAACGCAAGCACAATGCTTTCCAATTAATTCGCAACTACACATTTCAGGCCCCAAATATCATTCCTATCCTGTTCGCTGGCCAAATTTTCGGTGAAAACCTAATCAATGCATGAATTGTTCTGATAGCGTATCATATAGCAATTATATTTACACTCCGTTCGACATGTCCACTCTCAATAATTTTCATATCCGCCAATTAAATCTATACCTCAACTGATAACATCTAACGTGTCAGAAAATGAAAGTAGCACGTTCGTAAAACCTGTTCCACTTTATTCCGCGTAATCGTTCAATGATTCACAGGCCAGCTTATTCATCTTTTCCGCCTTTATTGAAGCGCCGATCGATCCTGTCCATCATATAATCATCGCAGTCATCCCCCCAAGATGGTCAAGGGAAGCGTCCCTCCTGCAAGATTAATCCCAGCCCGAAACCACTTTACTCGATACTTAATAATACCGCAACCACGGGCTCGTTTCTCGGGCGAAATCAAAAGGGAAACATTCAAAAGGCAACGCCGGTCGATAAGTGACACTGCGCTTTTGATGTTTTCTGTCAAAGGGGTGGTGCTAGAGGCAGGGTGAAAGGGGTGGTTAGCATTCTGGGTCTTGCAATTTTTACGAGACAACTGCTTTCGTTCCTCGAGGTGGAAACACGACTGGAAACGTATTAAAGCTATAATCTGAGGATCTACTCTGCGGCGCAGTGGAAGGGGTGAAAATGGGGTAAGGACGAGGTAGAACCGACATCGACGAAGGTCTTACATTTTTCTTTAGTGTTACTTTATTAAGAGGAGAAGTTACCGCATTCCCGGAATGTTTGTGAAATGGAGCATTTTCTTTTATTGAAGTTTTATCGAAGAAAGTAATATTACGTACGAATTTTCAATGCGTATTATTGGCTATATTAGACGTGAAATGCAAATAAGAATTTTGCGTAAAAGATATTCAATTATATTTTGCGAGGATTTGCATTTTTTCGTAGAACAATTTCTCAATTAAGTGTATACGTATAAAATTTTGTAATATTACATAATTACGTTATTCAATTAATGTACCTGAATTAAGTCGACCGGTTAAGCGGCTCCGTTTTCAGTAAAAGAAAGTAAGTAAAAAGTAATTTGGCGGAGGAGGAGCTGGGAATAAAAAGGGTAATGTTCTATTTAGAACTTGAACCCAGAAACTTTTTATTATGATTCCTTTAGCCCTATCGTTGCATGAAATCGAACGAGTAACAGTAACGGTATTGGAATTTTAACATTCGAAGATATATCGATAAACGAATTTTCTTTGCAAAGAAAAGTAAAACAAACATTGAAAGGAATACCACTTTTAATGGGAGCACTGAAAATTACTATACCGGTATGAAATTACGTTCTGCATGATTTTTGTTCTCCTCGGGTACGATGAAAACAAATAAATAAATAAACAGCAAACGAAACATTTTTGCAAGGAAAAATTTCGAAATCTTCATAAACGGTTAAATACGCGATTAATTATTCTTTTTCCCAATGTACCATATTTTTCCATTTGAATGCACTCCTAAACAGACTATTAAACGAAAAACATTTAATATTTTAAATGCGAAATTATCTCATCCCTGTGGCAATCGAAATATTACGGGTGATCGGTAGTCGATGTCACTCTTGAACATAGTAATGGGGACCACGATCGATAGTTTGTGAAACGATGGAATTTAACTACCTAGAAGCGGAATAGAGGGCAGAAAAAGTTGGGAGGATGAGAGGTAATGCGTCCCGCGAGTCGCGTCTTCAAACGTATCGTACTCTGGAAAATGGATTTTTACGGCGGAAAAAATGTTGCACGTATCCGGTAAAGGATTGCCGGGGGTTGTCGTGTTCAAAAACTTCTCCACGACCGTGTACCATCCAGGAATGAAACGATAACCTATGGTGAAACTTTACCATTCTATACGTGGTCAGCTGTTCGTACTCGTGTTTCATAAAGAATTCTAAATAAGTTGAAGAGTAGCAGCGGGAGAAAAATGTTGGCGTTCGTTTTAAGAATCCGAAAATTGTTCGTGCTGAGTACGTCTGTCATCCATTGTGAAATTTGGAGAAGTTGCATAGATAATACAACATTTATCATTATTCCTTTGAGTATACAGTTATTTTTAGTTCCTTTATTTCCTTCTTCTCAGAAGTTCTTCCACAGTTATTAAGCGAGGAGATTCTTAAAGCCCAGAAAATATTTTATTTAATAACACTTTAACTCGCTGCATTCGTATTTATCAAAATCAAGAAATAAAGGTTGGAAACATGGTAAAACGTACAATTTTTATCCCGGGTATCAAGGCTAATTAAATGGGATACGTAATCATCACTGGTTTACAAAACGTACAGTACTGTTTCTTGATTTCACTTTATTATCTTCCACGCTTGGAATTGACACAGTCGGATAAAATCGGTAATGCGGACGTAACGATGAAACAATAAATTAAAATCAAACAACGTGGATATTAATTAAAACTACAGCAATTCTCTCCCTTATGCGAACGATTGAGGAACGGCATCGCATGAAATAAACAACTATCCGAATTGCCACTGCTACGAAAAATACGAATAAAGAAACGAAACAAAAGTGCAGTCAAAGAGGACACTTTTGTCGCATAACGCGACACGATTTAAAATACAAGAAAACAACGGCACCAAGGGAAGAAAATGTCATCGAGAAAACGAACGAACACAGTTATTAAGCGAACAAGAAAAAAGAGAAGAGAAGCGAAACGAAAGAAAGGAGACAAAGAAATTTTTGAGAGCGGATCTATTCCGACGGCGTTCTCGATGGACTTTAATCGCGAGCTCGGTGCAAACTAAAAATTCACCTTGTACTTCTCGACCCGCCACGAGAAGCCTGATGTTCTCTCTCTCTCTCTCTGCCCTGTTTCATTTTTTCTTCTTCTCTTTGTTCCTGCCGCCGTCTCTTTTCCACTTGCTCATATTCCGTTTCCCGTGCAACGACGAACGGCAAAAACGTATTAAAGCGTTTTTCCAGTGGACGAGAAAAGCAGAGGGGTCCAGAGGGGCCGTGGGGAGGGTTGAGGTGAACACGGTCGGACAGAGACGGAGAAACAGAAGAAAGAGCCAGACGTTGACGGGAAACGGGAACCCGGGAAGTGGAGTTGGCTCCGGGAAAAATGGTCGTAGGACAGCAGGAGAAAATAAAGGGGAAAACGGTTCGTATGAAAATGTAATTAGGGGAAGCGTGGAAGCTCGGCTCATTGCGGCCTCGACCCTTTTACTTCGCCACCTTCTCTTTCACTCGTATCCTCCGCTTCCTGTCCCTCATCCCTTCTCCTATCTCTTTATCTGCCACTGCCGTACCTCCGTTGCACAGGAGCCCCCCCCCCACCACCTCCCCCTGTTGCCTTCGATATAATTTGCTAACAGTGACGCGTTTCACCACCACGAAACTCGCTACCGAAAGGTATTTTCCCTTATCGGTGCCGCCTATTCACGGGAGAAAAAATGTATCTGATTGGTCAAGGTTAAAGGGAGGTAAAATACAATTACTGTTCCGCTGGAAGGGAACAGGCGAAGAAATTATATTAGCTTGGAGTGAAACGTGTAGATTATATCGGTGCTACCCGGTTGTGGCCGGAAAATGCTGCGTTGCAACTTTTACTTAACTAAGGCACTGTTCGTGGTGTCGATATGTAGCGGAAAGGACGCGTGCTCGCGGTGGTCAACACGTTCATCTTCATGTATAATGGATACGTCTTCGATCGAATCACAGATTTTAAATTGCCGTTGAATTGTCACAGCGGCCCTTCGCGGCAGGAATCTTTCAATCCCTTTTAAAAGGAACGAAATATTCGCGCGTTCTTTTACCTTCGTTTTGAAAGTCGATATTTCCTGTACACTCGCATCTCGTTCGAGGATTACGCGTGTTACAGCGGCGACGATGCGACGAAAAGTTTCGCAACAAATTACTTCGTCGCGAAAACGACCGCGAATCGAGGCACACGCGGCCACTTCGATACTTCGTCGAGAACGGGACAAAAGTGTTCAAGCCCGCGCAGGAATTAGGATTGGCGAAAAATGTCGGAATCCACGATTACCTCGTTCCCCCGAGGAACGTTTATCCCATGCATCAGCGTCGTCGTAAAAATGCCCCCGGCACGTGTTTACTTCTCACAAAATTCAGATCGGATTATTGGCCCGGGTCTGTTATTCCATTTCTTTCAATAAGGGACGCGTGGTCACCGCCCGCGACTGCAATTTGCATTTCATTACGCGGCCGAGTCGGCAACTTTTATCATCGGTTTACTTTGCCCGACCGACCGGGAATTATTATGCTCGGCATCGAAATGCGCCGAGCGACCCCGCGTTTCTATGCTTTACACGTGTAAAGGGGGGTGGGTCGGAAAAACTCGAGTCGTCGCCGGGACCGACGAGACTGTGTCGCCGGGAAAAGGTTTTGGAAGGAAGTGTCTTTGCAATTTAACTTTTACGGCCAGCCCTGTCATTTCTACCCCGAGTTTCTGCAACGGAATGCAAGCAATCCCCCACCTTTCGACGCCAACCCTCGCGAAACCTTCTAGTCGATCTCCATCAAGTGAATCTCCGCGACGGCGAATGGTATAACTTGCAGGAATTGTTCAACGCCGGGGGCTTTTCGTAACTGGGAGACGGATATTTTTTTTTTTTTTTATACGGGTTACGGCTATAACGATACGCAAGCGAAAGAACTCGGATCGAACCTCGTCACCGAGGGTTACTTCCTGACGTTTGGAATTGGAGATTCGCGCGATCAAGGGGGTTTAGACGTCGACGGTTACCGGACGCTCGAAGGTTGGGGAAGTGTGGCAAATAACATCGCAAGGGTTGCACAACGTTGGGTCCGCATGTATGTATTTCTTTGTGGAGTTAATTAGGGCGACGGGGTAAATGGCGGAGAAATTGTGTTGTTTGTGCAACGGTGACATTCATTACGCGGTGGACGGTTAATGTCTCTTTTGAACAGATTCCTGAGTTGTCGGAGGATTTATTTCCTCGTATATTTCTAAATACATTTCTAAATAACGTGCCTAAATAACGAGATGCAGTGCCTGCTTCTAATAATTGAGAAATGAAGATCGTTATTTTCTAACACGGTAATGACGCAACCTCGATACCATTTTCAAACGAAGAAGACTATCGCCAACATTTTTGCAAATACGAGCGAATGCTAAATGCACTCTCCGAAAAGAACATAAAATAATTTCGCTTTAAGAAAACTACGTATCTATCGTTATCCGGATAGTTTCGTCCGAACGAAATATGAAGTGAACAAGTTAAAAGGGTTCGCCTTACAATGGAAACAGCTCCCAACAATTTTATTTATAGATTCGTATGTTTGTTTACACCGAATTCGTACTAGTCGGATCGTTCTCTATTTCTTTCATCGGCACTTTCCCGAAAAGGATCGTGCAGCGAGCGACAGACAAGTACCCGTCTCTTAACACTCCTCCAATCGTTCACAGTCGAACGCATACAGCTACTACCTGCACACCTCTTACCGCTTTTTACCCCTTGGCCTCTCGTACTCCTCGTTTTTACACCTCCGTCTGCGATCTCTTATACCTCGTGTATCTACTTTTTGTTACCGTTGCACAAAATTAGATAATCGAGCTCCCCTTTGGCGGTTAATGAAAGCACAGAAGAAACACCGAAGAGGACGACACCGAGTGATGTAACAGTAAGACAAGGGAAATACTATGAGGGAGGGGGGAAATTGCACGAGCTTTTCTCTCTGCGATTCCATCGAAAATTATTCGGCTATCGAAAATACGTCGCGCCGCCATCGTTCCGCGCAGCGTGCGAAAATTGACCGACTCCTTCGACCGTACTCGCCACGAGGAATTCCATTTGTTTCCAAAGCTGCTGGACGTTTCGCTTCGGCGCCGGAGCGCGTGCCGCCCACGCTCAATTAGAGCACGAATTAAAGAGCCACGAATTCCAGCGATTAACCGTACGAAATAAATAGCCCCCCCCTGTTTTTCTTCTCGGTCGCTGCTTTTTTTCATTACACCGTTCCGGGGCAATTAGGAGGATCGCTTATTCAAACGGTCGTATCGCATCGCAGAAGCGTCGCAGCGCTCGCGTTTTAAACGGGATCGTACCTTTCGGCCGGGACACTCCGACCTCTCGCGGATCAAGAAGTAGACGAAGCAATTGTGCGTCTTCCTGCGCTGTGAAACGATTTATGTGGCTGTTCTTCATTGCGCATGAAACGTGCTTTATTTAAGACGGTCGCCTCCCCCGTTGTTACGAGCCTGCCTTACGAAGTGTACGTACCTGAACCTAATTGGCTGGCGGATGGAATAACCGCGATTAATATCTATTGGAATATAATTGACGCGGAAAGATGTACAGTCTTGTGAATCGAGCACCGAAACGTAGACGTTCGCGCGAATTATAATCGCGATCAAGTTCGCGGTCATCGTGTTTGGACTAGAATTCGACACTTTCGTTCCTGGTCAGAGGTTCATTACGATATTTAACAGATATATTTTGTACAAAGGAGAGCCGCGAACGCGATAATTGCGTTCGCATCGCGCGGAAAATAAATCGACACCGCGGAACGTTGTTCGGTTTCGCCGGTGGCGTTAATCGAAGCGTCGTTAAGTCCTCCATTAAAATCTGTGATCAGTCTAGCAATCGGGGCACGCAGGGCATTACTTATAATTATCGCTTCCTTGCCGTGACACCAAAGCGAACCACTCCAGATGAGGCGGGAGGAACGAGAAACGCGACAACGACCACGGCGACGACTTGATCCCCATTTTCAAACGGTTCCGTCACAAAGCACCGCCTAGGAGATATACGCACCCAACCACCCCGTCGGCGTTCGCCGCCCTTAAACAGCCCTTTGCTCGCGCGAGTCCAAGTATTCGCGCGACGCGTCATAAAGAGCGAAAGAAGCATTCTCCAAAGGTGCGACAAGCTGCACCGTGTGTATCGTGGCATGAAGAAGAGGGAAGGCGTGTGCAAGAAAGCAGAACTGGCGCGCGCGCGAGAGAGAGAGAGAGAGAGAGAGAGAGAGAGAGAGAACTGGAGAATCAACCAGGGGTGGCAACGAACGAAACTGTTAGGCAAAGAGAGTGAGACAGGGGATAAATAAAGACGACTGCACGCGTGGGACGAAGGCGAGTAGTCGCCGGGCGAGGAAGAGCGAGCGCACGGAGAATTCGGTGGGAGAAAGAGATAGGAAAAAACGACGACGACGGAGAAAAAGAATAACTCAGAGTGAGAGCGAGAGGGAAATAGCGTGCAAAGAGTGGAATGCAGTAAGAGAGGGGAGGTGGTTCGGTATAGGGTGAGCTGACAGGAGGCGTTAGCTTGGGATACGCGGACCCGTCATACAATAAATACGATATTTGCACCCCACCCACTATGGAATAGAAGAGCGAGGTGGCGGCTTGGTGCAGCCAGGCTTTGGCTCCGGCACCAGAGGACGAGGGCGGCTGGCGGTTGGGGTGGCAAACGGGCCACGGGGAGGGAGCAGGGTAGGTTTAGAGGATGCGGGTGGGTGGCGAAACGTTGGTCGGTTGAAGGGACGAAGAGGTGGCGCGGGTGGCGGGTGGGCGGTCTGTACGATGGTATAGATTTTTATGTCTGCGAGAAATACAAAATGATGGATATAAACCTTCCTCGCCTCGCCGCCATCCTTTTCCACCCCCTTCTTCCGCGCCTTTACCTCGCTCTCTCTCTCTCTCCCTTTACCCATCTCTCTCGATCTCTTTTCGTTGCTGGGCTCTCGCGTTTCTCTCGCTCCCTTTATCCAGCGCTTTCACCGTCCTACACCCTCTCACGGATAGACGTATATACACAGTTTACCCGATGCACAGCGACGTTGATCTCCGCGAGTGGCACGCTGTGTGCGTGTACAGGGTGTGCCGTTCGGAGAACAGACACCTCGGTAATCACGGAGACGCTTAATCGCGTACATTGTATCCAAGAAACGAGGACTCGGAAGTGGGGCAGAGTCTGGATACGCTGCGCGGATTTGTTTCAGCATTCTATGAAGTCGCCTTCCGCTTCGCGCCGGTATTAAGGGCGATCTTGTCGAGCGTATCCCCGAGGGGAATAGAGCAAGTTGATTTACTGATATCAATCGTTTCGTATCTCGATCGACGATTCGTACGAGCTTCGATCGGCCCGGCGATGCGTCCTCGCAACTGCCTTATAATAATCGGCAAATCTAACGAGATCGTAAATCCGTGTACGCGCACTTTCGTTTCCAATAAATACCGTCCCCTCCGCTCGCGTAAAGGTGCACGATTTACCCCGGGCAAACCTCAAAGACGTCCCCGGCCCGCCGTCGGGCTACTTAAAAAGCGGCGTGGTGGTCCGCACGCGTGACCGGTCATCCCCTCGAAGCCAATGAAGTCTCATTCCCAAGTATCCTCGTTCCCTTCCTCGCCATCTACGCCCATTATCCCCGCAGAAGACGCGAGCATCGTTCGCAAATGTGTGAAAACGAGACACCCCGTATAGACGTGCACACAGGCGAATATACGTTTCACACGAACGCGCGGCAACCTCACCTCACTTACAGGGAAAAGGGGGGGTGTGGGGAGTCTCTTTCCGGCTGGCGCTCACGTTTCCCCACACCAGCCGCTCGACCTACACCCCCGTGGCTACCCAACCCCCGAGAGCAACCTCGAACCTAACCTGCCTCCCTCTCTTTCTCCTCTTGCATCTCCTCATCCTCTTCGTCCGCCTCCTTCACCGCTCGCGCCGCACGCCCCAGCTTCCATCTAACCCTCCTACCCATCCTCCTCTACCTCCAACCACCCTCTCACCCGCCCACGCTGTACCGCGACCCTCTACGGAAGCTCAGAGCGAATGTTTTGTCATCATACCGCCCTGTCGGGGCGCCAGCAGCCTCTCTTTCCACCGATTCCCCTCGAATCCGTCCCACAAGCCACTCACTCCCGCGTACCAGCTCTCTCTCTCTCTCTCTTTCTCTCTCTCTATGCCCCTGCGGCAGATACACTTGCGACCACGTACACACCTCGAATTTCCGCTTTAGCTATCTGAACTGTTTCGTGCGTGTACGCGGACAGATATGTAGGTATATACGGGATCGTATTGGTGTACAGGGTGTTTAGAATATGTCTTGCGAACCATCGGGAATATATCGTTTTAATGTAACGCGTGGGTTCGCGGATGGTTTATAGATGAGTTATTATTTCTTGGAGCGTTAGATGTTTTAGTATGTTCCTAGTTTGTACTCGGGATCTGTCCCTCGATGTCCGAATTACTTTGATATCGTTCGTCGCGGGGATTTATAAGGGGTGGCGCACAGCGGGGATAGTTCGAGAAATCGCTCTAGGTGCAACAGATGTACTACGAGCTCGCCGCTGCGAGACGTGAATGGGTTTCGCCGAAACGAGCGTTCGTTTTGGTTCAATTTGGATTCGAAGCTTGGCACTTGGCCCCGTACAGTTCGACTATTGTTTCACGTTTGTGGCTGTCACTTTTGTGTATATGTAAGTACTAAACATATAAGGCCGCGAAGAAAAGTAAGTCGAGGATACCAGAAATATTGTGCAGAATAATTCTGCTGAACTTCAGCTAAATAGGCGCACAGCACTTTCTGCAATATTCAATAGAATATACTTAAAACGAAAATATGAAAAATATTAAACGCACTGTACAGAAATCGAATACGAATGACCGTAACTTCGTTACCTTAAGAATCCCCAACGTGGACGTACGAAGAGTACATATACAATTACAAACAATGCTTCTACCCATTCTTTGTCAACCCGACATATGTTCCGAAAGGCATTTGCCTCCGCTTAATAAAATTGCCCGATTCCGCAACAATTGGAACTACGTTTCACGAATGAATATGCACATCAGATCTACGCCCATTGGCCCATCGGCGAAGAAATATTGGTACACACAAACGCGCGCGTACATTTTAGAATCGAGCCCGCACAGGTGTGCCAGATACGCGCCGCGCAAAGTGCATAAAATGTAGCCTATAGCCGAGAGTAAACGTGGCGAAGCATCGGTGCAAATGTAAGCGCGCGCGAGGGTAGCTGGTTACCTGTGCGCGCAGTTCTCTGTGGGCCAACGTGTTTGCCCTTTTCTATCGTACTTCCGGGGGTGGCCAGAGTCCCTGTTCGCCGCGGCGCACAGTTTCGAAAAGCGTCAGGGGGGCAGCCAGCTCCCCCCCCTCTCTCTCTCTGTCTCTCTGTCCCCTTTGTCCCGTGACTTCGACAGAACACCGAGGCAGGGCGAATTCTTTTTTTCCTCCTTCGCCTCTGTGCCACCACCCATCCCTCCGACCACCGCGACTCACTCTATCCCTTTTTCTCTCTTTTTTTTCCCCCGCGTCCCGCTCGCCCCGCGTCTCTTTCTCCACCTCGGTCGTCGTTTTTTCTTCTCGTTTCCACCCTCCCCCTCCTCCTTTCTGTTCCTTTTTTTTTTTCGAATGAACGCTCGCGCGTGCACCGGCACAGAGAGGCCAGCTAGATGGGCTTCGGCGTTGATAGGAGATGCTGCGGGGGAGGTGGCGCGGCACTGTGGGCGCGGAGGCGGGGGCCGTGAGTTTTTTTCGAAAGGTATCTCCGATAGAGTAGGTAGACTTTCGAACGAGCTCTCTCCCGCCGTCGCCGGTGCGCCAATGGGCCGTGTGTACGTGTGCGCCGTGAAACACGCGCGCGGATAACGCGCGTACACCGGCGCAGAAGTGTACACGAAGCGACGGGAAACACTGATTGGTACTTCTGACGGGCGCCGCGATGTCGATTAATTAATTCATTCATTAATTAATTACTTCGCATCGACGCGGACAACGGGAAGCCGCGGTGTTTCCAGTCGCCTATCGCCGGGCAACCCGATTTCTTCTCCCTTTTCACCCTTTTAATTAGGTCTCGTCCCTGTCGTCGAGCGTGCTGATCCTTGTTGCGACTCTTCTTTTTTTCCTCGTCTTTTTCTACTTCCCCCGACCCCGCGGGTTTGTACGGCGACCTCGAGCTGCACGACCCCACCCCCCTCACGGGAAACCGCGCGAGGAAACTGCGGCTACGCAAGCAGCGATCGCAAAAGATTCGCTCGTGACCCAAATATTATGACCCATTACCCCCGGTGCTCGTATTGGACGCGATCCAAACGAGCATTTAATTATCTGCCACGCTGCCCCGTTCCCTGCGGGCAAACCGATCCGAGGGAGGCCAAGATACATTTGCAAGGGATGGTTCCTAGGTGTAAATCGCTGACTCGTTACGGAAGTTTAACGGGAGGTGCAGTTTGACGAAATATTGTCCGCGTCGTTTTTAAGTTGACGTTAGAAGGAAACGATTCGCTTATATGATATAACCGGGGGTAATATCTTTTTGTACATATCGCTGGCAGCATATCGGTATGCGCGTAATTGACTCCACGAAGGATTCGATTTCGGGGCTGCCTCGTGTCAAAATTTCATCAATACGGGTGACCGACGGTCCCTCCCAACGATCGATTATTAGAAACCCATGCTCGAAGAGTAAACCGTAGGAGGTGCGTAGATTTCTCCGCGTCAATTATTTTCAATTATTTCCTGTCCGTCACGCCAGAACCGCAATATTCAATGATAATATCTCCCCCGAAACAGAAAATCTTCGCAGGCAAGTGCATTTCCGTGAGGTTATCGTAGCATTCCTTCGCCTAATCGACGAGGCCGAAACGCGGCCTGCCGCCGTCGCTGTATTAAATTAGCCACGATTATTCTCTAAACTGCGTCCAACAGTTTCACTGGCAACGTACCTGCGCGCTGATGGATTGGCTACCTGCGATGCATCAATGAAACATCATCCGGCTGCGGGAGGGTGTCTACCTGCCCGGTCGCCAACACCCTCCCCACAGTTCGTGCCTCGCCAGATCATTACCGATCAGCCTGCTCGCCCTTAATTAACAAACCAATGTCGTTCAACGAATCGGGCCAATCGACGGCGAACGATCTCCTTTGAATCGACGGACGGGGAAGATGCAAATTATTTGTCAGCCGTGAGGAGATTGCAAACACGAGCGCCGTCGAGACATCCGTTGCAACGCGTCAGATCTCGAGATCTTTGTATTCGTCGTTGGACAGCCACGGCGAGACGAGAAAAGGAGGAGGAAGAACGGGGGGTGGGAGGCCAGGCGAGAAAAGGGGATCCGGAATGAAGAGACGGGAGAAGAAAAGAAGAGGATCGAGCGGAACGCGAAGGAAGTACCCCGCTGGGGTAAGAAAGGCTGCGAGTCCGCGTCGCCCTCTCGGCACCGTTTGCGAGAACACGACGGAACGTTTTGTAACAAGAACCTGGCCCCGAGATATCGACTGTTCCAACCATCCGAATGAAAAAATAATAAAGCGGACGGAGGATGAATGCATAATGGAACGAGGCGGGGAATGCGGATAGAGACAGAGGTTGACGTGGAGAATGAAATCGGGGTGAGGACGGTATCGAGAAGGGTTAAGAAACGTAACGGCGGCGTGCACGACGGCTGTGTTAAATTAATTATCAAGGTGCTATCGATCTGAAGTCGGCACGACCTGTGTGACCGATATCAATCGTGACACGAATCATATATCGCACGGGTATCGCGGCTAACCTATTGAATTGATCGCCGTTCTCTATACTCTGGCAAGTCTATAGCGCGTACGGCGAGGGGACTTGTTTGTTACGCGGCGAACAAAGTGAGCGACACGGTTACTTTCTTGCGTTTTCAATATTAACGGGGACGGGCAGCAATTTTTCCTGGGACGGGGGGGCGCTCGAGTTATCGGTGAACACGTTTTTAACTTATGGACGCGCGCGGTGCCGTGTATTATTGATGAACCGGGTAAACGTGGAGCTCGCGTTCGTAACAATGAAGCTATATCCGCTGGAGAAGTTGCGTCGGTTGTGGCAAATCGTTGGCAAAGACATCGGTCAGTACGTGCTCGTAACGAGCGTGGCGTTTGCGGAGCTATTCGCGATAACGGACGAACGAAATCGAACGGTTTCTTAATCTTTCCTCGTTTGAACAATTTTATCGAAATGGAAATCTCATGGTTGTCAGTTTTATCACGGGAGCATGAATAACGTCTCGGTAGTTCCCGTCCCGCTGTATTATAATTGGCGCAATGAAATTAATTGCATATAAAGGTGCTTCGCGTTCAAGTTTAGCTTTACGGTAAATTACTGTTGTACGACGGCAATACTATGCTGCAATTATTACAGCGTACTGCGCATAAAATAGGTGAACGAGTTTCGCATAATTTTGAAGATCCTGGTGTGCCAGGATGATTGTCGCATAAATTCATTCACGCGTTAAGGATCAATTTAGCAGCAGCGTTAAAGAAAACTAAAGAAGAGCTGAAGAAGAAAAATTGTATCGAAAAAATGTCTAAATATAGAGAAATATAATAAATGTGTGTGAGAAATATATTTTTGGCTAATATTTGTGCATATATATTTTATTATCGTTGCGTCACTTGTTTAAAAAATTGAATTTCCTTTCCTTCATCCCTTTACAAAATTTCCGCTCAACAGAATATATAAGGCAGTCCATTTTCGCCGCAAACCCGATGCACGAACGCTTCTCAAACTTCGGAAAACAAGCATAAAACCGTAGAAAATAATTGAGCAAGAATCGCGTAGCCGCCGCGCCGCCGGCTAATACATGCTCGGGTTTCGTTGAATTACTGTTACTTTATCGATTGCACGTAACACGAGGCCGCGAATCGATAGGTCCCGTTTAGAATAGCCGAGCGTATGACGTCTACGACAGACATTACGAGAAAATTATGATCTTATCGCTCTGCGGCTTTCAAGCAGCTATTAAACTATCCAGCAGAAATCAATTAAGGGCACGAGTCGTACACGTAGCCAATCGATTGTTAAAAAGGTATTATCGAGGTTATCGTTGAATTAACAGAGGTTTCATTTCAATTCAACGTCGCAGCGCGAACAGCTGGAAAAAGATGACAAATTTAACGCAATCGTTCAATTTTCTAACCAACCCAAATATCTCCGAAACAATTTGCAATCGGATTATTCGTTAGTGTTTCAGGAACATTCCAGCACGACGATTTCAGCCGCAAGAACGGTTAAATTCTCTGCAAGCACGGAACAGAGAAAACATTTAACCCAATCTCTTATCTCAACATTTGAAAGTCGACGCGCACATGCGTGCAGCAAATTTCGAACGCGCGTCGAAGATACGGGCCTCCGCGTTCTTCTCGAACTTCCGTTGAAAAAGAACGGGTGCAGCCTCCTGGCCGAGTTGACAGGTGGACCAGGTGAACAGGGCGGAGCATCGGTGTCGCGCGAAAGAGGCGGTCAACGAAAAACTTGTCCCGTGGAAGCAATCGGAAAAAAAACACCTCCCCCAAAAAAAGGGGGCGATGGATCCATCAGGAAGCCCCAGGTTCTTTAATAATACATCAGCCCGGTTGTTGCCGTAGCCAGCGTACAAGATACACGTCACGCGCACACGGGCGCACCTATACAATCTATGTTAGCTGGAACGCACAGGGCTGCACGGGGCTCCGCGGGATTGCAGAGGCTGTATTCGAAAGAGCAAAAAGCCGAGAGCAAAAAGCGAGAGGGAGAAAGAAATATGAACGCGAGCGGAGAAGTGGCCAGGAAGAAACAAGAACGACAATGAAACGAAACGCGAGGAGAGGCTCGCGGATAGGAAAAAAGGACACGCGCAAAGGGGACACTGGCGGAACGAAGAAGGGAAACGTTTTCGTAGGCACGCGCGCGATGGGAAGGGACAGAAGAGAGACTCCTGTCGGTCGACCAACGGGGTTGGACAGTGACGAGCGGGTAGGTAGGACCCACAAAATAAACTGAAACCACCCCCACCCACCCTTGGTCGGCAACGTTCGCTACGCTGCCCATCCCTTGCCCTCTCGTTCTAGCCGCGTCACCTCCACCTCCGGTGCCGCCTCACCTCTGCCACCTCCAGCTATATTCCTCCGTCCTGCACCGTCCCGCCGCACCTCCTCGTCGCCCTTCCTCGGCCACCTCCGCGGTGGTACCTAGCTCGGCCAAATAAATTACACCGCCTCGTGACGCGAAAAAATCCAACGAGTCGCTAGAGTGAACGAGCGGCTGACCGAACGAAGACGGAGGAAACAGAGAAGGCGAGAGGGGAAGGGTAGCACACAGTATGCGGGTGCTGAGGATGAGAAGTCGCTGGGCAGGGGTACAAGGGAGGCCAGAGGTAGACAGAGGGAGAGAAAACGATGGAACGATAGAGAGAGAGAGAGAGAGAGAGAGAGGGATGGGGAGGAAAAGAGGGAGAAGACGAAAAGGGGAAGCGAGGGAGATAGAATGGATAAAGGCTAGCACGCGGGCGGAAATAAAGATAGAACGAAAAAAGTGGAAGAGGTCGGGGAATGGAGGTGGGTACCGCGGTCCGCTTTAATTGGTTCGACGTGGTCAGATGAAAAATTCAACCACCCCCATCCTCCCTACGGCTCCTCTTCTACCACCATCTACTCTTACCACCACCAGCGCGGTGTGCACCGTTCTCGTGTACCAACTGGAATCCCACCAGGCGAATCTACGCATCCGCATGTATAGATGCCTATGGGGGGCTCGGCCCTCTCATTCTCTGTGTAGCTAGACCGGGACAAAGTATTTCGACCGTCCTTAGGTCACGTTTTTGCCAACGACAGTGCTCGTTAACGTTTCGCGGACCGTGAATTGGGCGGGCCGGCTTTACGACGAACTTTGAACACGGCTATTCGCCGGTTGCACCGCTAATACGGGCGTTACTTTGCGACGCGATCGGAGTCGGCTGATGCGAAATTAATTCGCGGCCGAAGTTGGGTTAATAAGGACGGTGCTTGTCGCGGGGTATCTTAACGCGTTCGCGCGTGCCTATCGAAGGTCGCATGAAAAACGGCCGGAATTGGAAACGCGTTTGACGGTGATAATGAAAGCTGTAATTGAAAGCGCGTGCAGAAGAGAGGCGATTATCGCGGTCGGCGAACGCGGACGTCGCGAGGAGTTAACGGGGAGAACGTGCAGTGCGATTGTAAATAGGTATACGTATATTGAAAGGTATCCTGCGACGTAACCAACAGACCGTACGATCAGTAAGGTTCGAAAGATCTGTTCGCTCAGACAATTTAGCGAAATGGAAACTGATAATTTGTACGAGCCTATGGATTATCACCGGGTTCGATTGTGATGGTTTTTTTTTAAGTACAATGACGGTCGGTTTTATGACCGACTAGGAGTTTATCGCATTTAACACGTTCGCGGACGTGAACGTGTAGCATTCGTTGTAATTGTGACGCGAAACGACATGTACGGTATAACGTTCAAATTTATCAGCCAGATAATCATGCATGCTATTCTATATAGCGTTAACTACTTGAAATTAAACATGAGAATAATAATAATAAACTAATAATAAATCGACATTCTGGATTTGTATCTGAATAAAATTCACACTGTCCGGGAACGTGTTAAGTAGATGTATCGAATGGCAGTAGATCTGGCCACGCATGTCAGACACGAAATGGCTGTTTTGAATAACGTGCTGCTATTAACCTGCTACTTACGATTGAACTGCTATTAAATATAAATTAAACGATATCTGAAATATCTTTCATCGTTTGAAGCTTACTTCAAGTAATAAGTAGAATTTACCTTTTGCTTGTATAACTTTTTTCATTTAATATATCTTCATGAAGACTTTAATGAAGTCCGTCCGTTTACTGTAGAACGCTCTGTCAAATACGATAAATATTCATACCTCTCTCGTTTTCGAGTTAACATGCCTGATAATACTGTATCTACCACCATAAATCACTCGCTTCCATACGAATTCTGACGATTAAAAAATATCGCAGAAATTCCTCGCACAACGAAAATACATCACCATGTATTCGAGTATAAGATGCTTCTCCTATTTAAATTAGTCATTACAGTCAATTAGTCAATGGCCACTAAAAAGAAAAAGAAGCCAGTGTACCCGACGGTTTTGTTGCGATTTATTCTGTTCACCATTGTGCAATAAAATTCCAAGACCCTGCTGGAATTACAAAGAATCGTATTTAAGTCTCTTGGTTGATCGCGTTTAGTAATAGAAATTTTGACGAAAACGCGCGATAAAAATTCCCTGTTTGATATGGAAGCCCAATAAACTCGCTGGTTAATGACGGTCCTGTATCAGACCGCCGACCTTAACTCGCCCATCCCCATTTTCGACCACAGGTATTTTAAGCGAGGGCAGCGCGCTCGTCAATGAAATCACTGGCGGTCACTTGTGCACACGGTCGAAAGTCACGAAACTCTGAATCTCCGCACTCTTCCCTCTGGCTACATACCGTACAATTAAACACCGAGGTTTCTCAATACGAGCTTCGTTAACTTCTAACGATTAGTTCATTGGAAACATTTATTCGCACGGAAAACGGCGAAATTTTGTAAAAGCAAAATTTTAGCGATGCATAAAATCGTTGGACACTCGGTTGAAAAATTTTCCATCCGAAATCGAGGGGGACCGTTCAAGAACGTTTCAAAAGAAAAATGTGCCAAATAAAACGCGACGCTGGAGATAATCTCGACGGTATACCAAACACGAGGATCGTACGATTCAACCCCTCCACCCTTAAACTCTAATCGAAATCGAACGGTTCAACCGAACCTCGATGCTCTTTGCAACGTTCAACAGATCGAACAGTCTATGGAGAAATTCGCGAGAATTTCGCGAGAATTTCGCGATACCTTGCATACACCCGAATGTACACCCTTTCCACCACCCCCTCGCCGACCAACACCACCCATAAAAACGCGTGCACGCCGTGATTCCAAACACGCGAAAGTGTGAAACAAACGGTACGGGAATTTTATTCCCCGGCAGTTAAGGGCTCCGTAAGGGGCACGGTGTCACAAAGGTGGTTACAGTGGTTAGACGACGTACACACGAGCCAACGTAGCCTAACCTCGCTTCCGTGATATCTCGAGCGTGTGCACGGTATTTCCATCTTTCGTCGTGCCGGTAACAGGGCGCACCGCTGCTCCTTTGATTAATGCTTTCCTGCGAGTCGAAGAAGGGGTAGCTAGAGAGGGAAAGAGAGATGACAGAGAGAGAGAGAGAGAGAGGGCAAAGGGTGAGATAGAAGAGTGAACCAGAGGCGACGGAGAACACCGACTAATCCTCTCAGGGGTTGAAGCGGAGGACCGAGAAGGAAAGAGGGACTGAATAGTAGTTCCAAGAACCAAGCGTGGACACGCGAGAACTCATTTCCGGTTATACCCTTCTCCCCTTCTCCCCCTCTCTCACTCTCTCTCTCTCTTTCTCTTCATCCCTGTCCGTGTCTCCGACACCAGTGCACGAACTATGGCGGAACGTTACCCACGAGGGGAACACACTTAAGCCCTGGTCGTAGACTGTTGTGAATTGCATGCGACCATCCGTGATGCACCGTCTCGCGTCCGCGTGGGTGTGCTTCTCTGTGTGGGTTCGCCGTGTGTCCCGTGTGTACGTCGCCCGTTCCGCCTTCGAATATCTCTGTGTGTGCTCGTTAAATCTGAAATCTTGCGGAACACTCGGCGCGCTAAAGGCCAGAAGGAACGAGTGGCCGTATCGATTGCGGGTCTCCATTGTTAGCTAATTTTCGTGGAACTGTTTCGATTAATGGGATCGAACGAAAGGCGGGGGAGACGGCTGAGTGGGAGGATCGATTTTTAGCGGAGAAGCGTGAAATCGGGGGCAGAGGACGCGATCGTCTATGCGATTTCGTATGTAGTTCGTATCGCGGTGGACGGGGAAAGTTTGATGCATGATGTTATTTAATTACTGGGCCGATCGTGCGAGATATTCGAGTTGAAATTTGCATCGAACGATTTTTAGTGGGATGGGGATAGTTGTAATATTGTGTCGCATTTACGTCCGATAATGATCAACGATTGGAAGATCATTTTGACGATTATTTCTTTTATCGAATCTTAAGTGATCGAACAATGGCTATTATTTCAAACGAAACGACATTGTCTATATAGATTTTCGCATATTTCTTACTGTCGCATCGGAGTTGCAGGTCTTTCTTTACTTGGTTAGCGTTAGGAAGTTAGTAAGCAAGTTAGTGACATATGTTGCGACAGAACGTAACGCAAAATAATGTTCGCCACGAGTTGTTTTGTCATTTTGAAGCGCGGATCGAATATCTTTGGCCAGTAAAACATTACTTTTCAGTTAAATTTAGGTCTGAAGTAAGGACCCATAGTGGCGACGAAACGAAAAAAAATTGCGATCTCCAGAATTAACTAGAATCACGTTCAATTGCGAATTTTCATAATTTATCGAACACAGATTCGTGGTGCAAGGGGAACGATGTAATAAAATATTTAAAGATCGGGAGGCTATCATTCATTTATATTTTAATGCCGATGATCGACAGTCTCGTGTTACGTGAAAAATAAATTCGGTACGTAGCGTTAAATAATGCGGTTGCCAATATCGATTAACGAATTTGTTCGCCTTTCATTGTTCGAACGAAAATTTTATACGAATAAGCTGGTCGTATTCGCAAGTTGTAAATATAGACGACACCCCTCTGTCTGTATGCGAGAGCACTGTGATTTGAGCCGTGTCCTCAAGACAATGGAGTGTAATTCACATATCTCTTGCATTCATACCGCGTCGCATGCCACGAGCTTCAGTGTTCAAAATTAACGCACCCAGTTTCCTGCTCAGAATTCCACGCGTACATCGTATGCCTATACGCAGCGACAGCAGTCTCTGCGTACTCACATCTATTTGTGCAACTTTACCGTGTGCGCCAACAATGTTATTAACATCTTTCTTGAACCTCTCTTATTCGAGCTACGTCTATCCCGAAAATTTTCTGAACAATTTTTGTTCCTTATTGCACGGCTATTCCGGTTATTATTCGATAACATCTTATCTATGTTAATAGTCGTGCGTTGAGAAAATAGTACGATATAGCGGAACACGTTAATAAAACGTCACGAACATTACGAACGCAACTGGGGTTGAGAGCTTGTAAACGAGTTGAAAGTATATCATACATTTTTGATAACTTACTTTCAGACTGCGTATCTGTCAAACTTTGCCGTACAATATTATCTCTGTTAATAAATCTTTGCTTAACAATCGTACGAATTTGAAACCGAGGAAAGTTTCATGTCAAACCATGGCAAAATACTAGAGCGACTTTTTGGAAGGGCTGAAATGACTATTTGCCGTGGCACGCGAAGTCCAAGAACAAATTACATTTGCCACTTCAGTCGATACCATACTGAACAGTGCGAGGGACGCGAGTCCATAAAACTTATACACCTTGCAGACACAACGAGATTTTCAATGCATAGCATTTGGAGAGTCCTGTTCGGAAACAGCCGTGCACTGTGCTCCTACCAATTTGCCAACTTGTCGGATATGTTCTATTTATTGTAAAGTTACGCCTTCGGTGTAGGAGAACGCGATGATTGTACAGCATTGATTTCAATATGGCCACGTGGTATAGTTTGCTATTATTTTAACGACAGAAAAAAACGGAAAAGGCAGTCGTTTTGAATCAAGTTCGAGTTTCGATCCTTTCTCCTATCATACTGTTAACGTTAAACAATTTTCCCAACTTTTTATTCGCTGCACATGGACAGAATAATTGCACTGCTTCACCCGCAGAATTAAACACACGATTATTATACAGGCTCTCCCGTACGTATAACCAGTAACAAAGCGGGTACCAACTTTTATTAACTATCTACCAACGACTGATCAAATTCTCTATTGACTACTAACTCTTTCGTCAACTAATTCCAGTCTGGCTTCGCTTCCTTCACGCGCCATATAAAATCTAATGCTACCTTCCACCGTACCGCTCAACCACCAAAAACATAAGATTTCGCACCTAATATTTCGTTCGCACTGTCTATCGTGCACCCTAATTTCTGGAATACACCCACGATTCTTGGATACACCTAGATACATCACGGTTCCGGCAATACCTCGGCCACCTTCCACGACAGAATTTCGCGCACTACCACTCGGTACACATGTGCGACAGGACGAACAGGTCGCCACTGGTCGATCGTACTTGTTCGCCGTGCGACTCACACCCGGATACACGTACACCTACGCCGTTAAATGGAGTTGATGACGGAGTCCGGTCAGTGCTTCAACTTCAAACAAACTTCCAGCCACCCTTGGGGTTCGAGGGATTGGCCGTGTAAACGACGCGTCGTTAGTTCCCTCCCAGATAGAGGAAGACGCTCGGGATACAGGAAACGAAGGGTGCAAGAGGGTGGAAGTCGGGTGAAAAGTGAGAGAGGGAGAGAGAGAGAGAGAGAGATAGAGAAAGGGCGAAATCGTACGAGCGTGACTTACGCTTCCTGGACGGGGTTTTCGAGCTTGAACGCGACAATTGAGCACGACAGGCTCGCGTATCCGGTTGCTCAGCTCCGAAGCAATTTCAACGTTTTACAGTTAAACGCGGAAGAAATGCCACGGTGCTTCTGCGGCGAGCTACTTTACCAAGATTATATGAACGGTAGAGGTTCGTGTGGATCGACGGGGGGGCGGTCGATTGTAGTTTAATTCCGCGATGAAATTGTGGAGATTTCCGCATTTTTACGTTCCTCGGTTGTGTTCGAGGGGAAACTGTACAAATTCTATTAACACGCCTGGCGATACCGTATTAGAAAATACCTGTAGTCTTGGTAATTCTTGCGATACAACGATTGTTATATAATTGGGGAGGGGAACCATGGATTCATTGTGGTATTTATTTCGCAACTGACGTCGCAGTTGAGGTGGCGTCTCGTCGATGCGGTTTGTCGGCGAAGTCAACAATTCGTTGCAACGGCCAGTTTTAAACTCCGCGTTGCTGCCTTACATTGTAGATAAAACGTGCATATAATTTCTATCGAGCCTGGCACGCGATTACGAGTTAAGCGGCGCCGGGAAACACGTGAATAATGAGAGAGTGTAAACGCTTCTAGCAACTGAAAAAATGTCTACCTCCGAGAACGCCAACGCACCGCAGTGGATAGAACGTTTGTACACGGGCTGTCGTGAAAACGGGAACTATGTTAAAGAAAATTCGGTTGACAGACATTTGGCTGATTGAGAAAACAGACTTTAGTTTGGCGACTCGAAAGAACCGTGTCTGTTAAATATTGAAATTCGACAGGACAAATATAACGATCGAAAATAAATAATGTTACCGTATAAAATGTAACACGCGCGATCGAGTGCACTTCCTCGTAATAAGCTTTTGTACTGTAACGTTATATAGAAAAATAGCGTCTTCTACGAAAGCCAGACAACAATGCAAAGTTATGGAAAGCTACTCTTAGCATAACTTGGCGCAGACTACAATTATCACGTTTCGTCAACTAATTATGTCCAGCAATCCCTCCATGGCAATTAAAAACTGATTCCACCCCCGTCCCGGAGGAGAAGAGGAACACCCTGCACTCCGCCTAATGTCCCGTTCACGTTCACCCGTTTAATCAGGCCGCGAGATATCGGTGTGATCACCAAAACTCCGCGTCCTAATTGCATCGTTGCATCGCGCCGCGGATGGCCATTTATACGCGTAGCCGCTGAAATGGAAAGAATTCCAGCAATCCACCGCGAAGCAGCCACGAGGAAAGCCCGTTTAATTTCCACGACTATGAATTCGCCCTTACGAAAGCCGTCGTCGCTTCCGCCGCGATTCGCTTGCGCTTTCCTCCGCTCGGTGACGGCAGTTCGTGGCCGCGTCGCGACGCGTCGCTTTGCCAGCGCGTAGAAAACGACGCCGGTCCGGCCAAAGGGTGCATAGAACGAAGCGAAACGAGAACGAAACGAAAACGAGTAGAGAGGCAAGGGGGTGGAAAAGGTCGGAGGTCACGCGAAAACGAGGTACACTCGCGAAGGAGTATTTTAATCGTCGGGAAGCGGCCGCGCCGAGGGAGACGTGTCGGAAGCAGCGGCTCCACCCTCTTCTGTTCGTCCACCTCGAGGCGAAGGGGAGGAACCGGGCTGAGAAAAATAATCCAATTTAGCGGGATAGCGCGAGAGCGAAGCGTCAGGGGCTGCAGTTTTCGCCTGTTTTCACGGTTTTTAATTACGCGCCTCCTCGCGCCGCCGCCCTCCTGCGCGTGCAGATCGCCCGCGCACTTTGTCGCCGCGATCCTGACAAAGGAGCCTTGTTTTCATGGATATTTCACGGAGCCACGGCGACGAGGAACTCGCGCCGACCCGCGATTGCTTGTTGCTCCGCCTCGACGAACGCTACACACAGAGACGTTTGCCGCGTTGCCCGTACTCCGCTCTTCCGTTTTGCCACGGACAAAAGTAATCCAATTTTTAGGCAGCACGCGCGCACCGTGCTCGTCTTTCTTCCCCCGGCTCTGTTTTGAAACGCGCGCGCGGGTGGCGGCCGCGCGTACGAGAAACTTCGACCGGGGGAACTGCGACAGGATTTATTCAGCCCCGTTGACTCGGTGCCCGCGACGCGGTGGAACGTCACGACGGCGAAATGTGCGAACGTTGAACGGGGGTGGGGTAATAATTATTGGGAACTAGTTTGCTAGGCTTGCGATTGCGCGAGGATAATGAACGCATTCGACGGGCCTTTCTATAGATGCTTCAGTAGCTTGTAGTAAAATACGTGGCTAAAGTTTCGGATCATTTACGCTTGCCGACAATAGTTCATGCAATTCTGTAAATAATCATGGTTAATTGACGGGAACAAGTAAGTATTGCTTGAACTTAATTGATTCGTCATTTCTGTCGGCAAATGTACATTGCACTGTATGTATACGTATTGTAAGATATACGGGTTATGTACATTTCGAATTCATTCGCTTTCTCGGGGTTTCTGAGTAAAATACGAAAGCTTGAGAAAAATTGTTGTAAATGTGTAAAGCTACATAGGGAAGAAATGATAACTTTTCTGGCTAGAACGGGCACTCTTCGGATGTCTTGGATAATCTTTTCAATGGCCAACGTATTCACATGCTCAGATAGATGATAAGTTGACAAGGGTCGAATATGGGTTTGGAAACTGCTGCATAACACGTGCCATGAATATTATATATAATTTTGCATCGCCGTAATTGGAATGAATATTAGGTAGTCCAAAATCTATATTTCTTATTTCTTATATTTGTCTACGGATATGATATAACGGAGATTAACACCTGCATTGTACATACTATTCAAATCCACTAAATTGTAATCAAAATTACATTTAGACGTTTACCAATTCCGGCTTTAGATTAGCTTAAAGATCACTATATTTTACACAGTAACATGCGCTGATACAATTAGACGCTTCGACTATAACGCTCTCTTCGTTTCGCTATTCGGAACTATCAATAAAAACTATCTTTTATCTCCTTAACCTGCCGTTTTTTTTTTTTAATTTTTTAATTTAATTTATTAATTAATTCGCAATAAACCTTCCACATTCGTAATGTCTTCCAGCGTGTACGTCGCGAACCAATGCCATACCCAAATGTGAATCGCCCAGAACAATTTTTCTACGAAGACCATTTATGGAAACACACCTGCATCGTTTTTACGAACGATGCAAGTCGGCATTTATTCTGCTTCCCCGTATTCGTCCACGATAAACAAACCGAAACGAGCATATTTCGTATTTACCGTTTCTCTCATGATCGACAGCCGAAGCTTGTACGCGAAGAATTTTCTTTACGTTCTACCGGTTGTTGTTTACCCGCGAATACCAGACGAATGCCGCTTTTGAAGTTTTATCATTGCTGCTCCGAGTACTGGGACGATACGTTACCGGTGACCGCGTAATACAGAATGACTTGAATTTTATTGCCCCCGACTTTAAGTCGTAGCGACAAGACTCCGTGCAACGTAGAGTTTCATGTCGAGTTTCCTGCATATCCATGGGAGAATTGGCGTTTCTTAGAAAAGACTGTAAAAGCTACAACGATATATTCATCCGATATTATGCCGCGGTTTTATTGACAACCTCGCTTATGCAAAGAAATTTGCGTCAGTTATGACGAAAAAAAAAAAAAAGGAACGGAAAAGCGTTCTTCGTATCGAGAAGTTCTGTCGCGAAAATTCCATGGAAACTACTGCCAGTAGTAACGGAGAGCTTGTATAATCGTAAAGGCTTAATATTACAATCATCTCGGCAACTAGATAAAATGCCCAGCTCTCACTCAACCTGTACTACTGAACTACAAGTAACGACATACAAATTCATTTTCAAGTGCGACTTTAACCAAATTTAACATCCCACTATTTTTGACAAGAAGTACTACAAAAATCCAGCTAACGCGACAAAACGAATCGAGCGTTGCACAGCGAGAAACAATTCCAGGAACACAGTCCGTTCGCCTCTGCGTGTAATACAACTTAATCCACCTAACGTTCTACTCATTTCTGTTCGCGTCAATAGCGCAGGCCGCAACGCGTCGTACACGAGACACCTGTTAAAAAACCAAGCATACCGCGGCCAAGACAACAGACAAGAAGAAAAGGAAACCCCACCTGAACGCTCACCCACGCGGCGACGACGAGCGACACGCGCTGACGCGATCCTCTCGCGGTGCGGATTCTTAAATAGCGCGTAACAGGTGGATCGAAGGGGCGCGCGTGGCCGCGCAAAAACAAAAGCGTCCGGTTACACGGTGTAGCGCATGGCAATATCACGCAGGATTAAACTCACGTGTCCGAGTTTTTCCTCCTTCCGCCTCTTGGGGTCGCTCTCGAGGTCGGGGGTGCGGCTACGGAATTTCTCCGACGGCGACACTGATCGTCTGAGTCTTTCGTCGGCGAGGGCGATCGGTTTACGGTCCTCGGGTGTCTCCGCGGCCGCTCGGTGCTGTTGTAGGTCCGACGGTTTCAGCAGCGCCTGCGCCTGTGCCTGGACCGCAGCCGCGGCCGCGGGATGCGGTGGCGGAGCCAGATGAGGTGGCACCCCAGCGGCTGCGGCCGCGGCGGCCGCACCTGCGAAGCCCAATAGCCCCGCTGGCGGAAGACCGCCGACGACCGCACCGTGTGGCAGCTGCTGCGCGTGAATTTGTTGCTGTAACAGTGGATAACGAGGGGCAGCTTTACGTTTTCGTTTTACATGATTTCTTCGGCGAGGGGGATGTTATTTTCTAGCTGGGGGTTAACTGAACGCGATTGTCAGGAAGGGGCGTAGGGAGATCTTCTGGTGCTCGTGGTATCTTTGAGGCAGGGCTACTGACAAGATTGAATGTACGGATGCAATGGACGTGTGGTGTTTGCCAACGGGCAAACAGTAAAATTGTTGCGCGGAAAAAGAGGAATGAAGACATTGTAACTATCTTTTTCGTTGTGTCAATTGTGTTTCTTTGCGAGTTGGAAAAGATTTTTACATTTTTTCGCAACTGTTCGCTCAATTCTGCGATCAGCTGCGCGCGTTTGAGGTGTGATTTAGTATGAGTTGGTCAGCGTTCGTGTGGCAGGGAATTGGGGTAGATTTTGTGTGCGGTTGCGAAGTGAATTTTATTTATTTATGTATCTATGCACTGTGCGATGAGAATACATTTACGTCATTGGGAATGGTAGGAAAGTTCAAGGAGGTTGTTGCCCTGTTACTTTCTATTTAAATAAAAACTATGTACTCGAATACTTATAGGAAAAACTGAGAATAGTACGATCCTTAGAAGATTAGGAATTTCCCTTACTTTTAGACTGTAGGCATTTTGCCTGGAAAATAGTATGCCCCAAAATTGTATTGGATCAGATAACTCAAAATAGTACGAACGACTACATGCGAGATAATAAATTTCATACAGCGAAATTCGATCGTACGATTGTTTCCAAGTAACTTCGGTGCAACGTTTAACCATCCAGGTGTAAACCATGTCCAATAACATTTGTGCACGAGCATCTGAGCATTGAAACTAGTCTTGTCAAGATTAGATGGGGCACTCACGCTAGATGACGTATTAGCACCTAACTACAAATAGGAATGCATCCGAATGGACAACTTAGCATCAATGTCTCGTCTGATACTGATGGGGCGAGCTGTTTGCGGTCAAATCATTGCAGTACAAAATAACACGTTCCTTAATGACGCGTAGAGTACTTTATATTTATTATCGACACAATTTTTATTCAAACAAAATTCGTGCTTCGACTCGATCGAGATTACTCGCAAAGAGAAGTGCTTCGCTGTCCACGTTAATAATTCTTAGCTTCCTCCGAAATAACTCGCCATGCCTTTGTTCCGTTTGAATTAATATGCATAAAGCAACGACCCAATTACGAAATAAGAAACACGGATCAGCGCGAAATAAATGTTTAACGATTGTGCATTCACGCTCGGCTAAGTGGCCGCCGACCCTCATCGAACGAGTTAACCTAATTTAGAATCGCCACAGTATAAATTAAGAAACTCCGATTTAGATCCTGAAAAACGCTGAATATTTCATCTCTGTCTTCTGCGCGCCAATTCAATTTCGCTAAACATCTCGAAAAATGGCCCATTATATTTTTAACCCTTGTGTATTATCGGAGCCAGCATTACACTGAAACTGGTCGCGTCGTATTCACTGCAGAGATTGTGCAAGTGTTCAAAGTGTATGTTGTTTGTTCCAAATAATAGCAGGAAGATCTTGTGCGCGCTGTACTTTTGTTAGATATTTCCTAATAACACGGAACGGTTACTTTCGGACAGTACCAGTAATGAACCAGTAATCCGATGAAATTAAATCTACATGCGCGGTACTAATATCTCAAGCAATACTTTTCGTAACCACTCGATTGATCGCTGAATATATACTTTCGCATAGATACGATACTTATGGGACAGTATTAATAAAAATAAAACGATACCACCTGCGCCTAATACGTCGATAAGGATTGAACGACAACGAATAAAAGGCTGAAAACTAAACTCACCAGTAACTGCTGCAGACCCTGTTGTTGCTGTTGCTGAAAAAGGACACACGAAAGATTATTCAACGATAATCACGAATCGCATTCGGGAATGAAATTGGAACGCAAGCAGCCCGAGTGCGATATACTTGTGCCAAGATCAATGGTCAGCTGCTTGCCAGAACTATGAAGTTAATAGAATCAATCGTAAAGGAAGCTCACCCCAATAATAGCGTTCAGCTCGGACATCGTGACTTGCTTCGCTCTCTCTACGGCATTGGCCACCTGCTGCTGATGCTGCAAGCCATGCTATCATTATCGCGTCGTTGTCACTCTCGATCGTGAGATTGTACGGCACACGTGCCAAACAGAAAGTCAAAGACTCACCTCTTGCGCCAGGAACGGCAGTAGCTGGACGATTATCGCGTTCAACCTCTTAGCGATCTCGGTCTGAAAGTTTAATACGAACGCGTTAACATCGTGGGCTCGTCGATTGTGCCAGCTCCTCTTCTCCCCATTAGTACTAGGAAATTTGGTCTTCCCGTGAAATGTATTCGGAGGCTTGTCTGGGGAATATCCGAGGTGTAAAGCGGAGGACGAACTTTTGCGCGAATCATTTTCGTCCTCGCCGCTTGGACGCGTTTCGATTCATGGGAACTGCAAATCGTGTACGACCAAGTCCATTTTTTCAGAATAATGGACAAAATATTTTGCCCATGAAGCAACGGTTCCCTTTACGTAATTATATTCACTGGACTTATTTAAACTAACACTTTCATGGCTAATTGTAACAAGTGATAGGATTATTATTGTCACCGATACAGATTGAAATTTTCTGACCCCTAACCGACGAGGGCAGAATGATTCAAACATCAAATCATACGAACCACCTCGGTCGAAATAATAATGTTCCAATTAAACTCCCCCATTACCATCACTTATTCCTTCAACCCTGCCGACTTTCCACGGATTTTATAATTACACTTAACTAGCGATTCTCGGCAGTCTCCAAGTTTTATGGAACAGCATACCCTAATGAATAAATAAGTCCAGGCGAAAAGAGTGCATCGATTTCTAACAACACGTTAAGGCACTTCAAATTGTAACAGGCGCGTCAACTGGCTGACATCAAAAGCGACAATGCCGAAACACCATCACGGTCTATTAGCAGTCAACGGCTCGCGAGGGTGTCAATTTCAATGGTTTGCGAAACAACAAAAAAAAAAAGGGAGAGAGAGAGAGACAGAAAGAAAAGGAAAAAATGTTTAATCTCGCGATACGCGAATTTCAATGCGCGTGTCCCCGATAACTGGACGAATTAATTGAAAAATCGAAGAGCGGGCCGCGTTGCGCCGCGGAATCACGAGAACGCCGTTGCAAACGTCATGAAATTCGGGGTTACGTTGCGGCGACGCGAAGCGACGGTACGACACGTGACGAACGCCCGACGGGGGCACGTGAACCCAGCCTGGACAACGCTTTCGATGGCGAACAGGGTCGCCCGTTAATAGCGAGTCGATGAAATCGATTAGCGATTACACCGGCGGCCACGTGACGCGTTCGCAATGAGCGCCGAAAAAAAGGTAACGAATTCGATGGGACGCGTCATGGTGCTCGTTTCGATATTGTAACGTTCCATAATCGTTCCCCGCTTTGGAACGCCCGGGCACGAGTCGAACAGACGCCGAACGAATCCAGCGAGTCTGCCGATTTTGTAGAGAGGCTGCGGACACGCGGACTGTTCGCGTTTCGTACGGGCCCGCGGAATTTTCTGCAGATTCCTGCGAGTGTTCGTTGCTCCCCGAGAAAACGGCCGATATTGGTACACACTCCGTTGTGCATAGATCGAATTCTCGTTCGGCTGTTTACTGATCCGTTATTACGATATTCCCTCTAGAGCGAAAGTAAGTAGGAAGTATTGTGCAAATGCAACCTATAGAGGTGCCACGGAAATTGTTTTCGGAAATTCGAAATTTGTAAACCAAGTAAGCATTGTCGGACTTTCTTCGGACGACGTACAAGGACTAAAGCTTCCTGCTGGAAAATATATATGTTTAAGTACGCATTGGAAGATCGTTTAAAATAGCGCAGAATAGCGAGGAACGAACGTTTATTCCGTAACAAAGTGCTGGTAATATCTGCGCACGCTTATACAGACGCGGCTGATAAACAACACACGCGACTGCGACAGATTAGTTTTAATAATTCAACGAATGCGATTAAATATCTACAGCAATCAACATTACGGAGATCGGCACACAGTCGGAGCACGTATCTATTGCAAAGCGCCAATATAACGGCCTAATTGCATCGAAGCTTACTAACAACATTACCCGTGCACAAATTAATACTCTATTTGCACAATGGTGCTTCATCTGCAACGCATTATCCGTCTTTTATAATGCGCTTCTCGATCCCCCCCCCCCCCCCCCCGTATCCAACGCTTCGCCGTTTCTATTCGACGAAAATAGGATCGAAATTCGACGTTCGAATTCGATATAAACGGGAAACATTCCCCGACCACCTGTTCCGCTAAATATTTACGAAAACGCGCAGAAAATATTGTTTGCAAGATTTGCCAGCTGAAATCGATTGCTTCGCACATTTTTTATAATCATAGATAATAAATATCAACGCCTAGATTATGGTACGTACCTCGTTCACGATTGCCCCGAACCCACCGATTACCGTCACAATCTTACGAATTTAATCAACCTCCCGTCTCATCTCCACAACCGAGTACGTACCCGGATATTCGAGCACGATTTTTTCAGGCATGCGCGACAACCGCGAGCATTGCCGCGACACGGCGTACCGTGCATCTAAAATTCGGAGAGTCGAACGAAATAGAAAGAAAAAACGGGGGCCAACAAAAAAATGCCATTATTCCCACGGGGGGACAGAAAGATGGAAAACTGCCGCGTCCACGTCAGTTCGATTTCGCCCCGGTCGGGAGGTGGTGGAGAAGAAGGGTGCAGCGACGAAAAAACAAAAAAAGAAAAAAAAAAAGAACCAAACCTCCGACACAGAAAGAGAAGGAAGAACGACGACGAACGGGAGACGAGGAGAATTTGCCGCGGCGGCGGAGGCGGCGGCGGTGGCGGCGGCCCGGGGTGACGCGGCGCAAGTGTTGTCCGGTACGAAAAAATGGTTATTCCTTCTCGAATGTGCCCGATGCACATGCACATTTTCCCGCAGAACGGATGGTCCGAGGGTAGTGATGGAGGATGAGGAGCGGAGGACAGATAGAAGCGGAGGGAAAGAAGGAAGAGGGTCGACGAGAACGCGGAGGAAGGGACGACGGTAACAGCGGGAGAGGGGGGGAGGGGTGGAAAGGGGTAGATGGAGGTGGCCGAACGGCAGGAGGAAGAGGAGGCAGAGCAGGAGGTGGAGGTAACATTGAGATTAGCAACGGGTAAAAAATCGATGTCATCGCCCCCAGCCCACCGCACCCTCGCGTTTCGCTCGCTCAACTCAACCCTCTGCTACCCCCGCAGGGCCAAATAAAAGAACTCGAATACGCGACCCCTGGAACGCGTACGTGTACGCGGCCGAACGTACGTACGTGTAAACGCGCACACGCGTCCGTTTCGCTGGTACGCGCTCGCATCCACCGAGTGATACACGTGTGTATATATGTGTGTGTGTGCGTATGGACGGGGTGAGCTGCGGAAAAGCGACCCCCGACTACCGAAACGGGGAGAGAAAACGTGGACGGGGAAGGCTGGCGGAAGAGAAAGGGAAGGGAGAGAACGCGCGCGGGTAGATAGACGCATATATGCATGGAGGCAGGAAGAGACCTGGAAAGACAGGGTGAGTTATATGCAATTGGTCAGCCTGCACATTTTTTATCGGACGCCGGGCTCACCCGCGATGGGAAATGCTAGTTACTGTTGTATCGACGAACGCCGCCGGCGATACGAATATTCATCTTGGATGGACGATCTGCAGGTCTCGGATGATCGCGGGTTCCAGGATCGTGGCCGACCCTATACTACTTGGACACGAGGGCTTCCAGTTGGCGGGGTGTACGTAGGTTGGCGGATGATTCATCCGAGATGAGAGACGAATCGCGGATAGATCGAATGGTTGTAACAATAGCGGAACAACGGTGCTAGCATGACGCCCCGATGGCAACTTAGAATGCCAGATTAATTCATGGTAAACTGTATCACGCAAGCTTGCGTAAACACACGACGTAACGGGGAGAAAGGGGAGCAAGATAAAACGGCGAAGACGGGAAAGCACTGGGACGGGGAATGATACAGGAATCGCGAAGCAGTGATACGCTCCTCAATTGAATTGTTTCGGTTAGATGGGCCGGTGAAAGCGTCGCTAAAAGTTGTTATCTTTTATTCAAATGGTGCTTAGAAACGTTCGCTTCTTCGTCGACAATGAAAGGGCGACAAACGTCCTCGTAACTTCTGGGGCGACGATAAACTGATGGTTCGTAAAATACCCGAAAACCGTAGGGTACTTAAATGCGTCATAGTTCGCGTACTTGTACATACACGACTAGATTAGTTTATCACGGCGAATCTCTATCGAACCTTAAATAATGTACGTGCATATAATCCGACGCTGAAAATGGAATTACGCGCACAATATTTTCCATATGCATAGAAAGTCTGCGAGCGTGACGGATCCGCGGCACATTGCCATAGATCGTGGCTTTATTGAGCAGGGCAACGAGGACGCAGTTTGTACCGAGGACGAGCCTTTCAATTAAGCGATAAGCGTTATCGGATAGGCGCGCTGTGAACCATCCTACGAGTTCGCGAGATGAACAAAACAATAGCATTGCGTGTTAGCCTCGTCGCTTGCGCATTCTTTTCAACTCTGTGCTCCTCCCCCCAGGTTCTGTTCAATCCTAAATCTCAATCCACTGCCCCCTTAACGCGAATCGCTTTATCCTAGCCGATTTTCGTCCTCCATATTTTTTTTCCTTTTCACGGTCAACTGCGCTTTTCGTGATCCGCGATTCTCCTCTGTTCGCGGCGCTTTATCGCACTGAAAATCTCACTTCCCATGGAAATCGTTGCTCGAATTACTACGGAATATGACAACAATCGGCCGACGGGAGAGACAGAACGATTAATCGGAGTTAAGAATGCTCAGCCAGTTTCGACGGTATTATCGGTCCGTCTCTGTCAATTGGGCGTTCGGCGTTATTTTCTCGGACTTTCCGGAATCTCTGTTCCGAAATCGGCACACTGATCTGCACATTGCCCTTTTTGCACTCAAGATTGCTAATATTTCTGACGACATTATATATTTGCCTCGTGACAATATACATCGTAAGACCGGGGTCTGGTTAGGTTTGATTCGAACTTAGTTCCAACTGTAGCCCGATGTCTGTTCGCGTTGTATTATTGATAAAGGTTTTTATCTTGAACAGGTGTAAGAGTAAAGCGGTTCTTTGTGTGCGCTCGAGGGGTTTTGTTTTATTGAGCTTCATTATCGTTAGACTCCTGTGGACTATGAAACTACAGTAATGTGCTGTTGATATTGTCGTTATTTGACAAGGTGTGATTACGTTAGTAACGTGTTTCGAACGTGAAAGACGAAAATTAGAATGCATCTTGTACGCGTCGAACGATTCCACGTACCGATCGAAAATTTCCATCGTAACAAGTAAAAGGAATGATCCGTAAAGAATGTACATATTGTTACAGTGTATACTGACATGAAAGGTGAATGAAGTATTAAGCACAGAATGATGAACACAAATTTGTATACGGATCGCTGTTTAATGGAAACTTGCCAAGAACCAGTCTACTTTGCCAGCATTTATTAAATACGTCGTACAACGATATTACGCTGCTGAATTTAAATACTGGCCAACGTATAGCACTTTGACATTTGGAAACAATATAAATTGCTTTCTACTCATTTTCAACGGTAAACACAGTTACATTACAGACAATGCGTATGCACATCGAGCTTATTACAGATCATCCCTCATTAAAAAATAATATTGTACGAATTCTAGAAATTCAGGCTCCGATTATCAATGATTTGTAGCTATTTAGACAGTGAACGGTGAATTTGGCAAATTTCCAGGCACTCGTAAATCAAGAAAAACGGACGCACGTATCAAACTTCTTGTATGCATGTACAACTTCAAACTACTACACCGCTAAGCAATCTGTAGCACGATTCACAGGAGAGAAAACCTCATTAATACATATTCCTTGGATATCCAATTCATATTTCTGTTTCGAGCACCCCCGACATGAACGTGTGACAAATAAACGCTTCAATGCGATTTAAATATAAACCCTCAACTGCTTTCTAACAAAACTTACAACAAACCACCGTTTAAATCTTCTTCGTCCTCCAAAAGCAGTGCAAAGAAACATGTCCGCAAACATTGCCAAATCGAACAAACTCGAACCAAACTGCGGCAAAGTGAACTTTCAGTAGTAATATAAAAGCCAGCGGGACACCGTCTATACCCCAACCTCTTCAATAATCATCTCCAAGGATGAAACGCGACGAAGCCTCCACGATTATGCAATCAAAACCCTAATCTCGAATAAAATCCCGGTTCGCATCAATATAGCTCGCCAAAATGTCCATATGACCGCATATGCATATGCATACGTATAGAACACTGGCCGTCGCGTGTGCCGGCTGTATCGTACAAATATTTGAAGGGTATGGGCGGAAATAGGAGAGAAAGGCCGGTATAAGAACTGGGACATTACCAACAAATTCAAGTTAGTCGAGTAGCAAGTGGTAAAGTGGTGGCTGCAGGCTCGAACATTGGGGTGGGAGACAAATGTCGACTTGGAGCGGCGGTAAGAGAAGTGGGCTGGTGCACATTAAGGGGTCGGCGAAGAAGGGGTGAGAAAGAGTGGAGGCAGCGGCAGAGAACCGACGGGAAAGAGAGGGAGAGAAGGAGCGGGATGAAATCAGAGAGACTGGCCAACGGTGGCGGTTAAAAAAGGGTAAAAACGGAGGGGTAGATTGTCAGAGAGAGCGTGGAGAAGAGGGAGAGGTCTAACCTCGTAGGGGAAGATTGTTTTCATTCTGTGCTCAAATTGAAAAGGAACGAGGGCCGAAGACCGCGATTCGAAAGCCGGCTAAGTGCCGGAGACAACCAAACGGAGGGTGATTTATTCTCCCCCTCTCTCTCTCTCTCTCTCTCTCACTCGCAACCCTCGCCACCCACCTAACTTCCTTTTATACTAAAACGAGGAAACAGAGGGGTCCACGGGAAATCTCGAGATTCGTACAAGTGGCAACGTAATCAATTTTTTCGAACGCGCCTTAATCCGACGAGTTCGGGGTACAGGTATTCGATGAATTAAGGAGAATGACAAGGGTACCGATGTCGAGAGAACTCGCGAAAGAGCTATTATTTCTTGGAGAATGTTTCATGATTATAACATAATAAAATATAAATAATATTACGTGATACAGGCGAAAAATACACGTAGGATCGGGCTCCTCCATTAAATGAACGACGTTAAGAGGAACAAACGAACAGTGAATACTGTGAAGGCGACGCACAGTATTGCTATTTCTCGAAAAGCTGGCCATAATTCGTAAATTCACAGGATTTTCATAAGAATTGGTATTCTTATGTTTATGGGGTTGCTGAATTCAAATATTTTATAAAAAAAATGCAATTTTCATAATGGACGATAACATTGGTGGTATAAACGTTGCTTTTAAGTTAGCTTTCGTCAAAATAGACTGTTTTCCGATTTTTGACTAAAATTAGTTTTCTGGAACAGTTGAATAGTGCTAAAAAAGTACAAAGGGTCTCGGTGGGTAATAGCGACCAGAGAGTCGAAGGCGTCGAACAGGAAGTAGAAGACAATAATTCCCGCAACAAATACCCGGAAGGCCTGGTTCCTCTGTCCATTACACTTTGTACACTTTCCAAGTCTGAACTCGAGACTTCGTGATGTTGTCCCATTGACTTATGTCAAGGAATCATGTTATCAAGCTTATAATCTTGGACCCATCATTATTATTATTAATTATTATTTATTATTATTATATTAGTGTCTTCGATGGATTTCTTTATACCATATTAAATTTTTCACGAATATATTAACCTTTGCCCGAGATATCACCACTACGTTCTAGTGGCACAGACCGAAAATACCCCCACTTGATACTTTAAATTTAAATATTTTAAAAAGGGGCAAAGTTTCTCAACTGGATATCATAGTTGACACGCAACTTTATATCAAGAGACTTATTCCAGCGTGAAGCTCCGTGAATAACATCTTTGTTTTCCTTCTTGCTCATTATGATATGGCTAAGATTTATGATATATTGAAAACGAAATTACAATAATAGATTCAAAAATATGTTACTTTATTTCTGTGGAAAATTTATGTTTATAACACCTACTTTAATGGTAAAATGTTTCACATGTCAATTTTATTAAGATAAACTTTTTCAAGATATGAAGGAGCATCAAATTTCTTCAACTTTGACGGCCTATATCTCAGTAACCAATCAATATATTCAAAAAATTCAAGCGGCATTAGATGCATTGATATGTATACAACAAATCTGCTATTCTGAAAACAAGCTGCTGAATACTTCAAAAATTGAATTTTGGCCAGCTTTTCGAGAAAGTGGCGTGGATGAACTGACCAGTGCCTACAAATGTGAAGATCTCGGGTTCGATACTCCATGTTTTGCCCTTCTATTTTATTCAGTTCCTACATATATATACTTAAATATAATTATATAAATTAATAAGGCTTGTTCGATAAAACGGTTCCCACCCACATACGCAGTTCTCGTTCAAATAAAAACAACTGGGTCGAAAAATCAGCAACAGTAAATCGTTCATAAACACGTGAACCAAGCATTATCAAGGCTAATTAGCCAATCATCAAGAACCAATAAGTTTTCATTCCTCCTCTAATTAGCGTTAGAAGGCTCGAGTCGACCGTTTTGCACCGGTAGGTACAGGCTGCAATTTGTCGCCGCCGGTACGACTGAAGGGGATTGATTTCCCGGCGACCAGCGATTTTCCATTTCCTACTCTTACTTTTATTGCCCAGTTATGCGTCCATTAGCAATTATACGGGCGCATCGAGTAACCGCTTCTTTTCATTTTCCCCGGCACAAAACAGTCCATCGTTCCCGAACGTACGAGAAACATTAATGGACAGGAATTCGCCGTGTACATTGTCGACTGCACGATGTTTATCACATCAATGTCGTTGAATCTGCCGTTGCACTTCATTACCATTGATCCATAAGGTACTACCTATGACTTCTATGTGCCCAATCAGCAAAGTGTGATCTTTATATAATATCACGGATAATGGCCAATCTGATGCGAAATTTGGTAAAATATTATAATAGGTATTTATCACACAATTTCGAACGCGAAACGTATTTTCTTCGAAACGGCGCTGTGTCCAAGAGCATTCCAAATATTACAAAACGCAATACTATCCAGTGTTTCATTGTAGGGCTGTCCTACATTATAAACCTCTAACGATACTTATATTGCGCACGAAAAATGAGTAGAATGAGTATCACTCGTCCACCTAAACAATCGATCGCTTTACCAGCAATAAAAAATTACACTCGGCACAACAGCGGCCACCGCATGGTTCCACTTTGATAAAAAAAGAAAAAAAAATGAAAATGGTATCTAAATCGAGGCGGGTACACCGTTCACCAAGGTCCCTAACCACAGTTCTTTACTAATCAATTGGATATTTCCTCGTCACCCTTAATAATATCCTCCATCGCGGACAGTCGTCGAAGGTAGCCACACTAACGAGTCAATTAAACGGTAACACGTTTTAAGGGCGACGTATCAATTCGAAGCACAAATCGCACTCGGCAATAATAACGCCGCTATAAAGCATCCTGAGCTAACTAGTTCGCCACTTGAGCCACCGGACGCAATTTCGCGCCGATTTAATGGTGGACAGGCCTATTCGACGACGGTGTATCCCTTCTCTGTCCCCAGGCTTGCACCCCATTAAGCAACGCCCCTGGGTACAAGGGTGAGAAATGATCGGCCGCTAATGCTAATGAATATCAGCTCGTCGTGTCAGGGAGGGTTGTTTGGGAGTTTAGAACTCTCCTCCTCGCCTATCACCCGTACGACGAGGAAAGGGACGAGAGCGTGGCTGGGTTCGCGTGCAGGGGGTCGCGGTCGCTTTTAAGAAAATTGCTGACAGAGGGGTAGAATGTAGCTCAGTGTTTCCCCTAATTAGCCAAAATTACACGATTTCTCAGGCCAGATGCGCCGTCGTCCCTTTCTTTTATGTGGGCCGTGGCTACGAGGCAGCCGTTAGACATATTCGGAACTTAATTAACGAGAAATCTTTTGATCCTTAAACTCCACCCTCATTGCCGCGGTAGCGCGATAGCTATCAAGCCGACATTCTTTAAGCGACGGCCGGCTTAACGTCTCGCCCGGGAACTTAAGGGAGAAGGGAAGCGCGGCTACAACTTCTTCGTACGTTTTCGGCTACCTTTCAACTCCTGGGATAAGGAGTCTTTATAGGCGCATGAATATGAATGATAAGCGCGGAAAGAAATTGTTTCAACGGAGTTTTGTTCTCGCTTACCTGCTTGTGCATCTCCACGTTCAGGCCGTAGGACATTTCGTAGTACTGTAACAGAAGAATAGGGAAATGTTAGTTGAATTATTCAACGCTGTTCTTTGCGTTCTATAGAGAATATTTTCGAACACGAAGAAGCTAGACGCGATAAAGAATACAATATGGTGCAAAAATCTTT
This sequence comes from Nomada fucata, assembly GCA_948146005.1. Lineage (NCBI taxonomy): Eukaryota > Metazoa > Arthropoda > Insecta > Hymenoptera > Apidae > Nomada > Nomada fucata. Next base: position 18,610,949 of record OX411275.1, read on the forward strand.
CGGTTTCTCGTATTCAGTAAATAGGACGCGTTGAAAATCTGCTTCGATAGGTAACTACTTTGCGTAAAAATATAGACTTTCGTCATTTATATTGCTTGTTTGTTTGCAATAGGCGTGAGATACTGGAACATATTACATGTGCCATCGTTAGATTTATACTGGAATGACTTTGAATATGTCGGACGTCGCGTTGGAACGATCACCCGTTGGAACTTCATTGGCTGATCGTAAACACCTTCTCTCAGGAAATCGAGAGAATTTTAATGAATAAGACTCATAGACTTTCGTAACATAGAACGATATTGTTTTACTGTGAAAATTATTCCATACGGTTTCCGCTTTCTCGTAAGTGTTATTGGTGTCCTGCTATTATTAAATCAAACTATTCGACAAGTACTAAACAAAACGATAATTAAAACTTTTAGCACCTATCGGACTCCAGGCTCGGTTCTCGAATTTGGCAGGACCGTGACACAGAGAAAAACTGTAATTAAACCGGAACGCGCTAAGTTACATGAAACTTTTTTTCTACGATTGTATTATACTAACCGTGTTATACAGTAATTTATGATAAATTCTGTCAATTCGATGGTAGTGCGCAGTTGGAAAAAGGACGGAACGTTTGTAATAGCGGGGTTCCAGTCGACGACTCCCTGTCGTTTCTTTCATTAGCGATACTTAACTTTCGTTTCTTTACAATATCGTTTCAGACGCTCTACAGTTTTCACGAGAAGCACGGTGTACCCGACCGGTACAAAACTTTTAATAAATACAACAGGCTTCTCGTAAATCTCAGCGAAACGAGAACCACCGTACCACTGTTTCCCTTCCCGTTCCCTTTCGCTCCTTTCTCCGCTGTTGCGAACTAGCGTAGAAAAGAAAGGATCATTACAGGGGTTCTATCGCGAAAAAGGCGGATCAGCCAACCACATTTGTGCTACACGCGAGTGTGTATATTCGCGTGTGTCATTTTACTCGCGGCTTGGGTTTAAGCTGAGATAACATCCGATTTAAAAACGGAACCCCTTCGTGATGGACAATTAATGTATCAAGTATATCTCGCTAAATAATCATTTATTCACGGTGAATTTGATTAAACATTTTCGACAATCATAATACGCAAGCATCAAACACGCGAGCTGTGCAAAAATAAGATAACAATCAATCAATACAAAATTTTGTATTTCCCGACAATCTTTATTACGTCGCATTTACAATGAATACCTTATAGCAGCTTCATTCGCATGAAACTGTAGCCGCGTGTTTGGTCGGATAAAGCATGCATATTCCACCGCGCTTACTGATCGAAAGCAAATTAACTTCGACCCTCCAGTTATGTAACAAGCATTCCACCCTACCGGTTGAGGGTTAAAATTGATTATCGATGTCGTAAACGACCGAATAAATTTCGCTGTTTCTCTGTCGCGGCAGGATCGATAGCGTTAAGGTTTCAGAGCGGTTACGAAGGTGTTGCTCGCCCCCGTCCCACCGGAACCGCGACTTTATCTCAAGATTGCTGTACGTCCAATGAATTTATTTATCTCCGAATGACCGTAGACGGAAAGTGTGAAAGCATTATCGCGAAATGAATAAAATCGCGCGACGGGTCCGCCGAAGCCGGTAAGCCTCCAATTGGGTTAACTACGTACAATTCGTGGGGACAGCCGTCTGATCGTAAATTGGCTAGCAGCTAAAGTCACCAGAATACTACCTACCCGCTCTGGGGCGCGTTACCCACAAACGCGACTGTACCATTATATCGTGATCGTAAAAACGCTAGACAGAAAGTAACGCGAGGCAAGAAGTAGTGGCGATGGGTAACCGGCGAAGATCTGCAAATTTGCTGTGTTCACGTCTCACACATAATTAATTTATAATGAAGCGACGCGTCAACTTTTCATGCACACCGGCGCGTTTAGCCATCGTAATTTTAAAGTACTCTTACATAAAAAGAGGAAACGAAAACCATTTTGGGAAGCTTCCTAAGAAGTCGTACACAGGTACCTGAAATTTCCTTAAACCTGGGCATCGTTGAACCCGCTTCGAACCACAATGAGACCGCGAATCCTTGCGAACCAGAAACCCAAAATCGTGGGACTCATTCCGCCACAAGCTTGTGGTCATGGGATCTCGAACTTATAGGGTCCAAGAGGACTGAATTAAATCAGGACGCATTCGCAAACTCTTGGAATTCCTGGTTCCGTGACCCCTGAGAAGGCAGGACGAGCTTACTTCTAGACTGTGGTGTCATATGAAATAGAGTAGGGGCTCCGTGTGTCCCAGGGTTAAACAATCAACCTCGATCTCGATCTAAGGACCGTAGGGCCCACCTGCCTAGACACTGCCCAGAAATGTTCTAGCGACATCGAGCCTATGGAGATGCCCTCTAGATCGATACGAGGATACTTTAAAGACCTTAGCGTCAGGCTCACGAACCCCGAGGCTACGTCCCAGAGATGATTCATCGACCCCTGGCCCATGGATTACGACGTATTTGAACCCCAGTTTTCAGCGATATAATGAGTAATAATGTCTCGCTGGTCTCCCATGAAATCAGAGCACCTAGCGCGCGGTATCGTATGGATCGATCGCGTAAGTCAAAAGTGTTAATCCCTCGCGACAGCGGCGCAGGTATAAATCCGGTGAACGCGGGGAGAAATGAACATCGACGTTCGAGACTGCACGGGGGACTCGAATCTACTAGCGTTCCGCCAAAGTACATCGTATCAAACAATTCCTGAGAGCGCTTGCGCTATCGTAAATCGGTTAGTGGCGGTCGGCTAGCGCTGCGTGTCCGCCTTTAGCCGCTCGTTCCAGGACGAATGGCTTCGGGGTTTGGCTTCGACTTGTCGGGACAAAGCTCACGCGTTGACCAACGGATAGTCCGGAAGGGAGATCGATAACGTCGACGTCGAAATAATACCGACTTAATAATGTAATCAATGAGTTGCAACCGTTGGCGCTGGCACGCTTCGGGACCGTCGAAGAATCGCGAAAGATATCAATTCTGTCGAGGCAGGCTTGTTGTCCGACGCACGGAACCGGTTAATAGGATTATATTTACCGTAAGAGGCGCGACGATGTCGTTGAACGAAAAACGCGATCGGGCGTGCCGAGATTTTGCGAGGAACACAGATTCTGAACAGTCCCTTGTCGTCAAGATAAGAGACGCGACGTCGCCGACGGAAACAACGACGAGGCAGGTATTAGCGGTCACGCTACTATGTATGTGTGATTACCCCGGCAACGTTACGTTTCCGCGAACCTCTTATCGTAATATCAATTTTATCGTCAGGCTCGACGCCACCCCTCGGTCGTCCATTACCTAAGTAGATCGACAATAGGCGAACGATTGCGATTATTGCTGCGCGATGGACGAGCGAAACGCGACACGTGTTCAATTTCTACACCGAAACCGTATTAAACGTGGCTTAGTCGAGTTTTAAGTTGCTGAATGCCCGGAGTCGGCTGGATCGGATGAAACGATACTCGGTGAATTGCATACGGACGGTGTAAATAGTATTTACCGCAACGTCGCGGTCGGTTATTGGTTAGCAATAACTTGCTCGCGATTCTAGGAATTATCAATATCCGTCCAGGATTGAACGAAGTGAAACTGCGTGGAGGGCGAAAAGTAAAGAACGGTGAAATTAATGAATTACGTTGAAATCTTTCCGCTCCGTTCCCGACGAATGTGGTTACGGGACAATCTGTATAAATTTGTTCGCGTTAGGAACAAGACCGTTGCGATAATGTTTGTGGACGTGCAGCGTGCAAGAATGTCTCTCGCCTAATAACTGGGCGTTGCGTTTAATCGCGGACGATTAACGACTGATTATCCGCCGCAAGGTGCACGCATTTTGGACGAGTGCAATCAATTGAGTCGCGAAAGTATTAAAACGAGACGCGATAACGATTCGCCGCGAAATAAAAGAGCACCGCTCGGATCAAATATAACTTCTTTCATGTCTTTCAGTAATGGAATGTTCAAATAGAAACGAACGAATCGCTTGGTGGCCGACTTAATCGGACGGAATTGAATTTATCTTTCATTTCACGGTCAATGATATGTGACAGCGGATAGATTGATTGCAGAAAAGACAGAAACGACTATCGACGGGGGGAAGCGAAGCTCTCTAAATTGCGTATTATCGACATCCTGGACGGGAATTAATTCGATTCGTGACGTAATAAAATGCTTCTTGGCCGCATCGCGGGGAACGTATATCGGTACGGTTCGAAAGTCCGAAACACGAAGAAAAGAGTTCGCCGGGCCGAGTCGATAATCGGATGAAGAGATACTCTCAGCGGCAGCAGAGAGGGTACGTATCGATCTCATCTGGCAGCCTTTCCTTTTCTATTTTCACGTGGTTCAGAACCCAATAATAGGGGTTGTACCGATAATTTCAGCCCCTCCGGTTATTCGATATGGATCTTTTAGTAGCGAGCCTTTGCTAGGGTGATTGAGCCGCCTACTATCTTTCCCGGTCTCCCTCTTTCCTATATCTGTCCGCTTCTCTCTATCCTATATTCTGCATCCCACTCCTCTGATTGGTTACCCCCCGCCCACTTTCTTCCAGCTTGTCGCTCCCATTTTCCTTTGTTTTTCCGTTTCATCGTTTCTCGATGTTTTCGCGGGGGCTCGCGCCGCCCGCTCGCGTACAATTAATGGATAATTAATCAGTCGTACTTGATCGCGGGAAACTTTTATCTGTTCGCGACTCGACAAAGGACGCGTGAAGCTGAAAGGGATGATACGAATAGAGAAGGGCAAGGAATAGAAGGAGACGGGTCTGATGAGGATGAAGGAGGGGAGAAAACGATCGCTTTGTATACCCACGTGGAAAGGGAGTGTTACACGCTTCTTTTCTTCTTTTACAACAGCCTGGAAGAATTCCACATTCCAGCGTGGTACAAAAAGGAACGATCGTTTTGCAGCTACCCTTTATTTGCAACGGCGGTTAATTCTCGTCCTCTCCTTCCGGGCGACAGGCTCGCAAAGCGACGGAAAGATATGCGCGACGACACATGAGTGAAATCGATAGCAACGTAAAAGCAGAAGTCACAAAGTCGGTACTGCGAACAGTTACGACGTTTGCCGCGTTAAGGAAATTGAATAGCGAAAGGCACGGTTGCCGCGGCGAAAGGAAAAAGAAGCGAGAGGGGCGGGGGGGGGGAGCGTGGAACGGGGACGAGGAAGGAAAAGACTATCACCGGGGAAAGGGTGGTACGGTAAATTCCTGAAAACAGTTAACCCCGCGAACATTGGTGCATCGTTATGAAACTTCGTAAACGTCGGTGAAAAGGAGAGGGTGGAAAAACAAAAACACTAAATTGCACGGTGGAAACTTCAAAGGTAGAAATGAAATCTGTAAAAAGAAGCAGACGGCAAGCGCAAACGGGAAAAACAAGAAGTAATCAAGAAACGTGCCCGGAGGATGTGGGTTATGTTTAATTTGTTACGCGGCGGAAAAAAGCGGAATAGAGATACAGAGGGCGAGAAAAGTGGTGGAAAGAGGGAGACAGGGAAGATGGAGTGAAAAGAGGAGAGCAAGGGGGGGAGAGAGCGAGAGGGGGGGGGAGAAAAGGAACATAGATAATCGGAATGTCTGCGTATTCAAAGGGTGAAAAATGTGCCGGCTGCCTTCCATAAGAATATTTTTCATTCGACGAGCTTCGTTCCGCCTTCGTAATAAAAATCGAATTAATACCATCCTCATCGATCCGGCATGTTTTTTTCACTCCCTCTAAAGTGTCAAATAAAATGAAACGGAACGAGAAATAAATCTGGACGCACATGACCTCGCCGCCAGATACTTTCTCGGCGAGTTAATTTAACGACGCCCAATCGTTTCGCGATAAAAATGGAATCACGCGGCGGAAAGGTTACTGCGCGATAAAAAATAGATCGAACCGCTATTACGCCCGGATAAGCAGGACTGTACCCCGGCGCGGCCGAAAATGATCGAAAAGCTATGCCGCCACCCCTGAGGACAATCGTCGTGACTCGCGATTACCTGAACGAGGAACAGAAAATAAAGTCTGTACCTTACGAACGTCCAGCTGTTCGCATCTGCGCTCGACTGATTAATGCCTCGACGTAATGTACACCGCCGATGACAATTTACTTACACGCGCCGCATCATTTAACGGAAAACCCGGAGCTCTCGTAGCGGGTCGTGGTTTTCCGAGGAGGGTGTATCGGATAAGGACGTGTCGGGAGGCGATGATCCGTGCGTTGAAGTTCACAAAAGAGACGGGAATACGACGTGGAGTCGGGAAAGAAGGGACGTGCCTAAAGAGAGAGATGGAGGGGGGGGGAGAAGGGGGAGAAGGGACACAAAAAAAAACTGAAACGACGCTCGGATTTACGCGGCACGTTACCCTAATGAAAATCGCGGAGGATGAATTGTAGGAGGGGCGGAAAGGTGGCTGGTTGAAATACACAGGGGTGGAATTAGAATATCAGAGACACGTTCGCAGTCTGTACATACGTTGCACCAACACTCCCCTCGGACAGACTATACGTATATAATACTTGTCGGTAGTTGACAAACCCTCGACATCAATTTTCCCTCTCTGTCTCTAATTCCCCTCTCTCGCTCTCTCTTGCTCTCTCTCTCTCTCTCTCTCTTCCCCTTTACTTCTCTTCCGTTTCCCTTTGCAGGGCCCTTCCACTGTTACCTTCCGTCCCTATTCCTCCATCGTGCCTCTCCGCTTCACTCTTTCCATTTATCACCATCTCCGTTACTCTAGCTGCGTACTCGTCCACCCTCTCGCTCTCTCTCTTCGTTTACTTTGGAGATATCGATTACCGGCTCAACTCCCAACCCCCATCAACCCCTCTGTCACCTCCAGCCCCCACCCCTTATCCACTCCCACTGGCACCCCCAACCACTCGGCCCAGCTTGCTGCTTGGTTGCTTGCACGGTGTCACATCGGTGTAGCAGTTTGCAGAGATGGTACAGTTCGCGACAATTACGATCAAACGTACAGTTAACATCGGCGTACGATCTCGCGAGCTTGGGATGAGGGATTGCGATAGAGGTCGTGTCTCGCCTAACTGCTCCGTGCTTTCGAATCGATCATCATCGAGACACCGCCACGAGCTTCTTCCTCGCGTTGCTGTTCTCTGTTTTCCTTTCCGTGGTATTTTTCGTCCGGGGATTTTTTTTCTCTCTCTTTTTCTTTTTTTTTTCTTTTTATTTATTCTCCATTCCATGGAAATGATTGCGCGTTATTGCGACACGTTGAAGTAACGCGAAAACACCGCCGTCGGGGATAAAGCAAACGACGATTCCGGCGAAACCATGGAGATAACGTTTGCTCGACGGTGCTCGTACGCGTTCAAAATAATAGGAAGCTTCCATCGGTGGGTGTACTCTTCCCTCCCTCCCCCCTCACCCCCTTTATTTTTTTTGTCCAAGAGGAGGTGAAAATAAATCCAGGACCAGAGAGAATCGTAGCTGGGGTTGTTGACCCTACGGTCAGGAACGTACGTTTTCGTATACGGACGGGGGGAGAGCAGTTTACAAAATGCATAACGGCCAGCGTAAAAGCACGTTCTCAAATATCGGTGAATTTATACACGCGAATAAAGCAGACGACCTGATTTCTTTCTTTCTCTGCCCGCCTCCGCGTTGGTCCTCTGTAGAAGGAGCTCTTGCCACGGTCGCATCCACGGGACTATCAAAACACGCGAAAATTCCCATCCCGTAGAAGTACCTTCTTTCACTTCGACGTAAATAAAAGTATGGTCAAGTGTTTTTTGCTCGTTACAACCGCAATTATGAAGCAGAGGCAAAGTAGATTGGTCGCGACGCTGGTAATAAATTGCATTTTATTGTCGTGATGTTTGGCAACTGAAAAATACTAGTCCATCGCGTGATTGCGTTATGGCATCGCTATGGGATCGTCGCAACAACGTTTTGGAAATCGTTTCCGTATTTGCAGACAATGTATGATAATATTTCGAAAGGAGTCATTCGACGATCGAGGGTTTGTTAACTTCAAGGAACTCCTCGATTCGCGATACCGCAGGAAATGCAGGATAACGTATCGCGAGATGCATCAAAACGTTCACGAAGAAGCGCTCAACGAAACGAGAAGAACAACGCGCAAGAGTTTAATTTTGGCGGAAAGCAACTGTTTTGCTAAGCGCCGGTGACAAGTATTCTCAGTTTTTATATAACAGCAGCCATTCCGCGCGACGCTGTCAGACGGGGGCAAAAAAAATTTGGCGCATGTGTCGCGGCAAGTTGTTTTCACGGCGCTATTGTTGGTTTTGCCCCGACTTTTTGATTCTCTCATTGTCCTCGAAATCGTGTTAAAACAATTATTAATACATCGACGGGTAAAATTTTTCATACAAATCTAGACAGAAGGGACGGAAAGAACGAAGACGCACGCGACCCGCCATAAAAGTAATCGACCGATTGGGTAAATAAATTGCCATCCAATTGCGCGTGTCAAATGAAAACAAAGTTCGACAAACGAGAGGTGAAAATAAAATTTGCTCCATGGAAAGAAATTGCTTTGATATATCTTACATATCTTTGGTGCTTTATTTTTTTATTAGACGTATAATTATTTTGATCTTATTTGGGTAATCATTCGTTCAAGTAATATCTATATAGGGTCAAACGCTCGTCAGATAGTGGACGAGTTTGAAGCACGCCACAAAATTAAACAGCGAAGCACCGGAACAAATCCCCGTGCCGCCAAAGTGAAACGCGGCAGAAAATAAGAAGGGAACGCAGGAGGGCAAAGTTCTATCGGAAACGACGGAGCAACAAATTTCAGGTGTGCTCGACAATAAATATTTCATAAAGACACGAGAAATGAAATAGACTCCTGTGGCAACTACTTTGGCCCACGTTGATGACGCGCTTTAATATAGCTAAGTCCAAGTTAAGCTCCTTACCGATGGCGATACGATTAGTACGGTTGGTTGAGCTAATTGCCTTCGTGCTGATGGGAACTGAATCGAAGAGCCGGCAATATGAAGCGAGAACAATATCGATCGTTTTTCTCCGTTCCCGTGTTGGGGAGGGTTGCGACAGAGATTACCGAGTTCAATAATGGCCCTGTAACCTCGTTGCTTATAAAACCCGATTCCGTGGCTACGATCACGCTGGCTATCGATTAATTTCACAATAGACGCGCGTGCACGAGGAAGAAACTTCCGTCCGGCGAAATGTCTTCGAGTAAAACTGCGAATTACGTGTATGCAATTGGTGGAGATAGATTTACTTTATTCGTAACCTTCGCTTGTCCCTAAGCGCTGGTTGAACTATACAGAATAAGAAACGGTCTTGCATTTGTTCGAATGTTCTTTCATCTCGATAGGATTTAATGGAATAAAGAAATAATTTATACGTCATTCCATTTCTCTGACTAGTAGTCGCCCCCGAAGAATTGGTTAATTAAATAATTTACGCGTCCGGGTTATTTATTTTCAAAACTCAAATTCATGTCGAGTTTTGCAGTGAATTCTGGGCAAATAGTTTGTAACACTCTTGTGTCACTTAATTATCGTACAACAATTTAAACAAAAAATTTAGTCTATCTTTCCCTTATTATTGAGCTCATGCTGTTGTATGTTTTTCTTTTACTACAGTTTGCGACCAAGTTCTATCAACGGTCTAGCAACTATCATCTTGTTCTTACACACTCTTCTAGAGAAGCCAGAACTAACGTGTAACGCAAAAGTAAGTTACGTTAACAGCGCTTCGTTCGATTCATTTTCAGAATCGATATTCCCGAAGACTTTTGTCGTTTGCATTGTTCATTTATCTGTACTTAGCCAAGGAATCTCCACGGCGATATTCTAATCATTAAACGCAGCGAATACATTCCACATAAATTTCAAGAATTCGAGTGCTCTGAGAGATGCCGTTCCGCCACAAGGAATTCGCATGTACACCCTGTGGCGTGGTACGCTTCATCCAATTCAATCGAGTTTTCCTCCCAATGTTTACGATCCTAGCGATCTTTTCAACTGCGGCGAATAAGCGTATTCGACGAAGATAAAAAGACGTGAAGACGAACTTACAAAGTGCCTTACCATAACGTAATGCCTCTGCATCTCGGTCTTCTCGCTGGCCAGCTTCTCGCATTCGATCTTCAGTCTGAAAAGTGAAAAGCGATTGAGGACGGAACGAGTCAGACATGCGTTAAAGCGGAAATGGTGTGCACTCGTCTACGATCCCGTTCTGTATGCATGTAAGTATATTTTATACGTGTATTGTGTGAAAGCACGGGGGCGGGGGGTGGGCGTACGTTGACGGGGGTGCATGCACGTGTGCAAGCGTAAATACATCGGGCAAGACCGCCGTCCTTCCTTTGGGATCTGCAGCGTCTTGAATTTGAGAAGGCGGAACGCGGTGTGTCTCTGGAAGGTAAGATCGAGTTCTTCGGCGGAAAGGCAGGAGGGGATAAGAAGAAATGAGATTATGACGGCGCCAGCGATTGTGGTGGGCGACTTGGCCGGTGGAAAATTTGGCGAAAAGAAAAGAGAAGAAACGGTTATAAGGGGGAGAAAGTTGTGGGAACATTTTGGTAAACGCCACAGTTCTATGCGTTACCTGGAGTGGAAAGTTGGTTGGCGAGTACTTCTGGGTACAGAACATAGGAAATCGCTCGAAATATTTCGTGTATCATCGTTTGAACGCAATTTGATAAGTATATACCCGCTAGAAAAAGTCAGGAAGTGCGGGAAAGTATAAGAAATTGACTTTCCTCTGTTTTCTTCTTTTTTTTTTTTGTAAGGTTTTTGTAAGGGTCGTCTCTGGGAATACGCAAGAATGCAAAAATTATTGGAAAAATTCGTGAACGCGAAACATCTCCGGACAGGTACACACACGAGAAGGGAAGCATCGCGGCAAGTTGTTGCCAGCGTTAACAACGAAACGCAAATTTAACCATCCGTCCAACGGTTTGAACGGTATCGCAAGTGCGGCATGCAACATAATTAATGATACGTAAACGCAGACATTTGTACACACAGTCCTATTACATGGCGCCTGCTCGAAAGTGAGCGTTGTTCCAATAACGTTAACCGTTGCAGCATCGCCTTGCATCTGGATACTACTTGCCGGAACGTCGATTAATTACCGTGTCCTGGACGATAATCAATTACCATAAATCGCAAGCATCCCGACGATGGAAGCGAAATAGTTTCCCCTGTCGACGATCGGCGATACGTTGGAGATCAGAGAGGCACAGCTCGCCAATGGCACAAATGAAACGAACTTCAAGGATGAAAAAAGAACAAAAAAAAAACAGTTCTCCACGTTTATTTTACACGAGCCTGTTACGCGTCTGCCACTCGCACAGTCAATTTAATCAATCAGCACGTTGCGTATGATTCAAGCTGCACGATCCTGTTTCCGTTTATTAATTCCAGTTCGTATTACCTGGGGAAGATTTCGGTTTCACCAGAATTTTAACCCCCGTCTAGCGCCTGATCCATCGCTCCTATCGTTCCGTCTAATTTCATTTCAACAGCCACTTCAAACGTTCCTTGCCTTACGCAATTGTTCTATTCATCTAATTCCGTTAATAAACTTTGCTTCCCTATCCGGACCGTTTTGCAACATACGTAAAAGGCACCACTAATTTTACAGCCTCGCTGTATCGCCACCCCCGACTACATCCAATAAGAGATTCGTCCCGATCACGAGCAGACTTTCGCCCACGGTTTGTCTCGTTATCGGCGCAAGCGCGTGCTCGCTCCAACTCGCGGAGTGAAGACGCGTTCGACGCGTTATTAGGAACAAGAGGCCCGTCGCGAGCAAACAATTCCAACTTTCCTCTTTCCGGGATAAGGGAGTTCGAAGCGGTTGGAACGCAACAGCGTCAACAGGGCAACCTCCGCGTGGGAACGATGGAGGGACGAGAGTGAGGGAAAAACGAAGAAAAGCGAGGAAAGGCAGCCAGGGCAGGGGGGGCATCGGCGTCAATAATCGCGAATCTTCGGAGAAACGCGAACGCGAGACGAAAGGGATGAATGGACGAGAAGCTGGCCTTGGGGTGGGGGTGCGGGGGAGGAGGAGAAAAACAAAGAACAAGCGAGAGCGAACGAGGCAAATCAAAGAAAAGAGAAAGACTCACGAGTGGTTCTGTTGCTGGATGAAATTGAATTCCTCTTTGATCCTCTCGCAAGTGTCAGCCACCGTGAATTTCAACCCTCCCGCAGCCCCGCCGCTTCCTCCGCCACCCTGGAACAAAAAAAAAAAGAACGTAAGAGGAGGGAATTCGATTAGCATACACGACAAAGCAGCCGCGACAAGGAACGAAAAATAGATCAGCCAGAACGGGGAAGCGATATGGATCTTACAGGTATCCCCGGGACAAGCAGAATTAGATCTGCACGAGAACGGTTCTGCGTTTCTTTGGTTCGACGATTAAGAGTACGCAATTTCGGCGATCCAGTTTTGTTCTTGTTTCGTTGACAATCGCGATTCTTAGTTACATGTCGCGGAGGCGTTTCAATTTATGAAACGATGACCATAGAACGTGCTTAGAAACTCTTGAAATGTAAGAATTGAACCTCTTACGATGTTCAACTGTTTCCGCATATACGTACGTAGATATATGTATATTTAAAACTTTGCACATTAGCATTACTGACTTACTATTATTAATAATATTAACTGCATAGAGAACACAGTAAATATCAATAACTGTAATAGGCCTTTACTCAGAGTTTACATTATGTTTACTATCTATATTATTAGCAGTATACAGTAACGTCTAACTTTTACGCGTAATCATTTTCGTTCAAATATTTTAGGCGAATCACAACAACGACGAAAAAATTTTGCACGCGAATATATAAACGCTAGTCTATTGAATCAGAACGTTGCCCTCGATCAGTTAAAAGTCTTGCCCATCGTTGGAACCAGAAGTTTCCTTTCAACAAACGTCATACGCACAGGCTTGTACCTCTAATTATTAATACTGTCTGACGTTTAAAATCCGTTCCATATTTCAGGAGCAACGCTAATCACCGCAAAACCCGATGCACCGCGGTACCAGCCTCGCATACTCAATAAGTAACAATAACATCCGTCTCCGGCTGGATAAAAGAAAAACGCGTTCCGCTCGCGGCGCGGCAGCGTGAAAACCGAGCGAGTTAACAAGCAAGATTTCTATCGAGTCGCAGAATTCGAGCGGGCGACACGATAACAGTCTTGTCGCAAACGGTGGCAGTCTATTTACGAAATGCGCGGGGGGAAAAAAAACTCGTTAAAAGGTGCAGAGAAGCAACGGGGAAATCTCGTTACGCCGGAAATGGTGTATACAGAGAGAAATAGGGATAGAAATAGCGTCAGGTAGGGAGAGTAACAGAGAGGCTCGCGTTACGTTAGACCCACGGTCGCCGAGGCCAGCGGAATAAATCTGGAATAAATCTTAACAAATTCGAACTTAAAGGAAAATTCGACGGTGTATATGCATACACATGTATACGTTCGTCGGTTCGCTCGTACTGGAAACTCCTGTAAGTCGTAACGAGGTTAAAGTCGAAGTTGACAAGCAACCACCATCAAATGGCCTTCGACCGCATAAGGCGCACGCAGCACACAAACGGAGCTCAGAAACGCGAGCAGAGGGCATCCAGGTATAAAAGACGAGCGCCTCCGTGTCCTGAGAGGGAGAACCGGGACCTGAAGAGGCAAGGATGAAGGGCCATGAAGGCGTCCTTAATGAGACCCATTCCACCAGGTACCGCGAGGCCTGTGTCTACGGGTTCTTCAGCCGCGTATACAGACGCCGATCCGGCCGGTTGAAATTACGGAGAAAAGGATCGTTGCTTTCCGATGACAGTAGTGATTACGCGGCACACGCTATCAGACTTATACGAATACGTAAATACTTGTGCACAGACGTCGCTGCGGCGATGTCAATCGAATTTCATAAGTGCGCTCGAAACGTGCTCGCCGGGAATATTAAGAGAAACTAATCCAACTCCGCGGGCTGTGGCTGAATGGACTTTATTTGAGGATAAATAACGCTGGGTTCCTGTTACGCTTTCGTTCGTGTTATCGCGTTTCGTTAGGGGCTGTGGACATCTGATTTGGGGGGAGGGGGTTGTTGTATTTCAATGTATTTCAGCATTGTTTAAATAATGTAGCGAGCACTGTGTTCGCATGAACGTTACTTCATTTTGCAGATATTTCCTTCAAATATTTTTGTTCAGACTACTAGAGACTAATTCGTGCTCTACGACCAGGTGCTTTGCTTGAATAATCTTCCGCAGGTTATGAAGTGCACTGTTGCAATTCTTCGTTATTTGTTATTATATGTGAAATAGTTAGTTGAAATAAAGGACAAGTAATCGACCGCGACAGAAAGAAACGAGAATCCATTTTTCAATCGTATCATTAATTCAACACGATCACGGTGCGTCATTCGATGTCGATATTACTTGCTAAAGAGAAAACAAAGGGGAGGAGGGAGGGAGGCAGAGAGAGTAATAGTAGAATATTCATGCGAATGACAAAATCTCCCCATAAAGAGAAATATTCCGACGCGGCGTTAAATGGTCAATGACTGTCCGCCGGCTGGAAAATTCCAGTTTTTTAACGCTACGTAGTCTGGCGTAGAATGATTTGACCACTTGTTGAATTCGAAACGGGGAGTGGCTGCCGGTGGTAAAATGGTTTGGGAACAGGTTGGGGAAGAGGACGGTGGTGGGCCTCACTTGTTGCAATCATCAAACGGAACAGTCATCGAACAGGTTGTTGTTCCGATGGTTAACCCGCCACCGTACACATATCCGTTATGCGATACGACCAGCGACAATTCGTTTTCATGAAAATTCTCACGCTATCTGACGAACGTGCCACCATCGAGGACAACTGTGGACACCGTTGTGAAATTGTTTCCACGTTTGGTTCTTTATACTGAACATAGACATTATCTATTAACGATGTCGTTTTTCCTTGGCCATAAAAGGAAATATAGGGTTGTGGAGACTTTCAGTCGGAGAAGTTTCTCAAACATTATTTTACAGTAACTGTGGTTGAATAGATTTTTCGTGAAACGCTATTTAAAATGGAACGCATGGTCGTGGCAAGTTTGAATTGTACTTCAATTTGTATTTTGAATAAAGGGTTGGAGTAGGTTACTGCGCTTGCACCTATTAATTCAGGTGAATTATTTTTTCCTTATTCATTAATCTCCGATTGCGATGGTATCGCGAAGAGGAAATGATCTTAAATAGAAATTAAATTGCAAATATGACAGTTTAAATATTTGTTGGAAATCTTTATAAACGCAGTACGATAACAGAAATATGATGAGTTTGTTGGATTAATTGTGTACAGATATGCGGAATAATGAAATCTAAATTAAAGAGCATTGATTTTCCCCGCGTTCACCTAAAAATACCAACTTTCTGGTATAATAATACAGGAAATTTAATTACCTGTACGATCGTATGATGTAAGCGTCGGTTTATAAATATCGTAGCAGAGCCTTAACCGGGGAACTTCGAACAGAGGCCATAAGTCGACCATTTGGGGTTATTTGCTACCGGTCATTTCCGTGGAACATTAAAATTGCCCCCTTTACCCAGATTTTATTGTTTCCCAAAGTGGTACATTATTTTTACTACACTCTATCTAACAAGTGCTCGTAATTATGATTTTAAAGAAAGTTCTTCGCGCGGCGTAATTAAATACTTTCAGCAATAACTAGCTGCCTCGTGTAAAGATAGAAGTTGCAATAGAATGATCGAAGCGTTCTATACGTTCCACCGGAAATATAAATTTAAATATATTCCAACAAAATATCTAAATCGAAAATTAACAACTACACTTAGATTATGAAGCTAAAATTATATAGATGTTCCGCATTGCTATTATTGGACAAATAATTTCGGCCGCTAAACAGTATCTTAATCCAGCAAGGCAATCGTTATTATTCTACCGTGAAATAGCCTTCCTTCAAGTGTTCCGTATATTAATTAACGACAACGATGCATCCAAGTTTTGCGCATTAAGGCAATATTCGATATCGATATCACGGGTGGGCCATCAATTTTTGTGGTCTGTCCCTCTTTTCTTCCATCTCCTTTCTCTTTTTCTTTTTAATTACTTTTTTCTTCCCCCTCCGTATTTTTTCTACCGTCCTTTGACGGCACTATCGGATTTTGCTCTTTGAGCTTAACGAATCACACAAATTCACCGGTGTTCAAGCACGCCGCACGCGCAGCCCAGATGAGCCCACGCATCGATGCTTCGCTCCTGATCAAAAGAGAACGGATTCGAATGGTAAAAATCAATTTTTCAATAATTTTCTTTGCTTCTCCATAAGCCGTCCAATCAACCGTGCCTGTACCGCTACGTCAAAACTGTTATTAACGAGCGAAGACAAAAGTCTTCCGTTCTCGGGGGCACCTCGGCAAGAACACGCTTTTGCCCCATCTCCACGTACCCGGGGCCTTTGTATTCATTGTCTGCTCGATTCCCCTTTCACACCAGCCAAATCAATGAAGGAGCACGCGTGAGTGCTGTCGTGTCTATGTGTATCACGTTTGCGTGTGGTGGAACGGTGTGACTGTCTGTGTATGTTGTACACGAAGGATCGTATCGAAAAACCGGCTGGTTCACTTTGTTGCCAAGAGATAATGGCCGTGCGAATCGTAAATAAGGTAATAGGTCTTCGGAGGGCCGGAGGATAGACCAAAGATCGGATGACGTAAGCGAGAAGACCCTTAAGGGCACGTCCACACTGTTAACGAAACGATTGATTCGAATGTTTCAGGTGGGTACGACGAATCGACGTCTTCGTTGTTGTTCGAAAGTTTCGGAGATTATTTATCGGTCGATGTACAAGCGCGAATTTATTTTGGTGTGTTGGCTTCATGAAAAATTTCCTGCGATTGCCTTACTTAATTGCACGAGGGCAGGCGGAAAAGTTGTCGGCCTGACTTCACGAGATTATATTGAAAAATAAAACATATTTCACGTGTAAAAGAAAAAATGTTCTTTCATTGCTAAACCGAGAACTTTTCAGACTGCCCTCGTATAAAACGTTTTGCGATGAAGTTGACGAACTTATAACTCTGATTGGGTAGGTTAATCGAAATTTGTTTTTATAACGGAGCAGCGCAATGTCTACGTGGTATAGTAGAAATTGATTGTAATAAGTCAGCAGCAATCTACTACTAATGCATATAATACTTGCATCGATATTAGTAGAAATGGCCAGTACGTGATTTCATTCACGCGGCTGGTCTTACCACCAATATCTGTTTCTACTGAATAGCGGCAAGCTAATAGTCTCGTACGTGTATAAAAAGTGATTTCTACCAACTCGTGAAGACACGAATCATTTAATTGTCAATTAATAACCATAACGTATCAGTAACTAATAATAACTATTTATTTTTATTTCGTATAAAACGCATTTCCTTGCGCAGAATAAATTCACAATCGAAAATAAATTCAACGAAAAAGAATCCCTTCGAATTTTACAAATTCGAACTTTCGCACCCAAATGACTTCTCATAATCACAGATAATAGAAGACACCAGAAATCAAGGGGAGTTGTAATTTTGCCCAGCCGAAGGTGTAATCATTTTTGTCCGGAATATCCCCGCCCACAGTACGATATCGAAGATTCCCGATTTAATTGCAGAACATTCCTGCATTCAGATGTTTTTGTGGGATAGCGAAATTTGCTTTTCATTACTTCATCTTATTCGGGCGAATTCGCTTCTCGGTTCCCTCATTTTGTATTGCGGGGAAGGAGTCTAATTGGATGAGGCAACGCTATTGGGAATTATTCAAATCGTGTTTCGAGGCTGTTGAAAGTCAGACGTACGAAGCCGATGCAGCTGCACTTGAATAAACATCAATGCATCGATATGCAGTCAACACTAACGAATAATCGCAACTTTTCTATACGTATACAGATCGCATCGACGATGTAACCGACACGAGTAACAAGCCGGGAACATTCGAAGCGTGCGCACGTCTTTGAATTACACACCCAATTCATTAATAAAGCGATAAATAAAGGAAACGAGGTATCGAGTGGCCATTTAACACGAATCGCGATAAAACTGGAAATAATGACAGATACGAAAAAAAATGCAAATTTTATCCCGGTGTTTTGAACGTGGTTTTGTCGTGTTAACGCATCACCGACACGATAAGTGATACGTACTCGATTGAAATTGTTTCGAGGAAGATTTTCGTAGTGTAACAATTGGAGAACAATATTTTGTATATTTATGAATACTCATTTCCAGGGAGGACAATGATCTGTTCATTGTGAAATATTAAGTGAATCGAATGGTTCGCAATAGATTAAAAATACATTCCTCGAATTGGGGAAAAGCACTTAACCGTATCAAGAACGCAAACTTCGCGAGGAATAAAAGAAAGAAACAATTCCGAACTGGAACGAGAGTTTGCTTCGCGATTTTATGTGCAGGATTAAGATGAGATAATTACGCTGTCAAGATGATGACATGTTCGGGATCGTAAAATGATACGGTGTAACTGCGTGTAGATTTACAAAAGGCCGAATCAGTAACAACTGTGCATGCAATGCCTTTCAGCCAGAATGATCTACTTTGCACAATACATTAACGCTGTTAACATTTATATAACGGTTCTATTATAGATATGATTAAACGCGCCACTTCTCCCAAGTAACACAATAATGTAAGAATGAAAAAAAAGAAATAAAAGTAATGGCAGTAGATGGAAACAAAAAAAAAAAAAACGAAAATCATCGTTCAACCATCATAAATGATTATAGCGTTCTTTGTACGCAAAAATATGTATCTTCATTTGATACCACCATTCTGCTATAATTCTAGAGACAAGAATGACAGAAGGGTTCCATTAAACTAAAACAGAATCCATTTTAAATGTCTGCCGGGGTAGTGACACGAACGAAAACGTACGCCCGATCAATGTCGAGACATAAAATGTGCAAACAAATACCAGCACGTATTGCAAGGGGAACCTAGACTGAATTTAGAGGGTGACTGAGTAGGAAGGAGATTACTAGCTGAAGACCAAGGTGAAAGGCAGACTGAGAGAGCACGTGGTGAAATTCCTGCCGGTCAGAGAAGCACGGTCAGAATATGCGAATCTTCGTTGCGATAACCAACAACTAATGCAAGAGATAATATAATGCTATTTAGCCGCTTATTGAAATTCCACGACCATAAAAAGCATCATTATAACAACGTTTACTATCAAGATTTCCATGATCAAGCACTATTTCCTGCAGTATTTGCATTCGCAATTTTATACGTGCGTGGTCCGTTGAACCGCACATTGTGTTTCCAGTCTTGCACTGCTAGAACAGTTTTATTCGAAAGCTTTAAATATAAATAAAACACGACGAAGCAGTTTGAAAGCTTTCGATCAGAAAAATTGAATCGCAAGAATCCGAACACAGTATAAGGGTTAAGATACAGAAAACTGACCAATGGTAGGATTCGCTACATCGTGTACAATAATTGGCAAACTGCTTTCAAATTCCGTTAGCGATGCTAAGCAATGGGAACAGGTGGCGCGATGGCTGCAGAGGCAAGTCTAGATCGCGATCTAGAAATTCGGGAAGCCAAGGCAGACAAAACTATACGGACCAATCCCATCGCTTCTCCATTAACAAACCATACTATTGGAACCACTCCAAACAGTCAGAGAATCCGTTCAAAATATGCAAGCAATCGTAACCGTAAGCTGACACTCGCTACAATTTCTCGCGGAAGCATCCTGCATGCTAGACGCTCGAGAAACGGAGAAAAGGAGGTACAGAAAGAGAGAAAGAAAGGAGGAGAGAATGAGGCCAAGAGACGACGGCAACCTCCCTTCTCGTTCACGCGCGTAACCTCACGTCCATGTCGCAATGGCGGATTGACGACCGCGTTGCCGCTCGGATCGCACATGGACATAGGAACGGCCGTGTGTGCCGTGTACCAGAGACGAGCATTACGAAGCTTGTCTTGTATATCGGTATGATTATTATAGGTTAGACGTTCCATGGGAGTGCGCACAATGCGCCAGAGGTAGAGGACCAACGGAATATAACCTCGCTTCCCGCAGACCCAGGACGACGTGATCCAGCGACAGGGGCATACTGTGTTGTTCTTAATAGGGTTGTGTGCGCCGGCACACGCGCGTCCACGATATATACATGTATACACGTTCACCGCGGTGTGAGTAGCATCGTTACCCGAGCACAATACTACTAGTCACCCCTGGGTGTTGCTAGTTCCCCTTAACCTACGCGCGACTAAAACAAGATTTATCGTCTGTGGAAATGTACTCGTCGTTACAGTGAACCGACGAAAAATACAGGCCCATGAGGTCTTTGTTAGGGGAGAATTGGTGGGCTGAAGTTTCGTGGGGGATTAGTTCAGGCAGACGTAATAAATAAGTAATATTGGTGGTTGAGCGATACCGTGACGGACTATGGACGATGAATGAGGAGAAAATGAGCGTGACGGCGACAAATATGAATACATTACGGGAAGATTGTAAGAAAGGGTTGTGGCAACCCGTTTGTGATAAGTAGAGGATTATGCAGTGAAATGCTTGTCTGTATACAAATTAATTTTATCAGCGAAATCAAGGATCACTTTGGATAGCCAGCTGGTGGATCTTTCGAAATGTTCATTATGATAGGAAACGAGGGGTTTCAGTTAATAGGAAATTCGACTGACGACATCGAGGCGAGATAACGTCGTCGCGAGAGGGATGAAATGTTTATCGTGTAAAAGAACGACGGTATTTTTTTTTTCTATTTCAACCTCATTCTTTGGGCTACACCCGCCTCAGGCTACGCTACAGAAGTAGTATCTTTGCACAACTCTGCAGCAAACATGTATCGATCTTTTCGTCCACTTTACACGCCTCTATTTCCAAGCAGTAATCGTTCCGGCAATACGGGAGGACACATCAGTTATTTATGTCCCCAGTCCCCGCTACAAGCGGAACTCAATTTCTTAAAGCCTGGATTAAGAAACAAATATTCGCTCCTTTGCAACAAATAACGGAGACTGCAGAACTCGTATCTTAATATTAAGTATTCAGGACTATCAAGCCCTCATCTGCTATATTCTGGATAGCAGGAAAAAGAATTATATGTTATTCGCTGTTACAAACTCGTTGCACAATTGTGTTATCTTTGTATCTATAGTGCCTGCTCAAATAGACCAGAAAAATGAAAGGTGGAATAATATCGTTCCGATCAGCTGATATCGTACTACTTACTATACCAGATATCAATAAAGACTATACCCGATGCAACACGAACTGTTTCAATTGTAGGTTGCTCTCCTTGCTACAAAAATACCAACACAGAAACAAGCGGTCTTTTGATCGATACGCATCATTCAGGAGTACAACAATCATGCGGATGACACTGACGGCCATTCTATGGCCGTGCATATGAATATGTGTGCATATGTGTACGTATATTTCTGACCATACCCTTCTCTCCTGCCCTTCTGTGCTTTAACGAGGATAGCCGAGGGTCGAACCTCGTTCGACATGTAAATGTAAATGTTGGACAAGAACCGCGCAGAGATTCTCAACGATCTTAACCCGTTGTCTCGTGACCAGAACAGAAACGGTAGGTCCGGTGAGAATCACTGACGAGGACACTCGGGTGACTCCCCGGTGTGGCAAGAGTGTTGCGACGTTCTCGACACAGTTGGCAGTGGTGATCAATCTTCCCCGGCCACATTACATTCTTCGACCACACGTCCGTCACAAAGGAAAAACGCACACCGACTACACAATAGCGTATAAACGGGCTGGAGACAGAAGACCCTGCTGACTTTTTTTCAACATTTCTACGGAACAACTATGCTCATTTCGGGATCGAATTGCCTTTCAAGATAATCTTGAAATATTCGTTACCTCCCGGAAATCAATAAACAAAACATAATAAATACACTTCCCAATTGTAGTCGGCCCGTTGACGGTCCACCGTCGAGTAAGTAACGAAGACAATTAAAATGATTTAATAACCGAACACAGTTTGAAGGGTAACTAAAATGAGAACCACTCGTTGGGATTTCAGTGGGTGGCGTTTGGTCCCCTCATCAAATGCTTGTCATACCGTTCTTACCCTCAAACTCCGGAGCCTAACGGATCCCAACAGTCGGGTAAAGCCCGAGCCGCACCCCCGTGTACACAACGAGAAAGAGGACGGTGTGTATATGAGAAGAGGTGGGCAACCACCCCAATGGACCCGTCGACGAAGGCTTAAAGCCCATAGGCCTGTGATATGCCTCGGGGCCAAGAATTATGTCGCTAAAACCCACCAATTACGGGGGCTGCAAGCCGAAAACGGCTTTCTTTCCTTCCACTTCTATAAACACATCCCCACGCACACATGTATACGGGGCGACTCGTGCGAGCGTCACACTTTTCAATCGACCCTGTGACCATGGAATAATTTCAGTGAATTCTGTGTAGCACGAAAATGAAACTTTCATAAACCGTGTTTGGTTGACTAATCACTTGATTGTATTAAATTTGGCGAACGAACAATATATATATACAAATTTTGTTTGAATTACAGATACGTGGGTTCCGATTAATTGGGACGCCGCGACGGTTAAGCGGGCCCGCCGTTTATTTGCGCTACATACTGAAGAACGGAAACAAAAACTATATAATATGTCTATAATTTTGTTCAGATTCGCTTTTTTTCTTTGGGACGGCTACTTAATTGCGACAAATTAGTCCCGACCCAATGTGACCCAGTTAATCGGAACCGACTGTATTGTAAAGAAGTCAGGTTCCTTAAATTTACCTCAAGATCGCCCTAAATATTGCCGTTTCGTTTCTTGACCCCTTTGTTCTATGAACGATCAAAAAATTTCAATTGTACAAGGAAAAGAGATTAACTGAATACACATATGTAGACGTTACGGATATTTAGATAAAGTGTAGGTTCCATTTGTATTCATGCTAGTAGGGTATGGAAGAATAGAATAATAGGATATGAATAGAAATCCCCTCAACGCATCGCAGTCTATCATTCGACGATGGCAGAGACCATTCGTCTGATTACGATTTCACGAAACGTCGCCGCATACTGTATCCAGCTTCCAGCAACGGCGGATTAATCAGCGAAACCATGCGGTTTTTCCGCCCTCTGCGATTAATTAATCCTTACGATTAATCACTCCAAGCGCTTTTTTCATCGGCCAGCCGATCGTTTTTATTCGCATTTTTCGCCGAAGGACATACCACGCGTTGCATGCACAGCATGTTGGTTTGGTAGTACGAAAAGGGAGGAACGCAGAATTTACGGGAAGCGCAATAATACCGACCCGGTGTAAACTTTTTTTTTGTTTAATACAATTATAATAAATAATAACCGATTCAGCCATACGTTTGAAACAAACACGAAACGGTGATACATATCTGTTCGCGTTATCGATAACGATGTTATCGTGAGTAATCGAGGCGCAAAAATTATTACAATGTACATATTCATCAAATTGCCTGTTAACCGTTGTACGTCGTGCGTCGACCATCGTTTAAACATCCCGGTTTGAAAAAACAATGTAACTTTTTTCGTGTTGCACTGCAGGAAATAATGTTTGTCAGTGTCAAGCGGACCGAAAATACACACACACACATATCTGATACTATTTAAAATCCTGCTATTTACGTATTAAATAAAAATACGAGGCGTGTAAATACACAAGTACCGGTAGTCGCATACAAAAATACTAAATTGCCGGATGCGCCGAGCCGGAAATACCGAAAAATTTGTTCAATGGTACACCTGTATGGTAAAAACATGTAGGTAGAGTATGCTGGAAAGAAATATAGCGAGCTCCCTGAACTTGTCACTTTTTGTCTATAAAAATCGTTATGCAGAATTTCCGTTTTTTCAAGTAGTAAGAATCGTTGCGAGACTCGCAACAGGAACTAGCAAGCACTTGTATACGCAGGTAAAAACATTGGAACGTTTCTATCATTTCTAGCAACGAAAAGTGACTATGAAAGGAGTCGATAAGATGTGTCGCACAGATCTTAAGATATTTCCATTCCCTTCGAAACGAGTTCACGATATGACGATATTAATCGTTAATTCAGCAAGCGAAAATAAAAACACGAAGCCACGTTTGTATACTAAATTCAAGAAAAAGATATTCAACTTCCAAACATGATCAACAGAACCGTCTTATATTAATTAATACACGATACTAAAATTGTAATTTTAAATACTTTAAGGATACCTTAGGGACAATAATAATAATAACAATATACTATCTTGTATAGCGAGCCACTATGGTTCGCGGCTTCAAAGAACGTATAAAGTCAATATACAAAAGGACAGATATGTATGTATGTTAACGAAAATTTGTATCGATCTTTTTCTCGACGAATACAAACAATACGACAAGGCTGCCCCTCTAATTTGAAGTACAGTAACAGTAAACGTAGGTGAAGCGCCCGATCCAACGGGAAAACTGCATCTGCCTCTTCCGTGCCGCATCTCGAAAGTATAAATTCGTCATTGGCATCCATTGTTACCGATCGGCCGTCTAGTATGACTTTTTCTATTCCAGAATCAAGTGACCCTCCGGCGAGCATTTCAATTTTCGCTCCTCGTTTCAATTCGGATGGGACGACTCGACGAACAATTAGTCGTCGTGCAATTTGATCAGCGATTGTCATCGGCGTATCCCAGCCTCCCCCTCTTGGACCTCCCCCCATTTCCGGGTTGTCGCCACCCACACGGTGAAAAAACTCGCGGTGGAAATCATTTTTATGTTGCAATTTCCCTTTTTCATCCGATGTATTGTCGGCCGTAGCAATTGTCGAGTGGAATCTTAGCGGTAAACGGTGTTCGATTACGGGGTTACATGCACGTACCTGGGGCTAACGAAGCAGATTTTCTGGAAAATGGATCGCTTCAAAATGTATCCACGAAATGTTACGTGAATATTCATTTCACTAAAGGAAAATGTGAAAGTCGTAACAGTTGTAGCAAGTAATATAGAATATGAGAATTCGGTCCCCCGGATGCATCGTGCGTACTCGAAATTTGTGGCATTCTTTTCGAAGTGACGTTTGAAAAAAATGGTGGTGCATTATATTATTTGAATCTTTCACGTCGACATTTTATACGCTCGCCGTAGTTATCGTATTTTCGGGAAATAACGTTTACCTGACGGTTATTTCGTAGAAAAATGAATATTTTCATAATCAGACCGCGACAAAATGGCTGTTGCAGTATCGTGAAATATTTGCCAAGAAAATTTGCACAGCTCCTTACGTATCAATGTGCAGCACTTCGTATTAGATCCGCGTAAGTTCGTCTGACTAGCGAAAAGTTTCTGAAGAGTTCAATTTTTCGCATCGCAAAAAAAGATGAAAGAAACAGAAACAAATCGCAGACGGTGCATTGTTCGATTCTCTCGATATACGGAGCCGCCTAAAAAGCAGATATCGTTTCAATTTTCAGCCTCGTTCGATAGAAACGATATTCCGCCAATCTCACGCGACACGATGAATTTTCTAAAGCAGCACAGCCCTCGATGGAGGGTTAAGAAAATATTTTCGGAATTTTTCGGTCGTAGTTTTGCAGTTCGTGCTTTGTAGCTTCAACGAGATTATAACGTTAAATACTTTAATAAGGGGAGACATCGAAAAACCGTGGAGTCTCACGTACAAACAGCATAAACGATGCAAAAGATTGTGTATGCAGGCGGAATACGAGCGAATAAGCGGACGGGGGAAAAGGGAGAAAGGGAGAAACGTGAAGTGGTAGGAAAAGACTAAAAGAGAAGAACGAGAAGAGGAAACAAAGCAGCGTCCCTTTGTCCTTTGCTATAATGCACGGTACAA
Source organism: Nomada fucata (assembly GCA_948146005.1). NCBI lineage: Eukaryota > Metazoa > Arthropoda > Insecta > Hymenoptera > Apidae > Nomada > Nomada fucata. The sequence continues at coordinate 18,636,808 of OX411275.1, forward strand.
GTCAGCGCGGTGCATTTGCAAAGAGGTTGCAAGACTTTTCGTTACCGTGGCATTTCTTTCTTGCCTCCACATTTTCTTTCCTTCGTTTATACGCAGAAAATATGTGCATATCGTTAATTGGCCAAACGTTTGTTCCGCATGTATACGGAGTGCATAAGTCTCGACCACAATATTAATTACACTGTACCGTTGTACTACATTATACGTAATTATAAAATTCAATTAGACAATAATCATTAATATAGTTAAATACTAACGCACCGTGCGGATGCATTGAAAATTCAATGACAAACGGTTTCGAAGAATGTTGATAACCACCGACGAAAAATTAAATATGAAAGACTTTGTTCGTATTAAACGGCACGGCAGTATGTAAAACTTGTACCACGAAATTTAAAACGGTGAGGTGCGTTTGCAAGGGTCGTTAAGAAAGTAGGAAGCGTGTTGAGCTATATGTATATTATGTTAAAAGTTGTGTGAATTATGTGAACTTGCGTAACGCCTGAAATCAACGCATTCGCACACCATAAGCTGATTAAGTTCTTTACTTCCTGCGTAGAGCGCATTAGACAATCAAGGGTAACAATCATTACCGTACCAGTTATCGTTTCTATTATCGCCATCCGTTTGGCAGTAGTGGAGTCAGAGCTAAACTAGAACTTAGTTGCCAGGATACGCATCACTATTTTCAGAAACTGAATTATATAATAGTAACAGTAATGTAATATTACTGTATAACTCGCTTTCAATTCTAATTGGACAGAAAATACGAATTTCTGCGAACAAAGTTCTATAGTGCCGATCAAAAGTTTGAGACCATTTCTTTAGTTGCATAAATATTGATTGATTCATTAACAATTCATCGATTCGAAAATAATATTATAGATACCGATAGTAACTAACTTCGTTTCGATAATATTTTCTATCCCGGACATGTTTTTCAATTTTCGCCTTAAAATTCGGTCGCGCGGTGTATTTCAATAAATATTGTGTTCTGTTATAGTTTATGGCACACGTTTCGCAATTATTGCAATGCTTCCGATGGACTTGACGAATCCCTTTAATTGTGTGCCATTTGCGATTTGGCAAAGTAACGAGCTTGCAAGGATGTTCCATCCGGTAACTTCTGCTTTTACTATCTTTCTCTTCTTCGCAGGGGCTCCAGTTACAGAGTTACGAGCACAAAAGTCGTAGCCATCCCATCATTTGTTTCGTTGCCAAGTGTATAGAATGGGTCAGTTCTTAGCACTTAGAATGGTATTCACTTCTATTGTGAACCCAGGCAATCTATCATTCATGATACTACGTTTGAAATCAATTTCCCCACTTTCCAATTTACGTTATTTATGATAAACATTGCGAGGCTTGCTACATTATATGGAACCTTAACTGTGCCGATCTATGCGGCATTCAGTTACGAATGCATTTAATTATAGAACTACTATAAAACGAATAGTATACCTGTGCAATTGAATCTAAACACAGCATAACCCTCAAAGACTTTCCTGACTTTGTTCGATCGATCTAATATTAACACGCTGACTGCCACGGTGGCCATATACGACCGCAGATTGTTTCGCCTGTAACGCCGCGGTGGTCATAGGTGACCGGACTGTTTCAACTGTATACAATTGTATGAGTTGAATGAAAATTGACAGTTAAAGCATAAAAAAAGAACAAAAAGTACACTTGTGGCGTCCTGAGCCAAACACGTAATTTCGGCGTGGTAGTCAACGTGTTAATGTAAGACAATAGTTTCACCTCGTGAACAAAGCTCTAAAAATAAATAAACCAAACAGTTAATATAGGCGAAACCTAACTTCCGTTCAGTAGACTACGAGCTCCAAATGTGATCTACCAAAAATGTACAATTACTTTGCTGCGCGAACTATTTCTTGGGGAAATGTTTCACCAGAACTAAATGGCTATTAAAAGAAAGTATCAATGCGAGTCAGAAGTTCAGGCTTTCGTCGATAATAATTAATCCTTATTAACTTCAATAACGAGGAATTCTGGCAGAAATACAAGCTCACAAAAAACGTGCAGATATTCGCATGGTTGGGGTTCATTTGCTCCGCTACCATCCAATCAGTTTCAACGTTCTGTAGCGACGCTTGTACATTCGACGTCCATGAATAGAATAAACCGCGTATTATTGCAAGAACGATTTTACGCTTTAAGAATCCTCATGAGGAAATTATTGAACCACTTTGTGCCCCTTGAACGGCGCCACATTAGCGCCAATAAGCAAACAACCGGCGAGTGTACCCACATATCAGCTGCACCAGCACACCAGGCCACCACTTCTACGAACGGCAATTGTTGTACGTTGACTTCTCCCTCCCTGCCATTCTTTCTCTCTATAAATAATCTCTACAATTTCTAGAGGGCTCCTCTGTCAGCGAATTCTCCGGTGGTCTCGTTTCGCATAAAGAACTTTGAGCTTATGTGACGCGTGAAATTATAACGGCCGCGGAAAAGTAAAAAAGGGGCTAGCGGCGGGCCAAAGCATTCTTTGAATAGCGGAATTATTTGCAGTAAGAAAATGAAAATGCAAAGGCGGCCGACAGAAACGTATATTATAAAGGAGAATGCTTTTTCTACTATGACCCTGCAATTATATTACTCCGTGCCGATCCTTTCTTCCGTAAACTTCGTAACCGCCATTCGGTTTATTCTTCGCCAACTGGGGGTGGCGAAAGAGACCGAAAGGAATAGAGGAATCGAGAGAAACGGTACCTCTGGCGTGGTTAACTGTTTGGAAGGCTTAACTGCGATAGCCAGGAGAAATATATAAGACCACGCCGGTAAAACAAAAGGTATTTACACATGCAACTGTATTAGAGCGATGTCAGGCGTGGCGACAAGGCCGGCTAACCTTTCTTCTTTTTTTTTTTTTATTATATTTTTAGAGGGAACGTTTAAAACCCCCCGATGGACACTGACTGTTTCACGCTTCGAGATCACGCGTAACGATACGGTCGCGGAGTGAATAAAAGCAGTCGCGAAAAAAAATTTACCGGCAAACTTTTCCCTCCGTGGAGAATTCTGCGAACGCTTAATAGTTCAATTCTGAAGCGTTCAAACAATGAACAAAGCGGTGAATTAAAATTCGACGCACCCCATAAGTGGGCTCATGAAAAGAGGAGAGAGATAATATGAGCCGTCGTGATGGTGTTGAAGCAACTGACGGGGTAACTACTTTGAAAAGAAAAGTTGAAAGCTCGCGAGCACGGACGCCCTTTATTCTGCGGCGGTGGAAGTGGTTAAGGCGTTTCTCTTCGCTGGTTCCTCGCTGTACCGATATTATAAAAAGAAATAAAATTTCGAGTTCTCCCATTCTAATGAAATGCACGATTGATGAAAACGCTCGGCAATTAATACCGACGCATAACGGATCGAAGAGTAATATTTAGAAAACCCCCCCTATCGTTCCTCGCACTTTTGTTAAACAAATGTACCAATACTTTTCCTCGCGCATATATAAATCTTTTAAAACGACATTGAATGTACATACACGCGCATGTACCACAACGACGCTTCAGCTTCTGTACTCGGTTTTTGTATATAACTCTCTCGAGCACATTTGGAATAATTAAATCTTCAATGTCCACGTAAAATTGATTATTCTTCGAGCACATTTACTGATTCGTAATTAATATCGGACTCCACGGGGCAACCGTACTTTCTTCTACCACCGACACGAACTACGAAGACAGACAAATCCACACGAGCAATTTCTTCCAACCGGAATGTTCACCAGCGTCATAAAGCGTACGTCATAAAAATTTCTCCTTGGAAAGAAAGCTAGAAAAATTAGCGACTCCTTGACGTAACTGCGCCGGACGCGATAAAAATTGGTTAAGTTTGCAGCGTCTCGAGTAGCAGCGAGAGTAACGCGATTACCGCCTGTGGTTTCAACCGCGACAACCACACATTTCGAGAAACTAGAGGGAAACAACGAGAATGAAAAAAAAAAAGGGCAAGAGGAAGGAAGGCTTGTTTAGACTTATTTGTCTCCTTTTTCTTTTTTATAATTACTTACGGGAGCGGCTGGGTGTCTCGCCGGCGCGGGGTACATCTTAATTGTGGCTAAATACTTCGCAAGAATCACACACGTCTGCAATGTCCTTTGTACACGGTCACTTCATGATCCATTCCTCGGCCCGATCTTTGCGGTAACATTCTCAGGATCTTGGAGGAACGCCAACGGTCTTCCCTCAGTGTTCAGCTGTAATTATAACACGACACGATTCGTTACTTTGAACGAAACCTAAGGTGTTTCGTAAGCTTGTTCGGGGGAATAACGCGACTTTTCGGATAATTAAGTTGCTGTTCCCGAATACTTGACTCGATATTCCCAACTGTTCCAACTGCACCAACTGCTTTGTAACTATTAGTCGACGACGTGACGTTGCTGTGGCCCAGAAATGTGGGGATACGAAGGGTTTCGTTTGGTATTTAAATCCTTGGGAGTTTGAATAAAGCGTATTAAACGCACGAATCTTTATTAGCGGTTTAGTCCAATTGCAAACATTTTCATTTTACAGAGCGTTACGCTGAAGTTATTATAAAGGACCTTTCATTGGAAAAGAAATGTGTATGCACAGATTTCTAATGCGCGCAAATGTTTTTTTTTTTTACACCGATTTCATGCTTTTGATGTATCATACACGAGAACAGATAAATAGTGTAAAGAAATCTTTTCAATTACGAAATTGGTGAGCTAAGTTACGTGAGTATGAATACGATATACATGTTTGATAGTTTTATAACAATATACTCTACTGTTGGATCTTTGCCTTTCGATTCATCTACCTTTTTCTACTGTAACTGGACTTGTATAAAGACACAGTCGCTATTAGTATTATTATCACTACCTGTTAAATTGTCTATTATTCATTTCTTCTCAAATTATGTTACAACCGTCATATATCCTACTGCTATAAAAATGAATCATTGCTGCTCCATTGAAGATTCTATACAAATATTTTAAATATACTCTGAATACGCTACTACACAACGGAAACACCAGTGGCATACTGAAACTGGCGAATAATCCCCTGGTGAAAGACGAAAAACCATAAACCGTCGAGTTATTCTCGTTTATATACGTTCATCAAAACGGTACAAATTTTCGGTAATCAGCGGATGATTCTGGGCGGCGTTAACTTAATTTCTATTGATCATCGGCAGAAGCGAAACGCGATTAACCGAAAAAATATAATCAACCGAGCGTCGCCGGAATAAAAACACGAAGTCCTTAAACGAGTAGCCCACGGAATCATCCGCCAATTTCGACGACGAAATTTGATTTATCCGATTGACGCGATAAGTATCCAACAAACGCGTATAGCGCGACGGCAGCTAAATTGTACAATCGCGAGCTTTTTCTTGTGTGAGGCAAACCAAAAAAAAGAAAAAAAAAAAAACATCTCCGATTTTTTGTCATTTATGAAACGAAGGGGAAAAAAACAAAAAATCCGGGCGACGCGTCGCGTATGGATTTCAAAATTATTTATACGCCCGCGTCGCATGTGTACGCGACTTTATGAATCCGTTTGATCAATTTATCGTTCGATTTACGAGGCGCGTGAAACATGCCCCGTCACAGTGCCGAGAGCATTTATCCTAATCTTCGAGGCGTGTTTCCAACAGAGGACGGGTCAGGAGTGAAAAGAAAACGGAGGGGAAAAAAAGGGAGAGAAGGGAAAAGAACGCGAAAGAAAACGCGTTCGCCGCCACCTCGCCGTGTAAACGAAAAGCAAAGCTGTTGTATGAACGGGACGTCACGTACGAAAAACTGAGCGTCTCGAATTTTTTTAAATACTATTTTCGGTCAACATAATCTATCCTAGCATTAACACTCCGTTCTATTCAGGCATTACCACGCGATTGCCCATTAGAGGACAACGCGATGAACAAATAACCAGTTATAACATGCGACGCGTGAACTTTACCCCCCGATAGGGGTTATTCAGGATAGTACACACATATACAGTCGAATCTCGATAACTCGAAAGCCTCGAGAAGGCCTAGAATTTCTGTTTAATTCCCTTCAGCACCAGTGTAAAAACCTTCGCAACTCGAAATACAAACCTTCTATACTTCGAATTAGTGTTCTACGGTTAGACGCGTTATTTTATCCCTGTAACTCGATTTCAGAGATGGTCGACCTTTGCAGGCCGATGTTTGCCTCGGTAAGTCAAAGTTTTATCATAGCTGCCCCTAAGAACTCAAAGCACCGTGTCTAATTCAGACTAACGGAGAAATATGTGCTGATGTAAACGCTGCAGAAATAAAAATCTTAACACAGAAAGTCTAACGTTACGCGAGGAAGCAAAGGCTTTTGCTAAGTCACTAGGTCGTAACAGCTTTGAAGGTGGTAAAGGTCGGCTAGAGAAATGTAATATGTATGTATTAACCCGCGTGAAGAGCCTCTGCAAGTCGAATTTTTGTTAAACCACTCCTACTCCAAAACTTCGATAAGTCGAAACCTTCACAATTCGAAAATGTTAAGTTATTTCATTTTCGACCCGTCAAGATCCAGCTGTATCAGACTGTCCAACAAGTTCGTATCGTTTGTTGCGTCAATTTTTAACAATTAATCGATTAATCGCTGTTCAAGTAATTGGCCGAGGGTCCAAACGAGAAGCTTTTGCGGAACATCGTTTATGCAAAGATTGCCATCGAGGAAGCGTAAAAATCATCTCCAGGCTGCTTTCTCCGCAACACGACCTTTGTCATAGGCGACGTAAATGGTTTAGTCAACCTGAGACTGCTTTGGAATCACGAGTAAAACTAGTTACGTAAAATGCGTCAGAGATTCTCGTTTCCGTTAACTCGATGGCTCCACGGTTTTTAAATCGAACTTTCCGTGCTACCAGCGAAACGCGAAACAATTCGCAGGAGCTTTGAAACGGAGAAACGCAAACGCCACGAAATGCTGCACAATAAACATCCAATAGACAAATGTTGGAACTAATGCACCGTGGAATAGAAACAGCGCGTAGTTATTGGCCAACCTAATATTTAGAGGTGAATTTAAGATAGGCATCAGCGATAGGGATGCAGTCGAATTCATTGAACAAAATAAACTAAACGCGCCGTTTACAATTATTGTCGAGGGTAATTACGGTGCGCCAGTTCTTTGGCCACGTTAATGTTGCGCCCGATTTGTAAGGTAGCGGGCATCGTGGATTTAACGCATTTCTTGCGGCAGTTTTGCACGCGTAATTTACTCTTGCATGATTCCCGCACGCTATAACTGTCCGTGCATTCGAAATTCGAGGCGGCTAATTTGATTTGCCGACTCAAGCCGAGCAATCGATTACTTAAGCGTCCCTTGCAGCTTTATGCGTCGAGTTTTTCAATGAATGTGTTGCAACGAATGTTGCAAATGATTTTGATTGATGTCCTTTTCTTATGCCCCGACCAATGGGATTTTTATTAAGTACTTTATACTCGTTTGGTAAATATCCCAAGGTTCCGACATTACAATGGACACTTTGTAATTCCATAGGCGTGGCTGAACGGATAAAGAAGACATGTGAAAACAAGGTGTCACCTGATTCCTCGTTAGCGATCAATTAGCGAAACACGAAAGGTTTCATAGCCCCTGACCCCCCCGGGGAAGTGTTAAAATTTTGTGCAAACAAGGGACGTCAAAATAATATTTGCAAGCGATGCGTGGATATTAATGGGACTGTATTAAAATAATATAACAATATCAAGTCACACATTATAAACATCATACGTAGCTACGCTATCAAATAATAATCTATGCTGGTGTGCAATACGAAAATTCGTGTAACTTCATAGTTCCGCGTTGGGAATAAAAAGCAGGGAAGTGGGATGCTCATTCGGAACGAAGGATTACCGCCTTGTTGTTATCATTTGCACGTCGTCATTCGTGGCGATTTCACGCACGCATACGTGTCATTACGGGCTCTTTGTAACGCCGGTTGATGTTTCGTGTAACATGAAAATGGAGTCATGTAACTCCGTTAACAGACCATTCTCCACGGCTAATATATTTCACGGGCGATGTATGTATGTATAATGGTGCTTGCGTACGTGAAAAACTCCCAGCCAAATTTGAACAGTCATTTCCATCAATTTGCAATAAACGAGCGCGGTGGAGCGATGAAAACTTTCAACGGTTTAACCCGTGACGCCTTTATCGCCTCTTTTTTTTTATCCATCGTCGATGCAGTGACGCATATCGAAAATATATAACCTAAAATTGATCGATACAGCCGGTATCGCCCACGCGATACCCTCATTTTTGCAAATAGATCTACGGTAAAAGTTGATCGTTATTTGGATACCTTTGGTACATCTGCCATTCGTCGAACATAACCTGGAAATACGACACGGCTCCGTAGGAAATGGTCGAACTGTGTGCTCAGATGAGATTCGTGAAAAGGGAAATAAACAAGAGTACGCGGCAGCTGTTCAAAGACACCTATACCAACGTCCAGTTGGGGGAAGGAACGTGTATTGCCGGACACGCCACAACGCAGCACGGCCAGGTCACGAAGGAAGTTATCATGAATCTCGCTTAATCGCCGTTAAGATCCTTAATCACGCGATCTCCATGATTTCTTTCCCCCGCGATCGTTATCGCGACATGGTCAAGCACCGACGCGCACGTTACGCCTCGCAACTTAAAGAATTTCCCACACTATCTCATGTATTAACAAAATTACGGTTAATCGGCGGATAACATTAGCGTCGCCTACGACTTTGTGAATACCGATGCGTGTATCATCGATAAACGTTTGACACATTCAAATTAGAAAAAAAGCAGCGATAAACGATATACAATGACAACAAGCAATATTCATTTATAATCTGATCCACCGTATAGTGGGGCAAATAGAAAACTTGATGGCAAAACAATCGTTTTCTTGTACGAAGGTGGATAGGGTGACCTATAGTATTATTCGAATATTTAAATATTCTAACATGTAACCGCGTACGCGTCGCCAATGTAAAAACAAAGATACGTTATTACGCTGTACATATATGTATACGTGTATCTACTATTTCGTTCCTTACTTCCCACATTGAATTAGCAATAAATGGTATACAGCTACGTTTATTATAGACAGTTGAAGAGATTAAGTGCAACGAGGAAATGTCGATGTAAAAGAAGAAGAAAAAAATTGATTGTAAGAGTTCTAAGAAGCCGACCGGGGAAGAAAGCAGCGAGTAAAACGTGTCGATTGTCTGGATGATTTAATGAACCATGTACGTTGATTCGCGATTACCCCCGGCTTGTAGCGAACTCCCATTCCCGCTACTGTCGTGTCACTTTCCAGTAATTTACCTCGCAGCTGTGTCGCGTCGAAGGTGCCGCCAGTGGCACCACTTATTAAACCGAGAAAAAGCGAAGCTCATACCGACTTCCTTCAAACTGGCCTAATAACATCGGTTAAACGCATACCGCAACCATTTGCCGCTCCAAAAGTTCTTTTATCGTTTAAGACATCGGGCCAATTAAAGTCGGATTAAACGGCCCGACGTATCACATGTACCCGTAACTACCTTACTTATGATCACGCAATTTCCGGTCTATCGTGGAAGAACTATTGAAAATTTCCTAGCATTTTTATAATTACAGTCCATTGAAGTTGGCAACAAACGAAGCGACTGAAGGCAATTATCAAGGTTAATGTTACACGATACGGTGTTGTCAGCAAGTTCGCAATACACCATGTGACACTGTTTATAAAATGCGTATTAATGATACGCGTTTTGGAACGAAAAATCGACTATTTCCTCATAATCGTCATTTTATTAGGATCGGGGCACGTTTCAATACAGCAGAATCGACAATACGATCTGAGCCGCTAATGTTTACACGAAAGTCTTCTATCGCGAATACGTTAAACGCCGCGGCAAAAAGCAATTTCTCCCATTGCCCACGCACAAGCCGTCGACTGATCAACAGAAAAAGGTTGTCAGTAAATAATACCTTTGCTCGCAGTTCGTTGTCTTGCGTTTTCTCATGTAATGCGTCTTTTAATCCACCTTGGTTGGCACTATGTAAAAGAAAAAAACCGAACACTCACCGATTCTCTCTCGCACTAACACAAAAGCACTTCATGTATATATATGTTTAGTCTAAAGAAAAAAAAAAAGAAAAATAGCGTCACACATACGTAGATATCGAACGTACGAAGCGTCGGGACGAAAATCACGAACGTCACAACCGCACCGTACAACGAACGACGCTCGACTGCGAGCCGGGTACCGAAGTGGATGACGGGAAACGTGTGAACGCCGCTTGCCGCCGCAACGAACACCAATGAGCGGCTACTAACACTGTTCACCGCGGCAACACACTGACACACCAATAAGGGGACACGAATGTACACAGAGAACGGAACGTGCGTCCCTCTTCTTTCATGCTCCATCCTTGTCCGACTCGTTTCTCAGTTCGTCGAGTCAAGGGCGTCGACCGACAGGGGCGATTCGTTGCTTCCTTATATCGGAGAAACCAATAATAGCTAATTTCATAATTATTATGAAATTACAAGTTTTTCCCCGTTTAAAGATAGCACGCTATCGATCGAACGAATTCGATGCCGGCCTAAACGTTCCGCGATAGATCACCGGACGAGGCTTCCAATCGGAAATTTTAAACATGTTTAACTTGCTAACGCTATGCCGGCGACTTCTTACACTTTGCCGCAACTCTTCAGCGAAGTTTTGTCACAAGTTCTCGCGCCTTACGCGGAGCAAGAAAACAATATTTTCCCTCGCGTTTAACCGGGGAAAGTAAAAAATTTTATTTAGTTGCTATTTCTCCTTCAACTTACAAATCACTATGCGTTCATAGTTATATGTATGCAATGAACCGTGTTGCCCCAAATTGATATCGTCCAGGTAATCGTAACTCTTGCTGCTTTTTTTTCCACGGTCAGTGGAGTCGAATTCCTTACTTAAAAAAAATCTTTATCGACACCCCTGCTTTTGGTTATCTCTCTTGCACTTTGCACCAATGTCCGCATCCACCCAGGTGCCATCCTCTTCGTGCCCGTACAGCAGACGCGACATATCGTGCGATCTTTGTTGCGCGCCCGGTGTTTCTTGATCTTCCACCTCTTCCCGTCGTTTGTCTCGCTTATTCATTCCATCTTCGAACATCTCACCTCTGTCTTACAGGTGCACCGCATCACCGCTATCGTTGTTTCTGTCGCACCCATTCTGTGCACTACATATGTCCCTCGACCTCCTCTCTATTCATCTTCTTTAACCCTCTCCGTTTCGCTTCGTCTCGCTTTTAACCACGCACTTCAGGATCGTCGCGTCTGCGTTTCTCTGACTCTCGTTGAACAACGGAGACTGCCTTTCCATGTGTATATACGTCCTGCTTACACTTAATAGCAACGTGGAGCAGAAGGAGGAGTACCGGAACCAAGTGCCGAACGTTGCTTGTGTCGCGTGCATGGAGTGTTCAGCAACGAGCAAAGGACAAAGACAGAGCGAACCAAAGTGCTAGAGCCGGACAACACGAGTCAACCGGCAATGTAAGGAGAGACCTTTAGGTGGGTGCAAGCGATGCGATGGTGTAGGTGATATTCCAAGCGTGGCTGAGGGCGTGTGCGTGCTCATCATATTACACACTGCTCATACATCGTGTCTGCTGCGCTTTGAGGGCGCGAGAAGATGAATCCTCGATTCGGTTAAACGCCCGCCAACTGGGGATGTTCTAAATCAGGCTGCCTACCTGCGACTCGGCTTTCTGTAATTCCAATACGTATATTATGTACATATAAGTATATATACGTATATACGTGTATTCCTTTTTCGTTCCGTGAAATAGAAAAGAATTTCGCGCACTGAACTCGTAGAAACGCAGGAATTATTTCATTCTAACTAGCAAGAAGAAGGCATGATTTAATTGATTCTTCGTACACTGACAGATTTTGTTACTATTATAATATTTACTATTGCAGAGTCGGGTGCTCAATGTATTTGATGCATGTGCCTGCATATACTGAGTATCAGTGAATGAATGAATTAGTTGTAAAGGGTAGTGCGTTTTTAGCGACGATACAATCGTCATGGTAACGCATTCAATGATAATACAGGGACGTGTATAGCGCTTCTTTATCCGAACGTTATTCTGTTTATTGACACATGAATTTCAAGAATGTAATAAGCGTAAAACAATTAGCCCCGATAATACATACATGAGCAGCGGATAAATGAAATATCGCGTGATTAAACGCTGACTGAAATTGCTATTACTTCACCCTTTGGAATCTGCCGGGTTTATTGTATCGATTCGCGTATACTTCGAGGAGGAAAATTATGTTATATACATGATAGCTATTATAAAGCGGCGTACACTGTGTGACGGGGTGGTGCAGCCAGGAGGCGAGTAAATAGCCGAAGAAAACTTTGTGGGCGGATTAGCGTGGTAGGTGTCGGTAGGATATCATAAAACTAGTTTGTGAAGTACAGGGCGTACCTTCCGCTGTAAGGAAGGATTTCATTCCAGTCCACATTGCAACGGCTGGCAGACATTTTCGAGGGGAAGTCCGACAAAGCGCTCTGAAAGAACGGATTAACGAAAGAAAACTTCTCTATTACCTACCTCGATTTTCTTGAATATGACTTTGCTCGCAATAATTTCGAAGTTTAAGCTTATTCGATTAAAATCCGCGAGCGAGTTTCACTTTGACAGCTCGTTCGATTCTCCGGCTTTCGATAAACATTTCCGTATTTCTCCAATTTACACTTACCAAGTTTTTTTATACGCAATATTTTTGATACATAAATAGTTCCGTACAATCTGTTCAAGGAAACCGTCAGCATCCAGCATCTTCTTTTTTAACGAGCAGCAAGTAATCTGCAATTGTTTAAATCATCTTTCAAGTTATGCCGCAATACAGATTTAAAATTTAATGTCGCGGAAAATTTGTTCTGAACCGGAACCGTATCGTTAACGCGAAGATAATGAATTTCTGTTCCTCCTCTGTCTATTTCCCATTTTTATGCTTATTCCTATTCCACTGGCAGTGTGTCGTCGTAGAAGTGTGTATATGCATGAGTATGTCACGAGAGCAGAGTACATACTAAACGCAAATGCATGTATTCAATATCTCCTCCTCACCCTCGCTTCCTTCTCTCTCGTCCCTACCCTTAGCACATTGTGCTACGGTTCTCGATCCCTCTTTTGAGCCCTTACCACAGGCCGCAACCAACTACACGTTTGCGTGAACGCACGTGCGTTTATTATCAACTTACAACGTCGTATAACCATATTTACGTAGTCCCGGTGGTCACCCACACGAGCGCAAGAGAAATGCAACGAGGACGCGAAGAAAGGAAATGCTGTTTGTCAATATACGGAAGGGACGATAGAAAGGAGAAGAAACATAGTCAGAGTGCGAGAAAGACAACGAAAATCCATAAATTCAATTGGAAATCTTTACTTGATATACTCGCGAAACTTCCTGTTATCTGGTACATGTACAGGAAGCAATGGGTTTTCCAAGATAATAACGATTTGCACCTGTTACGATTTCGTTTTTATAATCCCCATGATTTCTCCGTACCCCTTTCGCGTTATAATTGCCATCGATGATTAATAGTTTATTTCAAGCAGCTGCGCGAAAGCGTGCCTTTTTCATGCGCACTAACTATCGTTTGCCGGACATTTACATAATTTCCTCGTAAATCATGCGACAGGGGAAACGACATAGTGTATAAACGCCATTGCGTACACACGCGAAATTGCTCGCTTCTTATCGCGTGACTAATAACGAAGCAACGATTGATGTTAGGGACCTTCGTAATTTCGTTGGTAATTGGAGCAAATAGGGTGCATTACGGGTTGAAAGTCGTCCAGGAAATCGATATACCTTTTGTGTGATACACTTATATGCATTAGAGCGCATGCAACCATGTATCAAAGTGGGCAGCTACGTAAGACGATATTACGCTACAACAATTAATCGTGTCTCCAGTATGTTTTAAACATCAAACTATATGTATTTGCTGGAAGCATCGTCGGCATTCCATAAAGAGTACTGCCATTCCTGAATCATCTACCACCAACGCCGTAAAAGAGGCTATATACGTATATCTTACTTGCACCACCCTGGTGAACACGAAACCCCCTGAAAACCTGTAAAGCACGCGAACCGTCCGGATAATCATTCTTCCTGCGAAGAACGGCCTGCTCCCGAGCTCCGTCTCTAGTCAAAGATAAAAAAAAAACAAAACGAACTGGTTAATGGGATAGGACGGTCTTATCTTGAGTGTTGGAAACGTTCGCGATATCGTATTTTCGCGGTACCGACAAAGTTCCTTCGTATGAACCATTCGAATGGTAATTATGTAGGTAGCAGAGAGATTTTTTTATCCAGTATTGTTTACACGCATCGTCGGTGTGCAAATGTTACAACTTCAATTACTTTATGCCAACAATTCGTCGAATTACGTTTTCAAAGAATTTCCTATTACGTTTTCCTATTCGGTTCATAGCCATGGGGATGTAGGAGAAAAACGTTTTTCCCTTAATCGTTTAATCGTTGAATAATTTAGTGATTTTTACATCGCGAGGCGAAACAGCAACATTCTTGTTCGAACAAGAAGGGGCAGCAACATTTTTATCCGAATCGCGAGACAACTTTTCAAATAAACATTGTTATATTTAACAAGGACCATCTAAAAAGTTCGAAAACATTCCTCATCCACTCATTATGACGAAAAATGTCTCCCATCGAACTAAAGATACATCTCCGCTGTATATATACGTCAGCGGAAAGATGTTTGTAATTTGCAAACAGTGCTCCCAAATATAGTGATACGGCTACGGTTATGTATATGACTCGTTCCTTATTTCTCCAATTGTTCTTGTCACCGAAAACGCCATTCCGTCTTACATAAAGCTCGGTGAGCCCGCTTTTTCATTTGTCTGTCGCAGCTCGCTGCGAAAGTACTGGTTGCATTGTACGTACCTTTTTCCCAGCTGTTTCTACTTCATGTATACGAAGCGATGAGTGTACCGTCGCACCGCACACACGCTCGCAGTACTTTTTCTATCTATCAGCCATCTCATTCTGCCTCTGACCCATCTACGACCCACGCGCCCCTTTCTGTACACATTTTTACACGGACCTATCCTTTCGTTGTATGAACGAGCAATGCACGAGCTTGGAAAGAAAAGAAAGCAACAAGACGAAACGCTGCCCTCCTCCTCCTTCAGCTGGCCTCCATTTCGATAATTGAGGAACGTTTGGTAGCACGATTTTGCTTCTACGGCCACGTAAATTATGGTGGCAATCGTACGGGTCGCGAGTTACTCTGGCGTTAATCTCTTTGTAATTCGCTGTTTTTTTATTAACCAATCTTAAGCAAGTCACGAGTTAGTTTGATATGTCTTTGATAATAATTACGGATTATCTTTAGACGGTGATAAACGAACGGTTGCTAAACCGTAATTTCGGGAGGGAGAATTTGTGTCTGCGGTTATTTTGACCAGATTCAGCAACGTATTCTATAACCGGCAGCAATTATCAGAGATATTATTTATTACTCTATTTGAAGTAAAAATATAATATACGTACAAGACGCAAAATTAAGAGTATGAAACAATATATTCTACCACGTTCTTTAAATATAAACCTTACTGTTTATGTAGTATCTCTTTTGTACAACATTAGAAGCACCCTGTCCGTTCTTCATCTCTCACTGCGCAATTAGAATTAGATAATACAAGAAGATAGATTAAGTTCAAAAGTGACATATAAACTGTATTACTTTAATTTAAATAAACGTTATGCCATATTTAGTTTATAATTTTTGTCATTGATATTGGACCTCCGAGATTATTACAAACTAGCCGACTGACCAAGCACGATCGATATTAACGACGCGTTTGACAAGCCTGACAGTTTATGGTTACCCGGTCTTGAGTAATTGCTCAGGTACGATTATCAGCGTTTCGTTAATAGTATTCTCTTGTAAGAAGATTGAGGTGGCATGGTCAATGGCCACTGACGTAAGTCTGATGAAAGTGTTGAGACTGGAATAAAGTAATGCTCACGATATCGGGGAAAATGTGGGACGAACTAAAACGCACTTGATGCAGAAGGAGTGCGTCACTTCGAGGGGTTAAAATCGAGTGTGAAGTGCCGACTTAACGACTACCTCAACCTCGCGTTTCACCCCTTCTCCTTTTCTTATTTTGTTTGTTGCGACTCGTGCATAGTAGGCACAAATTGTCACCACAAATTTTTTTTCACAAAATCGATTTGTAGCGGGAGAACATGTTGCGCGAGGAGGTATCCAGGCCTCAGAGACTACAGAAATAAGACGTCATTTCCCCGAATTTCCGTGATATTAAATTTCAGTGGCTCTGCCAACAATTTATGCCGAAACTCAGGACTTTGCATCAGGGGAACATGAGAACACAATGATCGAGTTCTTAGAATGAAGGTAAAGAGTGCTGTTACATGACAATATCCGACCTATGAGTGCTACTTGCGCAAATTATTTTTTATGAACAATTTGAGTATTCATTTGAGAATTACAATGTAAATACACATGTGGGCTGACCGAAATTAGAAATTGATTGTCCCTCGAATGAAGAGCTTTAATGTTAGGCGGCATTGAATGAAATGCCGAAGAATGGGTGGCGAGATAATTGAATTTGTTTAAAGAAATTAAAAAAAAATGACATTACATATTGTATTCATTTGTTATAAACAATTAAACAATTAAAATTATTATTGGGGTCAACTCGATATAGTTACAGCAATTGGGTATTTTTATCGTGTAGCTTACTCCTTTCCCTTTCTTTTGAGCCGTAGTTGATTGAAATCGGCCCAGCAGAAGCCGAGATAATTGAATTTGTTTCACGAAATTATAAACAAATGCGATTACTGCGACTTCCAGACGAGCTACATCAATGATCAGAGGACATAAATTAAAGCCAGAGGTATAGGCTAACTTCCCCAATAGGTGCGAACATTCTTCTATGAGTAGTTCCTTTGTTATAAACAATTAAATCATTCAAATTGTTATTACGGGAAACTGCATATTGTTACATCAACGCAGTATTATTTATCGTCTAGTTTATCCTCTTCACTTTCATTTGACATCCTATGTTTTACAAAACAACCTGCAGGAGTCGAAATAAGAATTGTTTGAAGTTTGGTCGGCAACGATTAGTCGAAAACTGTACAAGCGGCGCCATCTCGCGTTTGCGGCCTTTTTCGCAGTTTTCCGCACCGGTAAAACCGAATTCCTGGATTACGTCAATTGCGTTTTTTTCGGCTCCTTATTAACCGTGCTTCTCTGAAATTGAAGCTACGGACCATAGCTACCCTCCCCGACGGATTCAAAAGTTAAGCATTTGTTGTTTAAAAGTTATTAACACTAAAATGCAATCCGTGTCACTGCATTTATCTCGACTTCTGCAGGCGCCAGATTACTGATCGACTGCTCACAATAAAGGTAAAGGATGCCGCTAGACGAAAATAAACGATTTACAAATGCCGCATGCGCTGTTTAATTATTATAGATAATTTAACAATTCGTTTGATAATTGCACCGAAGCTATACACGAGGGCTGATCTGCTCGTCAATCAGATTGTTGCATGAACCGAGAGCTTCAATTTGAGTCATCGTTGATTAAAATCGGCCCAGTAGAAGCCGAGATAATTGAATTTGTTTAAAGAAATTGTAAACAAATACGATCACTGTCTCTTCCTGGCTAGGTACGTCGATCACCAGAGGCCATAGATTAAAGCCAGAGGCATAGGCTACCATCGTCAATAGGTGCGATCATTATCCCATGTGAAGTTCTATTGTTATAAACAATTAAACGATTAAAACTGCTATTACAGGCAACTGCATGTAGTCACAGCAACGGGATATTTTTTATTGTGTAGCCTATTCCATTAGCTGGGCCGATTGTCATGAGCAACGTTTCAAATTGAAGTTCTCGGTACAAGGATCAAGCTGCTCCACTTTGGAAATGGCTTCGTGTATAGTTTAGGTGTAATTCTCGAACAAGTGTTTATTTGTTTAAACAAAATAAGTAGCGCATGCAGCATTTGTCAATCGATGATGAACGTGTAGCATCATCCATTACCTTCAGTTTGAGCACTCGATCATTAATGTAGCGTCTCCAGAATTCGTGATACATGTATTAACCCGGGGTGCAATTATGCCAATTTTTAATTGTTAATAACTTTTAAAGCAAAAATACCATAATGTTTAAACTGTCTGGGAGGGTAGCTATGATCCGTAGCTTCAATTTACGACAAGCACGGTTAAAAAAGACGCAATGGAAGCCGAGAAAAACGCAATTGTTTAAATTAACGATGTAATCCAGGAATTCGGTTTTTTCGGTGCGGAAAACTCCGAAAAAGGCCGCAAACGCGAGATGGCGCCACAAGGACTGTTTTCGACATATAGCGCCTCCAGAAGTCGTGATAAATGAAGTGACCTGGGGTGCAATTATGCCAATTTTTAATTGTTAATAACTTTTAAAGCAACAATGCCATATTGTTTAAACGGTTGGAGAAACCTGCTTTGGTTCGTATCTTTAATTTAAGACCAGTGCGGTAACTATTGCGGAAAAACGTAATACTTTAAATTAATGATTTAATCCAGAAATTTTTGGTTTTGAAGGCGCGGTAAACTGCGAAAAAGGCCGACAACACGAGATGGCGACACATGGCCGGTTACCGACATATTGTTACCGATAATATTTTAAAACATTGTGATCTCGGCTCCTGGTGGTTGTTTTTTAATAAATGGTGTGTCAAATGATAGGAAAACGAATAAGCTACACGATAAAAAATACCCCATTGCTACAACTATATCTAGTTGGCCGCAATAATAATTTTAATCGTTTATAACAAATGAATTGCACGTGGCATAATGTTTACTCCTATTGGAGATGGAAAAAAACCGTTTCAAGGATTTTTCAAGTATGAAAATAATAAGAAGTGTAAAATTTCTTTCGTTGAAGATTTATTTCAATTAAATAACAAAATACCAGTTATAAATATGTTGCAATATAAACTTACAAGCTAATATTTTTGAATTATTTTTTTCAATCTATTTAGATTACATTTTGCAACTAAAGCTTTAGTATTTTTAAAATAAAATTTAGGAAATATGAAAAGTACAATAATCACAAATAATATAATACTTACAACACATCTTACAGACAAAACTTTAACTAAAAATATGCATTGTTTATTTGTAGAAGCTTTATATAAATAAATTACGGCACGATGAAATTGCAATTGTGCACCTTCTTCACATTTACTACATTTAGTAGAACTTGTATTAGTAATATAAGTAATATTAAGATTTGTATAACATCTACCGAATGAACTGAATATAAAGTAAAATGTGCAATAGTCCAGTCAGCGAAATTTGCAATAGTAGATTCAGTCCATCTTCTGTTAGCAGGTTTTGTAAACAGAATAGCTACAGATTTTATGCAGAACTCAGGCCAAATAAGGACGCAGATGGCTAAGAATTTGTAGACAGATTCTGCCTGTTCTGTGGCCAATCTGCTGCCAATCTGTACGCAGATGCCTGTTAGGGAGGTATACATAAAAATTTATTATGTAATTCTTGTACGTTAAACTTACGGGATAATAGTTACAAACTACTTTTATAAACCAATGTACTGAGAGAGAAAGCTGTTTAAGGGATATTTATACATAGAAAAAAGAAAGATAGGTGGGTGAGTCAAAACAGAAGTATAAGGGAATCAGACGATTATTTGAAAAAGAATGGAATGAGTTTGGTCAGCTGTAAGCGTATATCGTGCTGCCCCCTGTCGCCAAATAAACTTAACGCGTTGCTGTGCAAGCGACAATCTGCAATGTTTAAATTAACCTGTTTGTGGAAGTAGATTAATACGACAAAGCAGTGAAATCTTTGCCGTTTTTAAAGTGACTCGCATTAATTATAACCCCAACTTGTTACTAAATCGTACGCGATGCATCCTACCTACTAATATAGAAGTTTTGTTGGTCTCAGGGCAGATGAATTATAATTGAGTAGGAATTAAAAAAATTAGACAGAGAAAGAAACAGTGAACAGCTGGCACTAACGCGTTTGATCAGATGTAGTTGACAGTTCATGTAAAATTGTTGACGAACTGTTCAAGCGAATGTACCGATAGCGCCATCTATCGGCAAAACTAAGCATGGACTTGCAATTCAACTGAATGAAGGCGCTTGAAGAAAGGAATTGATCCAATGCACGGATTGTATGCGCACGCGCGTACCTAACTGTAAAAACTATTTTCACGGAGAAGTGTGAAACATTAGCGGCAACGGTTGATGTTTCGGACGCTATTCGCAAGCGTGAGATAAGCCAACGCTTGAAATCTCGAGAAAGCGATCGCGAGTGAAGAACGCGAACTATCATTTAGCACGTTCCTCGTGCTTTCGGACAAAGAAACACGCCATTCGTGGATCGGGAGAGCTTACGACACTAGGGTCGGATCGTGTTGTGGTCAGCGGGATTATAGTACACGAAAATGGATTTTACAAGCGTCATGTGCGATGCTGTGAGGGAAGGAAAACTGGAACGTTTGAAGGTGAGTGTTAAATAGATCTTTGATCGCATCATGAAAAACCACTGTCGCATTTCTTCGCTTTACTTCGCAGTGTAGTTGCCAATAGAAATATATTATGTATATACATATGTACTTCCTTTAGACTTTGTAAAAATATATTACTGTCTATATGGCCGTATCTATAAATAAATCATGCCACGAGAAAACGTATTGGGATCATTGACAAAACCAATCGTTTACGTTGACAGGTTACTAATTAGCTAGTTGAAAATTCGGTAGGCACTTTCCTTAAGTATAAATATGCATACATTGTTTTGATACAGATGGGACACATATGATTATCATAATACACGCATTTATACCTGTATGTAAAAAGGCGCACAAAAATTTGTAAAATGTATTGTAGTAGCAATGTATGTATTCATTCGGTTCGCGTAAAAAATTATTTGATTTTTATCCATTCCATTCGTTCTTTGTAGCAATATTTTGTCGAATTCTTTTATTTCGGAAAGATATATCATGGAATTGGTTGTGACATTTGTATGGTTGTTTAATAATGGGATGATGACTAGTTTTTAAAGGTCTGGTATTTCCATTAAAGAACTATCGACGATCTTGGTATTACGAGGTAGGCAAGCATATAGGTATTATGAAATACGAATAATTAAGCCAAAGTTACATCAATAGAAACTAATTTTGTTTCTTAATCTTCTACACATTGGTACGAACTAGGAAAGCGACATATTTAAAGCCCCGTACAAAAAAAGAATTACGAAACCTAAAAAAACTCTTCCAATCTCCAACAAATTTCAAGGATTTTCTAAACATATATATTTTTATTAATACGCATCTAGAAAAGTGACGAATTTCGGTGAAACTCGTCCGTGAATTAGCTTAACCTCTAAACCGAAGCACCCAATATAATACTCACAACGATCTTGTCCCCACTATGTTACTATGGTATAGTGATTATACTATATACCATAATATAAATATTTTTAATACTCAACGCTTGCATTCATTATGCGTGCACAATCTTAAACACAATTAACCTTCCTAAATATTGACCGTTTTTTATAGACGCTAAAATTTAAATAATTTTATTACTTAAATATAGACAACGAACTGTAACGACAATAATATTCCCATATAAAAATAGTCTACAACAAACTAACATAGATATATTTAAGCGACAAAGACAATTTCCACCGAATACTTTTCCATGGTTGAAATAAAGTCCATCCAGGCGAGCATCTCTTTTTCCTTTCCTTCGTACTCTCACACAGTGCCGTGCACGTTTATTCAAAATAGCACCATGCTGCTTTAAGTACATCCCGCTTGCGCGCGCGCGTACGTATATACAATTATGAAACTTCGACATTGACGTCCTTCCTCCAATTCGTGGCGATCTCGCTTTATTCTTAGGACAGGAACCAGGGACTCGTCAGCCATAAAAAGCAAAGTACAAAAGAAATTAGATTTACCGTCGTCGTGTCTGTAAATACGCTTGTATTGGGAAAAGGAATTGAGATATCTGCGCCTTCGGCTCATATTTATCTGGAGTAGGAAAAAGCCGCTACAAAAATATTTATACATATATAGTAGTTGACAGAGGCATCCATAGCGGACGCTATAATGCTAAGGCTGCTTGGTTAGGTTTTCGTACATGTGCGTCCATGCTTTTATCTACGTGCATTGTTAGCATCTTTAAATGTCATGATCAGAAAAAAGATGTTTTAATTGATAGCAAATATTAGACCCGTTCCATTAGCGGTGTAAACGGGGAAAAGTAGATCGGTTTTAAAGGAGAGACCATCGTGTTATCATACTTGTATGAGATCTATTTATAGAGTGCTCCATGCATTGCACCTGTTTGACGTAGACTTCCGATGGCGTTCCCAATAATTGTATCTTGCTTTCGTACTGTATTTACACTTCCTTCAAATATAACCTGCAATTTCGTTTCTGTTACATTTATAACATTATTCTGATTTTCTTTGTTATATATTCTGTTATCTGTATCTATATCTATCTATATCATATATTATCATAGCAGAGTTTTTGGGGTAACTTACATATATTCTTTTTCAGTTATGGAATGTCATTCGAATAAATAATTTATATACAAAATAATTGGTTATGTATAAGTAAAAAAATATAATATTGTAATAAAACATGGAGGAAACGTTAAGACGAAATTTAGTAAATTTCAGGACAATTGCAGGATATTTCCGTTAAAAAATTTGCTGTTTTATTTTGTTCATCCTTAAGTTGATTCGAGCAGAACATATGTATATATGCAAACAAATTAGTAAAGCAGGTGGCACTCCAATTACCTTGAACGGAAAAGTCACCAATATTATAATATTCAGACTTTAAAATCGAATGGCCATGGGGCAAGATAATTTATAGAGGCCCGCAATTAAATTGTTTCGTATTGAAATGGAAATTTGTCGTTCGGGATTAATGACATGCATGTATGTATGTATACCGATCTTGCTCGAAAATTTAAATGCCATTCACGGTACAATTTACTGATATTAATATGGGTAGATAGCATAGTCGCATTGCAATTGTGCACGTGTTAACAGGTCACACACATTGTTGCTGTCCTTACAGTGATAAATTCAGTCGATCTGGTTTCGAGCTCACGGGCAATAAATGCCGCACAATACTGTCGGTCCCTGATACATGTTCGAATAATACTTTAGTTGTTAAAAGCAATTTATTTCGAACTTTTTATGTCTTCTATGATATCAAAATCAATATATTCGGAAACATTAAGGCATTTAGAAGTTTTAATAAATATTCGTATTACATGTGTTTCTTCTTGTCAGTACACCATACAAGCAGCAAATTGGAGAATGTTATTTAAATGTCTACATTGTGAGGTAAATAAAACTTTTCAACCGTAGTCATTTATTTGAGCTATGTTTAGTATTTAATCGGGGCTGCTCTGGCAGGGCAAATTTATTGATAAGTTGAAAATTACATGTTTATCTTTAAGGATTAATGCAATTGTGAATAATTTTCACGATGCAACATCGTCGAAATAGACCTATAATTCTTCAATAAATGGGTATATCGGAATTCACAATTGCCTGCGAAGTAATGTAAACAATGTGAGAACAAACCCGAATTTGCAGGTTTACTCATTACATATCGAAATTTCATAATTAATAAATAAACGGAACGATTATTAAGATTTATGATTTCTGCTACTGCGCAAAATTTTTACCTGCCGTGGATGAGCGTGTCGGTTTATTTGTCGAGAAATTCAAGGAAAAATAAAGGTTCATTACCAAGGCACAATTCACGTTATAACGCGAACGAAAGTCCGATGAGTTCCCTTTCTCCTTTGAATTCGATGTATACATATGCATAAGTACCTTCATTTATACCTGACCTAGGTTATCCACTCTCCATTCCCGAAAATTCGAGAATGTAAACTATTGACTTAGGCAAAGAGTCTACTTGTAATCTAAAAGGTTTGAAAGCTTTTCAAGAGACAAAGTCATTCATATATAAATAATATTTTTGTAACTCCAGAAATCGTTCTTAGTAAATCCAAAATGTAGAAATCCACAATAGTTATTTTATTAATGCCTTTACCAAATTATTATCAGTATTATGACTATAAACAAGTTATATGAATCATCAGTATTATCGCACTGCATATATTGCAATTACAGATTACTATGTAAATGAATCTCCAATTACCAGCTCGGCAGTAAAGGTAGCACAATATTTCTTCAAGCGAATCTTTGAAAATAATCCGGCCTTAATTATTTCTTTTCTCGTTAGTGAAGTGCACAGTTATGGAATGGGTTTTACCATTTATTATCTCGAAAACTGATCTCTCCTTCTTTTACGTATGAAATACGTTCATATGCATAGACATATAACATTAATATTGTCATACTTCCTGTATGTACTTTAGGAACATGTAATGGAAAAGTCCATAGAGATTTTACAGATGTGTACATATCTTACACGTCATATATATTACACATAAAACATTACGTTGACTGAACGTAAAATTTAATGTACGAAATTATTTTCGTCCTGTATACCTGGAAATATGTTTAACACTTTCGTTGTTGCCAGTCTGTACACGCAGCCTCAATGACGGTCGTGTCAACGAATGCATGAAGTCTTTAAATCAAACAGGGACAAAGAAATCAAAATTGCAAGAAGTAATTGTGCAAAGAAAGGAAACACAAAAAAACAAGACGCGAGGCATTATTCTGAGTCAACCGAATGCATTTCCATCATGTTTCTGCGATATCTCGATATTTTAATCTTACCAGTTCCTTTTCAAGATTGCAACAGAACTCGACGATTTACTTCAATTCATTGTGGCGTATCTGACGATGTGTTCGGCCTTTACTTCAACCTTTTGAATCACTTCATGCTCAAATGTGGAATACATGGCTCTACCTTGTCAGAATCATTTTATCGACGTTGTTTTTCAAACACGTGCAACGTGAGTACAACAAATGTTAGAAATTTCATGGTGGAACGAGGAAGTTAACCGGTTATTCGCATTTCATTAGAGCTACCAGTATGTCTACTCTTTCAATTCTCTTGAACAGCGTTTGTTATCTACCGCTTATTATTAGTTTCCGATTAGATCATAATCATTTGACGTAGGAAGATGGGGTTTTTTTCTAATTCGAAGAATTTCAATGAATTATCGGTTCTGTACAAACTGTCGATTAATTTGTACGCTGATGCGGCGTGTACAATGTGCTGTCTTTGCAAAACAGTGACACACTTGTATTTGGAAGCATGCAGTCTGTATAAATGTTTTGTTCCTTACTGTTGTTCGTTTGAACGATTCTACAGTTTATTTCTATTGTTAATCGTTATGAAAAATGCAGGAAGGAAGGTCCAATTGTCGCCATTATGTTGACACCTTGCTTCTACTTGGCTCATAAATATTAGCAATTAAACTAGACTGGTGTAGTTCAGTTTTTAGTTTCCATAATAGTTTCGGAGTCTAATACTTCACGAATGAATATGTAGATAGAAACGCGCGTGGGTGACGTGCATATATCTACCATGCACATTTAGGAGCAGGCCGGATACAGCTGTGATTGGTCTTCACATAGCCTATATTAGATTGCTGAAAAATAAATTGTCGATTTGCCATCGAGTACTTATAACTCATGTACACTATATTTTTCATTCTTAATTACAAGTAAGCCAACAAAATTCTTTCGAGTTCATTTGGAATTAATTAATTATCCAAAGGCCTCAACTAATATAGTTTTTGTAAAGAAGTATGAGAAACATCTTCCTTGACGTAATTTAAAAATATCTAAAAATAAGAAAACTGTTCTTCCAAGAATCCTATCCAAATGACGTTGCAAAAACAATTGAAAATAAGCAAAGGCTGTTTAGCATCGTATGTTCGTTAATTCGTTGAGTCATGTTTTTAATCGGTAATGTTTCTCCCGACGTTTCATGACATTGTCGATCATGTATAATTATGTGCAAAATG
Organism: Nomada fucata; assembly: GCA_948146005.1. NCBI lineage: Eukaryota > Metazoa > Arthropoda > Insecta > Hymenoptera > Apidae > Nomada > Nomada fucata. The sequence continues at coordinate 18,662,895 of OX411275.1, forward strand.
TGCACAATTATAGATCGAGCTCCGATAATATCAGCTTCGATCTAATTCTTTTTATTCACAATAACAAGCAACACGTTTTCTGATTCTCCCGATTTTTCATCAGAATGTGAATTCTCCGTTTTCAGCTACCAGCGCGTTGAACTTTCCTGCACCCAGGCCTAACCCAAACCATTTGATACGCCCTGTATGAACTCCGTAATAGATACATACATATTACGAAACCCGATCAAGATCAAGCTGTTGAACTAGTGCATTCTGACCTTCGGTTTCCTAATGAAACGTGGGAAATTACATAACTTTCATTCTTGCGTTTCAAGGCTGACAACAATTTGCTCGACGCCCCGAGTCTCAATTTCTCAATTTCATCACTTAACCAATTACATATTCCCGGCTGTATTTCCGTGCGACACCGTAATCACGATCTTAGAGTGGAAAACACTGGGTCCGACTTGTTTTACAGCGAACAAGGTGCTCGGGATATCCCGTTCAAATTGCACGCGAAGAAACAGTAGCATGTTGCTGCTGTTGCTAAAAATACGCAGGCTATACCTACGTTTGCTTTCTTGCAGGCCTTGCTACCTTAACGATGTTTATTTCATTTTCATACCCAGAAATCGGATGTAAGAGTAATGTCGATTCTATTTTTATAAGGTAATCATAAGAACCATAGTGCACTACCCTTGTCAGGTGTAGAAATAAACAATCCATCAATTCTACCCACATGGTAATTTCATTGTTACCGGGGGGTTAATTTTTCGAAAGCACTACTTTGTGGCCACTATCCGATTAATTTATGCTCATCAAAATGAGAAAAGCTTGAAATAAAAAAACAGAATGTGAAGGTTGAAATAGGGGAAAATGCCAGCGGAAAAGAAGTAAATAAATGTGAGCTTTTAAGGAAACATGGATCTAATATAAAATGTAAATAACGAGTTTCAATGTCATGTTTTTTTTTTGTTTTGGCTGCGATAGAATGCAAAGTGCAATATGGAAAATTTTAGAACTGTGTTTCCTTGGATGTGCTCAAGTATTTGAATTTGTAATACTAAAGTGGAAACAATTTAATGATCCATTACTCCACGCTTCAGTTGAAGGAAACGTACGTATCAACGGAGGGGGGAAATACGCTTGGAATTTTATGGAATAATGCTCACTTTTGCACACGAGTTTCACTAATGCCCTTGCACTTGACTACAGTCTGTTTTCCGCCTACTGTCATTACGAAAGATTATGAGATATGCTTAATAAAGTACACGTATCATAGCGCAGCTATGGGTGGTACTACGCTCATGCCGCAAAATGATTTATTATCATTTGACAAAAGCTTTCAGTCATTCAGTTGAGTTTTTATGTGTTCTTGTTCGTGCATGAATATTTATGATCGAGTTACAGCTGAACTAGCTTATTACGTTGCTTCTACAATTTCACTCAAGTGTCTGTAATTGGGTGTGATTTTCTAGAGGTAGTTTACACATATAATGTAACTCTGATTGTTCTTGTTGCAGTTTTTTTCTTATACCTATTATTGTAACTGGCAGGTGCAATCGTGCAGAACTAAAGATAAGTTCAATATTTAAGGAGAAATAATAATAACTGAGGAATAATATTATATTACTACTCTCGGGACCATTTTAAAGTTACGGTTCAAGTTAATTTTACTTTCGTATTGTATATAGCAAATTGTATATAGTACTGTAATGGACACACAGAAAATTTAACTCCTAAACCTCGGTTTCTCAAGAGGTTTTATTTAACACTGGACTATGACTTTGACAGTCGACTTTACTCGCAAGATCTTCATTGAATTGTAAGGGAACCTTGAGTCTTTAAGGAAATTGGGAAGGTTGTAGTAGGGATGGTGAGGGCGAATTCCGAAGGACTGGGGAGGGGTAATCATAGGACAGTGTGACGAGTTGTTTTGGAAGCGGAGATGCGATAAGGTTCTATAATGAGCGTTTGTGACGACGAAGGCTTAAAAATATTTGCGAATCCTTAGGTGACTAATAGATAATAAGACTAATTACAGAAATATATCGTAAGAGTAAATATAAATATATTGGGGGCGAATGCATTACAGTACGGTTAACTATTACATTTCTTTCAGATTGTACATCAAGTTTGTACGTCCTACATATATATTTTACTGAGAACTGTACATTGAGGTTAAAGTGTAAGATTATATCATAGTCATCGTTATATGCACAAAGTTTTATAATAACGATATATTTTTCTGGAACTTTCGAACTCTGTCAATGAAGAAATCATTGATATTGGCTTTTCGCCTGGAGCAACGATTCATGGTCACGATAGGATCATTATTCCCTCCGATAGCCTCTGGTCATTAACCTCAACGAAAGCATTATTTAATAAAAATGTTCACCTTAAATGTTCACCATCCAGTAATAATTCTAGTAGAAATGAATTACTAAGATACAATTAATCTAAACGATCACTCTCACTAAAATGAAAAATCTTAAGAGACATTCTGTGTCACGCATAGAATGAAGAGGTTTTTAAATTTAATCTCAAAAACTATGTGTAATAAGGAAGATTTCTTTAAAATTGTGTATCGTGTGCATATTATTTATTTCCATTGTTCTGGAATATTAGCGAAATGTTACAAGAGGCACTGTACTTGCTTGCATTTCTTTTTTATAAACAGAAACGTCAATGAAATATGCAGTATGAACAGTTCATTGAAATTCATAGGACCTGAAAACAGTTCCGTTGTAATATGGGTTAAGATCACTACGACAAAACACAGGTATTAAATAATGTAGGTGTCTACGTTGCAAGGTTTTATTTTCTGCGTGTTCGACGCCGCTTTCGAAAAGCAGTTCATAGAAACACGAACCTCCACGGTGAGCAATCAAGTCAGTGTAAAATCTGGGTTAGGAATATACACGTGTGTGACCCCTTAATGCTCCAATTACCGAAATAACTTTAAGTTACCGCAGAAACATTTTTATTTTATTTTAATGCTCCGTATTTCGAACTTTCCGTGTTATCATTCTCCTTGTGAAATAAATCTAGTCACTCTTGAAACGGTAATTAGTCGATAATGTGGTATTATGTAATCTGTTGCTTTCTGTTTTGCGTGACTTGAATTCATTGTTCTACGCAGATGTCGAAGTGCAATTTCAACGTTTATGGACGTAGAATTTTCTTAATGCTTAATCACTAAGCTACAATCCTTCTTTTTCATCTTCGATTTTCTTGATGATTCGCTGAATACTCTGATCTAATCATACCCTGATTCTTATCTAATCAATTTGAGACTTATACTCATGTGTCAACAGGTTGTTGTGCGTTTATCGCACGTTTAGTAATTACAGCGATGGAGTTGATAAATTTGTTTTCAAAGAAAAGTTCTTCGAAAGGTAGATTTACTTAATTGCACCTGCCACCTTTCATTAGTGGGATTTAACATTTAAAGAAAAAATGTTCAAAGCTGTAGTTCGTTACAAAGAAGATCAATGGCTGCCGACAGTTAAACTTTCTTTCTGTGCGTGGATATTTATTTTGAACGTGGTTACGCAAAACTCGATTTATAAAACTGATTCTCCGATCATTTTTGTTTGTTTAAAAATGAATAAATGTCCGTGAAGTATCAATTTACAGAATTCAGTTGTTGTATTTAGTTATTTTAATTTACTTTGTCCAGTACATACATTTTCGTAACTTTTTTTACTTAATGTACTTCATATTTAAGATCCAAAATATTTTTAGACCAGTGGAAATTTTATCGTGCGCTATGTAAACCGAATTCCTTCTTTTCTACGTATTTTATTATTCTTAAATATTTTCCTGAAAGCCTAAAAAAGGAGATTATGAGTAAGCTAAAAAGACCAACTTTTACCATCATCCTCAGGCCTTGGATATAAAAGTTAAATTAAGCTACAAAGATTTTCGAAATAACCAGATACATTGAAAGCACGAAAAAGATTGTACATTCATTAATTAAACTGTTCAGTAGCAGTTGTACGCGAAATTAATTTCGTACAGATATGAGAATATTATTTAAAGTGTGATAAGTAAGATATATTTCACTGCAAACACAGCTGCATCACAATAAACTTTCTGCCAACTTTTGCTTACCAATGAATAAAATGCAATTGCATAATATTATCAATTTTCAAATACACCTTATCTCAGGTACACACAGCCAAACACATGGCAGTTCGAGATCACTTGTGTTCATAAAATCATAGAATCGTTATTACTAATTACACGTACATGAGATCCAACGATATCAGTTATGCAGTAGGCATGTCGTGTTACCAGTTAAGGGTTGAGCAACATACGGCATGCTTTCAACGTCATTTTTCCTTCGAATTTGACAGTTGTGTTACATAAAGTTCACCCGACTCTCGGAGTTGCTTGACATTCAGTAAGGCGGTTACTCCCCTTTAATGCACAAACAAGTTGCAGTGAACCAACCAACTCTCATTTCTACCTGAACGTTCGAACGACAATTAATGGAATAGAAAATTTCTGTTCCGACCTTGACATTGCACCGTATTATCTGGCCACCGTGTCATTTTACATTTTTCAAAGAAAATTTGTAAAATAATTATCTATTCACAGCTGTATTTCTGTAAAACAAAAATAGCAGCCATACAAAAATATTTCACTCTATTTTTATTCTCTACGTTAGTTCGAAAAAGAATGTTATTCCCATTTCCTAAATGGTACATTTCAATCTGCCTAATTTGCATTAAGTGCATATAGCTGTACTCGTTATCACTTTGGCCATTTTATACTTTCTCTCTCAACTACGCTTTTCTCCATCCGTTCACCGCAACTCTTTTCCCCTGGCCTCCAATTAATCTCCCTCTGCCGTGTAAAGTAAGGGAAATCCGGACAAAGAGGCGACGTTGGTAGAAGAGTGACCCCAGGAACCTGCAAGTCAACTCTTGGGGCACGTTCTAATATTACTCGCCGACGAAGTGCATCGTGCATCGTGAGTCAGGGGCATTCCCTAGTGCAAGAAGGGCGTCATTCGAACAGAGAAATAAAGACGCGAATGCCCGCAATGGCTTGCGATGCATTTAACATTTTCACAATTATTAATCAATAGACACAGTCAAGACTCATTCAAGAATTCATAATATATTGAGTTGTTCGGAAAGTCTGTGCTGTTTTTTGGTACGTGGAATTAAGACAGGCCTGAATACATAAAAATGATTGAAAACATTACATGTGTACATATTCTAAAATGTGATATTCCAGGCATCTTTAGAAAAAAGTTTGATTAGGATACATTATTTGTATTTATATATTATATATGCTATTTTTCGACGACCATAGAGTTTGGCATTAATAAAGTTTTTGGCATTAAGGGAATATTTACATAAACAAGTGTAAATCTGAGGTAGGACATCCCAACCAAGCTCCAATAACTTCCACTAAAAGAAAAGCATCAAATGCGTATAAGGCAATTTGTTTCCTTCCATATCCAAGAGCGTATAAAACTCACGAAAAATAATGTACTCTAATTAAACTTTTTTCTAATCTTGTCTGAAGTATCACCGTTTAGAATATGTACACACGCAATATGCTTTCAATCATTCTGATGTATCCAGACCTGTCCTAACTCCACCTATCGAAAAACAATATAAGATTCATCATGGAAGTATTCGGAGTTGAACGTTTTAATGACTTGCGTCCTCCTTATTTATCCCAACAAGTGACTCTGCAATTTCTTTTCCTTGCCCTTTGACCTATTAGAAAAAACGGATGATAATTAATTTGATGAATATGTATAAAATCCGTTTTTACCACACGCATAATATTTATCATCAGGCATTTGTTTTATATCGACAGCAAGTGTTTCTGGGCCATCGTTTCTAGTAGAACTATTTATGCCCGATTAAAATGGTATAAGAGAAAAGTAATATAACTCGAAATTCACAAATCTCCTACTTGAATAACCCTGATGCAAATTAGAAGTATTAGAATTAGACAATTCTTGGATAAAATGTATAATTAATAAGAACATAATATAATTGATATGTACATAATATAAGAAGTAAAGAAGTTTTGTATTTACTTAATTAAAGAAGTAGTATTATAAGTATTGGAAAGTTGTTTATAAATAATAGATAAATTCCTATTTATTAGATAAATAGAAATAAATTATAAATTCCCAGGTGAAATTTACTTTTTAAATGTTGTTTATCTTCCGATAATTAAGCAATAATAATGAAAAACGAAGCATTCATAATTTTAGTCATCTCGACTTGCATATTCATTCGAATGATCGGCAGAAGTAAAATGCGGTCGGAAATATGAATGTGACCTAAGAAGATTTATTCAAACATATCCCAGGCGTTTTAACTTCTACCATTGGAATTGATACGATTAGCATTTTAAATCGATCGATAAAGTTGCTAATCATTATGGCGTTTTATTTTGTCCTCGTAAGAATAATATTCAAATTTTCTGAACAATATTCTATCACCCTTCGTGCGGGGCTCGTAGCAGATCTCTAAATTACAGTAAATATGTTTGAGTTTAGAAAGTTTTTAAAAGTTTTTTGAAAGCACTAATTTCAAAGGGTGACAGAAATGGGTAATGAGTGAATAGTTCGTCAACAAGAGCATAACAAAGGGGGTTAATAGATTGTATTGTAAACATACGCAAGAAACAATGAATTCTTATAATATATTTATCAGATATTAATAAAGCTGAAAATTTCGCGATTACGGAATATCCTAAAATTCGAGGCCAAACGAAAGTAACTTGAAAGAATTGAGTATATGTTTGAAAAAAAAAGTATGTTATCCTTTTTTTCCTCTGAATAAATCAACGAGGATTTATTATTCTTTAATTCTATATTTTTAAATGCATTAACACAGTAGAAACTAATATTGTTCTCTCCTCTGCGGTATAATGTATATGTGGTGTCGTATCGGTCACGAAATTCGTAACTGAGATCACGTCAGGAATAACGAAGAGTGGTCGTAAATCGAACTCCGGAGCCGCTGTAAGGCTCAATCGTGGCTTCTGAGTTAAAGCGATAGTAAACTCAAGATCAAGGCTCTTCTTGTCTCGAGGGTAGTTGGGATGGAACTGGTTTCGTTGTCGAACGTTTGTCGAAACGTCGACTCAGAAATAATCTTCTACACGCTGCTTGGATATTAGGAAAAATTACTAAATACCAATCAGCGTGTTTTGTAAGTGTAACCGCACCCTTCCTTAGCGCCCGAAGCGCGTTTCCAAGATTTAAGGGTGTGTCTTCTCACATTGCCATCAATTTGGCAATGCAGCGGAATTTCCGCCAGGGTGTCCAAACATGAGCTGCCAGATGTGTGTTGGGACCAGCTCGGAGGCCCCACTGGAAGTCCACGTTTATGACGCATGCAATTGACTGCTGTGGTCGTGGGTAACCTGAAGGCGTATATAGCTTCTGCATTAAAGATATAAAACGATTTCCTCAAAAACAGTCTTATTACTTGCGTGTCATAAACGCGCTAGCCATCCGCACGTGGAAGGTTCGGTGTTTATGAATCTATCGAGTAAGCAGTCGAACAATGCTAACTGCTTCGTTCGCGAAGCAGCAGTGTCATTAACTGGTCCTCGATAATCCCTTGCCGGGGGCTGGGGACCGCGGGCTCGACGTCCAATTTTATACGGAGGCCTTTACGACGTAACAGTATATTTTTGCATTGATTGAGAAATCTGTGCAAACGAAGGCATTCATATGATGATTGTTTGAATACTTCTATAAAAATAAAATGGAAATGTGCTGATATATTCACAACATTATCATAATTTTCATATGACCTCATACACGATAAAACAACGATATACGTTTATAAGATATACTAATAAGAATAACTACGCACTCGAATAAATTCGGAATTTTTACGTATCACCAGTGTTGTATCTTCAGGAGGGAAATGTTTTAATGCAAGGAATTTCGTTTCATTATTTCACGTCCGTTTTTACCATACACGTCGAAAACAATTCTTTCGCTTTTATTTTTTAATATATACTTACATTCCGTATTATTACTGGAAATATACATTCGAAGATTATGTATGCCTTTCCTCGATATCGGAGCTATTTGCGTGTAATTGACAATTGTTAATGCTTGTAGTAAGGATAATTCTGTCTTATGTAAACTAGAAGTATTCGCAGAATCGGTTATTGCAATCATTGTTTTGTTCATTACATACACATTTAATAATAAATTTAGAAAAAATTCAAGCATGAAAAAGGGAATATAAAGGCAGTTAAAAATTAATCGAAATTGACGAAAAAGACTATAGTGGAAGTTTTTCATAATTTAATAGTTTTCATAAAAACAGAAGTAGATACCGTACAGTGACGTGCAGCGCAGTACGGTGATGCACACAAGCTTGCTTGCTCCAATTTGACAGTCAAACGATCACGATGCACAGTGCTTATACAAGCATATTGTCAATGCATGAATTGCAAATAATAACATGTTGTGTCGGTACCTAGTGACATTTAGTTAGTCAAATAACAAGCATTATAACGTTGCAATAAAACACAAAAAAGTTGGAAGAACATAACATTACAAGAAATATGTAGACATAGATATAATCTGGAGTACTTTGTGAGAACATGTAAACGGAAACTCAATTTATAGTTCATTGCATTTCGATATGTTATCATTCTCTAGCGATATCTGGTATATACTTGTAAGCAACTTTCGCTATGCAGCTATGCACATATTACAAATAACTTGCTAATAGTATATTATTATTATCATCGCGTACCAACAATTATCTTTATTCTTATCACTACATAGCTGTTACACAATCGACAGTTGAATTTACTTCAATATGAAACTACTACTTGCAATTCGTAATACTTCTCTCGATGCCCGACGTAACAGTCCCGTTTGAAAAGTAAATGCATTTTCATATAATATCTGGTTATGCATGTAGATTTGTCCAAATCATTCTTTTCCTCTCCTTTCGATCAGTAAACTTTCTCAGACATCATTCATGAATACTGGACACTTTCAATAATTCTATCATTTGGTTGCTTCTGTTTTCCACAAAACCTTATAAACTATACAGAACAAAAACAGACCGGATCTCCGTAAGTTTTAATCAATTCTATTTAACCGCAATGGTGTTCATTATTTATGAAAATGTTATCCACGTGTAACCACGCGTTGCTCTCATTCTTGCTCGATTGCCGTATACGATCATAACCAGAGCTAATTGGATTCTTCGAAATAATTCTTCGGTTATCCAATGTTACTCCGTAGAAGTAACTCATTTCCACTATTATGTCAGCGACTATTATTTTACGTAACATCTCGTGTGTAACACTTTTCGTATCAGGATATACAAATATGTAGGCATCCGTCCACGGGAAATTATGCGTAATACCGGCCTGTATGCGTTACCTGTTGCGCCACCACGAAAAACATTACAGTCAATGAACGCACAATAGTTAATCAGGCAATTAGACGTGTTTTTTGTGTAGTATGACGCGTCGCAAACTATGATGTCCATTGTTTCCCCAAGAATACGTGCTACTGACCAATCTATTAGCCGAAGTATCCATTGACATTGGCTGCCTGATTGTTAGTATGTACATACTTCCAATTACAGAATAAATACTTTTTGTTTGCCCGTTTTTTCTTCATCTTAAATGGTCCCAATCAATTATTTCAATTAGTGCTAGAAGTTAGTTCTGTGACTCCTCGTTTACGATGTCTGTAGTGGCTTTTGCGTTTCGATTAACCTTCTGTCTCAGCACTAACTAGTGTGCGATTGATCGTGAATTTCCGTGTCACCGATTTCTCGAAATGATTCCATTTAATTATCATTTAAATGGTAAAAATGCCTTCACATCTGACGATTTTTTTCTTTCAATTAGCGTTCGGAAATTTCGTTGCCTCATGCTATATCCCATTACATTATGTAATGAGCAATCGTGAATGTAAAAAACATATACTAATTATGCTGCATAATATCTGAAAGATTATTGTAGATACATATAAAAAAAAAGTGTATCGCATTGCATAATATGGCCATTGATTGAATTGGCTGTGCAGATGATTTCAAAGTCAGACGGCGACCAATTGATCGTTTTCCGCGCAACATAATAGAACCTTTTATAAAGACTTTAGCCCCAGTTCTTCGTCTGTGACGCGTAATCTCCTCGTGTGCACTTTTTAATTTAATATTGCGCAATGTTATCGCTCACACGAGCGACCGCTGGTATCCGCCAATTGTTTCAGAAGATTAAGCTCCTTCGTCCCAAAGTGCTCTATAATACATTAAATCCGATGTGAGAGAGTGAGCAAAGTGGTAGGTGACCCCCTCGTAATATGCGTAAGAGCTAACCGTGCAGTTACGCCACAGCGGGTAAGAGTTGAATCCGGAAGAACAATTAGAAAGTGTACACGATGGTGTTCTCTTGTCGCATAAACTCGCTTATGCGATCATCCATAGCTGTTGCATAAATATCGATGCACAGGAGGGCCACTTTCTCGCGCTTTGTACATGTCTCTTTCATTTGACCACCACTTTGCCATCCTACGCTGCCTCCGGCAAAGAAGCTCCCTCTTTTCCTCTTCCACTTGCCATCCGTCTTTCTCCTACTCCTTTACCTCGATTCGCGCAAGATGCAGCGAATCTTTTCCATCGTACAGTGGCGAGTCAAAGATAGGACAAGCATCTCGGAATTTTCTTCCCTTCGTAAAGCTATAATAGTTCCCTTTTTCCGCGTCCGTTACCCCGGAAAAGGTAGCCGATCGTTCTACGTTCAGTTGGCCGACGGGTCTATTACCGATCGGAAGTGTTGCCATTGGTTTTACGATCTTTGAACACGTGTTGTAAGTTTTGACATTAACACTCGGTTGTGTCGTGTGCCACGCGCCGGTGCACCGAGTTCGTTCGTCGCACGCAATCCAATTGCGTCTTCCTCGCTGCAGCTCGGAGTATGACAAAAGTGCTAATGCTGCATTCCCAAAACGTCAGCGGCGTTGCGCGTCGCACGATTGCACAAGTATGTTTTTACTGTTACTAATACGCGTATTCCAAACGGGATAGATTATCGTTTATTTACATATGGGTCGTTCTACGCCAAATCGATCACTTTTGGACGTCGCCATCGGCGATTTTGCTCTAAACGAAATATGTTGGCGGTCCGTGTGAAATTCATCATTTTCGCGGTTGACAATTTGTTTAGAAGATAGAGACCTTCAAAGTTTGTAATTTTTAACATTTTTGCGAGGACGGGCTTTACGCAGATATTTTTATCTCAGGAACTGTTTATCCGCGCGTGTATTTGCTACTCGCCGAGTTGGATTTTTCTTTTTTCGTGTAATGCGGAATAGTCCCTCTGTGAATCAATATTTAACATCAGTCCATTTATATACACAGTAATAATGACTGAATCATTTATAAATAATGGAATCCCCGGTCGAATGAAATTGTCGATGATCTAATCTTGTTTACATACCGAAAGGTCATATAATAGTTCACGAGTTATGTGATCCTAAGTTCATTGTGCGATTCGTGTCATTCCAACATAGTCGTGCATTGGCAATTGCGCACCGGAAAAGACTTGGCCCAGCAAGAATCACGTTTATTAGGTCTGACGAAAAGGACCGCTAGAGAATGGAGTACCCGGTAAATTACGAAAATTACTTCACCCGGGTGAATTTCTTATTTCGTTTCGATTTCGTTATGATACAGAATTCATTGTATAATAGTGCACGTACTCATTTCTTTGCGGATAACTTTTCACTTGATTGAATAGGTTGGAAGTTATTAAACGGCGTAACTATAAGAAGCTGTTCAGTCGACCGTAAAGACTACAAAAAGAGGAAGTAATACAAACATTCTTGCATGTCCTCTAACTGTATAGTATTTGTTAAGTTACTCAAGATTCGACAGAAGCAAGGAAGACTGCGAAAATTTCTTTGCACTCTATTTTCACGATAACGGCTCATTCGCAGTAGAAACGGTCGACGACATTATATTGGCTATATCGTTATCGAACATGCTGACCATCAACGACGTTTATCGTAACACAATTACTATAAAAATATCGGCCGCTGTGCTCCGAAAATTGTACGTATTTTTTATACCGTATGCGAATGCGGTTTCAAACTTTCTTTATATACGCACATAGAACTATATTATTATTTAAAAATTATTTTAAAAATATGCAATTGTGTGGGACAACGATTTTTAACTTCCTATATTTCATTCAATCTATTGCACTGTAAGCAAGGGAATGAGTTGAATAATAAGTGTAATGAAAAACTCGTATCATATCGAATAAATATAGATTCTACAATTTATTTTCATATTCATCTGTAACTATGTAGTACTTCATAAATGCCAACACAATTGCTAAGCAGTCAATATTATTGCCGCAAAACGAATCACGTAATCGGGATACATAAATTTCACGAATATATTTACATATAATGAAATAAAGGATGCAAGTTTTTAAATAAACTTGGTAGACTTCTGTGTATTAGAGTAATATTGCGTTCTGCGCGATAGCGAAGAACTTAATTTAATATGTGGCAAATATATTTTAATTGTTGAAATGCAGACATCCTTTCTGATGGAAGAGCTTCTCTGTGCAAGGCTTATAAATTTATTGTCTATACTTTGAAATTTCTTCGCATTCACACCGATATTTACTAACATTTGTTAGACACTTTTTCCACTAATCCTGAAGGAAATGAGCACTTTCAAGATATTACACTTGCAATTTATTTCCGCGTAGATAGCGATAGGAGGTCACTCGTACAAAGATACACTTTGTGTTCAAGAAGTCTAGAGTATTCTTAGAGATTCACGACTTGTTGGCATTTGTAGTTTTTTTTTGGGTGAGTAATACATGTATATGTAACAGGTAGAGAGCTTAAATTGAAGAGAGCTTAAAACACGAGATTAAAGAGAGCTATGTTTTGAGTATATGTATTCGCTAGACATGTATTATCCACGTAATGTTCGAAGAAGCATCTGTGTGATTTATATGAATATAATTCTCGATATTAGTGCTTACGTATAAGATGTTTGAGACTTGTATTAGTATGTTAGCTATTATAGTCGACGGGAACTACGAGTACTCTCGTTAAAAGAAATATTCTGTATATGTTAACATCACTAATGCAATTGAATTTAAGCTTCATTAATTCTGTGTTAACATAGACTCGATTAAATGACATGAATATAAATGAATATAAATTGCATCAACCTCCAGGCGTTACAAATGATACATTACACAATCCTACTTTTGCGTAAATAAGGACGTATTACCGGATGAATGACGAAATTCTGATATGAAATTATTAAGATGTAACTATAATTTTTAAATATCAATCCTTTCTCCGTGCATTCACATATTCAGTATTTAATTTGATAAATAATATCTCATTTGCCAAATAATTCTAGATGAAGAAATTACGAATAATAACAAGTAAATAAAAATCCTGCACAGTTATATTTTAACTGTACTCCAATCTATAGCTATTGATATAGGAAGCACTGCATGTGGCCGTTTATCGCAGTTAATCGAGCGAAACAGAACAGTATATGAAGTAATACTAACAAGGAAATTAAGAACACTTATCTAATATTCATATATACTACATTTATTTATCTACATAAAAACCAATCAGTCCTCTTTTGCGTAGCTAAGCAGTACAGTACTTACAGCCTGGCACCACAGTAAAATAAAAGATATTGTCTCATAGAAATTACTATTTTGGCATTATTTTCAAAGATATATTAATAGACTTCACATACACTGCTCTGGCTGCAAACAAAAAATGCTTCAAATGAGCAATTAAAACGTTCAATAAGTCTGACACTTGAAATTAGCCATTTAAAATAATTTGCTTGAATTTTTTGTCCAGGAAACGTAAATCGACATACAAGTGTCGTAAAATTGGGTTCCGAGGCGGTTTTACAATATTTTCTCAAGAACAGAAAAAATGATTACTCGATTGTGCACAGAAGGGTTAAAATAAATTTGACTTTAACAGGTCTCTTTTGTAAAACAAAACGGAAGATAATAATAAAAACCGCAAATATAGATGTCCTCTTACTCTCTTGGTGCACCTCTTGGTGCATATACATATACAGTACACCTGCTGACGTTAAATCTGGTTCTGAAATAGAATTCTCCGTTCGCGTTTTAAGCAGTACATATTTGCATTCAACCGTCGTGCGTCCTCAGCGTTCGTTGCCTGCAGAAAAATAAACTCTCGATTCATGCCGCGCTCTTCTACTTCCCCTGGTTCCCGGCCATACATTTTTCGCCGTTTTTCGAATAGCCTTCTGCATGCCCGATACATACACGCTTATTTATCATGCGCTCTGCGATCAAGAGGCGCGAGCATGCATGCATTATTCGCACAGTTGCATGCTTCTCGTTGAGATCGGTCGTTAATTATCATGCTAATAGTTCGAAGCAGCTGCGCCGAGGCCAATGTACTTAAAAACAACAGGCGTTTCGTCAATCAGTAATGCTTATAAGCTTGTTGAGTATTAATCGATGAAACACGAGAATTTGCAAGTTTCCATCGCGAATTAAATAGTACACGGGCATATTTAAAATTGTACGCAAATTAATGTGCATCATTTTATATGGCGCAAATGTTCGAAAAAGGACGATCAGTAGGCTCATTTGGAACGCGAAGTTCCAAGAAAGTAGCATCAGTCTGCATACATGTTACAGCCCCCGGTTTGAGGTAATTTTATTTACTAGTCGCGTCAGGTGTTTCGTGCGCATGAATTTCCAAAACGTCTTATTATACCTGGATTGCTGGAAGCGTATCTTATTTCACGCTTTATCGAAACGCAATTATTGTGCCATGCAAATGATTGTTATCAGATAACATATAGTTGATCCACTTGAAAGGATTCCAAACGTTCACTGAATTTCAATCTCCGTATGAAATTTAAATCGAGATAATAGAAAATATAATTTTCAACATTGGTATGTCAGAATAATTGAAATAGCATTGACATGCTGCATCGCAGATATTATTAACGGAACTTACAACTCTTCTATAATAGTGGTGTAATCACGTTTTGTCGAGAAGCCGCTGCACAAAGTGTAATCAACCAAAGGTTGATTATGCTCGACATAATCTTTTTTAGACTGAAATTATCAAACTGTTGCAATCAGTGCAATAATTATAAAAGTTGCAATACTGTGTGGTAGGCGTAAGTTATTTGCTCCAGACTAGAATTTCGAAATGTAGATTGTATAAAAACGGATACGATAATAATTTTTTAAAAGGCTAATACAACTTATAAAGGATATTTAATGCTATCGTGGAATACGAATTGGCTAAACAAATGGCTGTACGGAGATCCAAATATACATACACACCTCGCATATTATGGGATTTTTTAAATTTAATGAGTATATATTTAGTTAAAACAAATTAACACAGATTTGCACTACGTAGAGTGAAACGGTCAAGAGAGATATATATACACAATAATTCCTATATTATGAACAATTGTCTATCTACTAGAATAAATATACAAGAAAACTAATTATAATATATAGATTTTATTAAAAGAAGTTTCATAATTTAATTTTTTATGAAATAATAAAACTATATATAAATACTTTACCATGCACTTTGTACCTTGCATTATTACTACATAATTAATAGTATCAATTGTTTCACAAATATTATCCTTTACTTGACCCAAGTATATACTCAGATTAATTTCACCATCGTCGATTTTATCAATAACACCATTTGGCACCATTAAAGATTGCCAGCTATCAGTTTCCACTGCGATTAAGGCGTTAATTATTCTTTAATACGAAACTAAAAAACACGTGTGAACACTAATTAGAGTAAATATCTGTTCAAACAAGGAAGAAGACTAAACGAAGAAAAAAACTTTAATAGCATTGGTCAGCACTGCTTCTATCTGCTTTCTAATGACCGATCATTTTGGACAGAATTTCGAAAAGCTTCTGCTTTCTAGTAAAGTATATACACATGTGGACAACTAATGCGCATTGTGAATGCAAAACGTGTACAAGGGCAAACAAGATGTATACCACAGAAAAAGATTAGTTCTCGATTATGCCCTGTGAGTCTTAAATAAGTAACATCACAATAGTAAAATGACGGGAATACACGATGAATTTCATAGTCGATAAACGTCACATACTACTTATTCATAATTCGTACAGAATGCTCATAACTAACAATAATCTCCAAATAAATTCCATCGAATAATGCTCGTTTTACTTTGTTTTCTTTGTTTACTTAATGTACAATCAGGAAATGTTAGTTATAATATACGACAGGAATGTCCAGACGAATTTTAATGAATGCCAGAGATCTACGTTGAATATCAAAGGACGCCAAAATATATCTATTTCGTCGAAATTTAGTAGTTCCTTATTGCTAAACGACATTTCGCTCACGTAAATGGGAATCTTTAACATTTACATATCTTTTTATTATTAGTTTCGTGCTGTTAGAATAAGATATTTCGGAAATAGCGGGTAGTCGCGTTTCCAAAGTCCATCGACAGATTTAAAGTCGCGGCACGGCTGTCTGGTATGAACAATACAGAGCTCTTAAATAACAAATAGGCCACTCGTAAATTATCGTTTGTGAAAATAACGTCTTTGGGTCAATGTTCGTGAAAACGAGACTACAGCTGAGTCTGTGATATAAACCGTCAGTTCCGTGTACCGCACAATGGTTTGTACAGCTTACGTTCGCAAACCAGTTTGACATAAATTTTACGAGGCATAAAGTTTTTAATGACAGTATAGGTATATGGCTTGTAAATCTAGGTAATGCTATTTTATTATGAAAAGATATACTTGCACGACGGACACACCATATTTTTTCCCCAATTATTAAGCGGCAACAAAGTCAAATTCGGAGTATTAAAATTAGATAAATGTGTAAGACGTAAAAATGCAACTTATTTGTACAATATTATAATTTCATTACAGTAAAAGCTGCATCTGCAATAATTCCTACTACAATTTATGTTCGAATGATATTTGGTAAGAAATTTTAACAAACAATCTATATTAATGTATGAATTTTTCCTACTTTCTGTTCAACGAGATTACTCGCTTTGGAAAATGAGCAGCTCGTACAGTGTTTCAATTATTTTCATTTTTGAAAAACAGTGGTAGAATTTCACAACAGTCCAAGGAATGTAATTCTGCTCAGTATTGTTATGATATTTCGGTAGAAAGTGCACAAATTTTATTTTCGCTTCTTCTTCAATTTCTTCCCCGGGTCAGAGTATATCTAACTACTTTTACATCGGCAAGTCTGTACTTTATATCTTGTACTGCAAGAAGAGATGCCATAAAGTCACAAAGTCGTAAATTAAGAATGAGCTCCTGTTATTTCTCGACCGTTAAAATCAATGCGGTGATGATTAATGGTAGAGTAAAGTGGAATGCGTTCCGTTTTCAGAACAGAAATCGTGTCACGTGCTCAACGCACCAAAGGCTCACGTTAAAGGTTGTTTACCGCACGTGTAGTAATATGAAATTAATTATTCAGCCAATATTTGGAACAAGCCGATGACCCAAGCAAGAAACAGAATGTCCCACCTTGGTGACAAACAAGGACTTGACAACCTATTTTTTTTCTTCTTGTACATTCAAAACAGCTCCATATTTAGTGACTGAAGCAATAGCATTCTTTAATAGACAGAGTATATAATAGAATTTGCAAATTTATTTTATGCTGTCCGTAAGTTTCTTAAGTAAAACAGTATTTTTTGTTCGAATAACATATGTAGCATTATTGTTCAAATGTAAATGCATAGACGACAGGTGTACAAACCGTGTAACATGCCCAGTTATTATGCCATATTACATGCCATTCACCTTCTGCATGTTTACAAATTCTATAGTACCTTAACTTTTTTGTCTAACAAAAGGCCAAATAATATTCCCATAGTTAGAATAAACACGTTTGTAAGTAGTAAGTACGTCCATCATCGTGTATTATACTTTACTCGTTATTTTACTTTTGTACATTGATTTTATGCACGATAACTCGCGTTTTAAAGTAGTGCCATCGTAATCGAAATCTTTCTTATTAGTATATTTAATACACCTACGATACTTCCTACCTGTTATATTTATCGTTCATTGCTCTATCTTTATCCTAAAAGAACAATAACACCCTACACACCCAGCTCATGCGTTCAAGTCCTGGAACTGATTACTAAAAGGTAATCGTCACGCTGTATTGCAGCTTAACGTACTTAAACATACGGGCGATGCGATTTGCATATCTAATGAAACGAATGAATCGAATTGCTTTTCCCGTGAGAAGCGTGACACACGCAACTAACCAGCCATTCCGTTTAACATTGACACAATCTTTTAATTAGAAAGGCCAATTATATTTTCAACCATTCAACAACGCGTTCAGTTCAATGTTTTTGATCATTGTGCGACGACAAAATCCGTTTCATCGTGTTTCGTTCCCGTTACCCACATTTCTTGCCGACGCAGATCCAAAAAGCTACGGGCGGCGTGCCCACGAAAAAAAAATCGGTCAATCGGCTAACGGAATGTGCTGTACGTTTCACGTGCACATATACACTGCCACCGCCATGGGCCGCGCGTACGTTTACAGGAGAATTTACAAAATGGGATGCGCTACACACAGAGAAAGGTCTAGAGCAAAAAGAACAGCGTGCTGAGAGTTGACGGTGAGAAGGGGATACAACAAAGTGATAAAAGTATTAGCCAACTACAACAAAAAATATAGTTGAAAAAGCGAGCCCGTGGTATTTGCCTACCCCTCCCTTTACTCCGCCCCTTTTTACGGCATCGCCACATTTTGTCCATTCACCGTTTCTTATCGGTGGCCCAATGTCACCGGTTATTCGTTTAACGGGACCTGTATGCCCCATGGTGGTGGCGAACGAAGTGTTCTTCGGAAACTCATCGTCGGTTAAGGATTTTGGATTCGGGTCAGTTGTGGAGTGCACTGTTCCGCGTGAACACTGATTCGGGGATTTTCAAATCCGTCAGTACTGTGCGTTGCTCACGGGTCGGCCAGCCACTCGTTGCACAAAGTCAGTTGGTTGAATTAACACGATTGTACCGTGTTGCTACACGGTATACAGTTGCGCGTGTACGTATCCACGTTGTGCGCAGTGTAAGATTGAAGTTTGTGTTTCAATATTCTTTTTACGTGAAATCAATGGACACGAAACGTTCACGAGAGCCGTAGATCGCTTTCCTATGGTGCAACATATTATTCTTTAGTGAATTTGCACAAGGACGGTGTCGCAAGAATTCTGCCCCCTCGTGATACCTCAGCAAACTTGCTCACGTTAGGGCCGTGCAACCACCGCGCGGTTCAAGCAGAGAGTACTTGACGTTTGTGTACACTGTATCGAAGTTTGCCTTCGGGAACAAACCCATACTGATCGGCCTAACTAGTGTTTACCTTCTTTTTTGTCTATCCTTCGCTGTATCTTACATCGTGTCGAAAGTGTAATTCGCGAAAGTGTAGTTGGCGTGGACAACGATTTTATAATAATTCGATTACTGTAGAGGCTTAATGAGCCCTGTTGCGTACTCGCATTTATTAAGTGAGAGAAACGAAGGAAACTCGGAGGCTTTATTTGCCCAGATGTTTTCCCAATCATTAGCATTATCTTGGCTCTACCTCGACACGTGTTTGCGTATCCCGCCTGTGTCTCTGGATTAAAAAAGAAGCGAAGTGGTTCACTCTGGTACTGTCGATAATCTAAGACCAAAGGTTGCGGCGTACCTAAGGAGGAGAGTCTCAACCCACCAGTAAGGGTATCCAAGAGTGTCCAAATTCAGATAATTAAGAATCTGGTCTGGAAACCTTGTTTCCTCGCTAAGGAAAACTCCAGAGGGACGGGCAAAAAAGGAAGTAGAAAGAATTGGCACGAGTAGGAAATTGACCTGAATCGAGATTTAACGAAAACACGATACGTAAACGAGAAAACCAAGAGGGGGCACAGTGTGGCGAACAAAAACGTGTGCAAATACACAAACGAGAACAGGCAAGTTTTTGGAAGAGGCAAGTCCTGTCGAGCGCTGTGCGACTACATAAAGAGAGGAACCGACGCAGTTCACATATTTATCATTCGTCGAAGGAAGAATCTGCCTGCGGCGAACGTGTTTCGCAGTAATTTCTGTAGAGTGCAGCCGTCAGCTTAAAAATTCACATCAGTTTAACGTATTATACCACAGTGGCGCGAGTGTGGTTTTCGTTTCTTCTAAAAACCGCACAGTCCCTTGTGTACGGTTTAACTCAGCTTAAACGATTCAAAACGGGGTCGTTATTATCAAGCGTAAGTTAATTTACGAAAATATGAGAGACACTTGATGGCTCGAAGATAAGTGTAATTGCGAATTTCTATTGCAGAAGGGAAACGGGAAAACCATTTATTCTTGACGCGGGTTAAATAATATCGTTCACTATAGTTTCCATTTTTTAAATATGTACGTATCCATTCGTAGTGTATGTTCACCTCATGTTTTACTAGGGGGGCCGTAATGTTTCGTTATCAATGTCTGCTATTCAGGGGGCGCGACAAGAAAACGTAAATATAGTAAATACAATTGCTGCTGGAACAGCAAAGAAATTCCCCGAACACTATTCTTGCGAGAAATGGAAAAATAATTGTTCAAATCCCAATTTCATTGTAAGCTGATTTTTAAATCAATTCAAAATAGAATTGGTCAATTGTGAACATTTATTTCTATTAAATACATTATTATTGATTGTTTCTGTTTTAACTGATTGTTAAAAGGTTAATAATCAAAAATTCGATTAAATATTAAAATGGAATGAAGTAATTAAAATATTACTTTCATGAATGAAGCATCTACTGCATTTGCACGAAGTGAATGAAATCGTTGTTTAACCAAGGCGCGTGACCTGTTTGTTGCAGGAATTACTAGACCATCGGGAAGTAGGTGAGGTATTGGACTTAATCACCACGAAAACTTTTGGCGCAGCGCCATTGGTTATTGCTTGTCGAAATGGACACTATGACGTAGCCGAATACCTAATCGAAGTATGCGGGGCGGATGTCGATCAGACCGGTTCAGGTAAAACTACAACTATTCTATGGATCTCTTCGTTGAACTGGCCGCGTGCGTCAGCATGTTTGAAATTGCGACCACGTCACATGACGAAATCGTGAATCGTCACGAATATCGGGATGTCCCGCAGACTTTGAATCAAAGTAAATATATTCCTAATTATATATTGTAATACGTCCAGCAATATCATTGTGAAATAACGATGCAAGATCAAAGTTCGAGAAAACAGAGTGATCTGTAATATTTGGAATTGAGTTAAGAATATAATAAGTATGCAGATAGAAGTGAACTTCTTGGCATATCCTACTTTTTCGTCAATATGCATGTTTAGTTTAACGCAGCTTCGTTGACTCGAAAATTCAGCTCGTATTATTTTCATAGCAAATGAGAAGAAATAAATAAACTCTTGTCCTGAAAATTCGTATGGTTCTTCTAAATATGCTAGTATTCTAACTTGCACGGCTGGTTTAAGATTATTTTGTACAGTCGAACTTCGGTAACTCGAACCGCGATCGGAAGACCTAAAACGTTGAATTATGGAGCACTCGACCTTAACGAAGTAAAAGAAGTTACAGATGTAAATTTGACTCGGGTGTATAATATGTCGATCAGTGGTTTTTGGATTTGCTTTCGGTTTGAAAATTGTCAGCAAAGCTTGTTGTCCTGCGCAAAACCACGATTTACTAGCATTTTCGGCTATTGCGAATGAGGGGCCGAAAAGCATGAAAATGTGCAATTAATAAATGGCCAGTCCATCACGAAGGTACATCTATAATGTGCCACTTATAATTGGTCACGACGTTGAACTAAAAAGATAGCCCTTATTGCGCTCGTGCCATAAGCACTTGTCCGCTAAGTCCTAATACGATCAGTATGCGTGTGAGGGTACTGGGCTGAGATAAAAGATTATAATAAAACTTTGTTTTATAGAGGTCGGCATTCTCTGAATTCGAATTACAGAGGTAAAATGACGCGTGTAAACAAATAGCAAGTGATTCGAGTTGTGAGAAATTTATATTTCGAACTGTAGGGGTTTTTATAGCGGAGCGGAAGAGAATCCAACAAAATTCTAGTTTGATAGGCGTCTTCGAGTTATACAAGTCGAGTTAACGAGATTCGGCTATATTCAAAATATGAAAGTACACCATATTCTGAGCGAACGTGTTAAACCTCATTAGCACTGTTGTAAATGTTACATCGTATAACTTGAGCATTCTATATATGGATTTCCCAACTTTCATTTTCAATGTTACGTTAATTATCCCAACAGTGACGTTCGACAGCGAGACAATCGAAGATGCGCCGCCATTGTGGTGTGCGGCTGCAGCCGGTCATCTGGAGTTGGTTAAATTGCTGGTAAGAAATGGTGCTCAGGTGAACTCGACCACTAAAACACATTCCACACCCCTACGAGCGGCTTGTTTCGATGGCTACTTCGATATTGTGAAATTTTTGGTGAATCACGGCGCAGGTACGAACAATTATTAATAATTCATAAAAAAGAATGAAATGTTATTGAGTGCTATCGATATCGGCATATACACGTATATACGTATCCGTTTTAAGGGCGGTATTTGTGCTTTAAACTGTGAGAGCATTGATCTTTTTTGCCTTTTCTTCAAGTACATATCTTCGGAAATATCTGTGTCAAGGATAAGTGTTAAGAATACCCCCTTAAAGATCCCCCTAGATCACTTTGTGCTTTTTTTTTTGCAGACATTGAGATGGCAAATCGTCAAGGTCACACGAGTCTGATGATCGCCTGCTACAAAGGTCACTTTAAGATCGCCAGGTTTCTACTTTCTTTGAAGGCAGATGTGAACCGAAAATCCATAAAGGGTAACACGGCACTTCACGATTCCGCAGAAAGTGGATCCCTCGAAATCGTGAAGTTACTCATCAAGCATGGTGCCCGAATGGACGTGGACTCCTACGGGATGTCACCCCACCTTGCGGCAGCTCTAACAGGTTATAGCAGAATGTACCACGCGTAGCCCCGAAGGTTCCCTTAAGACGATTATAATTCATGCTTAACCGAGTGTTTCGTTATACGAACGAGGAAACACTCCAGTGGAAAATTAATTATCACAGAATGATTTTGATCTTGCAGGCCATAAAAACATTGTCCAATACTTCACCAATTTGCCACACGCTGTGTCACGAAAGGAACGCATAGATGCGTTGGAATTGCTGGGGGCCACATATGTGGACAAGAAAAGAGATATGATGGGCGCGCTTGAATGTTGGAAACAAGCAATGGATTTGAGGTTTGTGAACAAAATCTTGCGGCGTTATGAGACAGAAATAATTATACAGCCAAGTATAATCTAATAAGTATACGTCCTGATTCAGTTCCCAGGTCTTACTAAATATATTGAAGTACTTGACATTGTTACATTTTAGATACCATGGTGATGGCCCTGTCTTATTGGAACCTCCACCATCACCCCTTGTAGCTGCGTACGACTTTGCACAGGAGGTGACCGACCCGATCGCGTTGAGCGAATTGTTAAACGACCCTGACGATATGCGAATGCAAGCACTTTTAATTAGAGAAAGAATATTAGGCCCAGCCCATCCTGATACAAGTTATTATATTCGTCGCAGAGGAGCAGTGTACGCCGATAGTGGATTATTCGGTCGTTGTATAGAACTTTGGAACTATGCCTTAGATATACAACAAAGAGTTTTGGAACCGCTCAATTCAATGACACAGCAAACGATTTTTGGTTTTACCGAACTCTTTACCTTCATGGTAGATAGGCAAATAAATACAGCACCGATAGTTCAGCGACACGAAATTCTTAGAGTGTTTGAAAAAGCTGTAAGTTTTTACGACTTGCGTACATGCTAAAATTATGCGAGATATTTAATTAGTCGCCCGTATAGATAATATGTAATATAATTTTGTTTCAGGTGTTGGAAGTGAAATTAGGAAAACGAATGTTGGAAAAGGTGCCAGCCAGTGAGCGCGATACAAAGTCTTTAACTACAGTTGTTGTAATCGCTTTGCATCTAGCAAATTTATTGACGCGTGATCTGCCGGAAAAAGATAGCGAAGAATATATCACGCTGCACAAGGCGATTGCTAAACTAGTACGAATGAACTTCAAAACCAAAAATGTAAATAGATTAACGATAATTGCTAATATAATTATTCTATATATAACAAACATGTAATGTTTCCCATTAATTGAATTTTGTTATATTCTTTTATAGGGTCGCGACATATTGCATTTAATTTATAGCGAAAGAAGTTCTTTGACCGGAATAGGTATCAAATCTTCGTCATACAGGTTCCCCTCGCCACATTTATTGGAGGCTCTTATAAGGGTTGGAGCTGACGTGAACGTCAGAGACAGCATCAATGAAACGGTATTACACTTTGCTGCTATATTCGACCCGTCACCCGACCTTGTTACTATTCTTCTTGACGCTGGCGCTCATATCGACGCTGTC
Organism: Nomada fucata; assembly: GCA_948146005.1. Classification (NCBI taxonomy): domain Eukaryota; kingdom Metazoa; phylum Arthropoda; class Insecta; order Hymenoptera; family Apidae; genus Nomada; species Nomada fucata. The sequence goes on from OX411275.1 coordinate 18,687,438, forward strand.
GATGATCTAAAGAGAACGTTCGAATCGTTGGTATGGAGTAGATGCTTCTACGAATCGGTGTGTCCTGTTAGATACATCACCCTGTCTTGTTTAGCTGCCACAGTAGTCAACAGAACATACGACATAAGGCGTGTACCGAGATTTTTACAAGATTTTGTAAAAATGCATTAGTGGTATTAGTTTGTAACACTGAAAGGTGATAGGCTATCGTTCAGAATGCCCGTGAGATATTTATTTGTTACCTAAACGAAAAGGAGACGACAATGAAGTTTTATATATCCATCGAAAAGTGCAAAATTGATACTAAAACGCATTTCTGAGAGGGAAAGTAGGTAGTTTACTCTGAAGAATTGTCATTAATATATGTATGGCGTAGCGCATAACAGGAGGAGGTGAAACACGTAAACGTAGGACACACTGTTATTGACATCTCGTTAGGTCTACGTTTTAAATACCTCGAAATCGTTCAGATTAAATGCGTACAAGACTATTTTGATAAAACTCATATTGTACGACGCTAGAAAAGAATTTACGGCAATTCAATGGCAAATATTAGGTTCCAAATTATGTTATAGTGTCTTCTGCATTGTGATTTGAAACGGAAAAAAAATCTTTGATACTGACATACTGATCAACACAGAACGTTCGACGTATAGGAACCATATTGACTAGTATCGATTTCGATGGCTCATAAATTATGTAGTTTATGTGATTTTGTTATTGAATACTTGGCTGACAAAGCCTCTCCCTTATACATAAACCCCATTACAAGCCATAATGTACACATTGTGTTGATTTTAGATATAATTTGAATAATTTTAAATTGAAAAGTTGTGTAATCCTAGATCAACTGACTTTATCGGCATTGTCGTATTATAATGAAATATAATGAAGATTAAGAATCTGGAATACACTTTTCGATATAGCACGAAACGATTTAAAACTAAAAATTAATCAAGTGCTTTTATGTTCAAGAAAATAAGAAAGAATAAGACTAGAATATTACAAATTCGTCGATGCTATAAAAACTTCATATTTTTTCTGTTACATGGGAAAAATTGTCAATTGAGAAATTCGGCATTGTGTATACATGTATTGACGTTGCTGTATTGATAATATGACATTTCTTAAAAAATCATTCATTTAATATATCTTCAAGCTTACTTTTATTAAAAATGTGATAAAACATACATATAGATTATAAGTATTTTGCAGAATTATATAAATTTAAGAATTACGTACGTGTGGTGGTTTTTTTTTTGTAAAAAGTAAGGTGCTTTTTTTTGCGGGGCAAATAATTACACTTGACACTAAACAGCACGAATAAAAGGATCTCCTCACAGTGATATATCATGTGTACAGTTTATAATTTCATCGAGGACTTGACATTTCTCCTTTAGGAGTGTTGTACTTTGCAAACGCATTTCCATTTAAAAAGTTCTATTCACGCACTTTTTATCATTTTTCACAAACACTATATATTTTGTCTACGAAAAAAAGTATCTTACATTCAAAATCACCAGATTTAACTATTTTATAATGTGTAAAGACTGTGGAAATACAGGTGTGATTCATAATATAACGAAATGTTGATTTATTTCTACTCAATTAAGTTAGCAATAGATATTGATTATAGAAAACTTACCAATCGATTACCTTGTGGTTGGATGTGATAGCTTCCCTGGAAGAACAACATATTTATAAAAAATCAGTTCCAGAAATAACTAAGACTTACCCGAAATTCCTGCAAGGTGCTAGTCGCAATTTAAAAGTGATTAACATACTCAAAATATATTTGTGTCTGGTCCTGCATACTGAAAATTTTGTTCTGATATATAATTTCCGAACGATTTTGAACTTTCAAATAAATGTTTCGACCGTAGTATATCACAACGAGCAAACCCCTATTGTTCCAGATTTTTCGAAATATTTGCATATCGTCCTTCCTCTAATATTTCTCATGGAATAACAAAACACAACTGATCAATCACTTACGACAGAAATAATACAACAAACCAGTGCACACGATCTCATGCGTCATTAATGTAAGGCCCTATCTGACATCAAATAACACTGTAAGAAAAAAGACCAACATCCTTCAAATGTTAAGAAACAAATTTAGCAACCACACAGCGAAGATCGGCGATGGTTATTAAAAAAAAAAAAAAAACTCCAAAACGCGATTTGAACGAGCATTAAATATATTGGCGATTGCGGCAAAGACCAGAACATAAAAATATTTACAACAACTTACCATACAAAATTATAGTAATTATGGAAATATTTGTTCTTTACGTTATAGAAATTCATTTAGAATTTTCACTATCTTTTAGACTAGATAAATATGGAAGACACTCTCGATGCTACAATAAATAAAGAGTCAACTACGATTTATTAGAGATGAAATGCTCTATTAGAGATGAAATGCTCTATTAGAGATGAAATTCTCTATTAGAGATGAAATTCTCTATTACAGATGAAATGCTGCGTTACCATCCAGTTTATAATTCTTCCAAAAACCTGTTAATCCACTATTTCTCGATCAATAGTCAAATTGTTCATAATATTCGAAAAGGAGAATACCACATATGACTTGACGATTCAAATATTTGAACGATGCACTCCAGTGGTCGTTGTTGAAGTAACGAACGTTTGATAATAGACTTCCAACAAATCGTTTCTTCTTGAAACATATACATCACAGAGGAATAGAAAAACCACGATCACCTGAAAAATATCTCACCTGTCGTGTACAGAAGTGTTTTAACAGGTCACGTAATGTGATGTTCACGATCATTCGAAAGTAGGCAGGGAGGTCTACAACTAGAGATGCAGTTATAAAAGTTGTAAAGCAAAATTTTGTTCTTTTAGAGTGCATTGGATTTGAAAAAACGTGGCTTCCACGTAGTTACATGGAATACATTTTTTTTGCACAGGTCAAAGTTTTAGAAACGATATCATCCTCTATGTCAACACATTTCCACAGCTTATTCTGCTTAAAGTATAAAGAATCACAACAACACAGAAATAAAACACAACGACCAGCGTATTTTTTTTTTGTAGTCAAAACGGATTTGGATTTTATTCAATCACTGTCATGATGTCGTGGTTATACAAGAGTGTTATACAATGCGCAGAATGTTCTTCGAGATCTACATGGCGAGAAGAAATATGTTTACCAAAGAATGTACTTATAAAATTATGGGGAAAGCCTCTGGTTCGGTTTCCGTCGACACCGAGAGTTATTAAAAATTTCTTCCTTCGATAGACAAATAGCTTCGTATTTTTTGGTAAACATATTATTGATGCACAATACGTTAAGCCAATTCTGCCAAATTTAAAGTATAAAGTCATCCAATTTCGTTCGCTAAAGTCTCGAAACGAATGAATTAGAAGGGAAGTTTCCTAATGACAACTAAAAAATTTGGTATGCTCTACACTTCAATTCCCAAGTTGGTAAGAACGATAGTGGGCGCGATGAATAAAAAGATCATATCGCAGAACTACAATGAAAAACAATACAGTCCCCTGTTGAGCCATGATGTATCTTACTACATACATTAGATACAAGAATAGAGTGCGACCGATACCACAGACAAATCGACACACGTCCACGATCTGCGTAGGATTGTGCATGAAAGTATCTATCATACATGGATAAACTTTAACCCTCGCGTTCCTATGCCCGAATCACTAAAGACCCACTGAATTTCGAGCGAAAACGCGCACAGCGACAGAACCTTTCGTTTGCCGCGGAGTGACGATCGCCTCCTCAACAGCAGATCTCAGTCTCGAACAAGCCAGAATCATATAACGCTTTGAGGAAGGAGGACATATGCGGCGAAAGTAAAGGAATTGCTAACATGCGCACAAGAATACTTTCCCTGCTTTATCTCGAACATTTTACTTTCTACAAATTCTAAATGTTTTTGTAAATAGTCTCCTCATTTTCTGTTACTTTATACCATCTAGAAATCTGTGTAACGTTCTAGCGCAGCCATGGAAGCACAGTCGAATAAATACAGATCAAACCTTTTCTTTGTTTGTTTGTTTTGTACAAATTTGCAAATTGATTATCGTATCCCTCGTCCTTTCGTAATAGACAGCATTTACAGGGGGGAAAAGAATGAGATATACAATATAAATCAGAATTGGTAAATAGAGGGAAGTTGACCGAAGCCTATGTGTGACATATGAATGTGTTAATATGAAATCTGTGTGGGGCAAGAGAGACCCGGGCGCCGGCTTCCATGGTCAGTACTACGAGGGTTAACTCGTATGTTCCGTAACAGCTATATCGCTCTAACATTTTTGCTGGCTTGAAAGATTAATCTGTCCCTGATCGATAGACCAGTCCGCGTACGACCAAACTGTCACATTCGACCGGAATATGGGAAAGCTGATTGATCTCTCGTCGTGAAAACTAAGAAATAAACTTACAAGCTACGTTTGACAGTTACTGCAAATAGCATAAACCTACATAATGAAAAAACCTACAGATTACGTTGAACATTATGAACCTAAATCTAACAACTAAACTATGTATCGATCACTCGAGAAGGTTGATTTAGGAGTGTACAATTAGTAGACTTCCACTGTAAAAAGGAACGATAATCTGATAAAAGAATTTCGAATGAAATAGTCGCAGCAAGGAAGGGTGATCATCGGCTGCCAATGAGTGTTTCAACGTTGAAGTAGGCATAAAACACAACTGTTGATCTTCCAACGACAGATACTTCTCACCCACTGTCCTAAGTTCTGCCACACAACTAGGATGAATTTCAAGTATTGTCATCAGGAGTGGAACAATCCTGCTGACGACATACGAACACCCAGTCTCCTCTCGCTGCATCAATAAGTTATGGTTAAGCATCAGAACTCTGCAGAGGGTCTCTATCAATGTTACCTTGTGTGTAATTTCCACAGTTTAGTAAAGGCGAACATCGATCGTTCTACCGTCGATGCGTGACCGATTCATCATAGCTATACATATATCATTAAGGAAAATTTAACTGCTAAACGTACTTTAGAATTCATGCTTACACATTGACATACGAAAATGATCAATATTATCAATATACTGTTTGAAAGGATACACACAGCACGCTCAGCATCCCATTCAGATGCGAATCTCACCATGCCCATATCAGTGCCCCGCATTTCAGCGAATTTTACTTCTCCGACATCTTGGAATTTGTCTCGCAACATTTGCCATGTGGTGTTCGGTGGGAGCTGCAACGATCGTTTTTATTTACAAATATGAAATCACGAAATATATCGCCGGCGTTGATTTTCTTCAAGTTAAACGGAATTTACATACATTTCCTATAAGAATAGTATCCGACATTGGTCGTGAACCATTTGTGTTTTGCCTGTTGCCACCACCTCCTTGTCCCTGGTTGCCAGAGAAACCGCCACCACCGCCAGGAACACGATCGTTGTCCCCCCTGTTGAATCCACCGTCAAAATCTCTGCCACCGCCGAAGTTAGAACCACCAAAAGCATTGTTTCCACCGAAGCCTACATCATTGTCCATTTTAGATAAGCCTCGCGGCGCAAACGAATTGTTGCTTTGTCCACCAGCTAAAGAGGCTTGTAAATTAGACAAACCTCCAACTCCTCCGCCGAAATTATTTAAGTTAGAAGCCAATTCGTTTGTCAAAGATGAATTCAGCAAGGAACTGGTGGTCAAGTTAGCGCTCAAACCTCCAGCAAGACTTGCTTGAAGTGCTGCTGCATTTGTATTTGTCAATGCAGACGCTGTAAGTACAGCGTAAACATGTTTCTCCAGTTATTTGTATTCATTTTACTTTGTGCGTTATACTTTTTAACACATACCTAATTGCGCTGGTACGACATTGTTCAAGCCAGCTCCGAAAGCTCCTGCAGCCAACACAGGTGCAGAAATAGGATTGACAACAGGTGGATTATTAGCTTGCACATTCGGAATATTTCTAGCCACATCCATTAGCCTATTACCACCGGCTCCAAGTCCCATTCCAATTCCCTTTAAACCTAGTTTGAAAATAACAATCATACTTGTTTCTCTCTTTCAAAAAACCTGGAGATGAAAGTACATTTCACTAAAGAAATAATATACCTTCTGGTAATTTTGGCGGCATATCTGGTTCGTTTGCTCTGTCTAGTCTGACCGTCATACGTCTGTCGTAAAGTTGTTGATTGTGAAGCATCGATATAGCCTGTACAGATTCTACTGGATGATCATATTCCACAACTCCGAATCCTCGCGATTTTCCATCTTTATCCTTTCCTAACTCAACGTGCAGTACTTTACCAGCTAACTTAAATACTTCCAATAACTTCTTTTCATCCACTTTATAATCGAGCTATGTTGCATAAGAGTTATAAGTTTAGTTACCCTTCAACAGTATTGTATAATTTAAGAATGCTGTTTAGTATGGATCGAATTATCAACTTACATTTGCCACAAAAACTCTAGTAACTAAAGGACCATTGATGCCTAAGGATTCTAAAAACTGAGTACTTAAACCATAGGTATTTCCAAATTTACTATCTCCACCACCTCCTCCTCCTCCGCCACCACCACCTCCGCCGCCGCCACCACCGCCGCCACCACCACCACCACCACCAGATGGTGCATTCATACTTTGACGTCCACCACCCTGTGGCCTTGGTGGGTCTCTAAACCTATCATCACGAACTCTTTCATTATTACGAGCTGTTGCCAATCGACCATATTTGTCACGCTCTACGTCAAAGTCCTAAAATGAATATGATTGTAAAATTCATTCGTATCGTACAGTACATTGGAATTAATGTAATGAAAAAGGATTCAAGAAAACAATACTAACTACCTCTTTGACGACCAATTTCCTTCCCTTAATATCATACCGATGCATTTTTTCCACTGCAATTTTCACAGACTCCGAATCTTCAAATTCCACAATTCCGCAACCTCTGGGCTTATCATTCTCATCGGTGAAAAGTTCTACGTGTGCAACCTTTCCAACCTCGGTTCTAAACAAATCCTTCAGATCTTGCCAACGAAAATCATAAGGAATGTTCGATACGTAGATTCGACGATCCGAAGCCTTTCGGCCACCACGATCGTTTCGTTCCCTACTACGGTCACGACTTGTAGAGTTCATACGATTTTGCCTGTCGGATCTCCTATTACGATCACGTTCTCTACTTCGGTCCCTCTCATCATTATTCTGCACTTGACTCCTAATCATTAACAAAATTACGTAGAAACAACGGATATGCAAGAGAACACGTTTTATTATTGCTGCAACCGTTTCAATTCCACCAGCAATACAACGATGTTGCTTCACAGTGTCAAATTTGTACACATTTCAACTAAAACAACGTGGCATTCGACGAGTACCTCTTTAAAAATATCATGCCGCCGATATACGTATATCAAAAACATATTAGCGTCGGTTTATGCTAATTGTAACATGAATCTCTACGCCGATAAGAGACACACGATAAATGATGATAAATATTCATCTTATACTTACTCGTCTTGGTTGATCATCGTTGAGGCTTCTTTCACTGAACAAACTAAATTATTCGGGGGAACTTGTATTATAGTTCACCGTTAAAAAGAGTAAAAGACATTGACCATGCAAACATACGCGATCGCGAAGCGTCTTATAAAATGGCCGTTTGAGGAAGTGCTAAATCGTACCGGAAACTACTGCATTCAAAATAGATTTCCGATTGAAAGGGTATAAATGTTGTGAAAAAAAAAAGATCGTTCGCATAATAATATTTCGATAAATATTACATTCCAACCACATGTAACTATATACTCTACACTGTGGAATTGTATTTGATTAAGATAATACTGTATACATTAATATCATTCAAACATTAAACAGAACCCGATTGAAAATTAAGGTCTCTATAAGCTATTTCAATCGCAAAAATTGAATTACACCGAGGGACCAATGAAAAATCGTGTGATAAGACTACAGATGTTTGAATTGGTTTCTTTTCAGACATTACCAAAATAAATATTTCATGGCGTTCCTAACTTCGCAGATCTATCGTAAAATATATGTATTGACAAATGTACAAATTTCTGTGCCGTAATTTCAGTGCAATTTTTCTCACTTCGCCTTAATCGCTTTCGTGCGAATGAAAATATTGTGTACTACGTGTGGAGCCACTGGTTGTTTTCTGTATATGTCGTCCGCTACTTTCCGTTTCCGAATAGCAGAAGACATCGTCTCGCGGGAACCAATCACAAGATAGGATCATTCATCTCTCGCTTTTGGTGTTGCTTCTGACGTGAGCAACTACTTTGGGTGGTAGCGGTTCTTGTTGTTATTATAAAATTAACAAAGAGAATGGCAGCACAGTGGATACGAAATGCAGTAAGTAACACATATCGATAGAGAAATCCCAGAAACAACCAGTGTCCTGCATGTAATCCAACTGTTTTCCAAACGAAAAGGTTAGAACTCTTCGTAAATTGGTTATACATATATCTTTCCTGCTGGGTTGTAATATCTAGGTAGACTATCTCCTTTGGTATCGTTTATATTTTTTTTGTCTTTTGTTTGGTCGTTTTCTTTATTCTTTTATTTTCCTTTCGATAATTTCTTACCACTCGTTTTGTTTTTTTCTTTTTATGAAGTATTGTAACTGTTTTTGCACGCTTTCGTGAATAATTATCAGTTTGAAAACGATATTTCATTAACAGGTACCGAAAATCGGCAGTGTACGCTTCTACAGTAGCAAAGTTCACAAATGTACACTAATTCCCGGGGATGGTATTGGCCCCGAAATATCCGCCGCCGTGCAGAAGATATTCGATGCAGGCAAGGTAAAGCAATATTGTGGATTATAAACTTTATAATTTAACGGATCTTCGTTATGCACGATATTTTTGTGTAATATGCATGCCCGACGATCGAATGGAAATATATTAAAAATGTGTGTTCACTTTGACACTAGTGTTACATTTTTAGCTCAGCATTTATGATATTCTATGTATTTATTTGAATTTATGGTTTATTTGCGATTTGATTCCTACAAGGTGACCCAATGTGTCCTACCACTAACCTTAAGAAGTTTATTTTAATCTTACACTTGTATAGGTTGATCCAATTGTAGGCTAATTCAGTCTGCTCTTATTGTAGTTAAGGTATGTTGTTTTTTACTTTCGCATATTTTTTCCTAATAAAAATCTTATGCCTGCTATATGAATTTCAATTTAAACGCTTGAGGTTACTAATGTTGCTTTTTTTATACCGATGTGGCTGCAAGCAAAATAATCTTGAATATTTTAATAGGAACAAGTATTGCTTTTTAACAAATATGAGGAATCCTGATTTGTATCATATGTATATATCTGTATATACATATCTATATCTATATATATATGTATATGTATATGTCATGCATTGCATAACAGTATTACCCAACCTTTATTATTTGCGTGTGTACCAATATATGCTTATATATTTTCTTCCTATGTATAACAGTATTTAGCAGAAGTGAATGTGTTTCCTATTAGATAAGATTTTATCAAAACATTGTCATTTCCTTGATATTGATAATTACTTGTAACATTAACTTGAACTTGTCAGGTACCGATAGAATGGGAATCTGTCGATGTATCACCGGTCAAAGGACCAGATGGAAGGTTCGGTATACCACAAGCTGCCATCGATTCGGTCAATAGGAATAAGATTGGTTTGAAAGGACCGTTAATGACACCGATTGGGAAGGGACATAGGTCTTTGAATCTTGCCTTAAGAAAGTAAGTTTACTTTTATTTTTATGCAGCTGAAGGCAAAGTAATACATTTGTCTGGAACATTCGTTTGCGTTGCCTTTGTTCTACATGAAGTTTACATCGAGTCACATTGTGTCCCATTGTGTCTTATTGAGTTACAAAATCGGGAATATCATTGCAAACGTACAATTGTTTGGATTAGTTCAAATTATGTTTGAAAATGTATATATTTTGGTTACATTCTATTCTATTTGCAGAGAGTTTAATTTATATGCGAATGTTCGACCATGTCGTTCCTTAGAAGGTTACAAGACATTATACGACAATGTTGACGTTGTCACTATCAGAGAAAACACAGAAGGAGAATACTCAGGTATAGAACACGAGATTGTAGAAGGTGTTGTACAATCTATTAAGCTAATTACAGAAGAAGCATCCAGTCGAGTAGCAGAATTTGCTTTCGAATATGCGCAGGATAACAATAGGAAAAAGGTTCATAATTTACCCATTGATGAAAGATTCTCCCAAATATTTGTAATATAACATCTACTAAATTCTTTGATAGGTAACTGCTGTACATAAAGCAAATATAATGAGAATGTCAGATGGTTTGTTCTTAAGATGCTGTCGAGAGGCAGCACAGAAGTATCCTTCTATTAAATTTGAAGAGAGATACTTGGATACAGTGTGCTTAAACATGGTTCAGGATCCTGGTCAATACGATGTACTTGTAATGCCTAACTTATATGGTGATATTTTATCCGATATGTGTGCTGGGCTTGTAGGAGGACTTGGTCTTACGCCAAGTGGAAATATTGGTTTGAATGGTGCTCTGTTCGAATCTGTACGTATCAAAAAATCACGTACACCTTGCTGAAATGTGTTTGTGCGAGTTTAATTGAAAATCTTCTCCGTAAATAGGTGCATGGTACTGCTCCAGATATAGCAGGCCAAGATAAAGCGAATCCTACAGCTCTATTACTCTCTGCCGTGATGATGCTTAAACACATGGGATTAAATCAGCACGCAAAAATAATCGAAAATTCAGCTTACGAAACGATTAAAGAAGGCAAATACTTAACCGGAGATCTTGGTGGAACGGCAAAATGCAGTGAATACACCAATGAAATCTGCAAAAAAGTTGCAGCCCAAACGAAGTAGATGACAGCCAAGCTTATTGAAGATAAACTGCCAAATACTCGTAGAGATAATAATACCTGTGAGGTAAAGTGCTGGTATTTATCATGTCTGTAATTATTGTTTTCAAAATTATTTTCAATGTGCCATCTCACAAGATAAACCTGCAATTTAATCGAACATATTGCAAAGGTTTTCAATGTTGGCAAATGATCTTTTTCATCTGTTTCCAAATTAGATAACTTTTGTCCACTTGAAACATAACTAATGTTATTCAACCCCATAGATTTGTTAATGTGTAGTAGCATTTAATACGGTTTTATTGGAACGGAACGCACGTAGTCGAATCGTGTGTACGGACTGAATATACGTTCATGTATGTTTGTCATACTTCTTTATTATAAAAGAAAGATTCTGATAGAATCTGTATAAAATTAGGCATGTAAATTAATCTAGGAACATTGTATATTAATTTTAAATAATGTTGCGAAGAAGCATGGCCCAGAAGAAGAGTTTCAAGAATCAACGTTGCGCAGTATTACACATAAATAAAATATTATAAATTCTACGCGTTGTGTATTATTTAATCGTAAGGGTGTTTATGCATGTTCTTTCGAATATTTGTTATATCTTTAAGTATCATGCTTATAAAAATATAGAAAACAGTATTAATACATTACACGTGTCAATTTGCACAGCATAAACAGAAGTCTAATCTTTGACTATGAATTCGTTATTATATTTTATTTTTCTTCTCCTAATAATATTTAAATACAAAAATATTTAATTAATCTAAACTGTTGCGTCCTCAACGTACGCGAGTTTACGCGTATACCTTTCTCAGAATCAAGCCCCGCTGTACTGCGATTGCGAAAAATTATCTGCAGAAAATAAACCCTGCATAGTTTTACCCCTTGAGGTATTATATCAGCGCTCGTCCCCAACTGCTATATAACTTCCCTTTCCTCTACCCTTTTTCTCCATAGTACAGTATGCTTCTAAGGTAAATTCTCAAGTATGAGAAAAGTTGTCGGCTATATTTCATTCGACGAAGGAGGAGGAAAGAACGGGTAGAGATCCGGTGTCGTCTTCGCTGCTCGTTAATCCTTTCAGTGATTTATAGAGATTCCGCAACTGAGTAATGACTGACGCGTTGTAAATTTTTTATATTAAATTGCCTGTTTAACTATGATATATAGTACGATGAAATATATCTTCTGCAAATCGCACGATCGCTCAGCCGAAATTACACATTGACATTCTTCGTCCTTTTAAAAATACTTTTTATTCAACAAAAGTGTACGAAATCGTAGATAGTTATGACGCGGCTGAACATCGATGAACTTGCTAAAATTCAAATCGAACCGATTTCATTCCTCACATTAATTTCCTTTAATGGCTTTAAGGAAAGGATCTGATGTGACCTAATTTTTGTTACCCAAATCGGGCCACCAATAGCGCTCACATTTCAATCATTTTTTACCAACGGTACCGCGACGCCGTGGCCCAATTAATTACGACGCTAATGTAAATGAATTTAACCGAACGTGTTGCTTGCACTTACAATTAGTCAAATTATTCATCGTTACCGTGTGATACATTCACGTCCACGTGTTGCTCCTCGCACACCTTTCGCCAGATACTTCGTCAATGACACCGGCTATTCCCCACCCCAATTAAATAATTATTACCAATTGTAACACTCTGTATCCTCCGAAGCCGTTCAATTAGTAACGACTGACAGACCTGCCCCTAAACCAACCCCCAAGAAATATTTAACACCATAAGAATCATACGTATACACAGTGTAATATCCCATCGAGCCTGCAACGTCCGCACTCCGCTATCTTCTGTACATTTCCTAGCGTTACACGTCCAAAATACCTTCCCCCGAGCAATCGTTTAAAGCCGTAACTGTTTTAAAGCGAGATTAACGAGCCCGCAATGCACGTGGTGCAGCATCCGTTGTGGCGAAGGACTGGTTACACAAAAGGTGGAACACTCGAGCGGCACGAGTGCGAGAGAGGAGAAAGCGTGGCATGCATATTCAGCGCGGAGCGGAGGCGCGAACGTAGTCATAGGAATAATAAAAATTCGAGGGTTGAAATTATTTAGATTTATGCCCGCTCTCTTGTCCCGGTGCCGGCGGTGACGAGAAGCGATTCGATTCCGGGGAACAAATTTCATGCATTATTCAGGACTCGCCGCAATGCATCCCAGTCAATGGAACCGATCCTTTGGAAAAAGTCGTTTTTAATCTCTCGTCGCGTCCCAATAATGCACGGGAACACCCGCTAACCACCCTCCCCCGTGCCCGTAACGTTTTTCCCCTCTTCACGAGTGAAAACCGTGTTTTCTGCCTTTAATCCGAACGCCGCCGGTTCAAACCCGAACAATAAATCGGGGATCTATTGGTATCTATCCCGTGAATGCGGGGCGCTCGTAGCTTAGAGTTCCGCGATTTATTTTCCGCCTCGGTGTTCATAATCGTTTGGCCGGATCGTTTCAGGGAGCCGTCAAACCGGAATGTAAAAGCTGACAGAGCAGCCGGAAATTTCCCGCTTAACATTCCCCTCCTTCCTCTGCCTTCGATGTTAATGTTGCACGCAAGTGTTTGCGCGACGCGTTCGATGGTATTTAATCTGTCGCTGTTTAAAGGATGATTTCTTTGGACTGTTAGTAAAGAGATTTGCGAGATAATGACGAAGAGTGTACAGCGGTGAGAAGAAATATAAGATCCTCCGTGAACGAAATATTTTTATGGATGGCTTGTGTCTCTGGCTATAACGTAGCTCATATCGTTGCTCGTATAGGAACATTATTATTATTGTTATTAAGGGCGCGCGATATTTTAATGTTGCGAGTCGAGGTTTGAGAAAAAATAAGATCCGCGATGTCATTCCTGAGAAGTCGAACGCATCTAATAGAATTTGGCGGCTGGTATTGGAGATGGAGAGGTTCGGAATAACGAAGGGTGGGCAATCAGGGTAGTTTCGAGAGACGAGATTGATTAGATTTGACTAATTCTTGGTACAATTTCGTTTACAATATTTGCAAACACCGGGCACTGCGCTCGCTCGAAGCATCGAATTTTTTGTATACATTATCGCAAACTCTGAACGGGGTTGTTAAAAATAATTGACTTCAACGTTTACACGTTTTTTATACATTCGTAGCGGATCAATTACCGTCCATAAAGAATATTCGACCGCGTATCGAAACGAGGTTCGTACTATAATATTCTATACGCAATTCGTATCCGATTTACAACAATTGTCACAAATAAACGAAGCAGTAGTTCGTAGCTCCCTACCCCCGAAATTATTCCCTACCCCCGCCTGGCAACCTTTCATTTACTGTTCCACCAATGCAATATTATCATTCGTTTCTTCATCGTTTACAGGTTGCGCGCTTAATTAATCATTCGGTGGCGCGGCCTTTAATCGCCTTAAAACGGATTAACAGATGCGCCAGCTGTCACAAGGGCAGTGCTGCTTCAATATTTTTGTCGTCTATCGAGAGAACGCACAGTCTTCTGTCTCGCAACTCTTCGTACACACGAAACGATGATGAACGGTCGAGCCTTGCTGGTCATTCTGACAATATTCGCGGTTGCTGTTAATGGACGAGTTTATTATTTGCCAGGCATGGACGAGAATCGGTACTCAGACCTGGCTTACCCTGTGCCGAACGAACAATCTTCGCGAGATTTGGACCTGAGCTTTTCTGCGGGAGATTCGGACGAGACTGAGAATAAGCTGCGTCCCGTGAAAAAGGTAAGCAGATTTGTCAGTTTCAAATGTTCTTGGGACAAGTCAACGTCCCAGAAGATACGTAATTCAATGCAATAATTATCGCGACATTTGACCGCACTAAATGCGTGTATATTTGACTTGCACAGTTCCAAATGAGGTAAAATTATATGGTAAATCGCGCAGTAAGCGAGACGGGTGACGATCTCGATTATTTCTGCGTGCGGAACCAAGAAATGAATAAGTTTACCGAGTTTATTAATAAATTCACCGTCGGGAATGATCTATTTCATCAGAGTTGTACAGCCCATTGATTTGCCGGGTAATCCGATTAACGCGAAAATATTCCAAGAATAAATGTGAAATTCAACTCTGCATCGCATTAATACTGTAAACGTCGGATTAATGTTCGCGTTAGGTGTACACGCTTGCCGCACCGGAAAAGCCGTTCGTCGAAGTGAACAAAGAGGAGTTGCCCATTACACGCTACAAATTAGTTGAAGCACCTGTTAAGAGAGCTGGATCGGATGATGTCATCGTGGTCCCGGAGTTGAACCGCAAAACGGTGAAAATCAATGGAAACAACAAGGGCGAGGTGATCCTGGAGCTTCGCGTTATCGCCAATCACGATACAGCTTAGAAAATTCTCACGAAAATGATGATGCGAAGGAACGTAGTAGAATAAATGTATACCATAGAAGTTAATACTGTTATCGGAGAGGTGCATTGCATCCATACTACAATATACAACATACCATATGGTTTTGCCGTAAGATTTAAATGAGTACTAATGTAAAAACTATTGCTTCACCATACCGTTCGTCGTTTAAAATGAAAATAAAATAAATTAGTTGCAAGTAGGTACTAGTTGAAGAAAGGTTGGCGAATGGTTACTGGAAATGTAAGAATATAAGAAAGTTAGACGGGACTGCGTCAACCGTACCCAGGTAAATCGTTTGAAACGACTTGGGACAACGTTGCCGGTCGCCAAAGTGTTCATACATCTACAGCTATCTTCCATTGGAAACCACAATTGGAAACGCAAGTTTCACCTATCTAATCACGCATAAACGCGCCGGCGAAGTTTTCCATGCAACCATCGCAAATGGGTCCGCTGATCGATATCTCCCGTCAGATTTGCTCTCGTCCCTAAAAGCTACGTATCTCTTGTCATTCCGTGCATACATATCGGGGGACTCCGTTCCCCTAATTGTGTTCTGTCAACGGCCGCGTCAAAGTGAAGCGTGTTGTTTGCGACGACAGACAGAGACAGACCAAGCCGGGAAACAGTATCTCGATCGACGTAAGGTAGCCTGGATAGATGTTTATTAGTCAAATGATGTCGGGTGGCTGATGGATGAAAGTGTGACCGTATCTGGCTGAATATGACGCTCCTAACGTGTGTGCGTTTCTTCGAGGGTACTCCCGATTATAACGAGTACCGGTGCATTCAGAAAGGTGAAGAAGCATCGCGTGCTTCAGGCTAAACCACCCTTCTGCCTTCTGTTTCACCCTAAAAGATCGACTTCCTGCGTCGCGTGCATTCGAACCCATCCTCTCATACGAATACGTGTATTTAAGTGTGCGCACTCGATGCAACTTCTGATTGCAAGTTCGTGCAATGGAAACGGGGGAAACTATTTTTCCTTCCACCAACCGAATCGGGTTATTTGACTTCTAACGTTGCAATGTGTGGCGATTTTTATTTTTCTGTTTAAACGCAGCCCGCGACACTCGATTGAACTGTTAAACTTGAAATTAGAACATTCTCTTCTGTTTCGTCTCTCTTTTGTTTTAGAGTAACAGAATAAATAAACTTGAAGTGCCGCACGCAATTAAGATAGGAATAAGGTGCGTTACTTGTTCATTCTATAATTTAAAATCGTGTAATCATTTCTTTAAGCTTTCAATTATGATTTTAAGCAAACCGAGATGGATCTCGTGGGAAGAACGAAAACTTGTCAATGGTTTTGGATCGTATTACTTTTATTACGTTTAATATACAGGTCGAATGATTTCTGTTAATACATATAGATACAATAGAACGCTACTATAATATGTACATCGCATATCACATACAGTCGAATTCGGGGCAGGGCGCTTCCGGCCCCTGAAGGACCTTCAAGATTCTTTTTCTCTTCGCTACGAAGTGATTCTTGCAATTTCTGTGTCGAATGCGAGATAGAAAGAATTTTTAGGGAACATCTGTCGAAAAGATCTTCGATCGAATATTAATGAACTGTGTCTGAGAAGTGAATGATTAAACAACGATATGAAAAAAGTCGCGAAATTCCAAACTATGCGTAGGTAAAATCGTGGAATGAACGTAAATCCATCACAGGATATCGTACAATTTGTTCGTAATTCGGGCAAGAAATTGCATCGTTGAATGTTCGAGGTTATTAATAAATTGTTCTATTACGTTTTATTATCAGAGCGACAAAAAATATACTGAAATGGGACAAGTATCAAAGATAAGAATGCGTTTGAAAAAATATTGTGGTATTCGATTTCCTTTGGGATGGCCTATAACCCTTTGACACAGTGCACGATCAAAAGGAATGTTGAATTCGATTGTTTCGCAAAGATTCGAGATAGTAGAGAGCTTTTTTTTTTGTCGACTTTTATATTTCTACATGAACCACGTGGTCGAATGAGAACAAACCGAGATCAGAGCGCTACGTCTATTTATACAGGCAAGCACGAAAGAGAATCGTTTGATTTTCACGAGTTATTCAGTTACTTGCGAAGTCTGCTCGCTCGAAGGATCTCCTTTCGGTTCTTTCACGTAATCCACCACCAACTCCAACCCTATCAGCGCTCGTAGATCCTTCCTCTCTTCCGGATTCGTAGATACAGCAGCGGCGTCTTCCGATTTCGGGGATCTTTCGTCTACATTTTGTAACAGAATTTTCAATTGATTAACAACGCCCGAATTTATTGAAATTTTATCGTGCCCGATCTTTGTTATATTAAATGTACTCGTACTTCTGCTAAAATAGGCAGACAAAAGCACTATAATAAATTAAGAGAACTTCGTTGATATGATAGTTCGAAATTTACGTTTGACAATTCCGTGAGATATGGGTCGGCTCGTGCAGCGGACAAAACTTTACAAAATAAGATTGTACGAACTGTCTATTTAAAAGGATCCAGAATAACAATAATGTCCCGATCGCTAAACATTTCCAATATTTTTCTAAAAAAATTTTACATTCTACTCTCACGTATTGGAACGGGCGAAAAACAGAATTCCTGATGTTAAAAAATAATTTACCACGGGTGCTTTGCGTACCATTGTTACTTTACCACACATCACCGCAAAAAATCAAATACTTCAACTTCACCTATTAAGAAAACAGACAACCCATAATCAATTAGACCAATCAGCGGGCAAAACTCAAATCTCAACTGTAACACTCACTATTATCAACGTCCTTCGAACTATCTTCGCTTTCCCCGGATGTCGACGTTTCGCTCCTAGTGGTCCTCCTCCCTTGACCGATTTCCCTATACGTTCTAGTCAAATGTCTCAGGATATAATTCGTGCCCCGCAGATTTTCCTCGCCGCTCCTCGACGTGCCAGCCTCGTCTCTCGTTAAATTCAACGGCCTGTTACTATTATATTCCTTCGATTGCGGCACGCTGAACGCCGAGCAGTGCTTGCCCTTAAACGGCAGCTGTCTCTCGCTCAATTTTCGATCCCAAATATGACCGGACACGCGAAGATCGATGAAAAAGTGTAGAGGATCGATCCCGGGATAAGATTGCGGCATCGCGTAAGGCGGGTACCAAAGCGGGCTTGGTAAGAATTCCGGATTGGTCACGTTTCCGGGTAGACCGAACCCCTTCGCCGCCGGAAGCATATCGCAGCCCCTTCCGGAAAGGCCTGGCAGAAAATTCCTGGAGAAATCCAGCTTCTTCTGGTCGACCAGCAACGGCGGCAACTCTTGACCGGCGATCTTCGTACGCTCGTCGTACGTGCCCCTGTCGTTGTAGTTGCAATTCTTGCGGTCGCTCGAATGGGATTCCTCGGGTTTCACCTTCTGCAACTCGCTGGCAAATATATTGTCTGGGCTCGGCTGGGCTTGCTCGTAGTGACGTGGCCGTTCGTCGAAGAAACTTTTACTCTGCTTACTGTAGTCCGGCTTATTTTCGTCGATCGGTTTCAGAATGTCACCACCGAAGCTGGACTTCTGATCGAAGCTGCCAACTTTGCTCTCGGTATCGTAGCTGTCGGTTTGCTTGCCCCGGCTGTCCAACCGTGTCTCTGCTTGTTGCGCTTGCTGTTGCGCGTGGAAGTACTTGTCCGGTTGTTGTTGCTGCTGTTGCTGGGAGTGATGATGATGATGGTGGTGTCTCTCCTTGGTGGTTAGTTCTAGGGGGCGATCACGCGCTTCTCGCCAGGATCTTTTACGGCGTCTAGGTACGTTTGTCGTGCTATTCGCAGAGGAGACTTCTGCTTTCGCCTGTACGAAGGATCGTAGCATTTCGCTGAAGAAGAAACTGTGCGGCGTTAGTGGCACATTGTATAAGTATGGAGGAGTTGCTGCTAGGAGGCGAGACACCAAATCGCCGCCGGAGAGGGAGGCTGGACTCTTTAGTGTCGACGGATCACCCGTGGTTGTCGTCATACTGCTCGTTTTCGGGGTCGATCACTGGGGAAATCATAAAGCACTGGCGTTAGAAATAAATGGAGTTACGTTTGGCGAAATGACTCGCGTTTGAAGCAACAGTGCGGATAATTAGTTGTTTTATATTTCTGAACGCGAATTCCTTGCGAACGGATTTATCGGAGTTCAAACACTTTGAATTCTGTAAGAACTGTTATTCATCGTACGTAATTAACAGAAATATACTAGAAGATACTAAAGTGATGATACCAAATTATAGACTGCCAGATTTGAGCCCTTCTAATAAATGATGGTACAAATCATCGGGAAGGAGCAAACTACTTTTGTCATATGCAATTAATTGAACCACCGTCGCGGTTACGTCTAATTGCTAGACGAAGCATAGGCAACGCCTATGACTAGCTAAGCGATGAATAATGCTGGGCCTTACATCGTATCGTCCATTAAGGAATACTAATTTCTGTCAAATGCACGCTCGGGTTCATGGAAACGTCTTACGAGGAATCCCGGAGGAAACCCCGAGAAATCGTTAATGAGAATCTACGATCGTAGGCATTTCAATTAAACTTCGCCGCAGATTCGTTCAAACAATCGCAACGGGAGCAATTAGTAATTATGAAGGAAATGTTCGCCAAATACGACAGATCCCCGTGATTGATATAGTAATAATTTCTTTGACGATATCGAACAGCATTGAATTCAATTAACTACACAAATTCGTTTTGCCTACTCTTAGAAAATATTGCATCGACATCATAACTTGCATACGAAGTATCGCAAGCAACAACTTTCAATCCGATCTCGCAACCCTTTGTACCCTTGCGAATCGAATAATTCATGCTTTTTTAATTCATCCCAAATGTTTATCCCTCCTCATCGCTTTCGACACACGCGTCCATTAAATACACTGGAAGCTCAGCCCCGAATATTTCTAAACGAGTAGTGCAGCGTCGCGATCTCAGGAGCAGACAAACTTTTTCCCCAGCTTCGAATTTCACGTCCACAAAGGCAGGGCAAGGTACGGGCGTAAAATTCCTCAAGAACAGGGAGATCGCAAAGCAGACGGATCCCATTGTCTTCCAGTTGGCGTATCTCGAGTTGCCAGCGCACCGAGGGTGACGTTTTCTTTCCGTCGGTGGAATCAGAGAGTCTGGCGAAACATCTCAGGTGTTCGGATAAACGGAACGAAGGCCCCGCCGTTAATACGCGTGACGGAACGTCGCGAAAGGGAAAGCCTTGCTTTCATTCGCGAAACCCTGAAGTCTTTCGTGCTCTACGGGGATTCTTCCTTCGATAGAAAAAGTAGGAGAGTGTAGCGGGGCGTGGAAATCAGAATGGTGGTCCGCGTCCGTGTCCGCGCGTCGGGGAGGGATTGGGTATTGTTTCGGTCCATTGTTTCCGAAACAAACGGCGTCCACGTTGTTTCGTCAGGAGATATTATGTTGAGCCTGACAGGCAGGACGAACAGGAAATGGACTGCTGTCAGTTTTACTCTACGTGATAAATACGAGCTCTCGCTGTCGCGCCGCGGTTCTCGGCCGCGGCGCGTCCATAATTACCGCCGTCTCTATCGTTCCTGAACATCGAACAATTCCAAATCTTTCGGTTCTCTTCGAAGAGGGTACGAAATGGTGCGTGGCCGTGTTCAGACTAGCCCCCTATTTGCGTACTTTAAACGAGAGTCGTTCAGCTGGTAGATGCGACATTGCCGTTCGTTTAGGAAAGGAGTCAAGCAGCGTGATTCGCAAGTTATTTCGATCAAATAGTAAAACCAATTAATATCTCGCACACCTATGCAATTCTTTTTTATACTAGATTTAATTATGTATTATTATGGAATTCAAATAACGATTTATAGCTTCGTAGCAGTTGTTCCATCGTTGCGTACCTGAACGGTTGCTAGTTAAATATTTGACGGGGAAAGGGACGACGGTGAACCTGAAAAGGAAACAGTGGAAAGGTGTCAGAAAAGGCTGGCATACATGTGAAATTTTCTCTAAAGGCTCCGTGGGGACGTGAAACGATTTTTCCTTTCCCCCTCCCCCCCAACCCCCGCGATGGTACCGACAGAAGACAATAGCAACGCGTTTCCATTGCTTACATCGCAAGCTTCTCCTCAAGCAGGAAATTTTAAAGCCCTCCGCTTCATGAAATTCAGCGAGCGCCCCGTTTTAACCAAGCTTGAATTACACCGGCCACGAAGAGGATCTTAAATTTCTAGAACATTAATCGCGAGATCTCGTCGCGGTCATTTTATTCAATTCGTCGGCTTCTCCTTTTTTGCCCTTTCTTCTATCTCTTCGTATTATTATTTTTTTTTTTTTATTCCGTCGTAACGCTGCAACAATTCGCGCCGAGAAACAGGCGAAGAAGCTGCCGGAGAATTTACATCCCCCTATACTTTATGGAAACGTTACAGTATCTTCACGGACCCTCGTATTTAAATCGTATTACCGCCGAGTAAAATAATTCAGCGCGCCGCTACGCTCCCGAGGATATGTCAATTATGCAAAAAGTGAGAATTTCCATTGCGTCGACGGTTCTTTATTCTGTTACCGGCGCGATACAAAGAAGCCGGGCGAAAAGTCTCCGCGAGCATTTACTTGAGGGTCTCTGGAACGAAACAATTCATTCCCGGCTGAGTTCTCTCCTAAAAGTCAATGCTAACACATTTTCACCGGCAACCCTCGTAATATTCTATTTAAGTGCCCTTTAAAAATTGTAATATACATTTCGTTCGTTCCTCAATCGTTCCCTGTGCGTTCAAGGGAACGCACCTCCTCACACCTCCACCTGCTGTATGGTTTCGCTAAGGGGTAACGCAGTACGAACACGTTTATCACACAATTTAGAAAGAAGAACATGTCGTATATTGCACCCCCGGGTAATGGATTTCAAATTTGGTACGAAACTAACGAGAATAATTGATGATGCTTGAAAATTGATTTCATTCTTTCGATCGAAGTGAGAACTATCTATAATATTAAGAAATTAGCCTTTCAGTTTCACGTTCCTGCTCACTTTAGGCGATCTAACAGGTCAATACTGAAGCCACTGGATAGATCCTAATCAAATAATTACAATCGTCAGGCTTTATCTTCCCGTTATCGCGAAAGGATTTAAAAAAATAAAGTCTCGCGAAAGAAATGAACCGAAATCCACTGAGTATAAATCCTACAATTTACCCGATCACGCTATATCCGTAACTTCTGCAAGAGCAACGAAATTCTTTCTTCTAAGAAAGATTCTAAGACATTTACCTTACCGCGAAGTAACCTTTGCCTCACTAAACCCCTCCGGTGGACAATAATAAACCGATGAAGCGCACCCGCCCGAAGCTTCGAATTTTACGGGTTACATTATCATCCCATCCGGGGCGAATCGTCGCGGATGGTCGCGCCGTCACTCGACGACGACGACGTTTTCCTCGTCCCTTCCTCGCGAACGCAGTTTCAGTTTCACGCGGCGGGGAAGGCCGGTTTACGATTCATAAGACAACTCAGTGGATTGAATTAGAGCGAGCAGCGGTGCGGCAGCTGCCAGTCCGTTTCCGCTTCTGTCCGCGCACCCACAGCGAATCTGCATAATCCCGTTCACGTCGACGATTCTAATTGGCGGATTGTTTCAATCTCTGTCGCCGCGAATATTTGCATTGCTGCTCCTCTCGTTTCGCCCGACCCCTTCCCCAGTCTTCCTGTTCGTTGCCGTTTGCCGACGTACTCTCACCCCTTTCCCTAATTCATTCTCAGCCCTTCTTCCTTCTCCTTAGAACGATTTTCGTTTCACCATACGCGATGCGCGCACCTTAATTTCCCGTTTTCTTTCTCCTCGTACGCACGCCCGCATAGTCGGATCTTTTGTGCACCCTATGCTTCACTCGTCCGTTGTTTGCTTTACTCGCACACGGTACCTCGTATTGCTTTGTTTGCTCGTCTTATTACATTCTTTACCCTCCTTTCTTAATTTTATATAGTTTCTGTTTTTTCTTTATCATTATGTCACAGGTCGTTTTATTTACGCCGGTGATGCATCGTTTTTTTTTCTTCAGATTTTTCTACTTTCGTCTGAACACATTGCGTCGTGCTCTTTCAGTTTTACTTTCCTCCTTACACGTTTGCTCGTTTCTATTTTATAATTGTCCACTTGATCCTTGGCGCGCTTCAATCCTATGGCGTACTTTGTAGTGCGACTTTTCGTACGCGTCCGACGTTCTCCAATTCTATCTTCTTTGTGCTCCTTTGATCAATTATTTGCTCATTTCCGTCCTATTTGCGTTCAGTTTTACACATTCTCGGATACCAGTTTTGGGTCTGCTGTATCTTATATCGAACCAGGGGTTGGATTGAACGATCAATCAGCTTCTTTTTCTTTACAATCGAACGAATAGTGCAAACAGAATGAACAAATATTTACCAAATTCGAATTGTCGGACAGCAGTCCTCGTTACTAATGCGTAATAGTAAATCAAACGCCTGCCATGACTGCCATATCGTTTCACATAAACCTGTGTAATTACTCTTTCGGTAACACGCATTCAATTCTCTAAACGGGCAATTAAGCAGAAGAGTCCTGCATAAGTAGGCACACCTACATGAATGAGGTACGAAAATACACAGGTAAGACGATTAAACGGTCGTATCGGCGAGCGTGCGCCTGGTACAATCTCGAATGGAACACGTTCTGTTATCACGGGGCGAAAAGTAAATTAATTTCTGACCTCGGCAGGTATTTCAACCGGTTCGTTTGTACGCCCCGGCTTCATACGTCCCCGTTTTCCTTTCAAGTAACGGCGATCCCTTTACTGTCCACATAAACATTTTTATTGCGGCCAGACACTCGACGTGGAACGATCTCGCTTTACATGGAGAGAAAAAAAAAATGTCAGTCGCAGCAGAAGTCGGTCTTTTTTACGGTTGAACTCTCTGCGTAATTCGAACGTTTTCTCCTCCCATTTCTCCGCTGTGTGCCTGTAAAAAAACGGGCGTACGCAACGGTAGACGCGAAAAGCGGAAAACGAAAAGCAAAGGTGGAGCGTCGATATTCTTTCGTTAGCGGTTAAGATTAGTCTCGATGGCGTATCGTGGTTTAAAGGGGTGGCCAGGGGATTTGAATGCTTACGCGGGTGTACAAATTTCGGTGCAATCGATAACCGCGAAAGATTATGGAAGAAAGGGCGGATTAATTGGTTCGAAAAGATAACAGCGGAGATTCGTCTGGTGAAAATGTGTTTGATCGAAAAGCTGAGGAAATTTCAAATGCAACTTGGTAACAGGTACAACAGTTTTTTACCGGAGTTCGCGTTATTTAATTGCACGTTTTATTTAAATAGGTAGTAATAGTCTAAATTACTAATCCTTTCATATATATATATATTTTTTTTTTAAAGAAAAGTAGAGCTGGTATGGTTCCAAGAAGTTTATAGGACAGTTTGAAGCGAAAATCTATTCTACTTCCATGTGTATGTTAAACACACGTATAATAATAAGAAGTATTTGTTAACTGCTGGAGCTGTTTCAATTAATGGTGAAAAGATTAAGGCGATTAATGATAAAATGATTAGCAAAGTTCGTCTGCAGTACATACTGTTGCATATTTGAAATATGGTACATTAGTTCCAATTACCTTTTCATCACGTATAGTCTACTGACATTCAATGAACACGTAATCAGTATCGTCGCACAGAGGAAAACTAGCATTGCAAGATGAATTATTACTGGACACTCGATATTCGTTCCATACTCACGTTACATATTCATTTTCAGTTGAACCTTTACATCCAATTCCCATTCATTTATTGTTTTGAACATTTGCCTGCGAGACATAAACGTCTTACTATACCGACGAAACGATTGTACATTTACGCGCGATTTTTTTTTTTCTTGAGAATGGTTCAAACTTCGTTTCAGCAGAATCAGAACTTTCTAATAAACAAGTATCGAGAATATTCGTCTCACGAATAAATGAAATAATACCGTAGACTATTCCTTCGTTATTCTACCACCTTTTTCCTATTCCGTTAATCGACATTACAGATTCTTGCAAAACAAATCAAATTCCACCACGTGTTCGTTCCATCGTCCAGCACTCCGACGTTTCCGTCGACCCCGAATAAACTTGATTAACCAACAACCACATCGATAACATAGAGATAACATCACCGGTTCCCATCTACAATAAATAATCAACCGCAGCCACCTTCCAACATGCACGAGGAATCCCCATTGGAATCAAAGACCGACGCATTGCACTCGCCCCCCTCGCGCGGACGGGTGACAAGACGAAGAGGTCGAAGAATATGCGAAACTCGAAATATCAACGACCCGTATAAATGATGACGATCGTCGAAAACGAATGTACAAAATATAAAATTCCTCAAAATCTTAAACAAACTTAGCACACAAACATCATCGTAAGGAACAAACAATAAAACGAATATGTTCAATGTCTACTCACCTGTACAAGACGACGACAGGTTGCACGGTGTTCCCGGTTTCCTCGCCGGTGATCCAGAGGCAACGATCTACAGATCGTACGTGGCAGCGTCGCGTGCTGCTCGTGCCAGCAAATGAGATAATAATCGGAGGACTCAGTCACTCGTCGTCGGGCACCGTGGCAGGCAGTGGTGGCAGGGTGGTTGTTCGGCGGCGGTGCTGAAAGTGGGGGTTGTATTCCATCCCTGGCGACCGTCGACGTTGAGTGTACGAGTAACGTGAACGACGGACAGGGACAGCCAGTCCTGTGATACGGCGCGCGAGGGTGAGGAAGCGAGAAAGGGAAATCAGAGGGGACGAATGGTGGTAGGAGGAGAACTAGAGGCAGAGGGTGGTTTTTGAGATGATCCGGCCAATCTGCGCATCATTTCCCCGATGCACCCCGCGTCGCGGCAAACCGGCGCGGATTCCGCACCACCGCAAGCACCGTAGAAGCCCTGTTGAATGCCACATTTTGATGCGACGATGGAAAGAAAGGGACGGAAGGAGCAAGCGCGTAAATTGAACAGGGACAGAGGGACAGAACAAGGTAAAAGAACGGGAAAGAGAGCAAGGAGGGCGGCACTAAAAAAAAAAGAAGGAAAAAATAAAGGGGGAGAGAAAGAGTCACGACGGAGAGGAGTACAAGCGTAGCCTGCTACGGGGATGAAGAAAAAAAAAGTGGAAAACAGATATAGGCAAAGGAGAATCTTTCTCCTCTTCCGCAGTTTTCCGTCCCTTGCTTGGCTGTCTCTTCGCCACGTTTCATAGATGTATTGAGGATATGTTTACACTGGCGGAGAAGAATCTGCTAGCGTACGACTGGAATATCGATCTTTAATGCGCGTCAGAATTGAAACGTGCACGCCTTTGTGAGTTTATCTGAAGATGGGACTGGATGCTGATGGTCGGAATTTCATGGGAGGATTCGAGGGTGAGGGTGTCGCGGGGGAGTCGGGATATGGGTATACATAATTCGGTCAATCTGATTTTGTGCAAAATGTTTGTACTATGATCTATACGGAGACGTGTAACATTGTGGTACTTTAGAAAAATTTGTTTCTTCGATCTTTAATTTACTGATTGGTTGTGGCGTGCGTCGTTAGTCTCTTTAACGAGGAATTTAACTGAACCTTCTGTAACTATAATCTCGCAGTTCACTGAATCATGTTTCCTCCCCTTTTACGTTTTCCAATAGTTTTTCTTATACAAATTTCTGTAGTACTCGATCGCGGTACTCCTCTATCGTAGCCAATCCGTTTACAGTAATTCATTCATTATGATTTCAGTGTTAGATATTTTTTTTACGTAGTAAAATGTTCGGATTTCAAGAAATGTTTATACGGAGGTTGATTGAAATCTTTCATATTATTATTATTAGTGTAGTATAAGATTTGTGATTGTAAAAATATAAGTTTACCCCCAACTAATTTGCAACTAATATTTAGCTACCAGTTTGCTAGCGTTTCACCGGAAAATGTACAGCAATCACGGTCGATCAAATTTCTTTCGACAAGCCGAATTCCGCGAACAGATGAATGGCGATGAGTTTCGTGCGGTGGGCTCGATTCAAAATTTGAAGGATTTCATGGGATCCCTCGCAGCCCCGAACTCAATGAGCGCGTTTTGTTAAGCCGCGAATGGGACATACAGTGTACGATATAGCTTTCAATTCACTGGGGATCCATGCACGCTTGCACAGATACCTACTTTACATGTCTAATTCTCGCGTCAGTTTTGTAAAGCGAGATGACTGTTCGGTATAAAGAAAAATTCACCGAAACATATTAATTAAAAATGTACAAAATTATTTGTAATTACGTAATTTCGAAATATGTACTCGTCGAAGAGTAGCACTTTTTGAAGGTATGATCGTGCAAGCCATTTAGGTGATGTAAGTGTGAATAGGGTGGGGATGAAACGCTAATTAGACATACAAAGCCCGACTAAGTATTTATTATTCAATGAGACTTTTCGTGTGATGTACAGATTGTCCTTGTAACAGGTTCCCCTACGTGTGGAAGTTAGATGACCGTTCACATCACACGATGAAACGGTGCTAATTGGCCTGTTGCGAGGGTAATGCGCGAAAGCACTCGTAGCACTTCTCGCACCGCCCTAAGCCTTGCCTCCGGTTGTGTTTCGCTCATTTTTAAAGGGAAAGATTAAGTTCCCTTAATTTTTGTCACTTCTCTTACAACATTTACGTATTCAGTAAAATTCGATTATTAAATATTGGGATTGATTGGTTCGCCACCAAATACCCTATGTTTTATATTGGCAAAATAAACTTCAATTGATAAATTATATTCCCAAATAGTTCAGAACGATGAAATGTCTATCTTGAACGGGGCTTAATATTTTTGTCTGATTGCTGTTGTTGAATAAATTTGCATAGAATATACGAAATACATTTTTAAAGAAATACTCCCACGAGTTACTTTTTCTTCTACGGTATAATAAGTGCACCCTTTGCGATCGACGAGAAATAAGGTCAACCCACATGAAGCTTCAGCCGCACAATGGATTGGGTCAAGGCATTACGATTCTAAATAGATTCTTGAAATACTGGAAAGGTGTCCCTCGGGGTTTCAAGAAAATATTTTATCTCAGTTCTTTTTTATTCTTTTTTCCGCCAAACTACCTGGACTACTATTTTGTTTAACCGCTCCGCGATGAATTTAATTACTCAGCATCGTGTCAACACACAATCAATACAATCCTGATTAAAGTACCTTCTGTTAAGCAAGTGCAAATATCGCATCTCTTAAAACTCCACGCCATTAATACTTAACAACGCTTGGCCGAATGAGATTTGAAGAGAATCGAGAGCAGGATTAAAGTATAACGATTTCAAATCGATGATCTTCAATAAAGGGAGAGGGGGAGGGAGAGAAAGAGAGAGAGAGAGGGGGGGTGAAGGCCACCCTAAAGTCCAGAAGGGTGCTCTGCCTCGCGGGCAAGTACCCCAAATTTAAATCGTCGCTTCCACGACGACACCAGTGAATCTCCTCTGGGCAATACGATGGCGAGAGAATTCGAAGAGACAGGGTGAAAAGAGGGAACAGGAGGGAGGGCTCGGGGGGAAACAATTTACCCGAAATTCGCCTCGTCGCGTTTGGCGACTGGATACACTCTTATTTGTCCCCTCGGCAATCTGTCGACTCCGAACGCTCAACCCCTTCTCCTCGCTGCCTCTTGGTCCTCCACCGCCATCCCAGCAACCCCTTCAACCTCGATCCCCACCAAGCCCATTCTTCTCTTTTTCCCACCTCTTCCCTAGAAGCGCGAAACCGCGAAGCCTTACGGGAATTTTAAACACCGGTGATTCGTCGGTGTTCGCCGGCGATCTCTCCTTCTTTTACATCTACATGCACACGTATATATTATCTTTGCCTCCTCCCTGCGCCCCTATCGCGGTCCCTTATTTTTCTTTTCGTTTCCTTCTTCTTCTTCTTGGGCTTCTTGTGTCTTCTTCCGTTCCCCTGTCCCTCCGTGTAAGTATTTTCCTACGTTTCTGAAACGTCGTTCTTCTATCCGTCGTATGGAATGGTTCCCACACGACAGGCGAGAACGAGCCTCCTCGTGGTGGAAACATTCGTGCCTTCCCATGGTGACAATGCGACCATGCTCCAATCCTTCGATCCTCGACACACGAAATTCGTGGTAGTGCCCAATGAAGCGACAATGATATTATCTTTGAAGGAGGGGATTGTCTCGACGTTAACGCGCCCCTCTGGCAGGGTCTAAGGGTGCTTTATCGAGGTACTTACGCATTGGTAATCTTGTAACGAACGTGGCCTGCGAATTAATCCGTTTATTAGGATCGCCTATAGGACCTTCGAATCGTGACATCAACGTGAATCGATAGCCGTGTATTATCTTTTTTTATCTCTTTTAGTGCACTGCGCTTCCTTTTATCAGTTAGTCGTATTCAGAGTATTTGGATTATTATTCACGTGCACGTGAGTTTTGACTATCAAATTAGGAGTATAAAAAAAACACTGCAGCACGCCTGTTTAAAAAATTTGATAGTATTTGGCGTGTTCGTTCTTAACAGATTTAATCGAAACTGCCTTACTGACCGACAAGAGTAACAGGCAATACTTCTTCGATGAACAAATTATAAAACAACAAGTTAAGCAGAAATGAATTCAAATGTCCTTATCATCGCCATCCTGTCCTTTGTTTCTTGTACTACAGAATATAAATCCTCCCTTCGTCAACAAACGCAGGCACATTTTCTGCAATTAATCTTCCACCACGGCGATACACCTGCGAAGATCAACGAAACGTCCTATCATTTCCCCGTCAATAAATACATGACTCCGTGTCTCGAATTCAAAACGATTCCAACCCGCCGCGTTATGCGGATCGCGTCGGATGCAAAAACCATCGAAGAAAAGTGCAAAACATATTTACGTGGGCGCGCGCGCGCGCGCGCGCACTTGACGAAGAAAAAGTGTAAGAAGAGCATCGACGACAACAACGGGGGGGTGGGTGGCGGCCGGTTAAATCTGAAGCACCGCCGACCTTCCATCAAATCGAAATTCATCAAACGGTGGATGGGTATAAATACGGCCGCGTTGTTGCGCATCTGCTTTCGCAAAAGAACGGAACGGTTAGGAAAAGGGCGAGAGATGAGGAATCACTCGAATCGGCAGGAGCTCACGGCGGGGGCGTGTAATATTCCCGGGAAGTAAAGCTCCCGAGAATTTCAAGACCCTCCCCCACAGTCAACCCCCTATGTCCGTCTCCCTGTGGCCCCGCTACTATACTATACCCCCATCCTCTGCGTCCCTCCCTCTCCGGCGTCGCCACCGCCGTGCGAACGTATCCTCCAGCTCGCAGCAGGCAGTGGCAGCCACCCCACCGACTACGAGAAGGGATGCAAATAACTGGTGATAACAACAGATAGCTCTGCCGGTACGGCTGAGTCTATATCTGTGTCGGTGTACCACTACGCGGTGGCGGTTTAGGTTTCGGTGGCGAAGGGAGCTCGAGGAAAAGAGAACTGGGGTGGCGAGGGCATGGGGTGGTCGGCGCAACGCGATAGAGAGAGCGAGAGGAGCACGAGGAGGATATAGAGATTGAGAGAGAGAAAGAGAGAGGGGGCGGGAGAGAGAGGGAGAGAGAGGTACAGATAGGGCAGAAGATGAACAGAGTACACAGAAGGGGGTAGTGGAAATCGTGGAGTAGCGAGAGTTAGAGAAGAGATGGCTTCGGTTGGAGGAGGGGGCGTAAGAGGAACAGAAAGGAGGTGGGGGTGACAACAGAAACCGGGTGGAAGGTAGAGAAGTGGGTAGGGTAGAGATCTCTCTGTTGGGGGTGGAGGAGGGTGCGAAGGGTAGAGGCAGACAGGAGATCGTGGAATGAGAGAAATAGAGGAATGGATAGGGAAAGGGCAGAAACGTGAGGTCCGCCGGAGAAACGAGAAAAAGATAGAGATGGAAATAGACACAGCGAAAAGGGGTGAGCGCGAAGGTGGAAAAGAGATGGGATGTTTAGTATAGGTCCGCGATGGAAAGCAACGTTCCGGGGTTGGGGGTGCAAGGGGAATCATCGAACGGCGTGTAGAGGGGAAGAAGAAGGGGTGGAGGAAGCAGAGGGACGTCACTCGCTGTCGCATCGAGCGCGAGCGATGAGTGGCGCGCGCTCGCTCGTCTTTTGTTTGCGATACGATGCGACTGCCAGCCTGGTGACAGCGGCGTCGGGTTGCGGGAGGTGGTTCGCGGAGGAAAGGGATCACGGCGAGAGGGTGGGTTCTGGGTGACAGAGGCAATAGTGGAGCGAGGGAAGGCTGGGTGAAAGAAAGACAGACAGTCAGAGAAATAGGGACGGAGTTAGAGGACAGATAGAGATAGATAGGGATAGAGAGAGAGAGAGAGAGAGAGAGAGAGAGAGAGAGGGAGAGAGAGAACTGTACACCACGAAGATGAGCGAGAGGGTGGGCGAGAGGACTGAGCCGGGTACCGGGTGAGAATCACAGAGCTACGCTACACTTAACGCGACCCATGCGTACATATGTTACATGGATGAGCGTACGTATATGAGCGTCGATACGTGCGCGTAAATTTCTACCGCCGACTTGCCGCACTGTATTGGGGCCTTGTTGTCAGCAGGTTGCCGGATGCACATCCACCTACGGATCTCTCTACTCTTCTCCGCTCCGCTCTTCTGCTCTACTCCGCTTTGCTTTGCCCGCGAGTAACACACCGTTGTATATAGGTGTGCTGCATGATCCTGTGTAGTACTGGTGTATCGGGGCTATGGTATGTACACATACGTCCGACGTACACGACGTTTTGGGGATAATCGTCTCTACTGTCGTACGCGTACTATTGGATCAAACTTGGGTGGATATTGTAGGGTCGCAAGACGAGGGACGAAGAGAGAAGGAGACCATCCGGCCTCCTCCGATGAAAGGGAGCGTTGAGCAATTTCGGATTCGCTTCGAATACGAGTTGGTATTTCGTTTAATGAGTTATTAAATCGGCAACACGGATTCCGCGTTACCGCTAATTGGGGAGGGCTGTCGGTACTTTGTTAACGGGGAAATTGTCGTTTCGGATGATTTGTGGTGACGCGAGCGTATACTTTTCATTGTAATTCATGTAATTTATATTTCCGAAAAAAGATTGCTTAATTTGGAGACCAATGTGCGCGCAGTATGTTAAATACAATTTACTGTTTGTGCGGTCCATACTTGACGTCAATTAATTCACTGGTAATCTCTGGCAATTTCATTTTTCTATTTCCTCGCTAGCAATGAAATGTTGTTAATAATATATTTGGTATAAATTTCAATTTAAATAAATATTGGGCGATGCGGTTAATATTTTTCACCTCAAGATTGTACCAGTTAAATTGTGTCGAGGATAGTCTGCCCATTGCGGGCCACTTCCACTGATTCTCGAGAACGAGTAGTTGTTCCACCAACTGGTCAGACATAACGTCCCTGTGTATACATCCGTTGCAAATGGAAGCATCGAATAATGAGATTTCAACCGACAATTTTTACTATATCTATGCCGGAAACGAGCACATCCTATCAGTCTGATTATTGCGTAAAATCGTTATTACATTCACTTGCTCTTTATAGCAATCATCAATCATTGAACGTAGGTATATACGTGTACACGTGAATGCTTCGCGTATCGAAGGTTTATTGTCAATACGTTTGTTTGCGCTCAGAATAGGAGATACACCGCGTCCGTGTTTGTCGTTCCAGTATTTCATAACTTCCCTATTAACTCACATTTCGTTATCAAAGCCCGAACCTTACTTCCACGGCGGATTGATGACTTACAAGAACATAGAATTCGGCTTAGAACCGAAAATAACTTTGCTCCATACCTCTGTAAATACATGCTCCTCAATCCAGTGGCTGAGATAAATACTGAGCTTGGACCCCTTTCGAAGGAAGCACCAGATACAAACTACGTTTTCCTAGATCACCACGTCAATGGACCTATTAACTCTGTTTCCATCTTAGTTAATGTATTGCAATCAAAATTACAAAAATTTTTGTAATGTTAGTATGCACAGTCATGTGCATGTGGCTAATAATCCCATGTGGGGTTTTATAGCTTAATAAAAAAAACTCTCATTTCATGTAAACAATATCCGCGTTCTATTTCGAGAATATACAAGTGTTGACGTGCCACGCACGAGAGATATTTTCTTAGAATTCCAACGACAACTCCTCCCCGTTTATAGAGATTCGATACTGTGGACATAAATTCAAAATAATATACAAGATATGATAGCGTCCATATGAGCCATCGCCGTTTACAATCAGTTTATCGCGAAAAATGTATTGAAACAATGTACCTATGTTAAATCACAATCGACAGTATCTTTTTTTTTTTTTAACTCTGACATTCTTCATTCCCTGTCCATTATAACTTCCCTACTGTTACATCGCTGGGGAAACCTATGTTACAAGTCGGCAAACACCTTAGCAAGAGCAGTCCGCGTTTAAAGGTTCATCGACAGACGCCTCTGTGCCCTTAATTGCTCGACGTTGCGTGGCGAACGAAACATTTTTATTTCGATACAGCAAGCGAGCAACGCCGCGGAAACACGTCTGAAGTTATATTGTGACGAGCCTCGAGAGCGAGGTGTTCGGTGCACGCGAAGAAATATGCAAACGGGAGCTTTAAAGTGCAACGACGCTCTGCGCTCGAGAATTTCAACGGAAATAGAACGCACGAGATTCGTCGAAGTAGTCGCGACAACATGTTAGTACGCAAGAATTCGATACAGTAGAATGTCCCTTCCAAGTATCCGTGTTTTTTTTCTTGAACGATTTTTTATTTCAAGGTAAAAGTACGCGAACTTGTGTCTTTCCTGGGAGAGCGGTGTTGCTATACTGGTCAGCCGTGCTAATTGTCAATCATTTTTATGTAAATTAGTCATTTTTGTATGTACACATTTACATTTGATAAGCAGGATGAGACGATGAATTGAAATATCAGCGATGGCACGGAAACACAGAATGATTAAAATGTATGAATAGGAAAGACGTTGTATTACGTTTTATAAAAAATTGTGGACCAAAATTCTGTCGCGATGAATAACAGTTTGGAAAATATTTGGGACGAAGATTGAAGGAAGGTGTTTAAATTAAAACAGTATTTTATCCGTAATGGCTAAATTTTTGTGACATGATTTCAATTAGACAGATGTACGAGTAGTACGATCTTGCTTTGGAATACGTGATACCTTCGATAGAAGATCTGTGTCCTCTTTGGTTTAATTATACGTTCACGAAGATGTAGCCTGGGGCATCATTTTGTGATACGCACATAGTCGAACTCATATTAAAAGTCAATTTATTTCTGCAAACTGTGCAACCATCAACATTGTGAAACAGTCTCTCCCATTACCCTACTTTCTGTTTCAAGTATGTGAAACGCACATTTAAAAATAAGACCATCGCATGCTCCATTTTGTAACTCAGTTTATAAAATAAAAGTATTCACTTGTTGAAATTTGAAAGGAATGAATATATTCTATTTCTTCTCGATTTGTTATTTTTTATTTAAAATGTTCCTTCCCCGAATTATATTCGAGCCCAGTTATAGTAACGCAAATTGTTAAACCGTGCCTGAATTGTGTTCCAAATGAAATCCAAAATAGTTTCGGAGCGCAGAATAATTTCGAATAAATTGAAAGGTCACTATTAGAAAATCCTTATCACAGAAAAGTACAAATGTTCCATCGCTTTTATCTTCCGCAGAAACGATTCCCCTCTGTCCCTATGTTTTGCTCCGAAATGCGCATACAAAGCAATCGAACCGTTTGCCCAGAAAAGGATCGGAAGGAAAATGGAAAACCTTGACCGAAAATAACGGTTCCGTCGGGCAAGGATACGAGGATACGAAGTAAGTTCGAGATGACAGAGTGGGGTCAGAGGATAACTCGGGTCTCGACCGGTGCTGCTTTTGACACGAATACGTTTATGAAATCACTTGGCCTCTCGTTTCTCACGCTAAGGCTCTGCCCACACGGGCAAGGTATCGCTTATACGCGTTTTATTTCTGGCAACGCGACATCGGGCTTCCTCAGGCGTAAATCAGGGAGACAGATTTTTACTCGATGATATTCCAAAGAGACACTCCACCTGGATCGCGAAATTTCTTTTGCCTTCCTTTCTATCGTCCTCGTTCGCGCCTCCCTAGATACGCCTGAATCTATAATGCTTTTGATATCAAGCTTTAGTCGTTTGGTATAATCGTGTCGCTTCCCGTTGAAATAAAAAGAAGGGTGGAGGAAAAAGTACAGAGAGAGAGAGAGAGGGGGGGGGAGGGAGAGAGAGAGAATAAAAGCCGCTGACAACATAGGCCGGCTTTTAAGTGATTCGCGTCTGCAAACGCGACGTCGCGTAACACGAATCCGCGAAACACCGCGAACCTATTAACGAGTAAAATGGAGCAACTTGAATGAAACGAATTCTATCCTCATCGAGAATGCCGGTGATCCACGTAATCGGAGCCAAGCTTCAAAGCATCCAGCTTCATCCGAGGCGGTGGAATTTTCGCGTCTGTTAACGTGTAATTAATTTCTGAGAAATGTCAGTTAAACAGCGCTGGATAAGCGATCTCGCAAGTGTAGACATAGCTGGCTCTGCGATACAGCAACGTGATGAAATCAGCGGCGCCTCGATGATGTGTGTATGCGGGGAATTGAAACAGAAGCACGTTGATAGATGCGTGTATGTGTGTAAACATAACTGGGTCTACAATGTCTGGCCGGGTGGTGTGAGATGCGGTTGTCTTAAAAAAGAATATTTACCAAACTTAGCTTCTGTAACAACCTTTACAGATATTACGATCAAATGACGAAGCAAGAATTTAATGTCTGCGGTCTTTTCACCAATACGCTATTGAATACTTATTTTCTTAGCATTTCGCTGGTTTTTAAAAGAAAAGATAAATTAATATATTTTTCGCTTCCCCCTTAGTATAAGTGTTCAGGCCAATTTAAGCTGTTGCTTAAATTAATTTTTTAAACGAATCGACAACATAAATGGACAAAAATATTTCTTAACCGGAGTTCATTACATTAATAAGTTACAGTATGGCTTTCTTCGTTTCAGACAGGACACATCAGCAAAAGCATGTAACGCATTTTCGCATAATTGCAAGCGGCGTAAAACAACGTCGTCGGACGCGTGAATACGGTTTAAATATCGGTGTAAATTAAAAATAAAACGCGCAGGGTGTCGCATTGTAATGTCGCCAGCGACTTCGAGGTATACGAAAAAGAGCGACGTTCAAATTCTTCGTCGCGCAACTGCAATGAAAATGTTGTGCGCAGTGTGACCGTATATGTGCGTATGCCTGTACGAGACTAAATTAAGGTTTCACGACCTCTCTGTCATAAATGTCGGAACGACAAAAGGAATCGATGCAAATGTATTATGGGCAGGACGTTTTTCTGAACATCGCGATCTGTTCGCCGTTGTTTTTTTTTCAAATGAAAGTGACGACTACCAGCTAACCCACGATTCGGTGACTTCCGGTGACACAATGACGAGCATAACTCCCGGGCCGCATTAAACGCGAGGACAATTAAATGGCCCCTCGGCTGCTTCCTGCTGGTAACTTATCCCTGAAGTTTCCGAACTTGGTCGCGCAAACAACTTTAATTAAATATCTGCCATCGATGCGTCCGTGTGTGCGTTACACAAATGAATCATGAAGCGGACAGGAAGAAAGACGATTTGAAATAATAGGAGGAAGGTGAACAGCTGGCAAGCGAATAAGTGCAAATGATTAAGGAGGTGAAGAAGGAGGAAAGAAAGGTGCATGGATGAAGTAAAAAGTATTAATTGATGATTAAGTAGATTCAGTAAATTCAATTATAATTACACCCAATTTAGAAGACATTTCATTTAAAGGTAGAATTGCCAAGTAAAAATGACTCGTTTCAGATTTATTGCTTCAAAATTATTGACATATAGGCATCATTGCAGCAATTTATGATGTTTTTTAATAAGACAGTGCGACAATTACATATCTCCATTTAACGTCTATTCAACCACATTCGTTTCAATTCATCCAAATCGTCTAAATAGTCCAAAAAATCTATCGTTAGTTAAGGAGACTGATATGTGCTTTGGAAAAAGATGATGCAGCGTAAAATGACTGCAACGTTTTAGTTGAATCGGTCACCGTGGTCTTTACATTATTCCGGGCACGATTTTTGAAGATACCCTTAAAATAAAGCTGCTTTCAAAATGCTAAGTATATTAACGTAATATTTAGTGCGCGTGCTCCAAGGGGATCGTTCTTTTAAATAGAATTCTTTTTCGAAAATAAATGTCTTAATCCCACCTGACTGTGCGTGACCTATTAAACCTGAATACCAACGACACAATTCCCCCCTGATTTTGTTTCATGAAACACTCATTTATTTTCTATCGAGTCAGTCTCGCCCTTCCTCTAGTATCTATCGCACATCTCTACGTGCAAATGATAATGAATAATGGACGGGGTAGGTAATTATATTCCATTGAATGTCCATCCCCATTGCCGGCCATGCCATTTTGTAATTGCGTCCATCATCGTATTGATACACTGCCGTTTTGGGTAACCATAATGAATGCGATGTTTCATTAATTATAACGAGTGAGAGTTACGAATGTCCACGTGCTAAGGTAAATACGGGACCGATCACTTTTTATCACGGTGGACCAGGTTATATTATGTATCTGTAATCGGGAGATCATTGACATCGAGGGCGTTTGTTAACAGAATGCACAAAAAGAACTTGATGACTCCGTAAAGCTAGAGCACGAAGATCCACAAGAGTTCATGTAACGCCTCGATACTAAAATTCCTCCCGTTGATACATAACTTACACAAAATACCATAAAATAATCTACTATTCTTCTTATTATACCCTGTCATTTACCATTCCTCTGTAATCGCATCCCCTTTCCCCATTAAAAGATCCTCGCAATCAACGTCCACCATGGATACATCGAACCCCCGAAGATATTTCAGTCTCTCTCACGAAAATTGTCGGCGGTGTCGCGAGAGCGCGATCCAGTCGGAAGGCGGCATTGATACGAAAACGAGTATCGACTTTGACCGTCCACCGACTCTCACCTTTGCCGATGCGTTCCTTTTAATCTATCCGCGTGGCGCATCGCTCCTCTGCCCCGGGGGCTTTCGGATAGCAATGGGAAAAAAAAAGCGAAAGGGAAAAGGGTGGAAAAAGGAGGAGATCCGTGCCGAATCGCGGGAGTCGAGTACGTGGAACGCATTACACGATCATCGCGTACGGAAAGCCCAGATCAATTACATAATGGCGCGACTGAAACGGATGCCCTTCAACCACCGCCCCGCAACCCCCTTTGCCGCCGTCCCGTCCAAAGCATCGCCGCGCTCCTGGCGCAGCCCCTTTCGCAAAGTGACTATAGAACAAAGGGTTGAGCCTCTTCTCTGCGGGCGCAGTAATTATTATGCTCTTTGACGATCCCTCTGTCTGTCAACGGTAACGCCAACGGAATCGATACTTCTAAAACTTTAATCGTTTCACGTATGCGTGACATGCTTCCGCGTTGAGCCGCGTGTAAAAATATTTCGTGTTCTGCGACGGCCGCCCCCCTACGCTGCAGGGGGGAGAGTATGCGGAAGGTCGGCCTCGAAGGTGACGAAGAGAAAACGATGTGCGTTAAGGATTTTCTTTCGTTCGCATTGTCGAATCGGGAGGGTTGATACGGTTTTGTACCGTGTAATAATAGAAAAGTTACTTTGATCGTAAGGTGGTTGGGTTTGGCCACGTGTGTTGGATAAGGGTGATAAATTTGAGGGTCGTGGACAAGGGTCGTTTAGGTAACGTATTTCATTTTATATTTGGGAATGGAGGGCGATACATTTTACAATGTCGCAATAACACGTTATGAATATTTTGACATCGAATTCGCTGTCTAATTCATATGCGTGTGTCTGGAAACGATATCGTGACATTTTTTCTTGTTATTTGATATGGATAGATGTGTACAGAGTTTATTGCAAATTGACCCGACAAAAATTTCATTGTAAGAGTGAAAGTTTATGCGCGGTGAAACTTTCTTTTCGGAAGATTTCGACACTCCTATCCTGATGTTAGTTAATTAATCGTTAAGAAATATTTGTCCGTGAATCTAGGATCATTGTCGAACTCGAGGCGCGAGATCGAACGATGGAAATGTGATTATGCGAAATTTAATAAAACGCAATTGTATATTGCAGATGTGTCAATAAATTGTCAACATATTTCTAATACTAAACAAACTTTGAACGTTCTCAATTATTACGCAAACACTAAGTATAATTTTGCTACTACGTGCATGCAAACTAATATTATTGTTCAATAATATCACTTATATCAGGGATCACTTTTCTATTGATAATATATAATCACCGCTATCGTTCATTACTATCTCGATTAATTTAAATTACAAATATAAAGCTGAGCTTGAAACAATTATGGGAAGAAATTGTAATACATTATATTTTGCATACTCGTAGTGCAAAGGCAATATAATTCCACCAATTTATTTGACACGAACATACACGATGAAATTGCCTCTGAAATTCACTGGAAGTATATTTACAAAATATTTAATCTACTTCACCGCTACTATACGTATAGCATATTCAAAACGATGACACAAAATTATTTAATATAATAAAACAGATTCATAGAATATGCTTAACGCATTAAACGTTCCGCACTAGCATTTTTAAATTCCTTATCAGGCCTATCGCCAAGTTGCAAGCAGCGAAAAACAGGCAAGGAAGAAATAACTGCAGAAATTGTTGACACTGTGCCAGCCGGAACCAGATAAACGGGAATACAGAAAGTAAACGTAGATTGAAGATGTTTCCCTGAGTTGGACATTTTCTTGGATCACCAGTGAAAAATGATAGGGCGCGATCGAGCTGAAGTCGCCGGGATCTCATTATCCCTCGGTGGAAAGACGAGATCGTTTCCGCGAAACTTCTTTTTCGCCTCGAAGGAGGCCCCCTTTTCACGATACGGAAACGCTTTCCTCGTTAGTCTTAATTTTCTTGCGGGCCGACATAGGCGACGACACTTCATATCGGCAACGACAGTACATCCGCGGGAGCGTTAATGACACCGTGGATACACGCGATGAATAAGATCGTAATAACGAGTGCCAACCGTTGTTTGCACGGACCCCTTAATTTTCCTGCCTAATGTTTGGATTAATTTTCCGCTCGTCTTTTTCGCACACCGCGTATTTACTTTTGTTGGAATAAAACAAAGAATGTAGGCCGCTATCTCGTGTTTGAAAATGAAGTTTCTTTTTGCAGCTGTACCGTGGCAGATTCGGTGTGCGTACAGATAATATTCGCGGCAGATCGGGCAACGGGGAACAATTACGACGTATGCAATTCTGTTTCAGATGAATGCTATTAGTATCGGACGTTTACAATTTTGGACACAATTCTTTAACCACGGGTAGATCTTTATTCTTTCAGCTGGAGAGGGATGGTTTTCTATTCAAATAATTCTTTCCACTGTTCCATTTCTTGTATTGGAAATAAATTTATAATGATAAGCATGAATGATTGAATTCTAGGATATTGGCCACGTGCTGTTGTATTTATTGTAGGATAAATTGAGAGATTTGAGGCTCATTACATAATCATTGCTCTGTGTAACATTGTACAATAAATTGATAAGTAATAAAGTCTTGTGGTTTATGTTTTTTGAAACGTAAAAGGCACATTGTCTTGCAGGTATTTGAGTGAAAAATTACAGTAATACAAAATCATGAAAATATAAATAGATATATTTTCTTCCCTTCAGATGTTTGATAAATTGAGTATAAGATTCCTATACGAACAGAAGAATCGCATACGGGCTAACAATGAAACTTCAATTGCGCAGCAACACTCAAATTTCGTTAACAACATTCGCACGAGACATTTACTTTGATAATGTACAGATTAATAAGTTTATTGGATCGCTGAAGAATCTTTGATCAGGCCATACCTAATGGCACGAGGCGGTAAAGAACCGAAGGAAATGTCTGATTTTTCAAACGCGTTCCTGATGGCAGATATCGCGTATCACTACACATATACGTATAGTATGTACACAGACGTACACCAGAAATGCTGCTCTTGGCCCGAGCAAAATCTCAGCCCGCAGGAATGACAATAGACTGTCAGATAATGAATCCCCACTGTCACCCCCTTTACCATCCGACGTCCTAAAACCCACCCTCTGCTGTTCTCTCTCCTTCTTTCCACGTCTCTGTCTCGCCTATGCCCCCTCTCTCTCGACAGCGACAGCTTCGAAACCATCAACTTTTACTCATCAGAGAACAAAGTTTTCCGTGGTGGAAATGCAATGAGAAATTAGACTAATCGAATCGGCTATAAAGTACCTATGCTATATTTAAAAACTTCTCTGATATTTTATCGTTAGACGTAATGACGAATTTTTATGAGAAAGGAAAAGGGTTGTAACACTCTTCTTGTTTTTAACTTCACCGTACACCTACAAGTAATTGCTTTCATGTTATTTAGTGTACACAGTCTCCCATGTAATTAACAGCTTTAAATAAATACATTATAGTCTAAATAAATTAGCAATTTGATTATCTATTAATCGATAAGAACAAAGTATGACTGTCACTTTTAGATTTCAGTTGTACCTTTCGCTAACTATACCCCTCTTGTACTTTCCACCCTCTGCTCTTGTAGCAAACAGGACTATGACCGAATAGGCGAGGCGTCCACTTAGCGTTAATGCCCCTTTTATTGGTCAAGATTCCAGTCAAAAGCTGAGTAGACGCTTGGGTCGTTCCTCCAAGTCGGTTCCCTCTCAAAATTAAACGGAATTATCGATTATAGCTGCTTATAAACACTGCGTTCAATGTTTCCAAACTTATCTTAATATTAAATGCAGGTCTGACTTGCCAATAGGCAAAAATTAATATATTATTCATTGAATGTGTATTGTATAAATTAATGCTTAATAACGGACGTAAGAAATCTAATGCGCTTCCATTATCTACTTTGTTATTGCTTTAATATTTTTCGTTAAACACTCTATTTACGAGGTCCTGTTAATGCTTTTGATTTCTTGTTCAACACGTGGTTAATGTTTCATTCGCGTTTATGTCTTGCGTATTAAAGAGAAAAAGGAAGAGAAACTCATTCGTTCATCCGCTTACAGTTAAGCCGCTGGCTCTTTTTTAATTAAAAGTGTAATGCATATTTAAATTTATCATGGTACACGTGAGTCCTCTCTCGTTTTTTTCTTTCTCTTCCCCTCTTTTTTTATGTGAACTCCGAAACGAATGGAGCAAAGCTGCAAAAAAGAATTGGAACGTGAGGTGTAACATATCGAACTGAATGTTGAAGCCAACGAGAAAGCGAGCCGAAAAAAATTTCGCCTGGAATAACTCGGGGCAAAAAAAGAAGGAAGTGGACAAAAAATTTCCATAAAAATGCAACTGTACGTATAATCCGGATGAGGCTTAGCATCGTGTGAATAGCTATGGCACCGATGGAAATGACCGGAAAAAACACAGAACTGATATGTAGAAATAATGGCAATCGGGAATTGCAAAAAGATACGCGAGGTATTTTAAAGGCATATTAACTTTGAAAAAACCATGCTTCCTTTTACAAAAAATAAATTCTATATCTGTGTCTTCTATTGTTTATATTATGAATAAATGATATGGTTTAATTAATTACTTTTCAATGGTAACAGTTGTATGCAATAAACTGGTTAATATGGAAACGATAACACGTATGTATAAGTAATTACTGAGATACACTAATATAACTGTTTTGAATGGCTTAATACGCATCAAAATGCAAGATATTTTGTCAAAAAAATATATTTATTTTGTTACTTATTTTGGTACATTTCGTGACAGTTTATATATGTAAATGGCTTACGTTTAGGACCTGAATTATTCTCTTCGTGTATATAATTCTGCCTCAGTCTCATAAAACAAATCTAATAGCTTCTTTATTAATGCACCGCTTCTATTAAAATATACTATAACTTTTTTAAATATAATTCTACTGACTAATGTAGCTGAATATTAAGGAAATCATTAACATCAACAGGAATATTGCAGAATGTG
This sequence comes from Nomada fucata, assembly GCA_948146005.1. Lineage (NCBI taxonomy): Eukaryota > Metazoa > Arthropoda > Insecta > Hymenoptera > Apidae > Nomada > Nomada fucata. Next base: position 18,730,801 of record OX411275.1, read on the forward strand.
TTTATTAAAAAATATGTCAGATAGTATTTACTCATCATTTGACGTATGTATGTCCGCACAAAATTTAGAAGATAATGATACTGCATTACATCGCCAAGTTTTTATATTGGAAGGAGTTTTGTAGTAGTTTCTATTATTTTAAACTTGACTACTACATCAAGTTTATCTAACATTATGCAAGGCAGTGTAATTAAAAAAGAAAGGAAAAATATCATCCTTACATATTATTAAAAAGAAACGATACTTCGATCGTAAATGAAAATGGACAGTTTAGAAAAATATTAACATGGCCATGTTTTTTTTTCGTCATCGAACCTCTATACATCTAAAAAATATTTACTTAAAAAATTGTTTTATGTGCTTAGAAGTCAAATATGTGATACATTTTCACGGAATCTTATTTTTTTAATGATTACGGATTAGTCTTGAGAGACTGTTAACTGATTAGACAATAGTAGTAAATTAAGCTTTATAGATCACAATAGTTTAGTACGTTATATTCAACAAAAATATTTTGTAGTTTAGGCATTTTCACTGGCGGGCCTCTTCTTATTCTGAAAAAATAAATATTTGTTGTTACTATACACTGATACATAACAAATTAAGTTACAATTAATATTGCTTTATCGAAGAAAAGCTTACAGTTTGTTTCGATGTTTTCACATCTGTACTAGACGTTCGTGTTTTAGACCTCTCTTGTTCTAACTGTGCATGTAGAGATGCTACTTCCGACGTCAACTCATCTCGTATTTCTTGCAACTTTGCTACTTCAGCCAACACTGATGCTTTATCCTTCACTAAAATATAAATAGAAGTAAGTTTATAGATTAGATCCATAAATACTCCTATATTATGGTCAATAAAGAACCATCAACTTACTCTCTCCATGAGATAATATTTGATAAAGTTTTTTATTCCTTTCTTTAACTTGCGTCAACTCTTCTTTAAAACTGTCTACTTGAGTCCTTAATTGATTGATAATCTCATCGCGTTTTTCCACTTCTACCCTCAATTGTGCAGCCGTGATATCGTCATCTATTTTATTTAACCTTGCCTTTAACATATCTTTCTCCTTTCCTTTGGTAATTTCTTCCTTCGTCTCCTTGTCAACTCTATTAAAAAATTCTGGATCCAAATCTACAGAATTGCAATCGGTTTTACTATTTTCACTGCATGCATATAGTAAAAAGAAAACAAGAAAACTTTAAATATCAGAATATAGCCTACCTTTTGATTTACTCTGAGTTACTTCTAATTCAGGAGTTAATACTATATCTTGAGTGGCATTCGATCCCATACTGTTGAATTCCTCCAATGACATAGTAGCCTTTTTCGTTTTTTTCCCTGATTTCTTATTTGACTCTGGCTCTTTTTCTGACGTAGCTGCGCTTACTAGTTGCTCTTCATAAGCCAGCTTTGACAGCAAGATGGCTTGATGTAATTCTTGCTCAAACGTTTCCTCGACAGCCTTAAGGAAATCACAATTGGACGTGATAACACATAACACTTATAAATATGTCACTACTGAAACAAAACCTTAGCTTTAACAATTTATATCAGTGACTAAACTATTATTTTCACATATATTTATTCAAGCCTGTGTTGTCCTTAATACATATAATTTTGGTGGAAGTCATTGTGTACGAGTGCCCAAACGAAAATTCCGAATTTGGTTAAACTATCTTACACAACCATATGAACTTAGATGCCAAACAAATGTAAGAAATTATAAAAATAATTCATACAATACCATTGTATCCTTTTGTTTCCACTGTTCCCATTGTTGATTTTCATGGTTATTATTGTTCGTTTTTTTCTTTTTACCCTGTAAAACAAAATCGAAGTATAAAATAAATTTTAAATTGGATTTTACGAATGTCGTGAAGTCCAAATTGTTCTTCTTTTACATTTTAAAGTACGTTGATTTTCTTTCGTTACTATTAAAAATTAAAATTGGCAATCGATTGGATTTAGAATGTACGAACGTTTTCCGTCTGACTATCTATATAAATACCATAAAGTTTACCGACTAATCAAAAACAAAGAAAAACAAAAGACTACTCGCGTCTTACCTTATTTTGTTTTTTCTTGTCATCCTTTTTCGACTGTTGCTGTTGCTTCGATTTATCAGTTTTAGATTTTTGGTTCGTCTTACCAGCAGTAATACTCTTCTGGGTTTTCTTCGGCTTGCAATCATCATCGTCTATGCTAAGAACTGCAAATCTCGACGGTACGGCAGTCGCCATTTCTGTGGACTGGGAATATACATAATGATAAAGAAACTACAGAACTTCCGGTATTGTTATAGTCATAAAACTTGTAATGTTCGGGCGATAATCGCGTTACTACAACGTGTATAGCATAGAAAATGTACTGACCTAATATAAGATACTTACGTATATGTACGTATTGTATGCAAACGGATGTATAACGAAAAATGAAGAACGTCGTTAAGGTACGATGTAAACCGGAAACGAATAGTAAACGTTATTGCAAAACATCAGCGCCTCTAGTGGTAAATATTATCAAAATTACACTCACCCACCCGGCGACACAGTAGGACCAACTGCTGAAGCGAAACTACAGACGTAACGATTTTAAAATACCAATTTCTAAATCGCTACGCATAAACAATAAAATTATTTTCCAATTCACAGCAATATCTATTTATGTTCTCTCTCAGTATTGCATAATAGCCATATTATTGACTAGAAATGTAATTAAGTCATTTACATTTCTTGTTATATCTGTACTAAATTGTTTCACTTATCTCGACGTGTAATTGATATTAGATATAAAGAGTTTTGGTTCTATTACCATCATACAATGTAGCTTAGTGCACTTGCATATCATTTTGTACTATAAATTTCTATTGTACATGTTATATTAAATATATATTACATTGTGGTTACATTAACATAAACTCGTACATCCTGATCGCAAATTACTAATTATATGATAGGCAAATTATTGAATATTAAATGTAGTTAATTTGACTTTATTTGAGGCATCTATCAATTTTCCTCGCGACTGCTATTTTACATCGCAATAATGTTCTAAGAATATCTCTATCCAAACATCAGGATTAATATGTACCATATCTCGTAATTTTCCTAACTTACTTAACGTTAAATTTAATTTTTAAATCTTGCTTGCATTAAATAACTATACACGATTAAAAAAAAATGTAAATATATGTTATATATTATAATATAGTTATACGCTTAATAACTCGTACTACCATACTACGTTTTTACCATTCTTATCGTTTAAAACTGCAATACTACTTTGCAACAGTATTTCAACTGTAAAACCGAATAGAAAACAGGGTTTTATTATTGAAAAACGATTAGAGATTGTATACCCGGTTGCTAATAAAACGTTTGAAAACGATAAACCGCGAAAAAATATACGTATGAGTACGTTCTATTTAAATCCTTATAACCTCTGATTTCATTCAGTTCTCACACCTCTGTACTCTAATCGCTAAAACAATTTGAACATCAATAATCTTCGACCATCAATTTGCTAAAAATACTATGCCGGCGTAAATATCAATTATTAATAATACAATCGTAATATTATCGTAATAAAATATACAGCTTGAAACATGCAGTAGTTGGTAACATTGCCGGATCGAGAATCTCGATCAACGAGAGAGAAGGAAGTATCCATCTACACATCCATCCATCCACCGTGCAGAGCCCCGTTGCACGTCGGGAAATTGAACATGTACGTACGTCGTATGAGCGACGTAGAGTGTTGAATGTGTCGATTCCGTTCAGGGTTGGCTTGCACTTTTCGCGGTTTGTATGTGCGCGCAGGAACATCGCGTGGTCGGTAATCAAAGCGTTTGCGAAGCCTTTAGTGTATAGTAACTGAAAGATAAGAGGTGAGAGGTGGGAAGAGAAACTTCTTCTTTTCCTGGGACGCTCGCCAAATTTCGGAGGTGTACGGACTCGATTGCGGCGTCGTTCTAACAAACAGTGAGGGGAACCGTAAAGTTCACACTGTGCATCTGTGTGTGGGAATATCCAATCACGGAATTCGCGGGCTAAGATGCCCGACGTGGCTCCCGTGGAGAACGTCGGCATCGAGATCAGGATCGACGAAGCGGTGCACGACGAGGGGAGCGACGCTCGCTCCTGGTTTCCCGCGAATACACCTCCGATTCCATTTTTACGTGTGCCCGCGCATATGGGTGAACAATTTCTCATATTTTGAATACAATCGAACAGTGCTCTCGTTAGTTAAGCAGCGGATTCGAAAAAAAAAAATCATTCGCGTGCATCACCTATCATGGATGATCGTTACTTCTGTTCAAGATAACACAAACAGAAAAACAGCGAGAATTTGCTCCAATTTTTTTTTTTATTTTCATGCACTCACGAACAAACTATGATGTGCATATGAATGTAAAGGGACAACTGTTTGTAGTGGAACTAATACAGATCTGGAAGGACATATTAATTGAGGGTTCCGTGAATGGTTCAATTTGGAAAATTTATTAGTGGCTCATGCTATTTCGTTGTGTCTACCCCAATTGATAACACTATATACGCAGGATAACTGAAAAGTGCTTTGAACGATTCCTACACTTATAGATTGAGCTTAAGGAGTCGCAACACAAAAGGGATGTAATTACAAGGTGCCTACATACTTAGACGAACCATTTGTTAATTCAAATATTGCCCAGTAACATTCGTTTGATATAGTCTTGCATGTACCATTAATCATGTCCATTTTTACATGAAACAAAACCATTTGTCGCTATTACATATATGGATAGATAACTATTTAAGGTGCTTTTACATAAAAACAAGGAAAACGTATGACATTCACGTTAATTTTAATGCTGATTTTGTAAAAGTATAAAGTCAGATATCTTTCTAAGATGTGTGAGCAAACAGAAATTAATTACTTGGACGGAGACGTGGTTTGGGTGAAACTTGGTGCTTGTTGGTGGCCAGGGCAAGTTACCGGGTTTCACAATTTACCGGAAGATATTCAACACGAATTTAAAAAGAAACCTTTGATAGCTGCTGTGAAGTTCTTTCAAGAAGATACATAGTAAGAAATATTACATATTTATTCAGGAGAAGTCTGATTATACATTTGCACGTATATCAATAAGTAAATTCTTAGTTTATAAGAATTTATATGTTTATCTTATAAACATTTACATAACATTTTTCATATATACTTGCTTTACTTCTTTCAGCGAATTTGTGAAGAATTATCAACAGATTTACAAATATAATTGTACCTTAAAAGATGAATTCATTAGGAAAGGGCTAGGTATTATATTTTGCATTCGTAATATTTTGAAAATAATAATTTGATTTCATGCAGAAATATGTTACGGAATATGCGTGTTTATATGTTATATATAATTATGTATTTTATATTCTTAATTACAGATAAATATAGAAGCAAAGCTAAAGATGGTTCTCGATACATGGATAAATTTCCTGGTGATGTTGAAATGGCAGAAAAGTTAACGGGTGGCAATCCTGATATATTAAGCCATGATAAATTTTGTCCAGAGGAAAAACCAAATATATCTGCTTTGTTTGGAGACAAAAAGACACCTAGGAAGAAACGAGACCGCGAAGAAAGTCATAGAAAAAGTGACAGTATGGATGTTGCGCGTAAAATTACGCATCCACGATTTGTAAAAGAAAGTGATCATGAAGTTCGTATTCGTCAACAACCAAGCAGCTTACCATCTACGCCAAATAGTACTGGTTCTCCGCAATATCCGTGCCATCTGTGCAATTTCACTTCTTCACGAGTTAATGTTATCATTTGCCACATAAAAAGTCACAGATCTGGAAATTCGCCTACGTCAAAGTCTAAAGTTAAAACTTATTCTCAATTTAGAAGCAGATACTCAGACATAGAGACACCTAAGAGAAAATATGTCAAAAAAGAGAAAAATCAGTCAAATAAAAGTAAAAGCAGCGGTGAATCTGTTAAAAGGAAACAAAGTAAACAACCGGAAAAGGTTGCTAAAAAGAAGAAAACTTCTGACCCTAAAATTCGCGACACTATACTAGCAGACTGGAATGATGAATCAGAGGATGATGAAATAAGTTTAAATCAGAGCAAATCCACAGATGCAGTATCGCCGAACGATTCGCCAACCAAAAGTCAATTTGATTTTGATAAATTGGTCGAATCCAGCGAAAAGAACAATTCGATGACTGATACTAATGATATCATTGCAGAAACGGAAAAGTTACTTAAAGAAACAAAGAAATTAACATCCATTAACATAACAGATGACTCATTATCCGATAGTGCCAATGCTTCAAAAAATTTTAAATCCGATCTTTTTGATAAACAGATCAATTCAGAAAAGGATAGCAGAATGTCCGACACAGACAGTGATGAATCAATTAGTAAATCGCATGCGGATAAAGAAACGTCTAATATTGATAATGAAAATAAACCCAATATATCCGACAAAAATGACAAAAAATCGTTACTCTCCTGCTTCGATTTTCATGAGGAGGAACCGTCTATACCACCGGTAAGGAAAAAAGCACGCGCGTTTCATCAGAAGAAAGAAATTATAAAAGAATTTGAAATGAGTCAAGCTTTAAAGACGGAGAAAGAAAAAGAAACCGGAAATCATAAAATTAAAGAAGACCCTAAAAACAGTAGTCCAAAAGAGTGCGAGAAAATAGATACACAGTTATCTTTAAATGAGCAGGATTTAGAAAAAACTGAAAAATGTGATAAAATTATAGCTAGCGATAAGTCAACCAACAACGAAGGCAAAAAAGCAAAGGGAAAAGCCGAATCTGAAAATGAGGTAAAAAATACACGAAAGTCTAATAACTGTGAAACAGAATCAAAAATTGTTGAAATATTTGGAGTTGAAAAGGTCGAAACTGAAAGTAAAAGTGATTCGAATGGTTCAAAAAATGTTGAGGCACAAGATTCTATTGTAGCAGATGCAACCTTACATGTTAACAAAGAGTCAATGAAAGATAAAGACTTACCTGTGGAAAATAGTTCTATTAATGCTGGAAAAACTGACCCTAAGAACATACCTGTGGATGAGAGTGTAAAAGTTACAGAACAGGAACTATTAAAGGAAAGTCAAGAGGTTTTGCCAGTAAAATTTACAGTTGAAACAGAAGATGAAACTGTTTCTGAATCTGCCGAGACGCAACCCGAACACAGTGAAAATTCAGATGTAGATATGTTGGATCAAGATCAAGTGCCTAAGTCAAATTCTGCGAACGTTCTGTCAAGTAATAATCAGTCAAATTTGACACCACAAGTTACGAAACGTAGAGGTAGGCCAAGAAAATTAGTATCGACTCGTACCAGTACTAGTGGAAGTACTAGTGGAAATGAAAGTCCAAGAATGAGAGATTATAAAGGCAGCCCGAAAATTTTCGAAAAGTTGGAGGTAGAGAGCAGATTGTCAGAATCCGATAGTGAACGTTCGTATAGCGGTAGAAAACGAAAACCAAATAAGAAATATTTAGAATCTAATATATACGTACAAGATTTGGATCAGAAGATACATAAGACTGATGACAGTCAATCTGAAAACGAAGAAAAAATTTTTGGTCGAGTTAAAGGTAAATCAAAACGGAATAAAAAGTTTATAGAAGCTGATAAAAAGTTAAGTGATACTGTTGACCTTAAAGATGAAAGAGAAATAGAAATTTCCTGTAATGTACTGGATACAATGGAAAATAATGTTAACACCTCAAATGTAGAAGTGAAAGATAATGTAATTGATAATTCATCTAAAAGCCATTTATCTGTAGGACCGGACAACCATATATCTATTGAAGCTTCTGAAGAACTGCATGCATCACAGGAGGAACAGGTTCCATCAAAAGAATCCATTGAACTTGCACTAGAAGATACAAAATCTGTAGTAGAAGAAGACAATGGCTCTAAACTTGAAGAAACAACTGTTGAACATGAGGTAAAAGAAGATAGTGACAGTAAAAGCATATTAACACGCAGCAGTATTCAACAGGAGGATTTGAAAACTGTTAACACAGAATCTTCAAACACGCAGCAAATGGAAATATCATGTGAAAAAGCAACATCTCAACAATCAGACCCGATAAAAGCTGTTGACATGCTACCACCTAAAAAGTCACAAATAAAAAAATTTGAGTTGTCACAAATTGATTTTTTTGATTCTGATGCCGCTACAAATAAAATCGCAATAGACTTTGAATCAAACAGCAGACAAGAAAAAATAGAAAATCTCAATACTAGTACAATTGAAAGCCATAAGAATATTGAATCCATTATTGGTTCTTCGCAGCCAAAAGATTTTGTTCCAGAGAAGCTTGTAACGAAAACTATGCAAGATGCATGCCAGGCAGAAGGAGAAACTAAAATCCAAGGCAAAGAAACAATTGCCTTAGTAGCTCAAGAAGCCTGTCAAATGGAGGTAGACACATTGGAGGAAGACCATCGGAAGAAAAAATCAGGACACTTACAACATACCACTAAAGATTCAAAGAGTCCATTAAGTGAACAAGGTCAGAAAAGGTCATCTATGCAAACAAGATATAAAGGAAAGTTTACACCAGAAACAGGTGCTAAATTGAAAAAAGATAAAGAGTTAATTTCTGATGAAAAATCAACAAATACATTTCAGGAAGCTTTCTTAAAAACTTTACACATGGACAAGAAGAAAGGCGCGATTGATGATTCTGACACAAGTGGAAAAGTAAAAAAGGGGAAAAAGTTGACGAAGAAGAAGCCAGAGGAAGATGCAGAAACCAACGTCTCTGCTGAAACAACTAAAACTACGACGATGGAAGACCCTAATATTCCAGAAAACTTTCCGCACATTTCACAAGACAATAATTCCCATGTCACGGTAATGAGAGATTTTGAAGGTGTAGAAGTGGTAGTGGATCAGAATGTTGAAATTGCTGCAAAGACAGAAGAATCTGTGCTTCAAAATGTTGATCAACTTACATCATCGTCTAATGAATTTACTATTACGTCCAAATCATTAGCACAATCAGCTTCTGCAGAAGATACTTGTAAATCTATTAATTTAGATATACAAAAATTGGACGAATCTTCTAGAATGTCAACTTCGACACCCTCGCCATCCCCTGACATTTCTGTGCCAGTGAAAAAACGCGAAATGCCGAGAATAATTGAAAATGTAACGTTAACGGAACCTATGCAAATTTTAAAATCCAAGTTATTAGACAAATTACCGCAAAAAGGAGTGAAGCATAAGTTAGAAACGGAGAGCACAAAAAAAGGCGAGGCAAAGGGTACTCCTAAAGCAAAAATAATGAAAATTGAATCTTTATCTCCAAATACTAAAATGAAGACTGGTGCAAAAGTTACATCTCCGCACTTATCTTTAACAAAAAAATTACAAGTCCTGAAAGCCGAAGAAGCAGAAACGGCTGCGATGATAGAGGCACAAAACGAACAATTGAATGTGAAAACTTCAAAGATACCAGCTACAACTACAAGTGAGAAATATATTCAACAAAGTTCACAGAGTTTGGCAGACATGGAATTAGATATAAATTCAATGCCATTTGTCCTGAGCGAAGATGTATTAACGCCGGAAAATATTGAACAAATGCCCGTCGTCATATCTTCTATAATACCTGCGTCTAGTACAATTCCAGCAACGCTGTCTTTTACACCAACCACGCAAATAGTAACGCCTACTCAAACGCAGTTTAAATTGAGCGAAAGTACGAGCGAAGTATCACCTTCAAAGAAGAAAAGCGGTACTCCAGCAATTCTGAAAAATAAAACTAAAGCTAAACCCACGATTACGAGTATAAAAACACTAGTACCACCATTGACAGGTGGCGTAAAAGGTATCAAATTTCAAAATACACCAGCATCGAGTAAAGTACCACCACTGTTAACACAGAAGGGAACATCAGGAAAATATGTTGTTGTGCAAACTTCTGGTGGGCAACAACTGCGCTATAGTGTGCAAGGAAAGGCTGGGGCACAACAAAAAATTGCTATACCAACTGGTAAAAGTGGTGGAAATGCACAGGTTGTTCAACAAGGGGGAAAAGTAGTTATATTAACGTCAGCGCAATCGGGACAAACAAAAATGTTGCCCCTAAATATCTCGAAAACCTTAAGTGGCAAAGTGCAAAGAATTATGACGAGCAAAGGTCAGGTATTTTGTCCTATCAGCCCACAGAGTATCGTAAATTCAAAAACAATTATTGCTCCAAAAGGCGATGGCGTTTCGCCGACAACATCGAAACTTGCTACAGGACATAAGATTATTAATACACAAGGCATTATAGCTTCGAAAGGAGTCCTAACTCCTATTTCGGGAACCATTGGAAAAACTGCACTCTTAGGTACATTGTCTCAAGGAATTCTGACAAAAGGTGGAATTTATACACCAATAAGTGCTTCATCTTTAGGTGGGAAAACTATTATTGGTTCAAAAGCTTTAGTTACAAAAGGTGGAACCATTTTATCTTCGCAAAATCTAGGTACTTCTAAGGCTATTTTGACTCCTATATCTCAAGCTATTGCAAGTAAAACAATTTTAGGTACCCAAGGAATTGTAAGTACCAAAGCCACGGTTTTGACACCAATAACGGGACAACAAGTAAAAGCCATTGCAGCAAAAAGTCCATCCAAAGGAAATAAGGTGCAATATCAATCGGTTCAGCAAAAAGTACAACCAGCTATGCTACAAAAGTCCCAAAAGATTCCAGTGCCCGTTACTTCGCAAGGAAGATCCGGGCAAGTAAAAACTGGAAGTAGCGGGGTAGTATTACAAAATGTTGTTCCTACACAAAAAACTATACAGCAAGGGAAGAAAGTAATTAAACAAACAATTGTACAACAAGGCTCGGGTATTCAAGGTAGTGGCCAACAAATAGCAAGCATAAGTTCACAGATCCACCAGAAAGGAAAGGCTATGCCCACATCGACCGTACAAAAAGTCATTATACCTCGTGGTGGTAGGCAGTCGAAAACACAACAGAAAATTGTTGTTCAAAAAGTACAAGAACCAACTATTACGACGGTGCATAATATCCAATCGAAACAGTCGGCCCCAGGATCATTAACAACTGTGCCACATGTACCTAAGACATCGGTTCAGCAAAAGCAAGTAGTTAGTAGTACAGCAGCTACAAAAATTCCTACAAAAAGTCACGCAGCGAATAAAATTGCTACACAGCAGCAGAAAAATTTCATGAACATTGCAATGAGTTCGGTAAATGCTGCTAATGTGAATACAAATCTCTCTACATCTTTACCGCTCCCATCACTCGATTCTACTGAATCCGACAGAAAGTCAAAAGTAGACAATATACTTATTGAATCTGTACAAAAGGATCAACCTAAGGTAGAGAAGTTCAGCGGTGAAAAAGGTGGTGAGATAGAAAAAGTGGAAGAACCAAAAATAGCCACACAGCCACAGATAATGGCTTTACCGACAGAAAGCAGTGATGGAACGCAAACTTATGTTTTAGTGACTATTGATGAACAAGGGCAAATACAACCCCTTGATAATAATACTTTGATGTCATTAGAAGGCACTACACAAAATCCAGATGGAACAAGGACGTTGTACATTGACCCTAGTTCATTGGGGGAAGCAGGCACTTTGGACAATATTGTCCTCCAATTTGACAATGGTGTACTACCAAGTATACAATCCAGTGGTACGGAACCTACTCAAACAATTATATCAGAGAGTTTTCCTACTTCTGAAGTAATGCAAACGTCGAATCAAGATATTTTGGCAGCTGCATTGGCAAATACAGATTTCCAACAGGAGATCAGTTTGGCAGACAATTCCGTAGGCAATGTAATGACCACTGGTTTGAATCAAACAAGCTTAATCAATCAAACGATCTTGCAGTCAACAATAATACCTCCTACGGATCCAATATCGTCTCCGTCTGTGCTTGAAACGTCATTAACTTTAAATCAACCAATAATGACGCCCCTAGAAGTACCAAGTAATTTACCGATACAATCAGACTCTGTACCAACATCTGCGATAACAACAATTCCAACCTCTCTCGAATTACCAATAACAATCACGAATCCTAATATTTCATATATTACAACGAGTGAGGCACAAATTCAAATACCTGGAAATTCTATGCCAGATATAGGGGAAATAATGGAAAATCCAAGTGCAGAAGAAATTGCTCGAACGGAAATTCCTGCGAGTACTCAGTACCTAGTTTTACCAAGCTTGGAAGATACTATGACTGTAGATACCCAGAGTGTGCAGAGCAGTAGTATTTCAATGCCCAGTGTGTCATATTCAGTTTCAGTACCAAACAATATGGTTTTACAAAGTTCCCAAGTTCAGACTACTCCTTCCATGCCTATAATAGATGACACATTCGCTGAAAACGTACAATTCCCATCAACTATAGAACAATCAATGACAACGGAACAATCGTTTGTAGATGTACCTGTTTCTGAAATGCTTGTTTCAAAATCGCCTATGTCTACGGAAAATGTAAAATCGCAAGAGATTACAGTAACGTCAGAAATCATAGGATCTCATGATGTTTCTGCATCTTCGCAAGAGCCCATTGTGTCGACAAATGAATCTGCCATATTAAACGAAGAGCAGGATGCAACAATATCTCTGCAAGAAGTATATTCGTCTCAAGAAGTTCCCACGAAGTCAGATGGTATGGTTTTAAAACAAAAAGCTACTAAAGAAAATACGAATACAACGGGCGTGAGCCAGAACGATAAAGCTACTAACAATGATAGTGTAGTGCACGAGGAAATTGTGGAGCAACCAGATGATGCAATGACGAGTAGTATGCCAAGGATGAGATCAGTGGATGAGAATGCTTTAGGTTCATCTGAACCTAACGTCCAAATGTCGCATGTAGGGCATGCGGATTTTGAAGTTTTGGATTCCAATGAAATAGATGCAAATACTTCTCAAGTATCAGAAAATATAAAGAAATTTAAAGAATTGAGTTTCGATAAACAGCCTAATAATAAAGTTAATTCTCCGCTGTCTGAAGAACAAGCCGCGACGTCCAACGAAGTAGAAGTTACACACGAGGAAGCACAAGTTCCACCTCCAGAATCAGCAAATCGTTTGGATAAACAGAGCATGAATATAGATAAATCTGTTGAATCTGAAATTTATGCCGCAAGTACGGTGAAAGAATCGGAAAATAGTCAAAGAGATGAGCCGTCATCCCAAGGGGAGTCAGATTTGGTTCAAAGAAACCTAGAGTTACACTTCGAAGAAACAAATGCGGAGACTAGTCAAGAAACGCCATCACAATCCTATGAACAATTTGAAGCGGCAGTGACTACTGATTCTACTGATGTACCTAGTCAATCTGCCACAAAGTCTGAAAATTCTAGAGAACCCTCGCAATCGATACCTTATGAACCTATGGAAACGGACGAGGAGGCAATTGTAACAGAACCACCGACACAGTCGTTCGAACACTCAAAGATGAGTGAAGCTTCTCAATCTTATGAAACTTCTGCAGAGGCAAGTACAAACGCACCCACACAATCTTTCAATGAGCTAATGCAAAGTCAGGAGGAGAGAACTATTGACGAAACGGTCGATGATCAAACGTTCCCAACGCAAAGTTATAAAGTTGACAAAACGGAAAATATTCCAGAAACTTTGGAAACAGACGCTGAAATTAGCCAAGAGGGAAACATGCCATCTCAATCTAATGATGTTGGCACCGATGTTATCGGTACATCTTCAATTTCTACAAATAATTCTGGGCTTAACGAAGATGAAACCGCAAGCTCGTCTTATGTTCCGGAAACACCGGAGAACCAAGAAAGGGACCCAGATCAGGAAAGTGCAATAAGTACATCGTCTTGTGAAATTCCCCCGTGTGCGGAATTAAATATTGCGTCGTCTAGTGCAGAACATACAAGTATCCATGACAATGGAGTGCCTGAAATACCTACATCATCTTATAATTTGAATCCAGATATCAGTTCAACTCATGTGGATTCAGTGCCAACCTCCAGTTATGAAGAGCAAAATGTATCAACTTCATATGAAGTACCGATCTCAATGCCTGGCCTAGAAGAAACGCCTTCACAGAATTTTGTTACAGAAAGCACAGATCACCAAAATGAGCCATCCAGTTATTACACTCATCATCAGGAAGTGACTGCAAGTTATTATGAGTCTGTAGGGCAGGAAACAAATTCTAGGTTGAACGAAGATGCACAAGAGGAAGTAACACCTAGTTACTATGATGCTAACACAGAAGAAGCAAGCCAGAGTTATTTTAATCCAGAAGAAGCCACACCAAGTTATTCCAGTCATAATGTTTCTCCCAGTTATTATGATCACAGACCAGAAAGTGAAGCAAGTCAAAGTTACTACTCTGCTGATGATATAGAAAAATCAGAACAATCCTCCTCGCACAATATTGAGGCATCGCAGAGCTTTTATCAAGAACAGTCTGATGAATTAAAATTAACACAACAGGGAGAGGCTACGCCAACATATACTGAAAGGTATCCAGTTGATTATGCACTGGAAAATTCACCGATCGAAAGGCATGATCTTGTAGAAAGTTCTGTATCAGCCACAAGGCCTACAGAGAGGTAATATATTATGATAGGAAATAGCATTGTGCTATTATAAGGAGAGTGCTTGTTTTCATAGACTAATGGACATTACAGCCATTAATAGATAAACTCGAGTCTATTTTCAAGTGTAAATATAATATTAAGATAATAAGTGATTAGATGTAAGACTAAAATTAAATTCTTACTATAATTTATATCTATATAAATAAATGAATAAATAAATACGTGTGCATATATATGAATATATATATATACACACACACATCGACTACGGATATAATCCGTATATAAAACTTGCTATGTAAGCAGTGTAATTACAAAGAAAAGATATGGTTTCATTACAAAGACATTATGACATTATATTCATCATGTTTAATATATTGAAATAATATAAGCACTTCAATATATTGAGTTAGAGTATTACCCCCAACTTTTCCTTTCTTTCAACTGAACAGATTGATATTTTGTCATATCTTAAATTTATTATTATACTTTTTTTAAGGCAACATAAATGAAATGCGTACATTATTCAATTTTGCATTGAATCATTGGAGTAGTAGTAATCGCTGCTAATTACTAATTTCCATTATATTGTAGTGTAGTAAAAGTATATTTGTGCTATTATATGTTCATTTAATACTTATATTAAGTGAGTAAATATGAATAATTGTAGACTACTTGTACATTATAACGGGGTTTTATGGATGTTAATTGAAAGGAAAAGTAATTTAGTGAAACTTTACTACTACTCTACAGTAACGCGTCAGCATGAGCGATTTTTCATCTAATATCACTATAAAATTATATGCACAATATATCTTTGGTAGAGTACCAGTCATATACATTTCGAAATATTGATAAAATTTAAGTAACATTGTTTGGGGCTATTATTTAAAGCATAATTTTTTCGGATAGTTCGAACTATCCTTTACCGTCGCTCATAAACTACTTGTTGAAAGAAAACCTTATGTATAATCATAAATGTAGATATTTGAGCGAATCAAGGATTGCGTTATTACAGATACATCGTTTATTTGTAGGTGATAATAGTTTACATTTTGAGAAATAAAGAAGCCTATTATTTCAATTATAATAATGTGTAATCTGTGTGCTCATGAAATGTAAAGGATGAAAGAATTTAATATGAGATCTGTCATGTTTGAAATGAATTAATACCGAGAGTGGAGTCATTTTATAACAATTATTCAGATTATTAATAGGACTTATTCTAAACGAAATAATTTTATTTCTGTAAAATATTAAAATTAGTTTATATATAACATTTATATATAAGTGTAATACTATGCATTTTAATGACTTTCCTAATGCAATGTAAAGTAAACAATTTTTTTAAAAAGTACTGTACATCTCAAACAAGACAGATTCGATAACATTATAAGAAAAATTATTGTCATATTCTTTATAAACTCATGTTATTAAAGATAAATTTGTTCTCATTTTTTGTGGCGTTTTCAATCATGATAACGTGTGTACATATTATGTTATTATTAGGGAAAGGAAGTTATTAAATATCATGCATCGTACTTGAAGATACATAAATTTAACAAGATCAATTTCAAAGATGGACTGAATTGTTAATAATCTTTAATTGCTCTTTAAATTCAATTCAGTATATTATGCATATATACATATACTTACATAAATACATGTGTACATATATTTTCCACTCAAAGGAACTATACAAATTTCTATACCTATAAATAGTATATAATATTACGAATTCGGGGAAATATAAATACATTTTCTATTGAAACTTTCTGATACAGTCGTAAGTTGAAATATATATTGCTTCGTCGAAGTAATCAAATCTAAATGGCATAGTGATACTGACTAAAATAGCATTACTGCGTTCTTATATGGATAACAATTTGATATTTTCATCACTAACAATATTATCTTTTATTTCTACAGTGTGCACTACATACACTATTGTAACTAAGAGATAAAATAAATACATGAATATTTACGTAACAAATTATATGTATAATGGACATGGTTTTGTTGCTTTATTGTTTGGAATGATCCCGTTATAATGAACTTTTATATGTAAGCATGTCTTTTTCTATATTATATTTAAATACGAAGACAAAAAGGATATATTAATGATATTTCTATTGTACTTTGAATTGGATTTTAAGAAAATATCAAGTTCGTACATATGTACAATATGTGTAATATCATATTGGAAACATTTCTTTATTATTGAATTCGCATAATGTATAAATCATTAAACATTTTTTTATCTAATTTACAAAAGTATAAAAAATTTCAATTATTTGTTATTATTATCAAAGATTTATTAGTTAAAATAATCCCAAGAACAATAAATTATATTACATTTATAGATGTATCGCCATTTATATACAATATAATATTTGCAATAGCTATAAAGGAACACAGTCTTTATAAGAATTAGTTCAATTGATTTAGTTTTATTTTCGCCAGTACTGTGCAAACTTGTGTAATTGTTCCACTAATACTGCCATTACAGCGGTGACTGATAAGTCCAGAAGATTGTGTACATAATGCACTGCCTCTTCATCAGTCAAATCCAGCCTTAACTTGTCTTGAACTTTTTTTACAGCTTTATCTGGCTCTAGTGCTATATCTGGTACACTAGCGTCAACCATTAACGAGAACAAATTTAATATTAAATTTGCATGTCTGCGCAAATGCAGGAATGCAGTATAACACTGTTTTCTAAATTCATGGTAATGTTCAGAACCAACACCACCCATAGCTTCAACCATTTCTTTACTTAATTTCATTGGTGGTGGCAAAGGCTTTGGGTCTCTACCCAATATATAGCCGAAATCTATATGAAAAAGTTTTCCTAAAAAGTAATAATAACGTGTTGTTTACTAAGTTGCTATTATTTGTCAATTGATTTGTCGTGATTGTACAAAAAAAATTACCTGATGTAGTTAAGAGTAAATTATCCAAATGTCGATCACCAACACCGAGTACGTATGTAATAATGCAGTATCCAGCTATTAAAATTTAGTATTGATTTAGGTAAAACAAATTAATAGACATTGCTTTGTCAACAAAATATTTCTTACCACAACTTCGAACATACGTGTCCATAACTTCAGGTACAACACCATAGGGACCCGTTTCGGACGGATGATGTTTCCGAAAGAAACTCAGTATAGAACCTTCACTAGCTAAAACCTCTGCAACTGTTGTAGATTCAATAAATTGCAAAAAGCCATGTCTAGTACTCGTTGCAAGTACCCTAAAATGAAATAATATTATATTTCAAATAATATAGCATACTGAAATTTTTCATTAAACATATTTACCTGTATGGTGTAAGTTTTAAATCCAAATTCTCTCTCCTTAATAACTTGTCCATAAGTGCGATTGTTTGTAAAATTAGCTGATCTTGTCGGAGGTCGTCGCCGTGTTTGAAAATTGCAATATATTCACTGTTATCTGTTGTCAAAAATGTTAATTTGGATGGCATAAGGGCTGATTTAAAGAGACTGGCCCTAAAAAAATCTTGCATTATTGAAATATGGGTATTCATTATAATATAATAGGAAATGTTCTTACTTTTCTGGCATAATTCCTTGTATACAAATTTCTGGATCCAAAGGAAAAGGTATTGGTTCAAAGTTAGAAAAATTGATTTTAAATGCTGGATCTGGATCTGCCAATAATATTCTCAGTCTATCAGTCTTTTTTTTACGATTTGCGCTTTCTCGTGCGACTGCTTTTACCAATGCTACTAATTGATCGATAAATATTTTTTGCCGCAAAAGGAAGGCCCTCCTTTTTTGCCAAATTGCATTTCCTTGTGATAACATCGTTGAAAACATTGACATTACAGTATTATACATTTCTTTCACACGCGTGTCTTGTTTCGCACTTATAGATGGATCACTTTGATCTTCGCATTCAATGGACAGATACCAGTAGAAGTAATTTGCCAATGTGGTATTTTGGCATGCTCGTGTAATCAGAAAAGATGCTAAATCGATCAGAGAATCTTGACTCATTGAAAATTGTCCATTTTCAGATTCGCTGGACTGGAAATCGGATGCACTATTTGTAATAAGTCAAAGATTCAAAGTGTATATCATATATTTACTTACAGTTGTTATAGCTGTGGCATAAGAATCATTGATTTTTATATCCCTTTCTAATTTTTCAACCTTCTCCATTTCTTTCTCTTTCATTAATATCTGATTCGCCCTTTTGATACTTTCAAAATCTTCATACTTTAGAGCTTGCACTAATTGTAATAAATATAACATTAAGTCATCATCGGGTGCTTGATTAAGTCGAGCAATAGCATATCTTCTAACAGTAGGATGAGTGAATGCTGGGCCAAGTAATTCTAGTGCGTCTTCGGGATCAGGCGGTGCCCACAATGCTAACATTTCTAATGCTTGCCTTTCTTCTCCAACAACTTTCCAATTCACGCATTTTACGAACTTTGTCAGGGCTTTTTTTTGACTTGACAAATAAAATCTGTACTTCCAGATAAGATCCTGCTCTTCTGTAGAAAGTGCTGTGGTCGGTGGATAGCTCAATATAATATTTAAAGCATCACGAACATTCGATGTAGGTTTTAATTCTCGTGTATGTCCACCACTACGTAAACTTCGTGCTAATTTATGATGTTTCGCTTCTACAAGATTTTCCTAATAACATAAACGTATTATTGAAGTGCAAGTATAAATACATTTAAGCATTATGCGGTCTGTATGCAGATCAAATTCATTTATCAATAAATACTACTACATTGCCTTTCCTTTTACGTGTGCTTTATATTCTGGATTTTACAGCAAATAATTTCGATTATATGAAACATTCCACACATTATTCAACTATTTAAGCAGTTTGCTTACAATATGTCCAATTATAACAACAAATAAAATTTCCAAGTACTTACTTGCAAAATTTCATAATCAGGTAAAGTTACAACGTCTGGTTGAGACCTGTGTTGAACAACTTCATCTCCATCTTTTTCATAATATACTATAGAGTACTAAAATTACAAAGAACATTATTTTACCATCAATAATTTTACCATAAGTCAAAATAAAATTACAGATATTTGCCCAGCTTACAGAATATCTGTTATATAGTATTTTAACTGCAAAACTTTTCGTACCGGTATGCCGTCCATGGTAACTTCCGGGAACTCGATCATTAAATATAAATATTCAGATGCTCTTTTTTCCCTTTCGTTTATTAACTCAATCTCTCTAAATGTTAATCTATCCAACCAGTCAACTTTATTCATTTGACCATTTCGATGTTTTTTCACAAGTTTTGCTAATCTCTGCATCTGTTCTTTTCCATGATCTCTGGTTTTGCCAGGGGTACTGGTAGGTATACTACCATCTGCTTCCACTCCAGGCCACACTCTAAGATCTAACATTCCCTGACGACACACGCCGTGCTTTCCAAACAGAGATATAGTTGTTCCACCAACTGGGAGTTGTCTACCGGGCCCAGCACAATCGTATAGACTTATACATAATTGAGCATCCCGTGGTAGATCCGAATACGAAATAGGAAGAGTCACCCATTGATTCCAACTGAAAGAATGAATAAAGGTCCATTATAGATTCCACATACCTTTGAATCTCAAGAAGAATGATATATACTTCCAACGTGATGTAAAATGCTTGTATGCTGTGTGAACAGGCAAAGCCAGTGGTCTCCCACCAGCCCACACCTGTAAAGAAGCTGCTAAATCTCCGCGTCCTCCATTGGCTCCATACAGGCCAGAGTATTTCAACAACGGGTCAATAAGTAATTTATCATATTCCGGTCGTTGTCTTTTACCTTCTAAAGTTCCTCTACAAAAAGGTAGAATATATATATATTAAAATAATTTCCATTAAAATGCATCTGTACATAATTGAAACAACATATTCTATGATGAAATATATTTGATCGTCTGTTCTTCATTTGGATTAAGCATCATAATCGGATTATTGTATATTTATTGCGGCCGCTAATGGTCCATTTAGTTTGGTCGGACAGATAATGTCGTGAAGACATATTTATGTATGCAATAACCTCATTACAGCTGACACTGACACTTACTACATTATACGCGCTTACAATTATAACTTACATTTTAATTTGTATTCTGGTGTCTAACGATGAACTGTACACGTAAAAAAACTTATCGCTAATATCTTCCATTATTATTTCTTTAAACTATTGAACTTAACACCATTCTTGTCATGCTACCGTGTCTACTGTGCTTTAGCACAGTGAATTACAGATGCACACATCTTATATATACTTTGTGCCAACAGACGAGATGCTATGCATGAATAGCAGCACCACCTTATTCCTTATAGCTTTCGTCACTGACGAGATATAGGAATAGACAACTCATCCAATGTATTTTTCCGTATCGCTCGCAACGTTACCCACAGATTATAGAAAACGATGCGAAAATTGAATAATTTCACAGAATTCTTTTGTTCTTTGCCGTAATGAAAGGCAACAGAGGATATGAAACATTTAATGTTAATTAAAAATCTTTTAATTAAAGAAACACATGACAACAAATTTTCTTATTTCAACTGTACTATCAATAAATGAACAATTTTTAAAGTTATACTCGACATTATTTTCTGACAAGTGACAAAAAAAAATTGGGCTAAGAAATGTATATTCTTTTAACACTCAAACAATAAAGTTGCCACAATGAAAAAGATAGTGACGATAATTGTATACTACAATTGTTATTTGTATAGTTACTAGACAAATTCTTTAATTATCTTTTTTCTTAGTTCAATTTTATCGTTAATGAAAGACGCAATTTCTTATTTATATTCAACTAATAACAATAACGAAGTGCTAATGACCCTGGTGTCGATGCCACGTTACACTTTAATTAAAAAAAAAAAAAAAACGAAGTAACTCATTTACTAATATAAGGCAATTCCTGCGATAATCGTGTCTGCAAACGATTATTGTTTGCATTCGGTTCCGAGCGAAGTGCACTACTCGAGATTTTACTGTATCTTCATAAACATAAGAATGCATTCGACATCCATGATGTTCGAAGGTCTCCGCGATATTAACAACATTGTAGTCGTCGAGTTTAGTCGCGCATTGTCGGTTGGGTCGTTCAATTCGGTCGCTCAGTTTTTCATCGCTCGGTGAACTAGTGATAGAAAGTGTGTAGTTAATAATAATAATATAATATTATTATATTTATAATTTCTTTCCTTTTATGTTAATAATAATCATTGCTACTTATTCGCAGGTTTGGCGTTCACCTAGCTGGAAGTCAACTATCGTGATTATTTGCAACTGAGAAAAAAAGGAAAATAAGAAACTGAAGAAAGACCCTCAAATTTTTATTTTGTGAGCAAAGTGTTACAAATTCACTTTTATAAAAAAATCTATTTAATTCTGTAAAAGTCCATTGCATTGTATTAAAATATTACGATTTAGAATAAAAATAAAATACATTACAAAACATGTACTACAATTAATTACATTTTTTCCAGAAAATTATTATTACTTTATGTTTCTTATATTACTAAATATTTTGTAGCAATTATATATAAAGATGTGTTAATGTTAAGCGGGGTATCTGAAACACCTTATTTGAAATGTAGCATATTCAAGATGTTTAAAACAACTGATTTTTGGACTAGAAAATAAATAGTTTAAAAAAGTGCGCTATACGCGACACACGCAATTCATCGCCCCGATGTGATTTCGACTCAACTCGAGCCAAACAGAAGTGCATCTCGCGACCAGGCACCGTAGCTCAATTTTTCTACCGAAACGTCGACCGAGAAATAGCTTTCCTGATTCCCCCTAAACATTTCACATATATTCACACAGTCGCATGAGTCCAGTCCCCACTACTTCAGTAAATAATAGTTCTACAATTGAACACTGTTTATGAGCAGAGGACGCTGATATCAGTGTTGGATTTCTGAGCCGGTATGTCAGTCACGTTGGGCCACGAAAGTCCATAAGATGACTTGTCTATTCCTATATCTCGTCAGTGGCCACATGTTCCTACTATGGTATCGCCATCTAAACAAAACTCCTTGGAACTACTCGTCCCTTCTATGGTATCATTATCTATACAGGACCTCTTGAAACTACTCGCGCTCCTTACTTACCTTAAGTGTAGATATTGTAGTGGCCCGAGTTGTTCCGTTTACATTTGTATAGATGGCGATGCTGATGGGCACCATAGACGAATATCTCGTCTCTGCCATTTCCATATCTCTCACACATTATCACCAGTTTATAGAAAATGAATGCTCACTACGGTAGGAAGCGAAATTTAAATAAAGTTACGAGAAATAAAGGAATGCATTAGATTAATAACATTACTTTATTCACTTTATAGAGTAACAAATACCACAAACATTTTATTATACAGATAAATTTATTATGAGACACAATGCATGTAATACGTCAACGTAATTCTTTAAAGAATATTACATATAAATGATAATTCATTTACTGCAGCGTTACACGAATAGTAATAATATGGATAGAATGACATTGACTAGATATTATACAATCTTTTGTTTCATTAACTACAATAACTCGATCGTAGTGAACGTTTACGATTAGATATCACATTTTCATTACCATTATCGGGCCACGATTATCTTTTAATAATAACATCTTATTACTCACCGAAAGTATAGAAACTTCTGTGCGCACATGTATCATTGCTGGTAATCGTGACTACATTTAAAGGTTCTTTACGATTTATTAGCATCGTTCGATAAGAATTACATACATATTGAATAGTAATATTGTCAAATGTTAAAAAAGGTATTCTTTTGTTTAAAGTATGTATAGTCATAATAAAATATTTAAAGATAGATGAAACAAAAATTCAGTAGCCCGTGATAAGCATTATCCTACATGTTTGTTTAATAAAGTAGTTCAGGCTGCATTTTAGAGAGTTTATAATGGACTTGAGTTTCTTATCAATCATATCGATGACCGGGGGGGATAAACGTAAAGCCGCTAGTAAAGGGTCAGAATGATTATGTATTGAGAAAACGGTCATCGTATCAGGTATCACTTTTTCAAAATAGTTCCGCATATCTTCACCGATTCATCTTATTATTTCGAGTGTCCTATTTTTCAAACATTCTATTGGCAATATCGGCCTTATTCCTTTGTGTCGATGCAAAGAAAAGAATTTGATTGCGCATAAACGGACTTTTTCTGGAATAAGTGGACACAACAGAATACTAGTCGGTTAGTGAGCGAAAAAGCGTGGAACAGTTTTGTTGGCCATCCGACAGTGAACAACGATAAAACTGGGAGAATCCTTTTTTACTGGAACATATACATATAATATAAAAATACATGTAGTCGTTTGGTGGCAGAATAATGTGTTAAACATAATATTGGTCGTCTAATGATTGACATGGATAATAACACATCAATCAATTATTGTGAAATTTGTCTTCCTATTAAAGTCTGTCGTATTATATTTTACTTTTAATAGCCAACGTATACGAAATATCGAAGATAAATGGAAAAGCTTAATGCGCATAGATTTCTGTTTACCTATTTTCATATATAACATTAAGAAAGGTAATAAATGCAATTAATTACAGTAATTAACATTTGGTCATTCGTATTTCCATTGTTAGCTTTTTAGTTTACAACACATTGTATAAAACATTTGAATAATGCGTCTCAAAATATGGGATTAATATTTTTTATGAAATTGCCACAAAATGAAATTTGATCGTTTTAAACACTAGACATTATTAAAGCATTCAAGAGATATTATATATTTTTGTACAAACGATTCACATTGGTAACAAGATTAACGTAAGCTGCACGAATTCACTTGTGGATGTTAAACTGTGTTAACTTAAATCGAATATCTATCAAGTTTCATTGTTTTTTTATTAACGCGTTGGTTGATTCATTTAAAGTAGTAACAATATTTGCTTCTGGCGAATGAATTTGAGAAGCATGTCAAGTTTATCAGAGAAAATCGCGATGTCTACTCTCGTTTTACGTACGATATGAAATAATCTCTAGGCTATATCGTATTATTGTACATCGTTTCACGTTGCGTTGCCGCTACAAATATACATGTTCGTACAATGAATTTATCATAACAATCTGGCCTCATCAATTAGGTAAGATAAAAAACATTAACCCGTTATCTTGGATTTCAGCGATTCGAAAAAAACACCTTTGAATAAAATTTCTAACAAACTTGCAGTCTACTGAATAACATGATACTGTTGCATCGATTGCAAGTGCTGATCTACGTGTTAAGCATTATTCACGTACTCAGTCAGAACGAGTTAATTAACACCGAACGAAATGAAACGGTGAACAGAGTGACGCAGTTTTTACCGCGTAACTATGATGAATGTTTAACATCTTTGAGAATAAACGACTCGAAACTGAAAACATCCACTGATGTCGTAGAATTTCTAGATGAAACATCTGAGCTCCTGTTGAATGATCACCTGGACAGCAACGATGTTAACTTATCGATTCCTGATACGACAATCGACGATTTTCGCCAAATATTTGAAAATGTTTTCGCTTCGTCTGGTGAACAGCAAAATGAGAATACTAAAGTGAAAAATGAATTATTTACGTGTCATGGGGCAGGTATAAATTCTTAAGACGGTGATCGTTACGTACTAATGTTTCTACAACTGATTTATCGAAATCAGTAATGCCCGAACATTTTTCTTTTGATCACTTATAGACCGGGGAAATGTACAGAATTTAACGGCTCAATTTGTCGGTACCGACTGGATATATCTTACTTGGCAATTTCCTTGTGAAAATTTAACAAATGAAACGTTTATATATGCCGTCGAGACATGCTCAAAGGAAAGCTGCATACCAACAAATGTAACCGATATACAATTTAACGTTACTCACCTCGATCCATGTAGCGAATATAAATTTACTGTAACAGTTGTCGGCGAAAATTGGCAATCGGATACAGTTAGTATAAAAGGAAGAACAAGTGACAACAGTAAAATCATAATGCAATTACATACTTAATTCATTGTAATATATGGTTGTATAAATTGTCTGTTTTAATTTTAGTAATCTGATATATTTAATGTTTTCTTTTATATTGAAAATTACTTTAAATGAAATAATATACACAATGTTTCGAAATAATTATTATTAATCTCAAGCATATTACACTTTCACATAATTTTACATTGATGTATTTTTATTTTAGTTACTGCTATTGGTGATATTCGAGAACTGGTTGCGCATACCACCGTTAATACAATTACCTTAAATTGGGACGCACCAGAAGATTATTCAATGTGTGTGCGTCATTATGTAATTACACAGTGCCTGAAGGGCGACTGTAATAATATAATAGTTGTGTTCAAAGAATATATTTCAAAAGATCTGGATCCGTGTGAAAAATATTTCTTTACAATCAAAACAGTTACACATTCAGTGCATTCTAATGGTTTCAATATTACATTAAAAACAAATTCACCCAGTACGTAATTATATGTCTAGAATATCTTTAATTGTTAGTTTTGGGTTTGAAAAGCCATGATAATTATTTGCAATTAGAATCTACTAAACCGCAACAACCGACCATGGAAGCCAGTGCATTTTCTTTGTTTGTCCATTGGCAGCCACCAGAAATAGGAGCAATGTGTGTTCAATACTACCGTGTTACAATTAGTCCACAATTAACAACAAAACAAATAACTGGAACAAATGTAACAATAAATGGTTTATATGCATGCACTCCTTATAGTATTTATATTAATGCAGTAGACGAAGATAATAACGACGGAGATATGTTAAACATGCAAGTAAAAACTACCCAAACAGGTAAAAATTTAATTACAATAAACACTTCAGCTTAAATCAATTGAAACTTAAAAGATTTGTGTTGTTTTAGTACCACAATCACCAATATTACATACAGAAGAACCTATTGTCACAACAACCAGTATAATGCTATCATGGAAAATTGAGAAAGGTGATAGTAATTGTACTTTAAAATCTCTGAAAGCTATATGCAATTCCACAGCAACCAATGATCATGGTTACGAAGTTACAAATGGAAATGTAGAAGTTATTATAAATTCTCGTATCCAAGATGAATATCTTATTGTAAAAACAATGATTGAAAATGTCAGTCCATTCACAACATACATATGTTGGGCATATGTTATTAACGAAGAGGGAAGTAGCGCATTCAGTAATTTTATAAGTGTAACAACATTGGAAGATAGTAAGTAAAAAATACATGTACAAATGTTATGTTATACAAATGTAGAAAGACAATTTCTTAACATTGCACTTTTAATGGTTGTAAAAAATAAAGGATGTAAGTAATATTTACGATAATGTATGATGTTATTTAATATTTTTAGTACCATCAGCACCTCCATTCAATGTTATAAACGTAACATATTCACAGTTTACATTTGTATGGGAATCGCCAACGTATCTAGCGGGATACTTACTTCAATTTGAAATTGTTTTTGAGGGCAAAATATGTTTTCCTATGCCCAATTGGTGTGAAAAAAAAGATTCAAATATTACTTTATATTTCGACGGATCTACGTTTCTTTTTGAATACCACAAGTCAAAAGCGTATACGAATTATAGAGCAAAAATTAAGGCAAAAACAAATGCAGGTTGGGGAAATTATAGCAGTGATTTAATATTCCAAACACCAGCTGGAGGTAAATGCATAGATGGCAAATCAATACATGCTCGTAACAATTGATTGTATTAAAATCTATCACTATTGTAATCTTTAGTTCCAGGCATGGTATCAAATTTCTCATATTCCATTGAAAATAGTAAAGGTGATAAAAACATTTTGAACACTATTTTAACATGGGGCTTCCCATGCTTTTTAAACGGAATATTAAGTTATTTTAATGTAATTGTACATGGAACTAGGCCGAATTACGCACTTCATTATTTTACCATTAGAAAGTACGTTTCAAATGATGTTATTAATAATGATAGAATTTCAGTCAAATTGGACGAGTTAAAGGCAGAGTATAATTATACTTTTAATGTGTCTGCAAAAGTTGAAGGAATCCAAGAGTTTGGAGTCTCAGCAAGCCAAAACATTCTATTTCCTCCTGGTAGTACGTACTGAACTTTCAATAATATTTTTAAACATTAAAATATTCATAATATTTTATTCATTTATTACTTATATATATGTATTTTAGTACCTTCTCAACCTGACGAAGATTATATAAAATCTATAACTATAGATCCAGCTAATGCACGAAGATCTACTACTACAGCTACACTTTTACTTCCATTGTTTCCTGATACAAATGGTGATATCGCTTATTATTCTATTATAGTATCAAGAATGGAACTTAATATTCCATCAAGCACTAGATTTAATATGTCAAATCGTACGTGGCCAAACATATCTTCATGGGAAGAAGCCATGTTACAAGATTTTATGATACCTTATCAAGCTACAAGACTGTGGTGGGATCCTTATCGTTGGTGATACATTTTCAGAATAAATATTTAACTTTGTATTTTGATTGTGGAAATTATTACAGATATACATATCCTTCTTGCAGCTAATCATGTTGCTGACTATGGAGATGTAAAGGCGGTAAAATATACACTCGGCGAAGATACAAATTGCCAAGAAATTTCATCCAATACTAATAAAAGGGTTTACTGCAATGGACCTCTTAAACCAAATACATGGTATCACGTTAGAATGCGGGCTTTTACTCGTGGTGGATATTCTGATTCTACAACATTTTTGATAAAAACCAGTCAGTATTTATTATCCCCTTTTTATTACATCTGCTTTTTTTAATAAATATTTGTCTGGTACTTTATGAATTACTATTATTACCACAGGAATAGGTAATCAAATTTTACTCATATGCATTTAATACTTCTTTTATATTAGATGCTGAAATAAATATTGGACTTGTCATTGGAGTTGTATTTGGTATTTTATTGTTGGGAATCTTAACAACAATGATGTTATTGATCCGTAAATGTTCCCCCCAAGTGTAAGTAAATCTTATATTTGATACTATTCAACTTTTCATACTCTTGTGAAAACGAATATATACATTCAACTTTAGCATACTCTTGTGAAAATGAATATACATTTATTCGGTTGTACCACACTTATGTGGAAATGAAGAATTTCAAGGAATTAATACGCTGTGCATTTAATCCTCGATAATAATGTAATATTTACCAAAATCATAAAAATTGTGTAATTTTTTAGTAATATAATATAAATTCACAATATTGTTTGTATTTTTTTAGTATTACATTTGTAAAGATTCGTGCACATGTTCTTAATTGAATGCAAACTGTAAAGTATAGATTAAAGCTTACATTTATGAGAAATGATCAATATTTCTCTTGTGACTCAGAGGAAGACTATAGTTAGAAGTAGCAAGGTCACTAAATGCAGTTGTCTGTCACACATGATAAAATGCACCTTGCATTATGCTTAAAAGTTTTTAAACCATTCATGAACTGTGTAGAATTGTAGTTATTATGGAACTACACAAATATTTCACTGAATTATATTTGGTATGTGATAAACTTAAATAATTAAAATAAAATTTCTGCTATTTATTTCTAATATTAGTATG
Organism: Nomada fucata; assembly: GCA_948146005.1. Classification (NCBI taxonomy): domain Eukaryota; kingdom Metazoa; phylum Arthropoda; class Insecta; order Hymenoptera; family Apidae; genus Nomada; species Nomada fucata. The sequence continues at coordinate 18,760,026 of OX411275.1, forward strand.
ACTTTGAGATTCTGGAAAAATGGGTCATTTCTATTTTTTACAAAGTGAGTAGTGTGTTAAAACTATTTGATATGTTATCATAGTTTTATTATTTTTTGTTGGTAAGCAATGTTAAGTAATGATTTATATTTATACACACGGTTTCTATATTATTTTGATTTCCTTGTGCAAAATAAGTAACTATATAAACAGTTATAGAGTTATAAAGAGTAACCGGAAACTGTAATAAGCAATTCACCTGTATAATGATATACATATACATATTCGTTTTTTAGAATAATACGGAGATTTTTACATTCTGACATGTCCGGATCACCAGTTCCAGCACCTTTTTCGAAAAAAAAGTTTATAGCACACTGCCAACAACTCATTGATAATCCTGGAAAATTGAGCAATGAATTCCAACTACTTCAAACTCTAAGTGTTGATTTACAGATGCCAACAAATACAGCATGTTTGCAAGCCAATAAAAAGAAGAACAGATATTGCGATATTTTACCGTGTATGCTATACATTTAAATTTAATTATTGTAAGCATATTAATTGTGTCAAATAATACATCGATAATTTCACATTTTCAATTCAGATGATTTCTCACGAGTCAAATTGGAAGTCATCGATGATGATCCTAATACCGACTATATCAATGCATCCTTTGTCAAAGTAAGTAAAGAAAAATTTGGGAAAATATGAATTATTTCAACTGGTACGCTGAACATACATTAACTGTTTATGCACTGCTTTTAGGGTTACAGCGGAGGAGATGAATATATAGCATGTCAAGGGCCAAAAGAAGAAACCACCTTTGATTTCTGGAGAATGGTAGAACAATATAATATCAATACGGTAGTTATGTTAACTGAATTAATTGAAAAGGGCAAAGTAAGATTCTGTCGTTAAATACACCAAATTTTGTTCTTTTTATATTCTAATACCTGAAATTATGGGAGAAATTACTTTATAGGAGAAATGTCATCAATATTTTCCAACGATTAGAGAAACTTTTAAGTACGAGAACATGACTATAAAATGTATATGTGAATTGGATTATAGATCCTATACACAAAGAACACTAATATTACAAAAGGTATATAAAGTCCGATGAAATTGAATTAAAGAACTTGTAAGATCTTATTATTTCAATAAAAAGTATAATATTGTAGGGGAATAAAAGACGATATATAATACATTTACATTTCAAAGAATGGCCAGATCATGATGTTCCAGAGGATTTTGATCCAATTATTCATTTCTGTCAAATTGTGCGTCGCAATATTGCAGCTAATAAAGGATATATCGTGATTCATTGTAGGTAAGGCTACGTAAAAATTTTTCATACTACTGGTTTTATACTGTTAAATTTGATTACTATTACCACTATATTTATTATACTAATTATTCACTTTTTGTAGTGCTGGAATTGGTAGAACCGGTACTTTAATAGCAATAGATATACTTCTGCAACATGTCCGTGATAACAGAAAATTAGATGTGTTTGGAACTGTGTATAGATTGCGACACCATAGAATAAATATGGTACAAAAAGAAGTAAGAGAAACCTGGGCACTTTATATTAAATTATATAAGCTTATCCGTTACTTGAAGCTTGTTAACAGCCGAAAGCTTGTTAACATTTCTTACATTTTCAGAGTCAATATGCTTACATATATAATTGTATAAAACAAGTATTAAAGAATCCGTACTGTCTAAAAAATTGTAAGTTTATTAAGGTTGTTGCTAAATGGACTCGTTTAATATTACTTTTTACAATCAATAATCGAATTATTTTTAGACAAACCTCCGCCTATGGATCCATTGGATCAAACTACGTCGAAGAAAACAAGAATAACACCAAGTTCAAATATAAATCTAGTCAACAGCTTTGAGATATGTATGTAACAAATTTTTGTTTTAAATATTTGTTTAATACAACCCTTTGTACGTGTAAAATAATAGCAGAAATTATATCCGTTTATTTTTTGTTATAGAACGAAGATAATCATCGATATAAGAAATTCAAGGTACATACTGCCAATGTTGTATTATCCAATTCTTTATTTATAAGTATCGTAATGGTTATTAATGTATTTAAGATTATTCTTAATACTTATTAATATGTTTGTTGCAATAATGCTTGAATTAAATTGTATTGTTACAGTTCAAAAATATCATTTTCTTCATTTCCATGGACTCGACAGAATATGTTTTGTGAATATGTGTTGAAAAGACAATGGTAAGGTATTGGTAGAAATTTGTAGAAACACAGCAGATGGTTTCTTATAATTGAATGTGCTTTTGCCTGAGTTATAGAAATTGTGATTGCCCTCATTCATAAACACTAATGTATCAATCATTTGTCACCAAATGATCGAAAATTGAAATGTTAATTAACTATTGTTAAATCGGAATTCCTATTACTTTATATTGATAGTTAAGTATAAAGGAAATAAAAGTGTATTTTCAGGAGAACTTAAACCTTAAGCTGCCCAATATTAGTATAACAAATAGAAAACTACAACTAAAAGGAGGTTCTTGTCTTTTATGTGTAAATATTTCACTTGTTTTAATAATCTACATTAACTTTGCTTAAAATGAAAAATAATGAAAAATATTTCTATATTTCAAATATATTGTATCAGCTGCTTTTGCGAAACTTAAGAATACTATTTACAGTTTATAACAATATGTCCAAAATTTTGACAATGGTATGCAATTTAAAAAAAAATTCACAATTGTTTTATACACGGCTATATATATTTATAATACCAACATTCTTTTCTTTATTGAAAAAAATTAGTTACCACATTTTCTCAGTTCTCTTACAAACACGTATCTTTATAAAATAATATCTTTCCCAAGCTCTACTAGTAAATATAGTTAATACCGATATTTCGTAGAATAATCTTTGGGCGAAACAACCAAACCTCTACCTTTCCTAGCACCCCTATAAACTGTTTCAATAATATCTATCATTTCTTGTTTATCTTCTAATGTCCAATTTATTTTGTTATTATTTCCAGTGCCCAAATCTATCATTATATGCTTGTTTCTAAAGAAAAACATCACTGTGCAAGGATCATACAATTCGTACCTGTAAAAATAAAAACAGATTTACATTTTCTTTAGTTATACATACTTTGTTTATCATAAAAATAATAAGTCTCTTTTTTCTTCCTTCAATAAATCCAATGATGTTATTCTAATTTAATCAAATATTTCCTATTGAGAAAAATTTGTTATCACAAGTCAGGCGGCAACTTACATTTTGTTAAAGTCAGGTACTTGTGTGATATCGACCAGATAAATGACAGCAAAATTTTTTACTTTTTCCGCTATGTTATAAAGAACCTCATCCATCTTCATACACATTGGATCCCAATCGTGGCCAAATCGGATGACCTAAAGTGGTATAGTTGACAAATGATACAATGTCATATATGCAACTGTGGTGTTGAACATATATATTATATTTAAAAAGTCTAAAACATTTGAAATATAAAAATATACATTTTAATACTTACAACTACTCTATCTTCCTCTGACAATATTGCCTGGTCCACTTGCCACCCATTGTGAAGATGCGATAGCATGTACGACATTTTGTTTTTTGTTTATTAAACGCACTCGTCAAAGAATAAGAGATTTATTTAACTTAACCTTAAGTCTTACGTTTATGTGTCAATAACACACTTATCATTACACCATATCATGTATTAATCGCCGAAAGAACAAGGCAATGGACAAGTCTGTTTAAAAGCTAATTGTTTATTAACACAGTAAGTATATGATTATCACTATAAACTAAAAACTGTAAACTTTTTTATTTCACAACACTCTCCATGTATTTCCACCAACTGTCACTACGTGTATGTAGTGATGGGTACCATCGACTAAAAACTATCGATTAGACGATAGTACCCAACTACTATTTTCAGTCAACTGATTTTTAAAACCATCGAGTAACAACTGATTTAGTCGTTTGGACTTTGTACTGCTACGCTATCGCGTTAGTAGGCCTTAATATCTAGTGACATCGAATCAACGGTCGAGGATATAATTATAACTATCGATAGTGATAATAACTTAGGAGCGAAATTCGAAACCGGGGCACATAGGGGCACACGATAAATAAAGCTGTACATTATTTATAGTGCAGATCCTAGAACACTCCACTTAGAAGTTACTAAAAGTTATTTATTACGGACCATAAAGAATTGGCTAAAGTTTATTGAAACATGTACGACCTCCGGAGGTTGTCGGTAGAAACGATATCTTATTCTGGCCGCCAGATATTCTATCGCTGAGCAATGGAACCTCTCAAGAACTACTTGACCCTTCAGGCCGCTATCTCTGACCTTCGCGCGTTTTCCTTAGATTTCCCGCGTCTTTCCTCAACACGCGTATACCCTACGCCCTTGCCGAGAAGCGTAACATTGCCACCTCCACACGCCCAAGGACCAGTAGAAACCCAAGGAGACCCAACCCCATTGGACAAGACGAAATCAAAAGGAGGACCAAGGAACTCTGGGAGAGAAACCAGAGCCGAAAAGGAAAGAAGAAGCCTCGCAGAGGAGAACTTCTTTATCTGTCGTTGCAACCAGTACTTTATACGCTGATTTACAGAATAAATAGTCGTTCTTTTTAACTTTAGTATGTTAAAAACCTATCTCACCAATGGATACGCAACCCCACCATACATTTATGTCGGAAAGTCGAAATGCATTGTCACCAATATATTAAAAGAAGAAAATGAAAAACCCTATGACTAAGTTTAGGTTTTAATAATAATATGCACATATTCATATATGCATATGTACATATATTAATTTTATTTGATCGGCTGCATTTCTTTATGTATTCTTTTTTTATAAAATTATTAGTTTAATATCAAAGTCTTACGAAATTTTAAATATCACAAACCTGACATATTTCTGTCAATGATAATGCCGGCAAAAATACTTGCTGTTTTGTTATTACAAAATTGTCATCTTACATTACTATGCTACAACATTCTATGCTGCTTATCCGATGCCTACAAAAATGTAAATAAATAATATTATAGATGACGTGTGTCCATTACACGTGTCGAATTTACCTATTATGTATTTAGGGTTCACACATGTTACTAATAGGAAGTGACAGGTAATGAACGTCAACGTGTACACTTTTAGTGTATGTCCTGTACACAACAGTTATTTTTAAATAAAAATGTAAGAAAAGGTAGAATGAAAGTATCCAAGGTTGTTTAACAAAACAATATCAGTTGTGAGATAAATGCAAATTCAATATATTTCCTATTTAATTATTGTATGTACAATTTACAGTGATGAAATATGTTCGACATTTATGGATTAATAGTCCTGATAATTTATTAAGAATAGTATTCGAATAAATGTAAATTAAAAGTTTATCAGATTTATAAAATAATATATTAAATCTGTAGGGTTCTTCTTAAACTTATTCTTAAATTATCAATTTATTATCTCACTCTTATTGGAGATTCCTATTTTCGAAACTTTGGTAAATACAATATAAAAATTCTGCTGTATGTATTGCAAAACTTAATAATATATTGAATAAAATTGAATTATTATACATCTAATAATTTCTTAAGGACTTGAATTAAGATAAAATATAACATCAGTTATATATGCTAATTTTACTAATCAAAATGTATTATCTTTCAGATAGAATGATCCACTGATAGTCGCATCAAAAGTTTATATCTGAATATTCACTGTAATTATGACGAAACCACAACAAAGTAAGTATTTACAATGTTATATTAAATATATTGTATATGTCTTCATATATTAATGATATAATCACTTTTCCAATATGTTATATAGCACTTTGTTTTACAGAAAGTGGGCAAGCTTTAAAGTATATTAGTTTAATTACTCTTACCTTGCAAAATGCATTGGTTGGACTTAGTATGCGATATGCACGTACAAGATCAGGAGACATGTTTCTTTCATCCACTGGTATATTATATTTGTTTCTTTAATTCTTTTTGCTTTTATAATGCTTATATATGTTATTCTCAATATCTAATTGTTGGAAATTTTTATTAGCTGTTGTTATGTCAGAGGTTGTTAAGCTTTTAACGTGTATGGTGCTAGTTTTTATCGAAGAAGGAAGTTTTTCAAAATTTTGTACCTCCTTAAATTTAACAATTATAAAGCAGCCCATTGATACTATAAAGGTATCTGTGCCATCACTTTTATACATTGTACAAAATAATCTCCTATATGTATCAGCATCTAACTTAGATGCAGCAACTTATCAGGTATCATCCGATCTTCTTAAATTTTTTTGTATACTTTCTACATATTAATCCTATTAGGTATTCTCATCTATATGTTATTTCGTAGGTAACTTATCAACTGAAAATCTTGACAACAGCATTTTTTGCTGTAGTGATACTACGAAGATCCTTAAGGAATACTCAGTGGGGAGCTTTAGTATTATTAGTTCTAGGTGTAGTATTAGTACAATTAGCGCAAAGTTCAAAGTCCTCTGTGCCATCCGGTATAGAGCAAAACCATTTACTGGGATTCTCAGCTGCTATAAGCGCATGCTTTCTATCAGGCTTTGCTGGTATTTACTTTGAAAAGATATTGAAAAATTCAGATATATCGGTGTGGATGAGAAATGTCCAATTAAGCCTACTATCATTGCCTTTTGGTTTAATCACGTCTTTTATAAACGATGGCAAGGTATTACAGAAGCAAGGATTCTTCTTTGGATACAATCTCTTTGTTTGTTATTTAATTGTACTACAAGCAGGTGGCGGACTTATTGTTGCGATGGTAGTTAAGTATGCAGATAATATACTGAAAGGTTTTGCCACATCTTTAGCAATTATAATCTCTTGTGTTGCTTCTATATATCTCTTTAATTTCCAGTTAACTTTTCAGTTTTCTGTAGGCGCAGTTTTAGTAATATGTTCTATTTTTGTCTACGGACATCAACCAAAACCTGCATTCATTGATAGACATTTGCCGACTGATAAAGTATGATAAATTACGAGCTAAAGCAAATTTGTCTACGTGATACTCAATATAGCTCATTTCTCACATATTTGTGGAATGGTATAATTGAATACATTTCTTATAAAACATTAGTATGTCGTATTGCCGAGTTCATCAGTATTTTCTTATACAACAAAATTTGAATCTGATTTATGATATGAATCAGCGTGATTAATAACATGATTGATTATATATAGTCCAAATCATCTGCTATGGGGTATATGATAATACACATGCTGAAATGTATTATATTATGAGATATAATTGAATACTATACAAGCACATTTTTATATAAGAGTAACAAATTACATGCAATGGTATGTAAAAATACTTTCACTGAAGCATATTATATATATTAAGATAACAAGATATATTACTGGGGAAATATATCTAAACAATTTTTATTAGGGTACATATAATAAATAATAAATTGATTTATCTTATATATTTTTGTACGATGTTACTAATTCTGATCATAGGTATAACTGTACAAATGCATCTGTAAAAATTTTATTCCTGGATTGCATATATGTGCATTTCCAATTGTACTTAAATTTTAATAAAAATAAGTCGCAATTGTTATCATGCATGAAAGATTGAAAATCATTGAAAATGTGCTCATTTGACACTTTCAAATGCAATTTAAACGCATTTTAAGCAACAGAAGAAATTAGGAAATCATGTACTTGTTAAATTTCATTTGTTAAATGACGACGAGAAGTATACTTCCTTTGATTTAGAACGAACTCAACTGTACATATGTACTAAGTATTTCTACATTGATTGTTATCGCGTATCATTGCACGTACGTAACAGTCAGAAGTAATAAGTAGCGGCGAGTGAAATATACAATCCTGCAACAATGAAAGTTTCGAATATGGAAACATTACGTTGCAATTAAATTTATATTTAATGCTACTTATATTTAAATGTTTGCACAATACCGACTATATTTATAAAAATATCGATATATGTGTTATGTAATATCAATAAAATAGAAGGGAATCATAGCAATATTTCAATGCAAGTTGGTATGCCTGTAAGTATCACGATGCTGATCATTCCAGCGTGAGAAGCAGAAATTTAGATCTCCAGTCGGTATATAAAAGTATCGGTAAGAATGAGCGAGTCTCAATCGAAGAAAGTCAAGATGACGTGCTCTTTGACGCAATTAAAGGAAATTACGACAATTGTCGCCGATACCGGTGACTTTCAAGGTGAGCAAATAGAAATATTACACATTTATTTTTGCACCTAATACACCTACGGTCAAAGGCGAAGGTTATTGTAAAAAAGTGGCAGGGGGAAGTAATGGCGCACTTCTAGATCATCTTTCAAATACTGAAATCGGTTTAAGTTTTTTAAGGAAATATTTCTGTTATAATACATTTTCCTTAATACATATTATATGAATATATATTTTTATGATCATCACAATCAAATAGAGAATAGTGTTTGAAAAAAATAATACCTGCTTTTATGATTTAACTGACATTGTACGGCCAATGGTTGGGGGAAATTAGAAAATCTTCCGATCTTTGGGTCCCACCTTTTTCCATACTTGTGTACATAACAATGGTTTTTTTATTTGCTACACTAATTAATTATAATGCAAATAGAATGTGATTATTTATAATGTTTACTGCTCGTTCTTCAGACTTTATTGGATATTTTGAAATGCGAAATTATTTATAATAATGATATGTATTATTTAAATGTATTAATGATATGTATTAATAAATGTATTCAGCAAATTATCATTCACTTTGTTTAAAATAAAATGAATGGTTTTCTTTCCAATATTATTGAAAAGAATACATTATCCATTTATTCGCATAAACCATTATTTTATTAATTATTAAGTACCATATTACCCATTCAGTTGAGTAAAAAAATGTAATGCTTATCATATGGTATACTGTATGAGATATTTATATACATATCAGTATATATGTGTTCTAGTGCTTTGACCTACAGATATTAAAGATGCCCCCTCAAATATATACATATACTTATGTACATATACATACAAATATGTTACACCAAAGTCATAGTAATTATCAGTTAGAACACATATTAAAATCTTATTATCATGTGATTTTAATATATGTGGGTTGTATTATATAATTTATTAATTAGTGTATGAAACATTTCAATATTTAATTCAAATTATAAATTATTTTCAGCTATGGAACAATTCAAACCCATAGATGCAACTACAAATCCTTCTTTGATCCTGGCAGCAGCTAATCAAAAAAAATATGCTCATTTAATTGACAAAGCTGTGCAATATGGAAAGAAATCAGGATCGTATGTATAAAGTATCAGTATGATTATTATAATAAATGTTTTTGATAGCTGTTTCACTTTTTTAAATATTCTTTGGTACACCTGCCAAATATTTATTATTCTACATAGTATATTCTCTTACTATTAAATGAATAAGTATTAACTACTCTTATGAAATAATCCGTTTGTTTCAGTACCTTGGCAGAACAAGTTGAAGCAGCTTTAGACATAACATGTGTCCACTTTGGTAAGGAAATATTGAATATCATTCCTGGTAGGGTTTCCACAGAAGTAGATGCTAGGTTGTCGTTCAACAAGGAAGCCAGCATTGAAAAAGCAAAACGATTAATTGCTTTGTATGAAGAACTCGGTATAAATAAAGATCGTGTTCTAATCAAGCTTGCTTCTACATGGGAAGGTATTCAAGCTGCAAAGTAAGTTAAATCAATTTCTACAATACACAAAAAATATACAAGACGCCTTTGCCTATACAAAAAATGAATAAAATTTGCTTTTATAGAGAACTGGAAGAGAAATATGGAATCCATTGCAATTTAACGCTTCTGTTTTCTTTTGCACAAGCAGTTGCATGCGCAGAAGCAGGTGTCACTCTTATATCACCATTTGTTGGTAGAATTTTAGACTGGTAAGAATAAAAAAGAATACGAATAAGTATCCGAAAGATATCATTTTTGAGAATTGTTATGATCTCTATTTGCAAAATTAATTTTTTTAAGGTATGTATCAAATACGGATAAAAAATCTTACGATGCAAAAGCAGACCCGGGTGTATTGTCTGTGACTAAAATTTATAATTATTATAAAAAATTTGGTTACAAAACGGTTGTAATGGGTGCTTCGTTTAGAAATATTGGTGAGTATCTGAAACATTTCAATAATATGAATTCTATAGACATCACGAATAAATGCGAAATATGTTTTAACTGAACTACACAATTTGTTCATCAAGGCGAAATTACTGAATTGGCCGGTTGTGACTTTTTGACTATAAGTCCAAAACTGTTGGAAGAATTGGAAAAATGTAATGAACCAATTCGTAAAGTGCTTTCAGTAGAATCTGCGAAGAAATCAGATCTTCAGAAGATTTCTTTGAATGAAAGTGAATTTAGATGGCTTTTTAATGAAGATCAAATGGCAACAGATAAGTTAAGCGATGGTATTCGCAAGTTTGCGGTAGATGTCCGCAAATTGGAAAAATTGTTGCAAGAAAAAATACAATCCTAAATATAAATGAAATGATTTTTAAGGATATCAATGTAATGGGTATTTTTATTGTAAATAACAATCCTAACAATAATAATGAATCAAAAATCAACGAATGTTTATTGTATGATATATATTCCATGTTGGTCTCATTTGTAAATCATTCCATGTGTCTGCATGTACAATATGTAAGCAATGTACAATTTTGGCGTAGAATTTATATGGATATTAAATAAAGATGGTATCTTTGGGACAAAAATTTATGTTTCATACTTACACATATATGATTATTTCTTTATAAACTAAGTTATCGTATTCTTTTATTTTACAAACCTTTTATTGCAGGAATGGTTTTAAATAATAATGGAATATTCAATTTTTCGTTGACTTTTTATTTAAATTTTGATACAAGTTTTGGTGCATTTAGAGTATAGAGAATACATTCGAATTTTCGAAACGTCATTCGACCAATCGAAGTCGATCATTTGTTTCGATTAATCGAAGTGATACCAAACGTTTATTGCAGCTGTAGCACTTGCGTTACAAATCTTGATACGTGTTCTTGAGTGAATGTAAAACAAATATATATATATAAATATAATTGTAATCATTTAGAATTAATAAATCATTGCAAAATGCCTAAGAAAAAGACAGGTCAAAGAAGAAAAGCTGAAAAGCAGAAATTAAGGCAAAAGGAAATTAGAACTGCCAAAGATCAAGTAGATTTAGCCAAATTTCCGTGCAATGCAGTAATGGTAAGTAACAATAGTATTAACCAAATTACAACTGGATTTCCAAAAATAGATTTATGTATACGTTTTTTTATCTTAATACAAATGAGAATTAAATAAGATAAAAAATTAAAATTTGTTTGTAATTTATTTTCATGTCTTTCGTTAAATTTCACATATAATGATTGGCTTTTCTTTCTTCAATAAAGGAATGTGATAAATGTAGCAAGAAACAAAAAAGTAGAGCTTTTTGTTACTTTTGCCAAAGTGTGCAACGTTTACCAATGTGCGCTCATTGTGGAAAAATAAAATGTATGTTAAAAACTGGCGATTGCGTTGTTCGCCATCCCGGAATGTTTACTACTGGTTTGGGCATGGTGGTTAGTAACCGTATAATGTTTACAAATGCAGTATATTAATATTTGGAACATTACAATGAAGTGTGACTATAAATAAACAATATATTTAATAGGGTGCCATATGTGATCACTGCGAAGCATGGGTTTGTCATGGAAGACGTTGCCTTACATCACATGCATGTATATGTCCGTTGACAGATGCAGTTTGTCAAGAATGCGAAAGAGGTGTATGGGATCACGGTGGTAGAATATTCAGATGTTCATTTTGCAATTGTTTTCTTTGCGAAGACGATCAATTTGAGCACCAAGCATCGTGTCAAGTTTTGGAAGCGGAAAGTTTCAAATGTAAGAATGTAACCACATATAATTATAAGTTTATTCTACATACACTTTAATTAGTTGTCTTTAGAGTGTTTTACAACCACTTTTCTTTGATCTCTTTTGTCTTTTGAATAATATCATCAGGTCAATCTTGCAATCGATTGGGACAATATTCTTGTTTGAGATGTAAAACATGTTATTGCGAGGATCATGTTCGGAGGAAAGGATTTAAATATGAAAAGAATAAGCCTATACCTTGTCCAAAATGTGGCTTTGAAACATCACAAACCAAAGATCTTAGCATGTCGAGTAAGTAATCTGTTCGTTTTTATGCTAGTTTTCTATGGTCGTATTTGTAAAGGTATAGATTTACATAAGTAGCTTAAAAATAGCTAAAAAACAACTATATCTATCTTCTATTCCATTGCAGCAAGAAATCATAAATTTGGTAGGCAAAATCAAAGTGGACCTTACGAATCTGATGATGAGGGTGGATATAACTATTACGGTAAAGATTTGAGCTATATTACAATATTCGTGTTAAGGAAACTAATGCTCCAATACTTTCTTTATTACAGGAAATCAATCTCAAGATTATATTCCTGAAAGTTATTCAGCTTATGATCAAGATGACGAAGATGAAGACGATGATGACGAGGAGGAGGATGATGACGACGACGACGATGATGATGAAGAAGAGGATGACGAGGAAAATGGATCATCCAGTGAAAATGAAGAGAATTGCAATAATAAATTACAGAAAACATAACATTAATTAATTACCATCATGTTTAGCAGAAATTAGAATGTTTTGAGGCAGAGGTACAAAAATGGTAAAAAGAAATATATTGTTATGTTTTTATAATGAAATTAATATTTTGTCTCCTCAACATGATATTTAATAGTCGAAGCTATACAATTATGTTAAACGGAAAAGTATGTAATATTAAAATAAATAAATTTCGGCCACTTTATTCTTATATAAAATACGTATAAAACAAACGTAATGGAGGTATCATAAATATTTACGACTTTACTGACACATAAGGAGAATGTCACATTTATTACACATTGACTTTATGTAGAATAATTGGAAATTATATAAAACAATGAATACAGTTGTATCACATATGCATGTATGTTACACACGTAATGAGGTATATTCAGATGGAAACGCGAAAGTGTGAGAACCAAGAGCATTAACAGTTGGTAAAAAACCTGCATTTGGTATAACATTCCATGATAATGTTAATGTTACATTCTTATTTCCTCTGAAAAAAAAAAAGGTAAAAAAACTTAATTAAATGTTCCTCTGTAATGTATATTTAATAAAACTAAATTTCATTTAATGTAACATATAACGAAAAGAAAATTACCTTAATCCGTTACCATCGTCCCAGAAATAGTACTTAGTATTCATATTTTGAAAATCAAGTACAGCATTATCCCCACGAAGTACTATTTTATCCCATAATACTACCTGAAATGAAAGACCATTATCATAAGTACCATATCGAAATTTGATTACAAATTAATATTATTTATGTACTATAATTTTTATTATACCTGATTAAAGGCATTCCTTTCAGTTTCATATTCCGCAGTGAGGTACAAAAATAGTTGCTTTACATTCCAATTAAATAATGGAGTGAGATGTATATTTATGTAAGGAAACTATATGATACATGATTACATTATATTGTTGAAAAATGCATAATGCATGGCAAAAGAAAAGCAATATGGTCTGTCATATAAACAAATATAGATATGGTTTTATAGGACTCTGTTACTAACGTCATGCCTTGTATACCTCTCAGCGATGCGGACTACTCTTTGTACATATCATAAACCTATTGTTGCTTATGTTGAGACCTTACTGTATATGAGCACTAAGTACAAGGCTACCAGGATGCGCAAGTTACAGATTTCATTCTCATAGATTACATCAGTCTCTAAAACCTTGCGTTAATAACCATGGATTAACCCTTAACCAATATTGATGGCCTGTGAGACTGTCCAATTTTAATTCATCGCTATTTTCTTACCTGAATGACTTATGCTCTTTTCACACTATGTATCTATCGAATGCAATAAAGCAATACACATTAGCACTCTATGAGGCTTATTGTAATTGCGCTAGTTTCAATACCTATAGTAGTCAAAGGTTAAGTAACAGGACTATAAAAACTACTTTGGATGAACATATATATAATTAAAAAGGATATCAGTTTGTAAATCAAATGTTAAATATCCCAAGTCATTTTTTTCTCTTGACGCACTATAATCTGCTACATTCTTTCTGCAAAATAAAATACCAATTATTCCAAATAAAAATAACTATGCATATACAATTTTAATCAATAAAGAAATTCTATCAGTATCTCTTTATTACTTATTCAAAAGGGTGGTATTTGGTAGAAGTATGTTTAAAAATTTGTTATTTCCTAATGTGACATACAATATTTTGCAAATATGTACTATCACTATATAGAAGTTGTGCATTAAACTAAACATATGATTACGAGCATAAAGAAATCAGATACACTAATTGGAAGTAAATAAGTCGCAAGATAAAATCATGAATTAGGAACTCGATATTCTGGAGAACTTTTCTCTACAATATTTCATGAATAAATTCATCATACTTACACAACTACTTTCACAATATTTAAAGATGCATTCGCTCTATAATCGATAAATACAGTAGAAAGAAAGCAACAAAATGTTAGGCACGCAGATACACTCAATGTATATGCTAAAATAGCATTACCGCGCGCAAAAACAGTATGCATTATTAGGCTTTAATACCGATGATTAAGATACACAGCTCTAAAATTTGGCAAACCAACAATCGAATTATGCATCAAAAAATTCTAACCAAAGTCATCGTCATACAGATACCCCTTTCAACGTCAGCACTTCAGCCCGGTAGGACACCTGACTTGGTGTTCTAAAATAAATCGAACATATTCAGTGTTCACAAATAATGCAAATATAACTGTCGCTATCGTTATATTGGCGTATGACTTAAATTACGACGAATTCTTTATTAATTGTATTATCCGCGCAAATATATTTGGATATTTAATTAAAGATTCAATGTATTCTTTCTCACTAAACCATTTTCTTTTTCTTTTATGTGTTATTCTACTTAACACGTCCTCTACCTTCACCCCCCCACCCTTTCTTATACATTCGTACCAGATGTTTTAACATTTGTATATTTGTTTTGGTTTAATTTGTCATAGACAAATTAAACATTATCTTCCTTCTCCGAATATTTGTTTCTTTTTTGATTGCTTCCCTCGTTGACTATCCCTGCGTCCTTGCTTACACAGGTACTCTTTTAGTGTTGCTGTTCTAATATATGTATATATTTAAACTATTATTATATTTTGCTTCTATTTCTATGTCGTGCTCCTACTCTTGCTTTTCATAGTATATTCTTGTAAGACTGTCTATCACTTGCTTTACTTCTGCTCTCATCAAATTCACTCCTGCTTACCTCATTCCATTCCTCTTTAAATAATCCTCTCTTCTTATGCAATTATTTAAAGTTTCTTAAGTTTCTTATGCTTCTAGTGTGGTCCTCCCTATTTTTTTTTCCTCTAAACATCCCTAAAAAATCTTCTATTACATATTTACTAATATATTTGTTGTGTGCGCAGGTTTCATCGGAAAGAGTGAGGATAGAATGAGGAAGTAAGTGAGGAATGAATAACTTTTGCCATATACTTTAGTTATAATCTGTTATAATACGTACATTGGTTTATAAAAATAGTTAGTAACTATTAATCCGTAAGTTTAATTTAGAATAGTTGATTAATTAACTTCTATGTATATCTGTTATATATTTTGTTTGATATTTAGTTTATTCGGTAGATCTTATATAAACTGCAATATTACTTAAATTATATTGCTACTAAAAATTCTACCGAATGTGGTAAATATAAAATGAAATATACAGGGTGACAAAAAACTCAGGGAACATCGATAATTGAGATATAGCTGAGGGGTAGAAAAACAATATTTTCCTTGGCAAAAATGTCCTACATAGTTTCGTTTTTGAGTTATTAACGAAAAACACTGGCCAATGAGAGGGCCCGGCGGGTATCGGCCGACGCGCGCTCAGGTGCGAACCGATCACTTGCGGTTGGTCGTGATGGGGGCATCGAGGGTACCGCGGAAAGCATGCGGCAAATGTTACATCGTCTTAATTAAGAATCACGTGGAATTATTCATTATTCGTGAATAAGAAATACACTAATAAATCGTGTAATAACTGTGGCCTAGGTCAGGATTCACACAATGTTAGCCAGGTTAATTCGTGAACGAATGGGTAAGTTTAACTAGCTTTCCCTAACATTAGTTATGCGAATCGTTTTTCTTAATACATAGTTTATCCACCTGAAAACGTACTGATAAAAAAAAGTATTTTTTTCATAATTAATAAAACACTTCATTCCTTTCGGATAATGAATAAACGTATCGAACACAGTTATTACACGATTTATTAGTGTATTTCTTATTCACGAATAATGAATAATTCCACGTGATTCTTAATTAAGACGATGTAACATTTGCCACATGCTTTCCTCGGTACCCTCGACGCCCCCATCACGACCTACCGCAAGTGATCGGTTCGCACCTGAGCGCGCGTCGGTCGATGCCCGCCGGGCGCTCTCATTGGCCAGTGTTTTTCGTTAATAACTCAAAAACGAAACTATGTAGGACATTTTTGTCAAGGAAAATATTGTTTTTCTACCCCTCAGCTATATCTCAATTCTCGATGTTCCCTGAGTTTTTTGTCACCCTGTATAATAAGTAATTTACATATGTACCAGTTGTATTCCACAATTGCTGTAATTTAAATTAATATGCTGCTAAATGTAAGTGTAAACTATGTAAATTTTAGTCTAAGTTTTATGTGTAAAATATTTTATAAATTAACTCCAAAGAATAGTTTATATTAGCTTGTAAATTTAAATTTCATGTAACAATTGTATCTTCATTGATTTATTTAAATAAATCTGCAATGAAAAGAATTTTACTGCTCTTTTTATTTTGAAACACTTAAAAATCCTTGAAAAGACCTCATTCCAATTCCTTAAACAAGTACTACCATACAGACACTTTAAATGCAAAGTTGACAAGCGGAGAACTTGTAAAAATGCTCCTATACGTTATTAAATTTGGCAGCAGCAAATTCTTGGAAATAACATCACTTTCAAAGTCTCCAGAGATTCCTGGAATACGACGTTATTTCTTAGAAATGCTAAAATTAGAATACCTACTCGCATATCATATTCTCCTCATACAAATCCACAATTTACGACAAAAAATTTCTGCTGTGATTCGTGGATTTGTATTAGGAGATTATGATATGCGAGGAGGTATCCGAGCTCAGCAATTCTTGGAAATGACGTCACGTTCCAAGAATTTTCGAGCGCTTGAATTTCTCAGCTTCTGGCAAAAATATCTGCTAAAATCGTGGGTTTGTATCGGGAGAATATGATATGTGAGGAGGTATCCGAGCTCAGCAATTCTTGGAAATGCGGTCGTATTCTAGGAATTTCAAAGCGCTTAATTTTGTAGACTTTGCCCAACAAAATTTACCAGGAATGAAGAATTTGAAATTGATGTAATTTTCCAGAATTTCTGGCTACCAAATTTAATAACGTATAGGACCATTTTTACAAGTTCCTCGCTTCAGGACTTTGCATTTACAGTTCGTCCACGGTACTTCTTGTATAAGGAACTGGAATTAGGTTCTTTCAAGGACTGGTAAGGTATCAAAATAAATAGAGCAGTAGAATTCTATTAATTGAAAATTTATTTAAACTAATCAATGATGATACAAGTTATAAAAATGTTCTAATTCAAATTTAAAAGCTAATACTTATGCGCTATTCTTTTAAATCTATTTAAAATAAATTACAACTGAATTTTATATCAATTCTAAACTAACATTTATGTAATATAAAAAATAATATGAACATAAATATATAATCTAATACTTATAAAATCTTTAAAGTTAATTTATCATATATCTTACAGATAAAATTTATACTAAAATTTACGTGCTTCATATGCAAAAGCTTGTAAAATTTAAATTACAGCAATTATTTAACTTGTTCATATGGAAATTATTTATTATAACTTTCATCTTACATTTAGTACATTCAGTAGAACTTGTAATAGTAATACAAGTAATATTACAGTTTACATAAGATCTACCAAATAAACTGAATATAAAATAAAGTATATAATAACAGATAATTACACAACTATCACAAAAAATAAACTTGCGGGCTAATAAATACAAACTATTTTTATAAACTAATTTACTATAACTGAAGGAGAACTAAAGTATGTTGGTATAAGTTCGTCTATTTGGTTCTTGCTTTTGCGCGCAATAGGAAGTGCCAGTCAATGCACCTTACTCTTTGCATGCGAAGCCCGAACATACAAAAACTATATTAGTAAGTATTTAACAGGAGAGAGAAAAAAAGAAGGACAAACCAGAAGCATAAGAGAGGGGGAGGATTATTTAAAAAGGAATGGAATGAGTCTCGTAAGGGCGAATTTAATGGGATCGGAAGTAAAAGAATGATCGCAGTACCTTAAAAGACGAGACTATGAAATGCAACAGCTGGAACAAAACAGAAAAATAGAAACAACACTACCAGGGTACCTAAGTACAGTAATGTCTCCATTAAAGCGAAAATGTGGTACTGGGAGTATACCCCTGGAGGCTACATGAAGTTCGCTTGGCGATCGGCGTAACGCGATTTGGGTTCGGGTATATCGGTGACCTAATACTAATTCAACGATGAAACATTGCTATTTCTCATCCTTTCTTATGAAACCTTTACCACAGACGAGATATAGGAATAGACAACTCATCCAATGTATTTTTTCGGCCACGATTTCTGTGTCCCGGGGACACCCATAGTTCTCTTTTCTATGAACCACGTAAGCAGCCGTTGGTCTAAGTCTTTGTAAACTAGCTTTATTATCCTTTTCCTTTTATTGTTATGTTTATATTCCTATTATTGTAGCATTTTCCTTTATTCTTCAGATTGTAGTGTGATGCACGTTATACTTCCGAGCTATGCTTAAAATAGAAGATGTTTCTAAGTCCTTCAGCACATCCAGACGTTGCTGCATAGTCAAAACAACTCTTTTGCTAGTTGCCATCTTTGTCACTTATATTAACACTGCGTAATAATTGTTGTAATAATTCTTAATGTGATTTGTTCGAGTTCTTACTTAATTCTACTATGTTCAGTGTTGTTTAAAATGTCACCTCGGTTTGTTGATATTCAAAAACTATTGATGGATGAACTGATGGACATGGGAGAGTATTTTGCTGAAGGTTGATTATAACTGGTGTTTGGAAATGACTTGGAAGATGGTAGGGATGTCAAAGAAAAGAAGTAGGGAAGGGGGGTGGGTTTTCCTGACGCTATACCAAGGTGTGGGTTTTTCTTATTGTGCAACGAGTGCGTTTGGGTACCGTTAAAAACTGGCCTGATTGCACCACCCGTGTGTACCGGCGGTCGCATGGCCTACCTTTATTAGTCAAGATACCTGGTTTATAAAAAATGTTGATGCTAAGTACGACCAATAACTAATCAAAGACTAAATCTAACTGAATAAAAATGGTCCAAATTATATAGTGTTTGGAGTCATTTTAATCCGAGAAATGTCAGCTATGCTATGTAAACTTTCGTAGGAGGCCTTTGGTTCAATGGAGACATTACTGTAACAACAAAAGACCATACAATCATCAATTAATAATACAGGTAAGATGCGAAAGTATCAAATGATGAAATCATTATTGGGAGAACGAAAAGAATAAAACATGTGATTTGTGCGCACAAAAATTTAGAATGTTAAAACACCTGCTCACAGAATGCACAGCAATATAATATGAGGTAATAGAATATAAAATGAGTTAAGAATTTGAAATGTAACAGGAAGGAAAGGGAA
The DNA here is from genome assembly GCA_948146005.1 of Nomada fucata. NCBI lineage: Eukaryota > Metazoa > Arthropoda > Insecta > Hymenoptera > Apidae > Nomada > Nomada fucata. The sequence goes on from OX411275.1 coordinate 18,779,979, forward strand.
AGATATATAATAGATGTGCAATAAAGAGGTAAGAAATAGTGTAATGCATAAGGTATCAAAAGGAAGCGCGAAACAGATGTTCAGAGTGAAAGAAATAAGATGGTATTGTAAAGATAGGTTATATGTATGTGAGGCCGAAATAATAATATCAGTATGTACTTATTGAATTCTGTAAAATTTACACACGAAAACAAATATTCACAAATGTATTTACCTTTGCTAAGAGCTTCTTTGTTGTACACTAAAATGAACAATACAAATTACAATGTTACTACAGTTATTAATTTCAATGTAGATTGTAATACTATGTTTACTAACACTTTACTGAGATATAAATGAGAGTACGAAACGATTTTCGAACATTACTAACTTGATTTTATAAATGAAGACATAAATAATCAGATTTATCAAGTTTATCGTACCGTTATTTATAAACAAGTTGTTGAAATTCCGTATCCCTGCCTTATCTACAGCCAAAGTGATCTTTACTTTCGCCATCTATACAGATGAAACTTCTCAGGCATCCGCCATATCTCCACTTACGGTATATGAGAGGCGCGAATAGTTTCAAGGAGTTCTGTATAGATGGCCATATCATAGCAGGCACTGTAGATATGGTAGAGACCCGCGTAGTTTCAAACATATATTTACAGATGTTAAATAATTTATGAATTAAAATATATACATGGGTATTCCATTTATAAAAAAAAGAACACTTCTTGTGGACTAGGAAAATGTTACTCTCAAGGCGAAACATACATATCTTACTGAATTATGATTTCTAGAGCGTCAGAAATCAGAAGAATCTACATAAGCACGGCAATAAATAATATTTATAACTACAAATAGATACAAAGAAGTAATGAGTGAAATATTACGCAAAAACTTGAACAGTACCGGTAGTTATATCGTTTTTCGTAATACGTCGATTTCAATTAAACTTAATCAACATAATATCAGCATCAAAATAATACTTTTAAGATAAGAAATATAATTTGACATGTCGAAGTAGAATAAGGGTAACAAGGTACACAAATATTGCCAACAATAAAGTAAAATGTTTCTGTTACTATGTATTTTGTCACTCAGCAATTCGTTTTTTTTTCATTTGTACCTTACATGACAAGAGACATGAATAATACGCTAATCGCAGTTGCCCTGAATATACAGTACTGAGACGCGACTAAGTGTACTGCCTAATTACTCACTTTTTTATTGTAAAATTTCTTCTTAATACCTTGTCTACATATTGTTTTGGTTTACGAATGCAGTGTATACCGATTTCAACATGACTTTTAAAAACACTTAAAGAATGTTTGTTCTCTGTTAAAGATTAGATTAAGTTGTGCTTTCTATTAAAATCGGGATATTGAAATCGGATGCGCTGCGGGTTGTAGGCTACTGTAAATTCTTTACATCTAGAAACTAGAAAAAGTGAACGTGACAACTTGCAAAGTTGAAACGCATTTTGTACTAAAAGGAAATAATAATCGCAGCTACAGCACACTAAAATCTTATTCTGCTACAATTTTTTCAGCTGTACAAAAATCATTGTCCACTACGCCTCTTGTTAATTAATACTAACATAAATTTGCTTTATCCTGTTTGCGCCCTCATCTGAAATGGAATATTTATTCTTATCCTCAAAAATGTACCTAGGAATAAGTTTACTAAATTACAGGCACTGTCCCCTTCAAGATTCACGTAGATGGTTCTTAACCCCGTATTCTACAGACAAAATGTAGCTTTGTGCCAAAAAGGAAAATATATTCCTTTGCACAGAGGCCATTTATATACAAACTTCCACATACAGATGTAACATGCAGATATCTGCATAATTAATAATTCCATTTCTTCCGCGCGGTAAGCGTAGATCAAATCCTGTTTTCAGAAGAAACAGATGTTTGTTAAACTGATCATGTCTGTACAGGAATGCCTTCTGCCACTCATTTTATAATCTGTCATTTCGATAATAATTATACTTTGTTGAATGGAATTTACGTTTTCTGTCATTTTTAAATATATTTGAACATTAGCGTTTTCTTTAATCTTTGTATGACTTTATTATACAAGTAATATGAAGAATCACGATTAAAATCACATATAAGAACAAATTTTTTTGAGATACAAAAAATTATTTTCTTCGATTAATCATTAGTTACATAAGAAAATTAGTAAAAATATGAAGTGCGACTACTAAACGTTCCATCCATAGTATATACAGAAATTTGGATTTAGTTCGTGCAAAAATTTGCCTATATCTTTTTTACATTTCGGGTTGCCCTTTCTAAATGACAATGTTTAAGCATAATAGTTCATTCATAAAAACTTCGTGTACAGGAAATACAAATGTAATAGCACACAAAAGATTCGATATTAAAAAAAAAATATATATATATATATGTGCACATAAATCTAAAATAAACGTAATATGTTGATAACTAACTTCTTTCATGAATAACATGAATAATGGTGCTGCGGATAACGTTAAACATGTAAAGCATTGATTAAAATATTTATGGCAGCACTTGCTAATGATACAATTATTTTCATTTATTCACATCTTATAGGCCTTTTGATATTTAGTGACGTGTATTGATCTTATAAATCGTAATTTTTTTCTTTAAAAGCAATAACGTATAAGTTCACCAACTGTAGTCCAAATTTATGTAAGTATTGCTTTCCTGTACGTAAATACACATGTCGTGAAGCTTGTATAGATGTTATTCGACAATACAATCGGCTTGGAAACATTTTATCTACTACTTGTATTTCATTGTTTGTTAATCCTTGTACGGACACTACTACTTCCGCTTAATTACTATCTCAGAGTTGACTATTAATGCCAAATCAAAAGCACCTTGTTTCTCTTTTTTTCCTTTTTCAATTTTTGTAAAATATCACATGCTGTGCAATCGTGTAAATCAAAAGTACTTATATATGCACACCGGTTTCTAATATTGAAATATTTAGCATGATAGTTCACGAATAAGAAGCTATTCTTTTTAGATGATCAGCATACAGGATGTACATAATTAGATATTTGCTTAAAACTGTAGTATTCGATCCTGTCAGGAAAAAGCTTGGAAGGCCTCTGTAAAACCGAGGTCCATATTTCTTAATTATGGAGCACTCTTCGTTATACGACTACTTTTCTTTCTTATGTCTTGCGGACATGTTTCTAAAACTACCTTGTCGTAAATTAAAGTAAATTACTTCGCAATCTTCGATCTGAAATAAAATACAATAACGCTAGTATAAGGAGCATTGCAATATTATAAATGTGAAGGATACGAGAAACAAATGCTTGTTTCTTGAAAAATTCTGTTGAAACATTCCCAGCGTGGGATTCAAAAAAGGGTGCAGTTACGTTATACCCTGAGTAGATAATGACGTAGCAATCGTTCCTGGCAAGAAGCTCGAACGTTTATGCTGAGTAGCGTTTGTACCATACAAAAATGAAGCTTAATCAAACTTTTATACAATATGCAGCATCGCATTATCGCTTGTCGCGTCCAGTAAAATTCATTTCGTTACTTTTGCACTCAATGTGATTACATATTGTTTCAGTAACAATCACTTTTCTCACGTAAATTAATTAAAACGAGCAAAGAGCAATAACTGCCGTGTTTTTCGTAGATTCTTAGGCAAGGCAAAGACAAACATTAAGAATAAGCGAAAAACAAGTTTACTTATCCAATGCTTGTTGCCGTTGTACTGCGAAGAAGTATGACCCGAAGGTCATAAATTGATTTACAATCTCGTGCTTTAATAGCACATTAAGATAATATTGCCTCATTCTCCTCCTGACACAGTTACTTCTCTCCACGCAGATTCTTGAGATTGATTCACTAATGTTGACTGAGGCTCAGATATTATATCTGATGCTGCAGGACTCAGCGGCGGACTAGGTAACGTAAGTGCTTCCTCTGATTGGTTTACATCAGCTGAATCTTGTTCAGTTTCTGCTTCACCGTCGACGATAGAAGCCTCCGATGGCACAGAACTCGGAGCCTTTAATACATTACAATCCTGTGCTCTTAACGATATAGAACTACCTTTATTGCTACTTCCATCTTCACCTAGAATTGGGCATTAATTTTTTTTTTAAATATCTTCAACGTGTTTCTGTGGTTTCGAAAACGTGTAAACAAAAGTACGCGTCTTACCACAAGGCCTAAGAACGAGGTAGAAGAGTAAGTCAGATAGAGAAATTATACCGATCACTTTATCGTCATCATCGACCACTACCAGCCTATGGACCTAAAAAGAAGTTACGAATACAATTTTGTTGATTTACGATGTGAAAAATAAATATCGCATTTTGATTTAAAGATATCGAGTAAAACAAATACTATAAGTGTATGCAAATATTGTACCTCTGCCCTAACAATTCTCTCCATAATAGTAAATAGAGTTTCATCTAATTTACAACTTTGAACTCCTTCGAACCAATCGTTGCGGTGTTCATTTGCCTCCCGTAACGAAACGTCTAAATTGTTATACGTTTTTTCAGCAGCTAAATTCTGCAAACGTTACAATTATACATTATTAACTGATCTGGTTGGTGTACAACGTCCGATAATTGAAAGCATATAAAAGGTACTTACAATAACATCAAACTTTGAGTAAATATTAACCAACTTCCCTTCTGTATCAATAATTGGTAACGCAGAAACTCTCCTTTCAACAAACTTTTTCAGTGCTAAAATTATGCTAGTTTCTTCTGTTGCCGTCTCTATATTTTCAAATGTACCTATCCTCAATTCCCTCAATGTTTTACTAGTGAAAGATGGTTTTGGTAGCTCATGTATCTATAAATAAATCATTGAAGGATTAAGTATGTATATACATATTGACAAGACAGTTTTTTACACTATTTATATTATTCTGATTTAATTGAACGTACATAAAGGAAGAGGAACCTAAGAATTCGTTTGTGTGTCAAGATATATAGAACATTTCCAGTATCTGGATCTATCACAGGCAAACGATGAATTCTATTCTGAATTAGAATTTTGATGGCCTCGTACAAAGATGCATCTGGACAAATGCTCACTAACGGATTTTCTTGATCCTTTAGGACCTCTAAAATAATGAAATTTCCAAAGGAATTAAGCCATTCATCATGAAACTTATAAAGGATTTCTTTAATATAGATATTTACTTCTCCATGTGTCTAACTCGTGTTCTTCTAATTCATCCATTGTTATAGATGGACTGGTATAGTACATCTGTAAGATTTTTATAAAATCTGTTATAGTCAGCATCCCAACAAATTCTTGTCTCGAACTGTCCCATAATGGCGCGGCTCTTACACCTATAAATAATGCAGTTTGTGTTAGCTACAATGTTCTCGAAAGTAATAAATATAATGCACCGCTGAAAAAAAGTGTTTACAATTATGTAATCATTATATAATCAAACAGTTACCAACTATATAAATCTTATGCAAAATATACATACGCACATGTCACGTGTATGTGCTAAATTAATTTTGTGCTTAATAATTTAAATAATATGTTCGAATTAAATAAATTTGAATATTGCAACTTACCATTGTAAACCAGAGCAAAAAAGGCCTTCTTCACGAGGAGATGCGTATCGAAAACGACCAATTTGGCGCTAGTCGGTATTAGGTCGTAAGATTTATGAAATTTGAAGAACTTTACGAAGATCTGTGATTCATCCTCCTCTGAAAGTCCAAATAGTTCACAGTAGAGTAGTGCTTTCTGATTACGCCGAAGCATCTTTTTTTACTTTCTTTTTAATCTTGTATATCAATACGATGTCACAGCGGTTCTTACGATTTACACGATATTTTTCAATTTATTGTCAAAGTCTTGTTGCGATGAACGAGTTAGTTTTTATGCTTCTTCAACTGTACAATGAATGAAAATAACACATCGCACTTCAATATACTACACCACTTCGGTCTAAATTTAATTACACTGCTGACCCAGTGACAGTTTTTTGCCGGATTTTACAACTTTGCGTTGCAATAGGTTAAGGTGACGTATTCGGCGCGAATTCGTAAATTTGGCGCTTCATTCAAATATTTAACCGCATCCGCAAAGATGCTGTAGAGGATATAAGGAGAACGATTATGGCCTAGTCGCGGACGGAAGCTAGTGACTTATTTGCGAACTCTGTTACGCGTACAGTGATTACTGATCATTCGTAACGGGGTCCATGAAGAGTCTCGTATGAATTCATACAAAAAACTGTTCTAATCCACAGATGTATGCTGCATGTGATTATTTAATTTGCTGTTGGCTACCTGACAGTGATTGGCCCTATTTTAAAACAGACACCAATATTAAGAAAAACCATTTGTTATGCCTTTTTTAATGAACATATTCAAATGCTATGAACTTTTGTGCTTCGAATGCAGTTCATATATTGCTACACGTATTTTGTCAGTCACTGGTCCTGGCCTGGCCAAGAGTTATCTTTTTTTAACGTATGCAACAAATTTTCTGTAAATTTTTATGAATTCTCGATCTTTCTGGATATATCGCAATTTATTTTTAGGCTATTAGTCTTTTGGAGCTATTTATGCTGATTGCGTCTTTAACTTTACTAAATGGGAATGATCAATCACTGATATCATTTATTCATATAACTTGTAACTCGAAAAATATTGCAAATATTACTACATAGAAAAGAATACATAAAGTACTCGCGTACTAATGTTAAATGGTCTTAACAATTTAATCGTAAAATAATTTGAATTCTGCAGCTATCAAGTGAGTCATGTTCCTACTCCCCAACCTTCCAAACGGAAATGGCGATAAAATAGGTCACAAGTAATTGATCAAGCGGACCCATCAGGGGTAGCAATAGTTATTCAACGTTGAAATAAGCCATATTATAATTATGTAATTGTATGTATTGCATTAAACATTCTATTTGTATGACTTTTACTTTGATTATCTTATAATCTTAATAGATGATTAACTGTATTGCAGGATATACAGTAAATACTAATAAGTTTACACGAAAATAATACGTATCAATAAATGATCAAAACTGTATTTGGCAATCATATTAAACAGTGAGTGTCTTATCGAAAGACTTCAAAATCTTGCAAAAACGAATTATACAAAACTCTAAGAATTTGTGAAAATCAAAATGTTACGCCCTGAATACATGAATGAATAAAATTCACTCGGAATAACACGTACCGAACTACAAAACATCGTTTGTTTTTACGTTTCGTTCACCTCCAAACAGCAAGCAACAGTTTTTCCAAGCACGAACGAAATTACGACGACTAACAGGAGGAATGAAAGGGGTACAATAGGCACAGGACGAAAAGAGAAGAACACTTGTGAACGTAAATATGCTTGCATACAAGAGAGAACTGCTGGAAAAGACCGAAAGAGAAGAATGAAGAAACGTAAAAAAATAATAATATAAAACTGGAAAGATCCGCAGCATCCGCGTCAACAGGATGAAGTGTTGTTCAGATTCAGTGTCTGATGGAATAAAATGAATTTGTACGTATTAGATGAATCAGAAAAATTCCAGATAAATTCCAATGATTCAAACGTCATGTATTTTTCACGAGTTGCGTAGTTCTTATTCTTAACACAATAATTTCCTTAACCGTTGTCGATTAGATAAAGTGCACAATTTAAATTGAATGCTCGAAATAGTTTAACTATTATCTTTCATCGTTGGGTCAGTTACTTATAATTTTGCCGCAATTATTATAACACCGAACACTTTTTATGCAGCTATCATTAAAAATTACTATGAACGATATTTCTGTTACAATGTTTGATCGAGATACAAAGAGTTAACCGTCGTGATAATCGTATAACTATGAATAAATAATATTCAGATGTAAATAATAATAATTAAAAGAAACTTTTTATCAGTTTATACGGTTCAACTTATTGTTGGATTTTCAATACTGTAAAATCACCAAGAATAAAAATAATCCGTTCTAACAAATCTAGAGTTACTAACTATATTATTCTTAGATTTACTATCAATTTAGTTTAATATTACCAATAGAGTATATGCGAAACACAATTTTTGTTAACAAATTATTTAGCACAAAGAAGATTCGAAGTGAAAAAAATTATTTTTTTATAATTGGATATTCTATTTTATTTCTTGTCTAGCTTGTAGAGCTTGATTTTATTTTATCGAGATTATTATTTTGAATACACTTGAATACGAATTAATTAGGCACGTATACCTTCCTTTTGTATTGTGCACAATTGCTATACCGTTCTCTATTAAATTGTTATCTAACATAATATTCCCGAGCAGAATTTCGAATTGGTTGCGTTAGTCACTTGAATTCCGTCCTTTTGTCCTATCATCGTTTATTATTAAAGTAAGTATGTAACAAGTAGAACCAGATGTCCAACGCAAGACGCGCCTTGTTCAAGAATTTAAGTAATTTCCAGTCAACTGAATAATGAGAATTGAACACAAACTTATATAGAACAATAGCCGATACTGTAAAAATAAGATTTTAATACAAAGCACATCCATCAAATATATATCTTTCTGGGATAAAACTATAAACTGAGAAGATTCTGCTTTCATTATTGTTTTGTTTATATCTTTCATTTATTTATTTATTTGTCCTTTATGTTTAGTCACTGTAGCCCGTAGTATTACTTTATAATATAAATATTCGAATTATTATAGCACCAGTATAAAACGACAGTGACTCACGATATTTAGTAGATATACATATGTATCGAATAAGCTAAATATAAAAGAAGACAATTGTCATGTAAAGAATTAAAAACAGTCTTATCTTTGTCTCTAAACGTGTAAATATTGTAGCGAAACTTTCCACCACAATTTCAAGAATTTCTAACAAAAATGTTTACTTTTCTGGAAGTATATATGGAACATTGTGTCAGTCCCATAGATTTTTCTAAGTTCCCTCGATTTATTCTGAATTTACACGTTTACCTATCAAGACTTGATACTTCATTCAATTTTTTTACTTGAAAGCTGTAAAAATATAAAATTTAACTAACCTCTAAACTTAAAGATTTACCTTAATTAAAAAAAAATTAGCCTCAAAAAGCTGATATTCACTGTTAAAAAAAATCCTATTATACGTATATAATAAAAATCCATGCCGCGGTTAAATCAAGGACCCGCGAATGAAAATCATCAAATTAACAATTGGAAAAGAAATCAGGAACTCTAATAACTATGTTGTTGAATAATTCAGACACTGCAAGGGAAGCCATAGGAATTATATAACACATCAAATAGTGGGGGAAAAGCTGGCACACGTTACGTCATTTTTTTTAAAAACAAATTTCGATCAAATTCCACAATTAACTATACTCGGTGAACACCGATTTCTTGTAACAATTGTGTTATATTTCTTTGGACGTGGGATCCGTTAGAAGTCGATGCGTGGAAAGTTACAATTCTCCGATTCCTGTCCTATGCAAATGTCATCCAATTACCGAGTGGAAATGCAATATCCACCTTTGTGACCGCATGCATCATCGAATAAAGAAGCTAACTCGGAGACATTGGTCGAATCAAATTATTGGATAAGTGGGAAAACTTGTAGAAGCATATTAGACGGGATAATGTGTGAAACAAATATTATTTTCGCTAAAAAATAAACAATTCAAAACTATAATTTATATTTTCCAAACTCATAAGCCATTATCATTATCATTATAATTTAAAGTGAAATACTCTCGCTTAGTTAAAAAAAATCATTTTCATTCAAATGTTAATTTACTATTTAAGCAATCTTTATCCCAAAAGCGATGATCTATAGGCATAGATGCTCTTTCTCAATGCAAAAGACAAAAATGTATAGGTCAGCGTAATACAAAGATATTCACTAGTACGAAAAGGTGTCATGTGAAAGTTTCATAAATTACATAGAAACAGTTACAGGAAGATTAGATGAACTTGTTCACGAAGAAAGTCACCGGCGATAAACTGGTTGTTCAGAAGAGTTCACGACAAGTTCAAACCACCGATTCTCAATTGAGCACAAGTAGATGATGCACTACCGAATTGAACGACGATAGGCGACAAGTACACAAAACTCACAGACACAGAACAATTAATGAAACACTATCCAAACGAATTCTCTTCGCAGATACCGAGAATCTAAGAATGATACCAAGTACGGTGGACCTTAAGGCAAGTAAATTCTAGTTTTTGCTTCACGTCTGAGCACAAGTCCAAGTACAGTAAACGATGGACAATGATGCGTGATTCGTGTGGCGATTTGACGCGCAAAAGTTGGCAAAACGCTTCACTGCGAGTTTGCTGTGCAGGGATCATGTAGCTACTGACTGGTGAAGAGATTGTACAGTATACTTGGGCCTCTACCAGTGCCAGTCAGTCGAATCGGTACGTGTTGCAAATAGACCTATGAACGCAGTGGCGATGAACTACCTCACAAATGCGTTGGTACACATTTACGTTGAACTGTGAACGTTCTATTTATGCATATATTAAATGTACATTCTAAGGTAACAGTAGTCAATGTGGTCAAAAATATGAATTCCGAAGACGAGAGAAAACATTACAATTATAAAGATTTTTCTCGATAAATTGCGATGGTTTATTATTTAGACAAAACTGAGACAACAAGAGTCTATACAGTTCTGCAATAATTGTATGAGGACAATGTTCAGGGTAACGTTACGTTATACCTTTTTGATTTACATTCATTTGCTTTTCTTCGCGAACAAATTTGTTTTTCGACGTGTATTTGATTAATAGTCGGTTTTTTATTCGGTTAGGGGATAATGGTTATTACCTTTGTCATGATTCAGTTTCATGTTCGAAAAGTGGGCTTTAAAAATAAAAATATTAACGAAAAATCGTGGCGAAAGTAAAATTGATAATTGTTCATCCTCTAGATTTTCCTAAGATTAATGTAATATAATGGGACATTCTGAATTTTCCAAGTAATAAACAAGGAACGATACTTTAACCACGATCGTCTATTAAATATTCCTATAGTAGATTGTTACTCCAACCCAATCATAATTTGATAATTTGCGAAGCCTTATTTAACCGCGTCTAAAACGTGACATCAATTTAATTACACGCTCCTTTTAATTCAACGCGAACTTTGTAATGAAATACCTTTAATTGTATAAATACATTATATTTGCGTGGCGTATATTTTAATTATAGATGAGTATAGAAACGAATCAGAGTGGCGTTCGTTTTTGCTATGATCGTAGGCTGTGCTGAAGCTCGACTTGAAAGAGGCTTCACAGATTCTTAAAACTAGATTACAAAGTTAAATATAGCTAATACCAAGCCATATACACTTTGAATTTTAATAAAAGTTGAAAAAATGATGTACAATTATTTCAATTACCTTCTAAAAACAAACGGAACACTTTCCAATCCATAGAAAGTAACTTAACCATTTTTCAATTTCATTATAACAAATTAACGTGACATAATAAATTTTCTAATCCTAACTTTCAGATACACTCGTTCGAAAGGAACGATTTGTAGCCAAGTATGCTGATCAAGCGATCATTGACCTAACGTGACGTAAATACGTGAGAACATGAATCGTCGACCATGAAATGGCTTGTTCAATTGCATATTGTTCTTAAAATGGAAACGCACCGATCGACGACCTTTGAACGCGTCAGCGTGATTTTTCCGTTTTTCATTTGGCGCAATCAAATACGGCTTGGAAAAAACAGGATTGTAACTAACGTCGTGTTTGTTCCCTCGATTTTCTAGACAGAAAACAGCTGCAATTTCGAGGCATCCCCCAACGTCCAAGTGATTTGTATGGGACCCGATTACGCGTTAATGGAACGACATTCTAGATTTTACAGTAGCTACAATTTGCCGGCGATTTACAATTAGTAAATTGAATCTTGGTACCTCACTGTTTTCTATATTGAGACGAGGGCCATATCCTTTCTCCGTAATGTTAATGTTGACTTATCAGCAGTGCGCGTTTTTAGTACACATAGGTATACTGATTCAATTCATCTTCTATTTTTAGGTAATGTCGTCTAATTCTTACTAAGATAATATTTTTCAATTTTAGATAATTCAAATATGAGATAAATTCAAGGGATAATTTTCGAACAATCATTCCTTCTAATTTCGTCGGCATGGCGCAGAAACTTATTTTTCGATCGAATAAATATTCGATGAAGAATGAATGTTAACTGGGTGCACAATTTTATTGCGAGGCTCAGCCAGTAAATATACCAGAAACTGAAAAGTGTCAAAGGTCGATCGTGAAATACCTTTTTTGAGAATCCAAGCAAGCTCGTCCTCGAGGGGCGGATTTTCGACTTCGAATTCTTTGATGAGATCTTTCGAGTAAACTGGATCATCGTCCTGGCTCCACCAAGCAGCCGAGACCTTGCTCAATGTCGCATGGACTCCTTTAGCATTCGAGTAATAATGCAAGGCCAGCATTATTTTCCATCATCATTTCTCGTGACCGGACTTTTGCCCATGCGATCAATTCTTTTTGCGATAACATCGCCTTGAAAATCGTTTGTCTATTATTTCACTGGCAGCTCGGAACTAAAGCTTCGTCGAATACGTGATAAACAATGCTCCTTCTTTTGATAATTTCCAATAACTTATACGTTCTTTTTTTTATGGTCGATGTTTTGTGGGTAACTGTTTAAGAATTTGTCGGTGCTATATATGGTGACAAACATTCTTAAACTTCTTGTGCTACGATTTTATTTACAATTTATGTAGAGGTAATTTTTTTAAGGAATTCGTCACTTTCTTTGTCGCAGATGAAGGAACCTTTAGCACAGGTGGAATTCCAATGTTCCCAATAATTTGTTAATCAACTCACTTTGTAATATTCACTGAACGTTGAAAATTTGACGGACTTATAAGTTGCCAGGTGAATGGTTGTTGCTAATACAAGTAAAGATATTTTTGTTATTCTTGTGTGCACAAAAAATATTCGAAAACAAATGGGCGAAATTCAATCTTGTAAATTGCATTACATAATAGAAATTAAGAGAAAATAATATAACAATGATAAATGGGATAAATCAGTTGTGATATTTTCTGGAAATTTTCAGGGTGAATGTAATCATATTATATTGTTTCTCCACGAGATTTTTGTAATGCCTTATGAACAAAACTTCGATACAGTGGCTGAAGTCGAATTTATCAGTGGAACGACCAACTTATTGTATTTCTGATGTAATTTCATCTACTAAGCAGGAAAAAAAGTTCTCAAGGATATAAGAACAAAAATGGATATGCAGCTAATCGATAGATACAAGAAATCGAGCTTGAAACGGGCGTATTTAGAGCAGAAGATTTATCAAAGTAAAGTTAAACAAATTCTCTTAAACTGAATTAAAACTGAACGATAATTGTGTTTAAAAGTGAAATCATAATTACTCCGAGAAAAATCAAGGGTAATTGAACTTCAGTCGCAGCAGTCTTCGAATATCAAACAACCGAAAGCCACAGATTTCCGATATTGGCAAAGGTTGTGGAATTTGATTGTCAACAATTATTGGATATCGAAATGTACAGTTACTAAAATTCCGATATAACAGAAACCGTCGGATATTGAAGAGCAACAATAATTAAATTCCTATATTATACATTAGGGAACAATTGAATTTGAGTGTTAGCAAGTACCATATATCAAAACATGGAAGAATGAAAAAATTTACACGGTTCAGATAGCATTCGAGTTCAAAATATATGAAAAAAAGCCCGTTTCATGGGCAACCATTACTTTCCGAAAAATATGTATATACAACTCGTGGCGGAGAAATTCCAAGAATTTTCTACGACAGATCTTTGCAAAAACAGGCAAAAGTAATACTGAAACGGTGCTGCAAATACACAACGTATAAATAGGAGACGTTTTCATTGCCAATCTTCGAATACGTGACGGATAATTGACAGTTGGCCCTTGTCCAGATGTAAGGTGGTCCTCTAATTCACAATACCTCACCATTACTATTTGGATCCGTCGACATTCACTTCACAACCATCACTCACATCTGCGTCGCTGATATACTCATTACGCTCAAATTATCTATCCAAATACAATAGAACTAATATCTAATATCCGGAAGTTTTGTTCTGCGAACATTCTGTTACCCGAACAGCGTTCCGCAGCAATGTTTGCATACAATGCATGTTTAGTTTTCGATATTCGCTCGAACGAATTTTGATCATAAGAATTTAGTACGAAGCTAACTTGAAAAATATATGCGACTTGTCAGCCATGATTGTAAAGACCCCTGATATTTATGTAAATAAATGAAATTCGGTATCAGGAAAGTGATTGTTCTGTTATCCGAACCCTTTTGTCTCGCTGTTATGGATATGGGAGATTCTACAGTGTTCCGATCGAAATATCTTAAATATTTAAACCATTATATCATCCATAAAACTATTATATGTTACAAACTCAATCCCTAGGCAAAATACTACAAGCTTTACCACATTCGTGCCAAGATTCAAAGAAACATTCTTAATAAAACGAAACGACGAGTCAGTGTTTTACTGAGATCGGAATGAAAATGTCAAAGACCGATTTCGGTCGTCGATCACGTACCAAGAAATATTTCAGACAGTTCCGAAATGATCCTTAACGATTCACCTGACAACTCTATAATCACGATAGAAACACATCACGAAATCGATAATCGCCCTTTGAACGGTGTCGTTGCCAGATATCACGGTTTCGTCGCTGGCGAAACGAATAACGAAAAGTCTTCGACTACCTCGAGTCTTCCTCCTGTTGCAGACTGCCACCTCGACGACGATGCTCGTCATCGTCATGGACGATTTGCAACCAAGAATAACTCCGCACGAACCCCGGGGTTCTTGCCAAGAAAGAAAGTCAACAGAGATATGTTGTCTTCCGTATCCTTTTCGAAGATTTTGCTAATTGGAGAAAAGACGGGAGTTTTTCTAAATTACTTCAAATGCTGGCAGTATGTAAACTTTATGCGTGTGGACTATTCCTGTTTCTGGAATAGAATGTGACGTAGATTTAACGGTTCGGATCGATGGTTCAAGTTGATTATTGTTGGTACCTGATCAATGGCAACGCTCGAGAAGCTCGAGTAAAGCTGGCTATCAACCAGCTAGGGGCTCGTTTGGCCAAATCCGTTTGTTTCATTTTCTTACGTTGCTCGCTTGGTACGAGTACTTTCGAAGCTGATATTTTCTGTACTACGAATGAATTTTCGACTGAAATACAAATTTTGTCCGCGTATGTAAATTTCGCACGAAATAAAAAGAAAAACGCAACATTCGTTAGTGTATTAATCGTAATTGAATCAGGCAATTAGTTCTATTTCCTACGAGACACAGATTTAGCAAGCATCGAAGGAAAGAAAAGTGGAACGAAAGTATAGATGAGAATTAAGTTTGTCTGATTAAGATAGTTAAGCACAACTTCCTGAATTTTCGCTAATAGCATCATAGTTCATTAACGACCCGCGTTATCTAAGCTAGTCCTCCACGCAGCTCTGTTCTATGGCGTTGCAGTAATTTGCGACACTAACGAACCCCCCGACGAAAGTTAAATCGTATATCCGACCGAAAAGCTGCTGTCCCCTGGTTGCCGCATGAAAGATCGGCCGATCGTTTATTTAACATTGTTCACTTGCTTCCTGCCGAGTCTGATAAGTAAAACGATCTCTGACTTTCACTATTCAACTTCAACTTGATAATAAGTGGAGATGGGATAGTTCGATGTTAAAGAAATATGAATCTCTGCATTTCCAGCAAGTTGTAACGTAAAGTACAATTCAATGCATGGTAATAATTATATTGGGTAATTTAGTAAATAGGGGGGACCACTCGGAAAGTAGCAGAAATCAAAATAATGACAGCTTTCGTTATCTAATTGTAATCGTATTAGATTTTAAGCCTGAATCTAAATTGAAGCAATCGAAAAAAAATACTGAAGCGTAATTCGTTTGACAATAATTCGATCAGAACTCCATGATGTACCGTTTGAATTATCGATTGCCTTGGTTTAGCAACAAATACAACCGCAAGCATACGGACGGTTAATCGATAACAACCATTATTGCGATTATTCTTTCGCCGCACTGCACGATGCCCGGCTGCATTGAAATGTTGGAAGGGGTTTCACCAAAGCTACGTATTCGTATTCCACGAATATATTGATGATGATTACTCCCCGAGAACAGTAATCGAACATGATTCAGCAATAAGTAAATCAGTGTACGTGCGTAATCGTACTATGCGGAAAACGGAAGAATAATTTCCGAACGATGTGTTTAAAAAGAAAAAAAAGTCAATGAATTACGGTTTAGAGTAAAAAGAGAAATGTGGTTGGTAAGATAAGTTTGAAAGTGAACTACGGACATACATATTTAGCGCCGTGTGATCTGCAACCTGCTATACACTGACTGTTCTTATGGAACTTAAATATAATATGAAATCGTAACTTATAATAATATGGTGAAAACAATTTTTCCCCCCTATCTTCAAATGTGGACTATGTGAATTAAAATTCGACTGTTCTAAAAAAAAAATCGAAGCCACGTGAGACAGAATTTGCCTTTGTACGCTCCAGATCCATATACGCGGGACATTAATTTCTACGGATTACCATCATGAGTTCAACAAATTCTGTATTTTCCGAGAATATTTAGCTGGATAAGAACATTCAAAAATGGTCCTCCACATATAAATTGACCATTAGACAATATTCTGTACCATTTGTATCTTAGCGTTATTTTTGTATGCACGATTGCAATGCAAGAGCATGTGAAACACATATCCACGTCATTTATCCAATTGCTTGAAAATCGTGAAAAGGATTTCGATCATTCACATCTGTGAACTGTGTAAGATTCTATTCAAAAAAATCTTGCTTCAGTTTACTAACTGGTATTGTACATTGCGGGCCCCGTTTCACCTCTCTTCAGGCGGTACGACAAGTGCAGTGCCGGCGTACCGATAGTAGCAAAGCCAAAGCAGGACAAAAATGCCACTAACTCGTCTTGTAGAGCTTCTGTATTATCGAACGTACCCTACCCCATGACCTAGACCCAAATACAAGTGTGCGAATGCGTCACAGAATGCAATCTCGCCGACCTTGCACAGACCAGAGCTTATCCTCCCTTTTTCCGTCAGCTCGCTTTTCATCCCTCTTTCTCAACATTTTTCTAGTGTTGCCGCGCAATAGAAAAGACCATATCCTCAACTTCGTTCGTTTGAATCAGTCTACTTGACCTTGGGTACTTGTAGTATTCTACCGAATTCGCAATGGAACGTGAATTTGAAGCGTTAGGATTCGGAATGGTGTTGGAGATGCTGGTGGCTTTAAGGATGGTTTTATTTTCAGAGAGTAGTTACAGGTGTCTTGCGTTTCACCTGTTGGTCGTCTACTTTTAATTGACCGTATGCACTTTGATGTTGACTGATTGTACGGCAATGTCGTATTTCGTAAGTACTTTTTAATTAGCTTTAATCCGATACTGAACTTAAAATTATTTAAGAAAAATGGCTCTATTAAGAACTTGCGTTCAGCAATGGTGTACATGAGAAGGTGATACGTTAAAAAATTTAAACAAATAATACCAATTATTAGATCACTCTATTGTTATTTTTTCACTGTATTATTTTACCCCTTTTCCCCACCCGTCGTTCTCCTTTTTTCTTTTCTTACCACAATCATTTTATTTGTGTTTTACACATTTTTCACAAGACGCATGGCAAAGTTTATAATTATTCAGCAAAATCGATAAGCCAATATCAAACTACTCAACCAAAATTAATCTACGATTTCTCCAATATTTTCACACACGAAATATTCAAAAGAAAATCCCTTTTCGCAATACCAGTCACGCGTGTTCTACCATGCCACCCCCTATTTAAATATCCTCCTCCAGCGTTACCTCAGTTCCTTCTAATCATCGTTTATTTGCCATCCTTCGTTTTAACACCCACGTTTTCATTGTATCTCAGTTTCCTCCGTTTATCAACCCCCTTTCTACTGTTTTATACAATCAACAGCCAATTTATTTACTTTTTCCTCTATCTGGAGTCTTTTTGAATCGATTATCTTCTCTCCTTCTTATTGCCCGCGAGAGCAAGCTGGACTCCCGGGAGTAACCATCGATCGACAGCATCCACCCACGCACACACGCAGAAGAAGAATCGAATGGAAACCGGGAATCCAGTACAATTGCAAGGGGCAATCTATATACTACGTCGAGCACGTCAGAAACGCTTGCCAGTCTGTTTTGAAGCTTCCAGTTTATTCAATCTGACTTTGCCATCCGTTTAACTTTCTGCCACGGCCTCCCAAGTGCGTGCGTTTCCAAGTAATGAAACTAATGCTAATGTTTCCGGAGACGGATCGACAGAGTTGTTTACAAGACAGGGCACATGTAATAGGGAGAAAGATATTTGTATCTCTGTTTGCAGTTTTAACGCTTTCGCTTCTGTCCGCCAAAAATCTATATGAAAGTATGTAAGCGCTTACGCGTATGGTTCCTCGATATTGATAAAACCTGTGCCGAGCACACCGCAGAGATAATCATAATGGATTGCGTCTGTAATATTAAGTATATCCCTTGCATTATTGCACGGTCGAATATATGAACGATAAACAAGTTTAATTGAAATTCCATTCCTCTCTAATTCATTTAGATTTCCCCCTACATCCCTTATTTACGGTGCACCACTTATTTATAAATATGTTACCTGCTCTATCGATTTACCAGGTTTCCTCCCTTTCTCTAGCATAGCTCCCGAGCAAAGTATTCTATCACTCGTATGTACTCCACGACAAGAGCAATAAAACAAGATCGAACGCGACAAAGCTAATGCACACGGTTCGATGGAAGGAAAAATCGTGGAAAATGACTGGCTATCTATTACAACACTGTTGCAAAGAAACCGTGATCTCTTCACGAGATTTTATGGAACATTTGAAAAAAGAACTAAGCGATTTATGTACTCTTTAAATCGGATACATAATTTTCTAGAATATCATTATTTCTGGTTGTTTAGAGACACACGGTGACATCGTTTTTTTTGTTTTTTAGGACAATTTGCAAATTGCTTAACTGTCTGTGTTTAAGACTTACTGTCCAGTTGTCTACTGGGACAAGTTGTGCTTAAAACATCAACGGTAAATCCAATTTTCTATACCGTATAGCAAACTAAAATTTAATTTATAATGCATAGTTCCCTCGACAGAGAAAATTGAGTATCTGTTTGAAATTATATTTGTCATTCAGAATATATGTTGCAATATTTGTATACTATTAATAAATATGCCGGGAATAAAATTATGTAAAATAAAAGATAAATTCCAGTTTTAATCTAGCAAGCTTCTCTCCTGATAACTGTGGTCAATTTATTTTTAACTTTGTTCAATATTTCTCTTCGATGTTAATTTCTAAGCGAGTATAAGTTCCTAAGCAATTTTACATCGCTTACGTGCAACTTTAATACGGGCTTCAAGTTCAAGTCCCAGTAGACAGCTCGAAACTTCAAGTAAAATGTAAATAATTAGAAGGATGGAACTCACCGAGGTCAGAGAGCGAAACTTTCTCCAGGAAAGGATCCACCACTGGCAGCTGGAAATTAAAAACACAAATAAATGTTACACTTTCATTTCTGTTAGGTGTAAAACGTTATTTAAAACAATTAATCGAAAATAATACAATTATTTTGGACAGCTGACCTACCAAGATTAACCACAACTCTCAAAAAGTAATTAAGGACATTACTGTATACCCAATTTTACAACATACAATATTATTCTTTACGTCCGCAAACAAATAATTATTGATCTATACTATGCCAATTATTTTGAATCGTACAAATAATTTGTGTGTCATAAAATATGGACAGGCCATTAAGCTTTTAATTTATTACGGAAATATGTGGAAATGAATGCATCCATATAATCATATTGACCGCTTTCTACATTGTACAAGCAAACTGTTAACATTCCCCGAAAATACCAATGAAAATTTCCAACGCGCACGCTTGATTTCCATCACGAATATTCTCCTCTCAAGTGAGACACCTACAATCGAGGTTTGTTACTAAATAATTCGCCCACTCTTTATATGGGTACTCTGCGTACTCAAAATCGATACAACAATTTCAGGGAAATATTAACGGTATTGTCGAATCTCGATATAACTATTTTTTTTATTATAGATTACTATTATTATTTTAAATATAATATTAATAGTTAATACAATTTGCGATAAAAATTTAATATCTTCTTGAAATTATATTGTTTTTCAAAATATATATGGTAATACTCCAATGCGATGAACAAATGAGACGGTCATAAAATTAAGCATAAATATATGTATGTCCTACTAGTTGGCTCAAGAAGCATACTCAAAACCAGGCACACTATTATCCTCGACACTTTCATACGTGAAAGTAATAGGATGAATAAAGTTCAGTTTTATCAGAAACGGTAAGTCTAAGGAAAAATGTACCTTAGTATTTTTAAATCCAGAATTTACCATTCTATCGAAATCGTGTATAAAAGATAAGTAATTCTGTTGAAAAAAATAAAAATAACCTTTACATCTCGTATACGCGGGCACTTGTCAAAAAACTCCTATCACTATATTATTAATTGCTTTAAATCCTGTAACGTTTATTTGAAACATTTTTGCGCATTGTTTAAAATAATGAAGATATTTCAGGTGGATAGAGTTCGTAGGACTATATATATATATCTATGTACATAAAAAGCTTTGGGCAGATTATGAATTAAAAGGATAAGAATAAGTACCAACGCCTTCTTCAACAACGATTTCGGACTAAACGGTTGCCTCTTCTTCACGTTTGTCGTAATTTTCGTGTACCAACTCGAGAGAATACCCGACGAACTCGTACTATGAGCTATGCTAGGACTTTTGGCGACACTTCCGGTCGGTTCGCTGGTTTGTCGGCGAAACACCATTTTTGCACAAAAATTTAATTCAACACTCACAGAACAAACTATGATTATTTTAGAAAAATGTTAATCTTTTCAGTCACTCCGTAAGAAAAATCCGAAAATTTTACGAATTTTCACTAAATTTGTTCCCATATAATTTTATTTTAGAATACTATCATGATCATGAGTTTCCACAAAATACGTTTGATGTCTTCTTCTAGATTATTTCCAGGAATCACGTAAGCTCTCTAGAGTCCCCACTCTTAAATTTCACGATATTTGAAACATGATTCCAGTAATTTGTTGAAACTATCGAAGACAGTCTTCGGTTGGATCTGGTATTACGGAGCATTAAACTTACGTCACATCGTGCCCGTTCCTTAACAAGTTCTTTCTTTTTCAAATTAAAAAATAATTAAACATGGAGATCAATAGGCAACATATGAAACACATTTTAACAAGTCTTCCTTTTTAACAAGTTCTGCTTTTTAACACTCCCAACTATTTATTCTGTAACGTTTATAGCAAGTTCCAACAGTATATCGATATTGTTTAAAATTAAACTTCATACACTTCACGATATATTTTAATTGTTCATTAATTCTCCTTAGATTTTCTAAAGGTAGAGAAACATTTATCAAATCCAAAATGATCCATTATCTTCTATATTGTTCATAAAAACAACACAATGGACTATGAAAAGAAATGTTCAAGAGATATGTCAAACGCATATTTAAACAGCACTCATTTTTATCTACATTTATAAATGAATATTAGTGAAGTACAACGGATTAAATACGATCCATGGAACAACGGACCATCGAAAGATCAACAAAGAATACGGAAAATCAGAATCATGCTATAATATCGATAGGCAGACTTTCTTGGATGCACTGCGTGTCTTCGAAGAATGGTCGACTGATTCCTGTATATACCACAGATGCCACACTGGCATTGAACGTCGATGACTACTGCTGTTGAATACGAATGAGTCGAATACAACGATACACTAA
Organism: Nomada fucata; assembly: GCA_948146005.1. NCBI lineage: Eukaryota > Metazoa > Arthropoda > Insecta > Hymenoptera > Apidae > Nomada > Nomada fucata. The sequence continues at coordinate 18,801,915 of OX411275.1, forward strand.
GCGAAATGATTCCTTCTGTGACATGATCTGCGTCCTATGCCAACTGAACTAGAAAGGCAATATCCTTTTCGAAATTCTTGCTTCGAAAAATTTCCCAATTAGGACGTTTCAAATTGTCTCGTAACTTGTACAATAAATCGTTCGATTTCAATACGAAATAGACTTTAAATTTCAAAGAAATTTACCTCGAAATAGGATTAGGTATGTGAATTTATTGTACGATATTTGGGCAAAGTATGTATTTGCCTGGAAAAATTATTTGGCATTATAGTGACGATTTCATATTTGATTCATATTTGAAATTATATAATACCGACTGTATACCAGTTGTTATTGGAGTTGATTAATTTGCATAAATTTAAATAATACGTACACTTGTTTTCCTCGCCAAAAGCTACATAGTAGCGCTTCAGTAAAGTCTATCACTAGAAAATGCATTTACTGCAAATATTATTAGCATATATATTGATCTACTTCTTCTTCTCTTTTAAATATCGATTATGATCTTTAGAAGCACTGATTACAGTGATATCATGTTTCGTCCTCTACTTGTCATATTGCAGTTAGACATTTTGTAGTCTGATATTATTTGTGAAGTGTATTACATATTTATTTATTTCCCCATATGGTAATGGTTTTTAAACAAAATATATAAATATTTCAACTGTTTTGATCAAAAAGATAAGGTTGTTCAAATCGATGTATTATTGAAATATTGTAGTAAACCGTTGAAAATTATATTATTGGAAAATATTTCATGTTTGCGTATCTATTACTATAAGGTAAGTTATAGAATTCATGCAGCATCATTGTTGAATAAGCAAAAATTGTCATTTACTTTATCATTAATAGGATTCTGTGTGGCGTATTTAAATCGTCTGCGAACGCGCTTATCATACCGAAGTATATTACAGGCTTACCGCGTCACGTATTTACCAGAGCACCGAATGGAATGTATTTTGCATTGTTTAAAGATATTACTGATTAATGCTTAAAACATTTAACAGGCCAGGGAAATTTACCTCGAATTGTAACTTTAATGCTATTGAGATGATTTCATATGCTTTATATCCGTGTAAACTGTTTGTTGCATTCTTACTGCGTAGTAGAAGTATAGTTGAAAGAATTTGCATTTGACTTTACCGGTGATTTGGCAAAAAACTTTACACTAGCTGTAAGAATATTTTTATCGAAACATTTATTGAAACTTCGACGATCCTGCTATGTATTTCCTTATCGAAGATTTCTTGCGTCACATTTTTTTTTTTTTCCGGGATGTATCGTTATCGGTGTGTCCCTTACGACCGCACCTTTATGTACTATAAATGCGTTTCCCTAATATAAGTTAAGATTAATTGCGCGAGATAAAAGATTAATTCCCTGCGTACTGTTTACACGCTGCCTTCAAACATCGAACATTGAAACGCATCGATATTCTTGGGTTCAGTTTTACAAATGATACTATACTAAAATATAATCCGAACTCTACGTAACAGAATAGAAACAAGATATAAATTTTCGATACGTTTACGAAGAATTGTGTGGTTCATGGAGTCCATAAAATTGTATTTCTGGCAGTGACAATTTTCTTCTAGAAATTGTGAATATTATTATTACATACGTATTTGTACTTCCCTTTAATTCCCTTTCGTCTGGCAAATTTCAAATAAATTCTCGCCATTTTTCGTAACTAATGTTTCCTCCCCTTTCAAGCATAAGCATTTTTACAATCGTATCCTCGTATGTACATCATTTTGCACCCGCTACCATGCAGAATACTAATCCAATATACAATGGCCCACACAAAGATCTTACATATACAAGGACATATTTCTCCCGTAAATCGTATGTTAAAAATAAACTGCAGGGAAAGCCGACGTAAAAAAAACACAATTCTGACAAAGAAGACAATCGACTTTTATTGTACAACTTTAAAGAAAAGTAATGATAAAGTTGACTGAAAAAAATACCTTGAACTACGAATTCGCAACTTAAGAGAACTTACTTAATCCTTGCACTTGAAAGACATTAATAACGTTGCAATTTCATGACATTTCTTACGATTTGTTCCAAACACAGAATTTTCCCAGTCAATAAAAACAAAAAATTTGCTTCACCCGTACGTTTCTTTATCTATACTTTTACATAAATTTCCACCAAACAAGAGGAAAACAATAATAATACACGAATGTGTCCTTATTAAACCTAATTCCTAGTAAAGATCCAGCCAGATATCGCGAACTGGGAACAGAATCTCTTGAAAATTTTCAAGCCTTCAAAACTTTCAAGACGTGCAAACCTATTTCGATCTTAAGGCAGTTATAAATTGTCTAAAACCTTCGACCATTTGATTTGTTTAAAGCATTTGTAGAACTGCGTCTTGAACTGAGTTCCTCCAAACAGAATATACTATACGAAACGGTGACTCACACGATTACCCAAGGAACATCCCTCCCAAAATATGTAAAAAAAACAAATGTATAAAAAGGTTGACAACAATTGTACAACAATCACCAGGCGTGATTTTTCTTATTTCTATAGTGGTATCACCATTTTATTTTATTTAATTTGGTATTTTATTCAACTAACATACACGACAGACTCATTCGATTTGTGCTAAGAATAGAATAGCAATACCGCGGATAGCCGTGCAAAACACACGTAACGAGCACAATAAACGAACGCACGATAGAACAAGGTAGGCGCCAACGATTGCGATCGACGTGCTTATTTCGCCAACGAGCTTTCCCGGTGCAGGAAGCGCGCTGGGGGAAACGTGGTAACTTTCCAAGATATCCTGCAAAATTTCCTCGCGGTTTCGCGTCCGAAGAGGATCAACTGATTCTGAATTGAAATAAAACGGAACGGGCGACTAGATGTTAACATTTATTCTTATTTATGATATTATTTAACGATCACGACTCTCTTCATGAGAAATATTCGAAAATATATTTACTTGGAATTCAAAGATCAGTAGCATATAAATGTTGTCTATTTTTTGTTCTCCTTAGCGCCATGAAGATGCTGTGAACAGTTGCCAGGTGTTGGTACATTTTTAACGAATTGCCAAGCGCATGCATTACGTTCAACCAGGTGTCCCTCGTTTTCTTTTTCAAATTCGTATAGCGATGAATTGTAATGGCTTTCATATGAACGTTGCATTATTTATTTGCAACAAGTAAGGGGTTTGAGAATTGATTAAAAATAAAGGAAATTTTGTGAGAATTAATAATAGACAGGCCTAAAAGGAAGATTATAATGAAGTTCAGATAAAAAGGGGACATGGAAATAAATCCTACGTTGTGAGGATTAATTATGATTAATCTAATCTAAAAAAAATTATGATAAATATTAAAAAATATCAATCGCGAAAATATCAATTTTATATCAAATAGTTGGTAAAATAAATGATGAAAACAAAATATTTTAGAAACTATTGTCCATGAAATATGTAAATTCCACTATAAACGCCAATGAAAAGTTTTAGCCGTCCTATCTCGGAGACTAATTGGAGAGAACTATTGATTTATGATTGAAGTTCCTGCCAGTTTAAGTTGAGGAGACATGAATAAAGGAGGAACTGTGTAGTAAGCTGAAAGGGACAGTAAAATACTGAGATTCGTCCAAAAGGAACTCGTTTTACGCAACAGCCGATTTGGCACTCGCGATTATACGTTATACGTATTGCGAAAACTTTGTTGAATTCGAGCTTAAAAAGGAGCAAAATAGACGATTGTAAAAATACTGTGTGCACCTACATCATGTACCTGGCGGGCATTCAACTACGATCGACCCACGGACATTCAACACATCGAACACGAGTCGAACAAATAGTTGTAAATTGTTAAAAGTACAACGCAATCTTGAGTCTACCACGAAACATCTGTTATGGAATTGTTCATAAACTTCAGCATTCTCCAACGAAACTGTATGTGAAACAGAAACTACTGCGAATATTTATACTTCATAACGAAGGAATTAGGAATGCCCCGAATTCTTCAAATTTTTGAAAAGCTTTCTACATTTTCAAAGAATTCCCCGAATTTTCGAAGAATTTGCTGAATCCTCGAACAATTTCCTAATTCTCTGTTTTCATTTCTATAATGATTATTTTTAGTTACATAGTGTAAATATAGGAATAATGCAGATATTTGCCTCTTTTCAACGGGTATAAACTAATGGAATTCATTTACAATAATTATCAACAATCATCCTAGTTTTCCTCCGTGTTTTTACCGATTTTTATTTTTGTGTAGTAAAAATCTCTTCTATTCCTGCACCAAAAGAATTTTGTATCCCACTCTTGAATACTTCGCATTTTTTGCATTACGTATAGAAAGTCGATTTAATCATTCACAATTACATTTATTTTCCCAATTTGTTAATAATTATTGAAATTAGATACAGATATAAGCAGCTTCTCAATCAATTGGTCGATTAAATGAAAGCTTCAGCTGATTCGGGAAATTAATTTTCGACAACGTTGCAAAACGAAGAAAAGACGAAGAACAAAACTAAATTGGAATTTGAAGAATTACAAGACGATAAGCATATATATCTCGCTCATTTACAGGCTATTGGCTCTCTTGGCCATCTTGTTGTCGAACGGACACACGCCTTGAGACAAGTCGGGATTTAAATGGGACACCCACACGAAAATTCCAACAAAGTACAAGTACTTGGAGCCGTGCAAATGAAATAAGAATCGCCGACTACACTGCGACATTTTAAGATCATTGACGCATCATACGATTTTACAGAAGCACAGTCATCTGAAATAATGTTACACATACGAATAGCATAATCGACTGCACCGATATTGAGTAAAGATGTTTGAGAGATGTATTTAACAATATCTTATTCGTTATAAATTACTTTTTTCGGAATACTATGCATTTATACTATAATTCTGGCATACATTTTGGATCATGTCTGATATTCTTATAATAGCGGAATTTATGTTGTCCGAAAATCATCAGCCATGCGTGCCAGCAAGGAGAAATACCACTTGATGCACGCAGTTCTTGTGGTACAATCGTCAACGAAAATCTAAATATACTTGCCCGAAGGAAATGTTAGCAACATGGCCAGAGTAAACATTATCGGCCGTGTGAAGATAAATGCACGGAAATTAATTAACAGCACAGAGATACAATATAGACGTCATCTGGTCCGCGTAAGCGTTAAGCATCGTTTTATTGCAATAACATGTTTTACCAAAGAAGTAGTGAATATCAAGAAACGCCAGAAACAACCTGATACAAAGGCATATCAACCGATATTCAAGCGAACTTAGAATGTCTTACAATTTAAAAGGCGATTTGCATAAAACACAAGATTGAGAAAGACATTTTCACGCTGAAGACTACCCAAAACGAAGCGAAAATATCTCGGATCCACGTAACAAATATTATAATGAAATTTATTAATTTTAAAAAACCACCCCGGCATACCACCTCAACATACCAAAAATTTCGAGGCAATCACAAAGTTAATATATTTAAGTAAGAAACGAATGCTGCATAACATGACCACCTTTGCAACCCCATAAAGTCAATCAGAGAACCACGAGACGCTTAAGAACCTACAGAGCTCGTCAATGTTCTTATTAAATGAAAAATATCCACGTGTTCTCGTCTGCACCAGTCGATTCTGTCACAGGGGAGCAATAATTTCGACAAGAAATGCCGCGATGGAACAACAAGTCGTTCAACACACGACTCTAGCAACAAGTGTTGGTCGTCGCTGTCCATCGGTAACAAGATGTGCATCAAACACCGCGTCGGTGTTTTTATCTGGAGGGTAACAACATTCCCACCGGTCTTTGATCCTACACGAATTCAATCCCAACACTGACCTAACCCATCGTCGTAACAGCTTAACTACATTTTATCAACGTCCAAGCAGCGATCTGATCGTTCTTTCACGTTTTAATTATACCCACCATCGATCATAGTAATGGATCGACCTTAACTACCAACAATCAAGAAACCCTTTCAAACAGGGAACGATGACCGAAGTACGCATCGATGTTACATCGAATTTCCGTATTCACTTTGGGGTGTTGCGTATTGAATAATGACTAGCACCTCTATCGACCTATCGGCAGAGTTTCAATGTTAACCGAACGGAAACTCGGGAAAACTGGTTCTTACACTTGGCCAGGCTCGATTTCACCTTGAACAACGTTGACCAAAAACACTGTTCAACCGTCACATAATTACAGTTGCACTCATTTAAAAGTGTCCTCTTTCTTGTTTAGTCGTCGGAAGCAAAGTTCATTTAATCGTTCTGCAAATTTCACGATTTTCTTCAGCATTTGAGATTGTCAAGCGATAGACGAAGGTTCGTTTGAAAGTATTCGAAAGTATCGCGAAATGATATTTCAAGATTGATTTAGATCGTTTCGACATCGGTTGGACATAATCGAGGAATATCGGTAAATATCTAACCCCATACCGTAGACGACAACAGCGCGGACGCTCGTTGCGAACTGCAACGATCGGTTTTCAAGCTGGCGGTCTCCGCGACACGTTGTGCGGAATTTACGGCGCATCGGCTTGTATGCGCGCGCGACACCAGAGAACTGTTGCAATTTCACGGGCTTTTCCGTTTCTCTTCCTGGGAAAATCACGTGCTCTGCGTGAATCTTCATTTGCGTCGATTAGCGTGTCATTGATCGGTGGATATCCTTCAATATGTCATCCCTTTCGATGGCTCGAGAAGAATGTGCATCGAAGATGGTTCGCGGAATGAGAAAGAGGTTTTCAGATGTTTTTTTCTCGGTTTTCGGATGGATTTTGATGTGGTTATCAATGATACCTTATTCGACACTGCATTAACTGGCCAATGATCGCCGTTTCTATAGAATCAACATTACTGATTTCTTTGCGGAAGTAAATGTTGAATAAGAATTATTTCTCTATACATGTTATAACGCGATATTAGTGATATTGTACTGTCTCTAGACTCTATATGCAAATAACAACTGTTCTATGAATATTATATAAGTATTTTTAAGTTTCCAATTTAGCCGGAGTTCCGTTTCATACGGGTCGGTTAAGAAGATGGTTAGAAAAAAATATAATTATTTCATTAGGAAGGAGTAAATACTGGATTTGAAAAGCATGAATCATAATTGACGTCCTCGACGTATTTATAAATTAAAGAAGTACTGAATTATCGATAATATATAACGGCAAGTTAATAGTAATTAAGCAAATGAGAAGCTAAACAGATATTTCTGTATACAGTTAATTTGTAACGGAAAAAGCTCATAAAACAAACGTGTTGCGTAATCGATATCAAGTTTCGTGATGGATCGACAATTGTGGCAGTTCACGTAAAGGTTGTTTCGCAAGTGAGATTGAATATCGATTATCTAAGCGCCGATGAAATGCATTCCACCCTATGCTGCGTTTAATAATTGAGCTACGAACCGTAGTTCATAGGTATGTATTTTACGTTACGAACAAATGGTACATTACTCAACTTTGCTTAATAAAAGTTGTTGCTGCCCTTTATTTTTTGCTCCTACAGGCGTTAGCTAACGGCTGAAGTGGGCAAGTAAGAACGAATCTTATCATGCAAATTATTGAACACAAGTACACGGGACGTAACAGATAACGTTTCAGGACAAACAAATCTTTTGTTAAACAGTTGATTGTACAATCGATTCAGATAAAAACTAGGTATAGTGCTGTATCCACTCAAAGGTCACAGTAAATTGAATCTATTTTATCAGAAAATTTTTACTATCGGAGCAATGAATTCATTTCCTTGACATTATTGTCGATAGTTAATTTGTTATTTGCACGGTGTCTTTGCACTTTAAAGAGAATAGTAAAGAAAAAGAACTGTGCTGTATTATCAATACAAGTTTTTTAATTCAATTCGCGTCATTTATAACTACGATTTTGAAACATTGCAAGTTTTGGAAGTTCTTTCTACAATGCTCGACGTGATTTGCAAATTAATTGTGCTTAAAACGCACTATGTACGGATACTGCACCATGCACATGGCCTTTGGGTGCGTTCACAGTACAGAATATAACCAGCATTTATCTACTGCAGTCGTTCAACTACGGCTATTCAGGCGATAAGACTCCAGATAAGCACAAAAGTGTGTATGTTAACTGTACGTATAATATGAATAAGAGAAAGTACTAGGTATTGCAAGTACAAAAAAACGTAGGATTTACATAGGTTCAATTTTTGTCTTTTGTTAACGAACAGAAGGAAGAACTCCAGCAAAGGGGTCCTTAAAGTGATTTTAAAATTAAAATGATTAAAATTAAACATGAAATTAGAAAATACACCATTGTTTTTATAAGTATACATAAAAAAATTGTTTTCAAGAAGTGAAACAATTAATATTTTAAAAATGTAAACCACTGAAGAATCGAAATGAAGGAGCAATCCAAATATTTTTGAAATACCAGTTCATAAAATGTAAACCAAAGATACATAGCGGAAAGTATAGAGATAAAAATCACGTGTAAAAAAAGGAAGTGGAATGAAAAATATGCATTTTACGTTTCTCAATAATATTTTCCACTACTCTTTGTAAACCTATACGTTACTGTTTCTCCCTTGTACAATACATCCACTAAATTTTTTGTCGATGGTCCAACAATGCAACGTAACAAATCTTATGGGCCCCCATCGTTAGTCGTCTCTTAAAATCGAGCAAGTACATTTCGATAAGCACATTCCTTATATCTCCTCGAGTAACAGCATGAATGTTTCTTGAAACACACCAGATATACGTAAAAGCTAGCTACCAAGTAACGTGAAAAAAAAAATATTTGCTCGGTTTATCGCATTCGTGCACGTGTTAGATAAATCGGAATATAAATACCACGGTTTCCACAAACATGTTAAAAAAACGGGCAGATCGAGTCCAAAATTTAAATTATTGTAAAAATTTATAATTCATTTTTCACAACTTTTATATTCATAGCATATATAATTGTAACTTGTACCTATTACTTTGCCTAGCTATACCAATAAAAATTGTTCTTTACTGCTTTAGCAGGAAGAGCAGATCAAGTTCTGACAAAAGCAGTGCGCTTAATACGACGGAGATTAAACAGCTGCTCTTGTAACTGTTTTCTACTCTACTCTAGTCCAAGAAACAGTCTGCTAATTATAGTCCTCAGAATTGAATATTTGGTGAAAAGAATATGACAGATAAGGTTGCGAAATGAAAATGTATAATAATATACAAAAGAGAACACGAAATAAAATTTTTAATGCCCAGGATTGTTGAAAAAGAATATCTCCAGATAACTGAAGTAAAAAAGTATGAGGCAAGCATACGTCCATATTTCCAGAATACTATGCCAGTAAGATAATCAGCAGATTTTTTCACCTTGGTTCATTTAACGAACCATCGTTACATATCCTTATGATATATGAACTTAAAATTTAAATGCCAAAGAACAATTATTACACTTTTTATTAGCTTTGTTTGTTACTGAAACATCATGTGGAATATACATAATTTACCATTTATTAATAAAACATCCCAGAAATGTGCAATATGGTGGCAGGAAAAACATTCAATTTCAAATTGGAAACCTACTGTCGATAATAGCGAAAGCAGCTCCACGTTCATATTTAGAGAGTGCACATTTTTACCGACAGTATTTTAAGTTACTGAAGAATCAAAACACCCATCTTTATCGACTACCGTATACTATTGATCGATTACCACAACGACACCTTTTGTCTATCAGTTTAATTAACAAAAAAATTAATAAACATGGTTTTAACCTGAATTACGTTCACCTACTCGTCTCTTATAATGGAACGTAGCACGGTATATATAAAAAAATAACGTCGTCTAACATTTGTAGCATGATAAGGAAGCTTCAGGAAAGCTTTAGGAAAGGTAGTCCTTTTTTAAAGCTGATGGGCTTCTCTGTTAGCTGGGTTTCGAGCTTTCATCGTGACCTAGATAGCTCCTTTCGTGTTTCATGAAATCTATATGTCCAAGCAGTGCAGGTGCAATAAATCGTTACTGCGAAAATGTAAAAAAGTAAACATCCTCTGTTTATATACCGTCCGTCCCCTATGAAGATAGCATATGCGAAAATCTATAGAGTACAAGATTTGTGACACAATGTGTAAATTCAACGCGATACAGATAGTGAAAGTATCATGTCATAGTCTATACATTTGACTTCTATAAATACGAGAAATTCGCAACTAACACGGAATTCGCGATAATTAAAACATATTTAACGCATCAAGGCACTTACTAGCATCAAAAAGTAAATGAGATATATTTATACGCGTATCATCTTATCGTTGTTTTTAGTTACAGATGACTGAAGAATACAAAAACATAAATATCGTTTGTCAGTAGAAGTCTACCGGAATGCAGGAGGTCAATATACTTTTAAAGACACAACAAGTTAAATTAATCTGTGTTATTTTTTAACATTTACGTGAACTTTTCGAGAAAGAATGCTTTATCGAGAAACGAAAGAGCACAAAGTCGTAATTCTGTATAAGTTCTGTATAAAATAAAAGTTTATTCTCTTTTATTTCATGATACAAGAACTCGGATGGTCGCCACTTAATTTAATGTATTTTTAAACGTGATGACTCTACAATCGTTCAGTATTTCCACGTATTGCACTGAGTGAGAATGGTTCTATAAGCATTTATAGTTCGCCTGCTAAATCGCGTGGGTTTTGCTTTAGCTTTTTGACAAAGTACTGTAACGTTTCTTATACTGTCAATTATCATTAATACGTTTGTTGAATAATAAAAAACTTTTCCCCCAGTTCACTGTGTAGTAACAAAATACTACAATAAAAAGATGTCCCTATACACGATATAAAGATATTTACCGTCCTTAAAAAGAATATATTAAAAGGGATACGTTGCATGAATTGGATACATCGCGCACAAAAATTATTTCTACATCATTATTTAAATACTTAAAATATTATAAATCAAAATTCTCCACAACAAAAATATTTATATATACATATATGAATAAATTAATATTCAGAAATAATCGTTTTGCGACAACTATACAGAGTATCTATAGTATTACACTGTCTCTAAATCGTTTTAATCGTACTGTCAATAGCAATAAGAATATCGTAAACATTCAAATTACGTGAACACTCAATATGTAACGTTTTTACAATGACGTTCGAAATAACGATATCTTGTTTAACTTCTGATTGTGCCAATCAATGTTAACAAACACTCACTGAACCAAGACTATACGAACGTAATTGAAGATTGCGTGTAATACTCACCCCTCTTGCATCTCTGAAGAGGATTGCAGCGTGTACAGGGTCAAGACAGGCATCCGAAGCTCTATGGGGGATCGCAGGTGTACCCAAAGAGAATCTTCTGGCACCAGGATCTAAAGAACTCCTTCTGAGCGCACCTGTATATGTACAATTTACGATTGCGGTGAAAGTTTATGATAGAAAATAATTGTTATCGTGTATAGATTTAATACATAGGAAAAATCACGATAATGGAATCGAGTGTCTGATTGTAAATGCACAAACACCGATAAATATTCAAGTCCAAGAACAAGATAAATTGTCTTACAAATTGTTTCGAGTCGTAAGTGTAAATTAGAAAAAAATACTTTTGTTTTAAGAATGGTCTAGATTTAAAGCCTAAGTACATGTTTCTTTTCAATTTGATATACTCTTTCATATTTATTTTTGTAGTGCGAAACTTAAACCAAATATGATCAATGTATTCTACATACTTTCTGTTTCATTTTTCAAGTAGACGGCATACTCAATATGAGTTACCTTTCTTCGGACTAAATTGCAACGGTAACCTCTCCCCAATATTATAAATAAGGAGTAAAAATATTTGGTTCCATTAAATTAATTACTCGAAAGGCCAATCGAATTTTATGTTCCCCTTATTACGTATAAATTCCGCGCGTTGAACCTTTCCTTTTTAATGCATATTCCGCATAACAAAGCAATTGATTAACAGTAAACATTTACAATTATGTATTGATCATTTTTATTCTTTCCTCACCTTATCATTTCATTAAGTATTCCATCGTTAGCAGTTAATTGACCTTTAAAATGTTGCAAAGTGTAGGTACCTTGTTGTACAGAATTAAGTATTGTATTATATACATATATTTTACATTATGCAGGCTTAAATAAATGTGTCGAACCAGTGAGCCAACCGGCACCTTGATATATTACACTTCTTTCCTTCGTAAATCGTATGCTAAATAGCTAGTTCCAGTGGTCAGGGATTAATCCGAACAAGAGTTACAGCACTGACCTTAACTCGTTACAATTTAACACAATTTATGAGCAAACGTGCACAATCTTCTATGGGGTTACGTAAAACGTGACTCGTTATTTACATTTCAGTTGCGACTACGTTTCCACTCGTTCGGGGAGATCGCCCTTGTGACTTATACGAACATTTCTCATGAATTCTTTTTATAGGGAAAGTATTGTGTATTTAGAATAACTTGCTTCTAGATATCAGTGAATCTTTATGCGATTGTCATATTTCAATTAAGATTATAATCAATATAAAAAAAAAAATTCCGTGGATTTGTTACTAATTTCGAGAGTGAAGATTATGGTCTCGGTATCAATAGGATGAATGAAATAAATGAAATGAAATGAAATTAATGAAATGAAAATTCGGAATGAAAATTCACTTATTTACAGTTTATCATTGTAGAGTAGAAGAAAAATGCAACTTGTTCGACGTACAAGAAAGATAGATTTTTTTATTCCGATAAAGAGGGAAATAAATTCTTAATCGTGTATACTGAAGACATAAGTTGCAAGAAATTGTTGTCTGGGTTTGTCATACTGGATGTAAGTCCACTTCAACCGGGATTGGCCACTGACCATGAAAGGTTGCACAATATCGAAAAGCAAATATTGATTCTTGGCTCTCTAACTTTTCGGTGCACCAGCTAATAAAAAGTCCGTATTGGTTTTTGGCAGGCCACAAGAATGAAAGCCATTTTCGCTATTTAATATAATTTCTAAATTCCTTTCACGAATATTGTAGACCTCAAATTACACAGACTTCCATCCGTCTAATAATTCTATCCAACAAAGCAAAAGAAAAAGATATCGATACACCTTAGCCAAAATGAGTATTTGGTTTCTATTTCGCGATTGGAACGTCAGAAAATAATGCAAATACCACAAGTTATCGCACCGTATCTCTGAAGAACGTTGCGTATGCAAATTATGCTCGACGGTGTTTCCGTTTTACAAAATAAAAATATTTCGCCTAAAAAGTGTTGAATTTATAAGACAGTGTCACACGACATCGAAATGGATTCAATAATTGCGAACACAGCGATCCATAACACTTTCCATTAAGAGTCGAACATTATTTCATAGCAGATGAAAACCAAATCTGTTTCATAATAATCGACCGACGAGTTGGATTTTTCAAGTGGATACACTGCGTACAAACGCAACCATTTTCAACATTGTTGCGCTTTAATTTATTTACATACACGATTATTTCAGCGATGCATCATCGGATGTTTGTCCAGGTGGCATTGCAATTAAATCTAGCGAGTTATTTGCCTGTCGTGTGTCATAGAGGAGCGAGTTTTGAAGTAAATAGACGAGAGAAGGGACATTCAGACTTTAACGTTCCATTGTCACATTTCATATTCGCATCGGTCAGATGATATTTCATGCCACGACCAGTTAATTGGCATTCCCAATCAATTCTACCTTGAATAAATTTAGCTTCTTTCTGTTGAAGCTTCTTTTTCGGGACGTCATTCATAAACGGGAGAAAAATATTCGAGGGAATTGTACCTTCTAATTGGTTAGGATAGTTGTAAGTCAAATTGAGAACAAAAATTTAATTTGGAAATTCTTTCTTCTTTTTTAAACGCTGGCGTGAAAGATTAGATTTACTCATGACGAAGGTCAGTGAGATACGTTTTCACGAATGAATCTGTTTCTTCAGCAAGAAACTTTAGCCTGATATCTTCTGCTGTCGGGACTATTTAGTTCTTTTATGCATTCCCAACTGCGATCTCTACCGCTGCTCGGTGTCGCAAAATTTCCTACCGTCCGTCTATGGTCTACTATCAATAGGAATATTAATATACATGTATGTATATTATAGTAGCGTATAAATTTTTTATGCAAATAAAGCTTGTCTATATTCGTAGCCCGTTGGGCATAAAATTTAATGCCGTTCCCTAATAGCTGCAGTGACCGACCGATAATAATTAATGTTTAAAATGAACTTGGGTTACTCGAGTAGAGAATATTTTTTAATATCGGATCGAAGAAAGAACTTATTTTTGCGGTCAGAGGAGCCCAATTGATTAAAGCAGCGATTTGGAAATCGGAAGAAACTGGATGAAATTCCGGCTCAACAAATAAATAGGTTGGTTCTTTACCCTCTGGCAATATTCAGAAATGGAATATGCATACGTACTTGCTACCATCGGACCTCATGCCATTTCAAATTGTAAACGTTCAATTTGTTCAAGGGCATCTATACAACCATTGTCGCAATTTGATTAGGTGCACAAAATATGATTCTACTCACGGCTTGATAAAAAGATACAATTGTCAAAACAACAATATAGTAGCAATTTTTCCTATAGTTAAAGTTTCTGATAGAGTGGCCTAATCTTACATCAATTTCGATTCGAGCGTCAAGAATTCTACGCAAACTAGCGTTTCCAGAACTACGTTAGAAATCTGATTTCTAACAAGTTAAAACCATTTGAAAACAGCAGAAATAACATTTATATTCTTTCCAGCAGAAAATACTACAGAGTAACGCATGTACCGATACAAAAAAATGACAAAAAATATACAGAAACGATTTTCCTGGCGGAACGTATATATGGCCCGCGTGCGTAACACTGCGCGAAATTTAATAATACTATCCATGTTGACACCACGCTAAACTATGATTAGTCATGTGTCGCATGCGTTGTACTTTCTTCCTGTTTGATCCGCTCAATCATTCATTTTGAAACGTCACCACTACCGAAATAACTAGAACCAGCATTCTAACGCAATCTTGTCATACAAAATGCGCAACAATATAGTTTCGCGGTACCAAAAATGAACAAAATTTCACTATTAAAAATATGTAATCACTTGTAATTATACATTTGATCAAAGTTTATGCTGAAATAAACAAAATTAGAAATTCTCAGATCGTATAACAACATTTCGAAGCTTTCATTGGAGACTCGTGCCTAATAATGTGGTAATTGTATAAGGAATTGTAATTTAATATCGTTTAATAGATCGACTAACATCCATGAAAAATTGTAGGTCTGCTGGGAACTGAATGCGAGTGAAGAGTACAAAATATGCAAACAGATTTGCTACAATTATTTCACGAGCATTTTTGATGAGCATCGTAACATACATTAGCAGTTGTGCGGAATCTTTTTCGTACATGTACTGTATGTACATTATGAAAATGTATAAATTTGTTCCTCGGCATAGGTAGAATCACGTCGGCAAAGAACCTTTGTCATCATCGTGACTTTAAAAATTCGCCAAACTTTAATATTGTCTTATATTCAATTCAATTATTAGAACACATCCAACGACTACAATGTGGATGCATCTACTAGCTCATTGAGATATCCATAGGAAACATTAATTATTGTCATTGAAAGAAGCCAGTTGGTTTATTTTAGGCATGCGGAGTTGAACGTCGGCCTTGGATCACCAAGTCGATTTGCAGAAACTGCGTCAATGGACTCGTTCGTCGCAGCTGCACGTCTGTATGCTATTCGCGCGACAAACTCACCGAATGAACGTTCATTAATTTTATGAAACACCTCGTGATGTTCGATATATCGTCTAACAGGCGGAAAAATTGATAGATATTACGAAATAGGAGAAAATCTTTCGTAGCAATGGTGATATGACGATAACTGTACTACAGAGTGAGATTCGCGACATGTGATGCGAAATGGAGAGTACAGTAATACGGGCAGTAAAATTATTTGCCTGAAAATTCCATCGGTAATCGACGCGCAAGCAAAAATTCAGAATGATTGATCATTCTGTTTATTTGTTCGCGGCGTCGCCCAGTATAAAGAGCATGAAATGAATACCGCCATGAACAAGTAGAATAGACGTAAGGAGCACGATTTTTTAATAGATATATTATTTCAAAAAGAAATAGAAAGTAATTGTGGCTGTTCGGGATATCGTACACTTATAACGAATGTTTAAAATTCTTTTACGTGAATATTATACTATCTTGTTCGCTTTATGGTGTAGATTGAGGGTTGTTGTGCTAGTAATTTCCAACTCATTAATGTGCAGAGAGGATTTGAAATACCACAATATTTTTGTGCAATGCAAATTTGATCTATTATTTCTAGCTATTTTGAACGATGGAGTCACCTGCTCTCCGGTTCTAGCATATACTTTAACTTACACGCCAACAACTTGCCAGTAAATCTACTATTTTCCACTGCACTATTCATAATTAGTAATATTTAATTTTCACCTGTCACAGTATACAGTCATAAAACACGATAACCTGTACTGTCAAATACGTTGTCCTTAATTGTTCAAAACGGAGAACATTGCTAACACGTTCATTTATTTTTTGAAGCAACTTGTTAAATATTAATTGCTGAATTGATTCATCATGTTTTTTAAAATTCAAGCATATTGTTTTTTAAATAATAATAATTTTTAACGAATATTTGAATGTATCTATTCCCTTCTCTATTTAAAATTCTGAAACCCTACTCTGTATCATTTTCGAAGTATATAAATTTCGAATAAATCAAAAATATTTCACTAAAATAATCGTATTGATCATGAAAATGTCTAACTCAAAAGTTAATTCTCAAATACAAAGTTTCAAAACTAAAATAATGACTTTATTTATCACATAAATATATAACTTGAAAAATTAACTGTAGAAAGAAAATAGCTATAAGCATTTTGGGCAGCCGTATCAAAAAGTTGAATGTAAATAACTAATCTGGTGAATAAGATAACAATGTCCCTTGCTTGGTACGTAAACAGTTGTATACACGATTTAAGAATGAAAAGGGGAGTGTAAGGGCTAAGTTTGTGCATTAATGGCTGGAAAAACATGCAGAATCTATAATGAGGTGCCGAATTCCAAAAGCCCTTGTAAAGTGGAATGGTATTGCGACCAGGTCAAGGTGATCCTCCTTTCAATGGTAACTGAACCTAACGGAGGCTGAGCTTGCAGAACAAAATGTTACATAAAGTCATTCACTGACAATGGGCCAAAAATAGAAGTACTCTGTAGGGTTAAATCCAGCATTGGTGGCAGAAATAATCGCTAAAACGATGAGGAAGTCCAGTAATAAGATTGAATAAGGCCTCCTGCATTAGATACCATAAATTAAATTATGCTTCTTCGTGTTTCTCAATAATTCTCAAATATAACAGATAACTTTCAAAGATGTAATATTGATATAAACTAAAATATCGCATAAGGATAATATTTGTACCGGTCTATATTTTAAGAATTCTATTTCATTTTTTGCCTCGTCAAGTTGGTCGCACCGACCTACATTGGTAAATTGATAAAAATGGTATGGAAATATGGATATAAAATTCAAAGAATTTCTGCAATTTACCAGAATAAAATGAATCAATTATTTACTCAATTACCTACTACTAATTTCATAATAGAATTTTAAATGATTTATTTAAGCTCATTATTATTATTTTTATTAATATAGGATGCTTTATCGTATTAATCTGTGTGCAATAAGCTTGGAGATCTAATACACATTCAACTTGTACAAAACAGAAATTGGCACATCGAAAAAGTGAGGAAGATTGCTTTTGATTACCACGAAAACAAATTGCGCAATGGAACGTAATCAGAAAGTTACCGTTAAGAAATTTGCCAACAAGCATCAAGGTATAGCGCATAATAATAGCTTGTGCTATACTTCTAGAAGCATTAGGATAAACAAACACTCTGCCTGTTTGTAACTTTCTGTTGCGAGCAAATATACAAAATTGCAACTGTTCTACTATCTGTAAGTCTATACGAACCAAATATTAACATAACAAAACCTGTATCTCCACTAATTTATATGAGAAACCAATATCCTAAACATACACGGATTATCCAATAAATGAATCGTTTTAACCACGAAAAATTAAATAGCCAACGATACATATCTGGCACCGTCTCAAATAAGCATGAGAAATCCTTCGCAGCTCGAATTGCGAAATATTAAAAAAAAAAGAAACGAACATAATTCTGTAATTATACTAACCGAACTACCTGATCTCCAATTGATATTACAAATGAATAATACAATTCAAATTTTCTAATGGTATAAAATGAAATAAAAAGAAAACAAGAAATTACGATGTCAATCATTACATCAATCTCAATTTCAATAACTGAAATATCAATTTGTTCCTCAAGCGAATATTCAATTCCAAATATGTATCGCGGGTCGAACCAAAAAATTGTCCCACCAAAGAAATGTATGTATTTAAAATCCAACTATTTTATCTCACCCAGCGCGAAATAAACGAACCATTTGCATAGATGAATTCTGTATAAAAAAAAGATGCAATTAAAAATAAAGAAATATTTTATAGACCACAGTGGTGTTATTTACCAACTAAGTACAATACATATTCGACGATCAAATTGTCGGCACCTTCCTCGATGTAACATGTTCAAACCAGAATCAATTACACCCTCTATGCAACTGAAAAAACATCGGTTACCTTGCCTGAGTATGCTTTCATAGATCCTATAAGTGGTCTCGCAATCAGCGTCCCTCAGACTAGGCACGCGGGCACCGCCATCCAAACTCTGACTCCGATTCCGAAAATCCTCATCCTTCTTCGTAGGCGGATCCTGACACTCGCTCTGTCGCCTAATGTGTCCCAATCGTCTACCGAAGTGTCGTATCATCTCTTGAATGCTGTAATGATGATGGTGATGATGCTTCTCCGGATCGGTTGTCGGACTTG
This sequence comes from Nomada fucata, assembly GCA_948146005.1. Classification (NCBI taxonomy): domain Eukaryota; kingdom Metazoa; phylum Arthropoda; class Insecta; order Hymenoptera; family Apidae; genus Nomada; species Nomada fucata. The sequence continues at coordinate 18,820,910 of OX411275.1, forward strand.
GCGGCGTGGGCGACGCTCTTTCGCTGTTTGCATGATGTTGAGACTGATGCAAATGGTGAACATGATGAAGGGGATGATGATGATGGTTCGACTGATGATGGTGGTTGCTTCCGTGAATCGTATGATACACTGAATGATTATGTATACCATGGTGGAGCGAGGAGCTGTGATTAGAAGAGTTGGATCCGTGAGACGAGCCATAAGAGGTCGAGGAACTGTATGAATATGTCGAGCTGACTGAACCTCGAGAAATTCGTTTCTGAATGTTTCTGTGGCTTAACAGTTCTTGCAATATTTTGACGTCGTGCTGTCTGGTATCTGACGCGGAGCAGATCTTCGAGTCCTCATGATCATGGACATCCCCCGCGTCGCCATTGTGGGATCCATTATGAGATAATAGGTGACTTATTCCGGACATTTCGATAAAAAGCAAATCGGTCTCTTTTTATTATTTGAAGGCAATCGAGATGTGTTGAGAAGAGATCCCCTGTTTGCTTTCCGTATTTTTCTTTGGTTCCTCGTTCAATAGAGGTTCAAAATCGTACCGAATATATTCGAACGGTATTTTCGTGATAAGATCGTAAGCCAAATATCGTAAACCTTGTTCGTTGGTGATGACGCTGTTTCCATTAAACTGTGAACACGATATCAAAAGTAATATTGAACTGGTGTGAACGAAAGTAGATATACATGCAATGGAGACACGTGGACGTATGTACCGCGATTATACGAGTTCAATTGTATCGCACTCCAATATAGATACGTACATATCACTGTATAGAAACAGGCGAACAACAGATTTTTTTTCTTCAATTTGCTTCATTAACAAAACGTTGAAGCACTTTCGGGATTACCGTTGTTGCTGAACTGAAATTCAATTCGCTAAAATAGCCCGAGCACGAGGATTAATGTTATAAAACAATTATGTTGCTCAGTGCAAATTAAATTCGTCGTGAATTTCTATATTTAGGCGGGATTCAAACTCTTACTGCCGGTGGCTTGATTGCTGACGCAAAGGGGCCGAGCTAAATATTATAGTTGCAACGAGCCGGATTTCCCTCCCGCCTTTGTAAATTTGTGAATTTCGACTTCTAGCGGGAGTTTGAAATACAACTTTGAATCACTTTCTGGCTACCTGAACTGCCACGGACTTCTATAAACAACGACCACACGAAATAGCCCCGTTTCTATAAGTATATAACGTTTGCCTTTACATGCGCAACTGGCATGATCGCGGAACCAGGAACACTTTCAATTGGTACCCACAATTGAAATCTTAGATTACAATCGATGTTTAACCCGTTTAAAAGTGCTTCATTCCTTCAAATGCATGGACTCTCAAGATTTTTCCTGAGCGATGTAAGAAGCATTTCTAGGTACTTTATCCCCTACAATTATTTCTAATTTTAAAAATATATAATTCTTCGGATGTTGAAGTAGGCAGTTTGAACATTTTAAACAAACTGCCTACCACTATTTTATTCAATTTCATATAATTTCACGAGCAATCTCAGCTTCTAAAGGTCGTGATCGAAAAACCAACTGTTCGCTGAAGTCTTTCCATCCTAGAAGCAAGACTATTTCAGTTCATTTAAATCGATCGTTCAGTATCTAACGACAAGCTCGTTGAACCTTGTTAGCAAGTAAACTTTATCGCCAGTTATACAAGATTTAAACTGGAAACTGATCCAGTCCGAACAAGAATGCACCGAAAGGAACCAAATAATGAATTAGGCGAACGAATCGAAATCGGGAATATACTTGCATATTCCAAGTGCGTTATAGTAATGAAATTAAATTGTCGAGCACATCCTCGAACGAGGCTCAAATTAGAATTCAGGAGGAAACGTTTAGCAGACGCGACTGATTGTGAGATTAGAGGAAGTGGTCGGAGTCACGGATTATTAAGTTGTTTCCAGGAGAACTATCCCATCTTTCTATTATCCACAACAAAGGAGGCATTATTATGTACACAATTACTCATAGATAATTATGTAACTGCAGTAGCCATTAATGATTTCGTAAATCTGTTGAGTAAAAGTTAATTTTTTTTTTTCATACAATTTCGCTTCTTTCAATAAAATTAGGAATTGTAAGACTTACTTAGGATGCTTAAGAACCAAAGTTTTTAAATAAATAATTCCATTCATTTTATTTTCCCTCAGCTAAGTATGTCTATAACAGTATCCATATCTATTTTCTTGCGAGGAATTATTTCATAAAGATTTGATATCTTAATTGGTGTATTCCCGTGCCATTCGTTTGTCCAGTAGATATTACTAAATCAGTAAGTTGAAATCGTAGTAGTAGCCTTCCGGCTACGCACTTGGAAATGTCCCGATTTTGATAACGGGGTCGCCGATGTGGCAAATTTCGGGGTCGTGGCTGAGAAACTAGGTCATATCGATTGACTGTCTCTCTATTCCGGAGGAGTGCACCCTTAAAGGAATTATTATTATAGCTCTTCTTCTCTGCCTCTTTTATTCAGCAAGATGGAGAAAAAAAATTAGAAGCTAGGGCTCAGACAAGAAATTCAGACAACAATAGCAAAAGGCACGTCAAACTCAGGATCTTTTCATCGCATTAGGCAACGATATCATTTCCGATGCCAAACGGCAATCAAAGCTTATATTTTCTACAATATTTCGTAATCTTGTGGGCAAAAAATATTGCAACTGCACGTTTGATTCTTTATTGCAGGAAGCTATTCCAGTGTTCCCTTACCCTTCACGGAATCACGTTATTCAGAATAATAATTAAATACTCATAATTCCAGAGATAAAATGTTGGTCCTATAACCAAACTAAATTTGTTTGCAAATAATTATAGTAATACTTAACGGCAGTATGGTGTACTAATTATTTTATACTAAATGTTTAACATATTTCACATGATTGGCCTCTTCTTTTGAGCAAAAATATTGAACTATTTAATGGAAAATGGTGGATATTAATCATTCACGGAAACAATATTAGTGTTTTCGTATTCAGAACAGCATGTACATTCCCCGCTAGAGAATTTACTACGTTCTTCCTAAATACTTGCCCTCGGTCGATGGGAACTAACTGCGACGCAATTTCGATGGGTTAAAGCGTTAAAAGTGACGTCTCTTCCAGAGTTCCCAACCACTGAACCCATTATTTTCAATAAATGTATGTAGATGGTAAAAAATTGATTGAAAAAATTCGATACTCTAGTCAATACTTCGAATATGGAAAACGTGAAAAATCAAATGAAACATTTGACAAATAATTAGTAATTAGACCCACGTAAAATCTAGATAAAATATTCGGAGTAAAATATTGCAGGTAAGGAATTCAATATTAAAAAAGAATTAAAATAATATACAATATTTTAGACCATGAAGTTTTCCATAGTCAGTTTGAAGGCAAAAGCAGAATGAAAAATTACATCGAAGAGTCTATAAATAGTTACACGTTATCACATACGAACCTACTAGTGTAAAGCGTTTGCACTCGATTTGGTGAGGAGGTTCACCGAATCGATCTTTAAAATGTCAACCATATGGTTGCAGCGTAAAGCATTACCGGTGGAGAGGAAATACACCTCCGAGAACGCGAACACAGCAAGTACATTTACCTAGATCTGCCATTGGACATCACGTACTATGATGTATATACATATATGGACCATCGTTTCATCGTCTTCGTGACAAAAATACCGATATATTGTCGGGAACAAAACAAAATTCAATTTTACCGCTTTTAACGATAGCGGTCGACTACATTAAGTAATACACTTTTCACTCGCATTTTATAGCGCATCGATATATTTCCCCTCTCTTTTTTAAGTAAATCGAATTACCAGAATAATGTATAAATTATCGTTTAATGATTGGAGTTAATTCATCAGTTTTAGAAATATTTTCCAGGCATATTGTTACACGTCCATTATTTCGTAACTAATCTTATAGGAGCCAATGCATAATAATCATTCGTTGTATTGAAATTGAATTGCGTATATTGAATTCGAAGGTAGTTATCCATTTTCAATGTATATATAATTAATAATTGGCAAAATTCTCGCTGGCAGACAAATAATGTGCAGCAACCTAATAAATTATATGATGCGTAATGCAACATGAAAATTACAAATTTCACAAATTATTTTGAAATTCGTCTGTATTACTTCTATGCACATAAGCATATAAACCGAGACACTTCGGCGGTGTATCAAGCTACATATTCTGCTATCTCTGCGCAATGGTCAACAACATATTCTTAATTATTTATTGTATTTTCATTGATTTGGTCGCGACAATCAACTGGGCATTACTTATAGAACTTGAACGATATCCTATGTTACGATACTCGACACTTGTGATTCAATGTTCTTTGTGCTGGCAATCATTTATTAATGAAAACACAGCCAAGCTACTTAAGTAAGCGAAGAGGAACACTGCTAAGTATGCACGTACTGACGGCTGTACGTGTTCTCTGCCGTGAACAAATAATAGATTAAATGTACACAGTCCAAGAAGCTACCACGCATTTGAAGATCGTACTCATAGAATGGTCAGGTTGCTGCAATTACTAACAAATTCGTTAGAGGAACGGGTTAATAAGATTTTCAGATGTAAGTTAAACGACGAGCGGATAGAAAAGTTAGTTTGTTGAGATGTTCAAGAATCACACAAATACGCCAATAACGATTGCATAAACGTGCTGATGAGGGAATAAACAGGAAAGGAAGACAATAGATATGTGCTGACTGCGGTGCGTGTTAGTAATGTTAGATATTGTCTGATATTGAAGCAATGGTCGCGCATGACTGACGTTGATAAATTCTAGTTTACTACATGTATAAACATGGAGCTTCTTTTTGTATAAAAGATTGTCTTAGAACTCGGAATTCCAATTTATTGTCTACAAATGTATATGTAGAACTAAAAATATCGATCATTTACTTGTATAGAATAACATATAACCCTTTAATTATGAAGCAATGCGTATATTTATCATTGCTGTTTAAAAGTACTAGGGCCACATGTTTTTAAGTAATTTGTCAATTGTGATCAAACTATAAATCTATTTTCGCAATGAACTGAAAAACAACTCAACCTGACAGACGTAAAGAACGAAGACGTAAATGAGTCGCGAGTTTTATCAGCAAGGGGAGAGCCCCGGCCCTGCATAACCGTCAAAAGCGCTTCAAGGTTAATAATTCGTTTTTTAACGGGCCTAACAAGAATTCTTATGCAGTTTCAATGTAAAATATTCAGATATAATTAAATAAGTGTTCTATAACAATTTCACTACACAACCTATTCTGAACACGTTACTATAAATTAAGCTTGTGTTATTTTTACTTCACAAAACCCCATTAGATGAGAGTGTCAATTAATGCAAAATCGTAGAAATTTAGAAAAGTCTGTTCGACGAATACTACGTTGTGAAAGGAAACATTTTTTGAAAAATACAGAAAAATATTTACTCATGCGGAATAATTATATTTGAAGCTATGAAAGTCCAAATAGCAAATATGCCAATAATGTAACACTCACGAGTGAAATATGATTACAGTCAATCGTACATATCAAGTTCCTATCTAAATTTAATAACATTCAGTTATTTTCTCTACAAACCAGGCAGTAAATTATTCAGACAAAAAGGGACAATGGGCATTGGTTATTATTATTATGTATTGGACATCATCAAATCAAATCAAACCCAAACCTAAGTATTCTCTACCTTCGTATACCCGCAAGTGTATAATTTCCTATTGCATTAATTAAATTATGGCTCACACACAAAATTAACCACAAACCGATAGCTAAAAAATCATACAGAGTACTCCTCAAAGTTAGCAATCGTAAAAGCATGGATTATGAATACTCAGGGATTCACCTATCTATAAATTTCTTTGTGCAATTCTATCATATGAAACGCGTAATTTAAAATACCTTTAAAAAAAAGAAAAAACGGAACAGGAAGAAAGATACGAATGTATTACACGAAGATTTACCGGTCGTTGATATTGGAAATCGTAACCGGGCCACTGGCATTACGTCACACTCTTGTCGTGTGCTTTAATGTATTATATAAATCAGCACGAGACTACCAAGAGAAAATCGATTGAAACAATGCGTATGTTCCTCCAACTGTTCGAGCTCTACACCTCTTTCCGGAAAATATAGGTATATAAGGCTTACATATCCTAAGGAACTTGATAACCTACAGCACTTGCTCGTCTTTCATATCTGAATTCTCATGGTTAAAAATAATTATAAACTGATACGATAAACCTATCGAGAAACACAGAGCTATAAAAATCCTAAGTTTTATTACGTCATACATTAACGCATACTTTACAATACCTTTGCACAAATGAATAATGAATCCCATATTCGAATAACAGTTTTTTTCTTTTTAGTGAAAAAATAGCTATCTATGCTTAGAATATAAAGAGGAGTATCATATTTCAAAGAACTTTTTACATTAATCGACATATAAATGCAATGGAAACCGTAGCTCACTAAAGCGCAATGCTTATTCATTGATATCCACTTCACGTTACTATCGAATTATGTCATCGAGTACTACATTTACGTCTCTTTCACATTAAACTGAGATCTACTCAAAATACTTCGTATTCAATTAAAAGAAATCTGCCGTAATGTCATAATTCACAGTTCACATATATGTATCTTCGTCTCGTATATCTACATATATCTATCACAATTGTTAATAAGGAAAAACTGAAATTTTACTAAAGAAAAATATATTTTCAATCAAATAATCTTAATAAGATATTGTTCTTCTAATTTTAAAAATGTTATGGAAAGTCCGCAGGTATGTATCTGTACTTAACATGTCTCTCTGACTATAGGCTATAGGCCATGAACTGCAGTGGTTCGATGCAGTATAAAGTGGTTACACAAAAGGCTAATACTTTTCAATTACATTTGGAAATCAGATATCGTTGTACCGGTTCCACAACCACAGGTATTACATCGCGACGACCTTGAGACGTGGATTAAAGAGGGCAGGTGCCATTCCTATGACAAAGTTGTAATTCGATTTAGGGAAACGGAGATGGTCAAACACAGTGCATACGTATACACATAGTGTGTACAACGTGCATTTGCTTGCCTATTTATGAGAAAGATAGGAGACGTAGCTAATAAGATAAAACTAGATAATGAGATTTCAGAAGCTTCAAGTTTCACTCGTGTTACGTAAAGCGTTGTTGATTATTATTTTGCTTTTATAAAAGTGTGCGCTTTTCCACAAATTAATTTCCACATTAATTTATTTCTTAATAAATTAATAAATGTATGTATTATTTGAAATATCTGGTTATTTTTTTCTGAAATACACCGATTATCTCAGTTAGGCTAGCGTCATAAATCATGGCGTAAAATAATCAACTTTGATTTGATTCAAAGTTTGGTATATTTCCTACCAAACATTTGTCCTCTTTTTTTGTTTGGTATCCCGGTTTTTTATTATTATCTCTGGCCATACTTGAATTTATAAGAATATGAATGAACATCACAATCGCACCACAATATAGCACCATTTCTGTTATCGCATGTATATTCTTACGTTTCCCTCGTTAGAATCAAAATCAGAATCTTGCCAGCAAAAATACAATTTACTTTTTCAGAAGCTACACCTGCCCTACACATTATTCTAAAATTGTTCTTCCATCAGTAACAGCACTGTACAAACTTCTACACTTCATTAAAAAGAAATATAAATGTATTTACATATTATTTACCGATGGACGACATTGTTGTGCGTCAAATTGAAACTTATATACTATCTGTATGTTTATAATTTGTGCAATGGTGCAACTTGTAAAGGTCGCTTAACAAAGCACGTTTTATCATTCATCAAACTAGGGGCATTAACAAAAATCTCTAAATACCTAGTATCACAAATAACAAGTATGTACTGTACGTCGCTTCTCAAACGAAACCATTAATGAAAGAAAACGTAAACACGAGACCAGAAGTTACATTTAGAAGCTAATCTAAATTCAAGGTTAGGCTTAAATCGCGTTACTATTGACCCATTGACAGCAATAATCGCGCATGTTTTTTCAATACGGCGTTTATTTATGGTTTTTGCACGAAATGGGCAAAAAGACAAAGAAATAACTGAGTTGCAAAACAGCTACTTTGAAAAATGTATCATAAACTAACTGTAAACACGGTATAATTTTATGATTACAGGAGCTATAAACAGGCGCTTGAACGTTTTGCCTCCTCCCAAAACGCGTTTCCGGTTTCAAACATCGATACGACCGACATGTGGATCTTGGAACCGGTTTTTCAAGGACGATGAAGACGCGCCTGCGATATGCTGCACTTCCATATCTAGCCGTAGCAAAGCGTTTACTATACACGGGATGTACTTTGACGTTCGACCTATATTTCTCAGTAAGAGTATCGTTTCCGATTATAACATCCGATTTTGTTTACAGATCATTTATATTATAAAAGAGTAGCTGAAACTGACGATAGGTAATTGATTCACTACCTGAATATATTTCAAAATATTCGTGCAACTTTACGTAATGCAGTTTACTATTGCGATAGATTTTACGATCATTCGTTTGATCCGTTAATAGATAAATTCACAACAAATTTCTCAAATATTTCAAAATAATTTATTGATTTATCGATTAATAAATCCATACGTTGCATAGTAAGTATTCATGTCGTAAGAAGGACATTTATTTATATTCTGTAAAACATTGCAAGTTGCGTGCAGCTGGTGTCTGTTTATTTGCGATTGGTGTATCATGTATTCACATCGACGGCAATATTTTAAATAGAACTGATAGAAAGCAAGACCGCAGCAGCGACAATACTTCTAAATTCAAAGTAAAATGTAAATATCCTCCAATAATGGGTTCCATTTTCTCAATAACAACATTACATGAAGAAGGATGTTGCTGACATAAAAACAAAGATTATACCAATTCTACCTCTTCCAATAATCGAATATTGTTACCATTCTTACCAATAACTATAAAACCTTCATATCGTAACAGTAATAATAATTATTAGTATTGCTCTACTCCTGATCCTTTCAATTCTCAATGATGTCATACATCAGACAACCAAATTCAATAATTTGACGAAGAACAATTATTTCCTTCGAACTAGAAATAATTCCACTATCTTCCCTTTACCGTGCGTTGTAATCATCGACAAAATTATAATTTAAACGCAGCTAACTCGTGTTACTCTAAAGGTACTGTTAATACTTCGAATTTAGTTTTGGTTTATATGATACCGTACAATTTAACACGACATTATGGGTTACCCTTAATTACGGATAATTATTTCGGCGACACGATTTCCTCTTCTCAGAAATTTAGTCATTATACGGAAAATTAGGTCAATCTACCCTAAAGTACATTTCAATAATATTAATTGAAACAATTATACGGAGGCCGCGCATGAATTATCTTAAACCTGTCGTATTGGAAATTCAACGAAATGTTAGAGCATTATAGCGAAGTTGGCAATACATGAGATCGAGTCATTTCAGCTCAAAGTTTCTTAAATCGTGGTATATTTAAATATTCCGTGCAAGGGTTAATAATATCGCAAACGCTTCAGGGCATTCTATGATTTAATTCAATCATACGTGAGTTAGGTAAATAAGCATAGCTAAAAATGTAAATAGTAATAAATATCAAAACGATCATTTTTAATCACTTATTCAATCCCATCTAACTCGCCGGCATGAGCGTAATCTGATTGCAAGCAGATCCTTCACCATAAACTACGTACGTCATAATATCCAAGGGAATAAAAGCACAAGGAACAGGGATTCCGTGAAAAAGGGTCCCTGTAGAATGGATTCGTACCGTGTGACCTTGTCCTACCCTTGGTACATTACTGTTTGGATCTCAGGAGTTGGCACAATTGAGGAATGCGACTCCTATTGGCTGTCGTTTACACTCTCTACATTTGCAAGTTAGTCACACATAGCCACGCATGATCAAGTCAGTGTTCTCGCTCGTCGTCCTATAAGGGTCATCTGCCAGTGGTAGTGTAAACGTGTTCTCTCCCTTTTCCGTGTGCTCTCATCTTTCCTCAAAAAGTGCCAACTTCTGAGTTCTACCAACGGTAAATCCACATCTGTAGTTCAAGGCGATTGTTCCTTACACAACAGATGCAGCAGGCAGACATGTGGAACTAGTGTATTATACTAAATATGTTGAGATCCTGAGAATGACCTTTCTTCAGAGAGAGAGAGAGAGAGAGAGAGAGAGAGAGAGAGAGAGAGAAGGGGGGCTTTTTAATGGGTTCTTTCAAAAGTCTGTGGATATTGCATTGCGATTCTAATAAAATAAAATCATTATATCAAAATAATAATCAAATATCATAATAATACTCAAAATAAAATCATTATAGAAATTTATATTAATAAAAAAAAACGAGTGCAGTGAATGCAAGTTGTTGTGCGTAATTAGTCACGTACGTACTAACAAGACTCATCGTAAAACTAATATGAGCTAGGTCAGTACTGGTTCTATAAAAACCAAAGACTAACGCAGCATATAGTAACAATGACCTTAGAATTAATTCAACTATTAATGACTTACACTGCTTTCTCGTTGAGCTTTGTGATTATCTCGTTCTTTATTATCTTCTATACTCGTCTATCGCCTCTGTTTATGATAAAAGATTTATTTTATTTTTTACTTAATCGTCGGTTTCGAGACTGTTTGATCTGAATGTTTCAAAACTTGGCCGTGATAATGCTAACAAAAAATAACTGAATAATACAAAAAGTAAAAGGAACAGTAAAGTTTAAAAACTGTCGCAGGAGGAACCGACTAAAAACCATGTTTGTCTTCCAAGTTAATTAACCGCCTCTAAACGGAACTACATATGTATTTTTATTCCCTACACGTTGCAAAAAAAAAGCCTAAATGCGTTCTCAACCCCCTATCATTTAATGTCCTTGATTACCCAAAGTTGATACCCACAGGCAGCACATAAGAAGAAATATCCGCGGGTCAAAACTAACCACCAATAAAATTATACAACATACACGTTAATATCCGCATACATATTATCTATGTTACTTTTTCAACCGATTTGTATTGCTAATATTATCCCAGCCTTGAAGTAGTGCGATAAATAAAATGCAAAAACAATTATTCCCTCGCCCATTCAATTTAAACCCGTGACTAGAAGCGGACAAGTTACTTCGACCTGCTACTTCCATTTTTGCTTCTCATTTATTCTTGTAGAGCCATACGTGATCGGGTACATGACTGAAGAAGAAGGCGAAGAAAGAAATTAAGTATCTGGAATATGTACATGGTATTCATCTGCCCGGTACCAATAATACATGTTACTTATATCGCTCGCTAAGAATTTTCAGGCATAACCACGATGACTCAATTTTCGTTTCTGCATTGCTGCGGAAAAGCAAATAAACCTAACCTCAGAACCGTGAAAAAATACATGTTATATACCAAAGACTTTACCGAACAACATCGAAAAGAGTTGAAACAGGAGCATATTGCAATAATGAAAAACATTAAAATTGGTAGTAGATACCAAAAAAATAGTCACTTATAATGTCCCAACTTTTATGAAAATAATACGAAATCACGCGTAATTTTGAAAAAATAAATGTTGCACCAAAAACTGGTCAAACAATGTTGAAAAGAGGTGAATAATTGAAACAAAAGCACATGATAATAATGAAAAAATGGCAATTTACATATATATTAGATAAAAGAGAACTTAAAATTTCGATACATTCGATATACCGTGAGATATAGTTGTATCGTGTGATTTGCGCGTCTAATATTTTATATATCTGAAATATTTTCCACCTAATTAATATTTCTTGGCATATCTAAATAGACGCGTTGTTTACGCGTCTGATATTCCGATCTTTTGAAAATGTGATTAAGTACGTCACAGTATTCGTTTCGATTTTATTTTTATATGGACTTTACGCTTCGTGTGGTAATGCATAGAAGATAAACGTGTCGTGCAGCAGTAAGATGTTTGGAACCTTCAAGGTATAGTCACTGATAATGCTTATTTCATTAAACAAACGTCCACGTCCCTCGATCATTCAACTAAATATTTCTCATGTATAAAAAAATGATATTGGATACTTACGAATAGTTGCCGCAACGGATGTTTGAAAACTGGGCGTGCAATTTTTCAATTCTCTTTATCTACTTTAAAATTCCACAATGCACTTCACGATCTAAGCTTTCTACAATCACGTCTATAGACTTGACGCTTTTTTACACTTCTGTAAAATCAACACTGTTCACTTCGAACCATTAAGATTCCATTTATATCACAAAAGCGATCACCAATCACTAGCACGTGAAGCGTAATCGAAAAACAACCGCGTGCTTAACTTCACGGATAACAAAAAGAATACGCCGAGTTGAAATATTTCCCAGGATACATCCACAGAAATTCTCTAGAGCACTAATCGAAAGCACCATTGAGTACGTTCGAATTTTGCGTCAAGCACGAATGAAAATTACTGATATTCCACTGGCGAATCCTATTATCATACACGTCTGTCGCAGGATTTCACGTATCGCGCAATGAGCATGTTTACGTTTATAACTGCTGGTCGCGTTAATACTGGCATGTTCTGGTCGCATCCCATACGAATAGCCATTCGACTAGCAATATTATCAAGGAATTCACGCACCAAAAAGAAAAAAAAGTAAAAAAAAGAGAAGGAAAGGAAACGAACGCGTCTTCACGTAACAAGCGTAAAGCACCAGCCGTGTGCAAATACTATCTTCGGTGCTACGTTACATTTCACACGTACGACTTTCCTGACACGAGTCATATGCGCAATGAACTCATTGGACTTTTAATTAAACGGGATTGTACGTAAGAACTGCCCGCGACTGGTGTACGGGCGAAGGAATGATGGCGATAATGACGCGTTGTTTGAAAGAATCGCGGGCATTGATCGTGATGCTGCTGAGTGAACACGAAGCGGGCAACTTTCAAGCACGTGTCACCGTACGCGTTGCAGTACAAAAACGTTCTGAAGCGCAGGTCCCGGCAGCATCGGCCGACCGACGTTCATCGGAATGTGCGCGCCATATTAACAACTTAGAAGTCGACATCTAACGGCGCCGCTGTGAACTATTACGAAATTTTTCTTCCGTTTAGATAAAAATGTTTCGCTACTATTTTGATACGTGAACAAGATTGATCAGATAATTGGAATAGGCGTGTATCCGTGCATCGATAGCAATTATTGTATAATTATTTCTACTCTATTATTTACTCTGAACATTATGAGAAATAGAAAATTTCCATTTCCCTATTTTCATGGAAAAAAGGTTCTGAAAACAGATTTTACTGTTTTCAACACATACATAGCGATATTTAAATAACTGGTTAAAGGTATCAATTGTGCGTGAAAAACAAGGAAAAATGTACATTACAGTTGAGATGCTATCAGTGTATGATTAGCCAGACTTGTCTGTTATGTCAACGCTTATATGCAGTTTTTATTGCTTCAGTATTTATGTAGCCGCGAATAATCAGACACTTGATTCCAAATCTATTTAAACGTATAATGCACACAGCTGTACTTACCTTGTGAGGATGCTTGAGCCTGGTGCTGCGCTGCAGTTCTCTGTAACAAAAACAGTTATTCACCTTATTAAAATACTACGTATTTGAAAAGACTCTAAATATGGATAAATATGGAACAATGCATTTAGATGAATATTCACGTAACTTTCGTAGTAATGATAATTGTTAAAAAGAATGTTAGACATAGGTATTTGTCGCTGTCAAACATGAAAGAAAATTGAATTACGTTTTGAAGAATCAATCGAATTCCGGATGCTTCGAGACTCTTCGAATCTAAAGAACGACTTCTTGGTTTTGCCCCAAAGTAATCGTCCTTCTTTCCACCCTTTATCCAACGAAAATACGAAGACATATTGCACTTTTAACTTATTGTACACAGACAGTACCACATATCACATAACTTGACATTTATTAGTACAACATTTTTCACTCTGTCACTGTGGAATAGTTCGAAGCACTAAATAAATATATTATTTACTTTAAGAATAAGAAAATTGAAGTTATACATTCTAATATCAATAGACAAAATAGGAAATAAATACATAGTGATAGTAGATTAAAATAAATAATTTCGGGGCTGGTCGTGTTGGATGAGTTGGCAAATGAACACAAATTACATTTACTCCTTTATATAATACCGGAAGTGGAGAAATATTCTATCCCATGAATAATCATGAACAAAGAAAATGAGCTTCCTTAAAATCTTACTGATGAAGTAACGTCATTACAACCATTAACAGTGCAAAAAAGGTCCGATATCCATGATAACACAGCGAACATTGTATATATACTCAACGTGATAACAGCCTTGCACTAAAATGCAATGGCCTCCAATTCGCGTTTCAAGTCACTTCATTAGGTGGCACGCCATTGTCAGCAATATTTCATACAAATTTTTACCCCCAATACATGCAATTTGAAATATTTTATAGCATTTATTTAGATTGCGCTTATTTTCCACATCTACATATACATACATAAATTATGAAAATATTATTACGTACATGTTATTAATATTACTAATATCATTATTCAATTTAAGCGATACTATCAAATTACGGTTTAGAAAATTATTTAATAATTCTTTCATGTATACGATGATCAATTTACTGTGAAAAATAAATAAACAATCCAACGTAACGCTCCATATGCAACGAATGCAAAACACAGATGCTGCTACGACATGTGTATCTCATTATAGTACTATTACGGTAGCTAGCTAAGTTTCATTATAATAGTTCCACAGAAGATCATGAGTTTCTTGTCCTAGATTATAGATTTATTCGAACTATGTTTAACTCTCGGAATAATATTAATCGTCAGATATAGTATGTTGCTAACAAGAAGAGGCTGGCCAAGTATTTTTATAATGCAGAAGCAACGCCACACTTATGTTGCTAAACAATAACTGATAGTGAGAACTGATAAACGGTGCAAACACCAGGGTCTCAATAAAGAGAATATTAAAGAACTTTAACTACCGCATTATATCTATTCTTCCTACTAGAATTACGGGATATTGAAAAAGTTCAGCCACTTGTACCTCCCACACACGTTCGACAATTTTCTTCTATACCGCTTATAACAATTCTCAATTTCCGTTTACGAAGGAATAATACGAAGTTAAGAAGAGAAGAAGATTATAATATCACAAATGAACGCAAAAACGATGTGTTAAATCTGCGGAAAACTGATGGTTAATCGATATATCTATGCGGTACAAATAATTTCTTCCATCAAAGTTTAACGGAACATCGATTACAATTTGTACAAACCTTCGCTTTCATAACTCGTTGAATAAAAAAACAAGTGTAAACGACACAGGCAAACTAGAAGAAAACGAATCTAGGTCGTCAAATAGAGAAGCACTAAAAATGTCCAGGAACCGGGAACAAAATCCAAAATCCAATATACAATTAATAAATACATTTAGTCACCTCGTTCGTACCGCGTTAGTACTTCGAAAACTCGACACATAATGCGACAGAAAATTTTATTCAATTGAGAACGAACATTGAGACAAAATATGTACTTGTATTATGAAATAATCAGAAGAATATATAATTAGGTGGCTTTACTGCATTTCTGTAGAAGAAGAAAGATACTTGCATTATATGTGGTACGATGTAACAGAAAGTTGCAAGACAAATATTTAATTTCGGGCATGCATTTGGAGAAGGAACAAATGTTTCTCAATGCATGTACCAAAGTAAACATTGTTCGTGCTAAGTTGCCTGTCTCGCCATAAATGATGCCAAAAAATTGCGAAACCATTAAAGACGAGAACTGTAAGGAACGAGTGGACACGTCAGTCCTTCGAGTACCCATCGTGTTTGAAGCTTATTAGATCGGCGAAGAAGGTGGATGAAAAGTGTGAAGGAGAACAGCATGAAACTGCTACCTTTCAATTTACGAGAACCGAACAATAGGTGCAAGCTTTGCCAATGAACTCAAGACAACCTTCGGGACTATAAGTTACAATTCAGCGTCTTTTGTGCTGCATTAAATAAAAAACCTGCGGCGATACGTTTGTTTTCGTCTTTTTGTTCAATGAAACGGATATACATATGTACATAAATATGATTACGAAAAAGTCGCTTGTCAGACCATACTAGGTATATACAATACTTATGAAACCTAAGCGTAGGTACACGACTGCAGAAAGGTGAAAGTTCAGATGTCACATGGATAGTTTAGCATTTCCTTTGCTATGTTGTGTGTTTGAGAATAGAATTTTACGGGTGGTAATTCTTCTTTAAAGAAATTCATAATATACGTGATGGAATATTTAACGCCTGGAGCTGTAAACTATTCTTACGGACACGTTGAACGTAATGAAAGTCGTTATGAGGATATGATAATCGTTGTGCACTGCGACTTAAAATATATATACGTAGAAAGTGCAAAAAAGAATATCAACCAGAATAGAGAGATTATTTTTCTATGTTTAAAAATTATTATATAAGACGACTTCGCCTGCTGAATTTATAAGTTTACCCAAAATGTTATTTTCCTCGTGCCGAACGACATAAAACAATAATGCAGATTCCAATGATTCACGCGTGCAAAATCTAACATAAAATTAAAAAAAGTAACTGAGATATTTTTAATACCAGACGAAAATATTCCACTGTACGTTATATTACAATCGCAAACAACATTAATAGCAAACTGAAATGAAAGCAATCAATGTTCAGTTACTGTGAAGTAACAATATCGACATATAAAACAAACATGTACAATTTTTTATTACGTTCCAGTAACTCTAGAATTGTGAAAAATGTATTTTTTCAATGAAAAGACTCAACGTTCAAATTTTCGTAAACAGTTATTGCATAAAATTTACAAATAGATGTAACTGCAATTAAGAGAGTTATGGTACGCGTTTCACCATCACAACGCACTACAATTTTTTCGTATAATCGCGAATTGCAATTGAGTATGCGAAACGAACGGAACGGTTTGAAAGAAAAACGATTCGTAAAGAAAAGGTGCGCACGTTTTCCTAGCACCTTTAGCGTTGCAAGTTCCGCGACTCACTGACTGAAAAACATGCCTTTGAATCCGTCTTTTTCTCGGCTACGTGCTCGCATTCGCACATAAACGCGCCTATGCTGCTCATATATGCACAAGAGGGGCATATACGTACGTATGTATGCACAGCTATATCGAATTCCACCGAAATTTAAACGTCGCATGCTATTTTGCAGGTATAATGACTACCTGCTCAACGAATCTTATTTGCATGTTGAACTGAATTATGGCTAATGAACAATTATAATTAAGGAACGTTGGGCCAAAGGCTGGCAAACAATAGTGACGTAACAGGAATTAAGAAATGCGTGAACTTGTATAATACACTTTGCCTTTACCCAATAAAAGATCTATATTATATGACACTGTTTTTTATGTATATTTGTTTTATCGAATAATTTCACGACCACCAATTATTATTTTCATATTCACCACTTACAAATATGAGCTCGTAAGCAACTTCATTTGTTAAAATATATAACTCTTACACGAGTAACTTTGTTTACTGAAGAACTTTACGCGAAATTATAGTTCTGATTAATGTAAAATAAATCCTGGCCGAATACAATTATTGATAACAGTTCTGAAATACTAAATTTTAAATAAAATGTCCACTGCTAAGTTTATGATTGTTCATTTCTATTAATGCACGTTTGAATGATGACATTTGAATGAAAGTAAACTAGTAGTAGTAAACGTTTATTCACTTTATGTGGAAAAATTTTTTTTTATAAAACCATAAACTAAAATTTAACTAAGACGTGTGTCCACAACGTAGTTTACGGAAAATAGTTTTCGATTAACGTATACAAAGTCAGGAGGAAGTGAATATATAATAAACGTTGCACATTGCAATTTGTTGTACATCGTGCAATGCAATAACAATAACTTCAGGTAATTTTATGTAAACGTAAAAACAAGAAATAACTTTTCGCACAGGGAAACGAAATTTGTTACGGTATTATGATCGGTAGGAGAAACGGAACTGGTTTCTGCGCTAACGAGTCATGGTGACATACGAGCAAGAACGTTGAAACTCGAAAGAGAATTTTGCTGAAAATTATTCACTGAAGGTTACACTACGAGCCAACTGTGTTTACTTAAACTGTAAACATGTTCGTTGAAATTAAGTAACCGGGCGGCGTAATTAATGAGCATATAACTGTTTACTTAGCCATTACGCAAAACACATTAAAAGATATATTAAACGAATAAATGTAGAAAATATTACGATCGTTAATTGTAATTAGTATATTATGGTTAATGCTAATAACAAATAAACAAGTACTGAAAATCTTATAGGGTCGAAATTCAGCGTTTCCCAACACACTTTGTGGACAAATTTAACAAAATAATTAATAACGATGTATGCTACACAATAAATCTTCTTTTTCTTTTTCTTTAAAATTTTCTTTAAAATAAATCTCGATTGTTGAAATTTTATTAGATTGTAAAAAGTAAGTGACTTTGTCATTTAAATGCATATTTCCGTGCGTAACTATGATGCATAATTAAAGAATAGGAAATAAAAGAATAATTTCATATCACGTAAAAGTGACCAAATTTTCCAGCAATATTGTCAACCGAATTGCAGGAAGAAAAGACGAAGACGCATAATCATCGACGTCAAAACATGTGTTCTCTGCTTTCAGAGATCACTCTTTTGTTCCCTCAGATACCATTGTTAAGACGAACCAGCAGCGTTTGTTCGCTTCTAAAAGTCACGCTCTGTCGAGAGCAAAAACGTTCAAATGAGAAGTGCCCGATGGAATTTTATGTCTCTCAATCAAAATACCGCTAGAATTTGTAGTCAATAATAATTCGACCCAGTTATTCCGTCTATTTAGTGCAAGCTATGCAATATTTTCTTATATGAAGTACCTACGTAGTTGTATTTGTGACTCTAATCTGATACATACCTGTTTACTTTATTGTTAATTTCGCTTTTGGTTCATAATGAAATTTAATGTAAATTTTGGACCCCGATTAATTTTATGAAACTATAGGTAAGGTTTATGTTTACGAATACGTCCATTATTTAAAACTTTATCTGCCGTGCAGTAATGTATCTAGTAGATTCGGGAAAAAAGCTGATAGCTAATTGTTACTGATAATAATAAAGCAGAGACCTATATTACAGCTCTCCCGGTAACTGCACATACAATAAACATTATAGAATTAATAAATATAACTATATAAGGATCTTATTTCGACATTACAAGAAACGAAGCCGAACGTAAATACATATACTGCAAGTCAAAATTTTCGACCCATTAAGCGTATGAAGTTGTATAGAAATCTCTTGAACAATTAATAATTTTTAGTTACAAATTTCAAAAGTTTTGCAAATTAAAGTACATATTGAAAGAAAACTTGCCACTTTTAATGGTTTAAATGTTGAGTTTTGATCAATGGTCATTAACAAGAGATTCAATACTTGTAAAGGTAAATGTTTCATAACTTTTATCCAGCTGTGTTTTTAATACAGAATAAAATCAAATTACTTACTGCTTTTCGTTTGTCCTCTGCACTGAGAGCACTGTGGCTCCTATGCCTAATGAGATCCATGACTTTGCTTACAGGATTTCTGCTACTTTCCGAGCCAGCCCGTGGACGTGCCATCGGTTCCTTACTTTCCTTATGATCCTTGCTATCTCTATGATGATCTCTATCAGTATGTACATCCGTTGATGAACTTCCATGTGAGCCTCTGTGTAAAGAATGCTGTAAAAGGTCCATATGATAAAACGATTGTTTTGTAGATTTTTTAATAAAGATATAATTAATCTTTGGACAAAATCAGTTGGCTGTTTTATATTCTATAGATACCGCTCCATTCTAGTTCTGATATATCTCCGTTTCATTATAATAAACCTTATTTTATCATTTAAATGAAGCTTTTATTATGCATAATGAACAGATGCGAGAAATATTTTAAAACTTAAATACACGACTGTAAAAAAAAATGAAACTAAATTGCAGATTAATATTTTTGTACATAATACTCCATTCATAAATAAAAATTACTATTTGGAAACTGTTCAATAAAATAAATGTGCCAACCTCATTGATAAAATTAGTCGAATTAAATACATAATGGAAAAACATAAGACGCCAGAAATGATAACAAATTATAATAATGTCAATTTTAACGAAAACAAACGCTATAAAAGTTAACAATTGCTACGGCGAACGCCTTATTAATAATTCGAGACTCTTAATTAAACAGTACATACATAGTATGTTCCCAAGGCAACATTTCATTCCTTGACAGCGATACATATCTCGTTTATAAAAGTCGCGCTGTAAAATTCTTAATCTTTTTCGAATATAGTCCAGCTTTCGTACGCTTTCGTACGAGAACATTTCGTATACAAAACAATTTTCAGTTTCAAAAACTAACCCAAGCAACCAACTAATTTTCATGAGATAACGGCAGAACTGTAATTGTACCTGCACGGCGCTCTTCATATTAGCTATAATACTGGGCTTTCTTTTACTAGCATCCGATTTACTTCTTGGTCTAAACGCATCGAAAAGCGCTGGTTTTCTGGTAGGGCTGGCAGTGTCATCGACAGTGCCACCGCTTCGTCTGCGTTCTGCGCTGTTACTACGACTATTACTGCGACTAGTTGATCCAGACCGTGTTCCAGAAGCCTTCTTGCCACCTTTACTCGAACTTGAAGAGCTAGTAGGCTCCTGCGGTTGTGGAAGTGGAGTGGATTTTCCAGAACCAGGAGCACTTCCAGAAGTTGGCTTTCTGATATTTCTGGTATGCGAGCCCCAAGTTCCTAGAAAAATTGAAAAAGGTAAACGCATTGTACTCGTGAATAACATTAAAATCAAACAGATAAGGATTTCGATCACGGTATTCAATTAAATGATAAAAAATGATCATCTTACCTGCCCGTGGTCTGTGACCTTGATCTTGGGCCACTTGACCGGAAGTATCTGCATCTTCTGTTACGATTGTTGGCAACGGTTGCGATCCAAGTTCCTGTAAAAATTAACGAACAATATAGTGAGGGTTATATTTTTAAAAAAACTGCACAGCATTGGATTTATACTATTTCTTTATTACATCATCTTATGTCGAAGAAAAGTGTTCTATAAAAAATACCTTCCGTTTATTGGAAACATCGTTCACTCAATAATAAATGTTGAACACTTAGAAAAATAATAGGAATTGTTCGCGAATCTAATACGACACAACAAAATGATTAGATACGGCTGTGTAATCAAGACAGTCATACGACAGAGTATTTTATATTAAGCTAGATTATGTTTCATGGCTTTCTTGCAAATAATCTTGTAAAAGGAAATTTCAGCCCGCTTTCAAGTCTTGTTCGGTAAAACTTCTCAGTAAAGATATCGTCTCTGGGAATATTGAACAAATTACGCCACATTTTTTTTAAGTATTCTGCCGATTAATTTCCCTTTCCGAAGACACTACATTTTTAATCTACTCTTTAACTTTCTGACACTTTTATGTTGCACTCACTATGATGACGATAGTTATCACCTCATGCTGTGCATGAATACCTGTTATTGAATATCAATTAACTGTTCCAGTATATTGATTGAAACAAAAATACTCGTAAATTGAATGAAATTCTGCTATATTACTTCGAAACTTTCAAATAAATTGTAGTTTTTTTGTGATGAATTTGAAACAATGTCACATAATGAAAACTCTGAAATAGTATAACTTGTTAAAAGATTTGTAAATTTGTTAAAGGAAAAGGAAAAATATTACAATATTAACACTTTCATGCAGACATAAATATGTATCAAAAGTAAATACTTATCAGCAAAAGAAAATAATAATTGCAAATTGACTAATAGTGAGAGTAATATTTTATTGTATTAATTTTTCTAATGATAAAGTGATATTGTTCCGAGTATAAACACCCTATTAGATAATCAAGATAGATAGAATCTAATATATTGATAAAAATATGTCTTTATAATATGAATTCTTACAATCCTTCTATTAATACATTATTATTCATCCTCCTACTATTAATATAGAATTAAAATTTGATTAAATCATTTCATTTAAAAATTTAATTAAAATTTCCCCACTTACTAATATATAATTATTAATAATACTAACACAATCTATTTTTATTAGTCTGTGAAAAATCGAAAATATGTTTTTTAAATAAAATTGCAACAGATCCAAATCTTTCTTATACATATTATTATTTGAATATTAACAAAAATAAATTTCGATTTCTTATCCATTATTTATCTGCGGAAGTAACTTTCAACCTCGGCCCAAAAAGTATATAACACTAAAACTTGTCTCAACCAACAAAATTTGTCTGGACTATTGTAGCAAATTATTATCCTTTCCATACCCGTCTCGCACAACCTGGAATCAGATCATTGAACACAGTAGCAGTAGTCTCTTGAAGAGTTCTCAAAACGGAAATTTTTAGGATCATCTCGTAGCGAAATTATGTATACACGCGGAATACAATTCATTTCTCGTTAGCACGAACACTTTTCTTCAATTATTCCTTCACTAAAGTGCGACGTTCCATGGCTATATAACCATATTTTTTATATTTATTAGTTCCTACTGAACCGAATGATGCTGCCGCTATTCGTAGAAACACACGGGAACAAAGAAACCATAGAAATTCAATCGATCGTTGCTACTGGGGACAGATTGTATTCACGGTCGTGAACAACGATCTTAATACTATCCGTTGAACAATCTCACACATCCGAGTTAAGAGACATTATTCGTGTGCCAATTTTCACATTACACACCTGGCGCACATTTTTCAATTGCAATCTATTCGGCATCTTTTCCCCCCTAATCGTGATTATCTGAGAAATATTTCCATACCGTGTATATTGCAGTAAGAGGAAAAGACATCAATATTTTAAATAATATTGTAATTTAAAAATAATTAATATATTAAGTAATCACACGATCATAATGAAAAAACTCTCATTTTTGTTCAACTGCTGACAGGTTCTATACGATCACTCATGACGAAAGCTTTTATTAGACATAATCATATTTCTTCGAATTTAATGAGTAAATCATATGATTGTTTCTTTTATGCTTTTAGATTTTATACCGATTATTCCAGATACGGTCTATAAGGAAAATTTAAGGCAATACATATCTTTGGATGTCGATTCAGTTGATACAATATAAGAATTTGAAAAAGATGAAAAAAAGATTAAAGTACAACAGATCAGGTAAATAATTGTTACACATTTTCAGCGAATAAAAAAGTATGTAACCGAGTAAAGAATGGAGTAAATATTTTGATCCTTTCTTCATTAATGTAAATGATTGAAATATACACTATATACATATAATTTTCAAAATCTGCACGGGCTCTGTTTTTCTCGTGAATAATTAACAAAAATATTGTTCATTTAATATTGTGTAATCAACCAAATTTCTTTATCATTCATTCAAAAGACCTTGTTTCAAATGCACAAAAAGGAAAATTTTCTACATAATATTAATTCTTTCATTTGCTACAACCAGCTTCTTCCACCCTTTCACTGCCAATATCTTATTTAATTATTTACTTTCCAGACACGTTATTTTTATCGACAAGGCAGCCTTAATTTCTTATCTTCTTTCTACATGTATGTACAGATCCAACCCTGTAACATTATGACACACGTATTTCTTTCTCAATTTTTCCTTTTACCAGATTTTCCAGAAATTTGTAATTTATCTGTTTCAACTTGTATCGAAATCTATTCATGAAAATACGGATAAAAGAACACAGAAACAAAAACACCTGTCCAACTTGCTTCGATAGGTGTAAACATGAATGTCGAGATTGAATACTTGTATGATAAACTGAAATATTTACATCGAAATAAATATACAAGCCAGGAGGTACACTTGTAATTGAATTGTTGTTCAATGGTTCGGTACCGAGGAACGAAAAACACAGCTTCCAAAGAAACCGGAAGCGAATGTCAGCGAGAATAAATAACGGCATCAGTTACATTTTGAAAATGCACCAAAGTCCACGAGCAACCAGAAAATTTATGGCGAAACTTTATCGAATTGCAAGTAATACAGAAGTAATACAAATCAGATCGAAGAAATTCTGTGTAAAAGTGTGTCAACGTATTTTCACGAAGAGGGTAAATTAACGGATAAAATATTGTTGAATGCATGTACCTAAGGAATAGAAAGTTTATGTTCTGGAGGAATACATTCTTGGTTTGATGAGACAACTCTGTTACGATTCCCTTGAATCTAATGCAATTGAACAATAATTAATCAGTACTTGAGCTCAA
Source organism: Nomada fucata (assembly GCA_948146005.1). Classification (NCBI taxonomy): domain Eukaryota; kingdom Metazoa; phylum Arthropoda; class Insecta; order Hymenoptera; family Apidae; genus Nomada; species Nomada fucata. The sequence continues at coordinate 18,845,334 of OX411275.1, forward strand.
ACAGATAAGATTAGTAAATATCATGATTATGAGATGAGATCGCAGTTAACAAGATTACGATTTGTAAACAAATACACAAAATAATGTTTCGCGAAAAGGAGGTACCATTTCCAAGAACATTTTAATTATTTTACGATGCCTAGTGAACACACGTACAAATCGAAACAAAATTCAAAAGCAAGGCTAATTTAATCTTAAAAAGCAAATTTGTTTTTAAGAATGAAAATATAGATGATTGTCCGACATTTATTTTGATCTCAAAACAAAGAAAATCAAGTCAGTCCCTCAAATTTACATACCACGTTATGACAAACGGACTACTAAATCTATTTCTACCTACACATGTATAATTAACCCCTAAATTGGAAGAGGGACTGTGTCTACAGCAACAAGTTATCCTTACAAATTGTCTTATGAATAGACTTAAAAATTGCAAATAAAATGAAAACATTTTCCAATTAACGAATTTTTAATTCAAAATGTCACTCCCCCTCCCCAATATATTGCAACATCCACTTAACCTCAAATTAATGCCACCATTCTCCAAATAAAGTATGAATTATTCGAGATCGGAATAAAAGAGCTGCGACTAAACACATACATTATGTTTACGTTTAAAAGCCAATCAAAACACTTGTTTTCGATACCTTGTACGTCCCATGAAATTCCGGGCATCGATCTAGATACGGTACAAGCGAGTACTTCCGAATTCGCCCCAACGACACTGCCGACATATTTTCACAAGTTATACAGAGAACAACGTATATACCACAAAAGTTTTCAAGTATTCATGACGCGAGGCCCGTCTGCCGATCGAGATTTCACCGTTGACTGACAGTGCCGGCTCTCGTGAGTGGACACACCACGGGATTCACTATCACCTGTCTGATATCTTTTCAATTCGTAGAGAATTGAATACCGATAATTTTCCTTACAGTATTGTAGTAATGCTCTGTTATCGCGAATGAATTGTGATTAGCACGATAATGGTCTGTACATTCTATACGTCAACCGTTCAACAAAAACGTGAGAGACATTAAATCCCAGATTTCAGGCTTTGTATATTGTATATAGTACAAAGAATACATTCGTATCCTGGCTAACCAGTTTCGATTTATTAATATCTATTTACGTTAAGTGTGCTTAGATTGTTACACAGGAATAGATCCAGAGAGAGTATATTTGATTATGTAGTATTCCGATCAAGAGGTATCATAAGATTATTACGCTCACGAAACGTTCGTAGCACGTTTTCTTTCGTTGTATATTATATCTCTAATTATATAACTATCAGACTGATAGATCGTTTTATCAACATTCCTTGCGGTAGTCCTTCCCGAACTAAGGCAATTAAATATTGATAAACATACCCAACAATAAATGATCAGAAGTGTAGTGCGCCGCTGACATGTCCGCAATATTCTATTTGACTGCATGGATGTGTACCATAGAAATCGAGTTCTGTATCTAACCATTTAAGAACAACGAGGAGCCAAAACAAAGGAGTAAATCACTTTATTTGCTGTGTCAACAAATAGCGTGACATCGCGGCACCCATTTCGAATGTTCAATTATAGTTTCCATTTCAAATAATTTCACGAAGATGGCGGCTGATCTTCGACAAATCGTGTCGCCATCTATCGACGAACATAAATAACATCAAGAACTGTACATCATTAAAAAATGAACGTCCAACGATAAAGATGCGATCCAAGTACATATCCTCAATTTCTAAGCGGTTGGAAACAATAAATACATAACTCGAATTGTAATCGGGTATACCAGATAAGACGTTAATCAAGGGAAAGCTTTATGAAAATGTCTGGATCGAAATAGATTAACCACAGGGGGTATGCAAATATTCAGATCAGATGCCTGCAGCGAAACGAAGCACGTGAGAAATTCTTTGTGCTCTAAAACGGTCTTGTGAGTCGTCAGACGGCCATGTTACGCAACAAAGAGTAAAATATTGCATACAACAAATGAAATTTGTTTTGTTCCCCTCGTGTAATTCCACGATTTGCTTACGGAAGACAATCAAAGAACGGAACAGGGAATTACGATCATAGATACTTGCACTGTATTTTTTTTTAACTCTTATCTATTTAAAATGACTGTTCAGTATGCATGTACAAGTATTAGCTTATCGTTATTACGAATCCCAATTCTTACGATTTATTAAGTGACCTAATCTCTACACGTTACTAATTGAGTGAGCAATGCACGTACGAAGTGCATCCGTAAAGGAGACCTTACGTGCCGAGTTATCTGTCATAACAGCCCTCAACGCATTGTAATTCGTCTCTCGACCGAATCGATAAAGCTTAAAGGAAGCCTTGTACTTACGTCCCCAACCTCCCCTAACCACTCCCATGAAACATTAAAGTCACATATCGAGATCTGGGCCAGACGATAGCGCAAATTCAGGAACGCGAACGTGCAACCACTTTACATTTCAAATCATTCTACCTATTTATTATATTTGGTCTTGTAAACGTATTTAGTGGTAAGCGCTGATTTCATCAATGTGTTCAGACCAATAATGATTAATCTATTAGTGTTACTGATTTACTGAATGAAGCTTTACTATTCCCTTTCACTTGCTCCAAAGGATGGGAGCATATGCTTAAATGTTCTTATATATGTATGTGTCTTACAAACTGCTTGATGCTTACACATTAATTTTGGTATGTTTACTCTTTTTATAGATATTTGGAAGGATTACTACTCAAATAATTGTATGTACTATATCAATTGGATATAAACTATTTGGTGCAGAATGGAAGTATGGGATGGTTCACCAAAATTGCATTTTTAACATACATTAATGTCGTTAAACTAACAAAACTCCTTGATTATTTCATGATAAGTACTGTAGCACCATACAATTTGTATTGTTTTGAGCCTTCAAACTATTCTTTCTGACTTTAACAATAAGAAGGCACTTAGTTAGTAAGATCCGTGTCCACAACTGTGATACTTCGTGACCAAGGTAATCTACGCTTTCCAGAGAAGAAAGGTAAGGCCCTCGAAGTATTCTGCGGTCAGTTCGTCGAACCTTTTGTACAAGTATGTATGCAACTCCGTTCTTATGCTCCGGATCGTTCGTTAGCCCCGTTGTTTACGGAAGCCTACCCTCACAAATCACAAAACTTGTCTTGCCATCGTAAATCATTTTGCAAATGATGATATACTATCTTGCGTTGAATTACTACTGATGTCGACAAATATTATTTGCACTTAATAAAACATGAACCATAGTACTTTGCAGCAGCACCTTTTGTTAAGTAAAATGATTGCCTATATGACCATTTGAAGTTAAATTGATAGTGCCTCATCTACAAATAAAATGAGGAAAGACTAATTCCTAAAAATTCTACTTACAAATTGATTCAAGTTGTCAATACTATAAAATCTTTTCTATATTTCAATTTAAGGAAAAAACATGTACATCTCATAAATCTAATTCATACGACAAAGTTACGACAATGTTGGTCCAATAAGTATTAAGGTTTAATCATATATACACAATTATCAAATTCAATGTATAATTCAATATATTATATGTACCAATAATTAAATTTGTCTCACAGCCAGCACGTTGCCGATTATAAAACCAAAAATGTATTCAAAGTATATTTTCAATATAAATAAGAGAAAGAACATTAGTTCGATGGGATTACGCGCAAGGCGGAAGGACCAAACAATAATCGCATACTCGCGTGATTGGCTGCTTATAACGACTATAATTCCACAAGCGATCATACCTAACAACCACAGTTTGATAATTATGAACGACACTTGAAGTGGTTACACGCTTCCCAATACATATTTTCGTAACTTTCAGTTTTCCTTCGATAAACTATATAAGAAACAATAAGTGACACACACATTTTCATAAAAAGAAACGACAGCTTTTCTAGATACCAATCAGACCCAAAGAATATTATCTCCATTCACCGTATCCTATACAAGCGCAGGAAATTTAGTCGTATGATATCATCAACCTCCACGCAAAGTTTTATGCGTATTATTTTTACGCGTGGGGTTGTATTATGCCCATTGTTAGAGAAAAGATGCGAGTGTCTGTGTCACAATCGGAAACTTTATATTCAGTTTTGCCATCTCGCGATACTATTGCACTATTCGCTTTAGCAATGGTTTAAGTGGCAAACACGGTAAACAAATTTGCAAGACCGCACATTTCCAGTGCAATTAGTCAATTATTGCAATTAGACGGAGCTGACGGTTTCTCTTACGCTTGGCGTATATAACAGAGTCGAGTATATTGTTGCTCGCCAATCCCTCTTATTCAATTCACAAAACAAAAGACGGCAATGTCGTGAAAGTGGTGCCTGATCTAAGCTATTAAATTTAGATGACTAGGAAATTCCTTATTTGTTATGAACTAATTTTTATATGCGACAAAATTAATAAATAGCGTTCAACAGGTTGTTTTAAATAAAACATAACATAGTAATACGTTGCTTTGGATTAAGTGCTCGTGCGGACACCAGGCAGAGCAGATCGATATAGAAAGTAACCCAATAATGCCCAATTTACTACGCGGGTGGTAATTAACTCAATTTAGAAGGGTAGAAATAAACATAGACGAATAAAAGATCGGTATCCATTACTACTTCTCTTAGGTATTGCTACATCTTGCATCATCATTCAGCCTTTCCCAATTTTTGTTTAAATACCTGCTTTGTCCAATTATGAATTTAATTATTCCGTTAAATAATAATCAGTACGAAATCAAACCATAAGGTGTACAAAAATTCTTACTGCACTTCGCTAAATCACCTTTACAATTAAACTGATGAAAACACGGAAAACACAAATACAAGAACCAATTTCTCTTACCTTTCTCTTCCTCTCCTGCACGAAATCCACCCTGCGAACCCAGACTTCTTCCGTCGAGTCGTAATCAAGGGTACTAGAACTGCTCGCCTGACTCTTCATTTCTATCAAACTGCTGTCGAAGAATCTTTTATCGAGATGTGGACTAGGTAGGGGGCTGGTTCTGGAAAAGGTCATGCTGGACGAATAGGTCGGCGGATCAGTCGCAGGGAAGGTCATCCCAGGACCAGCAGTGTGTCTTCTTCTCAACGGTGGTTTCGTAGTGGACGTTGGGGAGGTCACCGTCGACGTGGTAAACCTGGACGTTGTAGTGGTAGTGGTAGGAGTCGTCGTTAACGAAGCCATCGACGTTGTCGACGAGCTTGTCGTCGTTGTCGCCGAGGACGTTGTTGTCAGAGTTTTGGACTCGGGTATGCTCGAAGTTGGATTGGATTTCTGATCGATTCTTTCTGAACTGGACTTCTCGGAAGCAGACGGACTAGAAGCTTTCGAAGAAGAACTTTCGTTCTTTTCCTCTGGTTCCTCGGCCATCGTGACATCTTTCTTGGCCTCGCTAACAGTTTCAGTGATCGAGGATTCCACATTTTTCGCTAGAACACAAGATAAGTACAAGATTAGGTGAAGCACGCGACTGGTGATCTTATGCAAATTACAACAAAGAGACTATTATTCGATTTAACTGTACTTGTCACACTCGCTTTTCAAGGTTCACAGTTATAAAGGCCTGACTGTTGCACGGTTTTGCACTGCACTACGCTATCGCAATTCGACACACGTGCGGATGCCAGGCCATGTCTTGCTGCATCATAACTTAATCCGTTATTATTAGACTGTACCTTAGGTAAATGTTAATATTTCCGAAAATTGCCAATGAAATGGACAAAATGTATCTCAAAATGAATAACGGAAATTAAATACATTAATGGAGAGTTACTGCATTAGTCACTGACGTATAATTATCTAACATTGTAGACTAACTATTGTTAAATGAAGTATAATTAATCATAAATGCAAATCTTTTCAATGGGGCAATCTTAAGGAAACTAAATTGTTTACTTTAATGTGTGCTGCTGCTTAAAATATTAAGTAACAGCCACACTATATCCTATCCTCGTTACTGCTCGTATAAAGAACATTTATCATATCTGGTAACGCGATTTGGGCATTATCCATTAAGTTGCATCAATGTGACGATTTTAATCAAAGATTTGAACGCGAAAGCTTCAAGCTCTCTGCAGCCTAGGAATATTACATCATTATTAACGTGGAGTCATACTTCCGGGGGCAAGCTATAAATAAACATCGGCTAAATGAAGTAACTGCTCGCCTGTCTAAGAGTGTTCCATAAGGCGAAATAAATCGCGAACAGTATTCGCGTTTTTCTGGATAGAGGCGATTTAGCCGATAGCCGAACGGAAAATAGCGTGACAGATACTTCATCAGCGTTAAACGGTGGATTAGACGATAGATCAGAAGTGAAAATATTGCAGCATTCATAAATATCGTTGGCCCCTAAAAAGATAACAATGATTGATAACAATTGGAATACAACGTTTCCGATTTTGGTAGTAATCTAAAAATAAAACGTATCGTTACCTAAGTGAAGTGACTTTCTGTGCTGTTGGTAGACAGTTTGCCAAACGGAACTAAACGAAGCTAAACCAGTGGCCGCACGCTAATCTTAGCTCTCATTGAACGAGTGCGAGCCCCTGTTAATAGCTCCTCACGCGTTTTAATGCCCGAAACGTGTTTCGTAATGTATTACTTTTCTCGCAATCTATATAGACATTTGTTGCAGGTGCATACGATCAGGTGCAATTTAATTCGATTTAATTTAATATTCTAATATAAACAACATTACACAGATCCATAACAGAGAACACCCGTTGTTGAAAATAATTATTTGGAATAATAATCAATGTGGAATAGTAGAATTATACACATTTCTAATTACAATGATTGACTATTGTTTGAATTGGTAACGGTTGATGGTTAAATTATAGTTAATTCAATTTTTATATGATAGACATTTAATAACCATACATTCATATTCCAATGAAAAAAATAATGAAGATATATAAATATTGATCAACTCGTTTAACCCATGGCGAAAAAATATCTACGTGTATTGATACATCAATTGTTTACCGTCGTGCAATTATTATCTATTCGAAATCTATGTGTCATTATGAATCATTTCTCCGCTCATACTCTTCAGATGTCCTATTTAGAATTTCATTTATTCACCGACCAATACCCAATAACTTAACTTTATTACTTGATTTGCGCGTTGGGGAGCATTTACTATATTGACTACTTACTCACTTATTTCCATCTCGCAGACTATTTACCATATGCAAAACATAAATTAATTTTATATCTCTGAATAGGCAACAGAATGTTACGAACTTATTCAAAAAGTAACACGCGCTTACGTCCAATGGCCTAAATATTACCTACGCGTTAACAGTACATTGCATTATATTATAACGATATATTCCTCTTACCTTCCTCATTTTCGTATTCATCCTCTTCTCTGCATTCTGATAATCTCCTTCCCCAAGGATAGGGACTATGCGTTTGATTCCTCGAAGGTAATCTATTCACGTGAGACAGAAAATAATGATGAAAGAAGCTATCCACCCCGTCCGAATTCTCACCAGAAGATTGTAACATATCCTTTAGGGCAGCTAAAGAAGTAATAGTATTATAATTGATAGCTGAAATCAAATCATCTTCGATGTCACTGTCGTCGGTAGTGTCGTCGTTCTTAGACGTTTGATCTTCTTTCTTTGCCTCGGATGTAACAGTTTTAGTCTGCTCAGTTTTCGAAGCCTCCGTCTTGTCCTCCGAACTGGTCTCCGACTCATCATCAGAGGTACTCGTAGATGTTGTACTACTCGAGGATTCCTCGTCCTTTTTTCCATCGGTTTTTTCCTCGTTGAGTTCATCTTCGTCTGAGCCTTTACCTTCATCTTCGTCACGTTCCTCGTCCTCCTCGTCCTCTTGGGACACAGCTTTTGATAATTTATTCGAAGCCTCGTCATTTTGACTGATATTCTCTAGGTTCTTAAGATTCTTCAATGTCTCCTGCTCCCCTAAGTCCTTACTCATTTTCACGCTACTATCCTCTTGCCCCGTCATCTTCTTCTGATGCTGATTATTGGCGGTCACATCACACTCATCCGACTCATTCTGTTTGTCGCCTCCGGAACTCTCCATCGAAGTATCTGAGAAAATAAATGCATGCCAATAAAAATAATTGTTGCTGTGTATAACCATTGGGTGTAATAATATTACATTATGTTTAGTATTTATAGTTTGCAAACTAAATATTTGTAATATTTAATATTGCCCAACTCTGTCTATTATACGAAATACAGCATACCCGTGGAGTGAAGTACATATATTTTTAGTGTTTTTGTAAAAATATCATGAAGAAGAAGATTATTTTGTCGATTCAAGAACATAGTTTATAGCTTCTCAAAGAAGCACCCTTTCTCGAACATTCAAGAATGCGTTCAAAACAGTTGACGATTATGTACGGTGTCTTCACTATTCATTACGCGATTATTTTCACTTCCCTCAAAAAATCTTATAGCGCTGCAGGATGATTATTTCCAATATTTTGCTGATATTTCATAATTAAAGTGGCGGTACGTAGCACGCTAAAAGATTATAAAAATAATTTGTCAAACGATTAGTTCGCTCACTAATAATGCATGGGTAGGCAATATCACACGTTCAGTTATCCTTATTCTCGTTGAAAGTAATAGTGCATAATTATACAGATTTGTTACTTCGTACAAAAATTACAAGAACAAAAGGAAACAAAACACGTGGTGCAGCAGCGTTTTCTTATTCGTCGTTTACAAAATTATACTTGCGGAAAAATGCGTAAAAGAATAACTAAATTGAAATTGAATATATGAGATGTCAATGCTTCACATCTGATCAAATATGAATTCTTGTGTGGTAAAGCGAAAGGGTATTAAAACTTTTTAATTAATAAACAACCTTGTTAACCTTCTGAACCTCGCTATAATGTAAATTTTAATGAGAAATAAGTAAGGGAGACCCGAGAAATAAGTTGAGAATGTCTGCATAAAATCTTAACCACCCGCCCTACATAAGAAGCGCATCCTTCCCCTTATTGACAAACAACTGTTGATACTCTATGATACTATAAGACTTCTCGCGATATTATTATTGGAGTTCATTTGAAAGATTGTTTGTAAAATATTATCATATATACCATGAATAAATCATTAACCTTTGAACTGTGAAATTTAGTCGCAAAGACTATTTTAATAAACGGAAGAATTGAATTGTATTCGAATCCACTAATTCAACATTCCAACTTCTATTTCTACGGTTTTCGCTAAAATTCCTAAAGAATACATTTCACCAACTTAGTTTTTAACTATCCCAATTTCCATCTCTCTATACACGCACAAAACGAACCACGTTTGTAGTTTCCAACTATAGGCCAACAAAAAAAGTGTAGTTAGTGATCCGTATAGCTTAATTGATTAAATGCAATCAGGTGGCAAGCAAAAGCCTCGGATACGAGCCCCAGTCTAGCAATTCCATCGACCGGTTTTCATTATCCTCTCTTTTCTTTTTTCAATTAAATTCTGAGTTTGATTCTGTCCATACAGAATTGCGAAAAACGGATTAGGACGCTTTCTAACTAGACAAATATAAATGTATATATCATTCATTTAAGCTTCACTGGCTAATATCAGCTAAGTAAAAATTAATGACAGATTGTGAGTAGTGAAAATAAGTGAACAAATTTTTTTGTTCAGGATGCAAACGTCGCTTTATTGCATTCCTGAAAAGGTCACTGGCGCAATGCGGTAAGTACGCCCTCTATTTCGTAACCGTGGAAACGTTTGTCTGTATAGTAAGTCTTACTGGAGATTCTTATTATACAGCACTTTGATGCACCACTATACACTGCTATATGTAACCACTATATGTAAGGAATCATAGCGGCATAAAAAAAATGCCAATAGCTGTAAGCATGTATGTATATACGTATCGGACGATCGAAAATAAGAATCACGACAGAGCAGGAAGTAAAAACCGTTCACAGGTAACTGACGCATATCGTACAGCTATCGCGATATTGTTACGTGTAGACAAGCGCTGATACCCCGATAAGTCATTCAAGAAAACAGAACATGATCGCGACTGAGCTTAAGTTTATGAACTTTGTACATAGTATAATAAGGGCACAATTACAGATAACTTAAGACGAAGTATTAACACCGAGCTGAAATAGAATTTATGGTGTAACAAGTTGCTGAGATTGTTAGGATCGACAAATATTTGCACTTGTTATATATTATGAAAATGAAATTTACTAATTATCCACATCTAGAGACTCTGAAAATTTGTATCTCTTATTATTTTGAAAGATAAGAAATTGCAAGCACGATTGTTCAATATGAAAACGGAAACGAAAGAGGAAAGATATTAATATTTGCTTCATTATTGAAACTGAATTTCTGAATGATTAATAAATTATTGCAGGTGTTACTGTTTAACTCTTACCAATTGAACAACCAAACCGAACAACACGACTGAAGAATAAGGGTTAAAATGTAAACGGCTGAACGTGTCTTACCTGAAATTATTACCTGAGATAATTAGCAAATTTTGGCGACCAGTTGGTACCAGCCCCTAAGCCTACATTTTTTCACAGTTCGTCCCTCTTAAACGACCCTTCACCACTCCTCCATCTTCGGCAAACCGAATGGAAAATTTTTATATTTTTTCCCCCACTTCGAAAACACGGCTCATCCACATTTCTTACAAACGATTTCCTTTCGCAGAAATTAAGTAAACAGATCAATCAATTTTTAATCGATTTTTAAATAACAACCCACTGTGTCAACTTTCGCGACTTTATTGTAAACTTTGTAGAAATAATACCATGAGTCTACACATAAAACAGAGAAATACAGATTCGACAAAAGGTGAATCTTTCATATGTATACACACATTTGTTGTTAATGCAGCAGCAGATACAATCTACGTTGATAACAAAATTACCTGTTCCATAAAAATGTAAAGCAGGTGCATTTCAACATGTACAATTTAATTCTGAATACGACGTACATATGTATCTATGAAGGGAACTGCCTCCGCGTTGAGTGCACTATTCAGTTTGCATATTCGCTGCACTTTAACAGTAAAAGTGTTTCAAGTGTTGGAATTACAAATCACAGTTAAATTAATTACTGCTCGATAAACGCGTAAAGCCATCATTTGCCATGTGAAAAGAATTTTTGAAACGTGAACACAATATATGTATTCCTCTGCTCTAACTAAAACGTAACTGGAAAAATTCGATATTTTTTTTATAATTTTGACCTAAGTAAGAAAAATGGAGAACTTTAAATAATCATCCATCTTTACTAATTCCGCGATAATATGGTCTGGTCGCAATAAACGTCAAATTCAACTGAGAAACGCTGGATCATTTTTTTAAAATAGTGAAACCGATTAATGCCGTTCCAAAGATATTTTTGAATGCGGACAAACTGAGAAACCGAAATATGCACCTAAAAAAAAAGAAGGAATATTGTGCCCGTTTTCCAGAACGCGTGATACATTTATACAGCGTTGGAAACAATTAAACAGTTAAACAACTTAAAAAAGGAACACTAATATCTCTTTTAACTCGCGTATTAAACTAAATCCTCCAAATAATCAAATGCCTAAAGTGACCATAAAAAATTTAAATAACCGAATCACTAATTTCCTTGGAGAATTAGATCAGAACCAGAATATGTATACGATAATAATAATTTTATCATCCAAATGTAATGGGCCCCGCGACCAGATAATATTGGCAAAGCAAACGTAACATCGATAAGATAAATAACATTCCACGCGACTGTATCAATATAAATGCAAGAAGCCAGTAATCCATCTAACATAAGCCTGTTCTACATCACAACAATCTACATGAATTAATGAAAAAGTAGCAAAGTCGACAAAAAAGAAAAAGAAGTTCCAATGAATCAACACAAGTTGTTATTTACTCGAGCACGTCGATTCATGTTAGTACAAATGATTAATGACAAACGAACCCGATTTTCGATCGATTTTTCTACCTTGTCACCAGCTCTAGACGAAAAGTTCCCGGAAATTCGAGCAAGAATACCGTCGTTTAATGCAACCTTGACAGGAGTAAAGTAAAGTGACGACGATATGGGTGGACAGATATGCCGGGAACATATGTGGATCTTTGGCGATATGCCAAACTCGTTTCGCGAATACTTGTTTACCGCGTGCTAGAGAATGACGTAAAGCTCTATTGGGCTTGTGAGCCGATCCGGGACACGTGATGGTGTCTTCACAGGCATCGAAAGTCGTTCGAAGACCGAAGTAAAAATGACTGACCAAGACGGTAGTACACGCAGGGTCTAGACTTGTTTTTCCTACAAGAAAACATTGTCAGTAACATTTATTGAACAAGCAGAAAACATTTCGATACGAACGCGTCATCGTTAGATAGACTCGAAAAGAATACATCACAATAAACTTACTTATAATCGTAGCACGTATCACGAATGCCTACGTACATGTAACGTGGTAGGACTAATTCGAAACGCGGCTTTTGTGCAATCGTATCGAGACATTGAATCGAGATACTGCGGTTAATGTTTAATGCATGATTTAAGTGTTATGTATTGGTACCAACTATCTAGTCGACTGGTTCTTTGTTTGATAATTGAGCGCTCCAGCATATTCACCTAGGTGACTAGTAAATGCTGAAGTTTGCCTCTTATATAAATGTAATATAGCAAATGTATTTAAGTTATAGTGCTTATACTGCAATACTGCAATTTAGTGCTTATCTGTATGTAATTGAATTTTGTTACGCGTTTAGCGATAAACTTAATACATCTTCGTTTCTCAATATTTCTGTAGTTTTGCAATTTTCAAGACTCAGGTACACCTTTCGTTACCACAGAACGCATTGGCTTGTCATAAACTTTGGATTAGCTGAGGGGTATATAAAACCGAATTATCTTGAAAAAGGTTCTCTATAATCGAAACGAGCCTAATTGAAACCTGGGGAAATACCCATAGCGTTGCAAACCTGCTGTCCACACCCAAAAAAGAGTGCCTCTGTTCCCCTTCGACGGGAAAAGGATTCTAGTGGTGCAATGCAGTGAAAAACGGAGAAAGGTTTCAAAACCGAGAAGCCCCTTAATAAAAGAACTTTCGTTTTCAGAAGTAACCCAAGTGATAGGAACACGAAGCAATCGGGCTATAATTCGATAGAAAACAGTTATGCTTTCGTATTCGGAATTGATAAACAATCAGGACTTCATTCGACAAGGAGCAATCAAGCTCTAGAAAACGAAGTTTAGTCGATAGAATCTAGTTCACCAGTTCGCGGTATTGGGTACACATTTCTCACCGCACCTCTATAGTTTGTCATAATGAGAGTAAATCCAATTAGGAACAAGTATATCTCAAGCTGTTCCATCTTTGGATAGTCTTTTGAATAATTGCGTAGATGGCACACATTTGTGCAATATCCGAGGTCGTGATATCAGACAGCGAGGTAGCTTAAACAATTTAGAACGTGGATTCTTGTGTAACGGTGCGTAAATGTTAAATTTAACGCATTTCATTGATGCAATGTTTAATTGCTTAATATTTTTTTGCAATTTTAAGAATTATAATACACAAATATTCTATTTCTTAAACACAATAAAATTTGTAACCGCGTTATTTTCACGTTTCATCGTAATTACTGGCCGAAACCTGAACTTTTTCAATATTTTTCCTTTAATAATTGAATACTTTAATATACCGAAACTTGCTTTGTTTTAATTGGCTTTTTTCGAAATATATGCGAGTCATAAAAACTCCGAATAGACGAATGTAAAAATAGGCAAATACGCTTCAATTTTACAATAATTTGTAATATTATTCCATTTATGTTATTCGGACATCGGACAAGATGTGGGCATCTTTTTGAGAAGAAAATTATTACACTTGTGACATATTTTATGCAATGCCCACATTACATTACACATATCGATTGCACAATGTCATCCCGAAAACGGTGTGAGGAAACGCACGTTAACTTTTATCAGACGTCAAAAGAAATATGGCAAATTTTAGATAGTGTAGGTTTGCTGCCAATGCAAGTAATCGGCCAAGAACAATAAAAGTAATGCTAAAAGCATCAGTAGCTGTGCAAGAGTAACGAATAGCGCGAAAGAAGTGAAAGGTTCTTATATCTTGAGACCGTTCAAGGAACGTTCCCACTGTCTTGTCGTAATTGACAACGTTCCTCTTATGCCTTCAAGTTAAAGAAAGGGAAAAGTACCCCTTTCGAAAACGTATAATAATAATAAAATGTTCTAATTAAATTTCACTTTCATTAATAAGAATGGACATGATTGAAATTGCAGCTGCAATCTTTTCACATATAGTCGCATATGAAGATCTAAAAAAAATGATGCTATAATTATACATCTACAGATGATATTAAAAATATGGAACAATCACAGCCCCAATAAGCTTCGAATAAAAAGAAAATTTGAATTTCCCCCTTTTCTTTTCACAGATAGAAATATTGTTAGCTATTGTTAGTTGTTAGTTAGTTACTTGAAATAAAAAATAATTTATCTACGACTTAAAGTCCAATCTCAAAAGCAGTACTGTCAAGGAAATCCATGCAACTAATCACAAAAATTATACTTCGTCATCTTTTGAAACAACTGAAAATAGAGAGCGATGTATGTATCTAATAATAGTACGTTTCAAAAGGCAACCACAGACACTGTACAGTCACGGCAAAAATCGCATATAATATTTGCAGAAACTAGGGCAAAGGGATACATAGCAAGAACGACGTCATCGACGATAATGCATCGGGACCAGACCAGAAGGTCTATCCATAAGAAATATCGACGCAGCTTTTACATTCTGTAGTATTGTCACTACCATAGCATCGTATTGATCATTTGACCGCACAACGACGAAAAGCGGTCGTGGTGGGGACTGAAGAGGGGAAATAAAAGTGAAAACGTGGTACGAGTCAAAGTTTGCCTCGCATTTCGAGTTGACGTTATACGTTAATCGAGAAAATCGAATGGGTTATGCACATGCTCAAACACGACATGCCATGCATAACTTGATGTAATGTTACAAAGTTTAAGGCAGAGGAATATAAATGAAGCGTAATCGTTGTCAAAAAATTAACGGATTTGTTGGATATTATAGATTTACTGTGGCCATGTCGTTTATCGTGTAATACAAGCGATTGTCTTTCCCCCTAAAACCTGTTAACGATCCAATCTCCTTGACTTGATGGCGCGTGTAGACACGCGAATGTACACTCATCGACAAAAATAATGCGAACCAACGCCTTGATATACAGGGTGATGCATAATAGAACTGATCTGTGAACGGAACTCTGTGCGGACAGAGAAAAATAGCGTCCCTTAACTTTCAATCTATTATCGTCCCCTAGTACGAAAGTATATACATATTTCTGAAAGCTGAATCGATAAAGGTCAATGCACTGACGAGTACTGGCTTTGCAAAATTTGCAAAAAATATACCTCGTAACGTGAATAGTAAATAATACCATTATCACGTCATACCTAAATAACAAAGAAATTTGTTTTTTTAATTTTTAATCGAATCAATTTAATACATCTCCACTCTGTAATTTACGTTTTGAAAATGTGTAAATCTTTTCCTGTAAACTGCCGTATAAAATAAAATTTCATGTGTATTGATCATTTGTATTTTACACTGATTGGACAAAATTATTTGGTTTTTCAGCGGTAAAATACTTTATTATTTTATACTTCCTTCTTTGGTGGTCGAATAAATTTCTATTATGCTACTTGAAAAGAACTTTATACGGTTTATGAATGGAAATTCACTTTTTACGAAATGAATTTGCATCAAGTATGTACCTTCATTGTGTAGTAGAAGTGTATAACAGACGTGTAGTAAAGTACTTTATTAGCAATTACTTATCACCAACACATTTATCTCAGATTTTCATAAAACCTCGCCAGTTACCTGGTCCTTTTCTCTCCTCTTTACCCAATTTTCCTGTTTCTTCAAGGTTCAACATACGTATGCCAAATGGAACAGATTAAATTATTTTGATTATATGTATTAATTAATACAATACCGAAATATACGAAATCAAAAATGTTACTCCGTCGAAGGAGTGAATCACACGAATAATTCTATTATAAATCGCGTCATCCTATACCCTTCGTTAGAGTGACTACTCATTGAATAACTATCGATCAAAGATATAACTATCATTTATTATACATCGATGTGTGAAGCAACCATTGCAGATATGGATAACGCTTATGTATGTATACCGAGGGAACAGCCGAACAACCAAACACGCGTTTTATTAATATTGGTCAACATTGAAAGCAAACAGCTGATCCAAGGCTGACGCCCACTGACGTCGCATGTTTCTGCTATAATAATGAGCCCGGGTTTGAGGTAACCTCCGACCTACCTTAACTGACGCGACGATACCAACACGTTTTATTACTTCACACCAACTAATCTCTATAAACCCGCGTTTTTTATTACAGTAAAGAAAAACGAAAGTTTGTGTGTAGGAGGACTGATATAATTATTAACTGAATCGTTTGTTAGTATCGTCTTGTAATTTTCCACGGAAACATCTCCATGGGTCATGTAATAATAGTTGAAGAATTAAAGCGTTTTTGGATACTAATTAATACTAAGCTTTATAATCGATGACATCGATATGTATAAAATACTTGTATAAAAGGAATTACATAATGCCGTCGTAAATAAGACAATACATAGTCCGTTCCATGAATGTGAAAACGGTATGGCAACGTTTGATTCTATTAAGAAATCGCGATGGTTTTGGTCGCTCTCAAAAAGTATTCAGAACAAAAGTGTACAAGTTTTTAGACGTTTAAAAATTCTAAATGTACGATAGTGAAATGAAAGATAATATTACATGTAATTCACTTAATTTAATTTTGAAAAGTTGTGTATACATAACACCAGATCAATTGTGGTCAATGCTACTGGTTGAAATCACGAGCGTTAAATCTTCAATGGACGGTGAAGCTTCAATTATTATCTTGTCAAGTGTAGTATCATATTACCAATTTGATTATGACACGGAAAAATTTTTAAATCGTCGTAGACAAGCAGGCCACGCGATGTTTTCTTAAGTAGCTACCAATGCCACAAAACTTTGATGATTTTAATTGGCAAGCTGTGTATGAATTATACCAGACGTTATTTCGGACGAAATTTTTTGGCATGATTCAAAAGCAATTTGCCAGCCATTAAAGCGTTCCCTCAATAAGCTCCGAACGAGTCCTTATGTTAAGTGAACTGTATGGCTGTCATCAGGTGAGTGCCTCATTAATTCTCGTTGGCAGATGTAAACTGATTATCTAACATTGGCCATCGAGAGATATTAGATGCAATATTTTTCTTATTTGCCTTTATTTAGATTTTATTTGATTTGGTAAACAAAATTTTTAATTTACTTGTCGGTAAGATATATTTTACTTGTGTAAAGAAGTTTCGTAAAAACTTTTAATGTGACATTTTACGTTCGACATAATGTTTTAAAACGGTTGCATACAGATCAATCTTTTATTCCAAGGAGTACATAAGTATATACAGGGAACATTTCCACTCTATAGAGTCTGGATTAGTACCGAAAGCGTATGGCTCAAATTTTCCATAGAACACGAGATGCTCGTGGCAATATTCCACTACATGAACCTAAAGGGTACTTGAATTCGTCGCAACTAAAAATTGATATTTCCATTAATCAAAGCGCACAGTTTTATCTGTTACGAAAATGTACTTGTGAAATGAACTTTATGTTTTAATGAAATATTGAAACATTAAAAACAGAAGTATTTACGCAGGCATATTTCATAATGCTAAGAGAAACAGAAAATAATAGCAATAAATATAAATAAATACGAAAAATCTTAGAATTGGGAAACGTTGCTACTTTTTCATCTCTGATCTTCCTATAATATTCTATCAAACCTCTTAATTTCTTACCTTGCACCAACTTCTAAAGGAATCATTCAATCTGATACCATTTTTTTTGTTTTTATAACAACATGAGCATCACAGCATCATAGGTTGAGGCACAGAGAAGATGTAATTTATTAGGCTTCACTGTTTTAAAAAGATCACACAGACAGTAAATCAACTACTAAAAGAGAATACCCGTTTATAACACATCACTAATCAGACGGTCAGCGATAAATGCACGGCAGGTGCAAATCATGCGATGCTTGTACAAATCGCGGGAGATATCGATGCAACTGGCGATTCGTGGACGACCATGTAAGAAACATTGGAAACACGTGGTTCGTATCAATTATGGTCGAAATCAGTGAGGAGCGTTCAACGAAGGAATTCCACGCAAAGTGGCAGGCCAGTACTGGAATACAGATGCCCGAGGTCGCATTGCGGCTGTTTCATAACGTGAAGAGATGTAGGAAAAAGATAATAACATCGTTGCGTTCGACTGGAAGCGAAGTGAGAAAAATGAAAAGTGTCATCGAGTTAATCGGTTCATATGAACAGAAAGAAGATCTCAAACGAAACTAAAACACAATTGGGTGCAGGGAAACAGCACGTGTAACGTAATTGACACGACGAGTAAAACATAGTTAACACTGATCAGGGAAGTGAATGGAATGTACAATTTGTCTACTTTTACGTGTGAACTGGTTGTGGTGGTTTATAAAATAGTGGACATCTGGGATAAAATTATAAAGGCACAGTCTTTATTTTTAACCCTTATGTTAGCAACCGAAATTTCAACGTCTGTCTTGTAACCAGGTACCCGGGTACCCCATACTGTTTCCATCGGCACATTAGCCAAATTGGTTGATTCCACCTATTAAATTTTTTACAATTTTAACGTTAAAGTGTTTTATTAACTCTTAACTTCTTATATTTATAATAAATTGACTTCTTTTTGTTTTGTGGACTTAACCGATGTAGCCAATGAGTGGTTGAAATATGAAATTATATTCTTTCGAGACTGTTAACTTTCATTTCCATAACTGAACAGCTGCAGCTTTAAACATTTTATGCAAATCTATTATATGTATATTCTTATATTAAAATGAAGTATCAGTTGTTTTTTATATATTTTGAGTACATGCTCTTCTATGAAGTCTCCCAGTTTCTCAAGCGTCCAGTTTTCGACTTCTGATTCTTCGAATCGTTCCTAGTTCGATAACTAGAGAATGGATGCTTATCTTGTTTATATAAACAAATATAAGCTAGTATCAGAGACCCTTTCCAATATGCATCAGTTTATATTCAGTTTTCGATTCGAGACACGATTCTTTGCAGTTAGGTGAAACGGACAGTACTTTTGTGAAATATAATTTGTAAGTTTCAGAAGTTCATATTGAAGAAATGGAAGCATTCTCAATAATAATATATTGTCTAGAAAATCAAATAATCGTCGTGTGTTTCTACGTCACTTAGGGGAAGATCTTTCTTTTCGAACAATTCGAACCCGATTGGCAAATGCTCAAACTATGAGACATCTTTTCACAAAATTGACAATACAAGGCATGAGAAATAGTCAAGTAGAAATGAATGAAATTCCTTCTACATCAAAAAAAAATCGTGCGATTCTGTTATATGTGTCAGGCTGATCCCGAAATGAAACGACAAAAAACACGAAAGGCTTGCCACAAGTGCGACCGTCCTATTTGTGATAAACACGTAAATACTATACCAATATGCAGAAATTGGCCACAAAATTGTTTATTATTGTAATTTAGTAAATAAATAAATCATTTTAGTTAAAAATTGGTTCATGTTTATGTGCATAGAACACCAAACTATCTCGTCTCTTATATGGGTACCCGGGTACCCCGGTTACCAGACAGGCGTATAAATATGTTTGAAGCTTTATAACTTAAAAAATTGCGAATCAATTTTATTTAAAAATGGTATATCGACGTAGAAACATCCAAACAATGGGAATCCAGCGGGGTTTTGCGATATTGTTTCCAGAACATAACAAATTCTTGTAGGAAACATGAAATGGGTACCCGGTTGGTAACATAAGCGTTAAAAAAGAACAGTGCATAAATAATCGTTGTTCTTGTCCCACTTTCGAACTATCTAATTTTTTTATCTTAGTATTATTTATGGTATTATATTTTATCTAATTCATTATATTGAAAATTGTTTACAAAAGTAAAAACGTGCTTAATCAACTTCCTAAAATAATTCGCTGGTGTAATCCTATAAAATAGTTGCAAGCTCATCAAAGCAATAGTGTACGAGAATATTCATAAATCAGGAACGTCACAATCAATTTAATTCATGTGTCATAATAAATCGATTATGGCTCTCCAGATTCCATAGCATGTTATATGAATGAATAAGTATTATATGATAGACGATAAAAATAAAGGGTAAAGTATAAAAATAAAACAAACGATGATTGATGCTAACGTATAATACTAAATAATTTGATCCGCGATAGAAGTCTAGAATGGGTCAAGATGGCACACGTTGAGCAACTTTTAAATCAGTAAAGTATTTGAAGGATAAGTAACAAAAGCGACAATTACAACATACAGATTTACTCGGAAATTTTGCTTATACGTGCGTATGATCTCATCTTTGGCATCTTTGTGGCAATAATTCTAAGAAATATATTGTTCAAGGAAAAAACGAACGTGGAATGAATATTACGTAAATGGAGCAAAAACAGAAATTAATAAAATAATTGATAATGCGAACAAGAAATACGAAAATGAAAATGAAATTCACCAATCGATCGAACGAAAAAAATTGATGATTTTCGGGGTGGCAATGAAGAGTTATTGCAAACGTTAAAAGCGTGTTAACATCAAATATCTCTGCTTACAAAAAAATAATAATTCTCTATACAATTACTTTAGCCATCAAAGCAATTAATATCTTGCATTATTATTTGACAATCATCTTAAAAAAAATATATCGACCTCTTTTCGTACTCGACTTTATTAATTATTAGACTTCAACACTTTGCTTTTAAAACTAGAAGATTGTATAACACCCAAATTCTGTAGAGAGAGAAAATTGAAGACAGGAAAGATTCCCTGAAATTTTTTGCGACCGTCTTAGTCCATTAGATCATACTCGACTGCACGAAGGATCGTTGCCAAAGGTTTTCGCAAATAATGCATCGGCAAGCGATCAGGATTGTTACAACAAAGAAAAACACCGCGAAGGCAATGTGGGTGACGAGAATGGCGAGCTGCCTTGGCGATCCGGTTGGTAAATCCTCGTCGCCACGATGTCTGCAATGGCAAAAGATAGTCTCCACACACTACCTCATCGACAATCTTGTTACTCATCATTAGAACAAGCTCGGTATGCTACCTCGGCCAAATAAAGCGAGAAACACATTGGCAACAACGTAACGAAGAAAGAAAGACAAATACACAATATGTATGTATGTACAATACATCTCTTTTGTCGCACAGTAGAATTACGCGGTGCCATCGGCTGATGATTTTGTAAGGTCGATTTTTGTACTAGGCTGCAGACACGCATTGGTCAATTGGAAAGTGCAGTCGCGATACCATGTACACGTTTATATCGTCCAGTGGCGATGAAAACGTAAAGAGAGATAAGAGTGAAAACGCAGCTTGGAAAGGATGTACATACACATATAGTGGCTCTTACAATGCGATTTCGATTGCACAGGGATTTTTTTTCAAGCATTCATTTCGAATTGATTTATTTTTATATCTTTACATTCTTCTTTATCGCGACGAATTAGAGAGTTAAGGAAGAACAAATGCAAATTCGTTCACGTCAACTAATTCTTCAGAAATTGCCCTTGCATACAAGAAGTAGTAGCACCAAATTCAAACACACAGCGAGCTGATATAAAACTTGATATGACAACTCTGCGAACCACATACAGATTCCGGTTAATTGGGACGCTGGTTAAGGGTGACCGCCGGGATTATTTGGGACAGATACTAAAGAACGGAAACAAAAACTATTGGTTTTTGCCTGCCTGTTGAAATTCGCTATTTTGGGAACAGCCGCTTAATGGGGCAAATTAGTTCGGTCCTAATGTGTCCCAATTGCATATCCATATACGGTGTAACAAATATATATATATATATTGTTACGATAACAGTTATGCTGTTACGAAATAAATGCATGGGTCTAGATACGCCATGTACTATTTAATAGAAAATACGTTGCAGAAGAAATAGAAAATAACATGCAGACCGACATACTATTGTAAACATAAAATATTATTGTTACCGTAAAAATGACAAATACTTATACAATAAACAAAAGCTTACATATCGAAGTGCTTTTTCACCCTTTAAGTGTTTATGTATTTTAAGCGAAATGTATTACCTACGTTTTCTTTCACACAATATGGTACAACTAATAATAGTTCACTTGTTAAAGTTCGATGAAACATGTTGCACATCACGTTATTACACTTTAGAAACATTCGTGAGTAACATTTCGTCATAACTTATTAATCGTGCCTAAAGTATCACATACTTATAGTAAAAATGTGGAAGAGCTAGTGTGTCATTAGTGAAATATGACGATTGCTCATAAATCTCCTATCTACCAATATGTGCAAATAAATTATACGTCCACCGCCTAACCTGATCGATACGGCCATGACGCACAAATAGTATGTACAAGAATTTTTTTTTCCCTATTTGCATTGTTTGCGCAGCATTAATATTTTAAACAACCAAACTTTCTGTTTGAACACTCATGTGTGTTAGATAATTCGAAAAACCATGTATAAAACAAAAATAACTTAAGTAACTATGCGTTTCGAACTAAAAAAAAACATACTACTGAATATATCCTCCATTACTATTTCTATTACTTGTACGGGCAAGCAAAATACTCAAATCTGTGACACAACATTTTCATTAATGAGTTAAGAGGTATAGCAAAGAGCTACATAATTAATGATGAAATGTGTAACTATAAAAATGTGTAACTGTAAAAAGATAATTTCTATCGTCTAGTTGAGCAAACTTTACTATCATGCTTTCAAGATATCGTGCTAAAATGGCCATAAAAGGAAACTTTTGTCGGATGGCTTTCATTCTTACGAGATATCTATTGTTCGCTTGCAGTACATCTAATATGTATAGTAACAGCTTATTTGATGTGAGAAGACATAAACACTAATCACCTAGCTACTTATTAATATTCAAATTTTCCACTATATACAACAAAAACGAAGGAAATATAAACAGAAGCAAACTACTAACGACCAGAAAATTAAAATACTGCATAACTACAGTAGTGAGCGTCATACTTAGAACACATTGCTTTTTAAAGCTAATCTCCGAAATGTAACACGCACGACTATTGAAGCACTCTAACTACTCAACTTAATATTATAATTAATGTGGTTAATACCAAATATACTGGATACGTCATTTCCCAGAAAATAATCTACACTATTCTAATAGACATTAACCCATTTCTATTCTTGGATAAACCAACCAAAATACGAACAAAATTAGTTCAGGAAGATATTGAACTCGTTAATAATCTATTCACGAAAATGTGCCTATACATAACTATATCAGACAAGGACACAATATTTCTTTCACAGATTGCATGCTTCCAGAAAGGGATAGTCCCAGGGGTTTCCCACTATGAAGATATTTGTGATTTGGTCGACCATGAGTACAGCAATCTGTTTAATATTTAATTTAACGTCAACCAAACTGATGTATGATTTGATGCTGTTCCAGGAACAATACATATATCAAACAATAATTTCGAATAGAATTAATGATCATGGCAGAAAAAAATCCATGACACGTGGTATAAAGCGGTGCGAGATTCAAAGGCATACAATTTGACTTGAATATGATAGGAATGTGACAAACGCGTTTCTGGAATGTACATGTCATCGTCATAAGTGTGCATGTGCATCTCCCGGTAGAGGTGACGCTCCTCTTTCTTCTGCAACAAACCAGTTAATTAATTGCCTTGCCTGCACGACCTTGCAATTAAACCTACTGTTGCGCGTGCATACGTGTCCGTTTCTGATATAGTTCCTAACATTCTGTCGATAGCCTCCTTTATTACAACCAAACGTTTCAAATGATGCTTTTCGTGAAAAGCATAATACCGTGAAAAGGTACTGATATACATTTTATATTACACATCATACATAAAATTCCGACTGAAATATGGTTAGTAATATTTTGTAATTCATTAAATGTGACGGCTTAACTTTATTAATTCGGGTAGATATTACATGAAAGTAATGATATTCTTGTGCAGTTCTAAGTTACAGATCGATATCTAGAATTGTTCGAGTATTTCATTATTTAAATACTGTTTATATATGAGTAAAAATAATTGAGAAAATCTTTGATGATCAATATTCCTTTAATCGATTGCGGAATTGCACGGTAGGAAATCTTCCTATTCCAAAGATGTGATTCGATTACAAATTCTCCGTGCACGTCTACGCTCGATTATATCTGTAAGTCAAATATGTTTAGCGAAAACAACTGTTCTCTATTTGTAGGAGTTAAATGCGTAGCGAAAAGAATCTGCCGAGCGATATATTAAGACGCTTTAAATAGTGCGTACGCTTCTTCATTAGCAATGTGCGTAATATAAAATATCATCGTGGCTTATCGATACAACTTCTAGTTCTACTTCAAGCAAATAAGAAACCTTGCAAATTGTACAGTGTCATAAAGAACTGTTTTCAGGACTGACCTTTTGGTCAGAGTTACCGAGATTTGAAATTTTCAAACGTGCGAGGGTTCCTCAATTTCTAGATCTCACAGTTTTGCAAACTCTGCAAAATACTGAAATCAACGAGACCCTCGGATCCCTCGACGATCTCAGGACCTTGGGAACCCTTGAACCTTGGGGACCATGAAACCTCAACTCTAAAGCCTTGAGAACTTTCGAAGTTCAAGAACTCTGTGCCTTGAAGAATTCTACGATATTTGAGAGATCCCTAGAGACTTCTCTGATTCTGTATTCTATAATAAAGACATTATCTCGTTGCTTCTGTTTTAAAATCTCAGTACTCTGATGATAAATCTCAGTACTTTGTTTATAATCTACTTATTATTCCTCCTTCCTTTTTTTCAGTGAACCTGAACAACTATTGACTCCTTGAATTCTTATTGTAGCTAGGCAGAAATTAAGCCTTTTTGCAGCAAAATTGAATGCACACATGCATACCTACCAACGATATCACAAATATTTAGAAAATAAAGCGGTAACGTAAGTGACCGTTACTAACCTAAGGTGAAGTGTTTACGTTGAGACCCGGATTCCATTTAACGAATAAAAGCGCATCCACCAAGTATCTAAATAAATTATCTATACACTTTTATGCGTACCAACGATAAAGCGGAATAAAATGCAAGGGAAATGTAAATAAAGATCTAATTGTGAATATCCACTATCGGAATTTGATAATTACAAACAAGGAATTCCGAGAACTGACTTATATTTCTATATATTTTTTGTATACATATACAGTTCTTTTATGATAGAAACACTGAATCAGTGCTATAAAAAATTAAATTAACAATTAGGCACGTGCAGATACCTTATTCCTATTATAGTAATCTAATAACATTAGTAAAAGATAATTAAATCTTATACAATAATAAGTAAAACTATTAAATGATATTACACCACTAATTAAATATCAATAAAGATTTTTTGTTTAAAAAGACCTATAATATATTTATTTACCTATTCTAATAGTGCTCTATTCGCGAGGAAAGATACTAAATAATTGACATTGTTCCAATAGCGAAAATTTTATACAGTCTTTGAACAATGCTAGCATGCAATCACTTGGTTACCTTAACACTAGGTTTATGGAAAGCATCAATTTGATGCATTTTAGAATTCGAAAGACAAAGATTAATGACGTTCCGTTAAAATAGCACAATTAAATTAATTAATTTCATTTATAAATTAAGTGTAATTTTTTAAGAAAACGCACATTTTTATTGGCAAACGTTAATCTGAGGGAAGTCAGTGTTGAATAAGTGTTGAAAAATAAGTGTTGAAACTCTCAAACTGGTCCGTAAACCTGGTATTAAGTTAATAACACTATATTTAGCACAGATCAACATGTTTTTACGGGGTCCAGTGTGGTTTAATTTTTTTACATGAATAATGTTACTCTATTTGCAAATTTATTATTTTCCGTATTAATTCGACAGCCAAAGATGAGGGGACGAGTGTATATATAACAACGTGTATAAAGTTCGTCGTACGATATTTCGATTTACCCGCATATGTAACGGTAATTAACACGGATAATTAATAGTCTAACGGCAACGTTCAACGATTCTACTTATGCGAACAGCTAATAAGTGATTACAAAAATATTTACACACAATCGAATGTATAGTGGTCTCTAAAAGAAAGAAGAAGAAAGTAACGATCTACAGAATTGACAAATTTCTTCCACTTCAGGGAAATCAACTGCTTATATTAAATTACGATCAATAAAATAATCGAAAACGCAAATGGTATATTTTCCACATATGCCCTGTTTTAATTTTGCATATTAGGCCATAAAATACTACATTAAGTACTTGCATGAACACCTACGGTCCGATAACTAAACTTCATAATCTTAACACTAATTATAAATTAGTCATTCTAAGCCTATATTCTATTTTCGAACTCAATTTCTTAATTCTTAACAATAGACCATAAAATAACAGAGATAGAGTTTTGTTTTAATTAATCAAAATATTTAAACAATGCAACTTATATTGCAATTTTATTCTATCTAAATTATAAACTAAATTATAAGAATAATTTCGTTCATTAACCAGCATCGTTTCAATATATTTCGAAAATGTTTTTCCAAAAATTATTTCGTGTGAGCCATGCTGCGCTGATTTTGTGTTTAGAAACTCAAAGATTTGACAATTACCAGTTGTAATAAAAAAAATTGAAATATAGACACAAACTCGGTGTCGTAACAAGAGATATTCCTAGATACATGTATATTGCAGCTATTATTACTTCCTGATTAAAGCCAAAGCTTACACTGTGTACCTTATATAAGGTGTCTCAGTTACCAGAAACGTCATGGACAAAGTCAAATTTTATAGTGCATTCTTAAGTACAAATAAATATTATGTAAACGTTCCCACTTTAACGATAATTTCATTCATTTAATAAAATAATTATCAAAACTGTTCATCTTCGAACAACTAATATAGCAATCCCGACTAAATGTTCAAAATTTTATGTCACAATAAAAGTGTACTTAGTTCGATTATAATCATATTTAGAATATAATAATTTGTAAGACAGAAGATAAGCTTCAAATTGAATAAAATTCAGAATTAAAAATCTGGAGATAAACCGTTTCAGACGATTACTTTATTTTTAGAGCACTGTGCATATACATTATATGTATTTACCTGGATACGATGCGTTGCACTGTCCCAAGATTTTTTTCGCCGGGGATGTCGTTAATTTGCGTAATAAGCGGCCGCACACGCTATACTGAGAATTCCCAGCAGCTGTTTCACCAAATACCAACGAAATATGTAGCCAATATTATAAGTGGCGTTTCACTAATTATTTATACACACACTGAACAAATTTTCCACCATTGTATTTCAGTACAAAGCCGATAAACAGGTAATGCCGGCACGGTATGTTGTCTACATACGTCAAGATCGAAAGCGCTTAAGTACAAAATTGTTGCCGAGTCGTTAAGAAAAATGCAATTGCAATAATTAATTTCAACTACTCCATTGTACGTTCCATTGATCACAAGTGACGTACAAGAAAATTTCGTTTTGCAATATGTACTTTATACAGTTTTAACTTTGAGGTTAGGTTTTGCGTTAAGTACAAAAATCATGCGTGCCATTAAGTAACGTCAGTAACGAACCCTATGATTTCCTTCCACACGTCAGCCGTACTTTTCGTTTCAACGTACAATTGTATTATTATACTTCCTTCCGGTTCCTTGCATTTGGAACAGGAACAGATGTACACGTTTAAAACGTACGCGATAACGAGAATTCAATGATTCGATAAAATTACAGCCAATAGAGTCAGACTTTTCGTTCGTTCCACTGGGTTCTATTTAATTCATTGTAACTGCCATTGCCAAAAAAGCGTCATATGTATATATGTATATATGCATGTACAGACGCATATGTATATCGTTCTCAATATTTATCGGTAACACGATCGAGAGCAATAATCTCAAGGCTGTAAAAAAAATGAAAGAAAATGGAGGAACCTTCTTTCCTTCTAGAAACGTTTCAACGTATTGACCGGTTTATTTTGCGGAAATTTTCGCTTGCACCAAGAAACGCACACTAATACGTTCTGTTTGATCTCATGCAATGGCGAGCTTCGTCTCACCTCACAGCAATGCACAATGTTTATCGCTCTTCCTTCGAAATCAGAATGGGTGCTCACGTGCAATATTTATCAGAAAAATTTCAGAATAATTGGCACGACAAGTATATGATTCTTTTGAAACTTGTCATTCAACGATGGCACATCAAATAACACTTAACCTAAGCGCATCGTCGATATGCCGAGTGCACCACTGTCGTGTCTTGGGATATCGTCAATTATAAACGTTGAAGATGAAAGTTCCAACGTCGTTCTTAAACTGTATAAAGGTAAGTACACGATAAGTGGACAATTCTCGATATTGTTTCATCGTAGAAACTGACTTGTCACCAAGAGCTTTTTCCACAATCGACTTCTCTATTCTTGCAAATTACAGCAATCACTCTCTTTACACCGGACGGATGAATAAACCATGAAATAAGAATTTTTTTATTAGATAGCCGTGGCTATGGTTCCACTTTATAGGCCGTAAAGCGGCCGGCACGCAAGAAACCGGTGGCAGTCTCAAGAATCACACACCCCCCATCACACATCCTTCCTGGAGCCCTGGCGAAAGCCAACTGCTCCGCGCGCTTGGATGCCAACATTCAAGGCGGTCCCACAAACGACCAGCTGACTAAACGAACGGCTTGGATGTTTGATGCACACACCGGTGCGTTTTCCTCATAAGTATATTGTGCAAATATGAATTTTCACGATGACATCAAAATTTCTCGATCACTGAACCCGTGCACGCAAACAAATCATTTCTTAGGTGCTAGACGATCCAAGAATTGAACAGTAAAAGAATTAAACAGAATAGTGAAACAGTGCTCGCACGTCCCCTTCACGACTATCATGTGAAATGCAATCGTTATTTTTTGTTCTAAAGTTACAATTACATCGGAAGGGGGCACCACAAGCTGCGTAGCTGATACCACAGATGAAATATAGAATAGACTTATCACCTTATGAACTTTTGTGTATCACGTTCACTGCCATACCGACCAGAAATCACAAGCACGAAGGAGATGGATGCATTACTTTCGTACAAAATATTGATTGTTAAAATATAGTGTACATTCTCTTTCAATTAAGTTGATTGTGTATACTACTCTATGATTTTCTCTATTTTCATAATGCATTATAGTGTTCAATGTATATTTGCTATTAATATCACAGTATCATAGTATCATAGTAAATCATAGTATCAGTATTAAAATAAATACGTTTATCATTTGTTATCATATTCCCGAGCCGACGCAATTCTACGACCTAACCACTTGCACACAATGTGGAAAATACGTCGTGCCCGGTACACTAGCATATCACAGCCGCCAAATATTGTTATAAATTTAAAAACGAAGTAGCGCGTGAGTGAGTTCTTGACAATAAACACGAAGTCGTCCTACGTGATTATTATGGACCAGCGAAACCAAAACGTATGCGACTCACCACTCCGTTGATTGCAGAAATAGAGGAAGTACTCGTGGACGACATCAGGAACATCATCGAGGCAGCTCAATTTAACTTGCTTTAACTTACATTAAAAGTCTGACTCTAACTTGACCGTCAGGAAGTGTCCAAACTATAACTAAATAAGAACGCAAAGAACATTAAAATCTGCTGTTAAATCTACATAATTTAATTTCTCACAGAAAACAGAGAACTGTTTAAAAAATACTTACATTTCTCATTTTATCAGTGTCGCCTAAAACGTCCCCTACACTGATGCAACCGATTTTACTTCCGATAGTGAATATAAGACAAAAATTTAAATAAAGGACTGTGTACGCGACCGCAAATTATATCGATGAATAAATGAAGATTCTACTTTCGCGATTAAAATGATTGGAAGAGCAGCACCAGTGCTCTAATAATACTATTTATAAATAGTACGTGAAAAATACTGACTCTACAATAGCGTGTGGTTAAAGTGTAAACAAAAATATAAGCAAAATCACTTGCTCTGGAAATACTAGAAAACTGCGAAGGAAACACTGACTCTAGCGACCGCATTACGCCCGGCCACAAAATTTTCTGAAAGAATACATGTTCATCCTGTCGAGTGTTTGTTATTACCATAAACGAAACATTCCAATTCCAATGACTTCATTGTAATTTATATAGAAAATCTTATTGGTTTTTCAAAAATTTTAACTGTTGTTGTTTCATTTCAGTATCAGTCTCAGATCATATGAAAACAATATGAAAGAATGATTCAAATGTTTACATACAAACACCGTAACTGCATGAATTATTTCGCATCATTGTAGCTATCATAAAGAGTAACAAAGGAACGAAACAAAGCAATAGTTAAACTCGAATCTTATAGCAAATATGAATATTTAATTTACAATCGTATAAACGCACGATGTTAACAAAAGATTTATTATTAAATCAAAAGATCTCGATTTTAATCTAATCCTGTAATATTATGCGAAGTGGTAATTAGAATAGTGTTAAATAAGCAGCAGCGGTAATAGAGTGTAAATAATTATGGTATAGCTACTATGAACATCACGGTACACGTTGATAACGACACGCACCTCACTGAGATATCTACCGTATGTTTCGTCATCTCGGCGTCAAGCAGTAGACTGGCAACCCTCGCCATCGTCCTTTGCCGTTGGACTATTTTCGACACCCGACTAAAGACAATCACCATTCTTCTCTACGATTGCTTGTGTTTCCTACAAATATTTAAACGTATACATTACTTGCTTAGTCTATTTTTATGTTTCCCGATAAATGTTCGAAATATTCGATAAAAACAAGCTTTCTGACTATGGGCAGAAAGAATAAAGATATTGTCGCAAATAATTGTTTGTATTATGTTATTACTTATCAACAACGCGATTATATATTATACAAGTATTATACGTAGTATAAATTATAATTCAGTAGGAATATATTGCTAAAATTCTACTTATTTCCAAAGGAAATTTGAATAACGCTTACCTGTCGGCGAAAAGATGATTTAGCAATATGGCGCGGAATCACTATGCTACTGCGCATTCCCGCCGGACAGAGTCACGTTCCCGTCAATTCTGAATTGATTCTTGAAGCAAGCGAAAAAGACGCCATTGAACAGAATCCAACTGAAAGTAGAGATAAATGTATTAAGAATCACCAATATTATGATAATACTGCTAGAAACTGCAGAATATATTGCAAGATAATGGAATTCAGGGCTGAAATACGTATACACATACGTAAAAGATTACACGTATATGCATACTCGAGTCGATTTGAAAATGCGCGCCACGCGGTGTGATTCTCTTCGCTGCGCAATACTTCCTTAATTTCTTGCAAAATATTCATTAATATTGACAAAGAAACTACAGAAAACTTGGAAGACAGGGATATGAAAAAAGTGTATATCATTTCTTGCCTTCAAGAATATATCATATTAGAAAGAGGGATATCTTTTAAATAGTTGGCGCTAATTGGCGGATAACTGGTTTGGGGGTGGGGGTGTGGTTCTTTCTTTAGGGCCGATGTTTTTTGAATATCGTCTCGAACTGAATATTTTTTATTACAAGCGTTACAGTATGGATATCAACCGAATAGTGGGATACAAATATATTTATTAGTAATAATAAACACATCTGTCTAATAAAATGTTTGTAATGTTTGTTGCACTATAGAATAAGTAAACTATTTCTTTCAAATATTTGTCTTGCTCTAACTTTATTTAAATTCCAATTCTTACCGTTGTGAGCGTTCAGTTCGATTTCTATAATCTGTTGATAACGTTGTGAATGATATTGAAATGGTAGTATCTCAATCTACGGCTCGCGTCCCAATCTTAAGTCATTTAAATTAATAAGTTTCTAACTCTTTAGGTAAAAGTAATTTTTGTATGGAAACCATACATAAATGAATCTTTAATCACCGGGGTTACAATATATCAATGACTTTAATAAATACTTTAATCTGTTTTTAAAGTTGCCATTTCTTTTTATTGTACCTTTTTACTGTATCTCTAGAATATATACAGACATGCGTCACTAATCATGTACGGGTGGAAGTGTTATGATTTTTGGCAAAAGGAGATCCCAACAAATATTTAAAAGTGGGAGAACCGAAAATTGCCCGCGACGTGGCAGTATGTTGCTCTTACATCAGAAAAATAAAATGTTCAGTCCCATATGTAACGAGGATTTATGCGACCATGTGTGCAGATTCGTAATGTCGTTACATGGATAAACATAGAAGAGTACTACATACTGTGATAACGGAGGAACGTCAATTATCAAAGGGTATATTCTTTGCTTTATATACAAGGAGTTCTTACTAAAAAATTGTAGAGTTCTGTAATTATTTCTGTAATGGAATGTGGAAATTGTTTTGAGATATCATGCCGGAATCAGTTGTGGACAATTAAAAAAAAAGAGAATATTGTCTTTTGAACGGCCACCGGCGTAAGAAGAAAGTTTGTTTTGTTACAAAAAATTTTTTATTCAAAGAAGAAATATGAATGTAGATTAAAGAAGAGAAACATCAAATGCGACCATGGTTAATTTTGTATACATAAAACATCAACATATTAAGTGTAGAAAATAATTATTTAAAAAAGTTAGCAATGCAGTAAAACAAAAAAGAGGAGACTTGAGATTTATTGAGCGTTAATATTTCTTATTACAAACATTTAATGATTACTAAGTAGATATATTTTACCTTATCACATTAGTTAATATGTCAAATCAGCGATAACGTGTTACAGGTCAGCAAAATTACAAGTTACAATCAGAATGTGTGGAATTTGGGCTCTTTTTGGATTGGATGGATCATTTTTGACTCAAGTTTGTGAAAACTTTGCGAAGATATCGCACCGTGGTCCAGATGCATTCAAAATTGAATTTGACCACAGAGTTCAAGTAAAATTTGTATTTTAAATATATTTCCAATATTCATACAAATTTTTATTGATAAATTGAATATGTATTTTCATCTTTAGAATGGTTACCTGGGATTTCATAGATTATCAATTATTGATAATCTTCATGGAATGCAACCAATGAGACTTCATCAATATCCCCATTTATTTTTACTATGCAATGGTGAAATATATAATCATAAAAGGGTAAAACTTTCTGCATTCATTACTATTAACTTAGCTATTTTATTTTTAGTAATTGTTTTTACTTATTATGTTACAATATTTAAATTTTCAGCTTGGATTAGAACATGGGTTTACATATGTGACTAAATGCGATGTAGAGGTGTTAATACATTTATATCAGAACCTTGGTGCAGATAATGTTACTAGAATGCTTGACGGTGTTTTTGCATTTTGTTTAATGGATATTAAAAATAGAAGAATTCTTCTTGGTAGAGATCCTTACGGCGTTAGACCACTTTTCAGACTATACTCTGATGATGGACAACTTGCAGTTTGTTCAGAAAGCAAGGTAATAAGTTGAATATAATTTCTTTCAAGTACAACAATCCATGCATTGCGATTAAATTTTTCTATCAGGGATTGATGAAAGTAACAGAGAAAATAACATCAAAGTGGACATTGGAACCATTTCCACCTGGTTATTACGAAGAATATGAGATCTTGGATGATGGCAGAACAAAATTATTGTCAAAAATTCATTATCATAAGCCTGGAGATAAACCGAGTTTTCAAACACATGTCCCTTCAAATGGTTTGTTGAAACGAAAAACAACGATTATAAATTTTATATGGAGCAAAACAGAATAATGTAATAAATTTCTATTTCAGCTTTGAGCTGTACAGATATACATGGAAATATACGAAAGTTACTTTCGGCTGCAGTGAAAAAGAGATTAATGAGCGACAGAGAAATAGGATGCTTATTATCAGGTGGTTTAGATTCAAGTTTAATTGCAGCATTACTTGTGAATCATGCAAAAGATGATAATCTTTCATACAAAATTAAGAGTTTTGCAATTGGTATGGGTGATAGTCCAGATATCATTGCAGCTAGACAGGTTGGACATAATATTTTGATACTACAGTGAAACATTCGTTAATTTGGTAGCTATATACGACAATATGTATTAGGTTGCAGAGTACATAGGGACAGAACATCATGAAATAATTTTTTCAGAAAATGATGTTATCGATATCTTGGACAAACTCATTTACCAGCTAGAAACTTATGATATTACTACAATTCGAGCTTCTATTGGGTGAATCATGTTTTATCAATTAAAAATTCCAAAATTTTCATTATATAATCGACACATATTCAAAAACAATTAATTTAATTTTCAGTATGTACCTCATCTCAAAATATATTAAAGAAAACACCAACGCGACTATAATATTCAGTGGAGAAGGCGCAGATGAACTGGCACAAGGATACATATATTTCAGAGATGCGCCAAATGCAGTAGAAGCTCATAATGAATCTATTCGATTATTAAAAGACATCTATTTATACGATGGTCTGAGAGCCGACAGAACAACCAGTGCTTTTAGTTTAGAACTACGAGTTCCTTTCTTAGATATTCAATTTACAAATTATTATCTATCATTGGATCCAGCCTCCAGAGAGCCTCAAGGTATTCTTCTGAAGAGAAAAAGAATTTATTTATTTATTTGCGATTGAATCTAATATTTAATGCAGGAGGAGTTGAGAAACATTTATTAAGATCTGCATTTGATTGTACAAATTTGTTACCCGCCAACATATTATGGAGACATAAAGAAGCATTCAGTGATGGGGTAACGTCAATTAAAAAATCACTTTTCCAAATTATACATGATATCGTAGATGCTCATATATCAGACGAAGAATTAAAGAAAGCGTATTTGAAATACCCTCATTGTACTCCAAAAACCAAAGAAGCTTTGTACTATAGGTGAAGCACTAATCTTTATTTTTTATTTTATGTTATATTTTAAATATTAGTATTCAGGATGTAATGGAGTTTTCATGCTTCAGGCAAGTGTTTGAAAAACATTACGCAGGGCAGGCTGAAAATTTTGTACCATACTTTTGGATGCCGCGATGGGTAAAAGGGATATCTGATCCATCGGCACGATTCATAGCTCATTATACCGCAAACAAAAAATAATGACAATCAAAATACCAAACAGTTGTAACATTAATTGTAAAAATTGAGTTATAATATACAAATGATTAAACTTTCAACTACAATTTCGTCTGTGTATATTTTTTGCAGGAAAACAACTGATTAAAAATAGACTGCTTATGTAGTTAAACTTATTTTATGTTGTAACATTTTTTTTATTGTTATGAGAAATATAGAATAACGTAATATTTACATATTTTTGAAATATAAAAAAAATTAATTGTAATTACCCCTGGTGGGACTCGAACCCACAATCCCCGGTTTAGGAGACCGATGCCTTATCCATTAGGCCACAGGGGCTGGTGGTAAAAGATTCTTATATACTATAATAGTATTTTACTAATTTTTATATTAACATGAATTTTGTTATTAAAATAATACATTTATAAATATACATTTCTTTCAAGATTTACATCCTTTTCTGGTCATAGAAATTTAAAAATATCATAAAACAACGGGGAAGCAATAATGCATATGCTGCAAATGTATTCAGAGCCGGCTTTAGGGATTTTCCCGCCTCGTACTATTATATACTACGCCTCTTCTCGTCCGCTGGTCATTTTTCTTGCTATACATAATATACAAGAATAATGGCCTGCGGCTCTCATAATACTATAAAGTTTTATTATGTGAAAATTTAACTACTGATATCCTAATATCTGGTTTAAATGATTATTTCGTGCATTATTATACTTCAATATCTTATACTTTTACTTAATTTTGCTTTCCCATTCAAAGCACACACTACACCGTCAGTAGAGCCGGCCCTGAGTACATTCCAAGATGGTGACATACACTATGCAGTAACATTATTTGTGTATTGTTTTTTTTCAAACATTATGGTGTTCCTCGATCGAATGACTGAAATTTGAATTATATTCATAAACAAACATTCTAATTGCAAAGTAAATATATATATTTCCTTGCCGTAGTAGAACATTAGTAATCAAGATGCAGGTGTGTGTGATACATTTTATACTTATTTTTTTAACAATTTGCAGATGATGTCGACGAGATATGTTTCGTTTATGAGTGGAATAATAATTGCCTCGTTAACATGGGCATTCAGTATATATCTCTATTCAAGACTATCTCAAACGAACGATACTATCAATCCAACAATGTTGGCGTATGAAAATTTTAATTTTCGGAAAGAATCCACAATTAATGGTAAAGCATACGATCGTCAGTTCAAATGGAATAACAATTTAATTGATATTCGTAACAAAGACAATACAGTGCACACATTTACTTCTAACATAGAAGAAAATGAGTACAAGAACAGCGAAAAACTATTGCAACAATTGCAACCTATACCAGTGAAGCCAAGTGTTACTTTAGGACAAGGTATTTGACAAATATATTAAAGAAATAGTACATTTGTTTTTATATTCTATTGATAAATGTGTTTAAGGTTTCTTGCATAAACTATCGATTTAAGATTAATTAACAATTCACTTGCAGGGCTAGATGAGTTGGGGATGGTAAAAAATTTTGAGGATCAACAAAAACGAGACGAAGGATATAAAAATCATGCATTTAATATATTGGTGTCAGATAATATTGGAATACACAGAGATTTACCCGATACCAGACATAAGTTATGTGAAATGCAAAACTATTCTAATAAATTACCAAACGCCAGCATTATTATATGCTTTTACAATGAACATTATATGACACTTTTAAGATCTTTGCAGTCTATCATTGATAGAACGCCTATAAATCTTTTACATGAAATTATTTTGGTGAATGATTGGAGTCATAGTGAAGAGTTGCATGAAAAGATTCAAGATTATGTTGATAATAGCTTTTCTGGAAATGTAAAGTTTTTTAAAACAGAAAAACGCGAAGGACTAATAAGAGCACGAATGTTTGGGGCTAGGAAAGCAACTGGAGATGTTCTAATTTTCTTAGATAGTCACATAGAAGTAAATAAAAAGTGGATTGAGCCTTTGCTTGCAAGAATTGCTCATTCAAAAAATATTACTGCTATGCCGGTTATTGATATAATTAATCCAGATACGTTCCAGTATACTGGTAGCCCTTTGGTAAGAGGTGGTTTCAACTGGGGATTACACTTTAAATGGGATAATTTACCAGTTGGTACATTGGTAAATGATGAAGATTTTGTAAAACCTATAAAGTAAGATGATATCCATATAGAGTGGGATATCCTACAACGATCTAATTTATTATAGAACCCTGTTCGTTACAGGATTTATATACATTCGAGCTTCTATAACTTGAAAATCTCAATGACATAAGAAACGAATTTATTATGTTTAAATTTTATACATCGCACACGTGTGTAAGTTTACAATAAAACTGTAAAGAAAAGGAGGATAAGGAGCTATCAATTAGATTTTGATATAATTAGAAAAACTGTTCGTTATACCAGTTGTTTGCTGCACGGCCGTTCGTTATAAGATACCCCACAGTATATACTTAATTTCCTATATATTTATTTGATAATTTTGAGTAATATATATGTAATTACTAAATAGATCTCCAACAATGGCTGGGGGCTTGTTTGCAATCGATAGAAAATACTTTATACAGCTAGGAGAATATGATTCTGGAATGGATATCTGGGGTGGCGAAAATCTTGAAATATCATTTAGAGTAAGATAATAATTCGTTCAATTTTGTATCTGTTTAAGTTGATAATAAGCATTTATATTCTTCAGATTTGGATGTGCGGTGGAAGTATTGAATTAATACCTTGTTCAAGAGTTGGGCATGTGTTCAGAAGAAGAAGACCGTATGGTGCATATGATCAACAAGATACTATGTTGAAAAACTCATTGCGTGTTGCTTATGTTTGGTTAGACGAATATAAAGATCACTTTTTAAAAAACGTTAAGAAAGTTGATTACGGTGATATCACAGAAAGAGTAAATTTGCGGGAAAGACTAAAATGTAAAAGCTTCGAATGGTACTTACGAGTAGTATATCCTGAATTAGTATTGCCTGATGACAGTAACAGTAAACTAAAAGAAAAGTGGACAAAATTAGAACAGAAGCAAATTCAACCTTGGCATTCTAGAAAAAGAAATTACACCGCCGAATATCAGATTAGGCTTTCTAATTCAACATTATGTGTTCAAAGCGAAAAGGATATCAAATCGAAAGGTTCCAAACTTATCTTGTCACCATGCTTAAGAATTAAATCACAGGTGATTAAATAGAAGTAGTAACACCTTTTAGAAAAATGTTTCATTTCTATTAATAATTGCATCGTAATTTAAATGCGTCTACTTTCAATTTTTACAGATGTGGTATGAAACAGATAAAAAGGAACTAGTACTTGGCCAAATGTTATGTATGGAAGGGGCTGAAAAATCTCCAAAACTTGGAAAGTGTCATGAAATGGGTGGCAATCAAGAATGGATGCATAAAAATGCTGTAAGTTTTTAGTAAGATTTATTTATTTAAGTTAAATATATTTACCGACATCGCTTTTTTTCTAGAACGGTACACCTATATATAACATGGCAGCTGGCACATGTTTAGGCGTGTTACGAGGAGGAAAAGGGGCACAAATTATAATGGATTTATGTACTAAGGCAAATACAAGCTCTATATCGTGGGACCTAGTCCGATCGAAAATTCTACTGAAGGAAATTAGGTGACACCAAATAAGAAGAATATAATTACAGAAAACGAGAAAAATACGGAATTTCTAGAGAGAAATGTTAACCCAGAAATTAATATCGTTAAGTTTAAGAAACATTTGTGATATAAGGCAGAAAGTTATAAAAACATTTCATTCTTTATATTGTTTTTATACTACTTTATATTATTTTATATGCATATAAGAACAAAGTGGTACATGACATTGTAATTTGCAGAAAAATGGTTAATACTGTTATTGGACGACTTTTATACGTGTTTTTTGCATTATGCTTTACAAAGATATACATATATTATACATACTTCGATATACACTTCGTATGATAATGTTGTAAATAAGATAAAAACTTTTTAAAGTACGTATTAGCAAAATGAGTGATAAGTTTAGAAGCTTTAAGTACAAACTCTCTATGTAATACAATGATCATTATAACTAATCATGACTGTTGAAAGGAATATGTTAAATATATTTAATCGTACATATATCTATATATATATATGTGTGTGTGTGTGTGTATATATATATTTCTATTTGTAAATATTACAAATAATTCGTTTGTATTTACAGGTTTTTTTAAATAAAATAAATAATACTGTTAACACACTTAAGTGTGTGAGAAATTTCTACTAAAGTGATTATATGTTGTAATTAATGTTTACAGTAGTTATTGTATGGAATGAATTTCATAATAAACATTGCATACAAAAAATATAATAGGATACTATAAAATTGTAGTCCAATTTTTAAAATTATGACAGAATGCAGTTAAAATATATGCATATTTATGCATACATAACCATATATACGCATATGAAATGTATGTGTATTAACATGGCAACTAGTATCATAATAGTGCCCATTAACTCGTGAAGTGTTACAAAATTGTGCATGATTTGTACAAAACTTTTTGGAGATATGTCAAGAATAGTATCGTAGTTAAATCGACGCTATTACAAAATACATACATTGAAAATAGAGTAAAAACTGTTTTTCACGGAGTGCATTGGAGGTTGAAGCTATAGGTTATTAAATCTGAACCGTAATTAAAAAATGACAACAACGAAGGATTTGAATTTGGCGAGAAAAAGTCTTGTAGCATCGCTTGGTGAAAATGCAAAAGTGTAAGACGTATTTTCGACTAAAACAAAGTTATAATACAAGCATGACTGTGTTCAATCGGTTATTCATAAATGATTTTCATTCTAGAAAGAATTTTGTAATTCAAAATTTTATGTCACGCTAAATTTTCTTACTATCTTTTTAATTTCTTTAACTTTAAAGTATTCGTATTTATTATAACAAAAAATATATTTTAATGCATTGCTATATAAATATGTTCTGTCGATAGATACTTCGAAAAAATGAAATTGTGGTTTCAAATGAAGGTACTTGTTATTAATATGGACTACATTAATTTTAAACACTTTCCAATTCTCAATATTATTATTTATGAAAAGAATCTTCTATTTTAGACAACAAAAGAAGAATTTGATTGTGAAGCAAGAAATATTATGACAGAAGATCAAGTTCATCTTCATAATGAATTCCTTCTTTGTTTATTTAATAAAGTAAGAGGTTTAGCTGCAGCGACGCCCAGTCGCAAAACAGATAGGGATAAGACAATAAAAGAGAAAAGACTACGATTAAAACGTAAATATAAAACTGATAAATCTAACTTTGAGGTACGAAATTATGTATTCAAGTCATTGCTAATATCTTGGATGTATATTCTTTATCAAAGTTGAATAAGACTTGTTATATTTTATGTTTAGCCTGCAGATATGTATGTGGAAGTATTGAGTCAAACATCGTCACCTGTGGGAGATGAACCGATTGGCGCAAATCGTTCCAGCGCCCAAGAACTTGTGCTGCCGGATAGGACCTTTGTTTTAGCGAGGCTAATGCTAGCAGCATGGGAGAATAATATGGACGGGGCAGAAGAGAATACTGCACACATAGTAATAGCAGCCACACAAATTTTTTTAAAAAACATACTTACAGCAATATTTACGAGAAGAAAAGGATACACTGTTAGAGATGGTTCCTTCATTTATAATATTGGGGAGCCAGTACCTAGTTCATGGAAAAGAAATTCAGCCCATATATTACGTTCATGTGATAATAATGCAACAGAAGTAGCAGATCCTTACGGTCAAGTACCAGTAATAAAACAGAATATTGAAGAAGCAGAGCAAGCTACAGCCTTTGCTTATGCATGCTCTGCACAAAGTATCCCACCACCATTGAAACCTGTTAGTACAGCTGACTTACAGCACACATTAAAGGTGAGCAAAGTATAACATATTAAAAGTTATTAAAGGTTTTTGAATACATCCTGTCTTTACTTATTTTTTTCAAACAGATGTATAAAAATCTTGTTAGCAATCATACTATTTATGCAACTAATATGGAACGTCTATTTACGTATGCAACACATCCCACTTGGGAAGATTTTGAAGCCAAGAAAATATTATGTCATCAATCTACAATGTAAATATTTATGGATATCAACTATTTTTTAAAACGAATAATTTAAAACATTAGGATATGAATTAAAGATTTACATGTATTATTTATAATGTTTTCTGTGAAATACACGTTGCGAATAACATTATTATTGATTCGAATTAACTACTAATAACTTACTCGCATTATCTTCCAAGTACATCCATGTTTCTGTGGTATACATTCTTTTGAATTATTTATATTGAAGAATATGGTTAAACATGTAATTAATCGAAACATTACTTTTTATTTTTATATAAAATTTTACTAACATATATCGCACGAATAACACGAAGAAAAACTAATTTAATAATATTCTATTATATTTTATTTTCATTTTTATTTATGCATATCTTTACATCTCAAAGATACATATTTTACTTATATTTGATATGAAAGTTGTTTCGTATTGATGAAGTTATTATTTACATTTACATTCTTATTTGAAATTTACCGGCTTTGGTGATATATTTTACACCTTTAAAAGGTTTATATTTCTCACCATACATGTCCAATCGATTCACCTTCAAGCCAGAAACTGCCAATTGATTGATCGTAAAATGAACCTAAAATAGATACATTCTTGTATTTATCTACTACACTAACATTCTATATAGTTGATAACGTACATTAATTGCAGGATTTGACTCCATTACACTGGCAGAATTTTGAATAGAAATCTAAAAAATTTAATATTTATTTATAGTTTTTGCATATTAGCTACAATAGTAAGTGTTTATTCTAAAAATCACATTACCGAGCCTCTTAAATTTGGTAATTTAGATACATCTATCCTTCCAATATCCCACAATAGTATTTTACTAACAGGATCAAATGAATATTTCCCTTGATTTGGAGTTAATGTACAATTCAGTACAATTTTCGGCATTGGAATCTCTAATGTAACATTTTCGACCTAGAACGTATTTAATACTTTAATATTGTACGGGATTCAATATTTTCATGCAAAATGAAGACCAATAAGAATACATACAGTTCTGCCAATTGTCTGCTTTGGACCAACAGTTATGTCTAGTCTGCCACCACCGGGCTCTTTAAGACTGATGTTATGTCTTACGTATATTGGAATAGCTACAATACTTTGTGACCCTATGTGATAAGAAAGAAGACGAAAATTCCCATCGGGCGGAATAAAAGAAAGTATTCGTTCTGACTGCAAGAAAACAAAAGAGATTATTTCGATGATAATGCAATTAGTATATATTAGCAAGTTTATTTAGTTTGACCTGCCCTTTCCTACCTCCCATCTTTTAAATCTAACACAGGGATGAAAGCTGACATCGTCAAATAATCTGGGATTCATGAAAGACAGTGTTAAATCTGGCATACCGCTTAACTTTATGCAACAATCAATCTGTAATATAAATAATATATTGTAAATGTTATTTTCAACTAAATACACATTCATTTTAGCAAAGCTGGGCAGGAAAACGCACGTAGCCTTGAATTTCTGCAAATACAGTTGCACCAGTTTTATCAATGATAGCGTCTACTTCCTCCACAACGTCAAAATATGCTTCGTTATTTGTATATTTAACACCAGTACGTCTCCAAGGTACATTAGACAATTGTCCGCTTGGTAATGTTGCACTAACACTGTAAATAGTAATTGTAATTAAATATGCATATATTTTCATTCATATTTTACTTCGAATATATAAGCAAAATATTTACTTAGACTTTCCTGTGACAGTATTCGCAATGGTTCTTAAAATATTCGGTGGTTTGATAAGTTCCTTCAGAATATTAGATTCTGTAGCTAATGGAAAACCATTGTCTAACATCTCGTCCAATAATTCGTATACAACCACATAGTTTTCTTTTATGATAGTCTCCGTGCATTCGCTAAAATAATCTTCAAATGTGTCCACTACTCTATGTAAAAACTCTATTACAAATAACGGTGGAACTAAAAAGAAACAGAACATTAAGAGTTCTTAATGCAAACAACTCATCGTTT
Source organism: Nomada fucata (assembly GCA_948146005.1). Lineage (NCBI taxonomy): Eukaryota > Metazoa > Arthropoda > Insecta > Hymenoptera > Apidae > Nomada > Nomada fucata. The sequence continues at coordinate 18,888,851 of OX411275.1, forward strand.
TAAAACTTCGATAAATACCTTCTGTCATACACACAGCAACAAAGAACATATTACAACGATATATGCTAATAAGATAATGATGAGGTGTAGCTATTACAGGTGGTGTGTCCTCAGGAGATAAAACCCTTCTTTGTTGATCGAAGAAATAATCGCACAATGACCGTGCGACTGCACTTTTCCAATGCTTCTCCATGAATACATCTCTAAATAAAAAAATATACAGATTGAATAAGTAATTGAAACTATTCTATTACTTTTAATTGAATAGACTAAATTATAATCGGGTCATATGTTGATCGCTAACCAAACACTTGTCAAATAGTATGTACATATTCTTTTTATGGTAGTGAAAGCTTACCCTGAAGAGTTGATAATAAAAAGACTATGTATCATTTCTTTTCCTTTTTTTTTATTTTGAATAAATTATTTAACAAAGTTCACTATTTCAGATGATATATCAATTAATATTACGGTACTCTACATTTGCTTTGACATATACCTATGTATTTACAAATTACACTACTACGGATACACAACGAAACGAACACATATTATCCGAATGCTTAAAACCGAATAGATATACAGTGATATTACTTTTATTTGTTCGTAAAATTTGTACATAAACAATTAATAAAACATATGATAAACAATTACAGGGACAAAGAAATATAGCGTGTGCAGGAAATTAATTACAACCTATAAAATTTGTCATACGTGTCATTAGTTATCTTTCAATTCTCGAACTGTCATTTTTAATGCTATTAGCTTAGTAATAAAATGGGTGAAATTACAAGTTGGGAAGACATTGTAAATGATGGTAATTTACTATTCAAGTTCCCTTTTTTTGTTATCGAATTACATAAAGATCATTTTTCTATGTTGTATGTTTTACAGAATTCTTCAAACAATTCTATGATGGCGATTCAAGTAATAAGAAGGCAGATGCTGCACAAGTATTGTCAGTAGCCCAACAAATAAATAAATTAGGTCAAGGTAAATAAGAACATTTTAATCTCCAGCATTTGATTTTATGTTATATTACGCTATTCATTTTTATCGCAGCCATTGAAATTTTGAATGGGGAATTACAGCAACAAGTTTTAGCCAACCATGAGGATTTATTATCGCAAGCAACATGGGTCGAAAAACTTGAAGGTGTACTCTCAATAATGCAGTTGCACGTTCAGGTGTATATAAATAGAATTATATAACAACTATATAAATAGAAAATATGTTTAATTGACACAAACCTTTATGTTTCAGAGTCTTCTGTCAGCTGTTGATCGTTTACGCGGAAAAATTGTTGATCCTTTTAATAGAATTGAGACCCAAACAATTGTCTTAGCGAGGCTCCATGAAACTTCTGATTTACTACGGAGGGTGGCCAGGATGCAGCATTTATCAAAGCGCTTACATTCTCAAATGGCAAATAATGTAAATGGTGCTAATATCATAAAGGCTGCAAATAGTCTTCATGAGCTCGGTATAACAATATCTGTTTAATCTTGTGTTTTGTTCGCCAATTTTCACAAATATAATACAAAGAACCATGCCTTGTAGAACAATTAATGATGGATACAGATTTAAATGGATTAGATGTCATTGCTGACGATCAGCAAGCTGTAAAAGCTCATAGAACCACTGTACAAAGAATAGCAACTCATACTTTATCTCAAGGTTTACAATCAATGGATAGAACAAAAGTATATAAGTATACCTCAATGTTCAAAACACTGTTATTTTTTTTGATATCATTAACTATAAATCCTACAATAAACAGGTCAGTACAGCTGTTCAAGTGTTTCAAAACCTAGGAATTGTCAGTGGAGCGGTAGATAATGTTATAGACTCTGCTTTATCTGAAATCGAAAAAATTGCTACAGAATCCTTGGATGTGACTTTAACAACAAATCAGGATGTTGGAAAGAGAACAGCCCCCGGTCGAGCTGCTATTCCTTCCCCAGGATCTTCTGGAAATTTACGTACACGAATTTGGGACAATCTTGAAAGACTTTTCCAAGATACCCTTTACACATACTGTTTACAAGTGATTAAAGAATATTTGTTTTATAAGCTGGTCAGAAATTTTTGTTTGTTTAGAAAATATATATTTATCTGTTTATTATACTTATTATTTCAGATCGAATTATTGCAACGGATATTATTAGAGCATCATACAAAAGAATTGGAGGAGTTAGCGCAGTCATTTTGGGATAAAGTAAACTCTCTACTTTCGAAAGTATTAGTTGGGCGTGCACAAGGTAAATATTGAATCGAATCCTTTGTCCATAATTTTATGCGCCTATTTTTCATTTCCAGGATCATCCTTTGTAAAACAAGCGTTGGAAGGCGAATATCCGAAATTTTTAAGAATATTTTTAGATTTGAGTAAACGATTAAAGGAACGATCACAGAGTATCGGTCTTTATAACATTGAGTAAATATAAAAACATTTCGTTAAATCAAGTAGTATATTTATCTTTTTTTTTATTACATATCACATTCCTATTTTTCAGTCATAATGTGTTATCACCGTTTGAAAATGCGTATTTATCTCGTTCGGTATCACGTCTATTAGATCCTGTACATACTATGTTTTCTGGAGAAGGATTACCAAATCAGGATGAAATTGATAGCCTTATACGCACAGTAACAAAGTAAGTAACAACACAATGAATTACATGAGTAATAAAAGAAATTTAAATCTCTTGCTCCAGATAAGTGCTCAAGTATTTACCCATTTGGCGATCAATTATCTGAAGATTACAGTGTACATACACATATTTCTACTGCTATACATTAAATATTTATTATTTTGTTTTCAGTGAATTGAGCGTGTCATTGGTTGATGACGGTCTTTCGGCAGTAGTTGCCCGTAATGTAGGAAAAGCTGTAAGGCTCTTTTGTTTAAAATGTGAACAAGGATTACTTATTGGTGGAGAAGCTAGTCAAGTAATCGATTCTCCTACCACTGTTCAGCAGACAAATGTAGCTCTTGCAAACCTTCTTTATTATCTTTCTAGTCAAATAAGTCGTGTTATAGCAAATTTGTCTGGTTTGCCATCTAAAGGGAGTAGTATCATTTCTGGAACGCTTGTGGAGATAGATGCGTTGACGGAAAACATATTATCGCCGTTGTTGTCATCTATTAGTGACGCGATAGAGAGTATTATTTTAACTATGCACGATGATGCAGAATTTCGAGAGTAAGTAAATCAAATAATTTGGTACATTAAGTATAAGTGAACAGGGTATATATTTTTATATTCCCTTCTATATAGTTCCAGCAGCCCTGTAGGGAAGGAAATTAATTACTCACTGTACATGCGTGAATTACAAGGTTTTATACTACGTTCAGTAAATACATTTCTTATACCATATAAAAACCAAGCAGTAGTAGCAAAAAGGTAAATAGAAGTATTATTACATTTATAATAATATAAAAATATAAATTTGCGATGTGATATTGAAACCAACCATCCTTTTAGTTGTAAATCCGTTGCTTCACGGTGCATCGAACTTTTTGTAAGACACGCATGCTTATTAAGACCATTGACTGACTTTGGTAGGGCAAAACTTATTGTTGATTTTAGTCAGGTATGTTACATCATTTCTGGTTCAACAAAGTTTTGTATTACAATTTAATTAATAAATGTTATGTAATAAAATAACTATATCTTTTGTTTAGATAGAAGTAGCTGTTGCCCCATTATGTAGAGGAGGACAATTGGGGTCGGCAAGGCAACAGCAATATAGAACATTACGAGCATTAAAAGCGCTAATCCCACTTACACCAGATGAAATCGTTGAGAAAGTTTTGGAAGGGGAAAGAGAATGTGTGCCTTCTTCTCTTGTTCTTTTGCATTTATTTTCTACCGCACCTTCCGAATTAGTTTCACCGCATCAGGTACGGAAATAAATATCCACATTATACTATTCTAATCCAATAGTTTTATCATGAACTTACCTTTTTCTATATATTGTTAATTTACTAACTGCTGTTCATGTAGAGCGCCGGTTGGTCTGTGGGTCGACTGTCTCAGTGGATGGATAAACATCCAGACGAAAGAGATAGATTATCTTTCTGTAGTGGACCACTTGAACGTTATCAGTTAACAATCAGACAACAGAATCTTCCATCGTTCCACCCATTATTTCCATTAATGAAGAAGTTAGCCAATTTAAATGAAAATTGAAATTTATCAAACTTATATTGCATAAAATGTTATACATGTTCCATCAATCATTTCCACAGTTATGAAAACATTCTATTAGAATTTGGATAAATAATTGATTTGCGGGTCTTAAAAATAAGTTTGAAGAAAATATATTTTTAACAACGTATGAATTTCTGAATACATATTACTATACACAAGGTAATACCTAAAAACATAGTCCAATTTAGCCTATGCTTCTTGGGGCCAATATATGTTGCTGGTATGCCAATATTATTTTCTTTCCGAATCTGTATGAATAAGGTGTTTTAGAACTTATTCTGTAATATAGGATCATTCGAAATACAGTTCGCTTACTCACTACTTTTGAAAGCAATTCTACTTGCACCAATTCCTTTTCGAGAGTATCAAGAGCTACACGAGTTTTTTTGAGCCCTTTTTCATAATCTGCTATTTGTTCGTTAGTTAAGTATATTTTCTCATCATTTATTTTTAATAAGCTGCTTTTAATATACTGAAAACTGGTACCGATAATAGAGACCTGCTTTGCTACTGTACCTAAAGAAACTATCCCACTATATAATCTGCAAAGGAAAGGCAAAATTAAATTTTCAGTATTCAATATTATAAAAGCATAATATTAGCCTTTAAAACATACGTATAAGGTAATAACTTATTTATAACACCAATACTTTGAACACTCCATTTTTTTCTATGAAATTTATGAAGGTGCTCTATAAATTGTAGTCTATGCGCATTAATATCTATTCCTAAACGGCACAAGTCATTTTCGGTTAATTTCAAAAATGTTTTAAGATCCATTCCTTGAAACACATGACTATATTTTTCTAAATTCATTCCGTGTAAAATTGTGAATATGTCGAAATCGATATTCTGTTCATTTATATTAGTCAACGATGGAAACATGTCTTTCCAATCATCCTTTTTTGCTATTTCACAAATAATTACTGTTTCTTCTTCGTTTAAATTTAAAAACGATGAAACCTATAATAGCCACAGTAAAAGTACGATTATGTGTGTGTGCGCGCACGCGCGTGTGTGTGTATACTTTAAATTATACAACACTTTAACTTACTTTGTCATATCCTTTTGTACATGCTATATCATTGGCAGTTAAGTCATTGCAATCTGTTAGCGTAATATCAGCTTCGTGGTCAATTAGAATTTTAACTATGTTTGGTTTGTTTGCTAGCACTGCATACATTAGAGCCTATAAAGAAGTAAATAATTAGAATCATATAATGTATTTATTACCAAAAATCGTTATTGGGTTAATAAGAAAACTTACAGTTCGTTTTCTATGATCGCACACATTAATATCTTTCACATACTTCAGCAGTTCGATTACAAATACTGGTTCTTGCAATGAACAAGCATACATTAAAGCTGACTGTCTACAGAATCATAACACAATAATTATAAACATATATTCTTCATATATTTCTTTAATATCAGGTGATACCTTTGTTTATTGCTTGCATTCGCATTAGCACCTGCTGCAATTAAGATTGTTAAACATTCCAAACGCTGTTCTGCTGTTTCTTTGCTACAATTACATAATGCCATCAGCGGTGTATAGCCATCTACAATACAATATTAATTATATAAAGGTATCAAATTATAGGTAAAGTAATGGAAAGAAGGAATTAAATAAAATACTTGTATGTCCATTCACATTAGCTCCTGCTTTTATAAGATGTTCAATGACACCTGCTTGTGCATTTGCACCAGCATACAATAATGGAGTCCATCCAGTATATAAAAAGTCATTTGCATCATGCCCTGCAAGATACCAAATTTATCTTGTATTTTTGCATTAAGACTGTGATTAATGATATCATAATTGATTAGAGCAAGGTAAATACATTGAAGATATTCCTTAACAATTTCTAATTGGCCTGTTGTACAAGCATTCATCATTCGATATTCAAACATTTGTTCTTCGTTGAAATCCATGTTTTTGAACAAATTCAAAGTATTGGCAGTATGACACTATTAGTATCTACAGTACTAAACTTTTTGTATCCTATATAAAACGATAAAAAATTTGGTTTGTATCCTGTATAAAACGTTACAAAATTTTTAGCATTTTGTTTTGTAAGTTTAATTCTATATCACATAAAATTATTTTTAATGAATACCGTTACTGTTCGTGTTTCCAAAAGTATTTTGCAAAACGTCTGTTAGTATATTATTATGGTAAAATAATAAATGAGTGGTAAAAAATTAAAGGTTATATTTATATATATTTTTTACACACTTTTTATAAAAGGAAAAGTCATTACTTTCCAACTCGTTATTCAATATATAAATAATCTTTACATACACATAGTTTTGTCTTGATTATTAAAATGGAATAATACATCCAATTGCCTTGTTCTTTCTACAAATCATAAGATTTGAAATTCACATTTCGTACGCATGCGTGGAACTACGCGCATCGAAAATCAGTGTACAATGTATGTATACATATCGTATTCACATTGTATGATTTATAAAATTGGCAGCTATGACAAAAATTATATTAATATTTGAAATACGTACATATGTCGAATGAATACAATGATATTTATTGGATTCCGTTAAACTAATCATAATAAGACTGATATTTTTATTATATTTATTAAAGAATTGTTCAAAATGCACGACAACAATAAACAGAAATATAGTAATATCCCACAAAGTGATATAAATTGGAAACTATGCATTGTTACATTTACTGCCTATTATATACTTTCATATAAATAAATCAATGCATGGGGGGAGAGAGGAGCCTATGTATACTAGTTATCATGGTATCTATAGCGATTAACCTACAAAGCGACAGTCGCCGGACACTTGTCTAGGCATTCGGTTGTAATCTTTTTTTCGTTCATCGTTCGTATTGTCAAAATTGAAGTTTCATGCATGTTCAATAATTTAATTGAATGTAAGTAATATATACTGCTACCAAACATCCTGTAAAACATATTAATACAGTTTTAATAATTAAAAAGATACGTTTTTTAATATTATATAATTTTGCTCCTTGTTAATATTAAGATTGCCAATTTCACCTCTCGTAAACATTAAAAATAGTCCAATAAAAAAAATATATATCCTATACATACGGGCATATAGGCCTGTATCATAATTCATACGGCCTCGAGTTATCTCGAAACAGAACGTATTAATACCGAAATATTCTAATCAATATTCAAATTGAGCAACATATTAAAATGCGAACATGTCTTACCAACTAATAACATTTTCTTTGTAATGTATTTAAATTTTAATAGATGCATCAGTCTGTACTCGTCGCATTCGACTTTGATCATACGATTGCCAATGATAATACCGATATCGTGGCTCGAAAACTGTTGCCCAAGGAAAAATTGCCGGACAGCGTGAAGGATTTATATCGTTCAGATGGCTGGATTACATACATGGGGAAGATATTTGAATTGCTCCATGGCAATTCCATCGATATAAAGCAAATAAAAAATGCTATAGTTAACATATCTCCTGTACCGGGTATGGAGACACTTCTGAAAGAGTTACATTCCCGTGGCTGTGAAATTATTATTATTAGCGATTCAAATTCATTATTTATTAGTGAATGGTTAAAAGGGAAAAATTTAAGTTACCTTATCACTGAAACGTTCACAAATCCCGCGGAAATGAACGACAATGGACTATTAAAATTGGGCATGTTTCATGTTCAAAATTCTTGCAAATTAAGTACTGTTAATTTGTGTAAAGGACAAATTTTAGAAGACTACATTAAAAAAAGGCGAAACGAGGGAGTAAATTTCGATCGAACAGTGTATGTTGGCGATGGGAAAAATGATCTGTGCCCAATTTTACGACTTTCGGAACGTGACGTCGCATTTCCGCGAAAGGATTATATGCTTATCAAGATATTAAATGATGCTGAAAATTATCAGATACCAAAAGTAAATGCCCATGTATATCCATGGAGTGACGGTTTAGAAATTTTAAAAAAATTGGAAGAAGAAATTGGTCTTTTACAATCTTCGATATAATTTTAACTAAAACAAAGAAAGCATTCTAATTTTTTATATGATATTAATAATAATTATAATTAACAGAAAAAAGATACTTATACTATTATTACTAAATAAAATACAATATTATTGAAAATTATAAATCTCTTGTAAAAACATATATGTTATATATATAACAAAACATGCTAGAGCAGATTAGTGTAACAAATCTAGCAGATCCTGCAACCGATAAATGGACCCTTTATTTTGAAAGCGGTGTACCCAGATAGCCAAACCTGCTCCTACAGATCTTTGCATGCGCCTGTTTGCAGGTGTGGTATCAGAATTCCCATAGATTTGATACATTGCCTGTTAAAAACAGAAACTGCCGCAGAAAGGCGGGTGAAATATAACAAAACATGCTAGAGCAGATTAGCGCGACAAATCTAGCAGATCCTGCAATCCATAAATAGTATTTAAAATCTAACTTTTTCCGAAATAGGAGTGTTTAGGAATAAGGAAAACTATATAAACGTGATAGGAACGATCGATTTTTTCGTTTTTAAGATTTAATTCATTTTATTTTTATTATATTTACATGATATTTGTTAAATGTTAAAATAAAATAATTTATTAATTAATAATAATTTACTCGTTATGTATACATATACATATATATACATATGGTCAAGTTGGGCACGCGGTTGTGCCCAGCCTGTTGGGAATTATAAATATTATAACATTATTTACGCATAAGTGAGCCTCGATCCGTGTTGACGCACTACCTATGCGCACGAGTGCACTGAACTGCGCGCCTCTACAGGAGAAAGTTAGACTCTCGGATTTTCTGACGCCATTACTGTGGAAAATCGAGAGTTCTTTCTCTTGAAATCTTGCATAAGACACCCCGGTCTTACAGGGGTAGACGGGGTAGTGTAGGATTCCTACCGACTATAACCCTCACGGTGGGCGTACACAGTGATGTGGATGGGCACGGGGAAGTCAATCTGCATTTGCATCAATAACCTACAACAAAATGGAGGAAATGGTGAATGTTGTATTTCAGTGAACAAGTGAACAAGTTTATAGCAGTAAAGTGAAAAAGCCACGAAGCTACTTGTACCGACGTAAGTACATATGTTTTAATATTTTGATTATATATTTAATACAAAACTAATCTCGTTCTCTACCCATGAATTAGGAATCACTTGTTGGAGACGGACACGGGGGCCATGTGTTCTACTTCGCACCCTCTCTTTAGCAGTGGGAAGCGCCACTTTCAGGCCATCCCCAATTTCTTTTTTTGATAGCGTTTGAAAGCGCCTATTTTGTAGTTGGTCGTCTGAAAATGAAATGTAAACAGAACCTATATAGTATGAATACAGAATGCCATATAAAGTAATAGTATCACAATTATATGAACAGTGATTCTTACCTTGTATAGCACCTGCAGCTCTTGGTTGTGCTGAACACATTTTGTCTTCTTCTAGGCCCAACCATGAATAAGATGTCACGATACTGTCATCAAATAGCTCTTTCAACAACATCGTGACCATTTCCTTAAGGGTAGTCCCACCCAAAAATATCAAATAGTTTATTTAAACAAAGTAAGTACTGATTGATAAACATTTATTACATAAAGAGGAATAAAATATGAGTTCCGTTTCACTTACAACTTCCCTGTAGCCATCTTCATTAATATCTTCAAATTCCTTTACCATAGGGTTTTTGGAAATCAAAGTATCTATGCGTTTGGGTTGCGATACTGATATCTTCCAATATCATAGGATATAAAAATTTAATGGAATATCATTGAGTATCGATTAACGCAACAATTGCTGCATCTTGTACAACACTTCCATATGTATTGTATGCTCCATTGAAAAGCATGGAAATACATTTCGGGTAGGGGTTAGAAGGTACACAGAAGTCGCTGATATTTATAATATCGGTATCAAATCCTTCTCCATACGCTTATATAAATGTAGTATTTTAGGTGCCATGTTTTATATTCATCCAAATGATATTCGAACAAAAATGTTACAGAATGCCATCTCCTGGTGACAATCTGGATGACAATGAAGAAGGAAGACAAGAAGCAATAGAATACGCAGTGGCTGAGATGCTACATTCTGATGCATGTAAGATCGGTATGTATACACTGTCACGACTGGCAAAGTACAAACTTCACAGACACGGACAATCTTTGTTTGAGGTCATAATACAATATGTATTCTTCTCTGTGCATGTCTTTCAATATTGGTATATGTTTTACAGTCTACACTAAAACGCAAAAAGGAGAATGCGTTTCAGGAATATATCAAGGGAGAACCCTCAGCTCAAATGCAGTGAAGAAGGGGAATGATCACACAACGAAAAAATAAGCAAAATACTAGCAGTGACAATTTTGAAATCTGATTGATATACTCTTATTCATTCAAAATCAAAGAAATATCATTTCAGATTTATTCCCTCTATGTTTGCACTGTTTAAAATCTTGATATCCAAAAATTTAACCTACGGTATTTTGTTAAAATGCATTTTTTTAGTAATATATATATATATATATATCATATGTCAGATAAATGAATAAAAACACATAATAACAATTTTGTAAAGAGCTCATTTAAATGCCTCAACTCAACAGAATCTTCTATTCTACCGCCCACCAGTTTCTTCTTGCATAGGCAGGTTCATTCTCAAGATCGTGGTCAATCTGTTCTTTGCCAGGTTTTGACTTCGGATCGTCATCGTTTTGAGAATACAGCTGTATATGGGTTTGTACACAGCTTCTGTTTCGATTTGCAGCAGTTCTGCATCTGGTCTGTTCTCAAAAGGCTATGTGGTACCACTCTTAAAATTACTATACATTTTATGTAAAAAATGGATACAGAATAATAAATTAGTATTATTCCACTTTATTTTTTTATAATCATATGAATATATGATAATTTATTATATTACATTTAAACAAATTATACTTATATGTACTTGTAAACATTTATTCATTACTGTAAAAACATGCTGATAAAAAAACTTTTCAGACTGCCCTTGTAATAAAATAGTAGAAAAAATCATATTTGCTACAAATATCTTTGCTTAACTTTATACATATGTATATTATTATCATAAATATGTGATTCGGACCATCTTCGCCAAGAGATAAGACAAGGTGAAAGCAGTTGTTGTATTCGAATGTGGCTAACAAATCAAGTATAAAACATTTTATCGAAATACGCAAGCGCCGTGGTACTAAGGTCTGTAAGTTTATCAAACGAGTGTATTTTGCACGATAGTAAGTTCCACTTCGCGTAGGAAGAAAAAGTCGCGGATGGAGATTATAAATAAGACTAAATCAACAATACTGATCGGTTCCTCCGGGCATGTAATCGAAAGCGCCGCGTGTTTAATTCCAGCACTGCGGAAATTGGGCTTTGATCTTGATTGGACACAACAAACCACCAAAGATCTGTACGCAAGGATCCAGTAAGAATGGCTGCCGTTTTACGAAGATTGAGAACCACACAGATCACATTGATCAACAATACTAAACTACCGTCATTTATTACCAGCCGGTAGGCGACCACGATTCAGAACAATTGGGGAGCGCTTCTTTTTTCATATGTTTCGCGTATAGACTACGCGAGCTAGTCTCTAATCGGCGGCTTTTTAGGGCAATAGCCACATCGTGTGTGTTGTAGATCTTTTGCAAGGTCACCGATCCAACAGGATATCAACGAAGGATGGATAAACAAGCTTTTCGTAAGAAAAATCGAACCAACCAAAGAGTCTCATTCAAGGATGCTGTCAGATAAAGGAGTTATTTACACATTGCACACGCACAATATTCGGCCTGATTCCATAGACAAATACTTGGCCAATTAGTAAGTGATACTACTACTTTCTCACTTATATTTTCCATCTAGGTATTGAATTGTTTTGAATGTCTCCCAAAAAGAATATTGGATCTTATTTATGTCACAGAATTGGCATGCGTAAAAATATTTTTTACATTAGAAAAATTTATATTTGGATACATTTGTATTTTGGGATATTACAGTGAAAAGATTGTTAACATTATAAACTCCAAGAAGTCAGAATTAAAGTTGGAAATAGTTGGATCATGGACTGTTGTAGCAGGTGATGTTGATCAAGCTGTACATCTATGGCAATATTCTGGTGGATATGACAGCGTTGATCGAGCACAAATTGAATTGTCCAAAGACAAGGTATAATACGTACAAAGAATTTAATTGGGATTAATAATAGACGACAATTATTTCCTAATAAATACCACTTTATTTTCAGGCATATCAACAATTATTTAAAGAAAGTGGCAATTATTTACGATCACGTTACTTGCAATATTTATTGGCATTTAGCTATTGGCCTCCACTTACAAAAAGAAATGGTTCAAATATATATGAAATACGTAGTTACAGGCTACAACCTGGTACTATGATAGAATGGGGTAACAACTGGGCAAAAGCTATTAATTATAGACGCAATAATAATGAACCTTTTGCTGGTTTCTTTTCACAAATTGGCAGATTATATAATGTTCATCACATTTGGTGTAGGTATCAGTACTAATGTACTAACATTTCTACTTCACATGCCAATTTCAATATGATACTGCTTTAATATCAGATTACTGAATAGCTACATAGTATTTATTCTAATAAATTAAATTAAAAATAAAATTTATAAATTTATATATACATACATCAAACAAGTGCATTTTTCTAATGATCTGATGAAAAATTTTGTGAGATACATGTATGTATATACTATTTATATACTTGAAAAACGAAAAAATTTCGTTTGCAGGCTACAAAAGTCTTCAAGCGCGAATGGAAACTCGCGAGAGTGCATGGAGATCCCCAGGATGGGATGAATGTGTTGCATACACTGTACCATTAATCAGAGAAACGCATTCCCGCATATTAAGTCCAACTAGCTTTTCACCAACAAAATAAAGTCTTACTTTCATGAATCCAAATCCATTTGTATATTAGAATTTATTCCTTATGTCTACACTATTATAATATTGTAAAAACATTTGTTATATACTACACTACATTTGTAACTGTATAAAGTAAGCGCTCAATATAAAAGGGATTATAGCATTTTGTTGTATTGCAACTACTAAAATGTATTTTAATAAAATTTAAATTTCTTTGTTACTATATAATGATTTGTGGTTAATTATATTTTGATTGTCATTTAAACACATTACATACACATTAATATTGTCACTGGTAGTATCTCGTTTATTTCTTCATTGTGTGTTGATTCCTTTTCTTCACTGCATTTGAGTTGAGGCTAGCATGCTCGTGGATGCACCACGTGTCGAATTGATTCTTCTTGAAAGAGATGCAGAGAGAAGAATACATATTATATTATGTCCTGAAATAAAGAGTGATCTTACATGTGCCGGAATGTGCCACCTCAGCCATGCAGTATTCTCTTCTTTCTTGTCCTTCCTCTTCATAATCATTCATAATCTGGTTGGCCTCGCCAAAAAGCATTCTGTAACATTTCTTTTGAATATTAGTTGGATTAATATAAAATAAGGGATCTAAAATGCTATATTTATATGAGCCTAAATCCATGGAGCCACTACACCAATATCATAAATATTAACTTTTCTATATTTCCTAACCCATACTCAGAATGTATTTTCGTGCTTTGAAATGAAGCATAAAATACATATGACACCGTCGTGCAAGATACAGCAATTATCGCGTTCATCAATACTCAACGATATCCCATTAAATTGTATCCTATGATACTCAAAGATTTCAGTATCGCTACCAAGAGGCATAGATACTTCAATACCTGAAGATGCTATTTCACCCTTGCACTATTATTTCCATGACTGTCAATATCCGCCATTCTATTGAAAAATTGTTGAAGAAGTAGACCCAGCATTCTACAAAACATCCTAAATATCCCCACATTTTTCTTGTAGGGAAAGGCAGAGAAGGATTCTAATAGACCAAGAGGTCTGATGTCATTGGTGAAATGGAGCAGCCCATGCACATTGTATGTGGAAAAATTTGAACCATACACCTCTTCAGGACAAAGAACGAAGTTTTGCAGAGGTACCTCTGCAAAATTTAAGTACTGTTGAGACAGAGATTATGAAGCCAAAATTCTAATAGCCGCATATAAAAATAAAAAATGTGTGCCCACATTATCATTAAGGAGGCCATACACCACAACTGGTCCAATATTGAGAAGAAATTGTTGAAATTCCACTGCTTTGAATTTAGAATAATGAACTAGGGATCTTAGGTGTCTTTCAAATTCAGATGGGCAAAATTCTTTCAGACTATTCAGTCTTTCAGACATGTGACAAATGTGGGTCACGGGTAATTTGGAGGAGGGTGAATATTTTCCACATATCCATACAGATAATATTTTCTTCGTGATGCCCAAGCATACTAAATACATGTATTCAAATGGAACTTGGGAAACCATTCCAAAAGGCAGCGAAGATAGGGAACTGCTGCCTTCTTTATGGTGGTCTCTGTTCACACATTGAGAATAGTTTCGATCAATTCAAAGCAGATCATTCATGCCATTGAAGACATATCTGTGATTGCTCTGTACATCAGAGTTCTTTGCACTTAGAGGAAGCGTGGCTCGATGTCTGACCACAGTGATTTAAAATAAAAGCCCTTGACGGTGCATCAGCAATAAAACCCCTGATGATTAGAAGAAGTAGAAGTAGAAGGAGAAGAGAGCAAAGGGACAACATGCTGTGCTGCAGTAGCTAGCATCACACTAATTCTGATGCTCCTCTGTCTGTCCGAAACTAATTTAAATACCAGTTTCCTTGCTATGGATTGCTTGAAACTGAAAAAAATCCATGATTAATTAGTTACTATAATAATAAATGACTACTTAACTTAAAAATACTGGTTAATATATCTACACACATGAATGTAATTTATAAATGGAAGAATATGCCTAGTTGTTTACAGTAACAGTAATAGAATGAAATATATTTTTAATGGACATGAATACGTCTGCTAGTAGGATTCCATAACGCCTGTTGCACTGCACTCTCGTTCGTCCAGCGACACAATTTCTTAATCCTTGCTGGTATCGAAAACTATCGATGGTCGATGGTCCAACTATCGGAAATTATCGATAGTGCTGACGATCGCTATTTCTCCACCGCTACTTCCTTGATCCCCACTCCCATGTTGCTTGGTCCAATGGAGTTGAGTCTTGTCGGGCTTTGGCGCGTGGAGGTGGCAACGCTTCCGCTTTCCGGTAAGAATGATGCGGCGCGCGCCTGGTAAGCAAAAACGCGGCAAAACTGAGGAAAACGGGCAAAAGTCAGAAAAAACGCTCCAAAGAATCGCTAGGCTTTTGAGGGCCTCCATTGTTTCGAAGTACAACATGTGGGGCCACCCGTCGGACTTGACTTCCTTGGAAAACCCAACTTGACTTTTTGGGCATAGCTACATTTTTACGGTCTGCAATGAGTAAGCTTTAGAATCTCTAAAGCGAATTGTTCTATGATTTCAATGCTCTGACGTTCCCATTGCTTGCCCACCCATGGCCGATACTTGAACAATATACTGTTTTATGTATCGCATACGCCTATCCGGTTTTGAATTTCGCTCCTAAGTTATTTATCGCTGCGGAATTGAATTGTAAAATTCAAAGTAAAACTATACGTTCCACTTACTCATTATAGGATATGAAAATACAGGTTTAACTGACGGTTTCAAGCATTAAACATTTTGTAATCCATGTACAAATAGAGCAATGTTTGAAAGAATTTAACAAAATGGTAATTGGTTGAAAAGAACGCAATGGAAATGTAAATTGACGGCCGCTGTCTGCCGATCACTCGATGCGTTTATCTAACGGCTTACAAGTAATAAGCTCATAAATCTGCGTTTGGAAAAAACATGATAATCCTTAGAAAATTACCTTATACGTGCACCTACTGCGATACATAACTCTGCTTTTTGAGAAGGTCATAGTGTAGTAGATCGCTGAATTCGACATGGCATCAGCTACATCACTATCAAGTAAAAAATACATAGTGCCATTTGCAAAAAAATGAGGTGCCCTTTACTTTTAATTGGAAAACTATGTCTTTGATCATTTTTTTATTACAGTTCGTTGCCACGTCAAGGCGGGTTAACTTTCGTTTCAAACATCTTCTTATGATATTATTGGAAATGCGTAAAAAATTTAGTGGTGTATACGCTTTGATAGTATACTCTGTATATATACAAGAGATTGGCGTATATTTACTTCATAGACGAGAATAAAACAACCCAACATAAAATTTTACGTTGATATACTTTTACATTTAATTATTCCATGTTAATTGTTTATGGTGTATGTATTGGAAACAATTTATTGTTTTGTAAATATTGATGCGGAAGTAAAAGCTTGATATACTGGCCAACTGATTTTGAAAACATAACCGCTTTCAACAAAACATTTTTACATACATTCTGATATTGCAATGCAAAGGTTTGCTACAATAAGTGAACAGATATATTGCAATATGTATGGTACCCAATAATGTTTATATTTTATTAAATAGATCACAATAGCTCCAGATTACATTTGGATTCAAAACTGAAGAAAAAGGGAAGTATAACTTTAGCATATTTATATCATACTCAAAATGACGATTTGAAAAAAAACTAAGCTGCAGCGCTACTAATTTATTTGAATTTTTTGGATATCAGAACTGTTTTAAGTTTTGCAAATTCTGAAAAGTGAATTCAATTAATCAGAATTAACAAACAAGTCAGCTCTAGATTCCACCTCCATATACAGGATAAACCGTAGAACCGTTTAAAAAGTTATGTTCGGAGCATTATTCTAACAAACAGCTGTAGGAGGGCCGGATCGGATGTTTTGTCAGGTGCTTAAAAAACCCACCAATTCGTAACGATAAATGATAGTGTATTTGTGAAACTGTGGCCTCCTTGGCTGCCAAAGGCTAACTGCCTCGATCGACCTGTTCTCGCGATCTCTGCGTGCGTCGTGGCAACGCGACGCCACGATCGCTTCCTCGAACTCCGCGGCAGGCCGTTTTAACCTCGCCCGCAAGCCGGTCGGGTACATACAATGTTCGAGGCGAGATCGCCCGTCGACTACACATCAACAATTATTTAAACGATTCAAGATATGTTCTTTTCATAAATAATTTAAAAACATCATTTAAAATATCACTCGTAATACGTATAATTATTTAACATATAATGATTATATTAAAACTTTTATTAAAACTTCATTTTCAATATCATGCAAAGACTATTAAAATCAATAATTGATTACTTATTTTTTGTAATTTATTGGTCTTATGCCTATCCATCATTTTGTACCAAATAAAGTACAAACGGCATAATATCAGTTTAAAAAGCTTAATTACATTATTGATAACATTAAATTATCAGTTATTTATATATAACTGCATAAATTTGATTTGCTAAATCCATGTAGATCAAAGTTTAATAAAAAAAATAAGCATTTACGTACTAAATGATAATGCAAATACATTATACACATATACATATACATACATTTTCCTCAAATGTATGATAAAACAACTCGATTCAATATAATACTAGCTGTTTAGTCTGTTATTAAGTGAAAAGCAGATTGATAGTGTACCATCTATCACTGATATTCATATTTTTTATGTAGCATTACCAGTTTTGCATACAGTTTTATTTTTTGGGTTGCATAAAACGTGTGCAAGTATTGCTATAAAATCTCTCATACGTCTCTGCCTATGTGTGCTCCAAAGTGTTTTTCTGTCTTCTAAGCCTTGATCAGTGTTAATTTTTGGATAGTCTTCATATAAAGTATTATTAACCAGTACAAGCCGAAAAATATATTCCTGGTACAAATTAGTATATTCACCAGTGCGTTTGTCATTTCACGAACCCAACATTCTTTATTTGTTAATATTATAAATAAGATAAAAACAATATTCTTATTTCTTCATACACGTTTAAATTCTTTTGAAAGATATTGTAAATTTGAGCTTCATATATTAGTGAATATATTGTATCTAAAATTGTATTGAAGTGATAAATCCAGCATAGTTGAAAATAACTGAGAAATAAGTTGATAATATTAATTTGCAATCAGTAACTGATATGCTATGCTTACATTTAATTGGCTAATCTATATTTATCACTTTTTAAATTCAAGTTTCCGAGTTAGTAGCCATACCTTTGGAAAATTCAATAAATGCTATTACACTATATTCTAGAATTCATAATTAAGACTCAATTTCATAATCTTACAGATAGTGAATAAATATGTACAAAATGCTAGTAACAGCGGAAAGTCATTTTCTAGATTAATATGCAGCGATTTATAATATAATAGTCACGCGACTATAATCAAAAATTTCGTTTTTCGATTCTTTTCTTTGATACATACATACAATCAGACTTATAGAGAATCCGTGCTACATTTAAGAAAGATTTATAAAATGACATTTTATTGCAATTATGGAAACTTATACCTGCATTAAAGTATATGTGACGTCATTTGGGGATTTGTTTGTTGCATACAAATTGTTCAATACGATTGCATAATTTGTTGAGAAAAGAATGTTTTTTGTATGAATTCTTTCACCTTTTCTTTTTTGTTGCTACACTGTACATATTTCGTAAAATTTAAGTTCATTGCATATTTGCTATAGATAATTTAAAGAAGTATATATCATATATATTCACAATTTTGCAATATTGAATTTTGTTTTAGAATATTACATCCCAGTCAGCAATCTGTCTATAAATGGATATCCAATTGGCGTCAGATTCCCGCACAATCCGCCAGAATCTAAGGCCCAATCGGTATCCATCTGTGTCCGCATTTGGCGTCCTATTCGCAAACAGATTCTGCAAACTGAACTTATTTGCCAGATTGGCGGCAGTTTCCTGCAACTTCAGCCATTTAAATTTTATATGTATGCGCATATACGTGCATGCTTTCCGTAGTTGTGTGAGTCTACGTATACTGGCCCGCGCCCTTTAAATGAGCTCTTCAAAATTATTCTTATTTATGGTTTAAGGGAAAGAACTAAATAACTTTAATATTAATATATGTGCTAGTTATCATGAAAGCGGTACAAGTCAAATTTTTCACTTGATCGAGCAACATAATACATAAGAACTGACAAGTTCAATGTTTTTTACATTTCGACTTACACTTTCATAATAACCGACATATATATGTATTTATTAATTTAAAATACAGATTGACAATTTCGGTGTTCAGTTTTACATTAACAAATTTCTGCGAAGTAATACCGTATATACTATCAGAGGATAGCGTGGATTTCATTTTTGTTGATTAATTCGTCGCTTCGACGACTTTGAGATGCTTTAGCACTTCGCAGCAGATATTGTAAAGGTGATCTATTTAGAGCCATTGTGTAATTGGAAAAAAGTTAAATCTTCCTACGTAGCGTCTAAAATGGACGCCGTTGAGACGCGAAATGAGACTCGGATGGTTTTAATGAAAATCCACATGAATTACGTCGGGGTCACTGATTGAGTTTAATGTATTCCACTAATAAAAATCATCTTGGATATCACTCTTTGGATGTAGCTTGAAATAAAGGCACAAAGCAATCAGTGTTTTATGGAACTCTCGGTTCTCTACAGTAATGGCGCCAGAAAATCCGAGATTCTAACTTTCTCCTGTAGAGGCGCAGAGGTCGCAAACAGGACTACTTTCTCCTACAGAGGCGCGGAGGTAGCGATATTGTCCCTCTCCCATGCACAATTTAAATGGCTAAAGTTGCAGAATCTGCTGCGCTTCTGATATCCCAGACTCTGTTTTCCTTTCTACTGCTAATCTACTGCCAGAGCGGGGTTTAACAGATCCTGTATCACATCTGTGGACAGGCTGTCTAAAGAACGTGCTAGCAGAATCTGCTCTGGCAGCTTTGGCTGACTGGGATGCTTTAAATCTAAACAATCCACAAATTTTTAGTAAAATGGTGATTCGCACGAGATACTAATTTTGTTTGAAATTTAGAATGGTGCAAAAACTTGTATACTATCTATAAATTCAATGGTCCTTTTAATTAGAGAAGAAAATAAACGTATAATATATAAGTTTGATAATTATAAAATCTGTTACTATCACTGAATAAAAATTTACTTATATCTTAAATGCTAAGTGTAAAATAACTTCTGAATTTTTATTTACTAATTTAACGTATATTATAAAAACTTTTGTTCCTGTATATGTATTGTACATCATTACAAGTCATGGATAGTCTAAACTAACAAATTTTCACTCCACCCAGTCAGCCAAGGCTGCATTAGCAGATTCTGTTAGCAGGTTTTATAAACAGAATGGTTGCAGATTTGATGCAGAACCTGCTGAACGGGAGATTGGTAGCAGAAACTGAGCAGGTCCAGTAACTTGACCCATTTAAATGGCCATCTATATCTATTTGAATGGCTCAGATTGCAGGATCTGCTCGGTTTCTGCTACCAATCTACCATCAGATTCTGTTTGCAGAATCCAAGCCAAATGCGGCCGCAGATGGCTACGGATCTGTAGATAGACTCTGTCAGTCCTGTTGCCAATCTACTGTCAATCTGCATACAGATGGCTGTTAGGGTAATTTTAACGATATTTAAGTTATTACTTTCCTTATTATTTAATTTGTTAAAATGTTTTTATGAAGCTATATATAGATATGTAAACAAAGGAGGTCGTTTAACATTTTTGCATTTTTTAAAAGAGTTATATTTTTATAGAGAGTCAAGTAACATTGCTTCATAAAGAACATAAGTTTTTTACTTTTTTTAGAATTTATAACTGTTTTTCGTATCAAAATATAGATGTTACTGGAAAAGCAATATTAATATTCAACAAACGTACGATGTTATAATGTTAAATTGATGTATCTTAAATAAAATACATCTTGCAAAACACTCTTTTCAACAAATTTATTATAATTAATTTTATGAAGCTTTATACGAATTGCCTATGAAATAAGACTGAAATATAACGGATTATTTTAGTTACTCATATTACGATATAAGTTGTAGCATAATCATCTCCATTAGTCTGCATTGTCTGCAGTAATTCACTGAATAATTATATTGCATTCGTGCATCCTCCTAAATGTAGTCCAAGGAAGAATTTATATGCGATATTAATGTGCAATGCTACAGGCATCATTATAATTAATGCTACTTTTTTCTAATGGATAACATGTGTATATATTTACATATTGTAATATTACAAAAAGATTACTCAGTTGATTGTGACCACTTGCATTTAAAAAGTTTCGAACACATAAATATTAAAATCCTTTGTTTTGATTATTTTTATTAGTGTAATTGAACACACTCTTAGCTTTTGAGATTTATTCTATTCTTGACATTATTAATCGTTTAAAAGAATCAAATTCTTATTGATAAATAGTATTACGATAGAAACAAAATTGCAATGTACACTATATTACCAATGTAAATAATTTGTTAAGGCGTATGTTATAAATATTATTAGTCACGCGCATGAATTTGATTTCGTAAAATAATTTTAAACAATACAATAGTTAGAAATAATCATCCTATCTTCAAATTAAAGCTTTTTGATACTATTACTAACGTAACAAAAATTTATCTTCTATTCCCACATGGAAGAAATATTCTATTATAATATATATATATATTTAATTTGGCTATTATGTATCACAAGAATTGATGTATTATATATAATATATTTGAAAATATTAATTTTTACTGCATTGAAATATTAGGTACATAACTATACATATTATTATTGGTTTTCCCAAAAAGATAATTATCAGTGAAAATATATTTAATGTTACACATCCAATTATATCTTTGACGCTAATCATGTTTTAGAGAAGTTACTATTAACAGCACTACAATCAATGAAATATCAATGTAAAAAATAGTCACAATCATCTGAATATAAATTTAGCACTCCACAAATGAAGATGAAGATATATCAAACAGAAAAAGTACATGGAAAATGTATTAAATGAAACAAAAAAGAAACAAACTAGATACTAGAATATAAGAGTACAACATTGGGATGTGTACTGGATG
This sequence comes from Nomada fucata, assembly GCA_948146005.1. Classification (NCBI taxonomy): domain Eukaryota; kingdom Metazoa; phylum Arthropoda; class Insecta; order Hymenoptera; family Apidae; genus Nomada; species Nomada fucata. The sequence continues at coordinate 18,911,144 of OX411275.1, forward strand.
AAGACTTTGGACAATTACAACAGAATATGTGTAATATAATACAACTGAAGTGTTGATGGTATAAGCAATAGTAGAAGAAGTACTTTATTGAGTCCTGCAAAAATAATATAGTAGATTTATGATATACCAGAAGCAATGTCCAGACTAAAATCATATTTGCAGATTCATTTTGGCAAATAAATGCAATAGTATACAATTAGAATTAATTTCTGATCAAGCAAAATCATATGAGTCGTTGCGTGAACAATGGAATAATATCACTCTAAAATATTTAATCTTCATTTTGCAATTAAAATATATAAATATCAACGATATTTATTTAATTGGTTTCGTTTATTTTTATCTACTAGAGTGTGAGAAATGCATATAATAAAACAAATATTTTGCTAATATGTTTTTAGTTCCATATACGTACAATCAAACAAACTATTATATCTCTTTATAGTAGAAACAATGTCCATCTTCCTTGTATCATTTATGTCAAGCATACAAATCTTGAATGCTTGTCGATATATACAAAGGTATCTAAAAACACCACCTAAGTTGTTCTTCATCTTTTGGGTATAGAAATAAACATTTGACATATAAGAGAATTGATATTATAAATGAACTTTATATGTACTCATATTCATGTGTATATCTTTTATGTATATATTTTAATTACAATGGATGGTAACAAATCAAACAAACTGTTGTGCCACACTATTCAACTTTTATGCCATAAATTTCAAATATTAGTTCTGTACTACTCTTATTTGTTATATAATGCCCTTTGCACGCGAAACCATTATAATGACTTTAATATATGTAATTCAAAAAATCACAATTTCTAAATATGATGTCAATGATGTCATTGCTTCTTTCTATTGAAAAGTGCAATTATTACTTAGATGGATTGCTCAAATACTTCTCATTACACAAAGTACTCTTCTATTCATTACAAGGCAATGAACAAAAAAATATACATCAAGAGTTCAATTCAAAACATGTTACAAGAATATAAACATCAACATAATTATTATACAAGCAGTGCATGGATAATTGTATTTAAACTTTGCATACAATTTGATTGAATTCAAGGCAAGAAGATAAATATTTATATTGAAAGGAAGTTTTAGTGAACACTGTCACAATTTGGTAATTCAACAAGAATTTTATTATAAATGAAATTTTTGATATTGACATTGCTTTTTATAGTAATGTAAGATATTTGTATAAAATTGTAAAAAAAATGTTTTTCAATTTTAGAAATTAATCTTTCATTGAAACAACACATATTATCTATTACGAATGAATTATTATAATTACAACATAAGGATACTGTAACTAACTTTCTTCATTAGTTTGTCATTTTGTAAATATAATAATTGCATGAAGATGCAATTCAATAAATAAATCGACTCACTCAGTTTTTGTTAAATCAGACTAACTGTTATTGAAAGCTTGAAATAAGGTTTCCCAAGGATCAACATATCTAATTATCGTTAAGATCATTTAATATTAAATCTTCGACCAGTTAAAACATTGCCAGTAACATTATTCCTTATTATTTCTTATTTCAAATCTTCAATTAATCAATATCAAATGTATAATAATTCGAGCATTATGATTATACTGTGTTTTTTATTATAATTGCAAGATATTGATAAATAAATGTCTCTAAACATTTTTTGTAGTCGCATATAAAATTTTCTGTAATGCTATAATAGCTGGCTTACTCCAAGCCCAAGAACATTAGTATTTACTTTTCATTATAGTGGATAAGACTGGTACTTAAAATGGTTTCCTTCTTTACTCCTATTTAGTTCACAAGGTATTTGGATATGGTTAATAAATATTACAACGTTGCAAAAAAGCATCTAAGTTCTTCTTCAATATGAAGCTCTCTTTCCAGATAGATCACATTGACATATTTTGATAATTAAAAAATATGCTGTTACATTAATTTCAGTCCAATACACATTCCCAACCCTAACAAACCTCTTAGGTTCGGGTCGATGCATATAACGAGCCAACTTTTTGCTATTTATGTAAGTCATTGAATTAAACTTCGATAGGCTCGTTATGCATTCACTACTACAGGCAAACGTACATACATACATATTCTATTAATATGATTAAAATTAGAGACTATTAGGGGGGAAGGATGTAGAACTATTACTGTGAGCCAGACTTAACATTGAGCCACTAAGGCTTTCATCGTCTGGATAAGATTCTTTTGATGCCTCAGCTATCGCCAGAGCACTGCAATAATTTCAAAAGAAAGGTATATATAGGTATAACTACATTATTTTACAAATCATAAAGAAGAATATTTTTAACATTTTTTCCTCCCTTTAGTACTGAAATCAAATAAAGCGAAAGATAAGTTTCCATTTACATACCTGAATCCTATTCTTGCACTTTCCTCGTCAAATTGTTGTAACTCGCGTTCCTGTCTTTCATGTAATAAACGTATCCGTTCACTACGTTCACGAAGAAATTCCTGAGTTTCAAGTTCCATCTTCTGCTCAAGCAAAGCTCGCCTAACTGACACACGGTCTTCTAATTCACGGCGTTCTCTGTTCCTTTGCGCTTCGGCTTGCATTTTATTTTTAGATTGATACGCCATCAAAATTTCTAGTTCATAATTTAACCTTTCCTGTAACATTAACACGAAAATAATAAGATCTGTATTTTATCTCGATATTACTTATGCTATATTTATTTTAATCTTTGAGAACAAATGGTTAATCTGGGACATTTTATTAATTTGCCCATAAGGAATTTTATGAGACAGTGAACAGAGCTCTACTCTTGAAATCCTGTGTTCAACATACTTAATACTATCCCAAAATGTTACATAAATCCAATACTTCACCTTAAGGTTGTGGCATTCAACTTCTTGTGACTCATCTAAACGTATACTTTGTTTTTGGAGCATTTCAGCAATACTTTGTTCATATTGATCACCCAATAAAGCTAACTTTCTCCTTTGTTCTTCCTTTAATTTTTTGATTACAGCCTTCTGTTCATCTTTAGCTGTTGTTTGTAATATTTGAGCTTTCAATGCTTTGTATTGTCGCGTTTGTATCTTACATGTCTCTCTAAACTGTTTCCGGATTTGCATTTCCTTTTGCTAAAATAATAATAATGTATTTAAAATAAAATAAAATTGTATTCACCTATTTAAAGGACATACACTGTTTCTATAAAATACTTACTTTCAGGCTTTTCGGTTGTTGTTTGAGTTCCAATGCGTGTTTCTTGCGTAAATCGCGTTCTGCTCTTTGCATATAATCCTGTTGATTAGAAAGTTCCGTAGCATGTTGTCGGTAAACTTGATCCTCTCGAAGAGCATGGACTGCCCTTTGCTGTCTATATTCTAATTCTTGCGTTTTTTCATGATGTCGTAATAACATATTATGTGCTTGCTCTAATTGTTGTTGCCTCTTATTTAATTCCTAGTAGGATTTAAATAGTTTAGCCATTTTTTGTTCATTAAAAAAGATACAAAACTTGTATATACTAACTTCTCGAAGTAATTCTTGCTCCAAGCTATGGAAAATGAGTAGCTTTTTTCTACGGAATTTTCGAATTTCAAGGTCAAGGTATTCCCTTTGCCCTCTTGCAAGCCGTTGTTCTTCTTGAGCTTCCATTTGCCGTAAATTATCTTTATGACTTTGAAGTGTTGCATCTCGCTGTCTTTTAGGTGTAACTTCGTCTTGAGATAATTCCTTTTTCCATCTTTCCTTGTAAACCTAGAAATTTAAAACATCCTTCATTATGAAATTACTACGATCAATTAATTACGAAATCGCGAAAATATGTTTCCAAGTTTTTATAAACAAAATACAACTATTATTAATTTTCTCTTTTTACTTTGTAGTCTTTCTTTTGTTGTGTTTCAAGTGCTTTTCGATCTGCCTCTTGTCTACTGGTAATCTCTTTGTGAAGTTTCTTCTCTGCGTTCTGGTTTTGCTTAAGCTTACGTTCTAATTCTTGCAAATGCCTTACTTGAAGCTTTTCCAATTCCTTACTAAATTGTTGTAAAAGAGTTTCATATTCTTTGTCTAATAACTGTTTATGGGATTCCATTTCCATTTTACAACGTTCTTCCAATTTCACCTATGTAAATAATTATGTTAATTAATGTATGGTTACTGTATTGTATCAACACTTCAACATGACAAAAAATAAGCTCAAATATCTTCATGCTTACCAAAGCACCTTGATGTTCCCGCCTCATTCGTTTATATCCACTCATTTGTTCATGCATTTCCTCTTGCATATGTTCCTTTTGTTGTTTTGTTACAATCGACGTTGTTCTAATTGTTGCAAAATTATTGGCACCATGTTCAAGAAGGTTGGCAGTGACACCACCTGCTATCTTATGCCGATTTCGTACAGATCCCGTGGAATACTCATTTGCATCAGCATTTGGCAGTGGCAGACTATTGGTGGAGGAACTTTGCGAGCTTGCAGAAACACCCATTGAATGAATTGAATGCTCCGAGGTAATTGAATTACTCTTACTGCTATCACCACCTGTTTGTTCGTCAGGAGTATCTGTGAAACATAAGTAACATATAGACTAAACCTAAAGAAATTTATACCAACATTTAATTTTTATGTAACATATCAAATATAACATACCATCAGCATCACCAACTGTACTTTCAGTCTCACAAGCATCGATCATTAAGATTTTCTTCATTTTTCGATAATTTAAGTTGTCCAATTCTCTAACTGCACCTTTTGTTCTCTGAATTAAGTCTATTAAAACTTGTGGAGAACGTGTTCTGGTGACAAATTGATGCTGTAAAATTCAAAGCCTATAAGAAAATGGCTAACTAAACTACAGTATACCTACTTATGTGCATGATGCAGTTTGCAGAAGCAGTAGGAAATTTCTATATTGCAGATAAAATACAAATCCGTGTAAAAGACTCACTGATAACAGTTTTCCAGAAGCTGGCCTTTCAGTTGGACTCTTGGTTAGGCATACTTCAACAAAATGACGAAAAACATCTGACCAGTCGGGTGAGTTTAAAGTTGGTGTATCGTTCTGAGCTATATGATACAGAGCACTCATAGCATTCATATTAAAATAAGGTGGTTTTCGCTCCGCTAAAATTGAAACAATTACGAGTTAACGGATTGAATTAAAAAGTGTTTTGTTACAAGAGAAATGGTACATTAAAGTAAAAGGCAAAATGCAGTACCTAGTTCAATACATGTTATGCCCAAGGACCATACATCCACTTTACCATCATACTGTCCTTCATCCATAGCTAATATCACTTCTGGTGCCATCCAATAAGGAGTTCCGACAAAGCTATTCGCCGGGCACTTTATACTTGCTGATCCAAAATCTGCCAATTTCACTGTTCCATTTTCGGTAAGTAAAATATTTCCCGCCTTGACGTCACGATGTATTCTTCCAAGAGAGTGAAGATAATGCAAACCACGTAGCACACCTTCACAGATTGCAGCTATCTCATCTTCCTTTAATGGTCTTTTATGAACTTCGATAATGTCTGATGCCGAACCGAGGCAATATTCCATTACCAACTATAAACAATTCATAAAATATACTATTGACATTGAAACGTTTGCAGATAATGCAATATAATTTTAAAATAAATATATACCCAGGCAGTGTGGTCCCTGAGATAGCATCCCTTATACTCTATTGTATTAGGATGATTAAGTTGCCTAAGAAATCGAATTTCTTTCAAGATATCTTGCCATTTTTCAACAGTTTGTTTTCCCAGGTAAGACATTTTCTTGATAGCAACAATTTCTTTGGTAACCAAACATCGTGCATAATAAACAGCCCCAAAGCTGCCATGCCCGATCTCACGCAAGTCCTCAAATATTTTCTCCGGATCATTTTTCTCAAATAATTCAGCAATCTCTGGGTCCTTAAGGCTACCAGGCCTTGGAACAGCTGGCATAGTAAAATGTTAATAATGAAATGGCTAACACCTATCTCAGACACTGTTGCACGTCTTCTTGCTTTTCAATCTCCTACCCTAAATTTTATGATCTTAGTTAATCCTCTGTCAATCCATTCCAATATTTAACATTCTATCTGTGAAAGAATAGAAATAATAAAAGTTAACATTAAAACAAATAGAATGGAATAATCAAGTTCGACTGATTTCCAACTTATAAATTGTAATAAACAATGGGGAGAAACTATAATCAAAATGTATTCTTGATTAATACAAAAAAAAAGGAACCAAAACAGTCCCCGTTATTCCATAAACCTTTGTACACAATACAGTACTTGTTGCCTTCAGTTAAACAGATATTGACACACAGATATGATTTTGCGTACCTTCAACTTACATTCTTCCTAATTCAATTCTTTTATGACACATTAGCACAACAGCAAGTTCCTTGGTAAGTAGCTCAATAACAAACAATTTGTGGGAAATATAAATATGTAATACACCAACGATTGAAGCACAATATAAAAGACTCTCGTCACTACGAAACGTTTTCTTGTATAATTAAATAGAGTTTGACAATTATCACGAGGTCCTCCGATACGAAATACACCATTCTATCCGCGAAGACTCATCCGATTTCGATAAATATCATACGTTTTTTAAACCGAACCTCCGCAGGGAAGAACAAAGCAAATGTTATCGTTAATACGTGGAAGCGTTAAACCACAAGCGTTTTCACGGGGAAGAGAGAAATGATTGTAAAATTGGGATTGGTAAGCAAAGAAGGCGGTCGAGTGAAATTCGCAGGAGGTAGAAATGCGGGCGTAAGGAGGGTTGGGTCTCTGACTCGAAGCAATCGCGTCAGATTGGTCCCGCAAATACAGTAGAGGGACATTGTCGCTGTAGACGAAAACGCTTGCCGTGTTTGGATTTGGAGTACGACATCACGATGAGATCCCGGTCTATCAACTGAAATTTATCCAGAACTACGGCAATAAGGGAAGAAATTATATTCACCTCCAAAATGGCGAAGGAGCAGGCACGAACGGAAGCATGCGCGCAGCTCCAAGCAATTCTTCAGGCGGAGCACCTCTTTTTCCTAAACTTGGCCGATCCTTCAAGCATATTAAGATCAGAGGATCACAATTTTTCGTTGTGCAAACGCACCGCACCCCGGAAAAGTACACGCCTCGTACGTGTCACGAACGTACGCACACACGCGCGAGACGCGACAATCCGCGGCAACGCAACAATACGGCACCCACCGTCGGCCGGACACACGAGAATTTGCAAACTTTTTGACGCCTTTTTCGCCTAGCCTGAGTATACTCTATACAGCAGGCGAGTTCTCCGTCAATGACCAGTGGTGCTCTACGCCGGCCAAGTACTAAACTACCGAATATTACCGATAACTGCGAGCTACCTCTTTATCAGTTTTCTTTTTAATTTAATTGCACATTCTACATAAAGAACATGCATTTATTAAAACATATGATAATAATCAGCGTGCTATTTAAATTTTATAAATTAAATATGTATAATAAGAAAGGGAACACGAGATCAAAATGAAATTCAATTTTTTGACATTCTAACACATAATAGCAACATATACATTATGTTTCATGAAAGTACACTTTGTGATTGCTTCATTTCATCATTCTTTTCGTTTAAACTTGCCCAATATTTGGTAGATTTTATGTGTATTTGGTACAAATTGTCAAATGCAGAAGTATCCATAGGTTTATAATGGAACTAAAATTATTGAAAGAAACCCATAAAAAATATATTGCTAACATAACTTTAACTCAGTCTACTTCGAAAATGCTTCAAATATGTACATTATGTACATTCTCGAATTATACCAAAAATATTAATAATTATTATAATTAATGATAACAAAAATGAATTTCATATACATAAAAGTAGAATGCTGAGCTAAGAGTTTATAATTTATCAAATATACGTTTCCTTAAAGGAATACTTATAAACAGCCCTAGAATATATGTTCGTCGCATTTACATGTACAGAATTTCAAGAAAATTTATATAAATATTATAAACAAATTAATATTGAATTTCCATGGATTATGTAGCTTCTAGGTTCTCCATTAACGACGTTATAAATGTGTTCCCATTTATTAGTTTCGTGGTGCAAACAACGAATTCTACGTTCGCTGAAAATAAATATTCTCGTAATACATATAGGATATACACGTAGTAAAACTCTTAAAACAATTCAAACAATTGAAGTAATAATATTCTAATATTACTTACAATCTTCTTGTTGAGACAAAAACCTCAATGCAGAAATTTCTGCAAACGTACAACCTCCGATAAAGAAAACCATTACTAGTTTTGGTGGTTCTGAATTAGAATCTTCGCTTGTAATAGAATTTCCTAAAAGTTCAATTATATATTAATTGCATATTAATTATTTATTTAACTAAGTTTACCGAGTGCACGTAAATGCTTTAAGTGGATGCTTGATCAAGTCAATAATATTTCGATTCTATATTTTCAACTTATTTTTTCACGTAGAATCGCTTCCTACCCGATTATACTACCGTATATTAAATTTAAAACATATTTCTAATCATATATTCTGGAAAGTAAAAGATTATTTTGTAATAAATTACTGTACTTATATTTCTTACTTCTTCCAGATGATGGGGCATTGTATGATGTACTACTGATGGTGGGACCTGGTAGTAATCCCATAACATCATTTAATCCCTGCCAACCATTTGGTTGTATAAGTTGTTCTGCCAATCGAACGCTTAGTGGCGCATATATAGAATGAACATAACTAATATCTTTAGGTGTAATTTCACTTTCGTCTTCAACTGTAAGCCTCAAAGCTTTTCGCAAAACTGCATATTGTCGGGCAGATTGTTGTTGTTTTAATAATCCGGCTTTTTCTAAATTCAATATAGTTGGTAAATTGTGATACCCATATGTTTGTATTATTTCCCTCTTGTAGTAGTCCAGTAATTTTGGCTTCAGTCCAGAATTGGTTAAGGATTGTATACAAAGAAGTCGTAAAACTTTAAGAAGTGGTTCTTGCTGTGCTATCATATCTTCTATAAAAGAATTCGGTTTATCTGTATCAATACAATTCAACAACTCCTGTTCGACCTGCAGCGATTCTAAAAAGCTACTCGAGTCTGTGACCTCCTTTATCATTTCTGCTATTGTCGTGTCTGAAAAGAAAAGAAAAATATATAACATATTACAATTCGTATTATTAAATGGAATTAAAAAACTTACGTTTTGCTAAGGATTGTTTGGTAGCTAACATATGTGGTAGACGTGCTACAAATTGTTTAATTTCTTGTACACTTTTATCTCCATGTCTTTCATCAAACTGAGATGATATTACTTTAGCTTTCCTACTAAGAACAGGGCCCACTCCGTTAAAATTTTTATCTCTGTAAATAAAAAAAATCTTGCAAAATGTTCAATTACACGAATACATTTATAGAAATATTTACCTAATTTCTGCAAATAATTCTTCTCCAGAATTCAATATAATCAGTTCTTTTGCATTAAGCGACATTGCTGTAGGAGAATCTTGTGAATCGTGAAACTTCTGTGCTGGTAACTGTACAGTGTCTAAAATTATGACATGTTTATAGTAAGTGGTGTTAAAATTATTATAATAACATATATAATAAAATCGAAAAAGAAATACTCAACTATATTTTATTTCAAAAATTTCGTCAATTAATCCTTCGTATGTTAATTGTGTAACCAAAGGTGAAAGTAAATCTATAGATCGATCCAATAATAATAAATGTTCTATGGTAGAAGACTGTGCAGATGCAGTCTTATGCTCCTCTTCTTCTCTATTTAATCTTTCTAATAGTTCCCAAACCTTACTAGCAGCTGGTCCTCTTCCTGTGATTTTTTGAATTTTTCCATATAATCTTTGCAAGCCATGAATAGCTTGCGCCACTTGATACAGGCAAGTGGGATCATTTTCTAAATGAAACTCCTTGAATGAACCACTAAGTTCCATAGAGAAAAGGTCATTGTCAAAGGGAAATAAATCGCACTTAAATTCTTCAATTAATGTAAAGCTACCAAAAACACCACGATTTTGAAGCTTTTTTTGACAAAGAAGACTTTTCCTAGGTACAAAGACCAAATGAAACTCTCTGCGTGGCCTTTTTCCTTCCTCGCTGCAAATTGAATACTACGTAAATGTAGAAATTGGTAGTGCAATCAAAATTAAATTTTAAACAGTCTTATTATGTGCCTACCCATGAATATTTTCAGCGATTAAATCCATAAGACCCAATTGTGGTCTAGTTATAAATATTATATTTACAATATTTTGTGGTATTGTCAAATTTCCTCCACATAAAGGATATATTTTAACAACATCGTGTTCCTCAAGCAAATTATATTTTGCAGCAAGACCAATCGGTCCTGCAAGAGATTCATCCCATATAATCGCCTATTAAAATATTGTTAAAGATGTATTTACCATTATGCGTTCACTAATATATATATAAGCAAAACGCCCACAAAGCATACAATTATTTGTAATAAATTAATTCTATATTATACTTTAAGTGATATTATGTAAATTACAAAATAAAAAGCAAAATAATAATATTGTATGTACATAATCCAAAATATGTATACAGGTTACTGTCAGTACCTTTGTGCCATCACATTTTTCAAGCAAGCAAAGTAATTGTTTCCTTGCTTGTTCTTGTATAATTCCCAAGTTTAAACGGCCGGTTGATAAATGTGCTGATGACATTTTTTTTAATTCTAAATTTACACGATTGTTAAAGTACACCGCCTTCTGTCACTTAATCTGATTGTTGTGGACTAAATTTACGGACGTACGTCGCGACGTACTGCACATCAGTGAAATTTCACTATCAGGATGACCAATATTGATCAAGATTGTTGTTATACAAAAATTTTGCAAATATTCCTACTGTTCTGTAATTATTTTTCGATGGTTTTCTATACATTATATATTGTATTAGTTATTAAACATTAAAATAGTAATAAATTATCTTCAATTTATTTAACTACAAATACATATGTAGACCGTATTATGTGTAAATTTTATTGCAAAATTAAATATTTTCGAAAATAGTTTTCCAAAAAACAGAATTTTCCCTTCCATATTATCTTACAAATGACAAGATTCTGACGATACGATATATAGTTCCTTTCAGTTTTATAGTGTGCACATACGTGCATTTAAATTCATAATTCGTCCTGATCTCATGTATATCGAACAATTTCAGTCCGCAAAAGTTTATTTTTTTTCTATGTGCAGCAACTTCAAGGAAGTGTAGATTAGTATGCGACGATGTTTATATTGAAATTCTTGTGTATATTTAATGTAAAGGAATAAGTAATTTAATTTAAAAAACGAGTCGAATGCTTTGGATATGTCGCAATTGGTAAGTATGGAAAATTGTATAAAATTGTTCATGTATACATTTAATTTCAGAACATAATTTCTGAACTTTACTTAATAAGATATGACCATCAAGATTTCATAATGATTGTTTCAATTGTTTTTATTATAAGTTTTATTGCTATGAATTGTAACATCTATATATAACTAAGTAACTGTTAAAAAGGTTCATAAGAATTTATGGCAGACACAATGAATGACATGAACCCTAGAAAACTTTATATACAAATGTTGTATTCAGTAACCGTCAATAAAGTTGTAATGTAATACTTATAGTCTATATCAGGGTGTATATTTCAAAGATCTATTTTGTTTTAATTGTAAAAATGGTTATTAACCTTCCAAGTATTATATTTTAAACATTTGAGTTATAATTCCCATTTAGTAATCGTGCATTTATTCTATCAAGAAAGTGTACCCGTACATTAATATAAATATGTTTTTATTAATTTCAGAGAAAAAAAGAATGGGTTGTGTCAATAGTCGGACAGATATTAATGATTTACATCCAAATGTTTTCCAAGTGATGAATGTTGATGATTTGGGTAATTTAATTGCACCTGGGCGCTTGGAAGTTACAGAAACTGATATAGTGCTATATCAACGTGGTAAACAGCCAATTAAATGGCCATTAAGATGTTTACGACGATACGGCTATGATGCAGAAATATTTAGTTTTGAGTCAGGAAGAAGATGCTCCACTGGTCCAGGCATTTATGCTTTTAAATGCTGCAGGGCCGCACATTTATTTAACCTTGTACAAACTAATATCCAGGTTTGTTCCTTTTATATATTCATAAATGCATTGTTATAATATTGTTATAATATGCATTATTAAAAATTTATATATTATTTTTTAAGTATTGTTAATGCGTAATGTTAATTTGTAAAAATATAAATCCTTGTCCATGAATTTTCACAAGTTAATATTTCTAGGTTTGTAATAACAGTGGAGATGATACAATATCTAGACAACTTCCTGTTGCTTCTCATCCTGGTCCAACAGTAACAAGAGTGACAATACCAGTTGAGCCTAATTATTTGGATCCAATATTGAATAGAACGAATAATCGTATGGGTCCTAGATTTGCTCATAATCATCAGAATGGCGTTGGAAGATTAGATAGTGTGGGAAGTAGCACTGGTCTTATATCACCCCAAGGAAATGCAAGTTCTCCTACGTCACCCCCTGTGCTACCACCACCACCACCGCCACTCCCACAACCACATCCACATCCGTCCTCACTTTATGTCAACGAAGAAATATTATCTTCTATACCATTGGAAATGGAACATAATAACAACAAAAGCCTTAGAAGAGCAATACAAAGGTGATTGAACATATAATCATAGTATTATTTCTATTGTATTACGCAATTTGTCTTATATCTTAATATGCTTCTCTAGATCTTGTGTAAGCAACAATGCTATATCTGATAATGGTTCCGCAACGCTAGAACTGACGCCTGTACAGAAAAGTTCGGAGATTACTTCTCAAATTAAATCACCGCTTTTAGCAGCAACTTACATGAACGTAGATATTACTAACAATATTAGTGCACTTTCTCCGACACATAGTATTTCCGAAACAATGCGGTATAAAGAAGAGAAAAATGAAAACATCGAATTCGGTCATGCTTACATGAACATAAGCCCTGGTCAAGAACATGTAGAAAGTCTTGGCGCTAGACCACGACCTTCGCCGTTGCTTTCTATTCAATCTGACATGGAGGATGCAACAAGACATTGTTACGCCAATTTAGAACCAAGTGAAATTGAAAATCTAAGAAAAAGATATTCTGGTGTATCTGTAGCAGAAAAGTCACCTTTGCCACCATTAACGCCTACAGGTGGACTTATTAGAGAAGTAAACTATGCTGTGTTAGATTTGGACCCCAAGGATGCACCAGTAAATTCGCCAATAGACGGACCTTCAAATTCTACAGTATCCCCCCCAGAATCTCCAAATAAACTGCAAAAAGGATACACTACGATAGATTTTAATAAAACAGCCGCTCTTTCTCATTCGGTAAACCCGAATCTTGTGAACGACAATGAGGGTTCAAGGAAAACACGTCACAATTCCACAATTAGCGACTTGACTGCTGCTTCTGGTAGACGTAGCTCGTCTGTAAGTGAATGATCAATATTTTTTTTCATGACTGTGCCTGCATGAAATTCGTAGCATTTAATAGAAAATATAATATAAACTGTCTTTATTTTTTATAAAATTGGAGCATTTAATGGCATAGAACCAAAGAAGCGAATATTGTGTTAGTTTGTATCCTTTTGTTTATAACATTCAATGAAACAAAACTTTAATGTTGTTTAAACACGCGAACTATTTAATTTCAAAAATTACGTTCCTTGACTTCGATTTTTAGAAATCTATCCGCATTTCATTATTCATATGGTCGAATTTAGTTTTTTTATACTATACATAAAGGACATCACAGTATTTTTAAAGAGTAAATCTTTTTTTCATAGTGCTATTGATATGCACGAGGAAACAAAAAATCTCTTTTATATGATATACAAATACGTTTATAGAACAATATAGGTAAAAGGTTTTTTACATTGTCTATCGTGGGGGAATTAAAAGGTAAGGTGCCCTAATTTTCCTGTATTATAGGAATTGATGAGGCTCAAATAGACTAACTGAGATAAAAAAAAGTACATGATACTAGGATAGCAGAAAAAATGTTGATGACATGATATACAATTTTAAATGACTACTTTTAAAGTAATGTCTAACTACAGCCATAATTTAGAATGATTTTGATAAATGATAGATAATACTAGTGAAATATTATATATGTATATACATGCATATATATGTATCTATACATACATACGTACAACATACAATGCTGTTGTTATTTAAAGTAAAAATTTTAAGTACACCATTTTAATGAAATATTACTATTCTTAATCTCGAACTCCATATATTTTCTAATTATATGTATAAAAGTTGGCAAAAATATGTTACTTCTGTATAATTTAATCAGATTCAACTGATAATGAGAACATGTATTGAAAATATATGTCATATAGTCAAGTATATATTTCTATCTCATAGATATACAAAATATATTTTTTATGCATAAATAAGTTTTAAAATTGCTTTATTAATTAAATATATAAGTAATGTTTTTTATTTATCTAGAATTTTCCAACTTATTTATATAATGAATAGATAATCAGTGTTTCGTACAAATTGCACAATTATCAGCGCTAAATCGTTAAAAGTTAATATTCATTTATAGAAATAATTTTTCGTGAAATCAGATGTATTTTTCTGTTTATTAAATTATTATTTTAAACTTTAGATAATTCTTTCTTATACAAAATCACAATACAATACATATACATGTATATGTATATATTTGTAGCATTATAAATGTACGAAATAGGCATGTATATTAATTCGGTAGACAAAAATCACTTTTGTATACGTTATCAGACAATTTTAAAAAATAGGCAACAGATTACAACAGAAAGAAGAATAGTACTAATCTTTTAATCTTTAGAATTGCAAAACTAAGATTTTTATATTTGATTACAATTACTGTACCATGCTCATTCTATAGTATTTAATTATACGTGAATTATTCTTTGCTATTTACTAATTATGTTTAAACACTGATTTACTAAATCAATCTTAAAATATTTTTATACTTCTACGCAACAAATAATCTGTAATTATCTTAAATCTTTATTTTGCATTGCACCATATTTACTACGCAGTTTTATTAGGCTTTTCCTAATACCTTGCTCTTAACGTTTAGAAGGGGCCAATTAAAATAGAGTAACAAATATGGTACATTGCCAAGTTTAGTATTAAGAACATGGTTTCTTTATAAAGAAAATATTATCAATAATATAATTGCAATAGAGAAACTTAAAAATGTAATTAATTAAAGTTATTTTTTTCATTGTTAGAAGCATGCTCAATAAAACAGAGAAACATAATATTTTCAGATAAAGTATTGCATGCTACCTATAATTTTAAATAAATATTGTAGTAACGTGATATTAGCAAAAAAATTGTGTAATTACATGTAATACATGTTCATGATATTGACATATTCACTGCCATAATTTTACATCTACTAAATATCGAGTATAATTGTTACGAAATTTCTACTAGTTTTGTGCCATGTTTCACCATATTATGATGAAAGTAAAAGTTTGTTATAATTATTCATAATTGTATATATTTTCTAGGAATAGATAATGGTAGTGAATAAGTTAATACAAAATACTACAAATCTTGTTTATTTGTAATATAATTTTATAAGGAAATACATTTAATTATATAGAGATATATTTGACGATATAAATGGATCTTATATCATTGTTCATTATATGTATATAATTCGAATACAGAGTATATTTGCAAACACCTTGATGCAAATTAAGAACTTTGTATTCGGATGCCTAATATTAATATAAAAAAAAACAGGCCTATATAAAAGAATTAATGTTTTCATAATGCATGTAGTGTTACACAAATTGTAGAAGTTATTTTAGTAAATAATTGCACATTACATATATGTATTCTTAAGCAGTCATATCTATAAAGCAAAAGAAACTATACTGTTATATATTGGATCTAAAATTTCATTTACATTGGGAATTTTCATTAAAAAATAGACTCTTTTTTAATATTGTTCATGGAAGCACTTGTGAAGAATATTCTGTTACCAAAAGTTTATTACATTTAGATTTATCAAATAAAATAGCATTGTTTATGAACTTTTAAAAAGTGCAAAAAATGTAATATTATGTCCTAAACTGTATTCTTTATTGTAAGTGCTACACTTATCTAGCTAAACTTATCACATGCATACTACATTATATTTTTCTCTGACTTAATTATTGGTCTTATGTAATTTCTATTTCATTTCAACTGGAATCATACCAAACACATAACTATATGTATAATATAATGAATGAAACAAATAAAACTTGGTAGCCCCAAACTGTAAGAAACATTTGGTTTTCTTTTTTGGTTTTATATGATGCTCTATTTTGAATTTCATTACAACTGGTTGTTTTGTAAAGAAGTGATAATAACAGAAATTGACAAACAAACTGCTTCCATGATTGTAATATGCTCGAATAACTTCGGGGGTGTAAAGAGTGCTAAAGGAAAATTTGTTTGATTAGAATAAGTTTTGAAGTAAATAGTACAACTATAATATCTTGTACAGGACAGTAACAAAATTTTATGATTATGAAAACGATTAGGGTGCTTTGCCTTCTTTTTGTGCATTATAAGAATCTACCCTAGCATTTTACATCGAATTGAATGTAATAATAGTGTAAAATACGAGCGTTGTGTTATCCGTAATACATACCATTAATACTTTTATATTACTACGACTGTAAAAAAGTGTTCTCATTTTTAAACATGGCATTATTATATGAGGTCAATGATTACACATTATTTTGATTTTGTTTAATTCGCAGACAAAAAATTATCCAACAACTTGATAAAATTCCTGTTTTTATATAATTTCAATGAATCTAGAAATATTATAATAAAAATGCCCCAAAATTCTAACGCAACAGTTTCTAATGTACTTTGAACGAATAAATAATATATTGACTTTCGAGAAGTGACCAAAGTACAGACTCATTTTCAACAAAATTCATTTCCGTCAAATAGTGGAAATAATTCAACTGTTAATTTTTGTTGATAAAGGGAATGTTGCATTAGACATTTTAAGCATTAAATACATGAAGGAAAGGAAGCGATTTTTAAAGATATGCAATGTTGCGTACCGCTGTAATACATTGGCAAGTAGTTGTAAATAAATGTAATGCAACGACAAATTGGATAAGTACGCTGAACGTAATTCTCAAACGTGTGACGGCTGTGAAGTTTTTAAATTTTTGACTGCCATTTTATATATATTATGAAAAACGAGGCCAAATCACTTTGCAAAATATTTATTTTGAAACTATGTAAATAATAAATTGCTAATGAATTAAAACACTTCATTCTGTATATACACATAAATTAGATTGGATATATTAAATTTCGGTAATAAAATTAAAATTAAAGAAAAAATAATTCTGAAAACTATGTATATCCAATTATATGTAGGACACATGCAAGTTCATCTGTTTGAGCAACCTCCAGTTTAATCTGTATTAATATTGCTGTTTCTATATGCATTTGATAAGATGGCAGTTGATGATTTAATGACGTACATTTTTGGAATGGAACATTGGGTACTGTACTTTCTTCTGTTTTAAACTGCAAGTAAACGATGTAATAAAGCGACGTTTTACAAAATTTCATTTGTTTTTATGTTAAGGGAATAGGTAATCGCAAACTTTGTATTTTCAGGTCGTTACGCAACTTTCGGTTACATGTATTAAACTACATTTGCTATCAAATTCTACTTTAATGAATATGAACTTGAAATTGTTTTATAAATATTTGTATATAAATTACTATCAAAATATTATTATGCCATTATTACTTTCCTTACAATGATTTATTTATATTGTATAAAATATATGGTAATGTTATTTCAGCTGGTGCTTTGCCCTTGTTTAAAATAATATTATTATAAGATAATAAATAATAAGTAATATTAGAGGTGTATTTAATTGAGCAGTGCATAAATTTACTACAATATTTCTTTATTTAAAATGTATTATTTCAATATCACACAGTCTTTAAGAAGGCACTTTTTAACCACAGCCAAAAATTATGGCATCCATATAACTTCAATTACTTCTGTTCTAGTTTCACATAATGAAAATAGAACAATCTTGAGCAACAAGCAAATATTAATAACTGTAACTGGACAACAAAGAAAAATATGTACATAACGAATTGCAGTATTTTGTAATTAGAAATCGAGTATATCCAAACAAGTCAAATTGTACTTCTGGTTTCAGAATACTCCAAAAATTTCGAGCTATTTCTATGTTTCCCCTTTTAATTAATTTCATAACCCGTACGAATGATCCTACGCAGTATTTAATAGAAGGAGCAATTTTTATACGTAATGCATTTCACTATTTAAATTTAACAAACAAGTATTTTATAAAGAAATATAACACTAAAGCAAACATCAGATTGATATTTACTGAATTATAGTAAAGACTATGAAAATGCTGCTTATGTTATTCTAGAGATTATACAATAATAATTCTAAAACATCTGCTTTATATTGACCAATTAAAACAGCAAACAATGATAATCAACAATATAAATGACTTTTCGATAACATTGTGAACATCCCAAATTCTGTTAACCGATTGCATTTTACTCGCAATAAAGAAAATAGTATTTACTATTAAATCGGCAAGTTATAAAACGATAAAATGTAAAAAATGGAATAATCAAGCAGCGAGTTGACGGCGTCTACTCAATTCGTGATCTATTAAAACAGAAATATCAGGATGACGATGAAGAATCGTCGTGCAATAGTGAACTGTTTGGCTTGGATCCGCGCCTGCTTTTAGCAACAGTCTTACTGCATTAACGAAGCCACTTTCCGCGGCAACTTGGAGGGCAGTCAACCCTTCGGTGTTTAATTTCTCTAACTGTGCAAGGGGCGATGTAACCAGTAAAGAAACAGTTTGATGAAAGCCTCTCGCAGAAGCTAGATGTAAAGGAGTATTCCCACCGGCATCTTGTACGCTAGGATCTTCCCCGTGTTCTAGCAATTTCGCTACCATATCGACATAGTTTTTTCTGGAGGCAATGTGCAACGGAGTTTCACCATAACGCGACATTATACCGGTTAGCGTGTGTGGTACGAGTAAATACGCGGTGTTTAAAGCACCGCACTCGAGGCACTCGTGCAAAGGAGTTTCTCCTCGGTCGTTTTTCAGGGACGGGTCCGAACCAGCGGCCAACAAAGTCTCAATCAATGACTCGATTTCTGTTCTGTGATTATTATCTGTAAGAAAACAAATTAATTACCATCGGATCTATTCTAGTAAATAAAAGTATGTGGATAATATTGAATACTGTGCACTGCTTTTTGAATCTTTCAATTCACAATCTATTCTATGGTATATCACCAATTTACTTTCGATTCATTCAATGCGAAAATAACATCCATTCGTTGGAACTTTATTCTAGGAGGAGGAATTAAATCACGTTTCTCTTATTCTCTGTAAAACACCCTGCCATAATAAAGGGAAGCATCGCGATTTCGTATTCTTGAATTTTGAATACGTTAGATTTAACTTTACCAAAGATAGTGGAGGAAGCTAAAATGTGGAGTGCGCTTCGGCCTTGATGATCCTTCGCGTTTACAGGCCCAGCGCGTGCTAATAAATCGAGAGTCTTCAATGCCGCCTCGAAGTTATGATGCAAATTTTTTGATCCTTGAGCATGTGCTAGCTGCCGAGTTAATATGTGCAACGCGGTCAATCCACCGCCAGCTTCTTTCACGCCCGACGGGCAATCATGTTTCAAGAGTTCTTCAACAAATTGCAATACATTTCCTGGCCCTCCATTTAAAATCACTCTGTGGAGCGCTGTTTCGCCACGGGGCGAACGCACAGCTGGATCGCATCCGTTTGCAAGTAGTAGGCTAAAACAAAATTAATCAGAAATATTTTGATTTTTTATCAATTTCATTTATTCTTACGAAATTGTATTGTTCATTAAAAAAAGCATAATACAATTCAATTTCTTCATTTCACTTGAATATACGTAATAGTAAAAATACTACCGATACTACCGATACGACCGAATAACACCGAATATTATAGTGTTATGGAATTAATGGTTTTTGCAAATTATTTTTAAAAATCATTAGTAACTTTATAATAGCAGAAGGACTTTCAATATTCCCATTTATTTAATGCGTGATTTTAGATATTATGATGTTAGATAGTATGCGGGCCTCGACAGTTTTCTGCAATATTTATTCGTACGGGAAGATCGCGTAATCCTATCGAAAGCAGTGCAGTTTTAAACATCTGGTAACAGCATGTCAAGAGAGATATAGTAAAAAATCGCAGAAGTCTGAGGCTTTTCAGGAATACATATTCAGCGGATACGACGGTAAAATTCGTTCAGAATGATTCACGAATACTTTGCCCGCAACAATTCCGGTGTTTGGATATTTCTTATGGCGTCAGCATATTTCCCCACTGAAATTGGGTAGGCAAAATTAGAATTCAGTAAAATCGATAAAATTAGATCCGCTGTGTTTATGCTGGGAAATACATATAATGTATGTACATACATACTTCGTTTTCCTACGCAAAAAAAATTTTCACTTCAATATAATTTTTAGGACCTGTTTATTAATGTTTAAAATATGGCGTTAAATAATTTTCACGCGTAAAGATTATTCACTTGAATAGTTTTAAAGAATAGTCACCAATAATCCTAATGTAAGAATGTCTTATAACAGTTATTCTGCAAACAAATTTTACTATTCATTTCGCTTTCAATTTTAGTCGATCTAAAATTGTTCATGCCTTTGTCATAAGTATGTATAACAAGCATTTTATTCTCATTACTCATACCACAGGTAATGATTCAAGTATGCCCCTTGCGTGTATACTATCAGAACGTTTGTTCTGTACATACATTATTGTATAAATTGTTTGCTCTAAAAAGATACTACTTCACCAAGTTTAAAATAAGTTGAATCGTAAACAAAATATATTAAACAAATGAAATTCCTTATAGACAAATAGCATCAACCAAAATTTAAAAACTTTCTTACCTGAGAACAGGCAAACAATGATTCGTCGCGGCCACTAGTAGGGGTGGATCACCTGAAACATTCCAATCCGGTTCGTCCAGGTTTTGTACAGAATTACTTGCAAGAAGCGCCGTGATGGATTTAGCGTCCCCTGCGCGTACTGCTTCGTGAAAATTCAGTTTACTTTCCGGATCATAAATTTCATCGACATCATTTCGAATAATTACAGTATCTAATGACCCATTATGAGTATCAAGATCATTCCACAAGTTAGTCGTTTCAGTAACAATGCTTTCAACACAATCCTGAAGTTCTTGTAACTTGAAGTTGTCCTTCGGAAGAGAATCTGTTCCACGTGTTCCGTATATTGAATCTTGAGAGTCACACTCTGCCAGAAATGCATCAACTCTCATCGATACAATCAAATTCGAAGCCAACTGTGATGTAGAACTAGAATCACAATTTTTCAACACTTCACTTTTTGTTACATCTAAATCGCTACTTGTATTTTGATTATCGTTGTTACGAATTGAAGTAGTTTTATTTTTTTCGGAAAATTCACTATCTTCGATAACTTTCTGATTTTCTATTTTTGTTTCTTCTTTCTGTTCGGGCAACGCGGATGGATCAATCGGTGGATAAAACGTAAGTCTCTCCTGATTAACAGCGATTTCCTCTTGACCCTGACCACCTGTTGCAACCTTCATCATTTCACTAGAAGTAAATTCGTTACTTTCTTCACTTATCCCTTGTTCTTTCTTGTTGTTCACCGCTTCATTGACTATCGTGCTTGTCTTCTTTTCTAAGTTTTGTTCCTGGGTTATGGGATCGTTGGTATAAGCAGCAGTCATTGTGATGATTGTTACTCGCCTTTTAATTGAACCTGATTCCCTTGTAATTGGCTCGACGCCTTTTAACAGGAGGATAGTCTCACACCGTGCTCTACTTTACTGAAGTCATTGCGATTTTCTTTTTTCCTTTTCTAAGACACCTGTTTGTTCATTACTTTCTCTATACAGTACAATTGATAGCCATACGATCGGTATATAGGTAGATACAAGTTATAGATGTGCGTGAATACGTGCGTAGAAACGACTCATAAAACAGACCGACGAATCACGAATACGTGACTGAAAACCAAATGAGTCTGCTTACAAAGCGTCGCTACGGATCTCTCTGCTTCCCCTCTCCTTTTTACTTAACTTTCCCACCTTTACTCCTTACCCCACTTCTCAAAATCCTCCTGTGGTGCATCCAAGGAACTTCTTGCAGACCCGATACCCTACAAAATTCTAATCGATGCATCTTTTCATTTTAACTATATTATATGTGTATGTATAATCCATTAAGGGTATTAAATTTAAAAAAAAGTGTTTCCTCATTATATCATCTCCTTTTTCACTTGCTAGATCAGTGCCACATACAAAATCTAGGCCCTTTGAAATCAAATTTGTTGATTCCTGTTTTGAGGTCTCCGAATGTATGTCGTGTCCAGAACTAGTAAGGTTTTAGTTGATACTGAATCAGAATGTTTTGTAACTCCTAAGTTAATTAACTGCTATGCTGACAAGAAATCGAAACTTAGGAGAATCAATTTTTACTGTATTATTATTGTTTTTCACAATCCGCTATTTTGTCAGAAGTTTTACTTTGTATATGTACACAGAATCCATTGATAATTCTGATATGGTAATTACACGCACTGCTCGAAAAGATCAACAAATCAGGGACGCGACTAAAAACCAAATGCGAGATTTCACCGATGAGTACAAATTCAGAAACTTGAATGTCACTGTTACTCTATTTTTCACAATCCATAAGTAATGTAATTTGCCAGTAATCTTTGTTTAAAAGAAAAATATCAGTGTTGAGAGAAACCTTTATCCGAATTTAACGTAATATTATCGTACAAATAAATATCAATTTATTCATTTATTCAGCAGTTTTTTATGTGATATCGATATGCGATAGAGTATGTGACTCTTTTACGAAGTCGATCGCAACAAAAATATTATACAAAGAACATTTGAAATATATAAATATATAAACAAATATTTTACGTAAAAACTCGGATTAACACGGAATTGCGTACAGCGATAAGTATTGCTCCTTTTCGTTACCGATCCACCAACCATAATTCTTTAGCTCCCTTCCAAAGGCCCCTCTTTGCCATTTTGCGATTCGTCTTAAGCATAGGTGTTAGCTTAGGAATGTAAGCATTTCTTACGTACGCCACATACACATGGATATATAGATCAAATAAAATATAGTATATTAGCCCCAGAAACAATACCACTACTTTTTGGGCCTAATAAATGGAGCGATGTATGCATAATTTTGCTACAAACACTTTTGGTGATATTCTGTATTTTATTAAAAATTTGAGAGCATTAATATAATAAAAACGGTTGTATAATTTACTATTTCTCACAGACGATATCTTGAGCAGGGATACAAATATATATATATTTAAAAAAGATTTATTGAATGCCAATATTAATGAAATTGTATTGTATAATACAAAATACAGAATATAATGTAGAGACATTTCTTGATTTCAAAAATGAAAATAAACTTATTTGATAAAAGACACTTAGAGAAAGAAAAATCACTGAGTATTCTATTTCGAAATTGGAGACAATTTTCATAATATTCATTACTTATAAATCAGATATTTTGAATGTAACATGAATTAAGATGTTAAACAAGCAATTCGCACTTCCATTTACATCATTTTATTACATACACATGAACATATACATGCATATGCGTTATTTGAGACATGAAAAATTCAAATGCAACGTTATTGTATTGATAAAACAAGTAACGTACTGTTTACTCTGGACGAAATATTGTATAGAAAGAAATTATGTGCCCCTGTAATCATTGAGATCTATATCAATGTTTTAATTATTTTAAGTAGTAATTGCTAACAATAACATGGATACATTCATCGCAAGTGACATTCTTTTAATATGCATGTACTTCGATAAGAAAAATTATTCTTGAAATAGTTTAATTGATTGAACAAAGTTACCAACACGAGAAAATGATTTTCATACACCTATCAAATAAAGAATATACATCATTTTATTTGCTGCGAGATCTAGAAACAGATTTAGACTTGGTTCTGCGCGGACTGTGATCTCTAGAATCAGACCGGCGTTTATTACGAAGTTTCTCTTTAGTGTAGTCGTTTCTACTGTTAGACCGACTACGAGACGTGGATCGTGAGTGCTTGCTCCTTGATCTTGACCTTGAACGTGAGCGGGACCGTGATCTTGATTGAGATTTTGACCTTGAATAAGACCTGGAGTGGGATCTAAAATAATAATTGCATTAAAATCATGATTATCATGCAACTGCCTATAAATTCAAGTTTCGCTGCTACTTTTATATTTTTATTAATTTTTTATCTATTGTCAATTGTATCACTCGAAAATTCTTTTCCATATTTTTATAAAGGTAGCATACAGTATACTTTGAATAATATACGAAATAACTTGTGGAATAATTGGGCTTGCAAAAATTGTGACAAGTACCCAGGAAAACCATAATAATTGAATTCATATTCAGCATAAAAATAATAATAGTGATAAGATTAGTATGATATACTTATATGTAAAATTAATTCTTTACTGTTTCCTTTTGCTTAAATGTCAATATATATATGATTAAAAATTTATTGCACTTTCTTTTCAAGTTGACACTAAATACTGTTCATTTAAATTCCCGACAACTATAAATATAATACTACCTCTAAGACCAGTTATATTTATTCTTTTCCAATATATAATTATTCTAGTTATGTACCATCTTTCACAGCTGTTTGTAGCAGACAGTTGTAGAGTATGCAAGAGCAATGCCAAGAAGAAGAGAACAGGCGAGTACTTATACCGATGAAATTGCACAAATATTGGATGCGTGGACGAAGAGTGGCTAGATGAGATGACTCGAAGCTTAGTTTTTCTGTGATCATTAGATCTATCATGATAATTTGGCAGAAATAGTAAAACAAGTGAAGAATATCAGGGATACCAGTGGTGCTGACGTATAAAAACTTTCAGTATAAGGTGATTTCAGTGGTCGTTAGAAGTATTGTAGTGTGCAGAACTAGCCACTCCATCGGCCGTGTTTCCCTCTTTCGCTTGTAGAACGCAGAAAGAAACCCGATGTACATGGGGTACACTATGCTGTAACTACGTAGTATCACAAAGTGAACCCAAGGCGAATCTCAGTAGCAACACATTTCTCATGTGTATGCCTGCTCAGCTTGGTCTCCTATAAAAATGTCAGCATTACATCGGAATCATTCTTAATACTGAACCACTTTCATTTAGAATATAAGATTTTTTTAGAAAATATTGTTCTACATCCTATATTTGATTTGTTCCATACATATAACTTCAAAAAAAAAAAACTTCCATTAGATAATACATTAAATGCTACCTTACTAAGCAATTTATGTTATATAATATATCCTGTATAGAGTACATTCATATCTACATCTTCTATTGGATTAGTCGTTAATTTCATTGTACATTTAAGCATTTATTTATTAAAACAAATTGTTTAACATACATTTTATATTTCTTGCTTACTTGTCTAATGCTTTTTTGCATGCCATAGAAGTGAAGAAACAAACACGCATCTTTATACTTACCTCTTCTTACGAGTACTTCTATGTCGTTGACAATTTCTGGCATAGTGTCCCCTTTCTCCACATTCATAACATCTGTCCTCGGGATGAAACAGCCTTCCAACACCTCTTCTAAAATAACTTCTATCTCTTAATCTTCTCCCATTGGAAGGCTCCACACGAGCTCGCCTTCCGCATATAGTTCTTCCGTCCAGTCCTCTTATTGCATCTTCCGCGTCTCTGGCATCTTCGAACTCCACAAAAGCAAACCCAGGTGGATTTCTGGCCACCCATACATTTCTTAAGGATCCATAATAAGAAAAAGCATCTTCTAATTCTTGTTTTGTCGCGCCACTTCCTAAGTCTCCTACGTAAACTTTACAGTCCGATGGATATCTTGACATCTAGAACAGATAATATTCAACTTTGTGTACGCTAACCATATGCAAGTAGCTTTACTCGCTTTTACTTGTAATTGCAATCTACATAATTATTAGAATAATCAGTTCCCTTTTGTACATCGATTATTATAACGGGGATTAGTTATAACGTAGAATGGAATATTAACAGAACCAGAAAAGATAAATGCTGGAACTTTAGTACTCTATTTAACAATATATAATTATTCGATCCGACGAAATATATGTATCTTGTTAAATAGTACAAAACTTTTATTGGAATCATACCTTATTCATTGTTGCTTAAATTATTACACACAACATACAGCGATACAATGTACAAAATATTCAATTTTTCATTCTGGAGAAAAAATTGCACGTCAGGCGCATCAATTTTTTGCATTTAGCATCTCACCGAAGCGTAGGGGATGATTCTTTAAGTCCGGTTTCTATCGGTTACAAAAATACAAAATGAAATCGATGAAAAATATCCATTCGATTAATACAATCTTATATTATTAATTTAATTTCACAGTTAGTACTGCGCAATCTTTTACTATCATTCAAGCAAGTGCAATTAGATGTTTAAATAGAATTTATCATCTTGCAATTAAATTATGCTACATGTGTACGAAATAGAAATAATATTTTAATGGTTTCACCGTTGGTAGAACTGCAATCGATTCAGACCATGCATCATCTGAATTTAGTGATGTTGATGAAAAATTTGGAAATGCAATCTTAATCGTTATATCGTGTAATATGTATGTAGATAAGTATAAATATAATTAGAAGGTGTGACAATTATGTTTAAACAATTTTAAATTGGATCGATACGAAGGAATCTTATATATAAGAAGTGAAACATTATATATTTAACGAATGGCGGTTAAAAAAGCACCACGGCATGCACGTGCACCGCTTCAAAACTTTGCGCAGCAGACGTTAAAAAGTAAGGAGCAACAGAAACAAGTAACACCGGTGGGTGAAAAAGGCAAGAAAGCGGTTGTTATTGCACAGGAAATTAAATTTGCTCGTTTATTATCGAGCAACGATAAAAAAACGCGGGATAGGGTATTGAAAAATTTAAGGAAATGGTTGTCAGTTCGGGGTCAGAGTTCATTTGGTAAGAGATTAAATAACATTCATTAAAAGATCTCAGCCGTTTAACATTCTTGTGCGTTTAATTAATACCTTTCTATGTATTCACTGTTATGTAGCATTCACGGAAGCAGATTTCATGCGATTATGGAAGGGCTTATTTTATTGTATGTGGATGTCGGATAAATCTTTAATTCAGGAAGAATTAGCTGAATCTCTTAGTAAAATTGTACATTGCTTTAAAACAAAGGACATAGTATTACTTTATACTGCATGCGCTCTGAGAACGTTAGGTATAGAATGGTATGGCATAGATCAATATAGATTAGATAAATTTTGTATGGTAAGTACTAGCAAATGTCTCTTTCAAACGTTTAATAATACTGCAACACATTCAAATCCTTTCTTTGCAAACATTTGTTTATAGCTAGTTAGAAGGATATTACGACAGACTTTTGTCAAATGTAAAGAGAAATCGTGGCATATCGAATGGATAAAAGATATTTCTCTATTACTTGAAAAACTATTAACAGATCCTAAAACGTGTCTTGGTTTTAGCATGCATATTACAGAAGTATTCCTGGAAGAACTTTCAAAAGTATATATTTACATCAAAAATCATTGTTTACAAGAATACTTCAATGTTCTAAGAACCAACTTATGTTCTTCAAATGTATAAAATGGTTCAATATTTATAGATAAGTAACGGAAAGGTACCAGAAGATGTTGTCACAGAATTTGTTAAACCGTTTATCGCATATTTTTTGCCTATGGACGATGAAAGACGAATTAGACACGTCATGACACATATTTTTAGGAATTTAATCTTTCAGTCAGATATTGGTATGGATTACATAGAAAAGTTTGAAGCTTGGAGAGATGTGGGTATTAAAATTTCCATTCCATTTTACATTTTGAAATTATATAATCTATACTCTGTCTAATTTTTATATAATTCCTAAACGTAATAGATATTATTGTTCTTGAATAGGCTGGTTTTCCTGCTGGTTCTATAGATGCTATGGAAAAAATTGAACTCTCAGACGAAGAAGTGGATAGTAATGATATAGGAGATGAAGAATGTTCTCTTCAAAATCATATAAAATGCGATACAGAAGGACCACTAGATCCACGTGCTGGTAGAGTGGATGTTAAATTACCACAAATACCTTTTAATGCCAAACAAATAGCAACATTATTAGATCTGTACAAGTTTGACCCATCAGCGACGACAAAATCTCGCAGGCAATTACGTCGCCTCGTTAAAGAGTCAGCATTGTTTAATACAGGAATAAAAAATTATAATACTGCCAAGTAATGCATGGTTTATTTTGTTTACGTCTTTTTTTTGTAGATTTACAGAACTGTCGGAAGGCAAAATGCCGCTAGGTGTCAAGGAAATAAGACTACCAAAAACAGCAAAGAAAGATACAGACACAAAATTGGCCGCGAAGCGTCTCTTAGAATTTGAAAAAATATTATATTCTGATAAACCAGTAAACAAACGTAAAAGAAAGAAGAATGGACAACTCGTGCAAGAGTATGAAGTTGATGTACAAGAAGATAGCGAAGATGAATATCTAGAAAATATTAGTAATGAAAATAATAGTGATAATAGCACTATAGAAATAGATGAAGGTGAAATTCCAAAAAAGATGAGGAAAGTAAAATATAAAATTAATGATACTGACGATTTGTTGGATACAAACGCCCAAACATCGGGTGAAAATGGTATTAATTTGAAGAAAAAGGAAAACAAAATTAAAAAAAATAGGCATCAAGGAAACTGCGAAATAGAAGTAAAAAATAGCAAAGGCAAATTGAAAAGGGGCGTATCAGTTTTAGCTAATGGTATTAGTGAATCTAAGAAGATAAAATTAAAAAAGAATAAAACTATAACCACGAAGGTGTTGGATATTATTAAACCAGTTAAGAAAAAGAAATTACCAAAATTAAATACTGGTAAATGGGATGTGTCTGATAGCGTAAAGTTGGTAACAACTGTATCGTTGAACAACGATATTACAGTATCGTCGAAAAAATTGACAAAGAAATCAATTACAAATCACCATGTACAAAAGAATAGTATACTGAATACACAAATATCGTGGTTAGCACCTGCATTAAAAAAATTTAAAAATGAAAAAAATGTAAGTTCTTAGATATGTAACTTGAACTGCATGTAATTATGCATATTTTTATATTCAAGAAAAAAATATCATCCAAGTAATTAAACTTGCAAATCTTATATTATATTTTTTTTATGCAATTTTACAACTTATTTTACATGTTTGCTAAGTATTTATTGGTATAAATATTTGTTCCAGAAAGTATCCGTAAGTTCGTCAGAGCAGCAAAACAAAATAAATATTGAGAGTTCCAAAAAACGAGTGAAGATTGCCCTCCAACGGAATACTGCACAGCATACATCTGAATATATGTTGCAAATTCGAAAGAGTCCAGCCATCCCTTTCGATGCAAACAAGAAGCCATTGGCAGGCGTATTGAAAGCAAGTCCAATACCAAGTCCAATTAATCCGTTTTATAAAAGGGGTACCTTGTGAAATATTTAACATGTCTATCACGAAATCATCTGATTATTTCTGAATGAAATAAATAAAAAGACAAGATTTTTCAAATATATGTTACTTGTTATTTCACCACAATATTTATACATTTCTGAAGGTTCTGATACCAGTAACAATATATACATGTCAATTAATTATATTTCTACACAGATTTCACAACTTTACACAATATTAATTCGCGAAGAAATAAACTAAATTACTCTTAACTGCATACATTAATAACCAGTCTCATAAAAGACCACAGTATATACTAAATAAACAGCAAATATTTAATTTTCGTAATTACAAAAAATGACTGGAAGTTTAACACCTAAGTGTAGAACAAAATTATTGTAATATTATATATCTGTATACCTGATTATAAATTTATAAATCATTAGAACAAAACTTTATATATGATAATATAAATTTGCATATGCATATATGTATCGCATATTTATACTATACTAATCTCGGACACATTTATACAATCATAAAATTTTATATTTGCCACAGTATGAAGTATAAAGTACATTGAGACGAAATTAATATTTTATTTTTTTTATGTTTCGTTAACTTCTTGTACAGTTGTAATATACGAAAAATGTGATTCACTAGTTTTAATTAACATAAATATTGTGAGTGTATAAAACAAAAATTATATTCTAATAAGCAAAACAAAAATAAGCTGTAATATTCCACAATTAAATTATAGAAGTTATAAAAAAAAAATAGACATTAATATCTGTTCAATTAATAAACTGTGACACCAGAGTCTATATATTAATTATAATATGGAATTATTTTAAACAGACAAGTCTTTAAAATTTCTATACTGCCATTATTTTCTTTGAATAACATTCATGAAAGTACACTACTACATATATTTCTTTGGCACATGAATTCACTTTTAGTTATGTTATAACTTTTCTATAACTATACAAAAATAGAGCTTTGACTACTATTACATAATCAAATACACAAAATTTCCTTTCAACCTTATTTATGGGATGTGTTCATTACATCCCTAACTGTAACGCTAAAGTTTCCTTAGAATATGATTAAAACTCGTAAAATTATTTTTTTAAACTAAATAATCACTTCACTGCAGAAAATCAAATAAGTACTTTACATATACTCTACGTATACTACTTAAATGCATTTAACTGATAATTCTTTGAGAAATCGTAAGTACATAACTATGCATTAATTTGATTGAATTTTAAACTTCATATTACTTCATAAACTTTATAATTATATATGTACATTTGTACTTCGAAATATGAGATAATGAGGCACTGCATCCATTGTTAGCTAGGTTGAGTTTCATTATGTCTTTTAAACATCTTAAGAATCCAAAGCAACTGCTTTTGAATTGAAAAACCGATGCTCATTATGTTGTTTAAATATATTACTGGCAAGAGTACACGGCTGTATATTTGTAGAGAAACTAAATATCGTCAAAAACTTAAAGAATCCAATTCCATTTGAAATCCTCTTTTATAAAACTTGACCACTAATATGTATTGTTTTTCTACGTTAAATTGTGTATAGACAAAGTGTAATGAACGGTTTTTTTCAATTGCAATATAAATAGATAACCTTGTAGCGAAGTTTATAGAATATGAATTTCAAAGTATAAGGGTTATTGAAACTGCACTCAATTCAGAATTGTTTTTCTTTTATATAAAATTAGTAGTGTTGCACTAATATTATGTTTAGAATATGTAAGAATAATTTCTGATATTCAAACAATCTATTTATATGTATATATTTGAGGTATGAACGTTATCAAAGGATGTTCCTAAATGACAGAAAAATTTCTCCAGTATTAATTCTAATAATTAATATATGTGTAAACTCAATAATTGTATATTACTTAAAAACATACAGTTTTGAAAATCAGTCAGATAGTTGTAAATAAATTATGGAATGTGTACTATTTCGTACATATTTCGATATCAATATTATTTAATAGACTACACATATACGTATTTTATAAAATTATGAGAAAAAAGTATATATTTGAAAAGTTATTAATTTTTCATAATTCTGTTTTTAGCAATAAAACTATATTTCCTGAGATCTTCCAAAAGACAACCTCTAATATGTAAAGTCTTGTATTATTTTACTCTTTGAAAGTATTACGTAAGAAAATATTGCGTACAAATATTCTTTGTTGCATTTATTCCGAATTATATTTGTGTTTGTTCTGAAAAATTGTTCCTGTATTTTGAAACAGTATCATAGAAAATATCAACGCTGAATAAAGCAAAAAAATATATATCATTACATCTGATTGTAAGTTAGCAAAATATGTTTTTCTAAATTTGGAGATGTCAGTTCTCGCCCTCTACAGTTTATAAGCATATTAAAGTATAAAAGTATAAACAAAATTATGAAATATGATAAATTTATCTGGTTAACAGCGACACACAAACTTATTACAATAACTATTAATCTCTTTTCTGTGACTAGAATTTCTAAATGTAAATTATACTTCTAATTTACCATTTAGTTAACTAATCTATGGAGGCTTTCCCTTTAAGTTTAAAATAAATCGATTTTGCCTCGTGTATAATATACCAACATCTGCAATTCATCATTTTAGACTAGCATATAATGTTACAAGAATGCATCCCAGTCAATGTTAAGGACCTATTTTGTTTCACATCAAGTCATTTATGATACCTTTATGGCAGAATTATGCATATGACCTCTATAAGGTCACTGTTTCCACGTACACTATGTTTTGATTCAAACTGTTAATATCTCGTTTAGATTTAAAACTCTGTGTAATTGTTGAAACTGAACGATTCTCCTTAATATGTGAAAACATAACTCAGATGTACTTCAAATTTATAATAATACAGAAGATATTTTATGAATCTCAAGTCCCAAACATATTCATAACATCGTTATGAAAATAAAGACGTACTCCAATTGAGTGTTTAAAGTCTACTCACATCGAACACCAGTTTTAAATATTATTAACTATACTTTTTTGTATGGAAGTGCGTTTTCCAACGCCAATACCATCCCATTTCAAGTTGATTGAAACCAGTCGTGAAAAATGATAGCGCAATAAAGAATGCTGCGTGTACCAGTGTCCATAGTTGAAATACTGGCGAGATAATAAGTAAAATCACTGCAGCACCTGAAATAAGGAATTAACAATTCAAATGAGAACATCAAAAGTTGTGATAAATCATTGTGACAAAATTTTTACCCGTTAATATACTCCAGAAACCAAATGCAATATGTAAAGGTCGAAGTCTTGTGAATGGCCAAATTTCGGAAGTAAACATTTTCTTCTCATAAAATTGTTTTAATTCTTCTTCTTTGTCAAACCATCTTTTTTCCAACCATCGTCTTAATGTTAATTCGTGTGACGGCATATCAGATGATGGTATTCGCTTAATATGAAAGTGCACTTCCTTTGGTAATTTTCCTTTAATCAAATCTAATTCAGATTGCGG
Source organism: Nomada fucata (assembly GCA_948146005.1). Classification (NCBI taxonomy): domain Eukaryota; kingdom Metazoa; phylum Arthropoda; class Insecta; order Hymenoptera; family Apidae; genus Nomada; species Nomada fucata. The sequence continues at coordinate 18,944,416 of OX411275.1, forward strand.
AATGTAGTCAGGATACGCAATAGTTAAATCGTAAACAGCATCAAGATAATGTGCTTGCTGAAGATGCCGGACTAAATAAGTGAAGCCTGTTGTCTTCGGGTGAAGCGTAAAAGAATATTGCGGTAGAACATGCTGCGACGCATATTTGTCCGATTTCTGCTTGCTGCTCTTTGTCAAATCAGTACCCTCAGGAAATATAAGTACTTGAGAACGTCTATCAAGAGCCACTAAATAGTCCAGAGTTCGCGAAAATCGATTTTGATCTTCTTCCCAGCGACGAGTTATATAAAGGAAACCATTCATTTGCATTATCCATCCTGTTACATAATGATTCTTTAAACTACCGAATATTCTATACCAAATCATTACTTTATTATTGAAAAAGGAAAGAAGTGAAATAGAAGTTCAATACATTTACTAATTCTACGATATTTATAGACATTAACTTCTATCTATTTTTTACATTCTAATGAGCTTATGATATTTATAATATTTTATAATCAATGATTGTACAAGAAAAATCCAAGTTCAATCCAAACATTCATTTTACATCATATACTTTTTTAAAATATTCCAAACTTCTATATTTTCCTCCACTATTAATTCTATCGAGATTAGTATATGTCACCTGGCCCTGGAATATGACGAATAGGATCCTTTAAAACAAATTTTAATCTGTGAGTTGCTACACCGGGCAAACAAGCTTGGTACATTGCAGCCCACAGAAAATTCCAATCTACTCGTGTTCTGTGATTCATTACAAGCACAGCAGACTCATGAGGGGAAATATGATCTCCCGATACACAAATTTTTACACCAAATACCTTCAAAAGTGCCTAAAATATATGAAGAATCGTTAGTCTATTTATGTAAGAATTATGTAATTTAAACATAAGAAAATTATAGATATACAAAAAACCGAAAAAAAGGAGTTAACTTTACTTACTGTTGAATAAAGCTCCCAACAAGAGAGCAAAAGATCGCCGCATTTTCGAAACTTTGGAGGACTAAATAGTAACAGTGGTAACAATGGGCAAGCAATAAACAAAAATCCAGCTACTACACTGCTGTACCACAGTGCACAGTATAAGGTACCACGTAAAAATCCACGCATCTCAAGGTATGTCTAAAGCATTTAGTACAAAAATGTATAATAATACCCTTTTCTCTATACTTATATATATGATTTATATTGTTATACAAGTACGTATTTCAATCTTGAAATACATAAATAAAAATAATCGTTATATTACATAAAAATCACGTAATAAAAGAGGGAGGTATAATGAAACTGCACTTGAATGTAAAAAGAACAACTTTAACTTATACCTCCAAACAATACTTTGTACAGAAAATCTATATAACTTATAATAAAACTTACCTTGTCATGTGTATATGTTGCCTGAACTACTGTTTCCAAGCATTCAATATTAACTGCCTCTTTCTGAAATGTTTTCTCTGGCTTCCTTCTATCTTATTAGAGGGGCTTCTCTGTATGTCACCCCTGTCACCCCATTCTCCACCCAGTGGCTACTGAAGTCTGGGATGCTGCCCTGGACCATTATTGATCTGCTAAAACAAGGGAACACTTTATATTTGTCTAGAAAGAATATAATTCTTTCCGATATTTTTGTTACAAATGTCATATACAATCACATTATAAATTAGAAATTATGTAAGGCATATCCTAAGAAATATGTAATAACATTTATATTATTATTTTTTGTTCAACTTGACTAGCATTCATTTCGCGGTTTACGATGTTAAAAAATTCAAAATAATGATTTTTTAAAATCCATTCCTATATTTCAGTGTAATTTAATACAAATTATAGATATCTAATTACATAAACTACAATGTATACAAAAATAATTAAAATATAATTATCATAAATATATCGAAGCCCTATCTTATTGTATTGTAACGCTGTTTCACCATTATAAGATCCATTGAATAATTATACAAGTTTTTTTTTAAATATAATCGAGATAATAAAACATGGTAATAAAAAAGAATAATAAAATGAAGGATATATGTATTGGACTCATAAATATTGTGGGAACGAATTATTTAAAATCTACACTTTTTACAAGACATTCAAATTTAATTATATAAAAGTGTATTATTTTTATACTGCATTACTTAGAAGATGTATACAATGAATACCATTAATAATATGTTGTATAAAAATTTGCCAAGAGAATAACTAAATCCAACAAAGTAGAATATTCATGCCATCCTTAAGACACATATGTATATGTATAAAATATAATTGCTAAATTGTACAAAGTACATAATTTTAATCATTTGTAAGACTTTGTGTTGGCAACGTGTATCTTTTTATGTAAATCACTGTAAATGATATTGTTCGTAAAATTTCAATTAAAATAAGTTCACAATACCTGCTCTAATAGGATAAAATGTGTTTTAAAATCGTTTAGTACCTGCGCCTCCTGTAATAATGTCTTACGAACTATTTGACATAATTTTTATGTTAAGTTATCAGATACTCGTATTTATCTATACATGATACAATTACATTATTTTTTGCTATTTGGAATATCCTGAATACTTGTTGAATAGTTTACTCGCTTCTATGCGAACTTTTTCATCGTTAGATGTTAATATTGGTTTCTCTAAAAGTACTTTCAATGTATCGATTGCACGTGAATATTGCTTTAAAGCAACATGGCATTTGGTGATATACAAGTGCATCTCAGGACTTATATTTCCAAGCCTCGCTGCTGTTTCAAAACAACACAGCGCTTCATCATATGTAGCACTTTGCATATCAGAAAATAACGTAGCTGCAACCTGTATAAAAACCAGAGTAATATTTTAATTTTCCACAACATGGAGTAACACAATACTTTCTTTACCTTTTTCTGAAGCCAACTTAAATTGGCTATTTCATACTTAAATCTTCCTAAAAGATAGTGCAGTTCATAGTCGTTGGGTCGCATTTCTAAAGCCATTTCAACATAGTTTTTAAATACAACACCATTCTTGATTTTGTCTGTTATCGATAAATAATCGCCATTTAATCCTATCAGTATGGCGTACCACTTAAACAAATCGCCATTTCGATTTTCGATTACTCTTTCGCAATGCTCAATTCCTATTGAAAATATTGATTATTTCATTGTATTATACAACACAATAATTCAAATGTACCTTCAAGCATTATTGTCCGTCTAACATTTTGATCAGTCTGTGCTTCTGCGTGATTATAACAAGCTCTTCCAAATCGCCACACTACTTCTACCTTGTCTTGGTAAGATACTAGTAATGCTTTGAGTTTATAGTAAGTCTTGACATCAAATTTGTCGTTTAGTTGTAGATCAATCTCCTTAAGTATTGAATCCAGTTGACTCAGTTCCTCTGAGATCCTATATTACTGAACATATAATCTCTTCCCTTTACACTATTAAAATAACTTTACTCCCCAAAATGATCAAACTCTAATTTCCAAATTACTATAAGTAATTTATGCTTAAATCATGAATTAAATAGATTTCAATATTCTTAAGATGCTTCTTCAGGAAGGAGATTCATATTTTTACTAGAATGAATTATAAATCCTCTTACGCATCATTTACACAACTGAAATATACTTACAAATAAAGTTTTGTATATTGTTATACCAACCTTGTCTCATTATCACTAACAATGCTTTCCCCATCAGAACAATCATAGAACTCATCGTCCCCAATATCGGTGTCTGTTAAAAAGACATCCACATCCGTGTCATTATCTGTTAGGCTGTATGTACTATCATTGGAATTAAATTTTCGTGAAATTCTTCGTTTCTTTTTTTGCTGTTTCAGTTGTAATCTTGAATGAAGGAAAATTAGGGTGTTAATTTTATAGAATAGTAAAATCAATTAACTTACAAACAAATTCATTAATCTAAATGATATCTACATAAAATCATAACCATTACCTTAATGCTTCCAGTTCAGACATTAATTCATGGATTCTTTTATTAGCAGTGTCTATGTCGGATATTGTTGTACCATACTGTTGGTTTGCCAAAATTTTGCGGTAAATAAAAATACTAGCTGCACTTAAAACCCCAACGGTAACACCGATGGCAGCAGCAATTAAATTATTATGCATTACGCTGTAAAGACATTAGGCATTAGTGTGTCGAACGGTATTACTCTATACTTAATTGTACAATATTACAAAATAATATATATATATATGCATGTGTGTGCACATACTGACAAAAATTAGAGGCCTTTATAAATTATATAAACGTAGAGAAGTACCGTTATTCTCTGTAATTTTTTTTATAGCTAAACTCTATCCAAAATAGTATATATCGTCAACATTTATCAAACATTAATAAAACAAGAGGAGTATCTTATCGCGTACATAAAAAGACAAAAACTGTATATTTAACTCACGAGTATAAAACAGTTCCTTCCTTTATTTTATATACATGTACACATAACGTTAATCACGCGTTAGAGAGTCCACATAGTGTACCGGCAATAACACCGATGCCCGGTAAACGGTTTCCATTCGCGCTCATCTGACTATTAATTAAATCGGCCAGTACAATAACCGCGTTTTTCAATAACCGTAAAGTACGAAATTGTTAAATATTTAAATCACAAATCGCGAGCAGCATTTAATAACGACATATGTGAGTACTACGTGTCTGCTGCTGCATGCCATGTTGCAAGGATACATCTCAACTCATGTACCACATTCATATACATCTATACAATGTTACTGAATTCAAACATGTGCCTCTAATTATTGTACGCTTTTAATTATGAGTTTACGCCCTGAACTGTGATTTATTTTTATTCAACTCATGTGCCAATTGCAAAACATTTCAATTTTCATCACGTGAGATAACTTACCTTCTCAATATAGATATATAAATATGTAAAACTATTGCCTTTACTATTAAAAGCAATTATTTATATATATATTTATAAATATAAATAAAATCATTGATCTCAAATCCTCTTTTTATAATTCATGATTTTTGTTAAAAAAGATGCAGACGTTTGCGTACTGTAAAATTTATGAATGACGAAGCGAATTCGTAAATGTAAATTGCATCAGTTTAATGAAATATCTTATTCTTGTATCTCATTAAATCAAATTTTAAAAGACATCACGTGTAGCAGTTGTCTCAAGGGGAACTAATAGTTACGTGCATTTTCCACATAAAATTAAATATACATAATTATGTATAAGGAATCACATATATGTACATATATACATTTATTTTTGATAATAATTTAGTTTGTTATACATATACAGTTTACTGTATATAACCACAAAAATAGTGGTTTACTTTAGCGCTGGTCACATGTGTGTCCTTTTTTATGGTAACGTCTGTAGTTGCCATCAGGCCGGAATGATTAATGATTACTCAAATATACTTTGTTTTTGAATCAGAAAACGATGGTATGACAGAGTAAGAAATTTGTTTTACTCGCGGGCAAAATTAGAAAAGCTTTGGCCTGTGTAACGGATCTATCACAGCCGACTCTAGTACTAGCCGTGCTGAAGGTAAAAATGGCAACACAGCGGGAGTCCGGGTGTGATATATATATCAATATACCTAGCCCAACCCACCCTACCGGCCTCCCAGTCTCCCCCTATCGGACTCTCAGTTTCCCGCTTAGTTTTCAAATGTTTTCAAATCCATGTGAGCTTATCATTAGTAAGCTATTTAAGAAAATTTAAAAGTAAGTGCAATAATGCGGGTAAGTTTTATTTATTAACTATACAGGTCTTTATCTTTGTGTGTAGCACATATATTCAATAACATCTACTGTTCGTTCAATATATTTTAATTTAGAATTAATAACATTTTAATAGAATCATATATAAATTTTTACAAAGCTATATTTATTATATACGTATAGAATTTTTGGACAATTTTCTCTCAAGTTTCAGACTATATTTATCAGTTAATAATGCCACGGCGTTGTTGTGTTCCCAATTGTAAGGGAAATTATGCTAGTAATCTAAAAGAAAAACATTATATTTCTATATTTTTATTCCCCAAAGATGATAACAGTAATGATATTCGTGATCTTGCTGCTGATGTAAATGGTTTTTCAGAAATTTTGGATACTGCATATTTATCCACGTGTGTTGTTGATGCTTCTATTAAGGTTTATATATCTGGTTATGTATTCTCTTGCTAAAAAATTAAATTGTAATATATGTAAATTATTAATTGTGGAGGATAAAGGTACAACTGTAAATAATGTATATTTTGATCACTTACAAAGAGGTGGACTTTCCATCCCTACAGAAGAAGTAATAACCATATTTACTCATATGTGTGCAATAATGGAAGCCATAATAAATTGTGCTAATTTGGAATCAAATTTTCTGAAATCTGGAAATCATAAGCATATTTTATGTAAATTAACATATATTAGTATTCAATCAAATATACATCACTTGGCATTTTCAAATACATGCATTTGTGGTAAAGATTATCACAGTATTTTGTTTAAATTATTATCAATTTTTTCTAATATTTTATTGAATGATTACGCCAAAACTATAAATAATAATCAATTAGAAATGCATGCACATATAGTTTTTAAAAATCGTAAAATAAGAACTTTCAATAGAAACTATATTTTCAATTGCTTGTTTTTCAATTTAACTCTTTTTATAACATTAATTTTGATATATTTAACTTATTCTTTCCAGTATGTTTTAATGCATTAATAGAGTTTTTTATTTGTCTTCGTCCATATTTATTTATTTTCAAATGTATATATGCTTTTTATTAATTTTTATTATTAATTTTATTTCACAAGATTTAAGGTTTTATTAGCAGAATTTCAAGAGAATGTCAGAGTATGTTTTGTTACTAATATTATTCAAGATTATTTATTATTGTTGAAAACTTTAATACTTTATTTTTCTGTTTATATGAAAGGTTTATTTATTTGTTTTCTAAAAATAATATCTACTACATTTTTTTCTCCCAAACGGGTCAATGTTATGTTCCTATTGTTTTATTTTTATTATTATCGAAGATTATTTTATTTATTGTTATCTATTCTAAGATTATTTTATTTTTTTACAGTTTATAAGAAATTATTTTATTTTATAAAATGGGGTGATATGGCTATTGGCGAACCACCCATTATGTTAAAAAAAGGTAACGCGCCATAGTGATACCCCTTGGGTGGTGAGGAAATTTACAACAATTATAAAGTTAGCCTTTAATACGATTTTATAATTACTTGCACAACTCTTCCCTTCAGTAACTAATTATCGAACCTCTTTCCGTGTTCATTTATACTCTTTCCGTGTTCACTTAACCTCTTTGACTTCGTATCAATAATTTTGACTATTTCAGGTTTCTATGAACTTATATATCACTTCATCCATTTTCACATGTTGCGTTTTAGTTCAAAGATGATTCTATTGTGCTTCATACTTATATTTTCCTAAAACCACTGTAAAATATATCCAATATTATGTATCACTTCACCAAACCACTCCGAGAGTCCACAAAATGTATACCATATTTATAACTATTAGTATACTTTAATATCACTTCTACTTACCATAGTTATAATATTTATATATTACTCAGACATAATAGATAAAGAATTGTTTACTTTAACACAATTTTCTATGAAAAAAAGCGTTAATTGTATTCCCACGAACAAGACTCTCATTACTGAAAATAGGACTCCCGATCGGTAAACATGCGGTGTTGCCACGTTGTTCAGCATGGCTAGTACTAGAGTCGGCTGTGGATCTATGCATAATAAATAAAGGTAACCCTTGTATACTGCGATTTTGAAATTTGTGTAATGACCTTGTTATTATATAACCTCGATGTAGCAACATCAAGTGAACTCCCGACAATACAATTGTAACTATCGATAGCAATAATAACTTAGGAGCGAAATTCAAAACCAGTGATGAGCGAACGCGATACATAAAGCCGCATATTGTTTAAGTACCAATCGTAGGTTGTCGAACGAAAGGAAAGTCAGAGTATTTAGATCTTTATATACTTCATTTGAAAGATTCTAAAGGTTATTTATCACGGAGCATAAAGTATTAGCTAAATCTATTGAATCATGTACAAACTCCGCTTTTCGTCAATAATTCAAAAACGAAGCATCAACCAACATTTTGGTAAAGGAAAAAGTTGTTTAGTGTCACCCCAGCAACCCTCATTTCTTGATGTTCAGTTAGTTATGGGCAGCTGTGTATATTTTTTAAAATGTCATAGCTGAATTCCCAGCCCAAGTCCATTCAAATAAATTAAATCTGATTGTGAATCTTGCATAATGTGACTTATGGAATAGAATATCCATATATTCTACAAAGAAATGTACACGTTTATTAACATATAAAAAGCATATATTACCATATATTTGTCTCAATTGTAATATTATATTACAGTTTTAAATTAATAAAATATATAAATGCCTAAAGTTATTTTAATCTTATTCGTGTATTCCAATAACTTTGGCATTGCGTCCATATTTAATGTTATTATTATATACATTACTAAAATGTTAAATTTAAAACTTAATTTATGTAAGAATGTATATTCTTTATTACTGATATTTGAAATTCAATTTACATATTTAATTTAACAATACTTTGCACTATGATTTTATAGAGACATACTCCTACGTGCTTTATTATGTGCTCTATTCCTTAAAATTTGATATGATTTTAATTTTCAGAATTATTCAATATTATTGTCATGCTACCAAATGTGTGTAGACCAAGCTCTTTAAAAATGTATTGTTGCATAAGAGTTGTTAAGAAGTGCATCATTATTAAACTCTTCTGAAATTAATAGAATTTGTAAAGACACAATATGAACACATTTACATGCAAAGGTGTCCAAACAATATTCAACATTTTTAATAATTATAATATCAATGTATATACATTGACATAGTCTAAATAATTGAGAAATAAAATTTTAAGATATTAGTTTAAGTTTAACTAGATATAGGAAAAATGTTTAGCACCTATTAGTAAAATGCATATAAAAATATGTGTACATAATTACTACTTGCCACAAATGTATGTCATTCTATGTATACATAGAGAAGCTAAAGAAAATTAATTCCTTTGATTGAGGAAACAAATAAAACGGCCCAAAGTACAGAGAGTGAAAAAATAATGATGCATTTCCAAGTACATACATTTACACGCACATGACTAATTGTGGCAAAAATTCGTATATGCAAATAAATTGTAGGTGATAATGGAATAATATTACTAAAGTATAATATTACTAAATGATAATATGGCTAAAGTACAATATTATTGGTAATAACGAAGTACAGTGTTTATAACATACTATAAGGTAATGTTAAATATTTTGTCCAAGACCTTTTCTATTAGATGGAATTAACAAAACAATTCAAAGTAGATAATCATCAATGTTGTTTTCTTTGTTCCGTGCGCTGATCTGTCGGCACAATTAATGTTTTTATTGTACTTTAAGTAAACTTTCAGGACATAGGACGAATTTCATTATATGTACTAATATTAGTCGACAATCAAAATATCACTATATAAATTTATCTTCTTAATTTTTGGTTACTAAGGAATAAAATCAATTGTAACTTCAATTTATTCCAATAATATCCTTTCTTCCATCCCTAAAATTATATTTTATTTTATTTATAGGGGGTGGTTCGTTATTGATGGCATGTCTGATAAGGAAAAAATTGTTCATGAAAAAGTAATTTGAAAATCTGAAATAAAACTTTTGTAAACAGAACTCTGCTACTGAGAAAAAATAGCTATAAAGATTTTTTGAAACAAATATCATAAATACTAAAAGGCTATTATGAGCTTCTGTAGTTTCAGTAAATGCCCACTACAATACAATCATACATAACACAATAATACATATATAAAAATCAGTAACACAAAATTAAATTAAATAATAGGAACGATACAAGATACTCGTAACAAAAATACAGTAGAACGATGAATTATAGTTAAGTACTGTAATTAAAGTACATTACAAACATAAAATGGTAACAAATTTAAAGTCGTTATAAGATATTGTTGTGTACAATCTTTGACAAAAATTATATTCAACAGTTTCGACTTATTTTTTCATTTAGAGTCATTTCTGAGTGATTGTGTCACCAATAACGAATCAGCCTGCAAGCGTATAAGAAAGTATGTAAAACAATACATACATATAACAAACTATAGAATTATGATTTCGTATTATACTTATTATACTTAGTATCGTAATATAAAAAAAACATACATTGCTTAATATAAAAGGCCTTTTCGAATTTTACTGCAATATGGACTTATTACTTTAAAATATTACAACAATTTTTTAGCATTTCTTTCAGCACAATTTTAACATTATATTACATTGTAACAGTGGCATCCTATAAATAAAGTATGAGTTCTATAGCTTAACATATATAGAAAAAATGAATATAAATAATATGCCAATAATGCAAATTTCTAGTATTAATAAACTTTTGATATAACTTTGTTCGATGGCTATAAAAATATAAATAAACACTATATATAAACTACATCTTTATAGTTAACGTGTTTTTAAAATTTATGCTTTTAACGTTAAAGAATTTAGTAATAATCGAAAAAAATGAAATCACGCAATTATAGTAAGATAATACATATAAACAAGTTATCGTATAGAATACGTAAAAACGCACGTATTTCTTTAACTCTGAAACTCGGCACCATTAATCTTAAATTATGCGAGCGATATAAAATGATTACATAAGATCTATAACATTATTGTATCGTTTTTTTCATTATCACAGATTGTTTGATAGTAGGCCAAGCTCCAATATTAAATTTCAAAGGCCTACAATGGACTAGTAAATTTTAATAGAATCTAGGTAAATTCCATTCTAAATGTATAATCCAACATCACGTTTCTAATGTTGGAAAGAGTCTTGTGAGTACAAAGTACGCAACATCATAGTTACTCCAATATGTCGTATGCGCAGCTAACGAGTATAAATAATTTCTTCCTAGACTTGCTCGTAGAACATAATCCAATCTTTGTGTTAATTCTGACAGACGTAAAAAGATATTAAAGAATATTTTTTGTTGCATCATTTTTATGATTTTTATGTATTACGTACTAAAAATGAACATATTTTTACCTTGATCTGGTTGAATTGATGTACAAATATCTTCCTTAACATTCCAACCAGCTCGAACTAAGCCCCACAGACTCCAACCTCTGTCTGGTGTGCGATTGGATATGTCAACCGAATTTTCATCCCTCTCATCGTTTTCTACTAGAAAAATTGATAACTTATATACGGGTATTAATTAAAATTTGTAAAAAATCATTAATTATGAAGAGGACAACAGTTTTGTATACCTGTAGGAGAAAAGTTTTGATCGGCATTACTCATTGTTGGTGGTGGCTGTTCTGTTTGCTGGCCATCTCCACCCCCGTATGGTGGAATAAGAACAGGTTCGATCTTGCTATATTCTCTTTCTAATAGTGGCTCCATCCTATAAGCTACGGGATCAGACCAGTGGAATATATTGTAAAATCTCTTGCATAACTCTTGAGGCATCACATCTGTTTTGCTTGATAGAGAAGGTGTACGTAACGCAAGGAATACTGATAACGGAGAACCCAAACAAAACAAGTTTTCAATCTGGAATTAGAACAAAAATTTAATTTACACCTTGATGCATATTAATACATAATACACATAAATGTAATAATAAGTACTTTGTATTTTAGTACGAAACAGTGCACTGGGTAGTAATGCTTACTGGAAATTGTAATCGTTGCTTTAAAACTTCTTGTGTTTCTGGGGATGGAGGCCTTGTATCTGGGCCCAACCATCCTGTTACAATATCATAAACAATTACACATCCCAAAGAATGTGCCAAAATTGAAACTTTTCCTTTCCATCCAGGATGTCGACTAGCAAACATAAAGTATAATCTGTTTAATTCTCTTTGTAATCCAGCTCTTACTTCTCCTCCATAAAGAGGACTGGTATAATAGAGAATATCCATTGCTGATGTATTTAATAAATGTCGTATGCTTACTACGCTAAATGGCGTGATAGCTTCTACTATACCTAAAAATAGAAAATTGAACCTTTCAATTAGAGGTATACTAAAAACACATGTAAATAATATAAATGACATAACACTTTCTTACCTCCGTCGAGTTTTAATGATGATCGCCATTCAACAGGAAAGAACTCTACCCTGTAGTTAGAATCAGGGAAATATTTCTGTTTCAACCAATCTACACAGTCTCTAAACCTGTTTAAATATTATGTATATATGTTTTTAATCCCTACATTATATTACATACGTATTTATACGTATTAAATTAGTAATTATTTTTTCTACATACAGTGTTGTATTTCGAATAATTCTTCCTGTATCCCTCTTTTGACCAATTCCGTGAACTACAAATATTATGTGGTCAATATCATTTGGCTTATCTTCCATTACTGCAGCAACTTTGTATCCTCTTTTTAACTGATAACCAGTTGCTACGAAGTTCGTTAGATACGAATTAATACAAACATTTAGTCCGGGACAAGGAAAAATATACTATCAAAACACTTACTCTTTGCAAATCCAAGCTTTGATGTGACGCTTCGCATTAATTTACTATGCCTATATTCACTGTATAATACAACATCATTGATGCTATGCCAATCGACATGAAATTCGGAAAAATGTTGTGTGTGTAATACTAAAACAAGAAGAAATATATTATTAGTAACTACACTGCATACAGTAAAATACGAAATATTATATAAATAAAAGTTATACCTTTGTAAGAGTGAGATGGCGTATCACAGTTTGAAGTTGACTGGGTAGATGACTGTTTTTGAAATAGATTAAGATGAACTTCCTCTATTACTTTTGACTGTTCTTCTTCTAACGGTAGCCAACTACCATCATAATACCATGTACCTCTCATAATTTCCCATTCCTCACCTTTCAATACAATTGGGAATAACTTTATTTATATGATACAAATTGCCAGAAATTACGAATTAAGTTACATAAATTAATTTACGAATATTTGTTTGATGACACATTAAACAAGAGTTTCAAAGGAAATTTTTATATATAACAATTTTTACTTGTGAAATATTTAAAAAAGGAGAGCATATGAAATCTAGAATACTATCAAAAAGCAGATAATGTTTAGCTTATGGTGCCATGCATGTCTCTTTTAGGTGATTTAATGGAATTGACTACAAATAAACTCAAGAACAAATCAATGCTTATGGAAGATTTGATAATGTAGAAACAAAAGGAATAAGAAATAAGATATATACAGAAAGGAAAAAAATAATAAGTTAACTCTAAGAAATGATGAATATTAATTTTCGTGAATATATATATATATATAGAGTTTTGTATAAATATGACTCCATTAACGTGCACGAAAAACATTAAAATTATACAAAGATATATATACCTGGGCAATATATTGAAACGCATTTCATCTTGTCCAACTCTACATCATACATTCCACCTCTAACTACAATTTTCTCTACGGGAGGTGGACTCTTGGAAGCTTCGTTAATTTTGCTAAGCAAGTTTTGCTGATTTTGCCATACATTTTCAATCCTTAAGCTATCATACCCACAAAATTCTACCCATCTTTTGTCAACACCATCTCTATAAAACCATCTTATTTGTTCCGAAGTTAAAGGCTCTGCATATTGTAATTCATTCGTTACACTTTCTATTTCTTCTTTTGCATTCGATTCCGCTGCATCCTCTTTAACACCTTCACATAATAAAATATGTAATTAAAACACGGGAAATTGTGTATATAAATTAAAATAACATCTTTGTGCTACTCATTCGCCTATTGCAATGTGCGGAAGATATGTGATGTTTAAGTAATCCAATTGGAGCTTATGCATAAAACTTAAGAAATTGAAAAAGTCAGTAATACAGATAACAGATAAAAGTTTCAAATAAACAACTATCTTAATATTATTAATGCTAATTAATTCGTTATACCTATGAGTACTGAAATTCAATAAACAACTTATAGTTCCAAGTAAATATGCAAACTTAAAAAATAACGGCAATTATTTATCTTCTATAATTATTAATAGTCAATGCAAGTATTTTTAAAATGGGTTCAAGTTTATTTACTTTTCACTAAATAGTGCACGTTATAGTCTATAAACGAGATTGGTTTGCAGTAACTTTGCGCAATTCTCATAGATTCTACAGCATATCGACTTTGCGTACCGACTGTACATACCTACATATAAATAATGCAAGTATTTCGAGCATACGAATTGCTACCTATTGACGAAAGATATTTTGAATAACCGATTATTTTAGATGTTCCCCGAATTTAAGTATAAATAAACGTTAAAATTTTTTTTATTTGTCATTTAATTAAGTTTTGTAGAATGTTAATAATGTTTCACCTTCGCAACTCCGGAATTCTAAAGGTGTCTCGCTGAAAGGATCAACATCAGTCTTGCTGTCAGACATCCTGTCACTCGTTCAATTATCACAAGATAGTTTTTAATTCGTGCGATTGAAAATATCCACGAATGCTTTTCTGTCACGTATATAATTTTTATCGCCAGACGTACGCGAAAAACGGCGGCCCCTCTCAAAAATTTCCGTCAGGCACTGTCGAACACTTGTCATTGATGAAATCCGAAATTACAGCACAGCATCCATCTGTCAGTAGAATATTATTCTAAATTTCGTTTAATTACGTTGTTCGTTTAGACACGATAGTACCAATGATACTTGGTTCGTTGGTTATAACATGAAGTTTCGTTTACTATTGAATGCAACGTTGAGAATCAATTGACGAACTTACAATCGTCTTCTGCAGTAGTTGAACGTTATCTAAAAACTGAAGTGGGACTCTTCCCTCAACAAACACACTCGTTCACCCCCTTGTTATCTTATATAACATAAACTGTCGTTCCTGTATCTCGGCGAAACTGCTGCATTTAATGATAGACAGCTGATGTACAAACGCAAAACGCGAAACAGTATGTGATATGTACAATTTACATTCTTTTATATTCCTATGTGCAATTGTGTATAGCATACGATACAATGTATCTATACATACATAAAAACGTATCTACCGTTGAGTGATTGAACACAATGTCACATTACTAACTATATATGAATCATGAAGAATAATTTTTGTAGACAAACGTATTCCACTGTATGTTCCTTACATGTGTATATATGTATATGTATATATAGCACAAATGTGTGTATATATAGATATATATATAATGTAAATCGGTTTATAAAATTGATACCAATTTAAATCAAATATTTTAATAATAACGATATATCAAAAATTTGTTCAAATAGCGCATTTCCTACATTATAATTCGTTTATTGTAATGATATTTAATATAGTGCTCATTTTAAGCTAATGCAGAATTAAGGGTAGATTTTTACCAATTTTAAAATGAAATTTATGCAACAATATTCCTGTTTACATAACTAGTCAATAATGTGTTCCTCCGCAAGAAAACTCTATTCCCAATTTATTTGTTTGCAATGGGAACAGGAAATCGTTTGAACTGCTATGTTAATTTCGTTTTTCCGTATTATCGAAATGAATCGGTTTTTATACTTTGTACATGATACATGTGCATGATCAGTTCAGTCGGTAATAAATCTTATAATTTTTATTACGCTTATTAAATATTAGCAACATGTAGTGATATTCTCATTAAAATTGTTCAAGGTTTTGTATAGAGATACATTTCGTGTGACATTTTTGCATTCTTAACTATACATATTATTACGTTTTTTTCAATTTAACATATGTATAAAAAGAAGTATTATAATTAAGTAATATCTGTCACGTATTTTTTTAATCGATTAAAATATAGGCAGCTTCTATTTGTTGTTTAATATCATTTGTCGTAAATATTGAAATTAGGCGTTTCAGCTTGCAAGCATAGTTAATTTGTTTCATCAAATATAAAAAAGGATATGTGACTGTCAAATTGTTATTACATGATTTTACATTTATCTATTTGAGATTCTTTCATTAATTAAATAACAACAAAAGTGTTTCTGCATGACCGACCATCGCATACATGTAAAACTAAAACCTGAAATATTTATATAGTGTTAAAAACACAATTATATTAGAATAGTATTGTGAAAAGGAATTTATCATATACGTAATAGGAATATAGTGATACAGCTTCTTGTTAGGTTATATATTTATTATTACAAACGGTGATAATAGAACTTTACTTAAAGTTAATTTGTCTTATACATAAAAGCATATATCTATTGTTATTCATTAATTATTCGCTATGCCCCGCAGCTCTGCGTAATAAAACATATATCTTTTCTTTAATCCAATCTTTGTTGTATGGGGCATAGGTGTTTGTAGACTTTTGATAAACAAGACATGATAAATCTGTAAGTTGATCAACAAAATCAAACAACTGGCTGATATCATATGTTATAGTTGGTGTGTTCGGATTTCGCCTCTTTAAGTGTTCTTCATAAATTTTGCATACTCCTACGTTAAAAAAAAGCAATCTTATAATTCTCCATCCTTCGTGTTTTCATAATTTCGTATTATTTGTGTAGAATACGTTAAATTATATGATTTTCATAAAATTGCAATATTTAAATATAAATTGTTCCTACCTTCCATACATTCGTTAACGCTTTCATAATCTGAATATGTTCTTGTTTCAGGTCTACTGCCTGGTTGCACAAGCAATATTGTGTGAGACTGAAATAATGAAACAGATACATTAATGTCCGATCACTTAACCTAATATATGGATTTCATAATGCTTTAAAATATTAAATATATATTTCTAACTTATATGTTAAATATTATTGAATTATAAATATTGGTTAATTGTATTATAAGAATACAGTAGATTACATCTGTGCCTAAATATATTTTACTTTATAGCATTGCTATTTCAATATTTTAAGACTGTTGTGCTTGCTATATTATAAAATAAAAAGCTAATACACGCGTCTATTTTCATGTACATTATCAGTAATTTCAAATTGTAAACAGTTAAGAAATGTATAATTCGTTAAAAAAATATGTTGTCGTAATATGAAAAACTAGAATTAAAACATAATACGTCACTGGTGTAACTTTAATGCTAGATTTTATAAACATATAAACAAATATCAAACGTATAATAGGACATGAAAGTAGTCAAAACAAATGTCGATTACCATATCTGCTCTTGATTTTTGAACAATCCACTAATTTAGTGGAGGTTAATTTCGAGTGAAACTTTATATCGCTTTATTTGTGCTAGTAACGATGCGATACAAGAATAAAATGTTTCAATTCTTCTGGGGAAAGCAGGGTGAAAAGTTAAGACTCCAGAGTTTTCTACGATAGCCCCTTCGACATGTATACTTGGAATATACTGTGTTGTTCCGCCGTTCCTTGTACAGGGTAGCGGTTCAATTTACGTTCCTCGTGTTTAAGTGAAATGTTTGGGAAATACGAATTTTGAAAATTAACATCGAACTTTTATAATAAAACAAAATATTATTGAAAACAAACATAAAACTTTACGACTATTTTCATTATATTTAATCACGTAGTACTTAAAATTAAAAATAGTCTTGAACTGTACATTAAGCGATAATTGTACTATTAATAGGGATTGTGAATATGTGTATATGTTATAAGGAAATAAATATTACTCTGTTTTCTAAATTCTTATAAGTTAGTTTCATTTTTATACATCGAATTTGTTTGGCTGTACGTTATTTTATCTTTATTTGTTGCATAATCATATATTCCTTACTTGTAATTGTTTAAAAATGATGATACATTTGTAAAGTGAAAAGGTTAATAAATATGTGTGTATATGTATATTAAAAAATAAAGTTTCGTTGCCTCAGAACATTATTATTTTGCTAAATATGTTCAATTTAGCAATCACTTCAATCACGATTCTTATGAAGCTATCGTATGATATCGAGCTCGGACGATTCTTTATCGACAGTTTTGTTGAGAAGCAGCTTGAAAGTATCTAAGTTTGGCGGCCCAGTGGCACGCCCGTGCACATATATATCTATACGTGAGTTGTTTCATTGCAGAGCACACGTTGCATCTTGTAAGTTCCAGCGCGGGTTTTCTTAAATTTAACCGAAATGGAACAAAAACTTGAGTTGTCAACTGAGGCAGCTTGGACCAAACTGCAACAATATTTTGACACCAATGGTTCAAAAATTAATATAGTCGATCTATTTCAGCAGAATCCGAAACGTTTTGAGAATTTTAGGTAAGTTTCGTCAGTCCTTGCCATATGACCTTGACACGACCTTTTAAAAAGCCGTCCTTTACAAGTAAAATTAAACACTTGCAACAATTTTTTTTGTTTGCCTTTTATTCTTAAATTCAAAATAAACTTGTTGTTTTATTATTTTCTGTAGTGCAAGTTCTTCCTCAAACCTATCCTACATTTCACATCTTATGTAGTACTTCTTCCTTTGAACTTTTTACTGTACGACCCTTTGTATATTCAGCAAGATGCAAATTGCACAATAGATGCAAATTTTTTCGGATAACATTACAGGCAATGTTTTAATCCAATGAAAAAATAGTTTCACATTTGCTAAGTTAAGGATTGTGTGCATTATTATGTAAGCAAAATTCTATTCATATTGTACTTATAAATCAGTCTAGAGGTTTGCACTCCCGAGGATGGACCAATTTTACTTGATTATTCCAAAAATCGTATTACCAATGAAGCGATGCAATTATTGTTGGAATTGGTGTGTATATTAATAGTTATTACATTTGTGAAATGATTTGTACAAAGAATATTTAAGTGTGTACATATATTAGTAATACTAATCTATAATAATTATAAGGGCAAAATGTTTTATACGTTCGTAGGCCAGAGCACGTGCAATAGAAAAAGCAAGAGATGCTATGTTCAAAGGAGAGAAAATTAATTTTACTGAAAACAGAGCAGTCCTACATATTGCTTTGCGTAATAGAGTTAACAAGCCAATACTCGTGGATAACAAAGATGTGATGCCAGATGTGAACGCTGTATTGGCTCATATGAAACAATTTACTAATGAGGTAACATTTTTATCTGTATTTATTATTATATTCTCGTTGTTATTATTATTTTGTTAAGTCCAAAATATTTTTCCTATTCATTCTGCAAAAGCAAATAAATTTTTCTAAATTTGTTTCAATATTGTATAGGTTCTTTCAAAAGAATGGAAAGGATTTACTGGTAAACCAATTGAAGATGTTGTTAATATTGGAATTGGTGGTTCGGATTTGGTAATTATTGCAAATTATATATTATAACGGATATAAATAAATATTTTTCACCGATGTAACGACATCTACATAACAGGGTCCATTGATGGTAACCGAAGCATTAAAAGCATATCATGTTGGGCCAAGAGTTCATTTTGTCAGCAATATCGATGGAACTCATATCGCAGAAACTTTGAAAAAATTGAATCCAGACACAACACTTTTCATAATAGCGTCAAAGACATTTACTACTCAGGAAACCATTACAAACGCCACGTCTGCTAAAATATGGCTTTTAGATAATTTGAAAGATGTGAGTAAATAGAAAGGATATTAATGTGGGGGGAGTATTCTCGCGTTATTATAAAATATAAAATACCATCCATATAGCCTGCAGCAGTTGCACGTCATTTTGTCGCATTGTCTACTAATAACGAAAAAGTGAAAGAGTTTGGCATTGATGAAAGAAACATGTTTGGATTTTGGGACTGGGTTGGAGGACGTTACTCTCTATGGTCAGCTATTGGTTTATCAATCTGTTTGTCTATTGGGTTTGAAAATTTCGAAAAATTATTAAGTGGCGCACATTTTATGGATCAGCACTTCTGTAATGCTCCACTTGAAACAAACGTAAGTCTTCGCTCCACATCGGTTCCATTGGGCTTCTGTAAAATACGGATAAGTCAATTTATTACATATTCATTTGTGTAGCTAATTAAATAATACCTTTTAGGTGCCAGTGATATTAGCCTTGCTTGGAGTATGGTATCACAATTTCTATAAAGCTGAAACACACGCATTATTGCCCTATGATCAGTACTTACATAGGTTTGCTGCATATTTCCAGCAGGGAGATATGGAAAGTAATGGAAAATATGTTACACGTGCGGGGAAAGTCGTAAATTATAGTACTGGTAAATATTTTAAGAACAATTTATAAGAAGGGTGCCGTATCATTCGGGAGTTAGTGCTTTATAATGGACTTATAATGTTTAAGGTCCAATTGTATGGGGAGAACCAGGTACTAATGGGCAACATGCATTTTATCAATTACTGCATCAGGGAACTAGACTTGTCCCCGCCGATTTTATAATTCCAATACAATCGCACAACAAAGTATTATTATTATCGATAATTAAACAATTTTATTTCAATAAAATTGCAAGATAAAAGCAGTTGGTAAATTATAGAAATATTATATTAGGTTCAAGGAAATCTTCATCACAGAATATTACTGGCAAATTGCTTTGCACAAACGGAAGCTTTGATGAAGGGTAAAAATGAGAATGAAGCCCGAACGGAATTGGAAAAAGCCGGGATGAGTGCTGAACAAATAAAAAAAATATTGCCGCACAAGATGTTCGAAGGAAACCGACCAACTAACACTATTCTTGTTAAGCAAGTAACACCGTTTACCCTGGGGGCTTTAATTGGTAAATTTATACGAATCCTTTATATTATAATGTTATTGAAATGTATTATTTAATACAATTCCTCTATCTTCTTCTTCAAGCGATGTACGAGCATAAAATCTTTGTACAAGGAATTATTTGGGATATTAACTCGTTTGATCAGTGGGGGTAAGTAACAGTAACATTTCTGAATACAAATCGCCAAATAAACAGAAATTAAATAAATGATTTTCGTTGAAATAGAGTTGAATTAGGAAAGCAGTTGGCAAAGGTAATTGAACCTGAATTAGAGAACGCTCTAAAAATTACAAACCATGATTCATCGACAAATGGATTGATTGCATTTTCTAAGATGCATAGATGTTAAATATCTACATATTGCATAATAACATTGAGGTACAATTTAGTAACTATTAAGTGTACCAGTTCAATTTATGTTAATATATATTCAAATTATCAGAACTCTTATGAAATTTGTTGAGAATTACTCACCAACCAAACTTTCTTTTTTTAATGTTCTTTTAGTAACTTTTCTTACAAATTGTATGTAATGTAAAATGTAACTGTTGAATTGATACGAGTGCGAAGTAGTAAAATATTGGTGTTTTGTAAGAGCTCATTTAAGGGCCCCGACCAGTATGCGTACACTCACGCAACAACGGAAACCATGCGCGTATATGCGCTTCCATATAAAATTTAAATGGTTGAAGTTGCAGAATCTGGTGCCAATCTGGCAATAGATTCTATTTGTAGGATCTGTTTATGGAAAGGACGCCAAATACGGACACAAACTTCTGCCATTGTTGATTGTACCTAATCCTGAATGTACCAGGATCTGAGACCAATCTGCTGTCTATTTATACGCAACATATGGCTGTCCGAGATTAATTGTTTAATGCAAGTTTAACTTACATCTAATTATATTATACTTAATTATTATGTGAAAAATACAACTGTTCTTGGTATGCAGCAAGCTACTAACAATTAGTCATCAGAGAAAACGAAAATCAGAAGAATCCAAGTATCCTTTACAGAATAATTTATTTTATGAATAGAAATATAGTGATATAAATCAAACGAATATAGATGTTTTACATATTTAACATGAATTAAATATGTTATCATTTGTTTAGATCAATACGCGATTTCTTGTTATAGTCTCTTTTTTACTACAATATTACTACAATTAATCTCTTCAAAAATACGTGTTTTTTGATCCATTGTACAAGATCGTCATTAACGCGAAATAAAGATAAAAGAAAATGATTATAATAGTGCAGAAGATTACAGGAAACGTGGATGTGCCATTGTATTTTTCTGATGAAAGATAAGCATTATAATTGGACTGTCTAACTAGTATAAATACGCAAGCATACGAATTATGGCAGTCTTTGTCTAATCGAACAACCTGAAGATGAAGTTGTTTAAAATGCACTTATTCCTTTGCATGTTACTTTGCTTCGTGGTAAGATTCCAACGAATTTATATTCTCATTATATAGTAATAGCTAATTTAATTATGACAATAATTTGCCATCACAACTGTGATTTAGTTAGCAGATATATTATAATATTGGAATTATATTAGGTATGGTGAAGAATAAAAGAATACGCGTATATTCATCATGACGGTTTTAAAATAACTTTATCTTGGTTGTTGAGGGAGTTGCTCTATCGTTGATAATACACTACAGTTTAATCTCAATGTAAATTTTGCAATCTTCACTATGAGCAATACCTTTTTATTCTTTTTCCATTATTATAACTTCGTATATTTTATAATTGTGTAGTGATGGTAATCACTAAATAAATAAATAATATAAACCTTGACACCATCATATTTATCTCGCCTTTTATTGTACTCGTTGCGCGTAATATATAATATTTCTTTTTACTATTTACTGTTTTTAGGATTCTCATGTTTTCTTGTAGTGTAAACATATTTTGATTCGATAGGAATTTAACATATATAATACCTTATCTTATTTAGAGGTATTTACATGATTGTTTAATAATAGGCATCTGTGATGTCGATAAATTTTATACCATCTATCCTTCCCCATCATGGTAGAAGACCCGGATGTCATGGTCGTGGGAGACCATGGCCAAATAATGGAAATAACAATAATAGTAGTACAAATGACAATACAGGTAAATTACATATTTTTATGTCGACGAAAATTATGATTAAATTGGCTAATAGCTTTTTCATTTAATATCTTTTGAAACCTAATAACTTACTGATTTTTAAAATTATGATCGATTCAGAAACAGATTATTCCATATGTGTATACAAAATCGTTAGGTTTGAAAATAATAAATATATCTTACTGTTAGTAAATGTTTTATTCTCAAAATTGATCTTTTTAACAGTATCAAATAATTATGCAATACTGTAATTTATAGGTGGGCAAGGTGGACAAACTGAACAATTGTAATTTGCATGCAAACAAAATATATTAAACATGTAAAACTATTCAAATAGCGTAGAAGAATTATATTTTGCGTAGAAATAAAGTATCATTATATATATATATATAAATATTGTGTACTATTTCATTTTATAATAAGAAAATTAAAAAACCTATTTTCATGTACATATACTGTATTAGCATCTTTTCTCAAGTATGCTTAAATATTTATAAATATTATTTATGCATATTTAAATATTAGTTTCATATGATGAATGATATGCATAATTATTTAATCATGATTAAAATGCATTTGAAAATTACAAAAATCAGTTGTTTTCGTGTTGTATTTGAGTATTAAGATACATATATAAAATAAAGCAAAATGCTTAATTGGATCTTTTCCCAATGATTATAATGGCTTACTCTCCTAAATTTATATTTCTAATCTATATTATGTTCCTTTTCATATTATTATCAACATTGCATTCATCTTATTATTGTACAGGCATATTTATTTGTATTCAGATCATTTATTGTATATTCATTGAAATGGTAGAAGATGGAATCTTATAAATAACAATAATAACTTGTAGAAATATTTGTACGTTCCTCATTAGAATTAACTATATCAAGACACATGTAGCCAATCGAAGCCAAGTAACTGATATTTGTACATGTAATGCTGTTAACTTAAATAAAAAAGAATATAGTTTATACCTGAAATGCTTGGTATTTAGATAATTTAATTTATAATATATACACCTATAAGTATATATATGTTATATAATATAATATATAAATATATATAAATTATTGTACTATGAGGAACGTAATATATATTAAGCATGACAAAGGAATATTTTTGAAAATATACATGTTATTCATAAAAAAAATGTTATTGAAGTTGACATGCTTTGTACCGCAAATTTTGCTGACTAATTAGTGTTGGTAAAAATTTTTAGATAGGGAGATTTAATGATTTCGTAAGTTATTCGATGTTCAATTTTGCAATAATTTCGATGTCACTTAATGAATATATTGATGTACTATAAAATATCCACATTCGATATTTATTAGAACTGAATTTTTATCACAGTATTCCTTTAATAATCATCCTTATAATAATTATCACCTATTTAAAAAAAATGGCAGAAAGTTGTTTTAAATTACAATATATTTCTGTTACAAATATTAGGATAGTTTAATTTTGATGAGAATGAGACAAAAAAAAATTTTATGGTGCATTCAATTTGAAATTCAACTATGCTATGTCATACATAGTAGTATATCCTTTATATTTTTCTGTTACTGTAATTTGTATTTTACAGAATATTAGAAAATAAACTTACAAAATAAATAACATATGTAACATGTATCAGACTTTACTAAACAAGGCAATATCAAATTTTCATATCATTACGCATACATTTACAACTTTTAGACTTATGAAATTTAATGTACTAAGCACTTTTATTTTTCCAAATGTACTAACAAAACCATTTACTTCTTTAGCAAGTGAGTAAGATCTTTGTTCTGTTTCTGAAGCATCATGTCTGTTGTTTCTGCTTTATCTGTTATATTGTCGATCAGGTCATTCTGTAAATCTATCTCCTCTGACAGTCCTATCGCCAAGCCTTTTAATCTTGCTAATGAACCACTCATTTCATCTAAATTCTTTTCTAAAACCTTGCTCACATTATTACTTGTAGAATTATTTGTCTCTGCATCATCATCTAGGCCACGCAACTTCAGCGCCGGGCTGGTCTTGGCTATATTAGTTTGTACTCGTTCCAATGAATTGGATAAAGCAGGAGATGTCACTATGTCAGAGTTACAGGACTCAGACAATACAGTCGATGGTATAGGCACGTGCATTGATTTACCACTGAGATAATTTTTCAGACTTCCAAATACACTTTTTATTCCTTGGATATGTTTCTGACTGAACCTTAAAGTACTATTAATATCATCTAATCTCTGCTCAGTTCTTTCTAATTGTTCTCTCTGTCTAATGAGTTCCTGAAATGAAAATTATTATACAATTGATTAATACAAAATAAGATGTATGAAAGCAAATATATATATAAAATACTTGTATGTATATTAATTAATTAATTAATATTCAATAACTACATTTTTACATTTAACAACTGTATAATTTTACTATTACTCATCGTACCATGTAAGTTATACATATAACTTGTATCAAATAGTTTTCTTAGAAGTCTGATAGTGTGACATTATCTTTTATATTCAAATAAATACTGCGAAATAA
Organism: Nomada fucata; assembly: GCA_948146005.1. Taxonomy (NCBI): domain Eukaryota; kingdom Metazoa; phylum Arthropoda; class Insecta; order Hymenoptera; family Apidae; genus Nomada; species Nomada fucata. Next base: position 18,969,813 of record OX411275.1, read on the forward strand.
ATAAGACCTGGACAAACTGAAATCTTCAGATAACTGTTACACAAACATGTTTACTTATTATTGCGAAGAGCAAACGGATAAAGACACATTTCCGACTGAATACAGAGGAAACACGTTCAAACGATGATGGCAATTGCTAATTTTAATTATCAGGTATTATCACAATAACAATAAATTATTGGATTTACCTCTGCAGTAGCTGCTCCAATCTGTTCTGAATCTCTCAACAGTGAAATAGATCGTTCCGAGGATTGTACCGTACGTTCTTCTATTTCCTTTCTCCGTTGTAACAGTTGATTATGCTTTTGTTCGAGCTCGTTGTCAAAATTATTGTAATGATTATATGTCATACGACCAGACGATCTTGGCGGAGCACTTTTCAAGAATGTTTCGTCATCGATGTCATCTTCCAGAGAGAAGAATGGATTTTTTGGATCACTTAAATAATTCTGACTCGCCATTTCGGACTATATGTCACGCACTTAATGATGCTACTGCAAAAACCTTGTTCAAAGCCTGGTTAAAATGCTCGACAATATGATCACAGACTGGAGATAGTATAGACCTATCACCATATAAACTTAAACGTGTCACGTTCGACTACCATACCGACCAAGAAAATTAGGAGGCTGTTTTGAGAATCCTCCGATCATGAATTATTTTATATTCCGTCACCGATGAGATCTCGTCTGTGATTCAGTGTTTAATTTTCGCATAGTCTTCCTTAATCCGTTGGTAACGTTGCCGGTGACACGGAAATGGTAATGGGACGCAGGGACCCAAAAATTATGGCCTAAAAGACACTTTGGATGATTTATCTATTCGTATATCTTGTCTGTGTCTGTTTACTAGTCGGTATGGCAGTCACGATGGATTATGGACCACCATAAGGTGATAGGTATATTTATATATCTTGGCTGTGACCCGGGAATGCGGGCCTTACATATAGATTGTGTATGGTTGATCGGTGGACTAGCTCATTTGGGGCAACTGTGTTACCGACTATGGGCACGCCTGTTATTGAACTAGTTTAGGGTTATTATTATTGTTAGTTTTAAAGTTCTGGATGTATATTCTGGCAATTCAAGCTAAAATCCTAGTCAAGTAGTTTCTAACGGACTTGCCTTCCATATCTACGCGCTTTTCCTGTTTTATCATTGTAAGTCTGCTCTTCACAATAGTGGTAAGTGCTGCCTCCAAACGACACACTATTTAAATAAAGATTGCAACCGTCGTTCGCCGCTTTTCAAACGTTTCAGTGAGCGCATATCGATTCAAGCGTGTGAAAGTTAACTGCCGGCTACGCACGGGTCTCCTCTTAATTGTAACCCTTCCGTTTAAAATAATATATTAAAAGTAATTCTCAGTATGGAATCTGCAATTGTGCACCTTGAGCAAAGCGTAAGTGTGCTTCATAGCCGTTTTACATGTCATTGAAAATTTTCGGTTCATTTTCTAATTTCGTTGAGCAAATGTAAAATGTCAAGCGTCAGTTACTCGCCGATAGGAAGTTAAATATTTTTCGTATTATCTGATGTTACAGGTGCAAAAAGCTGACGGGAAATTGGATAAGATCGCGTGGCAAATTGACGCTTTCGAGAAAGAATTTGAAGATCCAGAGAGTGAGGTTTGTTTTGCTTAAGACTGCTAAAACAAAAACACAAAAAATGAAGAATAAATTTTTTTCTACGTCCCGTTCGTTAATTTGATTCATTTCAATTGAAAATTCGTTGCTAGGGGAAAGAATGGTAGAGTCCTATTGGTAATTGGTTATTCAATGGATAGTAATTAAATTTCGTTCGTTAAAAAAAAATAAAGAATTATAACATAATTCTGCTTTGTGGAAAATTTCAATGCTCAGATGTTTATTTTTTTAAAGTTTCCTCTATCTTTATGCTTTTGACAGATCTCTGTGCTTCGTCTGTTACGGTCTGTTCATCAAGTTACGAAAGATTATCAAAACCTTCGGCAAGAAATACTGGAGGTTCAGCAGTTACAAAAGCAACTTTCAGATTCGCTTAAAGCCCAATTGTCTCAGGTGCACGGACATTTTAATTTATTGCGTAACAAGATTGTAGGGCAAAGTAAAACTCCACAATTGAAATAAGATTGAAATATTTAGGGAGTTTCCAAATTAATATTCGAGTTAAACTTCGTTTAGTATCCCAGCCTTTTTTAAGTTGGACACTTTTTTTCAAATTAGTTATTGAACAGAAAATTAATTCAATATTACAGTGTAACATCAATGTTATGCAAAGGCTGTTATATTTTTCTCAAAGATTTAGAAATATCTTGTATTATTGTGCAAGGCAAAATATGTAATATTGAATATGCTAGTATACAAACTGCTGATTTTCTACTTTTTTAACAGAATCGCAAGTTTCTTCCATTTTGGATTTCAAATAGTTCACATTTAGTTATAGTTCGTAGTTAGAAGTGTTACTTATTATTAATGTTTATTCCCAATTTTAATATTCAATGTTGAGATTTATTTATTATAACATTTTCGTAGCAGAAGCAATCGTACAACTTTATTTTATTACCAGATAATAATGATAAAAGAAACGGTACATTCAGAAGTGATATCTAGTTTAATAGTACCAAAAGTATTTAGTTGTAACTTTTGCGTATAGAATGTCCAGTGATTCAATGGCAGGTATATAATTTTTACATAATTCAATGAGTATTAGTGTCTCACTGTAAAGATTTTAAAGTGTCCAATTTATAAAGTACAATGTAGAGATTTTTAAAAATTCTTTTATTAATTTTGTACATAATAGTAGCTGATAAATATTAGTTACAAGAAAACCCTATATCTATAAATGATTTGTTATTATCGTTTTATTAATGATTTTTAGACAGTTTTGTTTGATTGATAAATAGTGTGGGATCAACAACTATTAAGGGCAATTAATTTATTTCACTTCCTCTATAAGGACGATATTGGGGGCCAATCTATATGCTTGTATGTCCATGGAAAATAAGGGACAAATAAGAATTAAAACTATTCTTTTATCCGTGAATACCAGAACAATTTGTCAAGTGTATTCATTTTGAATCAATTAGAGTTATAGATACATTTTAAATATACCCCTTGAAATTACGATTCACCTATGTTTTACACTATTTACGAAACAATAGATTTTAAAACAAACATAGTAGTGAAGCATTTAAATTTATTTCGATGTTCGAATAACAAATTTGTCCCAATAAAATTCAAAATTGCGTGTTGTGGAGAAATGTTTAATTTGTATAGAATATACGATTATAGTGCCAAATTATAATATATATACTGGGTGACAGCATGATAATACTTATGTTGAACAAGTTTCCATACTAAATTTCATTATTGTAACTTTTCTGAAGTCCGTATGAGGTATAATTCCCATTGAAGATAGTATACTTGATTAAAAGTATTTCAATTCGTCTTCGTATGATTTATACAATCAAATTATAACGAATAATCAAAATGATTACAATAACACTCTCTCGAGCGAAAAATGATAATGTAATATAGTACAATACTTATAAGAAAATTATCCTTATTTTTTCTGCTAATGAACAAGGTAATTATATTTACTATAATCACCCTGTATGTAGTTTAACTATGTCCTCCGGGGTAGTAGTCAAATTATTCTTACACTCGATATGCACAGCCGTAAAATTATTCTTTGTAATCATCAAACCGATTTTCTGAATTCCAACATCCTAAGGTTTGTCGTGTGTATATAGAAACGATACTTGTTACGGTATACAAAGTTCTGTCTCTGAACAATAAATTTGTTTGTATGTACTTACGTGTGTGTATAAAGTAGCAAGAATGCGAGCATATTTTATGAGACCTGGATAGAGACAAAAAGAAAAAAAAATGCGCCAAGCCAGGGGTTGCATATTAAGTTAGGGGATGCAAGATAATATTGCCTTAAGACGTCGTAGATGTGCGTTCAATGAGATATGCGAACTAAACTTATTTTATTAACTGCTGGAGTTAAACTATACTATCATGTATATAAGCCGAAAAGTTTGTTAGCCAATGATATATAATATGCATAACAACATACTTTCGTAGATCGTATTTGTCAAATATTGGTCAAATACCAATTGGTCAAATACGTGATTTTCAAGAAAATGTTTTAACTTTCAAATTATTTAGAATATGTACGAATCAATGAAAAATTCATGATTATTAAACATATATCATTTTGATTCGCGATGTTACCCATATTTTGAGTCGAATTTCGATTTCGAAATTAAGAGAAGGATCTAAAACAGGAAAACATTACATGTATGCAGAACTGTCTCCAATTTATTTTTCTACCGTTTCGTCTTTCATAAACCGGTTAATCGCAAGGAGAATCTGTACGTGTTCGTGTGTGGCATTTTCTTGAATGGAGTAACTGGGTTTCATGATTGTAAAGTTGTTAGTTATCCATTTAAATAATGGTTCACTTCGAACAAATCGATTATCTATTAAACGTACATAATTACTCTCTATGAGAAGCTCCTCTAAGTCAATACTAATGGTTCAGAATGAAAGGTATTTGTGATACTCAGTGACTCGCACGTTTCTCTGGGTTCATTTATATTTCAGTTAATTCTGGCGTGCGTCTAGTTTCAATCATCAAAACAGCGGGGTATTAACTGAAAATATAAATCAACTACCAGATTGACCTCTAGCCTTTATCTAAGCAATTAGACCTGGTCTATATGGAACTATGCCGATGCATAAAATACACGTACTGTATGTATGTATGCATATGTGCGGCAGTGATATCAGTCACAGTCACGTGTTCCTTTTTTGTTTGCTCCAGTTTGCGGCAATAAAAATGGAATTAACTCTTTTCGTGTTGTAACGGGTCGCAACGGTGCATTCTATCGATCAATGAATTTATATAAGTAGTATTGGTCGTCATTCGAACGATGATCAATTGGCCATAAAAATGTGTGCCCCAATGCGTTTTCTAATTAATATTCTTACCCTTAAGGGAATACAAATACAACTTAGTAGTCTATTATATTATCTCGACTCTTTTTAGTTTTATTTTATCTAATGTATATACTATATTTCTTTTTTATTGTAACACTCCCGTCTTGCGTATATGTTTGGTTGAGAGTCCCACGTATAATATTGGTCGATTGATTCATAAAGCAATGTGTTATTGTCCCTTTTTTTACATTCATGGTACATTGATTTTAATTATTAGGGGTAAGTGTCGCAAGTCGGAGTATGAATCGCGTAATCGACGAAATATGTATTACTTTTTAAGTACGCGTGACTTTGATTGTATGATTCATAGTTTAATGCTCGTTAAAAACGTGTGTTGTTGTTTTTTTTTTTGTATAGAATAGCTATAGGAGGTAAGTGAAGAGAAAAATGGTCTGGAACACATTTAAAACGTGCCAAAAAATCTTTGGTCAATTAGTGTTAAATATACATGCATATGTATTGTTTCATTTCGACGTAACTGAACGCAGATTTCAGAAACCGCCTTTCTGTATACTCTACATATCACGTTTTCACGTTTTCACGAATAACTATTTTATCACCTTTTTTACTCCGTGACGTTCTCAAATGGAAGAATAATATTCGCCAATCCTTTCGTTCAAAATCGTCACGAATAATCGTCACTGTGCCAAAGGGAAAAAGGAAGTAAAATGTTATAATTGTGCAAGGACCACTTGGTTAAAAACGCAGGAAACTGCAATCGTCACATTTTTGTCCCCAAGTACGTCCATTTATTTGAAATATTTCTTATATTTGATATTTAAATTTCAGTTATGCCAATTTCAATCATGGATTTTTATTTCAAATGTTAATAAATGCCATGATGATTAATTAATGGTATGATATATTTGACTTGAAAATAACTAAAGTAATTAATTTAAAAAACAAAGGGATGCATGTTGCTTCTCCTACTCGTATTACTTTTGAAATTTGTGGAATTTTTGTAGTTCACAGGAACTGAGGAAGGTTGTAATTAAATTACATTAGGGATGAGCTTCGTTTTTAATTAAAGCCCTTGCACCTTTGTCGATGAACGTTGCAGGTGAAATTTTAATGCTTGTTTTACGCTTACATCAGACACAGTGTAAACACATATGGAGTGGCGACCATTATTTTATAGAATCTCTCTGTTGCTTATTCATGAATTACGCATGCACGTTATTCGTAAAATTGTGCAACTTTAATTCCAGTCTGTATTAGAAACAGATAATGAAGTTCTTTATATTTCATCGTTGTTAAATGATTGTTATCACGCTGTTGGTACATAAAAGATTAGTCCGATATACACATTCGAAAATATCCGGTTTCACTGTACTACAATTCACCAATTTCATTTTGGTAAAATAGTAATACTCAATTTTCGGAATAATAATTACTCGCAAATACATATAACAAATATTCGTTTGTAATCCTAATATTTCTGAAAGAAACTGGCTCTCTCTGTACTTGTTTAGTTTTCCAGACTGGATTATATGTAGCACACAAATTCGAAACGAACCTTGAAATTTATTAATCGTTTTACCATTGTATTATACACGATTGCTCAAATATTTCGATGTATATTATACAAACCTATACGACACAATAAAAATTGTATCTTTTTAGATATTTATCACGCTATTATGTAATAAATTGTTAACTCCGTAGCAAATCAGCAACGACAAGTTCTCTTTTACAATCCTTATTGTACGACTATTATTTTTTTTTAGTTTAGTATACGTTATAATATGTAATGTTACATTAAATTAGAAATTTTGTTATTAAATCAAAGGGCACATTGTTTTTATACAGTCATGCAATAAATTGGTAGGCCAAATTACACGTCGTCGTCGTTCTGGGTATGTTAGTTTTGTAGTTTATACATATTTTATCATTATGATAATTATTACGAACTAAAACAGGTTCCTCGAAGGAATACGCGTTCATGAGTCAAACGCTGTTAAATATCAAGTCTATGAATCATGCGTCTAGTGGTAGTAATCATGCCTCTGTTACCTCGTAATCATTCGTATTATCAGCATTAATCGTGTTAGCAATTTCACTCTATTTGCAATATCTTTCGTTCCATTAGTTAGTTAACGAAATTTCGACATCTAACTTTTTACTAACAATGCGTAATGGCAAACCGTTGTTTCGTCTTGTGTGTTAGTGTAGTGGACTGCATTGTGTGTTAGCAGCATAAAGGGAAGAAAAATAGCGTAACTTTACAGCGCACGTTCGCGATGTAACATTAACACTGCAATCTGTTGCTTTGTTACACGAATATATAACGTTTTCATATACGCAAACGCTTGAAAGGAAATATATTTGTTTCGTACAACTGTTCCGAACAGTTTTTCGAAAAGCACATTCCTCGGAGGCATGACCATTTTTAAAATAGAAAAGACAAAAAAAAAGATATCGTAATTCCATAATGCAATAAGATTGTATCAACACAATTAAAATAGTACAATAAAATTACCTTTGACAGATACTTCATAGAGAAATTCCATATATTTTATACTCAAGAAAAAGTACGAATAATTAGAATTACCCATAAACATACGTACACATATATATATTAGCACCGTTCACCATTTCACCGACAACGAGCAAAATAAGAGTTAAATGCTTTCTAGAAAAAACGCCTTCTAGCCAGAAGCAAATCAGTCGACCAATTTTTTCGTACTACAAGTTCTCCCGGATTATCCCCGATTTGTCCTTTCCCGACGAGCGGAAGCCGAAGTTGCCCGGGTTTCGTCGCCAGAAAACCGTGTTCCAAATCTCAGGTACGAGGTCAGATGAGCCGTAAAGCAGCCTAATCAATTACTCATTGCCTCTCACCATCGCCCAGAACGCGGATGACTTTAAAGCCACTCTGATTAGCGGTTGACCGTGGTTAGAAAGGCCGGGCCATTTCCTTGATGAAAAATTCTCGGATCCGCGTGATATCGTGTTTAACAGGGAGCCCGATATCGCGAACTGATAACATACTGACTGAAATGAATCGCGCGGTTCGTCGGTAATTTCTTGCCGATTCGCTAGCACATGGAAAGCACACGGTTTATAGGTCGCGTGAACCGAGGGGAACACCTGGGAGAATAGAAATGGGGGGGGGGGGGGTAGAACGGGGGTTTCGTGAAAACGAGGGTGGTGATATCGCGCTGAAGATATCGTGGCGGATTAACGACTGAATTTTCGATTACGGTAAAACGATTTTTTTTTTTGACGTGCACAGCATTCGTTAACAGTTCGGACGGTGCAGCGGATGAAAGAGAAAATCGGGGTGAACAGATTTACGATAGGACAGGTTTATAGAAATCATTTTCAAGTCATCGGAAACAAAATCCCTTTAGCTGTTGGTTGGAAATTCGAGGTCTCTATTTCATGTTCGTGTGTATATTTAAATAAACGTGTATTTACTTGTCCGTTAAACGTATCGATGCTTTGTCCAGCGCAGTTCTTGATACCTTGCGTATTGTTACAGTTGTATTAACGTAATCGTGTTTTTCATTGGAATTATTTTCTAGAATGTGTATACTGTGCTATTTGTGTGTAGATATTTACTGCGATAATACGAGGGATGAAAATACGGCCTTGCGTATTTTCCAGTTGCAAGCGAAACAATAAATTTCACGCGCAATTGAATACGCATACGTTAAATAATCCGCGAGTGCACGTGCAGTAAAAGTTGCACGGATGGGAATATGTTGTGCTTGTTATTTCTATTTGGGTCAATATTGCTGTTTAGTAATGTGGATTTAGTCCCGAGGAATTGAAGTAGTAGCAGGAAAAGTATTTCGTTGATTAATTGTGTGAGATATTTTAATTAAACGGGCAGAAGTTGTTGGTATATTTTGATTAAAATGGAAGGATTTCGTGGAAACCTGGAGGAAACGAAGGGCATCAAATTAAAAATTAAAAAAAAACAAACTATAAGGGGGTGAGTCTATTCGAGAGTACAATTAGGCAAGTAATGAAGACATTTTTTATTTAAAACTGAATGGTCCGCCGTAAAAACTTGGAACAGCTATATAGAGAAGAATAAAAGATATAGCAAAGGTTTCTTTTTTGTCACCTTAATTTTATGATACGGCTTTATATAAAAAAAAAGTAATTTCCTTTGACGAAGAGTGATTCACAGCGAAATTTAAATTTCCAATCGGCAGTACATGCATGTGCATGCGCACGTATGTATTTGCCCCAGAATTCGTTTCCTGTTACATATAAAAGCTTAAATGCTTCTAGTTGTACTGAGAACAGTTTCAGGTGAAATACATTTAAAGTGCCTTCTTGAGGATGAAGGAGACCGAAATATTCACAGAGCGAAGTCTTTATTTCGATCGCTTAAACTTGTCTATGAATTCAACAAGAATTCAAATAATTTAGAATATTTTTAACCTTTCCAGTTTTTCGAATAATACTGGAAAATAGTTTGTCCTCGTTTCGTGCGCGACGCAACAAATAGAATTATCTTTATGCTGTTGTATGTGCACAGCGAAAACAACTTTCCTGTTTAGTTATTATAGGTTTTTGACTTGCAACTTGGTTCATAAAATGCACATTAAAATATAGGATATACTCGTACAACTCAGAGACCACTAAAATAAAAAGATAAGAAAAAAGTTAGTCTTGTGAAGTATTATTATTTTTTGTTCAAATGATTTGTAGATTAACGAGATTTAGCTTCTCCAAAATAGAAAAAAATATAAAAGTACAGGTGGCGAAATAATACCATGAAATGAATTTCATTGAAATTTATTCAGCGAAACAGGGAATAGGCGAGTAGAAGATTATTCAAGCAGTATTATAAAAACGAATGTCTCGAAAATTCCGATATAGACTCCTTTTAAAACGCTCCACGAGCCGAAAGTTCAATTCAACGCGAAGCCTTATCAGTTCGCGCGTCTTTCGCGTGGCTGGTCGTGTGAAGTACAGTTTGAAGAAGGCAGACGAGTTCAAGATACAACTTATCTACGAACATCTTCTTCCACTTTTAACATAAATCTCGTTGCATAATACTTCCTTTGAGCCGAACGAATCGCGGTCGCATCGAAGAAACTACGCTTCTTTCCACTCGCTTCACAGTTGTTTGAAGCCAACTTCGACCACAGTTAAAGATCGTATCGTTAATGAAAGGATGCTGTGGCAATGGTGTGCATGCTGCACAGTGGTTTTGGAACTTCAGATAATCAGTAAGTGATTTTCTTTTTGGCGTGGAGCAAGTTCGCGTAACTGAACGTGTATAACGAAGAACGCGTTAATCTGGAACTTAAGGTATCTAATCCTGATCCTGTAACTTTGTTATATATGGGTGGTGCAATTCGGCAGCGCGCGTGGTGAATTTACGAGGGAAGTTATATGTACAGCGAGAAAAATGATTAGAAGTGTTGTTCGCGGTCAGTTATTCGGAGGACAGCGTGTTGATGTTTAATTTAATTATGGTCCAGTTTGTTCATTTACAATATTGGTTGAAATTTTGCAGCAGGCATGGTTATAAGTCTTTGGGGTAGTTTACGATAGCGTTAACCTTTATCTTAGGTACGTGTACTTTTTTTGAACAAAAGTCTACTACTAATTACTGATTATTATACTGTGTTAATAAACGCATTTTTATATTTAATTTCGAATTATTTTTCGTGTACCGATGCTGTCATAAAGTATGTGATGACGTTTGTTAATTATCGCAATGAATAACGAAGAACGAACTCTATTAATGGTATTAAATTTAAAAATTATTGTAGCGCAAGAATATGATTTTGCTGAAAAATCTCGCATTAGGGATTTATAATGAACGAACTATAGATTTTGTCAATGTGGCAGGCCTTGTTGCAAAGTACAATATTGCTTCTCTAGCATTTGCGAATGATCATGTGTAGGTACGTGAGAATATTTGAATATTTCGGAATATTCCAACTTACGTTAAGGAACTATTTAAACGTGTATTTCCTACTTGCGTATTTGTTAATACATATATTTCAAACCACTGAATATATGTTATTTACTTAAAATATGCTTTATGTATACAGTTGTTCGATTGAATAAACAATGGCTGATTAGTTTCCAGATATTTTAGATAGAATTAAATAAGTTGTTCCTTCTGTTTCTTATTAAATCTTGAATTCTTTCGTATATGTAAATCATTGTCTACTGAGAGCACTATGGAAATTAAAACGGCAACAGTTATCGTGTAACGAAAATAGATTGATAATAATTGTAATGCAACAATCGTTGCACCTTGAGCATACAATGAAACATACGTATGTGACTGGAAATTCTATTCGATTTCTAATTGTAAGATGAATGATGAAAAGCTGTTAACTTAAACAAAGACTGGGATAATATTCAGTAGAAATATAATATATGAATTGTCAAATGTTCATTCCTCGCGATTAAGCACGCTCGCTGGACATTTGTTCGTACAGTTGGGATACTTGACACAAAAAGGCGAAAGGGAAAGCAATTTCCTTTAGAGTCTGTCATGCGATGTAAAAATAAAGAAGAGCCTTTTCCCCAAGTTATATTCTTTGTCGTCGCTTCTACCTCGAAGAATCGTTTACCGTCGAAAGTTAGAATATTCCTGGAAATTCCTTCTGGGTATAATATTGCGAATAGGTATAATGTTGATAATATTAAAAAAAATTTAATTTCCTTTCAAGAACGTTAATATTTAATTAACAGGCAATTTAATTTAATTTCAATCCATTGAAAGAACCTTTCACCGTCACACTTCTCTGTAACAAGGGACGATTAATTATTGTTTGAATTTTAATTAAAATTGTCATAATATAAATGATTTAATACAAGATATAAATCAAATAAAATGTGAATGCTCTGGACTTTGTAAAAGGGCGTCTTATTTTCAATTTTATGTAACGGCACTGCGATTTAATTAATTTCTGTGCACACTTACATAGTTATACTTATGTTGCAGTAATGAAAAGTAAGTTGACTTTATAAATATGATCGAATCGAATAAAAGATTTATCTTTAGCTATTCACTTGTTCCCCGTTATTTGCCGATTATCCTTTCAAAGTTTGCTTTCTAGAGAAAACCTGACGGAATATGGGGTAAATGTTATCGTTTAATACTGGTTCGCATTATATCGGGATATTGGGTCAAATCAATATTAGGTAATTCCTGTTTTCCAACGCAACGGGTTAGGATAGTTAATGGTAGATGAGAATTCTATCTGAATTAACTGAAATTTTCCACGTGTTCACTTATATGATTACTTTCTTCACCGAAATAGCCAGAAAATTCTTCTCCCAAGTGATTCCGTTTTAATTAACAAACAGCGTACCTCACGTTCTCAGTAATGTTTTAACCATTTAATTAAACACTTTTCAGATTCACTCGAAGTGAAAGTGAATCGGAGTTAGCGAATTAAACTAGCTTTTAGAATTTAGTTCCTTTCTCAATATCTTACTCGTGATTTTTTACTTATTATTATTTATTAATGCAATGTATACCAACTTTCATCGTTATTAATATACGTATTCCCTTCAATTCCTGCATTCAAACTATCGAGCGTATTGTATTTACATTTCGTACTTCATTATTCTTCATATCAATGCTCCACTGTTGCTATACAACAATTCAAATCCAATAAGCTCGTACGTCCATACATACAGTGGTTCAACGTAGAAATTAAATAGTCAACTCTGACGCGTGTTTTAACGTGATGGAGCTCACGTAAAGGGCTAAGCCGGCTCGGAAATGAAGATGGAACGCAAAAAACGAGGTACAAGACCGCAGAAAGCGAGGTATCGATTGAACGATTTGCCTTGGGGGTGTTGGCCGAGTGCAACGTTTATGGCTGCGTGGATGCACCGGTCGCGGCGAACCTCCTGAACCGGTCATCCGGTTGAATCACTTCGTTCGGTTAAAAGGAAAAGCGTGGCGGTCGCATCGTCATTCGATGCCCGACGAAAGTAAAAATTTCCACGCGACAAGTTTCGATCCGATTCCCTAAGAAATGATTCGTTAGCAGACATCAATTGTTCTCGTAAAATGACACCTTCCTACCGAATCAAAGATGAAATGAAAGGAGAAGCAGGGTATGAATTAACCAAAATCAGTTCGACCGTTTTGAGAAGGACGTATTTCGTTATTAATTATACCTGCGAATGGATTCGAAGGTGCGATTGGCTTGGTTAAATTAATTGGTGAAATTTTCGATGCATTTTCCGCCGGAGAGATTAATGCGAATGATAAGAAACACAGAACGCGAAAAGTGGTTCATAATAGCTTTTTCTTGCTTTTGTTTAAAGTAGATGTATGTTAGGTGAAAAGTGTGAAATATTATAATTAATCGAAGGAGTTATTTTCTGTTCCTTTTGTAATTTGTATCGATGTAAATAATTTGTTTGATTTTGCTCACTACGGTAAGGATTTGCTATCGATTTTTCTTCATGAATAAACCACCGGGGTATGGAAATAAATTCTACTAGCTTGACGAAGCATTTTCAATGGGATTCTATTTTCTGCACAAACAATTCAGGCATTGGGGATAGACGAAGAATTGAAATTGGCGCCGGGTAAATATTTGTACACATCTTCGCGTACGAATTATGTGCGGTGGAAGTATTTTCGGCTCTATAGCGTAACAAAATGAAAGGGGAAATGGGTTGGGCGTTCAATTTACATACTGTTTAATGCAAAATCATGATCAGCGCAATAATAAAACTGGAGCACGGCTGAGAACCTCCTAGAAAAGATTCCAAACAGATAATAATTATTATTCTATGTTTAATATAAATTTAGATTAGAAAGTAAAGAGACAATGGGGAGCAATATCTGTGAGTAACGATCGAACTGAAATAATTTGTAAAAGTAAATTTATCAATACTTCAGTGGTCAGTTCGCATTTTGGAAATAGATTCGACCCCTTTTCTGGGGGAGCAACAGTAGTTGCAGAAGTACTGGTTGGTGATATGAAAGAAGTTACAAGATTAATCCGATTCAATGGGTAGACGAACGGCTCGGGAAGTTCTATCAGTTTCCGACCGAGAACGATAAGTTATTGGTTCTCAACAGGGTATCGAGCACACGATAAGTGCTCTCAACGATGGGGCTGCTTTTAACAGGGTTAACAACTTACCGCAAGTTCGATATAACTTAATTCGATACCGGGAAACTGTATTTAATTACGGTAAAATTACGTGTACTGTCGCGTTACATGTTGAAATCTATTTCCATGATACATTAACAATCATTCTTTTTTTAAATCAAATAATTGTACTGTTTCGATAATATCGAGAAACACGGCGAGGCAATACGTAACGATCAACGTTTCACAATTATCAGTTCCAAGGAAGTTCCCGATCGGGTGCATTTGCCACTAAATAAAAATTTTATGGAATAACTGTCTAAAATATGCGAAATGTAAACCAAGTGCATACGTTGGGCGTGAAGCTGGAATTATCAATAAATAAATAAATAAACTGTCTAAAACATTTCATAATTACGCCAATACGATACATAATAATTCGCAATAAATAATCTAAATTTTTCGATAAACAATTCGTATATAAAGCATCAATTTTAATCCAAGCCTTTCAACTCTAATCAGTCGTTTCGTTTTCATCAAATGCATGAAAAGTGATCCATAAATTATACAGAATATTAATTATTATGATGATGTATACGCGGAATAATTCCAGATTAAAAGATCACGGAAATAATCATTCGCCGCCGGGATAAGTGCTATTTCCAAGAAATAAAGCGTACCATCCGCATTCTTGGTGGGCAAATTAAACTGATTATGTTCATCCATTTAAACCGGAAGCAGTGAGCAATGTGTCGCGGTACAGTGCAACGACCGAGGAGTGTATCATTGATAAATCGAGCGGATCCAAGACGATTAGAAATTCGCGCGAGAAATCGCGCGGAGAGGGCCAACCTCTGAGACGTTCGCAATTTCCTTTCCGCAGCTTTCCGCGTACTTTACGCTCAATTTCCATCGCGTGTTGCGCGAAAGTGCACCTCCGAATACAATGCCAATGGATCGCTGACTGGTTGGATTTAGAACCTGTTCGTGCATGCCAGTGATTCTCTTTTTTGGACGAATTGCAATTGTAATTCATTTATTTAACATATTTAATCTGTACGTATATATTGAATGAATATCGTTCATGTTTCGTTTCATTCTTTGCACGATTGAAAATATATGTGCAGCGGAAATTTCGGATTATTATTCAGTTATACAGTAATTATTTCTGAATGCAGAATTCGTGGCACCATTGATTATCTCGAACGTGAATTGAATAATAATATAGTGAAACGAAATAATATACGTATTCTTCAACTATTCTTATTGACGCTGTCCCCAGTGACAGAGTTACAAAAATAACGTACGATGCCTTTATTAAAGAAACATGTTATGATATTTACCAATATTCAATGTATATTATGCTTGAATTAAAAAAATTAAAAAATTAAGAGCCAAATCACGCAAACCCGTTTGCTCTGCCCGTCAATTTTCCAAGCAAAGAAAAAAGGAAATAATAATGAATATGCTTTAATCGAACAATTTCAATAGTCGCGAGGTAAAGGAGCGGGATGAATATTTAAATTGGGCGTAACGATTTCAGCAGAAACTATGAGGGAAAGTTGGAATCAAAGAAATTATACGTCGTGCACGGAAGCAAGGATGACAAGGGCATATAAACTGCTGAAAGACTTGAGCGAAACCATGCAGACGGAAAAGGAGCCTTAAACGTTTTAAACGGCCAACATTTTATTCCTTTTCCCAGTGCATACTTTATGTTCTACGTTGCAGAAGTAGCAACGGCTTTACAAGTGGCGTAGAAACACGAGCCACTTCAGCCGCGAAATACGTTTAACATACGCAACAGGTAGGTTTGTTTCAATTTGACATTTGCATATTTTTTTTATAGGTATTTTTCTTACGTTAAAGCTACGAGCAGGTGACGTAAATTATGTTATACATATTTGTTTCGGGATAAATTAGACTTTGAGAGAATTGTAAAAGTACGACTTATATAAACAAAACAAACCATTGTCTTTGAAGGACTGTTTTTAAAGAAAACGTCGTAGCGAAAATGATTACAGCTAGTAATGTAGGGAATAATATATTATATTAAAGGCAGTTTTGTATTTAATTGGGTGGCCTCGTTAGTAGCAATATGTTTTTATTATTCATTACAGTTTATTTGAAATTTCATTGTTTGTGCTTCGTCGCTTAACATGGTTTGGATTCCGACCTGTTTCTGTGTAACTGCGATTCGGCGAATACATTTCATAGCTGCCCCGTTTATTAAATTTTATTATACTTTATACATTTTTACTCTAGTAATTTAAATTTCACAATTTTTCGCGTTATTTATTTTTATGCAAAGCAATTTCTGCATTTTATATTTACTAATGATTTTTCCTCGTATGGAGCTACCTTTTTACCTTATAAAATGTTTATAAATCAAACTTCTGAATCGAATGACCAGTTTCTGTGCGTTCATTTGATATTTTCAACAGTTATTGACAATGTCGATAAAAAGGGATCGAATTTCGTTCTAAATAATTGCGTTGCAAAATAGAGAAAACCTGTTTTTGCATGTTTTTGATACCAAATTGAACAGAATATTGCTTTAAAACCTGATATTTCTCCGGATCAAATTTCACACCAATGAAAAAAAAAATTTCCCTCTTTTTTTGTTTTATAGAAATACATACTTGAACAATTCTCAGTCTGTTCTGTGGGTTGAATCTGTCCGCTCAAGAAACTCTCGATCCAGACTCTAACTTCCCTTGAAAGAGTCTGGGAAACTTGAGGACAGTCTTACAATCTAAATCGTAAAGTATATACTAATCCTCTCTATCAAATTTCTACTCAACGAGAAGAAATTCAACATTTCTCATTAATATTTCGCTCTCATCATCGGCCATAATTTAAACCCTGGCATCCAACAGAGAATTAGTGTTATCTTATAAAGTGAAACTTTTCATTGAGAAGTTGTTCCACTGTATAAATACTTTATCTTTCCCACGAAAACAAAAATTGGTCAAATCTATTCAATATCTCGTACTTCATGTCGATCATTTTCTGTAATTGAAATCCTGTTTACACAGCAATTGCTTGTTTCAAGCATCAATTCTCGTCCCATATATAGATAAAATAATTGGACGCACTCGTACATACGTTTCTATATAAATCAATTCCACAGCGACTGCAGTGGCAGAATTTTTCTTCTTCAAGAATTGAAGAGGAAAACCGATCAAATATCTCCAATATTTCAGAAAGAACCTACATTAGACGACGAGGAGTTTACGCAGTTTTCCTGGCGCTAGAAGTCCACATTGGACGCGTTTGTTCTTCTTTTCTGTTTGGGAGAAGCTATTGGAAATGTGTCGACAAGGCAGCTTTTCGTGAAACAGTATTGGGCAATCCTCCAACTGTTCTTTTTACAGAACGAGCCGTTTAAATCCCTTTGATATCTCTGAGTTCACCTACATTCGCTATCAATTTCTTACTTTATTGACGACGTTTACTTTTCTGACAGTATGTTCACTATGTTATGAAAAGGCATTTAAAAACCATACTATATGCGCACTCATACAATCCAGTAATTGAATAGTCATCTCTGTCAACCGAATAATGCTCATAGAAAATCGTAAGGTAAACGATTAATAACGGCGCCTCTCATAATTATTAACCAAATTTATTAAATTCCTGTGGCTCGAAAGGAATTTTTCTTCTTAAAACAGAAACATTCTGTTGGCGCAGCTCTCCCCGCATCCTCCTCAGAAAGTTATTCTAGACGCGTGCAATTTAATGTCAGATATGTGGCGACCAAATGCAGGAATTGAATATCAAATTTGACCAATCGAATGATAACACGAATAACTCGCAAGCCAACGGGTTGAAAACGGTAGTTTTACAATCGTCAACCAACCACCAAACTCTTATCGCACGTAATACATTCTTCCTTGGTAAGGAGGAAGCGCTCGTTCGCCATAGCTCCCCCTGCATCTTCCTCGAGAAGTGATTGGCAAAGTATACACGTACTGGAGCAGAATTTCACTGAAAGTCGCGTAGAACGCGCGTCTGCTCGGTATCATCAAGGTAAATCGTGAAGTGAATACAGGCGAGCGGCTCGTTCTGATGACCTACTCCCACGTGGTCGAGGGTCCGTACTCAACAGCTAGCAAAGTCGAGTTCAGTCATCGCCTGACCAGGGTCCGGGCCTTCTCCGTGGGCCTGATTCAACGACGGCCGATGCCAGTGCTGCGTATCGTCCCAACAGACAGAGCTGGGCCTTCGTTCCTTTCGCGCATACGGTACGTGGTCGAGCAAACTTTTGACCCTGAGCACACGCTAGTTCCGCGTCGAGTTCTGGTTTATCATAGAATGTACTTAGATACCGTGTTTGGCTGATGTAGCCGAATGGTCTTTCTTGTGCAAAGGAGAAAGCTCTGTTAAAAGTGTATCGCGGTACATACGTAGACCCCAACGATATGTATATACTATGTAGTTCGTAGTGAGGAGAGAATATGTATCGAGTATTGTTGAAATTTTGTGCCGGCGGAATGGTTTGGGTTACGGTAGTGTATTAGTGGAATAGTGTATTAGTGGCATAGCATTATAGTGTGTCGGTAGAATGGTGCACGAGTAGAGTTACTTATGAACAGAATTGTGCAAGTAGTAGGAGCTGTACACCGCGGTAGATCGCGACGTATAATAATTGCCTTCGAGAGGATTAGAATGCTAATATATAATCTATTGCGGAGCAGAGTATGTACTTCGCTCTTTAGTACGGTAGTACACTGACGGAATAGTGTACCGTTTTAAGAGATCAATATTTTATTAGAGCAACCGTAAGACACGTGCAGGGAACAAAATGCAGCTGCTGTAAGAGCGTGAATAATGTAAATGTAAGAGTGTGAATTAATCGAGCGTTACCTGCTTCTACGATCGGCACATTTTTTATTTATTATTTAAATTTAAAGGAAATCCATTTATAAAACAGTAATATTAATTTTTATTCTCTGATGTTATAGTTCCAAGTACGATGCTGCAAAACCTTTTAGCACACTTTTACAACTTGCGGTCTTTAGATCATTTTTGTGGAAGAACAAGTGGAGCGTGTTCTGCGAGCGTGCGAACACAGAAAATATACGGGCAATTTATTTGAAACATTTCTCGAGGTTTATGAATTAAAATATCATTACACTCGCGTACTAGCGTTTCAAGAACTAATTATTGCGCAAAATTTACGATTATGCTAATGCCCTATCAAATCAAGAACGAAATAGCAACATTTTTACTAAAGACCCACGAAACTGAACAGCAATTACCAATTATATCGAATAAAATATCGTACTAAAATTTTATCTGCGAGGAAAGAAAACATCCGCATTGCATATACGGATAGCCTGAAGTGATACCTCGAGCTTCAACAATATTTTCTACATTTCCACGTTGACTGCCTCGCCCAGAATGCAATCACAAGAGAGCTGAAACCGATTTTAATTCTCCAGGTGGCACGACGTTGACCCAAATGCCCGATATTATCCGAATCTCGCGATTAAGTATTATGTACCTACGTATTATCAGTTCGGTGCACCGGAACCAATATGACGCATCGATACTCGTTCAACAATGTCCTTGTTCGGGGAGAGCAACTTTTTCCAACGTTCACGTCCCTGAAAGTAACCCTATTTCCCCGCTGATGAAACCGTGCGCTTCTCAGTTTCCCGGTTCGCTAATTAAAATAGCCACGGTTCCATCGGTTCAGCTCACATATCGTACGAAAAAGTTTCCATCTTGTTCCCCTTTTTTCATTTTCTTTTTTTCCTCTTCCGGCGAACATTTCCCACCAGACGCTTAATTATGCCCCCGAGCAGATTTTACATCGGACGCAAAAGACATTCAGGATTTTTCTTTTTACGATTAACCGCAAACATCCTGGAATTTCGAATTTTTTGTTTCCACGGATGTTATGAGAATCGAGCTGCTTTACATTATCGATCCCTCATTCTGTCCCTCTTTATTTCCCTGTTTCTCCTCCACGATTCCGTGCGGGTGGAGACTCTGGCACGCTTGTTTTCGCTGGAACCTAGTTTGCGCTAGTAAATTTCCATTTTCCGGACACGCGGCGAATTTTCACGGGGCGACTCGATTCGTTCAATGATCGCGTTCGTTCACCCTGTTCGCGGTCACGATTTCGAATTTTCTCGTCTCGCAGAGGTATGACGCCGCCGTGCCACGGTCCTTTCCATTCGATTTAATGTATTCAGAAACTGTTCCCAGAGAAGAGCCGAGCGTGTGCTTTTCTTCGCGTCTAGAGAGTAGAAGAGCTCGGGCTTCTTTTCGTTTCGTGGCGTGAAGACCGGTTGTGGTCTTTTCCGAACGATGGCCACCTACTTTCTTCGTGCACAGTGCTGTGCACCTCATTTCAGTTCAACGGTACGTTTAATTGGAACATTTTAATTGATGACTCATAATTTCCAGTTTGACACCGTTCAGCTCATTCTTATTTCGTTTACGCGTGCCGTTTTCTTTGATTTTTTGTTTGTTCTTTTTGTTGCACAACTTGGGAATATGCGGGCACCGCGAGATCCTGAATTTATTTCTTCGTTTAGAACAGATCGATATTTAGATTTGCAAAACTTGTATCGAAATTTAATTGCACAGTTGGTGGTCGTCCATTGATACACAGTGTTTTAATATCTTTCCTCGCTATATACATATGTGGCTCCTGTTATATGCGTAGGGTACAGGCATAATTGTGATTATAGTGTATAATATTTGCAGTAACTCTCTATATTATAATTATTCTCTTATTTTGAATTATCGTTTGGGGAATTGTAAATTAAATTTCATTTCCATTGGATTGAAATTATGTGAAGATTGAGAGCACGCGATGGAATTCTGCAAATAATCGATTCATCGTTTGGAAAGATTGCAGTAAGATTCATTCGTGCGATATCGACTTTGAGGTAGCCAACTTGGAAAGAAGCCTCGTACCAGTCGATTGTCCAGCAATCTAACACTTTACGATATGGAGCGTAAAAATCTGTTACATCAGAACGAATAATAGTGCGCTTCGTTGAAGAAGGCCAGCAATTAATAAACTATTCTATTAGACTATCAATTAAGTGTTAGTTATTTATAATATTCGATTAAACAAATGTTCATGTTGAAACGTTCCGATATTCTCGTTAGCTTGTTAATCTCTTTCATTTAATCTGATTTAATATTATTCCTAGGACGTCTTATCAAATTGACGTGGTTGCCAGCAACCCTGGTAGGTTGATAGCAGCAATAAAATAAATAACTATACAAATTTATTCGAATTTATTATATCGAACAAACATTTCTTTCCATTAATTCGTACAATGTCTCTTCGGGGACTCAGTCGTAAGTTCACTGACCCACCTGACTTCACCGCTCGTCCTTTCTAGTAAGCAGATCTCCAAAATCGTCGCGATTCGGCTCGCATCTGCTCCAATGCCATCACCAAATTTCATCAGAACACGCGCAGTTACTTGCGAAGAGTGATTCCCGTTACGAACGTTACGAAACGGTTCCTCAGCCACCATGTAAAATGTATATGTTAAGAGTGAAATAAACGAGGTCCCCGCGTTCCATTGTCGACGATATCTATGTTGCTCCACGATATCGCTTTTGACCATAGCGAAATCTTCACGCACTGTATCCACGCCGCCTCTGATAACGCATTTATGGCGTTGGCGAACCTTGTGGCCAACCGGTTTGCCAGTTTCTCCTTTGTGGTTGATGCCTCGTGTTGCCTTCCAGATTGGAATGCCGTCGAGTTCGTTCTCGAAGCTTTGTTAAAATTACATTCTCGAGCAACGCTGTTTATTATCGTTACGTATCAGCACGAAGCCCTGCTCCTTTCGTCGCCCGTTAAAACGTATTTGCAAGAACAATAAAACAGCTGAATGTGTTAACTACGTTTGTACGTAGGTGAAGTTATCGCAACGTTACAGTGCATAAGGGGGTGAAATTAAATTATGAAATGAGGATTGTTCTGCCGGGGAATTATACTTCTGCCAGATGAATTGATTTTCGATGGTATATTTAAGGGAATTGTTGTTATTCCAGCAGGGTATCGATTGATATTCCGGGATATCCGTGTGGTTGAAACTGAATATCGAAGTGCTCATTTCGGAGAAATTGCGTGAAGTAAAATGGAGTTTCCGTTTCCATTATAATTGGATATTTGTAATAAAGGGAAAGTAAATAATAACGAAACACTGTAAACGAACCTATATGCGAGTTTCAGCTTCATAAGCTAAGAAGTGAAACGAACGATTTGTCGTTCAATCATTTATTATTTGCGTTTGGACAATTTTGCCCCTTCGTTGCAACTGAATGGAATATTGTGGTATAAAATTCTATTATCAATTGTCACTGATGTTTGCCAGGTAATCCTTGAGGGAACTACTTGTCTACTTTCACTGCAGTTGGCTACTTTCACAAATAATCATTCGTACGGTCACTGTATCTGTTTAATGGAATCATTCCCACCCTGCAAATGTTTAACACAAATGCACGAAAGACCAGAGGGATTAGAATGTTCAAAAAGATATTCACATACTTGAACATTTTTCGTTACGTTATTTAGCAGGGAAAGTAACGGATTGTAATTATGCCAAATGTTTACATCCACCTTTCCCCGACAACCGAATAGGTGATTGACCCGAAGAAAATGGTTTCAACTATCGAAGTTCCGATTTATTTAAAGAATCCTTTCTGCCCTGTCACCGCCCCTTACAGATGTGTCTCATTATTTTAATCAACCGGTACAAAATTGCTATTATACGTCTAAGTAATAGTTCCTTCGATGATTCTACTTGCATATTGTATTCCTTGAACTCAAGCTCGATTTCAAATAAATACAGGAATAAGGATAACCGGTCTTTTCCATTTCTGAATAAATTATTTTCATCGCCTGCCTTTCGACGTACAATAACAACGGAATAATATAACATTTCAGGGGCGAGAACCGCAGCTGCAACCATGCGTTTCCAAATTGTTAGCCTGATGTTTCTCGTGGGCGTTCTAGTCGTGAGGAAAGTTTCGTCTCATGGAAGACTGATAGAACCGCCATCGAGGGCCTCGATGTGGAGGTACGGTTTCGATACTCCGCACGACTACAATGATCACGAATGCTATTGCGGCGGATTCACCAGGCAGTGGCAGAGGAACAAGGGAAAATGTGGAATATGCGGGGATGCCTGGGATACACCATCGGTAAGATTGAAATTTTATACGAAATTTTAGCAAACGACGTGCCAAAATATTTATATTTCTACGAAGGATTTTATTCTAATAAATAGAAACGGCCAGCTGTTATCTTCTATTTCTAGCAAATTTTTCGCGCATTCGAAAGTGTGCACGTAGCTATAACAATTTTTCTTTTTATATTCTTTTTAAACTATACGTTGTACGTGGATCATGGAGAATAAAACATTCATTTTTGTAATGCGTATAGAATAGACGAATGGGTGAGGCTTTTGATGATTGGATTACGTTTAGTGTATTTAGGGGAGAGAGGTAAATGTTATCAGAGAACGGTAGTAGATAAACTGAGAAGTTTGAGGGATCTTCTCGCCGAAGCTAGCCCAATTTGAAAACGAGCAAGAGCTACATAATTGGCTCTGCTGAATTTACGTTATCTTTCAGGCCACTTAACTTCAATTAGGCAAGTGTGAAAGAATCATTGCGTACCTTTCCAAGGAGTTATGTTCGAATTTAATTCAAGAAGAAACGGAAAAAGTTACGCTCCGCCAAGAATACTTCAACTCATTTCTAAAAACATTCAGGGGATGATCTGTCATTACAGCATACCGGTACCAGCGATTCAAAAACTTGCATAAATAGAATTTGCTCGCGGTAAGACGTATACGATACTTTACATATTTAAAATCATAAAAACAAGAATGAATTCATTTCGTTGTTCAGTAATGAAACAAAAGTCCGATCAACAATTTGCTTAGTTTAAACATACCAGCCCAGTCTGCCAGTGTTCCTAGAGCGACAAGTCTTTCGTTTTCATTTCGTCTGCACGATTACAAAACTCTCGAATCGGAATACTCCTAACGGGACGCAAGCATTCACTCCTACGTGAACGAGCGTCTAACTGTATTAAATTCGTTGAACCTCATATTCTTTTAAGGAAACGGCGGATAAATGATTCGAGCAACGATGCAGAATATCGAGCGCGTAATCGCGTCGAAAGCCGGCTGAAAAAATAGCAACTCGTGTTCTCGAACCCCTGTCAACATTGCATTTTCATCAATTTTATGCAAAATGATAGATGAGCGGATTTTATTTCAAAGTGATAGCAACATTTGTCGTGCAAGTTCTCAATGTAATTACTTAGACTCCTTGTTTCGCTATCGCCTATCGATGCTTCATTGACGTTTGAGTTGATTGTTTTATGTTCCGTGCCACTTTTTCCATTTCCGTTCGGTTCTTCACTTTAACCGTTTCGCTTCGATTTGAATCTCAATATTGACTGAACTGTATAAATTAATAATGCAAATGGATTGCACGGATGAGGCACAAAAAACAAAAGGCAAGAGGGAATATTCGATAAACATGGAATAATGATGTACAATCATCGGGCAAGATATTTATAAATAGATTGTAATTGCAGGGACGAATAATAAAAATGTCGAAAGATTATCCTCATCTCGGTTTTGGATCGGGTTGACCCAAATTTACGTACGAGGTCGAACAGGCAGAAAGGAAGGTAAATTGTTAAAGTTAAAAGTTTATGAACACTCGAGAAGAAATGCAACGATTCTATTGTGAAGTGGCCGTAATTATTTCTTGGCAGTATTCTTGCAACACAGAATAAATTCGTATTTGCGGCGTTCTGGTCTGTCGGGCGGACATGCACCTGCTGCAACAAACACCGCTATACGTTTCAACATCCTCTCGACCAATATATCCAGTATAACAGGAAATATGAATTTTCTAAAAAATACGAATAAATAATAAGTAAAATGGAGGAGGCAGAAGATACAGAAAAAAATGTTTCATTAGATATATATATATATTTGATTTTGCTGTCAAGTAATGCTTTTGCTCATAAATAATTTTAATCTAGCGCTGTCCCGTGGAGTTTAAATTAATTTGCTTCCAATTTATATCACAAAGTGAGAGAAATAAATATTGCAGAAAGAAAAAATTGGGACACCGGTTATTTAAAAATTGATAAATTTCTCCAGCTTTCAAAAATTGTCCTACAAAATATGATGCACAGAAAATGTGATATAGGTGGGATATTCATCTTGTATTTTATAAAAAAAAAAAGAAGGTTTAATTCCGTTCCATTCGATTTCGATATTGTTATAAATCAGCATCGTTTCATTCTACAAAATTTTCGTTCTAGTAACATATTGATTTTAAACTGCCTCTCAAACATTCTAGCTGATTATGTCAACTCGACAGGTACCTGCAGCAATTTACTGCTCTCCAACTTTCCACCTCGTTAACCGAATAACTGTTACGAATTTCGTAATTATATTTTTATCTTGCACTGAAATTACGTGTTACGTATGTAACATATACATATACGTTCGTAGTTTCACATATTTAATGGGGCGATGTGTTACCGTGGTATATTTACCAGCTTTTCACGTTTAACATTTCGTACAAAATATATAAGCTTTCAATTAAGATCATAACTTCCCACAAGATTTAAATACAATATAGGTGACTTCAAATTTAATGGGAACGATGTTAAACTCCTGAAGTTTCCTGCATACACCCATTCAATAGAATTATAAGTTTCACCTGAACTTTTAAGGCAAGTCGAAAAGTTGTACGGGAAAATATAATTTCGGAGGAACAGTTACAGTGCTAACTTTTAGACACGACTATTTTCTTTCATCGTTACCCTATATTATATCTGAATCGGGACAATATATGTATTAGATATTTTCACGAAGAAAAAACATTATGTACGGATAAAGCTGGAAAATATGTCATGGGTGAACTGTGATCCACGTATCGTAAAGTTTAATATAGCTGGGGTTCGTAAAATTGACGTAAAGCTTTAGCAAATTTACAGCGGCTCTTCGAAAGCAACGTGTAAACAATGATTCTCGTGAAGATAATATCTTCCTTCTATTTCATTTATTAGTTTCGTCGCTATACACTTATGAATTGTATTACCAGAACAGCTGTGCAAACTATTTTCAGTTACACTTCGGAAAGCAAATAAAACTTATCAATCGATATTGCTCCCAAATTATCTTCTCCCATGATAATACGTTACTTAAACCGTGTATTATTAACCCATTAAACATTTCTACGAATGCAATATAAAACACAATAATATAAATATCACGTACATATAAACGTTGAATTTCTCCCTCACGAGATCTTTTCAAAATCCCCATTTATATGGAAATACGTCGTACATACATATTCGATGTTATTCTGTTGTTAAATAATTCTGTAATTAGAATACGAAATAACATTACCGATTTCCCGCTTCCCATAGTGCATGCAAATTAATACAAATTATTTCGAATTTACTTCCCATGGAAATATTATTATTATTTATTATTATACTATGATATATATATATATATATATAACATCTTCCAACTGAAGAATCAATACCAATTGCCCTCAAAAATAATCTTTTGTCAAATCGTATACCAAAAAAGTCGGCACAGAATCCATAGTTGCTCTGATTTCAGCCTCGTCTCCACGAGACAGGCGGCAAATACGGAAACGGGGTGATAGTGAGGAAATATCGTACCGGCTCTGTGATACCGGTTCGCGTCGAACTCACGGCGAACCATCACGGATACTTCGAGTTCCGTACGTGCTCTATGACCTACAGGGACAAGGAAGTCACACAGGAGTGTTTAGACCAGAATCTGCTTCGCTCAAAGAATGGATCGACGCGATATTACCCAGGCCCGGGGAATAAGATCTTCGAAGCTTTCTACAAATTGCCAGACGACCTGACTTGCGCCCAATGCGTATTTCAATGGAGATACGTGGCTGGAAATAATTGGGGCGACTGTGGAAACGGAACAGGTATTGTACGAGGTTTGCACTATTCCAACCCCGCGACATTGTGCCCGCGATGCTTCTGGCTCTTCGCAAAATTCGAATGCGAGCCGCGTTTCACAGCTCGGCGTTTGCTCTGTCTTTGGATAAGCGAGCCTGAGCACGACTTTTTCAGTGGCCCGAATGTTCGTTCCACTTTAACAGTGGGACGCTCGTAGCCTGCGTTTTGTTTCAGCCACCGGATGAACGTTTCGAGAGGCGTCGTTCGCGACAAAAGCATCAGCCCTCGTGCATGCACGCCTGGAGTATTTCCAGAGGGTGGAAAGAGACAGATTGAATTTTACGCGATACATATCGGGTGAAGTTCGTTGCGTCGAGCGTTTTATAGGGGGGATGAAGGGACGATTAAAGTGTTAAATGGCTGGTGTCTTTCAGCTGTACGCGGGCAACGGTGATAAATTGTTGTATAATTCGGATTGCGGGTGTTTTTCTTTTATGCACACCGTATGTACTCTTTTAATGTATAATCGTTAGATTTTCTATGGGCGAGGGTATCGAGGAGTCCATCAGTCGGACAATTTTTAACGATTGTGATCTCTTCGTTAATAATTCTATTCGTGTATACAAACTATCGAGAAATTATTTAGTTGTGGAAAGGAATACTTTTTATTAAACGATATCTTTTGAACGGTGATCCGTTCTTGAGTAAGCAAAGTTTTATTTTTGTTTTAAACACGATGGCAAATCACTTGCTTATTCATGCTACGTGATAACCGAACGTTTCTGGTCCGTACTATGTAATCGAAACGATATTAGTATTCTATTAAAGTACAAATGGAAAGTTTTAATATTTTGTATGTAATAAGTATCATATAATTGATTTAGACATGGCCAGCTCATGGTCATCAATATTCGACATGGCTTGCTATTCAGCAATCATTTCGTTGCTATCAGGTCTCGTGTACAAACATCAGGTCTCACCTCATGCTTCATCTTTTAAACACATTGTTTCAATTATATACTACTTCGTACTACATCGTACTCTAATTTTACATCCGATGAAAATTATTTTCATATACTGAAAATGTATCAGTAAAAAATGGATAACAAACTGAAAGATATATTTAGCGTGCATGAAATAATTATATTATATTCATCGCGATATAAAATGAATTACGGTAGTTCACCTTCTACCAAAACTTCCAAAAAAACGAAAAGAAAAAGAAAATAGTTGAAACGAAATATTAAAAATATTTGCCCGCAGATATTTTCCTGCATCTAGCAATTAATGAAACTTCTCAAAACGTTCCCTGTAACTACGACAACTTAATTCTCCACATTTACGAAAAATTAAGTGCTCATAGTCACTCTTTAACGCGTCTTATTGTGCAGCACCTTAGGTCCCAAACACTGATTAGTGCTATTAGTGCGCTCCGTTCCGTTTCATAAAAGGAAAGAACGTAATTCTAATTTTTCAACAATATGTTCGCAGGTGCTGTAGGATGCGGTCCTCAAGAAGAGTTTCGTTCTTGCGCCGATATTACCATCGGCGATGACGTGGAACCACTTCCGCCAGGACCACCTTTGGAACCACCGACGAAATCGATCCCCGGGGAGAAATCGCCGACAGAACCAACATCGGTGCCAGAGCCAAGCGGGCCGTATTGGTTATTCAGTATTATTATCGTTGGTACGTGCCTGCTGGTTGTGCTGGCAGCTATGGCGTTGCTTTATTCTTATTACTATCACTCTGGCCGAGCCAAAAAATGGCTTATGGCGAGGCGGCTGTATTCACCTGAAAATCCACCTGTCGCTCCACCGAGGCATAAAAAACACACGTCCAATGCACCATTGCAGCTGTAGAGAGAAGGAATTATTTGTGCTTGGAACGTAGGGTGACCAATTGTTACGAAAGACGGGTGTCGTACGATTCCGTCCGTACCGTATTCTGTAAATGCCGTTTTCGGTATTTTTCTTCGGCGGCATTATTTTATATAGTTTTTCTTCTTCGTAAGTTAAGTTATATATATGTATATAAAATGATAATTCACGTGAAAAAAGAAATCGAAAATGGTCACCCTGATTTGTTATTTGCTACTGCAGTTTCTTTCTTCATTTGTATTTTGTTTCACTTGGAATAATGCGATCTTTTTTATTTCTCTTCTTCATCGTGCGTGTTTGCGGTGCACGTGAAATGCGTCGTTGCGACGCTGTTATGTATGTCTGACGGTGAAGTTGTTCTCGTTTCGCGTTTAGAATGACATTTTCATCACATTTTGCACACACATTTTCATCTTGTATATATAAACTGTCTTTGCATTAAACGTATTTATTTCCTAAGAATATGTGGTTCTTAGTTTCCCTTTCTCTTTTGAACGATAGGATTCCTTTAAGCACGTGCGCAGACGTTTGGAAGAAAGTGCTTCGAAAGAGATCTTTCCTCTGAATCGCACACTTAGAGAAATATATGATATAGATACTTTTAATATACAGGGCGTAATGCAACATGTTGGACGCATTTTTTGGCATACGTAAATGGAAAATTTTAAAACATCCTTGTATGAACCTTTTCAATTATTTGTGAGAAACTTTTGTAATGGATCCCATATGTTATGCCACTACTACACCCTGTAAATAGTACGTACTTTTGATGCTCGCCGCTCGAAGCGAACAAATATTTCAAGAAATTACTGATTTTGCAGTAAATTATTTTTTATTGAGTAACATATTTCTAAAATCTTGATTACTCATCTTTTGTGCAACCCCGTTTTTAACCACATTTGCACTGCCGTTAGTAACAGTAGTTTTAACTGTACGAGGTATCATAGACAATAATGTTTTGGGCATACCAAACGTAGTTCTGCTTACAGTAGTACTACCAAGAGACTTGATCAGGGCGATTTCATCGGTGGCCGCAACTTTTTTACGTTCAGGTGGTTGGCTTATAGCTACACTAATTACTTTATCGCCGATTTTCGTTCCATCGGTAGCCAGAAGTGCTTTTGCGGCACCGTTTTCGTCTTCGAAATCGACATAGGCTAGTCCCTTGGAGTGGCCATTACGGTAAGTAACTATGCGGACTTCTTTTAATGCACCGTGGACGCTAAAGATTTCTTTTAGTTCTTCTGTTGTCGTGGTTAACGGAAGGCCTATGTAATTTAGAATATTCAGTATATTTTCTAAAAAAAACACGATATAATTTCATAGATAAGTTTGTATATTACGCACCTTTAATGAACAGTTTATTTTTCTCAAGAGTGCAACTGTACTTGAATCCAGATCCCCGTATTCTGTTTGGATCGCATCTTGAAACGAACATTGGTCGTCCTCTTATAGCGGTTCTATCCAACTCTAGAGCTTTCTCAACTGCTTCCTACAAAATTAATACCTTTCGTTTCGTTGACTTATACATACGTTACAATTTTTTTTTACTCAAGAAAATTATTCGTACCGCATTGCTTAATTGCACGTAGCAGTATCCCTTACTACGTCCTTTGTAATCTCGTACCATTTTAAACAATGTAACAGGTCCAGCCGGTTCTAGAGCTTGTGTAACTTCTTCCTCGGTCGCAGTATAATCTAAATTACTTATGAAAACTGTGATCTTGTCATTCTCCACATGTACATGATCTACCTCCATTTTTTCACTCTCCGGTGGTTTGAAACCAGGCGGTGGCGCGATTTTCGGTTTTTGCCCCTCAGTATCAGTTTGGTCTTTCTTTACCAGATTCGAGCGGGTCTCTCTTACTTTTGGTTTTATTTGTGTTCCAACTTTTGTGAGCTTTGTAGGGGATCTTTTCAAATTTATCCACATACCAGTTTCGTCTTTTCTTTTGTGAGCCTTTTTATTCTGCAATGGCGATAATTCGTTATTATTACTCTGCTGCGCTTTCTGCCTCTCTTCAGCAACTTTTTCCAATTTTTCTTTTATTCGTGCTTCGCAAAATTCCAATTGCTCCAATGTTCCTTCGTCTCTTTCGAAGTCTAGCCAAGCATTTGTAATACTTTCTGGCCAGTCTTTTACTGAAGTCAAAGCCTTGTGGAATAATTTTCTTAAATGTTTTGTATCTCCATAACATCTGCATACGAGGAAATCAAATTTGAGATAATGAAATGTAGCATATAATAGTATTGTAACGCAAAAAATTACCTCTCCAACGAAATATATTCCAGCCAGTAAGACGCTGTTGCAGAATGTCCTTGGGACAAAATATCAGACCACAATGATCTAGCTTTTTCTATATTATTAGCATGTATAGCTTCTGTTCTAGCCCAATACTGTAATATAACACAATTGGTATCTCCATCTAACCCAAATAACTTTGCCAAGTGTTCACAAGCCCTGTTAAAAGTATTACGCAATATTTCTAACTGCTTTTCCTCCTCGGTAGAATATCGATCGATTTTGCGGCGTAAATATTCTAGATACGCCATCCATAAGTTTCGATAATCCTCCGCAGTTGAAAATCCAGCTACTAAAGCATTTTCTAATAATGTTTGAACTTCTAATATCGGTTTGTCCCATTTCTCGTACGACCTCATCCAGTTCTGCCAAACTTTTGCAGACCATGGAATATTTCTCGAAGCTCTTTGATACACCTGATCCAAGACAGATTCAATTTTGATATTTTGTTCTAAATATGTAAGATAATCGAGCCAAATTGACATTTCTAAACTAAGATCAGTGACTGCCCTTTCGTACAGAACAGTGACTCGTCCTGGATCCCCATTCTGCTTTTCATGTAACAGATAGATTTTGTACGAATCTAAGAGTTCATTCTCAGCTTGAGCGGAAACAATCCTTTCCTCGTACGGCAATCGGCTATTAAGTTTGGTAAGTGCTCGTTCGTATCCTCCATGAACTATTTTATCATCGATAACAGCTTCTGCACCATCCCCCCGTCGCCAAGCTTCATATTCCTCGAATGTTCTCTCCATATCTAAAAGAGGGCAAGCCAGCTGCCTTTTAAACAGACTGCCGATACGTTCCAATTGCTCTTTTCTCTCAGTTTGATTTGAACAATCAATCTAAATATTTGAAATTTATGTATAAAGATGGGTGGTAAACAAATATAAAATAATTTCAACTATTTATAACGCCATACACACCAACGCGTACAAAACAGCTTCGAATTCTCTAAACGCCTCCCAAATTATTGCCCCCTTAATAGTGTGCAGACCAACAGCTGTCAAAGCTCTCTCAAACAATTGTCTAACATTCTTCGCAGCGTCTTTCTCAGTATCCATGTTGCCGATGCTAAATTGTAGATACTCCAGCCATATTTCCACGGCTGTAACAAACATATAATATATATTGTAAAACGCGGTAAATCAATTTAGAAATATGTAAACTGTATGTATTATATTAAATTGTCAACATACAAAAATAATCTTTGACTGCGCGTTCGCACAACTTTACTATCTCAGCTTTCTGTTCCTGTGTCGTAGCTAGCTTAATCTCATCGCGCATCCAAGATAACCAGAGTTCAGGACTCAATGGATACTTGGAGCTCATATTCTCTCTAGCCGTGCGTAATCGTTCTAATTCACCCATTCTTTGCAATTTATTAATAAGGGCTACATGACTCGCGTAATCATACGGATTCTGCGTAAGCGAAGTTTCTAGAACCTTAACTTCTGCTTCGTCGGCATCCTCCTCGTCATCTTCGTCATTTTCGTCATCCTGATCGTCAAGGGGCTCATCGTCCATTCTTTCAATCAATTCCGACTCCTCTTTGTCCGGCGAATTCTCGCGCGGATTTTCAGCGGTGATTTCCTCCGTTCCAACATCCATTTCTTCCATTTTCAGCTGGAATTAATTATGCGACGGACGATCAACTTTTCAGTCACATACACTATAATGGCAACACGAAATTACCGAAATTCGTGGAAGGGCACTGAACATCAACAACTTTTAAACTTTTTTAAGGGTTATGTTTCGATGTTTTTGTGCAAGTTTCCTTACAGGTCTGACAGATGCTTAATACG
The DNA here is from genome assembly GCA_948146005.1 of Nomada fucata. Classification (NCBI taxonomy): domain Eukaryota; kingdom Metazoa; phylum Arthropoda; class Insecta; order Hymenoptera; family Apidae; genus Nomada; species Nomada fucata. The sequence continues at coordinate 19,002,813 of OX411275.1, forward strand.
CACGCGCACTGACAGCGCGGCACGAAGTCAAATTTAAATATCGTTATCAAAACAAAATTAAAAATCTGTATTTGTGATTCTCCTATAATTTCGACTATTTTTGTCCAATGTAGATGAAATTTTGTTTAGTTGCTCTTTATGTTCCGATGGAAAGTACGGACCACTTAATTTACGAAAATATTAGATATTACTAATGTAAATTCCTAATCTGTGAGTTTGTGATTCCTGATAGATGCATTATAAATGATTCTGCGGGTAACAAAAACATTTAAACAACATCGTTTAATAATATTTCGAATCAAGGTGATAATAAATAATAAATTTCGTGTCAATATGTATGTACCCGCATCTTACTATTCTGAAAGTAATCATAAAGCAAGTGTATACATACTCAAGTTTTTACTTGCGTCATTCAATATTTGCTACGAAATATGTTTTCAATTATTTTTTGTCAGATGTCCTTTTACTCGGCCTAGTTTGTCTGCCACTCAATTTAGCCGTTTAACATTAATATACCAAACGAGACCTACGAGTTTAATTCAATATTTACATCGAGAACGGATTCATTTGTATTCTGCCGACTAGAGTTGAATCGCATTAAGGAGAAAAAGTAATTTACTGGAACTCTATGGTGTACACGTCACACACGAAACAATTAACTTATTTAAAAGGCAAAGAATCTAATTGACTCTTAGTCGTAATATTGTATGAAGCATTTCCTGTTTCGCCGTCATTTACCCGATTTGCAACGTTTCCTAATCACGATACAAGCGCGAATGACCTAGTAATTACAAGCAGTCAGTTTACGATCAGCAATCCAAACACCGCTTTGCCATTGGTATGTTCGAACACCGGGCCGATCTTCTTAATTTTCTACGACGATTAATTGCGGCCGACCTGTTGATAATTGCCCTCTCATGGTTACAAAATCGTTTCGAAATTCAACATCGATAATGGATAGTACAACGTTGATATTTGTCTGATGCATTTGACGATGTTATTCCCAGAAACCGGGGAAAATGGACGCAAGAAAGGAAAACGGAAGTTTGTCAAGTGTTCCAGGAACCGCTGGAATCGCTGCAGGCAGATACCTTTAAAATATGCTTACAAATACGCTACAGGTTCACGGGTGAGTCTCGAAAATGTGTGTTTGTTCACCCAGCAATATTTCTGAACCGCGCCGGTGTTATTTGCCTTGCGCTTGATTCCGCAGGCTACACGTAGAACATGTCCATTTCGTGCGAGGTAACGCCTTCCACTTGGTGCAAACGTTATTTGGATGTTTTTGGACGGATAAATAATAAATATGTCTGGGTGAGTACCTTAGAATGTGCCATCGTCTTTTTTAATTTGACAGATGTACAGACCGTAACGTAAAATAAATGTACCGTAAAATATCTGTGTTAAATAGCTTTGCGTTCTTTTTTGCGTGTTTATTGATAATCCCTGATCTATTTCATGGAGGGGAGTTCGGTTCCATTTATGCTTGTCGTTTCAATTGTTCGATTGAATGGCGCAAATTCTACACGAAATAAGTTAATATGTATTAATAACATTAATAAATTAATATTAATATTAATAAATGTAGAAATAAATTTGGAAACGCGTGTGGCACTTTATATTACCATTATCGTATTATTTAACAGTAAAAGAAATTCCTATGTGTACAGAATTTTTTATAAGAATACTTATTGTTATTGTTTCTTCAGGCAGACATACTTAAAGTATCTCGTAATTACTGTACTTGTAAATATCGCGTTGCGTATTTTATATTTTTCAGTTTTTACAATTGCGATATTAATTTTGAAAGGTACATTTGACGTACTTTGTAGAAGGAAAAGGTGCCGATCGTAAATGAGCAATGAGACATTGAATTTTTGTCAGACAGTAAAGTGCATTTGTCGTTTCACGCCTACCGATGAACTAAGCATCGTGCGTTAAGAATTTCAAAAGAAATCGATTAAAATGCGAGGAACGAGAAATGCATGTTAAACGTTAGAAGGAAATCTCGTCTCGTCTATCGTTACGTGTGGACAAAGAATTCTTGGCATCTTATATCCCGGTAAAAGTGTTTTCGTGCGATAGATTCACGCGAATGATAATAAGAAAATCAAATTATACGAAGATAAAACAAAAATTAGAACCTATGGAAGTTATCATTATCATCGTGGTTACAATTTTTACACTTATTATAAGCAAATTATTTACTGAAACAGTGTTCACGTTAATCAATTAGATTATTTAGAGAACAGATTAAAAAGTTCCTTGTCTCGTACATAATTAATTTACTGCTAATAAACTCCTGTTTGTGCATGATATTTAAGATAAATTCATGTACTTATTTATTTATTTTTTATTAATAAGAAACAGATATTATTTTAATTTCCGCGTGCAATAAAACTGTTCGAATTAAGAATAAAAAATCACACGCATTGTTTCGCCCGATATGAATATACCACTCGTGTTTCAAAGGCTCCCGATAAAAAGAAATGGAATTATAGCGATAATTGAAGGAATAATTATGTACACAATTCCCTTGCACCGTCAACAGTGTAATGTGCGAATCTATTCTGCGTGTTTGGACACAATTGCGAATGGAGACCTCGGCAAAGATAGCAACGTTTTCCTTATTTAATTTACCGATTTAGCAACGCTTACCATTTCCGTATGGCTTTAGGAATTCCCAATTTGATAGTAGCCTTAACAGGAGCAGAATTTCACATGACGCAATGATCTACTACCGGGGAAGCTTGTTTTCTATATTAATAGCTGTCGAGTGTGTTCAGAGTTTGATAACCTACTGCCGTGATGGATGATATAATTATGGAACAATTTCCAAGAACATTTTGCAAAGCTGTTCCTCCCATGTTTTACAAACTGCTACACAATATAACTTTGAATATTATGAAAATTGCCATTTCGCTTTTCCTATCGTGCAAGTAGGATTTAAAATAGAGTAAGGGGAATCATGGATGTATCTTCGAATTCATAACTATTATTATATTTTTCATGGTCACCGATTATTGTAGTATAATCATTTGACAATTAGTATAGCACACGTATTTGTAGTTATTACTGTGAGTCTTTTTAAATGTGACACAGTAGAGTCTGCAGTGCAGTAAAACGTACTGTATGTGAACAATTAATAAACAACCACAGTCAGGATTGTGTACCTACTATGTTAGCTGTTCTACGTCTAATTATACCCCAACAACTGATTGCGTGTACAATCGTTCGTAATGCTGTAATAACGTGTATTAAGGAGAATCGAAGAGTTGTGCCTTGCGTTGTTAAAATACAGGTTTTTTTATGCAATCGTTAATTGCACGCCTATACTATTGTTTTGTTTCCAAGATTCGCGACAGATTTTGTATATTTGTTTAGGGTGTTATATCTCGCTATCATCCATTACAAACTGACGCAAATTTGATTAGAATGTTTAAAACTGCTGCAACTATGTTATCAGAAATGGGTCGAATCGTTTTTCTGAACATAATCAATGTATTCTATTTTATTGCACAATAGGCGTTATAAGCGATGGGCATAGAAAGGAAAAACTTCAGCACGTATGCGGAACATAGAGAATTTCTAGTGGCAATGAACGGTACCTTGGATTTTTTCATGTTTTAGTTTGGTCCTTTGATTACATTTGCATTTCTCGTTTACTCTCGGTATTACATATTTTTTTTTTTACAAGTTTGACATGTTACGTACTACATTTCATCGTAAACGTAATGAGAATGGTAAACATGTATTTGGATAGGTACAATATATTTTTTAGTCTTCTTGTACCTTTGAGTGTGACTTATGACTAGCTCAATTTTTGTTCTGCGATCCGTTGACATGAAACTCCTGTATGTCAAGATTTAGTGTAAAGTAGATTAAAAGCATACCAACTACCGTTTACTCTTAGTTGCTCCCGAATTATTCCGTAATTATCAATAAATCTAGAAATAATTATCCGCCGTGATGAATTACAAATCCGTCATTCCCATATTCCAAGCATTATTGTCGAATATCGCTTGCGAGAAAGAAATATCACCGGCACAGTTCGAACGAAGCCGAGTAATTGGTAAATAAAAGATCCGGTTTTGAAATCCGGCCCACCGATTCAGGCTGCGCAATCTTTCTTAACGCAAGGGGCGCAACGGACACATTCCTTTAAAAAAATAAAGGAACAAGGCGCAGGAACGCAATTTCAATAATAATCAACAGATACGAGGTTGAAGAGTAAGGTAAACCGAGCGCAAATCGATTTTCGAATGCAAACGGAACATCTCGCTCCGGAGACAAGCGAATCTACCCGTGAATATATTTATTATATCAGAGTGGGACAGTCGAAGAAACGAGAAAGGAACGAAACAACCCCGGAGAATTGAAAATGACAAAGAATTGCAAGAGAAATTCGATTAGACAGAATTACTGGAATTACATATCGGGGAAATCCTGGGCCACGGCGCACAGACGATAGTTGAATGACGTGCAGCAAAAACGGACTGATGAATCAATTCGCGACATTGCAATTGCCGCAGAACGTATTTACCGAACTGAACAACATTTAATTGCTTGGTGTACATGTGTGCCAATGTGCATAGGTTACGGTAGGCTGCAGATTGAAAATTTGAAATGCAAGCAAGTGGTGAAAGGACGAGCTAATAGATGACAAGCATATCGTATATGGTATATGTATTAATAGACGATTTCAGATATTCAAAATAATGATTAAAAAATGAGGAAGTCATGTTTAACGAATAAAATATTATACTGAAATTGATAATATTATACCTTTTAGACGATTCATTCAAGAAATATTAAAGGGCATTCAATTACAATGACTGACTAACAATAACAGGCATTAGATTAACGTACAATTTGAACATAGATCAACGTGGAAATTGATTAAAACTTGACGCAACGTACAACGCTGGACCATTTTAAAACATCCACAATAGTCATTCGACAAACGCCCCAAACGAATATTATTATAATCCAAGCGTCGAGAATAATTGAATCAATTATTTATGTATACATAAACAGCAAAAATAAACGCCCTATCAAACGATCAATTCCAAATTAGTATTAAAATAACCGACAGTTTCAACGTAACTTCAAATGCCCAGCCATCCCAAACGTCTCGCCAGCAGCGCACTACGAAGTTAAACGAGAATTTACGTGCACGCATAAGGACAGACGTATCCACGCTACGGCGAAAATTTGGCCCCGGTCGAAGAATCTCGCGAGCAATCCACAGCGTTGCACACAATGCAACCTTTTTTTTTTTTTTCAACGCGAACCTTTCTGATGCTAATTCGCGTACCGTTCCTGTTGCACCAGCGCGGTGCAACTCGTATGACAAAAATGACTCATAGTAATCCGGAGAGGGCCGTCGCGTTGAACCGTTTCTTTTTCTTCAACCTGCCATCCTCGCTGCAGGATAGTGGTTTCTTCGTGCGAGTGATGCGGTCGAGCGGCGGTGCCCGTCGGGGATGCCCCACTGCCGGAGTCTTGCACATCCGTGGAAACGTCGGGAGGCGGACGTCGAGATTCTCCGGTAGCTTTTCTCCCGTGCTACCGGTCGGCTGAGATCGCGTTAAAAAAGTGTCCGACGAGCTGGCCCGTAGTGCACCGTGGCGGCTTTCGCGGGCGGTGAACCAGTCTGCGTAAAACTGGAGCTCGTCGCGTCTGACAGCGGAGATTCATGATAGTCACCGTTCTCGATCGCGAGAGGAATCGTGACAGCTTTCCTAATTCTAATAACGAGACGCAAATAAAGATACCGGACCTCCTGGCGCGGCAGTTTCGCGAATTTTTCATCGGTGTTGGATATTTCGGACAATTGTTCGTCGGTTTGTGAAACGAACCGGCGGCGAAGGCGAAGCGGTTGTTTATTAATTAAAATCGCCGCGACAGCGTGGTAATCATTGCGGCGGATTTCGTCGACAATGTAATCGAAGGGGGGTTTTTCTTCTTCTCCGGATTATTGTTGTCGCTGTTAATTATTGTGGCACTTTGCATAGCTTCGGGGGGACGTGCGAATGATTGTGACGATGGGAAAACTGTTTGCGTTACGTGCGCGCGTGTCTAACGAAACGGGGCGCGTTTGACGTACCGTTTGAAGGATTGTTAACAATTTGAGGTGAAAATCGGACGAAAAAGTGATCGACGTAAGAAGGATGATCCGTGCTGATTTCCGTTTGACCGCGATAACTCCACGTGAAATTGCGACATTCGATCTTTGACACAGGTTATCGCTTGTTGAGGTAAATATCGTTTAATTTTTCTATCAACAGTTTCACTGACGCGTAGATAGCTCGGGGCAAACGGATCAAGCATCGCGTTGAACAGGACAATCGACTGAAATAGCTATCGTCGTTAGAACTTCTATTGGTCATTTCGTTTTATCGAGCAGTGGCCTGCGAATTGAGTTGTATTCAAATTTGAAAGAGTACGTGGAAACATTATTTTATATCTGCAATTGGAGGATAGTTTGCGTAACGAATTGTTGTAACGAATTCTACGCTTTGGTGAAATTTGTAGTGGCTGGTTTAGATTTTACAGTAGAATAATAATTTATTTGAGAAAAGTTTAAGCGACTTCTGACCGATCATCCCGTTGCTTCGACGACATTATTGCTGGCTCAGTTGCTACTATTATTATTATTATTGTTATTTACTAATCACGTAATTCATAGGTATTCCCAATAATTTAATCAGAAAACTCGCCTTGCGTACAAAGTTTCAGGATGCTCAGTGCCATCGTTAAAGCTGCGCTCCTGGTGCATCTTCTTCAACTGATCACCAACGTAGCCGGCCAGGGCCCTTGCGACAGCTATTTCCGGTACAATCAGGCCGACACCACGAACGAAGTTACAGGTTACATCGAGATCCCATCACCGCCAAAAAGGGTTGTTCTGCATCTTAGCGTCAGTTTGAGCATCGCCGTTGCGCTGCCATCGGTAAATTGCTTCGATAGTTTAAATAATATTACCACTAATTTTTTCATTCCTTCAAACGGCACGCGCGATGAAGTAACATGGATGAACTTTAATTGAAATTTATTGCTGATCCGGTGTATTGTTTCTTGTTACCAGCATCATCGTTTTAATTTTAAAGCTGACATCAACTTTAGTGCCACACAGATCGTGGCAACAAGTGGCAAATTAATCGAATATCGAACTTCTGAAGGGCAAGGCCCATTTCTGCCGAATAAAATATCTAGCTGTTGTCTGCGGAAATCTGAATTCAATTATTATAACGAATCGTAAAATTGGGTACGGCGCACCTGTTCCGAATACGCCACTCTGGAAAGATGACATTAATGAACGTATCGTTCACTCGATACGGGTACTTTTTAAAAATAAACAATTTTTTAGTTTACAAGTTCAATGTTGAAAGACATGCGCGTGCAATGTGTACATATCGCAGAATGGCTGATACGATTGGGTAAATTATCAATAACTAACCTTGGAGCGACACGCTTATAAAGCATGTTTAAATGTGAGCGAATCGTTTGAAGCAGCTTGCAGACCTGTACGAGAGATTTCGCCGTTTGTTCAAACGCGCTTAATTGAACGGGAAAAGAATACGTAATACAGCTCGCATTTAAATGAGCGTTCACGGATTTGATCATCTTTTCCGGGGTCATTGCAGGATGTTTAGACCAGGCAATAAAATACCGTGTATCCGTAATTAATAGTCAAATTGATTCTCCACTTCATCCGAAATCCGCAAATAAAACCGCACAACAATTTATGTAGTTGCGAGAAATAACATTTTAATTGATTCATGGTATTCCTAACATTTTTGTATCATTATTTAGGACTGTAAAAGTACGATGGAAAATTGACACTTCCGAGCGATCCATTTTAATTGGTACAATTTTTTTTTGTGTTTCAGAAATACGTGGGTCGTCTAGAATTGGCACAATCGAAAGAACAATCGGTTAAAGCTGTCAATCAGGGCAGGCCCCTGAAGTACAAAATTCATTTTCCTCTTCGTCAACCGATTCCTGTCATAACCGGTTTGTGGTTCAATAATCAACATGTTTGCTCTGGTCCACGCGGTACGTATACTTGCCGCAGAAACAACGATTAATATTTGCGATGTTGCGACTGATCAGCAACAATAAAATCAACGGAAATTCTTGTCGTTCTTTAAGAATTAGCGATTTCAAGCTTGCCCCCTCGATTACGTTCTAATTCGCCCTAGCATTTAATTGAAATATCAATTTCGTGGGTAAAGCGAACCACACTGTGCAGATTTGGCAAATTAATTATGAAATCAGACGGGTTTTAAATTAATGCTTAATAATAATTAAGTGGTATCTATAGTTATTAACTATGTGCGCTTATCGGGCATTCAATAAAAGACAACGCGTCAAATGCGTGCTCTTACAAACGTGCAATTGCTGAGATTATTTACGATTCCGATATATTCCCTTTAATTAAACGGTTAATATGGAAACATTCATCCTCGAACACCTTACGCTACCAAAGAACGACTGTCTGATCGTCGAACAACTATTCGTTTATTTCCAGCAAATGGACCAATTGTCACCTCAATCGTTTTAAACCATACACTGTATCCACCTGGAGCGGTAGCTCTTTCAGAGGATCAATCGAACGTAGTCCCAAACCAGCCACCGTCAGATTTTATACCGACACGTCCTACGCGACCTGTTACAACGGCGACGCCAGCTTTCGATAGTTATACACCGCCTAGTCCAGTAAGCATTAACCCGAGGCCAGCGTTCAATATCGAGCCAAGTAATTCAGAATGTGGACGTACCAGTAACACGAACAAGATCAATCCACTGGTTGCTGGAGGACAGAAAACATCCCCTGGCCAATGGCCATGGTTGGTTGCAATTTTTATCGTGAAATACGAGTTCGAGTTCCAGTGTGCGGGATCGTTGCTGACAAACACGCATATTATCACAGGTATGTGGATTTATCCCTAGGAACCTTCGAAAAATTCAGAATTATTTTCAATATTTTGTATACATGCCGCGGATATAAGTGATTCATCTTTCGTCAATGTGTATACATTATTTTGTTTATTTTAAACGAGTAGAACCCCTTGAATGCAAGGCGAAAGTAATGTAAAGTCGATCGGTTTTTATGGACGTGGCTGTCACTGATCTGCCATCTCCAACTTAATAATAATAATAAATATACTAATAAATTATCCGATTGACAACGTGCGAAATATCGTTTGGTCGATTTGATGAAGACCGACAGAAAAATCGATTCGTTCTGCTGTGCCAGTTTTTTCACAATCAAAACATATTTCTCACAAAGCGAAATTAAATAAATTATCATAATGTAATCATATTATAAGCTATAATTCTAACGCGCTATTATCGTCTAACGAAATCGAGCGGCGCGTATGGTCGCAAGAAATTTTTTCCTTCCACTTGTACCACTCTACCACCCAACAAAATCTTTCACGGTTCATCTCTGACATCCTGCACATTTATCGGTCAAGTCATTAATTATTCATTTCACATCGGACACGAGGACAACGTTGCCAACAATATTACCTAATCGCGAATTTATAGACGCGACAGTTCACCGGCAAAGACAAGGAAACTCTTTCAATTCGGGTCTATAATTAATTCCCTGTCGTTTCAGCCGCCCATTGTTTCCAACTGAAAAAGGTGGACCTGCCTGTTGGGACTCTGTTGGTGTCCGTAGGACGTTATCGACTCCGAGATTGGCGTGAAAGGGGTTCGGTGAACCGGGAAGTGGCCGAATACAGGCTTCATCCCGATTACAATAGGGGCGACAGCGCCGATGCTGACCTAGCTATCATAGTTTTGCGCGAAAGGGTGGAGTTCAGCGCGGCGATCAAGCCGATTTGCCTCTGGTCAGGATCGATGAGTCTGGATTCCGTCGTGGGCAAGGTCGGGCATGTGGTGGGCTGGGGACGTGACGAGCTTGGCAATCCGTACCTTCAAGAACCTCGTGAGTCGAAGTCGCCGATCGTATCGCAGGTAAAACCAGTTCTTCCACATGAATCTTTAAGGAAAGTCAATTACTGACGGCTATTTGTATGTGTAACGCGCGGTGCAGTTTCGGATGTCTTCTGCTGTCCCATGCGTACCCGGTGAAGTATATTATGAACAGAACGTTCCTTGATCTCACTGGTTCGTGGAAATAATTACGAGATAGGTACTGTTATACATAGGGCAGAGGTCGCGCTACTTTTTGATATCGTTTAGCTCGCTGGGTGGATTCTGCTTTTTAGTCATCGGCGCAGAAGAGTTAAAACTTATTTCTTAAGTTCGCCTGCGAACAATGGTAACCGGTTCCTTCGTTGTTACTTCGTCGTTTGAATGGCGAAGTTGTGTACGTCGGGTGACGAATAAAGACCAAGTCTCGCGCAGGAGATTCTTGAATCGAATAAATATGCACGATGGCGGAAGGGGAACCGTATTACTTTCAGGCCGACCCTGGACATAAATATTAATATCAAACGTAGCCGATTTAGTGTACGGTAAAATATCAATTTAATTTACATCTCACTAACTGTATTCGTGCTCCACTTTTAAACGAAGAAAAATGTTCGAATTATATTTATTACTTTTTATTCGGAATTTTTAACATTCAAGATATATCAGGCCAACACTTTCGGCTATAAATTAGTGAAGGCATTTACCTGTTGAATAAATTTCAGGAGGTTTGTCTGTGGAGTAACGCGCATTTCGTCTCCTCCACCTCGAACCGGACGTTCTGCGCCGGGTTGAGAAACGGAAGCGGTCCCTGCAACGGCGACAGCGGAAGCGGCTTCGTGATCCGCGACAGCAAAACGGATCGTTATTATCTGCGAGGGCTTGTTTCGCGGTCCTTGTTGGACAGCAGTACTATGTCTTGCGACCTAACGCAGTACGTCGTTTACGTGGACGTAGCGAAACATTTAGACTGGATAACAACGCAGATCAACACGTAGAAATAATGGTAAACGTTAGCGTAAACGACTGTAATTGTAAATATATGCTAGTCGTACAGATCATCCACGTAAATAAATTATTTCCTTAAGTATACTGGAACTAGACATTTAAAAGTGTACGTTTTAAAGCGTAGAACGGCGTTAAATCAATATTGGATTGATTGATGGGTCGATGTCGTAATATTTATTTTCATTTGGATTTTGTTTTCGTATGCGGAAAGTTCAATTTCATTTCTACGTTGAATTATGCTATGAATTAATTGGAATGATTCTGTGTGATTGGTAAGACGGGGAGTTTTTTTAAATAAAGCATCGAACATTTTCGGATCGTTCACATTCTGGGATACCTTTGCTGTCAGTATTTACGATACCGATGCTTGGGAAGTGTACAAAGGTATGATTTACTTATAAGAATAGGTAATATAGCGGAACGTAAGCGTTTTGTGTATCACTACGCGTAATATTTATTACTGATATAGCGCATTAAACGAACGCTTTTTGCATGTATCTGAATCGTTGAACGCGTACGACGTATCACGTTTTCATTCATCTTTTCGTTTTGATAATTATTCTTATGTAATTTTCAATAACATTGTACATAGCGTTGGATTGAAAGTTAGAAATTAGGTAGTTTTACGACCGATAGAAAATAATTCTATAATAATAAAATGTTTTTACTTTTCTTAGAATGTGGTCCTCTCATTTATTATACAACATTATTCTGTCGTGCGAGACTAAACTGCATTTATACATATATAGCGTACGAGAAGACAATTTGTAAATAATGCTCATGAGACTGGAAATGATAATTCGTGATGATTAATATAATCGGTACACAAAGATACACATTTCTATTTATTTCCAATTATACAGTCTTACACATAAATCATTTCTAATATTATAAAGACAGTGATAAGCGAAACATATAGAATGGAAGAAAATAAGTGTACAACATAGTAGAATAATATATATGTATATTGTATATACGACAAAACATGTCCGAAATATACGCGTCTAAGGAGCCATTAGGCAGAGGGTGTCGTTAAAAAATATAACTACAAAAATGCTAATTCAAACAATACTTCTTAATAGTGATCGAACCATAATAATAATGTACTAGCTACATTAAAAAGCAGATCTATCAAATGACGTATGTAAATCGAGATGCTATATAAAATATGTCGGTTTAAAAAAAGAAGCATGAGAGGAGAGGTTTTTTTGGAATGTTATCAGTGAAAATAGTTCCCCCTGTATCATAAAATTATGTTCTTTATTGTCCCATTGAAGGAGGTAAGCAAAAAGTTTCATCTCCAAAATAGCTTACTGACAACTTAGCGAAACTTGTATCCGGGATTAAAATGCAGTGTATTGAAAACTGCGATCCATTTTAGATTTGTTCAGCTTGGAAGTATTGCCGTGCAACAGCTCCTAATACGATTTCTGCACTGTACACACCTGTAAATGTTAGCAAAAAAACAAAGAAAGTGAACATATAAACATTATACAGAAACTAGAATTTTTTGTTATACATGTTCCGCTATCATTTTAAAACGTTAAAATGTCGACGAATTAACCGAGGCATAACTTACAGATGTTTGCACGTAAAACGTCAGATAGAAGATGAAGATCATTTTCATGAGTGACGATGATATAATTTAATTTGTTACTACTCATATCTTGGATCTGTGCAAGAGATCTTCGTGTTTTCTCAATGGTGCCACCTGCACTTTCGATTATTTCACCGATCGCTGGTGGCGACGGTATGACACTTGGTGTAACATAAAATATTTTACCCTGTTCAGAAAACAAAACATAATTAAGGGAAGGGAACATAATAAATAGAAGCGAACCAAACTCAAATCCTCATAGTATTTTTAAATATCTAAGCGCGATAAGAAATTTTTATATGCATCGTCTCAGAAGGAAAGTACTCGCGAATCTGTGTACACTACAAGTTTTTTTTCCATAATTATGCCGATTAGAATGTAATTAGATGACATGAAAATTTATAGTCTACCTTTAACAACATTTGCCACGAATAAGTAAACTGTACGTTGCAGTGTACCGTGCAACAAGTATGAAAGCAGTGAAAAATATAAAACGCAATTCACCTTAAGTACTGTTCCCCGGTGAGGACTTGCCAGAGCTTTCTCAATATTACAATTAAAATTCTTCTCGAATACCGCATCCCCAAGCATGTATCCACTTTCATCTAGAAATGTGTTCCTCGCGGAACAATCAAGTAACCACTGTACTGTGACAATATATTTACAACGTGATAGGCAACACATCAATTTTACAGTTCTTATCGGTGCTGACATAACGAGGTGTGTTGCGTCTCGCCAACTGGCTGCCAGTGCACCACCTAATTCCCGAATTCTCTGCCAAATGAACATTTCGAATTAGTAGATCAAGCGAAAGCAAAGATCATCCTTTTCATACAGTTTCACGACACGTCGTACAGTAAAACCTTCCGTATTTACGAATCAAATAGAAATAAATATTTTCTCTTTATTGTAAATAAAACGGTGCCGTGAAAAAATTCATTAATTTTATTCATTTAAATTATCGAAGGCACAAAAGCTGCGATATTTGCTCTTGGAAAAATTATTTTTTGCGAACTCTTCAGAGTTCGCTGCATACATTATACAGAACGAATTATTTAAAAAAATATTAATAATAATACTAATCATACTAATAATGCTAATAAAAAGGAGAGAGTAAGTACAAATCGCCTAGAAATTACAATTTTCTCATCGTAAGAGCTTTCAAAAATAAAAGAACTATTTTTTACTATTTCCAGTACTCTAAGAAAGAATTACTCGAAGTTTAATTATCTCGGACAACGATATTTAATCCGAACATACAATACGCAGCAATCCCATTCACAGTTTGGCAAAACGATAATCGACAATTCGAAGATTTTACTGCATCGGCGAGTCTGAGTGCGTTGATTACCTTTGCATGCTTCCTAGGATTAATACCAGAGAACAATATTCTCGGTTGTTTATCCGGAGGCGGAGGATCAGGATTGCTAACAACTATTGGTTCGTCCAAGCCCAACAAATGTGGATCTTTATTCAATAACGGGCCGTCTAATCGTGGTTTCTTATATTTCCTTATCGAATTTGGACCCTGACCAACCTGCTTCACTTTATCATACGACTCCTGAGTAATATTTATTGGCATCTTCCATGCAGCTAAAAGAAACGTTACTTTAATATCGGCCAATTGATTGAACTCAAAGAAAGCTGATGGAAAAAATGATTTGTGATGTTTTTCTTGCTTTTTTTTTTTAAATATTTTTATTGGGAGAAAACATAATTGACCAAGTCCACGATACCCATTAAATGAGGCACTAGCGAATAATCCAATCTAAAGGGATTGCTCAAGCTGTACTGTTGATATTTTGGATTTTCGGTTTGATGAAGCGCGTTCATTTGCCCGCACAACAAGTCCGTCAACCACTGAGCATTTACCACTCCGGTTTGCCATTCTCGAGCCTTCTTATACTTTTGACCGTCCGGTCTGAAATGGTTTTTTCGACGAATGAAAGAATGTAGCCAGAAGTGAATGATCGATCTATGCACGTGGTATCATAAAATGTTGGTTCGCTACTTTTGAGTCAGTATCATTTACCTAGACATCAATCTCTGACGACCAACGAAACATCATGATAGATATATCTTTTTCTTCACAAAAATCTGTGCTTTATAGTTGGACTAATGTCAGTCTCTTGCAAGATTCAGTGCACTCGAATTTTCAAAAAAAGAAACAGTAAAGATCGTTAATTATCAGAAGGATAGCCTGCTGGGCGACAGAGGTAGGTAAGTCTCGGTACGAAGATTCGTCGAACCCACCCTTAACTTTACTTCCCAACATTTTACAATTCTCACGCAATACACAATCCATTTACTCGATTAGTCATTAATGAAAAAAAAGAAAAAAAAAAAACTAAACTCAAGAAGAGAACGAAGAACCGTCGGAGCACATCAAGTAACTATCTAGACTACCTTCTGCAAACGAGGAGTGTGTTGTGCCTGGTGAAGTAATTCGTAACTTTTGCTCCCAATGTTTCCAGCATATACTTCACTTTAGCGCGTTCCTCCCCCTCAAATCCAGACAACGATACAATTTGTTTCGCGCATGGAAGCTCTGTCAAGCTGAACGGCGTTGGAAAATGCAGTGCATGCCAGGGCGGTACTACCTGCTGTTTACTGACTACATCTGATAACCAGTGGGCACTGACGCAACGTTTTCCTTCACGTAACGCTTGCACCACCGTTGGATGCTTCTGCGTGATCGCGAGCACGTGGGTGGCACGTGTACAATACTGCGGTTCCACTTCTCCGCCGTGTCGCTCGATCACTTGTTTCCATACAGAAACGTCGTTTGGACGTTGAACGTCGTATTCAACGATAACAAAGATACAACCTAGCAAAAATAGATCTGGAGGCACTGGAAACACAAATAACCAGACGTTATTTGTGAAAAAAGAAAAAAGAAGTGATCTCTTAGAAGAGTACTCAGTAGATGGAAGAGGCGGTTGCGATGAAAAACAAGGAGATAAAAGAAATGTCAGAACACGATTATTCGTTAGGTCTACCATTTGTCCGACTGGTTTCTCGACGTCTTAGGTGAATGCAATAAGTGAACGGAACAGAGGGAGGAGAGATTTGTAATCGCTCGTACTTGAAGGATTTTCTGTTACGTTACAATTGAGTACTTTTTGTCGGGGATGTTTATGATGGTTTTTAATAATATTATTGGAGGCGTGATTGAAATATCAATTGGAAAATTGTTTTGAAGAAAGACCTTTCAAGTATAGCGTAAAGTAGGTAGAACGATAGAATCAGAGTATTTTAATCCTTATATTGTGTCCGGGACTATACGGTTCGATCATAGTTTTAGATTAGTATAACTGTTTCATTTGAAACTTGTCAATTTTCAGTTCAACGGGAGCTTTGCTTTGTCTGTTTGAGTTTAAATTAAAACCCTTTAAATAAAGAAGTTATATCAATGTAAAACCAGGATCGTGCCATATGGACCCGAACGCATTAACGGGGATTAATCGATAGATTTTAAGAAACTGAAAGAGCATACGTTTCAAGTTTGGATTATGACCATAGAATTGAGCTTTTGCCTGAGACATCACCGGGGCGTATTGCATCTTTATCGCCGCACCAGGCGGTGCACCGTTTGTGATATTTCCAACAGATCTTCGTTGGTATGCGGCAAGAAGCTGCGGATCTTGAGACGGTGGTGGTGGTGGTCTGTGCTGAGCGGTCATTAATCTTAATTGACCGGCTGCACTACCTTCTGCAGCACTTCCTTGCAATCTGTTCGTTAACATATTCGCCAGGGCAGTTTTTGTCTTCGCATTTACTACTAATTGTTGATCTGGCGGTATCTGAGCGTTATTTGACAACGAAGTTAAAGGCGGCTCCTGTTGCGCGCCCTGTTGCTGCTGCTGTGGTTGCTGCTGCTGCTGTTGTTGTTGCTGCTGCTGCTGCTGCTGTAAATGTTGTAATTGTTGCAACCTGGCCATCTGTTGCTGTTTTTGCATATGCAGCTGCGCTATATGTTGGGGAGTCAGAGGCTGGCTCTGTTGGAATGACTGGCCAGGTTGTCCAGTTTGTGGACTTTGCACATTTTGCCCAGTTTGCACTATCACCTGATTGGGAGAATTAATTGGCGTTAGCGCCGGTGGTTGAACCACAGGATGAACCGATTTCTGACCAGGGGTTTGCGCAATCTGTGGTCCTATCATTTGTGGACGTGGTTGCTGAACCCATTGTAAACCACCAGGTTGCACAGGTTTACCTGGGCTCCTTATGACAGCGATATGAGCACCCTGCTGAGCTTGCCGGTTTTGCATTTGCCTTTGGAGGAGCAAATTCCTTTGTTTCTGAATCTTTTGAATAAACTGAGCTCTCTGCTGTGGATCCATTTGTTGCAACTGTTGGTGGGTCTGCGCGTCTAACTGTATTAATTGCCGCGGTGGTTGCGGTGGCTGTTGAGCCCACTGGCCACTTGGTCTTTGAGGGCCAATTTGCTGTTGCTGTTGTCTTTGCAGTTGTAGATGATATTGTTGCTGTTGCCACTGGGAATCTCTTTGTACAATGAAACCTTGTTGGTTGGGTCCCATCACTTGTTGATTCTGAGGTTGCTGCTGCAACTGACCGTCCCTTATAACGAATTGCTGAGAACCCTGAGGCGCTGATTGTTGTAGCTGCTGAGAAATTTGTTGGATCTTCTGTTGTTGCTGTTGTTGTTGCTGCAATAGAATGAGCTGTCGCTGTTCAGTGGTAAGGGATTGAGGTGGAGCCTGTTGCTGATTTATTTGGTGTTGCTGTGCTCCGATTTGTGATGGCTGCGCGGATATTTGTTGCTGTTGTTGTTGTAGAACTATTTGCTGCTGGGGTGTCAATTGCACTGGCTGTTGTTGGACTAACTGTTGCTGAGGTGCAAGTTGCTGTTGCGGCAAACGTTGCTGCTGCTGGTTCATTTGTTGTTGCGATAAAATTGGGTGTGGGGTCAGTTGTTTCTGTTGTTGTGTTAATAACTGTTGCGACGATGGCATTTGATGTTGAGGTATTTGTGTATTAATCTGCTGTTGTTGCTGTTGCTGTATCAATGGTTGCTGTGCTCCTATTAATTGTTGCTGAGGAGTTAACTGCGGTGATGGTTGTGAAGTTATAAGCTGCTGCTGCGTATATTGTTGCTGCGGTTGTAGCTGTTGATGTTGCGTAAGCTGTTGAGGCAACTGTTGTTGCTGCTGAGTCAATTGTTGTTGCTGTTGTAATATCGTATGTTGTATGTTAATCTGTTGTTGCTGTTGCTGCTGTTGTGGAGACAATTCTGGCTGCTGTATTTGCAATGGTGCAGGTTTCATTTGTGCATTATTTTGTTGAGAAGCTTGCGGTATCCAATTAGTTTGTGTAACATTATGTTCGGGCGCAGAAGGCGCAACAGCGGAAGCATTCGATAGACTCGTAGTAGCAATTGCCCTTGGAAGCTGTTGTTGCTGAACGTTAATGCTGTTTTGCCCATTTGCCGCATAAGGAATTGTTGTCACAGTTGCACTAGCCGTATTGATATTATGCATATTAGAAGATACTGGTGGACTTGGTTGATTCCAAGGCATTCGCTGTTTAAGCTGCTCTAACATGGCTTTAGTCCTGTCCTGTTCTTCTTGTGCTGCACTGTTTTCTGTATCCTCGTCCATAAAACCAGTAATCATTGCTGTAGAACTGTTCGGGTATATTAAAAGTCGTGGGTGGTACTCCACTTCGTTTGTAATAGTTCCTTTTCTACAACACTCTGTTACCCAATCTGGTGTTACAATTTGAATGGGATGCCTCATTGCAGTTTCATATTTGAGCCCAACAGCTTTTCCTGTAATTAAGTGGGTACAATATCGATCTAAACGTAATTGACATTTTCCTCCTTGAAGAGTTATCATTGCCCATAGACTTTTGCCATCTGCACGGCTAACTTGAGACACACACGCTCGTACATTAGAAAATAACTGGGTGTCTTCGGGCGAAAAATAGTGTGGTCTACATAAATGGTACAGTTAAGGAAACTAACAAAAATTTTTTATATTACAAAAACAATTTGATGCAATGCTAGATTACGATTTTAATCAATTCATTATAGTCTATTCCGAAGGGAACAAAAATTAATAGATTAGGATACGGTAGAAGTTTGTTGCATTTAACGGAATACAAAATCCAATTCTGTGTAACTGCTGGTATCTCATAGATATCCTTCGCAGCAGATATATCATTCTCCAACGCATCATAGCCAGCTATTAAATGTGTAACAAAATCGCTAAAATAATTTGATCTTTCTGCGCCTCCCTCTTGTAGTAAATTTAAAATCTGTAAAGAATCATTGGAACATTTGTCTATGTATCATTTTTTACTTTGCCGTAATCACTATGAACTATTATAATTTCTGTTCCACAACTTATATAAACATTAAGAACATGTAAACATATATAAAAATACATCAAATATTGAAATCATTGTTTAGTAACTTCTGAAATTTATTTTTGAACAAAGTCTCTGAGATTTGCTCCAAAAAATTTTATGTAAAATATAATGATAAATTTATAGAAATTTCACGTAACTATTAACCAATTGATTGTATACTGAGAAGTATCCCATAACTCAAATAGAAAGAACGAAATCTTCTGTTGTATTCACATAGTCTCTGCAATCTGTTAAACATGACTCCATTTTATAACCTCTCACCAAGGAATCGCGACTATTCAAAGCAGTCATTGGCGTATTGTAATTTTTAATGGTTAGACTATATTAATATCACTATCATGAAATTAGTGACATTATATGAAGTATGACGGAAAAACGCGGGAAAACGTGAAACAACGTACCTTGGGATCACCTTCACCGCTGACGTAGTATTTAACATCGGCGAATAGGGCACCATCGAGCTTTAATTCCTCGAGGCCGGCCCTTATGTCGCCCATCCTTACAAAATTATTGATAAAATCACGTTTTCCACATCACAAAAGTACTGAACGCTGTCTGGAACAGAGTTGGAGCACACACAATATTTGATAACAAAACCGTCGCGACGCCTTTGTTATTATTATGATCATAAGGTTATGTAGGTACTTCGCAGTCGAACGGTGCACATCTAGTTCGATATATATCGAGAAGTTCGAGTGCGCTCGATTTGAATTTCGAAAGACCTTACTGAAATCGGTATGGATGCGTGCAGCTGAATATCAGTTTTGTGCTTTGCTGAAAATGTTGTGTTACAAAATTAGTGTTCGATGAATTTAAAATTTTGTCCTGCTCTTTAGTTTTAGGTTGGTCAAATTTTCATTAAGTGCCAAAAATATGTTTATAGGCGTGCATAATTTAAACGTGGTGAATTCTACTTTGGTCTGTGGAAGGGATAAATATTTGTGCGTTCTTTTTTAAGTTTACAATGTCAGTGGAAGTGGCGATAACATTGTATAATTATATACATATGCTGTCAATGTCTTTTCAATAAGCGGCCCTGTTATAATAAAAGAAAAGTAAAAGAAATATGAGGTATGCGAATGTAGTACGCATAGAATATCTCGAGTTAACTATATCGTAGAAATTTGTTCCGAGGGAATAGTACGAAATTTATTTCAGGAAATACATTTGTTTCAAGTAAAATATTAATATAAAATTAATCAAATTTATTATGTCCGTTTTTGGTTCGTATTTTGAAAGCATAAAATAACAGTCAACTTTAAAAGGTTCAATAGCATCCATATATTATTTAAGAAATAGTTAACCAAGTTTTACAACAAAAAATCAAAATTGTAAATTTATATATTCATATTAGAAAGCGCCATCGATATTAGTTGTTGTACTCTTCTTAAATTACCGATCAACTTTATTATTAATGCAGTGTTCATGTGTGTTAAGTGCATTCAATTTATACATCACAAACAAAAATGCAATTACTGTTCCACTTACTAGTGATGAAATTAATGTTCATTTCAAAATAAAAAATAAAAATATCCGTTGTATTTAATAATATTTATGTCTCACAATTTTTTAAAAACCCTGAAATCTAAATGCATTCAAACCTACGATATTAAAAAAAAACCTATTCAAAAATGATGTTTGTAAATATTCAATTTCACTACATTTAAAACAAAAGTAAAATAAATACGATTTATATAATGTATATTTAGTAAAAATATATATTATGCTTTATTTAACTCATACCTCGGGATATTCTATGCAATAATTCGTCTTGGCTTTAATTATTATAACATATAAGAACCAAAATTTTGTCGCTTATATTATCTGGGATTAATCGAGGTGAACATAAATGAAACATGCAATATATCAAGTTATTACGTTGAGTGGCAGAAAAAGATAAAGTATTTGAAAACATTTGTTTACTTTATTGTATACTCTTCTCATTCACGTAGTAGAGGTACATATCGGCATCTAAAATGCTTTTCACTGTGATAATCTGTCAAACCCATTTTTTTTCCATTTCAATATACCTCTTTCTCTCTCTCCCTTACTCACTCTCTCTCCTTTTCCCTTTCATTCGCATTCGCCCCTTCCCTTTCTCTCTTCATTTTTGCTTACTAGTATGTACCCTTTCGCTCTGCATCACGCACACACTAAATATTATAATCCTTTCTCCCCTCGTTCCTCCTATTCGCCTCGTCATTCGCTCGTTTCCCTCGCACCCATAGATAAATAAATTATAGGCTAATATGTACAAGTTTTCTTAATAGATTTCTTCTCCTTACTTATTTAATAGTCATTTGTCACTTAACAGAGTTATTTATCTTGTAAAGACTCTAGAAATATTGAGCTTGGTCTGGTCAGTATACGTCATTCAATTCTCATTAACTTCTTGTCGTGTCTATGTGTGTGTACGTGTAAATGTATATTCGTGTATCATTTCGACGAGATTTTTTATTAATTTTTTTTCTTTTTCATTTTTTTTTTTTTTCAATTATTTACTCCTTACAATGATTAGTACTGAATATCGTTTTGTGTTTTTTCCTTGCACGATAAAAATGATTGCATGAACGGGTACAGGGAGCTCGCTGGAGGGAAGACTAGAGGTAAATTGAATTTTCCTGTGAGAATGAAGAAGTACGCAAAACCCTCGATCTACGGAAAATTGTGGAACTTTTTTTTTTTTAATTAGCGTCTTGATATCGTGAAATTAAAAATCGTTCACTTATATCTTATATGTTTATGCACATATATTGTGTATATATATATATATTTGTGTCTGTGTTACGTGTACTTTGTAGGTTTCTATGTATTATGTATGTATGTACTGTATATGGTAGATATATCTCTTCGTGACAACAGATTTATAATTTATCTTAGCATTCGTTACTTGACAAGTATCTCGTACAACGATGCAGAGGTACGTATTGCTGTGTAACGAAAGAAATAAAACGTTCAGCGTATCTGACAAAGACTGGGTAACAAGTTTTCATCATTGTTCCTTTCCGCAAAGGCAGATAATGAAAAGTATAATCGCATTTGACTCGATTTCGATCAACGTCTTTTCAGTGCCCTCATAAAGGGCGGAATTGGAAAAATCAGACGCTATATTTATTAATAAAACCATCGTCCGTCCGGTGTACACGATTACATATTTAAATAGGTGCTAACGCGTTACAGTTCTATATATCCCAAGTATAATATCCTCTCAGGCACCTGTGATTATTTACAATAGAATAATTCGATAATTGAACTGAACAGTAAATTCTACGAGACTTAACATGGTAAAAAGCTATGGGATATCAATATGAGAAAATTGTTTTCGCTAAAATAGAAATATTTAATATAAATAATTTAATTCGAAATAAATATTTCAATAGAAGTAAAGAAATATTAGTAGCGATGCCTTAACAATTATTTTTCTCGTTCTTTAAAGTGAAAATTGCCATTAGTTATATATATATATAATATGTCGTTTAACTTTATCACATACTAAAATCGAAAGGGAACATTAATTAAGCAAAATTGATTATTTCAGAGGACACGATCTGTTTCGTATTAAGGATTTTTATGAATCAAGAGGAAAAACCAATGCTCAATCGTTTATCGTGTCTGTTAGATGATAGAATAAGTTGTTCGAGTTTTCGTGTCGAAACTGTTAATCTATCATTTGCGCGTGGACAGGAGAAATTTCAATTGAAAATTAAACGGAGAATTGCCTTGGGAAAGGGGTAGGACAGAAAATTTGTCGTAACATGAATACACGTTTGCTCAATCCTTAGAAATAATTTATATAATTGCACTTTTCATGCTATTTTAATATGTCCTTTAAATCCACGACTGAACTTCCCTTCAGAAACGAAATTTTTGTAATTTTCTATTTACTCCTTATAGGATGAGCCATGAGAATTGTTTTAAGTGTATATTTCCTAATTAAAATTAGGTATAGCACATTGAAATATCAATCATTCATCGTTAGCTGTATACCATATATCGCAAGTAATATATTTTTTTTACCTATCAAACGTCCAACATACATTACTTCAATGCCCGCTTTTATTTAGGAAATAATCACTTGCAGCAGTTTCCGTCATTCGCCCCTCAACTTTAACTTATTAAACTATTGATAATTGAATAACTGGAACGAATTAGTAGAAAATAATCGTACTTTGTACCATACACGCTATATCTCACGAGGTAATGTTGTTCACATAACGGCGAGGTTGTCCGGGAACTTTAGATTTTAGTCGACTTGATTTGACGAAATTGCGCAACCTTCCAACACTTTGCTCTCTACAGCGAAACTTTATTTCGAAATTGCTAGCAAATTTTAAGAGAAACATCCAACCTAATCGTGCGGTTTTACGATTCAATTAACGTTTTCGCGTAATATTTGCGCTAAATTTAATCTCGCCAGCACCGCGGGCTGCGTGATATCTAGTAACATCCGTATTTCGATTCCGATCGTACCACGTCAAACTTTTCCGCCGTGAATGTTTTTAATTAAGTCTTCGTAATGGATATGAGCATCTAACGGTGCTATTTTAAACCGCTATAAACATCCTCCTCTCCGAAGGAGTAACTCATATCGTTGCACCGTAGAAACGTCTACAAGTTCACTCCGAATTCCATTTTATACCATCAGTAACCATTCCGGTCTCGTTTCGTCCAACCAAAATGACCGATGTAAAATTTCACTACCGTCGCACCGCTAAAACCGTTGCTCGATATTGCCAAACAAAACGTGGAACTTGTAGGAAAGGAAACAAGAAAAGGAAACCCCTTTCATAAAATACTAAAATTACCATCGTCGCCTAAAAGGTTCGATCGGACCACGAGAATAAAAAGAAAGGGCTTGCCCTGAATAAATTAGCTCTGGCCCAGCTGTATCTCTGTTCGCGTGTGTGTGTGTGTGTCAGTGTGTATACGCGTGTAGTATGTGCGAATGGGTGCGCACAGAGAGAGAGAGTGCGACTCGTACGTGTAATAAGCTACACGTATGTAATATTCACGACGTCCAGAGGCTCTTTTAAAGACACACGCGTGTACTCTCTTACCGCGGTAAGGTAGCTCAAACTTTGGCCCACGAATCTCGACAGAAGCGTAGGGATAATAATAAAAAAAAAAACAAAAAAAACGTACGATCATCCTAGATTCCTAGCTCGGGATTACATCATGGTCTCCCTACAACTGGACATGCTATCGAAATCTAACTGTAAGTAAGGACAATCGTTATCGCAGAGGGCTGCGCTGCCAGCGGCCGCGTCTTGTTCGTTGCACCAGCCTTCGGGGTGTAAGGTGCTTGTGAGGTAACACAATACGTCTAGGATTTCGTTAATCTGCTAGGAGCCCGGATTCGTGCTCTCGCTGCCTCTCTGCCTGGCCTCTAGTTCCTGGGCCAGTAGCACAACTTCCCAGTTGTTCTGCCCCTCTCGATGCACATCACCCGCTTCATCCTCCTCTCCGTCGTCGTCGTCTAGGTCGCCGTCGTCGTCTTCGTCGTCGTCGATCTCGCTGTCGCTTCTGTCCCTCCTGGCATCGTAATCGTCCTCCGATCTGCCGCTATCACTGTTCGATTCTAGGTTGATCACCACCTCCTCTTTCCAAAGGCTTTGAGGAACGATCGAGCTGGGCAACTCTTGGAGTTCCATTGTTTCTTTCCTCGAGTGCTCCTCCCAGGATCTACGATTGTGGGAACCGGACTCCGTGGACAACGAGGAACTCCTGTACCGAGGTCTAGTGGTTAGAACTGTGTCCACAGAACCGTCTCTCATGAACGGATGATCTTCGCGATCGTCGTCTAGATCCTCCTCGAAGGAGGCGTCATGCTCGGTGCTGTCCCCAGGGGACACGTCGGCGTTGCGGGATCCCCTTCGTTCCAGCTCTTGTATTTTGGCTTGGAGCTGGAATATTATCTCGTCCCGTTTCCGGATCTCTAGCTCTAGCGAGGTGAATTGACGCTCGAATTTCGTTTGTATGTCTTCCTGAAATGTTATTGGCAGAGATTAGTCGTGAGCTGGCCGAATAGGGTACATCTGCGACAGTGACGAGATATTAGCAATTAAAGTTTCTGTGCAAAATGCTAATGTATTGTAATGTAACATACGGCTATGGTTGCCAACATGGAAATGAAGAACGAGCGATGCCGTCGTTTGAAGCGAGTATGCTAACGAGTTATATATTAGCGATTTGTAAACAGGGTACACTATGCAAATAGAACGACGTTATAAGCGGTTGCGAGGTAAACTTCTTGCGAACAGACCACCAGGGAACTCTATGGTGAACTGTTCCGCTGACGATAACTTTGAAGCTAATATCTTCGCGGGAAATTACTCGAAATCGTGGAATCTTGTTGAAACTCGCCGGCAAATGCTCTTCTTTCGAGCGTGTCTCCCGACACCTTTAGAGCTGCAATCTGCGGCTTGCTATCAGATTCTTCAAACGCAGAAGAACTTTTATTTGTTCGTATTTTTCTTTAGTTTTGCAGGGTCGTTGTAATGCAAGTTATATGCAATTTCGTTGTTGCGAACTTTGTATGCGAATTATGATAGTTCCATAATGTCTTAATAAGTTTGATAGCGCATGATTAATCAAGACAGTTAGACCGATAATCAAGGGTTGCCCCTTAATTTGGAGAGATACATCAGGCGTCGCACAGTGGTCCGAAACGATAAAAACACGAACTAAATTCATAGCACTGTTATTTAAACATTATTCATTATGAACGGAAAGATTTAAGGTAGTTCTTGAGTTATAGAATATAAATGCAATTGAAGATTCTCTTATTATAATTATTTTAACAATAATATTGGATAAAACGTTGTTTGGTCGAAAATGCTTCTGAAAATGTCTGTGCTGTGCAGTTATATCTCAGGTAGCAGTAAATAAAATTTGTTACAGCCGATATAACGACTCTTGCAATACTGATTTCATCATTGAGATTCATAATCTGTAAAAAACTTAATTGTTTTTATACAGTTAATATGGAAATAATTCAACAACGAGACGCAGAATCTGCATATCCAAATGCGCGTTTGTTATGTTATTTAATTGAACGAACATGTTAGCAAAAGATTTAAAATAAAAAATATGTACAAAATTATTTAAAAAAGTTAAATTAAAAAAAAAGCTTTTGAAAAAAAGAAAAAAGTTTATGACTAGATTTACATTAACCCACAGTTTCATGAAACTGTCGGAACTAATTAAAATTTCTAAATTACCAAAATTTTGGAATTAAATTCTTCACATATATTGTCATAACTTTTGGAGTTGCAAATAGTTGCAAGAAATTCTTTAGCAGACATCTTGAGTAGGTTTTAACGAATACTTTCATGTAAATTTCATCGCATCCTGGACGATCCATCCTCAGGCAATTACCGGTGCTCTGCGGCAATCCGTTTGCATGTCAAAATTTAGTCTATACATCTAAGAAGCAGTGCCAAAAATTTCATACATTTCCAAGAAGGTTGAGAAATTGAATTTAGTTCGTGTTTTTACGGTTTCGGACCGCTGCGCGTCGATTCGTTGAAAAACAAACGAATCGAAGACCTGAGCGTGGAATTTCTTAACGCGATACGATACGTTCGCGATGAAATGGTTCAAATTCCAAAAATTGGCCGCGCGGAGGTAGCTCGAAACTTTCTGCCCCCTCAATCTCAAATTCATTATGCCCGCCTCGTTACCGATTACTCGAGATCTCGCTGTACTTCGACGCGACGCAAATCCCGTCGCGTCTTCCGTTCGTAAATCGCCCCTTGTCAAATCCCCGGCAAGAACGATTCTGCCCATCTTCCATTCGCTACCAGAATAGAAATATACGTAGCAATTACTCCTTCGCCCGGGAGCTTTTGGCAAACCATCGCGCAGCGGAAATCGGAGAGCGTGTATCAAATCGCCAATCGAGAAACACTTCCACGTAGGAAACGAAACAGGGGGAGGAAACTTACCAGACGGCCCCTAACGACTTCTCTGATACCAGACACCAGCTCTCCCAAGTATTCCTCTTCCCTCGGCCGTGACACCAACTGCAGGTTGACCCCGCTGCCCAAAGGACGGAAACTGAGTTTATTGGGCGGTGGCAGTGAGGCCTGCTCTTGGGAGACGGGCAACTGTGTTCCAAGCGGATAATTTGCCGGTGTCTCCTCGGACGGTGGGCTCTGCAGCGTATACTTGTTAAACGTCACGCTCTTCGCGAGTTTCGAGTGTCGCGCCGCGTAACCCTCCAAGGTTGGCGCCCTCATCAGTTCTCTCAATTTCGCGGTGGCGGCCTCGCGGTTCGGCCTGCTCGTTGTCGCGATCTCGGAACTTTCGGTCCTGCTCTCGGCCGACAACATCTTCAGGATACTCTTCAGGTTCTGCCTCTCCACTGTCTCGTTCTCGGGCGACGATTGATCCGTGGACCCCTTTGCGGCTCGTCGATTCTGGAAGCCGCGGTATTTCGAGTAGATTAGGATTTTTACTTGGAAGGGGCGGGGGGTGGGGGTGGAGATTCGACTTAGCTACGAATATCGACGAACTATTGACGTAATCACTAAAAACTCTTAAGACTAGAAGAACGGTAGCGGATTTGAGTTTCCTCGATGCAATCATAAATGGCACTGTTTCCTGTCCAGAATTATTATCGAGAATCAACTTTAATTCACCGGCATCGAATACGAGAGCGCATCTTCTATTTAGAACGTCACTACTGAAACGCGCTACATCCCGACCCTTTGAACAGAATGCACAAAACAGCAAATCTCTACATCCGTAAACTCAACTTCTTTGATGTCAGTGCGTCTATCTTCAAAAGTGATGTATATAAGCTACTAAAAGAAGATCCACGACAAAATTATGGCACAGTTAGATAGGAACGTGAAACACAACAAATATAATCTCTCGACATTACAATTAACATTTAGAATAGGGTTTAGAATAAGATTTAGACTTAGATTGGACGGTCATTACATCTAGTTCAGACATTAAGACTGATTATTACAACGTGAACCTATTGTATTACCATTGTACATAAAGGGTTGCTACCCGTTAAACAGAATAAATAAATAAATAAATAAACGAGACCAGCTAGATGGTCAGTCGTTCTTTATTCCCAGGCAGGCACGCAACAAGAAAGGCGAAACGCTGCACATTCGTTTCTCGAAAGTTATTGACGAAGAGAGTAATTGTATTACCGATTAAACGTACGGTCTTATGATTTATTTTTTGTTCGAATCGCGATAGAACACGCAAAGGATTTCAAAGCGAACTCCACACTTGCCGCAGTGTTGAAACAATACCAGCGTAATACCTATAACAACGGGGGGAGAAAAATCGAAAAACTTTGACCCACATACCTTATTAAATTTCTCCAGCTTCATAGCGTACTCAATGGCGCAAGCCTCCGAGTGACTTCTCATCAGGCTCCCGTCGAACTCGTTCTCGCTGTTCTCCCCGCAGTCCAAACTCGAACTTCTCACCGCCCTCTCCAATTCCGCCAGCTTCTGTCTCTCGTTAAGTATCTTCAGCTTCTTGACAAATGGCAAGCCGCAATACTCGGGCGACAGGTCGTCCACGGACGCGTACATCTTCGTTTGCTGCCTGATGTGCATCAGATTCTGCTTCAACTGTAACCTATTGACCGGTGGGCTTTCCTGCGGCGAATTTTCCTTGTTCCTTAACGACGCGTCCTTCAGCATCGCCCACGGTTTCTTCGCGGCCGAACCGTTCGCGTTCTCCATCGCCCTGGACGTCGTTGGCGATTTGATCGTTTGTACAACGGCGCCCTGTATCGACGGCTGTTTTTGAGGAAACTTCGATTGCGGTGTCGGCGACGGTTCCTGCGATTCCTCTGGTATAGTGTTCTTAGGAAGCAGAGGCTCTTTCGTGGGCGCCTCCTTGTCCGCCTTCAACAACAATATCCTCTGGAGGAACGGTAAGTTTGGATTCATCGGATTGAGCGCCTCCGTTGGCGGCGGCGGTGGCTCGGGCATCGGTATTTGCGCCTCCACGAGGTGTCGACCGTCCTCTCGTTCCTCCTTCTCTTTTAATAATCTCAGCCTGGCAAGCAGGGGCAGACCAGCGCCTAGAGGCGACACGGGCGGCTCTTGGACGTGCGACGACGCGGCGTCCTGGTTGTCGTCGACTTTCTGCTGCCTCTTCAGCGTCGACGATTTCGGCGTCAACGGCTGCAGTTCTAAACTCTGATCCGGCTTGGTGTTGCGTCTGCCCTTTCTTAACGCGTTTTTCAAGCCCTTCACGTCGCTTTTCAATTTGTCGACGATACTCTTGCCGGTGCTGTTGTCCGACGAATCGTGCCCGGGCGACGTTTGCTGACGCGAGACGCGCGCCACCCTTTGCGCCTCCATCAGACGTTTTCTGCCCAGATTTTGGAGGATTTCCTGGGCCTCCGGGTAGTCCTTCATTGCAGCGAGAACGTCCTCGCGAGAGAGGCTCAGCAATTCTGAATATCCTACCGAACGAACGTCCGCTGTGCGTCTGTAATTGGAAGTGGAATTTTCAGGGGGATGAAAGGAGGTTGGTTTTAAATGTTTAATTCGGATACTGATTCTGTAGTTCCTCCCCCCCCCCCATATTTTTTGTTTTGAGGAGACGGATTAGAATCTCGACTTTCCGCTTAATATGTCGGTTAATTCGGTTGCCGCTTGTCAAATCGAGTTTTCCGCGACACGAATCTGTCGTCTCGACGGGAGACATTTCTCGGCGAGGAAATGAAATGCGAAATAACGTGTCGCAAGAAGCACGAAAATATATAGTTCCCTTGGAAATCTCAAGTTGCCCGGAGTTCTTCGTGCATTCGCAGATACTTTTCTTTCCATATTCTCGAAGTAACTGTTCGTTTGACAGAAAATAATAATAATACGAAACAATACATTTTTTTGGATGAACACGCGCGGTGGATAGAAGACCAAAGGCCAAGAAAGTAGGGCGAGCTGTATGTGCGTCAGGACGAGGAAGTGAAAGAAGTAAAAAGCAGACAAACCGAATGCTAGCTTTATCGATTGAAGTGTTCAACGATTCCCACCCTCTCGTCGTGGTACCTACTTTAACAATACATCTTCCGCGGACATTTTTTACAGTTCACTACCACGTACGAAACGAAACGATGACAGATCATGCACGCGATACATTTGATTACGTTCGACGGACCGAATCGGGAACGATAGAAAAATTGTTTACACAGGTTGAACAATTTTGTTGGAAATTTATCATTTGTTCGCTTATTATGCCACGCGAGACTATTCCGTTAAATACGAGTTTACGTATCGTTAAAATATCGTTCGTTTGTGCAGATGATCCATGATATTGGGTAATTGGGTTAACGCGTTACATTACTGTAACAATAATGCACTAGAATGGTTCTCGTTTAAATTGTTGTAGAAAATGCTTCAAAATAAATACAGCTTCAATATCGATATACGAGAATAAAAGTAGGTCTATCAATTTTACTTAAAATTTAATTTTATATACACGGAAAATCAATATCTTGTAAACTGTTTTATACCGGTGCACGTAAAGTATAAATAATGAAATAGAAACGGGGCAAGTAGAACGGCTTAAGTCACTTACTTGTTTAATCCGTCCAGATTAAGAATTCCAATTTCACCGAAGAAGTCCCCGGCTTTCATGGTAGTCAGAACTTTTCCCTTCTCGCTAATCACTTCTAAAATTCCGTCCGCTATTATGAACATTTCTCTGGCTACCTCGCCCTTCCGACATATCAAGTCACCGGGCGTGAATATGTAAGCCTTCATTTTCAACACTAGATCGTGAAGAAATTCGGGCTGACACTCCTAGAAACGTACAACAAGATATTAATACGACTCAGTTTATTCGATTGCGACTGTCTTTCACAAACAATTTCATCGTAAAATCTACCAGGCGCGAATTATACGGATTCCAGACGAACTCGCTGCACCATACGAACGGCACTAGAGAAAACCGTCGGGCAATGAAGGGTTAAAGTATTGTCAAACACGCTGTTGAGAATTCAGAGTGCATGGCATTGACGTCTTGAAACCAGGGAACACCTTTCGCGTATCGTCATGTTTCGGTTCGAGGGTACGCGTCTGGTTTTCATCGAGTCGCAGCATCTAGCTGTTGTTTTACTATTTGTCGCGGAGGCTCGAGTTATCCCTTCAGCCGGACCCAAGGGTACCAGGGTTCAAGGGTTCGACTCGGGTGGCCTCAGGGGTACTTGGTTTCTAGACTGTCGTCAATGCCAAGGGTGTCGTAAATTGGGCCCGGATGCTGGGAGAAAATTTGTCTAGCGCTGTTTCCATGTTTGGTAATGTTCCCTTTCTCCCGCATCGTAACCACCTTCAATATCGACACGCCTTCTCAGATAATTAGACGAATCGGAGTTTTTTTGTTAAGATCATAGGTAGGTTTCCTCCGGCGGAGTTTGTGACGAGGAAACCAGAACCGCTCGAGCAACAGTAGAAGCAACAATAGAGAGTCGTGTGAACATCAGCAGTGTAACAGTAATAAACGTAACTATCGAACTCTGTTTACGAACAGAGTGTAGTAGAATTATTAGTAATTGCGTACAGCGTGTCGGAGCAAAGAGTTTTATTCAAATACCACCAGACCTTGCTCGTCATATTTGAACACTCGTTCAAAATTTTGCGCTCTTGCACGCATCCAATGTGCAAGAGAATTGTCAGGGAATCGTGAAGATTTACGACCTTCATTCAAAGCGACGCCCTGCCATAACACACGCATTATTATTTCCCATTGAAGATGTAATTTTCTTTTCGAAAAGAATGGACGCACGGTTTGAAAATGAAACTTTCAGGACCGCAACGCTACTTGTGTTGCGCCACATTTATTGCACACTATTATCCTGTGACCGATTCTACGCGTTCGAATGCGTACCCAGAAAGAATGAATGCAATTGCCTCTGAATAATGCCGCATAAACGTGCGAAACAACGGTTAGCACTCGCTGGTCGTTTGAGACCCCGTCTCAATTTTTCTTTGGTCAAGGTCCGTGAACAAAGTGCACGAATCGGAAGTTCAGCGTGTCTATAATTTCATGTTGGCATGAACGATTTCCCTTTGTTCACTCGATTAACAATGGGCTTCGTTAAAATGTGACCAATGAAATCACGGTTCCACTCGTACACACAGTCACGTAAATACACGGTATGCTGAGCACGATACGGTAATGAAAGGCATTATAGGTTTGAATGCTGGTCTGCTTTATTGAGACGAACCGGTAGGTGCAATTAAATGTCACATAAATGTGCCAATTACAAGCGACCGTAATGACGGGTGGTAAAAAAAATTGTTGTCCCCTGTCTGCACATTCGTGAGTGTCGCGTTCGTGTGAACTATGCGATTGTATATATCGATATATCGAGTATTCGATATATGGATATCCGTTTTTTTCCTTGCGAAATGGCGATTAATGAAAAGGAAGACTTCTTGTTACTTTCTGGATGATAATAGCTTTATTTCGGTAACTACTGTTTGCCCGTTTCACAATGACACCTGACTTTTTATTTTCTTCTATCTGATTGAACTCTGAACAACTATTAATATTTATTTTTTAATAATAACATTGGCAGCATAAGATTGTTCGAATTTTTATTCCAAGGAATCGAATTCATTGGACGTAAGGAATAGAGTGAGCAGATTAAATCAGTTTCCCTTTCGTTTTTTCGATAATTTTCTTATTCTCTCCTTCCCTATCACTGTACGAAGTTATTCAATCACGCAATCCAATTCGACTTTATGAATTATACTAATTCTCTCATTGCTGAAAATCGTTAATCGAATAATCGATTAATATGTTTCCTTATTTTATTTTCACAGAATTTAGTATCTACGTATTATTGAATAACATCATTGCATCAAACGTTTTAAACTATATGTATAATGAACTGTATTGTATTAATCTCGATACCTATCCTTTTCCTAGACAACAAGAGAAAGGTATAGAGTGAAGTATTCACTTTATTTACGAGGTCGCGCGATTGAGTGTTTTCACGCTTATTAGCTGCTACGATTATGCACGCAAAGGGATTTAAATTAGCTACCCCCTTATTGATTACTCGAGGACGGCCTTGTGGTTTCTGCTCTGATGTACGATATTGAGAGGAAGGAAGGAAGGATCCACAGTGAATATTACCGGATGTCGTCGTTAATCAGATACAGAGGCACATGTTACTCATACTTAGTTAATTATAAATAAATATCGAAGTGCAAGTGGGCGTCCTCATTCATTCAGGTATTCCTGCCTTTCGCTTTCTTTTTCATTCAGCATGGATCCTCATGGCTTCACCTATTGTCGTTTCATTATTCTTTTCGTCGAAGCTTTCGCTGACACATGAATTGCGACACATGTATTAATTCGTTTTAAATCGACGAGCAACTGTAACGTCCTCTTGGCTATCTTAGATAGCAATTTTGAATATATTCTATTTTATTCTATGCTAGAAAACTTGTTTGAAAGAGTTACATAAACGTTCAACGCCTTACTTTTCAATTAAAACCAATCAAACGCTTAAACTAGTGTACCGTCAAAAACCCCTTTTCGAATTAACCATTGTTCGAAATGGCTTTATAGAATATTCACGACTGTATTTGTTGCAATGCATTTGCCAGCAACGGTCGCTAAACAACCCAGTCAGACAGAAAGTTAAAGCGATTCGAGTCCTG
Organism: Nomada fucata; assembly: GCA_948146005.1. Taxonomy (NCBI): domain Eukaryota; kingdom Metazoa; phylum Arthropoda; class Insecta; order Hymenoptera; family Apidae; genus Nomada; species Nomada fucata. The sequence continues at coordinate 19,036,422 of OX411275.1, forward strand.
CAACCATTTATATCTAATTATTCATCGTTGAATATTTATGCGAAGTGCGCCATTGATTTTGCCGAAAACAAAGCACACCGTGGAAAATCTGCAAACTGTGATTTATTCACGGGGAGAATGCTCAAATTTTCTTGATTCTTTTCCAAATGGAGCGTCGTACGCGATTCGCAAAATATATATATATAACGCAGCCCTCGAAGTAGCAAAATCTTTAATCCAATCCAATTTCTGTACAGCGAATCAAAATATTACGTTTCCCTTTCATCTCCAATTATCGTTGCAAATAATGCCAATCCATTTTCGCTGCCCGATACGTTGACACCGAAGGATCGCAAAAATTGCGAGTAAAAATATTGAGTAACCTGATTTAATACTTCCCACTGTCACACAGAATCATTCTGCCGTCAACAGGATCTGATAATGTAACACAACGTAAGCCGGGAACGTTACGTTTCGTTTTAGCTTCGGGACTAAAATTCTTTTCGCCCTTACTATCGCTGGATCGTCTCGAAAGATTGCACGACAAATTAATACCGCTGTTCACGAACTTCACCTGGAGTCAGGACCGTTCCTGGGTTGTTGGCCGGCCAGGTGCAAAAACAATACCGTCGTCCCTATTAATTCGATATTAATGAAAATTGTAAATATATTAAACGGTCTGCGGCCGCCTCCTGGTTCACTCGCCCAGTCAGGAACTGCTCTGCTCACAGTTACAGGGATTTTTCGCCGAGAAAGATTTATGTATAGAGCAGAGTGGACGGAGATTTATTTGCAAGCGAAGAACTTTCACGCGAACATTTCACCGGCTCTCACATTTCTCTTTAAGCATTGTGGAGAAAAATGTGGTCGTTGCAGTATCACAATTTCGACCCTCTTTATTCGCTTTCCCATTACCCGTTGGCACACGAAATTAAGAACTCTCAGCATTGAGTACTACTAATGCGAACGATGTTAAAAGCAAAGAATTGTCGTCGGTATACGTATATGTACGACGAGGCAGGATCGTCGGATTCATAAATCTCTTGCTTCGTTCGTGCATCCCCCTAGCCCTCTTTCGCGCTGTAAATCGCTGGTGGGCGTGGGGACTACAGGACGTTTCTAGAAATTAGGCTGTATATCCAGTTTCGCGTGGGAGACGAGATATTCACCGGCATTCAGCGTCTAAATGCACTCGCGACGTGGATTTTCTAGCGTGAATAAATGGGAAACGTATTTATATCGCGTGGTGCGTGCGATCCGAAGACGAACAAGGATGCGGCGCGGCGTGGGTTCGATAGCGATGAATATCTTATCTGTCGAATTTGACAGACAGAAATTTCGCATTGATTTGCATTCGCGTTGCTGAACAGATATACGTTTTAATTGCGACTCGCAATGTATTGCACAGCGACGTATTTTATTTGCAGTTAAAGCCTACGCGACGTTGTTCAATTGCAGTTCGCGTTGACGGGAGATTAGATTTATCGATGTGCTCGAAAACAGAAAAGACGATGTATTTGAATTGTGTGTTACTGGATTAGATATAATATTGTCAGATTACACGCATTTTCGTGATTGGCGGTTATATTATTATTGCATAGTATTGATAATAATGTTATTTGATTATTCGATATTGCATTGGGTATTTCAAATGTAACAGTTGAGAATAAATTGAGACAATTAAATTCTTGCGACTAGGCTTGCGCAAGTTTCATGTAATTGCTTCGAAATTCTAATTTCATTTTTGAAATCGTGTGAGATTCGTGGAAATTCGTCTGAAAATCGTGGCAAGTTCTGCTTGTGAATCTAGTCATGTCATTTGATTTGTCACATTGTTAGTTAACACCAATTCTTTGGATTGATATTATTTCATGCAATTATTTCACACACATTTAATTAGACGTATGACGATATTATCCATACTTTACTACGAAGAAGTCAGGTTAACTCTCCTTTTGTAAAATATGTAAAATATTTTTTTTGCTCGTTTGATAAATATTGTCGTGCATTAGGGACTTTAAATGTTTTACTCTTTGTTCTTCATAGCTTACGATTTTTTCGTGCCACACCTTTTCTCACAATATGCTGAACGCTCTAAGATTCATACGCGCCCCGCAACTTATTCCACTTCTTATTCTTCTCTTTTTTGCTTTCACATCTTCGATGCAGTTTGAAAGAAACTTTCGTTCACGGCTGAGAAATTTCGTGATGCATCGGCGCAAGTTTCGTCGCATTAATAACAACGTGTCGGTTGGCGAATATTTTTTATTCATTTCTATTCGTTTGAGGCAACATAAATATAAATATTAAGCGGCACACATTGTACCGGCAAATATTTTCTTAACGCTTAAATAAATGCGAATATTTCACAGTTTTAACTTTCGCATTAGCTTGGGGAAGAAGCTCAACATTTAAATTGTGGTCATTTTAAAATGTTACGGAACAAGCGTTAATTTGTCGAGAAAAGTGACAATCATTTGGGCCTGCTTGTTTTTCATGTTAGGTTTTACAATTCAGTGAAATTGAGAAGCAAACGAAAGGGATGCGCGTTGTATCTACGTCCGAGGTTAATTGCATCAGCGGCTGGCACGAGACGATTGAATTCGTCATCTGTCATTGCCCCAAGGCTGAATAGATTTCGCATTAAATCGATTTCGTAGTACGGCCAGTTTGTTCTGGAAGTCAGAGTTTGACAATTGTACGCTGTCCGATTTTATAATCGATTTTACTCAGCCTTATTGTGACAACAATACTTCTACGCGAACAAAAGTTTTTATTCAACCCCTCTCAATTATCACGTATGGGTTCATCCGATTTACTTATAATATCTCTTACTTTTTCAATTATCATTCAATAACAGTGAATCTACATTATTTACTGTACAATATTTTCAGCTTCAATTACTTGTAAAGAAAATTTGGTGTACCGGTACAGTGTTATACCATTTATTTAAATAATATTTGCTGATATACCTAATCGATTTATTTACACTCATGTGTTACTGTTATAGAAATAAATAAAATTGCATATTTACAATCCCGAACTTTTTTTTTACCCGTGCTCTTCTCTTTACAAGTATTTAGATCTTTAGAAGAACTCCCTATCCATTCCAATTCCAAGACAACTCCCAAGTCTGTAGTTACATTTATCCAGGCTATGCTACTGAGAAGCTCAAGCATTCGATAAAGTACCACGGTGAAACTGACGAAAGCTTGCGAGACAAGACTTTATGAGATAAGAAATTCTCCTTAAATCTTGTTACATTTTTCATTGCGCCGTACTTTCAACCAGAAGAAATGGCATTACACTTGCAAATCTCACTGTCACGTTTGCTTAATCCTGTGTGGGTACAATTAGAAACGAAACAGAAGCTGTCCCGTCTTTAACTATATTACGATCTTTAAAGAAAGATACATTCGTACTTGAATTCTTATTACCAGGGTGGACTAATTCTTCAAGGTTTAAATTTATTATGCCTGTTCGTGATATCCCATTTCTTAACTAATAATACGAAAGAAAATGAACTTCTTTTTCTTCATAGGTATAAATCAAGATGTTACGTACTACGATCGTTACGAACATACCAATATTTTTAAGTTTAACGTTCTCGCGAAATTCAATTGCAATTTTTAACAAGAATTGCTCAACGAACGTATGCTATTGTTCGTCCTTATTTTACCAGTTACTCCAATAAGACTTGGTTGATCATTTCAATGTAAAGTCTAATCACTGCAGGGGACAGACCCATTACAAGTCGGCTCGCCCCCGAGTAGTGCGAGAAATCATGCTCGAAGATGTCAAATTGAACTGGAATTGCCATTAAAGATGATCGATAAGCTCTCTCCAAATTGCGCGTATTTCGGCGTCCATAATCTGGTGTCCGGAAATAGCATTTCGAATAAATAAGGACGTCGAAGTTACGACCGATTGCACGCCCAATTGGACAAACATTTTGCATGCTTGTTCGCGGGTCAGAAATCAGAAATTTTACGGGACAGAAAGTAAAGAGGCAGAAAATGTGCAAAGCTCAAGTTATCCAAACAAACTATTCCATCCAAGTTCAATTCATTTCATACATACACAAATAGGAATATCTTTTCTATCCTCGAGACATTTTTCACTTTGCTTAAATAATTATTGCAGTGCAGTAAGCACTTCAGTTGAAACTATATGAGATCCGAAACGAATCTAATTACACTTTTAACCAGTTCGAGACGGAGAATTATGGTTTGGGAAAAAATCGAATTTGAACATGACACCTTCATTAAGTATTCTAATATCGCGAATAGCAGAAGTGAATACGGAATACGAATCTATAGTCGTCCCGGCATCTCAAACCTCTTTACCTAGGATTATTTCTACTATTTCCAAGAGAAACCGTGGGAATTTACCAATAATTCGTGCAATTCGTCGCGTTCCTTTCACACTATCGTCCAACATTTTGATTAAAAATAGTTTCCATGGAATTGAAAGTCATACCATCAACTATCGCACGATTGAGGAATTATTTATGCAGGTTAATAATCGACAAACAAATTCGTAACTATATAGACAGACAAATGAAACCGAACTGCATTGCGTTCTATCAATATACTATTGAACTTTCTTAGCAGGTCGATTATAATTAAGAAACATTCCTATTCCGTATACAAAAGCATTACTATTCCTCCATAATAATTATCGTGGAAATTCCGCTACTATTTTTTATCTCAACCATCAGCAATTCGATGTTGCTTGAAACTTTCTGGTAAATGCGTAATGTACTACCGGCGTGTCGCGACGCAAAGTTCCTGATCACTTGTCGAAGTAGCGACATGTGACGAGCATGTGAATTATTCGAAATTCAGGTTCAATCGGTTGAAAGTACCACAGATGGCCATGAACCTATCCCGTTATTTATATTAACAAATAACTTGTTTCGCAACAACGATCTCACGCGATTCCCCAGCGCAGTGTATTTAAGAGCCTGTATTTAATTATGCCTGCGAATCTCTTGCTACATTTCGAACATTTAATTATCATTATCGTGGGTGTGTGTGTGTGTGAGTGTGTGTGCGTTGCCAAGTGTGGCAGCGTGGCACGCGGAAACGTCGGGGGGACAAAACGTTCGACGATCGGGAGAAGGATAGAGAGGGCAGGTCGTGATGACGACTTGCAGGGAAAAGACGTTTCCTTTTGTTCGCATAGTAGTTTAAGAGTAGCATTAGATTGTTAAATTAAATTAAGTTTTGTCATTACATTATTAATAAATATCAATATCCTGCATTATCGACAAAACCTAACAATAAAGAAAAAAGGAAGAGAAACTCGTCGATTCCACCAGGTGTAGAAACAAACCGACAAAATCTTGTTAATCTCTGACACCGTTACCAAAAAGGCAACCTCAGCAACCATCTACCTTTACAACGTACCCTACGATTTTCGACGGACAGCATATATATACTATAACAGCATCTAACCGAGTCACGTAACGAAGCCTCCACGTTCGTCGCCAATAACGTGTGCAGTCGACGCGAAATTAAACTGACAAGAGAAGGAAACAGAGGGAAAGAACTGGGAAATGAACGCGAGCAAGAGGTACTCACCTGAAAGATGGTGACCTTCCTCAGCACGGACAGATTCACGTGCAGCGCCAGTTCGGTCTTCAGCTTGTCCGGAAGTAAACCAAGAGCAATGTTGATGTCACCGCCGCCCTGTATCCTTCCGCGGGACCAGCTGTAGTCGTACCACCTTAGCACCCGTCTCTTCATCCCACCCGGCACCTTATGGTGTCTCATGTACGTTTTGGCACCGTCCAGCAACCTCTCGAACTCCAATCGATTCGCGTTTCGATTGGTGATCACGTTTCCGACCTGACCGACGATCGTTGCGAATATGAAGACGCCGATCAGGTAGCTGATTATCGTGAAGACGTACCTATGGATCAGGAAGCGAGAAAAAGAGCCGATCAGTCTAAGGAGGATGTGATCAGTGTCCTCGGTACATGGACGAGCGGCCCCCGCCGGAGCCTTTCTCCTTTTTTTCTCTTTCTTTACTTTTTTGTCTCTCTCTCGCTTTCTCTCACCCTCGCACTCTCTCTTTCTTTCTTTCTTTCTTTCCTGCTTCCGTTCGTTTCTCTTTGTCTTCCCACTCACGTTCATCTTGCTCCAACGATTGCACTGCTTTCTCTGCTCGCTCGTTCACACACCCCCGTCGTGATTTTCATTCGCACCGTGCCGATTTGCTCAGAAAAACGTGTATATTCGTGGGGCCAACGTGCCTCACTTAAAGTTTCTAAGATTTGATTCGCCGGACTTTGAATTTATTTTATTTCTTTATACGCAAGTCGAATTGCAAGTGATTTGACTTATGTTTTTAGAGAACAAAGATTACCGAACACCGACCAATTGATCCGATTTGAGACTGGTTGGAGAATTGCTTCTACAATACGAAAGCGTAATTTCAACGAGAACAGCGAAATATCGAGTCGCGAAGTTCAATTGCGATTCGCGTTACCGACCGTGTCCAAAACAGAATCCAAAGAGAATTTGCGATTTGTTCGCCGCGAAATGCGAAACGTGTGCTCGCGACGCGGTCGAGGCAGGCTAAAAGGAAAAGCTATTAAATCATCGGCATAAATTATTCTACCGAATTGTCACGCACGTGTCACGTTCTTGACAGTGACGCTATCTTTCATAATCGTGTCCTTGTCAAAAATTCAAACGAATCGGAACGCCTTCCCCCGAACGACATTCACGCGTTCCTCGTGGACGACCGTTTCATCTCAATGTAACCGCATCTGGTACGCGACGATGCACATTTTTCTGAGCAAATCCTTTCCATCCCCTTTCTCCCGCATCCCTTTTCTTTCCCTTCGATCGTCCGTAACCACACAAACACGCCCACGCATTCGCAACACGCAAGCACGCAATGGACACACTTGCATACAACAGGTGCACACGCGTCGAAAAAAAAAGGGGCATTCGTCTGTTTCTCTTTTCGTTTTTCTTTCGTTCGCCACTAAACTGCTCACTTTCCCCCTTTTCGGTTCCGCAATACCCGTACCATGAATGACCCAACCAGTTTGATACTTTTCGGCCTCCATTCATCGTACTCGATGCCAAAGGGAATTCTCTTTCTTTATTCCGCGACTTTCGCCGGAAAAAAAGTTCCAACGTTTATTTTCACCGCTCGTCGTTGCGTCGACCTATACGAGATTCCTTCGTCACGTGTTGCAAGGGTTTCTGAAACTTTTCTGATAGACTCGTATACATTCCGATAACTCTGCCCGCACTTCCTGGTTATTTAATGCAGCGCTAAGCTAACAATCGAAACTATCGACCATTCCGTTAAATTGCAATAATTCATTAATTGTTAAGCAAGGCTTTCACGACTTGACAAATGAATGGCGATCTCATCGCACAAATATTAAAGCCAATTAATAAAATCACCTTCAACCTTGACGTTCGCCGACCACAGTAATCAGGATAAATATTTCCAATTTTTTCGCGCATAATAAAACGTATAATCACGTGTCCAATACACGTCTACTTGCGCCCTTCAAGAGCTCGTTACAGAAATCGATTCAATGGCAAATTACCCGAGTTCCATCCGCCCCTCAGAAGACCCCGTCAAACTCAATATTCGATAACAATTCGCAAAGGTAGGCGACTCGGCAAACTGTCCGCAGGAATCTTCTGTTCTGACCCAGGGGTCTCGGGTCAGCTGCGAGCGAGGTGATTCGATTCGCCGTTCGTTCGGGTCTTCGGCTGGCGTTGGATTAAACTCGACCGGTCCCATCGATCGTGATTCTCCCAAGTGTCGATCTTCGTGCTTGCCCTCGTCGTTCCTCGAGTGTATGCAACTGTATTCCTAGTCATTAAGCGGTCGCGTCGTTAGGCGTGCCGCCAGGACTCGTACAGGCAGGAACAGACAGAAATTTCCTGCTGGGTCAGCTGTTTCGTCCTCGATACGTCACAACACGGGGAAAAGAAGAGGCGGATCTTTCGGTTTTTTTTCCCCCCCAACCGTCACCGTTCCATCCATCGTGGATCTTAATGATCGTGCACGGGAAATCGTGGCGGCGGGCGCGAGGAAGCTATCAATTCGCCGGAGGGCGGACGCACTCCTGGCAACGGTGAAAAATGTTTCCGCGGCGTGCAGTGCTCCGGAAAGACCGCGTTCTGGAGCGTGATGAGATCGTTCGTGAATTTGTTGAATTAAAATGAGGGACGAGGAGCCCGTGGCGATTGTCGAGCGTTAAACGTTTAACGGACAGGGTACAGTGACTGGGCGATCCGTTTTTTTTTCTATTTTCTCGCGAGAGCTGCCCGATGGTTCTGATCTTTCCTTATGGTTGGTTGAAAATCGCAACGAATAACTCGCGATTTCTTAAAGTTATGTCTCAATAACTGTTCATTTCAGGAGAAATGAAAACGACAAACTTTAGTTGCAGGTTCGGTGACTTTCGGAGGAGAAGAAATTAATTTTCGCGAGGATTCTTATTTCTCTCGAGGTTCGCTGTGTCGTTGAATCATTGTATTCACATTACTCCAAGAGCTCATCCCTTTACTCGTTTCGAATCCCAATTTGTTCGCGATATTTGTGCCTCAGTAATTCGTTGAGAACAGTAGGGCACCGGATCATCAAATAATTAATACAAATTATTACTTGGAATCGGTCGCACGAATCTCCTCGAGGAATCAAGCTTTCCCCTTTACATAATTTATGTCCCTCGCCGTTTCATTTAATATGTATCAATAGAACCGTGACAAACTTCCCTTTTTTTCTTTATAATTCATCAAACAGAGAGATGAGAAATTAATTGCCCCGCATTTGCCGAAATATCGTTGCCGGTGCTACATTTCCGTCGAACCTCCTTCATTGATTTTTCATTGCACGGCTGCCCCCCATTGTCGCAACGCTCAAGTGAACAGACGAATCATTTTTCAAATTGTACGCCGTCCCCCGTGGCGGAGGGTCGAGTTCGGAACAATATTAACGGCACGCGAAATCCTTAATTCCACTTTAAGCGTCCACGCAGGTGACGAGGCCTGGGTATAAAATTTTCATTATCATTCGGTTTCTCGCGTATTATCCTGGCCAACCTTTACCGGGGACAGCGACCTCGGTGATCTCATTCGAACGGGAACCCCCGATATTTTAATCAAAGCAATTTCCTCGGCTTCATTTCGCTGAAATTATTTTTCCAAGTGGTGTGACGGAGAGGCTGGAAAGCAAGGAAACTCTCGACGTAGCTTCTACTACGTTTCTCGGGGTTAAGGAATCGAATTTAAACTCCGAGCGGATCGGCCTTTTGTGGCTCGAATTCCTCGTCTAGGGACGAAATCTCTTGTAATCTTGTCGAATCGATTCTAGGAACGGTTTTTATCTTTGTTTCGGACAGGCCAGAAGGGTTTCAGATGAATGGCGTCCGTGCTCTTCATGTAATTCCATTTTCCTTTCCTGTTTCTGGGAAAACGTTATTGCTGTTCGATCGTGGGGAAGTAAGTTCTGCTGGAATAATTTCGTAGCTCGGTTGGTCCAGCGATTAATTGAATGTTAATACTTGGTCTGTCATCTCTGAGAGAAGATATTTTAATAAGAAGCGCCTGGGATTATTTTTTATCGGACGATGTTAACGTTACAATTGCGTGCTAAGATCGAAATTAGGGGATAGCAATTCGAAACTACTATTAGCTTACGTTCTTCTTTGAAATTACCAGTTTACTTCCACCCCCTTTAACAGTTGTATTTAATTCAAGCACGTGCTCCGTTCGAGCTTGATCTATTTAAAAAAATGTCACTCCCCTTCGACGTTTCAATTCGCGTAGCGAAACAATTCACGAAGAATTGCCCGGTCTCGTAACGTCGTTCTCCGTTCCGTTTTTCACTCGTCCAAACGCTTTTGTATATACGAGTAGCGTATTCCTCGACCTGTTATTAATTCGTTCGACACAGTTCAGGAGGAGCTGGAGGCAAGCGCAAAAGTTCGATCTCCGGCGTGAAATTACGTCGAAACGGATGTCGAAGCTACATCGGGGAGCGAACACCAGTAAGAACCAGATTAATTTTATTTCCCCGGAAGCGAATGGAACGGAGCTTCGACCGATCGCTAAGATTTTTATTAAAGACAGCTGCGAAATATCACGCGGTTTCGCCGTACGACTCGCCCTCCGTTTTCTTTGAAGATATCTTTTTTCTTCGGGACAAGTCGATAGTTATCGGGAATGAGCCTGCCTTTATGACGTTAGGAGGCCGTAAACTATTTTCCCGATCATGAATTTCCGGTATGATGCTCTGCTTTGAACAATGTATCTTACGGAGTGCAAATGTTTATAATAATTATTGCCTTTTGGAATACATTGAGAGTTGTTCTAATTGAAAATTATTACGTGGAAATCTGTAGCTTAAGGTTTTCTTTACGCTTGCTTCGTTTGGAATTTATCGCTGGTCGAACAATGGAAATATAATGCGTTATTACTCCGCCTTGCTTTTAAATTACACTATAAATGAAATAATTAACTTCGTGCATTCTATAGAGATATTCGTAACAACTTCTGATCCTGAACATAAAAGAAAATTGGATAAGAACAATCTTTATATACGACCGTATCGCACTAAGTTCCCTGTAATAGCTTATTTAATCGTTTCTGCATTAAAATTGTGCTATCACGCGGTTCGCGAGGAATATTAAATATTTTTGTAGTTTAACAAGATCCTCCGCTAACGGTAGACGTGTTAAAATTTAATCAAGTTACACGGGCTATTGGCAATCCTTTTGAATCTTTATGCCAGTTTAAAGAAACTCTTTGCTGCTTAATAATTTTCCCCGTTTCATTCGTAATATGATTTCGCTTTATCTCAGGAATGTTAAAATGGTTTGATGATTGCCAATGTTCCTGTTGTTTCGTTGCGATCGTTGGATTGCAAAAAGTTCATGCAAGGTGTTGCAATTGTCGGGGAAGTAATTTTTAGAATAGCGTTGCACCGCGGACGCGAGAATGTTACAACTGCGGCTTGATTAAACGAACCGAACGAGAAACTTTCCATTTAATAATTTTAATATTTGGTATTAAATTACTTATATTCGTCGCACACAAGTTTTCGCGGACTACTTTCGGCGACAGTAAGTAAACAATTTTAGAAGTGGTCCAAAGAGATTGATTCGTTACGGTATCTAAAACGACAGCCACGTTATAATTCGACTAGCCCTCGTCTGAATACGAAACCGAAATACACGTGAACAATAGAACAATTTCCATTTGAATTCGCGCTAATTTTACCGCTGTACAGTAATATCGTGTTAATTATATTGAAGAATGTTTCGTGCACTTGGAGATTGCATTTTAGAACTTGAAGAAACGAATGCTCCATCGAAGATGGTACTACAAATGACACATGATTAACAATTTAATTTTGGGATGTTTATAAAATTCTAGATAACACTTGTGGACGAGTATTCTTTTTTAGAAAAAACTAGAGTATCGATTCAGCAATTCGCCATCATCGAACGTGGTTACCATTGCACTGACTTTAATTCCTCTGACTGCTTGTAATTGCTAAGCAAGTTACCACCGATTCAAGTAACCCTCTAACGAAGTTCCCTTGGATGTTCAAGCAGAGCGCAGCAATATTCTAATTTCTGCTGAGGATGACGAAGTTTTTGAACATTCTGCGACTACCATTTAGTTGGGGAGTACTTTACAATTCTCCACTTTTCAATCGAAATAAAAAAAAGGGGCAGAATTTTGCGTAGAATTTGCAATTACTAACATGCTCGTAAACTCTGCCCGCGATTTTTCTATAAAATTAATTCGCGTTTATTGAAAAATATTATATATTCTGACATTGCATTTACATTTCTTCGTCGTTCGAAGGAAAATGTAACGAATATTAAGAAATGTTGACAAAATAATCGGAAATATTCGGCAATAAATTGATACCCAGAGAAAATTGCTGTACACTAAATTACCCGCAAATTGCTCAACCTTTTCTGGAATTTATTAATACAATTACCTTTCAGAATTCTTCGATCATAAATTGATACCCAGAGAAAACTGCTGTACACCAAATTGCTCAACCTTTTCGGCAATTTATTAATACAATTACCTTTCAGAATTCTTCGATTCAGAGGAATGCAATTTTCACATAATCCCTATCCATCAAAGAATTTTCTCTCGAACAGATTCCAATACAATCTGACGATCGTAATCCAACACGCATAATACTAACAACTAATAATAATAAATACCATTATCGACAATTTACGTCAAGTCTCACCTTCATCCAACGCATTTACATTTCAACAGATACCACATGCAATGCACGTTAATAAAAATAATTATCGACCCAATTACACGAACGGTCCGCGGTAAAAAAATTGCCCTCTTCGCAGGGGACCAGAATTTCTCTGGCGACATTTAGCTCGAAAAATTCCACCCCCGTAATCTAACAGCGTTCACAAATCTCCGTGAGTATCTTCCATCTCCCTTAAGAAAGATTCTATCAGCTCCACTTTAGCATCGGCCCTATTAAACCGATCTATCCGTCCGCCGGGCGGAAATTTTGAGGAGACTGTCGTCGATTCTGTCGGTACGAATGGAACCGTCTAATTCCGCGCCCCTTTTATTACAAGGGGTAAGGAAATGGGGCCGCCCCGTGTGGCCCCTTGGCCCGGGCCGAAATTATTATCTTCGCACAGTAAATTCCGGCAGGGAAGCAAGGAGCTGCCTCGACGCGATTCGACAACAGGCAATAGAATAATTTAGCCTGTCGCTCTTCCTTCCGAAAGTTCCTTCAATTCTGGAAGGGACATTACCTATGCCTGCCCCTCCATCCGGCCGTCGAATTTTCCCCAACCGTGCAGCCCCTCGCGATGGTGATCCGACGAGGGTGATATGGTTAACAATGTCGCGGACGAACAGTCCGGTCTACCGTCGCTGATTTGCTGGTATCGGAAGTGCACTGTTTTATTTCGTCCGGGATCGTGCGGCAATTTTAATCGATTAGGGTAATTAGGCATCAGACGGACCAGCACGGGCACGAATTTTTATTAATACCATTTTTATCGCAGACACTTCAAAGGGGATCAAGCGAGACGCGTTTCAATTGCAAATGTTTTTGTTCGACGCTTGATCGTGAGTAGCGGCGTGTTACAAGACTTCAAAGAAGAAAAACGTTACGAATTTGATCTTTTTCGTAACTGCAACGGGTTCAAGAAAATTTACATCGACCCGGTTAGTATTATAGGAAGGCGACACGGATTTCGTTAGTAACGACGCCGCTATGGGCGGGCGTTCTGCGCTTAATTATCATAACGACTGCGGAATGCATTTATTCCCTAATTTCCAGCAGAATTTATTACGATGTTAACGAACGATGCTACAGCTGCTGTACATATCAGCCGGTTTCACCGTCAAGCTCGAACAAATTGATTTACGAAGTGATTTATCGAATGTGGTTCTCTTGATACAACGAACGGAGAAAATAGAGTACTGTAGAACGTGAATTAAAAATACCCTTTGCATCCTACAAATATTTAAAAAAGAAACAGGTTCTTCCCCTCAGGCCTTAGGGTAAGCAATATGAGAAATGTAAAAGTCTGCGATTCGTATGCTGCAATAAAAGCCAGCACGAAAAATTGGATACGTTAAGTAAAATTGTTTTTACGAGTACGTCGAACTATACCTTTTCGGACAATTTGTCGCGATGCCTCCCGGTGAGCTGGCCCAGCACGGCTCACTGAAGAATCAATTAAAATTTCGCGTCGCGAAAAGGAGCTTCGTGCAGACTTTCACCACGTGGTAGAATATTCGCTGGGGGTATTATTCAAATTAGGTTGAACCAACTGTCGTCGACCACGGGGCGTACGGTCCGTAATAGAGCCGGGCCTGAATTCTAAATGGCAAGGATAAGGGATGAATTTCAACCACGTACCGGCCAGAATGTTTCCTCAGTCGTCAATACTTTCAACGACGCGCTCGAGGAGCTGTCAGTCGAAAGTTCACGGTGCATTTAATTTCCCACTTTCGCTGCTCCCGTTAGTAACAGGTATCTATCCTTTAGAGGTGTATTAAGATCGAGGCGGGGAAAAATTCGTGCCGATCTTGCGTTAATTTCATCGCCAAAAGGTTTCTGCTTGCCAACATATTAAATGTTGGCAATTCTGTAATAACAGAATATTTTACAATCAATATAGTAATCCATTTAAGAATATCTAAGAATTATACACCCCTTTCGAACGATCTAATAAGTGTTGTAACGTAAAACTTTGCCACAGTAATGTCTTCATTCCTTTCATTTATTACGTAATCATAATGCTCCTTCATCGATCGAATGTCATTTAAACTTTACGCGTACCTGTGAAACGACTCTTTCGTTGACGAGCCAAAGGACAATTCGATCAGGGTCGATTGCTATCGAGATGTCTCGATGGTGCTGCAATGTCGGATTCGAAAGCACACGGGGAACACCTGTTCTCGTCGTTTTGTCAATTGTGGCAGAACCGTCTGCGGTATTGCTTTGACATTCATGGACACCGGCTCTACGCGGTCGACGATTGCGCGTTGAACGCTTTAACCAACCTGTCGCATAAATCTGATATCAAATTGGCTCAGATCATTGCTGTCTCAGATCGATCCACGACTTCGTCGTTACGACATGCGTCGATACGAACGATCGATAGAGAAATTTTGTCCGGTGCTGTTTTAGAGATGTAGAGTACGTTGGCGCGATATTGTGAACGAATTTAAACAACATTTTCCCAGCGACCAATTCGTCGTTCACAACTTGGAATTATTTGATGTTTTAATAGCGCGGTCTACGCGATGAAACTAACGTGAATTAATTTTTACTCGAACTGTTCTCAGTTTGCACGCGAGTCCCCAGAAGAATTTTAGAATACGATTAAAACGAATTTAGAACCAATATATTCATATCATTTCACGGTGTATCGTTAGAACTACATTCGGTGTACTATGATTACACATGTATGTACTGTACATACATGCACGTTGAACGGCGAACCGGGAGCGCCTAAATTATCCAAGACACTGCAATAGCCCCGCACAATACATTTCAGTCGGCAGTAATACCGAAAGACACAGCTCCTGAGGTGTCAAGGCGTCACGTGCACAAGGGTGTTTCTACCAACAATCACGGAACAAGCAGTATGTAATTAACTATACTAGTGTCTCGCGTTGATTCCTGAGTTATCGAGCCATTCAGGCATGCCCCCGATGAATAATGCGCTCCATTGATTTGTGATCCGTCCACTCCGTGTATGCGTACTGTGCATACATACATTAACGTTAAACGCTCGATAAGCTACAATGTACCACACGATGAACCGAACACACAGCGTTCCCTTTTGTTTTATAAGTGCCCATCGACACCTCATTATATCGAAATGCTTAAGCACGATTCGTAAATTATTCGTTGGATTGCTATTAATTATAATTAATGTACGAACGAATGTACGAATGTACGAACGTTAATTTTCTATTCGTTCGTAACCGAAATACTGAATAATTCATAAATTTTGCATAATTTTCGCGTATGATTTCGCGTAGACTCATTTCGCCTCGATGCTCACATTTTCGTTGAAAAAGACGTTGAAAAAAAAAATAACGAATTTTCACGTAAAATAATTTGCCTAATAATCGTCTATACATATATAGCATCAAAATGAACGGCTCATATACTGTTAAAACAGTCACGAAGCCTATTTGTTCGAAATACAAACAATACATCGAAAGGCTAATTAATTATTAGACCAATTTAACGGTTTGCAGCCAATTCATATTAAATAAAATATTTTCCAGTTACGCTCTCTGAGGTGTTCAAAAAAGCATCCCTACTATGACCACGATACCTCTGCTCAAATGTAAACGTGACATCATTCCCTCCCTCAATACCAACTAAACCCCCCTGCCTTTCCTTCCAGCCAAAACAACTCTAAATCCGTCACTCCGATGCCTAATAAAAGACCCACCCCCTTGCACAACCTGTGCACGATTACACGTGGCGAAGTAGAAGCATATTTCCACGTACGTCCGCGAATTTCATTCCACCTTTTGCACGCGCGGTTCGTTCCAATCGAATTTCCCCCGAACGTAATCACAATTCCGCCCATTTACAGTTCCCTTCCTCGATGCATGCAGGCGCAAAAAAAGTGCTCATTCTTGGTGTCTCGAGGAGCGATACAAGCACAAAAGAATTCCTCAATCACGATGATAAACTGATATTAATGCTTATCTATCTGACTGCTCACAGCAGACATTATGTCACTTCTTCGACAAGTTTTTCGACTCGCATAATATTTTTTGTCTTCATCTTCAGACGATCAGGGTGACCCTGTTTTTTTTTGCTTCTCGTTGTTCTCCTCTCCAGGATCGATCCGCGGAAATAGGGGGATGGAAAGGCCCGTTGATCACCGGTTGCGCGAGATAGGAAGGCGTTTCCGCGCGTGCCGATGCATCGTCGACACCTATTTATCGATACCTTTCTCGACAAAGAGTAATTGCCAGCTTTGCGACCTCTTGTCCAATCGCGGAAGGTCCCTGGTCGGTTCACGGTTCACGAATGCGCCGGCTTCTATGCGGGAAAGTTTCTGCGCGATTCGCGTACGCCAAGCATGCGTTTCAACGTACGAATGACGCGAGTTTCCATCGATGTTTCGTCGCTCGAGAGATCCGATGTCGAAAATTACATTACGGTGATTTTTCTTCCATTTTTATAATAACACTAGCTTAGGGATAGAACACGATAATTAATTCAAAGGACGGATGCTTCGAACTCCTCGCCACGCCCTGTGCATTGAGAAATGTAAAAAATCATGTTGTTTCAAAAATAAGGCACGGGAGTTAGAACCTAATTTCTGCAATGGTTTACTTTAAATGCGTAGAGCAGAGAGTAATAAGATGTGATCATGTTTCGAAAGTGTTTCCCGTTTTTCCACCTGCGTTGAATTGTATGTAATAATAATTACGAGAGCGGTTCTGTACATTATTATGTACAATAATTATTATCATTCGCCATGTAATTGTTAAACTATTAATTTGAAACATTAATCAGTTCATTGCGTTTGGTCTACCCGGGCACAAGTTTCGTGTTCGTTAAATAGAAGTGCAAAGAAGAAGGGCATTGCGTCGACGAAGAATGCGCAAATAAATATCTGTAAGGGCTCTGATAAATTTCAATAAAAGTCCACACGCCTGCAATTTCTTCTCATCAAAAATAGGCCCCCGCGATAAATAAAATTCACAATTCACCATTAAGTGCAAAATCCTTTTTCCCCCGGCACATTGGACCGATTCGATCCCCGTCTGCGTTCATATATCACAACGCGATATTATTGCAGTACAATAACAACAACGTTACATACTACAACACAAACTTTGTTCTATTAAATCTAAAAAAAAGCAGGCCTGAGCCATCGAAAGTCTTTCCCCTCCAATCTGAGCAGATCGACGACCCCGTCGAAATATTAGCGTTGCAAAAGCAATTTATTCCACCCACACCGACGCAAAACTCTTCCCCGTCGTTCCACCTCGTCCCGACTATGATACATCTCCGCGGCAAGTTAGGCGTGGAAAACTCGCAATTTTCCCCTGGCGTCCGCGAACAATTTTCCTTTCGTCGCCATTTTATCCATACACCCCGTCCAAAACCTTCGACACTTTATTTAGAGTTTCATCGATTACCTTCACCCACCCGCATCACGTACCACTCAATCTGCTTGCACCATCCTTTCAACCTTTCTTCTCACGTTTCTTCGACCAATCGCTCCACCGTCACTTTCACTCGCAATTTCCTCCAAACCCCACCCGACCTTCCACGCAACAATCAACCGTACTCAACGTTCAATCTCAATTTGAATCGTAACACGGGCGTCATTTTCCCGATCGTTCCCCCTCATTCGCTGCCCTGGCATCTTTTCTTTTATCCCAGCCCCCTTTCCCCCGATCCTTCATTCGCGTCGCCGATCTTTCGTTCAACTTTCTGTTCGCCCGTTTTCATTTACTTTCTCTCTCTCTTTTTTTTTCCTGCCTTTCTTTGCATTTTCCCAATTGCTCTCGCCGTTTAATTTTTGTGGAAACGATACAGATACCCTCCGTTATGCTTGAACTGCAGAAGCCGGGACAGTCGGCCACGACGAGCGAGGCTCCGGGGATTGCCGCCCGCTACGACTCTGCCAACACAACAACAACAAGGCCGCTTCACGAGTCTAATTCCTAGGCATCTATCTGGTTCGCTAGACACTCGACTTGAGAGAGAATGGAAATAACTTTTGCGCGTGTTGTCCATTTCCGCGCGATCCGCCGTTTCATTTTATACCTCGACTCAATCGCGCAACGCTTCTCTCCTTATTTCTTGGATTCGAATCATTCGACTTCTCCGATCCCGTCGCGCGTAGCTCGAACCTTTGTTACCTCGATTGTCCATGGAACAGTTTATACGCGAAGCGACGAAAAAGTGACAAGGAATGCGGCGAGACGCGGCGCTGGTGAGTTTATATTCCGTAAAAATGTTGCTCGCCTGCCTTAATGCGATTCAAGCGCGAGGGGACGCTTCCCTTTCCACCCGTTATTGATTCTCTTCGATATTTCTTCTCCGCCATTCCTTCGTACACATATTTCGCGAATTACGTGCCCCTCCGACAGGACGAGAATGAAACGTAGGATGCTCGAAAAGAACGTGCCGTCGCCCTTTAATCGCTGGAATTTGCAACGAGCGGGGCAATCTAATTTTCCTCCCTCGCCCGTGTAAATCGCGTTGCAAATTGAAACGTTTAAGGGTAATTAATGGAAAACACGACGGCGTAACGTTACTGGGCTGTCTACGTGTTATCGAATTAATTGGATAAATTCACTTCGACGGATCGAAACGAGGGTCCAACCGTTGGGCCAAGAAAAGAAACGCGAAATGATAAAAAAAAAAATAAAGAGAAGTCGTGGCTGAATTTGTTTCGCCGTATTCGAAATACATATTAGAGTGTTTTGACCGATAATCTGGGAAATTATTCGTAAATAACGCACTCTACATTATTTCCACCCTTAAGTGGACAGAGATCTATATTAATTTTATACCTTTTCACGATTTTCTATAGGCAGTGCACAAAATCACAACGTATCTATCCTTCATTCATCTGATTAATATAATATTTGACAACAGTGCGTCAAATTCTCTACGCATTATCAATAAAAATTCTATGCCATCCAGAATCGGTACCTATCAACGGTGAACCATGCCAATACCGCGGATCGATTCGCAGAGCCCACATTTCCTGTCCCCGACGAGAATTAAGGACCAATCTTCAATTTCGGAACGGCAACAGTGCGCCGGCCTTCCATTCTCTCTCAAGTCTCAAGTGTTGATGGGTGAAATCTAGTTAAAGGTGGCCGCGGACCGCAATAGCAGGTACGATACACGTATCGTCTATTCCACCCGACCAAACCGACACGGGCAACAGTTACACGAAACGAGCCAGAAAGAAACGAGATCAATCATAGTAACAAGGATAATAATAGAAAGAATACCAACAAACAATGATAACAGCAACAATGACAATAATAATAAATAAAACAAGGGGAAAAGAAATCAGGAAGAAAATAAAGGAAACTGAGAGCAAAATCATTTACAGTCGTAGAGACATATCACTCACTCGGCGTTGGTCTCCGGTGTTGGAAGATCGCCGATGGTGGTCAGGGTGAGGGTTGACCAGTACAACGAGCCAAGATATTTCCTGGTCAAGGTCGCGTACTCCCCCGGCCTGTACGGGTAGACCCAATCCCCTTGGAACCCCTCTGCCTCGCTGAGCAGGTAGTAAAAGCAGCCGAACCAGTGCGCCAGGATCAACAATATATGTATAAGATTCAGTACGCGCCACAGATTTGGATAAACCGTTCGTGACTCCACCATATAGTAATAATTGTACACCCGATAGATCTTCAGGAACCTCGGAAATCTGAGCATCGGATTGCTACCCAGGTTCACTTGAAGCAAGTCCAAAGGCAGCAACGCCACCAGATCCAACACGAACGATTTCGACTTGACGTAATGGCCAGCCAACTTTCTACTGTTGTACACCATTAAACCTTGCTCCAGGTAACCGGTACGAAACTGCACCGCGACGTCCAGAAAGAACACCAGATCCGTGAAACCGTCACACGCGAGCCACGAGGCAGGCGCGATGGCTTGTAACTCGGGCAAACTTTGCCTCACGATCAGCGTCCATAGATTGTATAGGACGCAGGCCGACAGCAACATCAGCCAATAGTAATAGAAGTTCTCGTCGGGGTTCACCACGGTCTTGTGCGGTTTCTGCGACCGTCTGGATCTGCGCCGTCGGCGTCCAGCCGAGTCTTTGTCGTCGCCAGCGTCCTCCTCGCCCTCGCCCGTGTCCAGCGTCTCTTGACTTTCCGGGATCTGTCTGGTGGAGAATCGTTTCAGAAACGAGTCCTCCCGTTTTAACGGCGGCTTCTTCTGGATGGTGGAGATCGCGGACGAAAGCTGAACCGTGGTGCGCAGCTTCATCCAACGCTGGTTGCTCTTGGTTCTGCGAACAAACAGAGGAATAGATCGCCAGTGAGGGAAGGAACGGACGCGACTCGAAGAGCGTTCGGGGAACGAGACAGCTAAGAGACGTTTTAGATCGGGAGATTTTCTTCCGGAGGGGCGAGGGGTTCATTTATTTATTCACGTTCTTTATGCTAGTTGTCGAGAGATTATTTATGCTTGTTTAGTTCCGATTTAGAGTACCCATCGGCGAGTTACGCGCGAACGACATTAATTTTCAATGCAGTAGGTAACGGATAAGTGACAGCATTCGTTTCTGTCGGTTAAAATTTGACAAGTCACTTGCGAACAAAAATCTGATACGACAAATTTGACTTCGGACTTGGCGTTGTAGTAGAAAGGGGATAAATTCGAATTTACGCGTTGTTGATATTATTGTAGAAAATATCGACATCTTTCGGAGGTGCTCTCCTCTTTAAGACGGAAGGGAAGACTTACGTACGAACTTTAAAGTATTCCACCTCGTACGCGGAATAAAATACAAGCGAGTCGGTGCATCGTGGCGCTTTTCTTAAGGAGTAGTAAGCTCCTAGGACAATTTATGGATGTGCCCACGCGGGGGGAGGATTTCAAAGCTTGCCTCCCACGAACGAAGACGTACTACCTTTAATTAAAATCACCAGCTCCTCCGAGCTCGTTCTTGTTGTTGTTTGTCTTTACCTCAGAAATGCAGAGAACCGATCAACTATTTAAATAACCACTGCGAATTCGATACACATGTATAGACATTATATGTTATGTACTAGATAAAAATAACAAAAAAAAATAGAAAAGGGAATACAGAAAAATTGCACGCGTGTCGATCGATCGAAACTAAACAAGGAATCAGCCAACGAGGTTCTAGCTCTAAACAAACAAACGAAAAAAAAAGACTGTCGTTGCACTTCCAGGGTAACGCCATTCTACACGGTTTGCATCGGTGAATCGCTTGACTTGGTGCATCGTGCAAACCGTGAATCGATCGAAACGAACAAAAGAACGACACGCTCTCGTGGTCCGTGGAAACGTATGGCACGCTTCTAAAGCTCCATAGATATTTCCTTGCAAAATCCATGCATGGTTGGTGACGCAAGACCTCACGCTAAGGGGCATGTCCCTCTGAAACATCTCGTTCCACACACTTTCCTCTATGGTCACAACAAATGCATACGTGTGTATACGTATCTATGGTTTGTTGCAAGCAGACAAATTAATCCTAATTGCGTTCCATTCGACATACCCATTGAAACGAACGAAACACACCATTGTGAAACGATCACGTCGACTTATCGGTATATATTGATGTTATTATTAATATTATTATTATTATCATTGTTACAGGCTTCGTTAGTACTTTGTGGAAGGTCGATCACTAATACTATGGATATAATAAGTAGATCACAGATGGTAGTAGGTGAGTCTTGCTTGAAATAAGAAATGAGCGAGAATCGAGTAATAGATCAGTTTCAGTATTAGAGCATCAAATGGATGAGAGGCAGACAGACAGACAGACAGACAGACAGACAGACAGACAGACAGACAGATATAGACAAACAGACACTGACGGAAACATCGAAAGAGTTGTCAAGTACGTTTTATAGGACAGAGGCAGAACGAAACTAAAGGTATAGAAACTTTCTTATGCCACTACGCATTCTTTAATCGTTAACACACTCATGTTCAGTGTATCGTTGTGTCTGTTGCGCTTATAGGTGTATACGTTTCTCTATGTATTCGTGTGCGTTACGTGTATCGACTTGGCTAAACGTTTCCGTTCCGTTTTTGTGCCCGACGATCGGGATACACTCGGGAATCAGCTTTTCTTTTCTAATTCACACCGGGTAGTAGAATAGTTTCAAGCACCAGCATTCGTCGCAAAGTCAGCCTCGCTATATTCGTTACGTTCATCGGAAGTTCTAATTTCAAATAACTGGCAGCATCTCTCATGCTTGTCGTTTAGTTGACACGATCTCTTGAGTCCAAGTGTTACGTGCTGGCTTTAATCAATAATTGTTCACCAGAAACTCGTAAAGCATTTGAAACTAAAGACACCGGTGAATTGTGTGTTTTCTTTCAAAACCGATGGAATATATATATATATATATAACGATGCTTAATAAATACAGGGGAACAATATCCGAAATTTAACGCAATTGAAGAAAGACGAAAGGTTCGATTACTTGTGGAATAGCCGAATAGTCGATTTACTTCAAATAAAAAAGTATTCGACTATTATGAAATTTATAAAATAATTTCCGATTGTGTCATTTCATTCGCCTCTTTCAAATACAAATTTGTCTATCTTCAAAAGTCCTCTTAGAACCAATACGCATCGTGTGCTCCACCCGGCAAAGACTCACTGTCGAAGCAGAAAGACTTCGAAAGGATTCCTCGCAACTACGTATCGATGCAAAGTTCTACGTTATCTTGCACTCTAACTTCTCATGCAAAGGGTACTCTGTGCATCGTGGAAATTTGTAACATTATCGACCAGCGACCGTTCGTACTCGTCGCGCCCCATTCGGAATGCAACAGACGAACTGTTGCAGCACAAAGAAATGTAGAACCTGCGCCCCTTGCCAATTTCGAGACGTTCGCTCTCGATTCTACTCGATAGGACTGCCAATATGAAATAGGGGTGGCACGGTGGGTCTCGATTCGCGGGTCGATAACGCGTGAAAAGTTCAGCAGTGAAACACAGTTTCTGACATTTCTCGGGAGGAGGGTCGAAAGAAAAAGAAATCTCTTGACGGAAAGTACGACTAGCCACGCATCAACGGTACCAATCTGCAGCTTTGTTGGTGGTCCCTTTTTTTTTCTTTGTTTCTCGCGTAACAATTACGAGAAAGTTTTCAGCCGATGTGTTCTAATGCGAACTGTGCGAATAGCAAAGTGGTTCCTGTCAGGAAAATGAAAGAAGGAACGAAGGTACTTTTATTAACGCATGCCAAATGCTAATGAACGCTAAAGGATGCTGCTGTTCGGTTCTCAATGCGTGCACTTCCCTTGAATTATTCCTTTGCCATTCTCGAGACACACTACTTAAGGAATATAAGGCTATGCTATTATCCCAATTTCCCTTTTTGCTTCCTTCGCGTTGTCGTGGTTCTAATTTTCGCTGTGTTTTCGCGCGTGCAATTGGTTTGCGAAATATTAGAAGTTATTAAACGTATGCAACAACGACACTGATATTGGTTGCGTTGGTATAAAATGATTTTTTAACGAAACCTAGTGTTCGCGATACAAAACTATTTTTTTTTTAAGCTCTTCACGCACGATATTCTTGACACGCATGGCAGGCGGAAGCGTGGCGCAAGAAATGGATGAACCGTAATTAAGAATGCACAAATTCCTGTTCACATTGCCCACAGCGACAACGAAATTCTAAATAGTACAAATATACCTGGCGGTATTTATTGAAGGCATTTAATTTAAAACTCTGTTATGTCATAATTATTCGAAGATGGGATAATGATCATTTTAATTTCGAATCGTTATAATTTTTAACGTTTATCGATTTATTTCGTAAATTGAATCGAGATTGTTTTAAATCATTCCGTGGATGGTAATTAATGAAATAATTGTTATACTAATGTTATACGACAGAGAGTTTCGTTGCATACGTTTACTGAATGTTGCAGTAGCATTTACGTTCGCGTGCCTTCGTCGAGACACGCGCGTGAAAACGCAGCTTTATACAAATCGTTCGTTGGTTCGGAAGTAAAACGTTGGCGAAAATCGACGAAGAAAAGCTGTTCCTTTCATGTCGCTTATCCGTTCAAATTTCCCCCCCCGCCTATCCCTCTCTCTTTTCCCAAAATCAGCACTTTTGCCAAGCGGTTAAATATGCAGAACGTACAGTGATCGGTGTTTATCGTATCCCTTCGAGCACTACAAAACTGATCGTAAAGCTTTGCTTAGAATTTTAGATTATACTGTGCGAGTTTATATGCCGTCATAAAATACGGATTTTCCTCATGCTTTTCGAGTGTATCCCAGAGGTAGATCGTGCTGAAATATACACTCCTTCATTTCCCGATTGATCAGTAAAGCCAACGCGATTCGTGTTATCTTGAGATATTATCTATTTCCTTATAATAGTCAAATCGACAAAATTATCGGAGCGCAAAATTTTGCTTATTCCAATCCTTTAAAAATTGCTACAAAAGATAGACAGCCAAGGAGAAAGAAATAAATATAATCGAATATTTTAGTTAATTGTATGCTATAGTTTATAGTGTGCATGTGCACATATTAGTCCCTACCGATCGAAATTTATTTTTATTCCGGTCCTTGTTTCTTCCTTGAAATTTTCTGCACGAATTTCAAGAAACAACAAACCCCATAACCGTAAGTGACAATGGTATCAACAATGCAAACATTCTAACGAACAACTTTATTTTATTCTTTCCGGGACTACTAATTAAAGCCGTCCACCATTATTGTACCGAAGCTTCTCATTTCTCTGTTCACCGCAGCCGTACAACCAGCCCCGTTTCGCACTTTATCTTTTGCTTGTTGAACTCCGGGCAAAGTACAAAGAGCTCGAATCAGCCCCTCGACGTTTTTCAGGTCTGCTCCAAACTGATCTAAACTTCGTAATGTAAGTCGTACACCCCCGCCCCCCTGGAGACACATTTTCAACATCTCATCGGTAGATCGGTGTGGGTCTTCGCACATTCAGCCACTTGACGAAACGCGTAAAATTATGCGACGACTTCTCAAACGGAAGATCATTTCTTTAAAAAGTTAACGAAAGGAAACGCCAAGAAGAAGAATCCTTGTGCTACATTAATTTCTTGAACAACATAAACTTGAAGAAACTTCACATTTCAAATGGAATCAAGTTGACTTTACTTCAACGACTTTCCAATCGGTGAAACTGACGTGTATTGTATGTTTCTTTATATTTCTTCTAATACAAAAATCAACCAAAAGACTGACCAGCAGCGAACGCTCCAACTTATTCAAAAGAACGCATAAAAATTCTCCTATTTTTAGTATAAATCAGACCCTTTCGTTTCCAAAGTTGGACAGGCAAGTCACGCCCTTCCCCTTCCTCGAAAAATGATTATTACCTCCTTCGTATACTCCCGTAGTTCTCCTTACTAATTCTAAGCAAAGCGTTGCCAAACCAAAGATCGAAGGAACGCGACGTACCCAGTCCCCTCTCCACCATTTCGTCCTTTCTACCTTGATTCTAATCGCTCGGAACGGTAGAAAGTAGAAACAGCGATCGGCCATCAGCCATCAGCCGATCGCTGTCACTCCAGTACAAAGCGGAGCCCGGTGTGTCGTGTGTGCAGTAGCTGAATCGATGTTAGAGCCTAAGAAGAAGAGATCGGGCAAAGGGGATAGAATTTCGGTGACCGGCGATAAGCCAATGCTCCCGTGTGCCGTCACGTACGTTGTGATCGACGCCGTGTTCACGTGCTGAAAGAGCAACGAAATCGTGGCCAGATGTCGGATGTCGTTTTCCCCGAGGAGCTTATTCTCGCTCTTGTTCGTTAATCCTTCGCGGGTCTCTGCGGGGATCAGTTCGAGGCAAAAAAAAGGGGGATACCTTTTGCGATAATCTTTGTAGAAATCGTCTTAACTGGCACGATCGATCAACGTGTATTTGTCAATCTATTTTTGAACAGCGGGCGAAAGAACAGGCAGGAACAGCACCGAATTCGCAAAAACATTGTCACTAGGAACGAGAATTGTATGTCGCGTATACAATCGGCCAGCCAGATTTCTTTCTCGTAAACGAATCGTTTCGTGAATCGAATCAGTAGTTCGCTCTTCTCGAATTTATATTATTACAGTACAGCGATATGGCTGCGTCGCGAGACTAATAATTAGCAACAATATCGTTCGTAACCGGCGGTAAACGCGGTAATTATACAAACTACAAGTTACGGCGAAAGGTAAACCCACGTAAACAATATCTATCGTATTACGAAATTAAATGTACTTTGCACAATCATGAACCGTGAAGATGTAAGCTCCACGAGGGACGAATCTTACACCCAGAGAAATAAATCCCCGAACAGACGCGAGGAATACGACGTTCGAATCGCGTAATATTTCAATTATCCTGGAGGAACGGGAGTTTTGTGTAATAATTAGGGAAATCCAAGGAATTTCAAGAAGGAACCGAAGGTGCTGGAAGCGAGTGCTTGGGGCGGATTGGGAGGATCTCTGACAATAAGAATCGTCATCGTTTGGGATTTACCGTGAATGGGTTTCTGGGAATATGAAAGGCACGGGGGGAACCGCAAAAAAAGGGGAAAAACAAAATACCCACGCGTTCTCCGTTCTCAAGGCAAGCGAGCCGTTTCGTTGCTCAAGTTCAGTGACTTCTGTGACGGTGAATTCCCGTTCAGATTTGCATCGCGAACGTGGCAGAATGGAACGTGTAACGTGTATTACTGTTGGCTGCCGGAAAAGGGAGTGCGAGAGAGAGAGAGAGAGAAAGAGAAAGAGAAAAAAAGTTAGAGAGAAAGACGTACACCGTTGCTAAAAAATTAAGAATCTTCCCCTTTAAATGTAAATTACGGTACAGTTCTGAAGTTACTGACAATCCTGTTCTAAACGCAAGTTTAAACTGCGTGTGTCAATTTACTTTTACACTTATTTTATACGGAGATAAACGGAGGGACAGTTATAAGTGACGAACTGCAAGGTAGGATCTACCGATCAGAATTTAATCGAGGATGAGACAGGGGCTAGTGGACAACTTTGTAAAATTGTTGGAGGATATTGGAAAAATGATTGTTGATATTGTGCGAGGCAGATATTAAGGAGGTATTATTTCGACGATGAAATATTAAGATTACGATTATGTTTTTATCGCGGGGAAATTTAACAATTATTATATTCCGCAAGGGACGGTAATGGATGTTCAATTTTTCCGCAACGGTGTATGCTTCAGTGTACACTTGTACGTGAGTGGCTGTGTGGGTTGCGGTTAACGCGTGGACCTGGTTTTTCCATTATTTTCTTGAATCATCGGATCGCGTGCTCTTCTACTCTTACATTAAACTAGTGGAAAATAGAATTAGCCAACCGGAAGAAACTATTAATTCGGTTCATCTTTTGGACAATTATAATACGCACTTTTGCATCGAATTTGATTAATAACGGAGTACCTGGGCATGAATGTGCGACTGTAAGAGGAAATTTATTCTCATCAATTTTCTCCAACAATAAATGTTCAGGATGAAAAATCTGGTTATCGTTAAGAATTTTTAGTTATTTTGTTGGAACTACCGAGACGAATGGAATGTTAAAATCATAAAGTGATTTGATATTACGCGGATGATCCGGTAACGAGTATGATTTGTATCATTACTGCATATTACAATTTTATTTATTTTACGGTACTGTGGCATACGAATTTCAAATCTATAATTAAAGTGCACATACAATTACGCCACCCCTTTAGTCGACTTAACACAGCATCCATACCAATCTTAATTTCAAAGTTCCATGAGTGCTGTTACTATTCCTATTAACATTCCCATTACCATTACCATTACCATTAGCATCACTATTACTATCACTATTACTATTTCTATTTTTATTCCTATTTCTATTACTAAACACTCTTACTAGTGCCACTACCAGTGCCAACAGTATCCAGAAATGTTCATGCACGTGATCGTAGTGCCATCTAATAAAAATAAAGACCACCCTCCTCAAAGGTATCCTCGCTCCGACCCCTTAAAAAAAAACAACAACAAAAAAACAAGATGCATCGAACACGATCCGTTGCTCGAGTTCCCGGTGTTGCCATTAACGATCTAAGCGCACCGTCATCAATCAAAATCGAGATCCGGATCCTGAATATACCCAGTCGACCCCAGCGATGTTTACGCATCCCCCACAGTCCACGCTTTAATCGCAACCCAATCGTCTCTCTCCGCCACATTTAATTCTACCCCGGTTCTATCATCCTATACACATGTGTGGTATACGTGTCAGAGTGTGTGACTCGCGTTGCAAGCGAGCGGCGGTGTGACGAGTGAGGGTGCAGTTCAGAGGTTACCGTCCATATCGAGCAATGACGGGAGTACCTCTTGATCTTGCGTAGGGAGGAATAGAGCGCCATGACGGCGCGTACGTTACTCCATTTCTGTGAGCCCCTCGTACTACGGGGTCTTCTGGCTGCAGCTGGTATCTCGGTATCGAGGCCATTGCTCTCCAAGGACGCCGAGGTCGTCGAGGCCGCGCTCTGTCCCGAGGCATCCTTCTCCAAGGACCCTTCGTAGCTCGAGGAGGTGCCGGAACGTCGGTGATGTGACAGCGCCGATAACCTGCGAAGAAGACAGAACCCCGACGGGTTGCCTCTCTCACTCTCTTTCTCTCCCACTCGTTTAGCCCATTCATACGATCCTTTGGGAATTTCCTAGCTCGCGTGATCGTTTTCTCATTTCTTTGTTTTTTCCTTATTTGTCCGCTCCTTACCTTTGCCCCCCTTCGTTTGCGCTTTTATCACGGCGGGTCGAAGGTTTCGTTGCGACAGTGTGGCCCGTTTGTAGTCCACTGGTCTATACAGTTCTGTGTTTTCGTTTCATGGTTTCTGATTGGGTTTGGGGTTGCCGTGACCGAGTTCGAGTTTTAACGCTGAAACGTGGCTATACGCGGGGGTTCGTGATAGATATGGAAGTTCGGGCCGGCAACGGGGGATGCGCGAATTTTTTAAAGGTGAACTCGCTCAGAGATAGCTGATTATCGTTAATGCACCGTGTCTGTATTTGGAAAATGGGAACACGCACAGGATGCTCGAGAGGATTCCTGCCGTGTCCTCCGTTAATTGGTTCTCTCGTTTTGGAAATTTGGAAATAAAATAGCACTCGAATTTTTGTATTTATTAAAGGGACGCTTGAAAGCGAGATGATAATGGGAGGATTATTGAGGCGAACAGGCTTCGTTATAGATACAGGGGTCAAGTATCTTACGAGGGAAGACTCTCAACTTGTCGACTCGGATTTTAATGTCCTTTTGCAAGTTGATAATACACAGGCTCCCGATGGTCTACGTAAAATATTAGGTGCAGTTATTCAGAAACTTTTGAAGATATTAACAATTAAAGTTACATACCTTCTATGTGAGGCCCCGTCTTCTATAAATAGGGAAGAATCCTCAAGAAGATTGGTAGCCAAGTGAGAATGGTGTATAGCTTGTGCCCGTAGAGCTCCCGGGTTCGATTTCCGGTTAATTGATTTTTTGTTATTTATTTGTAGTTTCATTTTGGCGACACTGTGCACATTTCTGGATGATAACTAGTTCTTTTCAAATGTTAAGAACTTTGAAACAGTATTTCTTTACAATACGTTGTAGTGAACATGAGGTCCACGCTGTTTATGATCAGATTGTAGATAAACTAGAGTACGTTTCTAATTTCACGTATAGGCTCAACTCACTTGGTGGTGTCGCACTTTCCTGTGTTTCAATTGCATCTATGACAACCATCATCGAGAAACGTGCACAGTGTCGCCAAAATGAAACCACAGATAAATAAAAAAAAAATCAATTAACCAGAAATCCAACCCGGGACCTCCTACGGCACAAGCCGTACACCATTCTCGCTTGGCTACCAATTTTCTTGAGGATTCTTTCCTATTTATAGAAGATATGTCCTCGCATAGAAGGTATGTAACTTTAACTGTTAATATCTTTAAAGTTTCTGAATAACTACACTTAATGTATTACGTAGAGCATCAGTAGCCTGTGTATTATCAACCTGCAAAAGGACATTAAAATTCGAGCCGACAAGTCGAGAGTCTTCCCTCGTTAGTTATATTTATTGGATCGCACGATTTTGTCCAGCAGTGAAATAAAAAATTCTGTTCCAAACTAGGTACACCCTTCTTTTGCAAATTGCTTGCCATACTCTTCGATATTAACGAGGGGAAATTACTTCCCCTCATGCGGATCCCGATTCGTTCGCAACGAAAAAGTTTCTGCCCCGTTATATATCCTGCTCTCATCTCGCTTCTGGTATCCGTCATACAGTAGAAAAGTGCTACCGTTATTCGACGTTTCCACAGACGAAATCCAGTCACAACCTTCGATTCTTCAATGGGGATCGTTAACAGAGCAGATAATAAAAACTGATCGTCCATTCTCTCTCGTTTCTTCTCGCTTACGCCATCTTCTCCCTTCCTTTCATACCCTCAATTCTCTCACATCCTTCCTCTATCGTAATTTCACACGCTCGCGTTCAACACTCATTCCTTCCTCTCTGTGTCCGTCTGTCCATCTCCATCGCATTGCGCGATGTCGAGCCTCTCCTTTCCACGGCAATTCCCTCGTACGACCCAACTGGACCCCGGGGTCGATACGTTTTTCGCGATACGAAAAGAACGTTCGAGAACGACGAATCATTTCGATATTATGCAGCCCATCGACGGTGAATTTGAGAACATTTTTTTGTCAAACCTTTAGACGAACGCGAACGCCACTGGTGAAGCTGCGAATACCTTTCATCTCTCGTTTTGATCGAATTCGATGAATTCATCATTTGACGAAGTTCGTTCAGCTGATCAATACGCGATCTGATCGTTTTATTTAGCGCAACACGTTTGAGGCTTATCTACTTGCGAAACATGGTTAAGCGAGACACTTGGAACATTTGGATTTCAGTGTTCCTCTTGTGACGATGATCTATTTGAACGATGAAACACTTGCGGTGAATATGATTGGACGAAGTGAAATAAGTGAACGAGGGAATAGATCATACAGTAAATGTTAAATGCACGTTTATTTATAGAATTGTGCTTTCATAAATCGGTAATTTTTCGGACGCAAAATATTCTTTTTAGGTTTACCGACTATTGTGTCGGACTGCTTGGAATAATTTTTGGACGTTACTGGGAAATACGTAAAATTGCAGGAAAGTTATGATTACATAACTAGAAAAATAATATGGCCAATAAATTTTGAAGAAATTAAGAAAAAGACAAGTTTACGTACTTAGAAAACCGGTTAATCATTGATGTATCCATTGTTATTTATTAAGTGTATATTGAAAAATGAAATAGGAACGAAATTATTTCCCAAATTAATTGAAAAGCAGAACCAAATCTTCAATCGATAACTTTCTACGTACCGCCCAATCATTTGTAATGCATTAAATTTTACCGAACGATGCACGAATATATAATATTTATCCCCAGAAAGAATATTCTGCGAACAAACGATCAACGTGATCCTTTTTGGAATTGCTTTCCTTCCTTCGGCCTTCCTGTTTCCACATTACAATATTATATTTTCCCAAACTTGTTCAATTTCTCTGGTTGAGAAATTGAACATTTTCTCAATCGCGATACTTTCACCGTGAGTCAGAACCATCGACGGTCCGATACATCTGCCTCACATAATCCGAAATGTTTCCCAGCCATCATCGTGCCACGGATCGTTGGCGCCCGTCAAATTGACCGACAAATAAATTGCAGCTGCATTAAATTTAAATATATACGTATGTCCATGGCGGCGAAGAATTTCGCGAGAAGGCAACGCACAACATTGAGTACGGATATTGAACGATCACGGACGGTAAATTTGCCTCACTTCGGCTGACCGTAACTTTTATCTCTTCGTCGATACACAAGTTCGCGTTATCTACCATCGTTGACCAAGAACGGTCAAGAATCGCCTCTCTTCGGACCAGATGATTTTATCCATTTTTTCGTTCAAACTGTGGACAGTTCGCGCGACGATTACGAATAAGCCTCTTGCGCATTAACGATATTATCCATCTGGATTAATGGAGACATTATCAATGACCTCGACCAACGTGCCAGATAGATATCGATTCTGCGAATTGCATATTGTTCACCCGGCCTGCGCGATAATTCGCATTGACCTGAATGGCTTCTGTGATGGACCCCGGCATCGAGTGTTAATTACCAGGGTACTGAATGTTGCTCCTGTCGAAAGCAAATTTTCTGAGGGGCTGCGTTGATTTCGTAGAAACACTGGACGACGACAAAGATAACGCCGGTTCTGGGAAATTTAGATTAATTCATTCGCGTGGATGTCTGATTTTATGGCGATTGTCAGACAAGAGTTAATTGTACGTTGTAGACTGGACTGTTTGACGTAAACGTTTCTGTATATTATTTCAGATGTCGCGTTAATTTGCTGATTAAGTATATATCTGTGTGTAGTGTCCCCTTTTTAGCGAGTATGCAGAAGGTAATTTATCAACGTGCAATAAATTTCAGCCGAACATTCGCAAGTGAGAAACGATTAATTTAGTGTAAGAGATTTCGGCTGCCAGCGCCGTAGCTGGGCATCTGGTTTACGACAGCGCGGGGCCCGATGGCGCACGTACCCATAGGACACCGTAGGCTGAAGGGAAATACGTGAGCGAGGCCCTCGAAGCCATGGCGTCTGGAAAAACCCCGACAACGCGTCCTTTTTGGCGATCGCGATGCAGCAGGGCATTCTTGCATCGATCGTCGAACGAAGGAGTCGTATTGACAAATAACAGAGTGCAAACGGAGTAATACTTGTTGAGACCGTGTAAATAGATCTGTCACATCTTTTTACACGCTTCTACATCCTTCTACGCTCTAGTATTGATTTGTATAGTTTTTGGGAATAATAAAAAAGGAATAATAATAGTAGCCTTCACGACGACGTCGTAATTGTCTTACATTAGTTTATAATAAACACTGTGTTAATTGTTGCGAGTACCGAATGAAAGATGTATATATTTAATGCTGTCTTTTATATTTTCTATGAACAATTGTCACTATGTATCGAGCTTTATATTCCGTTGGAATTACATATTTTTCTTCCTCGCTAGTTACAGTTGGCCAAACTTCGACTTTTCTAAGTTGAACCTTATTTTGTCTACTGTGCAGGCTCTGTAAACTTTTTAATCTTTTCAAGTTATATCATATTTGGAACTTTCCTTCTATTCGTCGAACTTTTTAATCCGTCCAACTGGTACCCTGTTTTGATCGACCTGCACATCTATCGAACTTTGTCATCTCCGTGAAATGTATTATGTTTCGATCATGGTTCACATTTTATAGTTCTTTCTGAGTGCAAATGCGAGTCATTTATAATTATTTACCAAAAAGTGTTCGATTTTCGTGAAACGTATGTCGATTTCTGGAAAGTATCGATCGAAGATATATTTCAATCAACAATTGCGTTAAACAGTAATGTGTAAAAAGATTCACCCCCTACCTTTTATATTTATACGCTATTTTATGCACAAAATATAAAAAACTCAAGTCACTTTTACTCCCGCAATTGCTTTAACATTATTTCTACATTACTATCATTTCCCGATATTTTATTTACCTAAACAAACGAAACGAAAATGTTTTATTTACCGTGTTAACGGCAAAGCTATATCACCGTCGATTTCTGTCGTTTAACGCGGCTGAATTAATCTCAGCGAAATAATAAATGAAAATTTTCAACGTGAAACCTCGCATAAAAATAAAGATTCGTTACACAAAATACCCAAATTGTCGCAAATAAATCCCCTTTGAGGTAATAGACTGTGGAGCAAAAAAAAAAAAAGAAATGAACGAAAAAAACAACAAAAAGCAAACGGATCGATGCTGCCACGCGAAAAGTTTTCGTCCAGCCATATTTTTCAAAACCGTCGATTCACGCTTCGTTTCATCCAACACCTCGCGTAATTGTTTCTCTTGGTCGTGTGTCGTAGTTCTCGCATTGTAGCGCGATGTTCCTTCTCATTTCGGGCATTCTGTCCGTTCTCTTCTTTAATCGTAATTTCGTACGTATTCGAGGTGTGGTTCGCGCATTGCAGCGACGACCAGGCGAATTACGGGCACGTATGCGTGGAACATCGGAGCGACGAAACGTGAAAGGGAACTGGCACGTAGCAGCCTTAATCTGACGGAAAATGAGGAATTTTCTATGTGAAATACGAAGCGCTAGCCGGCGCGCGCACAGAAAAATGTTCTCGCTCTAATTGCCGAGCAATTCATTACCATTTCCTCCTTTGGGGGGGGGGGGGAGGGGAGGAGGAGACAGAACGAAATTGCATTATTCATGAGCGAACAACCCGATTGTTGTAGTAAAAATGATAACACCGTGCGTGTTGTATTGCACAGGAGGCGCGAGAGATATTTTTACGCCACCCTTATTGTTTTATTACACGTGTATTAATTAGAGTCGCGTGCAAATTGTTACAGCGGTCCGAAGGCGGTAGGTGAAACGATGTATTTCGTTGGATGGCTTTCAAAAATTCGTACCACTAAATATAGTTCTTTGATGCGGAGGGTGCGCTTATTAGGACCGGGCTTAGAAGCGATTAAAACTGTTCGTATGGGGACTTCATTGACTTCAGTGAAACGAAGTCGGAAATTTGGAACGTACTACAAATACAGTCGTTTATATTAATGTATTATTTTAATATATTACTGTATCATAACATTTGAACAGGTTGAGGCAGATGATTCTACTACGGTGCTTGCAAATAATTCAGCGTTTTTGAAAAATTATATGTATTGTTTCGTGTGATTAAACAGTGGACGTTTATTCGTGTATTCACTTAAAATATTAGAGAGTATTGTGAAAGAGAACAACTCGAATAGCTAGACCTGCACCGAAAATTACATTTGTTGTTTTGAGGGCTGTGGAAACATATTTTTATTTTAACGTTATCTTAGTGGATATCCTATGGCAGTTTATACTATGGCAGTGTATAAACGGACTGCAAAGTTAACATAAAAAATTGTAGAACTTGAGGCAGGTCGCACGGTGGTCCGAAACCGTAAAAACACGAACGAGATTCAATTTTTCAACCTTCTTGGAAATGTATGAAGTTTTAGGCACAGCTTCTTATATGTATAGACTAAATTTTGGCGTGCAAATGGATTGCCGCAGAGCACCGGTAATTGCCTGAGACACCTTCAAAGGGGGTCAAAAATGTTCACTTTAAAACGATCCCGTTTCTTTCTGAACTTGCTACACTTTGCGGTGCTATATTTTTTTACAGAGTGGAGCTAACTCAAATCTGTTTATATATTTTTAAAGAGTGCTCTTTCAGCTACAAGTACACGTACATGTCGGTTTGTTATGTGTAAAGGGAATGTTTTGCATCAAAGCGAAGGTAAAGCCTGTAGTTTCCTAGATTCGAATCCAAAGGCAAAATGTAATTGGCTTGGATGTAATTAAGCTAACGTTTGCACGGTGCCGTACGTTATCGATGATATGAGAGTCAGTTAATTCCATTAAAAGAACTCGGCCGCATCGTTATAATGCGAATAATATTAGAAAATGTTCGACCCGCAAGAGTGATAGAGCGATATCGATTTTATTTATCTCTCGCTGCTCTGCTTTACTATCTTTTGAACGCAATGTATTAAATGCAATTATAGGAAGAACTTTTTCCTACGTGGCTCATCGAGACCAATTGCAATTTCCATGTAACGTTATGGAACTGAATTAAATGACACTTCTCTATATTTTGTAACTGCAGGCAACCTAATGATATCGTTCGAAAATACAATGCCTCGTTCATATAAAGAACTTAAAATAGTTGCAGGAAAGGAATAGAAAGGCGCACTTTGTTTTAATCAGCGAAAGTGACCAGGCGTCCATCGTCTTTGAAAAAGTGCATACAATTACGGCGATCGAGGATCAGCACAAAGCAAGACGCCGCAGGGTCATTTTTCGTATTCACTTTCCACTTTCATTCGCTAATTGTCTTACATTAATAAACGCGTCCGATCTCGTGTTCAAGTAATTCGCTACGAAGGACACTCGTAATTGATTCCCAAGCCGGGAACTAGTTCTAATCTGGGTATCGATATTAGCCCAGGTTTAATTTAATCTGCAAGTAGTCGGGGGAATTGGAATTCACCTGGTCGGGCTTGCTCGATATTATAGCACGTAGTACCTGCTCTATGAATTTGTAAAAAAAAAAAAAAGAAAACGAACGGCCAAGTTTTATAACGCGTAATAAAAATGTCCGGATAGTAACTCGTATGAATTTTCTATGATATTAGTTGAAGTTTCCAAAGTCTTCGCAGATGTTAATTAAAACTTGGAAAACACGTGGTCTACGTGTTTCATAAAGCATACACGAAATACATTTTTAATCGGATTTATTTGTCGCCACTCGAGTGATTTCGCGCGTTGGAAATTTTATTTTCATTTTTTCATCAGCCGTCCAATTAGATGTGTGCGAAATACCCGGAGTGTTTTCAAATTTTTCCATCGAAAGCGAGGCGTCGTGGTGCGAATCATGAGTTGGTGGCAAGTTTCGGAATACCGGCGCACCTTTCGTTCCAATCATTCCCAAAGCATTTGCCTGCCCCCATTCTCATTCCCTTCGAAGTCATCCACCCCCTCCTCCCCTCCCACCCTACCCCCGCATCACCAAATCCGTCTACTGACTACGACCAACGAATTAAATTATTCCGCGTTTCGCGGCTCGAGCGGATTATCAACCGAGTGTTGCATCTGACGGATTCGATGCGCGTCTCCCAGATAGAACGCAAGTTCTCTACTTTGTCGCGCACGCTCGTATCGTATCGTATCAGGAAGACGGAGGAAGGAAGCAAAGATACGAAATATGAATACGACGAAGAAAATTATCTCAGCCAGCCACGGTCCTGAGGTCTGGTTCGGTTTCAATCGTGTCTCATTTAGGTGCGAATAATATTCGAAATTAAATTTCGAATGCGAGAAAATGAAATGATATGCAGCATGTACGCGAAACTGGCAAAACTATGGCTTCGCATTTTTCGAATTGCTAGATACTGTCGCGCATCTTGTCTTATTTGTAATTTATTGCCGGCGCTTATTACGTTTTGTTTTTATAACGAGCGCGATAGAATTTAAACGTTTATAATCATGTTTCGGTAGATATATCATTCTGAAACATGATTTTGCTGATACGAATTCCGATTAAAATATAAATAGAAGAAGTTTGTTCACGATAGGTCGATGTCCGAAGATATTAAGCTACCACAACCAGATCCATAGATTTATAAAAAAAAATATTATTATTGTTATTACTATATTACGATAAGACATTAAAAGAGACCCAGGGACCGTAACAGCGTTAAATTAATGCCCAGGATTTGTTACAAAAACGATGGAACGATATTCTCCAAATACAAAACGCTGAACGAATCAGATGAATGATTCACACCTAACTCCGGTAACGAAACACCACCGAACTCCTCTCGACTCTCGACTTACAGGCCCAACAGCATCGATATACCCGACAATTAATAAATCTCTATCAGCAGTGCCACGAAGTGTTAACACCGCTGGAAACACTGCTGGTGGTTGTAGAACGACCCTAGAATCAATCTTTGCAATGAATACATATCGGGCGAAACGCAATCTCGACTGACACATCGGTGAACGATGCCGGATGGAACTCGAGGGTCCTGTGATCCTCTTCGTCTTGTGGCTCGAATCGCTCGGCGTACAAGGGAACGTGCGTTATTTGACAGGGGCGATCGTTCCGGAGGAAGCATCAATTATAACAGGTAGAACGTAGAAACATGTAGGGGAATGAAAATGTCGAGGATAACTCACCGCGTTCCTGTGTGGCCATTTGAACGTCTGCCACTGCTGGCCCCGTCCTCGTCGTCCTCGCCGTCCTTCGATGTCGCCTGCGAGTGGGGAACAGAAGAGGGAGCACTGCTACCGGAATCGGGCCCAGGGCCCATTCTCGTACCGGAAGCACCGCTGCAGTCCGCCGAGGACGTCGACAGACCACCCCCTCCCTGGCCCTCCTCGTTCTCCGCACGATCCACCTGATGATTTCGTGACGTTATTTTCGTTCGTGTTCGTGGCCACTGCGTTTTCGTACATCGGCATTTATTCAGAAAGGACGACTGTGGATCGCGCGATCGACGCGCGAGCCTTTCGCGAGAGCAAAGTGACTAACTCTGGTTCGAAGATTCTTTTACGTGCTGGTATTGGAGGAACAGATTGGGGTTTAACTCGTTGTATTTGGGATAATGTTGGATAATTACATCGGGCGCTACTAATCGAAGGAACTTCGTACGCTGGTGTTTTAATGAATAAATTGTTTCATAGGTCGGTGTTATTAATTCCATGCGGTAAATTGGTTCGGAAGGTTCTACGATTGTTGCGGTATGGAAGCTGTATCCGTAATAACACTTTGGCAAAATGAACGGCGCTAATGCAATACACCGGATGCCTGATAATTCTTATACGAGATGTTTGGAGGTGGGATTTTCAGAAATTCGTTATAATCCACTGGAAATGTATTATATGTTCAATTAAATACTTCTCTGCTTCGTATCGCGTTCGTCGAAACATTTCTCTGTTATTTGTTTCATTTAATACGAATAGGAATTAGTGTATCGATGGTGCAACGGAAATAAAATATTTTCATCGCTGATTCGTGAATTGCTGTAATAGAGAACCAATAATTTATTATTTTCGCTCGAAACATTTGTATGCCATCTGTGTTTGTATCGATTTGTTCATAGATGTAAGCAACGCTTTATGCTACTGGCACTACCGTAACCAACCAGTCCGCTGGCCAATTTACTAGGAGGTATCCATCCAAACTACTGTAACTTCAATTGAATTCATATAGCCTAGGCGGGTGCATTGTTGTATGCGGTTAACAGGCAAACCATTGCTTGTTAAAGTTCATTCGATCGTAAATATCCCCGAAGTGTGCTACGTAAAAGGTATTCAACAAAGGGTCGTGTTCACGAAATTACATAACTGGCATCATGGAAGCAACACACTACTCCTTGTTCAATGGTTATTGAAGCGCAGGCAAGAAGTTTCTGGATTACTTCAATGGACACTCAAACACACGAAACGGAAGTTTTTTTTTCATCCATTTTTCATCGTATGCTATTGTTTAATTTAGCACAGAATTTAGAGTGTTGCTTATCTTGTGCGTATTGTTTTTATCTTGGAGTACTATTATTGGGCCAATACCGTTACTACACTGTTACATAGATGTCCCCTCGTGTATAATGAAGATGTCTGCTAATGCGAGATCCAAGGGTGTGTGAAGATTATTGTCTCAAAGTTTGCGGAAAATTGTATCACCGGTAATATACTACTTAATGAATAAATATTAGAGTGGAAAGTAACTTATTTAGTTTTAAACTTACTTGGTTTTAATAGCCCACAATAAATATTAATTAAATTGTTATTTTCCATTCTAATATTTGCTCGTATAATATCGAAATATTTACTCAATAAATATTATAATATTATAATATTTAATATAATATTTAATATATTTAATATAATATTTAATATATTTAATATAATATTTAATATATTTAATAAACGGGTTAAAGCAATTTAATTATAATATTATAATATTTACTCAACGGTGATACAATTTTCCGCAAGTTTTGTCACATTGATCACCCTTTTACCTCACATTAGCAGACATATTCTTCATTAAAACTTACATAGTTTTAATATTAGCAGAGATTAAATATTAAACGAAGCAGCAAGGGCAACAGATTTACGGAAGCACTGCTTAAATTTCAATTCCTACCATTTCTAACCAGATTACAATTGTACCTAATACGTACGTGCTCTGTCTCAAACGATCATAAATATTCACGGTGTTCAGAATTTGCTGGCCTTCGCATTATTCTTCAAAGTTTGTAGCTCTTAACAAACCGAACGATAATGTCAGTGCGATTAAAAGCAGGAAAAAGGTCTTTTAAGAATTATTATTTCCCATCGGTGTTACTCTTCTGCTTCGGCACACGTTAATAACAGCGAAGGCACAAGAGTTATACAACAGTTTCCTTTAAGTATCAAAAATGATTTTTCATTCGAACTACCACCTTTTCCATTTCGGAATACTCTGGAGAACAAGTCGATACAGGCGACAATTTAAACGTCACCGCTGTCGCAGCAGCTTCGAGGAGAACACAATATATTCACGTTCCTCTTTTGTCTGCTTCACGGCCCTTTCGTAAATTAATTACTCCTAGCAGGTGCTGATAATGGTCAGGTACTAACAGAAACAGGATGCTGCCTCAAATTGTAATACGTTCAACTAATAACCCTTTCTCAAAGTTGGGACAACGGGTTAAAGCAATTTAATTGTTCTCGTCAACTACCCAGGAGGACTCACTTTTCGTTGAAACGTGACCATCAGTCGATTTCCCAATGGACTTATTAATGATAACGTTGATAAGCGAGGTCGTGGACCGAACTTTCGACCACTCAGGAATTCGAATTCTCTTATTCTACTTTTAGTTGGAAGTGAAATTTCAAAACGTGTGCGGCACGGTACATCGAGTCGAACAATATTTCTATTTTTCGTGCAACAACGTTTAAAGATCTCGAGGAAGCTTTCTTCCTTTGCTAAATTTTAAATAGGAATCATTTAATTATAGGATAATTATTACAATAATAGGATGAAGGATTGAATCTTCTTTTTCCAATATGGTATTCACAAAAAAATATGTCACCTTACTGCAAATCTAATCGGACAACGAGAAGAATAGTTTTACATTCATTTTCTTATCGATCTCGACAGTGCCCTCGCCCTCGTTTTCCATTATTATCAAATTCGATGCAACACGCTGCGACAGAATAACCGACGCGAAGAGCATCTCGATCCTTCGTTCTATAACACCTTCACAATATCATGTCCGGCTGGAACTTCGTATCAACGTGGAATCATTCAGACCCTTCTAGCTTTCGGAACAATCCGAAAGAAATTCGTGATCGTAGTGGTTCCAGAAACTGAAAGGAAACATCGACTCGACGTGGTCAGAAAGAATCAAAAATAGCTTGGTACATTCGACGAATTATTAATGGATGCAAATTGAAAGCAGTCCGATCCGACAGCCGCGAACAAATTCGCGTGCGAATATTCAGCAATTCTTTTTCACCAATTCAGCAGTTCATCGAATGGTTTTCCATTTAATTCAAAAAATCATTCGGCGATTGAACGTAGAAGTTTTCGCTCGACGAAATTATAGTTATTTTTCGCCTGAATGCAAAATAGAAAAGGCTATATTGCTCGTGTATGTACGTAAAAAAAATAAACGCATACAATTTGCATTTGAAAAATATAAATGCAAATTGTATGCATTTATATATTTGTTTCAAACTATTTGGCAATGAGGATGAGATTTTCGGAAATATCTAGATAAATAAATAGACACATTTTCGTCGAATACTTTGACCTATATTTGGGAATAGGTAATTAGAACTGTAATTAAACGCAGTCGGGTTTAACCGAGTTTTGCTGTCGCTTCAGCGTCGTGGAATTAGCTTCCATACATAGACGAGACAGATTTCTATATGAATTGGAACTTACGTATGTATACACGAACGTACTGGTAGACGTCTTCGTTGAAAAAATTGAAGATTTCAATTCTTCATTGTAACTTTATTATCTTCCGCTCTCCCATTATTTTATTTTCTAAATATTCAACAAGTTCGTATACTAAATTATCAAATTTTCAAATTGGACGAGCAATGGGAAAACGCAGCAATAAAGTAGTTGGCCAATGCAAGAGAACAGCGAAGTAGGAAAATGGTAAATCAATGATACGGCAGAGTTTCAGAATGGTAAACTCAGTAGAATAGGACAACAGCAGAATAGTAAATTCTATTCCATGAAACAGGTCGTCGAGGAGAAGTCTCTCAGTCGAACTAATATCATTGAACAATAAATCAATGGAAATTTACAACAGGAAACCTGTAAAATATCGAATATACGTACACATGCAACAGCTAACTCTACGTGGTACAAGAAAATTTGATTACCTACAAAATCTTAGGTCAAGCCCATTACTTGTATTATATTATTTCCCCGTTTGATATAAAAATATAATAATTTTCAAAGCGAAGTATCAAAGAAAATATGAAGAAGGTACAATGTCTATAGCGATGGTGAAATATGCTGCAACCGAATCAGTAATAAAAAAAAGACTGGAATTACACGCAAAGGCACGGGTAGACACTTTCTCTGATAACGTATAAAGGAAATTGAAACGTTTCGAAAGCTTGTCACGCATTTCGTATATGCGATAACTATTTTCATAATGCTATCGATCCTTTTTATTCGAGGGTTTCGAAACTGTACGATAAGGATTCCCCGAATGTGATCGTGAAATCCAGCAATTTCCAAGGTTCGCAAACGACGCTGATATTGCCTATGGTGCCACTCGCATTCAAGTACCCGACTTTCGAATTTAATTCTCGAGGTTATATAACTTTGAGGTATTGTTCGAATTCATCTTTTGCATATGGATGCACACCCGGACGTATAATTATACGCGATGCATATTACAAACACAAGTAAATATTATTTAGAACTTCTAAACCAAGTTCTGCCAGTGCTTTCTTCCTTCTGCACAGTTTGTACCATTTCATGACAGAGCCCCAGAATGAAGAAAACTTGATTAATACTCTAACGGCAATTGCTTATTCCATACTGCAACATGATTTCATTTTGCAATATATATTAACCAATTGCATATGTTATTTAATTAACGTTTTGTCTGATGTCTGACGCCGTTCTTCCAATATTTGTAATTCTTAAAAGTGTACGAAATGTAGCTGCTGTGGACGCGTGTACTAGATTAATAAAACCGTCTGTTTATAATTAATAAATCCCGTTGCTCGCACACAGGTTCAAGGGATACTGTTATCGAGGTTCCATATAGACATTTCAGAGTTATATCAAAGAAATTCCTTCCCCAAAGAGCACCAACGATGCAAAGAGTTTCAAGCAAGTGTGCACGAAATTCTCAATACTGTCGAGTCCTTCCAGCACTCTGAATAGCCCTCTATTTTCAGCCAGCCAATTACTGTTTTTTGCAACACTGGGTTTGCACCAAACACTCTG
Source organism: Nomada fucata (assembly GCA_948146005.1). Classification (NCBI taxonomy): domain Eukaryota; kingdom Metazoa; phylum Arthropoda; class Insecta; order Hymenoptera; family Apidae; genus Nomada; species Nomada fucata. The sequence goes on from OX411275.1 coordinate 19,079,773, forward strand.
TCCGTATATTAGCACAGGAGACTCTCGTTATGGTGATTTATACAAAAGAATTCGTACAAACAAATTGCATGCCAAACAAATTGAATCGTCAAATGATTACGTATTATTATATGTATAAAGGGTGACAAATAAATTGTTAAGAGTAAATGTATCCCTCTAAAAATCTAAGAGCATCACCGAAAAATCAAAATACCATCGTTTCCATGGGCCGATGTATTGCGAACAAAACGATAATATGTTTAGGGGACGTAAAATGCGTAGACGATAAGAACTGTTGTAGCAGGTTTATGACAGGCTTAAAATTTCATTATCTCCGTGCTCTTGTAAATTACGTGGTCGCAGATATTTGTACATTGTCTTCGTGCAACGTGTTTCACAACTTAACGCTTCCATTTACGAGGGATTCCCTTAGAATAGTTTATGTAACTACCACTGAATAATGCATACAAACACAGGCAAAGTCTGATATTTCCTTCCTTGGCAATGCAGCATCGTTGTATTCGTATTTTCATACTTTAAAGAGAACGAGCGAAAATCCTTGAAAATATTATGTCTCTACTGTGCGATGCACATATATACCTACGTGCACGTGTACGTAGTATATGCCAGGTAATTAAAATAAACGATAAAATCTATATCTGCGTGCGAACTGAACGAAATTTGTCTGCCCTGATCTGTTAGTTATTTGAAGGTCTGCTGTTATCATCAAAAGCATTTGGCTGCTATCGTTTATTTTTTTTTGTGGACAAATAGCATTTTGCTACACGGGCACAGTTACTCGATATATTATCGAGGAAAAATAACGTCAATGTGTTCTAGTGCTATTTCGTTGAAATTCCACGTGGAACTAAGTTCGATCGCGGCAGGGCAAGTGACATCCATTTGCATGTTCTCACTTAACCCTTGTGTCCTCTTACTGCACTTCACTTTACCATTAGCGGTACATGTGCAACACTTTGAACGACAGTCCCATACCTGGCTGGCCAGTTTAAATCAATTTACAAGTTAATACGGAAATAGCAAATCACATCGTCCAAAGCCCTTTACTTCGCTGATGTTTATTCACGGATATTTGGGGATGATATTTTGAATCAATTCGCAGAAATGATACAAAATAAAGCAATTCCCCTGCCGCGTTTCGGTGAGAGCGAGACAACTAAATTTCGTTTAATAAGATAAGGTGTGGACCGTGCGATAAATCTGTAATTTTATATATTTACCATTACACGTTCGTTTAATTGCCAGCCTTAGTTTTCTCGCGATATTCTATATCGTCGGGGATACAACATTCGATTGATATCTTCGGCACACCGAAATCGTGAACAACCACGCGTGCGATGTCGTTGTCGTCGACGCGTTGATTAGCAAAATGAAAAAGTACGCTTGTGCAACAGCTGCTAGCGTGTATTCCACGAAATCGTTAACGAACTGAAACACAGGATTTTATACATGTTCGTAGATAAAGTGCAATTTCGAATTTCGGGAGCCCATGAATTTGTCCCCCTATGAAATCTGCAAACATGAAGCTTTTCTTAGCACTTAAGTACTTAGTACTTTCCTATTTAGGCCTGGACATTGCTATATTCAAATCACAATTATCTATAAATATATTTCGTGCTATATAATATAAAGTTCTCTTAATACCAAATGCTAAATACTGCCAAGTACTTAAGCACTTCTTTCAATCCCTGTTATTCTTACAGCGGATGATCAATGTACAAGGAGTACCTCAAAATTATCGCACAGTTAAGTTTAATTATGAACAGATTTTAAAATATACCCGTAATGACAGATTTTTTTATATTACAAAACATATTGCTACGTATTTAATGGCTCAACAGCAAAAGAGTAGGTACACTTCATTATTATTCAAGTAATAATAACATCGAAAGCATCTTTTCATTCGTTCATAGTAACTTTATCCACTATAATTTTCACCGCCAGTTCGCCTTCGGAAAATTTCCTATTTATGTACAATGCATGTACGCATATTTCAATGTATATTTCTGGCAGACCGTATTTGCTGTAAATTATAAGGAGGCTATGCTAATGGAATTATCTCATATTATCCGAAATCCTTGTACGCCAACACGTGAACGTTACCACGGAAAGATTAATTTCAACGTATGGCAATACGGATTATTATTATTGTAAATTACGGGGCGATCAATATCATTTTCATCCACGATCCCCCACGAAATCGATAACTCATCCCCGTACATTACCCGACCGCCATATTGTAATCGATAATAATAAAATATGTCGATATTGCCGCGTTACGGCGAATAATCCGAAAATATTACCGTATTTCCATGCCACGGTGATATTTGTATATTAATCGATTTACCGCGGGTGAAACGCGGCAGTGCCCCCACGGAATTGGTTATCAAACCGTTGCAAATCGGCTCGTAAGCAATTTTCACCAGCAGCACGGCCCCAGGCGGGGAATTTGGGTCAAGAATGAATTCACCTGAAGTTGCAAGCTAAATTACAGATCCATGTTTCGTTAACGTTGACAAAGATCCCACCGCCTGCAGTCATTTCGTGGAACATCGCCGGCCAAAGGGGCTATTTCTCGGGCCGCAGGCGAATCCACGTTTTCGTTATTAAATTTGGGCACTGGTAACCGCGATTTACTGACCGCCGTGAAGGTGCAATTAAGATGGCGTTGCTTAAATGTTAGCGCGGCCGCATTTGCAGGCAGTAGAGAATTAAATGACCGTACCGTAACGTACCGTAGTTAGATGGTTAAGCTTGACGATAGCTTAATCTGACTGAGTCGAGATATTAAAAGAGGTTCGACGAAATCTTGAAATTGTTTCGAGTTTCTCGTTTTCGAATATTGAGAATGATTTTGGGCACCATTGGAGTGGGCTACTGGCCTGAATTGCGTGTCGTCGATAGATTCACAGGCGGGTGTGACACTTTTATCTGAACGTGTTTTGTGATTTAACTGGAAGAATGATATGGAATAGGGGAGCAGAAGTCTCTGGGGGATGAAAAGTGGCGCGAGAGATCTTGAGAGTGAAAAAGCTTTAACAGTAGCTTGCTATTTTCACTCTAATATAATTTGAATATAATGTTCGTACGAGTTTACGTATTATACTCGGATGTTATATTATGTGAACGAAATTATTTGTCAGTTCTAATTCATTTGCCAGTGATTGTATGTGAAATCATCATTATTCTGTGGTACACACCGAAGCTTCCATCGCAAAATAGAATATTTTTCAACCTGATATAATCCTGACCCAGTTTACTAATCTTAATAGACTTGTTCGAATATTATGTTTCAGCATTGTATGCTTGACGGATTGCCATAACAGATTTAATACTTATTAATCTCAAAGTAGACAGCTTTCAAGCGTACCAATTTTATAGAAACTAAACAAAAAGGCGATTATCATTGAAATAATACATTGATATTTTTAGTTTAATCAATATTTGATGTAACATAGGAGATTATATGCAAAGAAATTATTTTCATCTTCTCTTGCGTCCTCTTTTTAAATTACAATCTGTCGAAATTAGTTCCACAAGCATTCACAAGCTTTAAAGCAATGTTAAAAATGCACACTCTTAAAATGGTTTACGCTTGATATAGAAACAGGGAGGGCTCTAGAATATTCTCAATTCCGTCCCCTTCATGAATATTAAGAGTTCTGGCATCGTAACCCACGTCCAACGTAACGTGAGCGACCGACTCGGAAATTAAATTCGCTATTCAAAATGAAGATTCATCATGTGCACATCTTGTAGCGACAATTTTATCTAAATAGTTCGGCAAGAAAGTTGAAATAGTTTCTCCCCCGAACTTTCAGAAATATTACACGACCCACAGTATTTCGTTATTCTTTACGAAATATTATTAATAAGAATAAGAAAGACTCCTTGTTTTCCACACCAGTGGCGAATGGAAATGATTTGTTATTATAAATCGTACGTCCATCCTTAAAGCATTGAAACGAAAGAAAGTAGCAGTCGAGAAATTATTTCTTCAAATGAGGATCGCTGTTGTAGCAATTAGTGTCGCTTAAAATTTAATATGCCCTTAATAATTTTAAATCGCTCAACAATATTATAAATTCACAATAGTTAATGTAACTATTGTTAACCGCATAAAAGTTAAACTCTAGTTTCACCACTTTACGACTTACTTGTTCCACTGTCTGACTGGATTACTCGTGGTCCTATACTACTTATAGGAAACTGTTTCGGTATCCAAATGTATTTCAACGCAAGAAATAATTAAATTCACGTTGTCCTGTACGCTTAACCGAATCATAAGTGATCCATTTAGTGTCAAAATTTCCCCCCTCGGAATTAATTGAACCTTTCCATACTTCTATATATTTCTATTATTTAGAACATTCTATATTTCTCACGGTGCTGCTAATATTTTAATACCTAGTCCACTGACGAACCTAAGCGACAGACGGACGAATACCACCACATAACGGCGCACTTGAAGTAGAAGATTAATCATTTCACTAGCCATTATTCGTATTCCATTAAAACACTGCTCGACGCTAAACAACACTGCAACAAAGTCTGAATATATGTAGTTCCATCGTTCCATCCCTGTTCACGATTCGAAGGAATAAGCAAGATCGCTCGTGGCACTTCAATATTCCCCCTCGATATCGAATTTAGGATTTAGGATTTAGGAAAAATGGAAATACCGGGAACGATATGTGGAACGAAAATTTTGTTTTCTTTCTCGTGGAACATAAAATCTGTCGCCTCGACCAATCAGGTATAGAGTACGGCTCAACGGAAATGACACTTTCTGTAATCGTGGATAGGAATGGAGGTGAACGGTAGCCCGGTGGCCTCCAGGCGATTTACGCGGTCCCTTTTTATATCCGAAAAGCTTGCAGCCAAGCCTTACTTTACCGTTTTGTGAAAATAAAGTCGGTTTTTATGGTAAAGAATTCGATAGCTTCGTTTAATCGACCCCTCACCGTTCGCTTTACGAGCAAGTGGAGCCTTCCTCGTAAAACAGCGTAGACTGTTTATCGACAGTGACACGCTGCGATTAACGGGGCCATCATCGGGTATTGAGAAATATTTATGCGGTGTCAGTGAACGGATTTCAATCGAAATTACGCCCGTAACTAGATTGGAGCTGATTCAAGACAGGTGAGCACATTTTGTATGCAAAACCGATGTAACATCCGATTTCGGTATCGAAACTCTCGTTGATATGTTTATGGAATATTTTTATCAAGAATATGTGAAAGGTGCAGGAAAATATTGCGGAATGGAATGGAGTGTGTTGAAGTAAAAAAAATGTATTTATTCATTTTCTAATAGTACTTTTGTAATTAACATCTACCATTTGTTTACTTACGTTTGTAATAATTAATGCAGAATTTTGTACGAAAATTATTCCAAATGCATATCCATGTTTAATTTAATAATGGTATCGCGCTTCGTTTATTTTCGTGTTTATGGGAAAAATGTCCTTACACGAAGCGACACTGCCGCGGAGCGCAACAAAAATCTGAATGCTCGCTTTCGTAGGAACCGGCGAGAAAACAATTGGAAGAATTCAATTGAACTGATGGGACTTCAAAGAAACCGATGGGGTAGCCAGAAACGACGAGAAACTTTGATCTTAAAAGAAGTTGCGGGCACCAACGCAGAAAAATAGCGAGACAGATTCAGCAGATGAATTGGAACGAAATGCAGGCCTTAGAAAGAGAACATTTCTTTCCATCAGCTGGCAGTTCCAGTTCAGAATAGTTTAGGTATCGTGGGTGTAAATTAGCGAACATTCTTCATTTGGTCTTTACCGAAGTGAGGTTGCATTTCTACAAACTTTCATTCTTGGAAACAATTTATATTTATACAGACGATACGTATAAATATGTTGTAAATATAGTTGAAGCAACTAAATATCAACTAACAATTAGGCAGTTGATCCGAATAATTATTTAAAGATCACGTTTGAAAGAAGAACTTAATGTATTAATTAACCAACCATTTACAGTAGTGTACTATATTCCTATGCACATTGTACATTACACCATGTTTAGTTATGTGTCAATTATTCATTGGTATTTATCAGTTAATATTTATATACTGCTATTTTGCACAGAATATTTGAGAACTGTTTCATTGTGATCGCAAGACACCAATGAGGACAATTCACCTATACACTTCTCTCATTTTGTTGCTCCTCGATATCATGCGAGTGAAAAGAGTATTTTAACGGTAATGGCGTGTCTGCTATTCGAATGGAACATCCTAACCTTGCGAAGGATTACAACAAACGATGTTTCGCATTGAGAATGCCTTAGAAGTAAAGTACCACTTGACCTCAACTTCCACTCGCGATTTTTTAAGTACCGCTCTGCCCCGTTTCCTTTCAATACTTAATGATTGTTAGGCCGACCTTATCGAAACCTGAACGAGCGCTGAAGTAACTTCCTTTCCCTTTTTCTCCTACTTGAGCCGCCAGAATGAAACCCGCGTTGTCCGGATTAATAAAGACAACTGTTACGTTTCAACATTAGCAGACGATTTTTCGGGCTTCAACGTGTTTGTGCTGAGTTTTTCAATTCATTCAATTATAGATTTTCGACATTACTTCTGCCGCGTAACAAAAGTCGTGACATTCGTACGAAACTGGACAAGTTTCCTAACGTGAAAGAATAATAAAAGATTAATTAGATAGAATTATTAGAATAAGTCCATTAGACACATTTTCTCTTCAAAAATACATATAAGATTCGGCGAAACTCTAATTTGTCAAAAGCTATCATTAGCTTCGTTGTTTCGAATACAACAGTGTTCGTGAAACAATGGTAAATTTGAGAAGCAAATATTTTCATGGAAATGGCGAATGTTCGTTTCGTTGTTTGCGAGTTCGTGTCCAGCCAGTGGACGCAACAAATAGTAGAGAGTATAGGTAATGTAAAAACTCAGAAAACGAGACAGGAGCTGCTTACTGCTTAGGGAATAATTGTGCAACGAACAATGCGCGTGTTAAAAGCGCGCAGACCGAAGAAGTGAGATACGAGCAGGTGTGCGAAAATAATGAAAAGTTTGTAACGGGTAGGTACGGCACGACCGAAGTCACCAGACATTAGTGTAATTAGTACAAGTTAAAAAAAGTCATTACTGTTGTCGCGTCACGTGTATTAATAACATTTCAAAAAGTGGGCCACAATTTAATTGTACAGAAATATCTCTGTTTCCCTTGAACATATTTGTTGTTCACTCGGATCGTATGCTACACTAATATAAATATAGACCTCTGCCCACCGTGTATGTTCATTTTATTTGTCTGTTCTCTTTTGAACCGCGAGATACCTGTCGAATATTTTCGTATTTATAAATAGCGAAAAACGGTATTCAACGCGCGTATAAAATTTACCAGAACGAATTGCATTTATTTAAATATACCATACAGGTTGTTCTACGTGGCAAATAATTTTGCAGGGTCTAATCCGAAACCTGCGATTCAATTAATCCTGTCCCGTGCAATTTGATTACGCGCCTAGCGCACTGGCATCAGTAGACAATCGAGATGAGCCCATAGAATCTCTATAATTAGATCAAGATATTCCCTGTTGTTAAACTTTTTCAATGTTCCAAAGCTTTGCGCGAAACAAGAGAATATTCCACGCGTGCAACGTACACTTGTCCCAAACGGGAACAATCACGGTATCGTTTCATTTCGCGAGCTTTCCCGTGTTATACGAAGCGTCGATGCGCCTGCAAGTCGCGGACAATATCATTCAAAAGGCTCAGAGCAGCTTGCGGAAGGAGTAATGGGTGCCACGGTTCTGTAGGACCCGCGTTTCGTTCTGCCTCTAGATTCTGCATCCATTGTTCGGCAAAGCTGCAGTCTGGCGATTATGAAGGCCCGTTTCAGCACCTGTCGCGAGCAGCCAGTTCACGTGTCGCTTTAAAAGGGCTCGCGCTCTATTACAGGTGGACTCGGTTGATTGTTTGGCGCATCGAGTGTCGAAGATGTACGATTAACTCTTCCCGTGGTGATCTTGTATGTGCGACTCGTTCCGATTATCATTCGTACATATGTGATAAGGAAATTATTGTAACGAATAAATTTATTCGAGATGCAAGGATTCGTGGAAATGGTATGAATCGTGTGAAGGGAAGTATCGAGTATTTACGCGAAGTGTGAGTGAAGAGTGTTAGTCGAAACGTCGAATGCGGACGGAGTGAATGTTTATTTCGAGGATAGAGTGGATGGTTTCGGGGAATGCACGCGGAGTCTGGGATGCATGGTGACCCGTGGTCGAACTGTGACACGTGGTAAGAGTGTGTGTGTGTCGGTGTGGGTCTTAATGAGTGAGAACGAATGATGAATGGAATGAGAGGGAAAATGCGTGAAAGAATATGTAGGAATGCGAAGCGCCCAACGACCGGGCATGGGTCGTCTTTGACCGGGCTACCTGGGACACAGCTGGTCTGCAAGCGTGCAACAATGGCCTGCAGACCCGTGTCCCATGTTTCTATGTTTTAAGGATACGAATGAGAGAGAGAGAGAGAGAGAAAGACGAGAATATGAATGAAGACGAGTGGATGTATGAATGGCAATAGGCAGAGTAGAGTAGGTTGAACAGCAGAGTAGTGTAGATCGTGGATTGGAACAGCGTAGAATAGAATAGAGTAACAGAGTGTGGACTAGTGTAGAAACTGCTTAATAAATAAATATATATATTTCTGTTAATAATCGTTCTACACTTGCACCGGCTTAATTTCTCCTAAAACTACCAATCCCACAGAATATATGCAGTGCATGATGCGTGCGAGGGTCAGAGTTGAGGTAGAGTTGAGACAGAGTTGAAGCGGAGTCGAGCGAGGATTGTTGCGAGAGTATTGTTGAGAAGAGATATATTGTGTTGCGAAAGGGAGTCATTGAGAGATTTCGAATAATAAAGCAATTTTGCGTGAAATAAAAGGCAATCATAATTTCCCCTGGAAAATAATCCTACAAATAGTTAATCTATTATCCAGTCATGTTTAAGAACTTGATTCGGACTGAAAGATATCATCGAAGTATCTATAGATCTTCCACGAGTGATATATTAAATTGCGATTGACATACAGTGGACCCATGCTATTATCGGACAGAAGAATGTAAAAGGGGATAATATATCTACATTATATCGAAGGTATAGTAAGGTTTGCCTTCGCGGCTTCTACTATCTGCGTCAGTAAAATGAACTTAATTTATTCATTCATGAAATGATAACGATAGAATCATCTGGTTTCACCCAAACAAAATCATTGGATACGCATTCATACAAATTGTACTCGCAATACTCTCTTTACCCTTGGGCATTCACTGTAATCGACAGTGCACGCAATTGTTCGTCTAATAAATTTCAATTTACAAACGCCTTTTAACTTGCACAACCACTAGCAATGCGATAGTGGTATACTGCGAAAAGCTCTTAGGGAGCGTTAACATCGATAACGTATTAAGTAAAAAAAAGGAGACTAAAATATCTAAAAAATATATTATTATTAATATTAAGTGTTTGTTCTTCGACGCTAACATTAATCAAACGTGCGAGGAATTTTTCGTCCCGTCAATTTCAACGTCCACACCATTAAACTCACCATTCATTGTCGCGTAAAGGGCAACACCGTGTCACACCCACGTGTCGACCCAACCACCTGACAATTTTCATAAAGCGCAACGTGACTGGACCCGATGCTATCCCTTGTACAGTAACCGGGAATTAATAATCCCTCGATCGTTCGTACGTACGCGTTGTGCGTGAAATTCCTGCTTCAACGGTGTGTTCGAATTTCTCTAGAATCTAGGCCATTGCTACTTGCATGGCGGCGAAGTCACGTACAGCCTTCGTGGAACTTGGAACGAATACCTTTCTCTGGCCTTTTTTCGCTTACGGTTTTGTCTGCCCGATGCAGCGAGTTTAATTGTGCACTTCAGAATGGTAAATCGAATTTCCGGCGGTTGAGAGTGGAAGTTTTTTAAGAACGATGTTTTATATAGCGGTGCACGGTTTCCGGTGCACGATTTTCTTATTGTTTTAAAGTTTCGCCACCCTTTATTAGGGCCAGATAATTGTCCCTTTGTTTAGCTTTCTATGCAAAGTATAGAAATGCTTTTAACGTGAGTATTCGTTCACTTATTTTCGAAACTCCGTCGAGACTTAATCGCGATTCGCCAATGGTTTGCTTTAGATTCAAATACTATGGAATGTGAAAATTGTTACGTACTTTAAATGTAAACATGTTCTTTTGTTCTCGAACGAAGATACAAATGTATGGTTGAACGTAAGCGCAATTTAAGCTGCTGATACTTTTTCAAAGTTCTAATAACAGTATATTTGTTAAATTTGATCTACTCTGCGATAGTGGTGTCATGTTTCGCTTTAAAGCAATTTAAGCGTCACATTGGAATTAATGCTAGCTTATTTTCTGAAACGAAACTGATCGTAATCTCATACTTTTACGTTGCTAACAATTTATCTAGCCTTAACGCGAACAATTATTTCACTGCCAAGTTGGGATAAAAAAATATCCTAAGCCGCTTGGCGGAATAACGTAAAGTTGGCGTAAAACCTCCGTAGATATGTGCAACTGAGAGCTCTTTCGAAGCATGAAAACAGCTTTTGCAGCGCTTTTCTAGGAATACGAGTGGAATTTCCACGATGAACCTGCTTAAATCCATTGTACAAGAAAAGTACTATGTTGTTTATAAAACGGCAGTTAAGAAACTGGTAACTATAATAAAAGCCTTCTCGAAAATTTAGCTCTTCGTTGCATTCAAATCTTTGAGTAACGAAAATATTATTTCTGTTCGGTGCGTTTGAAATTAAGCTGATCCAATGTAAATAACAAGAAATAAGAAATTCGTCAAACATGTAATTGAAAGTCCCGATTTTTAAACGCATTACGATACAGAAATTTTGCACTGTCACAAACGTTTCATTCGCGTTATTACTGTTATAGCGTCGGCCCGATTAAGACTAAGAAATGTTGAGCCAAATTCTCAAACAAATATTAGTACTTCAATCGTGACAATGTTTAAATAAATTGAAAGAAAAAGGTCCTCTTACTAAACGCTCGTTCGAAGTCAACATTAACATGCGACCGACATCAAAATGTAATTTCAAGGCTTCTTGAGCCCATTAAACCATCTTTACGTACGTATAATCCAGGCGATCAAATCGTCTAATCCCAAACATTAAGTTTTATACCTTTTTTTTTTACACCCCTCCCACTTTATCCCAATAAACATCCTCATTCGAGCCTTAAACGACACCATATAATAAAATGGAGAATGCTAGAGGGTACCCAAAGTACAATATAGGAACTTCACAGTAGTATCGACCATGGAACGTCAGGCGCAGTTCTATCGTACACAATCGACGTCCGCGTATCGATCAGCCGTCTTAATGATCACCATAAGTGCTTCGTATATATGACCCGGATTCTTACGCTTCGTACACATTACACAGGCGCCTAAACCTAAACCTAACCCAGACCTAGCCCAAAGTATATAGGAACTTCACAGTAGTATTGTCCATGAAATGTCAGACGCAGTACTATCGTACACAATCGTCCGCGTATCGATCAACCGTTTTAATGATCACTATGCGTGCTTCGTATATGTAACCCTGATTATTACGCTTGGTACATATTATACAATCGCATGACCATGATTTTTGCTAGAACTTCGCAACGATGACAAAACAATGTCGGTTAACAAGCATTCCGCCTTTCGACTGATCAATGCAAGCAATTTCACGTGATCGATTTAAATGCGTCTTAATTTGCATACCGGATCGAGAATGTCGAGGAATGCCTTTCGTTTCCATCGCGTGAATCTCATGGGCGACCCGGTGGCTAACGATTTGAAAATTATTTGTAGTGGTTTGCTGTTTTATTATTCGGTGTAACAGTATTTTTATACGGTGGTAATTTTATAAGCATTCCTGTTTATTATTTTGTTATGCACTCTGTGTAATGATTACAGCGCAAGTAAAGTTACTGCGATATGGTAGCGATAAATAAGTATAATAGTCTTTCATATTTAATTCTTAACCTTTTGTCGCATTATTATTCATTTGTTTGAGTTAATGAATGAACGGTTCTATTCTCATTATTACGCATAATAATGTTCAGTTGGAGTGCTTTCTAGAGACGTTTTACGTATTCTTCTACATCTAGGATAAATTCATTTACTGGATAGTAGTTGAGATAAAATATGATTCGTTGAACTGCTGTAATTATGTATGCATTATGTAATTGAGATAACTGAATGAAGGAAATGCTGGTTCTTTCGTTTTAATGACAATTTTCATGGCTTATAGTTACCAGCTGATGATTGGTAACTTAATGGGGTTAATTTATCCTTGCTAAATTATATTTAGCCTTGAGGTTAATTTATCACATTGTTCCGCATTACCCAGGAAACTTACTCGAAAATTTCTCATCTTCCACTCTCAGAGGAAAACTCTATTCAGTACCCATGGACGTCTATTTCGTCAGAGAGCACAAGAAAAATGTCATTTCTCTGGATTATGCTGTAGTTTTATTTTCCAAAAACAACCAGCTGTATATTCGACGAACTCGGATTAACTTCTGGTGAAAATGGAGTGCACGAAAAAAAAGTAATCTTGTCTCTGTGTAATAGTATTAATTCTTACTTTCTTCGAATCGAATTTTTTCCCCGTTGAAATATCCGGTTGCCCCTAAACATTTCGATAAAAGCAGGAAACGTGTCACACATTTCAACATTCCGTTGTCCCCGTTTCTTCTATTGCCATAATTAAACAGCTCGTAAAACCAAGCAATTTCGCAGGCACTCAAATTGCGTTTAAACGTGGGCACCAAAAGTTGTAAATAGCTCGCCCGATGCGATTAAAACGACGCGGTTCGATCTAATTATCAAATGATCAATCATACAACCGAGAACTATAATTATAATCCATGGCAAAAGTGTCAATTGCGTTCCGAAAACAAAAATGCATGTATTATAAATCGTACGCAATACGATACAATCACGAACCAATTGTAAACGAGGCTCGCGTAGTAAAATAAATACGGGAGAAATGGATATAGTAGCATCGAGAAACACTGTTGATTGAATACTTTACGCTTTATGTTGAACTGTCGGGAAGAAAATGGTAGAGTGCAATAGCGTGAGAAGTGAAATACAAGGCACAACGAAAGGAACGGAAGAGGAAGCGTTGGAACAGCTAGATATTAAATAAAAGAACCGTGAAAAGTATTCTTTTCCTTCAATAACAGAAGGAGCACGAACGAAAGGTGCAAGGGTGTGTTCGTGCACAATAAAAGTGCGAAAAGTGTGAAAGAAGCACAACAACAAAAATCGAAAAAAGGAAGGGAATCGCAAAAATAGTGGCGAAAGAAGGGAAGAAATGTGTGGAAAAAATTGGTAACCGTGAAGATATAAAACATCGTAAGGTACAAATAAAGCTAAGGGAGAGTACCGAGGAACGTACGACGTGATACTAGAACAATAGGACAACGAACGAAATAACTAAAAAAAGAGACTAAAGGACGACACATATGAAGAGTAGTATAAAAGAGATAGGAATGACGTAAAGACAAAAAACGAGTGAACGATAAAGGGAGGTGGGAAGAAAGGAGAAACGACTAGGGAAAAGGCACGACTAGAATTGCCAGCGACAAAGAACGTCTGTTGGGTCACAAAGGTGAGGGACGACAATAGATGATGCGATGGTGCTTCTCTCTTGTTCTGCCTCATGCTTCACAAACACACGGCAATGTCGGACACAATGTTTATCGTGTGCAAATGCGAGCCTTAATAGCTTTATTTCCCGTCCCGAACAAAGCTGCGATATCAATCTGTCATGAGCCCAGAGGGAATCGACTTGATGAGCGAGTTGTGAGTAACGCTAAAATTTTCGAAAAACTGCTCAATTAATTAATAATAACTCCATATCGGTCAATGTAACTATCGACCCAAGTGCTAGTTTCGCCATTATTCGATCCAATGTATAAGTATTTTTCTTCGGGTTACTTGAAAATACTGTATTCAATTATATATTAGAATATAAAACAACATTTGTTATAACTTATATATTAAATATAATCTTTTTAAATATTTAAACAGTTTGTAATACAAACGTGTTATCCTTTCTATGGAATGGGACAGACGTCGAGTAAACATTTTCACCCTTACTAAATCGTATATGCACATTAAAAATGAATCACCATGCATTTTGAGGATAAGGCCTCTCGATCGCAAGTCAAACAAAACGGAAGTAATTCAGTTACTTGTAGGATTCACGGCCGCCGCAGAACTCGGCACACCGATTTCATTGGCCAAGTGCAATTGACCATGGTTAAACCGAGAAGATCTTTACACGGTTTCCGGAATCATTCGTCGATGGTAAAACGTATTTCGAGTCTCGCAGCACTTGCCATAAGCGTCATGCTGCTTCGACTAATCGACCGCGACCTATCTCCCTTACGAAAGTTCCGCTTTCGAAAGTTTCGAAGACTCATCAATACTGTTTCTCCGTACATTCCAGGGGATTTCAGATTTATATCGTTTACTTATTTCACGCAACATTGCACCGCGAGTGTTCTTTCTGCAGTGTTGCCGAAACATGAATAGATGTAATATTTCTTACGTTTTTGTTTGTTAGTCGGGGATTGTCGTCTGAAAATTTTGTGGTATCGTTTCAGTAATGAAATCTACCTTTAGTACATGCATCATGCTTAAAATTGATCGATTCGGAATTATTTATCAAGCATTTAGTTCGATATTATTGTAAGCGAAATTATTGCTCGGTTCGTCATAATGTTGCAGCACGTTTTATTACAATAACGTGAATTTTTTTTCTCTCTCAAAAAACACTGCCTGCATTCTCGGACGACTGCAATTAATGTTAATGGAACCGGCAAATAAATGCGACACCACCGTTATTTCTTGAGTACACTACGAAAGAAAAACGGCAGCATTATCAAACGGTGCGTCTTCTGGACACAGTCTGTACGCGTCCGAACACTCGCAGGCTCGTGAACTGGTTGATGGGGGGGAAGAATGTATAGTCAGAGAGATGTTGTTGAATTAGTGGACTGTATTTCTGTTGCTTGGATGCGTTGAATATTAAGGGACGGTCCCTTCTACAGTTGATTGAACGCTATGTCGCGTCCGGCAGTCAGACCCCGACTCTTGGTGTTCTCAGAGATCGAAGGCCACACCCTTGGTTGGTGTATCGTGTCCGACGCACAGTGGGGTATTTGGCCCGAAAAACCGGACGAAAGTCAATTTTCAAAGTTTTGCGAAAGACGAAAATATTTGTTGTCCGAGATAGTTAAACGTGGGAGGAACGATGGATCGATTTTGGTTTTCTTATTTGCGAACTCGGGGAGCAGCATTTTTCGTCGAACGTTAGCAGATTTGATGGCACGCGTTTCTTTCTTAAGCATTCTAGAAAAGATCGTTGCTTACTAGCGATTTATGAATCTTTTAAGCAATTTGTGTAAATTCTGCCGTTATGGAAGCTTTTAAGGTCGATATGTACTACACTTTCGAACAGATTTTACACTTTTAGCACATATATTTATGTAGTTATTAATATTTGAAAATAATCAATATTTCAGTGCTTTTCTTTACGGTTACAAGATTGCATTAACGATTTTGTTACAGTATTTAACATCATTAAAAGCTCGTTCTGGTGTCATTGCATTCGATAAAGGTTTGTGCTAACGATGCAACAAAAATTGGTTACGGTGTCGTCCGGTTTCACGTTTTATAGTTAATTTATGTTATATGTATACAGTAACTGTTTGGCCGCAAGAACCGATCATATCGATGGCCTTCGTTATCAAACAAACTTTTTTATGATCGACTTTTCCTGAACTTGTCAGAAAACAACTCCCAAAAAGTAAAAATTACTGTACTGGCATTTAAGACGTAAACGTTACGCTGCATTTAGTCGAAATAGGGTCGCCTGAGAGTACGCACCAAATTGACCAAACCTACTACTGACCCTATTTTTCAAGAGGTTTGAACAGTCTTAAAAAAAATGTTTTAAATAAAAGGTAAATGGTATTCAGACATCTACAAACTTCAATATATACAATTTCGAAAAGAATTTTTTTTTATAAAAAATTAAGTTATAATGTTATAAGATAATGTTAAAATTTATATTTAATTTCACAACATTATAGCTGACGTTAAGACGATTTCAATGGCCTACTACATTATGACATTGAGCCTACAAACAACGCTACAATATTTTTGTCCGGTTTTTCGGGCCAAATACCCCACCGTCGCAACGTCAGACCACGGCCCTTGGTGTTCTTCAAATCTATGCAGAGTCCAACTCGACCACTGATTGCTCCAGCTCCTCAGTAACGTCTCTTCTTTCATGAATTAAATTGTCGACTTATATACAAAAAAGGGTCGCATTGATCCACCAATCAGCGCCTTTGCCAGCTAGACCTAGGTGTGCAAGGCCTGCATACCTTGTCTAACGGTGCCAGGTACATTTGATGTTTTTAGGGTTCTGACGCGGTCTTCGTCGTTTATGACGCTCGCAGTCAGTCCGTTCGCCGTCTGGCTGCCTTAACTAACCCTGGCCATGCGCTTATCCCTTCGCGCGATGCGTTTTTAGCCCGAACACAGTCTATTAAATCATGCCCCTCTTTCTAATTCCTATGACCGGAACAAATTTCGTCCGGCGAAAAAACATTATTTTCGCGTAAAATCACGGTACAACAGCTTCAGCATTGTGGATCAAAGTCGGTATCTCATTCGAAAACTTTTCACAGTTAATTATCGGCACCCAGCCGGAATAACTTCCACGGCTTTCGTCGTCCCACGCAGCAAGCGATCGTACCAGCTGTTTCCGGAATGTATCGTACACCCATCAGCGAAACATTCCAATTGCGTTCGTGCATATAATATTGTGGGATGCAAGAATTCGTAGAAATGGTATGACAGGGCTTTGTACGAATCGTGTGAAGGGAAGTATCGAGTATTACGCGAAGTGTGAATGAAGAGTGTTAGTCGAAACGTCGAATGCGGACCGAGTGAATGTTTATTTATTAGTTTATTATCAGACACGCGGAGTCTAGGATGCATGGTGACCCGTGGTCGAACTGTGACACGTGGTAGGAGTGTGTGCGTCGGTGTGGGTCTTAATGAGTGAGAGCGAATGATGAATAGAGCGAGAGGGACAATGCCTGAAAGAATATATACAGTGGATGATGCGTGCGAGGGTCAGAGTTGAGGCAGAGTTGAGCTAGAGTCGAGACAGAGTTGAAGCGGATTCGAGCGAGAATCGTAGCGAGAGCATTGTTGAGATAAGATATATTGCGTTGTCAGAGAGAGTAATTAAGAGATATTAAATAATAAAGTGATTTTACGAGAAAGAAAAGGCAGTCAAAATTTCCCCTGAAAAATAATCCTACAATATTTTCGGAAACGCTGGACGAAAATTAGATTTTATTTTGGTGAGCTGTTTTTATTCATTTTTACGAATATTGGTAGGTTATTATTCTGCCGGAGGAAGGTGATCGTGCATGATTATCGACAATTAGACATTTTCCATTAGCTTGGCGTAATATCGTAGGTATTGGTACGCGAAATTGTTGATTGGGATCGGGTTTATATCGGAGGAATGCCGTTTATATCGGGAGAATACTTTTACGGGCTCTGGCCATTTTTAGTAGAACCTACGACCCTTTGGCCATACCTACTGGACTTCCACGGGTTCTGGCCAACTTTTAGCCCATCCCACGACTCGATGACCACACCTGATGCAACTTTTCGGCTTCTGATCAATTTTTAGCCGAACCTACGACCTCTTGGTCCTGCCTACTGGACTTCTACGAGCACTGGCCAACTTTAGAACGAACACACCGACTAATTCCCTTCAGTGCGATTATCTCGGAAACTAAGTTCGAGAGGTGTACGAGAGGTGTATCACTATCGTTGTCAGTTTGTTTTCGCATACAAAATACATATAGTTAAATGAAATACTTCAATAGATAGCATAGCTTATCCAACTAAAGATCTCCACTGAAATTATTTGCAAACCGCATACAGTATCATAGATATTTCCAGAATGATTATTCTACTCGAAGCAACAGATTACTTTATGCAGATTGCATTTCGAGAACGGATGTACATGGCTCACTGTTGCGTCCCGAACCAATGTAACATCCCGTATATACGTCAACAAACGTTCTCATGCACCAATCGCTGCAATAACACGAAACAAAATAAACATTCCCAATAAAATCCGTGGCCGTGTGCACGAATCAATTCCAGGTTAAATATATTGGCTGTACGTGATTATTTCGTACCTGCGTCACCTTTCGTACGATTTCGCGATCGTACCAACTCGTCTACATTAATAACGTTATTTTAGATTCGAGGAGTTACTATAATACTAATCGCAATCCTTACTATTTAATTATATATTATTATATATTATATTATATATATTATATATATATTATATAATTATATAAAATCCTTCAGTCGCCGCAGTTAAAATTGTTTTAACTTTCCAAAAGAAAAATTAGTACATCTACAGCGGTTCTCTTAATTTGAAAAATGATGGGACAAATACTAATCATTTTATTTACAAAATAGTCATATTTTTCCCTTCATAAATGTTTGCAGCAAACTTTCAATCAGTAATAGTGCTTTGGACAGTGATATACAAATTATCTCGCTTTTTGCGGAACAATGTACAATACATATCGAAAATATGTTTTCAGCAATTGCAAATAATGGTGACGCGGATTATTACGAATCTGAATATCCTTGACGTCGTTCGTTATATATTTCAGTAATTATAATTACACGAAAGACAATTCTACATGGAATCGCCACACGAAAAATTGAATTTAGAATTTCCCGTTATATTCATTACGCGTTTGCGTGCGTATTCTTCGAAATCTTTGAAATCATTGCAAATGTAACGTAACTTCACAACAACTACCAGACACAGAGCACGCGAGCATGTACATGTAAACGAAGTATTATGCGATCGATAAATCACAGTTTATTCTTCGAGAATCATCTATCCTCGTGGACGCTGCTCTTAATTCAAAGTTATTTCCTAGTTTCCGAATGTGTTATCTCATCCAAAACCGCTTCAACTTTATTTACGTCGGCAATTTGTACACCACTATCAGTCTCTCGGGGACTAACCAAATGTCTGGTCTTGAAAGGAAGCTCTTCTACGTAAGAACTGTCTGCACTGACCTGGATTTTCAGAGTAACGTGGCAAAATTTAGCGCGAGTTATTCTGAATCATTATTTTCGTTCTAACTGTATAATCGTCTATTTCTATACATTTATATTTGAGCGTTTCTATAATTAACTATTGCGCTACACGAATATAAAAGTATTGCAATAATGGCTCGTGTTTCTAAACATTACAGTACTAAAGACGATAGTACGATCATTCGATGCTTTATCGTTAGTGTTACAAAAGTGTTCAATATTTCATTTTAAATACTTAAATACTTTAATTACTTAAACGTTCGAATGATGGCAATTTAGTAGATTTTATTGTTCGTAAGTTAAGATATTTAAGCAATGCTGCGTTTGCAATCAGATGAGTAAGCGTTTAATTACTTATAGGTGGCCAAGATTTACTACAGAAATATAGAAATATCATCTCTAAGGACCTGGAGCCACTTAATATTTATGCACCCCAAAGAATAAGCAATGCCTTAATTAATCAATTAATATTATTTCTAAGAAAGCGTTCTGAGTGAATATCACTCGTTATTTATTGCAACGCTAAATAAAATATAATATATTTACGAATTCTCCACGGTACGTAATTCAACCGTATCATTGTTCCACTAATGACAATTTTCTTTCCAATACATTTTACTGCGAGCTGCAAAATCTCTCCATCTAATTCCTTTCCTTGTAACGCAGAACGATCTGCTCAAGATACGAATCCATCGTGAAAACGAGATGAGACGAAAGTCAGGAGCTAACAGGGTGGTTTTTGCTTCATTCGTTGTTCTTTTTACGGCGGCTACGGCCAACTGGTAGAAAAAGGTCCGGTAACCTGCGCACCGGGATACATTGGTCGAAAAAAAGGGAGGCAATTTGTTTTAGCCTAACATACGTTCACCATACTTCACACCCCAATAACCTACTTCCTCGTAAATTTCTTCCCCCGCTGGGTTATTCAACCTGTGTTAAATCCCAACCCCTATGAGAAACTCCTTGGAGACCGTACTGGGCGATGGTTTGCATGAAAATTTTTCGTGGCTCCTTGGCACGGATTGCCGGTGTCGGCCTTGGCGAATTTTTAGCGAACGACCACCAGGCGGAGGAATCCTCATAAGAATTCAGTGACCCGCCCGTTTACCCTTCGAAACTTGTACAGCTTTTACCTTTTTCTTGCGTTAGTGTAGTATTCTGGATTATAGGGGAGGTGCCGTTGTGGCGAAGTATTTTAATAAGATATGTAACGTGTGCAGCAAGAATTTATATAGATATATATATATATATGGCAAACAGGTGTGGTGAACGAAGATGTTCTTTTGATTCATTCACTTTAGTCTGTAAATATAGTTAAATCTGTGAATAATTATTAGAGTGAACAAATGGGCAAATGAATAACTGGATTTTCAATGTATAAGGGTTGAAGAATTTGAAGAATAGAGTATATTAATAGTTCTTATTATTAGTACGAGGTTCTTCTTGTACTTGAATACGATTACAATTGCAGAGCGTAAAGATTCAGCTTAGCTGCCATTTTGCCCCACCCCTCCTAATTCATCCCTGAGTGCATCAGACTGCGTCACCGAAGCGTGCATTCTTTATATCGAATCTTAGGGAAACTCCCAACATTTTTGTTCCGAGCACGTCAGCATAATAAATTATATTTCCTATCTGAGGTTAGCGGCTTCAAATCTGGTTTGTTTTTATGTCTGATGTTAAATGTCGAAAAGTGTGCAGTCGGAAAGTATATTTTTGTACCTCGAAATGTATGCATTTCTACAGCATCGATGTGCGTGGAATCTAAAGTGAATTAATTCACATTTATCTGCATTTCGATCGAGGATAAGACGTTGCGGGAGCTACGCTTTATTGAGTTAGCAGAGAGCTTTAAGCTTTATTCGAAATAGTTCGGAACTTGCGTAATGCGACCGCTTAAACGTAAACGGTCGCGTGTGTTAAATATTTCGACGGAATCGAAAAGCGTTCCATCAAATTTCAGAGTTTATGGAATCTTAAGCACGAAAGTTTTGAAGTCTCGGTGCTTGGAGTAATTCAAACGTCGAATTGTGCAATAGTTAAAAATATTCGGTAACCGAGTTCGAAGACTTATTTTCGTTCTGGAAAGGGGGGCGAGAGTTTTCCCGACTTCGATCATAGTGTTCCTGAAATATTATAAATAGCACAGCCATTTAATAAATCAACAACTTTGAAAAGTAACTAAAGTACAACGTACGAAAGACATATGTACAATTAACACTAAATTTGAAACATTAATCATCTTGCAATAAAAAAGAAGAAAAAGAAAGTCATCAAGGAGGTCTAATTGTAAGAACATCGTCACCTAGCAATGCAATATCTCTGAAGCCGTATCATTCATGAAAACAATTTTTGTTAACCAGCTAGTTACAAAAATATTGTAATTGGAGTGGTTTTGTTACGCGGTTTACCCTGAACAATACAGCCTTTAATTAAAAAAGAACTGACCCCTTTAAGAATGATGATTTCCGCGGAGGGACTCGCTGGAGTCGATCTTAGGGCGTCCGTTTCCATTTATTTACCCTCAAAGCATTGGCTTCTTTATGAACGGGAAAGTTCAGTGACCGATGAAATTGCTTTTTTTTCATGAATGGGGCGCGACGAACAGGAATGTTGGCTAACCTCGTTACGAACAAAGAAACGGAAAACGACTATTCTGAGCGGATACACCTTCCGCGACCGGAGGCCACGACGCTCGGACGGCATCAGGGTGCAAAGTTTTTTCCGCCAGGCGATCAATTTTTTTCAATTGAAGAGTTCTGTATGATTCTTTTCTTTCCTCTCTTTTTTTTGACTGTGGTAATTCGAGATTAGGAGAACATTCAACGAAATTACACAAATTCGGATGGATCGGATATTTGAGGAGATTGAGATATCCTTTTTAGAAAGAAATATTTATTCCAGTTTTGAGAAGTGTTCGAAGACTAATAATAATAATAAAAAAAATTAATGTGAATAATTAATGTAACAAAAATTACGGTACTGGCTAAGATACCAGCAGTTGGAAACACGTGAAAGTCATTTTCCCGTACCTGATAAATATTTCAAAGCTCGACAACTTTCTTAATCGTATGCGTTCATTATTTTGCTGTTACTTAAACGCTCCATTTCTACGCCCAATGTAAGACGAATATACCAAGCATTTTCTTTCTCGCCTCAGTTTGTCGCAAGCAAAGATAAAGAAACCGACGGAAGAATCAGCTTAAAAATATTGCTGCTCCGTCGGGATTATTAATCTGGAAACGCATGATTGATAACCCAAGAAGAAGATAGCAGACATATTTGGGCGAAATCGCGCCATCTCGTTGTCAACCGTTGCCCTCCTCTGATCAATGATTGATGAAGGCTGGAGGCTGATGCTCGAAAAATATCGTTTGATCTCGCTTGTACTCGCAAAAATGCAACTCGGTAATATCGCGAAGCTTTTCCATGGCGCAACGCATCGTTTCGTTGGGCAGGAACAAATATTTGTTCGGGAGACACCTCTTAAGAAAGTAAAAGATATAGTCTTCACGGAAACTATACAATTAAATCAACTGCACGGGATCGGGGGTAAATAATGCTGGCGATTGGATTAAATTTAAAGCGACCGGAAGAATTGTTGCTTATATATCCAATAATCGCATCTCTATGGGACAAACGTTGCCATCAATGAACGTCGCTACAGAATATATTGTACACGGTGTACAAAGGAATGTTCGAAACTCCAAAACTTTGCAGCCCCGTTACAAGAGAAACGAAAAGTTCCACGAAACTGTTGAAAACGATCAATTTAAAACCGCACATAAAATTAATCCGCGTGTCAAGTCACAGTTTTTCCACGACATTCTCTTTTAAGAACAATCGTACAAGCTTCTAACTCAGGGGTTCCATAAACATAAACGCAAAATTTGTATCCAATTATTTCGCCTCGGTTCTCAATTTGCCGAGGCAGTCTGTGTCACGATTGAGTCGTTTAATTGAGTTTTTACCGTATCACCGTGTTACTTGAAGCGATGCGATGTTAATTACAGCAACGAGTTAACTGCGTGCAATAATCTACGAGCAATCACAACGAGTTTCTGACGTCGTCCATAGACCAGTCGAGTACCAGCAACCTCTATGGGTGTCCGTTTAAAGGGATTGAAATCTTGTCGGATATAAATCACATAGAGTAAGCTACGAGGAAAGGCTCGTCTCGGAAATCTGGCCATCATTTATTCACCGTTTCGCTCTTGGAATTTGCGAGCCGTGACGTAACCGCGGTTGTTGATGCCAAACATCCGGAATTTCCACTGGTCCCCCGAATATCTCCCTGGTCGTGTTAAACTACTATCAAATCTCGGGCATGTGGTTTCTAGGGGCTCGCTATATCTACTTCCCACCAGGACAATCGGGGTCCACTTTACTCTCGTCATTACTATTGTCATAGAACATCCTTTCAACGTTAGCGCTCGCAAATCCAGGAGAACAAGATTCTTGTATTATACACGATGTCTCGTTCATTCTTATATGTGAGTATGTTAACCTTTAATATCGACAAGTAATTCGAATGTAACCAGTTGTGCATTCATTGCTGTCTTCACGATTAAGTAATCACTCGGCACTTTCCTCATTTCGTATACGACTGAATTGTTCTCGTCGTAATCAACTGCGAGTGTATCGCGAAAAGGATCTTACAAACGAACGAGAATCGCGCGATTCATCAAGGCGAAAGCATCGCGGTAAACGGAACAGTTGAAGAATTAAAGAACAAAACGTTCCTGCGACATATAATACATGTAATACGTCAAGGAAGTGTCGTAATTGAATTAGCCTGTACGAAAGCAGCGTCTCCTCGAAAGGATAACACCCAAAGGAAGCTGTGCTCAACAAGCATGTACGATTCCTTCCTTTGTACCAGGGTGCTTCTGCCTTATTTGTAGAGGAAGCAGCGAGTTCGTATCGATGCACCGAGGAGCCCTTTCTGGCTTTCTTCCTACTAATATGGGGTTTCAAAGAAAAATAGAGAGCCGTGCCGCCTTTGTAGAATCGAAATGGACATTTCTCAGGCCCTCGTAGAACGAGGAAAGTCTTGTCTTGGTTGGCGATACGATTGTAGCTTGAACACAGTTTTTCCATTCCTTTCGCATTTAACGCGCTATTTATAATAATATAAAGGGGACGGTACACCGATTTTCGTTTTTCCATAGTTGGATAATGTAAGGTTTCGAACCTGACACGATATTTCCAAGGCTCAAGTAAATTTTATTGTAACACACTGGGCAATGAAAATATTCTTTATGCATATAAGTTCATCGGGTAATATGTACGATCCGTAAGATGAATTACGTTTTTTTTCAGTCACTGTTCTCAGATTTATGCTGCTGCTATGAATCGATTTCCTCGTGTGTTTTTGCGACTATCGTATTGTCCTCCATGTAACCAGCGAAGATATATGTGACATCGTAAAGAGATAAAAGAAACGTTACCGTAAGCTTTCAGATTTCCAGCGGGACAAAAAACGCGTTTGTTACTATAAATGCCGCCACGGCGCTGTCTAACATTTTTGCAAACAGTGCTCTTAATTTGAAGAATTAATTTACATAAATTATTCCGTACAAAGAGCTCTCGTTGTTCTCTTATTATTGAATTTCTGTAATTTTATTGATAAGGTGGATACCGTTAAAATTGTAGTACTTTAATTGAAACGGTTCCCTTCGATTTTCTTTTGCATCACTTTCCATTATTATCAAGCTAATGCAGGAATAAAACAGCTGGTTCATTACAGCGTACAGAAAACAATACCCTCGAAGACCCCTCAATATATTTATGTAAATATGTAGATAGACCTTCCTTTCATCGCAGAAGGCAAAAGCTACGTGGTCACGGGTCAAGCGACTTGCTGCCTGCGACGCGCAAAACGATTCTAACCCTTCTAGAATCATGCGTTTCCTCGTCAGACGTGCCATTCGAACCTTTTGCCGATTTCAGAGTGGCACAATTGTTTGCCATTTGTTATTTCCAAAATTTCCATTAAAATAACATTTAAATACATCAACGACATAATTGCAATGATTGTCCGGTTCCATTGGGGTCAAATCAATTTTTTCGATACACATTATATCTACTGGTCCGCATAGTTGATTTATTATTAAACAAATCGCCGCATCGTCGACTCGTGGTCACGTCGAGCGCGAATCCTTCAACGTCGTTCCACTTCTCGCTCAGCTGTATCTCGGCCCGTGTAATCTTAGAACGAATCGGTGAAAATGTTACCGTGACATTAAGCTCCGGGAGGCCGTTTATACGAATACTCTGAATACCCGATAAATTCCGCGCGACTAACAAGTTCGTCCGCGCCCGGGACACCGCGAAACTTTACCGAGTTTCGTCCAGGGATGGCTAAGCCGAAACTTTCGTGCGAACGAACGAGAGTGCGTAAATGGTCGACGACGAAAAAACTGCAATTGAATATAATGACGCACGGCTTGCACGTTCTGTCTTATCCGTTTAACTGTCTTATGAAAAGGCTTATCCGTTGATAACAATAAATCTTGAATCGCTCGCATTCGATTGACGTAATACGAACGGAGTTTCGTTATCCGTTTAACGAGAGAAATTACAGTATCAAGTTTCAAAGTGTACGTATTTCGTCGACTTATGGGTACAAGGAACACCCACTCCCTTATGTAGAGAATTCGAGAATTTGAGAGAATTTTATTCGAACGCTTGACGAATTTCTGTTATTATCAATCCATTACAAAAATTCGCCTCGAGGAAAGTGTAATTTACGCGTCGCGTTTGTGAACTTTCTACCAGTGTGCGTGCGTCCGAGCGAGTAGAGATCTGCACGAAAAACGCGACACGGTAGACTCGATTTAGAAATTGTAGGGTAGGAATATACATTAACATTCCAGCTGTAGCTTTCGACACCCATGATAACCGATACCCCGTATCCCAGTTCCCATAGAGAAAGTATCGCGTCGCGTGAAATGCAGGCTATCCCTTATTTTCTATCGAACACATTCGACGATTGCTCAATAATTGCAACAATGATTGCGAACGATAAACGAACTACGCATTCAGGACTCGAGGTCCCGTGACCCTAGATTCGTTTCGATGCAGGTGCCACTATTCTTGCGAACTACGAAGCGTCACACAGTGGGGAAAAACGGCAGTTTAGGCGTGCAAAAGTCTTTCCTTATGAAATACTTTTGATCTCCGCCCGTTTCCGCGTTAATTTTTATATACGCGTTAAGAATGGGATGTATACTATACGCTTTATAAAATTTGGCTGCAGCCAACTGCAGCTGCAAAAGTTATTGCATTTTTAATGGAATAGTTCGATGTCGAGGGTATGCGACCTACGGTAGACTCCTGATCAACGGGACCCGTTTTTTTTTATTGACAATTAACTAGAAGAAAACAATTGACATATTCCATCCTTGTTTACTCTTTGTCGCGTTTGTTATTGTTTAAATAGTTTATAGATATTAAATTATTTAAATATTTTTTGTGGATATTAGTTATTTTTCGCTCATTCCTTACTCGCTAAGGAATTAAGGTGATTAAAGAGTTAATCACCCCTTCCGAACAAATAAAGTATTAAAATAACCCAAACAATAAAACACTCAGTAATATATAGTTCGTGGCAACGTTTGTTGATGATATAATTATGGGTTCTCCCCGCAAAAGGGGAACAACTCTTGCGTTTTATTAACTTCTAACGTTTATTTATTTTATTTCATAGTGTACTATACACATCCGATCCCTTCATTTCTATGATATTTTGTGAAAAGAAGAGTTTATGCTCCCGGAAAATTTCGATCTTTGAAAATGAAGTGAAAGCTCTTCTCGAAGTAGAGGATCAATAACTTAGGACTGACAAATTTTTATAAATTTTTTGTAGTTTAATATTTTCTGTTATTATTTAATATTTAATTTTTTTATATATATTGTCATTGCTTTTATTGTAAATTTTATTTCTGTAAATTATACATAAATTTTATAGAGCATATAGTATACATCCCATTCTTAACGTGTATATAAAAATTACCGCGAAGTCGAGTGGAGTTCAAAAGTATTTCATAAAAGAACGCGTTGAAAATTAGTTTGTTGAAACTTTCTTGAAAAAAAAATATTAAAAAATTTTTATAAAATTTTTCTTTTCATTTTTACACATTCCTAATCTTTGTTGACACAGTTCCCGCAAACAGAAATACCATTAAGGTCCTGAGCATTAGTATACAGGTGAAAATAGTATTCTTCATTTTTAAGCTATCTTCAATTTTTAACGTTTGCATCCCTTGTCGCGCTTAACAACAATGGATCTAAGAAATCAAAATATCATTTTTAGGTGCTACGGACATCTAGCTTGATATTGCATATAAAATTATAGGCCTACTCCTTGTTTTGTTTTTGCACTTTTGCACGCCTAAATTGCCGTTTTTCACCACTGTGCGTCAGGTCCATACAGTCAGAAACTCGCCCAACGATAAAATAGCAAATTCGCAGCTATCCTACGATATTCGCGGAAAATTTTATTTCCGACTCGAACCTCGCCTACCTTCGATATCTATTTCGACGAGGACTTCTTATAAAAATGGCATCGTTACCTTCCAGTCGGACGTATTATCGGGCATTCAACCAACGACTCCAGGTACCGACCAGGGCGGCGTAAATTTTGTTTATCCAATTTCACCGTCTCCACGGTGGACGTCGGCCATTGGCCCTGTTATACGAGCTCAATATCAAAGTGTTCCTCCTTCCATTCATATCTGTCTTCCTTTCAATAGGTCAACGTTACTCTTTCTTCTCCTTCGTCATCTCATAACCGTGGAATTTTGTCGCCTCTGCTGTTCTTTAGCTGCGTCCCAGCTGTTGCCGTGTTTCAACTGTCTCTGTCACGTGTGCGTTTTAATTTCTCCATTGTCGAGCGAGCGCAGCGTCCTGAATTCGGATGTCGCACCGACAATGGGACTTCTCCGGATCGAGATGTCGTTATACGTGACCCCGGCGTTTCGGGTATTAGTTTATCGCCGGGGCGGATAGAACCGAAGTTTTGCAGTCATTTATTGGGCAGTTGTGTAGGAATGTTCCGGCGTCACGCGGGGATTCGAGTAACTCTGTTGAAGTCGAAATTGTAGTTGCGCCGCACTTGTCTCGTTCTATGTGACGGCAATGATCGACGTTGCAATACGGCTGTAGAATTGCGTGCATAGCGAAATATATGCATAGTTATTGCGTGATTACAGCGTTGCTCCTCTTGTTATTGTATTCAGCGTCTCGCATCGATAACTCGTGCGTTGCAATTTATTATATTTGTACAATAACTTTGACGCGTGTGTACTTCAGAGCGAAGTAATTAAACTGCCTGTTACTTCGTACACCAATGTTTCTCAGGGGGCTATTATCCAACCGGAGGATACAAATTACGAACAATTTAACGCCTGCGGCAAAGACTTGTTGTACTGTGAACCGAAATCGGAATTACACGTTTTAAAATTGTGAAGTAGATTTTGTTCATGATCCGCGAGACGTTACAAATCCAATGGTGCGGCACTCCTCGTTAATGTTACGAAATCATTCGTCAATGCAACGTCTTCATTTATTACGATGATATACATGTCCAGTGCTGAACACAGCGCCAGTGATCTATCAGACCGTGTCCCTAGCTGCTACAGCGTGAAGCTTACGTCCAACGAGAGACATCCCTCGTAGGTTCTTGTCGGAAATCTCGAATCTGTCAGAAGGGTTCCTAAGTATGAATACCGGTGTCGGTCCGTTTCCGTGTATCAATTGGCAATTCTCCACGGTAGAATAGCCTTGTCCCTACCAGACGGGGCGGACTTTAATTCGTGATATTCACTTCTCGGGGTGTTAAGCAGTGATTGCACGATTTCATTGGGGTGAGATTTTTTTGCCCGAGTTTTTTCGTTAAAATGAAGGAACAACAGCCCTGAATGAAATATGTCAACGCGTAATTGGAAACGAATTAATATATAATAAATAACGTAAAGTGGACTCCACGTTGTATATACACCTGCGATTGCATTTTGAGAATACCAGAATTTCTATCAACCTAAACTTTGATCCAAAGCAGTGATCCTTTACGCACAAACCCTTTCATGATACGCTTAATGTTCAAGAATCGAACAATTAAATCCACAACCGGGTGCCATATATTTCTTTCGTTTAAAAATCATTCCTTTTACATTCCAGACTTCTATCGCGAGGCACGAAACAGTATATCGAAACGCGTTGTCTAGATTGCTGCAACAATAAAACCGCCGCTCTTGTACACCGATAAATCAATGACGCCGAAGAATATCGAGGTTAACGGGAAATAGAACTCTAAAAATTCCTTTTGTCCATTGTCGCCGCATTTACGGCCACGCAAACATGAACGTGCATCGACAATGAAAAATATAAATGAAGGAGCATAGAAGGATGAATCACCTGCAGTAAGTGAAAGAACACGAAATTCATAATTGAAAACATTTGTAGGTTGAAGAGATCGGTAACGGGTGAGCCAATTACAGATAATAGTTCTTTTCATATAAAAACAATGTTTTCTCCTTTGCAATATAATCCATAACATATTATCTGATCACACGATCGGTGCCTCACTGGAAAGTTAAATTTCAGAAATTTTCTATCTACTGCAATGGTCAACGTTATTTATTCAACATCGCAGATTCTAGTCATATTCTTTAAAAAAATAGTGAATGATCGTCGAAAATAAGTAAAGCAGTGGCGACGACGGTTCCAATATGACAGTTGCTCAGATTTTTCATTGACACCGGTCAACTGTCCCGCAATATAGTAGAAACCGGAATCGTAGTCAAATTCCCATCAGTGAATCGGACCGCCTACAGCAGCTCTAAACGAAAGAGGAATTTCGAAATACTAGACGCGGCTGAAATTTCATTAAACGCCAACAGCGAATGTGACGCGGCGCACAATGGTCAACCGTTTCTCAAACGGCGTCTGGCAATTAGTTCCAGCGCCTCTAATTAATTGAGATTAAGAACCTCTTAATGCCTTCCCGTTACGGCGGAACGAAACATGGAATCTTATGCTTCCGGTGTTGAACAATTACGTTTGTCAATTTAACCGTGACAACCTCGATACTCAGAAAGCCAAGCGCCTTTCAAATCCTGAGATGCGTCACCATCGTTTAACCCCGGATGTCTCAGAGGAGAAATTAATTATTATCGCTCGTGGATACGAGCGTGAACTTTGCGAAGATACTAATTGATATAATTGAAAATATGTCCAATTCCGTGTGACGAACAACACGTGCTGTTAGACAAAATTTATATGAAAAATATATATAAAAAATATATATAAATATATATAAAAAAATATAATTCATTCATTTCCAATGGCAATTATTTTCCAATTTCTGTCGCACTTGCAAATTCTCCTTCAAGATAATTCAGATCGTTATAGTCCATCTCATAAATCTTAAAAGAGAATCGATCACCGATCGTAGGAGGAAACACGATAAATCGCTATCAGCAAGTGATTAATTTGCCGGAGCGATCGACCGACCGTCGTTTCCGCTTGACGAACCTATTAAACCCGTTGTCTTTTTTCTTTCTCGATATCTGGACGTTCTCCAAAAATCGTCGCCCGTCCCTGACTATTCCTGAACCTTGAAGCGACGTTTGCTTCGCAATTGCCTGCGCCGCAGCCAAATAAATCAGCCCGGAAATCGTGCAATCGTGCCGGATGTCGCAGTAACCAGGCCTTATGGCAAATCTGTTTTCTATTAATGCGAAATATTCACTCAATGCGACATATTTTGCGGGCTGTTGCGACCCTCGCGGTTCAGAATCGGCGCTGTTGCGATTATATAGGTAACGGTTAACTAATAATTTTGTTGAAAAACACTGTGCTCGTACGCACGAACGTACGTTTAACAACAATGGAACGCTTATCCATTCACGCAAATTTTATGCTTTCGCTACGTTTGTTTCAAGCGTTTTTTTACTCGCGCCTGAACAAATGTATGCTAATCTAGCGGACATCGGTCGGCCTGAAGTTTTACCGAGATTTGTAATAGTAGTAAAAAGGTTTTACGTGATGGTGTCATAGCAGAATCTTCTTAATTTGTACAATTTATGTACGTATATCTCCATTTCATTAGCAACTCAATAAATTTCTTACTATTATTATTATTATTGCATTATTATTATTATTATTATTATTACTAGAGAAGATGAGCGTTACTACCGTACAGGATAATAATTATTTATAAAATTGAAATTTTTCGAATATATTAACATGGTATCAAATTCCCACTTTCACATTCGTCGACATCATACTTCCTTCGTCCAGAAACATTCCACTGCATGTTACGCCCAAAAATTCCGATAGCCTACCATCGAGTCTGAATGTCGGCGATCTAATTTCTTATTAAGTTCGAGCATTTAATCGACACTCTCATCGCGGCCCATCTCCAGAAAGCAATTACACCGGTTCACCAGAGCGTCGAGAATTTACAGCCGGTCAAACTTTGCCATCGATTCTCGTATGGAGGATCGAAGGCACCATGGTTAACCTGGTTAAACCCCGTGATTCGCTCGACTCTAACGCGCTCCACTTGTAATTTCGCCTGTTGTAATACCAATTAGGCGTCCCGCAACGTTCAATTAGGCTCACTACCCCTACGCATACGGGGAGAAACCTTGGCGCTTCAAACGAAAGCGACTGAGAACGAACGGCGAAGGTACGAAAAATTGAACCATGATTTTCTGACAACTCAGTTCAGAACGTCGGAATAAAAATTCCTTACCGTCGTTTAAATACAGTCAAACGCTTCTGCAGCAAATATATTTCGATCTCGATTTCAATGCCAATTAATTCTTCTCTTATTAAACAAGAAACACCTAGGAAATATATCGTACAATCCGCGTTAATTGAACGATGAACGTCGTTTCCTATCTTCGTCGGTTTACGAGCCTCGAAATCCTAATGCAAATACCATACGTGCACATGCGCACGTTTTTAAAATGACGACAATGGATAGCAATGACTTGGACGGATTATTTCATTCGTACGTGAAATGATCATCTCCGAGGCAATCGCCGCATCAATTAAACGTTCCACACGATCGACCAACTCGTTTCCCTAATTGCAATTCCCGTTGCCAAAATGGCTATCATCCACGAAACGCAGTACAAAAGGAGCAATATATTTCCAGGCAGGCGGGGAACAACGAAACAGTCTCTGGTACTGATTTTAATTCAGTCGGTTTAGCGAAACGTTTGTAATGCAACCATAGTTGCAGCTGCGGCCTACCTGTTGAACCGATAAAGTGGAAAACGTTTGAGGAACGATCGAACGTGCTGGATTTTACGATGCGGGTTGTACAATGGTAACGGGAACGAAAAAAATGTTGAAACTGTTGTGTGCCGTGCACAGACACAGACACGCTCGCATTCACGAACGAGGGGGTAACTTTCATGAATCCACCGTGTGCACATCAGCAATGTATGTTAACTGACCCAAGATCAAAAATTCTTTATTCTCGGTTGAATCGACGCTTTCCATGGCCTGATATAACTTTCTGTCGGCGAAACCCGCACCGAATTTAATCTATGGAAATATTTCGTTTTGCTTAGGTTAATGAATATTCACCTGGATCGATGTTAATAGAAAGAGATTGCAGAACTGTAGAACAATTTTTAAGGGGAACGACGAATGGCGTATAAACATTTGAAACAGTTCGGATACATAAAAAGTATGCATTCAATGGACAAATAATTGACGCTCTATAATTTTGGCCGTGAAATTGCAAACGTGAGATGAACACGTTAACTCTTTTTTTCTTCATCTGAAAAGGCGAACCATTCAAATCTCCTTTCTAATTCTAAAATATCGGGAATAGCGCGTTGAATTTTCTTCACGCACGTCGGTTCCGTGCGTATTATTTCCTTTGTTTTAGGAAACAATTAATATCGTTACGAAACCCGAGATTAAATCGCGCAAAACGCATCGATATTCGGATTGTAATCGCTGACAAATGTGCGCGGAACATCGTCGCGGTATATCAATATGACACCGCAGCGTAGCCATCGACGAAATGTGGCTTTCGATAAAATTTTAACGAGTAATTGTTTTTATGCACCAGTTTCAATTTTCGCGTCTCTGCCAATCGTTTAGTTCCGATCGAACGGATTCAACGCAAAAAAGATGCTTCAATCCATCCAAATTTTATAATGTAATCTATCCCCACACTTGAATGCAACAAGATATTTAAGCCTAAATACAAAAATGTACTACGTACTGCAATACGTATTTCGAAAAATCCTTCAGCTTTTGCCTTCTTCAAGATTACTTCTTGAATACAACAAGATATTTAAGCCTAAATACACAAATGTACCAGATACTGCAATACCTATTTCGATAAATCCTTCAGCTTTTGCCTTCTTCAAGATTACTTCTTGAATACAACAAGATATTTAAGCCTAAGTACACAAACGTACTACGTACTGCAATACGTATATATTCAGCCTCTGCCTTCTTCAAGATTATTCCTTCTCATTTCAATAATACCACCAAGGAACAACAAATAAATGTTAAGTCGTGTAGTGCCCGCCCGATCGGCCCCCAAACAGAAACGTTTCCTGCAGCTTTCTACAGCGCTCGACAAATCCAACAATTACCCACTAAAGCCTAACTCACGACACCATCCAATATCCTAACCTTGTACAAAATGTAGCACTCGCTGGATCAATCGACGCGAGCATACATCATTTATCGGGGATCCCCGAGAATAGGTACACACCCTCGATGGAGCGAATAGAGGCGAATGTTATCGAGACGTTGCACTCCCCCGATAGCTATCGAACAAATCGACGCTCCGTACAGTCATAAATTCCGGTTAACTAGGCTCCCGCTTTGTTTTGTGGGCACAAGAAAGGGAAACACCGATGCCACTCGAAGATACCCCCGTTTTCCCCTACATTGACTCGCTGGTTACGAAGCGCCAGCACCCGCGTGGTTCCTCCTTCACGGCGATCGACATCAAAGGGCGACCTGTGATCGTGGAAGACGACTTTGCCCGCAAAGGGAAGGGTACCTGCACGCGCGTTATTTAATCGAACCGCAAAAGTTCTCGCACGCGGAGGAATTCTGTGCGACACGGATTAACAGTTTCTGCGCGTGTAAAGTAACGTGAGGTTTTAGATAGACACGACGAATTTTGCAATGCCGCCGCTTTAGTTTGAACGGGAAATCGTTAGATTAAGGAGATTTGGAGATTTTAGGTTGTCGCCCATGTGTATATAGTTGTGACACATAATATAGTCTAGTAGCCTAGTACTTTCTATGACAACGAAATGAATCTTTCTTTTTATTATATTAATATATAAATATTGTATAATCTGTTATATAATATATATAATAGAGCTATTAATTAAACAGAACCCATCGAAATTCCGTAATCCTTACTTTGTCTGTCAACTGTCTGATTAATCAAGAACCCGATCCTAACCGCTCGCGTCAGTGCACTGGGGCGTTGTTTAGCCGTCCAAGCTTATGAATAACATGATTGTTGACTCGCGACCATTCATAATGGTCTTGTTCAGAACAAATTTTTCCATAGCCAGGTATCGCGACCCGTACAGGTAGACCGTGCGACAGCCGGCATGCCCGTGTGGCGCGACAATCATGAGACAATCGCATAAAAACAATCAGCGCAAAACAGGAAAAAGCTGGACCTCGGTGCAGTAAGAAGAGAACTAACCACCAGTCCCTCTCCTTCCCCTTAAAGTCCCCATCAGCTCCCAAGACATTTCCAAAACCAATCATAATCGACCATTGACACCCTTTCCTAACACGTCCACTAATTCATCCACCAACAGCTTGCGAATACCAACAAAACCGAGGTTACATTTTTGGCAACACTTAAGAAGGAGGAGAAGAAAATAAGAACGCGAAGAGAACTAACTAAGATCGCGAGGAGAACAAAATAAGAACTCAAATATAACAGTACAAATCTGAACTTAGTATGCTAATACAAGAAACCACGCAGACTTCGAATAGCATAGTTATAACCAGCGTAATATTCAGAACAAACATATATATTTCAAGGTGTGTTTAGGAACTTACAACTACTTGGGGTGCTTGAAATTCTCCACACCTCTAATACATACAAAATAACTCGAACTGCTACGCAACAATGATCAAATCAATCGACAATAACCCTACACTTATTAATTATCCATAAATAAAGACCTGCTGTTAAAACGAAGACCAAGGATAGCACTAATTAAACGTGTCGCGTTGCAACAGAAATTAAGCAACGTAATGACACACGCGTCTGGCGATAAGAAATTCTATCTAACAGCATGCTTATATTACCACCATCCTTTTTGAAGCTAATACCTCTATAAATTAAAAATTTCACCAACTGCTATAACAGTGACAAGTATTTTATCCTATATAAAATTCTGACTGCGCCCGATATAAATCTAAAACTTCTTCTCCGTATTACATTGTTGCTAATCCTTCTCTTTAACCAAATATATATTCGCAATTAACCGACCTGCGAGAGCGGCGGACCTGCCGGTCGATCGCCACCGATTTTCGCCGACGACTCCGTGATTCTTGATAACGATTACCGTCCACCAAAGATTGAAGTCATCCCCCAATAAGGGAGAACGTCGCGGCGACACGAATCACACACTTTATTATTTACACCGGACACGGGCACGTTCTTCCTGATCTCTTATTAGCAGGCTTGATCCCTCTCCTCGCGTCAGTGTCAGGAGGTTGAGTCCTCGAAGCGAGAAATTCCTATGGGACTGTTGGGACGTCGTCCTCTCGTATCATGGCAAGCATGATAGCACCACGATCGGCAATTCTCGTCGGAATAATCAGGATTCGAATTCATCACGCCTCGGACGGGAACGAACCGGCGCTAATGTCGTTGGCGTTAAATCGGTATCAGAATTTTCCCATGCCACCTTTGACGCTTGCTTTCTGCTATCTGCGCGATATTTGGCGTGCTTCTGGCGACGAGGGGGCGAGGTAATACGACGATGACTCGTTCAATGGGACCTTGGAGAGGTTCAAACGGTTCCTTCTTTTGAAATTCCAATATAAAGCTTTACTCGTTCGCCCAATCGTTTTGCTTGGATGGTATTGGTGCAGGCTTGATTGTTTCAAGTTGTCAGGAATAATAGGTAGCAATGATTTCGTAGTGATCGTTTCACGGTCGACTGTTCTATTTCGAATATCTATTTTACCTTGCGGTTGGAAAAAGGGATAATCGAAAGCACAATTTCCGTGTTTCGCGTTATACTAAACGATTAATTTGTGATCGTATTTCCGGACGAGTCACTTGTGACGAAACTGATTCGCATCAAAATGTAAAACTTGGATTACGCAAGTTCAACTTACTGAGCACTTTTCATAGTCCTACATTCTACATTATCCCACAGAAATTTCGAATGCTCGCAAGCGAAACGAGACGATCGAACGTAACAGCATTAATAAAGATCTTTTAAAACTGTTGTCTGTCACAGCTTTCTCATCAGTGCTATCGCACGATTTCCAGATTCCATCTGGAACGTCCATTTCCTCAACAACTTCCGGGTTTCACCATTTTTTAAATAAATTTCACACATGTGTCAACGTCGCAGGAACATAAGTCGCAACAACGAGACCATTTCCGTATCACGGGAGAATTTTCATCTTCCTGTTTCTGCAGCGCCCCGTTGACCAACAAATATCAAGACATTCGACCCAAGCACCGTCTAACCAATTACCCCTTATCGATCAAAGGTTGCCGTCGACGGCAGGAGATCTTTGACGCAGTCCGGGGGCCCGACGAGGATTTTAAGTTTCCAGTTAGTTGAGCAACAAGAACCTCGATCGACCCTGTTAACGCGCTGGATTCGATTACTGTAGACTCACGGTAATCTCCCTCCTTGCACCGGGTCTTCGTTGATTCGAAACGTTTCCCAGTGTTTCGCGAGAGTGTCCTTAAACGATTGCTCGTCGAACTTGTTCCATTCGTCACTCGCTTTAGATTTCTTTGTTAAGTTCAATCGTCTCTGTCGATTATCGATACACCACTCCCCCCCCCCCTTTCAAGGCAGCCGACGAGAATGATTTCTTAAAGAAAATGTTCAACGGTCGTTAATTAATTAATCCCAGCAGCGGGATCGCGGATGTCCTTTAAACGAAACGGGACAAAAACGATTGCCGCGAGTATTTCTTGATATCACGAGATGCATCACGAGCATTCGTATGGTAGCTGCAGGGAAGTGAATGGAATCGACTGGCGCAAAGGCCACGTCTGAACCCAGAGAATACTCCGTCTGTGTAGTTACTCCGTGTACGTGAAAGTTATCAGCAAATGGAGCACGTGTAATCGCCTTTGTTAAATTCGCCGCTGTGCCGGGCGCGCATATAACCGTCGGCTAATAGGTGCTGGCAAATTCATCGCCGTGCTCGCTGTCAGCGGAAGATATTAATTTCAGCTTTCTTGCCGGACAGCGTGAAATCCTGATGATTCAGTTCCAAACGAAATTTCCGTTACTTAAGACGCGCTCTCCCGAAGTCGGATAACCGAACTTGCGTCTACTGTCGCCGGTGTAAAGGAAATCCTTTACATTTCTCATCGCAAATTAAAATGTATTCGCTGATATTTCGTTTGAACTCCGTCGAGTCGCGAGGAACCACGCGAAGCACGAATGTCCAAGTCCAAGTCGCAGCACGGTTCTCCCAAGACCGACAACGATTCCGTTTCCCTGTAAGTACAACAAGGACTTCTTGTGTTTCGTTCGTCCAAAGGTTGCCCGGGGGAAATTTTTGTCGCCTGGCCTCCTCGTGCTCGCGCCGTGAGCCGTTCCAACGTTTCCATTAAATTTTGCATACAGCTTGCACCGGGAGCAGCTGCGGCCTCTCTCGAAAGTGTTCAAGCGGTGTCACCCCGTCCCACATTTAAATAAAACGCCTCGTTTCGCTTTACCGTCGCGAACACCGATTCTCTGTGTTTGCCACTTCGCGGCGGTGCTCCGCCGTTGTTCGCGAACCTGCACTTGCTCGCGAACTCCGTTCACAAAGGTCTTTGACAGCCGAAAAGATCGCTGCGAAGCGGGGCCGAGCCGACGTGTCGCGGGCCAAAACACTTCCAACGCCTATGAACCTGCATCGGTGCAGGCTCGACGGCGTGCTTCGGACGAAAATTCCCGTTGAACCAGCCGGGTAAACGCCGCGGAATACTCTTCTGCACGGTTCAGAGAAACGGAACCGGGGTAAACGAGGAATCCTGCCGACGATCGATCGCCACTAGCCTCTCCTTCCGTATTATTTGCCCGATCACTGTTCACCTGTGACTCGATACACCGAGGCAACTTAAAGGGGAGACACGGTTCTTCGGACGGTACGTTTCAGGGATTCGTCGCGTGGCGCAGAGACTAATTGGTGTCGATACGGGAGACGCATCTATCGTCCGCGACATCGCGGAGGGAAACGACGCGGCGGAGCGGCGGCAGGACGGCTATCAAGAGGAGGCAAGAAGCCGTCAGCAGACGACGCCAGCACTTTTGGACCACGCATACACGACGGCGAAGGCCAGACTGCGCTACCCTGCCCGCTCTCCGGGAATCGATACGTCAATCGTTCCTCCGGAACGAGAAAAGCACCACGGAGTAAAGTGACGAAGGGTGGCACGGGGACAAGACGAGCAAGTGGCGAACGGAGGGAGAAGACAGAGGAAGAGGGACAGATTATCACGGCGATACACGGTTAAACGGGCGGATATCCATGGCACCCGGCCGTGCCGTAAGAATCGCCTGCGGGACCGTTTCGTGCGAAACCGCTGTCGGCCGGAGGTCGGGAGGCTTCGTCGTTGTATCTCGTTGTTTCCACGCTTTTGCTTTACCTGGCTCTGCGTCTCGTTCAGATTCTGGGGGACGCGATGGTATGCTATTGTTTCGTTTCGTTTCGCGCGTGAAGATATTCCGGATTTACTTGCGACGGTTTAAAAACGTTCTGACTTGGTTGATCGATGCTGCACGAATCTCGCGTTTCTTAATCTTTGTTTCAATATTTCTTTGGCGATTAAACTGTCGCCTGCTCGAATTCTCAGCGAGGAAGAACACTCTTTTGATAATGGCAGACTTTTGGTTCCTTCGAGTCGGAGTACTTTTTTTTACTACCGAGTGTGAATTGCGTATAATGTTTGTTTATTGTTCTGTCAAAACCGGACGAAACAGCGCGAAACTGTTTCGGTGATTAATTAATAGCAGGGAGAAATACATTGGCAAAATGAATTTACTTCGTGCAGTAGGAAACCGCGTAAGGGAAATAACGGAAAATCGTGAAAAATGAAAACTTCGTTCCCGAGGATTGTATCTCGTTTACACTGTTTCAAATGTACACCCCCCCAATCTCAAGAATCACGATTAAGAAGGATTATAAAGATTATTTAGCTACGTCAGTCTTCGTTATGTCATAATTAATAACGACCCCTTATTATCTTGCTCATGAGTCACCGAAGAGGATGAAAACTTGAAATACGAGCGCCGGCTGAATATACTGCGTTCTGTATTTACCTTCAGAAAGCAGTCGGAGTCATTGAAAACAAAGTTCGATAAAAAAAAGAAAAGAAGCACGGCGCAGCATGGAAGAGTAGGAAGGAAAGGAGGAAGAGCAATCGTTCATTAAAACTTTAACTTCTTCGCTTTGGGAGACAACAAGAGGGCAAACGCGAGCAAGCTTCGAGAAGTTGTCCATCGACTTTAATCTGCAATTGTCACGGCAATTAAGGACGAACCGAAAGCAGCCATCTATCGGTAGATCTTGGCCCTCTTGTAGATGACGCGTATGAAAGCAGCAGCGTTATTTCGCTCTTTCGGATAATTGTTTCGTTCGCGAGATACCGATTCTGACGTTATTAAATCGAGACGATTAAATTGCGAGTCGCGGGCTTCTCGATTCTCTTCCTCGCACGATGCTTCGTCACAAACTGATATATAAATATTTCCGGATAAATTTCGACTAGACAACCGACTACTCGTAATCCGTCTCGCGCCTCGCTTCGAAATACATGGCGTTCTTTTTGTTCGTTCCAATGATAATAGTGGCGTTTCAATAATCGCTTGCTCATTAGCATTCGATAAAAATTTCCCCTTTCGATAAAGGGATGAACCGTTTGGATCGCCATGGATGCAGAGTGGAGGCAACTTCCAGACAAAGGCCGAAACAAAAAGGGGTTTACCCTTCGGAGGCATCGATTCCAATCTCGTCGCGTCTTCGCTCGCGCAAAACACGTCCACGTATTTACGAACACGCCTGAGAGCCCGTCGAAGACGGTCCTGTATAAATATCCCATTTTTAATAGAAAGAGGGTTAGTCGAAGCAGAAAATCGATAACGTGTGTACCGGGTGACGTGTGCGAAAGCTCTGCCCGTCGATTTACCTGCACTCTGTGGAACAAGAGCGCTAAAACGAGAGGAAAAAAAGACCTCCGTTTCAACTTCGATTACGTGAAAATTCATCGGGTTCCGCTGGCGATGTCGAAAGTGAACTTCGTACCTGATGTAGCGTCAAGAAATAAACGAACGTGAATGAAGATTTTAATTGAAGTACCGTGCTGAAAATTTGGTACGTTTTGTATTTGGTTGCGTAGCTTGATAAGCGATGCTATATCGTATTATACATTGATATTTGTAATTCAATGTTTTGATAATAGTAGGATAAGATATTCACGAAGATGAGCAAAAACGTTCGGCTGAATCAATGTAAGTACGAGTAGGAAGAGATGTATCTTTTAAATTCTCCATTTGCTCTTTCAGTAAAGTAACTTGCGAACGACCTCCATGAATCTTTTAAACCTTCGAACCCGTCACCATCCAACATTTACAATTCTCAATGGAAAATATACTAATTAAATAATATAACAATGCAGCTCTATGAATTGGAATGAATAAAATTGCTTAAGAAATTACGTAGACAATAACGAACCCAATAACACCCGAACTATTATATACGAATCTAAATCATCCCAACAATTACACTCCCTCGAAAATCATCGTAAGACCAGCTAGAAAATATCCATCAGGAACAAATCGAACAACGAATTTCCAACCCCGCCCTGCCGCCGCCAATCAATAATCAATAATCAAAATTATAGCCGTAAGATGTTATGAAAGCTCTCCGGTTGCCGAACAACAACCAATCCTAACAAACTCAAATAGTTTTCACTTAAATACACAAGCGCGCAGCGTTGAATTCAGCTGCTAATGGAAGAGGCCCATTGTAAAGACGAGTGTAACCTTTCATCCCCTTTCACCGGCCATCCCTTTCCGTTCCAACATCCGTGGCGTACTTTTCAAACGACCGGACCAGTGCTCACTTTCCACGCGTTCCCGTCATCGACGTTCTTGACGACTCACTCCGAAGACACACGATGCACAAAGCCACGTGTCCATGAGAACGACGCATACCTGTGGCATCATATTGAGTCGGGCATCGATTAAGCTGAACCTGTACGGTAGGGTCAACTATTCCCGATAATACTGATCAACCGGAAGCGAACGCCATTCACGTTGAAGCTTTTCCATGGACAACGGAGTTAATTCGGGGGGGGGGGGGGAGATAAATGCGGCTGGCGGAAACTTGCTTTCCACTAGGGCAATTTGAACGAATAGCGGCGAGGAAAAACAGCTTCGAACAAGTTTCAGCGATAAGAATTTCACGATTGCTGAGTAGCGTAGGAAGGGGGAGAGGCAGGTGAGTGATTTTTCTATCGAAGAACAGAGGGATGCACGGGTTGTTGAGAATTTGTTACGGTGTGCGGTTGAAAAGATATCGACGGGGGGTTGAGACGAATGAACGAAGTACAGTGATCGTGACTGCTGCTGCTTATTTATTCTGGGGTTGTCGTTTGTCGTTTCCCATCGACAATATAATTACGATACTGAATTGTTTGGTAAATGTGTTTAGTTAAATATGGTATTGCTTCATGTAAATATTAGTAGGGGGGGCGGGGTGTGTATTGCTTGTCAAATGCGAATTAAATAGTTAGAGCAAAGATATGTGATTGGATGCTAGTGAAAAAATGAAAATGTTCTTTTCTTTAACATATTATGGAACACAGAAATCGGGCGCATGTTACTTTTCGAGCAGAGGTGTAGAATATATGAAAACGTGTGTACATGTATAGAAGTAATGTTCATACGGACGCATTCTTCGCGTGAAGCAACAAAGACTGAACGAATATGCAGAGAAGCGATGTGATTTGCACCCAAGGAGATATAAGATAGAGGCGAATGCAGACAATTGACAGATTTCACATCGAGGAACAAGATTCGCAAAGGGTTTGTACTGCGTGTTGCGACCGGTTATTTCATTGGCTTCTCTGTATATTTTCCAAACTAGAAAGTTTGCCCAGTTTTATTCTTTTCAATACATATATCGAGAAACCATGTACAGGCGTACATGTCCGGCATTTTTAGTAATTTTTAGATTCAAAAGTCTGAGGCAACCTCTGAATTTGAAAAATGTAATAGCAACTATTGGTTTATTAAGCCAAATTAGATTTATTCAGCGAAGATACAAGAACTTATAGACAAATTAGATTTATTCAGCGAAGATACAAGAACTTATAGACAAAGCATAAAAGAAAACATTCGACTGGTAAAGATTAAGACATATCATCTATATTTGACACCGTGGATAGACATACGCTTTTGCAATATATTCGAACAACAATTTGAACAATAATTTCAACAACAATTTAAAGATTCAATGTACGTATACCTATACATATATACTTTTGTTCCCTTCATAAACTTACACTCCTTGGTCATTATTTACAAAACCCTCATTATATCCGGCACTCTACTGTCCCTCTATCGTCTACCATACTTAATCCACCCAGCCAATCGAAGCAGTTTTATAAATTAACAAAACGTTCAAACATCGTGTCAATCGAGAACATGGAACGTTCACCAGGAACGAGACACGAAAGAAGGCAATCAATATTCCAAGCTTGCCGCGTCGAAAGAAGCCGAACATAATCATACTTGGCTCCAATTATCCCCCAATTAAAACTCAATTTCACGAATCAATCCTCCGCGGGGTTAGCTTCTAATTACGTTTCATTGGCGTACCGTCGGCCGATTAACGACTTCGT
Organism: Nomada fucata; assembly: GCA_948146005.1. Classification (NCBI taxonomy): domain Eukaryota; kingdom Metazoa; phylum Arthropoda; class Insecta; order Hymenoptera; family Apidae; genus Nomada; species Nomada fucata. Next base: position 19,123,158 of record OX411275.1, read on the forward strand.
TAAAATTTCAAAAGTGCAAAACCTTTACACGCGGCTCTTGTCTAGACAAAGGGGCACAGTCGCACAATAGTCGGCGAGGCCAGAACAAATTCCGCCACGGAAATTACCAGGTCGCGTATCGGTGTTCCCGATATCTCTGACAATTATCGACTCTCTGGAGACGGTCGCGGGCGTCGTCTATCGCGACAGATCGCCCGAGCACAATGCAAAGAAATGTTGGACACGATCCGCCCTTCTTCCATTCGATCCGCGGTGCGCGGTGCGAAGAATATAGCGAGAACGAGACAAAGTTCCCCATTGAGATTCGTACAATGGGTATTTTTGCTCGTTCCGTGGAACCGTGAATCCATTCAACGGAGACGTCGTTTGCGAACCTGGCGGCTTCGTTTTGACTACGAAACGATCTGCGCGAGGAGGATTTTCTCCGAAACGGGGCTTGCGGTATCGACGATAACTTTCGCTCGAATTGTGAATTTATTTCACACGGACGATAACGAATAATGAATTCATACAGGTTTACTAGACACATAGCGTCAGGATTTTTATTATTAGACTATTTATTAGAACGCACTGTTCTGGGGGCACCGTTCTGAACGATAGTTTGTTTCGTTGCTTCTTATGACGGGGAACGTGTGCGAATGAAAATACAAACATTTTAAATGATTTCCCATTGCGCCTGTTTATTTCCTATTATGCAATTATATTGGGTTACGTTTTATATGAATAATACATGCCGCACTTGAGCCAAAAACTATTCTAGTCATTAATCGTCGTACAGGACAACCTTTCCGGTATTTTACTGCACATTTACGTAACACGCGCATCGACACAACAACAAAATGGTACTTAAAGCGAAGACGAAAAAACGGTTATACGAAAGAAAATAGCCGAAACAATTCCAAATCGTGTGTACAACCTAACCAGAATCATTCGAAGCATATAATATTTATTCCGACTCTGTGAACTCTCTAAAAATATAACGGCGAACCTAGCAACGCGTCCGCAACTCCTCGTACGAACCACGCAAGATCAACCCCCGAACCGCTAAGATTTATATATCACGTATCGATAAATTTTCAATGATTCATCGTTAACAGGGAGGCTCGTGCCTCCGAATTTACAACGGGCGACGAAATAACACGTCCCGGTGCCAAAACACCCTCCCAAGAAAACAGAAACGGACGCGACGCAAATGAAACGCGCAACTTCGGAGTAACGCAAGTGCGCGATCACTTAATCCTAACACCGTAATACGCGACCCTGCATTTCCCACACGCGTCCACCATCCACCGCGCGCTATTACCATAAACAAATTCCTAAAATCCTGATATCTGGAGCACGCCCGTCAGCCAGCGCAAAGCCCCCGACGAACGCCTAAATTCCCGACGAGCTTCGCAGTCGTCCAGGCCCATCCCCGTCTTAAGCGGTTCAATTTCCCTTAATCGTCGTAGGAGAATCGACGGATATGGGTCACAAGCGCGGGGCACCGTAGAACTGGTACGGCGACGACGGCAACGGCGGCACGGCGGACGAGCTGAACGCGTGAAATGACGCAGGGTGGGAAAATAGTGGCGGCTGAAGGCGAACGGAATATATTCGCTCGAGATTTAGCGCGGCGCGTGTTATTCGGACGAACGCCCCTCCGTTGTTTCGGCATTTTGTATCGAGTATGGCCGAGTGGGCGCGCGACCCCGATGCCGATCGACGTGACGACTACTGGTAATAAAGTTTCCGCTACTATGGAAACAGCGCTTAATACGGCTACGGGGCAACGAGATGGAAGTGGCTCAGACGACGCAACGACCGGCCACGGCGGATATTTCTTCCGCCTCGAACGGAGATCTCTGTCTGATTTATATATATAATTTACCCTCCCCTCAGCCTCCTGGCCGCCCTTACCCATTCAGCCCTTTATTATCGTTGCCGATAGAAATAGGAGTGGCTGGGGACGAAGGGGGAGGATATTATTTTTTTTTTTTTTTTTTTTTCGTTGGAAGGGTCGACCGTGTTACGGGGATGACGGTTGGGGAAGGAGGGAACAGCGGTAGAAGTTTTACAGAAAGTTTCGAAGGATGTTTGAGTTGCGGGGATAATGGGTGGGACGCTAAATGGTCTTGCCGGAAGAGGGGGCAAGTTTAGGTTTAGGTGCCGCGGGCGTTCATTTTTGCTTCGAGCGAAATAGATTACATAGCTGCCGTTGGTATGGGTGGAGGGTGTGCGCGTAGTGTTGTCGTACTGTTGTTTGGAAGGAATGGGGGTTGCGGGGATCGTTTGGGAACATCGATGACGACGTTCGAATTTTTTCTGTTTCCTGTTTGTCGTCGGCGTTTTAGTAATGACCACGTGATACGCGAGACTTTCGCTTGTGGCGGTTGAAGACGGTCCTTCGGAGCCGATTTCATTTTTGTGTCGAACGTCTCGCTCGATGCGGCGCGTAATTTACGCGTTGCAGTTTTGGATATTTTATTCAATTTGATTATAGGAATTGGACTATGGCGATTTTTTAATTGCTGCCGGAAGGCGATATCGAATTCATAATGCTGTAACGCACCGTGCACCTTTAATAATTCATTATTTTACCGTATGGCACGTTTATAATTTGGAAACGAAATAGAGGCACCGTCGATCCAAGCTTTCAATACAAACGAGAGAGAAGACTAACGTTTAACCAATAATAACGAATAGATGTCGCTTAAAAAGTTTCGTACGCGGTGAATAATTTTTGACGCTCTTTTTTTCTTTAATCGGTTAGAAGTCAATTAAAAATTTGTATCACTTAATCAACAGGAAACGATCGAACTAAACATTAATTTGAAGCAAGTCGACAGTCACGTGATACTCCGAAATTTAATCAGAACCCAGAAGATTCGAGAAGTTTCTTCCTCCTCGCAATAGCCGCGGATGTAACGTGCACCGACACGAACGCTAGATTCGGACGTACCTCGCCAGTAATGAATTTCAGGATTTACGAGCCGGCTTTCTCTGAAATTACCGACGTGTACAACGATCCTGCAACGTACGCCCCGTCGACGGTTTTGCAAGGTGTATGCAAAATTCAGAGAACTGTGCAATAATCCATATTGATTCCGACATGTCGTTCTACTTGCGTACGTAATTCAGCAACATCCGCGAATCTACTGCCACTGATCTCTGTTGCAAACAGTACCGAATACTATATATATACTCCTTTAAATTCTTAGATACGGATGGAATGATTTAGTATAATATATATTGTATAATATATATATAATATATATATATATATATTACATATAGTATTCGGCACTGTTTGCAACAGAGATCAGTGGCAGTAGATTCGCGGATGTTGGTAAATTACGTACGCAAGTAGAATATATATATAATATACAATATATATTATACTAAATCATTCCATCCGTATCTAAGAATTTAAAGGAATGTACAATATAAAAACAACTTTGCACGATGTATTGTTCGTTCAAGAAACGCATTGTTTCATCCACATTGTTGTTCGATATAAATAACTTTGAACTCAATACACCAGAACGCCTACGTCCTACGAAACCTGCAATAGAATTTTACAAATTCCAAAACCACAGTTCCGAAAGGATCCTCGCCTCTCCCACAATAATCCAACGAAGAATTTGCAAGAATTCAAATACCATCGAGCTTAATTCATCCGCGACTTTCCCTCGTTCCCGCTGTTCGAATACCTGATCACTCGTCGATCGTTCACCGTCTACCTAACCGGACGCTCCCAGTAGAATAGCCCTTCGCGCACAGTAGCGCAGACTATTCGTCGATAAGCTTCCGTCCGATTCTCTTCTGTTTACGAACGTTTCGCGCCGTGCTTGGATAGGCACAGGTACGCGTAGGCAGAGAATGCCGCGTTTCCAATGAGTTCTATTCGAGCAGAAGAGCGGATGGCCACACTGCTGAAACGATAATGACATCCTGCCGCGTGCACGAGGCCTCCTAACTAAATGGATACCGGGGCTTAGGCCCGGTCTTGGCGAGCAGCGATAAGCCGGGTCTCATCTCCTCCCGCTGCGGAATTAATTAGCGATTATCGGACCCGGTGTACTCGCTCGATTCCTTTGCGACCAGTATTTCTGCGTCCGGAATTGCGGTCGGCGGCAGTAATTAAGAAATGGTCGGTCGGTCTCGCCGACGAGATGTCTGCATCCGAGCGAAAACGTACCGCCGCGTGCTTTGTACCTCGATTCTTACCGGCGTTAATTAACGTTGCTTACTTGTCCGATCGTAAACGCGGTGGGATTGGGATTGTTTCCAGTGAAAATACGGGGTGAAATTGTGAAGGAAGATTTTTATGCGAGACGGAACCGCCGTTGTGCGGTTGACCTGAAGTCGCTAGTGCGACCTATTTTTGATATAAATTGTTGGTTGGGTTGATATTTATTTTGCGCAAATATAATACCTTGATTTCCCATTGGTTCATGGCGTTTGAAGAATCTGAAAGATTCTAATGTTCGACAGCGACGCGTTCAATTACGAAACAGAATTTCGTACGGTGCGATAACGGATGGTTGCTGTGACAGATTTCCTTTTGGTTGTTAATACAAACACGGATGCATTAATTGTTGAATTAATTTGAATTATTCGCGCGGCGAAGTGATCGGTCTTGTGCATCTTACGGAACATCCATTGTTGTGCTGTGAATGACGAAACGTCAGGAAGCAAGTACTTACAGTGTCGAAACATTTGAAGAACCTCATTTCGTAGTCGAACCCTGAAATTGATCAATTCATATCTGAATTTTGTAACTTGCTATTGCGTTTTTTGAATTTTTGCGTACACTGTGCACTGTGAAACTCGATTCGTCAGTGTGGAAAATCCATTGACTACACCGAATCGTAACTGTGTCATAAATGTCTGAATTGTTTTTACCGGGGTAGGTGAATTTAATGTTGAACAAATATTGTGCGTCTGTGCGTGAACACTTAACTTTGTGCATTCTTATCGTAGAAAAGTATTTTCTATTTCATCGGTAGCTTGAACTAATTAACGATATCATTGGCACCATTTTTCTCCGTAGCAAATCCCAATCGTTGTAAATCAATCTCCAAGTCTATCTCAAAATTGTATGAGAAGAAAAGCATATAGGCAATTATAATGAAATATATAAATTTACTGGAAGGTATTCCCGAAGTCTATTAATATTTATCCCAATACCAATGTTACTTTACCATAAAACTCAGTTTCCAACGCGACGATTTATAAAAGTGAAAGAACGAACACCGAGGCATGTGCCGACAATAAAGTACACGCATTTAATATATCAGCACCGGGCGAAATTAATATAATATACAATATAAAGTAACCATTGTTCCGGAAAATGATTTTGAACTCTGTTCATCAACCGATACGTTTGCCAGAAAAAGTCACGTTTCGTCAATTCCATCGACTATTGACTCCCTGTTGTTCAAGCTTTCTTGACAAAGTAATTAATCGCGACACACAGATTATCGACAGAAACTCATGAGTTGGTAACCACAATGTTCCACTCAAACTTCATTGCCAAAGGTTATATAGGCTAAAAGATGGGCTACAACTACGGTTTAGTAACCGTAACACTTGTGTGCTGTGCGCTTTAACTATCGTACACCTGTGCAGTATCTTGGCAGGTGGAACACTTCAGCTAGTTTAATGAGTAACGATCTGATTTACGACAGCGTCTAACGAGTTTCTATTTAATAGACGTTACTGTGCAACGCTTACTGTTTGGACACATTTGACCGTGACGTAAAGTGCCGCCGTGATATAGTAGGTAGTAGCACATGAAATAGTAGTCGTAACCTGTTATATTTGTGTCATATGACGTTCAAGACGAATGTTAGTTACGTGGACTCTGAAACTTGTCAGAAATTATTTATTTATCGCATTTTTGTTCGGTAATATTTCACTTTTAAAAGTTCAGTGTTGGGTAAAACTGCAATCGATAAAAGTATCTTTTAAAAAGAGGAAAAACTAAATGGAGAAAAAGCTTTATTGGAATACTTAGGTTGTATTTATCGAGCATCGAACAATGCTGTCTGTTCGTGTAATTGCTCATCCGGTTTCTCGCGAAAAAATTACGCGTTTCGTCAATGCGAATACCACCGTTAAATCTTTTTCTGTATAATCTAATAATTTGATGAACGAACAAGCATACTTGAAGATGTGTAGCTTATGTATAATTGTTACACTTTCAATATCATACTTTCAATAAAGTCGAATATTTATTCTAATAAATATTTCATGAATATTGCAAAGCCAAGAATATTAAATAACTCTGAAGAGCAATGAATCTTGCCATTAACGAAACGCTTTTTAATGCCATTCGAAATAAAAATGACAAATATAGCGTAGATTAACTCCATTGATATTGTTCGACATTGAAATGTTCGAGGGAAATATTATAATATTAAGAATTATCCTTTAAACTGATTTATATGTCAAATATTATTCATCGAAACTCAACCGAGAGTATTTTAACATTTTAAAATATATTTCCTTTCACCCTCTACTAAAAAATAGGTAGTAAATATAATTGGAATAATAATAATAATATTTAATCACGATCATTTGGCCATGTAATGTACTAATCATGTCCATTCTTATACAAAATCTGCCTCGATGTATGAGAAACTCAGCAAAATAAGTTCTTAAATAGCATCTTTAACACAGAATCCACCGATCAATAAGTACGCCGCTAAAAATTTAAGGACACTCTATTATTATGCATTCAATCTTCAAGCGAGAACTTTGGCTACATCTTGAAACACGCACGTGCTTTATCTGTCCTACGATACTCGACCGTTGGCAACAATGACACCGACCATGCATTCCAGATACCCTTCTTTTTATTCCATCATACCTTTTTCCATCTGTTATAAACTGGCCAGTGTAATTGGGAAACGAGCACTCTCGTGTCCGCGATAAAACGAATTTCCATATTTGCCGAGTGCAGGAACGTCATATCGCCACGGCCAACGATTTATCACGCGTTTCGAATATTCAACGATCTATAATTACTATGTTCCGTGGATACGTCACAGTTCTCAACTTCGCTAAAAATTATTATTACTCGTAAACCCCCCCCAACAGAACATCGAACACACATTCGTCGACGTTAAAGACGGAACGTCGCGCTGGCAACGTCCCTAATGAATCGCTCGAGATGCACCCGTTTGCCCCGGGGCCCCGTTCAAAGGGCGAAGTTCATCAGAAGACGCACGCTTGAGCGAAGTGCACCAAGGCACAAGCCAACCTTTGCTGTCCGTGCTTTCCCGTCGACGCGAACCATTGTTCGGGTTCGAAAACACGCCCGGCTTCTTTTAACGGCGGCGCTCTGTAGACCAGCGTTTTATACACGTTAATGAGATAGAATCCACTTAGCGTGCACGCGTGACTAAGGACCACCTCGGCCCTAAGCCGTGGTTCAGGTCTTAAACACAGCGTGTCCTGTAGTAAAAATATGAGGGGTCTGTTGTCTTCTTATTTTTTCCGCTGAAATTCGAAATTCGGTCAAGGTTTCGAAGATAGAAAAGAGTTGGTAATGAATTTATGCTAGTCCAAGGCCTCGAGAAAAACTGCTGTACCTTCCCTTTTCGTAAAAGGGAAATTTTCATTTGAGAAAAACGGAGTAGTATATGCTCAATGACGATTGCGCTGTAAAGGTGTGAACATTTTTGTGTAAAGGAAGTGCAATTTTGGTGCAACTTCCAGTTGCAATACATATGTGTGTTCCAAGTGGATTTTTTGGTAAAGTTGTATTTTTTAATCTGGTGCACGGAATAAAATGTTTGAAATTTATTTGTGCAATGAATCCTCAGGCCATGCGCTTGAATAAGCAATTGTATTGTACGTAAGGTAATCAATAATTGAAATCACCCCTGCAACGATATCTATAATTAGAAAATACGTAGAACGAAACGATAGTAGGTACTCTCAATGAAATTTCGAATATACGAGTTTAATAATTACGAGCACACGTGGCGTAAAATCTGTCACGCGATAGGCTCCTGCGAAAGTTCAATGCAAGAATAATTTTAGAATAGACCTATCCGTGAATGGAAATTCTTTTCCCTATGAAACAGTTGGAATAAAACCCATTACAGTCTTTCCAATGGAGAAATGAAGTTACCCCAATGAAACAGTTCCCAATAAAAAGTCCTGTATTGATCTCGAAGTTGGTTTCCCCGACACAGTAAGTCGGTGGATCAAGTAGTCTTGAAATTTCCTTAAAGTCAGTCAGTGGATTTCGAACTAAAACATTTTTCTTAACAATATCTGGGGATAATCCTGGAACTGAGTGGGTGAACACAAACCATCCTTCTTCGAAATACAATTTCACCGGGAAAGAAAGTTATAAATAATATGTTTAATCCAGCGATAACCATAATAATTCCGAGCATTCTTTGAACACAATAATTGCACGATTACTTATGGGACAACAGCTGAAATGCAAAACAGCTATGCAAATAAGGGAAAGGGGACAAGTTAAAATTGAGAACGACAGATTGACTGGTGCGACTGAAAATCTATGAAACCGGACAAAGGTTCGTTTCACCCAAAGCAAAAATCCAAAAAAAAAAAAACAGAGAGAAGGGGAAAAGAAACAAAAGCTTCCGCGCCGCTCGACAAGATAAATTGACATTAGTAAAATAAGTAGTTCAGAAAACCGGTGCGTCGAGACAGAAGAGTGCAAAGTGTCCGCGGTGTCAGTCGCCTGCGTCGTCTACTTGATGTCATTAATTAGCGCAATTAACAAACGAGAAGGGTCTGTTGGTGTACGTGGAACCGGTGAATAAAGTTTCGGCGTTCAATGGAGCCGGGACTCGACACTGTTCCAAAACGAGGGATCCTCAGAAGCGGAAACCGCGACTGCTGGCCGTGGCCCGAGGGATTCTCGAATTCCTTGCGGCTTTCGTTCGTGCCGGCTCTTCTAAATTGTAGGACGCCCGTACATTGGAGACTGATTGACTTTGATCGAGCTATTTGCCGTCGTCGTGGTCCGATAACTTTGTTTCCTGCTGACTCCGATTCGTCGCGAACCAAAGAATCATTCTGTCACGATGTTTGTGCAGTTACGCTGACGTGGCAGATTTTTTGAACATATTTTGTATCGCACGCGGGTCGTCCAACGTACGTTGGGCATTACTTCAAATACGAGAAACGTTTATAAAGTATCTTATTCGAGTCACGAGATACAGGTGTGTGTAGAAAAACGAATAAAAGTTTATTAAAGAAAGTTGGATGATATTAATACAGTATAACGATAATGAAATAAGGCAGTGCTGTTCACTTGCGTCGCGTGGCAACGTGCAACTTACAACTAACTTCGTCCTCGACGACGCAAAGCTCGCACGTTTTACGGCGATGCGCGTCTGTTCTCTGGGATCGCGCATCGCTCTTTTCGACGCACACAGTTCGCTCTGAAATACTACATACGGTAATTCATTTTATTCGGGCGAGCAATTGATTTTCTTCAATGCTGTCCCACTACCATTCTTCTATACGAAATACGTAAGCATACTGTAAGAGATTTCGGCTGCGAGCGCCGTACCTGGGCATTTGGGTTACGTCAGCGCGGGGCCCGATAGCGCACGTACCCATAGGACACCGTAGGCTGAAGGGAAATAGGTGAGCGAGGCCCTCGAAGCCATGGCGTCTGGAAAAACCCCGACAACGATTCCTTTTTGGCGACCACGATGCAGCATGGCATTCTTGCATCGATCGTCGAACGTAGAAGTCGCATTGACAAATAACAGAGTGCAAACGGAGTAATTCTTGTCGAGACCGTGTAAATAGATCTGACACATCTTTTTACACGCTTCTACACCCTTCTACGCACTAGTATTGCTTTGTATAGTTTTTGGAAGTAATAAAAAGGAATAATAATAGTAGCTTTTCACGTTCGTCGTTTTTCCATTGTCTTACAATACCCCGTCACACAGTTTGTCCGATGTTTCATCCCCTTCCGTTTTAACTGATTAGCTAATGAAAAATCTGTGGGCACCGGTCAACGGAGCGCGAGGTGAGACACGGTTACTCAACGAAGGCAATAACCGCGAAGGGTCTGCGAAGATTCATCGGCCTATAAAAGTCGTTAGGGCGTTAATGAAACGTTGCAATCCAAAGATTCCTTACTTATTCCTTACTTTCGTCGATTCTTTTTTTTCCGAAGACCGTCCACTGTTTTTAAACGATATTAAAAATGCACCGGAGAACTTGTCGACGCGCAAAGAAACGCACCACATCGATTAATTGTGCAATGAAATCGGCCGTAACGCCGCAGTGAACTTTCCGGGACAGCGTTTCACAAAACAGTTTAACGGAAGACATGTATTTAAAGTCGGGACACGAGTTGGTCGAGCACATTCGTGACTTTTCGCGCGGCTCGCCTGAAAAAATCAGTGAAACGATCGTATCGGTCCATCGCGTTTAATTAATTAACGGGTGCACACGGGACCGTGGCCGGTGCCGCGCGCCAATTAAGTATGCCTAATAATTTGCGCCCACACCAAGGCCACTTTAATCAGATTAGAAGCATCGAATGTCACGGTGTACTTCGCCAGCGTAATCCGCTAAGTAGCATGCCGTGCAAGAGAGAAACGCGACAGAGAATGGAAAGAGTTACGCGTGCATCGTTCCGTTGCTCTGTAGAGAAAAGCGTCATACTGATTTTCAAATGGCACAAAGCAATTTTCCGAACGATGTAACAGTTTTTATTTCGAGGCCGATCGATCCCATTAATTGCACCGTACTTTTTACTATTGCATATTCTATTTCTGCGACGACGCGCTTGGCAGAAGTAACGTCGTTTGTTCGCTGTACCGGGGAAAGGAGAATCTATATCGGGGCATCGTATTAGCGAAGCAATTAATTAATATATAAATCCACCGTGTGCAGAAGGTGTAATTACGGAAAATAAATTTTGAGAAACACGGGGACATGATAATGTATACCAGCTCGTGATGGGCAAATAATATGTGATATACCAATATCAGTACAATTAGTTGAAAAATTGTCTCCTATTGTTCCTGTTCACTCCCATTAGCTGCCGCAATTTTCCAGAGTAATAACAAATTTATATGCGCGGAGATATCGCGTTGAACTGTGCATTTGTTAGTCATGAATGGAAACAAAAATTTCTACATCGTACAATCGTATAAATTTTCATAAATACTACAGTGTGAATGTGAAATTAAATCAAGGAAGGAAATGCCCCAGTGTACAAGCGATATTTCGTCTCCGCGTTGAACGAATTGCAGCAGTAAAAGTTAATGGATTTGCAGAATCGATACATCGTCCCTCCCTTTTTTTCAATTGCAGTCGCTACTCGCAAGCCTGCTAACTTTGGGATCGTTCGAATGTATTCAAGTGACCAGTAAGATTTAATTATAATGCACGACGATCCCAGTAACGGCACAATTAAATCGCATTTCAGTCCAAGTTGCACTAGAATAACATTCGACAACCACTTCTCGTTCGTTGTCGACGACAGAGTTGCAATTAAAATGTCTATAGTGATTAATGAAATCGACACGTGAGCAATCGGCCTTTCCAACCTTCCGTCGTAATTTTCAACAACTCTCGTTCGATATAAATTACGCGAATAATTTTCTAGTAAATCTATCCACGCTCTACTGAGAAAATCGATCAAAATCTCTCGCGTCCTCGTTGCTCAGTATTTTTAATTTTTCATTTAATGCCGAACAAAATGAAATATAACAACAGATACGCGCACTGAAATCACCGTCTGTCCAACATTTTTCTTATCCCAAATATATCGTATTAGCCTAGCCACGATGCCATTTTACTTAATTACATAAAGTCGAGGGCCTAACGAAGTTGAAAGTTGTTAACAAAGTTTATGGAGCACGGCGTCAAGGACTTTTAGCAATTCTTGCCAGCTGTATAAAATATCGCATTTGAGCGAAGGCTGCAGCTGTTGAATTAAGGATCGACAGACGCTGCAGCATTAGAAGTTGAGAAGCAGATGAAATAGGATTCATGTAGTAATCAGTTATTCCAGTCTAGTTCCAATCCTCCGTCGCGATAGTCCCTGATAGCGAATACAAAAGTTTCAGTAACATCGGCGTCCCCGTGCATTTCAGATTGTCGTAGCGCAAGGCAGCGAGGAAATTGCGGACATTCGTAATCTTTCCCATAAAACAACATACGCTTGAAAATATCGTGGAATAAAACAAATTGTCATATAATTGCAACGCAACGAATGAACGAATTGAATCATTTTCGCCGCAATCTTTTTCACACCATCGCTCATGTCGTATCTAATCCTCGCCACTCTCCACTTTGACACTCCTGTGATCCAAAGCGAAAGAGTTACAAACCTGTCAAAAAGGATACTATCAGTACCTGCGTTCGCCCAGGGCTATGCATTATTGAGCGTTCGCTGGACGTCGAAAAATAAAAATTGCCATGTCCAGCAGGAAGAAGTGGCGCACAGCGGGACCTTTTAATCTCTCAAATTGCTTTCGACATCCCCGAACGCGTCAATTTCGACGACGAGCGATTCCGTGCTAACAGCCGCGCACTATCCACATTGCTTGCTCCGACGTGTCGCCACGTTTCTTCGTTAACAGCTGTCCTAACGAGGCCTCTCGCCGCACAGACGGATTTTTCTAATTGGTTCGAAATGCGGTGTCTCGCGTCGAGAGTTTAACACGTACCCATCGTCGCGATGTAAAAGCTCTCGTTTCTAGCCTGTGCTCAAGCTTGCGGTTGCAGTCGTTTGACGAAATTATGCGAAAATAGTTATTTGACTGAGCGTTGTGCGCGAAGATCATGTTGGAACGTTTCGCAGTGTAGCGCTATAGCTGGACTGATAATAAACAGGAAGAAAAAAGTGGTTAGCAATTTTTGTAAAATTAGATAATCCGATCGAATATATTTGTGGTAATTGAAACGTTTCATTGCGCACCATCATCGTAGTGCGTAGGTTATTTAAAATGAAAATGGACAAATCAAAATAGTAATTTTTATAACAAACCCCTCACGCAAGGTTAATCCATTTTCTACTTTGTTTTAATAGAAGGTTTTCACGTTTGGTCGAGCTTCGAAAAATTTCCATATTCCCTTGCCGCGTAGATAAGGTGGATCAATGCAGAACCAATGCGGATCAGGTCGCATAAATTAGGTCGACGTCATTTTAATAAATTCTATGCAAATATATAATTTACGAGGAAATGGTACATTCTTTCCAGTTCGCTATTAAGCAATTGAATGATTCGGATGTTCAACGTTCTCCCTTAATTTAACCCGAAACTGAGGCTATTTTAATTATCAGCATAAAATTCTTGGTGTACAGCCAAGTACAACGCGGTGCCATGTTGCGTGTGTTTAAAACGTTTGCTGCGTCGCATAGGGGCGTAACATTCACGCGATGCATATAAACGAATAGGTTGCGTCGCAACGTTGATTAGCCATTCATTATCCCTTGCATCTGCTGAACGACGACAGTGTGCAGCAATGTTCGTTAGTATCCTGTTTTTAAAAAAACAGTTGCATATAAGTACTGTTACACAGATAAGTACGATTATTATCGATGAACTCATCATCCGTGACAAAATATACAATAAATATATCTTCTTTCCCTTCCGATGATTTGCATATCGTATAGAAATTCCATCTGCCATACTTTGCATTCGAAATTTCCATTCATAAGTATACTCCTGCGGATATCTCGCGACGAGCTTTCAACACGTTGTCGCCGAGCTTTCAACATGTCGTCGCCGAGTAACAATACACGGATGTACACTGTCACAAAATACGTATTCAGCTCCGCGGATAACATCACTGATAACGGCCAGATGTGTATCGCGCATATCACGAATATCTAATATCTTTCACAACCCGCTCAGGTATGTAAGCGTCTTCGTCACGTAGTTATGCTTTTGTAGGAACGTGTCAGGGATACGACATGGAGATCCTGTTAACCCTTCGCGGTACAATTCTTATTTCCTCGCCACTATTGACCAATTCCATTCCTCGGATTTATTCATTTCGCGAGGAGGAATTACTAAACTGATTTATCGATAAACAAAATAACGTATCGTTCGATATTCCTGTCGGTTCGAGACCCACGCAGGATTGCGACAGACAATTTCGAGATACGAAGCCGAGTCTGACGTTGGACTAAACCTAGAACGAGTTAAATCTCACAAGTATTCAGAAATTTTTAATCGTCGATGTATCCAACGGCGAGTGGAATTGGACTATATTCGCGTTTGAACGTTTCACGCGGGGCAAGGACGAGCGTTTTCATTACTAAGAATTCGAATGTACATATTAATATTGTAGGATTGGAAGTACTGCGCGAATGTTTAGAACGATTGCGATGTATGAAAGGTGCGTACGGAGCTGAGTACTTGAGGAGGTCGTGTGTATGGGGGTGTACAGTGGCGCTAGGGTTCGGGTGGTCGGGACCGACCACCACCGAGGAATGACTGCGGGGTGTGTCCTAAATGAGTGAGAGCAAATGAGGAATAGAATGAAAGAGAAACTAAGAGCGAAAGAACGTAAAGAATGAACGAGGCAGAGCTAAGGCAGAGCTAAGTAAGAGTGAAGAGAGAGTTTAAACAGAGCGTAGTGAAAAGTATCGCGCGTTTGAGTAACGTCGTGCGTCGACGTATTTATAATAAAGCTAGTGTTTTAACGAGAGTAACTGAAGTCTTATTGCACCACCTGCCCGCTATTCCAAACTACGCGGGGTTTACATAAAATAACTTCTACAATATACATATGAAGGAACTAGATTTCACTGGCTGTGCCGAAGACTATTCTACTTGTCGAAATTGAGGTTCAAGCGATACTCGTGTGATTCGCAACCGAATACTCGACACGATAAGGGGATGCACAAGGCGCATCTAGAATTCAGTATGTATCTGCTCGACCTGTGAAGGAGGTCGGTCTTCCTAAAGCACCACCGAGCACCTGTAACTGTAACTAGAGCACCTGTAACTGGAATGTAATAAAAAAGTTGGGCGATCTTTCCACCGAACAACTTATTCTCTCTACTATCGTTTCCTTATCCAAGATTCGGGGATTTTTTTCTTTTTTTTCTTTTTTTTTTCGTTTCAAACGAGACGAACTCAACGTCGCGCCCGCGTCGTACATAGTTGAAACATCTCGCGACAATTTACTTTCTTTTTCCCGACTTTGAACCTTTCATCTGTCACGGTACGGTCATTCAAAGGAGAGGCTGAGAACGCCGCGTCGCGTCGCGTTGAAGTTGAAATGGCGGAGAAGGGACATGGATGAAAACGAGATTGCGCAAGTTTTGTCCGGGAAACGGTATGCCGTGATGAAAAAGTAAACTCGTCGTAATGGGAATTAATAAACGCTCGCGAGGAGTCGATGGCCAACGGTGTCGTGGTGGTTCAAAAGAGTTGATATCCGAGAAGGGGGAAATGTATTCGCCTTACGCGAAATCACAAAGGAAATATATTAATGACGTAAAACGTGACGTTCGATTCGACAAACTCTGCTGTAATGAAAAATTAAAACGACGAAAGTTGCTTCGTTCCGGAAGCTTTGTAATATGAACTATTGATTCTTGCGTGAGCCCCTGAGCACCCGGTTCTATACTTCCTTGAACAATTTTTTATGCCTTCGACAAACGTATCGCAAAACCGTTACAGTTTCCCGATCATTGGACGCGTTCGAAACAGAAATTCCTGCGAAATATTTTAAGTAACCAATTGTACCTTCATCGTTCGAGAAACGATTGCAGTGCAAACCGAAGAAGAAGAAAAAAGAAACTGTAAACCGAAATGACAGAGAATCTTGTAATTTTTCCGTCAAGTCTTTATTTTACTTCGTTGAACAAGAAAAAAGGAAACGATCTCTCCTGGCCAATTTTAAGAGGGAAGCTGTCCTGATCGCTGACGTTTATTTAAACTTGATCAAAATTAATCTCAGGGGAAGGAACGCTGCTCAACTGGGGATGAAAGATATTACGACACCGGAGAGCGGCGTAAAAAAAAATTAAAAAAAACACGGCGACTCGTTGCCCTATTTTTCAAATTCCAACGGGCTTTACACGCCGCGACAAAAGAACCACGCCGAGCAACTGAGCAAGACAAGACAAAGATGGTGGGGAAATGAAGCAAACCCAGTGGGAGATAATTAAACCGGCAAGGTCGGGCAGTTGCCCGAACGATAATTGGGTCAATATGCACCGACAAAATCTTCAATTACGTGAAGAACGGCGAGGGGGGCGGGGAGGACAACAGCACCCTCTTCCCTTATTGCTTATAAACGTCTCGGCTTTAAACGGGGGAAGAGCGATTGTTATCATGAATCGATAAAAAATGAAATATTAATTGGAATAAAATCGCGACGGGGACGATCTTGTACGGTGACGGTGACGGACACTTAACGTAACGTAACATCGTTCGATAGTGTGCAAGTACGAGGAAATATTTAGATAAAACGAAAATCAATAGCCGTGATAAAAAAAAAAAGCGAAAATAAAAAACGAAATGCCAATGACATCATTATCATTGGCGTGACTGTGGAAATAAATATAAAAACACCATAATCAAATCACTGGTACATTATTCATATAATACGCGTCCACGTGATTTAAACGGGAAATTTAGTTCCTCGTGAAGAAATCTTACCGTCGGTCAGTTACTTTACCAACAGGTTTTAACGATAAATCCGTGCATTCAGTAAATCTCATCACTGACCAATCACATTAACATTCTTATTAATCCCCTTCAATTGAACGTTCGCGTTACGTGAAACCTGCAATATCGAAAAAAATGATCCCACGTACGCCGCACGAAATCGCCGGCCCCTCCCAATTCTAAACCTCGAAGCAAAGATTTATCGCAGGCAAACAACTCGAAATTGCGTCCTATCAGAACTGAACCTCCTCTATATGTCACTCATGCTCGACACCCATATCTAATTTTTAAAACATCCCGGGGGAAAGAGGTATGCCAAATAGCGGGATTAATTTTATATTCAAGAAACGTTCGCGATACGTCGCGGGCATAACGTTAAATAAAATTCCCGACGCGACGAACGCCTTTGCGGCTTTCAACGAGCTCGAACGAATAACAAGCGTTTCGGGGCGAAAGGACTGCCTGCCCTCGTTCCGCATGAGACGAGCAAGGAAAACGTTCCCCGTCGAGGACGAATGGAAGATTCATGGAAAGGAGGAGCAACGCACATGTTTCCGTTCCTTTCTCCGCGAATCTGCCGGAATTCCTTCCTTCTTATCCGGTCCGCGACTCCGCGACTCCACGTGAAGCTCTTATCGTCCGCATAAATGATGCGGAAGTAACACCCCCTGTGATATCGCGCGCGTGTTTACGTGCCTACGAGAAATTTCAAGTACGCCGATTTGGATCGCTGGAACTCGTGGCATTTGAAGCAAAAATTTGTTTCGAAGCTAGATTTTCACCAATTTTAAACGTAACAGTATTGTACTGATACAAATCGCTATGCAAACTATTGCACTTCTGCAAATACACTTGACAGAAATCGTATGTGTAAAACTAGATAATTTGAGGATTTCTTTAGATTAATTTGAGGATTGGCAAACTGTCAGTTACGAGAATGACAACAATAATCGAGAAAATTGAACGAAAGGAACAGGTGGAGTATCGTTTCTGTACGAATTCAGTGCTTCTTTTACAGTGCCCTCGTTATACTAGCAAATGTTCTTTTTAGTATTCATTTTTATACACCCCTCTCTCGTTTATTTCACTTGAGCCGAGGGGAAATGATGCCTCCATGAATATAAGTCGAATGGGGTCATTAAATTATTATTACTCTTCTAGTCTGCAAGATCCTCTTGCAATCATTGCTAGAATAGTTTCACGCGATCGTATACATTAATAGTATGTATTAATGCGTGGACTTCCGCATTGAAATGTTGTACATATTCTCACTTCCCATATCGACTTCAAGCGAACGGCGAAATATGTATTTCAATCTTTTGTTAAGTGAGAGAAACCAAACGGGAGGTCAATGTTTTACGGGCGATGAAATTATCATTCCTGCTCTACCACGAAGTAGATCAAAGTGAACATCTTCGATGTTAATTATTGAAATGTTGCATGTTCGAACGGGAAACGCGATGGCTTTCACGGCGAGTGCAATCCGAAAGTAATGCAACGAAGATGAAATCAGTGGGAGCACTTAAAAAAATGACTAGTAGGATTACGTTTCGGAGTTGCGAGGATTACTCAGAAAATTGGATTCCTTGGTGCTGTAATTTTTGTCTGGGACTCCTTCCAATGAAACCACAGCGAGATTCGTTACGTCTATCCGGAAAAAATGGAGATGAAAATGGTGGAAAAAGATTCTAGCCTCCGACCTGCATTCTAGGAATGAGCCTCGCCGGTAATCAGCTACGATACAGTTTACTTTTCGCGAAAATTCAATATCCGATAACGTAAATATTCGTTCGTCGTGCTATTTAGTAAATTTAGTACCTATCACTGGATTTAAATATTTGAGATATGCAAGGTTCAAAGTTCGCGGTGTTTCCAAGTGTTTCGTAATTAATAACATTCCACTATTAATTTTATTTTCCCGGGGACTTACATATTTGTGAATTCTATATAGTTTAACGGTTTAATATTATTCGACTTTGGAAGATCGTATACCGAGAATAATGCACCGACTGACCGGGAGTCGTAGAGTATTAACGTGGATTCGGTTTTTCTGATTCTGAAGAATCAATATTGCGAAGTGATACGGCTTCTGACAGTACAACTAATCGGGTAGGATTACGAAAATACTGATACGCTCTGCTCATATTTGTTACACGTTATATAAACAAGTGCAACAATCAAATACCGCAACAAGCAATTGTCGAAACAAAGAATCCATTCGTTGCACGCGATCCAGAAGAGCAGCCGGCCCGTATAAGAATTATATTTCGAAAGAGAAAAATCGTGTACCGAATTTTCATGCATAAATACAACTTCCACTCGAAAGAGGAAGCTTCTATATTTAACTTTAATAGAATCTCAGAAATGCGATTCAATTTTCCTCATTTCTTCGGCACAGCTGTCCACTGCTCGCAACAACAAGCGCGCATATCACTGGCAGGAATTCAGAGCGCAGAAAGTTAAGGCACACTGGCACGGTAGTAAACATCGCTGACAGATAGTTGGCGAAAACCCTCGTCGAATTATTTCACGAACTCTCCATGAATTTCGATACGTTTGCCGGCTTTGTTGTTGACATTTGATTTTCGCGAGATTTTTCTCCCAAAGTCCACACGAGAAAGTTTTAATTGAACGTCGTCCCTTGTGTATTCTTGCCCCGCGCGTCGGCAATGCCCAGATCCACAATAATTATCCCCAGATACTTATGACAGCAGAGACGTCGAACGAAACGAAAAATCACGAGGCCACGGAACGAAATGGTTACGACAAGCGGATTAGACGCTCTAACATCCTTGCGGTAATCGTGCATAAATATAATTGACGAACGAGGGGATCGTTCGGAGTTTTAAATGGCGGATAATAGAGCTGCGGGGATCGATATGTTAAGTGGGGCTTCCGAGCCTTAACTTATAATTCGTGAGATCGACAGGTCAATCAAGTAAGAAGGATATTCGGTTGAATTTCGCAGGCCACTAAAGGGGAAGAGACAAGCCTTTGAATATCGACTAATAATATATCGAATTGGCAGGCTGCCGATGGAATGTTGGCAGTTCAATCGATACGAGTGATAGTGAAATGAAACGAGAAGGACAGAGGACAAATTGATTCAAAGTAGCAGCTTTAATTAAACAAGAAACCATTGAGTACAGTTCCGGGAAAGTGAAATTGGATAAATTTCCAAGGTTTTTCAATTGTCCTACTTTTGTTGTCACTTTCCAGCGGCGAGTTATATTACAGAGCTCGCGTAGAGGAAATGAATGCATAATTAATTTTATTACTATCGTAATTAAAGTATTACAGAAATCGTGTTTGGTTGGTTAATTCATTGGCGACATTAAAATCGCACAAGATCCAGGAAAAATGCATACCTCGTTGTTATCGTACAGGTGTAACAGCTCAAGCTAATTCTAAAACGAGCATAATAAAAAAAAAAGCCAGCGAAAAGCGTTTTGTGCCCGATTCAATCATGTATAGCAGCCGCAATCTTTGACATATTTCCTCAACGACGAAAAAATATTGGCTCGATCCGATCTAACCCGATACCCGTTCCTTCAAAGTCCCCATCATTCCATCAATGTACGAAATTGGGTCCCATCTATCTCTGATGTATCTGCCAATGAAATATATCCAAGAGCAAAGATATTATGAACGAAGCGGTACACTTCTGAAACGCGCAACACGATAATTATAACTGCCCACTCCAAAAATTGGAACGGACTCGATGTTTCAATTATTCATAATCCCAAGAAGGTGCTGCAATGTTCAAGCAATTTCGCACGCGTAAAGCCTATTAATCCTTATTGACAAAGAAGTTCGTAAATGAAAGTGCGCGTAATACCTTCAATAAAAAAAAACCGTATTCGCGATTCTAAATTATAATTATATCAGCTGCGCATTTCGCTAGCCCCTCTAACAGCAATGATTATTTCACCCTGCGTTCGGCGGAAAGAAGATCGTGGATTGAAAAGGATCGTCTTTGTCATTGGATCGATTTTACGATCACGTGGCGTCGCGAGGGCGATGACTTCGCGTGGATCACACGGTCGAAACGGTGGCGATTCACCTGGTCAGGCGGCGTCGGCCGCAAAAAAAGGTCGAACAGCGGTGGAAAAATGCAAAACGATTGGAAAGGGAAGAAAAGGACGACGGGCGGACGTGAAAAGGGGAAGGCACGGATATCGTGGCACCAGGGGGAGAGACAGTGTGCCGTATTCTAGAGAGAAATACGATTGGTGGGGATATTGATCTTCTCTGGGAGTTGCCATGTGCAGCGTCGTCGCTCGAGCGACTTCGCAATTCTTCCTCCAAAGACCATGCTCCATCTTCGTTGTTTTCCATCGCCCCCGTCGCCCCGTCCTTTCGTATGTGACCCTCTAAAAAGGTCACCGGCGTAACGTATCCTGCGGTGCACGCTGACGAATTCTTATCCGGCCGATCAGTCATTCCTCGACTTTACCTCGTCACCCTCTTTTTAGCGCACCAACAGCGAGCAACATCCGACCGAGGGTAGTTTAATCGAAGGGGAATGAGAGAAGAAGATGGAATGGAATTTGGCAGGGGCGGCTCTTCTACTCCGTAGATATGGGTTTAATAGGTTCACCGTTCTAGTTGAAATCGCGTCTGTTACAGTTCGGGCCGAATCTCCTGGATAATACGGCCACGGACGAAATGATTCGTAGATTAGAAAAATGTGGAAGTAACACAAGCTGCGACGTGTTCTCCAGATTATTCGAGGTATATCGAGGAATATGTAACCGAGCGTAACGCATCGATATTAGCGATTACAGATGTTTAGGGGCGGAAGTTGACTTCCATATACCGATCTTATTTATAATAATAGGTGGCGTGAACGCAGAGGCGTTTTTAATTTTTTGTCCTTCGCTCTCAACAGTTACGCTCTCAACAGTTATTAAGTAATACGCATTGCGTCCGCGCAATTTTTTTTAGTTACGTATTGTTTTATAATAAAGCGAAATGTGAAAAATGAGTAGGAGCAGCATTTTTTCTCGTCTCTAATTGCGGAATGCGATTCCGTGTGCGATAACCTAAGTTTCGGTGCAAAAACTTCGAATCGATGTCCTCGCGAACGTTGTCAGGCCTAAAGGAAAATGTCGTAGAAAAATGATAATTCGACAGTCATGATATCTCAACCGTACCATGGGAACTATTTTTCTGTACGGCAAATCGACTTCGGTTGGGTAATATATCCGCTGGTCACTTACTCCCGACAACTGATGATTGATGAAGATTGATAAGAGTACAAAGATCGATCAGAGGAGCGGCAGGATGGCCACTGAGGGTAAATAGATCTGTGGTTTTCGATTTCTGCGGTTACTTTGAGTTCAGTTATTTCTCCTATCCAATATACATTCAATCAAGTCGGAAATTGTGCAATTTCAATGATGATATAGAAAATATTATTTAATAATAACGCTATCAGAAGACAGGTAAGTCGACGCAATCAGTGCTTCAATGATCCTACCAAAATTTTCTCGCCGAATTTTAAATATTCTTCGGAAGTCACGGTGCTAACAATAATTAATCCTTCGACGTACGAAGAAAAATATAATCCACAAAACTGATAACTAATAAATTGAATTCTGCCTATTTCCATTTCTAAAGTCGAAAGCATATCAACATGGAAATTATACGATTACAAAACGTAATTCCTACTCTGAACTATACAAGTCTATTTTTTATACCATTTTTATTCTGCGCCGAATTACAATATTAACAAGGTGGTTTTTCTTTAGAATTCTGATTAGCTGGCAGTAGCCAACAGACACAACTGATTTAATGAAGTTTATCCTCCAAAACGGAAGTTGCAGTGGCGATTGGTAACATCGAAAGCCTTTCAGGTCTTAAAAGGATTGAGGCTGCGGGAGAATTTAAATCGTTCACAGAACCAAGGAGTTTGGAAGGCCGCGAGCACATCGGAAAATCGTGAAATATCGTTGTACCTTGACAAGGTACAGTACTTTGATATTTCCTTCCCCTTTAAAACGATTCGAGCTATTCCACTTCCATTCTTCATACGCTATACGCATTCTACATGCGTCGTAACTTCTCAATGTTACCCTCATTTTGTCTTTC
Organism: Nomada fucata; assembly: GCA_948146005.1. Lineage (NCBI taxonomy): Eukaryota > Metazoa > Arthropoda > Insecta > Hymenoptera > Apidae > Nomada > Nomada fucata. Next base: position 19,145,891 of record OX411275.1, read on the forward strand.
ATGCGAAATTTACAGCCTCCCAGTTGTCCAGCATTTGTAAAAGTGTAAAATAACTGTAGCACTTATTACAGTTTTTAACCAGTTTTACTTCAAATGGAGCTGTACATCATTTTGCACCAATTCGTTAAAATAAATCTTTCCTAGAATCAAGCCGCTATCTTCGACAAATATCCCATGAACAGGAACACGATTTTTCCTTTCCATTACATGCGTAGCTATCTTTACATCCCCCATAACTTTCCCTATCTTTCGATTTAGAATACCAATAAGCGCCCCTACATCTTCATCGACCTAATAAAATAATAAAATATTAGTTTCAGGGGAACAAAGACTCTGCTCTGTCAACGAAACGGGACTCTCAAATTTCCATCAATTAACTATTACTTTATCACAAACTGAATAAAAAAAAATCCCCCCCAATTGCACGAATGATAGAATGCATTAATTTCAAGACAAGAAACCGCTACGTGCCGAAACGTCACACCGTTCTTAAAATCGATCGTTGAATTTCATCGTGAAATTCAGAAAAATCCCCGCAATCGCATTACATGACCGCGAAGTACCAAACAATTCGGCGAGTCGACTACATCGCATACAAAAGTCACGTTCCAGTGAAACCACTGTTTTCCCCGATCGGCACAATCGAAATGTCCATCGGGAATTTCTACGATTTTCATGCACCCCCCTCTCACATTCCGGAACTCCCGATATATCGAAAATGGTCAGGTCGTTCGTGTTCCAGCCACCGGAACCGTCTCTACGCGCAAATAAAAAGTTTCCATCGAGGCGGTGAACGCTGAACGTCCTTACCCCGTCGGCGCACACGGACCCCACACTATAGTCCTGCACTTTGTGGCGCATACGAACGCGTCGTTCGGGATGCGCATACACGACATACCAAGGATAGTCGCGATGGGACGAAATTTTCCAGGCCTACGTGAGAACTACGTGTCGATAGGAGCAGCCATAAAATTTTCCAGAACCGACGGGCAAGAGCATTGCGGATCTAAACGCACGGAAACCGGGAATCGAGTGGAACCGTGGCGAGTCGAGCATAAATTCTGGGGAAAGTAATTCAACGTGCCTGCATCGCGCTTTTCTTCGAAACGTGTCGCGGCTGTGCTTGTTTAATAAGTCATTGTTAGAGTTCGCGATCAGCCGGAAAATTAATTCGATTTTACGATTCGGGGCAATATCGGAACTCTCTTCTTTTCGGCGTTGGGCAGAGCTGTGTTGTTTGCACGTGATTTCGCGCAAAAGTTTCACGGTTTACAATTGTAATACCATTCCTGCAGATTCTTTGTTCAAAGTTTACGACGCGAGATGCGCGCGAACAGTTAATGGACACGGTAAACAATATAAAGTTTATAATGAAAATTCATACACGTAGTTCTTTCGGAATCTCCATACAAATTATTTTTATTATCGCGACAAAATTTGACGCTGCTTCTGTATGCAAATAACGTAGCCAACGCATACCCATCGAATATATCAAGTTATGCATCATCGTTCCAGATATCATTGAGGATAAAAATATCCTCTGAAAAAAAAAATGGTGAAATATCGTACTCTGCTCGTTTCTTCTAGCATTCATTTTCGCTCTTTGTTAGCCGGGGATTTTTAAAACTTTACGATATAAAGTGGCGCGAGTTACAAAGCAGTGGCACTTGATCATATCCCCGTTGAAACACTAGCCGGGTCGTAAAATACAGTACGAACAATCCAGCCTCGCTATATGAAAACCAGAATGAGTAAAGAGAATAATCTATAAAGTTCAAAATATATGAAGTTAAAATCGCCGCGATGTCGAAGCACAGAAATTATTCGACAACGTTTCCCGGGTGAAAAGCTTTCAATTATAATTATGTATTTTGCATTCATAATTTTTTATCCAAATGCATATAACTTTAAGTTGCATCAAATGACATTTGACAGGATATACCATTACATTTGGTATTCGAATAGCTTTACAAACTTTCTGTCGGCGCATATCAAAATGAAGTGCTCCATTAACGCATCGTTGTCCCATGATTAAGATCCAGCTGATAATTGTCAAGCTGCGGGATCACATTGGAAGTACATACGTGTTCGTAACACATGCACTTAATCATCGGCGACTGACGGTAACGAAACGAGATTATCCGATCATCGAGGGAAGGTCCAAAGGCTTGAAATATGCTACCCCATAGAACGTAGTATGTACTACACGCTGTAATTGCTATGTATCACTTGCAGATGCGATAAAATGTTGAGTGCCCATAAACGTGTGCATCGACTATCATCGACACCAAATTGTGTTGAATTTTCATCGATTAACAGCGACGGATTTATATGTTTTATGGTAACATCGTGGAAGCTGTCAGAAAAGACTCAATGGCGAAGCGCTTAACTTTAATGGCGACTATCGTAACATCATAAACATAAAACATGATTCAACGTCTGATTAAATTCCAATTGGCGACGTTTTACGTATAGAAATATTTCTTTTTGTACAGCTGCAGGACTTGTTCACATTTCGCGTTAAATCTTGGAAAGCGAAAGAAACGGAAACGCGAGAATTATTATAGAATCGTTCACGTAAAGATTGATAAAAATATCGAAAATAAAATATACGTAAACGTGTCTTGAAGGACTCGATGCAAGTGAAAGGATAAGGAAAGATTTCGTTTGTCTTTCATACGTGGAGCAGTAATTTTTTAGAAATACAAAGTGAGCACTCGGAGCTATGTATATCTAAGCTATTTTTACGACCTAAACAACTCCAAAGGAAACCGAATTTTTCCACCCTAAAAATTTCGTCTCGCGAAAGAAAATTTTCCAGGAAAATGATTGCTGAAACGTTTACGGCATACGAAAAAGAATAACACCACCAAAATCTTAAAACGCACGGAGTAGAAACAAAGATTTTAAAACACACGGTACTTCCACCCCGCTTGTTATCCGCACGGGTCTTCTGTGCTTCAGTTGGTCACGAGTGTGCGATCGAAATCAGAACTTGTAGATGGGGCAAAAATTGGAAAGAATTGTAGCGCGAATGAAACGGACGTGAAAAATACGTGACCCCGCAGACATTTTTCAGATTCCTAATATTATATCTCCCTTCGTTCCGACTTTCCCTCGAATTCTCTAACTTATGACGGGGAAACCTTTCACACTCAAATTAGGACTTGGAAGACTTACAGTTTCTTTCTGCGTCTTAATCATGATCAACTCTGAGCAAACTCGTGGAAATAGCTAACTTCGAATGAAAATCATACCGAAAGTTATTTAACGTGTTTTTACTGAAAATCTTTGGCAATCGTGTGCCACACACAGTTCTTTAACGATATTGTGAATGTAGCAATAATACTTTTTTAATGAATGTCAACATTAAACTTCGCCACTGAGTGATACTTTTAACAACCTACTTTATGCTAACTCCACGATACCCTGGGAGGCTTTAAATCTCACTTCAATCATTTCAGGTATGTACTCACAGTTTCTGGTCCAACGCGTACTTATTAAAACTAAAAATAATTTGAAACTTTATGTTCGAACGGGACATCCACATTTTATCAATTTAAAATGTTTGTACTTCAAACTGATTGTCGGCAGTTTCGTGCATTAGTCAGATGATAGTTTAATAAATTTTGCGCGAAGCATCATCTTTATTTACGCACTCGTTCAATTTCATATCAACTATTTTAAATATAAAGCTCCCGCTCCTCTCGTATTGTACTTTAGTAAAATGCAATTAAAACTTTGCCCTGAAAAGAAATAACCGGCTATAATGAAAACGTTTAGCGTTAAATGTCCCGACCTTCATGGACTTAAATGTTTCAATTTATAAATCCTCGTCGAGTTATATAGTACAGTAGAGCTAGTTTCGTCTCTTATCAGTCGAATTCCGTAAGTGTTACGAAATTCCCTTCAGTGACAAAATACACCGTTCGAATAGAGAGCAGATGTTTGCACCGGGACCGGTGACTGAATGTGACATGATTTGTGGAGGCATTTGAATTAGATTGCTATGCCAGACACTCTGTCAGAAGTTGCACTGAGCGTAGGCTTCGAATTCGGACGACCCGCGCTCCGCTTCGAGAGCCTCCTCCGCTGATATTTCGCTGATCGTCGAGTAGCACAGCGGTTTATTAAACACGCGCGCTGGATGCTCAGCCCGTATTTTGATTGTTTAATTGATTTTCGACGTTGACTCGAATTTTCGAAGGTGACCTAAACAAGCCGCGATGATAAATAATGAATTTTCTTCGACCGTTCCCCCGAAATATCTATCGAGTGCGCTCGCGTAAAACGCAATTGAAACTCCGCTCCAAATTCGAACATTAAGAATTCGGGTTGCCTAGAAATAACGAAAAAGTGTATACACTTCGAATAAAATTAATTCTGCAATCGTCCTGTTTCGAAATGTTTTTCCATCAGCAGTAATCGATCATTCATCGAAAGTGATCAAAAATTCGCGCAGCAGTAAAAACGCTCGCAGCTAAAACCAGAAAAAAAAAAAAATACGGAAACAGTATCACTAAGTGGGCGAGGAGGAACGTTACAATTGTTTAGCACAATTTTTGCATTAAACCGCGTGAAAGATAAGGAGCAATCGAATTCGCAATCTTGCGATATATTCCTCTGAACCTCTAACGAATTACTGTTTCACCCGGCCCACATCGCGTCGTCCCGTTTATTTCTCAGTCGCGTGCCATGCAAATGTAATCGAATAATAATAATATAGGACGCGCGATGCTCCCAGAGGATCGTGGCGACGTTCTCGTAAATAAGATGGTTGGAAACGTGGAAGTGAAATGATCGTCGCCGTGGAGAATACGAAAGAGGAGCACGGTTCGTCTGGGCGGTGGTCGGTCCTCTTTGGGAAACCGCTTGGCTCTCTTAAAAACAATGCATCGATGCAATTTCAGATACAAGCGGCGCAATATTCCTCGTTTGGTGTGCGTTTCGTGCATGAAAGCATCCACGTCCGCAGAAGTCAGAAATGTTCAATGGGGAACAGTGTTCAATTGTCCTACCTTGAATAAAAGGGGTCGCCTCATTCGTGCAACGAGAACATGTACCGCACATCAAGGTGCTCCACTATTTTCGTTTCATTTTACGTTTCTAAAATATCCAAGACCTTCGCGGCAGAATTGAAAAAGTATTTTTCCGGATGCTCGGTTCCTTTAAAATTAACCCTAGTTCTGTCTACCCTTGTTTTTTGTAAAATAAGTAAAGAACTGTTTACCTCAATTATGAAATTAAGACGAGTCATTATCGATTCAATTTCGGTTGCTTCACTTTACAAACAAAAATGGTGGTTCGAAGGAGTACAAGGCTTTGAACTAGCTGGCCATGAATTCGCAGAAAAAAAACGTAGATAGGGTTGGAAATCGTAAATATTTGAAAGTCGGCCATTCTTGTAGAAGGAAATACAGGGAGGAGGGTGGGATAAATTCTCGATACGAATTCAGGGCGAAACGCTAGATACCTGTAGGAATGTGTATATACGTGAAATGTAAAGTGAATATATTCGAACGGAAAATAAGCTAAAAGAGGATTACGCTCGAAAGGGAGCAACGTTGAGTTCAACGTGAACTGCCGATTCAAATTTTTTTATAGGATTTCAAATGCGATACATAACGTGGAATACTTTTTGAAAGCCAATGAAAACCGAGTTGAAGTAAAGTTACATTTGAGAGAAAAAGCACAATTTCTGTTGTTTAGTAATTCACGAAGGATCAATGGAGCAGCTGTGAAGTGCAAACAAGTTGAAAGCGAACTCGTTTGCAACCTGATTGCAGGTGAGCCTGGTTTTTTGTCTCATTTCGAGGCGACAGTTATTCGTATTAATAATTGGCAGGCATTTTGATACGAATGCTTCGTTGTAAATCGCCAAAAATGAAAGACGTTTCGTTGGAACAAACGCGTGCTTCAAATGAAATTTTTTCAAGACGAATTTTCAATAATATTCATGTTCATATTTTCAATAATACTCATATCAGGACACTGTGAAAAATATTACAGATTATTAACAGCGGTTGCAGACAAATTGTTTCTAATTAGTTTTCGCGCGATTGTACCTTGTTAAAATAAAGTAACGAATTTTTTGAAACCAAGATGAAAAATCACTTTTAATTTGCCTCGCGTTATTGCTCTCATACGATAAAAGTTACAACGATTTAAAAATCGCAGAATTACACGAGAGTTCTTGCTCGTTCTAATAATTATTTGCATCCGAAGAATTAGCAATCCGTTTGTTCCGACGTACCTAGTTCAATTAGATGCAAATTGCAAGGGAACATTGATTCAAAATGAAGAGTTATTCTAAGAAGATCCATATCACGGAACGATGTTGCCAATCGTAATGATCAATGCGCGATATCGGTGCTTTTAGCAAAATTAAGCAACGTTCAGCGTGGAGACATTAATCCGAAAATTAATTAACGAAGTAACCGATGCCCCTGGTATATAGACTTCGTTTACCATACACGACAGCACTTAATCGAGCGTATGTTTTCGGGCATGCATGTTCAAGAGGACACACACGGTTGAAGCGTTTCGTACGGAGACGTCGCAACCAAAGTAGATCGAATAGAACGTGCATGTCTGATTCCCGACGCAAACTTTATTAGGCGTATCGAAGTGGAACCGAGCAATCCGAATGTGGATCGAGTCATTAACTGTTGCACACGAGAAAATTGAATACAGGTGATATCTTTTCTTCTGAGCGTGCACAGTATCATACGCTTCCACTTGAGAGGTGGAAAGTGGAAAGAGTTCTCCATTTATATGTGTCGAACAATTCGCCCATTATATTTCTCACGCACCACCTTATCGCCCTTCTAAATTCTAATCAGAGTCAAAGGTCAAACCGCTACTATCTAAATTCTAACAGGATGCTGGTCCACACAGAATTCTAGGAATTAAGTACGTGACCCCTGAACTCAGAATTCCTTCCTAGGCAATCCCCCACTCCCAATTTTCCGGCACTTTTCCAAATATAAAAAGGGGGCACGCGACACCCAACGAGTTCAGTAGTTCAGTAGAAAAATTAAGACGAGTAGTTAGTAGGAGCCGCGATACCGCGACGTAAACAATAAATATAGTAAGATCTGTGAAACTATTGTAACAATAGGCTAACTTTGAATAAACAATTATAAACAACATCCAGTCTCAACCGATTCGACGACACATGTATGTATATGACCGAGGTACGACATTCCATTATTTTTACAAGCACGGTACAATTTTGAAAGGGACTACATTTCGATTTTATTTAATACCAGTTAACATCCACCCATCTAAACTCTCAACGATAACAGTTTAAAGAGTTTAAACGACACGCGATTATAATCGGCTAATGTACACAATATAAACCCTGTTTACGTAATAATGCATCCCGTTAACAATCTTCACCTTCAATCGTTTCTAATTCATCTGCGAACAGTTGTACCTTCACGCGAGCTTACAATAGGAACATTTGCCTTTCCGCGCACGTACACTGTAATCAATCATTTGCTCTGCGTTACTACGCTCTGTTATTTGATCATGTAAATAAATACGTGCAGCTGCGCGTTCGTGTACGTACGTTAATACAATTGTGTGCGAACGTATTCGAAAGTTCTGTTATAAATATATAGACTATTTCTTGGTCGTTTCAAAAATATCGCATTGTCTCTAATCGATTCCACAAACGCCCTTCGCGTTCCACTCGGTCGACGGGTACACCAATGAACGATAGGGTAATTCTTATGCATTGTTCATCTACGGAGAATCAAGGCGATTCTCGGCATTGCCAAACGGTTAATCAAGGGTGAAGGTGTATTTAACGCACGGAAGTGCGTGCGAGACGTATTAACTGTTTTGCATTTTAATGGCCGCCCCTGTGGCAACGAGAACCTCGCGCCCCGGAACATTTGAAACAATTTGTTGACAGAGTACACGAATTATTTGTATTTGCACGCGTCGGGACAGAACGAACGTTACGGTTTATACTTCGTTTGAACTTTACTCGCGAACGCCAATGGGGAACGACAGGATGAATCGTCGAGCTGTTTGATAGAAACGATATTTAACTCATCTGCTGCGCACTGTTCCTATTTGTGGTGCGAGCTAAATTCAATCGCATCACGAAATTCTGATGGCATTTATCGGAACAACATGACGAGTTCCTTGCTGTACAACGATTCCCGTATATAACAAACAACAAGTAACCATTAATTCGTTGATCGTGAACGAAAATGGCCGATAAACACTATCGCCGTGTACACATGGTGTTTAGATTTTTTTTATGGTTATTACCGCGTCGCTGGATTGGGCTAGGATATTGTAAATATTTAAAAAAAAATATGCAACATTTATGTGTGGTACATATGTAGATTTGTTTTAAAAGACATGTAATATTCCGCGATTCTGGGGACCACCCTAGTGTTGCTCCACCTGAAAGATCACAGTAGAATCAGATTATGTACCTCTTGGGGCTGATAAAACACCAAAGCAAGAGATTCGAACAAAAGGAACGGTAATAAAACGACCATGGGTGCAGAGAATACATCAGCGTTATACACTCCTTGACGACATTAAATGATTCTAACTTTGGATCGGAAATATTGCCGGCTTTTGTAATAGGTACTGTAACTTCGTAACTGAATTAACTGTTTCGAAAGATCCTTTCAAATAACACGATAGACATGAACTCAAACATTCAGACTGAATGGAAAGGAGTTCGGGAAACTTTGAAATATGATTGGAACCGGCCAGCGACCAAACAAAAATGCAATTGAAACATGTCCAGAACTTCCGAGAAGTAATGGAAACGACACCTTGGCTTATAAAACAGGGTTAAAGTAACTCCTGGCTTACAGAACTTATGGTAGGTAACGCTAACGCCGTGCAAGTTCGAGAACGGAACTCTGGGGTTGACGGAACTTCGTATACAAACTACCAGAACGCTTTGACACGATAACACCGTGGACAGCTTCTTGGATTCTCATACCTCGCTTGCAAACGACAACGATCTGTATTCTGAAAATACAAAAGGCACTAAAGTCTCCGCGTCCTTGATCTACGGATCCAAGTGGACTAGAATTCCTGCGGGTTCTGGATCCCCGATGTTCCAAAACTCGTGAAATCTCAAGGTCCACGAGATCCTAGACACCCAGTGACCTAGGAACTCCGTACAGTTTACAAGATCTCGGAGTCCTGATATCCGCGACGTTCAATGGCCAGGAAGATTGCAGAGGCCTTGAAATTTCGGGCTCTGCGATACACAGGCCTGACTACCTCAAGATCCAAGGATCCACAAGATAGCGAACTGTGGGAGTCAAACGACCTCAAGGCTCCAAGATCTGCGACACACCGGGGACACAAAGAGCTCGAAGCTTTGGGGCTCGTGATGTCCCGTTAGGTCCAGCGAGAACTCAAAGACTAAAAATTTGGTTCCAACAAAGCTCAGAGCTATTCTTGTTGAATCTTTTCAGCTCCAATATGTGTCCAACCGAGTTTCACAAGTATTTAATACCGCCCTATCCGATTATCCGAAAAGTTTGAAATAATCTCATCGTTAATCAGAGTCCATTAATCCCACGTTACTGCGTCGGGTACCAAATGCGCCAGATTTTACCCTCCAAGTTCGAAACTACGTTTATCCGTTTGATTGAGTCTCAAATATCAGGAACTATTCCCAACTTACTTCCCGAGCCTCCTTTCCAAGCTTAACGCAACTCGGTTTATTCGCAGCTAATCCTGTCACTTCAGTATCGTCAGCGACGAGTCGAGCGAGTGTAACCCGCGTACCTTCTGAATACTCAATAACCTGCATCGACTTAATCATGACAAAACATGCCTGGTCACGATCGTTCAACACTTTCGCTACGCGTTTCTCGTTCAATTCAAGAAATATTCGCTTTCTCGCGCGATCCCGTGCACGCACCGTGCAAATAAATGAAATAAAACAAAATTAACGTATCGCCCAACCCAAAACCTACGGCTAAAAGATCCGTGCAGATTCTATCCCGAATCGCCAATTGATTCGCAACGTGTCGAAATAAACTACTGTGCGGGACTGTTGAACGACAACGATTTCGCCTCGATCGGAAGGAAATTAAAACGCAGCGCTGAGTTTCGCCTGGACGCGACGCGTCGAGATATCGATATTCGCCGTTGTGTGCGTATCTTCGAGAGCTCAGAGCCCAAAATATGACCGGGCCGACCGAAGTTGCAATTTGCTAGCTCGACGCGTTTATGTATCGTATACGGCTAATTGAAGTAGTACAGTTGCTCGTCACGCGAATCAGGACTGACTGGTCGTTTTGGGGATGAAACTTTTCCCCCAGGGCCGTTTACTACCGGAAATGTTTGCACATCAGCTAAGGGGATAATTAGAAGTAATTGGGAATCAGTTAATGGACCGTGTGACGTACGTATTAGGTGTACCGCTAAGAAATCCACTATTTATTCGTTTATTTAACTATTCGACGGTGAAACGTTCCGAAACAATTCATTTATTAATCTAATCGCTATTTTGTTTCCTCGAACTTTACTCGATTTCTTTCTTAGTAACGAGTTAAGCATAGAAAAATTCATTTCTGGTCGCGACAGGACAATTGTGTTGCGGTTCTCTGTTAACTAATTGCCCGGCGATATTTGAAAGTAATCACCAAGTTTAATATTACTGCGCTTTTGTATCTATTTTAATTTCTCTAAATTGTCTAATATGTTCACTGATTGGCAACAATATTGTATTATCAATCATTTGTTTGAAGGACAACGTATTTTGTCCTACGAATATTTCAGAAATATTGGAGGTGCAACTAAAAAGGCTCGATGATTTTGGCGTAAAAGAAGAATCAATGTTTGCATTCGGAATTTCTGGCATTCCTGAAAGAAATAACAAGTGTCGACGATGAACCACGATAGTGATTAAGATATACCGGATTATTTATTACGCCTACTTCTGACTCGACATGTTTCCTGCAAGCGGTACGAGCGCTGTAAGAGCATGGCCGCCCATGCAGAGCAATAATGCAACTCGGAGGGAGAATTAGCTTGACCAGCAGGGTTAACGAGCAGCATCCCCCTATTCCAAGTAATTTTCTAGCTAGAATTCACGCTGTGCTCGACCACATCTCATTTTTGTTCAGAACCCGGTATACATACCGCATATAGCATATAAGCATGGCCTACATACGACCAATACCTACATGAAGTTGGGAAATGAATGGGGAAAATGAATGAAAAATGTGATAGAGTATTGTATAAAGTTTGATAACACAAAAAATGATAAGATCGTATTGTCAGTACAGGATTCTGCGATGCCTTAATATTTTTAAATGGTTTTACGTTTGATAATGGTAAATGAAAGTGCACGTTACGGAGATTCTAAATCTTGGCAGTATTTTGACCCCTGTAATTTTTGCAGTAACACAGTGTAATCCACTGATAGAATGTATACTTTAACTATTCTTTATCGGTATTGTTCGAATTTTTCTAAATTTTGTACCGAAGTAAGATTTCATTTATATTCGAAGCATTGTTTATTACCTATCTTAGCCAATGATGAAATTATTATTTTTCACGAAGAAGGACACGATGTTTTGTTGAATGGTAAATAAAGTCCGATAGAGAGGACAGTTCTATCGTAACAGACTTTACGTCAATTTCCGTAGGAAACTCCTAACTCAAACCCAGTTTCGGAAGTATATAATATAATTTGCAACGGGATGGACATCGTTCTTAGACGTTCGTTGGCATTATGCCTTTCACGTTCTCCTGCACTTGATCATGTTTGCGCAGGCACGTCTTGACGTGTTTGTACGCAGCACAGCTACGAAGGGTATTGTTTAACATCAGACAAGCGTAGACGAAGCATACACGAATGCTCGAAAATATTCACCTTAATTATCGCGAAGTCAACACTGTTTCTTGAAGAGGCAAAATGTTGAGAGAAGTTTTATTAAACGGTAATAAACCTAGATCTACCGAGCAAAATGAAATATAGGGTTTGTTGCCTGCTTTGCACTGCATAAGTTTTAAAGAGATAATACTGCGATATCTGTCTTTAAAATTTCAATACACCTGAATGAATGTTTATTATTGTGAAAAATTAATGTAATAGAGATATAACTGCTGTTCGAAGCTCGAAATAATAAAATAGATATATGAAACTAAATTCTAAGCGTATATAAAATATCTAACCGTGAACATCCTTACCATCCCTTCGGTACGACAGAAATTCTCTTATTACCATTTCTTTATTACAATTAAACCCACAGTTAATTATTTGGATCGTTACAGCATGAAACGAATCCACGGAACACCAATGCAAATGGAACAATCGTGGCACGATACAATAATTAGAACGAAATTATGATGGATAACCTTTTCATCGCTCGAAGTTTGTAAATTCTGAATGATAATCGACTGGCGATGGAACTTCGCGCTACCTGCAATTTCGTCGTAGTAATTACTACAAGGTTCGGCTGTCCGGTTTTGATTTCGTGCGACTACTCCTCGGAAACTCATTAATTGAATCGAAGTTATTAATTTTCGAGTAATGAATATTTCACAGTCCAGCCCGACGCCGCTCCCAATTGGCACCCTTGATTGCCCTGAATTTTCCACACGCTTGAGACAACCTTGTCTTTTGTACGAAGGAATTACATCGTACAACGATTGCCCACCGTAGACAGGCGGAATATTGTTGTAAATAAAAATGAATATAATTATCCATCAATCGATCAAACAGGAGTCATTTCGTATTATTTGAAATTTAAAAGTTATGTTTAAGCGAGAGTTTGCAAACAATGTATGATATGTATTTGTTATAAAACGAAATGTAATATGTGTGCGTATTTTTCGAATGAAAACCTTATCCATATTATCTTGTCACATTTTGAACAGGAATTAGCACTTTTGTGTTAACGGATTAAATAAAAATAAATTGCAGCAATCGATTTCATAAACTGCGTAAACAGATCGATATAAAGTTAATTAAAATAATGATGATCGCGTTCGTGCGAAATGTCAAATGAATTAAAATAACCCTAAATTATTTCACGTCTTAAACAATTGCAAATTATATTCCGCCTTGAATGATTGAAAATTATTTTAACTCATCGTTTAGACAACTTTGTATTTAATATCATATTAGATTTAATGATAAATATTTAATGATATATTAAATTATATTTAATATTAAATATTTGTATTTAACTGGAGAATAGTCGTAGTCAAGTCATTCATAAATTCATCGAACGTCATTTTTTCAAATTATTGACGATATCACGACCGCGATTCGAAGGTAACCGGAATTCTTTTCCATTATATGTATTTTCAAAATGCAATCCGTCTTGGAAGATACAAATCGATACGACACTTCGCCGTCACAGTGAAACGAGTTGACCACGTATCAGAACTATTCGATGGAACTCGACGGTTTCAATGCGCTCGGTGTACGTATAACTTTTGGTCGCGAGTTCTGAATGCAATTTCAAGGAAGTCGAGAAGAAAACGCCGACCGAAGGTAATATCACTGGAAGTATAATATTTCGTTGTGTACTTCGCATGAAAGGAGATGTCCCTATTTCTCAAATAGATTACAAAATGATTAAGTTAAAAGAGTAGAGTCCTATACAGAATTTGCAACATATAAATCATTGTTGATTCGCGTGTGAAATGTTCAATACATGAAAAATATTATAATTCTTTGTAAATAATCGGTGATGAATGCTTATATGCTTATAACCACACATAAAAAGTCTCCGCTCACTTTAAAGACGAATCAGACAGACGAGTTTCAAACTTTTTGTTGGGTTCGCATGTTCAAAGAATCGTTCGTCTTACGTATAAAATGGATTTTATAAACAAAAGATGACTTTAGAGCTTTGGCGACGATGCGCCGGTTAAATAGAAACTTTTCGAATTTCATCGCCCTTTTGAAAATACGAGTGACGCACCCAGGGCACGATCGTAAAAGATAACGCCTGCCAGTTTTATGGCGAATGGTTGTTGATTTCGTGCCAGCATGGTATTAAACTGGCCGATTAAATGCTGCTAACGTAACGAATAGTTGCGGATGCAGCATTCGATATACGGTGAAATTATGTATGGACGATACTATTGGATTAAAAGGAACTAATGCACGTATATTCTAATCTTCTTTTTTTTGCAACCATCTGTTTCCTAAATATAACATACATACATAGGAGCCGTCCGGAATATCGCACGTTTCCATTTAATCTTTTTATCAACATTCTATCAATGTGAATGCTAATAATTATACGGTAAATATTTTCAGGACGGAAAAGGCGGATATTTGTAATTAAGTGCTTAAAGGGATTGTTTGCAATATGTTTACTAATCGATAGAAAGTACCATATAGGGTGTCATAATTATAAAATTAATAAATTCGAGATATTGCAATAACAATCTTCTATATCTTAATTATCATTGATCCTCAATAACACCCCATATAACACATCTTCTTATGCTCTACTGAAATATGTCGTAATAATAATTACCATTACATTCTATCTCAATACCCGATAAATAACATTCTCCTTCCGACAACTAATTATCTGCTAAACTATATAACTATACGTATCTAGACAATCAACTAAAACATTCAATCTCTAACGATAATACAAGAACAAGTTAAATTGGAATACGCCCAATCGAAATTAATGGTACAGGACACGTAATGCAATTGTAAATAAAATTCTTCAGCAAAACAATAATATCCTATATACCAGGATCACTAATGCTAGAAACCACTTGTAGGGGATGCAATCGGTAGTCGCAAGGGTTTTTATCTTTCCTATTTGCACCCTGCCCCGTCGCCAAAGAAGGGGGATACTACTGAACAATCGATTTCACACTACGCTTCGATACTGAACGGAACTTTATTCGCGTATTTTTCCATTCAGAGCATCGCATAATATTTTTGTGTATACATACACTCGACCAGAGTGGATAGCAGTAACACTTACGGGTACCGATATACGAACCACTGGCCGTTTATTCGACATTTTCTATGACAGCTGCTCCAAGCTGGCACAATCAGAGCTGCATCCATACAAAAGAGAACAAAAAATCAATTATCGTTGCTTTCACTGGTGACACTTTACCTCTCGTGTAGTTGCTCCTTGCAATTGTACGATCTGGCGAAATTGTTCGCAACGTAAGAACGTCGAAACGACCAGCCAAGTCGTTTATTTTGCAGCCGCAACTTTCGGAAGGAATGAAAACAATTCCCCGCTATCGATTGGTTTAGCAAAGCGTTTATCCTACGTATTACTTATTCCCCTTTCTTGCTTCATGTATGCAGAAAAAGTTGGCTTGTTTCAAATGAAAATCTAAAATGGGATCAATAGGGGGGTTTTCGTGGCTTTTGTAATCGTTAATATTTATATACGATTTGGAGTAGCGACAAGAACCGTGTGTATTTCAATGTTTATTCATAGATCGCAACACTGTCAGTGAAAGGAAAAAAGATGTAATAGGAAAAGTAGAAGCAGGTCTATAATAATTGAAAAAATTGCAGTACTCGCTCGAGTATCAGGAACGAAGGTAACTACATCAAAAATTGCGTAAAGATGTATACATAAGAAGATTTTTATGCAGAAATAGATGATACATTTTCGCAATTTAACGCAATAGTGAAATTGTATCACAAAAGCAACCAATTGTAAGGCAAAGCATAATTGTTACAGCTACACTATGTTCAAGAAAATATTTCGATAAGAACACTATTCGTATCCTAAGAACCGTAAAATAATCCACGAAATTGCAAAACGACGGAAATGTTGATAAAACATCGCGATGTGCTTTAATTGTATGAAATGACTGCTTTCCACTTCTGCGTCGCGTCGGTTCTTAATCCGCCACTTAACGTGACGGACGAAATCTAGTTTTCAGAAGCCATTCTTGCTTAAAGAGTCCGCACAGAAATATCGCAAATCTCGTGCTTTCTTACACCTTGCGCCTATAAAAACTTGTCACTTGAAGTTTGCGAAATTCCTACACAGCCGACTTGTAAAACACTATTGACTCAAAGTACCAATTTCCAAATCGCTGTCGCAATTTATCTGGAAAGTATTAAACAAACGCAAACATGAATATAAATAAATAAACAACCTATCCGCCATACCTTGCTACAATTGCCAGGGCAAGGACGATAAAAGTAAACCGTGCCAGGACTACTCGAAATAAAAATGCTCTATACAAAAAAACGAACTGTCTGTCCCCTTAGCGACTTCTCGAGCGCAACTCCTTTAAGCACCAGGGCAATCGCCGGGGATACAAAACTGGCCGTCTAAACGCAAACACGCCCCTGACAGATTGTGCACCGGGGCGCCTAATTACCGTCGATAATACCGTCGAATTGTGTATCGAGCTAACGGAGGATGAGCCTGTAAGTCCCTCGTTGCTTTCGATAAATCTATCGAGCGGTAAATTTCGTCGTGAAAAAAGAAACGACGTCGCCTCGTGGCCGACGCTGTCGCGACGATAAAGCTGCATAGTTGTCGCGATTACCATCAACGATCCCCTTGTCGTTTCTACGGGTTTGTTCCATTCGGGCATGTGCGGGTGCGCGTCGCCGTACCAAACGACACAGAAGCGGCCTCGCTGCGAAACACCGTGCACGGAAATTCGTTTAAAATTTAAATCGCTCGACTGAAGTGGAAATCGAGCGCGCCATTAAGAAGCGGTGCGCAGCAGAGTGGTGATTTTTAATGGCTAGGCGAGCAGGGCCAGAATTTGCCACCGATTTGCCAGAATTTAGAGGATTGCTTAGGAGGCTAGAATTTGGCCCGTTGAGAATGCAAATATTTACAAGGGTCGTATAATTGTATTAGGAAATCGCGAATTGAATTAATTGGTTTCCTTCGAAAGTCCTTCCAATCCCCGTTCTGTTTGGCGATTTTTAAGCGTACGCCGGTTTGCGTTTTATTTGCAGAACGTTCCCGAGGAAGACGGCACGTCGATGTAATTAAACTGCTAATTTATTAACGGCAGCAAGTAGGAATTAGAAGTCCTACCTGTAATGAAGACTTTCGAATAATTGAAAACTGAACGAACGATTTGGAATATCGAGCAATTTATGGTGAAATTCAATAATTCCTTCCAAGGAAGGTTCTTTAATTGTGAAGGGCAGTGAATAATTGAAAGGTATGAACGTTTTCAGCATTCCGATGTTTTCAGTAGAAAACGTTCGTACGATGTTCGGCAAAACATTGGCACTCTGTAATTGAGTAGAGAAACGGAGGGAGATCTAGAATTTTGTAGAGTGACAAGTCACAATTAACACCCGAGTAAAAAGAAGGCACGTGCACCTTTCTACGTTCTTCTCCCCGTCTAAACGGTCACCTTAATTATCTTTTTATCATTGGAACCATCCGTGTTTCGCATATTTTCGCCTATATTTTTTAAGCGTTCCCAAATTGATCATGGCGAATTTTTAATTAAACACCTTTATAATTTGTATGCCTACTTGATGATTGACCATTAATTACAACATATATGAAATGCAGCTCACGATTAGCATAATAATATTATCTTTTTGATAAAAATCATACTTAAAGGTAAACTTGTTTATCATCCTATCTGTAACTTTCTTTTAAACAATATCATTACGTCGCAAATTAAAATACTATTGTCGATTTCATTGTTCTCCTCGACGAAAAATTATTATCTCACGACTCATTATTATTACTTTTAAGCACCTAATAATTATTTGCAATTGGCAGTCGCTTCAGACATAATTTGCTGGCTAACTACGGTATTATTAATCGAAGGTGCAAAGTGTTCCAGAATACACGAAGCGATTAATCAATTTATGAGTGAAACAACGAATAATATCTTAAAAGCGCGAAATTAATGGCACAAATGTATCAGCACTAATATATTTACAATCTGTAATATTAACCATTTTCTGCACGGCGCGAAGTGCCAATATTCAATTATCCCTAAATCGATCACATCGATACAGCCAAACGTGCAGTTCAATTCAGCGAAAAATAATTATCCTGAAACACTTTAAGCCCGAGAGAAACATCCACTATGAGCCGGATCCGCCTGATCTCGACCCCTTTCAGAGACAAAAAAGCACACTACTGATAGGGCAAAAAAGTACGAAGATGGCACTCACCTTGAAGCCAGTAAGGAACGCCGCGGGGTCAGAGGGGGTCCGGGCCGAGGTCGCCTGATTGGTGGCCCCGTAACTCAGCTGATGCGGATAGTTGGAAAGGATCTTTTTGTGAGCACTGGCCTGAGCTCTGAAAGCCGACACTGATAACTTCATTTCTTCGTATTCCCGATAAGGGGTCCGATTCTCTCGATGCTCCAGCCGGGGCACATCCTCGTTTCTTCGTGGTAACTTTAAGCTTTCTTAAAAGGCACGGCACGCCGCCGAATTTCCACGATGCTGTTCCTACGTAACGGGGGTTGAAAGCAGGGGCACCGCCCTCCTTTACGTATCCGTCCGCCTCGCTTTCGATTCTATTCGATCGTGCCGCTCGATCGACCCTGCTCACTTTGATCTTCACAATTGCCCCGTCCAATATTCTCCTTCTTAAAACCGCACTCTCGTTTCCGTTTTCTTCGCCGATAATTTGCTTCTAGATTTATCTTATCGGCCCTTTCCTCCCTCTCCCTCAAATATCGTCCGCCGTGCGAACGACTCGACGAAGCGACGTAATTTCCTTCCTTCCTAAAATCATTCGATGACGGAACGAACGACGATTGTAAAGGCAACGGGGTATGTTTCTGCTTCTTCCGGCGACCATTAGGGCAACCGAGGAACGGTCAAACGTCTCGTTCTACGCGATCCCGAGGTTTATGCCTCGTTAACCGGTCGACGGTTACAAATGTTCCCGATATCGTGGTACGCGAAAAGATAAGCAGCGAGACACTTTGCTTTATCCTTCATCCGACGATGATTTCCCGCGAGAGAGGGAAACACGACGATACGTGACACCTCGGTTCACCTTGTTCCTTTTGCGTGTTTTCTTCTCGCGTTTCGATACCTCTTCCTGTGTATACGTACTCCCGAACGGAATAGTTGCGCAGTGGAGGGTTCAAAGGGGAACACGCTCAGCCTGAGAGTCGGGGAAATCCTTTTAGGAACGTTTTGGTAGCAAGGATTAAATATCCCCCGAAATATCCAGACGAAATATCGATCGCTTAAGTAATTCTTCTTTTATCCATCCACCAGGCTATTTTCCTATTCAACTGCGATAAAAACTGTTTCTACGTTTCTCCTAAGCCGTCGTGATAATTCATCCTGATCGTAAATCGCCCCTTCTTGATCCTCTAAAATTTTCCCTTAATATACTCTAAACGGGTTAAACGTTCTTGTATTCTTCTCCAACGTTCGTTCCTTACAACGACGGAACGGCAACGCGAATAAGATGCATCTCGGGCAGCAATCGAATGCATTCGAACGATCCTCCCTTTCTCGTCATCTCTGCGCGTCGAACATCTTCATTCTCCGGACCTTTCTATCAAAATTGAAATTCCATCGATCCACCGGCAACGGCACAACCGCGAGTAGAACGAACGCCTGAACCGTTCGTGCGCTCGCACCACGAGCGTCTTCTTCCTGCTTCTCTTTATTCTGCGTCGAGTCAGGCTGTAAGGCCACGTATCGTTGTTCATAAAAAATCGTGCTCGTTGAGCAACGCGAGAAACGCGTCTAGGATGATATTTCTCCGTCTTCCTTGCCACCTGAACCCGTGTCCCGACCTTTCGATGACTTACGCGTGCTTCGACGCTGTGCGCCCCGTTCACGTCCAGCGCGATCGATCCTATTCGAGCCACCGTGGCGCCGAAATTAGAAGATAATCGTGCATGATATTCGACGATTCCGCGAAGAACCATTGGACAGTTCGAGTCGGTTCCGCGAGGAGCAATTCTCTTCGATTGTCTCACTGTTTATTCGTTTCCCTCTATGTTCCCACATTTCCTTGGCAAACCTTCGGGAATTTTCAGAATTCGGTCATTCGGAGTGGTCCTCAGACGCGGATCCAGGATCGCGCAGGTAATTCAGTCCTCTTCCTCGCGAGATTATTGCGCCGGATCGAAATCGTCCAAATGTTTAGTAACGCGACACTGCAACGGTTCGTCGACGATCACAGCACGTGCAAGATATATTCACTGATTAGTCGAGACGACGAACACGGCGAACGATTTGCGGAAACCGACGGAGAAGCCCCGACTGAATACATCGGAGGTGTATCCCCACCGGCCGTTCCAAATCGGTTTCACCGCACTGTGCAACGATCAGTCGAGCGGCGAAACTAAAGCCGTCGCCAGCGTTGATCACCTGCAAACGTGTCGAATCGTTACGACCAGGCAAATCGAGGCGAGGAAGCACGTGTCGCGGCTAGAAAAGACCCCTCGACCCGATGGCTTCGCGAACCGACGGGATTCGCGGCCGGATTTGCGAACATCAAAGGAAGCGTGCCACCGCGATTAAGACGCCCCGTTAACGAATAAACGAACCGCGTCGCGTCGTCGCCGACGAAACGTTCCCGTTGATACTCGAATCTCTGGCGTCGCCGTCGCGTCCGCGGCCCCGTTGCAACGAACAAACCGACGAACGGTCTAACGAACAGAGAATTCTCGAAACTCGCGTCCAGCATACGAAACGAGGCGACGAGAGGGACGCACCGGCCACGCCAATTTACTCGGCCAACGACGAACACTGGTACGCGACGGAGGATCAAAGTGTCGACGGTGAACGTAGCGAACGTCGGTTACCATCCGAGTAAGCCTCTTAACCGCGGAGAGTTATTCGTTCACGGTTCGGGGGAACGTTGGAATCGTGTCGCGATCGGTCACGGTTCTTCGCGATGTTTGATCACCCTCGTTTCCTTGGCGTCGATCGTTTCGCTCGCGGCGGCATGATCGATTTGAACGACGGGGCAAATTGTTGCGGGCGGAAAAATCGGTGGTTAAAACTCGGTCGGAACGTTACTAGACCACAACGCGTAGCGTCCGTAGCCCGAGCATAACTGGATTACCGCTACCAACGACACCGTGCATCGGGACATCGACTAACCACCACGAGGTTCGCCCAGTCCGTTCTATATTCACCCTTCGCAATAACTGGATTAAATATTATCATAAACTGCGCCCGACCGAGCGAACGTGCCACCTACGTGGATTCTACATCGCGTGAGTCTTGGCAAAGCTGTTCATCGTTTCCGTGACACCGATCGGTGCCCGTTTGTTTGGAAACGAATGTCGGACGTTGCTTGTCCGATCGTTAATTGGTTAATCGACGGCTGGTCGATTTAAAACTGGCCGAACGTTGGTGAAGTTTGCCGGTAATTGTTTCGTTCGAATTCGATGGTAAGCGAGTTATGCGTAATTAGATTTGTAGGTCGATGGGCGCGGGTATGATTGAGTAATGATGTTGGGCATCGTGTATTCGCGTTTGCGATGCCGGACGACAGAAGCGGATTGAGGGAAGACGATTTGATTATTTAAGAGTTACTGTAATCGTTGGAATTTGATTTAAGATGGCTATTTTGTACTTCGATTCAGAGGCGAGGCGGATCTATTGATAATAGGCTTGCGGCCCGGCTGGTTTCTTTATGAAATTTTGTTTGGTACGCTTGATCTGTGTTTCGAATAGGAATGTCGATTTAGTATATTTCTTTCGACGAATACGTGGATACCTGACAGGCTTTTGTAATGTTACCGGCGAAAAATTGGGGCCTTTAGGGATTCGAAAACGTAGTGTCGACAGACGCGCGACATATGGACAGAGTAGATTTTAAAAAATCACGCTAAATTCAGGAAAATAAAGAACTTTCTGAACGGCGTTTTAAATAAATCTACGAATTACGGGAAATACGAACGGAATGATTTAAAACATGCAGTTCCGCGGCGAACATGACGAGTCGGTTTGGAAACTGTGTCGCATTCTTTGCATTCCATGAAACTTTCTACAAAATTTCAAATCTAGATAATGTGCCTTTAAATTATCTCACAAAAGAAAAACGTCGGTGCACACTCCGTCCTGTCGTTGCAATAAAAATATTCAACGAACAATTCGATTAAGCGTTAAAAAAAGAAAGAACTATAATCACAAAATAAACTTCAGCGTATTGCACTACGATGTTTCGCATCTCGCGGTCCGCAGGAATTACACGAAATCGTCTCGTCCAAAGCAGAAATTGAAAAGAGTGATTTTTCCTGTTACGATAACATGGAACTTCTCGCAAGGTCCAGCTAGAAAAGTGTTGCCACAACCTCCGTCGGAATAATATTCCGCGTCGCGTTCCCGTAATAGCAAGGACGCACAATTCCCATAAGGTCTTCGAGGGAAGCAGTGCTTTCGATTCGTTTAATGGTCACAATTATTATGCCAACCCGGTGGCACCTTCTCATTTGGAAGCGCGGCCGGCGCTGTTTAACGAGTACGCACTGTAATGCACAGGCACACCGCGTAGATATAAGTCCAATAGGCAGAGAGAGCGAGAGATGTAGGAAGAGAAATAGCATAACCAGCTCGTCAACTACATCCCCCATTATGCGTTGACTGCATTGCTGTCTCCCTCACCACTTTCAAGCCCTTTCCCGTCTTTCCAGAGGCGCTCTTGCACAAACACGAGCGTAGCTGTCATTCGGCTTATCGATCATTCTAATTGGTCATTACGAAAGATCGAGAGGGACGGTGAGCGCGGATCATCGAGCGGAGCCACCCTTTTATCGAATTACTCGCCCCTATCGTTTCGACGGCGAAAAATATGCCCCCGGTCTTCGATAAAGCGTCACGACGAGTGCTTTAATGGGGGGGGGAAAGTGGGGGGACGCGATGACAAAATCGTTGATAAGAATTTGTTGTCGAATTTCGAAGAGCACGGAAGGGTTGGGCGTAAGATACGAGAAACCGTTTGTGGGTGAAATTTCGAAATGTCTTACACGAAAAGGGATTTCGTGTAAGCCAGTCGTTGCTTTGTGCGAACGTAGAGGGACCGAGGCATTCGACGGAAACGCTGAAACTAAATTCGGAATAGCTTCAGAATCATTAATACCCTTAAATCCAAAGTTCACCCTTTGTAATGCGAGGAACGCGCAGATTGTCAGCGGTGTTGCAGGTGAATTTACGTAAATACGATGTTCGAGTCGCGAGGAAATCCCAAGGCAATGGTGGAGCAGGATCAGAAATTGAAATGGAAACGGGATCTATATTAAACCGTGCATGTAGATACGGAGAAATCAATGAACGGGAAATAGTGAAAGATACGTGGACAAATTTGCCCGCGACTCCGAAAATAAATTTCTATCGCAGATCACATCTGCTTTCTATCACCAAATAATATTGCACAATCGGAACGACATATTTTCAGAAGGCCAACAGCTCGGACAATCTTTCGTCAGCGCTTCCTTCTGTCCGTACACGTCTTCCTTTTCTCCTCGGCTAGACCACCGCCATCCTCAATCGTCCCTTCTCCGTTCACCTACGCCAATCGCAGGAATCGCGCGACGACTCCACCGTAGGCGTACCTCTCGAATACGCCAGAAATACGTAGCAATCGAGCATCCCGTTTACGACGATGAAAGCACAGTCGAGCTAATCCAAATATAGCATTGTTCCGGTTCCTCGGTCTATTTCTCCTCGTGAAAAGGAGTCGGGCGAAGGGCGCCTATATTTCTAGACGCTTCTCGTAAATGAATTACGCCATTTCAAATTGGGTCGGCGGGAATTGTGCGAGAAGGTCAGAGCTTTTCTCGTTAACCGAACAATCGTCATCCAGCGACACGGTTTTATCAGAACGGCGTGCCCTCCGCGAAGCGGAGCGTACGTCGCATCGGAGGGGACGTTCATCGAGACGACGAAAAATCACGTTGCTTCCTTTCCTCGATATCCTTGGGGCAAACGAAACTATCGAAAATCATTCCATTCGCTTACTCGATTCGATGAACTCTGTCCAACGCCTGCTGTACGAACGAAACAGGAAATGAAAGGAAACAACAAACGTTTACGCGTTACATCTGTCTATCGTTAATACGATTACACTGCCGCGGTCGAACGAACAGATTGATACAGATATCAATCACTGGCGATCGAACCGATAATTCTTTGATCCTCCGAAGCGCAGAATATCTTCCAGCGTGCGTTGCGTGTGTGCTTCGAATTGTTCACAGGCGCGGTGTACCCTCCTATCCATAGTATCCCTGGGGATAAGGGCGAAACCGATCGACGCACGATCCTCGAAGCAATCTACCCGATCATCGCGCGAACCACTATACTCTGACTCTTGAAAACTGAACGGAACCAAGTCAAACCGAACTCGAGCACAATCGAGAACGTAAGATTCACGCCAGTTTGTTGTCGACTTACTGGCGACGCATTGCGCGACGAGAGGGACTCACTCGCGACCAGCAACGAACAACGCGTGACAACCGGATCTGCGTGCACCGAACATCACGATCGGCCGATCTCGAGGTATCCACGGTGGGTACCGGTCGCGGACCGGTGGTGATTCTTCACGCACGTGTTACGCGACCCCACGAATATCACTAGGAGACCAGTAGCAAACCCCCGCCAGCTGTGGAGGACGGAGGGTGTGAGACAGGATGTCGGAACGTCTGACGATAGGAGGGATGATGGGCTGGTAGGGAGAACGGTCGTGGTGGGAATATGAGAAAGAGGGGTGAAAAACGGACGGGAGGAGAGGGTGGAGAAATGCAAGGACGATCCGCAGGTTTTGCGCGATTCTTCCGCCCCTGACGCGAGATCCTCCCTACTTTGTTCCCCCTCGTAGAGCCCCCACCACGAATCCACACCCACGGATTAAAAACCAAAATCCTTCCCCTATCGCTCCCGCTCTGTGTCCCGTTTGCGTGGAGTTCGCGTGGTGTTCGTTGGTTGTGAGGATGCTGCGCAGTCTCTGGACGGTGTACGTACACTCGCAACACCGAGCCGCTGACTCGCGTTACACGTATAGGGGGAATAGATAGAGGGTGATCGAGGATGGGCAATGAATGGCACGAGTTTTTGAGTTTTGATCCACAATTGAGATGTTGATCCATCGCAAAGTGCTCACGGTTCGATCGTCGGGCGAAAGAATTAGGCGATGGTTTCCCGTGGGGAACTGGGGTCGTCGAGTTATGAATCGGTTTATCGGGGGACTTAGCTTAAATTGGTGAGCGGCGGGTAGAGGGTGCCTGTTATTATTATTGACAAGGTCTGCCTCTGTTTGAACGAAATCTGAATTTTTCATTTGCATATATTGTTCGGCGTGTCAGATTTGGGAGAAGATTTCGACTAGTCCGATGGAGGATTACCTGTAAATGAGTTCGTTTGGCAGTGGAAGTTACGTTTGTTTCAGTTTCCAGGGATAGTGAACTGTCGCTTCCCAACTTGCTAATAGTAAGTAGCAGACCGTGGAATATGTAAGAAAAGCTTTTGTACTTGCTGTCACCTATTGTGCACGGTGTTGTGCGAATTCAGATTAGAATTTTGTGCGGCACTGAGATGTGCCATTAACTGCATATATTGCAACAATAATGGAACTTTGTTAATTTACTGCGAACAGTAAGTTTGAATGGTTCAATCAATTTGAAACTGTTACACTGTATGTTTAAGCAGTTGATACATATTTAAGATTGATATTGCGAATGCTTTTTTGAATTTAACGAAATATAATTTCTAGTAGTAAATATAGTCTTGCTTGAAAAACAATATAGACAGATTACAAATTCCATGTAACTTCGTATCTACAATATTTAAAATACTGTTCAAATATTCAACGCAATCTAAATGTTTGCAAGCTGTTTAGCAATAATGCAGTTCAAGAGTACAAATTCAAAAGGTATTGTAACCTCATGTATCGCAACATATAATCGTTTATACATATTGAAATTCTATAAATTATATATAAAACATAACGTAAAGTACCCACCTTTTTCTATAAATAGAAAGATTTTGCAAACACACAATTCAATAAATGCAGACATATATTTCGATATGTAAACTGCAATAAATACGAAAATTGGCGGATTAAATTGAATAATACAAGTAAGTAAAATTTATGAAATTCGAAATGCGATAAAATCTCGATAACTTCACGATAATTCTTTCGATTACGCGGTCTATGATTAATCGAAAATATCGATCGATATAAGTCGTCACATTACCTGTCCTTTATTACAGTTCCAAACACCTAATGAACGTTCCTTTTCATCCAGCCTTAGTATTCTTAATATCCATGCTTACGATCTTCTGATATTCAACACCATTAATCATTCTGTATAATCCTCCTCACATAATATATCACTGGCATTTATATAAAGAACTGAGTACACGGACCACAGATCGAGTGCCATTCTCATTTCACTTACTGAAAATATAATATTACATTATATTAATATATTGTACATTGTAGTATATTATACATTTGTTTTAAAACAACTTTTTTCTTTAAATAACTTCTGTCTATTATTCCTCATACAAATTACGA
The DNA here is from genome assembly GCA_948146005.1 of Nomada fucata. Classification (NCBI taxonomy): domain Eukaryota; kingdom Metazoa; phylum Arthropoda; class Insecta; order Hymenoptera; family Apidae; genus Nomada; species Nomada fucata. The sequence continues at coordinate 19,172,353 of OX411275.1, forward strand.
AATATTGCACTTAAACGATATAATAAAACAGATAAAGTACCAGTAACTATTTTGCTTCCCGCTGAAGATTTTCGCCATGACAGTTGCTTTCGAAATTCGCAATATATATATGCCTGTAGTGAATTCGTAATTGCGCCACCGTACTAGTAGTGCACTCTTTTGGTAACTGTGGGAAACATTGCTAGTATAATTCGCGGGAATGTGTGTTAATGTCTGTGAGGTCCGCGATACAGTTGTATCATTTTTAAACTCAACGGGAGTTATAAAAAGTTTTTATATGCGACCGTTTTAATTATTAAACACCTTAATGATCGCATTATTTAGTGAAAGGAAAGGTGTTATTATTCTGTGTTTCTTTCCATTTGTATATTCATTCAGTGGCAAGGCATGGCTTATATGGAACCGTGTTAGTGCAAAGTTCAAGTAAGGGCCCTTATTTATTTTTAATAGTAAATCATTTTGCCGCTTATGATCATTGGAAATATTATTCTTAATACATGATAACTCATTGGCAATCGCATTACTTTATTTGCTGGTTTAACATGTTCTTTTTATTTAAAAAAAAGGGATTTTGTTTTAGAAGAAAATCGTATGCCAAATCGTGTTCGTTAAAAAATATCACAAACGAAGTAGAAAATAACCCTAATATCCGAATGCTTGTCATACGCTAAAGGGATTTGCGTAGCTCCTTTGTATTTTCGTGTCGTTCTCTCTGTTATTGAGTCAAAGTAGAATAAGACTTCAACCACAGACGGGGTATAGTTCGATACCTATCATCAAATACATTTTTGTCCTCATTTTGTCGTGCTCCGGAGTCTACAGCCCTATTATCATTTTCATGACATTCACAATGTTATCAACCAAGTATAGAAAACGAACTACCCGCTCACTGCGGCAGGAACTGTAAGTTAAGAGAAAGCAGATAAGGGTATATTAGCTTCTGTAAATAACATAAATAGTTCGCCAACGGACCGCTATCATACGATATAACTTGGGCCCAAATTCGAGGGATTTGAAAACCCCTAAATTCCTAAATGATAATAAACGATGCCAGTATGTATGTATGTATGTATAACATGGTTCGTGAATTGCAGCTTAGACGATCAAATGGAAATGACTAATACCGAACTAAAGAAATAATGTGTGCGCGGCAAATTCTAATTTTACATTTCAAAATATTTGAAATCAAATAATTGATTAGTTGATATTCCAGATAAGAAATACATACAACGATTTTTGTGGTTCAGTCGGCTGGCGGCTGAACTCGTAATCGAACAGTCTTCGGTTCGAGTCCCCGCTGATCAGCCGATTTCAGCCGGCACCACACTGTGTACATGTTACACGTGCTTTACACCGTGACACTGACGAGATATAGGAATAGACAACTCATCCAATGTATTTTTTCGGCCACGATTTCTGGGTCCAAGGGACCCATTGCCATTTCCGTGTCACTCGCAACGTTAACCACAGATTATAGAAACCGATGCGAAAATTAAATAATTTCACAGAATTCTTTTGTTCTTTGCCGTAATGAAAGGCAACAGAGGATATGAAACATTTAATGTTAATTAAAAATCTTTTAATTAAAGAAACACATGATAACAAATTTTATGTATACGATTATGTATATTTTAAAAAAGTGCGCTATATGCGACACACGCAATTCATCGGCCCGATGTGATTTCGACTCAACTCGAGCCAAACAAGAGTGCATCTCGCGACCAGGCACCGTAGCTCAATTTTTCTACCGAAACGTTGACCGAGAAATAGCTTTCCTAATTCGCCTAAACATTTCACATATATTCACACAGTCGCATGAGTCCTGTCCCCCCGCCATAAGTAAATAATAGTTCTACAATTGAACACTGTTTATGAGCAGAGGACGCTGATATCAGTGGTGGATTTCTGAGCCGGTATGTCAGTTACGTTGGGCCACAAAAGTCCATAAGATGACTTCTCTATTCCTCTATCTCGTCTGTGACATGAATATGGAACTGGCGCTATAGAGCCACATAGGCAGTCGATGACCAAGCAGACATGTGGCGCCATCTCGCGTTGTCGGCCCTTTCGCATTTTTCCGCACCGCCTTGTTTAAAGAAATTATATACAAATGCGATTACATCGACTTGCCGACGAGCTACACCAACGACCACCGGACATGAATTAAAGCTTGGGGAATAAATCTCCAACCATCTCCAACCGGAGTGAGCATTGCTGTTGCATTTTTGCCGACTTTTCAATTGTTAATAACTATGAAACCACTAATGCCATATTGTTGCAACTGTAGGGGATTATAGCTGAGAAACGTAAGTGCTGTATGAAAGTTTCAAATTGAGCCGGAAGAAAACGCGACAAAGTTGCAAGCAACGCCCCGCGAATACACAACAAAGTTGCAAATCGATCTCTTAGGAAATGCAACAAAGTTGCAAATAACGTCTCGAGAAAACGCAACATTGTTGCACATTTTTTCGAGAATTTCTTCAACTTTGTTGCGTTTTCGCGGGGCGTTATTTGCAACTTTGTTGCATTTCCTAAGAGTTCGAGTTGCAACTTTGTTGCGAATTTTCTCGATAATTTTTGCAACTTTATTGCGTTTCGCGATGTCTTGTTTGGAACTTAATTGCAGTTTTCTGAGAAGTTGTTTGCAACTTAATTGCAGTTTTCTGAGGAGATGTTTGCAACTCTGTTGCCTTTTCGCGAGGTGTTATTTGCAGCCGTATTTCATTTTCGTTAGGCATTTCTTGGCAACCTGGTTGAATTTTTGTGAGGCCCTTTATGTATAGCTGTTTGCAATATGTTTAGTAATGTTGAGGAGTACTTTTACAAGTTCTCCGCTTGTGAACTTTGTATTTAAAGTTCCCGCACGGTAGTACTTGTATAAGGAATTGGAATTAGGTGTTTTCAAGGATTGTTGTGGTGTGTAAATAAAAGGAGTAGTAAATTCTTTTAATTGAACATTTGTTTAAACTAATCAACGGAGATACAAGTTACAAAAATTTTCTATGTTAAATTAACAAACTAATGCTTCTGAACTATTGTTTTATAAATAATCTAATATTTATAAACTATTCTGTGAAGTTAATTTACAATATACCTTACAGATAAAACTTATACTAAAATTTACGTATGGTAAACCTTAGTTTAAATTACAACGATTCTGTAACTTGTCCATATGTAAATTATTTATTATATCTTTCATTTCATATTTAGCATATTCAGTAGAACTTGTAGTAAAAGTAATATTAAAGTTTATACAAGATCTACCAAATAAACTGAATATAAAGTAAAATATATAATAGATACACATGACAGTTAGTTACACAATTGTTCTAAATTAATCTTACGCGCTAAAAATTACAAACTATTTTTACACACCACTTTACTATAACTAAAGTATGTGGCAGGAATGATCCTTTCTTCTTTCTTGCGTTTACGCATGATGAGAAGTGCCGGTGAATGCTCCTTACTCCTTGCCTCCGAACCTGGAAACACACAAAAAATATATTAGTAAAGGTATGTAACCGGAGACAGAAAGATTCTTAAGGGATATTTAGTGGCAATAGACGGAAGGGAGGGCCAAAGTAAAAGCATAAGAGATGCCTAGGATTATTTGAAAAGGAATTGAACGAGTTGGGCAATGTGAATTTGAAGAGAGCTGAAGTAAAGGAGCTGGCGGACAGCCTTAATCGAAGATACTATGAAATACAATAGCAGGAGTGGAACACAAAACTAAAAGGATATAGATATAACAATTATGCTACGATATAATGTTACGCTAGACGATCTGATGCGTAGAATAAGAGGTAAAGGCTTAGGAATTGAAAACAGGAAGATACACATATACTAGATGTGCAATAAAGAGATGGCTAGTAAGAATATATAGGGCAATATGTAAGGTAGAGATGGTATGAAAGAAAGAGTGTAAGGGAAGAATCAGTAGGCTACGATAGTAATCTAAAGTTACGTTATATTTCCACTAACAATAAGTACAAATTTCGTGGCTTCGAGGTCCAAATAAAGAAGACTATTATCGTTAGTATGTATTTATTATACACACGAACATTAATTGAAAGAACAAAATATTCAAAGATGTAAGTACCATAGCTAAGTAGCTTGGCAAAAATATTTGACGGAACCTTGGTTTGTTATAAACAATGAAACAAGTAAATTAATTGTTACGGGCGTGTCGATAATGTTATTATGTTATTATTATTATTGGTGCATCCCCTATTTCTTTCTCTTTCATTTGACACCTCATGGATTAAAAAATAACGACCAGGAACCGAGATTACAAACTTACAAATAACATCGCGTTTTACAATCCGCCGGTAACGATGTCAGTGACATGAATATGGAACTGGCGCTATAGAGCCACATAGGCAGTCGATAACCAAGCAGACATGTGGTGCCATCTCGCGTTGTCGGCCCTGTCGCAGTTTTCCGCACCGCCTTGTTTAAAGAAATTATAAACAAATGCGATTACATCGACTTGCCGACGAGCTTCACCAACGACCACCGAAGATGAATTAAAGCTTGGAGAATAAGCTACCATCTCCAACCGGAGTGATCATTGCTCCATGTTCATTTGTTTTAAGCAATTAAACAATTAAAATTGTTATTACGTCTAACTGTATATAGCTACAGCATCGGGGTACTTTTTAAAGTGTATTATACGTATTATAAGTGTATATAATAGTAGCCCCTCCCACTAGGAGATTAGCCCATACACCAGGGGATTGGCCCCGCCACCAGGCGATTGGCCCCGCCACCAGGGGATTAGCCACGCCCACCTGTGGATTAGCCCCGCCCACCAGGGACTTAGCCCCGCCCATCTGAGGATTAGCCCCGCCCACCTGGGACTTAGCCCCGCCCACCCGGGACTTAGCCCCGCCCACCTGAGGATTAGCCCCGCCCGCCGGGGACTTAGCCCCGCCCACCTGAGGATTATCCCCGCCCATCTGGGGATTAGCCCCGCCCACCCGAGGATTAGCCACGCCCATCTGGGGATTAACCCCGCCCACTTTTAATTTAGCCCCATTCGGGATGTTTGGCCCCTCCCGCCGGGCTGTTTGGCCTCTCCCACCGGAGGATTAGCCCCTGCGACCTGGGGAACAGCCCCCCTTTAATTTAGCCCCTCCCCGGGCGGTTGGCCCCTCCTACTAGGTGATTAGCCCCTATCACGAGTGGTTAACCCTCCCCATTGTAGTCAACGATGCCTCGAATTGAAGGTCTTGATTCAAGGAATACTCTCCTTCTAATTTAGCATAGCTCCGGGGTATGGTTAGCGTGTAATTTACAAACAAATAGTTTAATTGTTTATAACACATAAACAGCTAATAGAGCATTTGTAAATTGTTTATTTTGCTGTAACAACACCCCTCACCTTTATTTTAAGCCCTTACCTTTATTTAGGAATTGAAAACAGGAAGATACACATATACTAGATGTGCAATAAAGAGATGGCTAGTAAGAATATATAGGGCAATATGTAAGGTAGAGATGGTATGAAAGAAAGAGTGTAAGGGAAGAATCAGTAGGCTACGATAGTAATCTAAAGTTAGGTTATATTTCCACTAACAATAAGTACAAATTTCGTGGCTTCGAGGTCCAAATAAAGAAGACTATTATCGTTAGTATGTATTTATTATACACACGAACATTAATTGAAAGAACAAAATATTCAAAGATGTAAGTACCATAGCTAAGTAGCTTGGCAAAAATATTTGACGGAACCTTGGTTTGTTATAAACAATGAAACAAGTAAATTAATTGTTACGGGCGTGTCGATAATGTTATTATGTTATTATTATTATTGGTGCATCCCCTATTTCTTTCTCTTTCATTTGACACCTCATGGATTAAAAAATAACGACCAGGAACCGAGATTACAAACTTACAAATAACATCGCGTTTTACAATCTGCCGGTAACGATGTCAGTGACATGAATATGGAACTGGCGCTATAGAGCCACATAGGCAGTCGATAACCAAGCAGACATTGTGGTGCCATCTCGCGTTGTCGGCCCTGTCGCAGTTTTCCGCACCGCCTTGTTTAAAGAAATTATAAACAAATGCGATTACATCGACTTGCCGACGAGCTTCACCAACGACCACCGAAGATGAATTAAAGCTTGGAGAATAAGCTACCATCTCCAACCGGAGTGATCATTGCTCCATGTTCATTTGTTTTAAGCAATTAAACAATTAAAATTGTTATTACGTCTAACTGTATATAGCTACAGCATCGGGGTACTTTTTAAAGTGTATTATACGTATTATAAGTGTATATAATAGTAGCCCCTCCCACTAGGAGATTAGCCCATACACCAGGGGATTGGCCCCGCCACCAGGGGATTAGCCACGCCCACCTGTGGATTAGCCCCGCCCACCAGGGACTTAGCCCCGCCCATCTGAGGATTAGCCCCGCCCACCTGGGACTTAGCCCCGCCCACCCGGGACTTAGCCCCGCCCACCTGAGGATTAGCCCCGCCCACCAGGGACTTAGCCCCGCCCATCTGAGGATTAGCCCCGCCCACCTGGTGATTAGCCCCGCCCACCCGAGGATTAGCCACGCCCATCTGGGGATTAACCCCGCCCACTTTTAATTTAGCCCCATTCGGGATGTTTGGCCCCTCCCGCCGGGCTGTTTGGCCTCTCCCACCGGAGGATTAGCCCCTGCGACCTGGGGAACAGCCCCCCCCTTTAATTTAGCCCCTCCCCGGGCGGTTGGCCCCTTCTACTAGGTGATTAGCCCCTATCACGAGTGGTTAACCCTCCCCATTGTAGTCAACGATGCCTCGAATTGAAGGTCTTGATTCAAGGAATACTCTCCTTCTAATTTAGCATAGCTCCGGGGTATGGTTAGCGTGTAATTTACAAACAAATAGTTTAATTGTTTATAACACATAAACAGCTAATAGAGCATTTGTAAATTGTTTATTTTGCTGTAACAACACCCCTCACCTTTATTTTAAGCCCTTACCTTTATTTAGGAATTGAAAACAGGAAGATACACATATACTAGATGTGCAATAAAGAGATGGCTAGTAAGAATATATAGGGCAATATGTAAGGTAGAGATGGTATGAAAGAAAGAGTGTAAGGGAAGAATCAGTAGGCTACGATAGTAATCTAAAGTTAGGTTATATTTCCACTAACAATAAGTACAAATTTCGTGGCTTCGAGGTCCAAATAAAGAAGACTATTATCGTTAGTATGTATTTATTATACACACGAACATTAATTGAAAGAACAAAATATTCAAAGATGTAAGTACCATAGCTAAGTAGCTTGGCAAAAATATTTGACGGAACCTTGGTTTGTTATAAACAATGAAACAAGTAAATTAATTGTTACGGGCGTGTCGATAATGTTATTATGTTATTATTATTATTGGTGCATCCCCTATTTCTTTCTCTTTCATTTGACACCTCATGGATTAAAAAATAACGACCAGGAACCGAGATTACAAACTTACAAATAACATCGCGTTTTACAATCTGCCGGTAACGATGTCAGTGACATGAATATGGAACTGGCGCTATAGAGCCACATAGGCAGTCGATAACCAAGCAGACATGTGGTGCCATCTCGCGTTGTCGGCCCTGTCGCAGTTTTCCGCACCGCCTTGTTTAAAGAAATTATAAACAAATGCGATTACATCGACTTGCCGACGAGCTTCACCAACGACCACCGAAGATGAATTAAAGCTTGGAGAATAAGCTACCATCTCCAACCGGAGTGAGTGTTCCGTCCTTAGACGGAATTTTTGTTTATTTCAAGGCGCCAGGATTCTTGAGTATGGCGAGACTTTTCATAGTCGAGGCGCCAGTTTTCCTGGCGTACGAGTCAAAGTCAAGGGCCTCTTTGTACTCAGGCGATAAGGGCCTGTGAGGCCCGATGACAGAATTAGCGGTCCTGCGGCGACGCTGGCCGCCCGCGTCGTAGGGTTTCCCACGGCGAGTTTTTCCCTTTCCCTAATTATTAGGGGAAGGTCTTATTTGGCACCCTTGGTGGGAGCTATGCCGGATTGCACCAATAAAATATCTGTGTTTTAATAAACATATAGAACTCCACCCACTCGGAGTCCACCTCGAAGAGCATGATGAGCCTTTAGTTTTAGTTTACCACTAACCAGCGTAAGAAACAGTTGTACCTAGCCATAACACCGTTGTCTATCTATAATAACCGAGCTGTAGTTCTCAATAAAGTATATCACATTGATTAGGAGCTACTATGGTTATAGTTCTTCAAAGGCTCTCTAATCGCCTAAAAGTTCTCGCCGCCATTAATTTGCCGTCGGGAAGCGCAGTCTAGGCAACTTACAATTGTTAGACGCGCGCCGTCGTTACTGTTCCAAAAAAAAGTGACGTACGGTCGAAACAGTGAGCATTGCTCCATGTTCATTTGTTTTAAGCAATTAAACAATTAAAATTGTTATTACGTCTAACTGTATATAGCTACAGCATCGGGGTACTTTTTAAAGTGTATTATACGTATTATAAGTGTATATAATAGTAGCCCCTCCCACTAGGAGATTAGCCCATACACCAGGGGATTGGCCCCGCCACCAGGCGATTGGCCCCGCCACCAGGGGATTAGCCCCGCCCACCGGAGGATTAGCCCATACACCAGGGGATTAGCCCCGCCCACCTGTGGATTAGCCCCGCCCACCAGGGACTTAGCCCCGCCCACCTGAGGATTATCCCCGCCCATCTGGGGATTAGCCCCGCCCACCCGAGGATTAGCCCCGCCCACCTGGTGATTAGCCCCGCCCACCCGAGGATTAGCCCCGCCCATCTGGGGATTAGCCCCGCCCACTTTTAATTTAGCCCCATTCGGGATGTTTGGCCCCTCCCTCCGGGCTGTTTGGCCTCTCCCACCGGAGGATTAGCCCCTGCCACCTGGGGAACAGCCCCCCCTTTTAATTTAGCCCCTCCCCGGGCGGTTGGCCCCTCCTACTAGGTGATTAGCCCCTATCACGAGTGGTTAACCCTCCCCATTGTAGTCAACGATGCCTCGAATTGAAGGTCTTGATTCAAGGAATACTCTCCTTCTAATTTAGCATAGCTCCGGGGTATGGTTAGGGTGTAATTTACAAACAAATAGTTTAATTGTTTATAACACATAAACAGCTAATAGAGCATTTGTAAATTGTTTATTTTGCTGTAACAACACCCCTTACCTTTATTTTAAGCCCTTACCTTTATTTAGGAATTGAAAACAGGAAGATACACATATACTAGATGTGCAATAAAGAGATGGCTAGTAAGAATATATAGGGCAATATGTAAGGTAGAGATGGTATGAAAGAAAGAGTGTAAGGGAAGAATCAGTAGGCTACGATAGTAATCTAAAGTTAGGTTATATTTCCACTAACAATAAGTACAAATTTCGTGGCTACGAGGTCCAAATAAAGAAGACTATTATCGTTAGTATGTATTTATTATACACACGAACATTAATTGAAAGAACAAAATATTCAAAGATGTAAGTACCATAGGTAAGTAGCTTGGCAAAAATATTTGACGGAACCTTGGTTTGTTATAAACAATGAAACAAGTAAATTAATTGTTACGGGCGTGTCGATAATGTTATTATGTTATTATTATTATTGGTGCATCCCCTATTTCTTTCTCTTTCATTTGACACCTCATGGATTAAAAAATAACGACCAGGAACCGAGATTACAAACTTACAAATAACATCGCGTTTTACAATCTGCCGGTAACGATGTCAGTGACATGAATATGGAACTGGCGCTATAGAGCCACATAGGCAGTCGATAACCAAGCAGACATGTGGTGCCATCTCGCGTTGTCGGCCCTGTCGCAGTTTTCCGCACCGCCTTGTTTAAAGAAATTATAAACAAATGCGATTACATCGACTTGCCGACGAGCTTCACCAACGACCACCGAAGATGAATTAAAGCTTGGAGAATAAGCTACCATCTCCAACCGGAGTGAGTGTTCCGTCCTTAGACGGAATTTTTGTTTATTTCAAGGCGCCAGGATTCTTGAGTATGGCGAGACTTTTCATAGTCGAGGCGCCAGTTTTCGTGGCGTACGAGTCAAAGTCAAGGGCCTCTTTGTACTCAGGCGATAAGGGCCTGTGAGGCCCGATGACAGAATTAGCGGTCCTGCGGCGACGCTGGCCGCCCGCGTCGTAGGGTTTCCCACGGCGAGTTTTTCCCTTTCCCTAATTATTAGGGGAAGGTCTTATTTGGCACCCTTGGTGGGAGCTATGCCGGATTGCACCAATAAAATATCTGTGTTTTAATAAACATATAGAACTCCACCCACTCGGAGTCCACCTCGAAGAGCATGATGAGCCTTTAGTTTTAGTTTACCACTAACCAGCGTAAGAAACAGTTGTACCTAGCCATAACACCGTTGTCTATCTATAATAACCGAGCTGTAGTTCTCAATAAAGTATATCACATTGATTAGGAGCTACTATGGTTATAGTTCTTCAAAGGCTCTCTAATCGCCTAAAAGTTCTCGCCGCCATTAATTTGCCGTCGGGAAGCGCAGTCTAGGCAACTTACAATTGTTAGACGCGCGCCGTCGTTACTGTTCCAAAAAAAAGTGACGTACGGTCGAAACAGTGAGCATTGCTCCATGTTCATTTGTTTTAAGCAATTAAACAATTAAAATTGTTATTACGTCTAACTGTATATAGCTACAGCATCGGGGTACTTTTTAAAGTGTATTATACGTATTATAAGTGTATATAATAGTAGCCCCTCCCACTAGGAGATTAGCCCATACACCAGGGGATTGGCCCCGCCACCAGGCGATTGGCCCCGCCACCAGGGGATTAGCCCCGCCCACCAGGGACTTAGCCCCGCCCACCAGGGACTTAGCCCCGCCCATCTGGGGATTAGCCCCGCCCACCCGAGGATTAGCCCCGCCCACCCGAGGATTAGCCCCGCCCACCCGAGGATTAGCCCCGCCCATCTGGGGATTAGCCCCGCCCACTTTTAATTTAGCCCCATTCGGGATGTTTGGCCCCTCCCTCCGGGCTGTTTGGCCTCTCCCACCGGAGGATTAGCCCCTGCCACCTGGGGAACAGCCCCCCCTTTTAATTTAGCCCCTCCCCGGGCGGTTGGCCCCTCCTACTAGGTGATTAGCCCCTATCACGAGTGGTTAACCCTCCCCATTGTAGTCAACGATGCCTCGAATTGAAGGTCTTGATTCAAGGAATACTCTCCTTCTAATTTAGCATAGCTCCGGGGTATGGTTAGGGTGTAATTTACAAACAAATAGTTTAATTGTTTATAACACATAAACAGCTAATAGAGCATTTGTAAATTGTTTATTTTGCTGTAACAACACCCCTTACCTTTATTTTAAGCCCTTACCTTTATTTAGGAATTGAAAACAGGAAGATACACATATACTAGATGTGCAATAAAGAGATGGCTAGTAAGAATATATAGGGCAATATGTAAGGTAGAGATGGTATGAAAGAAAGAGTGTAAGGGAAGAATCAGTAGGCTACGATAGTAATCTAAAGTTAGGTTATATTTCCACTAACAATAAGTACAAATTTCGTGGCTACGAGGTCCAAATAAAGAAGACTATTATCGTTAGTATGTATTTATTATACACACGAACATTAATTGAAAGAACAAAATATTCAAAGATGTAAGTACCATAGCTAAGTAGCTTGGCAAAAATATTTGACGGAACCTTGGTTTGTTATAAACAATGAAACAAGTAAATTAATTGTTACGGGCGTGTCGATAATGTTATTATGTTATTATTATTATTGGTGCATCGCCTATTTCTTTCTCTTTCATTTGACACCTCATGGATTAAAAAATAACGACCAGGAACCGAGATTACAAACTTACAAATAACATCGCGTTTTACAATCTGCCGGTAACGATGTCAGTGACATGAATATGGAACTGGCGCTATAGAGCCACATAGGCAGTCGATAACCAAGCAGACATTGTGGTGCCATCTCGCGTTGTCGGCCCTGTCGCAGTTTTCCGCACCGCCTTGTTTAAAGAAATTATAAACAAATGCGATTACATCGACTTGCCGACGAGCTTCACCAACGACCACCGAAGATGAATTAAAGCTTGGAGAATAAGCTACCATCTCCAACCGGAGTGATCATTGCTCCATGTTCATTTGTTTTAAGCAATTAAACAATTAAAATTGTTATTACGTCTAACTGTATATAGCTACAGCATCGGGGTACTTTTTAAAGTGTATTATACGTATTATAAGTGTATATAATAGTAGCCCCTCCCACTAGGAGATTAGCCCATACACCAGGGGATTGGCCCCGCCACCAGGCGATTGGCCCCGCCACCAGGGGATTAGCCCCGCCCACCTGTGGATTAGCCCCGCCCACCCGGGACTTAGCCCCGCCCACCTGTGGATTAGCCCCGCCCACCAGGGACTTAGCCCCGCCCACCTGAGGATTATCCCCGCCCATCTGGGGATTAGCCCCGCCCACCCGAGGATTAGCCCCGCCCACCTGGTGATTAGCCCCGCCCACCCGAGGATTAGCCCCGCCCATCTGGGGATTAGCCCCGCCCACTTTTAATTTAGCCCATTCGGGATGTTTGGCCCCTCCCGCCGGGCTGTTTGGCTACTCCCACCGGAGGATTAGCCCCTGCCACCTGGGGAACAGCCCCCCCTTTTAATTTAGCCCCTCCCCGGGCGGTTGGCCCCTCCTACTAGGTGATTAGCCCCTATCACGAGTGGTTAACCCTCCCCATTGTAGTCAACGATGCCTCGAATTGAAGGTCTTGATTCAAGGAATACTCTCCTTCTAATTTAGCATAGCTCCGGGGTATGGTTAGCGTGTAATTTACAAACAAATAGTTTAATTGTTTATAACACATAAACAGCTAATAGAGCATTTGTAAATTGTTTATTTTGCTGTAACAACACCCCTTACCTTTATTTTAAGCCCTTACCTTTATTTAGGAATTGAAAACAGGAAGATACACATATACTAGATGTGCAATAAAGAGATGGCTAGTAAGAATATATAGGGCAATATGTAAGGTAGAGATGGTATGAAAGAAAGAGTGTAAGGGAAGAATCAGTAGGCTACGATAGTAATCTAAAGTTAGGTTATATTTCCACTAACAATAAGTACAAATTTCGTGGCTTCGAGGTCCAAATAAAGAAGACTATTATCGTTAGTATGTATTTATTATACACACGAACATTAATTGAAAGAACAAAATATTCAAAGATGTAAGTACCATAGCTAAGTAGCTTGGCAAAAATATTTGACGGAACCTTGGTTTGTTATAAACAATGAAACAAGTAAATTAATTGTTACGGGCGTGTCGATAATGTTATTATGTTATTATTATTATTGGTGCATCCCCTATTTCTTTCTCTTTCATTTGACACCTCATGGATTAAAAAATAACGACCAGGAACCGAGATTACAAACTTACAAATAACATCGCGTTTTACAATCTGCCGGTAACGATGTCAGTGACATGAATATGGAACTGGCGCTATAGAGCCACATAGGCAGTCGATAACCAAGCAGACATGTGGTGCCATCTCGCGTTGTCGGCCCTGTCGCAGTTTTCCGCACCGCCTTGTTTAAAGAAATTATAAACAAATGCGATTACATCGACTTGCCGACGAGCTTCACCAACGACCACCGAAGATGAATTAAAGCTTGGAGAATAAGCTACCATCTCCAACCGGAGTGAGTGTTCCGTCCTTAGACGGAATTTTTGTTTATTTCAAGGCGCCAGGATTCTTGAGTATGGCGAGACTTTTCATAGTCGAGGCGCCAGTTTTCCTGGCGTACGAGTCAAAGTCAAGGGCCTCTTTGTACTCAGGCGATAAGGGCCTGTGAGGCCCGATGACAGAATTAGCGGTCCTGCGGCGACGCTGGCCGCCCGCGTCGTAGGGTTTCCCACGGCGAGTTTTTCCCTTTCCCTAATTATTAGGGGAAGGTCTTATTTGGCACCCTTGGTGGGAGCTATGCCGGATTGCACCAATAAAATATCTGTGTTTTAATAAACATATAGAACTCCACCCACTCGGAGTCCACCTCGAAGAGCATGATGAGCCTTTAGTTTTAGTTTACCACTAACCAGCGTAAGAAACAGTTGTACCTAGCCATAACACCGTTGTCTATCTATAATAACCGAGCTGTAGTTCTCAATAAAGTATATCACATTGATTAGGAGCTACTATGGTTATAGTTCTTCAAAGGCTCTCTAATCGCCTAAAAGTTCTCGCCGCCATTAATTTGCCGTCGGGAAGCGCAGTCTAGGCAACTTACAATTGTTAGACGCGCGCCGTCGTTACTGTTCCAAAAAAAAGTGACGTACGGTCGAAACAGTGAGCATTGCTCCATGTTCATTTGTTTTAAGCAATTAAACAATTAAAATTGTTATTACGTCTAACTGTATATAGCTACAGCATCGGGGTACTTTTTAAAGTGTATTATACGTATTATAAGTGTATATAATAGTAGCCCCTCCCACTAGGAGATTAGCCCATACACCAGGGGATTGGCCCCGCCACCAGGCGATTGGCCCCGCCACCAGGGGATTAGCCCCGCCCACCGGAGGATTAGCCCATACACCAGGGGATTAGCCCCGCCCACCTGTGGATTAGCCCCGCCCACCAGGGACTTAGCCCCGCCCACCAGGGACTTAGCCCCGCCCATCTGGGGATTAGCCCCGCCCACCCGAGGATTAGCCCCGCCCACCCGAGGATTAGCCCCGCCCATCTGGGGATTAGCCCCGCCCACTTTTAATTTAGCCCCATTCGGGATGTTTGGCCCCTCCCTCCGGGCTGTTTGGCCTCTCCCACCGGAGGATTAGCCCCTGCCACCTGGGGAACAGCCCCCCCTTTTAATTTAGCCCCTCCCCGGGCGGTTGGCCCCTCCTACTAGGTGATTAGCCCCTATCACGAGTGGTTAACCCTCCCCATTGTAGTCAACGATGCCTCGAATTGAAGGTCTTGATTCAAGGAATACTCTCCTTCTAATTTAGCATAGCTCCGGGGTATGGTTAGGGTGTAATTTACAAACAAATAGTTTAATTGTTTATAACACATAAACAGCTAATAGAGCATTTGTAAATTGTTTATTTTGCTGTAACAACACCCCTTACCTTTATTTTAAGCCCTTACCTTTATTTAGGAATTGAAAACAGGAAGATACACATATACTAGATGTGCAATAAAGAGATGGCTAGTAAGAATATATAGGGCAATATGTAAGGTAGAGATGGTATGAAAGAAAGAGTGTAAGGGAAGAATCAGTAGGCTACGATAGTAATCTAAAGTTAGGTTATATTTCCACTAACAATAAGTACAAATTTCGTGGCTACGAGGTCCAAATAAAGAAGACTATTATCGTTAGTATGTATTTATTATACACACGAACATTAATTGAAAGAACAAAATATTCAAAGATGTAAGTACCATAGCTAAGTAGCTTGGCAAAAATATTTGACGGAACCTTGGTTTGTTATAAACAATGAAACAAGGAAATTAATTGTTACGGGCGTGTCGATAATGTTATTATGTTATTATTATTATTGGTGCATCGCCTATTTCTTTCTCTTTCATTTGACACCTCATGGATTAAAAAATAACGACCAGGAACCGAGATTACAAACTTACAAATAACATCGCGTTTTACAATCTGCCGGTAACGATGTCAGTGACATGAATATGGAACTGGCGCTATAGAGCCACATAGGCAGTCGATAACCAAGCAGACATTGTGGTGCCATCTCGCGTTGTCGGCCCTGTCGCAGTTTTCCGCACCGCCTTGTTTAAAGAAATTATAAACAAATGCGATTACATCGACTTGCCGACGAGCTTCACCAACGACCACCGAAGATGAATTAAAGCTTGGAGAATAAGCTACCATCTCCAACCGGAGTGATCATTGCTCCATGTTCATTTGTTTTAAGCAATTAAACAATTAAAATTGTTATTACGTCTAACTGTATATAGCTACAGCATCGGGGTACTTTTTAAAGTGTATTATACGTATTATAAGTGTATATAATAGTAGCCCCTCCCACTAGGAGATTAGCCCATACACCAGGGGATTGGCCCCGCCACCAGGCGATTGGCCCCGCCACCAGGGGATTAGCCCCGCCCACCTGTGGATTAGCCCCGCCCACCCGGGACTTAGCCCCGCCCACCTGTGGATTAGCCCCGCCCACCAGGGACTTAGCCCCGCCCACCCGAGGATTAGCCCCGCCCACCTGGTGATTAGCCCCGCCCACCTGGTGATTAGCCCCGCCCACCCGAGGATTAGCCACGCCCATCTGGGGATTAACCCCGCCCACTTTTAATTTAGCCCCATTCGGGATGTTTGGCCCCTCCCGCCGGGCTGTTTGGCCTCTCCCACCGGAGGATTAGCCCCTGCGACCTGGGGAACAGCCCCCCCCCCTTTAATTTAGCCCCTCCCCGGGCGGTTGGCCCCTCCTACTAGGTGATTAGCCCCTATCACGAGTGGTTAACCCTCCCCATTGTAGTCAACGATGCCTCGAATTGAAGGTCTTGATTCAAGGAATACTCTCCTTCTAATTTAGCATAGCTCCGGGGTATGGTTAGCGTGTAATTTACAAACAAATAGTTTAATTGTTTATAACACATAAACAGCTAATAGAGCATTTGTAAATTGTTTATTTTGCTGTAACAACACCCCTCACCTTTATTTTAAGCCCTTACCTTTATTTAGGAATTGAAAACAGGAAGATACACATATACTAGATGTGCAATAAAGAGATGGCTAGTAAGAATATATAGGGCAATATGTAAGGTAGAGATGGTATGAAAGAAAGAGTGTAAGGGAAGAATCAGTAGGCTACGATAGTAATCTAAAGTTAGGTTATATTTCCACTAACAATAAGTACAAATTTCGTGGCTTCGAGGTCCAAATAAAGAAGACTATTATCGTTAGTATGTATTTATTATACACACGAACATTAATTGAAAGAACAAAATATTCAAAGATGTAAGTACCATAGCTAAGTAGCTTGGCAAAAATATTTGACGGAACCTTGGTTTGTTATAAACAATGAAACAAGTAAATTAATTGTTACGGGCGTGTCGATAATGTTATTATGTTATTATTATTATTGGTGCATCCCCTATTTCTTTCTCTTTCATTTGACACCTCATGGATTAAAAAATAACGACCAGGAACCGAGATTACAAACTTACAAATAACATCGCGTTTTACAATCTGCCGGTAACGATGTCAGTGACATGAATATGGAACTGGCGCTATAGAGCCACATAGGCAGTCGATAACCAAGCAGACATGTGGTGCCATCTCGCGTTGTCGGCCCTGTCGCAGTTTTCCGCACCGCCTTGTTTAAAGAAATTATAAACAAATGCGATTACATCGACTTGCCGACGAGCTTCACCAACGACCACCGAAGATGAATTAAAGCTTGGAGAATAAGCTACCATCTCCAACCGGAGTGAGTGTTCCGTCCTTAGACGGAATTTTTGTTTATTTCAAGGCGCCAGGATTCTTGAGTATGGCGAGACTTTTCATAGTCGAGGCGCCAGTTTTCCTGGCGTACGAGTCAAAGTCAAGGGCCTCTTTGTACTCAGGCGATAAGGGCCTGTGAGGCCCGATGACAGAATTAGCGGTCCTGCGGCGACGCTGGCCGCCCGCGTCGTAGGGTTTCCCACGGCGAGTTTTTCCCTTTCCCTAATTATTAGGGGAAGGTCTTATTTGGCACCCTTGGTGGGAGCTATGCCGGATTGCACCAATAAAATATCTGTGTTTTAATAAACATATAGAACTCCACCCACTCGGAGTCCACCTCGAAGAGCATGATGAGCCTTTAGTTTTAGTTTACCACTAACCAGCGTAAGAAACAGTTGTACCTAGCCATAACACCGTTGTCTATCTATAATAACCGAGCTGTAGTTCTCAATAAAGTATATCACATTGATTAGGAGCTACTATGGTTATAGTTCTTCAAAGGCTCTCTAATCGCCTAAAAGTTCTCGCCGCCATTAATTTGCCGTCGGGAAGCGCAGTCTAGGCAACTTACAATTGTTAGACGCGCGCCGTCGTTACTGTTCCAAAAAAAAGTGACGTACGGTCGAAACAGTGAGCATTGCTCCATGTTCATTTGTTTTAAGCAATTAAACAATTAAAATTGTTATTACGTCTAACTGTATATAGCTACAGCATCGGGGTACTTTTTAAAGTGTATTATACGTATTATAAGTGTATATAATAGTAGCCCCTCCCACTAGGAGATTAGCCCATACACCAGGGGATTGGCCCCGCCACCAGGGGATTAGCCCCGCCCACCTGTGGATTAGCCCCGCCCACCAGGGACTTAGCCCCGCCCACCAGGGACTTAGCCCCGCCCATCTGGGGATTAGCCCCGCCCACCTGGTGATTAGCCCCGCCCACCCGAGGATTAGCCCCGCCCATCTGGGGATTAGCCCCGCCCACTTTTAATTTAGCCCCATTCGGGATGTTTGGCCCCTCCCGCCGGGCTGTTCGGCCTCTCCCACCGGAGGATTAGCCCATACACCAGGGGATTAGCCCATACACCAGGGGATTAGCCCCGCCCACCTGTGGATTAGCCCCGCCCACCAGGGACTTAGCGCCGCCCATCTGGGGATTAGCCCCGCCCACCCGAGGATTAGCCCCGCCCACCTGGTGATTAGCCCCGCCCACCCGAGGATTAGCCCCGCCCATCTGGGGATTAGCCCCGCCCACTTTTAATTTAGCCCATTCGGGATGTTTGGCCCCTCCCGCCGGGCTGTTTGGCCTCTCCCACCGGAGGATTAGCCCCTGCCACCTGGGGAACAGCCCCCCTTTTAATTTAGCCCCTCCCCGGGCGGTTGGCCCCTCCTACTAGGTGATTAGCCCCTATCACGAGTGGTTAACCCTCCCCATTGTAGTCAACGATGCCTCGAATTGAAGGTCTTGATTCAAGGAATACTCTCCTTCTAATTTAGCATAGCTCCGGGGTATGGTTAGCGTGTAATTTACAAACAAATAGTTTAATTGTTTATAACACATAAACAGCTAATAGAGCATTTGTAAATTGTTTATTTTGCTGTAACAACACTCCTTACCTTTATTTTAAGCCCTTACCTTTATTTAGGAATTGAAAACAGGAAGATACACATATACTAGATGTGCAATAAAGAGATGGCTAGTAAGAATATATAGGGCAATATGTAAGGTAGAGATGGTATGAAAGAAAGAGTGTAAGGGAAGAATCAGTAGGCTACGATAGTAATCTAAAGTTAGGTTATATTTCCACTAACAATAAGTACAAATTTCGTGGCTACGAGGTCCAAATAAAGAAGAGTATTATCGTTAGGTGTATTTATTATACACACGAACATTAATTGACAGAACAAAATATTCAAAGATGTAAATTCCATAGCTAAGTAGCTTGGCAAAAATATTTGACGGAACCTTGGTTTGTTATAAACAATGAAACAAGTAAATTAATTGTTACGGGCGTGTCGATAATGTTATTATGTTATTATTATTATTGGTGCATCGCCTATTTCTTTCTCTTTCATTTGACACCTCATGGATTAAAAAATAACGACCAGGAACCGAGATTACAAACTTACAAATAACATCGCGTTTTACAATCTGCCGGTAACGATGTCAGTGACATGAATATGGAACTGGCGCTATAGAGCCACATAGGCAGTCGATAACCAAGCAGACATTGTGGTGCCATCTCGCGTTGTCGGCCCTGTCGCAGTTTTCCGCACCGCCTTGTTTAAAGAAATTATAAACAAATGCGATTACATCGACTTGCCGACGAGCTTCACCAACGACCACCGAAGATGAATTAAAGCTTGGAGAATAAGCTACCATCTCCAACCGGAGTGAGTGTTCCGTCCTTAGACGGAATTTTTGTTTATTTCAAGGCGCCAGGATTCTTGAGTATGGCGAGACTTTTCATAGTCGAGGCGCCAGTTTTCCTGGCGTACGAGTCAAAGTCAAGGGCCTCTTTGTACTCAGGCGATAAGGGCCTGTGAGGCCCGATGACAGAATTAGCGGTCCTGCGGCGACGCTGGCCGCCCGCGTCGTAGGGTTTCCCACGGCGAGTTTTTCCCTTTCCCTAATTATTAGGGGAAGGTCTTATTTGGCACCCTTGGTGGGAGCTATGCCGGATTGCACCAATAAAATATCTGTGTTTTAATAAACATATAGAACTCCACCCACTCGGAGTCCACCTCGAAGAGCATGATGAGCCTTTAGTTTTAGTTTACCACTAACCAGCGTAAGAAACAGTTGTACCTAGCCATAACACCGTTGTCTATCTATAATAACCGAGCTGTAGTTCTCAATAAAGTATATCACATTGATTAGGAGCTACTATGGTTATAGTTCTTCAAAGGCTCTCTAATCGCCTAAAAGTTCTCGCCGCCATTAATTTGCCGTCGGGAAGCGCAGTCTAGGCAACTTACAATTGTTAGACGCGCGCCGTCGTTACTGTTCCAAAAAAAAGTGACGTACGGTCGAAACAGTGAGCATTGCTCCATGTTCATTTGTTTTAAGCAATTAAACAATTAAAATTGTTATTACGTCTAACTGTATATAGCTACAGCATCGGGGTACTTTTTAAAGTGTATTATACGTATTATAAGTGTATATAATAGTAGCCCCTCCCACTAGGAGATTAGCCCATACACCAGGGGATTGGCCCCGCCACCAGGGGATTAGCCCCGCCCACCAGGGACTTAGCCCCGCCCACCAGGGACTTAGCCCCGCCCATCTGGGGATTAGCCCCGCCCACCCGAGGATTAGCCCCGCCCACCTGGTGATTAGCCCCGCCCACCCGAGGATTAGCCCCGCCCATCTGGGGATTAGCCCCGCCCACTTTTAATTTAGCCCATTCGGGATGTTTGGCCCCTCCCGCCGGGCTGTTTGGCCTCTCCCACCGGAGGATTAGCCCCTGCCACCTGGGGAACAGCCCCCCCTTTTAATTTAGCCCCTCCCCGGGCGGTTGGCCCCTCCTACTAGGTGATTAGCCCCTATCACGAGTGGTTAACCCTCCCCATTGTAGTCAACGATGCCTCGAATTGAAGGTCTTGATTCAAGGAATACTCTCCTTCTAATTTAGCATAGCTCCGGGGTATGGTTAGCGTGTAATTTACAAACAAATAGTTTAATTGTTTATAACACATAAACAGCTAATAGAGCATTTGTAAATTGATTATTTTGCTGTAACAACACCCCTTACCTTTATTTTAAGCCCTTACCTTTATTTAGGAATTGAAAACAGGAAGATACACATATACTAGATGTGCAATAAAGAGATGGCTAGTAAGAATATATAGGGCAATATGTAAGGTAGAGATGGTATGAAAGAAAGAGTGTAAGGGAAGAATCAGTAGGCTACGATAGTAATCTAAAGTTAGGTTATATTTCCACTAACAATAAGTACAAATTTCGTGGCTACGAGGTCCAAATAAAGAAGAGTATTATCGTTAGGTGTATTTATTATACACACGAACATTAATTGACAGAACAAAATATTCAAAGATGTAAATTCCATAGCTAAGTAGCTTGGCAAAAATATTTGACGGAACCTTGGTTTGTTATAAACAATGAAACAAGTAAATTAATTGTTACGGGCGTGTCGATAATGTTATTATGTTATTATTATTATTGGTGCATCGCCTATTTCTTTCTCTTTCATTTGACACCTCATGGATTAAAAAATAACGACCAGGAACCGAGATTACAAACTTACAAATAACATCGCGTTTTACAATCTGCCGGTAACGATGTCAGTGACATGAATATGGAACTGGCGCTATAGAGCCACATAGGCAGTCGATAACCAAGCAGACATGTGGTGCCATCTCGCGTTGTCGGCCCTGTCGCAGTTTTCCGCACCGCCTTGTTTAAAGAAATTATAAACAAATGCGATTACATCGACTTGCCGACGAGCTTCACCAACGACCACCGAAGATGAATTAAAGCTTGGAGAATAAGCTACCATCTCCAACCGGAGTGAGTGTTCCGTCCTTAGACGGAATTTTTGTTTATTTCAAGGCGCCAGGATTCTTGAGTATGGCGAGACTTTTCATAGTCGAGGCGCCAGTTTTCCTGGCGTACGAGTCAAAGTCAAGGGCCTCTTTGTACTCAGGCGATAAGGGCCTGTGAGGCCCGATGACAGAATTAGCGGTCCTGCGGCGACGCTGGCCGCCCGCGTCGTAGGGTTTCCCACGGCGAGTTTTTCCCTTTCCCTAATTATTAGGGGAAGGTCTTATTTGGCACCCTTGGTGGGAGCTATGCCGGATTGCACCAATAAAATATCTGTGTTTTAATAAACATATAGAACTCCACCCACTCGGAGTCCACCTCGAAGAGCATGATGAGCCTTTAGTTTTAGTTTACCACTAACCAGCGTAAGAAACAGTTGTACCTAGCCATAACACCGTTGTCTATCTATAATAACCGAGCTGTAGTTCTCAATAAAGTATATCACATTGATTAGGAGCTACTATGGTTATAGTTCTTCAAAGGCTCTCTAATCGCCTAAAAGTTCTCGCCGCCATTAATTTGCCGTCGGGAAGCGCAGTCTAGGCAACTTACAATTGTTAGACGCGCGCCGTCGTTACTGTTCCAAAAAAAAGTGACGTACGGTCGAAACAGTGAGCATTGCTCCATGTTCATTTGTTTTAAGCAATTAAACAATTAAAATTGTTATTACGTCTAACTGTATATAGCTACAGCATCGGGGTACTTTTTAAAGTGTATTATACGTATTATAAGTGTATATAATAGTAGCCCCTCCCACTAGGAGATTAGCCCATACACCAGGGGATTGGCCCCGCCACCAGGGGATTAGCCCCGCCCACCTGTGGATTAGCCCCGCCCACCAGGGACTTAGCCCCGCCCACCAGGGACTTAGCCCCGCCCATCTGGGGATTAGCCCCGCCCACCTGGTGATTAGCCCCGCCCACCCGAGGATTAGCCCCGCCCATCTGGGGATTAGCCCCGCCCACTTTTAATTTAGCCCCATTCGGGATGTTTGGCCCCTCCCGCCGGGCTGTTCGGCCTCTCCCACCGGAGGATTAGCCCATACACCAGGGGATTAGCCCATACACCAGGGGATTAGCCCATACACCAGGGGATTAGCCCCGCCCACCTGTGGATTAGCCCCGCCCACCAGGGACTTAGCGCCGCCCATCTGGGGATTAGCCCCGCCCACCCGAGGATTAGCCCCGCCCACCTGGTGATTAGCCCCGCCCACCCGAGGATTAGCCCCGCCCACCTGGTGATTAGCCCCGCCCACCCGAGGATTAGCCCCGCCCATCTGGGGATTAGCCCCGCCCACTTTTAATTTAGCCCATTCGGGATGTTTGGCCCCTCCCGCCGGGCTGTTTGGCCTCTCCCACCGGAGGATTAGCCCCTGCCACCTGGGGAACAGCCCCCCTTTTAATTTAGCCCCTCCCCGGGCGGTTGGCCCCTCCTACTAGGTGATTAGCCCCTATCACGAGTGGTTAACCCTCCCCATTGTAGTCAACGATGCCTCGAATTGAAGGTCTTGATTCAAGGAATACTCTCCTTCTAATTTAGCATAGATCCGGGGTATGGTTAGCGTGTAATTTACAAACAAATAGTTTAATTGTTTATAACACATAAACAGCTAATAGAGCATTTGTAAATTGTTTATTTTGCTGTAACAACACCCCTTACCTTTATTTTAAGCCCTTACCTTTATTTAGGAATTGAAAACAGGAAGATACACATATACTAGATGTGCAATAAAGAGATGGCTTGTAAGAATATATAGGGCAATATGTAAGGTAGAGATGGTATGAAAGAAAGAGTGTAAGGGAAGAATCAGTAGGCTACGATAGTAATCTAAAGTTAGGTTATATTTCCACTAACAATAAGTACAAATTTCGTGGCTACGAGGTCCAAATAAAGAAGAGTATTATCGTTAGGTGTATTTATTATACACACGAACATTAATTGACAGAACAAAATATTCAAAGATGTAAATTCCATAGCTAAGTAGCTTGGCAAAAATATTTGACGGAACCTTGGTTTGTTATAAACAATGAAACAAGTAAATTAATTGTTACGGGCGTGTCGATAATGTTATTATGTTATTATTATTATTGGTGCATCGCCTATTTCTTTCTCTTTCATTTGACACCTCATGGATTAAAAAATAACGACCAGGAACCGAGATTACAAACTTACAAATAACATCGCGTTTTACAATCTGCCGGTAACGATGTCAGTGACATGAATATGGAACTGGCGCTATAGAGCCACATAGGCAGTCGATAACCAAGCAGACATTGTGGTGCCATCTCGCGTTGTCGGCCCTGTCGCAGTTTTCCGCACCGCCTTGTTTAAAGAAATTATAAACAAATGCGATTACATCGACTTGCCGACGAGCTTCACCAACGACCACCGAAGATGAATTAAAGCTTGGAGAATAAGCTACCATCTCCAACCGGAGTGAGTGTTCCGTCCTTAGACGGAATTTTTGTTTATTTCAAGGCGCCAGGATTCTTGAGTATGGCGAGACTTTTCATAGTCGAGGCGCCAGTTTTCCTGGCGTACGAGTCAAAGTCAAGGGCCTCTTTGTACTCAGGCGATAAGGGCCTGTGAGGCCCGATGACAGAATTAGCGGTCCTGCGGCGACGCTGGCCGCCCGCGTCGTAGGGTTTCCCACGGCGAGTTTTTCCCTTTCCCTAATTATTAGGGGAAGGTCTTATTTGGCACCCTTGGTGGGAGCTATGCCGGATTGCACCAATAAAATATCTGTGTTTTAATAAACATATAGAACTCCACCCACTCGGAGTCCACCTCGAAGAGCATGATGAGCCTTTAGTTTTAGTTTACCACTAACCAGCGTAAGAAACAGTTGTACCTAGCCATAACACCGTTGTCTATCTATAATAACCGAGCTGTAGTTCTCAATAAAGTATATCACATTGATTAGGAGCTACTATGGTTATAGTTCTTCAAAGGCTCTCTAATCGCCTAAAAGTTCTCGCCGCCATTAATTTGCCGTCGGGAAGCGCAGTCTAGGCAACTTACAATTGTTAGACGCGCGCCGTCGTTACTGTTCCAAAAAAAAGTGACGTACGGTCGAAACAGTGAGCATTGCTCCATGTTCATTTGTTTTAAGCAATTAAACAATTAAAATTGTTATTACGTCTAACTGTATATAGCTACAGCATCGGGGTACTTTTTAAAGTGTATTATACGTATTATAAGTGTATATAATAGTAGCCCCTCCCACTAGGAGATTAGCCCATACACCAGGGGATTGGCCCCGCCACCAGGGGATTAGCCCCGCCCACCAGGGACTTAGCCCCGCCCACCAGGGACTTAGCCCCGCCCATCTGGGGATTAGCCCCGCCCACCCGAGGATTAGCCCCGCCCACCTGGTGATTAGCCCCGCCCACCCGAGGATTAGCCCCGCCCATCTGGGGATTAGCCCCGCCCACTTTTAATTTAGCCCATTCGGGATGTTTGGCCCCTCCCGCCGGGCTGTTTGGCCTCTCCCACCGGAGGATTAGCCCCTGCCACCTGGGGAACAGCCCCCCTTTTAATTTAGCCCCTCCCCGGGCGGTTGGCCCCTCCTACTAGGTGATTAGCCCCTATCACGAGTGGTTAACCCTCCCCATTGTAGTCAACGATGCCTCGAATTGAAGGTCTTGATTCAAGGAATACTCTCCTTCTAATTTAGCATAGCTCCGGGGTATGGTTAGCGTGTAATTTACAAACAAATAGTTTAATTGTTTATAACACATAAACAGCTAATAGAGCATTTGTAAATTGTTTATTTTGCTGTAACAACACCCCTTACCTTTATTTTAAGCCCTTACCTTTATTTAGGAATTGAAAACAGGAAGATACACATATACTAGATGTGCAATAAAGAGATGGCTAGTAAGAATATATAGGGCAATATGTAAGGTAGAGATGGTATGAAAGAAAGAGTGTAAGGGAAGAATCAGTAGGCTACGATAGTAATCTAAAGTTAGGTTATATTTCCACTAACAATAAGTACAAATTTCGTGGCTACGAGGTCCAAATAAAGAAGAGTATTATCGTTAGGTGTATTTATTATACACACGAACATTAATTGACAGAACAAAATATTCAAAGATGTAAATTCCATAGCTAAGTAGCTTGGCAAAAATATTTGACGGAACCTTGGTTTGTTATAAACAATGAAACAAGTAAATTAATTGTTACGGGCGTGTCGATAATGTTATTATGTTATTATTATTATTGGTGCATCGCCTATTTCTTTCTCTTTCATTTGACACCTCATGGATTAAAAAATAACGACCAGGAACCGAGATTACAAACTTACAAATAACATCGCGTTTTACAATCTGCCGGTAACGATGTCAGTGACATGAATATGGAACTGGCGCTATAGAGCCACATAGGCAGTCGATAACCAAGCAGACATTGTGGTGCCATCTCGCGTTGTCGGCCCTGTCGCAGTTTTCCGCACCGCCTTGTTTAAAGAAATTATAAACAAATGCGATTACATCGACTTGCCGACGAGCTTCACCAACGACCACCGAAGATGAATTAAAGCTTGGAGAATAAGCTACCATCTCCAACCGGAGTGAGTGTTCCGTCCTTAGACGGAATTTTTGTTTATTTCAAGGCGCCAGGATTCTTGAGTATGGCGAGACTTTTCATAGTCGAGGCGCCAGTTTTCCTGGCGTACGAGTCAAAGTCAAGGGCCTCTTTGTACTCAGGCGATAAGGGCCTGTGAGGCCCGATGACAGAATTAGCGGTCCTGCGGCGACGCTGGCCGCCCGCGTCGTAGGGTTTCCCACGGCGAGTTTTTCCCTTTCCCTAATTATTAGGGGAAGGTCTTATTTGGCACCCTTGGTGGGAGCTATGCCGGATTGCACCAATAAAATATCTGTGTTTTAATAAACATATAGAACTCCACCCACTCGGAGTCCACCTCGAAGAGCATGATGAGCCTTTAGTTTTAGTTTACCACTAACCAGCGTAAGAAACAGTTGTACCTAGCCATAACACCGTTGTCTATCTATAATAACCGAGCTGTAGTTCTCAATAAAGTATATCACATTGATTAGGAGCTACTATGGTTATAGTTCTTCAAAGGCTCTCTAATCGCCTAAAAGTTCTCGCCGCCATTAATTTGCCGTCGGGAAGCGCAGTCTAGGCAACTTACAATTGTTAGACGCGCGCCGTCGTTACTGTTCCAAAAAAAAGTGACGTACGGTCGAAACAGTGAGCATTGCTCCATGTTCATTTGTTTTAAGCAATTAAACAATTAAAATTGTTATTACGTCTAACTGTATATAGCTACAGCATCGGGGTACTTTTAAAGTGTATTATACGTATTATAAGTGTATATAATAGTAGCCCCTCCCACTAGGAGATTAGCCCATACACCAGGGGATTGGCCCCGCCACCAGGGGATTAGCCCCGCCCACCAGGGACTTAGCCCCGCCCACCAGGGACTTAGCCCCGCCCATCTGGGGATTAGCCCCGCCCACCTGGTGATTAGCCCCGCCCACCCGAGGATTAGCCCCGCCCATCTGGGGATTAGCCCCGCCCACTTTTAATTTAGCCCATTCGGGATGTTTGGCCCCTCCCGCCGGGCTGTTTGGCCTCTCCCACCGGAGGATTAGCCCCTGCCACCTGGGGAACAGCCCCCCCTTTTAATTTAGCCCCTCCCCGGGCGGTTGGCCCCTCCTACTAGGTGATTAGCCCCTATCACGAGTGGTTAACCCTCCCCATTGTAGTCAACGATGCCTCGAATTGAAGGTCTTGATTCAAGGAATACTCTCCTTCTAATTTAGCATAGCTCCGGGGTATGGTTAGCGTGTAATTTACAAACAAATAGTTTAATTGTTTATAACACATAAACAGCTAATAGAGCATTTGTAAATTGATTATTTTGCTGTAACAACACCCCTTACCTTTATTTTAAGCCCTTACCTTTATTTAGGAATTGAAAACAGGAAGATACACATATACTAGATGTGCAATAAAGAGATGGCTAGTAAGAATATATAGGGCAATATGTAAGGTAGAGATGGTATGAAAGAAAGAGTGTAAGGGAAGAATCAGTAGGCTACGATAGTAATCTAAAGTTAGGTTATATTTCCACTAACAATAAGTACAAATTTCGTGGCTACGAGGTCCAAATAAAGAAGAGTATTATCGTTAGGTGTATTTATTATACACACGAACATTAATTGACAGAACAAAATATTCAAAGATGTAAATTCCATAGCTAAGTAGCTTGGCAAAAATATTTGACGGAACCTTGGTTTGTTATAAACAATGAAACAAGTAAATTAATTGTTACGGGCGTGTCGATAATGTTATTATGTTATTATTATTATTGGTGCATCGCCTATTTCTTTCTCTTTCATTTGACACCTCATGGATTAAAAAATAACGACCAGGAACCGAGATTACAAACTTACAAATAACATCGCGTTTTACAATCTGCCGGTAACGATGTCAGTGACATGAATATGGAACTGGCGCTATAGAGCCACATAGGCAGTCGATAACCAAGCAGACATTGTGGTGCCATCTCGCGTTGTCGGCCCTGTCGCAGTTTTCCGCACCGCCTTGTTTAAAGAAATTATAAACAAATGCGATTACATCGACTTGCCGACGAGCTTCACCAACGACCACCGAAGATGAATTAAAGCTTGGAGAATAAGCTACCATCTCCAACCGGAGTGAGTGTTCCGTCCTTAGACGGAATTTTTGTTTATTTCAAGGCGCCAGGATTCTTGAGTATGGCGAGACTTTTCATAGTCGAGGCGCCAGTTTTCCTGGCGTACGAGTCAAAGTCAAGGGCCTCTTTGTACTCAGGCGATAAGGGCCTGTGAGGCCCGATGACAGAATTAGCGGTCCTGCGGCGACGCTGGCCGCCCGCGTCGTAGGGTTTCCCACGGCGAGTTTTTCCCTTTCCCTAATTATTAGGGGAAGGTCTTATTTGGCACCCTTGGTGGGAGCTATGCCGGATTGCACCAATAAAATATCTGTGTTTTAATAAACATATAGAACTCCACCCACTCGGAGTCCACCTCGAAGAGCATGATGAGCCTTTAGTTTTAGTTTACCACTAACCAGCGTAAGAAACAGTTGTACCTAGCCATAACACCGTTGTCTATCTATAATAACCGAGCTGTAGTTCTCAATAAAGTATATCACATTGATTAGGAGCTACTATGGTTATAGTTCTTCAAAGGCTCTCTAATCGCCTAAAAGTTCTCGCCGCCATTAATTTGCCGTCGGGAAGCGCAGTCTAGGCAACTTACAATTGTTAGACGCGCGCCGTCGTTACTGTTCCAAAAAAAGTGACGTACGGTCGAAACAGTGAGCATTGCTCCATGTTCATTTGTTTTAAGCAATTAAACAATTAAAATTGTTATTACGTCTAACTGTATATAGCTACAGCATCGGGGTACTTTTTAAAGTGTATTATACGTATTATAAGTGTATATAATAGTAGCCCCTCCCACTAGGAGATTAGCCCATACACCAGGGGATTGGCCCCGCCACCAGGCGATTGGCCCCGCCACCAGGGGATTAGCACCGCCCACCGGAGGATTAGCCCATACACCAGGGGATTAGCCCCGCCCACCTGTGGTTTAGCCCCGCCCACCAGGGACTTAGCCCCGCCCACCAGGGACTTAGCCCCGCCCATCTGGGGATTAGCCCCGCCCACCCGAGGATTAGCCCCGCCCACCCCAGGATTAGCCCCGCCCACCCGAGGATTAGCCCCGCCCATCTGGGGATTAGCCCCGCCCACTTTTAATTTAGCCCCATTCGGGATGTTTGGCCCCTCCCTCCGGGCTGTTTGGCCTCTCCCACCGGAGGATTAGCCCCTGCCACCTGGGGAACAGCCCCCCCTTTTAATTTAGCCCCTCCCCGGGCGGTTGGCCCCTCCTACTAGGTGATTAGCCCCTATCACGAGTGGTTAACCCTCCCCATTGTAGTCAACGATGCCTCGAATTGAAGGTCTTGATTCAAGGAATACTCTCCTTCTAATTTAGCATAGCTCCGGGGTATGGTTAGGGTGTAATTTACAAACAAATAGTTTAATTGTTTATAACACATAAACAGCTAATAGAGCATTTGTAAATTGTTTATTTTGCTGTAACAACACCCCTTACCTTTATTTTAAGCCCTTACCTTTATTTAGGAATTGAAAACAGGAAGATACACATATACTAGATGTGCAATAAAGAGATGGCTAGTAAGAATATATAGGGCAATATGTAAGGTAGAGATGGTATGAAAGAAAGAGTGTAAGGGAAGAATCAGTAGGCTACGATAGTAATCTAAAGTTAGGTTATATTTCCACTAACAATAAGTACAAATTTCGTGGCTACGAGGTCCAAATAAAGAAGACTATTATCGTTAGTATGTATTTATTATACACACGAACATTAATTGAAAGAACAAAATATTCAAAGATGTAAGTACCATAGCTAAGTAGCTTGGCAAAAATATTTGACGGAACCTTGGTTTGTTATAAACAATGAAACAAGTAAATTAATTGTTACGGGCGTGTCGATAATGTTATTATGTTATTATTATTATTGGTGCATCGCCTATTTCTTTCTCTTTCATTTGACACCTCATGGATTAAAAAATAACGACCAGGAACCGAGATTACAAACTTACAAATAACATCGCGTTTTACAATCTGCCGGTAACGATGTCAGTGACATGAATATGGAACTGGCGCTATAGAGCCACATAGGCAGTCGATAACCAAGCAGACATTGTGGTGCCATCTCGCGTTGTCGGCCCTGTCGCAGTTTTCCGCACCGCCTTGTTTAAAGAAATTATAAACAAATGCGATTACATCGACTTGCCGACGAGCTTCACCAACGACCACCGAAGATGAATTAAAGCTTGGAGAATAAGCTACCATCTCCAACCGGAGTGATCATTGCTCCATGTTCATTTGTTTTAAGCAATTAAACAATTAAAATTGTTATTACGTCTAACTGTATATAGCTACAGCATCGGGGTACTTTTTAAAGTGTATTATACGTATTATAAGTGTATATAATAGTAGCCCCTCCCACTAGGAGATTAGCCCATACACCAGGGGATTGGCCCCGCCACCAGGCGATTGGCCCCGCCACCAGGGGATTAGCCCCGCCCACCTGTGGATTAGCCCCGCCCACCCGGGACTTAGCCCCGCCCACCTGTGGATTAGCCCCGCCCACCAGGGACTTAGCCCCGCCCACCTGAGGATTATCCCCGCCCATCTGGGGATTAGCCCCGCCCACCCGAGGATTAGCCCCGCCCACCTGGTGATTAGCCCCGCCCACCCGAGGATTAGCCACGCCCATCTGGGGATTAACCCCGCCCACTTTTAATTTAGCCCCATTCGGGATGTTTGGCCCCTCCCGCCGGGCTGTTTGGCCTCTCCCACCGGAGGATTAGCCCCTGCGACCTGGGGAACAGCCCCCCCCCCCCTTTAATTTAGCCCCTCCCCGGGCGGTTGGCCCCTCCTACTAGGTGATTAGCCCCTATCACGAGTGGTTA
Source organism: Nomada fucata (assembly GCA_948146005.1). Taxonomy (NCBI): domain Eukaryota; kingdom Metazoa; phylum Arthropoda; class Insecta; order Hymenoptera; family Apidae; genus Nomada; species Nomada fucata. The sequence continues at coordinate 19,203,910 of OX411275.1, forward strand.
ACCCTCCCCATTGTAGTCAACGATGCCTCGAATTGAAGGTCTTGATTCAAGGAATACTCTCCTTCTAATTTAGCATAGCTCCGGGGTATGGTTAGCGTGTAATTTACAAACAAATAGTTTAATTGTTTATAACACATAAACAGCTAATAGAGCATTTGTAAATTGTTTATTTTGCTGTAACAACACCCCTCACCTTTATTTTAAGCCCTTACCTTTATTTAGGAATTGAAAACAGGAAGATACACATATACTAGATGTGCAATAAAGAGATGGCTAGTAAGAATATATAGGGCAATATGTAAGGTAGAGATGGTATGAAAGAAAGAGTGTAAGGGAAGAATCAGTAGGCTACGATAGTAATCTAAAGTTAGGTTATATTTCCACTAACAATAAGTACAAATTTCGTGGCTTCGAGGTCCAAATAAAGAAGACTATTATCGTTAGTATGTATTTATTATACACACGAACATTAATTGAAAGAACAAAATATTCAAAGATGTAAGTACCATAGCTAAGTAGCTTGGCAAAAATATTTGACGGAACCTTGGTTTGTTATAAACAATGAAACAAGTAAATTAATTGTTACGGGCGTGTCGATAATGTTATTATGTTATTATTATTATTGGTGCATCCCCTATTTCTTTCTCTTTCATTTGACACCTCATGGATTAAAAAATAACGACCAGGAACCGAGATTACAAACTTACAAATAACATCGCGTTTTACAATCTGCCGGTAACGATGTCAGTGACATGAATATGGAACTGGCGCTATAGAGCCACATAGGCAGTCGATAACCAAGCAGACATGTGGTGCCATCTCGCGTTGTCGGCCCTGTCGCAGTTTTCCGCACCGCCTTGTTTAAAGAAATTATAAACAAATGCGATTACATCGACTTGCCGACGAGCTTCACCAACGACCACCGAAGATGAATTAAAGCTTGGAGAATAAGCTACCATCTCCAACCGGAGTGAGTGTTCCGTCCTTAGACGGAATTTTTGTTTATTTCAAGGCGCCAGGATTCTTGAGTATGGCGAGACTTTTCATAGTCGAGGCGCCAGGATTCTTGAGTATGGCGAGACTTTTCATAGTCGAGGCGCCAGTTTTCCTGGCGTACGAGTCAAAGTCAAGGGCCTCTTTGTACTCAGGCGATAAGGGCCTGTGAGGCCCGATGACAGAATTAGCGGTCCTGCGGCGACGCTGGCCGCCCGCGTCGTAGGGTTTCCCACGGCGAGTTTTTCCCTTTCCCTAATTATTAGGGGAAGGTCTTATTTGGCACCCTTGGTGGGAGCTATGCCGGATTGCACCAATAAAATATCTGTGTTTTAATAAACATATAGAACTCCACCCACTCGGAGTCCACCTCGAAGAGCATGATGAGCCTTTAGTTTTAGTTTACCACTAACCAGCGTAAGAAACAGTTGTACCTAGCCATAACACCGTTGTCTATCTATAATAACCGAGCTGTAGTTCTCAATAAAGTATATCACATTGATTAGGAGCTACTATGGTTATAGTTCTTCAAAGGCTCTCTAATCGCCTAAAAGTTCTCGCCGCCATTAATTTGCCGTCGGGAAGCGCAGTCTAGGCAACTTACAATTGTTAGACGCGCGCCGTCGTTACTGTTCCAAAAAAAAGTGACGTACGGTCGAAACAGTGAGCATTGCTCCATGTTCATTTGTTTTAAGCAATTAAACAATTAAAATTGTTATTACGTCTAACTGTATATAGCTACAGCATCGGGGTACTTTTTAAAGTGTATTATACGTATTATAAGTGTATATAATAGTAGCCCCTCCCACTAGGAGATTAGCCCATACACCAGGGGATTGGCCCCGCCACCAGGCGATTGGCCCCGCCACCAGGGGATTAGCCCCGCCCACCGGAGGATTAGCCCATACACCAGGGGATTAGCCCCGCCCACCTGTGGATTAGCCCCGCCCACCAGGGACTTAGCCCCGCCCACCAGGGACTTAGCCCCGCCCATCTGTGGATTAGCCCCGCCCACCCGAGGATTAGCCCCGCCCATCTGGGGATTAGCCCCGCCCACTTTTAATTTAGCCCCATTCGGGATGTTTGGCCCCTCCCTCCGGGCTGTTTGGCCTCTCCCACCGGAGGATTAGCCCCTGCCACCTGGGGAACAGCCCCCCCTTTTAATTTAGCCCCTCCCCGGGCGGTTGGCCCCTCCTACTAGGTGATTAGCCCCTATCACGAGTGGTTAACCCTCCCCATTGTAGTCAACGATGCCTCGAATTGAAGGTCTTGATTCAAGGAATACTCTCCTTCTAATTTAGCATAGCTCCGGGGTATGGTTAGGGTGTAATTTACAAACAAATAGTTTAATTGTTTATAACACATAAACAGCTAATAGAGCATTTGTAAATTGTTTATTTTGCTGTAACAACACCCCTTACCTTTATTTTAAGCCCTTACCTTTATTTAGGAATTGAAAACAGGAAGATACACATATACTAGATGTGCAATAAAGAGATGGCTAGTAAGAATATATAGGGCAATATGTAAGGTAGAGATGGTATGAAAGAAAGAGTGTAAGGGAAGAATCAGTAGGCTACGATAGTAATCTAAAGTTAGGTTATATTTCCACTAACAATAAGTACAAATTTCGTGGCTACGAGGTCCAAATAAAGAAGACTATTATCGTTAGTATGTATTTATTATACACACGAACATTAATTGAAAGAACAAAATATTCAAAGATGTAAGTACCATAGCTAAGTAGCTTGGCAAAAATATTTGACGGAACCTTGGTTTGTTATAAACAATGAAACAAGTAAATTAATTGTTACGGGCGTGTCGATAATGTTATTATGTTATTATTATTATTGGTGCATCGCCTATTTCTTTCTCTTTCATTTGACACCTCATGGATTAAAAAATAACGACCAGGAACCGAGATTACAAACTTACAAATAACATCGCGTTTTACAATCTGCCGGTAACGATGTCAGTGACATGAATATGGAACTGGCGCTATAGAGCCACATAGGCAGTCGATAACCAAGCAGACATTGTGGTGCCATCTCGCGTTGTCGGCCCTGTCGCAGTTTTCCGCACCGCCTTGTTTAAAGAAATTATAAACAAATGCGATTACATCGACTTGCCGACGAGCTTCACCAACGACCACCGAAGATGAATTAAAGCTTGGAGAATAAGCTACCATCTCCAACCGGAGTGATCATTGCTCCATGTTCATTTGTTTTAAGCAATTAAACAATTAAAATTGTTATTACGTCTAACTGTATATAGCTACAGCATCGGGGTACTTTTTAAAGTGTATTATACGTATTATAAGTGTATATAATAGTAGCCCCTCCCACTAGGAGATTAGCCCATACACCAGGGGATTGGCCCCGCCACCAGGCGATTGGCCCCGCCACCAGGGGATTAGCCCCGCCCACCTGTGGATTAGCCCCGCCCACCCGGGACTTAGCCCCGCCCACCTGTGGATTAGCCCCGCCCACCAGGGACTTAGCCCCGCCCACCTGAGGATTATCCCCGCCCATCTGGGGATTAGCCCCGCCCACCCGAGGATTAGCCCCGCCCACCTGGTGATTAGCCCCGCCCACCCGAGGATTAGCCACGCCCATCTGGGGATTAACCCCGCCCACTTTTAATTTAGCCCCATTCGGGATGTTTGGCCCCTCCCGCCGGGCTGTTTGGCCTCTCCCACCGGAGGATTAGCCCCTGCGACCTGGGGAACAGCCCCCCCCCCCTTTAATTTAGCCCCTCCCCGGGCGGTTGGCCCCTCCTACTAGGTGATTAGCCCCTATCACGAGTGGTTAACCCTCCCCATTGTAGTCAACGATGCCTCGAATTGAAGGTCTTGATTCAAGGAATACTCTCCTTCTAATTTAGCATAGCTCCGGGGTATGGTTAGCGTGTAATTTACAAACAAATAGTTTAATTGTTTATAACACATAAACAGCTAATAGAGCATTTGTAAATTGTTTATTTTGCTGTAACAACACCCCTCACCTTTATTTTAAGCCCTTACCTTTATTTAGGAATTGAAAACAGGAAGATACACATATACTAGATGTGCAATAAAGAGATGGCTAGTAAGAATATATAGGGCAATATGTAAGGTAGAGATGGTATGAAAGAAAGAGTGTAAGGGAAGAATCAGTAGGCTACGATAGTAATCTAAAGTTAGGTTATATTTCCACTAACAATAAGTACAAATTTCGTGGCTTCGAGGTCCAAATAAAGAAGACTATTATCGTTAGTATGTATTTATTATACACACGAACATTAATTGAAAGAACAAAATATTCAAAGATGTAAGTACCATAGCTAAGTAGCTTGGCAAAAATATTTGACGGAACCTTGGTTTGTTATAAACAATGAAACAAGTAAATTAATTGTTACGGGCGTGTCGATAATGTTATTATGTTATTATTATTATTGGTGCATCCCCTATTTCTTTCTCTTTCATTTGACACCTCATGGATTAAAAAATAACGACCAGGAACCGAGATTACAAACTTACAAATAACATCGCGTTTTACAATCTGCCGGTAACGATGTCAGTGACATGAATATGGAACTGGCGCTATAGAGCCACATAGGCAGTCGATAACCAAGCAGACATGTGGTGCCATCTCGCGTTGTCGGCCCTGTCGCAGTTTTCCGCACCGCCTTGTTTAAAGAAATTATAAACAAATGCGATTACATCGACTTGCCGACGAGCTTCACCAACGACCACCGAAGATGAATTAAAGCTTGGAGAATAAGCTACCATCTCCAACCGGAGTGAGTGTTCCGTCCTTAGACGGAATTTTTGTTTATTTCAAGGCGCCAGGATTCTTGAGTATGGCGAGACTTTTCATAGTCGAGGCGCCAGTTTTCCTGGCGTACGAGTCAAAGTCAAGGGCCTCTTTGTACTCAGGCGATAAGGGCCTGTGAGGCCCGATGACAGAATTAGCGGTCCTGCGGCGACGCTGGCCGCCCGCGTCGTAGGGTTTCCCACGGCGAGTTTTTCCCTTTCCCTAATTATTAGGGGAAGGTCTTATTTGGCACCCTTGGTGGGAGCTATGCCGGATTGCACCAATAAAATATCTGTGTTTTAATAAACATATAGAACTCCACCCACTCGGAGTCCACCTCGAAGAGCATGATGAGCCTTTAGTTTTAGTTTACCACTAACCAGCGTAAGAAACAGTTGTACCTAGCCATAACACCGTTGTCTATCTATAATAACCGAGCTGTAGTTCTCAATAAAGTATATCACATTGATTAGGAGCTACTATGGTTATAGTTCTTCAAAGGCTCTCTAATCGCCTAAAAGTTCTCGCCGCCATTAATTTGCCGTCGGGAAGCGCAGTCTAGGCAACTTACAATTGTTAGACGCGCGCCGTCGTTACTGTTCCAAAAAAAAGTGACGTACGGTCGAAACAGTGAGCATTGCTCCATGTTCATTTGTTTTAAGCAATTAAACAATTAAAATTGTTATTACGTCTAACTGTATATAGCTACAGCATCGGGGTACTTTTTAAAGTGTATTATACGTATTATAAGTGTATATAATAGTAGCCCCTCCCACTAGGAGATTAGCCCATACACCAGGGGATTGGCCCCGCCACCAGGGGATTAGCCCCGCCCACCTGTGGATTAGCCCCGCCCACCAGGGACTTAGCCCCGCCCACCAGGGACTTAGCCCCGCCCACCAGGGACTTAGCCCCGCCCACCTGGTGATTAGCCCCGCCCACCCGAGGATTAGCCCCGCCCATCTGGGGATTAGCCCCGCCCACTTTTAATTTAGCCCCATTCGGGATGTTTGGCCCCTCCCGCCGGGCTGTTCGGCCTCTCCCACCGGAGGATTAGCCCATACACCAGGGGATTAGCCCATACACCAGGGGATTAGCCCCGCCCACCTGTGGATTAGCCCCGCCCACCAGGGACTTAGCCCCGCCCATCAGGGACTTAGCCCCGCCCATCTGGGGATTAGCCCCGCCCACCCGAGGATTAGCCCCGCCCACCCGAGGATTAGCCCCGCCCACCCGAGGATTAGCCCCGCCCATCTGGGGATTAGCCCCGCCCACTTTTAATTTAGCCCCATTCGGGATGTTTGGCCCCTCCCTCCGGGCTGTTTGGCCTCTCCCACCGGAGGATTAGCCCCTGCCACCTGGGGAACAGCCCCCCCTTTTAATTTAGCCCCTCCCCGGGCGGTTGGCCCCTCCTACTAGGTGATTAGCCCCTATCACGAGTGGTTAACCCTCCCCATTGTAGTCAACGATGCCTCGAATTGAAGGTCTTGATTCAAGGAATACTCTCCTTCTAATTTAGCATAGCTCCGGGGTATGGTTAGGGTGTAATTTACAAACAAATAGTTTAATTGTTTATAACACATAAACAGCTAATAGAGCATTTGTAAATTGTTTATTTTGCTGTAACAACACCCCTTACCTTTATTTTAAGCCCTTACCTTTATTTAGGAATTGAAAACAGGAAGATACACATATACTAGATGTGCAATAAAGAGATGGCTAGTAAGAATATATAGGGCAATATGTAAGGTAGAGATGGTATGAAAGAAAGAGTGTAAGGGAAGAATCAGTAGGCTACGATAGTAATCTAAAGTTAGGTTATATTTCCACTAACAATAAGTACAAATTTCGTGGCTACGAGGTCCAAATAAAGAAGACTATTATCGTTAGTATGTATTTATTATACACACGAACATTAATTGAAAGAACAAAATATTCAAAGATGTAAGTACCATAGCTAAGTAGCTTGGCAAAAATATTTGACGGAACCTTGGTTTGTTATAAACAATGAAACAAGTAAATTAATTGTTACGGGCGTGTCGATAATGTTATTATGTTATTATTATTATTGGTGCATCCCCTATTTCTTTCTCTTTCATTTGACACCTCATGGATTAAAAAATAACGACCAGGAACCGAGATTACAAACTTACAAATAACATCGCGTTTTACAATCTGCCGGTAACGATGTCAGTGACATGAATATGGAACTGGCGCTATAGAGCCACATAGGCAGTCGATAACCAAGCAGACATGTGGTGCCATCTCGCGTTGTCGGCCCTGTCGCAGTTTTCCGCACCGCCTTGTTTAAAGAAATTATAAACAAATGCGATTACATCGACTTGCCGACGAGCTTCACCAACGACCACCGAAGATGAATTAAAGCTTGGAGAATAAGCTACCATCTCCAACCGGAGTGAGTGTTCCGTCCTTAGACGGAATTTTTGTTTATTTCAAGGCGCCAGGATTCTTGAGTATGGCGAGACTTTTCATAGTCGAGGCGCCAGTTTTCCTGGCGTACGAGTCAAAGTCAAGGGCCTCTTTGTACTCAGGCGATAAGGGCCTGTGAGGCCCGATGACAGAATTAGCGGTCCTGCGGCGACGCTGGCCGCCCGCGTCGTAGGGTTTCCCACGGCGAGTTTTTCCCTTTCCCTAATTATTAGGGGAAGGTCTTATTTGGCACCCTTGGTGGGAGCTATGCCGGATTGCACCAATAAAATATCTGTGTTTTAATAAACATATAGAACTCCACCCACTCGGAGTCCACCTCGAAGAGCATGATGAGCCTTTAGTTTTAGTTTACCACTAACCAGCGTAAGAAACAGTTGTACCTAGCCATAACACCGTTGTCTATCTATAATAACCGAGCTGTAGTTCTCAATAAAGTATATCACATTGATTAGGAGCTACTATGGTTATAGTTCTTCAAAGGCTCTCTAATCGCCTAAAAGTTCTCGCCGCCATTAATTTGCCGTCGGGAAGCGCAGTCTAGGCAACTTACAATTGTTAGACGCGCGCCGTCGTTACTGTTCCAAAAAAAAGTGACGTACGGTCGAAACAGTGAGCATTGCTCCATGTTCATTTGTTTTAAGCAATTAAACAATTAAAATTGTTATTACGTCTAACTGTATATAGCTACAGCATCGGGGTACTTTTTAAAGTGTATTATACGTATTATAAGTGTATATAATAGTAGCCCCTCCCACTAGGAGATTAGCCCATACACCAGGGGATTGGCCCCGCCACCAGGCGATTGGCCCCGCCACCAGGGGATTAGCCCCGCCCACCGGAGGATTAGCCCATACACCAGGGGATTAGCCCCGCCCACCTGTGGATTAGCCCCGCCCACCAGGGACTTAGCCCCGCCCACCAGGGACTTAGCCCCGCCCATCTGGGGATTAGCCCCGCCCACCCGAGGATTAGCCCCGCCCACCCGAGGATTAGCCCCGCCCACCCGAGGATTAGCCCCGCCCACCCGAGGATTAGCCCCGCCCATCTGGGGATTAGCCCCGCCCACTTTTAATTTAGCCCCATTCGGGATGTTTGGCCCCTCCCTCCGGGCTGTTTGGCCTCTCCCACCGGAGGATTAGCCCCTGCCACCTGGGGAACAGCCCCCCCTTTTAATTTAGCCCCTCCCCGGGCGGTTGGCCCCTCCTACTAGGTGATTAGCCCCTATCACGAGTGGTTAACCCTCCCCATTGTAGTCAACGATGCCTCGAATTGAAGGTCTTGATTCAAGGAATACTCTCCTTCTAATTTAGCATAGCTCCGGGGTATGGTTAGGGTGTAATTTACAAACAAATAGTTTAATTGTTTATAACACATAAACAGCTAATAGAGCATTTGTAAATTGTTTATTTTGCTGTAACAACACCCCTTACCTTTATTTTAAGCCCTTACCTTTATTTAGGAATTGAAAACAGGAAGATACACATATACTAGATGTGCAATAAAGAGATGGCTAGTAAGAATATATAGGGCAATATGTAAGGTAGAGATGGTATGAAAGAAAGAGTGTAAGGGAAGAATCAGTAGGCTACGATAGTAATCTAAAGTTAGGTTATATTTCCACTAACAATAAGTACAAATTTCGTGGCTACGAGGTCCAAATAAAGAAGACTATTATCGTTAGTATGTATTTATTATACACACGAACATTAATTGAAAGAACAAAATATTCAAAGATGTAAGTACCATAGCTAAGTAGCTTGGCAAAAATATTTGACGGAACCTTGGTTTGTTATAAACAATGAAACAAGTAAATTAATTGTTACGGGCGTGTCGATAATGTTATTATGTTATTATTATTATTGGTGCATCGCCTATTTCTTTCTCTTTCATTTGACACCTCATGGATTAAAAAATAACGACCAGGAACCGAGATTACAAACTTACAAATAACATCGCGTTTTACAATCTGCCGGTAACGATGTCAGTGACATGAATATGGAACTGGCGCTATAGAGCCACATAGGCAGTCGATAACCAAGCAGACATTGTGGTGCCATCTCGCGTTGTCGGCCCTGTCGCAGTTTTCCGCACCGCCTTGTTTAAAGAAATTATAAACAAATGCGATTACATCGACTTGCCGACGAGCTTCACCAACGACCACCGAAGATGAATTAAAGCTTGGAGAATAAGCTACCATCTCCAACCGGAGTGATCATTGCTCCATGTTCATTTGTTTTAAGCAATTAAACAATTAAAATTGTTATTACGTCTAACTGTATATAGCTACAGCATCGGGGTACTTTTTAAAGTGTATTATACGTATTATAAGTGTATATAATAGTAGCCCCTCCCACTAGGAGATTAGCCCATACACCAGGGGATTGGCCCCGCCACCAGGCGATTGGCCCCGCCACCAGGGGATTAGCCCCGCCCACCTGTGGATTAGCCCCGCCCACCCGGGACTTAGCCCCGCCCACCTGTGGATTAGCCCCGCCCACCAGGGACTTAGCCCCGCCCACCTGAGGATTATCCCCGCCCATCTGGGGATTAGCCCCGCCCACCCGAGGATTAGCCCCGCCCACCTGGTGATTAGCCCCGCCCACCCGAGGATTAGCCACGCCCATCTGGGGATTAACCCCGCCCACTTTTAATTTAGCCCCATTCGGGATGTTTGGCCCCTCCCGCCGGGCTGTTTGGCCTCTCCCACCGGAGGATTAGCCCCTGCGACCTGGGGAACAGCCCCCCCCCCCTTTAATTTAGCCCCTCCCCGGGCGGTTGGCCCCTCCTACTAGGTGATTAGCCCCTATCACGAGTGGTTAACCCTCCCCATTGTAGTCAACGATGCCTCGAATTGAAGGTCTTGATTCAAGGAATACTCTCCTTCTAATTTAGCATAGCTCCGGGGTATGGTTAGCGTGTAATTTACAAACAAATAGTTTAATTGTTTATAACACATAAACAGCTAATAGAGCATTTGTAAATTGTTTATTTTGCTGTAACAACACCCCTCACCTTTATTTTAAGCCCTTACCTTTATTTAGGAATTGAAAACAGGAAGATACACATATACTAGATGTGCAATAAAGAGATGGCTAGTAAGAATATATAGGGCAATATGTAAGGTAGAGATGGTATGAAAGAAAGAGTGTAAGGGAAGAATCAGTAGGCTACGATAGTAATCTAAAGTTAGGTTATATTTCCACTAACAATAAGTACAAATTTCGTGGCTTCGAGGTCCAAATAAAGAAGACTATTATCGTTAGTATGTATTTATTATACACACGAACATTAATTGAAAGAACAAAATATTCAAAGATGTAAGTACCATAGCTAAGTAGCTTGGCAAAAATATTTGACGGAACCTTGGTTTGTTATAAACAATGAAACAAGTAAATTAATTGTTACGGGCGTGTCGATAATGTTATTATGTTATTATTATTATTGGTGCATCCCCTATTTCTTTCTCTTTCATTTGACACCTCATGGATTAAAAAATAACGACCAGGAACCGAGATTACAAACTTACAAATAACATCGCGTTTTACAATCTGCCGGTAACGATGTCAGTGACATGAATATGGAACTGGCGCTATAGAGCCACATAGGCAGTCGATAACCAAGCAGACATGTGGTGCCATCTCGCGTTGTCGGCCCTGTCGCAGTTTTCCGCACCGCCTTGTTTAAAGAAATTATAAACAAATGCGATTACATCGACTTGCCGACGAGCTTCACCAACGACCACCGAAGATGAATTAAAGCTTGGAGAATAAGCTACCATCTCCAACCGGAGTGAGTGTTCCGTCCTTAGACGGAATTTTTGTTTATTTCAAGGCGCCAGGATTCTTGAGTATGGCGAGACTTTTCATAGTCGAGGCGCCAGTTTTCCTGGCGTACGAGTCAAAGTCAAGGGCCTCTTTGTACTCAGGCGATAAGGGCCTGTGAGGCCCGATGACAGAATTAGCGGTCCTGCGGCGACGCTGGCCGCCCGCGTCGTAGGGTTTCCCACGGCGAGTTTTTCCCTTTCCCTAATTATTAGGGGAAGGTCTTATTTGGCACCCTTGGTGGGAGCTATGCCGGATTGCACCAATAAAATATCTGTGTTTTAATAAACATATAGAACTCCACCCACTCGGAGTCCACCTCGAAGAGCATGATGAGCCTTTAGTTTTAGTTTACCACTAACCAGCGTAAGAAACAGTTGTACCTAGCCATAACACCGTTGTCTATCTATAATAACCGAGCTGTAGTTCTCAATAAAGTATATCACATTGATTAGGAGCTACTATGGTTATAGTTCTTCAAAGGCTCTCTAATCGCCTAAAAGTTCTCGCCGCCATTAATTTGCCGTCGGGAAGCGCAGTCTAGGCAACTTACAATTGTTAGACGCGCGCCGTCGTTACTGTTCCAAAAAAAAGTGACGTACGGTCGAAACAGTGAGCATTGCTCCATGTTCATTTGTTTTAAGCAATTAAACAATTAAAATTGTTATTACGTCTAACTGTATATAGCTACAGCATCGGGGTACTTTTTAAAGTGTATTATACGTATTATAAGTGTATATAATAGTAGCCCCTCCCACTAGGAGATTAGCCCATACACCAGGGGATTGGCCCCGCCACCAGGGGATTAGCCCCGCCCACCAGGGACTTAGCCCCGCCCACCAGGGACTTAGCCCCGCCCACCAGGGACTTAGCCCCGCCCATCTGGGGATTAGCCCCGCCCACCCGAGGATTAGCCCCGCCCACCTGGTGATTAGCCCCGCCCACCCGAGGATTAGCCCCGCCCATCTGGGGATTAGCCCCGCCCACTTTTAATTTAGCCCATTCGGGATGTTTGGCCCCTCCCGCCGGGCTGTTTGGCCTCTCCCACCGGAGGATTAGCCCCTGCCACCTGGGGAACAGCCCCCCCTTTTAATTTAGCCCCTCCCCGGGCGGTTGGCCCCTCCTACTAGGTGATTAGCCCCTATCACGAGTGGTTAACCCTCCCCATTGTAGTCAACGATGCCTCGAATTGAAGGTCTTGATTCAAGGAATACTCTCCTTCTAATTTAGCATAGCTCCGGGGTATGGTTAGCGTGTAATTTACAAACAAATAGTTTAATTGTTTATAACACATAAACAGCTAATAGAGCATTTGTAAATTGATTATTTTGCTGTAACAACACCCCTTACCTTTATTTTAAGCCCTTACCTTTATTTAGGAATTGAAAACAGGAAGATACACATATACTAGATGTGCAATAAAGAGATGGCTAGTAAGAATATATAGGGCAATATGTAAGGTAGAGATGGTATGAAAGAAAGAGTGTAAGGGAAGAATCAGTAGGCTACGATAGTAATCTAAAGTTAGGTTATATTTCCACTAACAATAAGTACAAATTTCGTGGCTACGAGGTCCAAATAAAGAAGAGTATTATCGTTAGGTGTATTTATTATACACACAAACATTAATTGACAGAACAAAATATTCAAATATGTAAATACCATAGCTAAGTAGCTTGGCAAAAATATTTGACGGAACCTTGGTTTGTTATAAACAATGAAACAAGTAAATTAATTGTTACGGGCGTGTCGATAATGTTATTATGTTATTATTATTATTGGTGCATCGCCTATTTCTTTCTCTTTCATTTGACACCTCATGGATTAAAAAATAACGACCAGGAACCGAGATTACAAACTTACAAATAACATCGCGTTTTACAATCTGCCGGTAACGATGTCAGTGACATGAATATGGAACTGGCGCTATAGAGCCACATAGGCAGTCGATAACCAAGCAGACATTGTGGTGCCATCTCGCGTTGTCGGCCCTGTCGCAGTTTTCCGCACCGCCTTGTTTAAAGAAATTATAAACAAATGCGATTACATCGACTTGCCGACGAGCTTCACCAACGACCACCGAAGATGAATTAAAGCTTGGAGAATAAGCTACCATCTCCAACCGGAGTGATCATTGCTCCATGTTCATTTGTTTTAAGCAATTAAACAATTAAAATTGTTATTACGTCTAACTGTATATAGCTACAGCATCGGGGTACTTTTTAAAGTGTATTATACGTATTATAAGTGTATATAATAGTAGCCCCTCCCACTAGGAGATTAGCCCATACACCAGGGGATTGGCCCCGCCACCAGGCGATTGGCCCCGCCACCAGGGGATTAGCCCCGCCCACCTGTGGATTAGCCCCGCCCACCAGGGACTTAGCCCCGCCCATCTGAGGATTAGCCCCGCCCACCCGGGACTTAGCCCCGCCCACCTGTGGATTAGCCCCGCCCACCAGGGACTTAGCCCCGCCCACCTGAGGATTAGCCCCGCCCACCTGGTGATTAGCCCCGCCCACCCGAGGATTAGCCACGCCCATCTGGGGATTAACCCCGCCCACTTTTAATTTAGCCCCATTCGGGATGTTTGGCCCCTCCCGCCGGGCTGTTTGGCCTCTCCCACCGGAGGATTAGCCCCTGCGACCTGGGGAACAGCCCCCCCCCCTTTAATTTAGCCCCTCCCCGGGCGGTTGGCCCCTCCTACTAGGTGATTAGCCCCTATCACGAGTGGTTAACCCTCCCCATTGTAGTCAACGATGCCTCGAATTGAAGGTCTTGATTCAAGGAATACTCTCCTTCTAATTTAGCATAGCTCCGGGGTATGGTTAGCGTGTAATTTACAAACAAATAGTTTAATTGTTTATAACACATAAACAGCTAATAGAGCATTTGTAAATTGTTTATTTTGCTGTAACAACACCCCTCACCTTTATTTTAAGCCCTTACCTTTATTTAGGAATTGAAAACAGGAAGATACACATATACTAGATGTGCAATAAAGAGATGGCTAGTAAGAATATATAGGGCAATATGTAAGGTAGAGATGGTATGAAAGAAAGAGTGTAAGGGAAGAATCAGTAGGCTACGATAGTAATCTAAAGTTAGGTTATATTTCCACTAACAATAAGTACAAATTTCGTGGCTTCGAGGTCCAAATAAAGAAGACTATTATCGTTAGTATGTATTTATTATACACACGAACATTAATTGAAAGAACAAAATATTCAAAGATGTAAGTACCATAGCTAAGTAGCATGGCAAAAATATTTGACGGAACCTTGGTTTGTTATAAACAATGAAACAAGTAAATTAATTGTTACGGGCGTGTCGATAATGTTATTATGTTATTATTATTATTGGTGCATCCCCTATTTCTTTCTCTTTCATTTGACACCTCATGGATTAAAAAATAACGACCAGGAACCGAGATTACAAACTTACAAATAACATCGCGTTTTACAATCTGCCGGTAACGATGTCAGTGACATGAATATGGAACTGGCGCTATAGAGCCACATAGGCAGTCGATAACCAAGCAGACATGTGGTGCCATCTCGCGTTGTCGGCCCTGTCGCAGTTTTCCGCACCGCCTTGTTTAAAGAAATTATAAACAAATGCGATTACATCGACTTGCCGACGAGCTTCACCAACGACCACCGAAGATGAATTAAAGCTTGGAGAATAAGCTACCATCTCCAACCGGAGTGAGTGTTCCGTCCTTAGACGGAATTTTTGTTTATTTCAAGGCGCCAGGATTCTTGAGTATGGCGAGACTTTTCATAGTCGAGGCGCCAGTTTTCCTGGCGTACGAGTCAAAGTCAAGGGCCTCTTTGTACTCAGGCGATAAGGGCCTGTGAGGCCCGATGACAGAATTAGCGGTCCTGCGGCGACGCTGGCCGCCCGCGTCGTAGGGTTTCCCACGGCGAGTTTTTCCCTTTCCCTAATTATTAGGGGAAGGTCTTATTTGGCACCCTTGGTGGGAGCTATGCCGGATTGCACCAATAAAATATCTGTGTTTTAATAAACATATAGAACTCCACCCACTCGGAGTCCACCTCGAAGAGCATGATGAGCCTTTAGTTTTAGTTTACCACTAACCAGCGTAAGAAACAGTTGTACCTAGCCATAACACCGTTGTCTATCTATAATAACCGAGCTGTAGTTCTCAATAAAGTATATCACATTGATTAGGAGCTACTATGGTTATAGTTCTTCAAAGGCTCTCTAATCGCCTAAAAGTTCTCGCCGCCATTAATTTGCCGTCGGGAAGCGCAGTCTAGGCAACTTACAATTGTTAGACGCGCGCCGTCGTTACTGTTCCAAAAAAAAGTGACGTACGGTCGAAACAGTGAGCATTGCTCCATGTTCATTTGTTTTAAGCAATTAAACAATTAAAATTGTTATTACGTCTAACTGTATATAGCTACAGCATCGGGGTACTTTTTAAAGTGTATTATACGTATTATAAGTGTATATAATAGTAGCCCCTCCCACTAGGAGATTAGCCCATACACCAGGGGATTGGCCCCGCCACCAGGCGATTGGCCCCGCCACCAGGGGATTAGCCCCGCCCACCGGAGGATTAGCCCATACACCAGGGGATTAGCCCCGCCCACCTGTGGATTAGCCCCGCCCACCAGGGACTTAGCCCCGCCCACCAGGGACTTAGCCCCGCCCATCTGGGGATTAGCCCCGCCCACCCGAGGATTAGCCCCGCCCACCCGAGGATTAGCCCCGCCCACCCGAGGATTAGCCCCGCCCACCCGAGGATTAGCCCCGCCCATCTGGGGATTAGCCCCGCCCACTTTTAATTTAGCCCCATTCGGGATGTTTGGCCCCTCCCTCCGGGCTGTTTGGCCTCTCCCACCGGAGGATTAGCCCCTGCCACCTGGGGAACAGCCCCCCCTTTTAATTTAGCCCCTCCCCGGGCGGTTGGCCCCTCCTACTAGGTGATTAGCCCCTATCACGAGTGGTTAACCCTCCCCATTGTAGTCAACGATGCCTCGAATTGAAGGTCTTGATTCAAGGAATACTCTCCTTCTAATTTAGCATAGCTCCGGGGTATGGTTAGGGTGTAATTTACAAACAAATAGTTTAATTGTTTATAACACATAAACAGCTAATAGAGCATTTGTAAATTGTTTATTTTGCTGTAACAACACCCCTTACCTTTATTTTAAGCCCTTACCTTTATTTAGGAATTGAAAACAGGAAGATACACATATACTAGATGTGCAATAAAGAGATGGCTAGTAAGAATATATAGGGCAATATGTAAGGTAGAGATGGTATGAAAGAAAGAGTGTAAGGGAAGAATCAGTAGGCTACGATAGTAATCTAAAGTTAGGTTATATTTCCACTAACAATAAGTACAAATTTCGTGGCTACGAGGTCCAAATAAAGAAGACTATTATCGTTAGTATGTATTTATTATACACACGAACATTAATTGAAAGAACAAAATATTCAAAGATGTAAGTACCATAGCTAAGTAGCTTGGCAAAAATATTTGACGGAACCTTGGTTTGTTATAAACAATGAAACAAGTAAATTAATTGTTACGGGCGTGTCGATAATGTTATTATGTTATTATTATTATTGGTGCATCGCCTATTTCTTTCTCTTTCATTTGACACCTCATGGATTAAAAAATAACGACCAGGAACCGAGATTACAAACTTACAAATAACATCGCGTTTTACAATCTGCCGGTAACGATGTCAGTGACATGAATATGGAACTGGCGCTATAGAGCCACATAGGCAGTCGATAACCAAGCAGACATTGTGGTGCCATCTCGCGTTGTCGGCCCTGTCGCAGTTTTCCGCACCGCCTTGTTTAAAGAAATTATAAACAAATGCGATTACATCGACTTGCCGACGAGCTTCACCAACGACCACCGAAGATGAATTAAAGCTTGGAGAATAAGCTACCATCTCCAACCGGAGTGATCATTGCTCCATGTTCATTTGTTTTAAGCAATTAAACAATTAAAATTGTTATTACGTCTAACTGTATATAGCTACAGCATCGGGGTACTTTTTAAAGTGTATTATACGTATTATAAGTGTATATAATAGTAGCCCCTCCCACTAGGAGATTAGCCCATACACCAGGGGATTGGCCCCGCCACCAGGCGATTGGCCCCGCCACCAGGGGATTAGCCCCGCCCACCTGTGGATTAGCCCCGCCCACCCGGGACTTAGCCCCGCCCACCTGTGGATTAGCCCCGCCCACCAGGGACTTAGCCCCGCCCACCTGAGGATTATCCCCGCCCATCTGGGGATTAGCCCCGCCCACCCGAGGATTAGCCCCGCCCACCTGGTGATTAGCCCCGCCCACCCGAGGATTAGCCACGCCCATCTGGGGATTAACCCCGCCCACTTTTAATTTAGCCCCATTCGGGATGTTTGGCCCCTCCCGCCGGGCTGTTTGGCCTCTCCCACCGGAGGATTAGCCCCTGCGACCTGGGGAACAGCCCCCCCCCCCCTTTAATTTAGCCCCTCCCCGGGCGGTTGGCCCCTCCTACTAGGTGATTAGCCCCTATCACGAGTGGTTAACCCTCCCCATTGTAGTCAACGATGCCTCGAATTGAAGGTCTTGATTCAAGGAATACTCTCCTTCTAATTTAGCATAGCTCCGGGGTATGGTTAGCGTGTAATTTACAAACAAATAGTTTAATTGTTTATAACACATAAACAGCTAATAGAGCATTTGTAAATTGTTTATTTTGCTGTAACAACACCCCTCACCTTTATTTTAAGCCCTTACCTTTATTTAGGAATTGAAAACAGGAAGATACACATATACTAGATGTGCAATAAAGAGATGGCTAGTAAGAATATATAGGGCAATATGTAAGGTAGAGATGGTATGAAAGAAAGAGTGTAAGGGAAGAATCAGTAGGCTACGATAGTAATCTAAAGTTAGGTTATATTTCCACTAACAATAAGTACAAATTTCGTGGCTTCGAGGTCCAAATAAAGAAGACTATTATCGTTAGTATGTATTTATTATACACACGAACATTAATTGAAAGAACAAAATATTCAAAGATGTAAGTACCATAGCTAAGTAGCTTGGCAAAAATATTTGACGGAACCTTGGTTTGTTATAAACAATGAAACAAGTAAATTAATTGTTACGGGCGTGTCGATAATGTTATTATGTTATTATTATTATTGGTGCATCCCCTATTTCTTTCTCTTTCATTTGACACCTCATGGATTAAAAAATAACGACCAGGAACCGAGATTACAAACTTACAAATAACATCGCGTTTTACAATCTGCCGGTAACGATGTCAGTGACATGAATATGGAACTGGCGCTATAGAGCCACATAGGCAGTCGATAACCAAGCAGACATGTGGTGCCATCTCGCGTTGTCGGCCCTGTCGCAGTTTTCCGCACCGCCTTGTTTAAAGAAATTATAAACAAATGCGATTACATCGACTTGCCGACGAGCTTCACCAACGACCACCGAAGATGAATTAAAGCTTGGAGAATAAGCTACCATCTCCAACCGGAGTGAGTGTTCCGTCCTTAGACGGAATTTTTGTTTATTTCAAGGCGCCAGGATTCTTGAGTATGGCGAGACTTTTCATAGTCGAGGCGCCAGTTTTCC
Source organism: Nomada fucata (assembly GCA_948146005.1). NCBI lineage: Eukaryota > Metazoa > Arthropoda > Insecta > Hymenoptera > Apidae > Nomada > Nomada fucata. Next base: position 19,222,598 of record OX411275.1, read on the forward strand.
TGGCGTACGAGTCAAAGTCAAGGGCCTCTTTGTACTCAGGCGATAAGGGCCTGTGAGGCCCGATGACAGAATTAGCGGTCCTGCGGCGACGCTGGCCGCCCGCGTCGTAGGGTTTCCCACGGCGAGTTTTTCCCTTTCCCTAATTATTAGGGGAAGGTCTTATTTGGCACCCTTGGTGGGAGCTATGCCGGATTGCACCAATAAAATATCTGTGTTTTAATAAACATATAGAACTCCACCCACTCGGAGTCCACCTCGAAGAGCATGATGAGCCTTTAGTTTTAGTTTACCACTAACCAGCGTAAGAAACAGTTGTACCTAGCCATAACACCGTTGTCTATCTATAATAACCGAGCTGTAGTTCTCAATAAAGTATATCACATTGATTAGGAGCTACTATGGTTATAGTTCTTCAAAGGCTCTCTAATCGCCTAAAAGTTCTCGCCGCCATTAATTTGCCGTCGGGAAGCGCAGTCTAGGCAACTTACAATTGTTAGACGCGCGCCGTCGTTACTGTTCCAAAAAAAAGTGACGTACGGTCGAAACAGTGAGCATTGCTCCATGTTCATTTGTTTTAAGCAATTAAACAATTAAAATTGTTATTACGTCTAACTGTATATAGCTACAGCATCGGGGTACTTTTTAAAGTGTATTATACGTATTATAAGTGTATATAATAGTAGCCCCTCCCACTAGGAGATTAGCCCATACACCAGGGGATTGGCCCCGCCACCAGGGGATTAGCCCCGCCCACCAGGGACTTAGCCCCGCCCACCAGGGACTTAGCCCCGCCCATCTGGGGATTAGCCCCGCCCACCCGAGGATTAGCCCCGCCCACCTGGTGATTAGCCCCGCCCACCCGAGGATTAGCCCCGCCCATCTGGGGATTAGCCCCGCCCACTTTTAATTTAGCCCATTCGGGATGTTTGGCCCCTCCCGCCGGGCTGTTTGGCCTCTCCCACCGGAGGATTAGCCCCTGCCACCTGGGGAACAGCCCCCCCTTTTAATTTAGCCCCTCCCCGGGCGGTTGGCCCCTCCTACTAGGTGATTAGCCCCTATCACGAGTGGTTAACCCTCCCCATTGTAGTCAACGATGCCTCGAATTGAAGGTCTTGATTCAAGGAATACTCTCCTTCTAATTTAGCATAGCTCCGGGGTATGGTTAGCGTGTAATTTACAAACAAATAGTTTAATTGTTTATAACACATAAACAGCTAATAGAGCATTTGTAAATTGATTATTTTGCTGTAACAACACCCCTTACCTTTATTTTAAGCCCTTACCTTTATTTAGGAATTGAAAACAGGAAGATACACATATACTAGATGTGCAATAAAGAGATGGCTAGTAAGAATATATAGGGCAATATGTAAGGTAGAGATGGTATGAAAGAAAGAGTGTAAGGGAAGAATCAGTAGGCTACGATAGTAATCTAAAGTTAGGTTATATTTCCACTAACAATAAGTACAAATTTCGTGGCTACGAGGTCCAAATAAAGAAGAGTATTATCGTTAGGTGTATTTATTATACACACAAACATTAATTGACAGAACAAAATATTCAAATATGTAAATACCATAGCTAAGTAGCTTGGCAAAAATATTTGACGGAACCTTGGTTTGTTATAAACAATGAAACAAGTAAATTAATTGTTACGGGCGTGTCGATAATGTTATTATGTTATTATTATTATTGGTGCATCGCCTATTTCTTTCTCTTTCATTTGACACCTCATGGATTAAAAAATAACGACCAGGAACCGAGATTACAAACTTACAAATAACATCGCGTTTTACAATCTGCCGGTAACGATGTCAGTGACATGAATATGGAACTGGCGCTATAGAGCCACATAGGCAGTCGATAACCAAGCAGACATTGTGGTGCCATCTCGCGTTGTCGGCCCTGTCGCAGTTTTCCGCACCGCCTTGTTTAAAGAAATTATAAACAAATGCGATTACATCGACTTGCCGACGAGCTTCACCAACGACCACCGAAGATGAATTAAAGCTTGGAGAATAAGCTACCATCTCCAACCGGAGTGATCATTGCTCCATGTTCATTTGTTTTAAGCAATTAAACAATTAAAATTGTTATTACGTCTAACTGTATATAGCTACAGCATCGGGGTACTTTTTAAAGTGTATTATACGTATTATAAGTGTATATAATAGTAGCCCCTCCCACTAGGAGATTAGCCCATACACCAGGGGATTGGCCCCGCCACCAGGCGATTGGCCCCGCCACCAGGGGATTAGCCCCGCCCACCTGTGGATTAGCCCCGCCCACCAGGGACTTAGCCCCGCCCATCTGAGGATTAGCCCCGCCCACCCGGGACTTAGCCCCGCCCACCTGTGGATTAGCCCCGCCCACCAGGGACTTAGCCCCGCCCACCTGAGGATTAGCCCCGCCCACCTGGTGATTAGCCCCGCCCACCCGAGGATTAGCCACGCCCATCTGGGGATTAACCCCGCCCACTTTTAATTTAGCCCCATTCGGGATGTTTGGCCCCTCCCGCCGGGCTGTTTGGCCTCTCCCACCGGAGGATTAGCCCCTGCGACCTGGGGAACAGCCCCCCCCCCTTTAATTTAGCCCCTCCCCGGGCGGTTGGCCCCTCCTACTAGGTGATTAGCCCCTATCACGAGTGGTTAACCCTCCCCATTGTAGTCAACGATGCCTCGAATTGAAGGTCTTGATTCAAGGAATACTCTCCTTCTAATTTAGCATAGCTCCGGGGTATGGTTAGCGTGTAATTTACAAACAAATAGTTTAATTGTTTATAACACATAAACAGCTAATAGAGCATTTGTAAATTGTTTATTTTGCTGTAACAACACCCCTCACCTTTATTTTAAGCCCTTACCTTTATTTAGGAATTGAAAACAGGAAGATACACATATACTAGATGTGCAATAAAGAGATGGCTAGTAAGAATATATAGGGCAATATGTAAGGTAGAGATGGTATGAAAGAAAGAGTGTAAGGGAAGAATCAGTAGGCTACGATAGTAATCTAAAGTTAGGTTATATTTCCACTAACAATAAGTACAAATTTCGTGGCTTCGAGGTCCAAATAAAGAAGACTATTATCGTTAGTATGTATTTATTATACACACGAACATTAATTGAAAGAACAAAATATTCAAAGATGTAAGTACCATAGCTAAGTAGCATGGCAAAAATATTTGACGGAACCTTGGTTTGTTATAAACAATGAAACAAGTAAATTAATTGTTACGGGCGTGTCGATAATGTTATTATGTTATTATTATTATTGGTGCATCCCCTATTTCTTTCTCTTTCATTTGACACCTCATGGATTAAAAAATAACGACCAGGAACCGAGATTACAAACTTACAAATAACATCGCGTTTTACAATCTGCCGGTAACGATGTCAGTGACATGAATATGGAACTGGCGCTATAGAGCCACATAGGCAGTCGATAACCAAGCAGACATGTGGTGCCATCTCGCGTTGTCGGCCCTGTCGCAGTTTTCCGCACCGCCTTGTTTAAAGAAATTATAAACAAATGCGATTACATCGACTTGCCGACGAGCTTCACCAACGACCACCGAAGATGAATTAAAGCTTGGAGAATAAGCTACCATCTCCAACCGGAGTGAGTGTTCCGTCCTTAGACGGAATTTTTGTTTATTTCAAGGCGCCAGGATTCTTGAGTATGGCGAGACTTTTCATAGTCGAGGCGCCAGTTTTCCTGGCGTACGAGTCAAAGTCAAGGGCCTCTTTGTACTCAGGCGATAAGGGCCTGTGAGGCCCGATGACAGAATTAGCGGTCCTGCGGCGACGCTGGCCGCCCGCGTCGTAGGGTTTCCCACGGCGAGTTTTTCCCTTTCCCTAATTATTAGGGGAAGGTCTTATTTGGCACCCTTGGTGGGAGCTATGCCGGATTGCACCAATAAAATATCTGTGTTTTAATAAACATATAGAACTCCACCCACTCGGAGTCCACCTCGAAGAGCATGATGAGCCTTTAGTTTTAGTTTACCACTAACCAGCGTAAGAAACAGTTGTACCTAGCCATAACACCGTTGTCTATCTATAATAACCGAGCTGTAGTTCTCAATAAAGTATATCACATTGATTAGGAGCTACTATGGTTATAGTTCTTCAAAGGCTCTCTAATCGCCTAAAAGTTCTCGCCGCCATTAATTTGCCGTCGGGAAGCGCAGTCTAGGCAACTTACAATTGTTAGACGCGCGCCGTCGTTACTGTTCCAAAAAAAAGTGACGTACGGTCGAAACAGTGAGCATTGCTCCATGTTCATTTGTTTTAAGCAATTAAACAATTAAAATTGTTATTACGTCTAACTGTATATAGCTACAGCATCGGGGTACTTTTTAAAGTGTATTATACGTATTATAAGTGTATATAATAGTAGCCCCTCCCACTAGGAGATTAGCCCATACACCAGGGGATTGGCCCCGCCACCAGGGGATTAGCCCCGCCCACCTGTGGATTAGCCCCGCCCACCAGGGACTTAGCCCCGCCCACCAGGGACTTAGCCCCGCCCATCTGGGGATTAGCCCCGCCCACCTGGTGATTAGCCCCGCCCACCCGAGGATTAGCCCCGCCCATCTGGGGATTAGCCCCGCCCACTTTTAATTTAGCCCCATTCGGGATGTTTGGCCCCTCCCGCCGGGCTGTTTGGCCTCTCCCACCGGAGGATTAGCCCATACACCAGGGGATTAGCCCCGCCCACCTGTGGATTAGCCCCGCCCACCAGGGACTTAGCCCCGCCCACCAGGGACTTAGCCCCGCCCATCTGGGGATTAGCCCCGCCCACCCGAGGATTAGCCCCGCCCACCTGGTGATTAGCCCCGCCCACCCGAGGATTAGCCCCGCCCATCTGGGGATTAGCCCCGCCCACTTTTAATTTAGCCCATTCGGGATGTTTGGCCCCTCCCGCCGGGCTGTTTGGCCTCTCCCACCGGAGGATTAGCCCCTGCCACCTGGGGAACAGCCCCCCCTTTTAATTTAGCCCCTCCCCGGGCGGTTGGCCCCTCCTACTAGGTGATTAGCCCCTATCACGAGTGGTTAACCCTCCCCATTGTAGTCAACGATGCCTCGAATTGAAGGTCTTGATTCAAGGAATACTCTCCTTCTAATTTAGCATAGCTCCGGGGTATGGTTAGCGTGTAATTTACAAACAAATAGTTTAATTGTTTATAACACATAAACAGCTAATAGAGCATTTGTAAATTGTTTATTTTGCTGTAACAACACCCCTTACCTTTATTTTAAGCCCTTACCTTTATTTAGGAATTGAAAACAGGAAGATACACATATACTAGATGTGCAATAAAGAGATGGCTAGTAAGAATATATAGGGCAATATGTAAGGTAGAGATGGTATGAAAGAAAGAGTGTAAGGGAAGAATCAGTAGGCTACGATAGTAATCTAAAGTTAGGTTATATTTCCACTAACAATAAGTACAAATTTCGTGGCTACGAGGTCCAAATAAAGAAGAGTATTATCGTTAGGTGTATTTATTATACACACGAACATTAATTGACAGAACAAAATATTCAAAGATGTAAATTCCATAGCTAAGTAGCTTGGCAAAAATATTTGACGGAACCTTGGTTTGTTATAAACAATGAAACAAGTAAATTAATTGTTACGGGCGTGTCGATAATGTTATTATGTTATTATTATTATTGGTGCATCGCCTATTTCTTTCTCTTTCATTTGACACCTCATGGATTAAAAAATAACGACCAGGAACCGAGATTACAAACTTACAAATAACATCGCGTTTTACAATCTGCCGGTAACGATGTCAGTGACATGAATATGGAACTGGCGCTATAGAGCCACATAGGCAGTCGATAACCAAGCAGACATTGTGGTGCCATCTCGCGTTGTCGGCCCTGTCGCAGTTTTCCGCACCGCCTTGTTTAAAGAAATTATAAACAAATGCGATTACATCGACTTGCCGACGAGCTTCACCAACGACCACCGAAGATGAATTAAAGCTTGGAGAATAAGCTACCATCTCCAACCGGAGTGAGTGTTCCGTCCTTAGACGGAATTTTTGTTTATTTCAAGGCGCCAGGATTCTTGAGTATGGCGAGACTTTTCATAGTCGAGGCGCCAGTTTTCCTGGCGTACGAGTCAAAGTCAAGGGCCTCTTTGTACTCAGGCGATAAGGGCCTGTGAGGCCCGATGACAGAATTAGCGGTCCTGCGGCGACGCTGGCCGCCCGCGTCGTAGGGTTTCCCACGGCGAGTTTTTCCCTTTCCCTAATTATTAGGGGAAGGTCTTATTTGGCACCCTTGGTGGGAGCTATGCCGGATTGCACCAATAAAATATCTGTGTTTTAATAAACATATAGAACTCCACCCACTCGGAGTCCACCTCGAAGAGCATGATGAGCCTTTAGTTTTAGTTTACCACTAACCAGCGTAAGAAACAGTTGTACCTAGCCATAACACCGTTGTCTATCTATAATAACCGAGCTGTAGTTCTCAATAAAGTATATCACATTGATTAGGAGCTACTATGGTTATAGTTCTTCAAAGGCTCTCTAATCGCCTAAAAGTTCTCGCCGCCATTAATTTGCCGTCGGGAAGCGCAGTCTAGGCAACTTACAATTGTTAGACGCGCGCCGTCGTTACTGTTCCAAAAAAAAGTGACGTACGGTCGAAACAGTGAGCATTGCTCCATGTTCATTTGTTTTAAGCAATTAAACAATTAAAATTGTTATTACGTCTAACTGTATATAGCTACAGCATCGGGGTACTTTTTAAAGTGTATTATACGTATTATAAGTGTATATAATAGTAGCCCCTCCCACTAGGAGATTAGCCCATACACCAGGGGATTGGCCCCGCCACCAGGCGATTGGCCCCGCCACCAGGGGATTAGCCCCGCCCACCTGTGGATTAGCCCCGCCCACCAGGGACTTAGCCCCGCCCACCAGGGACTTAGCCCCGCCCATCTGAGGATTAGCCCCGCCCACCAGGGACTTAGCCCCGCCCACCTGAGGATTAGCCCCGCCCACCGGGGTCTTAGTCCCGCCCACCCGAGGATTAGCCCCGCCCACCTGGTGATTAGCCCCGCCCACCCGAGGATTAGCCCCGCCCATCTGGGGATTAGCCCCGCCCACTTTTAATTTAGCCCCATTCGGGATGTTTGGCCCCTCCCGCCGGACTGTTTGGCCTCTCCCACCGGAGGATTAGCCCATACACCAGGGGATTAGCCCCGCCCACCTGTGGATTAGCCCCGCCCACCAGGGACTTAGCCCCGCCCACCAGGGACTTAGCCCCGCCCATCTGGGGATTAGCCCCGCCCACCTGGTGATTAGCCCCGCCCACCCGAGGATTAGCCACGCCCATCTATGGATTAACCCCGCCCACTTTTAATTTAGCCCCATTCGGGATGTTTGGCCCCTCCCGCCGGGCTGTTTGGCCTCTCCCACCGGAGGATTAGCCCCTGCGACCTGGGGAACAGCCCCCCCCCTTTAATTTAGCCCCTCCCCGGGCGGTTGGCCCCTCCTACTAGGAGATTAGCCCCTATCACGAGTGGTTAACCCTCCCCATTGTAGTCAACGATGCCTCGAATTGAAGGTCTTGATTCAAGGAATACTCTCCTTCTAATTTAGCATAGCTCCGGGGTATGGTTAGCGTGTAATTTACAAACAAATAGTTTAATTGTTTATAACACATAAACAGCTAATAGAGCATTTGTAAATTGTTTATTTTGCTGTAACAACACCCCTCACCTTTATTTTAAGCCCTTACCTTTATTTAGGAATTGAAAACAGGAAGATACACATATACTAGATGTGCAATAAAGAGATGGCTAGTAAGAATATATAGGGCAATATGTAAGGTAGAGATGGTATGAAAGAAAGAGTGTAAGGGAAGAATCAGTAGGCTACGATAGTAATCTAAAGTTAGGTTATATTTCCACTAACAATAAGTACAAATTTCGTGGCTTCGAGGTCCAAATAAAGAAGACTATTATCGTTAGTATGTATTTATTATACACACGAACATTAATTGAAAGAACAAAATATTCAAAGATGTAAGTACCATAGCTAAGTAGCTTGGCAAAAATATTTGACGGAACCTTGGTTTGTTATAAACAATGAAACAAGTAAATTAATTGTTACGGGCGTGTCGATAATGTTATTATGTTATTATTATTATTGGTGCATCCCCTATTTCTTTCTCTTTCATTTGACACCTCATGGATTAAAAAATAACGACCAGGAACCGAGATTACAAACTTACAAATAACATCGCGTTTTACAATCTGCCGGTAACGATGTCAGTGACATGAATATGGAACTGGCGCTATAGAGCCACATAGGCAGTCGATAACCAAGCAGACATGTGGTGCCATCTCGCGTTGTCGGCCCTGTCGCAGTTTTCCGCACCGCCTTGTTTAAAGAAATTATAAACAAATGCGATTACATCGACTTGCCGACGAGCTTCACCAACGACCACCGAAGATGAATTAAAGCTTGGAGAATAAGCTACCATCTCCAACCGGAGTGAGTGTTCCGTCCTTAGGCGGAATTTTTGTTTATTTCAAGGCGCCAGGATTCTTGAGTATGGCGAGACTTTTCATAGTCGAGGCGCCAGTTTTCCTGGCGTACGAGTCAAAGTCAAGGGCCTCTTTGTACTCAGGCGATAAGGGCCTGTGAGGCCCGATGACAGAATTAGCGGTCCTGCGGCGACGCTGGCCGCCCGCGTCGTAGGGTTTCCCACGGCGAGTTTTTCCCTTTCCCTAATTATTAGGGGAAGGTCTTATTTGGCACCCTTGGTGGGAGCTATGCCGGATTGCACCAATAAAATATCTGTGTTTTAATAAACATATAGAACTCCACCCACTCGGAGTCCACCTCGAAGAGCATGATGAGCCTTTAGTTTTAGTTTACCACTAACCAGCGTAAGAAACAGTTGTACCTAGCCATAACACCGTTGTCTATCTATAATAACCGAGCTGTAGTTCTCAATAAAGTATATCACATTGATTAGGAGCTACTATGGTTATAGTTCTTCAAAGGCTCTCTAATCGCCTAAAAGTTCTCGCCGCCATTAATTTGCCGTCGGGAAGCGCAGTCTAGGCAACTTACAATTGTTAGACGCGCGCCGTCGTTACTGTTCCAAAAAAAAGTGACGTACGGTCGAAACAGTGAGCATTGCTCCATGTTCATTTGTTTTAAGCAATTAAACAATTAAAATTGTTATTACGTCTAACTGTATATAGCTACAGCATCGGGGTACTTTTTAAAGTGTATTATACATATTATAAGTGTATATAATAGTAGCCCCTCCCACTGGGAGATTAGCCCATACACCAGGGGATTGGCCCCGCCACCAGGGGATTAGCCCCGCCCACCTGTGGATTAGCCCCGCCCACCAGGGACTTAGCCCCGCCCACCAGGGACTTAGCCCCGCCCATCTGGGGATTAGCCCCGCCCACCTGGTGATTAGCCCCGCCCACCCGAGGATTAGCCCCGCCCATCTGGGGATTAGCCCCGCCCACTTTTAATTTAGCCCCATTCGGGATGTTTGGCCCCTCCCGCCGGGCTGTTTGGCCTCTCCCACCGGAGGATTAGCCCATACACCAGGGGATTAGCCCATACACCAGGGGATTAGCCCCGCCCACCTGTGGATTAGCCCCGCCCACCAGGGACTTAGCCCCGCCCATCTGGGGATTAGCCCCGCCCACCCGAGGATTAGCCCCGCCCATCTGGGGATTAGCCCCGCCCACTTTTAATTTAGCCCCATTCGGGATGTTTGGCCCCTCCCGCCGGGCTGTTTGGCCTCTCCCACCGGAGGATTAGCCCCTGCCACCTGGGGAACAGCCCCCCCTTTTAATTTAGCCCCTCCCCGGGCGGTTGGCCCCTCCTACTAGGTGATTAGCCCCTATCACGAGTGGTTAACCCTCCCCATTGTAGTCAACGATGCCTCGAATTGAAGGTCTTGATTCAAGGAATACTCTCCTTCTAATTTAGCATAGCTCCGGGGTATGGTTAGCGTGTAATTTACAAACAAATAGTTTAATTGTTTATAACACATAAACAGCTAATAGAGCATTTGTAAATTGTTTATTTTGCTGTAACAACACCCCTTACCTTTATTTTAAGCCCTTACCTTTATTTAGGAATTGAAAACAGGAAGATACACATATACTAGATGTGCAATAAAGAGATGGCTAGTAAGAATATATAGGGCAATATGTAAGGTAGAGATGGTATGAAAGAAAGAGTGTAAGGGAAGAATCAGTAGGCTACGATAGTAATCTAAAGTTAGGTTATATTTCCACTAACAATAAGTACAAATTTCGTGGCTACGAGGTCCAAATAAAGAAGAGTATTATCGTTAGGTGTATTTATTATACACACGAACATTAATTGACAGAACAAAATATTCAAAGATGTAAATTCCATAGCTAAGTAGCTTGGCAAAAATATTTGACGGAACCTTGGTTTGTTATAAACAATGAAACAAGTAAATTAATTGTTACGGGCGTGTCGATAATGTTATTATGTTATTATTATTATTGGTGCATCGCCTATTTCTTTCTCTTTCATTTGACACCTCATGGATTAAAAAATAACGACCAGGAACCGAGATTACAAACTTACAAATAACATCGCGTTTTACAATCTGCCGGTAACGATGTCAGTGACATGAATATGGAACTGGCGCTATAGAGCCACATAGGCAGTCGATAACCAAGCAGACATTGTGGTGCCATCTCGCGTTGTCGGCCCTGTCGCAGTTTTCCGCACCGCCTTGTTTAAAGAAATTATAAACAAATGCGATTACATCGACTTGCCGACGAGCTTCACCAACGACCACCGAAGATGAATTAAAGCTTGGAGAATAAGCTACCATCTCCAACCGGAGTGAGTGTTCCGTCCTTAGACGGAATTTTTGTTTATTTCAAGGCGCCAGGATTCTTGAGTATGGCGAGACTTTTCATAGTCGAGGCGCCAGTTTTCCTGGCGTACGAGTCAAAGTCAAGGGCCTCTTTGTACTCAGGCGATAAGGGCCTGTGAGGCCCGATGACAGAATTAGCGGTCCTGCGGCGACGCTGGCCGCCCGCGTCGTAGGGTTTCCCACGGCGAGTTTTTCCCTTTCCCTAATTATTAGGGGAAGGTCTTATTTGGCACCCTTGGTGGGAGCTATGCCGGATTGCACCAATAAAATATCTGTGTTTTAATAAACATATAGAACTCCACCCACTCGGAGTCCACCTCGAAGAGCATGATGAGCCTTTAGTTTTAGTTTACCACTAACCAGCGTAAGAAACAGTTGTACCTAGCCATAACACCGTTGTCTATCTATAATAACCGAGCTGTAGTTCTCAATAAAGTATATCACATTGATTAGGAGCTACTATGGTTATAGTTCTTCAAAGGCTCTCTAATCGCCTAAAAGTTCTCGCCGCCATTAATTTGCCGTCGGGAAGCGCAGTCTAGGCAACTTACAATTGTTAGACGCGCGCCGTCGTTACTGTTCCAAAAAAAAGTGACGTACGGTCGAAACAGTGAGCATTGCTCCATGTTCATTTGTTTTAAGCAATTAAACAATTAAAATTGTTATTACGTCTAACTGTATATAGCTACAGCATCGGGGTACTTTTTAAAGTGTATTATACGTATTATAAGTGTATATAATAGTAGCCCCTCCCACTAGGAGATTAGCCCATACACCAGGGGATTGGCCCCGCCACCAGGCGATTGGCCCCGCCACCAGGGGATTAGCCCCGCCCACCGGAGGATTAGCCCATACACCAGGGGATTAGCCCCGCCCACCTGTGGATTAGCCCCGCCCACCAGGGACTTAGCCCCGCCCATCAGGGACTTAGCCCCGCCCATCTGGGGATTAGCCCCGCCCACCCGAGGATTAGCCCCGCCCACCCGAGGATTAGCCCCGCCCATCTGGGGATTAGCCCCGCCCACTTTTAATTTAGCCCCATTCGGGATGTTTGGCCCCTCCCTCCGGGCTGTTTGGCCTCTCCCACCGGAGGATTAGCCCCTGCCACCTGGGGAACAGCCCCCCCTTTTAATTTAGCCCCTCCCCGGGCGGTTGGCCCCTCCTACTAGGTGATTAGCCCCTATCACGAGTGGTTAACCCTCCCCATTGTAGTCAACGATGCCTCGAATTGAAGGTCTTGATTCAAGGAATACTCTCCTTCTAATTTAGCATAGCTCCGGGGTATGGTTAGGGTGTAATTTACAAACAAATAGTTTAATTGTTTATAACACATAAACAGCTAATAGAGCATTTGTAAATTGTTTATTTTGCTGTAACAACACCCCTTACCTTTATTTTAAGCCCTTACCTTTATTTAGGAATTGAAAACAGGAAGATACACATATACTAGATGTGCAATAAAGAGATGGCTAGTAAGAATATATAGGGCAATATGTAAGGTAGAGATGGTATGAAAGAAAGAGTGTAAGGGAAGAATCAGTAGGCTACGATAGTAATCTAAAGTTAGGTTATATTTCCACTAACAATAAGTACAAATTTCGTGGCTACGAGGTCCAAATAAAGAAGACTATTATCGTTAGTATGTATTTATTATACACACGAACATTAATTGAAAGAACAAAATATTCAAAGATGTAAGTACCATAGCTAAGTAGCTTGGCAAAAATATTTGACGGAACCTTGGTTTGTTATAAACAATGAAACAAGTAAATTAATTGTTACGGGCGTGTCGATAATGTTATTATGTTATTATTATTATTGGTGCATCGCCTATTTCTTTCTCTTTCATTTGACACCTCATGGATTAAAAAATAACGACCAGGAACCGAGATTACAAACTTACAAATAACATCGCGTTTTACAATCTGCCGGTAACGATGTCAGTGACATGAATATGGAACTGGCGCTATAGAGCCACATAGGCAGTCGATAACCAAGCAGACATTGTGGTGCCATCTCGCGTTGTCGGCCCTGTCGCAGTTTTCCGCACCGCCTTGTTTAAAGAAATTATAAACAAATGCGATTACATCGACTTGCCGACGAGCTTCACCAACGACCACCGAAGATGAATTAAAGCTTGGAGAATAAGCTACCATCTCCAACCGGAGTGATCATTGCTCCATGTTCATTTGTTTTAAGCAATTAAACAATTAAAATTGTTATTACGTCTAACTGTATATAGCTACAGCATCGGGGTACTTTTTAAAGTGTATTATACGTATTATAAGTGTATATAATAGTAGCCCCTCCCACTAGGAGATTAGCCCATACACCAGGGGATTGGCCCCGCCACCAGGCGATTGGCCCCGCCACCAGGGGATTAGCCCCGCCCACCTGTGGATTAGCCCCGCCCACCCGGGACTTAGCCCCGCCCACCTGTGGATTAGCCCCGCCCACCAGGGACTTAGCCCCGCCCACCTGAGGATTATCCCCGCCCATCTGGGGATTAGCCCCGCCCACCCGAGGATTAGCCCCGCCCACCTGGTGATTAGCCCCGCCCACCCGAGGATTAGCCACGCCCATCTGGGGATTAACCCCGCCCACTTTTAATTTAGCCCCATTCGGGATGTTTGGCCCCTCCCGCCGGGCTGTTTGGCCTCTCCCACCGGAGGATTAGCCCCTGCGACCTGGGGAACAGCCCCCCCCCCCCTTTAATTTAGCCCCTCCCCGGGCGGTTGGCCCCTCCTACTAGGTGATTAGCCCCTATCACGAGTGGTTAACCCTCCCCATTGTAGTCAACGATGCCTCGAATTGAAGGTCTTGATTCAAGGAATACTCTCCTTCTAATTTAGCATAGCTCCGGGGTATGGTTAGCGTGTAATTTACAAACAAATAGTTTAATTGTTTATAACACATAAACAGCTAATAGAGCATTTGTAAATTGTTTATTTTGCTGTAACAACACCCCTCACCTTTATTTTAAGCCCTTACCTTTATTTAGGAATTGAAAACAGGAAGATACACATATACTAGATGTGCAATAAAGAGATGGCTAGTAAGAATATATAGGGCAATATGTAAGGTAGAGATGGTATGAAAGAAAGAGTGTAAGGGAAGAATCAGTAGGCTACGATAGTAATCTAAAGTTAGGTTATATTTCCACTAACAATAAGTACAAATTTCGTGGCTTCGAGGTCCAAATAAAGAAGACTATTATCGTTAGTATGTATTTATTATACACACGAACATTAATTGAAAGAACAAAATATTCAAAGATGTAAGTACCATAGCTAAGTAGCTTGGCAAAAATATTTGACGGAACCTTGGTTTGTTATAAACAATGAAACAAGTAAATTAATTGTTACGGGCGTGTCGATAATGTTATTATGTTATTATTATTATTGGTGCATCCCCTATTTCTTTCTCTTTCATTTGACACCTCATGGATTAAAAAATAACGACCAGGAACCGAGATTACAAACTTACAAATAACATCGCGTTTTACAATCTGCCGGTAACGATGTCAGTGACATGAATATGGAACTGGCGCTATAGAGCCACATAGGCAGTCGATAACCAAGCAGACATGTGGTGCCATCTCGCGTTGTCGGCCCTGTCGCAGTTTTCCGCACCGCCTTGTTTAAAGAAATTATAAACAAATGCGATTACATCGACTTGCCGACGAGCTTCACCAACGACCACCGAAGATGAATTAAAGCTTGGAGAATAAGCTACCATCTCCAACCGGAGTGAGTGTTCCGTCCTTAGACGGAATTTTTGTTTATTTCAAGGCGCCAGGATTCTTGAGTATGGCGAGACTTTTCATAGTCGAGGCGCCAGTTTTCCTGGCGTACGAGTCAAAGTCAAGGGCCTCTTTGTACTCAGGCGATAAGGGCCTGTGAGGCCCGATGACAGAATTAGCGGTCCTGCGGCGACGCTGGCCGCCCGCGTCGTAGGGTTTCCCACGGCGAGTTTTTCCCTTTCCCTAATTATTAGGGGAAGGTCTTATTTGGCACCCTTGGTGGGAGCTATGCCGGATTGCACCAATAAAATATCTGTGTTTTAATAAACATATAGAACTCCACCCACTCGGAGTCCACCTCGAAGAGCATGATGAGCCTTTAGTTTTAGTTTACCACTAACCAGCGTAAGAAACAGTTGTACCTAGCCATAACACCGTTGTCTATCTATAATAACCGAGCTGTAGTTCTCAATAAAGTATATCACATTGATTAGGAGCTACTATGGTTATAGTTCTTCAAAGGCTCTCTAATCGCCTAAAAGTTCTCGCCGCCATTAATTTGCCGTCGGGAAGCGCAGTCTAGGCAACTTACAATTGTTAGACGCGCGCCGTCGTTACTGTTCCAAAAAAAAGTGACGTACGGTCGAAACAGTGAGCATTGCTCCATGTTCATTTGTTTTAAGCAATTAAACAATTAAAATTGTTATTACGTCTAACTGTATATAGCTACAGCATCGGGGTACTTTTTAAAGTGTATTATACGTATTATAAGTGTATATAATAGTAGCCCCTCCCACTAGGAGATTAGCCCATACACCAGGGGATTGGCCCCGCCACCAGGGGATTAGCCCCGCCCACCTGTGGATTAGCCCCGCCCACCAGGGACTTAGCCCCGCCCACCAGGGACTTAGCCCCGCCCATCTGGGGATTAGCCCCGCCCACCTGGTGATTAGCCCCGCCCACCCGAGGATTAGCCCCGCCCATCTGGGGATTAGCCCCGCCCACCCGAGGATTAGCCCCGCCCACCTGGTGATTAGCCCCGCCCACCCGAGGATTAGCCCCGCCCACCCGAGGATTAGCCCCGCCCATCTGGGGATTAGCCCCGCCCACTTTTAATTTAGCCCATTCGGGATGTTTGGCCCCTCCCGCCGGGCTGTTTGGCCTCTCCCACCGGAGGATTAGCCCCTGCCACCTGGGGAACAGCCCCCCCTTTTAATTTAGCCCCTCCCCGGGCGGTTGGCCCCTCCTACTAGGTGATTAGCCCCTATCACGAGTGGTTAACCCTCCCCATTGTAGTCAACGATGCCTCGAATTGAAGGTCTTGATTCAAGGAATACTCTCCTTCTAATTTAGCATAGCTCCGGGGTATGGTTAGCGTGTAATTTACAAACAAATAGTTTAATTGTTTATAACACATAAACAGCTAATAGAGCATTTGTAAATTGTTTATTTTGCTGTAACAACACCCCTTACCTTTATTTTAAGCCCTTACCTTTATTTAGGAATTGAAAACAGGAAGATACACATATACTAGATGTGCAATAAAGAGATGGCTAGTAAGAATATATAGGGCAATATGTAAGGTAGAGATGGTATGAAAGAAAGAGTGTAAGGGAAGAATCAGTAGGCTACGATAGTAATCTAAAGTTAGGTTATATTTCCACTAACAATAAGTACAAATTTCGTGGCTACGAGGTCCAAATAAAGAAGAGTATTATCGTTAGGTGTATTTATTATACACACGAACATTAATTGACAGAACAAAATATTCAAAGATGTAAATTCCATAGCTAAGTAGCTTGGCAAAAATATTTGACGGAACCTTGGTTTGTTATAAACAATGAAACAAGTAAATTAATTGTTACGGGCGTGTCGATAATGTTATTATGTTATTATTATTATTGGTGCATCGCCTATTTCTTTCTCTTTCATTTGACACCTCATGGATTAAAAAATAACGACCAGGAACCGAGATTACAAACTTACAAATAACATCGCGTTTTACAATCTGCCGGTAACGATGTCAGTGACATGAATATGGAACTGGCGCTATAGAGCCACATAGGCAGTCGATAACCAAGCAGACATGTGGTGCCATCTCGCGTTGTCGGCCCTGTCGCAGTTTTCCGCACCGCCTTGTTTAAAGAAATTATAAACAAATGCGATTACATCGACTTGCCGACGAGCTTCACCAACGACCACCGAAGATGAATTAAAGCTTGGAGAATAAGCTACCATCTCCAACCGGAGTGAGTGTTCCGTCCTTAGACGGAATTTTTGTTTATTTCAAGGCGCCAGGATTCTTGAGTATGGCGAGACTTTTCATAGTCGAGGCGCCAGTTTTCCTGGCGTACGAGTCAAAGTCAAGGGCCTCTTTGTACTCAGGCGATAAGGGCCTGTGAGGCCCGATGACAGAATTAGCGGTCCTGCGGCGACGCTGGCCGCCCGCGTCGTAGGGTTTCCCACGGCGAGTTTTTCCCTTTCCCTAATTATTAGGGGAAGGTCTTATTTGGCACCCTTGGTGGGAGCTATGCCGGATTGCACCAATAAAATATCTGTGTTTTAATAAACATATAGAACTCCACCCACTCGGAGTCCACCTCGAAGAGCATGATGAGCCTTTAGTTTTAGTTTACCACTAACCAGCGTAAGAAACAGTTGTACCTAGCCATAACACCGTTGTCTATCTATAATAACCGAGCTGTAGTTCTCAATAAAGTATATCACATTGATTAGGAGCTACTATGGTTATAGTTCTTCAAAGGCTCTCTAATCGCCTAAAAGTTCTCGCCGCCATTAATTTGCCGTCGGGAAGCGCAGTCTAGGCAACTTACAATTGTTAGACGCGCGCCGTCGTTACTGTTCCAAAAAAAAGTGACGTACGGTCGAAACAGTGAGCATTGCTCCATGTTCATTTGTTTTAAGCAATTAAACAATTAAAATTGTTATTACGTCTAACTGTATATAGCTACAGCATCGGGGTACTTTTTAAAGTGTATTATACGTATTATAAGTGTATATAATAGTAGCCCCTCCCACTAGGAGATTAGCCCATACACCAGGGGATTGGCCCCGCCACCAGGGGATTAGCCCCGCCCACCTGTGGATTAGCCCCGCCCACCAGGGACTTAGCCCCGCCCACCAGGGACTTAGCCCCGCCCATCTGGGGATTAGCCCCGCCCACCTGGTGATTAGCCCCGCCCACCCGAGGATTAGCCCCGCCCATCTGGGGATTAGCCCCGCCCACCCGAGGATTAGCCCCGCCCACCTGGTGATTAGCCCCGCCCACCCGAGGATTAGCCCCGCCCACCTGGTGATTAGCCCCGCCCACCCGAGGATTAGCCCCGCCCATCTGGGGATTAGCCCCGCCCACTTTTAATTTAGCCCATTCGGGATGTTTGGCCCCTCCCGCCGGGCTGTTTGGCCTCTCCCACCGGAGGATTAGCCCCTGCCACCTGGGGAACAGCCCCCCCTTTTAATTTAGCCCCTCCCCGGGCGGTTGGCCCCTCCTACTAGGTGATTAGCCCCTATCACGAGTGGTTAACCCTCCCCATTGTAGTCAACGATGCCTCGAATTGAAGGTCTTGATTCAAGGAATACTCTCCTTCTAATTTAGCATAGCTCCGGGGTATGGTTAGCGTGTAATTTACAAACAAATAGTTTAATTGTTTATAACACATAAACAGCTAATAGAGCATTTGTAAATTGTTTATTTTGCTGTAACAACACCCCTTACCTTTATTTTAAGCCCTTACCTTTATTTAGGAATTGAAAACAGGAAGATACACATATACTAGATGTGCAATAAAGAGATGGCTAGTAAGAATATATAGGGCAATATGTAAGGTAGAGATGGTATGAAAGAAAGAGTGTAAGGGAAGAATCAGTAGGCTACGATAGTAATCTAAAGTTAGGTTATATTTCCACTAACAATAAGTACAAATTTCGTGGCTACGAGGTCCAAATAAAGAAGAGTATTATCGTTAGGTGTATTTATTATACACACGAACATTAATTGACAGAACAAAATATTCAAAGATGTAAATTCCATAGCTAAGTAGCTTGGCAAAAATATTTGACGGAACCTTGGTTTGTTATAAACAATGAAACAAGTAAATTAATTGTTACGGGCGTGTCGATAATGTTATTATGTTATTATTATTATTGGTGCATCGCCTATTTCTTTCTCTTTCATTTGACACCTCATGGATTAAAAAATAACGACCAGGAACCGAGATTACAAACTTACAAATAACATCGCGTTTTACAATCTGCCGGTAACGATGTCAGTGACATGAATATGGAACTGGCGCTATAGAGCCACATAGGCAGTCGATAACCAAGCAGACATTGTGGTGCCATCTCGCGTTGTCGGCCCTGTCGCAGTTTTCCGCACCGCCTTGTTTAAAGAAATTATAAACAAATGCGATTACATCGACTTGCCGACGAGCTTCACCAACGACCACCGAAGATGAATTAAAGCTTGGAGAATAAGCTACCATCTCCAACCGGAGTGAGTGTTCCGTCCTTAGACGGAA
The DNA here is from genome assembly GCA_948146005.1 of Nomada fucata. NCBI lineage: Eukaryota > Metazoa > Arthropoda > Insecta > Hymenoptera > Apidae > Nomada > Nomada fucata. The sequence goes on from OX411275.1 coordinate 19,241,803, forward strand.
TTTTTGTTTATTTCAAGGCGCCAGGATTCTTGAGTATGGCGAGACTTTTCATAGTCGAGGCGCCAGTTTTCCTGGCGTACGAGTCAAAGTCAAGGGCCTCTTTGTACTCAGGCGATAAGGGCCTGTGAGGCCCGATGACAGAATTAGCGGTCCTGCGGCGACGCTGGCCGCCCGCGTCGTAGGGTTTCCCACGGCGAGTTTTTCCCTTTCCCTAATTATTAGGGGAAGGTCTTATTTGGCACCCTTGGTGGGAGCTATGCCGGATTGCACCAATAAAATATCTGTGTTTTAATAAACATATAGAACTCCACCCACTCGGAGTCCACCTCGAAGAGCATGATGAGCCTTTAGTTTTAGTTTACCACTAACCAGCGTAAGAAACAGTTGTACCTAGCCATAACACCGTTGTCTATCTATAATAACCGAGCTGTAGTTCTCAATAAAGTATATCACATTGATTAGGAGCTACTATGGTTATAGTTCTTCAAAGGCTCTCTAATCGCCTAAAAGTTCTCGCCGCCATTAATTTGCCGTCGGGAAGCGCAGTCTAGGCAACTTACAATTGTTAGACGCGCGCCGTCGTTACTGTTCCAAAAAAAAGTGACGTACGGTCGAAACAGTGAGCATTGCTCCATGTTCATTTGTTTTAAGCAATTAAACAATTAAAATTGTTATTACGTCTAACTGTATATAGCTACAGCATCGGGGTACTTTTTAAAGTGTATTATACGTATTATAAGTGTATATAATAGTAGCCCCTCCCACTAGGAGATTAGCCCATACACCAGGGGATTAGCCCCGCCCACCTGTGGATTAGCCCCGCCCACCAGGGACTTAGCCCCGCCCACCAGGGACTTAGCCCCGCCCATCTGGGGATTAGCCCCGCCCACCCGAGGATTAGCCCCGCCCACCTGGTGATTAGCCCCGCCCACCCGAGGATTAGCCCCGCCCATCTGGGGATTAGCCCCGCCCACTTTTAATTTAGCCCATTCGGGATGTTTGGCCCCTCCCGCCGGGCTGTTTGGCCTCTCCCACCGGAGGATTAGCCCCTGCCACCTGGGGAACAGCCCCCCCTTTTAATTTAGCCCCTCCCCGGGCGGTTGGCCCCTCCTACTAGGTGATTAGCCCCTATCACGAGTGGTTAACCCTCCCCATTGTAGTCAACGATGCCTCGAATTGAAGGTCTTGATTCAAGGAATACTCTCCTTCTAATTTAGCATAGCTCCGGGGTATGGTTAGCGTGTAATTTACAAACAAATAGTTTAATTGTTTATAACACATAAACAGCTAATAGAGCATTTGTAAATTGTTTATTTTGCTGTAACAACACCCCTTACCTTTATTTTAAGCCCTTACCTTTATTTAGGAATTGAAAACAGGAAGATACACATATACTAGATGTGCAATAAAGAGATGGCTAGTAAGAATATATAGGGCAATATGTAAGGTAGAGATGGTATGAAAGAAAGAGTGTAAGGGAAGAATCAGTAGGCTACGATAGTAATCTAAAGTTAGGTTATATTTCCACTAACAATAAGTACAAATTTCGTGGCTACGAGGTCCAAATAAAGAAGAGTATTATCGTTAGGTGTATTTATTATACACACGAACATTAATTGACAGAACAAAATATTCAAAGATGTAAATTCCATAGCTAAGTAGCTTGGCAAAAATATTTGACGGAACCTTGGTTTGTTATAAACAATGAAACAAGTAAATTAATTGTTACGGGCGTGTCGATAATGTTATTATGTTATTATTATTATTGGTGCATCGCCTATTTCTTTCTCTTTCATTTGACACCTCATGGATTAAAAAATAACGACCAGGAACCGAGATTACAAACTTACAAATAACATCGCGTTTTACAATCTGCCGGTAACGATGTCAGTGACATGAATATGGAACTGGCGCTATAGAGCCACATAGGCAGTCGATAACCAAGCAGACATTGTGGTGCCATCTCGCGTTGTCGGCCCTGTCGCAGTTTTCCGCACCGCCTTGTTTAAAGAAATTATAAACAAATGCGATTACATCGACTTGCCGACGAGCTTCACCAACGACCACCGAAGATGAATTAAAGCTTGGAGAATAAGCTACCATCTCCAACCGGAGTGAGTGTTCCGTCCTTAGGCGGAATTTTTGTTTATTTCAAGGCGCCAGGATTCTTGAGTATGGCGAGACTTTTCATAGTCGAGGCGCCAGTTTTCCTGGCGTACGAGTCAAAGTCAAGGGCCTCTTTGTACTCAGGCGATAAGGGCCTGTGAGGCCCGATGACAGAATTAGCGGTCCTGCGGCGACGCTGGCCGCCCGCGTCGTAGGGTTTCCCACGGCGAGTTTTTCCCTTTCCCTAATTATTAGGGGAAGGTCTTATTTGGCACCCTTGGTGGGAGCTATGCCGGATTGCACCAATAAAATATCTGTGTTTTAATAAACATATAGAACTCCACCCACTCGGAGTCCACCTCGAAGAGCATGATGAGCCTTTAGTTTTAGTTTACCACTAACCAGCGTAAGAAACAGTTGTACCTAGCCATAACACCGTTGTCTATCTATAATAACCGAGCTGTAGTTCTCAATAAAGTATATCACATTGATTAGGAGCTACTATGGTTATAGTTCTTCAAAGGCTCTCTAATCGCCTAAAAGTTCTCGCCGCCATTAATTTGCCGTCGGGAAGCGCAGTCTAGGCAACTTACAATTGTTAGACGCGCGCCGTCGTTACTGTTCCAAAAAAAAGTGACGTACGGTCGAAACAGTGAGCATTGCTCCATGTTCATTTGTTTTAAGCAATTAAACAATTAAAATTGTTATTACGTCTAACTGTATATAGCTACAGCATCGGGGTACTTTTTAAAGTGTATTATACATATTATAAGTGTATATAATAGTAGCCCCTCCCACTGGGAGATTAGCCCATACACCAGGGGATTGGCCCCGCCACCAGGGGATTAGCCCCGCCCACCTGTGGATTAGCCCCGCCCACCAGGGACTTAGCCCCGCCCACCAGGGACTTAGCCCCGCCCATCTGGGGATTAGCCCCGCCCACCTGGTGATTAGCCCCGCCCACCCGAGGATTAGCCCCGCCCATCTGGGGATTAGCCCCGCCCACTTTTAATTTAGCCCCATTCGGGATGTTTGGCCCCTCCCGCCGGGCTGTTTGGCCTCTCCCACCGGAGGATTAGCCCATACACCAGGGGATTAGCCCATACACCAGGGGATTAGCCCCGCCCACCTGTGGATTAGCCCCGCCCACCAGGGACTTAGCCCCGCCCATCTGGGGATTAGCCCCGCCCACCCGAGGATTAGCCCCGCCCATCTGGGGATTAGCCCCGCCCACTTTTAATTTAGCCCCATTCGGGATGTTTGGCCCCTCCCGCCGGGCTGTTTGGCCTCTCCCACCGGAGGATTAGCCCCTGCCACCTGGGGAACAGCCCCCCCTTTTAATTTAGCCCCTCCCCGGGCGGTTGGCCCCTCCTACTAGGTGATTAGCCCCTATCACGAGTGGTTAACCCTCCCCATTGTAGTCAACGATGCCTCGAATTGAAGGTCTTGATTCAAGGAATACTCTCCTTCTAATTTAGCATAGCTCCGGGGTATGGTTAGCGTGTAATTTACAAACAAATAGTTTAATTGTTTATAACACATAAACAGCTAATAGAGCATTTGTAAATTGTTTATTTTGCTGTAACAACACCCCTTACCTTTATTTTAAGCCCTTACCTTTATTTAGGAATTGAAAACAGGAAGATACACATATACTAGATGTGCAATAAAGAGATGGCTAGTAAGAATATATAGGGCAATATGTAAGGTAGAGATGGTATGAAAGAAAGAGTGTAAGGGAAGAATCAGTAGGCTACGATAGTAATCTAAAGTTAGGTTATATTTCCACTAACAATAAGTACAAATTTCGTGGCTACGAGGTCCAAATAAAGAAGAGTATTATCGTTAGGTGTATTTATTATACACACGAACATTAATTGACAGAACAAAATATTCAAAGATGTAAATTCCATAGCTAAGTAGCTTGGCAAAAATATTTGACGGAACCTTGGTTTGTTATAAACAATGAAACAAGTAAATTAATTGTTACGGGCGTGTCGATAATGTTATTATGTTATTATTATTATTGGTGCATCGCCTATTTCTTTCTCTTTCATTTGACACCTCATGGATTAAAAAATAACGACCAGGAACCGAGATTACAAACTTACAAATAACATCGCGTTTTACAATCTGCCGGTAACGATGTCAGTGACATGAATATGGAACTGGCGCTATAGAGCCACATAGGCAGTCGATAACCAAGCAGACATTGTGGTGCCATCTCGCGTTGTCGGCCCTGTCGCAGTTTTCCGCACCGCCTTGTTTAAAGAAATTATAAACAAATGCGATTACATCGACTTGCCGACGAGCTTCACCAACGACCACCGAAGATGAATTAAAGCTTGGAGAATAAGCTACCATCTCCAACCGGAGTGATCATTGCTCCATGTTCATTTGTTTTAAGCAATTAAACAATTAAAATTGTTATTACGTCTAACTGTATATAGCTACAGCATCGGGGTACTTTTTAAAGTGTATTATACGTATTATAAGTGTATATAATAGTAGCCCCTCCCACTAGGAGATTAGCCCATACACCAGGGGATTGGCCCCGCCACCAGGCGATTGGCCCCGCCACCAGGGGATTAGCCCCGCCCACCTGTGGATTAGCCCCGCCCACCAGGGACTTAGCCCCGCCCATCTGAGGATTAGCCCCGCCCACCCGGGACTTAGCCCCGCCCACCTGTGGATTAGCCCCGCCCACCAGGGACTTAGCCCCGCCCACCTGAGGATTATCCCCGCCCATCTGGGGATTAGCCCCGCCCACCCGAGGATTAGCCCCGCCCACCTGGTGATTAGCCCCGCCCACCCGAGGATTAGCCACGCCCATCTGGGGATTAACCCCGCCCACTTTTAATTTAGCCCCATTCGGGATGTTTGGCCCCTCCCGCCGGGCTGTTTGGCCTCTCCCACCGGAGGATTAGCCCCTGCGACCTGGGGAACAGCCCCCCCCCCTTTAATTTAGCCCCTCCCCGGGCGGTTGGCCCCTCCTACTAGGTGATTAGCCCCTATCACGAGTGGTTAACCCTCCCCATTGTAGTCAACGATGCCTCGAATTGAAGGTCTTGATTCAAGGAATACTCTCCTTCTAATTTAGCATAGCTCCGGGGTATGGTTAGCGTGTAATTTACAAACAAATAGTTTAATTGTTTATAACACATAAACAGCTAATAGAGCATTTGTAAATTGTTTATTTTGCTGTAACAACACCCCTCACCTTTATTTTAAGCCCTTACCTTTATTTAGGAATTGAAAACAGGAAGATACACATATACTAGATGTGCAATAAAGAGATGGCTAGTAAGAATATATAGGGCAATATGTAAGGTAGAGATGGTATGAAAGAAAGAGTGTAAGGGAAGAATCAGTAGGCTACGATAGTAATCTAAAGTTAGGTTATATTTCCACTAACAATAAGTACAAATTTCGTGGCTTCGAGGTCCAAATAAAGAAGACTATTATCGTTAGTATGTATTTATTATACACACGAACATTAATTGAAAGAACAAAATATTCAAAGATGTAAGTACCATAGCTAAGTAGCTTGGCAAAAATATTTGACGGAACCTTGGTTTGTTATAAACAATGAAACAAGTAAATTAATTGTTACGGGCGTGTCGATAATGTTATTATGTTATTATTATTATTGGTGCATCCCCTATTTCTTTCTCTTTCATTTGACACCTCATGGATTAAAAAATAACGACCAGGAACCGAGATTACAAACTTACAAATAACATCGCGTTTTACAATCTGCCGGTAACGATGTCAGTGACATGAATATGGAACTGGCGCTATAGAGCCACATAGGCAGTCGATAACCAAGCAGACATGTGGTGCCATCTCGCGTTGTCGGCCCTGTCGCAGTTTTCCGCACCGCCTTGTTTAAAGAAATTATAAACAAATGCGATTACATCGACTTGCCGACGAGCTTCACCAACGACCACCGAAGATGAATTAAAGCTTGGAGAATAAGCTACCATCTCCAACCGGAGTGAGTGTTCCGTCCTTAGACGGAATTTTTGTTTATTTCAAGGCGCCAGGATTCTTGAGTATGGCGAGACTTTTCATAGTCGAGGCGCCAGTTTTCCTGGCGTACGAGTCAAAGTCAAGGGCCTCTTTGTACTCAGGCGATAAGGGCCTGTGAGGCCCGATGACAGAATTAGCGGTCCTGCGGCGACGCTGGCCGCCCGCGTCGTAGGGTTTCCCACGGCGAGTTTTTCCCTTTCCCTAATTATTAGGGGAAGGTCTTATTTGGCACCCTTGGTGGGAGCTATGCCGGATTGCACCAATAAAATATCTGTGTTTTAATAAACATATAGAACTCCACCCACTCGGAGTCCACCTCGAAGAGCATGATGAGCCTTTAGTTTTAGTTTACCACTAACCAGCGTAAGAAACAGTTGTACCTAGCCATAACACCGTTGTCTATCTATAATAACCGAGCTGTAGTTCTCAATAAAGTATATCACATTGATTAGGAGCTACTATGGTTATAGTTCTTCAAAGGCTCTCTAATCGCCTAAAAGTTCTCGCCGCCATTAATTTGCCGTCGGGAAGCGCAGTCTAGGCAACTTACAATTGTTAGACGCGCGCCGTCGTTACTGTTCCAAAAAAAAGTGACGTACGGTCGAAACAGTGAGCATTGCTCCATGTTCATTTGTTTTAAGCAATTAAACAATTAAAATTGTTATTACGTCTAACTGTATATAGCTACAGCATCGGGGTACTTTTTAAAGTGTATTATACGTATTATAAGTGTATATAATAGTAGCCCCTCCCACTAGGAGATTAGCCCATACACCAGGGGATTGGCCCCGCCACCAGGGGATTAGCCCCGCCCACCTGTGGATTAGCCCCGCCCACCAGGGACTTAGCCCCGCCCACCAGGGACTTAGCCCCGCCCATCTGGGGATTAGCCCCGCCCACCTGGTGATTAGCCCCGCCCACCCGAGGATTAGCCCCGCCCATCTGGGGATTAGCCCCGCCCACTTTTAATTTAGCCCCATTCGGGATGTTTGGCCCCTCCCGCCGGGCTGTTTGGCCTCTCCCACCGGAGGATTAGCCCATACACCAGGGGATTAGCCCCGCCCACCTGTGGATTAGCCCCGCCCACCAGGGACTTAGCCCCGCCCACCAGGGACTTAGCCCCGCCCATCTGGGGATTAGCCCCGCCCACCCGAGGATTAGCCCCGCCCACCTGGTGATTAGCCCCGCCCACCCGAGGATTAGCCCCGCCCATCTGGGGATTAGCCCCGCCCACTTTTAATTTAGCCCATTCGGGATGTTTGGCCCCTCCCGCCGGGCTGTTTGGCCTCTCCCACCGGAGGATTAGCCCCTGCCACCTGGGGAACAGCCCCCCCTTTTAATTTAGCCCCTCCCCGGGCGGTTGGCCCCTCCTACTAGGTGATTAGCCCCTATCACGAGTGGTTAACCCTCCCCATTGTAGTCAACGATGCCTCGAATTGAAGGTCTTGATTCAAGGAATACTCTCCTTCTAATTTAGCATAGCTCCGGGGTATGGTTAGCGTGTAATTTACAAACAAATAGTTTAATTGTTTATAACACATAAACAGCTAATAGAGCATTTGTAAATTGTTTATTTTGCTGTAACAACACCCCTTACCTTTATTTTAAGCCCTTACCTTTATTTAGGAATTGAAAACAGGAAGATACACATATACTAGATGTGCAATAAAGAGATGGCTAGTAAGAATATATAGGGCAATATGTAAGGTAGAGATGGTATGAAAGAAAGAGTGTAAGGGAAGAATCAGTAGGCTACGATAGTAATCTAAAGTTAGGTTATATTTCCACTAACAATAAGTACAAATTTCGTGGCTACGAGGTCCAAATAAAGAAGAGTATTATCGTTAGGTGTATTTATTATACACACGAACATTAATTGACAGAACAAAATATTCAAAGATGTAAATTCCATAGCTAAGTAGCTTGGCAAAAATATTTGACGGAACCTTGGTTTGTTATAAACAATGAAACAAGTAAATTAATTGTTACGGGCGTGTCGATAATGTTATTATGTTATTATTATTATTGGTGCATCGCCTATTTCTTTCTCTTTCATTTGACACCTCATGGATTAAAAAATAACGACCAGGAACCGAGATTACAAACTTACAAATAACATCGCGTTTTACAATCTGCCGGTAACGATGTCAGTGACATGAATATGGAACTGGCGCTATAGAGCCACATAGGCAGTCGATAACCAAGCAGACATTGTGGTGCCATCTCGCGTTGTCGGCCCTGTCGCAGTTTTCCGCACCGCCTTGTTTAAAGAAATTATAAACAAATGCGATTACATCGACTTGCCGACGAGCTTCACCAACGACCACCGAAGATGAATTAAAGCTTGGAGAATAAGCTACCATCTCCAACCGGAGTGAGTGTTCCGTCCTTAGGCGGAATTTTTGTTTATTTCAAGGCGCCAGGATTCTTGAGTATGGCGAGACTTTTCATAGTCGAGGCGCCAGTTTTCCTGGCGTACGAGTCAAAGTCAAGGGCCTCTTTGTACTCAGGCGATAAGGGCCTGTGAGGCCCGATGACAGAATTAGCGGTCCTGCGGCGACGCTGGCCGCCCGCGTCGTAGGGTTTCCCACGGCGAGTTTTTCCCTTTCCCTAATTATTAGGGGAAGGTCTTATTTGGCACCCTTGGTGGGAGCTATGCCGGATTGCACCAATAAAATATCTGTGTTTTAATAAACATATAGAACTCCACCCACTCGGAGTCCACCTCGAAGAGCATGATGAGCCTTTAGTTTTAGTTTACCACTAACCAGCGTAAGAAACAGTTGTACCTAGCCATAACACCGTTGTCTATCTATAATAACCGAGCTGTAGTTCTCAATAAAGTATATCACATTGATTAGGAGCTACTATGGTTATAGTTCTTCAAAGGCTCTCTAATCGCCTAAAAGTTCTCGCCGCCATTAATTTGCCGTCGGGAAGCGCAGTCTAGGCAACTTACAATTGTTAGACGCGCGCCGTCGTTACTGTTCCAAAAAAAAGTGACGTACGGTCGAAACAGTGAGCATTGCTCCATGTTCATTTGTTTTAAGCAATTAAACAATTAAAATTGTTATTACGTCTAACTGTATATAGCTACAGCATCGGGGTACTTTTTAAAGTGTATTATACATATTATAAGTGTATATAATAGTAGCCCCTCCCACTGGGAGATTAGCCCATACACCAGGGGATTGGCCCCGCCACCAGGGGATTAGCCCCGCCCACCTGTGGATTAGCCCCGCCCACCAGGGACTTAGCCCCGCCCACCAGGGACTTAGCCCCGCCCATCTGGGGATTAGCCCCGCCCACCTGGTGATTAGCCCCGCCCACCCGAGGATTAGCCCCGCCCATCTGGGGATTAGCCCCGCCCACTTTTAATTTAGCCCCATTCGGGATGTTTGGCCCCTCCCGCCGGGCTGTTTGGCCTCTCCCACCGGAGGATTAGCCCATACACCAGGGGATTAGCCCATACACCAGGGGATTAGCCCCGCCCACCTGTGGATTAGCCCCGCCCACCAGGGACTTAGCCCCGCCCATCTGGGGATTAGCCCCGCCCACCCGAGGATTAGCCCCGCCCATCTGGGGATTAGCCCCGCCCACTTTTAATTTAGCCCCATTCGGGATGTTTGGCCCCTCCCGCCGGGCTGTTTGGCCTCTCCCACCGGAGGATTAGCCCCTGCCACCTGGGGAACAGCCCCCCCTTTTAATTTAGCCCCTCCCCGGGCGGTTGGCCCCTCCTACTAGGTGATTAGCCCCTATCACGAGTGGTTAACCCTCCCCATTGTAGTCAACGATGCCTCGAATTGAAGGTCTTGATTCAAGGAATACTCTCCTTCTAATTTAGCATAGCTCCGGGGTATGGTTAGCGTGTAATTTACAAACAAATAGTTTAATTGTTTATAACACATAAACAGCTAATAGAGCATTTGTAAATTGTTTATTTTGCTGTAACAACACCCCTTACCTTTATTTTAAGCCCTTACCTTTATTTAGGAATTGAAAACAGGAAGATACACATATACTAGATGTGCAATAAAGAGATGGCTAGTAAGAATATATAGGGCAATATGTAAGGTAGAGATGGTATGAAAGAAAGAGTGTAAGGGAAGAATCAGTAGGCTACGATAGTAATCTAAAGTTAGGTTATATTTCCACTAACAATAAGTACAAATTTCGTGGCTACGAGGTCCAAATAAAGAAGAGTATTATCGTTAGGTGTATTTATTATACACACGAACATTAATTGACAGAACAAAATATTCAAAGATGTAAATTCCATAGCTAAGTAGCTTGGCAAAAATATTTGACGGAACCTTGGTTTGTTATAAACAATGAAACAAGTAAATTAATTGTTACGGGCGTGTCGATAATGTTATTATGTTATTATTATTATTGGTGCATCGCCTATTTCTTTCTCTTTCATTTGACACCTCATGGATTAAAAAATAACGACCAGGAACCGAGATTACAAACTTACAAATAACATCGCGTTTTACAATCTGCCGGTAACGATGTCAGTGACATGAATATGGAACTGGCGCTATAGAGCCACATAGGCAGTCGATAACCAAGCAGACATTGTGGTGCCATCTCGCGTTGTCGGCCCTGTCGCAGTTTTCCGCACCGCCTTGTTTAAAGAAATTATAAACAAATGCGATTACATCGACTTGCCGACGAGCTTCACCAACGACCACCGAAGATGAATTAAAGCTTGGAGAATAAGCTACCATCTCCAACCGGAGTGAGTGTTCCGTCCTTAGACGGAATTTTTGTTTATTTCAAGGCGCCAGGATTCTTGAGTATGGCGAGACTTTTCATAGTCGAGGCGCCAGTTTTCCTGGCGTACGAGTCAAAGTCAAGGGCCTCTTTGTACTCAGGCGATAAGGGCCTGTGAGGCCCGATGACAGAATCAGCGGTCCTGCGGCGACGCTGGCCGCCCGCGTCGTAGGGTTTCCCACGGCGAGTTTTTCCCTTTCCCTAATTATTAGGGGAAGGTCTTATTTGGCACCCTTGGTGGGAGCTATGCCGGATTGCACCAATAAAATATCTGTGTTTTAATAAACATATAGAACTCCACCCACTCGGAGTCCACCTCGAAGAGCATGATGAGCCTTTAGTTTTAGTTTACCACTAACCAGCGTAAGAAACAGTTGTACCTAGCCATAACACCGTTGTCTATCTATAATAACCGAGCTGTAGTTCTCAATAAAGTATATCACATTGATTAGGAGCTACTATGGTTATAGTTCTTCAAAGGCTCTCTAATCGCCTAAAAGTTCTCGCCGCCATTAATTTGCCGTCGGGAAGCGCAGTCTAGGCAACTTACAATTGTTAGACGCGCGCCGTCGTTACTGTTCCAAAAAAAAGTGACGTACGGTCGAAACAGTGAGCATTGCTCCATGTTCATTTGTTTTAAGCAATTAAACAATTAAAATTGTTATTACGTCTAACTGTATATAGCTACAGCATCGGGGTACTTTTTAAAGTGTATTATACGTATTATAAGTGTATATAATAGTAGCCCCTCCCACTAGGAGATTAGCCCATACACCAGGGGATTGCCCCCCCCCACCAGGGACTTAGCCCCGCCCACCAGGGACTTAGCCCCGCCCACCAGGGACTTAGCCCCGCCCATCTGGGGATTAGCCCCGCCCACCCGAGGATTAGCCCCGCCCACCCGAGGATTAGCCCCGCCCACCTGGTGATTAGCCCCGCCCACCCGAGGATTAGCCCCGCCCATCTGGGGATTAGCCCCGCCCACTTTTAATTTAGCCCCATTCGGGATGTTTGGCCCCTCCCGCCGGGCTGTTTGGCCTCTCCCACCGGAGGATTAGCCCCTGCCACCTGGGGAACAGCCCCCCCTTTTAATTTAGCCCCTCCCCGGGCGGTTGGCCCCTCCTACTAGGTGATTAGCCCCTATCACGAGTGGTTAACCCTCCCCATTGTAGTCAACGATGCCTCGAATTGAAGGTCTTGATTCAAGGAATACTCTCCTTCTAATTTAGCATAGCTCCGGGGTATGGTTAGCGTGTAATTTACAAACAAATAGTTTAATTGTTTATAACACATAAACAGCTAATAGAGCATTTGTAAATTGTTTATTTTGCTGTAACAACACCCCTTACCTTTATTTTAAGCCCTTACCTTTATTTAGGAATTGAAAACAGGAAGATACACATATACTAGATGTGCAATAAAGAGATGGCTAGTAAGAATATATAGGGCAATATGTAAGGTAGAGATGGTATGAAAGAAAGAGTGTAAGGGAAGAATCAGTAGGCTACGATAGTAATCTAAAGTTAGGTTATATTTCCACTAACAATAAGTACAAATTTCGTGGCTACGAGGTCCAAATAAAGAAGAGTATTATCGTTAGGTGTATTTATTATACACACGAACATTAATTGACAGAACAAAATATTCAAAGATGTAAATTCCATAGCTAAGTAGCTTGGCAAAAATATTTGACGGAACCTTGGTTTGTTATAAACAATGAAACAAGTAAATTAATTGTTACGGGCGTGTCGATAATGTTATTATGTTATTATTATTATTGGTGCATCGCCTATTTCTTTCTCTTTCATTTGACACCTCATGGATTAAAAAATAACGACCAGGAACCGAGATTACAAACTTACAAATAACATCGCGTTTTACAATCTGCCGGTAACGATGTCAGTGACATGAATATGGAACTGGCGCTATAGAGCCACATAGGCAGTCGATAACCAAGCAGACATTGTGGTGCCATCTCGCGTTGTCGGCCCTGTCGCAGTTTTCCGCACCGCCTTGTTTAAAGAAATTATAAACAAATGCGATTACATCGACTTGCCGACGAGCTTCACCAACGACCACCGAAGATGAATTAAAGCTTGGAGAATAAGCTACCATCTCCAACCGGAGTGAGCATTGCTCCATGTTCATTTGTTTTAAGCAATTAAACAATTAAAATTGTTATTACGTCTAACTGTATATAGCTACAGCATCGGGGTACTTTTTAAAGTGTATTATACGTATTATAAGTGTATATAATAGTAGCCCCTCCCACTAGGAGATTAGCCCATACACCAGGGGATTGGCCCCGCCACCAGGCGATTGGCCCCGCCACCAGGCGATTGGCCCCGCCACCAGGGGATTAGCCCCGCCCACCTGTGGATTAGCCCCGCCCACCAGGGACTTAGCCCCGCCCACTTGAGGATTAGCCCCGCCCACCCGAGGATTAGCCCCGCCCACCTGGGGATTAGCCCCGCCCACCTGGGGATTAGCCCCTGCCACCTGGGGAACAGCCCCCCCTTTTAATTTAGCCCCTCCCCGGGCGGTTGGCTTGGATTAAAAAATAACGACCAGGAACCGAGATTACAAACTTACAAATAACATCGCGTTTTACAGTCTGTCGGTAACGATGTCAGTGACATGAACACTGGCGAGATATAGGAATAGTCAACTCATCCAATGTATTTTTTCGGCCACGATTTCTGGGTCCCGTGGACAGATTACCATTTCCGTGTCACTCGCAACGTTACCCACAGATTATAGAAAACTATGCGAAAATTAAATAATTTCACAGAATTCTTTTGTTCTTTGCCGTAATGAAAGGCAACAGAGGATATGAAACATTTAATGTTAATTAAATATCTTTTAATTAAAGAAACACATGATAACAAATTTTATGTATACGATTATGTATATTTTAAAAATGTGCGCTATATGCGACACACGCAATTCATCGCCCCGATGTGATTTCGACTCAACTCGAGCCAAACAGAAGTGCATCTCGCTACCAGGCACCGTAGCTCAATTTTTCTACCGAAACGTTGACCGAGAAATAGCTTTCCTAATTCCCCCTAAACATTTCACATATATTCACACAGTCGCATGAGTCCTGTCCCCCCTACTTCAGTAAATAATAGTTCTACAATTGAACACTGTATATGAGCAGAGGACGCTGATATCGGTGGTGGATTTCTGAGCCGGTATGTCAGTTACGTTGGGCCACAAAAGTCCATAAGATGACTTGTCTATTCCTATATCTCGTTTGTGGTATAGGTTTTAAAACATCATGTTTCAACCTCAATAGTCACTGTTCTATACTTCACCGTAGTCGCTAATAATGACCCCTGCAGTCGATGCGACTTTAAACAGTCAAAAAAAAAAAAACGATTTCTCGGGATTTTCTATTTATTTATTTTCACATTTTAATTTTATATCACATTCAATTTATTCCATGAATATCAGGGTTAACTAATTTATATGTTAAGACAGGTGTGAAGGAAAGAAAACGCACATTAATTACCTCCCACAGTGTATTTGGTGACCTAGATTACAATGAAAATATTAGATATAACATCGATGTACGAGATACTTTTCAATACGTTACTTAAATATCTGTATAAGATACGCATATTGTATCGGTAGATGACATCATTATTACGACTTCATCATATTCGATTCCTTCACTAACAAACAACATTTAATATGTATTTTTTCTCTTCTTTTTTTATCATTTTTTTTTTTTATACACATAGAATATCATAACGACATTGACAATATATGTATATAATATATATCTGCATTTTATCGTAGTGTTACAGAATATAATAACGCGTGCGTAATTCGAACGTCGCGAAATCCGTTCACGATCTGACTGAAGCATCTCAATCTTCAATTTCAAATTAATTTTGCCCAGTAGACACGCTTGCAAATCTGTCGACGATTACCCTTCGTAGGACTGCCGTTGATTTCACGGTTACCACGTTCCTTTTCCTCCCTTTTCATATCGCCGTAAGTCTCGTAACGAGTTCGAAACGAACGTCACCGCGATGAAAGATACGTTAAACACTCTCCGTCGCGTCGCGTAATTGTAGAGAAACGAGTACAGGAGCGAGGATGAAAGTGCGGAAGGAGAATCGAACGACAATGGCAACAGAATGGAAAATATGGAAGCGGGAAAGGGACGGTAGTGTCTCCAAGCTCGTTTAGAAACACGGCAGTCCAACGAAAAGAATCGACCCTCGTCGACAGCGTGGATAAAAGAAAGAAAAATGTTCACTGCGATCCTGAGTGATAGAATATTCATACTCCCCGAAACACAACGCGTTCAACCCAGCCTCTGTACATACCTGTGGTTAAAAAGGGTAGCTAAAATTAGGCTTCGTTTTAAAAATCACGTGGGAACGTGGCAATTATTGCGACAAGTTAAAATCTGAATCGATCCGCGTTTCAAACGTGCGTGTGCTGTTATTTAAAAATTTTATATAGAAGCTGCGTGGACGATTTGTGCTTCGAGCAGTTCCGAGACGTCTCTTGGTTTGTTCAATCTGCCCCCTCAATCTTCACTGTCGATGGTAATGTTTTCATTGCGGCAACGTAGATCGACGTTTACGATGTTCGACGAACGTCCTAATTATCTAATCCTTAACGATGGTTTGCTGACTAATTTTAATACGCGTGGTTCGCGACGAAGAGCGCCGCATCGCCAGCAGCTCCTGCCACACCGCCAGCGTATTTGCCGAGTGCCGATTCGCTATTGGCCTATAGACACGAAAATTTTTCATTAATAAAATTTGCATTAATAAAATAAAAGATATTTCTTTATCTAGGAATATTTAGGGACAGTAACAAACGAATCTCTTCGGTACGGTCGTTGGTTTCAATTATTCCAAGACTTTTCAATTTAGTCTTTTACTAATAACATGTTTGCAATCGTGTATTCGGGCTTTAAAATTACTTGGAGAAAAAAAAGATAACACTGCTCCGAGCGAACGTTTCCAACGCTTGGGAAAAATTTACCGTTTTATCATTTTTCTCCGGGTTCCAGTATATAGCGCTATTTATTTTAATCGTATCAATAAAATTATTGCTTTCTGGTTTGAATTTTTGTTCAATTGTTTTCAACCGTCAGGCCGTACCGAAGAGGAGATTAGAATACATAAAAATTGTTGCTAGTGTCTGCATGAAGTATGGGGAGGTGAAAAAAAAAGAAATGCAGTATATTGGCATACTTACTATGAAAACCTGTCTCATAGAAAGGAAAGAAAGGGTTTAGTAGGCATGAGCTTTCACGTAGAGTGAGGCATTAGCGGCTGTGCTAACGACGCTACCAGCAACGTATTTACCTTGGCAGGCTGCGCCGTTTGCCTAAAGAAGCATACAGTGTACACACATGCAATAACAAACTAGAGTAGAGGGCAAACTTAAAAGTTAACAAATTAGTAGAAAAATAATAAACGAAAATAAAATAAAACGTAAAGAACAAGTAATCAAGATATAATTCAAGGGAACACTGCACATAATACTAATTTAACAATTGAAATCTATAACAAATAGAAGAATACAAGGGAAAGATTGCACAAGATCCAAGTATAACAGGTGCGCAATAGAAATGTAACAGACAAATACGTGGAAAAGAAACTAAATATATTACGCGCAGTCGAGGAGAAACATGAAGTATCAATAAAAAAAACATTCCAATCTACTGAAAAGAAGACACGTATACTTGAAAAGAAGTTTCAAGAGTATTAGTAAGACAAGGTTTTAAACGAAACAGAAAGTGAAAACAATCTTGTTCATTTCGTCGCAGAACATGCATATACATACACAATATGTATACGTATATGAAGGATCAAGAGGAGTTGCTAAAAGAAACTTACGCCAAAGTCAAACACTTCTCTAACATAAGAATTTAAGGCTGAATTTACCTTAGCCCTCTTGATAAGTTCGTCCTGGCCAGCAGTGATCTGTTCCTTCTTGCCTCCCCATGCACGAAGCACGGAGGCTTGAAGAGCACGACCATAGCTGAAGGTCAGTGCCCATGGTTTCTTCGCGGGGAACTTGTTGATGGCGTCCAAGTTCACGGATGCCTCCTCCTCGGACTGTCCACCGCTGAGGAAGGTGATGCCGGGTACGGCAGGTGGCACGGTGCGCAACAAAGCGGTGACCGTTGCGGCAGCGATCTCCTGAGGGGTCGCCTTGGTTGGGCAACTTTGACCCGGTGTCACCATGTTTGGTTTCAAGAGAGTTCCCTCGAGGTACACGTGATGGTCACTGAGCGCCTGGAAACCATAGTAGGATAAGATTCGAGCCATTCTTCAGGACGAACGAGAAAATAGATTCATGGCTGCGCGTAGTCGGAAAAGCGAATTTTCCACCGGGCGAAAATTGAATATAAACGAACAAAGAATTACTTAGAATTCATTTCGAACCTTATATATTCCATGTGAACGAACGTACGCACGCGAAGAGACTTGTGACGAATACGGTCACGTATTTTTGGGAACAAATGGAACCAGCGTCGAACAATAAAGACGGATCGCGGCTACGTATATATGTATCAATATACGAAAAAAAACCTCTTGTGCTCTCGCATACGGGATACGTAGTTACACATTTGTACGTAGACGAAGTTCGCGACAAGACGAGCATGAGATATTCAAGGTATTCCGTCACGGCGGAAATCAGAAGATAAGCAAAACATTTTCTTACCTTGTACACGGCGGCCAGAACCTCCTCCGTGACCTGTTGGCAACGGGCAAGATCATGATCACCGTCGGGCAAGATCTCTGGCTCGACGATCGGTACGATCCTGGCACTCTGACAGATGGAAGCGTAACGAGCCAGTACATTGGCGTTCTCCAAAATGGCCAGCTTGCTCGGGGTATCTTTCTTGATTTTCAACACGCATCTCCACTTGGCGAAGTGGCATCCGTCCTTCTTGTATTGGATGCAACGCTCCTGAAGATTGTCGAGACCCTGGGTGGTGCATTCGTCGTTGGTGCCGAACAGCGGGACGACACCTGTGTCGACCTTGATACCGGGCAGGATGTTGCGCTGCTTCAGAAGCTCGACGAATGGTGTTCCGTCCTCGGCCTTCTGGTACAAGGTCTCGTGGAACAGGATGACGCCGGAAATGTGTTGACTAATAACATCCTTCCGGACAAATGAGATGTTTGTCAGAATTAATGATCAACCAATAGCTGTTTGTTTCTGATTAAATGGGCGATTCGGGAATTTGAATGTTTAAAGTGATAGCAGAATTGTATAGGAGACACTTATTTATTATTAAGGGGGAAGAAATTGATGTTACAGGATTCAGGGAATAATCGCAAAGATTCATGGATTTTGTAGCAATATCGACAATGACGATGAAGGGTTTGCCGAAAGTATTTTGGAATAACCAGGTGTTTAAAATAGGGGACTCTGAACAATTTAAAAGAGTGGAAGAATGTTTCGTTTATGAGATAATTCCTCTGGTATTTAAATTTTGCACCGCCTATCTCTCTTGATTGTGACGACGGAAAATAGTTTGCTGGTTGCGTCTCGAAGTATCTTGACAAGCGTGCCAAGACGTTGATAAATAATAACTATGCCTTCAGCTATATGTGAATAACGCGCATGATTAGAGGGATTTTGTGAAAATACATCCTGCATTGTTTACTAATATTATCAGGTTTTATATCATTTTCTTTTATATAAGCATACTGAAATAGAAATTATTCCCGATACACCAATCAATAAAACCATTACTTTCTTAATTAATTATTTAATACGCAGAAGGCGCTGTGGGGTTGCAAACTTTTGTAAAAGCTTCGTGCCAACAGGACTATATCACGCGAATAAAAATAAATAACTGATCAAATCGTACCTTGGCGGTGGTGAAAAGGAGTTGTCTGTAAGCTTTGCGATTGTCTTCGTTGTTTTCAACATTGATGTCCTTTAGACGTTTGCCAATCGTCGTGGTCGATTCGTCGGCAGCAAGAATTCCCTTTCCGGGTGCCACGATCTGCTGGGCGATGCTCTTCAGTTCTGCTTTCAGCTCAGGCTCGAGCTTGTCGTACTTTTCAGCGACCATTTTCTACGGAACACGTTTCAAATTGAAAACGACCGTCGTAAGGGGCAAGTTTTTTTTGAGAGAGATAAAACGATGAACGTGATCGTTCGTAATGTGTCATTAATGGAAGAAAACCCTATTCTTTATGGGCGAAAATATCAAAGGGTAAAAAGTTTTGATTAATGAGCCGCGATACCGCGGTGCAAAAAGGTACAGGCTCTCATTCTGTTCGAACTATAATTAATAGCTGAGGAGAATGGCGTCAGATAATTAATCAAGGGACAGCCAACTTCCTGACTATACATTATAATTGAATGAAGCTAATAATATTCGTATCTAATCTAATACACGTTTTATGGCAATAACGTTCAAATCGAAGATAGCACTTAGCTTTCGTTCGTTTTGTAAAACTTCATGAACATAGTGACAATAATGAAGGCAGCTTTGTCATGCAGCTGGTTATTATTTGTATTGGTCGTGGTTAATTGAAATACACTATCAAAAATTATAAAAGCCCCATAGATGTACAGTTCATTGATTATCAATCGAACATGGAAAATTCCGTTTTTTGTCAACCGATTTTCATAAACTTAAGAAATTTCCAAGGCTATTTGTCCGTTACAAAGAATTACCGTAATCCTCCTCGAGCAAATTGTACTACTGTGGATCTACGAATATCCAGTGAGAATTGCTTGAATAATTTTTATATCCTCAGTGATGCAAGTGTGAATCACAAGATTCATTATTTAGCGACGAAAAGAAATTATATCCTAGTAATGTTCGCTGAACCGATTTTTGAATTTTGCAATAATTAGAGAAATATGATTAAAAAAAAAACAATATCCAAAAATATTGAAATATATTATACAGCATCTATTCGTAATCCTTGCTCAAAGGCGTATTGTTTATTGGAATAGCGTAGGCGGATGGTAGAGTTAAAAGTGCAAGGACCAACAGTGAAGAGCTTTCATCTGTTAAAATGGGGCTTTCGATAAGCCGGAGGCATTGTCCACATGAAATATCAAATGTCCACTAAGGCTTCCGCGGAATAATTGAATTTCACCGTGTCCCATCAACGTCAATATTTCACAGAAAGAAAATGCCTGTTTGACCCATTTCTATGCTTTCATTTATTCTACCGCTTTAATATCGAGATAATAAGTCGCTACGTTCGTAATTAATACGAAGGTGAGAACCATGAATGTACCATACATTATTTATAGTTATATCGAGTACCAAGAATCTCGTGATACTAATAGCCTCGTCGACCTTTGCGACTTGATCGACGCAATTTGTAATTGCCAATAAATAATTCTCCGCTGCTACAACGTTTCGTGCAACTCAATCTGTAGTATAGTTTCGTACTAGATGCCGATTCTACACAAAATAATTCTAAAATTATTCGACCGTCTTCTCCGACGTGAAATTTGAAACAATGAAATGAAATGTACAATAATATCTTAGAATTCGAAGTCGTTGTTACAATTCCGAGCAGTTGCACTAACTGTCACCCGACATAAAAAGCGATTGCTTTCCTTTCAATTACGTAAAACTCGCGTCTCATTACCACACGCGTGGAATTGGGAAGTTGAACGAGCTCATTTGACGTACAGGTAAACATTTTTAACAAGCTCCTTTCTTCGAAACAGTGTTGACTCGCGAAGCTTTGGCAAGTGTGTTCATTACGCCCTTTAAGTCGGTCCGTTCCTAATTGGAAGTTTCTCAAATTCTGCGTTCGCAGTGCGAGCTACCAAGAACCCTGCGATTGCCATTTAATTGTAATTAACGAATAAAAAGAAGGGAACGAAAAATTGTACGACTCAATAAGAAACTCTATTTAAAAACTATTTCCATCTGGTATCCTTGAATCGCAAAACAAACTTTTCATTTCTTAGATGACTTGAACAGCCCAAAAAGAAGCGTTCAATTTAAATAGTCTAAAAGGTTCAAGACTGCATTAGCGTCACGTAAAAAGTTCATTGAGCTGCATTTTCAATGGGCATAGCCTAATGGCACGAAAAACCTTTCGGTGTTTTTGGAGTTGCTATTGAATCACTTCAAGAGGGGAACGATTTGTTTCTACCTACTTCTACCTAAAGAAGTCTTGTTTTTAACGTTTCCAAAGTCTTGTTGATCATCGTATCCAGTGTCATCGTCAATTCTACTTGGAAAACACACGAACAGAAAGCTAGAAGCCATTTGTCTCGTTTGAACCTGACGTGCAATATGTGGAACATTAATCTTTATCCACGAGATAGCGGCCGAAGAATAGATTCATGGGCAGAGCTTAGAAGGGAAGTGGTGAGAAATGTCGCAAAGAACGAACACGTAGGTATACGTCGATAAATGGGGCGTACCAGGTGCAAGCTTCTTAATAAGTTTGCGACTTTATAGGGGGTTGGACCGACAGGCCCGAGCTCTGGCATAAAAGGCTTAAGATCATACACGTTCTAGAAACGTGGAATTACTACCTCGAGTATAATTGAAAAATGATCATGAGAAAATGATCGTGAGAACTGTGAAAAGAGGATAAGAGGTTCAAGGAACTGGACGATATTGAACTGTTCCAAAAACAACAATAATAAAATATATTTGACGTATCCAATGCAGATATATATTGAGATCTTTTTATCTTTGTATACAATAGTTGTAATAATTAAACGTCAACGTTTGGAAATAATTTGATGACTTTTATAACCCGGTTTTTTTAAAAATGGAATATTTCATACAACGATCTGTGAATAGTGAAGGAAAGAATTTCGAGTAAAAGATAAACTTCGTTATATACGTCGATAGAGATAGTATGACAACCTCGAAAACTGTAATTTAACCGCATTGAAATATGACAGCGTAACAGCAGATAAAGAATGAAATATGGGATTTAAAGTTGCGTAAGGTGATAAGCCACGAATCTTTAAACGGATATCGTATGTGCAATTATTCCACATCGATGTTTCTTGACCTCAGATATATTCATATTCGTAAATATGTTATGTAGAGTGCTCCAAAATATTCACGATATCGCTGGAACTGTGGAACCACTTACGTGAAGTTCATTATCGTTGCGTACGAGAAGCATATTGGAAAGTTATAAATCACACCTTCGTACAGAACACGAGCATAGCTTAAAGATAAGTAAAGTTTCTTCAATAATGCTTCGCTTTATATTGCTAACGAATGAAACCGAGCCTTCATTTCAATTATTAAGGAATAGAAATTAACGCTAATTCAAAGTAAGAATATCAAATTTTCATGTACCATCTGCATATCGTACATACATGATTCCTACGTTTGAAACAGTATCGAAGACATTCAAAGGCGACGTCGAATCATTTGGGACTTAAGAGCGCGAACACTATTTAGCCGCGTTTTACTATCGCTTGTGCAACACTAAACGAAATCAGCCGTGGGGTCATAAAACGGTAAAGATCAACGTCTTACTCGGCAAAGCCAAACTCACCCGTTTAAAAAAACCTACTTTTTTGTCCGAATACAAAATGAAATATCGCCCTCCCCCTCTCTCTCTCTCTTTCTTTCTCTGCTTCTCAAAGGCACAACGACGACAGCCATAAACCAGACAATACAGACGAGAGTTAGAAAATCGATAGACAGCTACAATGAAACCCTCCCATTCAACAGCTGCCGTAAACAAACGTCGCGACGCGCGTGCAGATAGCCCGGGCAATTATCATAACGACGTTACACTACCAATTAACAAGAAACAAATTACAAATCACAAATTATCGACAACACAGGTGCTTCTGTCCTGACCGTTACAAGACCGCGACAAAATGGATGCTAGCACGTAATACAGATCCACCAGCGAGCACAGTGAAACGATAACGGGGAACGAACGTCGTCGCAGATCAAACGAAATGAAAAGGGGCAAAAAATGACGAATAAAACGAAGGTACATTCCACATCAGATCCCGTGAGACGGAAAGTGTCCGAATAACATTTGTAATGGACACAGAGAAGATTTAACTCCCAACTTCGGTTTTTCGAGATGGTTTTATTATCACTTAGACGTAGACTATGTCGGTTGAATATTTGGTATGATGTGAGCTGAAGAGTCAGGGAACCTTGGGTTTTTAAAGGGTGTTGGAAAGGATGTAGTAGGGATGGTGATGGCGAATTCCAAAGGACTCTGGATGGTTAGGGATCGTAGACAGTATGACTAGGTGTTTTGGAAACTGTGACTCGATAAGGTTCCACGACGAGTATTTGTGATGACCGGAACTTAAAAATATATGTATATATGAATCCTTAGGTGACTAGTAAATAATAAGAGTAATACAGAGATATGTCATAATACTAATATAGATATTTGGGGGTGAATGCATTACACATTAAAGCACAATTCCATAACCGTTCGGTGGCAAGAGACACAATCTTTTTCTTACCAAGCGGATAGGCTCCAGTTATTACCCCTTTCGGTCAATTACTTTTGCTAAAGCACGCGCGCGGTGAAAAATTCAGAGAGAAAGAGAGAGAGAGAGAGAGAGAGAGAGAGAGAGAGAGAGAGAGAGAGAGAGAGAGAGATGTGTGTGGGGGGGATTGCGAAGGAAAAAAGATGGAAGAGAGAAACGAAAGCGGAACGCAGATCGTGCGATGGTAGGGAAATTAAAATCGATAAAACGGTACACACCGACAAGCACCGAGAGAGGAGGTCCGCTAAGCTACCCTTAGCAATTTCAAGGGTCTTCGTCTCGAGTGCGAAGCCCGGCGCCCAGCCGTCAGCTATGAAGCACCGACGCGATATCGTTCTCGACGCACAATAACGCCAATAATTGGTGCCCCTGGTGCCACGCCGATGGTAATCATGATAACGATAATGACGCGCTAAATTGATACGGCCGACGCTAATGGTACCTTGCATCAATACGCCGGACGGTAATACCGAACACGGCCACGTACCTTTGCGATTTTCTTTACGCGTCGACGTCAAACGCGACAGCTTTAAAGACGACGTTACATTAAACAGTCAGCTGACGCAGAAAAGCATTAGTCTTGCAGCGAAGTCCAATTTAGATCGCGATTATAATTCCTATGCCGGCGCATAGATACGTTCCACAAAGGATGCGTAATCCGCGTTATTCCTGTACACCATCCGGGATAATTTCTCGTTAAGCGACAAAGGGTTGCAAGCAGAGATGGGGAGAGACTATTGGGCAAAATGCGGTTAAGCTCGTTCGTCATTTCGCGTAAGGGACGGTTAGGACGGAGGGTGGAATATTTGCTTGGAGAATTTCTATCGAAGACAGGATTGATCGCAATCTCGTTTCGTGTTGGCCTTGTTGATTAGCTCTTACCTTTCCTACAAAATACTGATCCGATGCCAGGTCCAGTCGCAGATCGTAAACAAACGTTCGGACCTCGGGGTGTTACGTGCACGCGTATGCACAACGACAATAATAATAATACAATGACGACAATAATAATAATAATTAACGATAATAATACGTTCTCTTTGGTGTCAATCAGTCCGACAAATATCGGTCTCGTAATATCCAGCCAAATCTGGTTGTACTTGTTATACCCCCCCCCCCTCTTTCCTCCGTTTAGACGGGCTCAATGTTAAATTGTACACCTTTCATACCACCGACAATACCGATAAGACAGCTAGAGCGACAAAAGTGGCCAAAGACAAAAGTAAACCGACCGTTGCGGTACAATGTTCACGGCTAACGAAACGTTGCCGTCCCGTCGGGCCCAGCCGAGAGGACCCCGTAAAAACCCTTCTCGACTACATCTTGGCGGCTCGTCCAAGGAGGGAACAGTGCCCGGGGCGCCTGTCTCGTACGAGCACGAGACGACGACTGACTTTATCCGGCCAGTTCGCCCCGTCCAAGAGGCGGCAGGGGTACCTGGCCGCAGTGCAGTGCCGTAACTGCAAAACAGGGGGGTAGTTGCTACACTCTCTATCTCCCTCTCTGTTCCCATCCCTGCTCCACTATTTTCTATCCCCCTCCTACGCGTGTACTCTTTCCCCAATACCGTATAACTCTATCCTGCTCCGGCCGATTTTCGTTTCAGTTCACGCTCCCTCCTTACGCCCCCTATTCGTCGAATCTCCCACGACTCGCGTCGTCTCGCCCACGCTAACGCGCTATCCTACTTCTTCGTCCCTGTTACCGTATCCCTGTTACTCCCTTACGATACCTTTCCTCTCTCTAGCCCCTGAAACGAGAGCCGTCTCCCTTTGGACCACCCTCCAGCCACCCCTGTCTTTTTCTACCCCACGGTATGCCGCCCGTGCAGCGCGGAACGGGGGAGTGGGCTAGCCGCAATGCAGCACGCGCAGACGTTCTCGAGGCTACGCCTGTATTATTCCCCTGCGCACCCTGAATCCGTGACCTGAGACAGCGGTACACGAGATATGCGGACCTGTGCTATCTTGCACCCTCCTATCCGGGGGGGTAGACGTTCCTCTGGCCGATGAAGGACACGACGCGACGACTATGCGTCGAAGAAATGCGGGACCGAGGATCGGCAATGTGAAAGATAACGATTCGATATGTTGTGTCTATCGCGTAGTTCTGTTGTCTTTGTTTCTTTGTTTTTTTTCTTTCTTTGTTTGCTTTCGTTCGGTAAGGTGGTTGTACTAAGCTGTGTATACATTTAGTGGGAAGGTGGAATGATCTATCTGGTTTGTATATAAATTTTTCGGATGTTACGATAAGGCAGTTTCGTTGAAATGAGGTTCCCCCGAGGGAAATCATTTTTTAACTTTTAATATCTGTATTGCAGTTTTTCGCTTATTCCACGCGTAATTCTTCGTCGAAGTTTTACATCGAAGTTCGCGCTGTAAATTTATTCGGTGAAAACTCTCAGTCAGCGAGAAGTTTAAATCTTATTTCATTATAACTTTGAAGCGAAAAACCTGGGCGCGCATATTCGTAATAGTCCTGTCTTTTGATCGTTTAAGAGAAATTGATTTGTCGAAAGTCTGGTTAACGCCCGGTATGAGTTAGGTATCCAGGCCCTTCTAATTCTCGAATACTTTTCTACATTGCAAAAAATTATTCGATGCCACCTTCGCCAATCATAATTGTACTGGTAACAGCTAATAATAATCAAATAAGCAACGAATACTTCGGTCTAACGAAATCCTTGCCATTCGAGTGTTTCGGGGAATCTCCAAACACTGACGTCAATGCGTAAAAAGTTGGTAGAAACGAATTTCCCAAGATCGATAGGGGATTGATTAACGCAATTTGGACGGGTCACGATCGAAATTTCGGTTAATTCGCCACTGACAAACGGATCGTCGGCACGCTCCGGCCGAATTAGCAGGAGGGATTGGAATTTAACGATATCGAACGAGAGTTCTATAAATAATCAAAGAGGTTTTGGCATCGTAAACGAATGTAGGGGTTGGTTTAGACAGCTCGTTAAGCGACCGAAGGTACCGAACGAATAACAAAAAAACGCGGATTAAAATTTGTAACGAGTTATTACCTTGAAGTAACGCAAATTCACGTGAATCATCTTATTGCCGCTTGCAGGCCTACGTACGAACCATATTGACAGCGTTAATATAGTGACGAACATTCGAACGTTTTCGCAGAGCAAGACTTTTAGTCGTCCTGATTAAAATTGTAAACAGAGGCAAGCTGGATACGCGTGAAATAAGTCAGAAAGAAGTTCCTGTTATCGAGAATTCTCGATCTGGCGTAACAAAATTGGCGTAACAAAACGCATTGAAGCTTTGAACACGTTTCTCTATCTTTGTTCTTCCTCCCTGTAAGAAGGCGTTTCCGATCGGTTAACGTGGGAAAAAGTCCCACACATTTTTTAAAGCATTTACGACACCACGAATACCCCGTGGAAGAAGCCCTCGAAGTATGCATGGAAGTGAAAGTCACGCTTCTGAAGGGATATGACGGGGTGGCGTGTTGGTGAAAGCTTTTTGGTCGCGTAAATGATAAAGAAGCTGCTTAGTGAAGGATCCTGGGGAGGCCTGAAAATTTCACAGAGGCACATCAGTGAGCTTCTGCTTCGAAAGTGGATGATCGGGAAACTACGTGGGCATTATATAATATATATATAAATAGGTTGTACGTCGTTGAAATTTATGGTATTAGGGGAGACCGTCGTGTGAGGCTTTTCCTCAAGCAACCACCCGGGTGGTATACGCGTATGATATAACCAAGGATTGCCTTTTCACGCGTACTGAAACATCTTTCGATAAGTGTAAATCTTTATTATCTCTTCCACGCTTTCGTCTCGACTTTGGATAATGGTCCGAGATCAATTTATCGTGTTATATTGACAATTGCTATACTTGCTGTATAAATTAGATCTAAGTACGTGGCGATAACGCAATTCGTAATCAAAATGTTATCGATTAACGCATTCTTGGCAAACGCGAGAAAGTCGGTGCTATTAAAGTAATTATCATTAGATATTTATAATTTAAAAACAGAACATTGACGAATGAACATTACCTGATCATATTTAGTAAAATTGAACGCTGCGTTCATAATCGAAATGATGGCAGAATCTTTACTTTTTAGCAACGCGATTTGAGCATCGTTATTTTATTATTGCATTTCTACTTTGCATTCCTAATAATTTAATGTTGTCCATAAATGTTCCTAACAATCTGTTTAGATATTCTTGTTCATATTCGAACAATGTATGTACGTACTTTGCATTCATTAACATCGCGAAGAAAGTGGTAGTTAGTAAATGAAGGTTGACAGATAGCTAATAACGAGCGTGGTACTTCACCAACGTTGTTTTGCAATTGTTAATTCAGTTATTAATGTTAACTTTATCGTAGGGGAACGGGGAAGAATTTGAATATCCTGTTTCCACGGGGTTGCAACGAAATTGTCGGAACACTGTATTGCGTTTATTTCGGTGTTAGACTTGACGCGTGGAATTTATATTAGCCGTTAGTCACGTGTTGTATTCTAGGAAGAACGAATTCTATGTAACATGACCAGAAACATTATGGGCTTAATTCATTCTCATTATCTTTAACGCGAGTAATGAACGTGTTAGTCCGAAGTTCAGATTGAATTTTCAAAGTCTTTTTTATAAACCTTTAATGTTTAATATAAATTATAAGTTTCCCAATTCGATGTAAATGCAATGAGTAAAAAAGCAAGAAAAATCTTGGGAATTCAAAAAGGACTTTTATCAACTTTATCATCGGTATTGTCAAAGGAAAGTGAACCTTTTTACGCGTCAATTGCAAAGATGCTGTTCGCAACGATTAAATTAATAATTCTACATCCTCCGTTTAAAATATCATTGATTGTTCGCGTGCAGCGATCCAATTCCGATGTTATTTTTGTGTCCACTAGGTTAGCAGAGTAAAAGACCTCGATATATCGCACAGAAAGTAATACAAATAATTCGACCACGTCGTGCAGAGGTTTAGCGTTAATTGAATTTAATCTTCCTCTATTCTTCCGTCGGAGCATTCATCGCTGTGCACATTTCCTTCCATGGGATGCAATTTTGATTCGTATTACGCGACATTGAACTATGTATTACCCTTAGAAATTGTTAACCAACATCGAACTACGTACTGTCCTTAGAAATTGTTACGCGACATAACGTTCAATAATATACCGCATATACATTTTATTTTCTTAAGACTCCAGTGTCGATGGAATTTTTGGTAAACCTACCACCATTATCTTTTCGATACTCCCACGTAAACGTAAGTTCAATGATAAAGTAATTTTCACAATCACATGTAAATACCACGTTCCATGTTATCAGAGTCACGATAAGACTGTTTACGAAATATGCGGACGAATGGTGAATCTGTTGGAAACATGCAATCTCTTTTCTCGATGAAAAGTGACCCTCGAGTACCGCTATTATACTATCGATTGTGATTCATTGGCCTGTATCTTGGCTATCTTGTAGGCAGCTAGCTGTAATGACATGTTCTTATTTCATTAAGCCAGATATGGATCTGAGCGTTTTGCAAATTTGTGACTGACGATGTAGTGTAGGTATCCAGCTAGTTAGAAGTACATACTTGGGTCTAAAATGAATTTTTCGAGATCGATAAGATCATTAATTAGCCTTGTTCGATTGCGTGTAGAACTGGTCATCAGAAATAGAATATTCAATTATTCTCCTTGTTGACAAAGGTAAAGGTACTCGAAGCAGCAATTTCATTTCACGAAGCTGACGAGTGTTTTATCGGTAACCACTTTTTGTCAGATTAATTGGGATAAATCGATCCGGTCCGAAACAAATTTAGAAGCTTATATACGTTCAATTATATGTCTATGTATATACGTCGTGAATATATAAAAGTATTATATTATATGTCTAGTACAATCACAATGCCACTTTTGCAAAATTACAAATGCCATTAAGCGGTATTAAATTTAAGTTCGACGTGTGAGCTGAGCAAGTAGAACTAGTGTTTATCTTGGAAAATGGCTAAATTTGTATAAATTACGTTATTAAGTTGTTTCCCAAATTTAATACAATACTAGTGACAAATTACCTTACAGCAATTTGAAGCAAAAGTAACGCTTCGGTTTCAAAAAATTAAATAGAAATCTTCGTCACTTTAAATAAGTTTAAACAAGTTTAACTTTAAATAAGCGAGATATTTAAATGAAGTGTCAACCAAAAGAAACTCGCAGTAATTTCAACTATCCACTTAGTTACAAAACACTTCACCTTCATCAAAAATATACATGTTCAAATTATCCTGCGAGCTATCATCCGAGATAAAAGGACCGAACAGTTTTAAAAAAAATGCCTTCCAACATTCCTCTACATAACAAGGAGATTCAAATTTTTCTCCTCTGGTTACCCTTGGGGTACAGGTCCTCTAATCCCAGCCGCTAAAGAAGCTATCTGCGCAACAACCGTAATTTGTCGGCCAGTGGTCAATAACGCCAGCATAATTTTGCTGCGGTTAATCGGTAAAGTATAAGGGAACCCGCATGCGCATCGTATCCGCTCTATCTTATCCGTGGCAAACGAGGTGAACCTTACAACAAAACGCACCTGGCGGTGGCTCTTGGCATGAATCCGCGAATTTCCTAGTGCGCCCTGCAATCCGCAAGGTGCGTTCTTACTGCATAAGCCAGCTTCCTATGGAACTGGTTAGTAATGTAAGGAACAACAGAGAGGATAAATGATCGCAAAATCAGCATCCTGATACGTGAAGAGGATTAATTGAACAGTGACGTTAAAGTGCACGGTGTCATCGGTAGGTTAATTCGATACGTGATGTTGAGCAGGAACGTGCAGTGTTGTTATCTTGAATTACGTATGTCACGAGTATCATGTGTAATTGTATCTACGTAATGCGTAAAATTGGATTTCAATTTTTAAGAAATTAATTTTTTTGCGCTCGAGCTTATTGTCTGCATCGGATAGAATACGAACTAAGTTGTACCGCGTTTGATGTAGATCAATTATTGAAAAATATAGATAAGTGGAATATGACTAACGGTATAGAACTTCCATTGGAAGCAATAAACTATTATAGCCGTGTAATAAAGAATTATTGTATCACGATTAGTGGCCTAGGAAAATTTTATTACGTGGATCTATTATCATTACTGTTTTTTCGGTTTGATGTCAATTTGTTGTTTATGATCAATGATTTCTAGACACTTTGATATCATGAAAATGTTTGCGCAATTGGATAACGTTTGGGCGTCAAAATGATTATAGTAGTATTGCGGAAAATATTTCAGATTTCAAAATAAATGTAGCCCAAATTGAAACCGAGGGACTTTTGCCGAAGCTTATATCTTCCTTATATCATCAGAATTAATCAACAACAATTGCGATAGTTAATACTGAATGAAATCTATTTGTCGTGCATTGTAGGAGATCTTACATGCGAAATTAATTATTTCATGTACATATGTATAATATTATATCAAATATTTATATAAATTTACATATTTGATAAATTTTACAAATCGTATAGACCATATTTATGGAGTGGCTAGTTATAATAAAAATATTACCAACACCATGCACCATGAAGCACAAATTGCTTATCGTTAATCGAGTGTTTCGAGTGAAAGTTGTCTTACATTGACACCATTTGACCCCATATCAACCAAATATAAATTGCAATTAATTTGTACATGAAATTAGAGAATTTTAATAAAATATTAAAATACATACTTTACATTAGAAAATATTACAGCAGTCTTTTTAGTACATTTTAATGCTAATGCATTAGTTCCGTTCCGAAAACAACTCGAGGCAAGAGGGCGCTGAATGAATGTGTAAAACGAGCCATTGAAGCTGGTCAGTCGCCAAAGTTTTATCCGCACTTATGAAACGATGGAATGTATGATGAAACGCCCGTAAAAAAGCTGACGTGTGACTTTGGCTACCTTTGTGTGCTTGAACACAACAGATGCATCTCGATTCGTTGTTCACGTGCAAGAATGCTAATTTTTCGGTGTACACGCGGAACAAATGTGTCTGTCCAAAAAAAAGGTCACATAACGCGGTGTTGCACAAGCTCTTACCACAATTGAACCACGCTTGTGAACAAGTGACTTATTTAGCAGCACCCCACAATCATCATCATGATCATGTTGTCGATTATATTTAATACAGCAATGAAATTAGATCATCGTTGGGTAATAATTGAAATAGATTTATATAGATATCCGGTGACGAAAAGTAAAGCGTCATTTAAGTGTTACATGTATGCTGATTTCTACGAAGATGTTTCTTATATGTACAATATATTATTGATCGATACTTATAATTAACACGATGAATGACTAGAAAATGTTACACGTGTAAATTATATGTATAAATAATACGACGACTAGAAACTTACGATCTTAGAAAGGTAAAACTGGTTTTCTTCTTAATAGTGGGGAAACTTTCGAATTCGAATTTCTTGTGCACATTGCCCGATAAGAGGAGAAAATATGTATGGCAGTGATAGGAAAACTACAAATAATTGCAACGTTGAGGAATACATATGTATGTATTATCGGTTATAGGTTATATTGATAATTTGATATGGTGGAACCTTTGTACTGATAAGTAAATGTTAAGACTAAACTTATTCATAAATACGATTAACAGTTGGATATTTCCATATGTCAATATAATACCTGTAGCATACCTATTTTGAAAACATATTAACTTACAAATTTTGAACACTACATATGAACGCCAGATACAATTCTTTTGGAGTCATATGTTACGAATCACGTGACGAAATTATTATTAGACGAAAGTGATATGTTCCGGTGTGGCTTTAAATATATTTCTTTAAATCTACAGGGGCACACCATTCTTATTCAAGGAAACAATTACTAAAAATTAAGTTATTTATAATTTTTTTCAATACCGTTTCAACTTTTTTAGCCGAGTCATGAATTTTTATATATATAGCACACAATTCTGGTAAAAGTTTTTAACTGAGTACGTTATCGTGTATAAGATATCATTCTATGTCATTGCAGTCACCCTATTTTAAAGATACAAAAGAGACTAACTGGGTGTCGACCAAATGTCAGTCAAGGTCAAATCTCATTGTAGGCCCAAGACTCATTTTCCCATTGATTTTTTGGTACTAAACGATCGTGTAAAATATGTAAAAACGCGTGGCACTTCTTATTATGATCTTCAACGAGTTACTCATTCAAGAACACGCACAAACATAACTTACCTAATATTGATGATTCCTTCACTTGAAACGTGCGTCTACGAACACTGGATTCTTCGCTGGTTGGAAAGCGACTGATCCGAATCTAGGGGTATTCGTTGGTTTCAAAGTCCTGAACCAGAATGATACGGGCGCATGCGCACTCGCATTCATCGTAGAGGTTCTCAACCTTCGTACAGTGATTGAAACGCTGTATTTGCTTAAATATAGATTCAATGGCAAGAACATATGTTTACGAGTTTAAAAATAAACGGATTTTCTTACCATTGTGTGAAAAAAATTTTGTTTTTGGTCACTCATATTTTACGCAATAACTATGTTACTTTAACCACTTTTGACAACTTGTAATTTGCAGAATATTTTAAACGCTGCAGCTCCTTTGCATAACAATTTATCGCATGCAATTTTAATTTTCTTTAATAAGGGTTTAATAAGGTTCTTTTCAAATTTTGAATAAATTCATTTTTCAAAAAGCGAATCTGTACTGCAAGCCTCGACTTTCCCGGTAATTCGCAAGTTTTTGTAAATAGAGTAATATAAAAATTAATCTACAATGAACACTTGCTATAACATCCACTTCTCTACACATAAACCTCGTCGCAAAAATATCTAACAAAAGGCAAACACAATACAAACAATTCGATACATGATTATTAATATGACGCAGTTAAAATAAATTGATCAAATCGTTTCTAATAATTGCCCCATTCTTACGACACTGGGAGAACATGTGCTAACAATTCGGTCTGAACAGGTCAGAAGAATAAAGGAACCATAGATGGTGGGGTTCCCTTGTACAACTGACGACATATCGATCTCTAACGGACCAAATTTCTGTAACATTACACGTGTCCCGACTCGTATGGTTCAAAAATGTCGTTTGAGAATCTCTGCTTTGGAGGTCAGTCAAGGGCACCTTGTGCGACATTTGCCGAATATTAGTGACGATAGCTTTCGCAGCAAAGGTTGACGTACCCAGTAGCATCCACGTACACACATGATGAAACCATGCTCTCCTCGAGGTGCACACTGTTTTCGTGGAAACATCTCTATCGTTACAAAATAAATGCAACGATAAGATACACCTGACTCGTTACATGTGATTAAGATTTCATCACTATTTTACTTATTAAGTGGTCGAACGTATTTAGGATCAATATGAAGTGGCAGCACAGCTATTTTCATAGGCAACTTACTTGCACCGATTCAGCAATCAATAATGTATAATTGTATCGCGAAGAATGCCAAACTATTTATCGGACTATGTATACTGCAAGTTAGAATCGAGGATTCAATAAAATTTTCGGACTGCTTTTCGTTGTTTATTATTATAGGGAAGATCACTTTTTGGAATAGGCATTTGCAAGTCGATCGATAGTTTTAGGTCGAATTCGTATTTTTTCTGGTACACACGCCTTTATTACTGTCCAATGCTCCTAATGCAGCTTCGGAGCAAAGTTTTGCTCTCTCCAGAAGTACCTCCTGAGCGGCAACTGTATTACCTGGCTCTCCGCCCCAAGTCTTCATCGCTGTATTCTTTGAAAAACAAACGGGTTATTGGCTTGGTATATACAGATCTGGATAATTTATGGTACTTGTAATGCACGTCCATAGCAGAAAGACAGAACCCATGGTTTTTTTCCATCGTAAGTGTTAATAGCGTTTAGATTTGTCACGGCGTCAGCATCTGATTGTCCTCCGCTCAAAAATAAAACAGCTGGCACTGCCGGTGGCACTGTCCTCTGCAAGGCTGTCAATGTATACTCCGCAACAATCTGCAACCATTTTCTAATCATTTGTAATCGATTTGGTTTTTTATTAAACTAATTTTGTTTTCGTGTAAATACGAAAGCATATTAAATTCATTTGTAATATGAATTGGGGCAAAATTGTTGCGGTATAAAAGCAATTATTGTACCTGAGGAGTGCAATTGGCGGTATCTTTGATTCCTGACAAAACCATCGCCGGTTTCAGAATCATACCTTCGAGGTATACGTGATGCTCTTGTAAATTACGAAACAAAACAGAATATACCTCTTCGTGAACCTCTAATGCCCTATTTATTCCGTGATTCCCAGCACTTAATATTTCCGGTTCTACGATCGGTACGATTCGTGCACTCTGACATATAGTGGCATATCTTTGTAAGAAAAGAATCAGGAAAAAGTGAATTAAGCCCAAAAGAGGAAATTAGCGAGGGGAATATAACGGGTGAATACAAATTCGAATACGCAGAAAGTTTCTTTCTGCGTCAATAATTGTTTGTTTACAAAAGAAATTAATAAGTAGTAAGTTCGAGTTATATAAAAATTAGGAATATAGTGTTCGGTTAGACGTTATGGTGCAATCCTTTCCTTTCCTTTTGCAACGGTACTGTTTGCCATACGTGATACACGGCACAAAGTACAAAAGAAATCCTTTTCATCAACTGACTCATGCGTCGCGTAAACCTGTCCCACATAGTAATCTATTGCTATTACTATTTCAAAATAAATCATTTTATATTATTGATATCAGACAAGTCATTTTCACTCGTGTAAATCGACATCTTTGAGAATTTTTAAGTAAAAAAATTTCTCGCAAATAAGTAACACGAAATCTACTGTGTTCAACAATATCGAACCTTGCAAGGACGTTCGCATTCGTAACCAGGGCCAATTGACTCGGCGAGTTCTCTGAGATTGTGAATGTGCATCTCCATTTGGCAAAATGGCAACCATCTCGTTTATATTGAATGCATCTCTCCTGCAAACTGTCCAGGCCCTGCGTGGTGTTCTCGTTCTTCTCGCCGAAAAGCGGAATAAGTCCCTTGTCGACCTTAATACCGGGCACGACATCCCTTTGGCGTAAGAGATCGATCAAAGTGGTACCACAAGTTGCTTTTTGATAAACTGTCTCATGATGCAGAATAACACCGCTTATGTATTTTGAAAGTCGACACTGCAGTAAAAAATGCAGATGCGGACAAAATGAAATTAAGAATTTTCGAGGAATCCAAAATTGTTCTCTAGTTGTAAGAAATATGGAATAATAAAGTCGATTGTTTGTTTTGTTTTTTCAAGTACGGTTACAATTGTATTTGAAGATTAATATTAAGTACGGATTACGTTATATGTAACCTTATCAGCGCTAAATAATATTTGTCGATAATCGCGCCGAGTACATTCAGTATTGTCCACTCCGAGTTCATCGAATCGTCCTTGTAGAGAACCAGGAGATTCATCACAAGCTAGCAATCCTTTTCCCGGTGCAATAAGAGCTTCTACAATTCTTCGCAGCTCTTGACACAGAGCTGGATCCAATTCTGTATATTTTGTAATCGGTGATGATACCTGAACGATCAGTATTTTTGGGATAGAAATAATTGTATATAAACTTGAATGATTTAAGAACAATTGAATATCTTCAAACCAAAGCTTAATGCGTTTTTAATATTCAATTATGTTGATTATAGGCATATATCTTAAGTCATCAGAACTTTAATAAAATTATACATTTTTTTCTACTGGAAAGACAGAAAAGTGTACTCGTGGAACGATCAATTATTTCTGATGATAATTTTATTTAAATTAACTTTCAAGCAAAACTGAAGCATGAAGTTATTTATGCAAAACTGACTGGTAAACACTGGATTGTGTTAGAGAATTATGACTAGGAGGAAAATTTAAAAGGTCAATAACCGTACTGGCAGTCAGACTGGTTATATTTAATTTCGTGCACCAATCATTCAGCATTCTGATCCTATAATTCCGAAGGGAACGACATTCGCTTCAGTACGAATATTGCACTTTCTAAATGTAATCCTCGTTGTAGATAATAGCTATAAGGACAGCAAAGTCCAAAGACGATACTAATTGATACTGTAATCGAAAATACGTTTCTCAATCACTGTTTTCTTTTTAAATGAAGATAATTTGATACTGGCAAATATTTTGTTGGTACACTACTCGTAAACTAAATGTATCATATCTGTATATTTATAAGTTCAATGAGAAAACATTTTTAAATAGCATGTTTGCGCTTGAATTTGGAGGGAGAAAAAAATATCAGCCAGCGATTTCATAAAAATGTTATCTGTGGGATGAGTGACAAATAATATACATGGCAATGATGATTTTAGAACATGGTAGATTGTAAAGTGTATTTAGTACTTTTTAAATTAAATGTCAATATTCTATTAATCAAATTCATTGCTGAAGCCATTGAACGATTGAAAAAGAGTACTTTTTTATTTTTGAATTATTTATAGTAAATTCATTGATGATGAGAATACTAACAACAATAGGTTATTGGCTTACTTTCGCTTTGCAATTACATGTATCTCCCAACCGCATCATTACTGTTTATTAGAAATCTATAAATAACGTCAGTGAATTTAAGGAGATGATACAACTGAAATATATTTTTATTTACTAATTTTTAAATGTTAAACCATGTTGACAAAAATTTAGGAAAGCAATTTGGAGCCTAAATAAATGTGGTAAAACAATTGAATATTTATTAACTATTTAAAAATGGAATACAGTTTTCATAAAATATGCACAATAATGCCGAACATAGACTGTAATAAAATCCTGAGAAATTATTTTAATATCTGATCGTGAAAAGTATTAGTAACATCCTTTGAAGAAAACAGATTTATAATTCAGAAATTGGTTGTTAATTTGAAAAATCATATATTGTTTACTATTGCTTTTGCTTACGCAATTCTATATTACTGCTACCAATAGCAGAAACAACGAAAACAAAAATACCCCAAATATGTCGCGTGCTACTTTTTCATGGAAGTTTGCCTTAACTTTCAACAAATTTTTCAAATGGAAATCGATGAAGAGGGCTGTTGTAATTTGTTAGATCGAGGTTAGTTGTGGTTACATACCAGCGGGATGTACGAGAATAATGATAATATGTGTGTATTTAAATATTACATAGTAGAATTTGATCGTTAACATAGGCGTTCGTAAGTGACTCTTATCTATTATACCGCATGAAAATATTTTATGGTAAAAGAACCTTTGGTTATGATGTGGAAGGTTAATCGTCGATACGATTGAACGGTAAATAGATATTAAAACGGAGCGGGTAAATCTTTTCGAGGTTTATTTAACGCCGAAGATACGTCAAAGATAATGATGAGTAATAGAGAAAAAAGTGAATCGCGTTTCGAGTTATTCTCTAAAGCGAAGGAGGAAAGGGAAAGAAAGCAATCGGTGTCTTCGCATAGTAACGATTCTGATGGTAAAAAGAAGAGACGTAACGCGTGTAGTAAAGATAAGAGGAAGAAATCAAAGCACAGAAGTAGCTCTAGCAGCTCGAGTTCCTCTAGTCTCTCCAGTCGTGATGCTAAACACCAAAATGACAGAGAAAAGAGGAATGACAAATGGGACAAGAGGTATGAAAATGGGGTTAGACCGCCCTACAGGTTAAACCCAAGGGAAGGCAGAGGTTATTATAAAGGACGCAGTGGCTTCTTGGATAATCGTAAACGTAACTTTGGTTATAGACCTTATAAACATACCGGATTTTATGATAGAAATAGACACAACAATTCACAGTACAATAGGTATAATAACGACAGGAGAGGTAGCAGGTTTTTGAATCACAACAGCAGGAGACCACCTTACGATAGATCTAGAAGTAGAAGTACTTTAGATCATGATCATCAAAGAAACATTAAAGATTCTAGTGAACATTCAAGGGAGAGCGAATCGAAAGAAAGGCACTCCAAGCAACCTAATGCTGATAATGTAGAGTTTAAAAAGAGAGACGTAGAGGATGCTCATGTAAAAGACAAGGAGAAGAAAAAAGATGATGACATGCTGGAAAAGACTGACCAAATTATTCGCAAAAAGTCAAAAAGGAAAAGATCTCTGTCATCTTCAAGTTCCTCAAGCGTTAGCAGCTCCAGTAGCGACAGTAGCAGCAGTAGTTCTAGCAGCAGCAGCAGCAGTAGTACTTGCAGCAGCAGCAGTTCCGATACATCTGAGGATGAGAAGAAACGTAAGAAAGCTAGAAAGAAGGCTAAAAAGATGAAGAAGGCAATGAAAAAACGTAGAAAGAAGAAAAGAATGAAGAAAAAATTGAAGAAGAAAATGAAAAAGTCCAAAAAGAAATCACGCAATATTGATAAATCCAAAGAGAGTGTTTCAAAAGATACTACGCTAGAAGTATCAGAAAAGGCAAAGGCAATGGCGCCAATGACAAAGGAAGAATGGGAGAAGAAGCAGAGTGTAGTACGTAGAGTTTACGATGAAGAAACTGGAAGATACAGGTAATATAAAGTATAACTCATAAAACACGTATGTATGTGTGTGTGTGTGTGTGTGTATTTATTAGCATGAATACACAATATGCAATTGATTCAATATTTTCACAGATTAATTAAAGGCGATGGGGAAATCTTAGAAGAAATAGTGAGTAGGGAACGTCATAAAGAAATAAATAGACAAGCAACTAAGGGAGATGGAGAGTACTTCCAGGCACGCTTGAAAGCCAATGTTTTATGAACTATTTTTCTATGTACGCTAAAAGAATATCCTTATATGATAATTACTTTATTGTCAGTGTTAAAATCCTACAAGACAATATGTTTTATAATGTCTCAGAGAAAATACTTATATGTTGTACATTAATGGAATTTGTCTACAGTGTGATTCGTATTATATTACATGCACGCAACGTTTGATCCACAACGTTAATGACCAAATGTTGAGGTATAATCAACAACGAACACAATTTAGAACTTAAAACAATTTTATATAGTCTAATTTTTGTTTCACATTATTGCTACTCATGTTTATTGTCATGTATCAAATAAGAGAAAATCTTTTAAATACTTTATAAAGACACCAAACGTATGGTAGAGTAACACGTATAAAGAATGTTTGTAACGATTTATTATTTTGATGAATCAGTTACATTATTTTCATAAATAAAGGAGTAATTAACACATTATTTTACATCCTTATTAAATTGATATCATTCTTGGATATTTATCGTTCGTTTAGTCAATATATCAAATATTTTCTTATGAATGTCAGGATACTGATAAGTGATTCGTGTAAAGATAGTATTGTTATAAAGCATTTTAAAAATATCTTTTATGTAAATAAAATGCTTGATACAACGTGTTATGAGTACAATTACAAATGAGAAAATAGGATTTCATACATTATACATGAAAATTAGTATAATTGAATAAAATAAGTTGTGTGGCCATCTCGATAAGAAGGATCGTCTGTAATTACTGCCCGGCATAGTGGACATGAAGATTTACGATCTAACCATGTTAAAACACATGTTTCGCAGAAAATATGTTTACAATGCAGACTCACGGGTATTGAGTACTGCTCGTGACAAATTGCGCAAATACCACCTGACCCTATTAATTGCTCTTTTGACGGTGAATCGCAAAAATTCTGTAATATAATCATTACTTTATTCATAAATGTGTCAGGCTTCTTTTTATAAATATAAACAAAAATATAGAAACATACCACATTTTGTAGAAGCTTCCGAATAGCACTACAAAATAATTTTACACGAGCTAATAAATCCCTTCCCTTGCATGCTGTATATAGTACACAGAAAAGAACTCCAAATATTTTTTCTGGACCTTGATAGGATTCATAAAAATAATACAGCCATGGTTGAATGGGTGCTATGCATCGATAAAGTTGAGATGTCGCTTCCACCATAAGGTAATATTTCCCCTAAAACAAGTCTTATGCTTAAATTGTAATTGAATAACATTGCTGATCGAAACGTGTATCGACATACCCTTTTTCGAAGTGCCAAGAGTTTTAAAGGTAAATATGTTAAACATGATTTACAAATAATGGTAAACAATTTCAATACAAAGTCTGTTATTACAACAGACCACAACAGCTCCGATATACTAAGAGGCTGTATGTTTTTGGAAAATATACTTATCTCATAATCAACATTAAAATAAACTATAGATCCAATAATATAACATATAACCATTAAGAATGACATCCAACTTCTATTCTGCTGTTTTGCAATTTCACGTTTCAAAATGTTATTGGTATCATTAAACGTAAAAACTAATCCCAAAAAGATAAAAATATTGGACCAATGATCATAAAGGCCTTTGATGAGAAGAATTGTAACAACAGGAATATATGTGTTAAACACTCCAATCAATGCACGTTCTTCTAGACTATGTTGTACTGGCTCGGCAGAATTTCCTTCCATATTACTGTCATTATTATTATTATTATTGTGATTTATAGCATTATTGCTATTATTGTTAGGACTTTCATCTACAACATCATTTGCAACCTCGTGCATATTATTTAGAAAGTTGTCTGCTTCTGTCCTTTGATGATGATGTTGATGAGTATCGTGTACTAATACATCATGCAAATTTGGACCAATTGCTGGTTGATCCTCAACATTCATTACATAATTATCCGATGATGAA
This sequence comes from Nomada fucata, assembly GCA_948146005.1. Classification (NCBI taxonomy): domain Eukaryota; kingdom Metazoa; phylum Arthropoda; class Insecta; order Hymenoptera; family Apidae; genus Nomada; species Nomada fucata. The sequence continues at coordinate 19,282,865 of OX411275.1, forward strand.
GGTGCAGTGTTCCTAAGATTCCGAATTCGTTGAATATTGAATAACGAGCTTAATGTAATACCAGATTGCTATAATACATCAAAATAAAGGCATTACTAATAATATATGACAGTCAATATTTATAAAGTACATATCAAAAATCCTCTTACAGTACGTGCATGTTCCATGAAAGGCCCTGGTTCTACGAAAATTCCTTGTATGCTGGAAGAAATATCACTTGTAAATGTTCTAAAATTTTCCATAATTCTAGCACCGAAGTTGAAGCCCCTTGTGCTAATCGACGATGTAGATTGCATTGCAGTTGAGTGTCATTAACAACCCGGAAGGTTGCTTACTGTCATTTGCATTCGGCTTGGTTTGAACAAGCAGTAATACGCGATTCCTTCTCAAAGAATGATTTTAATTGCCTGATCCACAGTTACAGACAATTGTCGTTAGAATAAAAACTTCCAAATTTCTTTAAAGAACGTAAAATGCATAACTATTTTGACGTTCATGTAAAGCCAAGATATTTTTCTACTGCCGTAAATACAATAGCGCAGACTACATATAGAACAGGCGTTAGTTGGTCAGTAGAATAAAGTCTTCCAAATTTGTACAATCAACTGAAACTGCATAATTATTTTGGCCGTCATAAAAAACCAAAACACTTTATCTACTGTCGTAAATACAATAGCGCAGACGAGGCATAGAACAGACGGAACCTATGAAGCGACGAGGTGTACAATAGGCTTATCGTGCAATGCATTTTCTAGATCCTTGCTCTTTGGGGTTGCGGGGCCCCATTTCCATTCCTGTGACACAATGTTATCAACAGATTATAGAAAATTACGTTAACGCCCTCTATCATAGGCATTGGAATTAAATAATTTTTAAGATATGCTTGTGTCCTTTGCCACACGCCATCAGCGGACAGTAGATGCGACAAAGGATATTCAGCGCTCAATCAACAGTTATGGCCTTAGTTTCGAGATATTTGACACAAATATAGCTACTACTACATTGAATTTTGTATATACGTGCACGCTCGTGGCAACGTGTTAGGCTGCCTCTTTTCCGACGGCCGGCGAAGAATCTGTATACTGAGTGACCTAATACAAATTGTACCTCTAGAACTAGATATAAGTTCTGCTAAATGCCCAACTACTCAAAAATCAAGATTATAATAAATAATTTATATATGCATAAGTTGCACACTTGCTGCAATCTAAATTTATAAATTTCTGCGTAATAACTATTTAAATAAGTATGTAATCTGTACTCTATGAATTAGTTTGAATAAGTATTCACTGAACGCAATTAACTCTTTTTGTTATCAACAATGCCTTTGATACCATAGTGTCCAATTACTATTCCTGAAACACGAAGTACCGTGGAAATTAAGTCTCTGATTGCCAAGTTCTAAAGCAGGACACTTTGCATAATGATCGACGTCTAAAAATCAATGTAAAGCATGGTTACATGACCTTCACGTTATTTATATTTTATAAACAATTTTAGTATTCGTTTCAGATTTGCAGACTAACTAATCACGCATGCTGTTCTAAACTAAAGAATGAGATCGTTCCTTGAATCAAGAGCTATAACTTAAGACGCCGTTGATTAAAATCGGCTCCGTAGAACGCGAGATAATTGAATTTGTTTAAAGACATTAAAAACAAATTCGATTACCTCGACTTGCCGGCGATCCACATCATCACCAGACGACACAAATTGAAGCTAATAGTGTCAGCTAACGTCTCCAACAGGTGTGAACATTATTCCACGTGCGTTTCATTTCTTAAAGCAAATACACAATTGAAATTGTTAATACGGCCAACTGCATATAGTTACAGCAACCGGGAATTTTTATCGGGTAGTTAATTCATTTCCCTTTCTTTTGAGACGCGGTTGTTTCAAATCGGGCCGGTAGAAGCCGAGATAATAATTTTTAAATATTTTGTTGGTACTGACGTCACAGACGAGATATAGGAATAGACAAGTCATCTTATGGACCTTTGTGGCCCAACGTAACTGACATACCGGCTCAGAAATCCACCACCGATATCAGCGTCCTCTGCTCATATACAGTGTTCAATTGTAGAACTATTATTTACTGAAGTAGGGGGGACAGGACTCATGCGACTGTGTGAATATATGTGAAATGTTTAGGAGGAATTAGGAAAGCTATTTCTCGGTCAACGTTTCGGTAGAAAAATTGAGCTACGGTGCCTGGTCGCGAGATGCACTTCTGTTTGGCTCGAGTTGAGTCGAAATCACATCGGGGCGATGAATTGCGTGTGTCGCATATAGCGCACATTTTTAAAATATACATAATCGTATACATAAAATTTGTTATCATGTGTTTCTTTAATTAAAAGATTTTTAATTAACATTAAATGTTTCATATCCTCTGTTGCCTTTCATTACGGCAAAGAACAAAAGAATTCTGTGAAATTATTTAATTTTCGCATAGTTTTCTATAATCTGTGGTAACGTTGCAAGTGACACGGAAATGGTAATGGGTCCCCGGGACCCAGAAATCGTGGCCGAAAAAATACATTGGATGAGTTGACTATTCCTATATCTCGTCAGTGTTCATGTCACTGACATCGTTACCGACAGATTGTAAAACGCGATGTTATTTGTAAGTTTGATATGTCGGTTCCTGGTGGTTATTTTTTAATCCATGAGGTGTCAAATGAAAGAGAAAGAAATAAGCTATGCACCTATAATAGTAATAACATAATAACATTATCGACTCGCCCGTAACAATTAATTTACTTGTTTAATTGTTTATAACAAACCAAGGTTCCGTCAAATATTTTTGCCAAGCTACTTACCTATGGTACTTACATCTTTGAATATTTTGTTCTTTCAATTAATGTTCGTGTGTATAATAAATACATACTAACGATAATAGTCTTCTTTATTTGGACCTCGAAGCCACGAAATTTGTACTTATTGTTAGTGGAAATATAACCTAACTTTAGATTACTATCGTAGCCTACTGATTCTTCCCTTACACTCTTTCTTTCATACCATCTCTACCTTACATATTGCCCTATATATTCTTACTAGCCATCCCTTTATTGCACATCTATTATATGTATATCTCCCTGTTTTCAATTCCTAAGCCTTTACCTCTTATTCTACGCATCAGATCGTCTAGCGTAACATCATATCGTAGCATAATTGTTATATCTATATCCTTTTATTTTTGTGTTCCACTCCTGCTATTGTATTTCATAGTATCTTCCTTTAAGGCTGTCCGCCAGCTCCTTTACTTCAGCTCTCTTCAAATTCACATTGCCCAACTCGTTCAATTCCTTTTCAAATAATCCTAGGCATCTTTTAAGCTTTTACTTTGGCCCTCCCTTCCGTCTATTGCCACTAAATGTCCCTTAAGAATCTTTTTGCCTCTGGTTACATACCTTTACTAATATATTTTTTGTGTATTTCCAGGTTCGGAGGCAAGGAGTAAGGAGCATTGACCGGCACTTCTCATCATGCGTAAATGCAAGATAGAAGAAAGAATCATTCTTGCCATATACTTTAGCTATAGTAAATTGGTGCATAAAAGTAGTTTGTAATTGTTAGCGCGTAAGATTAATTTAGAACAATTGTGTAACTTACTGTTATGTATATCTATTATATATTTTATTTTATATTCAGTTCATTTGGTAGATCTTGTATAAACTTTAAAATTACTTTTACTACAAGTTCTACTGAATATGCTAAATATAAAATGAAAGATATGTTAGCGTCAGCGTATTTTTAAAGAAAGGAATATGGCTGGATTGGTGGAATACTATTCATTCAGGGTATAATTTATATTAGGGTCTTAGTTTATGGGCGTTCGGTGAGGTTGTTGTGAGCTGGTGGCTCGTTGCCACTCAGCTATCGGATGTCCTAGGATTGACTAATTTATGGCAGGTCTGGAGATTGTATGAATGGGTCCAAACATCCTGTTGGCAGGCGATAGCTGTTGACTACATTGGGTCTTTCAGTTATCGAGTGTCGAAGGGTGTACTGTTTAAAAAGGAGAGAGAATGGTCAGAATGGACAAGCGGCCCGACGCCGCTTAACTAAACTAACAGTGGGAGGGGCTAAGCTGAAACTGGGAGGGGCTAATCTCGCAGTGGGCGGGGCTAAGCTACAAATAGTCGGGGCTAAGCTGCCAGTGGGCGGGGCTAATCGCCAGGTGGGGGGGGGCTAATCCCCCAATGGGCGGGGCTACGTTAAAAGTAGGATGGGCTAAGCTACAAATAGGCGGGGCTAATCCCCAGATGGGCGGGGCCAAGCTACCAATGGGCGCGGCTAATCGCCAGGTGGGAGGGGCTAAACTAAAAGTGGGAGGGGCTAATCCCCCAGTGGGCGGGGCTAATCGCCAGGTGGGAGGGGCTAAACTAAAAATGGGCGGGGCTACGTTAAAAGTAGGAGGGGCTAAGCTACAAATAGGCGGGGCTAAGCTACCAATGGGCGGGGCTAATCGCCAGGTGAGAGGGGCTAATCGCCGGGTGGGAGGGGCTAACCCCCAGTGGGCGGGGCTAAGCTACAAATAGGCGGGGCTAATCCCCAGTGGGCGGGGCTACGTTAAAAGTAGGAGGGGCTAAGCTACCAGTAGGCTGGGCTAATCCCCAGGTGGGAGGGGCTAATCGACATGTGGGCGGGGCTAAGCTACAAATGGGCGGGGGTAAGCTAAAAATGGGAGGGGCTAATCGCCAGTGGGTGGGGCTTGTCCCCAGGTGGGAGGGGCTAAATAATACAATTTAAAAGACCCCCATGCTGTGGCTATCCTCTGTTGCCTTACATTACGGCAAAACACAAGAATTCTGTGAAATTATTTAATTTTCTCATCGTTTTCTATAATCTGTGGGTAACGTTGTGAGTGACACGGAAATGGTAATGGGTCCCCGGGACCCAGAAATCGTGACCGAAAAAATACATTGGATGAGTTGTCATTCCTATATCTCGTCAGTGCTGACGTGTCGAAAATCATGTATGTAGTCCCATCTAGCGTTTGCGGCCTTTTCGCAGTTTGCGGCTGCTTCGAAACGAAATTTTTATATTACTTTGTCAATTTAAATAATTTCGTTTTTCTCGGCTTCCACTGCGTATTTTTTAACCGGACTGGGCTTAAATTAAAGCTAATGACCTTAGCTGTTCTCTACAACAGTTTAAACAAGGTGGCAGCTGTTGTTTAAAAGTTATTAACAATTGAAGAATCGAGAAGAATGCACTCCGTATTAGTGCAATTATATTGGTCATTGATGTAGCTCTCCGGCAAGACGAAGTAACCGCTTTTGCTTATAATTTCGTTAAACAAATGCAACTTTGTGAAGGTTACTCGTGTATAGCCTTGGTGCGATTCTCCTGCACGGTTTGCAAATCGTTTATTGACGTGTAGCGACATCTTTTACATTCAATTTCAGCACTCGATCACTAATCCAGCGCGTTCAGAATTCGAAATAATTGCAAACAAAAAACCACAAAATTTTTGTCGTTTTTTTCATTGTTAATAACTTTTAAACCGCAAATGCCATATTGTTAAAACTGTTAGAGGGGATGGCTCTGGTTCGCAGCTTTAATTCAGAACCAGTCCGGATAAAGAATACCAATTGGAAACTGATGAAAACGAAATTGTTTAAGTTTAAATCAGCGACGTGAACCAGATATTTGGGTTTGGTTGTGGTAAAAGCTGTTCAACTGGTGGCAAATGCGAGATGGGGTCCTATGTACTTTTCGGTAATAAAATTAAAATAAATAAAAAATTCATATCTGTGTCCCTGATGAATGGATTTTGATCCATGTGTTGCCAAAATAAAGGGGTCGAAATAAGAATGAAAACAATTAAATTATAGTTACCAGCAACTGGATAGTCACGTACGAAAGGGGATGCAGTGCAGGAAAAACTTATACAAGGGTGTAAAAGTGAATGCAGAGGAGCAACTTCATTTCCAAGCTGCCGTGTTAGAATTGTCTAATAATTATTATTACACTAAGAAGAGTAACAAATTTGCAGCCAATCATTTTCAAGCTGAATTAACTTGATTGTGTTAATAAACCAATTTGTTATCATGTTGGTCATTAGCAATACAATTTCGTTAATTATAATGATAAATACATCGAGCGAATTGACTACGACTTGTTGCATTGCTCCTATACGTAATATACGTAATTTTCATTCGATACGAAAAATTATAGAATTTTTACCAAATCGTTGATCGATAAATTTGCCGCATCCTTGCTGTTTGCCAATATTATTACGTTTGGAGCGTCATGAATAGTAATGGTCAGTTGGGTAACTATTATTTACCGAAATAGTGTTGTTGGACAAAGAAAATGGGTCTGTTTAAATACATGTCAGTACTATGGAAGGTATTTAAAGAGGCATTTCTTTACCGCTTCGGTACAAAAATTGGGCTCAGACACGCTATACGCTCAATCTGCCTTACTAAATAAAAATAGGAAAGATATTGCCGAAATGAGAGAAATATTAATCCCGCCTTCTATAACCAATATCTGAACAATTTATATTTTATTTATTGTAGTAATGACAATTTTGTGAATGTACCAATTGGAAGGGACAAAAGGAAGCAATTTGAGCGTATTCATTTTCCACTATAATTCACGCGTTTTCCTCGTTTTCGTTTTCCACGAATTCCTTGAATTGCATTTATATAACTATAAGTGCACTTTGAAGTAGGATGTTCAACTGGTGTATTAACTGCTTGGGTCCAAATTATCGATGCAACTGCACCCAATGCCCTCGACATGCATAACAGTACTTGATTGTATTGCATGTCGCCCAAACCATAGAACTTGAAACGATAAAAGTACACGTAATAAATATAAAAACTACGCTTATAAACAGGTAGAGCGGTGTCGTAATAAAACACTAATTATACCTGAAATATTGGTCCGGCGATCACGTTTTGCTGAGGATAAACGCTTTTTCCTTTTGCAGCTTTCATCATTGTAGTTAGAATTTGAGTTACAGTTTGCGATATCTGACAGGGATTAAGTGCACTATATTTACAAATTTGAGAAACTTGATATGACTAATTATTACAGCGTTGTAAAGTTTAAAAAAAGATGTTCAATTTAGGCGTTATAATTACAATTTTCGTGAAGCAGAGGGGTGGGATGTGGTAAAATAAGAAACTAAGTTTTCTTATCGGATATTGCAAATGATAGGTAAGTCAGCCGAAGAAATTATTTCATTGTACCTTCACACTTGTATCACTTGGCAGATATTCTCTGGCGTAATTTAGTAAGGTGGTGTAACGTGGATCGCAAAACTGAGCTTCAGCGTAACCAATTAATCTATCCCGTTTTATCAAAGTGGCTATATAAGTCCTCAACTTGTCCTCCTTTGGATGTGCACCAAAATGTCGCTGGATCTTGCTTTGGAAATCTATGTACTATTTCGTTATGGTAGACGTTAATTGACGTGCACACCTCACAATATTCCATAGAATATGCTTAATTACTTGCGACATCGTGCCGCTCTTAGGTTCGTCGGCATAAGCCAAAACACCGCCGGCCAAAGCTTGGTTCACATCCAATTGAGTAGCACCGAGTATTTCTGTTACGTGAACACCCGGAGCCCCGCCGTCTTCGTCACTGGACAAATTATACAGTAGATCATACAACATTGAAAACAAGAAATGGCAGAAAATTGCCGTGGAATAGATATGTGCCTAGACCATTCAGGTATTTGTTTCTGGTTTCAATTTATAATTGTTATTAATGTACTTTTAACAAAATTTGGCTTACGCATTTAAGATGATATATAGACGCAAGAAATCTGCCAATGATTTCGTATGAGTTTCTGAAATGTCGAAGGCTCTGCTTAAACATTCCGATAGAAATTGTCCCCAGTCGCCAGTTTCTTCTTTCGCGTTATAGAATCCTTCGGATTTAGCAACCAAACCTATTAACGCCGGCAGTGTTGCTAGTAGCTCCATGCTATCTTCGTACGTATACTTAAATCATGCACGACACGTTAGTTTCAAAGTATGCATGGTTTCGAATTTAATTGCCTACATATACTTTAATTCGAAGACAAATTTATCACGCTTCGAGATTTCACTATTTTTAATCAATACTGGTCACCGTCGATAATAGGATATTTTGAGGATAGGAATTTCATCATACTCGACTTCTCTATCAATTTATTATATTAATGCAACATATATTTCCAAAGGTGATAGAACGATCATTGTATTTGATAATGTCGAAGTAATTCAAACTTCCCATAGTCACTAATATCTGTTAACATTAACATTCATCTTACTTCCCAATGAGTGTGGCTCATAACGCCGTTCTTTAAAGCCTCTTTCACGTGTTTGCCCGAATCAAAGACAGTAAGGGCCACCGATAACTTCCCAAGTGGCGAAACTGTTTTCGGCAAACTTCGAAGAACGGAACCAACAATTCCACCACCTTGGCCTGACCACCAATCCCTCTTTTTTTGTCGACGCATCGACCAATCAGCCATCAACGATGTCGTTTGTTCCTTCGTTGGAATGTCACCCGTTAACAGCAACCAGAACATAGCTTCCGCGCAGGGTGACTTTCCTTCTCGCGGTAAGAGCGTAACAACTTCCGGTATGGTTAATCCTCTGTACTTGAGCTACGCGAAAGTATAGTAGTTCCTTGAATATTGGAAGCATAAACGGGTAATACGTTATTTAGTTGTGGTAATTTTTTTTCGTTATTTATTATTTTTTATGCACCCCATATTTTGGATCGGTCTCGGATGTTTCCCTAACCATAGTGCTCACGCCATTTAACCCTTGGTATATATTCTCCACGGTAATTCGACTGATTACGGACGATCCGTGCTGTTGGCGAAATTTTCGCAATAGATCGTGGTGTATTGGAATCTTTTCGCACAGGGCTTCCTTCAAGTTAACGCTTGCGCTAGGAGCACCCCTCGTTGTGCTCACCTTAACATTAAAACAATCCTTTCGTATCGTTGCAAAATTTATAATCGGCCTGTTAAGTCTCAAATGCTGAGTCAAGTGTTAAATATAATCGTTGGGTTTTACGCGTTAGAGAAATTGCGTAGAAAGGGGCAAAGACAGCGGTAAAAAGAGGCGAATTTTAAAAGTCATCGGGATGGAAATATCTGCTCGCAGCGGGAATCCACGCGATGGAAGGAAAGGAAAATTAATAGACACATATGAATTCCGGGAAATGATGGGCCAGTTGCAAAGAATGTGGTTAAATTCCAGAATACGATCGTGGTTGTACTTCGCTTGATTGCTTATTTTCGCTTTCATATCCTTCGACTGGCGGTTTATCGGTAAAGATTATGGTGGATTGTCTAATGAAAACGATTAATCATGACAGTAACTAAAAATGAGTTATGATAGTGATCGTATTCGTGCGTTTAAATGCATTGTATGCAACTTTCTCATCATTTCCCAGTTAAATGACAATCAGCTTCGGTTTCCTATCACTTTCGGATTAGAATGTGTAAAATCACGCTGTGAAAGGACTTCTCCATGATGAGAATTCCTCAAATTAGTTAAACTTTTAACGTTGTGTATTACTGGTTCGGTGGAAAATCTTGGTTGGGATCATATTTTTCCTGCAGAACTGCGAGCTTACTTAATATTGGTTGGAAAAATATATATATATGCATTCAAGCAAATGTAAGGATAAATAGTATTTGATTTTCTGTTGCAATTTATGTGCTCTTCTTAATTCGATAGCTTTCACGAGTGACGATTAAAATTTCGAAGAACAAATTGGCTGCGAGTAACCTCGTACATCGGTAAATCGATTCCAACCGTCAATACGTGTCGTATTCCTTGGTAATTAACGTCGTTGAAGTTCTTCAGATTCTTTAGAACCGTCGTCGACACGCTCGTGAACCCCGAGCCTCTCCAAATGTGAAACATCTTTCCAAAAGTGTTCTTGAAACGTCTTGATCACCATGGGCAAATATTATGTTCAATCTTGTTACGTTATTTAGCACTCCTGTACATTTTCACTTTTATGTAAATTTCTTTGGGGGAACTGAAGTACAAAATTTAGTCATCGCATTGGACTGAATAATAATGACAGCAATCGATTTAGAATAAGATATTTCGTTGTTATATTTACACGGAGACACTCTTTTGTTTCTTGGCTTTTTCTGTCAAATACGTTTATATGTACATAAAATATCGTGATAAGCTGAACGCCAAAGTTTTCAGTTGGAAAAATACATCAATTCTTTAAGTAAGCTTTTTTTCATCACTTCCGATTTGGATTTTTTTGTGCTAAATTACAGGTCAGAACGCAAATTTCCAACGTGCTATATAAAATAATGTTTAACAACGGCACAAGACCGTGAACTCTCATCTTCCTCAATTGAAATACTTCTTTCTCGTTGGATACTGTAGTAGTATATTTGCGATTAGTGTTTATAATTTGTTTCAACCAACCGCTTAAATTCTGCACCAATATCTTGAAAAAAAAAATCTCGTTGCAGTTATACGTCTCGAGTGAAAATTTAAAACAGCGATCGGGGATGAACAAGGGGAACATGAAGCTCGATTTATTTCTTCCTCATTCTTGTTTTATTGCGTTATTCCTGCATACAAAATAATGCATGGTATTTTGTATGTAAAACGACGCCTGTTCGACACCGTTTCAATGGCTGTAGAAACTCGCACCAGTCACGCTTACCTCGTCTAATTTCGCTATTTCGGTACAAAGTTTTTCGGTTTTTTTTGTTCCATTTTCTTTTGGCTTTCAACGAACACATGTTTTTATATTACTTAATTTATATTACAGTTTGTATGTGCTCTATATAATATATTCAACACTTACGTACGTATTACATTTTATCCTTCGCGACTCACGCATGGGCTGGGCAACGAGTTGATCATGGAAATAAAGGTAACAATCGATTGTTTGGCATTCCGTTCTGAATTATTGGCGGTAAACGTAAATATTCTTAATCGATCGCTCGACGAACGTTCGATTTCTTATGAATTGATCATTATCATTAATCGGTTAATTGTTGAGCCGCATCGTTAAATTTTCGCATTAAATTACATACAAAGGATAACAACACGTTAACACACATTTTCAGAGACCTGTATACGTATAAGTGTACGGTATTTCACAATATCGAGGGCTACGCTTATCGGCTAGTGATTAATTCCTTAACGGTATAGTAAAATATATGTATATTGTATACGCTATTGCTTGATCTGAGGTAACTCTCAATAACACGCTATTATTACATTTATTTGTTCGCTATCATCATTGTCGTTATTGTTAATATTATTACAGTTATTATTATTACTATAATCGTTATTACTATTATTAGGCCGAATGCATTGCTGGGGAACAAATTGTAACAGAATGACGAATTATTTTCGTACACTTGAACCGAGACATAGTAATGGAGGAGAACAGTATAGAGGCAGGAGAAAAACATATCACAGTTAAAGCAACGTCGACAACAAAGCAAAGTTTGTTGCGTTTTGTACGTACACGATTCTCTTAATTTCGTATGGAAGTGCAATTTCGAAGGTACATTATACGATAACCGATGTTAATTTGTCAATAAATCTGTTCCACGCGAAAATTTCTAATTGTAAATGTTCCGCAATCATTGGGAACTATAGTATTCTCGTAATTAACGTTAAAACGACAAAAGAAATCTCGTATCATTTTTTCTTCGGACGAGCAACGAGGTGTCGCGATCAAATGCAGTCCCGTAATTAAAAATACTTCGACAAATGAACATCGCGTCACCTCCATTAAGAATACGCGTATCATACGGTATATTTACAAGTCTGATCACACAATCGGAACGCGAAATTAAGTTTCATATAGAGGAATTCGGCAGTCGATTCCGCACGTACACACGTATACGCAACCATTGCGTCGCCTTCGACGCGAATAGACGGTTGTACAAGATGATTGCATTATTTTTCTGTGTTAAAGTTACACGATGGGCAGCTTCGGTGGGAATATTCACAGACGATGTCTGAAGGTTCTTTTAATTCGCAAGGTACATTCGGTACTTTTCTCATCGTTAAATATCTACCGTTTCCAATAACAATTACTAATTCGCGAGCAGTAAGAGATTTTCCATGAGATCAGCCGCACGACGATCATTTCAACCTTACAGAAATCTCCAGAAGGCAGAATGTAAAGGTAAAGTCCTGTTGTTGAACAGAATTCGTCTTAAGGTCATTATTGTTACAGATACCTGCAGTAATGAATTTACCAAACGAACCAAGAAATGTAGAAATGCGATAACGAATTTCTTAATCCCTACGATTGATGCATTATTAAAGTTGGCAACTTTTATTCTGAATAATCACGCTACTGTGCTTTGCATTGTCAATTAACGAGCGAAAGGGATTCGTAGATTCCTATTTAAGATTACGATTGGCTTGGACAACCGCCGAGTATAATTATTCCGAGTTTTCCCAACGGAGTTGAGTCCTCGCATTAAGGATCTTTCGATTCTCCTAAGCGAACCAACACCTGCCGGCAGATCCTTTGTCTTTTTTCCATTTAACCCGAACGATCTACGACCGTGCGTGATGGTGACGATAAAAGCAGGTCCTTCTGATGATGCGATCGCATATATCGAGCACGTTGATTTTCTGGCTTCAATGTCAGAGAAGAATACATTTTTCACCAGTGTCGTGTGGATGAGACCGAAGGGGCTGAGATGGTGCAGGCGTAGGAGAGGGCGGTCTACCTTCCACAGCTTGGATGCTCTTCATTAATTCCCGAAACACCTGTTGGTCACGAGTAAGAGATTCATTTGATCATGTAAAAATAATTTTCCCCCGTATTGATGTGCAATAATCATTGTTCGTATGTAATAATGATATTTATTATTTATTAAAGGGAAGACTTTTCAATTAGGGATAATTTAATTGTATAACTGCTCGTGGAGAGAATTAAACGCCTTGCGGCAACTTAATTGTATCGTCCTGTCAGGGGCTGAATGGTAACGCGTAATATCCACATTTAAAAATTTGAAACGTTGCGAAAAAACATTCGAACGTTATAGATGGCGGGCATTACGGTCCATGGCGGTAATGCGAGTTCATTTTTGTGCACACTGTGTGATTAGGACACTACGAACGAAGATTGTTATTTATCTGCTGTTTCTCTAATAGAATACTTTGCTCAAGACAAGTCACTTTATTCGATTTGAGATGTCTAATAATTCAAGGTAATTCGTTTGGGGTATAAAATATTATTAGATGGTAATATAACGTCTTTTACGTTTGCCTCGAGTTTTTAACATACATATGCATATATCATCAATCTAGAAGCAAGGGACAAAGTTGTGGTTATCGATGTGTTTTCTGTAGACGTATTGGAAGCAGGAATCTGAATTAATCCACCGATACATATTGCGAAATTATGGAGCCTATGAAATTACGATCGGATCAATCTGAAGGCAGGCAGAAAATATTGGAATCGACGTATGAAAGAGATACATTATTGCAAGGAAGTTCTGGCAGAGGCATGCAGCTTAACAGTAAGGTAAAAAGGGATGGAAATGGAACAAACATGAATAAGGGCGGTAATGTAAAACGTAAAGTCGAATCTATTTGTCGAGGGTACACGTGCGGGTGTAACAAAAAGGGTACGTGCGGTGCACCAAACCCCAAACCCAATAGAAAGAAATGGATTAGAAGTAAAGAGAATTCGCCGAAGCGTTTTTCACATGTGCATCGTGCAAATAGAACATTGCCGGGAAGCTCAAAGGCCCAGAAAATTTATACACGTGGAAGCATAAAAGCAGCCAGCAATAACTTTAACGGGGAATGTTTTTCGATAGAAGATAATGAGTCTGTTACAGATCAGAGATTTGAGATTATAAGAATTACAGATGATATAAAACTGATATATTCAAAATTTACATCGCAAATGCTGCAATTACAATACAAGTATTTTCAAGATGTAACACTGCAGGGCGGCACTGAGGATATAATATTTATCTACAATTACAATCGCATCATACATAACTTAAAGAAGGAATTAACCAAGAAGCAACAAGATTTAAGAAACTGTTACATTAGGTGGAATAGAAAAAGCAAATATGATAGTGTTGCCTCAAGCATGCAATATAAACGGTACAATTATAGTAGTAGCCTGAGCATGGAAAGTGAACAATCGTCAGAGTCTAGCTCAGATAGCGAAATAGGTCCAACAGCTTTTTATAAAAAAGCTTGTAATCGAAGAACCAGGAGTTCAAAGAGAGATTTGGAAGACAATAGAAACACGGAAATTGAGACGAATAACATGTATTATGAAGGGGGGTCTTCGTCAGAAACAACCGATAGGTTTCTTAATAGTTCTGATATGGAACGCAGACACATATGGCGAAGGAACGAAGATGCATGTATCAGTTTAGATAACTTGCCAGAAATAAATTTGATTCTATTATCATCCAAAAGTGACACGCCTGTTAGCAAAACTAAACCGAACAGTATTTCATACACCGAAAACCGAGTTAGAAATTGGGTAAGCTCATTGCAAGGACAGGTCGAAAAGGTACACGATTGTCCAGAGGCGCAACAAAAAAGAACAACAGAATATCTGAGCGATGGTATCAGTTGCAGTAGTATAGCTAGCACAATTGAAATTTGTCCTGTGATGGATGAAGATGAGTATCAAAAATGCATGGTAAAACCATGCAAAGATGAATTGACAAGTTCAACAAATACTTCTTCGATCGGAAGAGTAAACGATACGAAAGAAGATGTATTAGGATTATCTGATTCTGTTGATTGCAAGATGCAATCTATCGCACAAGACTTACAAGCTCCCAGTACATGCCATTCTACATCAGCAACAGAAACAAATGGCTATTCTCCAGCCAATAAAAATTTAGAGCAGCTTTTGGATTTTGACTTTCCCGTTGCGGACAGTCAAATATAACAGGCTGCATCAACAAATTGCACGCTCAGAATTGCAAATTTTTCGATACAAATCAAAATTATTCTGTTAAAGTCGAATACAGCATTTCTACCACACAAGCCTTACAGGATCCGTGTAATTATTCTAGTGCGTCGGGAACGAAAACAAATGCCTATCCTCTGGACGATAAAGATTTAGTTCTCTCTAAGTTGTAACACGAATGAGTTCGGTTACGTTCAATATATGTTTATACTTCTAATCAAACTTATCCATGCTACAGTCAAATGCACTAGAATTTTCGTGCACACGATGCAGAAAAATACTTAAACTGAGCGACCCCAGTCATTTTTTTGTTTGCCTTTTGCAGATGAGCAACTTGTAATACTCTACAGGCACTCAAAGTCATCACTTCAGTTCCCCAAGGCATCAATCTTTAATCTATTCGAGGGCTCGCACACTCTATCGTAGATAACTTAAGAGGGTAGTAAGTCTTGCAAGATCCAAGATAGGAGATCTCTTCCAATTTTGTGAAATGATCGAATAATCCGGCAAATCTACCTGTAAAGTGCGGCTCGTAATGGGCGTTCATGTAAAACGTACCTGTACAACACGGCAGTTAAATCTGGCACTACATTCGACGTAGCCGCAACGCCAGTGCTTCCGAACGAGATTAACGATGTCCCTATAGCGAGTTCCGGTAGCAGCCGCAGGTGACAATTCGTCTTGCTTGTTCCCAACTACCAGCAACGGAACACCCCTCATGTCTCGTGCCTCGTAGATCTGCTCTCGTAACGTTCTAATGTACTGCCGTGTCACAAACGAAATTTTCTTAACATTGATGCATTATTTGAACGATGTAGAGGGTCGGTTACTTAAATGCTTACATCTAAATACATGCGTTGTGTACAGATTCTATATGAAAAAGGAACCTCTTAAATCATTATGCAGTCAATCATGGTGCGCCCGACGAGTTACGACAGATTAATTAAGCCAGGTAACAAATAGGATATTAAAATTGAATCCCGACAGCGGTCAAGCGTATTTGGTTTTATTATTAAAGTATATTTACACACTTCTGACTAATTGTCAAACATGAGTTAATTTCAGATTCGTCGTTCATTTAACGCACAGCGGAATTATGCTTCGTCCGAATGTAACATCAGTGTTCGTTTCTCCGTGAGACACATTGACTGGACGTAACATGGGCTTTCTATAGATCTTTAACTTTCAAGCTTCGCGGAGGATGAAATCGTCCGCCCAATGTTACGACATCTGATGACATTTTGCATTCGTACTGATACTCGGGGACGAAGGAAAGAAAACGCGATTATGGTGTGCGCACGGTGCGAAAAATTGTCGCGACATTAGCATCGTTGCCACGATTCTTGTACTCGATTGAATAATAAGTGTATTCGTAATACATATGACAGAGGTTTTCGGTGGAAGTAGTAGACTTTTCGCGTCGCGAATAGCGCAGCTATTGTGATCGTGCAAAATCGATTTGAAGAATATTCGGGCCGGGGAATTTTATTTTGAACCTTGATATTGTTACGATGGATGAATATTTATTAAACGTTCTACGTCAGAAGTGAGATAAATACGTTATTGACGAATACTTTTTGGACAATGCATATTATGCTGTTGTAATTTTCATATCTTATTAACGCGAATAATAGTGGAAGATGGAAATTCAATGTCGGGATCATTAGAATTTTTCGACGTTTTATAGAGTTTTGATAAATATTCGGGGATGTTTTGTTAGACTTGCGAACGTGTTAGAACGGGTTTCCAGTAATGAATTTTTTTTTTCAAGGTTTTAGTGAAAATACGATGAAACAAAGACGGCAAATTCTGTTATTATTATTACAATACTACCGTTTCTCATTAATTTGTCAATTAAAGTTTTATTTTAACTCAATTAATTCTTGTTTTATTTGCAGTTAATGCGTTTCGTTTTGCTACGATTTGTTTGCACACGCATACGTGTACAAGCGCAATTCATGTATTTACATATTATGTTGTGCGTTCATCAGAAAATTCCAAATACGAAGATGTACGCATACTTTTCAAATACACTTTATTAATTCGGCTAACGTATTTATATTTACTATCGCATACTTGACCCATTATTGAAAAAATATTCAGAAAAGGAAATCGTCTTCAGCTCTCCCACTTTGTTTCCAGTATAAAAAGGGCTTTCGAAAAGGATCAATTCACTGATGAGAAAGTAGTGTCCCTTCGCGAAGTTTCATCCGTTCAAAAATCGGCAACTCATCAGCGAACAATCAGATTTGGCGATCCTTTTTATTTTCCTGTCAAACGGACTTCTCCGCTTAAAACGCTCGACGGCTTACGAATAGGTTCCCCGTTTATACGATCTTATTCGTGAATTCTAAATATTGTTCTCCGATTTTTGTTTTGTCCTCCAACATTTCCGCCAAGTAAGAATAAAAGTATTCTCGCGTCAATGTACAAAATGCATCCCGATACACATCCATGCGTACGTACCTGAAACGTGTCCTGGTTGCTAAGATCGAACACCAGCACGTAAGCGTTAGCACTTCTCAGCCCGTAATAGCGGAAGTCCGCCCATTCGAGGTGCGAGCTGACCGGAAAGTACGGGATCATCGGTAGATCCGTGATCTTTAGCTCGTACAATCGATCAGCGAGTACCACGCTCGGATAGAAAGTCTCCCTGCGTTGTGTCGTTTTATATTCTTCGGAGAACTCGCTCCACACGAATTGCTGAAACCAACAGACAAGTAACGGACCCGGTGCCATTTTTCCACTCGGGATAGCGTTCTTTTAAACGGAGGGGAACTACGTGAATCGCAGGATTTCTTGGGAATAATGCAAAACGGCATCGATCGATGGATTCAAACGCAGAATTCTAGCGGAGCTTTGCGATTACTGGCCGTGCATCTTCTCCTTTTGTTTTGTTCTCGTTTTCTTTTTTAGCGTTTGCGTACGATTTACTGTAACGACAATGCAGTCGTTTTGAATGCGACGCGTGCGGCAGTATTATTGTAAATGTTCGAGGACGTTTCGATTAATTTGAGACGAATGCGGGTAAATGATGTTTGTTGGAATTTCGCAAACTTGTTCTACGGTGTGAATATCTGGGCGGGGTTGATTAAGAATATGTCGATTGGAAATTTTTTGATTTTGATTTTTTGCCATATAAACCGAGGAAAGTAAAATGGGGGTCGTGAAACTGATACAGTTGTCGATTTAAGCACATTGTAAGGGAGTCGCTCGAAACTGTGAGATAGTATAAAAGTAAATGGGCGATTTACGGTGAAGCAAGTGGATCAAATTTATCGATACTCACGTGCGACATTACGATGAGGTACGCAGTAAATGTTAATGTTTCGCGCGATTGTCTTTGGCATAAAGCTAAAAGCCTGTCGTACTTGTATCGAATGAGAAATACAATCTGACCAGTTCTACTCGATTACTTTCGAACACGAATTACATACTTGAATATAAAAATGAAAATAATTATAAACATAATATTCGAGTTTGACGATACACGAAAGAATGCGACGCGACTAAATTATTTCGTACTTCATATCATTGCGAAATGTGTGTGTGAGAATAAAAATAGATTCGTATCATAGAAAGCAGAGATGCATACCAAAAATAAAACAAACATCCGCATTTCAGCATTATTGTATGTTGTACAAAAAGAAAACCAATGAGAACTGTCACACTGGATATTAACAGAAAATCGTTGTGTATATATATAAAAATAGAAAATTAATAATAACCGAAGAGAATTTTCGTACAAAGTGAAGTTAGTGTAAATTTTGATATTAGTAACCGAGAATAAAGGACTATGGTAGCTGATTAATTCGAGATTGAGTCGAGAATATTTGGTTTGAAAATAACAATAAAGGGACTCTCAGAGTACACTATGTTGCCTTGGATAATAAAATATGTTGTATGGATTAAAGCACGGAGCTGTTGTTTCGGATCGCTGAAGATTAGAATTTCAATACGTCTGGTATGCGATGTCGCCGAGTACTTATGCTTTGTTATCTAGTATGCACACCTGTTGCATCAACATATTTTTTGATATAGCCCGAAAAGTATTTCATGAGACAAAATTCCACAGAAGCGCATTCTGCGTGCTAGAATTTGTAATAAGAACCTGGACTTGGCTACGAATATTATATCTAATGTAAAGGAAAGACCGTTCGCTTAATAATTGTTGTACGATGTTCTAATCTACTTTGTAAGTTGTAAAATTTGATACGTAAATAGGTAACAACATATTAATCAAAGAATATATATTTTATTATCGGTGTATCCTTAAAAATGTAAGCTGTCAATACTTGAAACTTTTTTCTAACTTCTTTATGTTGTTGTAAAATTTGTCTGTTCTTGTCAAGTATCATGTATTTTCGTTTCGAAGAATTTCTGCTTAATGGAAAATAATTAAAGCTCACAATTGAAATTCGGTAAGGAAAGCTACTAATCAACATATTTCCCGATTAAGTATTCCGCGTGGCCTTTGCAACGACTTTCAATTTCCTCAAGGAGGCGACAGTTAACCGGAAACTGGCACCGGAAATAGGGCCGAAGTCATTCGCATCTTGCAAAGAGATGTTCGCCGCTAAATCAAAAAGCAGAACCCCTTGCAACTTTTATTAATTACCCGAATATCGATGGTGCTAAGCTTTTGTTTCATCTTAAAATTAAGTGCTATCAAAGATTTCATCGTCATTCATAACCGACAGTATTTTCAATGATACATGGACCGTTTATTTTGAAAGTGGTGCAAGTCCATTTTCTCTTGTTTCGAGAAACTGGAAAGTTAACATATATGTTAATTAAAAAATTTAGGCAAATTATATGAAGTCTGGCAATGTTTCTACTGTTTTATCAATATGTAATTTGGTTATATAAATTGGTTTTAGGCGTATTTTACTAAACTGATGTATACTTACGGGCTGCAAATGGACTTACACCACTTTCGAAATTAGACAATTGTAAAAATCGTTTAACTTCAATTTTGAAAAATTAAATATCGCTTAAAATATACTTCATATTAATCCAATTTTATTTTCAAATAATAGCACGACATAAAATAGAAATGGGTA
Organism: Nomada fucata; assembly: GCA_948146005.1. Classification (NCBI taxonomy): domain Eukaryota; kingdom Metazoa; phylum Arthropoda; class Insecta; order Hymenoptera; family Apidae; genus Nomada; species Nomada fucata. Next base: position 19,302,859 of record OX411275.1, read on the forward strand.
TTTTTAATTCTAGACGCTAATTACATTGTTAAAATTACAAGATATTGATAGTATTTACTTATGCTCTGCATGTGGTAGCGTTTCAAAATATACATGATGCACCGGAGGTATATAAGGTAATAATTGCTTGATGTCTTTATATTTTTCATAGGTAATATCCCTGGCATCTTGGTACAAAGGCGATTTTTTCAAACTTTAGCGGTCTTCCAGGACGTGTAGGTAATAAATTTATAGTTTTAAATTCGTTGTCCTTCATCGATGTTTTATATAAAATAGTGTATGGTGCACTTTTGAGAAACCTCATCCAACATATTTGCAACCAATTTACCTGTTCTTCATTACTGTTTCTTCTTATCTGTTTTTTGATCGCATTTTTAAGATTTTTTGTTGAACCAAAATTCTCTCGTTTCATTTCATGTAAAATGAATTTATCATGTTTTCTACACTGTGTTATTACATCATAATAATCCTACCTCTGTCATTTGGACTTACACCACTTTCATAATCGATAATTATGCAATTTCATTTACCGACCAATTTTTACCAATTAAACACGGACTAGTTATACATAAAAAATTGACATTAAATTAAGCAGGAATTACTTGTTATCTCATTTTTTTTCATAAATGGACTTACACCACTTTCAAAATAAACGGTCCACATCTTTTTTCGCAAAAATTAGTAGAATTTTCAATTTAATTCTATAGCACTAGATGAAACACGAGCATTGAAAATTTCAATGAGCCTACATTTTTTTCACCCTTTATTCCATTTGGATCCATTCATCAAAATCATGCCGATCATTTCATTACTATGTGTATAGTTTCATTTTCGAGAATATTTTATAATAACAATAATTTATCTATATTAACTCTATTTAATAATTTAACTATCTACTTTTTAACCTACTTTACATAGAGTGCAGCTTCTCATATTTCAAAGAATTCAATCAACTAAAGGGACCCTTGGGGATTTACGTAAAATGTTTTAGTTACGTATGACTCTTTCGAGTCCCTGGTTTACTTTTGAGCACCACAGGCGTGCTCTTTAACAGGGAAGACCGTTAACAGGTTCCTCTAATTTTAACTCTTGCTTTGAGAATTTCCTTTAAAATCATGCAAACTGGCACAATCATTTATTACATCACGGATGTGGAAAATAACCAACAATAATCTGACATTTTATCGCAAATGGATAAAATAAAGATTAATAAACAGTGCTAGACATAACTTTCTTTGTGTTCTCATATTTGTCATTTAATTTAACCAATTAATTACTTCTCCAGATTCCCATAATTTAAGGGTGCAGGGCTCAGTGAACAATATTATTTATTACAAAGTCGAACTTAAAGTTTATTACAATGTATTCAGTATTATCAACATTCTTCAATTCGAACCAGAAACTTCTTTGCGTACATTCTTAACGTTATTAACAAAACCCCAAAAACGAGAGAGGTAGTGAAACACCGCGAGAAGAGGAAAAGCATATATCAAACTGCCGAGTACGACACTTCAGGGCTGTTTTATTATCTACTATTGCAAATTTCATTCAGCTCGATGTAGTTATAGCAGCGTTTCATTAGCGGGCGAGGCGTGCTCGTTAAATGAAATGCTGCGATAAATAACTCACAGAGATGTAACATTCGTTGGCGTAGCCCCGTTTAATTATACGATAGCAGAGTTGCGTTCTCGCGGTATTAGCCTGTGCCGCGTAGTTCTTCTCCAAACTCGAGACCCCTCAATTATTTTGAGCGACACCGAAAGTTTGCGGAAGCTCAGACAGAGATCTGGGAATTGCGTTACGTCTCAACAGTCGGCCATATTTCGACAATAATTCCTTGTTACAGAAAAGGGAAGTTTGATATGTCGATGAATTCCTGCTTGGAAATTGTGCGAGTACTTGCAGATAGATGCCTGGCAGAGGTTTGAACGCAAACAAATCGGCAGATAAAAATACTTAAGGCTGTCGTTGTCAGAAACTATTTTTTGTCTCGTGTATTGTAAATTTCTGTGACGCGGGTATACACTTATTTCCCTTTCGCGTAGTTTTTAATTAACCTCCGCAGGTGTTATCACAGTGTTTATTAGAGCTTCTGAAATACATATTTCAAGCGTCACAGCTGCAAAGTTCTAGAACTCTCGTTTTCGAATATTTCAGGATATCGCGGTGGATAAATATCATTTTTTCCTTTACGTGTTCCCGCAAGCTTATATTCCGTTTATATTGTCAGTCTTTGTTGTCGCAGCGTGATCGGAAATGGGCGAACGAAAACGTGTCGATGGAATTTCGAACACGTACCAAAGAAATATGGAAATCTAATGACGGTGCACGTCGAGAAAATACTTATTTAAAATACTCGAGAAAAATCTTATTTAAAAAAGGGAAGTTACAGGATGGATCATTTTTATTTGAATATTTATGTAACGAACTTTCTACGACCGAAGAATAATTATATCTAAATGCATAGGTGAAAAAGTTTGGGATGGGAAACATTTCAGAAATGATTAACGAAAGAAGTTTTAATTATAACTGATAGCTTCCTTAATTGATAAGAAGCTAGTATAGACAGATATAGATTCGGTTCGACGAAATCAATGCTCACCCTAATTATGCTGGACTTTCCCACCCCAGGTGCACCGAGAAACACAACTTTTACGCGATCCAGAGTGTCTGCGGGGCTTTCTTCCTCTTTTGATCCACTTTCGGTGTTTTCACAGGTTATTGTCTCGCCTCCTCTCCTTTCCAAGTAGTCCAGATCGAGCTCTGTGAAACATTTAAACAATTTTCATCGTGAATATTTAGTGCAGAATATTTGAAACGTTTATGAAATTGTCTGCCGATTCGGCGTTATCTTATACCGCGTACAATTATTGTTGCCCCTGTCTATTTTCATTTAGCTTAGTTTCCATCGGTGCGAACGATATCCTTTTCGTTATACACTCGCCTGGAAATGCTTTTTCTTCAACGTTCGACACCTTGTTCAATCGTCAGTTTCCATATTTGATCCAGAATTGCTTTTCAGTTAACCTGCGTCTTCGCCGAGGGAATTTATTATACACGAACGTGGCGAATATTTTTACACGTGACGTAAGTAAGCCATTTGATCTTTCCTCCCGTTTTGTGGAACGATATTTAATCACAGATCAGAACGTTGTGTACGTCTCTCTGATGATGCGTATTTTATTTACGCTTGCGAACAATCGGTTTCATCTGTGACGTGGTTTTATAAAAATATATCTGGTATTTTCGTCTAATATTATTGCTATAGCGGACTTAATACACGAAGGAATAATGTTTATTTTTATGCCTTTCATTAAGGAAATATATTATTGATTGATCAACTGGGCGAAGCTGTGCAATTAATATAATGGAACTTGTTTACCTAAATTATAAACAAATTGTTTACATCTGGATTAATCAAGTACTGCATTGCTCAAGTATTCTGTTATTTGAATGCCCTTTGTTTTGTAACGTTGCTTCTACTCCTTAGAAACAGGATTACTATACTGGGGTTTAATTAGAATAATAGTGTTACACTAATGATGCACTGCAGCCTGTGTGCATCCGTTTTCTTAAAAATTCTAACGACGTAAGTCTCGAAGTAACCTGGTAATAATTGGGAATCAACGGAACAGGTATAACAGCCTGTAGGAATGTATACAATCTGAATATGTGATAATTCAGTCCGCCACGTGGGTTGTTAACCATTAGCGTTAATTGTTGGTTTTATTTACGTTGACTCTAATATAATTCTCTTTAATATCTAACTAATATTAACACACCTTAATCGAACTGCGAAATATATTTTGCATAACGTCAACTTTCCGTTTCATATCAATTTATTAAGGTAAATGCTTAAATAGTGTAAAAGGAGTTTAAACAGAAATTTCACGTACCGTTTTAAAGGTTTACATGTACCGAAAGCGCATTACTTTCAGGAACAAGTTAACGCCGAAATAATTATATTTTTAACGTTGTCGACTCGGTATCACCTGCTCCGCGATAATCTCTATAAGAGACGCGATGAAATTCCATTATCGTACCGAAAGTTTCTTCGCAGCAATAAGTTCCGTTTTAGAGGGACCAATGGCGTTAAGTCATAGTCTTTGAACTTGTTACGATAATTACATATTAGTTACTTGGGAAACATTTTTTTATTCTTGTCTCCTTGCTGGCTTATATTTTTTACAGCGGGTACCTCTGAACTTACATCTTCCCTATGCATTTCCATAATCTGGTGTAGCGTGAATACAATTATTTCACTTTACGGAAAATATGGATGTTATAAATGTATCCGTGTTTGTTCTGTTTCTTTAGAAATTATAATAACTTCATTTAACATATAGCTGATCGATTGAATTTGAGACTAATTCAAAAAGTGTATTATTTTGAAGACCAGTAATATCCATTCGGCTGTGCATTTATCATTATCATTATTATTATTATTATTATTACCTTAAGGTACAATATTAAAGAAAAGTCTCATCAATTTTCCTTTGCTGAGATTAGCATTACCTTCTAAGCTATTCCGAGGGCGGTATGGCTATATTTAGATGCCAATTTAATGTCCACAAACTTTGAGATTGATCTACTTGAGAATTGATACGAAATACCTTTACACGGGTATCATAACAGTTAATTATCCCGAGCGTTCCGTAAACTGAGGAAATTGAAAGCTAATACATTGCGAAATGTATTCCGCGAAATTTATTTCATACAATATTCAAATCACTGACTGTTCAAACGAAAGAAAAATATGATTTTTATCTGATTTTAATAAATATCATTTTTAACTACGTGCTCGTCAGAATTGGGTAGACCAATGTTAACAAAAAAATATTCCTCTATTTTTTATACTTCCTCTTAGGAAAACACTGCGAAAGAAAACGATAGCTTTAACCGAAAAATTCGCTAAATCATAGAAAATAATGAAAAATTCAATTAGTCTGCATCAAAACGATTTCAGAATAGCCACATTTGTCACGTTCAGCATTTCGCCATCAACGCACGTCGGACACCACGTTTCTATCTGAAGCAGTGGTAATTATTCACGCAGAATTCCCACCACGTCCCGATAATAATTTTAGAATGTCCAACTTTTCGTCGGCTCCGTGGCATAATCAATATTAATGAAATTCTCTTTATCCACGGGAATGACGTTCGATGAATCAAGCTTAAGCAACAACGAAAACGGCCGATCAAATAGGCATCGTGTGTATTAATACGAAAGTGCCATGCTACGTACATTGTCCGCATGCAATCCGATTTTTACGTTTATCATTCCCTTTTTGTCCTTCATTTTGCAACCACTTGAATAGAAATTAAAGTATCGATTTCTGCGACAAAAGCATCTTTTTTCATGAAATGCAGAAAAAGAAATATATACCGTCCGACATTTAGATAATTCCGCATTTCACTCTTTCCGTCACAAAAGAGTTCCGTGGATTGATATTTCGTTCGTCCCTGTGCAAAACCAGAGGGTTTTTTTTTTATGATTACCAGAATTTTATTGCGATGGGAACGTCTCTTTGAGGGATGCTCCTACCCGCATTTGGTAGGGTTTTAATGAAAGGGCTGACGGGCTGTAAGAACCGACGAATACTCGATCTGGCTATTTGAAAGCTGACTCTTTGTATATTCGGTTTCAAAATGGTATAAATAGTACTTCTAAGTAATTTACTTCGGGTTTCAGCTTCGCGTTATTTTTACGAACTTGTAACGCGTTCGAAGATATAATGCATGGAATAATGGCAAATTTATTATGTATACCAGCGAAGAGACAAACAGAGAGAGAAAGAGAGAGAGAGAGAGAGAAACGAGAAAATAGTCAATGATAGATACTTATTTTGTTACGAGTCGAGGGCAAAGGGGCACAGCTGCGGAGCCGAGGATCGGTTATTTTAGAGTTTGTTAGTTACGGACAGCCAGTGCGTATTTCATCACTGGGAGCCGCGTGGATAGGAAGTGCGTGAACTCGCCGGTGCCTATTTCATCACCGGGTGTCACAGGAAGGTAAAGGTAATCGTGGACAAACCAGCACCTATTTCATCGCCGGGAGCCACAGGATGGCAAGATTTCGTGGACAAACCAACGCCTACCTCATCGCCCGGAGGCACAGGAAGGTTTTCGTGTACAAACCAGTGCCTATTTCATCACCGGGGGCCACAGGATTGTTAGTAAAAATGAACTCGTAACTCGTAGCGATACACCTCGAGCGGTTGAGGTGTACCTGTTTGGTGGGAAGTTACCGTTGATGATCGTTCGAGGAGATTCAATGAGAAGATGCGTACGATGGTACTAAGCGTATATTTTCTACTCTTCGGTTACACTACAGATTGCAAACTACAAAATCCACGTTTCTCAATCTGTACGGATTGGAAATGTGTACGGCCCAACAAAAGGGCCCGACGATACACCGTAAAATACGTATATCGTTTTAAAAAATGAACGTGCAAGAATTGCTCGAAGGGGACCCGGAACCCGATCTCGCTGAGCTAGAACAACAAAATAGTCGACAAGGAACGTACTCGAAGCTAGATTAATACTGAGCCGACGAGGGCAGAATTCGTGCCCTTTTTATACCCGAAAGCCGGACCAAAAAGCTGGTGGGGGCACGGAATATTCCAAGGGAGTCCGGAAAGATCCCCCGAAAAGGGTCGCGTCATCGCGAGGTCGCGGAAGGGGCAGACTCGACTGCGTGCACCCTCGATTTCCAAATAAGGGCATAATAGACAGAGGAAATGAAATAACACTTCCTGCGTAACAATTTATTTGGTTTGACGATTGTTGTTTTTTTTTTAATAATTTTTGAGGCAGCCTGTAAGTGAATACAAAAATCGGTGGTTCATCTTTAAATTTTGATGATGGAACAGATAATCAACTTTTTTAGAACAACGTATTTTTCCTGCAAGCGAATTGAATACAATACGAATAAAAAATTAAGTGATTCATGAACAATAATACGTAAGGTTGACATTTCTGATTCGTACAAAAGAAATAAAGAAATATAGTAAATGTTGGTGGCAAATTGAAACTCATACATGATAAATCGTTATTTAGAACCTTCGTAAAAGTTCAGCTGAAGGTAATATTTATTAAACACTGACGAAATAATTACATATTGTATACGCGAGATTTTTATGATTCGAAGGCGTCCTTAATCCGATTTCGATACTATCCACGTCGAACGTATCATAATTTATCGACCTAATTGTTTGATTAAAGTTGATCTGTATACATATATATATTTTTTTCTTTTTTCTACATCGAATTTTTCACAGTCGTCCAAATAAAGTCACCCCAAGAATCGTTCTCCAATAAGGGATGCATTTCTTAGAAAAACAGGTGAATTGAATCGCATAGGTCGATTTTCAATGAATAGTGAAGTTTTCCAAGCCGGGAACCTACTTGCACAGATCTCTAGCATGTGCACGAGGCTGGGATATGAAATTTTCACGGAGATTGAACTTTAAGTAAATCTCGCGCGGGCTGCAACGTTATTTCCCTTTGTTATTCATTACCGACACCCTTCACATCGGAAAATCTGCACTTGGCGAACGCGCTTACATTTTCCTTTAATCATTAGTCCAAGTAAAATAATATTAAGTACAGCAATGCTCTATTGATTGATAAAGCATTACAGGTTTTAAAGAAAACGGAATACGCACGCTGTAAGCAATGTACAATGTAACAGAAAATAATCTTTTAACAGTACAAATTATTTTCAGATGCAATTAATCGGAGGGACTCGTATTTAATTAAAGTTTAAGGTAAACAAGAATTTGAAATTCGAAAGAGTGTTAAACTCGATCAAATTCCAATCGTAATTACTGATTATTAAGGCAAAGGAAAAGTTTGAAAAATAAAGCTGTGATGTAAATGTAATTACGAGTTGGCCAGAATTGCGTATATTAATATTAATTGAAAATTATAACATTTCTTCTAAACGAAGAAATGTTATTCGTTATTCGTTAAGTAAAAGGTACGTCCAAACAAGATGTATCTGTATCGTAATTGCGCAAAACATAAATCACAATACACGGTAGCACACAAATCACTAATTTGCAACTCGCTGCCAAGCAGGAGCACAAAGTAGCAAATTTCACTTGGGAGCTTATAATTTAAATTTCCATAACAAAAATAGGTAAAACAACTGTAAGGCCACGGGTTATTCCTAAACGAGGCTACGAACCACCGAACAACCTTTTAAACATCACAGATTCCAGACAAACCAATACAAACATTCCATAAAAGAGGCACCACTGCATTCCTTCTCAACATTGCGGTCGTTATACTTGCACAATTCGCTCCACTATAGAAGTACAATCGTAAACCCACCGGAATCCCATACGGGGCCTCCAAACGAAACGAACGGATACATTGAAAATTCGAACCAAAAAAAATCCACATCGTGCATCGACGCCAGTGTAATCATCCCAATTACAAAATTTCCCCCGCAAAGAAAAAATGCGAATCCGAGATAATCCCCTAGGCACTCCCGAATTCAATTCGCACTGCCGTCAACGCTCGAAAAACGTGAAATAATATCAAATATCACACCACACTGCAACTACCGCAGCCCCCTAGAAACGTATCTAAGGGCAGCGCGTTCGCCTCGCAAACGGCGATCGATGGAACGCAAAAAAAAAAAAACATTCAACGCGGTCAAAAAAAAAAAAAAAACACAACGCCACACGTCAATTATTACGAGATTCATTACCGAGCAGACGTTTGTTCCCACAGAGCGCCGGCTGAGAGAGTGCGTCGCTCTCTTTCATCGACCGGTCCATCGAGATGAACGCGTGATTTCCACGGCTCGAAGCATGAACGCGGACTGTCGCACCTGCAAAGAAGAACCGCGTGCTGGGCCGAGCTTCGCGGTCGAAGTTCGCGGCCCGACTGCCACCGGTGCTCTCGAGTACGGCCAACTCCAAGGAGCGATCAACGACGCTGATTGACGCGTGTGCTCCGCGGTCTTCGACGCCTTTGAACTCGCCGGCTAATCGCGTACCGGACGACGAGAAGACAGTAAAGTTTTAAGGGACGAAGGAAAACGGTGGGCAAAGGTGTTCGTACATGTGCGGAATCGTTGAACAGGTGAACGAAATTCAATGGAGGCAACGATATCGTTGTCGAGGAGCAAACATGGTTTCGATAGTCTTTTTCGATCCTTCAAGGTTATTGTTATCATTCGGGGGATAGAAATTCGACGGAAAGCTTGTGGCTTTACGGTATGCGCTGGTTTATTTTGTAACAGTGTTATCGTGACATTTTCTTTGCGGCGAAGACACAGCAAAGATTCGTTCTCTTATTTGTTGCTTGGAAATGATGAGCGGTGATTGACAGTGAATTTGTGTTTCAATCTTTCAAGCAACGGGTCGTTTAGTCATGGTTGCAGCGGTATTTGATCGTATCGTATCGTTACGGCTGTGGCACAGATCTGTATTGTGTTTGAGCTGGTGAAACGTTGAAACAATCGTTTCCTTTTTTTATTCACCGATACCGTTCCAGTCTCGTTGCACTATTTGGATACTCGCCGTTTCTAAGCCTTGTCTAGAATTGTGGTCGGATGCTGTCAGTAGTGCGGTGTTATAGGCACATCTGTCGGCGGTCTAGATTAAATAGCTGTTCGAATCTCATTTCTGCGTTTGCTCTCTTCCGGGATAACTAATTATCCCCATCGATCATTTTGGTGTCCCTTAGAGGATATAGCGTGATATTTCTAAGGGATACGAGAATCACGATTTTCTGTGAACGCATAAATCGTGTTCTTCGCTGTTCTTATCTAATGACGTCCGTGATTTTAAAGGTTTCGCATCAACGGGTCCAGCCTTGGCGAATACCCGAGTCCAAGGGGGTCCAGCTTTTGTACCTCGGGGCTATAGAAACCCCTATCTCTCTGACGTCACGAACGTTGGATTATGTTGGCTTTCAAAGTTCTGGACCGAAGGATGCTGAGGTCAGTTTCGGATCTAGGGTCCTGTGTCGATGTATCCTGAGATTCTAGACTTCGTTATTGTTATTAGTATCGGTTCACCTCGGAGGTTCGTGAACCCCGAGCTTGTCAAAACGAGACCCACGGCCCCAATATCCTGTGATCGAGTTCTCAGAATTCCGGAGTGGTCCAAGGCGAGTCGCATAATTTCGGGCTCGTGGATTTCGATGTTCCGCGATTCCCGGAATCCGAAGACGTCCTACGGATTTAACGCACTGGAATCGGAGTTATCTCGACCCCAGAATCATTCAAGGTGACCTTGACAATGTCAGGGTCGCAGGGTTGCACGTCCCTGGGCATTGGGTTGTTTCTAGAGAAATCTCATGACCCCAAAATCGTGCGATTCGAGGTTTCGCAGCAATACGAGTCGGATCCTCTCACCCCAGGGTTACAGAGGTCGGGCACGGATATCCCAAGGGTCATCTATTTCTTATGTCCAAATGATCCTCCCCGGCTTGCAAGGCCGTGTGTCTTAACTAATCGAAGCTTCAGCTTTCACTGCGTGGAAAAACTACTTGGCCAATTTATACGAATATAACGATAATTTTAGTCAGCCGCCAGTAGGTCACGGGGCCCCGTGACGGATCCCACACTTGTGGAACTCCATTGGTTCCCTTTTGCATCGTTCAGAAATAATCCTGCCCCATGTGCTTAGAATCGTTCGTTATGACCCTCGTAAACCAACGGTTTTTCATATCACGTTTCACGGGTAATACTTTACACCTTCGTACTGGATTATCTTCAATAAATTGCACGAATATCGGCCAGACCCACTGAAAGTCGCGATTACGACCTTTTCTAAACGCGAATTTTCCATCCATATATATTATCGTACTTGCACGCCAGTATATAACTCGTCGTATTTTCCGTTGGCGTTATTTTCCTCGTCGATGCATTGGAGTGCATAATAAATAGTCGGTACGAAAACAATGAACGAATTGCGGAAAATACTAGACTTTCTATAAAACCTATTTATCAACCGCGAATCCTTTGGAATTCGAAAAGAGCACGAATTACGGCCGACAGTACCGAAATATCTAATATTCGAATGTCTCTATATTCTACGCGCATGCACAAACGTGGATCGAATTGTTTAAATAAAACTTAGCAACGTGTCAAGCGAGAAGTAACCTTAATCCGACTGTTCTACGTAATCCTATCAAGCGTCCATATAATTTAACGAAAAAGAAGAGGAATAAAAAAATATGTTCCCACGTATGTCGTCTTCCGCGTATTATGCAAATCGTATTATTAAATATAAGCAAACGTTACTTACGACATTGTTTCTGCGGCGGGAGGCTTCGCCTCCTCTTGCCGCCTGCTGTTTTTGTCCCTATGGTTATCGATGTTTCCCAAGAAGCTTCCCACTAATTGCCGCCGGCGAAAATACTTGAGCAAATCCCTGCCCCACGGTGTCACTTGGATACGCGACACGTACGAGCTACCGTACGAACCTCGATTTCACGAAATCCCCCGACGACCTTTCTTCCTCAAGCCGACCCCATTTATCATCAATTAAACCCGCCGCGAATTCATTACTACTTCCACGGTGGCTACCTTAACCGTTATAAATAATCTTGCCGGCCGGGCAACGAGATCGATTCGATAATACCCGTGAAACTCAGGCAGCTTCGATTACCCTAAATCGGGCCGGACGCGCGGCCTTTCGACGATCACAATCATTTATTGTCAGACACAGAATACACGGCCAGCCTCGCCGCGACGTTTAAGAAACCGCGCTCGCATTCGTGGCCCTCATTTTTATCGACCCCGCGCCGATACGCTCCCCGGAATAATCTCGCATCCCCGTGTACCGATTATGTAACGCGTCGCGATAATAAGCGGCGCGAGTCCCACGAGTTTCGCCCAACATCCTTCTCGCCAATCTGTGCCGGGTCGACTGGTTCCCCGCAAACACCCACCCTATATCTAATACGATATCTAAACGTATCCTCGTTCGAACGATCGCACGACAATTCTCGCGTATCCCGAAATCCCGAACAAATGCGTGCACGTTCGCGCGGCGCGACGTCGACCCTCTATTTTCCTTTCCTTTCCCCCCAGCGATTCAATTTACGATTCCACGATCACCAGAACCGCGACACCGTGTCCCCACGATCCACACAGAATCCGTCAATACCCCCCCATCACGTTACCCTGATCGAACTCATTCCGTGGGCGCCCGCAACGCGCCCCGCGTAATTCGACGATTCGTGCAAATTCGTGCACGCGAGGCCGTCAAAACGAACACGCGGCTGTAACGTCGGTCCGCGTGGTTTAATCGAGTTGCCAGATCGCCGGGAACGAGCCGAAGGAGACGTCGCCTCGTGTCGCGTCGACGGAAAACGGGACGAGCGAGTCCACTGGTTCGTGCGGCAGCATCTCGTGCGTTTTCGCCCGTGGACCTGTCTCGTGCGTTACGCGGACCCGTTTCACTGGTTCCTCGCGGCCACCGCGGGGGTTGTCGTCGCGGTCGCGTTACGTTGCTCGTCGAACGTCTTCGTCGTCGTCGTCGTCGTCGTACCGTACGCCGCGATCCCTACGGAGAACAGGCACGTTCTATCGCGTGACGACGGAACGGGGCGGAAAACGGAGGAGCACAGGCAGCATCACGGGAGCACGAGGGACAAGCTGTTCGGGGGATGACGATGTCGACCCGTGAACGATCGAAGCTACCAACAGAGTCACTCTGTCGGTGCGCATGCGAGGGAGGCTTCGCGCCAATTTCTTTCCGTCGCGTCGAGCAACGTCGTTCCGGTTATTTGCGATCGTGCGTGAGCAATAAATGTCCCCACCGCCACGTACGCGTGGCCTCGCGTTGCTGAACCTTCGTTCGTATTTTATTTCAGCGGAGCGTCCCCCGGGTCGGTGCGGGCCATTTTGTTTTTCGGGGATATCGCCAATGGCGGAAACGCGGTTCGTGCGAAAGTATTTAGTCAGTTTCGGGGGGGGGGGGGGGTGTCGAAGGTCGCTTGAAACCGGGACAGATTTTTGAACGATTTTAAAGGCGCAGGGTAATCGTGGGTAAAGTCTTGTGGTTAGCGTTTTATGTGCGTTGTTGTCGAGTGGAAGCGTTTAAATCGACGTCTCTTTTTTGTGACGAGTGTTTTTTAGAAATCTTGTTTGGATACACGGGAGCGCGTTGTTTATGAAGATGATTGATCTTCGTCGCTTTTCGGGCCGGCGAGACCGTCGCTAAACGAGCTTTCGGGGCTTCGTGATCGTGTGTACTTGCTGCGTTGGGTATTAACGATTCGGAAGAAAGTGTATACTCGATTGGGTAGCCGGTTATTTTATAGCTCCAGCCCGGTACGGTTCGCCGTAATGTTTCTCGAGAACTCTCTTCGTTCTGCTCCGTTTGCATCCAATTCTTGTTAGAGTGACGAATGGTGCTCGAGATTCCTGATTTAGGGCAGGCTTTATTTCCGTTTGCTTAATTTGCAATTTTTTTTTTACAGGAGAATAGAGGAAGTTTCTCTGTAAAGTCTTTTTCGACGCTGTAACACCTTTGTATCGTGTTCGGACGATAATACTAACATTTGTACGCTTTGCGACAGTGTTAAACGTAACGCTGATAATTGGTTAAAATTGAATTCTGTTTTCGGAAAATGTATAAGAACATAGGAACGTGTACATTTCCTGACGCGTGCTCGCTTCTTCAATGTTATCAATTACGAATAACGTTACAGTATTCAATTTTATTTAATTTTTATGCCCTTCGTTTTTTTATATACACTTGCACAAGTCAGTGTACGTAACAGGGGTTAATAATTATTTCCAATTGTGGCTCCTGTTTAGTTTCAATAGATCTTAATGGAACTCGTACAGAGTGAAACAGCAAGTTTATTTCTATCTTTATACAATACAGAAAGGGGCCATTTGTTATCCTTTCAATGTTCATACCTTAGCTTCGATAATTCGGTAGGAATTCATTGTTGGCGGCTGCCTTGCGATTCTGGGGAGGAAGGATGCTGTAAAAGAGGAAGAGCTATTTATCAAACGGCGACGCTCAGTCGATCGAAACTGCCTTCCGGTAATGCTCACCCATTGAGCATGCGCATTAAACAATCATGCAAGGATTTATGTTAAACAATAAGCCCGTATCGATTAACCTGCTTCTTCTATTTTTAATACACCGCTCCTCGAGAATCGATGTCCTTCCAACTGCATAACCAATCCTACAATAATTAATTATATTTCCGCGACAATCAATCTTCCGCTGGTACATTATTAACGTATTCGCCGTCGCCGAATACTAGATTGCTCTTAGCAAATCTGTTTAACACCCGCGGCGTGTTCGCCATACGGCGACGCAATGAAAAATAACGGCCAACTTTATAATTTAATCGATGCAATACACTTTCCACGCTCTCCCCTAATTTTCTCTCCGAATAATCGTGGACAAGAAACCGCTTATAATTGCGGACGATTAACCTGGATAATAAACGCGTTACAATAATTATGAAAAAAAACATATAGAAATACATTAGCGGACGAGTATACGTTCTATAGCAGTTCTTCATTACCATCCAACGTCGAAAGCAACCCCCATTCACGAAACACGATAGGGTGTCATTACCTCGAAGACAGGCTTTTAGCCAAAAAGATCCTCGGTCGCAAGGTGGTCGCAGTTTATCTTGATTAACCGTAGCGTAAATACACCTTCAGCATAATCCTGCTATTTGAAGTCTGGCGAGCGTAGCTCCGGATCGGCTTCGTTGCACGGCTGGGGAAAAATTTGATGCACACCCCCAACGTGGCTATTTAGACCCGCACTTTCCCCGAGATCCCATTTTCTCACGGCGTTACCCTCCCTTTCGTAAATCATCTCCGCGGTAAGTTCATTACCCATCCCAGACAGAGACGAATTGTATTCGTGGAACGTGACAGGAGAACAATGGAAAGGGGTGCTGCGGTGGGTAAATTGTACGTGCTCCTTCTGACGCGGACGGTGAGATTCGCTGAAAGGGAAATCGGCGACGAGGACCCGAGAAATAAAAGATTTAGACGGCGGGGCGGTGACGATAGATTAGCTTTCGGATGGAAACACGAGAGGGAGGAATGCAGATTAATACGGGAGGGGAAGAAACGGAATGCGCAGGTAGCGTTGGGATTGGAAAGTGAAATGGGTACGTTTGATTTGAAAATAACTAGACGTGGAAGGGGTGTAATTTGAAATGGAATTTTCGTATTTCTATTTGGACAGCTTTATGAAGCAAGCAAGCAAGTAAACGGTCATAAGATTGGAATGTAGAAATGTATTGTAATACAATTTTATTCGTAATACGTACCTGGGATTTGCGATTTTTCTTTTTTAATTTAATTTACTCGAACATTAAACGTGTCGCGAGTGTTCTATTCGTTGTACGGGCGTTTATGGAAATTCATGGAGGAGATGTTTTGTAAATTACCAAAAATGTAAAACGTTTTATAAGACAAATATATTGTAGCTTTACATAGAGAGAAACCATTTTTAATACTGACGATTCAATTCATAATACGATTATAGTACTAGAGATAATGTTAATGAAATGCATTTAACATTGTCTTGCTGTTGCTTAGAGTTACTCGTGGGAATAATTAGTACCTATATACGGCCAGAACAGAATTCACGTTCAAAATGTACAATAATTACGGGTACAAAGTTGTCCATAAGCATCTTACGTCATTATTACAACAGCATTAACAAGGTTCGTATAACAGATTTCGTTTAAGATTATTCTATTTGTTGTAAACTCTAGCGAGACTTAGACAAAAAGTACGTTTTCATTAAGTTGTCGCGGGCCATGACGAATTTTTGTTTGAAAGTTTATGTATGTATAAATTAACGGCGTAGATGAACCGTCACGCATGCTTGAAAACTATTGCCTTGTTAGACGTTTTTGTACTTCGATTTCCCTGTATTTACAAATTGTCAGTCGTAGTAGACGGTGAAGTAGAAAATGGATCGAAATTTTAACAGAATACAGTGCTCGAAAATACATAGCGTAGAAGATATTTTTTTTTATAAAGGAATACATGCTTCGGTTGAAAGCTGATTGTGTGGAAAGGTCTTAATTGTTAGAAAATATTAGTTTTGCATCTGACGATATTTCGATAGAAAAGAAATATTAATCGAGTAATATATATTTTAAAACGAATAATGTTCTTCTCCCCACAATTAACAATATTGCAATGTCGAAAATCGTATTAAAATAATAATTCACAGTGACATTCGTGTTGCTCGTATTTCTATTTACAAATTGATTAAATAAGCATTTTATTATTCCTACGAAAGTATTCGAGGGAATCAAGATGCAAGTTTTAATTATTGCTCGATAACAGAGATCGAAATGTATGTATCTGTCCATTATCGTGTCTTTTATACTTCGCATTAAGGGTGATCCTTGCATCTTTATTCTTCATGATTAAAATACATTCTCGTAATTACATCACAGTGTACTGTACAACATTAGTTTCAGCGTAATATTTCCCATTTAATAGTTTTCCTAAACATTGAGTGCGACTTACTCCACACTAGCCTGCCTAAAATTTCCTATATATAAGTTCCTACTTATGGTTCAATTGTCAACTTAAAGGTACTTTTTAATATTAGCAGATCGATACACGTGCTTTCCTTAAGTCGTCATTGTTGGCAATTACCTCTTTGGAAATTACAATTTCAGCCCTACCCCGAAGCAAGACATAAATGGAGGGTCAGAAGCCAATCAGTGCAAGGTTGAACTTTCCCTGAACATGAGTTACGTAGTTCAAAAACCTCTTTATTGTCAAAACATTCAATTGATAAAGCAACGAAGTCGCTACTTTTATACGTAAGCAATAAATGATGGTGCTAGCATCGTCGATTTCTTCTAAGTAATTTGTAAAAACCTTATTTATCTCGGTTCGAATGCTAATGGACTTACACTGATTGGCTTCTGAACCCTCCAAATGTATTCTGAGATTTATTACGTGTTTATATGTATAGGTATCGTATATAACATAGTAATTCGTTCCCAAAGAACTAATTGTATCATATCTTTCAATAGCCGAGTAAATTAATTCTCGGAAACATTGAGTTCCATTGAAGTATTAATTATTTACATAAGTTACAAAGAAGTTCAGTTTGATATTACCAAAAAATACGTGCCTACTCAGTAGAGTGCGATTGATAAAAATTAATTGAGATCATTATAAACAAAAATAGAAGTAAACAAATGGGCAAATGAATGGGCTTGCTTGAGGTTTAACGTGTTAAGAATTTTAATAACTCTACGAAGAGAACCAAATATTGTCGTTGAAGGTATGTATCGTCGATTTATATTCGCAAAGACCGCAAAAAAATGTTAGCAATTCAGAGTTGCAGAAGAAAAGTGAAGCGGTCGAATTTAGTGCAAAGAACTGCGAACCAAAGGCGCCCTATGTTTCAAACTTGCTTGCCAGAGTTCATGTGTCTCTTACACTACAAGTGTATTAATTTATGTTCTTCAGTCTTCCCTCGAAACACTCATTTGTTTCTTATTGCTTGCACCATTTTTATTACAATTATATAATACATTCTTATTCGATTCAGTAAATAATTCTCTCTGTTTCCTTTTACTCCTGGAGAAATTTCTAATTCTCTAATTGAAGCACGTATATAGAATTTACGTTTCGCTGATCATGCGTTCCTTTTATTGGATTTTAGCACTCGGTTTCGGTAATTAGCTAGCGGCACGTTTGGAATTGAGTATTCATTGAAATCGTAAGATTTTCCATCGGTTTCATTATTATTACACTGAAATTCGTGGACAATTTCCTTTATGTGTACTATGTATTTATACTGTCGACCACAATGTTTTGATATTCGAGACAATTTACTTTATTGAATACAGAAGGTAAAATGGGGGTGGGGGGGGGGGGGGCAATTAATTGAGCTGTGATTCAGCCCCGTCACACCCTTATTTCTATAATTTTTCATGAAAATATGCATCATCGTCGAAATAGATATTAATGGTGAAGCATAAAGAGCTGTTACTTGTTACCTACATACGCGATTGCCCTTAATTAAGTAGATTATACTCCTTACTATTATATATTTTGATTTCAATTGGATACTTCGCGAGTATGTTTCATTAGCTCCTGAATAATAATTGAAGGCAAGGTAATTAACACTTTGTCATAGTCTACAATTGTACATTGTCCTGTAGTCACAGTTTTTCATTGTGCCCGTTATACGACTCTCCCACGAAACATATATATGTATATATAAACAAGGCACAAAATATGAGATTCGTGTATCAGAATTGTGATCAGGCATATTCGGGCATTCCAGCTTCCGTTTTGGTTGGTATAACGAGTAGCCTTGAATGTTCACTTCAGCTGCACCAACACCATGAAATAGGTGACCATAGCTCCCAGTACCTGGAAAAATGGATATTCGAAACAATCTGTATGCAACTAAATCTTGAAGAACGGTATCCTTTGAATTCCATCACCATGGGACCTTTGTTATGATGTATAGGAACATTGTTATACAGCATAAAATGTAATATATATATATATATAATATAATATAATATATATATAATAATATATAATATAATATATAATAATATATAATATATATAATAATAATATATAAAGATATATAATATATATATATTATATATTATTATTATATATTATATATTACATTTACAAAAATATGCCAAACATTACTGTATATATATATACACAGTAATGTTTGGCATATTTTTACTTTATATTTTATATTTATATTTTACTTTATATATTACTTTACTGTATATATATATACAGTAATGTTTGACACATTTTTACTTTATATTTTATATTTATATTTTATTTTATATATTACTTTACTGTATATATATATATACAGTAATGTTTGGCACATTTTTTACGATCAAAGTCATAATAAAATGAAATATATAGCATTACCGAAGCGAAAAGATCCAAAGAGACGGTAAAGAATTTTGCTCCTGAAATAGACATCGCCTTCTGACACTGCTGGCACACAATTTGTACGAAAGTCTTGGCCTCTTCTGATCCATCGTACCAGTGGCACGAATAGGCGGCTTCCATAACCGATGAGCTCTACGCGCGTTACGTGCGGAAAATTCGAATAATTTTTTTGTCAAATATATACAATGGATAATAATAATAATGAATTGTCGTGACGGGTGATAGTTGCTCAAGGGAACGCTCGGGTGCTGAGAGAAAAATATTTCACAATCGCTGCGATTCTTTCTGTAGATGACATGACATGAATGGAAATAAGAGAGAATCGAATTTTCACAATATTTGGGACAGATTGAATAGTTCGTTAATCCTATTATAAACGTATGTACCTCTTCAATGAGACGATTTCCAAATATGCACAGCATGAAAACTTGTCCCAACGAGTACAACAAGTAGCCCAACACCGACGCCGTGTACGTGTCGACTCCGTGTATCTGCGAAGTAAAAAAGTTTCGTCTTTTTTTATGAACAAGGATAAAAATTATTATTACTTTATTAGTCGCACTGTATTGCAATTGATATTTATTATCCGTACAGCAAGCGGGAGAATTCAATTTCGTGTTGAAATCAGATTCCCCTTTCGCTGTAATTAAACGAAATTTTGTTCAGAGAACCCTTTGCACGTGTTATTCAATTACCTTCGTTGCTTGATACGCAAGCAAGGTTAACGTGATAGTGGTGGCCAACATATGCAGCAGCAGAGCGATACCATAAGTGTCTCCGATTGAACCGACCAATCTAGGAAAAAAGATAATATTAATACCAATATCAGTATCAACATTGATTCCGGTCCTTCTCATTTCCTACGAGCGAACATATTTTGTTTTTTTTTTTTTTTAATTATAATCCACATCGAATTATGTTGATCTATAAGGGATACTACGTTTATCTGTAATAAAACCAACATAGAAATAACTTTGATTATAAAAGTTCCAATACTACTTTCGGCCTGCCTGCGATTTGTTAAGAATCAAAAGAAACTTGCATTCCCTTATGACCACGAAATATATATTTGAAACAAATATATGACATACGTACGATCACGACGATAGACAAGATTCAGCATCGAAGCTTTCCAATTACTCGCGAAATTTAAATTAAGTTGGCAATCAAATCGCCGGCAAATTGCATTTCTATGTTTGCGCACATTATAGATTTGCCGATTAAATACCGAAACCCTCGAAGCAGGACAAACCCAATCCGTTAGTAAGCCCCTGTGGCTACATACAACAAAGTTTTAATTTGACCTAGTTCACCGGACGAATGTATTTAACCAGTTGGTTAGAGTTTATAATTTAACCGTCTCACTCTCCGCGCCTCGTGCTCCTTGCTTTATCCTGTATTTCCATTTAAAATATTTCATGTATATCTGCGGTGTGCCGTCAAGTCACCTCTATCCAACCTGAATGATCAATATCTCGAAGTGCATCCGAGGGGCGAAGGGGCAGGGTGGGGGTGGCGGTGTGGACGGGAGGCATAAGACGTAGAGCACTCAGTTTTTTAAATTTATAATACCACTTATGCATGTTGCACACATTTTGTACTTTTACTTTTCGACCGATCGACACTTTTCGCTCTCCGACATTAATACCCCGTACGTCCGTGCACGGATTCCTTCATTCGCGCATCGTAGTACACGGAACTCTCGCCAAAGGTCAACTTATAGTGAAACTCACCGTCCGTACCGTTCACCGTATCGAGCAATAAAATATCGCCAACGATTAACAACGGGCGAGAAAACGGGACGCAAGGCTAAATCGTATCTACTTGCCGAAGAAGTTGTACCGCCGCCCATCAATTCTCCCCGTCCCATTTATATTCTACTCGAGAACGGCGCAAGGGGGATACGCAACGGGGAAATACACATTACTTCCTCCATTTCTCTCATTTCCCCCCTATCATGCAACGTCGAGCATTCTCGCATTTTCTTCTCCGCGCTGCTACAGATTTTCGTTTCCTCGCCGTTCCCGTCGGCCCTCCCAGTCGTTTCGCACCCTCTCTGCATCCCCGTTTCTTCCGAAACTTCAAGCCGTCTCTTCGGGTGCTCAGCGGCTTCTAATTCGACGAAGAAGTAACTCGCAGCTGCCGCTGGAATTTATGCAATCCTCGTTTTCACCGGCGCTTCCGTCCTCCGCGGAAAATATTTCAAGCGGAGGGTGAACGTACACGCGTTCCAAAATATCAAGCAGAGGCAACAGGTTCTCGTGCGATCTTTCGTTACGTATCGGGCAGAGAATCGCGTAGGGGTCGAAGGGCGAACGTTCGAACGCAACACGCCCGCTGCGTGCGTCGCCGTGAAAAACACCGATGAAAAGTGTACATGCACGTGTTAGACACGTATACCGGTGTGCACGTGAACCCGAGCAACGTACAACCCCTGAATTGTCCAATAAATTGTTCAGTCTGCACGGTACGTCCTCAGTTGCGGTCAATATTGCGCTCTTAGAATAAATACTTCACCACCGTGGGAATACACGCATCCCCTCTGTTTCTTGGCCGCTGAAAGAAACTATAGGGAGCTCTACTCCTCGGTTTTTCTTCGGCAACTTACTTGGTTAGCGTTCCGTCTATCTGCTGTTGTATACTATCAAAGGTTGCCGCTTTTCAAAACCCGGAAACGGGCGTGCAGTTCCGTTTCACGCGCGAGTTTTTGCGCATCGCGGGATTCGTAACCGCGATCTGTACATTCGTGTTCATTCGGAGATAATGTTGCAAGTATTGCAGCTGAGATGTGCATACGGCTTAGAAGTTGTATCATTGTAACAGGTATTGAACGATGAAGAAGGAAACGGCGAAGTTGTGAACGATTTGAAGTACAAATCTGGAAACATTTCGGAATCTTTTCGTTATGCAAGCCTGTTTATTTTGTTGTTGTATGATTTCTCCAACGATCAGTGGAGAAAAAAAATCGTTCTAGTAAGAAGACGAAGAATGACGAACAGTTGGATAACGATTTGTTCACGAGTTTCGAAGGAAATAATTTATTATTAAAGTTTATGAAATGACGAACTGGGGCGAAACTCAACTCCAACGTGGTTTTGACAACGAAATTGAATCGGATGGATCTACATATAGATAACGTATTGTAAGAAATAATGTCGATTGCATTCAATCTTTATTAATTAATTAATGCACACGTCATTGCGCGAATTAACGTGGCCTTTGCACGAATGTATTTGCGTCTCTAAAACGTCACGTGGAACAATAGAAAACTGCGAGTAAACAGAATATTGATTTTATATTCGCGTACATACAACCGTAGAAAAAATTTCTCTGGCTGAATTATTCACCGATAGCTCAGTCAACCCGGTGCGTTCTCTTGGAAATTCCGAGCCAACGCGAAGTGTAGTAAAGAGACGAACGAAGTGGTTTGAAATTGAAATTTTCAATAGACTGTTTTGATATTTCTTTCATTTTTGTCCATGGATACCTTTTTTCTTCTTGTCCAGAAACCGTGGTGGCCTTCTGGAAAAAAAATTCTTGCAGAGTTTTAACTGCAGGTACTTTCCATTAATTTCCACTTTTCTTTGTATGTTTGAATTCTGTTCAGGAAAAAGCGTCAAAAATGTAAATGCTATCGTTTCGACGGTTTCTCTCGTTCATACCGTTTGTGCGCTTTTATTTGCATTTCTTTACAGTTTCCCTTCTCTGTGAGTGACTGGTTTGTTAAAAACGTTTCGCAATTATTTTTCGTGTCACAGTTCTTGTATTACATTTTTCCCCAAATCCAATTAGCCTCGGATTTAGTCGATTGCGTCGTTACAATCCCTTTTTTCGTATCAGTTCTCATTGACATTCACGAAGAAATAGTAATTTATGCCGAAACTTCGAGTTAATTGGGCTCGCCGAATGCACAATTCAATTTACCCTACTTTCCTTACGAACAACGGAACTATATAGTTCCAGTTATTTACGCGAAGGGTCTGCATCTCAGCATTCTCAAGTTGGAATTATCCCGTCAATTAAAACTATACCATACCAATAGCCAAGTGAAAAATAACCTTCCAACGTAACGTTTGCATCATCCGAAAATTGTATTCTCGTTTCCTTCCGTGGGATATCTTTTCGCCACATTTTACCCTGATTTCGTCGCTTCGAAAACGTGTCGTACAATTCAAGCAGAGTTGATCCATTTAAATAGTTTCCACTCTGTGCTTTCATTCTCTTCAGTTCGTCATGCGCGAAATAATTCGCAGAATTTTTCGCGACCGGTCAATTTAGCGGAAAAATTAGCTAGCCAACGCCGGCGAGAGGTGTACGTTGCAACAAAATCGCACGAATTGACTTATTCATCTGTCGGAGGATTATTATCCTAATGGAAGTCTCTCATTGTCGGAATCACGAATGTGAAAGGTCCTCTCATTGTCGTCGTAGATTACGTTTCCATGTTGGAGGGAACTCGAGATGGAGATCGAAGTGGGAAACTGGGTTAGTCAAGACGCTGACGAACTTTGAAATTGCGCTGCGCTGTAATTTAACGCCGCAATGGATATTTCATTTTCAGCCACGAGGAGAAACGTCGATTGTTTCGGGGAATCTGTTATTGTCGCGGATTTTTTTTCTTTCACCAATTTACCGGGGAAAATTCAATTTCTTTACGATAATGGCCGTTCGTACATTTCCATCGAAAAATTTCGTTCTCGTCGCGGAGGAAACTAATTGATTTCACGGAAGAAAATGTTCGGACTTGACGGTTGATTAAATTTCGTTTCGTAACGGTCAGCTGTTACGAAGGGCCACTGAATTTCGACGGATTTTCCATGCTTGAGGAACGTGGAAAGCGTAGAATAATTTGTGGAACTTTCACGAAAGTATTTTTACGATCCCAGTGTGAACGAATTCGGCGTGGAATGAAATTTGCTTACGGCGAAAAATTCGGTTATTTCATCCTTCCGCCGATAATACCCGACGAAATCTTGTAATCGATCGTTTCATTTGCTCCGCAGAGTGAGGATGAACTTTGTTCTCATCGTGTTTCTTTAATAACCCATAGCAATTATTCGTAGTGATTTTTCATCGCTTCAGTGCATTTGCATTACGTAAAAGTGCATGCCATAGCGAGATTTTCAAAATAAAAAAAAACCAAACGAATGAAAAGAATTATGACCCGCTAATAATAAATAACTTAATGAAACACACGTTTCAAGAAACGTTCGAAAGTATCGTGAGGCAGAGGAAAATACACACACCTACCTGACAATGTGTTTGTGCCTCTCCACCCAGTATTTGATGGCGCTCCTGACCAGCATCTCTTGTTTCTTCGTCAATCCATTTGGCCCAACACCTCCATTAAAGTTCATTCCAGCAGTAGGCCTGAAAGTGGCAGTAAAATCCGTTCTATTACTGTATATGCCTCGAAGATCCATGTCTAACATGTTGTCGCTTGGGGGCGGCGTGGGTGGTGGTAGTGGCTCTTGATCCCTGATGTGTTCCGGGCTGCTGGCCTGAAGAGCAATCCAATTACCAATTTAGGGCATGCTTCAACTGTACCGCGGCGTGTCATAAATTTTCTTGAACGGGTAATATATTTTTTTAACGTTCGGAGGTTATTTTTGTTGCAAACTGTTTTCTGTTTCTACAAAACGTTATTTAATTTTCCTTAAAATCATATTGGTAGTCATAGTTTTCATCGATTACGATTTTCAGAGTAATTGTTCAACGTTTTCTTTTGCTCCTTCATTTATCATGCACGAAATAATGATTAGTTCATTCTACTTTGAATAAATAAAATACACGATTATACGTGATATGATTAATAAAAATATCTCTCCTTCTCGTCGTTATTACCCTTCGTTTCGTCAATGTTTCCTTCTTTAGAGCGCCCCGAACTGCGTTAATAAGCATTTCAACCTACCTTAAACAAGTCTCCGCTGTTTGGCACAACAGTATCCAAGGTGGCACTGAATTCCATAAGGGGTTTCATAATATTCTTTAAATGTTGAATTTGTTCACAAGCAAAGAGCAGCCACGAACAGAACAACACGTCCATCAGATTCGCGTCTGCCATGCAAAAGAGCAGCCAATAAAATTGGAATATCAACGTCATGATATGAGCCATGCCATGGCTGGGATTGTACGGATACCACGAACGCACCAGTAACCGTGGTAGCTGGACAAATGAAAATGTTTGCAATTAAAACTCTTTGCGCAATAATTTCCAATCCTTTCACACCATCGTTCTCGTGTAGCAGGAGAAAAATTCTTGCAACGCTTTCAGATACAAACGGGGATCGATAATGTGAATAATAAAAAGTCAATATCAGCAGCCATAAGAGTATAATAATATTTAATAAATCTACTATAATATATACCATAGGATATGCGATATTATTTAAACAAATTTGGGCCAATATTTTATATACCACTAATTCCAAAAATCAAACTGAATCTTAGGCCAAATTCACCCCACAATAATGAACGACAAAAGTTTTTCGTGTGGCAATAGTTTCGTTACCTGGATGTAGGTGGTTTCATTGGTGACAGGATCGATTATTGCCTTCGAGGTATCCTCGAGGAACGTGAGGGTGGTCCACGCTATGGCGGTGGCGATGGTGGTACCCGTTACCGCCATCAAAAGTATTCTCATCTTTTTCACAGCTATCTGGTGATAGCGTGCGTTACTCTCGGCGAACAAGGGATGGCTGTTCGGATTATTCCAAATGCCAAGGGTTCTGTAGAATTGCTTGCTCCTGACCGCGAAATAAATGAGCTTCACCACGCTGTGCGTGAAGAACAACATAGTGATCGTGTTCGCAGTCAAGTCGTCCACGTCGTCGGCCTCGAACATCAGATTTAAACCGCAGAATCCGAATTGCATAATAACCATGGCCATGTGTACCTGTCGATCGAGTAGGGTTCAATTAACCGACATTAAATTAAGTATCTCATCCCGTTCGATAGATTCATTGTCGCTTCGATTTACTTGGTACAATATCGATCGTAGAGAGTCCAAGCTGCTGGACGGTTTAATGTAAATGAAATAATGGATAAAAAGACAGATGCTATACCGAATTGATTTCTTTACGGTAATTGAGTAGAATTACTTTGATACCGATCGGCTGATGGTGCGCACTTATCTATCTTTGAAAAATTATGGTGAAAGAACTGTGGGTTCGTTGCAATTTTGTTAGTAGAGACATAGGTAAGTGAAAAATATAATATGACGGTGATTGCTAGTTTAATGCAGTTTAAAAATTTGACTTTGGCCCTGTATGTGGTAATATTTTTCGGCTAAGCTGCCATTTTCTGGACTGCATATTTAATCCTATTGAATCGTATTTCGTATAACTTAATTTAATTTTGTGTTTCATAAAGTTCTGTAGTATCTGCAAATGAATGACACTTTTCGCAGGCACAGTCTTATACGCAATCTAATCAAACGAATTATTGCCTATCGCAAATGAGATGGCAAAATGAAGTGGACAGTTTTACATTTTACTTACGCCGCACAATATTTTATGTATGCCTTTCGTGGAACTGTCGCCATAGTAGTTGAACATGAAGTGCCCCACAGCTTTCATCATTCTTATGTTGGGCATCAGGTCTGCCACTAGACCCTGTTGCTTGAACTTCATCATCTGATATAAATAATTAGAAAGCGTATATCAATATGATTTCGCTTAAACCATATTTTGTGATACATTTATCCGTAAAATCGATACGAAAATCTAATTCTATGTGACTCAACGTAATTGGAGGAAATATCGTCAAGGCTAATTGTAAAAAACAAGAACAGAATATTTCTTATCCGCGAAAGTAATACATATTATGCACGTGAAATAATATTGCGAATACTATACGGATCTGGTACAATTAATGTTAGTTTCATCATTTTCATTTTTGCTATTCATTTGTTCGTAATGAATTTTTATTAGATACAAAATGCTAACTAACAATCATTCACGCATTTTCGTTAAAAAAGCAGATTTTCTAGAAAGAGATAAATAAAAAGGCCGGCTCTTTAGCTTAGTGAAAATAAAAGAACACGAAAGGAAGTGTTTTCACCGTATAAAATATTGAAGAAATATTTGTTCGTCTGTACAGAACGATTTCTGTATCATCAGTTCAAGTTATCGATAAGGCACAGGTGAGAATTTCGGGCGAATTATTGAAAAACGTGGTTTAATTTCGGGCAAAAGTTTTGAACGATACTCGTCACTATGTTACGTAAGTAAAAGTGATAGCGTGAACTCCAAGCCGTTATTATCCTCCATTAGCTATGGTCATAATGGATAGTTAAATGTGTAACATCTAAATTATTAACCCACTACGTATACGTATATTATGCATGTACTTCTTCATAATCCATAAAGTTATTCCTAAAATCAGCTGGTGGCTAGGGGTTGACAGTGAAACGCCAATAAACTACGTCCAACTACCGAAACTTGTTGTCGAGTTTGCCCAGCGTAATTACGGGTGAATATTTTAATTTTTCACCGGTTCAAAAATGCATACGTGTACCAATTGTTGTTAGGCTCGTTGCGCGTGGGAAAACATTTCACCTTGGCATTTTAAATTATCGAAATTACCGGAATGATGAAAATTTAAACAGAACAGAGGCAAAATTGAGCAGAATGCCGCCGATAACAATTAACTTCTGCGCATTTTTATAAAATATTCGAATAACATTTTGTGCTATTAACAACTCCATTTCTTGCTTTAGCCTGTCGTAAGAATATTCAGTGTCAATCGATAAGAAGACATTGAATTGCCCGTATTTAAAGGTGTATACATTGATAACATTAATTACGAAAATGTTGTACAATTGTATTCTGCTGAGGGAAACCTATTATTGCTTGCACTATCAGTCTATGAAACTGTGTGCATTGTAACAACTGACCTTTGAATGCAAGTGAGAACAGATATAACGAGGACCACCCCCCTCAGTATCTCTTTGCTACCGCGACAAGTACCAGAAATTTTTCTGTGGTCCGAAGTATTATACCACAAGCGATTCTGCACATTCTCGAAGCACGCTAATATTTCCGACACCACAAATAGAACAACCGCAAATAATATAAATTGCTTGGCGACCACGTGCAAATCGCTGCAATCTCTACTGTATCAGGTGCCAACGTTTCGCCCACCGTTTCGTATTCCACGCGAAATCATTTTTCAAGCTTAACAATCCTATCGTTGTTGCTGTTAAACATTACACGAAGCCCACTGCTGCAATCGAAGCGAATTTCATTCAAGAACGTCTAAATCCATCGCCGTTGCTTTCACGAGAGAACAATGAACGAGAACGCATTTATATTCGTATTCAAGAGCCGCGCTCGAACCGCACAGCTTTCCCAAACGCGTATCCGCGAGCGTCGAAAGACGAATCAAGCATTAAAGTTACTGGCGATCAGTGCAGAAATTCTCCTCTCATATCTCGGCATGAAGCTACTGCTGCCATTAACGACACAATTTGTTCCCCCTCGCAAAACGTTCGAAACTTTCGTCAAATCATGTACGTTTAAAATTGTAAAATATTCACCACCGTTCCCCGTCTTCGTCGTAGCTATTTTTATCAAGGATATATACTACGCTTAACCTTCATGAGTTACGACTTTAAATATATTTAACCGCCTGTTAAGCATCGATTCCGTAATTTCGATGAATGTAATATAATACATGAACCGTTAAAAAAAATATATTCAATGCTCGATTACGTAGAAATAACTCGAACTTGTTTTCTTCTATCGTTAGTAAGATTGAAAGCGTCGTTCGAATATCGAGAGACCTTCCTGAAATCACAATGCTTCTTGATTCGATATTTCTAAAACCATTTGAACGTACGCGTTGTATCAATCGTAACATCTCCATTCGATACCTACTTAACTATCAGACACGTGAAATTTTCAGAAGAAACTTCGAACACTCCATAACGAAATCGCGAAACCGGAAGCGTTGTGTCTCACGTTGCACGTCGCATGAGCGAATGTAACCCTCTCGCATTCGTTCCATCAACATCTCGAGAATCCATCTCGCCCGCATCTTCTCCCTATGCGAACTTACTTCTACCCCGCGGCGTGCATAACACTCGAACTTTAACCCTATCCCTTCCCGATCCCTCGAACAATGAGAAGCGGCGAGAAAACAAAATAAAAAAAAAAAATCAACACCCATCACTTTTTCGACAAAACGATCACAATCCCAGGAGCTAGCAAACCCCAGTCACAAACTTCGTATCATCGGTGAAATCTTGTCTCTCACCTTGAGGCCGGTACTTGTTCGCGCTCAAATCCACGATGAAACGCGAACTCCACGCGAGTCCGCCGAGAGAAACGCGATTCGAGCAGCCGGGGGCACTCGTTTATCGACGGAAACTGGCAGAGGCGGCTCGG
Organism: Nomada fucata; assembly: GCA_948146005.1. Classification (NCBI taxonomy): domain Eukaryota; kingdom Metazoa; phylum Arthropoda; class Insecta; order Hymenoptera; family Apidae; genus Nomada; species Nomada fucata. Next base: position 19,332,184 of record OX411275.1, read on the forward strand.
TGGATCGTGACAGTCCGTCAAGCCGAGGGGTTCCTCTTGGTTTTTCCTTTTTTTTTTTTCTTCGCTTCCCACCCCCTTGGACGACCGCCACCTGTCGCCCCCGGTGAAACCCCTCCAACGGTGACGGGGTACCAAACGTGGACCAATCGCCGTCAGGGCACCGAGGCGCAGACGTCCGTGAGCCTGGCGGCCGGCACGTTGTGGCCGGTACTCCTTCTTGTATCGTCCACGCGGTGCCTCGTAATCGCGTTAATTATTCAGATTTCGACGACTGCAACCACCGTAGCACCGGCGTGGGGGGTTTAAGGGAAAAAGGGGGAAACACGCGCTTGGGGGGCCGATAAGACAGTCTCGATCGCGCTTATTCTAGAAACTTTGTACGGGTCGTACGCGATTCCCTTCGGACTGACGATGGAAATGTTGCCACGGGGTTTCGCCGAGGGCTCTGGCAAATTGTTTCCCATGGAAGTTCCTTCGTGCGGGGAGTATTTCGCTCGGGACGATGGTTGCTCCCTGGGTGGGCTGCGATTTGATTTGATAGTCCGTTCGGTGATTTATTTACTTGGTAATTAACGGGCGTCAGCGTAATGTTAGAGGAAAGAATTAGATTGATAAAAATATGACGCGGAGGAACGAAACGCGAGGGACATAGAGGTGTTCGAAATACGTTGGGGCTGGAAACGAGCAACGATTCTTCGATTGAAGTAGCTTCTTTGGACTTATTGGAGTGTGACGTTTTGAGAGATACTCGCGTATCGAATTGTTTCGTACGAGGTAGGATTCGAAGGATTCTGGAGATGCTTTTAGAATTTATTATCCGAAGAAGTAATATTTATCAGTTATCCCTTTGGAAAGTAAGCGGGATACATTTCGTCAGAACATTGGATTATTTTCGAGGACAATTATTGACAATTTTCATCCTTGACGATTCCCACGGGAGAATAAAATTCGAGCAAGATAATCTGGCGTGGAGAAAATCCATTCGGGGCCCATAGAAAATGATTTATAATGGTTCCTTAGCACACTTTCCTATGAGTGCAAGTTCGAAACTCTTTCAACTTCGTCAAGGATACGCATACATGCATAGAAGTATTCTGCGAAGTTAAACTCGATGGAACGTTAACTTTTCATTGGTTAGTCTTATGAAAGAGTTATTTAATGACGACCATTGAAATAATTTGACTTATAGCCCGCGGATACGATGTTTTGTTTTATCGATGGAATGGTAGCGTCTGTAATGTGTACAACAAAATGTTCTCGGACTCGCGAAGCTTACTCGCTCGCGACCTTTGATTCGAGCGAAGATAGGATTCCTTCGTTCAATCTGTTATTCAGATTATTCTGTTACCGATGTCACTTGGGAAACCAACAAGTTCTTGTCGAATTCGTGTACCTGACTGAATATATTTACATAAAAAACACAATGCAGCAGGGAAATTTTCATCAGACTGTCCAGACTTTCGCGGGGCGAAACGGTGGCAATCAGGTAATGTTGATTACGTCCCGACGATTATGGAAAAAGATAATTCCTTGACAACTACAGGAATTGAGACAGTAAGAGGAAAAGTTATTATACGAATAGTAATACAACATTTTGGGTATACACGTTCGTCGTAGTCGTGGTTACTGTTTCATTCAAGATACGCGTGCTGCCATCGGTAAATAAATATCGTATTTACACCAGTGCTAAGTAATCTAATTATCCTTATACATTTTACCGGGCAAACATGGGTTACTATACGGCTTCGGAGAAATATTTGTTCGGCAAACACTGTTATCGATATTTATTGTTTCCCTATTGTCAACGTAAGGGGTATCATATTAAATTATGCAAGATACCCGCCTACGCGCACATACCTATATGTATATCAGTCAATTACCGTACAACCTTCCTTTCGAATCAATATACATACAGCAGAGTTGTGGAATACGGCGGACAACGCAAGAAATCACGGCTGACCGTTGAAAATTTTATTTCGCGTTACGCGAATGTTAATTCGCGATTTATTGCCCATAATTATAAAATATATCAGAATGTTTTGCGTGGAACAGCTTCGGTGGTATCGGTATCTATATTACTGTTACGCTTTTGAGCTGCAAATGAAAGTAAACCGTTCAGGTTTGAATAACCCAATGATTCGCTAACAACTTGAATAATGTTTAATAATAATATATTTCGATCCATTTATTTTACCTGTTTCGTTTTAATTGACTGTGGAAACAGTCGATTAAAAATATTCGGTTAATATTCACAGCAATAATATTCGAAAGGAGTCCGAACCTCGTTTATTATTTATATCGGCGATGTTATGCTAAATCTTTTTATGTTACGTAATCCTTGAACAGTTGATTGCCCCTCTTTGACGTTGAATGGTTAAGGGAAGACCAAAGAGCATCTATCTGGGCCACGTTATAGATGCTCGTACATGATTATTATCGAGTTTACTTCAGCGAACCTTGACACTATAAGAGCGATTACAGAGGTATCGAGGCAATGCTGATGCTATGATTAATAAAAGCTCCTTCTTAAACAGGAACACACAATTTCTTATGAAAACGTTCGGAGGAAACGTAAGGAATCGAACTTCGTCTTCGCGAAATTTTTTTAATGAGTTTGAATCGACATGTAACTTTGTTGTGAATGATCTTTGACCATCGAAAAAGGAAGTTCCGGAGAGATCGATGCACGAGGTGGAGAAAAGATTTGTCGGCGTGTTTTTGTTAAATGTCGAAAAGCGTGTTACTATTTTACTGTATATCTCGTGTTTATTATACGAACTATGCACTTGAATTTTTTATTTAAACTTTATTTAAATCTGTATTTCGAATGGTAGACCGAAATATAAGGAATTTAGACTTAAGAGTTAATGGAAAATAAGTTTCGTTGGATGTTAAATTCCCAATATCAGTAACCGCCATATATTATTAAAGTAAGATTACGTTTAAATGTTAGTACGATAGGCAAACATGTGTTATTTGTGACGGAGCAGTTTCGAGTGCCTCGTGAAACAAATGTCGCGTTAAAAGCCGACGTTTCTTTTTCGGTTGACAACCGTGTTTTGTTGATTTCTCCTTTACGAGGTAGACGATTCCTCTCGTGCGAAGAAAACGGACGTATCCGCCATTTGTAACAGATTCGCCGTATAAGACAAACGATCGCAATTTCGGGGTGTCAAGGAATCGGACGAGCTGCGTACTTTTGTGCTTGAGTTACGGACATTACTCGCTGCAATTTGGTAACGTAAATTAATAGTCCGAGCTATTGTTCTAATTTCTCTCTTTCGCGTCGCCAATCGATCTCCCCTTTGACGGTACAGTAAAAGTGTTGCAATTTTACAGGGCACAATGTTGCAAGAAACTTCGTGGATAATCTTCCTCTTTACAATCATGATGACGACCATGCCCGGTTCCGCATTTAGTTCAGAACGGTCAGGTAACACGATAATCTTGAATATCCGCCGAAAAAATTGTCTGATACTTATTCACGTTGTATCGCAATCGTCGTACCAGCGTGCCCCCCCCCCCCCCACCCCACCCCCATACAAATATATCCACACCATTAATATCGTTTCATACATCCTGGCAACTGGCTCCTCGTTATCGTACTCTATTATCGGCTCATTATTATTTATATCATTCAACGGATCAATCGTTCAGACAATGCCCCAGTTACCGGGAACGCATATTCGTCGTTGAACGTCGAATCGGAAGTTACCGTGGACAACGGGACCAGCGCGAAAGCCGAACAAACGACTATCGATAAGGCTCTGCAAATTTCGGGGACAATATCTACGAGCGCAGTCGAACAGATGAGCCCTGCCAATTTGACACGCGATGGAAAGCTCGGTTTCAAGTCGGTCACAGAGAATCCCAATACCACGAAAGGGAACAAGCCCGTCAATGGCGTTAGTTCTACACCGCTAAATATTGTCATGGCTATTACCAAGCCGAGTCAAGTTCGAGACGACACCCTGAAGGGTATCAAGGCTGCTCATCAGTTTGCAGCCGAGGGGACGCTTCAGGTATGACACGATGTTAACGTCGAATTATTTTTCACGTTTTGTTTTTTTATCGAATTTTGTCGAATGCTCTCTCTCCCTCGTTGCTGGAACATTTAATGTCGAGGGCAATGCACGGCGAGAGTTTCTATCCGACGATACGATTGTTAGAGGTAGAACTCATGGATTCCGGAAATATTTGCGTGTATGTGCGATGCGGCGTTTTCGATTTCGTGTGAAATAAAGAATATTAGCTTGAACATTTCGTGGCGATATGAACAGACAATGAAATGGCTTGTAGAGTTGTAATTGCAGTCAAGTAGAAGGTGCGAGACACTCCTTGGACGATCCACTGTATGCTGGAAATAAGATGGGAAAGCAGGACTGCGAGCACTCTCTGCGATCAAGCATTGCTAGTTTGTTAATGTGGGCTCGAGATGTTAAAGGAATGACAACAGGTTAAATTAACGATACTTGTCTCAATTTGGAAGCTGGATTTAGTAATTCAGTTTATCGCCACTACACACTCATAGTTTTGTTTTGCTCAAGTTCATTGCCCAAAGCGAGTTTCACAATTATATCCTTATGTTTGCGTGAAGAATTGATCGGCCTCTCGAAGGATTTCGATGAAATCGACGAGTATAACACGAAAGCAACGGTTCAGAAACTGAAACCTGAAATTCGCGGTGACTGGCGCACGATCGACTTAGCGAAACCAGTCAATAATGAATTTTTGCCTTTCTCAGACAGTCAAGAAGAAGGTGAGACTACTTTTCTTTAAACTAAATAAAATGTCATATTATTTATTCCTACCTTTGGTACACTCCTTCGAGAAATATTACATTTTCCCATATATCATAAATTTCTGCATCATACACCACGATCGCAATATATTTTTCGACTGACGTTGTTCAAAAAATGACGATACATTTCGTGATAAGGAAAAGTATCGCCGTAAGTGTATCTCCAACATCATTCTTCATCAGACCTCAAACGAACCGCAATTTTCATGCCGTTCGTAACAACGCGATCGCCGTCTGTATGTTGACAAGAAACATATATCGAAGTGAATCATCCGAACCAATTTCCCCGTACTGTACAATCAGATGAGGCTGCCTGGAAAGTGTTTGACATGTTCTCTAAAGTGAAATGGGCTCTGCTCCGTTCGTTGCTGGAATCTCTCAGTGGAAATATCGCGGCTACCGAAGTGTCGACTCCATCTCGTAAATTACGCGCCCTTCGATCCAATTTGGTGGATGCGGTCGAAGAACTGAGGTCCGTCGAAAACGAAAATGGTTTCATACTCGTTGCCTCGGTACCTGCCGTCGAGCTCGAGCCCGCCCTGGAATTGCTTCAACGCGAGGTAAATAAATAAACGCGAATCCACGTACATGCTCTCAACGCGTACAATCTTAACCCTTCGACAAGGCGAGAATTGGAAGTGCAACAATCTGGAGGATAATCTCCGCGTAGCAAAACGTTTTTCGGATGTTCTTGAATGTATTCTGGGCAAGGGTTGCGACATTATTTCGTTCGCTTTCGTCTTTTTTTTTTTTCATATACTTGCGGAAAAAAATTTGCAATAGTTAGTCGAAGGAAACAATTTGATATCGCTTCGTTAATATCCCACTTAATTCGCAATACGATCATTCGACGTTCGGATACGGATAAAGGCGTTGAAATTTGTATAATCGACGACTTCTATGATAATAAATTCATATCCTAGTTAAACCAGTCATTCGAAATTCCATTCATAATATTCCGCCAACGTGAGATCAACTTATTTATCTTATTCCTTCTCGTGCAACTGGATTTCCCAGATCATTACACTTTCTTCTATAGCAATATAGACACGCAACGTTCATTGCTACTAATCAACACGATAATTAAAGGCAACCCAAGATACGCTTCTCGTGGTGACTAGAGTCTGCTCGCACGACACCAAAACCGTCCCATTTTTCGCACAAGGGCCATCCGCCAATATGCTTCGCGAAGCAACGACAATTTGGGACGTTCCTGATGTTATCAGGAGTATTATTGCGGGTGGTTGCCAAGATTCAAACTGTCGGTCTCGTCGACACGATATTTTTCCACCTTCGATTCCTTCAGTAAAGAGGAGCCACCGTAACGTAGTTACCCTGAAACGATCAGACCCGGATATCGCCAAGAAGTTGGTAAGAAAATATAACATTTTATTTTATTTCCCTTTTTTTTTTTTTTAGCAAAATTAGCTAACGTAAATAAAGTGGTTGTCGGATAAAGTGGAGTCAAACGAATTGTCGATGAAACTGAATGTTTCCTTTTCCCCTCGGGTAACGGTCTTAATTAACTGATCGCCCCTATACGACAGTTGTGCGACATGAATGAAAAAACAAGATTTCAATAATAAATGAACGATAAAGACCGTGGAAAAACGCTGGACGGCGGTTAGAACCGAATTGACCCCTGTGGCGATTGTTTCAAACAGCACAAGAATACTTGACATATTGCACTCGCACCACCAGCGGGTATAAATAGTTCTTCGATAGCGACCTAGACATTGAACCTGAGAAATGTGACACCATATTATACGATTTCTACATGACGCGACAGAGATTTTGTCAATCATTGGAAATCCTTCGAGGAAAAGGTTTATAGTTGCTACGATGAGAACGTAAATATTCGCAAATATGCACCACCGCGTCTCAATTGTATAACAAACTAAGTACTAATGAAACCTTCGTCTCACAGTCCTCTAATAATACAATTTCTTTCATGCTGTGGACACCATTTTAAACGCCCCTTGTACCATATTTTTTTCAGAGCCAGGTGTCTGCACTGTAAGCATTCTTAAAGGGTAGTCGAGCTTGAAAATGAAAGAATGCATCTGAAAGGTTTTGAATGATATTTTTAATACAACAGATCCGTACGTGTACGCGTAGTAATGTTATTATAGTTTTATAAAATTATCAAGCCTTGTCATCGACACCTCGTCACACGTATCTGAAATTCAGACACGAGCATTGCAGCGTAAAATTAACCGTGACCTTTCAGGGGGGGTATAGGATGACGAAAACGATTTTTCTAGGATACAATTTACATGTATGACTGAATCGATATGCAACAGTATGTAAAGAAGGATGTGAATGATGCTCGATTACGATCATTCGTTTTTACGTGAAATTTAATTGTGACTCGCTGCTATAGTAGAAGAAAAGCATAAACCTCCTGCACCGATGCCCACTATATATTATCCTTCTTCGTTTCTTTGACAATTAATATATTCTTTACCTTTTTTTACAGTTTGACAACTTTGCTGATATAACAATTAATTACTTATCGCGAGAGAAAGCAAATTTTTTTTTCACTTTTATTTTCTCGCCGATTACTCAACATTGATAAATATTACAATAAAGTTGCTGGTGCACATTGACGTTAGGGTAATCATAATTGTCCAAGCTTACGTTTCAATTACATGCATACTGCTTCTCGTTTTCATTGTACTTTGAAGAATACACGAGTGTAGAAAGTGATACTAACAGTAAGCAAGTATCGGCTGACGCTTGAAACTTGTTTCACTGGAGACTGTACACATCTTTCTCGAGGAGGGGATCGTGGATGAGAGGTAGTCGTTAGGCGAATAATTATAAAACTCCATACAATTAACAACAGCGAAAAAACCGGGCAATTATTTATCAAATACTTGGAACACATTTACTCGTAATAAGAAACATTCCCAAGTCGTGTAAATTGGCACATTAGTTCTACGTACAAAAACTTTTTATATAATAATATGCATGTACATTACTAATTATAATAGAGTATGACGCGATACAATTTAAACGAATAACGCAAGTGTATTGCGTCTCATGCTAACACAAATTGTACTATTTGTGCTATGATTACCTGAACTTATTAAACCTGATCTTCCCCTTGCAAAATTATTTGTGGAAACGCGAAAAAACGAAGACTGTGCACACTATTAGATTTGAATCTGCAATTGAAGTGAATCGTATTCGTTATTAATTTCCATGTTATAGTGGAAATGGTGGAAACGAGAGTAATTGAAAAATTAGATATTCCTAATTTAGTACTGATTAAATCTTGTCTATTAATACAGAATTTAATAAACTATTTTATAAAAGCAACGAATTCGAATAGTTATAAAAGTGGTCACATATAATTACTTAATTATTACAAGTTCCGCCATTTCCAATAGAGTAAATGTAGAAGTCATTTGGAATAATTTCACCATAGATTTATTTGTAATATAAATTCTCTAAGCAGTAGTAAAAATATCACACGTCTTAATAGGTAATTTCACAAAGTATAATTGTTATTATTACAATAATAATTAAGAATTTGTTAAAATAATTGAGCTCTTAATAATATTATTTTATTGCTGCAGGATGACATGCAAGAAGGTGATATATCGGCTGTTAAGGTGAGATATCGCGTCACTTTATGAGCAACAAACTCTTCGAGCATGCTCTATGAATTAAAACAAGTTACACCAATAAAATTAACACTTTCACTATTCGTCAGTCACATGTGACTCATGAACACGGCGTTACAATTATATATTCTTTATTATCGTTCGCGATATACGACGATGAATATCAACGTCGGAATTACTCTAAATTATATAATATACAGAGGCAAATTTGAAACCGCAATACCCACGAAACAATGAACATTATCGAATAAAACAATTGTCCCGCGATTCTTATGTAAGCAAAATATTTCCGGAATCCTACTATACTCTAATTGTTATCCACATTATTCGATTTACATTTGTATCACGTATAATTTTTCTATCTGTGTGCAGGACGAAGATAAACGTGCCGAAGATTTGAATACGAAGGTATGCATTAATGTTCATTCGGTATAACTATTTTATTCCGTTATATAATCGAGTAATATTTTCATACAACCACAACGACAAGTCATTCAACTCATTCTTATTTAAAAAACTTAAGCAGACATTTTTTATTGCACATAATCACATATGTTCTATGTGATTATTGCAAGTATGCAAAAGTATCCTCAGCGACATAGAGTGATAAGCACAATTTGCACACAAATTACATATAAATATTAAATTGGAATAATCGCCACACAGAAGTTACGTCGTTATTCACTTTTCTATAGAACGAGGAAGCGAAAGATGCCAAGGCAAAGGAGGAGATAAGTGAAAACAAAGATGCAAATGCGAAATCAGAAATAAATGGGGACCACAACGCGAAGGCAAAAGGAGAGAGAAACGGTGGCAATGAGGTAAAGGCAAAGACAGAAAGATATGGACAAAAGGATGTAATAGCGAAGACAGAAAGAGATGGAGGTAAAGGTGTAACGGGAAAGCCTGAAAGAAATGCGGAGACAAATTTGAATGCAGGCGCAGGGAAGAATGGTTCTGGAAGTTTTAAGGTGGCGGAGAAATTTACCTCAATCGTTAGCACAGTTATCTCGATGGCAGTTGTATTCGCCCTTACGTTATAAAAAAAAAGTTACTTATTATTCGTATCGATCTTATAATCGAGGATGCTAATTTTGAATTTTTCCGTACGAAAATTGTGTGACATTTTGCTTCAGCGAGTGTACAACATTATAACCTTTATTGTTCGTCGTATTCTTTTCGCGTCTCTTATAGCTTCTTACGGAAATATTCGTATTTCGTTCGGCGAGAATGTACCCGAGTGATAACATTTTAATACAAAATTTCTATCACATCATTATATCATAGCCTGACCTGAATGTGCGAAATGTTAAAAATTCTTCGATTTGTCATTAACTGTCGCCTTCTCCTTTCCTTCTTTAATGTCGGCATTTAAAATATTTATTTGAGGAAGAACAGTTCGCGTTTGCAGATAGAATATTTCGTCCATGCCAAAAGTTACTATCCCTCCGTTTAATTTTCGTAAATGCAGAGGCACAATATTTTATGTACTAAATTGTAATTCCTATAACAAATAAAAGTGACAGACAGGATATGGAAGGTTGCTTTAATTAGATAAGACGGAAAAGTAAAAATGAAAATATGTTATAATGCAGCGGACAAATTATAGAGCTAATTTCAATGTACCAAATAACGTTTAAATAACATATGAAATTTGACGAAAATAAAATGGAGCATGTCATTTAAATTCTTGCACTTGTTAATGTATATATACATATTTGGACATGTTAACGTATTTCACCACATCTTTGACAGGAGGAACGATTTTTCATTAGAATTGAAACCCACTGCCTTTCAGGCAGTGAGAGTTTCCTTTTTTTTAATGATTAAGGTTCGCAATCGCAATATTTTATTGAAATCTATTGATTACAGCAATTCTAACCGGCCAGTGACGCACATGAATTTTTCTGCTGGCAACGTAACGCTACTCTAGATTTCGAAAGGAAAGCATTTCGATGATTATCAGGGCAAAGAGACGATGCACCACGCACAGCTACGTTACTTCCTGCTCCAAAATTATGTAATTCGTTGATTTCAAAAGTTTCTAAAATTCGTGAGCTGCCGCTGCTTTTCCGTCGTTTCTTTTTCTTTTTCCACTCGATTTCCAGTGTTGTTTTCTGTTGCCATTCAATTCGTCAATCGCAAAATATTCGTATAAAATCACATTCGTCCTGTAACATTTAACATCTGGCGAAATATAAAATTTTAAAGCAGTTCAAGTTACACTAAGGTTACTCTGCGTCATGTTCCTCTACTTATTGGCGATCACGATTACTCAATACCAAAAATTGTAATAGCGCCGTTTTTATTGGACGACTTTTTTGCCAATTATCAGCATAAAAACATGCAAATTTATTTACGAGCACGGTAGTGCACAACATTTGAACTGTGTTACGAGGAAATCGAGAATGCAGCAGTTGTATTGGCTGTTTTCATCAAAATTCGTCTTATGTAACGCGGCTGACGCGTATCAGTCAGAATTGTATTTCTTTCTCCGATATATACTGTTACAGAACCGAACGGACAAGTATGGAAAATGTATAAACCGACGTATCAAATTCCTCACGATTTAATTGTGGCGCTTAAAGGCAAACGTTTAACTTGATGCACAGATTCAATCAACCCGTAATGATAAGAGTATCGTTACGGAGAACTGCACAGCGTTGCTAGAATTTCAATTCCTTGAAGTACAAGATTTGAAGAATATTTGTCAACGTGAGCATAAGCAATTTTTTTTATTAACGACACGAAACATTGTGCAGTATTTCATATCCAATTTTTCCTAACATTTACTACCTGTCAAACGACTTGGCGGATTTAAAAGTAAAATAAGTAGGTGGAACGGCTTGGTATAATTCCGATTGCTCGATGGAATGTCTAGGAAAGAAAATTGTGTTAAAGGTATACCGAAAGCATAGAAAATTTGGAAAAGTTCTTGCCAAACAACGTCGTTTCGTTCAGAGAAACTTGAATTGATTACGCGTTACGCGGATCGTCTGGTCATTTGAAGATATAATTATTGCGTTAACTTACAGGACAAACTTAAACGCGATAAAAGTGGTTCAAACGCGAGAGCTTGAAAGATTCGTGATTTATTTCATCGACTATCATATTTGGAGCACGACATACGTGTTAGCAGTGGAATCGAGAATTTCATAAATGAAAACTAACGAGAATAATAACAATGGTAATAATGGGAATCATATGGAATAGAAATTTTATAAATATAATATCGTTATTTAAATACGGTACTCAATTTTTGTCTATCTGCGTTTCGCAGTTTCGATCGCAAAATTTCACCAAACCTGAAAAGCTACGAAAGCGCGAGCTTCTGTGTTCGAAATAGAACCGCCAATCTGTATTCTGTCGATTTATGGGCATTTATTTAACGATTTAGTCGGCATAAGAATGCCGCACGGAATCGTACGCATACCAAGCAGAAGACGCAATGATTTTCAGCTCCTCTCGATAATCTCATGCGAGTGCCATTACCTAATCAGCCGCTGCTAAAAAAAATCTATTCCATACCAAAAAAAAAAAAAAAAAAAACGTTATTACGAGATATCCGAGAGGTGCACCTTCAGAAACGATCTAAGGAAAAAAGGTACGAATAATCTGTTAATTGCAAAACGTCGCGGCGTTATTTCCAAACAATGTAGAAAAGTCGATGGTAACCGAAAAACCGTGGTCCACCTTGCGGCGTCCACCTATCGATTGTGTTCCGTGTTTCCTTCGTTCCGTGTGACTCGTGGAGAGGAAATCGAGAGTGGGGCACACCGTGATATAAAAGACAACCGGTCCAAGATGTAATCGTTCCCACTCCGGCGATCGTTCTCCATTTCTTCGGTTCGCCGCTCGAGTTTCGTACATTTCTCATTCTGTGGCCGGTCGTGGCTGATCGCCGTCGATCGTTCTTCCCAATTCACCTGTATCTTCGTCTTCAGGATCGACGTTTCGTCACCGCTCAACAAGGTAAGGGAGGAAATTTATCGGTCTTCGTTGATTAATTGCTCTTTGTCCCTTCTTTTTCCTTCTTTTCGATAGAGCTGGATTTATAAATCTTGCTTTAGTCAAGACAGGAATATTATCATTCGAGTACACCGTTCTGATGATCGATTTGAGTCTGAATCGGGGCGTCGTTGGTTTGTTATATCTTCGCGAGATCTTCAATGGTTTGGTTCGTGATTAATCGGTAATTAATGATTCGTTCGCCGTTGGGACCGCGATGGTCAGAGGCGAGGATAGCATTTAGATAAGGGAAAAAAAAAGGGTTTTGTGTTACGCGTTTTTCGCGAGAAACGTAGATGCGGATGGCACTTGCAGTCGACAGTGAAAGTGATGTTGATCCTTCTCGGTTAGTGAGACCTCGCGTGCTCTTTACATCGGTACGAAATTGTGAGAGAGGAGATTTACATAGTTTTGAGAAATAACAATAGGAATGAACGCGTACTTGGTGAGTCTTTTGAAGCGCTCCTTACGATGAAATAGTAAAACGAAGGTTAGTATAATAATTGTAAACAAACGACAGCTGTTTAAGAAGCAGGAACATATATCTACGTTCTATTCGAACCGAATTTCTTACAATTATAAATATAAATAGGTGACGTGCCAATAATGGTCGTTTAAAAAAATAAGATTACAGCGCGATTCGCAATTCGTTTGTACACTTCGAAACAACATCCTTAGCTTTCCCTTCGGCTCGGTGAACTAAAAATTGCTCGCAATACCGCGATACCTCGCTGGCTTTGGAGAACTTCGACTCCGCTTGCAGTTTCGCGAGCAACCTTGTTACCATTAGAATTCTACAAGAACTGTGTGCACATCAGAATTACATAAGAATTTTACATTTAAACGATGCTGCAAGTAAACATCGGCGAAGAAATACACTGGTCCGCGCTAATGCAACGTAGCAGAGCATAAGGTGACTAGTTTTTCCAACCTATTATTATATTGTCGTTACAATTAGCATTCTGTAATAGCGCAGATTGCTTATACCTTATCGCCGGTGCAATTTATTGCCTGGTGGCAGCAGCGACGAATGAACATGAATAAGAATAAACATGAAAGTAGAATACGCCTTTATCCTTTGAATAATATTTTCGTCCCCGTGTTAAACAAATAATGAGCTTGTCAACAACTTTCGTAAGCTCTTTTTGTTCGATGGGTGTTTAGAAATTTTTGTTGCTGAAATTGGGCTCTCGTTCGTTTAAACAATTTTTATCCCTTTCTCTAGAATGCTGATTTAAATAAATTCCCCATCAAATTCCATCAACGTCAACTTTGTCGCGGTTTCGACGATTTTAATATACATTGATTGACAACACAATATACATTGTTTTAGGGAATTATCATTGATAGGGTGCGTCCAACATTTCGTACGAAAAATATTATTGAGTCACCAGTACAGCGTGTCTTCGGTAGTTGAAAATTTGTTGTCAATATTTCATTACTGCCACCGTTGTTGAATCTATACGAAAAGAAAGATACCTTTCCGAGCTGTCAATATTTGCAATAATCGAAGAGGCAGTTCTGGCAATCCTTAAACCGAAAATGAGTGAATCAACGCGTCCGCAAAATCTCGTAGCTGATTGTCGATCCACTTCTGGATCCCTTATCCGTACACGTCATATGATATAATCAACGTATGTCGAAACATTGTCCTCATATTCAAAATGTCCTCGTTCTCGTTAATGCACCGATTGCCGATCACGATTTGGCAAATATTTTGTATACTTTCCTTTTCCTCTGTCGTGCAACACGATTCATGTAACGCGCGTCTTCGATCTTTCACGCACAGCTACACCCTAAACGCGCCACGGTTGCTCAATAAACTTTATTACGAGCTCGTGGCTGAAAACGATGTGCGCATAATAGGAGCAATCGCGAATCAAGTAACCGAACGAATTTCTGGATCGATGGGGTCCGTCGATGGAATAAAGTCCACTGCAATGTAACGAAGAAATCCAGTTCTGATTACTCTGCCATGTCCATGAGACGCCTTTCTATCGGGTTGCCCAATTTCAGGTTTCACCAAGGACAGTCTTTGGCAACAGGCTCTTTTTTATGGTGCACATGCGGCATGTGCCTTTCTGCGTGTGAAAAACGTACGAGATGTACATATTATGCTTTTGCGTGACTTCGCTGCCCTCATCGCTAATGATAACTATCATTGGCCGCCGTGACTCTTCGGCAATCCGAGTTATATCATGGGCGACGTTTGTCGCTCGTTTTTCATTAAATCACTCATTCGTAGACATATTCGTCAATTAAGCGTTGGGTAATTTCAGTGATGTTGTATGCCTGGCCGGTGTATGATTGCAAAATGAACGAGGGGAGAGGAATTGCTGGCGATGTAGATGTTTATTCTAAATAAAGTCACCGATGAGAACACCGTGCCTTCCGTTTTTACGTAACCGTAAAATTCGACAATCTTTATGGATCTTCTAATGGTTCGATCTCCAATACAAACGTTAAACATTGCGGAAGGAATATTTATTGCGGTCGAGGATAAACAAAATTCATTGTAAAAGAGAGGCGGTGAAACCAGGTTGAAATAATAAGCAACGCGTGACTTATAATAATCTACAGTCGATTGTAGGATCGTTAATGTGATTATCGGGTGATGTCGAAGTATCAGATATTACAGCCGCACCTTACGTCGACAGTTTTCTTTGAACGAAATATTATTTCATTCCTGATGCCGGATAATTTCAATGCCGCGGGGGGAATTCGTTCGAAGGAAAGCTTCGTACACTTCTGTGCTTGTCGGAGGCGTTTCATAAAACAATATTCGTCGAACAGAAATTTCGTAAACGTCTTACGAGTGCCCCCGTTAAGAATAAGAAAAAGATCACGCTGATTCCTTGAGTGATCGGTACAGTGCGAGCTTTAGGCTGTTCTATCGTACCTGGAATTCTGATCGGAGGTATTGTAACAACCTGTGCATTAGCGTCTGTGGTGCGTGCAGAAAATTGAGATGGCAATTATTGTCATCTAAAGTTGGCGATGCAAATTCGTTTGCCAAGCTAGATTACGCAAACCTTGGATAACGAATTTTCTTTCGTCGCGCATTTCTTTCATCATTGCTGCTTTTTTATATTATTCATTTTTTATTACGTTTTTACCAACGTGCTACTCGAAAATTACCCACCTTTTCCGAGCGACATTGCATTCATTTCCAAAGGTAAAATCGACGCAGTGATGATCCCGTAAACAAGTATTAAGAAATACAATCGAAAATTGTACGCGCGAGCGTACATACTTTACGTAATGAATCGTATCAAAATTAAGAACTGAAAATATCGGATAACATTACTTCACAGTTACAATAAAAACCAAGTATCACTGGTTAAATTCACTAATTCGTCATTCCTTATACAATTGCGTAACCCAAGTTTTCAACGTCGACGTGCTCGCTATTCAATTATTGTATTACTCGTCTTCAATATCGCCGACGAAAGCATCCCCTGTACTGCGTCGTTCAAATTTCATGGAACATTTACGTTCGTGTGATTCGATTAAGAAATAAACTTACCGGGCACTTATTCATCCGATTCATCGTTGTTGGGCTCGCGAGTAAAATAACTTACACCTTACTGATCATTGACTCGATGAGAAATATTTCTCCGCTCGCGTTACGATATCGCCCGTTCTTCTCTCGCAATGTATCAAATTAATCGAACGAATTGAAAAGTGAGAAATTAGCTCACGGTTTTGCGAAAGAAGCGGCGAATTTTGCACGCGACTCGAGATCTGTATTAAATGAGAATAAAATAATCGGTGATAAAGAAGAAGAACATGAGAAAGAGGGGAGGAGGAGGATGAGAATGGGGGGGGGGGAGGTAATACGCGACACCGTCGATTACTTTTACCAAGAGAAAAAGTGAAACACGGATTCCTCTCGGTCAGCCGTGACGAGCTAGAGAAAGTTTAGCGTTGAGCAAGCTGCTTCTCGTCAGCATTAATTTCTCGCATAAGAACGATGTGTATCTCAACTATTTGCGCAACCTGTTACAGTGAGCATTGCTCATTGCACGTGCAACGCTGCAACAGGTATTACACTTACTATCCAAAGTCGAAACTTAAGTCTGGGTTGTCCTCTTTCTCCTATAAATTTTCGATCATGGTATTTTAACATTATTGTAACGATCGAATTGTAAATGTTCTCGATCAAGCATCGAACGGTGCAATGTCGACGTTTGAGATTCGATACTTCCGCCCGTTTGCGATGTATTGTTTGGAGTGGGAATTATATGAAAAATTACAAATACTGTACCCTACAATACAAAAATTACAAATAATGTACCCCAAAAGTTATGCGACTATTTTTTATTCAGATTGAAACGATTAATCGGATTTCATTTTATTCAGATTAATATTGACAATGAGATATATACATATGATATATTGCATACGATTTTCCATTTCACTCGTTGCTTTATTGTCATCAAATTTCCTAGAAATGTTTGGACGTAAGAATATCGATGAATATTATTTTCGTTACTTTAGCAAAATGTTGCTCCAAATTTGCTTGATAGAGTCTAGAAATTTACGGAACTCTTCGTATTTTAATGAAACTCAATCCTGGAAAAATATCAGTGCATACAGCTCGCTTTCGAACGAAATATATTCATATATAATAATTTACTCGCACGAAATTTCCGTGTACGGGTTTTCTTTCGTTTGCGACGAACGTTCGTCACGTGTGAAAAAAATTTTCGTCAAGGAAACTTTCTTATGTAACGCGTGGCTCTGCGATACAGAGCTTCATAAAATTCGAGCACACGATATTTTTAAACGAATTTCTGTCCCGCAAAACGTGCACAGGTGGAATTTATACAGTTGACGGGCAGTAGAGGATTGTTTGCCGTGCTAATGAAATTTTCGTTAGTCATTTGCATTTTTGTGAAATTTAAACAGCGTGCAATCCTCGTTTATAAACGTAATTTCTGTGAAATTCACTTAAATTATCCGTCCAGAGTTCGGATCCGTGAAATCCGCGTCTGTGAAATTTCTATTTGCTAACGAGCTCTCTGTACAAAGAGGATACGGGTGCGCAAATGTGTCCATAATCCGTCTGTGTAACGTTTCAACATCGTGAAATTTAAAAAGGCATGATTTCGTATACACCGCGATATTTCATTTCAAAACAGCAGGGCGAAAAATTTATTTCCATGGCAATGAACGACACGGTTCTAATTCATTGTACATATAATTTTATGTCGAAAATTCTAAAGTACAGTTAAAAATCTATGACATCATAGATCGTTTGTATTTCTGTTTTCGATAATTCGTTAAGCTGCATCAGATGTCATACTTAGGATGCCCATACGACGAGTCGCGACATCCTGATTAGTTGTAGTTGTCTCGTTATCTGCATTATCTCTGACTATTCTTGTCTTATTATCCGAGAATTCGTTTCCTCTTTGATCGTCTCGCGTATGCGTGTGGAAGGAATTAATTTTGGCCGAAAGCAAAACGAACGACGTTTTTGTAATGAGCAATTGGTGCGCAGGATAAAAGTATTTACTCTAGGTATGGTGCAAAAACCGATTAACAGAAAGTAAAAGAATGATGAAAAATTTTCAATTACTTGTTACCATTTAAACATTACTCGGTTTACAGATGTTGCTGATTCAACCGTCAGAGGAGATGTCGAAGCAAATTCGCGTGGAATTGAACGAAAATATAGCGACACGTGACAAAGACGTGGAGATCATCAAAGAATGGCTGTCGAAGCAACCACATTTACCTCAGTACGAAGGTAATTGCATTTTCATCGACACTATTCCTCGGACATATCAAATTGCTATATTTCGCTAATATTTTACGTAGGTGAAATTTTCCAATTTTGTTATCTCGTTCCTCGAACGTTACACATAGTAATGTCAGATTGTAGAAAAGGTAATAAGGGTTGTGAAATGCGTCAGGAATTATTAATATATCATAGGGGAAATAAACATTCGCAATATATACCATTTCGAAAGCGATAGACATATTACACCAATTGTCCCAATTAATTTGTGACGTAAGTACATACGCACTATTACAGACTATTCTTACTTGAAATAAAATAAAAACTGAGAATAACAACATACTTCTTGCGACACAAGCTGTACGATTTTCACTATGAACTACCGTATCTCGCAACAACTGACAATCCTGGCGTCATTAATTCTCAGTCGTTCTTTTTACTAGAATAATCATTATTTTAAAGAAAATACAACGCAACACGGATTAGCGATCATCCTTGTTATGCAGCACGTCCAAAATGAATATTTGAAAACTTATTATACGAAACAGGAAGATCATTGTTATCTCGCCACAAACACCGCAACCGAAAAATGTAGAAACCTCCATTTGCCAAACTGGAAATAGCGTTTCATTCGGATATGATATTTTCCGTTTCAGACGATCACAGGATAATGACGTTCCTGCGGGGCAGCAAATTCTCCTTGGAAAAGTGCAAACGGAAGCTAGACATGTATTTCACGATGAGGGCGGCGATTCCAGAGTTCTTCACCAAGAGGGACATCACCAGACCGGAAATGAGAGAGGTGACCAGAGTAATGTAAGCTGTCCGGCGATTTCTGAAAGCACCGTTATTTAACGTTTCAACACATCCGAGCCTCGCGATAGTATCCAACATAAATGAAAATAATAAATATTTCAAATCAATCGAATTAATAGCCGAATCCTTAGCCGAAACGTCTCGATACGTGTCCAATAGGAAGCACAATCGAAACGATCGGTTAATTAAAATGGTTTCCATTATTGTCTATAATCTACTGACTTCTCTGTAAGAGCAAGAACACCATACGCTCGACTTGCATAATAACCGGCATTCTTCTCCAATATACTGTGGGATTGGAAGTTTTTAGGAGAAATTAAGCCGGTGCAAGCGCAGAACGATTAGTAACAGTTATATATGCATATTTATCAAACAGTTTCTACACTAGTCCACACTCTGTTACTCTATTCTATTCTACGCTGTTCTACACTTGTCTCTGATCTACACTGCCGTCTACACTCCTTCGCTGCTAACTCTACACTCCTCCGCTGCTCAATCTACACTGTCGCCTACACTCCTTCTCTCATTCATATTCTTAAAGACATAGAAACAGGGTGACACGGGTCTGCAGGCCATCGTTGCACGCCAGCAGACCAGCTGCGTCCCGGGTAGCCCGGTCAAAGACGACCCATGCCCGGTCGTTGGGCGCTTCGCACTCCTACAATACTATTATTACAAAACTATTACAACTATCGTTATCACTTACTCTGTGAAGCAACCTGCCGCATTCGTCGACACGTCGTTCGAGTTTCTTTCACCCGATCCCCTTACCCTCATCACCGAATAACTTTTTCTCCCCGTGTTCAGTTTGTCCTCTGCCGTCGTCGCTCCAACTTGCAAGCACTGTTTCTTCTTCCAGTCAAATGCCGCCACTGCCAGGTCTGACCCCGAATGGCCGGCGTGTGATCGTTATGCGTGGCACCGACAAAAATGCCCAGACACCGAACGTAAGCGAGACGATGAAGCTAGTCCTGATGATCGGGGACGTGCGCCTAAAAGAGGAACAAGTTGGCGTCGCCGGGGATGTGTACATACTGGACGCGAGCGTCGCGACGGCTTCCCACTTCGCCAAGTTCACGCCAAACCTCATAAAGAAGTTCCTGGTCTGCGTGGAGGAAGCTTATCCGGTGAAGCTGAAGGAAGTTCATGTCGTGAACATCAGCCCGATGGTCGATACTATCGTCAACTTCGTGAAACCACTCATCAAGGAGAAGTTTCGCAGGAGAATCTTCCTGCACAGTGATATGAAAACTTTGTACGAGCATATTCCGAAGGAGATACTGCCGACTGAGTATGGCGGTGACGCTGGACCTATCGGCGATATCCACGGTACGTATTGTGCGGAAGGGAAAAGATGATTTGTAAAGTCTATCGCGGCGTTGTTGTTGCTGGTCGTTGTTTTCGATTATTGATACTTGGAAGCGGAGGAAATTCTCATCGTTACTGTTATCATGCGTTATTGTAGCTTTAATTCTGGCGTTTCATTAGTATACTTTACGAATTTCCTGGTACGCGTTAATTATAACGCAGAGGCTACCAATGATTATTCTTCATTTCACTACTTGCAGTGCTCTATCATATCTGAACCATCGAAAGTACAATTTTATTTAACGGTCGACGTTTCGAATATTTGTAACTGGGTCCAGTGAAATCCGTTCTCGTCGCAGAAATTCTTGTCAAATTTGTTTGGTCAACGAAATAGAATGATTCCCTGTTTTTCAGAGACCTGGCTGAAAAAATTAGAAGAATACGGCCCGTGGTTCGCGGAACAGGAAAGCGTGAAAGCCAACGAAGCCCTCCGACCTGGAAAGCCAAAGACTCAGGACGATTTATTCGGTTTGGACGGATCGTTCCGACAGCTGGTGATCGATTAACCGTAGCATATCTCCGCCAGGTTTCGTAACAACTTGATTAATTTTCATCCAGGTGTTAACGGAAAGAAAAATCGCTCTGAAAGAAGAAAAAGACCAAGCGTAAAAATGTTCGTGTTACTCTGCCCGTCCATGAAAACATACCTGTTCGCCGATATATTTGTCATCGGTTAAAGTGCGGTATCTCTCGCTTACATTTATCGACATCAAACCTCCGAACAAGCTTCGCTTTTGTCACCTGTTTGAAATTTACGGTGCAGGTGTTAATACAAACGGGAACATATTTCGTTTGGTTAAATTTTGTTTCGATTTCAATAGATTTTTCTTTGGATGAATAAGTTCTTCGAGTTGTCTTGAAATTTGTTATCCGTTTTTTTTTATTTTTTATTTAGTGTGTGTTCGAATGCCCGCAATGTGCATTGTAATAGGTTTTATTTATCATCTTCAGCTATGCATCATAGATAGCGGAATACCTTTTTTTCTTATTTTCTATCCATTGTTCACAAAATAGTAAAGTAACGAAGATTGAATATTCGATGTTGAACGATAACAAATAGTAAGTACAAATTTGCGCAACGAAACTGCCTGGTGTCTCGTGAACGTTCGCTGGCAGGAACATTTGTTAAAACGATGTCTGATGATTGCACTGATCTCGTACGTGACGGAAACAAATCAAGTGTACCTACGTAAATAGTTAGCGAGCTGGTCGAAGAGTTTTTAAGCAATCTTAACGATAATTATTTTATACGACGCTCGTCAAGCCTATTTTTCGTTTGACAAATGAGGCACTACTTTATTAGATACGAATGCTTCAGCCGCCCTAAACATTTAACGGGTGCATCGAATCTATTCGTCGTTTACAATTGATAGGCAACGTTTTCCGAAAATTAATTGCACTATCATTTACTATATTATAGAATAAAATGCGTAGAATTTGGTATCTGTAAAAACCGTAAATACATAGAACGCAGTAATACTGAGTTTTGCAAATGTTAATACTTCGCCTGGCAATAGCGATAAAAATAAGTGGGTTTGTACATTAATTACTTAAAGGTCAACGTTTGGAGGAAATTAAAAAGATTCTTCGGTACATTAAATGTAGAACATATCTTTATTTATTCGCATGCACAACAGATATTATCTCAATCGTATTCTTCAATGTGTAATACACACTATTATAAATTCAATTTCTGTTAGTAATCGAAAGGGCAGGAATTATGAACGTTTAAGAAACAGAATAAAACGAAACGAGAGAGGAGTGTATACAATTTTATACTTCTACTTTGAAGGGACAAAATATTATACACCTTTCATTCGAGACAACAAAGAGAAATGGAAACGAATCGTAATTTACATTTATACAATTGTACGAAACAGTGTTGACAAGTATTGAGACGGTGAGTCTATTTGATCAACTTTTATATATTTGAAGTAAAACACATGTCAGCTGTGGTCGTAATTATTCGTCCACAGGTAATTCGTGTATTCTGTTGCAATTAACGTGTCGAAAGTAGGTTAGACAGCGCGCATACAGTGTTATACTTTCGACTTCTGGGAACATGTACCTTTTTTTCAACTGAACGCCAAGCCCCACAACGAGGGAAACAGGCATTCACGTGCAATATACGATGTACATGCATATACATAATCGTGTAAAAAGTATCGAACCTGAAGAGATATTTGTCATAATTGCACTGTAATTTTGCCACGAAAGAAACGTGCGGTTTTTGTTGCAAATTACGTAAAGCTCCATAAGATAGATTTATATATAATATATTTTTTTTATCTGATATCTGTTATTTCACATATCTGTTAAATAATATCGTTGTTACATGAGTCATTTTTGTTGCACTTCAGTTTGATTACCAATACATTTTAGAGAACGTCTACTAATGTATATTAGGGAATATTAAATGTACATACGTATGTAACAACGGTATAATGTATATTTGGTATAGATTTTGAATATACGTCGCGTAAACGACAGCCAGCCAAAGTTGCCACTTAAACATAAAAATTGAACAAAATATTACATTCGCCGCTGGTCCAACAATTTTTTCGTATATTTTCGTAACTCAGTGTGAACAAACATAAAAAGTATGCATACACGCGTTCATATTTTACGTCGACCATAGTCAAACGCGGATGGACTTCCAAACGGTGAAAATCGGGACAGCAATTTAATTAACAAAGTAACCAGGTGTATTCGTAGATCGAAGTGCCGTGCATACGATAAGAATTGTTAAATGCAAATCTCCATTCCACAAAACATTACGGATGTGTGTTTAATTTGAAATCTGCAACAACCGCGACAGGCGCTCTATAATTCACCAATGATTACCAGTGAAGTAATAAAATAACATGTATCTCTCCGTGCAACTATAATTTTTGCTCACTGTTCGTATGCGGGGAGCTATTGTCATTGATGCACATCACGTGTGACAGACGGAAGAAAATAGAAAAGTATACGAAGTTTTACTAAGCCGTTCTCTAATTCCTGAAGCAGCTTTCTCATTACAATCCACAAAAATTTTTCTTTTTCGCAGGTGTATTCTTTTCTCCTTTATGAAATGCGAAATTATCCTCGAAATCAGGCACTTTACAAAGATCGAGTCTTTGCAAAAATTACGAAACACGATTGTATCATTCTTACGATATACCGGGTCAACATTGAAACTGCAACTCGCAGAATGAAAATTGTCAAGCTACTCGACAACCGCGTTGAACTGCACTAATATTTTCAATTCGTCGTTTTTTTACCGTTCAAGCATCGAATTGCAGCCTCGATCGGATTCTCCCAATTTAACTTCAGCTGTTCGTCGACACAAGCTAAAGAAAGAAGAACAGAAAAACTCATTGAAAAAGGACGCAATAACGAGTGAAAGTGGCCGTCTAAGAAACAGCGTCTCTAATTGTAAACTGCACGAGTTTCCGTTTACGTTTGCCCGTTTCTCTAGCGCAATTAGAATATTCTGGTAATCGAATGCAATGCGAAATGGCCTGACGGCCCTTTTTCAGGTAACCGCATTCTTCAATTTAATGGCGTGCAATCTAGGACAATCCGATATCATTACTTGTTCACTTTATTACTATAAATTACACGCGAATAGGGCTATATATATATATTTTTTTTTTTAATATCAAGCTAAAGAATTAGTAATGGGTTAACGTATAAAATAACGAGCTTCTTTGTATCACTATTTTCTGTTGTCAACGAAATAAGAACTACTCTTCCTATATTCTTCACTGACAGAAATGCAAATATTTCTATATTTCATTTCAGTAGAATAAATAATATCCATATTGGCATTTTATTAATAATTCTAGGAGAAAATTCGAATCAGCTGGAGAAGCTCTACTGTAGTGGACCAACTGAATTCTTCAAAGATTTACAAATGTAAATCCGGGTCTCGTCGAATCAAGCTCGAACAGAGAATTTTTAAACAACTTGCTTGCACTGCTTACATGTCCATCCCCGGTTTCTGTTGTAATCGCGTATGCAGAACAAGCATTGTACATTTCCAAAATTCTATCACGAATATTTTAATCGTTCCGCACACTCTCGGACGTCCTCGTTCCTTTGTCCACGCAACGTATCACAACGTCAAATATACACATTATAAAACAATCTTCGTCCAGCCTTGAATGACTAACCATCTAAGCGCCTTTATTTTTATTTTTATTTATGTCACGTTTATTTTCACAACACTGTAACCAACCTTTGACGATCATCCTCACATTCCTGATGCCATCCGTTCTTTACCCGATCTCCGGCCAAATTATTCCAAATACGATTACATTCAATTTCGATGCCAGTCGTTCGTGTTCTCCTTCGATGGAAAGATGCACGACGAACATCTCTTTTCGTTTTCAATCGCGCGAAACTCATTTTGCAAATACTATCGGCAATTCCTCGCACAACTTGCCACACTTTCCCAACTTCATTCTTTATCGAACGACTAACAGAGGAATTGAATGCGACACGAGTAGTACTTACTCACTTACTTACTTACTTTCGTTCTCCAAAGAATCAGCCCCCCACTTTCCTCCCCACCCGTTCGTCCTTTGCCGTGGCTCGAAGATCGTCAGCAATTCACAATCGCCGGTCAGTCAGTCAGTCAGTAAGTCAGTCAGTCAGTCAGACACATAATCGATCAGTCGTTGAATAAAACGAACCGCGATCGAAACCGAGCCGACAATAGTGTTTCCTCGCGATTTCCGGTGGACGATGCTTCTGGCCGGCAAGTGCGTTCACCTTGTTCAAAACTGCAGTGCAGCCTTCGAGTGCCACAGTGAGATCTAATCGAACGGCCGTATCGAGAATAAATTTGATCGCAAGGAAAAGATCATCGCGCGCGCGTCGAACGTCGTGAGAGACCTCGTTAAAATTGTTTAAATCGAACATTCATTTATTTCTTGTATCGTTAATTGTAAAGGGTAACAGGAAAGTGAATTTTTAATTGTTTACGCTGCACGGTACTCAGAGGGAAAGGTAAGGCTGAATTGAGAAAGTTCTTAATTAGTTTTCAATTGTGTTCTCGTTGATGGTCTTTGCTTACTGTGTTCTGAGATGCAACGAGTTAATATCGCGTACTGCGGCTAATAAATTGTCCCATGTGCGTTTATCAATTTGAACGGAAATGCAGACGGATATTGTTAGAAATATTTTCCAGGTAATCGAACAATAACGAGGGACAACAGCGTCCGCAGAATACGTGTTTGAATTTGGCGTTGCATATCGTAGATAAAGCGGTCGGTTAAATGAATCGAAATTTAATTAGGCGAATCAAACACTGGTAGAAGTGCTTTGAATTGCTGAACAGTGTAGTCACGTGAGTAGAGGTTCTGTCAATAATGTAAGCATTTTATAAAATAGATTTTTAGGCCAAGTCGAAGTACATTATATTTATTATGTCACTTATTAAGAATTGTTGTTTTGTATTCGTAGCCATACGCGATTGCGCATTAAAATATTCGTAATAGAAGATAGCTTTACAGCCTAGAAAATATTATGCCCGTGCAATAATATAAATAATATAGTACGGACTCTAACACGTATTTCAATACGAAAATACTGTCAATCGCACTTTCGTAGCAGCATAAATCGCAATACGGGTAGCCGTCGACTAGGCGAAACGTTTAATCGCCCCGTGGCATTTAATATTCCTAATTGAAGCCGCATTAAATGATTCACTGCTGAGCAGCGTAGTCTTCGTCTGCATTGAAAGCGTCGACATGGCAAGAATCGGAGAATCTTCCGCCCGTATTTAAATGCAGTACGCACGATTTTGAGGAATATTACGCGAAAATGCCAGCTAAACAATAAATTATAAACACTTCCCAATTGGCGCATCCTAAAAAATATCGCGCCAGTCTGCGTTTATAATTAAAGCGACAACGCGTGATAACAAATTATATTCAAGTTACTTTAACATTCGTTACATTGTCGCTCTCTTCGCTTTTGTTCAAATTCCGCTGGTTAGTTAACTTCAAAGATTAAACAGAATTTGCTCGCGAGAATGGTGTAAAACATTTCTCCCCGAGGATATTAAATTCTTCCTACGTAAATTACAGGATATTATTAACTCGCTTCGTCGATCAGCACGAGAACAATGTACCTTCAAGTTCTTTGCCGTACAGCGTACACATTGAATTCCAGAAATTTTCACAAGAAAGGGAAAGCGACGAATTGTCGCAATTTCTCCCGGTAGAAAATTGTTCTCTGTCGCCGCGCCACTGTATCGTTTTCTCGATTCTCTGTTTCTCAACGTTCGCGTGTGTCTGAAAAACGATGGGGGGAAAAAACGACGCGAAGCAGATATTACGAGAAAGCAAAATATAGGTTGCAAAATGGAAAATCGAAATTTCGGTAACGAAGCAGAGTCACGCTAATCTGTCTGCTGCTGTTCAGTGGAATTCACGGGAGCATGTCCAGCAGGAAGACTGCAACTTTCCTGACGGGCGGAACGCGATCCGTAATTGCAGTACGAGTTGTCGTGACGAGAGTATGCAACTGATAATTACCTCGAATGAAACTGATGCATTCGGTCAATATACCTGCCAATTTCTCAAGGATATCGCTGCCTATTTAATCCCCGTTCGTTTCCACTTTGACCGCGGCGTACGTGCCTGCATATTGTATTAACCCGTTTAACTATGCGATCCTGTATGGTGTTCCAGAATTTTCCAACAATATATCCCGTTAACGCGCGTACAGTCTGTGTAGGACTAAGGGGAAACTGTTATATAAACAAACGTCTTTTAGGAATTCGTTAAGGAAACACCACGGTGCTGTGAAATATAAGAGGAAAGATATAAAATAATAAAATACAATTGAACCCGTGGAAAATGAGTAGCAGTGAGAAACATATTCTACGTTGAACGGTTCGTCAATTGTTTTCGTAACAGTATCCATAAGCAGAACCGTTGACGCGGCTTTATTATAATTTGGCCTGGCAAATCGGATAGAACCTTTCGTTATTCCAGTAACAATTGATATCGTAATGCAGGTGTACCTTCGGTGTAATTAAGCGTCAGTATTAATCGTCGCAGTGATTGATCGCTTGTTTGGGACGTCGACAATATTAACGCGATGAATATTTCAGCAGAGTGGTAATTGTATCGTGGATTGCCTCCCGAAATGTGCCTAATTTTTCCAATTAAAAAATAGAATTTATCGCAAGTTCTAGTAATGCGCCGTAACAAAACGAATAACAACGGAATCGCAATAACAAATAACAAGTGTTCTTTAATGTTCCATTCACCACAGCAGCCGCTAATAATCATGGTAATCAGTACGATCCTAAATAAATTTAAATGACGGAAATTACGTTTCTTCGGAACATTTATGTCATACAATTATTCGACACCCTATTAGACCCCTTTCTCTGCAATCGAGCGATGAAAAGAAAAAAAGGAATAAATCGAGATTCCTAGTGGGATACATTTATGATTCTTCGTTCACTGTTTTATCATTCGACGATTTTCATCGATATTATTCAACTCGTCGGCGACGACCGCCAAGACAAAATATTTAACACCCACGGTAAACGTCCACCTTCCAAACTTCCTGCGAGCTCGACTTCCTGGATACCTACGCGAGATTCTTTTACCAAGAAATCTCGTCGGTGGAATGCAAATAACGCGACCGACGAACAATTCGAATCTTCGCCCGGTTCTGTCTTCCTTATCATGAAATTAACGTTGCTACCTACATTCGCCGAATGCACGCGAACGCGTTTCTCGTTTCGCCGGCAGATAACCGTTTCAGAGACAACGTTGTTGTGCATACGTGATTTCGGGCAAAAATAATATTATATTCGCTGCGCAATTAAAAATCACATTCGCAAAACATTTATTTTCAAGAAGGGGTTGGTATCTTCGAGTTCTTATTCTTGAATCATGCGTCGTTTAAGAATTCGATGTGTGTCGCGAATATCGTTCGGGGCGCAATCTCGCTGGACTGAAACGTTTAGAAATTCTCCTTCTAGAGACAGGAGTACGAAAATTCTTGAACGGTGTCCTCGACGGTTGAAAGAAAAATAGTGAATGCGGACGATGCGTCCTCGATTGGTGTGTCATAAACGCGTGAAGAGGAAAATAGACGAAGGGCGTAGCGATTGGAGGAATTACGAAAAGGGTACAGTCCTGCGAATTTAGTTCGCAATTTTTCCTCCTGGATGACGTCTTGTTTGCTGGAGGAATATATCTCTCACGTTAGATCCGTTGCGCCGCTCCGGTTCATTTGGATTCGTTGCCGTTTGCTCATATAAAAGGCACACAAGCGCTACTTTTCCTTGGATAAATAGTGCACTTTTAATTTTCCGCCTAGCACTGGTTATGCGTGATTTTTTATATTTTTAAGCAGCCATAGAAGAACGCTTAAAACGTGTTCATTCCATCGATCGTCTCTTACGTAAAGCAGGAAAGTAATCGAAGGTGCAAGAGGGATTCGCGAGTTTTGTTCGTAAATGTATGAAGCTGTAACGACAGCTTCTTGCAATAAGCGTACAGTTATAAGTGTTTTCCGTAGAGAATGGTGGAATGATTGCTGTAAAGAAAATCTATATTTCAATGTTTGAAGTTTTTACTCTAAACGAAGTGAACAAATTGAACGATTGAGAAATATCATAATATTTCTCAATTACTGTCTTTCTATCACAGTAAATAAAATATTCCACTGCTTTATTAAATTCAATTTAATGTCAGGGTTTTATTGGTTTTAATTGGTTTTAAACGTCAAGTGTAATTATCGTAATTATTCATTGTCCGCATTATGATTCAGAACTCAAAATATGTTTACAAAACGTTTCGACGGCACTTGCGATAACATATTAAACGCCCGATGCGCAACGAAATTCGTCTCGATGTTATTGCATTCGAAATAACTTTGTTTCGAAGAACTCGTTGCGCAAAATATATCGCTTTGTTAATCGTAATAAATCGAGGCGAGAGATATTGGAAATGGTGTATTAAATGAAATAACTATTATATTTATCACAATCCGTGTATTTATTAACAGCTCAGAAGGAATGTCTGATCACCATGAAATGTTCGTCTGAACTGCATAAAGCGCCCAGAAGAACTGGGTACTTATACCTACGAATGCGCATCGTCTCATTTTACAACCAGGGCCCTTTTTGACTCCCCAAGTAGAGCCCCATCTGGTTCTCTTACTATCTTTATTAGTAAGCCATTTCTAAGAACGTTGAGACAATTTTGCTCTAGCATATTTTACATTCACTATCAATAGCAAAATATTCAACAAGAAACAATGGAAAACAAATGAAACTTTCGTGAAACCCAAAATCACGTTCAAATCGTTAATTCGTTCCGCAATATGTTACAGAACCGTTGGACCAAACGACATCAGGAGATACAACTTAACAGCGCTGCCTCAACGCATAAAGGGAAACAGGGGAACCCTAATCACGAGCATCGATCAAATCTGATTTGTCAAAATTCAAGAAGATTTGAGAATTAAGCGATCTTCGAATTTCCTCGTATCATAGAGCAATCGGATTAATTTCTCGCGATTAAAGGCACGATATCAGGCTAACGATACGCGATTAACGACACGATATCACGGAATCAATGAATATTAATGACGAAGAGGTGCACATGAACAACCGATATGCGACCACTCGAGATGCGTTTCATATGGATTCTGACTAACGGGGCAAAGAGGTGATAAAACAGTCGTTCGTGTTCCCACAGAGAGACTTGTGGAAAGATTGTCGACAATGGAGCTGAACGTCTTCGCCACCTTCGTCACGGTACGTGATCATTTTCAGTCACGAGACTAGCTAACGAACCGTCTAATCAAGCTCCTGTTTTGCTTAGACGATTGTTCATGTCATTGACGATTATGTAAAAGTTGCACGCCGGAAACGTGATGGAAACTTTTTTTTGCATGGTAATAATGTTGGATGGAGCTTGGTGAAACAATTAAACGCGTTCTACTCTTTGTCATTTTTGTAATTGCAACAAAACTACTGCATACCAGGTTTAAGTATTAAGACTGTTATATTTCTTTCATAAATTATTTATTTTATAAATGTTGTCCCCATTATTGTGCCGATTAATAGAATCAACGCATTCGTCAAACAATTTGTACTAACTATTGTAAGTTATGATTATTTCTAAAAGAATAACAATAGGTGCGCAAGATATTTCACATTGCATAACATTAATTTGCCAATTTATTAGGCACACTTTTGCATAATATTAAACTGCGCCATCCTAATAATTCGCAACCGAAAATGTCGCGTACTAAGTTGAATGAAATAATTACGAAATAAGGAGGGGAGTACGGATGCAAATAAAAGTCGTATCGCGATTCAATTTCAGTTAACAATTACAAGTGCCTGGCGCAACGTTGGCAATTTCTATTTTTACATTGACAATTTGGAAACGTTCCCCATTTATTCGCAATGGTCGAACAAATATAGACTTCCATCGCTATGCGTTACGTCATGCCTTTTCGTTTCTTACAATACTCGTTAGCAAACGTACGTATACGCCTGCTAATCGAAGAAGATGCCGACGCGAGACATCGTTTTGAATACTTATCGATACTCCCCGCTCGATGCACCGCGTGCGAATCGTCCCACGTGAAATCACATACCGAAAAACTCGTCGTTTCTTTTTATCCTCGTCGAGCCAGCGTCGCTCTTTTGCAACTTCGACAAAACTAGTTCCCGTGAACTTTCGGTTTGTTGACCTTTAATCCGTCCAATGGTTTGCGAAGAATCGATTGAACGTTAAAGTATAGAATGATCGGTGAAAAATGGGCGTACGAGTTTATAGGCTTCTCGAGAAAATAATATTACGCGACGATCGACAATTTTGGGGCTGTACGTACGTGAATTCTACAAATAACGTTTATGTGTGCATTCGAATTTACCGTGACGTGATTGAATATTTGTATTCTGCGCCATTCTAATGATTCATGTTGCTACGTGCATGTAATCATATGAAAAAGAGGGATGAATATGGTGAAATACTTAGTTTTTATCATATTTAAAGATGTTACAGTGGCAATGATTGTACGAGAGGGGGAAGAGCGAGTGGTCAAATGATTGTATTCATGTCTAATGCAACATGTTTCATATGAACCGGACGATAACGTATTTGAACATTATTTAATTCATTCACTCCAATGCTATCTCGTCGCATTATTCTAAAATTCGATTACACGAGTAACAGTTCCGCAAAAAATTGTATCCTCCGCCGCTTGATTATTGTAAATCCCTGACATTGACGAGTCGTAGACTTCTTTGTGTGACCGGAAGTAGCGGCCGAGACACCGACTTCCGGTCTCCATGTCTTACAGCGAGACATATATTACCATCACGCGAGTCTGCATTCTTATTGTCTGCTGGGGTCGTCCTTCGAACGGGATCACTCTGATGCATATCCTAATTAAAGAAATCGTTGACTGATTAACAAACCTGTCTTCCTTTGTATTGGAACCAAAGGAATAAATACGCTACCGAGTGCTGTTAACCATCTATTTCTCCCTATATATCTTCGTCGTTACGTTCATTAAAATTACATTTACCCACTTCTCTTTATAGAATCGGAATAAATCCACTCTTCTCTTGTTACAAGTATACGTGGTGCCATTCCAATTTACAATTAATACTCACTTTCACTCCAAGCAAATATTCCTTTGCCCCGGTCAATTGCGAAATGCTGCTTCGGTTGCAAG
The DNA here is from genome assembly GCA_948146005.1 of Nomada fucata. Taxonomy (NCBI): domain Eukaryota; kingdom Metazoa; phylum Arthropoda; class Insecta; order Hymenoptera; family Apidae; genus Nomada; species Nomada fucata. The sequence goes on from OX411275.1 coordinate 19,364,270, forward strand.
GATACAATTAATCACGTTTCGCGCAAATCAGCGTGCATAAAAATCTGTGTATCACACAGCCAAGACCAGAGACACCCATGCGCCAATACGTTCATAAAAGCCGTACACGTTTAAGCAACGTTATGGTACGTCGTACTACTTACGTTTCACGATCGCCCACCGACGTTTCCGCGTAAATGTGCAAATATTAAAGTCCGTTCAGCCACAAGTCGACCGTGGACAAATTTTCTGTCGCGGTAAAAACGCGGGGACACGAGTTTACAATAAGCTCCGTGTTTGCGGAGGGTATTGGCGTTTGTCGTACAGATATTACATGGTCGACGAACCTTGAGAATTTCCTGGAAAGAATGTAATGCCGTGCCCGACGAAGAACGGACGTACCAAACCCGGTTCCAAACTCATTTCACGTACAGGCCCTGCGTTATCGGCCACATGAGAGCGGAATTTTATTTAACATCGATCGCGGGGGAGACCCATCGTCGTGTGTCGACGTTATTTTTACACTTGTGCTCCGTGACGAGTGACTCGAGGGGCTTGTCAAACTTCTGTCAAGAGCGAAAAGTCGCGGTTTGGAAAGTTGTTCGTTTGGCGAATGAACACGCTTGGGATGCCGCTGGTTTTATTTTCACGAGGGGCGGTGGGGTTTGGGGGTGTGGAATGATTGCGGGTACTAATTTTCTGGATAGTGGACATTTTTCTTTCAAGTACGCAGAGATCGTTGGAATAGAAATATTTCGTATGATATCGCGACAGTTTGTTATTTATGAGTTGACGAGGTTCGATCGGAAAATAATTATTGGCGTACGGGAAAATAGTAATATGAAACGTAGTACGAACAGTGGAAATGTGTAAAGGTTTATGGGAGTGAACGTTTTATTGGAAACAAAAAATCAATAGCTGCAAGACCATTGTTGAAAAATGAATTAGAGTAGTTATTGTTCGTTAATCAGTCAGTTAACATTTCACGGCGTGCAAATCGAATACAATTCAGATTTAGTGAATAGATTGAAGAATGAAAGTTATTCGACGCTTTACCCGTAGATGTTTTACCATCGCGAAGTGCGAGGCTTTCAATGCGGGTCCTTTATGTTGGTGAACTTTTACAAGCGATAAAAATCTCACACCCTCGCGCAATCGAATTGAAAAGAGGAGCGGCTTCGTATCGAATTCTTCTCTATCGCGTGCCTAAGGTCGTAACGAAAGTTTAGCTGTTTGCTTCTTTGGCGGCCCCTATGAAAGTCCGTCACGTACCGTGCGTGTACGTGATTCGCGGATTTATTGCAGTCATATTCGTAGCGTCATGTGTATGACGTTTCCGTGAAATTATATGGGAAGTACTTTCTCTTTTCTTTTTTCCCTTCAATTAAATCGTGAAAGAATTTTCCTTGAGCATTATTTCTCTCCCCCCTTCTGGCGCACAAGAACGTTCCGAGAACTAAAACGCGACTCGATAATTCGTTGAACAGCGAAAATTAGAATCAACGCGTCCGGCAGAATTTCAAAATCGTATTGACAACACTCGTGTCGCAGGTACTTTCCTGAAATCTGACAGCTTTATTCCAAGAGTCTCGTTTACATATATATAAGTAAGTAATATTAGATTTGCGACTTGACGCGATAGCATACCACACAGCATCACACTCATACACACATCTACATACGAAGAAAGCAAAAGAACGCATGAGGCCCACGCTGATGCGGGAACTAGCGCTGATTTACAAACTCCTATTCACAACTAAAATCTATGAAACAGTACATATTTGTGATACTTCGTGATGCAATTCGATCACTATTATAAGAACGCTTTCGTGTATATTCAAATAAAATAATTTTAATTCGCACAGTATATTGTGCTCGTACGTATTCGAGGAAAATCGAATCCTACGTTCAATTTTCATTAAATGAAATGGTAATAACATTGTCACGCTTAAACGATTAATCGCGTCCGATTGGACTTTACCTATCGCCATTCTCGTACACGTTATTATCATGTCAACTGTCCGTCGTATCTTCGTACGCGAATGCTATTAGGAAAAGTTTCCGTTTCTATATCTCGATATCTCGATATTGAATGCGCCATGCGTGCGCGCATCGTTGAAGAATAAAAGCCACCGTTGGCGATCGGCGAACATTATGCCCTCGGCGCAGGACACGGACAGCGGAGGACTGTCTGTCGTTAGAAAAAAACAGAAAAAAAAACTCGATAAAAGGAAAAACAACGTAGCTGACAGGAAAACTGTGCGTTTTCAAGCATCAAGATAATCAAACACGCGTCGAACGCCGCTCTGTCGTTACGTGGAACGCGTAATACAATAATTGGCTCGTGTTGCAGACACTGGCGATAACATCGACAGCCTTGATCGACACGATAAATGGGAACCCGACTTACTACGTGAAACCCATCGAGGACGAGAACGATTACGCCCGTGTCCTGGAGCTTTCGCTTTTGTTTTACGAGGCGCAACGATCAGGAAAGCTACCGGGTGACAATCGGATCCCGTGGAGAGGGGACTCAGCGCTGAACGATCGTGGTTTAAACGGGGAGGATCTGACTGGAGGATATTACGATGGTAGTTAGAAACAGTGTACATCCGCAGACTCTATCGATGCGGCGACGATACAATTATTAATAAACGACACGATCACTCGAAACGGCTTTTCGCAGACGTTAAAGCACGAGGAATTCTGTAATGTTCAGCGAGAAAGCGAGAACTATAATATTTCTGCTGTTCAATGCTTTTCGTTAAACTTTGTATTCAATTGTGAATTCGCGTGGAACACAATGAGCTTATTAAATTGCTGTTAACGAAAATCGTATGATCTTCGTTGTTCTTTAACGGAGTTTAACGTCGGGCCGGTGACATCGCGACAGTTACGAAATTATGAGATCACTGTGTGATACAATTGTCGCTTTTTCTTCGAAAACGTAACGTTGGAAAGTTCATATCGCTCGAAATGAATTTCATTTACAAGTTGCAGCAACTCCAATGAGAATGTGACGGAAACTAATATATGCGAACGACGGTATCGGGAATAATAAAAAAAAAAATATTGCATACAAATGACAGTCTCAGCAAGCATAAACGTGACACTAAAAATATTCCCAGCTGGCGATTTCGTGAAGTTCGGCTTCACAATGGCCTCAACGACCACGCTGCTGGCATGGGGCGCTGTCAGCTGGCCAGAAGCTTACAACGCAGCTGGTCAACTCGGCGAACTACGAAAAGCCATAAAATGGGCCACAGATTACTTTATCAAGTGTCACGTGAGCGAGTACGTCTTTTACGGGCAAGTCGGTGATTTCTCTCTGGATCACGCGTTCTGGGGACGACCGGAAGAGCTGAACACCACTAGACCTGCGTACAAGATCGATCCCGAGCATCCTGGTAAGATTATGTCACACGATCCTCACTCTGTATCATACTTCGCGCGTTCGTTAATTAAATTCATCCACGGATACGGTAGCGTCGTCTTTCTCGAAGAGGAACCTTCGTGAAACGTTCAGCCACGTCAATGAAATTATTCGCCATCGGGTAGTTTAAGGTTCTGAACGTATCAGCCGTGCACACTCGTCTTACTGAGATCCACGAGGGCATTCGATTCAATGCCCAAGTTTATTGATATTGTTATTTTTTTAGATACCTGGACCCTCGAACCTACACGTGCACGGAACATGTGGCAAAAACGTGAACCTCGCAATAATCTGGCTAGAATTACCCTCCGCTCTAATCGCTTTTTTTTTTATTTTACGATACCCAAATTTCTACGAAAACTCACGCACCTCTTCAAGGCCTCTAAAACCATAAAGTAACTCCTTCCCCAAACAACCGAAAACCCTTCCAGTTCCACTTCCACCCTCTCAACCACCACTACGATCTCCTATTTCTACTCCTTCAATAGTGTAGGATTATTTTTCAGGGGAAATTGTGACTGCCTTTCCTTTCTCGTAAAATCACTTTGTTATTTAATATCACTTAATTACTCTCTCTGACAACGCAATATATCTTATCTCAACAATGCTCTCGCTACAATTCTCGCTCGACTCCGCTTCAACTCTGCCTCAACTCTGACCCTCGCACGCATCATCCACTGTATAAATTCTTTCACGCATTTTCCCTCTCGCTCTAATCATCATTCGCTCTCAGTCATTAAGACCCACACCGACACACACACACTCTTACCACGTGTCACAGTTCGACCACGGGTCACCATGCATCCGAGACTCCGCGTGCATTCCCCGAAACCATCCACTTATCCTTAACGCTCTTCATTCACACTTCGCGTAATACTCGATACTTCCCTTCACACGATTCATATGTAATGGACACAGAGAAAATTGAACTCCCAACTTCGATTTTTCGAGATGGTTTTATTATCACTTAGACGTAGACTATGTCGGTTGAATATTTCGTATGATGTGAGCTGAAGAGTCAGGGAACCTTGGGTTTTTAAAGGGTGTTGGAAAGGATGTAGTAGGGATGGCGAGGGCGAACTCCAAAGGACTCTGGATGGTTAGGGATCGTAGACAGTATGACTAGGTGTTTTGGAAACGGTGACTCGATAAGGTTCCATGACGAGTATTTGTGATGGCCGGAAACTTAGAAATATTTGTATATATGAATCCTTAGGTGACTAGTAGATAACAAGAGTAATACAGAGATATGTCATAATACTAATATAGATATTTGGGGGTGAATACATTACACATACAAAGCCCTCTCATACCATTTCTACGAATTCTTGCATCCCACAATGGCAATAGTTCACATTTTTCCCTATTCGACTACGAGAAATCAGAATAAACCGAACAGTCCGACGATTCACTTCGAAACAATTAAGTAAAGGCTACACATAAATACTTTGCAACTCTGAGTAACTTCATTTCACGGGTTCACGACAATCTATTTCGCACGAAGGTTCGGTGCAATCGATATTATAATACGAACCACCGAAACCGATGAACCAAAGTCAATTGGATCTCTCGTTGGGACGAATTCGTCCCGTGAAATTCCTTTTGCTGCCAGCGTATCGAATGCTATCGATTATGGGGTGAAACGGCTAATGTGTAGCACGACTTTCACGGGAGTTCGTATTTTCTAGAGGGGAACAAGTGCAACGTGCGATCACCGAAAGTTCGTAAAACTCGGTTGCTCAGAGTTGTTTAAATCGCCCTGTCATCGGTGCGTCCTGAACGCGAATTATTATTGCGAACCGATATAAATTTATATAACAACATAATACGACATCAATGTATTTAAACGGACCAAGTACAGGAATCATTTTTTGCAGGGTCCGATTTGGCAGGCGAAACAGCAGCGGCGCTTGCGGCGTCCAGCATCGTGTTCCGTAATCACGATACTGAATACAGCGCGAAGTGTTTGAAACACGCGAAGGAATTGTACAAATTCGCGAATAGATATCGTGGACTTTATCACGAGGCTATTCGTGGAGCGGCACAGTACTACGAGAGCACTGACTACGGTGACGAATTAACCTGGGCAGCGGTTTGGTTGTTCAAAGCGACGAACGACACGTTGTACCTCGAGGACGCGGAGCATCATTATCAGCATTTCCACCTAAAAGAGAGGCCGAACGAATTCTTTTATAATAAAAAGGTCGCCGGCGTTCAGGTAAACGCCTAGTGATTAAAGGGTGACCCGTAACGACGGGGAAGATTATCGATGATATCGTTTCTTTTCACCACATTTCTACGTTCTTCCGGGTTCAATTGACACAGTTGTAATATAATTGCTGTTTCTTTTTACTAAATTAGTATGAAATTATCTTGGGGAAGAGGGTTATAAACTGAAGTATGTATTATATATAAATTATTTCAATCTTATTACGTTTAAATCTACTGTTATCAACTTATTCTGTTGTGTGATATAAACAGGATAGCCAGTTATGATAGAACGTCGATACAGCCTATCGAAGCGCGATATAGAAGCAACATTCGTATACAGATGTGTAGCACTCCTTCGTACAAATGAATTTCATCGATAATCGATCCAATAAAAATTAGACGATTCTATCCATCGATATATAATAATTAAACAAGCACGTCCATATAGGGGGAAAAAGGAACCATGAAAAGTGTGACAATGTTATGTTGCTAATATTAACCGTCATGTTAGCAACCGAGTACCCATTTCATGTTACCTACAAGAATTTTGGATGTTCTGGTAAAAATATCGCAAAACGCCTCTGAATCCCCGTTGTTCGGATGTTTCTACGTCGATATACCTACGTCGATATAATTTTAAATAAAATTGGTTTGCAATTTTTTACGTTATAAAGCTTCAAACATATTTATACGCCTGTCTGGTATAAGAGACCCATATAAGGGACGAGATTGTTAGGCGTTCTATGCACATAAACATGAACCGATTTTTAACTAACATGATTTATTTATTTATCAAATTAGAATAATAAACAATATTGTGGACAATTTCTCCATATTGCTATAGTATTTACGTGTTTACCACAAATAGGACGGTCGCACTTGTGGCAAGCCTTTCGTGTTTTTCGTCGTTTCTTTTCGGGATCAGCCTGACACATATAACAGAATCCCACGACTTTTTTTTGAAGTAGAAGGAATTTCATTTAATTCTACTTGACTATTTCTCATGCTTTGTATCACCAATTTTGTGGAAAGGTGTCTCATAGTTTGAGCATCCGCCACCGGGTTCGAATTGCTGGAAAAGAAAGGTCTTCCCCTAATTGGCGTAGAAACACACGACGATTATTTGATTTCCTAGACAATATATTATTATTGATAATGCTTCCATTTTTGCAATATAATCTTCTAAAACTTACAAATTATATTTCACAAGAGCACTGTACGTTTCACCTAACTGCAAAGAATCGTGGGTCTCGAATCGAAAACTGAACACAAACTGATTCACATTGGAGATGGTCTCTGATGCTAGCTTAAACTTGTTCATATAAAGATAAGCATCCATTCTCTAGTTATCGAACTAGGAACGATTCGAAGAATCAAAAGTCGAAAACTGGACACTTGAGCTGGCTACTTCATTTCAGTATAACAATATACATATAATAGATTTGCATAAAATGTTTAAAGCTGCAGCTGTTGAGTTATAGAAACGAAAGCCAACAGTCTCGAAAGAATATATTTTCATATTTCAGCCACTCATTGGCTGCATCGGTTAAGTCCACAAAACAAAAAGAACTCGATTTATTATAAATACAAGAAGTTAGGTGTCAATAAAGCGCTTTAACGATAAAATTGTAAAAAAATTTAATACGTGGAATCAAGCAATTTGGCTAATGTGGTGACGAAAATAGTATGGGGTACCCGGTTACGAGACAGACGTTGAAATTTCGGTTGCTAACATAAGGGTTAATCAAACAGGGCATCCCGTATTAAAGTACACTATTCGGTAACGGAGCAGCAGAAAAATATACGAAGCATTAATTCGCTCGTGCGTATCGACGGGAAAACAATATAGAAATTAATTTATTTACGAACCCTAAATGAAACCAATCGCGAGATGAATTAAAACACTTATACGTTTCCAATGAAACGAGTGACATATAATTTTGCGTTAAAAAAACGCTCGGCAAATTAAGCGTGGTAATATCGGTACATGTTCGCCGAGAACTAAGTTCAACATTTTCGTTCTTTCGACAGGTTCTATTGGCACAGATGACAGGGCAGGCGGAGTATCAAAACGCGGTGCGTGCTTTTTGCGATTTCTCGGTGCATCAGCAAAAACGTACGCCAAAGGGATTGCTCTACATCGACAAATTCGGCACGCTCTGCCACGCGGCGAACGTTGCGTTCGTTTGCCTGCAAGCGGCAGATTCGTCTGGTATCAGAAACTCCCAGGAATATCGCGAATTTGCCGAGCAACAAATATACTATATGCTGGGAGGCGGTGGTAAGCTACTGATAACACATATACACATGTACACAAGCAGAATATTGTGCAGCGATTGAAAGGACCGAAAAACCGATGGAAGAAAAAGTATCTTTTTCGAAATACATTTTCGATAAGCAAATCTGTAATGCGATAGGAATTATTTGCCTCTTAATATCTGATTTCTTCTGGGGCAAACATTTATTTCCACTCGCTCCGCGATTTTTATTCCGAGATATCCTATCGGGCCCAAATTAATTTCACGACAATAGAATCGTCGAGTGAATTACAATTATTGTACTGGTAACTGGACACTTACACGCGACAAGGTGCACACGGAAATAAATATTTTATGTTCAACCTGCGTTACGAAACTGCTTTTACATCAAATTCTTCAACATTTTCCACGCCACTCGCGATACAATTGTGGTATTGAAAGTTTTAGGAGAAATTGAGCCGGTACAAGTGCAGAACGATTGGTAACAGATATATATATATATATATATATATATATATATATATATATATATATTTCTAACATATATATATGTATATATAATATAAAGTTTTATAATATAAAGTTTTATTAGTATTATATATTGTACCGGCTCAATTTCTCCTAAAACTTTATATTATAAAACTTTATATTATATATACATATATATATGTTAGAAATTGTACTTTAAGAGTATGCAAGATAGAGTGTGCAAGCTTTCCCGGACAAGTCTGGGGTAAAGACTGAGCGGTCACTCACAGTTCATTTACCAAAGGGCATAACCTTCCCCATTTCTTGGCCAGATCCTCCAGGAGCAGAGTCCCTATCCCTTGGTAATACGGCGACAGACCGATTGCCATGTTTGGTATTTCACTCCACATTCAAATAAACAATCCTTCGACACCAGATGGTTGGAAGACCCAAAGCGGTCGCCAGCCATCGTCGGCCAACCGGATGTTCAGTCTCGTCCATTCATTCTTAAAAACTTCTAATAAACAGTCAATCCTGGGACATTCGATACTTGAATATCGTCGGGCCACCAGCCATCGTCTGTCGTCCAGATTGCCCGTTTCTAAGACTCTCTCCAACCATACGCAGGCCTATCATACCCCTATCAGAAATTCCTCCCCGAATGAATAGCACTTCGCCACTCGGCCCTTTTCTTTTTGTTAACAATACGCTGTCGCTAACATATATATATAAACAGTTTCTACACTAGTCCACACTCTGTTACTCTATTCTATTCTACGCTGTTCTACACTACTCTCCCGTCTACACTCCTTCGTTGCTCAATCTACACTCCGATCTACACTCTTTCGCTGCTCAATCTACACTGCCCATTGCCATTCATATATCCACTCGTCTTCGGTCTCTCTCTCTCTCTCTCTCTCTCTCTCTCTCTCTCCCTCATTCATATCCTTAAAAACATAGAAACAGGGTGACACGGGTCTGCAGGCCATCGTCGCACGCCTGCAGACCAGCTGCCCGGTCGTTGCGCGCTTCGCACTCCTACACAATGTTAAACAACGCTCCAATGAACTTTGCCCGTCGCACCGTAGCTACGATTAAACGGAACTCTATATTTCTGAAATCAGGTAGGAGCTACGTAGTCGGCTGGGGCCGAAATCCGCCGAAACAGCCCCATCATGCGGCATCGTCCTGCCCCGACAGACCAGTCGCCTGCGGATGGTCCGAATTCGACAAGGACGCGGCGAACCCCCAGATCCTTTACGGTGCTCTGGTCTCCGGGCCAGACGAGGCGGACAAGTTTCACGACCATCGGGAGGATTACGTGTACACGGAAGTCACGTTGGATTACAACGCCGGATTCACGGGTGCCCTTGCTGGACTGCTGCAGCTGCGGGTCAAGAGCACAGCGTAACGCGCAGAGACGCTTCGTTCCTCTTGTCCACGACGCAACGAATTGCTCGGCTCCTCGAACGTGGAGGATTCGCGTTAAAATAAACGTGATGGGCGTAGTGATCTGTGGGTGTGTCATGTCGGATTGCGAGTAGTATAGAACGGGACGGCGATTGATTATTAACACGTTGTTGGATTCCGGGGTAAGCGAAATCGTGTGCAACAATTACTTTTGCAAAGAGGTTTTTATATAAGATAACCGTGACGAGTTTGCGCGACAGAGCGATGGTACGCGTCGTGTCCAAAACTATTCTAACTGCAAGTGGTATTCCGCTACTATATATATTATGAGTTTTAGGGGGGAAGGATGACCTTAGCCCTTGTTACGTCGCCTTAGCCAACGCGGAGTCTGGCCCTTGGCAGTAGTCGCGTCGCTGACTACTACCTTGGTGCATAATATCGACTCTGACTAGGCCAGGATTCGCGGGCCTTACATATCATCGGTGACTCAAGGGCTGGTCATCCAACAACGTTCGCAGCGTCTGTAGTAGCTCTGCGTTATTTTTAAGTCTGTACCTGGTCGCCGCTAGTATAGCCCTACGTACGTTGTTTTATATTTATATTGCGACGAGTTCGCACGTTTCATAATTACATACCTGAAATTTTGTCGTCCGCCTTCGCGAGTCCGGCGTTAGTTCAACGCTGTTCGAGAAATGTATCTAAGTAGCAAGGAGACAACCCGAACTGTCCGTCTCCGATCTTGACGAGACATGGTTGATATATTAAGCAGGTGCAAATAAGGCACACGTATTTGTCTATAGCTGCCCAATCACAGGTTAGGGGTTGAAATCACACCTTGAGGAACATTATCAATGTCGTTTTCCGTGAAATACCTTCAGAACGCTGAGAGACATTAGAAAATAAGGTACGAACAAAATTCATAAAAGTCGGAGACCTTTCCGATTCCTGTAAGTTGAAACGATTGTTCGATCTTTGATATCTCTAGGTCTGTAAGGTTCTCATCGTCCCCCATTTGAATTGGCAAACTTTTGTCCAACTTGAATGGCACTATTTATTTAGAGGTACGCGTATGATATTGCAAAGGAATATATTCATTCCCATTGTAAGCCGGAACCCTGCGGTATTCAATTAAGGCTCCCCCGTCGGAACCGTTGGCTGCAGAAGAGTCAACGTTATACAATTGTTTCATTGTATATATTTTACCCGTTAGCTGCGAAAAGACATAGATACACGCGGGTAGTAGATAACTGTCTACCTTCGAAAGGCATGTGCACCGAGGAAATTTTCGCCAAGCAAGAGGTTAATAATGTTTAACAATATTTGGTTAACCGTTTGGGTACGGTGCAGCGGTAAGAAGTGGTGCAGATGGGAACTCCGGGAGTAAAATATGTGCGTCGACAGTACGTGAAATTGTTCGAAAAATGATTCTTATCGCGGGCACGTTGAACAGAGAAAGGCGGAGGAACTGCGAACGCTTTGCAAGTAAGCACCTTTCGAACGCAAACTGTGTGCCCGTAGTCGAAGGGTGCAAAAAGGTGAATTGAATTTTGCAACGTTGGTAGAGAACGAAATTTTCGTATAGAATCATTTAAAGTAGTCGGTCGTTTATTGCATGTGTATATTATAATACTTAGGTAGAATATTCTTGTTTTCTGCGTACGCTGGAACATTGGGGCGAAAAATTTCTTCGAGAAATTGTCAATAGATGGAAAGGAGCATTGTTATAATTTTCTCAATCGACAATCGTTATCACGACGGTGGCGTCTATTATTGTTCAACAGTTATAAAGTTATAGTAGTTCTGGGTAAATCGATAAGGCGACTGGACGTAATTCGTTTGAAATTGACGCAACATTTTTCGACACGATCGTAAGATTATGATTCTTGCAATTATTCGTTCCTATTGGTATGTCTAGTCTGTGCTACTTGACGCGCTTGGTTACGGTTTTAACAGAATTGATTTGAGAATGTATATAGGATTTACAGTATTTAAAGCGAAATAGGTTGAAAGTGTTTATTACGAAACGAAGAAGATAATTCGTTCGATATTTAATATAATTAATAGTATTACACGGTCATCGTGATTGTATGTCTTTTGGAAACGATATATGTATAGAGATACTCGTCGAAGAAGATAGAAAGCGTTTTATGTATCTATATTTTCATTGAGATGCAAAAAGATCATTTATCGTGTTTCTTTAAAACACTTTGCATTTAATTGAAACTTATGAACGAACTCGAGAATTAGATATTTCGTTACACGCAGTACGAGCATTTATACTAATATTCGAACAAAGTTTCATACCTCTTTCAATTATTATTAGATCCCTACTTTCATTATAATCCACATACATATCCATGCAGCGTAATGTTTATTCCAATCGTTAATGAATATACAACGAGCTTAATATGAATGATTACAAGAATTACAGGGACTAGGTAATAATGTTTAGCGCATTTCTTTTCACACTATCGTCCAGCATAATTTATATGCTTTACCCGTATACTAAAATAATGTAACGCTTTAGACGACAGCGAAGCGTATTCTATTATTGTTACGAATAAATGAACGAATATTTTCCATGATTGTATAAAATTCGCAAGTATTCCCCTCCAAACCCGCATTTCCTTCCAAATGTTCCCCATTATTATCGACATAATTATCGCCTTTCATTTACTCATCTTACAGTGATACAGCTTTTTCCATTCACTTTCTTCACTAATGTATTATCATAAATGTACAATTTGCCGAATATCAACGTCCAAAGAATCGGTGCGATTCAGGTGCGATTTTTTCCTATTTAATTCCGAAAAGCTCTGCTCCATTATGTGCAAGTACTCGTACGACGTACATAACGGTGTGTATGGGACGAGTACATTCTTCATCGGCTATTGAATTACCGAGTCCAATTACATAGCTTATACCGAAAGGTGTCTTTTACCTACCAATTGCGTCAACTGCTTTGATTCAGGTGCAGTCGCGATCGAACGGTGTACGATATTATGTTCCCATCGCTATGGACGTGAAATGTGTCATTTTTCTTTGCATTCTAGAATTTATTCTCTTGCTGTTAATCGAAGGGGCGCGTCAGCAAGAATCGAACAAAGGAGGTAGCCAATGTATTTTCCGATAATGTTTCGGCATTCTTAAAAGTCATTTCGTATTTCTGTCCGTTTGTTTAATGAACGTGAATTTTACATACTAATTTTACTTATTATTTAATATCGCGTCGATGGAAATTTTATATTCGGTTCATTCTTAAACGTTTATCGTTCTTATGCCACGGGGAGTGTTTTAAAAATTGTCCACATTGAAGGGGGGAAGTAAGATATATTTCTCTTGAACCGTAGAAATGAACGATGCCGTTGGCGACAGAGGTTGCGAATATTTGCACTGCGGGAAGAACGATGTATGCACATATCGTAAATTTCGATGCAAAGAACGTCCTTGCCCGAGCATGCTGTACTGCGCCAAATCTGAAGCAGGTAAAAGCTTCGGGGAACGTGCTTGTAATTACTCCGCCTCTTAATGGGAAAATTGATGTTCGCGAGATGAAAGCACGCAAAAATTCGTCGACTTTGAACGAGCGTGGACGGTCGTTTAATTCGTACGTTCAGCGCTGTGCATCTGGTTATTGCTTCGGCTGAAGTGAACGTCGAATTATTTATCATAAAGAGGAAACGGAATTTCTGTACAATTTTCACTCGAATTTGAACCAAAGCTTCCGCCATATTCTGACGTCGAAATTATACGACCTATCGTCCATCGCACGAATTGAATTTAATTAAATGTTTCCATAAATATTGTATATTTTAAGAGTTAACGAAGGGACCGTCCAGCTGCGATACTGTACAGTGTACCATGGGTTATATATGCATGTTGAAAGTTCGCCGTTGTCAGTGGGATGACAGTAAGTATGTTAAAATTGTGAATCCTTGATCAGCGCATAGGTTTCATGCGCATATTAAATAACGCACTTTCATTTTTTTCCATGCATTTAACGATATACCAGCGTGTTTAAGCGGCATATTATCATGAATTGCACACGCGGAACATAATATTAATATCACTAGCGAAAGAGTCTATACTTTCTGTAACAAGAAGAGCCTTCTATTAAAAAAACTGGCTCTACCCTTTCGATGAATCGTTATCGATCTCTGAACAATCGCGTGTCAAACAAATTCATGCACTTCCATTGAACGCGAACTTTCGTTCCAACATTCTGTGTACTAAGTCGTATAATTATTCACGTTGTTTCCTTAACAACCATTCGCGCTATATTGAACGTCGAACAGATAATCAATTTCATGTTTCGCAGAGTGTGAAAGGCAGATAGCAAGATGTGTATCCCGGAAGGAGTATTACGAGGGACCCGCTTCCTGTGCAGGATTCAAGTGCCCTCCAGGGAATCACTGCATCCTCCGGGAATCGTTGTGCGCGACACCGCCTTGCAAATTATTAAGAAGCTGCGCGAAAAACAAAGGTCGACTGTGCTTTCTTTCTTAAAACGAACGAAACCTTATCTGGAGCATCGTGTATACAGAAATTCTGGAAGTGCCCATTTTCGTGGTTTTTTCATTTCTAAATTTATTTGTGTTGTTTCTCTTTTTATAATGTCAATTTGTTAAGACGCTTTAATCGATACCGACCGATAATTTAATCGATAAGACGATTTAATCGACCAGTCATTTCTGCAGAGGTGCATTTCTGGTTCGGAAGGTGTCGAAGCCTTGGCTGCCCATCGGAATACGAATGTTTCTTAAGAAGACCGGAGAATAATTGCATAAATCCGCGTTGCAAACGCACACCAGATTGCACAGCGACGAGAGGTAATAATTTTATTGTTTAAGATCGGTATTTACGTATTAGAGCCTTTAACCCTAGAAACAAATTAAATTAAATTTGTTAAAGATTAAAATTCAATTTCTTTAAAATATTGTACGGAGATTTCGGCGTAGAGCCAATATTGAAAGCGTCTTTCGGAACAGCCAATGAATTCATATAAAGCTACGACTGGTTTCGAATCGCTCGAAACATTTCGAAATTACGATGTACCATTTAGAGTAGCTCTGACGCGCTTCAACCGGCGATAATCGAAGCCGAAGAAGCTCTAGCCCCCATCAACGCACTCTAATTTGCGTGGGTCGGTTCCAACTCACGCCATTCTGCTTTGAATAGCTCCAACTTGTGACAAGTCGTCCGATAATGCTCTAACTCCTGTTAGTCCATTAGCCACTTGTTGGCTGGCAACCAGGTATCCCCGCAAATGATTGTGTGTTGCAAGCAACACCCTCGGTATTGGCAAACTGTCGTACATCACTGTACGAGAGCGATGTATCAATGACCAGTTGTATGTTATACAATATCCACGTGAAATAAATTTCTATATTTATAAGTAACATGTACATTGCACGAAATATTTGCTGTTCCATATTTTTATTTCTATTATTATTATCATCATTATTTGCATCGCTTGACCGTGGGAGTTTGCATTTTCCTTCATACAGAATACTTTCTTCTGTAAGTGCACTATTTGGCACAACGCGTATCACAGAGATTTTGCGCAGCATAGAACACATTCTCACCTGACTGTTTCTTTCGTTTTCTTCTTTTTTGTTACTCGTCAGAGAACGAGGTGGCAAATAAGTACTGTCTTGGATGGATATGCCCACGAATGCAAGCATGTTTCGCTGAAACTGTAGGACTTTGTGAAACCGACGACTGCGATGTGAAAAGAACTTGTCAAGGCACACGGTCCGTGGCCAAAAATGACTCCACCTCGTCCTTCTCAAGAAGATCTTTACCGAAAGGAGACGAAGTTCCCCGCAACGACACCAAGGTGCTTTTCTTTTTATTATGAACGCATTTCAGAATGAACGCATTAGACTAATTAAATGTTTGAAATTATTAGACTCTTCGAGATACTCGAAATTTCTGGCTTTCTTAGATATTCGAATTTAGCTGAACATTACACGTTTCATCGTAGGTCGACCATTACACAGTTCAATGCTCAAAATTGACGTTTAAACGAGGAATCTTTAGAACCTCGTTACTTTCTTCTTTCCTTCTACGAAATCTGCCCGGTTCTTCGAAAAGTGATTAACTTTACCTAACTAAGTACCTGATTTCACTTCCTCACTGATGCACTGATCTAAATTCTGATTGCTTCACCGGAATGCTTAAAGTGTTTAAATAGCCAAAACCTGTCTGTGCGCGTGCCGGCGTCTGACTGCATCGGTTAAATCTCCTTTACTACCTAACACCGTGAATTGTGAACGTAACACTGGTGTTGCGTAACTGTAACAAAAAAGGCGAGTGTCTTGAAATTTCCTTTTCCAGATTGTTTTCTAATTACAAAATTCATTTAGAAGACAATTAATTAATTATTTGGGAACACTGTACGTCACTGATCACGCGACCTGCGAAGATTCCTTTAAGTTTCTTTCTGCTCGAATAAAATATAACGCAGCTGTGCGATAGCTATGTAATTGAAATTTTCATTCAATATCATGTACGTCGACATTTATCATTCGTTTATTAATCAAATAAAACAAAAATTCCGAAACAAAGCTGACGAATATTATTGCAGGCGTCTATGCTCGACGAAATTGAAGTTCGAGGGCCAAAGTGAGTACTTTAATGTATTTTATCGATTAAATTACGGAATACAAGATATTTTAAACAACTATGCAGGGCGCATGGTTATATTTATAAATCAACTGAAGTTATTTGTTTGAACGCTGAGCACCGCGCAGATCCCCTCACTCGTGGCTGGATCACCTGTACTCGAAAACCGAATTGGACGCCATCGAGCTGTGGATAAAAAACGCTGAGGGCCGAAACGATTTTAAGGTAACGGCGTAGTAAATTTAAGAAAAATACGCACCTGCCCAAACGACTACACTGTAAAGCGATTAATGAAATAACATCACAGCCTTGCTAAATATTTACGGGAAAAACGATGATAAAGGCTCTCAATGTTTTCTCCAATAAAAAATAGGAAAATTTCATTAAATAGAACATAAAATTAATGTATAAAATAATACGCAAAAGTAAGCTTTCATTCAAATTAACGTGGACACTAAACCTGAGCGGGATAAAATCATCTCGCATTATCTATCCTTTCGTAAGGGCAACATAGCCATCGCGATTTTTCCACGTCCGATAAAATCCCAACTATCCGATCTTTCGAACTCGTCACATTTTCCGATAAAAGCTTTCAAGATACCGCAATTCATAGCAATTTCAAGATTGGCTTCGATCTATCAAGGACATACTTGGCCCTGGTGCGTACAGTGTTTGGCTTGAGGAAAATCTGTCGTCGCGAGGGGAAAAGTTTCGCGAATGGCTGCGAGCGTCACATAAAAAATTCGATGACGAGGAACCAATATTTCCAACGGGGGTAGTGTCGTCTGTCGCGACGAAAAATCCATATCCAGCTTTGGATACGACGGTAAGTGCGTTGTTGTTTAAACTACGTCGGATAAGCTTGTTGAGGCGAGACACATATTCGTGACACGCAATACGTATGTAGAAACATAAACCGAGGCGAACATTCGTGGTAAGGTACGGATAGAACGATGGAGTTCAAAATGAAAGGCGAAACGAAGGGTTGAAATGAATACGAATACGATATCGTATTATTTGTCGCGATACCATAAATGCGACATTCGATGTGTCCTAGAAATTCGTTATCGAATGCAGAGTCCAGTCAGATGATGCTGCAGGTGAATGTTGCTGAAATTTCTTGCTGGTGTCGATTCTTACGGCGAAATTAAATTAATCGGGAAAATTATGTCTCTGTTACGTTTTGTACATTCGATCGAATTATCTTCGATAAAACAACCCAAAGATTGTGCTTGCGAAAAATAAGCTTTTGAATACTTATTCTTTTGACGTAAAAGTAACGATATTTTCGTTTTCATATCTTTGCCATTTATCCAGAATATGTCTTCGTCACAGGATTCGGACGAAGATGCGCACACGTCTAACTCGCCATCGCGGATAGAGAATATAAGGAATGGTACCGAGAAACTTCTGCTTCCAAATTGGATTACGGATCCATTGTACAGTATTCCGGGGGCGGCACTTCCGAATAATTTAACCGAATCTAACAGTTCCCCGTCTCTAGATGTTCCTTTAAAATATCCTCATCACACGGGAGAAGAATTTTTAGCATCGCGGCCAGCGAACGTTAAAAATACTTACAAACTGCAGTACCCCGAGGATTCGATAAAAACTGTGACGGAATCGAATGAATCTACGAACGTCCGTTACGATTCCGACGTGGAAAATTTTAGAGGAATTATTTTACGAAACGAGGACGGCCTCCTCCAGCGAGGCAACTCTTCTACTTTCGTAAGCGTTTGTTTGGTTTACAGATTTCACGTTCACCGTATTCGTATGCCATTTAATTGCACATAAATGTGTGTTTTTAGAATTTGTGCCGCTTGCATTGCGATTAATTGTAAATTCCGCAGGATTATTCCACTGTTCCACGGGGGTGGAGCGATCTTTCACTTGCCAAGAAAGATTCTACATTAGCGCCGGGAGAACAAACGTTGACAGATAAAATAGGATATTCTAATGACGTCCCCGTCGGTTTGTTAGAGAAGGTAGTTAAATCTTTGTACTCCGCTGTGAATGAAAGCATGACGCAGGTGTACGAAGGCCAACAGATCAATAATTATCGTCAGGACGTAAGTTTTACTACTCGATGCATATGAAAAAACGAAATGCAATAAATTGTGACAGAATTTATTCGAATGGTTTCATTACAATTTACAGTATCAGCTGGAGAATTTCCAGTGGATTTTAGTGAAGCATTCTGAAGACTACGAAGACATATCGCGCGATCGAAATTCCAACGAGAACGCGAATCAATTTTCCTCCCGTACTCCGGACAAGACGAATCTCACGAACGATTTCGACCAGATAATTAGTATCTTCCTCGATAAATTAAGTAAGTTGCTCGTATGCGCCTTTCAATCTTCAATCTTAATTTGGTCGTAAATTAAATTTCCGTTCCAAGAGCTACGCTCGAAGCTTGACGTACCTCGGTTATTTTTTCGTAACGTCCGTCGAAACAATCAGCAAGAAACATTAATGACAGATGAATTGGAATTCCGTCAATGTCTCCGTTCGCGGTACACGCGTTGTCATTTAATTATTCTGATCGACGTGAAAACAGAACTTACCAAACACGAGACAACGGATAAAAGGAATTTAACGTCGTTAACGCGACGATTCCAGTTCAGAGATTATCGCGCACGATCCGCGACACTGGGGACAGAAAAGAAATGAATACGTGAAACTGTGGCCAATGATTTCTGATCGCACTGATTACTTGAAAACCTGTTTCGGCTGGGCAATTGTTTTAATTGGCGACGCTACCTTCACGTTGACTGACTCTTGTTAATTTCTTGCTCGACAGTTGGACCGAATAATCGATTCGGTATTTTTAGAAAGTCACCATCTATGACGCAATCCGTTTTTTTCATCACTTACGTTTGCTTTGTTCTCGATTATAAAAAAAAAGGCCTACAATCCACGTGAAAGAAAATCTATCCAAAAAAGAAACTTGACGTTCTTAATTCCTTCTTTTTTGATAATCATTCAACGATTTAAGAGTCGCTTTTTTGCCAGCCACAGTAGTGAACTTGAATTGACATTTCTTTTAGTAGAATGTGGACATCTATTGTTTCTACCCTAATTTAATATCGATTTTCACCGATGTTATTATATGCGTATGATGTTGGTAATAATTTATATTAATTACGTTTCACTTATGGAATCACTTTGATCGCATAAAGTAAATGTGAAGGTAAAAGTTCGTTGAAGTTTCTCCATTTCTTTTTCATTGTACCTAATGACACGATACACGGTAATTACATTCGTTGAAGTAGTTTGAAATATTACCCGCAATGAAGTTTTATGTTATATAGAATGTTCCACGAAATGTGTTTCTCTATCAGCGGTATATCGTAAAAGTGTTTACGTAAGATTCTCTTAATTATCGGTTATCCTTCCTTCGACGTACAACAAATAATAACTATGGCCTTGCGCAATTTGAGGATGCAACGAAACCGATCATGCATCATTTTCTCATCAATTTTATAGATTCGCGAAGAATGCGATGCTCGTCGTCGCGGCACCTGGAAAGCAAATATCTGAACTCGCGCGTCCAATGAAATCGTCTACGATAGGTAAACGTTTGTTAAAGGGTAAAGGACAGTTTGTTACAATAGAACGAACCTTTAGAATATCTGAATATAACGTATAAGGTAAAATGTTTGCAGTACAACGATTAAATTGATGGACAAACAACTCGTAATTCTCCCAACAACAAACTTACTGGAAATTAATTAGAACTTTTAATAATAATATGCGATTTGTTTTGACGAAGATGGAACCCATTTCAGGTAGTAAACAAATTCTAAATGACTCAGATCGTTCAATCGACGTCCATCAAGATTTACCATTGCCACGACCGCCTGCCGACGATAATAAAGATGATACGGAGATGAATCGCTTTTTCGAACAGAACAAGGACATCATTCTGCCTCACGTTCAAACCTTGATGGAAATCATCAACGGAGAGAATGATCCGTCGAGTCACGATTCAGAGCTTGATTCAAACAAAAGTTCGAACGGGAACATTTTAGTAAATAATGCGAACTTTGGATCAGTTGCGGAATTCCCAGATCGATTGCCGTTTTTAAGAACCGATCCATCCAACGGTTATGCAGGAGAAATGACGATTGATGCCAAAAACGTACAAGAATCGCTGTTTCTAAAGGAGCAAAAATTCGACGCGAACTGTTCCACGAAAAATCAACTAAAACAAGATTCATCGAATTCGGAATTGCAACAGGTTTGCGTTTTTTTCCATACATCAAATTAAAGCGACATTATCCTTGTTGCTTTCTTTTTAAATTTCCAACAGTTTAGCGAAGCAAGATTGCACGATGAACGTCATGTCGTTCGATAAACGTGATATTGATTCGAACAGTGTTTCATCGAGTGGTGCAACGCCAATCCAGAGGGTTCGGTTAAATCGATTTTACAACACGAGCTATTGCTATTTCTTCGAAATATTTCTAACGCTTGAAACATCTGACTGCCGACCGCCATACGGCACCGAATTGTAATAAACGAATACCATCTTAATATCCTCACAATTACACCCGCGATATGTATATCACTTTCTCGTTTTACCTCAATAGCAGCGACCCTGTCATAGAACTCGAGACTGCCGTACGGTCATACGAAGTCACATTTGGCCGCCTCGTTTCAACCCTCTAGGATTTTCCCTTCGCTGTTCCCCTTGCGGAGCCTTTAAAACCCAATTAACCGCGAATCTTTTTTTAAATATCGAATTAAAACACAGAACTATTAATTATCGTATCGGAACTCGGAACGAGAACAACCGTTTCAGAACTCAGCCACGTATCATTGCACTAGAACTCGGTCAGTAGAATTGAAATACAATGAAATATATAGGCAGTGAAACACGAGTTCACCAGGCTCGATCAAATTTTCGTTACATCACACGAGCGAGCACGTTGGTTTAGTAGCCTTGATCGAACGTCGCCTGACGCCCGAAACAATGTTTTTTTAAAGAAATCTTAATTGAAGTAGGAGCTTGAGAATAATCGCTAACTGTTTTATATTGTAATATTTAAGTACTACTTAATTTTCCGATACAAGAGCCGCAGGATAAACCGGTTTTCTTTAACGCACCATCAGGAAGGAAATTCGAGGACGCCCGGGCCATTCTACGCAGACGGGGAACCCACAGTGCAAACCTTTTACAATCTGCCCAGTTATGGGGCCAGCGATGATGTTGATGTTACTGTAGACGACATTATTTATGAGTAACTAATTATAGTTAACACGAGCCACTGTGCGTTCAAGTGTTAGCCACTTTACCATTAAACTAAAAACTATTATTGACAGCTTATCGTCGACTTTTGTTTCATATTTTTAGAAATAAAGTTCTAATTTCTGAACAACATGAATGGTTCAAATAATACTACACTTTCTTCAGATATACAAAACGTGTCTATATATATTTTTCCCATAGATCGTATCCCCTCGTCTGACCATTGCACACAAAAGGGAGGTATGACTTATTCCAATTACCAGCCTGTACGAAATTTAGAGAACAGAGCTTTTTGTTGCACGAATCTTTCATAAACTTTTGTGACAGTTACGTTTTATAATACTTATTTTTCGTCGTAGTATTATTTGCATGTTGCATGAAGTCAAGCAATGGAGAAACGGAAGCGAAGATGAAAAAAAAAAATAATGGCCTACCTACGCACTGTCTTTACGGCTGGTTTTGGTAAGTACATCAACCTGGATATAGAAAGAATCTCAGGTTTTCATCAATCATATTGAAGATATTTTCGTATATTACGGTTTTCGGTGTATCCATCCGTCCGTAATCATTTTAAACACGTACGTATTGATGGTTATTTATGACCCCGATTCGCGTGTGCAACAAAAAATTCTCTCTTCCGCGGTAATAAAAATGTCTTGCTCAATGTATCGTAACTTCATCGGAAAGCAATATAACGTTGAGCCTTTAACGTTTAACCGATTAAACGTCACTATTCCAATTGCGCCCCTAACAACCGTATGACCATATGATATATTATTCGGAAAATAATTAAGGGAACGAAACGTTTCGTTCGCGTGAATTGCATTCGTAAAAATTGGAAACGTCAATGCTGCTACATTTACGTACAGCGAAAAGGAATTAGAAATCCTATTTTAAAATAATATCTCGATCAATTCGAAAATACTGCGGCGTGCTCGCGGTACTCGTCCTCAAGCAACGAAGACGGAAGTGTGAAGCTTGAACGGCACCGCCGACAGCCTGCGGGACGCGCTACTCGAATCGTGGGTCACCTAACGAAGTCTTGTAAGGACTCCGTGGCCCTTATTCCGCAGATAAATATAAGTGCAAGACTCGGCTTGCGAAGGTTCAAGCTCGAGGTCGTGAGGCTCCTCTTGGACGCAGTAAGGGATGGTACTCAAGGTCCGGGCTCGGTTTGTCTTGAGGGTGGTCGAAACGGGACTGACCTCCTCGTCGAACGTTTCTCAGAACGGAAGTACGTGCCGGAAGTAATGTTCTGCGCGCCGATTGGACATTGAGAAGAATTACGTTTCTAGGAGGAAAGGGTGTCTTCAAACGTGGCCATCAATTCGGCAGTGCAGCGGAATTTCCGCCAGGGTGTCCAAACTTGATCTGCCAGACGTCTGTTGGGCCCAGCTCCCGAGGCCCCTTCCGAAATTCGCTCGACCGAAGCTTCTCGATTGAAGCTGTAAAACGATTTTCTCGAAGACGGTCTTATTACTTTCGCGGTCATAAAACGTCCCAGCCATCAGCACGTGGAAGGTTTCTCCCTGTGCCGATTGCTAGCCGTATTTTCGAAAGATACGGTGTTTATTGGTCTGCCGAGTAAACCGTCGAACGAAGCAGCTAGCGTCGTCAACTGGCCCCGAACGATCCCTTGACCGGGGCCTGAGGACCGCGCGTTCGACGCCTTCTCGCGCGACCGGTTTTAGAACGGGACAAATACAATGAATTACAACCAATGTGTAACATTCGCTATCCGTTTGTTCGGTTACTATGATTCGATCCGTGAAAAGAATTCAAACATCTCGCAACCTTCGGTCGTGAAACGAACCATTTCGATGGCAACAAAGGGCAGGAACTTCCGAAAGGGCGATACTCGTCCCAATTCGATCGGAACGAACGTTCTTGCGTCACGAAATCTTCAGCCCGATCTCTACATTTCCCCGGCCGTGAAACACGAACGAGGGAACAATAAGTCACTCGTATCGCTATATTAGTAAACCGGTTTCATTATTCCAATTTATCATCTCCCTGTGATATGGTGTATCGTTTTTTTCGTTACCAATGAACCATCGAATACGGTAAATGTTTCAATAATAACAATAGTATTGTCTTGCGGAATAATTGAAGCTAAGCAATTTAACGATCGCCCTTTTTATAAATGTCACAGGCTTATAAACAAAAAGCTGAAGTACGTAAAATAGTGGATAACGTAACATTGCAATTTAAAAATAATTTCGTGCACCCCGATAATAAAGTCACTATTCAATTCGTCCATTAAGTTTGACTGTTTAGCGGAACAACTTCCTGCCTCAGTTATTTGAGAAACACAGCGTTCTGTGTATTGAAAAATGCGATCGGGGAAATCTAACGCGACATTTCGACCGGCAACTATTTCTATATTTTTATGCAATATTATCCGCTGTCTGAAAGCCTCGAATAACTTACTGAGGATTCAGCTCTCGCACAATTCGCAATACGTGGCACTCCTCGTCCGGTACCAAAGTGAAAACTGTAAACACGTGCATAATGTATCCCGATATATTTAAATTATTTCACGTATCGTTGAACCGTCCGTTTCTCTGCAAATACTGGCTGAAATGAAGCACGACGAAAAACGATACGAAAACTTAGGTAAGACGAGGAACATATTACCATGCCGTCGTTAACAAGCTGCCGTTATAAATTTTTTTCTGCGCTACACGTCCGTGAACGCGGTAATTACGTTCTTTCTCATCGCTGTCGTTAGGTGTCAACGTGAAAACACGAATCGGGCGAACGAACGAATTTTTCGTAGAGAAATGAAGCGCGATATTTTGAATTGTTCAACCAGATCGATAGCGCCGCCGGTCGAATCGCAGTATTACGCGATCTGCCGGGAAATTATCGATTGATAGTGAAACTCGTTATGTAATTACAATATCAATCAATTATGAGTTCCAGCGCGTACACTTTAATTAGTCGCAAATGGAAGGCACCTGACGTGGTAACGAATTTTGGAATTCCCGTGATGTGGATATTTCCATATCGGGCGTGCCCGATAAAATTGCATTATCATGTACGCGTGGAATAGGGATACGTAACGCCGAAACGTTGAAACGTAAGCACCGAAAAATATCGGCTCGACCAAATCATATCCTCGAGACAAATATAAAGGCTGCGGCGAATTAACATTCTAAACAAATTTTTGTATCAAATCCAGTTCACGCAGCATTTCTCATTCATTAATTGACGATTGAGCGATTCACTTTACTATGTTCCGCTACGTGTTTCCCGAAATCGTCGTGCGAATTTAATTGTGCACGAGGATATTAATTTGATGAATTGGCATAGATAATTACGACGTGTCTACGATAATTAATATTCGTGAAATAGTGCAAATATTTTTCAACGCTATTCTATTAAACCAATCCTCGTTGGAGCAAGTTTTCGTGAGGAATATCGAACGTGTTCATCCGTGTCTTCTTCGACTCTCAACTCTGCCAGCGCAGCGCCAAGAAAACGGCGAGATGGTAGCAACCGGTCGAATGATTTCCATAAGCTGGTACCTGGCAGAAGGGAAGGTAAGAAAGTGGTGGAACTTTTCGAATATTACAACCGCGATGGGGAATGGTGTCGAGTTAGTCCGCTGTTGACCGTGGTACCGTGAACCACGATCCTGTACCTAACGCGTGTACCGTGAACCTAAACAACCGGAGGATCCTCGGCGTTCCGAGTGCCAAAACAGGTTGGAACGGATAATAAGGGCCGCGACTTGCCAAATGTGAGTAATTAATTAGAATTCTGTCGAATATCGGTGGAAAAAGGAATGCTTCGAGGATGAAACTTGGCGAAAGAGATTTATCTCTACATTGTTGAACAGTACGAATTATAAGTAGCTTTGCAATGTTTCGTTGAGCTGAAAATATTTCGCCGTATCAATTATCATTATTTTTGATTTAATTGTACATACAGTATGACGTGTTATATATTATTTGAGTATACGAGCCCATTATTATTTTGGATAAGAAGATTACAGTTTCGCGGACAAAATTGCTATTGCAAGATTGAATGAGACGTTCAACAATTATGATATCATAGACGATGTTAATATAAAGCAATGAAGATTGTTCCGTGCGAAAAGGAACAGGTGCGAAGAAAAATTGAGCAATTGCATCTCAAGAAAGGGTACCGCGATGTATCATTAATTTTGCGAGATGTTCGCTGTAACTATTTTCAGGGGGCAACAATGTTCACAGAGCTTTTCAGTGAACCGTACGCATAATTATGACCTTCTACATCGCGCGTTTTATTTGTTCATAACGAATCCATAAATATGTAACAAATTACGGTGCCATTGTTCCTGCTGTACATTATATTATTCGAACGAGTCGACACATGTCAATTGAACAGTGTAAATACGAAAATGCTTCAATTAGTTGGACACGTCGCATTAAAGATCGATTTAATTTGAATTTTAATTTAAAAACGAGTTCGTTATAGTATGACGGAAACCTATGAAATGCCAGTTAAGTGAAAGGGCGTCATTAAAAAGGTTTCATTTCACCGACGAAATGCTTGCTCCGTGACAATTGTTCTTGGCGGAAGAAGTCGGACAGGTTTTCCACTAAAACGGAACGTTGCAAGACGCGTTAATTATAATCGCGAGTTCCGCTCTTTCACGTTTTCCGTTAAACAATACCCTGGCGGTGATGTGAAGTCGCGTGAATTGTGTAACGACGAAAGGACGACACGTAGAGATCTGATACAAGACAACTATGAGATAATCTGTAAGAACGCGTAATCCGAGGTTTGAATCTAATTATGTACGCTATGTGAAACATCTATTTCTAACGAGGAATAAAATCAGCACGAAATTGCGTGTTCCAAATTGAGCAAATCGAACAAGCAACTCTGGGGAATATTCTTCAACGATACCGTGCCAAATTTTTCCTTCTTTAGTCATTTAATATATTTCTTAACCCTTGCGTATTTAATGTTTCGGACCCTCTGTACTATTTAATGCTTCGTTGATACAATATTTTATTAATATTTGCAATGGATATGCGAAACAAGCTGAAAGTTAATTTCGGATGAATTCAAATTGATTCTAAGAGGAGTATTTAAATAATCTAATTTATTGAAAAATAAATCGTTCCAATTTAAATAAAAATATATGAATTCAATATTATTTTATATTTTCGATTCCCGTTTGAATACACACTGCCATTCTTCCCACGATCGTACCACCTGTTCTTATTTGTCTTCTATATTTCTCATTCCCTCGTCTCCAATTGGATTTATCTATTTCTCGTGGTCGAAGTAAGAACGACGCTGCTCGATTCCTTTGTCACGTACATGCGTGACATATCTTTAAAGCCCAGAACCGTAGAAAAAGCTCAACCGTGGCGTATAGTAAATCCTTCGACCAGTTACAGGACACCGACGTTTAAATACGTAATTCAAAAACATGTCTGATATTTTTACCACCAAGGATTCTGTGGCATGACCGCTCGAAAAACTTGCATTATTCAATCCTTACCCGTCCTGCGGCAAGAAGGTCATTAAAAATGCCACTCCTGTTCCCAAGGAGGACAATCGATGGGAAAATACGCGATTCGCGGTTCGACGAGCGAACAATACGAGGCGAGCATTGCAATTAAACTTGTGCGCTTTCGGTGAATTTTCATTATTAAATACCGCAGAAATGAAATAGTCGCGACTGTGCACCCCGGATATCTCAATTCGATGGTTACAAAAATGGCATTAAGCATTTCGTAAATGCGTCATAAATGGTGTATCCTTTCGTGACAATTAACTCATTGTCAGATAAACAGGCGAAAGCAAAACAGGTTGAATCAGGTCCACCGTGCCTCGAAAAACAGGTTTGCAGGAAATGTCGATCCGAAAGAAGCATTACGAATGTGCGACATTTGCATATACGAATAATTAAGGCAACGAGCAGGATCGTATTGTCACGCTCGTGATTATTCGATGAACATTTCTAGACCTCGGTGAGACTGCGGCTCGGATGGCGATGAACTGATTGAAAACGAAAAATTCCACGTTTTTACAAAAGCACGAGACCAAGCTTTTCGTGGAACCCGTGCGTTTAAATCAGTCCATAAATATTTTCGACATTTGAGAATAGTTGCAAGTGACAACTGCGAGTAGCCTCGTAATGCACAATGAATAATGTAATGATACAATAATTAATGTAAGGAGGCCCGACAATTTTACTACGCGTGTTCCGTAATTACGTTGTTTGAATATTATCGACACACGTCGCCGACATACCTTGGCATTAAGAATCATGGAATCATTCTACCTTTCCCTTGAAATATTCCCACCAGGTTCATCGTACTACTTGTATTACATTCTCTCCGATTGCCAGTGTAATAACAACATTTTATTTCTCTTTTTTATTTATTTCAACTTCTATCCTTCAGATACGCATAGGCGATTTATCGAAGATGAAAAGATAACGAATTGAACGATTTCATCATAGTACGAACTCGCTTATAATAATATATCTCAGGTAGCGAGAAGCATCGCGTTTAATCTACAAGCTGTCACCTGCGTTAGAATGATCGTCGTCGTGTAATATTTTATTGTGTCAGAAGCAAGATCGAATCGGTTCTAATTTTTCTTGCGCAATCAATTTAACACGATTCGCTGGAACACCGGACATAACAGCGGCCACGGCAGCGTAAAGTAAACCATAAATCACGAAACGTACGATTATAGGGATGAATAGAACGGAGAATTTTTCTTGGCAAAATTAGCAGAGCTACTTACTTGCTTCTAATAAGCAGTTTAAAGATTTCCTTAACAAGTCGTTACTTGGGCGTCGCATAATGAAAATCATTAATGAAATTCGATAAATTCTTGCGTGCGTTGAAATCGAAGCAACGAAAATAATTTCGTTAAATAATTTTCATACTTTACCGTTTCTTTATTGTTGCAGTCCCGCATATATGTCGATTGATTATGTAAATTAATGTACATCTCTCGACGAGCAATATTCGTAAGGTCTTCCGTCGAATGATACAAGAAACTCAGAAATATAATTCAAGATTTATATACACGTAGAATATTTTACAGTGTATATTCTATTCTGGGCAAAAATTTTTTTAATCGCAAGATATATTCGACGTTTCAAAAGTATTCTTTATTCGTCGTACCCTTCGGAAATATAAAACGCAACATTTTTTTCTGAATTTCAACTTCAGCACGTTCACTCTCTATTAAATTTAATGTTGATATTTCTCAATATGCAATTTGAATACTAGGTACAGTGATGACGTAAAACGTCCGACGTATTGCGCTCTAACAGCACTTTTAATATTTAAAGGACTCTCTTCTTAGATGGTTGTTAAAAATGTTATGGCAACTATGTCCTCCGAACAGCAACGAAGAATAGAAAAACCATTATGCCTGGTTGGCCGTAAAGGCGTTATAAATATGCAGTCTTGGTATTGCACAGATTTTGATTGACGTATAAACTATTTGAGCTGGTGTGGTTATTGCGATGTGTAAAACGTTCCAAGGCTTGGATAGTTCAAAGTGTGACGGTGATTTCAATTGCGTGACAGTCGCATATGTGTGCAATAATTATCGATAGATCGCAGCATGAAGCCACAAGGCCAACAATTTATTTTAGACAAGTTGAACGTCGACTTCCGATCAAATTTGCATGCTATTTCTCATGATATTAATTGTCTTTTTATGAATTAATAATGATTTACCGAACGCGACGGAAATATCACACCTCGAGCTCTGATTTTCATAACATGCTCTTCCAAATCATTCAAGTCTTTCTACATTCTGATTATGCCTAATGTTCACGTCGAGAGACCACTTAATGCGTGAATCCCGAGCAGTTTGATAAATTACGGGTGGGCGACTTAACATCGGCTGTCCGTGAATCTCACACTGAAAGTATTCTTCGAAAGTGAAGGCTTCGATTCGTTTGATGAATCACTTCGAAGAAACTTACATTTGGCAGATAATTAATTTTGCGGCAATGAAACTCTCCCGGCATCAATTTCGAACGAAAATAATTGTTCATTAGTTTGTTCGGTTATCACAGTTAGATTTTGTTCAAGAACGTTTCACACCGAGCAACAATTTAACGACGTCAACTTTTAATTAATTCATTTTTCACGGGTTTATCCATCTGTTCCCATGTTCCTTTCTTTTTTTTTTTTCCATTTGTCATATTTTTATGCGTGGACATCATTTTACTGGTCCTTTAAACGCGGTTGTCGTTAAATTGGTCCTGGCATAAATCTATCGCGAAAGTGAATATGAATAATGATTCATATCTTGCGTGAACTACAAATCAATTTCCTAACTAGGCCCACGTACATAATGATTTGTACCCTGCGCGATATCGAATCCTCGCCCCTATGCGGAAAATAAATTTGTGGCAACGGTAAGCCGAAACATACAAGAGTGCATTACTTTTTTATAAATTCCAACGAATTTTTCAATCAAATTTAACGAACCACGTATTTCGATACGAAATCCCGCAAAGCAAGATTGGTACGTAGATAAAACAAGAGCACATAACTCATGGCGGCAGGTGTTATATATATGCATAGAGATGAAATATAGTGAATTGAACGAAAACCAATGAAACATTGGGATTCTCCAAACCTGTATGCACCCTGGCCGATAAATCTGCAACTTTTTCCGGCTGTTCCCCACACACCTCGACAATAAGTGGCCCAACTGAATACAACGTTCGCGACCTGGCAAAATCTATCCCAGATTCGAGTGAAATACGACACACGAAACGAGACGCTTGTCCTCCTTTTGAAACCTCAATGGCATACACTAACAATAAAATACTTTTTAATCCAAGCAGATACAGGATATACCCTATATGATTTCATATAATAACTTATCTATTTAATTGTTCACGCTTCAGATGTTCACGCTTAATGTAGGATACATTCTACATGCACGCAACGAATGGAATCACGTTGGAATCGTATAGGTAAATTGTTGAATTAAATTATATAGAGCATCTCTGTAAATATATATCGTGCAGCGTTATTTTATGACTACATTTCTCAATAAATTGCTTAGCGACGATGTAGCTAATTTGAATAACCTTATCATTCCTGAGGAATTGTAATATATATATTACATTCGAGAAGTTAACAAGTTCCTCTAGAGAATAACAATAAATAATTGACTGCTTTATCATTTTCAATGCAGAATCTCTTTTATTGTAACGTTGTGTATGCATCAAGAAAGATCTAAAAGGGAAGATTCATGATAAGGGATAAGTTTGATCCGATTGATATGTAGGTTTCTTATGAAGGGAAAAAAAAATTGGTAAAAATAGTAATTATACTTAACAATGATGTAATAACTTCCACTTATCACTATTTCTCGTTACGGTGATTAGTATATTTATATATATTTTTTTACAAATAATTCCAATGAAAATTTGGAACAAAATGATTAATTCCTGATTAAATGGTAACAATATATAATAGATAAGTTTACAATTGCGCCCGAGGGATGCATAATTATTACATATGTATGCATAATATTTTCCGACTCACCTAAAAATATCATTCGTTCGTAATAACACGACAGAAACGTTTACTCCGTAACTGAAACGAGTTACAGGCTTGTGCGAAAAAAGGAAACGGCGACAAAGCGTTCGTGTAGAAAATGCGTTATCGAAGAACAAAAGGACCGGATGATTATTTGATGCCGTTTTATAAGCATTACGACACGTTGGAGCACAGATGATTTATAGTCGCCATTATGTCTCTGTCACAAAGATCGGCAAAGAAAGTGTGGGACGCTTCCTTGTCTCCTTTACCACGATTCTATATATTTATGAGATGTGCATGTACTACAAAAGATGTTGATACAATTTCATTTTCCGACGACCAAGCAGGCGTGAATAAACTTTCTTTCGGGAAGGCGACCGATCCACTGCCTATAAATTATTACATAATTAAGAGCGAGGTGTCCAATTACGCATCAGGTATCAGTTTAAAAAGAGCGAACCTTGAAAATATGTGCCGCCAACTAAAACGCAAAAGGGGATAACAAGTAAAATAACAATCGAAGGCTATTTTCGTGTAAAGGAATAATTAATTTTCAAAACCAATTAAACAACACGAATGAGTTAGTAACTCTAAAAATGACAATAAAGATCATATAACGGTTGCACGCGAAATTGTAAGGATGCAGTAAGAAAAATTAAGAACAACTTCAGGCAGACAAATCGCGTCGAGACATTTTAATATAATCAAAAATCGAAATTCCCTGGCAATTCCAAACACTTCGAACGACAAATCTCGCTCATTTTCACTGTAACGGATGATGCTGGCGTCCAGCAAACGTCGCAATACGCACGTCACTAGAAATCCCATCCACCTCGTCAACCAGGTGTAACCAGGTACGAATCTCGTATTCCGACAACGTCCATTCTCGTTCGAGGGCACGAGATTCATTCTTCACGGATTTCGGCACACCGCGCGTGTGCCGGTACCTGTGTACGTACTATACGTTCGAAGGAAACACCCCGACGACGACGCCGACGCCGACGCTGTCGACGTGACCGTGCAATTGGCCTGTTGCGCGATGAAAGTCTGACGGGTCGTCGAGGCAAAAAGCCAGGAGAACCGACAAAAAAGAGGAGCTGCAAAGCTGCGTGACTTTCGTAATCGACACGGAGAGACGTGGTTCTCGGTCAGTGAACGTAACGGTGTTGAAGGTGTGTACACACGATCTCGTACGTTCACACTGCTGATGGCCTTTTACACGTGGTTCTCGCGTCTAACTCGGCCAGGCGGATTGGCCAGGTCGATTGATTCAAATATTCTTCTTAAGGACGGAAATGATCATACGCGTACGGGGAAAAAAGAGAGTGGAACGACGGAGATAGGGGATGAGTAAAACGTCTGACGTATGGCGCTCTAACACCACTTTTAATATTTAAAGGACCCTCTTCTTAGATGGTTGTTAAGAATGTTACGGCAACTATGTCCTCCGAGCAGCAACAAAGAACAGAAAAACCATTATGCCTGGTGTATGGGGGAAAAAAGAGAGTGGAACGACAGAGATGGGCGATGAGGATTTAAACTAATTGTGCTGACTCGCTGAGTAAATCGTGATGCAACCGTAAGTTGTACGATATATAGGGTATTTCTTATGGGAGGTCTCGAGCTTTTACACGCTACTTGAGGATGATTTGTTCGTTCCAATAATTGAATAACGTAATTATATATTAGCGAATTGTAAATCATTATAGTTGAGCAAAGTCATTATGTGTCCAGTGTATGATTGGAGAAATTTGAACAGGTATATAAGAACCGTGCGTAGAGCAATCGAAAAGCGCTATACAAAATCAATTGACGTGCTTGAGGCGTGAATTAATAAATTTCGAAAATGATTCCTCGACTGGATAATAATCGCCTCCAAACGATAATCAAATGTTTCATTACCACCGTTTCGTCACATTTGTCCCAACATCCGTTCGACGCCTCGTTCCAACAATTTCGACATTCGCGGGCCAGTCGCATCGGTATTCGTCCGCTTTCTATTGCAATCGCAATTCGAATCGCTGTCCCCTAAAGTTCCATCGCATCTCCGTGCGTTACGTTAACGCCTCGCGTCGTTGCTCGGGCGACGTTAACTAGAGCCCACGAACGATTGCGAATTTTCGGTCTCGTTGATACTTCATCGTTGAGCTACCCTTGTGCAACAAAAACTGCAGGAGAACAACGAAGCATCCGTCGACGCGATTCGAAAAAACGACGTAAATTCGCGCGACGCCTCGTTTCCTGCTTATTCGCATTCGCAAAGCTAGACACTTGAGGGTCGGTTAACCGGAAAAGCGTGAACGTGTCACGGAGCAAGAGACAACAGCGAGGAGCCTGCATAGAAGGAAGAAAAACGCAACGCGTTGGAACACCGTTGCAAGGCATTGTATCGGTGGTCCGTTCGCGACTGGTTACGCCGATCTAAGAACGTCTCTAAAGAGCAGAACAGGATGGAGGAGGATCGGCATGCATATCGCGAATTCGCTGCATCGATCGAGATTGCGAGACCACGCGACCCGGCTGCGGCGTCGCTTTCGTTCTCCAAGTGGCGTTGAAACCGCGTTTGGGTCGTTTAATCGGGGTAATTGGTTGCGCTGTCGATTGTGTTCTGGGGGTATTTAAACGTTTGGAAGAGCCTCGAGGATGATCACCGGCGAGCTTGTATTAGATTGTCGAGCTTGGGCAAATTGAAGAGGCGAGAAGAAATTGCGTAGGTGGTTGGGTAAAGATAAGTGAAAATTGAATGAGACTTTCTTCGCCTTACTGCGAGTGTCGTTCAAGTTCGTAGAATTCGTTCCACGGATGATACGTATTCCATATTTTGCATTACGTTGGACCTTAATTAATAGGCGATTGAGAATTTTCGTAGGGACGAACAGCAAGACTGCGCAATCTGTGCGATGCTTTGCACCGTGCGACACAGCAGATATCGAAGTTGCATTTATTAATATCGATTATTGTGAATTCGCCCAGTGTTCTCGAAACTCGATATTGACGAATTTTCCCGCGATACGCGGAACGAATCTAATTTCCTTCGAAATTGAACAATCTCGACGCTCGTGCCACCACACGCTTGCACGTATGTATTCCGCACGCTTCTAGGTGTTGTTTATAATTCAAATATATTTCCGTGCATAGATTTATTTTTTGAATTAATAGTAATAAATGTTACTTAGTTAGCTGGAGTAGATTAATATATGTGTATATCATTTTCTGAAGGGCTTTCTCAATCTCATCAATTTTATATTTCTCCAATTTCATTAATTGTAATAATTGTAATTAATTCAGGATTCGATGGTGACAATACGATTTTTGTAAGTAATTTATTTAACAGTTGTAAGAAACGAAATACGACTTTATATTATTTTATTCCGTGCTCTATCCTCGGTCGCTGGTCTGTAGATAAGCTCTAAGTCGAGCGATCTTTACTTATTGTCAAAGCGATGAATAAAAATGGGCGATGTCGAATAAAAAGAGCAAGCTTAGAAAGCGTCAAGCGATCAGCTGACAGTCGTCGTTTAAGCATCGGATTTTCTTCGTCTTAATGAATTTTTGTCGATTAAAAGGGCCAAGAATAAGGCAATCAAGTCGAAAGTCGGTTGATCACCGTCCGAGACTTCCCTCAGTCATCGCCTTTTGTACAAACAAAAGTGCAAGTTCGCTTGGATGGTCATGAAATATCCCATCTCACGATTCCAATCGGAGCTTTGAAGCCTGATAATCCATTTAGTTTCATTCCTAATGGTATGGCAGAAACTTCTGCGCGAAACGAATTTATTAAAACAATAAATTAATTCAAACTATTGATTATTTCATTCGGTTCACGATGCTGTAAATAAAAAAGAGATTCAATTGTAAATACATAAAAAAATACAGCAACAAAAAACCAAGTACAGCTTACTTAATTAATACGACAATCCTTCGTAAAATTTCTCTGCTACAGCAATGTACTTAAATATCAAATAAGCTAACAATTTTGCTAATTGAACGCCACGTAATATCAATCAGAATAGCAGATACACTGAGATATACTTTCGCCGTCATTTAAAATCACCGTTCCTTGTCACGAACGTCTTAATTAACGTTTCAGATGAGCTGTAACTGTCCGTTAACCCCTTCAACCGGACCGACACTGGCATCAACATGCGGTGGCTCGTCGTTCATGCTCTTCATGGGCCTCCTGGAGGTGTTCCTTCGTAGCCAGTGCGATCTCGAAGATCCCTGCAACAGACCTCTGCCACCTCCTGCCGTTAATTCTAGGTAAGATTGAACAGAGTGAATCGTTTTCAATGAACGCAGATTACGCTTGCACCTGGCCCACAGGTAATACCACTGCGGCCGTGCGACTTCAAACGCTTGCCCCGACAAAGCGATCGATGCCGCGATTTCTAATCCCCGGGCCATACATATTTCGACACGAATTTGGCCGCGTACAGCGGACTTTGGAAATAAAACTCGTTTGAATTTCAGATAGGTTGGACACGATCCAATTCCGGCACGATTCGCGAAACATACGTCCTCGAAAACAGTTCAAACGATTTTGCAACGCGACATTCCCCGCGTACAAAAAAACTTCATATACTCGCGAATATTAGATCTCTAAGCGTCGAAGGTCGCGGCTATACTACAGATTGAACTCTCAATACGGGTTCACGGTCGGACGAAACGTCGCATTGGCTGCGCCTTTCAATAAAGATGCTTCGATAAGAACGGAGGAACGCTTATCACGTTTGGCTTATCAAGATCGAGGGCAGAGAAAATCGGGCGCTGGGTTTGAAATTGTCGAGCATGGACAAGTGGATTCATAATTGTACGAATGATAAATTAGCTCTGTTCTGAAATAGAACGTTGACAGCTTGGTCGCGAGCTTTGAAATTTGGCAGGCCGTTGAATATATAACACGATCGATCACGATGTCTAACTGTGCGTTTTCATTTCGGTTTGGTTTCCCATCCGCGATTCGTTTGTTCGTGCGCGTCGTACCTTCGCTGTAAAATGTAAAAACATTGCGGGACGAGGCTGAGAATTTTGTGGAAAGAATCGTATTTTAATGTACAGCAGTTATGCGGAGAAGAATAGTGCGTTTACCCTATTAATTTAATTGACTCGTTTTAATTGAAATATTAAAGAGCGCAGGTAAACGAATGGAATTATAGAATGCCAGATTATGCGTGTTTCCTTTAAAAATAACAATTCGATTTGTACGAAGGAACACAGATTTTTTTAAAAATATTTTACCTTTGCGGTAAACTACGTTTTAACGGTAAATTCATTGCAAATTGTTCGATTTAAAGAGGATCGTAAAATTTCGTACGGGGATGCTTGACATTTTCAACGAAAATTATCACAAAGATATGGAGAATAACGGAACAGTTACATGGCTGCGCTCTCATCAAGGATATCCTGGCGGGACATTCTCGTTTCGCTTGTCCTATTTAATCCCCCCGTTATATTTATATCGCATAATCGTTTGAAATCGTTTACGTGCTTGTTACAGGCGCGTCACACTTTCCTCGCACAACGTGACACCGTCAGATGATACTGTATTCTTTATACGTCTAATAGTCGGTCGCGTATCTCGCACGGTCAGGTGCGCGCGTGAAAAATTAATTAATCGAATGTAAGAGAAATCCCTAATACTCGAATCGAAGTCTCGATTAGGTATTGGAATAATTGCGTAGGCGTGTATATATTAACAAGGTGTGCCGTTTATTAATACAAGTAGTCTATACAAGAATGCCTTCCTTTGGCAAAAGCTTCTGTCGTGAGGACACCTACGTCAAAATGGCCCTTTTTACCCATTTTGGGGTCTCCCCGAGAAAGAGCTACGCTAGACAAAGACAGCGTGCATCGGCGAAATGCACATGGCCCGCCTCGGCTGTTCCTGTACCTCGAATATTCTAACACGAATCGTTAAATAAACCTGTTCCCCCTTTCTCGATACTCTGAAATTTATCACGCCGCGGTAAAACGTAATCTTTTGGAAACGGTGTGACAAACAAAATAACTATTATATTTAGCACAATCCGTGTATTTAAAAACAGCTCAGAAGGAATGTCTCATCGCCAGGAAATGTTCCGTTGAACCGAATGAAGCACCCAGAAGAACTGGTTACTTATACCGACGAATGCGCATCGTCTCATTTTACAACCCTTTTTGACTCCCCAAGTAAAGCCTATCTGGTTCTCTTACTATCTTTATTAGTAAGCTGTTTCTAAGAACGCGTGAGACAATTTTGCTCTAGCATATTTCGCATTCGCTATCAATGGCAAATATTCAACATAATCGTTGGAAAAGTAACCGATCGTGGTCATGGTCATTTATCAAATTTTTATACGCACAAATCAGTTAAGGGTCCGCGGGATCTGACAAAACAATTATACCTGGTAATAATTTCGTAAATATTTATACGATCAATAAGTACAATACCCTCCATCCCACATTCTCTTCCTTCCGCCGTCGATATTCCTCCAACTACAATAGCTTCCGTATATTCATCGCGTAAATCCTTCCTCTTCCCTGTACGACGCCGCGTCGCTCCGTTTCATTAAACTCCGAAAGAGAGCACCCAGAACGGATCGTCGACGAATCCCTGAACGATCTCGACGATCTAACGAGGCCGTTCGATTATTGCGCGACCGGTTGAACGACAGTTCGTCTATCCACCGGTAATTACCGTTGCTCGCGGGTACGTTACGCGCGATCGCCGATTCCACAGAAAGGAGTTAAATAGTGGTCAAATTTGTTCAACTCTCTCGCCGTTTCGCCGATAAACAACGTTGGGAAGAATGAGATATCTCGATATCTCGAGCGCCTGACTTACCCAAAATTTGATCACCTTTCAACCTCCTTCTTTGCCCGTTCTCTCGATTCCCCGTGTACATAATGTCGGAAGCGATAATCCACGCACACCTGTTCGCGAAATCGTTACGTGTATGCATCCGCGCGTAATGGCTAGAAGCCATTGTTCCAACGCGTTTTCTCGCGTTGCATCACACCTGGCCCCGAGGATCTTCGCTGGCGCTTACGCCAGGACACGGTCCGGGGCGACGCAACCGGCCTCAGATATCGAATCTTCCCTATGGCTTTGGTCGCTGGTGATCGGGGGAAATTAAAGGCAGATATATCTTTGGCGAGATTGTGGCTCGGTGTGAAAGTTGGCGCGATACGTGAAGGAGATTTTCGTGACGATGGTGGCGACGTGAGAAATGTGGCTGCGCTGTGGGTGGCAGCGTGCTGCGATTCGATTCGATTCGCTCGAAGATCCCAAATTTTAGAGGGGTTCGAAGGGGCTTCTTCGTTTCATGTTTCAGTGCGTTTTATCTTCGCGATTGTTTTGCCTTCTTTGCACGGAAATTATAACCGTCTATGCGAGTCCGCCGGGTTTAGTAACGAGCGTAATGTTCGTAAAGTTTTCACAGAGGCAAAAAATAATAGAGTTAATGAGGGGGAAGACTTGCTTCGTTCTCTTAGAAAATTGAAGCGAGAATTGTATATTTGGAATTTGAAGCGGAGAAGCGTAACTTGTTAGATTTTTCAATAAAAATCAATACAAAAATTAACGTTTCATTCTCGTGTGAGAGGGGATGCCTTATACTGTTCCTTTCATCCTGTTTATAAGGTTTGAACTGTTGTTTATATGACAACCGATTACACACGAGTAATCCTGCACACGAGATTAGTCGTCTATGCTTCAGGTCAGTCCGTTAATTTGGATGCGGTTAGTTCCTTCAAACCATTGATGCAGTAAGGAAGTCACTCTTATTGCGTGGTCAATAAAATATATTATAAAATCACAAGCTGAGGAGAGTTATTGAATAAACCCATTTCCAACAGTAACATCGGTCCCCGGTTATTTAAACGGAAAGTGTACCGTTATTTCGTTATTTAATTCGTTAAGAAAGGGCTTGTTGTGTTTGCTTTCGTTTCATCTATTTACCGTCTGCCATAATACCATGATATATGAAATATTAGGCGAACCTTAAACGTACCTTACAACTCTTAAAGATAGTTCTGAAACAGAATTAGCTATAAGTCTGCAATTCATTCTGAATTATTTTTAGCGTGGCAGCTTTGAGCGAAACCTTTCAACGCTTTGTTAGAAAAACTGCGTTGTGCGATCATTCGTCTTCGGATCTTACCTGACTGAACCGACCTAGGGACCACACTGTCCCTCGAATGAGCCAATTAATCGTGGTTCTGCTGTAGAAATATTTCTGCCAATTAAATTACCCCGTTTTGACGTTTCTCGTGCATGCCTCGAATTGCGTAACACACGTTCACAT
Source organism: Nomada fucata (assembly GCA_948146005.1). Classification (NCBI taxonomy): domain Eukaryota; kingdom Metazoa; phylum Arthropoda; class Insecta; order Hymenoptera; family Apidae; genus Nomada; species Nomada fucata. The sequence continues at coordinate 19,403,737 of OX411275.1, forward strand.
CATAATTCGACGAGTGGTGACAGGACGCGGTACAACAATCTCTTTTCTTCTTGCAATTGAATCGTTGCCAGCCATTCATAGCCCGAACCGAAGGAAACAGTATGTATTGCGATAATTAGGAATGCTAACTTAATAGAGCTATCGGTGGCGGCCAGTGTATCGATGGAAGTAATTTCTCTGTCGAAGAGTGGTTAAATGAAAACTGGTTTCCAGAATGGAATCGCTTATTCGATATCCGATATGCACGGGATTACCATTATCCGCACACTCTTCTGATCTACTTTTACCGCAACAACATTCACGAACGGTTCGATTTGTTCAAGCGAGCATGTAGAAATAATGGAAAAAATGTCTTCCCGTGCACGGACGCACAGCGGCGTAAGAATGCAGAATCGACTTTAAGAAATCGAATAACGGCTCGTGAACTGTGCGTTTTACGACCGGCACTTGGGAAACAAGAAATAAGGTGAGTTAAATGGAAATGATGAATGAACGAGTAAGAAATGTTCGATGTTTCACAAACAGTAATGCTTTCCATGGATGGATTGGAAATGTGTCGTGACACATCGGCACTGATAAAGTTATAAAATTCTAGCGAAGAGAAATAGATGCATGCAGGTATATTGCGAACAGTCAATGCAACCAAGCCTACGCTTGTAAATTAAAATACATTTAGGGACAAACGTACCAAAAATACTTGTTTGTTATCTTTCATATTTCCATGTATGTACGAAATACTTGTTTTCTGTTAGACAAATTAATTGAACCTAATATCTACAGAAATAAAAAGCAAAAGAAAAGTATGTACCCGCTAAGCTAATGGCCGCGATTTCTCATCTTAGAACCAGAAGAAGTACGAAAGGGACATAAGAAAATCCTTGGATAATGATAAATCAAACTTGGCAATGCGCTCGCCAACGAAGTTTTATCATTTGTCTACACGCGTGCGTGTCTTTTTATTTATTGTTTTTTTAAATTGTCAGCAAAGTACGAACTTCGCAAAATGTAATGCACGTTTGTCAGTAACGAAAAGCATTGAACTCCGGCATTTTGTTGAAGCGTGTCTGGTCTTGAAAAAGAATCTACGCGAGCATTTACAGTTGCCCTCCCGAACTACCATAGTTCCATCGTTCTCGAGTTGAAACAGTCCACTTGGCAATGCGTCGGCCACTCGACGACGGTTACGATACGTGTTTCATTAACAGAGGCCATCCGAGCCCACATTTCCGCGCACAAAGTTGATGGCAAATACGCAGACACGTTCTGCCAAGTGTATGGAACAGCGTGCGCCCTGTGGCATTCAAAATACCATTACCACTTGACGCGAACGTCTCCAACAAACTGCTCGGAAACTCACCTTTCGCTCGGCTCAGCCGCTGCACAGGACTCTCGTTCCTTTAACCCGGTTTCTAAATCTCGCGGCGCAAACACGATCCGAACGAAGCGAAAACTTATCGACTTAAGGTCGCGAAGAGAATTCTGCGACAGCCCAGTAATAATTCAATGAGCGCGAAGAGGCACGGAAACGGCGTCGCACACGGTAACAGATCCTGCACAGCCTCAGTTTCGTTCGGTGTCTCTAGTTTAAGCGTCGGAAGGCTCGGTTCGGGACAAACTGCACGGACAATTGAACATTAATAGTAGTTCAGATTTTCACTGAAATCCCTGAATCAGATATAAGCTATCTGGAATTCGAAAGGGACTTAACATCCGCAACTCTGACACCGACGAGCAATTGGAATTCCTGCAAAATTCACGCTCTGCTGTGGAGAACACTACACGAGCCCCATCGATTGGTCAAGAATGTCAGGGATATTAGACCTTGCCCAGGGTTCATAGACTCGAGAGTCAAACCTGTCGAAGTCTCACCTGAATGGGTATCAAGGATCCTGGGTTCATACTTGCAAATATATTTCTCTCTCTCTCTCTCTCTCTCTTTCTCTCTCTCTAGATTTCTCAATACTCGGTAGTGTCCACGAACTTTTATACACCTGAGTTACCCAGCCGGGTAACCCGAAATTATTTCAGAACAAATTCGTCCAGCTGAATTTGTTATCGCGTTCCCACGTTTACACTTCGAAACTCCAATTCCTACCTCCTCGCGGGTTCCCAATGCTCTCTATTCTTTAGATCTGGCACGTTTAAGTTGTCAGCGAGCATCGTTACTAATGTTATCGTTATTTCTATTAAATTTCAGGTACGATTTCGTAGTGATTGGGGGCGGCAGTGCTGGTGCAACGGTTGCTGCCCGTCTATCAGAAGAATCGAGATTTTCGGTGCTGTTACTAGAAGCAGGCCTGGACGAACCCACTGGGACTCAAATACCTTCGTTCTTCTTTAATTTCATCGGTACCGACATCGATTGGCAGTACAACACCGAGAGCGAAGACGGTGCGTGTCTCAATAAGGACGACCGCAAATGTTACTGGCCAAGGGGGAAGGTGTGTATCTCGGGATCAAACGATATTCATAGATAGAAGATTTAGAGAAAGTATTCAAATAAATTTGTTAGACACAATGGACGTAGTATCTGTACAATTAGAAAGAGATACGCGAAGAGACACAGCAATTCGTATCATCAATTTTGTGCATGTCAGCGACAGCGTATTTTTAAACAATGGAACAGGATCGGGTGGCGAAGTACTAAACACCCTGTGGATCATTTGTGATGGGGACGCAGTCCTGCACGTGGTCGATGAGTGTTTTAGAAATGTTCGAGGATTGACATTGTCATTGCACGTCTTGGAAGTAAATGAATGGAACCAAAGATCCTGTCGGCAGGCGATGGCTGGCGACCACCTTGGGTCTTCTAGCTATCGAGTGCCGAGGGATGGTTTATTATAGACAAGAGATAGTTTTTAGTTTTTTTAGATAGATAGAGACAGACTTTTTTTTAGATAGATAGAGACAGACTTTGAGTATGGCAAACGACCTGACGTCACATTGCTAAATAATAGGGATTCTGCTCTTGGAGGATCTGGCCACGGAGTGGGGAAGGCAATGCCTTTTGGTAAGAGGATTGTGACGAACCCCATGGCACTTACCCCAGAACCTCCATCGCATAAGCATTCTTTCGGTAAACCTGACAATCTTACAGAAATAATTATATTATCTCTAACATGTATGTATTATTTATGCCGACCGAGCTTTGTCTAGAAGTTGTTTAAACGAATATTTTCTTCTATTTGATAAACACTTTGAATTAACGTACGTTTAAAACGGAGGAACAAATTTAATTCAGGTACTGGGCGGTACAAGCGTTATGAATGGAATGATGTATATGAGGGGCTCGCGAAAGGATTACGACGATTGGGCAAGGCTCGGCAACATAGGATGGTCGTATCAAGATGTCCTTCCATATTTCATCAGAAGTGAGGACAATCTTCAGGCTAACACTATGGATTACGGTTATCACGGAGTCGGCGGACCACTCACGGTCACACAGTTTCCTTACCATCCACCCTTGAGTTACGCCATCCTTGAAGCTGGAAAAGAACTCGGTACGCAATATTAGCCCTTCATTTATCTTGATCATATAATTGCTACGCCAATCGTGCGAATTATTGTACCTTTCATCTTAATACACTAGTACACTGGGTTTATCGAGCCAGTTGGATTTCTGATTCTATTCCGCGACTTCGTACTTCTTGCCAGCGGCATTTTATCAGCAGTGCTGTGAAAGCAAAAAAAAGTATTAATATAGACAGCAGTATTTCAATTGCAAAAAATTAGTAACGCCTGCAACATAAATTTAAATCATTAGAGCAACATAGTTAATATCGTCTTTACTCCTTACGACGTGTGTACGACACCGTACGCGGCGTGGCGGGCACCGCAAAAGAAATTTCCATTTTGAATCTCCCTTAAACGTAATAAACAGTGTTATCCTGCGATCTACGGCGAGCGCCAGTAACGTTCGAAAGTACGCTACAATTTATGGCCCCAGTAGCCAAGTTTGAACGACATTTCTTTTTAACCCCATTTATATTCCATCGTCGCGTCGCGTCGCCGCGGAAAGAAGTGTACGAGAAAGTCGAGAGAAACAAAAAAAAAAAAAACCTCGAAAAGTCTGGTAACGGCGATGCAATCTACTTAACTTGAATCGCACGGAACCTGTTATTACGCGACGACGAAGAACCCGTTTCTTCTTTATTTCGTTGTTATACCCGCCGCGAGTCTAATGACCCGTTTCGTCGTTCATCGAAAAACCCGATTACGTAAAAGTCGCTCACGGTTGCTAATTCCGATCCGATTTTCACCGGCCAGTTTTTCGTCGAATTGTTCAATCGGGGCGTGGATAATGTCGATAACGAATATGACGCCGACGACCTTGTCACGGTTTGCAAGTGGCACGGCGTTATCCGTTCGTCGTTTCGACGGGGAAGAAATTCTGTCAAGAATACGCGAGGCTAGAAGCATCGATGAACCGAAGGCCGATCGATTTCGGAATGGCGAAATTCGTGGGTTCGCGACGCGTTCACGCAACGTTCGACCGCACCTTTCGTTTGAATGCGTTGACGGCGATGTTACGTGCATTTAGCCGACCCAGCTACACTGTCTCAAGAGCATTATAATTATTACCACGAGGACCAAACGGTCCCGCGATTACCTAGGCCGACATCGCCAATGAAATCGAATAATTTGCAATCGCGCTGTTTTGTCATTTGCACCGAGGTGAAGGAAATTAACGAACGAGATAGGAAAACAAATAAATTCGTAAACTTTCGTAACGTTTCCTCGTCGGTGGGGAACGCGTTGAATCTCGAGGAATATAATCGAAAATTTTTCAAATTATACAAAATATTTGGATCGTAATATTCGTGTCGTGTACAGTCTTTTTCACACTTGCGTTGTTCGCAATGACTTTCGAATTCAATTTCAAGATGCCTTGCCAGATAACTGAAGGAAATAATGCAGCACGAGAATTGGACAGTATTTAGGATATATTCAATTTGAATGAAGTAGATTGAATTTACGAGGAAAGCAAACCAGTTTTTACCTTTTTCTCCCTCAATTACTCGCAGGTTACGGTACAGCGGATCTAAACGGACTGACACACACCGGATTCGCCATAGCACAAACAACCTCGAGAAACGGTTCCCGTCTGTCGACAGCCCGGGCATTTTTACGGCCGGCTAGAAATAGGCCAAATCTTCACATAATGCTCAATTCCACGGCCACCAGAATTCTTTTTGACAATAACAAGAGGGCGGTCGGCGTGGAATTCGTCCACGACGATAAGGTTCTTCGGGTCTCCGTGGCAAAGGAAGTGGTCATCTGCGGAGGTAATTATATTGACATCGATTCCCTACGATAGAAACGATAAGGTCGGACGATTATGAGAATTAACGTGAACCTCGCTAGCTAATACGTCTCTTAACTAAAGATTTTATTTAGTAATTAATATTTTATTGCTCACAACTTATTACTTCGCAAAGGTCGACTTTACCGCAGGATTAATTAGAGCACGGGGTACCGATGTTAATTTTATTCGACTAAAGTATGATTAGTCGAATATGTGTGTGAAATTTCCCCTTTGGAATAAAGGCAGTAGAAGAAAGGACAGTCATGAATATTTCAGCAATCGGCACGATAGTATGAATAAATGTCGGCTTACAGTTATTTTTTGGCATAATGTGCTGTACAATTTTGTATGCAAGACTGGCCCCCTTCGCGAGCGAATGATATCTAACAGAATGTTTTCTATCGCCTGTGTCATTCTTAATATTAATCATTTCTATAGCTCAGCACGATATATCGTTCAATGTTGCATGTGATCTATCCATCAGCACCTCCCAGTATAGATGTCGTTTAACTTTCAAATACATAGGTAGATCGAAAAAGGAAAGTGGGAAGGAATGCCTTTCGCTACTTGGTTCAGTCTTTTTTTTTTCAGACAAAAATACTCATTACCGAGTAGTCATTACAGACGCGCCTAAACAACCAGTCGCCTAGTCTTGATTATTTTATGCCATACCGAGTTCTTGCTGTCGTACATGGAAACCTAATTTTCCGCTTCCAATTTTAGTCGTGGAACGGATGAACGATAACCGCAAAGTTGCGTCGGTAGATATCCGTCGTTGTATAAAACGTTTTTCACTCGTAAGTACTGGGCAACATTTGCGCCCATATTTTCGTAACCCCTTTCAAACGCTTTCATCGCGGCCAATCAAAATGGAATTAACGTAAATCCGCAATGCGTAAACGCTTTGAAGAATTATAGCGTTCATGGAAAAGCATGACAACTGTTTCATCGATGCGCATCCATAAACGATTAAGGTACTGCTGAAAAATAATAGTTCTTTAATTAGTAAAATAATCGCTGTAGAAGGGATTAGGAATCATTAATTGATTCTCTATGGCTTTCATAGGTAGCAGGATCGTTGGTAATTACTCACAGTATGACAAAATTAAAAACCATCTCATTTCTATGATTCTCAATGACACTTGTCCCTTTGTTAGCGTTATGGTCACTGATTACATCCTGTCCGAAATGTAGCACGATTTTGTAATAAAGTCAATGTTCATTTTTTTTTTGTTCATCGCGTTTCTTTTCAAGGTCTTTGATGGTTATCAGAACGTAAAAGGTGAATGCATATGATGCAATGATCTACTTTCCAATAATCAGAACAATTAGGGCACAAATGTAATTCCTATATAACCGTTTGAAATTTGATTAAACATAATTCTGTTGCAATTAGTTAAAGTTCATCAGTTCCCCTTAATCGCGATCGTAATTTTCATATAAATTCTTGTTTCGTACAAATTGTACTATTTCTTGAATACTTGAAATTGAATCGATCCAGTACCTATTATAAAAAGAGGTATGCATCCAAATGTACAATAGAAACGTCTTATAAAGAAAACCACCATTATGGTCCATTGAAAGTGAAATTACTTAACGCGATTCAATAGAACACAGCGCAGGTGATTCATACACATAGAATTGAGCGTGCCAATGCTCCTAACGTCCGACTCTTATCTTAGATTTCCAGTCCATTAGAACATATGAACATGTCTCATGAATCACTGCCGCAGATAAAATCGTTTTCACTGTCCGAGTTTCTCAAAAGGGGAACGCATTACCACATTTTTTCTCAAGCCAAAAGGAAGATAAAACGCAAATGTTCGTTTCACTTTTTTCTAATCCCACTTGCGTACACTGCCGGGCGAAAATTTGGCCCACTTCCTAGTCGTGCAAATATCGAGCAGCTTGTTAAGGATTCAACCATTCCAAATTAATATTACGGAGACCGATAGTTATTAGTTTTGCATCGATATGTTCTATTCGGGATGCGTTGTCCAATCTTGAACTTCAAAATAATCGTCGGTCATCAGATTCATGTGCAATGTAAGGTGTCTTAATGGTCCCAAACTTTTGCCTACCAAAATTATATATAGAATAAATTATTGATTATCCTTTGCGTTGAAAACGCCATGTCATACGAATATCTGTAATACTAATTTGTTCGTTCAGGAGCCGTGAACTCGCCGCAGATACTTCTGAGCAGCGGCATCGGTCCCCGAGAAGACCTAAATGCCGTTGGTGTTCCTGTTGTTCATGATCTGCCTGGAGTCGGTAAAAATCTTCACAATCACGTCGCCTACGCTCTGGCCTTCACTATCAATGACACTGACACGACTCCTCTGAACTGGGCTACTGCGATGGAGTACCTTCTCTTCAGGGATGGTCTAATGTCAGGCACAGGTAAGGAAAGAAGAATTGTTCCACGATATTCGTTATGCTGGGTTCAGTAAGTCTGTTTCCAGCAGCAATAGTCCCATCCAAACATTATATTAATCTCGCAAACTATGCACCTCGAATCCAGTAACGACAAGAAATATATATATATCTGCATTTAATTTCCATTCGATCGCTTTCCTTTTAATAACATGCCTGCCGGATAAATAAATGCTATACCGGAACCCGTCGGCGGTTCTATTTGTTGAGAGTCGCCTACCACGAAATTAACATATCAAGCAAAGCTTCTAGAAAGAAAAATACGGAAGGACTAAGAAACGTTTAACACTACGAAACCACTTTAATTAATCGCCCGGCGCAAAAACAACTATAAAAAAAAATCCAAGGTACCGATCGATGCTACGAAAGCACTTTTATCAATCAAGCGGCGCAAAGTCAACAGATCAAGCAAAGCATTAAAAAATATAAGAACGACCGAAACAAAAGATCGACGCAGTAGCTCATCAAACGATAGTAGTAGAATCCGAAACAATTCACAGAGAGAGTCTGTATGCATTGGCCAGTGAAAGCGGGTTGCACAATGATCTCGTTCGTGTTTGCCGATCATGGGACTGACGCAACCGCGCCCCCGATCGTTCTGTTTGCCATCGTTTGATACGAAACCGATCGAAAAATTACTCGATCGTGATTCCTCGCCGGCCGACCATCCTTCTGGCGCAACTTTTCGCGTTTCACGAGCCCGTAAACCCGTGGAATCGATCCCCTCGATCTCGACGACCTGACCTACCGTGTAATCGGACCAATTAGTCCTTGGTTCGTCGCTCCGTTGACCCGCGATTCCGGTGTTCGTCGTCGCGCACCTAGTTGTTCCTGGATTCGTTCTTTCCCGACGACTGCAGATAATGTCACTAGAACAGTTCCGGCCTGCTCCAGGAGAACCGTGAAACGTTCTGTTCCGACCACTTTTGCGTTTGCGAAGTTCGATGACCACGATCATTCCCCGCTGCGACACTCGAACGCGTGTATGTACGTTGGGCGACGAATGACGGTGCAGTGTCGATCGAGATTTTCGATTGCTCGCGCTTTTTAATTTGTTTCGTCGGGGGACCGGCAACGAAACGTTATGAAGTTCAATGAAATGTGTGAATTGTTTGATTTTATTGAATGATCGTTGCTGCGGATATTCGAACAATTTATTTAGACCCAACGCAGTGGACGTTTTGCGTTTCTTTATTTTCGTTATTTCTCGTCACACCTGTTCAAATCTGTTGCTGTAATTATTGTGGCTAGTATGTACGCGCTGCGACTGTTCTTTTTAACGGCTCAGTTATGATACCGTTAGGAGCCTAATTGTACTTGTTGCCAAATTTATCATCGTCTCTAAATAGTTATCTATAGTTCTTTCGTTTCAATTCGTTCGGCGAACGTACAATTAAACGTGATTCCCCATGACGGCGGTCGGTTATTCCTTACGTATTCCCTTCATAAAACTCCTTCGTTCACAAGTGAAGCGAAATATCGTTTCGAGATATTTCATTTAAAGCGGAGAAACTGGTTCTGAACGGCGATGTGGCTCGGTGGGGTACATTTATGTTTTGTTCTTTTTCTCAATTTTCCAATTCCCCGACTCAAAGGGATGTAGTGTAGGCAAACGCGCAATGCCTTGAGAAGAACAGTTGCAACGACGTCGTGTCACGAAATGTTCCGCAGATTCTCTGACTGTTAATGATACTGCAATTTCGATTGATTACAATTAATTACAGTACGGCACTGCCTATTTCTTTCTAAATCACCGGGCCTGTTTCACAGAAAATTGTTAACTATCCCTTGAAGACTACGAATATTCGAGGAAACCTCGCATTCCCCGTCATAATAAACACAAAAGAGAATACTAAAAAGTTGATTAACGTATCCTTAAGTCGCATCAATCGTTACTGTAATCAAAACAAATTAATTATTATTCATTCTTTAACAGGTATATCCGAAGTAACCGCGATGGTAAACACAAAATACGCGAATCCAAAGGACGATCATCCGGACGTTCAATTGATCTTCGGTGGATATTTGGCGGATTGCGCTGAAACGGGGATGGTTGGCGAAACGAAGGGTGCGAATCGTAGTATTTACGTGATTCCCACGTATTTGCACCCGAAGAGCCGCGGTTACCTTCGTCTGAGGAACAACGATCCACTTTCCAAGCCGATGATCTACCCGAAGTATCTAAACCACCCCGATGATGTTGCCGGCCTTGTAGAGGCCGTTAAGTTCGGTATCAAATTGTCCGAGACCATGGCCCTTAGCAGGTACGTCGATACACTATCTGCCCAGGTGTAATTTCCATCTGGGTATCATTTTCTTCTGTCACGAAGGCTTTTAAGGCAGGCCAACAGCATCGTCGGCAAACTGTCACTGTTGTCTGACGGAATGCACGTTGAAAGTTGTGGTCCTTGATAAACACACCTGAGATCTTTTCACGCAATATTGTATACAAACTTGTAAATCAGTGCATACTGTTCAATATTTATGTTTATAATATATATAAATATATATATATATTTTTTTCAATGGTTGCGCAATAATATCTCTGTGTCGTAGATATATATATTCGGACTCTAAATTATTCTATATACACAACTGCAACTTCTCAAGTCTCCCATTAGCCCCGCATTATCGAATATGCATCTACGACACAGAGATATTATTGCGCAACCATTAAAAAAAAATATATATATATATATATTTATATATATTATAAACACATATATATATGTACAATGTATACGAGTATGGAATTTCATGGGTTTCTACTGTAATACCTATCAATGGCTTTTGTGGTTAAAAATTAGACGCAAGTGTAGAATAACCGTACGTTCTGAAATATCTGAAGATTTATTAAGAAGTTATAACAACTATATATGTATTTCTCTTGACAAATACAAATTATCACTCTCTCGCTATAAATATTGGCTTGTCCGGAAAGTTCCTGCCGTTCTTCGATAGGTGGAATTACGATAGATCTGGATACATCAGAATGATTGAAAGCATTACGTGTGTACATATATTCTAAAATGTGATATTTCAGACATCTTTAGAAAAAAGTTTGATTAGGACACATTATTTTTCGTATTTCCGCCGAAAAACTTGAAACACTTTCCAATATGATCTTCCATGTCGCCCAAACAGTGTGGCACGGATAAAGCTTTTGGCATTAAGGGATGAGTATTGTAAGTACCTAAATAAGTGAAAATCTGAGGTAGCACATTACAATCGAGCTCGAATAACCTCAGGTAAAAGAAAAGCGTCAAATGTCTATAATGTACTTTGTTACCTTCCATATTCAAGGGCGTATAAAACTGTCGAAGAATGATGCATCCTGATCAAACTTCTTTTCTAAATATCACCTTTCAGAATATGTACGCATGCGACATGTCCTCAGTCATTTTGACGTATTCAGACCTGTCCTAATTCCGCCTATCCAAAAACGGCACGGACTTTTCGAACAGCCCAATAATTAAATTCACTTCTTCGTTAAACATTTCTAAAATATGCAAATATCTACGCCATGCCGATAAACGAAATAAAATGAAACCTTCGTGACTAACGGTCCATATGGAGATGACGCATCCGTCTTACGGTTAATAATTCTTCCCTTATGTCTCTTTTCCAGATACGGGCTCCAGTTGGACCGCACGCCGGTTAAAAACTGCGAGCACCTGAAGTTCGGTTGCGACGCGTATTGGGAGTGCGCTGTGAAACACGATACAGCGCCGGAAAATCATCAAGCCGGTTCCTGCAAGATGGGCCCGCCGGATGATCCTTTGGCAGTAGTGGATAATCAATTAAGAGTCAGAGGAGTTCGAGGTGTCAGAGTAGCCGATACCAGTATCATGCCAAGGGTCGTTTCTGGTAACACGAACGCGCCCGCCATCATGATCGGCGAGAGGGCTGCGGATTTCGTTAAAAGGACCTGGGTCGGCTGAACTGGGATCGTTTGCAAAGCAGACCTTCCTCCAAACTAGAATAATCAAGTGAAACGCCTTCGTTCGCTGAGAGAAATTTGTGATTGACCACCGATTCGTGGAACACGGTTTCCTATTTTCTGTTACTTTTTTTAAACAGAAATTTCGTTTCGGCAAACAGGATGATTGATTTGTTTTTTAATTGTAATCTGCATCTTAGTTGGGTGCCGTTCTGCCGTCTATGTATTCGTTCGAACAGACGGATATCTTTGATCGATTAAGTAAACGACGCACCCATATTTCGAAGAAATCTAATGGCACAGTTTTTATTCTTTAGGATTGACCGAATAGATCGATCGCACGTTTTCAGGGGGTTGAATGTTTTCAATGTTTTTATCGGGAAGGGAAATTAGGATGTTTCGTGGATGGTTCTTCGAATCGAAGATTGTGGCCGAGTTTGAGTACAAATTTCTTTCAGTGTTTCCAGCGAGGGAAGCTAAGATAGCGATGTGAACAAAAATTGCTACGAACACTTACGCAATATGGATCATTCCAGTAAAATAAGTACTTGAATTCGGTCAGCTACCGCGCTTGTAGACAGCTGGATCATTTGTTATTTAACAAAAATTCTTCCAGGGATGAACGGTAGCTACCTCGGCTTTGAGCCCCTCTCGTCCAGAAAAAGAATATGAACTACTGTTTATAGTTCAAAAATAATTCATATACATATAAAAAGATAGTTCAAAAATAGTATATAAATAGTATAAATACATTAATAATAAATGTAATCTACATCGTTAAACATTACGATTATCGATTCCTTTTTAATATTCCTCTGTGTACAAAACTTGCATACCCATAGAAATTATTTCCCCTATTTTGCAAGAATTTCCTACATTAATTGCTGGCAAACTGTGTAACAATTTTAATGATAAAAATTACAGCGCATAAATCGAGCATAACATTAAAAATGTAAAAAAATATTCCAGCACTCCATTTACAAATTCACCCTGAACACATGTGGCATCGTTTCCGAGCAATATAATAAAAGGACACATTCCTATCGATTCAGAAAGTACAGTCGCGGTCTCCCAGCAAACACTTTTCCATGCAGACAAAGTAAATACATGCAGCTCGACAAATATGAATGAAATCAGACTTTACACGCCTGTACATTTCAAAGTCGCTGTTTTAATATCCTTGCATTCCAAAACCTTAAATCAGCAAACAATTATGTCAATTAACTTCGGATCGACTCGAAGTCCCAACAATTCGACTTATGCGAGCTTTATTAACGAATCAGATAATTGGAGATTTCTGGCAACAACTAAAATCGATTAGCTCAGCCATTCCGACCGCATCTGTACATTCTTCTAATTTTCTCGATGTCCTTCCTGCTGAAACCCTCCCTTTGACCCAGTTTGATCCAGACGTGGCTCTGGTTGAATTTATCAGTAACGCTGTAGTAGCCAGTTGATATCTGTAACGTTGGAAAACACGATCGTCAAACAAACGAATGAACGAACTGGGGTAAATGAGTTGACTCGTTGCACGAATTGCAAATATTTTGAAAATAATAATTAATTTACTCATAGACGTCTGTTTTACAGCGTGTCATTGAATTTATATTAAAAATTCGTTCTTGTGTTTGCAAAACTGAAATTGGATAATTATTAATATCGTTGACTTTGAAGAACTTTAATTTGCAATAGATTCTATGGATTTGTTTGTTTGCTCGGTTTCTGAATAATTACAAGTATTTCACAATTTATTCGAGGGAGCTGCAACCATACGTTAGTTCTTATCACTAATTACTAATTATTATTTTTGCTTTTGTTCATCTATTATAATTTTAATAAATTAAAGAAAATTAAAGAAAAGAATTAAAGTATTAAAGAAAAGCAATGAGGAATCTGACAATAGAAATGCACCACTCACTTTGGGCATTATAGTGGGTTCGCCATTCTTTGAAAACGCAAAAGACGAATAATGCATCACACTCCCATAATCGTAATCAACTCCAAAATCGTCCATGGTCTCTCTTGAGGCTTTCTCAAAGTTATTATCGTGTCCTAAAAAAAGCAATGCAATTGAGCGACCCACCGAGAAAATAACTGAACTGTAAAATCCTAAAGAATTTACATTTAGCATGTGACATGAAAGCAAACTAATAAAAACATTGGTAATTATATGTATGGAAGTACCGCGACCCCTTCAAATTAAATGATTCCTTAACGTATTGCAAAAATCAACTTCTTGTTGGTCAGTCGACGGAAATGACGTACAAATAAAAAAATTAATTTCTAAACTCGAACCAACCGAGCTTTCCATTCCCATCTTACCTATTGTTCAAATAAAAGCACTATCGCAGTTTAACCATCGAAATCAGTATTCCGCGCGATTAAAGAACAGTCGTTTAATACAGCTGTCTAATAGAAACGATGTATGAGGAAATTATAATCTCCCAATAGATAACGGATGAAGCTTTCAACAAAATCTCACGACAATTGCCTGTCGTCCAAGTTAAATCCAAACTCACCGATCAGGATATTATTCCACTGAATGGTAACGTATTGATCGCGCTCGAATCTGCTCTGTTCATGCAGAAATCCTATCGCGTGCATCAATTCATGAATCACTGTGCCCTTTCTTGTTACACAGCCGGGTACTTGAAGGTTCACATTTTGCCAACCGCCCAGTCTTCCCACACTGCTCCAGCAACCACTATTCCCAGCCGTGATCCTGATGTAATCGTTCTCCTCGCCCCGGTAGGGCTTGAATCTGACGCACGTGTACTTATGGTAATCGTTCATTGCCTCGTAGATCAATCTCCGTTGTTCGGCATCTGTAAAAGCGATTGTCAATTAGATACGGAAGTATTTCTCGTTCATACTTTGTGGGAACACGATTCTCGATTAATCGGTGGCGCGTTCACTTTTCTTTTTTAAATGTAGGTTTCTTAGGATCGATCGTTTTAATTTGGTATAAAGACGATTGTGGAGTTTAGATATGAAATATTGGCGACGAGGAAATTTCTGAATACCGAATATTTCTTCCACCCAAGCGGTTTGTACTTTTTCCATTTTTAGCATTAGGTAGTATTTGTTTATCGCTCCCCGTAATATTGTCACGTCTGTTTCATTGATACAAGAACTCACTGAAGTATGGACTGATGACATAGGGTACGACACCATTCCGCCATTTCGCAGAATTCACTCTGAGGCCATTTCTTCCATTTCCCAGTGGAAATAGGATGTCACCTTCTGTGTACGAACCCAATTCTTCCGGATTGCTGGTCATGCTCGCATTCCATTCGGCTACCTTTTTCCCTGTCCCGTCGTCCGGTATACCGTATAGAGATTCCTCCAAATATCGCAGACGAATACTCAAATTATCCGAGTCACGAGTTGCACTAGTAATAGCGACTTGTTTTCGTATTGAACGCGCTTGAATTAAACTTATAATAATAGACGCGGATAACATCCCGGTTAACATTTGCATCGCGTTTGCTACGGGAGATCAGAAAACTGTGTGGCAAGTTTGATTAACGAATGATGAGAAATCGTGTTTCATTGAAGGTAATAATGTGCGTGATATTCGACGGCACTTGTTGCAATGAAATAATGACGAACAAATTTCGCAGGTCCTCGTCTTTATATCGTACGACGAAAATGGGTGCGTCGATGTAACCCGTTGAATGCACGCTTCCGTGCGGAAGCAATCGCGGACACTTAAGCGATAAGAAACCTTTCGATTTTAAGTAACAAAAGGTTAATATTTGCTTGACGTTATTGTACCTGCAAGGTGTGGTTAACGCGGTGATACTCTATTGCCTAAGATTGTTTAATTGATGGGACGCGTGCAGTATCTTAATTGACGTGCAATACTGTTCAATAGAACCGCCATTGATAAAGTGAAAAGATGAATCCATAATCACGATTAAGGCAAGATCATTATTGAACGATCGTGAACTTGTACGAATTACCAGCACGTTATCTGTTAATAGTACTCTGTTGTCCTTCAGGATTTATATACCATTTGATAACTACGCACGAAGATTAATCTTAAGATTCTTAAATGATAATGTACGGTGGGGTATTCAAATCTTTGGAGAATTTTACAGCGTTCTTCGCGAAATCTCGTTTTCTGAAATGGCTGACAAAATATCTCAAGCTCTAGTTGATCGATGGACTCGCTAATTTTTCTGATGTGCCATTATCACCGG
Source organism: Nomada fucata (assembly GCA_948146005.1). NCBI lineage: Eukaryota > Metazoa > Arthropoda > Insecta > Hymenoptera > Apidae > Nomada > Nomada fucata. The sequence goes on from OX411275.1 coordinate 19,419,623, forward strand.
AATACTATACTACCAAAAAATTAATTCTTTTTTCTCGCAGTTTTACTCTACGAAATACGAGGAAAAATCGAAATAATCGGTACACAAACTTCATAATGCTTTTACAAACATTTGCAAACTTTTACTCTATTAAATGTCATTACCAAGCTTTTCATTCCCCGCGATATAATTCGCTAACGATTTGTCAAATATAAATATACATTTGAAAATTGACATTCAATCTTCTTTTCTGTTATTATATTATTTAATCTATGAAGCGCATTCATACATATCTGGCGTGATATCTGCACGCGAGGATGCACCACCAGTGGCTACTCTTGCCAACATTCGTTTCGTTTGTATGTCTTTCAGATATTCTGTCTTACTGAATTTATCTCTGCGACCCAGTTCGCGTTTAGTCTTATCCTAGAATATATCATCAAGGCCAGAAGGCCAGCAGGACAAATGCAAAATGTGCAAACCTTGAATATATAAATGCATATTATTCCATATCCTATTACGTTTACACATTTTTGCGCCCCGATTCTTTTGCATCGCTTTTCCATCACATTTCATTTTCACGCGTTTTGGTTCAGCATTGAAAAATCAGAATGCTGCTTCGGGATACTAAAAATGGAATTTTTGGTTATAAAATAGCAATAACTCTTTTTTATTCACAATTAGGAATTTTATTGTGTAAAATAAACTTTTACTCCGACCGCATAGCGGAAAGTAATCATTCTGAAACTCGACCAGTGACACAATCAAAATACTGCGTTTCAAAACAGCGGAAAACAATTGCATCCGTAACGTAGTCTTTGGAAAATATTCTGGAATTGTTGAAAAAAAGAATACATTGAAATTTTAATGAATGCATTTATTTATCAGATGTACGATTACAATGTACATACATCAACTCAATAACCAGCCAATGCTCGCTCTACGATAGTAACAGAGATGCTCTGATTCATAAACTTTGCAACAAGGGATTCTTCCCATATTCAACAGATGTCTTTCTGTATGGACCCTCCCTGTGCCCCTTACTTTATATACATAAGTTTCTTAGGGCTCACTGTTTAAAATTATAGAACCGAATTACATAATGCTTCACCACATTTTTTATTCTAGTCTATAAGATATCTTTGTGATGTTAGCATGCACGGTCATGTGCATGTTGCTAATAATCCCATGTGGGGTTTTATAGCTTAATAAAAAAAAAAAAGACTCAATAACCACAACCAAAGCTTTTCTGACATGGTCGTTCATAAATACAAACATCCACCCACACACGCGCAAACAAACAATATTTTCCAAATACAAATCTCGTGTCGTGGTTCGCGATTATATTCGCGTCATTTCACTCGTCTTCGACGAATTAAAGCTAGGTGCGTCTTAAAGCTAACTCATCGCATTTATACTTAAATTGTAGAGGACTAGAGTTCCGACCTTCTCCGCTTCGTTCCAATGAAAATTCGCAAAAAAATCATGAAGTTTTATTCATCAGATGTGCGGCAATCAATAACTGCTTCGTCGACGCTTGTTGCACTTGTACATCTTCCGGATCTTTTGTATGTCCCTCTTGCTAAATCCATTTCTCTGGCCCAGCTGAGCCTTCGAAGCACCCTGGAATATTTCGCCGATAAAACTTAGAAGGCCACCGGTTTCCTACGGACAACCACAGGATATGCAAACGTGGGCGTAACACGAATTTCCTGACATCGCTACTGTTATTAATTTCGCCGGGTACGACGGAATGTAATCTCGAATTTCTTTCTGCGAGTACGATGGAACTGTCAGAAATTCCGGCAGAATTCTTTCAATGATGCCGCAATAATATATAAGACGAATATGGTGTAGTCGATTTGTAAAAAAAAAGGGTTTCCCTTCATTCCAAGCCGCGATACAGCAAAAGAAATGATAACCTGACCTCGTTAAATGAGAAATAAAATAAATAAATCGTGTGATAAATCTAACTTAACACTCGTTATCTCGCGTTTGTAAAGTCGCGAATTCGGCACTCTTATTTAGAAATGTACGACAAAAATTTCATTTGAATGGTAACTCGAAACTATAATCGAGACGGCGGAATTATAAAGTATCTGTCATGATGCAGGATATTATCATATTTAGAGATGCAAATTTGTAAGTACGGAAATATGAGAAAGATTTACAAGAGGTTCCAAAAGAAATATTGTTATCGCCGAAATGTCTAAACAGCTGCGGCAGGCAGCGGTGATATCGAAGTGAATCACGTTGTTATTAACAAATCCTTCAACTATACGCGATCTCCCTGAACTGCAGAATCGTCTGCGCTAGAAAGCTACAGGCCTTGGTAATTTTGGCTTACTGTATTACTCACTTTCGGCACTATAGTTGGTTGCCCGTTCCTGGAAAACGCGTTCGCGGAGTAATGCATTACGCTGCCATAATCGTATCCGACACCAAACGCGTCGGTTGTCTCCTTCGAGGCTTTCTCAAAATTTCCTTCGTGCCCTAAATAGATAATGGCGCATCAGTTATTATTTGCATAAAATATCAAGTGAACTTGAACGAATTTCGCGGGTATGAAATGTGCACGAGCAGATGAACTTGTAACCAATTTCCAAGGTGCTCTCGTTAATTGTCACTTCAAGATTATCGTATCGAGCAATCGCGAGTGCTTAAATTGAACGATTCACGCAAATGGGAAATTGGGGATAAAGGAATTCCCTCTACGACTCTATTTCCCTTAAACAGTTTCATCGCGTAGTGCTTCCCTTTGAAACTGAAATGATTCAGTTAACATGGAAAATATTTGCCAACTTATAGTAAAACAGTTAATTAATCATACGCTGAAAACGAATGAGCAATATACGAGTAGAAGAAAACGAAATTCAGAAAGTCGAGGAATTAACGAGTGTCTATGATAGTTATGAAATTATTCTTCTCTCTTGTGCAAAAAGGCTATGGCGGTACATGATCAATAGAAAATAGAAATTGTGCACTGCGCTCCAGGCGTGCGAATTGTAATTGAAATTTGAAATGTTTGTTCCTTTTTTAACCATAAATGATTTACCATTCAAAATGTTATTCCAGCGTATAGTGACAAACTCATCCCGCTCGTATCTGCTCTGCTCGTGCAGGAATCCAACGGCGTGCATCAATTCGTGCACCACTGTGCCCTTTTTCACTAAACACCCTGGAACCTGAAGATTCACATCCTGTCGACCACCGATCCTTCCCACGCTGCTCCAACAACCGGTGTTGCCTGCCGTCAGCCTGATATAATCGTTCTCCTCGCCGTTATAGGGTTTGAATTTAATGCACGTGTACTTATGATAATCGTTCATTGCTTCGTGAATTAGATTCCTCTGCTCTGCATCTGTTATAAAATGCAATTCGATTACAAAAATTGTTTCTCGACGTTCGATAGATTTTGAGCAATTTAATATAATTATTGGCGAAGCGTTATGGAAATGAATGTATTAAACGTGTTAAGGGCTCAATTTAATCTATTATCATCGATGGTATAATAAACGCGTTCTAATGACAAGTAGCGGTAACAAAAATCATAATATTAACAACAACACCAATAATAGTAAAAATAATAAGAATTACGACCACGAGGTGATAATTAAGGGGTACCTTAAAGTTATAATAATTAAGGGGTACCTACGATTAACTTATCGTAAGCCATTAAAACCATTATCCGACTCAACTTCTCGTCAACTCCGCGAATAATCCAATTAAACCAGGAATTAGAAGGCGGCTATAATCTGTCACAGTACACGTGAATATACGTGCCGAAATTGCTACTTCGTCTAAGAAATCTTCATTTCCAACTTTCATTTAAAATAATATTTCCAACTAAACGCGTGCCTATCAGTTTATAGTACCTTCTGCCTTTCTCTAATATTTCTAAAAACTCCAAGCATCGTCAACAAAGCATTTCGTCCTTTCTCCTATTTAAATTACAATCAACCGTACGTATCGGCCAAGCGCTAGCCGTGAATGAATAACAATGAAAACAAAGAAAAATCGCACGTTGTCACTTACTAAAGTAAGGGCTTATCATATACGGTACCACACCGCCGGGCCATCGAGCGGATTCCGCTTTTAACCCGTTCTTCTCGAGCGGCGGTGGAAACAAAATATCACCCTCCGCGTAGCTGCCAAGCTCTTCCGGATTGCGGTCCCAGCCCTCGTGCCAGTTCGCCACGATCGCGCCTGTTTCGTTGTCTGGAAACCGATACAGCATCGGTCCGAAACGTTGCAGATGAGAGGTCACGCCATAGGGGCTGTCCACCGAATTGTCCAGAACGTCGCGACGCCGAAACGGCCAGGCTGATGTTAATGTCAATGAAACGAACGCGCAGGAAACGATAATGGATGTACGATACATTGCGCGTTTCATTCTAAAAGCTGTACGAAAATGAAAGGAGCACTTCCTTCGAGAAGATTCCCGCTACTGTTCGATGCGATACCACTGACGAAAATCGGCCTGTTCTTCCTGACTTTATACACACCTGAGAAACCCCACCCGCGAATCTACTCGATGCTTCCGCTCCATGCGGAAGCGATCGGGGACGGTCGCTGATAACCGTGGACTTTGGGTAACAGGAAGTCGAGATCTGCCGCCTCGGTTCCTCGAAATGCCCCCACGAATCGTTGAGCAACGTTTACATTATTTGGTGGATAAAATAAATGTTGATGGAGGTGGAACAGGGGAATGAGTATCAGTGAGGTGGTAAATAATATTTTTTCACTCGTACGAAGTGGTTTTTCTGCGCGCTATCTGGGGCGTGGGAGTAACGAACGTGGCATTGAATGGAAAAGCTTCGACGGTTTCGCATGGGGAGCCGATTTTATGTGAGACAGTGGTATTTTCTGTAATTGCTATATATTCGAAAGCATTATTATTCTTACGAAAGTTTGATCCTGGGATAAGCGAACTTATTTAAGAGCGATAGATCTTAGTGGAATCCCTTTTTCACAGATGATTCCTCCCTTTTTGTATAAATATTTTCTCTGATAGTTTACAAAATTAGGTATGTATCTTGTATTTTGCTTGAAAGGTTAATAGAGCAGGATAGGAGAATAGAAAAGTGTAATTCATAATCATCTCCATGAATGTACAAGTGATTGAGATTTAAAAAAATGTGATATCCTTCGGAAGATGCAGAAATTCGTTAAAATGAAATATTCTCGTTCTCATCTTAAAGGAGTGTAACTAATTTGTTTCTAATTCTATAAAATAGTACTCAGTAATTTTCAACATCATTGAATACCCTGCCAATATTTTTGCACGCGTAAAACGTTATTTCACGCCATTGATTTACAACTCGGAAGTAAGAGTATCGTTTCCATACTATTTAAAAGAGAAATAGACGTTCGGAAATGTTTGCAGGCACCTATATGCGAAAAGTTGCGGCTGGAATTAAAATATCTGTCCCGAGAACTGCCGCGGCAGTTTTCGTTGTAATTTAAAGTGGTGAGGCTTTATTTGCAAGCCGCTCTAAAATCTTTCCCACTAGTCAAAATTAACATCCTCCTCCGCATTATATTCAGATAGAAATATTACTGAACAGATCCCCCCTCCCCATCATCGATACACGATATTTCCCGTGAGCCTTGCAGGTTCCTTCGCAAATGGCGATGAACCCTCAAGGTCGGTAATAGTAGATGCACGTATACCACGCAATATGTTATGGTTTATGACAGGCTCCTTTTTTATGAAGAATTTTACCACGATGTATCATATAACGACTCTCATTTATAATACCCGTCGTCTTTTCGTTTTTTTATCCTCTTTGCACTGTCTAAATTATTAAGTAGACAGTAACAGCTATTGCTGTTAATGATTGTCAATGAATCATAAGCGCGATTTAATATCTATGCGTATATCCCAAACGTTCCCCTCATGCATATTACATATTTAAAATTACGCAAAAACGACGATTTCGTGCGTCGAGGCCCCCCTTTTTCTTTCTTTCTTCTTTTTCTTTTTTTTATTTGAAAAGATAAATATCGGTATAGGGCTTCAAGCCTGGGTTACTGTTCGTTCAAGATAAGGAGAACTGTATCGAGGTGAATTCCGTTTAAAACCGGTTCAATGTATAACATAATTCTTATACAATCGTTAAATTGTTGAAAGATAAATTTGTACATGACACCCTTTTCCCTTCTTTTTATGCAAACGAGATAATTACAGTCCTAAACGTCCATAAGATAATTTGCATTTATAAGAACTCGTTGAGGAGCTTCATTTGTATGTAGGTCAACGCGACCGAAATTAAAGGCAAGTGTAGTATAAACAGAAAGTAAAAATAAAATTTCAACGATTTACGATTGTAATATGGTTATAGACAAATTTGATAGAATAATTAACTAAACAATACTGTTTATATTACATTGAATACTTAATTAAATGAACGCACATCAATCTATAATAACTGCTTCACCTTTTCTAGCGTTGCAATACTTCTTTGTTCTTCAAACGCCGCGCAAAATGAGCGTAAAAAAATTACTCTGCTGCCACAACTTTCCACAGATTTTCACTTTGCAATTAAAAGAAAAATTGTTATCGCGTAATTAGTAGTCATTCATCCTGAAGTGCATGAATCAATTCCAGGAATAAGTGCAGGTTGTAAATCTCTTTACGACGCAATTTTTCAAATCACTTGTATACGTAAGTAGATGTCGTTATGAACGAATAACACACGTTTCGAACTTCACGAGCCGGCTAGAGTAACCTCCCTACTGGGCGAACAACGTTATTTTACCATTGATGAAAAATCGCTTAACGCTCAAATAGCAATGACTTTCGATAATTCGTGGGTTGTGATCAAAACGGCTGCTGCAGAGAATAAACACGAGTTGGTGTTGTCAGGCCCTGTAATTTCCGAATTGATTCAGAAAAGGGGCTTCGACAAGTCTTTGTTTAACCTGCAGCACTTGAACTATTTGAATATAACGCAGACATGTTTGCAAGAAGTGCCAGAGGAAATCGAGAAATTACAAAATCTGACAAACCTGGTGTTGTATTCGAACGAGATTTCCAAGATACCTAACACAATTGGAAAATTAGAAAAGCTCAAGGTACTTGACTGCTCCAGGAACAAGTTGACTTGTTTGCCAAACGAAATCGGCACACTTCCTCAATTGACAACAATGAATTTGAGTTCGAATCTTCTGACAACGTTGCCCACACAAATTGCGAACGTTAAGTTAAGCGTTTTAGATCTTTCGAACAATCAGTTCGACGTATTCCCTGATGTATGTTGTGCAGAGCTGATACATCTCTCTGAGATGTATGTCAATGGGAATCAGATAAAAGAAATTCCATCGACTATTAGTCAGCTTCCATCGCTGAAAATATTAAATGTAGCTGACAATTTAATTTCTGGTAATTTCTTGTTCGGCGAAATGAAATGCATTCCTTATACGACTGGCTTCATTCTTTCTTTTGTTGTTCCAGTTGTTCCTGGCGAGGTGGCCGATTGTAATAAACTGAAGGAGCTCCAGTTGAAGGGAAATACGTTAACCGATAAACGACTGTCGAAGTTGGTTGATCAATGTCGTACTAAACAAATAATAGAATATATCAAATTAAATTGCCCAAGAAACAACGGTTCTACTAATCCAAATGTAAAATCAAAGAAAGGAAAGAAGGCACAGAGATTATCAGAATCTGAAAATAATGCAAATATTTTAGAGACTTTAACGCACAAGTTGAAAGTATTGAAAATAACTAACGATGCACCGCTAATTAAAATTACAAAGCATATAAAAACTATTAGACCCTTCATTTCAGCTTGTGTTGTTAGAAATATGTGCTTCACAGAGGAAAGTTTCAAGAAATTCATTCAGTTGCAAACCAAATTGCATGATGGAATATGCGAAAAAAGAAATGCAGCTACTATTGCTACCCATGATATGAAATTAATTACCCCTGGTAAATGTGTTACAGATTTCTATAATTGAAGCCTTTAAAAGTATATATTATTAATATTATTTTTAATATTTAGGCGATTTAACATACACTGCAAAAGCACCCAACGAATTAGAAATTAAACCTCTAATGCGCAATAAAACTTATACTGGTGCTATGTTGTTTCAACAATTACAAACCGAAGCAGATAATTTGAGAAAAGAGAAGAAGCGTAATGTATATTCAGGCATCCACAAATATCTTTACCTATTAGAAGGTAAACCTTTGTTTCCATGTTTGTTGGATTCCACGGAACAAGTTATTTCATTCCCACCAATAACAAATAGCGACATTACAAAAATGTCAGTAAATACACAAACAATGCTTATAGAAGTAACTAGTGCTACATCGTATCAGATTTGCAGGTAAGATTATTAATAGTAACCATTAAGATTATCGATTTGAAAGTCGATTATTTTTCCAATTCTTATTGTATTATAATGTGGCTTTAATTTTTTAACAGGAACGTATTGGACGAATTTTTAAAAGAATTAGTTGTTCTTGGTTTTGGTTGTCCCATGGATCAAGAAAATGCTTCTAATTACCATAATTTAGTTGTACAACAAATAAAAGTGGTAGATATGGAAGGTAATATGAAATTGTTGTATCCCTCAAGAACAGATCTTAATTTCGCCGAAAACTTTATAACTGTATTGCGCGAGTAATAAAACACTGTGAGTAACTTACTTGTTCCTTAACTCCGTTCTAATCTACTTTTCGTTTCTCTTACCAATTTTTCTGTTTTCTACTTTCTTAAAACACAAGGTTTTAATATAAGTTGATCTTTATGATATTAACAGCGTACATTTCTTATTTCTGGCTATGTGAATACCTTAGAACTAGTTCGTGTATGCAGTGTATGTAATGCATTGCATACTTTGTACAGAACTTTATGCTATGCACAATATGTAATCAATATTTTTAATCATGATGATATTTTTGTACTGAGCACTTTAACCAGTGTAATAATAAAAATAATATTAATGAATGTTTATTTAACATTATAAATATAAAAAAATAAATGTTTAAAAATATTACTAATTATATTTCAATATTCTTTTCCTCGAAAATGAACTGCACAATAGAAAATTCAACATTAATTGAACGTTGTCCAGCCATATTGTAATGAAACTCTAAGCTGTGTTATTGAAAAGATTAGAAGAAACGAAAAAAAATATTTATTTAATTGATACAAAATATTTTTATTTTTATCATAAAGTATTGTAAAAAAATATGGATAATTGATATTCCAAGCATACGTAAATTTCAATCAAATATGTTCCACAAATATTGATGTTATAAACATTTGACCTACTCCTGCCAAAAACCTAGAACACATCGAATCATCATCTATTAATTTAAATCGTGCAATCCTAATATTCTTGTGTATGCGATATTTAATATTATCTACTACAGGATATAATGGTTAGCCGCAAGTTCAAATACCGGTGAGAAACCGCCATTTTAGGGGCAGCTGACAACATTGGCGCTGTGGTATTGCGAATCATCTTATAGTAAGCCGGTGAAGAATTCTCATCTGTTTTTATAAATATTGTACTTTGTTTCGTGTACCTCAATCCAGTGCAAACTGTAAACAGTGTTTAAGTGAAGCATTTTTGTTCAACTTAGCAAGCGTAGTTTGTGAAAGTTTCATTTCAGAACATTTTAACTGCAAGAAGAAATTCGCACAAGTTTTCAACAACTTTCCAACATGCGCGAATGTTTGAAGTGTTAACATGGCGCCGAAACATGACTGGTCATGATGGGGGAATGAGAACGAAACTTTTGAGGTTAGTTATTCATTTTGTCATTTATGTATTGTTATATATGGTTAAATTTGACATACGATTAGTCGCATTCACTTAATGGATATTACGATAGACGAATGCACTGTGTACATTTCGCAGAAATTTTATTATCATTTCAGGAAACACGTGTATCATATTCTATAAATTTACCCGTTGTTTTTATAATGATTTAGCAGAAAGCCTCGATAGCAATAATAGTTCGATATCAATATTACGTTGAACAAAGGATATTTGCATTGTTTATTTTGTTGCTTCATTTTTCATTTAGTTTGTTATGGTAGAAACTGTGGATTACATAGTACGATGCAATAAAGTTCTAAAATTTTCGTTACATCTTTCTGTTTCATCTTTTTTCGGCGACGCATTTATATCAATTTTTTAACGTGATAGATAACCTTTCTTTTAATCTTCATAGTGTTACGTGTTCTTAACTTCATTGTAATGAAAAATCTTGGTAGCAAAGAGAGAAATTATATATGCCAATATGTATACCTAATAATAATGACAATTAATGTTAATATATGTTAAATTGAGAGGACGGACTCGTGCTATATAATTTATTCAGATATGATATCGATAATACCATTATAATATTTTGTATTCATAATTATGATGTAATTACTAATAATAAATATGTGTATAAGGGACAAAAATATTTATTAAATATTTTCTTTACTTTTTATACATTTTTCACATTAGACATATACATTGCAGACACGTCAATACACAATAAACTATGAAGTTACAGGAAAAATGTAACACTGTAATGCATAACGTACATTTATATATACATATAAAATGATGGAACAATAAATGTTTCTATCAGATCAAACTATTCAAAAATCAGTGTTGTTTGACACCCTTACAGATTCAATGTTAGCCTATGGAAATGCATGTTTTAAAAAGAAACTTACTGAGTTGTATGCATTATTAAAAAATATAAAAACATTTATCAACTAGAAAAATATGGCAGAGCATATTAAGCTGATAGATCTGACTTTTCATTAGATAGTTTTGAACTATAGTTGTACTGATATATAATATATTATGCTTATAGCATGTCTATCACTATTAAAATAGAGGTTAAACATTGGCGAGCGCCAAGCATCTATTTATTATTAAAATATTTTATAGACTGTAGCTTTAAATGTGGCACATTTAACCAGGTCAGTTGGTAAAAATATAATTGAATCGTATATTTGCATTTAATTCACATTAAATTAGGAAGATCATTCAATCACATTTAATTTGACTAGGAGGTGCTGAATAATGCAATGTTCTTTAGTTTGTTTTTACATGCTCCTGTCTTTCCTTCAGATCAATTATACTTAAGTTGATGCAGGATATGTATCCATGCAACAACGATATACCAGATTTAACAAATGCAATAGGAGCAGAGAGATACATAATAAATCTGAACAGACTCATACCAGCAACTGAAACAAAAGAAATATTTTACAAAGTTTTATAATATATAATCTGAATTATATATATATATATATATAATACAAGTATATAGTAACTTACAAGTGGGTCCTTCGGTAAAGTATAAAAGGTACAATGCAGCATAAAAGGCTTCATTACCAGCGCACATAAAAAACAAAACTGTGCGATTAGTGTAATACACTCTCATAATTGGATTCCCAGACATATCAATAAATTTGTGACTTGTTTTCCCTTGCAAAAGTGACCTATAATATAATATTTCTCAATTATTAAAACAAATAGTAATATGTTTTCTTATATCTTTGTAATATGGATAATGCTATAATGTACATGTGTATTAATAAAAATTATTCTTACGTATGCAAGTATATCCAATGGCAACTAATGTCTATAGCCATGCTTAATTGAAACCAAAATGAATACGATGGATAAAATATACACAATGTAGCTAAAAGGCACATGGTGCCAACCCGATCGGTTAGTTGATCTAACATAGCACCAAATTTAGTGCCCTGATTAAAGTATCTTGCTGCATGGCCATCCACCGCATCTAATAGTGCACTGATAATGTAACACCACGATGCAACAACATGATTAGTTGTCATAAAGTAAAAAGATATGATAGCCAAAATTACTCTGCCATAGCCTGTTAATATACACACTTATATTAATTGTTTTAATTATTACATACATATCATTATTATTTGTATAATATCCTTCTTATATTCATATACCACATGAGATCAACATATTCTTTATCATTTAACTAAAGATTTAATCAAAACTCTGATCTTTTATTTTAAAATGCACAGCGAAGTGTTACATAAAAAAAGATACTCTATAAATTACTACAAATCAATACAGGAAGTCTCTAAAGTGCAATGCTTTCAATCTTCCTTCTATGATACTCTCTATTAAAGAAATAATCAACCAAGAGAAAACTATATTAAATATTTTGAAAAAATATATAAATATATTATGAACAGAAAAACCATTCGTAATAGTCATAAAAATTTATTCAATCTCATTAATAAACTGCATGTTCACAATCGTTACTTTATGTTCTATAAAATGAAATTGCCATAAATGAATTGCTTTAATTTTTAAAAACAATGAAAATAAACTCGAGTACTTTATTATGTGCATATACTTAAAATGTTCAATCTGATTTTCCTTTTCTTTTCATTTGAAGCCTATATTCCTTCTGCTTAATACATAAACGTGAATTCGAAACAATCAATAGGATTCAGAGTAGAAAGATTGTTGTCAACGATTTCTCTTTCCCGTTATATATTGTTCTTAAAAGATTATATATGTACACAATTCTTCCGTGCGTAAGATTTTTAAGATCATACATAAATGATTAAAAAACTGTTAAAACGTAAATATTCATTTACCAATGATGTTGGGCACAAACAAGAAAATATTCTCGGATTCCGTCATTTTGCCGCCCTCGGGATTGCTCGTCCACTGTTTTGGAAACACTAGCGGAACCTGTTATCTGTAACCGAGTGTAAAGACTTATCTGTGGTCGACCGTGTCAAATAATATCTCTTTTATTCTTGACTTACGAACTTTGCAACTATCCGACGAATATATGCCGTGTCGTCTCTGGTTTTAATCTGAATTACTGTAGAGTAGTATATAGCCAATGCATAACGTCAATGAATTGGTAGGATCGAGGGTCATATCGCGTTATAATTCGAGTTCGAGATATATCGATCCCGGTAACGCATTAGCAGTCGCAGAACTAACAGTGCTGTACTTATTAACATTTTCACCAACGTTTCAAATTCTTTTATTTACGTGTCACATTAAAAGAAATACTACATAACTGCAATAAAATATAAGTACTATTTAACCGTATAGTCTTTAAAAAAGAAAGAGTACATTTTCTGTAGTATTACTGGTCGCAATTATATCAGTCCAATTCAGACAAATTTCAATCGTCGTATAACCTATAGCAATTGGAAATACAAAGGTTCATCGCGCATAGTACGTTTTCGTTACGTTAATAGAAAAAATGTCAAATATAACGGGAAAACAAAATTAGAGTAGCAGGAAATATCTTGACACATAGTTACGTGCCTGAGGCCAGACGACATTTTCGGAGGCTAAACGGCTGGTCCGCCGTTTCTCTGCGCATAAGCGATCGTTTATTGTGTCGCGAGAAAACTGTCTGTGCAGGTTTACGTCAGTTTTCCTGTAACTTCTTTTCGATGCAATTAACTAGACGAATTATTTATCGAACAATACTAAAAATCAAGTGAAATATTGTAGTGTTAAAATTGATTGATCGTGGGGTTGGATTTGGACATTGTTGCGATGAAGTTTGGGGTGGACTACTTTCCGTTTCCTCGAACACAGATAATGTTGTATTTCAAATAAACCTCAATCGTGAGATTTTCTGTTTACGTTGAGATCAAGTGTTTAGTCGACAAAGATCGTAATCGTGCAGTCGAAGTGCTACCGTCAAAATAGTGCACAGACAGAAGTAACATTATGCGATCGATAATTCACCGACGATTTTTAGAATACGCTTCAACGATTTGATCAGGCATTAGTGATTCAGTGCAACATTTCTGATTGACAGTGAAATGTTTCTTCGAAAGTGGTTTTAGTGTCTTCCAAGACGTAACGCGCACGGTGGAATAGTAAGCAAGAACAAACTATATGCTCCTTGGCGTGTATACAAGCAATGCCAGGAACATTGTCGATGTTTTGGACAAATAGATTTTCGCGTCTTCCAGCCGTATACGGTTGGTGCAACGCTATCGGTCGATTGCATTTTGTTTGAAGAAAAATTTTCACGCTGCAAATACGAGAAATGTGTGCATTTAATATCGACAACGGCCATTTTGAATTTATGAGTACTCCGAACTACGGCGAATATCAAGCTCGTTTTGTAGCACCAAAATTGGAGTTTCTTTCACGCCTTCCGATGGTTGAACAGGCATAAAATACAAATTTGACATGTCACAGGAAACTGTTTACAATTTTCCGTTGCCGAAATTGACATTCGACTAGGTGCTACGAAAAAAAACATTCCATTCATTTTATATTGCTAATTTGAAACATGTATCCACTGTTATAATTTGGCAGGCATCGAATAATTTGGATACACGCAGAACTTGAAATCGAATACTGCTTCATCTTTTTTGACATTTAAAGGGCAACGCTACTTACGAATCATCTATTTTTATTGTTTTGCCATTTACGAGAAAAAGCAACAAAATAATTCCGAAAGAGCATATCAATAGTAAAACAACGTACGGACAGAGCAAATGTCTTCATCGTTTTCGCACTTTTCCTTTTCTACAAATGTATGACTTGAACTGCAATATTTGCATATTTGAATATTTGCCTGTCATTAATAACAACACACAGTATAGTATATATCTCTCGATTTCTTGGAATACATAACGTGCTCTCTGCCAATGGACAATTGTAACTGAAGCTGACAAGTAGATTTAAAGTAACCTTTAACAACGGAAAATGGCTAATATTGAAACACAAGAATGAACAATAATGGCATAACTTCTTCTATGTAAATAGAAAATGTATTGCCACAGTGGACATACGCAAAAGGAGTTCAGAAAAGAGCCAAAGAAAACAGTTTTCTGATTGATCGACAGTCACGACACTAGATGGTGGACGGTGCCATTTTTGTCACTTTCGTAGAGCGCGCGTGGTACGCGCGTGAAGTCCGAGTACATTGAGAAGAAAATATCAATTGAATCTCCCGATTTCATTAGAAATAATTATTGTTATTTATGTGTGTATTTTGTTGAGTTCAACTGAACACGTGTTAATTTCCCGATCGGTTGAACCGATTGGGCATATAACCTAGTGGTTATAAAAAAATGCTATCATTCATACGGACGTGATGGTTGTGATGATTTCATGGACAAAATAGATAGATCGAACGAGATTAAAGTGATAACGAAATGCGAGAATCTCAAATGGTTTTCCGTCGATCATATAAAACGGGTCGATAGACCATAAAAACACCAAAGAAAAATGATAAAGCAATGAGTGCAGCGGAAACAGCGCTGTCAATTTCGATCAAAATGGGCCCAGGGCCGGAGCATCGTCAAGAACCGGTAGCGCCTGACAAAACTGCTGAAAATAATAACAGTGAGATCTCTAATGAGAGAGACATTGAAAATTCAGTGGTAGTTGTCGAGACTGTTGGTAACCAGAATCCGAATACAGAGTGTGCTTCGACAAACATTGATATCGATTCAGAATCGACAAATCAAAGTGCATCAACTTGTGTTACCTCTGACAATAAGCAGGTGAGTTACAAATGTAAGCATTTTAAGCAAGAATTTAGACGCCCTTCAAGACTTGCAATTAACGGACTAAATAGAAAAGGAAAAATCGTTAGTCACGTATGGAGCTCTATATGTTCGCAAATGTGTCTTTGAATACATTTCTAAAGTTGATGTAATATTCTAAGCAGGATCTTCAATTTTGTTTTGAATATCAGATAACGATTACTAGAATGAAAGGTCCAAAAATATGTGCATCTTTTCTTGTATAATCAAACATGATATTAATATAAATTTTGCATGGTAAAAGGCCATCATAAGAATTATAGCATGTGCAACATTAAATGCATAAATGTAGGTGATTTTTTATAATTTATACGTTGCATTCAGTTTTACAAATTAAAGCTATAGCCAGTATATATACTAAAACAAAATTGAAATGCTATTTTACATATGAATTAAATATTGCATATACAAGCTAATATCAAACTGCTTTATAACAGTACAATGTCAATAAACTGCCTTACCGATTGGTTAGTTATAATTAGAGGACACAAAATAATTCTCGCAAAATCAATAATAATAGTAAAGCATCATAAAAACCACGAGACATAGTATATTAATTGGCCAAATGCAAAGCTTAACTCGCATGAATTAATTTTATCAAACAAAAAAAAAACACTTCAAAATAGTTTTGCTCCAGACTTTGTCACAAATAAATGTTACAAGGGGACAGTAGTTAATAACCGAAGTTACTCTCATAGCGCAATGAATGTATAAAAATCTTGAATGAAAATGGAATAGTATTAAGGTAAGCCTTTAGAAATGACAAATCACCGTATAACGTTTCATACCCAAGGTCGTGCAATACCTACGCGAACATATCATACAATTCAAGATACAGAATATTAATATATAAGAAATTTGGTCATTAAGGGGCGCCTCTCTCTCGATTGCTACGATCCTGGAATGGCCGTATTCTCAGTGTAATGGCGGCGGCCATGGTGAGAAGAGCGCGCCGCGCCCGCTCGTCACAATAGCATTTAAATCGGCAGCGTATTTTTGATACTGCCGATATTACTTCTTCTGGACAGTGATAGCATATCGTCGGCAACGTTTATCGTAACTCTGAAATGCGCAAAATCTCTCCGTAACGGTGCTATTACTGCGTGACTGTAGTTTGACGAAGCAGAGACGACTGCAGCCGACCCAGGTGCCCTCTAAAAATATAAATTCCGTGCCGGCACTGCCCAGCAGATTTTTCCTTTCGTCTGTAAGTCACCCCGGTATCTCGTGTTTCAATTAGCTAATCGCGACCCCCTATCGATCTCTGGACAAACCCAAACTCATTCTTGGTGTGTGTCCTATTTTAATTTACGACAGAAGGTAAACTCGCTATTGGCTATCCTTTTTACATTTCCAAGGACTTACGAGTATTCATTAAGAGTGCTTTCTGAATCTCTTCGAAGACGATTGGTTTGTATTGTTCGTACACGAAACCACGTATTTCTTTTTTTTTGTCTCCCGGGGCATGTTACTCAACACTGCGAAACGAATGATAACTTTCCTGCTTTTTTTTTCTCCCTTTCTTTTTTTTTTCTTTGTTGCCGAAGTACGATAAGAGTATATTATTAACCTAACTATGAAAACGTATGAAGTGATTTCATTATAAGCAACGTTATTCACGGTCACAAAGTTCGGAAAGGACGTTTGTCATATTTAGAAAAAAACGACATGTTCTGGAAGCAGCAGTCGTAGTTGGTACTCAGCCTTTTTTTCCGTACGTAGATATCGATATAAAAATTTGTTAATAAACGCATTATACCTCTCCATATATATTTGTGTAATGTTTTAAACGAAGAAAGACTGTTGCAGCTAATTTTTTTTTTGTAACATGGGCAGCCATTCTGATACGATATTTTGCTTTGAATGAAGCTAGTCAGGTTACCGCAGGCCAATGTTGGTCGAATTACCACGAAAATAAATGACATATTGTTTACGATATCTTGCATATTTTCTACCTTGTTTACAGCCTACAATTGAAAAATACTCGTTTCATAATAATATTCATGCAGTATTTTGTAAGTAGCTCGAATAAACGACTATATAGACTTATAATTTTTTTTTGCTGTTATGTAAACAGTCTTGTAACATTTAAGTACAATAATGTTACATGGTGTAGTCTGTAGATTGGTTAGCATGCAAAAGATACTCATGAAATGAAAAATGTACACGATATATAATGGAATTAATAGGAATATCTAAATAGATTTCAATAATTTAAAGGTAAATGAATAATTTAAATATTTCAGAACTAAAAATAAAAAGGAAAAATAGAATATACATATTTAACACGATAAGAATAATATATGTAGGCATATCTGTTTGTGTAATTGTGTGTGTGTGCATATATGTATAATTAATCACAATTTTTTAGTGCTCATCGTTCATACTAATATATACTCTTTCTATGCAGACTTTATATTTCTGAACAAAATCCAATAAGTGAAACCTTAAATTTACTCTGTGAATCTACCTATATCCATGCTTATCTGCCTTTGTGGACTAGTTTGTACTATGGTGTTCGATACAATATATAATGTGAATGATGCAAACAAAAATTTTCTTAGAGAAGATTTGTTTATCGTAGTATTTTCAATTGAAAGAATTAAACTATGAATTAAGTAAAAGTAACATTACCGATAATAATTCCAATATTTGTTAGCAATGTAATCACAATTTCACATACATTCGTGTTACAATTCTAATTAATATATTCTAATGAAAGGTTAATAATAAATTAAAGAAAAATAATGAACCATTCTGATGTTATGATCTAAACAAGCTACAGATAACCAGACAGGCTGCCCGTAGTTTTTTCTTAGTACATCTTTGAGTGTATTCCCCCTTATGGTTTACTCCTAAAGTTTGGATTGAACTCTTGGCATACTTTCCATATTTGAATCTACATGGTCAAACACATTCCTGTACTACGTATAGGTTACAAACAAAATGTTTGCAAATGTATAGATTGTTAATCTAACCCACTATATTATACGCATATAGAAAATGGACTTGATAAAATTAATTAAATGTTTATTTTCTAAATTACTATTATTTTTCTGTATCGTATGAAAATATATTTTGCCTTGTTAATTCAATGTATCTTATGTAATAGTTCTCATTTAATGAGACGCAGTTTCTAATCTGCAAGTGCCTATTTTATTTTGATAGAAAAATTAATGGTTACATCGTGTATTGCACTAATGCTATTTTTGGTGTTTAATTTTATTGATAATTACTCGTGTCTGTGCAAGTACTTGTATTTATAATTGATTTCTTAGCATACACTCCTCTAAAACATTTGTGTCATAATTATAATTTTCAGGAAGAACCTGCTACCTTGTCTACGTTAAATGAGGGTGAATTACGTGCACTATTGGATGAAGCTATAACATATAAATGTCCCAAAGATCGTGAAGGAAAATCAAGCCTTTTTAAAGTAAGTGTAACCCTTCCATCTATTTAGTTACAATAATAATTTAATAGTATATGTATATTGTGTATTATATTTTTAGGAGCTACTGCAAGAAGCGGAAGCCGATGAAACTGAGGAAGGTCGTAGGATAGTAACTAGTTCACGTTGCTTACCTGGATCGAATCGTAGAAGGCATAAAAGAGACTCTGTATCTGAACGACTAACACACGGTGGTTCGTTACAAAATTTGGCACAACCAATTGCCTCAGAGTTTGATAGCTGCTTCGCTTATCTCACATCTGGATCTAGCCATACTTACGGCGGGAATAGAAGAAAGAATAAAAAGTATACTGGGCCCAGTGTATCTGCTAGGCAAAGGGAAGGTGGTTCATTACCCTCAAATGTTAATGCATCACACAGTCTTGCTTCATTGGCCAACTTAGACTTATTATTTGATAAAAAGGTACATATGCATTCAACATTTTTTTCAATAATACCGAGTAACTCTTCCCATATTATTAATTAGTTTAATACGGATACAAAAGTATTTAACCATTTGCACTCGAAGCTCTTTTTTTTCTTAGTATAGCAAAACAGTAACTCAAGATAGACTAAATTTAAAATAATAATATTAAAGAACACGTCGTGCACATAGTAAAAACTTGTAAAATATATAACGGAGGAATATAACACCACGATAAAAAAGACGTTGTCGCCTCTCGAGTGCAAAGGGTTAATAAATGAAGAAGTATTAACATTGTTCGGAATATAATTATGGTATAATACGAAATGTCTAACAGCATTACATCATTAAAAGTATAATAAAATTTAATTATATTATACTGAAACGTGTTACTACATTTTAATTAAGCTAATTATTGTTGATTTTTTTAAGAAGGGTTTCTGTGAGGAAAGGACAACGTACGACTGGACCAATAAAGAAAAATCCAAATCGTTAGATAAACCATCATATACTAGTACAAAAAAGGAAGAGAAAGAAAAAGATAAGAAGGATACAAAAAAGGATTTATGCGAAAGTGAAGTTGAAGTGCGCGAGAAAAGAAGTAACAAAGGAAAGCACGGCACAAATGAAATGCTTGAATCAGATAATTCACCACCAGAATATAAGTCTGATTATATGGTGATTGATTTAGGTGATGCAGAGGTAAATTTGTTTTTAAAAATGGTGAATACGTTAGTACTCGTGCGTACCTCGTTCTCTCTAGTTTTTTAAATATTTCCTTCATGCGTTAATTTTCATTATTTCAGGTGGGTACTATTAGTGAAAGGAATGTGGGATCCACTATAAGTGGGGTTCAGAGGCCTCACTCTTTAGATACAGAAGATGATGAAGGAATTGAAATGAAAATTATTGAACCGCGTAGACCTCAATATATATCACGCACTACTTTCGATATAGCTCAAACCCCCGTGGATACTACTATAGATTTTTCACTCCGTGAACATAGTGGAAAACAAGATAAATCAAAAATATCTGTTAATGGTACAGAGGTAACTGGAGCCCTCTCTTTTCAAACTTTTAATAGTGTGAAATGTGGTATTAGTGGAATTGCAAACAGTTCTAGTGCTAGTCAGGGTAAAGTAGTTCCAAGTTTATGCTCCATGATGTCTGCATCCTTACAAACGCAGAATATTACAATGGGTAGGTGATATATCAAAATTATTCAATATATATGACTTATTATTTTGTAGGTATCATTATAATTAAAAATTAGGAATATATTATATTTTTATTGACATTCTAAATTACGATGCCCTGTTAATTGAATAAATAAAATAATTTATTTAATACAGTATCTTGATGTGTATTTAAATCTTTTTTATTGTGCGACAAGCTGAAATATTGGAATTTTGCGCAGAAGGCTCCAGGTATCCAGCGCATACTACGGGATCTGGGGAAAAAAAGTCCCTGGATGAAAATGGAAACCCAGTGCAAAATTATAACGGAGAACGGAAAAAAGGTAGACGAAAGCATACACAAGAGCCCAATGTCATTGTATATAATGCTGAAAACGTTGAGGGTCATCGCAATGAAGATATAGACAGTCTAATTAATTTTATCGAAAATAAGGAATCTAAAAGTAAAAAAGGAAAGCCAGGTAATCCAGTAAGAGTAAAGACTAGTGTTGGAGCAAAAACAAGAAGCAGGGAAAAGGATACTAAAAGGGAACAGTTGTCTGCCAAGCTACAGAAGTCGAATTCCCTTGAAGAAATATCCAAAACAAAACTCGAGGACCTCACAATGGAAAAAAGTAATAGTTCCAGTGGTGCCAGTAGTATATCGAGTCAACATTGTAAGTAATCGATTGGAAAGTTCTGCCTCAAGTAACGTTATATCAATGTAAAAGCTTAACAATGTATTTTCATTGGGCACGCATAGGCACAATCAATGTTGCTTTACGA
The DNA here is from genome assembly GCA_948146005.1 of Nomada fucata. NCBI lineage: Eukaryota > Metazoa > Arthropoda > Insecta > Hymenoptera > Apidae > Nomada > Nomada fucata. The sequence continues at coordinate 19,441,001 of OX411275.1, forward strand.
CGAGCGAAACAAAGAAGTACAGGAGATGCAGCTATCGATAGTCGTGGTGATAGACGATCCTGGGGAACAGAAGAAGGTCAGTCTATATATTGCAATGATACCGGAGATGATTATGCTAGTCGTCGAAACTCCAATAAAAAAATCAATCCAGAACCGGAACAAGAAACAGAATTCCTGGTAGTTACAAAAAAGAAGAAGAGTAAAAAACAAAGGAGAAGTTGCAGCGGTAGTAGAGCACAGAATTTAACGACAACTGGATCTTACCTTCAAAATTCCAGAGGATTTTCTAATGAATATAGAACACCACTTTCCCCTGAACTCAGGAGAAAATCTGCGAGTAGTATGCCACCTAGGTAATTAATGCTGTTTTCCCTTTCTTTTCGTTTTCGTTTCGAACGTATATGTGAAAAAACAAATATATATATTATTATTATTATTATTATCTTCTTTGATAATTATGTGTAGGTTGTAGTTTACATGATTATAAACGCCATTTATTATTTACAGTGATAAATCTGACAGCAGCGATTCAGATTCTGTCCATTCATTGCCAGTTACATCAAACACGTCCAAACATAATTTATCAAAAATTGCTACCTCATCGGGCGGAACACCGCAGGCAAGTTACGCGGACATAGCTCGCATGGCGACTATCAATATGACCCACAATTCGGTCTTAAACATGTCAACAATAGTTCCAAATATGTTGAACACATCTTCGTGGCCCAGCGTACCACCGAAAACACCATCGGAACCGGATAAGATCCCCCAAGATTATTATCCTAGTTTAGACGAATTGCAACACACCGACAGAAAAACGAGGCAGCATAACTTCACCCACTCGAATCACATTTTAAATCTTAGCTTCGACAAGCCACCGTCGCCGACTTTGTCGAAGATAAAAAATTCCACAGAGAGGAAAAAAGCGGAGGCACAAGAGGAAGCTATTAATAAAAATATTCAGGTCATTAAATATGTACAGGATGTTGAGAAAATGCGACAAAATTTAACTCAACAAGAACAGAAAACAGTGAACTCAAATAATCATAGCACAATACCAAACGAGATTTCGATAACGAGCACAGTATCACCGAAGCTCAGTAACGCAATAACAAATTGCAATTCCGATTCTGACAACAACAATCCTAATAATTGCAATAATGTTAATAACAAAGATACGGTTGTGAACACGAGGTGTAATAATCCTCCTCGAGCACGACGCGGGGTATACGCTCAAAACAATCAAAATGTACAAATGCAAGTGTCGCACGAGGATCAACAATTCAAAAAGACTGGATACGTATATCATGACGAGAACATAAAAAAATTGCAAAACATGGAAAATACGAGCGCAATTTGTGAAAATAAAAGTAACCCCGAAATTGGAACCATCGATGAAACTGAATCACAGAAAACTACCGTTCAAAATAATCAAAAGCCACCTCAGGAAGTGCAAAATACCGGTACGGATGCTAGCAAATTAACAAAAACCGAGAAGGCAACGAAACCGGCGAAGGAACAGAATACAATTATTAAGCATGAAACAGTTAATACCCATTCTACGAATTCGAAGCAAGAACAGCCAGAAGAGTCTGAATCTAAAAGACCGAAGCAACAAAGTGCTACATGGGATAAAGATCAGTCGCAAAAAGTTGAATCGCAGACATCTAACAAGCAAAAAGTATCAAGACCTGCGGTTATATTATTAGATGAAACTTCTTCGGATATTACTAAGAATAATGAATCGCCAACGGAACTTAGGTTTGGATTTGAAATTAACGAACTTCTATTGTCTGAAGATTCAACGACTGAAGATGCTTCGAGTACCAGTTCAATGTTTCCCTCTGTAGTTCCACCTCTGATAAACAAACCAATAGCTAATTTCGATAGATATCCTCCAATATTCGATAAACATACAAGATGTGATAATAAGTTTACCCCAAATTTCATGCAACCTCCAAATACACACGTAACCCAACAACCTATGCACCCGGTGATGGTGCAGCGATTACCGTGTATGGGTTATCCACCAAGATTTCCACCACCTACGTGTCTACCACCACCGCCTATACCTCCACCAGGAATAATGGAAAAGTATCACAATCAACCAAAAGAAGATTTTTCCACGCTGTATGTAGCACCCGAAGAAGATGTTAATATACAGACGTATAATCATGATAAGATCGTCTCATTTGTTGGTTTAGGTGAGAAAATTTACTTAAGTTTTTGTTTAGGAATTTCTGTACTTTTTAAATATCGTTCTTTATTCAATGTCGTACGACAAACCGAGTTTAATTTTCAAAGATTCAGTGAGAAATCATTTAATCACCAAATGATTACTTTCATTTATTTCATGTAAAAAGATAACACGATATTTGGATGAGTTCATGTAATCTGAAATCTGTGAAGAGAAGAATCATTTGTACAGATTTTAATACCAAGTTTTATGACGATAAAGAAAAATAATTGATACGTTTTGTAATCGAATTAGTAATACATCGACTAAAATAATCCGTTCCCTTTTCTTTTTTTTCTGTTAATGTAGCATGGGACGCTGTTATGAGAGAAATGCCAGTAACTGCAAGTGGTCGTATACAGTTCTACAGTGGTCAGTGAAATGGGCACTAAGAAATATGGGGTAAATAACAATAATGTTTTTGTACTGCAAAATTACCTCTGTTGCAAGTTATCCGTTATGAAAATATAAACAGTCACGAGAGTCTGCTCGATAATGCAAGACCAAATTTGTTTCTAAATACCAACAAAGTGATCGAACCTTTACGAAAACAGAAAGTTATACCAACTGTTGGTGTCGATAATCAATAAAAGTTGTAACAAAATCTCCAGTCAAATCGTCGATGGTAATTGTGTAAAGCCAATTGGCGCAAAAATGTGCCTCTAAAACTAATGTACATAAAATAGTCAATCACCAGAAAAAAAAGACAAGGCTTATGAATTGTGTATGTTCGGATTGTATATATGCCAGAAAGTTGCGAGAATACTTTGAAAAGGTCCCGATGCAACGTTGAAGTTTCAGTATTGACATCTAATACGATATTCGGACTGAAAATCTAAAAGTAGTTATGCGCAAAACATACATATTTCGCTGTTTCGAAACACGAACATAAAATATCTTTGTAAAAAGAAAAAAAAAGAACAACATGAAAATTCGTATAATCGTAAAATACCTCTTATATGTTTGGTAAACTAAAGAAAAAAAAACTCCTTTCGGATCGATCACGAAAGTGTAGCGATAACGAAATAGAGATACGGGAGAGAAAGAACAAACGAAGGAGGTTTGAAAATTTAACTGAAACAAGATCGTCACGTAGCAGATTTATCAAGAACTGCATGTACTGTGACAAGTGGGTTTATGCTGATGCCTTTAAAAAGTAGCAAATACGTCTTAGACGATTGTACTAAAGTTACAAATAGTTGAATGAAAGCCTGTTATGTTAACTATGCCAAATTGAGATCGTCCGTCAGAAATGTCGCTAAAACTACTAACAGTTATCTTGATTAGTTGCGAGCTGATCTGATCTTAAGAAACAACACCACCTTGGAAAAAGGGATTGTTGCAGCCGTCAGTGAGTCTTCGAGGAAAACTTTAGGATGGTTAAAAATGAAAAATAGTGGTTGCTAGATTACACGTACTGTAATTAAGACCGAACATAAATGAAAAGTAAAGAAAGCTATAAAGACTGTGCGAAGTGTAATGAAAATGGTGAATGTAAGTGTGTCATTCAACACGTGTAAAATATTAAAAAGAAAAAAAAGAAAATAGTGTGATTGACGTATTAACTTTATGGAGTGGTTACTTCTTCCAGCCGCGACAGATAATAGATTAAGAAATTTAAAAAATGAGGGGAAATGGAGGAATCATAAAAACTGATTAATTATTTTGTTTTTAGTTTTTTTTTTTTTGATGTTGGGCGCAAGATTATAAACTGAATGGAGGGACAATGGGAGGAAAAAAGTGCGTATGTGTCGAAACAGGAAAAAAACAAAACAAAAACGCTAAATTTTTACACAGGCTCGCTTATTTAACGAATAATTAATTATTAATTATTGGTAATGATAATTGTAATAAAAATACTTGCTCGTGATCATAAAGTGTGACGGTGTGAATGCGTATAGTTCATGTAGATACTCTACTAACCGATAGACAGTTTTTGATTTTGAACAATTCTGTTTTCAATCTTTTTTTTTATCGGGTATTTTCATGGAATTGTGTTATTCTTCGAATCGAACGAAAAGGAAAGTAACTAATACACTTTGTGGTTCTTATTGATTGACAGTAAGAACAGAAGAAAAGCTTATACGAGTAGTTAATCAAAACAAAAAAGAAAAGGCAGACAAAAAAAAACGGGTTTAACATGATTCCTTTCGCGACGATTACAAATTTGTTGTTACATAGGAAGCCTACCTCCAACATGTTTTATTTTTCGATATTGTGAACGAAATAGCTAAACAGAGATAAAGTTACATTATACTTTACAATTCGATTGCAAATCTCACGCATCTTAAGCCAAGAAAAAAAGAAATGGTGAAATGTGTGGAAACTTATCGCCTTTAAAGGTAATGGTAAAAGTAACAGATTATCACAGATAAGTTTCATATAAAGGAATGAAAGTGTATTTGTCTATTTAGATTACTACTACTATTACTACTACTATTACTACTACTACTATTACTATTACTACTACTATTACTATTATTATTATTATATTATTATTAATATTATTATCGCTATTATTATTATCATTAATGTCAAGTTAATCGTTATTAACGAATTAAGATTGGCAATTTTTGTTGTTGCTTCTTTTATTTCACAAAAAATACCTATGAAAAAAGAAAATGTAAGCTCTGTTAATCTTTTTCATTTTGTTCGGTAATATAACAGTACAGCTGGGGGTACAGCTTTCAGATGAGTAATTGATTAAGATATTTAACTCATATAAGAAGCATTAATGCGTGTTGGAGTATATCTTGAAGTAACATCATTCTGTGCCTTACGTGAATTTTCAATGCTATGACATCTTGGAAACGATTGTCGCTTAATTTTGCATTATCGTCATATATTCAAACACATTTTTTTTTTCCTTTTTAATAGCATACATCAAATATAACATATCATTTATTGGTAAAATATTGAGAGCCACCTTAAACCAGTAACTTTTACACCGATCGTTTTACACATGCTTTTAAAGTGTAGTATTAAGCATTTCATTTCACTTTGTTGTTGTTGTTGTTGTTGTTGTTATTGTTGTTGTTTCATGTTTAATTTTGTTCTTTCATAAATGCAGAAAATTCTCTGTCACCGTCAGCCATTCTGAATTCTGAATATCTAGACGAGGAAACAAAAACGTATGACTAATTCATTTTTAATCATAAGACATCGTTGTATTACATCACACTACGATAAGTAACGTTTAATTTTATCTGTACATTAAGCGAATGATATTTCTTCAGGATATATCTGCCGTACACGTAAGAAACTATTAAAAAAAAAAGGAAAAAAAATGAAAAAAAAAAAGTCAGGTGCTCCATCGCCTTAAAGTTTAATAGAGTGAAGTGTCAGTCCGTGCCGTTGACCGGTTCAAATGGCAACGGCTGTTAAAACTTGCAGAGATTAGCGCAGCAGTACTTGAAAGGGAAAATAGGACCATAAATTGTGCATAGTAGCGAGTGACAGATATGCTGTGAATTGATGTCACGCCCGAAAATACACGATTTAATTGTACGTCTTATTAACAAACGTGAAGGGAGAGTGGTCAAAAAAAAAGGAAAAGGAAAAAAGAGTAAATATCAACGTGCAAAGCGATAATGTGTTATTACCGTATTCTTTGTTGAATTTTTGCGCGAACTAAAATCGATACTGTTCGACGAAACTCGGAGTACGTGAATGCTCGTTTCAATTTCATTTTGTTTAACCGTTTTAAACAAGAATGAAACGAAAACGAGAAAGACGAAAAAAAGGAACAGAGGTGCACGCGTATTCTTCGTTTAATAACAGGCTGATTGCATTTACCCGCGAACTCCGATAGCCTGTGCTGTAACATATATATTCATATTATGTTTTTCTCTCGAACGAAAGATAACGGAAGAAAAGATACGGGGACAAAATCATTATAATTGGACCGAAACGGAATCTCCGTAAACGAAAAGAAATGAAAGCGCATTCGCTTCTTGCACATCTTGTTTCTCTGCCTATATTAATTATATCGATGATATAGATTCGGTTGAAACTGTTTAAACGTCGCTATGATGTAAACTTAATTTAAACGAACGAAGAAAAAGAAGATAAAGCCAAAAAAAAATTATGAAAAAACAAAAAAGTAACAAGAGATAGTTGATGTTATTCCCCGCCTTGAATTGTTATGCCTCGTGAACGCACGTGCATGGAGGAGATCAATTTTTCCGATGATATTTCGTTGCACCTTCGATTGCCTCGCAAATTTCGACGGTACACGGTCTATGGAATTCGACGGAAGTGTTTGCCACAGAACGAGACATGTTGTGTTGCGTGTGTCACGCACGTTACACGTAATCGAACTGTAATCACGACGAATAATTTAAACATTTCTGAAAACGTTACCACGTAATAAAGATGATGCGTTCTTCTTTTTTTTTCCTCTCTTCGTCCTCGATCTTTGAAAGTTATAGATGAATTTTCGATTAAATAATGCTTTCCAGATACGTTTATAATATTCGTGGATTATTGTTCGAGATGAAAGTTAATTATCAGCGCTGGCGTGTTGATAGTGTTCAGAAGGGCAAGGGGGAAACAGAAGGGATGAAACGAAACGAAGGGTAACGGATTGATTGAGAGGGATAGAGGGAGAGAGAAAAGGTATCCGACGATCTCTGTGTTAGCCTTGTGTCACTGTACAATTTGTTATTCAGTGTAAAGCAGTCTTTCTGTGCTGTATATACGTATATTAATAACTATTATTAATTATTATTAACGATTACGATGAAGCTATTCGATTAACTATTAATTGTACTTGCTGATTATCGATAACGATTATACGGAGAAAGCAGAAACTATTGCGAGTGCTTGTGCGTGTATAAAAAAAAAAGTAATACAAAAAAAGGGAATATTTTGCGTGTATGGTAAAAGGCTGTGCTGCCCAGCTGAAACAAGCAAAAAGAAAAAAAAACAATGGAGAGAGAGAGAGAGAGAGAATGTTGTTGCCAACGTTTAGTATGTTGCCAAAGTTTCCCCGTTTGTGGGTATAAAAATGCAGTATAAAGTAATATTCGAGTTCCTTTATTTTTTATGTTTCTCTCTTTTTTTTTAATTTTCTTTTTTTTTGCCTGGCGGAAAATTGACCGAATGTCAATTTTAAACAAGAAAAAGAATTTCTAATAATAATTCTCGAAGTCGATAAGTTTATTTATGAGTACTTTACTTTTCTTTTCATTAAACGTATTATCGTGTCATCCGTCATTTGGTTTAGCGAGTAATATAATTAGAACGTAGATAAGCATTGTGATATAACATACGCGTAAATATTGGAGTAACTCGTTCCCTTTCTTTATCAGCTAAAAGGCCAAAAGAACATGAAAAAATGTAAGAAAAGCGCTTTCGAATATTACTTACATACTGTACTTTGCCGGTGGTACGTGTTCGGACGATAAATCGCATACATACACATAAATATATAAATGGCGTGATGAAAGTAGTGAACCGATGCGAGAGTTAGATAAACGAGGACAGAAAGGAATCGAACGTGCGAGTTCGTGTCATCGAACGTAAAGGGTTCCGTCGGAAGTGAAGTGAAATTGTAAAAAGAAAGAAAAAACCCCCGATTTATTCTCAGGATGCGTAAACACAACGGCCATTGCTTACTATTTTGTTACTAATGATACTGAGAACCTCAGATTCATGCAAAGCTATCATGGACCATGGATGTTAAAAGAATCATTGCCATGGAGTGCAAATGGGAAAAAAAAAAGTGTAGTGAAAATGAGAACACAGTGTGAGATTAGAGAGAGTGTAAGTAAGAGAGAAAGGGGAGGAAGCGTGCTTGTGAGAATAAATGCTAAGATAGATTTGTACGAGTGCAAATATCAATGCTTCTTCTACGACGGGGAGAGAAAAGAAACCATATTGTTCTCCTCGGATAATTATTAACGCCGATAAAGAAACAAAACAAAAAAAAGAATACTAAAGTAGCACGTATAGCGTCGCCATTTGGCCTTTATGCTGCTCTATCTGCGAATTCATACAAAGCTTTGCGTACGATACTGTGATATAATAAGTCGCTCTATTTCTTCTCTTCTTTTGTTCGTTCTTTCTTCCTTTTGGTTTCTTCGATTGCGTGCGTTCGAACGCACACAAGCAGAATGAAATACACACATACAAGACTTAGTGTTCGAACGTGAGAATTTCTATCGGTTGTCATTCAATATTATTACGCATTAGTTGTACGAAGAAGAAGCAGAAAGGGAAAAAAACCAATGGCGTGAAGTGCGAGAAGTGATAAGCAACAATCGTCTCCAGTGATTTGATTTGTAAAGTATTAAGGCGCTAGAAACGTGGCTGCGTTCGCTCGCAGCTGCAGAGGCCCAGATGTACCGAATAAAAAGAATCCAAAAAAGAAAAAAAAATATTGAACGAACTATGTAGCTTTCTGCGGGTGCGTTGAGAATACAGGAAATGCACGACACGATCCAACGAGAGGATCCCGTGGAAGGGAGGCGGTGATATTTTTGGACGTGCCCCCATCTTTCTTGCATGCTGTCTCCTTCCAATACTTGTCATCAATTTTTCGTGTTTTTTTTATTTACCTTCCTGTTCTCCTTCTATCATGCTCGTCTGTCGAACAACATTCTTCCGTTCTTTCTTTTATTCTTTTTCGATCAACGTATAAATTTACACACTTCTCCTTGGATGCTCACGAGGAACGAGACTTGTACAGTAATTAGCGGAGGGTCAGAGGTGAAAATGAGAGTATGTAGTGAAAAAGGTCGGTTGAATGTAGATTTGGAAAAATGCCAAGTATGCATACGAGCATTTGTAACAAAACAGAAAGAAAATAGTATTGAAAAATTAGACAATCATATTTATTTAGCGGTACACGAGAGCATGAAAATGTTTAGATTTTATATTTCTTTAAACGTCTCGATATGTACATTCCTGGCACGTACAGTATTGGCCATATGTATTCGAACGACCTGTGGCGCTGGATATACATATATATTCATTTTTTTTTTTTCTTGCTACCAATAGGGTCAATTGTTCGAACAGTAATTCTATTGTCATTTATGAAAATAGTTTATAGTTATTTGTTAATATATATTATATTACAAGCTTGATTTATGACGTACATCGAAAAATCCTTCCTATTTAATTAGATTACTTTAGCCTGGTCGTCTATGCACTTCTTCACGCCTCAATTATTCCTGCGCCAATTTTTAGCATTGTTTTAAGTAACAAATTGAACAAATCTGCGAGGATATGAAATAAAAGCCAGAAAAAATAATCGACGCTGTATCTTTCAAACCGCATACCCTTTTTTCGCCTTTTGCAAAACGGTCACAGTGTTCGCAATGAAGACGCGCGTGAATTGTTGACATCTGTTAACGAAAATAAGAAAAGAAGGGTGAAACGCGAGAAGACGTAGTACATTGGAACAAACAAATTTTTCGTTTGCCCGTATACCCGTGGACGGTACTGTATATTATATGGTTTCTATGCGAATTCAGGATGGAAATTCAGAAAATTGGAGTTTACTCATCCGACTGCGTCGTGAAAAAGATAAAAAGAGGAAAGGAAAGAAAGCCAACGAAATATAGTAAATATGGAACTTTCCTTCGGTCCGATTTTTAGATTTGATTATTATGCCTCCCGTTTATCAATTTAGAAAAAGAGAAAAGGAGGGTCAAATTTATTCTCAAAAATTATTTCCCTTGTAAAAATGATATAAAGTGAACATTATTACTAGCCATTAACATATTCTGCCAATTTTGATGCATGTGTGTATATATATATATATACACATATGTATGCATGTATGCGACGAAAAGAATTTTTGTTACAAACGGAGCTTTTTTATTACTAAAGAGACACGCAGCATAGGCAAGTGGAAAAAGGTGCAAATGGTGATGCGAATGCGTTAAGATGCGACAGGAAATTACGTTTACGCTAATAAGATGCACGTTGCCATTTCTTGTTACGATCGTTATTACTGTAATTATTACTATTAATATTATTATTATTTCGTTCCGTCTTTCATTTGATGTTAAATAATGTTTCTCTTTTTCTCGTTTCTCTGTTCCTTACGATTCTTAAATATATATATACACGAGTATATGTATACATTTTTGATTTTACCCCTATCGTTTTACATTGGCGTTTCGTTTCCCTTTATTTTTCTGTCCCATCGATTGAAACACCACAATTATTATACGAGAAAGCGTTTTTTGCGAACAATAAAATCAGCGTTGTTCCTCGTTAACATTTCATATTCCTTTTCTTCTTTCTTTGTTACGATATCAGTCCTGCGTCAGTGCACTATTTCGATCTCGCCTGAAACATCGCCCGTTTCTCAAGTTCACCGTGGTACACGTAGTTTCGTTAATATTATTGTATTCTGATAATCATTATATTATCACTTGCTCCTTTTTTCATTTCTGGAATGCGATCAAATTACCTGCGTTTTCACATTGGTTTCACCTAAAATGCACTGGATGCAACTTCTTCGATACGATATCCCGTTTGAATGATGTTACGTTGTTGTATATTACAGAAAAAGAAACCGAATGCAACGCAAACATGCACGTCGTTTGAGAATTTGTCTTTAATGCACTGACTGTGAGTGCGACCAATGTAAACGGTTTATTACCCAGCGTGTCCAACGAGGAAGTGTTTTCGGCTCTTCTGTGTAAAAAGTTCATTCGTATATTTCGTTGATTAGACTTCTTTTATGCGGGTTTATTGATGCTATTATTATTACGAACAAAAAAGCCTATTTATAGTATATTTTTCGTGTTCGCACGCGTTTCAACGAGGCTTCATAGAGAAACGGAAACCATCCCCTTCGTGGCGTACACTCAGATTTTATTTCACTGATTATCATGCAGTCCGGGAGACTATACGACCGCTTGAGGATCTGCGGATCGTCTCGATACAGAACTATTTTTCTAGTTATTACGCACCCAGAAATTACGGATTCTGCGGATCGTGCATTATTGATTTTATAAAACGCGATAACGTGGACGGAATTATCGTGTTTCCTACCGTGGTCATACATAATATCGGTTACCACGGTCAAGCAATATATCGGTGTTGCCTCTTTGTTTTTGTAAGATAGGGACAATAAAGAAGTGTATCATTACAAAAGGACAACATACAGAACAACAACACAGAACGACCGCGGAAGCAAGTACGAGAAAGGGAGAACGGGGATCATCATCGACCAGAATGACGATGATGCTTCAAACAGCACGGCCACGAAACCGTTTAGACCGATTGTTCTTTTTCGTGTTCATATTACTGAATGTAAAGAAAAGCGTGTTACGAAATTTGAGGGAAAAGAATATCGGATCGCTTGTAAAGTTTTTAGATTAACGAGACTTTTTAGTGGGTACGAGCAAGAGAGAGAGAGAGAGAGAGAAGGAATATGTACTAGTTGTGATTCAGTATTTGAAACAAAATTGTAATTGAGTTTCCTTGTTGAATGTGATACTTTGTTGGAATGTATGAATTTCTATAGAATTATTAGAATGCTGAAGAAAGGAAAGAAGATAATTAAATTTTTGGGTTGTGTCGAGATATAATTTGTATTAGGAACAAAAAAGAGAGAAAGGACGGAAAGATAAGATTCATGTGTAAAAGCTTTTTACAGCGTCTTTCGCGAGCACGAGTTTCGAGAACACGAACGAATCTAGTTGTTAAAATAATTTTCTGCCACGCCTTCAATTATCCGATATTGATGTTATTTGATTGCTTGGCATTAAATGATATATCACGTGCGCTACAAACTATTGAGAAGATCAATTGTTTCTGTTATTGGCCTCTTATTATCACGTTCAGCTTTTTCCTTTAACTTAACGAATTTTTCGTCCGAATTTTTGCCATCAACGTGAGAAATATATTTTCTGTTTTTTTCTTTTCTCCTTTTTTAAGTTAATCGTTGATATGGTCATATGCAGTTTTTATTATCACTATTATTATCATTATTATATTTCTGAAAACAAAGATGCTATTTTAGATTATGATACATAGGGACAATCTTTAATTAATACTAATGAAGTTTATAAATTGCCGATCGTTTCGCATTATACGCATTTAGAAACCTATTAGTAAACAATATAGTACCCCCTGAAAGTCAAGGGAACAAAACATGTTTGGAATTTCGTTTCACTCGATTTCGCGTTCAGTAGGAAACTTAATTTGAGATAGAAAAGATGGATTCCACCATTAGTTCTAAAAATTCTTTCGATTCAACATGCACATGTGAGTGACAAATTTTTTAATAAAGGAAAATTAACAATTTATACCAGTTACTGAAGAAGCTGTATTTATTCGAAATTCTTATTTTATTTATGGTGTATGCGAACGTTATTCTAAATAAATTACAATAAAGCTACCATTAAATTTCTTAAAAAAAAAAGTATTCCTGCGTAAGGCTAAATGGATTTTCGGAATTAATGATACTTACAATCGCCGTTTCATCGTAACGACCAACCAATAATGTTAATAGCATCATATAACGAGGAATATTAATTTGATCGTTTTCTTTAGGTGAAGAGTCAAATGGCAATCTTAATTTGAATAACGCGATGCTTATATCTTTTGAGGATGGTATTTTATCAAATGCTGGCGACGAAATTTTTTACGATACGAATTCTCCTCGAGGCAAATTTTTGAAGAACTTTGACCCAGAAATTAACACGTCAATTACAAGTGATGCAGTACAAAAAAAGTATTTCTCAAACCTCTCCGACTGTAGCGACAACACCAATTACAACTCTTTACATTTCACGAGAAAGCAACCCAACTTTAATTTCTTTTCGATGGAAAATTCTAACTCTTTTCCGTCGTACGACGTGCAACATGAAACGGACGCAAAAAAAGAGGAAGAGGACTTTAAAACAGACAATCGTGTTCCACTGAGCGTAATCTTGAAACGTATGTTTGATGGTATCACAAACAAATGTACTAAATCTGGAGAAAAATTAACTTCGTTGAATAAAACCTCGACCAACAAATGTCCATGTAATGGTAGTCGTTCACTTGTAAGCAAGAATGATAGTACATTTTTAAGAAATGACGATGATTCATTATCTAATGAACAGAAATCTGATAACAGTGTTAGATCAACTGCAAGTTTCGAAGACTCTTGCCAAAGTAATTCCTCATCTGCACAGAGTACTTCAATGTCTTTCCTAAGTAGAATACTTCCCAGGCGACTAGTTACAATATTGGAAAATTCCAATGAAAGTGCATATGAAACACGCATGGAAAGTTTTGCAGATCATTCTGAGCATGTGGGTCGAATATCAAATTTCTTTTTATCTAAATTAAGATACCCACATTACGTGCAGGGGCATGTGTTCAATACTAGCGATACAAATAGCAGTGAACATAATATATCTTCAAGTATATCCACTATGAACATTGAAATGAAGCGCGAAGAAATTATTCGAAAAGAAAATAACTTACGAGGTAATAATTCTTTAATCTCCAGCTCTGAGAATAGTAATGAAAAGAAAGATAATACTTTTGTCATTAATAGCGGAGACTATAATAGATTTTCAGAATTTCAGAATTTAGAAACAACGGCTACCGATAGATTGACTCAAACTGAGAGTGACATTGAAAGTCATACGAATTCCGTGCAGAGCGATCTTGATACTTCGTGTTACTTATCAGATTTCGAAGATTCTGATGATTCTAGTGCTTTCCTTTCTGCTACAGATACTGATAGCATAGAAGTAAGTACTATGAATCAGAGTATAGATAAGAAGATGACTAATACAACAAGGGGAAAAATTCAAATGAGGTTCAAAGAACAGAATCCAAAATGTAATGAAAGTCCTATTTTAACAGTACAACAAAAGAATAATAGAAGTAATTTCTTCCGACAACAAAAAATATCTTCCTCATCTACTAATCGTATAGAAAATACGCATACGAAAAAAATAAAAACGTTTCTAACACCAACGAAAAGCACAAAAAAGAGAAGGAGTGTGTCGTTACCAGATGCAGCTATTGAAGGTTTGTAATACTTATTATACATGCTTTACTCGCAATATTATTTTTGTGGAATAATTTTCTTTTTTTTTTTTTTTAATAAAAAAAGCAGAGAATAAAACTCCTAAGATTCGGAAATGTAGTAACTCAAAATCACCACGAAAGGGAGGATTTTACGATAGAACAAATAAAACAGATAGGAATGGTAATTCTCCCACACATCGTAGAAGCAATTCATTTCATGTTATTACTTCTCCAATAAAGCCAGTGGAATACCTACGACAATTTTTTAGTAATATTGCAACAAGAAGTGAAAGTAAGTAAATCTAATATCTGGGTTCTAGGTATGATGAAATCACGAAATAGATGCACAATATTCAAGTTACATTAATGCAGGAATTAGTAAAGTTTTTTCTATAAACATTTATGATTTTTTTCCTCTATCAGATAGCGCAAAACAGTCACCGATGGTACGAAAAATCAAAAAACCTGGAGTACCATTTATATCTGTAACTCCAGCAACCCCACTTTCAAGAATTTAATTTATAAATTGGTTAATTCCAACAACAATCGATTTCAAGAATGATCTTATCGCCGTCGAATATATTGTATGTCGGAATTTGTTTTAGATTTCTTGCGATCGTGTAGGATAGAAATTAAATTTTTATCTTTTTGACAATTGCATCAAATATTTTTAATACTATACAAAGCCAATTTAAAAATCTTAAAATGAATTGTATGAAATTGTATTCAAATAAACAGATTTGTAATAATTCTCATAACATTGAATGTTGCCAGCTTCAAACATATTCATAACATATTAGTTTAAAATACAGTCTATTAAAAAGGTGATACAATGCCCATTATTTCCATGGCTGCTACATCAAAAGACCTGCAAATTAGATACACATAACTTGCCACGTTCATTCGATATAACAAACATATTCTTAATAATGTAAGAGTATGCGCTTACTTGGAATTGAGCTGATCGCCTGGAATGTAAAATGGATTACATACTGCATTAGAGTAAGCTATGTGTAATTTTTTGAAGGTCTATAAAAGAGATACAGATATTGTATTATATCATACACAACACTCGAAACATTACATAATTTCAAATATTTTTACCATTTTCACATCATTATCTCTCAGAGATATGTTTGATGAATGCAAAACAATAATAAATTTAATTTTTGTGTTTGTAGCATAGCCGTATCTAAAATAAAAAGAAATCAAGTATTATCTGAAAAAATTATTATTTAAATAAAATACATGTAATACATACATTTTATATTCTTCAGTAGCATATAATAAACCTAAGTACAAGTCCCGTATATCAATAGCTGTTTTACTTCCAACGTTCAGCTTTTCTTCTATAATATCTATTGACGTATGAACCTTGCAATGAAATTGTAATGCTGATGATTCATCTACACATCTAATATATTTCGGAGAATTCTGTGAAGAAATTTCAAATATCTTGCATCTTGATGTAACAGTTTTTACTTTTTATTATTACCTTTTCGTCCTATTACATTATTATAACCAAAAAATATTAAAAATGTTCTACTTACGTCTTTTCCGATTACAGCCACGCAAACTGCCATATTTGTCAAGCTTATAAATTTACAGTGATATGATCCATAACAAAATTATTAAGGAAAAGGTTTAAGAGCCTCGATTTTCTTACGAGATCTCGTACATGTAAATAGTGTTTCGATTTCCATAACATATAGGTTATAGTGTCAGTTTTGACAACTATATTAACGAGGTGACTGAACAATGCGATTCACAGTGCGATTATAAAACATATATTTATTAAAACATTAATATCTATAACAATCGATTACAATATATTTTATTGATTTATAATGACAAGTTTCTAACTATTTGGTGAAAATCGGGATAGAAATATTTATCAACAATGAATGACAAGCGTATCTCCAACTTCTTGAACTGCACGTTCGAAAATTCATTAAAAAATTTATTTATTAAAAACAAAGTTTATGGTTATATATAAAAATAAGAATTCGTATCTTTTTGTAAATGGTTTTAATAATATCTCTTTTTTAATGTTCTATACTTTCGTAACATATATAAAGCTTCCAATTCTTTAATAACAAAACTTCCATGCGCCAACATCTTGTCAATTTTCTCGGGATCACGTTCACCTTTATTTTTTTCAAAAGCTTTTTTCAAACTTTTTCTGAAAAATTCATAACCTCTTGGATAATCGCGACCCATGTACAAGAGCTAAAATATTAATCAATGATATACATAGATTATATCTGTGATAATGAAATACGTAAACAATACCATTTATATCGATATAATTTATCACCCATTATATTCCGTATGATCACAAAATTGTTACAATATTATATGTTTCATATCCTATCGAATTATAATACTATATAAATAATAATCAATACTGCATACCGTCTTGTACAATTGAGTAACTTTATTGCGTTGAGACATTGAACAAATATTATTCAATTAAAAATATAATTAACTCTTAAACCCAGCTGATAAGAATTGTACTAACCATGTAAAATTTACCACCTAAGGTTGCTCCGAGTACATACATATACAGTGTGCCTATTTTGAAAAATATATAAGATACCAATAGGTATATTTCTATTATAGGTCAATATAAAATCCCCAATAGGTGTTAAGAATATTCCATGAGTAGTTAATTTGTTTATTTATTTCGGACAACTGCATAAAATTATAACAGGACTGTTACAGGTGAATAGCTCATTCTTGTAGCGCCATCTCGCGTTGATGGCTTTTTCGCAGTTTGCTCTGCCTTCAAAACCAAATTCCTGGATTACATCGTTAATTTAAACAATTTCGATTTTCTCGTCTTCCAGTGCGCATTTTTTAACCGGACGGGTCTTGAATTAAACCTACGAACTATAGCTATATTCTCCAACAGCTTAAACAATATGACAATTGTGTTTTAAAAGTTATTCACTATTAAAGATTGGCTGTAATGCACTCCGGGTCACTGCAATTATCACGACTTCTGAAGGGGCTAGATTAATGATAGAGTGCTCAAAATGAAGGTAAAGGATGCCGCTACACGACATTCAACGATTTACAAATGGTGCATGCACTGTTCATTTTTCATAAACAATTAAATACATTTGTTTGAGAATTCATTTGAGAATTTTAATTATTTAATTGTTTATGAAAAATGAACTGCATGTGGAATAATGTTCACACCTATCGGAGATGTAAGCTGATCCTCCTAGCTTTAACTTATGTCGTCTGTTTGCTTATAACTTATTTAAACAACTTCAATTATCTCATGCTCTACAGGGCCGATTTTAATTAACGACCTCTCAAACTGAAGCGCTTGGTGCAAGAAACAATCTGATTCACGATTAGATCGGCCCTTGTGTATAGTTTCGATCATTAATTTAGCGCCTCCAGAAGCAGAGATAATTGCACTGACCCGGAATGTATTTTTGCCGATCCTTCAATTGTTAGTAACATTCGAACCACAAACGTCATATTGTTGCAATTGTAGGGGCAGATAGCTATGGTTCGTAGCTTTCATTTAAGACAAGTCCGGTTAAGAAATATACAGTAGAAGCCGATAAAAACGCAATTGTTTAAATTAACGATGTAATCCAGGAATTCGGTTTTGAAGCCGCGGCAAAGTGAGAAAAAGGCCGCAAACGCGAGATGGCGCCACATACACGATCACCGACATATCGTTCCCGACAAAATATTAAAAAATTATTATCTCGGCTTCTACTGGCCCGATTTTAATCAACGACGTCTCAAAAGAAAGGACAGCGAATAAGCTACACGATCAAAGATACCCCGTTGCTGTAACTATATGCAGTTGGCCGTAATAACAATTTCAATTGTTCAATTGTTTATAACAAATGAACCGCACGTGGAATTATGTTTGCACTAGTCGGAGATGGTAGCTTATACTGCTAGCTTTAATTTCTGTCCTTTGATCATTGATGCATCTCGCCGGCATTTGTTTCTAATTCGTTTAAACAAATTCAATTATCTCGGATTCTGTTGGGCCGATTTTAATCAGCGACTTCACAAATGAACGGGAAGGGAATCAG
Organism: Nomada fucata; assembly: GCA_948146005.1. NCBI lineage: Eukaryota > Metazoa > Arthropoda > Insecta > Hymenoptera > Apidae > Nomada > Nomada fucata. The sequence goes on from OX411275.1 coordinate 19,459,301, forward strand.
CTACATGAGAAAAAATACTTCGCTGCCTTAATCCAGTTGACCGTAACGAGAACAAATAACAATTTTAATTGTTTAATTAAATCTACTTAAAGTTTAATTAATAATTAATTCACGCAGTTCAAATTACATAATTATTTAAGTAGTTGTTACGTAGAAATTAAAAAATTTTAATTATAGGAAGTATGTGGCTTATGCATATGTAAATTATTTTTTTAAATCTTTATGTTATATTCAGAGCGCATTTAGTAGAACTTATTAAAACTAACATTGCTTACTGACGGAAATATTAAAATTTATAATAATTTAACTAAGTAAAATAAATATAAAATAAAATATATGACAGATATACATAAAGATTTATCTAAAACTATTGATTGAACTTCTGAACTTTTTGAACTTTGGCGTTCAAATTTATTTAGATGCTGTTTAAATAAACCGCTACATGTTATACGGAACCTTATATTTACTGAATGATTAATAAGCATGTTGTCATGAAGGCGTACATCAGACAGATCGAAAAACATTGCATTCTATTCCGTTTCAGTTGACGTTAGCATACTGTATTTATTAGATTTCGTTCGTGTATACATATAAGCTTGTCAGTTCGAGGCACGAGTGCGTTCCGTTTGACTTAGCTTGTATTTACATATGACGACTTTCAACCAATCGTCACGTAAAAAAACTTCCTTGAAAAATTTGCTTTGCTGTTAGTTACACTAATCAGATTTTAATATTTCAGTTGATTTGATACATTAGAAAGTATTTTGTGAGGAAGCTATAGTAAGTGAAATGAAAAGAAATATATATTTACATTTACCCCGTAATCAAACTTCTTTTGTTCTGCTAGTTTCGGCTTGAAAGTAGTTATGCATTTAATAGTTATTTTATTGTATTTGAACTCCATATACTTTATATTTTGCAATAAAACCAACGAACTACTTGATTATTTTTTTTCTGCTTTTTGTTTTAATATATATTACACATTTATTGTTAAATGTGATACACATAGGCAATACACTTTTCGCAACCAAATTCTTTAAATAAAATTAGATCGTCTTATGACTAATAGCTTGTTACTTTTAGTAATACATATGCATTTAACTGGGGTCGTAATGTTATCTAAAGTGCAGACAACAAATATCTAATCAAATGGTTAATGTTCCCATTATTTCTGTTACAGGAGAGTCAAAATGTATACTTTTACAATCATTTTGGCGTTGCTGGTGTTAGGTAAAATACACATTTATTACAATTTTTTCAATTGCTCCCTTTTATTAACAAGAGCACATTGTTAAATATCGATCATTTTTCTCAGGTATATCGTGTATGGAAGCAGTAAAGTCTCCAACATTTAGTAATGCGTACACAGTAAAGGGAACATTGTATATACCTTACGCCGAAATCAGGGAACCATTTTATGCGTGGTACGATGGCACAAGTGGATCCAGCAGAATCGATTATTACGGGGGTAATTTTAATATAGACAGATTGATTTGGACATTATGAACTAAAATACGAGTAAACATTTTTGGGGAAAGGATAAAATGAAATTTCATTTAACCAGGTATGGTGAAAACTTTTCAATTATCCCATAGAGGACCGTACGGAACAAGCATAAAAATTGCTCCAGTCACTACAGAGAGTGAAATAAATGCAGAGACATGCCTTCAAGTAAATGGTACCAATGAATTAAAGATTCATCCACAGGCCATTATTCCGGATACCACTGGAATGGAGGTGGAAAACATTATTTCCCGTTTTGTTCATACATATTACTAAATTCGATTGTTGTTAGACAGAATCATTAAATTTTATTTATCATTAGTGCCTTGGGGAGGAAATAGTAAATGGATTATCATGCGAGAAATGGAGAGTAGAACAAGAAGTTGGTGAAAAAGTAAACAAATACACTTTGTGGATAAGATACAAGGTAATGCAATTATGTTTCTTCGTTTTTAATTAATTTTACACCGTATTTTTAAAAAACCATTGCTTTATTTAATTCATCCAAACTAATTGTAGAAGTCTCCACATGTACCTAATTACAAAGAGCCAATTCCAGTCAGATATGAAATGAGAGGATTCAACAGTCTTCTGGGTTCTCATTATGATCATTATTATTTAGACTATGATTGGTTCTCTTCTGAAGCACCTAGCTCAGAAGTTTTCGAAATTACAACCAGTAAGCAAACCTTTCAAAATATATATTTCGAAATATTTGCCCGAGGTATATTTTAATTATTCCGACATTTATCGCCGATAGATAGGACATGCACTAGTTTCCCTGGTCCTGGAGACAAACATATCTACACATTCAACCCTATGCGCGAGTTCGTTCAAAATTACGACGCGCACGTTACCGAAGCATTCGAGAATTTCAAGAAAACTCACATGAAGGAATATAAGAATGAAGTCGACCATTTGATGCGCAAAGAATTGTTCAGACAAAACTTGAGGTACATTTTATATTCGTACCGATATGTACAATCTATAATTAAACGAATAATCTGAAATATTTCTAGATTTATCCATTCGACCAATCGAGCTAATAAAGGGTACCAATTGGATGTTAATCATTTGGTCGATCGTACAGATTTAGAATTAAAGGCATTGCGTGGCAAACAATATACTCCAGGCTACAATGGTGGTGAACCCTTCCCTTACAATACTGAGGAAGAAGTAACCAAAATCCCAGAATCGTTAGACTGGAGGCTTTATGGTGCTGTTACACCCGTTAAAGGTTTGCATCTCGTTCACTTGAAAAATAATAAATATTGGAAAACTAATAGCTGTATAACTGGGACAGATCAATCTGTTTGTGGATCATGCTGGAGTTTTGGTACCACTGGGGCTGTCGAAGGTGCGTACTATATGAAGTACGGTAAATTAGTACGTTTGTCGCAACAGGCGCTCATCGATTGCTCATGGGGTTACGGGAACAATGGTTGCGACGGTGGTGAAGATTTCCGATCCTATCAATGGATTATGAAACATGGTGGTCTACCTACGGAAGACGATTATGGTGGTTATCTGGGTCAAGTGAGTAAATCTTGTACTTTTAATAGGAATTAATATTTTGTTTGATCAGGAGTTACTAAACGTACATATTTCTGTTGTAATCCGTAATCCTTTATCATCCGCCGGTTAAATTTATTTATCAAATAATCCGTAAACGAACCGGTCTCTTCTTCTCATTATAGGACGGCTATTGCCACGCAAAGAATGTTACATTAACAGCCAGAATGACCGGCTATGTAAATGTTACATCTGGTGACGCAAAGGCATTGAAAGTTGCTATCGCGAAAAATGGTCCAGTTTCAGTTGCAATCGATGCATCGCATAAAACATTTTCATTCTATTCTCATGGTGTATACTATGATCAAGCTTGTGGTGAGTGAATACAATATTTTTGTTAGTGCTTCATTGTTTGTAAAACATGTATCTTTGAATGTAAACGACATTCTATTTTTGTTTAGGGAACACGGAAGATACTCTGGACCATGCAGTCTTGGCTGTTGGTTATGGTAAATTGAATGGCAAAGATTATTGGTTGATCAAAAATTCATGGTCGAATTATTGGGGCAATGATGGTTATATTCTTATGTCTCAAGAAAACGATAATTGCGGTGTACTATTAACCCCAACATATGTTACTATGTAAGAAAAGTATACTATTATTTAGGGGCTTTCGTATAAGCGTGTGAACTGAGAGGCTTTTGAAAAGTTAAGATACATAGAAATATTTTTTTTATGAAAGCAATATAATAAATTGTTGATATCTGTAGTTTTTGGTTGCTTATAAGAATACTCTGTACAGTAAGAACATATAAATGAATGGTTAAAACCAAGCTTCGAGACCTAAGTATGTGATGCATTTTCATTTCAAAATTCTCAAATATGTAAAAGATAAGCTCTGTATAAACATAAACAAAATGACTTTTATTAAAAAGTTTGTAGCACTTAAATGTAGCATTTATAATTTTCGTTCTCTTTGTTAGGGTACCTAAGATACATTCATACAACAAATGACGTATAGATACCATGAGCTTTTTTAATAACAATTCCATAAAGCATTAAAATAAAATCGGGACCTAATTTTTATACGTAATGCCGCTTGCGTGGAATACAAAGCAGAGACAAACCTAAACAATGATACAAATGTTCGGTGTTACATTCGAATCCTAACATAAAAAGTAGGCGTTTCTATACGCCGAAAAGTCTGTAACATTGATATGAAACTATAGTATTACGTGTAAAAAGTCTGACACTGGAACTTGTAATAACAGTTACTTACAAAAATATATGTAATTTCAATAGGCACAGTTTGCATAATACAATTTCTTAAACGTTTATCAAAATTATACAAATACTAAAATGGTAGTTACATAACTGTGCGTAAAATATAAAATAGACTATAACTAAACGGAATGTTGTGTAAATCAAAATGAAAGTGTTTAAATTAAAGTTTTATAATAACGATAACTACATCGTTCCTTTTATATTTGTCAATCTATTTTAACAAACAGATCTACATCTTTCACGATCATTTTCTTCCCATTTGTTCAGCATGATACAATATCAATTTAACGTTACAAGATGTAATGTCTGCGCGAACATGCTTTTGACGAAATTTCCTTTCCTAAAGTAAACCTTATTTTTTTTTATATATATATATATTAACTACAAAATTTTTGTACGCGTTCAGTGACGCTCTTAATTACTTTTTACCTTGTGCAGAGTTTTTGTGCTATGGCAGTAATTTTCAGCAATGATACTTGAAAGGAACCAATATTTTTCATACAATGGCGCTGTCGTTACAACAATCTGTCTTAAGTTTAATTGATTAAAATTGTTGATAAGATTTCCTGCCAACAAGACAAACGTATTATTTTGTAGAATATTTGATATAGTAAAAATCGATGCAAAAAAAAATTGGATGTGCAAAATATCTTAACATTTGGTTAATCTCCTTTCAGCAAATGCTGCCTTATTTGATATTCCTTGCATTCCAAAAATCAATTAAATTGATATTACGGTTATTTAAACGACATTAACTTTGGTTACTATTCGCTAATCTTATCTCTCTGTTTTATCAATTAAAATTTCAAGTATACAACGTATTCTCGTACACTTTGAAAATATTGTTTATATATTCCCTAATACATCTGTAATGTTGAAAATCTTGTATGACACTCACGTTCTATAATGGGCTACTTCTGACTTACAATAATTCGAAATAGATTGAAATTCGAAAGAACCTGCTTGACACACACCATGATACGACGATTGAAAAATGTCGGTACCTAAGTAGTCTTATGTCGTATGCAATGTGTATGAAGAAATAATGGATGCTAAGAATGCATGATATTTCAGTCAAATATTCTTATACAACGGTACGTTTTATTATAACTAATAAAAAACACAAAAAGAAATACGTGACTTTAGTCTTTACGAACTACTATATCAGAAAGTATTTGTCTGATCATGCTTTATTAGATTTACTGGGATCATGTTATAATTAAATAATTGGATTAATTCGTATCACAATATTCATATAAAAAATTTCGTTAGGGTTTCGAAATACATGTAGACGAAAAAATTATAATTAATTACGTAATTCGCAAACATCTTGCCCGGGAGTCTAATTTATTTTCTTCCGGCCATCTTATACTTTATACGTACTTTAAGTAGGTACGTTCGTAGAGCAAGAAGTGAAACGCATTTAAGTACAGGAAAAATATTTACGTTTCAACAAAACAATTTTCGTGTATCAATTTTCGGCCGATAGTGTACAGTGTACAGGAATGAGTTCGACATATTCGCATCATATATATAACTCTTTAATTTTCATTTCTTTTGCGTTTTTTCACTCGTTTTCTTTCATTTACTTTCACCGTATATCACTTATGGACCCTGCTCTGTTCGGTCGTATTTGACGATCGACAATCATAAATGGCGTTCTTAGTCGATTCCAATTTACATATTACGATCGATAAATAGTAGGAATGTTCACTTACTGAAAGCGTTCCCTCGCATATGTGTCCACATATAACTAAAATGTTCCTCACTTGGACATATCTTCTTTAATTGTCTTTTAGCCCCCAATTCTGTTACCGTATAGATACCAATTTTAAAGGAAACCCATTTCTAAGGCGTTATACAACGATTGTGTATCCGAATGACTGTTTATCCTCCAAAACGGGAAATTGTGTGCCCGTGCTGCTGTTTCCTCGTCAGAGTCGTCGCCTATCACTACGTACGTACATCTTCGTCCAAATCGTGCGACCACCCTACCGAAACAGCTCTCCTTTCCTGAAAATGATCGAAATCACAATAAATATTTATGAACTACTGTTATTATTTTGAGATCAAATTAATTAAATATTAAATACAATATTGAATATTAATTAAATCATACTTCAGTTAAATACAGTCATAGGGTGCCAGTCAAAACGTGAAGTTATTACGAATGTTACATACTTAGTATAACTATCTAAATATACTTCAATTTTATTATAAACCTTACCGGTTTTCGAAGCGGAATAAATGTTCTCGATTGGAAATATTCCGCCGATTCCGAACAGCAACACTTTTGATAGAGCCGGTACCAATTGCGTGGTTGTGACCAGAATATTTATGCAATGGCTTCTTTTATTAATAAGACTCAAACACTTCACAGCTGACGTTAACCAATTGTCGGTCAATACTTCTATCTCTGAGCGCAATTGCAACCATTGCTCTTGCTTCGCTGCGCCCAACAGACCGCCGACGTTGTTTCGATAGTTGCTATAAATTTCTTTAATTTTTCGGTAACGAAAGGCCAATTTTCGCATCCAGTCGACACCGCCTCTGACACCGGATGCTAAGCATATACCATTATTTGCGGATGCACATTTGAAACCATCGTTAGCAAAATTGTAAGAAGACAGGTCCTGCCCGTTATCGTCTGATAATACGTCGTCGATATGCACATCGTTACAGTCCTGTAACATAGAATTATAAAGGTCGCTATATTACATACAGTAAAGGATAACGGGTTACGAACTTAAGACGTATACGTATCATAATATATAATACGTTTTGCAATAATTAATCAGAATGCAAGACAGTTAAAAAAAAGAAGAAATTAGATACGGATATCCAGGAAATAATAAAAAATTTACGATCTATTATGCATTATGCAATTTCGATAGAAATATAAAAATTGAATAGGAAGATTCAACTGACTTTTCAGTATGAAATTCCATTCACCGAGTTTTACTAATTCTATAGTATTGACGAGTTTCTCTATAATATGTACAATCTATCGAAGTTTCAAATTCGTAAATGTCCCAGAATTATTCATACACTGTGTGTACGTTTTAGAAAAACATTGCATCGAACTTATACGAAAGATTGTATGTTTACCTCGAGATCGTTAAAAAAGAAATGAGTATCGGCCAAATTAAATATCATTTCCTCCATTCTGTATGCCACTTGGGCTAGAAGGGTGGTATCTTTACGGTGCTTCGTTGCAAAATGTCCAGTGAGCAGCGAGTGAAACACAACTATGGTTTCGTCCAGGTCCCAGATGAATATCCGGTCGGGACCGGCTTCTGTCGTATCCGCAGAGCCTATACTGTTTCCACTTCCGCTCTGTCGTCTTCCGCGTCTGCAAGGTTTCGCTGTCGCTCCTGCAACACGTTCATGGAAGATTATCTTATTATGTATACGTTTTCGCCGTTAACATTCAAATATTGGCCATTCGTGCACTTTATTTAGGAAGACAAGGAAACCAAAGTTTTGGGTGCAAAGCCTTTTTCATTCATAGATATTTGCATGTTTTTTTTATACGAAACAAATTACGATTTGAAAAAGATCTGTGCAAGTAATTTGAAATGAAAAGAATAGATACAAGGAACACGTCACGCGATCGTGTGTAGTTGATGTAAGTTTAAAATTTGCTAATGAAAAAAGAATGTAGCAAGGAAATAGTTTGTTCACGTTTTACTGTTTCAATATATGGTTCGACTACAGCTTTCTGAACAAATTAGCAACGACGTCGAGAAAATTCATTTTATTTCGTCGCTGCGATTGCTATATTGTTGAATAGTGTAATCAAAATAGAAAGGCTGCATGTATACTGTTTTCTCTAGATCTTCTCAGTTTTCAATTACAAAAATATTTTCGTAAGTTCTCATGTATCAATTTTTTTACAATATCTTTATAAATTTTCTTTGTCTTCGTTTTTGTTTTTTTTTTTTAACGTTTTTAACGACAATATAAAGGCGCTCAACGAATACGTTTGTTGATGGGAAAAAATGGAGATATAAAATCACACGTACGAATCGTGTTACCTTCGATGTTTGCGGTTTCTCGTGCCGTAAGATCGCTGACATCGTGTGTTGTTGCGTCCAACGTTACTGTTAAATCGTAATTGAAAATAAATAATCATCGCGTCGATGTACAAGTGAAAATACAATTAAACCAAGGAAAGCGTTACTACTCAAATAAATATAGAATGAAAGGAATTTACTCTAATAATTAAATTTAGTCTCGCCAATAAAATTATTCTCTTCCGTGTTGGTCTACCCTATGTGACGCGTTACAAGAAACCTCGTACAATAATAGCACGATAGCAATGTTCAGAATTAATCTCGTATCTACAGTACAATTAAAGCTTTATTCACCAGTTTTTGAAAATTCGTTCCACTGAGGTAGTTAGAAAAGGTAAGAAAAAAAACACGTAGATAAAAACGTTACCGGCAAAATTCAGATTTCCAATGTTGAACGAGGCGGGTGTCGCGTGATAACCGTGCATGGGGTAATATCCGGAATACTGTAACGGTACCCTGTCATTTCCGTACAAACTGCTGCTATGGGCGCTGTAATCTAGCTTCTGAAAATCGGAGAAATAAAAATGAAACGACATAATTCATAGACAATACTAATTATTGTTATTGGATTGGCCAAAAGGTAATTCCAGATTTTTCAGTGAGAAGCAATAACATATTTTTAAGTAAATACAGAAAACTTTGTTTAATAAAGTATACAAAGGAGGCTCGTGTACAAATAAATATTATAGATAATATTATTCTTATATAAAGTATAAAATTATATTGATTTATATTATTATATAAAAATATATTATTATTATATATAGTTAAAAAGAATAAACTAAAATTACATCTTTAACATGTGCGAATATATGTATAACGAGACAGAGTATATAAACGAAGATGTTTTATGTATTTTACAAAATATTTTAATACCTGAGAAGACGATGATATATTTTGAGCCACGTTAGGGAAATTCGTGGTGCCGCTGTTGTAAGTGGCGTAGGATGAATACTGAGTCATAGAGCTTGGCGTTGTGTACGAGGTCAGGTAAGAACTTTGCAAGCCTGAGGTGTTCTTCCCGGCTGTGGCCGATGCGTAAGGAGGTGAGTTGTACAAACTAACAGGAGGAAATTGATGTTTTAATGAAAGTTTACAAACGATTTCCAAACAGAGGGTTCATGCGTGGATAATAATAATTGGTATATTAGAAGTTGGTAGGCTGGTGTTTGATATTTTGAAATATTGTAAAACTGTTTAATAAAGACGTGTAAAGTGTATTTAATCGGTGTGACAATCGATGTTTTTATAGATATTCATCTAACATTTAATTTATTTCTTTATTTATTTGTTTGCTTTGGTATACGCGAGCTTTGTTGAAGTTAATATGAATTTATTACATGTTTTAAAAGTTACGTGTCAACAAAATTTATGTTGCGAGATAAATACTGGCGTTGAATGGTCATAGCTGGTAAAATGTATATTCAGCAAAGATGTGGCTTATGCTATTGTTTACGTAATATAATAAAAAATGTCTTCATCTATCGAAGGGCTAGCAGTATAGTTTTATTAAACGGGGGCATATAAATTATTGGATTATTAATAGGCAAATTTAATTGATTAATTTTCGCTTACATTGCCCGTAGTCTGTTGGAGTCTATCACGTTATAACTAAAAAAATAATCAATGAAAATTAAACATTTTTATAAGAATAATTAAGCAACGCTTTTATGCGATTCATTTCACTAATGTTTCGTTTATTTGAGAACAACTAAAGAACAGTTTTACTTTTAAATAATCATCATATCGAAAGGGTAATTCCATATGGACGTAATTGGAAAAATTATTTGCATATCTTATGATTTTGTAAATTGCATTAGCACCTCACAGACGTGCATGTCTAAATACATTAGTTAACGCAAATGTCATACATTGGAAACTAAAATGGATAAACAGGTGTGTTCGTAAATCCATATACATAACTTCCTATGCTATTTCACTGATCAAAATTAATTATACTCAACAAAGCTGTCTCAACACATTTTCTGCATTCACGTGTAGTAAATCATTGTTATCAAACATAACATACGACATGCCTCAAGAGGTGTGCATTTAAATATCGTAGTTATGTCATGAATCGTCGGTATAAACTAAATCGTGAAACCTTCAAAATTACTGATATCTGTATTTTCTAATTTATTAAACAATTACATAAAGAAAGCAATCAATCGCACAGCCACATTTAAAATTGTATTTTTTAATCCAACATCAACTTTCGAACAGTTTCCAATCTTAATACAAAACGTTGCAAATCAAGTGCAGCCAAAGTATCTGCACGATATAATGCCCTACAGCTTTTCTCAATATTAGGATCTATAACGTAACGTTTCTAAAAAAAATTCCTAAGAATTTGAGGAAAATAAATATAAACTGCACTTGTACGAGTTGTACACGCAACTACCAACATGCGAAGTATAAGTATAAGCCACGTAAAGTCTATCATGAATGAGAAGGAGATTCGAAGCAAAGTATAAATAGTTCTGTTGTAGTATAAAGAATACGTGCCTGTTATAATATTGATTGGCTCCGTACAATGAACTGTAGTCCGCCTTTTCCATGGAATCCGGATATCCCTCCTCTTTTTCCTCGGCATTCTCGTCGATGTACAATTCCCCACTGGGCACGCTGTCGTTCTCGGGACAATCTTGCACCTCGTTCTTGACTTCTGTCTCTGCCAGTATGAGCAAAACGATTCACGTTCACATGCCTTTAGTTACAACCATTTGCACCGCGACAATTCTGTTCTTAGTTGTAACGTTCGAATACGTAATCGCATATTATTTATACTATAAATTAGTTTCCAAATTATTCCCAATTTGTGCCCAACTTATCTGTTGTGAAATTTCAGCAATCATCTATAACTGTTTGCACCGTTTGGCAAAGGTGACGATGAGGTATTACATAAATAATAAATGAATTGCAATAAACTTTAGACATATTCTTCAATTATATGTACAGTATTCTTTAAATACAGACTATATCGAAAACATTGGCCTGGTGGAAGGGTACGAAGGGATAAAACGTAACTGCTGAAAGAAAATTTGAGTACTGCTGTTGATCTACGTCTGTTCATGGTATTTTCACTTGTTCTCGCTTGTGCAGATAGACCTCACTACTCAAAAGCAAAAAATATAGAAATAAGCTTCATTCAGAAACATTTAATCCGATATAATAATTTCTGCAACTTCCACACCAATTTTGCGCAGGGCAATGTGGCCACAGACTCGTTAAACCTCAAAATCAACACACCACGATCTCCCACCATATTTACCACGATACGAGATTAATTAAACAAACACGAAATTCAACTGTCTTTTCGAATCAACGTCGGGGGGATGCTTCCCAATGCAATTGATCAGCGGATAGCTCGTGACGTACGGACAATCAAAATTCTTGCGCGAGGAAAGTTTCTTTCCGATTGGAAGGAGGCAGTTGCCGTTGCGGTACAAGTATTATATTTCATTTCATTTGGAAGCCCGTCAAGTAATTAATTTCCCCAACAATTAGCCGTGGTAAGGCACAAAAGGTACCTGTTCTTCTCGCTGTTTTCGAGACGAGAAGAAACCCAGCGATGCAACCAGCCAGTAAGTTTGCGTACAATTACACACGCGGAAGAGAAACCGCAGACATCAAGTACAAATTGTCGTGTTGGAAATTCGGTTTCGTTTATTAATGCTAGCAACGGGCTACCTTGCAACTGCAAGTTTTGCAATTCCTTGAGATTCACGCGTGGTCGTCCACGTGTATCGCGTTTCATTGACGAGGTGAGAAAGACAGGGTGAATAAAATGAAACAAAAAATGGGACAAAGGTGACGCGATTGTGAATGGACCATTAGAAGAATGGCCTTTTAAATGGAACTGGAAAATGACCGAGCTTTATTTACCATTGTTTGCGGCTCGAGGGTGTTGTACCGAGGCCTCTGTGGACGAAGACACGTTGCCAGCATTGTCTAAAACGCCTGCTGGTTTCGTCGGATCATTGTCTTCTGTTAACATATCACTCTGCCTGGAAAAAGGAAACATGATTGCGATAGTGAGACAAAATTATTTATCCGGACACTTTCGTCGTGGTCGTGAATGTTAATCATTGAACTGCTATATTAAACGTATTGACGGAACATTAATTTTCATTCGTCGATTTAAACAGTTCAGCGAGTTGTGCAGGATGTTCGTGTTCTTTTACATGAAAATGATGGTAGCTAGAAGAAGGGGGAAATTATTATAGAAACGGAGAGTTATAAATTTCGTATATTAATATTTAAAAAGGTCAAATAGATAGACGTACAGAGGATGGTTTCAATATGATAAGGAATACATATTTATCTAATTCGTTTGTGCGTGCTTCTTAACTTGAGACGACCGAAGATAAGTATTGAACAGGAATTTCACGTGCTGGTAAGATTGGAGAAAGGTTTTCGCCTCTAAATTTATTTCCTTTTCCTTTTGGAGTAAATAGCCTGATTCTCTTGCACCGTTCAACAACATCCCGCATTCTGCACAACAAAAGTGAGCCAAGCAAGATGAATAATAAGTACATTATAAAATATATAATACGCGTTCAACGTGTTTATATTTCAAAATGGATAGCTTAAAGGTACAACGGGCGGATAATAAAAACACACGTGTAAGTCGTCTTTTCTACGCCTGGAAAATATTTGTTCCTTTCTATATGGATTGAGCTCGAAAACAGAATATAAGAAGGAGATATTTTTCGACCATAAATCGCTTATTGAACGTACAGCTTGGGCTTAAATCAACATTCATATTCAAACTGAACAGTACCCACCCTCTTTAGACACACCAGAAAACATCTGTAAATCGAAACGCGAAAAATATTTTCAACCTATCCCCTTCTGGCAAACATAATATTTCCTCGGTACAATCAATAATAATTCTCCTGCAACGAATTCTGCGCGTCCCCGATTCTTCTCCATCCTGTTCTAACAATTTTTATTATTCCCCTAATTCGCCTTTATAATTTACTTTATTCATTTTCAACAAATTTTAAAATTTTGATTTTTCGACATCCGATCGTGCCATTCACTGCGTTCCATGGTGTGCCAGCCGACAGGAAAAGGGTTAGCGTTCACGGACATCTTCATTATTGTCTGCCAATTGCGTGTCGAAGAGGTGGAGTGACCAGGTGGGTAGGCGTACACCAGAAACCTTCGGGAACAGCCAATGAAACCTCCTTTCACGACGTTTTACATTATGTATTCTTTATGTTGCCAAGTTCGCTATATCTGTTTCTGCTCCGCCCTTATCTACCTCCATATATACATATACAGGGTGTTAAAAAATAAATCTATCCATATTTATATGACATATAGGGCGCACTGTAAGGAGGAGAAAATCCACAGTAAACATAGACCGAAAGATCAACCGTTTCTAAGATATAAACATTTTTGTTTGCCGGCATCATTATCGACTCACGTGCATGGTTCCATCGCATGCGATGGAACGGTGGATTGGACGTGGTGGACCAGTTGGATGGCCCCCTCGACCCCCCGGCTTGAACCCTTTGCACTTATTTTTATGGGAATATTTGAAAAGCCAAGTGTATTCCCCGCCGACAAATGACTTAGGCAGACGAATTACGTAACCCTGCTCGCGAAATAATTCTACAGAGGTGCAGAGATATCGAGGACGAAGGAGGAGACGTGGGAAATCTTGTTTAAATATCGAAAAGCCGTTAGTAAGCTAATCGTGACGCTAGGAAACGAAAATGTTTATATCTCAGCAACGGTCGACCTATGTTTAGCAAGGCTTTTTGATTCGGTACACTGCGTTCTATGTACATACCATATAAATATTGAATGGTGTCCTTTTTAACACCCCGTATACATATGTACTTCGTTCTGTGCACTACGCATGCATACTGCGAAAAGGAGGCACCCCCTCTTGCATAAGGCCGCTTTCACATTGGCGATACCGTAAAGATACACCACGTCCACGATATTAAATTCCGATCTATTTATGGACAAATATGTGTCGATTTCTTCGTCGTATAATACACCTGACAGGATATCGTCGACTTTTCTGGTGGTTTGTTTTTATTGTTGAATGATACGTACAGAAAGGCTGGAGAACTTTGGGCGACGATATTTTTGTTGAACATTAGTGGAAGATCGATAGGAGAGTGTTTTCCATGCGTTTTTACCGGAGTTTCATTTAGCTGGGATATTTTAATTAATACATTCCCCCGCGTTAACGTGGGTAGAATTTTTCGAGTACAATTGGGTATCGATTTTTAATTCTCCAATCTGGTTGGATTTTGAATAATTAGAGAGTGTGTTATGTGCGATAGATTTCTATAAAACAAGAATTCTAAAAAAAAGTTGGTGAACATTTAACAATTTTCAATAATAGTATGAGAATGTTATTAAAAGATACCAATTAAGTGGTCGGTAAAGTATGAATCTCGAAGTGTATGTACATTTATCTAAAAAGTTGACTAGTCGAAAGCCTAAAATAGAATTCAGTTTAATACTGATTCAAGTACCAATAAGGGGTTCGAATTTCGTCTTATGTACTATGTATACAATACATATGTACATCAATCTTTTATCATCGTATTTTTAAGCGATGTATTCAAACATATAAAAGAGCATTCAACTTTCGATCTACAATTTGATGTAATCAAAGGAGATTTAAAAATTATTTATAATTAATTGCGTAATAATGGAATAAACTGCATACCGTTTCTGACGTGTATCTTATGCTAAGAGAATAGGGATACAATTATATTAAAATATATTTAGTGAAGGAGAAAATGCCAGAACTTTTTCCCCGTAACAATTATACGTAAACGATTTCTATCAGCACGTTTTCCGGACCCATCCGAGACACCAACGGATTGAAAATATGAATGAAAAATTTCAATTAATACAATACTCCACTTTGTAGATTGTATTGTATTACTTAAAAAAAAACATTGTGAATTATATTCAAACATATAACAAACTGGTATACGATATTTTTAATATTTTCGGATATACATTACACAATGTCTATATCAAGTATCATCAATGAAACATATCCAACTATTCGAAACAAAAATTTAACTTTCATCCATCTTTAACGATTTTCTGCAATCGAATTTTCTTTCACGTTTGACAATATTGAGCATCAATTTTATATTATAAATTAACAATAATTCACTGATTTGTAAACTGTATTCTGCTATTAACAAAGAGAAAAGAAGATTGTTCGAAGAAGAGTCTTATGCAAACTGAAAATCTCGACAGCCCTTAGAAAATAATATCTTCGCCGCCATCAGTATACCATTATTTAAAAAAAGTAAAATACCCAATACACTCCGGTTTAAAATTAATTAGTCCCGAAGAAATAAGTACAGAAACAAACAGAAAGAACTAATTGAACGACGAATCCGTAAACAGACCGATTCTAAATGGAACAGTGTGATTAATTACGCGCCTACCAACGCGAGGGCGGTAGTAGTGTCTTAGCCCGTTACGGGTAAATATTTTCCTTCGGATGTTTGTAACTGAATAAATCATTTCCAGTGGAACGGTCGCTTCGAGAAAAGTACAGACAATCGCGACGAGGGACACACGATCCCCTGCGTATACATATGTGCATGTAGGTATGAAAGCAATTGTTCCCCCGTACACGCATCGTGTCGGCTAGAAGTTATATACACGCGTACATGCATACGTCGTTCGTTGGAACACGGCGACGAATCAATTAGCGCGGGGCGATGTTTGAAAAACAGACAGAGAGGACGCCCGATTTTTTGCCTCAAAGGCGAATGTGGCTTTCGAACAAACGTTGAAAGCTGCGAATAAAAAAAAAATAAATAAAAAACCAAAAATGGTCGATTAATTGTTGAAAACAATGGACGGTGAAAGCGATATTAAACGACACCCGTATATTATCATATATTCCATTCTTTTTTTTCATCAAATGATACCGGAAAAGTGGACGAAAAGAAGAACCACGCGGCACATTGCGCTCGAATTCAGTGCCGAACACACTGCAACACACGACGATGGTTGAAACTGTGCACATGCATGCACATATTGCTTGCAACTTGTACGGATAGCTGTAATCGTGCGTTTCGTGATTCGGATAGTTGTACCCCCCACCCCCCAATGGTCAGCGGGAAACATTTTTGACTGCTTTAGTTGGAGTCTTTGGAAAATGATTAATAATACTGGTTGAAGTTAATTTTAGATAGCAAATATAATATGAGACTCAATATTCCAAATCTAAGAGCAATAATGATACACGGGAAAAGAATATGTAGATGTAATATATGTTATAGGAATTAGCCCTTTTCTTTTTACCAATTTTTGGACCATTTTTCTATTTATTAGAAATAGCAGAAAATTGTTTGAATAAACGATATTCTAGTTTTCCGTTTCTATTGCAGGGACTAAGAATAGAATTACACGGAAGAATTAATATGAATGAAACTTAAGAAGTACCAAACTCAATAATTCTCCAGTATCAGCAATCCAGAAGTTCAGAAATCTGCACAATCTACTTGTATATAAAATAATCGAACGTCTTGAAATATATGTGCTAACATTAGCGAATTAAATTTTTTTCATTTGACTGAAGTCTTAAAAAAGTCTATATTATTTGAAAATTTATGCAGTGCAATCCAATCTACATAAATATAACATTCGCATTCCAAATTCAATTACCATAACCATTATAACAGGGGAATGTAAATAAAAGAAACTGGACAAAAATGGGACCGAGCCCTGTTCTCATCTCTATAAAACCATGAAATATAATTAAAAACTGCATAAGTTTACTTCGCCCTTTATTCATTCGTAACCGCGTTCCAAGTGTTTCAACCGTCGGGGCCGTCAACGCGCGTTCTTTAATATTTCGCTGTTATATTTATTTTCCCGGAAGGGAACGTGGGCACTCCATTGCTGGAAAAGTGCTACGGCTTAGTTAAACAAAGCTTGTGACGAAGTGTTTATAGAGTCGCTTGCCTCGCCGCTGTCCGTCAACCGTCAAAGAGAAACGCAACGAAATGCGTGAGCGGGATAGAAATATCGAGGAAAAGAAAAAGAGGAAAGACAGAATGCGCGGTCAGAGGTTTCTCGTGTGCGACATTCGTGTCCCACAGGCCGCGGTCAGCTTACATTTGAAAAGAGGAAAGAAGAAAAATAAGGGAGGGATGGTTACACTACGGGGCCAAGACAAAAGCTTCACCTTCGTTCCGGAATGCCCCGGCTTTCCTCCGTCGCTTCTCTCCCCCCCAAAACCCTAATTCACCCTCGTGTACCAGACCATGGAAATTGCAAACACGTCCCAAAACCTCTTGTTCATCTTTCTCTCGCTGGTTTATCTTGAACGATCGATTCTAAGTAGATCCCGAATGCTTGCTTCATAAGCAACAAGCATTTATTCATAGCGTGAAAATTTCGCTCGGTTTTTCAGCGAGGATTACTTGGCGCTACACCGCGGTTGACCAATTAAAATACATTACTGGTAACGAGCCGAATGAGATGCATAAGTTACGCATGCTCAATTGATAATGACGTTTACACGTGTGAGTGCGATTCTACATGTGCATCCGTGCATGTACAACCGTGCAGGGGCACATTCGTGTGGCATGCGTGACTCTCGGACATCTCATAATTTAAAGAACTTATGAAACGCAGAGAATACATCGTGCTTCGCGTGTAACACTCGATTAACAGTTTTCGTTGACTATCGGTACCGTTTGTAGGCTATGTACGTGTATTTCGGTGGACGAAAACATCGGGCAACCCTTCTCTTTTATATTATTAATAAGACTAACCTCATTGACATGAATTTCAATTTCGTAGGACATATTTTGATTATGGCAATGTTATGATTTATATTTGAATAAAGTGCACTACTTTTTGCGGGGTAAATCAATTTAAATTTTAAATTGCCTACAATTTTCATCCGCCGCTTATACAATAGGCCTCGTCATATCGCAAAAAGTGTATTGGAATATTTTTTATTCAGTAATATAAAAGTAATAAAAAATTTGGTCACTGTTTAATACACGAACAAAACTCGACCATTGAAGAAAGCAACAGGCTACATATACAGTGATAAGCCGAATATTCATTCAAACCTTGTATCTGATGTTTACGCTGGACCAAGAGCGAAGGTGTTTCGTGGCGAATATATTCGTAGATCAAGGAAGCTGCATGCGTTTCCCTCCGTATAGTAGCATCATCATCCCTCTGTCCGTAACGTGGTGTAAGTGAATGCGTGTGCGCGGCGCACTTGATAGAGTTTAAGCACACTGCCTCTCACTTTTCTCGCACTTTCCACGACCACGACATCATGACAACCGACGGGCGCACTATCACCGACCGTTTTCCAACGACACGCAAGGAATAAAGCCTCGATCGATTACGATCCTTTCCGAGAAAAAGAATTACACCTTGAATCTAGGGGCGCGACGAGTGAATTGAACGCGCCAGTTCGACGATCTCGTGAGAAAACATGTCACGAATAGCTTTATGCTTGCGTTGCGCGAAGGGTGAAACGATGGAAGCCGGGGCGAACGAGTACGTCTCTGGCCGATCGTCTGAAAACGAATGGCAGCGGTCGTTCTTTTTCGATTTTGGAGGTTATATACGTTGCTCGATACGCGTATTTCCTGTTCGAAGACTGACGGATTCTATCTGTCGCGAACGCAGACAAGACTATTGTTTCCCTGCGAAGGGTACCGGCTCAGTGTGCAATATACTGCAGCCTGTGGAGTTCTGAGCATGCGAAATGTCGCCTGCCACCCCCGCCCGATGGTCACGTGGTTGGCCGGCTCGTTCGTTATCCTTCTCCCACGCTCGACTCCTTTCTCCGTCTCGTCCTCCATCTTTGTTCTGTTACTGGTCCTCCTGTTCGTTGTCTCGTTTCGTTGGTCGGACGCGCACAGGTCGCTCGTTAATTAGAGTAAGAGGAGGTAACGGCAGCTAGGTTGGCCACTCGATTGTCAGACAAAGAAAAGAAATGCACAGAGTGTGGGTTTAAATGTGTGACGAGGAAAGGCACAGCCGGGTTACCCCTTCGTTCGAATAATTGTCACCTCCTGTCACCGTTCGTTTTTATGAATCGCTCCCGACCGACAGACTCGCGTTGTATATTTTGTCGCTCACTTTTTTGTTTTTTGTTTTACAACCCCAGTGTAGAGTTCCCTGTAGAGTTGTAATTACTGACACTATGCACATCTTGATAACCGCGGAGGAATGCGTCGCACAGGGTTAAGGAATTAGCGGTCGAATACGCGAGACCAAAGGTGGTCGCCTCGTTTAACGTAGGCAGAGATTTTAATCCGCGAAGAGGTCTCCATATGTCAAAGATCGTTGTCCAAGTGGTGGCAATTAGCGGTGACTTCTGCAGAGATCGCGATTGGTCATATTGTCCAACGATGTTTGACACGCGCGATTATTCCCGATTTAACTTCTTTTCACGGACCGGTCAGGTTTTAAAATATGTATATGTGCCGTGAGATGCGATGCGACAACGATCGCCCATGTTGTTCTTTTAAATCGCGACCAGCGTGGTACGCATGGCTGGTTTTTTTCCCCCCTTTTGTTTTATAATCGGAGATAGAGAATTCTTGACGGGAGGTCCAGCGGCCCTACGTCATACTCCCCGCCTTCTTGGAAAGAGAATGTTCCTACCTTCTTTTTTCTTTCTTTATCGATTATAGCGTGATAAAAGTGGCGCGAGATGCTTGTCTCACCTGTCACTGTGCGATAAAATAAAAATCTTTTCGGGACAAACGATAAAACAACGGCGGTTCAGGTTTATGCTCGTCCACATTTGTAAATTCTATAAATTGTGTTCTTCGTTACATATCTTTTTATGACTGTGTTGGGTGACGATTGATCACATAATTTCTTCATTTTAAATGCCTGACGGAAAAGTCGAGTTTTTTGTTAATAATACTGACACGTTGCGAATATTTTCGAGGTGTAAAGTTGCAAGTAATAAAAGCGACCCTTTTGAGGAGAAGATAATACTTTTGACTATGATAATCAGAATGGAGCGTGACAAGGGTGGCAACCTAATTTTCCACCACCTCCGCTCACACCCATTGCGCGTTTTATATCAACTATGTAGATGGATTCTCGAATTTCCTTGACAATTTATGTAATTTTACTATAAAGTATTTTGATATTGTCCGTTTGACCACGAGTATTATGTAACTCGGCTGCTCTCTGATGTAACGATTTTGCACAAACTAGCACGTGTATTATCGCTTATATTAGAAAAACTTTATACAAATCCATAAATCTATTAAAGAACGAAAAAATCTAATTACAGCAAGTAATTCGAATAATTTGCCGTATGCTTTAAAAATTATTGAAAATATTCAAAAACTTTCACCATAGCAACGTGTTAATCTTACAGTAACTACATATCCAAAGAAACATTTCTTCTTTCAATCAGCAAGTAATTATCCTAAAATAATCGTTGACGAAGTTGTCAAGCGGAATACGAGATAAAGAAAAATGTGCTAGAATGCGAGACAGAGGAGAATGTGCAGCGGTTGCTTTATTATCTTGCTCGCATCCCTGCTACGTAATATTTCTCGTATCAAAGTGCACACCGTTGCGAATGCGCTAATTCGAATTCGTTCCCTCGTAGTGTTTGTGCTCTGGGGGAAGCAACGAAAATGCGTTTCGTGCATGCAGTACATTCCTATGTATGTACCTGCAAAACGCATAAACAAAGGTGGAACTGAAGTACAGGAGCGACCAAGATTTGGTCGAGTCGTCGAGAAACCACAAAGGGGATTAGTATTTTTACATAATAACGGATAAGTGCGGCAGAGGCGGATAAGTACGTCTAATCTGACCGTAGTTTTACGCTACAACGAATAGGAGGAATCTTTCCTAAATTTCAAGTAAATGACGGTCACCTCTTGCTTGTCCGCTCTTTGTTAAAAATCGTTGCATGAAACATCAGGACTTTTTTTTTCTTTGGAAATTCTGTGAATGCATACTCAAATGCTCTTGCTTTTTGAGCAGGTATTTTTGAAATTCTATATTGAACATGAAAAGGAAATTCGATCATCATTTTCGAAAATTGCGTACGTTTAAATATACCAGGAAAAGTATTTCTGACAAATATTTAATAGTATGCGATAATCGATTCGTGTATTTTATACAAATGCCTATGGACTTGTGTGTCAAACACAGAAAATAGTATGTTCTAAATATACGAGGGTGAAAGTTAATCAAGATATTTTGTAATTCAACAGGACGATGCGCATGATAATAATATAGAAATCTCTTACGTTTTCTTATACTGATAAATAATTACACATATTCATATTTTTAAATATTAAACATTTCATCAGTTTACCTCTTCCGCATCCCACTTTGTCGACGAGGAAATATATTTTCCGATTTTTCTTTAACTATCCTATACGTTCAAAGATAATCAATCGACTCCTAAATGTCAAATAAAAAAAAATCACGTTTAGATAATTATCCTGTCAAGAGGAACACACTAACCCTCCCCTGCATTCACGCGTCAGGTACAATAAACATAAACCAATTTACGATTTACGTCCCTAAGATAATTCTTCCTTTGCTTGTATACGTGCAGATAATGATCAAGACACGCAGCATCTTAAAAAAAGGAGAAAGGGGACAAAAGGGAGACGGGAAAAAGGAGCCGTGCAACGCGACGCGACGTTACGTTGCCCTATAAGGTATAAATGCAATATAACTCGCGGGGTGTTACGCGAAATGGATGTCGTCGAGTTTCCCAAGAGTCGTTCGAAGAAGATCGAAGGTAATAAAGAGAGGCACGTGAAGCAGACATGGCGTCGACATCCTATGGGTTGGCCGCGGCAATCGTTCCGTCTCCGGAGGAAAAGGAAGCGGCATGGGGGTTAGTACCTTTATGATATAATGGCACCGTGACGTTATATACGCTCACGGAGCAACCCTTGTGTACTGATAAATACGACCGCGTACGAGCAAGTACGCTACGAGATTCGAAGTACATATGTACATACATACATATATGCGGGAGGCTTGTGGTCTATCTTTCTAAGGTATAAACGATGCGCTAAGATGTGCCCACTCGACCACCCAAGGGTGCACACACTGACTCAGGCATTCTAATAAAAACTGTAGGAGTACGGGCCAGAGTATTTACTTTGTCCAGGGCCAGGTATGTACGTATTGTACACCTTTTAAATGCTGAAACAAACTGACTATTGTGGAACCGGCAGGGCTTCCCCACAAACATATTGGCGGAAATGGTAATCGCCATTGTCTTTTTCACGCTGTGAAATAAGGAGAGGCGAATGTAGGAAGTCGCTTTTGAAGTGTGTGCAATATTTCTATATAACTTTGCGGATTTCTTTAACTGTCAAGGAATATGAATGATTTTATTTAATTGAGAAACAAATCTGAGGAATTATAGTATTAATTTCATACCGCGTACTGTGCAATTGAAATTCATTTGCTAATCTTTTTACGGAGATCGTTCCTGTATTAAAATTTCCTTTTGATAATAATGTATTTCTTTCTATTTCAAACATCTATTTCAAGATGAATATATTAATAAATATTGAGGATCCCAATGTAGGTCAGATGTCACTCAAAAAATGTTGGCAATCCAAATGACAATTTAATTATCTTTTGTGTTTGAAAAGTTAAACTGAAAGGATACCGCCATCAACTTTAGCAACTTTAGAAAAAAGAAAAGAAAAAAAAGTGAAAGTGATTTCTTTTTCGGCCAAAAAGGTGGCCTTTTGTTTCCCCATCGAACCGCACATCCTCACGGTAAAATCCTGTTAAAATAAGTGCACACATGTGTAGAGATCCTGCGGGTGAGACCAGCCCCAGCTAAGTAAGCGAGAACTCTCTCTCTCTCTTTCCCTTATATATGTGCGTTGGTGTGGGGATCGCGCGAACACATACACCGGGGAAAACGTCCTAAGCAGGTATGTGAACGTATGTTGGATTCTATGGGGTGGGCGATTCGAAAGTGTCAACTTGGTGATATAATTTACTACCTCAAGAATAGATATTGGAGAAAGTACAGTTTTTATGATTATATGGCTTAGAAATCCCTGGTATACTATACTGGTATAAGACCTTTGAGAGAGATGGCCAAATGGTTGGGAAATTTTGCCAATGCGGGTTCATTATATTTAATATGAATAATTGATATTTTATTTGGTCTTTCATAAAAATCAAATTTATTAATGTTTCAGATGCCATTTGGAAGTAGGTATAAATTTAAGATAAGCTTCGGTTATTTAGTTATATTTATACATTCTCTGTGCGGTGTTAAATATTGATAGATAGAAACGAATTGTTGAACGCACATGAGATTATAGTTTTCTACTTAACTAAAGGTGCGAATAAATTATAAACGAGATAGCAAGCTAATTTTCGGACACCCTATATGCAAGTAACGCAGGCGCAGGCAGCTGTCACCTTACACCCATGGAGGAGGCATGGGCTGCGGCGGCCATTCTCAACTTATCTCTAGGATCTTTGTAAACATGTCGTGAAATCCGAGTATTCAAGCAGTGGCGTAGATCGTGAGGTGGAAGAACTCATCGGAGCGTTCTCGAAGTAAGAATTAAAATCTCCGACGGATACGTCTGAGACTGCAACATTGCGTGCACATGGTTTCCTTGGCAACCAGAACCATGGGTAACGTCTCTAAATAGAGCATATCTTTGTTCCGTGCCAACGTAGAAGGACCTCAGGAGGTGCCATCATCTTTTTTACCCTCTTCCTTATTCCTTAGACTTCCTGCTTAGGGCATTCATTGTTTCGTTAATTTTTCATTTCAAATTCTTAAATTTTGTATTGGCGCTCTTTTTATGTAAACAGATTTTTTTGAAGCGTTGGAAATGCACAATAAATCTGTTGACGTGTACTTCCTGAAATACATATATAATAGTTTCGTTAACAATTTGCCTTGTTTGTAAGGTAGATTTGTAAGATTGTATACCACACGTGCGATCGATGATTGAACACTTTGTCATAAATTTGTATTACTTCTCTGCCGATTACATATTAATTGAGGCATATTAGAAATCATTAATAAATGTTGTAACTGTGGAGAAGAAATTATATGAATGTATTTTTTAGGTTTCTTTTGCACCATTTACGCATTATATTCATTAAATATTTGTCCCGATTGCCGTATGCACCGAGTAAGTTATCAGGAATGGTTTACCATAATTGATAAAACAGGTGAATAAATTTAATATATTTATTATTACGCGATGTTTCGAGACTGTTGAAGGCTTCGAGCCCAAGACTTGCCCGACAAGAACCGCAGCAACGTGAAACATAATACAAGTTGCACCAGCCAGTCCTAAGCTCAGCCACGCGAAGCAGCCAGCGGCTAAGGAACGCGACGTACGAATCAGATTACATCTTGCGTTGGCTGCTTATCTTTATTCTTCACTTTACTTCGCTTCAATACACTTCATTTCGCTTCGGTGACAACCCTTCGATTGGCATCTTAGAACCGCTTCACGGTGTACATTTACCTTTGGACACAACTGGCGAAGAATTTAAATGTTCGCGGAATTTTATGAATTTTGAAGTCTACTTATTTATAACCGTGCAACTTTGCAACCGTATCGAGCAAGAAATCTAAATCTATGAATGGGTTTTCATGGCGGTGACGTGATATAAAAGGGATAAAATGAATAGAAAAACCTTTTATTTTAGGAATAATTTAAAAAAATTGTATTCCTTACCATACAAGCTTAATTTTACTGTTTAATCCGGTTTCTGTGTTTAGAACTTATCGTACTAAACGTTAAATATTCCTTAAAACTAATTAACATTTACTCATTGTCATTTCCGCTAGTTTGTAGAAAAACTGGCGCTTGAGCACCCTGCGCAACCTGTATCAGTTGAGGTTGTGCCTGTATAGGCGCAGTTTGAATTATAATCGGCTGGTTACTCCCACCTTGTACTTGCATACGAATCATCTGAAGTTGTTGTGGCGTTAATTGTATCTGAAGCAATGTATGAATTTTTATCAAACGTTATAAAAGCAGCCTTATTTTGGTTTAATAATTCTATAAGGAATGCACATACTGGTATTTGTTGAATTTCTCCACTAGGTGTTACAATTTGTTGGACAATTTGAATTCCTCCGGTTTGCGTAGTGGGTGTTTGTTGAGGTTGTTGTAATTGTATAATTTGTTGCCCAGATGACTGTTGCGGATTTTGCACTGTCACAGTCTGTGCTGTGTTCGCATTAGCATTTTCCTGTCATTATAAATGTATAATAAATAAGTATCATGTTATTTCATAGAACTGAAGTAACTCAAGAAAGTCGGACGCATATATGCACACCTGTTCTACAGGACTACCAATATTAATTGTTTGTATCTGGCCAGTGGAAGGTTGCACAATTTGTATTGGTTGCGTGGTGGTGTTACCACTTTGTACATTTTGGTTGGCGGAAGCTTGTTGTTGAGCTAGTTGGAAGTAGTAATGTACTTGGTCTGAGTTCATAGAGGTACGCACAGTACTTTCGGTCTGTGCTTTACTCTGTTTTAATTCATCTCTAGGCACAATATCAATGAGAAAATCAAACTGATCATACTTAGTTATTGCCATTGCTATATCATTTCGTTGAAGTGTACGTCTTTTATTATCTTCCGTATGAACCCATGCCCTTAAAGTTAATTCGTGTATAAAGATTTCTGCTGCTTTCGAAAATAACATAGGTGCTTCTGCACTTATCATTTTAACATCTCCATCCAATTTCATTATCTTTTTTATCCTGGCCAACGGCAACGATTGAGTTTTTAGATCCATCTGTAATGAGAGCAATAGATTAGCCAGTAGCCAAAAATAATTATAAAATGTATATTGCAGTAGATATATTACTTACAGTAGTGATCTTTTTAATTTCCTCCGTAACCTTTGGCCAAAACTGAGTCAGAGCCTGCTGTGCTTCAGAACTACCAGGCGAGGCAATTTGTAGGTCTCCATTTGAATCCCCTTCAACCTCGCTATCCTGATTACTGTATAGTTAATAACAACAGTAAATAATATATTTTTTAACATTAAGTAGCAATTAATTCTTCATTGTAAATAAAAATAGTTTTGCTAATTCATGTGTTCCATTGTTAATAACATTTTCGAGATATGTAACTGACGATGGAAATGTATTTAACCAAATAACTCGAATGTAAACAGTTTTACTTACGCATTTACGAAAAATACCGACATCCTTTAGAACTATGATTTGATATATTTAAAATCAATTATCTTCAAATTATAAACATCATCTTGTCACTTAAAACTAACACCAATTAATTTAAATCCTTCGTTTATTTACTATTATCGCGATACACAACAAAATTGTTCGCATCAACCAGTGATTATACCACAAACGAAACATTGAGCATAGACGAGATGTAGAATAGACATAGCACCCTATGCACTTTTCTATCTCGCGTTAACTACCATACTGATTGGGAAACTTACAACTGACTTGAGCGCCCTCTCATGCATGAATACTGGTCAGTTCACCATCTATTATTTACTGCAGTCGTATTGCAGATAGAAAAGGACGGCGGTTGCGCGAAGAAATGTGATTGCTATGGAGCAAATCTAGGCGTCAATTTTTCGGTAAACTTTTCGGTAGAAAAATTGATTATAGATACTAGAAATAGAAACGATGTAATCTAGAAAAGTTGTTTTTGAACTTGCAAAAAGCTATTAGAAGTGTAGCAAACGCAATCTACTTTTTCGCTGATTGTGTATTCTGGAGCACCATTGCCGATTGCATCTCACTGACATCATTACCGACATATTATCAAAGCGATGTTATAAATTTTATATCGCGGAACCTAGTGGTCATTGTTTAATCTATGAGATGTCGCATGAGAGAGGAACAAATAAGAAAGGAAACAATTTAAATAATAATTACGGGCAGCTAGATAATCGCATAAAATAGGGGTGCAGGGGGCCAAGAAATTATGCCATCGACGATAGGAATAGACAAGACATCTTATGGACTTTCGTGGCCAACGTGACTGACATGCCGACTCAGAAAAATCACGCTGATTCGAGCGTCCTCTGCAGATGAACAATGATCACTTGAAGAACTATTACTTCCTGAAATAATGTTGGGCACAGGGTTCATACGATTGTGGAGGAAAGCTATTTCTGAGGCAACGTTTCGGTAGAAAAAGTGAGCTACGATCCCCGGTCGCGCGATGCACTTCGAAATGCACTTGAGTTGAAATCATGTCACCATGCATCGGAGCGATGAAATTGACAATGAGATGCGCGGCAAAAAACAATACACTTCTTTAACGGGGATCATAGGTCCGGCTAAAAGTTGATCAGAAATAGTAAAAGTTCAGTAGGTACAACCCTGGGATATTTAACTTTAGGGAAATAGCGAATGCCACCGAGCGCAGCCGACGCGCCGGCGCATTGAGGAGTGGGGCAGCTCGCGGAGTGGGGCGACTCGCGGAGTGGGGCGGCCCGCGGAGTGGGGTCGTGCGTCGCGCGGCGCGCGCACCCTCAGTCACGATTGAAGCGTTGCAGCGTTAGGTTCTATATATAGATGAAGGCTAGCGACATACCTCACTTTACAACACAATAGCACCTCGGGCTTTACTTTACAATCGTGTACGCTAGATTATTAGCTTCTATTAATTAATACGCGTTTAAATAACAATCGTTCTACTATCGCAACAGTACATTAAACTTTAATGATTAAAATCTTCCTTGAGTCTCCTTTGCTGCACTAATGACCAATCATCCAATTGAGGATGGACGCGTCTTCGTCAGGCATCGAGATGTTTTAAATATCAGATTAACTAGTCGTTTGTTGTAACATGGCGTTAACTAATTTATTAGTTTGAACGGTTCTTCGAATCTTTATTATATTTTATTCAGTCACTTACAGAACAGATCTATCACAGCTCCATTCTCTTTGTTGCTGGTATAATGGATGATTGGCTGGCAAAGAATAATATATTGAGAATGCAGGAATGGAGTATTGAGATACAATTACTGAAGAACTATGATATGATATGATGAAGATATGGTAACATTTAACTTATTATCCCAGCGGGTTATGTATATCTCTTGTTATCTGGTGATTGGTTTTCCGCTGAAGTTCGTTTCCTTCGGTTGAAAGTTATTGAACACTTTCATTATTATAAATAGATTTCAATACCTACGTCTCTCAATTCGTATATCTACGTTCACTAAATAATGAAAACTTTTCAAATAAAACTTACAATGTTCGCGATTGAAAATAATTAGTAAATTTCATTGATTCTAAACGAAAAATGGTAATACGTTCATGTTTCGCTCCATTTCGGTCGCGATTTCTATTGTAGCTTCACTAATTGTTTTTAACAAACACTTTCATTATCTCTGTGACCTAGTCACAAGTACGGCCAAATTGTACTTTCGATGCAGGATTACACACGCAGTTGCGTATGTGTTGGCATACGTTAATAGTTTCGAATTTTTATTTCTAAAAGCAGCTACGAGAATTTATAAATGCGCGATATTAAGTATTTAATAAGATCATGATCACCTTCAAAACTCTGACAAAGAGCAGTGACAGTATGCTTTTCATAAAACATTTTATTACTCTTATAGACAATTAATAATAAGTAAATTTGAATAATTATACGGTGGCACTTTACTATAAAAAAAGCAGTAATTCCTCAACAGACGTTTGACAGGATGAAGAAATAAGAAAGACAAATAATGTCAAATATGTATTGCTTCCATTTCTACCTCCTCCCCTCATTTACTAACTTGTACAGATTTCCTTTCAGAAAGTTTTTATAACCGCGCGCAATGCGGTTGGTAGAGTCAGTGCTTGCTCCGTGAAAGTTCTTTTTATTGTTTTTATAGAGCAACCGCTCTTAATAATTGTAATGAAATATAAATAGTAGTATACATACGCGAAAGTAGAGTCAGTGTTTGCTTCGACATATTACTCTCGCGAAAAATAGAGATACTTTGTTCGTCGATCACATATATAAAACGCGCGCGATGGTAGTCTTTTATTTTATTTTTTTTTATCGCAATAAGTATTCCGGTATTAGAGTCAATAACTATGCTGTTCGGCGAGTTCGGGCTTTCATCCATCAACTTGAAGAGTAAGTATCCCTGTATTTCTTTAACCTTATTTTGCCAATGATCTTTGATTACTGTAATATTTGAAAAGTACTGAGAATGCAAATATTTCAATGATGTCTGTTCTTTGAACTGTTTCAGAAGGTGCCATCGGCACGATGTTATCACCATAACAATGTTGTTGGCCGCGCGCAATGCGGTCGGTAGAGTCAGTGCTTGCTCCGTCAAAGTTTTTTTTATTGTTTTTAGAGCGCAACCGCTCTTAATAATAATTAAACATAAATGACAGTAAAGAGACGCGAAATTAGAGTCAGTGTTTGCTCCGAAATAATACTCCCGCGAGATTAGAATCACTTTGTTTGCGAATCATAAGTGTTCCATTAGAGTCAGTGTCCTGTTTGGCGAGTTCGGGCTTTCACCCATCAACCTGACGAGTAAATATCTCTTTATGTCTTAAATCTTGTATTACAATAATTTTTGATAAATAACACATTCGAATAGTACTGAAAATACAAAGATTTTAATGTTGTGTGCCCTTCTTGAATGTTTCAGCAACTTCCATGGCTACGACGGCGACGTGCTTGACCGCGCCAGGTGAGACTGCAACCGGTGAGTGGCATGCTTTAAAGTTCCTCTGGTCACTCAATCATGTCGCAGGACGAAAGGTCCGAACCGACACGAGTGATTGGTTGTAATTACGTAGATTTTTCTGGCAAGCACTGTGACCATGGGTATATGGAAATATACTCATGAGTAGTAACTTGTATACTGTTTTATATTATATGAGGATAGGTCTTCTTGTACAACGCGTTTCTTATTAGTTTGAGAATTTTAAGAGAGAAATTTAGTATAAAATATATCGTTATGCATCTTTTTATAATAGAGTATTTAATTAAATACGTATAAACCGAATATTTAAATAGTTAGTTATTAATTATTAAATGAATATAAAGTCACGTCCAGTACCATACGTGCACTAGTTTGTAGTGGAGAAGTCGAATACCCTTCGACTTCGTTCATTTGTCAATGGCAATTAGTGCACAGTTGTAATAAAATGCATAACGATTGCTGTTAGTAAGAACGTAGTATTTCTTTTTTCTACTTTGATTAAATATAAAGTAAAGGTACTTATATACCTTGCCATTTTGCTGGAACTATCGAATAATTTTGTTATTCGATATCCATATTAGTCTTTAGCGTATAAAGATATCAATAAATTCACTTCTTCCGTACAAAATATTAATTAAACCTGAGTGTACAAGAAGGCAATACGCGAACGGGTAGATCTCGATATCAAGACAATCTACTTTAAAACCAACCTTGCGTTTTAGATGCAATGCTTTGATGACGAGAGCGCCCGAGGATGTTTGAATTTAATTCAAAGTATATTTAAAGTAGAGTCATTGATTAATTTTTCTAACGAAGTAGACTCATTGATTAATTTTTCTAATAAAGTAGAGTCATTGCTTAATTTTTCTAATAAAGTAGAGTCATTGAATATACAAATATATATTTAGCCCGTTAGAAAATCAGTATATCTTCATCATCTTTTTAGACGAGGATTTCCAGGTTTAACCCTTTCCGTGTTTACTGCCCGGATCCCACTCACGTGCCCCGGTGCTACTTGGGTGGGAAAACGGTGGTAGAGCACGACGATATTTCTTTAGTTCGTAAGCTATTGAATGATTTATTGTTGGCGACTGACAGTGCGTTTGGTGTATCGTGCACGACGTAATATCCGCATTGTGTGTGTGGTTAGGCTGTGGATTTGCGTCGTTCCGTACTAAAATGTAGCTACTATGCCCAAGCTAAGATGTCCACTGATTTAAAAAAGACATCATTTTCACTATCAATTGCAATAATAATCTGTACTATATTGAGGCACAAAGTTTTTGTCATTTAAGATGACAAAGGCCAAATGCCAGAGAGAATCGAATATACTTATCAATTGCTATCAAGTACCTTATGTATTGGTGCTATTTACTTATTCTATTAAATTAAAACCGCGGCGTGGTCTTTCCCCATGCGAACGCAAAGATCCCAGCCACTGTCAGTCGATTTCAGAAAAATGGTACGTACCTTAGAGTGTGCAAGTTGTCTGACAGCACTTGGGTGTCGGGGGCGTCCCGGGACGCCTCCCTAGTGTAGGCTTTCGCGCCCAATTGTTTGACTGAGAACCGTGGAGTGTCGTGTGTTGGTGTGCCTGTTTGCCATTTTTTAAATATAGGTCTAGGTAGGATAGGTAGTATACCTTCTGGTGTGATTGATAGACATAAGTAGGTAGGGCCGGGCAGGTTGACCCAGTCTCTGATCGGGTAGGCAATTTTTCGCGTGTTCAACCTGTTTCAGGAAATCTGATTTGAAAAATCGACGGTGAAGCTGTGGCGCGATCGAAAATGCGTTCGGCTCTGGCTTTGCCTATCGATTTTTCGAATCCTTCGCGGTCGTGGTCGCGGTTTAGGCTCCGAAACGAAACGCCTTACTTTATGCTCGAGGCTGCACGCGTGAACGAAGAACGATTACAATTTTAATCGTAATCTTTGCGATTTTCCGTAATCACAATTTTTACGATTTTATTTGGTCGTGATTCGGCCGCGTGCGTTCCATTTAGCTCCGCGATTTAAGCTCTTTATTTAACATTAATAAGCTTTTTCTTGATTTCCGAGTAGAGCCTCGAGCCTAGTTTAAGTTTCAGGTGGCCCTTGGGTCCAACGAAAAGAAGAGGCTATATGCCGAAGAGGCCCGACAAACTGTCGCTCAAGAGGGCAACTACTAATGGTTCTCCATTCTTTTTAAGAATGGGGAATCATTCTTTGTTACTACTTTGTCACTGTGCTTGCATTTTCATTCGTAGAATTTTTATTTGTACTTGGCCAACGCACATTCCGGCCCAACGATACAGCCCTCCCAAAAATATCGCGTTGCTTCAGAGTTGCGAAAAACTTGAGAACGGGTCGAATTAGAGTTGCGTTAAATGGCACGCGGTTTTTAATTAGAGTTGCGAGCAACTGAAATGGAAATCGTGATTGATTTAGCGTTTCGTAATGATGTCGCGATTGTTCTTGCAATTTTTCTGTTCGTATTGTTAGTTAAATTGTAGTAATTTATATTAAATTTTACATATGAGAAAGTTTCTAGTGTTGCGGAAATTATTTTCGCGTCTTGAGCCTTCAGCTAACTTTTCAGGGGATCTTCAATTAGCTTGCTTTTTGATATTTTAAATAATTTACTGTTTGTTTTCTATCAGCCTTAATAAATAGTGTTGCGAAATGATTGCATCGCGAGTACCAGTTAGCGTTGCGTTGATTAAAGATCGCGTTTTTAATTAGAGTTGCGAATACCAGTCCCAAACTGCTTCCAATTGGAAGCCTGTTCCTGTGCCACCCTGGAGGGTGGCACATCATCGTCAGCCAAAGATCATGGCTGACCAATTCTTTGGCAATTCTTGTTGTATATGGTGTAATTTTTCTTTTCAGTGTTTTATATTTGCCTTTCTTTTTATTTTTTTTATAATAATTATACTACCTGGAATGTCTGTTGACGGAAATACTGCTAAAAATTTGCATCCTAATAAAAAATAAAAATAAAAAAATAAAGGAATATAATAGAGAAGAAAAGGAAGAAAAGCAAATAAAAAAAAAAGAAAAAAAAGAAAAGCAAAGTAAAAAAAAAGAAAAAAAGAAAAGAAAAGCAAAAAAAAGAAAAAAGAGAAATAATTCGAGATAGTAGATTTCAATTAGAGTCAATATTAGTGACTGCTCATTATTGGAGTTTAACTTCAAAATCTTTTTTCTTAGTTGATTATCAGCCCTCTTTTTAAGTAGAGCCAAATTGTATAACTTCTCGAGCTTGCTTTGCACAAATTGAAATTCCCCCGCGATATCCGTAAATGTTTAAACAAAAATCCTCGCACGAAAAATGTTCTTGGCTGTACTTGGACCTCGGCATGGTGATAGTGGAAGTTTGATATTTCGCTTCCGAATAATCGTTTGTCGCTTCTTTGTAGAAGCAAAATAGAATCAGTTGTAGTGAAATGTTACTACTTTAATTTGGAGTTTTTAATGAAATTGATATTACCATTCGGTTTAATCTGGAAAGTAGAAAAGAATATATCACCTTAGCCGAAATCCAATTACCTATTGTTACTAAAAAAATATCTTCCTTTTTCATGTTAATTGTGATTTATTATTTTCGATAAAATTCAGTTATTATTAATTAAAACCAGTTTCAATGCAATATAAAATGGTGAGGCTTGCGGATGTCACTAATCCAATGTATGAGATTGTTACAGATTCAGAGATGAACCCAACTATGACAAATTAAACAAGTGGAATTACAGACGTCAGAGGATTAAAAGTGGAACATATACAATACAGATCTAGAAATATTGTCAAGGACACGATTGAAAATTTAAAAATTAAAGAACCAGACTCGTCGATCCCATTTGTGAGTTTAAGATTTTTATAATGCTTTACTAATTATTTCCAGTTCGTCATTGTTTCAGAATCATTGAAAAGAATCAGCTGAAGAGGAGAATTGCTTAAAATCTTTTTAATGTGACCACACTCGCACCCTGCCCATGCCCCAGCCCCAGCCCCAGCCCCGGCCCCTGCCCCTGTCCCTGCCCCTGCCCCTGCCCCTGCCCCTGCCTTTTAACTAATTACAGGTGTCACATAATTAATTATTCAGGCCCAATTATAAATCGACCAATACTTTTAGCTCCTTATGTAGGTGGGGTTCATTTGAACACACAACCCTATATCTTTAAACAGGCAGGTTTTACACGAATCGGCATTATTATTAGACTCTTAATTAGGCAGGGTTTTGAACAACCTAAACTGGTTGGCAAGTGTTCTAGGAAACCAGGGGCCACGAAACTAATTCCTCTTCAATTAGTCCATATTAAGAATATGCATACTTATACCTATATGAGTATGGGAAAGTATCTATTACAGTCCTCTGTAGGTAGGATATTATTAAAATTGTTCTTTTAATTGAACTCTTAGATATTATACTAGGTAGGGTCATTCTAGTTTTAAGTTAGATCTTTAGTCAGGCAGGGATCATTTGAATCTAATCTAGTAATTAAGAAGGGAGGATTTATTTTTTATCTGTGGCTTAGTTTTTAAGACACCAGTGTTCACCACTGTAATAATATTTCATTGCCTAGTTTTTAAGACAGCAGTGTTCACCATTGCAATAATATTTCATTGCCTAGTTTTTAAGACAGCAGTGTTCACCACTGCAATAATATTTCGTTGTCTAGTTTTTAAGATCTCAGGATATATTTTTTAGAAAGTTTTATTTCAGGAAATTGCATCCTCTTCCAGATTTTCTTTCAGGTTTCCTACTGTTATTCAATTTAGTTCGCGGTCGCGATTCTTCTAAGTACTCCTGTTATTGTCGTATTTGTGCTACGATCAGATAATGAACGTCCTACAAAGTGACGATAATAGGAGAGTTTTCTTTCTTAAAAATGATACTAAAATTACTTTTCCCGCAATTGGAGGGTGGAAGGGCCGTGGCTAGGGTGGGTCTCCAGGCGCAGTAACCTCCACGGGGTGAGACCTGGGCAATCAATTATTTACTGTATAATTGTTAAACGTTTAAGACACGTTTGATAATTATGTGGAAAATAATTCGAGCGAATTGGCTGCGCATTTTCCCCTCCCCTTCCCTTTTAACTTCATTCCGTTTTTTGCTTCGCATTTCCTTTTCTGCTCTCCGCTCAGAGTAGTGCTGGATGGGCGCATTTAGCATGGTACGGGTCTCACGAGGGAAGACTCTCAACTTGTCGACTCGGATTTTAATGTCCTTTTGCAAGTTGATAATACACAGGCTCCTGATGGTCTACGTAAAATATTAGGTGTAGTTATTCAGAAACTTTAAAGATATTAACAATTAAAGTTACATATCTTCTATGTGAGGACATATCTTCTAGAAATAGGAAAGAATCCTCAAGAAGATTGGTAGCCAAGTGAGAATGATGTATAGCTTGTGCCGTAGAGGTCCCGGGTTCGATTTCCGGTTAATTGTTTTTTTTTTATTTATTTGTGGTTTCATTTTGGCGACACTGCACATTTCTGGATAATAACTAGTTCCTTTCAAATGTTAAGAACTTTGAAACAGTATTTCTTTACAATGCGTTGTAGTGAACATGCGGTCCACACTGTTTATGATCCGATTGGAGATAAACTAGAGTACGTTTCTAATTTCACGTATAGGCTCACCTCACTTGGTGGTGTCGCACTTTCCTGTGTTCAATTGCATGTATGACAACTATCATCCAGAAACGTGCACAGTGTCGCTAAAATGAAACCACAAATAAATAAAAAAAAATCAATTAACCGGAAATTGAACCCGAGACCTCTACGGCACAAGCTGTACACCATTCTCACTTGGCTACCAATCTTCTTGAGGATTCTTCCCTATTTCTAGAAGATATGTCCTCACATAGAAGATATGTAACTTTAATTGTTAATATCTTTAAAGTTTCTGAATAACTACACCTAATATTTTACGTAGAGCATCAGGAGTCTGTGTATTATCAATCTGCAAAAGGACATTAAAATCCGAGTCGACAAGTTGAGAGTCTTCCCTCGTCAGTGTCAGCGAGTTACGATGTGTGGGGCCGCGATTGTGGGACCGGACGAAGGGTACGTTCGCTGTTATGTCTACGCCACTAACGGTTAGGGCTATGGGTCATAAGTCTGGAACCATGGTCGCGGTCTTGCACATCTGCAGCTCAATGAGGTTGCGACTTGGTATCGAGGCTTGACTAAATATCGAGGCTACTGTTAGTCGCTGTGGAGAGCACAGGGTGAACTACGTTCACTATTAACTGTGTCCAGGCTCTGGGTTGAGAGTTCACGGGCTGCTCGGTAGCAGTCACTTTCCTAACTTGCCTCCTTATCAATTACACCCCTCCTTGATTCATACCGTGACTTGTTTCAAAATTTTGATGACCGCGCGCAATTCGGTCGATAGAGTCAGGGCTTGCTCCGTGAAAGTTCTTTTTATTATTTTTTGAGCGCAACCGCTCTTAATAATTATAATTCAATATACATACTAGTAAAGATACGCGAAAGTAGAGACAGTGTTTGCTTCGAAATATTTCTCTCGCGAAATTAGAGTCACCTTGTTCGTCGATCACTATTATAAAACGCGCGCGATAGTAGTCTTTTATTTTATTTTTTTTTTTATCGCAATAAGTAATCCGGTATTAGAGTCAATAACTATGCTGTTCGGCGAGTTCGGGCTTTCACCCATCAACCTGACGAGTAAATATCTCTTTATGTCTTAAATCTTGTATTACAATAATTTTTGATAAATAACACATTCGAATAGTACTGAAAATACAAAGATTTTAATGTTGTGTGCCCTTCTTGAATGTTTCAGCAACTTCCATGGCTACGACGGCGACGTGCTTGACCGCGCCAGGTGAGACTGCAACCGGTGAGTGGCATGCTTTAAAGTTCCTCTGGTCACTCAATCATGTCGCAGGACGAAAGGTCCGAACCGACACGAGTGATTGGTTGTAATTACGTAGATTTTTCTGGCAAGCACTGTGACCATGGGTATATGGAAATATACTCATGAGTAGTAACTTGTATACTGTTTTATATTATATGAGGATAGGTCTTCTTGTACAACGCGTTTCTTATTAGTTTGAGAATTTTAAGAGAGAAATTTAGTATAAAATATATCGTTATGCATCTTTTTATAATAGAGTATTTAATTAAATACGTATAAACCGAATATTTAAATAGTTAGTTATTAATTATTAAATGAATATAAAGTCACGTCCAGTACCATACGTGCACTAGTTTGTAGTGGAGAAGTCGAATACCCTTCGACTTCGTTCATTTGTCAATGGCAATTAGTGCACAGTTGTAATAAAATGCATAACGATTGCTGTTAGTAAGAACGTAGTATTTCTTTTTTCTACTTTGATTAAATATAAAGTAAAGGTACTTATATACCTTGCCATTTTGCTGGAACTATCGAATAATTTTGTTATTCGATATCCATATTAGTCTTTAGCGTATAAAGATATCAATAAATTCACTTCTTCCGTACAAAATATTAATTAAACCTGAGTGTACAAGAAGGCAATACGCGAACGGGTAGATCTCGATATCAAGACAATCTACTTTAAAACCAACCTTGCGTTTTAGATGCAATGCTTTGATGACGAGAGCGCCCGAGGATGTTTGAATTTAATTCAAAGTATATTTAAAGTAGAGTCATTGATTAATTTTTCTAACGAAGTAGACTCATTGATTAATTTTTCTAATAAAGTAGAGTCATTGCTTAATTTTTCTAATAAAGTAGAGTCATTGAATATACAAATATATATTTAGCCCGTTAGAAAATCAGTATATCTTCATCATCTTTTTAGACGAGGATTTCCAGGTTTAACCCTTTCCGTGTTTACTGCCCGGATCCCACTCACGTGCCCCGGTGCTACTTGGGTGGGAAAACGGTGGTAGAGCACGACGATATTTCTTTAGTTCGTAAGCTATTGAATGATTTATTGTTGGCGACTGACAGTGCGTTTGGTGTATCGTGCACGACGTAATATCCGCATTGTGTGTGTGGTTAGGCTGTGGATTTGCGTCGTTCCGTACTAAAATGTAGCTACTATGCCCAAGCTAAGATGTCCACTGATTTAAAAAAGACATCATTTTCACTATCAATTGCAATAATAATCTGTACTATATTGAGGCACAAAGTTTTTGTCATTTAAGATGACAAAGGCCAAATGCCAGAGAGAATCGAATATACTTATCAATTGCTATCAAGTACCTTATGTATTGGTGCTATTTACTTATTCTATTAAATTAAAACCGCGGCGTGGTCTTTCCCCATGCGAACGCAAAGATCCCAGCCACTGTCAGTCGATTTCAGAAAAATGGTACGTACCTTAGAGTGTGCAAGTTGTCTGACAGCACTTGGGTGTCGGGGGCGTCCCGGGACGCCTCCCTAGTGTAGGCTTTCGCGCCCAATTGTTTGACTGAGAACCGTGGAGTGTCGTGTGTTGGTGTGCCTGTTTGCCATTTTTTAAATATAGGTCTAGGTAGGATAGGTAGTATACCTTCTGGTGTGATTGATAGACATAAGTAGGTAGGGCCGGGCAGGTTGACCCAGTCTCTGATCGGGTAGGCAATTTTTCGCGTGTTCAACCTGTTTCAGGAAATCTGATTTGAAAAATCGACGGTGAAGCTGTGGCGCGATCGAAAATGCGTTCGGCTCTGGCTTTGCCTATCGATTTTTCGAATCCTTCGCGGTCGTGGTCGCGGTTTAGGCTCCGAAACGAAACGCCTTACTTTATGCTCGAGGCTGCACGCGTGAACGAAGAACGATTACAATTTTAATCGTAATCTTTGCGATTTTCCGTAATCACAATTTTTACGATTTTATTTGGTCGTGATTCGGCCGCGTGCGTTCCATTTAGCTCCGCGATTTAAGCTCTTTATTTAACATTAATAAGCTTTTTCTTGATTTCCGAGTAGAGCCTCGAGCCTAGTTTAAGTTTCAGGTGGCCCTTGGGTCCAACGAAAAGAAGAGGCTATATGCCGAAGAGGCCCGACAAACTGTCGCTCAAGAGGGCAACTACTAATGGTTCTCCATTCTTTTTAAGAATGGGGAATCATTCTTTGTTACTACTTTGTCACTGTGCTTGCATTTTCATTCGTAGAATTTTTATTTGTACTTGGCCAACGCACATTCCGGCCCAACGATACAGCCCTCCCAAAAATATCGCGTTGCTTCAGAGTTGCGAAAAACTTGAGAACGGGTCGAATTAGAGTTGCGTTAAATGGCACGCGGTTTTTAATTAGAGTTGCGAGCAACTGAAATGGAAATCGTGATTGATTTAGCGTTTCGTAATGATGTCGCGATTGTTCTTGCAATTTTTCTGTTCGTATTGTTAGTTAAATTGTAGTAATTTATATTAAATTTTACATATGAGAAAGTTTCTAGTGTTGCGGAAATTATTTTCGCGTCTTGAGCCTTCAGCTAACTTTTCAGGGGATCTTCAATTAGCTTGCTTTTTGATATTTTAAATAATTTACTGTTTGTTTTCTATCAGCCTTAATAAATAGTGTTGCGAAATGATTGCATCGCGAGTACCAGTTAGCGTTGCGTTGATTAAAGATCGCGTTTTTAATTAGAGTTGCGAATACCAGTCCCAAACTGCTTCCAATTGGAAGCCTGTTCCTGTGCCACCCTGGAGGGTGGCACATCATCGTCAGCCAAAGATCATGGCTGACCAATTCTTTGGCAATTCTTGTTGTATATGGTGTAATTTTTCTTTTCAGTGTTTTATATTTGCCTTTCTTTTTATTTTTTTTATAATAATTATACTACCTGGAATGTCTGTTGACGGAAATACTGCTAAAAATTTGCATCCTAATAAAAAATAAAAATAAAAAAATAAAGGAATATAATAGAGAAGAAAAGGAAGAAAAGCAAATAAAAAAAAAAGAAAAAAAAGAAAAGCAAAGTAAAAAAAAAGAAAAAAAGAAAAGAAAAGCAAAAAAAAGAAAAAAGAGAAATAATTCGAGATAGTAGATTTCAATTAGAGTCAATATTAGTGACTGCTCATTATTGGAGTTTAACTTCAAAATCTTTTTTCTTAGTTGATTATCAGCCCTCTTTTTAAGTAGAGCCAAATTGTATAACTTCTCGAGCTTGCTTTGCACAAATTGAAATTCCCCCGCGATATCCGTAAATGTTTAAACAAAAATCCTCGCACGAAAAATGTTCTTGGCTGTACTTGGACCTCGGCATGGTGATAGTGGAAGTTTGATATTTCGCTTCCGAATAATCGTTTGTCGCTTCTTTGTAGAAGCAAAATAGAATCAGTTGTAGTGAAATGTTACTACTTTAATTTGGAGTTTTTAATGAAATTGATATTACCATTCGGTTTAATCTGGAAAGTAGAAAAGAATATATCACCTTAGCCGAAATCCAATTACCTATTGTTACTAAAAAAATATCTTCCTTTTTCATGTTAATTGTGATTTATTATTTTCGATAAAATTCAGTTATTATTAATTAAAACCAGTTTCAATGCAATATAAAATGGTGAGGCTTGCGGATGTCACTAATCCAATGTATGAGATTGTTACAGATTCAGAGATGAACCCAACTATGACAAATTAAACAAGTGGAATTACAGACGTCAGAGGATTAAAAGTGGAACATATACAATACAGATCTAGAAATATTGTCAAGGACACGATTGAAAATTTAAAAATTAAAGAACCAGACTCGTCGATCCCATTTGTGAGTTTAAGATTTTTATAATGCTTTACTAATTATTTCCAGTTCGTCATTGTTTCAGAATCATTGAAAAGAATCAGCTGAAGAGGAGAATTGCTTAAAATCTTTTTAATGTGACCACACTCGCACCCTGCCCATGCCCCAGCCCCAGCCCCAGCCCCGGCCCCTGCCCCTGTCCCTGCCCCTGCCCCTGCCCCTGCCCCTGCCTTTTAACTAATTACAGGTGTCACATAATTAATTATTCAGGCCCAATTATAAATCGACCAATACTTTTAGCTCCTTATGTAG
The DNA here is from genome assembly GCA_948146005.1 of Nomada fucata. NCBI lineage: Eukaryota > Metazoa > Arthropoda > Insecta > Hymenoptera > Apidae > Nomada > Nomada fucata. Next base: position 19,500,355 of record OX411275.1, read on the forward strand.
GTGGGGTTCATTTGAACACACAACCCTATATCTTTAAACAGGCAGGTTTTACACGAATCGGCATTATTATTAGACTCTTAATTAGGCAGGGTTTTGAACAACCTAAACTGGTTGGCAAGTGTTCTAGGAAACCAGGGGCCACGAAACTAATTCCTCTTCAATTAGTCCATATTAAGAATATGCATACTTATACCTATATGAGTATGGGAAAGTATCTATTACAGTCCTCTGTAGGTAGGATATTATTAAAATTGTTCTTTTAATTGAACTCTTAGATATTATACTAGGTAGGGTCATTCTAGTTTTAAGTTAGATCTTTAGTCAGGCAGGGATCATTTGAATCTAATCTAGTAATTAAGAAGGGAGGATTTATTTTTTATCTGTGGCTTAGTTTTTAAGACACCAGTGTTCACCACTGTAATAATATTTCATTGCCTAGTTTTTAAGACAGCAGTGTTCACCATTGCAATAATATTTCATTGCCTAGTTTTTAAGACAGCAGTGTTCACCACTGCAATAATATTTCGTTGTCTAGTTTTTAAGATCTCAGGATATATTTTTTAGAAAGTTTTATTTCAGGAAATTGCATCCTCTTCCAGATTTTCTTTCAGGTTTCCTACTGTTATTCAATTTAGTTCGCGGTCGCGATTCTTCTAAGTACTCCTGTTATTGTCGTATTTGTGCTACGATCAGATAATGAACGTCCTACAAAGTGACGATAATAGGAGAGTTTTCTTTCTTAAAAATGATACTAAAATTACTTTTCCCGCAATTGGAGGGTGGAAGGGCCGTGGCTAGGGTGGGTCTCCAGGCGCAGTAACCTCCACGGGGTGAGACCTGGGCAATCAATTATTTACTGTATAATTGTTAAACGTTTAAGACACGTTTGATAATTATGTGGAAAATAATTCGAGCGAATTGGCTGCGCATTTTCCCCTCCCCTTCCCTTTTAACTTCATTCCGTTTTTTGCTTCGCATTTCCTTTTCTGCTCTCCGCTCAGAGTAGTGCTGGATGGGCGCATTTAGCATGGTACGGGTCTCACGAGGGAAGACTCTCAACTTGTCGACTCGGATTTTAATGTCCTTTTGCAAGTTGATAATACACAGGCTCCTGATGGTCTACGTAAAATATTAGGTGTAGTTATTCAGAAACTTTAAAGATATTAACAATTAAAGTTACATATCTTCTATGTGAGGACATATCTTCTAGAAATAGGAAAGAATCCTCAAGAAGATTGGTAGCCAAGTGAGAATGATGTATAGCTTGTGCCGTAGAGGTCCCGGGTTCGATTTCCGGTTAATTGTTTTTTTTTTATTTATTTGTGGTTTCATTTTGGCGACACTGCACATTTCTGGATAATAACTAGTTCCTTTCAAATGTTAAGAACTTTGAAACAGTATTTCTTTACAATGCGTTGTAGTGAACATGCGGTCCACACTGTTTATGATCCGATTGGAGATAAACTAGAGTACGTTTCTAATTTCACGTATAGGCTCACCTCACTTGGTGGTGTCGCACTTTCCTGTGTTCAATTGCATGTATGACAACTATCATCCAGAAACGTGCACAGTGTCGCTAAAATGAAACCACAAATAAATAAAAAAAAATCAATTAACCGGAAATTGAACCCGAGACCTCTACGGCACAAGCTGTACACCATTCTCACTTGGCTACCAATCTTCTTGAGGATTCTTCCCTATTTCTAGAAGATATGTCCTCACATAGAAGATATGTAACTTTAATTGTTAATATCTTTAAAGTTTCTGAATAACTACACCTAATATTTTACGTAGAGCATCAGGAGTCTGTGTATTATCAATCTGCAAAAGGACATTAAAATCCGAGTCGACAAGTTGAGAGTCTTCCCTCGTCAGTGTCAGCGAGTTACGATGTGTGGGGCCGCGATTGTGGGACCGGACGAAGGGTACGTTCGCTGTTATGTCTACGCCACTAACGGTTAGGGCTATGGGTCATAAGTCTGGAACCATGGTCGCGGTCTTGCACATCTGCAGCTCAATGAGGTTGCGACTTGGTATCGAGGCTTGACTAAATATCGAGGCTACTGTTAGTCGCTGTGGAGAGCACAGGGTGAACTACGTTCACTATTAACTGTGTCCAGGCTCTGGGTTGAGAGTTCACGGGCTGCTCGGTAGCAGTCACTTTCCTAACTTGCCTCCTTATCAATTACACCCCTCCTTGATTCATACCGTGACTTGTTTCAAAATTTTGATGACCGCGCGCAATTCGGTCGATAGAGTCAGGGCTTGCTCCGTGAAAGTTCTTTTTATTATTTTTTGAGCGCAACCGCTCTTAATAATTATAATTCAATATACATACTAGTAAAGATACGCGAAAGTAGAGACAGTGTTTGCTTCGAAATATTTCTCTCGCGAAATTAGAGTCACCTTGTTCGTCGATCACTATTATAAAACGCGCGCGATAGTAGTCTTTTATTTTATTTTTTTTTTTATCGCAATAAGTAATCCGGTATTAGAGTCAATAACTATGCTGTTCGGCGAGTTCGGGCTTTCACCCATCAACCTGACGAGTAAATATCTCTTTATGTCTTAAATCTTGTATTACAATAATTTTTGATAATTAACACATTCGAATAGTACTGAAAATACAAAGATTTTAATGTTGTCTGCCCTTCTTGAATGTTTCAGCAACTTCCATGGCTATGACGGCGACGTGCTTGACCGCGCCAGGTGAGACTGCAACCGGTGAGTGGCATGCTCTAAAGTTCCTCTGGTCACTCAATCATGTCGCAGGACGAAAGGTCCGAACCGACACGAGTGATTGGTTGTAATTACGTAGATTTTTCTGGCAAGCACTGTGACCATGGGTATATGGAAATATACTCATGAGTAGTAACTTGTATACTGTTTTATATTATATGAGGATAGGTCTTCTTGTACAACGCGTTTCTTATTAGTTTGAGAATTTTAAGAGAGAAATTTAGTATAAAATATATCGTTATGCATCTTTTTATAATAGAGTATTTAATTAAATACGTATAAACCGAATATTTAAATAGTTAGTTATTAATTATTAAATGAATATAAAGTCACGTCCAGTACCATACGTGCACTAGTTTGTAGTGGAGAAGTCGAATACCCTTCGACTTCGTTCATTTGTCAATGGCAATTAGTGCACAGTTGTAATAAAATGCATAACGATTGCTGTTAGTAAGAACGTAGTATTTCTTTTTTCTACTTTGATTAAATATAAAGTAAAGGTACTTATATACCTTGCCATTTTGCTGGAACTATCGAATAATTTTGTTATTCGATATCCATATTAGTCTTTAGCGTATAAAGATATCAATAAATTCACTTCTTCCGTACAAAATATTAATTAAACCTGAGTGTACAAGAAGGCAATACGCGAACGGGTAGATCTCGATATCAAGACAATCTACTTTAAAACCAACCTTGCGTTTTAGATGCAATGCTTTGATGACGAGAGCGCCCGAGGATGTTTGAATTTAATTCAAAGTATATTTAAAGTAGAGTCATTGATTAATTTTTCTAACGAAGTAGACTCATTGATTAATTTTTCTAATAAAGTAGAGTCATTGCTTAATTTTTCTAATAAAGTAGAGTCATTGCTTAATTTTTCTAATAAAGTAGAGTCATTGAATATACAAATATATATTTAGCCCGTTAGAAAATCAGTATATCTTCATCATCTTTTTAGACGAGGATTTCCAGGTTTAACCCTTTCCGTGTTTACTGCCCGGATCCCACTCACGTGCCCCGGTGCTACTTGGGTGGGAAAACGGTGGTAGAGCACGACGATATTTCTTTAGTTCGTAAGCTATTGAATGATTTATTGTTGGCGACTGACAGTGCGTTTGGTGTATCGTGCACGACGTAATATCCGCATTGTGTGTGTGGTTAGGCTGTGGATTTGCGTTGTTCCGTACTAAAACGTAGTTGAAGAGGCCAAATGCCAAAGAGAATCGAATATATTTATCAATTGCCATCAAGTACCTCTTGTATCGGTGCTATTCAATTATTATATTAAATATCTCGATCGCGACGTGGTTTTTTCACGTGAACGCAAAGATCCCAGCCACTGTCAGTCGATTTCAGAAAAATGGTACGTACATTAGAGTGTGCAAGTTGTGTGACGACACTTGGGTGTCGGGGGCGTCCCGGGACGCCTCCCTAGTGTAGGCTTTCGCGCCCAATTGTTTGACTGAGAACCGTGGAGTGTCGTGTGTTGGTGTGCCTGTTTGCCATTTTTTAAATATAGGTCTAGGTAGGATAGGTAGTATACCTTCTGGTGTGATTGATAGACATAAGTAGGTAGGGCCGGGCAGGTTGACACAGTCTCTGATCGGGTACGCACTATATCGCGTGTTCAACCTGTTTCAGGAAATCTGATTTGAAAAGTCGACGGTGAAGCTGTGGACCGATCGAAAATGCGTTCGCCTCTGGCTTTGCCTATCGATTTTTCGAATCCTTCGCGGTCGTGGTCGCGGTTTAGGCTCCGAAACGAAACGCCTTACTTTATGCTCGAGGCTGCACGCGTGAACGATGAACGATTACAATTTTAATCGTAATCTTTGCGATTTTCCGTAATCACAATTATTACGATTCTATTTGGTCGTGATTCGGCCGCGTGCGTTCCATTTAGCTCCGCGATTTAAGCTCTTTATTTAACATTAATAAGTTTTTCTTTGGTTTCCGAGTAGAGCCTCGAGCCTAGTTTAAGTTTCAGCTGGCCGTCGGGTCCAACGAAAAGAAGAGGCTATATGCCGAAGAGGCCCGACAAACTGTCGCTCAAGAGGGCAACTACTAATGGTTCTCCATTCTTTTTAAGAATGGGGAATCATTCTTTGTTACTACTTTGTCACTGTGCTTGCATTTTCATTCGTAGAATTTTTATTTGTACTTGGCCGACGCACATTCCGGCCCAACGATACACTCCTTCCAAAAATATCGTATTGCTTTAGAATTGCGAGTAAATGAAAATCGCGATTGATTTAGCGTTGCGCAACGATGTCGCGATTGTTCTTGCAATTTGGCCGTTCTTATTGTTAGTTGAATTGTAGTATTTTATAATATATTTTACGTATGAGAAAGTTTCTAGTGTTGCGGAAATTATTTTCGCGTCTTGAGCCTTCAGCTAACTTTTCAGTGGATCTTCAATTTGCTTGTTTTTTGATATTGCAAATAATTTAACGTGTGCTTTCTATCGGTCTTAATAAATAGTGTTGCGAAATGATTGCATCGCGAGTTCCAGTTAGCGTTGCGTTGATTAAAGATCGCGTTTTTAATTAGAGTTGCGAGTACCAGTCCCCAACTGCTTCCAATTGGAAGCCTGTTCCTGTGCCACCCTTGAGGGTGGTACATCATCGTCAGCCAAAGATCATGGCTCACCAATTCTTTGGCAATTCTTGTTGTATATGGTGTAATTTTTCTTTTCATTTATTTATCTTTGTCTTTAATTTATTACAAATTAAAAGCAGCTTCTGTGACCTGGCTTGAGGATGTCACTAATCCAAAGCATGAGATTGTTACAGATTCACAGATGAACCCAAATGAACCAAATATAATATATTAAACAAATGGAAGTACAGACTTACTTAAAAGTGGAATATATACAACACAGATCTTGAAAGATTGTCAAGGATACGATTGAAAACTAAAGAATTAAAGAGCCAGCCTCGTCAATCCTGTTTGTGAGTTTAAGATTTTTATAATGTTTTACTAATTGCTTCCAGCTTGTCTTTGTTTCAGAAGCAGGAGAAGGGAATCAGCTAAAGAAGAGGATTGCTTAAAATTTCTATCATATGACCCCACTCTCACCCTGCCCAAACCCATGCCCCAGCCCCTGCCCCTGCCACTGCCACAGCCACTGCCACTGCCACTGTTCTTTTAACTAATTATGGGTGTTAGACAAATAATTAGGCAGGCTCAATTATAAATCGAACAATACTTTTAGCTCTTTATGTAGGTAGGTTTTGTTTGAACACCCAATCTTAGATCTTTTTACAGGCAAGTTTTACACGAATTGAAATTATTAGACTTTTACTTACGCAGGGTTTATGAAACTAAAAATTGGTTCAATCTGTTCTAGGACACCTTGGGCCACGAATTAATTCCCCCATTAATTATTCCATATTAAGTATTTGCATACTTATACCTGTATCAGTATGGGAAAGTATTAATTAGAGTCCTATGTAGGTAGGATATTATTGAAATTGTTCTTTCAATTGAACTCTTAGATCTTATACTAGGTAGGGTCATACTAGTTTTAAGTTAGATCTTTAGACAGGCAGGGCGCATTTGAATCTAATCTAGTATTTAAGAAGGGAGGATTTATTTTTTATCTGTGGCTTAGTTTTTAAGACACCAGGAGAGTTTTCTTTCTTAAAAATGATACTAAAATTACTTTTCCCGCAATTGGAGGGTGGAAGGGCCGTGGCTAGGGTGGGTCTCCAGGCGCAGCAACCTCCACGAGGTGAGACCTGGGCAATCAATTATTTACTGTATAATTGTCAAACGTTTAAGAGACGTTTGACAATTATGTGGAAAATAATTCGAGCGAATTGGCTGCGCACTCCCTCCCCCCAATTAATTTTTTGTTGCATTCCGTTTTCTGCAGTACATGGTTTTTTCTGCTCTCCGCTCAGAGTAGTGCTGGATAGGCGCATTTAGCATGGTGCGGGTCTCAGTGTCGGCGAGTTCCGATGTATGTGGCCGTGATTGCGGGACCGGACGAAGGATACGTTCGCTGTTATGTCTACGCCACTAACGGTTAGGGCAATGGGTCATAAGTCTGGAATCCTGGTCGCGGTCTTGCACATCTGGAGCCCAATGAGGTTGCGACTTGTTACCGAGGCTTGACTAAATATTAATGCTACTGTTAGTCGCTGTGGAGAGCACAGTGTTAATCTGTGTCCTGACTCTGGGCTGAGAGCTCGCGGGCTGCTCGGTAGCAGTCACTTTTGTTACTTGCCTCCTCAACAATTTCATCCCTCCTTGATTCATTTCATGACTTGAGTGTCCAGCCCCCGGACGTTACTAATCCAATGCACAAGATTGTTACAGATTCACGGTATCACGGTATCATAGAAATATGAAATTAAAGAGCCAGTCTCGTTGATCACATTTGTGAGTTTGAGATTTTTATAATGCTTTACTAATTAATTCCAGTTTGTCTTTGTTTCAGAAGCATGAGAAAAGCATCAGCTAGAGAAGAGTTATGTATGGAGCTGTATTTACATTATTATTATAGACAGAATGTGAGCTCAATTATGGTATAAATTTCCGAATCGATGAAATTAGGGGAAATAAACGAATGAAACGCAGATTCAGTTGTTCAGAATTTCTTCATAGGGTTGTTTGTAGCTTCACCCGTTTATAATTTTTAAAGGGTTACTAAGAAGCATGGCTAATATTTCTAATTATAATACGCTTCCGATTAATAAAGTGAACGTAAATTACTATACATTTTAGTAAACAAAAAAATATATATTTTCATGTAAATGTGTACCTGAGTTAGATTTCAATACGTGTAGCATAGGTGTCAAGTACCATAGAACTGCTATCGTCGTTGTCACTGAAACAAAGTATCTTCCAAATTTATCTGAAATTTTGTAGTACTGGAAGTACAGATGCATCTCGTTCGCATTTTCGAATGTACTTTCAGCGATCTCTTGCTTCATGGCAATTACTGCTTGCTCGATCAATTTCTTGAATCGAAGCAGAAATAACATGAAGTAAGTAGTGGTGGCAATGATGTTATCTATTATGTTCTCAACCATGTAGTCTAAATTTCCCATCGCATCGAACAGATCCATGTACATTATTACCATATGAACAGTAAGTTACGAAGCGTATATGACGAATTTTTTGCAAGTTTTTCTTAAGGACCATGCATCGCATATCGAGAATACACGTTCATTCAGCACGAGTACATCTTTTACCCTGATTGAAGCGTGGTTCTGTAACATAGATGATATAATCATTAGTTTGATACGAATAAAATTGATTTTTTTTTTAATAGAGTAGGTATGTCATTGTCAGGGAAGAATCTTCTCGATTTAAAAACTTAATACAATTTTGAAGTAAATCTAAATGCTTCAGTCTAATGAATGTGAAATTGAGTGATGACAAAATCGTTTCGTTACAATTTAAGATTAATATCATGATATATAAGTCTCTCAGTCGAATCAGAACTGCGGAAGAAAAATTAATTTAAGCTATTTACACAAAACTTCAATTTCTTTCCTCTCAAACGAATCATCACAAATTGAATATTAATATGAATTTCTACATTAACCGCTGTATCTATTAAACAATATATCCTTTTCGAACAGAAAATTGATGCTTAATCAAAGTGACTTGGTTTCGTTGAATCGTGGTAAATGAGAAAGGAAGAGATGCATCTTTAACCCAAGTGCAGCAATGTACTATGAGATACAATACGTTAAGTTTGCAATTAACTTTAATGATACACACACTGACCAAAAATAATATAAGAGTGGATAAACAAAGACACGTCTTACGTTCGTCGTGTTGACTGGTCAACAATCGAAGACACGATCTCAGCCAAGCCTTAGCTACCGTGTAATAGCACAGTTCCATGGGGGAGTTACATATGTAGTTATTCCGTTATTATCTTATAACTGCTGTTCACTGAGCAATTTCCCATTCACTGCTCAATTACGTTTCTTCTTTGAATACGAGCGTCTTCGGTGGTATTTTTTTTCTATGTGAAATTAAAAGAACACTGCAGAAGGTCCCGCGTACCAAAAAAGCAAAACGATTACCATCGAATTTAATAAGTTTTAATTTGTAGTGTAGAACAAAGTTGAAACGAAGTTGGGAAAGTTGGGTGAAATTTTTCTTTTGGCGAATCATCGCTTCTACACGGACAGCTGTTACCCACTCCCGACAAACAGTGGATCGGAAACATTGAATCATTCTGGTCGTGCAACTCGGTGTTTTTCAATTGCGATGGAAATCTGTCGTACACGCGAATCTGATGGAGGGAAATGGTGCGTACGTCGCACAGTGGTCCGAAACCGTAAAAACACGAACTAAATTCAATTTGTCAACCTCCTTGAAAATGTATGAAATTTTTGGCATTGCTTCTTATATGTATAGACTAAATTTTGGCTGAGACACCTTCAAAGGAGGAGGGAAAAATGTTCATTTTAAAACGATCCCATTCCTTTCTGAATTTGCTGTACTTTGCGGTGCTATATTTTTTTACAGAGTGGAGCTAACTCAAATCTATTTATATATTTTTAAAGAGTGCTCTTTCAGCTACAAGTACATGTAACATAAAGGGTATCTACGTATTTAAACCCTGCGAGAAATACCTTTTTGCGAATCCCTACTTTTCTCCCGTTTTTCCACTTTAATGTTGTTTATAAGAGGGATGGATCGTCCAGGATTGCATAAAATTTACATTAAAGTATTTGGTAAAACCTACTTAAGATATCTGTTAAAAAATTTCTTGCAACTATTTGCAACTCCAAAAGTTATAACAATAAAAACGGGAATTTCGTTGAAAACGTGATGTTGAATTTACACGTAAATATACTGATAAAAGTGTTTAAAATAGTAGAAAAAGTGCTTGAACGGCAAGTGCATACAGTACAACACTGTGAGACTTGTTGGAGGTGATTATCAGTCTTACGAACTAATCAACATCTGTTAGTGAAAAATTGTTATTTTATGAAATAACTTATTTCACAATCATTCCATTGCATCCAAGCAGACTAAATGAATAATATTTGAATAGTGAAAATTGGGATATTAATTCATTGCTTCATTGTTTATTTACAACATCATCGAATTGTTTGTACTAGTGCAACAGAAAAATAATTATTCATGACATTCCATATTCCAATGTACATGGTCCAATGTACAGTCTACTTCAACTGGAGGTGTGCGAGTACCCATATTTCACGAACAGCTGAACTCGGTTCGATTATGTTTTTTCCACCAATCTGTAATATCGGTATTAGCTGGATCAGTTTTGACGTTCAAGTATTGCGTAGCCTCAGCGGTTACATTAGATAGTTCATTGTCGTTCATATCTCCCTTACTTAGCTCGGAAAATTCAAGCGCTTGATTCGGCTCAAACAACCGAACATTACTCGACTCGAATTTCGAGTACTCGATTTATTCGAGTGTTCGCACACCTCTACCTTCAACATTCCACCTGGATGTCTGCGTCATATTTTAGAGTTGCATTACGTTGTTGCTGTCCTCTCACATCATGGCTTGCAACATCGAGACGAACGCGAATGCAGACTTCACAATCTGTATGAAACAGTAATTGAATTGACGAATAGGTTTAATTGTCATTAGTTCACTTTTATCGTTTAGATAACAGCATAAATTATTAAATAAGAAAGGGAAGCAATAGTAGGTTAAACTGTGTTCCAAAAGAAGAGGAAAGCAATAGTGGACTAATTGTACGTCCTGAAAAACGTGATTTGAAGATTTATTTCGTATACTAAATGTAATAAGACGGATCTATATTTTTCAAATACTTTATGTAATGTAGAAATTTATTATTATTAACTCGTTATTTTTTTCTGTATAATATCAACATTACGACTTCAATAAGAGTTCCTTGTAGACTTTAATGTGCTAAATACGAATCTGCAATCCGTTTTTCTCCAGATCGTACCAATTTTGAAAAAGTCAATTTTAAAAAGAGTCGCACATTTTCAACTTTCGGAGTGTTTTATACCTTTGCGGTAATAGTTACTCAGTTGCGCTTATTGCCAAATAATTCTTTGAAGTTTCACGAATAAAGTGATATAGTTCGTAATTAGATTATAAACATTTAAGCGTGTTTGAATAATGGTCAAAGTGAAAAGGACACCGAAAATACGCCCATTTTGGCTGAGATCTTCCAATTTATTTCAAAACTACGGGTCCAGAGGGAAATCTTACTATGCCACGCGATAGAGCAGAACTTTCACTTTGATCATTATTCAAACACATCTAAATGTTTATAATTTAAATACTAATTATATCATTTTATTCGCGAAACTTCACAGAATCATTTGGCACCAAGCGCAACTAAATAACTATTACCGCAAAAGTACAAAACACTTCCATAGGTGAAAATGTACGATTTTTTCAACATTGTTTTTTTTTTAAATATTACCTTCCAGACAAAAATAAATTGCAGATTCGTATTCAGCACATTAAAGCCTGCAAGGAACGCATATTGAAGGTTACAAATTCAGACCCGTGTTGAACAGTTTTATTTACTTACACCGGTGAAACCAAACCGTGAAAAGGTATACCATTTTCCCGCTGTAATACGTAACATCTTTTGTCCACTTAGTATGCATATTGACAATGTTCGTCGATTTTCATTTGTAATTTCTATCCAATCTATGTTGTAGAATGCTTCACCAACGTTCGCGGACTAAAATAATCAAATGAAGTAATTATTGTATTCATTAGACATACGTCAAATGTAGTTTTCTTATATCAAATTCTCTAATCTGGAATTAAAATTCACAGTATGTACAGTCGAGCCTCGATAACTCGGAACTCAAGGGAAGAGAAAACAACTTCGAGTTATAGAGGTTTCGTGTTAGCGAGTGTTCGAATAAGAGAGGTTTAGCAGATGAAAATTCGACTTCTAGAGGCTCTGTATGACGGTTAACATTTCCACTTGTGAGGACGGAAAGGGAGATAAATTCAATTTTTTAGCGTTAATTATTGTATACAAGTCTGCAATTCTGCTCCAAGTTAATGTATTAACACATTGTTTCTCTATGAAATTTGACGAAAAACGATTAGCTTCCATGGATGTGCATGTGGTCATTTTATGTTTTGAGTCTGATGTTTTGAGGCAATCATAACGGTTGAAAGGAAAGAAGCAATGAAATGACTACGGACACAATCTTATAAATTTCCAGTTGCAGAGACAGCAGCTATAGAAGTGCGACTTATAGAGGTAAACTTCTAGTTGTAGAGGTTTGACTATTCTAAATCCGAGTTAGTTCGAGTTAAAGTAAGTCTTATTTCAACTTGTCGAGGTTTTTGCAGCGGAGAGGAAGGGAATTAAGAAAATTTTTGTCTGATAGAGATTTTCGAGTTATAGAGGTTCAATTTATCGAGGTTGCACTGTATTTAGAATGTATCAACGCTTAACACAATGTTAAGTTATTGCAAATTCCTTTTGGATATGATTCTTATAAAAAACCGAAAATATAAGCTAGCCGGTATGAACATTAATTTATTCTCCTCGACTATTTCACAGAAGCGTATGATTTTTTTCTCTGCTTTCGCTTTTCAAAGTATGTAGATAGTTTGATATGCATACCTCGTACATTAGTTGTTCACCCGCGTACGAGAATGAATATAAAATGGACATCACTACCACCAGCATGATAAGAAAACTGCACACGGCCATTGCATCTAACCGAAGATTCTGGAATTAGTATTAAATGCAAATTATATACGTATTACAAATTTCTAATAGTAATATTTAATGATTACACACAATCATGATCATATACACGGTCAGTCCCAATCTAACGTTGCTTTGCGTTAGTTCCACTGCCAAAATAACGTCGAAGATTTCGTTCAGAGTATATGACATCCTGCAATATAATATATATAAAATACCATCACAATCGTTATATAGCATTCTCAGCTTATAAACGCGAAATATGAAATCCAGAGGTTTACATTTGCCAATTCAGATTTAGTTCATATTGTCGAAGTAAATGTTATAGTATACGCCTATTACAAAACGTACGTACGTACTGTATTAATTCCCTGTGCCTTATGATGGCCTTCTTCATATCAGCGTTAAAATCCGATACCGATTCTGTTCGAATCTTTTGAATGCGATACGAGAGAATCGATAAATTGGCGCACAGATGTAGCACCAGGTTTATCTGCAACGTGACTTCGCTTGTATGAAACACAGCGACATAGAACGTACTGCATTGAAACGCGTATACGAGACAGTATACTCGAAAATCGCTGCAATCAACGAAAACGTGGTCCCGCAAAGGAAATACGCGAAATTGCGTTACGTTCTCAGCTCCACCTATACAAATACAGGAACAACGAATATTCACGTCATTTAATGAATAACTTTTTAATATAGTATTACAAATTAGTTCAATTACTTCTACTGAAACTTATCATAGGATATATAAAACAGACGGTAGGATAGTTAGGATAGCTAACAGTTCCAGGATAATATCTGCAGTTAAACCTTTCGGTACACTGGCCATGAAAATTAAAATATCCTTGATATATAAAATGGTATAGCTTTTATGTTATATATACATATGTATATATCAGTGAATAGTGATAAATTTATAAATTATATAGATTCCTATAGTTGCTTAATATGTGCGGGCATATATACAGTGCTCCCCGTAACGAAAGGATTAAGGTTCTTTGTACGACCTCTTTTGAGTTTTTGTTTAAACAAGTTTCTCGTATCGATCTATCAATAGTCATTTAACGATATCATGGAAAGTTCGAAAGTACCATATTGAAGTTTGATCAATTCTATCACCGGATGTAGTAATAGCAGTGAGAATAGGGTGAATGTGGTGATGGCTCCGTATTTTGTTAGAATGTAGCAACCAGAATTGTAGGCTTGGTACAATCGTCTCTCGTGTTCGTCCTCGGAAAGGAGATTCTCCTTGACTTCCTGGTTCATCGTAATTATTACCTTTTTCAAGTCCTTATTAGCAGGTAGCAATATCAGGCAAGTGTACGATGATATAGTTACTGCAGTTTCTAGCACGTTGTTTACCATGATGTTAATATTACCCACCGAGTCATACAGATCCCATACCTTTGTTACTACAGACAAACTCATTCCTATCACAGCGATCGTGTATCGCCAATAAACTGGTCGCAGTGGCCAACTTCCGCTAACTGAGAAAACGAAATCATTCAAATCGAGCGGATTTCTAATTTGTAGAGAGGCATCTTTGGTCTGCACGGAGAATTGATTGCTATTAATTGGTGTAACGTGCGTAGCGTGTTGAAACGTATGAAAGTATGTTGCCTCTTGCTTTGTCGAAAATGTAATTAATCAAGTTTATATTACGTACATAGTATACGTGGAGTGTATACGCACTGATGAAGGTTTTAATAAAAACAGATACTTTTGTATTTTCTGACATAAAAAAGTCTTTGGTAATATCTGTAGTTCTGAATAATTGTTGGGACTAACAAGCACTCAAAGCAATAATTTCACGGTGCACCTCCCTAACCAGTTCATTAAAAAATTTAGAAGCGTACCTAATTAATCATTTCCATCGTTAATCGTGTCGCAAGTATTAATACAAAAATAATATTCGAAAACGCAAACACTCTCTCTTCCTTATCTAAAGCAAAAGCTGGAGCACAGTTTTCATACGTTACAACCCGAAGTGATAAAGACGTAGGAGAAGAAAACTCACTTTTATATCCCTCATCGTGCTCTGTGAACGTTCTACTCAAATCGCAAACACAAAATGACAATTCCGCGAGGACGCGCTCTCGCATAAAGTCGTCTTCGTACGAGATCGATGAACGATGCTTTTCGTATGAAAATTGTCGCCAAACTGAGCTTTGCATGACAGAAAACAGAAAAAGAGGAAGCAGACCTAGGGTTAACGTTTCACTCTTTTTATCAATACCGATTAGGTCATTAGATGGATATAAGAGAAACGCACGAATCAACTATTATACCGACAACTATTATGTACGACCACAGTAATTGCACTTAATGCGCCACAGTGAACATAGAAGTGGACAGTATATATTTATTGTGTACTTCTTTCTATAAATCGTAATTTGCGGGGTTTACTTTTTTTTGTCTTGAGCAAACTTAAGCTGCCCGACTGATATTAGCGTAACTTTTTTGCCGGGTGAATGTAGTGCCTGAAACTTAAAACGAAGGCCATCGAAGTATAATTATTTATTCGTGCACGAGAAAGAAATACGAAATTGCTTCTTTAATAACAGAGACTGGTGGACAGAAGAAATAATTTGTGGAAAATTGTCCGCTGGTCTCCCACCCCAAATTGTCTCCCCACTTTTCGTGTGGATTCGATTACGTTTGTACCCTTGAGCACAGTCTTAAATGTGCTCTGTGATCCGCGTGTACGGCTGATAAATTGTGGGTGATGGACGAGTTTCTGCACTTGGAAAATCGTCCGTGTGATATACCACACCGTAATCGTGTCGTATATGAAGATATTATACATTTATAGCGATGCTTTTGCGCAAAAACCGGATAACAATCGAAACAGACTGAAGTGGACAATTTTGATGGACCGTTTTTAATATAAAATAATTTAATTTTTCGCGGACGTGAAATAATGTCCAGAAATATGTACTCATACGTATATGTTTATTCTGTCATTTTTCCCTTCTGTGTCATCATATCTTTAATACTAGCTGTGAAATTAAATATTGGTTTGATTCGAATGTATCGAATACGGCACGGGAGAATCGATAATATACCGCATTGTGCAGCACCGGGTTAACCAGCAGGTCAACCATTTTCATGTGGCACTAATTTTACTAATAGAACACGTGCATACATTCGCGATTCACAGTTATTCATGAAAAAGGGATCCTCTAGGTGTAGCTAACAGTAAGAGGTTGCATTCTCCACGTGTGCTGTCAAAATAGAAAGACAGATAAATTAACATACATACGATATGGAAATATGAATAATATTATTATTATCAGTATAGGAAATGATTAATAACTCAATGATGTAAAAATTGATTTGATGCACGATCACAAAGGGTTGACATATTGTGTAATAAGTTGATTTTTCTTTTAAACTCGATATAGTTTATTTCACCTTTTTAAGTTTTTTCTTGATTTCCGATTAGAGCCTCGAGCCTAGTTTAAGTTTCAGGTGGCCCTCGGGTCCAACGAAAAGAAGAGGGGCTACATGCCGAAGAGGCCCGACAGACTGCCCCTCAAGAGGGCAACTAATGGGTCGCCATTGTTTTTAAGAATGTGGGATCACTCTTTGTTACTACTTTGTCACTGTGCCTGCATTTTCGTACGTAGAATTTTTATTTGTACTTGGCCGATTTACATTCCGGCTCAACGTAACAGCCCTCCCAAAAATAGCGGTTTGCAAATGAAAATCGGAATTGCTTTAGCGTTGCGCAATGGTATGTCGCGATTGTCCTTGCAATTTCCCCATTAGACAAATTATTGTTAGACAAATTGTAGTATTTTATAGTATATTTAACGTATGAGAGTGTTTCTAGTGTTACGGAAATATTTTTCACGTCTTGAGCTTTCAGCTAACTTTTCAGAGGATCTTCAATTAGCTTGTGTTTTTATATTACAAATAATTGAATGTCTGCTTTTCATCGGTCTTAATAAATAGTGTTGCGACATGGCGAAATCGCGTGTTCCAGTTAGCGTTGCGTTGATTAAACATCGCGTGTTTCATTAGAGTTGTGAATTGCAGTCCCCAACTGCTCCCAATTGGGAGCCTGTTTCTGAGCCACCCTGGAGGGTGGCACATCATCGTCACCCAAGATCATGGCAGATCAATCCTTTAGCAATTCTTGTTCTATATTGTCTATATTGTCATTTTTCTTTTCAGTGTTTTATACTTGTCATCCTTCTTATTTTTTGTATAAAGTTGCATACATAATAGTAAAGTACTGTGTGAACGAAATGAAAAAAGAGAAAAAAAAGAAAAGAAAAGATAAGAAAAGAATAGAAAAGAAAAGAAAAGAAAAGAAAAGAAAAGAAAAGAAAACAAAAGTAAAAACAGTAAAAGAAAAAGAAGAAATAATTAAACGAAATAACTTGTAGAATCTTTGATAAATTTATAATAACTCGAGACTTGAATTAGATATATAGAGACTATAAATAATTAATAACAATCTAATAATTAGAGACAATACTGGTTCATTATTGGAGTTAAACCCTTAAATATTTTCTGTTAATCGCTGCAATTTGATTTTCATCTTTTTTTTTAGGAGAGCCAATTTTATGTCCCTGCCCGTGCCACTGCCACTTTAACTAATTACGGGTGTTAGACACGTAATTATGCATTTGGTTGCACTAACAATTTCAATTGTTTAATTGCTGATAACAAATAAACTGCACTTAGAATAATGATCACACCTATCGGAGATGCTAGCTTATGCCTCTGGCCTTAATTTATGTCGCCTGGTCACTGATGTATCTGACCCAAGAAGAGGCAGTAATCGCATTTGCTTATAATGTCTTTAAACAAATTCAATTATTTCGCTTTCTACTCGGCCAATTTTAATCAACGACGTCTTAAATTGATGCTCCTGATTGAAGGAACAATATCTTTCTAGTTTAGGATAGGTCCCGTGTATAGTTAACGTGTAATTTTCAAACAAATAATTAAATTGTTTATAACAAATGAACCACTCTCGGAATATTCTCAACACCTATTGGAGAGTGTAGCTTGGACTTGTAGCTTTAATTTATGTCCACTGATCATTGATGTAGCTGTCCTTCGAGTCCGTATAAACGTATTTGTTTATAATTTCTTTAAACAAATTCAATTATCTCGCGTTCTACTCGGCCGATTTTAATCAACGACGTCTCAAATTGATGCTCTTGATTGAAGGAACAATATCTTTCTAGTTTAGGATAGGTCCCGTGTATAGTTACCGTGTAATTTTCAAACAAATAATTAAATTGTTTATAACAAATGAACCACTCTTGGAATATTCTCAACACCTATTGGAGATTGCAGCTTTTCCTTGTAGCTTAAAGTGATAGTGGAAGTTTGATATTTGTCTTCCGAATAATTTTTGTCGCTTTTTTGTAGAGGCAAAAAGAATCAACTGTAGTGTAATGCCACTACTTCAATTTGGAGTTTTTAATGAAATTGATACTACCTATTTTTTTATGTATTTGTAGTTGTAAATATTCTGTATTATTTATTGCCCTACTTCTTATGTATATTCTTCTGTTTTGTTACTTTTTAAATATAATTCTACAGTAAGACAGTGTATGTTTCGCCTTGAGAATTAAATTTCCTTATTCCTTTTTATGAATAAGGCACCCACGTATATATTTTAATTCATAAATCATTTACTATCTGTACACATATATTTGAAACTATGCAGGCCGATGCGTTATCTACAGGGCAGGCTATGTTTTCGCCATCTATACAGAAGTCCGGGAAACTACACGCGCCTGTAACTTACTTTAAGTGTAGATATGGCAGAGGCTCGGTAGTTTCACCCAGATTTGTATAGATGGCAATACTAATGACCCTAGATAAAGCAAACATACATGTAGTTTCGAGCAGTTCTTTATAGATGGCAATACTGAAACCACTTGAGGTGTAGATAATATAGGGATACGAGTGATACCGAATTTCAAGCATTTATGGGGGTGCGATAAACTTCATAGAATTTGGTTATTTATGTCTTCATTTATAAAATTAATAATAATCGCTTTGTACTGTATTTTACATATTAAAAAAGTGTTAACAAACACAATATTACAATTTACATTAAGGTAAATATGTGTAGTAACATTGTCAGTTCCACTGTTCATTTTATTCTACAACAATCAAGCTCTTTGGCAATGGTAAATACATTTGAGAATATTTTTTTCTTTCAACAAATTTTCCAGCTTGCAATAATTACATACTATAGCGGTATTAATCCTTATTTCGGTCTCGCAGCATTAAAATTGGGGTTAGTGTACATATAACCTATCTTTAGACTACTATTTTAACTCTTGCAGTCTAATCTTTTGTTTCGCTCTACCTTTTCATACGTTCTCTACCTTGTGCATCACGCTATTTCTTCTCTTTATCGCACGTCTATTGTAGATCTTTCCATTTCCTCTCTGTTTGATTTCAAATTCCCAAGTCATTTTCGTGCTATTAATTGTTGACTCTTTCCTGTCCCTTTTTACTTTGGTACTATGTTTCTGTTCTTGTTTCAATACATTTAAACCTTTCCTTATATTTTGCTTCTTTTATTTTTCTATTAAGGTTCTCTTAAGGTTTGTTAATTCCTTTACTTCTGTTCTCATCAAATTCCATATTGCCATACTCGTTCCATTTCTTTTAATAGAGTCACCTGTTTGTATTATGCCTTTAGTTTGGCCCTCCCTTCTTTCTTTTTCGACCAAATATTCTTTAATAATCTTCCTCTCTGCTGTTACATACTTTGTAATATATTTTTTGCGTACGCAGCTTTCATAGGGAAGGGATAAGGCGCCTTGGCTATCTATTGTCATTATGCAGAAAAAGGAGGAAGAAGGAAGAATAACTCTTACCATATACGTCAGTTATATTAAATTGGTTTTGTTGGATTGGAAGGTTTATGCAATGAAGGCTGATGTAAGCGTAATACGTCTCTATTTATTTTTTTTCTTTCAATAAATTTTCTTATGTGTAATCATTAAATAATAACAATGGTATTCCTTTTTATTTCGGCCTTGCAGCCATAAAATATCGACTTAGCGTACATATAGCTTAACTTTAGATTACTTTACTCTTCCACTCTTTCTTGCATACCTTCTCTACTTTATACATTATCCCGTTACTTATCCCTTTAATTCATTTTGGTTCTATATTTAGTCTTTAAATCTCTCCTTAAGCTTTACTTTTTTTCTCATCAAATTCATTCATGTTTGATTCATTCCATTCCTTTTTAAATAATCCTTCCTTTTCCTTATACTTCTAGCGTGGTCCTCCTCTGTTTCGTTTCCTTCTAACTATCTGTTAACAATGTTTCTTTCAGCTGTTACATATTTATTAATACATTTTTTCTGTGTGCAGGTATCGCAGGCAAAAAGTAAAGATCATTGACCGGCACTTCTCATGGTGCATAAAAGCAAAAGGGAAGAAAGAATAACTTTTGCCACATACTTTAGTTATAGTAAATTGATTTACAAAAATACTTTGTAACTATTAGCGCATAAGATTAATTTAGAATAATTGGGTAATTGACTGTTACGTATGTGTATTATATCCTTTATTTTATATTCAGATTATTCGGTAGATTTTGTACAAACTTTAATATTACTTACATTACTATTACAAGTTCTACTGAATGTGCTAAATATAAAATGAAGGATACAATAAACAATTTACATATTAGTTAATTAAGTTACACAATTGCTGTAATTTATTTTTATAAATCTGCGTACAAACTATGTAAATTTGCAATGCAAGTTTTACCTATAAGATGTGTTGTTGGAAATAGATATAAAATAATAGTTCGTAATTATCAGATTGTAAGTTTGAATGCAACCTTTTTGTAACTTGTATCTTCATTAATTAATTTGAATAAATGTTCAATGAAAGAAATTTTACCTCTTTTTATTTTAACACGATAACAATCCTTGAAAAGACCGAACTCCAATTCCTTAAACAAGTACTGCCTGTTCAGGAACTTTCAGTGCAAAGTTCACAAGCGCAGAACTTGTAAAAATTGTCCTATTCGTTATTAAAGTTGGCAGCAGGAAGACGACGACGAAATTTTAAGACGTATTAATCCTTAATAATTGACGTCCAATTCCTATTCCTAAAGCACTTAGAAAACTCAGACGAGTTGCAAATTGAGCCCTAAAAAATCGCAGTAAAGTTGCTAACTAAGCCCTAAGAAAAGACCAATAAAGTTGCTAACTAAGCCCTAAGAAAAAACAATAAAGTTGCTAATTAAGCCCTAAGAAAAGTTAACAGCAAAGTTAAAACAACGGCTCGCGAAGAGGCAACAAAGTTGAAATCAACGCCTCGCGAAAACACAACAAGGTGGCAGAAGCTCTTGACAAAATTTGTAACAATGCTGTGCCCAAATTTTTGCAATAAAGTTACAAACTGCGCCTCCTGAAAAAGCAACAAACTTGCAAAAACTCTTGAGAAAAATTTGCAACAATGTTGTGCCCAAATTTTTTGCAACAAAGTTGCAAATTGCTCCTCGTGAAAAAGCAACAAAGTTGCAAACACTCTTGAGAAAAATTTGCAACAGTGTTGTGCCAAATTTTTACAACAAAGTTGCAAACTGCTCCTCGTGAAAAAGCAACAAAGTTGCAAACACTCTTGAGAAAAATTTGCAACAATGTTGTGCCCCAAATTTTTGCAACAAAGTTGCAAATTGCTCCTCAAGTTTATGCAACTTTGTTGCGTTTTCGCGAGGCGATGTTTTCCACTTTGTTGCGCTTTCGCGAGGCGATATTTGCAACTTTGAGGCGTTTTCGCGAGGCGATGTTTGCAACTTTGTTAGATTTTCTTAGAACTCGATTTGCAACAATGTCTCAAATTTTCTCGAGAATTTTTGCTACTTTGTTGCGTTTCCGTAGGGGTCAATTTGCAACTTTGCTTTCGCGATGTCTTGTTCGTAACTTAATTGAATTTTTATGAGGACTTATTTACAACTTTCTTGCAGTTTTTTAGGAGTTATTTGCAACTATCTTATATTTTTCCGAGGCGTTAGTTACAATTTTTTTGCGTTTTTGCGACGAGTTATTTGTAACCCTATTTTACTTTCGCTAGGCAGTTCTTTGCAACCTGGTTGAATTTTGGTGAGGCGCTTTATGTATAATATATTTAGTAATGTTGAGGTCTATTTTTACAAGTTCTCCGCTTGTGAACTTCGCATTTAAAGTTGCAGCGCGGTAGTACTTGTTTAAGGAATTGGAATTAGGTCTTTACAAGGATTGTTATGGAGTGAAAATAAAAAGAGCCGCAGCATTCCGTTCATTACAGATTTATTCAAATTAATTAATGGAGATACAAGTTACAAAAATGTTGCAATTTTAACTTATAATCTAATACGTATGAACAATTCTTTTGTATCTATTTACAACACACCTTATAAATAAAACTTACATTGCAAATTTACATAGTTTGTATGATGATTTATAAAAAAAAATTACAGCAATTGTGTAACTTAATTAACTAATATGTAAATTGTTTATTGTAGCCTTCATTTTATATTTAGGACATTCAGTATAACTAGTAATAGTAATATAAGAAATATTACAGTTTATACAAGATCTACCGAATAATCTAAATATATATAATAAAAGATATAATAGTTAATTACACAATTGATCTATATTAAACTTATGCACTAATAGTTATTCCTTCTTCATTCTTGCTTTTGTGCACGATGGGAAGGCGGTCAATGCTCCTTACTCTATGACTGCGAAACCTGCACACACAAAAAACATATTAGTAAGTATGAAGCAGGAAAGAGAAAAGTTGTTACAGGCTCTGGGAAAGACAAGGGAAGAAGGGACGGCCAAACCAGGTCAATGAGAGAAATAATATTATTTAAGAAGGTATGGAACAGGTTTGGTAAAAGCAAATTTGACAACAACAGAAATAAAGGAATTAACAAAGGGACTTAAAAGAAAGGACTATGAAATGCAACAGCAGGAATCAGACAGAAAAATGGAAGAAGCAAGATATAATGAAAGATTTAAATATAATAGAACGGTCACACTACTAAAGTATCTGATTAAGAACAGACCAGGACATAATCAGCAATTAATAATATAGGTAGGATGCGAAAGCATTAAAAGATGAAGAAATATTTGGGCAAGGGAAGGAATAAAAGATGTGGCCTGTGCTGACAAAAAATTCGAATGTTAATACAACATACCGAAAAAGATATAATAGAATATAAAAATAACTTTGGAAAAATAACTTTTAAAATGAAAGATGGATGAAAAAGAAAGATATATGTGTGATAAAGGGATGAGAATAGTGTAATACGTAATGTAGAGAGGGTTTTAAAAGGAAGAGCGAAACAGATGATGAGAGTGCAAGAGTTAATATAGTATTACAAAGATAGGTTACATACACACTAACCCCAACTTTCACTCCTGAGAGACCAAAATGAACGATAATGCTACTATTAGTATTTACCTTTCCTAAAAAGATTGATTATTGTAGAATGAAATGAACAATGGAACTGCTAATGTCACCATACATACTAGTGCATGTTGTTTGTAAAACATGATTGAAATGTCAATGACAGTACGAACAATTTTCAAGCTTTATTAGCTTAATTTTATAAAGCGGGACATAAATAACTAAACTTTATTAGACTAACAGTACCACGAATTACAAAGCACTGTTTGACATTACGTACAAATTACGTGCCCCTCGATCACTGTCTTACTTGCTCAAACGTGGCCTTTAGTTCTGCCATCTATACCCAACTGTTCGAAACTACCTTAATGTCTGCTTTATCTAAGGTCATTAGTATCTCCATCTATACACATATTAGTGAAACTATTCGGGCCTCGGTCATATCTATACTTAAGGTAAATAAAAAGCGCGAGTAGTTTCAAGGAGTTCTGCATAGATGGCGATAGCAGGAACTGTAAATATGGTAAACACTCGCGTAGTTTTAATTATAAACAATTATTATACTTCAAATAATAAACAATTGAAGTGTTCGTCTGAAAAGTACGCGGTAACTATACACGGGAGCTATTCAACACTGGAAAGAGATTGTTTATTGAATCAAGAGCTTCAATTTGAGACGTTGATGATTAAAATCGGCGGAGTAGAACGCGAGATAATTGAATTTGTTGAATGAAATTATAAACAAATGTCATTATATCGACTTGTAGGGCAGCTACATCAATGAACAGTAAACATAAATTAAAGCTAGAAATCGAAGCTGTAATCTCCATTACGTGTTAAGAATATTCCAATAGCGGTTCATTTGTTATAAACAATTGAAATTTTTGTTTGAAAATTACACGGTAACTATACGGGGGAGCTATTCTAAGCTTGAAAGAGATTGTACCTTTAATCAAGAACTTCTTTTTGAGACTTCGTTGATTAAAATCGGCGGAGTAGAACGAGAGATAATTGTCGAATGAAATTATAAACAAATGTCATTATATCGATTTACAGGCCAGCTACAGCAATGATCAGTAGAAACAAATTAAAGGTAGAAGTCCAAGCTACAATCTCCAATAGCTGTCAAGAATATTCCATAAGCGGTTCATTCGTTATAAACAATTGAAGTGCTTGTTCCAAAATTACGGAGTAACTATACACGGGAGCTATTCTAAGCTTAACCGAGATTGTTCCTGGAATCAAGAGCTTCAATTTGAGACTTCATTGATTAAAATCGACCCAGTAGAACGCGAGATAACTGAATTTGTTGAAAGAAATTATAAACAAATATGTTTATATGGGCTTGCGGGCCAGCTACATCAAAAAACATCAAACAAGGGCATTTTTAAAAAGAATTCTTAAAAAGAATGCCCTACCATTGGCAGTTGCCCTCTTGAGCGACAGCTTGTCGGGCCTCTTCAGCATATAGCCCCTTCTTTTCGTTGGACCCGAGGGTCAGCTTAAACTTAACCTAGGCTCGAGGATCTATTCGGAAATCAAGAAAAAACTTTAAATCACGACCAAATAAAATCGTAAAAATAGTGATTACGAAAAATCGCAAATATTAGAAAGAGGCGTCCCGGAGCACCCCCAGCACCTAAGTGTCGTCACACAACTTGCACACTCTAATGTACGTACCATTCTCTGACATCGACTGACAGTGGCTGGGATCTTTGCGTTCACGTGGAAATAATCACATGGTTTAAATATTTAATAGAATAGGTAAGTAGCACCGATGCAAGTGGTACTTGATAGCAATTGATAAGTATATTCGATTCTCTTTGGCATTTGGCCTCTGTCATCTTAAATGACAAAAACTTCATGCCACAGTATAGTAGGAATTATTAATGCAACTAATAGTAAAAATGATGTCTTTGTTTTAAATTAATGAACATCTTATGTGGGTCCGATTAAATATGTTTTATTAAGGAACGACGCAAATCTACAACCTAGCTACACACACAATGCTGATAATACGTCGTGCACGATACACCAAACGCACTATCAGTCGCCAACAATAAAACATTTTATGGCTTATAAACTAAAAAATATCGTCGTGCTCTACCACCGTTTTCACACCCAAGTAGCACAGGGGCACGTGAGTGGGATCCGGGCAGGGAACACGGAAAGGGTTAAATCTGAAAATCCTCGTCTAAAAAGATGATAAAGACATACTGACTTTCTAGCGGGCTATTTGTATATGTAGGAGATCTATATATGATTCTATTTTATTGAAGAGAAAATTCAGCGACTCTAATTTCACGGTGCCTGCAAGAAAAATCTATGGAATTACAATAAATTCCCTCGCGTCGGTTCGGAGAAGCAAATAGTTAAAAGAATGTGGAGGTACAGTAAAGCCGGAGATCTTATTACGTTGTAGGGTGATGTATGTCGCTTACCTTCGACAGCATAGATGAGCTGTACGCTGCAGCGCTTGAAGTGATGCCGCGTTGCGCACGCCAGGTGCCTACCCCATTCCGCGACGCGCAGGCGCGCCGGTAGCGGTCGCGGTTCGTGACATTCGTAATTCCTGAAAATCTTCGAAGGTCTACGACTGCTATTGTGCGGCCTTCTATCGTAGAGTCATACCTATTGGACTTATGCGACTTCTGACCAAATTTATATCTGACCTACGACTCTAAGGTCCTGCCTACGGACTTCTGCGGGTTCTGACTAAGTTTTAGCTGAACCTATGATCCTAGATTTGTACCCACTGGACTTGTACACCTCTCGACAAACTTCTAGCTGAACCAATAGATAATTCTAGCCAATTCCCCCCATAGCATTCACATATATTCACACAATCACATCACTCTTGCCCTCCCTATTTCAGTAGATAATAGTTCTTCAACTGACCAGTATTCACGAAGAGCGGACGCTGAAGTCAGTCTTGAAGTTTCCAGGTCGGTATGGCAGTCACGATGGGACAAGGAAATCCATAAGGTTATTGGTCTATTCATGCATTTCGTCTGTGGCACAGCTGTTCCCTACACTACTACAGTAAATAATAGTTCTTCAACTTAACACTGTTCATGAGCAGAGGACGCTCAAATTAGTGTCGGTTGGTAGTCACGTACGGTCAAGAAAGTCCATAAGGTGATTTGTTTATTCGTATATCTAGTCTGTCATTTTGCACAATAAAAAAGGCATGAAAAATATACACGCTACATACTAGGCAAGGTTGGATGAGATATTAAAACACTTTGCTAGTGTCGGTAAATTAGGAAACCAATCTGCATGATTCAAATCGCATTCATGATCATCTGTTAACATAATCAAAGGGGCTTCGGTAAAGTTAAAACCACAAAATTCTTACTTATTAATTAAATGGTAATAATAATATTAATTTCGCAATATTAGTGCTAAATATCTTTATCTTTATCATAGAAGCAATTCGTTCATTATATTTAATAACGCTTTCAAAATAAATGTGCACACAAAGTACCGTCATAAAACGAAATAGATAAATAATATTTCTTTATTTAATGCAAGGCAATCCCCGTTTAATCTACGTTTAAATTAAATGCACTCATATTGATTGGCTGCAATGTCGTAAGAGCGTCCCGTACAACCATCTAACAATTGAATTCGATCGATACAACAATGTTTCCCAAACGATCTGATGACGACATCGACATTTTTTATTAAAAACGATAGCAACAGACTTCCAGGAGCAACGAGGTTATTGAGCTTCTAATCGTTGCTCTTGATGCAACGAGTAGCACGTACGTGATGAGCGCGCAGGCTCGTGGAGGGCGCGAACGTCTTGGTCAGAGGCGAGACTTGACGGGACGAAACGGAACGAAACGGTGTTGCTAAATATAATACGTTGAAGCACGCGATTCTCTTACGGCCGGAGATCACAGGGTGGTCATCAACATCCGAACGAACAAACATCGTCCCCGGTAGTGATTTTGTTGTTGTTTCGTCGGTACGCCTCTAGTTTTGGAAACCGGGGCGTAGAGTAGTGAACACACGGAGTGTGAAACTTATCCAGCTACAACTGGACTTGGAAAAAATTACGTTAGTTCTGTGATTTCTCAAGGGAGACGATTTCTTTCTCGAGGACGGTTCTATATGTGCTTTAGGTATTCTGCCGATGTCGTCTTTGTCACGTGGTAACCGGTCGAATCATAGGTAAGCCATAGTTTCAGATAAATCTTGTCCCTTGTTAGTACTAATTGATGCTTAATTGTCCGTTATGTTATAATGATCGCCTATGATATCGTAAAAAGTACGAGAATTGGTGACGAAATGTGTTTTTGTATTTATCGTGACACAAATTGCGCAAGCGGGTTCACTTCCTCTTTCTCCCATGGATAATTATGGTTTTGTGCAAATATTGACAAAAGCAATAATGAAATGTCTAATACTTTATATCAGTGTGTATCAGGTACGCACATAGTTTTCAGTTATTGTATACATTTGTATAGTGTTGCAACAAACACTATAAGAAATTTTCGAAGATTGATTTGTAGCAGCTGTTACGTGTTCACATGGTGGTAAATATGATAGTTTTGCCTGTTTATATATACATTTATTTTGCAATCTGTACGTTCTTCTTAATCGGAGCTAGCGCGGTAAACGCAGTCTTGTGACTATTTTCTCATATGATTAGGTCTGTGTTAACAAGTCGCTAATATATAAACGTAAATAGGAACGTACTGTAAAGCCATATTACTTAATCAATTGAATCGAGTAATTTCATCAGATAACATTTAATAAACTTTTTCTCCTTGCACTTTGTTTACTGACATTCGCGTTCACGCGAAATATCAATTGGTCTCAAGTACTTCACGATATAGAAATGCGACTAGTTGCGTTGAACCAGACATAAGTGTAATATATATATTTTGCACCAGACTAACCGATAGTTTCTAAATATACTTGACTCTTGTTATCTGGTGAAGTAATTTGGTTGCACTTAACCTGCGCTTAGTTAGCGTGTTTCTGGGTGTATGTGTATACACGTGTATGTGTACACACATGTATGTGTACTTACCTTAACGTGCCTAACGCCTGCCAGAGGATTTTTGTAGCGTGAACTAACCTGATCTTATGCGTCGTCGCGCTATGACGTAATGGTGAACTGTTCTTCCGTAGATCGTATTAGTAATACAATAATGAACCCCTATGAATCTTTGGACAGCCCTTTTCAGCGATCTCCTTTAATGGATTAGGGGTGAAAATCGGAGTGCGCCGTTCATAGAATTTCTCGATCAATAGTCGCCGTACTCTGCCAGTCGGTATACAGTTCGTAAATATGACGACCGTGTTTGGGTTGTGTTTCGTTTAGACGTATTATTATACATGGCGTACCTGTGTGCGACTTATGCACGCTATAGCCAATCTAGTCATAAGATCGTGTTTCATCGTAGAACGTCCAACAGTAATTTCACCCGTCAATTTGCTGTCGGGTACAGCCACGAGCGAAAATGAAAATGCCACGTAGCTATTCGAATATTTTCAACGCACTTATGTAACGCGCTTTTAATTCGGCATTAGTGCGTATACGGGGAGGAAAGGTAATTGTCGTGACACGCTGGAAATAGAAGAACATTGTAAGAAGAAATTGAAGATCATTATAATTAAACGGTGAAGTGTCGTTAGACTTAAAGGAAAAAAGGTTTCTGATGTCCAAAATCGAAGTATTGTGACTGTTGTTTTTAAATTTTTTGTCAAGATTCAGTGAACCCGCGTAGGTACCTGTGTTAGTGTTCAATATATATAATTAAAGAGGTAAAAACAATTGGATTTTCTATATTTGTTCAGCAGAGATGAATATCCAGAAGCCTGAGGGTCTTTTATCAGTGGTTTTACCTACTGAACTTGCGTCTTCGCCGAGTTCGCGACAGCTCATTATAAATCAAGACCAACAGGTGTGTTCGACACAAATAACGCAGCTTTTGTCTACCGTTCTTCTATTCTTTTGTCCTTTCGCACGCTGCATCCTCTATTCTTAATGGCACGTGCTAGTATCGAAGTTATTCTCCAAATTCTTTTAACTTTTGCATACTACTAATATTATTTTTTGTTCTGATTGCACCGGTTTTACGATCTGAACTCTTTCATTGTAATAAACGCAATCTTATATTAATTATATTTTATATTCGAGTTAAGTTACGAAAAGTGAAACTCCCATGTTTCTTACTTTATACGTATGCCTACATATAATTTGTGTGATATGGTATTATTATAAATAAAAAAAGCTAGCTAAAGAATCGATATAAATAATTACAATAATGTGCTTAAATATTGATGTTGCTTGCTGGTAAGCGATAGAAGTGAGAAAGTTATACATTACATTACATTTAAGTCGAAACGGTGCATATTTCCGATTTTTTAAATCAACCTGCTTAAATACTGAAAACAGGAATATAAAATACCCGTTATTATTGCTTGAAGAATAACAATAATAATGAACGAAAATAATATCCATAGATTTAAAAATCTTACAATATTCACAGTAGAATTTTATGCACAATGCTAATTAAATGTACGTAGGTGTCTTAAACAGATTCAATATGCTATACTTTTACCGCATCAGTTTATTGCAAAATTATTGCACTCGTGAAATGTTACGAAATCTGCAGCTTCGACTAAAAAAGTTTACCTCTTGAACTTGCATTACATTGCAAGGATCGAAGTTAAATTAACGTGGTGTGTGCAGAAGAAAATAATTTTAAGTGGTATGAGTTACACGCGTGTCGTTTAATAGGATGAAGAGGCGTCGGATTGTCCACTGTTAACTCCAAGCCCGCCAGCCATGCAAGTGAACAATGTTTTGGAACCCGGCCCGATCTTCGTTTCCCTCGAAGGAAATCCCGTGGAGATGATTCCACCTCCAACGCTCGACAACATTAATAAAGACGATGGGCTTAACGAGTTCATGAACATTGTGAACAGTTCCAGTAAAACGTTGAACGATGGTAGGTTTCTTTCAGTAGTTGATACATTTTCAGCTAGTCATACGGATAATTACTTTAATCGCATGTGCTTTCATGCATTATACCTGGTATAGCTTATCAGTGGCGTGGCAAATATTTTGTAATGGAATAATTTTGTCATTCTTTTGTTCTGTGGTTGCATTTGTTTGAATTATCAAGAATTAGATTTTTGGTTAATTTACTCTGATTTTGTGTTTATACGTTATCCACCTCATTACGGAATTATGTTGAATGGAAAAGGTCCGAAGAATAATTATAAACGATCATTTAAAATTAATTAAATAAAATTGTAAAGGAACTGAAAGATGTATAATATAGTTTAAGTTTGCAGTTTGTTTTGTTTATAATTTTGCGTGTAGTTTGCATTTGTCAGTGTTCAAACAGTAGTATATAAAATTAATTAGTGTGACTAATAATAATTTCCTGATGAATGGAGACTATTTTAATAGGGCTGTTTGTAGTATTCTAATCCTATAGCGATGTAATTCGAGGAAGATAAAATTGAACTGATATGGCTCACATATTTGGTCGTTTTTCATTTCTTAAGTGAAATGTTCAAAAAATAGGTAAACGCGACGCATGTGGGCGGCGGTTATTTTGGTTATGAAGTTCAGGGAAAGAGTTCTTCTGCCTCAGTCTAGGATATTTAATTTAGAACAGACTTGCCGAAAACGCAACGTTTATTTCACTTCCGATGTTGGAGTTTCAGTTTTTTCCATTCAACGTACTCCAATAGCTTTCTTCCTACAATTACCTTGGCAATTAATAATTTAGCAATCGGTACCATTTAAAAAATGCATTAAGAAAAATAAAAAAAAAACATATACTTCTTTGTACGCAGCTAATATTTGATAGTAAGTTAGCGATAATATAATATTCTAATATAATTTCTGAAATTGTGCTAGATATTACTGTATAAAAAGTAATAACATTCATTGGATATGTGAGGAAAACTCAATGCCTTGAGGTTGATTCTATTCCATTATAGATATTATATTTCATAATCCATTTCTATCGCAGCTATTGAACAATTATTATAATTCATTCCTCGTAACTGCAAATACAGTATTCTTTAATCTCCTTAATTCTCCCGAATATAATGAGAATACGGTCTACGTGCCCATTTTTCTGCATAAATATAATTAGTGTTCGTGAACAGAGTAGTCAATGGAATATTTGTGGAATCGTGAAACATTTTAATAATATTTTTGTTTATATTACAAAGCAAGTGCGTAAAACATGTTGGGTAGAAACAAAAGCTCTAGCGAGTCCAGAGGCGAATTAAAATAGAGAATTCATTACACAGCTACTTATAACGAGTATCTTATTTAGATTAGATAAATACACAGCACATCTTCGCGTTCTTTCCTAATAAATAAGCTTTCATTGCAACATAATTCTCTTATACAGCAAGCCATTGAGAGAAACCCTTTCTAAATTAAATTCTCTTTTAAGAGAAGTAACTCGCTGTAACGAACGAAAAGGTCAAAGAGTGCCGGGTCTCGTTTAAACAATTAAACGACTCGCTCTCGTTTCCCAGCAATTACCCAAGCAGCGTTATCGTACACAGTTCTCTATTCACGTAACCCCTTCAATAAAGCCAAATACATAAAACCATTCACGGCTCCCTGTTATAAACGGATCGTGTACAATGCTCATCACTCGTCGGACTTTTTATATAACGACCGCGCGTGTATATGCACGACACGTTTCGTTAGACGGACAATAAAACGTCTTAACGGGATTCAGTTCCAATTGAAGCGACGAATTAAAGTTAACGAGGCCCGATGGCACCGTCGAGGATCTATCGATGCGTGCCCCCGGAGTTTAGCTAACAGAGCGGACGAATGGTGGTTTTGTTAATGACCGACTTATCTCGAAGAATTACGAAACTCGCGGATAGGGCTTTTTCAATCTTCATTCAACTTGCATTAATTATTGCAGAGCCGAGTTCACGGGACCCGATGGTGGAATCGACGACAAGCGGAAGTAGCAGCGACACCAATGGACCAGTTTGTGCACAGCTGTTGACGCAATTGAACACAGCTTACCAGCACCTTGCCCCCGATGCACAAGCACTGGTAAGCAGTCGATGAAAAATTGGCACCCTTGATGAAATGTGACGCTGCTGAGAGGCAACGCGTCTCGAAATGAATCTGATGGGACAAATATAGTGAGGCTGGGAAAAAATAACCGTACGATACGAGGCGGGGAGGGGTCTATTTTTGCCCCTGTACATTTATTGTAGAAATCAGGAAATGAATGTGTAGAACGTATATTTTTGGGTATTGCTGTTTCGCTTTTATTCAGTGTTGTTTCAATCTTCTAATAGTAGATTTGCGAGTGTTGGGGGAATACGCGAGAAAAGTTTGTGTGGCTTGTCTTCAGTGAAAATGAATGGGAACGCGTTAGGGTGGTACTTTATGGAAATGTTTGGATATAGAGAATGAACATACATATAATGTCGAGTACAGCCCAGTACCCTAGCCGGGAAATAGCGTTTCAGTCGTAAAAACTATGTCTCACTGCATTTGTACCATCAAGTACATTACCGATTGCACACTAAAATAACTTACGAAGTAATTCCCTTTTTACCCTTTGTGGCTCGAAATACCGTACTGTACCGCGAGTAATTTTTATTCTATTGTATTATTCATAAATTAAATATACATATAAGACAATGATTAAACAATAATCCACGCTATCGATACAGACTGTATAAAGAAATCAGAAAAACTAAAGGAAAAAGAAGCGGGGCTTACGTTGCAAGGCGTTACGATTTACATAGACACCTTGGCACGTGTTTTCACATTTTTTACAAGCCACGTCGTTACGTAAAAGGAATTAGTAAAGGGACGTTTGCATAGCGTTCAAAATAATGAAGGATGAATGTGATGAAATGTGACGTCGAGCCAGCAGAGGGTTAATTATATTGTTGCAATATATGTACGTTGCGACTAAGTGTACTATTACGCTTTTTGCACATATATGGATGACACACTGTGTTCAGTTCACACCCTATATTCCTATTTGCCTTTACCATTCAGTCTGTCTAGAGTATACGTGTTTTTTTAATAAAAGACTAAGGCAAATTTCAGTGGAATTGGAAAATATTCTTAGCTATTTGTTTCTTGTAATGTATCAATAATATACTAAGCAACAAAGTTACCTATATTCCTTGTTTTTTAATCATTGTTAAGAGTGCTTTTTGATATTCGTTTGTCCACTAATTCACGCTTTCTTTTGATCACGGCTGATCACCTGTCCCACCTTTCTTCTAACTGTGTCAAGTTCGATTGCATTTGCGTGTCTCGATCTTTTATTTTTGATGCACGTCATCGGACGCATGATTTTTAGTTCAACCGAATCGTGATAGGAAACATTTTTTTTTATTCCTCTATTACAACTATTATTTTATTGTTCAGGAATAGGGTACAGGAAATGGAAAAATTGATTTATTCCTAAGTTCTGCGTACTTACAGTATGTACGTACATCTTGAATTTTGTTCTAATATTGATCTCTTCTATGCTTCTTCGTAAAAAAGTATTTTTTTGCAGATAAGCATATGTATATTAAGTCCACTTGAATTTTAGAATAATCATTTTCTTTGATATAAATAATCGTTTCTTGCATGGAGCTCTCTTCAGAAATTTTCTAGTATGATATATGAATAAATGTAGAAGTATCTATTTAAAAATTCGAGTAATATATTAAACCTGTAGGTAAATAATTTGTCAAACTGCCCGCAAAATATTTTACAATGTCTTTGCTACTGCATATATACTTTCCACGTATATTACATCAAAAGCAACATATTTTGAAATGCACATTTCCATTCAGCTATCGTAATATAGCATATAGCTACGTTGTTCTAAAACTACGTAGACACAGCGACTATAAATATCATTACCGCATAAACCGCGAAAGAAATCGAAATGTTCTGGAAAAACCATTTGACAAAATCGAAACATGGATTGTATACTAAAGATTGTATACTGGTTAGTAAAAATGATGTTGTGAATCTCTTGGTACGTACTCAAGTGCTCTGCAAGTTGACACCCTTCTTCACTGTCAATGAGTACAATGGCCGCTATTGAGTCACAAATAAAAACAGGATAGTTATCCCTTTTAGGTGCTTTCACTCTACACGCGTGTGTTTACATGCGAATAATATTTTGCCATTCATTTACCGAAACTCACCCCTAAATCTTTTTGACCGTGATTCATATTTTTCCAAACCACCAAAATAATTTGAATAAAATTTTAATTGAACATTCTAGTAATACAGCTAAATAAATTGAATAATACACGAAACCTTTCGTCAACCTTATAAAAACAAAAAATTAGAGGACTTATAACTACTGCACTTTGCAACATTCTCAAGTCTTTAAAATTGAGAATTAAAAAAAAAATTAAATTGAAGCCGACCCAAGCTGTTCGAATAAAATAATAACGCGAAATATTGTTGTACCAGATTTATGCAACTAGATTAGAATTGTATTATTAGATTTCTCCCTTCGGTTCCAAAACAAAATAAGATATTTTCTGTCTTCCATTGACAATATAGTTTTCGCGTAGCGTCCACTATACATCATCGAGTTTATAGCATTATTCGAATCTGTAGACAAACAGAAGGTCTAGTGATGAAGTTAATGATGATGTATATCAACACGTATAAAGAGTATAGGTCATAGGACTTCTGCAAAGGCGTAGTACATTTTAACATTTTTTCTGGCATAGCAAACTGCTGCTAATATTTCTTTTTTTTCATTTAAAGAATTGATATGAAAGATAAAAAAATATAACAATATTTACGTACAAGTAAAATGTTAAAATGGTCGTAGCGTTTAATTCACGAGTATATTTTACAATCATATTCTCAAATATTTTCACATTTAACGATGCTTAACATATTTCGATCGATTTGGCACAAACGAGGAAATGTTTGCCAAATATACGAAGCCATTCGTGCAATGCATTCTCCGTGATATGTCTAGTCGTGTTCAATAAATCTATCAAGTAAGAACTGAAAACTTTGATATATTGGCGCGATAATACCTTTGACGTATTTACTAATGTCTTCGGTTCAATCTCGTTTCAACAAAGGATTGCAAATATTGTTTTCCTTCTTGTCTTGTTGTTTATGACAAATATTTCATATCTATTCAATTGTTTCATATTTGATTGAAAAATAGATCGGTAAATCGTTCAGTCAGTTGTTTCATAAGTATGGCGTGCGAGGCGTGTTGGACAATATTATACAACTAAAAGAGGATAGCCCGAGAGATTTATAAGACATCTATTGAGCCAGACAAAGACATCAGACTGTTCGTATATGATCCTTACTTGACAATATTAAGTAATGATGATATCTGAAACGCAAACATAAATTTATTTATGATAAAGCAGTCCCATTCCTTGCATCATGTTAATAAAGAGCACATAAATTTCTGATCATAATCGAAATCACGTTGGAAAATGCTGAATAATTAGATATCTCATTAACCGTTCCCTTCAGTTTTAAGATACATAAAATTCTGTAGAACATCTTTAATTTAGAAACGTTCATCTCATATAAATAAAACGGAAACAAAAGCTTCTTGCAAATTGTCTCATTTGAGAATTCACATTTTTGCAACAATTTTGGAACTAAAAGAGTGACGACTTAAAGCTCCCGTAATTTTATATGCGCGATCCTATAAAGGATACTGTTCTCTAGCAGTATTTCAATGTTACAAATATTCCTAGCGTCGAAATAAATAAATTTAGAATTAAAGTATGAAATATCGTGGTCCCTCCACGTGGTTCGCCCCCATCTTATCAATTCCTACCTTGTAAAAGTAACAGCCCCTTCGAGGTCGATGGCAACATTCACATTCATATCTCGCAATCAGTAAAGCCAGAACTGCGAACAAAGGAATTGTTGATTTCAAGGTACACAGAACTGAAAAAGCCATTCGAACGACCTGAATTGTGACTCTGCTTGCAATGGTCACTATATTAATACTGATGCACAATCATTGTAGTGGCGATGTCATAGCCATCCAGAACAAAAGTAGTATGTACTATGTGCTGCTTGGTTGGGCGGTTTAACTTTCTGGAAGGGAACTGTATCCACGATTTTGTGTTACCTATGTCACTAATCGCTTGCCTGCTTCCTAACATCGTTATGAACTTTAACTGTAACTGTTTAGTTTTACAATCAGGAGAACGGCGGGAAGCCACCATTGGTTGGGATACAATTAGTGGTACCGAAGCCGTCGAAGGACTATCGTTTTATGAAATGGAATTGGCCGCTAATACGGAAAACATGCTTCTGGTCCTTGATGTCGGTTCTTGCTGGATGCACCGCTCTGGTCATCGGCGTGATTGCCACAATGCCGAGAAAGTATGTAGAACGATGAGTAAAAATAGTCGTAGGATGATTTGTCGGAGAAAGTAATTTTCTGAAACAAATGAAGAATATCTTTGGTTAATATCTAACAAGCCTTTGGAATTCTCTAATCAATAGTGCAAGCTTGGATTTGCTCGAGGAATTAAGATTCAATTAAGTATTCATATTTTTAATCCATACTAAGTAGCTATGTATATATTTCCTCCCATTCTTTAATGAATAAAATATATTCAATGCATCATCTGAAAACAGTAACACAGGGGACAGAGATGCTTCTATATTTTAATGTAACAAATGTATCGTTCTATTTACGAAATATATGTTATAAACGAAGTTCGAAGAAAGATACAAGTGATTGATGTCCATAGGTGCGACCCACAGGTGCAGTGGTGGCAAGGCAGTGTATTCTACGAGATATTTCCGGCCTCCTTTCAAGACTCTTCAAAAGGCGGCGACGGTATCGGCGACCTTCGAGGAATAACGATGCGGCTGGATTATCTAAAAAAATTAGGCGTTCGTGGCATTCGCCTGAATTCTATTTTCCCAGCGGCACATTATCCAGAGTACTATTCAGATATCGATAACCTAACAGACCTCAACAAAGATTTAGGAACATTAGATGATTTCGCCACCCTTGTTCGCGAGATTCATCGTCGAAATATGAGCCTGGTGCTCGATTTACCCTTGTATCCTTTCGTGAAGACTCTGTACGACGATAGTGTATCCCCTGAAAAGCCAAACAAAACAGACAAAGCTGTGCGCGAGAGAAGAGACGTTACAGACGATGTGATACTTCAGGAGATCGTACCGACGACACCATCCACATCGTTGCAAGCCATTCGAGAGGCATTGTCCTCGATGCCATCTCTTCTAGATAGTCCGCAGCAAGAGAAACTTACGTCAAATCGCGCTAACAATGTCTCAGAGAATCCAGTAACAACGGCCATTAAAATTTGGCTAGAAAGGGGAGTCGATGGTTTCTATTTGAAAGGATTGGAACGTTACGTCGACGAGGAAACTTTTGCGATCAGTCTGAGGCATTGGAAGTCCATTCTGGGATCTGAAAGAATACTTATTTGTCACATGGACGCCCTGGACGCCGCTAAATCGACCACAGCTAGAAACTCTATCTTAATGAGGATGGATCTAGTGGATGTTACCTTGCGTGTGACGAATGGCACAAAAGAGATCAAGAGGCAAATAGAGGATGTCACGAGAGGCGTGTTGTTCGAGAAACCAGGCTATCCTTGGATATACTGGTCCATAGGCGGTATAAATTCAAGTAGGATAGCCTCGACCATTAACGTGAAGAATGCTACCATAGCCACCACTTTGTTAGGAATGATGCTTCCTGGATCGCCGAGTATATTCTACGGAGACGAGGTACAAACTGGGATTAAAACATGAGTGTCCATCCGCTACTGTAATATGTAGAATGTTTGTTAAAAGGTGCCCAGGAATTGAGGGACGTATAGTATTCTATGGGATTGACAATTTTTGTTTGCTTTAGCGGTAGTGCACTGATTTATTATGGTTTGCGACATTTCTAGAATTTATTGTTCAACAGTGTAAGCTTGACAAAAATAACTTGGCAGGTTGAAATATAATTGTGCAACAATGTTGCCCGTGGAAAGAGGTGTATGTTTGCTCTCTGTGTAATACGGGACAAAAATTTCCATTCCAATAATATGTACTTAAAATAGCTCTCAGTTGTGTTTACAGTAAAATATTTGAACTTGGAAAAAGTTCTAAAAGTTTTAGTCATTCGTAGCTGGTAACTACGTTAATTATGAACTTTCTGGAAAGCAAGATAAAAAGATTACTTTTCATTCATGAAAACGTATACTGTTCACATGGAGAACAAAATATCACCGCTGCTGGTTTATTCTTTGTGTAGCTATATCTAAAATATATTCACTATTTATTAACGATAACTTCTAAAAGTGAGATTTATGTTTAGATAGGTATCGTGGATTGCAAATGCGAGGATCATAAGGATCTTGCTCATGTGCACAATTTGGCACCTATGTATTGGGAGGAGAACAACGGTTCCGATTTTAAATTCGCGTCGGTCGGTGTTACAGCTTGGCTTCCGGAAGCTACGAAGCCCCTAGAAACAAGTTTGTATGGGACAATCGCTGAGATGGCACATTTAAGATCAGAAACGACTCCAATTTATTTTAAGGCGGTATTGAAGGAGAACCAGGTGCTGGCAAACTGTGATATTAGGTACAATTTATTTGATCGCTTATGATTTTTTAAATCTAATTTAATGAAGATTTAATGCTAATAATGAATTTCGTTTTTATAGGTATGCAGATGATGAAATGATTGTCATAGAACGATGGTATCCACGTCGGAATTCTTACGTTTTTTTAGCTAATTTAGGTAACAGGACGCAAACAAAGGATTTATCTTTCCTTTATTACGGTGGTCACGTTGTAGTTGGTCCGACGTACAGATTGAACAAAGATGTATACTTCAAGGAACTGATTATACCACCCGGAGAGGCTTTTATTATAAAGCTCGATAAATGAAGTTCCGTTATAAAATTAAACGTCTATACATCAATCACCTTAAATGTACAGCAAAGAATTATCGCCTTCGATTAATATTTCAAGTGTCAATTTGTGATATTTAATTGGAGGAATAGCATTGACGTTGCGAACATTGTACAACGAATGTCTAGATATAAAAGTTCCTATTACTTATTGTAAATCAGTTGGGAACCAGAATGTACAAATAATGGCCCGATAACAAAAAAGGGAAAACAAAACAGAATACAGTATGCATTATGTAAAGGTAGAATAAGAGAGAAGGTTTGTGAGGGACAAAACTATCGCAACGATTTTATGTAAGACGGGTAAAATGTGCATGGACAGGAAATTAATCAAAAACTCATAAGAGAACATCAAATTCTGTTAATAATGTTTAAGAAGCACAACGAATGATCGCGCATTTCACATTCCAAAAAAGACAGATCATTTCACGTTTGCCTGTGTTCATGTTAATGATCAAAGTCTAGGATGAAGAATTGCTTAACTATTTTGTATACCCCTCTAATCATTTTGATAATAAAACGACAAATGTTTCAGTCTCGATTACTTATTCTCAGTGTTTATACGAACAATATGAATATGAAAGACGACGAAAATCATTCTTTTATTCAAATTCGAAATATTTCATATTTTATACAGTACAAAGAGTTTATTCATACTATTGGATACTGCTTTAAATCTGATTGTTCAGAATAATATATCCAAATATTTTTGTAATGAATTTTACCGCGTATAGTAAGAATTGTTCGCAACCTGTAATTTTCACTTCTTTTATAATCATATTTGACCGATGCGTGAATTAAATGGTGCTTACATAAAAGAAAACGAATTTTGTTGTATCTTTATTCAACATTATGATATATATCTCGTGTATATATTCTCTTGACACGAATGTTAATATGTTACAAGGTACTTATTTAAATATGTGTACGTTCATTTGAACTTGAAATACATATTCCGATAGAACTTTCGTAATAGTTTTGGAAGAGATACATAATGTTTCTTATCTACAATGTATTCGATGTATTGAATTTTTACTTTAACACAGTCCGATTTTGATGTGAATATTAATATTAAACAATAAAACAAAATGTTACCGTATAAGTTTTCATTTCTCCCGATTATTCTTCTTTATTTTCTAATTACTCTTATTTTAAACATGCGTACAAATTATTCGTCTAGATTATCTTCCAGTTTGATAGTTAACATTTACTTCTTTTCATTATTATTTTTTAAATATTCATGCAATAGAAAGCTTAATGAAATTAATTTTATTTATTATTTATTCATATAACAATGTTATATTTATTACCTTTATTTGTATAAGAATAAATGTTGAAAAACTTAATATTGAGGCGTATAAAAAAAAATGAAGAAAGAAACGAATGTACAGTATTTATAAATGAGCAACACTGTTATCTTTCTCGCAAGTACTTGTATACCATGATCGTTCCTTTATAAGAGAGCTCCAAAGTATGTTCAGAGCAGAAGTTCCCTCGTGCAACACCGCGGAGCTACAATCGGAGTCCCCAGTGACTCTCATGCTCTGAGGAAAGTCCCTGGACCTTTGGCAGAAAGTGCCGTAGCGTCATCGCTACTAGCCTCCGCCGCCTTCTCTCGGTTTTTTAGGAAAGGAAGCTTCGGCTGATCTTCGAGTTTAGGGCGAGAGTGTATTGGTCAAAGAAAAGTAATGTGTAGAGACGAAATTTCCTTCCACTTTCCTTAGAGAGAAGGAAGGATTTTGTCGAACTAAACAGGGCTCACTACGAGGAAACTTCTTTCCTTTTTGCTTATCGAAAGATATCTGATGTATACACATATTCACACGACAATTAGTAATATTAGAATCTAATAAAATAAAAGGGATTTAAGAAATATATAAAAATGTTTGTTATACGATTTTATTAAAATTACATTTTGTTCCAAAAGGCTCTTACTACGATTATCGCGATAGACTATGCGATAAACTATACTATAAACAACTGATTTGTAAGCACCATAATACTTTAGAAATTCGTTTCGTCAGGGATACGTAGTGTATTTAAAAAATACTACTAATTTCATTCCAAATAGTAAAATATAAATTGGACGTACCAAAAGACTTAGCTTATATATTGTATGCCTTGAATGTTACTAAAGCATGATCATCATCAGGATGACGGTTCGTTGCTCTCGTAAAAGGACTAAAAAATTGAAATACAAATTATATAAGTTTTCTCTTATCTTATCTTACATAGAAACTTTACTTCAACTGTTTTATTTACATTCTTTGCCACTTCGGACAGACTGTTCGCCATTGCCGCTCCTGTTTGTTGTACCATGCTGTAAAAGTATCCCTTCTTTTGCAGCAATACATAAGGGTGATCAAATTCCTAAAAGACATTATTAAAATATATATTCAAGCACAATATCATGTGAACCTCTCACATCATTCGTTGATT
Source organism: Nomada fucata (assembly GCA_948146005.1). Lineage (NCBI taxonomy): Eukaryota > Metazoa > Arthropoda > Insecta > Hymenoptera > Apidae > Nomada > Nomada fucata. The sequence continues at coordinate 19,541,566 of OX411275.1, forward strand.
TTTAACGACGAAAAGTTTACAATTTTTTGGAACATTACTTACAACTAGGTGACCTTGGTCCATCACAAGAATCTTATCGCTATCCATTATAGTATTTAATCTATGCGCTACTGTGAAAACGGTGCAATCCATAAACTTTTTCCTGATAGTATTCTGTATAAGAGAATCAGTTTGTGGATCAACGTTGGCGGTGGCCTCATCGAGAACCATAATTTTATTATTTCTAACCAATGCTCGAACAAGGCATAATAATTGACGTTGGCCAACGCTAAAATTCGATCCCTCCTCAGCTACTTTACTATTCAAGCCTGCTGCCATTTCTGAGATCGTTTCTTTTAATTCGACTTCTTGCAAAGCTTCCCATAAAATGCTATCAGAATATTCGTCAAATGGATCTAGATTTCGACGAAGACTTCCACCGAATAAAACTGGTTCTTGCGGTATAATACTGATTTTCGAACGGAAGTCGTGCAACGCAACTGTATCCGTTGGTATGCTATCTATAATAATGTCACCCTCTATATACGCTAATCGAAAGAGAGCGCTAATTAGAGACGTCTTTCCGGCACCGGTCCTTCCAACGACTCCTACCTTTTCTTTAGGTGTGATCGTAAAATTGATACCTTTCAAGACGTAAGCACTTTTTGGTCCATATTTTAATCGAACGTTCTTGAATTCCACCAGACCTTTAGCTGGCCATCCCTTCGGTGGTTTCTTTCCCGATTCACTGTCCAAGAACGGTTCTTTCTCTAAATTACTGTACTCTAGAACTCTTTCAATAGAGGTGATTTGGTTTTCAAGTTCAGCAGTTTGCCTCATACCCCATTGTAAAATGCCGGTGACTGCGGTTATTTGTGTTATTACTAAGCCAATATCACCGGCAACGGCGAGCTTATCGAAAACCAAAAACGCGACTGTGATCAGTCCTACGTAAATCAAACAGAACGATTCGATGTAGAAGCCGAAGGCTCGTGAAATGGAAATGAATATGTACCACGTGGATGTGTGAAGATCTTGATGGTTGTCGAAGTCTGTGGTAACTATTTTCTCAGCTTTGAACGCTCTGATTGTAGTTAAACCATGTAAAGTTGCACCGACGTGATCGAATACTGGGGAACGTGCTGAAAGAAATAATACAATTTATCTAAGAGTTACGAAATTAATTAGTCAATGATTGAAATTGTGTGGCCCATTTAAATGGGAAAACGATTCCATGTGCAAGAAGAAATTGCAAGCATTATTAACACAACACAGTGTTATTTAACCCATCGTCTAGCAGACACTTCGCATCCTTAATTTTCCCATATAAAAAAATTAAAATATCGAATGTATTTACATAAAACTTACTTGTACCCTCCATGCGTATAACAGCACGACTAGTTGAAATGTATACGACCCGCATATAGTAGAAAAGGAGTATAACGACCAACGTTGGTATCAACAACCATACGCTCACTGTACCAACGATCACTATCGTTCCAGCGAAAGTTAAGAACATTATAGTTACATCGAACATGGTAAAAGGCAGTTTCTTGTCAATGATACCGATATCCTTAGAAAACCTTGATTCAAAGGACGAAAAAAAACTATTAATACCAAATGTACATATACAGACAAGAACAAAATGAGATATTTATCCTTTCAATTTAGACCTGTTTAATATCCGGCCAGCTGGATTCGTATTATAAAAGTACATAACCGCATGCACGATACTGCGGAACATCTGCGCGTGGAGATTTTTCGAGGCACGCATGCAAACCCCGTAATACGTGAACGTCTGGATCACATAAACGCAAACGATGCCCATAGTCAGGCCACTATAAAGATAAATAATTCCATCGCGAGATATCGGCCCAACCCAATTCAGCGTACCATTTCCATACGTAGTCATCGACGCTACTTCTGTGTTCACCCAAAATGCGAGCAAGTAATCACTACCACTGGCCATCGTTTGGCTAGCTACAAACAAAATCAACATCAGAAAGACTAGGAATAGATTCTTGCTCGCTTTCCAGTAGGCGAAGAAAACGGTTTTAGAGATTTTCCCCTTTTTCCTGCTCTCCGCCACCTCTACAGGTTCCTGTGCGGCTTCTGCCTCCTCCTCTTTCTTCGTTTCCTCTATCGTCTGCCTCCTTTCATTTTTCATTTCCGGCTCCTTAGGCTCCTTCTTGTCGCCGACCTCTTGGAAGATCTTCATAAAGTCTAAGTTCATGCTCTGCAATTCTGCGAAGCTGCCCCTCGCTTGAACACTACCACTGTTCATTACAATTATTTCATCTGCAACTTTTAAGTACTGTATCTGATGAGTGACTAGGATTCGCGTTTTGTCTTTAAGGAAACCGCATATACATTCGTCCACTATACGACTACCGACGTGCGCGTCGACCGCTGATAAAGGATCGTCCAGAAGATAAATATCAGCGTCGGTGTAGAGGGCACGAGCTAAATTGATTCTGGCTCGTTGACCGCCGCTCAGATTAATACCACGTTCTCCAACCATGGTTCGGTCCTTATTGGTGAACATTTCAATGTCACGTTGCAATTGGCAGACTCGAATCACTTCGTTGTAACGGGTTTCGTTCGCGGTCTGGCCGAAGAGGATGTTCTGTTTCACGGAGGAGGCGAATATCCATGGCCGCTGATCGGCGAAAGTTATTTTTCCACTGGTTTCTAGAACGCCGTCTTGCAATGGTAATTCACGAAGTATTGCTTGCAACAAACTACTTTTCCCTGAACCTATCGGACCAATCACCGCTATAAAGCTGCCAGCTTTTACTGTTAAATTGACGTTTTGCAAAGTACAATCTCTGGACGCGTCCCAACTGGCAGTGACATTCTTTAAGTGAATGGGAATTGACTGTGTAGCTACTTGATTCTGTATCTTCTGCGGCCCGGAAATTTCAGGATACATCATAAACTTCTCGAGACGTTTAATGGATACCATAGCTTCTGCTAATTGATGCACACCTGTAGATAAATTACATAGAAACGTTACTTATTGTATTGGTGAAAGGGGACAAAGTTATGTCGATTTTCCACTAAGATACGATGACTTTGTTTGCAAACATTGTATCGACGCAATGGCTATTAGCGTGGTTGTTGGCGAGCCAATCGTTGGTAATAAATTATTATATTGGTTTCTATTACTATGACGTTAAGCAAAGGATAATACATTTTACGATACGAAGGCTAATTAATTTTTTAGCGTAGTCAGATAAAAAATCGATTGCCATCATATATGTATAATTAACAATCGAACGAAGGTTTAAGATTGAAGGCGACTTACTTAAAGCGAAACCAACAGTCATGGAACTTCGTAAAATAGTATAAAATGCTGCGGTCATAAATACTTTCTCGGCATCGACATTGTTTCCGGTCAAGACGTATGTTAACACGGTAATAAATAAAATAAGTCGAGGAACGTATACGTCGATCGTCAAGCCGACTTGCTCGACAATCGAATACTTCTTTATCACGTTCACTTCTTTCCTGAAAACAGTAAAATTGATGGGGCATTATCTTTTGTACTTCAATGAATTGCGTTAAACAAGTTACCAAACATTTCTCGTCTCTCTTACCGTCTAGCTTTCTCCACAAGCAGCGAGTATGGTATTTCCCAAACGTACATCTTTATTATTTCCACCCCGGCGATAATTTGATTCATTAATCTTAATCTGTCGTCAGTCTTTTGTGCTGACACGAGAGTCAACCGTGATACCTTTCTACCGAAATATACTTAAAAAAGAAAAATCAAATTATCAATATACGTAGGCACAATGACTGTAGAATACAAAATAAGTGATCATGTATAGAAATGTGAATTTAAGTAATTTTCTCCATTGTATTATACTTTGAATAGAACGTTAGTGTACGAAATTGTTCGAAAGGGTTTAGACTTATCCAACTAATAAACAATATGGACAATATTGTCTTATAATACATTGTTATCGTTAAGACTTACACTGTAACGGTATGCACAGCAAAAATGCCACCATTCCAGTAATAGCACCCAGTCCTATTTCACGATATATGAGATATGCTATTACAAAAACTTGAAGCGGGCCAATCCATAAGTAATGTATACTAAAGACGAAGTAATCCAGTCTATTAACATCGTTGCTCAAGAAATTGATCATCTAAAAGAATCGTAAAAAACAAGATACAATGTACCTACAATGATCAAGCATACAATAACAGCGTGTCTAGTTTTAATCTATAAATGCTACCTACCTGCAAACTCTTCGCTGTATGAAAAACAAAAAAATATGGATAGTTTACGAGTATTTCGTATTTATAGATTAAAGCGGGACATCCTGTATAATTGCAAATAATTCAGTAATTTTCTGTACCTGACCAACAGATGTTTCATTTTCTAAAACAGAACTGGACAATCTGAGTATCTTTCTGTATATTAAGGTACAGCAGGCCACTCTAACTTTCATCCCTACGTGCATTAAGTTCTGCAGAGACGAATGTAGAATCACAGCATCGAGTAAAGGCAAGAGGCAGAAAGCCGCGGCATAGTAATGTATATCACTGTTCCAGTCTTTTCTGTTTCCAGAGAAGTATCGTAGTAATCTGGCAAGAAGAAATGGCTGCACGATTCTGAAACGAAACAGAATTCCAATATCAACTTAGGCGCGCTATGTGTACAGTTTCGTGGCTGTGTTCTCGATTCGAAAATGTTGTTGCACTCTCATTGTTGAAAATAATTGGGGAACAGTGTTTGTAAGAACATAGAGTGTACTTATTTAAAGAAATGGAATGGGGAAAATGAATGTATTGCTAGAAATTTTAAACTAATAATAATAATGATGATGAGGAATTTCGATGTTTTTTTACATGTTGCAATATTTCATTATTTGACTAATTATTTTCGTATATCAGACCTATACATATGTATAGAGAGGGAATTTGGTTTTTTCAATTCTTGTCTGCATGTATGTATTTGTTACTGTACCGTATGCCGAATTCTAGAACAAATAGCGCTAGTCCAGTGTTCATCACTATTTTACCGAAGCATTTATAGAGTACCCTAAACAGGCTTGGCTTCGAGTTGTCGTTTTTCTTCTCGCACCGTTTCACCTCGATCTCCCAATTTTTCACGATACGCTGCCCCAAGTAGCTACTTTTGTCTTCTTGTAACGGAGAGTATAGATCACTTTCTTCCAAATCTCTCTTGTAGCCGACAATAAATATTTTAAGGATCCACCTGTTCGTCGAATAACAATTGATTCGGATCATTGCGTTTGGAAATATACGATTGTTGCTTACGATGCGAATGTTTCCAAAATATAATATAACGTTTACTTACCAGAAGGTGGCAATAGATAATATGTTGGCATTTTCACGCGGATTCGTCACTTCTTTTTTCTGTCTTTTATCCATTTTCACAAAAGTATCCGTTCTTACTCATCTCAGGGGGTACTTGGAAAATTTAAATCGTGTCTATCTCATTTCCTGAAACGAAGCGATAGTTGCAAGTATGTAATTACAATATCATTAGAAATCGTAGAAGTTGAATACATAATAAAAACATTGTATTATTAGCATATCGTAATATCTTAATAATATTTGACTGCTCTCTAAACGTAATGGTAAAACAGTTTGGCAAATACTTCTTATTTCTTGTCTATTATTAAAGTTACACTCTTGCAAGAGTTTATCACCGAATATGTAATAATTGAAGCACATCACCCTTTTTTCATATATTCATCTATTCATTATTTACGGAATTAATTAAAGATTTACATAACACGTACGTATTAATTACCAAAGCAAAATGTGAAAGTGTCACACTTTTAGAGATCTTCGTTAAAAATAATCTTGGACAAACCACGGTACACGCGAAGAGGAACTCACTTATGTGGATCCCGCGATTTACGATTAAGAACTGTACTCCGTAAGTACTCTGACAACGAGAAGTTACACTGATTTGGTAGCGACGTTGGAGATTGTTTTATTTACCCTGCCGTTTATGGCGCCGGTTCTTATCAAAAGATGATATTAATTAGAGATCACTCGTGGAAATTGGTTAAAATAGAAACGAGCGACGGGTACCATAAACCGAAATCTTACACATAAATTAGAGATGAATCACTTGTCATTTAAATGAACTTCTATTCCTGTAAGAATGTACATAGACAGTAATTTTCAAAACAAATTTCATCATACTCCTGTATATCGTTTCCAACACTCTGTTCTTTTGGTTCTTTTTTTTTCTCGCTGTCGTTAAAATTATTATGAAGAATACATCGATTTTTCCGATATACTTCAACGATATCTACGAAACGAGAATGAGAAGGCAAACAATGGCCACCAGTTAATCTCCATTGCCGTTCATTTGTTGCATCAAAGAGAGAGAGTACAGTGCTTTATATACATATATCTACCTTTGCGTAAGCATATGTACAAGATACATAGTGCTGATAATATATCACAAAGAAGATTCCTCAGTTGCAGCAATTCCTCCATCATTTCATATTTATCAGTACACCTGTATAACAAATCACGTTTAAACCCCTTATCAAGGATGTCGAAGTTATTTTTATCCATTCATACGAAAAGTCCACATCCTCCAATTCATAAAATCTTTTGTGTACAGTATTTGTAACTTTTATCTCCAAATATTAGTAGAATAATCTGTTGTCCTACTTTCGTTTTGAAGGGCTAAACGGTAGGTGCTTCAATGCTGAGTATTATTTTTAATGCACGATAAAGCAAAGAAAAATAGAATAATTCAGATATTACATTCACATGAGAGGAGGATTAGGTTTACACCCTCGTTGCGTACACTTACTATTATTAATGTTCTTTTATTTTGTATCGTAAATTACTATATGAATTACATGCACCCTATGTTTACATACGTTAATGGGACTTGTCTACTTTATTTACGAACAATTGAATAAATAAATGAGTATTAAATCTTCCTCAGAAATTCCATTCGAAATATATATTTACTGTACTATAATTCTGTATAGTGTCATACAATAGAATTCTGTCCCGATAAGTGATTAAACACATTCAGAAAATGAACCACTGACTGTGCACTGGATGATGCCCTTATTTGCAGTCGCTACCCGTGGATTAGTCATTTCTTTAATTGATAAAAAGATACCAGAATGGTGCTAATCCGTCGCTAGGACACTGCATTACTGTATTGTCGTTCGTTACAAATATATACGGACGTAATTGTCGAAGGGAACAAAACCGTAGACAGTAGGTATTAACGATACAAAAATGTTTCAGGAAGCAATTCTTGCCAAAGAAATCACTACCATTTAGACCTTTTAAGGGGAAGCCAGCCTCCCGTGCTAGGTTACACATACCTGAAGAATCAAACCAAGGATTTAATTGACACACTTCGTTTGTATAATAATTCTTAATAAATTTTATTATAGAAAAACGATATACTGAGTTGGAAAGAAAAATCAACTTATTACACAATATGTCAACTCTTTGTGATCGTGCGTAAAATCAATTTTTACATCGTTGAGTTATTAATCATTTCCTATACTGACAATGATAATATTTTTCATATTTCCATTTCGAATGTCTGTTAATTTACCTGTCTTTCTATTTTGACAGCACACGTGGAGAATGCAACCTCTTACTGTTAGCTACACCTAGAGGATCCCTTTTTCATGGATAACTGTGCACCGCGTATGTATGCACATGTTCTATTGGTAAAATTAGTGCCACATGAAAAAGGTTGACCTGCTGGTTAACCCGGTGCTGCATCAATGCGGTATATTATCGATTCTCTCGTGCCGCATTCGATACATTCGAATCAAACCAATATTTAATTGCATAGCCAGTATTAAAGATATAATGATACAGGGGGAAAAAATTACAGAATAAACGTATACGGATGTATACATATTTCTGGACAAGCACGACTTCATAAGAAAATGAATTGACATAAATTTTGAGATACATGAATGAAACTTTATTTCACGTCCGCGAAAAAGCAGCAAAATTATTTATTTTATATTAAAAACGAACCATGAAAATTGTCCACTTCAGTCTGTTTCGATTGTTATCCGTTTTTCGCGCAAAAGCATCGCTATAAATGTATAATATCTTCATATACGACACGATTACGGTGTTGTATATCACACGGACGATTTTCCAAATGCGGAAAGTCTTCCATCACCCACGATTTATCAGCCGTACACGGGTATCGCAGAACAGATTTAAAACTGTGCTCAAGGGTACAAACGTCATCCAATCCACACGAAAAGTGGGGAGACAATTTGGGGTGGGAGACCCGCAGACAATTTTCCGTAATTTATTTCTTCTGTTCAAAAGTCCCTGATATTAAAGAAGCAATTCCGTATTTCTTCCACGTGCACAATTAAACAATTACGCTTCGATCACCTTCGTTTCAAGTTTCAGACGCTACATGCACCCGGTAAAAAAGTTACAATAACAACAGCTGAGCAGCTTATGTTTGGTCAAGACCAAAAAAAAGTAACCCCCGCTATTTTCTAATCATAGGAAGAAGTACACGATAAAAATATACTGTCCACTTCTATGTACACTGTGGCGAACTAAGTGTAATTACTGTGCTCGTGCACAATAGTTATCGGTGTAATAGTTGATTCGTGCGTTTCTCTTATATGCATCTAATGACATAATGATCGGTATTGATAAAAAGAGTGAAACTTTAAGCCTAGGTCTGCTTTCTCCTTTTCTGTTTCTTTCTCATGCACAGCTCAGTTTGGCGACAATTTTCATACGAAAGCATCGTTCATCGATCTCCTACGAAGACGACTTTATGCGAGAACGCGTCCTCGTGGGATAGTCATTTTCTGTTTGCGATTTGAGTAGAACGTTCACGGAGCACGATGAGGGATATAAAAGTGTGTTTTCTTCTCCTACGTCTTTATCACAACGGGTTGTAACGTATGAAAACTGTGCTCCAGCTTTAGTTTTAGATGAGGAAGAGAGAGTGTTTGCGTTTTCGAATATTATTTTTGTATTAATATTTGCGACACGATTAACAATGGAAATGATGAATTAGGTACGCTTCTAAATTTTTTAATGAACTGGTTAGGGAGGTGTACCATGAAATTATTGCTTTGAGTGCTTGTTAGTCCCAACAATTATTCAGAACTACAGATATTACCAGAGACTTTTTCATGTCAGAAAATAGAAAAGTATCTGTTTTTAATAAAACCTTCATTAGCGCGTATACACTCCACGTACACTATATACGTAATATAAACTTGATTAATTACATTTTCGAGAAAGCAAGAGGCAACTATCTTTCATACGTTTCAACACGCTACGCACGTTACAACAATTAATAGCAATCAATTCTCCGTGTAGAACAAAGATGCCTCTCTGCAAATTAGAAACCCGCTCGATTTGAATGATTACGTTTTCTCAATTAGCGGAAGTTGGCCACTGCGACCAGTTTATTGGCGATACACGATCGCTGTGATAGGAATGAGTTTTGCTGTAGTAACAAAGGTATGGGATCTGTATGACTCGGTGGGTAATATTAACAACATGGTAAACAACGTGCTAGAAACTGCAATAACCATATCATCGTACACTTGCCTGATATTGCTACCTGGTAATAAGGACTTGAAAAAGGTAATAATTAAGATGAACCAGGAAGTCAAGGAGAATCTCCTTTCCGAGGACGAACACGAGAGACGATTGTACCAAGCCTACAATTCTGGTTGCTACATTCTAACAAAATACGGAGCCATCACCACATTAACCCTATTCACACTGCTATTACTACATCCGGTGATAGAAGTGATCAAACTTCAATATGGTACTTTCGAACTTTCCATGATATTGTTAAATGACTATTGATAGATCGATACGAAAAACTTGTTTAAACAAAAACTCAAAAGAGGTCGTACAAAGAACCTTAATCCTTTCGTTACGGGGAGCACTGTATATATGCCCGCACATATTCAGCAACTATAGGAATCTATATAATTTATAAATTTATCACTATTCACTGATATATACATATGTATATATAACATAAAAACTATACCATTTTACATATCAAGGATATTTTCATTTTTAACGACAGTGGACCGAAAGGTTTAACTGCAGATATTATCCTGGAACTGTTACCTATCCGAACTATCCTACCGTCTGTTTTATATATTCTATGACAAGTTTCAGTAAAAGTAATTGAACTAATTTGTAATACTATATTAAAAAGTTATTCATTAAATGACGTGAATATTCGTTGTTCCTGTATTTGTATAGGTGGAGCTGAGAACGTAACGCAATTTCGCGCATTTCCTTTGCGGGACCACGTTTTCGTTGATTGCAGCGATTTTCGAGTATACTGTCTCGTATACGCGTTTCAATGCTGTTCGTTCTATATCGCTGTGTTTCATACAAGCGAAGTCACGTTGCAGATAAACCTGGTGCTACATCTGTGCGCCAATTTATCGATTCTCTCGTATCGCATTCAAAAGATTCGAACAGAATCGGTATCGGATTTTATAGCTGATATGAAGAGGGCCATCATAAGGCACGGGGAATTAATACAGTACGTACGTACGTTTTGTAATAGGCGTATACTATAACATTTACTTCGACAATATGAACTAAATCTGAATTGGCAAATGTAAACCTCCCGATTTCATATTTCGCGTTTATAAGTTGAGAATGCTATATAACGATTGTGATGGTATTTTATATATATTATATTGCAGGATGTCATATACTCTGAACGAAATCTTCGACGTTATTTTGGCAGTGGAACTAACGCAAAGCAACGTTAGATTGGCACTGACCATGTATATGATCATGATTGTGTGTAATCATTAAATATTGCCATTAGAAATTTGTAATACGTATATTACTTGCATTTAATACTAATTCCAGAATCTTCGGTCAGATGCAATGGCCGCGTGCAGTTTTCTTATCATGTTGGGGGTAGTGATGTCCATTTTATATTCATTCTCGTACGCGGGTGAACAACTTATGTACGAGGTATGCATATCAAACTATCTACATACTTTGAACACCGAAGGCAGAGATAAAAAAATCATACGCTTCTGTGAAATAGTCGAGGAGAATAAATTAATGTTCATACTGGCTGGTTTATATTTCCGGTTTTTGATAAGAATCAAATCGAAAAGGAATTTGCAATAACTTAATATTGTGTTAACCGTTGTTACATTCTAAATACAATGGAAGCTCGATAAATCGAACTAGTATGAGACGAAAATTTTCTTAATTCCTTTCCTCTTTGCTGGGAAAACCTGCACAAGTTGAAATAAAACTTACTTATGTCCACATGCATTATGTTACCCGTGTAACTCGGATTTAGAATAGTCAAACCTCAACAACTCGAAGTTTACCTCTACATATAAGTCAAACTTCTATCGCTGCTGTCTCTGCAACTCGAAGTTTATAAGTTTGTGTACGAAATCATTTCATTGTTTCTTTCCTTTCAACCGTTATGATTGTCTCAAAACATAAGGCGGAAAACATAAAATGACCACATGCATATTCATGGAAGCTAATCGTTTTCGTCAATTTTCACAGATAAACAATGTGTTAATACATTATCTTGGAGAAATATTACGGAGTTTTTGAATAATAAGAAGTCGCTACATATATAGTAATCTAACTTTCGTCTTCTGATTACGCTAAATGTAATCTAAATGTAAATTGACGCTAAAAAATGTAATTTCTCTTCCTCTCCGTCCTCACAAGTGGAAAAGTTAACCGTCATACTCTTCCCTTGAGATTCGAGTTATCGAGGCTCGATTATACATATTTTGAATTTTAATGCCAGATAAGAGAATTTGATATAAGAAAGGTACATTCGACGTATGTCTAATGAATACAATAATAACTTCATTTGATTATTTTAGTCCGTGAACGTTAGTGAAGCATTCTACAACATAGATTGGGTAGAAATTGCAAATGAAAATCGACGAACACTGTTAATATGCATATTAAGTGGACAAAAGATGTTGCGTATTACAGCAGGAAAATGGTATACCTTTTCACGGTTTGGTTTCACCGGTGTAAGTAAATTATAGGCCAACTTTAATTTTAAATAACACATTAAAATACATTTTAACATAAGTATATGAAACATATAATTTTTAAATACTGTACATATATTTTGTATTTTTAATACCTTCTCTTGTAAGCGTTACACGGTTGGCAAATTTTGTCGTAATGTTGATATTATACAGAAAAAAATAACGAGTTAATAATAATAAATTTCTGCATTACTTAAAGTATTTGAAAAATATAGATCTGTCTTATTACATTTAGTACACGAAATAAATCTTAAAATCAAGTTTTTTAGGACGTACCATTAGCCTACTATTGCTCTCCCTTTCTTATTGGAACATAGCTTGAGTTACAATTTGCTACAGACACCATAATTAATTTATTGTTTGATCTAAACGATAAAAGTGAACTAATGGCAATTAAACCTATTCGTCAATTCAATTATTTTTTCATACAGGTTGTGAAGTTTGCATTCGCGTTCGTCTCGATGTTGCAAGCCATGATGTGAGAGGACAGCAAGAACGTAATGCAACTCTAAAATATGACGGAGACATCCAGTCGGAATGTTGAAGTTAGAGGTGTGCGAACACTCGAATAAATCGAGTACTCGAAATTCGAGTCGAGTAATGTTCGGTCGTTCGAGCCGAGTCGAGCGCTTGAATTTTCCGAGCTAAGTAAGGGAGATATGAACGACAATGAACTATCTAATGTAACCGCTGAGGCTACGCAATACTTGAACGTCAAAACTGATCCAGCTAATACCGATATTACAGATTGATGGAAAAAACATAATCGAACAATTAAAATACGGGTACTCGCGCACCTCTAGTTGAAGTAGACTGTATCTTGTACATTGGAATATGGAATATCATGAATAATTATTTTTCGGTTGCACTAGTACAAACAATTCGATGATGCTGTAAATAAACAATGAAGCAATGAATTAATATCCCAATTTTCACTATTCAAATATTATTCATTTAGCCTGCTTGGATGCAATGAAATGATTGTGAAATAAGTTATTCCATAAAATAACAATTTTTCACTAACAGATGTTGATTAGTTCGTAGAACTGATAATCACCTCCAATAAGTCTCACAATGTTGTATTGTATGCACTTGCCGGTCAAACATTTTTTCTACCGTTTTAAACATTTTTATCAGTATATTTACGTGTAAATTCAACATTACGTTTTTAACGAGTTTCCCGTTTTTATTTCTGCCGCGAATAACAGAGAGAATTTGCAAGCGATAGAGTACAAAGCGACGTACACCCCACTTCTCTCCATCAGATTCGCGTGTGCGACAGATTTCCATCGCAATTGAAAAACACCGAGTTGCACGACCAGAATGATTCAATGTTTCCGATCCACTGTTTGTCGGGAGTGGGTAATAGCCGTCCGTGTAGATAAGCGATGATTCGCCAAAAGGAAAGAAAAATTTCACCCAACTTTTCCAACTTCGTTTCAACTTTGTTCTACACTACAAATTAAAACTTATTAAATTCGATGGTAATCGTTTTGCTTTTCTGGTACGCGGGAACTTCTGCAGTGTTCTTTTAATTTCACATAGAAAAAAAGTACCGCCGAAGACGCTCGAATTCAAAGAAGAAACGTAATTGAGCAGTGAATGGGAAATTGCTCAGTGAACAGCAGTTATAAGATAATAACGGAGTACCTACATATGTAACTCCCCCATGGAACTGTGCTATTACACGGTAGCTAAGGCTTGGCTGAGAGCGTGTCTTCGATTGTTGACCAGTCAACACGATGAACGTAAGACGTGTCTTTGTTTATCCACTCTTATATTATTTTTGGTCAGTGTGTGTATCATTAAAGTTAATTGCAAACTTAACGTATTGTATCTCATAATACATTGCTGCACTTGGGTTAAAGATGCATCTTTTCCTTTCTCACTTTGATTAAGCATCAATTTTCTGTTCGAAAAGGATATATTGTTTAATAGATACGGCGGCTAATGTAGAAATTTATAATAATATTCAATTTGTGATGATTCGTTTGAGACATATTCGTTTGAGACATAGGAATTGTGTGTGAATAGTTTAAATTAATTTTTCTTTCGCAGTTCTGATTCGACGGAGGGACTTATATATCCTGATATGAATCTTAAATTGTGACGTTGCGCATTAAGAAATATCTTACATTCATTAGACTAAACCATTTAGATTTACTTCAAAGTTTGTATTAAGTTTTTGAATCGAGAAGATTTTTCTGTGACAATCACATACCTACACCATTAAGAAAAAATCAATTTCATTTGTATCAAACTAATAATTATGTCATCCATGTTACAGAACCACGCTTCAGTCAGGGTAAAAGATGTACTCGTGCTGAATGAACGTGTATTCTCGATATGCGATGCATGGCCCTTAAGAAAAACTTACAAAAAATTCGTCATATACGCTTCGTATCTTACTGTTCATATGGTAATAATGTACATGGATCTGTTCGATGCGATGGGAAATTTAGACTACATGGTTGAGAATATAATAGATAACACCATTGCCACCACTACTTACTTCATGTTATTTCTGCTTCGATTCAACAAATTGATAGAGCGAGCAATAATTGCCATGAAGCAAGAGATCGCTGAAAGTACATTCGAAAATGCGGACGAGATGCGTCTGTACTTCCAGTACCACAAAATTTCAGATAAATTTGGAAGATACTCTGTTTCAGTGACAACGACGATAGCAGTTCTATGGTACTTGACACCTATGCTACACGTACTGAAATCTAACTCAGGTACACATTTGCATGTAAATATATATTTATTTGTTTACTAAAATGTATAGTAATTTACGTTCACTTTATTAATCGGGAGCGTATTATAATTAGAAATATCAGCCATACTTCTTAGTAACCCTTTATCGAGTAGTTACATACTGCACATGTCTGTACATGTCTGTTACGTAAACTAATGTCTAATTTTAGAAGCAGATGGATAGATGTGTGTAAGATATTAAAAGTTTTTGTTTGGTATTAAGTAGTTTTATATCATATACATATACCTTTTAAATTTTTTAATGAATACAGGATATGAATAATTTAGAGAATATGGGTAATTTCTTGTAAAATATTTGGCCATGATTGAAAATTAAATATTCTTAATCCGTTAATGTCTCGATCTGCACATACGTACAGGTACATTTTCTCACATAAAATAGCGAGTTATTTGAATTTTTTATCTCCGATCTCTTATTCTACATTTAATAACTGTTAATTGACCACTGTAGGCATTAACATCTCATTAGATTTATACATTAAGATAAAAGCAAAAGTAGCAAATATATATAAATGAATGAAATGATTGTCACAATAGAAACGCATATAAAAAGACTGTAGAATATTAGAGGAATATACGAAAGCATTTTTGATCGTATTATATCATTCCAGTGGCAGATAATGGATCATCAAAAGAATTCGCGTTGCCTTTTCGAATTCATGCATTCTTCGATTACAATAACGACTTCCGGAAATTCGCTATCATGTATCTGTATCAATTGCCACTCACGCTTATAGCTTTGTGTCATGTAAGCACCATCGGTTTGATAGTGAATCTGGTGCTACATGTCTGTGGCAAATTTTCGATTCTATCGTATCGCATAAAGAATATTCCAACGAAATCAGTGGTCAATTTAAATGGCCAGATAAAAATATTTGTGGCTGGACACATGAAGCTTATACTGTAAGTATTTTACTCTGACTAAATAATTGATTAATTACACTTCCTATTACTTCAAATATTTTTGCTTATACTCGTAGCTGTATAAGTTTTAGCGAATTAGTTTTCACCTAGTTATATCTCACAGATTAAATTGAATAAAAATGCAAAAAAAAAGAAGAAGTATATATAGATGTAAATTTGGAAGAAAATTTTATTTTATTTAGTAGAGCAAAAATATATCAAAATGGAAAGTTAGTTTGTCATATTTGAAGAATAATATACGTATATGCCCTACTTATATTTGTATTACACAATTCAGTAGTGCTTAAAATTCATTCAATTATAAAGTAGAAGTACATGTGGAACAAATTACGAATACAATAAGTACTAATATCATAAATATAATTCCTTATAGAATGGCGGGTTCTGTTAATTCAGCTCTTGAAATTATCCTTTTAATAGAACTTATTCAAACAAGCATCAGAATGGCTGTCCTCATATACATGCTGCTTCTAGTACGTTCATTAATGTTATCATTGGTATTATCACGCTTGCACTTAACACGATATAATGAGAAAATATTAAATTTATGGAGGCATACAATATAACATTGTATAAAAGAAAAAGTTCAAGTACTTCAATTTTATACAGTACATTAACGCCTCTAGAACAAAAGAAACTAAACAGTCCAATTTTCGACTGAAACTAATATACCTGCATAATTGCCCGATTAAAGCGTTCAATCAATACCATTATGATTTTTAGAATCCGAATGGAAATGCCGTGAACAGTGTCACTTACAGTTTATACATTTCAATAGTCACATTGGCGTTGTACTTGTACTCCTTCATAGGTGAACGATTGTCATACGAGGTAAGTGACTGCGTTCAAATAGCATACAAAATTTGAATCAACTTGTGTTTAGTCCATGAAAGTGAGCGAAGCTTACTACGATATCGAATGGCAAAATCTGTCGGTACCGAATCAGAAGCTGTTGCTTCTGGTTATGTCTAGTGGACGACAAAAGTTACACCTTAAAGCTGGAAAATTTTACACATTCTCTCTGTATGGTTTTATCGACGTAAGTAAATATTAAATATTTGACTAAGAAGCATAACATTTTACACGGGCCGGATTCGCTGTTTTGAGTTAAACACGTGCGTGTACATTGCTGCGAATAATTTGGGGATCAGTTCTTAGACAGCGAGTAATTGCTTAATTAATTGTTTCATTAGTGGCCGTTACCTAGATTTAATTTATTAATTATGAATGGTCGAAATTGAACCTAACTGTACGGCCAGAATAATGTTATATGCAGTGCATACTTTTACATGTATCTATTAAGTCATAATAATTAAGTTATACCATAACAATAGTAGTACTTGTTCCAGATCAAGGAATTGCTTGAGTGAAAGATACTATTGCTATTTGATTGTACCAGTGATCGCCTAACAATTTGTGGCAATGTATTTTAAACAATTTTCACTGCTTTTCTATTTTCAAATTCTGTGAAACATCATCGTCCATTATTCATTCGGGAGCACTGAATCCGATACAAACGTTACATTTTCTTGTAACAGATTATGAAAACCTCGTTCGGATATGTGTCTCTATTACGAGCTCTAATCTAATGTGAAGAATGAGCAGAGATTCTGTCATACAGTAGAATAATCTGTATAGCTTACTGTGTTTTATACATTCCGAGGTACTATAAATAAACT
Source organism: Nomada fucata (assembly GCA_948146005.1). Classification (NCBI taxonomy): domain Eukaryota; kingdom Metazoa; phylum Arthropoda; class Insecta; order Hymenoptera; family Apidae; genus Nomada; species Nomada fucata. The sequence continues at coordinate 19,558,994 of OX411275.1, forward strand.
TATTTTCAAAGCGATTTTCCGCAAACCATTTTACATATTTTACAAAACACCGATAATTCTGAGTGCCCAACGATAAGTAAGTGCAGTTTAATTGTTTTCTATTCTAATATTAATATTTACTATCTCCATTGCCAATGAAATATAAATTACCTATTTACGTACAAAGAGAAGTACCGATTGAAACATTTTAGGTACTAGTTAAAAGTTTCAACGACCTAAACGTGTCTCGAAATGGCAAATTGCATTAGAAAATATAGCGAGCCTTATACATACATATATACTCTATCATATCGTATGGACATGGCGGATATATGTAACAAACTGCAAGTATGCCCTATTACTTTAATAAAAACGTATCTACACCACATATAAATTGCCCACGAATCTCTCAGGATACACTAATTGAAAAGCACCCGAGGAACGGATAGCTTACTCCTCAACTATACATTTCCCTTCCGCAAAACAAAGAGAGATTCCACGAAAAATAACTGAATAACAAATAGATTTTAACTTCCCTGTCGAAATATTGAGCACTAAATAATTATTCGGACAAAATTTGTTTAAACAACTGATAGAATAATCGCAAGTATTTGTCGTGTGGTGACTTTAGTCGTAAAATTGCTGATATGTTTGTCGTGCGTTAATATCTGCATAATATTCGCGATACCGAATACTCGACAGTTATTCATAATATCCATAATTTGTAGATCTATGAATAATTATTTAGCAACTCACCTAAATATCCTTCAGTTATGGTTCTCAATTTTAGCTATGTATATAGTGTATCGAGAGAGGGAGATTATATCCATATCAGAATATATATTACCGCTGTAGGAAGCCAGTCGTCTGTAATTGAAATGTTATCAGTGTATATCGCAAGAACGATTTACAGCATCTGATTCGCCTGGAGCTCAAGTCACCTTTTTCTATGCACGAACGTCTAGACAAGTATTCTTTCCAGTCTCTACCGATATCATCAGTGACAGTATCGCAAACAGACGGAAGATATCAGAATTCAAACTGTGCTGCTTGCCTTTTTTCTTTTTGTTAAAACGGTAGCTCCGTGAAACGATTGAAACGAAAAACTGTATCGTTTTCGCGAACACTGCTGTATATACGTCACCCCTTTAACTCTAGGACGATACCGTATCGTTTTCATTCTTCGACGTAACTCTGTGGGTTTGCGAATGACACAAAATAAAATTTTAATATTTTAAACATTATTTAATATCTTCGCGAAATTATTTTTTTCAGTCGGCTTTGGACAATATATGAAATAATCACTGCGGGTTGCGATTTCACGCGATTAATTCGCAGTAAACTTGTGGGCAAAAGTTTAACAATAGTACCGAGAGAATAAAGAAAATGTTAAAGAAGGTTCAGACGATTTTCTAAAAATATATAGATATACGGCAGTACAAGGAAATTAAGATGAAAACATGACGGATGTTAATACAGGATGTTCAATAAATGTAAAATCTTAAATCGATGCAATAGATATGTATTGTTTGATCAGCTTGATCTGAATTGGTTCGTTCAAGGGATCATTATCTACCGTGCATTTTTTGCTTGCCCACAATAAATATTTGATTCCTTTGCGATTGCGTTGTTTCGTCGGGCTTAGAAAGATTGATACTGTCGATTAATACCGTTGATCTGTTTCTAAAATAATTTCTAATCCACAAGAAGCGAGATCGTATCAGCATAGAGTTTCGAATCTTTCATAACGAATGTATCCTACATACATATAACGGGTTGTAAGGTCTCTACACGTGAAAGGAAGCTATAATACAGTTGCGACATCGCAAATTGCTGGAAGACTCGTAAGGTTTGATAGACGGCCACTTACACCAAAGTAAAAATTAATCCCGTTGACAGTCACTGTGAAGTTGACAAATTGCTTATAACAGTATACAGACAAAAAAGCGATGGATAACGCTTATAGCGGTTCCTGAATTTCTAAATAAATTAAGCGCGTCCGTTGCTTTAGAATCTGGAAAAGGGGGAATGATGGACTATTAAATTTTTTGTGTTAAGAAGAAATTTAAAGCACGGTACGTATAAATGTAATAAAACATACGAAATTCACAGAAATCAACAACAGTGACAAAGGGACAAAAATCGATCAGTAATTTTTTCTATTTCACATTTTGCTATAACATTATGTTATGTAACAAAAAATTGAGAATTAAATGGAGTCCGTTTGACCTCAATCAAGCAAATACTGGTCACATTTAACAAACAAAATGTGTTGTGTTAAATTGGCTTGTTGTGAATTAATGTGCCCAATTGCTTTCCTGCGCATTGGGCTAAACTGTTTCGTTGCAAATTGATTAATATTCACAATGATTATATGGACACAGAACCTGCTCAATTTTGTCTAAACTAGTTCCAGTATCTTTTATTCCCCTAGACATTTATATTGGACTCGAGTAGAACTATTATTTTGCGAACGATAAGAATATATTGCGGAATTGCGGAAGATATTAAAACACATTGCAGAAACATTGCTACAGAATTCTCGCATAAAAAGCGATATGTGCCGCGAATAAGTTGAACAGTACCATTTAGAGAAGTCTGTACGTAAGTGGTAGTTTCAAGGATAGCGACCAGCGATTTACGTTTCTCTAATGGAATCCAATATTTTCTTCCTTATTTTCTTCATTTAATATAATTGAAGCGAATATAATAGAAGGTCCTAAAGTATGACGTACAAATTCTACAGAGAAAGAATTAATTATTATATTGCACTACTTGAAAAACTAAGGATACACTCTAAGCAGGATTTTCTTTGTCTTCCTCACTTTTTTGTATTGTGTTCGTGACTATTAATTAATATAATTTAATTATTCAAATTAAATTAAAATTAGATATAGAAATAAAAATAGAAAAATTAAATTAAATTAGTACTGATATTTGAGATTTAGAAAGACCCTTGAATATCTTTAGTGAATTTACTTGCCGATTGTTTTTTCATGATTAATAATATTGCAATAGTATTGTCGTGTACCATAGGAGTAGTTTTTGCTGTTTAATTATTTAGTTAATTAATTAATTAATTAATAGTACTATATTAAATACTTTGCGTTCATTGCTTTCAAATTCACGAATTCATTTTTTAAATTCGCTATAACAGCATATGCAATGTTAAGAAATTATTTCGTGAAAATGAAATAATAGCACTCCCCATAGCTGGTTTCAATTGTTATCCATGCAAGGTTAGCTTATCTACCATACAACAATTGCTTGAGATAAATATAATTCTGTTCACTCCACCACATCCATAAATATCATTTTCCTGCAGATATTAACTAACAAAGATAAGATAGTAAATGGTGCATAATTAATTTCCGTAAGCTTTCTTTCGTATTACGGTAAAACTATTGCAGACATAAACAACGAAAGGCATTAATTATCTTTACGATGCATGGAATATATTTTAACATTAAAATGATAGCTTTGAGCAGTTTCAGTACATATTATGATGATACAAATTCATTGTTATTAGAATTTACTTTATGGATCGTACGATTTATTTCATATTGAGTGGGTTAAAGAAACATTGACAGAAAATTATCGATGCGCCAGACTGTGTCGGTCCTCTCAATTCTACATGATGTTTGTTGTTATCGACTCAAGCTTTTTGATAACTCTAATCATCCGGACGCGTATGTCAAGAACACGAACAACATAATACTGTTTCCTGATTCATATTGTTAATTAAAGAAATCTGAACATTTATTCAATCTTTGAAATGTTATAACTTAATAATCTTTTGCAATTGTAGCGCGCCGACGTATGGCTATCCTACTGGTCGGAATTATTTTAAAACGAACAACGCTTCCTAAGTTATTCTGTGAAACACTGCAAGTCTACTTTTTTCTTTTTGTTTTACTGCAATTAAATTATTTTACATTCATAAAAAGCAACCATTGCTTATTGCTTCACACCCGCATAGGACCGCACCTATCATTTGTTTCTACCTTTCTTGTTCTTGTTAAACGATTACGCGTGTCGGTCATAGCCCGACTTACGACTAGAACGCTAAAAGAATTCGTCTGGCGATAGTAAAGGGTTAAACAATATTTAACTCTATAATTATCAAACGGCAAAAAAATAAGCTAGTACTCACTCGTAACTGGTGTTTAGCTTCAGCACAAACCTTGATCAATGAATACCACTGTCCAATCGAAACACTTCACGACATCCAAGTTTTCCGCGTAATCACACTGTGCGTAACAGAGTGTTTTGCCAACTGAAGAACGAGCAGAAGGTACAAACGGTTATATATGTATATACATATACACCCTATTACGCGTTCGTTGACTGGGGTATAGTATTGATCAAGGCAATGAGTTTACTTTATTGTTATCGTTCGGAGTATCATATGGTTTTTGTTCCCCAATAGTGAACATTTAAATGCACGGCACCAATTTACAAGTACAGTAATGTATATAACCTTCTATTATACGAGAGACGTTAGTTTTTTGGACGACTTTCAAGTTAACTCGTTTGTAACAATTCTTTTTACACGTCTCAAGGCAACGAACTCTTAACTCGTGAATGCATATTATAATTAGGCGAAAGTTAATCGAGTGTTTATATACACTAGCCTCGCAATGCAGCATGCGACAGGGCCAATCAGCAGCCCGGAACTATCAGTAAAAGTTCTTCCAATCAAAAGCTAGGAACTATTGGCAATAGACTCTATTCGTAGTTATTCAGGTTTGTCCTGGATCGAATTTAAAATGATATTGTAAAACTATTCAAAACAATTGCAAATGGTCCAGGAAAGAATAGAATTTTTATTGTTATAGTAATTTGGGAATTTAAGTTATTTCAGATTTACGGTATGTATCTGCACTCTGTGGATAATCTACATTTTCCGCAGATGGTCTATCACTGCCATCTATGAACAGTTGCTGGAATAATAACGCGCGGTGTGAAAATATTTAAAAGTTCGCCATATTTAAAATACCCTAAATTAGTTAAAAATCAAATTAAAATAAAAAAGTAATACGAATGAGAGTCACCTGCGAATATTAAAATATAATTTAAAATTGTTTGAAATATTATATATTTGTAGCTGAAATTAGAAACATAGTTATCCCTTGCACATATTAAACAATTTTTTCAATTGATACGGATTTGTAAATTTACAATAATTCCCTTTGGAAATTGGCCAGGGGGTGCGTTTGAATTTTTATACTATTAATTTTCACGATAATAATTTTACATCTCCCTTTTTCACAAAAATTAGGTACACATATCTTTATCCGTCTTCATTGTGATGTAAAAGTTTGTTGGGTATATGCTTTTTTAAACTCTCCGAAGGAGGTATTGAAAGGAGTATAGAATTCCCATCATTACATGCAAACCAATTTTTTTCGTGATGATCTTCATTATAAAAAAGAAGTTTATTATTTGTAGCTGAGGTGGCGCATGGTACATACATGAGGTTTTCGGCTACAACAAGTCCTATGATTTTCACGCATTTACTATGTACAGACATGGGTCATGTTGTATTCTTAATATCTAGTATTAATTAACATAAGTCAACGTTAAGGCTAAATTGTTACCCATTACACTATGATCTATAATAATGTTTCATAGATTCGCTGTCACGCGAATCTTGTAGAACTTTAATTGTTCGTGTTGATCTTCAAGTACATGTACTCCAGTGCAGTTTCGACATACTCTGTGAACGACGTCGTGTTCGATTGTCGTTATTCAAAAATTCGTTTATCCTATCGTTTTTGAAATTTTATTTCACCGAGTGCACTTAAGGCTTAAATTGTCCTAAATAAAAACGGCTACACTTACAGTTACATACACGCAAATGCATAAAAACGCCTCTATGGAAAAAAATATTAAGCGAGCACTGATCGAATTATTCAGGAAAAAAACAAATATAGAAAAAGACAAGAATTTTCTGAATGGTAATAAATATTACTTTCGTAAACATTGAATAAAAAAACAAAAATAAAAGGTGATATTTCGCTAGTTACAATAATTGTACCTGCCTTCATTCAGAATATAAAAATATTTGTAATTAGTATCTAAAAAAAAATCGTCGCCCGAGCATCGAATAATTACTATAATACGCAAGAGCGCCGATTTACGCTTTCGTAATTAAGATTTACAAAAGATCGCGTTGAATTTTTCAATTTCACGCTAATCGCTTACTTGAGCAAAAGAGAAGGACAGTTAATATAAACATTTTATTGTCGATGCATCCCTAACATTCTACATAAGAAGGAAAGCTTTGTTCGCAAAGGTAGAAGCACAATTTCAAATAGTATTAGACAGATCATAAGAACGAAAGTTTAAGTCTAATTAAGACAAGAAAAGGGATATTACGTAAACAGATACCTGACGACATTTCTATTTCAATTATCATCGAAGTTTCGTACTTCCGCAATATTACATCGTTTATGATCGAAACGTAAAACTAACTAGAGTCGGGCATCTTTTTTTCTTTTTTTTTTTAAAGTTTTCCTTGAGTATTAGAGACGAGCAGAATCGTAAACGATAAAATGGCACCCTGAGTTGAAGAAGCACGGTCTGCTAAGAAACGCTGTTAAGTACTCGTTTGTATCAGGACGACCTTTTCTTCGCTGTTATCCGTATTACTTTAAAACGATAAAGTATAGTATCTTTTCAACGATATCGTGGAATGTACTTTGATCGAGGTATAGAATTTTCATAGCATCGCAAGAAGGCTGGCAAGCTTAATTAGATTTCTTTTTCCTTCTTCCCTTCTATCCTTCTTCCCTACGAATGCGACGCTCTCGTCGGATCCTTTTTAATAGGTGACACACATGTCGAATTTGTCACTTTGTAAGCGTTGCCCTTCACCTCGGCAGGGTGTTTGTGCGTACTCGTCGACGATTTCCTCGGCGGTTTCGTGATCTGTGTCGTCGAGAGGCCGCTTACCGGATATTTGTTCCTGCTTGATGTACCACCGTTGCTGCTCCTTGTTCCATTCTTCGTGGACGTCGAAGAAGTCGCCTCTGTCGGATGTTTCGGCATAACGAACGCTTTCGTCTGTTTTAATAGATAACGATCGTTGCACAAGGCCGATATCAGCGGTAGATCCAAGTTACGACTTTTTTCGCGAAGCGTTCGAATGTCCAACATTCCGTCTTCTTTTCCTTCCTCGCGTTCCTCCGCTGTTGTCGTTTTCGACGTCTTCTTCGGCGAAGAGGACGACGACGAAGCGGACGGAAGCGGTTGATTCTTCTCCAGATTCTGAAATTAGGCGAAAACATTGGAATGATATGCTTTATTTCCGATGTAACCGATTTTCAATATTGTGGAATATTTATATGTTCAGTGAATTATTCGCCGTGGTTTCGTATCATTTGATTTTAATACAGTATATAATACAATAATGTACGAATATATTAACAATGACAATCAAAAAGAGTCAAAAGCAACAAGATTTGTTTGCTTTCATCAAATTATCAATCACCCGAGCATTTAATAATATAAAACTTGCACACGAATCCATGGTAATAAATAACAAGCGAACGTTGACACGGTACGCTACCTGTATTTCATAAGGAGGTGGCGGAGGAGGCGGTGGTAACCTGCGATGCTTCAACTGCGGCAGGGACTGCAGCTTTGTGACCGAAGGGGTCTCGAAACACTTCAATATATTCTCATCGCTCCTTGTCCTAGAGAACGCATGAAGCGTGTGCGGGTGTGCCGGAGCTGGCGGCTCCCGTCTAAGACTCTGACTGCCTGCCGATGAACAAGTAGCTCCACTGTATAGTGAACTGGTGCTAGCAGCGTAGTGGCTGGTCAGATTGCTATGCGGTAGGTAATTGTTAGAGCTGGTGTCGCTGCTACTAAGGTTCTGATTCGAGGCGTATTTCGTAGGCGACGAGAACGAGGAGCCAGGAAGATATGGTGTACTACGATACATTACTAACGATTTATTGTTAAAAGAAGGATAAGGCGGTGGGGGATAGGCGGCCATTGCTGCAAGGAGGGATCCTTGTTTCGCGTCGATGTACTCTTGCTTCGACACGGCGGGATCTTTCAAAGGGAACATTACGAAGTCGACGTCTGAATAAAGTTGCTGCTTGTATTGTTCAATCTGCGACCTAGCAACTTGGCTCGTGTAAACGGTGGCTAAGCTGGGTGGCGGAGGCGGGGGTTGTCTAGGATGAACCATGGGCGGTGGTGGTGGCGGTGGCGGCGGTGATGTCAAGTAAGGCAACAAAACTGGACCACCTCGTGAAGCGTGGACGTCCAGGTAATTATTTGGTCCAACCACAAGAGCCGCGACTGGTGCGTGAACCGGCGTGGGTTTCATTTTGTCACCGGGATACGTGGGCGGCTGTATTCTTGGCGGTGGTTTCGGTGGTACGGAAGCGATATCGTTGGTCGTCGGTTGGCTTGTGTTAATGGTCTTAGAGGTTGATAGATTGGCGTTTACTTTGCTGTTCGCTAAGTTCGTTTGTATTTTCGTGGATGTTACCCTCGACAGGATCTCTTCGGTGGTCGTTGGATATAGTTTAGATATTGCTTCCTGCCGGGTGACGTTCGGGACCTCAGGGTAGGGTGGCGGCGGTGGTGGTTCTCTGGGTGTTACGGCATCGTTTCTTGGCGGTGTTGGCGGTGGAATTTGTATTCTATCCCTGGGCGAAGTGTACGGAGGCGGTGGTGGAGGAGGATCGGTTCTTCTCGGCGGCAGAGGTACAAACTCGCCACGAATCGCATTGTACGGAGGTGGCGGCGGCGGTTCCCTTTCGATGTCCGGGATTTTGGGTCTTGACAAGTTTATTGTCGCGTAGTCCATGTTCACTGGGTAAGGTGGGGGCGGAGGAAGTTGTCTATCGCTGTCTGTTCTTGGTGGTGGCGGCGGTGGAGGCATCGTGACGTAGTCGCAATCGGAGTCCATGGAATTGCTGATTGTCTTCCTGGGTGGATAGCGCCCAACAATTAAATCGGAGAGCTCGTCGGCCGATAGCAGAGGCCCAACGCTTGAAGGATCGCTGCCGTCGCCTCTGAAACTTCCTGCACTGAGTATGCTATTGCTACGCGATCTGGAGTCTTCGAATTGCTGGTCCAGAGAAACTGCTGACATTGCGGAAACGACATTGGTCACATCCTCGTCCCCTTTGCAGACGCTGTAAATGGGTTCGTGATCTTCTGTGTCAACATCTTCTGTGTAAACGTCGCTGGTTTCGGATCTGAGACCACTGTGGATAGTGTAGAAGCCGGATGTTACGGAGGCTTCGTCGGTTGTCGACTGGACGGAACTTAGGGCACACACGTCGCTTGCACCGGAGGATTCGTTAGCGTCTCCGGTTGAAGAATATAAATCTCCCATTCTTTCGTCCTGCATTTCGCTACTCCGAAGAGTGTAGACTCCACTCGTCTCGCTAGCGATATCTGTGCCTGAAAAGTCAACATTTTGTTCGTAGGATAAATCTTAGTTCGTAATTGTTATAAGGCGATTAGTTCTCGGAGCTTCGCTTGAATGGCGAGGTAGATTTGTAGCAAGTTTCATTTTAGGCACTGTTTATTTAACGATTTAGAAGCATTTGGGATACAAACATTTCTACGGAGACTACGAATCTTTGAGACTACATTAAGTTCGAAATTTCTCACACCTTGATAGAGGCGGATCAAATTTTACACTATAAATTTCTGAAGATGATGTACCTCTCGTATTTGATCTTTATAAATATCGTTCTATTTATTTCAACGAGAGCTGACAATGTATTGATAATAATAGTGGGAAATATTTTAAAAACATTATCGAAACTTACCCGCGTACTTCCCTCCTTTTCTGCATCTGTCGTAAATGGCACCAGGAAAGCTAGCGGTTTCCGACGAAACCGCTGAATTCTGTGCCGTATGCGAATATCCCAGCTCCAGACTGGAAGTCGCGGATGTGCGCCGTATACGCGGCGGTCCACCAGCAGGTGCATTTACAACCACGACCGTGCTGCAGCTGCTGCTACATTGTGATCCCTCGGCAGCCGTAGCCGCGTATGATGTAAATCGTAAAACAGCCGTTGTTTGAGTGTTATCGGTACCATCGACTTCTGAAAATGGCCACATTAATTAAAAGTCCTATGACAATTCTGCATTAACTAGCAAGCAACATTTCAGTGTGCACCTTTAGAACGTTCTTCGGAAAATATTTGTGCAGAATGGTTCATAGCGAGAAGAACGAGACAGACATGTTCGTTGGATTTAAAGACTTGCATTGAGAAGGGTAACTTTTTGAAATGAAATACGGGGAGTGTAATACTATTCCTCCTGACGGGTGAAAAATGGTAGACATACTCGACCAATTGGCAATGTGGTAAGTAATTAAACACTGTAGATATCTTGGCAGCGTTGGACTACATTCTGACAATGCGTGAAAGAAATGTATTATCCCGGATATACTATTATTGACGTGATACTGATGTTAACTTATAATTCGTATTGGCTTTTAGTGATATTTCAAATACAGGTCCGACATTATTGAAAATATCCAAATGTGTAAAATGCATTCAGGCACTCTTCCTTTAGTCTCTCAACTTTTACACTCATTCCTACTTCTTGTCATTGTTCAAAGTCATAATTTATTCAACGAAAGTCTTATTGCAATTTCCATGAAATAATTTACCATCCACGGTGGAGACTGGAGACGAGGGCAGGGAACGATCCTCGACGTCTGCATTCGTTCCGTTCACAACGCCGCACTGAACACCAGAGTGTGAAGTATTTTCAGTAAGTCGTGGTAGACATTCGGTTGAGGCTGGCGCCGTGTCTGGCTCATCCTCGCTGTGGACCCGGTCGCTGACAATTCCAGAAGTTGTGTTGGACGACGTGCTCGAGATAACAGAAATTCGTTGGTCCCCACGTGCCCCGCGGGCCGTCAAACTGAGCTTGCACCGGGCAGGATACATGTAGCAGTCGCGAAGTACTTTTCTCTCTAAAAATAAGAAAAAAACAGCGCATTGATCTTTAGATGAAACTGACAGCGTACGATGTTTTCAAATGTTTCTTCAACGACGCGGCTAAAATACAGACTACAGTATTTGTAGATGCTCAAAGCCATCAAGCAAATAGATATATTTGATGTTCATGGTGTTTTACGTATATACATCATTATCTTTTTAGTGGCGCTGAGTGGCTGATTCACTACAGGCACTAATTGGAACAACATTTTGAAAATACTTATCTTAGAGGCATAGATTTGAAACATTGTTCGCTAAAAGCGTAGAAACTATAGAATGCCTCGGTACCACTCTATTCGAGCAACATAAATTTCTCTGAACTCACCTTCTTCCTCGCGTCTTTTCGCTTCGTTCACTCTCGGTGCTATGGCCATGGAGAACTGATGAGTGTCTCGACAAAGTCCAAGGAGCAGCTTACTTTTATCATCGCATCCACTGTAGAGAGTGAGCTTGTCCGGCTGATCGACTGCACGTATCTCGAACTTCTTTCGCTGTACGCAATACAATATCCACAAAGTCAGAACAGAAAAATCTACATAGATAACATATATACACGAGCCGAAAGGTTCAATGAACATTCTATTATAACCTTATAATAAATAGTAATCGAGAAACGAAAATAAATCAGAGCTAAAAATGTATCACGAAAATTGTCACCGCCATCGCAATTAATTCTCGTGGCAACGAAAGCGGTTCATATCGAAGGATTCGCAGTAAAATATTGCCAGCAGTAACGGTTCCACAATAAAAGGGTTGCGCTAAATACGAAACTGTAACTGGCAATGAGACCTGATAGAAACCTAGCTATAAGAAATCGAAATGGAGCATTCAACTAACGTCGAAGCAAAGTTTGCCAATGTTGTTCCAGGCGAAGACGCGTGGCGTCTCCTCCTCGGTGTAGACTCGCACACCTCGAGCGCATATCGCGAGAAGTATGCGTCCAGGACCTGCCTCGTTCTTGCTTCTTCGTAGCCGATAAAGGTGAGCGTTGAGCGGCGCCTCCAGCAGCACCGCCTCCCGGATGTATTGCAGCTCTGCCTCTTCTCTCGAGAGCCCTCGGTTGTCCCTGTGCTGTGCCGCGAGCACGGCCAGCACATTCGACTCGAGGCACATCTAATCACACGATCATATTTAATTAGCTTCAATGAAGATTTAATTGCTACTGCTGTATAAACTGTACGGGATTCTTTTCTTTTAATGGACTCCTATTGAATCAACTCTTATCAGCTTAACTCTCGTAGCGGAAGTTTGTCTGTGAGAATCTACTGGAATGCCGACCCAGTGGTAACTCTGGTTCGAAAATCGGACCCCCGATAAGAGTTAATAATATTACGATAACTAGATTATTTAATAAATTTAATTTTCACGCGCTGGGGTAGGCCAACAGGGATGTTCTTTTCTATACCTGATCATAGAATTGTTAGGAATACTTCCATTATCAATTTGCACGTGTACCACATTGTTGGCCTGATGTTTCTGGCATTTGCTTGAAATTAGGAACTTACGTGGGGTGGGAGGTAGTCCGTGGGTTTGCAGTATCCCACAGATCCTGCGTGTGGCCTATGTCGTTCTTCAGAGTAGTCCCCACGATCCGCCTGTAGGGCAAGACCCGCGAGTGTGAGCAGGGGCGCAACGATAGATGGTTCATGTAGGGGATGGTGAGGATGGAGGCTCTCAACCCCTCCGCCATGCCTGACGACATTGTCACGCAATTGCAGGTAATAGTGGTGGCGCGTCGTCTCATCGCTGAAAAAAAAGATGAGACGATTATCTTCCGTTCCCATTTTAGATAGCTTGAATTGAGATTACATAGATGCATGCTTACGGCGAAAAGATTATGCCAATGGCAAGTATTCTGTGTTAATACAGGTGTTTCTAAATTATTTTAATTATATGATGCTCACGGTAAAGGTATACAAAACTTGCGATTAGATGCAAGTATATTAATTATACATATAAGCTTCACATTCGCTAGGAAATATATCTGCAGAAATTGGATAGAAATTAGTGCGAAATATTCGAACGAAAGGTAAATAAATGTAGAGCGCATAGTTTATGGAAGCAAGTGTGAGACAATTGATGTCCTCATGCGACAAATAAAATAATCTTGATAGTATCGACTGGTGTTCGAATGCACGAGTAATCTTCGTTCAAAGATTCAAAGATTCGCGAAAGATTCTGCAAACTACGCAGAATCAGTTTATAATATTCGTACTTCAAATGGCGTAATATCCTCTTCTAACTACATTGCATCATTTAAATTTCACGAAACATCATGATCAGTTTTTATTGCTAGAAAAGATTTATCCCTTTTATACGAAATGAACTTCAATACGATACAACAAAGGACGGCTCAGGAAATGTGACGAAGAAGAATTGATCCACGTGGCAACATGGAATATAATCATTCGTTCACGATACGATTCATTATCTGGACAAGCATGTCAGAAATATCGGAGAACCGTTCACGATCGTTCCGCTAGTAGGAATGAAAGAGGCGGGGGAGTAGGAGGACGTTTGGTAATCGTGAGAAGCATAACTCACAGAAATGGCAAGGTATTATTATTAATTATGTAAATGTGTTTTCATCATTCATCGTGCTATCCGTTATACGGTATATTCGTCTGGCGCCTCACGCGCTCGACATCAATGTAAGTGGCGTATTTTAAAAAGCGTGTACACTGTGGTCAAAGAAGGTTTGACCAAACTTTACGGGCATATAAATACAGATTTAAGTGAAAATGAAATATTCAACAAACACCAGTTTAGGAATACTTAATATTGAAATTTGGGAAATACTGAGAACGAGTTAGACAAATGTTACGAATAGATTACAATGACAGCGGTAAAGAGATGGTGACCATTACATTATTGTTGTAGAAATATAGAAAATAAAGGAAGTATTTGAATATTGCAATATATTTTAATTTCAATTTTTTTCTATTTCAATAGATGTTGTTTACATTTAAAACACAATCAGAAGTTATTTTTACTTTTGCTTTTCATAAATCATTTAATGCATTAATTATTAGAGTTATTCATCGTTCTTATTTTGCACGAATATCTTACATGTTTGTAACATCGCTCAATTTTAGAATTGCGGAAGACAGTTGAAAAACACGGCATTCCATGTAACTCGCGTCACATGATTTCTTAATTGTTATTAGTTAATGAATGTAATACCACACAATCAGTGCATTCCATTGTAATGAAAGATACCGGGTACATACAAAATCCACGATTTTTCGTAAACAAGAAAACCTGATGCGAAAACAATAATCTAAACACACGAGGCGTGTAAATAACGTTTTTCTGAAAGAATTACACGCTGTCAGGTATCATTATGTGAATATCAAATTACTGTTTAAAAAAGATTCAGTAACGTACACTTCTTCAGATGTTCTACTAATTGCGCAATAATATTCTGCTATTTCTACGAGCAAACTAAAACTGTCGTATAACCGTAATGCGTCTATTCATTAACCCTTTGCATTCGAAGGTCCTGCTTCTTACGCAGGGTAGTGGTAACTCAAGATTGACTAAATATAAAATAATAATATTAAAGATTACACTGTACTCCGAGCTTTACATGGAAGGATAATATAAGAGTTGGCAAAATATCTGTCGACAGAAAAGTTATTGCCGTCTCTCGTTAGCCATACGAGCCTTACTCATAAACCAAGCGGCAAGTGAGTATCGTTTCTCGAATGCAAAGAGTGAATGTTTACGTTGATTCATTTCTGGGAACGATAAAGTACGAAAATCAAGTTATTCTTCTTATTAGCGCCCGATGGAAAAATATATGAACGGAATACAGCAGAAAATCTCGCAAGTAACGTATGCTCGCAGAGAAAAGAACGAAATGATAGATTGTGAAATTATAATATGTTATTTGAATGACAGCTGAGGTATTCTCCATAAGTTACGTCGTAGATCTGCTTTCGGGAAACTGGCTGTATCTCAAGGAGACGTCCATTGAAAGACACATCGTCATGCAGCTTCGTGTAATGATAAACAACGTGCCCCTTGCTCGTTGAATGCATCTTGACGTTTCGCAACGTCACGTTCAATACACTTCATACGCGTTACTCATAACGATGGAAACTGACCTCATAAATCCACGGAACGCACCACGGCTTTCAAAGATTAAGTACATAGAGAAAGAGAACTGCGCTTTATAAATTTGACCATTCACATTTCAGCTAATCTTTCAACGAGGACGTCACGCGTAAAAGATCCTCTAGCCCCTTCAGTTCTACACTGCAGGTCTGCATCGGTAAAAAAAATTCAGAAAGAACGCGTATATCACAATGCATGATAATCGCCCCGGATTTTTGCATTACGAAAACATTGAAGCTTGTGCAGGTAATTTATATTAATAAATTCGGCTCTATATTGATTATATATTTATATTTTGCAGGAGCTTCGAAGTTGGCGTAAAGGATGAAATACGGTAACTAAGTTCCTTTCCTTTGCGTACTTTTGCAACGCTAAACATTAATAAAACGAAACGATACGGTTCTCTCCACGCATTTAAATCCTTACCATACGTAATAAACAGTGGTCGCGGTGGTCGCGGTGGTCTCGGTTGGGCCGCTCGAAATTTAAAATCCAAGAACGCGTCATACGTTAATCGGTGCACAGGTCGCGGGAGGTCGGTATCCGCAAAAATAAATTTCATCGCAACACGGCAGGCGAAACGACGGAACGCGGTACACGGATAAAAGTTAAATCAAGATCACTGAAGCAACAGAAAAATTAAGGAAAGATCAAGCGAGGGGCTCGATCGTCCGGCGGATCCAGTGCTGGCGTGCTGGTTCTTTCGCGAATTAAACCCTTGTCGACGTGGACGTGCGGTGAATGCGGCGTGGCTCGATGTAAATCACGGGTTTCGGGTGGAAATCAGAAAGCAACTACGGATCAGTATAATTACCGGGACGAGTGCTTTCATTTAATGCGTACGGTCTATCTATCACGCGCCACGTAATAATTTATAATTACAAGAGTAGGTAGCACTTAGCTACCGGACAGGAGTCGAGATTTCGTTTCGTGAGAGGGAGATCCCTGCAGCGAACCACCCTTTTTCCTTCCTGCTGTCCTTCGTTCTTATTCTTTCTTTACCACCTGTCTGTGCCCATCTTTCTCCGAATGGAACGCTTCTTGTACAGGTTGTTAAAAGTGCAAGAACAAACTGTCCAAGCTGATGGAATTCAGCGGAAGAGAAAAAGAAGGCGCACAGCGAGCGCATGCCTCGAAGCTAATCGTTTCGAAGATGTTAAGTTTGAAATAAATTGAAACGGACAAAATGTGTTAAAACACTTTGCGATCTAACGTTTACGGGACGCGTTGGCATGTTCACTGAAATGAACGAATAAAGGTGGTCGTTCTAAGTGCTCGATACAAATAAAATGTATCTTGCTACGGGTGGGTACAGACACACACTGCGGCCGGCCGAAAGTTTCAAACCATCAAGCGATTCGGTCTATGCAAACATTTTGCGCCCTTTCGGACTTATTCACAAACTAGAGCATGCTTATGTAAAACAAAATTCATTTCCAAACGGCCTCTATAATATTATGTAGCAACCTGAATCAAACTTTTCACTTCCTCGTTTCCTCGTTCCCAATGTGAGTACCCAATGAAACAACTCTACACAGAGTTCGTATCTGCGGCGCATACACCGTATACGTATGTACTACACGTGCACCATCAACGACATCAAAAATTTTTTCGTCCTACCCTCCAAATTATTATTTCTTTCACCATTATTCTTTAGCGTTAACCCCTGCCCTGTTTCGTCGACTGTCCCAGCCTTTGTCGTTCCTCAAGGCAAAGCTTGGAACCCCTATAATCACGATACATCGAGAGGCTAGGAAAAAGGGAGAAAAAGGGAGGCAGGAGGCCGGTAGGCTACTCGGGTTGGCAGTTTGGGCAGCTACGGTGGCACCAGGGGAGTATTTGATGCGGCACGCTAATTACTCCGATTAATTCTGCAATCCATTTGGGGGCCTGTCCGATGGCCGGAGCGTCCTCGACTAATTTAGCTTCCTACGAGAGGCCAGCCTCTTTCGAGTGAATAATTTGTCAGCCGGTGTACCCTCGAACCGACTACCGGAGTTTTTATTCGATCTTACTGATTCCATCTGAGTGAGCACCAGGTCGTAAACGATTCACAGTCAGGGTTGTCCTGCTGTTACAATGGGGTGGAAGAAATTGAGAAAAGATGCGTCGAACCGAACGGTGCCGATCGAAACTGATAACAATTGTTGTTGCAGGTGTTTTCTGGTCATGTAATTGTTGTGATAACGCGATTTTTATGTTGTGAAATGTGAAGACAGCGTAAGATCTTACCTTAAGAGCAACGGAGTATCGACGTAGTAGCGAACGCGAAAGTAGAGAACGAAGGCTGGCCTTCCGCTGCTGTCTAAGCCCTGGAAAGTATGAGATCAAACTGTTATAATCGGCTTCGATGCTGTGTTCTTTCGTTTTATTTATTATTTTAGAATTCGTGTTATTTAATTCTAGATTAACTATCAAGCGCAGGTTCACCGAAGTGTAAGAGCTCGTAAGAATTGCGACGAGGCACGGGAATAACATATTGATTGATCGTTCAGGTGGGCACGTCGATTTAATTAAAGGCTGCAGGGTCGATCTAAATACAAGTTGAGGATCACACAAATTTCAGGATCAATGATATCATAGTTCGGCGGGGGCATTTAATTTCAGTGTCGTTGTAATACTATTGTTCGCGGTCAATCAGACTGATATCCAGGTAGATGTTTTCTGATGTTCTTATTGATACCGACGCTCATTGTTCTATTCTATCGAGGACACTACAGGTAGAATTTCTTTTCTATTGATTTTGTTCCGTTGCCTGATCGTTCGTCAAATATATTTCCATTATCGTAATATCTAGTTACGCGTTCAAACAATATCGTATTTTATAAATACGAAAATGTTACTAACCCACCCATAGTATCTCTGCAATCCCAATGCAAAATGATGTACTAAGTATTTCGTTCATTCCAATTTGTCACCCTACGTTCCAAGACCAAATAATAGTACATTCTAAATACTTGTACCCTATCAGTCGCGTAGCTACCTCTAGCCAAACGATGTCGAACAATGTCGCAATCTTTAAAAATACCCTTTTACATTTCCCACCCTACTACTTCAACAATCGTTACGCGTTACGCATACATATTTCACCGCACAAATGCTAAACGCGAAGTGCCTCAAAGCTAAGCAAAACACCATTATACTGCACCCCTTCTCGCGCTCGCGGATCGTGTAAATCACAGAAAATATCAACACCTGTAAGTTACGCCAACATCCAACACATCCCATCGTCAAGAATCTAATTCTTGCACCTACCCCCCGATGCAGCATGGGCGTGCAGGTAACCGAGACAATGACCTGTTTTGATAATCGAATTGTTTCACCGCGGCCTAGAGAATAAGTAACGCGAACCGACGCTTCGATCAACTAAATCGAACAAAGGGCGCCGCTCGTATTATTCGCTCGTTGAATCGATAACACCCGATATCGACACGGCGGTTCCGTTCGCGACGTATTAACAATCGCGTTCATTCAGGCCGCGAGGCAGGATACAAATCTCCTCCCTCAATAGGACCAATTACATTTGCCACGTCCCGAAGCGTTGTCCAGGTGGGACATTAACATTGGCAGGCTCGCGGGCTACCCATACGACGAAGGAATAGTTCGAACACGGGAACGTGGGCGAAACCACGAAACCGTGAATATGCCCACGCGTGCCTTGCGGCCCACGCGTTTTCAAGTACAGTAGCCACCTTAGACCGTTCGACCTGGAAGCGGGATTAAAATTCGACCGAGGATCCTTCGGCTTTTGCCTCATGAAACTCGAGACCGCGTGGAGATTGGAAGAATGATAACGCGTCGGACCAGTTGGATTCGATGTATCCAAAGGTTTAATATATGTCTCTTTTTGCCTCATCTTTTTTTTCCTCTTGCTTTTTGGCGTATGGCCGTAAAGATTGATATCCGTCCACGTGATTACGAGGTTGATTTGATACTGTGGACATGTGGACATGGTAATGCTGGAGGAAAAAAATGTTCGCTAATGTGGCCTGTACAGGTAACCCGTGTATGAAATCTTGAAATTTTCCGATTCTTATCGTCTCGGATTATATATTTCTTAAAGGGAGGAATCAGAGAAATGTTTGTATAGTGTGAACTGTTAATTTCGAACGGCTTCTTATTTTTTATTGTATGATAGTTTCAATACGAAGTAATTAACGCCTACGATCGATTATTTTGTGCAGACATTTGCATTAGAAAATTCACATGCGAATAAAGTATTCGCATTAGGACATTTGCATTAGGAAACTCACATGCGAATGAAGTATTCGCATTAGGACATTTGCATTAGGAAAGTCATATGCGAATAAAGTATTCGCAACGTACTATGCTATTTGATATGTATTTAAGGTACGATAAACGAATATAGTAAGACGCGATCGCCTGTGAGAATTTCATTGGCAGACTGAAAGTATAAAATGAATGGTAGGACTTTCGACAAAAGATAAAAGACAAACCGATTACGAATCCTATAAAACTGAAGTTCCAAGCTGTGATAATATTTAAAAAGATAAGCCTGCCTAAAGGTAAGTATATACCCGTGGCCAGTCGGTGAAGCATTAAAATATTTATTACTCCCTTCCTATATGATTTACGGAGTGATCTACTTCCGTGGAGTGCTTAAACCCATCACGAAATCTCCAGGTATTCGTATCATAAAAATGGGAATGGCCATAAAACCTCTCCACAGTAGTCTCTTATATCTCCAAAATACGAGGAATCGACTGTTCATTATACGCAACCTCGCACCATCTATCCGAACCTAATTCCATTTCACTCGCACCCACGCCGCACGATCCATCATAACGGTAGATGTTCCCATTGGAATAGGAGAGACGAAGGAATTTGTTGCGTTTCACCCATAAAAATTGAAAGGCACACGCACACGCACAGCCACACACATCAACGTTACCAATGAATTATCAGGTCGGTACAGTATACAGATCGATACATCATCGAAGACAGGTACTGCACAGAGACAGCTCGTCGTAGATAGAAGCGAGACGAGGGAGGGAAAAAGAAGAAGAGGAGAATTCGAGGAACGCAGGACGAAAATGGTGGCGTAAAGAAGGACATAAGATTCGAGGAATAGAACGAAGGGGGGGGGGGGGACAGGTACCAATAACGAAGTCCGCTCCAAATTCGGTAGCCGAAAATTAAACCGAGAAGGGTTTCTCGGTTATGTCTAGACCTAGACCCTCCGGTCAAATCGTAGCAAATTATACCGTCGGCTCCATCCGCATATTTTACGAACCATAAATATTAATCCACCTCTCGGTGTATGCCTCTCCGTCTCTCCACTTCTGTTCGACGCTCGCCCTTTTTGACTCTCCTTCGTCCTTCCTCCTTCGACCACTTTGCCGCACAGTCGTATGTACACCTTGGATGGCCCGCGGGTACAGTCGCCGCTAAAATCGAGAGTCCGGGACAAATACTCGAAATTTGCGTACACACGTCCTCGTTACAGAGAACTTACTATTGGTGCGTGTACGCGTGATACACACAGATATAGTAAGTTGGAGCAACGTGGACGACATTGAAGCTCGACTGTGCCTAGCAGGTGTGGCTCGCGTTGATTATTGGACAGCGATAAGTCTTTGTCGATCGAAGAGGAATTCGACTGGAGTCGTTCTTTCTTTTTTGCTTCTGTTGGGGGCTTTTTTTGCGCGGTTCTTGTTGACTTTTTATTTTCTTACTGTGCATGGTTTTATAGATCTGAAGTCGTGGAGAATAGTAGGATGTAGAGACTCCTCCCTTGGGGCTGAGGAAACGGTACAGCAGTAGAATACTACTGGAATTATGTTTTGTATGTGAGCTTTTGGAAGTTTAATATGATTGTGTTGTGCACCAAATTCCGACGTTGCGTCGCTACGTCTATGTAATTATATAAAATTAAATAGAAATATATACGTATATCTGTAACCAAGTATCAAGAGAATCTTCCAACGTGATCTCCACGTCGATTATAAATTGTCACGCAGGTTGAAAAATCACTCCATTGTTCGTTGTTAAAGTACTTACTAATAGTACTAATGAACATGTAACGAGACCTTCTGTCAAAATAAAACGAAACAATTTCCAACGAATGTCCAACGTAAAAACTGGCCTCCACCAGTAATCTATAAATTCCTCCTTAAAAAGAAAATATTAAAAGCGTTCAACTTTGATGGTATACTTTGCAGCTTCCTCAATCTAACCACTGGCTCAATCATTCATTGCCGCAGCGTGCAAAAACAAGTGCGCAACGAGCACAGAATTCCATGTCGCGGAGCCGAACGCACGGAACGAATTGCTGTTCGAAACGAATACAGCTCCGGCCGTAGGTAACGCGGCTGCAATTTTGTGCTAATGACGAGGACCAACAGCCAACGCGCTCAGTGCAACAGACAGCATAAGATTGATTATGCGGTTGTATTTAACATGGTCCAGTGGCTGTGCGGTATTGAATTGTTGATATTGGCTACTGCCGTTACTAGGTGCCCGGTGTGTTGCCACTTTGTGGGTCCCATGCATCGGGGAGAACGGTAATCGACCACTTATTGGTATTTCTGCAGCATGTTCCGCTGAATTTAGTGCGTGCACACACGCATCGATAAATCTGACCCATTAGTAAGCAACGCTCTATATGCATATTTCTGCATCAATTCTCGTCCGCTGTTCTACACAATACCCCAAACGTTTATTCCGCATGACCCGAGGGTATCAGATATAACAAAATTTGCTTCGCACCGACTCTTAATGTTAAGGTGTTTCTCAATTTGAGAGACACGTATTTTTTGACGATATTTTTCTTTGTTTAATGGTACCTTTAATAATACATTTCGCTCCTGATGCGAACGAATGCAAATATGTTGGCGTTACGAGAATAAATATACGAGCCACTGCATGTATGAAACTTTGCCAGAACCAGTTGACTGCAGAATTAATTAAGCGGAACCGAAAATAGTACAAACTTAATTCCTAGTCTTGCAACATGAAGCAAAGAATCGTGTCGCAGACTACATTGAAAAAAATGAAGGGACACGACGGCGGGACCAATTACGGAGTTCTAATACAGCGTTCAAATACAGTTCAAATACAACCCCCCAAAAGAAGGGTTTAAAACTCCATGGACTTTCACCTACGTTGATCACACACTGTTCTACTCCCGTCGGTAATTACTATAAACCCACAGAAAATCCTACGACCCTACTTTCGAACCCAGTGCAATACAAGAAACATAAGCAACTAAAATCCCATTTCAGGACCTCGTCACGGTCCACATACTGAGATCGAACTTGCAACGCGGCAGTGCCTCAATTGCACGTGCAATACGTGTCATACCATCAGCATCGACGCATCCGCAAATCGCACGGGGAGCCGTACATCTATACATATATACCTGTTCGCGAATCGATTGCTCCTCGCGTTCGTTGTTAACGCCAACCGCTAACGAAATTCCGCGCCGCGTGTTCGCGATACCCCATCGTGCCGCCATCGGGAGGGAGACACGGAGCATACGCAAAAAGGAAGAAAGGGACACACGACGATCCTGCTTACATAGTGGGGATGCAGAAACCGCCGATAGAGGAGGGGCCCAGTTTTAATAGCCGAGGACCTCTCGCACGGCCACAGAAAATCCTCGCGGCCGATGTTCCTCCGAGATAAGCACGTAGTCCGGTAGCCCGGTTTTACAGGGCCGGTATTTATTGGTTATTGGTGTGGACCGTCATTAGCGAAACGGCGGCCCCACCGCTCCAAACAGATACGAAGATATCGCACGAGGCGGCACGCTCTGTCCATCTTTCTCTCTTTCTTACAGGAGGGTCCCCCCGATCTGTAATTTCCACCGGTCCAACTCTTTGGCTATCCCCCCCCGATCGAATGCGTCGCACACGGTTGACAAATTCCTGCGGTTCCGACCGTTCAAGGGGGATGGAGGATTCTGTCCTTTTTGTTTGAAGAATTGTTGAGATTGCTTGGAGGAGAGGACGAGACGGCGAACGGCGAGGAAAGACCGGGGAGAGTGTATTGAAAGGGTTGCGATGATTCGCAGGTGATGGCGATAGGGTTACGAATCTGGTTACGTAGTATGGTAATTGTGGAACGGATGCGATGGAACGGGAATAGGATACTTTATTACCTGCCTTTTAGATACATTTTCTGGCATAAACGGAGGTATGAACTTTGAGTGTCCGTGGGGTGCCATACGTATTCATTGATCACGGCGAAGATGAGAAACGTATTTTTGTATTTAAAATTGTATTACATATTCGAGGTTTAGAATTATTGAACACCGCTAGGGCGACGCCGCGGCATTCATTCTTCTCCCGACATCGCGAATGCTTCACGCCTGAAGGAGTTCCAATAATTTGGTCCGCAAAAGAGAGCACCGAAATCTTTCGCACTAATCATCGGGTCAGAAAGCTATCGATCAAACGCAAACGGCAACCGAGTCACGGTGGACCCCGTGGTAAGCAACGAGTTAGAAGAACTTCCTGCACAAAGTATGAAAGATATCGGTAATAAACAGCCGCGAGAGGCTGTTCATCAAGCACACGGGGAGGCCAGAGGCTCCGAAGGAGAAGCACAGCAGCAGACCGGTGTCCGTGGTGGCGACGACGAGTTGCCGGGGTATATTGCGAGGCTACTCGTCTTGAGGAGGACTGCCGTTGTACGCTCGTTTAGCGCTACCCTCCGGGCAAAACCACAGCCGCCATCGTGCACCCGCGGATGGAAATGCTAATTTGACCGAGGAGGGCCCCTCTACGCACCCTGCTCCTTTTGCCGCGAGCGTGCTCGCTTCTTTTGCACTTAAATCGTCTTTTTTCTTAATTCCTCGCGGCGAAACGTACCGTTCGGAGCTCTCCGCCCGATCGCGTGTATTATACAGGGTGTTTCCGGTTTTTCTGACAATTCAATTATTTAATTATACGTGGAAGCGCCTAGTGATTTATCCGCGAGGAATTTCTTTCCCTACGACCTGAAAATCTGTGGAACGGCACGTTCATTCCGGGTGTATTATTCCAGTGATTGGATTTACGTAAATATTAGCGTGTGCGTGGTTCGATTGGTTACGCGAATTGATATTTATAAGTACACGTGAAATTAGGGCATCTTATAAATAAGTTAACGATAAGGAGCGAACCCCTTGACCGTTTTGGAGTAATTTTTGGCATAGCAACGATCTACTATTTTACACACCCGCGGTAGATTTCATCCACGCGAAATTTTATGATTATTTGTACATATTTAGGTAGCGAATGCCTAGACCTTTGTTTAACGTGAACAGTGAAATTATTACAGCACCGAACGTTCCGTTGCGTGGTAAACGGTGACTTTCATTCGGGGACTAACCACAACGGTATAAACGATATATGCGTCGAAAGAGAAATTTTTATTCCTTTTCGTGTTTGAAGCGGATTGCGCGAAGCGCCGAAAATTATTTAGGCCCGCTAAATGAGAATTAACGATTATCGCCCGCCTGAAGATTCATCGCTTCGTAAATATCGAGGTGTGCAAGAGGGAACTTCCATCCTCTTGTTAGTGCTCAGTAATTCAGCCGACGTCCACTTTTACAGGTTTGCAATGTTCTCTGCCGGTTGATGAAGTTGTATGGCGATGTTTTATTGAAACGGTGATTTTTAAGAGTAAAATCATTGCGCCTAAATATTGTCGAGGGCGATCCATTCATCGCGATTAAAAGAAGAAATCAGCACGACGATGTCCGAGCATTTTTTCTGCAATTTTGCATCATAGAAATTTACTAGGTTTCGCGTTAATATTAAATTTTCAATAATTTTGGTTTCACTAAGAATTCCTTGACTTTAATCGACTAATTCTTAATCTGTGATTTAATTTTGTTCTTCAAAAACTTAATTGAACGACTTCGACAGCTTCTATCTTTTTATCGCGTTGTCTCGATAAACGCTGACAAATGTTTAAAATCCTTACCGATGAAATTATTGTCCCCTATTAACGGACACGTTGTTGCTTTTTTCAATCACTTGTCGGCGCGATACTAACTCGCGTTGCGCAACATTTAATAGAACGTTAATATAAAAAAACCTACCACAACGCTTCCAATTATGTTAACACCATCCGCTGGAAACTTTAATGAGCCTTTGCTCTGGAAATTAAAATCATCTGTTCCGTTTAGCCTCCTAATAAAAACGATAAATACGATAACAAACTCGTTTAGAGACCGCAACTGACATTATTCCGATACCAGCAGGGACATTAACGACGGATATAAGGCGGTTTATTGTGCTGTTACACCTGACAGATATTATTTCCAAAGATACCACAACGATTTCCCAAAATTAAATGACGCAATTTTATCAAACGACTGAGCAAAGTAATTCTACTGAGCGAGAAGTTACAATTAAATAATGCTGAGATACGTTCCAGGCGAAAGCTTGCGAAACTGCCTCTGATTCCAGTTCTTTGAACATTTCAGCGCCGACGCGCGTTTTTGAAAAAAAGGAACGTGCGAATAGTATTTTAAATAACTGTGCTTCGAATTTGTCGAATATGTTGGTCGCCTAAACAAGGGTGAAAACTGTGACACGCGTCACATTTTTAAATGTTTGCGCACAATTCTTCGACAAGGACGTGTCGCATTTGGCTGACGGCACCAATGCGTATCTGAATTATCCAAACCTCTGAATGCGTTAAGTATGCACTGCAGAACAGAATCTGGCAGAGTGGCACGGCGTTTCGTAGCAACAACTAACGTGTTCGCGTTTTTGCAATCTGCCGAAATGCAGCAGCATGCCTAAAACCGAGTTACTGCTAACGGTGTGACGTGATTTGGTTTACCAAGAATTGTTTAAACGTCCGTGACGATTGTTGCTCGGAAAAATATATGGTTACTTACGTATGTATGAGAACTCCGCCAGTTCTTCGGTGCGTATTTACTTAATTTATTCTCGGTATCGACGAAGAGGTACTCGCCGTCTGAAATGGTACAAAACACAATAATTAGTGACAAACCCGCTGGACGTAATATTTCATTTTCTTTCGTTGCGAAATATTTTAATTCACTCGCGAAATATTTTAATAAATCGCGGCCTTACTTAAAAATGAATCTCCGAATATTTTCGATTCTTTACTCACAGCATTTACGTACTGTCAAACAATGTTTCGAACTTCCCTCTATCCGATAAACGGGAAATGCCTAACGCCCTGGCACTGCAAATATTTAAGTTCTTAAGCCAACTCGATAATAAATCGCACGAAAATACAGAACTCGTAGACCTGTACTACCAGACGAGACACAATTCTTCACCGGAAAGCTATGCAAAGACAAAAGTGCGAAATAAATATTTTCCGACCAAGTTCCTCAAAAAATGAACTTCGAGAATCGCGTCGAACTCGACAACAAAAAAATTACCAATACAAACCGCAGCCCGCGAAATTATAATAATAGCAATCCTAAACGTTTGAAATACAATCAGTCCCGCCGCGATCTCTTCCTCGGTTCCACAATTTCTCGTCACGTTACCGGCAAAGCGTACTCGACCACTGGCTGATAAATTAATTACCGCTAACGAAACGGTGTTCCTTTATTGTAATCGCGAAACAAATACAAAGTTCCCGATCAGCAGGAACGACCGAGTCCCGCGACATTCAGGGACTTTGGTCGGGCCAAATGGGCCCGTACAAGGGCCGCTCATACGCGTTCACGGTGCCCTGATATGGTCGTTGCGTGGAGCCCGAAGACCCATTCTCCTCACTCGACTTTTTGCACGGCTGATGGCCCAAAATGCCGATACCCCTAAACGAGCGAAACAATGAAAGAGCTTGTCGGCGAGGAGATGTTCGTGAATGAGAGAGCCCCCAAACCTGTCCTGCCCACATGGGGCCAGACACTCGGCTCCCAGACCCTCATGGCGCGACAACGCGACGAGCTTTCCGAACTGGAACTCGATCTGGAACCTGGAACTGGGCCCTCTTTGCACCCCACGAACTCGTACGCTAGGTGCTATGTCGCGTTCCCCGAGATTGCGACTTGTTATGAACTGGTATTGGTTGTGGGAAGTGCGCTGAGAAATATGAACACTAGGTCGCCAATTTATGGTGTCGTTCGCGTACACGTGAACAGTATCTTCCGGTTTAAGCGTGCAGTCGCGATTATTGCTTCAATTTTAGAACGCACTTGTTGTATGAAAGTTGCTCGGTCCTGATGGGGAAAATTTAATGGGGCATTTCGTTTCGTTTTTCTAATTGTCATTTACTGATTAATTTCAATTTTTTTCGATGTATGCACACGGACACTTTTATCGCTGCGAATTTATTATGCGTCCGAGGACGCATTTTAATCACGTGCGTTAACTATACGTTTGAGCAGTAATTTGTCGGATATTTGTATGAATATTGAGGAATAATATATAGGATATCTTTGCGAATTTAATTGCGAAAGAATTTGAACATTCTATTAACTTTGCCATTTCAAGTGGAGGAAATTACACAGCATCTCCAAATACGCTTATTATTATAATTACGAAATATTATTCTAGATCTAGATCGCTACCATTTAATTATCTAAGAGTGCGGAGCATTAGATCGTCGACATCTTTGTACCCAAAATTCTTCCGCACGAACGACAACTATTTCAGTTACTGCACCAACTATCTTTTCTATTTTAAAAACGTCGTGATAAAAAGATCAACACCCACCAGATGATAACGCGAGGTCTTTCTACCCTTTTCTTTACAATAAATCTAGTTCACGAATTTACCTCGGGTAACTATCGCGAGTTGCAAAGCGTCGACGTACTTAGAACGCCGGGTGTCACAACGGGAGGGGGAACTACAGGATTGTTAAAATAAATTGCTTTGTGGTACCAAGCAGCACTCGTACGCGACAATGGTCAAGCGGTGCGTTCCGAGCACTGCGGCAATTTTCAACTTCATCCTTGTACAATTTCCACTGAACAGTTCACGCAACAATTGGTCCAAAGGGTTTCACCGTTTCACAGAAACGTCGCGAAATAGTTTTCACGGAACGCATAAACCTCACCACGACCCATAAAGAATGCCAGAGATGTCAGTGACCGAAACTGCTCATCCCGTTTAGATCCCGACTACCATTATCGCTGGAGCCGCAATAAAATATGTTATCGTGACGCTCGTTCATCGGCAAAACCATAAACCGCGTACAAGCAGCGTATATACATCCAACCAAGAGTTTCACATGTGTATGAGTATACATATATATATATATATATACACAGCGTGGAATCATTATAGGTTACGTTTCAAACATCTGCTCCTCAATAAAACTTCACATCTTGAAGCCGGTCCGTGTAGTGTCGTTCGTGTTCGAACAGCCGCGCCTCGATTCTTCTCTCAACTCTCCGTCTCCCTTTCTCTTCTTTGCCCCATTCACCATTTTTTTCTCTTTCTTTGTTCCTCATTCTATACGTAGCGACTCGATACCGAAATGTTAATGAAGCACGAAAACATTGTCGAATTGTAAAATATGCGGCGAAATATAGGGATGTGAATTTGAAGGACACGGGAGATTTCTTTTATCTTTCTTTAGCGAAATGAAAAGTAAGAAGGGATTCGTAGATTTACTCCAGCAGACGGAATGAATAGTGCGATTCGTCGAACGAAGTTATTGGTAATCGAATGCAGACATATTATTGCGTATATTTAAATTCGACATCATTTTGAAATTGTAATGTGGCAAGAAAAAAAAATGATCGAAGGCTAGAACAGAATTATTATTACCACTGCCCCAACAAATTTCACGTGCACATTTCTCCAATGATTACCGGACCCTCGCGTTTCCACACAAAACGGTGACCTACTGATATTGAACTCGATGCAACTCGAAAATTGTCAACTCAGTTTCGACCAGCGCACGGGTGTTAATAAGAAGGTACGGATTAAAAAAGTATAAAGGGGTGAAGCTACAAACAATCCTATAAATAAATTCTGAATAACTGAATCAGCGTTTCATTCGTTCATTTCGCCTAATTTCATCGCCTAAGAAATTTATACCATAATTCCCCTCGCACTCTGTCTATAATAATAATGAAAATACAGCTCCATACATTACCACTCTCGACTTCTACCTCTGCCACTCTCTTCCTTCTGCCCCCCTCCCCAAGTTTTTATTCTATCCGCGTCGATATCATTTTCTCTCTGTCCCCCTCACAATTTTACATCGAAGCAAGTAGAAGTCGGGGATTCTCAGACACCCTGTATTTAGCATATTTCGATTTGCCCGAGATACACTGAGTCGTCCACCTCGTCGACGTCCGGTGCCACGTGTGGCATGCTGCCTTTCAGACACGAAGGAGCGGATCGAGCCACATTCCGCGGTGGAGCCGGCCAAGGATGAAAGAAGAAGGAGCCGGGGGTATGTAATGCACTCTCCGCGGTGAAGAGGCCCAACCCGGCCCTCACCGTCGTCTTTTCTGCTTTCCTTTCTGTTGCCTTCCCCTGGACGGCAAACGAGGAGGAAGCAGAAGAAGCAGAAGAGGCAGAGGAAGAAGACAAGAGAAGAAATGAACAAGAAGTGTAAACTGAAGAAGAAGAAACGATAAACGGAAGAAGAAGAAAAAGGCAAGAAGAATGATGAAGCAAGAAAAGAATGAAAAGGTTAGGGTAGGCGGGAGAAGACGAAGATGAAGATTGGGGGTGGCGACCTAAGAAGGTCAGAGTACATCGTATTTCTTGCGGCTGACAAAAAAAGTCAGCAGCGTCATTCAGAAGAAAACTTCGAGCGAGCCATGCGTGCCGGACAGAGATCGACGGCAAGATTCCTCTGCAATTATCGTGTTTCGTAACATTTCAATAATACACCGAACGCAACGCTTAATGCAACCCAAATAATTTCAATCGAATTTCATAGACGATAGTTGAAGGGAATAATCACGATACTTCCTGACTATTGTTCCCTGCTCCTTATCCGCGGTCGTTCACAGTAAAAATCGTAACAGGTCGTATCGTAAGTGGACGTCGCATTGGTTCGGCACAATTGTCAGATAATTTGGCGGAAAATAAATTTCTACTGTACGGCCCAATGCCGGATCGTTACTCGTACAGAAAGTAACAAATTCAACGAAGAAAGAGAATTCCGCGATGGTTAATACTTCTTGCGATACGGCCCGCACGATTTTCACCACGAGTGACTGTATACGTATCATCTCTTCCTTCCCCAACATAGGGGATAAAAATAGGTGGGTACCTGCCCCCCCCCCTCCCCCAATGCCTGCGCGTTTCACCTGTGCACAGTATACTCTATGTTCGCCCAGCGGCTACCACCGTTCCCCATTTTTGATCCCCGGAATTGGCACCGGAATCGTCGAAGAAAGAGATAGATGGATGTATCCGCGGCGGCTGGGGGACCGAGAAAGTCGTAAGTCAGCTCCGAGTTCTTTCGTTGTTGCGATCTCTCCCTTCGTAGCCGAGGGCACCTGTGTTACCCGAGGTATAACCCGACCATTACCGGGGAATGTTGCCCGAGGGCTAACCCTGGCCCTCGTGTAACCAACCATCGGGCCCATGGGGTCCATCTTATCCCACTAGAGATTCCCTCCAGTCACGGACGAAGCAAGATCTTACGTTGCTCCGTCTCTCTTGGGCTAGAGGCTCTTCTTCCGCTTCGTTCCCCTGTCTGTCTTCGACTCATTGCCCTGTTCTTCCTATTTCAGGCTACCCTTTCTTTTCCTATTGTCCCTTGCTATTGTTCTACAGCTTTCTCTTTCGCTCTCTTTATTTTTCGTTGCTCTTTGCTTTTCTTTTCGTCGACCGCCACGCCCAGAAAGAGTCTAGGTAAGGTTCTTGCTTTTTTGCCAGACTGGAGGAAGATATAGGAAAGAGAATAGAGGGGGGGGGGGGGCTGAGAAATTTATGCTAGCATGGGAGGGTGATTGTTTGGGAATGTCGTAGAGCGGAGCAATTATGTGAAATACAGCGATGTCGAGAATTCGAGAACAGTGAAACGAAAGCAATGACACCCCGTGTAGTCTCAAACGGATGGGATAGATAATTGGGCAGGGAAGAAATATTTTATCGGCACACTTGGACAGTGCGTATCGTTGGGGTTGGAAATGAAAGTAGCTTTTATACTTTCTTCGAATCACACGATAAATAATTAGAAAGAAAAATCTTGTAACTGGTCCCCGACTTTAGAATCGTTTCCTCGTTACAAAAACTACGAGAATCATAGAAACATCGAGTTCGACGCGGAGGCCACGAATTACTGCATCTACTTAGTTCCAGCTTATACATTTAGAGATCACTATAAAACAGCGAGTGCAAACAAACCACACACACAACGGATTGAAGTCTTTCGCCGCTAAGCTTCGGCTGGGTTTCACTGCATCGAAACAGAAACATTTCCTGTCGACCAGATATAGACTTCGATAAGGAAAAACATTATTCGACATCCCGTGGTCGGTATTCCGTGCAGAATCGACGCGATTTGCCGGTCGATTAGCGAGGAAGATAATGAAGAGAACAGAGTCAAGTCGCACGTTCCAACGGGAACTATCGCGAGTAGTTCTCGACGCAGCAGTGTAAAGAAATCGAAAAAAAATGCAAGAGGAGCAACCGATAGAAAAGAGCATTCTTAGTCGTGGCGAGGATTCGCGTGCACTTCAGGGCAAGAAAAAACCGCGGGGGAACGATCCCCATAAACCCGTCGGTTTCCCAGAAAGAAACAATGTTCCCTCTCCCCTTCCATGGTGCAGCAATGCGCCGTAACCGTAATTACACCCGTAATCACCCCTGATTGCTGAGAGAAGGCCCGGTCTCCTCTCTACCTTTGCACTCGCTAACTTTTGCACGAGCAACTATCTTGGACGGTGTATATGTACCCAGCTCCTGCCACACCGTTCAACGAAACGTCAGTTCTTTTTCATGGAACCTGCTCCAGGACATGGTTACGTTGGTCTGAGTTTATCCTCGTAGCTGCTAACTATCGCGGATCACTTGGGAACAGATGGGCTCGATAAATGTTAACACTTTTACAGACAGCTATTTTTCGCCGGACCACTTGGATAGCTACAAGATTATAGTGAGAAATGTAAGGGGTGGATGTTAGGAGAAATGGAGAAAACGCAAGGGTTGCCGTCTTGAACGGTGGAAAGTAACGATAGAAAAATATAAGCTGGTTCTTGAATAATATTGAACGAGGCTACTCTGATTTTCGTATCAATGACGAAAATTCGAAGGTGGTGCATGAGATTATTGAAAGTTTCGTGCCAGCGATATTTTAGAAAGAAAAACGTTTCGTTGAGGATATGTTCTCGTTTGCAAAAAGACAAGCAACTATCATAGAGTAAAGCTTAGCATAATAGGGAGAAAAGAATTGACAGATATCATTTACATTTTCCTAATCACCGTCACACTTGTCCGTGTAACCAACGTGACAATTTAATTAACACCTATAGATCTTCCACGGTGGGGAGGTACACATCGAAAAAATTCACGCCGCACTGACTGAATAGAAAAATAAGTTCGTGGTATTATTATTGAGCGAACATTTTTCTAAACCATAGAGCGTCCCGTCAACTTGTAGCCAACGAATGGAAACGAAAAAATGAAACGCGGCATTATGACGTGTAATCATCGTTCAAATCAACACACTATTGTACGTTTTTCTTCACAAATAATTGCACCACGATTTTTTCATACTGTCTATCATCCTTGAACATACCAGCTTCTAAAGAATTTTAAAAGAGTGTACAAACGTGTAACCTATACAGTATCCGTTTGATGGATCTTGTTCCTTACGCGACGATGATTCCCATTATACGCAGTTCTTTAGAAGAACGAAGTTGGTTTCTTTTAATCCGATTGACGTGTAGCGTTTCTTTCTTTTCTTGTGCTTTGTGAAGGCGACAGTTTCAAATGAATTTTAGTAGACAGTTATGCGTGCGATGTTTAGTATATAATCTTAGCATCTTGTCTCTAAATAACGTAACAGTTTCCAGAGGAATGCGTCATACGATCCTCGGTAGCCTACTTATTGAATCTGGTATTTAACTGTAACGGCAGCACACCTGAAAATAGATCAACGTCGGAGGATAATCGCTATTGAAGTACATAATGACTTCCGAGATACATGCGTAAAAAAGAATGAAATGAGATTTGTGTAGTGTTAAATCATGATCACATGGGACAGACTGGAGACTGAAAATTGAGGACTACGTTAATAACTTAACTAACTGCCGCTCCTATCCGTAAGAAATAACGTCAGGGTATGCGCTTCATATGTACCAAATCTTGACAGGGTTCGTAGAAAGAAACGTACTTACAGATAAGAAAGCTTTCGATACACTAATCGCTTCTTATGAAGAAATACAGTGGTGTCGAAATTATTACCGCCACAGTTTTCTTGTACTGGTTCCTGTACGACCAAATTAATCCTCAATTGTACGGTTCAGATTTTTGAAGGACAGTGATGATAAAGCAATAATAGATCTTCCACAGTCTGGAAGACTTATCATTTACTAGTTCCTGATCCGTCTCCAGTTCACAGTGAGAGAGCAACACAACTTTCCTGGTCCAGACAGTGCATTTACATCCCGACAAAATCGTCACGAACAGCAAGGACCGACGCGGTACATACCGAATTTGTATTCAGAGCTTTTCGAACGTTATTACGCGTTCGCGGCTGGTAACGAAACGGGCCACGCGTTGCATTACGGAAGATAGATGAAGTTCCGTTGAACGTACCAAAGGGGATAAAATGTGGCTTCCACTAGCACCATCACTACCATGTAACCACGGTACCAGCAGCGCCACCAGCACCGACACCACTCCTCCACCGGCGGCCACTATCTGGAGCTCATCGCATATTTCATCCCGATCAAATTATTCCAAGGAACAAAACACGCCACGTACGTTTAAGCGAGAACGATGCCGTGCACCTCGCGCCGTCCAGACAGAGACAGGGGAATAAAGAAGTAAAGAGGCCCAGGAGAGGACGAAGAAGAAGACGAAGAAGAAGACGAAGAATACGAAGGAGAAGACGATCGATGGCCGAGGGGAAAAGGCAGAGAAAGGTAGAGGTGAAAAAATGAAGCCGAAAGAGTGAAGTTAAAGAAGAAAAGAAAAGAAACGAAAAAAGTGTATTATCGAATGCCATCGGACGCTTTCGTCGATCCAGTAAAGGGAGAAATGAAAAAGAAAGAAAGTTTTAGCTAAGGCCCGTCCACTGCAAATGGACGTATGGAGGACGTAACTCTATAGCTACGTCTCTCCTTCCTGGATGAGTTCTTTCCTCCTCGTCTTCCTTTTCTTCTTATTCTCCTTCTTCATCTTCATCTTCACCTTCTTCTTCCTTCTCCTCCTCCTTCTTCTTCTTCTTCTTCGTACCCTTCGCCGTCGACCACGTCCTTGCCCACCCCGACTCTTCTGCCCCTTCACGTTCGACATGCACGGGGCTTCATTAGCGATCGCGTAATATAAATCAAACGACGACGCGTTTTAATTTATAAAACGCCATTACACCTTATGAATGACCCATTCATGTGAGAGCCTTCGCTTCGTGGACACGTGTCCCCGTTGTTACGACCACGGGAGTCAGAAAGGGAGAGCCCGAAGAAAGAGCCAAGCGGAAAGGAGATCGAAGGACGAGGCTGGGGCGAGAGAGAAAGGCAGGGTTCGCGAATAAGAAACGCAGAAAAAGAGTGAGATCGACAGAGATGGATGTCGAAAAAGAAAGGAGAAGATTCCTACGAATCTTCTTCGCCAAAGAAATTCTCTCCTGTTTCCCAATCTACAACATATTCAATTTCAATTTGTCTACATATAATACTACCACCCGAGTTACCATAGCCTTGACCATTTTTAAGTAACCCAAGACCCGATACCAAAGAAAGTCAATCGCGAGCAAATTAGCATGAGAAATGCAAAATAAATGAAGGACAAAATTGTTTGTTTGCTCGGTAAGCAAAGGGGACCACGGACATTGGGCGAATAGGAATCTGGAGGTGCTGCTTACGCGAGGCGAAGAAGAAAGATCGGCATGTGTAATGGAGGGGAAGGAAGGAAGGACGTTGAAGTCTTGCTGTGACAGAGCCTTAGCTTCATCGAGGTATATCCAGCGGACCTGCTAAGGCCCATTCTCTGTTGGACGCTTCCCTCTCTGTATTGCTCCGTTGAGTCCACTGCTGCCACTTCGCTTCCACTCGCTGGGTCCGTCCCATGCGCGCGCGCGTCGACGATTCCTGTCCACGGAGTCCTCCTTCCACATTCCTGGGTCCCAAGTCGCCGTACGGCGGAGACGCTTGGGCGGGAGGTGGAATACGAGAGGCCCTATACAAATCACCGGGCTACCGTCTTACCCGGGCTCATTCTTTCTCTCTCTTTCTCTCTCTTCCTTTACCATGCCTCCCTCCTTCTCTGTCACTCCTCTTCCTCCTTATCCTCATCCTCTGGTTCTTCTTCTGGTTTCGTTTTTTTTTTACTTTTTATATGTATCTTTGTCCCTCTTTATTGAGAGGCAGTAGGCTATTATCTCTCTCATTTGCCGTGCCCTCTCTCTATCTGTTACGCTCTTTTCTTCATCCCTCTCTATCACGTTCTTCACCCTTCGGCTTTATATATATATAATGCATATATATAATGCAGGGGTGTATTTCTCTTTTCTTTCCCTCTTTCTTATTCTTCAGCAGTTTCAAAGCTCTCGTTGGCCCCATCCTGCTTGGTCCGTTGCTAGCTCTCGTACGTTCCTTCCTCTTTTGAGGCCCCCCTCGTGCACTTTCATGTCTCTTTACGTCGGTTTCTTTTTCTCGTGTTGCGAACAACACGCACCTCGACCCTCGGCCGCGCACACGCACACGCACCACGCGTTGACGCCCAAAAAATTTGACCTTTCATATAAATTACTCGCGACATCGCGGCCTCCTCCTGCGGACTCCCTTGCGAATTTTTTCCCTACGATCTTTCGTATGAAGGATTGTATAACAGTGGGGTGTACAAAAAATTTCGAACGTCACGCTTCTGTTGTTTGCATAACGTTTGTCGCTTCTCCACGATAGTCTGCGTTCTAAGTTTCCTGCACATTCCATGAATTAACGTCGTCGAACAATAATTTCGAAGAAAAAACAATGGCGATTTTTTCGAACAGAAATATACGAAATCTCGATCGCGTTAGGCAAAGTGGAGGGTTGTAACCAAAGAACTGTTCGACGGCTGGTCGCGTTTCGTACGCTCGGGGCGATCTTTCTCGATATCTATTTTTAGTAAGAAGCGACCAAGACCAGACGGTGGTGATTACAAAATTGCAGCAGCGATTGGTCCGTGTCATTTTACCGCCACGGGCACGGGGGTAGGTACAGGGGGATACGAAGAAGGAGAAGAAGATGAAGGAGGAGTGGCAGAAAAAGACAGGCAAGCCAGCAACGAAAGCGAGCAGGAAGGACAAGGATCAGCGGATGAAAAAAGGAACAGGCAAAGACGGCATGAACAATGACATTGCGTTGCAAAAGACGAATTCACGAACATCGTGAAAAAGCCCCGCTTGGCTACCATAAAAACCTATCGCATACATAAAACCATATCGCAGAATGAAAGTAAAGGAAAGCCGCGAGGAATCCCGAAGAAAAAAACCGCGTGGAACTGCATGGCAATGAACAGGAACACTTAAATGGGGACCCAAAACAACTTAAATTAAAGAAGCACCTACATATCGCATCGGCGTACATACGTTGTGCGCGTACGCTTGCGAGGAGTAAGAAGACGTGCGCCCAGAGGCGTGCAGAAGAGGCGAAAGCGCATACAGAGGCCAGGCGAGAGTTCACGTAAACCGATCCACGCATGCAGGGGTGTGAGCCTTTTTCCACCTTTTTCTACTTGTTTTCGTTTTTCAGATGCATTTTTTTTCCCTGTCGTGGCATGGCTCGCGCGTCTCAAAACCCGCCAGCTCGGGCTCGCCGTGATGGGGCCCCGCTGGAATGTAGGAGGGAGGGGTCCCGCAGGGCCCAGCGAGGCCCAAGAAGGGTCCGGACGGTTCGTGTGGTGGGGGTTACCAGTCGGACCGGCTTGTCATGACTGGTGGGAAGGCAAGAGAGTGGACGCGAGAGGGTAGTGGCGAAGCTGAGTATATTCGGTGAGGGGAAGGGGCGGCTTTGCCAACGGGGGCAGAGGGCGAGGGAAAGCAAAGAGACCACGGGTATGCAGAAAGATCTCAAGATTAGTCAACGGACTATCCATCGAGGACTTTCCTTGCAGGTATTAACCCTTTAACCGTTTGGTGCGTGTGGGAGATCCGCATTGAGATGTTTAGGTGCACTGCTTACTTGAAGTGAAACTCGGTCAGGAACTTTAACTACTGTTCTATGTATTCTATGTTGTATATACATTGGCATAGTTTCCTCTTAAGGGGGTTGCATAAGCCAAGGTGCGAGCAAAATACCAATTGATCAGTACGATTTTATTAAGAAATATTTCTTTGCTTTTGGATACATAGATGCGATAATAATTTTTGGCGCATAATGGACGAGGAAGATCTAAGTGATTTTAAGTCGTCAACCCTGTGGAACAAACTTATTTGTCTACATAGACTTCAACACTCAATCATTTTGGTTCATTGATTCTTTTCTTTTTTGGTTGGTCAGTACGATCATTGCCAAACTTCGTAACACCGTTTCGTTCCGAAACACTCTTCCGGATGCAGCAAAATAAGAAAACGCACAAACGCGATTACTTTCGTTCTTACGTATTCAATGCCACGTGGACCACCGCTGACCCACAATATACACGCCAATCGGCGAAAGTAAATCTCACAACGTCCGCATACAGAAATTCGCGATTAAATACGACAGTCCATTCTAGTTCAATGCCCGGATGGCAGCATTGGGATTTAAAATCCACCGAAACATGCGATTCTCTTTTCAGCACGAATCGTGTTAAAGGGTCAATGTTTATGCAAGCTGCTCTCCCGCTCTCGTTTTCGATCCGTTCCCCACGCCGCTACCAGGCCGCCTGCCGCGTCTAGGACGACACTTTCTCCTCGACCGAGTGAATCTTGGACGAGGCGACCTTTTGGATGCGCGGTGAATAGAGCCGCTGGTATGCGTTTACCCGACGAGATTCGACAGAACGGTCTGGTGAAAGTACGCGTATCGTTCGGCTATCCTTTCGCTTTTCGGAAGGTACTTCCTCGTATAAGTTCTACAGTGGAAGTAGTTCAATGGATCGATCGTGCAAAGTGTACGGAGACAGACTCGTTGCAAATATTAGAATTGCCTTAGGAGGCTGTTGACGTAAAAATGATATAAAATAACGTCTGCTGGAAACAAAATCCGACGGCCACTATATCACACGCCTGTACCCTTAAAAATCTGTTACACGAAACACCATGAAATATTTCATCTTCGACAAAGGCGACGGACCCCTTATACGACCCCTTATCTAAAATTGCCCATCAAAACAGCGTCGATAATGTGTTTATCGATGAAACGAATGTCAGTGACCAAGAACCAGCCCACCAAACAAACTGACAGAACTATTGTATTTGGGACCACGCCCAGCGGGGTCCATAGCACACTACTGGAGAACTTACGGGTACAGGTGTCCAACAAGATTAGTCTCGGCTACCGCAAACGTCCCATTATACCGATTAAAGTACCTAGAACCGACATTGATGGCTTTCTGGACACCTTTACTCAAAATCTTTCCCGTCGGAACGCCATTACGTGCGTTTCAATGGGCGCGGGGCCAAATGCCACGGCGAGGCCGAAATCCCCCGAAAATCTTCTCCACGTGGAGTCTTATTCAAGGTCGACGCTGGTAAAGGGTAAAAAGTTCGAACGATTCGAGGGCCTGTCAGTGACGGGCTAACGACGAACCCCGTCGCGAAATCATGGGGGCAATTTGACGTAGGATGACGGCGCGCGAATCGTGTCTCGAGAGCGTTCGCGTGAGCTTCGGTAATCCGATCTACTCTGGAGGAGGTTAAAAAGTGGCGCGCCGTAATTCGAGGCGGATACGCTACCCCGCAAGTCATTCACGATGCTCATCGGGCCTGTCCGACCGCATTTCGTTCGTTTAAACGATGGAACGACGGAAACGAGAGCGCGTCGTGAACGACGGGACGCGACGCGAGGATCAAGGTAGAAAAGGAAAAGG
This sequence comes from Nomada fucata, assembly GCA_948146005.1. NCBI lineage: Eukaryota > Metazoa > Arthropoda > Insecta > Hymenoptera > Apidae > Nomada > Nomada fucata. Next base: position 19,598,163 of record OX411275.1, read on the forward strand.
CCCAATGCAGCCCGTGCACCATTTACTCACCGGAGAGTATTGCCAGGCCGAAGAGTTCGCAGTCTCGCATGCCCTGCTGGCCGAGAAGCATGCATGTCTGCGCGTACACCTCCTTCACTCTCGACTTCGCCTGTAAAAAAAAGCAATTCGATGTGGTAAAAGGCGGAAAAAGAGAGACATGAATGCAAAGATTGGGGCGACGAAATACGAAAAGACAAATCGTCTTTGTCCGTCTGATTGAATTACGAATTACTGTTTTTTACAATGAAATACGAGATGGAAATATTTCTTGTCGAAATGGGTGGAAGTGGGGTGGGGTGGAAGTGGGGGAGGGTCAAGATGGTTAAAGAGTTAATTGACGTATTAGCGAGGATGGTTGGGGCGAATTATTAGATGCAGGACGTTATTATTCGTTATGTTATATATCTTCATAATTATATTTCAGCTATTAACATTACACAGTATCTAAAATGTGACCAAGTCTGAAGTCGTTTAAAATTTATCGCAATACGTTGTTCAGAATTGTCAGGTGAAATGAAATCGGTGTTTCTAATGAAAGCAACAGTCGATCGAGGAAATTTCCCTGTACGAGCAATCATTGCTTGTACGTGCACGCCGAAACGGAAGGCCTCCTTCCAAGAGACATCGCAACGCACGTCACCGGTAATAGAGCACGCGTAATGAGATTGTATCGCTCTCGAAACCCTTGTCCGACATCGGCCCCTTTATGTAATTACGAATTTACATCGGCGAAATGGTCGTACACAAATGATTTCGTTTCAAGGTGGACTTGTCCACATCGAGGCAAGTACACGGTTTTTAAAAAAAGATTTATTAAATGTTTCACTATAAAAAAAATTAATAAAATACGTACGAAACATTATTGCACGATAATACGGTGTGTATAGCGTAATGGACGTCGTGGATTTTCTTACTTTGAGTATGATAAGTATCAAACCAAAATTCGATCCGCTTTATGTCAGTTCGCGTATAGAAAGTCAGTACAAGTAGATGTATTAATTATTATACGAAAATATTGATGATCTCAAGTATCTTATGAATTCTCGTAAACTATCGGGGGATACATTTAAGTCCATGCAATAATTAAACTTAACGAACGATAAATCGAACAGTTATTATTGGGAGTCGACATAAACAGATGTTAATAGAAATTTTTTTTCCTTCTTTAATCCACAGACTCGCGAATCCAGAGATCGATTAATATCGTCACACCATTCATAGCTAGATCTACTTGAGTAATGCGAGACTGAAATTTATGTACCGGTTATATGCATACCTTTAAACTTGTGGTAACCCACATTCTAAGGAAACCCGAATCCTTTTGCGTAAACAACATTGGCGTTAACTCATTTTATTGCGACTTTTTGACAGACGTTTATGAAGCTGTCTCTGGAACGATTCTATTCGAAACATGAACGACAAAACCGTAGCCAGAACAGGAACATTAAATTCAACATTCACAATGAATGATATTTTGATCCATAGAGATATGTTTAGCATATAGATGGCGATAAAATAAACATACAATTCATGGCAAATATAAAAAGAGTCAGGGGATATCGAAGCGCTTAAACATGTTCGACCTGACGTGACCCAGTGGTTGCATAACGTAATACATATTTCTGAGAAACCGAATGATTTAGTAGAAAATTTCACAAAATTGCAAAGCCATACATGACTAAAACTGAAAATCCCATTATCGTTTTGCTTTTTATTTTAAACCCGACAGAAATTTCTTTTTCTTCATTCCTTTAGATATTAACGGATTCGCATTTTTGTGAGAAGTTTATCAGGAAAGCAATACTAACAAATTATTTTATAGGCGGGTAATATGAATAAATTCCATATATTAATCTTCACTTGGCCAAAAAAAAGCGAAGGATCTTACGAAAAAGGAGTAACAATATCTTCACACGGCAGCAGATGCATAAACGTAAATCCTTAATTAAACGTGTCAACGTATTAACAACCTTACCGCAGTTCGAATAAAAATACTCCAGAATAAATCTTGATTCCTAAAAGGGCGAAAAGAAAATTCGAAAAGAAAATTCATCTCTTCCACCTCGTAGAATTATAGATCAACCTCTCTCGCCATAAAATACAGTAAAACTCTGATTGCAAACGATACATTTAAAAAACAGGAATCGATGCTTAATTTCAAGTGCTCGTTCAAAAACGAATGCGTTCCTTCCTGAACGACCGACAACTAACAAAATTGTTCAACGAAGCTTTTGCTGTAAGATGCCAACGATGGTACTGCATTAAAAAAAAAAGAAAGAAGTCATCATTGGTGGTTTTATCTAACCGAGTTGTAGCATGCTCGCTGGCGGTCTGTAACGCGCGTACATGTAATAACAATGCGTGGATGCATGAATATTGCAAATGGTGAAAGCGTACTACATACCAGACTCGTTACAACCGCCCCGTGGTAGCTCGCAGACGGAACTATGCCTCGCCGTGCCATACGACGGCCAAAGAATGTCTTGGTACGTGATCAGAGTGGCGCTATGCACCACGCTACATCGAATGCAATTCTCAGGGAGTCGTTGAGCGTGTTTGCGGAGAGAAAGGAGACGATCTATGCTGAGAATTATTCTATTCAACGTGGAACACCTTAATCTATCGGTGGATGCGCGGAGTTGATTGGCTAATCCTAAAAAGGATTGTGAGAAAGATATCTGGGAAATCGCTCGTTACCGTTATCGGCATAACGGAATAATAGAATGTTAGATTGACAGAATATTGCGGTGTTGCGACACGCGTTAGAAATGGCACGTGTCATTTAGTTTAACTTTAGTAAGGGTACAACGGAAAATGGTTGCATACACCTTTCCAAACTATTAGCAGCGTGTTAATGAACGTAGCTTCGAAATGTTCTAACCTATTGCAACATTTTCAAGTTGTGGTGCTAATAACAATTTGCGGGTATGTTAACGAAGGGAGCCACATTGCATTGAACTTTCATGAATATTCAATTGCCTGTAAATTTCTCATATTCGCAAGATTTAGTGTTTCGAGAGAGCGCTGCCGTACGTGTCTAATTTCGTTCATTCGAATGCTTGTACGCATGTCCGTCCGTGGGCACAATACATATCAAATGGGAACCCATACGATTTGTTCTCTTGTTTATAAACGGAGCAAAATAACTTGTTATCTAATATATCCTCGTTATCCTCGATCAAAGGATCCCCGATAGCTGCCCATCGTTCGTCGAAGGGGAATTAAGGCAATTACATTCGTATCGCGGGGCAGTTTGAACGCGCAGGAGGAAACGCAAAAATCCGTCCGACACGTTTTAACGCTTCACAGCGTACCGGAATGCATTATGAACGTTTGCTCGTATGCCTTTCCTTATATCTTAACCGACAAATCCAAGAAGCGTGCAACACTACTCAACGAAAGCATTTTTATATACATAGTGCGACCGCGTTAAATATGTACAAGGTGTTCGAAAAAGAACGCATAAAAGGCAACCGTACTGCGTCAAAAAAGCAGAGCGAGCACGAGCACGATAAAGAGGAAAACGCGAACGTAAACAGTCATCGTTACTGAAGCGAAAGATCCGCCGGGTGTTGCCGACTGCGGGCGAAAATTCGAAGCAAGTGGACAGCAGACCGATCACAGCGACGAAGGAATGCGGCCTGTCGCTTAAACCAGACAAAACCATTCTCGTAGCGATACGACCAAGGAGGAGTGTCAATTGTTTTCAACTATTGCGCAAAAATGATCGCAATACCGTATGGTAACTCGCTGACGGTGCACGTAGTGGACCGGTGCACGGCAATCACGACTTAAGCACCGTATAATTATGGAAAAGTCTGCGGCGCAGCCGTTGCCATTGTTCCTTCTCCGTTCAATGAATTACAGATTGGATGGTAACAGGCGTCCGTGCGAGTTCGCGCCGCGAAAGAGAGCAAAAAGAAAAAAGGCGAGTCGAACACCCACGGATATTCAAATCGCAACTCGCGTTACACCCCTTCCTACTGTACTCCAGCGATTTCTTTCGCCCCTGGCGTTTCCGTTCGAAAAAGGTGCAACCCCGAAACGATCCGGTTGCCCCATACACGGGACAACGTACCTGCAGACGCAACAACTTCCCCGTGCGATTAGGCATCTCGATTTTTTCATCGCATTTTGCGATTCGCGATAATACGTACTAGACACCCGCGCGTTTCCTGTTCTCCTTGCTGCAGGCAAGAGATTCCGCGCGTCACTCCCAATGGTCGTACCGTTTGCTCCGCCGTGTGCATTTATGTTCATTTTCAACGTCTGGCGATGCGAAATTTATCGAGCACGATTCTGTTTAACTGTATCGTAAATGTTTCGGGCGACGATGAACGTACGGGTCTCTGAATGAATTTTCTACTAATTACTAATAGCGCGAACACGGCGCAGAGATAGATGCGTGTACGCGTGTCCTCTGAAACGGCGACGTGTTTGTAAAATGATTTAATCAATTTTGCGCTGTCGTTCAAGAAGGACGACATTACGAAGTCGGCATAAAAGTCTGGAATTGCGGTTACTTGAAAGCCACCCGCTGCTTATAAATGATACTGTTATGAAGTGGGCAAGAAAAAGATTCACTTTACGGCTACTTTAACAACTATATTCCAGTTTTCAAGGAGGATCAGAGCATCGTAACGCGGAACTACTTTGCTACCACTGATAAATGTAACGACGTTACACGCCGTCCAGGACATCTCTGTGTCACGGACAAATTGCATTTTCCTCTTTCTGACTATTAGCTACGGCCAAAGAATTTTCGATGCATCCAATCAAGAGTTATATTGTTTTGCGCGATTAGAAAGTTGCCTGATGTAACGCGAGCCATCCAGCTCTACAGACACCGGTTAAAGATCGGCCACAGTAGAGTATCGCGATCTTTTACGAGTGCGAGAACAGTTCTACAGAAAAGTCGAGATGATAAGGAGGCGAACGGGGGAAGATTGCATCCCCCGTACGGCAAGTTTGATAATTACAAACGCATAAATAAACTCGAGTTGTGCGTAAAGGATTTGCGAACAATAATCATCGATTCTCCTGTCCACCATTTATTTATTGAAATCTTGTACCCATATAATTATAACGCAACAAATAATAGAAAAATATTCATCTTTCTAGGAACAAGTATATTCAGAAATTGTCAGTGATTATAGCTGAATTCCTAAATAAGTTTTCCCCGATTATTACTAATTTTTACATAAATTTTTCAACACATATTTCTCCCACTTACCGACAATTTCAACTAAATTCCTGAAGACGTATTTCCATCCAGCATTCATTTCACCGAAATTCCTAAGCACGAATTTTTCCACGCACCTATTATTAATTTTACCTAAATCTCTAAACAGGCACTTCCATCAATTACCATTGCGACTGCAGCTCCCAATCATTTGGCTAAGTCACAGACGACGCACGGCAATAAGCAGCCTATCTCGCTCCCACCAGTTCAGAGTTTCTTCCTTACCAGAGCTCTGTTACCGTTCCATGTCCAACTAATTACTGACAGACTATAACTGTAACGTTTCCATTTACTCCTTCGATTGAACGTAAAGTTTTGACCGCGCTCAGCAACGGACGCGGAACGGTTACAAAGAAATGGTAGACGAGGAAAGGGGACCATACATCGAGAAACTGCACGCGGAAATGTTATTACAATTGCAGCATTTTAAGCGTTGCCCCGAAGAAGAAGGCCCCTCATAAATGCCCCGGGTGGAATGTACGCGCCGAGGTAGAGGAACAATTTATCGCCCCGTATCGAATATTTCGAATCCCTCGACGCATTCCGGCGCCGATCTTGTCCGCACCAAATCTCTACGGGCCACCATAAAATATCCACTGGAACAGCCTGTCGGCTCAGATTTACGATCGATCCTATCGTCGAGCATTTCACGATTCCATCCAGCGTGGAGCACGGGGATAGATTCACGAGATTGACAAAAATATCTTCTTCCTAGAAAGATTTACGTCCGCATCCACTCCAAGATTTATAAACAGGCGAAAAGAGAAATGACATTTATGCGAAACGTTTTGAAATAGTACTGTATCGATAACACTATTGATAATACATATACGTAACAGTTGTGTTATTTTTTAGTTATTATTATCGAAACATGCTGTGCCATTGATCTACGATAATTCATTTTTTTATTCAACGGATCACAAAGTGAATTGTAAGTTCGCCCCAAAACATCGCCAATTCCACGTGCGTTTACTTCAAGGTACGAGGAAATGAATAATTCCCTAGCTGTAATAATGAGGGATGTCGAGAAACGCGTTTCCTCTTTGAGCGAAATGGTAGCGACAAAGGAGAATTTATTGGACAAAGACATTTTTCGTACGACATTCAACAGATTCGACAAGAATAGGGGACGCGATTGTACAAAAACAGCAGGCTCGTAGATGCAACTAAGCCGGAATTCCATAGCCGAGTTTATACCTGTCCGTGCACTAGTACTTTCAGCTGATCGTCGTAACGAGGATAGACAATCTAGCCCGTAGCTGATTTCATAGCAGGCCAACGCGAGGCCACGCAGGCAGAACGAGGAATTTCCTTGGTAACCAGGAATTCAGATTCGTCGTTACAAATGAGCCTGGTTATAATTAGGGAGATTTTATCGTGTGAGAAGCCGCGCTACACTTTGAAGGCATAGCCGAGCACTGCGTATGCACACGGTTTGTCTAACAACGCGAAGTGGCAATAGCCTCGAACGAGCAAATCGACGACGTTGCGGAAACCTTGCCATTGAAACTGTTACCGCCCTTCGCTTCTCGGCTACGCGTTTACTCCATTGAAGAATAGAGAACGGTGACCCCTTTGGAGGTACCAAGTTCGACATTTCTTTCAGAACAGTGAGTGAATATTTTGTTAAATACTTTCCGTCAGGAATGACGAGTGAACACCGCCTGGTGTCAAATAAGATTTATTTCGTTGATTACCGAGTGAACAGTTTTGTTGAAGTGTAGAACATGTAATTTACCGATGCTCAAAATTGGAGTTCGGTAATGATTAAGGCATTAATCATCGAATATGATATTTAGTTATTTTAGAACGTGCATACGTAGAGGGATGTATATAGGACAGATTAAGAACGGATTGAATAAACTGTTCTATCAATTTCAATAAAACAATATTCAAAGAAAAGATGCACCTAAACTTTCAGAAGTACGGCACAGTGGTGGTAGGCTTAATTTTTGCGAGAGAAAAGGAAACGATGTACACAACTCTTAAACGAATGGTAAAATTCACGCGGTGGTCGTAAGTATTAACATTGAAATATTGTTATATTTAGAGAACATGATATCACTGACAGTTTCATGAGCGGTTAAATTAATTGAACGCAGTTTCAAGCCTGGCGAATTCGTGCAAAACCTTAATACAGGAGAGGAAGCGGTTTCATGGCAAAAAAACAATGAAATGAAAGAAATAAGTAAAGAAAAGGAAAAAATCGATAAGGTTCTTTTTTTCACATAGTCTCACGGGAAGTGCCGCCGGGAGAATGGTGATAGACGCAAACAAGGATAGTTCTTCCCCGTTCGCGAAGAACACGGACTTGCGCTAATGAGCTCGTTACTGAAGCGGCATTAGGAAACGTCCGATCTCTTATAAAACATCGCGTTGTCCGGCTATATCAATGAAGTTTAGCGTGCTTCCAAGTAAAAAGTGAACGAGAAAATGTTCATTCTTGCGATCGTACAGTAACAGACCGTCGGGTAATGTAGTTCATAAAATTACACAAATATGTACCGTTACAAGTGCTGCATAATTTAACCGCGGTAAGTAATATCGATACAACTTTTGTGCATCGCGAGAGGAACGCGGGCAAAAATGAAATCGACCCGATGTTATTTATGGGGGGCGCATTAATCGTGTCGACTACTAAACGCCACAGCAACGCTATATACTAAGACTTTGTTCAATAAAATTATGTACTAAAACAGCATTTATTGCGACAGCATTTAATGGCGAACTCTTGTGAGGGGATAAGGTAAGAACGATCAGGATAAAAATTTGATGAAGTCAGTTTCAAAGCTACCGTCACTTTTTCAATATACATACACGTATTGCTCAGCGTGTTAGGAAATTTTATATCAATTTTCATCTAGGAATAGTTAACTACCTAACCACTCGTATATGTATTACATTCCGAATGTATTTTCGTTTCATCCTTCACGACCGTAAAATCTATGCTAATAACGTAGAATTATCTCACTGGAGATGAATTTTTAAGCTGTAAAATATTTCAGGCATTAACGCCGACGGGAATATACTTTCAGGTTAGATAATGCGATAATTAAATAAATAGCCGATCTCAGCATTTTATGCTTTATATCACCCTAACTTGCCTTCAACTGTTTTACACAAATATATGGACCGTTTATTTTGAAAGTGGTGTAAGTCTATTTTTGAAAAAAAAATGAGATATCACGTAATTCGTGCTTAATTTAAGGTCAATTTTTTTTATGTATAACTAGTCCGTGTTTAACTTCTTAAAAAATTCCCATGTTTTGTACAATTTAAAATTGGTCGGTAAATGAAAGTGCATAATTATCGATTATGAAAGTGGTGTAAGTCCAAATGACAGAGGTAGGATTATTATGATGTAATAACACAGTGTAGAAAACATGACAAATTCATTTTACATGAAATGAAACGAGAGAATTTTGTTTCAATAAAAAATCTTAAAAATGCGATCAAAAAACAGGTAAGAAGAAACAGTAACGAAGAACAGGTAAATTGGTTGCAAATATGTTGGATGAGGTTTCTCAAAAGTGCACCATACACTATTTTATATAAAACATCGATGAAGGACAAAGAATTTAAAACTATAAATTTATTACCTACACGTCCTGGAAGACCGCTAAAGTTTGAAAAAATCGCCCTGACGCCTTTGTACCAAGATGCCAGGGATATTACTTATGAAAAATATAAAGACATCAAGCAATTATTACCTTATATACCTCCGGTGTATCATGCATATTTTGAAACGCTACCACATGCAGAGCAGAAGTAAATACTATCAATATCTTGTAATTTTAACAATGAAATTAACGTCTAAAATTAAAAATACCACTTCTATTTTATGTCGTGTCATTATTTGAAAATAAAATTGGATCAATATGAAGTATATTTTAAGCGATATTCGATTTTTCAAAATTGAAATTAAACGATTTTTATAATTGTCTAATTTTTAAAGTGCTGTAAGTCCATTTGCAGCCCGTAAGTATACATCAGTTTAGTAAAATACGCGTAAAACAAATTTATATAACCAAATTACATATTGATAAAGCAGTAGAAACATTGCCAGACTTCATATAATTTGCCCAAATTTTTTAATTAACACATATGATAACCTTTAATTTTCTCGAAACAAGAGAAAATGGACTTACACCACTTTCAAAATAAACGGTCCATATCTGGGTATAATTAAACTATCAGTGAAGTGCAATAACGATCTTATTATTATCACTTTTCTTCAACCCAGTAATGAATCAATCTTCTCACAACGACAACACATACCCTTTTTCACCTCGGCTTTTCCAACCTTATACATGTGCGGAATACAAATAATGTTTGTCGCTCGTCGTTATATGCATATCACCGTCTGCTAAAATTTCTAAGGAATTCCCGACGGCCAAGAATTCCGTCCCGTGTCGCAACGGAACACAACACAGTGCCACGTTACAACAAACTAAACGAGCAAGATATTTTTTATAATTAGCCATTCTCGTACCGAGCGTTCCTCTTCACTCCTCCGGGCGGGCTGCCGGTTGTAAACGACTCTCACCGAGGACAAGGCAGGTGCATGTACCTTCGCACGCCTTAATATATCGACCGTACTATACGCTGGTTTCACTCGCATCGGTTATTCCGTTCTCGCACGCCCACGCAGCGCGGATGTAACTAATCGCATTCCGCGATTAGAAAATCCGGGTGTGCCCACGACATCGCGAACCACATGTTCCGATAAAGTCTGGTATTGCGCGAGCATCTCGCATGTTTCTGTTCGAGCTGGGGGATGCAACAAGCGCGATACACCGACTGGTTGGGATTTTTGCGAATTGAAGGCAGAAGTAAATAAATGGGGTTCGTGGTTTTAGTTTGTAGCGTCTTGCTTTGCGAAGGATTCCCTTTTTAACGGGGAAAATATTGCTAGTTCTGGCGGCAGGTTCGCAGTATTCTAAATTTCAACTGTACACTGCTAACCGGGTCGAGTTGTTAAGGTTGGTAGTGAGATTATCCGGAATGTGATAAGGACAATTATTTCTGGATCTTTTTAGAGGCACACATCGTGATCGTGATATTCTTTTGGAGTTCGTCGATGTGCGATACAATAATCCGGAATATTTCTACTTGTCTCTCGAAGCATACGATTACTGTTATATTTTCATTCTTCTTTTTAAGAGAAGAACCTCGCATATTTAGCATTTGGAACGTCTCGCAGAAAAGGTTCTTGCGACAGAAAACAACAACGATGCAAATTGCAAGTGATTCGATTTTCTTTGTAACCTCGAACAATGAATGCGTGTACCAATCGAAACCAGATGATTTATCCTGCAATGTCTTTTAACAGCCTCACATTTATTTCTCGCTCCTTTCTTTTTATTTCCACGGTTATTACGCGCATTTAAAATCTGGTACAGCCTCTGTTAACCATCTTGCATAAATAAACGGTGATTTACGAGCGAGCATACACAGCGTATGCCCGATAGGAAAGCATTATTCCAACAGAATAGAAAAACCGTCTACGTGTTTGAAGCGGCACGAGCTTCCTACGTTAACGTTATCGTTCCTCATTAGACGGTACTACCGGAGTTTCATGGAAAATACATGACTTGGTATTACCATGTATAACGGAACAAGATGAAAACGGTTATACACGTCGCATCTTGAATATGCATTGTCGTCATGAATTATTCGTCCCATCATCAACCTTTACCCACTTAATAATGTAACTGGCCGTACTCACCTCAACGACGAAGTAAAGAGGATCACCAGGAAGGGCTTGAACGGCGAGGTAGCGGCTGGCGGACACCAGGGGTTGAAGGCAGGACCGCGCAGCCGTGACACCGCTACCACGCATGCTGCATGCTTCATTTCGTCGCCGCTACGCCCAGCGTCTTCACTGTAACAATGTCAACAACAAACACGATGGTTCAACGTAAACGCATTGGGTAACGCAAGGTACGCATTGTTTATTTCCGCGGGACAGTGGAAAGCGGACAGCTGGTACGCTTGTTACGTGTAAAATATGTGGCAGTTAACATATCGAAAGCAAGACAGAAATGGGGTAAATGACATTGGGTGGAAGTTGCTCGACAATTGGTAGCCCGGCGATAGTTACACGACGCGACGATTAAATAAATAATAAATGTAAAGAATAAGAGTACTCGAGCGCTCCGCCGTTAAAATAAACGTAAGGTGCAATCAGCATGCAAAGTAATGGATAATGAACAATCGGTGCAATAATCAGCTGTATCTGCCAACGTTCCCCGTTACCGAATTATCTAAATATAAGCTACTAGATTTAGACTTAGATTTAGATTTAGATTTAGATTTAAACTTAGATTAGACGGCCATTACATTTAGTTTAGACATTAAGACTGATGATTACAACATAAACCAAAGGTATTACATTGTACATAAAGGGTTGCTACCCGTTAAACATAATAAATAAATGAATAAATAAATAAATAAATATAGTCAACAAAACACGCAGCTCGGAGATTTTCCAAAAATACTTGCTATTGTAGGATAAGTACAATATCTTTTCAATACAAAAACACTGCCTTCCGCGTCTGTTCTACTTCCCACCTACGATACGCAGAAAAATCATACGATCCCACGATCCCACCGGAAGGAACAAGTACTATCCAACGCTATCGCAAAGCGAAGTAAGCCAGTCGATTAATTTCGCACCAATGACACCGATGACCGAACAGGTTCGCGCAACGTAACAGAAATAGAAGAGAACTACCGGGATTACTTCATGCCAGGCTATTAGACTATGGAATCACGTGGCGGGGAAGATAACAATGTACGAAAGAGCCGATAGGGATATGCAAATGGGAACGGTAACCGGTCGCACAAATCACACTGGCATTTCCAGAGATTCCAACCGCAGGAACTACAGAAGGAGGCATCTGCAAACTCTTCGCAATACGTGTGCTGAATCCCTTTCTGTGCTCTTGGCCCACGGTAAATCACACAATCGCCCTCGGCATTACTCCATTTTCATCTCCGTGGAACAAGAGGCGGTCGCGTGGATGGAGAAACGGATGGTCTCGTTCGCGCTGTGCCAGGCAGCGGCTCATAAATCCACCGGACAATAAGCCCTCCAAAAATGCAACACGGAGCGCATCAGGTTCTCCGTGGAATTTCGTGCCCAACCCGGCCGATTAATTGTTTCGACTTCACGCGGGGCATGGGTGAAAATGTCGCGCACCGCTTTGCGAATTCTATTGGTAAGCGGTGCTTGGGTAAACCTTGCCCAGAGATAGACGTTCCTCCTGTAGTCGATTTGTCCGCGAATTCGAAGGTAGCAGAGATAAAATTATCTCGTTTCGGGTAACGAATTAAAATACAAACATTTGTTACTACCTCCTTACGGGGTGACCTTGTACTTCTCCCGAACCGTTCGTGGAATAATACGAAATCGCTATCAAATGCGACTTTCCATTCGACAATTGAAAAAAACGGCGAAACGCCAAACGTCAACGCCAGCCAACCCCGCGTCATACGAAAACTCCGAGATGAAAATGCTGTCTCGAACGAAGCGCGTCGAATCGCTTTTCGCCGCAGCACGAACGCCTCCTCTTTCTTTTACGTCCCGAAGACGGCTATTTCGGGGTCGTCCCGTGATTCGACGAAGTCGCCACGGTAATCGACGAAATTGACTAATGGACGATCCGCGAGAGAGCAGAAAGGAGGAGAAACCATCTACCCGCGGAGGGATGATCGATGGGATCCATTACCGAGAGACGCGTGCAATCCGCCCACACCCCGAGGAGCCTCATTCTGTCCCTCTTCCTCGATCCTTCCCTTTCATCCCACCCTCTCACCCTGGGCCGCGTTCTTTTCCCCGTACATACACGTAGCAAGAGTTGTCTATTTCTCTTTCTCGGCTGCCTCTCGGCTTGCAGCCTGTTGATGCATTTACTCGCTTACCGGTATAACTGCCGCGCCATTATAAAAGCCGGTCTCTCCTTCTTCCTCTCCCTCTTACCGTCCTCCCTACCCTCGTTGCTCCTACCTTTTTTCTCGTTTACCCTCCTCTACCATCCCTGTCGCTCCTCCATTTTCCGTCTCCGTTTCGTTCTCTCTCGGACTCGATAGCCAATGCATTTCGCAGCCGCTCAACCTGCGTCCCTGTAGCATTCTCCTCGCGATCACCGACCCCGTGCACCGACTTCGAAGGAAAATCACGGAGAGTGAATTTTTGCGCTCGCAAACGCTCGATCGGTTGCTCGCTCTGGTGCACTTGATGCCCGGCACTTTTTTCGAAACGGCCGCGCAGCGCCGGCGAACGCGCGATCGGGGGAAGAATCGACACGCGGATAGTTTCGTCGTCTTTCGTATCTGGTTCGTAGGGGGTGCGATGTCCGGAGGGGAACTGGGCAGTTCTGTTTATACAGTTTCGCGTGTACGCGGAGGTGAGGGGTACGTCGAGTGGATTCGATGCGAACGCGCTCGAATTAACGCGATGGCATTGGAAAATAATTATATTGCGTCGGGTGATGCGAAGCAAGGAAGAACCAACGCGTTTCGTATGAAAATAATTGCTTCCATCGAAAGCATATCCGCGATCTGCTATTTAATATACTTATAATATTCCTCCCTCGAATTCCACCCGGCTCCGTGACAAACCACCGAACCCAACACCTCCGCACGAACTTTCCACAAACTTTCCACAAACCGCTCCCTGCTGTTATACGCATAGGTGCATCGAACAAATTCGTCGCCCGTTCGCGTTCCCTCCAGCTCCTCCGACCGATCAGCAACGGCAGGTCGAACGGCGGACAGCCATCGAAGGAACGACTAACAAAGGTGACAAGTACCAGCATAAACCATACCGATTCTCCCCCATTTGCGAGTAACAGCCCCGTAACGAATGCCGTGCGCATTACACGAATTTTATTACCAGCCGGTAATGCAGCCTCATCAAACGGTCTAACATGTTTTACAGGCGACACCGGCGACCTTTGCGCCGGCACCGATCACCGGCAATTAACTCGTACCCGACATCAGTACGCAGATCTCGATCCCGTGAAAAACATATTCCACGAGCGGGTGGATGACATCGCCGGGGGACGCGAACCGCTCGTGGCGAATTCGAAAACAGACAGGCCCGACGGATCGGCAGGGATGAAAGGGGCGATCGGCGAGTCGTACGGGCAGATCGATATCCACGACAGGAGCGCCGGCGACTGGTTTTATCGTTCGGCCAAGTGCGACGTGCATGCACGTAGAAGGCGGTATATAAACAATGTGAACTACATTCCAGCGGCATGAGTAACCGTGTCTTGCGCACTCCCGCCGCCTCCCGTCCCTTTCTCAGCGCCGATCCTGCCCGCGCGTACAAATCTAATTACCTAGCAACCTACCTAGCAGAGGGACGGAGGACGGGCGAGCCTCTTACCTTTGCCGGCCTTTGCCGTTGGAGGAAGGATCGATTCACGGGGGACGTTCCGACGATACGACGGGTGCTCTGGTATCGGAAATGATAAGGAGCTGCGAATGTTCGAATGAAAGAATTGTTTTCGCGGCGGAGAAGTTACCGCTCGTTCTGTACGGATGGTTACTAAGACGCGTGCGGCTCGATTGAGAATCGTTTAGGGCGGTGGGACGTGCAAGACGAACGAATTTCCGCAGTGGAATTTAAACGACGGAGGAAATGACTGATTCTGATATACGTGTACGCTATAGCGTAGCGCCTTTTGTTCGTAGATCTTCGATATTGTAGAAACACGGTACACCTGCCATTTGTTTTATTTGGAAGGAGCGTGATTGTCGATGTATTGGAAGGTAGTAGATGAATTCTTGCAACGTTGTTTAGAATATGATGATGCGTAATGACATTGAAAATGAATAGATCCAATCTATGTTTGGATACTGCAGGGGAGACCGGTTTATGCGAACGCATGGGATTTTGAACCAAACGGAATTTATATACAGTTGCGTGTGCCCGTGATATGTGCAAAATTTCATGAACTTCCGATCAGGTGAGCGAGAGTGAATGTGTCGGCTGAAGCTGAAGTATATAGATCGCCTATACATGTACTCTGCGCGCAGTAATGTACGAGCATGTTTCGTACGTCCAGATGAAGAAAAATTGTAATAAATATTAATTCACACCTATACTTCGTTCGTTTATATTGATCAACTTTATTCATCAGTTCGGGCAATAAACAAAATATCCTCGCGCGGCAAAGATTAATTCACCGTGGGGCGCAATCGGGATGTTGATAATAAATATAGATTAAGATGGGCAAAGGAAATTCAATTTAGTTAGTGAAACCTGTATTAATTGTAATAAAGGTTTTTCTAATGCATACTGGCTCAAAATTTAGATATCGTTGTCAAACAGATAGTAGCCACGTACAGATGAACATATTCTATTAAATAATGCATGCATTCTTTTAAACCAAAACAAAATTCTTAGCACCCTGCAATCCACCAGTCCGCGGAGCAGGAAATAATCATTGAACCGATGATCTGTCGGGCAGATCTCTAGACTCGTCTTCTGACGCACCATTAATTATATTGATCAAAGATTCTTCGCTTTCACGTGCCATTCGACACAGCCCTGTATACACAGATCAACAGAGAAACATTTCTAGTGTCAGTGGATTCCAAGAATTTTGCACCTCGATGAATGCAATATAAGGTGTAATCATTTAAAAACAACATTATCATTAACCAAAACCATTGAAAGTGACAAGAAATTCGGCATTTGGAGGAATATCGAAATAAATTTAAACTTTCAGACGACGGTGCACATTTTACACCTTTATCCGAGCTTAACTCGTACTGTAATGAAAGCGCAACATCCATGTGTCGCGCTATCACAAACTTCGATTCGTCCTTATCTATCCCCGTTTTCTTGCACTTCCAAGCAACGAGGTAACGAAACAGTTCACGATATCACAGTTAGTGTCCGAGAAACGAGACCCAGTATATCTCTTATGTCATTTGAAACTGCAGAAGCTGGGTAATTAGATCTACAGGAGGAATGCAGTTTTCCCGCATTGCCCTCTTCCTGCCTGTCCTCCCGAAGAGGACACGAGCGCGATAGAAAATGCAGAATACTCGTGAACACGTGTTCTGGTAATGAAATATTGTGAAGCGGTCGGCGATTATCACAACAATCATCCGAAATGTTATATTCCGGGCAATTTATTCATTCACTGGAAGATATTGCCTCGAATGATTATTTTTCAAGGCGATCCCTCGATATCCAAACTGCGTAACAGTCACTGGCATAAAACGTTTTTAGATGGTGGAAATTGGAAATCTTTATCAAAAAGGGGGCCATCCCTTTTTATAAGTAATATATTATTAGTATATACGGTACTTCGGACGATCGAGACTCGGTTATTCGAGGTTCCACTGTGCGTACATTGACGACTAATTAACATCGCGGGCAAGATAAAACTGTGCCGGTTCTGTAATAAATCCTACGCATAAATAAATTCCACATAATCACACCGATTAACCCTCGCATTTTTACATTTGTACCTCTCAAGTAATGCCAACAAATTATCCGAAATTTGCATCTGAACCGATAATCCTTTCCCGACTAAAAAATAACAAAATACTACATTTTCAACGCGGGTGAAACTAACGTGACCAGTGCATAAAGGGTTGATGGAATGTACTATTAATACATCGATAGTGCACCGTATTCGTCCTACACGCTTCCCTCTCCATTCGTCTTTTATCTCCCTCCACCCACGAATGCATCATGCGTGGCTGCAGTTCGTAGCGCATTCCAGTAAAGTCCCTGATCTCCTGCCCTTGCGGTTTAGCATTCTCGTTAAGCCGCGCTGGAATGCCTCTCTTACGCGTTTGCGTATAAATCGACGGATTTATGAATAAATCGTAGCGGCAATTGCAGCAACGGCGGCAGCAACTGCGGTAGATGATTAGATCGCAATCGATTCGATCAACGACGGAACAACCTGTTCTCAATTGCAAAATAATTCTTCGCTGAACGACGCTTTTTATACGGGGAACTGATTGTCGTCGCGACGGCATCCACGGTCTCTGTGGATTCTGGGGGAACGAGGAATGCGTGCATCACCGTGGCACGGGCGCACCTATAGTCCATGACCAATAAAACGACGGCGTGGAATGAATATTTGCCGAAATGATCGAGTATTCTGTTGTCTAGCGCTGATAATAACGTAATCATTGTGTGAGCGGGTGACTTGTGCGGTAAAGTTTAGTGAGAGGTATGTGGCGTCTTAATGAAGGTGAGTAAGTATGTACCTTTGCTGCATACTTATATAGGAGCAAAGGATTGGTAACATTGAAATATTGCAATGAAATAATCGTGATAAACTGGAGCTAAGTGGAAAGATTATTTAAAGGTAATTGCATCAAAAATAATTGATCAACTGATCGTTAAACATGTATATAAATTTTCGGTAAAATAATGATACTCTTGCAATTGTACATTGGAGAATTGATACAGAGCAGCTAATAATATGTGTTTATATGTATAATAGCTATTCGGTGTCCATACAAACTATTTTGTGTGCCGAGGAAAAATTTATTTTTTAAGGGTACCTTGACGAAAGGGTGAACTTTTTTCAAGCTTACCTATTATGCGTAATAAAATGAGAGATACCATTGTGTACCTTGTACAAATCTTATTGCTTCGCCATAGTTAGTTAAATATAATTGTACTTATAAATGGGATAATAAAACGTAATAGCATATCTGTCTGAAGAACCTGAGATATTTCTCGAAATGATTGAATATCCAAACGACGAGCGGTTGACTCAATGCGATTCATTATTCTGCCAACAATGGTCTATCTTGTTTCATGTAATTGTCTGGTATCTTCGATGCAACGCGTGCGTCCCGCACACCTTTAATGCGTTACAAGACCAGGTTCGTGACGGTGAACTGGCGCTAAGAGGTGTACACCGCGGAATCGCTAATGTGTAGGTAAATTGTTTAGACGAACAAACAAGTTTGCCCCGTTTCTACATCGAACCCGATATCTCGAATTACTCTCGCAGCCTTCAACTACGTATATCAGCCTAATTAACCTGTGTAAACCACCCGACTATTTCTGTCTACGAATGTATTATTAAGGAAGCTTGAAGTTAATTGAATTGCGAGAAATGTTAGACGAACATAGTATGGAGCGTTTGTAACAGCGATTGAGGGCTTCCTTTTTTTCACCGCCGTACACTTGTTAGTTAGGTGAACACGCGCACACCAAATTATTGTACACAAATGTACTGTACCCTGTTGGCGATTTATAAAATATTATACTACAATGTTTGTCGACGCAATTGATGCAAAACGAATTCTCCTGCTCTATGTGCAGGTTACTGCTTTATGCTGCAGTCTTCCAAAAATATTTCGCGATCGTACGCATTGTTTATGCTGATCGAAATATAATCATCTACTCTAGTAGCACTAAAACATATAGTTCTCGTGCACACTTTTTACTTTTTGTCGGTCAGAAGTATTTTAATATCACCTTCGAATTTCGAGAATTTTCACGGTCTTCCTTCAAAATTATTTCATTAATTAGTTCATCAACTAATAACGAATTCTAAGTGCTGCGAATATTACTTTTAAGCATTAAAAAACCATTTTTAGTAAACCGCGTAAATTCCATTTAAAACCAGATCCATTTAGCCAATAGCGGATTCACGTTTTCAAGAATTGCGCGATGCGTCTTCTCTTTACCCCTTTTCTGCTTACAGCATACCATGAATTCTATTCCAACGTAAATGGAATAACAGGAAGAAGACGAAGAAGAAGGAAAAGAAGGAGAAGAAAAGATTCATAGGTTACCGTGGAATTTATTTCGACGATAATCGTAAGAGACACCCGCACTCTTCGGTAGAATACGAGAATGCGGAAGTGCGTACGTTCAACGCGTACGTTTGTATAGCCGTGAAGGTGCATAAGCTGTGGCCCCGTAAGAAGCGTGTGCCATGCAAACAGCACGTTCTATGATCGTACGCAGGAAACGCTTGTCTCTAGTACCGCAAACACTGTCAAAGACCTGTACAAGATTGGATATCTATGGTCCTTCGCTTGACATTTGCCGTAGAATGTACAACCGGACAAAGAAGTTTTACGCAAGTATTATTATAAATTATTCGTGCAGAAAGTGGGTAATAGAGGTGAAAGAATTTGAGACATATTTTCTTTTTATGTTGCTTAATATTATATATATATATATATATATCTCGCGTGCCGTCGGCCACCTATAATATTATTCATTGTTTCGCCATTACATTTGCATGCTTTCGAATTAACGATCTACCATTCACTTCGACGAGTCCACTTCTACGCACTTAATATATGACTCGAAGCAAATTCAAGAGATACACGCCGAGAAACGAAGATACAATTGATTTCGTAGAGGGAAGTTGTCAATCAAATTAATCTAAACATCTTTCATAAAACATATCAACGATTACGATTCCATTTACCTTCGATTGCGATTACATGCCGTCACGATGAATAATCGATAATTATGATTATTTACAAAACACCCCAGAATCGCGTGCAATTAGACAGATGAATTTCACCAATAGAAACGGTTGAACCACTCCTCTTCAACTTATCGTCCGTATCGCTCTTATCTATCACTTAATCCGCTGCTGGATATTCGGGGTATCTCTCGCGGTTTTTTTACCGTTTCGAGACTTTAGCACCGGCCAGTTGTTACCATAGTTTTCGATAAACATAAGCGATGCGATAATTAATCCAATAGTACTATCCCATTAGGTCAGCGGGACGCGCCGATTTCTGCACCGAATCGAAGATAACGAGCATGTGCGAACGAATAATATAAACGATCGTAAATTGATAAGGGGCATACTTGCGTCACTCACGTGATCGTGGCCGTCTCTTTAAATTGAGTTCGATAACAGAGGAACTCCTTAGTGTGCCGAAAAAACGAGCGGAGTTCGTACAGCCTCGCGTATCGCGCAATTTGGGCCGCCCGAGTAAAGTCGGATTTCCGCGATTCAAAAGAAAGTTTGACAAAAGTAAATCGGCCAACGCAGAGGGAAGGGAAACGAGTACGATAAAAGGAAGAATCTCCACGCGTAGACCGACGGCGAAGCCAGATGTCTGGTTCATTACGTAAAGAAGATCGCTGTTAAACGTGTCCAAGTAGCGATGATTGAGGGGGCAACGTTTGTCGGTTGAACGATCATCAAACAAATAAACTGGCGTGGATCGAGTCGGTGGCAAGCATTTGTTGAATCGAGCCTGACGCCAGCGAATAAAAGAGTAACATGGCCATTCTGGTCGCGGCGGATTATGCGGTGATCGCGGTAATGTTGATCATTAGCTCGGGGATCGGTGTGTATTATTGGTTGACCGGTGGAAAACAGAAGTCGACAGAGGTAAGTCTGTTAATTTCGCAGAACCAGTCCAATAATTTCATATCTGTCCGTACGGGGATTCGTTTTCTTTGTCGGACGCGCACAGCGGATCGTCCTGGCGACGACGGGGGCTGCAAACCGCGGTAATTTAGCGTAATTTGTGTATCGTTCACGACAGGAGTACTTCATGGCGGACAGATCGATGCGAGTGGCACCGGTCGCGATAGGTTTAACGGTTTCGTACCTATCCGCGGTCAGCTTGCTGGGAGTCAGCTCGGAAAATTACGTTTATGGTACCCAGTACGCTGTGATCAATCTTGCCTACGGTCTTGCTACACCGTTCGTCGCATACTTCTACATGCCGGTGTTCCTGAAAGTTGGAACGGCGAGTGCTTTCGAGGTAAGACCGCGAAGGGCAATTCGATTTTATTAAAATGATGCGGTTATTGTAAAATCGCTGGGTGAAGCAGTCACGTGTTTTTCACTTGGATCGAGCTGTTTATTAAGTATGTTAATGGACATAGCGTATCTCAGAAAGGCTTGGAAGTGGAGGAAATGCTCACGTCTGTATTCCACGTTCATCTAGATTTAAACTCAATCGGTGGATCTGAAAGGTATAATTGTATCACTTTTTCCATTTTTTTTTTTTGTCAATTTTAGATGTATTGTTTTGACACCGGCTATTATGATGCTATAGTACGAAGGTACGGATGTCAGAAAACGATTCAGTGTTATTTATGAACAATTATCTTCGTGTTTCATATTATAGTAGTCTATCAGTAAGACGTTGGTGAGGACGAAACGATTTCTCATATCGTACAATAATCCAATATGAGATATCTTGTCAGGGAATGCTTGTTCTATAAAGAACGCTCGACTTTCCTCCACTTCTGTCTAATTGAAACTGATGCACCTGTGCTAATACATTAATTCCCATTCAATGATTAACAGAACGCCAACCCGTTAAAATATAAAACACAAATTCATTCGGTCGTCAGAATAGAAAGAAAATAATAAATCTATGCTCGAGCAATCTGACCACCGAACAAATAGATCACTATGCGTGAAGCATAAAATTCTGTTCGCGTTCGAAATTTAACTATGTACCATAAGACTATGACATATTTCCAAAATGAAAACCACCACCCTATAGTACAGTGTAGTTAAATCGATTCTAATTTTAAACGAAATGTTTTTTATATGCCTGTCAGTATCTGGAAAAACGTTTCGGCAAAATGACAAGGATGGCAACTAGCTTCGCATTTATGCTACAACTGCTTCTGTACAGCGGTGTGGTATTGTACGCGCCGGCACTTGCCCTGGAAGCCACCACAGGTATCTCGACGACCGCAAGCGTAATTGGGATAGGATTGGTCTGCACGTTTTATTCGACGATCGGCGGTATCAAGGCAGTTCTCATCACCGACGTGTTTCAAAGCCTGCTGATGCTGATAGCCGTTATCGTAGTGATCGTCACAGCAGCCGTGAACGTCGGCGGTCTCGATGAAATTTGGGAGATCGCTCGCCAAGGATCACGGATAGAATTCGACAAGTGAATGTCGATCGTTTTAGAATGAATGAAAAGGTACCTGTACGCGATCAGGAATATCGTATACTAATAGCAATGTCAGTACTGAAGAATTTTGTTTTCCTCGTTCTCGAAACATCGATATAATCACTATGCAGCATAATCACACTGCAAAAGAATTTCTCGGTGCCCCCTAACATCAGGCATTGGTGTGGGGGGACAGAGGTTGCATAAAGTCCATGCATTTCGTTCTTATTGATACGTACATATGTACTGCGTGGAAATACTGTCAGTAACACTGATCCCCGAAATATTGCCCCGTATTTCCGTCTTACTTATTACGGATCTGTGCTACTGAGCAGTAATACTGATCGTGTACAGAGAGCCTAAAAGTGCCCACCACAAATATTCAATAACTACGTGGCCCGTTTCGAAAGTACTGAGACTGTGCTTATAAGTGTTTTTGTGCATTAGACATTTAGTATTGAAGATGATTCCCTGTAAACTAACGTGTTTTAGATGAAACACAGCGAGGATGATGCTACTCCAATTTCCGAACAGTGTTGAAAGTTATGCAGTTAGCAATTTTTTGAAACAAGGAAATCATAGCAATGATATTCTAAAAATTAAGGAAGCTAAGGTATTGATACAAGCTAAAAATTAATTTGCAAAGAACGTGAAACCACGGTACGTAAGACGAACACTGGAATAAGGTTTACAGGCACATATTCGAATTATAAAATATCCAGTCTCATTATTTTCGGAATCGATTACATATAGTCAATAATTACCAATCACTCTTTTCCTGGCAAGGAACCTAAAATCTTTCCTCCTTTGACTTTTCATAGATTAAACTAATATAATAATCGCATCATTTGTCCCAAGTATCAACCCTTTTAACGTTTACTTCGTACAGTGCACGAATAAGGCAAAGTCCTTAATTTAGCAGTATACGATCAAATGGTATATTATTCAATTATCTACCATTTGAAAATGTTCATTGGGAATACTATATATATATTAACAATATTCATTTAATTAGAACATCCAACCTCACTGCTCCTCTTACAGCTTGTAACTTTTATGCGCGTCCAATTATTATTCACCTAACAATTAACCTCTATATTCTTTTAATCATTGATTCTCCAATACTCTATGCATACCAAAATTACAATACTCGTATTACAATATCGGACCATGTAACTGTCGTAACACCTAGCAAATCGTCAACCAAAGTAACTGATTATTAATGTTTATCGCATATTACGGTATCGTCTTGCCTTCTTTAATCCATTAAAATTATCAGAGCATACTCCTTCAACTATAAGTGTAACAGGCCCGTTACGTTGTATAACGCAAATAACACTGTTCCCAGCAACTGCTTAAATCGATTTTCTCTTTACCATTATATTGCAAATTGCCACGAGCGTGATGCTGTTAACACACTTTCAAATACCTTGCGGAGCATGAAACATTTATTTTACGAGGAATCCAAACCGTATCGATACTGACAATGGCATGTGCATTCATTCAGCATTTCAATGGACCCAACGGTGCGACACACCTGGTGGAGCTTGACATTTGGCGGTTTCTTCACCTACCTTTCCTTGTACGGCAGCAACCAAGTTCAAGTTCAGAGAATGTTAACCATCAAGTGAGTACCCGCTGACTTTCTACCCGATGTGTGTGTACGTGTACGTGTTTCGCGATATCGCGAATTATCGACGTGTATCAGCGTTCCAGCAATTAGCTAACGAAAATCGTCGCGTTTCTGTCACGATTTTAACTGTCAATGAACGATGCCTTAAGTGTTCCAAAAAATGTCTAACGCGTATAAAATAGTGACGCAAAATGTCTGAAACCATTCTTTCTTTTCTATTTTATCATTTAAATAAGTATATGTAAAATATGAGCAAATCTTCCGTCCTCCGCCCTTGAACCCTAAATTAACGTTCGATATATCGACGATACGTTGGACCAGCTTTAAAATGAAATGTCTAGATAGCAGGAATACTGCCGATGCTAGACCGTGCATTGTATTCATCTCAAGACAGATTACCGTGATTCCCTTCTACGTAGCGTGACGACAGAAATATGGAGGAATTTTCCTTGGGCTTTATCTGATTGTAAGCCACACATCTTGCGTGCATGCCACCGGTAGCGATCGCTCGATAAATTATTATTACTCGCCTGCTATTCTATTGAATAATAACCGTCTACAAAATTGCCTGTGGAAGTAATCAAATAGTCAATAAACACGAATCGAACTGAATACCGCCTAAATAATTAAAGCAAGATGGATATTAAAGTACATATCGGTTTACGAACGAGAAACTCTTATGTATTAGATAAAACATTCCAATCTACTTTGAAATAATTAAAACTCCATTTACTGACCAAGTAAATTGGTTTTGGTAAGAATGTGGGATAGTTCTGTGATTGATTGAAAAAAGCTAATACAATTTTGAGACTGTTCGAGATATTTGTTAATAATAAAAGAATACTTTTATAGTTTACGTTGCCTGGTTCTAACTCTCTATTAATTGTATTTATCGTTCGAATATGACGAAACCTAATTTGGATGCTTTTAGAAATCTGAAAGACGTCCAAACGGCTATTTGGTGGAGCTGGCCATTGTCCTCGTTGATGTCGTTGGGCCTCTGTTTTTCGGGATTGGCGATATACGCAAAATATCGCGACTGCGATCCTCTTCAAAGCGAAAGGATCAGTTCGTACGATCAATTAATGCCCCTTTACGTGATGGACATGCTCTCCGCGTATCCAGGTGTGCCTGGACTTTTTATAGCTGGTATCTTCAGCGCTGGACTCAGCACCATCTCCGCCACGGTGAATTCCTTGTCGGCCGTTATACTTGAAGATTTTATCAAACCCCTGTACCGTCTTAGGTGAGTCTCATAAAATCGTAAAACGAACCTAATTTATACCCCACTCGCTAGTTATATATTAGGATCGAATATTGAGAGCGAGTTCTAACCGTGATGGACTTTTCGTTGCAACTGGTTCAATTAGTTTAATAGAGAATCTAATAACTGGCGATATTAAGAATACCTCAGAGGTTCGCTACTTACAATTATTTAAATAGATCACCGCGTTATATAACAACCAGAGAGTGATACAAAATGGCATGTATCATATTGTAACTTGAAAATGTTAAACATTATTGTTTCAACGATACTTCGAATATTAACAATTTGTCCATGAGCAAACCTACTAAAGAAAATTGAAAGCGAGTAATAATTTATCGATGATTGAAGAAGTGTGCATGAAAAAGGTGAGCGTACAGCGTACAGCGCATCCATTCACGAATGAAATAACACGAGATATACCGAAATATTAACAGTAAATATTGAATTTCACAGGCATTTAAAGATCACCGTCCAGATTATAATCTCACGAATACCACGTTATCAGTTACCCCAAATCTCAATCCTGCCCCCTCCCCCTTTATTATCGACAATGAATTCGCGATAGAAAACAAAATTGATACCCAGACTTTTGCATCCGAAAAATAGAACCTAGATTGCGTATAACCCGGGGAATTTCACAAGCCATTTGTCAAATCACCGTCGACATATCTTCAGGCCACGTGGATTTATGTAACTCATTATTTCAGTGATATTATTAACATTCTTTCAGGGCCAAAGAGATTACCGTGACTGGATCAATCATCGTCAGCAAGATTCTGGCTCTTATAGTCGGTGTTGCATGTATAGCTGTGGCATTTATGGGACGTTACCTTGGCGGGCTTCTTCAGGCGGCTCTTACGATTTTTGGAGTAGTCGGCGGGCCCGTGTTTGGTGTCTTCACTTTGGGCATGTTCACGCGGTTAGGCAATCAGAGAGGTGCGATCATCGGCCTGTTCGTTAGTCTCGTTTTCTCCTTGTGGATAGGATTCGGTCAGCCCAAGCCGCCGATTCCAAATAAAATAAACGCGAACGCGTCCAACTGCAGCAACGTCGGTGCATCTTATGATTACGAGGAATCAACGAATTTGCATTTCAAATACCAGTAAGGAAATCTTCTATTTAATGACTACGCATGCATACATGCGTACGTGTGTGTGATCGATACGACCACCCTTAATTCCTTGAATACTTCCTCGTAGACGCGGGCATGTTTTGATTCTTATTACTTAGCACTTTTATTACTGACGATCGTGAGCAACAAGAATTTCGTCCGAATGAAATAGAATAATAATAATTGTGATTATAATTACAATGTTATAATTACTATTATTATTACGTATTGTATCCATGATTTTCTGGGAACGCGAAATTTTTCTGAAATGTTTATTTATCTAAATGCACTGCTAGAACATTTATAGCAATATCTCTTGCGTACTATAACAGAAACTCTACGAACTTTGATTATAAACGGTTCGCTATACATACAATTTTCTCGAATGTAAAAACAAGAATGTACTTCTGTCTCTTTTTATCTTCTGAGAAAACACGTGTGTAGTATTAGCGTACATCGACTAATTCATACACGGAATGTCGTTTTAATCACAGAATTAATACTCGTTCCACGTGGAACATTTTAACGTAATTGAATTCTGAGAGCTAATAAATTATGCAATTTTTCTGTTCCAGGCAGAGCAACAACGACTCATACTTCTACTTGTACCGCCTTTCTTACATGTGGTACTGTCCTCTGGGAAGCCTCATCAGTTTTGGAGTAGGATTGATCGTCAGCTGGATTTCGAACTTACTTCGAGGGAAAAAGCCGCAAGAGGTACACCCTGACCTATTCACGCCGATTTTGGCATCGTGCCATCGCAGAAGACAATTAATAAACGAGGACAAACATCACAGCACCGTGGCGCTGGAGACGATCTCTCGACCACTTGAGACACGTCAACAATGATGCAATTATTCCTCACTGATGTACAGAATTGCATACCAAACTACATTTTCGAAGAGCTCAAGAGGTTTTCAAGAGGTCAATATTCATCGTCGGCTAATCTCGAATGAAATTGATTAAGGGACCGTATTTTACGCAGCTAAAATATGTCTTTTTACACAAAACTCGTATAACGTTCCATCGAAAAGGCAATCATAGAAGTCTACGAAACTTATTTGGCCGAGAGGTGAAGGTAGAGTCCGAGAACGTCTCCGGGAACTCTCGTAATTGGTTTCTGAGAACTCTCGTAATTGGCCTTCACCTAAAATCAAGCGAAACAGAATCGAAATCCGTGGATCAAGACACGTGTCGCGTGAAAAGGAAACCTAAGCTGATGTATTACGTGGCTTCGTGACCATGAAAATCGTAATCGATCCGGATTGTAGCAATTTGCAAGGAATGTAGGAGCACTACAAACCGACTCTATTATGTCGCGTCAGCCCACGCGGTTCAATTACAATGAATGGCGTAGAATTACGCGTACCAGCCAACTTATACAAAAGGAATACTCCAAATAGTACAAACCAAGTGCACACCTGAATTATTCAAATACTTAAACCTCCACAAACAATGAAGCAACTTTCGATAATCGAATTACCATAGATCGCCATAAGCGACAGGAACTAATCGCACGGTGTTCGTTGCTGTTCATAAAGCGAGGCCCCTTCATTCGTAGCTCGACGCTGCACAAGTTTTGCATAAAAGCTTTATCATCCGCTACCTAACCGCGAACGTCGCTATTTGGTGCCGATTCATTGTGAAACAAAAATTGCCCGAACGTATCAAACGATCGACAGGTCACGTCGACGTCGTGGCAGATCTGCGCCGTCCTCTAACTAAGACAGAAATACTGTACGGACAATACCGCACTTCTCGTACCCTGATTCCTCTCGGAATTCCGAGTTCTCCGGCTTCTTCTTCTTCTTCTTCTTCTTGTTTTTCGTTGTCCTCCTCTTCCTCCTCTGTTCTGCAACGAGGAGCAGACGTAAACACCGCGCGGGCCACGGGTGTACTGAACGTTTACCGAAACGTTCGCAAATCACGATGGAATGCCGTCAGACTGGTGTTCCCGTGCGCGCCACACGGTGACATACAGAACGAAGCAACGACCCGTGCACTGTGCAGCGCTTACATAAGGAAATAACGCCGCACAGAAGGACAGAATGGGCCACCTCGAGTTCCGTTTCGACTATTTAATCGCGACGGTGTGCACGCGTTCACGCCGCTGTTTTCAATATCCGCGTCTCTCCACTTTCGTTGAACTTTGGATACATTGGATACCGTGGGGCCTTTACGGCCATCTGCCATTTGTATTGGGGAATCGCCACTGTCTCCCGTTTCATCCGAGTGATTGCGTTACGCAAGTCCAGCGCGTCTTTCGTATGCGATTCAACTGTTTGGTTGTACGCCCATTGAAATGGGAATGGATGCGTGTTGCGGCGATTGCGTGAAACTGGTCGACCGCCGGGATTGCTTCGGTTTGGGGCAGCTTTCGCGAGCGATTCGATTGAGGGAGGATTGCGGGGATGAGCGTTCGCAGAACGACGGTGGAAATAAATGGAACGGGTCATTAGGATGAACTTGAGCATGAGTGTTCGAGTAAGTTGGAGCAAGATTGGTGTTCCGGGTAGAATAAATGGGGATGCCGGTAATGGACAAACTGTGGTGGTACTTTGTTTTAATATTTTTTTTTCATATGGAGCGGGCGTTAAGGGTTCTCCACAAAACAATGATTGTCTCGCTTTGCAGAAATGTTGCCAATTTCGGGCTCAAGTTAGGTATACAGAAAATACCCTGAAACAAATGTCGCTCTCAATGAGGTTCTAACAAGTTCGTCGGAAATTCCTTCTTCTTGTATAATTTAGAACGATTAATATACAGGGAACATTTTACACTTTTTCAACAGATGCCGATCAGTTAACTTGAATTCTTGTACGCAGCAATGCAGCGTTTGCTTCTCTATTGAGCAACGTCTCTTGGCAGATAGAGAAAAAAGGAAAAATGGGGGAACATGTGTATAAGTACACATTTACACGCATTGTTATGGAGCAACCGATGAACAATAGGGTCGCGATACTTTTTTTCCCGGTACGAAGAAGCAAAGGATGTGAATTGTTTAATGTTCCCTGTAATTAAATGAAATAATCGAGTCGCGAAGTTGCAACGCGTCTTGCTGCATTCGCATTATAATGCCGTGCAATTCCTCGGACGAAACGAGTCTTTCTCTCAGCACGTACCGCGTCTACATGGAATACAGAATGCACGAATGATGGATTGCACGCGAATTCGCTCTCCGAACATTAAATTCCTCTTCGTGCACTACCGTTCTTCTGTTTTAATTACAACTCGTGGCCAGTGGCCGCGACGCGACGGGCATTTTAATTACTTCAATCTGGATCTCAATGCCAATATTTTTCGTATTTCTATTCAAATCTAGAACTCGTAAGATTATGATTCATTCGCCGATTGATATGCTAATATGTTCGATAATATTATAAACTGCATTTATCGAAAATCGAAATGCAAAATATGCCTGAATTCCGTTAGAAAATGTTACTATTATTATCAAATGAGTCTAGCTGATATTTATTGAACACGCGAGGAGATAGACCGACTATTGAAATATATACAATAGTTTGATTTGAAAAAATTGTTGAAATCGTGCGTCAAACGAGGATTTTCCAATTTTGGTCGTGTAAAGTAGAAATCCCGTTGATATTCAACAAATTCTATCACCTATCAGTTTCCCGTTTAAGGATATGAAAGGATCGTTGCAAACCTATCCAAAATATAAGAAGAATATTGTGTAAGTTAAAACAAAATAGCTACAATCTGATATATTAATGATTTGACAGATAACTTCTAAATACTTTAAATAAAACAAACTTAAATACAGCTTTGGATGAAAAATTGTATACGAAAATTTACCATTTTCTAGAAACCATCAGAATTAATATCTTGATAAAAGAAAAAAATGATAATCCTGGTTTTTGGTACCACCTACCAGACACAGACATTATCTCTATACAAAACATTTTAAGCTCCACTCTATAATACAATAACAAGTATATCATAACCCTCCAATATGAATAACACGCGTCTGAAATTTACGGTCGACGTATATGTATTCAGATATTCAGCAACCGTTCGCCAAAAATGTTCATAAACATTCTCTACAACAGCACATTATTCCAATAATTTGCATAAATCATACCACGAGAAATTAAACAGTGTATCTAAGTGTGCATGCATGTACGGTCCGTCGATATTAATCAAATCTGCACTGTACTGTGCATCGATTTTGTTCTCATTTTTAATGGCACCGTGGCGAAGGGGTTAATTACAATGGGGCGACTATTATGCGACCGGCATTCTACTTCGAGCACAAGTTACCAAGATAAATTTCTTAATTATACCGGCGGTATCCTGGCCGTATCGGGGTACACTGGCTGCCGCAGTAACAGCGGCACATTGTGCGGAAATCCCCCATAGGTATGGGGTAAACTCGGGAGATAGCCACCGGGCAATTTTTTTTTTTTGGACCTCACCAGAGACGTGCATAGTTTCTACGGGGAACGGCCGTTCCGTTTCCTCATACCGTGCATACGTGCCTAACGAGCAACGTGGTGTAATGCACATAACGCCATTATAATAAACTTCGTACTCGCTCATTCACGCGTGCTCGCGAGTTAAGGGAGCCACAACTTCGCGCGTTGTACATATAGTACATACAGCGAATTCTCCATTGCACGAATGCACTGAACCGAGATGCATACCATTCCTTGTGAAATTTATGCTGAACTGTATTTTTCGTCCCGAACAAGACACGCTTGCACGCGTACGTGTGTGCGTACGTGCAAACAACTTGCTTGCGTTCAATACTCGTGTACGCCGATATCTGTTTCGCGAATAGATTTCTGAATAACAGATTAATAGTTTTTTTTTTTTCTTTCTCGTCTATCGTTGCTCCGTGATCGTAGTGGCGAAATGGGTTCGCGTTTATTACGCGAACGTAATTGAATGAAATGAATGAAAATGAAAGCACTGCGTGGAAAATATAGAGAGACGTAGGAGCTTCACAAGTAATTCTATTTTATTACGCTACTTCGATAAGAATTATTTGTCCGTTCACATTTCGTTCGGTATCTCGAATATTATAATTTGATTTAAAATACCTATGTATTCCATAGTTGCAAGCCTGTATCAACTTTCGTCGATGACAACATAATTGCAACTGTACACCGTGCACATAAGTTGCTATTCGACGACAAATATCTTATGTAGGCTCGCGTGTCGCGAAGCTAGTTAACTGCTCTCTCGTTCATATCGGACCACATAATTGACTTAAAAATAGGCGACCCTGGTATCATCGATTGGTCAGTGTGTTTTTGGGATTATTAAACATTTAATGGCCACGTTTATTACGCGATACTCCAGTAAATTTAGCCGCGGTAATTGCTAGGCAAAGCAACTTGTATTACGAAAGATTCATGAATATTCAGTCCGGCGAGTAGAACATTGTTCCCATAGTTATCCCTAATGCGTAATTCAATCGGCGATAATGACCATAGGTAGCGAAACGCAAACGTTCATCCTTCAAGCCTAACAAAACAAGAAAGGAAAAGAAAGAAAGGAAAATTACACTCCGCTCAAGCTGAGAAACGGTGCAGCGTACGCGATTATCACCGCTGAAAAGAATGCGTAATTCTTATTGCCAGGTGTTCCTACGCGAAAACGGATGGCGTTGCACGAGCAGGTGGGGAAAACGAACAACTCAAAGGATTCTTGATTGACTTTCTCGGTTATATGTGTTAAAGGCATCGTTAATTGCATAAGTATCGGTCTATCGACTGTACGCGTGCACGTGTGTATGAAATTAACGAGTTGTTCAGAATGCACGTGGATCTTCGTGGATCAGTATATGCGTACGTGTGAGCAATATCGAGGCTTCCTAATTGAAAACTAGACTTTGCTCCGCACCGGATGGAAACAAAGAAAGAAAACGATCGCACACGCCAAACCGGCCGCTTAACATCTACGGAATTTGGCTGCTGCATCTTCACTCTTATTATGTTACAGACGCCATCGATGGGCAAACAATCAACCGATATGGTAATGTACATTATACATGTATATGTATATATATTCTGCCGCCGCAGAAGCAAAAATGCCTTCATCTGTGCAAATTTCTCCGTCGACAAAGGGCACCGGTTCGTTGATCTGATTGCGAATCCGGACGGGCGGATATGATTCATACCTTTCAATTATTCACGTGGTCGATACGCAACATTCTCGATAAGGATAAAACCTGTTCGTTTGAAAATAAATGCCTTTCGTTCCTAGAGGTATTTACGTGATGTAACTTTCGTGTTAAACGAACGGAGAATCGAAGCACGGTTTCTGGTATCTTTATTCGAACTGATGGCAAACTTGTTCATGCTTCAATAAAGATAGACTCGTCAGTGGCATTAAAGGCTTGATTGGCATGCCGTGCTAACGTCGCCCCATGCCACGCATCATTATGCAGAAAACAGGCATTTGAAAATGAAGAAAAGATCGTGGAAATGCGACGGGAAGAGAAAATTGCGTGTTACAGTTACGAAAGCGACACACTAGACACTTTCAGCGTTTAAACTTGACCCCTTTAGAAGAATGGAATTGAGATGATATCTAGTATTGTAATCGGGCGTATTGTTTCATCGCGCCTTGTTTTCAATTTCTTATTAATTTACCAAATATCGGGGCCTGTAATTGATGTTAAATTCGGACCAATTTTTGTTCGAATACTTAAGTAGAACATGTACATCCAACTGGTCACCAAAGGGTTAATAATTTCTTTTATCGAACATATTTTAACTAAGGTTCAAAGTCACTGACCAGTTTGGCTCCTTGTACAATAGTTAAACGTATCCTAAGCCCTACTCACGAGGAAAGGTCGCGAACATCAACTCGTCAGACTCGGATTTTAATAAAACTTTACAGGCTTGAAGAACAGTTAATTTAATTTAATTTAATTTAATTTAATTTAACTTAATTTAATTTAACATAATTTAATTTAAGGGGTTAAGGGGTTACAAATTTAAGGGGTGAAACAACCCTCGAAAGATGAGCACCTAGTGCTATCTTAGAAATGGTTCGAGAAGGAAGCAAATTTGTTTAATAAAATTCACACGTTTTTTGATGTTTCCAAAGGAAATGCCAAACAATTTTGTCTATCCCAAACTGTTTCGGGAATACCACTTTGGGGGTTCAACTTTGGAGAGCGGTGTTCGCCCCTTAAACTTAAGTTATCGTAGCTAAAAGAGAAAATACCTATGTTATATTTTACACTGTTCTTGAAGCCTGCAAAGTTTCATGAACATCGAAGTCCGACGATTCCTTGTCGCAATTACAGCCACGCATTCTTACCCTCGAAAATGGACAAAGTGATCTTACCTAGATTCTCCCGTTCTCCGAATCCTCCGCCTTCGACTTCACACAGGTGCACCTGCAACACAAGCGAGCCTTACAGATTACAGTATACTACCTGAGCGAGTGCTCGATTCCGTTCAGATACCAGGAATCGAGCGTTGACGCGCGTAAATGCGGAAAAACGTATCGCGTTTAGATGCGATGGACAGTGTCGCGACATAAAAGTAGGAGACACGCGGTTCAAACCACCACGATCCGAGACACGTCTGCAACAAGATTGCATGCAACCTTTCGCAGGATTGAATTTCACTGAATTAATGCCCGACAATTTTTCACGTCGCTCTGCAACGCGTGCAAGAATATATGCACTTACTTCTCGGGCTGTCATCAGCCGTCAACTGAATGATTTTCTGCCCGTACTTAGAAATCGACACCAGTGCAATACATATTACGCAGGGCGTGGCGGCACGAGCGCAGAGAATATTATAGGGGCGACTTCGACAAATCTACGCGACGAAAGAATGGTTTACGGAAACGTATAATTGCATCGCCAAGAGTTTCAACACTGCCAATAGGCATACTGTACACCGTGGACAATGGAGTGCAGGTGTGCGCGCAAGTACAAATCGAATTCCTTTGGAAATTGGATTTGTACTCGGGCTCGAGTGCTACCGAATCGTGCGCCGTTACAACCGCCTAACGTAAGAATCATTGCCCCACAAAATTCGCTATAACTGAAAAACGAAACACAGTAGAACCCATATTTATCCCAACACTTTTATCGTTTCGGTGTGCCAAAGCCGCCCCCGAAGTATTCGACCCCTATTTTTTAACAGCCTCTATACAATACGAGCAGGACGAGCAGCTTATACATTGTATACACCTACTAGCGATATCGAAAGAGCGCATCGCGCCCATTTAATTACTTCGACAAATCGCCGTAATTTCATCGCCAATATGCCCAAGAAACCGGCGCGTCCTACGCCGCCGATCGCACTCTCTGTACGCCGTGACTCTGTTACGCGCTCGCGATCTCGCACTCGCGCGCGTAACTGCATTTACACGTGTAAATACGTATGTAGATAAGGGACACGGCAGCCAGGCAGACGTGCGTACATGTACCCGAGCGTAGAACGGCCCCGTAGTGTTGGTGCAAAGCCCGCGTGAACGAGTTTAACGAATCTGAGGCAGAGAGAAGAGAACAAGGCGGGCGTCTCCGCCGAGTATTCCAGGTTAATTTTACCGAGCCCTAAGGAGCACATGCGAAGGACCGGCGAAGGATAACGCTAGCGGGGCTCATCGGGTGGACGCTGCTCGAAGCGAACGAAGGACGCCCGCATTCCGCGCCGCAACCTGGTATAATACGAGGAATCGGCCGAACAGAACAAGAGAGGGACAGAGAGGTTAAGAACGAGCTTTTTGTGCGCCAGAGAGAGCGAGAGAGGGAGGAACGGGGAGGGCACAGGTGTGACAGAGAGGAAAAGGAAGAGCGAGAGAGATGTACGTAGAAAAAGAAGAGGAAACAGAGAGGGGTAGTTGCGCGAGGAGTACTGCCCGAATCATTATTCTCTTTTACTCTCTCCATCTCTTTCTCTTTCATCCGCTTTCCCTTCGTCATAATCGTCCGCCGTCTTCCACCGCTACTCTGCCTGTATATGTACACTTATTCGTTTCATTCTCGCTTCTCTATACACCGTTCTCGTATTTTCTCTTGCCGCTCATCGTTAGCCTCCTCTTTTATCTTCCTTTTAGCCAGCCTTATTTTTCCCTCGTCCTTTTGCTCGTTTCTCTTCGTCGTCGGCCTTCTCCTCGTTCGTCCTTCTGTGCCCTCTCCTTCTTCGTCGTGTCCTCTTGTTCTTGCACGCACCACCTTCCCCACCGGTTTTGTGTGTGCTCGGCTGAACCGCGTGCCTCCAGCGGAAGTAAATCACCGTGCACACGCTGGTATCTCCGCCAGGGCATTCTATACAGTCTCAGCGGCGTACTTCCTCCGTGCGAGCGCGTAACTGGGATTCCTCGTTTTGCGAGCAGGCAGCTGCAACCGGGCAGCCGCAGTGGAGTAGGTTATCGTCGTCGCCGTGGCCCGTGGCTTTCTCCACTTTGCGGCCACGTCCGCGCCGACAGAGTCACGATGACAAGAGAAACGAACGGTTACGAAGGCCCTCCGCTTTATATACTCTTGATTGTCCGTGATTTCGGTTCAGATAAGCGGCGCGGAATTTCGATACCAGCTGAGATTTTGACGCGGCACGCCTGGCTCTGACCCCCGCGAGTTTCGTCGTGCCAGTCGTTCCAATTGTCGTGTGTTTCGTGAAATATGCATCGAGGCGATACGTAAAATATCTCTCGTCGTGATTTATCTGCGCTCGCGTTAACAATGGAGGAATTATTATTATTACTCTGCTGCAGATAATTGGGGCATTCGATAGTTTCGCTGCAAAATGTTATATAGATCATCGCCCTTCCACTTTGTGGTGTCTTTTTGGAAAATTCCTGGCTCATCGAACAATAACTAATATCCCCGCATTCATCCGTATTTACTTTCGTTTCGCTTTGCTTCGTTCGGAATAATAATACCGACTCTCGTAAAAAGTGAAATATTGTTCGCGATATGCGAAAGAAATTACCTCTGCTCCGAAAAGATTCTAAAATATCCACGTCATAAAATAAACTTCATCGCATGCGACGGACGCGTTTCCTTGTGGGATCCTTGAATTTCGTGTAATACGAAATTAATAACGAAGATCGTAAAGGACAGATGAGCCACCTGGATGAAGGAGGCTGAGGACGGTCGAATAGACATGGAATGGAAGGTAGAGGCGTGTATGTCCTATTATTCGTAGCTGTCCAGTTAGGCAGAGGAGTCCCCTGATGGGATTATAATGTGAATATAATGGCGAGCTTCCGCGCTACGCAACCCTTTCATCTCCCACTCCGGCGGTATACCTTAACCTTTCTTCGAAAACCCTTCTTCGCTGTCTGAAAGCTTAATCGACTATTTCGACGATTTTCTGGAGCTTAAGCCAACCGCTACCAGACGCGCAGGGGAGGGAAGAATGAAAAAGAAAGGTGGAGAATGAAAGTGTGATGAGTTCTAGATACTCAAACTGGCTAAACCGGCTGCTGCTATTACTCAAAAGATGCTAGTGTCGCAATTATAAAACGATTAGAAAAATCGCTCGTGAACGTACTGGAACTGTTTCACGTCGAGGACCAACAGAATTAGTTACATGTATAATAAGGATATTAAAGGATAACAAACCTTTTCTTTTATAAGTTGAAACGGAAAGACCACGCGAGAGATATTTGTTTAAAGATATGGTCAGCGGTGAATGGTGAATTTTACTGAACGATCCAGTCGAGTGGCGTATAACAAGTTGATTCAATTATATCAACTTGTAAAATGCTTCTCGTTTATCCGAAAAACATGCTCCGCGAGCAACGTTCGAATTTATCAGTTACACCTGCGTCCTCAAGATCAGGTAGATTATCTATGACCTATTTTACCTCGCTTAAATCTATTCCGAGCTGTTCAATATTGTGTTAATTAAAGCGTCGCGCGTTGATGGGGCCTGCTCGAGAATAGTCACTTTAAATAGTCAAACATTCGTCTCGCTCTGATAATAGCTCCAAAGTTTGCACACGAGATTCTTGACATACTTGAGCCAAGAATGGGAGATATACGTACCATCGCGATATCGCGCCCCGACAAAAGATTATCACGAACGCGAATAAAATTACTTCGTGTACGCAATTTCTTCGGCTTCCTTCGTTTATCGGCCGATCGTGCAACGAAATTTTGAAGCACAGGCGTTTATTTAGAATATTGGAAAGGAATTCGAAGCCTAACGCGCAATGCGATGCATTAAAGCCACCATTACCAGTGCCATTATCGTTATTATTAGAACTGCTCGACCGTAAGACCGTAAGTTACTGTTTTCCCACCGATATCGGGTCGAACGATGCGCGTGTTGTTCGTCGCGTCAAATTCAATCGTCCAACGAAACCCATACGTTCATTCTGGCCGTGGCCAAAGAAAACTGCCCCGTATAGAATCGTCAAACGCCACGGCTCCCCGTTACACGTTTCGCCCAACCGATTCACCTTTTCCACGCGACGCGTTCGATTTATAATCCTCCTCGTCCCGCATTTTCCCCTTTCCGGTTTGCACGTTCAATGGATCGACGCGTGTTTTAGACGCGTCCGGTTTCGCCCGCTCCGATAGAATAAGTTACGACGTCATGAAACGTACGACGCGTTCGACGTTCGCACAATGGCACGATAAATCAGCGTCAAACGTATGCTTCATTTTGTTCGTCAATTTGTTGGATACCACGTCGGCGCACCGCGAATCCGAACTTTACATCGTAATCACGCCGATCCTCCTGTAACGGAGCGGCGTTTACTGTCATCGTAGATTCAAGTAGGCCTCCTCCTGGCGCACACGATTCACCTTGTCACGCGATGCAACCGGCTATACTTTCGATGCGTACATGCACGGGACATCGCGCGTTTCTTGCCCCCATCTGTTCTAGCCTGCGATGCACCGTAATGCAGGAAACGCTGATTTATCATCGCGACGTAACAAGGGCGCGTACGTTTCCTTCTTCCTCTATTTACGAGCAGCTCCGCGCGGACAGGTCGTCTTTCGTTCGATTCTTTCGAAAGCCCGTGTCGGTATGTGGTTTGAAAAATCGCGGTAACTGGCGGTCGATCAAGTGCGCGGACACGTTCTCCGTGCAACCTGCAGGTGTGAGACCATTTGTCTGTTTGCACGACAAAAGTTGAACTGACTGGCGTACGGTGAAATTTGCTGTTACAGTATTGCGGCGTTTGACGTGTAAAATTATTCAGAAATTATCTTTCAATCGCCTCGAATGATATTACAGATATTACGTACAACATATTACAGTGTGAAAATCGGGGACGAATAGTTTATTGGAAAATGGCTGCTGTGAAGCTCCCCGCGATTGAAGAAAAAATGTTATTTATTTTATTTATCCCAGTTTCTCATTCCTTCGAAAAATCGATCTTTTTCTTAGTTTTTGCATTTTCTTAAGGCCCGTGTCTTCGGAAATATCTGCGCCAGAGGAGAATGCCCGAGTCCAAAGAAATAACGGAGTTCCGGATATTAAATGTTATTCAACGCATAAAGCTCCGTATTATTACTCGCGTTAACGCGTTACCCTCGAAACCATGTTTTATGACATGGCTGACATGACATCTCGCGATGTGTCACGGATTGACACGTTCTAATTCAAATCTCTATGGAACGCGATGGGATGGAATTTAATAACAGACTGATCATCCGTATAACGTGAGTACGTGAAATCGAGCGTGGTCTACATTCCAGTTACTTCAGGTATCCAAATTATACGGTTGACCAAAGCACATAGTTGTAAGACGAGATTTTTCCTTCCACCTTTTATCTCCCTGTTTTTTTCTTCTTCTTTGGGACACTTACAAGTCCTTTCCTAGCGGTTCAGTTAATCGAATAGCGCAGAGCCGAGAGTGAATGGCCCCATTTCAAGCGATTCCATTCCCTTCCATTCCGTAGCGGACCATTCGATTCGCCTGTGCCGGAGGAGTACATAAGACATTATGTAAGAGCGATCACGAGCATACCCGTAAAGGCGGTTCCCGAAGAATTTCGACGTCCAAAGAATTTCGTATACCAATCGTGCGCCATTTGCCGCACGAACGTACACTCCATGCCACAAAAACCATCCACCGAGGCTCATTTATATTCAACGAGCCGTTCCACTTGTATAACGGTAGGAAATGCTATTGCGAGGGAATGCAGAATCATGCAGATCATGCAGATATCTTCTGAAATTATTTAGAGCAAAATCTATTGCTTCCTAGGATAGATATTTCTATGCATGCGCGATTCTATGGTATACGCATTTCGATTTTGGAGGTAACAGGAAACTTATTAAGCAGTCCTAATGTGTCGCGATTAAAATGCATCCTGCGATAAAAGTTTCATATATAAAGTTACGCTAGTACGTAAATTACCTATACTGCAACATACGATTCGCTCGTCTTTATTAATTGAAATATATGTAACTGTATCAAACCTCCCTACGTATATAATCACGCCACCCCAACCTCCCCTGCTCCAATTCGATATCGCAACTAGAATCATTTTATAGAAACGGACACTGGAGGGTGCGTGAACAGACATCGCAGATTTCTTCTGAATAGACCGTACAACAGGGACATTACAGACCTTCGCGAATTCCATGAACACGCAAGGAGAGCTTTATGGGCGCAGATATTAAGGACAGGCTAGGATCGCGTCATCGAGATATAAAGTATCGTTAATACCTGCGGTATTGCTAACAAGCACAAGCTGATAACTGTTGTAATCGGGCTCAGTTATTACCGCGGCGCGGCGCCTCTCATTTACGACAATACGAAACGTTCATCCTCGTGGTCGAACGATAAAAGCGCGACGGCTGCCACGGAGGCAACGAGGGACTTAATGCTCCTAGATAATGCGGCGTCGAAATTGAAAAAAAAACACAACACACACACACACACACACACACACGCATCTTGTATAATTAAGTATGAATTAAAGTGGCATGAAACGCGAAATGAAGCTAGATAGAATTATCTAAATGATGTGCAATTACATAGAACGGTTTAATGCGGCTTCGACGGTCAGCGAGGGATTTGCACGCGGCCGAGAAATATATTAACATCTTTCCAAATTTATTGAGCCGTAGACTAAAGGTAATTAACGTTGGATAAATATTTAAGAGCACGGAAGGAGAGGAAAAGGAGAAAAAGAAAAGAAAGGGCAACGGACTGACTCGCTAATGGCGTGGATGCACGCGAACGCACCGATTGCTCGTTAAAAACTGTTTAAACGCTGTTTACGTGGGAAGAAGAGAAACGGACATCGAAAGCAGGCATCCGATGTCGCGCGTTGGTTGCGCGGAAAAAGCGACCAGAACCTTTCCAAGATTTTTCGCCGACAAGCTACGCGTTAACGCGGAACGAATTCAACGCCGGCGACGCGAACAACGACGCCTGTTGCAAAGAAATCGGTGGAATTGACAAGTCGTTCCTATCGCGGACATTCTTCGCGTATCGCACTCCTATCGTCTCCCTAATGGGGGACGTACGGCCACGTGAATCGAAGATACCACGGGGCAAAAAGGAAGGTGCGAGGTGCCGGTTACTTCATCCATTTTCCACGTAGCATGTGTACGGTGTACACGGGCATCAGCGGACATGTCACCAGGAATTTAGTATAGCGGAGAGTTAACCACCGGGCGCACAAATGGACTCGCGTAATCTGCGCCGGCAATGCTCGTACTTGGAGAGCCTAATGCACTCGCGGGATCGTACGCTTCAATGCGGACGGGCCCATTCATCGTTAAAACCTCCGTGCGACGTAAAACACGGTCGGGTTCGTGTATCAAACTGGCTGGCGAGCACTTTTAAGCGACGGACGCCGTTTTAAAGCGTCGTGTCGCGGGAAAACAGATTTTATTGGTGTAATTAACTTAACGCAGCCAGATAAACGCATCGCATTCCGACGATGTAATACTTCAATTAGCCGGCGTAATGCACGTCTAATAGCGAAATTAATGAACGTAGCGTAAATGCGTCTTAATTACCAGGAATCTACCGGCACGAAGGCGCTGATATTCAAAGCCCGACTTCTACGATCGTTCGAAATTTACGCCACGTACTGTTAACCCTCGAACGTCTCCCGAGGGGCCATAACAGAACGATAATAATCGTATTTCATCGGTGCGGAATCTCGACGCGTCGATGACTGAAGGCGTGACCTGGGCAACTCGAACGAACAACGCGCTCCTAGGACATTACACCACTGACGCTTCATAAAAATCGTTTATACTTGTACGAAGTTCGACTTGCAATCTAAGCGAACCCGCGGGATTTTATAAGGTTTCACGAGATGTGTGTCGATCGGCGAGCCGTAGGCGTCAAGAACAGAAGAGAGTAGAATTAAATCGCCCGGGCCACATCCTGGAGTCTAAAATCGTAATTATACGGCGGGGCCCCGACTATTTTTGGTCCGCACGGCCGCAGGCGAGGCGTCGTTAGTTTGATAGTTCCCGGATACGGCAGCCATGCGGTTAACACATAACGACGATCGTGCCATTCGAGGTTAAGAACATAGATGCGAAAGCGCGGAGAGAAAAAATGGGCCAGGCGACAGCGCGACGCCAGGAGAAAACCACAGGCATGCAGGTCAATTCGATCCAAGGGCCGAATTCCTCGAGCCACGGGGTTGTGTATCTTACTCTTGGCAAGTCAGGCGAGTATTATGTACAGTGGGCCGAAAAAAGTATTCATACGGGGTATTATTAATGTACATAGTTTTAGGAATAATTGTATTGACACCAACATTTTGGTGACACCAAAATGATGATGCTCACGGTGAAACTAATGCACTGCGCGAATACCTTTCTGGCCCGCTGTATGTGCTTTTCGTAAAACGATATACGTTACTTTGAAGCGTAACAGACGTGGTTCAAATTGTTTTAGGAATAATTGTCTTAACGCCAACTCGTTAGCGACACCAAAATAATGAGGCTGCAATTGAAACTAATGCACTGTACGAATACTTTGATTGGCCCGATGTATGCGCTTTTCAATCAAACGTACCTCACTCCCACTCTGGACTACCTTTTCTTCTAAACCCGACTATCCATCTGTTTCTACCTTTCAATTACGACCGCTCCGAAACGCACGGCCGACTGTCGAAACAGCGCAGCGGCTCGCTATTATGCTGCGTTACGAAAGCGTCTATTAGCGTTACAATGTCCTATCGATCTCGAACACGCGCGAAAGGATTCGGATAATCTGAAGGCAATTTGGACATTGCAGCTTCGATTCTCCGATCGTGTTTTCAGCGAGGAAATCGCGGTACGCGTACTGTCGAAAGTTCCACGCGAGGGTCGAAGGCACGTAACTTTGAAAAGTTATTTCAAAATGTTAACCATTTTGCACAGTATCGATGAATAGAAATTGTGCGAATCGATATGTAGCTAGCGAATACGTACAACAGCATGACACGTATCTTGTCCTCTATTCGTAAGGACCTTCGCAAGTACCCGCGAACCATTTCAGCCCTTCGGTGCGCCCAAGTAACTGGACTTCCATTCCAGCTGGAGTGAAAGAAAATCGAAGCTGACAACGAGACACGATTGACCACGCGTGCACTGCTAAGCACGTGGTACTATCATCTGCACTACTTACCAAAGCGTCAACAACAGAGGAAAAGAAAAAGGAACGAAGAACGCCGGATTACAGAAGCTACGTAAAATGATTCCGCAAACAAGCTGAAAGATTCCATAACTGGTAGCGCGCTGCAAACCGATGTTGCATAAACAAAGAGGTGGATACG
Source organism: Nomada fucata (assembly GCA_948146005.1). Lineage (NCBI taxonomy): Eukaryota > Metazoa > Arthropoda > Insecta > Hymenoptera > Apidae > Nomada > Nomada fucata. The sequence goes on from OX411275.1 coordinate 19,641,029, forward strand.
TTCCCTTAACGCGTAACATTAATTAAGGCACGCTAATTGCTGAGCAGCAGCGTCAATAACGCAGCGATAAATGATGGAACAAAAGGCATAGGGGACGGGGCGCGAAGCTTCGTCCACGCCTAGGAAGCTGGAATGCGTAAATAACAAAAGATCGTCACGTCAGTAAAGCTCGCGCACACATGCGAGCGTTGCATAAGTCCCCGCGTAATGACCAGGGACCCAGAGGACCGTGGTGTGCATGCCGTGTAAAATATGTATAAGGGAGTTATGCTCGATTATGCTTCCCCGGGCGTATCAGTGCTAGCGCGCCTGCGTGTACATTACCGGAGAAAGGTTGTACACGCGTGGGCGCTGCACTCGCGTGCACGTGCACACACGGTCGCGAGTGCGCTAACTAGATACCGATAAATTGACAGATAGATATAGATATAGTCTGTCGTGGCAACGGGCAGGACGAGATAATCCGCACCTTGAAGCATCGTGTACCACGGTGTTAAGTAGACCATGTACTTGGTCGTCTATCCACGGTGCAAATTCGCTCGTTAATTGGTGAAATATAAAAAAAACGTACGAAGGGGGGGAGATATGTAATGGACGGGGAACACGAATTCTATGCTACCTAAACAGGTTCACGTGGCATCCCGAAATCTGGGCGACTATCACGATTTCGCCGTAACGCGTAACTTGGACACGGAATGTAACACCCGTCCATGTTCGACGGTACTTTGTGTGTAACATGAAGCGGAAGGAAGAGGCCCGGGTCAACATTAGATTGTTCTATGCGCAGAAAGAGGAATGCTTTGGAGTAATGGTGTATTTATATGAATAAATGAATTTGTGTCAAGTATGCGCGAATAAAATATTACCAAGTACATATTAGCCGTGTCATAAACAAAAGGTAAATGCTTGACACGAGTAACACTTGTTGTCACTCGAAATGAAATACGTATACCAAGAACATTGGAAATGGAGCGATAGATTTCTTCGAAAAAGCGACTACTGGTTCGGAAAATCGCAGAACATACGAGTATTCCTTAAATAATTAATTAATAAGAATGGCGAACGCCACAGGAAGTCGCATTAGAACGTAAATTTTCTGGTTTTAACGTTCCGGGAACTACGATCGTAAAATGTTTGATCGTTCGTTTCTGTGTCCCCTCCTTACCCACTACCATCGTATCAAAAGATCAATCGGAATTTCCATAAGGAACTATAAACACGATTTCAAGAATGAACATCGAAGAACGATGCGGTTGATTTTTCTTTTCTCGCTTCCTAGCGACAATAATTTCCTTTTTTTTCGGTGAAACGATAGGTCGGGTCATAGCCATCGCTGCGGAACCACATTATCTCACACTACCGTGACAGATGACACAACGGAGTACATTGACACTACGTGCCACGCGATCTGGCAGTATCTCACCTCATGCCTGCACATGTATATACGAGCCGGGATGAACATGTGCGCGCAATTCTTGTACACGCATCGAAGTACATACATGTACGCAAAAGGCTGCGAAGGTGGAGGTACTTTCACCAGGTAGCCAAGTTCCACGATGCACGCCGATAGCCGAGAGCAGCCCACTTTGAGAGCTGCATTCCGAGTGCATACTGCACCCTGTATCCAGGTTCGGATTAATACCACGAAAGACCCGACGTTTCCTGAATCTTCAACGCTCTACCACGGAATAGAGTAAAAAAAGATCGAATGCACGCCGTCTTTTATATTGCACCGCGCACAATTTGCGCATACCTTGAGCATCTTATAATAAGGTTGAGAAACAATAATAAAAGGCAGAAAGGAGAACGCTGTTCGGAGTATGAAACGCGACGCGCTCTCGTACTATTTATTAGCAGTTGCTTTCGTTGTATTTATGTCTCGATTGTACAGTAACAAAGAACTATTGTAGCAAACATTCGTGAATGAAAAAAGATTTTTGTACAGAGTTCGCGTAAATTTCTACGCGGCGCACTAGTGAGAAAAGTGCTTCCGTAGTGCATTGACACCGCATGTATTATTATTTTAAAACGTTGCCGTACGCGTATAGAACGGCACGCTGGCTGGCACCTCTGCACTTTCACCGGCTATCCAAGTTTCTCGATACTCACGGCACCTCCGTTCGAGAGGATGCTACGAATATCACGCATGAATATTTCATGTATCATACAGCCATGGTCATTGAAAACCTCTTAATTTCTAGCATCGTTCCTGGACTCGTTCGTGCCCAGCACGATTTAAACATCCGCGCGTACGATGCAATTTATTTAGCCGTAAAGTCTTCAAAACGTTCACGCGCGTGTTAAATATATCAGCAGGTGTTTCAAACTAGTACAGCCACGCGACTAATGTCCATTTAAAACCAATAAGAGTCCCATTTGAAATATAACGAAGAAAAAACTGAACTTTATCTTCATTTACCTTTCCCTAGAAAAGATTCTGACAGTCAAAGAATCTTGTCACTATTAAATACCATCTCCATGCTTGGAGTACACCGTGCACAAAGTGTGTAAAAAAAGCACTGCGGAAAATTTCGCGACTTGCTTGAAAACGTTGAGAAAAAACCGAATACAACGTGAATATAAACTCCAGGAAATAGACTAAATGTACAGCAAATAAATAACAAGAGGAAATCTTGCGTGTTTATACCATTCATGTGACTACGCTTCCTCGTCACCTGTCGGAGGCTTATTATTTACACGCCTGCAAAAACTCTACTCAAAGGACGCAAAGTAGCGTGTATTCAAATGAATGGCTGTCGTTCCGAACATTTGTTACAAAACAAGAAAATCTATTCTATCCGCGTACACTACGCGCATTCGCGTAAAGCCTACTTTGCATCTGTACCGGTTAATTTCCCGACATCTGTATACACACATGCAGACTTCTCCCATTTCTTTCAACAAACTTCACCATTTCGTACACTATACACCAGTTTGCGCGCACGATACCGCCGATGCGCCCTGTATATTAGCTTCTCCATTAGCTGCGAGCAACGCCTCGAATCCTTCCTTTGTCTTTATCGGCTGCCTCGAGTTTCTTTCCCCCTTTCTTTCCTAGACAACGGGGAAACAAAAACAGGCGGACGAAGAGTGTCCAAGTCCAAGCTGGCCCAGGACTATCGAGCGCATAGTGTGTTACGTCTTCCCGCAAGTCCAGCAGTTACTGTCACGCGCGCCCACGCGATCTCGTGCAAAGGACGATAATAGCGCGTTTAAGTACGTATAAATTCCGTCGTATAAACTCGCGACTCCGTAGGGCGCTCGAGTGCGCCGTTAATAACCGCACCGGGGAAAACGGCTCGAGGAGCAATGAATTTTCAGAAGCAAAGAGGACACGTTCGTTCCCTCTACCTTTCTCTGTTCATCCTCTTCGCCGGCTGCTACGTGGGTGGACGTCGCGGACGTGGCCGGTCTACGTTGCCTGAATTCGAAGACAGGCCCGTATCGGTATCGAGAGAGTCGATCGGCAATGCCGGATGGTCGAATTCCGAGTAGGGGGACGATGATATTTTTAAGAAAGCCACGGACGCCACGGAGAAAGCACCACGTGAACGTAACGGAGCGAGCCCGTGGAAATTTATCCGTGCTGCTCGGTACACGGTCACTTCTGTGGAATGGCGCGAGGCAGTAACCCAAGTATCGTATTCGATTTTTTTTTTTTTTTTTTTTTGTTTTCGTCAAACCACGCTGACGTTGATAAACGTGGTGGCATTGGATTCGTGAACAGTTTTGTAATGTGTAATTGATGGTACCGATGATTAATCGCATTCGTCAGATTCTCGTCGAAGAGAGTGGACCCTTTGGGGTGTAAATTATCGCTTCGTTAATTCACGCGGTTTCTAACGTTCGGAAGGCAGGCTTGACTGCTGGTACATTTCTATTGCCCCGAGGGATCGAGATTGGGTTAATTTAGTAAGATCCACGTGCAATGGTTAATCAAATATTAATATCCTAGAGGCTGTTGCGTTATTTGAAATAGCGAAACATTTCGGAAGCACCGAGGTGGTATGCGTTTTTCCCTCGACGTACTTGGACGTTAGGTGGTTAGTTTTAAGGCTATTTTAACATCCTATGGACCGTGTCTAGCGAACAGGCACGGGAATAGCCGTACGAACGAGAACGTAATTGGTTTAGCATGTATTTAACTCGTCCTCGATATCTGTTCGATGTTCTCAATATTGGATTCCGTTTACCGTTTGGTAGGTCTAAGGTTCTAGGACGTCCAAGATCGAATACTGACAATCACGCAAGAATAATTTACAGAAAGAAGGGTCGAAACTGTTACTCAATCGGCTCGTTAACGTTACACTCTAATCGTTCCAACTAATCACGAGATCAAACGCGAGATTCGAAAAGAAAATCAACCGTTTCGTACGGCTGCTACTCTGCCACCTTTCCTACAACTACTAAATTTTAAATACATATACAAAATACATTAAATACATGAGGAACACTTTTCACAATTCACGTGTCGGATTAACGGGCAAGTGATTGCCTTCTTTTAAACAAATTATTCGGTATTATCAAGAATAATTGCAGCAATTTTACTATCAATCCGGGACACGTTACTGACTGCATAATATATGACGACGATTTACCACGTAAAGTATTGGAAAACTTCAAACCAAGTCGGCTGGTAATATTTCCGACTATTTGAACACGTGATATCCAGAGTCTGTCCAGCCGGCCGATTTATTCTGATCGTACTACTTCGACCCTCTGACGATATCATTTTATTCTGTAAATGTGTACCTGCATACGTAATGAAAACGATATCCTAACGAAAGAGGCGGCCCAATAATCGATTATTTCCTCTCGACGAGTATACTTCGTCGAACACCGTTTATACCGTCAAAGAACACTTCCATACAATCTTTTTTCCCCTCACCTATCCACGTAACGCGTACGCAATCCTTCGAATCGGTTTGAAAGACGATTCGCGGTGCAAACGCGTCGCAGGGAACGACCATCCGTATATACACGATGAAAGTTCCTCGTCTACGAGCAGATATACCTATTGTGTGTATACGATACAGGGGTGCAACCAGCAGGTCTCAGGGCAACGTGACTCGTAGGCACGGCGATGTTGACCAGCTCGCTCGCAAATCGGGTACAAGGTAAAGGATTCGTACGTGAGTGGCGTTCCAACGGCATCAGGTTTTATCGTGGATCGTACCGCGGCTTCATTATTCGTTTCTGGCACGTACGGGCATTCACACCCGTTCGAGCCACGATCGGACTTGCCGGCGGGTTTCTTTCCACCGTCGAGAGCAGAACGAAGAAACAGAATCCACGACGATTCCTTGGCCCGATCGTACGGCCTTCCCCTATCCACGATACTCGGATGTGCATAACGAGTAGTTCTCGCGTTCCTTGCCATTTCTACCGAGAAAGATGCGTTCCTTCGAGAGAGGAGATGCCTCAGCCCGCGAGAGAGCTCGAAGGACCATTCCACCGCTGCAGGATATTCTTTCTTTTTCTCCTCCTTCTTTTTTTTCTATTCTTTTTATTCCCGTGGTACATTGTTCACTGTTTACGGTAAAAGCGATTTATGTTCGCTCATTCATATACGAATCGATCTAAAATTGTAATCGCGCCGCGACGGAGGAGTAAAGGGGTTAAGGGGAACTGGAACGTCGTCGATGGTCAAGCGAACAACCCGAACCGTACAGAAGCCTTTCTATTCTCGTTAAAGATGTTATACAGAGCGTTTCTTGGCTCCCGCGAGAGTTTTGCATCGTTGAATTGTAGTGGACTTTTCTTTTTTCCTTGAGGAATTGGTTTTGGTGGAGAATCTTGCGCGAAAGAACCTTGGGTATTCATTAGTGAAGATGGCTGCGGTTGGTTTGAATTTGGCAAAACCGTTAAGAATGTGCGATGCACCTAATTGCAGGAATACGACGGGGTAATAAGTTGGTGTCACAGAGAATAAAATTAAAATTTCCCTTAACTAGACTTGATACTACCTAGACTATATACTAATAACTGACAATCCCCGATGTCAACGACTCTTCCCAAATAAGAACGCGAACCAGTTGAACACTGACCACGAGGACGCCCGGCGATAGACGCTAATTACATATCTCGGCACGAATTACTCCGAAACGAATTGAACCGAGCAGAATCTCTGCAACAACGGAGCAAAGATTTGTTTGAATAGTCCCGTAGGAATATTTGTATCGCTCGACCGCGATAAAAAAAAATCGCTGCACGCGCGCGTGCTCAAACTGCAGCCCACAATAGTCTTGTTCTATTCTATGCGACACGATCCTGCGAGACGGAGACAAGGTGTGGAATTGTTCGGAATAACCTTCGTGCGGTTTGAGGTCCGGCTGCAACGTGACCGTGAAGGTCGGAACACCGCAAGCCCTTCGCATAAATTCCTTTCTATGGCACGTTCTCCCCTAACTTAACCCGAGAGGAGTCGTGCTCCTCGACAGAATATCAATGATGGTACCACATAAATTGAGAGATACCTTCGCGATGGGTTCCTGAGAAGTCGCCTTATCAAAGGGCGCGGTGGTGGGGGAAGGGTGGTGTTATTTGTTATTTGGAGCTTGTAAGTTATTTGATCGTGCAAAGTGTAAGTTATTCGCGCGGGCACGTTCAATTATTTCGCGCGAAGTTCCCTCAAAGCGTATTCCCATTGCCATACGAAAGCGTTATTCTTTATTTCGACCCGTTCGATATTTATGCGAAATGGAAATACGTGCAACGAGCAGCGCATGGTATGGCGGTACGACATGCGGGTACCGAAAAATATTGGACTGGGATACCGAAGGTTCCCGACCACGTAGAATCTCGAAAGGTGTATACATAATGTATACACACGAAGCATATAATTCCGGATGATTATTGTACGATCGAATTGCATTAGCTGAATATTAAATTATCGTTCGACGTGTTTTACATTTACGTCGTTTCATGGGAAGTCGTTTCATGGAAAAGTATTAATCAGTGGAAACGTCAATCCTTATCTACGGCGTGGGCTCGGGTATACTAAAGGAATCGAACGGAACAAAACGATTACAATATCTAGACCTGACCCAAAAGTTAAGGATACCGCGTATATACCCAACTCAAGGCTACGATACTAGAAAGCTTCAACCCAATTCGAAGGTACATATGCATTGCTTCTTGGTCCAAAGAATAACGAACCAGCAATTTTGACCTGAGTCTATAATTCAGGTGTACGCCTGAAAATTTCAAGCCGACCCGAACTAATAGCTTCTGCCAACCAAACGATACGTGAAGTGAGAAGTATTGACCGCGTGTAAATCAAGTATCTTTTATTCTATTAAAGAAATCGGGTGAAAACACCTATTCACCACGAGTCGCGGAATACCTGTATCGTAAATAATTGTAAAAATTAAGAAGTATAAGAAATTCAATTCAATCGGAGCAGTTACATCGAACGCCATTTAAATCAACGACATTTCAGTACGCTCTGCGAGATAGGAGCTGCTAACTACCAGATTTCCAGCAACAAACATCGTGTGGCCGGGAAGCCAGGAAAGAAAAAGCTGCAGGAGATTGCTTCGCAGCTTGGCAATAAATTATAAATTGTGATCAGGCAGGCGGTGCTCATCGATGCATTATGGATCGTGCATCGGAATTATGCAGGTCGAACACGACCATCTGTAACTCTTACTCCGTACATAGAGCGTACTGTGTGTTATGCTGTTTTACATTTCATCTTGTTCGATCCAATTGTTAATCGTTACAAAGGCAAACGGGAACGCGAATGGGCAAACAAAAATTGTATAATATGTATTACGATCATGGATACGTAGCAATGTAGGTACGTGTATGGAGTTATTAGAATTCAGGGAAGGGGTAAATCACCATGATTGTCGCAACTTTTATTTTCCAGATTGAAGATTATATATACGTTAGCGAAGCTTGTAAATTAACCCTTCACAGCCGACTGGCAGATAATGTTTCTTCTGTTTACCTGAGTCTTTGAATCTGATTTCGTTGTTTCTAAAATATGCCCGTATTCTAGATTCTAGAGGAATTCAAGGCAGCAGAACAAAAATTCCAGTGGTCATTTGAGCACGCCAAGGTTTCGATTGCCTCTGCCTCTTCGAGAACACTTTCGAATCCTTAATTTGTTCAATGCTGTGTTCACTTGAAGTAGAATTTCGCTTCTAACCAACGTGAATTCTTCCAAAGGTTCTACTGTGTCTCGAATCGAACCGCCCAGTTATTAAATTGAAGCCAGGTAAGCAATTTCGTAACTCTTCTTATAATTCAGTTAATGAATGAACGCATGGTGAATCAACAATACTAAGTAATCAAGGGATGGAAATTTTTTGCCAGCTAATAAATACCTCGTTGCATGTAATATTCATTTGCCCGTAACTTTGTAGCGAAACATTTACTGCAACGACCTCGCGGAGAAGTCTTTCTTATTTTGATCTAAAGAATGTACCACCGCGGTATACTGCGAAAAACCTGGGACATCCCGCATAGATAAAAAGGAAGGCACAAAGGAAGAACCGTACGTATATGTAGTTACATAGAGGGCTTTGAACGAGCAATTCGAAACGGTGCAAGTGGTTGCTGCCGCTGGGAAACGATCCACGGTTCTTCCACTCTTCTCGTTGTTCGTGTATTACGAGCACACCCGAGTATGACTCATCGGATCGAGATATAATTATGATAATCGCGGACACCACGTACGGGACGCGCGTACGTATCCAGCGCGAATTCTCGTGAAGAGGCTGCACGGAAAAAGAAGGTTGGCCACGCCGATCGCCGGGCCAATATTCTCCTCGGTGATTACGTTTCCATCGAGCCCCCTAACTACCGCGGTTACGAGAGGACGAAAGCATGTGTTAAGCCAGAATACATCAGCTGTCCCGTGCCGAAAATTCGCAAAAGCCGTTAGCACGGTACATATACCGAAATCCTCTGGCACGGTTGTGTTCTCGCGCGGCGACTCGAAAACGCCGCCCCGATTGCGATCCCTTCGACACTGATTACCGGTACTGTTATCAGATATTTAACCGTCTTATTGAGCAATAATAGCTTACGGCGGTGTCTCATAAATTTTCGACGAAATTTCTACCAATTCTCTTCTACCTATCTTTCATATCCGAAACAAAGAACACATCGCGTTTATTTTTCGCGGTGTGCCGTGTCACGCGGTGATATGTACAACGTCGATACGTATTTACATAGGTGCATTTGTTTCGGAGCTTTTAACGATATGTTTGCATGATGAAATTTAATTTGCTATCGTTGCTGTTAATATTAATCATCTGTACTGCTAGTAGCACACTCTGTGCATTGGTACAGAGTTGCAGAGAAAGAGAATAAGATACCGAACGTACCGTATGTAAATACGTTTACGTTCAATAATAAGAATATTTTATTAGGAATCGACGGGAAGGAAGGCGGTGTGCTGCACGCAGTAATTACTGAGTACTACGAAGAACGGAACGAGGAGAGGAAAACAGTCGAAGATATAAAGGAAGTAGAGTAAACGAAGAACGATAGCGAACCGTGTTACGAGCAGAACGTTTAAAGGAAAAAAAATCTATTAAAAAGATCTATCCATCGCTAAATGAATACGTAATACCATTTGCAACGTACAAACTCTGAAGAAGAGTGCATAGTGCGTTTATTTCCTACGACCAACGTCCTTTTATTGCGTAACGTCGGACGATAAAAATTTCATATTTACAATTTCGATCCGCTTATAATTGCACTGTCACTTTGAATCGTGCACACGAACTAGTATTACCAGTTGTTGCGTTCCGCCGATAAATCCGATTGCGCTCGAGTATTCGGGGATCCATTACAAGCGTGAAATAAGGGAGAACAAGCAAAAAGTATGAAAGGAGGAGCGTATACGATGGCTGGCCGAAGAAACGGCGAAGAAAGGGAAAGGAAGGAAGGAAGAAAGGAAGAAGAGGAAGAAAGAAAGGCAGAATCTCTCTGGTTCCAGACTTTATATAGAATCTGGACTGTGTAGCTACCGACCACCATCTGTCGTCCGACTATAGATACTAATCTTCAACGTTGAAGAGATAAAGAGCAAAGAGGAAGATCGCGCTTTGTTTTAGCCGCCCCTCGGCATTCCTTCGTTCGAAACAACTTCAGTCCAAGAATTATAATCACCCCGCGGTATCCACCGAATATTTAGACCTTCGTAGACAATTTTTACTGTTGAAGAAGGAGGCTCGAAAGGGAAAGAGGAAGAGGGCTGAAGAGGTATGAAGCAGAATTGACCTGCTCGTTTGGAGAAAGGGAGAAAAGAACAGAGGCACCTGCGCGTTCCGCGTTCGACCACATTCTTTGTAATTTCCTCGAGAAAAATAGCTTGGAGTCCATGGCCGCTTTCGGTGCGTGTATTTGGCCTGCCTTGAACCACTCTAATAACCGTAAAAAGCCGAAAGACCAATGGAAAAAAAATCGTTCGATTTTCGAATCCTTCGAGAGCTTCTAAATTGATGGTCGTCATTCGGCCACGGAGCCAAAGGAATCCAGGGTCTGGATGAATGTAGGTTCATTTTTTCCGGGCCGAAGAATTTCTTCTGTCCCTTTGATTGCGGAACGCGCTAACGTGCCCACTGCTTTCTTTCTGACCAAATTGAATGGGATGAAATGAAAGTGCGTCAGGAGAATCGTAGGCACGATTTTTGTACAGGTAGGTCTCGATTACCGCGAGTAATAAATCTCAGAAATTGGTCGCTTTATTCGAATACTTGAAATAGAACGATAGGTTCCAATTTAAAGAAAATACAGAATACAAATTTTTGTAATACACCTGTTCATACGTATGTTATTAAGCTATAGCATGCACGTAAGCGTATTTATGTACCGCTATATTTGTACTACAGCTGAATATGTAGAATAAGTAGATTAACACGTTACTTCGTGACTATTTGTAACAGATGAAGTTCAGAGAAAGCTTACAATCATATATCATCTTTACGAAACAGAGGAAGTTTGAAGAACGAGAGACTAAATTATCCGCAATTCTAGCAAATAAAAGAAGCCTCGCGAACCTTGCATTAATTGAATTTTTCTTCGCATCACATCATTTGTATCATTTTGTAATTCACGCTAAATCGAATATCGCGCTATTTGAATCCGCATTAATCAAGACCTATACCCGCATACTGTTCATGGGAAACACTGGATTGGAACTTTAAGTGGCCTCTAGAGAAATGATGAATGAGTTGAACCGAGCCGCTACTTTGGAAACAGTTATTGCACTAGAGAATGAAATGGAAGTAGAAGAAGAAATGGAATAGCAACGGAATACCTTTTGCACTGTATTTAAAACTTCATTCGATTACGTATCTCAAATATTGGCCATTAACTACTGTGCATGATCGATTGTATACATATATACACTTTTCTGCATACAGACCATTCGTATACGTACCGTGCATACACGAAGATATGCATCTCATCGACATCTTTCTTTGTCCTCTCGAGTCTACTCCGAAAAACTGGGCAAAAGAAGATGCAGGTAATCACGTACGAAAACCTATCGTGACATCATCGCAATATTATTCATTAGGGTTCTGGTATCGTATAGTTAATCTCGCACACCGTGGTATGCCCAAACTGTACGTGACACAGGTAGCAGATCCTTTCTGGACCAAATTTTCTTTCCACTTAATTCGAAGCTCTTCTTACTCTCCTTGCTCGGCCAACTTTCTTCGCAACATCGGTCTCAAATATTATATACAAATATTTGTACATTCCACGCCGTGGAATATTATACATGTCCCGTGAAAATGTCAAGTACACCTGTATGCACCATTCTTGAAGAATTGAGAACCATTGTGGCGGTTCGAAAGATCTAAACAACCAAATAATCTTCGGTACCGAAATTTCCTTTCAAGCAACTCGAGGTATTTAAACGGATTCGAATTTATGCAAAAGAACAGAAACTCTAGCTGGGGTCGGATTTCGTGTCTTCAAATACTTGGAATAGTTCGAGCAGCTTTGGTACGATGCGAAAAGATGTTTGGACGACCTCTCGAATGTCGGCTGAAGTGCTGCCTGGATATTATTTGCCTTGGCACACAACGGCCTCCAACGTAGCCTCGAAAAGTATTTTGCACGGGCGATATTTACGCAGGACAAACACACAAAAGGTACAAGTCGGCGGGGCTAGGGGTGGAAAGGATACAAAACTAACGTGGCGGGAGTAATAACTTACGATATCGTGAATATGTACTTCGTCACGCATACCGCGTCCTGCGGTTTTGCGCTAAACGGCAGAAGTATGCGTTTCCCTTCTTTCTCGCATGTCTGCCAGTGTGCGAAATAAACGATGATTCGGTGCAAAATACCATTCGTTGAAACCGTAATGACGATTAACGAACTTGAGGTTGAAAATGTGTTCAACTCCCTGTGCCTGATGTTCGACGACAATTTCTGTATTGGGCCAACTCAGGCGTACCTGAGTGAATTTGATGTTTAAACGAATTTTGGATTTACCACCTAAGAGTTGCATTAACTCGTCAGATGATTAAATTCTGCTTTATAATATCGACGAAAACGAAAAGAAAAAGTCCACGTTTTGTTATTAGTAACGATATGTTTGGATCTAGTAATATTTCCCTATTAACGCACAGAACAATATCTTGGATTCGTACCGAATAGGATATCCACCAGTGTCGTCTTTATAAAGTATGGTAGGTAATAGATAATTCAATGTAAGCTGGGAAGGATTAATTTATATGCCTACAAATGATATCTACAAATGTTTTATTACGGTTAAACTACTTTAGAGCGTATAATGCACGGCGATTGTCACGGCTACCGTTTCCTACGTATTAACATTCAACACGGGGAGCCGAAGTTGAAGAGAGCATTGGGGAAACGTTCTGTGTCTACAATCAGGCATTTCTGTACTATTACGGTTGTGCACGGTAAAGTCCACCACAATACAAAGCATCGAAAGGACGAAAACTCTCGCCACGTACGCGATCCATATGCGTAGAAAATATACAAAATCGCAATTTCGAAACGTTTCGAACGATACGATCAATTAACATAGAAAGTATAATAAGCATATTTCGTGTTGATTATTTAAAATGTCAAATTAATTCACACAAGCACCCTTTTCCCAATATTAAATACATGCACACGGGCCAGCATCATATCCTTTGTAAATTTGTAATCAAAAATATAGATATGTACATCGTGAATGCAATTACGAAGGGGCGGTCTACATTTACCTGTATTGTGACGTCATGTATAGCGTAATATAAAAGACGTATTTCGCGAATATTGTCAACGAAAAATACATACACTGCTTACCTAATTCCCGAAGGTGTGCTGGGATGCAGTTCACGTTTCACACCGAGATAACTTTTTCCAGATATAAACCAAAAGAAGTTAACCTCAACAACACTGACTACACGCGGTCGAATGCGCGGGTGCCGCGAGTCAGAATATGCGCATGCGCATCGACAATGGAATGTGCCCCTTCCCCATGGACAATCTCATCCCGTCCCACAACTAGCGATGGACTCGAGACATTTCCAAGTATTTCAATTAGTATTCCAATTTGACGAATTCTCCAATTGATAAAAATCGTGTTAACTAACTTAAGTTGCTATGTAACTTGTCGTTCCTGTAAAATTTTACACAGGAGTTAATACATAAAAGTGGCAAACATGTACATATATACATGTATCAAATGTATCAGCAAGTTACGGCTTCCCTCTTTTAGGATTTAAAACAGTTTTATACTAATTCTTGCCTCGCAAGTAGTTCAAGGTTATGACACACTAAAATTCAACTGATACTCATGGCAATTCAAATTTGTATTTTCTTAATTGTTCGAAAACCTGCAAACAAGGAGAATGAACTGACCATTACTACGTATAGCGCACCATTCCCCTCTACAAACTCATCACGTTGCCGGTCCTCACAACCACTCTTCGTCTCTACAATTGCGAGGCTCATTCCACTCGGCGACGTGCCGTCGTACGGTGGTTGCTTGAAATGTGCATGTACACACGGGTGCGGTATACGTACTGAAAGCATGGCATCTGCCACAGAAAGTTCTTACGAATATCACATCGTTCGTACGAACGACTCTAGAATGGAATATATTCGCGTAGCCGGTACTCTTTAAAGCTAATCGGACTTTGTAAACCTATAAAAATTAGCGGGCACGTTTTGCCTGATAGGGAAAAGTGATAAAGGAAGGGACGAAATATATTCTATCAGAAAAATCACGAAATGTTCAATACAGTATCTATATTAAAAAAACAATAATGCTATCACTTCTACTGCTTGAACATTATACAGAAATCTGTAGCAATCATGCAATTGAACATTTTCATTATGCCATTTACCACCTATGAGTACAGAAATAATTTTGTTGCATCATAGGGTAGAAATGTTAGCATTGTATTTTGTGAATTACTCAATAAGTGTAGTAAACCGTTATACACGTTTCATATGAATCACGAGTTTCAAATGCATATGCATATACTATGCCACTTTCATTGCGCGCGCTTTCAAAAAATGGCGTACTCTTAAATCGTAATTTTAGAACTCAACATTCAAATACACAACTCAATTGTGATAAAAGAAGTTATAAAATATTTTAGCTTTGTTGCATATAGATGCAAAGAACAAAATGTATAGTAATAGTTACCTTTTTTACGATCCCTATATTTTATCGGGGCGAGAAGAACATCCCGGCGATGCACGTAATCCGGTTAATCCAACGTAACACAAAGGAGCCCGCTTTGGGCACGCAACAGGTGGTCGTAACGAATAAACACTTTTGCGTAGGAATACTATATGAAATGCACAGCACAACACAAATCGCACGTTTGCCGCCGCTTACACGAGATTCCCTGATCTCACGTGAACTTCGACGTGAACGTAACGAATTCCTCCCCTTCGACCCTCTCACACGTTATTCAATCACGACAAAACCGTTCTGACAACATCACGACCGACATTCTGATTCATGTAAAATTCGACAACTTCGTTGATATTGTTATACGTGCAAACTTATAGAAAATATGAGACACAGTTCTGCAAAACGAAACGTATAAATCTCGACGAAATACCAACACAACATACTGCACCGGCAGCCGGCGACGTACTGACTAGCGCGGCACACGCCGACTTCCCATAATCGTCGAACTAACCTAGCAGCAGAATCAACTTGCACCCCACGCGAAACTCCACGCGAACCGCATGAATTATTGAAATTTCTCAATAACATAGTACACAATGAGTAATGTTATTTAAATTTCGAAAATGTTCAAGAAATCTTATATAATTTTACTTAACCGTATACTGTAGATGTATTAATTAAAAAATGATCTAGATTCATTTAGAAAATTATTGTAATATTTTGTAACAGTACTGTACCACACTCGTTTTCATTAAATACACTGTAATATTTAATATAAAAAGTTAATTATATTTGTATATAAATGCCTTATAATCCAGAGAACATAAGAATGTAATGTAAAAGTCATTTCTATAACGCCTTTTTTCTTACATAATAATAAAAACAACCTGAATTGCAAAATGAATAAGTAGTGCATACATGCAACATGTGATTAAATATGTTCATTGAGTATGAAAAATATGAAAATCTTTTGAGGGCTTGTAGAAAAAACATGCAGGAAGAAGAAAGAACCCCCGCGGCATCTACGAATGTGTATGTAAGTTGTATGTATTATCATTCACGTTTTTACTTCTTTATTTTGTATTGTTTCGCTCCATTTTCTAAACATTAATGTTAACTTCGAATTTGTTAATTCTGGCCTTGAGGCATTAGCCAAAAATCATCTTCCTTAACCTCCGTTGTTTAAAATAGAAATATTTAAATATGCAATGTATTATAACACTCTTCTTCATAATAATACATTTATCTAAACAACTATTCTTAATCGTAAAATATAACCATTTATGTTTCTCCAATAAACTATAAAATTTCTTATCAAATATTTTATGTTTGAAAACGAATAGTAAATGTATATCCATTGGACACAGGCATAATTAAAGAATACGTATTATGCAAATACCACGTACTAACGCATTCTTAATTCGTTAAATTACTTATGCATTTACAATGGACAAATCAGTGAATTCAATAAAAGGGTAGATCAAATTGTCTATCTAAACGGTGTCAAATCGTACAAGTGGAGCCATCTTACGGTAAACGAATGAACGAAAGATTTTGTAAGTTTAGAAAGGCAACGTTTCAGAGCGGACATAGCGGGCGCCATAGTCAGCGGAACTATCTGCAAAGATCACAGTGTGACGTAAACGACGATCTAAACAAGTATCAGCTGTGTAGCAGTCATTGTTCGTATCCGTTTTGGCAGGCGTACAAGAATTCTGTTTTTCTTCATTTTCTGATCGTCGGGCTGCAGGTCCGACGGGATAAACGGCACACGCATTAGTCAGGTGGATAAGTGGAAAAAAAAGGGGGGAGGCTACGAGTTTTTCGTGCAACGCAACCGTGGCTGCGTGCGTGCTCCAGCCCCAGCCCCACCAACTATCTTAGGGACAATAATCGTGTGAAAAACGGGGCGGTACGCGCATAAGCCTGGCCTCGAGCAGCGAGTCAGACGACGGTGGACTCGCTCCGCCACCGTGCAAAAGGTCCCGTAGTTCTCTGCTGACTACTCTACGACCAGCGGACGAGCACCACACCGATCCTGAGATGGAAAACTATCGGTAAACGCAATCAAGGATCTAGATCATCGCGAGCGCATAGTCAACACACGAAGGGGCTTACCCCCTTCGTAATGACGCTCTCACGTGTATCTTCTTCCTTGCAGAATTTCAAGACGTCCTTTCATATCTGCTGTCTATCGAGCGGTTTTCTTATTTCTTGAAATCCTTTCCATCGAATACTCATAAATCCCTTGTATACAAACAATAGCGTTTTAAAGTTTTTGCAATGAAAGAGAAGAGACACTTGATTCAAGATACAGCATACAGATTAATAAACACGCGTGTTGATATTCCGGTGTACCGTTGCAATCACGGGTAACATTTCCGTGTGCACGACAGCGTAATGCAACAGCAGACTTCGAATGGTGGCATTTCCTCCGGGCTACAACAGAACGGCTCAACAGCTGACTCTGGTGGACCTCATGCGAACGGGAACATGATACCAGAATCTGACAATGACATCAATGGTGTTAACGGGGAAATGAATCAGAATTTGGGACCACCGAAGATAATGGACAAAACCAATCAGGATATAGTGAGACTTATTGGACAACATTTGAAGACAGTTGGACTTAAGTATGTTTGTTGTAATATGTTTTGCATTTCAAGTGCAAAATATAAATGCTACGGATGTTTTTTTAAAAGGGGAGCATAGATACAACAAACCTATATCAAGTGGTCATAATGTCAGCTTTGTTATTTTCTTTGCATACGTTACTTCTTGAAGGTTTTCTGTATTTCTTGAGTTTCCTTTGTACATTATGCATTTATCAGAAGTATTGTATCACAACCTATCTGGACTGCATACTCTGTGGTGGGAGAAAGCTAATAATAGAACCTTGAAATATAGTTACCAGTATCTGCAAGTTATATTTGCTTTAATAATGATGTAGGTAGTGAAAAAAAGTCATATACATAACATATGTGTATGTAACATTTATCTCCAATAAAGGGCAATAATCTGATTGTCCTTATTGTAATATTATTATTATTACTATTATTATTATTATCATAATTATTATCATTATTATTACTATTATTATTATTATCATTATTATTATCATTATTATTACTATTATTATAATCATTATTATTAATATCATTATTATTTATTGTTTTTATTGCCATAATGTTCAATTTGAATTGCCATACAGGTACCTAGCAATATATATCCATTTTTAAAGGAAAACGTATCCAAAATTAAATAAAAGTGTACATGTTAATGAAATGTTAAATGATCTTTTCAGTCGTACAGCAGATCTTCTTATGCAAGAATCAGGTTGTCGTCTAGATCATCCTGCTGCAGCAAAGTTTAGGCAGCATGTGATGGATGGAGACTGGACAAAGGCGGAGCACGACCTCAGCGAATTGAAGACATTTCTCAATGGCGCAAATCAAAGTCTAGTTGTAAATACATATTCCAATTTGAATGCTTGTTAATGTTATCGCGCACATATCCTGATATAGCATTAATACTTATCGTTTTTTAGGAGATGAAGTTCTTGTTATTAGAACAAAAATACTTAGAGTTCTTGGAAGAAGGTTTAGTACTGGAAGCATTACACGTCTTACGCAACGAACTAACCCCTTTAGGACATAACACAGGTCGTGTTCATCAATTATCTGCATTTATGATGTGCAGCGGACGCGATGAATTACAGGTATCATATGCGTTCCATTGACAAAATTGTACTTAAAAAATTGCCCAATGTTTGTTATATATATCGTGTTGCAATATTATTCATTTAACTAATTAACTTTCAAAGATTGAATTTTGTGCGCCTATAGAAATATACTGAAACTAACTTGTTACTGAAAATTTGATCACTAGCAAATAGACACTTGTTAACAGACACGTGCAGGCTGGGATGGAAAAGGTGCAGTCTCGAGAGCTGCTCTAATGGACAGACTACAGAAATATCTGCCACCCTCCATTATGTTACCACCGCGACGCCTTCATGCACTTTTGTGCCAAGCTGTGGAAATGCAAAATCAACAGTGTATATATCATGTAACACATACCGAGGTATTTGTTTATTTCAATTCACATTTGAATATTTTTTTTTATACTTGCACATAGACACGAGTGCTCTGCTATCATTTTGGGATAGAATAATGTATTGGAAAGACTAGACAATATGTAATTTTTGTTTTGATTAATGTTTTTAATTAGTTTGTGCACAG
Source organism: Nomada fucata (assembly GCA_948146005.1). NCBI lineage: Eukaryota > Metazoa > Arthropoda > Insecta > Hymenoptera > Apidae > Nomada > Nomada fucata. The sequence continues at coordinate 19,659,908 of OX411275.1, forward strand.
AAAATCATCTTATCTATTAGATATTGAAACATATACAATACTTCGCTGCCTTATAATCTTGCTACAATTATAATTAATCTCTGTTGGTAATTAGACGACCTTAGAAAATATGTCTCTCCTCGTGGATCATGCATGTAGCAAGGAACAGTTCCCCTGCCATACTATACAGGTGCTGAACAATCACCGTGACGAAGTGTGGTATTGTAAATTTTCCCCCGACGGTCGTAAACTAGCTACTGGTTCTAAGGATATGACTGTAATTATCTGGGATGTTGATCCAGTAAGTAAAATCTCAAATATAACAAAAGCAGTAAGTTCGTTGAATGAGTAACATGCTTCTGTTCGAAACAGGAAACATTGAGAGTAACTCATAGAAAGACTCTAGAAGGTCACGGTTACGGAGTGGCACTAATTGCCTGGAGCCCTGATAGCAGCCTTTTAATTGCTTGCGGACCAGAAGATTGCCCAGATCTTTGGCTTTGGAGCATAGATCCACCTGATTACGAACTACGCGCGACAGTAACTCAGCGCACCGAAGATTCACTTACAGCTTGTGCTTGGTATCCTGATTCGCGTAAATTTGTAGCGGGCGGACTTCGTGGACAATTCTATTTATTTGTAACATATCATTTGAATTTTATAACATAAATGGAATCCATAGATACATTGGGAAGGAAACAATGCATTAAGCAGTTAACAATGATATTTCAGGATAGAGAGGGAAACGTCTCGGAATCTTGGGAAGGAGTTAGAGTAAAATGTTTGTGGTGTAAAAATGACGGAAAAACAGTTCTAGCTGCTGATACACATCACCGTATTCGGGGTTACAATTTTGACGATTTATGTGACTTTACAATGTAAGAATATAGTTACCCTCTATCCCCAATGACATAGTATAATATTGTATTCACCAAGATATTCAATATTGCAGATTACAAGAAGATCATCCTCTAATGTCCTTTAGTGTAAATAAAACAGATCGACTTGCGCTTCTCAATGTTGCTAATCAGGGGGTACATCTTTGGGATTTACAAGATAGGTGTTTAGTAAGACGTTTTCAAGGTGTAACGCAAGGCCATTTTACAATTCATAGTTGTTTCGGTGGTGTAAATCAAGATTTCATTGCATCTGGCAGTGAAGGTAAATTATTAAACGCAACTATTGTCTTTTTATTTCTGCTGTACTTGCGTTAGTGAAATACGAATTCTATGTCGGTATAAAATTATCTTACAGACACTAAGGTATATGTGTGGCATATCAAAAGGGAACTACCCATAGCAATTCTAACAGGACATAGTAGAACAGTAAATTGCGTTTCATGGAATCCTGTATACCATCAAATGATGGCCTCTGTATCAGATGATTGCACAGTAAGAATATGGGGACCTAGATCATATTCTGAAAAAGTTGATAGTGACAAGACTGGTAAGTTTGTCTAAATATTTCATCAAAACTGTAAAATTTAATAAAAATCGTCACGGAAGAAAGTGTTGTCATTTATAGTAATATAACTTTTGATAGTGAATAACAGTGTACGTTATTAAGAGTACAATAATGAATGTATATATTCTTTAAATCTAACAGTTATATGTATATATATGTATATACATATATTCCATAGCTTACTCATATGATTTTTTTTATATTTTAGTACCATTAGAAAGCAACTCTTCAAATGGTAGCGGATGGCATGAAATGGTATCGTAGCGAACTACAGTATATCATTGTTCCCATGACCTCATGGTGTTCAAAAGACTGTCATATTGATCGTCATACTGACACTTTCCTGCCCCCAGCAGCTATCTCTTTAAGCCTCATTACTGTAAGTCTGGGTAAATGACTACTATTGAGAGTAACATGAGAGATCTGTTAGCATCAACTGCTAATTAATTAATCAACTATTGGTCAGGTGTTATTTAAAAACTTATTTTTTTCTGATTAATGGATTTAATATGAAATCCTGCAATTTATTTGTGTGTCAGAATAAAATTTGAAAGATTTATTGATTTGAAGAAGTGATGTAAGCTCTTGAAAATTAAGAACAGCATAATATGTTCTAATATAAGATATGAAAAAATAGAGATTCAATTAAATCCGTCGTAGCATCGATGTAAAAAGAAAAATTAATATGCATTACATAAGCATTAAACAAACAAAAAGAACATTACAAGAAATAAAATTTGTGGTTTTGCAAAATTATTATAAAGAAAAAATTGTTTTGACAGGAACTATGTCAAATTTAACCTTTTTAAGAATAAAATGCTGTAAATAACAATTTCATGCTTAATGAATTTATAATTAATTTTTGTAATCGTTAATACTATTCTCATTTTTCATGATATATGTAACTGCCATCTTACATTGATATTGTATGTTTCAAATTGTATGCAGACATCGCAAAATATGATTAAAAAAATGTAGAAGTAATATAAATACTATATGAAAAGAAACTTAATTTCAGTAAGTAATTTGTTATGACGAATAAGTGAGACAAATTACTAAAGTTCAAGTATCAATCAATACTAATCACAAATTCAAACATTTGACGATTTTACTATAAAAAGATATAAGTTGGCTTTGAAAGTTGAGCATGAATCCTGAAGTCAGTACATTTCTTCAGTACTGTAATTTCATATAATTAAAACAAATGCACTTGAAGTAAAGAATATTAGATTTGCCTTAATATTATTACGTTCGTAAAAATTTGAAAATAATATCGGAAGCCTGCATAGATCTGGAATATTTATTTTGAAGAATTGGTTTCTTGATATCAATCGAATAACTTTATATGTATATCGCATTTCATTTACTACTAGTATTTTAAATTATACTATTGCAAATTGATGAAAATTATCGTTTGTAACAATAACAATATTTTTAAATTACAAACTGATAATAAGTTAGCTTGAAATTATATAACATTGCAGCACCATTAAATGCTGCACATATTACATTTTTAACATGCTGTGAAAATTTTGTTATTTATTACACATTAATGTGATCTGTTCTTTACTTTTGTCAAGTTATATCTAAACTGCTAATTACGAAAAGCATGTTATACATAAAGATTTTTTTTTAATATAAATAACGTTATTTAAATACATCAAAAATATAGTCATAAATGAAAACAAACAATAAATCAAATATTTGCTTTCTTCTGTTAAATTTAATACCAAATAATAAACTGCAAACAGAAGGTCTCACAGTATCGGAAGTTGTAGGATATGTGTGTACAAAATTTTCAAACCAGATAATATTGCAAAGTATGATTACATACGACAAGGGACATTACACAAAGAAAAGTCTGTACTTTATGCCCCTAAAACTGTAGTAAGATAATATGATACCAATCACTATTATCATTTGCATTTACCTATGGTGCCTTAGCACTTTATAATATAATTAAAAGTTTTTGGACACCTTTCATAATTTATGTTAACATCTATTGATTTAATATAGCTGCAAATAAAATGAAAGAACAAATAAGTAACTAACTTTACTTAAGAATTAACCATAAATTACATTCAGATTTGATATATACCGCTGTAAAAAATATTTCAATAGTAACCCCTTCTTTCGCTCATTTGTAATACTGACAAAGTAATAATTGTCTCCTTGTAATTAAGTATTTTTATATGTATCCATGAAACATAGAGAAGCAATAAGAAAAATTCTTAGAACTCTTCTTTTCTATAAGATTAGTGTAATACAATAACTTGGTATACCAAATATACCATGATTTGATAAATAAAATATAAAGGTGCACACGAAAACTTAATTATTTAAATTATTTTACATAATTATGGGGCGAAAATGTTTTGATATAATCCTATCAAATTAATGGAAAGTGATATTTTGTTTAATTTGTGATAGAAACTGCAGGAAGTGGATAACTCAAATGGATTAATTACTTTTTTAACCAGTATTATGTTATGTTGGATTATGCTAAATGATTTTTATATAGTTTTGGACCATTTATGTGTCAAGATCTTAACAATATCGATGACCTGTAATAATATTTTTAACATAAAATAAGGATATCATCATATAACAAGTTGTGTTATCATAGTGCAATTGAAGTTGTTTGTTAAAGCAGCAAATTAGAATATAATACAGTTCATCTTATAAAGAAGATAAACCTTGTTGGAGAAACTTCATGTACATTATTATTATTACTATTATTATTAGTATTCTGTATTTCTTCAATTTTTAGATTTTAGTTTATTATCTCGTATGTACATAAAATGATAAATATATGGTTTTAATGCAAAGTATATTATACTGCCATTTGTTCTAATAGCAATGGGTGTTTGTTTTTAAAATTTCTGTTACATATACATTATATATTAAAGGTGCCTAATATTTGGCACTAGTGGTATGATTTAAGTGTAATAATGAGTGAGTTATTAATTGCTTGTGTTAACTATAATTTGTCATAAACATTTTTAAAAAACAAAAAAGAGTCAGATACATGTGTGCATAAGTATTTGTTTAAGCGTAGTGTGTATAATAGTGGATATTTCCTACATTTCAAGTAATGGATATTTCTTATTTTTAGAAACGGACATGCACTTCATAATCTTTTACCTAACTATAACCTACGAGATGCAACAACTTGTTTTAATAAGCCATTACTACGTTATTATAAGTTAAAAGAATGTAAAAATATTAAGTGTAGGTTAATAACATAATTTTGCATTAATGATATTACGATTAAACAAAATTTTGATACAGAATTTGTGCTTAAGTTTAAATACTAATATAAAAAGAAATTACGTCATTTCATGTACAGGTCAAAAGAAAAATTATCTTAGTATTTTTTATCGTTATATATATATAATGAATACTACTTGCAGATTAATGATTTTCTGTTAAACCCATTTCGCGTTAATATATTTTATCTGTCTTCTTTAAGTACGAGAGGCTGTATAATAGTACATATTCTTCTCCAACCTTCTTCAAATTAGGCTGTTCCGATATACTTACGACAATACTTTCGACTTTTTAACTTAGCATATGTACACTATTGAATTAATATTGCTGCAATTACACAAAAAATGTTATGTTACTAAAACAAAAAGTTTATTATAATATATTATTCCTGGATTAACACTTCCACATTTATTTATATATTACCATATGCAAAGAAATATTGTATCATGCATTACATAACTTTAAATTTTAAAATACTCAGTTCGTCAAAATGAAATATTTTTAAAAGAAGACCTAAACGAGGCTGAACAAATTGAACATATACCTCCATCGAATCATTGTTATCCTTATTTTAAAGTCAGATATAAGAATCCACAATGTTTTCATATGTCATCCTCTATTAATAAGCTTATAACCAATTTCAAAATATCATAATCCTCAGACAGGTGAGAAGGAAAAGATTAAGTAGAATACTATAATATTATTATTATAAAGCATGCTATAAATAAGATGAGTCACTTAAAATAGAAAAACTATTTTTGGTAATTCATAAAAATGTTTAAGGGATGATTTAAAGCAACAAGTTCAGTACTTAAAAGTATACTTAAACTAAAGGGACAAGTAAATATAACGATGCATATATGTTTAAATGTATGGGCAGTTAATGTTTTAAAGTATGTTCGACCATATTAGAAGAAAAACACTGTTTAACATTATACATATGTATGTTAGATAGTGAAATAAATTGCAGCATAAACTATCAGACCAAATATATTTTGTTGAACAAAATAAATATATTCTGATATACTCGTTACCAGTCGTGATTGATCGATCGCGGTAAAAAAACATATTTTTTACCGTGATCATTCGACCACGTTGAGCATCATCATATACATTCGTTATCCATGCTATATTTGATAAAGGTGAACATTAAGATTACAACACTGTTTATTTCACTAGAAAATCAGCGCATATTTCAAAGTTTTGAAAAGGTTTACAGTTATTCTGTAAAAGACCGCAACCAATGTGTTACAGGTGATAATAAAGGAAATCTTGACATTATTGTACCAGTATGTACACTGTTGAAAGTCGATCTTTATGGCATTATTTGTCCCTTCGAATGAAATATTTCCTCCCTTAAATATTTTTCGTACCATTAGAAACAATGAAAAATATTTTAGATTGCGGTCTTATATGTCTCTTGCTGTATATTTGATTATAATAAAAACATTGAATATATCAATAAAATTGGCACATAGATTGCACCTGTTCAATTGTATAAAAAAATCTTCATTTTACTGTATTTACAATTATCTCGTGCATCCATACTTTAATTTAAGACAATTCAAAATTTTCCGCTTCTGCTTACATCGGAAGGATTTTATCGAATGGAATACCTTGTTCGATTATTGCGTAATAAATCTAAAGTTCGTAAAGGTTTAACTTCATTCCTTCGTATCGAATTTGAACTCGATATCTCGAAAAGTACATCGTACTTTGCCGTATTGATAATTTCCATTTTAGGACATCGTATTTGTTAGCTAGTATGCTTTACAAGGAGCCAAGATCGAAATATTCGGCATTAAAGATAATTATCTGGACCGAAACTATATTTGGTATTACAGCACTAGGATTCTGGCAGTATATGAATTCATCCGAAAGTAAGTTATATATCAATTTTTGTACCTCGTGCGTCATAGGTTATTATAACTTATTACTCGCTTTCTATCGTAATAATTTTATATCTTCGTAAATGGACGCGATCGCGTATATTAATAAACATTTTTAGAGAAGAAAAACGAAAAAAAACAGCTGAAAAATATTCATTGATAACTGTGACTGAATATATCCGCAGTTTATTGAAGCTGTATTCATATTGTTATCAAATAATTGTACATTGTTAAATGTGCAGTTAATTAAATTTTATAAATGTGTACAACTATTAATATGAACAAATTAAATGTTAGGTTGCAGACGTTACATGTATAACAATTATCCATATATCCTGGATAATTATTATAAATTGCAAGAAAAAGTATCAAAAGAAAGTACAAAGCTATCGGATCTTGCACTGTGGCAACAGCATCAAAATGAACAATAAATTTTACGATGTTTGTGAAATTCACAACATTTTTAATAGGTAGTGATGGTTTAAAGTATTCTCCATAAATTAATTCTCCTAAGAAAAAGGTATCTTTATACTTCGATAACAATGTTATATATGTATATATACCGTATACAACAGGTTTGCTTAAATGTAATATTTGATTTAGAGCGGTAGTAATCTGTATTATTCAATGATGAATATATTTAAATCTATTAATTTTCGTTGACATTTTTATTTGCATTCTAACTTATCATTTATTATATTATTTTTATTGCACAATTGCATCCATTGATTTGGATGAATGTATTATTTATACCTTTTGCATGTTTCAGGTTTCCTTTAACAACTTGCAAGTATAAAATTCTTTGCTGTATTAAGACCATCTATTTTTGAAGTTAGATTTGTAATATTAAAAACAGCAGATGTACCAAGCTGCATGTTATATAAGACATCATTCTTAGACAAGACAAGAGAATTCTAAAAGTAACATGGATTCTCCTACTCTCATAGAAGGTAGTTTACCGGAACGTATAAGCAAAAGGGATCGTGAAAGGAAGAATGTTATTGAAAGACGAAGGGAAGAAAGGCAATCATTGGCTGTTGAGTCCGAACAAAGTAGTTACTTTAAGGACACATTTTACACGTCGTGTAAGAAGATTAAGGAATTGCTAGACGATGCGCTTACAGTAGCTATGCCGGCCCTTCCTGGGATATTTGATAAAGCGAACAAAGAAATCCAAATGCTTAAAAATTATTTATCACAGTCAAAGATGTTCTTAAAGGTTTATGATATTAGAAGAGCACAAGAAAATTTACAACTATTAGAAAATGAAGCTTCTGATCTGGAAATGAAATTGCTGCCCAAAAAGAAATTTGGTTTCAAAAATCGAAGGGTAGTGAAGAAGACTTGCGAAAAGACACACGATATGACTGATGGTTTAAAAGACATGAAAATCTCAGAAGGAATTGTGAACGGTTCACAGAAACAAAATCTTAAAATATCAAGTAAATATGGCGATAGCACATGCATGCTTCTTGGGAAAGTTGATGAACAGTTGGTATTGGATGCTGAGAATGTAAATAAAAATGATGTACTACTTTCGGATTTACTTCGTTGTACAATACGAATTTATGGCACACCTAGTACTTTACACATGGTAAACTTGAAACAGTGTACTGTATTAGTAGGGCCAGTAGCATCGTCTGTATTTGTCCATGATTGTGGCGAATCTACATTTGCTTTCGCGTGTCAACAACTTCGGTTCCATTCTTCAACAGAATGTACTATTTATTTACATGTTACAAGTAGATCGATTATAGAGGATTGTACGAAAATACGAGTAGCACCTTACAACTGGTCTTACGAGGATCAAGCAAATCACTTCAATCTAGCGGGTCTTGATCCAAAGACAAATAATTGGAATTGTGTTGACGACTTCAACTGGTTATCTAGTGAAAAGCATTCACCAAATTGGACAATTCTCGAACCTGAATTACGTATCAAAAGTTGGGATTAATAGGCATAGGAAGAAAACGAGTCATCAAATCAGAAATTCTGTTCTCAAGATACCATTCTTATCAATGTTAGATATTTATTTTGTTATATAAATTCTTTGTGTGCATACTCCGCTTTTTCACAGGAATTATACTACAGTGTAAGTGTTTTGTATACTTACAAAAGGTTTAATAAACTTGCTGTTTGTGTATTATATATTAATAATCTCTCTTATATCCTTCATTACTCAATTGAAAAAGAAAGCGTGAGGTATATTTGTCAAATTATGAAGCAGTTTTCATTAATTTAAATATTATATAAGATAATTATCCATCCACATTTGCTGTATCTGAATATGTTCGATATCGATGTAACTACCATTTAATTCATAACACGAAAGGTTGTCGCCAGATGGCAGTACCTTCATTTGCGAAAAGGGTTGCTGCAGGGTGTTAGAAGGTTGTGTTCCTTCATATTTGGAAAGGGACTGTGATAACTAACAATGTCGAGAAGCTTGGCAGTATTGTGCAAATGTAAGTATCAAACTCTTTTTTCTCATAATTATTTGACTTCTGGTATTGATTGCCGTTCATTCATAAAGTAATGATTATATAACATCGATATGCTCGTTGTACAATACAAGAATGAATTACTCCATTCTATGAATTAAAATTGCAGAAAAAATGATTAGTGATACGTATTAATTTTAATTTAATCACTTATGGAGACGCAAATTTAAAAGCAAAATTTTACTTAATATTGTGACGATTATATAAGATTAATATGCTATTCGTTGGTTTGACTATCGTTCAGGTTAGATTCAAATTAATCATTTTTTATCATTACGTTTTCATTGCAGCTGCACTAGCAAATTCAAGGCCAGCCTTAAATAAATTTATCTACTATGCAAAAGTAGAACTAGTTCCACCAAAAGTATCTGACATTCCTGCCATTCGAAGTGGAATTGCAAACCTGATCAGTTCTGCCAAAAACAAGCGATTCCTTCAACTTTCCGTGCGCGATGCTTGGCTAAATTCTTTGATCGCAGCTGAAGTTATATGTTGGTTCTTTGTGGGGGAATGCATTGGAAAACGACACCTTATTGGATATAAAGTTTAAAGATGCGTTACACGCGTACTGATATAATCTATGTATCATAGTCATTCTAATAAATACATATTTATAAAACGAATTTAAATTTTATAAATAAACATCATTATGATTTGAATTTTTTTTATTTCACTTTTATCAGACTATAATAACATATGTTTATAAGAAATGATTATTAGACGTTACATAGTATTTTATAACAGCTTCTTATAATGTAAAATAGAATTATATTAATGTATGTTGTTTCGTGTACTGCCATATACATATTGCTCCACTGACATGAACATTCAATGATCTAATCACACCAATTTGTGGTATTTCTATACAAGTATCGAACAGAGGAATTAAATTGGCTGGCACCCCATCCTTTTCATTTCTGCAAATAATATTTTGCACTTCTAAAAAGAATTTATTTCATTTCCCTTTTACTTACCCTAAAATTAGGATGGTTTTCTTATCAAATTTCATATTTAACAAGCTTGTGCTGTTAGCTGTTTGTTCTACTCCAACCAAAGACCATCCCTCCTCTTTTTTATTCAACAAGTATTTACACAATTCATGTGATTTTGTCTAAAACATATGAAAATTTATTACAATGAATATTACTTATATTAAAGTATTTTTATTATGCATGGATTACCTCAGTAATATTTATCCAATTTTCAGCTGATACACTAAGATTTTGGAATTCCTTGTCTTTAATTTGATTCGAATTACTAATAACTAATTCTTTAACATTAAAAATTTCACAAGTACGAGCAAGTCCCCCTAAATTTGGAGTACGGCTAACAAGGCTTGCTACAACTATAAGTCCATCATCCTCTGATAACGATCTTTTATGAGAAATAGATTCTCTAATTGTTGGGAAAGTATCATTGTATGACACATTTTTAGACATTAAAGGAATCATTTTTTTTTGTATATCATGTAGTTCCTCCGAATCTATGCAATGAGTTCTTATGGATAACTCTGCATCGCCTGTATTCCGAAAATTTATACAGCTTAATATAATGTTCATTACATTATAATATATTGTAATTAAATGTAATACACTCTCCCGGTAAGTGATCATGTAATTTTTAATACCTGCAGACTTTGTTAAATACGGTGATATTTTAATCCCTGATAACGATGTATGCACATTGCACAGTTTAAGTGGATGACCATCGATTTCTTCGAAATCTAGAATTTTAAACATATACGGTGTTATCCACTCACTTGTATCCATGTCAGTTAATCGTGGAAGTTCAAAATAAATTGTCTATAAATTGAAGAAAATATTAAATTATTAAACAGTAATTACATAATTATTAAATAGTAATTCCAATCATGTCACCTGTAAGCTATAGTCTTGTACAGCATGAAAAGACGAAAGATAAAAGTCTCCTAGAATTTTACTGGAATTCTTTGCTAATCCATTTTTTAAATTCAGAAGAACAGCATCGTACAATCCTTTGTATTTCAACAAAACGTGTTCGTAGTTTATTGCCTCTAATATTTCATATAGTTGTACAAAAATTATCTGTTGTGAATAAAAAATAATATTAGTACAATATCCTAATAATTCACAGAATTTAATATGATACAACTTACTTGGCTATGAAGGCGCATGTTGTATTGCTGTCCTAAGCAACAACGAGCAATATAATCGAGGCCAAATATAATAAAATTGCTTTGAGCATTTTTAGACAAAAGCTTGGAAACATGACAAACAATACATGCTATAGAACTAACGCATCCTGGACGTGTTGTTATGGCCTATACATATTCTACAAGTTAGATTTCACGTATTTTTAGGGAATAAAATGAATTCAAACTGAATATTTGTTTAAACACCTTTTCAAAAAATTCCCAGAGATTATGATGAAGTTCCATATTTTCTAAAAATATTTTTATTAGTAACCATTCTTGCATTATCCGAACACTGTGTTGATTACTTTCCACAAGAATTAAATTACACAATACTTCTTGCAATAATACGGTATCCTCCTACAAAAGAATTTGATTTTTCTCATTTTCTTACTAATTGAATGTATACACTGTATTATGTTACCTTAGTTAAAACTGGTTGTATAATTAGTAAAATCTGCATAATTCGATGCTTTATTTTATGTATGTATGAATGATTGAAATATCGTTTACTCTTATATTTTTCCAATGTCTGTAAAATAATTGGCAGAAGCATCGATGCATAATTCTTATCTTCATTGATTATCTTGTGCAATAAAACAATAGAAGTTGCTCTGATATTAGCATCATTATTATGATCACTAGTCATGGAATCAAAATATTAATGAAAAGACATAATATACTGGGTTTCCAGATAAAATGACACACTGTACATAAAATAATATCACATAATAGAAAGATACTCACATTATCTGTATATGTTTAGGATAGCAATTTTGATAATGTTTTGCAATGTACAAGTAGACTTGATTTTCTATATGTTTGTCCTTTCGAAGTACATGTCCATGGAGGAGACATGATAATAATGGTTCATGTAAATTTTTTAAGTAGCATATTCTTAAAGATCCCATTTCATTTAACAACATTTTCTTCAATTTTGGTACTTTGTCACCTTCTACGAGTAATTGGTCTATGAACTAAAAAGTTGAAGAATTAAGTACATGTATAATTTTTAGTTTTTGAAACAGTATATTGGTGTCTTACATTATTTACAAAATTTATAGATTCAGATAGTGCCAAGAAGTTATTATTTATAATAACTGCTAAAAGATTTTCTATTGTTGAAAAATAAATCTTATTCTTTGTACTTAGAAATGTGCTGTTCCAACATGTAGTAAAGATAGACTCCAAACTTGATTTATTTTGTGGATCTTTTAATGCCCCGTTATCAACAATTGATTTCAATACTAGCGCTATTACCGGGGCAATTTCATTTCCACCCATTTCATATAAATGTGTTATGCTGTCGAACCAATTGACATCTTGAGGCCATAATTCTAGCTCCGCCGTTGAGAAAAATTGATTTAACAATCTTGCCAGTAATACATAGCAATCAGAGGCTACTCTTCCTTTACATTTGATTTCATTTCCATCATCGTTAGATATACGAATATCGCAGATGTGTAACAATGGTTGTAGATAAAGCTTTGAATGATTTTTACATAAAATATTTTGAGTGTAATATAAAATGTATAATGCATACATGTAATGCATGTTTGTATATTGTTTTATATTCTCAAGAATAGTTATACTTTCATTTCTGAACATTTCAACATGATGTAAAAGATCTCTTTCTGATAAAATTACATTCCCATTATTAAGAAACAAAACAATCGTGCTAACATATCTGTTAATTTCTTCATAATTATACTTGTACGGTATGCTTCTGCTATTTCTAAGCAAAAATATTAATGCATCATTAATATATAAAGAAAACAAATGCACAATGCTTTTGATAGGACCTGTAATACTTAATTCAAGTACGTGCGACATAAATTCTATAATACAAAAGATTTGTGCAGTACTTACATAAGGCCTACAATGTATCATTTTCAGAGATGATAGCCAATTATTCAATATTTTTTCTACAGGACAGTTTTCATTTTGTAATATAACTCCTGCATCGTGAAACATTGCAATCACAAGAGCAAATTTTACAGGATTCACTTTCATATATGAACTTTCGTACGAGTATTCTTCGCACATGAATCTTACAAAATGAACAGCATCTTCTTTTACCAATACCTTTTCTAACCATGCCACAACAGTATTCCATGAAAATGAGTTTCTTACAAGAGTTTCTTCTGTGGAAAATTCCATCAACGTATCTAATGTAATTTCCAAATTGCTTATAGTTTGAACACAGGAGGAAATTGTTCTTAAAAGTTCGATTTGCGATGCAACTCTCAACATACGAGAATGCATATTCATATTCTTTTGTATTAGAGATTTAATTAGAATTAATTGATTGTTTCCCCAGTGATTTGACACTCTGGTTGAAATTATACTTAAACCTTTCATCATATAAAATATGGGTATCGGAGCCCATGTTTCTTCGTTTATTACTTCAAGAAATGTGTTAAGGAAATCAACTTGCTCTTCTCTTGCATTTATGAACAGCATTACGATATTGTTTAATATTTCTGGTTCCTGTTCATAAACCTGACATTCGTATAAGAATGTGGTATTCAAAACACGAACGAACACTTTTAAAAACTCTCGATTATGCAGAAGAGCAGGGAATTCGCAAACATATACAATTCCTTGCATTACTATGGCATTGTTATCGTGTAGTAATATTCTTTCAAATATTAATTGCAGCCACACGCTGCTAAAACAATCATTACAGGCAGCATGCTCTTTGCTTCCTTTTACCAAAATCGGTAAGTGCATTAAAGCAGGTAGAATTAAATGATGTTGTTTCTCTTCTAATGCTTCTATTATCAAATAGTACTTTTCCTTAATATTATTTATTGATATCTTCCGTTTTGTCGACTCACTGCATATAAAGGGAATAATTGTCTTTTCCAACTTTAACGAACTATTATCGACATTAGAGACAAAGTCAGTTATTCGTTTCATTATAAATAATGCCTGTTTGCGATATTGTTGTGTGGAAGATTTTAAACCTTCTATAATTAATAGCCACAATTGTTGCGCATAACATAATGTACGTAAAAAACTTGTACTATTGAACTTTAATGAGAGAAATAAATCTGTTACAATACTGAGAGCGCTCAATGTATCTTTCAGGTCGTCCAAATTATTTAAGATACAATTCCATATATTTGGCAAAACATTTTCTGAACCAAAAGTATTTATTAATTTTGGAAAAATTGAAGCAAATAGTTGCCATTCCTTATCCTCCTTCGTTTGCAACCATAATGATATATCTTCCAAATACAGTGTATTAAAATATTCCAATAGATTTGTTTCTAAATCGTTATATAAAAAATGCCTTAATTGCAATGATTGTAAAAAGCATTCTAGTATTTTCATATAAAAAAATTTGCTTTCATTATTATTTAACGTGCAACTTGTTGACTTTTTAAAATCAAGCAAGTGCTGTTTAGTACAGTTTGGATTGCAGTACAGTGTTAATTCTAAAATTATAATATCATATATAATTGGCTCGACATCTTGCGATTGTATTCTCGCAAGTAAAGTATTCTGTATAGTTTTAAAGCACAAGTCATTCGGAATTGTTTTAACATGTTTTTTCTCAGAGTTCATTAATTGATACTCATAACATAATATCATTCGTAATGTATTTAATTGTTCTACGGATAAGTTACTTCGTGTTATTTCGGTATTGTAATATTTCACTGTATGATGCAGAAATAAGAGCGGATCATTTTTAAACGCAGTTTCTAACAATTGAAAAATTGACAAATCAATTGTCGAAGTACGTATATAGCGTTCGTGCAAATCCATTATCTTATAAAATTCCTACTTTGTTAGCACATTTATTTTTCATGATTGTTCATACATATTTCAATATGCAATACTATGCATTTTCTGTTATTTGAATGAATGTAAATACATCAATGAATTTATCTAAAATGTTCCATTTAACAATTGCAATATCACGTTGTCATATTGTCAATCCTATTCGATTATTTTCAATTCAAAAGCATGTGCCACGATATAGGCTCATTCCAGTCATATATTTCATCTTAGTAGCAAACTAAATACATATACCTAACCAATAAACGCGCACGTGGTTATTTTAAAATATAAATATATATATGTATATATGTATCGAATATTAATTTATTTTATAGTGTAAAAGTCTGTTGGCGGCTTTCAAAACGAATGCGCTCCGAGACGAGACATGCACATCTGAAACTGGAACGAACGCGACAATGGAGACTTCAGTACTCAGCAGTTTCAGGAAATGTATATACTGACAACAGTGAGGAACACGCTAAAAAACATTAGCTTGGTCAAACAAGTGGTCAACAGCCGGCACATAAGTTTGACAAGAATGGCTAAAAGTAAATTTGAATATGTGAAAGAGTTTGAACGGGACGATTGTTGTTTGCCAAATTGTTGGATTGTGGTTAGAATAGACGGAAGAAATTTTTCCAAGTTTTGTGACGCGCATCAATTTACCAAACCGAACGATGTAGCCGCATTGCAATTAATGAATCGTGCGGCTATCACAGTTATGGAGGATTTTAAAGAAATCATTTTAGGTTTCGGTCAAAGTGATGAATACTCTTTCGTTTTTCGGAAAGACACTCAACTTTATAAAAGGAGAGGTACATGGTTTCATAAGTATTTTTGCAATGTGATAGATTTAACGCGATAGACGGTTTATAAGAAAGTAAAAAGAAGTGTACCAGTTTTTGTGTAAATTACATTGTTACATGTGTATTGCATAATGTTTATGAGTTATAAGTGTATCACAACATATACATTATTTATGTATTTCAGCTTCAAAACTGATGTCAAATGTGGTGTCCCTTTTCGCATCGTCGTATGTTTACCATTGGCCTCGTTTCTTTCAAGGCAAAGAACTATATTATCCGCCAACTTTTGACGCCCGTGTTGTATTATATCCGACAAATAAAAATTTAAGAGATTATCTAGCCTGGCGACAGGCAGATGTTCATGTAAACAATTTGTATAATACTTGCTTTTGGAACCTTATTTTGAAAGCAAAAATGACACCAAGTCAGGTAAAATGAAGTTTCTTTATAATTGCTATATAACATTAATATAATATAACTGAAATACGTTATATATAAGAACTATAGTCTTATAAGCATATAAATAAATATACACATATAAATATATTTCCAAATTATTATAATTGCAAAAGTTAATATCTTTTTTCTTCTCATTTTCTTTGTAGGCAGAGAAAAAACTTAGGGGTACACTAGCATCACACAAGAATGAATTACTCTTTCAAGAATTTGGTATAAATTATAACAATGAACCTCCACTTTTCCGTAAAGGTACTACGCTTATAAGGAAATTAATAGCTGACGGAACAGGCAGATTAAAAACAGCTGTGGTTCCATTGGTTGATGATATTATTGGTGATCGCTTTTGGGAGGAAAATCCAGAAGTAATAGGATTAAAAAGTTTAGCAACCTATCAACCTCCAAATCAAGTTAATAACGCTGTAAATCCAATGAGAATAGCAAAGCCACCATCGCCGAATGCTAAAATGAATCCTGTTAATAATACCCCACCACCTCCGATTGCTAATGCAAATTCAATGAACGAAGAAATAAATCCAACAAATAGACGAGATTCGGATGGGGAGAGAATGCAGTGTGAAAGTGAACGAGTCTGTAGAAGATAAGCCATGTTTTACTTCCTTTTTTTATGATTAAATTGGAATATATCCTAACGGAAAATAATGGAAGTTTATTTCTGGTAACTCCAATATTATTATTTTTAATCTTGGTTTATTTGAAACAGTGGTATTACAAAATGTCAATTGTTGATGAATGAACTACGGAATTCAGAATAATTAATTCTTATTGAATTTCTGATTCACTTTGTAAGTCTGACATGTGAAAATGAATTATTACATTTTTAGAAATTTATATTTTTATATAACGAAACGTATGCTTATTTATGTACATGTGTTTTGAACGACTGATACGTCTATACATATATACAATATATATATGTATGCTTAAATATTTTTCGTTAGGATTTTATATTTTGAAGCTTATCCAAGTTGAGAATCACATTTAATAATAGACACAAAATGTATTGAATAATATTAAATTATTTATGAAATGAAAGGCTGCTCCTGAGTAAATGTACTAGGATTTTCATAAAAAAATGATGTTCGTAAATATTAGTGGTGTAGGCCGTAGACTTATTTACCTAAGCCATGAGGAATCATATCTGCTGTCTGCAGTTAAGAATTACAAATCGTTAGTTAGTAGTTTGCATAAGTTCTGTTATAAAATATTATGATTTTGCATGCGTGCGTTTGTACGTTTAATAATAATCAATTAGTTTACCCTATTATACAGGATGAGGCACCCAAGTTGATTACTTCGAATGACGTCTAAATTATACGTCTAATAAAATATTGTTAAATACAAAAGTTGCAGGGTATCGAGGAGGGCATCATGTGGTGCATATGACTGTTTTATAAGTGGACCAACGGTGTTTAATAGTTTTTTACTTGGCAATTAATCCGCTTTCGAACTATCTTTCGAAGATAGGACATTTCATTTAAAAAAACATAATTGTCATCCAAATCTGTTAAACGCTTCCGCATGTAAAAAGAAGTCATGTACATCACATGATGTTGCCCTCAATAACCTGCCATTTTTGTAATTAAAAATTTTTCGTTAGCCGAATGTATTAGAAGTTGTTAGAGATGATTAAGTTAAGTGTTTCAATATTACTCTATACGTTCTATTAATTTGAATAATATTTCGTTACTAAAAGGAGCATGCAAAATATAAGTATTTTATAACTTACAAGAGTCCAAAAAATTTGTTGAAGCATTTACCATTTTAATATTGAGATGTTAGTATAATAGGTCAATAAAAATGACAAGTACATGCAGGCGGGTAATTTCTTTTATTAGGTCGGTCCTTCGGTAAGAATGATAAAGAATGAAGAAGTTCGATATAATATAAGATATTATTATTTGAATTGAATGTTTCAATCGATGGAATGCATTATATATTATTTTATATTACAATAGAATCAATAATTACAACATCAGGTAATATCAAACATAATATATACCGGTCTACAATAAAATACACTATGTACATCTATACGATATATAAACTCTTGTTATGTATGACAATAATACTAAATAGTAATTTTCCAATATCATCTGTTCGGTTTGGCTATACATATATAGTCATCTTTTTCGTTTTAATTGTTAATTCAATAATTATATTTCTTTTCAGTTAACCATTTTCTTCTCGCAACAGGAAATACTGTAGTATTACTTTTTATGGTTGAGAAATAAAAATAAGGGAAACAAAATTTATGTTTGTGTGATATTGCAGCGTACTTAAACATAAATGATGATCATACATTGAAAAACATATTAGAAGATTGGAATGTAATTATCTATTTTAGCACGATGCTTTTGTGCAACACATTCCGCTATCCATACGATATTACGACATTCTTGTTCCTTTAATTTAAGATAACTGTAGAATACTCCAAAATGAAATTGTTGTAGGAAAGCATGAACGTTTAAGCGAACCTACGGTAATAATATCGAAATTAATACCATTTAAATATGTTCTCTATTGTGTCAATTTTCAGGACAGTATTAAATTTACCTCATGCTCAAAGAATTTATCTTCTAAAGTTTTATCACCAGGATTGTTACCTGCACCTTCAAACAAAGCACTGTATTCCTGCAACCATATAATATATATATACATGTGTATATTGTATATATGAATTCAGTACATAAACATTTTAAAAGTACTAGTTGTAATCTTTGAACTATATATACTTACAGCAAAATATTCTGCCACAGCTTTAACTTGTTCATAATCATCGGCTCTTGCTAATGCTGCCAATCCATCAGGATTCAATTTTCCACAACGTGGATACAATTTTGCTCTATCATCTTTACCCAATTCAGTTCCAAATGAATTGATAGTTATAATAATTGCTCGCCTATCAGCTTCAAACTATAAAGCAAATTTATATATATATTTTATTTGATCCTATATATTATAATAAATAATAATTCTTATTAATTCTAATAAATGTCATACCGCAAGTATTTCACACATGGTGTTAGCAGTTGTTCCGCCAATTTCTTTACAGAAATGGTAAAATGCCTCCAAATAGGCTTTGTATAATGTATTTCTGATTATTTCAATGTTCATTTCATCCAAATCTTGTTCGGAAATACAATCCACAAAGAACGGCGCTATAATTTTATTAAATATTGGAAATATTGCATAAATGATTGTTTTTTAGTGTAGGTTATACCACATACCTAGGGGCGTATCTACCAATACTGCGTTATAAAGTTCAGCAGGCGTAGTTGCAACATGAATAGCTTCCATCTGTTCGAAACTGCCAAGAGGATGACATTTGGGAATCAATTCTGAAATCGGTCTTTGATGCAAGGTTCCAGTAATTAGTAAGATAATGTTATCGATCATATAACTGTAAGTAATAAAATCTAAAAACTGTGATAGTGGCTCTACGGAATGGTTGCGCATGTGTTGAAACTCAACAACAAGCTTCTCTCTCAATTTATCATCGATCACACTGACTGACAGTGGTGATGGTTCGTTAGCCAAAAAACTGCCATAATCTGTACCAGCCAAGTGCAGTTTCAAATCTGTATAGATAAAAGAAAAGAATTGACAACAATATAAACTATTAATAATCAATGAATTACAAATTGCAGGTAGCTAGACACAGACTTTTCTTCTTGAATAAGATTTTTGTGGAAAGTGAAGAACTAATTGCTTACCTTCGAGAGTCTCGCATTGTACAAGATTAAGATAGTCACTTTGCTGAAGTATCCCACATTTAAATCCACGACAAAGGCCCTCCAAGTATCCTCCGTCAATATTGAACATACAACCCTTCATATTCGAGGATCGCTCGCAACAATTGTTCTATCTGAGATATGTGTATCCGTCAAAGTAGAAATCGGACTCGCCCTTTTTCGTGTCGATCATATGACTACCCAGTGAGAAGTTTGCTACTGACCACGAGAAAGCGCTCGTACAAGGTGATATCGATCTCGACTAACTATCGAACTCGTTTGACCTGTTTATTAAATTTGATTTTTCGTAGTACATACCATCTACTTTGCGACATAAGGAAAATCTAGCTTTGGATAATTCAAATATGTACTTTTGTTATAATAACAATTGTTGCAATTGACTAAATTAATATTTTTTATATTGTGTCGTAATTATTATCAATTTTAAAATTGACTGAATAGCAACGTAACATTTAAGGAATTATTAATCTTATTTTATTTTATTAAGATCGGATATAAAGAATAAAAAAAGTATTGTAATTTTCATGTCGCACAATTTTTTGGAGATTATAAGAGTAACGCTCTCTTCGGATAATTAGAGAACGCCTGAATATTAATTATTGTATTCGGTGAAAAATTCGGTGAAAAATACTTGAAATAAGAATATAACATTAACTGAATGACATTAATTAAACTGTTGTGGAAGGATGAAAGTATAATACTAATTTTCTTTAATAAAATATCTTTGATTTCGCGCAGTTATCAAAATTGTTTATGCGATTCAGTGATACGCGACAATATGTGAGAAGTATATTATACACTAACTTTTATGTATGTACGATGGATGACGCATTATGGTAGAATTCTGATTGCGATACGCTTTTTACTTGTGATGTATGTATCCGTTTTAGTAAATCCGATCCTTTGATAATTGTTAATTGACTAGCGACAGATTTTATAAAGCAACATGTTTGGAAAAAAAGAGAAACCGAAACGGCAAACACGGCCCGCTGGAAGTCTTGCACAGGTATTAATACCTGTACTATTATTAACCTTACTTTTTAATCGGTTGCTTTATTCTAAACAATATACATTTCTGAATAGTATGGACTATTCGACATGCCACAAAATATGGATGATATTGGGAATGATTTTATGAATGATGGCGATGACAACGATGATTTCGAAGCTGAATTGGCAGCTTTAACAGCAGACGATGACAGTGAAGGGAAATCTAAACGTAAAGGTAAACAAATGTTTTTAATGCTTACTGTTAGTTCATTGCAATTAAATTAATTAAAATGAAATTATATTTGTAATATTTATTCCTTCAATAGCACCTCGTAAACCAGTTCCTAAAGAAGATTTAGACACAATGGTAGCCGAAAGTATGAAAGACATTACTTTTGATGTAGGAGATGATGTGTCAGACGGAGAAGATGATCCAGAGTTATTGGTATAAATAGTTTATTTCCACTTTTATTGGTTACATATTTTCATAAAAATAATTTAATACTTTCTGTATTACGCTAGAGTGAACTTAACATAATCACAGGCACCGAATCTGCAGAGAGTATGTCACCAGACAAAGAGGATAATATGGTGGAAGAAAATACAAAACAACCCGAACAACAAATAGATAATGCATCTACGGGAAGTACAATTAAGTTATTACAAGAAAGATTAAAGCTCTATGAAATAGCGGAGAACAAGGCGAAACAGGAAAATGAACCAGGCAGAGCAAGAAGGTTTAATAGAGCCATTAAAACGATTAAACAATTATTGAAGGATGCGCAAGCGGGAAAAGCTATTGACCAAAATGAGATACCGCCAGAATTACCGCCACATGCCATAGCTGAAGTAACACAAAATGCGCAGGAAACTAACAAGACAGAACCGACAGGTATTATTTTAGTAGTAATTAATCTGTATTCTGCGAATTAAATGATTTTCTTTAAGCACCTTGTACTTGTTTTCTTAGATCAAACTAGTACTACAGTCCAGATGGATACAATTTCCGAAACTAATACGTCTGAGGAGCCTGTTCTTACAAAAACTATAGATGAGGAGGCATTGAAGTTATTAAGAAGTAGACAGCAAGAATACAAAATAGCGGCTGTAGCATGGAAGAAGGCCGGTAATATGAAAGAGGCTCTTCAGTGTGTAAGTGTAGCGAAACAGTTTGATATAGTTATTTCAGCGGTCAATGCCGGAGAAACAGTTGACCTAACAGATATGCCACCCCCTCCAAGTACTCCTGGGTTAAATACTGCTACACCATCGGCTGAGGCATCAGAAAAGACAGAGAATGAAATGCAGACTCAAGCGTCTGCAGATACAATACCTGCAGGTAAATTCAAATAGCACTTCAATGCTTTACATCGTATATGTAACACGTCCCTTTCTAATTATACAAAATTAATCATACTCGTAATTCTTTCCAATGTTCAATGTTCAGTTGAAAAGGTAGAAGCGAAACCAGCAGGAGTGGAAAATTTGGAGGCTGCTCTAAAGGAACGTCTTGAGGTATGCAGAAAAATAAAAGCAACTGCTGAAAGTGAAGGGAATTCTTCCAAAGCTCGTAGATACGGTCGTATTTGTAAACAATTTGAGGAAGCTGTTAAATTATATTCTCGAGGAAAACCTGTTCCTCTTGACGAATTGCCGACACCGCCTGGTTTTGATCCCCTTGTAGCACAATCAAGCACTCCGCCTGCGGCAACAGAGACAACTGAGAAGCCAGTACCACAAACTAGTCCAGAATCTGAATCACCTGAAAATAAAGGTCTAGTGAGTCCGAAAAATTCTATATCTCCGCCAGGAGGACAAGCAGGTATGTAGCAATGCGTTTACAATATTAATCACGTGATAGTATTGTTACTTTTGTATTATTTCATTGATGTGATCTAAATTCTTAGGGAAAAAAGCAAATCCAAAGATGTCACGTGCGGAAAAACAGGTAGCATTATTGCAACAGCGCCAACATGAACTAAAACAAGCCGCCCTTAATGCAAAGAAAAACGGGGACATAGAATTGGCTCGTAATTATTTAAGGCAAGCAAAAGGAATTGATCCATTGATCGAAGCTGGTTATGCTGGTTTACCAGTTGATATGAACTCTATTCCATTGTCGCCAAATGCAAAGAGTGAACTTAGTGCCGAGGATATAACAGGTCTGTTGGACGATAGTTTTACAGTCGTAAATACGTTGGATTGTTTAGAGGAAGCAAGTGGAACAGACGAGGAGATTTATGACAATCTGGAAGCACAACTGACGAAACAAATAAAGGTAGCACAAATACAATTGCAGTGGGATCTGTTTTTCAAATAAATTCAAATAGTCAAATGAATACACAATTTTATCGCAGTGGTGTTTATGTACGAGAGATCATTCTAAAGCATTAGGAGATGTGCCAGGGTACAACAGATGGGAGCGACTTGCATTGGGTTATAAACGAGATTTAGGCATGTTGAGGGTTCGAAAACGCGATGCGCTACCACCTCCTCAACATCATTACGAAACAAAAACTTATGCAATTGTTCAGTTAGTGCAGTACTATTTTCTGCCTTATTACTAGATAAAATAAGTAATTTATTTTATTTAATTATAATTGCGTTATTTTACAGGAGCTGTACAGATTTAAGCGATGGCGATATAGAAATTTCAATAATGAGGGGAATCAATTATCCAAAAGATGCAGACACTTATGTTATATTTGAATTCCCTTATCCTTCCGATAGTCCACCGACAGATAGGACGGCTACTGTTAAAGGAACATCTAGTCCAGAATATCAGGAGGTATTTCCACTATCTGGAATAGATCGTTCTTCAAGGCAGTGCCAAAGGGCATTTAAAAGGCATGCCCTGAAATGCCAAGTTTGGTCCAGAGGGTAATGAAAGAAACCAAAGAATCAATATTTAGTATTACATATATTCTATTCCATAATATAATACCATTGATTTCTTTTATTCATCATTATGGTTCAATTATAAGTTTCCCGTGTGTACATTTAATTTAGTTCACAGTAAGCTCCGATTCAATAGATTACTGTAGAACTCCATATATTGACAACCATCTTATATTATTACCTATAGCATGCACACAATAATATTTTTGATACATAGCTTAAATATATTATTTCATTATTAACTCTCCTTTTTATCAAATCAAAAATCGTAAATAGATTAGTACGTTGCTTGCAGATGCTCGCTGAATTCCATCCTGTGTTGCACTAATCCAAGGTATGAAAATTTCATACTTGTACAAAGCACAAAGTACAAAGCTTCTAAATTATAAGCCAGCAATAGTGTGTTAGTACTTTTAATTTTCCAAAGAGCTTTTTGCTAGTGATTCTTTCTTGCTCTTATTATTGTAACTTTTCAGTACTCTGTTACCAGGTAATAAATATCTGACTCATTTTACGTATTCCAAATTCATTTAATGTATTTTAAACGACTAATTGTTACAAGAGGACGTAGATAAGAATTAATTGGCGAAAATGTTTTTTTTAATTATATAAAAAACGATTGATATTTCTTATTCGTACAGCATTTATATTGCACGAGCAGGCTGTAACAACGTAATTCTGTGCTTTTATAAATATTAACTTTAAATTATAATACTAAAATATATTCGTTCGTTAGCACAATTTAGTTTGTATCTTTTTTTGCAGAGGATTCTTTAGAAGTGATAGCCTTTTAGGTACAGTAACTGTAAAGCTGCAGCCCTTGGAAACTAAGTGTGTACTTCATGACTCATTTCCAGTAAGTAAATTATTAAACACTGTTGTTCTCCGTAAATAATGCCGTATTGGTGAAATTTTGCATTATCGTAGTTAATGGATGGACGAAAAGCTACTGGCGGAAAGCTTGAATTAAAAATGCGGTTGAGAAATCCGATTCTTACGAAACAAGTGGAGCAAATTACAGACAAGTGGTTAACAATTGATCATTGACGTGACACTGTGGAATTGCAGTTTTAACTTTATTTTACCAATGATTGCACTATTGAGGCCTTTGAAACGTAACTTGCTAATTGTGATGTGATATAAATATATATTTTGCTTTATTTAGCAGCTTTATCCAAGTTGATGTTAATACGCGCATCATACAATTTACTTGCATTGCATAATACGGACGTTCCGTTATTAAACAAATAGTATAACATGTAAATATTGGAATATATTATACCGGAAATTTATAAACGATATCATAAATTAACGTATAGGCTAATAAATATTTTTTTAAAGTCTAAGATGTATAAACAAAGCAGTACAATATTTGTTTCTATTTTAAATTCTGATAATTTGCAGACTGCAGTAAGTAATTCGAATTTAATTCTCGGGTGATTTTCGATGTACAAACTTTTATTTGTTCATTATTTAAATAAAGGAGCTGGAGTTCTTTTTGTAAATGTAACATATGTATGACTTCTTAACACAATAATCGAATTATTCATAAATATAAAAAGTTCAACATTTCATGGTGTCCTTAAGCTAATTGACGATTTAAATTTCCTTTAGCGTAGACTTCACAAAAGGTAAAGCAATTAAATGACCGAGCCTTTCCCCTAATTAAACATCATCGCACAGTATGCACGTAAGAGACTATTCGTTGTACATATCGAACGATTTAAACGCGAAGAAGGAACGATTGCGGGTTGAAGCTGAATCCACATTTCCAGAGAACAATACAGCAGGTGAACCCCACTAACAAACTATTGTTTGATAATCGTCCAACTCTGTCTCCTCCCAGCTCGCAACCCTACTGTTTCATCCCTCGTCCACGTGTTTCTAATCACCTGGTCCTTATCATTTGTATGATATTTATAAAATATATAACAAATACACACACATAATAACTTCTCTAATAAATATAATAAATATCCACACATTAGTTCCTATTATAAACAATAAATAAAACTGTATCCATCTATATATTTCAAAACAACTACAGAACTTTTTCTTCCAGAAACGAGACGCTTTTAAAAATTCTTTAATCTCTCGCCCGAAAACAGTTAAACGCAATTTCTATCCATTCCTCCCGGCGCAATACTATTCGTCTGAAATATTTGTATCCCCGTCTTTCGAAAAACTTCGAACCGAATGGCAGCCCCCAGTCTTTAGAAGCGAACTTCGCGACCCGTCGACCTTTTGTGATCTATATACGCAAGGGTCACCCACATGCAGTACAAAGGGGTGCTTCAGAAGATTGGTACATAAAAGCGGTTGACACCCACCGTGTCGAACACTGCTTGCGCCTAGCGGTCCCCGAAAAAGAACTGCTCGGCTATATCGCCGTTCGATTTCCACCGGCGCGGTACAAAAAGTCCACCCTGCGGCGTCCATATCGATCGCGCCATTGGAAAACAATGGGATTTATTTGCCAATTAGACAATTAGGTCGGCTGAAAGGGCGCAGAGTAGCACGAGCAACCGGCAACTTCGCCGGATACCGCGAATCTGCATTACACGGTCCAATGCAAAGTGTTTGGCGAGCATATACATATACCGTGGTTTAATGTTGACCTTTCGGCCTCAACCAGCGGGATTCTGCGTGCAAATTAACGATGTTTGTTCTCAACCCTTTGCCTTGCCTCGATTCACCAATCTCATTGCCCCGGCCGCCCTCAACCCCGGCGCTACAGCACGCTGGTTCTTTCGTGCGCGATTTAATTTGACCCCGCGAACATTTCCAATATACCAGAAGATCGATAGGTTGCAAACTCGTTCGGCGATATTTCGGATGACTTTTCGTGATACGGATGTATCGAAGGTGGGCCTTCAGTGATTACGAACGGCTGAGGGGTTGTTTCTTCTTTTTGCTAATTTTATATATTTCGAACAGATTGGTTGATCGATGTGTGGCTCACTATCACGGGCTAAAAATCGCGACTGCTGCTTATGGTAACACGTACGATTGTTTATAACATTTATGGGACAATTTAAGCTGGCCACGAACAGACGAACTTGCCGACCCCTTCGACCGCCGCATTGTTTCATTCAATCGAATAATCCTGTCCTATCTCGAAAAACAGCCCGAACACCTATAAGTGCAGCAATATCTCTACCAGCAAGCGAAATTTGAAGGGGAGCCAAAACGCAATAGTACTTTACAACTTCAATTCGACTCATCCCTGTCCATCAGCTCTACTCGATCTATTCGATTTCTTTCCTCGTACAAACGAACAAAGTTATTCAAAGTAATCGACGATTATCGTCATAGCGATACAGGGAACGGTGGAACGTCGTCTCTCGGATCGACTTTCCTCTTCGTTCGTCCCGCATGGAAACGATTGACTTACCCTCCGAGGCGCATAGTTATTGCCAACGACGCGTTACCAAACGCGAATCAATTATACGACGAAGCAAACGGCGGTTCTTGCCGGTCGTGAAATCTTGCCACACCTTCGTGTTCGTTTCTCGCGACACGTGCTCATCGTCGACGGCTCCTCCTTTTTCGAAATCGTTTCCTGCAGATAGGGTCCGGTTACGCGGTTTCTGCTTATTCGGCAGATGGCCGGACGTGACGTCACTGGAACCGCGCGAGTGTTGATTGCAGATGCCAGATGCGACCCGACACCAGGTTTCTTCTGCTTTCTTCCTTTCCTCCTCGCGGATCCACCTCGCGGATCGCGCCGCGGTGTTCGCGTTACGTGACACTTCGGGTCGCTCGTCTTTCGTGTAAGAATCTACGACGCACAAATTCATCCACGCCGTGTCCTCGTTGGAAAATTATCGTTCCGAAGCGAACTGCTAGAATTACCCCGTCGACGGTAAGAACGTTTTCAGTGCCGGTTCGTAGATTCAGCGGGCGTTGAACGAATGAAAGGCCGTGCTCCATGGTAATTGGGTTTTTAATAACGGTGATGGGTTTCTCGATTTGGGTATGAACGAGAAAAATGAGGGAAGGGTCGACTATGAATGAGTTAACAGATTTCAATGGGACGAAGGGAACGCAAGATATATCGGAAACTAGTGTTACACTGTACTTTCGTTCGGAGAAATCGTTTGAAACGTTTCCAGAGAATTATTACCAGACAATCTATGTGCACGCGTAGTTAATTTTTCTTCGCATTCGTCGAGCTGCGCCAGCTTCACGCGATATCCGTTTAAGAATAATTGAGTACAGATTTTTTGATGGAACAGAGGGAAATTATCAATTACGTCAGAGTCCCTTCCGAAACCCTCTGACATCTTTTACGCGAACCGTGGTACTTCCATTCGATAATATCGAATGTCGATGAACCGTGTCGAAACTACCAGTTTCCTACGCCGGCGAGGAGGCACGCAATTTTTCGAGCCACCCAGTACGTACAATGTTGCGAGATTCGACAAACACTTGGCACGAGTAGAGACACAATTATGCACGCGCTAATCTGAGCCGATTTTTTCGCGCTTCAGCGCGATGTTCCTCTTATCGAGCTCGCTTCTAAACGGGGGCTGTTATCGCGGTGTTCACCGCGAGGGGGGAAAGAAAAAACGGGGAAGTTACGCGGACGATTATGATCGACGATGTACGAAGGTCGTCGTTTTGAAGTCAAGGGGACGAAGATCTCCGCGCGTTGCATTCGCTCGATGCAACGCGATCATTATGACTTCGTGGTCAGCAAACGAAGACAAGAGGCCGCGTGGCGAATC
This sequence comes from Nomada fucata, assembly GCA_948146005.1. Lineage (NCBI taxonomy): Eukaryota > Metazoa > Arthropoda > Insecta > Hymenoptera > Apidae > Nomada > Nomada fucata. Next base: position 19,688,626 of record OX411275.1, read on the forward strand.
GTTTTATTAATAAGCTCGTACCAGGAACTGCGAGCGGTTTCGAGAAGCACGATCCGAGTTGCAAGTGACTTCTTCGCGCGGTGTGTGTACCGGTGTCTTGTAGGGGATGTCGTCGCGATTCTCCCTCGTTGTTCTACACGTCGCGATATCTTATGCAACACGTGCACAACGACGCCATCCGATTGTTTTCTTGCAACGACTATTAATTACGCGCAGATCGGAGATGGTTTTAGGTATTCCGTTTTCTCTTTACAATCTGACGCCGTTACGTTCGTATTATTTATTTAGTCGTGACGATTGTTCGTCGCGAAATTCGAGGGGCGGTAAACGTATTAACTATTAGCGGTGCGGCGGTACACGGCGGAGTGTGAAGGATTTGTAACATTTGGTGCACCGAGGAAATGATTAATCGGTATTCACAGTATTTAGATTTCTATTGATAATTAGAATCAATTAAGAATATAATATAATCAAACAGATAATAGAGAATCAATTGTTTGCTTGCTAATAGTAGCGTTTCCGTGAAATAAACGGTGCCCATGAGAAATATTATAAACGTTAAGGAGGTCAGACGCAATATATCATCGTCGGTCGCGATAAAGAATTACTTCTTCGTACATCTAGTATAATAGCTGATAATGGAAACGTTAAAATCGTTTTCATTATAGTCCTACGGTCGATCGACGCAACAATGCACAGCGCGAAGAAACGTTCAATTGTTAAATGATTTTCCCCGGTAAGTTGTAAACGTTGAAATATATTCGTCGAGAAAAACAAAAGTCTGTCCGATTAATACGACGCGCGATAAGGGAACCCGATAGTAAGAAGCAACAAATTAGGGAGGATCAATGAAGTGTGTCGTTTGGGCGAATCGGACAAATCAATGTTTACTTATCGCGAAGGAATCTCGAAAAGATAGAGGGCATAAAAAGTGCTAGCAATGGGGGAGATATTGGCTATTAAATTTAATAGCCATGGAAGAGAAACGGTGCTTCTTACTGCTCTCTTCTTAGCTCACTTCCCCCCTCCCCCCTCCCTCCCTCGACTTCGCTAAAACAATAAAAACTTCCCATTAATAATGGTACGGTGACAAATATGACGGAACTTCCGACGTGGCCCGGAAATCGCTAAATGCGCCATTGGTCTCATCCCCCTCGTGCGAACCTTAACGTCTTAACCGGTTGAACGCATTCCTCGGCAAATATATATATCGTCGTATTCCTCGGCAATCCGTCCTCCACAAACCCCTCGAAAAGTTTGAAGAAAGCTCGAGAGACGCGGAATTGTTTTGTTTCGCACGGAATCGTATTTACATATTATTTACGTATTTACGTATTTTTTAAAGGAAGGCATAGGATCGGGTGGCGAAGTGCTACGCACCCCGCGGACAATTTATTATGGGGACGCAGTCCCGCGTGTGGTCGGAGAATGTTTCGGGAATACACAATCACGGGGCGACAGACGATGGCTGGCGACTACTCTGGGTCTTCCAGCTATCGGATGTCGAGGGATTGTTCATTAGTAAGAGGTGGGAGAGTTTAAAGATGGCAAACACCTTGGCTTGGTATTGCCAAAGAATAATGACTCTGCTCCTGGAGGATCCTTACCGCAGAGTGGTGAACGCGATGAACTTCATGGCACTTACCCGGTACCACCAGCGAATAAGCATTCGTTCAGCAGATGTGACAAACTTACTTCAGATGTAATCATATTATATCTGTCATACGGATAACGCAGCGTAGTTCCACGCGCATTGGGCGCACGATGCGCTGTGCAATTTCGAGGAACGACTTAACGTTGGAAACGGAACATTATGTTTTTAATCACGGCGACACAAATACCGCGGTTCGATTGTTCCCCAGGCCGATACACAGCGATGATCCGAGAATAATTGAGGCACGAACGGCAAACAGGTCCGCGTCCTGACTACCGCGGGGATGCTGCACCCTTCCTCCCCCCTTCTCCACCTTCGGCACCCCCGGCGCTCTGCGACCGTGCCACGATCTCTACTTCATTGTCATCTGTCATCGCGCCGCGAACAAATGAGCGTCCCAACAGTCGGCAGACAAATGACTCCAAGGATTATCCGGGGAACGTTCATCCTCTTTTTTTTCCCCCTCCCCCTTTCATCTCTCTCCATTTAATTCTCTGCGCATCTATCTTTCCCTTTCGCCGTTCGCCTCACTCCAGTATCGAGTACCTTCTCTTTTGTACTGCGGTTTTGCTAGCTCTCTTTTTCCTGCTCCCGTCTCTACCTTCCTTTCGTTTCTTTTCTCTTCATTTTCCTATTGACAATTCTGCCCCCCCCCATCCCCCCCTCTCTCTCTCTCTTTACTTCCGTTTTTGTCGTCGCCTCTCGTCTCACTTGCCCGACGTCCTCTTGCGAATGAATCGGGATACAGAGCCGACCGATCACCGCGGATCTGTATATCTCGCGGTGCTCGAAACACCCCGGGAGTGGATCTCCGAATCCTTTGGGAATTGATATTTGCGGGACGGATTCTTGCTTGGCCGTGGAATAGAAACGATTTCACCGTCGTCGTCGTCGTTCCGGTTCCTTTTGTCTGTTCTTCTCCTGGAACTTCGGTAAATAACCGGTCGTTATTATCGGGATCGCGTCGAGACAATTGAACGTTGAATTAACGTGTCGACGACGGGCAGCATTAATAATCTTTCGATTATTTACAAATTACGTATACTAGAAATAACGATAGAATTGGGAGCAAGAATCGTGCGTGTCGCCCGCGTGCTTACGTTTCGGAGCACTATTCGTATGCTCGGTTACTGACTCTGGTCCGCAAGGCATGTCTGACCCATACGCACCGCTTTCACTGTAAGCCCAGACGTATCGAGAGCTGCTGCTCGCGGCCGTGCGCATCAATTCCGTTCACCGTGTGCACCGCGAGGGCGTCACGGCGTTGAAACGACACCGACGCGAACTTGTTAATTCCTGAAATGATCTCAATGTGTAACGTTTTCGCGGTAGGAAAAACCGTTCTATCGGCTGTAGGTGGGTTCATTGGTAGGCTGGCTTGCTGGCTGACTGGTTGGTATCGATGTGCAGGCTGGCAAGCCGGCTATGCTGGCTCAGCACTCTCCCTCGATTCTCCTCTTCCCTCCAGTGGCAGCCACCTTTACTCTTTCTCCACTAGTGGTCTTTAGTCCCGTTCTCATCCCGAAACCCGCTTCATAAACTTAACCCCCTTCGAGCTACGAAACCGCGGCTGATAACCTTTAATTTTCCTTTCCTGTTTTCCTGTTTTCCTTGTCCGGCTGTAAAAAATTAACAATCATCCGCCCGTACAGACTTCCTTGGGGTTGCGCAATATCGCACTGAACGTACTTGTAGAAATGGATACGAGATCGATCAGTTCGCAGTCCCCGCGTTGACGCGCGTACATTGAGCGATTAATGTGCGACCTTATCTGCGATCCCGGCCAAAAGTCTGGGGTCACTGTGCGTTTCTCGAAGTGTCAGGAATTTTATGAACGCGACTAACGACCTTCAGATAACTCGTGAAAACAAAGTAAGCTGCTGTTCGTTTCTGCAATGTTAATTTCTAATTTTTTAAAGTTTAATCGTCAAGTTCAGTTCTTAATTATTAACGAAAGATTATCGAGGGATTTGATAGCCTTGGCTGGCAACGTAGTTATTACTTAAAGATACTTAAGTGTGGCGTGACGTGCGGTATTTCGTTTTGTTCATGGAACATGGAACAAAACGAAACGTTTGTTAACGTTCAACCGTAGTTGCAATATACTTTATATCACTTGCACGATACGAGGAACCGAATATTACAGTCCAAGTTACGCTCGATACACCGCATTTAAAACGCCCTCGAAGCACAGTAGTATCGGCCGATTCTGGCAAGACCGTCCGATCATTTTCGTGAATCTTCCCCTTACTACTCGTTCCATCGGGCAAAGTGTTTCACCGAAATTGAAACTAGCCGTTCGAATGTCTCAAAGCTATTCTCGCGGAACAATCTCGTGTCGACACACTTTCTGGCAAACGAGTCGAAAGTAACGACGAGGTATAAACGACGGTACAGGAGTCGGATTCATTCGGGAAGAGAAATAGTCAGAACGAGACACAGGCGTCGATACGACCACGTCGTATCGTTGGGTTCTCAACTCAATATCGAATGCTGTTGGCTTTATCGTGAGAAAGAGCCACGACGATCTAGTCCGTTGCTACTTTTAATTCGAAGATCACTGCCACGTGCCGCGATTTTATTTACCCTCGCAAGCCTCATGGAACTTTTCACGTGCAGGGAGGAGGTCGGCTGAGTCCGGAAAGAACGGAAAGAAAGAAAGGAAAGGATAACGGAACAAAGTTCTGGACATATCGGTAATTTCGCGTCGTTCGTCGAACGACTGGGAAATCCGTGATGGAGATGGATAAACGGCCGAGATTGGCGTTTGAGTTAAGATGAAAAGACCCGCCGGGCGGATTTCTTCGGGCGGACCAGAAAGAAATCAAGAGAGAAGGAAAGGGAGAGCTGGAACTTGCCTGTTTGGCCTTCGAATGCAATTGCTTGCCGTAAATCTCGCGGTGAAGTTCGTCGCGCGCCAACCGGCCTGAACGTTCCAGCAAATGCGATAGATCAGTCCCTTGACCCGCTGTTGCAACGGTATGATAACAAGCAAAAGGAATTACCGTCGCGCAGGAAGGTTTGATTCAGCTGATTCTACGTGTCTCCTGTTGCGAGGCTTCTCCGAGCGACGGTTTATTCATTTCACATTGCTCAGGATGTTTGGCGGAACGTTAATTTGCATATTTCTCGCAAACGACGGGGAACGATTATTGCGCATCATCGTCGACGTCTACAACGTAACTGAAGTAGAGAGGAAGCGCAGTAGAACGAAGATTATATTGGACGCAACAGTATTATTAGATACATAGTTGCAAAGTTGACTCCATGACCCTGTGGCTACATGGGGTAAAGGTCAGCGGTATCTGTGCGGTACTTATTGGATTTTTAAATGTTCCGCGTTCCAACTGATGGAGATCATAGTGCAATAATTCACTGTCTCGAGATTATTTCGTGTCGTGATACGATTTCATTGACAAACGCAAGAGCGACTCGATTGTGCAACGCGAAACGTACCTTCGAGGCTGATGGAAAAATATTTTCCGTTATTCTACTCGGATAATACACTCGATGAACTCGTGTAAATAATTATCAGTTTCGCGTACCATCGTCGATGCAATTGCATCGAGAATTCATCGGTACCAATGCTTCTCAGCATCGCCTAGAAGCCTTACGAGTAGATAGCGCGTTAGTATGGCGAGTTCTTTGAATCGGTCGCCACGTTGAGCAACGGAAAATTTGTCGAATTCGTTATACCGAGAAACTGTGCATCGCGACGGTATCGGGCACAGGGCAAACTATGCGGAGGGAACGAAAGAGAAAACGGCTGGCGGAGAATGTCGAAGTGCAGCGTCGACAAATTCCTCGCTGAACAAAATGGCCAATCCTGTCGTCGTCCTCGCCGTCTAGACCAACAAAATTCTGTCCGTCTTGTCGCCTCGGTCCGCCGCGTTAAGGAACCGATAGATCTTAAAGATTGTTTCGCCGCCTCTGAGCTCTCCTTTGCCCTCGTCGTCGTTGCACCCCTCGGGCCATTCATGTAACGAGTTATCGTTTGTTTGCACCCGTCGAATACGCGGCCGTCCCCGTGCTGAACGGAAAAGGAATAAGCGAATCGTCGTGCGGCGAATTGCACGGTCTTTGGTTCCAAGAAACTACGAATTAGCACATGCGACTTGGACGTATCAGCGTGTTCGTGCGAACGAAACGTACTTTCCTCGCCTTTCGGTACGATTCAATTATCTCCCAACCAATTTCCTTCGAGAGATCTCGATGTCCACGGCGGTTAATCTGTAAGTGTTATCGAAGGTATTCGTTTCAGTCCAATAGTGTTACGAAGTTTGCAAGTAGAGGCCAATGGGAGGAACCGCGATGTTCTGGTCATTCCCGTATCGCGTAAGCTTCGACTAAACTTCTTCCGCGACAGACAACGTCTTAATCAATTTTTCTCCCATTGAATAATCGCGTCGACGTACATTAATTTGTCGTCGATACGACACCGCGGAGGACAATAACAATTTGTACGTTACCAAGTCTCGGCTATTCGCGGAGAGACGATGCAGCGTAACATCGTCGGGGGTTACGCTTATTAAAACTTGGAAAAGTGCATCGTTGCATACGCGACAAATTTGTTTCCAAGCGTTGCGAACGGGTGGAAATGAGAAGCGAAGAAGGGAAGAGAGAAAACGCTCGGCGGGGAAAGACAGACGGGGAAAAGGAGAGAGAGGGTGCAACGAGTGCGCAGGAGCGGAGGAAAAAATTTGATATTCATGAAGCATTTTAAAGTCGTACGGTCCGAGAAATTGGTACAGAATGTAGACTGCTAAGCGGGGCCAGGCATGTACACATTTACGGAGACCCATTTAGACGCGAGTTTGCGAGTTTCACCGCAAATATCTGGTCTCGGGACCGTTCTTTACGAACGCGAAAAGGGTACGAGCCGGGCGTCGCAAACGCGAATCCGATCGTTCGTTTATTTGTTTACAAAAATTCAGCGTGACTCGAGTGTTCAACATCTTTCGATCTAACACTCGATTCTAGATTTGTGAAAGTATTTTTTCGCGACTGTACCGCGTCCCCATTAAATCTGACACGATAAATTGGTACAACGATCGCTTTAACAATCGGGTTGCTTCGAAATTGTGCATGTTAATCAGGTTTCCAGGTGATGCAATTTATTAAAACTTTGGGCGGGGACGACCGTTCCTTCTTTCGATAAATACGAGGCGCTTTAAGCGGAATGAATGTTTCGTTGCAAAACGTGTTGCAACCCGAAGCGGAGACAAAAATTTCAACAATTCAATAGATGAGCGCGTCAAACGCGTCGGGTGCATTATAATCCGATATTCGAAGTCTTGTAACATAACTGAGTGCTCGTATTTTGTGGACGGTTGTATGTATTAATTGTATATTATCTTTCGTCGATCTCTGTAAATAGATCGGAGCTACCGCTGCGAGAGTATTATTCGTGCAGGCGCGGAGCAACGTGAAATTGCGATACAAATGCTCAAAGGATATCTGGTGCAGCTAATTTTTTATTTGCTTCTAGCATTTACAAAAATTGAGACAATATAGGTACACGTATGTGCTTAACACGTTCGCTGACGCGAACGCTGTGGCATGCATTGTAATTGAAACGAAAAATGACACGAATGCTGCAACACATAGCATAGCGTGAATTTCGTTGAAATTAAAAAGCGAAATAACAACGAACCAATAAGAAATCATTCGTCTATCTTCGTATCTCATTGAAATTCTTACTGTCCGCGATCGTGTTAAGAGAAAGGAACCACCGGTCGCAAGTTAGAAACCAACCGTCTCAATCTGCAATAAATGAAGATACCTGCTTCCCGCACCGATCGTTCGACATCCTCGAGCAACCCAAGTCGACGTTCAACATACATCACGAGAGGAAGAAGAACGGACCTCATTATCCAACGATATCGAGCGACGCAAAGCGAATTCTATCCACCGGAATGAGGCCACGCATTTAATCTCTCTCCCTGTCTCTCTGCGATTCCCCCGTGAAAATCGGGCCGGATCGAAGCTGAACCGCGGCTCTCCATTCATACCCTCGAACACCGGTGAGAATCAACCAGCTCGACTTCCGGCATTCCCAATTCCAACAGCGCGCGATCGTCAGCATATTTCCATCGGCATGCATCGTTCCGTGTTTCAGGTGCGTCGGGGTCGCGACCAGCTACGACGCGACGTTCCCCCCGTCGAAAATCGTGCCGCCTTCCGATTTCCAGATCGCGAACGCGCGATAACGGGTCACCCCTTTTATACCGACCGCCGCTAAATTGAAATCCCGTGGAAAAAAGTCACGCTGCTCGGATTGCTTCGGGTGGGGGTATGTAGGGGAGGGAGGTACGTACGCGCGCAGGGTGGGGGTAAGCGGCGCGCAGCAACGCGCCCGCCGAGAAATTATAATAATCACTTTAGAAATTAATGGTACCTCCGCGAAGTGCCGGTTCGTGCCGGGAGTGACAGGATTGCTGTAACGGTAGTGGGGCAGGAGAGTAGAGTGCAAATGGCGACTCCGTTCGCCCGGAGCCAATCGGTGAACGCGTCGGAAGGCCGAGTAACGTCGGCCACGCCCACCGCTGACGTCCCATTGTCCTGCGCGTAGACTCACTCTCCGCCGCGCCAGCCGGACCAGTCACCACTCGGACGACGTATGCGGCGCAGCTTACCACGCGCCTTCTTTTTCCCTTTTCCCGGCTGATCCCGGCTGATCCCGGCCCGCGACGCGAGAGAAGCCACGATAAGGGGAAACTTTCATCCGCCGTGGCCTGTTAGTGCGCGCCGGCGAGATCGCCAGTTCAATTAATAATCGAGCTAGAGCTTGAGAGAGTTTCGAGGGATTAATCGGCGGTCCGTCGATCGCTCGAGAGCGAGACACTTTTTGGCGGGAGGATTAAGGAAAAGTGTAACGCCGGGTGACAAGTGTATCCAGTGGGTCGCCGGTAACGCACGCGAATGCGACGGACGTCTTGGAACGCGGTCTGCATTGTGAACACGCCGTTTCTCGTACGAAACGTTAACCGTGAAGCAACAGTGGCGTAAGATGTTCGCAGTTTCTGAGAGTGATCGCTGACGCGCGTCACGCAGTCGCTGTAATCCGATCGCGAGGGCGACGATACTCGCGTCGTCGCGTGCTCCGCGATCGTTCGCCGATTCGAGCGACGATGAAATCTCTGGACCAGCGAGGCGGTCGCTTTCGTAACGCGTAACTGGTCGCCGTATCGCCGCTGGCCGAATCGGGCGTGCATCGAGCGACGGTCCGAGCGATATTCGACGCGAGAATTGACCGTCGTACGTCACGTGGCGTTCTATAGCCAGGTGGCACTCTTCGCGAGAGGGTCGTTGGTAGCGGTCTCGCGTCGTTAGGCGGAGTCGTCTGGAAAGGTGGTTACGACGCGACAAACGGCGACGGGTTGTCCAGGAGGTGGTGCGAGCGACGGGGGTGGTGGAGGTGGCGGTGGCAGCGAGAAGACGCTCCCGTATGCGGCCACAACGAGCGCGGTAGAGGAGGTGGAGGCGCAGGAGGTGGAGGCAGAGGTCGACGAGGTTAAGATGGAAGCCGAGGAGCATCTCGCAAGGGAATACGTACAGGAGTTCGTTCTCGATCATCTCGATCCCGCCGACGTCAAACGAGAGGTGAGCGATTGATTCTTTCGGCGGACGATCCGACGTTGGTGCTCCCGTTCGTACGTATCAGTCGGGACCGGCTGCGTTTTAATATGTCCCGCGATGTACAGCGGTGAACAGTTTTCTTCGCGAAGCCGCGGAACGCGTACGTTGGTCGGCTGTGCCGGGCACGTTTGAGGAAAGTGTGCTGCGATTGATCAGGAAGGCAGCGGAAGGCTGGTGCTCGCGGAATAATTGTATAGAGGTTCGGCGCGATTGTTTGTTAATTCATTTTATTCGTTTTACGTGTCGGTGCGCCGAGTTGGCTGTGTAACGGAGGTTCGACTGAATCGCGAATGGACATGCATTGTTTAGAAGATGGACTTTACGATTTTTGTTGTCCTCGTTGAGAATTGTGTCCGCGATTACGGACGATACGAGGAGATACGATTTTTATTCTGCCAGAATAAGTCCAGAATGTATAGGCAAGCGTTATTGCCAGCTGCTGGTCGCGTTGCATTTGTCATTTTCTTTTTCTTTTTTTTTGTTGTTTCTGTACCATACTTTTGCTGTCGGGGGGAATAATGAAGTGACATAGTTATTACGTGTTTGACGGGCAGATTCTTATTAAATGCGGTCAATTGTTGGGGTTGCCTTAACGATCAGAAATGAATGCAGAGGAACGTATCGTTCACAAAGTTGGCTTATCGTATCTCCTTGGCGGACGCGGGGATGACGAATTAATTCACGCTGATTTTTATTCGCCACACGCTGAAAGTTTCCACTGATCGATGGAGTTGTGCGTGGAAATGTAGTCACGTGTACCGAACGCATTATGTAAGCAAGAAATTACTACGTTGCGGATTTGTATGAAGGAGAAAGGGGAACGCGTTGGTCCACGTGAGCGTTGAACGATAAATATTAAACACGTTGGGCAATTATTGCGGGCGCAATATCGCTTGGAATTTTGTAAACTTTCATCGCGGCATGTTAAATTTACGATCTGCATACAATTGCTGCCACGCGAATCAGAGACGCGCGGCAGCCGTGTGACACAAGCTGGGTAATTGGTTGGATAACTCGCGTACCTTCCGAAGATTTCTTCATTCACCGTGACAACTTAATTCGTACCGTATTTTATTCACTTTTTGAGAACAGTTCGCAGGAAACTCTCGGATCTGCGTGCATTATTCGTCGTAACGTTCGTGATCCGAGGCTGCGCGATACTCTTCACCTTATCTTTAACTATTCTCAATAGCCTCGTTACTTGCGCCCTATGCAAACGCTCGTCCAGTGTTCAAGAAAGTACTCCGCACATTTCTACACGAATTGCTCGCGATATTAACCAATTCGACGCAACCCGTTGTCCCCCGCAGCCACTAAATCCAAGACGATCACAAACTACCCTTTCCAAACATAAATATCCACACAGTAATCCCCCCACAATTTACCACAAATCACACTCCTTACCAAACTGCCCACCTCGTGCCACCCCACGACAAGCCACACCTTCCAAACACGAAATTACCACAGTTCGATAACACCCGAAGCTTCGCGGCGAACGATCCGCCGCTTCCAAACGCGACAGCCTCGTCCAATCGTTCACGAACCACGTATTTCGTTGCCCAGGTACGAATCAGCTCGCCAATGATGGTCAACGGTAGTGTAGTGCAGTTACCTGCTCAGGTGCAGGCGCAGGGTTTGGCCCTGGCGCCCCTAACGCCGCCGGCGCACGAGCTCGAGCAACCGCATCCCCTTTACGGGCAGCCGCACATTCAGGTGCAACACGGCGTCCTGGTGAAGGCGCCGCCGGGTGCAGCGTCCCACTTAACGACCCTTTCCCATCCTGGCACACCGCCGGACACGCCGCCGGTTTCGGCCTCCCCGCCGCCATTGCAATTGCACCGGGGCGAACGGGACAGCCGGGACAGAGGGCTGTTTCTGCACCTGCAACAGCCCGGTTCGATCGTGCAAGACGAGATGCAACCTGGTTCCGGTGGCATGGGATGGTTAACGCAATCCCTAAGGCAGGAGCCGCTCGATCTGAGGCCCCATTGTCCCCAAGAGCAAACACCGGAACCGCATCACGAGGCCTGGCCCACGACACCCACGCATCATCATTTCCAGGACCTTCAGCATCTGCAGCGACAGACCAGACACACCGGTGAGTGAAGAGATTTGCGTTGCTTTGGGGATATCAATGGACCTCCTTTGCCCGGTGGCATTGAGTATTTGTTCACGCCGGAGGTAATTACGATTTGGTTAGGTGTGCGATAGGTGATCGCGGCGCACGCGGGCAATGGTGATTCGTTTTACTTAGTTTCTTCTTTTCTTTTTTTCGTTTTTTTTTTTGTTTTTTTATGGAGAAACGGAACGAAGTCGGGGAGCAAAGTGTTTGAGGAGAAGTCTTTGTTCACGGAGGACGGCTCATTTAATAAAAAAATTCTTGCAATTCTTCGCCACGCCGGTGTGCGAAGTTTGCTTCGTCGAATGTCGCGTTTATTTGTTTCTTTCGTACTCGCGCGCGTATACGGTTGAGGTAACGCAATGCATAGTTTACGTTCAGCGTGCGACCGACACACGACGCTCCGCCAAAGAGTGTTGGACGGTTTAATTGCGGGTTAGGTTTGGTTCTTGTGGTCATAATAATCGCAATGCTCCCTACAAGAGCCGACTGTAACGCAGAAGTTCGAGCTGCTGCATCGGGATGGAATTATCGGTGTGCATTTCAATGTGTATCTTACCTATCCGCAGCGTTTTATCAGCGTCGATAGAACGTAACTTACGAGGGAAGACTCTCAGTTTGTCGACGCGGATTTGAATGTCCTCTTGCAGGTTGATGATACACGGGCTCCCGATGGTCTAAAACGTAAAATATTGGGTGCAGTCATTCAGAAACTTTAAAGACATTAACAATTAAAGTTACATACCTCCTATGTGAAGCCATGTCTTCTACAAATAGGGAAGATTCCTCGAGAAGATTGGTAGCCAATTGAGATGGCGTATGGCTTTTGCCGTAGAGGTCCCATCACCAAGTGAGGTGAGCCTATACGTGGACTTAGAAACGTACTCTAGTTTATCTCCAATGTGATCATAAACAGCGTGGACCGAATGTTCACTACAACGCGTTGTAAAGAAATACTGTTTCAAAGTTCTTTACATTTGAAAAGAACTAGTTATCATCCAGAAACGTGCACAGTGTCGCCAAAATGAAACCACGAATGAAAAAAAGAGTAATTAACCGGAAATCGAACCCGGGGACCTCTAACCGCACAAAGCCATACGCCATCTCACTTGGCTACCAAACTTCTTGACGATTCTGCCCCATTTATAGAAGATACGGCCTCACATAAAAGGCATGTAACTTTAATTATTAATATCTTTAAAGTTTCTGAATAACTACACCTAATATTTTACGAAGACCATCAGGAGCCCGTGTATTATCAACCTGCAAAAGGATATTCAAATCCGAGTCGACAAGTCGAGATTCTTCCCTCGTTAGTTGACGCGAGCTTTTCCTAACGTACTTAACTTGTTCGAAGTTTGACACGAGAATGGGTTACGACATACTGGTCCGTTCTTGACCCATAGCTACACTTAAAACCGTCGCCAGTGTCGACCAACCACCCTCGCGTTTCCCTTTTCACCGGTTCACGATCTCTATCTCCGAAAGCGCATACAAACATAAGTAACGAACTTTCGTAATAAACGGATGCAACCCGACCGTTGCAAACCGTTCTATCGTCAACCGTGAAGCGTTCGCACACGAATATTGCCAATTCGCTTCAACGTTCGTCGTGCCCCCGCGAAACGAAAGCACTTAACGTCTCGTCGCGTTCGCAGTTCCGTTTAATTGCCGTCCAAACGCTTTCGTTCGTCCGTCCGTTGACCGAATAAGAAGAACGGAAATCGCTTATCCTTCAGAGAGAAGAGAACTCGAAGTCGACAAATGTTGTTGTCGCAGGTGGATACATCACGATGTCGGGCCACATAGAGTACTATGGGGGTGCGGGAGCAGGCAGCGGGATGCTTCCCGCGGGCGGAAGTGGAATGTCTGGGATGGAAGACAACATGCAGGGCATACAGATGCAACCGGGAAGACCGATGAGCGTTTGTTCCGTGAGTTCTTGCGGCGCTGGAGGACCGAGTCCAGCGCACAGATCGGGCAGTGGCCTGTACTCGAATTGCGCGAGTAATAATCCCCAGGAAGAACTCATGAACGACGAGCTGCTCATGTCGCTTTCCGTTCGCGAATTGAACAAACGCCTCCATGGTTGCCCGCGGGAAGAGGTGAGTCAGGTCTCTTACTTTTTTAACGACACTTACGCATACGTAGGTAATGCTTGCTTTCGCCGCGGCTGTTCGGTATTGATTCGCTTCGTTTCCATTGGTTGCTGTCATTGTTATTATTATTGTTTCTCGCAATTTCAATCGCGCCCGTTCGTCGCCGTTGTCGTTGTCAATCTGAACTTCAGCCGGGCTCGTTTGATCGTTGCCTCGATGTAGCCGCGTTTTAGTGTTCGTCGTTGTTTGTCGATGCGATGCTTCGTTACGTTTTGCACATTGAATGGTAGTGAATGTCGTAGCCGTAGGAACCGATCGGATTTGACGCAGATCGATGGCGAAATTTGAGAGTTTGGTTTATTTGACGATTTGCGACGAATGTCTTGTACGGCGCGGTGTTTTTTTCTTATCGATACGAATCGATGTCGATGTGAATTAGGCTCGCCGACAGATTGCACGCGTGTGTCTGGCGTATTAACCAAATTTGCGATCGTTTTTGTTTCGACCATATGGCGCAATTTTGAGGATCAGCTACGGAGCTATGAGTTTTGTTATTTGCGTTGCCAGTAGAACGAGTCGCGCATTGGTCAGACGTTCGAAGTACAACTGTCTGCGGTTAACTTTTCCTCGCTTTTATTCTTATGTTCCAACTTCAATGCACGATAAATATTAAACGGAAACAGTGTTTACGTACAATTGTCTGTATCGCGAAGATCCCGATTAAACGAAGGGAAAGCTTAATGCTTCTTCACCTGGCCAATAGTCGTCGTCCGGTTCGCGTACAAATCTTTCTCCCTTTTCCTCAATTTTTTCGAGCGTGGCACAGATCGGGACTGGGTGCACCATTCCCGAATTGAATATTACTCCTCTCGTACACATTTCGATTCGTAAGAATAGATGTCGCTACAGCACCGCTTGAATTTCATCCACGAGCCAGCAACGATGCCAATCGCTTTCGAACCAGATAATATACGATTCATATACAAATTGCCGTCAGATTGAATTTCGCTGATCATCATTTCCCCTCGAATTCATTCGTAAAACGGCACTTAATGTTCTGCGAAGGTCGTGCGCCTGAAGCAGAAGCGACGGACCTTGAAGAATCGCGGCTACGCTCAAAATTGCCGCAGCAAGCGGCTGCAGCAACGTCACGATCTCGAGACGACCAATCGGAATCTGCAGAATGAACTTCAACGGGTGAAGATCGAGCTGGCTCGGGTCCAGCAGGAACGCGATCTCTACAAACAACGTTGCGAACTCCTGAGAACACGGCAGAATCATAACCATAATCACAATCATAATCATCATCAGCAACAGGCGTCCCAGCAGCAGCAGCAGCAGCAGCAGCAGCAACAAACGCAGCCACAGCAGCACCAGTCGCAAAATCAGCAGCAACAACAGCCGCAGCAACAGCAACAGCCGTCGCAGCAGCAACATCAACCAGCACCCGCGAGTCCGGAGGTTTATCTGTGACATCGACAGCGCCGAGGAGGCGCTTGCTGGACCTGAAGAGATATCCGTCGTGTGATCGTGTAGTTCACGATTGGTGAGTGAGAAAAAAAATCATGTTTCGTTTTAATAAGAATTATTGCTTCATCGCTGTAGAACGGGTCGAGTGTTACTATCTTCAATTCAATTTCATCTACCTGTCTTGATCATTTGAATAATCAGCGATAACTTTCAGCGATTCAGTTGTCGTTAGAAATTTTCGTTCCTCGAGGATTGTGCATTGGTATATCGCGGGCTAAGCATTTGCTCTTCCTTTTTTTTGCCTTTAAATTATGCGGTGCAACGAGTTTCCAGGAATTTGACAGAAAAATGTTGACCTTCTCTTCAGTGTCTATCAGAGATTTGCCATTCGTAGATATTTATTAATATTAAGCGTTTTAAGCGAGGAGATCTTTGTTAATTTGTAACGGCTCGTGGGGTGGGGAGAATTATCGGTACAAGAAATATGTCAGAAGAAAAGGCACTGTACTTTTCGTATTGTTAAGTGATGGGATAAGTAACGTTTGTGGTACACGTAGCCATTCATTGTGGACATAACGGTAACGCGATGAATACTATTCATTATTGCGAGCGTCGAAGATCGATCGTGATAAATGGTAACTTATAGTAAATTAAAGTTCATGTAGTGGCGACGCAAAGAACTTCTCATTTCTACGCTCTATCTGCACAAATACCTTTCAACCTCGCTGTATTTTCCCCTGGCATTACCTGATTATCAATATTTTGTACTTTATTCGAAATATGTTTGAAATTTCTGTTTTGTATTTTGCAGACAGCCCTTTATTGTTGTGGCACTATTTTATCATTTCTCACCACGGAACTTTGTTTTACGCACGTTCACATTGCACACCCGAACGAAGATGACATACCCGTTAGAGCTTCACACTGTGGTTCTAGTTTCTTCTTATACTTTTGTCAGGAACAATTTAAAGTGATTGTTCGAATGGGATTAAAGCTGTCGTCCAGATTTCCCATCGGATCAGCTTGTAATCCCGAGCAAATCCTAATATTATAATGAAAATCCTTTCACCGTTACACCCCTGCATAAATATATTTATTATCTTGATGCCTCCTAAGATACTTACCTCAAACATGGAAAATTTAACGTTGAACGAAACCTTCCAAAACATTCGACTTGATACTTTACTTTATCGGATACGTGTACGCTTCATTTATCGATTGTTGTTGCACGGAATCTTTAATTCTGAAGCAAAGGATTAAGAAGAAAATGAGCTTACTTATATGTACATTATACATATATATACGTATATATAATATATATATATATATATCATATATATATCATATATATATATATATATATATATCGTTTGGAGACGACACTAGTAACGATGATTCCTTCCAAAAATTTGTTCACAGTGACATACCTGTGAGCGTGGGTTAAAAAAAATACCAGGCTAGCGACCGGGTACACCTTCGAGAAGCATTTCTTTTTATGTTCCAATTGAGACTTAGATCTTAAGCACATCTTTAAGCTCGTCTACGTGTATATAGCGCTTAGTTCTCCTTATTTTTCTTTACACAGGCCCTGTTAAGCCATGGCAAGAAAGCCTTGGCTGTTCAAACAGACTTTGTAAATCGTGTATGGAGTTACCGGCGCAACTAAGGTATCATTAGATTAAAGGTAATTAGTTCTATTCACATAGGTATATGAATATATTGCTCGTGGTAGACTGGACATCTTTACCAAATATATTGTACGAAAATAAGAAAAACGATAATGAGGAACGACGAAGAAGATAAAGAGGAACCGTACACTTTGTCGTAGCGCAAACAAAACGGGCAAGAACGTGGCCCGCGTCGAGGAATGTAGCGTTTAAGAGGCTCATCCTGTTGTTTGTTATTTAATTTCTAGCCGAACCATAATTTCTCGTACTCCATCGCGAACGATCGGTTCGGATAGCCTTCGTTGCCGTTTGCCACGGCTCGCTATATATCATACGACGAAACGGATCGAACAAGTCACGCTGGTGTCCCATGTTCCATGATCATTCGATGCGTTAGACACCAAAGATAGTTTCTTGTAAATAAGGGAGAGAACGAGAGCTTAGCATTGAGTTTTCGGTATCGCTATCCGTTTCGATCATTCCTTATCTAGAAACGTTTATTAATTTTTGTATTTGGACAGTTACCTGCGTGGATAATTATTACGGCGTTTTCGAAATTGTGCGTCGCGACAACGTGAACGCGTTGCGCTTTATAAGTGGAACGAACTGTCCTGAAAATTTCTGCGGAACAAGGTCGAGCGATTAGTACTCAATCTTTCCAGAGAATGATCAAGTTTTTATTAATCGGGGTTGTGTCATCGACGAGTAGACGAATATCAACAGCGAGTAATACTTTTCCGTTGATTTTTATGGTAAGAGACCGGTAGTCGCTTGCTGTTTCCCTCGTTTCGATGTTCAGCTGCGTGAAACGCGAATCGAAACCGCGTTTCAGGCACCAAATTCGTGCAATTAATGGGATCTGCTTCTATTAGTATCGACGGGCGTGTTCAATCGCGTAGCGTGAATGGTGCGAGTGTCCGTTTTCAAGGGGGTTGACGCGACGGGGGACGTGAAACCCAATGGATCTCAAGAAAATGCATGGGAAAGCGTGTCGGTACAGTTTCGTACTAGCACCATGCGAACGGTGATATCGATGTTAGTACTTATGGCACAAAATGAATCTGTATACGGTAGGTCTACGTAAATTATTGGCCAAACTTTTAGACTTTTCTTTCTTAGGGGAATATTATGATTACGTGAAATATGGGGGCTATACGTTGGACTCTTTGCGTTGAACAGCGGAGTAAATTTTGTGGCGAGAATCTCTAGTAATTATGAATCAATAATTCCTAGTAATTGCGCGTGATAGTAGTGTGTAATTGTCTTAAGGGGCGCGTGGAAATCGAATACAGCGAAAAGAAGTATCTTCTTTTCATTTCATTCTTTCCTTCTTTTTTGTATCTTATAGCGCGGGGCCTAAGATGATGTTTCTGTCCGAGTATGTTGTATCTGTTTGATGCAAAAATTACGCCGCTGTCATATCGAATGAAATAATGAAGTATATATTATTGTTTTGTCGTTGCTGAATTACGTTGGGCCGCTTCTGTCGGCCGAGAGTGTTTCCGATTCGACTTAAAAAAATGTTTTAATTCTCGTTACATCGTCTCATATGTACATAAAATAATTATTATACTTCTTATTATAAATAAATGTCGATATCGGCAGTTTCAGATACGTGCGGCTGTCTTCTTCACCTGTGTCCATCACTCCCCCCCCCCCCCCCCCTTCCTTCGTACACTTAAGGCCTCGGGAACTTGCCTCAATGGAAAAACATTTTTCCGTAGGTAATACAATTACACGGGTAGTTAAGTCGACGTCGCCAACAAAAATGTACGATTTCTCGATGCAATTGTGAAGCGTAGTTTCAATATTTCGTTGACAATTGATTACGGGCGATCGATTCCAAAAATGGGACAATGCATTTATATATTTTTCTCTCGGCTGGAGACGCTTTTCGATTTCCCTATACGAATATGATCCTTCCAAATGTTTATTTAACGACACCTCTGTTTCGCTACGGTTCAATCATTCGTTACGCGAAACCATCGTCCCAGTTACAGATCGGGACAGAAAAATACGAATAAACGTAGTAGAGTTGTTCGATGAAACTCGTATGGCAGACTTGAACAGGAAAGAACAGGAAAGGACGATCAAGAAGGACTGTGAAACAGAAAGTTCGGGCTGTCGACGGTCCGCATTTCGCGTGATTCTTGGTGTAACGTGCAACGTGCACGTTCAGCAATTTCATTTGAGAGGCGGACGCGAGCAATTGGTATGGAATCCTCTTCATTCTTTTATGCGCCAACAAACCTCCTCCTGTCTGTCTCTCTCTTTGCAATTCTCATTAGCTTCACTGTTACGCCAAGCAACAAATATGTGCAATACTTGCATATGCTGGTTTCGAATTGCATTGGACTCGATCGAGCCTCGAACATTCTTTGCGAAATAAGAACTTCGTCGTTGACCGCTTTGTACAGCTCGAGCATCGGGTTTTCTTTTATTCCTTTTCATTCCTCGGTTGTCAAGTAGTTACGAGAGAATGGAAGGCAGGACGATTAGATTTGTTGCTGTTAATTCTGTAATTGGTAAATCGGAAGATAATTACTTTATGATATGCCAGTGGTGGTGGTTCGTAACTCGATGGTACTTAAAAATCGATTTTCCTGGATATAAAACTTTGTTTCTCGCTTTCGGTTCGATTGTTTATGAAAATTGCGAATTTCCAATACGCATCGAATACAATTCCCGAAACGACAACATCGGATCGAATAGAATTCCGAATAGAGGCAAACAAAATCAAACAAAACTTTCCAGGCAAAAGTAGGTGTATATTCCTCTCTGTTGCTATTCGAAATCGCTGGTCAATTCTGTCTATTCGACACTTGACCTGTTTTATAGCGAAACGCAAAATTCCCGCGTCAGTGTTACAATCGATATCAAAGCGATATCACTCTGCGAACGGAAATTGACAAAATTCTAACACAAATGTTGCTTAAATACACCTGCGCGAATTTGTTTATTCTCAAGCCGAACATTTCGCACGATGTAGTCGTAATCGGAACAATATACAATATAAAACGTATGATCCCCTTATCGTGAGCATTTGGCTGGCTTCGCAGCTGGAAAACGCAAAACATTGGCGAACGTTTTCATGAACGAACGCGGCCCCGTCGTTCTCGCTTCCCTCACTTTATTCGCAACGCCGTTTCTGCTGACACCGCTGCTCGACGATGAATCCATCGAGATGGAACGTCGGTAAACAAAACGTTCACCTCTTTCGGTGAAACCCGCAGCTCCGCATAGAACGGAAAGGTTCATACGATCGTCCATGATGTACATACATCATATATATGTATGCACTACGTACCCGTGAAATCGCGAGCACGAACAACTGTTCTGTATATAAAGCATCGGTGTTCAAATATATGGGTAGATTTGTGGAGATGTTGGTTAACATAATTAGTTAAAGGTTTAGGTACAATCAGACTATGAATATTTCCACATTACACTGTTGCATGTACACGTATTATTTTCTGCGGGCACTACGGAAAACGCGACGAATCTTACTTCGTCACCGTATTTCGTTTTCTCGATTTGAAATGTTTAAAATATTGCTGGAGATATGAATGGAGATTTCGATGTTAATTATCAATGGGCGTTCAACGAAAGCGTGAAAATAACAAATGTTCGATGTACAGGAGTATCAATTCAACGTTGAAGTTTATATTTTTCACTGGAAATATATAACAGATATTTCTGCGAGGTAAATATCGTATTCGGTTGTCCCTGATCTGAAATAGAAATGAACAGCGAAACCTGAGGTGAATTACTTTAAAGGGATTCACTTGTCATGGTAAATCACCGATTTCAATAAAACCGCGTTCGCGGGCTTGAGTACGTAATTTGTGAAAAGGCAGGACAATTGCGGGAACATAATTTCTGTAATCGTTACATACGTGTGCAAATAATTTATTTGCCTTCTGTATACCGTGCCTAACACGGTGCCTGCCTCATTCGTGACCAACGTCTCACAACAATAAACGAAAGTAAAATGCACCGTGGATGTACAGAAATATTGTTTCAAACATTCTTCGAGTACACAAACGGATTCGAAAGAAACACCGGAATATCTAAGATACGGTACAGCTGCGATTACGTACAAATTAAATATCCTAATCATTTGTTCCACGCCTTTCGAGCAACCTGTCAAATATCTTATTA
This sequence comes from Nomada fucata, assembly GCA_948146005.1. Lineage (NCBI taxonomy): Eukaryota > Metazoa > Arthropoda > Insecta > Hymenoptera > Apidae > Nomada > Nomada fucata. The sequence continues at coordinate 19,709,434 of OX411275.1, forward strand.
TACCTTTTTTGTACAGAACGTGTCAATCCGGACTTAGCTATCGCGCATTAAAACGTGTTGATAACTGGTATTGACACGCGTGCACCGTGAAAAGTCAGCGGCGTTTTCAACGTCCGTCAAGCAGGAAGGTGGATAAAGTTCTAACGAGCATTTAACTGACTTGTCCGCAGGGGTTGCTTGACAATGGGCTTGTCTTCTACCCTCCGCGACCCTTTGAACAGACGTCGCTCGTCACACCGACAGATTGACTGATCGCTACTTCCAGCAGGTTCGTCCCGTTCCTAGTACACCGTACTGGTTGTCAGCACCGAAACATTTCTAATAATGCTGCAATTTGTTTAGCCGAAGTTTTTACTCGCCTGGCTCGCGACAGAAACTGATGGGCTCGTGTTCACCGGCCTGGGAGTTGAATTTCTTCGGCATAGCTATTTTATAGGTGGTTGCGAAGGTAACTTCAGACGGAACAAAGTTTCGTCTTTACACGAGTATTGGAATCAAAGTTGAAACGTGAAAGACGTTGAATAAGTAAATTTCGAATTCCTCGGTATCTACAAAACGTTGTTGCTCCGTTGAAAAAGTTGTACCGTGCAAATATTTATTTAACGCGGAGTCGCTTATAGTCGGGCCTACTCGATGTTGAAGACATTCGCTTTAGCAAGTGTAAGCACAGGTATTTAAGCCCTGTTCGATCCTTGAAACTCAAAAGACAACGAAACTGGACGAGACATCTCGTCGCGCGACAATCGACAGCTACGATTCCCTTTAAAAATCATTATTACTCGGACGCGTATCTACAAACAGCATTCGTATATCTGTCATGATCTAACGGAAGCCAATAAGACACACCCCCTACCCAACCCTTACACTTATATCACCGCCGACTAATCTCATAATATCCGCCTGCGTACAAACTACAGGAACTCCGAAGACTTTCCAATTCACTCAGTCCGATCCGAGTAAAAACTGTCCTAAACAAAACTCGTCGTCCCACCCCCTCCTCACCCCCATCCGACATAGCATTAAACGAATCTCTCGACGAAATAGCTTCGTCCTGAACGTGTCAGCGTCCACGTATACGTACGTACAATATGCACCTACGTGTATAACCGTGCATCTGGCATCGTTTCGTAGATAGATAAAACGCCGCAGCCGTTGCAGCCTCGCCTCGCGTCTCGAGTTTCGCGAGTTTTATAACTCTTCCGAACGCGTTATAAACCACCGAGCATCCAGCCAGTTGGCAAGCGATAGCTAAGAAAGTAGTGAATGGCGAGCGGGTCTCGTCGTAGGTGCGAGGGTGTATCGGATGAAAAGGGGGGTTGGACGAGTAGCGAGGGGTTCGAGCCGAGGAACGAAGGACGAGCCGTGAGAGGGACCAAAAAGGAGGCTGTGGAACGAGCTAGAGGTGAGACGAGCTTTATTGTCAAGTCACGCCGGCATCGTGGCCTATCTCTATCTGCCGCCGTCACCCCTTGTGCCGGCTCTCCTCTGTGACACCCCCTCGCCGCGTGACGTAGGCCCTGCACCTTCGATCCGCGTTATTCGTGTACGTACGCGGCGATCCGGTACGTGCAGCATCGCGTTCACCTACCTTTTGTATCCAGTATGTCACTAAATTGTAGATAAACAGTGGCAAGTGTGTACGCCGTTGTTGAACGTAACAGGCCTCGGCTTCGCGAACAATGTTGCGCGAACGGCTACGGTCCTCGTTTAGGCCCGATCGATTCGTCGCGTGGTCTCCTTTCTAGTGTCGAAGATCTTCTTTGGGAACGGAGATTAGCTTCGAGGGCATTGTAAAATGTAAAAGGCAATGGGTTATTGGTGTACACGGATCGAGCCGGTGGTAGTTCGCACGGAACGATCGTGGATTAATCGATTGGTTGCGATGGCTTTAACGTTGAAGGCGTTCGTAGCGCGTGGATTCTCATTTGCTTGTACGGATTTCCGACGGAAATGCTTGACGCGCGGAGTGCTGCATTCGCGAGCGATTTTTGGCAGAGCGAGATTTTCGGGGGGTGGAGTAATTCGATTCACCTTCGACTTGTTTCAGTTCACAGATTGGAAGAACGGTTGTTTTTTTGTATTGTATTGTTTTGTATTGTTTTGTATTGTATCCTGTATTACGTGCAACGATACGCGTTTTATAATGCACGTACAGGATACAGATGGCGAACGACGCGACGCAGTAAAGAATTCGTAGATTTTTAATGGTTTCCCGATTAGCGAAGCTGTAGCATATACATTCGTATTTCGTTGCTGTCGGGTTAAAGGTTACAATGGGAAGGGTTATTCGTAGCGTGGAACTATGTTGCACGACTAATGGCACTGCTCATTTGTTACGTCTTGTTTACAGGCGTTAATCGCACTTCCTTCAGCGCACTGATATCACGAATATTAATTATCGCATGCCGCACACACCCGCGCACCTCGCAGTATCTAGAACGTTCTTGCGCTTACATTCGCTGTGCTGGTGGTCTGATGCCGTTTAGTTTGTCTTATGCAACAATGCGCGTATCGGTGAACGGGGTCGTTGCAATCTCTTCGCTACCTACGTTTCATTACAATATCGTGTAAACCGCCCGCCCCACCCCCGACAATAAAACCGTCTTTTTAATCTGACCTACCTGCTACCACCTGCCACACTGGCGATCGTAAAGTCATCCGTCCGCGCGCGGTCCAATGTTCATCCCAGGTGGACAGTAAAATCGATCCCGAGATCGGTGCTCGAGGCAGGAACGGCGAAGGCAAGGTGAACGAAATGAAAAGGACAAATCAATCGGTTCTTCTCATTTCGTCTGGCAGCTTTAAGCTGGTGACGTCACGTTTACTCTCACCGCGTACAGAAAGGCGGAGAAAGGGAAGATTTGGCGACGCCAGCATCTTTCGCTTCTGATGACGGTGTAGGTTCACGGTGGTTGATGACGCGGCACATAGGTCATATCCGTACCTGCACACGTACGGACCGCACGTGTACACGCGTGTACACGTGCGCACCCGGCTCCACGAGCACGCGGCCACATACGATCCATATTCGCCGAATAAACGAACGAACGAGACCCGCAGTGGGACGCGGAACTAAGGAGATCACGAAGACGGCCACCTTGACCCAGTCGCAGCAGACAACCGATCGACGATCCATGTTGAATGACCGTGTCGAATTCTACCGACGATACGGACTATATGTCCGCGCGGTCGAGCACTCGCTCGTATCCTCCGCGTTCTTCCATTCTTGCGCGAGAAGACCTTTCCGCGTTGACCGTATCGTAATCCGCTCGATACCGGATATGTTCACCGTGAATTTTTATGGCGTGATCGGGGAACGTTCGATACGGGCAATTCATTCATCGAGCAGCGCTCGATCGACTCGGTCAGTCAGGAAACAGATTGGACGAATGTCGGTCAATTAATTTCGAACTTTCGCGTGCTCGTTGTTAATGACGATATTTATTGTTAAGCTTGAGCGAGTTTTGTTTCGAAGGGAATTGTTGGAAATGTGGCAACAATTTCGATGCAAGTTCGGGCCATTTCCAACGAAGATTGATATGTTGAAATCGGACATTTGTGAAATTGAATATAGTTCCGGTGACTACTTGTTAATCGTTTCTTTTCGTTCGGAAGACAGGTCCACGCAGCGTGGTATTTGAAATCATTGGATCATTCGAACGGTGTTCGTTTATTTAATATTTGAAAGGTATTTCTTATTCTTTCTCCTTTTTAGGATCTACTTGTGCTTTGATGAAACGGGGAAGTCATGTTAACGGAGGTAGTGTAATGACCCTGAAGAATGCTACCCTGACCCAGTCGGACATTTGGGTCGTCAAACAGAATCGATACTCGTTAATCAGATCAAAGCACCCTTCCTCTGTCTATTGGATGACCGTGTACACAACGGCGAGCTTTGCTCGTGAACACTTTACACTTTGCGTGTCTCCGAATGCCGATTACTCCTTAAAGTACTGCCGGCGTTTGCTGTTCCTGCTCTTATTGCAATATGCACAGACGACGCGTGAAATTCTTCAATATCGTAGCGCATAAGCAGATAATGATGTCGATATATTCCAACGCGGTTAAGCTGTCCTATCAAATATTGATCATCGCAAACGTCTACATTGAAAACTCGCACGAGCAAGAGAAGTAATGTCAATTATTCGAATTCTATCGGCAATTATCTATGATATCTTTCGGTCGTTCCGTAGGCAAGTTTGAAAAAGCAGGCAAGTTGCGATAACACCGGCAATAAACTGAACAATATTTTGTAGGATCGAATATGAACGATGCGCAATTGAATTTCTCATTTTAACATCTGCCGACGTGAACCCCACTGCAACCCAGATTCCAACATTCGACCGCTGATACTAATTCGGTTGCCACAGTATCGAATCTTAACCGCGTGGAATATGTATCGCTGGCAATCAACGTAATAGGCAACACATCACGCTAGAAACAGGCTTGTACGCATTGCACCCCGGCCTAACGAATGGAACAAACGACAAACATCGTTCGGTTCCATTCCGATTCGATCGATACTTTATCCTTTATTCTTCGTCCTCGGTCGTTGCGTGAAACATACGCTGGACCTTACGGCCGTCTTCCATCCGTAAAGGGGACGGGGAACGACTAGTTCCTTCCTAGGCGTATACGATCGGTGATTTAGTGAGATCCGATCTGCGAGTGGAGACCAGAGACCGATCAGCTGGCCCATAAATATTAGGTGGTTTTTTTTCCACGCATACAGAGCCAACGTACACGTGGGCACGCGTTCCTGACGTTCATTCGTTCCTCTTTTTCCTCCGGGTGGCGAACGTTACATCTGACGTCGGGTGTTAAGGGCTACGTGGCCACTGGTCGCATTTCTCTTGCGCCACGGCGATTCTTCTTCGCTCCAAATTTCTTTCAATTCCACGGGGCTTCGAGAAATTTATTTTGAAATTACGTACGGAGATTCGAACTGGGGAAATTTTCTTTTGGATAATAGACTCAATAACGACACCAGCCGCGAAAGCTTCGCCGCTAAATTCGTAACTGTCTCTCTATTTTCTGATCATTCGTTATTTCGCTTTTTACGTTCCACCGTGGTCCTGTATCGTTCGCGCGTCTACACGCGAATCGCATTATAAACCCGATGTCATAATTAGGAACGACGACCGATACGAGAATCGTGAGTACAAAATTTCGAAACGCAACCGTGGAAAATTTGCGGGTCGCCTTGAAGATACGATTAAATAAAAAGCAAGCAGAAAGTAAACGAGACGGCCGAGAAGACCGTTGTTTAATTTCGCGAAGCTCCGAGCCACCCCGTACCAGTCGGCCACTTACCAATTATAGTTATTATAGGGTGGTTGGCAAATGAGGAAGCGAGGGTGGTGGTAATAGGTGGCCCGTTTCTGAGGCGCTAGCTTAACTACACTTTTATAGCGCTTCTCGACTTTAAACGGATAATTTTTATCCGCTAAGCCTCCACGGCGGATTCCAACCCCCGACCAACTGCTGTCACAGAAAACGGAGGGGGTAACCGTACCGCCCTCGATGTCCCCGGCGACCCCTCATAAAATTAAGTCAAACAGCTACGGGGTGCCGGCACTCGTTTTTCCCCGTTTCTGTTAAGAGGAACACAGAGACGAGATGCTGGTTGCGGCAACGAAAAAGAGGGGCGAAACTTCAATTGCTCGGGGTGACGTTGACGACACCCCGTTAAAAATCGCCCGGGGAATCGGTGGAAATTATAAATTCTACTGGCCCCCCCGCGGTGCCGAATCGCGTGGAAAGTTTCGTAGAAACGAAGCGCTTTCCTATCTGGTTTCGAAAGACATCGTCCCTTCGGTAATGCAAAATATTGTTTTGCCGCTTGGTTCTAGATCAGTCGCGATCTGAGAGAAATTGTTAAGTCTTCTGATTTCTACAATGATTTAAACAATACTCGTTTCTATTCGCTTGCGTCGTGTAAGCATGGCGCAGCTCAATTTCTTGCGCGTACAATTCACGTACGTAAATTCTGGCAGCATCTCTTTTGTTCTTGCTGCAGCAGAGATAATTGTCGTAAAATATTCGTCAAATTATTTCGGTATCGTTAAACAAAATCTTCGTTCAATAAAAATAAAACATTGAAATGTGGTTTCAAATCCGGCTGTACATTGAATGCGAAAGAAGAGTTGTCGCCGAACCTTATTTCGACACGAACAACAACTGGCCAAGCGACGAACCTGATTACTACTTCGGTGCAGGTGAATGACACTTCGTAATAACTTTCAACATGCATAATTCCAACGCCAGACGGTGCTTCATTCCCGTATTCCAACCGATCTGAATATCTCTGTCGCCAGCCGTACCTGCGTTTCACCTAACAAATTATCGCGGGGACAAACGAGATGCAATAATTCGCGAGAACTGTTCCACGACGTCGATCCTCGACCGTCGAGCATCGTCGAATTTCGAGCCACAGAATCGCGGGGATGCAATGCGAACGTTCTTCCCCGTCCGGTCAAATGGAATTACTTTTATCGTCGTGGCAGACGACGATTCGATTCACGGTCGTTCATGCGAGTCACAGAGCCTGGATGGAGTGGCGTACCACGGCGCGTTTCGCTAAAGACAGATTTGATCGTGTTTTCCGGCATTACGCCGTGCAACTCCTTCCTTCTTCTTTGCCTCCGCGAGCATCGATCATCAGTCATCAGCGTGATTGACGAGTGATATCGTTAACGGTTTTAAGGCCCCCCTTGAGGCGCGTGCGATCCGGCAGATGATCTCGTTAAGCGTCACCCCAGCTATGCGTATTTCTCGCAATCCTCTTGCGGCCTCGTGCGACGGACAGCAGATCTGGCACGATGAAGTGCGTGCGGTTTTGGGTAAAGGCGTACAAGAAATTCCACAGATCAGTGTTGAACAAAATTCGCGACAATGGTGTATAATGTGAAGCACTGTCCTTAACTATTTTCTGGTGAGAATTTATCATATGGAAGGTTCAGACGCCGATCGATGTAACAGCGTTAGGAAAAAATGATAATGTTGGTCCCGTGGTCTATTGCTCAATTGATTTATCAACTGAAACTTTGAACAACGAAGAGGTTTCTGAACTACGTGACTCGTGTTCAGGAAAAGTTGGACCTACACATGGATATATCCCTTTTGAACGTCCGATGAGAATTCGATGTTTCAGTTCTTGTAGATCTAGCAGTGTCAGTTTGCGAAGCGGTCGATATAATTAATCGCCAAATTACAAGTAACGAGACGAATCCAAATTTCTTGGCAATAAATTTTGTCTACACCTTCCCTCGTTGCTCAAACATTTCCATTCCCTTTTGCTCGTCGATGCCGCGCAAACTTCGACCAATCAGCGCGGGTCAATTTCTCGCCACCTCGTTTCTCCCCCAATAAATCGAGACAGTAGAGCGTCGCCGTTTCGACCGTGCACGTAGCAGGCGAACTCGCGTGTGCCGACCGCCAACGTCGTCCACAAATTTACAATCCCTCCCCGCTAAAAAGAAAGGAGGCATCCTACATCGTAAAGAGTCGCCGAGTAATTCTCCCCGTAGAATGACCGAGTTTCAAATCGTGGGAGGACCATATTCCCGCGAAGAGGCGCTCGAACACGTTGCTCGGTCGAAACGAGGGGGTAGTTGCGTGGGTGGTGACCAGGGGGTAGCGGTTCTCGCGCCGTCGCATCTCTCTCCATGAGATTCCCATGGCACGGGAAATACCTATCCAGTTGTAGGGTCGGCCTCGTACTCCTCGTCGGAATCGAGGCGCCGCCTACTCGCGATACAACCTTCAAACCTCGCACACCCCCAGTGGCCGGCTATTATTATGATTGTACCACTGCCGTGTCCCTTCCACCCCGTCCACCTACAGCCCCTCCACCCCGAGGATGCTCGTCCTCCTTCGCGTTCGGTCACGTCGAAGTCACTCTTCTGCCCCTTCCTTTTTTTCTAGAATTGCAGGACCCGTAGCGAAACTGTGCTTCGCGTAAACACAGAAGGGTGCTTCGAGGCTGGGGTGGCGATGTTTCTTTTTCTACGTTCGGTTTATCGCGATAACACGCCGGGCAGGTATTCTCGCTGCACAGAACGTTGTGGTTCGCGAACGTCTCAAGCGTAAAACCAGAAGACACGCATGCTTGAGAAGGTTTCACAGCGGTGGTATAGGATCTTCGACGGGGGGCAGGTAGGGGTTGTTGGAAGGGGCACGAAGTTTTTAGCAGGAAGTAAAGGAAGAATCGTTGGCGTTCGGATCGTTTTTTTGTTCGATCGGGTAATCGGTTGTGGATATCGAGGATTTTACGGAAAATGTAATTGGTTCATGGGAATCACTCGGGGAGTATGGCATTGGGTAGGAAGCTTCGTTCACGATTCGAAACCGTCCGAGGGTTAAATGTCTCGGCAATGATTTACAGGAACGAGTAGAGAAAGATAGGAGATCTATCTCTCGTGCATTCATCAACGTGATAGACATCGAGTGTACCGTATCTGTGCAGTGAAAACCGCTAACCGACCGGCGAATTAATATGCGATGTAATAAAATCGTCCACGACGATTTCTTGTATCGTTGAAAATTAATTTACCGATCGGTTTTCAAGCGCTTGACTTCAAATTTGTAAGTAGCTTCAAGATAGCCAAGTGTATTCTATTATCCGTCGATCCGTTTCAGGGAAACGACTTTAAAATGTGATCTAGGTGCCGAGTCTACAACGTATAAATTTTTGATATACGATTCCTAAGAATCTCAGCCGTTCGCCCCGCAGCTGTGTGAAGCGTTGTTTCAATGAAATTCCGAAACAGAATGAAAATCGAAATTGAGAAAAAAGCTTGACAGTCTCGTTCAGCGTCTGTATCGAGACGCTGAAACTTATTAAAAAATGGATTTGGTAGCAACGTAGGTCGACTAAAATCTGTGAAACTTTGAAATGAAAACGGCACCGCCCGGGAAACATCTGCACGACACACGCAGGGACAATATGGACCACGGAGCTCTTTAGCATTTTTATGCGAGCTGCTGCTGACAGTTTATTTTATTATATAGCTGGGCGGCTGCCCATCGTCCATCCTCCAGAAGAATTCATAAGTCAAGTCCTACACAACTTTGGCGCTGGTAAGCCCATTTATTCGCGGCACCTCACGGCTGCCGATACAGATGATCAATTCACTTAGCTCCGGCACATGATCGAACGAACCTAACGATTTACCTTACCACAATTTTATAACGCCCAAATGACGAAACTGATAAAGAAGCAAATCGAATTCTGCTTGTCCCGCTGGCCCCCGTTCGATAGAATTATCCATGGGAAATTGTTCATATCTGCGCTGGTCCTGCGAAATGAGACATATATTTCTATAAAAAAAGAGCAAAGAAGCAAAATAACCTACGTCTTGTTACGAAACACAAGAACGTCCACGCGAGATGTCATCCACAATTTTACATTACTCTCAATTTATCGCGGCTTTCTCGCCACTCCAAAAACCATCTTTCCGAAGCCGTTAACGATTCTTCGAAACTTCGTCCTATCCCCGCATTCTTATCCCAAAGATCAGGCGAGAAGCTTATCGAAAATCACGGAAGCAACACGCGCGTCGACAACGATACCCCCAAGTCGAACGGAATTTACGAGGCGGAGGTAGCAAGCTCCTTCCAGCGATTTCGCGTAAACTACCCGGCGGAGTCTGTCCAGTGGCCCGTGGACTTGCACTCGATTAGCATGACAACACGTATGTAGCGCGAAGTGTAGTTTGTTGGTGTCGTGTGCCGTCGTGCTACGTGTGCGTACGTCGGGCTGGCCGGAGGGTTGTTCGAAGAAAAGAGAGGGTGGTCGGCTGTCAGGCAGTATTTTTTATCTAGTCACGGTCAACTGGCTGATCGGCTCACCCGCCCATTATTAGCGCAGCACACAAACCTCGCTTCGGGGTCGTCGCTGGCCATTGTGAACGTTTTCTGTGTGCGTGCGTGTACGGCGATCGGGCGTATACGTGGGGATCGTGGAACGGAGACAGAGGAACGCGGCTGGCCGGTGGACGGAGGAAAGGAAGGGAGAAAGGAGAAAACTGGGCCCCCCGTGTCCATCTACGTAAGGTCGGTAGCTTATGGGCCACCTAGCCTCGAAGCAATAGCCGAGCGTGTTCCTCGAAGGGTGGACACCCCTTTGCCTCTTCCATCCCGAAGGTTTTATCTTTTTAGTATTATTGCGCGATCGCCGCATCGGCCACCCCCTCGAAGGAAACCGGGAACCGGGGGGGGGGGGGGGCGGAAAGTGGTGGACGGACGACGTTCGAAGAGGGAGGAAAAGAACGCGGTCGGTGCCGGCTGCGATCTACGAACTGCCGATTCGAACGGCTACCAGAGAACGTTCTCATTAGCATATGAACGGCGAGACACGCGATTCCCTGTCGTTCGCAACTGGACCGAGGCAATCCGATGGATTCGATGTCTGCGCGGCTGGACGATTATCGGGCGATTTACGTTTAACGGAATTATGCACTTGTACTTTGATCGGTCGTGGATATGCGGGGTGCTACGGGTAGGTAGGAATTTGTTACGTTCTTGTTGAGTTCCCTATGGCGAGATAGCGCTATCATTGGAGACAGATTTCGAGAGATCTTGTAGATTTTTGTGGCCACGAGGCCGCGATTTCTGTTCCGACGTTTCGGTTTACTTGATAGACGTATAGCACATTTATCGGCATCTTTTACCTGGGCACGTGTATTACCATTACCACGACGTGCAGCTGTCGTCGGTTAAATACGTTTGGTAACTTGGTAAATCGGATGGAACGTAGGAGCTGTGAAATTAACGAGACCCGTCTCTTAATCGAAGAAAATGAACGTTGCTGATATCGCCTGTGCTTTGGTCGAATTGTTTTAAACGCGTCGATGGTAACAGCAATGTCGCTGCTCGCCAGTTTCGCAATTATATTTACCACTGTACAGTGCAAGGGAGAAACGTGAAATTCAATTCGAAATCAATGGAGGCGTATCAGTAGGGAATGCCAGTATCCTACGTTACAGAACGAAATGAGAAATATTATGAATCCTGGTAGGATCGAATCGGTGGAACCCGAAGGAAGTGGATGTGCGAGGAGCCGCGGTTAGACGAGGTGGAATAATAACGGTGCGCTGGTAGTTCGGGATATATCAATGGGATTCAATATCGAAATGATCCGATAGACGTGTGTAAGCATGCGTGCACGCATCGGGGTCTGGTGTGCGAGGGATCCTCGCGTACATAAGTTATATATATACAGGGTGACAATAAACTCAGGGAACATCGATAATTAAGCTATAGCTGAGGGGTAGAAAAACAATATTTTCCTTGGCAAAAATGTCCTACATAGTTTCGTTTTTGAGTTATTAACGAAAAACACTGGCCAATGAGAGCGCCCGGCGGGCATCGGCCGACGCGCGCTCAGGCGCGAACCGATCACTTGCGGTTGGTCGTGATGGGGGCATCGAGGGTACCGCGGAAAGCATGCGGCAAATGTTACATCGTCTTAATTAAGAATCACGTGGAATTATTCATTATTCGTGAATAAGAAATACACTAATAAATCGTGTAATAACTGTGTTCGATACGTTTATTCATTATCCGAAAGGAATGAAGTGTTTTATTAATTATGAAAAAAATACTTTTTTTTATCAGTACGTTTTCAGGTGGATAAATTATCTATTAAGAAAAACGATTCGCATAACTAATGTTAGGAAAAGCTAGTTAAACTTACCCATTCGTTCACGAATTAACCTGGCTAACATTGTGTGAATCCTGACCTAGGCAACGCTCCATAGCTGAACCTGTTACGGCCGACTTTGTAACGTTGCACGATCGCTTCCCTTCACGATAACATCACTTCACGATAACTTCACTTGACGGTCGCTTTCACTTGACACTGTGAAATTTAGGTATAGTTAAAAACAATTTACTGTTCTTACGTTTAAAAATTGTGGCTCCGACAGGTGCCGATTGTTGGCCCCAAAAGGGGCCGATTGTGATGTCAATTTCGGTTTCTGAGGCTGTTCAGTACGGGTTCGACGTGGCCCCCTTCAACCTGTAATGTCTTTTACTAAATTCCGCATCGACGTACAATCGTTGCTCGACGTTATCTGCCCGATAATCCAAACAACGAATCAATCGGCGGTAGGATACTTAGGATCTGTATGCGACGCGTACGTGCACTATCGGGCTCTGCGTTGATGTTGCCCAGATGCCCAGCTAGAGCGTACGCAATTCGAAAATTCTTGCACACGTATCGCTGGAATATTATACCACACGTTGATATTATACCACAGAGGAGGTGGTGGCTCGTATCCATGCCTCTGTCGCTTTGATAACTCGCGACACACTGCGAGGGGTCCAGGATCAGTTGCGGCTACGCGCAGAGACGTGTATTCAGGTTTGTAAGAGTGCATTGTAAGAAAGATATTGTACGTCGATGCGGAATTTAGTAAAAGACATTACAGGTTGAAGGGGGCCACGTCGAACCCGTACTGAACAGCCTCAGAAACCGAAATTGACATCACAATCGGCCCCTTTTGGGGCCAACAATCGGCACCTGTCGGAGCCACAATTTTTAAACGTAAGAACAGTAAATTGTTTTTAACTATACCTAAATTTCACAGTGTCAAGTGAAAGCGACCGTCAAGTGAAGTTATCGTGAAGTGAAGTGAAGTTATCGTGAAGTGATGTTATCGTGAAGGGAAGCGATCGTGCAACGTTACAAAGTCGGCCGTAACAGGTTCAGCTATGGAGCGTTGCCTAGGTCAGGATTCACACAATGTTAGCCAGGTTAATTCGTGAACGAATGGGTAAGTTTAACTAGCTTTTCCTAACATTAGTTATGCGAATCGTTTTTCTTAATACATAATTTATCCACCTGAAAACGTACTGATAAAAAAAAGTATTTTTTTCATAATTAATAAAACACTTCATTCCTTTCGGATAATGAATAAACGTATCGAACACAGTTATTACACGATTTATTAGTGTATTTCTTATTCACGAATAATGAATAATTCCACGTGATTCTTAATTAAGACGATGTAACATTTGCCGCATGCTTTCCGCGGTACCCTCGATGCCCCCATCACGACCAACCGCAAGTGATCGGTTCGCACCTGAGCGCGCGTCGGCCGATGCCCGCCGGGCGCTCTCATTGGCCAGTGTTTTTCGTTAATAACTCAAAAACGAAACTATGTAGGACATTTTTGCCAAGGAAAATATTGTTTTTCTACCCCTCAGCTATAGCTTAATTATCGATGTTCCCTGAGTTTATTGTCACCCTGTATATATATATATATATATATATATATATATATATATGTAGCAGCCATAAAGATAGCGCATATCAGATAGCGTAGTCTACTGAAAGGGAAATGGAGAAGGTCTTTTTCTATGCCCCAAACTGGCCAGCATCCAAAAGCAACCCACTAACCGTTTTGTTTTTTCATAATTCACCGTCGCAGCCGAAGTCCGACCGTGTCAACCGCGTACAGTTTTCATCGATTCGGTACTTTAACGAGGTCCAGTATTTAAAGACTAAACGATCGCCAAAATGGTCAAAGAATCGAGTAATTCGTCGGACGCGTTTCACGATAACAATGCACGTGTAAAAAGAAACAGGAGAACGTGATAGTTGGAATTGCAAATAGAAATATGCTGCAAAAAGAAACAAAAGAACGTGATAGTTGGAATTGCAAATAGAAATATGCTGTAAAAAGAAACAAGAGAACGTGACAGTTGGAATTTGCAAATAGAAATACGCCGTCAGTTCGAAACTTTTGTTCATAAATATAATACATTTAAAGAATAACGAAAACACGCGACAAATTAGTATCTCCATTTAATCACTAGAGTGGAGTTAGAGAAATTTCGTTTCCTTACGTGCAGATTAATTTTGATACTGCAAGTAGTCGTATCGAAATATGTCAGACGATGCTGAGGGACCAACTTATAAGGTGCTCGTAGAGCTTCGCCGAACTCTGCTCCCAAAACAAAATCCTTTTGCGAAACGTATGATATTCTGCCGGAATATCCCACCGGAAGCGCAGCATCTCCAAAGTTCGGTCGACTGAATTTCGGATCGCATCAAGTGTTCGACCAGACTCGTTTCCTGTCTAGCGCAAGTTCGAATTTCAAAAAATTTATATTCCTACCGCCGTCCCGTGCCGTTACGCGTGCAATATATCGTGCCAACGTTCGTATCTACGTATTACTTCGATTTCAAGAGCCGCCGTATCTGCGTGTCGATAAATATTCCCGAGAAAGAATGCAGACACCCGTAATATCCGGCGAACGCACGTTTCTCCGCTCTCGTTTTTATTCCCGTTTGATAAAACGTTGCCAGCGTGTTCCAGTCAAAGCGCGCTTTAATCTTGCCTGCCGTCAGTGCAGCGTGTTCGGAAAATCCTCATTCGCGTGGCAGCGCAGAAGAAGGACGATGCCGGCAGACAGGAAGAGAGATATATAGATTAGGTGGAGCGAGGGTGAAACGGAGAGACAAATATCTTCGATAGAAACGAGGCGCATCAAGAAGGAAGTTGTTCGGGACAAGAAGGATGCCCGAGGCGTTTTATGGGTGTCGATGATGTCACAGATTCGAGCCATAAAAAGAAATTTAGTGGTCCACAGCGACCGGTCCACTCTCGAACGCGATACATTTCGAGCCCTTTTTTCCTGCTGTCAGCCTGGAATCCTCGGGCAGCGTTAAAAGTCTAAACGCATGGCCGTCCCCCTCTCGGCCAGGACGAAGTCAGATATTCACCGCCAGGTAAATAAGGTTAAGTAGGTGCAGATTGAGTCGAGCGTGGAAGCCACACAATGCAGAGCACAGGCGGAGGGAAGGTGGACCCCACCTTCGCCTCGTACCACAGAATCGAAGCCCCATCGTGTGGTCGCAACTGCGGATAGTATCGGATACTAGCCGCGGGCTACTTACTTCTATTATGCCAATAGCGACGCTAGGTAGGCTAGGGTCATCTTCAATTGGATCATACTTGACACTCGCTAAGGCAGCTGATCGTTACATTCTTCGACGTTTCGGCTTACAATCGCCGGGGAACGCAACCTCTGAACTCGCCTCGGTAAACCATCGAGACTGTTTTTGCGCGTTATTGTATAGAAGAACGCGAGCCTGTGTCGGTGCCTTGTTTAGGTCAGTGATGATATTAATTTAGTTCAACTTTTTTCATTTACGTTTCGATGGAATCGCCTTAAGTGCGAGATTGTTCGGTGCATGGATTGTTATATTTCGTCGAAAAGTACTTTCTCAATTGCACGATGCATAACGTTGCGTTACCTTTATGGCAAATTGCAAGCCGACATGGTATTGACAGTACGTACCTTGGGTTCGTCAGTAAACGTTAGTGGATCACGGTTGCCGTTTGAGACTAGGGAACGATTATGTCGTAAGTCTCGCATTTTATTAAACTGATGATAACTTGTCGGACGTTTATGAGAAAACGAATATATTCAATTTCAATCGAAGGTATTGAACACCTCTGTTGTCGCGACAGCATAGGTTCGCTTCGTTTCCTCTAACTGTCGCTATTATGAAATGGTAAAACGGATTAGTTTATCGATTAATTCAATCGAATTAATTGTTACGACGAAACGGAAGGCTAATTTAATGGAAGTAGGTTACAAATATTTTCCAGTGCGCGGGCGATTTTCTCTGATTTATCGCTGATGGAAAAAAAGGGGTGCCTGCAAGGGCAGCAAATTGTTTAAAATAGAGAGTAAAGGGGATTTAAATGGTCCCCAAGCGTGTATCGCGACGCGTTGTCAGAGATGGGGGACTGTGACTCTAAAGTGAATCGAATTTTCAGCCGTGTAAATTCAGTCGAGTGTACGAGGGGGAGGACGCATACCACGACCGCAATCTTGTAACTTTAGCTACTCATATGTTACGGAATAACAAAAGGGACCCGAAAATAAAATTGCAGTTACAATTTTGCCCACACGTATTCTTAACACGATAAATATAATATCGTTATAAGTTTTGCATTTCCCAATACGATTTCCAGTCCCGATGAAAAGTACAGAATTGTTCGCACCTCTTTAACCCTTATGTTAGCAACCGAAATTTCAACGTCTGTCTCGCAACCGGGTACCCCATACTGTTTCCATCGGCATATTAGCCAAATTGGTTGATTCCACCTATGAAATTTTTTACAATTTTAACGTCAAAGTGTTTCATTGACACTTAACTTCCTATATTTATAATAAATTGTCTTCCTTTTGTTTTGTGGACTTAACCGATGTAGCCAACGAGTGGTTGAAATATGAAATTATATTCTTTCGAGACTGTTAGCTTTCATTTCCATAACTCAACAGCTGCAGCTTTAAACATTTTATGCAAGTCTATTATATGTATATTCTTATACTGAAATGAAGTATCAATTTTTTTTATATATTTTAAGTACATGCTCTTCTAGGAAGTCTCCCAGTTTCTCAAGTGTCCAGTTTTCGACTTCCGATTCCTCGAATCGTTCCTAGTTCGATAACTAGAGAATGGATGCTTATCTTGTTTATATAAACAAATATAAGCTAGTATCAGAGACCCTTTCCAATATGCATCAGTTTGTATTCAGTTTTCGATTCGAGACACGATTCTTTGCAGTTAGGTGAAACGGACAGTACTTTTGTGAAATATAATTTGTAAGTTTCAGAAGTTCATATTGTAGAAATCGAAGCATTATCAATAATAATTGATTGTCTAGAAAATCAAATAATCGTCGGGTGTTTCTACGTCACTTAGGGGAAGATCTTTCTTTTCGAACAATTCGAAGCCGATTGGCAAATGCTCAAACTATGAGGCATCTTTTCACAAAATTGTCAATACAATGCATGAGAAATAGTCAAGTAGAAATGAATGAAATTCCATCTACATCAAAAAAAATCGTGCGATTCTGTTATATGTGTCAGGCTGATCCCGAAAAGAAACGACGAAAAACACGAAAGGCTTGCCACAAGTGCGACCGTCCTATTTGTGATAAACACGTAAATACTATAGCAATATGCAAAAATTGTCCACAAAATTGTTTATTATTGTAATTTAATAAATAAATAAATCATTTTTGTTAAAAATTGGTTCATGTTTATGTGCATAGAACACCTAACAATCTCGTCTCTTATATGGCTACCCGGGTACCCCGGGTAGACAGGCGTATAAATATGTTTGAAGCTACATAACATAAAAAATTGCGAACTAATTTTATTTAACATTGGTATATCGACGTAGAAACATCCAAACAACGGAGATCCAGAGGGGTTTTGCGATATTGTTACCAAAACATACAAAATTCTTGTAGGAAACATGAAATGCTGACCCGGTTGCCAACGTAAGGGTTAAATATCGCACCAACTACGCAATAGACGAACACCGACCTGAACGTATAATTGCCCCAAGTATTTCATACATTCGTCAAACACCCTCGTACAGTGTCACGAGTCATGCAAAGTTCTTTATAATTTGCGTTCAACGAATCCCGACATGTTCCGGTCGTAACAACACTTTCTGAAAGGCAAACCGTCTGTAATTTTCCAACTTCCAATCGAACGATGGACGGCGCACGTCGAGATTCAATTGCACGCATGAATTCGAACGGTTGCAACATAAATGAACGGACACGCGCAATACACACGCGAATACGTCACGGTGCGTAAATCAGCGAGGGGTCGATGGCAATGGGAACGGGGGTTGGCGCAGCGTGGAAAAGGAAGAATCAGAGAAACACCGTGGCCACCCTTAACGAGGCTAATACGCTTGTCACGAAACGACCGGTCTCAACTACCCGGTGTCACGTCCCGTACGTCGCGTTATTAATGTCGCGCTTCCCAAAAGCGTGATACAACTGTTGAACGTCAGGTTGACGGACCGCGTTGCGTTCCGCGACACGAGACCCTGCCATCAAACTGTTCGTTATAATTAAGCGCGATGCGACCGCGCGGCCTGTAAATTTATCGTTCTTTCGCGAGAAGCTCGCTGGACGCACGAAGCACGGCGAAACGTTTGAAAATGGAAGTGAGCCGGGAGAAATGGATGAGTGTCGAATGGGCTCTTTGGGTCACTCGTGGATATCTCGGAGGATTTATCCAATTCCAGATAAATATTAAGTCACTGTAAAAGGTAAAAGTAGTTGGTGGACGAGAAATGAATAATTTCTGTGAACATTTGTATATACAGTTGCAACCAGTCAGATAGTTAATATAATTGTTCACAGATTGCGTATTTTTCATATCTAGAGTAAAAGCAGTATGCGAACTTTTCGGACTAACTGGATGTTCATTGTAGTTGAAAAAAAAATTGGGGAGGTGTAATTAGCTCGAAGCAAACGGTAAATGAAACTACTCGCACATACGTGGCGCAGAAGTGATACACACGCAATACGAATATCCTGGAATCAGAGGAAGACGTACGTGGAGTCGAAAGCAGCACGTACGAGTTCGCCAATATCCACAGGACATAAATGTTTTACATGCAATAAGGTGTTCGCCACGGCTGGGCGAAACTGCCCGCAGTCCAATTTTATTACTTGACCGCAAAGGGGCTTCGTACGAGGAAAAGACTCTGGGATGGGGACTGGAGGTGTAAAAAACGCTGTCCGTATAAATGCGTCAGACACTTCTATGATTATCCTCAACATACAAATATCGTGCAGACAATTGGAATTAATTATGATACCAAGAACTTAATGATACCAGGATGCTTAAAACCTGTCGGTAGTTCTAGCATTGCACTGATAAGAATTGAATCGCGCTGGTTAAACTTCTTGGCCACCTCGTTCCTTTCATTGAAACGAAGTTCTTGCCTCAAGCTTCGCGAAGATAATTTCCCGGAAGAATCTCTTTTAAATTATAGCACATAAATCGGGAATACAAAAAAGATAACCGACGACACATGCAAATACGAGTCAGTATGTGGTGTACACGATTTATGGCGGTCAGTTTATTGAAATGGCCGGCTCGATCTCGTCCCCAAACGTTCCTTGACCTACCACGGTATATATAAGTGCCAGCATTTGTACAGATAAGCGTGTGTACACACAGGGCGGACGTAACTTTCTGCAGTGGACGGCAGAAAGCAATGTTTCGATAGGAACAGGAATGGGATGGAAACTTCTCGTGTTGTCTCTCGGTAAATCTTTAATATTCTATTTAATATCTACGACCCCTGCACGGTTGACAGGCCACGGACACCACGAACGTATAAATCACATGGTAGATATTGGCCGTTTTTGCTGGCAACGGGGCGAGACTCTACGACCGTGGCCTCTATAATTGTTTTTACGGATTATAAATTTCGCTTTTTATACCAGCACCTAGCTCACCATCCGATTCCATTTCCCTACCTGAGATTTTCTTTCCAATCGGCGAACCGTGCCACCTCGACGATCCCATTCGTCTTCCCCGAGAAAATTCCAAGATCCACGATTTACTTATTTTCTCCGGCGATCGGGCAGAAACTTTTCTACGGGATAAAGTTTCTACGCGTATACTCGAAATTCCTTGATGTAATATTTCTCGACGTTCTAATAGATCTTGCGGATATGTTTTTATGATTCTGGAACTGTGCGTCTAATGTCAGAGTTAACGGATATGAGAAAAATAATTGCTTTTAATTGTACGCAGCTTGAGCTTTATCTTTCGATTTATTATGGCTTAATGTGAATTTTTGAACGCAGTTTACATGATATTTCGTTTACTAGAATATTCTGTGGTGTGCTTCTGAAAAGGTGTGATCTGTGATCGTCGTTCTGCAATTCTGCAACTGATATTCAGGAAACTTGTGAAAGAGGAACAGCAGGGAAAGAACACCGACGAAAACGATGCGCGTATATGCAAGACTATAACGAGAAATTTTACAGAATAAAAATGGAATTTTTTAATCGGCTATCATTGCATACCAGACGCTCGTATTTATAAGGTAGCGGGAACGGATATTATTTATGGGGCATTCGTTCGAGAATCAGTAGTGAATTTCTCGTTCCCCTTTTACCAGGGCATCAACATGATACAGTACCATTTAGACGAGAGTTCAGGGGGTTAAGAAGAGATTTTGGGGTCGCGTTAATTAATACTGCGCCACCGGCACCCCTGTAAACGCAACACTTGGGCACTAACTATGACTTAAGCTGCCATTAATTCACATCAACGTCTTCCTATGGTACGGGGAAGGTGACTTGCATCCTTGTTGCCGAACTGAGATAAGTGGTTAGGCACTTGGAGAATCCACCGTGATCGACATTATACTTTTCTTCGAGCAATACAACGAAACGGTTCTACTTTGCATTATAAACTTTATTGCAGTCGCTGTTAATCTCATTTTTATAACTTCTCGATTATAACGTTTGCAGCTTTGCAAACATATGAAGCGTTGTATTAGCATAGAAATAGATATTCCTATAACTCCTGTAATATCTGTGTCTTACACTCCTCTTATATAAAAATTAATACAAACATTTCTCAATGGGAACGTTACACGGTTCTTAAATATAATGTGTTATATATATTCTTCTTCTCGCGATGTACGATGTATCCTTCTTCTTTGTATCGATTCGTTTAAATTGTTGTAAAGAGATCGTGTTACGAGGCAAGCGCAGAAATTCGAAACTAGGAAATATTTAGCATTGCATGTATGCATGTACATACATAGTATATCTGCAGGATTCTCGGAAGGAGAGCGACGAAGAGGGCAACTGTGATTTCACGGTAGTCGATGTCTCTGAACGATAACCAGCCTACGTTTTCGTCACGCGCACGTCTCATGTAACCCGTGGACCTAGAACATAATCCCTGTCAACTCTAAGAAAATAATGATCGCACGATGCGTCTGTGATTTTATGATACGTACACATCTCCGTTTACATTGTTCTTATCAGTATGCGTATCGAACGAATAAGTTGCCGGTATAAAAATAATTTCGCAACGCGA
This sequence comes from Nomada fucata, assembly GCA_948146005.1. NCBI lineage: Eukaryota > Metazoa > Arthropoda > Insecta > Hymenoptera > Apidae > Nomada > Nomada fucata. Next base: position 19,730,338 of record OX411275.1, read on the forward strand.
TATAACGTAATCAACGATACCGAGGCAATAGTTGTAGTCGTCAGGGTTACATACTGTTATCATTTCTTTACCGTCAATCACATCGTACTGCGTTTGCGCTCAGAAGCTTTAAACTCATCGATTCCTCCTTTTGCATGTTTTTCTAAAGCACCTATCTTCGAGAATATCCGTGTCATAGCATGCACTACGAAATTCGTAAAAATACCGTAGTTCCAGGTAATTCAATGCGTTCGTAAAAGTTCAGCGCCGAATGTGACCCGCTCGCGTTCCTGTCGTTTCTCTACTCAATTCAACCGCTGTCTCATCCCAATATCAAACCCTCGAAAACGGAATGAACCGCGGTCCGCAAATAACCATTTCCTTGCGCCAGAGCCCAAAAAAATTCGAGACCGATAGAACTAGCTTACCCCGTAAAAGTAACGATTAAACGGCTTCTACGATTCGTCATCCTCGCTGTCGCTCGCATCACTCCACCCCGAAGGTACCCCTTTCAATATTTACGATTACTCAGTCCAGCATAATCCAGCCAATAAATCGGGCCCCGTGCACCCCCCGAGCCTTCGTAAATTCGCCGGGATGACGATTCGAATCGGACGGACGGATCTCCCAACGACGAGTCTCTCGCGGCGACGAAGGGAAACGATGTTGACACGCTATCCGGTGGTCTTTCCGTTCCGAAAATCCAGTACGTCTGGGTGGATCTTTCCCGTTGGTTAAGCCGATCATTGTCGCGGTAACAAGCCGGCTATTGACAGGTCTCGTTCTCCTACGGCAGTTACATACGCGCAGCACGTTACACGTACACACGTTCACTATGCGATCGTGTGCACGAGGATATCGGGGAACCTACATTCGTGTAGCTGCACACACGGCGACGATCACGGGGGGCAGGGACACACGACGATGAGACAAACCACGGTTTGACCACTGTGCGGTAGTGTTACGGCGCTACGACGGGGGCCACATACTAATGGGGCATTACCTTAACACCCTCTATCCCGACTCTCGTTCAGTTAGTTACTCCTCAGGGATATAGAAGAAAGGAAGAAAAGGAGGCACCGCCAACCCCTGATCCTCCAGTCTACCGGCCTTCCTCCTCGACACTTCTCGTTACTCCTTCCTTCTTCCTTTCGTGACGAGACGCGAGCACCTCCTCGCCTCCTTACTCTACAGTTTCGACTGTATTTTTTCTCTGTTCTTGATCGATCGTACGGGAACGAGGGAAAGCGTCCCGGCGTAAATCGTTATCGGGCCACTTCCACGTCTGTTGGATAAGTCGGTTCCTGAAATCGAATCGTTTAGCGAATCGCCGATGGGGCCGAACGATCGCCGGAAGAATTTCTTTAGTCGCAAATTTGATGCCACCGGATTGAAACTAATTTCCACGGACACGCGTCGAGTCGCGATTCGCCGATGCACGCTGACGGGGTAAGGGGCCTCCCGCAGGGGGAACCTGGCGCTGGACGATTCTTCCCATGCCGCATGAAAATCGTTGGATGCGCTACGAGGACGACGAGGCGTTGCACTTCGACGGATTGCGGTGGATTGTAAAGTTCACGAAATGTTTCACAGTAGTAATGTAGAGGGATAAATTAGAAGAGAAACTACTTTATTGTAAGAAATGTAATTTATGTAATTATAATAGGATTCGATGTCCGTCTTTTACATTCAAGCGTCGGTTGCCAACTAACTTATTTGTTAATAAACGCATTCGCCGTTTGTTAATGTTTATAACGTTTCCTCGGTTTCACTCTGATCACTCAGCTAGCTTCACTCTCTGCAGTAATAACATTCTTTGATTAAACGCGCAGAAAGTTTGTCGACGTCGAATAAATCGAAACTAAAATAACGATCACCATTCGCGCAGCAAACAATGCGCGTTTATAATCTCCCTTATTCCCCTTCGATAAATAGGACGTCGATAAATAAATACCTGCAACAAATCCGAAAGCCGAATTCTCTTTACACGCGGTGGCACTTGGAATACAGTTACCATAGGAGAGGAACAATCCTTGATCCCGATTGTCCTGGGCGAGCGGTATAACACACCGCGACCAAAGAATTGCAAATCGTTTCGATCGCGACTCGCCTCGAGTTGTGCCGACACTCCGAGGCCCGACCCGAGATTCGGTCGGAAACAATACGACGTGCGATTTCTGCTGGCGATAGGTGAGCCAAGGTGGGGAGAGGACTGCATGAATTTCAATCGACATCTTATCTGGTACACGAGCGAGCCTCGAGTACCGGTGGATCGTGATCAAGTGGACCTCCATGGCGAGGACAATACACGCTGCGCCCGACAAGTGACAATACGCTATCAGGGTCGTTCGAAGCGTATTGCTCTTTTGTCCGAGCCACTACACCTGCCATACGTACTTGAACAAGTTCATGGAAAGTGTCAGAACTGACCCGGCCGTGGATTACCGGTGAAGATCGCACAAGGGTCGTTCAAAGCCCGTTGCAAGGAGAACGTGGCTCCGCCGTGTTATTAACGACGATAAGGTATTCCGGATCGCGTGGAAAAAACGTTCGACCGTGCAGCCGGGATACAGTGGTGTAATTGACTCCATGGTTGCGTATGGTTCATCGTAATTGAAATGTTGGGATACAGGGCGAGGGGGTTGGGAGATTTCATTTCTGAGGGAGAAGATTGGTTTCTGTCTGAATGCGTACGATTCGTTAGACGGAGGAACAGAACCGGGTGTGGTGGGTGGCTTGAAGAAAAATTCTGTTAGTCGCGATATTAGAACTGACATGCAAATTCTGGATTGACAATCTTGATTCTCGGCGAATCCGATGTATGCGGAACACATATGTACGTTTCTTCGGGGGAATCTTTCAGATTCGGAATGACGAGCGACTTTGTTCTCGGTGCACTATTTTCTTAATCTCGTATTATTAATAAGGATCTTGGTTGCCAAATGTAAAATTTGCACTTAATATTGTTGTTGAAACAGACGGTACATCCTGTAATCGAGACATCTATCGTAGAACTAAATATGTATGCAATATGTGGTCGCTGATCAGACGTGCGTATAGTCTACGGTCTAGAGTATTTACTACAAAATATATAGATAGTTTTACCCACAGTTTAGGGCTTATCAAAATCAAATTTTAACAATTGTAGATACTTGTAGTGAATTACTCCATTCGAATGTACTCCGATTTTCAACAATTTATCACTTGAAATCGTTAATTCTGTTCTGCCATTCTCCGTATATCTTGAAATATTTCCTATAGCGATACGTAGACGTGAACAATCTATTTCCGGTCCATTAAGTTTGAAACTTACTGAAACACCTTTTGAAGCAAATACTTCGAAGGCGGCTCTATATAGTACCCCGATATTTCCATTAAAACTTTCCACGTATATTAAATCCGCGCGATATAAACAAAAAAAAAGTATGACAGAAGCTCCAATAAAGAGGAGCAAGAAAACGCGGCCGCTTCATCCGGCCTTCCAGAGCCGCCAGCTACCCTGTCGAACTGCCTGGCCCTTATGAATTACTAGATTTCGGAACCGAGGCGACTGCCAGCATATTAAACCCGCGCCTCGAGACTTACGTACAACTTTTAAAGCCTTCCACACACTCAGCCGTTGCCCTTTCTCGTGTCAACCCCTCTCTCGCACAGTTATACGATTTGAGCGAGCGATGGGGTAAATTCGGACGGGATGCGATAGGATTTACTGCTCCAGACATATTTTAGCTTCCGATCCGTGGAGTTTGATCGACGATGTTCGCGTGTTTCATGCTATACGCTCTATTTTTCCGCGTTATCGTCGGCCCTTTATAGTTGCGCATAACGAGCAATGGGAAACGATAGAACGGTGTATAGTCTTCGTCGTGCTACGAAATGGTAACTGAACGGTTCAGTTTTGTAGTTCGTGGATACTGTAGCAGGAGATATTAGATATAGCTAGTAGATTTTACTGGCAATAAATTCTGTAATGTAGATATGCAAATGGATTGTATGCGAGACACGTGTTTTTACATATTTCATTCTGTGAATCGAATACAATTGACGTTGTAGTGCGTAGCAGATGTGTATTTATGAAAGAATGGTTTGTTTGAAGTAAGGAAATTTAAAGATATCTTAGGAATTGTTGGTCGTCTTTGTGGTTAAATACTGTGGAATGAAATGTACGTTTATATATTTCGCGTTTAAACGGCTTGCATGGTTTACGTTGGTTCTTCGATTGCTGTGCGATTAAGAGAAAGAAACTGTTAAGAAACGCGTACAAATTCTGACGCTTAATGGAAATGGAAACTGTTTCTTCAACAAGGATGCATTATACACGTGAAAGGATTAGATATGTTAGCAGAGAATGTATCAAAGCATGATACTACTGCACATTTAGTAACGTCAAAGGATGCAGTCTCTTTCAATAGAACAGTACCGATGCTTCGAGCACTCACTCTTCCGGAAGATCATCATGAAAGCAATTAAGTAATGCACCTCGGGGATTCAGATCCCTGCAGAGTCGAAGCAAAACGAAAACACGGTAAGATAAACGGGGATCGACAAAAAATCGTTCAACATCGTCAGAATAACTATTACTCTCCATTACTTACTAAATATTCTAATACCACTTTCACTAACTTCGTGCTTAACCCTTTGCGGTGAAAGGAGATACGTAAAATTTCTCGTGCAAAATATAAATCTGCGGTCAACAAAATATCATACGAATTTTTCCATAAACACTCCGATTCGATTTTGCGGTGCGAAGAAGTTTCAAAGAATTCAACTATCAACGCAAATAATATATTCGCCAACAGTCGCCAGTGCGACACATATTTCTCTCCCGTTCTCCCTTCAAACCGTCATTCCATCAAAAACAAAATTCAATGTCCACGTTTTAACCAGCCCCCGCGCGATGGACGAAAATCGATTATCCAGAATGGTGGATCAAGAAGGAAGCCTCCGACACCAGCCTCCCAACTCGTTCACGATGGCCATTTAGATGGTCGCGGAATTGCGAACGGTGATCTACGTGCCAAGAAGGAAACAAAAATACAGCGATAGATAGATGGAGAGAGAGACGGGGAAAAAAACGTACGATAGCCGCGGTAGAAGAAGACTAAGTGGCCGAACGAGATCGAATCGGCTGGTAAATTAGACGACGATTGTTCGCTCCCAAGGACCGACGAAGGAGCTACTAATCAGGAGCTTGCACCAGCCCCCCTTCAACAAAACGAGCCTCGTCTACTTCATGGCAACTACTTGCTAAGAATTCCACTCCTCTCTGCCCCTAAACTCTAGAAGAACCGTGAAGACTCGTGAAAGTCAGAACTGGCGCTAACTCGACTCCACTAACGGGCAATCAGATCGCCTCTGTTGGGACAACAAACTCCGTTCTGCCCCGTGCCGATGTGCCTCCATCCCCGGTACTCTTGTATAGCTTATTTATCGAAGAAGTTAGCCGGGGGTTAAGCAGCAGTAAATCCTCCCCCACGAGAAATGGACATTGTGACTTAATTGCCTTTAGCCGATTCCTCGACTCGCTTATTGGACAACGATGATTTGTTATGTCTGCCAGGGTGATCAAGCCTGAAGATTCGTTCTGGATTTCCTATGAAGTATTGAAAACAGCAAATTCGAAAAAGGTACTCGAGGTATTAGTTGATTTTTTGGTTTCGTTTTGGCATTATATGGAAATTGTTCGCGAGTTTCTTGTGTGTTCTGTATATCGGTGGAGAGATATAAATGGTTATCGGGGGGAGGAGCGAGGTATGTGATGGAACAGGGTTGAGGAAGGGTTGAGGAATAAGTGACGATCATATTTCGCATCACGAAGTACATTGTATTGATTGTACAGAAAATTTCGTTAGTGTGACGAATAAATCTATGTAGCTATAAAGAAATATCAGTATTTCGGATTTATTTAAACATTGGTCGAATCTGCAAAAGTTGACTAAATACAGCATTCTGTGCATGTGAATTCCCTCGTTCGTGTAACTTACTCATCGGCAGTTACACGCATCGTAAGCGAATTAGAAATACCATTTTTTTCCCAGAATTATCATTAATTGATCAAAGTACGTACGGCACGTGTTCACCGACCAAGGTACCCCGGTGTAACGAGGGCAACCGTGGCGCACCAGTGAAGTGCAGGAAACATTTCGTAATTGAATGACGAAGATTAAGATGAAAGTCGATTAACTGTGAAACAATGTATGCAGTACGAGGGTATAACGATATGAGTAACGCGACCGGTTAACAACTGGGTTAATACTTGCTCTATTATGATGCGCTCGAGTCACGTGCTCGTGGAAATCCTCTCGAGACCTGGATAATATCTATTCGTCGGATGTGTACAGGGAATGTCAGCAGCTGTATCCGTGGACGATCTGATCGGGGATATCCTGCATCCCGATTTCCCGTAACCCTACGCAGTAGATTCGGCGAGGGAGGAATCCGAAGAGTCGAGGGAGCGTAACATCGTGACATCGACAGTCTCCGTCTTATTGTCCCATTTACACCGGTCCTTTATATCCGAAATTCTTTTCCTTGCACGATAAACCATATGGGTGCAGAATGAAACGACGAAACTAGAACTGAACAACGTATACCGCATTCGGGATGTTCGCGTAGGAAAAGTCAGTTCAGTTAAACAACCGACAGACGTACACGATTGTTAACTTGTTCGACGGTAATTGCATCTATTCGAATGTATTTGAACAATTTCGAGCGGTGCGCAATGTTATTTGAAATCTTGCAAGGAATCTACTTTTGAAACATTTTAGATGCCGAATTTTGGTAGGATATTATTGCTGGTTTTCATCGGGCGCAGGAAATTAAATGTGATTAAGTTCGATATGATTGTTTGACACTGTTTGAGGATACTCTTTAACTTTTTCATGACTAAGGACAATGTATTATAATTTCGACAGCATTTTCTCCGATTCGCGTGACTATTGATACGGCGCAAAAGTCGGCTTCTTTTACCGAAGATTCAAGAAGGATATTAAATTAGCACAATATTTTACGATGGAATGTAGTACAATCGAACGTGGAAAAAAAAAATCGTGGGATCTATCGACTGCAACCAGGAGCAAAGAGGATCAATGGGCTATACGTGATTCTTTACGGGTCTAATTGAGCGCAGAGATAACGCGACTGAGTAATGTTTCCTCCGCTTTCTTTAATGGCCGAACTAATCGCTGCTGGTACCTTAACTATGCCTAAAGATATCCTCCTTGAGAATCTATGCAGCAACTTACGAATTTTCTAATAAACAGTACAACATTTCGTATTTATCTCGCAACTAACTTTTGTAGAAAAAAGGATAAAAATAATTTCACGTTTATCATCGACAAAGGCCTAACAATACCGTCAAATTAAAATCTCGCAACGAAATAAGCATCGCAGCCAAACAAGTCGGTCAAGAATTTCTGCAACTGCAACAAACGCGAACACCGACAACAGAATACTATGTCTCAACTGTTAAATTCGTCTTTGCAATCCACACACACACACACACACACACCAACAGTGACATCGGAATTAAACGAACGCCATTTATTTTGCCGCCGCAAAACCAAGGAAAGCGCGGCTTCAATGAGTCATACGGTCCTCTACTTTATGTGACATGTCCGATCAGCATCGCTAACCATCGCTGCTTTTTTCTCCGCAAGGCACCACAGGGATAGTATGTAAAAAGGCTATCAGCGTTTCGGCAGCGGTAGAACGTTCTGACGCTCTTCCAGAGCCCCTGAGAGAGTCGTTACCGTCACCGTCCTCTCCCTTTTGCGCGTAAGAGCAGAGGGAGAGGTCGATGCAACTGCCCTCCATCGATGCACCGATCTGTACCGATCGTACAGGCGGAATTCGAATTCCCGAAGACGCACACGCCGGCAGTAATGGTAACGACCCGTGCGCGATTTACGATCCTCCAGGACTATAAACAATGGGTAAACGCCAGGTTATTACGTCAAGAAGTGTGGCACGGGGGTGAGAAACGCGCGGGGCGAGTAGGACTACCCCGTCCAAGAGGTGTGTCCATCCACCTCCCCAGAGTGGACACGTCCTCGGCTATGTTTCTACGTACAGGGAGCTAAGTCGTCGATGAAAGACTTTCCATTCGAATATCCACGATTCTTCGTGTAATATTTATTGCACGGCATAACAGTCGGAACTGTTTGTCAAATGGTTTGTTAAATTTTTAAGAATCCCGCAAACAAATTGCTCCTATGTGCAATACTTGCTGCAGAGGAATTTCAGTTCTGCGACGGAAATAAGGAGAATGACACTCTATGATAATTGCAGTAGGGCGAAATATATCTTTCTCACTAACGCCGCCAATGTAAACTGTCTCGAAACCAGTGCTCCTTCGGTTTCTAAAAGTAGCACGCCAAACAAGACGGTAATCATTGCCGTCATTTGTAGGCGCTGTACAAATGTATGGGTGGGTGTGCGCATGAGGTAGGCAACAGGACCTGGGAGAACACGTGAAGCTCGATCGCTCCAGATATATAAGTATTCCCGAAGGCGAGGGGCAATTTGTCCCGGTCATTTGGCGAGTCCACGGGGACTCCCTGACTGTAATCCAATCACTAGCCACACTCTCCTTCTCTTCTTCCTTACTGTCTCTCCTCGTCCCCATCGAAATCGCGTTTCTCCCTGTCTCTCCCTTTCCGCGCCACCTCGCGCCCCCTTTAGCAGGGATTCTCTTTCCATCCAGTTCGTGTCCATCTTTGTCGCCACCCTTCTTCCCTAGGCCGCCTCGTCAGTCGTCATTGAGTCTGGAGCAATCCTGACCGAGTGACGACTGCATCAACTGCGTGCACGGATTCCGTTCCCGGGATGGGGACCTTCAGGAGTCCACGCAAATGTACCTCGATAAAGGGAATAAAATTAGCCACGTGGAATTAGTAATTAGTATTGGAGCTGCCGTGCCCGTCGAATTTGTTACGGTGTTATAGCGTACCGAATTTCACGCTGGGAAATCGGGAGTCAGTGGCGTTATATTGGGAATTATTTTGTGCGCCTTGAAACGAGTGACATGAGAGAAGAAAGGCGATGCCGGATGTTATATGCGCGATTCAGTTAAGGAACGATACACTGTTATGGAGCATTTTATTGAATTGAAATATTGAACTGTGGTTCGCTTATTGCTTATGTTGTGAAGGAAATTAAAGCGCGTCGAATTTTTAAAGTTTTATTGTTAGTGGAAAGAATTAATTAACATTTGGGACAGATCTGTTGTATATGAATGATTCACGGGATCTATATATCTTATTTAGATAAATTACTGAGGACAAACTGGAATATTATAAAATTAAAGTACTTTAACAAAAATGAGTTATTATGGTACAGTTTAATACGAGGAAGTATGATTTCCACTATATTTTATTTCTGTAAAGTTACAGATATTATTTGAATATACTTAAATTTAATAAAGGGAGGATCTGAACAAAATTATGTTAAGGGATAAAGCACTTTTAAAAAATAAAAAATAGGGTGAGACGTTTATTTCAGGATTGCATATAATCCTTAGACTCTGTCCTTTTTTCTATCAATGAAGGAATACGTCTGGATGCAGAAATATCACGCATGAATTTTCACCAGAATCGTGCCCAGAGGCGAATGGCATACGTGATCTTGATACAGAGGGGTTGCACGAAAAATTAGCTTTGTTGAAAAACGGCCCTTTATGCTTTCGCCTTTCCCGACATTTCCCTCCTCTTTCTTTGAAACTGACCCTGCTCCAGACCAATATATCGAACCATGGTTGACGTGCTTTTGCACGAAACCTCACCTTACTCCTTGTTAACCCGTGAAAATCTGTATCCTTTATTCCAAAAATAAGTACCTAATGGTTTACGTTGACAAGTCTTGAACAATCAATGTTTCCCTCGGTATTAACTTTTTATTTTATATTTTTTAATTTCTATTTTGACCTTTTCACATTTTCAAAATCCTAAACCGCATTTACCAAATACACCGTCCTCTTCCGCAGAAGCATGCATTCTTTTGCTGGATAATTTCATTTATTATCATAAATATTTATTTCGTACTTCACTTTTACTTTAACTGTTTGATCATTTATAGCGTTCGTCCAATCTGGTCCATGATTGCATAACTAATATATGATACTCCTGTATTAATAGTGTATCTAACATTATTCACATTATCTTTATTTATGTAGCATATATTACTTAGTAAATTTAGTACACCCTATAATGTATCGAAGAGGTAACATATAGCCCGAACTTATTATAGCTTCGATAAAAGTATTACGACGTTATATTCGCTATATAGGCTGCCGGCAAACTTGATTGTATTACTCCTAAATCTAAGTAGTATATGCACACGGTATTTCAAACAGCGCGACTGATACTTCTATCGGTATCCACTGGTTGCCTTTTTTTGTCAAATCAGAGGCACTTCACAAATACGTTCGTCAGCAAAAACAAATAACGAAGAAATTTAATATTTATTTCTACTTGTTGCACCGTTAGTCTAAAGTTCATTATCTTTCTTAGTCGATGGCCAATATATTCGCTTGAAAAATCAGATAGGTCAGAGTCTTTAATCTCTTTTCAAGGGAACAAAATGTTCCGTTCAATACCCTCATCTGTTAGGTAGTTCCGGTACGTATACCGCGCGCAGATCCGGCCGAGCGGTACTGCAATTACGGAGCTGTGATTTAGGGCCCACCCGTTATAGACCGGCAAGCTTTGATTTACGGTGCCGCGCGTGAAATTAATTTGAATTTGGTAATGTACGAATTATTCCCCGCGACCGCAATTGTCGACGTCTTTAAAAGAACCCTTTAGAAGTTCCCTTCAACATTCTTCTACGTTTGTAATGCGCACCTCAACAAATGAATATTTCTATTTCACATCGTAATTGCAATACTATTCAAAATAACAATTCCCTTAATACTTCCATCAATGTTGGAACACTGCGAAAGAATTATTTAAAATACAAAAACCGCCACCTGTTCTCCACAAATTAAATAAAATCAACGGCACGCAATCAATTGTAACACGGATATAAAATCGATACCATTTCGTCGTCGTCACCCCGTTGGACACGCACTCGTTGCCTTCATCGTCAAAAAATTAAATAACTCAAACCATTCGAAATCAGTCTCATCAATTTGTCTGCCGCATAATTGAAAACTCCTCCCAGAGATCTCGCCGAACGTTCCGCGTGCAGTGGCCAGTAATCCCCGCGACAACTTGATCGTCCAAAGGGAAGACATTCCGTGGGTATCGGTCATCCTGTGGCGCTTCGAGTTTTCAATCGCGTCGCAATGCCGAAATTAATTTCAATCTACGTGAAGGTACAGTAAGACGTTTGCTGGGCCACGCTCGAACGATCACGAATGCCTGTAAGATTGAGCCGATCCAACGTCGGAGATATATATATATATATATATATATATATATATATATATAGAGAGAGAGAGAGAGAGAGAGAGAAAACGAGAAGCTTCTTAGATCTCCGCGGGTGCTTTCGCTATGTATAAACCATCCCTCGTCGGTGGCTGGTAAATGGGGTTGTGGGTGGTCGACTTGGTAACGAGATTTTCTCGATGTCCACGAACGGTTTAAGCTCGGATCACGTTCAAGCGTTTAGCTTTTCTTTCTCCGCTACGTCTTCGACGTAAACGCTTTCGATTCTTTTCTTCATCCCGATTCCTTTCCCTTTGTTACAGCCACGTTTAGCCTTCCATGCCGGTCGATTTTCCGTTCCTTCGTCCCTTCTCGTTGCCCACGCTCATCCCCTTCCTTTCGCATAGCAGGAGATAAAGCGAATAGATTCGCGCATGCACTGGGAAAGAAGCTCGACGTGCCGGCAAAACGCTTCCGTTGGGCCGCGCGTATGATTTATTCCGGCGCGAAGCACCCACCAGAAATATCAGATACCCCTAATGAATTTCTGGACTGGTGTGCGTGCATGTGGGAGAGAGGGGGGGTTGTAGGGGGGTTGGCGGAACGGCCCAGAAAGAAATATGGGGTGAACCGACGACACGGAGTACAACGTACGATAGGACCGAATATCTCTGCGCTGCGAATGCCTTTGGTTAACCATGTTAACGACTGTACACGCTCTACTCCGTGCATTCTTTCGTGGTTTACAAATTGCATGTACACCGCCGCGTAAAGAGTTGGGCCCGCTTCCTTGGTTCGATGAATATTTATTGGCTCGTTTCATCGTCGCGAAACTAGTATCGTGAACACTGACAGTGAGAAACTTTGTTTCGATAGATTGTTACAATTACGATTTGAAATGATCTGTCATAGAATTTCTGTCCGAGTCGTGGTGCCTGGTGGTCTCGAATTTGTACACGGCAGGGTGTTTAGGATATTGGCGATTGCGTTTGATTCGTACTGCGTGAAATGTTCAGTGGGAGCGGTTTATATTTGATGTAACGAATCCGTGATTATCGTCGGTGGTATTTGATGGTATCTTGTGTGGAATTGCCTGATGATTCTTTCGAATAACGAGGAATCGAAAGAATTGTAAACTGTCCTCGCTGTTCGCTTTCGCTGGTGAAGTAACATTAGTGCCGTTGCATTTGTTTCGTTTCGTTGGGGTTGAAGCCGCGCGTGCATTTCATTCTATTCTAAATTCGACACATTGACGCGGCGGGGAGAAATATTTGATAGAAATAGAAAAGAGAAAGAAACGGTTGAACGATTCAAAACGCAACTCGGTGAGAATTCAGCCGGCTATGAGATGAATAGCACGTGGCCCGCATAAGATTGAGAACGAAGAATATTCAGCACAGAATTCACGAGAAATTAGGCGTGAAATACGCCGTGCGCTTCAAATATTTCTGCCACCGACAGATTTCGACTTTCCTGTCAGACACGGCCTTAGACAATCCATCGATTTGCCTTTGTACTCGCGGGTGAACTCATGAATTCGTCGCGGCTCTTTTCTGCATTGTAGCTCACTTACCCTCTTTGTAACCCTACAGGGACAGAAAACTATCAGCGGACTTTCCTTCTTCGGGATACTGTCAACGTTATTTTAAAACGTATAAATTGACCTCCATATTAGTATTATTCGAATCGTGTATATCGAGTAACAGTTAACTTCTTGATAGTTATTGGTTTCTAACACGCTTAATAAAGATAAATTATATTTCGTTTCTCTCATAGACAGCATTACTTGAAATTTTCTGCCAACATTATTCCATTGAACACTATTTTCTTTATTTCAGAAATTATACGAACTTTCGAACGAACGATCTGCTGAACGCAAATGTACGGTCCGTTCTTAAAAATTCCTTGACCCATGGAGGAGAAAGGCGAGTGTCAATCTCAATAAACTCGTGGCTGGCCATCAAAGGTTACGCAGTTCAGGATCATGTCAGTACTTTCGGTGTTAGACCCAACAGAACACGCGTAGTTTGTATTCCGGCAGAGGAACCAATCTCCATAACGGAAACGTGTTGCCGAACTTCCTAGCTGGCGTTGAAGAACGCTCTTGCTTTTCGCATCGGGAATTTACACATCGAACTCGTTTTTTTGTCACCTGTCACACTGAATATATCAATTGCGATGCAAGCTGCGAGTAGGAAGTAACGGGAAAATAATTGATACAAAATTCGACAAATAAATGGACGCATATTAAATTTGCAGATAAGTCATTTACATAACGTAAGAAATTTTCTATGCTGTTCACCTCTGAAATGAACCTGAATAACTTTAGTCAGTTCCATATTAAATTCCATTACGCGGCATCCGAAAAAGTATTCAGAATGGTGACGAAGAAAATCGTTCGTGTTTTCGCCTAGCGACGAATAGAATTCATCGTTGTAATTTATAACATTTTACTTAAATCTAATTAGACCGTAAACGTATTGGCATATCATCTAAGAAGGTCGAACGTCACTGCGGTGGACGAATATGGTGAATGGCCGTGGCAGCTGAAAAAGATTTAAATAATCATATATATCGGACGCGGCAATAAATCGCGGCGTGTCCATCCGGTCCCCAGCATAGCCACCCTAACTACTGGCATCTATAGCAATGGGGTGGACCAGTGATATATGTCTTCCCTATAACAGCCAGAATCAAAACACCGTCCACCCCAGCTACGACGATGTTTGTCCTTCGGCCAGCGACTTCTGTGGCGGACAGTTGGTATCGATGAAATCGTTGTATTAATTAACAGTAAATTGCGGATACTAGGAGAAATCGAATCAAGGAATTGTGATTGTGGATAATGTCATTCATTCAATTCTATACGTACCGGGATGAAAGCCACGAAACTCGAATCAACGAATAACCGCCGGTTATTTCTTCAGTTTGGCAAGAATTTGGACAGAAATATTCTTCCCAATTTTTCACTTCTTTTCTTCTCGTATTACGTAAACTGTTTGGACGAAATATTTTAGAGCAACAAGACGCAGATATGCAAATCCGATGCGAATTCACTTTTGAATTGTCACTTCATGTAACACAGCAAATCGAAATTGAATGATATACTGAATCCATCTTTTAATATGCACTTGAAGTGCTCATTTCGGTTCGCGAAATTTCGTTGGCTGCATATGTTTACAATAGAAGAACTTTACAACGATTATTCTTCAGTATCCAAGGTAATTTCGAGTACAAAGTTAAAGTTAGAGCTACTTCCACTTAGCTAAAACGTTCATAAACAATCGTTTTCCCCTTTACTTCCTTTCTCCCGTTCCAGCTTTCTATTATACTTTCGTTGATCAAACATTCGAATCTAACAATTGTTATGCGAATAAGCCAAGCTACGGTTTAACAATATTTACGATCAACATTATATCAACATTAATTAATACTAATATAAATTAACCATACGTGTTGAACATCCGGCAGCATCTTAAATGCCCATTAACACCCCATCTATTTTCCAACAATCGCGCTGCATAGACAACGCGGATACATGCACGCTGCGGCAGATACTTGAGAAGCGTGTTAAACCAGCACGATGGACTTAATGCACTTACGAAATCGCTGCCATTATGAGGTCGGGGTAGCTCGACGTGCTGTATCTGGTCAGGAACAAAGTCCTGGCGCGGACGAGATTACGGAATACCACTGGACACCGGACACTTGACCGGTATTACAGATGTAATATCGTAAACAATGTCCCTCTCAGCCGGGGCCACGTTTATATCTGCACAAGTCACGGGAGATCTACCCCGGCGAAAGCAAGCGCGGAACCACCTTGTTCTCCCTTCTCTATCTCCGCGTACACCCTCGGGCGAACCCTTTCCAAAGTGCCGCCGGTGTTTACTGTTGAATATTCATTCTTTGTACTGATACAGCCGTGAACACAAAGTGTCCACACATTAACCAGCCGCGGAACTGGCCAGCCGCTTCGCAAGCCACCCTTTTCACCCCTTTTATTCGAAAAGACCACGGCTCGCGCGTAATCTGACCTACGCCGTACATTCCACGGGGGTGTAAAGTAGAATTAACGTTGGACCGACGTTTGAAATACAGCAAAGATAGTTTCTATATGTACTAACGCTGCCGCAGTTAGTACCGTAACATCTTGCCTAATTAATTCGCATTCAACGAACGTTAATTACAGCTTCAATGAAATAACGGACGGAAATCTTCTCGATCTGCACATTTCTGTACCTCTGGGCACAGTATACGGCGAATGGTGATATTTTATCGATATCGTGAAAAAGCGAAAGGGAAGAAAAGCTTGCCTGCCAGTCACCATGATTTCGTAGACGCGTACCGCGGCCGAGGAACTTTCTCTCTGATCGAAGTCTCCTCGGTTAACATCGGAATGGACAATAACGAGGGAAACTTGGAATCCCGTGGAGCGCTTATGCAGGACCCTTTCCAAGCCTTCTCCATCCCCGTTCTGCCGTAAATACGGGACGCACAACTGTACTATCGCGGGAACAATAAAAATAGACCTCCCGTATAGGTTGGTCCGCTTACTATCGGGCCGCAAGTTACGATTAAAAGACCGCACCGTAGATCCGCCCAGACCATGTCCCGAATTCTCAGTTTCTGGGAAGACTTGCTGGGTATTCGACAGGGGTGCCGGAGGGACCAGAAGCTTCGCTCTACCAGAGGACCAGCCGTCGGGATACGCTCGAATCCCAAATCTCAGACCGAAGGACTGTCCCGGGTTTATGTTTATCTTAAACATCACCGCAGACAAATTTCGTGGCAAGCTGCTCGAGGAACAAATAACGGCGGATCGTGTGGGAAAAAACGAACTTAGTCGTAAATACGAACTAAAGAGGCTTGACGATTTAAGGAACGACCGCATTTTAAGTCTTTCAATCGGAGCAGCTGAATTCGCTAGAAACTAAGTGCACGCTCGAGTACAGCGAGGTTTATCTCCATGCTAAATGGCTTGTTAGAAAATTAAATTAGAAGCTTAATATACTGTCCCAGTATTATACGTATAGGGTAGTACATCTAACGCAGGCTATCTAAATATTCGCTTCTAGTTTTGACGAGGAGAGAAATGCTTTCCGTGCAATTGTTGATTTGAAGTCATTTTTTCCGAATGTTCGAGATAGCTGAGATTTCTTAACCAATGATTATATATCTTTGTTCGCGTTGCTTGTCAGTGGTGACGTCGAATCGCGTTGAAACGAGTACAGCAGTATCTGTATATAAAATTTGTTTCCCAAAATCGAAGCGAAGCTGAGGGGTATAAGTTTTTATCGGGATCGCAGGTGAAAATGAAAATTCTGATCCGTCTGATTAATTATAAGCGAGTTGTTCCTCGGAACTATTTCATTCTGGCGTAACTTCTCTATGCGACATTGGCACAGACGAGACCCCTTCGATTACGTATACCTCGACGATAAAACCTCCTTTGCGTGGATTAGTCCGCTCAATCAGGAAATATACTTGGGGCCCCCATAAAGTTCTCCCGGCGTGCAAACCCCTATATGCGTCCCATGTACTACCCTCTATGTGCTTCCCTTCTTTTACGCGTGCTCGTGTGCTGAGAGCTCATACCGACAGATAAGACGTCTTATCTTAATTGACATACCAAATCAAAAATATTCTAAAGGCATTTTATAACTCTTCAAGTTTCATTAGCACGTTATCAACGCGCTCAGATTCCACGAAACTAATTTTAACAACGTCCCTATTGCAATTCGTATCAATTCGCCGAGTATCTTTTCCAAATTACTAATTTCGATTTACACGCATACAAAGTACTTACTGAGCACACAAATGAAATCCAGCAGAATTAAATGTCCGTATACATCTCGAGTCACTTATTACCAATCAGTGTGGGGCACGAAATATTTTTAGTTCTATTTTCTGATTCGCAGTGACCCTTCAATTGCCCCCTCCTGAAACTTCAAACTTCCATTTTTAATTCGCAAAATACCCATTCAATAGATATACAAAAATTTATGGTAAAATTTTTCGCGATGGCATTAACTACTTCTCTATTCGTAGTAGAGTAGAATATCTTCAACATATATGACAGGGATAAGTGATTGTAATGAAATTGCGACATAGGGATAATATTATATGGTCGGTGAAAAGGTAGTGGGCGTACAGATTGAAGGGAAAGAAATTTTCGAAGTATACATAGAGAAAGATTCGGTTTCGGGTGTATTTTAAAGTCCATGGGGCTCAATGTTCCGCGAAATACGTCGCTCCCTTTCCATCAGTCCTATAATACAGATGCCGTATAGATGGCTACAAATCCCCCAGAACTCTTCATATCTATAACCTCTTTTCATTCTCGACAAACGAGGGCTCACACGCTACAGGGTAGTTTTAAACAATTCACCCTTCAAACCCTCCCACGTGGTTAACTTTATTGCCATTTCCAGACGCGCGCTCCTAATTCATTTTCGAGAATGGAAGTTTCATCGTGTTCAACAAATAATTCACGCGCAACAACATTTCCTCGCGAAGTACTTGAGATCGAAATTTGCTAAGAAACAAACATTTGTACGAATTAAAAAAATTGAAAGAAAGATGCGCCAATTGGTTTACGTACATGTAATAAAGAATTGGACTCCCAATATTATTTTTACACAATATTATTTCGTATAGCTACGACGAAATGTGTTATATCCTCGAGGATCGAACAGCAGCTGTAATTAATTAATTCAGATAATAATTAATCTCTGCGTTTCGTTGAAATATATTTAATACAAACATCGATTCCCCATTACATTACACAGATTTCCTTTGCCGTGGACATAAATCAAATATGTTTATAAACATTTCGTTAAAGCAATCGCGAGCTATCGATGGGCAGTGGTGAAAGGAGAAAGGGGTAACGGGCTTGCGCCTTCGACTTACCACCGTTGAAGTCAATTCGATAGCAGTTAACGAATTGTTGGGAGTGAATGGAAGGGGTTTGCGGTTAACGCGAGGGGTTGACAGGGTAACGCATAATACATTGTTACCCCATCCACCGGATTCACCCATTCCATGTGCAGTAATTTTCTCTGCCCGGCACCGACATCGGGGTGAACTATCTCATAATTAAAATTACCGTACTATACGTACGCATTGGGAAATCTCATCACCCCAGCGCCTCTAATGCACATTCGAATCTTCCCTTTCGAATTTATGTTACGTGTGTTACGACTACTGTTTGTCGCTTAATTATCATTAAATAGGTAACAATATTACCTACCCTTTCTGTCTTATACAAAAGCCACTATTCCATCAATATGTGAGCACGTCTATTAATTCTATCCCGATCCTATCCTCTATTGTCAGACTAGTCTTAATGTTCGTCCCTTCGTCAATTCTAATTCCAATCTTTTATATGGGAATCTTTACTTTATTCGTACATAAGTCTTGCTCAGTTATTGATCCGCAACGATTAAGGAAACCCTTCGTTTCGATTACATTGTTAATATTCGTTTTTAAAATACTGTTTATTAACGGCTTCGAATTAACAGCTTCGATTATGCGGAAGTGGGGTTCGCAAACGGCGGCGTCGCTTTTGAAATTGCACTTTGTTCAGTTTTCCCATTTCAAACGTCAAGGCATTTAAGTGGCGAGAAATAGTTCGGAGGGTGGCGCCAAATACCAGCTTTCCTCCCCACGGCCTTTGCCCGTCGATTTAAAACATTTGCCCTCCGCGGAACGAAAGTTCTCCGTGTCGTTCGAGATGGGGTGCCGCGAAATCACCGTAATATTGGATTATATCAATATACGGGACACACATATATCATATTACCGAGACGGGAGCGCACTGGTTACTAAATTTCCGATTTCTTTACAGAGATAAAGGTATTATGACGTCTCTCGCGATCAGCAGGTCGCAAATTGTATCATTTTTGCTGACAATCAGCATAAGACGTTCTACGCACGATAATAATCAGGCTAGTTTAAGAATATTACAATTCGCATTAATCGCACCGGTTATAATTGTGCATTAGACAATAATAATAATAATAATAATAATAATAATAATAGGATATTAAAAGTTCATTACACGTATACAAATGTCGAATTTGATGGGTACAGTCGAGATCGAAACACGGTTAATATAATTCGAAATCAATCTTCTCTCGCGTTAGAATTTCAAGAAGGTATAGAGTGATCGCTCATTTAATCTCTATTCTATATAAAAAAAATATAATACCCGCTGGTCGACTAAGATTACACGCCATCCCGATGAAACATTTGCATTACAGATCACGTCCCAAGCATTTGAACTCATCTCAATCCTAGAATTGCCGACGATTTTCGGTACAATTAGCTACGCGTTCGATACATTCGTAAAGCAAAACCGTTCGAACAAAACGAGGCACGCACGGGACTGTAAATTCCTGCAAAACTCGTTCGATCAATATACCTAAACACCATCTCCTCGACGGACTGGGTAGTAACACTGTTAAAGCATTCTACGACCGTGTCGTCTGCGGCAATTAACCGGAATGATCCTTCAGAAAGTGCAAACAAGAAAAAGTTCCTTTTGAAATCTATATTGCGGCCGACCGCGGCAAGGTCGGTGCATTTAGGTACCCTTAATCGAGTCTCTCGCGGCAGTCAGGGTAATGACGTGTGCTCGAGCACACGGCTCACGGTGTTTAGCACTTTATCTATCTCCTTCAAGTTATTAATGACACTCGCTGACTCAGATGCCGCGGCGAAGTGCGGCATCTTCAGAGTTTAATATCCGTAGAATCGAGTCACTCGGCCGACTACTAGCGCGGACTCTTGTTCCTCTGCTGGCCTCGAGTAGTACACTCGTGGCTGGGCCGGGGCATTTCGCTTCCAATATCCTTCACCCTGGCCGGAGAATCGAGTGTCGTCTGTACGCGGCGAACGAGCACGCTTTCATTTCGCACGAGCACCGCGGACAAGTGGCTGGAATATAAAAAGAGGTGGAATTTCGCGCGATACCAATCCGGGAGAAACGTCGCGATCGAGATCGGCGAGAGGAACGGGAGATAGGGTCAGCTGGGAATCCTTCTTGCCGGGGGATATCCGTTAAGTTCAACAGAGATAGCAATCGGCCTTCTCTATTCCCTTTCCTGGATTATTTTTTCGGTTTCCTCTTCCTTGCAGATATTTGGAGGGGGTGCGAATATTGTTTTTTAACATTCTGTTGCGTCCTCGGATGCTTAATGCTTATCGTTTCGATTTTTCTGCTTTTCCCTTGTTACATGGGTGCGTGGACCGCGGTATGAAGAATCAAGTTATAGGGCTACAGGAAAGTTCTGTGCGATAATGTCGTGTCAAGTTTATCATTGTATTTCTAAATGTAAGGATGGAAATGATATTGTTCATTTCCTGGTGTTATTATCTGGAAATTCCAAAACGATCAGGACTTTCCGGTGGACCTATTTGT
This sequence comes from Nomada fucata, assembly GCA_948146005.1. Taxonomy (NCBI): domain Eukaryota; kingdom Metazoa; phylum Arthropoda; class Insecta; order Hymenoptera; family Apidae; genus Nomada; species Nomada fucata. The sequence continues at coordinate 19,751,107 of OX411275.1, forward strand.
ATACAAAATTTTGAATGTACGCGATTCATCGGTAGAAGGAGGACTTTCTCTTGCGATTCTGATTGTGAGAATTTGATTCTTCTAAATTTTATTATTCTAAAATTTATTATAATATTATATATATATATATATATTCTACTGGAAAGTCTTATAATAGAAGCTCATAAATAATGAATAACAAATATAACATTTTCCATTTGGAATCTGACAAAGCAATCATACATTCGTTCCATGGTCACACTTAATTCCAGGAAGTGTAATGCTTTAATAGTATGTACAGTTAAGAGAATATAAAACGTTGATAAAGTTGCAATCATGTATAATTAAAAACTGTTGTTAACAACTGAGTATGGAATATCTAAGCTGAAATCTAAGCTTATCGACGAACAATCTGTGGAAAGAGTAATTAATTATTCATACAACTTCGCATGCGGCAAGCATCAGATTCTAAATTAACGCATAGGAACTGTTGTAGTATCGCATTTGATTCGATGGAAGTATCGTCAACGCTACGTCCCGACGTTCGAATTATTTTCGCATTACTACGTATCCGAAAGCAACCAACGTTCTACGTATTTATTGCTCGTACAAATAATTGTTACGTTTCAATTATTTAAAATCTTGTGTTACACTTCTTTCGCTTTATTGAAAACTATGCAGTGGACGATCGATGTTCCTGTTCGAAACTAATCACTGTATTTTTGAAGGACTTAAGGAAAAAGTAGAAGAAATCTGATATTATTAGAAATTAGAAAGCAGCAGATTCTTTGCTCGTCGTGAAATATGATACGCGCAAAAAAGCGAAGTTATCGCAACATTTTGCGAAAAATAGTACGAAATTGCTACAGCACCTTTACGAAACAAATGTCGGAGTTTTGTCGTGAGACAGGTGTTCATGGCTGCAAGTACATTTGTGAAACACAACGTTCTATAGTCGAGAGGTGAATGGTTTAAGTTCTCGTTATTAATTATAAAACATTATACATACAGTAGTATACAGTAGTGCGCTAATTAATTAAAATTAAATAAAATGCTAATTTCATTATACATTTAACAAAGCTAATTGTGCACTGTCGTTTTCCTCGAAAGCAGCTTGCTATAATAAGATTAAGGGTGAAGGAAGTAATGTGGGGAGGGAAAAAGTTATAAAAGTAGCACAAAAATTATACTTCCCTCCGCAAACGTGGAAAGATAACGAATAGAAGACCATTCACATTTGCATACAATTTTCAACACATTTCATTAAATCCCTAACGAAAGGTGGCAATTTCACGCATAAAAACAAGCACACTGCAACGAAACACAATATATGTATGTAGTAAATTCACACTTGTATACAATATATTTACTGCATACATATATTGATAGAAGGTACTACGTAAATAAAACGTAATTGGTAAATGATTCCAAAACATTGAACTTGCAATTCCAAATATATTTCATCTACTGATTAAACGAATCATTACGGTGTCCCTACACATCATAAATAGACATAATTAACGGAGTTCAATTTCACACTAATTCCAATGAAATTGTACCGCAGTTTAATCACGACATACTCATTTCGTAATCATTTTGATAGAGTCGCATGGGCAATAATGGTGCTAGTATCATTGTGCACCGCAGTGGGAATTCTGAAATGTAGTTACGAATATTACATGGAACATTTCGTACTCTCGGTCATCGAATCGATCCATCATGGAATCTGGTATTATCCATTTCCGGCGGTCACGATATGCGATTTGAATCGTGTCTCTCTCAAGTTAGCGCAAGAATTCGTGCAAAATCTGTGAGTCTCCCCTTTCCTTCCTTCCGCATATTTCACTTTTGGTAATTTATTGAATTTATTGCTTTAACAACGTAAACTAAGAAGGAAAAATCAGGTGACAACCTGTGAATATTTCCTTTATATTCTTCGTTTCCGTTCCGTTATCGATAATCTGTCGAACAGAGTTTCACCATATACAATTAGCCAAGTACCCTGTATTATTTTTTTTCATATTTGTCGTTTATTACTTAAGCTATGTAATATCTAGATATATGTGTATACTTTCATTGTTAACATAGAACACTTCCACCGACCGAGTCCAAAGAATTGATTGTTCAAGAGCTCAGTTTATTGGATGAATTAATGTATCCTGGAAAACACGGACCACACATACGAAATAATCTGACGAGATTGCAGATAATCTTTGACATGAACAATCTAACGATACCAACAGTAATAAACGCAGTATGTGGAGAATTTTAAAACAAAATTACATGTACCGTTCTGATTTTGCAGATTAGATACGTTCTCGAAAAGCATGTTGCATATACTCGAATCTTATTTTTACATTTTCTTCGTGAGATCATTAAATTATTTACACACAAGAAATAAGAATGACAGTAGCTTATAAATGCAAAAGCTGGACAAAAGAAAATATTGTACCGTTTCAACTAAGTGACTTAAGAAAAATAACGCTCATCAAATAAAATACAAAATTGGAGTTGATCACGGTAAAGATATTTTGTACAATTCATTTTATACAAAAATATGTCAACGTATTTCAATTTGGAAAAATTGCTCAGCCACTAAAACTATGTATATCTCGTGTAACTTTATCTGGAATTATTCAACGTGCATTCCGCTAAAGAAAAATATATTGATGACGATGTAAAAAAAAACTAAATTGGATTCCAGGTCACTCGATCTTGTCAAAGTTTACTAGGAGCGTGTAAATGGAAATCCAAGGAAAGAGATTGCAATACTATATTCCAACCGAGCCTCACGCGCGACGGGATCTGTTGCAGTTTTAATTACATCTCTTACGACAGGATCATCAAAACACCAAAGTATTATGCATTTTATAAGCACTGACATATATCATTCCGTGTCTCGTTAATTAATATATTTAATAGTCGTAATTCCCTTTCTCCCTCTACCGTTCTTTGAAGTCTAAAGACTCATAAAACGATGTCATGCGGACATCGAACCGGGCTCAATGTCTTGATTAATCTAGATCCTGACGATTATCATTCTGGTATCGCCGATGCTGTAGGAGTAAAGGTAATTTATTATGTTAAAATGATATGCAAAGTAAATTACAAAACAAATTGTTCATATACTTTCAAGACAGAAGATTTTTCTGAGGATCAGAATAAAATTACTTTTTTGACGAAGGGACGACGATAAACTTGACGTAAAATTTTTGTACGGATTCTATTGATTCAGATTGTAATGTTGCAACATTTAATATTCATGAATATTTACAGTAATATATTTTGCTGTCTTATATCAAATTTTCAATTTATACTATGCTATTATAGGTCATGGTACACCATCCATACGATTATCCAAATTTTGGCACGGCTAACAAGTTAATAAGCGCGAATAAGTGTTCATTTTTGACCGTTCAACCTGTAGAAATTTATGCGACACGATACGTTCAATCGTTGGGAATATGCTCGCATAATGACGAAATAAAGGCAATTAACAGTGATAATTCGGAAAACAATATCTTATTCGCAAAACCATCACTAATAAATTGTTTAGCAGAATGTCAAGCACGTATAATTGCGACGATATGTGGATGCATTCCGTATTATTACTCGCAAAACAGTTAGTTCACCTTAGATATATATTTTTCATAATATAAATACATCTGTTTTTTTATAATTATTCAGCGTGTGATCACAAATAAAACAAAAGTTGTAGGATAAAGGAAAGCCAAGTTTGCGAAGTTTCTTCAACTACAACTTGTGTTATTATTTTGATAATGAAACAAATATTCTATTTCAGAAACTAGATCATGTGATTTAAAGGACATTGAGTGCCTAGAAGACTTCAAATGTAAGTTAGGAATTTTTTACAAACAGTGATAATTTTATGTCGATTATGTCATTACAAATACTTGTTTATAGAAAAATATAAATACAATGTCAAATAATAACTCTTTAATCCCGTTGAAAAAATGTATTTTTACAGTTTGGTATGATACTTCTTGGCCAGGAGAAGATATGTCGCCCAAAACTTTACATCTCAAGCATTTGAATAAAGGTAACATTCCATGTAATTGCAAACCAAATTGCAAAACCTATCGTTATTTGATGGAGAATTCGGCAGGAAGCTTGGATAAACATGTTTACCACACAGGACTCACCTATACAAATTATCCCAAGTAATTGAAAACATCTTCGTCACTTTATTAATGAAGATAGTACATTTATTATAAAATATATTACAAGAACAATAACATGCATTTAATGTATGTATTGCAAAAAACCACTTATAAAAGAACATTTACAGAACCGTATTTCGCTACTACTTAAAATTTAAACTTTTTCAAAAAAAGTGGTTGGCAAACTTATTAAAAAATAGTAATTGCTATACAATAGATTGTCTATGATTTACAGGAACGAAGAAACTTGGCAAAACCAAAGTATAATACACGTATTTTTTGCTGATCTAGTATCCGTTCAATTTCGAGAAGATATACGTTACAGTTGGCTTCACTCGTTTGGTAAGACTGAATGTAATTTAGTATAAATGGAAGAATTTTAATTCGTAAAATATAACACTAATAACATAACTATATTTGCTTTAGCGGTATTTGGCGGTCTCCTAGGGGTATTCGCTGGTGTCAGCTTCATGTCTATGTTCGAAATTATTCAGTTTTTCCTTGTTCGCATTATAGCTGGCGCATGTACGAAAGGAGGAAATGCAAGAAATAAGAAGTAAAAGAATAGTCGCGGAAATAATTGTACAAGTTTGATAAAATCCATAAAGCTTTTAGAATGTCTTTCTTGACTCTCACGATTGTTATCACATTTTAAGGGCCTGATATTTGCAATTTCCCCGTCCTATTATTTATTTGGCCGATATTCTGGCAACTGAAAATCTCTAAGCAATCTACATGATCTTAATTCAGGCAACTGAGCAATAGAAGCATTACCATTTAATCTGCCTCTCTTGTTCATTACAGAATTAATTGTCTTTCTAACAATTCCTAAGAAAGTCAATTTGTTTGCTTCACTTCGGAAAATATTGCATAATTCTTGTATAAACCATGATCCTGCAAAATACGAAATTACAATATAGTAATAATATAACTATAAAAATTTTAATGTATGCGTTAAATTATTGTATGTATGTATAATACCTTTTTCCTTATGACGTACAGATACAAATCCTTGCATGGTTGACATGAATATACAGAAATTTCTGTAAGCTAAAATGTTTGAAACACTGCAATTGGCTGGTCCATCTGCATATAAATCATCACTCGTTTGTTCTGCTATTAAACATCACAATAATATTAAATTGCAGTTTCTAACGCTAAAACGGAATTACATATTTCTTTTACCTGTTAGTTTTCCCTGGCAAGCTTGTATAATAACTATTTTGATAACATCCTTTAACTGTATGCAACAAAGCTTATGTTCGATTGATTCAATACTAACTTCTTCCTCGTCTGAGCTAATAATGCCACCTACAATATTGTATATATTGTATTATACATATGATGTAATGTCTACAAAAAAGGACCAATATTTTTACCTTTGCAGCCATGACTTAAAATGCATACAAATATGCAATCGTAATCTGTACCAAATTCTTTTGGAATGTCTTCCAATTTTTTAAGTATTTCATCTTTTTTCAAATTATTAAACTGTTTAACAGCGAAGCCAAACCCTTTGAATGTTTCAGAAAGACTGAAACAATCAACCGATGTGCCAAATCGAGTATCAAACTGAAATAGAATTCTTATTTGTATCCATATATACATGCATATATATGTTATTAAATTTATTAGAAAAATGAATACAACAAAAGATATCAGCATCTCTATATACCTTTCGATTTTCAAAAAACATCTGGCTTATGATTATACAAAGACCATTATTTAATTTCTTGGTATCTTTGTCTTCTACATTTGACAACGTACCTATGCCACCTCTCATAGAAAATGTTTTGAGTTGGTCTGTATTGGCAGAACTTATCTGTTGAATATCTAGCACGTCTTGATGACTTCCATATTCTTTAAGATCTTCATAAATAAGCTCCAAATCTTCAAATCTCTTCAAATGCTTACATAAGTTGTTAAGATCCACTTTATTGTCTAAAACAATTGAAGATTAATTAAAGTAAAGTCTAATAAAGACTAAAAGTGTTTGGAAGGGAAAGATTATAATGTACCTAAATGTATCGAAATATAATTACGTTGTATCCAATACAAGATATGTAGTTCAAGAAAGTCGGTATCACTTAAATTTTGCTCATATTCATCTAAATCATTTCTTACATATTGTAACAATAATTTTATCTTTTCTTCTGAAAGCGCTTCACATAAGAAATATAAACATTTTGCAACAATGTTTAAATATCTGGAACATAATCTGTTTTTTGATAAATAGTATAAATCTAACTCTTTAAATGATAATCCCAATTTTCGTATAATCTGCCGGTTTTGTATAACGCATATTGCTTCTACTAATTTTTTCTTCCAATTATCCGGATACTTGTCTACAAATACTGTAAGTATATAAGTTTTCTCTGCTTCATTATGCTTTATTATGCTATTATGCTTTTCTAATAATGTATATATTTCTTGAAAGCTATGCGTATAATCCTCTATCATCAAAAATAAAATGGATATCTTCTCATCAATGTCTAGATCATCTTCAATTTTCCGTAAAGTGTCTTTATCTAATATAGTTTCACACGTGTTGATATTTAAACTAGGAGATGGTAGCGCATCAGTAGAGAAGAACATTGCTTCTACAATATTACATTAATAACAAATTACTGAAAAAAAAGAATAATGAATCATATAAAAGATTATCAAAAGTTTTGATCTAATATACATTACTTTATTTCAACACATCCTTTGAACAATGCATGCGTTTTATACATAAAAGTTAGCATTAACTTTATTGTTTATTACGAAAGTTTAGATCGGCGTTTCAATATTCGAAACAACAATTTAAGTACATATGCATATATCACGTTTGTGTTGTGTGTTCAGTACAGTGTCGCCAAAATTTATAACCTGAAATATAAGACATAATCTTTGTATAATAATATTTAAACATATGAACGTCAATATTTTTTGCACTTCAAAAAAGAAATAAAGTGAAAATATAAAAAATGTTTTGTTTTTCCTGTGCTCTACACAAAATGTTACACATCTTCAAAGCAGTTTTTATTATTTTTACAATCCCAATGCCATATAACTATTATTGGTGTATAATGTTTAGTTTTTTCGAATTCATCCAGTTCATATTTAATGCCTATTAGTAAATAATATAAATATTTAAATCGGCTCTACTAACTTAAAAATGTAAGTACATCTAGAACATTCCAAGAGTATCAAATTTTAATTAAATATTAAATTGTATTAAACGACTGCTTCTATGCATGTGTTGCGTATATATTGGTGGGATATGGAGAATTAGGTAGGTTCGGTTGCCTATGGAGCGCTGAACCGCTCTGCTTGTGGAGGAGCGCTAAACAATCAAACACGATTCATAAAATTTAGAAAGAACGACTATTTATTCTATTATTTAGCGTAAGAGATACTGATGGTTCAAAAATTAACGAACTTCTTTAAATGTGGCTTCTTCTTCTTTTCATTACAGTTCTGGTTCTTCTTCTTCTTCTTGAGTTCTGTTTTCCCCCTCTCCTTTGGTAGCGGCCAATGAGGTTGAGTCTTGGTGGGCCTTGGTTCGTCCTAGGCGCGTGGAGGTGATAACGTTTTCGCTTTCCGGTACGGAAGTAGGGGCGTGCGCGCAAAGGGGAAAATTGGGAAAACCCGGTGAACGCGTGAAAGTCGCATGGTGACGGTAAAAACCTAGTAAAATACGCGAAAAGGTCGAAGAGTCATACAGCGTTTTCTAAGGATATGCGTATATTAATTAACAGATGTATAGATCGGGTTAGCGCATATGTTCATCTGATTTTGAATTTAGCTCCCAAATTCCTGTCGCTATCGATAAGTGCGATTTTACTGTCGATTCAGGGTTCGATGTTACTAGACATTAAGCCTGACTAACGCGATATCGTAACACATGCATGCAATTTTGTTATTCTCAATTCAATCAAAGCACCATCTATCTAAATGTACGCGCAACAATATCGACTGTACCCATAGAAAATTATAATTCGAATGCAATCTGTTCCATGATTCAACCTCCATGACAAAGTGAATGAAGGTTGGCGAAGGAACAAGTACTTAGTGAAAACAAACTGTGAATAACGCTAAAAAATTTCGATAATTGATAGACGAGTATATATACTAAGCTTTTGTATTCCACAAGAATTCTGATTATGTGGTCATACGTTAGCTGACGGTGATTGTATTGTTTAATGTCGCCGTAAAACCGTGCATTTCGTCGCTTTAAAATTTACGGTGGTGACTAGGCCAAGTGCGTTTCTACCAAACAGGTGCTTTTGACGTCACGACGTCGTGTTCACGCTTATTTTATCAAAATGTTGTTACATTAATTCCTAATCAACGGTGATTAGAGCTCAATATTTACAATAATTCATTCGAAAAACAACTTCGGATCGTCAGTTCGGGTTGTGAATTTTCTTCAAACGTTAAGGAGCCTACTTGGAATTAAAACAATGTCTAAAAGCAAACTTCACCATCAAGTTGACAGCAGTATTGTCGCAGTGAAAACCAAAGTAAGCTATACTTTCTAATTTTTACTGTCTTCATTCTGTCGGATGTTATTTCACGATAGAATAATAATAAATATACCTTTAAAATTGACATTTCTCCCCTTTATTCTATTGAATATATTTATATATATGCACATATATATTTGACAAATTTCTTTTTCTCGTTTCGTTTAGTTTGACGCCGATATTATTAGATTTTCAATCAATCGTAATGAAGCTATCAGTTACGAAGATTTTAGAAAATTATTGGCCGAGCGACACGATATTGGTCCAGATTTCAATTTTCTTATATGGTACACGGACCCAACTGATGGCGATTTGTTGCCCATTAACAATGATAACAACTTAGCCAGAGCATTACTTGCCGCAAAGCCGCTTCTTAGAATTTTTATTCAGCGAAAGGGTAAGACAAGTTTTGGTCAGATGGTTGTAAGACTTTAATTTCAATTGAGAATATAAGGCCCACAATAGCTTTTAATACAAAAGTTATGTTGCCTTTATATTGCACTGCAGCTAGAAATGAGATTCAAAGCACTTCGAATCGTTTCGAATCCATCATAATATAAATATTATTATGGACAGAAATTTGATTAGATTCTATTGTAGGGGACGGAATAGAGGACATAAATGGATACGGGACAATAAAACCAAAAAATTTAATATCGAGCATTCTTGGTGGCACACCTGGAAAACCAAAGTCTTTGGCTATATCTAATCCACATGACTTTAGGCAGGTATGTCTTGCTTATATAGACTCAAATTATGTAAGAGTTAATACAAATTATATTTAGAATAAAATTTTTGTATCAATGACAATAGGTATCAGCAATAATTGATGTAGATATATTACCAGAAACATGTCGCCGTGTGCGTTTGTTGAAACACGGTTCTGATAAGCCATTAGGATTTTACATTAAAGATGGAGAAAGTTTTCGAATATTACCACCTTCTGCAGGAGGGGGTATCGAAAAAGTTCCTGGTGTATTTATCAGTAGATTAGTGCCAGGTGGTTTAGCTGAAAGTACAGGACTTCTAGCTGTAAATGATGAAGTTCTGGAAGTAAATGGTATAGAAGTGGCTGGTAAAACACTTGACCAAGTAAGTAGGGTGTTTACAATATATGTAATGTTATTTCTGCTGCAATTTTTATATCACTCATTAAGTTATATGCATATATACAACTAATTGATTAAATAGGTAACAGATATGATGATTGCCAATTCCTCAAATCTGATAATCACTGTAAAACCAGCAAATCAACGGGCAGCTTTAGCCGCTCCAAGACGTGGATCATTTTCGCGTAATAGTCAATTGTCATCTGGAAGTCATCAGTCCACGCAAAGTGCTGCAACTGGCAGCGATGAAGATGCGGACGAAATTGTAGATTTAACTGGTGCAACATTGCAAGACGATGCAACAACATCTACCTCCCAGCATCATCATTATCATCACCACCACCATCATCAAAATCATTTCAGTCACGATCAGGGTGTTCTACATTTATAAACGAACATACAGTGTAAAGTTTTATTCACAGTATATCATGCTCAATTGAATATTAACATGTGCATCTTCATCCATAGAAAGATGATATTTAGAAGTAAGTGTGGAAACATTACATGACAATACGAAATTTAAATACTGAAGCAAATGAAGCATTATAAAATTACATAAGTAACGTGTAGCTAAATCTGACGCCAATTTTGTTTACTACAGAAATTAATAGAACATTCATATAACACGAACACTTTGGTAAAAGATTTATAGCGCCTTTTATTTATAATACATCTATCATTAATATCATATTTTGCATCATTATCAGTTAACTTAATGCATCAATATTGCTTCAGCATTCGCTGTTTCGCAATTTAAACCAGTTTACTAAAGAGAATGAAATAATAATCTCAACACGCTTCGTACTTCTACAAATTCTGAACTTATTCAATAATGTGTTTCAATACTTTCAGTACATATGTGTGAATGGCACAAAAAAGTATTAAAACCATAAATTTGTTTTGAATGGAATGAAAAGAAATGTAATTAGTAAACAAGCATGATGTAATTATAATTAAGATTTGATAATAGAGTAAATTATTTGCATAGTATTTTTTCATTGAAAGCAAAAACATCTTTACTATTATAGAAATTTTTCTCAGCCTTCGTATGTGAGTTGTATAAACACAACATGCATATACAGAGATGAGTCATAATTTTTACTATCTGGAATATCTCTGTGATTTTTATAAATATAAAAAAAAATACGTTACAGACGAAATCATAACATGCGAGTAATAATCTTGTTGCGAGTTGATGGTTATCCAAGATTTCGCGGTCATCTCTACCCTTTTAAATTTATTCGCACTTCCAAAGGTAATAGAGATATTCTGAGTAGACAAAATTATGGCTGTACCCTGTATATTTATATTTTTCATTCTATAAAAAATATATGTAGTGATATGAATATTGACTGTGCATGAAAGTATTATTGGAAGGCAGCAATGTTTTTGGGGTATTAAAACAATACTTTTAGTACTTAATGTTTACAACCTAAAGTGTACTTAAAGAATAATGAAATGAACAAACTGAAAAACGAGATGAAATTCAAGATAAAAAAAATTATATTTTTACAACTTCTATCAATGATGTATACATTTGAACATAATCTGTCATTACTTTCATTAATATTTTGTTCATCGTTTCATAATATGTTATTCTTTTAATTGATTTAAATCACTTTTAATGTAAATATACAGATAATGAAAATCAATAATTTAATTTATCATTATAAATAGAAGCGTTTGTTTAATGATAAAAGATGTACATAACGATCGCTTAAGGGAGCAAAGGAATCGAGTGGCCTTATACTTAGATCATTCCAAATGTTTTTTTTTTTTTGCTGCGAAAATGCAAAACAGGGATTATTTTTACTGTAATGCATTCAGACACGTCTACTCGTGTATGTATTCTGTTTATTCTACTGCATGTTTAGAGTGTTGAAGTTTTTGAATTTTAATTCCATTTTTATAAATGTTATTTGTTGTCTAATTGAGCACTAGATATTAAAATATAATATACTTTACAAATTTTAGATGTAAGAGTTTTGTAAGGAAACATATTTATATACATGTAAAATATTATTTTCTTTACATATTTGTGCCTTCATTGTTCCGTGTATAAATATAAAACTGAATTGGGATGAATCGTATCGCATTCCACTAATATAGTATTTTTTAGTGCAAAAAAAATATACAATGTTTCAATAATAATGTCTCACTATTAAAAGGAGAGAATCTTATATAGCTTCAATATGTTTCGCCCCGAAAATAGTCAACACTTTATTTTGATATTAATTTAATCGCAATTTTTTAATAGACTGGCAAATACATATCTAATGCATCAAAGATAAAAATTTAATCGTAACTCGATTACAATGTGACATCCAAATTAATATAACTTAATTGTAAAATCGAAGAAAATTGTATGATGGGTGTAATTATTTAAAAGTTCTGCAAGATTTATTTCAAACCATATTGCTACAAATGTACAATTAATTGCCTCTATATACATATATAGAACGCGAAATATTTTTTAAGAACAATATTTATCTTATAAAATCTCGTTTAAAAAGAATTGAAAAGAAGATGTGTAGACATATAGTATTTTAGAGAATTATGCAGGAAATAATATAGTATATATTAATGTAAAATTTCGTGTACGCATATACAGATATACTATATATACATGTTCTGGCAGTCTATACGTATTATTTTGTACTTAAATAAAATATATACATATTAAAATAAACTTCTTGTTATCTTCATGATGTTTTTAATTGAAATATAATCATTATTCTAAAAAATAATTTTGATATTTTAAACAAGTCCTAGCATATTATAAGATATATGCCATGTATGTACATTATAATACTTATAAAAACTAACATTCTACATTAAATACTACTTATATGTAGTACTATAAGTCTTCTAAACGGCAGCTTATGACTATAAACACTAATAAAAAAAAATAATAATAAAATATTTTATTGCTTAAATATACATATGTCATTGGTTACCTTATTTTGAGATTTTGTTTCTTAACAGTTACTATAGAATATAAATAAAAACAATGAAATAATAAATTATACAATTTATGTTGCAAATTGTACTATTCTAAAGAATTTTCAGATTTCACCAGTTATGTTCATAATACTAATGATAATATATAAGCTGAACCGAATTGATATTAAGTAAAGTTATGAAAAAGAGTCAATATGTCTTATGTAGAACATGGTCCACGAATTTTCTTAGCTAATAAACATAACTCCGGAATACCACTTATGTATGGTGATTATGTTTTACCAAAAAAGCGTTTAGAAGGGCGACTAAAGTTGCACGATTCTTGTTCAGATATTAGAGCCTGGAGTCCGAATTCTTTAGAGAATTCGCGTTACTTTCGTGAACTTGGTGAACATGAGTCTCCGGTATGTATTTAATTTAGTATGCAATCTCTTGGATTAACGGACAGATTTCCACTAATATTTTTTTTCAGGCAGGTAAAATAATACCTTTCAATGTTGTGATTGATAATATAATGCGTTTCAATTCACAAGCTCAAAATGAGCTACTAGAAGTCAAGAAAGAGCTCCAGAAATATAAAAGTCTGAAACTCACTGTCAAGCAAGAACAGCAATTACAAAATTTAGTAAGTAATTGTTTTGGTATGACATACTGTGTTATATACTCTTATATAAGTAATCCATCTAAAAGTATGTATTCTTTCATATTCTCTACTTTGTATATAGGACGATACATCAAATGAATCATCACAGAAGAATCCATACTCCTCAGAGCCCTTAAGAAATATGTTACTTAACCCTTGCAAATCAGGAACTGCGATTCTCTCAAACCCGTGTTTATCAATTCATATACCATGCGAAAGATATTTTGAAAGTAATATACAAAATGTTTCAGCCACAAGAAACCAATTGTGCCAATCATACTCCTATTCTTTAAATGAATACGATGTGAATTTAGCTCTGAATAATTAGTTGAAACAGAATAGTCTAAAATAATCTAATGTACACCAGTTTAATTTATACTTTTGTAGATTGCAGTGAAAAGGCATCATCCTGTGTAGAATATATTGATGTGGCTTTACAAGTAATCACGAATATTAATAATGCTGACCAACACCATAATTTTATGTTATTGTTGTAAATTAAATATCTATTTACAGGTAGAGAAGGAAACGCGAGATGTAGAAGTACAGATTGATGATCAAATTAATAAACGTTTAAGCAAAATTGCAACTATAACTGTATGGATATAACTGTGCATCTCACTATCCATATATTATATTTATTTAATTGTTATCGTTTAGGCAGTATCACAAACATCGTTCACAACAAAATCTAGCATTGAAGATAGCAATGCGACGGAGCAAGATAAAAGTAGCTTACAAACAAATAATCATGAGGAAAAAGATTTTGAATGTGATACATCTTACAGTGAATGTTCGCAAGATATTGGTAGCTCATCAGAATCTAATAGTGAAATAGCAATGGACTCCGATTTTAATCTACATAATGGCATTCATAAAGGAATTATCATTCAAAAGGACTCAGAAATCATTGTTCTGAAAAATGAACTTTGTGTATGAACTATTATTACTTTAATAATTTGTGAAATTATTATTTATATCATTTGAATCATGTATATATCTTAAATAATTATTTTCCATTTCAAGGTGAGAGATGCGGAATTAGAGGAACTACGGGACACCAATAAACATTTAGAGAATTTATTAAAAGAAAAAGAAGATTGTTTACACTCGCAACATGGAAATCTTAAAGTAAGTATGTAAAATACTGTATCGCAAAATAACATAAATGCATAATTCATAAAATATTATGTAATCATTTTTATACAGATATTACGCGATAAATTGATAAAGTTGGATGATGAACGTAATTATGAGGTAGAAGACTTGAAACAGAAGGTAAGACACGACATAATTTATTTTTGCAAATTCTCGTATTCATTTTTTAGCAATGTATGGTTATAGCTATTTAATGAAACAACTAAAACAATAATTATACTTTTCTTTTCATCTTTTAGCTGTATGAATATAAATATTTAATGGAAAAACTGAAACAAGAATTAAGTGAAAAATGTGAAAGCTGTTATTTACAGTCACAGGAAATTGAAAAGCTGCAGGTAGAAAAAGATGCGGTTTTACTTAATAACTAAGTACAATATTTAATATATAAAAACTAATCCTTTAATGAAAACATATTGTACAATCATTTCGTAGAACAAATTGCGAGGAATGGAACAAGAAGCTAAAATATCTGAGAGTTATAGTACATCATTGATACAACTAAAAAACGTTGTACAAGAAAGAGATGAGCTGAAAAAACAAAACTACAAACAAAGTTGTATATTAGCAGATCAAGAAGAAGATCTAAAACAATTATTAAAATTAAACAAAGAAATGTCCGTTACATATAATGAACAAGTATGCTATTTTTCTCCTCTTATTAAGTAATTTGTTGGCTTATAATTGTTACGTTTTATATGCATTCTAGTTGGAAGCAAAGGATATATTAGAAAATTTGAAGACAGAAATTCACGATAAAAATACTCGTATTTCTCAATACGAGGATCAATTACTATCCGTGAAACGAGAAATCAGTGAATTCTTTAATAGTTTAAAGAATGCTTTAAACAACTTGGAAGAACTTAGTGAGGGGTGCGATAGTGTCTGTACTTGTACAAAATGTGAATTGGATATTGGCGAAGAATCAAATAGTATATTATATAATATAAACATCATTATGACGAGATTTCAGAGTTATAAAATAGAAAGTCAAAGTCTTTTACAAAAAGTGGGAGACTTGAAACACTATATAGAAGTTGATAGGCGGCAAACGCATTTTAATCAAAATTTAAAAAATATGATCTGTGAAGACCTTCATCATAGCCCCGAAGTGAATCCCGAAATTACAAGTAACAGTATTATCTAAAACTTATATATAAGAAACGTTTACGCTGCTCATAAATTCTATATTAGACGTGCTATCAGTATTAAAAAATATTTATTCTTTCAGCTGAAAGGAGCAGTAATTTATTAAATGTCAATAAGAGCAATGTGTGTGAAATAGAATTTCATGACAGCTTTAACTCAATTAATAGTGGTAATCAAATATATGAGGAAACAAATAACTTAGGTTCCCATGAGCTTATAAAGGTAATATTCAATTCATTTAGTTGTTTATCCTGAAATAAATGAAGCTGTGCCGTTTTTAATAGGAAATGCAAAGTTATATTATCAAGTTGAGAAAAATGAAGAATATGGATAATGTGGAAAAAGAAGTCGTTGAATATTTTACCTATTTTTTATTTAAATTGTGTGCACTTATCCAAAAACTGCAAGTATATACCGAAATTGAACGTCCTTTATTGATTAAACAGACCTATTACTTTTATGAAATTCTAAAAGACACACAATCAGCTATTAATATTTCTGAAGGTCAGTTTAGCTTATGATTTCAATGTTTCGAAAATTCTTGCGCTAAATTAATCTTTTCGATAGACGTAACTGTAAAGACGCGACTGATCTCTAACTTATACAATCAGCACAAAGAGGAATACAAAAAATACAACGTCCATATTAAACATGTACCCAAAGATTTGTTACATGCACAGAATAAGATAAATGAATTTATTGAAACTATTTTATATCAATTACTGAATGAAATGTTGTATACCGTGAAAAAAGATCTATATGATGAAAAAATTGATCATGCTTTTCAAATGCATTTTAAAACATGTATGGATAGAATAAATACAGCTCTCCAAGGTAAGATTATTAATACTTGAATTATATCGTACAATACAGTCATTTGTCACTTAAAGGACATATAAAGTTAATACAGTCTTAACATTAAGGTGCTGGACACCAACGCATACACATAGTTGAAACTATAGAAGAACAACAAAAAGAATTACAGAAAAAAGATATTGAAATCGCTGAATTAAAGAATGAAGTAGCAAAGCAGCTAGTGCGTATAGGAGAAGGTGATTGTTTGAATGTAGAAAAGTCTGAGCAGGGTGCTGCAATTAAGGAACAGTTATTAAATGTAACTGCAGAACTCAATAAAAAAGATGTGCTTATATTGAAATTAGAAGAACAATATCATATGCTTAAGAATAAATTATTTGTGTACAATAAAGATTGTACTGCATTAAAAAAGAAGAACAAAAATCTTGAAAACATGAGAACTAAATTAATGAAAAAATATCATCAGAGTAAAAAACGATTATTAATAAAAAATAAGCAAATAAAGAATTTAATACATCAAACACACGAACTGTCTGAGATGAAAGAAATAAAAATGACCCTCGAAGATAAACTCAATCATATGGAAACAAAGTATAGCTTTTACATATTTTATATGTAACTTTATATTATGTAGTATGCTAACGACTAACTTCTCTATAGGTTGAACAATTTACGATCTTTAAATAACGACTTAGAAAAAAGATTTACGCAAGCGAATATGATTATTTCTAGAAGGGACGAACCTATAATTAACTTGAATAATAGTATCGATAAAAATGATCATTCTTTATCGCAAGAAATAACCAAATATAAAAATATATTGGAAGAAAAGGTTTTCGATATTACGAAATTGGAAGACGAAAATAAATTGTTAAATGAGAAAGTGAAATCTATTGAAAGTAGGCTTGTGGAAATGAATGGAACTATTTTATCTTTGACTGAAGAAAACGATAAAATCAATATCATAAATAACATGCAAGAAGACCTTACAAAATTAGATAAAAACGAAAGAAAATTAAAAGTCGAACTTAATAATCTGAACGCACAGCTTTTAACGGAACAAAACAATAATAAAATACTTGATAATAATTTAAACGCATTCCTATTTGAAAATGAAGCATTAAAAAAACATGTAGAATATTGGACAAATGAAAATAATGAATTCTCAAGTAAACTCAGTAACGAAATGACTGATGAGAAATTGAAGTGCAAGCTATGTGACTTTTCAAATAAAATATATGAAAGAATATTAACGCTAAAGAACCGATCCGATTCAGAAAAAAATGTATCAAATAAACAAGTTAATAATAAACTTCAAGATAAATGTGTACTGAATATACTAATTTTGCACATACTCTTCTCTATTTATAAATTATTAATATACTTGTTCCATTTTTAGAAATATCAACATCGGGAAATGGAATTATCAAATGATAGTGTAACTAAAGATTTAGAACTAGAATGTGCGGGTCAAAGCAAGGAAATAAAAGAAAATGAAATAGAGAAGCCTGAAACTCAACAATTAAATAGTTACACTAGAAAGGAAAGAATATTTGAATGTGACTCTGTAACATTTGAACAATTCAATTCCTCAGATGATAATAGTCTGAAGATGTGGTATAGAGTAAAGTACCTTGCAAATGCAAATAATAAAAATGAAAATGAAACTGAAAAATTACTAAAGGAAATTGAAATTAACAATGCTGAAGTAAAGCATCGTAAAGAAGCCATCGAACATTTGGTACAGGAAAATGCTGATCTTCGTGCCGCCCTTAAAGTAACTATTACTTGATACTAGTAAACCAAATATAGAATACTTTAAATATGCTACTTTGTACACTAATGTATTATACTTGACTATACATTAAACCGTATAATTTTGTTGCTTTAATATTTATGTAATTTCCTTTTAGTCTCAAATAGGAAAATATCAACATAAGTTAATGTTAATGAAAAAGAACTATGATAGTAGTTTAACGGCACTCCGTGAAAGGCATAAGGCAAACATTGAAATTTTACAACAGCAGTTTGAAGATAATATGAAAAATGATAGAAGTTTCGACTCTGAGAGTTGGTTACAGGTATGTAAACGTTTTCCACTGTAACAATAAGACGACCTCACTGTTAATATCCATATAAATTTTAGTCTCTGAATATGGAAGAATTAATGGAATTACACGCACGCATAAGCGCAATCATAACTGACAAATGTAATGTAATTCATATGGAAAATGAAAGTTTGCATGATAATGATGTTCGAAATCAATTTTATACAAAAACTAATGAGATAGAAAAAACATTTCAACTTTCACCAATAAATATATATGAAAAAGGTAATAAGGCCAGTAATCTGACAATTAAGTTTTATTAAGCATTTCTTAACAAATTAAAGTGAAAAATACTAACAGAAATATTTTATTTCAAAGAATCGTCGCAGAATAAAATTGTGTCATCCATTATGAAGAACGACAATTCATATCTACAAAACCAGTGGCAGTTTATTGGTTTGGCTGAGACACAAAAATATCTATCTGTACAAACCCCAGATGACAAATTGAACTTGGAATATCATTTTGGGTAATTTATTATGTGCATCTTTTTCCATTAAGTATTACATTAATATAATACTACAATTAATATAACACCTATAACATGTTATAGGTGTTTTAATAGTGGACAAAGAGTTCCAGATGTAGAAAAGAAATACCAAAAGGAAAGACAGACAGAAAAAATTGATAGTAGTGTACGTTGTTTATTCTATTATTTTTCTTTTCTCTCTGTATCTGTATTAAACTCATAATTATTATTGTTTCTAGTTTGATAAGCAGAGATGGAATTTTATTAATCAATGTAGTGCATACCACAAATTAAGCAATGCTTATGAATATTCAAGAATTCTTCATACAGATTGATTCTATCAAGCCAGTTTTTTCGAAAAGTCTCCATTTAATGTTTCAAAAAAAATTATTTATTCCTTTAAGGGAAGTTTGTAAAGAGTGCAATATATTTTTATACTATTTATACTTCGGAGTTTCGTGTTATAACACGTTTGATATAAATTATTTCGTTATTAAGAGTTATGGGGTTGATGACGTAGTAAAACTTAAAAAACATTTTTAATAAAATATGATTATTAAATTTACATATTTTTCCAATTTCTGCTTCGATTATTATTCTGGTAATATATTATTATTTTGTCTGTTTAGACTTATTGTTACGTACAATTATTTTTAATTAATAACTCCAGTATTACAAAATTTACAATAATATATAGATTTCGTATATCATTGTATTTTTATTTCTCGTCCAAGTGTTATTTCAGACTACGAATTAATGCACAATAAATTAATAATTTTATCACAGTTTGTCACAAAATCGAAGGCACTACTGTATCCTAAAATTTCGTTCTTTAGTTCAGTAAGCTTTGCTATACCATGTTTATGAATTCTTAAGTTTTTTCTTCTATATCTAACTGCAGTAATCATTTTATCTAAGGTATAATGTAGCCATAAAATATTTGTATAAGGTTCAAACTTCTGCCAATTATTCCTGAAATATTTCACAAATAATAAGTATACAACCTACCGATTATTAACTAATATATTTAGATACTCACTTAACTTTATCCCTCATCAAGCGATATATTTCGAATTGATATTCACCCTGGGCTGTGAATAGTGTAGGGTCCGATGCAAGATCATTAAATACGCTACAACCTTGATATTTTACTCTTGAAAGAGTAAAATCAATAATAGATACCTAAAAGAAATTCCATTGCTTTATTCACTTTGAAAATATGATCTTTGCTATTTAAAACCCAGAGTGGTTGTTTCAATATACCTTTACCCCTTTGCTAATTAATTTAATGTTCTTTTGCCCAAGTTTATAATATATGTGAGATTCATTTGTCAGAGATATTAAGATATTCCCCCAATGCAAATCTCTGTGTTCAAACTGATTAGCTTTTTCCGCAACTGCTAGTGCCAATGCAGCCTGTAACAAAGTAGTATTATTACACGTGCATTAAGACTTGAATAGATATTAATGTAATTAAAATTGATATATTTGGAGAAGTGGACTACCTGTACGAATAGAATATGAGCTTCTTCTGCTGTATTGAATACAAACGCTTCTAAATCTTGGCCACCATTTCCAAGTTCAAGAACAATGTATAACTGATCGTCATCAAACATTGACGGGCAATCGTTATCCGAACGTTTTTCATTGTCATAGATATTCCAGAATTCTATAAGCTTATCTGGGTACCTTCCTTGGATGCATTTAATACTTTTTACTTCTACAAATCCATCTGTATTGTATATCGTATTAAACCTTAGGTTATGTAATTCCCTGAAATTATTCTATTGAAAGATTAACACGGCAATTTATTTTATTACAAACTACATCAAATTATAATTACAGTGCGATTACGATTTCCGATAATATTTCATGGAATTTTTTTTGTGGCTCTCCGTTAACATATTCACTGCCTTCTATTGGAATAATTTTTATAACGGACTTTGTATTACCTTGTTCATAAAGAAATACTTCACCGTATACACCTTCTCCAATTTTCCGACAGTATTCTAAGTATCTAAACAAATTAGTTAGCAATAACTTTGAAAAACAATAATTACGAATCGGAAATTGGGCCACTTACAAATCTGTAAAGTATGTGGAAAATTGTATATAATCGGATTGCAAACATCTCTGTAAAATGACTTCCCTAGCCGCTGAAGCAGCAGGTTCTTCAATAATTTCTCTATGAATATCATCAGGTTGAATATTGCACGTAGTAGATTTTCGAAGATCTAATTGAAATATATATATAATCAAACTTATCATTACTGCTAACATAAAATTTTTAAAAGTAACTTACCATTTAATAACGTAAATCTTTTAGTCTTAACTGGAAAAATGCCGTAGACCTCAAGGAATGAAACATCTTCAATGGATTTTATTGTTTTATGAATCGGTACAACCCGAACTGATATCCTTCTTGAAATGCGGCCAAGGTTGGTAGAATCGCAAGTTCTACTCTTCTTAACAAATTCAGATTCAGACTTATTAATTTCATCATGTACTTCTAGTTCTTTATCACTACGATCATTCCTTTTTATGCAGCTTTGTAGAATTCCTAATAAGTATACCAAGGGTTTGATTAGTCGTGATATGGAATAGAAAAATATTTGTGTATATTATACTTTCCAGACCTACCCATTTACCACACACAGCTAATATGCATTTACAAAATAATACATATTTCCTTCCTTTTATTTTAATAACAAAAATACGCATTGACAATAAAAGTTCATTTTTAAATAATACTTTTATCAAATAAGAAGTAGTATGTGAAATAAAACATATAAAATAAGAGTTTCAGGTTAATGAATTAAAAATAAAATTTTCTTTTGACAAGTAAAAAAAAACAAGTGTTCAAATGTTTGGGTGTTTGCATAGAGTATTAAGCTTTCTTCATATTACTATAAACTCAATACAACAAAGTGCATATTTTCCAATCTTTAATAACAGTGCATGAAATATTTTTGTTATTTACTGGATGATTACCTTGCTTTTGCATATTTAAGATATCTTGTACGCTGCACCTCCATCTTTTACCTTTGCCCACAGATAATTTATCTAAGTTAGATTCGAATTGTATGTTGTTTAAAATAGACAAAGATCTTGTCCAGGATTTTCCTGGTTTTAGGAACACTGGCGGCTTCTCAATTATATTATTAATACAATTATCTGCTATATTTTCTAAAGACCTTAATGCCTTTTGTTGTAATACTGTTTGCATACTTCTGCTTGGTCTTTCTAAACATGTTTGCTTTGACTTTGTGTCTGTACTATTATTACTGTCTTCTGCAATACTATGCAAATCAAAATCCCACTTAGGGTATTTTCGTCTTCTCGTAATTCTAACAGGGTCCTGCAATCTCTTAAGAACCACATTCGGGGATGTATTGCTACATTTGGTAGTATTATTAGTCAAGGAATCGTTTATATTTAGTTTATGCCTTTTATTTGGCATTGTCTGCTCATTTGTATTCGATATATCCCTCTTTCTATAATTTGTTTTGTCAGCCTCGATTTTATTCTCTATATCCTTCAACGATACATCTGATCGTCTTGTCGTCAATGAGCGTACAAGTATAACTTCAGACAGATCTTTCTCAGTTTTATCGAATGTTCGCATTCTATTCCTATTTGTATTTAAAATTGATGTCTCGCGTAATTCAACAGAATCGAAACAAGTTTCATTATTTGATAATGCATTCGATGTATGTAGTTCTGAGTTACTCGCAGATACTTCTGTCTCATTTTTGATTGCACTATTCTCATTCGATAGATTTCCCATATTTTCATTGCTATCATCAAACAAAGATTGTGATCTATTTGTATCAACAGCGAAACTTAAATGTTGTTTCGTACATTTCTCCAATGTGGTACAGTCTTCTACTTTGGTCCATAGATTCTTATTCACATATTCTGTTTTCGCTAAGTGTTCTATTTCATTATAAGTACTACTCACATTACAGGTAAACACAGATGGTGATTGAAGACCTTTTGTATTTACAGACTCGGATTGACTTAAATTGCACTCATTAACATTCGTTAAGCTTGCTAAACAACTAGATACCATTTTAACTTCCTCTATAGTGTCTCGTTCTCCTATTGCATCTGATTCTTTGTTCGAATTATCAATTATTTTTGTAGGCCCCAAAGAATCTTTACTATCTTCAATAACTAAAGTGTTGTGCATATATCTCAAAGCAATTGGTGACAGAGCAATTGGTGACAGAGCAATTGGTGACAGAGCAATTAATTGTCTGGAAGGTCTAATAGGTGTACTGTTAGGAGTACTACTGATCATATTTTCATTCCTTTTGTCAGAACTAAGAGGCTTCATAAAAGAATGAAATTTTAATCTTTCCACTTTAACAAAACAATGGTCCACAATGTTTTTATTATGCTGTAAACTTTTATTACTCATACCAATTGTTTCATGTTGACCCGACAATACATTGATTTCAATTGCACATTTACTTGCTGCCTTTGATGATACGCTGTCTTTTACTACATATACTTTATTATCCCATGTTGATGTACTATACTTGTCTAAAATCACAGAGCATGGTTTTATATGTACATTGTTAAGAGATACCATGCACTCTATATTGCTATTGTTTTGCCTTGGTTTAACAATATCTTTCTTATTAGATTTTTTTTTTTTCACTCGCTTATGATCTTTTCTCTCTGATACATTTACACATGAACTTAAATTCACAAAATCAATGTCTAAATTATAAGACATTGTTTTCTTCTTATTTCTGGTTTTATAAAGCTTGTATGTTAACCGCGAATTGTCTTTCTGTGTCTATATGATAATATAACTCTGTTAGTAATTCTAATTTTAGTTTAAGCATAGGATTTAAATTATTGAAACAATCTTACTTCAATTTAATAAATTACATTCAATCAGAATCACCTTCAGTTTTCCATTAACTTGAAGTGCCGGTTTTATTTTCTTAACCATTGTTTTCGTTGTAGATTCCAGTTTTAAGTTCTTGTGCACTATTTTCTGCTTAGAAATTGGCTTTATTTTACAGTCACTTGAAACATTTTGGAAAGATATACGATCATCCGTCTCATGTTTATTATCATCGGGTACAATACTATCGCTAGTACTATTAATCGATGCTGTATTGCTATATGTTTTAGGTGCTGGTTGTGCAATTCTAAAAAACCCATTTCAAAGAAATTCTGTATGTTCATAAAGGTTATTAAAACAACTTACTTCACATTTTTAAGAAGTCTGTCGAATGTTGTATCGAAGGGATCATAATTCATGGAATTATCGTCAGACTCCTTGTCCACAATTATATTCGAATTTTTGTTCAATGAATCCTGTGGCTTGTCATCAGCATCATCCAAAGTCGGGTTAACTAATTCTGATATTGGAAATATTACGCTATCAAACTTCTTCTTTCCGTAAGTTCTGATAGGTTTATTAAATTGACGATTCATTTTAAGTCCGCGTTTACACTGTAGAAAACGAATCACTTTATAATTCCTTCATTGAAAGAAAACAAATTTCACATCCTTATAGGTTCTTCTTACATTATTCACATTTTTTAAATATTACAGTGAAACCATCGACAAGGAAATAGTATTATACTCGTAAATGGGTATTTACCTTCCAAATAAAGTTTAAATTTAGAAGATGCAGTAGAAAAGAATTGAAATGTTTTCACACAGTTCACCGTAGGAAAGAACCGCTTCTTTTTCAATTAAAGATGGCGTAGTAATGTTATGCCACAGACGAGATATAGGAATAGACAAGACCACAGCCTACTCTAGTACTAGCCGTGCTGAACAACGTGGCAACACCGTGTATTTACCGATCGGGAGTCCTATTTTCAGTAATGGGGGTCTTGTATTTGGCATTATAATTAACGCTTTTTTTCATAGCAAATTATGTTAAAGTACACAATTCTTTATTAATTATGTCTGAGTAATATATAAATATTATAACTGTGGTAAGTACAAGTGATATTAAAGTATACTAATAGTTATAAATGTGGAATACATTATTTTGTGGACTCTTGGAATGGTTTGGTGATGTGATACATAATATTGAAAATATTTTACAGTGGTTTTAAGAAAATATAAGTATGAAGCAAAATAGAATCATCTTTGAACTAAAACGCAACATTTGAAAATGCATAGAGTGATATACAAGTTAATAGAAACCTGAAATAGACAAAATTATTTATACGAAGTCAAAGAGGTTAAGTGAACACGGAAAGAGGTTGGATATTTAATTACTGAAGGGAAGAGTTATACAGGTAATTATAAAATCTTCACCACTAATGCATGTATCAGAAAATGCTAAATGATGTACCGCTGATTGAATATTAATATATTTTAATTTACATAGAATGTGCTTATGATTTTTAGATTTTAGAGAATCTGATTCCAAATTGGTACCATTTATTATGGCTTCCATTATTGCACACATATGAGTAAATAAGGTTATTACTTCTTCTGTAGGAATGGACAGACTCTTTGTAAGTGATCAAAATATATATTATTTATAGTTGTACCTTTATCCTCCACAATTAATTATTTACATATGTTATAATTTAATTTTTTGGCAACGGTATGGGAGCCATAACTGAATATGTAAATATTAATATAATCATCTACAACACACGTGGATAAATATTTAGTATCAAAAAATTTTGTAAATCTATTTACATCGGCAGAAAGATAATGAAGATCATTAGCATTATTCTGCAACAATTGAGAACATAACAACACTGTGGCATTATTAACTAATAAGTATAGTATGAAACTTGTGAATTTTTCAAAAACTGTGTATATATATAATAATAATAAACTTGAAAAGAATTACTTATGATACTATTAAAATGTTATTAATGTTGGTTTTATCTATTAAATAAAGCCCAGTTAAACAAAAATGATGTCTTATACGTTCTGGGAATGTATTGTGAAATAAAATGCCATTGATTATACAAGTGTTTATTTTAAGAAGGATCATAGGGTGCCATTGCTCGACTTTCTGTTCTAAACTCATTCGATAGAGTTTCTCCTTTGGATAAGGATGTATCTTCCCTTTACAATATAATAAAGTATTCTTTTACTAAACTGAACTGTGTATTACACATTATCAAACTTCCTCATAATTCAGTTTTCCAATTATTAATACTAAATTGAAATATATTGAATGCACAATAGCTATTTACCTTTGCTAAGAGCTTGGTTGTTGTGTACACCAAATTGTACAATGCAAATTACCATGTTGCTACACATTTTAATTTTAATGTAAATACGAATACTGTATTTGCTAACACTTTACTGAGATATAAATGAGAGTACGAAACGATTTTCGAGCTTTCTTAACTTAATTTTATAAATAAAAACATAAATAACCACTTTTATGAAATTTATCATACCGCTATTTATAAACAAGTGGTTGAAATTAGGCATCCCTGTCTTATCTACATGCAAAGTGGCTCTTACTTTTAGCCATCTATACAGATGTGAATGAAACTATTCGGGCCTCTGTCATGTCACACTTAAGCTAAATAAGAGGCACGAGTAGTTTCATTCACATCTGTATAGATGGCGAGACCATGGCAGGCACTGTAGATATGGCCGAGAACGCGTAGTTCTAAGAATATATTTACAGATATTAATTAATTTATGAATTAAAATATATACATGGGTATTTCGTTTATAAAAAGGAAGGTTTCTTGAGGAATAACAAAATGTTACTCTCAAGGCGAAACATACATGTTCATGCTTATCACTTTTCGGCACTCTCAGTTTGGACTATGTTGGTCACACCTTTGTACTATTCATGAACAGAGATCAGTCATTAACTTTAAATATATACATGTATTTGATGAGCTCATGAAAAGTTAAGCATATCCGAATTGCTCGAAATATGTGTTCGTTAATGACAATATCGAATTAAATTATCTCTGTAATTTGTGAACGATTAATGTATTATACCCATTGTTTTTTTAAAGTTCCGATTGGTTGATAAATTCAAATAAGTAAAACTCAGTGCAATTATGCAGCGCAACTCACAATCAGTGAAAATTGTGTTATCATGACTAATGTCAAATAGAATCAAATTTTACGTTGGTCGTGAAAACTCGTTCGAATATTTCCTAACATAAATACAAAGGAGCTTAAATAAATATCACAAAAATGTTTTTAGTGGGTTTAACAGGTGGAATAGCTAGTGGAAAGAGTACCGTTGCTGCTGTTTTCCGAGAATTTGATATACCTGTGATTGATGCCGACCAAATTGCACGAAAAGGTTAGAAATAAAATATATTTACTCATTACTATAATAAGATAATGATATTTACGATGAATAATTTTGTTTTGAAATCAATTTGAATTTCTAATCCTTAGATTTCTTATTCGATATATAACGTGCATATTATAACATATGTGCCTAAGGTGTATACCTTCATTATATTGTATTCGTATATAACATTAAAATTGTTTAAAAATGTATCTCGTATTTTACAGTTGTAGAACCGGGGAAACCAGCTTGGCGTAAGATATGGAAAGAATTTGGACCACAAATATTTTTAGATACAAATGAAATTGATAGAGCTAAGCTTGGAGATTTGATATTCAATGACATAGAGAAGCGGAAAAAACTGAATAGCATAACACATCCAGATATATATAGAGAAATGCATTGGCAAGCATTGAAATATTTACTAATGGGCCATTCGTTTATTCTGATGGATTTGCCATTGCTTTTTGAAAGTGGATACATATTGAATTATTTGCACAAAGTAATCGTTGTAAATTGGTAAGGATGCCCTTCTTTAATCAAAATAAGCTACGGAAAATCTAATGTTTTGAAATACATTTTTTTGATGTTATTGGTTCTAGCGAAGAGAGTTTGCAACTACAAAGGCTTATGGAGAAAACAGGCTTTACTGAAGCTAAAGCAAAGCTGAGAATTGCTGCCCAAATGCCATTAGAAAAGAAAATAGAAATGGCAAATTTTGTTATTGAGAACTCAGGTAGTGAACGTGAAACAAGAGAACAAACTATTAAAGTAATCAATGTCTTGAAGACTTCCAAATATCATTGGAAATTACGTTTCATATTTGGAATTTGTTGTACTATTATTCTAGCAGGTGTATACTGGTTAAGAAATAGAGCATTTAAAGCAGTATTCACTTAAAACACTTCTAAATGCCAATACTAAATTATGTTTAGTTTTTAATATTGTGTTTCTCAATTCCATTTATCAAGCAGACTGTATGAACTGATAGATTAGATTAATATAAATAATATATAAGCATTACAACATTTTATAAATGCAAAATGTAATGGTACTGATTCTTAATATTTTCTTATTGATTTTGTAAATGATTACAAACTTTTCTGTGATAACAAAAACTGCACGTTGCGTTTTACAGCCTTTTTTGTCGAATGGTGTTAATTGATATATTATGCAGATAGTGTACCAAAATAGATTTTATAGCTAGTGTACAGATATGCAAGCTAATCAAATAATTCAAATAAAAAAAAAAAAAAAATGAATCTATGCCTGTGCATCGAAGAATGGTAAAATTTTATCTAATTTAGGTGGATATTTTCCAATTTGAGTCTTCACTTGTGCATTACAATTTAAAACAAGATATGTTTCTTTCGAACATCGCAAGTACTACTAACTGTAAGACATAAAACCTTTAGTATGCCAATTATTAAAAAATGTTAAAAATCATATTCAGACCCTATGTTTTCATTTTCTATAATGGTGCCAACCAATAGATTATTCATATTACAATAGCGTAGTTAAAATTGTTTAAATATCTTACGTATTTCCTACGTGCATACTATTTTAACACAATCAAGTATAGTACACACTACAGAAAATCATACAACATCAACACTATTTCCGTATAAAGGTATACATGAAAGACTACACATTTGTAAGCATATATAAAATACACGAGTACTTATTGCTCAATATTCTTATGCTAATTACGCAAAATATAAACACATGTATCAATCCATGACTGATAACATCAATTGAAAATAGATACATGTTTATTTGGTTTACAGGATTACAAGTTTATGTACCTGATTCTTACATATATGTGCCAGGTTCGAATCTTTACTTTCCAACGCCTAAACCCAAAAAGCCACTTACTTAAGTGAAATCGTAAAAGCACAAAAGGGCACATAATAAGTACTTAATTTGTTATATCTGTATTTTGTAGGAATAGGCTTTACTTATTCATTAAAAATGGAAGTACACACATTTTTTATCTGGGAAAACGAAAAAGCAACAGAACACTATTTACAGCGGCGCGTACAGAACAGTCGTAAAGTACACCACTATTTTCAAAGCAGCGGTAAACCTTAACATTGAACTTCTGATAGAATCAATTTACATATTTCATTCTACTTTGTACTTATCTTAATATATTATCTTAAGCGATTTATTGCATTACCTACATTTTTCAAATTTACAATCTTTTCACCCGCATCTAATTATCACCTTAAAGATACAAAGAATTGATTAAAAAAATGATTTGCATCTCCATGATATATGATTAAAAGAAAAATATATACTTTTTAACCATCTGACATGGTTTCAGAGTCACTATACTTATTAATCTAAATCTATACACACTTTGAACATTCATTATGTTGTATATATATTAATCTAGACAACATTTACTCTTTGTAGAGTAGATTAGCGAAAGGAACGAAAATATTAAACCTTGAGGTGCTCCAATAACGGCATTTTATTTCAGCCGTACTATTAATAAAACGGTCGTGATCGTTACGTTTGTCCTGTACGTTAATTTCTACAAGGCTTCTACACAAATATCTTCGATGTTGCGTTCTTTAATTAGTGTGATTATTTTCAACATTACACTTCTCTAAACAATATACTTTTAATCCCTTTTAAATATTTCCTTCACTATCTTTTCTTTTCTGTTTAGCTTCTCTTCACTTACGCTCAAAGAAATACCACATAGAAATATGGTAATTATCTTGAAAAGCTGAATGCATAAGACTATATCTTTGACTCATCTAAGTGCTTGAGGTATTATCTGATGCTCATTTTTCGTATGCATAATTCATTTACTGCAATACGGGCCTAAGTTCTTGCGTCATAATTGGATAAGAAACTAATGGCGCAGTAGCACCAGATATCGAAAGAGGTAAACTGGCAGGTTGTTGTGTGTTAGGTGGCTGTTGATTAGTTGCCTGTGGGCCTGAACCGCTCATCGTAATCGTTTGCTGGGCCATCGTGACGATGGGTGGCGGTATAGAGACTGGTGCCATTGAAACAGCTGCAATAGAAACTGGTGCGACTGTGGCTATACTTACAGGAACAGTCGCAACACTTGCAGTGACTGTGCGCAGAGTGCCAGCAGCCACTGCTGCATTAACCATTTGTTGAGGCGTCGGAGCTTGTGATGGCGGAACAGTATTTGTGATAGTAACTGCTGGAACTGTAACAGCTGTTACATTGGCAGTTCGTTTCCCTGACATCCTTAACTGAGCATTTTGATCCAAAAGAAACTCGTTAGTCGCTGTCAGATCACAGACCTATGTAAAGAAAGTAAAAACATATACACATAGCAATTATGATAAACATATATAATATGAAATAAATGATTATAAGAATAAAGTAAAGTTATACGGACTTGTTTCTTTAACTCTTCTATCTTTTTCCTTAGCAATGCATTTTCATCTTCCAAAACAATAGCTCTAGCTTCATTTCGCGGTATTACTGGATAATAGTACCCTGGTGTAACTGGTTGAGCAGTGTGCTGCTGGCCTACAAGCGGGGAAGCTTCAAAATGAACAACAGTTTCTCCGGAAACTATTCGTCTCTTTGGTTCAGGTGGGCCTATATAATCAGGCGGATGCGAGGATGCATTGAAACCATTATGTGTGACTAAACTCTGTTGATCTTCGATTTGCCAATGAAAGCTGCAAACATATAAACAATATGCTGTATAAAGTACACTAAGTTTTGTAATCAAATTCTTTAACAATTATTACAATCATTACAATTTTTAATTAACTTCTAGGATGTGCTTACTTTCTATCTTCTTCGTATCTATGATTTTCACCATTGTTAGTGCCATTGAAATTATGCTGCGGCCTGGATACGATGTGATGAGGAGCTGTGATTATATTATGCTGCGTTTCCTCGTTCTTCCAATGACGAAATTTACAATTCGTCCTTTGACAACTACCCTTGATAAAATCTTTGCACATTGGAAACTCTGATTTTTCATTGCTGTTCTTCAACCTAGTCAAGACATGAGCAGGCAACTCTCCTGTTGTTCTAAATCTCTTCTCTTCGCTCTCGGTGCAATGAAGAAATTTGCACCCTGGCCAATTACACATTCCATTTTGAAAATCATGACAGAACGTGTACTCTTCTACAGGATCGTCCTCGGATCTTTCATGCAAGTATTTGCACCGTTTCCCTCTGTGGCATACATTTCGTAGAAAATCTCTGCAGACACGCGTAGTAGGTACTGCATCTGCGGCTGCATTTGCTACACCTGTTGTCTTGCTCGTTTGCCCGCCTCTCGCGATATCCGTTCTTTTTTTCAGCTTCTTCATCGATGATACATTGCGGTCATACCTCGTAAGTAATATTTAATCAATCCTTATTACTCACACGTTATACGTGTGTGCTGTAATGATAAAATAGCAATTACAATACACATGATAACAAATGAATCTCTATAATTTCTACACCGGGAACGATTTAATATAAATCTACTTTTCCTATTTTCTCTTTTTGAGTGACTGCAACGTCGGCATTCATGTATATGGTAAAAGAATAGGTTCACCAACTGACTTACAATACTGATGCACTTAATGATCGACCACAGAAAAGATCATATATTTATGCAGTGAACGGATACGCAATTTGATTCATAAATATTCAAAGAGTACGCTGTTAGTTCATTATTCTGAACCATGCTAGACTTGCACTTCCTAGCTTTCGCATTAAAGTCTGAGCAACGCGTGGCAATAGGAAACCCCTGGAAATATCATACATGAACTTTACATTCCTCTTGGCATCTACGGTTCCGCAACATTTATATATCTGCAGTAACGTTACATTAATTTTTGTCTGGTTAAATTCTATTTGTATATACGTTATAAGAAGAGCCGAATGCTGGTTGCACAATTATTTACTTGTATACTTGCAAACAAAGTTGCGTGATTAAAATGTTTATTAGGATTACATAACTTGCTTATGGCGGAGATATTTTTAGTTCGGGTATAGTGATGCCGAAAACGAAATAATACCATGGAAACACGATATGCACTTAGAACAATTTAAGCTAGTTTAAACGAATTGATGAATTTAATATTTTGCAGTTCCGTAATGACAGAAATGAACTTAAGGCAGGTTTCTGGTGAAGAACTGTAAAAAAGGTTTAGTTAAGTTAATTTTTATTATTTTTTTTTGTATAATGACTATTACATGAGTAGTAAGATTATATCAACAACGTTATGTACAATATTAGCTTATTATTTATATAAACTTCCATGATTTTTATATAATTTCAATCTACCAAGAAAGTAACACCCATAAAGCCCCAGGCCAATGTCCTTTTCTGGAAAATTGAATATACTTCATCCTTCACTTACACAATCGATCATATTTGTCGTTTATATCGGGGCAGAAATAGATCGAGTAATGGCACTGTAACTAAACTATTAGTGAATTAAGAAAATACCGTTCATTTTAGTCGCGTTCGTATAAAAAGAATAAATAGAAAAGTACGATTAGGAGTCCTTTTTTCAGAGATTTTATATTTTTTTTCATAGAAACAGACACCTAGGCCATTGTATTTGGAAAACTGCAAATACATACACCGATCTGATACGAATGGTTATGAAAATTTCGCAGTGAAAAATCGCTTTTTCTCTTAGGTCGCTCGAATGGATATGCTTCTATTGTCAGGCAATCGGCAAAAGAGAAACAGAAATAAAAGCACATATAACGAAATGGAAATACAACAAAATAAAGTTTAATCAAGTGAAAGCCTGAATAATCGAGTAATGTTAAACATTACACAATAACAAATTATTTTTACGTATGTACAGAAAACAATGATAAAAAGAACAGCTGCGATTTTTTAAAAATCGTCTAATACTAATATTAAATAAATTGTTCCTTTATCAACGAATTAACTGTTAAGATGCATGTATAACGTGGTTATTGATTTAAGAGCCAGATAATTCGATTTCTTACCTCTTATTGTTATTTTATTTCTTACAGAAAGGTTTAACATTTTAAAACATATTAAAAAGAAATCGAATTAATTGGAAGTTTGCGCTTTGAGCACAAAGTAAGTAATTCCCAATTCGTTTAAACAAGCGTCGGGTATTGTAATTAGTTCAGATTCGCAACCGTTCATTCTAACTGAAATATTAAGGAAAGTTTTATCAAGACACGGGATACATCGATGGGCATTTATAAAAATCGATTCTTCCATATAAACGTTATTTATAATTTATGTCATAATACATTTGAGTCGTTGGGCTTGCAGTGCTTCAACTGATCGCAAAAAATAATGACATAAAAATGTGCAATATCCATAAATTGAGATTAATACCACTTTTTCAAGATATGATATCGAGATTGGCAGCATTTTGAACATTTTACATGGTATTGTCTATATCTTTTCTAATACATTTTCCCCTAGCCTAAAATTTAGTTCTATGTACATATTTATTGCTACAAATCTCTGTTTAATTTGATTTTGGTTCCTTTTTATAAATGGTAACATGATATACCCTTTACATTATCTTTGTAATTTATTAGAGGAGCTTCCTGTGACTGGTGCTTCTATAACCGTATCGGAAAAATATATACAATTCTTAATATCTTTTCAGTATAAAAATGTTGAAAAAATTTTTTTGTTGAAACTACACATCATACAGTTTCATTTGCTTCATTTACTCGAAAGAGTTTAACGATAAAAAAAAGAAAATATTTTAATATTAATCAATTGTAAGAGTTACATACAGAAAACAGTATCAGAAACATTAAAATATCTTTTGGAGTAGGATCCATATTAACATAATTGCAATGGGTGCTACATATTGTATTGGTACGGTATAAGTTGTATTTAATAAGTCACCGCATTGCGTTTTAAGAGTTGTATATTTTTTCGAAAGCTCTGCTTTTTCCTCAACAGATGCATTATATTTCTCCTTTAAAATAACTAATTCTTCGTGAAGCTCTTGAATTCTTTGAGCTTCATTCTTGGCACGGTAATACAGTTCCTTTAGTTTCTCAATAATTTCTTCTTGAGGTTCGCATATTAACCAATCCTTGAGATTTTCCAATTCTTTCTTGACTGCTTGCTGTGATTCCAAATTATCTTCGAGCTTCAGCGAGTCTAATGATCCTATCAAAGTTTGCAATACATATTCCCTTGTATGTGCATTTTGTTGTGCATTATCATTCTTAAAGAATGGTTTTAATGTTTTAACATATTCCCCTTCCAAACGTTCCTCCTCGCGTTCCTTATCTAATTCATTATTATCTTTACCTATTTCATCCTCTCTTTCGTGTTGGTTGTTTTCGTTAAGATCATACGCATTCTGAGCGACTTTAATATTATTCATACTATCAACATTAATCTCAGCTTCTTTGCTTTCCTTAAATTTTTGTATAGTTTGTGGAGAGTAAGAGATTTCCATTTGCTTACCATTTTCTTCGCACGCGAATCTAACTTCCATTTTGTAAGGTACAAAAATTTCTTCTGCTATTTCATACTCAGGTTCCTCTTTCTCAACTTCTACAACAGATTTTTCGCTCGCATCATCACTGGTAATACTGCATGTGTCATCTGTTGCCTCTGAATTAGCATCAGATTCTGAATTTATATCTGCATTATCTATATGTACATTTCCATTAACTAAGGTTTTCCGAGATTGTGGTGGCAGGATATATTCTGTTCCTTTATCATTATTAACCAGGGAATCATCTACTTGTTCTTTCATAAAAGACTGATCAGAATTATTTAACTGATTCGAATCAATATCAGGGGAATTAATCTGATTATCTTGCTCATCCTTCAAGGGATAAAAATTGGTCTCTGCATCAATGTCTATATTATCAATATGAATGAAATTCAACTTGTTAAGGATAATATTGATAGCTTCCATGGGATTCTCTTCATCCTTAGATTCAATAGTGCCACTTGTCTCCAATTTTGTGTTCATATCATACAAAATTTGTATGTAATTTTTTAGGGCAGTGATCTGCTTATAGATATTAACAGAATCTAATCTGGAATCACGTAACCTTGCTTGTAAATTTTTTTCAATTCTAGATTGATCTTCGAGTCTTTTTAAAAATTCTTGTTTCTCTTGTTCTGTACATTGTATTATTTCATTCATTTTTTCTTCATTCTCCTTCAGTTTGTTTGTAGTTTCCTGAAGCTTCTTCTGTGCTTCTGTGTATTTGCTAGATAATTCTTGAAGTTCCATTTGGTTATACTTTGTTACACTATGAAGACACTGACATTCTTCTTCGGTTTCATTTAAACGCCCTTCTAATTGAAGTAATCGCTGTGTTATTTCTAATTTTTCTTGTATTATCTTCTCTAACGCCTCCTTTGCTGTATTTTGGTATTGCGCTTTTTCTTCCTGCAGTGCAACTAATTCATTTCTAAGATTATCCTCTGTATAATTTTTAGAATAAATAGCCAACTGACTTTCCAATCCTTCTACCCAGGATAACAATCTGTCTTCTGCAATTAACGCTTTCCAAGACTGATTCGCAGCTTGTCGTGTATTTGCCACAAGCTGCTGAAGATATACTAACTTAGAATAAAGCGCTTTCTCACGTCTTGACGCTTCTTGCATAACATGATTCAGTTTATACACATCCTCCAGAGACACATTATTGAGTGGAGACGTAACTGATGTACTGAGACTAGCTTTAGCTTCCTTTCCATCTGGCAAATATAACTTTAATGTTGCAACTATACATCCGTGCGTAACTTTCTTTGTACTTTCTACCACATCTACTCCGAATTGCACTATGTCACCCGAACATACTTCTTTTGGTGTTGATTCTAAACCAGCCGCACTCAGTCTTTGATTGTTAACAAACGTTCCGTTACTACTACGTGTGTCTTGTAAAAAGAACTTCCCCCCCGAATACCACAGTAAAGCATGGTTTCTGGATAATACTTTGCAATCGAAGATTGCATTCACAGGTGTGGCTCTAGCCCTTGCTACTGAACGACCAATTTTAACAGGTTGCTCCAATGTTAGCGTACGTTCTTGAAACGGGTGAGAATTGTCCCGACAAATTAAAATCCCTTTTGCTGTCATTTTGTTATTTTGCGTGATAGCTTTTTTAAACTTGGAATTATTCTGATAGAAGTAGTGAAAGAAAACTGGCATTGTATACCCATTCACCACCGGCTATAATCATTGTCGCAGTAAGATCCATAGGATCTTGCCACGCGTGGTCCGAAACACATGGAAGAAGACTTGATTATGGACACAAATAAAGGAGGGCAAGTTTGAAGATCGAACGTCACGCGTCTTAATGTCATCGAATAGCACTGCTATCGCGTTCGGTTTATCACGGGAGTTACTCTATTCACACCCAATCACATAATCTGTTCACGGTATATATTTTTCGACCTTCCGAAATGTAACATTTGTCATAATATAACGTGACATACGATTTCACATGTTTATGCCATAAAAAAAAATTCCGTTGCTATACCATCGGTCTTGTATCGTTCCCTTTTTCTATTTATCGTAAACTTTCTCGAACAAACGTTACAGTTACACTGTGCTTGTCAATTAGTTTAGTCCGTATAACAGTTCCTTGATTACTTGGATTATTCGAACGAATGTTTTTTCCAAATATAATGTGGAATCGAAATCTTCCCAAGCGCACTGAGAATAGCCAAAATATGTGTTTCTTCGTTCAAGTAGCGGTGAGCGTACGCTTTCACACTTTCGTCCTTCGCACCAGTTTCCTTGCACTTTGAAGTCTTCAACGGTGCATTCAAGGAAGTTTATTAGAAAAGTGTGTAACGCATAATACGTCATTAACAATACTTGACCATGATGAATCGAGTAATATTGTGATCAATTAAATAAAGGCCAAAAATATTGTTCTCGGAACTACTGCATTACTGTATTAAGATACAAGCGGTCCACGTTCCTTTAACTCAGTGCTTTTCAGTTCCGCGTTTCGCTGTTTATCGACCGGCGGCAGTATAGTCATCTATACGATTACAACGGTGTAACAAATTCAAAGTAGTTACTTGGGCGTACTATGCCATGAGAATCATTGACGACAAGAAGAAACAAATTAAAACGGGGTCACTTAAGCAGGCGTTCATGAATGTTCAAGAAACAATGTAATATATTAATAGTAATACTATTGGTGTGTACGTTTGAAAACGGTGACATAAGGTTCTTAATTTTCATTAATTGGAAGACTAAAATTTCTTCACGAATATCGTAATCATGAAAATTACATATAAAACTGTATATCTATTGCGTACTATTTCTAGTTAGAGATAGAAGAATTTTTGTACACTCATTTTGTGTATAAGAAATTACCATTTTAATACCGAAACATTAATCAGTATTGCAATTACGAAGTTGGAAAAAAATGCTTTTTATGTAATGAAGTAATAAGTTTGCATCCATAGATACATATATACATGCATATATATGCAGACTCTAAGTATATAGTATTTTTAATCAACGCTTATTTCCCTGTAGATATTAATGGACATTGTTTTATGCATCGTGAAACACAGATAACTTGCTGTAGAGGATGATATTAGCGCTATAAAAAAAAACGTGTCTTTAAAAATTATCCGGTACTGAAGATGCAACATGAATTTGCATATTCCTTCTATTTCTAGTATTATTGGTGCCTGATTAAATTTTATTCAATATAAAGAATAAATTATATTTAAAATTGATAGTTAAGCATTTTTAGAATGTGGTAGATGATTTGTTGATAAAGCAAGAATAGAAACGTCAATTATTATAAACATGAAACTGTAAGTTATTAAATATATTACTTCTAGATATGAAGTAACTGTATTACAGTGAACATTATTTCTTCCTTTGCTTATTACGAGAAATTTACTTACTATTTCTATTCGATAAAAATGAACTAATAAAAAATTTCAATATATCTATTTACATACGGTTCACGAGACAAGCACAAGTACAAGACCATTATCTATAAAGCTTTGTAAACAACTAAATTTTCATGACTACTACTATATAGGAATTTTTAGAAATCAATATTTTAAATAGAGTTAATGTTATTCCCGGACATACTCATGTATTCTTACGTGAAAACATATGAAGATTAATGTTTGTAGAATGGTTACAGTACACGGAACATTGTGAATATAACCTAAAAACTGTTTCGTAGTGTATTTTACAATATGAAATAGTTTACAAAAGCTTTGATGCACAAAGTACACTGCAGTAATACTTAAAATTACTTAATGCCTATTATTTTATAATCTGTTAATATATTCAAGTGCAAACTAAAATATTCAACAAATTTTCCAAATAATTCTTTTCTAACTGTTTCGAATATCATTTATTAATGAGATATGCATATAAATACGCGCGCGTGTGTGTATGTATGCATTTATTTATTAACGGCTCAATATTTATAACCCCATAAGAAATTATTTTAACCGTGTACAATTAACCATTAAACAAGAACACAATTTATATTGCTAATAACACAACACGAAAAAAAGTGAAGGAAAAGAAATGTCAGACGAAGAGGATTATATGTCAGATAAATTTTTGCAAGAATCCGAAAAATGCACTTCGTCTACACTTATATATCGCCATGCGGACAAAAGAAAATTTGATCTCATGAAAAAGAAGACCGAAATTGAAGCAAAACTAAAAGAAAAGAATTCTGTAAAATATATCGAAGACGAAAAAAGGGAAGCAGGTTTATCCTCAGCTATTTCAAGTTCGAATAAAGGTTGGATTCTTTTTGTTTAGTTTGTTTCTATTAAAGATTCTTTATTCTATTGAAATAAAGTTTAATTCAAAGCCTATTCAAAATTTCCCAACAGTTAATGTCAAAATTTATGTAATTATTTTTAGGTTTTGAAATGCTTATGAAAATGGGATATAAACCTGGACAAGGGATAGGCAAAACAGAATCAGGCAGGACTGAACCAATTGGGCTTGAAGTAAAATTAGGCAGACAAGGTTTAGGCAAAGAAATGAAGAAAAAAGAAAGAAGAAGTAAGGCTACCATCGTTAACGATAAGCTAGATAATAAAAACATGAAAGATTTTCGTGGTAGAATAGCACAAAAAAGAACAGAACAATTATTAAAAGTAGACTTATATAAAAGTCAAAAAATTTGCGAAGAATTAGATATGAAGGAAAAGGTAGAAAAGCCTAGAGAATCATGGTTTTGGTTGCCTCAAGATAATGAGGAGAATGAGGAAACTGACGAAGATAGTAGCGACAGTGAGGAAAATGATAACACTTTTCCCATAGAGGATAAACTTGAAATTTTAACTAAATACTTAAGGGAGAAGCATTTTTATTGTATCTGGTGTGGAGTAAGGTATCAGGATGAAGATGATTTAAGAGACAATTGTCCAGGAAGTATAAGAGATGATCATTGAATATTATATTATTATTCTGTAATAATTTAATTCGGAATTTGCATATAATAAACAGAATAAAATAAAAATTTCAGGAACATATTTTTTACTTACATTATTTATCACGTAATCACACTGTAAGAAATGGTATAAAAGCTACAAAACATTCAGGATGTAGATAACATCAGTTCTGCTTTTTTTAGTACAACCCCCACTGTGCAGTGAGACATAAAAAACCCATTAGAGTCACGATGCAAAATACTGAAAAAGTTATGTTTGTATGCTAGAAAAAAAAACTAACGGTGTACAATGTAAAAGCAAGGAAAACTTATCCTGATTCAGCTATGCTATTATATCCTAGCAGGAGTTCGGCACCCCCAAGTAACTACAAGTTGGAGGGAAAGCTACCTATAAAAGCATCTGTTTGATTTTCTGTTGTTTCATTTCAGTCAGAATCTCTGACCATACTTTTCCATATTAATAACAGATTAAGTATAGGGTAAAAAATAAAGGATAACAAAACATTACATTAGGATACATTAGGAACAACAATGTTTATGCTTGCAATTTTCATCGTATTGATTGCATCCACATTTAATAAACAGACAATTGCCCAAGTAATAGACGATGAAAGTTGTGAAACATTACAATCAGAAGTACACATTACAAAAGGTATGACCTTCTATTACAGTTTAGCTGCATTTACACACGATAAAATAGATGAGAATAAAAGGTTTTGGTTGTTTTAGATGAGTATGATGAAATGGGACGTTTAAAGAGAACATGTAGTGGAGATATATCTGTCACAAAATGTGAAGGATTTTGCACTTCACAAGTACAACCAAGTGTTGCAAGTACTACAGGATTTTCGAAGGTGAGCATACTATGGCAAAGGAGCATAAAGTTTTAAACAGAACAACGCAAGAATTATTTTTCCTATAGGAATGCTATTGCTGTCGCGAAAGTTACTTAAAAGAAAGATACATTACATTACACCATTGCTATGATGCAGATGGTATGAAATTAATGAACGACGAGGATGGAATAATGGAAATTAAAATACGTGAGCCAGCAGAATGTAAGTGTCTTAAATGTGGCGACACATCACGATAAATCTGTACATGATCTTTATAAATGATCGTAAAGCGTACACCTTGAAGCCATGTTAAAAATGATGTAATAAATATTATATAGTTTAAATAAAAATGCAAATAGAAAATATCTACGAAATTAATTGATTCACCCTTCCTCCCCTGTATTTATAAGTTAGATTGAAAAATATAAGTTGTTATAAGTATTTTGATTAATTTAAGATCGCATGTACTATAAATGATTAATAATCCATAATTTAATAAATGATTAAAAACATAAAATTGAAAGCAGTTAACATAAGATCGTTGACTTTGGTCCTAACGTAATCATTTATTTTATAATTCTTACAAACAAATGCATTTATTGTATTCGTTTAATGATCAATATTGTAGAATAGAAAATTATATGAAACGTTTTGACAATTTACTTATAAATAAACAACTAAATTATTACATCCACATCAATGGGTAAATATTAAGTCAATTATATGTAACTAATATTACTGTATTATTATTGTACAACCTGCATTGGAATATGTTAATAAGTTAACAGATTTAGTTAGCAAATATTAAATTAGACATTTGTTTTACCTTTATGAAGTTAATGAATGACAGAACAATTTAGTAGTTATTACAGATATTTATAAAAGTACTAGTTTTTACGATTTATCGTAACAAATGATGTAGCACTTTTATAATACCATAATACTATCATTGTGCAGAAAAGTTAAACGATTTCAATCTATATAAGCTTCCAACATCTTCCTTTATAAAAATGTATAGCAAGTTGTAAGGGGTATGTAACATTGATATCAAAGAATAATAGTACTTTCTAATTTTTGCCATGAAAATATTTAAGATAAATGAAATATAACCTGCTTTTATACAGAAATGTTACTTTAATCATAATTTATAATAAAGCATTAATGAAATTTATGATTGACCAATAATATCAACATTTTAATATTCAGGTTCCCATTTCAAATTTTCAACTGTATATATTATCCAATTGTACAGGTATTCAACAAATGCAATTATCGATATAGTCAAGCTTTCATATTTTGTAGATACATAGTAATGTTCTAACAAAATGACTCTAACAGAATCACATTTACAGCTTATCGAACGTTTATCTATAATTTTGCATCAAATTTTCTCTAAATGTTATGAGGGAGAAACAATATCAACTAGAAACATTTGTCTCTTGTGAAAGGGAAAATGTACTTTGGGAAACATTTTTATTCTCTAATAGCTTTCCTATAATATCATTGATTCTCACCCCTGGGCTGTTATGACAAGCAGTAAAAACGAGAGGGTGAAAAAATTGAGTGCCACCCACAGAGTATAAAAGGGTACCACACAGAATGTCTAAGCACAGTAAGGTATTAGATCTTGGGGGAAATGAATCGTGCTAATACAATGCTCCTGCATCAAATTGGTAAATGGATAAATCATATAAATAAAATGCATAATTTAAAAAATAATAAACATAAGAAAACAATTCTTATAAAGTTTTGTCATACTCACATTTTAGTAGGTACTGGTGTGTTAATATGCCTGCTATGTGATACTGCAAAAGCAATGGTAGGTGTTGATGAATGCCAAGCAACTCCAGTTATCCACTTTTTGCAATATCCAGGATGCGTTCCAAAACCAATTCCCAGTTATGCATGTAGAGGACGTTGTAGCAGTTACCTGCAGGTAAACATATAAAGAACAATTCGATAAATATATTATGGTATACAGCTTTTTGTAGAATGTACATCTTCATTCTTTAATGTTATCTAACCATTAATTCAAAATAAGTAATATGTTCCATACAACAGTACAGTCTTATAGATATTTGAAATATTATTTCTCATTAGGGCTTAAAACGTTCTATAGTGGACTAATTTTTTGAGACATTAAGTTCAAGCTTTGTGGGTCATATGTGCCCTATGTTAGCAATAAATTTGCTTTTACAGAGACAAGAACAAATGATTTTATAATTTTATAATTTTATAAAAAAAAACACATTTAATTGAAAAGTGACATTATTAGTTTCTGCAAAGGCTTCAAAGATGGAATGTCACAATGATTTTAATAACTGTCTCAATTATACACCCCACAAAAAAAGGACACGTAGGGGGAAAATTGATCTATACACTTAAATGAGTATATGTCTAATACGGTACATCCTTCGATTTATTTTACTTTATAAACACACAATTATAATTTGAAGAGAATAAACAGCTACAATAATCAAAGCGCTAATTGTTAACATACCGACGGCCAATTATATGACTGCGGATTGAAAAAAATGAAAATCAGGAGAAATGATCGTCACGCCGTGTGGCGCGTAAACGATCACGGTATGATAAATGCATTATACAGTAAATGTTATTCAGATGTGGATACATATATCACACCACGTATACCTTATCGAAAAATTCCGTTTCACTTAAACGAAAAGTTCAATGTTAGGCGTTTATAACCCACGTGACATAGAACGTGTTAATACTACTCTAGTTTAATACAAGCATTGAAAGAATTACAATACAAGTATTGAGACTATTCAATACTGTTCGGTTATGGTAACTATAATATTTTAAGTAAAACAAAGAAAGAAAGAAAAGAAAGAAGTATTTCTTCGAATTACGAGTATATCACATCTATCAGGGATAGTTTCACCTTCTATTACTTGCATTATTTATTTTTCTTTTTTAATGGCGCTCTGCAGCATCATTTTACTATTCGCTCTTTGCTGTGTGGAACGCCACGACCAATTTTACACAACAGTATCTCAATTATATAGTTTATGTAATACAAAAAGGTTATACGTAAATATCCTATTTGTTCGTACCTGTTTCCACAGGTGTCCGGATCCAAAATTTGGCAAATGGAGAGGAGCTGCATGTGTTGTCAAGAAAGCGGTGAGAGAGAGGCTAGTGTGTCCCTGTTTTGTCCGAGAGCCAAACCAGGCGAAAAGAAATTTCGAAAGGTTAGATTATTAGCTTAAATTAATCACCTCACACTAATTCTGAATATATATGACAAACAAACAACATGTCTGTCTGTTAATCAGTTGTAGAAGAATATTAGAAGCAAAGCTTCTGACACCACGAGTTTCTCCACAGCCATATTGTTTTCGTCTACCCGACCAGTGGGAAGCACGCAGGAGAATGAATATCGCGCGCGATTTGAATTTGCTTCTCTAGTAGAGACTACGTATCCAGTACAGAGAAACTTATCTTTTCATATTTTATAGTTAATAAAAACAAGGAAATAAATAAAATTATTTTGAAAGAAAAAAATTTCGGTACCATGCGCATACAGCTTATCATGCTTACAGTTGGTTTATTGTTTGCAGGTAATTACTAAGGCTCCTCTGGAGTGCATGTGTAGACCGTGCACTAGCGTAGAAGAATATGCAATTATTCCACAGGAGATAGCTGGGTTTGCTGATGAAGGACCGTTTACGACATCCGCACATTTCAGACGATCTTCTGATTTGCAGTAGCCATTTCATGTTATTTCCTAGTACGAAAATAACAAATCAAGAACATGCTAAAAACCAGAAATAGTTGATTGTGTGTGTGAAACGTTATAAAATCCAAAATTGAAAATGTAAAAATGTTCAATGCAATTAAAAAAACCTGCTTTACTTTCCATCAAGTAGTATTCATTTGTGAAAACTATTGCCCACATTTATGCTTTTGATGTTCTCAATTAAAAAAGGACGAGGTAATTTATGAAATTGCGAAACGTTATCTAAAGTTTTGGTGGATGTACATCAGAAGCCTTATTAGTTTGTTATAAATAATTTCAATTATATTACATACATATAAAATTACTACATTGTAATAAATATACAATATAGGATATTACGCGTTTAGTATTTTTG